>CM028134.1:91135000-100432500 GCA_016271365.2 Neoceratodus forsteri
CCAGTTACACAGGTTTCAACTTTTGCTGTGTTTTCTATCAGATAACATTGCCATGTGAGGTGTTTTTTGGTGCTGCACCCTATGGGATGGGAGCGCAGGGCAAATAAGGATACCACTACACCATCTCAAAAATTATGCCTGGATTTGCACACAGGGCCCAGAGGGCCCAATGCTCTCATAGGCAAATAAGGATACCATTGTGAACTGATGGGAGCACAGAGCCCAGAGGGAACTGCACTCCCACAGGGAAATAAGGATACAACTACAGTCTCTCAAAAATTATGGAGCAATAGGAGCACAGGGTCCTCCAGGCCCTGCGCTCTCACAAGCAAATTAGGCTATGGTTATACTATCTCAAAAAGTAAGGAAATTCATTGCAAAAAACTTCATTAATGCATCAGTTAGGGTTCCAGCGACAAAAGCTGGGAAATGTGGTGTTAGGGTTTCCAACCCTAACATCCTACCCCCACTCTGCATGCACCAACAGGCATCAGAGGTGTGCCTTGGGGTTGACAGCACTAATGCTCACCCCATTCCATGAGTAAATAAACTGAGATGGGTATAGTATAGGAGAATGGGGTGAACAGTATAGGAGAATGGGGTGAGCATTAGGGCTGACAACCCAAGTCACACCCCTAACACCTGTTGATGCATGCAGGGTGTGGGAGGGATGCTAGGGTTGGAAACCCTAACACCACATTTCCCAAATGTCAATGGAACCCTAGCTGATGCATTAACAATGTTTTTTGCAACAAATATATACTATACACGTGTGTATATGTATGATAAAATATAATATATACTATACACATGTGTATATGTGTGTATACACATACACAAATATACCTGAACCTGTTTACCTCAGGTGACACTCCCTGGTGGCATAGGTGGCACAGTGGGAAGGCACACCCTTTGCACAACAGGTCTCTACTGTATGACAGTTCTTGACTTGTGTACCTAAATGCAGAACATTTGCACTTATATAATTGTGCCGTACTGTGCCATAACTGCACTTTACTTTGTACCTAGTTTTGCACTAAGTTTTTTAACTATGTAACAAATAGCAATCCTTATTGTAATGTATCTATACTTTATTCTGCACCAGGAAATGTAACTGTGTTGTGCTCTGTATTTCCCCTGTACCCCTTCCCCGGGTCATGTCTGGAAATGTGTGCCTTTCCTGGTCACCAATTTAACTGTTTAAATTCACCAGTTAGGGTCCAAGTTAATACCATAAAAGTAGGGAAATGTGGAGTTAGAGTTTTCAACTCTAACTTTATAACCCTCCCAGCAGCAAAAGGACAAGACCACACAAGCAACCAGAGACAGCCATTATCAGGTAAGACAAACAATATAAATCTGTTTTCAGATGACACAAATGCATTAGCACATCAGTGCTGCCTTCGTGGATTTGTATCTGCGCATGCACACTGCAAGATAGACACACTTATTTTTAGCTGCAGACAGAAATTCACAATACTCAAATTAAAGCACTACTTCTATCTGCGGAAGCACAGGCCCCATGCAGCCACAGATACAAATCCATGGTACCCAAATTACAAGAGTTCTTTTGTCTGCAGAAGTGAAGGCCCCTATGGGGCCAGCCCTTCTGTAACCACAGATAATCATGCACACTATAGGATAAACACACATTTCTGGCAGCAGAAGCCCAGGCCTTTGAAAGGCCAGCACTTCTGCTTCCACAGACAAACACACCAAGTTTTCGATGCAGGAGCGTAGGCCCTACAAAATCCATACTACCCAAATAGCAACACTACTTCCATCTGCAGAAGTGCAGGTGACCCAGGGACCTGTGCATCTGCAGCTGTAGATGCACATGTAAGATAAGCACACTGACTGTGTGTGGAAGCACAGGCCCCTGTGGTTTCTGCACTTTTGGTACTGCATATAGGAATCCATGATATCCAAATTTCAACACTACATTACCCTACTTTTGTGGCATTAATTTAAACCCTAACTGGTGCATTAACACAGTTTTTTGCAATGAGTTACCTTACCTTTTGAGATAGTGGAATCATATCCTTATTCATGTAGATCTCTTCAAGACCTTTGTTAACATGTGTAGATGGATATCCTGTGAGTTGGGCACATCCCAAGTGGGCATCTACCGAAACGGCAACCCACTTGTGGCACATACCCAGACGGCAAGGGAGTAAGGAGGGTGACTGGATGGGGAGGGTTCGTGAATGGCAATGGGATGTCGCTATACATACATGCACATGGGGGGTGAGCAAGCTGAGCAAGGGGTGGGAGGGTTTGTGAAGGGTGGTGTCACGGTCAGCCACCAAGCTGGCTCCATGGCATGATGGGGTGGGTGCTGGCCTGGGGTGGCTGGGATGCAGGGTTCGGGTCCAGGCACAGGTATGTTTTGTTCCGCCTGGCCCGAGTAGCTGAAATTTTTGTTTTCACTGTTGCACCCCCTTCTGACATGCACTCCCCTGGAGTTGAGAATCTAAAAGTAAGGGGTGTGGGGCAGAGTCCCCCGCATAAAAGTAAAATTACAATTTCTTGCACCATTTTCTTTCTCGCCAGGGTTGTACATCGCTGAAATTGAATTTTGGCAAATTACACTCACCATAAGGATGATCGCCTTTCGGCAATCACCCTTATGACATAGAACCATGTAGATGTGCCCGCCAAGGGAAGAGTCTGTTTTAATTTAAGTGCAACCCAAGAATTCCATTGTTGGTGTGCACATAACATTTTTGTGTTGCAAATTTTAGTGTTGCACTTTAATGTTGCACTTAAGTACATGACACAAAAACTATTTTTTCCCTGCATCATAAACATGGTGGCTAGAATGTTTAATCCCACCCAAAAGGTGGTTTCACAGAGCGACTGCAAAATCATCTTTTGACATACACTTGAAAATTTACACCATCTTTGTTCATGAGGTAGGGTCATGTAAACAGTATATTCAAAAGCTGGGACTAAAATGTTGTAAAATGGTTAAGTTAATGGTCAAATGACAAAATGTATGCTATTTTCTCACTTACCCCCATCTCAGCGCACCTACTCGCACCTTAATATCACCTCCCTCAGTGGAGTTACCCTTGAATGTGTCCACTCCTTTAAATATCTGGACGTTACTCTGGATTCATTTCTCTCCCTGAAGTTGCATGCCTCCAATGTATCTAAAGCTCTAAACCAGCGTCTAGGCCTCCTCTACAGGATTCGTCCTTTCCTATCCTCTGCTTCTTGTTGCAAGATTGCAACTTCCTCCCTTATACCTCTTCTAAACTATGGTGCCCCTCTGCTTGCTTCTGCAAACTCTACGACCCTTTCTGTACTCTTCCAGGCCTACCATAGGGTGGGTAGGTTTGCTCTGGGGGCCTACTCCTGTAATCACCATTGTAATGTCCTCACCTCTCTAGGTTGTCTATCCTATGTGTCTAAGTTAAGGTACTACTCCCTTAGCCTCTTATTTAAGCTGGTGCATAAATATACCCCTCCTTGCCTAAGGTTAACACATCTGAGACAAGCCCTGCATTCCCTCAGATCTGCCTCTCTCCCTCCCTTCTTATTATACTTAAGATGCAGCCTGCCACTACTTGCAAGTCCTTCACTACACCATCTGATTGGAATTCCTGCCCCTCCCACTGTCCTGTCCTGTCCTGCTCATCTCTCCCCAAATTTGTATGCCTCACTTGCTTCCCCTGTTGCTTGTTCCTGCTTTGGCTAAAGTCTCAGTAATCTGACTCCTTTACCCTTGGCTGCTGCCTCCATCTGTCTGTCAGTCTTGTAATATTTTATGTCCACTATACATAATGTATACATATACTGATATGCCTGTGCTTTGCAACAAAAAGTTATTTTCTGCTTGTTGTCTACTTCTTTTGCACGGTCTGACTTGCATGGTTGTTACGTTACTCTGTACATAATGTTTATATACAGTATACGCCACTTATAACACCTGCGGCTCTTACGGGCAGTCAGTTTGTTTGGGCAAAAAGTGGTTTGCATTTGCCTAACCATGTACAGGCCGTGTAAAATATGGGGGTTATAGCGGACATTGTCCTTCTTCTGTAGCACCCTAGTCTCACATATCTGGTACAGTTAAGGTGTACCAATGAAGACTCCCCTCCCTCTAGGTCATTTTTTAACTTTTTATTTCTGAAGCAGGAGAGAGACTAAAAGACAGTACTTTTGCTGGCTAAAGACAATCCCTGAATCCATGGTGACAGTCCCACGGGGGGGGGGGATCCTTGCCCGGTACAGTGTGCTCCCTCGATCCCAATTCCCAGATAATAGCCCTATGGTAGGGAGAGAGTTCCTAAGCTGGCACAGCAAATCCTCGACTCTGGATGTCTATGACTTGACTCCATATCAGTCCGTAGGTCTAGCGATGACAGTACAGGCTTGGAACAGGCACAAAAATCTGACGCTACCTACAATACACATTCTGAGGTAAACAAAATGAAATCCACAAAAGGAAATGCATGACCAGCAACAGGCACACAGCCACCTAAGTGTGTTTTCTGTATCTCCCGTGCAGCTTTTTAAAAATTTTATTTAATAAACACCAACTTTCATTAGTTCAATCACTCTGTACTGCGGGCAGAATGGATGAACATGAATGTGCCTGCTATAAGCGGCTTTAACTGTATCTTATTTGCCTACCCTTGCTTTGCGTTAGATGTCCTGCAGCTCTGACTGTATATTTTGCTGCTGTCTTGTTTTTGAACTATGTTTAATACTCTCTGTAATAATTGTTTTACCCCCGGCTTGACCCTGAAAAAGGGATTGTATTTGTCTCAGTGGACTTACCCGGTCACCAAAACTCAAATAAATAAATAAATAAGTTATGACTAAAAGTACATGAGACAAAACAATTACAGTGTCAAACTTTAGTGTTACACTTAAATGTGTGACACAAAACTTATTGTGACCCTACATCATGAACATGGTCACTAGAATTTGTTAAATAGTGCCCAAAATGTGGTTTTGTGAACTGCAACACTGAAATGTGTGACACATAAATGTATGAGTCACATATTTTAGTGTTGTGACACAAATTCTTAGCTCACAACACGTAAATTGGACATTTCAGTAAAATTTAATTTTTATTTTTTATTTTGTTTTGTTGACCGGGAAAGAAGAACGAGACACTTCCGCCTATTTTCAGTCTCATCCTGGGGGAGGATGATACAGATGGATGACAACTTTCATTGAACCAAACTAAGCTGTTGGTGTTATTGTTAGTGACTGGGGGAAATTTGGCCAGGACACTGGGGAAATTCCCCTACTTTTGCAGTAGGGGGACTTGCTGTTAGTGACCCATGGCCACTTTTGGCAGAGTTCTGGAGGAGCAGGATGTTAGCTTGGAAGGGCAGGCAGCCCTTATTACAGACAACCCATTGGAAGATTCAGAAATATTTATGGATGTTACATCTGACCCAGACAAGCTTAAAATTATGGAAGAGCTTACTTTGCACAAGGATCATGGACGAGGAATGCCAGAGGCTGAATTGGCCTCCGATATGGTACCTAATGAATTTTTGGAAAGATCCTTGATGGAAATGCTCAATAAGGAAAAAGAACGGCATTTGGCTGAAACAGAATGATTAATGAAACACCTCACCCATCTACAAAAAACAACACCGGCTGTCAAAACTCCTGACATGCTTGTCAATGGGCCTGCACCTGAGAGTGATGTGGCATCCCATCGGAGAGTAACTAAACCGGGTGAGTCAGACATTATCTCCATTCCACAGGACTCACCTGCTTCTGATAAAGAACAGAAGATTTAGGCTGGCAGTCAAGGAGTTAGTAATGACTCGTGCCAAGAGCCGATAAATGTGAGCTCTATCATAGTTCAGCAAAGCGATCAGTTAAATACAGAGGGAAAGCAGGTTACGGCAGCACTGAAAACAGATGATTGCAAGAAACTACTGGCAAACGAGAGTGCTGAAACCAAAGTAACGCCACAGGGCTCAACACTTTCTAAAACAGCAGGATTTGTGTTAAACAATTTCACTCCTGACACAATGCTAGTATCCAAAGAGGGGAAAGTGATTTATCAAACCAATGCCTTGAACCAAAATGAAATGACTGAATTCTCATTTCCACACAATACTTTAGTTCGAGCTGGGTTTAAAGAAGATCTTAAAGGGAAATGAGCGGCAGTCACGAGTGCAAACAGACATCTCCCAAGCAGTCATTCACTTCCCTTGGCGCAAATAGACACTTTAAAAAGCCCAGATATTGTATCAGCTGCTGACTAAAAGCCTCTAACATTGAATAAACCCATAACTGAATCCTGGTTCCCCCAGAAGGTGTTAAGTGAAGCAGGATGGGCTCAAAATACAGTCGGCATATGGATCCCCACTCCAGAGTGGGATCCAAAGCTGAATTTTTCACAGAACACTCCTGAATGGCACCCAACGGTTCCACAGCTTGAAATGCCCATGGAAACAATTTCAATCACTTATCCACAAGAGAAAGAATCTATTACATCTGACCCTGTATCCAATCAAGGCATACAAAAGATAGATACAGTTCCTTTGGCTAACAATTCAGCATCAGAACTCCCCTCCCCAATGCGTGGAAATTTTCAGGATTCTGCTGTACCTCAGAAACCGCTGATGTCAGAACTTTTTTGCCAAAATCAAGAAGGAAGCAGCACCTAGGTGAAATGCAGTTCACATTAGATACAAGGGAGGGTTGGAGGTTAGGCAGGACATATATCATGTGGGCAAATTATTGCTAATAGACTCATTACACTTCTTCCTGAGAGAAGTTTTTGCCTTCATTAACATTTCAGGAGAAGACAACTTTGATGTTAGCTTTAGATCTGCCTATGCCCTTGATTTATTTTGGGAAAGGTATAATCAAGGTAAATTCTCCCCTTCATGGACCCCCTTTATGGTTATTCCTTTAACAAAACCACTGATAAAGTACGTCACTGTGATGTTCAGGATTGAGGGGATCCATGTGGAGGACATAACTAATTGGTTAAGTCAAAAATGTGATGTGATGAGTCCACTAGAAGCCATTTTAGACACAGAAATATTCTGGACAGGGGGATGGCATTACAAAGTAAAACTTAGACAAACTGACTCTGGTATTGAACATGTCCCTAACTCTTTCTTGTTAGGAAGGGACAGAGGTGTCTGCTTTTATGCTGGGCAGCAGAGGACCTGTTACAAATGTGGATCAAGAATGCATCTCTCTAGTTCAGGTGATAGACCTCAGTGTGATAACTGTGGAGAGTGTGGACACATTGCCTTTCAGTATGCAAATTTAACTAAATTTAATCTTTGTGAGGATACTGGCCATGTATTCACTGAATGCCCATGGGCAGCCAAAAACAAGGCCACATGTTTAAGCCCAGATCTCCTTATTCAGGAAGCACAGGATTCGGTATCTCCACAAAGCAAGGATTCCTTGGTTCCAGATAGAAACATTTTAGACCCCTTGGCAGAACAGACATCTTCACCCCCACCCCCAAAAAATTGACACAGTAGAAGAACAAGAGAACACTGAATCAGTATTTCCCTATGACCTCATTTCCCCAGCACAATTAGCACTGGATTCTTTACTCCCAGTATGCTATACTGACCCTATGGAGGACATTTCCAACTTTTCCAGTCAAGCACCCTTCACACCAGTTCTTGTCAGGAGATCAGCTAGGAATTTGAAGATAGATTTGGCCCCAACACACAAGGACATTGATTCCAAGAACCCTTTCACAGTCTTAGCAACCCAGTGGGGGGATACAGAGATGGATATGGAAGATTCTGACTGTCAATCCATTAAAATAGAGGCTAGCATACCAAAGCAGGGTAATTCAAACTATAAAGGGAAGAAAAAGAAAAGGAGTAAAAAAGACCCTTGAGATAGTATTTTTTTCTTAATCAAGCATGGTCTCCTTTAGAATAGGATCACTAAATGTGCATAGCCTTATTAATACAAGAGGGAGATCAGTGGCTTTCAATCTAATTCATGATTCAGCTATTGACATTTGTTTTTTGCAGGAAACCTGGATGCATATATAGTGACCAGGCAAGGGCATTTCAAAGAGAGTGGGTATGGGGACCTTCCTATTGGTCCTTTGGGATGGAAACAGCAGATGGAATAGGATTTCTATTCAATTCATTTAACTTCACTCTCATTAAATTAATAGATTTGGTTCCAGGAAGAACATTGATTTTAGATGTTTTTTGGGATAATATGCATTGCAGATTAATTAATGTGTGTGGTTCACAAATTAAGTCTGAGAGAGTAACATTATTTGAAAGTTTACGGCCTTATTTAATCACCTCATCCAAAATTTTCTTATGTGGAGATTTCAATTGTAGTATGCAATCTTCTGTTGGTGGTAAGACACCTCAAAGAAAGATTTATTGTGAATCAAATGCACTACGGAAGTTGGTAGATGCAGCAGATTTATTACATTGTAATACGTATCAATCTTCAGGGCCTAAATTTACATTCCGAAGAAGCAAATTCACTTCCACTATAGATCACATATTTATCTCAAAAACTTCACCTTCATTCCAATTTAAAATTATAGTTACTGAATTCTCAGACCATTTATTACTACTCTGTTCTTTTTTAACTACTCCAGATCACCCACGTGTGTGACCTAGGTGGAAACTGAATTCTTCCATCCTATCTGACCCTAGAATAATAAGTCAAATTACTAATATTTTGTATGCTTGTCTTTCAGTACATTTTTTATATGAAGAGATGGGAACTTGGTGGGCTGACTCCAAAGTAGATTTCAAGGCATTATTTATAAACCATGGAAAGAAAAATGATAATGAGAAATTTTTACAATACTTAAAGATGAGGCACTGTCTCCAGAATCTGTACTCAGCAGCAAATACCTCTACAATTGACTATACAGATCAAATTAATTTAGTAAAATCTGAAATGGCCAAATTTCAATATGAGAGAGCACAGACTATGAATGCTTTACTTCTTAATGGAACTAAAAAAATTCCCTCAAGGAGATCCATATGAGGCCTTCAAAACCTTCAAGAACGCCACCCTTTTAGAATCCCTGTCTAATCAGGATGGCAATTTGGTAACTTCAATAGAGGCTCTGAATGGAGTCATAAAAGATTTTACTGCTTCCCACTACCCCCAAGACCCCCCCCGAGGTCAAAATACAATTTTTAAATAAAATATCAGTCCGAGTTCCCCTAGATGAAAAATCCGAGTTAACAAAACCGATTGAAGTCAAGGAAATCGAGTTAGCAATCAAGTCACTGAAAAATGGCATATCACTTGCCCCAGATGGTTTAACAAATGAATTTTATAAATGTTTTTCTAAACCATTGTCACAATGTTTGAAGATCGTTTTTGGGTCCTTTCTATCTAACACCCCAAAGTGGCTCACAGAAGGTCTCTTAATTTTTCTGTATAAATCTGGAGATAAATCTTCTATTAACAATTGGAGACCTATCACACTTTTAAATACTGACTACAAATTATTGGCTATTATTATTAACAATAGGCTTAAAAGATTTGCAAACCTAGTTTTATTGCCTTTGCAGTTTTGTGGTCTGCCTGATAGGAAGATTCAGCAGGACCTAATAATAATAAGGGAAATAAGTGATTATGTTTCATTGAATGGGAAAGCAGGATGTATAATTTCCTTGGACCAATACAAAGCCTTTGATAGGGTTTATCACCCATTTCCTTTTTTAACTCTAGAAAAATATGGAGTCCCACTACCAGTAACAAAATTGCTAAAATCATTATATAATGAGGCAATTGTCTACCCAATAATTAGAAATCAGGTCACAAAAGGGTTCTCCATTAATACCGGGGTATGGCAAGGCTGTCCCCTTAGCCCTCTCTTGTATATTTTCTCACTAGATCCTCTCCATCTTTTAACAGATAATCCTAGATGGCTGGGGATATCAGGACCAGATGGTGTGCAGAAATTTCATATACAAGCTTATGCAGATGATATCTGTTTATTTTTTTCTGTTTCTACACAAGTACCTCTCTTTACAGAAGTAGAGTCAATATTCATATGTCTCTAATGCCCGCCTGAATAGAATAAAAATTAAAGGCCTATTCTTAGGCTCCAGCTGTCCTGCTTCACTTATCATTGATGGAATATCAATCACTTCAAATCCCTTAAAACTTTTGGGAATTCATTTTGGAGCACAAAATCAGGCCCTTTTTAATTGGGAAACTGTTTTAGCACAGGCAGACCAAAAAGTTCAAAGATGGAGGCATTGGAGACTCACCAAACATAAACAAATACAAATTATTAAACAGTTTATAATCCCCACAATACTTTATACAGTTATGATTTTTCTACTCCCTATAGAAACATAGACTAGACTGTATAGTATTTTTTTTTTCAAATGCTATGGGGAAACAGACTAAACCCCATTAAATGGCAATATACCTATTTACCAAAGGAGATGGGAGAATTAGGTATGATAGATCCTATAGTTTTTTTCACATTCTGTTCTTCTCTCAAACACTTAAAATAGGACTAACCCCTGGTAACACAATAATTAGCTATTTTTCCAAATGGCAGAATACACCCCCTAAATTATCCAGTACTTTTCGAATTCCTCTCTGGTTCAAGCCTGCAGCTCAAAAATTGCACAGATGGAATTTAACAGCACAGTGTTAGTGGCTCAGTAGGTAGCACACTCGCCTCTGAGGCCAGGAGATCACAGGGCTGTGGGTTCAGTTCCCACATCTGGCACTTGAGTTAATATCCCAGTACTGACACTGTAGTGCAGCATGAGAGGGGTGCCGCACTTCTGAGGTGCTGTCTTTCAGATGAGATATTAAACCGAGGTCCCATCTTCCTGGATTGGTGGTAGTTCAGGTGGATGTTAAAAGATCCCATGGCACTTATCGAAAAGAGTAGGAGAATTTTCTATTGAAAAAGAGGACTCCAAAACAAAGAAAAAAAACAAGTGTACACAGCAAGAAAACAAGAGAAAAACAATAACAGGTTGAACAATAGAAACAACAAAGAATTTCAAAAATGTGCCACCCAATGTTCATAGTTAACCCACAAAAATCTGCCATTGACCTTACCCAACAAATGAATATCAGTATTATAAATTTTCTGTAAAGTCTGTTGTACATTAACAAAAATCTCATCAAACAATATCAATCTTTGCTGTGAAACTCAGAAACATCTAGATTGCCAAACATAAAAATGAAAAATAGAGAAAACCAATAATAAAGTTTCAGCATGATACTTGGACCATTCACCCTTATGCACTCCACACATCAAAGTACAGTAAGTAAGAGAGGCAAATAAAGGCTCATTCCACTTGGAGGCTAAAGAGACCCAAAAGGCCCGAACATAAGGGCATTCCAAAAAATGTGCTCCTGAGTTTCCAAGAGAGCTATACAAGAGGCCTTGCACAATACCGATTTCTAATTTGTTTGTGTTTGTTAGAATTACCTATAGGCAATCGACCATAGGAACCCAAACAAACACTATCCCAAACAAAATCAGGCAACCGTTTATTCGAGAAAAAACCTGAGAACCCAGTCAACCGAGCTAGAAGGACAATCCGGAAATACCACAATGTCCGTAAATTCAGTAGAAATGACATGATGATACAGTTTTTTTCTATCCAATGTTTCCAAATGAGATACAGTGAAACCCCATTTCAATAAATGTTTTAAGGTTTCCAAACCATAGGGGGGAAAAAAGGAAGCTTAGAAAAAGGGGCAAATTTACCCAACTTCCACAATGGCAACCCTTTGAAAACCAATCCCATACATATGAATGCCAATGTTGTACACCTGGTCGAAGGAGAGGGCTTATATTATAGGAAACAAAGAGACAGATAAAAAATGCTACTGGGTGTACCATGGCCACCCCACCTTCCTTTATGCTTCTATACGTATAGCCACGTTTTAATGAGATTCAACCTACTACCCCAAAAGGCTTGGAAAAACACACTAAATAAAGAAGTAAACAAAGAGATAGGGGGAGGGAACACATAACTGATACACAAAAAAATAGGAACCAACAAGGTTTTAATTAACAAGACCCTTTAACGTTTAGCAATTTGCCTTCCTTTCCATCTGGACACAAATGACTGGGCTTTCTCAATTTTCTTTAACCAATTAGCATGGGCCATGTCACCAGAACCAAATTCCACCCCTATACAGTTATAGGAGCTGTACTACTAAGAATATCTGAAATACTACCGGACACAGGAACCAGAGTATCCCCTAAAGGGATCCCTTTACTCTTAGCATAGTTGATTTTAGAGCCGGAACATCTACAAAACAATGATAAAATATCTTGCACAACAGGACCATCCTTAACATCAGAAAGGCAAAGAACCAGGTCATCCGCATAAGCCAAAATCTTAACGGGGGAACACCAATGCCAATACTTAGCCCAGCTAGATCCGTATTGTTAATCAGGTGAAGTAAAATATTGATAGAAAAGACATACAAAATGGGGCTCAAAGGACAACCTTGACGCACACCACGCTTCACAGGAATCGGATTACCAATCCAGCCATTCACATTAGGAAGAAGTAATGCCGATCTATACAGTGTTCGATTCGAATCCAATCCACAAAACCTACAGGCACACCATAAGCCTGTAAAACTAAAAATAAAAATTCATGTGAGACCTGGTCAAATGCTTTTTCCTGATCCAAACTCAAAATATGCCCGTGTAACCGTCCAGTCTGTGCAACTGAAAACAGCTCCCGTAATATTAATAAATTCTCATATTGGGTCCTACCAGGGATGGAACATGTTTGGTACGGACAAATCAAACCAGCAGCAAGCCCAGACAATAGGAGCAATAATACCTTACTCAAAATCTTCAAATCAGTGTTTAACAAACTGAGCGTCCTTCAATTCTTTAAATCTTCCTTCGGCCCTTTTTTGTACAATAAAAGTACCAAGGCCTGATTCATAGAGGAGGCTAAGGAGGAATTGGACAGCATAGCATTGAAAACATGAACCAAAACTGGGACAAGGTCATCCTGAAATACCTGATAAAATGCAGCCCCTAAACCATCAGTACCAGGTGCAGAGTCTGGCTTCAAAGAAGAGATAGCCTGACAGACTTCATCAGCAGTGATAGCAGCAGACAACTGTTGTTTGTGCAAAGCAGACAACTGAGGCAAAGACAAAGAATCAAAATCAAAAGACGTACAGTCAAGACCAGGATCCCTCTGAAAAAGAGAACTCAAATACTGTTCAACTACAGCAACCAAGTCCTCCAGGGACGTAACCAAACAGGTAGGGGATGTCAATTGTGAAACCAGCTGACTACCCATGCGATCCTTACAATCCTGAAAAGGATCCAAAGCACCCTTATGCAATTTCAAACCATAACGATGTTCATGTTCTAATGATTTCGACCTGTCATACTGGTAGGTAAACATTTGTTTCTTAACATTTTGCAACTGATCTCTGTAATCACTCTTCTCAGTCTCAGTTAAAGAAATCAACCTCTGCAACTGATTTCGTAGGCGCAAATACTTAAAATAATGGGCAGTAACAAGGGTACGAGAGTGGACCTGATAAAAGGACTTCCAATCACGCTTAGTATCCTCCCACCAAGAGGTCAAATCATCATAGAGCTCAATAACAGAAAGCCTAGCTAGCCAGTCCATTTTCCATGCTTTGAGAACATTTGCATCAGCCTGCCATGGTGGTGAGAGGAGGGCTGAGCCGGTCATCGGCTCCATTCTGGGAATCTATTTGGATGGGTGGATTGTCACTGCGGGGGGGGGGGACCACTAGACTACCAGGGAAAATGAGTTTTTGTTTTTTACACCGGGGTCAGGATTGGTGCTTGGGAGGGACCACTAGACTACCAGGGAAATAAGCTGATTTATTTGTCAACCGTGGTCGGGAGTGGTGCTTGGGGGGGGACCACTAGACTACCAGGGAAATACGCTAATTTATGTTTCAACCATGGTCGGGAGCGGTGCTTGGGGGGAACCACTAGACTACCAGGGAAAATTAGTTTTTTTTTTACACTGGGGTCAGGAGTGGTGCTTGGGGACCACTGGACTACCAGGGAAAATGAGTTTTTTTTTTTTACACCGGGGTCAGGAGCGGTGCTTGGGTGGGGGACCACTGGACTACCAGGGAGTGGAAACAACACAGGTGGAAACAGGGACCATGACGGCTGTGAAGGACTGCCTGGCCCAGCCTGTCTGCCCAGGTCCCTATATGTTGGATGGCTGCGCTGCATAGCCCAGTGACCCTACAGCTGACAACCCACCCCCATCCCCAGCAGGTTTGCCTTATGCCTGCCCCATGCATGCTTGTGTTCCACCCACATCTGCTGTGGGCTGCCTCTGTTGGTGTGGAGTGGGGGCATCATCCAGGGCATGTGTGGCCACTGGTAGTGTGTCTGTATATATATATATATATATATATATATATATATATATATATATATATATATATATATATATATATATATATATGTGTATATGCATGTCTGTATCGATCTATAGTTATAGATCGCTATGGATCTATATATCTCATTATGTACTGCTTGCAGTGCTACATAGCTATGTTGTATGCACTGGTCGTACCTGCCAGCGCACAGTTCCTGCTGCTGCCAGCTTGTACATCCATTCCAACCAACAGGGGATGCTGTGAGCATGCCTTGGCCTGCAGCATCCAGCCTGTACTTCCATTCTGACAAAAAGGGGGAGCTTTTCGCTCCATGTAGTAGCACCGGGCAAACTGCATGGTAAGGTATGCTACACCCCACTTAATGAGATGCAAATATACTTGTTTGCCCACAGATTACCTAAGTAGGCTCATTTGCATGGGAGCTTTGAATATAGCTCCCGTTTGCCCTGGGCTAACCAGTTTGCGCTGGGCTAATGTGTTAGCACTGTGCAATCAGGTTATCCCCGGGCAAACAACCTCACTTCAGCATAGCACAGTTCTGCAGTGTGTGGCTTACATTGTTGTTTGCAGTCATACCTCTCAACTGTCCCTGATTTTCAGGGACGTCCCTGAATTTACCTCAAACGTTTACTCTGTCTCTCCTACAACTTGTGTTTCCATGACCAAACAGTGGGGGTTGTAAGCATAACATAATGTCAGACATTACTGTTACAGATGTGTTCTTCCTTAGAAAATGCATTTTATACTACACCACTTATTCTACCAGCTTCCTGAGTAGATACCTCCAATTTATAAGACGTGTCCCTGATTTTAAACCTTTGTCCCTGATTGTTTTAAGCCTTGTCCCTGAGTTATGAGGCAGGAGGTTGAGAGGTGTGTTTGCAGTAGCTGTGTAACATCTCTGTGCAATCACACACAATGTTCTCCACTTGCAACACTGGCTTGATACAGAACCTAATAAGCTGCAGCTGCAGTTTGCACTTCCCTGTTGCTATATTCAGTGCTGTCTTATTCCTGGGCAATGTTTGCCCTGCACTCCTGGGCCTGTTTGCCCGGCTTCCTTCGCTTTGCAATATTCAGCTGGTTTTGCACCAGGCTATTCATTTTGAATACAGCTATGTTTTTGCTCTGGGCACAGTTTGCCCGCCGGGCAGTGCTAATTTAGCCCTGGGGCAAAGTTTTGAATATCTGGCCCTCTCTTTGGAAATACCTTGCCACAAGATGGCACATGGGATGGTTGAAATCTGTAAATTATGTTAATTTGGTGTTAGGACAATTTGGTAATTTAGAAAATCATTACCACAGAGATACATTGGATGTCTTTTGTTGTTGTTTAAAATTCTATCTATGGCAAGCTAGATGCCAATGGGTTCTTTATCAAAAACTTTGGCTTTATGAAATGGTAGAGAATCTTATACATTCCGCTATGGAAAAAGTATACCTCTTGCACAATGACATTTATTCATCTAAACAGGTTTTTTATTGGTGGAGAGGGTTTTCAATGTTTATCAAATATAAATAGACAATGGTGATGGTACCTCGGCACAAATTAAAGACCACAATATACACAAGGTCATAGGCTGTTAAGCATTTTTAGTGCCATTTAGTATACTGCTTCTTCTTCAATTTGTAAGGATTCTTTTTCTTTCTACTGTAATCAGAGTAACAGTTTATAAAGAATGTTTTTTATTCTGATGATGTAATAATATAATCTCCTTACACGTTTAGGAGGAGAGGTTTACGCAAAATCATATTTTTTTAATAATACTCTGATAATGGCAGCCAGCAATAGTTATTTGTTTTCATCATCTTAAGATTTGACTATTATTGTGTGCGACTTAGCACTGTTTGTAATAATTTGTTTTTGATGTAATCATAATAAAAAATTCCCCTACTTTTTGGATGGGAACAGTGTGCTGCTCTGCACAGTGGCAGACAGTGTCAGGCTACCAGTGGAGGAGGACATGTTGGACTGCCAGCAGACCGAGGGTTTATCCCTGACCTCAGTTGCAGAGCTACAAGGGGATGTTTTTTATGATGTTTCTCCCGATTCAGTGCTAGAGATATGCAGAGGTGAACCCTTGCAGCGGGAGCAGAAGAAACAGTTTCTTTAAATGCCTGTCCCAATAGGACTGACCCAAAGATATTGTAGGAGAAAGCACATATATCCTCAAGCAGAGTATCAGCTGAGTCTCAGCCAAATGCAAAGACCGAGCTGGCAAGAGCATGCTGGAGTGGTGATGTCGAAGGAGCAAGAATGTGGAAGAACAGTGTCCTCTGGGCTTGCGCAGTGCAGCAGAAAGGGACCTGGTAGGTAGGAGTGGATGTGTTTCTGGTGCGGTGGTGGTTATGCATTCTGTTAATGAGTTGCAGTAGCGAGGGAGGGGCCATTCCAAGACTAATTTTCATGGCAAATAGATAAGTTTGATAAGTGATTCTACCCTGGAGGTTTAGCCAGTCTGCCAAGGTGTAAAGGTCGCAAGTGTGCGTGTAGAGAGCGGCATTAGTAACACGTAGCAGGCTTTGTTTAGGGCAACACATAGCCTCCAAAGAGTGTTGCTGGTGGCCAAGCCATAGATTATGAGCCCAAAATCGATAACAGAAAGGACGGAGCTAGTAATGGCCATGCAGGGGGACTTCCTGGGACATACAGTGTCTATGTCTACATAGGACCCCTAGTCTGGTGCTGACTGCTCTGGAAGCAATATTTACATGTTTGCTATCGGATAGGTTGCTCTCTAGTGTGATGCCTAAGTATTTGAAGTTATTTACCTGTTCGAGAGGTGAGCTGAGATTGTTATCCTTAGTTGGCAGTTTTTATACTTCTTGTGTGTATTGGCAAACAGCATAACTTTGGGTTTCTTGTAGTTCATGATGAGTTTGTGTGCAGGTCAGTGAACCAGGTCTCTACTGCAGTGAAACTATGTTGCATACTGCTGGAAAGGGTTGTGGGACTGGGCTGGCTAGTGAAGAGCACAGTGTCATCAGCATAAAGGAGCAGGTTAGAAGGGCAGATTTGAGGAAGGGTTTTGAGGTAGAGGCTGAATAGGAGTGGACCCAGAATAGACCCCTGAGGTACCCCTGAGCACACTGGGAGACTGGAAGAGAGGGTGTCAAGTATTTTTTTACTCTTTAGGTTCTGCCATTTAGATAGCTCTTAAACCAGGAAGTGACTTCCTGAGAGAGACCAAGGGTGGGTAGGCATTTTAGTAAGAGAGCATGGTTAACAGTGTAAAATGCCTTTGTGAGGTCAATAAAGACTGCCCCCACAAAGTGTCCATGATCCTGAGATTTATGGATATAATTAGTAAACTCGAGCAGGGCCGTGGTGGTGCTATGCCCCTTGGAAAGCCATGCCGTGCATTGTAGGTTATAGGGGGAAAGATACTCCATCAGCTGATCAACAACTGTGGCGGCTGTGCAGTCTACATCAGGAACAACCTCCACTGCCATGCCATACCATTGCCAACCACAGGCACACATATTCAAGCACTACCACTGAAAGTGCTCACTGGTGCACACAACAAAGCCATTACTGTTCTTGTAATACACATCCCACCTAAGCAGAAGACCCCAGGCCTAGACTCACTTATTGAGCGCCTGGGAACACTGAATCTTAGCTCCAAAACTATACTGCTTGGAGATTTTAATGCTAATTGGCTCTCCCCAGATGCTCGTCCCTACAGGGACACACTCTCAGCAGTTCACCTATCTCAGCTTGTTGAATCAACCATGAGGATGAATTACAAAACTGGTACCTCCACTCTACTGGACTGGGTTCTGTCAAACCACCCAGACCATATATCACATACAACTGTCCTCTCTGATTCCTTAAGTGACCATTCACCTGTCCAGTTCCAGTGGTCAAACAATTTTTCTAAACCCCCTCCTAGAACAATAACAAACAGGGTGCTTAAACAAGGGCATATGAACTAATGAAAGCTGACCTGCACCTGCAGGACTGGTCACCAGTCCTCACTTCCTGCAATATGAGTACTGTGCTGAAGCAATTCATTCTTCTTTTTAAAGGGGACAGGAAATGTGTGCTAACTGGCAGCAGTTAGTAATGCTCCTATTTACAGAAATTAAATTCACACTTCCAAATGATCTGTATTTAACTACAACTGAATACGCACCAATGTGAAAAACTGAGTTTTCAATTGTTTCCTTTTTATGGACAGCATTCTGTTACAGTTCTCTGCATGGAATTAATAATTTGGAGTCTTTACTATGTCATGGTTTGTGTACAGAATGCTAAGTATGAGCTATTGTCCTATCAGAACCATATTCAGGGTTCTGAGCTCAAACTATAACATAGTTAAAATTCCAGATCACTGGTTCTATGAAGGGAACTGTAATTGAATGCTGCCCATAAAAACAAAACAATGGGAAATACAGTTTTTCACATCACATTTTATTTAGGTACAGTTACATATGTATCATTTAGGGGTAAGAATATCATTTCTGAAACTAGGAACAATGTAAACAGCTGCTAATTACAAATCATTTCCTGTCCTCTTTAACAATGTGTGTGATAGGCACGCACCGTTTAAAAAACGTAAAATCAAAGGTTACTGCAACCTGTGGTTCACTTTGGGACTGCTACAACAGATGAAATCACAGGACCATCTATGGCATAAAGCTTGTGACTTTGGTAAGCAGGAGGATATCCAATCCTATAAAAAATACTGTAACGATTGCACTAGGGCCATACGTTCGGCGAAAAATCAGCACTATAAGGATGCACTTTCCCACACATGGAAAGATGGCAGAAAATTCTGGTCAAATCTAAAAGAACTTACTGGGACTGACCTCAAATCTGCCCCCACCATACTAAACAATAATGGTGTTCCCACCCAGGACCCCAGAACCATTGCAAACGCTTTTAACAATGCGTTCTCTGACCTGAGTAATGTCCTTCCCCCTGATTTTTTTCCACCAACCCACTAAAATCCATAACACAAGATCAGAGGAACAGCCCTCTTCTCATCCTCCTTTCCATTTCAGAGCCTTGTCAGCTGATGAAGCCAAGGAATATCTCCAGAAGTTCTTAGGAAAGTCCAGATTTAGTGGTGACTCCTTAGACCTTAAATTTGTTGCACTAACACTGAATGAAACACTAGCCCCACTTATTCACATTATTAATACCTCTTTGAGGTACTCACAATCCCTGAAAAATGGAGAGCTGCTCTAATAACACCAGTCTTTAAGAGTGGTGATCGAACCTTTTCTGGTAACTATAGACCCATCTCAATCCTCCTGCCACTTTCCAAAACTCTTGAAAGAATAATGGCTGATCAGTTAGGAGAGTACTTAGAAAAATATCAGCTACAGTGCCTGCAGCAACATGGGTTTTGAAAGGGACATAGCACCACATCTGTCCTCCTAGAGTTCACAGGTTATATTCACAACTCCTTGGACCAAGGTTCCTTAGTGGGCGCTGCTTTCATTGACTTAATGAAAGCATTCAGTATGGTTAATCATGCCCTTCTGATTGAACAGCTAGTAGACTTAGGCCTTTCCTCTGATACTGTTGCATGGTTTAAAAGTTACCTTCATACCCGGTCCCAGCAAGTCAAGATTGATAATGTATTATCGGAAAGCAGACCAGTTCACTCTGGAGTACCTCAAGGATCAATATTGGGGCCAGTGCTGTTCAGCATTTTCCTCAACCAACTCCCCTACTCCCGTCAGGGATCCATACTACTTTATGCATATAACGTAGTCCTGTTTATCAGTGATCCTGACCCGAGAAAACTGGAATGCAACTTAGAGATATTTCACAGAAGTTGAGAAGTGGTTTAGTGAGCATAAACTCATTATGAATTACAAGAAAACTAAAACAATAATGTTTACCAGCACCAGAAGCAGGCATAACTCCTACCCCTTCTTGGTCACAAATGTGGAAGGCATGCCACTGGAACTAGTACAGCATTTTAAATACCTTGGGGTAACATGGACAGCACCTTGTCCTACACCCAACACATTGACAACATTGCCAAGACTGTCAACAAGCGTATTGGTCTGCTTTACAGACATAAGAATAGTCTTACCACAGAGGCCCTTAGCCTAGCTATACTATGCTCTGTGGTCTCACTTGTAGACTACGGCCTAATTATCTATGGTTCTGCTACTGATACTGCACTTTACCATCTCAAAATGGCATTAAACAAAGCTTGTCAGCTTGTAACAGGAGCTACTCCGCTTGCACACACATGCGACATGTATGCTCAGGCAAATTGGCTCCAGTTCGCAGGTAGGCTGAAGTACTAATCCTGTATATGGCTAAAAAAGTTAATCTTGGACTGGTACCATCTGGGGTTCAGAAACTTCTCACCCCATATGTATCTAATTGCTGCACCAGAAGCTCTAATACTTTGATTTTTAACATTCCGTGTGCCCTTCCCGCATTAGATCAAAGATCCTTCATGCACCAAGCCCCAAACTGGCTCAATACTCTTACCCCAGACATCGCAATTTTGGGCACTATAGGACCTTTTAAACATATGCTTAGAAACCAACTAATTACAAATTCCAGCTGTGATTGTTTTCCATAGCTCAACTCTTGCTAGTAATGTCTGGACATAACATTCCTCACCCTCTCATTCCCCCCACCTGTCTCCCATCCCCATCACTCTCCTTCCCTCACCCCCTTTTATATATATTTTGACTACCTCACCCCTTTTCAATCTCCACCATCCAACCATGCTGACCTTACAACCTTGCTGCCTTTAGCTTCCTTGCTTGGAGTAGCCTTTCTCTTCACTTCTTTGACCTGATGATGCCTTCTGGGCTGACTCCTCTCTCACTTACTCAGTAAATCATACCAATGACCGGCCCAGTGGCACTGAGGGTTGAGGCACTGGATACCACACCTCATGCCATGCCAGCATCCTGGGTTCAGGAATGCATTTGGGCCAGCGGGGGTCAGTCGGGGAGGAAGAGGATTGAGGATCTGACGGACTGCTCTCCTCTCCCTGGGGAGGGCTGAGGCCTTACATCGCTCTGTAGTGGCCCCCGATGGAAGTCAGAGACATCACAGATGCAGTGTATTTAGGGGGAAGTATGGCAGACAATGACACGTAGTGTCTGGATGTCATTTAATGTCCGTACTTTGGGGGAAAAAGCTTGGAAGGAAAATGGTGGGCGGTCATGGTGGCTTGATGGCTGTGCCTCTCCTCACCCAGGGGATCTGTCTGTAATTGTGCTCCAGTAGTAGATCCAGGCATGGCAGGGGGAGTGGGGACCCCTCTGCAGACACTGCATGCTAGCCGGATGCAAGTGAACAGGAAGGTTGAATGGAGGGAGAGGACGGTGGCCGGATGACAGGCAGACCAAGCTGCAGGGGTAAAAAATAAATGCAATATAAAAAAGTAAATCATACCACTAGTCCTGGGTTGATGGTTTCTGCCTACGAGGGATAACTGGTATACATTGTATAATGTTGACACTTTCATATGCTATTTTTATTGCTTAAGTTAAAACCTGTTACATTTTCTTTGTTATTACTAAGTCCTTGTAACTTTTTGTTTCCCTGTATTGTCTCAGTCCTGATGTGGAAGCTATGTAATGAGCTTGTTCTCAAAGGTGTAAATCCAAGGTCATAATAAATAAATAAATGAATTAATTAAAACAACAATCTGCTCTAACGCTTTTGAGAGGGGCGGTAGAATGGAAATTGGGCAGTAGTTAGAGTGGGTAGCCCTGTCTCCAGCCTTGTGAACTGTGGTAACCACTGCCACCTTCCAGGTCAGCGGAAATTGGTTGAGACAGAGGAATAAGTTGATGATCTTGGTGAGGGGAGCCAGAACTGAATCTAAGGTGAGGCAAAGCGTTTTAAGATCTAGAGAGTCTTAAGAGAAACTTAAAACAAAAATTACAATCATCAATAAATGGAACTAAGCACTTCATGAGAAATTATGGTGGTTATTCTGTCCCAGGTTGTCTATCTGTAATTAATGCAAAGCTCAGTATAACATTAATCTATGCCTCTGAGATACGGGGAATGGTAAATTTAACTTTGCTTGAGATTATTCTAAATAAGCATTCTTTATCTGTTGTCAGGTTCTATGTTTCTATGTTAAGCTATATAGATTTTTATTAAATCTTCCAGAGAGCATTCCCACTCATACTCTTCACTGTGAACATGGTCAATATCCTTTATAAACATTGATCTCTTCAGGGATTATCATATTCTTAATGGATTTGCAAACCATACAGGAGTCAAGATTGCCAGGGCTCTGTTTTGAAGAACAAATAACATACTCGCTAAGAGGATTTCAATTTCCATATATGGATTTCATGAAACAAAAAATGTACCCATCAGTTTTAGGATTCGGGAACTGTTTTGACAATACAGTATATTTAGAATTCCTTGTGGACAACTGGTAACCAATATGCAATTAAGATGTAGAGATATGGTAGCTCAACAAGATTTAGTAAAATTACAGCTTTCAAAACGTCATATTGCATATAATCTTACTAAAAAAAATTTCAAGAAAAACTTATCTTACCAAAATACTCAACAAAACATCAAGCAATCTACTTACTAGAGTTAGACTTGAAATATATAAAAGTAATTAGTTGTAATATAAACAACATAATGAAAGTATTCAGTCACATTATTGTAAGTGTGTCAGGGGAGAGTTGGATGATCTAGAATGTATTATTCTGTTCAGTACAGTATAACCTCATTTATCTGAATGTGCTGGGGGACAATAAAATTGTTTGGATAAATGGGGTTTTGTATAAGTCAGGAACTTTATATTTAACTCTAATAAGCTGAGAACCACACCACATTTTGAAGGATATTTCTGGTACACCACAACTGATTGTTGCTCCTTTATTTTTGTGTTCTGATATGATGGTACTGGATAATCTAATATATTTTCACAGAGATATTAAACTTTTTTAGAAAACTTTGTATAGCTATAATATTTTCAGTCTTTGTGATGTCCTTATCTCACAAATGGCTAAACCCAATGATATATAAAGTGCTTTTAGAAATTTCTGACAGTTACTCATTATGATTGTAACAGATGAGATGCTGCATCTGCTGTTTTAGAGCTTCTGAGAGGCTTTTAGTTCCTGTTAGGAATATGGGATTATAGGCTACAATATACTGGTTAGGGAGTGTAGGTAATCAGACCTGGACCCTTCAAAATCCTGTATGAATTCTGGGTTACCCTTTATTTTAAGTGTCTGTTTCAATGAGATTAATCATTAATTGTATGCAACAGGGTAATCACGCTGTAGTTACATGTTTGTTGCATGCAACTACATTGCAAATGCAATTACAGTGTAGTTACACTGTAACTACAGTATAGTTAAGTGACACTTAAAACAAGTTCAGAATTATCTAAAACAGTTATCCACCATCTCACATTAAGTATTATTGATTAAAAATTACTCTTGCTCTCTTAAATTAATCTCGATGTGACAAAAGTTTATTTAGTGTGTCACTTTGTACATAAATGCTATAGATTGCACAATATTTGTGAAGCATGTTGTTGATCTTATTATAAGGAGTTTCCCTGTGCTTTTAACTAAATACTTATAATACCAATGTCTTCATAGTCTAGAATGCAAATACTGTAATTATTGTATTAACTATACTTGACATTACTTAGATTATTTTTATAATATTGTAATGACTTTACAATCGATCAATAAGGTTGAAACTTGAAACTTGCTTGGACCCCAATCAATGCCACTGCACATCTGAAGTTAATTAATTAATTTATTTATTTAGTGATTTGGAAAAGACCTTTGAGCGCAAGCTCTTTCACAAAGGTTCCACTTCATAGATTGCAAAAAAAAAGAACAATAGGAGAAAGCAAAGGTACATTACAATGAACAATACAGCCTGGATTCAGAACTTACAGAATAACTCAAAACATAGGTACAAGTTAAAGTAACAAGAACAACACTTTATGGGGGGATAAGTAGCCACAGAGTGCATTGTCAGTAGTTCAGAGAAATGGGGATAGCTGGCAGTGGGTTGAAGAAAGGAGGTACGAGGGAGAGGTATGTAATGCAGTGGAGGTGAAGGGTGGGAGAAGGGCAATAAGGTATAGGGATAAATGGTGCAGTGAGGGAGGTGGAGTGGAGAAGACATGCTAAAGTAAATGGTGGGGTTTGAGGGGGCATGGTCAGGCAGCCTGCATTAGTAGCCACCGTTAGGGAAATTCACAGGACTGTGAGTTGGGGAGGGGGGTGTTGGGTACCGAAGGAGCATGATGCAGACTGATTGCTGAGGCAAGTCATGAGAAGAGACAAAGGGAGGGGGTACCTGAGGCATGCCTAGTGCTTGCGGGGGGCAGAGAGAGCAGGTGTGGCTGGACTCAGGGGCAGGTGCTGTTTGAGGTCAGTTTTGAATTGTGCCAGACAATTGGTGGCAAAGAGGTACCCAGGGAGTTCATTCATCCACAGGGGGGCCCAGTAGGCAAATGCATGTTGTCCAAGTGAGGTGCGATGGAAGGGGATAGCCAAGGCCTCTCTAGTCTTCTCCCTGGTGACCTATGACGAGTTGGTCACCTTGATCAAATTGCCTACACAAGGTGGTATTTTACCCAATAGAGCCTTCTTTCCTAGGATGCAAGTCTGGAATTTGACCCTGTTTCTTAATGACAGCCAGTCTGCATGTTCATACAGAGTACAGGTGTGAGTGCCACGCTCAGCATCCAGGGTGAGTCTACAGGCTTTGTTGAACGCAGTCTGAATCCTCTTGAGCACTGTATCTGTTGCTGCACCATAGACCACTAGTCCATAGTCAATAGATATAATTGAACTGTGGACTGACAGGCAGAGGGCCCCCCGGAGAGAGGTGTTGCCTGTGCCAGTACAGGACACCAATCTTGGTACTGACTGTCTTGACCAAAGAGTAAATATGGTGCACAAATGTGAGGGTATCATCTATTATGACCCCTAGATACTTGAACAAGTGATCTTGTTCCAGCGGCTCACTGCATGAGTTGGAGATGATGAGGGGGTGGTGCTTATTTTTGTTGTGGGGGCTGGACATAAGCATGGCCTTAGTCTTCTCATAATTTAGTAGCAACTTATGACTACAGAACCAGTCCTCGAGTTTGGAGAAGGAGTTCTGCAGCTCAGATTGTAGGGCAGCCAGAGATGTGCTGCTGCTCAGGAGAACAGCATCATCTGAATATAGTATGAGTTTGGTGTTGCAGGCTGTGGGAAGGTCATTTAAGAAGAGGCTGAAGAGTAGGGGCCCCAGTATTGATCCCTGGGGTACCCCTAATGATACCTCTCTTGCACTGGATACTGTTTGCCCAATTTTGACACATTGATTTCTCTGTAACAGGTACTCTTGGAATCAGCAAAGGGCATTGGGCGCCACACCTATGTTTTGCAGTTGGGTCAGTAACAGGGGGTGGTTGACTGTATCGAAGGCTTTGGTGAGGTCAATAAAGACAGACCTCACTAGTTTGCCTTCATCCAGGGCCTTATGTGCATAGTTTGTGTAGTCCAGCAGGGCAGTGGTGGTACTGTGATTTTGTCTGAAGCCATGCTGGTTGGGGCATATTAGATTATGCTTATTGAGATAGTCAATGAGTTAACCTGCCACAATCTTTTCCAGTGCCTTGGACATGGGGGAGAGGATTGAGATTGGTCCATAGTTGGCTACCAGAGACTTGTCACCTCCTTTATGCACTGGCATAACTAGGGCCTGCTTCCAAACTGCCGGGAACTGGGCCAGGGCAGGGACTTATTGTACAGCATGGTAATGAGTACTATAAGAATGTCCAGGGTGACGGATAGAAGTTTCATGTCTATCCCATCACTGCTCAGTCTGGTCTTACCTAATATTTTCTTGACCATAGTAAGGGCCTCCTTCACCGTCACCCTTTTAAAGTAGAAGGTCGGGTGAGAACACTCGGTAGATATGTCATTAGAGTGGTTCAAATCAGGTTGAAAATATGCAGGTGGTAGCACTGGGGTAAGATCGGTGAAGGCCTTATTGAAGACTTCTGCAATAGCTAGAGGGTCTGTAGTGGGGGTGTTACTGATACTGAGCAGCTGAGGGTGCTTTTTGTCCTCCTTTCCAAGGATGCTTTTGATGTTATCCCAGAATCTTTTCCCATCAGCCCAAGAATTACGTAGCTGGGCCTTATGATAGTTGATTGTGGCAAGCTGGATTAGCTTGGTGCAGTGGTTCCTGGCTGTTCTGTAGCACTGGTAGTCATGTTTGCTACCTGTGTTTCTGGCCTTCTCCCAGAAAATGTCCCTTTCTTTCAGGTGGGTTAATCAGTTCCTATTAGGAATTTGGGATTGTAGGTTAAAATATACTGGTCAGGGAATGTAGCCCTGGATCTTTTTAGTACTGGAATTTTAAATATTGTAAATAAGCATGCCACAGTCATTAGAATGGGGATGGAAGCAGGCAGGTCAGGAATAAGGCAGGGTCCAGAATCATGGAGCAGGGCAGTGTCTCTAAATGTCAGAAGTCTGGGGAACAAAATAGTAGAATTGCAGTCATTGTCGGCTGAGGGAAAGCTAGACATAGTGAGGTGTGCTGGGGGTCTAGGTTGCCCTGCAAACTAAAAAAAATTGTAAAAGATTGGGTCATCCAAAAAAGACTGCAAACTATCAGTATTAAAAGGAAACTAGGATGAACTCCACTATAGACACCAGAGTAATAGCAAAAACAACTGCTTAACTGTATTTTAATCACACTTTGTGGGAAGGCGAAGGTTTTGTGGCTCCCACTACTGCTTCAGGCCCCCAAAAACTGTTGTATTTTTCAGTATTCACTCCCTCTTACATGTTTTTTGAATCCTTATTTTTCCTTTTGTTGTTTATGTGTCAAGATTCTTCTTAATCCCTTCATAATCCCTAGGAGACACTGGACCTCTGTCCCCACAATCCCTGAGACAGCCAAATAGGGCGATAAAAAGGAAGGTTTATGAAGGGATTAAGAAGAGTCCTGACACAAACAGCAAAAGGAAAAATAAGGATTCAAAAAGCATGTAAGAGGGAGTGAATACTGAGAAACACAACACTTTTTTTGGGGACTGAAGAAGTGGTGGGAGCCATGAAACCATTGCCCTCCCACAAAATGTGATTAAAATACAGTAAAGCAGGTTTTTTTGTTATTACTGTGTTGCCTACAGTGGAGTTCATCCTAGTTTGCTTTCAATACTGAGAGCTAGACATAGTGGCCATTACTGAGACTTGGGACACACAAAATCAAGACTGGGATCTAGTAGTTTCTGGATAAAAGATGTACAAAAAGCATAGGGGCAAGGGGGGAGCAGCACTGTATGTGAAAGAGGGGATAATTTGCACCAGAGAGGGAGATGCAGAAGGCAAGCCTGAAGCTATGTGGGTGCAGATCCACTCCATTAAAGGGAGGAAACTAAACATGAGGGTGGTCTATAGACTGCCTTCCCAGGATGAGGAATTGGATAGGGAATAGGGGTCCCAGATCATAGATCAGTCCAGCAGGGAGGAAGTAGTAACAATGGGGGATTTCAGTCTCCCCAGGGTGGACTAGAAAATCCCTGCTACCTCCTGCACTAGGGAACAAGTACTGCTGGATGCTTTTCAGAGTGCTTTCCTGACTCAAGATGTTATGTAGCCCACTGGGGAGAGGGCCATCCTGGATCTGGTTCTGTCCAACTGTGCACATGTTCAGGATGTGAAGGTGGATGCATCGCTTGCAGAATGTGACCACCCCACAGTATGGTTTGACCTGGACATGGGCAGAGGAATCGTTAGGACCAAGATGAGGATCTTGGACTTTTGGGGGCCTGACTTCAGTAGGATGGGAAAATATCTGAAAGCACAGCTTGCTGGGATCAGAGTGGTGGTAGATATGGATCTGAAATGGGCCATAATAAACATGGGATTAATGGAGCCCCCTAGTGAGTGTGACGAGAAAGGCTTTTTCAGGTATGTAAGTGACAAAAGAAGCATTAAGGATGAGACTGTCAGGCTGAAAAAGGAAGGGAGTCGGGCAGGGAGTAGTGAAGAAAAGGCAGAGGTGCATAACAGGTACTTTTATTCAGTCTTCCCTCAGGAGGACAGACCAGTACCACAAGGAAGTAGGGGGATGAAGACTGGAGAAGAGTCACATACAGCACAATTCAAGCTGACAGGGCACTCAAGGGACTAAGGGCACAAAAGGTGGACAAATCACCAGGACCAGATGGCATGCACCCAATGGTCCCTAGAGTACTGGTGGAGGTTCTGGCAGGTCCCCAGGCAGACCTGTTTAACACCTCTTTGGAGTCCAAAAATGTGCCTCAGGACTGGAGAATGGTGCATGTGGTGCCTCTCTATAAAAGTGGGCCGAGGGACAAACTAGGGAACTACAGACTAGTCAGTCAGCTTGACCTCAATAGTGGGTAAGCTCATGGAGACCATCCTGAAAAAAAGACTGGTCAGCTTTATGGAGGAAGATGGATTCCAGGATGAGATACAACAGGGTTTTTTGTTGGGGAGGTCCTGCCAAACTAACCTAATTGACTTCTTCAATTGAGCCATGAAGAAAGTGGATAAGGATCAAGCAGTTAATGCCCTGTATCTGGACTTTAGCAAAGCCTTTGACTCAGTGCCTCGTAGGAGACTGGTCACAAAACTGGAGGACCTGGGAGTGAGGGCTAAGCTCACAGACTGGGTCAGAAGCTGGTTGTAGGATAGAAGCCACAAGGTTGTAGTTGGGGGAAAATTCTCAGAAGCGAGGCCTGTGACCAGTGGGGTCCCATAGGACTGAGTGCTCAGTATGGTGTTGTTTAACATCTTCATAAGTGACATCACAGATGGGATCAAGGGTAAAATCTGCCTGTTCATGGATGACACCAAGCTCTGTGGGAGGGTGGACATGGAGAAGGGTATACAGGAAGTCGGGGAGGACCTAGCTAGGCTAGAAACATGATCAGGTATTTGGTATCTGGGGTTCAATGCTAAAAAGTAAAAAGTTGTTCACTTGGGGAGCAAAGAATCCGGGGACCAAATGCTGGTTGGGAGGAGTGCAGGTAACCAGGTCGGAGAAAGAAAAGGACCTGGGAGTAATAATCACAAGTTACTTGAAACATGATGTACACTGCAAGAGAGCGGCAGACAAAACAAATTGGATGCTGGACTGCATAGCCAGGTGACTTACCACCAGGAAGGAGGTAGTCTTTCTGCTTCTGTGCAGGTCACTGGTAAGACCACACCTGGAGTACAGTGTGCAGTTTTGGTGCCCATATCTTAAGAAGGATATCATCTTGCTGGAGATAGTTCAGAGAAGTGTAATCAAGATGATCCAGGGCCACCAGGGTAACACCTATGAGGAAAGCCTTAGAGAGCTCAACATGTACTCTCTGGAGGAAAGACAAGGGAAGGGCTATATGATCGAGACCTTAAAGTACCTTAAGGATATTAACAGGGTGAGCACTGAGGGCTTCTTCAGCCTTAGCTGGAACAAGATCAATAGGGGGGGCAGCCTAAAGCTGGTGGGGAGAAGGTTTAGGAAGGAGATGAGGTACTTTTTCATTGACAGGCTATCCTGGCCAACAAAGTGCTTACAGAAATTTACCACTGCCAAAGCACCTAGTAGCCCTCCTAGCGGAGAAACCGTTGTAGTCTCATAAAGCACTTCATGTTTTCTCCTTTTCTCCTTTCCTGCCTGTTAGCTTAGTTCCTGAAATGTATATAATTTAGCCATGACTCCCCTTCTACTGTACATTGCTTACCTGTCTCAACACTGTTCGAACTTGATGTATCGCAGTTGTATTATATTGTATTACTGTACATTGTTTACCTGTCTCAACACTGTTTGAACTTGATGTATCACAACTGTATTGTATTGTTTTGTATTGTATTGTAATACTGTGTACACTTTGTATCAAGTTGTCCTTCCAAGACCTCCTTGTAAATGAGCATGCTCAATGGAGTTTTCCTGCAAATAAACTTGAACTTGAACTACTTTTTCATTGAAGGAGTGGTGGCCAAGTGGAATGAGCTGCCAGAGGAGGTGGTATCTCTAAAACCAGTGGACAGCTTCAAGAGGGGTTAGGACAGGGTGAAGAGGAAAAATTGTGGGTAAAAGGGGGATGAGTAGGGTGGAGAGGGGGAAATGAGGGAGGTCAAAAGGGAAATGAGGCAGTTCCCCTTGTAGATGCATAGGCAGCTGTACAATCGAACAGACTGGATATTGCATGACTGGGTTCCCCAGTGAGACAGGTCTGACAGTGAGCTTCATTTGCATTTTCTGAGCGTTTAGCTGGTGCTGAGTAGCGCTCCCGTTTTGGGGGTAGTAGTGGAGAGGAGGAAGCGAATTGGTTATTGTAGTACACAACAGGGCTAGGTGGACTACAGACTTAGCTGCTGTTTTAACAGCTGGTTGTTTACCCCTCAGGGAGTTTGGGGTACATTTTAATAGTTAGCAAAGCACTTCTAAGGGCTTGGGCTACACTTTTAAAACTCTTACAAGCTGTTTGGAGGCAATGCTCATCAGTAGCAGTCACATGACCCGGGGTGACTTCCGGGTCGTGCTACATAAAGCTAGAGACCCAGAGCGAGCAGAGTCATTTTCACTGTCCACATACTGTATGACTGGGTTACCCAGTGAGACAGATCTTGCAGTGAACTTTGTTTGCATTTTCTGAGCATTTAGCTGGTACTGAGTAGCACTTCCATTTTGGGGGTAGTAATGGAGAGGAGGAAGTGTCTTGGGTATTGTAGTCCACAACAGGGCTAGGTGGACTACAGACTTAGCTGCCATTTTAACAGCTGGTTGTTTACCCCTCAGGGAGTTTGAGGCACCTTTTAATAGTTAGCAAAACCCTTCTAAGGGCTTGGGCTGCACTTTAAAAACTCTTGCAAGCTGTTTGGAAGCAGCGCTCATCAGTAGCAGTCACATGACACGGGGTGGCTTCTGAGTCATGTTACATAAAGCTAGAGGCCCAGAGCGAGTGAGGCAAGGTCCGAGCAGGGTGAGCATGGGTTCTTTGCATGCAGAGATGCACACCAAGACTTGCACATTAGGCGCGTATAAGGCATGTCCAGCAAGGACGACAGAACAACGGGCTGAAGATCTGCCTGTATACCTTGTTGATGTTAGTTTCAGCTGTCACCTATTCTATTGACTGTACTACTGTACATGCCAGAATGGATTCTAATGTAGTGAAGCTCATCACTGGGGTGACAGGCATAAAGTGCTCCTTATGTGGGATGTTTAGTACCACTCCAGATTCTAATTTTGAGATATTTACATGTGGGAAATGCACAGAATTATGGGAGCTTAAGGATATGCTTATGAGAAAGGATAGGGAGCTTGAAACACTTAAAACTAAGCTAGAGTCTCATGGAGATACAATAAATAAGACTATTGTCAGTGAAGGAAATAGCACCAAAAGGAACAGGGCACAGAAGGATGATGAACACAAACAAGAGGACTGGACAGTGGTTGAGGGCATCTCTAGGTCTACAAAAATACAGATGAAGAGCCTTGGGGTCAATCCCTGAAAATGAGAACCAGTTTGCCCCCTTAATAAATCTAATGGATAGCACTTAAGCACAGTCTGCTGAACTTTTAAATTTAGCTAGTTTGGATGTAGAAGATGGGCTCAAAGGGACCAGTACAAGTGACTTAGGTCAACCCTCTGATAACAACAACCATATTGTTTTATGAGGGGTATGTCAATGGGCACCGCACTCACGGACTTTATAGACCTAGTATCGATCCCCCTTGGGGAGAAGAGATCCATGGGTGTGGTGTTCATCGACTATCAAAAGCCTTCAATCTGGTAGATAATTCTATACTGATATATAGGCTGAAGCAAGCAGACTTAGCAGAAGAACTATTAAATTAGTTCCACGCATACTTAGAAAATAGATCACAGCTGGTTGTGGTGGAAGGCACGTGTTCAAAACTCCTCCCAGTGACCCATGACGTCCCACAAGGGTCCATAGTAGGACCCTTGTTATTTATTTATTTATTGAATTTTGATGACTGGGTAGGCCCACTGAGCCCTAAAAGTCCCTTTTTCAGGGGCGACCTGGGAGACAGAAACAGTACAATACAGTCAGCTAGTACAGGGTACAGAGAAAGTAGATATGAAATTCAAGGTTACAATAAAGGCAATATTTCAATATATTGAACATAAGTCCAACAATTGAGGGAGTTGAGGCATGCTTTTGGAGTCATTTTGGGTGAGAAAAGGAAAGGGATTGGTGTAGGATGTGGGACCGGAGGTGATTGTCTAATACCCAGACAATGACATGAGCTTGCCCCAAGCAGGTGGGACTTGAGCCTTGTGCAAAAGTTTAACAGCGATGAGGCTTCCTGTACTAAAGGTGGGAGAGTGTTCCACAGCTTAGGGGCAGTGTGAGTGAAGGATTTACCTCCCATGTTAGTCTTGACTCTGGGGATTGCTAGTAGGGACCGACCGGTGGTCCTGAGTATACGAGAGTTAGACTTAGGAATGATTATTCTTGTAAGGCTAGGTGGGGCAGCCAGGTGCTGCAGTTTGTAAGCAAGGCAGAGCAGGGGGTACTGAAGGCGAGCCTCAAAGGAAGGCCATTGAAGCTGGGCCAGCGAGACGCTGGGGTGGCTTCTTGGGTGACTCAGTGTCGCAGACCTCATCACCTTGTTGTACAGGACCTGAAGCCTGTTGACCTCATGCTTTGATATACCCTGAATTACAGGGGCAGCATACGTTAATGTAGGAAGGAGGATACTGGAGGCAATTGCTCACTTTGCCTCTAGTATAAGTTTTTTTTTTAGCTGGTACAAGGTGCCAAGTTTGCCATGGATAGACCTAGTTACCTGGGCTACATGGGACTTAAAGGTGAGACTTTGGTCAATAGTTAGCGCAAGGTATTTTATGTTGTCTACAATGTCTATACTCTTTCCTGCAAGGAAAGTTAGTTGTAAGGAATTGGCCCTGTCCTGGCTGAGGGATCTAGGGCCAAACAGCAAGGCTTTTGTTTTTGCTGCATTGAGGGCCATTCTGTTAGATGTAAGCCAGGCCTCAAGTGTATTTACGTCCCCTTGGAGGAGAGGGCCCAGGTCCTGGAGGATAGTCATGGGCTGGTAGATGACTGTATCATCAGCATATTGAAGAACTGAGCTATTCCTGCAGTGATGGTTGAGGTCATTTGTGAAGAGAGAGAGAACGGGGGGGGGGCCAAGAATTGAGCCCTGAGGCATCCCCTCCTTGATGGGAAGAGGGTCAGATAGCGCTCCCTTCCAAATGACCCTCTGGGATCGGCCTGATAGGTAGCTCTTGAACCAGTTTAGGGCCTGGGCATCAAGACCTATGCCGTGAAGCTTAGTTAGAAGAAGGCTGTGGTCAAACGCCTTGGACATATCTATAAAGATTGCACCCATCAACATGTCTACGTCCAATGCCCTGAATACGCCCACTGTGAGATTGATGAGTGCCGTATCTGTCCCATGGTTTGCCCGAAAGCCATGCTGTGAGGGGGCTAGGAGTTGGTGGAGCTCAAGGTAGTCTCTCAGTTGCCCATACACTAGCCTTTCTTGCAGTTTAGCAAGGGTACATAGCAGGGAGATGGGCCTATAATTGCCAATTTGTTCGCCCGAGCCACCCTTGTGAATGAGAACCACATTGGCTATCTTCCACTGATGCGGAACATAACCTTCAAGTAGAGACCTGTTGATGATCCAGGTCAGAGGTTTGGCAAGGGACTGGGCACCTTCCGTGAGTAACCTTGGGCTAATTCCATCAGAGCCTCCAGAGCCTTTGTTTTTGAGGGCTTTAAGTAGCTTAAGGACCTCACTCACCTCGACTAATCTTCGGTGAAATTGGGGTCTTTTCAGACTGGGGGGTACATCAGAGATCTGTAAAGGCATAGATGGGGGCAGCCCTAACTTGTAATCATTGAGGTTTGTGAAGTGGTGGTTGATTGCTGAAGCTATTTGGTGGCAGTTGCTGACATGCTGTCCTTGTACCTCTATTGGACCTAGTGCCTCCTTGGAATTGCCCTTAAGCAGTTCATTGATGTGTGACCAGAAAACCTTAGGGTTCCCAGGCTAGAGTGTTGGAGGTGGGATACATACTCCTTTTTCACAAGTTTGACAGCTAGCTTACATTTATTTCTTAGGGTTTTGTAAGTAACCAGATCTGCAGGGAGAAGGGAGAGCCAGAACTTCTTCCAGGCCTTGTCCCTGCTTTTCATCTGAGATTTTACTAAGGGGGAGATCCACTTGTAGCAGCCTCCCTTTGTTCTACATTTTTTAAGAGGGGGCAAAGAATGAGGCCACTTTGAGTAGTGAGTCTTGGAAGTAGGCCAGGGCCTCGTCCAAGGTTGTGAGAGCCTAAGTGGGCTCCAGTCCAGGTTACTTAGGTAGTCATTAAACTTTGCAGACATGAAATTGGAGAAATCACATACTGTGAGTATCCTGGGAGGAATCTTTGGTGCACTGTTCTTCTAAATACAGAAAATTGTGGAGTGGTCACTGATAGCATCTGCCAATATGCCTACCTTCTGCATATTGAGAGGACTGGATACCAGAGTCCAGTCAAGAGTAGTGTGGTTCCCAGTTTTATAGCTGAGCCTGGTGGGTAGAGAGATAATCTGTTCCAGGTTTGCGTCATGGATCATTGTCTTGAGGACTTTGTTGGGGTCAGAGGCCCAGTTCAGGTTGAAGTCTCCCATAATTAGCAGTTCATTGGTTAATTCACTGCCAACTGATTTGGTGATGCTCTCAAGAGCAAGTTGGGCAGTCGTAAGGGGGTTATAGACACACCCGATGGTGAGATGCTTAGCTTGACCGAGGGATAGATGGATGGAAATAGACTCCTCGTCCTGGCAATTCCCAAGGTTGGGCTTTAGTAGTGCCACATTTAGAGTCTCTTTTGTATAGATTAGAACCCCTTCCCCCTCTCTTTTTTCCCTGTCTTGTCTGAAGGTTTTGTACCCTAGGATCATGATCTCATGGTCTAGGACGTGGGCCTTAAGCCAGGTCTCCGAGACAGCAAGGATATCTGGCTTGTAGAGGTCTAGCCAGGCTTGGACCTCGTAAATTTTAGGTCTAAGGCTGAAGACGTTCATGTGCACTATCCTTAAGCCTTTGATGATGCCCAGTGAAGATCCTAGGGGGTGGAGACAAAGATATTGGCTAATGGGGCCCCGGGTTTGGCTGAACATCACCTGCATGGAGCAGTAGAAGAGCAAGTAGTCGTACCAACACTTGCCTGACTTGAGGTTTTGAGAGGTTACAGAGCCTTCTGCATGCTTCATGGAGCAACACGTAGTAGGTGCCCCTCTTTACCAACTCATGTGCTATGAAAAAATCATTCTTTGTTGTGGGAGAGGTCTAGTAGTAATGACCACAAGACTTGGGGTTGTTGAGATTTTGCTTCGTGGGGTCGAAGTGTCCATGCCCTATGCACATGTCCACCCCATGGAGGGACAGTATGTAAAGAAGGGCCAGGAGTACGCCCCTATTTAGGAGAGAGGCAGGTGGGTTGCTGGTCCATCATGACTTAAGGCAAGGGGTGCCATGGTTGGAGGAAAAGTTCTCCAGGGCCATATTGGAAGATCAATATATACTCTTGTAGGATGGTTTATTAGGTTGGAAAATCAGGGTGGGTGCCTACAGGAAAATTTAAAATAATGTAGAAATTAGTTTATGTTTGGGGTCAAGGGTACACTCACAGTAGGCCAGGTGTGCCTTCCAGGAGAAAGGGGTGGCTTGAAATGCAGGATATGGGATTTCTAAGCTTTCTGGGTGCAGCCATGCCTCCACCCTTCTGGGGCCAGTTAAGAAAGACCAGAGGTAGGGTTTTATAGTATTTAATTAAAGGAGGGAGGAGGGGTGGGGCGGTGGGTGAAAAAGATGCTCAAGCAGCAGCAGCAGCAGCACACAGGGAGCTGGGAGCAGGCTGCACAGGAATCACGCCAAGTTCAAGATCTGGCCACGTGACTTGCTCGGGAAGTTGTACCTGCACTTCTATAATTCAGCGTCGGCTCTGGGGAGGGCAGGAAGGTTCATTGATCTGCCTTTAAACCCTGGAAGGAAAGAGGGTATTTTAAACTTGGGATGTATTTTATAAGGGATAGCAGGGGGCTGGTCTGAAATGTAGGGTGGGGGATGGAAGTAAGGAAGACTGAGTGCAGGAGAGAGAGACAGAGATGCAGACAGAGAGGAGCCATGGGATTGGAAGGGTTTGAGTAGAAATAAGTTAATAAAAAAATTCAGCTAGCAGGTAACAATATTGTATTTCACCAGCAATTAAATTTAGACCAGCTAAACAATGTAAAAAAAAAAACATTATACAATTTGCTAGGCTAGGGTTAAGTGAATAATTCTGAACTTAAAGAGCAACTAAAATCACAGCCAAATGAAAACAAAAATGCTCAAGCAGCAGCAGCACACACAGGGAGCTGGGAGCAGGCTGCACAGGAATCACACCAAGTTCAAGATCTGGCCAAGTGACTTGCTTGGGAAATCGTACCTGCACTTCTGTAATTTGGCGTCTGTTCTGGGGAGGGCAGGAAAGTTCATTGACCTGCCTTCAGACCCTGCACTTCTGTAATTTGGCATTGGCTCTGGGGAGGGCAGGAAGGTTTATTGACCTGCCTTCAGACCCTGCACTTCTGTAATTCGGCGTTGGCTCTGGGGAGGGCAGAAAGGTTCATTGACCTGCCTTCAGACCTTGGGAAATCGTACCAGCACTTCTGTAATTCGGTGTCAGCTCTGGCGAGGGCAGGAAGGTTCATTGACCTGCCTTCAGACCCTGCACTTCTGTAATTTGGCATCGGTTCTGGGGAGGGCAGGAAGGTTTCATAGGTTATACAGAGCTGAAAAAGACCAAAGGTCCATATTGCTCACCATTTTTTTAATTATAACCCTTAATTGAATTTGAGCTGAAATAAACATCCAATCGGTTTTTGAATAAATGCATACTCTCACTGGCAACCACTTCAAGTGGCAAGCCATTCCATATTCTAGAAACTCTAACTGAGAACCATGAACTTCTCTGTTTTGTTCTATAGCATTCCACCATCAATTGTAATGGATGAACTCTGGTTTCATATACCACCTCTCTGAGTACCAACCCCAAAATTTCCCACAAACTATCACGTAAGGCACGGTACACCATACATAAATCTCCCCTCAGTCTGCGATATTCCAAATGATAAAGTCTGAGTTTTTGGAGTCTGTCATCAGGGCAGGAAGATTCATTGACCTGCCTTCAGACCCTGCACTTCTGTAATTTGGCGTTGGCTCCGGGGAGGGCAGGAAGGTTCATTGACCTGCCTTCAGAACTCCCTAGCCTAATACAGTCTACATTTATTAGGCTTTATGCTGATGATGTGGTCCTGGTCTCTGTGCAATCAGATCCTAGAGAGGTTGAAACCAGACTACAGTCAGACTTTATTTTCTTACAAAACTGGTTCTCCTCCTCAAACCTGATCTTAAACACTAAAAAGACCTAGACCATCCTATTTGGCACAGACACTTCTAGGAAAAAAACCTAAGGATGATACCTTGAAAATTAGGACTGTAAATGGTAGTAGGTTAACCCAGGTCTCAATGTATACTTACTTAGGGGTGAATACAGATCAAAACTTTTCCTTTGAACAGCATATAAATGGATTAGTTAAAAAATTTCACTCCAGGATAAGCGCACTGAAGAGAGTAGCAAACTGTCTGGGCACTAAAGACAGACTGATTATAACAAATCAACTAATGCTACCACTGATTGACTGGGTGTCACATTTATTCTCATGCTAATAAACTACTTCAAAAGCTTGACGCATGTTATAACAAATTGGCCAGGTTTGTATTAAGATGTAAATATGATACTCATCATTGTTCTATGTACATACATCTAAACTGGATCACTCTAGAGTTCAGAAGACAAATAATCTGGACAAATTTAGTTTACAAAATGCATAAAGTTGGTTCTCCTCCTGGTTTAGTAGACAAACTTATCAGCCCCCTCTCATCAATTCAACCTATGAGAAAAGGGGCTATAGATTTGGTACTTCCCAAAATTTAAAATGGATTTGTAACAATGACCTTCCAGTACAAAGCTGCCACAACGTGGAATAAACTTTCACCTGCTCTTAAAACACAGGACAGGACTATAGCAAAATTCAATACAGTAATGAAGCAGGAGTTAAGTTTTCACTGCTCATGTAATAGATGACTTTGTATTGTACTTATAGGGATGTTTTCCTGAAATGTTACATTATGTGCATCATGTCTGTTGTTTTCCATGATATTGTATTGTTACATGTGAAACCACTGTATAATGTAACACCAAACAGGTGCACCTTGTAAAGAGTGCTCTTGTGTCCCTAATGGTGTAAGAAGCTGCTCTTCTTAATCCTGTATAAATAAACATTTTACTACCACTACTACTACATATTGGGGAACAGTGTCAGTCCCAGGAACAGGAGACACCTGAAGAGCAATTTTTTTATTTTGGGGGACTCAATGGTCAGATATACAGACTGTTACTTCACAAGGGGGAATAAACATAACGTTACTAGTTGTTCCTATGGAGGAGCCACTATTCAGGATATTGCACACATGATACCAAACATTTTAATGGATATTCAGGCCCCTAAAACTGTTATTTTACATGCAGGCACCAATAACCTAGGGAAAGCCTTAGTAGAGGACACTATAACTGAGACAAAAAAATTCATGGTGCTGTAAAATCATGTAACTCCAAAATCATCATCTCTGAGATATTGCTTATACCTAGGGTGGGCATTGTTAAGGCCAGTCGAATAAAGGCTTACAATAGTTGGCTACACAAATGGTGCTTGAAGAATGTAAAGTATATCACCACCTATGAGGAATTTGATTCCTGGGACCTTTATAGCTATGATGGCCTGCACTTGAATAAAAAGGGAACAAGAAAATTGGGATTTAAATTCTATAAATAATTAGTGGTGATAATACCAACCCAAAAAACTGAATGGGAAGGGGTGCTGGGTTTTAGGTAGCAGGAAGGTACCAAAAAGCCAACCTAAAAAGCAAGAATACAGAAAGAACTAAACATTATACTAGCAAACGCTAGGAGTTTAAACACAATTAAGAAGGCAGACTTAGAAGTTTTAATGTTGGAAAAAGATGTGGACCTCGCAGCTATTACAAAAACATGGTGGTCAGACAATACAGTATCATGTCATAATATTAAGTGTTATCCACTATTTCACAAAAATAGAGTGGGTAGAAGCGGTGGAGGGGTTGCCCTTTAGGTAAAAGAAAATACACTTTGCAGCTTCTCAACTGTACAAACCAACATGGTTAATGCCTCAGATAGCCTATTGGTTGAGCTTACTATGGCAGGTAGAAAAAAGTTAATGGTGGGTGTTCTATACAGACTGCCTGACATTAATACAATGGATCATACACAGTTAGTGGGTAATATTAATAACATTGCATCCAATATACATATCCTGATGTTGTGGGATTTTAATGTCCCCAGTATCATTTGGGGTTTGAATACTGTATCAAACAGTAAAGAACAATATTTTTTGGATATGTGTTTAAGCAATGGACTATGCCAATTGGTTAATAGGCCTACAAGAAACAATAATGTATTAGATTTAGTCTTAACCAATAGAGTAAAAGATGTAGGGCGAGTTCAAACCTTAGAGCCCCTTCTTGGCTGTAACCATGATATTGTTCAATTCAACTTTAATTTCTAAGCCAAAAACCATTCATGGTAACACTTCAGTGAAAAACTACAACAGGGCAGACTTTGATTCTTTACTTATGGCATTGAACGAATGGGACTGGCTAAGTGTTGACAACACCACAGAAGAACTTTGGTTAAGGATACAAGCAAAATTGTTAGAGCTGGTGGATCTGTCTGTACCAAATAAAGTTTCATATAATAAAAAGGGAAAAGTGCCACCGTGGTACACTAAGAAAGTAATGTATCACATAACCAAGAAAAGACAATTATATAAAGTTATGAAGAGGGACAATAATCAATATATTTATAAGTATAAATAGCAATTAAGATACTCTAAAAAAGTGATCAAACTCAAAAAAGGAACATGAAATTTAGGATGGCACACTTAAATGATGGGGGTAAAACCTTCTATATATACATTAATAACAAATCCTCCAATAGAAATATGGATCCTATTAGGATTAAAAATTATAGTATTTCAGACCCCAAGATGATGGCTGAAGCCTTTAATGAGTATTTTTGTTCAGTATTCAATAAAACAACCCATCCAGTCTCAGATACCAGTATTACACCAACCATGGATCATATTGAGAATATAAGCCGGAAGGTAATTAAGGGTAAATGAGATAAGATTGATGCCTCTAAATCTGCTGGCCCACATAGACTCCACCCCAGACTTCTCTATGAAATTAGATCATGGCTGGTAGAGCCACTGTATATGCTGTTCAACAAGTCATTGGATACAGGTGATGTACCCCAGGATTGGAGGTCTGCAATTGTGGTACCAATATACCAGAAGGGAAGTAAAGCAGAGTTGGGAAACTACAGACCAATAAATCTGACCTCAATCCTGGGAAAGCTACTTGAATTCTTAATTAGGGAGAGACTAAAAGAGGATCTGGTTGCTAAAGATATAATTGATATCACACAACATGGCTTCAAGAAACAATGATCATGTTTAACCAATACAATGATTTTTTACAATAGCATTAGTGCATCACTAGGCTGCAACAAACCAGTGGACGTACTTTATCTGGACTATAAAAAGGCCTTCGACAAGGTCCCTCATGATGTACTTATTCATAAAAGGCAGCAGGCTGGGATAAATACAAGAATTATTGCATGGGTTGCGAACTGGCTTTCGAATAGAACTCAGTCTGTCAGGATAAGGGGACATGTATCTAGGAATGGTGTGGTAACCAGTGGAGTTCCACAGGGCTCAGTCTGGGGCCAGCATTATTTTTCTTATTTATTTCGGACATGGGTAAAGGCATCAGTAGCACTTGTATAAAATTTGCTGATGACTCTACAATAAATGCAGAAGTAAGTGATGCTAATCAAGGAGAAATACTTCAGGATGACATTGAAAATTCAGGATTGGGCTATCAGGAATGATATGGAGTTTAATACAGATAAGTGTGTAGTCATGCATTTTGGAGCACATGTGTGTAACGGATGTAGAGATTACACATTGAACAATGTCAGCTTAAAAACAGTAACTAAGAAAATGACCTAGAAGTTCTGATTACAAACTACCTATCATTTAGTAACCACTGTAATGAGGTAGGTAGCAGAACTAATAGAATCAAAGGTACGATTAAAAGGACTTTTACAACAAGACATAGGTCTTGTTTACTACCATTGCATAGAAACATGGTGAGACCACAGCTAGATTACTGCGGCCCTCTGTGGAATCCATACCTTAAAAGGGATATTAATCTGCTGGAAAGAGTTCAGCGGAGATCAACAAAGATGATTGCTGGTCTGGGGCAGATGGAATATGAAGAGAGGCTACTAACTCTGGGTTTATGCACACTTTAACTGAGAACAAGTAGAGGGGGCTTGCTATTTATGTATAAAATCAGTAAAGGTAATGACCATATGAAAAGCCTAGATCTGCAACCTGCAAGCAGGGATATAAACCTTAGGTGCCATAAACATGAACTAAGATTAACATACCCCAAGAGAGAGATCATAAAAGGAACTTTTTTTCTAAAAGAATAATTCCCTTACAGAATTGTCTCCCAGCAGATGTTGTAGAATCTGATACTATAGAAGTATTTAAAATAAGGCTAGATAGCTACCTCTTAGGATCAAGATGGGCATCTTAAACCCCACGCAGGGAAGACAGGTCCCATGGGCATATGCCTTCTGCCTGTCTGATCTACCCAGTATAGTACCCAGTACAGATAGATCTTAAGGCCTTTATCTGGTGGCATATTCGAATGCACGTTTGTATTAGAAGACGAGTAAGTGACTGCATCTCTAAACAGATAAATTAGGAATTTCTTAAACTTATAAAGGACTGTGACAAGGTTTGACTTCAATAAAAATAATGTAACTTGATTTCAGACTGAAAACATGCAGGCAATTATGAAACAGAAATTAAAGCCACTAAGTCATCTTTTTTAAAGGGGAAATCCCCTCAGCCTATTTTCTGCACTCCTGTGTAGTTTGTAGGCATGAACAATGATTTCCTCTCTTGTATCCCCCAACGTCATCCTAATTTAAATATAAATGAAGTTGCTTCACTCTGTTTTGCTCTGGTGTGAAAAATCTGTTTATCTCCATTCCAAAGGTCATGACTCCACTCATGCAAGGCATCATGGGACCTGCTTTGTACATGCACAAGCCAACAGAAGTTATACTCTCATTCAGTTCTATTACATGTCTTGTGAAGTTCCTGTGTTCTCTAAAAGCAGTTTTTCTAAGTCATATACACTTTAAACTACAGAAAATAGCAGGGCACTTATTATGCCTTTAAAAGTTTAATGGCCAGCATAAGACATAGAGGATAATTTATGGGCAACATTGAACAACAACTGGAGGGAGGGCAATTCAGAGGAAACTTGAGGAAGAATTTCTTCACAGAAAGGGTGGTGGACAAGTGGAACGTACTGTCAGAGGGAGTGGTGGGGGCTGAAACAATCACGGGATTTAAGAATGCATGGGATGGACATAAGGGAGTTCTGCAGGTCAAGGGTAAGGGGCAACAGACTTCTAGAAAAATGTAAAGGGAACTTACAAGCTCAAATGGGAAGACTGGGTAGGCCATAGGCCCTTATCTGCCAACAGTGTCTATGTATCTATGTAATGTGTTCACTTCAAGAGATTGTCATGATAAACTCAAGAAGTGAACTCAGTGTTGCTGTTTACTGTTGCCCATCCATTACCTTTTATAGTGTATGGGCAGCAGTGCAACAATGGACCATTTCTTGAGCATTTCTTCTTGACAGCGAGAGAACTTATTGCGTTATACACTGTCACACACTTACCTGAAGCTGAATGGTTCAGTCAATTTCTGTTCAAATCAAGTCCGATTTTTTTTTTTTTTTTTTTTACTGAGCTGCAATTTTGCTGTTCATTTATAAACTGGTGCCATTCTGAACAAGCACGTTTTGAAAATACAGCAGAAGCCATCACCTATCGCTCATTTTTCTCCTCACAACTGTCAGAAGAAACTGACAAAGGAAAAAAAAACAAGTGATAGGTGCAGCTGTCAGGGTTACATGAGTGTGAGTGCATTCTGTGTTGTACCCTAGTAATGATGCATTCAAGAGGGTACAACAGCAGTTTGACATCCTACTAGAGTACAAGAAGCCTAGAAATTCATTGAATTCCTTTAAGAATCACAGTCTCCCATACAGTATAAGAACAAAGGTACTGCAGAGGACAACAGCACTGACTAATACAGTGTAATTACTGCAGACTTTAGCACCAAAATGTCATAAAATTCCAGGATGCCTTATGAGTCAGGCCATGATCTTTGCAATAGAGTCAAGCAGCTTTACACACCAGACTTAAGTACCTCCGTTTACATTTAAATCCTGATGAAATTAGGAGGGTGCAATAGAGGCAGTCATTGTGCGTGCCTACAAACTACACAGAGAAACAGAATAAAAGGCTGAGGGGACTTTCCCTTTAAGAAACAGAAACTTACAGTATAAAGTGATCCTAAACAATTTTGGAATTGTGTAAATAGTTTAGGGCACTCAGCTTGACATTTCAACACAGCACAGGGGACCGAGGAAACACACAGGGCACTCAGGTTGAAATTTCAACACAGTAGAGGGGAACGAGGAAATGTGCACAGGGCACTCAGGTTGCAATTCACACAGGGCTCTCATGTTGAAGTTTGACCCTCCCACCCACCCACCCACCTGCCCACCTGCCCAGTAACTATATAGGCTCACATCACTGGCAGTGGGAAAGAGGCTGAGTTAGTGAAGTAGAGATAGAAAGTATTTGCAGCAGAGAGAGAGAGAGAGAAAGGGAAAAAAAAACCCACACATTTCTTACAGTACATAATACAAATCATGGGACAGAAAAACCTGAGGTGTGGGTAAATAGGGCTTTTGGGAGTAGTTAGCCTGTAGGCAGGGGTTTGATTTTTGTATCAGGGAGTGGAAACAGAGAGGAGTAGCCATGATGGGAGTGGTGCAGTGTAGCGGCAGTGTGGCGGCAGTCTTCAGGGAGACCTTCTAGAGATTGCGGTGCTGCCCCATCTGCAGGCACCTCTCTGAGGGAGGAGGTTGCCAGACTCGAGGTCGAGTTGACTTGGGTTAGGAGGACCAACTCCCCCACTCAGGGACCACCAAGTCAACCTCTGCTTCCTCGGAGGATACCGGGAAGGATGAGCAGATGGACACGGTGGGCTTGGGGAGGGTTAGGGTGGTGGAGCATAGGCACATCCCAAATCCCATACCACTATGGAACTCCTGTGCTGCACTGGCAGAGCAGGACAGTCCCACAGAGGCACCCAAAGTAGTGGCTGGGATGGATGTGGAGGTCCTCCAAGGAAGAGATCTTAAGGGGTGGGGGTAGCTGAGGACCCCAGAGGAGGAGAAAGTAACTCCTGATGGGGGACTCCATAGTCTGGGTAGTGGAATTAGAGACAGGTAGCAGGGTGAAGAGGAAGGTTAAGTGCTTGCTGGGAGGAATCACTCAGAGGGATGGAGAGTGAATCCAGAGGATCACTATGGCGGTTGCAAGGAAGTGGGGAGCTAGATGTCATTGTCCATCTGAGGACAAATGACCTGGTTAAGGATGAGACAGGGATAGGAAACATTCAGAAGGAGTTCAGGGAGTTGGGGGAGGGGCCTTGGGCAGGTAGCAGGCTCTGTGACCTTCTCAGAGGTGCTGCCTCTCCACAGCAAGGGGGAGGTTAGGAATCTTCACACCAGGGACTTCAACACGTGGTTGAGGAACTGGTGCGGAGAGAAGGGTTTCAGCTTCACTGGGGACTGGGGACCTACTTGGAGGGATGTGGACCTATACAAAGGCAACAGTCTGCATCTATCCAGGAAGGGGATTGTTGTCTGTAGTAAGCAGTTTAAATGTTTAATTGGCAAGCATTTAAACTAGCTAAGGGGGTGGCGGAAAGAAGCAGGGAGAATCAAACTGCCCACCCCCTCAGGTTAATATAGTCAGCTGGGAGGACCCAAAGGTTGGAAAATTGCCAATTGTAAATAAACTAGGAAAAGATAGTGTCGGAGAAAAGGAGAAAGGGGATTAAAGGCAGGGGGTTAATGAGGGAAGTCATGAGATAAAAGGGGAGATAACAGGAGGGGAGGTAGCAAAATATGGAAGGCCATGTATGCAAATGCTCACAGCCTCGGATATAAAATCCCAGACCTGGTGGCCTTGATGGCAGAGGCTGACCTCAACATTGTCACTGTTACCGAGACATGGTATCACGGGAACCATGACTGGGGTATAGCTATACCAGTTATACTCTATTCAGGAGAGACAGGGAGGGTAAAAAGGGAGGAAGGGTAGTTCTTTACATCAGGGAGGATATAAAAGTAACTGAGGTACAGGGATTGCAGGGGGGCAAGGCTTTGTGGGTCATCCTAGAGATGGGCAATAGCACTGCTATTCGCACGGACATGATCTACAGACCACCAGCACAAGAGGAAGAGTTGGACAAGGTTCTGGTGTAGGCCGTCTATAAGATTGTGACTAAGGGGGAAGTGCTGCTGGTTGGTGACTTCAATCTGCAGATGTTGATTGAAGCATCCCAGCCGCAGCCTCCGTGAGGAGCAGGGACATACTGAACTCCCTACAAGGGACATATCTCAGCTAGTGCTAGAGCCCATGTGGGAGGCTGTGATTTTGGACCTGGTACTCACCAACGGGGCAGAATTACAGATGTCATGGTGGATGGACACCTTGGGTCCAGTGATCATCGCATGGTGCGGTTCAATATGAGTACAGTGGCAGATCCACACCACACGAAAGCAAGGGTTCTCGACTTCAGAAAGTCATACTTTGCAAAATTGGGGATATGTTTCAGGAAAGCACTGGGGGGGTGAGAGGGTTGAGAAACACTGGATCCATCTAAAAGGAGCTATAGTGGGGGTAACAAACCTTTGCATTAGGCAAATAAAAAAAGGCAAGAGAAAAAGAAAACCACAATGGTTCTCAAAGGAAGCAGCAGGGAAGGGAAGGGACCACAGTTAAGTGTCAGGAGCAATAAGGGGAAGGAGGTAGACACCAGCCCATTTACAGAGGAGAGAGTTCTAAAGGAACTTGCAAAACTGAAAGTGGACAAGGCAATGGGACCAGACAGGATACATCTTAGAATATTAACCCATTCTTACCGGAAGCGATATGGCGTCAGAACTGTCCATTGCTTAACCTGACCCAAAATGGTCACACAAGATAAAATGAGTTAAAGGATTTAGGGAGGTGCTGGCAACACCACTGGCAGCCCTGTTCAATGAATTACTGGAAACTGGAGTGGTTCCAGAGGACTGGAAGAGAGCAGATATAGTTCCTCTATACAAAAGTAGGAGCAAGGAGGAGGCTGGAAACTATAGAGCAGTCAGCCTGACCTCAGTGAAACATAGAAACATAGAAGTTGACGGCAGATAAGGGCCGCAAGACCCATCCAGTCTGCCTATTTTTTGTACCTTATGAATGTCCCATAGGCCTTTACTCTGTCAATGGCCTATCTATTCATACTCATCTGTATTGCTCCCTTATGCCTATCTGCAGCCCTGCGCTGTATTCATATCCACCACTTCCTGAGGTAGGCCGTTCCATGCAGCCACCACACTTTCTGTAAAAAAGAACTTCCTCACATTACCCCTTAACTGGCCTCCCTCTAATCTCATGCTGTGTCCTGCACCATTTTTGTCACCCTTCTCTGAACCGCTTCTACTCTGTCTATGTCCTTCCACAGATACAGCCTCCATAACTGGACACAGTACTCTAGATGAGGTCTCACCAATGTTCTATACAGTGGCATCACCATCTCTTTCCTTCTGTTGGAGATACCTCTCCCCATGCACCCCAGTATTCCATTGGCTCTCCTCACAGCCTTCTCACATTGTTTGGTAACCTTTAAATCATCAGATATGATTACTCCCAGGTCCCTTTCCTGTTTGGTGGCTGTCAGTACCTCCTCCCCATCATGTACTCCTCCCCCTGTGCTCCAAGTGCATGATCTTACACTTCTTTGCATTGAATCTTAGCTGCCACACCCTTGATCACTCCTCAAGTTTGCTTAGGTCCCTACTCATTTTCTCTACCCTTCCTGGAGTGTCAGTCCTATTGCAGATCTTCAAGTTGTCTGCAAAGAGACACACCGTCCCTTCTAGTCCCTCTGCAATGTCACTTATGAAGACATTAAAGAGGACTGGTCCAAGCACTGATCCCTGTGGGACCCCACTGGTCACCCCCTCTCTTCAGACTGAACTCTGTTCACCACTACCCTCTGTTTCCTATCACACAGTTTACCACCCTGGCACCCACTACCAGGCTGCCCAGCTTGTCTACTAGCCTCCAATGTGGGATGGTGTTGAAAGCCTTGCTGAAATCAAGGTAGGCCACATCCACTGCCCCTCCTTGATCTACCTCCCTAGTCACCCAGTTAAATAAATCTATCAGAATTGTTTAACAAGATCTTCTCGCTGTAAATCCATGCTGCCTCGGATCCTATACTCCACTGGATTCGAGAAATATCACAAACCTTTCTTTTAGTAGTGATTCCATTAGTTTCCCCCACCACCGAGGTCAGGCTGACTGGTCTGTAATTGCCAGCCTCCTCTCTGCTCCCACTTTTGTGGAGAGGGACTACATTCGCCCTCCTCTTGGTGCTTTGGTACCACACCTGTTTCCAGTGAACTGTTGAGCAGGGCTGTCAGTATTGCTGCCAGCACCTCCCTGAGTTCTCTTAATACTCTGGGATGTATTCTGTCCGGCCCCATTGCCTTGTCCACTTTCAGATTAATGAGTTCCTTTAAGACTCTCTCCTTTTTAAATGGACTGGTGTCCACCTCCTACCCTCCCAGTGTTGCTTCCGTTGCCTAAATTTGGTTCCTCCTCTTCCGTCTTTTGTGATATCCTGTGTGTAATTCTGCAAACTTTCCTGGTGTCCGTGGTTCCCCCATCCCTCAGCTGATCCCTTTAGTAGTCCCTAGTAGTCTAGTGGTACCCCCTACCTCACACAGTCCCTGTGTGGTTTGCTCTCTGTCAAATATAGGAAATGAATAATGAGAAAAATTTAGTTTGTATTACATGAAATGTTCTTTCCGGCCAGGTCCAGAGAGTTAAATTGGCATCACTGACTCGTATGTGTTTGTGCTGTACAAGATAAAACCTCAGTAAACTATAAATTGAAAAAATAAATGAGAAGCACTATACAGTACATAGGCAGTTTTGTGACTTGACTTCTCATATGTTTAGAAAAATGGATGGCCCTGCATTTGTAGGAGTCCAGTACTAACAACTGCTACAGTCAGTAAACAAGGCTTACTTTTTAAATGTAACTTTCCACTCCATCTCTCAGTCCTCTGCCATTCCCACCAAACTGATAATGGCACTTTTTTATCTTGTTCAGAGGACACAAGAATTATTGCAATAATGTCAAAAATAAAAGGTTTATGTCTCCTAATTACACTTATGGATGGCACCAGATGGTATTCAAACAACTGGATCCATCACCATTGTGGGCACGTCCCACCCTGCCCCCAAATATACACAGAAATACTGCAGACTTTTTCAGATAGTTTGCTAACTACTGTACTTTCTTCTACAAACCTGAGAATCAAGGTGAATGACAATCCACATCAATCTATAATCAATTTTCTGTTGTGTAACTTTTGCTGCTGCCTTGGTCCTCAGTCTCATATATGATCCCCTGTTATACCTCAGCTTCATCATACTGCCTTCACTGAGGACTTGCCTTCCTTCCATGTTACCCCCATGCTTACCTCCCCCCATGGTGGAGCTATTGTTCTGACCCAATCCACTCTGGAGAGTTCTCTACCAGTTGTTAGATAGGCTACCTGAGACAGCGGTCATGGATACTGCAGCTACCGAAAAAGACCATCATGCTGAGAGAGCATGGGCTTATTGTCCAGTTTTATCCCAGTACCAGAGGTTACCAGATTCGAGGACATCATGTCATGCGTGCATGCATACAAATGAGTCAACATCAGATGAGTTCTCTCTCCCTATCTTCATGGTCAGTTTGGTACCTACCCCTGTGGACACACAGTTAGGTTATTTGCCCTCCCACCCCAGAGGAGGGAAGCATCCTCCGGGATGCACAACCTCCTTCCCCAGCAATCCCCTGTTGACTCAAGCTTATTCCTGAACCCAGGTTGCCACCATCTCAAGTATTAGCCTACACTGACGGGCTGGCCTGTCATTAACTGTAAGAAACAAAGCCCCTTGAGCCAGCCCAGTGGCACTGAGGGTTGAGGTGCTGGATGCCACACCTTGCCCCATGCCAGCGACCTGAGTTCGTGAATGACCTCGGGTTGTCAGGGTGCCAGCACAGGGAGGGGGGAGGGATGGAGCAGGATCGAGCAGCCTAACTGCAGCTCTCCTCTCCTCTCTTCTCCTGGGGTGGTTGTCACCACCCCTCCTGTAGTTCCGCTGCTACCAGGTGGAGGTCCGGTGGCAGTGCAGGCAGGAGGGGGTGGCAAGTTGGGAGGGCACCTTGGAACATGGTGTGTGCATGCCTCCACACGCACACATGTGTGCCCAGGAAAGGGGCAGACGAAAATGAGGAAAAACACCGGACAAAAACATAATGGAGAAAAAAATAAAGCCCCAAATATGGTGCATTGCACATTGGCACTGACTTAATTTATTTCATACAGTGATACACGATAGCTGTGGTTGGATTTAGACCGGGGTCTCCTGATTCACTGTACTGCAACCATGCTGCCTCCCATGGGCCACCCCTGAAAAAAGTAAGGATGGCCCACTTCTACATGTGGTCCTTATCAGTAGGCAGCATAGAGAAACTGCTACATTTGCTTGGTTTGTGTGTAAACTTTAGGGCTGGCCCAGTGACATTGTAGCAATACATTGTTCCGTCATCAGCAACGCTGGGCTTTGAATGAGAGCCTTGGTATCCCACACTGACTCCAGCTGATGGTCAAGCACTTTGTGAAGGTGGAATCTCTGCACTTGGGGCAGAAGAGCAGTGTGGTCTAGTAGTTAGAACACTGCCTTGGGAACCTGGATCTTGCAGGTTCAAACCCCACTGGTGCCAAGTACTCTGTGTGATCTTGAGGAAGTCACTTGCTCTCTCAGTGCTCCAGTCTACCCAGCTGTGGAAATAGGTGAAAGCACTGGAAACAAGATGCTGCATTTCAGCCGGCCTATCCTGGACAAATAAAGCAAAGCAACTTTATTTATACAGCGCCTTTCATAATCAAGGCGCTGTACAATTATATAAATACAATAAAAAGCAATAAGCATATTGAAACAATCAATTAATACTCACTTAAGGAAGGCTAGTGAAAATAAATAAATTTTCAGCATTGATTTAAAACTACTGATGGTCAGGCATTCTCTCAACCGACGAGGTAGATAATTCCACAGGGTTGGTGCTGCAAATGAAAAAGCTCGAGCTCCAGAGGTCTTCAGATGGACCCTGGGAATCTCTAGCAACCTATCGTTGGTGGAGCGGAGAGGGCGAATCGGGAAGTAGGGTACCAGGAGATCTTTCAGGTAGTCGGGTCCCTGTTCATGTAGGGCTTTGAAGGTAAGCAAGCCCAACTTATAGGTGATCTGCCACTGAACTGGCAGCCAGTGCAGCTCATGCAGCGCAGGCATAATATGACTGGCCCTAGAGGTACCTGTTAATAGTCTGGCCATAGTGTTCTACACTAGTTGCAAGTGGCAGATATCAACCCCAGATAGCGCTAGGTAGAGGGCATTGAAGTAGTTAAGATGGGTGGTAATGAACGTGTGAATCAATGTCAGAAGGTCGCCGGGAGGGACCAGGAGTTTCACCCAGGTGATATTCCTCAGATGGTAAAATGAGGATTTGACCACCGCTGACACCTGAGATTTCAGGGTCAAGTCGTCATCAAAAATAATGCCCAGGTTATGCACCAGGTCTGAAGTAACGAGCTGGACATCATCAAGCCAAAGGCCCAACATGCACCCAGCTTCAAGACCCACCCCGGGGCCACACAGATCCACCACCAACACCTCAGTCTTACCTGGATTCAATCTTAACCAACTTGAGCTCATCCAGTCTTTGATCTCGCAGAGACTACTATTTAGCACTGGGATCACATCCTCCTGTCCGGGCATAAAGGACATATACAGATGAGTATCATCTGCATAGCAGTGAAAACTCAAGCCGTATCATCTGATGATATCTTCTAATGGCAGCATATATGCTGTGAACATGGGGACCAGTATGGAACCCTGTGGCACACCGCAGGTCAGGGGAAGGGAGTCAGAAGAATAAATTCCTGTGGCTACCTTCTAAGACCTGCCTACGAGAAAAGATTGAAACCACTCAAGGACTGTACCTGACAGACCACAGAGGAACCACAGGGTTTCCAAAGGCACCTCATGGTCCATAGTGTCAAAAGCTGCAGAGAGATTGAGAAGGACCAAGGTGGTACGAGCCTTTCGATCTCTAGCCATTAGGAGATAATTTAATACCCAAACAAGGGCTGTTTCCGTGATATGTCTCTTCTGAAAACCAGATTGGAGAGCTTCATAGACATTGTGAGTTACCAGATGATCATCCAGTTGCAGTGCAACCACCTTCTCAATAACCTTCCCTACAAGGGAAGGTTTGAGACAGGTCGGTAGTCAGCTGAATCAGTGGGATCCAAGGAAGATTTTTTTAGGAGTGGACGAATGACCGCCTCCTTGAGGGAGTCAGGAAAGACACCCCTATCCAAAGACCTCCAAACAATTTCAGCTAGGATCGGGCAAACGACAGCTATACAACCCACTAAAAGGGAAGTAGGGCCCGGATCCAAACTACAGCAGGTTGGATGCAAAGTCTGGACAATCTTCACAAAGTCTGTGAATTCCAGCTGGTCGAAATTCATCCAAGACAGACCGGGTGTTCACCACCTCCCATCAACCTCCACAACCCCTCTTAGAAAGAGCAGAGCTGATTCCAGACCTGATGCTGGCAACCTTATCCGCGAAAAACCGAGCTAGCCCATCACACTCAGTTTGTGAAAAAGCTCTTCCGGACTGGAGACAGATTGGATTGCACAATCTGTCAACAGTTTGAAAAAGTTGGGCCGGTTGATTCTGCATAGCAGAAACCTACCTGGACAGGAATTCTGCCTTCTTACGGGTGATTTCTAATTGATAGCCTTTATAATGTTCCATAAATCTAAGTCTGTCAGCATCCAGGCTGGACTTCCGCCAGCTCTCTCTAGCCTTCAGCCAACTCATCTCATCTCATCTCCTTCAAGGACCCATCATACCTGGGGACCTTGGGCAAAGAGTTAGTGGTTGAACACAAAAAGGAGCAATCAAGTCCAAGGCCTCTCCCATTGCCCTATTATAGGACAATACGAGTTCCCCTTGACTTGTGCTTTCATCCAGCAATCCAGATAGGTCCAGCACCATGGATAGACCGTCTGGGGCGACTCCCCTTAAAGGGCAGTACCGGACCATCTCCACAGGGGTAGGTTCATTTGGGGAGGCTCCAAAACTGAACCCTATGGTGTGATGGTCAGACCAACTGATAGGTTCCACCCCCACCTCAGTGATCTCCATCCCCAGGAGGAACAGCAAATCCAGTGAGTGCCCTCCCATATGGGTACAGGAGGTAACTACTTGTGTGAAGCCCAGCATATACATTGTAAACAAAATAATAAACAGAAAAATGCACGCGCTACCTGCTGACCAATGAAGGAGCGGCATTGGTGTCAAGTGGGAAGGCAGTTACTCATCCCTCCTCTCCCCTGCCTGCAGGGGGGTGGCATCTGTGATGACTTTAATTAAGGCAATTCAGGATAGGGGAAAAGGGTGAATAAACAAGCTAATCTTTCTTCCATTTTGTTCTGCAGAAAAGTTACTTGAAGAGGCTGCAAGAAATCAAGGAGATCCTTGAATCTTCAGAGTTCTTCGGAAAAACATGAAGTAAGTCACAAGATCATGTCGTCTGCTTGTGTGATGAAGTGCTACATCTGCTAGGGCTCAGGATGTACAATGTAAGAAAATCAGAGGGAGGAGGTGGGGTATGCTCTGAAATGAGAGTACCACATAGGCTTAGCTGTACAGTATTATTATTCTCATAAATGTTGATCTCATATATAAATCAAATAGTGAAGGGCAGAATTGGTTCTAAGCAAACAAAAAAATAGAATGAATTTATTAAATGTATGTAGTACTCATGAGTCCCCATGTATTGCACCCCCCCCGGACCTCACCTGAAACTGAGCCTTGGCTCACTTTGCTTTTCTCTATTGCCAGTTGTAAATAGAATAAAAAATCATAAATAGTGCACCCCTGCTCTCATGTCAGAACTGTGGACATTCAATTGTCTTTTTCTTTTTTGTGAAAAAATTTGCAAAACCCAAGGAAAGTCAGTCCTTCCTACCATAAGGGTAACTGGTCTACCAAATACATAAGTGATATAGCTGGCCCGGTGATGCTGAGGGTAGAGGAGCTGGATGCCACAGCCTCACATCATACCAGTGACCCGAGTCAGGAACGAGCTCGGGTTGCTGGGGGTTGGCCAGGGAGAAGAGGATAGAGCATCCAGAGGACAGTTCTCCTCTCTTGGAGAGGGTGGGCCAGCAATCCTGCCACAGCAGTGACTCCCAATGGAGACTGGTGGTGCCAAAGCTGGCATCATGCATGCAAATGGTGGAGGCAATGACGGACGCTCGCGAGAAGGGTGCCGGAGCGCGCCCAGCTCACACTGGGCATCATTGCATGACCCCTCCATAGGGGTCATGCTCACACACAACAAAAGTGAAAAAACCCACTGCCCGGGAGGACTACAACGTGCTGAGGCACCCCACACCCACCATCGGATCCTGCCAATCAGAATCCCCAATATCCTCTGGCCTTCCCCCCTGCCTGTAGCTTGAGATTACATGGAGCACCGAGGAAGAGGAGGTAGCTCCGCCCTGGTGGGGGTGCAAGCCAGAGAGCCAGCTGCAGGCAGGGAGAGAGGTGTCTGGAGTTCCAGGGGGGAGACTCACATTGGGGGACTTCAGGCCGGGTGGGAGCAAGCCAAGGGGATGTCTGAGGGAGTTCTCAGATGGTGGTGACCGAAGGAAAAAAGAAGTGAAAAAAAATACATCAGTGATCACAAACCCCTGAGGAACTATGGTCAAGTGGTCTGTGATGTCACCAGAGCCCACAGTGGAAATTTAACCTCATTGCACACATAGCAGCTCATCTTGTTCCTTTACAAATCTTGAGGTCACCTGGGTTTGACCAGTCTCTAAGAAACCAGTTTCAGAAACACATTTGACTGTGATCAAAATGGTGTACAAGCCAACATTTTGCCTCAGATTGTAGAGAAAGATCAGAGAAGACCTCAGCTTTCTCAAATGCCAGCGGTGCTAACAGGAAGTCACCACCCTGAGTAACCTCACACCTATTAACACAGCATTGCAATAAAATTGAGCAAAAGAAATTTGACCCTACCCTTTTTTCACCATAAAATGTTCCAGGCATCTTCCAGTTTTATTTTGTGGTAAGCTTCTCTAGTTCCACCAAAATGTGAGTATCTTATAAATGTTTTAATTTGGGTTTTTTTTTTGCAAGAAAAAAAAAAAAAAAAAAAAGACGGCCACCACATTTGTCTTGGAAATAACATAACAGGCCTGGCAAGGGTTAGTACTGAGAGAATACAAGAAGCTCATGGTATGATGCACTATAGCATATATAACTAGCTTTCTGGGAAAATACTTCACATTGCATTACTGCCTTACATTTCCTGTTTTACAATTTCCCCATCACCTCACCAGGCTTATGTGCATGCCATTTAAGAGACACTTGGCAAAATGGTAGTGTGAGAATTTATGGCTGGGGCCTTTGGGCATTAAAAAATAGTAAATAGGGAGTATGCAACAGCCTGACTGAGTCTATTCAGGTCTCAGTCAACACACTGACAATAATCTGTTTCAGCAGTGGGGACATGAGGGCTACAGGGCACTACACCTCCCTCCCTCCCACATCACCAAAGGGGAAAGACCTGTTCTGAAACTCACACCCAGTTCATCTCCTGACTAAGCATAGCCAATCAGGCTGGTGCTGGTCAGCAGCAGCCCCCCCACCCCGATATCCAACCTCATAAATCTTCCTAGTGCTAGCAGTCCTCTGTTTATGGCAATCTGCGTAAGAACCACTGCATGATGGTGTCATCCTCTGTGTGGCTGTGGTGGCTGCAAGTCACGCTGTCCTTTCCATGTTCCTGCAATCCAACCCTCAGAACCTCCTGCATGGTTTCCTGTATTTGGCCAGGTAATTCTCTACATTTTGTTTTTATTATCTATCTCATAGTATCCTATGTGTCAATACAGTGGTGGCCAGTGCCATGATGTATAAGCGATCATTCCCCAACTTTTTGTGTGTGGAGAAACAATTGTCCCCCCCAGATCTCCCTGGTCCAGGACATGTCTCAGTTTGATGCCTGTAGTTTTATTGCCTCCATCAACAACACTGACTGGAGTCCTATTAAAACACTCTGATATAAATAAAGCCCTAGACTTCCTAATAACTACCTTCACTCAAATAATAAACCGCCATGCCCTCATAAGAAATGTAGGTCAAAGAGTATTAAGGCTCCTTGGCTTTCCAGGGATATCAGGTCTCTCATGGCCCACCACGATAAAGCTTGGCAGACCTATAAAAGAGTGGGCCTCCTTTTGACAAGCCTATAGACAATTTAGAAATAAGTGCAAATGTTCCCTGAACAAAGCCAAATGCCACCATTTTAAGTCCCTACAAACTGAGCACCTTTGCAACCCAAAGGAATTCTGGAGGCAAGTTAACTCCCTGGTAAAAGGGAAGACTGCCAAAGCCCCAAGCTCCATCACCTACAATGGCTCCACCTGGGTTGATTCCACATCCATAGCATCCAGATTTAATAACTTTTTCACTGATTTTCATAAATATGCCTCGCTATTCCAAACTCTTCCTTGTTCTCTCTACCCAATCCCTTCTGAACACCCTGAGGCTCATCCGGAGTTTCACTTGAAATTAACTACCCTTAAAGAGGTACAGAAGCTTCTCTCAAACCTAAAATCAGACTGCTCTCCTGGCCTCAACTCCCTTGAACCAAAATTCCTTAAGTTGGGTGCCTCAGCCCTTGCTCCCCCTGTCCGAGATTTATTCAATTGCTCTTTCATCTCTAACTCTGTTCCAGATAAATGGAAGGTGGCAGTAGTAGTCCCAGTGCATAAGGGCAGCCCTAACTCTATGGTTCACAGCTATAGACCAATATCCTTCCTCTGTCCTTTGGCAAAGATTCAAGAGCGTATAGTTTATAACCACCTTCAGGACTACCTGGAATCTTACACTCTGCTATCCCCATACCAGCATGACTTCAGAAGGAATCACAGTACCCTAACTGCTCTGATAAAAGTGACAACTGATATATTCCATGCAATGGACCAGAGCTATGCCACAGGTGCCATCTTGGTGGACCTCACGAAGCATTTGATTTGGTGAACCGCAGTCTTCTGCTTCATCAGTGTGGTAGTTGAACCCCCCCCCCATGTGAATAGTGTTTAGCTGAACCTGACGTTTTCTTCTTCTCTCCTGTATCTGTTCCAAAGACTATTGCGCAACAACACTTTACTCCTTCGTTTTATGTCTTCCTGTCTCTTTCTAATTCCTCCCCTTTTTCTGTGTAAAACAGTCAGAATATGCTGCAGTCAGACTGGCCATCTGACACTGTGTATTACAGTTTAAACTATTTTTCATCCCCTTCCTATTTCTGCTCTTCTACATCATGGTCCAGTTAAATATAAGCACTTTTTCCCCTGCATTGCCCTTAAATGTGCAGAAATGGTCTAAATGAGCTGCACAGACTTAAAGAATGAAAGTAACTAAAGGTCTGTAAACAGACTTGGTAGGCAAAGTTTTTTTCACAATGTAAAAAGCAAGCTGGGATTGACAGTCAAACTTAAGAAATTACCAATGCTAGTTTAAATGTTTTTCTTTAGGATATGTACAGGTGCAGATTGGAATATCCTGTACTTGAAAAGTTAAACAGTTAGCAAATTAACTAAAATACAGGATAATAGAGAAGAACTAAAATGTGGTCTACCTACACAACTCCCAGGAGTATCATGTCTCCAATCAGTGCTGGTATCCTTGCAAGGTGCTTTCTCCTATAGAAAGTCAGCAGCACCTTTCTCCCCTTCTTTTATATGCTGCAGCTCCTAGGTTACCTCTAGAAAAGGGGAGGAGTGGTCTATAATGCAGCCCACTCTGCAAGAAATGTGCAATAATATTGAATAGAGCATTAGGGTGTTTATGTTGATGTCATAATAATGGATTATTTGTTATGTCTTTCATTTATGTGTATTCTATGTAATTGATTGTACAAAGAAATAAGATTTCCTGTAAATAGCTTAATAATTAGGTGGGGCTTTGAGCTAAGGGGGTGGAGCTCAACTCTTTAAAAGAAGCCAGCCTAGATCCTCAGGTTAGATGCTGTTAGGGAGAGTTCATGTGAAGATCTCCTGCTCTCTGTTATACTGCACAAGATTATGTTCCACTGCTAGACCCTTGGCAGGGAAGTTGTGCTGTTATCAAGTTTTATTTTGTTTATTATCGTAAGTTCGCTGCTGTAAGCTGTTATTTTTTTTTGCATTTAATTTTTTTTGTTGTTTGTTTGTTTAATAAAAATCAAACCGTTTAGGTAAGTTGGGCCAGATATTCCAAAGGGTTGCACCATGTGCAACAGGGTTGTGCCTGCGCAAGTCCGAAACTGCTCCATTCTGCTATATTCAGCAGGAGGCAGTTGCACCACTGAAAACATGCTGAGCAACAGTGCAATGCAAATGAATGCATGCTGAACTGGAGGGGGAGGAACCATGCATAAACTGCACAGCCCGATATTCAGTCGGGCTGTGCAGAGTTGTGCAGGCGCAACCCCCAACCTGCGCCTGCACAAGGTTGAGCCAAAAAAAAAAAAAGGATCAAGTCAAGGGCCACCCACAGGTGAGCTGCTGCATTGCAGGGCGCAACACAGCAGCTGCCACCTGTGGCTGGCCCTCAACCCACTGCCTGTGCCCCCCCTGTAGCCCAATCGTGGGCAAAAGAGTGTAAAATCCCCACCACCACCCCCCACTGGCCCGATCGTGGGCATAGCTTTAATTCCCCCACCAGCCTGATCGCGGGCAGCAATGTGTCTCTTCCCCCAACACATCCCTGGTGGTCCAGTGGACCGATAAGCCCGATCGCGGGCTGGGTAGTAAATCACACCCCCACCTCCCGAACATATCCCTGGTGGTCCAGTGGACTGATAATCCGATCGTGGGATGGGTTGTAAACACAACCCCCAAACACATCCCTGGTGACCTAGTGTCCCCCACCCCACCCACCCCGAACCCCACCCGCTCCCCTGCAGCCAGCGGATGGCAGCATCCCACCTGCCGCCCCGCCGCTCCTGACTGACTGTCGGTAGGGCTGCAGCCCATTGGTGCAGAGCAAGAGCCATGAATACATACCTGCATAAGATGATCCAGATTTGTGAATGAATGTGTTCATTCACAAAACTGAACCGTTTTGTACGGTATGGGCTGCACGCCCATTGGCTCTTGCTTCACCACCGGGCGGCAGTTCACCGGCAGTCAGTTGGTGGGTGGCAGGTGGGTGGGATGTTGCCACTACCGCCGCGGGGAGCAGGGTGGTGGAGCTTCGTGGGTGGGTGGGATGAGGGGACACCAGGTCATCAGGGATGTGTTCGGGGTGTTTACAACCCATCCCGGATCGGGCTTATCGGTCCACTGGACCACCAGGTATATGTTGGGGAGACACATTGCTGGCTGCGATCGGCTGGTGGGGATTTAGGCTATGCCCGCGATCGGGCCAGTGGGGGGTAGTGGTGGGAATTTACACGCTATTGCCCGTGATCGGGCTGCAGGGGGCGTCGGCCCTGATGGCTGCTGCCTGGCAGGGCGCCAGGCGCAAGTCCTTGGGGATCGAGGCGCACCTGCATGCTAATGGCATGCAAATGGGACCATAATCAGATGCAAATGGTCCCCCCTGCACCTTGCATGAATTATGGCCCCATTTGCATGTCACCTTTTGAATATCGGGATTTTGCACATGGCGCAATGGTACTTGCACCACCACAGGTTGAATGCTCCACTCTGACCACTTGCGGTGGCGCAAGTTCCACTGCGCCATGCACAGTGGCTGTGGCCGGGGGATGATATTCAAAGGAGTTGCTCAAGGGTGCAACTCCTTTGAATATCACTCTGGCCACACCCCTGCGCAACTATTTTGTGCAGCACAAGGGCTTGCTCCACAAAATAGTGCAGTTTGAATATCTGGCCCGTTGTACCAAATTTGTTGATTCCTGTGTGACCTGATTTGTTCAACCCACGACAATCAGCTTTATGCTTTTGATCTGGATTTCAGTGCACTAAATTGGGTAAAATGCTATTTGTCTTGCCACTCCCAAAGAGTTAAGTGGAAGGGTTCCCTTTCTGATCTGAGGCCCATAACTCATGACATCCCGCAAGGGTCTATATTGGGTCCTATGCTAGTCTCTCTCTCTCCAGCTTTTGTGGAGGGGTCTCCGTACATCTTTATGCGGATGATGCCATCCTTTATCGCTCCTCTCCACACTTTGATCTGATTAACAGAGAACTTGCTCTGACTTTGCTTCCCTCGAGGGCTGGTTTAACCGTAATCATCTTGTCCTCAATACAAAGAAAACTAAATGTATGCTATTCACCCACCGTCCCCCCTCAAAGCATACTCCCCCCTCAGCATTTCCTCTGTCAGTGGTGATATCCTAGAGTCAGTCCATTCCTTTAAATACCTGGGCATCACCTTGGACTTAGCACTCTCCTTTAACTCACATGCCTCCGAGTTGCTAAATCTCTAAACCAGAAACTTGACCTCTACCATGTCTGCCCTTGTCTCACCTCTGCCTCCTGCCTTTGGATCGCTTCATCATCCCTTCTTCCTCTCCTAACCTATGGTGATTCTTTGCTGCTCTCTTCAAACTCCTCAACATTCTCTCTCCTATCCCAGGCTTACCACAGGGCTGGTAGGGTTGCCTTGTGGGCTAATGCCCATACTCACCACTGTGTTGTCCTCTCCTCAGTGAGCTGGTTGCCACATGAAGCTAAATTAAGGTATTCCTCCTTAAGTCTCATGTTTAAGCTTGTCTCCCTGCCTTAGTGAGCTGATATGCCTAAGACATGCTCCATGTGCCCTCCATTCTGTCTCCCTACCACTTTTAGTCATGCCTAAGTTGCGACTAGCCATTGCTCATAAGTCTTTCTCTTTTGCAGCTGTATCTGGTTGGAACTCCCTTCCCCCCTCAGTCCTGTCCTGTTCCTCTCTCCCTATGTTCCACAGTAGTCTGTATGCCTCTCTCTCAGCCTCTATATCTTGCTCCTGCTTCCACTGACGATACTTCCTCTCTGCCCTCTTTGCTTCCCCTTCTCCTGCCTGTTCCCTAACTACAACCTGTTACCCACCTTCTATCCCTAAATACTTAATCCTTGTCATTGCCTCATTCCCCCCTTCCTTCCCATGATTTTTTCTATGCTACTAGTCCATTAGACCTATATTCTCAATTGTGTATGTCTAGTAAGTGATGATATTATCAAAGTTTGCACTCTATGCTCTGGTATACTTTGTATGTATTGCTATGCTCTTTGTCAATTTTTGCCATTATGTGTTGCTGTTCTGTATCTTGCACTGTTTCTGTTCTTCTTATTGAAACCCCGAGTCGACCCTGAAAAAGGAACTGTTATTGTCTTAGTGGACTTACCCGGTCACCAAAACTCAAATAAATAAATAATATCACAATACTGTGCATCACATTTAATCATAGAAATTACCTATGCATGTCAATGACTGGAAAGGAGCAGGGAAATCCTAACCCCCCCAAAAAATCATGGTAGTAAGTGCGGTAAACACCAACATAGAGGCGTCGATAGGGAGAAGGGCAGGGGTAAATGGAGAAAGTGACAAAGACAAGAAGGACAGGGATGGGCAAAAAGGAGTAAGGCCATCAGGAAATGGAGGGTGCCCATAGTCTGGGCAACAAGCTACCTGAGCTGGTGGCCTTGATGGAAGAGGGATGCCTGGATATCATAGCAGTCACAGAAACAAGGTACACAGAGAACCATGACTGGGATGTTAACATACCAGGATACATAACCTACAGGAGAGACAGGCAGGGAGAAGAGGGGAGGAGTAGCTCTTATGTAAAGGAAGGGATAAAAGCAACTGAACAAAAGAGTAAACAGGGAGGAGAGGAGGCACTGTGGGTCACCTTGAGACTGGAGGGCACCACAACCGCACAGGATTAGGTACAGACCCCCATGTCAGGGGAGGGAATGGACAAGGATATGATAGAAGGCATTTTAGAATGGCAGAGAAAGGGAGATACTGTTGATGGGAGAACTAATATGCCAGATGTTAACTGGAGCACATTTGCTGCAGTCACATCCAAGAGCAGGGCCATTCTTGATGCCCTACAGGTGGCAGGCCTCAGACAGCTAGTTTTGGAACCCACTCATGAGGAGCAATCTTAGACCTCATACTCAAACGGGGGCAGTGAGAGGATCTCAGATCAAGAAGTGGGTTGCCATGTGGGAACAAGTGACCATCAAACAGTGTGGTTCATGTTAAACTCAGCTACAGAGTCAAGCCATACTAAAGTGAGGGTATTGGACTTCAGGAGGGCTGACTTTGGCCAGATGGGAGAGTGCCTCAGAAAAGCACTAGTAAACAGGCTAGAAGGAGGTGTGGAGCAACAATGGGGAATCATCAAAACTGCCATCACAGAGGCAACAAGCCTTTGTGTGAAGCAAATAAACAAATTAAAATGAAAGAAAAAGCCACTATGGTTCTCAAAAGAGGTGGCTGTGAAAGTCAGGAAGAAAAAGATAGCATTCCGGAAGTATAAGGAAACACAGAAGGAGCAGGACAGAGAGCTGTACCAGTTAAGGCAGAAGGAAGCAGGGAGAGAAGTCAGAATAGCAAAGGCCCAAACTGAGGAAAAGATAGCAAACTCAGTTAAGAAGGGGGATAAAACCTTTTATAGGTACATCAGCGAGCGTAGAAAGACAAAGGGAGGGATAGTGAGGCTGAATAAAATGATCGGTGGGTGGCAGAGGGGACAGTGAAAAGCAGGGATACTGAAAGAATATTTCTGCTCAGTATTCACAAAGAGGAGGAAGTGCCTAATCCAATTAACAGAAGCACTCTTGATAGGGGGTCGATCCCAGTCCTTTCACAGAAGAAAGGGTTCTGCAAGAACTCCTAAAACTGAAGGTGGACAAAGCAATGGGGCCTGATGGAATTCACCCCAGAATTCTAAAAGAATTAAGGGGGAACTAGTGAAACCACTGGCTACTCTTTTTAACAAATCATGGGAGGATGGTGTGGTACCCGAGGACTGGAGGAAGGCGGATGTGATTCCCCTTCACAAAAGTGGGACCAAGACAGAGGCAGGAAACTACAGACCTGTCAGTTTGACCTCTGTGGTAGGGAAAGTGATGGAGTCACTTCTGAAGGAAAGAATAGTTGAGTACCTAGAGGCCAGTGGGGCACAGGACCCAAGGCAGCATGGGTTTACAGCGGGAAGGTCATGCCAGACGAATCTATTAGATTTCTTTGACTGGGTGACCAAAGTAGTAGACCAGGGAGGGGCTGTGGACATGGCCTACCTAGACTTTAGCAAGGTATTTGACACAGTCCAGTACAAAAGATTAATAGTCAAATCAACCAGCCTGGGAGTGGGTCCCAGGGTGGTAGCCTGGGTAAAACATTGACTGGACAACAGGACACAGAAGGTAATTGTAAATGGAGTCCACTCTGAAGAAAGAGGGGTTACTAGTGGGGTACCTCAGGGTTCAGTATTGGGTCCAGTCCTTTTTAATGTCTTCATAAGTAACATTGCAGAGGGACTGGAAGGAAAAGTATGCCTCTTTGCAGATGACACAGATCTGCAACAGGGTTGATACACAAGGAGGCGTGGAAAGGATGAGAAGGACTTGGCAAGGTTGGAGGAATGGTCAGAAGTATGGCAGCTAGGATTCAATGCAAAGAAGAGCAAGTAATGCACCTGGGAAACAAGAACCCAGGGGAAGAATACACAATGGGGGAGGTAGTAACAACAACAAAAAAGGAAAGGGACCTGGGGTAATAATATCAGATGACCTTAAGGTTAGCAAGCAATGTGAGAAGGCAGTAGGAGGACTGGGGTATACTGGGATGCATAGGGAGAGGCATCAGCAGCAGAAAACAGGAAGTTGTTATCCTCTGTACAGACAGTTGGTGAGACCCCATCTGAGTACTGCGTCCAGTTCTGGAGACCCCATCTCCAAGGACATAGACAGGATAGAGGCAGTCCAGAGGAGGGCAACTAAATGGTGCAGGGTCTGCAAGAGAAGCCGTATGAGGAGAGACTAAAGGAGCTTAATATGTATGCCCTTGAGGAAAGAAGGGGGGGGGACATGATAGAAACTTTTAAGTACCTCAGTGGAATCAACAAAGTCCAAGAGGGTGCATCTTTCAGAAAAAGAGATGTGTAAGAACAAGGGGACACAATTTAAAAATAGAGGGGGGGCAGTTCAGGGGCAATGTGAGGAAGTATTATTTCACAGAGAGGGTAGTGGATGCATGGAACAGCCTTCCTGAGGAGGTTATAGGGTCTAAAACTATGGGAGAATTCAAGAATGCATGGGACAGACATAAGGCAATTCTTGTGGGGGGTAGGAAGAAATAGGCTGTTGGTTAACTAGGATCTGCGGCCTATCCTTTAGGTAGGAAAATGGGCAGACTAGATGGGCCAAGCGGTCCTTATCTGCCATCAAAGTCTATGTTTCTGTGTTTCTATGTAATTGGATTTCTGTGATATTTCCTGATATATTCAGTTACATAGTACGTCTTGCCACTGGCTACCATTGCATCAGTTAAGTCCTTGCAGCTGTATCGTATCTTCCTATAGTTTGTTGTCTTTATGTGTTATCTACCAATATGTTATTATAACTGTCAGTAAGGGAAAGGGGAAATTGTTTAACCAGGAGAGGCACACTAAGCTGAAGCTTGTTTCCAGGTGTGACCTGGGAGCACAAGGAAGTTAAGTGACTTGCTCAGGGACGCACAGTATGCAATTAGGGGCTGTGGGATTCAAACCCAGATCTCCAGGTTTGCAGCTCAGAGCCCTAAACCACAACACTATACTGCCTTCACTATTTATCATGCCCCCCTTATCACTTAATAGTGCCTATACTTTCCATAACCATACCAAACTACCAGTCTTTGCATCTAGTAATAGATTGGCTGATTAAATCTCACAAAACTGTTTTATCTAAACCTGGTATAAAGACAAAGACCCTCAGCACAAAAGCACTGAGGCAAGGGTTACACTAAAAGGGCACTGGCAACAAAGCCATGTTTCAAAGAAATACAGAATCACCTGTACCCCCATAATGAAAAGCACCATGGAATATACATGCAAATCATAATGAACATTTAAGCTGGTTCTGCTTTAAGAAGGAATGCCTGGTGCCAAAGGGTCTCTCACACAATATGCAAAGGGAAAGAGCAGAAGACAAAGACATGTGTTTTGTCCTACACAGGACTCATCTGTGTGCCTTGTCTGTACCACACCCCAGGGGATATGAACCAGCCCTAATATGGTCTTACAGGTTTGGGTCATGGTGGGCCCAGTATAAGAAAGCAAGCTAAAAGACAAAGAACCTCAGCACAAAAGCCTTGAGGCAAAGGTTACCCAAAAAGGACACTGGTAATACAGCTAGGTCTCAAAGAAATACAAAATCTCACATACCCCCATAATGTAAAGCATCATTGGATATATATGCAAACCACAGCGAAAACTCACCATAAAGCCTGGTATGCTACATGAATGCTGGTATACAGTACATCTGAAATGTGCTGGAGATGGCTGTGTATAACACCTGTGTTGTTTTTTATGTATATATTTATATATATATATATATATATATATATATATATATATATAGATGTTAAAGATCCCATTACACTTCTTGAAAAGAATAGGTGTATTTTTATTGATTAAAAAAAAGCACGTTTACCAGAAAAGAAACTATAAATGCAAACATTACCCAAACTTCATACACCTCTCAAAAACCCAGTGGTCACAAAGAAAAAAATTGATACTGAGGCAAACCAAGAAAGAAAATAATACATTTAGTGCAAATCCACTTCTGCAACACCTGTAATATCTAATCTGAAACAATCTGAGAAAAACAAAGGAGAAAGAAATCCCACCCATTACATTCAAGTAAAATGTTTCTAAAGAATCAATCATTGCACTTTCGACAGACGTCGGTATTCTTGATTGTATACAGCTCTAATTTCCTTTATATTCTTCAGGGACAAAATATGCAATGGGATTGTCTTTTGTTGAAAATAGAAAGAACACCAAGCTGGCCATATGAACCACTTTAGTCAAGTCATGATAACCTACAGAGTGCTATATTGCCAAGCATGGTTCCATGTGATAACAGCAATCGTGGAATAACAATTGCCGTTAGGGTGAGTGCACATCACCGAAAATGAATTTCGGCGAAGCCCAGTCACAGTGAATGGGAAGAGGGCACCCGAGATCTACAGATTTCCTTTCAATACAGGGGCTGCACTTCTTCCCCTGCACCTCCTACCAAAGGATTCTCAACTCTGGGGGGGGGTGCATGTTGGGGATGTGTGAAATACTTGAAAAAAAACAAGCCGCCTTCCAGCAAAAAAAGAACTGTGCCATGCTGGACCCTGAAACTCCCAACCGACCACCTTCCCCGCCATGCTAGTGGACCAGCTCGGCAGCTGCCCACCCACCCACATACCTTCTCTCCCCTTCCTCTCCCCGATGTGTATGCGCGTGCATATACGAGTGTACTTCCCATCGCCTTACCTCGCCCACCCAGGTATCCAGTTGCTCGCCTGCCAGGTAGCCCTGAACACAGGCGTCGTAACTGAGTCACCGTTTTTGTAAGCACTCCGTTGCAGTCACCTTGTTCACAGGATACCGCCAAGCATCCCAGATCTCAGTGGAAGAACAATATATCAGATTGCTGTTTTTATTTATTCATTTATTTGAGCTCTTGAATTAAACCTTTTGAGTACAAGCTTATTCAATAGGCTCCATGTCAAGAGTGAACAACATGTGATACAATGGGTTGAATACAGACATCAGGATACACTAATACATGAACAGAGTACACCATAGGCATTAAGTACAAGTTATAGTACTGGAAAACAAAGGTGATGGTTCCTAAATATGAGGGTTGGGACACTAGGAGGAAACAGGCAACAGCACATTTGACAGTACTAAGGTTAGAAGGTAGGGGGCAGTACAGACATTATAAGGGAGGATTGGCCCAAAGGCTTCGTCAAACAGACAGTTGGATGTGGAGGGGTAGAGGCTGAGAAGTAGGTAGGTAAAGGGTGTCCCAGGAAGAGGGGACAAAGGTGGGGGGTGGAGTCGGGGGAGAGGGGATAGGGAAGGGGTGGGCAGGCATCATTAAATGCGAAGCAAGGAGTGAAAAAGTGCAGGCAGGTGGGATAAATGAGGCTGAGGCAGTCAAGAGCTGTGAATTATGGAAAGCAGTCACAACTAGAACTCATGACTAGAAGCTGTCTCAGATTCCTTTTAAAAGAGCCTGATGAGATAACAGTGGAGACATCCAGGTGAAGAGAATTAAGCCAGCGAGGAGCACCATGTACGAAAGAAAATTAACCCATTGAAGTCCAACAGTAAGGAATTTTTAAAATTTGACTTTCTGAGCTCCAAGTGCAGCATCTGTTGTCACATGGTGAGAGGAGGCTTTGTACCCCAGGGGGCAATAAGCCTAGGCTGATTTTTTTAGCCAGGAGACAGGATTGGTACTTGAGTCTGTCTGAGAAGTGTAATCAATTCACCTGGGCATAGAGATTGCAGGTGTACGTCAGTCAGGGGGGCTTCTGTGATAAGTTGGCAAGCTTTGTTTAAGGCAACTTTTAGGTGGTGAAGGGCGGTGTCAGTGACAGACCCGTAGATTACTATCCCGTAACCAATGAGAGATACTAGTGAGCTGTGGACAGCTAGATTGAGTGCCTCGGGTGTCAGACAGTGCTTGTGCCTGTGTAACAGACCAAGGGGCATGCTAACAACCTTGGCAATATTGTCGATGTGCTGGGTGAATGACATTGTACTATCGACCATGAGCCCCAGGTATTTAAAGTGTTGCACAAGTTCAAGAGGAGAGCCAACCTCGTTTGTGATGTGAAGGGGATAGGATTTGCGCCGATTGTGGGCAGAGAAGAACACCATTGTTTCTGTCTTTTTATAGTTTATCACCAGATGTGTTCTTTGAACCAGTTTTCAACAACCATAATGTTACACTGCAGGTTACGCTGAAGTATGTTGGAGTCAGAGTCACTAGAGAATTAAACAGCGTTGTCAGCATAAAGTAGTAGTTGATGTTGGCAGGCATTTGGAAGCCAGTTTAGGGATATACTAAATAGAAGCGGCCCCAAAATGGACCCTTGTGGAACACTTGATCTGGCAGGTCGGCTGTGTGACAGTGTGTTCCCGATTTTAACTTGTTGTAAATGATTCAACAGGTAACTGTTGAACCAGGCCACTGAGTCAGTAGAGAGGCCAATGTCTGCTAGCTGCTTGATCAGTAAGGTATGGTTTACCGTGTCAAATGCTTTGATTATGTTTATGTAGACTGTGCCGACAAGAAGACCTTGATCAAGAGATTTGTGGATGTAGCCTGAGAATTCAAGCAGCGCAGTGGTAGTGCAGTGCCCATGCCTGAACCTGTGTTGTTGTGGGCATTGTAGCTGGTATTTTTCCAAGTAATCGACCAACTGGTCTGCTACTATTCTCTCCAGGACTTTTGAAAGGGGTGGAAGGATAGAAATGGGATGGTAGTTTCCAGCAAGAGATTGATCTCCGTCCTTGAGCATAGATACATAGATACATAGATACATAGACAGTGTCGGCAGATAAGGGCCTATGGCCCACCCAGTCTGCCCATTTGAGCTTGTAAGTTCAGTTTGTTTTCCTAGAAGTCTGTTGCCCCTTACCCCTGACATCCAGAATTCCTTTATGTCTATCCCATGCATTCTTAAATCCCGTGATTGTTTCAGCCCCCACCGCTTCCTCTGGCAGGGTGTTCCACTTGTCCACCACCCGTTCTGTGAAGAAATTCTTTCTCATGTTTCCTCTGAATCGTCCTCCTTCCAACTTCATCCCATGCCCTCTAGTCCTGGAACATCTTTTTCGCTTAAAAATAGTGTTTTCCTGCACCCTGTTCCTCCCTGTAAGATACTTGTATGTCTCTATCATATCCCCTCTCTCCCTCCTCTCCTCCAGGGAGTACATGTTCAGTTCCTTCAACCTGTCTTCATAGGACTTGTGATGCAATCCATGCACCATCTTTGTTGCCCTCCTCTGAACCTTCTCTACCCTGTCTATGTCCTTACGTAGGTATGGTCTCCAGAACTGTACACTGTACTCCAGGTGGGGCCTCACTAGTGTCTTGTATAGCGGAATTATGACCTCCCTTTTCCTGCTGGTGATGCCCCTGCCTATACATCCCAGCATCCTATTTGCTTTACCTGCTGCCTTGTCACACTGCTTCCCTACCTTGAGGTCATCAGAGATGATAACCCCAAGATCCCTTTCCTGCTTGGTGCATGCTATATCCTCACCCCCAACTGATATATTGTGCCAGGGTTTTTGTGCCACATATGCATTATCTTACTTCTTTGCATTGAATTTCAACTGCCAAACCCTGACCATTCTTCAAGTTTCTGCAGGTCCCTTCTCATTCTGTCTACACCTCTGGTGTGTCTACTCTGTTACAGAGCTTTGTGTCATCAGCTAACAGTGAAATTCTGCTTTCTAGGTCCCAAGTAATGTCACTGATGAAGATGTTGAATAGGACCGGTCCCAGCACTGATCCCTGTGGTACCCCACTGGTCACTCTTCCCTCTGTGGAGTGACAGCCATTTACCACCACCCTCTGTGTCCTGCCACCCAGCCAGTTACCTACCCACCACACTACTGTCCTGCCCACACCCATATTCCCCAGTTTGTGTAATAGTCTTCTATGTGGCACAGTGTCAAAGGCCTTGCTGAAGTCCAGATAGGCCATGTCCACCGCCCTTCCCTGATCCACCTCCCTAGTCACCCAGTCAAAAAATTCAACAAGGTTGGTCTGACATGACCTCTCCCTGGTGAAACCATGCTGCCTTGGGTCCTGTAATCCATTGACAACCAGATGTTCTACCAATCTCTCCTTCAGTAGTGCTTCCATGATCTTCCCCACTACCGAGGTGAGGCTGACTGGTCTGTAGTCTGTAATAGGTGTTACAGTGGCTGCTTTCCACTTGCTAGGAATGTGTGCGAACCTCAGAGATGAATTGAGAATAAAGATAAGTGGAGCAAGAATCTCATCCAGTGTCAACATTACAAATTTCAGGTTGAGGGTGTCTCCACTGAACCTAGATTTGCCAAGAACCTTGAGGAGGTTGTTTTTTACCTCCTTGGCTGTGAGAGCTTTGAAATGGAATGGAGGGTGGGAGATGGTTGAGCTCGCATTTCCATTTGGAATATCAGTGCTAGACTGGAGGAGAAAGTCCGGGGGAGTTACTCCACTCAAGTCCATGAACGCAAAGTTAAAACAGTTTGCTATAGTTTTTGGATCCAGAGTGATAGTGCCATCTATGTTGAGTAAATCAGGGGCTGGTTTGTTAGCTTTGCCAGTGAATTCCTTGAGATTGTTCCAAAATGTTCTGCCATCACGCCATGTTCGGGAGAGAGCATCCTTAAAGTACTGGGTTTTTGCTGCATGTACAGCCCTAGTGCACTTGTTTTGAGCTTTCTTATAGTTCAGCGTATCTACCTGTTTTCCAGAGGCCTGGGCCCCAAGCCATAGGTGGTTCCTGGATTTCAGCACTTTGAGCAGGTCTGAGGAGAACCACAGATTGCAGGGGCTTTTGGTTTTCCTTGTTTTAGTGGGGCGTGCCCATCACAGATAGTGTTGAAAATGCTGATGAAGTGTTCAAGGACAGTGTCAACATTGCAGGTGTTATAGATTGCAGACCAGTCTTGTTGTCGAAGGTTGGATTTTAGTAGATCAAGGTGGCCCTGTTTGAGAACCCTGTTGATGATTGTTCTGGCAAGGAGTTTGTAGAATTTGTTAGACCACTGAAACAGGACTGGGGAGTGGTCACTGAGGACATCCGGGAGAACAGTGGTCCCAGATATATGGCCTGGGCAGTTGGACAGGACCCAGTCCAATAGGGAGCTAGTTCCTGTTTTGTAATGTACCCTGGTGGGTGAATCTACCAGCTGCGTGAGGTGGATGGCTACAGCTGCATCCTTGTAGGTGCTGGTCGGGGGGGGGGAGAGCCAATTAGCATTGAAAACCCCAAGAAGTAGCAGTTCTAAAGTAAGATTCAGTGCACCTCTGCAATCCATTAGGGCATCAAAGCCTGCCATAGTCTGTCTGGGTGGAATATAGACAGACAAATCTGTGAGAGATTTATTATGGGCCCTGAGGTGAACTTCTAAAGCAATAGCTTGCCAGTGGTCACCAGTTAGCCAGGGGTAGGACTTGTCCCTGGAGCTTGTCTTTTAGGTATAATGCACAACCACCACCTTGCTTAGATAGGCAGTCATGTCCATATATCCAGGTATGGAAACTAAGGCATCAGGTATCTTTGGGGAGAGCCACGTCTCGATGACCAATAGTATGACAGGGTTGTGTTGTAGTATCCAGGCATTTAAGGTGTCTATTTTGGGGAGGAGGCTGCAGATAATTGATGCAATCATGAGAGATCCTGTGGTTTTCTGTGTGGGCATAGTACCATGAGGGGGACCTGGGCTGGGGTGAATGTTGCCCAAAAGTAGTAGTAGTATCAATGCTAGCCTGCCGAGGTATTCAAGTAGTTGTCTGTAACTACGTTTGACCTGTCTTCCCCACGGCTGTTGAACGTAGTAGTTCTTATTAGTTCTGAAGAACCCGGGTACAAGAGCCAGAGGGGGAAACCAGTCTGAATTGGGTAAGGGCAGAGCTCTGTTAGGTGGTGTCTGCTTGGTCAGAGGTTTGGGTGGAAAAGGGAATTTTTGGGTAGAGGTAGTTGTGCTGTAGACACAGAGACAGTGGATCAACAGTGAGGGCTCGTTGTCATTGGTCACTGATTCACATAGGTGTTTGGAGAGGTTTAGGAGAGCGAGCAGTAAGATATCATAATATATAGACTCTATACGCAGTGCCATTTTGATTGGTTGGAGCTTAGAGGCAGTGAGTGAAAGTGGAGAAAGGAAGGACCAAATAATATAGAGAGCAGTCCAATTGAGAGAAGCTATCACAAGGATTCACATAGCAGATTGTTCTGTAGCCTAAAAGGTACTAGTGTGTCACTGGTACTGCTACCTCAAGTGCAGTGCAGTGATGGAGAGTGGTGAGAGTGGGAGACAGGGTGCAGGTGCCTAGATTCTGCTGGGAGCAGCTACCAAAATAATGTCCAGTAGATTAGGCATGCAACCAGTCCAGGTCCCTTTAAGAGGAAGTGAAAGTGGAGTTGGTATTGTGCAGACTTAACCAATAGTAAAATAGTGGTGAAGAAAAGGGTGGTGGCCTCAAGTGGCAGCAAGTATGTAATAGAGGTTGGGGTTAGGGAGAGCGGGTGTGACAAAATAGTGTTAAGCTACGATTACTGGCAAAACTAGGTGCTTCAGATATAAAATGTGGCAGTGCCAGGGTTCAGCATCACTAAGCAAGAGTCCTATGCTCACAAGACCAATCCTTTTGCAGTCTTCAGGCTGTACAGCCTATCAGGACTAGCCTTGGAGGCACCTGGACCAATTGGAGAAGTGGCTTAGAAGCCAGATGAAGCTGGAAGCCAGGTCCCTGGTAGAGCATGGAAGCCTACCTGATCAGCAGCAAGGAGGGCAGTCTGGCACTGGAGGAGCGGCCCCTTGGGAGCGTTGCAGGGGCCAATTGGAGCCACTGTGAGCCCACTGTTGTGATATTAGAAAACACAGAGGTTTTCTAGAAATATCCTGCCAGAAATCCACAATATAGGGACAGAAGAAAAATAAATGGTTCTTTTTCTCTAATTCCTGATGACAAAGTTCTCAAAAACAAAAACAATCTAAAGCTTTTTATGCTTGTGAGTACTTCTGACCTGAAGTTTCCTGTGGATGCATAGCCACACCATGTTTATTATTTTGGCTGGGACTCTTGAATCCAAAAGTTGTTCTTTACTTACCAAGGGCAAAATCCCTCCAGCCATGTCATAGATTGATTCTGTGAAGAAAGTTGAAATGAAGCAATCATATACAATGGTAGTAGTTGATTTGGCAAGTTATTTCTTGAGATTCTCTGAGGATACCTAGAGAAAGAAATCTCTGGGACTATATGTGCCTGAGAGTCAATATTGTAAAAATTTCCTTAGAGAGCTAAAGAGATTATGGAAAATAATTTGTCAAATCAACTACTACTACTGCAACATCACCCTACATAGAGACGAAACCTGTAGAAAGGACAGCCTCCATTGTCTCATTGCACTTAGATACCCAGGTAAAGGTGTCAGTGTCCATCCTCATGAGTGGCTGTTGTGTGTCTCCCACCTGGAAAGTGGTGCATCACACCATGCCCTTCCAAAAGGGACCCAAAGCTTACATGTTTGTAGCGGAACAGGTTTCAAGAAGAGTACAAAAAAGATGCAATGAAAAAAAAACTATAGGATTTACCATCCTTGACCAACCATCTTCAGGGTTTCTATACATGTGATTTCTATTACCTATTTAGCCAACTTCTCCACAGGAATCTAGTAAAAGTACTATGAATCTTGATTTCCAAATTCTTTGGTAGAGGAAAGGCAAAAGTAATGTACAAAAGAATGGGAATAAAAAATGTTTTACACTTATACACTCTTTTTGCCTTTGTCATAGGCCGTCTGTTTCATTCTGAAGCCTTTTGTTTTGCTAAAGCTAGCTTGCTTTCCTATTTAACTCAACAATATCCTCTTTGACAAACTACATACCCAGAATTATAACCGGATCATTCCAAACTTTGCTGCCTGCAATATTTCCCGGACATAATTCTTTCAAGCGGCCCAAAACCAAACCCATGCTTTTCTGTGTAACCCTGGCACCATCCATCTGAAGGGCTACACTACCCCTGCCTTTCCAGCCAAAACAAGGTTGAGGGGTCTAGGTTTCTACTTTAACTTTAAACGGGTTCTTTCCCAAGTTAACACAAATGTGCAGTGCCTCCAATCAGAGTTTATCTTTACATGGGCTAGAATAATACCTGGTACAATCCTCTGGGATGCTGTACCCACCCACAATACCATATAGCCACTCCAAGCATAACCCAATGTACAATTCCCCACATTTCAGACATTTTGGATTATTGACTTTCTCTAAAAATGTGCTCGTGACAACCAGGTTATGCAAAAACATCAATTTATTTACATGGGGTGAGGATTAGGAGCAGGGAAATTGGATGCAGAGATTAAGCTATTTACAGTTGATTAGAATGGTTTGTTTTGGAGTTAAATAATTATTTGGCATTCCGATGTAAACAGTAATCCCAGTGGCCTCACACCAACCCCTGATGCTTCAGATTCCTGATGCTGTCTAAGTTAGCTGCACTAGAAAGATGACACATTTATTCAAACACCCACACTGGTACCCGTCCCCAAACTGTATTAGGACCCCACAATCCTAAAACCTTTATCTGGGTACCCAGTACTAGAGTCTTAAAAGTGCAGGCCTGTTATATGGAGCAGTTGTTGTTGGCTGGCTGTTGGGGCCCTTGAAAAAAGAAATAGATTATTTCTATCTTTAATTGTGGACACATATCCTGACTGTAATAAGACAGACTTTGAGACCCTTTTTCTTGACTTAAGGAATTCGGACTATAATTAATGAACTTAGCAACTTTATCTATTTACAAGTTTATCCAGATTTGGAGCAGAGCATGGACCCTGTGTACTCACAGTTAGTGGTCATCATAGGTAGGTAACGATCAGGCTGTACAAGGAAGAATTGGATGAATTCAGCAGGCGAGCTCTAACTCCAGAGGCTAGGATGCTGGGCAAAGGCTTACAGCCAGAGACCCCATTTCTGGCTGTAGGATCTTATAGCTATTGCAGATGGAAAACACCTTTAACTTTGTTTGCAGTGCCCCTCTCTGTGCTGAAATCATCTTCTGGGTGAGACCAGGCCGGAAATGGGGTCGGCATGCTTCAGACCCCGCGTCTAGGCTATACCTCGCAGGGAAAGCGCATATGGCAGCACCCTAGGCAGTACACTACCAGGCTGTGTCCCAGGCCGATCTGTGATGGATGTGTTGCATTCAGCACATTTATCAATAGCACATTCACATTTACTTTAACTAGTTGCAGTCACTTCAACCATGGGCCAGCATGGCCACCATGGTCCTTTGAACTTTAGATACAGATTTTCACAAGGATGGGTGCTTGCTGTCTAAGACTTGGGTGACCTGATGGCTTTCAGTCCAAGCTAGACAAATCTGTTTTCTCAATGCACTTTAACATAAAATGGTGCGTGAGGCACAACTCCCTGTCACTTAGTTTTATTTTGACTTGGTAGTTCAAATAATCACTCTAGCTTCGCTAAAGCACAAAATCACAAACTCTCAGTCCCTTGTGGCTTTGCTGGCATTAGCAGCTCCAACTGGATGATTAAACACATGAAAAATGTCCCTCTTGGCTACGCTGGCATTAGTAGCTCCAAATGGACAGATACTGTCCTCACAGGCAATGTCAGGAAGAGTCACATGTTCTGGGTACTCCCCTTCCAATCCTGTAGGCACTTGTCAAAGCAATCACATTCACATTGTCAAATACTGGACCTTTCTCTGGTCACTTGTAACAGATGTCCACAGTTCTATGTGATAATGGCAATTGCAAAACTGTGATCATCGTTAAGGTGAGTGTACATCACCAAAAACCAAAACAGCGATGTACACTCCCAGTGATGCAATTTGTTTTTAGTATTTATATGGGTGGAAGACCTCCACACCCCTCTCACTAATAATAATCAACTCCAGAGAGGGTGCATATCAGAGAGGGGGAGAAACATAATAAAAAAAAGGTTAACACCCATTCCCATAAAATGCACAAAATATTGTGCTCCTCCCCAGCTCCGAACCCTGCACCCTTCCCACCATAGCCAGCTACCCTCACCTCCACATCACACAGCCAGCTTGGCAGCTTCCCACCTCACGACCCCTCACATATCTTCCCTCCTCTTCTAGTCTGCCTCTTGCTCTTCCCTTCACCCTGTCCTTCCTCATCACTACCCTTTCAGGGTAGCTGACATTGCAGGAATTGAGATTGAGTCGCTCAAATCTGAGTCACTTAATCTCAGTCACTGTTTTCACTGGATACTGATATCTATCCTTTCTCAGCATCAGACAGACATAGGGTGCAGACAGTCACTCTCTAAACATTCTGGGCTTCGCTGCCCCTTATAGATCACTCACATCTTGCACTTGTAAGTAGAGGTTTACTCAGAAGGATTTTGAATACTTTCCTTTTCTTAAAGTTACAGGCAATTTCTTCAGCACTCTCACTGCTAAGGCAGAAGCATTTCTTGCAGCTCTCTCACAGCTGCAGGCAGATGCTGGCTTCTTTTCCACATTTGCCCAACGTAGAAGGGACAAGGCTAGCCCCAGAGAACAATTTCTGGCAACCCCCAGGCTAGCAACTTCAGTTGCTTGCAGCCACTTGTCTGTCTGGCAGAAGGAGAGCCAACTGTATGCCCATTTTGTTAGCTAAGGGACTGAGCTGCTCTCTCTGTGGAGGGGCTCAAGCTGGAACTCTAGCTCAGCCTGGAAAACACTTGATTTTATGGAGTCCTTCTGAGGCTCCTGATTGGTTGAGGCCACTTGTGTGTCCCCTTACTATTGGATGAAATTACCTGTCAGTCCAGAAAATGAATATTCATTAGCCTTACTCAATGCTCAATAGGCTCTGTGTTTTGGCACCTGAACTAAGTCCCTGCTTTCCCCCCACAAGCACTTGGCAAAGTCTCACAAGTCTCTGACACTGTCCCAGCAGTCTTTTCTCTGAAATCCTAGCTTTCTGATTGGCTGTTACTGCTCAGAAATGGCTGCTAGTGTTTACAGTCCCATGGCAGTTTAACACAGTCCCTTAATTAAGGTTCTGCTGCAGCCAGGATATTTACGATATTTATTTGCTTTCCCCACAGTTCAATAGCCACATACGTGCCCTCTTAAACAGTACCCATACTAAAAACTCTTCTTCAGTCTCTAGCCTGTCACTGCTGCCAAAATGTAGTGCCTCTAGGCCGCAGACAGGCAGCTTGTCTGAGCCCCAATGTTCACAGGCTGAAGCAGCCAGAAATAATTTTTATTTTAATTTCCATCTTCATATAGTAGTCCCTTGAATATTTGTTCCAGTGCTGCCTTTATAATACATGTTACTTTACATTTAAATTTGTCGCTAGTGCCAATATTTACAGTGCCCTTGAGCTAGGACTGGCAGCTCATAAATATTCAGTGGCCCTCATGCATATTAATGAGCCCCCTCATATTAGTGCTTCTCGGCACTCTTTATTTAATAATTTAAGCAGGCTGTCGGGCCCATGCTTTGGTCGCCGGTCCACAATTAGGAGAGGAGGGGCACTGGGACCACTGAAATACCTCCTGATTGACCACAAAGACTGCAGTTGGGAGATCAAAGGCACGTCAATGTGCATGCGTGAGCACCGGCATCACCAGAGAAATGCTGGCAGCTTGCGATTGAGGCTATAAGCCTGAACTGGGCTAGAACATACACTGGGGCTACTCAGGGGATTTTAGGGCATCTGAGGACCTGGAGCTGGGGTGATGAAAGCTTGGGGACAATCAGGGGCACCGGCAGGCAAACAGGAGGAGCTCCAGGGACACAGAGCAAAAGGGAGCAAACGGGCAATAAGGTAAGCCCCTATAGGGGGTGTTACACTCTCCCCTGTCTGCAAAGCTTGCCATCCGCACCAAGCATGTGCCAAGACTGGCACCCAATAAGTGGCATTTCAATCATGTTAAACATTTAACAAGTCTAACTAGACACATGTCTCCCTAGCTAGCATTGGTCACCACACATCCTAATCTAAACAAATACAGTCTACCTAAAAGGCAGTAAACATTCATAGTTAACTGTGAGCAATTTCAGATGGTACATTCTCCCTGGGAACCCTTATAATAACAGATTTTACATTGGAATAATAATTCAGAACATTTCCACTTTCTGCCACTAGGGAATGTCCACTCCCCACTAACATCTACTGACCAGCAGTAAACAGGTTTACAGCAAGATTTGGTGCCAAAACACTTTTCCACTGCCTTACATGGGTGGCAGCCATTTTAAGGGTCCCAATGCTTAGGAGCTGGGGGGGGCGTCCATGCTGGGCATGACATGGCACACAGGAGATCCCAGAGGTGTCTCCAATTGTGTAACCCTGGAGCCGTCCGTCTGAAGGGCTTCACTACCCTTGCCCTGCCAGCCAAAATAAGGTTGAGGGCCCTGGGTTCCTACTTTAACTTTAAACTGGTTCTTTCCCAAGTTAACACAAATGTGCAGTTTACCTTTATGTGGGCTAGGATAATATCTGGTACAACCCGCTGGATGCTGTATCCACCCACAATACCATATAGCCACCCCAAGCATGACCAAATATACAATTCTCCACATTTCAGATATTTTGAATTATTGACTCTCTCTAATAATATGCTCACAGCAATCAAGTTATGCAAAAACATCAAACAACAACTTATTTACATGGGGTGAGGGTTAGGAGCAGGGAAATTGGATGCAGAGTTAAGCTATTTACATTTCATTAGATTGGTTTGGTTTGGATTTAAATAATCATTTGGCATTTCGATGTCAACAGTAATCACAGTGGCCTCTCACCAATCCCCGAAGCATTCAGATTCCTGATGTTGTCTAAGCTAGATGCACTAGAAAGGGGACACATTTATTTAAACACCCACACTGCTACCCGTCCCAAAACTGTATTAGGACCCTGCAATCCTAAAACCTTTATCTGGGTACCCAGTACTTGAGTGTTAAAGATGCAGGCCTGTTATATGGTGCGACTGCTGTTAGCTAGCTGTTGGGGCCCTTGAAAAAAGAAAGCAGATTATTTCTATCTTTATGTAACCCCTAGGTGGCACAATTCCAAGGGCTACTACCCTTGTCTTGGTGGCCACTAACAAGGTTGAGGGGCCTGGGTTCCTAGATTTACTTTAAAATGGTTCTCATCCAAGATATTACATTTTCACGGTGCCTTCACCCAGAGTTTAGCTTTAAGTGGGCTAGCTCAAACCTGGTACAATCCCCTGGGATGCCGTACCCTCCCACAAGTAACTCCAGCCACCCCAAACAGGACCTGATAACATTTCCCCACTTTCAATACATTTTACCAATTATTGACTGGAGCCTAATAATATGCTCATGACAGAGGTATCTGCAAAACAACAACAACATAGTTTATTTACAGGGGGGAAGGGCTTAGGATGAGGAAGAGAGGAGTAGAGGTTATTCAGTCACACTATTTATATTTGGTTTATTGGTTTTGATTTGTGCTGGTGAAACACTCTAGCTGGGTAGGTATATTTGCCCACCAATCTCTATCATAACCAGAGCCCTGGCTATCTAACTAGGCTGCATGAATCAGTTGACACAGTATACATTGCTTTACTCACACTGGTACCAGTTCCCAACCTTTGGCATGAGACCCTGCAATTACAGTCTTAATCTGGATACCCATTAACAACAGTCCATTTATGGTGCAGGCCTGAAGATGAATGGCGTGGCTGTACATTGACCGGCTAAATTAGCGAAATTAAGGCTTAGCTTGAAAAACATTCTCTCTAGTTGCACTTTCTGGTACAAGTTTACTCACTCAGGCATCCTCACAGAAATGGCTCTCCATCATCTAAGGTTCCTGAAGACTTCAGTTCTCTCACCACTGAGGCAGGTTCAGCTCTCTCAATCAAGCTGCAGGACCCATGTCTTTCCTAAATGTGGAAAGGGTTTGGCTAGCCCCTGGAGGACATTCTTCTGGCAACCCCAAGGCTAGCAGGTTTGACTTTAACCTAACACTGTATTATTTATTGGCAAAGAAGAACAAAGCCCCTCTCCCCTGTGGAGAGGCTTACACTGGATTTCTAGGCCCATTTGGTTTGCTGGGGGTCTGCTCGCCCACCCCTGTGGGGGCTCCTACTCGAATCTGAAAAATCTGCTGAAACACTGTCTCTTATGGAGCTCTCCTGAGGCTCCCTATTGGTTGAGGCTATTGGTTGCTTGGGTTCTGATTGGCTGTAAGGCTTGTCAATCACAAAAATGAATTATTCATCAATCTTCCTCGATGCAACAGTTGGTTTGTTGCTTTGTTGCCTGAAATTTAAGTCCCTGCAGTTTTCCATCAGCGCTTGGAAGTTTCCCATGAGCTTTGACCAAAGTCCCACAAGTCTTGGCTTAATAATCCCAGCCTACCGATTGGCTGTTGCTGCTTTGTAATGGCTGCTGAACACACAGTCACCATAAGCAGAATTAACACAGTCTCAAATAAAGTCCTAGTGCAGCCAGACTAATTAATATATCTGCTTAATTGCCTCACAGTTCAATAGCCACATGTATGTCCTTTTAGCCGCTGCCCAGCTTTAATTATTTGCTCAGTTTGTTTTCCTGTCACTGCTGCTGATATTTCCTGACCCCTGTTTGCAGCAGGCAGGCTGTCTATCTGAGTCCCAACATTACACAGGTGCAGCCAGATTAATTATTCATTTATTTATTTAAATACTTTTTATGTTACACCTCTTAAACATCTTTTCCTTTTAAACATTTTCCCTTTACTTTTAAACACATTTCTTTGTCCCATGTGGCAACCACTGAAAACACAGTTCCCTCACCTTTTCAGTTGACTGCAAATACAGTGGTCACAACATCAAAGGCACCGCTTGCACCTGTGCAATCCCTACTGCACCTCTGTGCATTGGCCATAGCGGGAGGTCATGGTTTAAATTTTGGAGCTCGAAATAGGCTGAAAACACATGGGGGATGTATTTTGGAGCATTGCAGCACAGCAGGACTGGGGGAACAAGAAAAAAATGGCAGGCATTTAGGGAGGCACTTGAGAGGTGGAAAAGAACGGGAGCTAATGGGCACAAGGTAAGCCCCCAAATTGGGGGGGGGGGCATTATATTTAATTTGTGGACACACATCCTGACTGTAATAAGACAGACTTTGAGATCTTTTTTCTTGATTTAAGGAACTCGGACTATAATTACTGAACTTGGTACCTTTAAGTATTTACAAGTCTCTCCATATTTGGAACAGGGCATGGACCCTGTGTACTCATGGTTAGTGGTCTTCATAGGTAGGTCATGATCAGGCTGTACAAGGAAGAATTGGGTGAATTCAGCAGGTGGGCTCTAACTCCGGAGGCTAGGATGCTGGGCAAAGGCTTCCGGCCAGAGACCCCATTTCTGGCTGCAAGATCTTTATAGCTATTGTAAATGGAAAACACCTTTATCTTCATTTGCAGTGCTCCTCTCTGGGCTGAAATCACCTTCTGGGCAGATCAGGCTGGGACCAGGGCCAGAATGCTTCAGACCGCATGTATAGGCTATACCTCTCAGAGGAAGCACATATGGAGCGCCATAGGTGGCACACTACCAGGCTGTGTCCCAGGCCAATCTGTGATGGATGTTTGCATTCAGCACATTTATCAATAGCACATTCACATTTACTTTAGCTAGTTGCAGTCACTTCAACCATGGGCCAGCATGGCCACCATGGTCCTTTGAACTTTAGATACAGACTTTCACAAGGATGGGTGCTTGCTGTCTAAGGCTTAGGTGACCTGACAGCTTACAGTTCAGGCTAGACAAATCTGTTTTCTCAATGCACTTTAACACACAATGGAGATTGAGCCATGACTGCCCACCACTTAGTTTTACTTTAACTTGGTAGTTCAAATAATCACTGTAAAATAATTACAATCTCAAGCACAAAATCACAAAATGTCAGTTCTTTGTGGCTTTGCTGGTGTTAGCAGCTCCAACTGTGTGATTAAAGACATCAGAAATGTCCCTCTTGGCTACACTGGCATTAGCAGCTCCAAATGGACAGGTACTGTCCTCACAGGCAACGTCAGGAAGAGCCACACACTGTGGGTATGCCCCTTCCAGTCTTGTTGGCACTTTTCAAAACAATCACATTCTCAAATACTGGACCCTACTCTGGTCACTTGTAACAGATGTCCACCCTTTCTCAGTCTTAGAGAGATGCAGGGTGCAGACAGACAGTCACTCTGTAAACTTTCTGGGCTTCACTGCACCTTACAGATCTCTCACAACTTGAACTTGTAAGTAGAGGTTTACTCACTTAGAAGGATTTCCAATACTTTCCTTTTCTGAAAGTTACAGGCAATTTCTTTAGCACTCTCACTACTGAGGCAGAGGCATTTCTTGCAGCTCTCTCACAACTGCAGGTAGATGCTGGCTTCTTTTCACATTTTCCCAATGTGGAAGGACAAAGCTAGCCCCAGAGAACAATTTCTGGCAAGCCCAAGGCTAGTGACTTTGGTTGCATGGCTACTTGTCTCTCTGACAAAAGAAGAGCCCCCTCCCTGAGGAGGGACTCAAGCAGAACTGTATGCCCATTTTGTTAGCTGGGGGCCTGGGCCCCCCTCCCTATGGAGGGGCTCACGCTGGAACTCTAGCTCAGTCTGGAAAACACTGGGCTTTATAGAGTCCTTCTGGGGCTCCCAATTAGCTGAGGTCACTTATGTGTTCCTTTACTACTGGCTGAAATTACCTGTCAGTCCACAAAATGAATATTCATTAGCCTCACTGGATGCTCAATAGGCTCCCTGTTTTGGTGCCTGAATTAGGCCCCTGCTTTTCACCCACAAGCACTTGGCAAAGTCCCATAAGTCTCTGACACTGGCCCAACAGTCTTTGCCCTGAAATCCTAGCTTTACATTAGGTACATTAGGGAGCGAAGAAAGACCAAAGGAGGGCTACTGAGGCTTAATAAAGGGGAGAGAATGTGGGTAGAGGGTGACAACGAAAAAGCAGGGATACTGAATGAATATTTCTGCTCAGTATTCACAAAGGAAGAGGAGGGGGAGGTACCTAAACCAAACAAGAGAAACACTCTGAAGACAAGGGTCGATACCAGTCCATTTACAGAAGAAAGGGTTCTGAAAGAACTAATAAAATTAAAGGTGGACAAAGCAATGGGGCCTGATGGGATTCACCCAAGGATTCTAAAAGAACTAAGGGTAGAACTAATGACACCACTGACTACTCTCTTTAACAAATCATGGGAGGATGGGGTGGTACCTGAGGACTGGAGGAGGGCGGATGTGATTCCTCTTCACAAAAGTGGGAGTAGGACAGAGGCAGGAAACTACAGACCAGTTAGTTTGACCTCAGTGGTAGGTAAAATGATGGAATCACTTCTGAAGGAAAGAACTGTTGAGTACCTAGAGGTCAGTGGGGCACAGGACCCAAGGCAGCATGGATTCATGATGGGAAGGTAGTGTCAGACGAATCTAATAGATTTCTTTGACTGGGTGACCAAAGTAGTAGACCAGGGAGGGGCTGTGGACATGGCTTACCTAGATTTTAGCAAGGCATTTGATACAGTCCCACACAAAAGTTTAATACACAAGTTAGCCAGCCTTGGAGTGGGTCTCAAGGTGGTAGCGTGGATAAAAAATTGGCTAGAAAACAGGACGTAAAGGGTAGTAGTAAATGGAGTCCACAGTGAAGAAAGGAGGGTTACTAGCGGGGTACCGCAGGGTTCAGTACTGGGACCGGTCCTTTTTAATGTCTTTATAAGTGACATTGCAGAGGAACTGGAAGGAAAAGTATGTCTCTTTGCAGATGACACAAAGATCTGCAACAGGGTTGATACACCAGATGGAGTGGAAAGGATGAGAAGGGACTTGGCAAGGTTGGAGGTATGGTCAAATGTATGGCAGCTCAGATTCAATGCAAAGAAGTGCAAGGTAATGCACCTGGGAAACAAAAACCCAGGGCAAGAGTACACAATGGGGGGTGAGATACTGACAACAGTAAAAATGGAAAGGGACCTGGGGGTAATTATAGTATATTATTATTATTTATTTTTTTTATTTAGTCGTTTAACCAGGTATAGCACACTAAGCTGAAAGCTTTTTTACAGGAGCGACCTAGGAGCACAAGGAGGTTAAGTGACTTGCTCAGGGTCACACAGTATGCAAGTGGAAGCTGGGGAATTCAAACCCAGGTCTGGTCTGCTGGATGACACCAGATTTGCAGCTCAGAGCCTTAGACCAGTGCGCTATACTGCCTCCTTACTTACTTATATTAGATGACCTAAAGGTGGGAAAGCAATGTGAGAAGGCAGTAAGAAAGGCTGGGGGGATACTGGGATGCATAGGGAGAGGCATCAATAGTAGAAAACAGGAAGTTGTTATCCCTCTGTACAGACAGTTGGTGAGACCCCATCTGTAGTACTGTGTGCAGTTCTGGAGACCCCATCTCCGCAAAGACATAGACGGAGTGGAGTCCAGAGGAGGGCAACCAAAATGGTGCAGGGTCTGCACCAGAAGACATATGAAGAAAGACTAAAGGAGCTTAATATGTATACCCTTGAGGAAAGGAGGGAGAGAGGGGACATGATAGAAACTTTCAAGTACCTCAAGGGACTCAACAAAGTCCAAGAAGATGGCATCTTTCAGAAAAAGAGATGTGCAAGAACAAGGGGGCACAATTTGAAGATAGAGGGGGGTTGGCTCAGAGGTAATGTGAGGAAGTATTTTTTCACAGAGAGGGTTGTGGATGCATGGAACAGCTCCCTGAGGAGGTCATGGAGTCAAGAACAGTGGGGGAATTCAAGAATGCATGGGACAGACATAAGGCAGTCCTAGTGGGGGGTAGGAAGAAGTAAGCTGTTGGTTAATTAGGATCTGCAGCTTATCTGTTAGGTAGGAAAATGGGCAGACTAGGTGGGCCAAGCGGTCCTTATCTGCCGTCAAATTCTATGTTTCTGTTTCTTTCCGATTGGCTGTTACTGCACAGAAATGGCTGCTAGTGTTTACAGTCCCATGGTAGTTTAATACAGTCCCTGAATTAAAGTTCTGGTGCAACCAAGATAATTACTTTATTTATCTGCTTGCCTCACAGTTTAATAGCTACATCTGTGCCCTCTTAAACACTGCCCCAGTTCAAACACTTAGTTTCAGTCTCTAGCCTGTCACTGCTACCAAAACTTACCACCTCTAGGCAGTAGACAGGCAGCTTGTCTGAGTCCCAGTGTTCACAGACCAAAGCAGGCAGAAATAATTTTCATTTTAATTATTTCCCCCTTCATTTAGTATCGCCTTTAATATCTGTTCCTATGCTGCCTTTATAATACATGTGTAACCCCTAGGTGATACTATCCCAAGGGCTACTACCCCTGCCTGCTTGGCTAGTAGCAGGTTAAGGGGCCTGGGTAATGAAATGGGTGCCTCCACCTGGAGGTCAGGGTTGTTAGTGGTCAAGCTAACCTGGGCACAGCTCTCCGGGACACTGTAACCCCCCCTCTTTCCCTTCTAGTGGCCTGAACAATATACAATACTTACTTTCACAATGACCCTTATTCACCAGGCGATTACCCACACTGTTTGCACTTACCACCAGGGCTGGTTCCTCTAACTTGACCCTAGGGACCCCCTGTAAAACAAGGTTAAGCACAGCAAATAGCAACAGTACAATACTTTTGGCCCAAACTGGAACCACAGTCAGGTTAAATGCAAACAAAGTTAAATCTGATTTATTCAGGGGACTTAAACAAGGGAGGGGCATAATCAGGTTGATTTGCTTAAAAGCTATATTAATCAGACAGTTATGCATGCAGTTCAGATTCCCTACACAGTCACACACTCTGGGTACCCAGGTAGGAAAACGGTGGGCTAGCCAGGAACATTGCAGCTGGTTGGGGCCCTGTGGTGGAAGAAAGCAACATGCACAACACACACTATTTGTAATCCGGAGCCAGAGGGCTCAGTTCATGAAAGAAAAGGCAACAAGACAATCAGATGACAACACTTTTAGATTTAGCTGTTGTTGCAGGGAGCTACCCTGATGTTTACTCACAATACCCAATACTGAACACAGGCAGGATGAAATCGAGACTGCAGGCTGTTGAGCTGGAGTGCCCGGAGAAGCAGGGCCACACGAATCACCGACGTGTCATTCCTGTTCAAGGTGTTGAGCAGGGGGCTGATCCCCAGGCTGGTCTCTCGTCAGGGACTTTCTCTGCGTAGCAGGTATTCTGGCTGGGCCAGTGTAGCAGGGCCCAGGCAAATGGAAATGGATATGGATTCAGTCCGTGGAGCTGGATACAGCCTCCAGCAAGCAAAACACAGTTCAGACACACAGTAGGGAATCAAATCACAACCCACTATAAGCACACAGCACATTCACATGTAAGAAAATTCCACTGTACCAGGCAAATGGCTCTCTGGTCACAATTACAGAGACTCTGCACAATCTGGGAGTTCCGAGGTAGCTGGAAGTCCTGACAGGCTGATCGCATTCAACAAATCTTCGGTCTTCTTCAGGTCACAATTCAGTGGCTTAATTTGCTCTCCAAATTCGGATTCCATCTGAAAAAAGCACAAGTTCTCTCTCAGGAACAGCAGGCAGGCATGCAGGCCAAACTCAGGCCTTTCCACAGTTCTCCAGCGCAAATCCACTATGGACTGCTGCTCGAACTATCTCGAGCTGTTACTTCTTCACTTCCCAACTCAGATCTAACTGAAACTGCAAGCAGTGTGGGACTTTCCCAAGATCCAAAAGCTTTGATTGGCTGATCTGTCAGTCACAACAAGGGCTCCCCCTCCAGGTTATTTTAGGTGCCAAAAGCCCAAAACTACAATTTCTACAAGTTTTGGCCCTGTCAAGCCCCTGTAGGCAGGCTCCATTTTAGAGTCCTAAATGTACTGATTGGCCCATTCTGCAGTCCAGGACCAAGATGATGGAAACAAACAGAACTGTCCATGCTGCAAAGAAGGCAAGTTAGAACAAACTGCAATATTATTACTACTCTAACAAATGATCAGCAATTATATCTTCTAACAGAGCTCTCTCTCAGATTAATTATGACTGCAATCCAGGCAGCTCTCAAAGGGACAGTACACAGAGGCTATACAGGCACTCTCTGGCAATACTAGTATCTTATACTAGGAGGTAAAACGGGAGAAGGCATAATTTTGCCCATTTTACTGTTCCCCACATAACGGGCTCAGTATTAATCACCTTAAACATATCAGTTGGTCTATTTCCCTTTTGAATATGTCAAAACTGTTGCTCAGAATGGCACACTCTGGTAGGGCATTCCATACTTTTGCCGTTCTATGTAAAAATGAGTAATATTTTACATTAGTTTTTGCGATGTCTATTTTTATTTGTAATTTATGTGCTCTTAGTTCCTCCGTTTTTTCTATGAGCGTTATACCCATTTCATTTATTAAATCTGGATATTTCATAATCTTAAACAATTGCAATAAGTCCCCTCTTTTTCTCCTATCCTCCAGACTAAACAAGTTCAATTTCCTTAGTCTGTTCTCATAGCTGTCTTTTTTCATAGACCATATTGTTTTCATAAAGGTTCTTTGTATTCTTTCTATCCTATTTATTTCTCCTTTTGTATAAGGACTCCACAAAGATGAGCCATAATCTGTGTATAGCCTTACGAATGTTCTGTACAATGGGAGTAGTCATTCTTTTGATCTACTTATAAAATTCCGTTTGATGTTCCTAATCATACAGTTAGTTTTTTTAATTACCTCTGACCTCTGAGGCCTAAAAGTTATTCCTTCATTTGTTAATATCCCGCAGTCTTTTTCCTTATCCATTGATTCAATTTTTTGATTATTCAGATAATAAGTATGCTGGGGGTTCTTTTTTCCCAGATGCAATACTTTGCACTTTTCTATGCCAAAAGGCATATTATTATCTGAAGCCCAGAGCTCCAGTTTTTTTAGATCCTCTTCAAAATTTTGAATATTTTTCCTATTGTTCACCTGCCCTCCTAATTTTACATCATCAGCAAACTTTATTATGTTTTTTTTTGTATTATAATGCATATCCCCAAATATAAGGAAAATAATATAGGACCTAACACTGACTCTTGTGGCACCCCGCTTGTTGCTGCAGGTGATCTAGAATATATACCCTTAATTCTAACTGTTTGTTTTCTATTCCATAGCCAGTTTTGAATCTAATAAATCAGTCTATTATCAATACCCAATGCTCTCATTTTATAAATGAGCTGGTCATGTGGTACCTTATCGAATGCTTTTTGGAAGTCCAACAACAGAACATCTACTGCATTATTTTCAAGTAATTTCTTATTTATTTGTTCATAGAATACAAGTTGATTTGTTTGACATGATCTATTTTTTTAAACCCATGCTGTGTTCTGTTATTTATATTTAATTCTTTAAGATTGGATTCTAGTTTATCCTTTAGAAATTTTTCAGCTGTTTTACACAAAATTGCAGTCAGACTGACTGGTCTATAGCTACTTACTGATGATTTTGCTCCTTTCCATTTGTACAATGGGGTTACAATTGCATTTCTCCAGTCGTTAGGTACCTCTCCTGTATGGAATGAGTGGTTGAATAAATATGTCAGTGGGGCCGCTATGTATTCCCTTAATAGCCTGGGGTGCAACTGATCAGGTCCTGCTGATTTATGGGGTTTTAGTTCACTCAGTAGTTTTAATAACTGATCCACGCCAATGTTCAAGTCTAGGATCTTGTTGCTCTCTTATCTCATTCCTATTTTATCATGCTTTTTCTTATCGTAGACTGAACAAAAATACTGATTCAGTTCCTCTGCCATCTTTGCTGTGTCAGCTATTTCTTCATCTCCTATGATTAATGGCCCTATCTGTGTTGTGAATTTACTGTTTTTGTTGTTGTTAATGTATGAGTAAAAACCTTTTCTGTTATCGTTTCTATAAACTAGATTCCTTTATAATTTCCTTCTTTCTGTTCTTATAGTTTTTTTAATTCCCTCAAAATTTTTCTATACTTTGTATTGTCCTCGTGATCTTTTAGTTTTTTCATTTTTTTATAAGCTATTTCTTTTCTTTACATAGTTTTATGATTTGTTTTTGCACCACATTGTTTTTTTTCCTCTTATTGTATAAAGCTTTTTTGGGGGAATGTACAGTTTTTCCAGATCAAGCATTTTCTGTTTAAATTTTTCCCATATGTATTCTATATTCCTTCCTCTAAACTTTTTTTTCCAATTCCAGTCCCCTAATTCCTTTTTTATTGTGTTAAACTTTGCTTTGTTGTAATCTCTTATAATAGTGTTTCCTTTTTCACACACTGGCTGATTTTTTAGATAAAATTTTACTATACTATGATCACTGCTGCCCAGATTTTCAACAATATTAAATTTGGTTAGTACATTCTCTTTGTTTGTCATTACCCAATCCAGTATGTTTTCTCCTCTAGTGGGCTTATGAACCAGTTGGTGTAGGCCCATGTCTTCATCTTATCAATATATATTTTGTGTGTTGCCTTTATATTATTTGTTTTTGCCCAATTTATATCTGGTAAATTAAAATCCTCTGTAATGATTACATCTTTCTTCATTGCTATTTGTCTAATTTCGACATTTATTAATTCATCTTGGCTTTTACTTGTGTTAGGTGGTCGATAATATAAACCCAGCAGTAATTTATTTTGAGTTTGATTAATTTGTAAAGCTAACCATATAGATTCAATCTAGTCATTTTGATCATATTTCTTGTATTCTGAGCTTTTTATTCCTTGCCTTATATAGACTGCTATACCTCCTCCTTTTTTCCTTTCTCTTTCTTTAGAAAAGAGCTCATACCCTTCTATTTCCCAATTCCATGAAATTTCTTTCTCCCACCAGGTCTCGGTAATGCAGCATATGTCGACACCTTCTAGTTTTAACCTTGTCTCTAATTCTACTTTTTGTATTGTATTTAAACTCCTTGCATTCAACGACCAGATTTTTAATCCTTTGTACTTTTTTGTTTCAATTAACTGTTGATTTAATGTTCTATTTTTTAATAAACTTTCTCTTGAATATTCTTTCGTGTTGTCTTTATTTGTCTCTTTCCCCGAAATATTCAGTTTAAATGTAAGTCTATTACTTTTTTTTATCTCCATCCCCAGCTTTCTGCTACCTTTTTTACTTAAATGCAAACCGAGAGTGCAGAATAAACCTGGGTCATTGACAAAGTTCTCCCAATGGCATATGCATCCTATACCCTCTTGAAGTGTCCAGTACCTCAACCAGTTGTTTACATCCTTTATTTTCTTGTAGTTTTTCTCATTTTCTCTAGGTACTAGAGTTATTTCAGAGAAGTAAATGTTACATCCCAACTTCCTAGCTTCCTCCTTTATGTTTCTATACTCTTGTTTGATACCTTCTATCTCTTGGTGTCTTATGTTGTTTACCCCATAGTATTATTTTCTATAATATTTGACAGCATTCCTTGTATATCCCTAATTTTTGCCCCAGAGAAATAACCTGTTGTAATTTGTTCTTTGTTCCCTTTTGATGTATATTTATCTGTGTATTTAAGTATTGAATTGCCCGAAAACATAAACACTAACTCCTTCCTTCTTCTGGTGTGTTATGTAGTCTTCATTTTCTGTTTCCCTGTTCTCCACCTCGATATTCTTAGTTCTCGGATGAACTGTCTTAAGTGATGTGTTTGGCATCTGGTTTCATTCTGCTGATGGCTGAGTGTGTCCATACTTTCCTTATTACCAGGTATATTACTCACGGAAATAATTTCTTGTTCCCTGCCCAGACTCTCAGCCCCTCTCTTATATGGGACCTGTGAATCTAGCTCTATATATTCATTGTGGTGTTTCATTTTATCATGTGGGACTTCATTTCTTACAAAAGTGTCACCCTTTGTCCCCATTCCGTCCTTTTCTAAACTCGCCTCTACGTCTAAATGGATTAACTGCTCGTATTTATTAGTGGAGTTTAAAGTAAATCTCATGGCTCTTCTTCCCTTTTTAAATTTTCTTGTTTCTGTCTGTCAATCTTCCTCATCTAGATTGCTATTCCTTTTTTTCAGTCCTTTGAGTTTCAGATCCTTTACTTATCTCTCCATTTTGTTTATTTATATGATCTCCATTGTCTACTTGAATCAATTCTCTTTGCTGAATGGAAATCAGTTTCAATTCTAAAGCTGTATTTATTTGTCTCAGTTCTCTTATAAGTGCACATTCTTTGCAAGTATATATTAAGACTTCATTTGCTATTTCTGTAGAAATTTTCTTACAGATGATACATCTTAGGCTCAATTCGCCCCCCTCTAATCTTACTATATTTGTATCCATACTTTGCTGCTTGTGTTTTGTTTATTTGTCTTATTTATATTTGTCCTTGGGAACAATTATGTTTGTCTTTGTGAGTTTCAATGTGCTCTCTAACAAATGTTCCATGTATTATGGCTTAAATTCCTCTTTTAGATTGTACTTATTTGCTTTATACCCTGTGACTATCACTGACCCTTCCTTCTTGTCATTCAATGGTTTTTTCCCTGTTCTTTATTACCGTTTGTATTTGATCATTTTTATGGACCTGCGGAAGTATGCTCCTGTTCTGTTTCCCCTACTTCCCCATCTGACACCGCTGGCCTCTGCCCACGTTGCCTCCACTCCGTGCTTGACTCTGCTTGCTAGAGCTGAGCATTTTAAATAGCTGTGCTATGGCAATGCTCACTTTTAGTCCAAAGTTAAGGAGCTACCTCCCTGAGGGGCCAAACAATGTTCTATGTGCTGCCTTTAAAAAGGCAACCCAGCCAAACACTCAAGTGGCTTAAACAGCCTGCTTGAAGCACTAAAACAGTGCCTGTTTGAGTTCCTGTCCCCTCAGTGTTCAAACAGCTATGTTTCTCTTGCTGCTTCACTCTCCCATGCTCGCTAGAGCCTAGTGTTAAATAGCTGAAGTGAGCAATGTCACCTGTTGCTATGGCAGCACTTGCTTTTAGTCCAAAGTTAAGGAGCTGCCTCCCTGTGGGGCCAAACAATGTTCTATGTGCTGCCTTTAAAAAGGCAACCCAGCCAAACACTCAAGTGACTTAAACAGCCTGCTTGAAGCACTAAAACAGTGCCTGTTTGAGTTCCTGTCCCCTCGTATAGAGGGGGGTCGGGAGTGCTTCCACACAGGTACAATACCCTTGTTTGAATCCAAGATAAAAAAGAAGCCTGCAGCACCTAACACTTTTTGGTGCTCAAACAGGTATGTTTCTCTTGCTGCTTCACTGTACATTTAAATTGCTAAAACGCAGAACACCAGCCTGGCAGTGAGCATTTAGGAAAGCTCAAGGAAGACTTTTTGAGAACCCCCATTTGTAGGGGGTTACACATGTTACTTTACATTTAAATCTGTTGCTAGCACTAGTATTTACAGTGCCCTTGTGCTAGGACAGGCATCTCATAAATATTCAGTGACCCTAATGCATATTAATGAGCCCCCTCGTAGTAGTGCTTCTTGATGCTGTTTATTTAATAGTTTAAGTGGGCTTTGTGGGTCCTTGCTTTAGTCATCGGTCCCCAATTATGACAGGAGGGGCACTGGGACTGCTGAGATACCTCCTGAATGACCGCAAAATTGGTGATCGAGAGATCAAAGGCACTTTAATGCATATGTGTGAGTGCCAGAGGCACCAGAGAAATGTCAGTGGCTCACAATTGAGGTGGTAAGCCTGAAATGGGCTGAAACATGCACTGGGGGCTGCTCAGGGGACTTTAGGGCACCTGAGGACCCGGACCTGGGGTAGTGAAAGCCTGGGGACAATTGGGGAATCGGCAGGCAAATGGGAGGAGCTCCAGGTTCCAGGAGCAAACAGCAGCAAATGGACAATAAGGTAAGCTCCCATTTGTCAGGGATTACACTCTCCTCTGCCTGCGAAGCTTGGCATCCTCGCCAAGCATGTGGCAAGACTGGCACCCAGTATATGTGGCATTTCAATCATTTATTTATTAATTTATTAAATTGTGGTGACTGGGTAAGCCCACTGAGCCCTGGAGGTCCCTTTTTCAGGGGCGCCCCGGGATTACATAACACAAGAGACAAATACAGCGTTAGTTTGGGTTACAGGAATCACAACAACACAGTTATGATGGCAGTACAGAAGCATAGCAGTACAAATATAATAAATAGGTTGATCAGCAGTTATGTTAAACATTTAACAAGTCTAACTAGACATGTGGCTCTCTAGCTAGCATTGGTGACCACACATTCTAATCTAAACAAATACAGTCTACCTAAACAGCAGCAAAACATTCATAATTAACAGTGAGCACTTTCAGATATTACATTCTCCCTGGGAACCCTTACTATAACAGATTTTACATTGGAACAGTAATTCAGTGCCTCTCCACCTTTGGCCACTAGGGACGTGCACTCCCCACTAACATTTACTGACCAGCAGTAAACAGGCTTACAGCAAGATCTGGTGCCAAAACACTTTTCCACTACCCTACATGGGCAAGGCCCATCTTAAGGGTCCCAGTGCTTAAGAGCTTGTGGGGGAGCATTCTGGGTGTGACATGGCACACAGAAGATTGCAGTGGTGCCTCCAATCATGTAATCCTGATGCCGTACATCTGAAGGGCTACACTACCCCTGCCTTGCCAGCTGAAAAAAGGTTGAGGGGCCTAGGTTCCTACTTTAACTTTAAACTGGTTCTTTTCCAAGTTAACACAAATGTGCAGTGCCTCCACCCAGAGTTTATCTTTACATGGGCTAGAATAATACCTGGTACAACCCTCTGGGATGCTGTACCCACTCACAATACCATATAGCCACTCCAAGCATGACCCAATGTACAATTTCCCACATTTCAGACATTTTGAATTATTGACACTGTCTAAACATATGCTCATGACAACCAAGTTATGCAAAAACATCAAACAACAATTTATTTACATGGAGTGAGGGTTAGGAGCAGGGAAATTGGATGCAGAGGTTAAGCTATTTACAGTTGATTAGATTGGTTTGCTTTGGTTTGGAGTTAAATAATTATTTGGCATTTTGATGTAAACAGTAATCCCAGTGGCCTCACACCAACCCCTGATGCTTCAAATTCCTGATGCTGTCTAAGCTAGCTGCACTAGAAAGGTGAAACATTTATTCAAACGCCCACACTGGTACCCATCCCCAAACTGTATTAGAACCCCGCAATCCTAAAACCTTTATCTGGGTACCCAGTACTAGAGTCTTAAAGGTGCAGGCCTGTTATACAGTGCAGCTAAGAAAGCAGATTATTTCTATCTTTAATTTGTGGACACACATCCTAACTGTAATAAGACAGACTTTGAGACCCTTTTTCTCGATGTAAGGAACTCAGACTTTAATTACTGAATTTGGCAACTTTATTTACAAGTCTCTCCAGCTTTGGAACAGGGCATGGACCCTGTGTACTCATGGTTAGTGGTCATCATAAGTAGGTAACGATAAGTCTGTACAAGGAAGAATTGGGTGAATTCAGCAGACGAGCTCTAATTCTGGAGGCTAGGATGCTGGGCAAAGGCTTATAGCTAGAGACCCCATTTCTGGCTACAGGATCTTATAGCTATTGCAGATGAAAAACACCTTTAGCTTAATTTACAGTGCCCCTCTCTGGGCTGAAATCATCTTCCGGATCAGACCAGGCTGGGACTGGGGACAGCAGATGTCAGACCGCATGTATAGGCTATACCTCTCAGAGGAAGCACATATGGAAGCGCCATAGGTGGCACACTACCAGGCTGTGTCCCAGGCCAATCTGTGATGGATGTGCTGCATTCAGCACATTTATCAATAGCCCATTCACATTTACTTTAGCTAGTTGCAGTCACTTCAACCATGGGCCAGCATGGCCACCATGGTCCTTTGAACTCTAGATACATATTTTCATAAGGATGGGTGCTTGCTGTTTAAGTCTTGGGTGACCTGACGGCTTACAGTCCAGGCTAGACAAATCTGTTTTATCAATGCACTTTAACATAGAACAGAGCATGAGGCACAACTCCCCATCACTTAGTTTTACCTTGACTTGGTAGTTCAAATAATCACTGTAGCTTCTCTCAAGCACAAAATCACAAAATCTCAGTCCCTTGTGGCTTTGCTGGTGTTAGCAGCTCCAACTGTGTTATTAAACACATCAAAAGTGTCCCTCTGGGCTAGCAGCTCCAAATGGATAGGTACTGTCCACACAGGCAATGTCAGGAAGAGCCACACACTCTGGGTATTCCTCTTCCAGTCCTGTAGGCACTTTTCAAAACAATCTCATTCACATTCTCAAATACTGGACCCTACTCTGGTCACTTGTAACAGATGTCCACCCTTTCTCAGCATTAGGCAGATGTAGGGTGCAGGCAGACAGTCACTCTCTAAACTTTCTGGGCTCCGCTGCCTCTTACAGATTTCTCACAACTTGCACTTGTAAGTAGAGGTTTGCTCACGCTGAAGGATTTTCAATACTTTCCTTTTCTGAAAGTTACAGGCAATTTCTTAAGCACTCTCACTGCTGAGGAAGAAGCATTTCTTGCAGCTCTCTCACAACTGCAGGCAGATGCTGGCTTCTTTTCCACATTTTCCCAATGTGGAAGGGACAAGGCTAGCCCCAGAGAACAATTTCTGGCAAGCCCCAGGCTAGTGACTTTGGTTGCTTGTAGCTACTTGTCTCTCTGACAAAAGGAGAGACCCCCTTCCCTGTGGAGGGGCTCATGCAGAACTGTATGCCCATTTTGTTAGCTGGGGGCCTGAGCTCCTCTCACTGTGGAGAGGCTCATACTGGAACTCTAGCTTTGCCTGGAAAACACTTGGTTTTATGGAATCCTTCTGGGGTTCCTGTTTGGCTGAGGCCACTTGTGTGTCCCCTTACTATTGGTTGAAATTACCTATCAGTTCACAAAATGAATATTCATTAGCCTCATTCAATGCTCTATAGGATCCCTGTTTTGGTGTCTGAATTAGGTTCCTGCTTTTCCCCCATAAGCACTGGGCAAAGTTTCACACCTTTCTGACACTGTCCCAAGGCAGTTTAACACAGTCCCTTAATTAAAGTTCTGGTGCAGCTAGGATAATTACTTTATTTATTTGCTTGCTCCTCAGTTCAATAGCCACATCAGTGCTCTCTTAAACACTGCCAAGTTCAGACACTTTGCTTCAGTCTCTAGCCTGTCACTGCTGCTGAAATGTAATGCCCCTTGGCAGCAGACAGGCAGCTTGTCTGAGTACCAATGTTCACAGGCTGAAGCAGCCAGAAATCATTTTCATTTTAATTATTTCCCCCTTCATTTAATAACTCCATGAATATCTGTTCCAGTGCTGTCTTTATAATACATGTTACTTTACATTTAAACCAGTCACTAGCACCAAGATTTACATCACCCTTGTGCTAGGACAGGCAGCTCATACATATTCAGTTGCTCTTATGCATATTAATGAGACCACTCACACTAGTGCTTCTTGGACTCTTTATTTAAACAGTTTAAGTGAGCTTTTTGGGCCCTTGCTTTGGTCGGCGGTCTCCAATTAAGAGAGGAGAGGCACCAGGATTGCTGAAATACCTCCTGATTGGCCACAAAACTGGTGGTCAGGAGAGCAAATGTGCATTAATTTGCATGCACGAGTGCCGTTGGCACCAGAGAAATGCTGGCAACTTGTGATTAAGGCAGCAAGACCAAAATAGGCTGAAACATACACTGGGTGCTGCTCATGGGATTTTAGCACACCTGAACATACAGAGCTGGGGCAGTGAAAGCTTGGGGACAATCGGGGAACTAGCAGGCAAACGAGAGGAGCTCCAGAGATCAGGAGCAAATGGGCAATAAGATAAGCCCCCATTTGGGGTGGGGCATTACATCTGTATGTTAACTTTTGCTCCCGCAGTTCTAGAAAATGATTCTATTATCTCTGCAGCCCATAACATAGAATCCTTGTTTCAGAATAACAGACAAATATCATCAGCATATGTCAATATTATGGTAAGTACAACATGGCAATGTGTAGTAATTTTCTGAACCCACAGAGATTCATTAGTCTTCCTAATAAGGGGGTCTAATCCAATCACAAATAGCAAGGGGCTAAGGGGGCACTCCTGTCTCATCCCCCTGTTGATGGCAACCATCTAATAACAGTGTAATGAGAGCAGTCATGTATGATAGCTGAAGCCGCCCAGCATCCCAGCTGGTATCCCATAATATCGAAGAACCTGGAACAAGTAATCGTATGAAATATAGTCAAAGGCCTTCTCCTGGTCAAGTGCCAGGAGAACACCTGAGACACTCCTTTGGTTCCCTCTCTCCAACACTTCCCATAGTACTTGAATGCTGTCTTGTATTACTCTTCCCAGGATACTACAAGATTGAGAGGTGTCTAATAGAAGAGAGGCCACTTGTAGCATCCGGGAGGTCAAAATGTTTATAAGCAATTTGAGGGCGATATTTAGAAGGCTACTAGGTCTCCAGTTTTGAATATTTGCCTTATTCCCCTTTTTATGCAAAAAAGCCTAGGATTCCTCCCTTAAACTAGAACCCTTATTGGACACCATTTAGTTAAAAAGTGCTATAAGCTCATCCTTATGATTACGTATCTGTACAGGAGATAGGAGGTCTGTGCAGTGGGAGTGACTGAAGGCAGGATTTCTGCTGGGCCTTCCTGCTTCTGGATACTCTGCCCAATGCTCCTCCAACCCCAGTCTTCTTAGATGTGGCTCCTGAGCACCGCCGCCGATGTGGAACCGGAGGAAACTTTTATTTTAAAGAATATAAAAAACAGAATAATACAGAGCCCACACCATGCTCCGGGATGCAGCTTCTCTCCGACTGCCACCACTCAATCCCGCTGGAACACCATGTTGGGCCAACTGGATGGCTGCCGACCACAGGGACTACAGAAGCACACAGACATGCTGCAGGATAGCTTCAACCAACAGGTAAACCCAAAATATGTCCCCTCACACTTTCTGTGTCCCCTGTCCACTCAGTCCCAGTTCCAGCTGCTAAATACCTACCTACAGAAAAAAAACCTTTTTAAAACAGCTACACTCAGGGTTCCAGAACCAGAACTCTGTGCCTATGTCACATTGACTCTTCTAATTTAAAAACAAAACATTACATGCTGGGCTGGAACAGCAGTCCCAGCATGTGGTCAGCCTAGGCTCTTGCTTCCTGCTTGGGGAGGGGAGGTGGTTTCTGACAAGCAGCAGGCAGCCCAGAAAACAGCAGAAAAATGTTTTCTTTTTTTTTCAACAGCCACAGCTGCCCTTGTGTTTTGCGATGGCGGGGTGACACACTAAAGGAGGAGCTCTAGCACTGCCCCTATGCTACCCCTGGTGCCCACACTGCCCAAGGTTCTAAGGGGCACCCATTTTATTTAAATAATTATGTGTTTCTGTAGTGCCCCATATCTTGGGGCACTACATCTAGTTCTTCATTTCTGAGTGACCACTTGCAAGCTATCCATCACAGGAGTTGATGGAGGTGGCACAGAGGCTGTCAGTATCTATTCTGGTGTTACCACCATGATCACAATACTCAGAGAATCTACCTGCATTACTCCCACAGCCATATCAGAGGGAACATATTGCAGCACTTCTGGAGACAGGTGAACAGGAACCTCAGGAGACTGTGCAGGAGAATTCTCCATGAGAGGCTCTATTTCCATAACAGGCTGAACTTCCATGGTCTGATGTTGCTTTTCTGGGACATAGAACCTCTGTGCGTAAACACTGAGGCAAGGGTTACCCCAAAGGGCATTTGGCTGGGAAGCCAAGTTTCAAGAAAATACAAAATCACACATGCCCCTACAATGCAAAGCATCATGGGCTGCATATGCAAATCACCACAGAATGTTGTGCTGGTCCAACTTTAAGCAGAATTGCATGGTGCCGGAAGGCCTCTCACACAGTTTGCAAAGGGAAAACATATACACGTGTTTCATCCTACCAGGACTCATCAGTATGCCTCGTCTGTTTGACAGCCCAGTGGAATGGACCAGCTACCCTAGAGGCAGTATGCCTTGGATATATTGTGGTGAACCCATTAAAATAAAAAACTATTTAAAAGACAAAGAACCTCTGTGCGTAAACACTGAGGCAAGGGTTACCCCTAAGGGCATTTGGCTGGGAAGCCAAGTTTCAAGAAAATACAAAATCACACATGCCCCACAATGCAAAGCATCATGGGCTGCATATGCAAATCACCACAGAATGTTGTGCTTGGTCCAACTTTAAGCAGAAGTGCATGGTGCGAAGGCCTCTCACACAGTTTGCAAGGGTGCTAACAGAAGACATAGACACGTGTTTGGTCCTACCAGGACTCATCAGTATGCCTCGTCTGTTTGACACCCCAGTGGAATGGACCAGCTACCCCTAAGGCAGTGTGCCTGGGATATATTGTGGTGAACCCATTAAAATAAAAAACTATTTAAAAGACAAAGAACCTCTGTGCGTAAACACTGAGGCAAGGGTTACCCCAAAGGGCATTTGGCTGGGACATGTTGATCCTGTTGAACTTCTGCATCCTGATTCTCTGCAATTATATGGGGTTCTGGTGGCACAGGGTCCAAGTCCATGTCTTTGGGAGCTGGAGCAGGTCTTGGTGTTTTTGGGGGATGTGTTTTGTCCTTTCTGGAACCTTCCCTCTGAGTACGATTAATATAAAAATTGTGCTTGGCCTGGTCCATAGGCTCTCATTTATTGTGGGATGCCCAAGGACAAAATCTATAAGACTGGTCTGGTTTGTCACAGAGGGTACACTTCATGGTGCTCTGGCACTGTGAGCTGAGATGACTGAATTTAGAACATAGCCCATAGTGCACCTTATTGCAAACATTACTCAGGTGGAATGTTGCTCCACTTCTGTAACATGCCTTGGGCTGGCCCTGATAAAACCACACTCCTCTGTACCTCCCCTGGAAAAAGCAGTTTGGGAGGTGGTGGATCTCTGAATCAGACTGCACTAACTAGATTTATGTGTGCCACCCACCAGATGAATTCTGAGTCGATAGCAGGGCCAGTGTTCCCTATTACAGTGCAGTATTGCTTCTGCCGCTACTGGATATCTATGATGCTGACCCTTTCATTCTGAAACAGGATGGCAACAACCTTGACTGAAGGCTTAGTGAGAGGGACTGCCAAGAATAGGATTCAAACTGGAGTGTGTTTTAAAGCAACATGTATTTTCTGAAATCTGTCTAGCCCAGTGGGAGATCCGAAGCTGACATCATAATGCAAATCTCTGACATAATGAATAAGTGCAAAGATCTCAGAGGCAAAAAAGACCATTTCTTTCTTCAACAAAGTCTGTGCCATGAATACTTAATTTACTTCTTCCATGCTTCCTTTATAGTGAAGTCTAATGGCACACCAACATGTAGCTGGTTCTGCTGAGGCTTTGAAAAAATCAGAATATTTCTTGTGCCCAGAAGAGGAATGGGGGTGAGGAGTGAAGAAGGTTTGCTGGCCCCTTGAGCAGAGGGAGCATGGAGCAAGGGGACAGGAAAGAGAAGCGAGGAGAGGTAGGATGGAAGGGAACCGCATCAGTACTTAGAAATGGTGGAGCCTCCAATACTATGGTATTACCATCCAAACCTTCTCTAAACAAAATCTGGTCAGAGCTGATATGGCTGTGGAGAGCTTTTAGGAGCAGCAAGAGTGTTGAAAAGAAAATGCGGTGCTCTTGCTGCATCAGAGTCAGCCATAAGTAATACTGCAGCAATTACAGTACTGCAGATCACAGCAGTCACAGCCTGGTTTGACGCCAATTGCCTAAAACGGAATACTAAAAAAACTGTTGCCATGACCTTTGTCTCTAAACAAAAACTTGCCAAGCTTCCCTCACCACCAGTCTTCTTCTCAGCAGCTAACACCCGACTAGACAACATTCTTACGTTCAAGTACCTTGGTGTGTGGCTCGACCCCTCCCTTGATTTCTCCTCCCACTTCAGTGCGCTCCACACCAAACTGCGCCCTAAACTTGGGCTACTCTATCATCACAAAGCCAGTCTCTCCTTATCTGTAAGATGCAATCTCACAGTTAAATGGATCCTCCCAGCCTTTGACTACGCTGACATAGTCTTCATTGCTGTCCCAGCCACCTGTCTCGCCAAACTGGATATCCTGTTTCATGCATTCTGTAAGTTCACCTCTAACTCCCCCCTTTATCTTACCACTGCAACCTCTACTCTTCCCTTTCCCTGCAATCACTTGCACAGAGGCATTCCTCTCCCTTCTCCACCTTCATAGCTAAATACTGGTTTGGGTCTCTTCCATCCTACCTTGCCTCCCTCCTTACTCCCGCTTCTCCCTCACCCTATAACTTGTGGTCTAGCTGTGCCCATACCTTTACACTCCCTCATGTCCGCACCTCAGCTGGCCAACTCTCCTGCTCCTATAGATTTCCTTCCCTTTGAAACAGCCTTCCCTCCCAAACCCATCTATCTCCCTCCTTCCCTGCTCTTAAGCGCTTACTGAGACCAACCCCTATTACTTCCTGCATCTGTTCTCCTTCATAGACCCCCACTTACTACAGTATGACTGCTCCCCTCTTATTGTGAACCACTGTAGATATTTTATATACTAGTTTGTATTTTTTGTATATAGCACCTGTGATGTATAGTCTCTGCTATTGTTATACTTTCAGTTGTATTTGTCTGACTCCTGTACCCCCTTCCCCCAGGTCGCATCTGGAAATGAGCTTCGGTTCATGGTACTTTTCCTGGTTACCAACTTTAAAATAAATAAATACTCACACATGTGCAGTTTGCCCTGGAGAAAACCATGCGCAACATGGCAGTGCTGACATAACTACATATGCACAATAGTCAAGCATGTGTAGTTTAAGTCAGTGCCACCATGTTGCACATGGCGGCCATCACTTCTACAATTGTGGAAAGGAAAAGTAGTATGCAGGGAAGTGGTTATGTTTATGCAGCCCTTGGACAGGAAGGGCTGCATAAACAGAATCACTGGAAACTATGTCGGAGCACTGTGGCAGCACACTAGACAGCGGTTCAGTTACGTGCTTCCACAGTGCTCTTATACAAATCTGATGATGGCATAACATCCATGGAGCTTGGCCGATGCAGCCCTAGAAATCCGACTCAGGAGGAGTCTATTAACAAACAAGAGATCTGGTCTGGGACTTGCTCATCATCACAGTCACTTTCTCATTCTTTTCTAAGCAGTAATTTCTGGTAAATGTGCCTTAACCATATTGATCTCAGTACTGGTGGACTACTTCTGGTTTTCCCTTGATTGTAGTAGGCAGAGGTAGTAGTAGTCTTGAAGTGGTAGCTGCTGGTGGTGGCATGCTCTGAAAAAAGGTGTTCCCCATGCCCGCCTGCACATTTTTGAAATTACCCCTTTCTTTGTTTTTGCTGTAAAGAAACTGACCCCTTTAACACAAAAACAAGGAGTCAGTTATGGCCTCCACCCCCCCCTTTTGGCTTCAAGTGAGGAACATGATTATAGGTTTGCATCAGATGTGCAGTGGCAGCCATAGACGCATACTATTGTTAAACAGTAAGCAACTGTATGTAAAAGCTTGTTTTTGTTTTTTTGAATGTGTACTTTCTTAATGTTGCAACAGTACTACTCCACCCATTTGTACTCAGCCCCTGGATTTCTGTGTCCCAAGTGCATTATTTTATATTTTTGTGTTCAGGACAAAAAGGCCTTTCAAATGAGGGTAGTCACTAATCTAAATTCTTTGTAGTGTTTTATGTTTTCTTGTGCATGTGCAAGAAACATCTTGCAATAGAACGACATTTCAGAGTTGTGTCAGGGACAAGTCCAATGGAGTTGAAGCCTGCCTGAATACAACAGGACAGCTAAACTGAGTCCCCTTAATTCTTACAAATGGAGGGCTGCTGCACAGATGATTTCTACAGCCAGTCAGGCACCGCCGGGGAATTAAAACACCTCCTCCTCCTCTTACACTGACTGCTTGTAGCACTTGCCCAGCTCCTCCTCTGCTACCGATGCCCACCAATGGTCAGTAGTGTCAGAGGGTGGCCCCCATTGGAATGGTCAAGCATGCTCCTTGACTTGTTACTAGCCCCTGCAATTGATACCAAGACCGGCTCCAGGATTTACTAGGCGCTGGTGCAAGACTGTGAAGTGGCCCCCCTGGGCCAAACCCACCCCTGTGAAGTGGATCCTGGCCCACCTGCCCCCCCCAGAGTGGAGTGACTTATTTTCTTTATCAGACACCTGCTGCCATGACACACACCATGTTTTGATTTTCATCAGTTTTTCTTAATTTCACCTCTTTCTGCCACCCAGCCTGCCCTTTGAAGTCTCACACTACACTGCAGCCTCACGTCACCACAACCAGGCCAAGAAGGCAAGGCCAATCTGGATCTTCCCACACTACTCACTCCCAAACCACCGCAGGGCCTCCTTTACCCTTTCCATCCCCGGCCAGGCCTTCTCCTTTGGATTCTCACGCCCACTCATAATTAATTTGGTGATCGTGTGCGTAATCTACTTTTTTGTTTTTAGTCCTAATTGTGTTGTGTGCCAAACACTTTTGGGCACAGAAAACAAATTTATTTTGTTTTTTTTTTTCAGAGCCAGCCACACACGATCTGATCTTCACGTGCGACTGCTCAGACTGTGACTAATCTTGTGAGACTGAGACACTCCTGAGGCAGCACCACCTGATCTACAAAGCAGATGGTCTGGTGACTGTCTCCAGTGTCTTCTGTCAGTTGAGCAAGCGCAGGAGCACTGTTCAACTTGCCATATGTACTCCCCCATGCTGATACTTGTGCTGGAGGTGGAGCAGAGGATTTACCCCAGCAACAGCCTGTAGGCCATCTTGGGGAAGGAGTGCTGAGCGGGGAGGAGGAGACCTCCAGTGAGAGAGATTGGGTCTGTCATCAGGACTCGTAGGAGGAGGAGGAGCCAGCCAGCTTCAGCTGCCCAGTCAGTCAATGCCATCAGGTATAAGCGCTGTGCGCGGCCAGGTGCCGCCTTGATATTTCAATTTATGGTAATGAAAAATAATCAGTTTAAATGACTGGGCTGCTGATGAGGCTGAGCAGGCAGGCAGGAGTGGGCACAAGGTGGAGTCAGGTGACAGGTCGGAGAGATAGGAGGAAGACTGGAGGAGGGCATGGCCAACGAAAGCAAGTTTTAAAGCTGTACTTGCAAATTTTAACAGAAAGATCTCTGGGCTCCCCTGAGCTCTGGCCCCTGGAGCAGTGGCATCCCTTGCACACACACCCGATGCTGGCCTGATGGATACTCTCTTTTGACTTCCTTCTGTGTCTGGTTGCATGTTTCCAAACACTCAATAAACTTTTTTTTTTCTAGTGTCGACTTAGATTCAGAATATTAAATATATCAAAATAAAATATAATTGCTTTGAAGAAGATAGAAGCCTTAATTATGGCTCAGCTTCAATGTATGGTTGGAGAACGCTGAAATCTCATCTTGATTGTTTTACTTCCTTATTGCTATTTTGTATTTTCAGGTTAAATCAAATATAATAAAATATATTTTTTTTTGAGAAGATAGATGCTTGTATTATGGCTCTTATTGGTTTGATCCATGCACACTGAAGTGCTGAGGCAGTGAGATCACAACAATTTCATCAGCCTTGCACCGTTCCTCTGATCCTAAAAATATATATCACAATGCTTATATAATTGTAGGTCTATATTCATAACAAATGTACCTTTTTGTCTTTATCCTTTTAAATGTCATTAATTCATTATAATTACACACTAAGAAGAATGGTCTTAATGTGTTCATTTAAGGTTTCATAATTTGACCTTTTGCAATTTTAATGAAATTTGTTTTATCTAAACATTTCCTGCTCAGTTCATCAATAGTCCAATAACAGTTATAATAAAATAACTTTAGAACAAAATTGTATAAACTTTGGGTTTGATTTTGTGCAAATATTAACTTCCCTCAGAGTTAAAAATGCAGAGATTAGTTGTACATACTTGAGTGTTTCTCCACACTTTTACTTCAGAAATTTGTAAAAAAAAAAAAAATATGAAAAAAATAACACTCAACGGTCCAATAAGATTTAGAATAAAATAACTTTAGAACAAAACTGCGTAAACATTGGGTTTGATTTTGTGCAAATATTAACTTCTCTCTGAGTTGAAAATTAAGAGGAAATTAGTTGTACATACTTTTGTATCTCTCCAAACTTTTATTTTGGAAACTTGTAAAAAAAAAATGAAAAAATAACACTGGACCTTTTGGACAGGTCTTGACCTCCAGTAAAGGGAATGACTTAAAACTTATTTGGGAGTTATTCAAGAGTTATCCCAAGGTCAAGATTTAGTAAACTATACATTTATTGTGTTTTAATAATAGAAGTTGCCAAAGAGGACATAATAAAAGAAAAATCAGTGCTGCAGCATTGATGTCTAAATGTTTCACAGACAGCTTGTTTCTGCACCAGGTCTTCCTTCAGTGTGTGAGCATTGTTTTCTTCTCTGACTTGCTTCGTCCCCCTATCTGGTCAACATCAGCTTCACATATAGGTCTCATATGACATTGCTAACTAATAATTACTAAAATTAATCTGCTACATTTTTCCTGAAAAGATATAATATGATCCTATCCAAAAAAGACTTAATGTGACCACAATAAGCAGATTGTTTTGTTTTAAACCATTTTTGTTTTCTGCATATTAAGCCACAAGAATTCCATTAAAGTGTTAGTAGGCACAGTGCCGTTGTAACTAGAATAACAGCCAGGATCTGCTGTTAATTGACAGGCGGCGTTCTGCATGTCTCATCATCACATTATTTGACCAATGGTAAGGCAGAATCAAAGGCAGCTTCTTCAAGCACAGAAACATAGAAAATGCCCCCTTCCCTTCTCCCTACCTCCTGAAACAGACCCTAAAACCTGCCCCTTCCCTCTCACCCAACTCTTCCTTCTTTGCTTCCAGAGCCAGCACCCTCCAGCACCATCAACTCATTCTGGCTTTGTGAACAAAAGGTCATAGTGGGAACCTTAGCACAGTTGATTGAACACTATTTACATAGCCATTCTAAAAAAAAAAAACTTTTTACATTATTCTTTTTGGCTTTCTAAATATGAGGGTAGTAGTTAGAAATCAATTAGCCTATTTCTGTGGAAGGTAAATGCAGGAATCAATCAAAGAAAGGAGCAATTGTACAGCCAGCAAAAAAAGGGGAGATACAGAAACACTTGGAAACAACATAATTGATAAAAATTTTATTTTGCTCAGTCTTAGGGAATCAGTAGAGTTACTTGTTCATGCTTTGTATTTTTCACACTTTTACTTTGGAAAGTTGTAAAAAAATATGAAAAAATAACACTTGACCTTTTGCGCAAGTCTTGACTTCCCTTAAAGGGAATGGCTTAAAACTTATTTAGGAGTCATTCAATAGTTATCCCAAGGTCAAGATTTAGTGAACTATACATTTAATGTGTTTTAATAATAGAAGTTGCCAAAGAGGACATTATATAGAGGATAATGTATGGTCATCGATCGTTAACCGGTTTGTTAATCATCAACAGGTTGCCAGGGAGGCCATGTAAACCTTGAGCACAAAGCTCAAGAGGTTTACATTGCCATGGCAACCTCAAGATGGCTTAAAAAAATGGTTGACAATCAATGTGCCAAACATTATATTTTATAGCGTATGGTACCAATTACTTTTTAAAAACAACAAAACAGGTCCTTACTGAAGTTCTTTCAGTCACTGCCACTCTGCTCCAGGTCATGCTGTCACCGCCATGGCTGTCGGATCAAGTTGCATGCATGCACAGACTGTTCCCAGTTGTTAACCCATTGATGTGATGTACCATCAGTGGGTTAACAACATTGTGACGTCACATCGATGGTAGAATGTTGTTATAAAAAGGTATATTTTTACATACAACAATGTTCTACCATTCATTATAAAAGAAAAATCAGTGCTGCAGCATAGATGCCTGCAAGTTTCACAGACAGCTTGTTTCTGCACCAGGTCTTCCTTCTGTGTGTGAGCATTGTTTTCTTTTCTGTCTTGCTTCTTCCCCCATCTGGTCAGCATCAGGATCTGCTGTTAAATTAGACATAACAAGAGATAAACAAGGTGATCTAATATTTCACTTAAATGGTGTAGTGGTTTGCAAAAATGAGGCTTTTTAGAAATGCAATAGGGGTTATGCCAAACAAATGTAAATATCTCTAAAAGTATATGAGTTATACATAAACAACCAGTATAAAAGTTGTTCAGGACAAAAAGACTTTTCAAATGAGCCTATTCATCGAGCTGCACTAATTATATTTTTTGAACTATGGCCATCTGATTACCTGAATTTTCATTTTTCTTCACAATTTTCACCTTTCGGATGGCTATATTTAAAAAGATCTAATGAATTCAGACTAGTGACTACCCTCATTTGAAAGGTTGTTTTGTCCTGGACAACTTGCATGTCGGTAGTACATTGGTTACTTCTTTACTTTCCAAGATTTTTACATTTGTTTGGCATGACTCCTACTGTGTTCACTCAGAGAGAAAAAAAAATAAGGTTGTTTGGACGACCATATTTTACAAAATAAAAAGAAATCAGATTAGTGACTACCCTCATGTGAAAGGTCTTTTTGTCCTGAACAACTTTCATACTGGTTGTTTTTGTGCACGAAATTTAGATTTGTTTGGAATGTGTTCACATTTGCTCTCAGAGAAAAGTAGCTTGGAGTTCTGTGTCCAACATTCTAAATAGAAAGAAGGGAGTATTTCTTTAACTGCCTTAGTGATTTACACTTTTGGAAAGATACACTGATAAGTCCAAGAATGTGTTCCATTTTATGACATTTTTCTAGCTAAAGCAAGATGGCTGTAGGCTCCACCCACAGCCATAAAAAGGAACAGCTCCTGCGCAGAAGTAAAGAAAATACTTTTGGGGTTGGAATAGGCCCTATCTCTGGCATATTTGAACACTCCTGTGTTGTGGGGCATGTAGGGGATCTAGAGTTCTCAGTGAGACTAAGAGAGATGTTGGTAGGTTTGGATAAACCCCTTTACTGCCGTTTAGTACCAGGCTTCCCATCACCTCTCCACTCTGTTTTCCAGAGCCATTTGCCTCCAATAAAATAGGCATTTGCTATATCACTGGGTCACACTTAATTGGGGATGACCCAGGGTTCCACCCAGAGCCATCACCAGATCTTTCCCACCCTGCTTTTTTTAGCACTTCTGCAAACTTGTAAGAATGGGTTTGCTGAGGTACTGCCTTAAAGAAAGTGTCCCACATGCACCAGAACTGTAGTGGAACCAAGAGGTGTAAACTGTCTTAATACAAGCAATGAAGATGTTTACATGTGGGGAACTTCAGACTAAGAAGTCTTTTACTGAAATGCAGAGTTATCTTCCCAGGATTAGCTAGTTTATGCAGGGAGAAATTTTTCTGTTTGGGTCAGCTGCCCACTGTCAGTGTCAGAATGTGTGGCCATTACTGCAAGTCCTTTGATCTGTGTAGCAGATCGTTTGATTTCCCCAGCAGCTGAGCAGTTTGAAATGTCCCCCATAACAGCATCAGGGAAAAAAGTGACAGAAGCTGAGGCAGTTACATTTACTGGAGAAGTGGTAGAAATGGGAGTTTCAATGAAAATGGGTTGCACAGTCATTTGCAGGGGAACAGACAGTAAAATACCTGATGGCTTTGTCCTGAGCCAAATGCATTATTTCTCATGTAAGAAGTGTACCTCTTCTTCCACAAGTAGAAAAGGCAAAGCCTTCTTATTTTGCAGCTCTATATCAAGCTGCTTTTCTACATATGACCCCATCTTATGATCAAGACAGGTGGATCTTTTTAAATTGTCTTTGAAAGGGATTTTGTGGCATGACTGTGAAAATATGTTTCACGAGGAATTTAAAAATGACACCTGTCATGTTTGTAACCCCCCCCCCACTACTTTACACAGTTAGCTACCCCTGGTACCCATAACTGGGCACAAATTCAGAAACATATAGACAACTGGAACCACCCATAGCTTTGGGAATGAATACCAGGCTCATTACTCTAGAGATTAAAGGGGTGGGGATGTACAAAAGCAATATGACCTATTAGATATTTATAAAACTAGGTCCTGAGGAGATAACTTCTTGCTAGAGCTATGCTAGACCTAACTTCTGGAGGGGTACCCAGTAACTCCATACAGGAAGCAATAACGTAACTGTCCAGACCAAAGTTGGGGTTCTAGAGTGTGACTTTATTCCAAAAGATGTTCTCTAAAGCAAGGGTGGTCCTCCAAAGTTTACACATTATGGCACTAGGAACTTGCAGAACAACAAAATGACTGTATCTGACAGAAAACTCTGTTGTATTCCCACTCTGTAGGACATAGAACATCTTGTACTTTGTATTCCCATATAGCACAGGACATAGTAAATTTCTTCCAGTGGCACTGGACACAACTGAAAACACATTTACTGACCGGACACTTGCACTTTGTTTCCCACATGTCATAGGATCTTGAACATTGCTTCTAGTGGCACTGGCCACAACTGAACAAACATTTTGCTAAGAACTACACAATCCACTTCAGGAGGTAAAATCCTCTTCAGACATTGGCCCTATGTCTAAAGTAACCAGGCACCCTTACTGAACCTGTAGTCCTGAACTGGTTACTCCAGATGGGGGTCTGCCCACCCTTTGCTCCAAAATCCATACTGGGCCATTCTTTCAGAGTTACACCTTAAACATTCGAAAATACACTTTGGAAAATGCTTAATTGAATGTAACTTTAGCATCCAGCATTTGAATCACTACACTGGTAGTGGAAAAACTAAAGTTCTGAACAATGTGATATAGTCTTACCTCTGAACATCACACACTTCATCCAACTTTCAATGAGAACAGTCTCAAACCTCTGAATTCACAGAAAAGTGGTACATTTCCCTTTTTGCCAGAGAACACAACAGCACGTGTACTTGCTTTCTGCAGCAAAAGTCAGATCCTACTCACTGTTAGACATTACAGGCAGCTTCAAAACATCCTGGATCAAAAAGGGGATTGTCCCTTGGATCCATCCACTAGCAGTCCCTTTTACCCCATCCAGGGATGAAAATTAGGAGATTCTACTGTGGACAATGGTTTCCACCACTTCACTGAGCAAACTGGAGAATTACCAGGACTAGAGTGAGAATGTAGGGGCCCTCAACTCAGAGCCCTCAGCTGAGCAGTTCTCACTCCTTCTTCCAACTACAGACTCAGACTGACCCTCATCTCAACATTCTAAACTCCCTTCTTACAGCTGGTAAAGGCTTATACTGCTGTGAGAGTTCCAAATGAGCTCATCACTTCCATTTTAGCTGAAATCAAGTAAACAGAAGAGTGAACAGGTGAAAACCCAGTTAACTAGTTAATCACCAGCTGCCTCTCCCTGTCTAGCACTGATACTGAGGGGATTCTAGTAACCCCAGGGGACTGGGTGGTTTCACTCACCACAACCAGATGAATGACTGTCCACAGTCATATCTCCATCCAGCACTAGGCCATCCTACTCTGTGTTACCTATGGGGAGGTAGCACTACTTCTCCCCTACCATGTGCCAGGCACAGGCAGGTAACACTAAAGGAACAGTGGCCAGGTGATGAAACTTCAGCCCTTATCCTATGCTCTATCTATGGATTCTCAGTGGCTCCAAGAAAACTGCTTGAAGCATGCTCTAATAGACAGTGTAAATTGAAGTCTTGAGCACCCGTAGCTACCGAACAAAATATGCACTGACCAAGGACAATGCCAATAAGGTCAAATTTAATGGTGCAATAACAGGCAAAATAAAGGCTTACAGCGAATTAAGAAACTACTAATGTTTTCCCTGGCAAGCTGCCAGGCTTCATCAGAGTATTGTATTACAAAGATTTCAGTGCCATTTTATACATTCACTCATACAATCATGTGAACAAAATCATAGGACAAAGAGAAAGTGAATATATTGTTCATTATACATTTATGACAATATGTGATACATTCTTGGTGCTTTGGTCAATTAGTTCCAAGTTTTGCTCAAGAAAAGTATGTGGTAAATGCACTAAGCACTTTAATTGTGGAGGTGTAGTTTAACTTAATTGTGTGTGCACACCAATTGGATAAATAATAGCACATGATTGTATGAATGAATGTATAAAATGTCGCTGAAATCTTTGTAATACAATACTCTGATGAAGCCTGGCAACGATGCCTGAGGCGTTAACTCATTTTAATTTGCTGCTGAAAACCTCCTGACCTGTTATACGCAATAAGTGGCTGTATTGTCGCAATGCGATGTATATTTGATTTGGTAACTTCTACAGTATCACTTCAATTTACCCTGTATTATTCATCTGCAGCACTGCAGCAACCATATCCTGGTGCTAAGTTCCTTATTGTATTCTAATAGACAGTACTGGTGACCCCTATCCGGCTCAGGACGACCAGCCTGCCTATCCCCCAGCCCTCTAGGGAAATTCTATCTGACTTAGACTACTTACTGGGGAAAACCTATCCCCCAACACTTCCCAGGGTACCTGTGAACAACAAAGGAAACATACACTACATTGCATTACATTTCTCAAAAATTCCACTCCTGTGAAGAAAACATGGTAACACCTTGTTGAGCATAAACACTTATAAAAACACTAACAAAAGGGGAACTCAGATGAGTTCCAACATCCCTCTCATTTCTTCTTTTCTTCTTCAGGAACACCTGCAAGAGAAGAAAAACACAAAAACACATTCTGCATTCCGTACAGTGCCTAAACCTCCACCTAACACTAAAGAACTCCAAAAAACAATTTTTTTATAAAAGTACAAAAGTGAAAAACGGAAAGGAGACATTTATACAACACATTTGGGGATGGACGACCCTAAAATGTCCCAGACTAGTGGTCAAATATCACTGATGCCCATAGGCATTGTCCATTAAAGAGTCTCTCCTAGGCCAAAGCCTGCTGAAGACCAGTTCTTGGACAGGACAGAGCCTGTATAGCATTGTAATACATGGGGAGAGTCTTTGATGAAAATTAAAGTTCCTTGGATAGTCTTCAAATGTAGGATGTGTTGTGCAAAGTCAGTTAAAGTAAATAAAAAGTTTTCTTACCAGCTCCTTGAAGAATGAAAAAATGTTTTCTTATTCTACAAGCTGAGGACCTTCTCCCTTCAGACTAGCTGGCATCTTCGGATACTGCTGAGTTGATGACCTCTGGAAAAACAAACGATGAAACAGGAAAACTGCTGGTTTGCTGTCCTCTGGAAAAAACAAACAATGAAATAGGAAAACTGCTGGGGATGATGACCTCTGGAAAACCAAACGATGAAACAGGAAAACTGTTGGCCTGATGTATCTGGATACACCTGAGGGTCACAAGTCCCCCAACACCACCAACCTTCCCTTACCCAATCTGCAGTGTCTCCCAACATCTGCCACTAGACTGTCCTCCAGTTCCTCCACCAGTACAGGGGTCTGTACACAACTCCTATTTTTACTCTCTTGTCCCCCTTTGTTATCAAGGTGACCCAAATTGCCTCCACAGTTCCCTCCACCTCCTCCACTCCTATGCCAATGCAGTTTTTGACTGTTATTGCCAACCCTCCTCCCCTTCCCTCCCCCCGTCCTTCCTGAACATGGTGTAACCCTCCAGGTTCAGGTCCCAGTCTTGGAATACCAGAAGAGCTGTATCTTCCTCCATAGATACTGCTGCTTTGGATGACAGACACAGTGCTGTCACTGTTCACTTCCTTTAGGCATGCTGGGAATATTCACAGGGAGTGGCAACATTAAGGGTAGTAAAACTCAGGATGTGGAGTGAGGACTATGACACCATCTGGGCATTCCAAGTTGATGTTGTGAAATGTGTCTTGCCCAGCCCCATCCACAATTCGCATACTGTCCACAAACAGAGTCCTACCCAGTCTCTAGAATCTAAGGCGATCACTGATGATTTTGACCCTTGCACATTCTGCTGCACCAGGGTGCAAATTTTTACTTGCTTCTTCCATTAGCCAGGATTGCCTGTTCTGTTCAATTTCTTCTCAGATTCGGCCAGAAAATGTTGGAAAGGACTTACCATATGTGGCATCAGCCCTCGTAAGTATCAGTATCTCCTCCTTACCTCTCTTTCCTAGTCTGTAGCCCATGGCCTGGCTTGGGAGTGGCCAGTCCTGGTTGATCCGGTGTCTCAAACTCAAAGAACAAAAGAACTTGTCCCCACAATCTCTGTGGACAAGTTGCTAGAGCCTTCTCCAAGTGTCTCTGGCTCCTCTGAAACAAGAGCTTGAGGTGACTCAGTAGCCCTCAACATGAAGATACCCTTCTTCATCCCCCTCTTCCTCACTCATGATCTGTGCCCAAGAGTGAGCAAACGTTCTCACTCCTGAGACATTCCATTCCTCACTGGGCAAGGAGGTAGACACCCCCCAATTCAATGTCTCTTGCAATTCATCCTCCCCCACTAGGCTAGGACTCAGACCCTGATTCCATGGGTCCACTGATTCCCTCTGTTGTACCGTCCATCTGGGACACAGGCGTGGAAACCCTTCTCTGTTCCTGCCCTTGCAGTGGATCAACATCAGTTTTACTTGCTCCTTCTGTAACACTCTGTAGAACTTTCCCCAACAGGTTCAACCTGGTGCTGCGTGCTGCTACTGCTGCAGGCAGGGTCCCATGCCCAGGTCCATGTGGGAGCCAATCAAATCCTTGTTGCCCTCTCTGGTGCTGCACCCATGTTCATTCCAAACTTCACAAGGCAGTCCGAGCAATGGGGTACCAGAAACACATCCCTTCCAGCCTTTAGACACACAATGAATAATGTAGTAAAAGTTTATTTTTATACAGGTAGCAGTATGAAACATCATTGGGTCAAAGACCCATTTTCAAGATGGACCTGTGGCAAATAACATACAAAATCTACACACTTATTACATAAATAACACACTTAAACAACATATGTCATGACAGCAGCATTCTGATTTATATCGGTGTTCCCTTTGCCACAGTATTACAGTCATTCAGGGATCTAAGACAATCTAATTTACAAAGATACATTAATAACTACAAACATTTAAAATGTCAACAGTTTCCTGACTTTACAAAAATGAGATACTATAAACATTAACTTCCTAGACTATTCATGCATAAGACAAACACTTCAGCCATTACACATACGTTTCATTTTTAGATCATATCCAATAACTTTCATAAAATGGTTTGTCTGTTGAATTTTTTTCATCTCATCGTCTATTGGGGCCCACAGCTTGACTACTTTTGTTCCAAAGGTCATTTTCCCAAATCTATTACATGGTTTAGGCATGACAAATGTATTCCCCCCATTTCCTCTAAGGTTATGATGATGTTTATGAGTAACATGTGACAATTTATCTACCAAGTATCTAGGGTTATGTCTATGTACCACCCCATGTATCTATTTAATACATTTTTGATCTCTTTTTTGCTCTAAGTGAGGCCATTGAAGTAACCCTTACATATCACAATTGTGAGTGTGATATTCACAGTTTAGTACAACTCTGGCCAGATTATTATACAACACCTGGATGGGTCTTAGATCTGTCTTATTAGCCATGCCATGAACATAGCTTCCATAATCAATGCAAGGTATAATCAATTGATTTATAATATCCCCTCTCATTTTCTGATTTAAGCAAAATTTAGACCTCTGAAAAGCTCCCTACTTATTACTAGCATACTAAAATGCCAGCAGACTAGGCCTATCGGTCTTTCATGTCTGCTCGTTTGGTCAACCCCCACCCTGGGAGCTGATCTTGCTGCCCCCCTCACCCTCTCTGGCTTCTCCCTTCCCAGTCCCAGATATTCTCACTGTACTGGACTTTGCTGCCAGAACCCTTCCCCTGTACCTGTCCCACCCCCTCTTGAACCCCTCCACCATCTCTGCCTCCACCAGCTACCTGGGCAGTGCATTCCATGGCTCCACCACCCTCTCAGTGAAGTAACACCTCCTCCTTTCTCCCCCCTCTAGCTTCCACCCATGCCCTCTAGTTGCCCCACCTCCTTCCTTTGGAGCACCCTGACTTTGCCTCCCCTATTTACCCCCCTCATGTCTCTTCCAATATGTACATATTTAGCTCCTTGAGCCTCTCCCCATAGGTCCTGTCCCCCAAGCCCCAGATCATTTTGGTTGCCCTCCTCTGGACCCTCTCCAGGAGTTCAATGTCCCTTTTTAAGTGTGGGCTCCAAAACTGCATGCAGTACTCGAGGTGCAGCCTCACCAAGCAGTTGTACAGAGGTAGTATCACTTCCCTCCTTCTGGAGGTGATCCTCCTAGCGATGCATCCCAGCATCCTGTTGGCCTTGGCCACTGCCCTCCTACAAGTCTCCGAGTTGTTCATCTTGACATCCACCACCACCCCCCCCAGGTCCCACTCAGCCATTGAGACTTGTAGCATCCCCGGGTGCACACTTGGCCCGGGTTTCTGGCTCCCAGGTGCAGTACCTTGCATTTCCCTGCATTGAACCTCAGTTTCCACTTTTTAGACCACCTATTCCGAACCTCCAGTTCCTCCTGAGGGGCCACCCTTCCCTCCTCCCCATCCACCACCGTCCCCAGCTTTAAGTCATCCCAAAGAGACTCATCTCACTCCTGATACCCTTCCTTATGTCAGAGACATAGGCATTGAACAGGAGGGGCCCAAGGACCGATCCCTGAGGGATCCCACTAATGACCCTGCTTGGGGATGAGATTATCCCGCCAACTACGAGCCATATCCCTATCCATCTGATCATCTTGTTTCCCACCCCCATTTCCCCCAGCTTATCCAACAGGCCCCCATGAGGAACAGAGTTAAATGCCTTGCTGAAGTCAAGAAAGAGGACATCCACTGGCCTATCCAGGTCCAAGGCACTCATCACCCAATCATAGAACTCCACAAGGTTTGTCTGACACGATTTCCCCAGGATGAAACCGTGCCATCTATCGTCCAGGTACCCTGACTTTTCCAGGTCCCTCCCTAGCCTCTCCCTTACAATGCGCTCCATCACCTTGCCCACCACCGATGTCAGACTGACGGGCCTGTAGATCTCTGGCATCTCCCCTGATCCACCCTTGTGGATAGGCACTACATGCACCACCTTCCAGTCCTGGGGCACCCACCCCATCCTCAGAGAGATGTTGAAATGTTCTGCCAGGGGTTTTGCCAGGACATCCACCAGTTCCTTCAGCACTCTGGGATGTAATTTATCCAGCTCTGGTGCTTTCTCCGTCTTAAGGGACCTGAGGTCTTCCCTCACTCTCTCTGCCATGATTTCCACCTCGTCCCCCTGCTTTGCCTTCCCCCCTTCTTCCAGTGATGGCCTCCTCTCCCCAGACCCTCCGATCGGTAAAGGTCCCCCCTCCTCAGTTTCACCACCTCCTCCCATGTATGATGCAGCCCCTCCATTTTCCTTGGTAAGAACTGAAGCGAAGTACTCATTTAGTACCTCAGCCTGCTCCCCCAGGTCTTGTGCAAATCCTTCCCCTGTTTTAATCCTTCTAATCTGCCCATTCACCCTTCATTTTTTCCCAATGTATCTAAAGAACCCCTTGTTCCCGCTCCTAATTTTCCTGGCCAGGTTCTGCTCCTTCCTTGCCTTAGCCACCCTCACCACCCTAGTGGCCCTTCTGGCCATCAGCTCATACTCCCCTTGATCCCTTTCACTACTTGAGCACTTGAAATGCCTATAGGCCGCCTTCTTTCCCCTCACTGCCTCCTGAACCTGCCTAGTCCACCAGCAGGGTTTTCAGGCTCTACCGCATTTGCGCCTCACTCTTGCACAGGTGCTGGTAGCATCCTTCACCCCTCTCCTGATGATTTCCCACCTACCATCAGCATCCATGTCTGGCCCAATCCCATCCAAATGCACCTTAAGGATCCTTCCCATTTCTTTGAAATCCGCCCTCCTGAAGTCATTTACCTTCGTCTTTGTGCAACCTTCTACTCCTCCTAGGTCCAGGCAGAACCAGACCGTGGCATGGTCACTCCCCCCAACAAGTCCCTTACCTCCAGACCCACAAACTGGTCACTGTCTGCCAGGACCACATCCAGTATCTGCTCCTCCCTGGTTAGTTCCCCCACCTGCTGGGTTAGGAATGCGTCTTGAAAGACATCCAACAACCTCTATTCCCTGGCCACTGAGGATGTCATAGTCCCCCAGTCCATTCCTGGCATGTTTAAGTCCCCCAACACCACCAACCTTCCCCTACCCAATCTGCAGTGTCTCCCAACATCTGCCACCAGACTGTCCTCCAGTTCCTTCGCCAGTGCAGGGGTCTGTACACAACTCCTATTTTTACTCTTTTGTCCCCCTTTGTTATCAAGGTGACCCAAATTGCCTCCACAGTTCCCTCCACCTCCTCCACTGCTATGCCAATGCAGTTTTTGACTGTTATTGCCAACCCTCCTCCCCTTCCCTCCCCCTGTCCTTCCTGAACATGGTGTAACCCTCCAGGTTCTGGTCCCAGTCATGCCCTGCAGTAGCACAGGTCTCAGTGACAGCTGCCACATTCACCTCTCCCTCCGCTAGCATCACCTGGAGCTCAGGCATTTTATTGCCCAAGCTCCTGGCATTTAGCAGGACTACCTTCCATCCCTTCCCTATACTCCTGTTTCTCCTGCTCGTGTTCCCATGTTTGTTTTATTTACCAAATCTTTTATACGAGTGTCAAATTTAAAATTTTGATCCATATAGACCCGCAAGTACTTATAAGAATCAACCTGAGTTAGTATTTCATTTTTCACAGTTTTTATAGATATTTTGCAATGAGTAGTTATTTTTTATTTATTTATTTATTTATTTATTTATTAAATTCTCGGATTACAAATACCTTTGAGCAGAAACTGCTCATTTACAAAGGTTCCACGTCAAAGGATGAGGGTCAACATACATATAGAGGTAGTAAAAGAATGCACAATAAACAACCAAAACAACTAAAAGAAAAAATAAAGATACTCAGTTATAACATACTTTGAGATAATATTCATATAACGAGCAGCTTGAGTAGGCAGCTGGCTGCGGTAACAATAAGAGATAGAGGGCACCATAGGCAGTTAGTATTGCAGGCGTGTGACCGGGAGAGGAAGTTGGCAGGCTAATGGGCCACTGTCCGATGGTGGTGGAAAATGTCTTGTACCAGTGGAGATGCAAAGCAGGAAAGGAGTCACAAGGAAGGCCCGGTGCCAGAGGGAATGAGACTGGGAAAGGGCGGGCTGTGAGACATGAGTGAGCTGGGAGGTGTTTAGAGAGATCTCTGTTCAGAGAAGCAGTCACATTGAGTGGTAGAGGTGAGGTAAAGTTTGAGATTCCTTTAGAAGGGTCCAAGTGTAGTAGAGGAAAGTGCTTCTTTATTGAGGGAATTGAACCACTGAGCAGCTGTATAGATAAAGGACCACTGACCCATGAAGGTACGACATCTGGGAACCTATTATAGCTTTCCCTTTGCTTGAAAAAACCATAGTATTTGTAACCCCCCTGCAAATGGGGGTTCCCAAAAGACTTCCAGGAGCTTGCTTGAATGCTCCAAGCCTGAATGGTGTTTGGCGTTTAAGCCATTTATCAGTGAGTGTTTTTAGAACCTCTGGTACTGTCTCTTTAAGAGCTGTCTGCTTGCAGACATAATTAGTTTGTATGGGGGACTGTGTGTTTCTTTGATTGAGTACCACTCAAGCTGCTGTAATTCACCCCATTTTGCAGTCACTAGGAGTGCAAAGGGAACCTGTCTGAAAGATGTAACTGATTGCCAGAAATCATTTACAGTAATAATAAAATTACAGTTTGTCTAACCTGCTTTCTTTGCAGTCAGAACTGTCTGCCTAGTTCCCCATTCTGGTTTTGAACTGCTGAACTGGACCAATCAGTGTGGGGTAAACTAGCTCTAAAATGATGCCTTGGACGAATCAGAACTTGGGACTCATAATCTGAGCCAGCCACAAGAGGATTGTATGGGCAGTGACTCTGGGAGATGTAGTTTAGACTTGGTGCCTTTTGGACCAACAGCAGCAGTCTATGTGAGTGACAGCCAATCCAGTCAAGAACTGGGAGGAACTCAAAGGAAGTGCCGGTTTTGTCTGTTGGGAGTTTCAGTTTGAGATCTGAAAGTGAAGGGAAAGAAACCCTGTGCTCCTTCAGTGCACAGTTTCAGTCAAAAAACGTGTGCAGGCCCAGAGTTCGGTCTACAACTGTGTAACTGCTTGTTAGGACTGAATCCGTCCTGTGAAAGAATCAAAGGATCTCTGAAGAGTAGAAACCAGGCTCACCCTGTAGAAGACTGAAGAAATTGTTGAATTACACTCGGTCTGTCAGGAACTGAATCTGCTGTGTGTTCTCCTGGTTATTGTGCAGTAATTGCGATTGGGATACAGATGCAGCCTGCCTGGTATAGTGTTTTTTTTTACCATATAAATGTGTGAGAGTCTCTTGGAGATCAAAGTAGCCCTGCTGACATTGAAGGACCATATCTTCTTTGGAGTCGTGAGTACTAATTGAGGTCGCTCCTGTTGAATTGCCACATTAAATCCAAATGGAATTACTGTACTGCTGACTGTTTAATTTTCCTTTTCTCTGTGTGAAAGGGCCCCTACCAGCTGCCACCGGTTTGGACTAGCCACTAGGGCTTGGGTACCCAGGGACAGTAACTGATAAGGGATAGGCCTGTGCACAGAGCCATAAAGTAGATTATTAGAGTGATAAGCTAATTAACCTGATTTCCCCTGTCCTTGTTATATCCCCTAAATAAATCAGAGCTGCTTGTTTCAGCAAAGTTATACTGCCTGAGGTATTTGTCTATGTTAAAGTACTGTACTGTGATTGTTGCACTGTATCTCATTTCACAGGAGGTCCCAGTGCGGAACCAGTCCTGGGGTAAGTGTATACTGTGAAGGTAATTCTGATATATTGTGTGGGCCACTAGTGGGAAGAAAGGGGTTGCAGTGTCCCAGAGGGCTGTGACCAAGTTAGTTTAACTATTGCAAACCCTGACCTCTGGGTGGAGGCACCGCCATTGGATCCAGGCCCCTCAACCTGTTAGTGGCAAATCAGGCAGGGTAGTAGCCCCTGGGATAGCGCCATCTAGGGGTTACATCTTGGAGGCTCACCGCTGGGATTGTGTGTCCTCTAGTGGCCATATTTACGAACCACTGTTAAGAAAAAAATGGGTACCCCGACAGAAGTGGCTGTGCACCGGCTGGTGGAGTGGTGTACTGGGGAGGAGATCGACCCCCAAAATGCTATGCTTATCCTGGACATCCCCCTGGGTATCAATACGGACACTGTGCAGGGAGTACTTTCCAAGGTGGAAGGTTTACAAAACCCTGTGGTGGTGGGTCGGCATGCTAATCTGCTCACCCACACTTTCCTGGCCCTAGTAGAGTTTAAGGATCCCATAGATAGCTCCAAAGTGCCACAGACCATTACCCCAGAGGAGCCTCACTGCTTGGAGAGTGATAACTAAGGACAGTAAAGACCCGGGGGGGAATCAGCCCCCACCACTATCTGAAACTTTTGAGGAGAAATTTGCTGAATGGTTGCTGGGAGAGGGGAAAACTGTGGAGGACTTGAAGAAACTATTCTTGCCACCTGGGGGTGTTCCTCCCCCAACACCCTCTCCTGCTCCAGTGCCCGTAATGGTGGCTGAACCAATGCAGACTCCTATTTCTGCACCTGCCATTAGTCACGACTCTTACCGAAGGTTGAGGATCTTCTCTGGCACCCTCCCCACCCCCAGGGGAGGATGACTGGGAGACCTGGATAGACTATGTTGCCCCAAGTGCTAGAATGGCAATGCTCGGAAGAGGCAGCGAAGAGGGTTAGTGAGAGCCTCCGAGGTCCTGCCCTGGCTACCATCCGTGCTAAACGGGCCAGTAACCCTGAAGCGACTGCACAGGCCTATCTTGAGGCCTTGGAGAATGTGTATGGGAGCCCAGATTCTGATGAGGACCTATGGTGGAGAGTAAGAAATGCACAACAGTACCAAGGGGTTGTTGTCTGTGTATGCTCTCGGCTGGAAAAATTGTTGCAAGAATGCCTCAGAAAGGGTGTTGCCAGCGATTGAACTGGACCGAACCAGACTGGACAGAATCCTTAAGTCTGCCCCTTCTCAGAACTGCTGTTGCTTCCAGTTACGCCTGGCAAATCGACTGGAATCCCCACCCTCCTATGATGAGTTAATGAGAGAAATTCGAGGAGTTGAGAAAAAGCGACCTCGGGAGGTACCTGCACCAACAGCTGTAGCTACGACCAGTGACTGAGGGTGACCATCAAGTAAGTTCAGGGCAGAGGTTGACAGTCAATGAGTGCTCTGACAAGGAAAAGATATGCCACAATGGGGCGAACTGTTGAGAGATCCGGGAATTCAAAACAGTCCCTTTATGAAGGCCACGCCTGCAAATGCAGGCCCTGACCTATATCGACTGCATCTGCTATGGGGTGGGAGTACCACCCATGTATCTCCTGCTGATAACAGCTCAAACTCAATTCCTTGACCATGGAAGTGGAGAAACTGACGAGATGTCTCCAAATGCTTATCACGCCGCAGACAGAGATGGCACCCAGGTTTCAGTTAGTAATACCCCGCCCTGGCTCCCAGTGGCGCCTCGGCCAGCTCAAACTCCAGAAAGTATGTTTTGCTATAATTGTGGGAAAGATGGGCACATGAAAAGGGAATGCCAGTCCCCAAAAGACACTGACAAAGTTGCATATAGGCTACAAGGAGAGCTTCGGAGAAGAAATCAGTGGTTAAGAGGTGCACGACATGATCCCAGTGAGGGCACCAAAAATGCTAATTCACGTCCTTTTGTGGCAAGGTCAGTTGCCCAGGCCCCCACTACCGCCTCTCCAGACTGGTCCAGAATAGTGGGTCCCTCCATGGAGACCACTGTAAAGGTGAATGGAGTGTCTACAAGAGCTGTATTAGACAGTGGCTCCCAAGTGACAATTATGTTCCAGGATTGGTATCAGGAGCATTTGTCAGACGTACCCTTACAACCATTAGAAGGACTGCATGTATGGGGGTTAAGTGAGAAGGCCTACCCCTATTCCGGGTATATCCGAATTTGGCTGTCTTTCCCCACCTCCGTGGCTGGAGTGGCCGAACAAGTAGAGACCCTAGCCTTAGTGTGTCCCCCCACTGGACTGTATGATGGTGTCCCTTTGTTGATTGGAACAAATGCTCATATGTTCGGAAGGCTGGCACAGTTGTGTTATGAAAAACAGGGGTCAAAGACTAGTAGAGCTTTAAGAGTTCGGCTTTAATTAAGAAGGCCTATGAGGCACAGAGAGATGCTGAAAAAACAGAACCAGAGGAACCGGGTCGGAATTGTATGGAAGAAGGATCCTGAGTCTCTGATCCTGGCGCCAAATGCCAGTGTACCTTACAGGAGAGGTCCGTATCAGAAAGGATGTTAAGAATAAAATATTAATGTTGGATGCACCAGGCGATGGAAAATTGCCAGAGGGACTGCTGGTCAAGCCTAGTATTTTGCCCGCTAGAGCCCATGCTTATGCCAGAAGGGTAATGGTCCAAGTTCATAATGTGTCTGAAAGAGACATTCGAGTAAACAGAGGTTGCATCCTGGCTAATGTGCATTGTGCAGACACTGCAGTGCTACCCAGCAGCAAGAGTTCGGGAAGAATGACAGAGTAACGCCTGACTTGTTTGATTTCGGCGACTCCCGCTGCCAGCTGGAATGGAAAGTGAGGATCAGTGAGAAGCTTGCCCAGAGAGACCAGGTGTTTTCTTTAAAGGAATGGGATGTAGGATGCGTGCAGGAGCTGAGCACAATATCCGGCTGCATGAAAAGACCATTTCGTGAGAGGTCTCGACGCCTGGCACCTGCTGACATAGATGATGTGAGACGGCATCTGCAAGAGATGTTAGCTGCTGGTGTAATACAAGAATCCAGAAGCCCTATGCTTCCCCCATTGTGGTAGTGAGGAAAAAGAATGGAACAGTAAGGATGTGTGTGGATTATCGCACCTTAAACGGCCGGACTATCCCTGATCAGTACACAATGCCCGCATTCAGGATGCTTTGGACTGCCTAAGCAGGAACAAGTGGTTCTCTGTGCTGGATCTCCGCAGTGGGTACTACCAGATCCCGATGGCCCCAGAGGACCGTGAGAAGACTGCCTTTATCTGTCCGCTTGGCTTCTATGAATTCATGAGGATGCCTCAAGGATTTCAGGTGCCCCAGCCACTTTTCAACGATTGATGAGCCGCAGTGGGGACATGAACTTACTAGAGTGCCTGGTATACCTAGATGATGTTATTGTGTTTGGCAGCTCACTGGAGGAACATGAAAGCAGATTATTTAAGGTATTGGACCGACTGGAGGACTTTGGCCTTAAACTGTCCATTGATAAGTGTCAATTCTTTCAAACATCAGTAAAGTATGTGGGACACATAGTATCCACCGAGGAATAGAGACCGACCCAAGTAAAGTTGAGGCCTTGACCACCTGGCCACAGCCCAAAAATCTAAAAGAACTGCAAAGATTCCTGGGATTCTGTGGTTATTATCGGCCTTCATCAAGGATTATTCAAGGTGATCCGCCCTTTACTTAACCTTACTCAGGGTATCCCCAACCCACAAAAAATACCAAAGTCAGCGTCCCTCAAGACTGAAAAGTGTATTTTCATCCAAGTGAAGTATATGGGGCCCGCTGGACTCCTGATTGTGAGACTGCTTTTCATGAGATCATATATCAACTTACCCATGCTCCAGTGCTGGCCTATGCCGATCCAAGAAAACCTACGTCCTGCACACTGATGCTAGCTTGCAAGGGTTGGGGGCTGTGTTGTACCAAGAGCACGAGAATGGCCTGAGACCAGTGGCCTTTGCCAGTAGAAGCCTGACCCCATCCGAAAAGAACTATCCTGTACATGTTAGAGTTCCTAGCTTTGAAGTGGGCTATTGTTGACCAATTCCATGAGTACTTGTATGGGCTAAAATACTAGTAAAACTGACAATAATCCTTTGACCTATGTGCAGACCTCAGCTAAGTTGGATGCCACTGGCCATAGGTGGCTTTCTGCATTATCTACATATGACTATGCTCTCGAATACCGAGCAGGTCTGAACCACATAGATGCTGATGCTCTCTCCCGGAGGCCTGTTCCCCAGAATGATTGGGTCCGATTGGCAGAACCTGATATTCGGGCACTCTGCGGAAGTTTGACAGGGAGGAACAAATGTCCTGACGCAGTGGACTGCATGGTGGATTGCTTGGGAGCCTCTAGAATTGCATACCTGCTGCTTGTGCCACTTTCTGCAATAGACATTGGTGCACTGCCTCAGCTGGACAATGACAGTGATCCGGAGGGCTCAATCCGCGATCCCATGATCAAAGCAGCTTTAGAAGCCTCTATGCGGAAAAGATGTGTCCAAATTACGCTCCACTGATTTGAGAACTGCACTGTTATACAAAGAAGGTCCTAAGTTGAAACTGATCAATAAACTGTTATACAGAGAAACAGTAGACAGAGGGGACAAGTAGACAAACAACAACTAGTGCTGCCCACTGCCTTCGAGACTCAGTACTGAGGTCCTTGCACAACCACATAGGGCACCTTGGTATAGACAGAACACTTGACTTGGTGAGATCCAGATTCTATTGGCCTAAGATGGGGCTGATGTGGAGCAACACATCTGAACTTGTAGTCGCTGCTTACAGAGAAAGCTTTGCCCCAGAGGGCTGCCCCTTGTTAACATAACCACCAGTGCACCCATGGAGCTGGTCTGTATTGATTTTCTGAGTTTGGAGTCAGATCAAAGAAATATCAGTAATGTGCTGGTGGTCACTGACCATTTCACGAGATATGCCCAAGCTTTCCCACCAAAGACCAGAAAGCATCCACTGTAGCCAAAGTACTCTGAGAAAACTTTTTTGTTCACTATGGGGCTCCACAAAGAATCCATTCTGATCAAGGAGAGACTTTGAGAGTCGTCTGATCAAAGAGATGCTTTCTCTGTGGGGAGTGAGAAGTCCAGAACCACTCACCACCCCCAGGGGACCCACAGCCTGAGCGTTTCAACCGCACTTTGCTAGATATGCTAGGCACCCTGCACCCAAAGGACAAGCCTAGATGGAGCCAACAAATTAGCACCCTGGTACATGCTTATAACTGCACCAAAGTGATGCCACTGGGTTCTCCCCTACCGCCTGATGTTTGGAAGAGAAGCTCGACTACGGTAGATGTGTGTTTTGGGGTCTCTCCTGATGGGGTTCAAGCTGACAACTATTTACAGTATGTGCAAAGTTAAAGGCCCAGCTAACTCATGCGTACCAACTGGCTCAAACCATGGCTGCCAAAAGAAATCTGGCCAACAAAGAAAGGTATGATAAAAGGTGAAAGCACAGGAACTCCAGGAGGGAGATCGGGTATTGCTAAGAAATCTGGGACTGCATGGCAAACACAAGATTGCTGACAGATGGCACCATCTCCCTCACATTGTAGTGGGCAAACTAGATGATCTGCCAGTGTACAAAGTAAGGCCTGAGAACAATTCAAAGATGTAAAAACAATGCATAGAAATCATTTACTACCCATTGGACAAATCCTGATTGAGTCTGAGCCCCAGAAGATGCCCCTCTGGACCAGTGACTAGAGCTGCTGCTAAGAAAAGATCAAGGAAGTCTGCACCTACAGAAGCAGAGTTAAAGTGTTCCCCTGCACAAGTCCCAGTTGAGCATGACTGTCAGTCCATATCAGAAGAAAGAGGTGACTTTGAATACTATCCTTCTTACGAACTGAGTCAATTGTTTTGGGGCAATCCCTAGTCAATACTGGAGACAAAGCTGGGCCTTCTGGACTGTCTATGCCCCCAGCTTCATCCCTGGAGCCAATGCTCCCAGAAAGTGAAGTGCAAAGCATCAGATCAGATGAAATGGAATCATTGTGCATGGTTGAACTGTTTGAGCTTTCAGGGAGGAAAATGATAGATTGGGGCAGACTGGTGATACACCGAACAAGAAGAGTATTTTGAGTGCCCTGACAGTCCACTGCCAGTGTCTGAAAGCTCTCCATGCGAGCCAAATGTTGTGGACTCAGAAACTGTAACTCCTGGAGCTGAAAGTGCCCCAAGTTCTAGCCTCTCTACCCCATGGAGACTCCTGACAAGTGAGAACAATGCTGAAAATGAGGCTCAGAGTGCAGAGACTGTAACAGCTCCCCTAGAAAGACTGGTCGAGCTGTAAAGCCTGTGGTGCACCTCAGTTATGATTCCCTGGGCGGCCAGTGGACCTGCCTCTCAATGTTGTCCATAAAGGAGTGTATGTGTCCCGAGCTCATTGCCCAAACTGACGTTAGTGCTAACTCCAAGTTACTTGTGTTGCCCTCTAAGTATGGTGCCTTGCCCGTCCAGCCCCAAGGTAACTGATAGGGAAGGGTCCCTCTCTTCAGGTTTCATGTACAAGAGGTAATAACTTGAGTTATGGTACAATGTGTGTGTTATACTGTGTAAAGAGTGACATACTGCAATGTTTCAGAAATGGTTCTTGGTAAAATGATGTATTGACTGATGATTACATGTGTGAACCTAATGCAAATGTATATGGTTGCAGTTGAAACTTATGAAGTACTTGCTTGTGCGGACGTCAAGCTTTTCCCAAACCAGGAAGGGTGTAACCCCCTGCAAATGAGGGTTCCCAAAGACTTCCAGGAGCTTGCTTGAATGCTCAAGCCTGAATGGTGTTTGGCGTTTAAGCCATTTATCAGTGAGTGTTTTAGAACCTCTGGTACTGTCTCTTTAAGAGCTGTCTGCTTGCAGACATAATTAGTTGTATGGGGACTGTGTGTTTCTTTGATTGAGTACCACTCAAGCTGCTGCCAATTCACCCCATTTTGCAGTCACTAGAGTGCAAAGGGAACCTGTCTGAAAGATGTAACTGATTGCCAGAAATCATTTACAGTAATAATAAAATTACAGTTTGTCTAACCTGCTTTCTTTGCAGTCAGAACTGTCTGCCTAGTTCCCATTCTGGTTTTGAACTGCTGAACTGGACCAATCAGTGTGGGGTAAACTAGCTCTAAAATGATGCCTGAGACGAATCAGAACTTGGGACTCATAATCTGAGCCAGCCACAAGAGGATTGTATGGGCAGTGACTCTGGGAGATGTAGTTTAGACTTGGTGCCTTTTGGACCAACAGCAGCAGTCTATTGTGAGTGACAGCCAATCCAGTCAAGAACTGGGAGGAACTCAAAGGAAGTGCCAGTTTTTGTCTGTTGGGAGTTTCAGTTTGAGATCTGAAAGTGAAGGAAAGAAACCCTGTGCTCCTTCAGTGCACAGTTTCAGTCAAAAACGTGTGCAAGGCCCAGAGTTCCGGTCTACAACTTGTGTAACTGCTTGTTAGGACTGAATCCGTCCTGTGAAAAGAATCAAAGGATCTCTGAAGAGTAGAAACCAGGCTCACCCTGTAGAAGACTGAAGAAATTGTTGAATTACACTCGGTCTGTCAGGAACTGAATCTGCTGTGTGTTCTCCTGGTTATTGTGCAGTAATGCGATTGGGATACAGATGCAGCCTGCCTGGTATAGTTTTTTTTTTTACCATATAAATGTGTGAGAGTCTCTTGGAGATCAAAAGTAGCCCTGCTGACATTGAAGGACCATATCTTCTTTGGAGGTCGTGAGTACTAATTAAGGTCGCTCCCTGTTGAATTGCCACATTAAATCCAAATGGAATTACTGTACTGCTGACTGTTTAATTTTCCTTTTCTCTGTGAAAGGGCCCCTACCAGCTGCCACCGGTTTGGACTAGCCACTAGGGCTTGGGTACCAGGGACAGTAACTCAGTAAAGGGATAGGCCTGTGCACAGAGCCATAAATGAGATTATTAGAGTGATAAGCTAATTAACCTGATTTCCCCCTGTCCTTGTTATATCCCCTAAATAAATCAGAGCTGCTTGTTTCAGCAAAAGTTATACTGCCTGAGGTATTTGTCTATGTTAAAGTACTGTACTGTGATTGTTGCACTGTATCTCATTTCACAGGAGGTCCCAGTGCCGGAACCAGTCCTGGGGGTAAGTGTATACTGTGAAGGTAATTCTGATATATTGTGTGGGCCACTAGTGGGAAGAAAGGGGGGTTGCAGTGTCCCAGAGGGCTGTGACCAAGTTAGTTTAACTATTGCAAACCCTGACCTCTGGGTGGAGGCACCCGCCATTGGATCCAGGCCCCTCAACCTGTTAGTGGCAAATCAGGCAGGGGTAGTAGCCCCTGGGATAGCGCCATCTAGGGGTTACATATTCATTTTTTTTACTGTTTAAAACAAGTTTAGACTGACACAACCAGGATTTCAACCTGCTAAAGTCTTTCTGGAGATTTTTCTCAATCTATTGGGCTAATAATCTCACTGAATAGCTAGGAATTGCTACATCCAAGGGTAATCTGTCACCAAAGTAGGCTGTCTCAACCTCTCTTAGTGCTGCCTCCTCCTCGGCAATCATAGCTCGGGCATGATCAGGTAGCGGGGAGTTCCCGAAGCTATGTCTGAAAGCAACACACAAACATGTTGTTACTGAATTGCTCTCTAGTCACTTATTGTCTCACAAAATGACTTCTTGCTGCTGTGTTCACATTGCTGACCCCACCCTGTCATGTTGTCTGTAACTTTTCTCATGCATCGAAATCTGTTCAACTTGCTCGGAACTGTGTTTCTGACCTTTCTGGCTACTGAAATTACTTTAAACTGCAATTGATTGCTCTGCTGGTACATTTCAGCACATTCATAAGAATTTCTAAACTAGTAACTTGTCTTTGTGATCAGCATAGTTCAGGGAAAAAAAATCTATTTACACGTGCTCAAAGTCACTTGTAAGCCCAGCAGTCTTTCTGTGCACAGGATTGCCTGTTTGCTGCATCCACCATATACAAATCACAGTCCTGCTGCTTAGAAATTTACTGTTGCTGAACCCATTTCTCATTGCTCGCACTCTATGCTCAGAATTTTCTGTTTGCTGCACCTGCCTTAACAACATGCAGTCCTTCTTTGCACATACATCATACTGCTTGCACACAGGTTCAGCTGGCTTGATAATCACACACAGTTTGTTTTCACAGTTTACTTGTTTACTCACCGACTTCAGTAGCTGGTTCCCTTCGATGGAAAATTTCTGCCTGCTGCCAATTCTAGGAAGGCTTCTAGGGTGAAATGGGCTGGCGATCCCGCTGATCATAGCCCTGAATGCCTCAATCACTCTCCAGTCAGTCAGACAACAGGTTGAGCCTGAAATTACACTGTACTAGTCTACTTACTAAAGTTTAGAATGCTCACAAGCTCCTCGATGGTTGATCCTGATTTAACTAGCTTGTATGCCACTCTCTCTCTCTCCCTCCTCTGCTAACACTCTGTAGTACACAGACCTTCCAGAAATGTTTGTGATTTGTGAAGTGTAGATTGGGACTGTATATACACAGAGTCAAAATATCTAATGCACCTGCTGATAGGCTGCTCTATAGTAAGCTAAGAAACCTATGCACCGTTATTGACAAGAACAGCCCAAACTGCCTGTTTCTGGAGAAGATTCCTTAAATCATTACTGATCATAAGATATTTTGGAAGATGGTCCATAACCTGCTAAACCCAGCTGGCTGTTGTCTACCATCCCTTGCTCCCTTACTTTACTTAATCAATGTTACATAAAACTTCACATTGCCCTAAATCAGAACTTCGATAGCCCCAAATCATTGACTACCTTTCTATCACCTGGTCCCCAAACTGCCCTACTTTTCCAGACGTTAAACATGCTTAATGACTTGATGGGACATGACGGTTTGGGCTATTCTCAAAGAAGCTGACAACCTTAGAAAACTGTCTTCAACTGACATAACAGGAGGTCATGTGTAGCTGGACTAGCACCTACATTGTACTTACGTGTTTCTTTCCTGTTGTTTGGATACAAGCACTACTCCTACTCCTTCATAAGGACACTGGCACTGATACTGTTAGTAACTATCACCTTGTGCATTCTAAAGTATTTGAAAGATTAGTTGATAATCAACTGACCACATACTACAACAATTCAGATGTTGTCACCCCCTTTCAGTCTATCTTCACTGCAACCACTCTACAATATCTTCACTCCTCAGACTTGCAGATTCCATTCTAACTAATGTGGACCCAAATATTTAGGAGGTTAGCATGTGTCTAACATGAGCTGTGCTGCAGTAACTGGACATAATGTGTTCCAATGGGGTGGGGGCCAAATTCAAAAGGCCTTGTATCATGGTATACAGTGGATAGCAAGACTGTACTAAAAACCCCACTGCATGCAAATGAGGGAACCCACTTGCCTACAGGACACAATAGTATATTAGTGGATTTTGGAAGTGCTATAAGGCTGCTGAGCCTGTCCTAGTTGCTGCTTCCAAAATCCTACTCCTATCAATGCGCACAGTGGTGCACCTCTGCCCACCATCAGCAGCACTGGTGCCTGACAATGTAAGGACAGGCACCCCCAAATATAGAAACATAGGAAATAACAGCAGAAAAAGACCCTTGGTCCATCCAGTCTGCCCATAATACCCTATCCTACCCTGAGACCTAGTGTCTGTCTGGGGTTAGTTGCCCACACCACCCCTCTTAAATGTCCACCTTACTGCAACCCCCTGGGTCACTATTAGGCCCTTAACTCTGTCTTACCCATGTCTGAAGTTGTTGGTGGTTTTGGAGCCCACCATCTCAGCCAGCAAGCTGTTCCAAGGCTCAGTCACTGTCTCTGTGAAATAGAATTTCCTCTTGTCCTTATGGATTCCCCTAACAAGAAGCTTCCACTCATGTCCCGGTGTTTCAGATGCAGTATTCCTGGTGAAAAGTTCCTCATAGTTTACTTTGCTCATTTTGTACAGGAACTGCAGGCCACCAGCGAGTACATGTGCAGTACCTTAAACTGGTCCTCATAGGAACAGTCTTGCAGGCCATGAATCATACACTACAATTTCCAGCCTGCTCCTGTCCTTCCTTAGGTTAGGCCTTCAGAAGTGGGCACAATATTCCAGGTGTGGCCTCAGCAGTGATCGAATGAGAGATGGTTATACTTCTTTCCTCCTGCTATCAAATTCTATCCCTATACATCCAACATCTAAGTTGCCTTGCTGTAGGCCTTGTTGCATTGGCTAGGTTGTTTAAGGGAGTCACTTATGATGACTCTGAGGTCCATTTTCTCAGTACTAGTGCCCAGCTTAACTCCTCCCATTCAACATTCTGTTCTGGGGTTCTTTTTCTCTGTGTGCATCACTTTGCACTTTTTGGTGTTGAATTTCAACTATATTACAGACTATTTTCAGTTTTATCTGTGCTGGACAAGGTGCAGGAAAGATTAATCCACTTGTAGATTGTGGGGTGCCTTGAAAAGTATATTTCAAGCCCAAATCAACACAGTGTCAGGAAAGGGCATGGTCAGGTTTACAGATGATTTGTATACTACCATGGACTCCAGCAAGTTAACTAGAGCAGTTTTCATGGACCTGGGCAAGGAATTCAGTCTAATTGACCACTTTATGTTGATAACCAAACTGAAAGTGTTGGGGATGGGAAGGTTGGCCAGTGTAGGGCTTATCTATCTCTAAGAACACAAATAGTAAAAATTGATAGTACTTTGTCCAGTATGAGGTTAGTAAATTGTTGGGTACCTCAGGGATCAAGTCTTGGTCCCTTTTTGTTTGATCTATTTATAGATCATATTTCTAATACTTTTTCTAACTTTAAATTGATATGCTGTATTCAGATGACGCTGTGTAGTATCCTAATTTCATGTCCACAGATACCATGCTATGGACACTGGTTTGGGGATGATTTTGCTAGAAAGCAACATTGGATGCAGTCTTGCAGTCTGGGTTAAAATGAACAAAAAACAACACATATGTTATTTGGTACACTGACTAGATTGCATGGGGAAAATCTGACTTGAATAATTTTACTCTTGATGGTCAGGTATTAGACAATGTGTAGTTCATAAAATACTTGAGTATTCATCTGGATGTGACATTAAGATTAAGAAATCATTTAGATTACGTAACTTCAAAAGTCCACTCCCAGTTAGGACAGTAATACAGATAAAACATTTTTTTGATGGCAGACATCAGAAAAGTAACTGCTTAGCAGAAATTTCTACTGATATTATTTGGGGTGGGGTGAATTATAGCAGATGGAGGCCCTAATACAATTGCCAATAAGAAGGATGTGCTTTTAAACAAAATAAGTATATTTGCTCTGTTACCATCTCAGACCCATCATTGCCCCAAGTTAAATAAACTGCATTGGTTGTCCCATGAGCTTAACTCTAAATTTGGGCAACTCAATTTAATGAGCACAGTACTATTTAAAGGTTCTCCATTCTATCTATCTATCTATCTATCTATCTATCTATCTATCTATCTATCTATCTATCTCTGTCTGTCTGTCTGTCTGTCTGTCTGTCTGTCTGTCTGTCTATCCTATCTATCTATCTATTGTTAACTTCAGACTTGTAAATAAAATGAGACTCAAATGATCAAGTAATTTTATGATTCTCTACCATGAAAACTTACATGTACTGACCAGTGATCATTTATGGATAGCGCAGCAAAGGCTTATAATGAATTATCACATTCTGTGATAGAATCTCCTGATCCAAAATCTCTGGTTGCTTTACTGAAAGCTTATTTGAAAGAGCAATGAAAATGCTCCTGTTACATGCAATGATATTGATCGTGTATGTATAGAATTGTTAATTTGTTATACTGTGTACCTCTGTACATACATATGTATATATATATCTATATCTATATCTATATCTATATCTATATCTATATCTATATCTATAATAGCTGCACGGTAGTGCAGTTATAGTTAGAGTTGGCGGACCACTTTAATGTTAAATCCCAAAGTTTGCACTCTAATAACTTTGCAACCGTTTGTCCAATTTGCCTGAAATGTTGAATGCATTGCGTCCAGCTATAGATCTCTCGATCTGGAAAGTTTTGTTCCAGTCAGATGTATGGTTGCAGAACTGTAGTGTGTCACAAAAGTGAAAAATACCCAACTTTTGCACATTTTTTGGTTGAGCTTAAAGGGGACAGGAATTAATTACTTATGTGCAGCTGTTTGAAACGTCTCTATTTTCATAAATTATATTCATACCTCTAAAGTATTCCTATTTAACTATACCCGAATAAAAGCTGAAGCTATCAGTTGTGTTTTGTATTGTTTTCTTTGTATGGACAACATTCCGTGCAGTTCCTTTCATGGAACCAAGAATTTTGAAGTTTTGACTATGTCACTTCATGGTTTCAGAACCTTGGGCACTGTACTGATAAGTTCATGCTCACATTTCTGAACCATGAAGTGACATAGTCAAAACTCCTAATTCTTGGTTCCATGAAAAGAACTGCACAGAATGTTGTCCATACAAAGAAAACAATGCAAAACACAACTGACAGTTTCAGCTTTTATTCAGACACAGTTAAATAAGGATCCTTTAGAGGTATTAATATAATTTATGAAAATAGACACCTTTCAAACAGCTGAACATAAGTAATCAATTCCTATCCCCTTTAAAGAACTGAAGAATGCATCTGAGTGGATTCAAATTTCATGTATATATGTGGTCTGGGTTAAACTGGTGCCTTTTGAAGATTTGGTGTAAAAAATTTTAATCCATTCAAAAGTTATGCAAGTTTTTCATGTCCCATTTTAGCCTATGGGAAAATGTATATGTACACTGCGAAAACTTTCGTGAAAACTTTCTCGAAAACATTTTTTTGTGCACGAAAACATTTCATTATAAGGCATAGGGGTGTCATGAAAACATATTTGTTGTTGCGAAAACAGTACATGAAAACATTGTCCCATGTGTTGTTTTCTTTGTCACTTTGCTCCCACAAACACATACCAGTTACATTACATTTTCTCAAAAAGAAGGGAAATTCATTACAAAAAACTTTGTTAATGCATCAGTTAGGGTTGACAGCACAGCAACAAAAGCATGGATATTCCAAGTTAGGGTTACCAGCCCTACCACCCCACTCCACCACCCCCACACACCAACAGGCATTGGAATGACCAAGGGGCCAACCCATAGGATAGCATTGTGGTGTCTGTGGTGTCTTTTTTGCACACGTGGAGGTTTCATGGTCATGATTACAACTGCAGTGGAATTTTTTCCTTAGTTGCTATGGTTACTGAGATATTGCCAAATATGTGTTACAAGGGTTCCTTTTCAGTACTATGGGGCTGCTGTATGACTCCGTACGTATGTGTAAGTGGGAGCGCAGGGTCCAGAAGGCCCACACTCCCACAGACATACCATTATGCTAAAAATGGGCAACGTGAAGGGAGCACAGGGCCCAGAGGGCCCACGCTCCCACAAACACATACCACTAACCACTTACATTACACTTTCTCAAGAAGAAGGGAAATTCATTGCAAAAACTCTGTTAATGCATCAGTTAGGTTTGATGTCACGGAGAGAAAAGTTTTGAAATTTGATGTTAGTGTTAACCTAACTCTCACCCAATTCTCCTATACTGTAGAGTGCCAGCTTGTTTACACATGGAATGGAGTGGGAGTTGGGTCTAATGACCCCTGGCATGCCCCAATGCCTGTTGGTGGGGGAGTGGGGGTGGGCTGGTAGGGGTGGTAACCCTAACATCGAATTTCCAAACTTTTGTCACTGTGACATCAACCCTAACTGATGCATTAGTTTGGGTTCAATTCATAAAGGGTGATGCAGGGCTTGTGTCAAGCTTTACATCAAACCCAGTTTTTGGTGCAGCCATGCCAAACACTTCACCACAAACTGAACCCAATTCAGGAAGAGCAGGCACATTTGTGACACTTTTCCCAATTTACGGCAGCTTGTGGCAAATATTTGACACAGGCCCAATAAAAAAGGGTACCCGAGATTGTTGCAAGCAAGACCAAAAAAAGGTCAAACTTGCGGCAGTCAGTGCATGAGCTAGAGAATCCCAAGCTTGAGGCATTCTTGGGACGTTTGTGAGTGACTCAGGCCCATTGTTGTTATTGTTAATGTTTTTATCTGTGATCTACTGATCCTGGTTTGTGCCTGTAAAAGGACTTTTTGGGTCCACTATGCTTACCTGGTTAACCACTTTCCCTAGCCCACCTACACACCACCCACCACCCCTGTCTGGCACTGATTTACCATAGAAAAGCCCATCCAGTTCATCCAGTACTGTGAACAAATTGTTGGATGGTGATTGGTACAGACCCTTATCTCACCAGCTTGGTTGTCTGCCACCTGAATGACAGGGTCTGAGCATGCACCTACTGAAGAAACAGCTTTTGTTTACAGTACATACAGTACATGTACTTTCAGTGTTTTATTCAGCTGATGGCTGTCTGAGGTGTGACAGAAGGGTTTGTTCCTGTAACTGGTTAACTACCTGCCTACAGTCTTGGCTGAGTTTTTCTAGGGTGAGTTGGTGCAAGATAGAGGATTGAGGGAAATGGGTGCTGAGTGGGTGGGCCAGGGAGGAGTGGAGGGGGGTTACAATGATGTATAAATGTGGTCAAAGTGGGAGGGAGTGTACCAGTAGTCTGCCAGGTTATATCTACTTATCACAATGGAGACTGGAGTGCGGGGGGGGGGTACCATTAGGTTACCAGAGAAAATGTACATATTACAATGGGGATTGGGGTGGAAGGGGAGTACCACTAGACTATGAGGGAGAATTTACATATTACAGTGGAGACTGGAGCAATAGGGGTATCACTAGACTATCAGGAAATTGACATGTTACAAAGGGGATTGGAGTGGGAGAGGGGTACCACTAGACTACCTGTTTTAGGGAATGGGGAGTGGGTGAGGGTGGGGAGCAATACCCAGTGCTCTTCACAGTGCCTCCACATGTTCAAGTGCACAGTGACATTGTGCAGACTGCTAACAGCCACATTATGGCATGCAAATGGCCCCTTAGTGCCTGTATGCCATATGTGGCCATTAGTATGCCAGTCTCTCAAAATGGTACACAGTAGCAAAGACACTAACCCATATGTGATGTGCTATACCCCTTTGCTCTTCTGTGTCTGCTGGATGTGTAGGGCTGTGGTGCACCATGCATATGCACTTTATGTGGTGCTACCATGGCCCAATATTAATACAGGCAGCACGCACCAGACAGGGAGCATGGCCTGTATGATTGCACTTCCTCAACGGTAGCCTACTATTTTATAGGCAAACAGGCACATCTGAAAACAGAGGCCATGGACTCCAGACAGAACTCTGGTGCTGTTTTTATTTACTTAGCAAAAGCATTTGACACAGTGAACTGCTCCCTTCTTATGGCTGTGAGTGGAGACTACAGCCATCTTGCTGTCTTTTGCTGGAAAAATAGAGTATCGTGGAACATATATTTTAGAGTTTTCAATGTATTCTTCCACATCTACAAATCACTATGCCAATTGAAATAAAATACTTCCTTCTTTATGTTTAAAATGTTGGAGACATATCTCCAAGTTTCTTATCAGTTGGCCATTAGGAAACTGAAACAGCTTGTTAAATATTGTTTGCCTATTAGCAGAATAGCGCAGTGGGTTAAGGCTGCAGATCTGGAAACCTAGGTTTGAATCCCACAGCCACCTAGGTGCATACTGTGTGATCCTGAGCAAGTCACATAACTTTCTTGTGCTCCCAGGTCACATCTGGAAATAAGCTTCAGCTTAGTGTGCTACTCCTGGCTAAAAAATGTTCCCTTCCCCATAAAAAATGTTCCCTATTAAACTGGAGATTTGTTTACCCCCTTCGAAATGCAACAACTTGCACATTTAAATACTTAGCATTTAAACATTTTCTTGCTAGAAGCTTCAGTTGGGCAGGTATTGTCTTTCATGAAAGAGTCATACCTCATAATTGTCACCCTTTCCCAGCAAATCTAAAAAGATTAACAATTTTTTTTAACCTCTTAAGACACTATCTGATAAGCACTGTCTCAGGCGGTTTACCTATAGTGCTGCAAGATCCCTGACAACGACAGCCACAATGCTGAGTGTTGGCTTTGTACTGTCGGGGATACCAGTGTGTTTTCTTCAGGGGACTGTGCCCCCAACCCTCCATGTGGGGGCTCTGCCCCCCACACCCTCCGGTCTCTATTTGTACAGCTCTGAGTTGGAGTTGTCTTGGGGAGGGGGTGAAACACTGGGAGGTGTACCACCGGTATCTGTGGGGACCATCACAGTGACCCAACACTTTTCATCAGATTCTGTCGCTGTGATGGTCTTTGCAGTGGTGGTGTCAACGTGCAGTTGGCATACCGTCTCAGATATATGCCAGGTCTTCTGTGAACTAGTCAGGTGAAATATATAGCAATCAGCAGGCATTTTTTACCATGCTTTTTGGGAAAAAAATATATTGAACTACAGCAAACACACACACACACACACACACACACACACACACACCCACACACTGTACACACCATCCTCATGGCCACAACATTCAAAATAAATACTGCAATCTAATATGTTACAAAACAATAAAGAAACTGTTTATTTATGTCACTGAACACAGTGAAGTTCAGCTTACAGAAGATTTCCTTTAAATATTTCTTATCCTATATTTTGCATCCTGGATAGCGCAGCGGGGATGTTACATCTCATTGTCATAGGGATCTTCATATTACACATTTTTGCACTGTATTTACTCAGGATGTCCTTGATTAGATTAAATATTTTGTTTTCAGTGGGGTTAATATTTTATCATTTTTGTAATGTATTTATTCAGGGTAGCCTAGTCCAGATGAAAAATATTGTTTTCAGTGTGTTCTGATTTTACGCAGTGCAGCATAATGTTGTATAGATGTAGAGCCCCACTGAAAATGAAATGCCATTTCTTCTGTGAGCTATCCAGGCTAAATATATAGCAATCAGCAGGCATATTCTGGGAAAAACAAATTGTAAAAATGTGTAAAAGGAAGACCACATTGAAACTGCCTCTCAGCAAATCTGCACTGTACAAATTCATTAGAAATAATGGGTTAAAGCACCCCAAAAGCTCTCCACAGCCATTTCAGCTCTGACCACTGGCTGTATTAAAGAGCAACTGAAACCTTCAGGAGAACTTTAACAAAACATAATACTTAAACACTGTTCAACTTGTTTTTCAAATTAGTTTTATATTCCTCCTCTCCGTTATCTATTACTGAGGTATTTTGCATGAAAACAGAATTTTTACTCCAGAAGAGTTCAGCTATTCCTGCTGCTGTCTTCCTACCTGAGGTAATAATGCACTGCTTGTGGCATCACAGTTACTCTCCTGGCAACAGACTGAGATGTCACAACAGAGGATTATGACTTGAAGTAGGGAGAAAGCTACTGAGGCAGATTAACGTTAAAGTAACTTTAATGGACAAAAATCATGTATTCATGCAGATTTCCTCAGTAGTAATTAATGGGGAGGAGAAATATAGACTATATATTGAATGCAAGCGAATTTTACCTAATTATTATGTTTTTCAAAGTTTTCTTTGAGGCATCAATAGCTCTTTAAGTAAATTTAACTGGTACCCCTCTTCTGTGGTCCACTTGATTAGTTGAGGGGAGTATGGCGCTAGGAAACCTATCAGTGATAACACAGATTATGGGAACTCAGCCGCCACTCCCCCACAATCAAGATTTGCTAGATCATACCACAAATTCAATCATAGTAAGCAGAAAAAGGCTATAAAGGACCAGAAAGAGGACCAAGAAAGCAGGAAACACAGGAGCAGACCGGCAGGTAGAATAAACACTTCAACTCCTGGTCCTTGGACTGGGGTGTGCCCTAATGCCTGCAGCCTGGGTAACAAGATAAGTGGCCTTCAGGCATGGATGGTAGAGTCCTGCATGGACCTGGTGGCCATCACAGAAACCTGGGCATCAGAAAACAATGGCTGGGATCTCTTGGCTCTGGGTAATGTGCTCTTTTGGAGGGATAGGAAGGGAGCTGGGGGAGGGGAGCTCTTTATGTTAAAGAGGGAATAGAGGACACAGCATGTGGTGGCTGCATCAAAGAAGGAGTGTAATCCCTGTGGGTTCAGCTTAGTTCAACTTCAGGGAAGAGGATCCACATCGGGGTGGTATATAGGTCTCCGAATAAAGCGGAGGACAGGGACAGGGAGCTTTTGGAAGAAATTAGAGGAGTATCACTGAAAGGGAAATTAGTGGCGGTAGGGAACCTAAACATGCCTCATGTAGACTGGGGCATCCCAATGACTAGATCAGCTAGGAATCAATATGTGGTAGAAGCCTTACAGGATTGCTTTCCCACGCAGTTAGTCACCGATCCGACTAGGCAGGACACCATCTTAGATGTGGTTCTTACCAACTCAGGAACAGTTAGGTCAGTTAGGTTTGGGGAGCCACTGGCTAACAGTGACCACAACTCTATTTATTTTGAATTATCCCTAAGGGAGGTCAAATCTCAGTCCAGGGCAGAAATTCTAAATTTCAGTGGGGCTAATTTTGACAGGATGAGGGATCAAGCCAGAGATAAACTGAGATACATGAGAAGTTAGAAGTAGAAGAAATTTGGGGATCAATTAAACAAACCATCTTAGAAGCCACAAAGATATGCGTAAAGACTGTGACAAAAAGGAACAGACACAAACCTATGTTTCACTAGTCAAGTTTAAACAGTCATTAGGGACAAGACAGAGGCCTTCCTCAACTTCAAAAGGAAGCAGGTAAATGACCTATGGGAAGACTATGTATAGAAGAATAAGGAGGCTAAGTCAGCAGTGAAGCAAGAAAAGGCAGCTGCGGAACTTCAGATAGCAAAAGGAGTCAAAGAGGGGAACAAGCAATTCTTCAGGTATTTACAAGAGAAGAGAAAGAAAGGGGGAGGGGGAGTTAGACTTAAAGATGGGAACAGGATCGTGAAAAAAGACAGACAGAAGGACGCCATTCTGAACAAATACTTCTGTTCAGTGTTCATCAAGGAACACAGTGGCCCAATGCCTGACAACATTACAGCACATGGCAGGGGTATCCCGCAAATGGAAACACTAATTATTACCACAGGCAGGGTTAGGGAGGCACTCGAGCATATAAGACAAGTAAAATCTCCTGGATCAGATGAAATACATTCAAGGATACTAAAAGAGTTGGCAGATGAGTTAATGGACCCCTTGGCACCAAGGGACTGGAAGAGGGCTGACATGGTGCCTCTGCATAAGGGTGGAAGCAGGGAGGAAGCCGGAAACTACAGACCAGCTAGCCTCACATCAGTGTTAGGAAAACAAACGGAAATCCTGATTAAACAAGACCTAGTGGAATACTTGAGTAAGAATGGCCTTCAGGATGACAAACAACATGGTTCCGTGCTGGGCAGGTCATGACAAATGAACCTGATAACATTTCTTGTTTTGCTAACTAGGGAAATGGACAGAGGCCATCCAGTGGACCTCCTCTATTTCGGTTTCAGCAAGGCCTTTGATTCTGTGCCACAAAACCACCTGCTGAAGAAGCTAGAGGATTTGGGCATAGCAAACTGCATTGTTAAGTGAGTGGGTAACTGGCTGGGTGGTAGGAAGCAGGGAGTAGTTGTCAATGGGGAGAAGCCAGAGGAGGAAGCGATGACGAGTGGGGTCCCACAGAGCTTGGTCTTAGGACCAGTCCTGTTTAATTTGTTTATCAGTGACATGGGAGTAGGTATCCAGGGCAAAATTGCACTGTTTGCAGATGACACTAAGCTAGGAGATAGGGTAGACAGTGAGGAAGCAGCTGGGAACCTACAGAAAGATCTGAAAAAGTTGGAAAAATGGTCCAATGTCAATAATACCACCATTCACTGTCACTCACATTAGCAGCTCTGTGGCATCTGCTCTCTAATTCTCCTCTCCCCAATATCTGCCTCCCTAAAATGCCAGCATTGTCCCTACACATTGGCACTTACTCTCTCCTCTCCCCTCCCACCCACCGTCAGATGTCTTGCAACTCCCAGGACTTCATATTACCTGCTGTGTGCCATTCCTCCCTTCCCAGATCTCCCCCCCCCAACATACCACCATTCTCCATATACATGAGATGTTCTCCAGCTCTGTCTCTGTTCTACCCAATCTCTGACCCACAACATGCCACCATTCTCTCTATATATTTGCCACTCTGTGGCATTTATTGTCTCTCTCTCTCTCGATCACTGCCCCCAACATGCCCCCATTCCCCATTATTCACATTACCTGCTATGTAGCACTTGCTCTCTTCCCCTCCTTGGTATCTGTCCCCCCAAACTGCTGCCATTCACTGTTATTCACATTGGCTGCTCTGCACCATTTGCTCTATATGAACAGTAAAACATACAAATGTGCCAGCAGATAAAGGCCTTATAGTCTTATCAAGTCTGCTCAGAATGTACAGTTCCTACTGTTTTTATGGAAGGAACTGCCCCCCTCATGTCATAGATACATAGATACATAGATACATAGACAGTGTCGGCAGATAAGGGCCTATGGCCCACCTAGTCTGCCCATTTGAGCTTGTAAGTTCAGTTTGTTTTCCTAGAAGTCTATTTCCCCTTACCCCTGACCTCTAGAATTCCTTTATGTCTATCCCATGCATTCTTAAATCCCGTGATTGTTTCAGCCCCCACCACTTCCTCTGGCAGGGTGTTCCACTTGTCCACCACCGTTCTGTGAAGAAATTCTTTCTCATGTTTCCTCTGAATCGTCCTCCCTCCAACTTCATCCATGCCTCTAGTTCTGAAACATCTTTTTCGCTTAAAAATAGTGTTTTCCTGCACCCTGTTCCTCCCTGTAAGATACTTGTATGTCTCTATCATATCCCTCTCTCCCTCCTCTCCTCCAGGAGTACATGTTCAGTTCCTTCAACCTGTCTTCATAGGATTTGTGATGCAACCCATGCACCATCTTTGTTGCCCTCCTCTGAACCTTCTCTACCCTGTCTATGTCCTTACGTGGTATGGTCTCCAGAACTGTACACTGTACTCCAGGTGGGGCCTCACTAGTGTCTTGTATAGCGGAATTATGACCTCCCTTTTCCTGCTGGTGATGCCCTGCCTTATATCCCAGCATCCTATTTGCTTTACCTGATGCCTTGTCACAGTGTTTCCTACCTTGAGGTCATCAGAGATGACAACCCAAGATCCCTTTCCTGCTTGGTGCATGCTATATCCTCACCCCCAACTGATATATTGTGCCAGGGTTTTGTGCCCCATATGCATTATCTTGCACTTCTTTGCATTGAATTTCAACTGCCAAACCCTTGACCATTCTTCAAGTTTCTGCAGGTCCGTCTCATTCTGTCTACACCCTCTGGTGTGTCTACTCTGTTACAGAGCTTTGTGTCATCAGCGAACAGTGAAATTCTGCCTTCTATATCCTGTGCAATGTCACTGATGAAGATGTTGAATAGGACAGTCCCAGCACTGATCCCTGGTACCCACTGGTCACTCTTCCCTCTGTGGAGTGACAGCCATTTACCACCACCCTCTGTGTCCTGCCACCCAGCCAGTTACCTACCCACCACACTACTGTCCTGCCCACACCCATATTCCCCAGTTTGTGTAATAGTCTTCTATGTGGCACAGTGTCAAAGGCCTTGCTGAAGTCCAGATAGGCCATGTCCACTGCCTCCCTGATCCACCTCCTAGTCACCCAGTCAAAAAATTCAATGAGGTTGGTCTGACATGACCTCCCCTGGTGAAACCATGCTGCCTTGGGTCCTGTAGTCCATTGACAACCAGATGTTCACCAATCTCTCCTTCAGTAGTGCTTCCATGATCTTTCCACTACCGAGGTGAGGCTGACTGGTCTGTAGTTCCCAGCTTCCTCTTTGTTCCCACTTTTGTATAAGGGGACTACATCTGCTGTCCTCCAGTCTTTGGGTACCTCCCCTGTTTCCAGTGATTGGCTGAACAGGATAGCCAGAGGTTTAGCCACCACCTCTCTTAGTTCTTTAAGGACCCTGGGGTGCACCCCATCTGGCCCCATTGCTTTGTCAACTCTTATTACTCCAGTTCCTTCAGGACCCTTTCTCGTGTAAAGGGACTTGTGTCCATTTCTGCACCATTCTCACCCCTTGTAATTCTTCAGACCCATTACCCCCTCTTCCTTAGTAAAGACTGAGCAGAAATACCTGTTCAATATGTCAGCTTTACTGTTGTCATCCTCCACGCTGCTCCCATCCTCCCCTTCAGTCTAACTATCTCCTCCCTTTGTCCTCTTTTTCACTTATGTACCTGTAAAGGTTTTGTCCCCTTTAACCACTGATTTTGCAATGTGTTCTTCTGTCTGAGCTTTGGCTTCCTTACGGACTTCCCTGCCTCCCTTTGTTTCTCCTGGTACTTCTCCCATCCCCTTCTGCCTGTGTCTTTTGTATTGCCTGAATGCAGTCTTTTTGGCTTTCACTTTCTTTTGCTACCTCTTTGGAAAACCATAATGGTCTCCTCTTTCTTTTCCTCTTGCTAACCTGCTAATGCATAATTCTGTTGTTCTTATAATCCCCATTTTAAATACTGCCCACTGTTCCTGAATCCCTGATTCCTGTCCCATTCCCCTTAATGCCTCTTTCAAGCATCTCCCCATTTTCCCAAAGTCTGCCCCCCTAAAATCCAGGATACGTGTTTTTGTGTGGTTTGGTTCTGCTCTTTCTGTGATTTCAAACCACAATGACTGGTGGTCACTGTTACCCAGGTGCTCCCCCACTGTTACCCCCATCACACTGTCCCTGTTTGTGAGCACAAGGTCCAGTATTGCCTTCTGCCGAGTTGGTTCCATGACCAGTTGCTTGAGAAAGGCACCCTGAAGGGAGTCCAGGATAAATCTGCTCCTAGTTGATGCTGCTGCTGGGATGCTCCAGTCCACATCTGGTATATTGAAGTCTCCAACCAGTACTACCTCACCCTTGTCAGCCATCCTTTGGATGGCTAGCATCAGCTCCCTATCTGTTTCTTCCTCCTGGGCTGGTGGTCTATAGACCACACCTGTGCGGATAGCTGGCCCCATTTTCCTTTCCAGCTAACCACAGTATCTCTCCCCATTTGTTCCTCCTGGATCTGTGTGGCCCTTATGTCATTTTCACATACAGTGCCACTCCTCCTCCCTTCCTGCCTGCTCTGTCTCTTCTGAATATGTTGTAGCCAGGTATGGCCATCTCCCAGTCATGGTTATCATTACACCAGGTTTCAGTGATGGCCACAATGTCCAGGTCTGACTGTACCATGACAGCCTCCAGATCTTCCATCTTGTTGCTAAGGCTCCTGGCATTTGCACATGGCTTTCCATGATTTGACCTCCTAGACTGCTTCACTGTTCTACTCCAGCCCCTTCCTTGGTTGTCATTTATCCCTGGTTCTCCTTGCTGTCTGCCCTTCTGCTGAATTTTGCCCCTTTCTGCTTATCCACCTTTTGGACACTAATCTCCAACTTTTGCACACTGCTTTGCAGAGATAGCCACTCCTCTGGTTCACTGGTTCCATTACTAGCTGTGGGGGTGAGCAAGTAGGTACCATCCTTGCTGGCCTGCCACCCCTTTGCTAGTTTAAATGTCTTGTCAATGTAGCATTTAAACTTATCATTGAGTCTTGATTCCCTCCAGGATGGATGCAGGCCGTCAGGCTTGAACAAACCTCCATCCCTCCAGATGTGTCCCAGTCACCAATGAATCCAAACCCTTCCTCACAGCACCAGTTCTTCAACCATGAGTTAAAGTTCCTGGTGCATGCACTCATGTTCTCCCTTGCCTCTCACAGGTAGTACTTCTGAGAAAGTGACAGAAGTAGCTACTTGCTTGAGACCCCTCCCCAGTTTCCTAAACTCTTCCTGAACTTCCTTTGGCTCCCCATTTGCCAAGTCATTAGTACCTAGGTGGATAATGACATCCAGCTCACCCTCCTGTCTTGCCTTCCCAGTGATCCCCAGTATCTTCCTTCCATCCCTCCATGCCGTGGCACCTGGTAGGCACCTCACCTCCCTGTCCTCCCCCTCCTGTGTTCCTAGCTGGATCCCTCTTATGATGGAGTCCCCCACCAGGATTTGCTTCCTCCTCCTCTGGGGTCCACTGCTTTCCCCACTGAGGTCACCTCCTTGCCTAACCTCCACATCCTTTCCTTCCACTTCCCTGGGTACCTCTATTTGGTTGTCCTCATTTGCCAGTGTGGCATATGAGTTCTTGAGAGGAATAGGATCTGGGATGTGCCTCTGCCTGACTGCTCTAACCCTCCCTGAGCCCACTGTCATCCAAGTGCTCCTCGTCTCGGCATCCTTTGAGGCAGCTGCATTGGACTGGGTGATTCCTGGACAGGGGTGATGGTACTCCTGACCCAGTTTACTTCCGCTCTGAGTCTGGCTACCTCATCCCTCAGTCCGAGAGATGCATGCAGATAGGGCAGCACCTCAGTGTCCAGAAGGTCTGCCTGAATATGGCTGCCCACAGCCACTACATTGCACCACTCCCCACATTATACTGCAATTCCACTACTTATCTGCTACTGAAGCTCTCTTAGTTCTCTTTTTATTTATTTACAGTATTAAAAATCCTGTAACTGATCCTCAGATATATATTTTTTAAGGAAAAAACTAATAAATAAATAAATGAGTCAAAACACTTGTGCGTGCTGAGGGTGGTCTTCTTCCCCTTATGCCCTCCTACTTCACACCTCTTACTACACCCTGTGTTTAGCTCCTGTCAATCAGATTTATCAGGGCATATAATTAAGAGTTGGGGAAGGGGTGGGAGGGCAAATTTGCAGCAATTAAAGACAGTACAGAATTACACCACCACTATTTTTTAAATTTTCAACAGCCCAAAACAATTATAAGTAAAGACAACACAGAAAGAAAGTATAGTGTCACTACAAGCCTACAATCTAAGTTTAAAAGAAAATACCAGTTACCAGTTACTCTGAAGCACTGAATTGAATATGTTTCCTTCCTTCACCTTCTGGCTTCTTCTGAGAAGATGAACTTCTGTTTGTTGCTTTAACTGTGACTAAGCCCCACCTTCAGTTATCACGTAGCTGAGGTCAGAGGCCAGACAATTAACACCCTTCACCCAGCTACAGGACAGTCAGACAAGCCAAGATAAAATTTGCAGCAATTAAAGACCCCCCTTATCCTCATCAAGTACTCCATCTCCCTCCACTGCCTCTACCTACAACTTCCCCCCTCATTCTACCCCAACCTCTTTTGAAGCTGTCCACCATTTTTAGGGATCCCACCTCTTCTGGCAACTCATCCCACTTAGCCACCACACTCTCAATGAAAAAAGTGCCTCCTCATCTCTTTTCTGAACCTTCCTCCTAGCAGTTTCACTCTGTTGTCCCTAGTGGTCTTATTTCCACTAAGGCTGAAGAGGCCCTCGGTGCTTATCCTGTTTATGCCCTTAAGGTACTTGAAGGTCTCAATCATGCCGTCCCCTTTCCCATCTGTCCTCAGGATAGTACATGTTAAGCACCCTTAAACTCTCTTATAGGTGTTATCTTGCTGGCACTTGATCATCTTTGCCACCCTTCTCTGAACCTCCTCCAACAAGTTGATATCCTTCTTGAAATAAGGGCTCCAAAACTGCTCACTGTACTCCAGGTGAGGTCTCACCAAGAACCTGTACAATGACATAATGACCTCAGCCTTCCTACTGGTGATTTCCCTTACTACTCAACCCATCACCCCCCCATCTTTGCCCCCCCACACAACATGCCAACACTTTCCCTTTATATAAGATGCTCTGTGGCACTTGCTTCCCCCCCCTGATCTCTGTTTCCCACAAATGCTGCCATTTACTGTCATTTACATTAGCCACACTTTGGCACTTGCTTTCTATTTCTCCCCTTCCTGATATTTGCCCCCCAAATGCTGGCATTGCCCATACACATTAGCTGCTCTGTAGCTCTTACTGTCTCTCTTCCCTGACCTCTGCCTCCCAAACCTGCCACCATTCACCATAGAAACATAGAAACATAGAATTTGATGGCAGATAAGGACCACTTGGCCCACCTAGTCTGCCCATTTTCCTACCTAACAGATAAGCTGCAGATCCTAGTTAACCAACAGCTTACTTCCTCCTACCCCCCACTAGGACTGCCTTATGCCTGTCCCATGCATTCTTGAAGTCCCCACTGTTCTTGACTCCACGACCTCCTCAGGAGGCTGTTCCATGCATCCACAACCTCTCAGTGAAAAATACTTCCTCACATTATCTCTGGGCAGTCCCCTCTATCTTCAAATTGTGCCCTTGTTTCTTGCAATCTCTTTTCTGGAAGATGCTACCCTCTTGGACTTTGTTAATTCCTTGAGGTACTTGAAAGTTTCTATCATGTCCCCTCTCTCCCTTCTTTCCTCAAGGGTATACATATTAAGCTCCTTTAGTCTTTCTTCGTATGTCTTCTGGTGCAGACCCTGCACCATTTTGGTTGCCCTCCTCTGGACAGGCTCCACTCTGTCTATGTCTTTGCAGAGATGGGGTCTCCAGAACTGCACACAGTACTCCTGATGGGGTCTCACCAACTGTCTGTACAGAGGGATAACAACTTCCTGTTTTCAACTATTGATGCCTCTTCCTATGCATCCCAGTATCCCCCCAGCCTTCCTTACTGCCTTCTCACATTGCTTGCCCACCTTTAGGTCATCTGATATAATTACCCCCAGGTCCCTTTCTATTTTTACTGTTGTCAGTATCTCACCCCCATTGTGTACGCTTCCCCTGGGTTTTTGTTTCCCATGTGCATTACCTTGCACTTCTTTGCATTGAATCTGAGCTGCCATACATTTGACCACTCCTCCAACCTTGCCAAGTCCTTCTCATCCTTTCCACTCCATCTTATGTATCAACCGGTTGCAGATCTTTGTGTCACCTGCAAAGAGACATACTTTTCCTTCCAGTTCCTCTGCAATGTCACTTATAAAGACATTAAAAAGGACCGGTCCCAGTACTGAACCCTGCGGTACTCCGCTAGTAACCGTCCTTTCTTCACTGTGTACTCCATTTACTACTACCCTTTGCGTCCGGTTGTCTAGCCAATTTTTTATCCAGGTTACCACCTTGGGACCCACTCCAAGGCTGGCTATCTTGTGAATTAATCTTTTGTGTGGGACTGTATCAAATGCCTTGCTAAAATCTAGGTGAGCCATGTCACAGCCCCTCCTGGTCTCTACTTTGGTCACCCAGTCAAGAAATCTATTAGATTCGTCTGACACGACCTTCCCATCGTGAATCCATGCTGCCTTGGGTCCTGTGCCCCACTGGCCTCTAGGTACTCAACAATTCTTTCCTTCAGAAGTGATTCCATCATTTCCCTACCACTGAGGTCAAACTAACTGGTCTGTAGTTTCCTGCCTCTGTCCTGCTCCCACTTTTGTGAAGAGGAATCACATCTGCCCTCCTCCAGTCCTCAGGTGCCACCCCATCCTCCCATGATTTGTTAAAGAGAGTAGTCAGCGGTGTCACTAGTTCTACCCTATAGTTCTTTAGAATTCTTGGGTGAATCCATCAGAGCCCCATTGCTTTGTCCACCTTCAATTTTATTAGTTCTTTCAGAACCCTTTCTTCTGTAAATGGACTGTGTATCGACCCCGTCTTCAGAGTGTTTCTCTTATTTGGTTTAGGTAACTCCCCTCCTCTTCCTTTGTGAATACTGAGCAGAAATATTCGTTCAGTATCCCTGCTTTTTCACTGTCACCCTCTACCCACATTCCCTCCCCTTTATTAAGCTTCAGTATCCCTCCTTTGGTCTTTTTTCGCTCCCTAATGTACCTATAAAAGGTATTATCCCCCTTCTTAACAGAATTGGCTATCCTTTCCTTGGTTTGGACCTTTGCTGTTCTGACTGCCTTCCCAGCCTCTTTCTGCTTTAACTGATAAAGTTCTTTGTCCTGCTCCTTCTGTGTTTCCTTAAATTTCCTGAATGCTGTCCTTTTCTCCTTAACCTTCCACCTCCTCTTTTGAGAACCATAGCAGTTTTTCCTTCGTTGTGTTTTATTGATTTGCTTTACACAAGGCTTGTTGCCTCTGCGATGACTGTTTGATCACTCCCATTGTTCCTCCACCTCCTTCTTGCCTGTTTGCTAGTGCTTTTCTGAGGCACCTCTCATTTTCCCAAAGTCAGCCCTCCTAAAGTCCAGTACTCTTGCTTTTGTATGACTTGATTGTATGGCTGTGTTTATCATGAACCACTGTTTGGTGGTCGCTTGTTCCCAGATGGCTACCCACTTCTAAATCTGAGATTCTTTCTCCATCCCCATTTGAGAGTACCAGGTCTAAGATTGCTCCCTCCGGTGGGTTCCAATACTAGCTGTCTGAGGCATGCTCCTGTAGGGCATCAAGAATGACCCTGCTCTTGGATGTGCCTGCAGTAAAGGTGCTTCAGTTAACATCTGGCATATTCAGGTCCCCCATCAAAAATATCTCCCCTTTTTCTGCCATTCTAAAAAAGCCTTCTATCATTTCCTTGTCCATTCCTCCCCTGAGATGGGGGTCTGTATACAACCCCCATCCGGATTGTGGTGCCATTTCCTGTCTCCAGGGTGACCCAAAGTGCCTCATCTGCTCCCTGTTTACTTTTTAGTTCTGTTGCTTTGATCCCTTCCTTTACATAGAGAGCTACTCCTCCTCCTCTTTTACCCTCCCTGTCCCTGCTGTAGATTGTGTATCCTGGTATGTTGACATCCCAGTCATGGTTCTCTGTGTACCATGTTTCTGTGACTGCCACAATATTCAGGCAACCCTCTTCCATCAAGGCCACTAGTTCCAGGGGCTTGTTACACAGACTACAGAGCATTGGTACTCATCACCCTCCACTTTTGATAGTCTCCCCTTTTAGCCCCATTTCTGTCCTTACTGCCTTTGCCTTTTTACATTTAAATCTGTTCTGCTCTAATAACTTCTGTGACCTTGGTGTTTACCTCACTAATCACCATGTTTTGTGGGAGGCTCGAGTTCCTGCTCCTTTCAGTGCCTCCCCATGGCTAGTTTAATGCTAGCTAATGAAGCATTTAAACCTCTCACCTAGGATCCTGGTCCCCCCCGGACAGATGCAGACCATCGCACCAGTATAGGTCTGCATCCCTCCAGGTGGCTCCCCAGGCCTCAATGAAGCCAAAACCCTGAGCTCCATACCTGTTTTTCAACCACTCATTCAAATTTGCTGCTCTGCAGTACTTGCTCTCTATTCCTCCCCTCCCTGGTATTCCCCCTAAATGCCAGTATTTTCCCCACTCATTGGTCACACTGCGGCACTTACTCTTTCTCCTCCTCTCCAGTCTCTGCCCCCTCAACCTGCTGCCATTCACCATCATTCATATTAGCTGCTCTGTGGCTCTTGATCTCTATAGGATATCGTGGTGGGCAATCCCCTAGCTCAAGTGATCACCATACAGTGTGGTTTATCACTGAGGTGGGAGCAGAGGAAACCACTTATGGATGACAGTCCCCAACATTAGAACGGCAGATTTTAAAGAAATGGGAGACTACCTCAGAAACTGCATAGTGGGTGGAATTGCTAGGGAGTGGTAGAGAAACAGTGGGGCAAATAAGGGAGGGTATAGTTAGGGCAACCAGCCTCCGTGTGAAGGAAGTGAGTAAAAGCAAAAGAAAAAAAAGAGATCAGTAAGGTACTCTCGGGCATTAGTTCTCAAACTTTGTCACAGTGAGCCTCCCCCACGCCTTGGAAAAAAATATTGTGCCTCCCTAAATATTGAAATAATCTTGGACCTCCTCATAGAAAAATAGCATATTTTGCACAGTATATGAGGAATAAAGTGAAACTCCTCTGAGTAGTTGGCTCTCATTATATTCAGCTTATTGTAAACCCCCCCCATGTAACTTCCCCCCACCGGCCAAGCCTGTTTGCTCCACTATTTTTACTCTCAAAACATTGTTACTCCTTGTTGCAATACCTTCATGGGTCAGACTGCTTTCTCTGTCTGTTCCCCCTCTGTCTGGAATAACTTTCCTGCCCACCACTACCTCTTCCACTCTTACCCTGTTCTTAAGCAACTTTCTCAGGGATCGTTTTGCTTCTTCTGCTCTTGCTTCTACAGTAGTGCCTTTCTGCTTAGTCCTAGTATGTGGGCTGTTGTGCTAGCAGTCTGCTTGATCAATGGTTATCTCTCATTATTTGTTCATTGTCCTATTTGTTTCCCCTATTGTTCATTTTGTATTGCTTGACTGGTTTGCAGTTACCTTATGAACTGTATTCACTCCCTACCCCTCCCTGGGTACACCTGAAAAGAACCTTTCTTGCTCACTGATATGTAAATGAATACATTGGTTCACCTACATACTATAATCCTCTTTCGTTTTGCCTCAGCCAGCTCTTTACACAAAATATGTAAAACTCAACAGACTACTTTTTCAGAGTTCCTTGAGCCTCTCCTGGAACATGTTGATGTCTCCCCGGGGATGCTGGCTTCACCATTTGAGAAACCCTGCTCTAGTGATATGGCCATGGTGGTGAATGAAAAAAAAAGGGTGGCATTCATGAGATATAAGGAAATGCAGAGGGAGGAATACAGGTAAGAGTACCAGGTAAAACAGACTGAAGTAGGTAAGGCAGTGAGGGGGCAAAGGTGCAGACAGAGGAAAGGATAGCCAAAGGGGCAGTAAATGGGAATAACACTTTCTTTAGGTACAAAACTGAAAAGAAGAAAGCAAGGGGAGTGATAGTGAGGATAAATAGGTTGACAGAGGACGACTACACAGAAGGGGACCAAGAAAAAAAAGCAGACATCCTAAGAAGGTACTTCCGCTCAGGGAAATGGGAAGGGGAACAGACCACCAGGGAGCAGCAGAAACAATGGGAGGTATGTGGAATCAAGTCCATCTGTGGAGGAAAGAGTCCTGAAGAGACTTGTAGCTGTGAAAGTGGACAAGTCTATGGACCAGGATGGGTTACATCCAAGAGTACTAAAAAAAGCTCAGCGAGGGGATGGCTGTTCTGCTGATGGTCTTATTTAACAGATCATTGGAATCAGGCATGTTTCCAGAGGCCTGAAGGACAGCAGATGTGGTCCCTCTACATAACAGTGGCAGCAGAGAAGGGGCTAGCAACTATAGGCCAGGGAGGCTCACTACAGGGGTGGGGAAATTAATGGAAACACTGTTAAACTAAGGTTGGTTGAGTATCTTGAGTCAAATGGGCTGCAAGACTAAAGGCAACATGGACTCACAGGGAGGGAGGCTATGCCAGACAAACCTGATTGATTTCTTCTTTTTTTTTGTAACTCATGTTTATTGTTTCACTGCATGGTGGGGAATATGCCCCATATTCTGGCCTTGACCCCCAGCAACCACCACACCCAGCATCCCCCTGTCTGCCACCTGGGGAGGCTCATGACTTACCCTTCATGTCAAGGTTGGAGGAGAGACTGGGATAAACCTTAGATCCCCGACAAATAGGACCACATGTCATTTGGAAGGACTGAAGTGGCTCTGGTGTCATCCTGCACTCTTCATGTAGGGTTTTCCTCTTTTCCTTATTGCAAGCCCTGTTTGGAGCAGGCATGCCATGATAATCAGCACACCTTGGCGGTGCTCCCACCCTCAATGTGTAGGAGTCCATTGCATGACCAATCCTGTGCCTTAGTGCTGGTCCCATGTCCATCCACTCCTAGCCATTGCCAGGGATCAGTGTCTACCGGCTACCGGTACCCTCCTTGGAGATGGAGAGCAGTCCATGGGATGCTCTTCCTCCTCCTCCCCCTGCCAGCCCTATGACAGCCCTGAGTTCACTCCCAAACCAGGGTCACTGGTGTCACAAGCAGTAGCATTACCATTGTGCCAGTGGACTGGCTACCTGATTGACTTTTTTTGACTGGGTTCCCAGGGAAAAAGATCAGGAGAGGGCAGTGGATGAGGTCTATCTGGACTTTTGCAAGGCTTTGACACTGCCGCACAAGAGACTGATTAAGAAATTGAGCAGCCTAGAGGTGGGATCCAAAGGGTAAATTTGGTTAGGAACTGGTTAATGGATAGGCAACAGATGGTGGTGGTTAACGGCACAAACTCTAAAGATGGAAGAGTGACCAGTGGGATGTTGCAGGACTCAGCACTGGGACTGGTCCTCTTTAATGTTTTTATAAGTGACATGGCAGATGAACGGATAGCAAAGTTATGCCTTTCTGTAGATGATACCAAGATCTGTAATAGGGTGGACAATCTGGAGGAGGTGGAAAGAATGTAGGGATCTTGGAAAAAGTCGAGAAGTGATCAAAAACATGGCAGCTTGGGTTTAATGCCAAAAAGGGCAAAAACTATGCACCTAGGGCATAGTAACTGGTGCTGGCAGTATAGCCTACAGGTTAGAGTAATGAACTGTGTGTAACCCCCCTACAAATAGGGGTTCCCGAAAAGTCATCCTTGGGCTTGCCTAAATGTTCACTGCCAGGTCAGTGTTCTGCGTTTTAGCAGTTTAAATGTTATTGCCAGAAAGTGCCTGTATAGCCTCTGTGTACTGTCTCTTTATGAAAGCCTAGATTGCAGTTATAATTAATCTGGGAGGGGGCTGAGTGTTTCTATGATCGAGTCCTGCCTGGGCTGCCAGATAATCGCTCCATTCTGCCACCGCTATTAGCGCAGAGGGAGCTCTGTTAGAAGATGTAACTGTTTGCTGATTATCTATTAGAGTGGTAAAGATATTGTAGTTTGTCTAACCTGCCTCCTTTGCAGCATGGACAGTTCTGTTTATCACCACCATCTTGGTCCTGGACTGCCAAAATGGGACAATAAGTACCTTTGGGGACTTTAAAATGAAGCCTGTCCCCAGGGGTCTTGTGGGAGCAAATTTCTGTAGGAATTATAGTTTTGGAACGTTGGCGCTCAAATGAACCTGGAGGGGGAGCCCTTATTGTGACTGACAGACAGATCAGCTAACCAAACCTTTTGGATCCTGGGGAAAGTCTCAAGTTGTCTGCAGCAGAGAGGAGAGGTGAGTTGAAGCTGGAAGAGTGAGCAGCTCCAGCTCGAGGAGCTGCTGCCCCACGGAGTAGCGTGGGGACTCGGCGGGAAGGCCTTCAGCTCTCATGCAAGGAGAGATTAGAGAAGCCTTATTTTGAACTGTGTCTCCAAACCATTTCGTTGTGCCCCGATTAATGGGCATGACAAGCAGCTTCAGTCAGATCTGAGTTGGGAAGTGAAGGAGTAACAGCTCGAGATAGACGAGCAGCCATCCTGCATAGATTCACGTGGGAGAATTGTGAATGGGCTGAGTTTTGGCCTGCCTGCCTGCTATCCTTGAGAGAGAAATTCCACTGTTTTCCTGTAACCACCTCATGATGTAACAGACAATGTTTTCAAAAGTTCTTTATGTCCTTGTTCAGTATCATAACTTGTATTGGTATCCCGGGTCGCCCCTGAAAAAGGGACCTTCGGGGCTCAGTGGGCCTACCTGGTCACCAAAATTTAATAAATAAATAATAAGTTTAGTTGGACTGAATCCAAATCATAAAGAGTGAGATAAGCCAATGGACTGTGACCAGGCTGTTAACCTGAAGAAGACCGAAGATTTGCTGAATGCGATCGGCCTGTCAGGACTTCCAGCCACCTCTGGACTCCTGGATTTTGCAGAGGCTCTGTAATTGCGTCTGGAGAGCCATTTGCCTGGTACAGTGGAATTTCTTTACATGTAAATGTGCTGTGTGCTGATAGTGGGTCATGATTTGGTTCCCCACTGTGTGTCTGAACTGTGTTTTGCTGCATCCAGCTCCACGGACTGAATCTGTATTCATCTCCATTTGGCCTGGGCCTTGCCACACTGGCCCAGCCAGAGTACCTGCTACACAGAGAAAGCCATTGACGAGAGACCTGCCTGGGGATCAGCCCCTGGCTCAATGTCTTGAACAGGAGTGACGTCTCGATGATTTGTGTGGGCCCTACTTCTCCTGGCACTCCAACTCAACAACCTGCAGTCTCAATTTCATCCTGCCTGTGTCCTGTATTGGGTATCATGAGTAAACATCAGGTGAACTCCCTGCAACAACAACAGCTAAATCTAAAGTGTTGTCATCTGATTGCCTTGTTGTTTTTTTGATCACGAACTGGGCCCTCCGGCTCCGGATTACAAATAGTGTGTGTTGTGCACGTTGCTTTCTTCCATCACAGGGCCCCAACCAGCTGCGACTCCGGCCTACCCCGGGCAACATTCCTGGCTAGCCCACCTCTTCCCCACCTGGGTACCCAGAGTGTGTGACTGTGTGGGGACTCTGAAGTGCATGTATGACTGTTTGATTGGTATAGCCTTTAAGCAAATCAACTTGATTACGCCCCTACCTTGTTCAAGTCCCCTGAATAAATCAGATCTAATTCTTTTTGCATTTCACCTGACTGTGGTTCCAGTTTGTGACAAAAGTACTGTACAGTTGCTATTTGCTGTGTATAACCTTGTTTTACAGGGGGGTCTCCAGGGTCGAGCTAGAGGAACCAGCCCTGGTGGTAAGTGCAAACAGTGTGGGTAATTGCATGGTGAACAAGGGTCATTGTGAAAGTGATTATTGTACACTGTTCAGGCCACTAGAAGGGACAGAGAGGAGTTACAGTGTCCCAGAGGGCTGTGCCCAGGTTAGCTTGACCACTAACAACCCTGACCTCTGGGTATGGAGGCACCCGTTTCAGTACCTAGGCCCCTTAACCTGCAACTAGCCAAGCAGGCAGGGGTAGTAGTCCTTGGGATAGCACCACCTAGGGGTTACATGTGAATGAGCTTGGTATATCCAGTAGACCTGGGTTTGATTCCCACAACCTCTGCTTGCATACTGCGTGACTCTGAGCAAGTCACTTAACCCTCCAGTGCTCTCAGGTCACCCCAGAAAACAGGCACTTGTGCCTAGTGGGCCTTAACCGGTTACCAAAGTCTAAAAGGAACTAAGTATAGGATGTGGGGGTACTGTCAGTCACTTAGCAGGAAAGGGGCCTTGGGGTTATCATATCTGATTACCTTAAAGTGTCAGGGCATTGCGACAAGCAGTGGGTAGGGCCAGTGCAATGCAGGGATACACTGGTGAGCGGTATCTCAAGTAGGAGGAGGGAGGTGGTGTTGCCACTGTATCACTCACTGGTGAGATCCCACCTGGAATACTGTGTTTGGTTCTGGAGGCTACACCTCAGAAAGGACATAGATAGAGTGGAGGCAGTCCAGTGGAGGGCAGCAAAAATGGGGCAGGGGTTGCATTTAAAACCGTATAAAAAGAGATTGAGGGCTCTTAAAGATCATGTGCAATGGTTTTTGCATATTTTTTATAAAAGCTTGAAAAGCTGACACTCAAGTCCCTGTGTCATGATTAGTGTTTCCTGAAAATTTCATGCTGTTTGATTTTGTGGTTTTCTTTAAATCAGCATTTGTTAACTTGCTCTTCAGTGGCTGAAAACAGTGAAGTTAGTTTTGTCCTCTCAGTCAAACTTAGAGTGTGATGACTTCATTTTGGAGTAGCTTACTGTTTCAGATTCCCAATCAGAGCAGCACTCTGTCGAGTTAATGGTTTGCTGAGCTCTCCAGGTTTCTTACAAACCTAGTCTCTGGTTTGTGTTTAGATAGATCAACTTAAAACATATCATTATCGTCTGATAAAAAGCTGATCATTTTAATTTCAATGCTGAATTGAAGTAGTGGAAATCTTTCTCTGTGAGAATTCAGCTTGTCTGTATCAAAGCTTTCAGTTCTTTCTAATCAAAAATCTGATTTTTTTTCTAACTATATAGCACAGAGCTGTTTAATGAATATAAAATAAATCTAAATGTTGTTCATTCACAGAAACAGTTTGTCTTTGATGTAGCCTTCATAAATATGTTCATGTAAGGACATTTTTTTATGTCAGATTGACAAACAGTACATGTGCTTGAAATACTGTAGTAGAGTATGACAGGCACGTGTCTGAACTCACAAATGTCAGTTCTTTGGTGGTTTCTGTGTGAAAATATATCATGTATGTGTACAACTAGAACACTATGTGGCATCCCGATGCACCGTGTCTCTGCCCCACAGTTGAGGCAGCTGCAGTCTACTGCCACCTGTCCCTGCCCCACAAGCCCCCTGCCTTCTGCTCGATATGCAAGACTGCTGCATCCTGCTGCCCACTGTCTTCTCCCACACAGTCAGAGATTATGCACCCTGCTGCCTCCATCCACTGCCTAAAGAATCAGGGCTGCTGCACCCTGCCACCCCCTGCCCAAACAGTTGGGGATGACACACCCTGCTGCCCTCTCTCCCTCGCCCTCACAGTTAGGGAAGCTACACCTGCTGACTCCTGTTCCTGTCTCCACAGTCAGGGCTGCTGTGCCATGCTAAGCCCTAGTGTGCCATGCCCCCTGCCTCCAAAGCTGGGGCTGCTGTACCATGCTGCCCTAGCCACCAGAGGTGGGGCTTTTGCTACACCCTGCTACCCACTTTCATTGCCCCAAATGGGCAGGGCTGCTGCACCATCTGTACCCCATCTCAAAGTCAGGGCTGCTGTACCCTGATGCCCCCTGTGTTCTGTACCACAGTCGAGACTTCTGCATCATGTTGTCCTCTATCCCTTGTCACCAGAGACAGGGATCCTGCACCCTCCTCCTTTCTACACAGTTGGGGTTGCCATGACCTGCTGTGCTTTAGTTCCTCATGCCACTGTAGTTTGGACTGCTGCACCATACTGACACTTGCCACAAAATGCAGGGCATTTGCTGCACCCTGTTGCATGCCTCCACAGTTGAGGCAGTTGCACCCTGCTGTCCCCTGACACCGGAGTCAGATCCTTTGCTATACCCTGCTGCCCACATTCTTTGTCCCAGACAGGCATGGCTGCTGCACCCTGTCCCACAGTTTGGGCTGCTGTATCCTGATGCCACCCCATCTCCTGTCTGAACATTCAGGGCTGCTACACCCTGCTGCTCTCTGTCCCTACGCTCACAGTCAGGGCCACGGCACCCTGTTGCCCCCTGTCCCTGTCTCCACAGTCAGGGCTGCTGTGCTTCACCCTAGAATCTCATGCCGCCTGCATCCACATTTGGGGCTGCTGAGCCCTGTTACACATTTCCATTGCCCCAAATGGGCTGGGCTGCTGCACAATGTACTCCATGTACCACTGTCAGGGTTGCTGTATCCTTATGTCCACCTGTGTCCTGCCCCACAGTCAAGGCTTCTGCACCTTTGTCTCCTGTCACCATTGTGTCCTGCTGCACCACACAGCTCCTTGCCTCCACAGGAAGGGGACATGGTGCAGCAAATGCCCTTACTCTTGTGCTGCACCCTTCCCAAACAGTTGGGGTTGCTGCACCCTGCTACCCTCTCTCTCTCTCTCACCCTCACAGTCAGGGACATTGCACATGTTGCTCCTTGTTCCTGTCTCAGCAGAGTGTAGCAAAGGATCTGACTCTGGTGGCAGAGGGACAGCAGGGTGCAACTGCTTCAACTGTGGAGGCATGCAACAGGATGCAGCAAATGCCCTGAATCTTGCAGCAAGTGGCAGCATGGTGCAGCAGCCCTAATTGGAGAGGTATGGGTCTCTAGGGCACAGCAGGCCACAGCAACCACAACTGTGTAGAAAGGATCAGGGTGCAGCAGCCCTGTCTGTGGTGCTAGGTGATGAAAACAACATGGTAGAAATACCTGGGCGGAGCAGGACTCATGAGGGCATCAGGGTACAGCAGCCCTGACTGTGAGATGGGGTACACTTGGTGCAGCAGCCCTGCCCATGGAGGCAGGAAACATGGCACTTTAGGGCCTAGCACAGCACAGCAACCTTGACTGAGGATACAGGAACAGGGGGCAACAGGTGCAGCTTCCCTAACTGTGAGGGTGGGGAGATAGGGCAGCAGGATTCAGCAACCCCAATTGTTTGGGCAGGGATCAGCAGTGTGCAGTATCCTGATTCTTTAGGCAAAGGATGGAGGAAGCAGGGTGCACAATCCATGACTTTGTGGGAGAAGACAGTAGGCAGCAGGGTGCAGCAGCCTCAAATAAGGAGCAGAAGGCGGGAGTTTGTGGGGTAGGGTACTGGTGGCAGTAGACTGCAGCTGCCTCAACTGTGGGGCAGAGACACAGTGCATCAGGATGCCACATAGTGGCTCTAGTTGTACACGTACATAATGTATTTTCACACAGAAACCACCAAAGAGCTTAAATTTGTGAGTTCTGACCGTACATGTGCTTGAAATACTGTAGCAGAGTGTGACAAGCACCTGTTTGTCAATCTGACATGAAAAGAAAATGTTCTTATGGGATTGAATTTATGAAGGCTACATCAAAGACAAACTGTTTCTGTGAATTAACAAAATTTAGATTGATTTTATATTTGTTAAACAGCCCTGTATTATATAGTTAGAAAATAATTGAGGTTTGATTAGAAAGAACAGAGCTGTGATACAGACAATCTGATTTCTCACAGAAAAAGATTTCCACTACTTCAATTCAGCATTGGAACTGAAATGATCAGCTTTGTAAAGGAAAATAATTATGTATTTTAAGCTGATCTATCTAAACACAATCAGAGAGTGGGTTTGTAAGGAACCTGGAGAGCTCAACAAACCATAAACTCTACAGAGTGCTGCTCTGATTGGGAATCTGAAACAGCAAGCTACTCCAAAATGATGTCATCGCTCTCTAAGTTTGACTGAGAGGACAGAAATAACTCTACTGTTTTCAGCCACTGTAGAGCAAGTTAACAAATGCTGATTTAAAGAAAACCACAAAACCAAACAGCATGAAATTTTCAGGAAACACTAATCATGACACAGGGACTTGAATTTCAGCTTTTAAAGCTTTTATTAAAAATATGTAAAAACCGTTGCACATGATCTTTAACATATGGAAGAGAGGAGAGTGAGAGGGGACATGATTTATAGGTACCTCATGGAGGTGAACAGGATGCAGGAGGGGAATCTCTTTCAAAAGTAGAAGAGCACCAGGACTAGAGGGCATCCGATGAAGCTGGTGGGATGAGTCAAAGAGGGATGTGAGAAAGTACTGCTTCACTGAAAGAGTGGTGGATGCCTGGAATAGACTGACAACAGAAGTGGTGGAGGCAAAAATGTTAGAGGGCTTCGAGCATGCATGGGATAGACATAAGGGAATATTAGTGAATAGGTAGGGACACAGGAGGTTAGGGTCAGCGGAGGCTGACTAGGCAGTGACCATCTGAACAGACTGGGTGGACTAAGCGGTCCTTTTTTCCTGACAAATTCTGTTTCTATGTTTCTATATCCATCCCCAACCCGATTTCTGCCCTCCCTATATGCTAGTATTATTCCTACACATTAGAAACTCTCCAACATTGATCTCCTCCCCTCCTCAGTCTCTGCCCCCCAATATGCTGCAATTTAGCATTATTCACATTAGCCACTCTGTGGCTCTTGCTCTCTATCCATCCCCTCCACTCCCCAGTCTCTGCAGCCAGTCATGTACATATTCTCTCTATACATTAGCCGCATTGTGGCACTTGCTCTCTTCCCCCTGATCTCTATTCCTCCCCAAACTTGCCACCATTCAGTATCATTCACATGAGCTGCTCCATGGCACTTGGTCTCAATCCCTCCCCTCCCCAATTTCTGTCCCTTAACATGTTGCCATTGACCTTACTCATTGGCTGCTCTTCGGCACTCGCCCTCCCAACTCCCTGAGCTCTGCCCCCCGTATGTCACCATTCACCATCATTCCCATTTGCCACTTGGTAGCATTTCCTCTCTAGCCCTCCTCTCCCCCGATGTCTGCCCCCCCAACATGCCTGTATTCTCCCTAAACTTTATTTGCTTTGCAGCAGTTCCTCTCTTTCTCCTTCCCAATCTCCAGCACTTGCTCTATCTTCCCCTCCCTGATCTTTGCCCCCCCAAACCTGCCACACCATTCATCATAATTCACATTATCCACTCTGCAGCAGTTGCTCTGTATCACTCCCCTACCCGATCTTTGCTCCCCCATACCGCCATTGTCCATATACATTACATTGCTTTGTATTGCTTACTACTATTGTTTGTAATGTTTACATTTCTACTAATTACATTCATTTGTTCATGTACCATTCCCAGTACAGTGCCACCACATAATTCTTGTCTTTAGGTTTACCTCCTTTTATTTCTATCTTATGTTGCCACAATTAATTTCTCATTTGGTACATTTCCATTTCAAGCTGTCTTCATTCTATTTAACTGTTCTTTTTCTGTATATGATACAATGTGCAGATCCTACACTTCTTTATCCTACTGTAAACCCTTGGTGGCGCTATCCAAGGGCTACTACCTCTGTCTGCACGGCTAGTAGCAGGTTAAGGGGCCTGAGTTCTGAAACATGTGCCTCCACCTGGAGGTCAGGGTTGGTAGTGGTCAAACCAACCTGGGCACAGCCCTCCAGGACACTGTAACCCCCCTTTTTCCCTTCTAGTGGCCAGAGCAATATACGATAATTATTTTGCAGTATCCCTTGTACACCATACCAGTACCCACACTGTGTGCTCTTACCACCAGGGCTGGTTCCTCTGGCTCGACCCTGAGGACCTCTGTAAAACACAGTTATGCACAGTAAATAGCAACAGTACAGTACTCTTGGCACAAACTGGAACCACAGTCAGGTTAAATGCAGCAAAAAATTCAGATCTGATTTATTCAGGGGAGTTGAACAAGGAAGGGGCATAATCAGGTTGATTGGCTTAAAGGCTATATTAATCAAACAGTTATGCATGCGCTTTAAGTCCCCACACAGTCACACCTCTGGGTACCCAGGTATGGAGACGATGGGCTAGCCAGGAACATTGCAGCTGGTTGGGGCCCTGTGATGGAAGAAGGCAACATGCGCAATACACACTATTTGTAATCTGAAGTCAGAGGGCTCAATTCATGAAAGAAAAAGCAACCAGACAATCAGATGACAACACTTTAGATTTAGCTGTTGTTGCAGGGAGCTACCTTGATGTTTACTCATGATACAGAATACTGGGCACAGGCAGGACAAAATCGAGACTGCAGGTTGTTGAGCTGGAGTGCCCGGAGAAGCGGGGCCTGCACAAATCACTGAAGCGTCGTTGGGCTTGATAAAGGCATCAAAACAATTAAAACTGAAATGACCAAAATTCAAGACACTCAAAAATCTTTACAGAAGGAAATAAACACTGTACAACAACAATCTCTCACTAATGAAGCCTTACCTACTGCAAATCTAATGACATTAATGACTTTGCAGAGAAAAGCTGAAACAATGGAGAATACTATGCGTTATAAGAACTTGAGACTAGTAGGGGTACCTAACTCCTACGACAAAGGACATTTGCTTCACTAAGAGATCTTCTGAAATATTTGTTTCAGTGTTGAAATTACCTGATTCTAACTTACCCTTTGTTACAAAAGTTTTTCGGACTGCTGTGAGGATTTGTCTGACAAGGTCCAACAGAAAACTTCTTCTCAAGATGCAAGTTTTGAACTGCTTTCTCCAGACTCTGCTGCTGTTTTTACTCAAGCCCAGACTCAGAGTAATGCCTTTACGTATATATCAGGACCTAAGAGTACCATTATATTTTCTCTGGCATTTGACACAGATTGGATCTTGTACTTAATGTGGCAAGAAAAATGGGTGCTTTACATTATAAAGAGATTATTTGTCATATCTTCCTGGATATTGCTCTGGCAACACTGAAGAACAATTCCTAGAGTATAAGGAAGATGTGAAGGAAATTGGTTTCACTTTTAAAGTTCTCTATACCTCTAAGTGTGCTCTTACTTGTGGAGAGGAAACAGACTCTTCTTTGACCCTGATCAGCTTAAGACATATATTATGGGGGAAAAAAACAACCAAAAAAGAGGAAGAGCAAAAAGAAGAGATTGATATAGAAGAGGAAATGCTGTCTTTGGAAAATGGAAATGGAAATGAGGGATAGAAGACCTATATGGAAATTCTGACATTAGATATTCAAAATATTTAAAATATTATCATATTATGATTTGGTAACCAGGGTGTTGAAATAATAGCATCTTTCAATGGTTAAATTGGCACTATAAGCTTGTGGCTAGACTTGTCCTACATTTGACTTCGCTTAAGAAATGCCTCTAATATATTTCACATTTTAATTTTTTCTTACTAACTATATCTTGTATTAAGCTCTTGGATCACCTCCATGTATATAGTGGACTTTATCTTTAAGTTATAGTTGTGCTTTAAATATTGATAGTGTGGCAATGGTTATTATCAAATGAATTTCTGTGAATGTTATATACATAAATGTTTAAATGCATAAATGTTAAAATAATAAAAAAAATGCATTTCTTTAATTAATCTACTCTCAAAATCACAGCCTTGATCTGAATGTATGCATTGGGGTGCACCATAATGTACAAGGAATTTCTCTACTAGGACTTTTGCAACTGTAGAGGCCTTCTGATCTCTGGTAGGATAGGCCTGAGCATACCTTATAAAGTGATCTGTGACCACCAAGACACTTGAAATATTTTTTGAATCTGGCTCCAGACTAAGAAAATCTATACACACAAGTTCCATTGGAGCACTTGTCACTATGTTGACCAATGGTGCTGCTCTTTGCGGCTGGGCTTTTCTTTGTGCACACCGGCTACAGGCTTTGCAATACTGCTCAACTTATATGCCCATTCTGGGCCATTAGAAATATGTCTTGACCAGGTCCAAAGTTTTCTCACTCTCCAAATGTCCCGTGTCAGTATGCAGGGCTTTTAGCACAACAGTTTTAAACTTAGATGGTAGCATTCGTTGTCTTTTAATCAGTTCCCCTTGGGCACCAGTTAGCTCTCTGTACAATAGTTGTCCATTCAACTTGAGTCTTGGCCCTTCACACAGCAGCAGTTTAATATTAGGTTCAGAAGCTCACATTTTAGAAATATCACCACCTTGCTTTAACACAGTGACTTTTCTTAGCATGAGGTCACAGCTTTGCTGTCTCTGTGTTCAGTGATCAGTGTTGGTCAACTGAGGCAAATAACTGAGCTCTAGAGCAGCTAGGCTACAGTAGGCTAATTTATTTATTTATTTATTTATTTAAGAGATTTACCAGATAAGCATACTGAGCGGGGACCGCTCGTTTCCAGATGCGACCTGGGCGTTACATTCAATACAAGCAGGAGCACAGACAAAGGTGTATTACAGGTTCAGAGTAGTATAGGGTGATTGTAAACAGATCCAGAAAGGTTACAGGTTGGACTAACACATTAGTTAGAGATACACAGGTTTAGACCTAAAGATCGGGGTGCATAGTTGTTAAGTCACAGTATGGCCTATGACCGCAGGGCATCTCAGACAGCGACAATAGGTATACAACAGTTATAGTGAGTTGCTAGTCATTTGTGCAGATCGTAGCATTTGGTTACAGCAGGTCCAGATCAGTTACAGACTGGACTAGACAAACATTTGTGACTTACAAATTTGGACTTAGAGACAGAGTACAATAGTTGCTATTAAAGTACATAGTTGCTATGTCATAGATTAGGGCCTATGACTGCAGGGCATAACAAACAGTGACAGTAGGTATACAGTTAATTCCAGTAAGAACTGGTCATTTGTACAGTTCAGGGCATGTTATGGTGCCGCGTGGTAGCAGGTCTGGGCTGCAGGTTGCAGTTGCATATGTCAAATAAGTGGGCCTGGAGGAGAGGTTTCAGGTGCCTTGGGGTGGGGGAGAGCCTAATACCAACAGGGAGGTTGTTCCATAGTTTGGGCAGTCGGTATTTGAAAGCAGATTGGCCCTTTGATGTGCGCATGAAAGGGATTTGTAGCAGCTTTGAGTCTGAGCATCTTAGGGAGTATGCCTGGGGGGGTTGTGTTAACAAGACAGAGCTGAGATGGGGGAGGAGTTGTTCCAGTGTTTGGCTATGAGATTGGTGCAATGGAGTTGCCTTCTGGACTCCAGCGATGGAAGAGCGAGGGTGCTGTATAGGTCACAATGGTGGGTCGTGGGGGGGCATTCTAGGATGAGCCGATAGAAGGAATGAAAGAGGGGGTCCAAGCTGGCCAGGGTGGATGGGGGCCGCACTGTAGACCACGTCTCCGTAGTCAGAAATAGGAAGAATCATTTTGAGCATTAATTCCTTCCTGACCGAGGTTGGTAGGCAGCCTTTATTGCGATATAGTGCGCCTAGCTTTGGGTGAAGTTTTTTCAGTAGGAAGTCAATGTGGATGGAGAAATCTAAGTGATGATCAAGCCAAACACCCAGGTATCTGAAGGAAGTGCATGATTCCAAAGTGGATCCATCCAGGGTATGGAAAGCGGGGTGGGCGACTAGCCGGGAGAGTCTAGGCTGCGTGCCGAAGGTTAAGGAGACGGTTTTCTTTACATTTAGGATGAGTTGGTTAGACATTAGCCAGTTTTGTACGGCATCAAAGTCCTGTTGAAGGGCAGAGTTTAGGGCCTCAATGGATGGGCTGGAGGCATATAGTACGGTGTCATCTGCGTACATTTGTATAGCTGAGTTGAAGCATGTCAGTGGGAGGTCATTTAGAAATATGAAAAAGAGTAGGGGGCCCAGGACAGAGCCCTGAGGGACCCCCATGGAGACTGGGAGTGAGGGGGATATGTGGGGGCCAATTTTAACTGCCTGTTTTCTGCCTGTCAGGTAGGCTTGGAACCAGTTGGTGGCAAGATCAGAGAGGCCGGCGTCTTGCAACTTTGAGATAAGCTTAGGGTGGGAAACGGTATCAAAAGCTTTGGCCAGGTCAATGAATATGGCCGAGGTGAAGAACCCCTTGTCCATACTTGAGGCAATATCATTTGTGAGTCTTAATAGAGCTGTAATGGTGGAGTGCGACTTGTGAAAACCCGACTGATAAGGGGTGAAGAAGCAGGTAGATCCGAGGAATTGAGTGAGTTGGAAGAGGGCTAGGTGCTCCTGTAACTTAGCTAGAATTGGTAAGAGGGAGATCGGGTGGTAATTCCCGGGCACAGAAAGATCACCACCCTTTGGTAGCGGGATGACTATTGCCTCCTTCCACGCTGTTGGAATTTGTGCTCAAGAAAAAGAAAGGTTCAGGAGGTTGGCTAGGGGGGCTGCAATGGCAGGGGCTGAGAGGTATAGGAGTTTGGTATCAAGTCCTAGAGGGCATTTGCCTTTATTTGGGTCAAGGGAGCGTACGGCAACTAGGACTTCTGTTGTGGAGACTGGGCGGAAAGAGAAAGAGGTGACGTGTGGGGTGTGCCGTGGAGTCGCGTGAAGGCTGGGTGCGGGTGTGGTGATGTGCAGGTTTGTTAGAAGAGATTTAGTACAGTCAGAAAAAAAGGTATTGAAAGCTGAGGCAACTTCACTTGGCTCAGATACGTTTTTGCCCTGGATGGTTAGTGTAGGGGTGGGCGGCTGGACAGGGGGATTGAGCAGGTTCTTAATGGATTTCCAGAATTTGGAAGGGTGGCTAAAATTGGAGGAGAGGGCAGCCCGGAAATAGTTCTTTTTGGCCTGCCTTATGGCTTTTGTGCAATTGTTACGGAGGGTAGGTAATACTGTAGGGATTCTGGGGAGCCTGTTTACCTTTGTTTTTTCCAGGCTTGGTCTCTGGCACCACATAAGGAGATGATGTCGGCAGTGACCCAGGGGAGGTGGGTTTCCCTAACCCTTTTGCTTCTTTGGGGGGCATGATAGTCCCAGACAACAAAAACTTGATTTCTGAACCTGTCGAAGGCATGGTCAATGGAGGTGGCTCATTGGATGAATGACCAGTCGACAGAGGCGAGGTCATTTAGTAGGGAGTTTAGGCAAAGGGATTTGTAAGCTCTTGAGAGGAGGGTCCTTGGGGGAGGTGGTTAGTAGGTCTGTGCACCTTTCTGATCATATAGATCATGTGGTGGTCACTCAGGGAATCTGGTAGGAGACCAGCTTTAACTATCCTGTGAGGGTGAGTTGTAAGAGCCCAGTCTAGGAGGGAGTGGTTTTGTGTTTTAGGGTTTAGGCGGGTGGGTTGGTCTATTTGTTGGGAGAAATTTAGAGACTTTATCTTGCTGCATAGTTTTGCGCAGTCTTTTGCAAGCCAGTTGTAGTTTAGATCCCCGAGGATGTAGAGCTCACCGGCTGCAGCCATGGCTTTAAGAGTGGCTAGGTGATCTATGATGATGGTTGCTGGGGTACAAGAGCAAGTATATCCTGCCACGCATAATTGGTGAGGTGTGCGGTAAGACAAGTTTTATCATCTTTGATTCTATCTGAGTAGTATGTCCAGGGACCAGGACAGGGGTGTACTGGATGCCGTTTGCTATATATATGGCTATTCCACCGCCTTTCTTTTTGCCGTGACAGTCCTGCCTTATTACTGTGTAGCTGGCGATGGCTACCTCTGAGTTCTCATGATGAGGTTTAAGCCATGTTTCAGATATAATACAAATGTCAGGTCGGAGGGTTTGGGCAGTGATTTGCAGTTCCGGCACTTTATTTAATAGGCTACGGATGTTGAGGTGAACTAGACTAAGACCCTTTGGTAGGGTTTGGGGGGTGGGTTGGGTTGGTGGCACAGGGTTGGTTTCTACATCACCTGCCAGGAGGAGCAGCAGGGTGAGCTATCTTATCGCAGTGTGCCATTTATTTCTGTTTTTGGATTTGGGGTGGGAGAATTGTGGGGTGTGGTCATAGACCGAGGTCATCAGGTTGCTTAGGGCAGATAGGCGCAGGTTAAAAGAGGAGGGGACAACGGAAGGGTTAGTAGTGCATAATAAGGTGGGCGTGTGAAGATGGTGCACAGGGGGGGTTGATGGGAGGAATGGGAGGGGTGAGACAGTGCAAGATAGTAGCAGGTTAGGGTCGTTTTGGGGCTGTGTGGATTGGGGTAGTGATGCAAGCGGAATTGCAATGGACAGCATTGTAATAATATATAGGAGCATGGTTGTAATTTAGACTTACTAAATAGCAAGCTTGAAATATGTGGTAGTGGCCTCTGCTGGTGGGATCTGATAAGCTGCAGATCTGAAAGTGGGCTGATAGGTTATGGCACGTCACCTGACCATTTAGCTACCTATAAAGCAGAGAGCCGACCAAGGGTGGTGGTGGGGGTGTGGGGCGGTGGGGCAGCTGGCTACCGGCGGGCCCAAATCTGCAGCTCTGTAACAGGAGTTTGAAATCGCGATGGCACCAAAAGAGACAAAGGCTGCAGATCCTGGAAATTCTCCTTTGCGTACCTGGAATATGCTCACAGGAGCTGTGGGGGGGGGGCGTCCTCGTGTGGTGTCTGGGGGAGGGTAGCAGTCTCCTACCCTCGCGACCTGCTGTGGAGGAGAAGAGGAAAAACAGAGTTACTTATAGCCCAGGTATAGCGTCGGAGATTTCTTGCCAGGTAAGTTAAGCATGAGATCGAGAGAGCTTTCTACAAGAAAACACAATTTTTAAATTGGATACGCTTTAACTGTACTGCCAGTGCATGAGAAATGCTTTCTTTCAGCCCCTTATTTTTTTGCTTCCCCCTCCCAAAGGCCCCCATGATTATTTTATCTGAAATTTTTTTTTCAAAAAGCAGACGCTGCTTGCCTGGACTAGGGACAGTCGCTTGCTGAAACGCCTGGCCGCTTGCTTCTCTTGTAAGTATCAAGATGGCCCCAAGGATTATATTTTGAAATTTGGCACTGCTACCCCTCTAGTGTAAAATCAGTTGCCTGCTGTTGTGCAGCCACTCACTTCCCTTAGCAATTCAAGAAAGTCCCCGAAAAAATTATTGTGTTCATTCAGTTTTTGGAGAACAGCTGCTCTTTTGAGAGATTTTGCCTGTTTCTTTTACATTTAACGTTTAGCATCTACCCCGAAACTAGCTTTGCGCCCCTGGATGCACAGCTGCAGGCAAAATAGGGCAATAGTGTTAGAATGCTGCTCAGATGGTATGATTTTCTAAGCTCTATAGTTAAATAAGTGTTCTTTAGCAAAGTAGTAAATCGCTAGTAGGATTACATTGGCTTAATCAGGAACACAATGAAACAGGGGGGCAGAGATCATGTAAAAGCAAAGTAGCATACTTGATTAAAGTAACTGTGCTTTTAGATACAAGAAATTACACAAGCAAAAGGTTAGTCCAAGAGAAAAACAATCAGCATTTGTAAGCCGAGTAAAAATAATGCCTTTAACAAATCTGCAGCTCTGTAACAGGAGTTTGAAATCGCGATGGCACCAAAAAGAGACAAAGGCTGCAGATCCTGGAAATTCTCCTTTGCATACCCGGAATATGCTCACGGGAGCTGTGGGGGGGGGTCCGTCCTCGTGTGGTGTCTGGGGGAGGGTAGCAGTCTTCTACCCTTGCAACCCACTGGAATATGCTCACGGGAGCTGTGGGGGGGATCCGTCCTCGTGTGGTGTCTGGGGGAGGGTAGCAGTCTCCTACCCTCGTGACCTACTGGAATATGCTCACGGGAGCTGTGGGGGGGGATTCATCCTTGTGTGGCGTCTGGGGGAGGGTAGCAGTCTCCTAACCTCATGACCCGCTCCGGTGATCCAAGGCAATCCACTAGGCAATCAACATTCTCCCCAGGTGAAGACTCATCTCTCTTAAACTTGTGGCACAAGGCTCTAACGGATTGTTCAGATATGCATACCCAATCAGTGTCACAAATGCACTCAGCAGGTCAGGCCCTCTGCTCCCACAGTGCCAACCTTCAAGTGCAATAGTGTGAACAGGTAACAGTCAGTGTAACCCTCCTGTCTGCTTTTGGGTCCAAATCACCTTTAGTCTCAAGTTCTGGGGGGATTCAAACTGTGAACCTTATGCTAGTGTACCCAAATGTACAGGCACAGATAATATTCTCTTCGGGGGGATGCAATATATCTTTTTCCTAAGGGCACTTAACCAGGTATCCAAAATGAACCCTTTTAACTCTATAAGAGAATCTTAGATACATTCTTACCTTTTTACTCAAGCTCAGTAACACCGTCAAGCTATTGAACAATTGTCAGACTTAACCATCTATACGTCACACGCAAAAAAGAACTGGCAGACACCCAGGCAATCTTTTAAATAAAATACACTTTACTAAAACATGACAAAAATATGAAAAATGTAAACACAGAACAATATATCAAAGAGCTCACAATCACATAAAAGAACAAGGGAAAAGTACAAAACATAAACCCCTACCGCAATACATTTAGACCTTTTCTATCAAATGTATTACCTCTGTATGTACCTTTAAAGTTAAATCAGAGAGCTGTGTGTGTGTGTGTCTCTCTCTCTCTCTCTCTCTCTCTCTCTCTCGGAGTCCCCCCCAAAAAATCTCTCAAACAGTTGAGACACAAGTATTAGTTTAACTCTGTCTCTCCACAACCCTTCTGTGAGTCATCTAGGTCCTCCTTTTAGAATATAAAAATATACTAACATGATGTCCTATCAGGAGGTATATTAAATAAGGTGACACCAGCAAAAACTCATTTTCCAAATTATGAGTCTTTGATCCACCAGTTCCTTTGAGGTTTACAACCCTGTAATCCATCACCTAGGTGCGATATAGCCAGCAGGAATCAGCTAAATGATGTCCTGTCCTGTAATAAAATGTATATTTAGTTTCCCAACTTCAAAGCTGCAACAGGCCATAAAAGATAATGAAATGCCCTCTGGAAGGAAGGTAATAGATTAACTGGTTCCTGGTCAGTTTACATATCCTGTAGTTTCACTGAAACCTGGGGGGGGGGACCAATGAAAGCCCAAGCTGTCTTATGTGAGACAATCACATACTATATTTTTATATTACAAATATCATACAATAATCATGACCAGTTGGCCGGGCATCACAATCCTCCCCACCTAGACTGAATTTGGGGGCTCTATCCCCTGCATGGGATGAGCTCCCTAAGTCAGTTCACTCCTCATATAGACGTCATAGGCCATCTGCGTTCTAATTAGTCACTCCAGCCCTATGTAAGATTGTCATGTCATACCCTTGCAAGGCAAGACTCCATCGTAATAGTCTATCATTAGTTTGTCCCATTTGTATCAGCCAAACCAGGGGGTTGTGGTCCATTTGTACATCAAAATGCTGCCCATATAAGTATGGCTCTAACTTCTTTAGGGCCCACACTATGGCAAGACACTGTTTTTCCACAGTAGAATAAGCCTGCTCCCTGGGAAGTAACTTTTTACTCAGGTACACTACAGGGTGATCTTTCCCTTGGTTGGATGTCTGACTCAGTGCTGCCCCAATACCCACATCTGAGGCATCAGTCTGGAATATAAAGGGTCTGCTATAGTCAGAACTTGTCAATACAGGAGCACTGCAGAGTGCCTCCTTCAGTCTGGTAAAGGCTTTTTCACAGGCTGGGACCCAGGTAATTTTCTTAGGCATCTTTTTCTTTACCAGGTCAGATAGTGGAGCAGCCTAGGCACTGTAATTGGGTGCAAATTTCCTATAGTACCCTGCTGTCTCTAGAAAACTCCTGACTTGCTTCTGCATTTCTGGTCGGGGCCATGCCTTGATCACCTCTATTTTTAGTTGGTTAGGACAGAGCTGTCCCTGGTCTACAACATGCCCGAGGTATGCCACTTCAGCCATGGCCACCTGGCACATCTCAGCTTTGACAGTGAGCCCGTCCCTCTGTATCCTGCCCAGCACTTCCCTAAGGTGGGACAGGTGTTCCTCCCAGCTGGCACTAAAGATGGCAGCGTTCTCCAGGTATGCCACGGCATACTCCTCAGCACCATTTAACACCTGGTTCATCAACCTTTGGAAAGTGGCTGGGGCATTCTTCATTCCAAAAGGCATTACTTTAAATTCAAATAAGCCTATCAGAGTGATGAAGACTGACCTCTTCCTAGCTCTGTCAGTTAACTCTACCTGTCAATACCCCTTTGTCAGGTCAATAGTCATAAGGTATGTTGCCCCTCCCAACTTGTCCAGGAGTACATCTGTTGGGGGCATCGGGTTGGCATCTGACTTCATGACTGCATTTAGTCCATGATAGTCCACAGAGAAATGAGTAGAGCCATCTGGCTTGGGCACAAGGACTACAGGTGAGGCCCAGGGGCTGTGGGATCTCTGGATTACCCCTAAATCCAGCATTTCCTCCACCTCCCTCCTAATGTCCTTTTTGACAACCTCTGACACCCGATATGCTGTCTGCCGTATGAGCATCTGTGTCCCTGTCTCCACATCGTGCGTTGCTAAGGGGGTTAGTCCAGGCTTGGTGTTAAACAGTGGGGCAAAGTCTGCTAAAACCTCCCTTACTTCCTGGATCTTGTCCAGGGCCAGCTAGGGTAACAATTTAACTGCCTCCACAGAGGACTCCTGCTTGCTTTCTTCTAGCAAGTCCAGAAGATGGTCTCCTTCTTCTGTCCCCTCCCCAGGACTACATACTGCAATCACTGTGTCAGCACTATTAGCATATGGCTTCATCATGTTGACATGGTACATTCTTTCTGTATGTCTTCTGTCAGGTAACTCTATGATATACTTCACATCATTTGCCTTTCTAACTACTTTGTATGGTCCTGCCCACTCAGCCTGCTACTTCTCTTTCCGGACTAGAATAAGGACCATGACTTCCTGACCCACTGTGTATGAGCGAGCTCTGGCTCTGAGGTTGTACCACACTTTTTGTTTCTGTTGGGCAGCTGCCAGGTTGCTCTTGGCTGTCCCCATAAGCTCCTTCAGCCTTTCCCTAAACCTAAGAACATAATCCACTATGGGAGTGCCCTGGGTGGCGTGCTTGCCTTCCCAGTCCTCCTGGATCAAGTCTAGGGGCCCATGTACCCGGCATCCATATAAGGGGGAAAACCCTGTTGACTCTTGGGGCACCTTCCTGTATGCAAACAACAGGTGGAGAAGGTATTTCTCCCAGTCCCTCCCATGCTGTTCAGCAAATGCTTGGAGCATTGACTTCAGGGTACAATTAAAATTTTTCCACAAGCCTATTGGCTTGCGGGTGATAAGGTGTCGTGCACCTCTGCACCACCCACCCGTCTTCCAAAAATATTTCATCAGGTCTGACATGAAGGAACCCCCGCGATCAGTGATAACCTCCTGCAGAAACACAACACAGGACAAAATCCTGAGTAAAGCATCTGCCACTTTGTCTGTCCTCAGTAAGGATAGGGCAACTGCCTCTGGATACTGGGTGGCATAATCCACCACAGTCAGGATGAACCTCTTCCCGGAGTAGCTGGGGGTATTTAAAGGCCCCAAAATATCCATTCTCACCCTCTGGAATGGCTCCTCCACTATAGGCAATGGAATTAGGGTGGCTTGTGTTTTCTTACCTGCCTTCCCTATTTCTTGGCACCGGTGACAAGACTTGCAATACTCCTTCACCTGCTGGGTGAAGTTGGGCCAATAGAAATTCTGGGCCAACTGCTGCATAATGCGTGCGATTCCCAGAGGACCAGAAAAGGGAATATCATGTGCAGTCTTGAGCAACTTCTCACGGTACCCCTTGGGAACGACAAGCTGCCTGCCTATCACCCCCCCGTCTTTACAGCCTGAGTATACATCAGTCCATTTTTCCAATAAACCTTATGTTTACCATCACCTCCTTGTGCTCCATCAGAGTCTGCCCAAGCCCTCAGTTTCTGTAGACTAGGGTCACTTTTCTGAGCTGCTGCAAACTCCTTACACATTCCCAGGGCATGGGACAGGTCCCCTTCAGTCTCTAAACTAGGGTTCACTAGCACTAGCATCAGGGCACTCAGGATCACTGCCATCCCTAACCCTCAGACAATGGGTCACCCCTCCTTCTTTGGAGTAACCCTTCATAGCTGTTTACTGCTACTGGGGAAATTTCTACCCCCTTTTAATTAGTCTTCCTATCAGGAGACACAGCCTGGGGAACCAACCTCCCAGTGGTTTCCACAGTGGCTTCAATGGGGTCCAGGGAACTACAATTTCCCCTTCCCACTTGGGTATGGGTAACTGCACACACCATCCCCTGTTTGAGATTGTTGCCAAGGATGATGTTAACTGCTAAAGTTTTGGCTACAGCCACCTGTTGCACAGTTCCCTCTGTTTCACCCCAGTCTAGAAGAACACTAGAAAGTGGCAATGTGGTCTCTTCACCAGTGAACCCTTGTACAGTTACAAATTTATTGGGTATAAACTGACCAAGCTGTACCAGATCCCCTTTTACCAGTGTCAGGGATGCCCCTGTGTCTCTTAACCCTTGTGTCTGTACACCATTCACCGTGACTGGGTGCATGTGTTCCCTCATGTTTACAGGCATGCTTCCCAGGAACATACAAACTTCCTTGACTTACCAAAAGACTTTATCATCACATCCCTAGGTGAACCATTGGAAGTCACCTCCAAATTTAAGTATGTTGGCCTTTGGGTAGACAATAAGCTCTCCTTTAACGACCATATTGACAACCTCTCCAGAAGAATAAAAATCAGGTTAGGCTTTTTCTGATAGAGATTAGAACTAGGCTGGTCCAAGCCACATTCCTTCCTCTACTTGATTATGGGGACCTAATTTACACGTTAGCTGCAACCTCAAGCTTAATAAATTGGATGTCCTTTACCACCATGCTGTATGGTTCATTACAAACTCTCTGTACCAAACCTACCATTGTGACCTATATGTCACCATTGGTTGGATGTCACTTACCTCTCGATGCCTTCAGCATGCTGGTGTCTGGATGCTGAAAATACTTCTGAACAAGCTCCCATGCTTTATTACATCTCTTATTTGCATTTCCCGCAGTGTGTACTCACTTAGGAAATCTGATTATATTGCCCTTGATGTGCCTAGGACTCGCACTACCTTTGGCAAACGGGCCATATCATATGTTCTCCCATGCGTTTGGAATCAGCTTCTAGCCACTCTGAAACTATCTAGTACTGTCTCCATTAGTTTTTATAAAAAGCTAACTGCATCTAAATTTAGAGATAGTTGTAACTGCTATTAAGACTCTTCCTTTATCTATATGTCTCTCTATGCCTTCCCTATATTCTGGTACCTGCCATGATCCTATTGAGCTACATCTTACCTCCCCACTCCCTTCTATCCCTTTTCTATTCACTTGGCTGCTTTTTTTCCACAAACTCTTGATACTATGCAGTTACTCTCTCCCTTGAATCTAACCCTTGACTATTAATGTTGCACAAGAAAATGTAGTTTACATCTACCATGTTATGCCCTAAGTCGAGCAGGATGTACTATAGGAACCTAAATTGTATTTTATTTTATTCCATCTACTGTGACACTCTTTTTTTGTATCCTATGTATTGATTACCTTGTCTGTATGCATGTACCAGGATCTCCTTGTGAATGAGCTTGCTCAATGGAGTGTTCCTGCAATAAACTTAAACTTGAACTTGAACAAACTACCCACTCCTTTCCTAGCTCCATTTTGCGTATTGCTAGTCCATTTGGGACACTGTCTGGCAATATGCCCAGTTTCTTTACAAACCCAACATTTTTTTTCTTTTCTCAGAAAAATAATTTCTTTGAAACCTGGGGCTAACTGGTTTTGGTGGAGGAAGTGAGGGTTTTAGCTACTCTGAAGGCGTGCTTTTCCCTTATTGCACTGCCACACCCACCCCATTCACTCTCAGAGCAGGTCTGTTCATGGCATAGTGGTCTGAGAGTTCAGCAGCCTCTTGCACTGTTTTGGGATCTCGACCTCCCAGCCAGGTTTTCAGCTCTGCTGGGCATGCCCAAAAAAACTGCTCTAACAATACAGCATTTTCGATTTTATCTACAGAGTTGGCTTCAATTCCTTCCCACCAACGTTTTAAACACTGTCGTTGTTTCATGGCTAGCTCCTCATAGCTCATGTCAGTGCTTCTCCTGAGTTTACAGAATTTAGCTCTGTATGTTTCTGCAGTTAAATCACATTTTTTTAAAAGTGCAGCTTTATGTTTGCTGTAATCATTACTGTCCTCATTGTCCATTTGACCCAGTGCATCCTGAGCTTTCCCAGTAAGTAGCAGGTATAGCTGGAAGCTCCAGGACCCTCTAGGAATCTTTGCCTGAATACAAACTTTTTCAAAGGAATTTAAAAAGGCATCCATATCCTCCCCCTCTTTAAATTCAGCAATCAATTTAGAATTTAATTTGTAACCCAGTCCTGTAGTTCCAGTTAAACCCAAGCCACTTATCTGCTCTGGTGCTGGTGGCTGGAGTCATAGCTTCTCCAGTTAATGTTCCCTTCGGTGCTCACGCTCCTCTCAATCCGCCTCTCACTGTTCACGGTGCGCTTCTTACCATTCTCACTTCCTCTTCTCCTCTGCAGCTCATTGCTGTCACTCAGCCTCTCTCTGTTCTCACTCCTTCTTCTCCTCTGCAGCTCACTTCTCTCGCTCAGCCTTTCTCTGGAACTCCAGCTCCATTCTGCACAACTCAATCTTCAGCCTGATTGCTTCTGTCTCCAGAATGCTGGTGACCTTCCTCTGCTGCTGTGGCCCTTTGCTTGCACTGGCCCTGCTGCCCTCTTCATTGGATTTGGAGACTGCACTGGCTGCTGGCCCCTCCACACCCAAGGTTTGGTCCTTTCCAGTCACAGTCTGTGACTCAATGTTGTGGGCATCTGCTGCCATCAGGGAATCTCTGAGGTTCTGCTTGGTGGCTCTCCCCCATGCATGACTCCTCTGTCCTGGCACAACTGCCTCAAGTAGTCTGCAGTGTACCTGATGTAGTTGGAAGCCATCTCCTTCCCTAACTATGGCTACTCTAACTTGCACTTTAGAAAAAAAATAAAACAGGTAGGAACTTGACTGTTAGCAAAATGATATAGTTCTGTTTCTTTTTTAAAAAATAAATCACTGCCTTATTTTGCAAGTGAGCTGTACAGTATTAAGCTGACACACTGAACAGTTAAAGCTTTTGTTACCAAAGTTTTTGTACCGCTGCCAACCAAATCTGTCACAAACACACCCAGCAGGTCAAGCCCTCTACTCCCACAGTGTCAACCTCTGAGCACAATAGTGTGAACAGGTAACAGACAGGGTAACCATCCTGTCTGCTTTTGGGTCTGAATCACATTTAGTCTCAAGTTCTGGGGGGGATACAAACTATGAACCTTATGCTAGCATACCCAAATGTATAGGCGCAGATAATATTCTCTTCGGGGGGATGCAATATATCTTTCGCCTAAGGGCACCTAACCAGGTATCCAAAATTATCCCTTTTAACTCTATAAGACACCTTAGGTATATTCTTACCTTTTTACTCAAGCTCAGTAACACCATCAAGCTACTGAACAATTGTCAGACTTAACTATCTATACGTCACATGCAAAAAAGAACTGGCAGACACCCAGGCAGTCTTTTAAATAAAAGATACTTTACTAAAGGATGACAAAAATATGAAAAATGTAAACACAGAATAATATAAGAGCTCACAATCACATAAATGAACAAGGGAAAAGTACAAAACATAAACTCCTACCACAATACATTTTGACCATTTCTATCTAATGTATTCCCTCTGTACGTGCCTTTAAAGTTAAATCAGAGAGCTGTGTCTCTCTCTCTCAGAGTCCCCCCAAATAAATCTCTCAAACAGTTGAGACACAAATATTAGTTTAACTCTGTCTCTCCACACCCCTTCCGTGAATCATCTAGCTCTTCCTTTTAGAATATAAAAAAATACAAACATGATGTCCTATCAGGAGGTATATTAAATAAGGTGACATCAGCAAAAACTCATTTCTCAAATTATGAGTCTTTGATCCACCAGTTCCTTTGAGGTTTACAACCCTGCAATCCATCACCTAGGTGTGATATAGCCAACAGGAATCAGCTAAATGATATCTTGTCATGAATAAAATGTATATTTAGTTTCCCAATTTCAAAGCAGCAACAGGCCATAAAAGATAATAAAATGTCCTCTGGAAGGAAGGTAATTGATTAACTGGTTCCTGGTCAGTTTGCATATCCTGTAGCGTCACTGAAACCTGGTTGGGGGGGCACCCATGGAAACCCAGGCTGTCTTATGTGAGACAATCACATACTATATTTTTATATTACAGATATTATATAACAATCATAACCAGCTGGCCAAGCATTACAACTGGTATTAGAAGCTGGCCAACATGAAAGAGCATCTGCATCTGTGTGGTTCAAACCTGGGCGATATTCTACAGCATAGTCTTATGTAGACAGGGCTGAGAGCCATCTATGTCCTGTGGCATCTGCTTTGGCTGAAGTCTGAACATACAGAAGGTTATTGGATTGTTGTCTGTTTTAACCAGAATCTTGGCTCCATACAAATATTCATCGAACTGGTCTACTATGGCTCACTTTTGTGCTGGGAATTCCAGTTTATGTACTGGATAGTTCTTTTCTGATGGTGACAGACTCCTGCTGGTGAAAGCAACTGCGCGCAGCCTCTCAGAGTATTCTTGATAAAGTACTAGGCTACTCAGGCTGGCATTTATAAGAAGCACATAAGGTTTGGAAGGATCAGCATGCACTAATACAGGAGCATGGGTTAGCAGGTAAATAATTTCCTCAAAGGCTGCATCACAATCAGGGATCCATCTTGAACCAAAGGGGTTGTGAGGTTTGAAGCAGGTCTTATCAGTTTCGGTAGCACAATTCTTCTTGTACCTTTTCTGAGTGGGTGGGTACCCTTGAGTTAGATTTAACAGAGGACGTACTACTGTGGTGTAATCTTTAACAAATCAACAATAGTAACCACAAAATCCTAGGAATCTCTGCAGCTGTTTAAGATTTTGGGGCTTTGGCCAGCCAGTTAAGGCTTCCACTTTGCTTGGATCTGTCTAGATACCTTGGGAGGACACAATGTGACCCACATACTTTATAGAACTCTGGAAAAATAGACACTTGTCTAGTAACAGCTTTAGGCCGAATTCTTCCTCTCGGTCAAGTACCTTGAAAAGAAGGGCTTCATGTTCTTCTAGTGTCTTCATGTGTAAACAATAACATCATCAAGATAGACCAGGCATTTAAGAAGACTCACGTCTCTCACTGCTCATTCCTTGAGTCTTTGAAATGTTGCAGGAGTGCCGAGATTCCTTGTGGCATTCTAAGAAACTCATAAAATCCTAGGGGACAAATAAATGCAGTCTTCTCCCTATCTTCTGGGACCATGGGCATTTGATAATACTCACTGCATAAATCAAGGACGTAAAACCACTTGCTCCCATTTAGACAGTCCAGTGCATCTTGGATGCATGGCATGGTGTACTGGTTTGGGATGGTTCTTTTATTTAATTTTCTGTAATCCATGCACATTCTTACTACCCCATTCTTTTTCCTTATCACTACAGTTGGGGATGCATAAGGGCTTCGAGTCTCTTGAATTATTCCTGCAGCCAGCATTTCTTGCAGGTGACGCCTCACATCATCTATGTCAGCTGGTGCCAGTCTTCGAGATCTTTCTTGAAAAGGATGTTCATCGTGAAGGCGAATGTGGTGTTCAGCACCGGTAGCACATCCAACATTCCACTCTTTAAGAGAGAATACTCTGGTTCTTTGAGCCAACCTTTGACTGATTTGGGCCTTCCAGCCCTCTGGAATGGGTGACTCTCTGAACTCAAGCAGGTCTGCAGACACTTCTCCACCTTCTCCTCTCTTTTGCCCTGAGGGCAGTACAGCAGTGTCAGTGCAATAAGCTTTGGCCAGGGTGCAACCTGTATGCACTTCTATGTCTCTGTCAGTGACATTTTTCACTTGGACGACCATATGTCAGTGATAGGCGTGGGCCCGAACAGGAAGCACACTAGGTTTAACCAGCAACCCATCAAGCAATTTGCCTTCATCAGGAGCATCAAGCATAAGTAATTGGTTGGTTACATTTTTTTCTCAGCTGAACATGTCCACTGATACTACATTCTGCATTCATAAGAAGCACAATGGCAGAAGGGTCTTTTTCCATACTACTCCCACAGGTTAATCCTTATCATCCACTTGGGGTTGCATTTGTAACTCATAGGCTTTCTTTACCATGGTATGGATGTGCAAAGCCTTTCCACTCTTTTTCTGTTGTCTTTCTTGACACAACTGGGCTAGGCGGCCAAACATGTGGGCACTAGTGCCAATTAACACTGGAATACCATCATATAGACCAGAGGGAGAACACACTAAAGCTGGAGTCTCTACAGGATCTCCCACACTGACAACAGAAGAGGGAAAAGAAAACCACACTTTGAGGTAACTAAGGTATGGATAAAACTTTTTACTAAGTCCCCAGACATGTAGGCCATCAAGCAGTTGCAATGGGTAGTTGGATAAATGCTGATCATACCACTCTTTGAAAATTATGGTTACCTGCAAACCACTGACTAGCACTTCTCTGGCAGGGATTCCTTCTATGTACACAGTAGTCTCCAAAGAGGGGCCTACTAACTCTGCACAGTCAAGAGAGGTAGTTGCAGGTGCTTTAACATAGAACTTTGCAACAAAAGGCTTAACAGATGAAGGCTTGGCAGAAAGTTTGGGGTTGTTTCGTTTAATGTGGTTTAACAACTTAGCATTCACCTTTCTTAATTCTTCAGGTGACTGGCATATCTTTCTAGTATGGCCGTCTTCCCCACAGTGATAGCAGAAGATACCAGACTTAGGATTTTGTGAATGAGTAAGTCCTTTGGTTAGTTTGCCACTAGGGTATTTCCCAGGCTTTGGTCCTTCTGGTTGCCTATAGGAATGCTCATACCCACCAGGCCTTCTCGCGCTTTGGTTGGCAGATTGAGCAAAGTCACATACTAGGGATCTCAACTTTCTCATCTTCCTCAACATGTCACTGTTAATCTCCTCTTTAGGAGCTTGAACACTGGCACTGTTTGCAGAGGACTGAGCCTCACTGGACACTTCAGCAGCATTAATACAGGCATTCTGGCCTTTTGAGCACTTTGAGCACTTACTTTTAGCTCTCTCAATTCTTTTAGCAAATCTTTCAGGTACTGTGAATCAGTAACAGTCTCTTTATGACCTGTTGGTCTCACATCACACCCTGGAACTTTAATTGCCTGTGTCCCATCAATGGTGTGGGCAACAACTACGGAGGTGGGATAGGATTCCCAGCATTCCTTTTTTTTACATTCAGCTTTCCAACTTCCCTTATTAATACTCGGTAGGAAGGTAGGATGTCTCTCTCCTCCTCCAAATGCAACTTAAGTATCAGTATAGTAGACTGGCAAGCAGCTTCAAGTATATGCGTCAGCACGTATTCGGTTCAGAACCTGGGGGAGAATGCCTCCCCTGTGGAAAACTCGCAGCAAAGCCCTCTCTACCCAATCCAGAAAAGCAGATAAGGGCTCTCCCTGCCACTGGCAAGTAAGTTTAAATTTCAACCAGAGGTCCTCACTAGATTCTATGCTTCCAAACATATCTTCCAAAGTGGCCAAATACTCTTGGGCAGGTGCATTTGGATCAGTGGCTTGGAAGACCTGAATGGCATCCAAGGCCAAGCCTCAGAGGCTCTCCATAATTCTCTTTTTTTTCCCTCAGCCTCATTACACTGCCACTCTTGCATAAGAAGTGAGGCATAGTCTATTCATGTCTCCAGGTCATCCTCCCCATTAGGTGTAGGAAGGGTGCCAGAAAACACTCCAACTTGTGGTAAGAGTCATGACCAAGGCCACTGATTTACGGTGATTAAAACAATTAAATTCCGTTTTCAAGACTTAAGATTCCGGAATTTCACCGGTGATTGTTACTCTAATTTCCGGATTTTACCGGGATTCTGTTATCAGTTTTTAGTATGTGCATAAATAATCAGAATTAAAGAAGGCTTCATATACAGAGCATTAAATAAAGCAAACTGAAAATAGTACAGGAAGGAATTAAAAGAAAAACACACTTTTTTTATAGATTTACTGATCTGAAAGAAAATGCCAGATTCCATGAAATCTTCGTCTTTACCGGTTTTCAGGCAGCCCTAATTCTGAAATTTTACTGGATTTTCCGGTTAAAACCGAAAAACAGTGGCCTTGGTCATGACTAACTGAGGGCACAGGCATAGGTACAGGTGCCAGTACTGGTGCAGGCATAGGGGCTGGTGTGGGCCCCGAGGGAGGGGTGCCTCTAGGGGTCTCAAGCAATTTTTTCAAGTGCTTGAGGGTTTGACCCTCAGCCTGTAACAGTTTATCAAGCTTTTCTTTTAGTCCTTCAGATTTAGGGGACCTCTCAGGTGTAGACATCATGCTATACATGTTTACCACTTTCCAAGCCACTGGAGACTCATCAGAAATAATGACTTTGGGCACCCTTGTAATGTCCACTGGATTACTACATTCTACTAAAGCTACTAGAGTCTGGCCCATCAGTATTTTGATACCTCACTATAGTTCAGCCTAAACACTTTATTGCCAAGTGAACATTTTCTATGGTGGCCTTGTTAGTACCCAGGGGCATGTCCAGGAGCAATAAGGCCTTTTGGGGGTCAACCTTTTCTGCCTCACACCATCTAAGCAATTAGTGTAGGGATGGTGTACAGCCATTTTATTAGGGGGAAATTCAAAACCAGAACTGGTAACATGCTCCATATTGGTGGGAGTCTCCTTGTGTGGCCCAACTGGAATTTTGCATTTTGACCACTAGGAGGCCATAATCTCAGCGGTGCCTCTAAAGATGTAACCCAGATGCCATCTCCCAATGGGCTACTACCCCTGTCTGCTGCCCTAAATGCAGGTTGAGTTCTGATTCGGAAAAAAGGGCTCAGTACTAATAGTAAAACTATTTGTGCAGTGCCCCCACCCAGAGTGATTTTCAAGTGGGTTAGATGTTAAGCTAGCACAACCCTCTGGCAAGTTGCACCTACCCACAGCCCCACCCAGTGGTCCCACACATGGAGTTACACAAGACACTTTACATTGCATTTACAGGTACAATTACTGGTGAGCACTAATAATATGCTCACAGTACATGCACTTACCAACAGGGACTGAACCTCTGGAAAACACCATATGCACCTGTAAGAAATGGTTACCAGCAATAACAATGTACCTTTTATCTTCCAAAATAGACCAGTACATCAATAATGACCTGCTCATGGACCCATGTAACATTCAAACAACAAACTGAATTATTTAGGGGATTGAACAATGGGTAGGGGATGCAAATCAAAATTAGATTACCTAGCACTTGGGTTTGGCAATACTTTTTCTCTGCATTACATTTAAAACAATATAGTCAACCTCCTGGACTGTCCAGTTAACCTCACTAGGTACACAGGATCTGCAGTGTTGCAGGCCTGAAGCGTTGCGCGGGGTGACTTGCATTGCAGCTAGCTGAGGCCCTTAGACAAACAAATTTCTACTAATTCTTTCACCGTTGGTGGTTGCAGAATTCACAAGCACTTTAACCCAACACAATTGCAATCTTCAGGCCCGATGACCTGCAAAAATGGTCTAAACCACAATAAGAACTTGACAAGCAAATCAGATGGTAACATACTTTTATTTCTTGTTGCCGGGTTAAACCCTGTTATACTCACTGCACCAGGACCTCGGGATCTAGATTGATTTCCAGGCTGGAACCTCTTGAGGACTGGCTCTCTGGTTGTTTGCTGCAGGCTGCAGGTCCCTTCTTTTGTGACAAGGAGGAGAATACAGGGACAAGGGTTTGCATGACTCACTCCCACGTCACCACTTATCCCCAAGGGGCCGGAACCCATGATGATCTTCTCCACAGAAGCTGACTCCCCAAACCAACCTCTTAGCAGCTTTGGTATTACAGGCAAGAAAAGTCTCTTAGATAGGTTGTTTGGCATCACAGGCTTTAATTCTGGAATAGCCTTAGGCTGCGCAGTTTATCAGCTTGTAAGTTGCAGTCTCTGATGTGTAAGATGGCACAACAGAAATGCAGGTCTTCCTCTTTTGGCAACAGAAGACAATTCTGGTAGCCCCAGGATTCAGGTTCAAGCACAGTCCCTGGGGCAAAAAGGGCTCTCACTGACACATAGCTTGAGGATCTCTCAGACATACTGACCCTCTTTCAGTTGGGATATTCCGCTCTGAGGAAATCACTTCTTCTCTCCCCTTTGGAGACTTTCACCTCGGTCTGCAAACTCAGCAGTCCCAATGATTCAGTAGAAATTCAGGCTGAGGAGAGTTAAAGCAGGCCTCTCTCCAAATTCCCTGAGCTGATCGCAGAGTCTCCTCACTTCTTGGAAGCTCAGGCTGGTCTGCCCCAGTTTAAACAGTCCTTCTAAACTAAAGAACAAAGTTTCTGAAATCCGGTTGGCTGCCCAAGCTGTCAGACACAGTTCTAGAATCCTGAATGGTCAAAAATTGGGCACTAACCATTGTCCCTGTTGTTTCTCCCAAAAGCCTCTGGCACAGTCCCAAAAGTCTCTGCAATATTTATTTATTTAGTTTTTGTTTACCAGATAAGCACGCTAGACAGTCAAGTGCCTATTTTCAGGTGCGACCAGAGAGAATTACAAAGGAACAGGCAATAACACTTCAGAGACAATGTAACAGTAATCAACAAGGTACAGTCAGGTACAGGCAGAAAACCCAGGCAATAGCAAATTAAGAGACAAGGTAACAACAACTAGCAAGGTACAGACAGGAATAGGCAGCAAACTGCGGTGAGGTGCAGGCAGAGAACAAATACAAGGCAAGTACAGTGATTAAGGCATGGCAACCACAGGAAACAGTCAAGGGACCAAACATATCTCAGCAGGACATTTTCAAAGAGTGCGATGTAGACAACTGCACACGTGCTGTCAAAGGAGCACAGGCGCACCATGGAGGGTAGGTCAGCTAAGAGCAAAGGCAGTCAGAAGCTTGTTTTAAGTAGCCCCAGAGGGAGGACCTGAAACAACTGTGGGTAGGGGCAGTCGTTACATGAGCAGGGAATAGGTTCCAAGCTCTGGGGGCAAGGGCCCCAAAGGTGTGATCCCTGGTGAAGGAGCGAGTTTTTGGTACCATGAGAGCCTGGGAGTCACTAGACCTCAGCTGATAACCAGAGGGGACAGGCTTGAGCAGATCGGCAAGTGCAAGAGGGGTGGATGATCAGATGATGTTGTCTATAAAGTTGCCCAAGACAAAGGATCAATAGTTACTAGGGGAGAGCCACCCCAGCCTGGAGTAGAATTGACAGTGATGGGTGAGGCAGGGGGCTGATAGGGCAAAGTAACATACATTATTGTACACTGTGTCCCATTTCGTGAGCCAGGTTTTTGGGGTTTTCATGAAGGAGGTGAGCCCATAGCACAGCGTGGGGAGAAGAACCCCTTTTGCAAGTGCAAGTTGGGAAGCAGGGGTGAGGCAACTTTTGGCTTTGTACACCAGACCCAGTTTAAATGCTTTTTAAATGCAGTTTAAATAAATGCTGGCTTGCAATTGTCTGACAGGCTACTGATATGGCTGCTTTTGACACAGTCACCCTGCAGTCCACATATTATCCCCAGTTTAAAGTTCTGGTGCAGCCTGTAGAAAAACCTTTTTATTTACAATTGCCCCATTTCCTAAAAGCTTACACTGCGCTCTGTTAAGTGCTTCCATTTTTAAACATGTATCTGCTTTCCCAGCCTGTCTCTGCTGCTGAAATACGGTGCCCCAGACTGCAGGCAGACTTGCTCATTAGCATTCATACAGCCTTATTAATATACATGAGGCAAATGCATTGTACTAGGCACCCCTTATTTTAAATTATTCAGAGGTCTCTCACCAGCCATGTTTAGGTGCCAGGTCCCCAATTAAACATCTTTTGGGACCAGAATCAGCTTAAGGGTTTCTGTTTTGCTGCTGCAGGGACGAGTAGACCAAGCGCAATACCGCACATGCACGAGTCATCTGCCAGCACAGGGGTGCAAAGAGAAATGCAGCAGCTCACAGACTAGCCCCTCCAGCCCCACTCTGGGTCAAAACAAATATAGTGGCTGAAGAGAGGACCGAAGGCTAAAGGACTTGGGCCTGAGGCGCACATCGGGTCAAACGGGAGATAAACAGAAAGACAGGCGATCAGGACACAAATGAGATAAGCCCCCATGGGGGGTTACAGTAAGACTGTAAAGAAGGTCCTAGTGATCAGGGACTTAATGGTTAGCAGCATGAACAGGATGCTGGAGGGGAGTAGACAGAGGAGGGTTAGTCTGATGCCTGACTGGAACATCAGCCAGTCGGGACTTAGGTAGAATAGGGAGGATGGTGGAGAGGGAAGGGGTCAAGCTGGGGATGTTGGTGCACCTAGATACCAAAGATCTGGCCAACCAGTCAGTAGAGGCGCAGATTAGAGGAGCACTCAGCTTCCCTGGCCTTTTCCAAATCAACCCTGTGTGGGTCTGGATAGAAAGGCAGGACTGGATTAGGAGTACTAAGATAGCAGAACTCAATAGTTGGCTCAAGGGGTGGTGTCGGTACATGGAGTACCACTTTGTAGAGGACTGGGGGGATTTCTGGGACAAATGAGTCTTCAAAGGTGACAGGCTTCACATGACAAGAAAGTGGGCCAGTGCACTGGCACAGTCATTTGATGTCTATATCAGGCATTTAAACTGATTGCAGGGGAATCCAGGTCTAGAGGATCCACAACTGAGGGTGAGCAGAAGGGAATCCAAGATAGTACTCCCCCACATCCAGGGGATGATAGCAGAATACATGGTACAGGGAACACTGTAGGGGTTGCAGGACTAAGAGGAAGGACAGTTGTGAGAGAAGAAACTGCAGACAAGGACATTAAGGGAGAGGGGAAAAAACATTGCTGGCAGATGGACAGTAGCAGAGTGAGAACAGGGGTCAAGTGAAAGGGGTATACATTAATACCAAGATCCTGGGGAACAAACTTAGTGAGTGCCAGGCAATGATGGCACACACTGAGATGGACCTTGTGGGCATCACAGAAACATGGGCCACAGAAAATAATAACTGGGAGATGGTGGTCCCTGGATATACATTATTCAAGAGGGATTGAAGGACAGGTCGGGGGGGGGATCACTCTCTATGTCAGCGAGAACACTGAAGTGACTGAAGATAGGGGCATTAGAGGTAGCAATGGGGAAACTGAGTCTACATGGGTGCAATTCATGGTGGCCTCAGGCAGGAAAATAAGCTTGGGGTAGTCTATAGGCCCCCAGATCAAGGGAAGGAAAGGGACAGAGAAATGGGGAGGACCTTAAAAGAGGGGTAGCAAAGGGGGAGGTGGTAGTGGTGGGGGCCCTAAACATGCCAGACATCGATCGGGAGGTCCTGGTGGCCAAGAGCACCAGGAGTCAGTCACTGCTGGATGCCTTTCAGGGCTGTCTGCTAGTACAACTAGTTAAAGAACCCACCAGGAAGTCCACAGTCCTAGACATGGTACTAACACATAGTGGGTGCTGTGAGAGTAGGGGAACCACTGGAGAATAGTGACCAGAGCTCTGTGTGGTTTGAACTGGCCCTAGGGGATGGTAAACTGCACTCAAGAACCAAAGTCCTTGACTTTAGAAGGGCGGACTTTGATAAGATGAGGGAACTGGTCAGGGAGACATTATTGGGAGTGGAGAGCATAAGCAGGGTGTAGGAGAAATGGAAGGCAATCAAGGGAGCTATCCTTGAGGCATAAAAGCCATGTGTAAAAGTAGTGACAAAGAAAAATATGACGAAGAAACCACTATGGTTCTCACCTAGAGTCAGGGAAAACAGTCGGGGCCAAAAAAGAGGGCCTTTTGAAAATACAAGAGTAAGCAAGGAGAGGCAGAATGGGAGGAATATCTTTCAGAAAACCAGGGAGGCAAAGAGGACCATCAAGGAGGTGAAAGCAGACACAGAACTGCACATTACGAGGGAGTGAAGAATGGAAAAAATAATTTTTTAGATATATCAGTGAAAAATATAAAAGGAGGTGGGAATCGCATGTCTGGTGGAGGGAGGTAGACTGATGGAAGAGGATGGGCAAAAGGCCATCATTCTGAATGACTATTCTTGATCAGCCTTCACTAAGGAGAAGGCAGACCCCTGCCTGAGAGCAGCATCAAAGCAGCTTCAAAGGCAATCCCAGAAATTAGTCTGCCTTTGTTTACTAGGGAAGGAGTCCTGAAGGGGCTGGCAGCCCTCAAGACAGATAAGGCCCTGGGTTCAGATGAGTCACACCTGAGGATACTAAGGAAGTTAGCAACGGAACTGGCTGATCCACTAACTGGACTGTTCAACAGCTCACTCAGGACTGGGGAAGTCCCAGGGGATTGGAAGTTAGCAGATGTAGTGCTGCTACATGGCGGGGGGGGCAACCAAAGAATTATAGGCCCGTTAATCTGACCTCCATCATGGGGAACTAATGGAATCTCTGATTAAAGAGACCTCATAGACTACCTGGGGAGCAATGGACTCTAGGATGGTAAACAACATGGTTTTGTCACAGGAAGGTCTTGTCAGACCAGCCTGATAGTCTTCTTTAACTGAGCGACAAAGGAGATAAACAGAGGCCATGAGGTGGACTTGTTGTATTTTCAGTTTGGTAAGGCCTTTGATTTGGTATCACACAAGAGATTGCTTAAGGAAATGGAAGACCTGGGTGCAGCTAAAACTCTTAATGAACTGGGTGGGTAACTAGCTAACAGGAAGGCGACAGAGGGTGGTAGTCAATGGGGTTAAATCAGAAGAGAGGGAGGTAATGAGCGGGGTTCTAGAGGGATTGGTCCTGGGACTAGTCCTCTTCAACATGTTCATTAGTGACATTAATCCTTCCAGGACAGCTTCCTGCTGCAAATGGTCAGTGAACCAACCAGGTTAGGGAATATCCTTGACCTTGTGCTGGCAAATGGGGACTTTGTAAGAGAACTTACAGTGGAGGAACCGCTGTCAGGGAGTGACCACCACTCAGTATGGCTCACATTGGATATGGGCAAGGAAGGAGTGGAATCTGGCACAGTAGTGCTGGACTTCAGGAGGGCTGACTTTGGGAGGATGGGGGAAGTGGTAAAGGGCACCTGGCCAGAATTCAGTCTAGTATGGACACTGTCCAGAGGTGGGAGCTCATAAAGTTGGGGATAGTGGAGGCAACCAAAACCTGCTGCAAAGCCCAGAGCAAGAAGGCTAGGGCTAAGAAACCGATCTGGTTGAACAAGGAGGTCATGGAAAAGGTAAGGAGGAAAAGAGCTGCCATTAGGAAGTACAAGAAAACAGGGAGGGGAGGACAGGGAGGAGTACTTGACAGAATCGAATGAGGTGACAAGGGCAGTAAGGGGAGCCAAAGCATCTACGGAACTCAGGCTGGCACAAGGCATTAAGAAGGGGAGAAGGACTTTAGACACATCAGGAGAAAAGGAGCTGCACATAGTAAGGATTAGGAAGGAGGGGGGTTGGGTTGAAGCAGGGTGCGATAAGGCGGAAGCACTAAATGAGTACTTCTGCTCAGTATTTACTAAAGAGAAGAGGGGGTGACACCCAAGGTGGGAGAAATGGCAGAAGCAGGGTGGGAAGTGGTGACAGATGGGGAAATCATGGAGAGCAGAGTTTGAGAGGGTTTGAAGGCACTGAGGGTGGACAAGGCGCCAGGCCCAGATGGCATCCACCCCAGGGTACTGAAGGAGCTGGCAGAGGTCCTTGCAGGACCTTTGGCAGACCTATTTAATGCCTCACTACATTCGGGGTGTGTACCTCAGGACTGGAGGATGGCTCATGTGGTGCCCCTCCACAAGAGTGGCCCCAAGGATGAACTGGGAAACTACAGACCAGTGAGCCTCACATCCATCGTGGGTAAGCTAATGGAGACTGGTGGCCCTCCTAGAGGCCAAAGGACTACAGGACAGCAGACAGCATGGCTTCATACGTGGCAGATCCTGCCAAACCAACCTGGTTGAGTTCTATGACTGGGTAACTAGGCAACTGAACAGGGGCCATGCAGTGGATGTCCTGTATCTGGACTTCAGTAAGGCATTCAACCCAGTGCCACATGGAAGGCTGGGAAGGAAGTTAGTAGGCATAGGGGGGTGCAAAGCTGGTGAGATGGGTAGGAAACTGGCTGCAGGGAAGGCAACAGAGGGTGGTGGTGGGTGGGGAGCTCACACCCAAGGGCAGTGACAGTGGTGTTCACGGCTCGGTGTTGGGACCAGTGTTGTTTGGGATATTCATTTCAGACACATCATGGGACATCAAGAGCAAGATCAGTCTGTTTGCTGATGATACCACGGTAGGCGAGTGGTGGATGACCTAGGGGGATGGCAGGGGTTGCAGGATGATCTGGCAAAACTTGAAACCTGGTCAGACACCTGGCAACTGGGCTTTAATGCCAAAAAGTACAAGGTGCTGCATTTTGGGATGAAGAACCCAAGGAGGAGTTACCAGCTAGGGGGAGTGCAGCTAGTCCAGACAGAGGAGGAGAAGGATCTGGGTGTGCTCATTACAGGGTCAACGAACAACTCGGCACAATGTAGGAAGGCAGCTGCAAAGGCCAACAAAATACTGGGTTGTATTGCAAGGGGTATATCCTCGAGGAAGGAGGAGGTGATTCTGCCACTGTATAGGTCATTAGTTAGACCACACCTAGAGTACTGCATGCAGTACTGGCGTCCGTATCTGAAGAGGGACATTAAGTTACTGGAGGGGGTGCAGCACAGAGTGACAAAGATGATCAAAGGGCTGGGGGACTTATCATACGAGAGGAGGTTGAAGGAGTTGAACATGTACTCACTGGAGGAGAGGAGAGACAGGGGTGACACGATTGAAACCTTTAAATACGTGAAAGGAATAAACAAGACGGGTACAGAGGGGCTGTTCAAAGTAAGGAGGGAAGAGCCACCAGGGGCCATGATATGAGACTGGAGCGAGGAAGGTTCAGGAGGGAGATGAGGAGACACTTTTTACAGAGAGGGTGGTGGCTGGGTGGAATGCGTACCTGCTGAAGTGGTATGCAGTAGAACAGTGGACTGCTTCAAACGAGGATGGGACAGGACAAGGGGGGTTAATGAAGGGAAGGGTGGAAGGAGGGGCAGCTGCAGAATAAGGGTGCTAGCTGCACATCTTGTTAACTTGATAGGACCTCAGCCTTATCTGCTGGCAAATTTCAGATGTTTCGTAATGAAGGAATCCAGGGAAGTTGTGTCTCTTTGCGGATGACACAAAACTATGTGGGAGGGTGGATAGTGAAGAAAGAATAAAGAATATGTAGAAGGACCTGCTAGAGTTAGAGGGGTGGCAGTTAAAATTCAGTGCAAAAAATTTCAAGGTAATGCACCTAAGGAAAAAGAACCCCATGACGGAGTACTGGATGGGAGGGGAGAGACTTTGCACTACAGACAAGGAATGGGATCTAGAGGTTACCATCTGCAACTCCCTTAAGCAAACTAGTCACCATGGGAAGACTACATGGATCACGCAGCTCCCATCTTCCGACACTTTTCTTATGTTCTTGGGCAGAATAGATAGACCATGGGTCTTTTTCTGCCATCATTGTCTGTTTCTAAATTTCTAATGCCAGCTCTGGGCAGGAAACATCAAACAATAAGAAATTGATAAAGAGGCTATAGCAGTACTTAGGCCTCCTTCAGACTTGCTACTGCAGCTAGGATATAGCGCTCCTCTTTCAGGCATGTTTCAAAGTTTATTATGTTAACCCTGACACCACAGCAACTGCAGGCAAATCAAATTTCCTTTCCAGGTGAGGCACGTGGTCATGTATGTAACTCAGAGGTGTTAATTAGTTAATGAGGTGTTAATAGGTGTTGAAAAGAGGGGAAATTGTTTAACCAGGAAAGGCACACTAAGCTGAGGCTTGTTTCTAGGTGCAACCTGGAAGCACAAGGAAGTTAAGTGACTTGCTCAAGGTCACACAGCATGCAAGTGGGGGCTGTGGGATTCAGACCTATATCTCCAGGTTTGTGGCTCAGTGTCTTAAACCACAGTGCTATACTGCCGCCAAGCAATACTTCGTCACAGCGATTAGGTTGAAATGTCCCAGACAAAAATGATTACATGTTAAACTGGCAGAATCCACTTTCTGTAGTCAGGATGATTCACTCAGAGCTGGGGGCAGGGCCCTAGAACTGGGCCTTGCTGGCCTGTGCCTTGATCTGGCCTTGATCCTCACCAATCACTTTATGTCCACAATTACTAGAACAAGACAGATACACACTCTGTAGTGCAGGGAAAGGTGCAAGCACAGGGGAAACCTATTCCCTCAAACAGACAAGCAAGGCAGTTAAAGTGCTGCACACATGAGAGAATACTTGTAGCATCCAAAAGCCAGAGTCCAAGAAAGCAGTGTATCTAGACTATGAGGAGCAAACAGCCTTACCTGTTTAGCACCACTGGATTCCTGCTGTTTTGCCAAGGATTTGTCAATGAACTCTTCAAGCAGCACTGATGACTTGGCTCCTGCTTGTGGATGCTACAGTTATTCTTTCTTGTGTGCAGTACTTTTCCTGCCTCACATTATGTCCGCATATGACTTTGTCATCACTACTAGCACAATCAATACCATATCTACTGCCCCTCCACTTGACTGGGCACTGCTGCACAGATAATTACACTTTTCTGAAAACCATACCTCCCATGCTGGGCACAGTTACCCACTAGATCAATTGTGTGGTGGCACCCTCCCAGGCAGGTTGACACACTGTCCTGGGTGGCAATTATGAATGACTCTGTGCCATCTAGTGGCCAGACTATGTTTTGCACCTCACTTATTGGTCCAGCTGTATGTGTCTTTCTCCCGACAGCACACTGATGGCCCCAGTGACCCTAAGCAATGAACTCCATTGTTCAGTTCAATTCCGTGGGACTTACATGACCCTGACTCTTGCCAGAACCCTTTATTCTGATGAACCATTACAATTTATCATCACGTACATTAGCACCCTGTGCACAGCTGCACATCAGTCTGTTGTTATCTTGGTTGTCTTAGGGATCACTTGTGAAGAACCCTGATCTCCTAGTTGAAAGCACAGTGCACCACTGGTGCTGCAGTACTGGTCAACCCTTACCACTGTTTTGTATACAGTGGCGTGAAAAAGTATTTGCCCCCTTCCTGATTTTCTCTATTATTGCATATTTGTCACACTGGATGTTTTCAGGTCTTTAGAGAAAATGTAATATTAGATAAAGGGAACCTGAGTGAACAAATAACACTTGTTTTTTTTTTTTTATTTCACTTATTTAATGAAAAAAAGTTAACCAACACCAACTGGCACTGTGTGAAAAAGTAATTGCCCCCTTACACTTAATAACTGGTTATGCCACATTTAGCTGCAATGACTGCAACCAAACACTTCCTATAATTCAATATCAGTCTTTCACATCGCTGTGGAGGAATTTTAACCCACTCTTCCTCGCAGAACTGCTTTAATTCAGTAACATTTGGTAGGTTTTCGAGCATGAACTGCTCGTTTCAGGTCCTGCCACAGCATCTCTATTAGGTTTCAGTCTGGACTTTGACTAGACCACTCCAAAACTTTAATTTTACTTCTTTTAGCCATTCTGATGTGGACTTGCTTTTGTGTTTTGGATCATTGTCTTGCTGCATGACCCAACTACGCTCAGCTTCAGCTGACGGAAGGATGACTGGACATTCTCCCTTAAGAATTTTCTGGTACAGAGCAGAATTCGTGGTTCCTTTAATTATGGCAAGTCATCCTGGTCCTTAGGCAAAGCATCCCCATACCATCACACTACCACCACCATGTTTGACAGTTGGTATGGTGTTCTTACTGTGGAATGCTGTGTTTGCTTTACACGAGACATTATGGGATCCATGTTGTCCAAAAGTTCCACTTTGGACTCATCTGTCCATAGAACATTTTCCCAAAAGGCTTGTGGATCATCCAGGTGCTTCTTGGCAAATGAGAGACGAGCATTTATGTTCTTCTTGGTTAGCAGTGGTTTCGCCTTGCTACTCTCACATGAAGCCCATTTTGCCCAGTCTCTTTCTGATTGTGAGTCATGAACACTGACCTTAGCTGAGGCAAGAGTAGCCTGCAGTTCTTGGATGTTGTTTTAGGATCCTTTGAGACTTCTTGGATGATTTTACACTGTGCCCTTGAGTAATTTTGGCAGGCCGCCCACCCTGGAAGGTTCATCACTGTTCCAAGTGTTCTCCATTTGGAGATTATGGCTCTCACTGTGGTTCAATGGAGTCCCAGAGCCTTAGAAATATCTTTGTAACCCTTTCCAGACTGATAGAGGGCAACAAATTTTTTCTGATCTTTCAGGAACTTCTTGATCATGGCATAATGTGCTTGTTGAATCTTTGTGCTGGCAATGTGACTCTGATGGTAAGGGCCAAAATAAGTGAGGTTTATATTGAGCAGGGCTGGCTGTAATCAAGCCTGGCTGTGTTCAATCAGCTGACTCTAATTATCCCTTTAATTGGGTTGATTTAACTAGGGGGCAATTACTTTTTCACACAGTGCCAGTTGGTGTTGGTTAACTTTTTTCATTAAATAAATGAAATAAGTAAAAAAAAAAAGTGTTATTTGTTCACTCAGGTTCCCTTTATCTAATATTATATTTTGTCTAAAGACCTGAAAACATCCAGTGTGACAAATATGCAATAATAGAGAAAATCAGGAAGGGGGCAAATACTTTTTCACGCCACTGTACCTAAAGCTAAGCAGCAGGGCCTCATAAATTCAAGCACAGTGCCAAGTCAATGGCAGTTTCACTCTCCATATCATCAAACTAAAGATGACTTGCAGCATTTCCCTACAAACAATGGCTACGTCGAACTGCCACAGTAGCACAGCAGCAGAGGTACTCTCTGCTACCCTGGTGACCCAGGTTCAAGAACAGACTCAGGTCGCAAAGGGGCTGGCTGGAGAAGGGAGGATTATGCATCCATGGACTGCTCTCCTCTCTCAGGAGGGGGGTTAACATGTCCTGCTGGTCGGTTGCCACCTGTTGGCATCTGCATGGCAGAGTAGCAGAATGGCATGGGAAGCAATCCCGCGCTCAAACACTCACAGCATCTCAGCAGAGGTGCAACTCCCACATTGTGTCAATGCATGTTGTTGCTACATGGGAGGAAACAAAGGAGAAACCTCTGAGCATAGCTGGATGATGGTCTAGTCCACTGCAGACTCTGCACAGGCAACTGTGCACTTCTGATTAGGTCCTATGGCAGAGAACACCTGAATAAGGTAAGACCCAGAGATATCAGGTGACGGGTCAGGGGGTACCGGTCCAGATGGGGGTATGTTGGCCTATTGGAGTAACGAGTGTAGTATAAAAAACAACACAATGGCTACACCTACAAGTATTTCTCATAATATTTTATACTGCAGCTTCCAGAATGGCAAGAGACAGACACGATTGACACTTGACCTAAGTTTGTCTAACATTTCCTGTGTATATAAGTCATTTTTTTTTTTCTTTTCATACAGGTTATTGGGAGCTCGCTGCTCTTTGTACATGACCAACAGGGGCATGCCAATGTGTGGCTTATTGACTTTGGAAAGACAACTCTACTCCCCAGTGGGCAGACTCTGAGCCACCGGATGCCCTGGGAAGAGAAAAATCGGGAGGATGGCTACTTGTTGGGACTAGACAACATAATTGACATGATAGCCACTATTGTAACTAACTAAATAATGGAAAACAGAGAAAAAAAAGAAAAACTCTCTTCTGAAATCTGTGTATTACTGGCTGCATGGAAGAATGACTCGGGGACCCTTGCAGTTCGTGTTGGACATTGTGTACTACCCTCCTTACTGGAGTGACTCTACATCCATTCGGTTTATCTCAGACAGCAACTGAAGCAGTGTGCCTCAATGTGAGCAGGTGTAGCAGATGACGAAGTGTGAGAACCGAATGCTGTTCACTAAAACATTTCATATATTCATGTGGAACTCCAGTAAGGGATCTAAAATGTAACTAAGCAGTACCCTCCCCCAACATACACAGGCTTGCCGTTAACATGGCCTTTGGCAGTTTCTGACAATTCCCCCTGCTTATAACACTTGATCAGAGACATTCTCTGGGTGGTGCTGCTTTGCCATTAGGAGTACAGTAGTTACACACTTCACCTCAGTTATAGTCTATAGAAAATTAACTTAGTTCAAAACCAAATCTGAGAACAAAACCCTTTTAAAATCATTTTAAGCTAAAGTTCTAATTATAACAGTTTCTAACTTGGGCACAGAAGATGTTTGCTTGGCAGACTGTAATTTACTGTATGTGTATAGCTACTGTTAGGGTGCTCTTATTAAAGTAGAGGAGCCAAGATCAGAGGAAAATACGTTTCTTGCACTGCACAGATTTCCAATTGATCTTGCATGCTGTTTTAAGAAAATGGGATTCCTCTTCTGGGTCCACTGAAGCAGTGTTCCCTTGCAGTAGCTGTTAGACCCCATCAGATAAAATAAGTTTATAAGGTGGGAAAAAAAAAACCAACACATAAAACTGGAGTGAAAAAAGTAAGTAGAGACACAATGCTGCACATGACCCCCCTGACATTCTCAGCCAGAACTTCCAGTTTAGCGTGGCAGCAGCAGGTCATACAACAATGAAGAGGTGGCACAAGAGCAGGACCCCCTAGGTCATTTTCAGGAGGAACAGACTTGCATCTACTTAACTGGACCTTAAATAGTGCAGGTCTTAGGATACGGCATCCCTTTTTGAACACTCTATAGGCTGTGGCGAATGATAGGCCAGTTGCCATGTCCCCTTCCCAATCTGGATTATTTTGATCTCCAGATTTTTCAAAAAAGTAAAATAACTAAAAAAAATCCTGGGTGCTGTCTATAACTGACAGATATTGTATGTACCCTTGATATTAAAAGAAATAGTTTTTTATTTTTGAGTTTTAGGGTGGGTGTATAGTGTACAGGGATATTGTGCTTGGTTTATAAAATCCCTGTTTTTGTTGCATTAAAGGGGTATAGGGTTTTGGAATCAGGATCTTAACCTTGTACTCACTAGCAGGGCTTCAGTTGGTATAGTTATGGAAGTATTTTAGGTTTGAAAAAATTATGAAAAATGGCCGAACTTAACCAGATGGCATTATTAAACTTCCATTTTCCTCCTCTTTAAAAATTTGCTACTTATATTTGTTTCACTTCACAGAATATTGGTGGAAGTACTTCCCAAATTTGACCAACAGAATTATTTTGCTGTACCTCCACAGATATAAAAATCTGAAGCCCTATTTCATATCCTCTTAAAGCAGCAGTTGAAGTGAAAAAAAAAATGACCTGGACTGCTGTATGTAGTCAAGCTGGCAGCATCCCTAGATAAATCACAAAGGTTTCTATAACTGAACTGTAGCAAATCTAAGTTAAATACAAGTCTTCCTGGTCTCAGGGCTTGCCCTTCTACTGCTACACCAATCACAACATAGATGACCAAAAGAGGCGCCTATGGCGATTGGTGTAATTCATGTTTGCTCATCAAAACTTGAGTGACAGCTGAGAGCCGTACTTGTGAGACTGATGCAACCAATAGATAAATTCCTGGCACGTTACTTTCAGCAGACTTCTGAAGCTTTTTTCCTTAGTTTGCAGGCCTCCAGTTCCCCTGGCAAGTGCCATAAACATCTCACCTAACTCAACACTCTCCACCCCACCCACTCCAAGTGCTCAGTCTTTTATAAATGAAGACTAGCCCTTAGTGGTCAGGGCTGTTCATATGAGAACTGCAGTTTTTCTTTTTTCTGATTCTAATCCCAAATCCCCCACCCCATAAATCTAGTCTGTAGAAAATTTTGAACAAATGTACCTTCTTTTCTCTTTCCCCTCAGTTATGTAGTATACATTCTATCCTGTATTTTCTCTTATCAGGACCCACAGACCTCCTAGTGCTAAGAGCCCTGCTTACATTCACCAATTTACATGGGGAATTGTGGAAGGGGTAGGGGACCTGACAGTGCTGCTATCACCCTGAGGGAGGCTGTGATGGCAGAATGCAATGGCATTCACCACTGGACTGGGGATGTGTTGCTAGCAGCATTTTCCCAGTCCTGGCTGTCAGAGTCCATCCTCTCAAGTTTGCTATAGAACCAGGTCACCAGTATGGCAGTGTGTTGGACTATGGGACAGCCCCCTTTATGTTTTCACCTCCACCACCTCACTGATTGTGGTCCACACACTTTCAGCCACAAGATTGAGTGTGGAGCTTCTTTCATAGCTGGGCCAGTGCTGCACCTTTGTTTGCCAGCAGGGAGTGACTTAATGTTAGGTGCCTCGTGCCCTATGCCCCTCCCCCCACATCTCCATCTCTGTGGCAAGTTCTGCTCCCAGCCACAGTTTGGGATTTCAGGGCTTGGATGTGAATACCAGTTGCTTAGAAAGCAATGCAACATGCTGTCACTGTGACACTGGGATGACTTTACCTCCATTTTCTCAAATGATAGGCATATTGAATTTTTATTTATCATTTATGATTCTCCTATTTTTCTGTTCCAGTGTTGAGGCAATCCAAACTAAGGAAATGTTAACTGTTTTCTGGGAGAAGTTGGGAATGGCACAAGACAAGCTTGTCCTTTCAACCCTTTCAATTCCAAATGCAAGTGATACATAGATACATAGAAAGTGTTGCCAGATAAAAGCGCATCAGCCCATCCAGTCTGGCCATCCTACCCTACTACTCTGCTTTGGCTGTAGTGGCCATCCTGCACACTTGTCACTGAACCCACTCTTATTAAGGCCTTGTGCTAAGTGCCCGCTTAGCTAGACATATAGTTCTTCCCCTTCCCCATTACCAGTGGTTTGGGTGAATTTTCTATAAACTTTGATCTATCAAAAAATATTTCTTTAAATTTTGTTGAGGGTAACTGGTATAAAATGCTTTGGTGAACAAATTTTTTGAAACTTTATTCAGAAATAGAAATATGAATTCTAGTTCCTTAAAGGGCCCCTGACTTTCCAAGTCAAACTTGGTCTCACTACCATTATTTGTAAACACTCATTTCATCTTATGCGTCACATAGTCTCAATATTTTAATCCTCTATTTTCATTATCATGAAAACAGGATCCCTTGTCCCCTAGACTTCATCAGCTCTGGCTATTTGGCTACACCTGACATAATAATCTGCTGCTTGTGATATCAGAGTCTGTTCTTCTGGAAACTATAATGATGTCATAAAGAGAGTATTAAGATGCCTGGTGTAGACAAACTACCAAAATAGATAAAGTCGGGGTAGTGATACTTTGTATATGATAAAGGAAAAGAGAACACCAATAATGTATGTTAATACAGCTGCAGAAACCACTCTTTTTGATCTTTTTCTCCCCTTTCCAGCGGCCCACATTCTGGAGGGTGCCCCAGTCCCATCCCTCCAATGTCCACCAGGTTCACCAACCATCTTCTTCCAGGGCTTACCCTCCCCTGTTGTGTCAGCAGAGGTCCTCAGGCCCCCACTGAAGACTGGATCCAGTTCTGGTTGGTGCTCAGCTAGTTAGGGAGGAAGACCTCCGAGCCCCTACTTTGTTCAGCCACCAGAGACTTTTTCTCACTTTTCTTCCCCTCAGAAGAAGGATGTGCAATGATGCCAGTGGAGGTGTCATGCACGCTCTTGTGCTCAGCACATTAGACATCTGCCCCACCTCTGCCCACCATGCACAGTGTTGGTATGCCATCCCACAGCCCTGCGTTAGGGGACAAGCAAGCACCAATCACTGATCCCCCCTCTCCTCAGAGAAGGAGAGCTGTCCTTGGGATGTTCAATGCTCCTTCTCCCTTCCCAACCCCTGGCGACCTACTCACACCGTGAACACAGGTTGCCAGCATGATAGGAGGTAAGGCTGATGCCCCAGCCCTCCAAGCCACCAGGCCAGCTTAGAAACCACTCTTAATGGTTGTAAGAGTGGCCTCACTCACATTCTTAGGGTATGAGCCCCACAAACCAAAAGTGAGCAGGTCTGATAACCTAAGCATGTAAATGAGACCACTCTTATAACTGGAACAGTGGTCTCTGAGGCTGTATTAATATATCATTGATCGAGATTGATCAGCAATACAATATTTAATAAATTAGCCCTGAACATGCCCATTTCCTGGGCAACTGCACATGAGCCACTCTTCACAGAAAAAGAATGTCTGAAGTGCAGAGCAAAGGAGTGCTCCTATTGGTAAGGAGCACTCTTTCAAGCTATATTATGTGAAATATAAGCTATAGTGTGTTTATAAATTATGTTTTTTTTCCAAAGTTTCCCACAAGACATCTGAATTTTTTAAAGGAATGATTTTTTTATCTTTGTAGAAATACTGTAATACCATTTAATAGTTTTTTTTATTCTGTTTATATACAGTGCCATCACCTCCAATTGAAATGGATGTCTGTGGCCATCTTCAGCATAGAAGCTGGTTCCCTGTGCAGTCAGTATAGTAATGAATGTTGCCAACATGTGTCATTGGTCGACAGCACTCATTAGCATAGTGAATATACAAGATGCAGGCTCCTATGTGAGAGATGGCCGCAGGCATATATTTTTATGGTGTCATGCTTATGATGGCACCGTATAACTTTGATCCCCTGTTATTTATTTTATAATTAAGCTATCTATTTTCCATTATGCTCAATGTTTTAATATGATTGTTTTTATCTTTTTGTAAAGTGCCTTGATGGCCCAAAAGGCGCTTATGCAAAATAACATTTATTATTATTATTAATCAGAAGTTGTGGCACTGCATATAAAGGGGATAAAAAAACATACTAAACAGTAAAAATAAAATTTATTGACAGAACCCCTAATCAGGCATTTGTACATTACAGGGTAAAATGATGGCCTTGTGTGCAGTTTCTTTAAAAAAGGTAATTAGTCAAATTGGAGAGTTTTGTATCCTTTAAAGAACCACCGACACCTTGAGAAGACCCTTTAAAAACATAATATTTGGACATAAAACAGCTTATATTTTTCATTAGCTCTATATTTCTTATCCCCATTGTTTATTACTGAGATCATCTGCATGAAAACAGGATATCTGTTCCTTGAGAGTTCTCCAACTCCTATTGCTTCTTCCCAACTTGATGTCATAATATTCTGCTTGTGACATCACAGTTATTCCCATGGCAACAAACTGTAATATCACAACAGAACATTCAATGTCCTATGCAGCCAGTATAGTGTTATGCTTGTGCAACTGTGTTAGTTTGCTTTTGGCCATTCGCACTCTCTATTCCAGAGGAATTATCGCTCTGTAGGGGTACCAAAGGCAAGGAACCCTCAGAGAGGGTTCCACCCCTAGAGGTGCCACGGGATGATTCCTGTGGCCAAAGGTTAGGAAGGATCCCAAGGAGAGACGTACTGCCACTGGAGGAGGAGGGGAGGATGGTGGGGCAAAGAAAAAGTGCTTCACAATGAGGCTGAGAGGAACTGCTTATGTAGCTCAGGAAGTGGGAGTGGCTGGCTGCTTGACCATTGAACTCCAGGCAAAGCCTTTCCCATTCAATGTCCTATGCAGCCAATATAGTGTTATGCTTGTGCAACTGTGTTAGTTTGGTTTTTGCCATTCACACTCTCTATTTCCGAGGAATTACCACCCTGTAGGGGTACCAAAGGTGAGGAACCATAGGAGAGGATTCCACCCCTAGAGGTGCCACAGGATGATTCCTGTGGCCAAAGATACCTTAGGAAGGATCCCCAAAAGAATGAAATATGAAGTATATGAGCAAGCAGTAACTGTGACATAGTGGTAGATAAGCATAAACAGGTAGATAACGTAATGAGATGTTCAAGTTGATAACATAATGAATTGCCCAGGTTTGTAGCATGATACTGATGGTTTACGTTGAGAATGAGGGGATCCTCTAATGAAAGAGGGAACAGTAGGACATCCTCCACCTCCATCCAACAGCAGAAACTACCTAAAAAAACTAGGGGACACTACTATGCTAACTAACAGTTATGACTTGAGGCAATGGAGGAGAGAAAAAAACCCTATGAGGAGGAAATCTCTGGGGGTTCAAGGCCTAGGTTGCCTTCCCTCCAAGATTGGGATAGCTTATTTAGTGACAGCTCTGCAGCTGCAATTTGGAAAACCCAATTAAAGGGAGGTGGAAAATATTCCAATTTGGAGGAAGGCTCTCACTCAATCCCTCTAGTGGGAACACCATGGAAGGTTGCAAGAAAACTCTGTAACAATACGTGCAACCAAGGTGGGAGGAGGAGAGCAACGACTGCTGAGGCACTCACCTGGCCTACTCACCCTAAACTCAAACCAGGTGAACCAGAGGCAGTCATAGGGAGAATGCGATGAAGGTGCCTTGCTAGGGAAAACACCAAAGCCAATGGATAACTGTTATAGTGGAACACTAGAGCCAAAGGAGATCAGAGTAACTACCCTTCACCACTAGTCTGAAATTCTACACCAGGAGCTGCTGTCGTGTAGCGAACAGCTAAAGCCAAGCCTGGGGCAAGGTCATTCCCAGCTATGGGCCAGGTGAGAAGGATCATGCCCCAAGTCAGACACACTCAAGATGCGGACTAAATGCAGAGTGAGACCATCGGCTGCAGGAAACCCTGTGCCAGAATGGAATGGCTGGCATGCCTCAAAAACTGATTGAGAGCTAAAAGCTGGTGAGCAGCCGAATGAGCACTGATATGCTGAATCGTAATGAGCATGGAGTGCTGAGACCTTACAAGGTCGAAAGCAGATTGAGTGCAGCAGACATCCCAGAGGCTGAAGTTGAGAGGATGCAGTAGGCATGAGCAATCGATTGCGTAAGCAAGCATGGATCTGCACATAGGTCAGTAAACAGAGTAGTAGTAAGTGGACCTGTATGTAGGAATGCATAACGTAGTAGCAATGAAACAGCACTGAATAGTGGGGCAAGCCAGCCAGGCATTTAAAGCCAAATTAAGGTGACAAATACTCTGAGGATTTTCAGCGGCGAAGGCAGGATTTAGAACAGAAATAATTAGCCACATGGGGCCACGACTCCCCAAACACTTCCCAGTTCCTGCCATAGGACAAACAAGAAAGTGATGGAAGGGCCAAGAACCACATGCAGATACTAAAGCTAGTTTAACAGCCTCAGCAGGAACTTTAGCTCACCTCAGAGTGAAACAGCCATGTATAAACAGGGAATAGCATGACTGAATTGCATAACAAGGTTCAGAGCTTGAACCAGGTGAAAACAATCACACTTGATAGCATGAGGAGCAAATAATTCTGTAGAAGGGGAAGCAGTAATTCTGGGGAAGCAGAGTGAAAACAATTGAGTATGCAACATGGAGCAGCTGTGGTCGAGGTGAAACATACAGATAACGATTGCATTTGCATTGCAGTAGTTTAACCCCTAGGCTGCCAACAGAATTAGAATGCATAGGAATTCTGGACTAATATATCAGTCCACGGCACAGTAAGGGTTAAGAGTTGTGAGCAACAGCGCAAATAGTAGGAGCTCAGGAGTGATATGCTAGGAGCTTGGAAACAAAAGACCCCCCAAAAAATAAAACCAAAGGCACACAAACACAGAAAACAGGAAACAAATATAGAAGAAGCACACACAACTGAAGGCAAAATACAAACCAGAAGCAGGAAAGAAACACAGAATCCAGCAAACAAGCAGGAGAAGCAAGGTGGGGGAAGGATAAGCCCCAATCAGCTCAGAGGATAGATGGACAGAGCCTTCAGCTGCAAAGAAAAAGTGCTTCACAATGAGGCTGAGAGGAACTGCTTATGTAGCTCAGGAAGTGGGAGTGGCTGGCTGCTTGGCCATTGAACTCCAGGCAAAGCCTTTCCAATTATCATTTCAAGTAGGGAATAAGCCATAAAGACAGAGGGACTCTAACAGCTAAAGATCTTGGTTTTGTGGGAATTTCTTTAGTAATAAATAATGGAGGAGAGAAACGTATAGAAGATAGATGAAATATAAGCTGAATTGTGTCTAAATAATATGTTTTCTGATGTTTTTCCAAGGGTGTCGGCTGCTCTTTAAGTGAAAAATGTTACTTCTTGTTCCCTATTTACTGTTATCTAATGATATGACATTCTGACATACCAACTGTTCTCTAAGCAAAGTAGTTAAAGGGGATCTACTGTATGTGTTGTACCTATAACCGTATAATATTGACTTGTACTGTCAAAAATAGCAGACAAATGTTTTTGTAATTTTTGAAATTAGCCATTCCTTCTATATTTTTAGTTTTGTATTAGTTTTCTCTTTTTCTTTGTTAATTATAACATTTTATACCTTCTAGAATTGGTTGGAGCATGTGGAACAGGACTTCACCTGGAAGTTGACATATTTAGTGTTATCCTGTTAACACCTCGTCAGCACTGTGATCTCACCTAGTGTTGGAAGTACACTTTATGGGCTTTAGGAACTCACATATATGGGGGATTATGTTCCCTGTCTTTAAAAGTGTACCCCTTCCAATTCTAAGTAAATGGCAGAGATATGTGAGCTACAGAGACTCTGTTCAGCAGTATGGTGGTGCAGCTCTGGTGAGCCCCCCAGTAATTCCAAGAGTGATATCACTCATTATGATAACACAAGTGACCAGTCTGGTAGATGGCAAGGTGGCTCTTTTTAGCTAGCCATAATGTCCGAATTAGTGGGGTTACAGCATTAACGTGTATTACTGAGTACTAGTGAGGTATTTAGAGAACTTGATATGCTGACATTCAGGCTGTGTACTGTTCCACGCACCATGTAGGTAGAACATTTTCCAATCAGCAAAGAGAAAATTAAAACAGTTTTTTTAAACATAAAAAGGAACAGATGGCTATTCTAAAGCCTTAATGAAATGTTCAGGGGGAGTATTATCACTTTAAGAGATTTTTAGTTGGAAGATTCACTGTTTGTCTTTGCATTGGGTCCTGATGATGGGGACCATTTTTAAATCACAAGACATCAGCACACATTGCAATGTCTTGTGGAAAAAACTCTTATGTTACTGACTGACTGCAGCAACTAATTGGAAGAAGCCTAAGCTATATCATAGCTGATTCTGAAATGGCTACTTCCCGATCACATCAGGACCAAATCAGAGATAGCCAATTAATTCATTGATAAGTAGCCGAACAACAACAACGCAGCAGCCAGTATTTACAAGCCCTCTTGCATGGAAATTATGGATGTTTACAGGTAAACCACATATCCTCATTAAAGAGCACCACTCATGCTAAATGTAATGTAATTAAAGCCACAAATAAGACACAAGAGGCCTTGCCTCCATATGTGCTAGCCTGGCAAAGTGAAAATGTAGTCATAAGTGGCGCATAGTTTCATAAGGTTATTTTGGCTTCATAGAGCCTGTAGCCTGATCCTTTCCACTCCCCAATTCAGAGCCCCATCCCTGCATGCCCAATGTTTTACAACAGAATTGTTTGGAGAAGTGAATGGCACCACTTTTAATATACTTTTCTATACAGTCTATCACCAAAATTGTCAGGGGCAAATGCTAAAAACTTGGAGCTCTCTATTGAGTCGGGGGTTGTCTGAACCTGAACACCAGGAAGCTAATCCGAAAACCATAATTTCTGCCAGCAGTAGAGTATGGGAGTTAAGCCTTTAGGATGACACCAGTCACAATAGACCAGAACATTACTGTGGCATTTATGAGCATATGTAAGTGTGTGTATATTGGGTTGTGTTACTATGTATAGATTCTAGATTTGTAGTTGTGTTAATTCTGTGTGTAATTATTTGTCATCCATGCTTGTAAGCACCCTAACCATTGTATGTTATACAGTAGCCTCAACCTTTCTCCTGAAAATAGACATCAGTTGACCATATACGGACAACACTGATATACAAATGTACATAAGGACTCTAACCTATGTACCTTGGCAAATATTCTAGTTAAACCCTCCACAGTCCAACTGTCTGAGACCGCAGTGCAACAACCCGCTAAACATACTCAAAGCATATAAATCAGATGTACTGTAGTGAGTTCCTTTGCTGTAGCCACACCTACCACCTGGAATATACTCCCAATAACATCAAATCCTCCAATACATATTTCCCAAGCCTTTACAAAAGCTACAGTATGTTTACCCATTTGAATGCTTCCTGTACCTGCACCACCAATGCGCACAGCTCTGGGGTAGGTCTCTAACCTCCCCTTACAGCATATATCCACCCAGATCAAATCATTACTGTTGCTGTATCTCTCTTAATTGCACTTAACTAGATGTTAATGCTGTAAATTGATGTGTCTTGGGTTGTGCTACTTTGTATAGATTATGGATTTGCACTTGTGTTTATTCTGCATCTACTTATTTATTGCCTTCCCTGCTTGTAACTGATTGCTAGTTACTGCCAGCTAATAATGTAACTATCCCAAGGACTCCTTTGAAAACAAATCACCCTGTCTAAATGTGGATACCGTGGTGTGCAAAAATTCTAACTATAAAAACTAAATGAATAAGTAAAATAAATAAGAGTGCTGTTTGCTTCAAATCAAGGCCACCATTCAATTAAAAAGCACCTTGTTAGTTGAGTACTGGCTTTGATTTGGAGCAACAGGACTGTAATATCCAGAAAAAAAGTACATTAAATAATGACCACATTCACTTCAACCAGCAAACTTTCAATCACAAAATGTCAGCGCATGGGACTGGGCTCAGAATTGGGAAGTAGAAGGGATCAGGCTGGCAGCTGTATGGAACCAAAATACAAATCCACTCCCTTTCAAAACAGCTCTCATGAAAACATTTTCAGATTACACAGGCTGGCTCAAACTGAGGGAAAGATGCTTGTGTCCTATGTAAGGTAAGGCAAAACTGGTGCTTCTGCAAACTCTGTTATCATGAACTTGTGCATGCTGACAATATTGGCCATCATATGCATTGGGTACCTTTAAATGAGGCTAAAACTGGATAGTAAACCCCACCCAAACTCTATCTCCAGTCCTGCCCCTCTTCATAACTGATGAGTGCACAGTACTGCTCCTCCTCTAGTTCCATTTGTTATGTCAGAGAAAACATCCATGGATCAGTAAGAGACAGCATCTGAGTTGTAAAGTCATAAATGGCCCCAGAGGTGAAAGGTAAATTTAAAAATATTTTAAACATCCTCTCGGGCTTTCCATTTAATGATATCCAGGGTTCAAAACTTTGTCTGCTGTTTAGTTTAGAAAATCACTGTTTATTACTTCTTTTAATGCTTCCAAGTCTTCCTTATAGTCATACCATTTACCTGTTATAACGTTCTATTCTGTTTCCTGGAAATTCTGTGATGCCACTTCCCACTGTTTCACTGATTAGTAGAGCAGTGTGAAATACAGAATTCCACTGCTGGAATTCAAGCAGAAAGGTGATTCTGCTTCTGAAATGCTTTTCAGAATACTTTTTTTTAATTATTTCATGGAATTCCAAAAGCCATTTAATTCAAACTGCAGACTGATATACCATGGATTGCATAAACTACAGATTCATTTCTCATAGTTCAGAGAAACCTAATCCGTGGTTTATGTAAACCAAGAGTTACTAATCCACCATAAACTCTGTTTATGGAATTTCAGAATTCTGCTTTTGACAGAGTTGCGCAGAATTTATTGGAATCTTCTGAAACTCCACAGAATTCCAGAACTTAAAAATTCTACACTGCAGTATTGATTAGTAAACATTGTGGAACAGTGTAAAGTGACATCACATAATGTCCAGGAAACCCAGAAACAGACACTAAAGAGACAAAATGCAAAGCACAGTCTGTAACACTAAACAATGTTTTTTTTTTGTTTTCAGAAAATACAGCCAAAGCATATCAGAATACTGAATATGTTTGCAATAAATAAATAAGAATCATTCAAATATATAAAATATTAAAATGATTTCTGAGCACCTTTAATGGCTTTACATTTCACTGCCCTGATTGACTGGTTTTGCAAGTAAAAGCACGTGTGACATCAAATACTTGAATGCAGCCTGAAGATGTGAACAAAACAATAATAGAGGTGGCTGTATCTGAAGCTTGAGCAGGTGGCCAGTTGGCCACTCCAACCACAAAAACTAGAGTAACTCTGTGGAAAATTATATGACTGGAAAAGGACCTTACCTATAGAAGAACTACGTATCATCCATATATGGACAAAACTTGTATTTTACATATCTCACAACTGGCTGTTTTTATAGTAAATATATGAAATGATGGAAAATATATTTCAAATCAATCAATCTATCTATCTATCTATCTATCTATCTATCTATCTATCTATCTATCTATCTATCCATGTGTGTATAAGGGATATACCACCCCCTACTGGAAATATTGCTGATATTTTTTGTTCGAGTGCTGATTGATCCGATGACATCACGAGTGGCAAAGCCATGAGTGATGTCCAGGTCAGTCAGCATGTGAGAACAAAAAATAAACATTCCAGTGGGGGTATATCCCTTATACACACATGGATGGATAGATAGATAGATAGATAGATAGATAGATAGATAGCTAGATAGATAGATCTGAAATATATTTTCCATCATTGCAATTTCCATTTATGTCATACCTCCCTCAGTGTTTTTGGTTGGTTTTGCGATTTATGAGATTTTTGTGGTGCAAGGAAGCAAGCATCCCTCGGGATTGAGGTGAAGACCAAATGACAGTCAACTTAATTGTGCTAGCATGTCAGCTGATGCAAGTTTGCAGCCTGCTTGTTTTGGTACGTAGAGTGCATTGCAGTATAGTGTGCTGCCTGAGTGGGGAGACTGGCACTATGAAGTTAGGGAGATGTGCACAGGTTAAGACAGTGGCAGTTTCAGAGAATTCAGAAATGAGGAGTGATAGGGACCTGACAGGTCTGTAGTGTGGACAGAGTTAAAAAGTTTGTTAAAAAAAGGGAAATTGGAGGAGGCTTTTCAACTGAATTGTTTTGGGAGCGAGCTATGGCTGGAGCTGGCTTTACGATGCTGGTTCAACAAAATTTTTGTCAACCAACATTACAGTGATGGATTCATGTCAACCACAATTTGCGGTCGACATAAATCCATCAGAAGAAACAGTTGCTGTTCATCGCAGGGGCTTTGCCCCCAAACCCCTCATGCAGGGTGTTCTGCCCACCGCATGCCCGAACTTAAGGATTATCAACTCCAAGTCAGAGTTGATTCGAGGAGGGGGTGTAGGACCAAGGGGAAAGTGTGCAGGGTCCCAGGTGGACTTTTACAGTGAACTGTCAATGTTGTTGGCATCAATGTGTTCACTGTAAAAGTTTTGCTGAGCAGAGGGCATACTGCTGGAGCTGACGGGTGAATGTGCTGTAAGATTTTGAAAGTGAAAATGTGCTGCTCGAGCTGCCATCTCCAGCCCATGAGGATCTACTACAGGTATATTTTGGACCTAGGTCCCCAGAAAGCAAAAATATCCTAGATATGTGCACTTAAATATACTTACAGGTATGGCATAAATAAGGGTTATGCCATGGCCCCAAGGAAAATATCACCAATATTTTTCACGAGTACTGTTTGACGTTATGACATCATGAGTGGTGAAGCCATGAGTGATGTCGTAGGTTCAAACAGCACTAGTGAAAATTTGGTGGTATTTTTCCCAGGGCCATGGCATGTCTCATATATCCAATGCTTCTGTTATTCATATGTGTTGTTTAGTTTAAAAATATCTTACTGTTATTTTCCTTGGCTTCTTGTGGTTTTCCAGGTCTTATTCAGATGGCTGACTGGCACATGACGTATGACTCATGTGGTACTGTGTGCATGTCAGTATGTCAGCACATTGATGTGGTCCCAAAGGATATAGCTGGTGGCTATTGAGAGCAGGGCTGACTGTTTGGTGAGCCATGGAAGGGAGTCTGGATGTTGACAGGAGTGTCACAGGCATGCTGGTTGGAGTGGGAATGATACATGAGGCTGGAGGTATGACAAGATGTTTGCTTGCAGCTGCTATGATGAGATATTTTTGAAGGAAAGAGGAAAACTTTCTTAATTGCATAACGATTTATGGTTAGGTTGCCTGTTTTTAGGGAGTATTTAGAGCTGATAAAATCAATAGGCAATAACTGATGGAAAATGATAGTACTGTGTGGCAGTTTCAGCAGAATGGACACAAGCGGTTGGAGCCAGCATGCAAGTGAAACTTTCAGTTCTAAAATTGTCTGTCTGTCTCTCCATCTATTGTACATGGTTGGACATTATTGTAAATGGATTTCAGTATATGGGAAAAAAAAACATTGTAGGACTGTTCAAAGGTAAAAAAAGTTGTTTAGTAAACTAGTCACATCATACTGCAACAACTTTTATGTTCTGAGTCTAAGCGCTGTTTTCCTCACATTGCAGCTAACCTCTCAGTGCTCGATACTGGACAGTGCAGTACAGAAACCATTTCAGTTAGTGACAGTTTTATTAAATTCAGAGTCTGTTAACTGCAAAACAAAACAAACAAAAAACAACTGGAAATGTGCTGAGATTCTGACCCCCCCCCCAAAAAAAAAGATGTTCTAAGATTCTAAAGACAGTGAGCTCCTAAGCATGTGGGTAGAGCAGCACAACAAGTGGCGCAGAAGCGATAGTGATGGGAAGAGTTAGGAACCTAAAAAAAGAGCCAAAGAACGCACAATCCTTCTGTGTTATTTTAAATAGTAAAATCATATACTATGTAACATTAGAGATAGGGAACTGTCTACAGACAAGGCTGTGTTTCTATCTGGGGGGTCAATGACAGCACAGGGACCTCTAGAGCTTCACTCTCAAGGTCTATGATGTCATCAACCCCCTCGATGGAAACACAGTCTTGTTGTGCACAATTCCCTATCCATTATTCTATACATCATTTATGTATTGCCCATACAGGACAGCGTATATTTTCTCACTATTTTACATATTTAAAATATACCAAAAATAGTCAATTTGGAGATAGTTTAAACACATATAAAATATGTTTTATGATGTTATATTGAAAATAGGAGGTTGTTCTGTATGGGTAAAAACTAACTGATTCAGTTAAAACATGGGAAAGTAGCAATCCTAGCTGCAGCACAAGCAGTAGAGCATCAAACTGTGGAAAATGGTAAAGGGTTGATAGGACTGCTTCATTTGACTGAGAGTTAACCTGCATTAGTGCTAGTGCTAAAAGTTCAGAGAATCCTTCAGTTCTGTGCTCCCACCTGCTCAATTGGACTTATTTAATGGGAAATGGGGTTGGGTCTGAATTTGTGAAAAAAACAAACAAAGGAACAGAGCCTGGATGATGTGTTGAAAGTTGTATTCTTCTTAATGACTAAAAACACTACATTTTTAAGGATTGTAATGTATTTCAGTTCTGTATGTTAGCTCAATGTATAATCACAAAGGTGCAAAACAGTCCTAATAAAACTATCTACACCATCTCTGCATGTTATTTACAGTTGTTTGAAGCTATTTTTGTTTTTACCATTCAGTGTTGGTCTTTCAGCAGACTACAGTTTGCAGTCATCCCATAACTATTATGAGAAGTGTATAGATAGCCACTATAGCCCTGCAGATTGTGAACATGGTGACTCCTCTTTGCTGTTGGAGTACTGTCTTGTGTGAGCACATATCTTGCTTTCTATTTTTATATAATTACAGTTGGTAACAATGATAGTAATATTAATAAGAAAGTTTACTTATATTGTGCCCTTCCAATGTTCAGAGCCCATCACATGAAAACATCATGAATCAGCATTGATTCAATCAAGCAGAGCTCAGGAGTTGCCTATGCATAAGGATCTCTTCTAGGCATAGGAGTGTCACATGCGGACATATGAAGAAGCCAGCAGAAGAAGGCCATTTGGTCTATCTAGTCTGCTCGTATTGCAAGGTTCACAGCTTAAGCTACTGTCCCTGCCCTCCCTCCCTATCCATGATCCTTACCTTCCCCCAGCTTCTCTTAAAGCTGCCCACCATCTTCACTAAGACCACCTCTTCCAGCAGCGCATTCCAAGCATCCACCACCCTCTCTGTGAAGAAGTGCTTACTGATCTCCCTCCTAAACCTCCCCCCCAGCTTAAGACTGTGCCCACTTGTGTTATGGTTGCCACTCAGCTTAAAGAGACCATCCTTATCCACCTTACTTGTCACTTTCAAGTACGTGAAGGTCCCAATCATGTCCTCTCTCTCTCTCTCTCTCTCCCCCCACTGCATTTATTTGTTTTTTAACGTTCCTTTATTTATTCAAGTTTACATAAAACAGCAAAAACAAATACAAGTGTGAAAATACTGATAATATTTGATATAATCTGTATGCCCCACAACATAAAAATGCACAATAAAAATGTACAGTCCCCTATAAAAGACAGAAAATAAAGTAAACCCCGCACTCTCATAATTTAGCATGCCGAGCAGGGCTAATTTAGCACTGGGGCAACATTTTGAATATCTGGCCCCAGATGTTTTGTACTGTCGGACAAAACCAGAACATATGAATGGTTGTAACCTCCGTTAAATCACAATCAAAGCATATATATGACTCTAGTAACCCAAAGTTGTGTAGTTTCTTTGGAGTCAAATATGTAATATGTAAAATCTTAAATTGAATCAGTCTCAGATTATCTAGTGGGATATATTTATAGATATTACTCCAAAGAGTAGACCAATTTTGTGGAGAATTTTTGGTTTATTTGAGCCAGTAAGAAGAAACTACAGAATTCAAAGAGTACTTTGAAACCAACAACAGCTGGTAAAGATTGGCTATAGGATGAGGTTTTGAATCTCTTTGTTTCATATCTTTTAATATAAATTGAGAGTCGGTAGTCCCAGTTTTAGGTCCAAAATGAGCCTTTAAAGCTATTTTCAGTAGCAGCATTTTTGGTAAGTATTTATTATGTAAATTCTCTCTATTTAGTATAACCTTCAGTGGAAGAATATCTCCTTTACTTAAAAATGAATTGACTGTAAAATGTGTGGTATTCAGGAACCAATTACAAGGCATAGGCTTTTTGTTTACCCTAAAGTTAAAATTATCAAGAATGGGTTGGCTGCTGCTTCTTTGTAAGTTTAGCCCTAGATAAGACACGATTTGTTGATGTATTTTAAGTGAAGTACCTATAACTGAAGATTAGATTTTAGAAGGTAGAAAACTGGGTTTATAGTATAAAATAGCTTCTGGAGATACAGTAAACATTTTCATTAAATTGAGTTCCAAATAATTACCCCCACTGGCTGCCCACTTCTCCCGACATGTCTCCCCCTTGATACGCCTGGGTCTTTTTAAACTGACTATGTATGCATCTTTGCTTGTAGCATCCACTTCAACTAATGTCTTCACTGGACTATAATGCCTTTACCTTACAGGAATACTAAACCATGTATGTTGTTGTATCTGGTATAAATTTTTACTGACTTGCTACCCTATTGTTATGTATACCCTTACCAACTGTCTTTTACCTGAATCCAAATGTATTTTTACTTATCCTGTCTATTGCAGGCCTACCAGTACTGTTGTACTCTTGCATCTACTGTCTATTTGTCTGTATATAAATGCATTGTTACTTGACTTGTGTAATGCAGGCCCACACTGTAAATGAGCTTGCTCAATGGTGTTCACCTGGATAAAGAATTTGATTGATTGATTGAAATCTAACCAGACAGGAGTGTAAACCCCATTGCTCTGCTGGAGAGTACAACCATTTAATATATTTATTAATTTGGGCAGCCATATAGTATAAAATACAATTTGGTAATTTGACTCCCTCTTGAGTCTTGGGGAGAAATAGCTTTTTCATGGCTATTCTTGGTACCTTCCCACTCCAAAGAAATTTGGATATTTCCGAATGAAGCTTGTTAAACCAGGATAATGGTATAAAAATATTTAACATATTTATAGGATGGAAAATTCTAGGGAAAATGTTCATTTTGATAATACTTATTTTTCCCCAAAATGAGAGAGGAAGATTTTGCCATCTTTTCATATCTTGTTTAATTGTAACTAACAAATCATCCAGGTTTAGTCTGATAAGCTGAGATTGAGCCGGTGTCAAATAAATGCCTAGGAATTTTAATTCATGAGGTGAACAAGAGAGCGATCTAACCTAGAGACATCAGGCCTGAATCCAAGAGGGGCTATACCAGCATAAGCTGAGATATGCCAAACCCCATGGCGTATCTCATGACTTAAGCAAAGCGTTATGCCAGCCCCTATTCCAGGAGGTGCCCTACGCCAGTGCATCTGCAGGCTGCGACAAGTTAGGACACTACTTACACAGCAGCTTGCCTACACCTGGCACAACTGCAGGTTACAACATGCACAAAGCCCAGTTCCAGGTGGGTGGGTATCATAACCCATAGTTGCAATTCCCAAAACCGCAGTGGCATAGGGAATCTATGACAGCTCAGAGCTGTCATAAGTGGAATCCAATGGCTGGCATCATCAGATGCAGCCATGTAGCACCGCAGCAATGGTGCTATGCTTTTCCCCCTGGCACCCACATTGTACACCCCATCCTCAAACCCCCGATCATGAGGGACCCCCGAGGATCTGGTCCAGTAGCACCCCAGATGCCTGTACCATCTGTCCTGGCCCCCCCATGCCCCTTGATATGTTCTGTGGTGGTCCAGAATGGAGGGGCTCCATGGGAGCCAGCTGTCACTCGCCGTGAATTGCAACATGCAGCTGTGATACACCATGCGTGGGCATATCTTGCATGTTGCAATTGCCAGGACCCTGCTGCTTCTGGAATGCAGTGTAAGATCCCTGGCTTAGAGGTGACCGGCGTAACTTGCAACTGTATGCAAGTTATGCCAACCATCTTGGAATTGGCCCCATCATTTTAAATAGACAGATTATTCAGGGGTAGAACTTCAATTTTGTCTAAATTTAAATTGCAGTTGGAAAAGATACTATACTCTTATATAGTTGTCAAAACGGCTTTTAAAGAGGTAACTAGGTTTGAAATATGTAGTAAGATGTCATCTACAAAAGCAGATAGCTTTAATTGAGAATTGCCAAAGGTAATGCCTGTTATTAATGGGTTTGTGTTAAAAAAGAAAAGTAATGGTTCTAAACAGAAATTGAAGAGTAATAGAGATAAAGGACAACCTTGGCAGGTTCCACAATAAAGTGTAATCAGATCTGAAATATTACTATTACAAAATACCCTGGTTGTAGGAGATGTATATAAGATTTTCAACCAATTAACAAAACTTTTTGAGAAACAAATTTTAGCAGAGTAAGGAAAAGAAAGCCATGGCTGACCCCATCAAATGCCTTCTCTGCATCCAGGGACACCAGTGCCATAGGTGCACTGGAGTCCCCAGACACAGAGAAGACATGAAAAATCTTTCTCATATGGTACAAGGCTTGTCTTTGAGTGATAAAACCCACCTGCTCCCTGGATATCAGTGGATGCCAAACTTTTTTAATTCTCTGAGCTAAAATGGAGGTTAGAATTTTTATATCATAGTTAATTAAGGAGATTGGGCTATAATTCCCCAATCAGTTCTTTGGCCTACCAGGTTTGGGAAGTAAAATTAAAAGAGCATCCAACAATGAATTTTTCACCACTCCATTATCTAAAATGAAATTATAAAGCTCATGAAGGGGTGGAATCAATGCATGTTTAAAAGTCTTATAAAAATTTGCTGTAAACCCGTCTGGGCTCAGAGACTTATTTAAAGCTAAATTATCAATTACCTCCCCGAGTTTGCCACATTCAATATGTTTAGTCATGGCCGCAGATTAGATCTTTGTTAATTTTGGACACACAGATTTTTCCAAATATGCCTGTATTTCCTCTTTTGAAGGCTGACTAGCCATGGGTCCATATAACTGAGAATAACATTTTTGAAATTCTAACACAATTTCTTGTGGATTAGTCCTAACTTTGTCAGTATCTTCAGAAATAATCAATTCTACATCTTAATTGTTCCCTCTGTTTAAGTCTATTAGCTAGTAATTTACTGGATTTATTCCCCCAAGTCTATATATCTGTATTTTAGTCTTAATAATGGTAAATTAGGCTTTTTCTTTGGTTAAAGAAAATAATTCATTTTTATATTTCTGTAAATCTCTCCTCTCCTCTCCTCTCTTGGTCCATTAAAGAAATGAACCCTTCATTCTCTAAGGTGTCAATTTTTGAAGATAAAAATTTTATTTTTTCTGAACTTTGCTTATTTGGTTTTGACGCAATTCTAATAAAATCACCCCGATATAACATTTAAAGGCTGTCCAAATAGTGTCAAATCAAATAGTAGAATTGGAATTTTCTTTCCAAAAATTATTAATTGCCAGGTTATTATAATTAATAATGTATTCTTGCCTCAATAAAGTATTGTTCAGTCTCCAGACTGAATGTTTTGGATAGGGCTATGGTAATGAAATATTACGGTCGATTTAAGAATGATCTAAGAGGGATCTACCAAGTATATTTGTCTTCTGTATCTCAATTAACCAATCCTTAGAAACTAAAAAGAAATCTATCCTTGAAAAGGAGTTATGAACTGGAGAGTAAAAAGAGTATTGTTTAACTTCAGAGTTTAAAGTTCTCTGGGGTTGACCAGATTACAGATATCTAGTAGCTCATTAAGTGCTTGCATGTCTGACTGGAAAGATACATTAGTAGTACTTGATCTATCTAGAGCACAGCCCAGAGGAATATTCCAGTCCCCTCACAGCACAATTTTGAATGTTAAAAAAGGAGTTAAAGTAAGCTGTGAGTAACCTAAATAGAAACAAAGAGGAATTGCCATTTGGACCATAAATGGAACTTATAACTACATGTGACTGATTACATTTTGCTAGAACAATAATTTATCTACCCTCCAGATCCTCAACAATTTGCACTGGAGCCAAGTTTATAGATGAAGCTACTAAAATAGCTACTCCTCTCTTTGTGGTATATTTGCCTACCCCAAAATTTTAGTATAACCACATTTTTAATAAAATTTAATTCTGAGATTAATAAATGTTCTTGTAACAGAACTAGGTTATAACCCAGTGCACATGTAAGTATTGAAGGATTTGCATTCGTCTGACTCTGAGATGAATACCTTTCACATTCCATGAAGCCATTCTAAATGTTATAGACATAGAAAATTAAGTTTTTAAAATAAAATTTAATGCATGAATTATATGCTTTGTCCCTGTGAAATAATTTAGTTCCCCATAGGCCTTATTTACTACTCCCTTCAAAAAACTAACCTTCCCCGATAAGGAAATTTCCTGAATAATCCCTCTAATTAAACTTTCCCCAGTCCCAAAGACTGAACTCCTAAAGTCATTTTAAACAGTAATGACCACAATCTGAGCTCCCTTGAATCTTAACCAGTGATAATAAATAAACTATTGTAGCTAAAACAATTCCAACTAAAATTAGTGTTTGTATTCCAAACAGGAAAAGAGATTATGATACACAAACAGAATCAGTCCTGTCTTGTATCTGTAAAAAATGGTGCTCCAAGTCTTATCTCAGCACTGTTTGGTCCCTATTGCCCCATCCTATTAGCTGCTGCAATTTAACCATAATTTAAACCTTATCCTATGGCTCTGTTCTACTAAAATAATCAGTAGGATTTGACCTCCATTTTCTAGTTAAGGGAACCTGGAATATTGCCAAGAAAATACAATATTTATAAATAAAAGTTACCTTAATCCCAAGGTAAATTATAGCAGACAAATACTGTGAACTAGAAATCCCCTAAAACAGGTTACAAGTTTCTTCTGCCAAATAAAAATTTCAAAAATTGCCTTTCAATTCACTCATTACTTTATAACTATCTCTACATATTGTTAATTAAATAAAGATTAGCCTAAATAAAATTGGTCCACTTTGATTATGAATCTATTCTTTCCTGTAATAATAATATTAAGCACAGTATGAAAAAAGGAATGACTGTCTAGTCTACACTGCCATGTTAAAAAGAGGTGGAGAAAGGTGTGGACCACATTCCCAGGAGGACAAGTGCCGGGTGAGGGGACCAAGCTCGAACTCCCCACACACAGAGTTGGTCTCAGTAATGATAAATAATTGTGATGGCAAAACTACTAAATTAAAGGGGTCACATGTTGTCGAAGTGTTGCTTGTGTGATTTGCAACACCCATCTCTTTCCACCATAGTATAGTATCCTTGTGCTTGGTGATCTGCACTTCTGCCTATTATCCCTATTTAATGGGAAATGCTAATGGTGGGAATTCATATTATAGAGCCTGCATAGCAGGGCCACTGATGCCTCTGCTCTCCAAAACATTAATTGTTCTGAGTTCACTTGTAAGATGAGGAAATAAGTAGTGAGAGGCCCACCTTATTTAACAGGAAAGACTCCTCTACCTCCTCAAATATTATTCACAGGTCATTAGTCAGGTGCCTTTGAAGTTAAATGAAGTATTAGGTCCTTGACCTTATACCTATTTAATGGGGAAAAAAAGGGGAAACAGTCTCACAACTTTGGAACCCTATCAGTTCGCAAAGCATTTCTGACCCTCCTTATACAGTACCAAGCAAAAATCACCTAATCAAGAAACATACACGGTATAAGGGAACTTCCTTAATTTACTGGTGTTGCTCAATCGTCACAAATAGGCTATAGCTCCTCCTTTTAGCTTGACCGAATTAGTAGCTTGTAAACTGAGGCACCACAGTTTTAAAATCAACCCCTATTTAATGGGAAGAAAGCAAACGGGTTGATGAACCTCTTAAAATAATACCAAATTCATAAAGCTGTCACCCCATTGAAACATTGTTTGCAATATATTCTATTTTTAAAGAGAAAAAGTGTATTAAAGAAGTTTACCTTATCAAATGGTCATAACTCCTTAAACTGAATGAGTACACTGAGATTCAGGCCCTCTCCCCCCCACACCCCCTCACCCCGGAATGGCAACAGCCCCCAACATCTTCCACTGAAGCTGTTGAGTCAAGCTCTCGAGGCTCTGTATTTCAATAAAAGAAAAACAAATGGAAAAGGATTCAATAAATTACAAAGTCCCTTCCTCAGTCCTGTCCTAAGAGTCCCATTTTTAATTACTAAGGGACCAAGGGACCAGAACAAAATTATGCTGTATTTCACCTAACAAGTAATTCACTTTACCCATGAATTTCACCCTAAGTAAGTATTAAAAAATCAAAATATTTTCATTTTACCTTCACCCCTAAACCTCGGAGCTCCATTTTTTCCTCAAGTGACACCAAGGCCCGAGTAAACTCTGCCAAATCAAATCTACAAAAAGTTTGTTAAACTATAAGTAGTTAGCCTTAAAGGCAGATAGTTGCAGACCTTCTTGCATTAACTCTAATTAGATAACATTGCATAAAAGTGATCATGAAGGCTACACTGTTTTTAATTGGGCTGGCAGTATAGCCCAGAGGTTAGAGGAATGAGGTGTGAACAAGCTTGATACAGCCTGCACACCAGACCTGAGTTTGATTCTCACAACCTCCACTTTCATACTGTGTGACTCTGAGCAAGTCACTTAACCACCCAGTGCTCCCAGGTCACCCCTGAAAACAGGCATTTGTGCCTAGTGGGCCTTACCTGGTTACCATAGACTAAAATAAAAAATTAATTGTCCCATAGGCTAGAAAGTTCTGAAGACCTTTAACTTACATTTATGAAAATGAAACTCAGTCTGTGGCACTAAGTAATCCTACTGTCCATCCATAAAATAAAGCCAGCATGGTAGGAACTGAAAACTGTTGACTTATTTTATACAAAATATAAAAACATCAGGAGCAATTCACCCCAGCCTGCGAAGTCTTAACCACAATTTAAGGAGTAACCGAATTAAAATGTCTATTCATTTGTATAAAATAAACAAGTCTTTACCAAAACTTCAGTTATATTTTTAGCAGAGGCTGGTAGTTTTGATTTATTGCCATCACCTTTGAAGATTTTTCATCCAGATTTGAAGAGATTGTGAAACAGCTTTACTAAATTCTGATGATCCTGCACCGAAGAATCACAAGAATGAGCGTTTCCATCTTTATATATGGTTAGTCTGGCTGGGTATATCATTTGAAACTTGGTTCTGGCTAATATAATCTTGTCTACTGTGAGTGAAAAATTTCTTCTTTTTTGTCTTGCTTCCTGGGGAAGATCTTGCGAGATGTGTATTCCTTTCCTGTCCCAAGAAGGGTCTCTAATCTATTTGAGTTTCTTTAACACATGGACTCTATCTAAGTAATTAAGAAAATAAATGATGAAGGGCCGGGGTAACTTCTCTTTTGTGGGTGCAGATCTTAATGCTCTATGGGTCCTTTCCACTGTATGTGTAACCCCATTAGGTGACTTTCCAGCTAAATTTTCACAGATTACTTGCACAAAATGTATAGGCATGTACACCATGATGTTGTTCCTGCAGGCTCTACCTTCTAAGCCCTCCAATTTTGACTCTAATTTCTTAATTTTTTGGTGAATGGCTGGAAATTCTGGATCAACTTTAATTCTTCAATCTTCAACCGAGGAAATCCTTGCCTCCGAGTCGGTAAGTCTAGTTTGCAGTTTGTCTGTAGCCCCTCTTATAGATTTTGATTCATCAACCAGCATAGCGAAAGCAGTCTTTAAGTCTTTGATTTCCTCCATAAATTCATCCCCTGTCAGAAGGTTGCTGTTTGGGGAGATTGGAGTATTTGGAATATTTTTCCTGGCAGATTGTTTGGAGCGCTTAGAAGTCCCAGCTTGATCTGGAGTTGACAGCGGGTAATGTTTAATGGGGTTTTTTCATTTCTACATCCATTATTCAAGCAATCTACTATAATCATGCTGTTGAATAGATGATTGATTGATAAATGCAGTGGTAAAAAGTCCCCAAAATTAGTTTTAGCTGTTTTAGAAGTTAGATTTTCTGGTTGAGAAATGTAGCTCTACGTGAGACCTCTCACCTCAGCTGGATCATCACTGGAAGTCCCTCCTGCACTGCATTTGAGAAAGTGGAATGCTCAACTTTGAAAAAGGGTTGTCTTATTTTAAAAAAATTACACTTTAAATGTACTTATAAGTCTTCAAAAATAGTTTGATGATTCACAGTAGGTTTGTAGATGCATTACAGTTGGGATTTCTCTGCTTGCATTATTAAATCACATTTGGTGAGCAGTCAGGTGCCCAAAGAAAACAACTGGTGACACTTTTTATAGTCATAGGAGACATCTTGATGGTCCCAAAAAAAGTCATAGTGTACCAAATATAACTTGTAGTCAGCATCAGCTGCTATGATTCTAATTAAATGCTAAAATATTGGATGGACTCAGTTGTGAAAAACATAAGCTGAAAAAATATTTCTGACAAAAAGGAAGTCACGAGTAGGTCTTTTCAGAAGCTGGTATAGGGATCCCTACCATTCAAATTATTTATTAATGATCTGGAGTCAGGAGTCTTAAGAAAGGTAATTAAATCTGCAGTTGACCCAAAGATAATGGAACTGATGAGTCCAGAGAAGAGGAGGAGAGTCTGCAGAGGGATTTAAATGTGCTGGGGGAATGGCCCAAGTGGAAGAAGAAATTCAGTGTGGATACTTAAGTGTAGAACTGGGTTAGGATTGTGGAAGAAATATCTGAAACTGAGAGGGTTACCTAGCACGTTTAGGATAGAGTGAAGACATATATAGAATGGGGAATCTGTTGGAGGACGTTTGCAGAAACATGGAATCATTGAGTAATGGGGCTTTTAAAATTTTAAATGTATAACCTTAAATTAGATCTTCTGATCATTAGTCAGGCTGGCAGTATCATCTTTTTTCTCCTTATTTTGGGGGAACCTCTTCCCTCCCCTTTCCTTTGGGGACTGTTAGAGTCTTTTCTTAAAAGGTAATATTTTAGTATATATTGATGGATAGCCTTGCATGGGTTTTGGTTTCGATTCCTTAGTTTGAGAATTTGTTATGCAAGCAATAACACATGACGAGGTGTGGGTTACGTGCTGATAAGAACACGCCTAGGGGTGTACTAAGGCACGAGGCGCTTGCGCTGAGTGCCTTATGCCCTGGGCGTGCTCTTATCAGCACGTAACCCACACCTCGGAGTGTGTTATTGCGCTTATAAAATGGGCTGTTTAGTAATTATTGCAAGAAAAAAAATGTGTAAAAACTATATATATATATATATATATATATATGGATTTAATAGAGGAAAGATTGAAAAAACAGTCCCATTTTAGACTTCTGTGCTCAATAGCAGGGGTACAGGTAGGCTATTTAATTTGGTATGAGGTTTGTTTTTCTGAAATTTTTAGTGTAGTCTATCATTTTTGAAAGAATCAGAGGATCATATGTTGTTGCGTGGATGCTGCCTGGGTTTTTAGGGAGCGCACATGCCTTTTAGTGGATTGCGAATGGAGGACTTGGTGGATGATTGCCGAAATTTAAAAGAGCCTTATTTTGCTATGCTGACTTTGATTTTGTAGAGGAGAAGTCAGCGTTTGAACAGTTTTATTTTTTATATCTGTTTTGTTTGAAATTTATTTTTTACCACACTGGTTTGTGAGCGAGTATGTCTGTTGCCGGCCACTGTAATTTGCGTTTTTTTCTTTCAGTTTTATGAAATGGCAGTTTGTGCATTGTTGTCGTGGTGGCGGAGCGAGTTTAATTTTTATTTCAATAAGCTGCATCTTTCGCCGGTGGCTAAAGGAGGATATTTTTTTTTTACTTTTCATAGTGGCCTCAGAGTTCAGTACGTTCCGTGACGGCTGTCTTGGCGCCATTTGAAATGTTGGGATTAGGAGCTCTACAGTGGTGGTGAGGGGCACATGGGCAGTGAAAAGAATAAAAACAGAGCAAGTAGGAAGATCATTTTGGCATTTGGAAAGTGGGGATGGTGTATACATGGCTATTTCTTTTTGTTGGTGGCACTATTGGTCTGGTTGTAGATCTGCTTAGGTTGGCACGGAGCTCCGGGACGGAGCTGTACGTTCATTTTTTGAGAGGATGGTGTTGAGCACAGTGATATTTTTGTGTGTTGTGGCTGACCTAGGCAGAATTAGTGCCGGTTGGCACAATACATGCTGGTAAGGACACGGCTAAAACTAGGTTTTAGCCAATCGGGAGTCTGGAATATTTTAGCCCATTTTATAAAGTACTGTAAACTCCAGGATTAAACAATGGGAAGTTCTTTTTGTAATGTGATACAGTATATATGGTTGGATGTGTATGCAGTGTCTGTATTACTGTACCTACTTTCCAATGTTATCATTGTATTGTTGATAGAATCCCAAATCAAGTAAGTATAAGAAAAATGAAGCTGTAACAGACAACAATGTACAGTGGCAGTAAGTAAGTATAAAAGGGATGCATTAAAAGGGGCATAATCACGCCATAAAAGTATTGGGAATCCTCTGCTCCACAGGACACAGGTAAGGCAGCATTTTGGGTACTGTGTGCAATTCTGGTCACCACAGAATTAAACAATATTGTAGCAATCATGAGGATGCAGCAGAGAGACGGTAAAATTAATTAAGATAGAGTTAAAATTATGGGGAAGATTTGAAAAGATTAGATATATTTTCCCCGGAAAAGAAAGCTGTTTTAGCTTGTGCATTACTCCCATTGTTTGATTTTACAGTACCTAGCTGTATACCTTTTGGTTACATGGTCACTGTAATTCAAGTTGGGATCTAAGATAACCTTCACATACTTAAAGGTAGAAATCTGTTCAAGTGGGATACCCTCAAGATCAAAATCTTTCAGGGTGGAGCTAGTTTGTTTGTGCAAGTAACCAAATCAGACTGCTTTGATCTTTTTTTCCAGTATTCTTTTTATTAAGTTTTTCATTTTTTTAGTGATAACACACAGTCAAGTACAGTATAGAATACATATTTCATCATCAGGTTAGTACAGGCAGATTACAGTCACATAGTCATTTACGGTGTAAGAACTACAAGGTACCTATCTGCTTCACAACTGATTATGATATGTTCACAGAGCATCCCCAGGAGTGGATAGAACAGAAAGGGTGAACCTGTGTCTGGATGAAAGGAAAACACGTAAGCTAGGATATAACCCCATTCATGGGCACAGTTAAACATGGCTGGAAAAATAGGAGAAAGAAGAAGACAGAAAACATGAAACTAACGACTATTACAACATTCTGACCAACTCAGATTGCATGTTATTGCTGCTGTTGCTTTAACAATTTGTATAAAATAAAATATGCTGAACTGTTTGAAATTCATGTTTAGACTTGTACAGTATTTAATTCACTGGAGGAATGTAAGGAGCTGAAACCTGGAACAATTGAGTTGGGTGAGAGTAGCAGCCAAAGGGTGTGGAGGTTGTCCTTAGGAGATTCAGGTTAGGGTGGGGTGGGGGGTTGAATAATAGTTTTCAGATTCAAAGAGGAACTTTCACAAAACCAGAATTTGTGTTGTGGATGCTCTTAATAAAGGTTACCAGATCTGATGAAACACTTCAGGTTTGTTGAATGCAAAATATGACAGTCTTTTGTTGGCAGCCAATGTTCTATTTTGCATCCATTGTTCTATCGAAGGGGGTAAAGGTTGCTTCCACTTGGAGAGTATAAGCCCGATTTTCAAAGGGGTTAGATCAATGCATGGGACTTGCATAAAAAGATTTTGATGCAGAGGGTGACTTGTGTCATAGCTTGCAGCATTTGCAATTTTCAGACACAGCCTGCATCAAATCCTGATGCAGCTGCACCACAGCCCCATTGCGACAAGAATGCAGCAAACAATCAGATGCACCAGGTCACAAGGGGGCTTGCACCACAATGGGGCTGCAACATCCCCTTTTTGGGGATTTTGCAAGACCTGCAGTGGATGTAGCAAATGACTCCACTTAGACCAGCCAGGAGGTGGTCTAAGTGATGTCTTGTCAGTGTCCAAACACTGTATGGATAGGGGATGTGAAAGTGGGGGGCAGGGCAGAAGGGCACGGGAGTGCCCAGGACTATGACTAATGCAAGTTTGAGATGCTGGTGTGTAGTTTTGCTATTTACATCTGGATATGGAATAGAATACAGTGCTTTGTACTGTAACTGTGGAAGACGTATATGTTTCTATCGAGTAGATGGAAGACTATTACATTTTACATGCTAATATGTCTGCAGTCCATAGTGGTAGCCTAAAATCATCAAACCTGATGACAACTATACCTAGGAGGTGTGGTGGAGACAGCAGGCATGATGGGGAGTGATGTGGCACTGCCTCCACGATACATCCATATATAGAAATTGAAATATATCAAGGCCAACCTTCAGAACAACCTTAACACCCCTTCAAAGTTTGGGAAGTAATTTACTCCCTCTTCAACTCTCCCACCCAGTCTGCCCCTCCGGTCTTTCTAGTAAATGGTTCACCGGTGTCTGATCCCTCCTCTGTTGCTGCTCACTTCAGTGAGTTCTTCACCACTTATGCAATCCCTTCCGCTCACTCTCCAATCTCCACTGCTCCACCTCACATTCCCTCTCCTCTCCACTCCAAAGGTTTCATCTTCCCCAGTGTTACTATCCAGGAAATGCTGACTGCCCTTTACTCATTCAACCTGCAGAAATGAAACCCTGATGGGCTGGATCCTATCTTACTCTATAACTCCGCTCCTGCCATAACATCTTCTCTGACTCACTTATTCAACCTCTTCTTCTCCCTCAGTCCTGGATGTTGGTCTAAAGTCTTTCATTACACAAAGTGGGGGGACGGACACTTCCCACCCTGAATAACTTCTGGCCAATTCACTCCTCCCTTCCCTTACAAAGCTACAAGAGAAGCTTGTCTGCATCAGACTGTCTGATTGGCTATACTCCACTGATTGCCTCTCCTTGTTCCAGTTTGGCTTCTGGAAGCAGCATTCCACCATCTCCTCCTTCCTGTTGCCTGTAACTGACTCTATCTTCTCAGGGATGGATCAGGGCCATATCACAGCTGCCATTTTCATTGATTTGGCCAAGGCCTTTGACTTGATGTCCCACTCACTCCTTCTGTATAAGATGAGTTCTGTTAACCTCTCAGCTTCTGCTGTTGACTGGTTCCACTCTTACCTCTCATGCCATCTTCCATCAGTACAGGTTGGTAGAGCTCTGTCAAGGCCTTCTGTCTGATTCCTTCCTGTCCCTTTAATAGCAGAGTGTAAAACTGTTGGAAAACCTGTGCCACTTCTTTTGGCTGGGTGGCCCAACCTCTCTCCCCCCATTCTCTTCTGATTTTTGAGATTTACTTGTCCACTTCCTGTTTTAATATCAAAAAGCTGGAAGATGACTAGCCCAATTTCCATTCTTGTAGCATTTTTGACTTTTGAATCTCAGAGAATTTTCTACTTTTCTTGTTGAGATTTTAGCCAAATTATCCCTTACTTTTTAACTTATGGAAGAAGTTCTGGGTCCCACCTGATTTTGTGCTCTAGTTCTAAATTCCTAACTTTTTCCTCTGTCCCATTGTTTATACTCCAAAATTGCCTTTTTTTAAAGAGGTGTATGAAATTGTGCGGCCCTGAAGGACTGCTTTCAGACCATCATTAGACGTATTTTAGTTTCACTTCCCCTTCCTCATTCTCTCTCATGTAATTTTGGATGACCTCCTTAGTCTTGTTAACAAATATTTTGTCATTCAACAATGTTACATTCAATCTCTGCAACCCTTTTCTTCCACTTGGATCCAGTTCCACCTCTAGGCCCACCAATCAGCACCCTCAGAGAAGCCTTTGCAAATGAAGGATTAACCCAGAGATCATAAAAAAACCCTGATCTGCAGGGCAACAATAATACCCAGAAAGAACTTACTAAAATATAGCAAAATTAGAAAAATGACTGCACACCACTGGTTGTCACATATAGCCCCTACACTGATCACATGCACAAGATCATTAACGTTCTTAATTCTATACTCCAAGAGCATGAAAGGCTGCACGTTGTCTTTCCACAATCCCCCACTCCTGGCAGCCTCACAATCTATGGCAACTTATTATCCAAAGCAAGATGCCAGTAGACAAAAATGTATCAGTAATAAGAAGCCTAACATGTCCTCAGTTCACTGCAGCAGATGCAATACCAATTCCTCACAAAAAACAGGACTATGAAATACAGGGATGATTTAACTGCTGCTCCATTAATGTTGTATACAGTATCTGGTCATGTGCTCAAAATGCCCTAACACAAATCTTTATGTGGGGGGAAACAGGAAGCAAATGAACTTGTACTACATAATATCAAACACCAGATCACAAACACACCAGTAGGTGAGCATTTCTCCAGCTTGGGACATGATTTGCATGACATGTAATTGGTAGTCCTGAAGGGCAACTTCAGAACTCAGAGGGAGAGAAGGACCTCAGAGCTCAAATTTATATAAATGTTTAACACCCAGTAATCTGGGCTGAATAAAGACTGAGGTTTCATGTCTCATTATTTAACATAGTGTTTGAGTTCAGCATTTCCCTTGCTGGTAAACAAAGAGCAACTGGACTGTGTGACAGGGTTGAATAAGACCCTGTCCCATCTATTACACAGAATGAGTTAAACACACGGATCTGTTCTATCCTCTCATCTGTCTGATTGCACAATCAAATTTTCTTCTGAAACCTAGGAACTGATCACTCTGATGATCTAGCCATTCTCACCCTCCTGCTATCTCTCAGCCTTCACTTGCTTTTTCTACCTTTTTTTCCTCCTTGCATATCTGTGGTTGTAAAAATATATGTGAATCTGCATGTGAAATTGGGATCCCTTTGTTTGCCAGTGTATATAATTGTATAGTTGAAATGATTTTGAAAAGCTATTTGTAACTCAGGGGTTAACCTTGAGATGCAGCACAAGCTCATTTGCAGAGTTGTCAACAGGAGATTAGTTCTGAGACACTATGTTCAATTTTGTTGCACCTGCAAAGAAATTGACAAAGTGTTGATACATTTTGTGATAAACAGAATGTCTCTTAACAAGCTCAAATTAATTGCCAGACAAAGACTTCTTATAAAAAGAGAATAATTGTTTGTTGGGAGAGAGAGGGAGAGAAATTGGAACTTAGATAAATCCTCATAGAAAGGACTTGGTTTTGTTTGAAGTGCCTATGTTTAAAACCCATTATGTATAATTTTGTTTTATTTTATTGTTATTGGAAATAATAAAATGCAACTTGCAAATTTTATAACTGCTCTCAGTTTTCTTATGCTTCCTGACCTATGCCTTGATGACAGATGGTGTCAGCTTTGGGATTTAGGCATACCGTAAGCCAGGAGTTTCGTGCGTGGGTACTAGACCTGGTATCAGGAAAGCATAGAAGAAAAGTATGGATCCGACAACAGCAAGCCCAGGAGAGATTACCAGAAGAATGGCAGCCAGACTAGCAGAGACAAAAATCCAAACTGAAACTGGTCAGCCAGAACCAGTGATGGAAGAAGAACAGGCAGGGACAGAATATGAAAGCTTGTCTGCCTTCTTCAAATGGTGGGCTATACAACAAATAGAGACAGAGAGGCAGAGAAAAGAAGAGATGCAGTGACAGGAGCAGAAAAGAAGAGATGCAGCTATGGCTGGATGCCTTGTAAGCTATCAAAGCTGGAGGATCTGGCACAGGTCCAGCAGAGCAGCAAAACATAAACAATTTAAAAGACATTTAACAATACTTTTACCACAGTGCCAGGCCATGCAAAAGGGGTCAAGCATGTAATAGTGACAGGGAATGCTCGCCCTATTAGACAAAAGATATACAGATTACCAGAGTGGTTAAGAGCAGATGTGGTTAAGGAAATGCAAAACATGAAAGAGTTGGGTATCATAGAAGATTTGAGAAGTGATTGGTCATCACTAATGGTGATTGTAAATAAAAAAGTAGGGGGTGTAAGAATCTGCCTTGATTTTAGAAAACTTAATCAAGTGTCGAATTTGACAGTTATCCTATGCCCAGGATAGATTATTTGGTGAACAGATTGGGAAGTTCCAAGTACATCAGTACCCTTGATCTCACCAAGGGTTACAGGCAAACTCCCCAAGGTAAAGAATCCAGAGACAAAACTGCATTTTCCACTCCTTTCAGAGTCTATCAGTTCACCACCATGCCATTTGGTTTACATGGTACACCTGCTACATTCCAGCAGTACATGGATGTAATTTTAGCTACTCACACTGGTTATTGTGATGCATACTTGGATGATGTTGTGGTGTACAGTAAAGACTGGAAAAGCTACCTAGAACACTTACAAACAGTTATCCAATCTATTGAGAAGGCAGGTCTGACCATTAATCCAACCAAATGTACATTGGGCATGCATGAAACCAGATATTTGGGATATGTTTTGGGAAATGGAGAAGTAAAGCCAATGATTTCTAAGTCAGAAACTGTAGCTAACAGTCCTGTCCCTGAAACATAGAAACACGTCAGGTCATTTTTAGGGGTAGTTGGTTACTATCAAAGATTTCTTCCCAGCTTTGCCCAGTTAGCTATTCCCTTCACTAAACTCATGAAGAAACAGTTCCTGAATAATATGAAATGGACCCCAGAGTGTGATGAAGCTTTTTGGGCCATCAAGGCTGCATTATGTTCAGCCCCTGTTTTACATATCCCACACTTTTTGTTACAGACAGATGCATCAAAGGTAGGCCTTGGTGTAGTCATGAGTCAGAATATAGATGGGAAGGGACAATGAATTCTACATAACAGCAGGAAATTGCACGACAGAAAGAACAGTTACTCCACCATTGAAAAAGAATGCTCTGCAGCAAAGTGGCCCATGGAGTCCCTTAAGTTTTATATGTTAGGAGCTGAATTTGTACTTATTACAGATCATAATCCTCTCTGTTGGCTTAATCAAATGAAGGATAAAAATTCCAGAATCACAAGGTGGTACATGGCAATACAGTCATTTAAATTCAAAGTGATGCACAAATCTGGAAAACAGAATGTCAATGCTGATTTTCTGTTAAGGTATGGATCAGGAACTGAGAAGTCTGTAGGTTAAAAAAATGCATGAGTTTAAACTTCACTGTTTGCTGTATTGGCAGTTATGGAAAAAGGTATACTGCACATGTGAAGAACTGTAAAGGTTATAAGGTAATGTTAAAAGAGAATTAAAAGAAAGTTTTGGAGAAGCTGGCCAAGTGGAGAAGAGGGCTGAGGTACTGGCGTCTTACCTCTTCCCACGCCGGTGACCCATGTTTGAAAATGAGCATGGATCACCAGGGGTTGGCTGGGGAGGAGGGCAAGGAGTTGGATTGAACCTCCACCAGGAGGGACGTGGGGTTTCTCTGGCTCTTGGCCTCCACCAAGTGGAGGCTCAGTGGCATCGCTAAACCTGGGGGGGGGCCTGCTACTAGGTCGAGTGGGAGGAAGAGGCTATCACCAGAGCCTCGGTCAGCATGCGCAACTCCATGCACATACGCATTGGTTTACTGGGGTCTCGGGATAATGGGGAGAAAATGGAAAAGGAAGAACCTGGGCAGGTAGGATATCTCTGAGCTGGGGGGGTGGAACAAGCCTTCTCTAGGCAAGGATCTATACAGAGCCTGCCCGGTGCCCCAAAAGGGAGAAAAACATATATGGAAAAAAAAGAAAGTTCTAGAAATGTATTTTTTACAACAGGTTCGCTCTTAAAGTGGGGGTATGTGACAGGGTTGAATAAGAACCTGTCCCATTTGTTATGCATAAAGAGTTAAACGCAAGGATCTGTTCTATCCTCTCCTTTTCTGTCTCTTGTCTGTCTGATTGTGCAATCAAATTTTCTTGTGAGACCAACAAACTGATCAGTCTAACAGCCTCATGAGTCTCCCCATCCCACTATCTCTCTGCCTTCATTTGATTTTGTCTTTTCTTCCTCCTTGTGTATGTGTGGTTGCAAAAATATATGTGACTATATGTGAAACTGGGATCCCTTTCTTTGCCCATGAATATATTTGTATTGTTGAAATGACTGCAAAAAGCTATTTGGAACTCAGGGGTTAACCTTGAGATGCAGCAGAAGCTAACTGCAGAGTTGTCAACAGGAGATTATTTCTGGGATACTATGTTTTATTTTGTTGCACCGCAAAGAAACTGATAAAGTTTTGATACATTTTATGAGAAACAGGTTGTCTCTTAACGAGCTCAAATTAATTGCCAAGCAAACACTTCTTATAAAAAGAGAATAATCTTTAGCTGGAGAGACAGAGAGAGAGAGAAAAACTGAAACTTAGAATTAGAGATACCCTCAGAGGATGGACTTTGTTTTGTTTGAACTATGTTTAAAAAACATTCTGTACAATATTTTTTTATTTTATTATTGGAAATAATAAAATGCTAGTTGTGAATTTTATAACTACTCCTGATTTTCCTATCCTTCCTGAAATATGCCTTGACGACAGACAACAGCTTAATCTGGTTCAAGGTCAGTTGGCATTCATCTGTATCCCCCTCCCCCGGGTAGTGCCTGAAAATACGCAGGATTTGTCTACTGCACTTACCCGGTCAACAAAAACTAAATAAATAAAATAAATAAATAAAGACTGCTAAGTAACAAATGGCCATAAATAAACAGTTTAACACCTTCTACTCAGACCTTGTTTAATGTAAATCAGCATTATTAAACTTGTTTTATCCCTAATATTTTAAAATCACCTAGTTTTTTTCTGCATGTCTTTGTTTAAAAAAAAAAAAGTCCTGTACTATGACAACAGCTAGAATGCAAGTAGTGACATTATTCCTACTGCTTTGGTATCAATCAGTGCTTCAAAGTTTACTTAAACCTATGCAGTTTTTTCTTTTGTTCTTACATTGTTAATCAAAATCCAGTTGCTACAAAAGGCAGGCAACTGCAGCCTCCATTGTATAACTGGTGAATATATATTCAGGCCTTGAAAGGTTGTATCTTTAACTTTTTGTTAGCCAAATAGAAGAAATTTCTTCATACTTACCGTCATTTCCTTTTCTGTTAGTTCCAACATTGTCTATGGGTATTCAGAACAAATGAGTGACATGCACCCCTACTAGGGGAAATATGGCACAGATGGAGGCTGTAATCAGCATAGAATCTTGAGCACATGAACATTCCAGACAGCAGCGGCTCTCCAGTCACTTTTGTCCATGTAGTGCCCCTAAGTATGTGAAAGTATATCCGTATAGACTGTACTGTGCATCCTGTCACTAACCCACACATAAAAGCTGTCTACATAGACAAACCTGTAACCAAAATAAGATACAGTAAACAGTTCCCTACCTTGTCAGGTGACAGGGAGGATGGAACAAGGTTCATTGTCTAATTCTCTGATGTTGCAGAAATTCTTTGCAGAACTGAGCCAACTAGAGAAACTTGCCAAAGGAATTACTGAAAAACAGGTAACACTGTAAAGGAACTACAAACAGTGAAAACACACACCTGTAACAAAGGAGGCACCCTTATTTATCATAAAGGTCAAACCTGTTAATTATGCATGCCAGTAACCAATATTTAAATATGGAACTATTTCTATATATCTATTATACAGGTCCGGTCATGCCTGTTTATTAGGGTTGAGTAAGCACTTTCATGTTAAACCCCAATTTTGCACCTTAATAACTTTGCCTCTGTTCAAATGATTTACATGAAATTTGGAAAGCACAGCCTGTGTCAGGATCTCTTGATCCTAAAGCTTTCATGTAGATCGGTTCAATGGGAGCAAAGTTACAGAGGTGCAGAAAACGTAAAAGTCTCAATTTTTGAAAATTTTTGTAAGACTTTTTGGTCATCTGATAACTAAAAAAATAAAAGGCTTTGAAATCTGAAACTTTCAGGTTTGATAGAGGTTGGTCCAAGGTGTGTGCCTTTGTTGTTTATATGTCCAAATGTTTAGTGGTTTTTAAATTATTTAATGAAAAAGTTCAGCTTATGAGCATGCGCAGTTCAAAAAACAACGTTCTACAGATACCTGAATTTTTGAGACAACAGCTGGTTGCATTATACAACATAGCTGTTTACTAACAAACAACAGCTGTGTCATATAGCAACCCCTGCTGTGTCATGACTCTTATGTCAGGGATGGAGCTACTGTCATTATAGCCTCGCCATCCTGACTGTGCTGTGTTACATGAACATATGAACATATGAAATTTGCCAGCAGATAAAGGCCTAGTGGTCTATCAAGTCTGCTTAAATGCGCAACTAGCACCCCTTATTCTGGAACTTCCTCCCCTCCCACCCACCCTTCCCTCCTTGACCCTCCCTTGCCCTATCACAGCCCCTTTTGAAGCAGTGCATTGTTCTACTGGATACCACTTCTGCCGGTAACGCATTCCACCCAGCTACCACCTTCTCCATAAAAAAGTGTCTCATTTCCCTCCTGAAGCCCCTCTATACCTGTCTTGTTTATTTCTTTCATGTACTTGAAGGTTTGAAACATATCCCCCCATCCCTCCTCTCCTCCAGCGAGTACATGTTCAGCTCCCTGAGCCTCCTCTTGTATGGTAAGTACTCCAGCTCTTGATCATCTTTGTCACCTTGCACTGCACTCCTTCTAATAGCTTAATGCCCCTCTTCAGATATGGGTGTCAGTACTGCATGCAGTACTCCAGGTGCAGTCTAACTAATAATCTATACAGTGGCAGAATCACCTTCACCCTCCTCAAGGATATACCCCTTGCAATGCAACCCAGCATTTTGTTGGCCTTTGCAGTTGCTTTCCTACATTGTGCCAAGTTGTTCATTGACCCCGTAATGAGCACCCCCAGATCCTTCTCCTCTTTTGTCTCAGCTATCTGCACTCCCCCCAGTTGGTAACTCCTCCTTGGGTTTTTTGCCCCAGAATGCAGCACCTTGCACTTTTTGGCATTGAACCCCAGTTGCCAGGTGTCTGACCAGGTTTCCAGCTTTGCCAGATCATCCTGCACCCCCTGCCATCCCCCTAGGTCTTCCACCACTGCTCCCATCTTGGTGTCATCAGCAAACAGACTGGTCTTGCCCTTGATGCCTAATGATATGTCTGCAATGAATATCCCAAACAACACCGGTCCCAACACCCCAACACCGAGCCCTGCAGAACACCACTCGTCACTACCCTTGGGGATGAGAGCTCCCCACCCACCACCCTCTGTTGCCTTCCCTGAAGCCAGTTCCCTACTCATCGCACCAGTTTTGCACCCACCCCTGTGCCTTCTAACTTACTTCCCAGCCTCCCATGCACTGAGTTGAATGCCTTACTAAAGTCTAGGTACAGGATATCCACTGCATGGCCCCCGTCCAATTGCCTAGTTACCCAGTCATAGAGCTCCACCAGGTCGGTTTGGCAGGATCTGCCACTTACAAAGCCATGCTGTCTGCTGTCCTGTAGTCCTTTGGCTCCAGGAGGGCCACCAGCCTCTCCTTCAGGATAGTCTTCATCAGTTTACTCATGATGGATGCGAGGCTCACCGGTCTGTAGTTGCCTGGTTCATCCTTGGGGTCACTCTTGTGAAGGGGCACCAAATAAGCCATTCTTCTATCCTGAGGTACACACCCTGAGTGTAGTGAGGCTTTAAATATGTCTGCCAAAGATCCTGCAAGGACCTCTGCCAGCTCCTTCAGTACCCTGGGGTGGATGCCATCTGGGCCTGGCGCCTTGTCCACTCTCAGTGCCCTCAAACCCTCCAGAACCCTTCCCTCCATGATTTCCCCATCAGTCATCCCTCCCCCTCTGTTTTTTCACTCCCTCCCCCCCTTGGGTATCACCCCATCTTCTCCTTAGTAATTACCAAGCAGGAGTAATCATTTAGTGGTTCTGCTTTTTCACCCCCTGCTTCCACACAACCTCCCTCCCTCCCTCCTTCCTGATCCTTACTATATGGTGCTTACAGTTCCTTTTCTCCCTGATGTACCTGACAAAGTCCTTCTCCCCCTTCTTAATACCTTGAACCAGCATGAGCTCCATAGACACCTTGGCTACCCTTGTCACCTCCTTAGATTCCTTCAGGTACTCCTCCCTGTCCTCCCCCTCCCTGTTTTTTTGTATCTCCTAAAGGCAGCTCTTTTTCTCCTTACCTTTTCCATAACCTCCTTGCTCACCCAGCTAGGTTTCTTTGCCCTAGCTTTCTTGCTCTTGGCCTTGCTGCAGATTCTGGTTACCCCCACTATCCCCAGCTTTATGAGTGCCCACCTCTGGTTAGTGCCCATACTAGGTTGAAGTCTGGCCGGGTACCCTTTTACCACTTCCCCCATCTCCCGAAGTTGGCCCTCCTGAAGTCCAGCACCTTATGCTGGATTCCATTCCTTCCTTACCTATATCCAACATGAACCATATTGAGTGGCGATCACTTCCTGCCAGCGGTTCTTCCACCCTAAGTTCCCTCACAAACTCCCCATTTGCCAGCATGAGATCAAGGGTATTCCCTCAGGAAGCTGTCCTGGAAGGCATCCAGCAGTACCTGTTCCCTTCTGTTCCTATCCCCCACAGTCACCACACTACCTGTCCCGCATGTCCTCCTGATCAATAAATGATTAATAAAGTGTATCTTCACATCGGGGCCCCAATCCCGGTGGTAGTGTATTTCTTTATTTCTTTATGTATTTATTTATATATATATATATATATATATTATTTGTTGTATAATCCAAAACCGGGAATCCACTCCCAATGTTGGATGCCCCCTTCCCAGCAGGCTGTTATTTTATTTCATAAAGTGTATCTGCGAGTCATGTGATGCAGCCAGTTGAGTAGCAGGTCTCACAGAGCGCTCCCACTAACCCCACTCCAACATCTCTGGATAATTGCTCCTTCAAATAATTTTTTGCACTACTACCTCTCATGCTTCGATTAGAGAACCTGCCTATCTACAGCCAGACCCAGAAAAGAGTATTTTCGTGCTGAAATGGATACAGAAATGCGAGCAGCATTACCCAAGCAATAAGCATACACCGACATCAACACCTGAGAAGGTCAGCAAAAAGATGAAACCATAACCTGGTACTACTACTTGCTCCACCACATCCTCAGCTGACCAGACTGTACTCATGGCGGAGCACTTTTTGGCTGAATTTCAACCTTTTTGGGAAGAACTACGATCCCTCATCGCTGAGTTAAAAACTATGGCTGGGGCTCTGGAGGACCTTACCAGGCGCATAGGAGACAACAAGGCCAGAATTATCTCAGTAGAGAAGAAAATGGAATGCCTGAATCCAGAAATTGTGTCTACTAAACAGAGAATAGCTAAACTAGAGGCAAAAGTGGAAGATCTAGTGGGGAGACATAAAAGAAACAACGCCGTCATCATAGGCCTCCCTGAGAAAGAGGAAGGCTCAGATCTGGTGCGCTTTACTCAAAAACTTAGAACTAAACTTGCAGGCCCTTCTCCATTGGGCCTAACTATGCCATAGAGCTTTCTCACTGAGCCTTGCGACCAACACCTCCTCCGAACGCACCGCCTCGGCTGCTGATCTTCCATTTTCTCAGTTACCAAGAGAAACAGCATTTTTTTGGCCAAAATCAGACATATACAAGAGGTTACTTAGGAAGGAGTTAAAATACAAGTGGCACAGGACCTACCAGTAACAGTGTGCCAGAGGAGAGCCTCCTTCCATCCCATAGTGAAAAAGTTACTAGCAGCAGGCATTAAATTCAAGATGGGCTACCCTGCGAGGTTCCAGGCATTGATTAAAGGCAACTGGTTTACTTATGAGGACCCGAAGATTGCAGAGTCTGCCCTGACAGAGGCCCTTCCAGGCCTATTTGAGGACCGCTGAGGGGAGATGTGACTTTCTGTCTGGTACTCATCTTTTCAGACAGCAAGAAGTGTTTTGATTAAGGGCCAGTGGATTCCAAATATGGACCACCATGGATTTAAACTGTGAGTGTGCTACCCCTTATCCTCCAGCTTTGGGCTTGTGCAATGTAACTTGTTAATCTGCCATGTTACTCTTACCATGCTGTTTTACAACAGGGTAACAAGACTGTAAGCGATTTGATTTCTTGGATCTGTGAGTGACTTTTCTCTTTACTCTGAAAGGGTATAACTATGGGGACAGTATACCTGTTTAATCCTATCCATCCGTTCATTACCATGGCTGTATTTCAATATTATTCACACGTCATATAGTCCACCCTGCGAATATAGTCTCGGACTTTGATGAGCATCACCGATTTTAGTGACACCCCGCAGCGCTGCTGTACTGTTTCCGTTTATTTGGTTGTTATCTGGACTCTCAACTGTGGAGAAACTTTGCTGTTTGCTTTACTCTATGCGCCATGACTGGGGAGAAGCTATCTTCCTCACTAAAATGCAGGACTTATCTTTGTTTCTACAACCTCCTCAAACATCTGCCAGAAGAGGATTTTTCAAGCACTGTTTTCAGGTGCTGCCAGATGTCTGGTGTAACTCTATGTTATTTGGACTTCTCTAGTTATACCATGTTGTTGTTTGATGTTATCACTTTTCATGGGACATTACAATTGGACTATCCTTTTAATCAGCTGTTAAGAACATCCACGCTGGGTCTTGCTAACATTATGGAGGGGCGAACTGAGTGTGTGAATCCCTAGGGATTAACTCCTATCATGTACTTGCATATTTTGCTGAAGATCTATGGTGATGTTCCTAAGATAAAGCACAGCATATTCTAATTTGGGGCGAGGGCAGGAGAGAGTACTGCGGATAGGTGAACATCATGTACCATAATCATTTTTTGTTGGCGGGAAGGGGGTCAACGTTAAATACTGTGCTGATATTGTGTATCATCCTTACAGTTTTATTTGGAATGTGGGTAATTGAGGTTTTGTACTATCGTGGGGTAATTTTAATCTTACGTTTGGATGGAGTTATGAGAGAATATTTCATGGTGGAATGGGGGGGCTTATAGGAACTCTTGGCATTAGAAGTCTGGGTGGCATAGGTCTTTGGGTTTTAGGTATGACCTTTTGGATACCAGATCCTTATCTACTGGCATAGGAGATGCTAACTGCAGAAAATTATTTTCATGCAACATTAGAGGATCTCACAATAAAACAATAAGGTATCAGATTCTAAAGCACATTCAGTACTTCAAAGAGGACATATCGTTCCTACAGGAGATACATTTATTGGAGTCTGAAACTAACCTATTCAGGAGACAATACATTGGGCAAGTTTTCACTGCAGGGAACAGTACACAAAGCAGAGGTGTTGCCATTTTATTATCCAGACATGTCTCCTTTGCTTGCGAGCAGTGTATCTGGGATCCAAATGGCCGATATCTGTTTTTGAAGGGGCTATTAGATCGGACAGAGGTTCTTCTAGGGTGTATATATATATAAATATATATATATATATATATATATAGCCCTAATGTAGACACTCCTGCCTTTTTTATGGAACTCTTGACTGCTCTTGCACCCTTCACCACGCTGCCTATTATATTAGGAGGAGACTGGAACTTGCCATTATCCCCCGATTTAGACAAGTCTGATAAGAGGAAGAGTGATCTCTTCCCCAACACAGAGGTCCATATGTGACCTGGTCAATCAACTTGGCCTCTGTGATCCTTGGAGGAATATTAATCCGGTCTCTTGGGAATATACATTCCGATCCATGGTGCATGGGTCTTCCTCAAGAATTGATTATTTCCTGCTCAGCCACACACTCCTATCTGGGGTAATAGACAGTAAACAGAATCAGGAGTAATCTTCGATCATTCCGCAGTCTGGTGCCAACTGACTTTTTCTCCCAATTTACCTAAAGGAACAATCTGGAAACTTAATAATAAATTTGTAAAAGATACCAAGGTTGTAGAATGTATTACAGAAGTAATAGACCAATTCACTGATGTCAATCTACATTCTACAGGCAGAATGGATATGGAAAGGGGAGCTTTAAAATGTGTACTCAGAGGGGAATTTATACATATAACATCTACCAGGAAGCATGTGAGAGAACAAAAGGCATTAGAACTTCTGTCTCAAATAAGTAGCCTGGAAGCCCAGCTGTCACCGCACACCACAAAAGCAGACAGATGTAAATTGACAGGTTTACGGGATTAATATAGTGATTTACTAAGAAAAAAAGCAGAATCTGCTATTCTGAAAACCAGAGCGATGTATTTAGACCAGGGAGAAAAGCCTGGCAGACTGCTTGCCCTTAGGCTTAAACGCCAAGAAGCATCCAGAATTATTAAAGCTAATCATTCATTATCTGATAACTCCATAAAGCTGTACCCCCAAGAAATTACCAAAGAATTTGCATTGTATTACCAAAATCTCTATAGCCTAATGCCATGTCATCCTGAAAGGTCCACAGTAGACGAATATCTTGACTCTATACCATTACCAACCTTAACAGAAGAACAAAAGACAGGGCTAATTACCCCTTTTGGTGAGCCTGAGATTCAGTCCACCATCAAATCTCTTACTCTGGACAAGGCTCCAGGTCCAGACGGGTTTTCCCCCAATTTTTTCAAGGCTTTTGTGGTGCAACTAACCCTCTGGCTGCATAAGTTGTATAACTGGATGTTAGAGTCAGACACCATTGATTAAAGACTGTTAGAAGCCTTAATAATAGCTCTGCATAAGTCCGGTAAAGATGCTGAGAGGGTAACTAGTTACAAATTTCTCTGCTGAATTGTGATGTTAAAATCCTAGCTAAGCTACTTGCTAACAGACCGGCTGGGGTGCTACCATCCATAATTCAGCAAGAACAAGTAGGATTCATGGCGGGGAGAAACTCCTCAGACCACTTGCACAAGCTGGCCCATATTTTCTCTGCATCCAGGGACTCTATCACTCCAACTAGTCTGCTCTCCCTGGATACAGAGAAAGCCTTTGACCAAGTGGGTTGACAATTTTTATTCTGAACTATGCATAGATTTGGCTTCCCCCATTGTTTATTCAGTGGATGACCTCTCTTTACCATAACCCATGTGCACAAATATACTGTAATGGATTTTTTTCAGCCAACTTTCCATTACACTCGGGCACCAGACAGGGTTGCCCATTGTCTCTGCTTCTGTTTAATATCGAACTAGAACCTTTGCTAACTAAGTTACAACTTAACCCTAATATCCAAGGCATAATTATAAGATCCCAGGAATTTAAATTGACGGCCTATGCTGATGATATTCTATTGCATGTAAATCACCCACAGGACTCACTCCCAGCAGCCTTAGAAACCATTAAGGAATATAGATCCCTCTCCAATTATAAAATTAACCTGGACAAAGCTATAGTTTTCCCCCTTAATAGCAAATTAACAAAACATGACATTATGCACCTGGGGTTTCAATGAAGCCCTTATAGTCTGAAATACTTAGGTATTACCCTTGCCAAAAGTGAATCCAAATTGATGCAGCTTAATCTAGAAGCTATATTACAAGTAGTTCAACAGGACTTAATTAGATGGAAAAGTCTCCCATTATCATTTTGGGGATGCATCAGTGTTGTCAAAATGAACATACTGCCGAGGCTTTTTCATCCACTTAACATGCCAAATTCTTGGCTGCCCCTGAAATGGTTTAAAAAGGTGCATTCCAGCATTATGGATTACATCTGAATGGGTAAACCCCCGATGAGGGCATACTTTAAAATGGCAGCACCTAAAGTCCGAGGTGGTTTAAGGCTACTGCACTTTGGCCTATGTTACTGGGCCAGTCAAGTAAGTAAGTACGTAAGGTGGCTTATCAAACCCAGGGATCTGAATTCCCTATCGTATGTGCCTATCTGGCTGAGATTAGAATTTTTTTTAGTTTTTTGTTGACCGGGTAAGTGCACTAGACAAATCCTGCCTATTTTCAGGCACGACCCGGGGGAGGGAACTACAGATGAATGTCGACTGACCTTGAACCAGATTAAGCTGTTGGTGGTATTCTTAGTGAATGAGGAAAATTTGGCAAGGACACCAGAGAAATTCCCCTACTCTTTTCGATAAGTGCCATGGGATCTTTAACATCCACCTGAACTACCACCAATCCAGACAGATGGGACCTCGGTTTAATGTCTCATCCAAAAGATGGCACCTCAGAAGTGCAGCACCCTTCTCATGCTGCACTACAGTGTCAGTACTGGGATATTAACCCAAGTGCCAGATGTGGGAACTGAACCCACAGCCCTCTGATCTCCCGGCCTCAGAGGCGAGTGTGCTACCTACTGAGCCACTGACACTGACAGATTAGAGTTGATCCTATCGGCAGGTATTTCCCCAGAAGCTCATTTACATATACTACCAAAGGACACCCCCCATAAACTAGCTAATTCCCCAATAGCAACTTCAGTTAAGATACATTCTCAGTTATGTTCCTTTTTAAAGTACAAACACAGAGGAGGCATAGCACAACCACTCTTAGGGAATCCTAGCCTCAAGATCAGAGGGAAAAGTATCCAAGCCCACTGGATCCTTCAACTTGTTGGGGTTAAGATGAAAGACCTTTTTCTAGATAGGGGTTTGTAGGACCTTAGGAGACACCCTGTGTAAATTTAACATAGATCGTTCTCAAACTTTTAAAGTGTATCAACTGAGACACATTTTAATCCAGAAAAAAGAAGAGCTAGCCCGGGACGACAAAGACCAGGGAATTATTTTGAGTCCCTCTCACCTATCACAAACCTTCCCCATGCAATTTATAAAATCTACACTTCCCTATTTGATTGAGCTTTCTCCTGCCTAGATAGCATACCCAAGTACTGGTTTATGCAATTCCCTGACTTGGAGGGAAACTGGAGTAAGATTTGGCAGAACTGTTACAGATATATTGCCCAAGATAGACTGAGGCTATCTTATTTCCAATTTCTGAATAACATGTTTTGGACTCTGGTTAAATTGCACAAGCTGGGTAGAATTCTCTCCCCCACTTGTGTCAGATGCCAGCAGGCTGATGGAACCTTATTACATATATTTTGTGAATGCCCACAAGTCAAATCCTTTTGGGATACAATCAGAAGCAAGGCAGATCCTGTGTTTGGTATTGAGGACCTTTTTGTCCCTGAAATCTGTTTTATTTGGCAATTATGCAGGCATTGCAGTCCATCAGCATTGATATTACATGGCCTTAATCTCATTATCCCTTAAGAAATTGGTGCTATGCCATTGGCTGGACTCAAACCCATTTACGTACACAGAATGGCTGCAAGAGTTACTTTTTAAACCTAAGGGCTAAGCAATTAAAAGCCAGCCTGCATTGTTCCCTAACCAGGTTCCAAAAGATTTTTGAACAAATGCACACTCTTTATCTGCTCCAAACTGGCACCAATCTACCTTAAGAGCCCCCTCCAAGTCAACATGGGCCTTTTTCCCCTTTTCTAGTGTTTAAATAAAACAAAATATTGTTTCTTTTTTCCTCCTCTTTCTAATTAACATCTTTTCCCAGTCATTACCTCTTTTTTTGAAGGCCAAGAATAAGTGGTGGGGGGAAGGGTGGATGGGGGAGCACATTGTGGGAGGCATGGAATGCCACAGCTTACTGTATTGTTCATGTCGATATACTCACCTGTTTCACGTCATGTATATGATGAAACTAATAAAAGCTTAATTTAAAAAAATAAATAAGTACATAAATACATAAATAAAGTGTATCTGCACACTGGGGACCCCAGTCCCTGGTGGCAGTGTATGTATGTATGTATTTATTTATATTATTTTATGTAAAATCCAACACTGGGATGCCTACTCTTGGTGTCAGATACCCCCTCCACCGCAGTCTGTTTTATTTCATAGTTGCTGACATCACCCAATCCCTGTGTCAGCAATTACAAGTTCCCTCAGCAGTGTGGGGCACTGGGGAGCCCATCCCCAGTGTCCCAAAATAATGTATTTAATTTCTTCATTCCTAAAAAAAAACAGTCCCCTAAAGTCTTTTTTTAAATCTAAAATAAAATGGTCCCTCATCATCACCGCCATTCCCATCCTGACCCTCCCACTGAGCACTCACTACACCACAGTCCCCCTTACCCTATACTTACCAGCTGAAGTTGTAGGCTGCCATCCTCTATGGATGGAGACATGTATGCACTCTTCAAAGTGAACTGTGAACTGAGGAATAAAGGTAAGTGCTGTATAATGTATTTCAATGGCATTTTTAACTTATTTTCATAACTTTGCCATTTTTAGGATTATTTTTTACCAAATTTTCAATATAACCTCTTTGGGACCCCACCTCATGAACACTGCCAGTGTCATTTTGTTAATCAGGCCTAGAAGACGATTTCACCCTGAAGGGACCTGCACAAATAAGAATACAATTTCACTATCTGAAAAAGAAGGGAAATTAATTGCAAAAAAAAACTACATTAATGCAGACATTAGGGTTGTAGAACACAAAGTGCACAATGAGGGGAAATGAAAAACATTGGGGATTTGGGTCTCTGAAGTATTGGCAAATCAGTGGTCGGTTTTTACTTGGGGTTGTCAACACTAATGCCCACCCCCTTCCCTGATCAGATGAGGTCAAATGTGATGTCTTCACATACAGCCCTTATTCCCAAAAAAATTCCCTGGTAGTCTAGTGGTCCCACTGCCCTCCCCAATTGCCAACTGCCCTCTCAGTATTGGTTTTTTTAAAGTTCCCTTGTAGTTCAGTGGGATGGCAATCGGACATGGGGGGGGGGACAACTAGACCACCAGGGAAATATAATATAATATAATATAATATAATATAATATAACATAATATAATATAATATAATATAGTTGTATATAGGAATGGTGATTGGTGAATGGGGAGGGACCACTAGACTATCATGGAATTGAAATACTCAGGTAAATGCAGTTCAATGTATTTCAATGGGGTTTTTAACTTTGGTGCAAAACATCATTTTTCAAGATTCTGACACCAAATCTTCAACATACCCTTTTTTACACCCCTCTTCATGAACAAAGTTGGTATCATTTCCCAAATCCTGCCTGAACAGTGCTTTCACGATCGGTTGACAAAATCACCTTTTGGGACGGATTTCAAAATTTTCACCATATCTGTTCATAAAATGGAGTCATAAGAAGGGTATGTTGACAATTTGGGGTCAAAATGTGTTCAAATGGGAAAATTCTGTGCATCTGTTAACATCTTGTTACACTCGCTCCTAACTTTCATATTTTTCTTTTTTTTTGTTATTACTTTTTTCCCCTGGAGTCCTCTGCTGTCCATCTGACATCCCCCCCATGCAGACACAAGGTATTAGACCCCGTCCTCTAAACCCCCATGACTTACCTTTCATGGCAAGGGGTGGGTAGACTTCTCGACCCACCAGACTGGATCCAGTATTCGGGGAGGCGCCTTTCTGGGCCATTGTGGAGGGGGACCATCGTCATCCTGCAGAGGACTCTTTTTTTCCCATTTCCTTGCTCCCCTCAGAGGATGCGGCATGCAGTGATGCCAGCAGCAGCATTGCATATGTTCCCACATGTGCTCCTCCAGACATCTGCCGTAGTCCCCCGCCCACAACTTCCAGCATCGGCATGCCATCTCCCAGCCTCTGCTAGGGGCAACCGATCACCGAGTGCTGCCAACCCCCTCCCCAGAGAAGGAGAGCAGTCCATAGGATGCTCAGTTCTTCTCCCCCCACTGACCCCTGTGGCTCATTCTCGTTCATGAACACGGGTCACTGGTGTGGTGCGAGGTAAGGTGTCCAGAATCTCAGCCCTCAGCACCACCGGGCCAATCTTTCATATTTTTCAATATTTTCACCCCAGATAGTCAACATAGCCATTTCTTTACATCACCTCATGAATGTGACAGCTGTCAGTTTTCAATTCTTGGTCAAAATGTAGTTTTGTCACTTGTGCTTTGTAATGATGTTGCAGTGGTATGGAATGGTATTTCAGTGGACATTTGAAAATTCTCAGCCCAGTGTTCATGAGGTGGGGTAATAAGAAGGTTATGCTGAAAATGTGTTTTTTTTTAGTTGAAATGGTTGCTTGGCAACATACATGTATAGATCTATGGAGGGATGGGAGTGCAGGGTCCAGATGACCCTGTGTTCCCACAAGTAAAGAAGGCAATGATTATACTTTCTCAAAAAGTAAAGAAATTCTTGGCAAAAAAACTTCATTAAAGCACTAGCTAGGGTTAAAGTGACAAAGGTAGGGAAATGCAACATTAGGGTTTCCAAACCTAACACCCCTCCCCCACCTCCCACTCCCACTCTGCAGTCAGCAACAGGTGTGAGATGTGCCTTGGGATTGTCAACCCTAAGGCTCATCCCATTCTCATATACTGTACCCATCTCACCTTATTTACTTATGGAATGGAGTGAGCATTAGGGCTGACAACCCCAAGGCAGATCCCACCTGTTACTGCCTGCAGGGTGGGAGTGAGGGGGTGGGAGGAAGATGTTAGGAGTTGACCTATTTCACTCGCTTTTGTCATTTAACCCTAACTAACTATGTTAATACAGACATTAGGGTTGTAGAAACAAGAAGCGTAAAAGAAGAGAAATGAAAAACATTAGGGATTTGGGTCTCCAAAGTATTGGCGAATCAGTGGTGGGGCCTTACTTGGAGTTGCCCACCCCCTCCTCTCAGCCTGTACCTCCTGTCTGAAGCACAATATACAGCTCCAACCTAGTGCCTTATAGTGATACAGTATGGCCAACATAATCTGTCAGAGTTTTCACATTTGACCTTGTCTGATTAAGGGAGGGGTGGGTATTAGGGTAGACAACCCCAAGTAAGACCCTACCACGATTCACCAATACTCCAGAGACCCAAATCCCTAATGTTTTTTATGTCCCTTCTTTTTGCAATTTGTGTTCTACAACCCTAATGTCTGCATTAACATAGTTTTTTTTGCAAAGAATTTCCCTTATTTTTGTGATAGTGGAATTGTAGCCTCATTTTTCTTTTTATTTAAACAATTGGCCAGGAAAGGCACACTGAGCCAAGGCTCAATTCTAGGTGCGGCCCAGGAGGAGGGGAGTCAGAGTACAGACAATTTGCACAAATACACAATTTACAGCAAGTGTTGCATGCACAATAGATACAGTAGCATTGATCAGTATATAGGGTAATTGAGACAAGACTGACAAATGATTACACAATACACAATAAGCAGTGCAGTACATAGTCCCGCAACATTCCTGCACTTGGAGATAATATGATGTGAAAGCTACAAAAAGTAAGTACGCTCATTGAGAACGTAGTGCAGAAAGTGCTTAGGAGGCTGTAGCCATGATAGATTGATGAGTGTAGATTGAGTCATCTGGGGCAGAGGTGGGGGAAGGTGGTAGGGAGCAAAGTTTTTGCTTGCAGGCGAAGTAAGAAGAGTTCATGATGGAGGGGGCTAGTTTGTTCCACAAACTGGAGAGCTGGTAGGAGAAAGCGGCTAGGCCAGGCCAGATAAGGAGGATGTATGAGGGATGCTATAAATAGCATTTGTTTCTGTGTCTCAGTTCATAAGGGGGGGTCAGAAGCAGGAGAGAGACAGTCCAACAGGTAGGAGGATGGCATGTTGAACCAGAACTTAGATATTAGGTTGAGGGAGTGAATATAATGTCTGTGGGATAATTGGGCTAATCCGAGGAGGGAGTATAGATTGCAGTGATGGGTCTGAAGGGGTGAGTTAGTCATAAAATGACAGAAGGAGTTTAGAAGGGTATCAAGGTGGTAGCCTGGGCAGTTCAGTAGACCATGTCCACATAGTCAAAAATGGGGAGGATCATTTTCATTACAATTTGATGTCTGGCTGGGAGCAGAAGGGAGTCTCAGTGCCAGTAAAGCATACCTAGCTTGGGGCAAAGTTTAGTGACAGCTGCATCTAGGTGAGACAAGAAGGATAGGTGGGGATCAAGCCAAACATCCAGTTATTTGTATTTAGTGACCTGGTCAAAGTGACAGAGGGCAGAAGAGGATCTGCTAAGTTTCTGCACAGTGTCAAATACCATAGAAACTGTTTTGGAAGTGTTTAATTGTAGTTGATTTCATCTGAACAATTGTTGAATACTATTGAAATCACACTAGAAGGTAGCTTGGACTTCGCGAGTTGATGGACCTAAGGTAAAGAGAATAGTGTCATCTGCATACATGTGTATGCTGACATTAGCGTAGGAGGAGGGAAGGTCATTTTTGATGAGGGAGAACAGGATGGGACCAAGGACAGAACCTTGTGGCACTCCAGCTAGGATGGAGAGGGGAGTGGATGAGACATCAGAGATTCTTGGTTTACTTGGTATTTAAGGGACAAAAGAAGGCCGAAGCCCATCGGAATTGTCCCCCACAATCAATGTGGCACATTAGTTTAAATCCAAATTGTCTTCCAACCATTTATCAAGCCTTAGTTTAAAAATAAGAAAAGACGGTGACTCCACAATTTCTTGGGTCAAGGTATTCCAGAGTCTAGGTGCTCTAACTGTGAAAAAGTTTAATCTTTAATTTGTATTAGCTTTGGATACATTGATTTGCTTGTTATGCAGTCTGGGGACAATCCATCTGTTACAAAAATTTAATTTGAATTGCTGCATTAACTCAGGTGATTGCTGGACTTTATAGAGAAGAAGAAGAAGATCCTCTCCAATTATTTTTTTCTGTAAGGAATATAGTCCTGTAGCATGTAATCTTTCAGTATAGTTTTTAGTTGCCAGGTGAGGAACTAGTCTGGTTGCTCTTCTTTGGATCTGTTCCATTCTCTGGATTTTGGCTGACTGTGATCTGTTGGAAAAGTACAGTATGAGCTGAACCACTGTACAGTGATAGGAGATGGTCCTGCTGCTTCTAGTTTTGATATGAGGAGAGGTGGGGCACAGAATCAAAGGCCTTGGCCAGGTCGACAAACACAGTGATGGTTAGCAGGCCTTGGTCAGAGGCCATGAAGATGCAGTTGGTTACACGCAGGAGTGAGGAGATAGTCGAATGCTGTTTCCTAAAACCTGACTGGTGGGGGGATAGGAGATTGTTTATGATAAGATATTCTGATAACCTGGAGTGGGCCAGGGATTCCTGCAGCTTGGCAAGAGCTGGGAGGAGTGAGATTGGCCTGTAATTCCGTGGTGCAGAGGGGTCAACACCTTTGTGAAAGGAAACATCGGAGGTGACTTTCCAGGCATGAAGGACCATGCCTGTAGTGAAGGAGAGGTTGAGTAGATGGGTGAGAGGCTTCATAATTGCAGGAGCTGAGATTTGCAAGAGTTTGGGGTGGATCCCGTCTGGACTGTATTTACTAGTATTTAATGTATGAGGGCAGAGAGGACTTCTTGTTCAGAGAAGGGTGAGAATTTGAAATTACTGTGGCTGGGGGGTTTCGGAGGAGTAGAGTACTAAGGGGGGCCATGAGGCATGGCGCACGATGAGAAAATTTTTTTTAGGGTTTCTGCAGTGCCGCTGGGGTTGGTAATAGGCTAGCCATGATGCATGAAAGCAGGGGAACTGGGTTGAGATGGAGAATCTAGAAGTGAGTGAATGACATTCCAGAATTTGGAGGGGTGGGCATGAGCCAGCTGCAATTTGAAATAATCTGCTTTCACCTGTCTAATGGCCTTAGTGCATGCATGGTGGAGGGTGTTGTAGGCCTGCCTGTTTATAGGGTTTGGGTGGGGTTTGAAAGTAGACTAGGCTTTGTCTCTGGCCGTGCATTTAGTGAGGATGGGAGTAGAGATCTATTGATGATGGCGCTTTTTTACTCTGAGCTTTTTCTGAGGGGCGTGGGAGTCCCAGATCATAGTGAATGTGTGAAGCAAGCTAGTGAGGGTAGCATCGACATTAGGGGCAGAATACACCTGCCACCAGTCAGCATGGCTAAGACTAGTTAGCAGGGATTCGGTGTCCAATGCATGCAGAGAGTGAGTGTTGATGTACTTAGGAGCAGACTTGGGTGTGGGAGTTTTTCTGATACAGTACGTAATGCAATGGTAACTTAGTGCATTTGCAAGGATGCTGGAAGAGGTTACCCTGTGTGGATGGGAAGTGAGGATCCAGTCTAGTAGGGTGTGGTTATGGGAGTGAGGGTTGTAGAGGGTGGGTTCACTTTAGCAGTTGAGTAAGGTTGAGGGACTCTATTTTGGAAGTATGGGCCTTAGAGGAGGGGGTGAGCCAATCCAAGTTGAAGTCCCCTAGTAGGACCAGTTCCACTTTGGAGGTCAGGTCAGGTAGGGTAGCTAGGGTGGAGACTAGACAGTCATGAGCAAGATGGGGTGAGGTATAATGTACCCCAATAAATAAAGGGAGAGAGGCTGGGAGGGTGAATTGGGCCAGGAGGAGTTTGTGGGAGCTTGGGTGAGTTTCCTTAAAGGTGAATGAGCACAAGAAAGGTAGTTTTGAGTAGATAGCAACAGTTCTGCCTCTTTTGCCACAGTCCTGTCTGAGCAGAATGTAGTCTGAGAGATTCAGGGAGGAGTCGGGGGGGGTCCTAGCAGAGACAATTTCAGTTGGGCATGGGATGTCAAGAGAGTGATCGGTTATCCAGCAGAATAGTTGGTCAATTTTAGGCAGAAGGCTTTGGATATTAATGTGGGTGATAGCGAGTCCTTTATGGGAGCATAGCAGTGAGGGACTGACCTGGGCCCAGGTTGGGCTTGATATCTCCAGTGAGGAATATGATGAGAAGAAAGGAGGAGTAAGCAGCAGGGAGTTTAAGTCTCTTGCTGTGCAGGATGGCTGTGGGGTCTGGTCTGACAACCCTGATGAGTGATGCAGGGGTTAGCATCTGGGGAGGCAGGATACTGGGTCTGGCAAGGGGAGAGGTGGATGGATGGGTTACTGGGTGGGTGTCTGGGTGAGGATGGGAGGGGTTTGCTAGAGTGACACGAAGAGCAGGAGGGGGTTAGGAGTTACTGTTAGGGTAGAGAGCCAGGAGGGCCAAAGTGAGAAGGTAAGAGGCAAGGAGGAAGAATAGGCTAGACTTGTGCAAAGCCATTTTAACTTGTGGTTGTGAAAGGGCTCCAAAATGGTTTTGGGGACAGCGACATTGGAGAAGACAGTCGGGTTATTATGGTGAATATTTTGTAGCTATTTTAAGGAGTGGGGAATCTTGTGTGATTATGGTGTTATATACTTAGTAATGAGGAGAATACTTATTTGGCATCAGGGGGTGTGAAAGGGGGAGTAGCTGTGAACTTGCACATAGGTAAAGGCACCAGCAGTACAGCACATGTCACTTTAAGGGGAGGACTAAGGTGGAGGACAATAGGAGTGGAGAGAGAGAGAGAGCAAGAGAGAAAGAGAGGAGTGGGGTGGTGCCAAGAGGGGGAGAAAGTGTATTTAATAGAGGTCAGGGCTGGGGAGTGTGGGTGGGCAAAAAATACAGTCATAAGTAAATCAAATGTTTTTAAAATGAGCACTGAAAAGTGCTAGAAACCAGAAGTAGAAGGCAGGTCCAATCAGGAGAGAGTAGTCACCCAATGAGAAGATAGGCTCCAGAGAGGGAGCCAATTGGTTTGCTTGGCTCAGGAGCCAGGGTTCCCTGCAGAGCTACGGTGTACCTGAGGTTGGGCAGGCAGGCTGAAGAGCAAGTTTGGCTGGCTGGAATTTAGAGCTGGGGCTGCTGCCGAAGAGCACCCAGTCAGGGGCGGATGGTGAGCAAGATCCTAAAGAGAAATAAAGAGAGAGAGAGCGGGTTAACAATAAAGACCACAGGAGAGGGCCGGGAAATAATCGGGGGTGGGGCTGGTGATTTCAATAGTGTGTGGAAGTAAGTGATAAAAGTTGAAGGGGAAGAGGCAGGCAGGAGAAAGAATTGTGGAAGGGGGTTGCTAAGGAGTTGTGGCACTAAGGCTCCTGCAGAGACAAAGAAAACAGGTTTAGCAGGTTAGGGGGAAGGGGAAGTGAGGGCTAGCAATTGAGGAGACAGAGCTCAGTGAGAGAGAAGAGTGAGTAAGACAGTTGGGGAGAAAGGGCAGTAGAGAGAATTAAGTAGGCATAGACAAACAGTACTTATCAACTGTAAAACGCAGTGAGGCAAAAACAGTCTTTTCAGCAAAAAATACAGTAGTAAGTCAATCAAATGTCTTTAAAATGAGCACTGAAAAGTGTTAGAAACCAGAGCTAGAAAGGAGGTCCAATCAGGAGAGAGTAGTCAGTAAATGAGGAGCTAGGCTCTAGAAAGGGAGCCAATTGGTTTGCTTGGCTCAGGAGCTCGGCTTCCCTGCAGAGTTGCAGCATACCTGAGGTTGGGCGGGTGGGCTGAAGGACAAGTGCAGCTGGCTGGAATTCAGAGCCAGGGCCACTGCTGAGGAACGCCTGGTCCTAGAAGGATGGAAAACAAGATCCTGAGGTTGGGTGGGCTGAAGAGCAAGTGCAGCCTGCTGGAATTCAGATGCTGCTGAGGAGCACCCAGTCAGGGGAGGATGGCAAGCAAGGTCCTGATGTTGGGCACTCGGGCTGAAGAGCAAGCACAGCCAGCTGGAATTTAGAGCTGGGGCCACTACCGAGGAATGCCCGATCAGGAGCGGATGGTGAGCAAGATCCTGATGTTGGGCAGGTGGGCTGAAGAGCAAGCGCAGTTGGCTGGAATTCAGAACAGAGACTGTTGCCAAGGAGCGCCTGATCAGGGGAGGATGGTGAACAAGATCCTGAGGTTGGGTGGACAGGCTGAAGAGCAATCGCAGCTGGCTGGAATTCATAGCTGAGGCCACTGCTGAGGAGCACCCAGTCAGGAACAGATGGTGAGCAAGACCCTGAGGTTGAGCAGCCGGGCTGAAGAGCAAGTGTGGATGGCTGGAATTCAGAGCTGGGGCCACTGCTGAGGAGTGCCCAGTCAGGGTGAAGATGCTGAGCAAGATCCTGAGGTTGGGTGGGCAGGCTGAAAAGTAAGCATGGCCAGCTGGAATTCAGAGCCAAGGCCACTGATGAGGGGCACCCAATCAGGGGTGGATGGTGAACAAGTTCCTGAGGTTGGGGCAGGCAAGCTGAAGAGCAAGCATGGCCAACTGGAATTCAGAGCTGGGGCCGCTATCAATGAGTGCCTGGTCAGGGGCGGATGGTGAGCAAGATCCTAATTTTGGGCAGGTCACTTCAGGACATGTGCAAAATGAGATAAATACAATATTGGAGACAGTCCTGACCTAGTGCATGGGCCCAGCAGGCCCTGGCACACATGTCGATACCTTGTGGGTGAGGTTTCCTGACCCACCACAGGGTGTGACATCTGTGCCAAAACACTGCTCCATCCCTACCCAGGCCAGGGCTGGTGCTGCATGCTGAAGCACCTTCCTCATCAGCCTTGTCCCAGTAAACTGGCTCACTGAGTTCACACCTGAACTCAGCTCATTGACACAGTAAGGCAGGGTGTTCCCCAGTGGTGTAACGGACATCTCTGTAAACAACATTACTTAATAAATTCTTTGTTTTTTAAATATTTTGACCCCAAACTTTCAACATAGTCTTCTTATTACCCCACATCATAAACCCCATAGGTGAAAATGTTCAAATCTGTGCTGAAATGCCATTCTGTGCCACAGGTGCAAAAATATGTTTTGGACAAAATGTAAACATGACAGCTGTACTGTTCAAGAGGTGGTGTGAAGAAATGGTTATGTTGAAAATTTGTAGTCAAAATATTGAAAACTACTAAAGTTTTGCACGTACACAGAAAGATTTCAATGACTGCTTATAACTCAGCCATTTTTAAGAATTTTTTCACCAAATTTTCAATATGGCCTTTCTGAGACCCACCTCATGAATCCTGGTGATAAAATTTCGTTATTCGGTCCCGAAAGGTGATTTCATGCAGTGACTGTGAAATTACCTTTCAGGCCCGATTAATGAAATGACAGTTCCAGTGTTCATGAGGTGGCATCCCAAAAAGAGCACATTGAAAATTTGGTGAAACAATTCCAAAAAATGGCAAAGTTATGAACATAAGTTCAAAATGCCATTGAAATACATTATATGGCACCTACCTTTATTCCTCAGTTTACAGTTTGACTTTGAAGAGTGCAGACATGTTTTGGTCCACAGAAGATGACAGCATATGACCTCAGCAGGTAAGTATAAGGTAAGGGGGGGTTGTAGGGTGGTGGGTGCTGAATGGGAGGGTTGGGATGGGGGAGGGGATGCCGGTGACAACAGGGAACCTTTTTCTTTTTAGGTTTGAAAAAGTCTTCGGGGGATGGTTTGCTTTTTGCAGGAACAAACAAATAATAAAATATTTTGGGACACTGGGGTGGGCTCAGTGTCCCATGCTGGGAGGGTCTTGCAAGTGCCGACATGGAGATTGGGTCCCTTGATGTAGGCAACAATCAATAAAGCAAGGGGCTGCACCGGGGAGGGGGGCATCCGACACTAGGGGTGGGCATCCCGGTGTCAGACAATAGATACTGTAGACAGACAGATAGATAGATAGATAGATAGACAGACAGACAGACAGACAGACAGACAGACAGACAGACAGATAGATAGATAGATAGATAGATAGATAGATAGATAGATAGATAGATAGATAGATAGATAGAAAGACAGACACACAGACACACAGACACACAGACAGACGGACTGCTACTGGGGATTAGACCCCCCAGAGTGCAGAGAAATAAATAAACTGCCACTGGGAATTGGGGCCCCAGGTGTGCAGATAAATTAATAAATAAATAAACAAACTGCCACTGGGGATTGGGGCCCCCAGTGTGCAGATACAGCATGATATGGCAAAGCACAGTCAGGATGCTGGGGCTACAATGACAGTAGCTCCATCTCTGACATGTGAAGCAATAAAACAGCAGGGGTTGCACTGTACAACACAGCTGTTATTTGTTAATGACATCTGTGTCATATAGTGCAACTAGCTGCTTTTGCAAAAATTCAGTTATGAATAGAATATTTTTTGAACTGGTCATGCTCAGAAACTGAACATTTTTCTTAAATAATTTAAAAACTACTTAACAGTTGGACCTAAAAAACACAAAAACACATACCTTGGACCAAGCTTTATCAAACCTGAACGTTTTAGGTTTCAAAGTCTCTTATTTTTTGCACTGCAGTGGGTGAAACCCTGCAGACCTCTTGCTTTGAGTAAAAAAGCACTCCCGCATTCCTTGCAAATGATCAAGCAAAGCAAAACTTTATTTATATAGCGCCTTTTGAAATCAAGGCTCTTTACATAATAAAAACCACAATAAAACAAATAATGTTATAAATTATTTAAAACAGTCAAGTAATTAATCAGTTAATTAGGGAAGGCCAAAGAAAATAAATATGTTTTTAACAAATATTTAAAACTGCTGACGGTCAGGCATTCTCTTAACCGACGCGGTAGAGAATTCCACAGGGTTGGTGCTGCAAATGAAAAAGCATAAGCTCCTGATGTTTTAAGATGAACCCTGGGAATCTCTAGCAATCCCTCGTCAGTGGATCGGAGAGGGTGATTGGGGGAGTAGGGAGTCAGGAGATCTTTCAGGTTGTCAGGTCCCTGTTCGTGTAGGACTTTAAAGGTAAGTAGGCCTACCTTATAGGTGATCCCCCATTGAACTGGCAGCCAGTGCAGTTCATGCAGCACAGACATAATGTGACTGGCCCTAAAAGTACCAGTCAACAGCCTGGCTGCAGCGTTCTGCACCAGCTGCAAGTGATGGATATCAACCCCAGACAGCCCTGGGTAGAGGGCATTGCAGTAGTCAAGACGGGTGGTGATGAAGGCGTGGACCAATGTTGGAAGGTTGCCCGGTGGAATCAGGTGTTTCACCCAGGCAATATTCTTCAAATGGTAAAATTAGGTCACGTACCAGATCTGAGGTAATAAGCTGGACATCATTAAGCCATAGACCCGACATGTGTCCAGCCCCAAAACCCAGCCCTGGGAGGCCTCGATCCACAACCAACTCCTCAGTCTTATCCAGATTCAATCTCAACCAACTCGAACTCATCCAGTCTTTGATCTCGGAGAAGCAACTATTTAGCACAGAGATTGCATCAACCTGTCCGGGCACAAAGGACATATACAGCTGAGTATCATCTGCATAGCAGTGAAAACTCAAGCCGTATCGCCTAATGATATCTCCCAATGGCAGCATATACACTGTGAATAACATGGATGCCAATATGGAGCCCTGCAGCACCATGCAGGACAGGGGGGAAGGTGTCGGAGGAATAAATTCCAGTGACCACCCTCTGAAACCTGCCTATGAGGAAAGATCAAAACCATTTGAGGACTGTACCCGACAGTCCACAAAGGAACCGAAGCATCTCCGAAAGCACCTCATGGTCTACAGTGTCAAAGGCTGCTGAGAGATCAAGAAGGACCAAGGTGGTATGAGCCTTTCGATCTCTCACCATTAGGAGGTCATTTAATACTGAACAAGGGCAGTCTCCATGCTATGCCTCATGATAAGTGTAAAAAAAAAAAGTCGACTGCATCGGAACACTCCACACTTACACTATCTTTTTTTGGAGGGGCTTTCAGTCATCCACGTTCACCAAAATATATAATCCCTCCCACCCAACCTCCCTCTCAGTAGCCAGCACCCCAATCCCAGAAACATAATAGTGACACTAAGGTGCCCAATCCCCAGTGTCCCAATCACAAAATTCCACCCCTCCACTATCGCTCATGTGCTGTTCTGTGTTTTTTTTGCAAAAGACATATATTTTTATACTTCCCCCTCCATCTCAGCACCCACCACCCCACTCACCCACCCCCAGAAATGTAACAGTGAGGTTCGACACCTTCTTATAACACAGATGGGAAATAATATCTGGAATATTGACCAAATAAATCCTCTTAAGTTGTTTTGTACTAGCATGGAGCCGATGCTGTCTCCAAAATTACAGCTGAACTTTACCCACTTATTTACCCGGACATTCAAGTAATTCCAACTTACTGGGCAACATAGTTTCCAGAGAAACAATTCTCCTGGGAAAAAATTTGGCAAGCCATATATTCCTATACTTCCAATGACAAATTGTGCCTAATCCAATATTACATTTTGCACAATATGTATTTTACTCCAGCAAAGCTATATGATATGGGTAAACTACAAGATTCCAAATGTACTAGGTGTGGTTTGAATGAAGGCACTATGTATCATATGATATGGGGCTGCCCTTCGATTAAGTTCCTATGGAATATGATCAAAAATAAATCTGACCCCCTCCTGGATTTGGAGTCCCTTTTTGAGCCTGAGATTTGCCTATTGAGAGAGTACTCCCGAATCCCCATGTTAGAGCGAAGGTATGCCATGAATCTAATTTCCCTCACAGTAAAACAACTGGTACTAAGACATGAAAAGACTCCCAACTTATTACCTATGCAGAATGGCTAAATGAGTTTCTGTATAATTTAAGAGTAGAGAAAATGATTGCGAGCCTAAGACACTGTCTTGCAAGTTTTGACAAGAATCGAATAGGATATGTACGTTAACCCTAATAATCAAATAAAAGTTAAATAACCACAATTATCAACATAACAAATGCCCTTCTATGCAGAGGAAAACCAACAGATTTGTATCTAGCTATTATTGAGAGGGAGGGGGTTAAGGGTTCTTAGCTGGAAAACTAAGACTGTTTTTTTTTCCTTTTCATCTTACTTTTCATTTTTTGTTTAAGGTAGGATTGAATTTGTAGTAGTAGTCAGTATGTGTGGGCCGATGTAACCCCAAGGCCTATTCTTGTTACTCATCTATACATAAGTACAAGTCTTTCTATGCCTTGTCTTGATCTATAAGATTATACAAAACAAATAAAGCATATTGAATTTAAAAAAAAAAAAAGAAATGTAACAGTGAGAGTGGCTGGTGTCCAATCTCCCAGTGTCGCGATCAGCATCTCGGTCCTCTTTTTTTTAAAATTTGTTTTAACCTGTAACAAGAAAAACATCCACCAATATCTTTTGTACCATTTCTGAATGCCTACCCATCCCTCCCACTGAACAACCGCCACTCCACACATCCCTAGCCCTACTTACCCATCAGGCGTCAAAATGCGTAATCCTCTCTGGACCATAGAACACGTCTTCACTCTTCAAAGCCCAACCAGAACTTAAGAAACAGGTATACTATGCTATGTATTTCAATGGGGTTTTGATCGTAAAGACATAACTTGGGTAGTTTTGTATATTTTTGGCCCAAACTTTTAACATACATTCTTTGGGACCCCACTTCATGAACAATGACACTGTTATTAGGTAAATCTGTCCTGAAAGGTGCTTTCACGGTCCCTGCGCAAAATCATCTTTTGGGCAGGAGTTGAACATTTTCTCTGCCCTTGTTCATGAGGCTGAATCATAAGAAGGGTATGTTGAAAATTTGGTGCACAAATATTACAAAACAACAAAGTTATGAGCCTATATTGAATTTTGAGAATCCAACCTCATAACTAGTAATTGTCAATATTTTTACCCCAAATTTACAACATAGCCATATCTTTACAGCACCTTATGAATGTGATAGCGGTCATTTTTCAAATCCTGGCCAAAATGTTTTTTTTTTTACAACCTGAAAAGTGATATTGCAGTCCCTGCATGAAATCACCTTTCAGGCAGGAGTTAATTTTCTCTGCCCTTGTTCATGAGATGGGGTCATAAGAAGGCTATGTTTATTTATTTATTTATTGAAATGTTTCACCAGGAAGGTTACACTGAGCAAGAAGCTCATCTCTTCCTGGGGGAAGGGGACTGGGGCAAAAGTAATATAACATGATACATACATACATAGCAACTAGGTTAACAATGTATTTACATACATAGGTATGAGCAGAACTGAACAGTTCGCAATCAAACAATGGCTAAAACAACATTTCTAGACTAGTACACATTTGAGTGACTGACGGGGGGATAATAGGGATGGACAAGGGAGGTGGGAAGTAGAGGTGAAGGAAGTGCTAAGTTAGAGAAAAAAATGCAGGCTTGCATGAGGGATTTGGGATAGGCATATGTGGCCCAGCTGGAGGTAGAGGGAGGTATAATACCAGCAGGTTTGGCAGGGCCACATGGGCTAGGTGCAGTTGCAGTTCATCACTAGGTAGTTTGCAAGGGCTGAAGAGAGGGAATAGGCTGAGGAAGAGTGGCAGATTTGGGTTGGCAGTTGGTTCCAGAGCTTTGGTAGGCAATAGGAGAATGCTGATTGACCAGATGTAGTATTTCTGTAAGGTATATTCAGCAAGCGGGTGTCCTTAGACCAGAGGGTGTATTTGGATGGGTGAGAGGCAGATAAGGAGGCAGCTAGGTACGATGGGAGTGAGCCTAGCCAGAATTTAGAGGTAAACTTTGCTGCATGCAGTGTTCTCCTGTCAGCAACAGATGGAAAATTTAGGGAGCGGTAGAGGGTGCAATGATGTGTCAGAGCAGGGGCATCTAGGGCAAACCGGCAGAAGGAGGTGTAGAGAGGTTCGAGCCTGGATAAGGAAGATTGAGGGGCAGCTCTGTATACGACATCACAATAGTCGAAGGTTGGCAGTATCATTTTAGGTACCAATTCTCGCCTAGCCAAATGTGGGATACTACTCCTGCTATGGTAGAGGGCTCGTAGCTTAGGCCGGAGTTTCTTAAGGATAGTATCAATGTGTATGGAGAAATTTAGGTTCCTATCGAGCCAAACTCCTAGGTAGTGGAAGGAAGCGGTGTCTTCTAATACAGTTCCATCTATGGTGAAGAAGGTGGGTAAGGAGGGAAGCCTTGCCAGCCTCTGCCTAGTACCGAACATCATGGCGACTGTTTTCTTTGAGTTTAGGAGGAGGTGGTGCTTGCTTAGCCATCATTGTGCCTGTTCAAAATTTAGCTGAAGCCTGGCAGTGACATCAGTGACTGAATTACCAGTTGTGAACAGCACAGTGTTGTCTGCATACATGTGTATGTCAGATGATAAGCAGACCTGAGGGAGGTCATTGAGGAAGATTGAAAAAAGGAATGGTCCAAGTACCGCACCATGGGGAACTCCCGTGATAATGGGGAGGGGAGAGGAGATGGCATCAGCTATGCAAACAGATTGAGTTCTACCCGACAAATAGGATTTGAACCATTCAGTGGCATTAGGGGAGAGACCAGCGGTCCTGAGACAGGATAGGAGTATAGGGTGGGAGACCATGTCAAAGGGCTTGGCCAGGTCAATAAAAATAGCTGAGGTTATATGGCCTTTGTCCATGCCTGAGGTGATAGTGTCAGTCAGGTGTAAGAGCAAGGTGGCAGTAGAGTGGTGTTTTCTAAAGCCAGCTTGGAATGGAGTGAGAAAGGAGGAGTCAGTAATGTTGGAGGAGAGCTGTTCAAGCACTATATGCTCCTGGAGCTTAGCCAGAGTGGGAAGGAGAGAGACAGGATGGTAGTTACTAGGGCAGGAGGAGGGACCTCCCCCTTTGGGGAGTGGTAGAACTGTAGTGTGTTTCCAAGCTGCAGGGACAGTGGAAGAGACAAAGGAGAGGTTGAGCAAGATGGATATAGGATAGGCTATGGCGGGAGCAGGCAGAGAGAGGAGCTTGGGGTCCAGGCCATCTGGGGAGGAGCCTTTAGCAGGGTTGATAGACTGCAGAGCTTGGAATGCAGCAGCAGAGGAGATATGTGTGAAGGAGAAAGGGGAGCTGGTGGAGTAGAGGAGGGGGAAGCAGGGAGCAGGGGAGGACCTGTGATGGAGTGTTAAGGGCATCGGGGGGCCATTTGGAGCATTGCAGCGCAGGACATGAAATGGGATTTAAATCAGACAGCAACTTCCAATGGATCAGAGATGTCAGAGAGATTTTGCCTAATGGTAGGAGTGGGAGGCTTGGTGGATGGGGAAAAGAGGGACTGGACAATTTTACAGAATTTGGAAGGTTTGTTTGTGTTGGCATGGAAGTTAGCCTGGTAGTGTTCAGAGCTGGCCAGCTGGATAACTTTGGTGCACTTATTTTGAAGCTCTTTGTATCATTGGAGGTCTCTGGGGCATTTGGTTACCTTGTACTTACGCCAAGCAGCGTCACGGACTCTTTGACAGGATAGGAGCTCAGGGGTTACCCAGGGCAGGTGGTTTCCCCGGACTCTGATTTTATGCAGCGGAGCGTGTTGGTTCCAAATATGAAGGAACTTATCGTAGAACAGTTGGAGAGCCGCGTCGATAGTGGTGCAGACAGCAAGTGGGGACCAGTCAGTGTTGGTGAGGTCATGGTGCAGAGGTAGAGTGTTCAGGGAGGAGTAAGTGCATGTTAAGACGACCTTGTGGGGTATTTTTTGTCTGTGTATTTTGCGAACCATGTATACAGGATGATGGTTACTTAATGCATCAGGTAGTAGGCCAGCAGCCTTGACTCTGTGGGGGTGTGACATGAGGACTAGGTCCAGAAGTGAATGGTTATTTGTTCTGTGGTTTATGCGAGTAGGTTCCTGTATTAGTTGAGTTAGGTTTAGTGGCTCAATGTTGGAGCAAGTTTTGGCTAGTGTGTTAGAGAGCCAATTTATGTTAGGGTCACCCAGTCTGTACAGCTCACCAGAGTGGGCAAGAGCTATTATTTTCTTGATCAGATCTGTGACTTGGGAGGAGGGTTGGCCTGGACAGCAGTATATTCCTGCGACAAATAGAGGTCAGGAGTATGGAAGCTTTATGTTGAGGAGGATAGCTTCATGGGAGGAGGAAGATGTGACTTTCAACACGACTGTGTGCTGTAGGGAGGGAGAGACATAGATCGCCACTCCACCACCTCTTCCTTGCCTGTCCATTCTAGTTGTAGTGAATCCAGGTATAAGGAATTCTTGGTCCATGATATGGCCCGAGAGCCTAGTTTCAGAGATGATGATGACGTCAGGTTTATACTCGAGGACCATGACCTGCAGTAAGGGTAGCTTGCTGGTAAGGCTGCGGGCATTTAGGTGGATCAGTTTTAGGCCGTTCGGGAGGGCTAGGGGAGTGGAGGGTGTGTGAAGGGTGGTAGGAGAGTTTGTTGTAAATTTGGTGTAAAAATATTTAAAAAAATCAAACAAAGTTATGAGCCTACATTGAGTTTTGAGAACACAACCTCATCACTTTGGTAATTTTCAATATTTTTACCCCAAATGTACAACATAGCCATATCTTTACAGCACCTTATGAACGTGACAGCTGTCATTTTTCAAATCATGGCCAAAATGTTTCTTTTTATCCCAAAAGGTGATTTTGCAGTTCCTGAGCAAAATCACCTTTCATGCAGGAGTTGAACATTTTTTCTGCCCTTGCTCATGAGGTTGGGTCATAAGAAGCTATGTTGAACATTTGGTGTAAAAATATAAAAAAAAAAAAAAAATGAGTTATAAGCCTACATTGAATTTTGTGAACATAGATTCATAAGTTTGGTAATATTCAATATTTTTACCCAAAATTTTCAATATATCCATTTGTTTACAGCACCTCATGAATGTGACAGCTGTCATCTTTCCACTCCTGCTCCAAATGTGTTTTTGCATCCTGAAAGCGAATTTCGCAATCCCTGCACCAAATCACCTTTTAGGCAGGAGTTGAACATTTGCTGTGCCCTTCTTCATGAGGCAGGGTCCTAACAAAGCTATGTTGAAAGTCTGGGGTAAAAATATTACAAAACAACAAATTTATGAGCCCATGTTACATTTTGCAAATGCAGGCTCGTAACTTTGGACATTTTCAATAGCTTTACCCCAAATTCCTCAACTGCAGCCCTATCTGTTGTGGCCAGTTTCTTTAGTTATCAGAAGGCAAAAAAAGTCTTAACATAATCAGAAATGGAGATTTTTAAATTTTTTGCACCTCTGTAACTTTTCTCTCACTGAACCGATCTACATGAAATTATATATACATACAAATATATATATTATAGTGGCACGGTCGCGCCACGATATTTAGGGTTCAGCGGTCATTTACATACTAAAGTCAAAAGTTTGGGTGTTAATAACTTTGGACCCATTCAACGGATTTGCCTGAAATTTTGTATGCGCGGTGGGGCATGGTAGATCTCTTGATCTGCAAAATGTCATTTTGGTCAGACTTATGGTCTTTGTGCACCAAAACGCTGAAAAATGCAAAATTATCTGGTTTTGGAGGCAGTTTTTTGAATTTGGTCCATAGTGCTGCGTGGCCGTTGTGTGGCGTGCCACTCTGCGACATGGCTTGTTTGAAAAAGCTTCACTGGCCGAACATGCCTCTTTTCGTTTGGTGAATAAATATTGAGGTATTCAAAAGTTATAGCACTTTTAAGTTGCCATTATAAGTCAATGGGAATATTTATATGGTTATTTTGTGAACAAAGAATGGGGTTTTGGCCATCTGGTCCCTCCTCATGATCAAAGAATTTGCAGGCTGACAATCAAAGATTCTTTGATCCCGAGACAGGGACTAGATGCCCAGATTTGGAGGGACCAGATAGCCCAATTTTAACAACTTTTAAAATTAAATATCTCAGAAATGGTTTGGTCTTTTAACTTGAAATTTGAGGGTGCTGACGGGATGTCCCGTAGATGTGAATTATGGAGCTTAGGTGTCAGAAAATACATTTGTTGTGAAGATATGGCATGACGCAGTTTACATTTTGTGGACAGCCTTTTGCATTGTGGTAGTGGCTTGAAATTGATAGGGCAGCTAGCCTTACTGCCACGGACTTACTTTTTAGTCATTAGGTGTGTAAAATGTAAACAGGTGCGGAATTCTGCCACTCTGACCAATGAAAATCTCAAACTTTAAAATATTATATCTCAGGCACGGTTTGGTCTTTTAAATTGAAATTTGCAGGGTGTTGAGAGGACATTCTGTACATGTGAATTATGGTATTTAGGTGTTGAAAAATTAAGTTGCTGCAGAGATATTGCGTGACGCACTTTACATTTTGCATATAGCGTTTTGCATTGTGGTAGGCACTTTTAATGTTAAAACTCACATTTTGCACATTAATAACTTTGCAATCATACAACGGATTTGCACAAAATTTGGAATGCACAGTCTGGTGTGGTAGGTCTCTTGATTTACTAAATTGCATTTCAGTCAGACATACGTTTTTGTGCAACGAAGTGCCAGAAAATGCACTTTTCGCCACTTTTGTACATTTATTGTCTGTGGCGCTGCACAGACACCGTGTGGGCTATTGATCCGAATCTTGGGATATAGAAAGAGCTTGGGCCAAGGAACGTGCCATTTTTTTGTTTGGTGAAAATATATCAATCTGTTCAAAAGTTATTGCAATTTGAAATGCCCATTATATCCTATGGGAAAATGTATATGTATTTTTGGAATGTTAATGAGAAAGACCAGATGGCCCAAATTAGGATGACCATATCTCAATAACAGTTTGGTCTTTTTACTTGACATTTGCAGGGTGTTGATGGGATGTCATAGAGATGTGAACTATGCTGTTTAGGTGTTGGGGAAATAATTTGTTGCACAGATATTCAATGACGTAATTGACATTTTTCCCATAGGATTACATTGCAGTCTGTGTCATGACTTTCGGCACCATTATCTCAGAAATGTAGCAATATACAGACTTTTTGCTAGGGATGGCTACATTGGAAAAAGATTTGAAATCATCTAGTAAGCCTGCAATGGAATTTTGTTCATATATTGCATGGTTCATGAGATATTGTGAAATTACTGTCACATGGGTTGAAAAAGTGCCTGCCCAGTGCTTTTCGGTGCCCATATCTTGGAAACAGTGTGAGATATGGTACAGCCAGTGATTGTGCTATGATCAACTCAGTATCACAGTTTCAATGACACTTGAATTTTCTGCCTGTTACAGTTCCCAAGATATGGACAAATTACTGTTATAAGCATTCATGGCCAATAGGAATGCTGCATGGCTCCATAGCTATGCATAAGTGGTAGCGCAGGACCAGAGGGTCAGCACTCTCTCAGATATCTATTGTTATGCAGAAATGGGCAAGTTGGTGGGAGTATGGGGCCCTCTGACACCAGAGTAGCTAGTATTATATTATTATAGTAGCGAAGTCGCGCCACTATATTTAGGGTTCAGCGGTCACTCACATACTAAAGTCAAAAGTCTGGGCATTAATAACTTTGGACCCATTCAATGGATTTGCCTGAAATTTGGTATGCACGGTAGGGCATGGTATATCTCTTGACTTGCCAAATGTTGTTTTGGTCAGACTTACGGTCTTTGTGCACCAAAATGCTGAAAAATACAAAATTATCTGTTTTTGAAGGCAGTTTTTGGAATATTGTCCATAGTGCTGCACGGCTGTTGTGTGGTATGATGCTCTGCAACATGACTCATTTGAAAGAGCTTCACTGGTCAAACATGCCACTTTTCGTTTGGTGAAAATACATTGAGGTATTCAAAAGTTATAGCACTTTTAAGTTCCCCTTATACGACAATGGGAAAATTTATATGGTTATTTTGCGAACAAAGAATGGGGTTTTGGCCATCTGGTCCCGCCTCACGATCAAAGAATTTGCAGGCTCACAATCAAAGATTCTTTGATCCCAAGGGAGGGACTAGATGGACAGATTTTTAGGGACCAAATAGCCCAATTTTAACAACTTTTAAAATTAAATATCTCAGAAACGGTTTGGTCTTTTAACTTGAATTTTGGAGGGTGTTGACGGGATGTCCTGTAGATGTGAATTATGGAGCTTAGATGTCAGTAAATACATTCATTGTGGAGATATGGCATGACACAGTTTACGTTTTGCACGCAGCGTTTTGCATTGTGGTAGTGGCTTGAGATTTATATGGTCACTAGCCTTATTGCCATGGACGTACTGTTTAGTTGCTAGGTGTGTAAAATGTAAACAGGTGCAGAATTCTGCCACTCTGACCAATGAAAATCTCAAACTTTAAAATGTTATATCTCAGACACGGTTTGGTCTTTTAAACTGAAATTTGCAGGGTGTTGAGGAAATGTCCTGTATATGTAAATTATGGTATTTAGGTGTTGAAAAATTAAGTTGCTGCAGAGATATTGTGTGATGCACTTTACATTTTTGCATATAGCGTTTTGCATTGTGGTAGGCACTTTTAATGTTAAAACTCACATTTTGCACGTTAATATCTTTGCAACCATTCAATGGATTTGCACAAAATTTGGAATGCACAGTCTGGTGTGGGATGTCTCTTGATTTACTAAATTGTGTTTCAGTCGGACATACGTTTTTTGCGCAGTGAAGTGCCAAAAATGCACTTTTCACCACTTTTGTGCATTTTTTGTCCATGGGGCTGCGCAGACACCATGTGGGCTATTGGTCCAAATCTTGGGAGATAGTTTGCATTATCCTTTGCATTTCCATTTATATTTGCATTACTGTTTTCTTTGGCGTTACTGTTTGCTGTTACTGTTACCATTTGCTTTTACAATTGCGGTACCATCACCGTGCATGTTACGGTTTGCGTTTCCATACGCACTTGCGTTTGCGTTTCCATTTCTGTTTCCTTTGGCATTCTTTTTGCTGTTACCATTACCATTTATGTTTGCAATTGTGGTACCGTGACCATGCGTGTTATGCTTTGTGTATCTGTATGCACTTGCATTTGCGTTTCCGGTTCTGTTCCCTTTGGCGTTATTGTTGCTGTAACAGTTAACATTTGCATTTACAATAGCGGTACCATGACTGTGCGCATTACCAGTTGCATTTCCCTATGTACTTACATCTCCATTTGCATCACTATTCATTGTGGCATCACTTTGCACTTGCGTTTCTTTTAATGTTTGCTTTACCATTTACATTTGCATCACCATGTGCATAACCGTTGCCGCTTGCTTTTGCATTGCAGTTACCGTTACTATGTCATTAAGAGGTGTGGTGGGAGCTGGCATGAAGGGCCCACGCCTCCCACCACCAAGATTCCATTCACTATTTATAGTCCTCATTCTCAAAAGAAGGGAATTCATGGCAAAAACTCTGTTTAATGTATCAGTTGAGGTTGTTCCTGGCAGTAAAGCAAAATTTGGTGTTAGGGCTGAAAGCCCCTTTTTCCTTCATCTGGTTCCCACAACCAGCATCAGGGCGTGCATTAGTGTAGTCAGTCCTAACTCACCCCACTCTCCTATACCTCAACTTGTTTACACATGTGATGGGGTAAGAGTTAGGGCCTACAACCCCAACGCACACCCCAGTGCTGGTTCTGGGGTTGGGCTGGGGGTGCAAGGGGGGCTTTCAACCCTAACACTGAATTTCCTCGCTTTTGTCACTGTGCATTAAATGGAGTTTTTTGCCATGAAAAAATAAATAAATAAATAAATACATATATATATATATCTATCTCACAGTAGGTAAAACATAGAAGGATATCCAGAAAGACTTACAATCATAATTTTATCACAAAATAATGAACATCCCCATGGTGGCATACCGGACAATATTCTCGGGTAGGAGCAAGGCTCCCAGGTGCGTCCCATTGACAATGTTGTAGCTAACAGAAAAGGAAATTACAATAAGTATGATGACATTTCTTTTTTCTGTAGCGCTCCACGTTGTCGATGGGTATTCAGAACAAATGGATTCTGAGAAGCAGTACCCATTAAAAAATGGGTGAGGGAGAATATTGTCTCCTATACCAACTGCAAAAAGGAAAAAGAATTTACCTGATAACTGCCACCTGCAAAACTCTGCAACCAAAGGCCACATCAGTGGAACTTTGAACATCCAATCTGTAGTACTTGGTGAACATGCAGATGGAGGACCACGTTGCTGCCTTGCACAACTGTAAGACAGATGCCTTACCTTTTTCCACCCAGGAGGTGGCTATAATTCAAGTGGAATGGACCTCAATGAGAGCCGGAGTGCTATTTTTTATTGCAACATGAGCCTTGACAATGCATGCCCTCACCCACCTTGCCAAGGTAGCCTTGGAGGTTTTTGTCCTTTCCTGGCTGCTCCAAAAAGTACAAACAACCTATCTGATTTCCTGAACTCTGTAGTCCATCTAAGGTATAGCCTAACTGCTTGGCGCAACTCTAACTTGTGCAACTCCTGCTCTCTTGGGTGAGTTGGTTACAGACAGAAGGCTGGGAGACAGATTTCCTAATTCACATGAAAGGCTGTAGGAATTTTCAGAATGAAAGATGGAACTGTTCTCAGAACCACCTGGTTCTTTGTGGGACAAGGCCTGGAACTCACCAAATTCTCCTGGTTTAACACATAGCAACTAAGAAACACACCTTGTATGACGACACATCCAAGGGAATCAACAACAGTGGGGTTCTTTACAAAGAGCATTCAATATCGGATTCAGAGGATGGATCTGAATGGTGAACAGGGGGATCAGAACAGAGGTTGGGTCCTGCTGACAGCTTACAGAAAACAAATAATCTCCTGGTTTGTCCCTAAGGATGCACCAAAGGAGGCTCCTAGGGACGACACTTGACCATGCAAGGTGATCAAGGCCAAACATTTTTTCCACTCCTTCCTGCAGAAAGTCCAAAATCTGTGGAATCGTGGCATTAGAAGATCTTCCTGTCTCGCCCAAGCTGAAAAGATTGCCCATACGTGGTCATCAGCTGCAATATGGAATTCTTTCTGACGGCTATCAGTGTGTCCACTACCTTTTTTGAGAAAACCTAGTTTCAAGCATCTCCTTCTTTCAGGAGCCAGGCAGCAAGCTGCATCGCTCCAGGATTTGGATGCAGAATTGGACCTTGAGAGAAGGCACATCATATTGGGAGTCGAAATGGAGTGTGTTGAGCTAGGTTCACAAGGTCTGAGAACCACGGCCATCTGAGGCATTCTGGAGCTACTAGAAGAAAGCTTCTTCTTGAATGCCTTATTTTTCTTATGACCTTGGGAAGGAGTGGCAACAGAGGGAATGCATACATTCTGCTGAAATTCCACGTCTGTGACAGAGCATCCACTGCCTCCACCTGTGGACACCGGTAGCAGCTGAAGAACTACTGCACTCATGCATTCTGGATGGAGATGAACAGGTAGTTCTGTGGATGACCAAATCTTTTGCACAGAAGTTCAAACACCTCCGGGTTCAGCATCCATACTCCTAGGTTGACATTCTCATGGCCTAGCCAATCATCCTGGATGTTCAGTTCCCTCACCAAGTGAATTGCTGAAAGACAGAGAAGGTTCTCCTCTGCCCACAACAGAAGATTGGTTGCTTCTTTTAGCAGGTCTCTGGTCTTTGTTCCCCACTTGTTATTTATGTATGCCACTGTGGTGGCATTGTCTGACCTTATTTTCATTTCTCTTGACTGCACCCAATTTCAAAAGTGAAGGAGAGTGAAGCGCACAGCCCTCATCTCCAGGACGTCGATGTGTAGGTGTTGTTCCTGCACAGACCAAGTCCCCTGAATAGGAATGAGGTCCAGCACTGCCTTCTGGCCTGACAGACTTGCGTCAGTTGTCATAATCAACTCTGGAGGGACTTCCAAGGGGGACCCTTTGCTCAAATTCTCTACACTCACCCACCGATTCAGGGACTGCCATGGGAGTGGGGAAATTGGGATCCTGGCCTGATAGTCTTCTGAGGTCGGATCCCAGACTGACAGAAAATTAATCTGGAGGGGTCACATGAGAAGGCAAGCCCACAGAACCAGTTCAATTGTTGCCATCATGAGGCCCAGAATCTGCAGTATGCTGTAAGCTAAAGCTGCCGATTGGCTTCTTAGCCACTTAACCGCTCTCAAAAATGTCTCCTTCCTGGCTGACAAGAGGAAGACCTTCATCTCATCTGACCTGAACACTGCTCCCAGGTACTCCAGGGTCTGCAGCGGCTTGAGATAGCTTTTCTCCAGATTTACTATCCAGCCCTTAGACTCCAAAACCTCCAGAGTCCTGATCACTGATTTCTTCATCAGCGGAGCAAATGGTGCTCAAATGAGCAAATTGTCCAGGTAAAGATAGACATGATGTCCCTCCTGTTGGAGCTGAGCCACCAGGACTATGGATACCTTCAAGAACACTCTGAGGGCTGTTGCTAGCTCAGATGGGAACACCCTGTAGTGTTGTCCCAGGACCATAACCCTGAGGAACCTCTGATGAGACTGATGAATCCATTCTATGGATGCTAGATAATCCCCTGGCTGTATAGCCCAGAGGATCAATTGTAAGGACTCTACCATGAAGGTAGTGTGGCAAACAAACTTGTTTAGGTGCTTCAGATCCAGAATAGTTCTGAAACTTCCCCGACTTCTTGGGAACCACAAAATAAATTGAGTACAATCCCTGACCTTGTTTGCCAGAAGGCACCTTTACAATCGCCCCGATCTATGAGAGGTGATCCAATGTCTGTGACACTGCTTGTCTCTTCATGGAGTCCTTTGGTACAGGGGATGGCAGAAAATGCCCCTTTGAGGGAATGGACAAAAACTCTATCGTATAACCTAAGGCCAACATCTCCAGAACCCACGCATCTGATGTTATCTTGGCCCATCTTGTGCAATAAACTGTGCAGTCTTCCACCAAGGGAAGGGAGGGAGGCAGAGATGGACACATGTACCCTCATTCTGAGGTGCCACCTCTGTGCCCTGGATTTCCTTTTTGTCATCAGGCAAGGGCTCCTCTGCCACTCTTGCTCTTGAGTCTAAAATAGGATCCTTTACTCCTCTGGGTCCCGAAGTTTTGAAAAGGACAAAAAAAATCTTAATATTGCCTCTGCTGGCCATATCCTTGACTCTTCATGGTTGAGCTGGTCTTTTGCTGTTAAAAATATAGTAACATAGACTTTTATGGCAGATAAGGACTGCTAGGACCACCCAGTCTGCCCATTTCCCTACCTATCTAATGGATAAGCAGCAGATCCTAGTTAACCAACGGCCTGCTTCAGTGTTGCTTTGACACTGGAAGGTGGCCCTTTTTATCCTGGATGTCCTTCAAAATGTCATCCAGGCCTGAACCAAACAATAAGCCCCCCCAAGGCTAAATTAAACAACTTGATCTTTAACACCTGGTCAGCAACCCAATGCTAAAGCCACACCCCTTGCACGGCAGACACAATATGATAAGCAAATCCAGCTGTCATGTGTAAGTTCTCCACCTTGGCATCTATATCTCTCAACTGCTATGAATTCTGCATAGAGCTATGATTTTCACCTTCAAATTTACCCTTGCTCTGCACAGGTTTACTGATGTTCCTCATGATGTTAGAGCTATTTTTGGACACACAAACTATTAAATCATTGAACTAAGTTGATAGAAACATTCCTTATCACTAACTATATGGGTCCCACTATCTATACACATAATATTGTTTAAAATAAGAAACTGCTACACATTCTGGCCCTTTGCTATGATTTTTGAAGACCAGTGCTATGATTATTAATGCTGAGAGGTTGAGAGGTATGGTGGCATCCCCCAGAAAGGTGGAAGCCATGGTTACCAACTACAAAATGCTCACCACCTCAGAATCTAGGGAAACAAAGCTACTCAGTGTTGTAACCCACAAGTGTAAAGCTCTGGAAACAATAAAGAAGGCATAGGAGGTGCAGAGGTGTGTGCTGTTGAAGGCAAATGCTCTTCCACATTAAGCATTCACTCACTTGTGGTATTTATCTGCTAAAGCCGAATACCCTTCAGTTGGGATAATCGTGTGTCTCATGAAATTATGTACAGCTTTATCAGCTGGGAGTGGGGGGTCTCCACTTGTGGATATTTTCCTCCATAAGATGGAAACACCTTGCATTTCGGCAGATATTTTTGTTGGTCCACACCTGCCCATTCTTGTTTAATAATCTGGTCACAGTGAATAAGTTTGGAAAACAGTTTGGAGCACAGAAGGACATGGACAGGATAGGATTCACACGTAAGGCCTCCATGGATTACACCTCCTTCAGCTGTAATATCCTACAAGTCTCAGTTACTAAATAGGAAAAAGATTTGGTATCAAATAGGGGAGGAAAAGGAATCCTCCTTTTTGGCTCCATCCACTCCCCATTCTACTCCTCCTCAGGGGATTTTGCCTCATCATCGTCATCATCAAGTAATGGGTTTAGGTCAGGATTTTTCCCAAGATCCCTGACATCTTTATTCTCATCCTCATCAAGGCTGTGGTCTGCCTGAAGAGTCTTATTAGCAGACTTGTCCTGTTCCGGTGCACCTGGACGTGCCTGTGTGGGCCCCCCGACCTGAGGGGCCTGGCTTGGGGTTGGGTGTATTCGAATTGCACTTGTATTATTTACACAAAATGTAACTATTGTTTGCTTGTTCTTACCCTCGATGTATATGCTTATCTGTTCATCCTGTACCTGTTTATTTGTATCACTCTGCTCATTGTTTGTATTTCACATTGTTGTAATTCCCTTGCACTGTTCTGTAAAACATACTCTTGTAATCTTCTGGGTCGTATCTGAAAATAGGCATTCCTCATCTAATGTGCTTACCCAGTAAACAAAAGCTAATAAATAAATAAAGGGATGTCCTGCAGAACATCAGGGCTCAAAAGGTCTCATAAGAGCAACCACAAGGATTTATGCAACTCTGCTTTGCCACTGCCAGCTGGTACACGAGGCTCATCCCCCCAGTTCAGAGTTATAACTAGGGGGGACTGTAAGAGACATAGTAGCTTGAAAAATGCAATAGGGACAATAGGAACCCAGCATTTGAACACTAAAGGTCTCTGATAAGCCATGGTGTCAAAACACTAGTGCAACAGAAGCTCAACACAAAGACAAAAACTAAATGCACTGTTGCCTATATTAGGAGGAAAAGAAAGAATGCTGCCATGGACACCACCTTCCTCTGTTGTCAAAAGAACCAGCAGAAAAGTTTCCTACCAGCCTACCAACTCAAAGGCTGTAGTACGAGTGGATCATGCTCAGCAACAACACTGAGCAGTTAGAAAAACAGAGCTGCCATGTCTAGCACTTGTAAAAAGGCTAGCGCATGTGCGCTTACATGAGAGAGTGCATGTGTGACGTCTTGACGCTGCACGTGATGTCAGCACTTTGGGGGGTTGTGCCCAAGTACAGATGCATGAACAGGATATGTTGAGGCTCTGAAAAGCCTCTAGCTAAATATACAGTGTGAGCACAACTGCCAGGGCTCAGAATAATATGTCAGCAGGTCGTGTGGCTCAGGAGAGCTGAGGAAACAGAACCACCCCACCCCCGGAAACTGCCTGAAAAAAGGCTCTGGTTCCCTCTCTTCTTTCCCTATGTTCTCTCCTTTTTTTTGAAATTTGAGATTTTTAATGATACAATAGAACAATCAGTAACCATAAACAGATTGGAAACAAACAACATCCCCCCGGTCCCTCCCCCATCTCCCCAGTGAAGTAACTCCTACTAACAGAGTAAGCATATGATATTCAGGGTAATGAGAAAACCCCCACCAACTCAAATAGCAGTGGACTGGGGGCCCAGGGGAAAGCCAGTAAGAAATGAATACCAAAAATACAAACACCAATCAGCATGAATACAGGACGTGCAGCCTCCCCCACTTCTTATCAAAGAATGTGTAATTGTGATGCAAACTGGTGATCATCTGCTCTGTTTCGAGGTTGAACAAGAGCTCCTGCAACCATTCCCTACAGGACAGGGGAACCTGATCAAGCCAGTGTCTTAGAACTAATTTCTTAACTGAGAGAGAAATTAGGGCCATATGATACTTCCTCTTTTTATCCCAGATCAAACTACAGTCTCCCAAAATGCAGATTTCAGGCCAGAACAAACCGTCCAAGCCCAGTAACGGGGCAGCGTGAGCCTCAATAAGGGACCATAACGGGGCGACTTTGTAACAGGAACAAAAAATGTGTAATAGAGAACGTTGTTCTTACCCACATCTGGTGCAGGTATCAGATATTAGCCATCTCATTTTGATCAATTTCTCAGAAGTAAAAAATAAATTATGCAAAATATTAAACTGAGTGAGACTGAGCCTGTTCTGAGAAACAAAAGTATACCGATCCATCCATACTGACTGCCATTTGGAGGGTGTAAAAGAGAAGATGGAGTCCCAGTAAGGGAACTATCATCTACATCCAGGATGAGATGAGAGAGGAGCAAGGAATACAACCCAGCAACTGCATACGGTTTTAACACCAATGCCCTAAGGGAGTGCAGGAGCTCTGAATGATCAACCAGCCAAGGACCGGTCCCAAACCACTGAAGCAAAACTCCTTGCTCATTGATACCATGGACTGATATCCATGCAGGCAGTGAACACCAGACAAGGTGCACAGCCTGTATGAATATGGCTCCCCAATGTCCGTGTGCTATTTAATGCGCGGCACTATGTTTTGAATGGCTGAAATGGACACATCTGAAAATGGAACTGTGAACTCCAGAAATTGCTCTGGTGCTGTCTTTACTTGACTAATCAACTGCATTTGACACAGTGAACCACTCCCTTTTATAAAGTAAACTTGAGTCCTTTGGTGTTATAGATACCCCTTTTCTCTTGTTCAGGTTATATTTATCTGGTCACATAAAAGACTGTGACAGTTGATCAGGCAATAAGCAATCTCCCCCATGCTTCCTATGGACAGGGAGGTTCCGTAATGTTCAGTACCAGGATTGCTCCTTTTATTAGTCTTTGTAAATGACGTAAATCTAACTTCTTGTCAAATGCGGTCGAGAAAGAGAAAAGCTCAGTAAAGGAAGCCGATGCTTCCTTTAAATTTTTCAAGTCCACTTTGGCAGGCAGGGCCAGTGTCTGAAGGTGAGGTAAGCTTGCACACCCTGATTCCAAAGTAGGATTCTTCACAGAATATTCTGAACTGACTCCATCAGCTTCCCATTCAGGCAAAGTGGTGACAGTTTTGTTCTTTTGAGTTTTTATTTTGGTCGCCATAACAATAGAAGTGTTAACCCAGTCTTCGCCAAAGTCAGATAGTTCAGGATGGTCAGTTGACGTCTGCACTGCCAGTTCAGTGGCTAAATCCAGTGAATGAGGTAAAGAATTAAAACTGAATATTTTTGAGGATACGACTGGGCGTTTGTTAAAATAAGTTATTTTATTGTCTTCGGGTCAGTGTTACACAGGGCCCCAGCTGAGTCCGTAACACCAATCAACCCAGGATCCAAGGAGCTGGTTAGGAAGTGGTCCAACAGTCCTTTATGGGCCGCCATATAGTTTGCTTAAAGATATGCAGTAGTGTCATTTTTTTCATCATAGGAGTACCAAAGACTTTTTTGGCATTTCCAACCTGAGAGAGCTCTTTAGCAGGGCGTACCCCTTTCTGCCATCTTCACTAATTAAAGAAATGTTGTCTTTGTGGGGTGTCAGAAATGCCAGAACTACTCCATATCATCCACAGGGAGACCCACAGCTGAAGAGGTTTAATTGCACTTTACTTGACATGTTGGGTACTCTTGCTCCAAAAGACAAGCCTAGATGAAGTCAACAATGGTAGAGGTACATTACCAAAAAAAGGAAGCATTGGTTCAACTTAACAGTGGTTCCTATTTGGAATGGACTACGTGTAGAAGTAGTGGCCAGTAAAAACAAGAACGAGTTCAAGAGCAAGTTGGATGAGTACTTATTAACAAATAAAGTACAGGGTTATAACTGGGACAGGTGTTGTGAGCTATATGGACTATGGTCTTCTATGCTCTGTTTAAACCTATGAAACCTATGAAACAAATCAGTGCACTGGTTCATGTCTATAATTGTACGAAAAATAATGCAACTGTTTTTTCACCTTATAGCCTCATGTTTGGCAAAGAAGATTGCCTTCCTTTAGATGTCTGTTTTGGTGTTTCTCCTGATGGTACAAAGTCTGGAAATTATCTTCAGTATGTCAGAAAGTTAAAAGAATAGTTACACCATGCTTACCAATTAGCAAATGCAATTGCCGCAAAAAGAAATCTAGCGAATAAAGTTTGTCATGACAAGTGAGTTAAAGCACAAGAGCTAAAGCCAGGTGACCGTGTGTTAATGTGAAATCTTGGATTTCAAGGAAAGCATAAAATAGCTGATCATTGGGGACACACCCCTTATATTGTAACTGTCAAAACAGATGCTCTCCCAGTATATAAGTGTGCTTAGAAAAAAACTCTTGTATCACGAAAACCATCCACAGAAATCACCTTTTGTCTATAGATCAGGTAGTGCTGAATGAAGTTCAAGAGTCTGAGGCTCCTAGATGCCCCATGACCAGGTCTGCTACCAAAGTTGTTTGTTGTTTATTGGGAACAACCATTGAGCATAAGCTCATTCACAGTGGTAACCTAGAGCACATTAAATATATACATCTCACAAAACATCCAACAGCGTTGTTCTTTATACTATTATCCATACCTTTTCACCTTGTACCTTCAGCTGGGTCAACCATTCGTCCAGCGGTTCCTTCAGCCTCTTCTTCCTGAAGTACCTTCGTTAATCTCTACAGTAAAGACCATCACCGAGAACTGGCTCTCCTGAATTCTAACAGACAATCTGTAACAGCCAAGACAAATTCACCAACTCAGCCTTGCATCCTAATCGGTATTAATCGGCTGTAGCATTAAATCCTATGGCATCCTGCATTTATCGATCTCACTACTAATCCAACCTACAGACTCTTTCGCTCATTCACCCCAAACTTCTCTCATGTACTTCAGTATCAGGATTGACCTGGTTACCCTTTGACACAAACAAGTGTTACAAAAATGGAGGCACCGCTGGGATTTGTTTGGGAAGGAAGGTGCTTTGGCAAGTAGGCTAGCGTTTTGGCTATCTGGCAGTTGGTAGCCCAAAATAAAAGTTGAAGCAATTTTCCTAGTGTGTGCTGTGTGCTGTGAATCTTGTGCTGCTGTTTAAAAAACGCCAACTGTTTACCAAGGAGCTGTAAAGCCAAAGTGTGTGTCCTTGTTCTGCATCAACATAGTTTACAGTGTTTGTCAGTTTTAAAATAAAGTTCTGTGAAGGAAAGTGTGGAAAACTAGGGGTAGCAACAGAGAAATTATGCCCTGGACGTTGGAAATGCTTTCTGTGCAATACTAGAGACTGCAGAGTTAATGGCAATGTTATATGTTGAAATGGGCCTCTACTGGTGAGTCAGTTGAAAAAAAGTGCATCTTTTCAGTTTAAATTTGCCTGCTCGACGATCGCCATGAGGAGAGGAGCCCTCAGGAGGAAGAAGAGGCTCATTTGCATGGCATCGTGTGGTTGGTCAGTTTGCCATTAGTCCCGTCCCTCAGCCAGCTCTTCAGAGTCTGCTTCAGCATTCGAGAGGGAGACAGAGAGTAGTGCATGTACTGGCAGTAGAGGAGCGTTCACGAAGTGTTCAAAGTGCTGTAAACAGTAAAAAGTGACTTTCTAGTTAAAAATCGGGCTCAACCCGCTAATCGATCGTGGGATCAGTGAATTGTGTGGTTAATACTATGATCGCGGAGACTGCCCGCCCGTTTGCATTCTGAGGCCTTCAAAATCTGGCTGCAGGCCGTTTTACCTCATCGCGGAAATCTGCTACAATAACAGTGAGTAAACAAATTAAAACTGCTCAAATCAGTGATTTTCAGTAATGCCATATAAAACGTGTGTGCAGCTGTATAGTCGCTTTGCAAGTAGCGATTGTGTGATGTCCTGCTGGCAAGTGCAAGTCTGTAAAGCCATTAAATGTGTGCACAGCAATGAAAGTAGCCTCAGTTTAAAGTTTACAGCCAGAGAGAGACTGTGGGTTGTAAAAAGTGCAACACTAGTAGAAGCAGGCAATCCTGTGCTGAAACCTGAAGTTTTAAAAGGGACTGTAATTAAATGAATGTTGCCAGCATATGAAAAGTCCAAGGAAAATCCTGTAAATGTGTGAACAGCCAGAACAGAGCAAGTTGTGCAGTTTGAGTAAAAGTTATTAGTAGCTGATGTAAATCGGGTGCACAGTGGCTTGACCCAGAGTCTGAATGTTGATGCACAGGAGTGCTTCCGCTGCCATTACAGGGTGGGGTAGTAAAGTAAAGTAAACACAGCAGCAGAGGAGCCATTTTAAAGCTACAGAGTGTGTTCATTTAAAGTGGGACTTTCAGTTACAGTGAACTTTTGTTTGTTTTTCTGCAGTTATGGCCTCAGGACCAGCTCGTTACCCGGATCATGCCCGGGTTGCAGTAACAGCAGCAGTAAATAGATTGAGAGATATTGAAAATCGGTGCTATAGAGGGCAACTCCCTCCTGATGTGGCAATTCCTAATTATCCAGTGCGTGTATGCCAGATGTGCTTGAGTGCTGGAAGGATGTCTCATGATTCCTCACTGTGCTGGATGTCTACAAAATATGGCTTGTATAAAGTGCCTCAAATTCGTTTGGCTCCCGCATGGACACAACTTCAAGAATCTGCAGTTGGCAGCACACAGCATCAGGTGGAGCCTGTGGAGGAAGGTCCCCCGGGGGAGTGTGGCACAAAGAGAGCGCAGAATTAGAGACTGAAGCTGAAATTGAAGCATTGGATGCTGGATCTCAGAAAGCAAGTTCAGATAAAGCATCAATAGTCTCCTGGGTGGGGGGGGGCCTAGCCCAAGTCTTGAAGGTGAAGATGAGATGCGGGAGGCCTTTGAGTGGGAGGTGTCGACCTCCGTTCCCAGTGATGAATGGATAGTCACATTGGTGAGAACTACTGCTCACTCCTGGGCTCAGATCCTCAGTGAAGAGGAAGATGAGGGGGAACCTATGTGGCCTTGTGAGATAGGAACGGGTACACAGCCTCAAGATCTTGCCTCGGAGGAATGTGTTCAAGAAGGTGGTGATGCCACTGCCCTGGCTTCACCAGAAGAAGAAGTCAGGGATTCGTTTTTAATTTCATTGAGGATGCAGGTTGGCAGAACCAGGACTGGCCACCCCCAAGCCAGGCCAGTGGTCTCAGATTGACCAAAGCAAGTAAATAGGAGAGACTGGTTCGTAGAAAGGCCAATGAAATCTTTGGTATGACCTTTCCTACCTTTCCTCAGAGAGTCTGGGAGAAGATTGAGAACTGCAGGAAATCCTGGATCTGGGATGAAGCAATGAAACATGTGCATCCTGGGGCTAACCAGCATGTAAAGAATAGACTGTTCCTCGAAAAGTATACACAGTGGAAGAGAGGCAGGACACTGTTTATGGACAGAGTGAGAATAGTGGACGGAGAGGGACGTGAAGTCTCCCACTGTGTGAATTATGTGCGTCCAGATGGAGTAATAATTTAAGCCCCTGACCCCCTCTACTATTGGCCTCAGTGCAAGGACCTCCCAGTAATTAAGCCCGTGCCTACAAAATGGAGAGCCGAGCAGTGGTAGTCAATACTGCCACATCTAGACTGTGAAGTGCCCTTATTGAACTGCCAATATGAATAAACAAGGAATCAGGTGCCCCATATTCTTCAGTCTACAGTGTACTGTTTCGATCAGCAACCATCTACTGGTACCACCAGATGACTTCAGATCCAGAGAGGACACCAGCCCAGCTGTTTCCTGTTCATCGCCTGGTAATCGGATGATGCCAGATCAGCTGTTTTTCTTTTTGTTCCTGTTCTAAGGTTCCTTCTCCAGTTATGACATCAGCCCAGCTGTTTCCAGATGTGCACTCCTGTGGGTTCCCGGAAGATGTCCACCCACCTGTATCAGAAGAAATGCTGCCAGGGAGAGTCTTCGGAAGGGACCAGGTTGTGAAATCCGAATACTTCAAGAGGCTGGTAAGTCCAAAGAATCTTTTATTCTATCTTTATGACATTGCAATACACCCTACCCTACAGACTTCAAACAGTGTGTGAACTGTCCACAAAGACTCTCCTTCGGGATTATTGCCTTAAAGAACTATGCTTCACGGGCTCCGGCCCAGGAGAGACTTTTAATGGACTGGCCTTCGGGCCTTGTAGTCACTAGTTGGGACATTTAGGGCATTCCATCCCCCCCAAAGGTGTATTGTTACCAATGTCATTGTACTTTAATGTAAATACTGTTTTTCTACCTTTTCTAAAAAAAAAAATTTTCTTTTTTGGGATTGTTCAGTGCTTTTTCTGTATGGTAAGGGTTGTTGTTGTTGTCATTGTTGTTGTTTAGATAGAGTGTACATGCAGATTAGGATGTGTTTTTTTTTGGTTTTGTCTTTTCTTACAGGTGTTCCTGGAAGACAGAAGAGAAGACAAGAAGAGGAGGAGGGGCTCATCGGAGTCCCTCGTCAGTGCTTATGGTGTAGAATTTAAATGTACTGTGTTATTATTGCTAATGGTTGTAGTTGCAGGCTGCCCAAGGTTGGGGAGGTCCCCGGGTTTTTGTTTTGTTTGGGATATTATGTTAGAGGCAGATAGGTTGTCCCTAGAGGGTTAGGGGGGATAGACAGGCTGTGGTCCTGAGCGGCCGTAGGGATTGCAGTGCTGATCTATCAGGGCTATGCTCTGGATGGTTCTACCGGAGCCACTAGGTGTCCATAGTAAGTGGATAGAGTAGAGGCTGATATGTCAGCTATAGGCCTCTGGACCCTTAGTGTTGCCTACCTGTGCTCGCACATGGTAGGAGGGGGCCTGATCACCCCCCTCTGCAGGTAGCACATAGGGTGGGATGGCCTAAGGCCGGGTGCATAATGACTGGGGACAGTCATTTTCCTGGTCAAGGGCGAGTGTAACCTCTTTGTTACCCGGGGTTACTAGATTCCCAGTAAGACCTAGTGGTAGGCAGGGAAGGCAGCTTGTGAAACTCCAGTTAAATGGGTTTCACACTGTCTCACTCTGTCCTCAGTCACAGCTGAGACTTGAGAGATGACATCACTTTAGAACTGTCGCAGCTGCATGAGCCACATTCGGAATTTTCAGCTCAGAGAGTGAAGTTTAGAACTTTGGGAATTTCAAAGTCAGTCTTCAGTTTGTCCTTAAGCAAACAGTGAGGAAATCAGTGAGTTGTCTGTTTGCCTCCACACAGAAGGAAGTGTTCCTGAGGTTCACCTTTTTAAAGTGGTGGAGACCGCTCCCCCGGTCTCAGTGCCCCCTTCCTCGGGGGGGGTTGAAAAAGTTCTCTGTGGGTTCCAGGGGCAATCCCCTTCTCCCACCCTGGGAAGAAAGCTGCCTGTTTTAAGTTCAGTCTGTTCATGTGTAACAGCAAAGGTTACAGTACTTCACCTGTGGGGCACCTGCAATGAATGGGTGAGTGTTTGGCTCCATTGGAAGGGCAAACATCTTGTTTTCTTCAGTTGGATTTCAGTAAATGTGGACTGCTATTTGGGAGGACTATGTCAACTAGGACAAACAAATAGAGCAGTCATCTGTTTAAAGTGTTAATGGATTTAAAGTTCATTGTAGAGGGTTGCTTCAGGTCATCCACCGCTCAATCTACATTTTAAAGTCTAAAGTTTTCTGTGTGTCCAGAGAAATGGCTATGGGCTGTGGGAGCTGGAGGTGGGAAAACCCCCATCTTTAGTAACCAGGTCACCTCTTCACGGATTTCTTCTGTGTTTTTGCTACTTGCCTCATGCGCTTGGCCAGTGATGGGTGGGTACCCAGATGTGGTGCTAACTTGAAAATCTCTAGGAGTCGCAGACTCTAAGTGGTGTGGGAGCCACAGGATGGGAAAATTACTCTTGTTGGATGGGGTCTCCTTGTTTGATGGGAGTTTCGATTTGGAAGTACGAAAACAAATCTCTCTAGGAGTTGCAGACTTCAAGTGGTGTGGGAGAGCCACAGTTTGGGAGTCTTCTTGTTTGATGGGATGTCTTTCCAAGTAGAGTTTGGGTTCATTCGCCAAGTGGATCATCGGTCGAGTGGCCGGCAGGGGAGCCGGGCCAGTTGGGCTATGTATCCAATGCGCATGCAAAGTCCGGACTGAGTGCCTGGTGGGTCCAAAGCCAGACAACTGTTGTAATGTGTTCATTCCTCAAATGGACCACTGTGTTTTAAAGTCCAATCTGCACATACAGTTACGTAGCCCTTTGGGGGACCATGCAATGCTTTGTTTATGTTCAGTAGTTAATAAATAAAGCCACACTGAAAAATCCCAATTATGGTTCTGGGCATTACAGTTATTGCTTCCTGTAGTTGGATTTACTTGGGTGCCCCTGTGCAGAGTAGCCAAACCTAGGTCTCTTGTGCCAGGTAACCTCATCCTTCCCCGAACCCTTTGACACACACAAGTGTTACACAATCATTCCTCATACACATTAGGTTACCATATGGATGGCTCTGTAAATCATCTTCTGGGCTTTACTAATCACTTATGGCCAGGGACACTGGTTTACCGGGATTGAGAAAGGGCATATTCCATTTTGCACATTGTAAAAAAATGGTATTGTCACCGGTGTCTGCTAAGCCAAAATCCGTTTTTACCGGTATTTGGTTCTGTGTACTTTATTTAACTATTTTTAACTCTGCTAATATGCATTTTAGCAATTTTGACCTCCACTATTGCACATCCTTCTATCCTTGTACCAATTTAAAGTTATTTTAGGTATAAGATGTGATGGCAGCAGCACTACAGCCCCTATCCCTAAGGTGTGATGGAAGTAGCACTACGGCCTCCATCCCTCTGGTGTGATAGCAGCAGCAACAGAACCTGACCTCTCTCCCTCAGGTGTGACAGAAGCAGCAGCACTGCTGCCCCATCCCTAGATGTGATGGCAGCAGTACTACATTCCCCATCCACCAATGGTGATGGCAGAAGCACTACAGCCCCCACCCCTTCAGTGTGATGGCAGTAGCAATAATCCAGTCTACATCCCTCAGGGGTCATGGCAGTAGTGATAGCACTATGATCTCCTTTCTTCAACACCCACATGCACAAGTTACAAATGACTTGGTCTCTTTGCTTATTAGAACTCAGATGTGAATTAATCTGAACCATCATCGCTAAGGTGGACTACCTTTGTTCTTTCCGATCTATAATTTAACTGCCTGAATTGTATTTCTGCCTGTGACAGCACTGACCAGGATTAGGGAACAGGCTTGGGTGTTGGAGGGCCAGCTGGTGGGTGAAGGCTTGAGTGTCCAACAACCACTCACCTTCTCCTGGGAGGGAGGATGGGTTCACAGCTCAGCATTTGCTGAACCCTGGTGGAGGCCAGAGACATGACAACACATCGGCCTCACTGGGCGGGAGGGCACGTGACAGACGCCAGCTTGTGCCTCGACATCATGTAGCCTGTCACGCTCCCAAGAAAATGGAAAACACGCACTGGCCAAATCGAGGGATACACAGGAAGCTTTTTGGGGCAGTTCTCCTCCCTGGTAGCCTCCACAGGGTAGGGGCCCACTCAATGAAGGATTACTTTGGGTTACCTGGTAGCACAGCAGTAAGGGACAGTGAATGGTGGACGGACTCAGCAGTGATGGTAGCGAGCCTTGGCAGGCCTGAAGGAGTGGATAACCAGGGGGTAGGAGGAGCAAACAAAAACTGACTGAATTTGCTTCTTTGAAATAAAGTGTCTTCACCTAAAAAAGCCACAAGTGACTAGTGGAGGACCTTCAAATGGATTCATGCATCTCCCAGACATGTGGATGCTTTTTTTACTTGGTGTCCATGAAAAGGGTGTCTCCCAGTTTTCATGTCTGAGCTCAAATGTGAATTGAGCACTACTCTGCCCACCAGCATCATACAGCCCCTGTGGTCTTACCTTCTGTATGTCACTGAATGTGCTTTCAAATCCACTGGCCAAACGTAAGTACATTTAAATACTTAATGTTTGCTTTTTGTTGAAGCAGTCTATCAAAAAACTTTTTGTTGTCACAGAGACTGAAACAGCAGGTGGGAGAAAAGGTGCAAATGATCCAATTCACCTAAATGGGATGCTGACTGTGCAGTCTTTTCGTAAGTAGTAAGACAGTTTTTTCCTTGTGAACATACTTCCATTCAAACTAGTTTTCATTCAAACAACTGAGGATTTTGGATGGCCCTGCTGATTATAAACTTGAATAAGCTAGTTGGTAACAGTGATCCTGCATGTAGCAATCTACAACTTAGATGCTTATATGCAAAGAATACAATAAAAACCTGACTAAAATCTAAAAACAAGTTTATACAACACAGAAAATGTATCTGAAAATGTATCTTTACCTATACAAAATCATTGCAGCACAAGTAAAACTCAGGTAAATTACATGGTACCCTGACTACTATTCTACGATGTAGTAAACATACATTGGTATTTTTTTTTGTATTCTTTGTAAACCAGGTAAGGCCCACTAGGCAGAACTGCCTGTTTTCAGGCGTGACCTATAAGCACTGGGGGGGGGGGGTTCAGTGACTTGCTTGGAGTCACACAGTATGCAAGTGGAGGTTGTGGGAATCAAACCCAAGTCTTCTGGATGTACCCAGTTCAGTCTAACCATTAGGCTATACTGCCAGTCCTAATAACACCCATATACAATGTTTTAATATATGCTTTTAATAATAGTGCACAGTACGGTCCTACAGTACAAATTATGAACATGAAACACTTTACAACATTTTACTAAAACTGAACTATTCGCCACTCCATCTGCTTATTTTTTCTTACACCAAAGTCAGTGAATAGTTGACAGAGCACTGTAAATAGCTTTTGATCAGGCTTCATTATTCTATATCCAGAAACGGAAAACATTTGGATTTATTTAATATTGTTTTTCTGTGGCTCACTAAATAGAATTACATTTTGGAAGAGATAACACATCTTATTCGTTTAGGATTCATGTTAGAAACAGAAGTCTTTCTTCATATTTAAAACATATTCCAGTGTCAGTGTATTCATTTAGTAGTTTATGCTAACTAATATATGCTGTAGAAAACAGTAAATGATTTATTGTAAAGCACTCAGGATCTATAGTAGAACTCCCACAATTTCCCAGCAAGTTTACTGAAAAATCTCTGCAATTTCAGGTTACTTTTCCTGCAATTTTCCAGTGGCCCTGCCCTTGTGTGCTGATACTTGTATTTTGTTTTGTATCACACAGTGTAATATAAATAGTAAAAGACTCCTAGGCACATACTACATGAAAACTGTGGTTTCAGGAAGGAAACCAGTCCTCAGGTGATGGAGATGTTGGTGGAAAGCATGGGTGGTTAAACTGAATGGCTGATTACAACAAAGCAGTGCGGGTGATTTCCTTACTGACTCTATACACAGAAAAAGCAGAAAGAATGCTAAGCACAGCAGCATTCATTTTAAGATGATGAAATCTGGGTTGGCCTGCTGGTGCTGCAGTAGAACTACTGCTTGCAATGCCAGTGACCCAGGGTCAGAAGTGAACTTGGGTTGCTGGAGGTCTGACCAGGGGAATAGGACTGAGCACCCGGAGGACTGCTCTCCTCCTCCAGTGAGGGTGGGCTGCAGGTCCTGCTGCTTTACTACCACCTGTGTGACCATGGGTGGTGATGCAGTGGTGCTGCAGAGTGATCTGGAGTGGAGGACGCTAGCCAGGATCTGGAGCAGTGGCATGCCTCTATATGACCTACCTCCTTGGATCTCCTCTAGTGCTGGTAGTGTTGGTGCCCTCCGGGACAGAGACAAGAAAACCAGGAACAACCACCCCACATCAGCCACTGGCAGAAGGGACCCAGGTGCCCCAGACTTCATAACCAAGCTCCATGAGGGAGCCACTGGGCTCCCGACACACTAAGGGAATGTGGAGGGTGACCTGGGGTCCCCCTTCCCACCTGGGTGGGTACAACCCAGGCAGGATGGGAGAGGCCCACAGGAGCTCCTGAGCGTTACCTGGGTGAAGCTAGGGATTCCCAGCCTAGGGATCTCTGAAAAGCAGAAACTGATGCTGTGAGAAGGGGACATAAAAAGAGAAAATATTTTTTTTTTTAAAAGATGCTGAAATCTTAGAGATTCTGTGCAGTGACATGCAATTTCCGTGAGGCACCGGTACAAGAATTCAAAATCCACAAACCAAGCAGGATTCTGTGATTGTTACCGGTGTTACCGGTAAAAATGGAAAACCAGGGTCCCTGCTTATGGCATTTCTCTTATCAGGCACTCAAACTCCTCTACTCATTTACTCTGGGATGCTTACCTAGTGACTTTCGCTCACTAATCAATTCTCTACCTTCAGACTACCTTGAATATCAAACCTATATGAATTGGAGCAGTCACTCATAACTTTACTAATCATCAGAACTACCACAGTGTACTGTCTGGTCTTATATCAATCTAATCTTGTTCTCCAGCTTCATAACTTCCATACAATCCGCTAGCACATCCACTCTTTGTCACTTTGGAAATATGATTTACATTCTTCATCTGGATCTGCTTTACACATAGGATTTTACCCTCCTTACGGAAAGATGTATCCTTCATCTTCAGGATCATCATTCAAGCTGTATCATCCTTGGATCGAGAATGAACCATCATCTCCAGAGCATTCAAAGACTCTTCTACACATTCTACTCTATAGATGTTTCCTTAGCAACTCCTTGTTCAATACAGAATTCCTAGTCTCCAGATCATGCCCTTACATTTGAGCCCCTCACAAATTGGATCATTCACTAATGACTTCTTCTACCATTGCAGGTCCACCAGTCCCAGTTTAGTACCTTATCGATCTGGTCATGGTCTCCCTGCCTATTACAATTCTATTAGACAAGCATCATTCATCATCTTAGATACTTGGACTTCCTTCGTCCTCCTTTACTCAGATTTACTTTATACTAAGGATCCTATTGCTCATTCAGAACAGAGCTCTTCAACTTCAGGATTATCATGTGATCTGCATCATCCATGGATTGAAGATGGATTATCGTCTCTCCAAGCAACTCACCAACCTTAATTAGCTATGGTTACTAGAACCTGGATTCTTCTCCATTTAGTAAGCCCAGAAGGATGGGCAGACCTCCAGCCATGGGTCCTCAGAGGTTTTCTCCACCTGGGGGGTTTTTCCTCTCCTGAGTGCCAGGGGTCCTACTCTTCATGAGTTGGAGGAGGTTTCTTTGTGTGTCTTCTATTCCCTACAAATTACTACTTACCTACCTACTACTCAAGGGTGGGAATAGAGTAAAGCCACAAAAACTACTACAAGTTACACAAGCACTATATACCCCCATCTTTCCTTATTGCTATTCCACAAACATTGAACTATTAGAATATAGTTTCATTCTGATATGTTCTCTTCAGAAGAAATATGAAACTGCATTGAATCAATACTTATTTTCTGATGCTGTAAACCCAGTGTTTATTCTTTTGAAAATTCAATATTTTTATTCTTAAATTCTTAGCAAGATAGTTTCATTCTTAAAACAGGGATACAATTATGGGGAATGGAGAGGCAGAAGGAGTGCCACTGGACTGCAGGGATTGCCTTAATGGGAATAGGGAGCAGGAGGGATCTGTTCTTTGATTCATACCCATGAGAACAGGACTAATACATATAAAGCAGCTAACACCCTCTATCGACTGAGCAGAACAATGTGGCTTGATAATGAGTACATATGCCATGATAAGTGGATACTAATGGGGTAGTAGTGTTGTGCATGTCATTAGCATTTTTTGTACTAATTTTGTATTTTAGTTAGTCAGTGCTACTGTGTTTGTGCTTCACAAGTTGCTCAGCCTGCCTGCAATACCTGTTGTGTTTGTAGCTCATCACTGCTTTGGAATATGTTATAGCACCACTTTATGGTTGTTACAGGAAACTTAGTAAGTGATGTAACCTGATGTGAACCCATTTGCTTCACAGATCAGTCTGATTTATGGCAGTGAGCATACCTTTCAACCTTTCATTACTGAAATGAGGGACATGGGCACTCAGAATGAGGGACAATGAGGAACACATCTTGAAACACAAAGATACAAGCTAAAACACTGTGGAAATTATTGTGTTTACTTATATAAAGCATATTCCTGATTTACCGTCTTAGAAAAGTATGAATTTACAGCACATTCTCTTTGTGAACAGCACCATTTCCTTAAGGGAGGGATGAAGGGCAGAACAATTTTGAGGGGTAAAATGAGGCACAGCCCTCATAATCAGGGACAGTGAGAGGTATGGTAGTAAGGGAGATCATGACAGAGCTTGTTAATGAAAGCATGGGCTGATTGTTTTGTGTTATAGTATAGATTCAATACAGCAGAAAGCCTGTAAAACAGCAGAGTACTGAGTCAGGTTGGATGCTTTGCATGAGAGGACCTGAGTATACTTTGCAGTCCACCACAGGTTAAGGCTTTAGTTTTTGCAGCACACACACATATGGTATATTGGAAACATTCTAACTTTGTCCTGGGCTGTATCATTCTGTTTCTAACATACCACCTTTAGTACCACATGCATCATAATGTTAATGGCTGGGATTTTGAGTTGCTCAAAACTCCATTTTCAAATATGCTTTCTATTAAATGTACCTGTAACTGAGTAATTTGTTCTGAACACAACCTTCGAAGATGAGAATGGTGGACCATGGAGTGTTCCAGGCATTAACTCCATTTCTGTTGTGTCCCAGGAATCTGTCCATGACATGAATGAGGTGTCTGGACTCATTTAAGGTATAGCTCATGGCAGCAGGCCTAGATGATATGTCAGATGCCGGAAAAAAGTTGATCCTGGTGCATTGTTTCAGATTAGAGAACAGTATGTGCTTGCTACTCTTGGAACCTGATCTACTTTTGGTTATGTGGTTTCAACCTTACTGAGCATGTTGACCGCAACATAATGTGTTGCTGAAATGCTTTGGGTTTGGGCAAAAGGATTGAAGTGTAACAGTATGTTAGCAGTCACCTACAAGTTTGTCCACCTGTAGGGTGAGATGATCTGTAACCAGTTAATTAAGAATAAATCTTGCCCAATGCTCTGGGAGTGGCTGTTTCTGGAGCCAGACACCTTCCCACTGGACTAAGCACTATAATATGTCTTCCAGATGAAGGCAGCCACTGCCCAAGCACAGTTGCTGGAAGAAGAAGCAGTAGCATCAACAGGGCTCTATGTGATAATGGTGATCACAAAACCGAGATCGCCGTTAGGGTGAGTGTACATCACCGAAAATAAAAACAGTGATGTACACTCACAACGAGGCAACTTGCTTTTGGTATTTAGTATTAATATGTCAGCTGCATGTCAGGGAGGGGGAGAACCACCCAAAAAAAAATTAACACCCACTCAAAATAAGCACAAAACATTGTGCTCCTCCCCAGCCCCAAACCTTGCACCCTTCCCACTGTAGCCAGCCACCCTCACCACCACCATGCTATGTAGCCAGCTCAATGGCTTCCCACCTCACCACCCCTCACATACCTTCCCTCTTCTTCCAGTATGCCTGCTGCTCTTCCCTTCACCCTGTCCTTCCCCATCGTCACCCTTTCAGGGTCACTGACACTATAGGCGCTAAGACTGAGTCACTCAAATCTGAGTCGCTCAATCTCACTCGCCTTTTCACTGACTGCCCATCAATAGGGACGACAGATGACAGAGATTTTGAATAAAATGCAAGACCAATCCAGTGTAGGACAAAGAAAACATTCCCACTGTTGCAGCTGTGGTTCATGATGAAGTTCAGCTTGTGTAGCATCAGGAAAACCATTCCAGTATTGTTGTCAGCTGGGACACTTTGCAAGATGGTGCTGCTTTAGTAAGCAAGCAGGCAAAGACTTTCACCAGACACAAAAAGGACTACCAAACAAATAGTGAAATGCACCATTTCAACATTGCCATTACATCCTATATCAGCTGGTTCTGCATCTCTTGGTGGATATAGCCTTCTTGGTACATGGGCTTTGCACTATCCTAAATCCGACTTGATACTGCCTGATCCTCACATATTCTCCACTCCCAGTGTCACACCTCAGCTATCTAATTACATCCCACAAGCCTGCCAAGTGTTGTTGCTGAACTGTACTGATTGTCTTGTCCCTATTCCATTAAACAATTGTATCCTGCAACTGCATAACTGAAACTTTCTCTGTAAACTGTTCAACTGAATCTCAGTCTACTGTATTGCTGTAATTGTGCTCAGCTATGTTCTACTGTTTTCCTCATATATGTAACTCTTGATAACCTGTGAGTTATCTCCCACTGTACCCTCGGCCCCTAGGCCGCACTGGGAGACGAGCATCTTTTTGCTCAGTGTGCCATCCTGGTGAAACAATTTCAATAAATAAATAAATAAATATAGGGGCAAAGGTATCCATCATCAATATGCATTCCTTTGAGAATTTTTTTCTGTCACACACAGGGAAAGCTCTTCTCTCCACCCATGGTGGGCTCCATAAACTAAGTGTGATGGACTCGACTGTAGTTCATGACAGACTACAGGGAGGAGCCAGGCCCGACATCTGGATGTGTGATGTAGGGAGACAGATGGCATAATGCAGCAACCTGAGAGCCTTTTTCCCTTTTGTACTATAAGCCTCACCCTCCTGCAGCACTAAACCTGGGGGGGAAGGAGAAGGGCAGGAGGTTATTTGAACACTCATAGCATTAAAAAAGTTACCACAACTCACCACAGAAGGTGCTCAAGCACCATAAGGAGCCAAACACTTATCCCAGAGTCAGCAAGCATTAACTTTTCAGAATCCACCAATTCAGTGTGGTGGGGCTGGTTTTTGTACAGACCCGGCTGACTACACGGGAGCATAAAACCCTCTTCCAGCACCATTAGCTGGGCATTAAATATAGGTTACTCATCATTAACTGTAATTCTAGGAGTAGTATATAGTTCACATCCACTCTATGGCAGTGCCTCTGGAACAGATTAATTCACCAGACATATTCAAGCTAAGCTCCTCCCACCACCAGGGCAGTATATCCTCCAGCTCTGCCCTGTGATGTCAGATTATTTTTTCACTGGAAGCAGGGATGCATGTGCCACTTGCCAGGGGAAACCGAGTGGGTTGTGTGGATGTAAACTGTGTACCGCTCCTAGAACTATGGTTACAGATGAGTAACCTATATTTCTAAGGGTGTGGATGCAGTTCTTTATCTACACTATGGCAGACTCCTAGCAGTTTTCTGGGAGGAGACGGCAAGACATGCCCCCCATTTGGCAAACAGAGGATGAAGAACTGAGGCCCCAAAATTAGCATCCTGACATGACATGATGTCGATGCTGTAATGAGAGATGAAGGTGTGTGCTTTCTTCCAGGTAGCAGCTCGAAAGATCTCCTGTATGGGGATGTCCCTGGAGGTAGCAACTGAGGTAGTGGTATGTCTGGTGGAATGAACCCTAAGCCCTCAGGGAGGTGCCCTACCAGCCAGCCTATAGCAGATGTCAATGCAGAATGTTACCCACCTGTCAATAATCCACTTTGCTGCCAGTCTGCCAGGCATGGCTGCAGCATATATTGCAAACAGCTGGAGAGCTCCATCCTGAACTCCAGGCATGAGCTCCTTATAATAAGCGAGTACCTTCAGCAGGTCCAGAGTATGGAGCCTATGGTCAGCCTGTGAAAAAGGATTTTTAAAGTATACCAGAAGGTTTATCACCTGGTTAAGGTGAAACTCCAATACCGCCTTCGGGAGAAGCTTTGGGTGGGGGCGAAGGACAACCTTGTCATTATGGAGACAAAATAAGTGATAGTGCCTGTAGCTCACTAATCTTTCTGGCTGAGGTGATACTCACCAAGAAGGCCGTCTTCCATGACAGTTGTTACATCTCACATCTGCACATATGTCAAGTGACTTGCTCATGAGCATAGCCAGCACCAGCAGTAGGTCCTAATGCACTGGAAGGGACACGTGGTCAAGGCCCAACCACCTTCTACTGGGCCACTGTTGGTTACCAACTCATGCCCGGTAAGCAGAGATGGCTGCCAGGTACACCTTAAGGTTGGTCGCTCACAGGCCCACCTGAGAGAGGGACCAGAGGCACTCCAAGATGCACACCACTGGGCAGGCAAGGAGATCAAGACCTTGCCCTGGGACCAAATTGAGAACATCTTTCACTTAAATGCATAGCATCTGAGAGTCAACTTCTTTCAGTAAGCCTTCACACTGTGGAGCACATCTTCCAAGAGACCCAAGGCTTGGAACTTTAGCCATTCAGGAAAAAGGCAGAGAGGTGCAAGGATTAAAGGTCTGGGTACAGATTCTTCCCCTGTTTTCTGGTCAGCAGGTCTGGATGTAGAAGCAGCCACCACAGAGGCCTGATGCTGAGGCTGAGGAGAGCCAGGTACCAGAACTGTCTGGGCCAGTCTGAAGATATCAGGATAATCCATACCTTATCCTTCTGGACCTTGATCACCACCTTGTGGTTCAGGGGGAAGAGAGGGAAGATGTACACAAGGCCTGGGGTCCAAGGGTGGGGGTGCAACTGCTGTGCATAATGATAGGAGTTCCACCCCCTGCCCTAGACGTCCAACCCTTACCCCCCTCCTTCCTACCCCTCTCACCCCACAAGTCCTCACCCCTCCCTCCCTCCACTTGAATTACACTTCACCTGGGCTGTCCCCGTGCATACAGCACTTGTCAGCTTGTTCTCCCTCATCATACCCCCTTCTCCTATCCCCTAATAACATTATATAATATGCCTCCTCTATACCTATGCAAATACTCTGCATATCTCCTCCCTACTCCCCTTTTCTTTGACAAAGCCAATATTCGCTGCCAACTACAAGTAACCTGCACTTAGTAACTAGATCTATAGACTAGAGATATTTCTGTAATAAAAGTATTTGTATTTGAGGTTATACTCCACATTTATCTTACTTGCAAAATAGTCTTGTCACTTGGCTATTGAATGTTCTCGTCATATGATGTGAATTGTACTGTTTTGTCTGTTCTTCTACTGACTTGGAGCCTTCGTAAAAGAGCCAGTTTGACTCAAAGGTTGTAATTCTGAAAGTGAAATAAATAAATAAATAAAGGCAACCCCAAACAATGTATCAGACTGTAGGGGGCAGGTACAAACAGCCTCAGCTTTCTGTTCTCCTGGGAGGTGAACAGGTCCACCAGAGGGGTACCCCACTGGCAGAACAAGTTAGTTACCATCTCATGTTACAGTGACCTCTCATGCAATGTCTCTCCCTCCCAGCTGAGAGCATCTGCCAACTGATTGTGAAGTCCTGCAACATGAATCACCAAAAGATCTGCACCCTGGGTGTGCACAAGTGTTCAGGTGCAGAGAGCTTCCAGACACAGGGGAAGGGAAGGGAATGTGTTCCGCCTTGCTATTCAGGTAGAATATGGTTGTGATAGTGTCTGTCTGGACCTGCATGAACTTACCCCTAATCAGAGGAACAAATTCCATGAGAGTCAGCTGTACTGCGTGGAACTCCAGCAGGTTGATATGGTGATGGGACTCTCAGGTTGACAAGAACCCGTGGGCTCTGTTTTCTCCCAGGTGTGCTTCCCACCCCACCAGAGACATGTCTGTCATGGGCATGATGGTCAGTTCTGGGTGGACAAATGGGATTCCTTTCTCTAGATGTTGAGGGACTGGCCACCACTGGATGGCATTACACATGTCACAAGGACCAGCTGGTCCAGATGACCTAGGCACCAAGACTAGTGATGGCCCTGCTCCCACTGCAGGTGGTGTATCTGCCTGCATGCTTAGTGGACCACACTGGTGGTGGATGCCATGTTCCCCAGCAGCCTCAGGAAATCTCAGACAGGGCATAAGTGCCCAACCTGAAATGATTGGTTCTATGTGATAATGGCGAATGCTGCACAGCGACTTGCATTGTCGCGATGTCAGGGGCGGCGAAAACAATTTCACCACCCTGACATCCTCGGCGCTCAGAAGAACAGTGCCGGGGACTGAAAACACTTGCTTTCCACATACTCCACACCCCCCTACTTAAGGATTCTCAACTCCAGGGGGATGTATGTCGTGAGGGTGTGAAAGCAAAAAAAAATAACACGTTTTGGGCCGGGCGCAACAAAAGCACAGTAGTGCCCGGATCCAGACCCAGACCCAAACCCAGAACCCCAGCACCACAAGCAGAGGCCAACCCCTGATGCCACAGCACAGCTCGGCAGCCTATCGCAGCACCACCCCCGACATCCCCTCTGTCCCTCCCAGGCCACGCTCGCCGTGCTCGCTTCCCCCCCCCTGTAGGACGTGTACATATAGTAATATCCTGTCACTAGGGTCAGCCACCACATTCAGTCACCCTCCCTGCCCCCTTGCCTTTTGGGCTTTCGCCCATGTCGCATCACCGTTTTGGACGGTGCTGTGATTCAGGTGCCCACCTCACGTGCTACCAAAATGATCAGACAAAGGAGGTAAGGTCCTGAACCCAGTCCACAGGCAGACAGGACTTGGCCTGCAAAGAGTCTAGTTCTACCCTGATGAACTTGGTCACCTATGAGAGGATCAGTTCGGACTTCTCCAGATTGACCAACAGGCCCAAGTCTCTGCAGGTCTATAGGACCAGATCTCTGGACTGCTCTACGGCCTCCTTGGATAGCCTGGCTATCACCCATTCATCCAGGTATGGATACATCCTAATGCTGTTGCACTGCAGCAAGGCTGCCACCACTGCCATGCACTTGGTGAAGACCCTGAGCATAGATGAGAGGCTGAAGGGCATGACCTGGAACTGACACAGAACCCACTCTGCGCAGAACTGGAGGTACTCCCAGTGGGACAGACTGGGATGTGGAAGAACACGTCCTGCAGATTCAGGAAGCAGAACCACATGCCCTGCTCCAGAGATGGCATAATCTGACTCAGAGTGACCATCCGGAACTTGCACTTCCACATGAACTGGTTCAGGTCATGTAGTTCCAGTATGGGGCACCAGCCCCCTGTCTGTTTTGGGAACAGGAAATACTTGGACATGTACCCTTGACTTGCCAGGGAGTCTGGGACATAGACTATTGCCCCTTTCACAAGGAGTTGAGCAACATCCTCCCTGAGAGTGGACAGCATGTCTTGTGACACCATGGACTCCTGAGGACTATGGAATTGGTATGGCAGGAAAGCCTCAGAGTCTAGAGGCAATCCTTTGCCTACCACCTCTAGTATCCACTTCTTTGCAGTTGTAACCCCCATGCCACTTGTAGCAAGTTGGACACCCCATAAAAAAAGGAACTAGTACCCACATATAGCATTCCATTTACTTTTAGCAGAAAATTCAAAGGTTGGTACCACCATTGGCATTAGGATGTATACCAAGCTCATTTCTAGAGGAAGAAGAAGAGGGGTTGGGGTACAAGAATAAAAACACATGAACTTTTGTAATTTATAACCAGGTCCAGGGTAGAGGTTGCTAGACGTATGCTAGATCTAAACTGCTGAGGGGGCCCCAGTAATTCCACACCAGAAACAAGTATCAGATTGTCCAGAACAGGAACTGGGATTGTGCAGGATGGCTTTATTTAACAGACGGCAAATTAAAGTGGGTAGTGGACTCCCATGTGTCAGTCAAGGCAAGACAGGTTCAATTTTCACAAACTCTCCTTGCATGCAGTACAGTTTGAGAACTCAGACTTCTTTTGCATTCCCAATGGTGCACATACGTGGAATTAGCCACACACCCAAACACATTTTCCTCCCATGAGTGCAGTTACATGGAACACTAAATCACATACTTCAAACTCTTTCACTCACTTGGGTGAATACTGAACTTATCCTTCACTCACTGGGGTGAACACTGTATACTTCCTTCACTCACTTGGGTGAACACTGCATTTTACTTTCACACACTTGGGTGAAACTGAGCATTTACTTCACTCACTTGGGTGAAAACTGAACATTTCCTTCACTTACTTGGGTGAACACTGAACTTTACTTTCACTCACTGGGGTGAACAAATAATTTACTTTCACTTACTTGGGCGCACACACACCCCAGAAATGAAAACCTTAATTTTGGAGAACTTGTCTCCTAAAAACAGTACTTACAGACCAGTTGTTCCTTCCACTTGGCATGGAACAACTAAAAGACACATATTCCTGGGTAGCATGTCAGAGCAGTTTCTCACACAAGTCTTTTCCAAAGGCAGCTGAAAACACACAAGGGTCTTCAGGGGATTGCCCCTTGGACCCACTGGAATAGCAGTTCCTTTCACTTCTCTTGGTGTAGAAATCAGTAAATCCTGCTGTAGAAAGGTCTCCACCACTTCGCTGGAAGCTGGAAACTGCAATCCAAACTAGGGTGAGAAATCCTGGGTCCTCAACTCAGAGCCCACTAGCAGACCTCCTGCCACTCTCACTCCCACACTCAGAAACCACTCTCAACTAACTCCCAACTGAACATTCTAAGGATCCCCAGAGCAGCTGTACACAGAAAGGGTTATGCTGTTGTGAGAGTTCCAAATGACATAATCATTCTTCCCTCAGGTTAGCTGAATAAACAATGATGTCATTGTGTAAGAAGCCCATAATGAGCTCCCTACCAGCTGCCTGCTACCTGCATAACACTAACTCTGATAGGATTCTAGTAACCCCAGGGGACTGGGTGGTCACACAGTAATGATAGAGCAATGTGGCTGGAAGTAGCACTGCCCACCCCCCACCACCCACTGGGAGCTGGATCAGGGACTGGACAGTTGGGAGGATGACACTCCCTGATCTTTCACTAGGCAGCTTTGGAGGGGGCACCATTTATTGAGGCCAGAGGGCATCACTTCCCCTACTCCCCACCTCTTTTTAGCCCCTGGACACTGAACTTAGGCTTTGGGCACCAGATTTGGTATTGCCCCTGCTGAGGCTGCTGCTGAGACTCTTGTGGCTGAAAGGACTTATACTGAAAGGTCTTCTTCTTCTTAGGCTTTTGGGCCTTAGGGTTCTTCTGAGATAATGCTGCAGAGTCTAGAGTGGCATTACACATCTCAGTACTCATGAGATGTCCCTCCACTCTAGGACCAAAGCTGTCAGTGTCAAGGAATGGGACAGCCAAGTTTGTGCAGGGTATCCACCATGAAGGTGGAAAGCCACAGCCAGGCTCTGCCATGCATCACAATGAAAGATGCTATGGCATGGGCACAAGAGACACTCAGTCCACAGCCATCTGGAGTAGTGTTTAACCAGTGCATGACCCTGATCTCTGACAAACTTCACTATAAGCTGGTGTTCAACATGAACGTGAGTGAGGACATCATTGAATACTCCAAAGAGGGAGTGACCAGAGCTAGCTATCATGATGGTGTAGCTCACCTGGCAGAGACTGAAATATGCCTCAGCATAGACCTTTTTTTCTGCATGGCCAAGCTTTTAGATATCCTTGTATGGAGGGAGGGTTTCATGTCCTCTTGGCCACCAGACTTCCAGCAGGCTGAGTTCAAGATCAGTCCCTTGGCCAAGGGGTGGTCAGATAACCCTTAAAGGGACTGATTGGGGATTGCATACTTGTGGACCATATGGGTGGAGGGTGCCAGGCAGGATGCTGGATGCTGCCAAAGCTCCAGGGCTGGTCCCAAGATAGCCTCAGCCATGGGAAAGGCAACCCCTGGGGATTCATCCCTGTTCAGGATGTCAGTGAAGGGGTATTTAAAACTCTTCTGCACTGGGCCCAAGGGCACACATATGGACTCTGACATGAGGTGGAGTAAGGCCCTGAATGACACTGGCTCACAGTCAGTGGACACTTCATCGACCAAGCCCCAGTCAAAAATATGGGTCCTTGACGAGAGCATGGACATATGAGGACTCTTCAAAAATGGCCCTCAACCATTTACCACTATCAACCACCCTAGTGTCCTCAAACTGGATGATCTCTACCAACAGTCAGCCTGGCAAGCCTGCAGCAGCACAAGAGTTCTTTGTGGGAGCACCCACAAAAGACTGCAGTGGTAGCAGCTCCTGGGTGGACTGTCATGGGCATAACTGGTGGCTGCCAGGTGACCAGATGACCCTGGTCCATTGCTGTTAGATGAGGTGGTTGAGGAGCATCAACAGCAGTGCCTCCCAGTTGACCTTGACCATCGACTTACATTGAGATGGGTCCTCTGGAATGTCATGGTAGACCACATACTGAGCTACATTCAGTAGCACTGGTTTCAGAGGCATGACCACCAGCTAAGGCTGGCCCTGGAGTAAGTCGGTCAGGGACACCGACTAGGTCATGTCCTACTAAGGGAGGACTGGAAGCACTGGGGTCTAGGAAACTGACTCCTTAACAAGTTCCTCCAAGAACATGTCCACAGACTTGAGAAAAATTTAGGCAGTCTGTGCAATCGATGTCGAGATTGACAAGTTCAGTGGGGGATACTGAGGAGCTTTTGACCTGGCCCTCAACCAAAAGCAGCTCAACCACAGTTGAGCACTCAAACAGCATCTAGCAGTCAGTGGAGCTGAGGAAGCAGGAGGATCTTGATCTCTCCCGATTCCATGACCTGCACCGGCAACATTTATGCTTTTTGCCCCAATGAGAAGGGCTCTCCTCAAAGGTCTGGCTGGCCCAACACATCTCAAGGAAATCTTCCATGAAGGATCCTCTGATGCTGGTACCAGCTGGGAGCAGCACTGAGATGGACAAGGAAATCATGGCAGCTGCAGCTGCCTGTTCCTCAAGGGCCACAAGCTGGGAAGCTGACCTGGTAGCCACTGAGGCCTTTTTGTAGCTCTTTGGTGGATCCTTGGGATTCTGCTCTGAGGGTTGACTTAGGATGAGTCTGGCCCACCAATCTTCCAGTGATGCTGGAAGCATCACCTGGCAAAGGCCACAACCTTCCATGTCATGCTGTGCTCCAATACAGTAGAGGCAGAACATGTGGGGGTCAGTGTTTGATATGTTCTGTCAACACTGCATGCAGAACTGAAAATAAACCTAGACAAAACGACAATTATGATATTTGGTCATAAGGTTAACAAACACAACTGTAACTTCCTCTTAGAATAAAAAAATAGAAGTAGTTAGTGAATATGTATATCTAGGTGTAAAAATGGTCAGTAATTCCTCATGGACACAACATGTGAAGGAACAAAATAAAAAGGTGAAATTTGCAGCAAAAGCTCTTTTGAGATTTAATCTACATTATGTGGGAAAGACCATTATCCCTGCAGTAAGAGCTGGTGATGCTAAAATAAACTAAATCGTTGTATATGGGGCAGAAATTTGGGGCACCTATAATAAAACATAACTAGAAACTGTTTCTTCATATTACTGTTAATCACTTTCGGGCATTCCTTTGTCAACCTCTAATGCAATGGTAAGGACAGAAATAGGTAGGATTCCACAACAAGCCATAAAAGACTTGGTAATAGCTATATATTGGTTAAATAATACCCATAATGTTAAAAATTACTTGCCCTGGTTGTCCCTTAAAAAAAAAAGTAGATGGTTAAATGAAGGGTATAACTCAAACTGGATAAAATCATTACTGAATATTGTAAAGAAAATCAACACGCAACACCTATGGACTGATTTTAATAGAAAAATTATAATTTCCCTACATTATAACAAACTAATCAAAAGAAAATTATACATGTTAGCACAATCAGGAAATATGGAGACAATTAGGGCACAAAAATATGCTCTTTGGTACAAAATGAATAAAATAAGTAACAGTTTGGAAGAGTACTTGAAACTTCCCATTCACCCAGAAAGTCGCAGATTATTAACCTTGGCAAGATTTGAAATATTAAACTCTAAACATGTATACTATAATAAGTTATATATTCATAACGACAAACAACAAAGTGGAGTTTGCCCCTGCAATAAAGGATGTTTAGAAACAATACAACATATTATTGCATTCTGTCCTTTATATACCAAAGAAAGAAATGCACATATATTGGATACCTTAGTCAAATATGCAAATTCTGGCTACGATGTTGTAGTTATACTATTGCATCCACAAAGTACGGAAGAAGCCATAAAAATAATAACATTTTGGGCATCTGTCGTGAAACAAAAAAAAGATATGATACAAGAAATCTTTAAATTTCAGGGAACCTAACATGGTTGTTCATTAAATTTGTATAACTCAGGTTTATAAAAAACACCTGGTTTTGAACATAAGTAATTATGTATTGTTTTAACTATTTTTAAATGTAAACAATGTATTTGTATTTGTCATTATTTATTTGTACAAATATTTGTAAAAACCAAAGTGTTTGCACACTCTGGTTGATCAATAAAGAATGTTATTCATTCATTCACTGCATGCAGAATTTAAATCTGCATTGCTTTCTGTCTTCCATGCTGAGATCAAAGTCGAAGGCAGAGCCGGAATGAGCAGAAAAAAAAGCAATCGAATAATAGGGTTTTTTCCAAAAGTGCTAAATACACTCAAGAATTCTTGAATGCTGTAGAAATGCAAAGGATGAGTCCTGTTCTGTCCAGCAGAAAGAAAGATCTGACACCACAGGGTGGAGCTAGAGGATATACTGCCCAGGTGGTGGGAGGAGCTTAGCTTGAAGACATCCGATGAATCAGCCTGTTCCACTGCAATTGTCATAGTGTGGATAGTAAACTGTATCCATGTCAACAGAAATGCTGTTTTTTACTTCTGTTGTTTTTCCTCCTGTTACGTAACCCCCTGCTGTGGTTATTTTCCATGACCATTCAGCACTATCCATTGCTGCTTCTGCTGTCAGCTAGTGGAGATCGATGGAGAGGATCCCAGGTGGGCCAGTGACCATTATTCTGATGACAATTGGGACTCTCAGTTATTCAACTTTCTTTCTGTCCCCCCATGCACCATGCTGGGGTGGTGTACAAGACCCTGTGGAGTCAGCTCACATGCATACAGCATTCCCCCTGATGGAGGAGCAAGCTTCCTGGCCCACCATCAGAAGTCGCCATGCTGACAGAATGTGCCCCTAGATTTACTTTTTGGAATGCACTGCCATTGTTTGTGTTCCTCCCAGGTGGCCTCCACAGTACTGGCCTCCCAAATATGTTCCTGATCTTTGGTCACCAGCTTGTTTGTTATCCTCTGGCAGCCCTTAAATACTTGTGAATATATTTATTTTCCCTGTTTTGCTGGGTAGAAAGAGTACACAAGGGGCATTGACTGGGCAGACTTAAAAAACAACATCATAATGTGAGGTTACTCATCACAGTACAACCTAACTGATCAGATGCACAAGGACTGAAGGGGTAGGGTATCCCCCAAAACTAACCTTGCTTGGGCCTCCCAAACATAAAACCATCATTGAGCATCCTGTACATTCAGTTAGCCTGACAGGACTAATCAGCTGGCACAGATTCAATCAAACGGAGTGCAAACTAATACTTTATTAATAATTCATCTTGTGGGAAAAAAGTGGATTTGCTTTCTTTTTCTTGCATCCGTAATCTATACAGTATATAAAGGTGGGTTTGCATGAGTACATTCTATCATTATCCTTAAAAACAACATATTTTTAACTTTAAGAACAAAACAAACAGCTGGAAAGCCATCACAGTGCGCAGACTGCAAATACAACAGGAGGGTCACAGTAAATGCATATTGCATATTGAAAACAGCAAATAAAATTAGAATTCACATTTCAGACATAGGTCTTTTTTAGGAATTACAGTAGCTTTCAAAAAAGTTATTTCTAGATAATTCCAGGAGAACCTATTGAAATGGGTATTTCTAGCCTTTATTTCTTTTTTCAGCAAACATCTAATTCAATCCATCTGTTTTAATAGAACATCCTAAATTTTGTAAACTTACAGGTAAAGAAATAGCATACTTCAAAGGAATGAGGACAAGAAAAATATGACCTGGAAAAGAAATCTTCAGTATATTGCCAGCTTCATAAGGAAAAGACCACTGGCCATTCAAAGCTGCAGTTCATGGGTTATGGAAGTGACACTCCCTCCCCTTCCGCTAGCGGATCCAGCTATGTAGTGAGGTAACACCCTGCGATGACCCTTAGGCCAGTAGAAAGTAACTGTTTAAGCCTAATCTGAGTTTTCAAAGGTAACATTTTACTTTTTGGGTGGAAAATGCTACTTCTAGACAAAACTGCCACCACCTTGAAAAATTTCTAGATCAGCTCTTGTCCCCTTCCCTTTCATACATTTTTCACCTTCTTAAACTTAAACAATCACTCCAAAGATGTTACTTACCCTATTTTTTGTCCCATGTCCCTCATCCTATCTACCATTCTTCTCCCTCCACAGCACCCCTGTCCTACCTCCTCTGGCACCATTGTGAGTGGAAGATTCCTTACCCTGTACAACATCCTCTCATTCCCTGCTGTGATCAGCTTAATGGGAGAACAAGTACAACCAATCAAATTTGTTGATGCAGACAGATAGGCATGACCTACTGTACTGCATGATGTCAACCTATAGGAGAAGAGTGTTGGGATGCCTTAATGTCTGCCATTTCTGGCCACCAGCTTTGGGCTAGAAAAGGAGATGGGTGTTTTTTTTTCTTACCTGACTCTCATCTTCCTAGCCTGCCAGAAGGCAGCAAAGCATCGGCAGAAGTTGCAGACTCCCTCCAGAGGCATGACAGGCTTCAGGGACTATGTACAGCCTCTGCCATGTCTGATGGGATCTCGGGAGGGATGTGAATTCGGGGTTCCCCCACACAATGAGGGAACATACTTTCCACTAAGCAATCAGGCTGGACTTTTTAACAACTGACTTATCAGTAAAAAGCCTTTGTCCAAGCTTCACAGCATTTACAGTTGTCTCACCCAAAGATCAATCTTCCTACCTGGCCACTGCTATTCCAGTTGGTGCAGTTATGCTACAGTATATGCCCTTGGGGGTAATTTGTTTTAGTGGAGTCATGGAGGCAGTCTGAAAAGCTAGGCTCTATCAGGAATAAGACACTTTGCTTGCTAATTTGCTGGTACTGCCTCTAAAGCTGTATTATTGTTCAGAAAGGTTTGCAAATGCCAAGAACACCAGAAAGGAAGGGGAGGGCAACCTCCTCCAAAGGCTATGTTAGTCCAAATGTAAAATGTGAAAACAACATTCAGGTAACACAAAAGGCTGTCTCATACATTGACAATTCACAATCAGGGCTTCAGTCGACTCTAACTCAGAAGTATTTGACAACCAAAAATAAGATAAAATCTTCCAAAATAAATGAGGAGAAAGTACTACTTCCGAAGAAGGAAAAAAATAAAATGAGATGACATCCAGATTTGCAGGCATGGAAGTCAAAAATGTTTTTTATTGGTTAAAAAATGTAATTATACCAGTAATATTTCACATCAAATTCCAAAAATCAGCCTTGCTTAGAGTACTGATTTCTAAGATTTTGACCATTGTAACTTTCTGACTTCCTCCTTAACTGTACCCCTGCTCACAGTTTTTTTATATTTAATTTTTTGCACTGAATTGCTTAGTAGTCATGAAATGTACCAGACCAAATGCACTGAAGTCAAAGCCCTCTGTTTATCCACATGACTGGTGTAGCCTCAGTGCATGCTTCCCGACACTACCCCACAAACAGGCCTCAACCATGCTGTGGCAAGACATTTTTCACCATTTGTCAGACCAACAAGGCAGCTAATTAGTACCAGTGTCATGGTATATTTTGTGAGGCAGACACTTGCCCACTTGATACTAAACTGAGAACCGCCATAACTCATTTCACATAAGCCACTGGATAGTCATCATATGATAATGGCTTTATATCACTTCTGACCTGAGCCAGATTCAAACCAATGACCCAGAGGAGAAAGGCACCCTGTATTCAAATGATATGGTATATGGGCCTCTTTGACTACCATTCATCTTTTAGACTAAAAAAGCTAGACTTGCATTGTAAAGAAAACAACTAATTGGTAGTGTTTTTAAATAAGTACTAATAGTTTATGCATCTTTCTAGTTAGTGCAAGGAACAGGCAGTCTATCATTTTACCATTTTATCACCAACATACACATATTTGTTTCCAGACAAATACAAAAAGCTGCAAGTAGCGATGACCAGCAGCTGTCAAAATGTGCACAAGGCTTGGGCCTGGCTGCTCAAGAGAGGCGAATCAGAAAAGCGTCTTCTTTTTTTAAAGTAGACTGTCTCAACCCTTCCATTTTAGACCCGACACTGCTCAAGACCATTAAAGCAGCACAATTCATTTGTTAGGAAAAAAAACGATCATTCTGTTTTTTAGTAGTGATGTGTTTCTGACATGAACATCAGTGTATTCATTTTTATTGATCGTTGTATTTCCTTCCGGGGTTCAGGAATTTTTAAAAGTCCCTGTTCTCTGGCTACATCCACTGTGCTGTAAATCAGTGAAACATGTTGTGTGGTGCTGTGTTTTTTGCCATCAGAAGTCTGTGCTAGCATGCTCCTAATGCATCCACAGTATGTAAAGTCAAAAAGTAACAAGGTATGAGTTTTTTAAATAGTGCCAATGGTAGCCATCTTTTGTGATGTGTCATTATTTATAACATTACTAATAAGAGCTGTTTTAACAACACCTAAGAGAAATAAAAATGTACTAATGATGAATCTAATTATATCAAAAGATACAAATGTCAAAAAAGGATTATATGATGAAATGTTATGCTGACTGAACAAACACTGCTGCTTTAAAGGGGATGGGAAATGTTGCAGCATCCCATATTGATATTTGCAAAACCCCCATTCTCTATGTGAATAGGTCTCTCTCTCTTTTTTTGCTTTCTCTCTGTCTTTTTTTAAAGAGCTTTGTATTCAGCCCCCTTTTTGTGCCACTATACAAATGCCCCAACCAGTCACATCATTGGTTACAATCAGTCAGTGACTTTTTGCATGGGATACTGTTATGAAGAAGACTGGAAACATTGAGGAACCACTCAAGTTATAGGTGGGCAAGACAGGAATGTTTCCCCTACAGCCAAGCCAGAGATGAGCCATGAGTTCAGCCTGAGTGTACAAGTCAGATCATGAGCTAAGCCTGGTCTGCCGCAGGCGGGGTCTCATGAGTTGCACAAGAGGAGATAAAAGTTCCTGTCACTGCAAAAATGCTTGCTTTCATCATAACTGGCTTGGCGTGATCTTAGCTTTCAGTCACTCATTGACACAAAGCCAAGCCAGAGCCAGGCACCAGTCTTGAGCCTCTCTTGACCAGCAGTTGCTCTACTTTTATCTGTGTAACAGCTCATGCAAGTAGCCTTATCAACAGCAGGAACTACTGAATGATTGCAACCAATGATGTCACTTGCAGTTGGCACACCTACAAATTGCAAGAGGGGAGTCCAAATACAGAGCTTTTAAAGTAGGCAGAAAACAAAAAGAAATACAGTACAGTCCTGATCTAACAAACCCCGATGTTACAAAACTCCCTATTTAGTGAACCTGACCCATATTGCCCATTTTTTCAGTGTATCCCTATAGTTCTGTTATTATGCCTGTGTATTACTGTAGACTATTTTAAATTACAGTGCTCCAAAAACATTATTCCTTCGATTGTACTGTATGTCTGCTGAGTGAGGTGAGTGTAGGTGGCGAGGTGAGTGGGCAGTGTAGTGCTGTGTGCAGCTGCTTTGTGTGTTTAAGGGTCTGTAACTCAAGCGGTGATCCTGCTTTACCTGCACTGCTCATGGTTCCTCCTGCATGATTTTCAATCTTGTCTATGGTTGTGCTCTGCTGGCGAAAGAAGACAAAAAGGCAGCGAACAATAAAAAGCAGCTAATTTTTATTTTAAAACTTAAACATTCGTGGAATTTCCTGTGCAATTGCCATTAACATGCTGATGGGGAGAACATTGAAATATGGATGTGGGGGCAGTGCTACTGGGTATCACATTGCTTTTCCTGGGTTAGCGCTGCCCCTCTGGCCCCTAATAGCTCCATTGCCCAACAACAACAAAAAAAAGCGGCCCAAACTTCTGTACAGTACTGCACCAGGGCCATGATTCACAAAGCTTTGCCCAGGTGCAGACTGGACTTTGTGAATAGCTGGTATTCACAAATCCAGTTTGCCCCCGCAAACTGGGTTTGCACCTGGGCAAAACAGTGAGGGGGGGCCACAATGCAAATGAGGGGGTAGGGACCTGCATATCCCCGCAATCCCACTCATTAACATTTTACCCCATGCAAGGGCCTTTGCAAAGGTCCTTGCATGGAGCAAAATACTGCTGAAAAAAAAACTAGCAGTAATCCTTTCAACCCTAGTGGTTGGCAGAGGTACTGTGCACCTCAACCTCACCTCCTTCCCGGTTCTCGATTGCCCACCCCAATCTCCTGAACACCCATCCAGTAATAAATGAAATATTTTTTAATTTAGTATAGGGTCCCTCCCGGTCCCCGATCTCCTGAACATCCACCCATTAATAAATGAAATATTTTGTCATATCAGGTGGGGGATCGGGCAATGGGGTGGGACCCTACACTATGGAAAAATATTACATTCATTACCGGGAGAGTGTTCAGGAGATTGGGGACCGGGGTGGGACACTACACTATGGAATAAACTTTATTTTACCACATAGAAACATAGAGGACCACTGGGTCCGTGATCAGGGTTGGGAGGGCACCACTAGACTATGGGGAATGCAGCTGTATGAGGCTTGGGCTGGTGGAGGGGCACACACTGCCACACTAATGACATGCAAATAAGCTCAGAATGGGCATGTAAATGGCCACTAGTGCCCTACATGCCCAATGGGTCCATTTGCATGGCTCACTTAGTGAATAGCACATTAGTACCTGAGCGCTATTGGCTGCTGGGCCATTGTCCTGGCTGGCTGTGGGGGCGTCACTTCTGGGTATCACACCGCTTTTCCTGGGTTAGTGCTGCCTGCCCCTATGGCCCCTAATAGCTCCATTTATTTATTTATTTATTTATTTAGGGATTCAGATCATACCTTTGAGCTCAGAGCTTTTTTACAAAGGTTCCATGTCAAACAGTGACAATGACAACAATAGCAAACAGTTTACATACAGTACTTGAATAGTAGGTAGCTAGTATACAATAAGGTTGCAACGTCATTCATAGTACCAATGGTGATAGTACAGCACCAAGAGCATTAAACTAGGGTAAAGGACAGTGTTTATATGTAGCAAAGGAGATAAAGAGGTGTGGCAGCTAGTGTGAGAGTCCGAGGAGGAGTCAAGGTGAGGGGGAGAGGAGAGTGGGCGGCCAAAAGAAGCGGCTTTGTCTAGGAGGTTGGGAGGTAGTGGTTGTAGGTTGGTTTTAAGGTTGATTCAGTGGGAGAAAAGGCACAGGGGGAGAGGAAGACAAGAGGGATAGGGCAGGAGGGAAGAGTGGGGGTAAAAGGAAGGGGAAGGAGAATGTGGATGAGTGTACATTATGGGTGTTAGAGTCCTAGTGGCAGTCACAAACTGCCCTAGTAAGAAGGTGTTGCCTTAGGTCATTTTTGAATTGTGAGATGCATTGGGAGTTTAGAATGTGCACTGGGATTTCATTGAGCCCTTGAGGGGCCCTATAGCTGAAACCATGCTGTCCCTGCACAGTTTAACGGAAAGGTGTTGATAGGGCCCCCCGCATCCTGCCTCTGGTGGTATAGCTGGTAGCACTTGGTGTTAGGATGCTAGAAATGCAAGGGGCGGTTTTACCCATTAGTGCCTTTTTTCCAAGGAGCCATGTTTGGAATATAATCCTGTTCTTTAGTGGCAGCCAATTGGTCTCCTCGTATAAGAAGCAGGTGTGGGTATTTCAATCTGCAGCCATTGTGAGCCTACATTCCTTGTTGAGGGCAATGTGAAGCCTTTTAGTGCAGTGTCTGTTGCTGCGCCATAGACTACCAATCCATAGTTGATGGTAGAAAGGATGGAGCTGGAGACTGAGAGATGCAGGGCTTCTGGAGTGATATACTTTTTATGCCTGTATAGTACACCCTGCTTGGTGTTCACTGCCTTTACCACTGTGTCCATGTGTTGGATGAAGGTGAGACAGTCATCAGTGGTGACCCCCAGGTACTTGAAGAAGTGAACTTTTTCCAGCGGCTCACTGACATTATTGGAGATGGCGAGGGGAGGGAGCTTCTTTTTGTGCTGTGGTCTGGCTGTGAGCATCACCTTGGTTGTTTTGTAGTTTGATAGAAGTTTACGTCTACAGAACCAGTTTTCCTGCTTGTAGAAGGATGCATGCAACTTGGAGTGGAGGGCGACTATTGATGAACTGCTGGTGAGAAGCACAGCGCGTCTGCGTAAAGTATCAGTTTAGTGTCACAGGTTTCAGGAAGATTATTTAGGAAGAGGCTGAATAGTAAGGCCCCAGTATTGACTCCTGTGGGACCCCTAAAGATACCTCATTGGAGCTAGATACTGTGTGCCCAATTTTTACATGTTGGCTTCTGTGTGTTAGGTAGTTCTTGAACCAGCAGACAGCAGTGGTTGCAACCTCCAGGTTCTGTAGTTGAGTCAGGAGGAGAGAGTGATTGACAGTGTCGAAGGCTTTGGTGAGGTCTATGAAGACTGACCCCACCAGCTTTCCTTCATCTAGTGCCTTGTGCAAGGTGGGGTGGGACCCTACACTATGGAAAAATATTACATTCATTACCGTGTGAGTGTTCAGGAGATCGGGGACTGTGGCGGGACACTACACTATGGAATAAACTTTATTTTACCACTGGATCTGCGATCAGGGTGGGGAGGGCACCACTAGACTATGAGGAATGCAGCTGCATGAGAATTTATTAGAAAAGTCAGATTTACAAGCATTGAATCATGTACTCATTTACAAAGGCACCTCATCGCGGGGGGGGGTAGACAGAGTTACATAGTGTAACTACAACAGTGAGAACAGTACAGGTGCAGAACATTAAACACAGAGTACACATAGGTTACATAATAATGCTACTTATAATAGGTTACAGTCATATACAAGGTACCCAAGGGTTACATTGCGGGTACAGCCCTTGACATACCTAGATAATACCTGGAGAGGGTGGAGGTAGGGATGGAGAGTGGGGTGGGAGGGGAGAGGATAGGCTGTCCGGAGGATGTTGTCAAGTCAGGGAGGCCTTACAGGAGGATCCCACAGTGGGATTAAATAGGTGCATCTACAGCAATGAGCGTTGAAGAGATAGTTCCAGAGGGTGATTTTGAAGGGACCAATTTTGGCAATGTCTGTGATGCAGGGTGGGAGGGAGATGAACCAAGCAGGGGCTCAGTAATGGAAGGACCTCTGGGCTAGTGAGGTGTTGGTTCTGGACACCAGAAAGGTGGCCTTGAGAGAGCTGCAGGTGGCAACAGAAGAGGACACACGCCATGGGGAAGCAGAGACCACTGGGGGGGAGAGCCCTAGAAGAGATTTTTTGGTGAGTAGGCAGGTCTGGTAGCACAGAAGCTCCTCAAAGGTGAGCAGGTTGGTGGTGGAGTACAGCAGGCAAGTGTGAGTGAGGCTAGGGGCTCCGGTCAGGAGACTGCAGGCCTTATTGATTGACAGCTGGATTTTAGTTGAGGGGGTATTGTCTGCTGCAGTGTAAATGGACAAGCCATAGTCCACTAGCGACAGGACAGAAGAGGTGATGGCCAACTGGAGGGCAACTTGGGGGAGGCAATCTCTATGATGGAATAGTATGCCTATCTGAGAATTTATGGCAGAGGATAGGGCATTGATGTGGGTGTGGAAGGTGAGAGCCGAGTCGAAAGTGATGCCTAGATATTTGTAAGAGGTCACTTGCTCCAGCGGGTGCACAGTGCTGGGGAGAATGAAGAAGGGGACATTCTTGGCCTTGTTTTGGTGATGGGAGAAGAGCATTGACTTAGTCTTCTTTAGGTTAATGACAAGTTTGTGGTCAAGGAACCACTTTTCAGCTTGGTTGTAGGTGTGCTGGAGGGATTCCTGGAGAGAAGAGGGATCGGGGTGAGAGGCAAAGAGAACTGCATCGTCAGCATAGAGGAGCATTTTTCCTGTGCAGGAACTGGGGAGAGTGTTGAGGTAGAGGCTGAAAAGTACAGGGCCCAGAATGGAGCCCTGGGATACCCCAGAACGAACGGGCTGCGTATTGGACAGGGAGCCGTTTATCTTCACACACTGGGATCTAGCAGAGAGGTAGCTGGAGAACCAGGCAAGGGGACCAGAGGAAAAGCTGAGTTGGTAGAGGGAGTCAAGCAGGAGGAGGTGACAAACAGTGTCAAAAGCCTTGGAGAGGTCTATGAACACTGCACCGGCAAGGTTGCCGGAGTCAAGACCAGAGTGCTGGTATTGAGAGAACTCCAGGAGAGCAGTAGTGGTACTGTGTCCTGGGTGGAAACCATGTTGTTCTGGGCACATTATGTCATATTTGGTCAGGTACTCAGAGAGTTGATTAGACACTATTTTTTCTAGGGCTTTAGAGAGCAGGGGGCGGATAGAGATCGGCTGGTAGTTGTTAGGTGTGGACTGATTTCCACTCTTATGTATAGGGGTGACTTTGGCTGATTTCCAAGCACTGGGAAACTGACTGATGCATAGAGACTGGTTTAGTAGGTCTGTAAGGGGGACTAGGATAACATCCAACACCAGGCGGAAGATCCTGAAGTCCAGGGGGTCACAGCTGGGGTTGTTGCTACCAAGTGCTTTTAACAGGTGCAGCCTGGCTACATGGGGGATATAGTGTGCAGGTAGAAAGGAGGGTGATCCAAGGCGGGGGATAGAGGCAGGAATTGGGTCAAAAAAGTTGTTTGGGAGGACAGAGCTTAGTTCAGAGAAGGTAGTATTGAACAATCAGCTATGCGGGTTGGGTCTATAGTGACGGTGCCATCAATGGAAAGCTGGGACGGTGGGGGGGGGGGGAGCCAGGAAGTGCAGCTCAGACTTTTCCCCCACTTTGCATTCCCTTTGTGAATCTGGCTCCAGCTATAAAAACAACAATGTCAAATGGGGTAAAGGAATAGGACACTTTCTACTCCATACTGTTTAAAAACTTGCAACTTGAAATCACGCCACACGGTCAGGCTTTTGTCGTGCACTGGGTTTGCCAGGGTGATCGTACAGCAGCTTCTGAGAGGACAATTGAACACAAATGAAATATAGCTCATAACTACAATACTGTTGTTGTCTGGAGACCATAAGGGTATGAGAGTGTGCAGACTATTTGGATCCGTTGAGTATCATCGATTTCAATGTAACCCTGATCTTCCGAACTCCTGATTCAATGGCCTACGCAGCCAGTATGATGTAATGCTTGTGCAACTGTGTTACTTGATTTTGGCCATTTGTGCTCTCTATTCCAGAGGAATTACCACCCTGTAGGGGTACCAAAGGCAAGGAACCCTCAAAGAGGGTTCCACCCCTAGAGGTGCCATGGACGATTTCCTTAGCTAAAGGTACGTTAGGAAGCATTCCAAGGAGAGAGGCGATGCCACTGGAAGAGGAAGGGAGGATGGTGGGGCAAAGAAAAAGTGCTTGAGAGAGAGAGGCTCAGAGGAACTGCTTATGTAGCACAGGAAGGGGGAGTGACTGGCTGCTTGTCCATTGAACTACAGGCATAGCCTTCCAATTCAGTGACCTACACAGCCAGTATGATGTAATGCTTGTGCAACTGTGTTACTTGGTTTTGGCTGTTTGCACTCTCTATTCCAGAGGAATTAACACCCTGTAGGAGTACCAAAGGCAAGGAACCCTCAAAGAGGGTTCCACCCCTAGAGATGCCATGGGACAATTTCCTTGGCTAAAGGTACCTTAGGAAACATTCTCAGAAAGAAAAGTAGTAGGACAAAAGCACGTTAGCAATCAGTAGCTGTGAGGCATAGTAGCAGCTTGATAACATAATGAGATGTGCAGGTTAGCAATCGCATGTGTATGATTTGTTGCACTGGAGATTGAGGGGGCCTCCTAAGGAGATAGGGAATGGCAAGTAGGGACACCATCCACCTCCATCCAACAGCAGAACCTACCTAAAGAAATTAGGAAACACTAACTACGGTTAACTAACGTTTATGACCTGAGGCACGGAGAGAAAAAAAAACTTTGAGGAAGAAATCGCTGGAGATCCAAGGCCTAAGTCATGTTCCCTCCAGGCTTGGGATGTTTTGTTTAGTGACGACTCTGTTGCTGCAATTTAGAAATACAATTAAAGGGTGTAGAAAATATTCCAATTTGGAGGAAAGCTCTCGCTCGATCCTTCTAAAGGGAATGCCGTGGAAGGTTTATTTATTTATTTATTTATTGAAATGTTTCACCAGGAAGGCACACTGAGCAACAAGTTGCTTGTCTCCCGGTGCGACCTGGGTCAGGGGGGTTACAATTGGATGAAGAATTAGACATACAGTTTAACATTTAACATATCCGAGAAATTGAACATTCAATTACATTTGTAACAAGACATACAGTTAAAAAATATCATAAATAATCATACAGTTGCATTTGTGACATAACATACAATTAAATATATCATACCTGTGAAATATGCATTTAATTACAAGTGGCATATCTGAGGAGCATAGTACATAGCGGTGAAGGGGGAGGAGAGCACGCTGAGCAGCAGGCTCGGGGGTGGAAGGTTCAATAGGTGATTGGAGTCATGGAGGGGAGCAGAGGTATAGGAGGACAGTTAAGGAGGGTTAAAGCAGGAGCAGTTAGATGAGAGAAAGGTATTTAAGGCAGAGGCAAGGGAGTAGGAGGAGGAGGAGGAGTGCTGTATTTGGTGGGGAGGGAGTTCCAGATTTGCGGGAAATGATGGGTAAAGCCTGACTGACCGATGAGAGTGGTTTGACGGGGCACCAACAAAGTGTGAGTGTCAGAGGATCGGAGGGAGTGAGAGGGGGGAGGGAAGGGAAGAGAGTGAGCAGGAGAGGTAGGAGAGAAATTCTCCTAACCAAAATTTAGAAGTGAGTTTGACACAATGAGTGAGGCACCTGCTGGCAAGTGGGGAAAGGGACATGGTGTGGTAGAGGCCACAGTGATGAGTGCGTGATGGAGCATCAAGGGCAAACCAACAGAAGGAGTTAAATAGTATCCAGTCTGGTTAGGGAAGATTTGGGAGTGGCACCATAGATTACATCTCAGTAGTCGAAAATGGGGAGTATCATCTTCTGGACTAGTTCACATCGCGCTGTAGGAGGAATGCAACTACGGTTCCTGAATACGGTACCAAGCTTGGGGCACAATTTTTTCAGGATGGCATCTATATGGCCAGAGAAGTTGAGGGGTTGGTCCAACCAAACCCCAAGGTATCAGAAGAGATAGGGCAGGCAGGAAGGGAGGAGGAGTGGCACTGTATGTGAAAAAAGACATAAGGGCCACAGAGATCCAGGAGGAACAAAATGGGTGAGAGATACTGTGGGTTAAGCTGGAAAGGAAAATGGGGCCAGCCAACTGCACAGCTGTGGTCTATAGATCACCAGCCCAGGAGGAAGAAACAGGTAGGGAGCTGATGCTAGCCATCCAAAGGATGGCAGACAAGGGTGAGGTAGTACTGGTTGGAGACTTCATTATTCCAGACGTGGACTGCAGCATCCCAGCAGCAGAATCAACTAGGAGCAGATTTATCCTGGACTCCCTTCAGGGTGCCTTCCTCAAGCAACTGGTCATGGAACCAACTCGGCAGAAGGCAATACTGGACCTTGTGCTCACAAACAGGGACAGTGTGATGGGGGGTAACAGTGGGGGAGCACCTGGGGAACAGTGACCACCAGTCATTGTGGTTTGAAATCACAGAAAGAGCAGAACCAAACCACACAAAAACACGTATCCTGGATTTTAGGGGGGCAGACTTTGGGAAAATGGGGAGATACTTGAAAGAGGCATTAAGGGGAATGGGGCAGGAATCAGGGGTTGAGGAACAGTGGGCAGTATTTAAAATGCAGATTACAAGAACAACAGAATTATGCATTAAGCAGGTTAGCAAGAGGAAAAGGAAAAGGAGACCATTTTGGTTTTCCAAAGCGGTAGCAAAGAAAGTGAAAGCCAAAAAGATTACATTCAGGCAACACAAAAAGACACAGGCAGAAGTACCAGGAGAAGCAAAGGGAGGCAGGGAGGTCAGTAAGGGAAGCCAAAGATCAGACAGAAGAACACATTTCAAAATCAGTGGGTAGAGGGGACAAAACTTTTACAGGTACATAAGTGAAAAAAGACAGGCAAAGGGAGGGATAGTGAGACTGAAAGGGGAGGATGGGGGCCATGTGGAGGATGACAACAGTAAAGCTGACATATTGAACAGGTATTTCTGCTCAGTCTTTACTGAGAAAGAGGAGGGTAATGGGTCTGAAGGGAGTACAAGGGGTGAGAATGGTGCAGAAATGGACACAAGTCCCTTTGCACGAGAAAGGGTCCTGAAGGAACTGGAAGTTATAAGAGTTGATAGAGTAATGGGGCCAGATGGGGTGCACCCCAGGGTCCTTAAAGAACTAAGAGAGGTGGTGGCTGAACCTCTGGCTATCCTGTTTAGTCAATCACTGGAAACAGGGGAGGTACCCAAAGACTGGAGGACAGCAGATGTAGTCCCCTTATGCAAAAGTGGGAACAAAGAGGAAGCGGAGAACTACAGACCAATTAGCCTCACCTCGGTAGTGGGGAAGATCATGGAAGCACTACTGAAGGAGAGAACATCTGGTTGTCAATGGACTACAGGACCCAAGGCAGCATGGTTTTACCAGGGGGAGGTCATGTCAGACCAACCTCGTTGAATTTTTTGACTGGGTGACTAGGGAGGTGGATCGGGGAAGGCGGTGGACATGGCCTATCTGGACTTCAGCAAGGCCTTTGATACTGTGCCACATAGAAGACTATTACACAAACTGGGGAATATGGGTGTGGGCAGGACAGTAGTGTGGTGGGTAGGTAACTGGTGGGTGGCAGGACACAGAGGGTGGTGGTAAATGGCTGTCACTCCACAGAGGGAAGAGTGACCAGTGGGGTACCACAGGGATCAGTGCTGGGACCGGTCCTATTCAACATCTTCATCAGTGACATTGCGAGGACCTAGAAGGCAGAATTTCACTGTTCGCTGATGACACAAAGCTCTGTAACAGAGTAGACACACCAGAGGGTGTAGACAGAATGAGAAGGGACCTGCAGAAACTTGAAGAATGGTCAGGGTTTGGCAGTTGAAATTCAATGCAAAGAAGTGCAAGATAATGCATATGGGGCACAAAAACCCTGGCACAATATATCAGTTGGGGGTGAGGATATAGCATGTACCAAGCAGGAAAGGATCTTTTGGCTATCATCTCGATGACCTCAAGGTAGGAAACAGTGTGACAAGGCGGCAGGTAAAGCAAATAGGATGCTGGGATGCATGGCAGGGGCATCACCAGCAGGAAAAGGAGGTCATAATTCCACTATACAAGACACTAGTGAGGCCCCACCTGGAGTACAGTGTACAGTTCTGGAGACCTTACCTCACGTGAGACATAGACAGGGTACAGAAGGTTCAGAGGAGGGCAACAAAGATGGTGCATGGATTGCATCACAAATCCTATGAAGACAGGTTGAAGGAACTGAACATGTACTCCCTGGAGGAGAGGAGGGAGAGAGGGGATATGATAGAGACATACAAGTATCTTGCAGAGAGGAACAGGGTGCAGGAATACACTATTTTTAAGATAAAAAGATGTTCCAGGACTAGAGTGCATGGGATAAAGTTGGAGGGAGGACGATTCAGAGGAAACGTGAGGAAGAATTTCTTCACAGAATGGGTGGTGGACAAGTGGAGCACCCTGCCAGAGGAAGTGGTGGGGGCTGAAACCATCACGGGATTTAAGAATGCATGGTATAGACATAAAGGAATTCTGGAGGTCAGGGGTTAGGTGCAACAGACTTCTAGGAAAACATAAACTGAACTTACAAGCTCAAATGGGTAGACTGGGTGGGCCATAGGCCCTTATCTGCCGACACTGTCTATGTATCTATGTATCTGAATGAGGAGGTGTCTTCTAGGATTGTCCCATCAAGGGTATGGAAAGACGGTAAAGGGTGGAGCCTAGAGAGTCTCTGCCTAGTGCCTAAGGTCATGGAGACAGTCTTCGTGGCATTTAGGAATAGTTGATGTGAGGCAAACCATAACTGAACCTGGCAGAAGTCAAGCTGAAGGGTGGTTGCTACATTGGCAGGTCATTTGCCAGAGGAGAACAGGATGGTGTCGTCGGCATACATATGGATAGAGGAGGAGGGGGAGCATACTGAGGGCAAGTTATTTAGGAAGATGGAGAAGAGAATGGGTCCAAGCACCGAGCCCTGTGGGACTCCTGTGGAAATAGAGATGGGGGGGAGAGATTGTATCCTGGATCTTGACTGATTGTGTTCTACCTGAGAGGTAAGCTCTAAACCAGTTTTGGGCAGAAGAAGACAACCCAGCAGCCATAAGAGAGTCAAGAAGCAGGGCATGGGGACTGTGTTGAATGCCTTGGCAAGGTCAACAAAGATGGCAGAGGTAATGAGGCCATTATCCATCCTAGTGAGGATGGAGTCAGTGAGCCTGAGTAGGGAGGTGGTAGTGGAGTGTTTTTTCCAAAAAACAGATTGGAATGGGGTGAGAAAGGAAGAGTCATCGAGGAAGGAGGTTAGTTGAGGGAGGACCAGGTGTTCTTGGAGTTTAGCAAGGGTAGGGAGGAAAGATTGGGTGAAAATTTGCAGGGGAGGAGGGGTCACCACCCTTTGGGAGAGGGAGGACCACCGCATGTTTCCAGGATGAAGGGACAAATGAGAACGTGAAGGAAAGGTTTAGGATTAAGGAGAGAGGGTAAGCTATAGCAAAAGCTGAAAGGTAGAGGAGTTTAGGGTCAAGGTCATCTGGTGATGAGCCTTTGGAAGGATTAAGAGAGAGAAGGGTCATTAGTGTTTCTTCTGGGGAGACCACAGAAAAGGAGAAGGAAGGGTGGGAGTGGAGGGGTTGAGTGCTGGATGTGGGATGAGAAGGGGAGAGGTTAGAGAGGAGTGACTTCAGAAGTGCTGTGGTGCAGGAGGTATATAGGAGTTAAACTCCTGTGAGTGCATTGCGAGAGTACTTTGCAACATCAGGGCAACCAATGTGAGAGGAAGAGAGCAACAACTGCTGAGGCACTCACCTGGCCTACCTGCCCTAAAAACAAACCAGGTGAACCAGAGGCAGTCTTAGGGAGAATGCGGTGAAGGTGCCTTGCTAGTAGAACACTAGAGCTAAGGGAGATCGATGTAACCACCCTTCATGGCTAGTTTTAAATTCTACACCAGGAGCTGCAGTCAAGTCTCAAATGGCTAAAACCAGGCCTGGAGTGAGGACATTCCCAGCTATGGGCCAGGTGAGAAGGACCCCCCAAGTCAGGCACACTCAAGATGCAGACTTTATAGGTGCAGAGAGAGAGACCATTGGCCACGGGGGGGGTGCTGTGCCATGGAATGGTATGGCTGGCTTGCCCCAGAAATGATTAAGGAGGAGCTGAATGAAGCATTGAGTGCTGGGACCCTCACATAGGTCAGACATGGTAGTAGTGAGTGCTGAGCAAATGAATTGTGTAAGCAATGTGTGGACCTGCACGTACTGTAGGTCAGTAGGCAGAGTAAGCAAATTGTCGGACCTGCACGGAGGTCAAAGGAGCAGCAAATATGAATAGTGGGACAAGCCAGTCAGGCCATCAAGGAAGCAAATTAAGGTGACAAAATACTCAGAGGATTTTAGTAGCAAAGCAGGATTCAAACATGAGTTAGTATGTCACAAGGGGCCACATCTCCTCAACAACACCTCCAGTCCCCCGCCATAGGAAAAACAAGAAAGTGATGGGAAGGCACCATGACCCACGTGCAGAACTAGTTTAAAGCATCAGCAGTAGCTTAGTTGACCTCCAGAGAATAATAGTTGCAAATGTAATACAGCAGCCTCAGTACTGAGTAATTATGAGTTACAGGGGTAACAATTCGAATGAACATAGACTGTTGGGAGGTAACGCTTTGAAAGCAGCAAATTAGCCAGGCAGTGCAGTGAAAACAGCAGCATTGAGATACGTGATGTGAGTGCAGGAAGCAGGATTGAGCTGCATGCGCTGGAGTTCAGAGTGAGCCTGAACCAGGTGAAAACAATTAAGGTGCCTAGCATGGAGAGCAGCAGCAGGGAAGCAGCTTGAGCTGAAACACACAGATAATGATTGCAGTTGCATTGTGAGTAAATGGGAGCAAGTAGCATGAGCTCTGGATTAGCCAAATATAGTGAGTTTAAAAAAAAAGATGCCCCCTAAAAGAAAGCAAAACAAAAGACACACAAACAGAGAAGAACAGGGAACAAGCACCACAAAGAAGCACACAGCTGGAGGCAAACAATACAAACCAAATGCAGGAGAACAGACAACAGAAGTCCAGCAGAAACAGAGCCAAAATACAGCAAGGTGGGGGGGGGGGCAGGCCCCAGCAGGCTACAAAGGACAGACCGACATAGTCTCTGGCTGCAATGAAAAAGTGCTTGAGATAGGGGCTCAGAGGAACTGCTTATGTAGCACAGGAAGGGGGTGTGGCTGGCTTCCTGCCCACTGAACCACAGGCATAGCCTTCCAATTATCCAAAACTGATAGGATGTCTCCCAAGCAGTTCCCATAATCGGGGCTCTACTGTACATGCTGTATTGTATACAGAAATAGAACCGGGGTAAGCAAATCTGACATTGGACTGCTCTAAAGAGGTTATGCAGTCTCCAGGAACACTTGTAAACCCAGTATTTAGGCTTGGTGCAGTCTTTACTTCAAATAGTTTCTCAGTTTCCTCTCATTCTGTATTACTGAGGACTTTAGCATGAAAACAGGGGGTCAGATTCTCAAAACATCAGGGGACTAGGGGGCGTGGCCTGACCAGCAACCAAGATGGAGACTTAAATCACTTGCGCTGCCATTCCAGAGTCAAATCCTCTTCATCAATCCATTCCCAGCAGAGACCCACTGTAAATAACTGAAATTAACGCAACCAGAACTCACTGTTTACCTAACGATCCATCTCTTTTTTTGACACAGGGGTTATTCTGATGAGTGGGGTTATAATATACCTTGCCCCCCCCCCCAAGAGACACCTCTATTTTGGCCGAGGCTCCCCCGAAGCCCCCTTGATAAAAAATATTGGATTTCATAATGCTTCCCAGACTGTGGATGAGCAAATGTATTCATATTCCTTGTGTTACTGCAATGAATGCAATGGCCACACTTGAAATTGCCTTTAGGCGGTTTCAGTAGCCAATTTTTGTAATGTTTTTGTTTTGGCAGCAAAATGTGGACTAGCAAATCTTTAATGTTGCGGCCCCTCCTGTAGGCAATTCTAGGCATCATACCAATGATAGCATCACATTTCTTGTCCCCTCCTAAAATAGGCCAGTGTTTTCTGATAATCTCTACTATTTGTGGTGCTTTAGGAAAGAACCGAGTAACAAATGTAACTTCTGTTTCACTACCAAAATTTTCAGCAGAAAGATGTTCAGGGACTTTGTTTTTGATAAGCTGAAATCAGTCTGTGTTCTTTGCATTAATGTATGCTGTTTCTACGCAATATTAAGAATATTTTCTATTATAGAATCTTTTTTTCACGTCAGCAAGGCAGGCTTCAATTGCAGCAGTGAAGGAGTAATTTATGCCCTCACTTGTCATTGCGGCATTTATTATGCTGGTCAAAATAAACGTGCTTTGAAAATGAGGATCGCAGAACATAAAAAGGCTGTTCACACTGGGAATGAAACTTATGTGATAGCCAAACATTTTAAAGAGGCAAGACATGCCTCAGCTGCAGTGCTACAATTCTTTGGCATAGAAAAAGTTACATTAGATCAAAGAGGAGGGAGTCTAAAAGAAAAACTGTTATCAAGAGAAGCTTTCTGGATAGTAACATTAGACTTTCTGAAACCCCATGGACTAAATGATTATGTGTCTCTACACAATCTAAAATGATCTCTGGTGTCTGTTCATTATTTTTGTTATACAGTATGTTATATGTGTCCTCAGTCTATGTGTTGTCTCATCTGCTATTGCTGTTTAAATTGCACTTTAGCACTTTATTTCTGGTAGGTGCTGGTTATATTTCTATATTTATAATTCTATAGTGTTTGACACTATTGTGTGCACTTTTTTGTTGTGCTGTTCCTTTAACAATGTGTGTTTTAAACTCACCAGTAATGTGTGCTCACTAGTTCTGAGGAAGGTGTCGTTTGTGATGCAGAAACGTAAACGTACTAGCTGAGCCTGGCGTTCTTGTGCTAAGTCAGCAGAATTTAAATGTTTAACATATGCTGGAACCGCTTATTTGGACTATTTTAGCCTTGGATATAATCTCTGCATTTTCGCCAGTACTGTTGCTGCTACATTTTGATAGCTCAGACCATCTCAGAGTCCTGATGAACCTTCTCTATGTAGCTCGTCTTCTCCCATCTCCGGCTGCAGCCATTGCAGTAGACTTCAAGAAGGCATTTGATTATCTCAAATGGGACTACCACTACCTATTCCTGGCCTGCCTGGGGCTGGGTGCCCAGTTCCTGACCAAAATCCAGGCCATTTATAACCTCCCTATAGCCCGGGTCATCACCAACTCCACACTCTCCCCCCCTCTTCCCACTTGCACGTGGGACAAGGCAGGGATGTCCCCTCTCTCTGCTTCTCTTTGTCCTGGCAGTTGAACCATTGGCTGAGGCAATCAGACAACATTCGGCCATCCAGGGCTTCAAAGTGGGGGATACAGAATACCCAACTCTTATGTACGCCAATGACCTCCTCCTTCCATTGGCTGATGCCCGGTCGGCAATCCTTCCCTTACTGAGCCTACCTGATTCCTTTACCAGCTACTCTGGCCTCAAGTTAAACCAAGCTAAGACCGAATTGCTCCCTTTGAATGGCCACTGTACCCACAACTTAGCTGATACAGCAGGACTCCTTTGGGCCCCCGACAGGATCACCTATCTGGGCATTATCATTACTCCTACCATCAAGACTCTATGGCAGGCCAATATACAGCCCCTCCTACAAATGACTAAGACTGACTTTGATCAGTGGAAACTGCTTAAACTCACCCTTGCCGAGAAGATTGCAGCCATGAAAATGGTGATCGGTCCTAAATTCTTCTACCTCCTGGCACATCTCCCAATTGCATTCCCCAAACACTGGTACCAACCCATAGACAAGCTGATAGGGGATTTTTTGTGGGAAGGATCCAAACCATGGTTTAGCTGCAACAAGCTCAGAGCCCACTGGTCACAAGGAGGCTGGTGGCTCCACTGGATTAAGGGGTACAGATGGGCATTTCTCCTGGCTCAGACAGTCGATGGATGTATCTGCAAACCTCTCCCTCCCCTCCATGGGTTTAACTCAAACAGGATCTCACAGGGATGAGGCATCCATCATCCCTCCTATTTAATGAAGGGAAGGCCAATTCCCTATTCAACTCATATCCTCAAGGGAACTGAGCCCCCCCCCCCACAGTGGAGGCATCCAAAAAAACTGGCACACTACTCATACTAGACTAAGAATGGAATCCCTCCCCATATTAGCCACTCCACTTTGGCAAAATTCTTGGATCACTATAGGAGGTGAAAGCATCCTTTGGAAACAATGGGCAGGACTGGGCTGGGCTGGGCATTTCTGAAGTGGGAGGCCTATGGAACCCCGATCTTAATACCATTCATACCTTCCAGGCACTTCAACAGAAGTGGGGTTTCCTAAAGAAAGACTTTTGGTGGTATCTCCAACTCAGGGCAGCACTCAGCCTCTCCTCAAACAGCCTAAACAACAGTATTACCCTTCAGATCTGCAGACATGGATCTGACACCCTAAAGGTCATGTAGGCTGAATATACAGGAAACTCAGGGACTCCCTCCCCTCCCAATCAGAGGAGGATAAAAGGAAATGGGAACGAATGCTCCACTCTGACATCTCAGACACTCAATGAGACCAGGCTTGGAAAGATACACACAAATGGTTATGAGATGCCAGATCCCATCTGATCCAGAACAAAATCTTGCACTCATGGTACAAGACCCCTGCTGTCCTAAGTAAAGCCAGGCTTCTTGATTCTGATCAGTGTTGGAGATGTCAGAGTGATGGGGGGGGGCCTACTCCACATACTATGGAACTGCCCTAAGATACAGCCCCTCAGGAAAGAGTCTGCTCCACACCCTATAAGGTGCTTTCCAAAAAGATCCCTTCCAATCCCCTCTTCTTCCTCCTGGGTATCCAATTTGATTTTCTCCAGTTGACCCCACACAAATACAAATGGCTGGCCCTCCTGGCCATCCAGACCAAAAGATCTCTGCTCTGTAAGTGGCGCACAACACTTATCCCTTCACTGGAGGAGGTGCTGGCCTCTCTTTCTACAGAGGCTAGTCTAGACAGGCTCTCACAGCTCCGAACTTATCAGATGACCATGTTCCTGAGGTGCTGGGCACCTTACCTGAGTTATGATAACCTCCCCCAACTGGGATAGGCTAAGTCCACCCGTGTCTGGCTGGATATAGCATGGTCTTAGTCTATTAGGCAGGGAGAGCTGCCTGCTCCACCTACCCATTTATCCAACTACAAGGTAGTCTTGCAGAGATTATAAGACTCCCCATCAGGTTCAAATTCATCCTGTAAACTTTATCTCAGTGATCCTGTGTATGTGAGACTAGATACTTTATGTATACATCTCTGCTCTATTCTAGCACCTATATAGAAGCAGCACAGCACGTATTCACACATATCCAGATTACCCATGATGCCTTGAAAAGCTGTAAGCCCTACTCCAGGATAGGTGTGCATATGTATTGTACCAGAAATAGCCTAAGAAGACCCCACACTGGGTAAGTGTCAACCTATAATACTTACTTATCTGGTACCCTACACACAGCAGACCCTGTGACCTTTTCTTCAACCTCCCCTGTATAAGCCCCCTGAGGGACATAGAAAAAGGAAGCACTATTTTAAACTTACATACTCTTTATATAGGAATAACAGTAGCAGCAGTATACTATAACAGAGTTCACTATACAAGGTAACTTTCCATAGAAAGCTCTATGTTTACCTGTTTGATTGTTTACTTCCCCATTGATTCGCCCCATTTCCCTCCCCTTGCACCTCCCCCTCAGATTTTCCATCCCCCAATGACCTGTACCTGTACAATGCCCACTTCAAGGGGATGTTTTACCCCACTGATGTATGTACTGTATATATTTTTGAAAAATTAAAAATTTTGATGAGAAAACGTCAGGGGACCACTCCACAACTCCAGTTGTGGACCGAAATCTCCATAGCTGCAGAGACTGGTATTCTCACCCTCCCCAGCTGCGGAAGCTGTTATGGCTGGTCCCACCAGCTGTAAAATTTTTCTGCAGCTGTGGAGGAGAACTACCTGCAAGCTGCCATAAATCATGGAGCCGGTCATAAACCAGCTCCACTTTTGGGAATATCATAGCTGTCAGAAAAACTGTGGCTCCACAAGTGGCAATCCACTTGCGCAGAGTTTTTTCTGCAGCTGCAGGATTTTCCCGAGGTTTGAGAATCCAGCTCAGGATGTTTGTGCCTCAAACTTCATCTCATCTGCCTGCTCTTCCTTCAGCTGAAGTCATAATCTGCCTGCACATTCTATGATACCAGTTGTTTCATTCTGGGTCTTCAGATGAATGGCATGGGACTGTGTAACTAATGTTGTGGAAATAAGAGAAGAAAAAGCTCTGCAAAGTAAGAGAATTTTATGAAAAAATGGTCAAACCATATCAAAGGACACGACTAGCACGGCGAGACAAGCAGGAGGGCATTTAACAGTACAAAACAAATTCATATTACCTTTTATGAGTTGAAAAGCTTCAACCACCCTATAGCTGTAAAAAATATAGCCTGAATGAGGACAGGCTGAGGCAAGTCTTAAAGAACAGAACCTCTTGGAACTTGGCCAGTTCTAAAAAAAAAAAATAGAAAAACAGGATTTATCAACTTTATAGTGCATGCCTGTTTGCCATCTGTGCCAGTGTACTTCATTATAGAAACATTTTTGTTTGTCAAACAACCCCAAAAATGCATATATTGCAGTTGACACTGGAAGTGCAAAGATGACCATGTCTGCAGTCCTTTGAGCTATGCTTTCTATCTGTGGCTCACAAGCAGAGGTGTCTGATTTATGTTGATGATGTTTAAACAGGAAGCAAAACTGATGGCATGCTGAAATGTTATCAGGATGAGTCAAGCACCTGTGCTAGTCAGTTTCAGACATGAAGCATGGCACAAAGGACAGAGGAATCGGCCATCTTTGCACTCACAGTGTAAACTACACAATCTAATATTTTGGTACATTACAACATGAAATGCTGCTGTAATGATACACACTGGCACAGGCTACAAAAAGGTATGTACTACAAAGCTGTTAAATCTTGTCTTATTATAAAAACGAATAGTTTAAAATATAACTGAGCCATTAGTATGTTCTGATTTGCTTATAATTAATATAGAAACATGCAAATTACTGGGTTTAACAACAAGAACTATTTAGTACTTGTTTGGGTTCTGATAAGAGCCAGCGGTAACCAGAATCAGAATAGGATGACCAAGTCCCAGTCTGAAAAGAAGGGAGAGAAGCCCTACAAGTTTCTGAATACAAGTTTTATTAAGGGGGGGGGGGGATTGGTTACCAGCGCAAAATTTCCAGTTGGCACAGTGGAACTCAGTTGCCTTGCACTACATTCCCAGGAAATCTGAATTCCAAGCACACTTCCGATCTCGGTTACTAAGGAGGCCATCTTTGTGAGAATTAGAACTGCATACTTTACTGGTCACTTACAGCTGAGACTGACTCTTGACCTGAGGTCAGCAATCCTTTTCTTGTGACACCAGTCTGTTGCTATGTAATGCCTGTGATGTGATAAGCAGATCGGTATGACTTCAGCTCCTAAATAACTCTCAATTAGAGATGGATTGCATGGGGCAAAGCTCCTGTTTGCAGGTAAATGACCTCTGAGATAAAGAACAGAAAGACCTGGAATGTGAATTCCCTTGAATATGGTACACTTGGGCTCTGCTGATGCAAACTGTGCTTTTTTTGCTGGTGGCAGGACCAACTCTTTAGATGTGCAACTTAAATCTGAATATTAGGAGTCAAACTAGGAGTTGTAAGACAACAGAAAGCCTAAGCCCATATAAGTTGTCCCCACTGCTCAGTGGAGGTAACCAAGGTTACCAACCAAAATATATTTGTCCAACCTGACCCTGAAGCTATTGAAACAGGGTGCTCCAACCACTTCAGCAGGCAACTTATTCCATAATCTAGTTGCTCTTGGTTTAAAGCTATACCTCCATACATCAGTCCTGCACTGTGTTTTAAGTAACTGCTGATCATGACCTCTTAGGCTATACTTTTGTTCACCAGATCTGAGGTCCAGATCATTCTTTAGCGCCTGTTGTTTGAGAATTTTATATAATAATAGTAGATCCCCCCATGCACGTCTAACCTCCACGGGCCATAATCCAAGTTTTGAAGCCTAACCTCGTAGGGTTCATGCTTAAGCTCTGAAATTAATTTTGTAAGCAACCTTTGTGATTTTTCAACCACAGCTTTATCTTTCTTTAAGAATGGGCTCCAACTTGAAGAGCAGTAGTCCAAATGCAGCCTCATGTATGTTTTATTTAATGGAAGTAATACACTTTCATTTCGGGAGAAAAAACTCCTACAAATACAATTTATGAGATGCATTGTCCTGTTGGCAACAATTCTACTATGCATCCCACTTTTCAAATCATTCCCAATGTATACCCTCAAATCCTTCTCACAAACTGAGTTTCTTAATCTAACTCCCTGTAAATAATAGTTCTGCTGGATGTTATCTCTCCCCATATTTATGACTATACATTTATTTAAACTAAAGTTAATTTTATTCCTCTACACCCATTCAGTAATTGATAATATGTCCTGCCCTAGTGTGAGTCTATCATCAAAAGTGTCCACCACGCCCCCAAGTTTCACATTGTCCATAAATTTATTAATCTTATTTCCACTGCTGATGTTTAGGTCACTTATGAAGATGTTGAACAAAAGAGGTCCCAGCACGAACCCCTGTGGCACACCACTGGTTACCTCCACCTCCTCAGATACATATCCTTGCACTCTCACTGATTGAGTCCTTTCTATTAACCAATGTTTAATCCAATTGATTACAGTACAATCAATGCCCAATCCAACTAACTTTGAGATCAAAATTCCGTGTGGCACCGTATCAAAAGTTCTACTGAAATCCAATATCACCACATCCACTGATTTCCCTTGATCCACACGACTGCCTATGTAGTTATAAAAACTAACTAAATTAGTATCACAAGATTTATTCTTTCTAAATCCATGTTGTAAATCATCATAGAGGTTCTTACCTACCAAGTAATTCCTAATTTCATCAGAGATGATCCCCTCCGTCAATTTACCAACCACTGAGGTCAAGCTCACTGGTCTATAGTTAGCTGCCTCAGCCCTATTACCCTTCTTAAAGATTGGCACTACAGTAGCTATTTGCCAGTCAGTCTTATCTCAGTAGTAGGCAAGATTATGGAGGCACTCCTTAAGGAAAGGATAGTGCAACACCTGGAATGCTGCACCACGCCGCTAGGTCACACACCTGCCTTTGGCCTGGCAGTGGAGAGCCCTCACTCTTTCTAGCCTACAGGCTCCTCACCTCCCTCGGTTACCATATAGTTACACTGGACTATGAATGCATTGTATTATGTATAAGACAAGGCCTCCCTGAGGCAGCTTACTACCAACTCATATCATGCATTGCTTTAGCTACCAATTGTATAGGTCTTAACCACTCATTAGGTAAATATGTCGATAGTTCTGCCCTGTTTTAGCTACCAAATGTATAGGCATTAACCAGTGCTCACTGTACTTATACTCTGTATAATTGCTCACCCACATTTATTCTATGTATGTACTGTATGAATGTTTATGTTTTATTCTGACATGGAGCCTTTGGAAACAAGTCTATGACTCAAAGGGTTGTAAGCTGATTTCCTAAATAAATAAATAAAAATAAATAAATACATAGGAGCACAGGAACTAAGACAGCATAGGTTTACAACAGGAAGGTCCTGCCAAACTAATCTCATCTATTTCTTTTACTGGGTAACCAGAGTGGTGGACAAGGGGGTGCAGTTGATGTCGCCTACCTTGACTTCAGCAAAGCTTTTGATACTGTTCCACATAGAAGATTGATTAATAAGATGGGTAGGCCTGTGGTGGGTAAGAAGGTGGTCAACTGGATGGCAAACTGGCTGGCAGGCAGAAAACAGAGAGTGGTGGTAAATGGTATACAGTCAGAAGAGATGCAAGTCACAAGTGCGGTACCTCAGGGATCAGTCCTAGGGCCAGTCCTCTTCAATATCTTCATCAATGACATTGCAGATGGACTGGAGGGTAAGACTTGTCTGTTTACACATGACACCAACATCTGCAACCGAGTAGATGATCCAGATGGGGTGAGCAGAATGGGAAGAGATCTGAATAAACTGGCAAAATGGTCAGAAGAGTGGCAACTGGGGTTTAATGCAGAGAAGTGCAAAATCATGCAGATAGGGAAGAGAAACCCTGAAGCCACTTATTGGTTGGGAGGGGAGCTGCTGGCAGTCACAAGAGAAGAAAGAGACTTAGGCATCATCATCACAGATGACCTGAAATCATCCAAGCAGACCTTACAGTAGGTAAGGCTAGGGGGATATTGAGGTGTATTAGTAGGGGTGTCACAAGTCATAAGAGGGAGGTAATAATCCCTCTTTACAAGACACTGGTTAGGCCCCATCTGGAGTACTGCATGCAGTACTGGAGGCCACACCTTCACAAGGACATTAACAAAAGGGAGGCAGTCCAGAGAAGGGCAACCAAAATGGTACAGGGACTGCATCAGAAAACATATGAGAACAGATTAATGGAGCTCAATATGTATACACTAGAGCAAAGGAGGGAGATAGGTGGTATGATCGAAACATTCAAACACCTTAAGTGCATTAACAAGGTGAAAGAGTCTAACATGTTTCATTATAAGAAAAATAACAGGGCAAGAGGACACAGCATGAGATTAGAGGTAGGCCAATTAAGGGGTAATGTGAGGAAGTTCTTTTTCACAGAAAGGGTGGTGAATACATGCAACAGCCTACCTCAGGAAATGGTGGATATGAATACACTGCAGGGCTTCAAACAGGCATGGGATAGGCATAAAGGAGCAATACAGATGAGTATGAATATATAGGCCATTGATAGAGCAAAGGCCAATGGCACATTCATAAGGTAGAAAAAGAAATGGGCAAACTGGATGGGCCTTGTGGTCCTTATCTGATGTCAACTTCTATGTTTCTATGTTTCTTTGACACATAACCCTCGTTCATGGATCTACGACCTATATCTGCAATAACCGGTGCAAGTTCCTTTCCTAACTCCTTAATAAATCTGGGGTGCAGGCCATCAGGCCAACCGACTTGTCAGTCCTGAGTGCCTTAATCCAATTAAAGACTTTATCAACTATAATGAGCTCAGTTTGTGCAATTGTTCCTGCATCAGGTAAACTATTTACATCACTAGGATCGTACTTAGTAAAAACCTTACTAAAGAATTTATTGAATTCCCTAGCCATGTCATCTTGTTTGGTGAAAACTGCACCATCAACATTGAGTGGGCTAATATTCCTGTTATCACCTCTCTTATTATTAACATAGGAAAATAAACCCTTAATGTCAGTTTTAGGCATTTAGAATGAGGTATAAAGCGAAGGTGGTGTAGAAAAGTGGCCCTCCCCAGGTGGAAATAGGGAATGAAGCATGACTTTATCATCTAACCAATCTGCTACAGCAACTAGTCTTTCCATTTCACCTGGGGGGGGGACTACCAATGGGACCTGTTCAGTTGCAATACCTTACCCTATAGAAGGATGTTTCTTCTGATAGAATTCTAATTTACTTCAGAATACACTCAGCAAAATAAGTAATGCAGGACATACAAGTAAACCTTTAGTAAGCAGCACATACAGGTTACTAGTGGACAGTTGAAATTATTAAGTAATTTTGGAGGTTCTCTACTTCCCCAAAAATATAGACTTGAGGAGTCTCTACCACTGGAAATGAGACATGATGAGGTATAACTATGTCTCTGATGACAGAGTCTCCCGAAGATAACTTGAGTCACACAGCATCCGTATAGTCAGGTATTGGTTCTATACTGGTGTCATGTTCAGATCTTCTGAAAGGGACAGGCCTGAGTCCCTGTACTTTGATGGCTTTTCTGGTTTGCACAGCTGCATATCATTGCTGAAGTGAGGGTTACTTGTCATGCTAAGTGCATCCCTGGAACTGGTGGTTGACAGGGGTACAATTTCGACTGCACAGCTTTGGTCATCGTAGGCATAGTTCACGTTCCCGCATGGGAAACTCTGCAGTTTGGCCAGCTCCATCCCACTGATGTCAAGCTGTGGGTAGCTGCCATGGCTGGGAGAGGAGGGAGATGCTCTTGAGCTTGGCGAGGAGCTACTGTTCCCATCAAAGCCAGAATCTTCTCGCTCTTGTGTTGGCACCATCATTTTGATCTGGATTTCAGAAACTGGACCAGCCCTGTTAGTACCCTCCAGTACCCACGAACCATAGGTGGGGTTCCAGAGGTTTTTGGTTTTATTCTTTAGTCTCTGTGCTTGCTGGGTTCTGGGTTCTGTCACAGACCCTTTGGATGAACCTGCTTCCTGGCAGAACCATGCTACGCTATTGGTATCAACATGACTGGGCAGATGTTGTCCTTTCTTAGTCCAGGTTCCCAGGCTCTCTCTCAAAGGTAGCTCCTGGGGACGTGACTGCAGAAGCTTTCCATCCTGCTGCTGGAGTTCTGTGGATTTCTGGGCCATCTGAGGTGTCAGTGTAGGGCTTACCAAGAAGGGAGTCATGCCATCACTGGAGCTTTCAGGGTGCATCCCGGTACTCACTTCTTCATCAGATGGGGGCCCGTGTTCAACTGGTAGGGTTGTGTTGATGACATCAGGGTCCTGAAAGAGAAAAGCTTGGTCAGTATGGTAGCCCTTTTTTGTGTGTGATCATGTTTACTGTTTGTGACAAAATTATCATTATGCCTTGGTAATGGGGCCCTCAGATGTCAATGCTGCTATAGTCATGTCTGGAGACATTGTTCATCTTCTGCTTGCTTGAATTCCCACAGGAGATCCTGTTCACAGGGGACAAGGCATCATCAGAAAGGGTAAGGCTATTCTAATGGTTGGGAGCATATGTAAGTAATCCTCAAGGCTGTCCTGAAGTCAAGCTGATCTGCAGCTAAAGGTTGCTATGAGGGTGAGCTGACCCCAAACTGAGTGGTCACGTGGTGAAACCATGCTTGGTTAACCCTTCACGGTGTTACTACTGCAGTCGCCTTCTTGCTTGGGACTGGCAATGTACATAGGTTACCTAAGCAATCCTTGACATAGGATGCGTTAATTTTCTTTGGTTTGCCGATTGCAAACTGAATGAGATGCTGTTAGACAGTATAATAAGTTCTGCTTTTGGAACTCCTTCAGGTAACTGTGAGAGTGTTCAGCATATATGAAGAAGGACCTTGATATGATTCTGCTACTTAATCTAACTGTGCTAACACTGTCTTTTTTTAGCATGAATGAAAATAGTATTAATAATAATAATCATAATAATAATCAGAATCTGTTAGAAACTAGAAAGCAGCAGAACTCTGACTGAGCTACTTGTCGCAGAACACACAACAACACTTCATGTCCTGGGTTCTGCTTTTTTTTTTAATATTTTATTTCTGCTCCGGACTCAGGGATCTCTCTCCACCTTCCCTGCACACCAATGACTCTACCTCCCATCTGAAGCCTTCTCCTACATGTCTGCCCCAGCCTGACAGATCCCTCAGCTTGAACCCCCCCGAGGTGGGCCACCTTCGCCCTGGTGCTCTATCTACAATCTCATGCGTTGGGCTGGAGTCGGAGGGAGGCCCCTGATGAAGCAAGCCCGACTGCGGGAGTGTGGACATGGCACTGGAGGAGCCTTCACCTATCCCCGAGACCGGGGATTTTCCATGATAGTTTTTTCCCCCAGGAGCGTGGACATGCAACAACGTCTGGGCAGGTATACTGCTTATGTCCACCACTGCTCCTCCCCTTATTCAGCTTCAACATCATGTAGTGCCTCCGGTCTCCACCTGGGGCCGCTAAGATGCTGTGCAAACCCCTGAACCCTCCCCGGGAGAGGAGAGCAGTCCATAGGATGCTCAATCCTCTCCCTTCCCTGCCAGCCCCTGGAGGCCTAAGTCTGTTCCCGAACCTGGGTAGCCGGCGTGGTGTGAAGTGTGGCATCCAGCACCTCAATCCTCAGCATCACCGGGCCTGGGTTCTGCTGTTAAAGGCTACGGCCATACTTTTTCTCTCATTCTGTTTCTCACCTCTTGGTATTTTTACGGTAACCTGAGACCTCCTTTAGTTGGCCACATGTCCTCTCTTATCCAAAGTCACTATTCCATATGCCCCACCTCCATTCTCTAGCCTTCACAGGCACCTTCCGTCATGGTGTGGCCTGATGGGCAGTTAAGAGAAGGATCTGGTGAGGAATGAGAGGAATATTCCCCAAAGATGAGGGCAGAGCAGACCTAGTGGACATAGCAGCTTCATAGTCCCATGACCTCCACTTTCTTTTTTTTTAATAGTTTTTTCCCTCCCTTGCCACCTATGCCTGTCATCGAGCCCTTAGCCTGGCAACCCCTAACCCCATCAGCCGCTCCCCCCACTGTCTCTGAGTGCACTGGGGGCTATCACATATGGCAATAGAGAGACAGGCATGTCTATGATAAATAAAAAGAATAAATATTATAAAAAGATAAGAAACAACAAACATAAAGGAGGGTGGATTAAATACAAAGAAATAGCAAGAAAAACTAAAAGAAAAATCACAAAAACTAAATCTGGCTATGAACTAAAACTAGCATCCAAGACTACAGATAACTATAAAGCATTCTACTCTAATATAAACATAAAAAAAGGGAACAAATAACACCACAGGGTCCCTAATTGACGAACAAGGAGATTCAATAACTGACATCAAAAATACGGCAAATGTACATAATAACTATTTTGCCACAGTATTTAACCCCAAATCAGACACAGGCAGAATGCATAAATTGGCAGGTAATAAACAGCCAGAAATTAATATCATGGTAGACGATGTAAGAACAAGGCTACGAAACCTAAATCCTAACAAATCACCGGGACCAGATGGCTTTCATCCAAGAGTGCTGACACGGTTGAAGGCAAGCTCCTGTCAGACCAATATGTTGGAATTTTATGACAGAGTGAGCAGAGCGATCCTTGAACCAGAGTGAATCTGTGGATGTGATATACTTGGATTTTTCTGAGGCTTTTGATAGACCTGCTCATGTAGACCTAACAGAGGTATTAAACATCATGGGAATACATGAAAATATTATCAGATGGGTGCACTCGTGGCTATCAGGTAGAAAGCAGAGAGTGAGCGTAAGGAGGATACTTTCAGATTGGGCAGAGGTTACAAGTGGAGTCCCACAGGGATCAGTGTTGGGGCCTTGTTTGTTTAATATGTATGTATCATCAATACAATATGATACAGAGAATATTTGGTTAACCAAATTTGTGGACGACTGTAGAATAGGAGCAATTATAAGAAACCAGGAAGATGCAAAAGCTTTACAGGTAACATTACAATACATTCAAGCATGGACTATTAAGCAGAAATTATTTCTAAATCATGAAACGTGTACAGTCATGCAAATGGGCAAAAATAATCCAGTTAATGTATACACCCTAAATAACTCCATCCTGAAAAGGGTAATTGAAGAACGTGACCTTGGTACAGTCGTAACTGAGGATTTACAGTTTAAAACTCACTGTAAAAATATAGTTCAACGTGGTAACAGAGTACTAAATAGTATAATCAGCTGTTTCTTGAGCTGCTGGGAGCTGGAGCAGGCAATTCCGGGGCCGCATCGGCGGCGGGAGAGGACGTTTGCTCTGCGAATGAGTTTCTTGGCGGGAGCAGACTGGAGCTGCATCGGTGGCAGGGGACCAAGACCGGGCTGACCAGAACCACATCATCTGCCCCTCACCACTGGGGAACTACCGCCCAATCTCCGTACTCCTCATCCTTGCCAAACTACAGGATCGCCTTGTCCTAGTCTAACTTTCCTCCTTCCTTGACTCCTCCTCTTTCTTTACACCCTACCAATCAGGCTTCAGGAAATTGCATTCCACCATAACCTCCCTGCTAAGGCTCACTGATGCCATCCTTATGGGCATGGATAAAGGGCATACCACCTCTGCCATACTTGTCGACCTCGCTAAAGCCTTCAACACTGTCTCCCAGTCCCTACTGCTATCCAAACTCTCTAGTGCAGGACTCCCTGGTGAAGCCACTAGTTGGTTTCACTCCTACTTGGTAGGTAGAACCCAATCAGTAAGAATTGGACCCAACAACTCCTCCCCCCTCCCTGTTACTACTGGGGTCCCACAAGGCTCGGCCCTTGGCCCACTACTCTTCTCAATTTTCCTAAATGAACTTCCCTCTATCTGCACTCATACATCCATACACCTATATGCTGATGATACCATACTGTACACAACTGGCCCCTCCTCCGATGGAGTGGCCTCTACTCTCCAACAAGATTTTACCGTGGTACAGCATTGGTTTCGTTCAAACCAACTTTTTCTTAACCCCAAGATAACAGTCTCCCTAACATCTGGGACTAGGCAAAGACTCTCCAGACTCCTTTCTACCCCCACTTTTTTCACCACTGAGTGGACTCCTCTTGAGACCTGCACCTCCTTCAAATACCTCAGGATCTGGCTTGATCAGCACCTTGACTTTTCCAATCACATCGATTCAATCCACAAAAAGCTGAACCCAAAACTAGGAGCCTTATATCAGAACAAGGGTAGCTTACCTCTGGGTACCTGCAAGGAAATTGTTAAAAAAACTATCCTCCCGATTCTGGACTGTGGGGATACAGTATACAGCACTGCTCCCAAGTCTGTCCTAGCCAGCCTTGACCCTCTTTTCCACTCCTTCTGTCGCTTTGCCCTTGACTGCCCCACTTTGCCTCATCACTGCAACCTCTACAGCTCCCTCGAACTAACATCGCTCAATGCTCGCAGACACATCCACAGCATCAGGACCACAGCGAAATTCTGGTCACAGTCCCTTCCCCCCTACCTTGCATCTGCCCTCTCAGTCCCATCACAGCCCTCCTACTCCCTCAGGAGTGGTAACTCTTGGCTCCTATCTGTTCCATGCATGGCCACATCAAGGGGTCAACTGCCATTCAGTTACATCATGCCTAAACTTTGGAACGCAGTCCCAGCAGACATTCGTGAATTCGCAAACACAGCACACCAAAATCACCTCCTCAAGGCTCACTTCTCCCCAATATGCACCTGCACATAGAGCCACCCAGGGGCTGGTACCTTAAGTCCCCTACTCGCATCCAGGCCCTCTTGTCGTGCTCATAGCACACCGGCCCTACGTAGCTTATATATTTGCTGAGCAAATTGTAGGGGTTACAGATTAAACCGTGCATAACTCTTTATTTTTCTTCATTGCTTGCTTCTCAGCTACCTGTTGCTTGTTGTTAATAGTTACATGCACCATTTCTCCTACTGTTGTACATGTAGCTGCATACATGTGTTTCCACTGTGTGGTTATTAATTGTATGCTGCTGTCCTATAGTTGAGTTCTTATAACATCTTCCTGCCTAGTGTAACTGTAAACATGTACAATCTTCCACTATTGTTCTTATGATTGTAGTTCCACTTGTATGTTCCCCCAGAACGCATCTGGAATTGAGTGGTAACCCGCTCAGTATGCTTTCCTGGTAAAACTCTTATATAAATAAATAAACATCAATGGTGGGGGAGCAAGTGGGGGAAGTGTTCGGAGGGCTGCGGGCTGCTAAGGAGTGAGGAGCGGAGGGGCCAATCAGCGCTAGGCGTGAATTTTGGACTATGCGGCTGGGCTCTCAAGGCTGTTGCCCAGTTGCATTCAGGGAGAGCTGTTTCTTGTCCCACACCACCCACGCCCCCGACCTCTATTGAAAGGTTGGTGGGGGTGGAGCCTTGGAGAGGGGCAAGCTGTGAGTGCGTGCTCTGTTTTTTTGCTGATTGGGGGGAAAAAGGAACTGTACGCTGTGCCTGATTGAGCACCATTGACTACCTACCTACTACCTTGGAGAGGGGCAAACTGAGAGTGTGTGATCTGGATTATTGTAGTTTGGGGGAAAAGAGAACTGTATGCTGTGCCTGCTTGGCACCATTGACTACCTGCTACCTACAGTTGAGGGACATGACAACTGTGAACTGATCAATACTACAGCTGGTGAACTGGTTACAGCTGATTGGGGGACAAGGGTCCTGTCTGCTGGGTTGCATGGGCAACATTGTCTACTGCTGTCAGAGTCGGGTATATTATAGCAGATTGTATAATTGTGTATGTGGTCCACAGTTGAGGGAGTAGGCAAACTTTGTGGACTGTTATTGCTACTGATCACTGTTAGGGGCAAAATTACTACTTGAGAACTGGGACTGAAAAAACTGGCTGTTGTAGGGAAAGAGGGAGAACTGTGGTAATCTGAGCTCTATTGGGAGAGGGGGGACACACAGCTAGGGTCCTTGGGTGCTACTGCCTAAATTGGTTCAGCAAGAGGGTTTTATTGCTCCCACCAAAATGTGGGTGGACTTGGGGCTGGCCAGAGCAGGCATCGATGGTAGGGTGATTGGGTGTACGGTGTGCAGGGCAACAATAATCTTAAATTGGGCATGGAGGTTCAGAGGGTGTCCAGTGTGTTTTCAGCTGACAGGACTTAGGGAGGAGGTCAAGGGGATCAGAAGAAAACTAGAAGGCATAAGGGGGGAGGAATGGGGAGGAAAGGAGTGGAAAGAGCCTCACGAAAGTAGGCGAGGCCACTACGGTACACCCCAGGGAACAGGTGAGCATGGACCTTATGGGTACTCCGGAGGTAGGGCACAGTACAAGCAATGGATGGAGAACACTTAGTAGGAGGGTGGCTGATCAGAGGGACCAAAGGAGGGGGTAGGAGAAAGCAAGTTGGGGGGCAAGCATCACACTTGGAATCGATTCACCTGCTATATCCAGGAGAGGAGGTGGAAAAGGCAGGTGGGAGGGAACAGGAGGACAGAGAGGTTTGGTCAGCAAGCTGGTGGGGGTTGAGGGCAGGAGATGGTGGAACGGGGGCAGGCAGACAGAGGGTTTGGCCAGCAAGCCAGGGGATGGGGGTAGAGAGGTGGCCACATCCACAAAGGGGTAGGAGGAGGAGGGACATGAACCGAGGGTTGAGGAGGGAGGAAAGGGGATGGAGGAGCATAGGATGAGGCATGGGAGTGGGGAGAAATGGGTCAGGCAGGCACTCAGGTTGGGAAGTCAGCCAAGGAGAGGGGGTAGTAGGGGGTACTCTAGAAAGGCCAGCGTCAGGGTGGATGGTATGGGGGAGGAAGGGAGGTTAGGGAGAAATATGCCAGACGGAGTGGGGAGACAAGACAGGCGGTGGGATGGAGGCTAGGAAGGAAGCAGTAGAAGGGTGCATGAGTGGGGGACCTGTGGATCCTGGCCCTGAAAGGGAGCCCGGGGGAGATCTGAGGGGGGCAATCAGTACCACCAACAAGGTTGGGGGGGGGTGAGGAGCAAACTGGGAGCTGCAGGCAGAAGAAAGAGCATGGTAGGGCACATACAGACTAGTGATCCCCGGACTGAAGGATGTGGGAGGAATAAGCTGGGGGTCGAAGAAAGAAGGAAGAGTCTGGAAGTGATCAAAAGGGCCAGTAAAGTGGGGGGGTGACGGTGATCCTGCTGGGCAACTCCATGATCAGGGGCATCCAGTGGGAGGGGGTAGGGGAGGGAAAAAAGCAGCCCACTCAAGGCTAAATGTATCCCAGGCCTATCTGTACACAAGGCCAAATTCCAGCTATACTCATTAGCATTGGAATGCGGGGGATCCCCAGATTTTCTAGTACATCTGGGCATAAATGACTTGGAGAGGAACAGTGAACTGGAAATCCAGGCGAGGTTTCGGGAACTGGCCAGGGTCTGCCACTCTATAGGAAGCTAAGTATCCTTCTCAGAGATTTTACCAGTACCTCGGGTGACAGGGGAGACCAAGCATAAACTCAGAGGGGTGAACCAGTGGCTCAGGGACTGGTGCAGGTCAGAAGGGCATGGGCTGGTGGGGAACTGGCGGGATACATGGGAGGACAAGGGGTTGTATGCCAGGGATAGGATACATCTCAACTTAGAGGGGGAGGAAGACCTTGAAACTAAAACTCACTGGATTCATAGTTGAGTGGTGGGGTTTAAACTTATAAAGGGGAGGAGGGATAAGTGAAGGAATGGAACCAGGAGGGCTGCTCGAGGTGCCAGGGTGTGAGAAGAGGGCAGGTGACTGCAAAGTAAATACAGCCAGAGCTGGGATGGAAAGGTAGAATAGGGATTGTGCAGGGACAAAACAATTGGGGAGCGGAGGGGGGATGGGGGTGGAGGATGGTCCTGATCAATGCCAGGAGCATGGGCAACAAAATGCCTGAGCTCCAGGCGATGCTGGCTGAGGATTCAGCAGATGTGGAGGCGATTACGGAGACATGGGCCACCTAGAAGAATGATTGGGACCTAAACTTGGAGGGATACACAATATTCAGGAGGGATAGAGAACAGGGTAGAGGAGAATAGGTAGCACTGATAGTCAAGAATGGCATAGTGGTTAGTGGAGTGGAGGAAGCTGAGGGGGGTGGAAGCGATTTGGGTAACCCTGTAAACGAGGGGAGGTAAAAGACTGAAAATAGGAATGATGTACAGACCCCCCGTGATGGATGAGGCCCTGGAGGAAAAATTAGTTGAGAACATCAAGGGGCACTGTGACAGTGGAAAGGGTAGGGTGATGGTCATGGGGGACCTTAATATGCTAGAGTCAGACTGGGACACTATGACAACAGCGATGGCCAGGGAGCAGAGACTGATGGATGTGTTTCAGGTTGCCTTCCTGGTCCAGCAGGTGTGGGAACCTACTAGGGAGGTGAGGATACTGGATGTTGTCCTTGCAGACAGTGACCAGATAAGGGGTTTGGAGGTGTGTAGCCAGGTGGCAACCATGCCACGGTCTGGTTTCTGCTGTGTCTAGGGGGGAGGAGAAATGCATTAATACAGTAGTAGTGGATTTCAGGGGTGCAGACTTCATGGGCACGGGCAGGATTCTATGGGGGGGAGTTTGGACAGGATTAGGCCAGATATGGATGCTGGTAGCTTCTGGGACACCATTAAGAAAGGGGTGCAGGAGGCTACTAGCTCATGTGCAAGGGTAAGGCATAAGAATGGTAGAACCAACAAGCTGTGCTGGTGGATCAGGGAGGTGCAAGAGGAGGTGAGGGATAAAAAAGGCTGCCTATGCATGTTTTAAGTGCTCCGGGGGTGGGTAGGGAGAGAGATGACTACGAGATGGAGGGTCACCAGAGTGGTGAGGGGAGCCAAGGCGAGGATGGAATATAACCTGGCAAGGGACATCCGGGAGGGGGAAAGGGATTCTATAGATACATAGGAAAGAAGAGAAAAGGGAGGGCACAGATCTCCAGGATTAAGACTAGGGAGGGATGGGCTCAGGAGGCGGGGGATCAGACAGAGGTGCTTAATGAGTACTTTGCCTCGATATTTATGGAGCGAGACAGGGGATCCATTCAGCCTGAGGGGAGGGTGGGGGAGATAGCTGAGTGGAGAAGTCAGATGGAGTTGAGGGGACTGGAAGAGGCTGAGGCACCGGATGGGCCAGACCTAGAAGAGGAAAGGTGCTTAATTGAGGGTGTGGATTGAGAGGGAGAAATCACAGAGGACAGGGTGAGGGAGGCCGTTCGGGCGCTAAAAGCTGAAAAGGCACCGGGGCCAGATGGGCTGCAACCGAGGGTATTCAAGGAATTGGCGGACTAACTAGCAGCTCCACTAGCTGCACTCTTCAACGCCTCTCTGCAGACAGGATGGGTGCCTCAAGACTGGAGGGTGGCTCATGTGGTGCCTATCCACAAAGGGGGGGGTTGCTAGGGAGGAAATGGGAAATTACAGGCCTGTCAGCCTAACGTCTGTGGTAGGCAAACTAATGGAGGGTATCATCAAGGAGAAACTCGGGAGGCAACTGGAAAGGCTGGGGCACATGGATGACAAACAGTATGGTTTTGTCCCAGGGAGATTGTGTCAGACCAACCTCATTGATTTTTACGACTGGGTGGCGGGGACCCTGGACCGACAGAGACCGGTGGACGTCCTATACCTGGATTTGTAGTAAGGCGTTTGACTGCAATTTACAATGGGTTGTTAACAAAGCTTGGGGAATGGGGGAGGACAGTTGCTTAAATGGGTAGATAATTGGCTAACGGGGTGAAAATAAAGGGTAGTTGTTGGTGGGATAGTCTCCTCCCATAGGAAGGTCCTCAGTGGGATTCTCCAAGGTTCGGTACTAGGGCCACTCCTGTTCAATGCCTATGTCTCTGATATGGGGAGGGGGGTTAGGAGTAGGATGAGCCTCTTTGCGGATGACTCAAAACTGGGAACACTAGCAGATGGGAATGAAGTGAGAGAGACAGTCCAAAGGGACCTAGATACCCTGGAGGGGTGGTCAAGGAGGTGGGGACTGAGGTTTTATCCAGGGAAGTGCAGGGTGCTGCATCTGGGGGTCAGAAAACCAGGTCATGTATACACCCTGAGGGGTCTCACTGCAAGCCACAACAAGTGAAAGAGACCTGGGGGTGGTGGTAGATATCAAAATGAATAACACTGGAAACTGCAGAAGTGCTGCCGCAAAAGCAAACAGGATTCTGGGCTGCATAGGCAGGGGAATTACGTCCAGGAGGAGGGAGGTGATCCTTCCTCTGTATAATGCCTTGGTCAGGCCACATCTCGAATACTGCGTGCAGTTCTGGAGACCTCACCTCAAGAAGGACACAGCACTGCTGGTGAAGGTCCAGAGGAGGGCGACCAGGATGATTTAGGGCATGTGTGAAAGGACCTAGGAGGAAAGGCTGGAAGAACTTGGGCTGTACTCACTGGAGGAGAGGAGAGGAGAGATGGGGGGACATGATAGGGGTCTTCAAATATGTGAAAGGGATAAACAGGGGCAGAGCCCAAGAAATGTTCAGGCTAAAGAAAGGGAGCACAACCAGGGGGCATGAATGGAAGCTGGAGGGGGGGGAAATTACAGGGGAGAACATAGGAGGCATTACTTCACTGAGAGGGTGGTGGAACCATGGAATGCACTGCCCGGGAGTCTGGTGAAGGAGGGCACAGTGGAAGGCTTCAAGAGGGGGTGGGACAGGTGTATGGGTAAACTGAAGTCGAGGATGACCCTCTCAGGGGCTGGGGGGGAGTGGGAGAGTGAGCGCCCAATAAGGGCTGGCTACCGAGCAGAACACGAAAGACCATCAGGCCTATTCTGCTGGCTTTTAGTATGTTAGTATATTGCAAGTAGAGAAAGGGAGGTGTTGGTTCCACTCTCTAGGTAGGTGGTGAGGCCAGTACTGGAGTATGGGGCCCAGGTCTGGTCTCCATACAAAAAAAATGAGATAGACATGATTGAGAGGGTGCAAAGGAGAGCAACAAGAGCAGTTAAAAGACCAAAAAGGTGCAGATTATAAGACCAGGATGAGACATTTGGATTTGTACTCACCTGAGCACAGGAGAGTTAGGGGAGATTTGTGCCTGGTATACAAAGCCTTTGGGGAGAATACACTCTGGGACAGTATAGGGGGCTGCAGCCTGCAACTTAAGGACCAGGTATATAGCACAAGGGCACACCCACTTCAGCTAAACATGAGTAACTGTAACTTAGTAAGGAGACAGAAATGGTTTAGCCAGAGTTATACCAGTTTGGAACAAACTACCTGTGGAAATAGAGGGAAGTGCATCCATGAATGAATTCAAAGCCAAATTAGACATATACTTTAGAGACAAAGCACAGGTTTCTCAATAGAGTAAGCATCACAGATGAAAGTCCATTTAAGCTTACATACTACCTATGATACCTATGATGTTTTCTTCATCCCCCCCCCCGGGTTCCAGAGCAGTGGTGGAACAGTGGGCACATGCACGTGGAGGTCACAGGCGCTCTTGGGACCACAGTCTCTATCCACCATCCTGAAATTGCATCAGCCCCCCCAGATCTTTGCTCTGGCACCTGGCTCTGACACCTGGCCTCCACCAGGTGCCAGCTGAGAGTGAGGAACTTTGCCACCCCAGTCCAGGAGATGAGAGCTGCCTAGCAGCAGCTGAATTATGTCCCAGTTCTCCACCCAAGCCGACCCCCAGTGACAAGAGCACGAGGAACCTTGCCATCCCAGTCTGGGAAATATGAGCTGCCTAGCAACTGCTGATTCATCTCCCAGCTCTCCACCCCAGCTGACGCCCAGTCACCAGATTGCAAGGAACCTTGCCACCCTAGTCTAGGAGATGAGAGCTGCCTAGCAGCTGCTGAATCATCTCCCAGCTCTCTGGTGACCACAGTGCGAGGAACCTCACCACCCCAATCCAGGAGATGAGAGCCGTCTAGCAGCTGCTGAATCATCTCCCAGCTCTCCACCCTGGCAGGCTCTCAGTGACCAGAGCACAAGGAACCTTGCTACCCCAGTTTGGAAGATGAGAGCTGCCTAGCAGCTGCTGAATCATCTCCCAGCTCTCCACCCCAGCTGATCCCCAGTGACCAGAGCATAAAAAACCTTTCTACTCCAGTCTGGGAGATGAGAGTTGCCTAGCAGCTGAGCAGTTGAATCATCTCCCAGCTCTCCGGTGACCAGAGTGTGAGGAACCTCGCCACCCCAATCCAGGATATGAGAGCTGCCTCGCAGCTGCTGAATCAACTCCCAGCTCTATACCCCAGCTGACCCCAGTGACCTGAACATGAGGAATCTTGCCACCCCAGTCTGGGAGATGAGAGCTGCCTAACAGCTGCTGAATCATCTCCCAGCTCTCCACCCCAGCTGACCCCCGGTGACCAGAGTGCAAGGAACCTTGCCACCCCAGTCTGGGAGATGAGAGCTGCCTAGCAGCTGCTGAATCATCTCCCAGCTCTCCATCCCAGCTCACACCTGGTGACCAGAGCATTAGGAACCTTGCCACCCCAATTTGGGAGAAGGGAGCTGCCCAGTAGCTGCTGAATCATCTCCCAGTTTTCCACCCCAGCCGACATCCAGTGACCAGACTATGAGGAACCTTACCATCCCAGTCTGGGAGATGAGAGCTGCCTAGCAGCTGCTGGATCATCTCTCAGTTCTCCACCCCAGTTGACACCCAGTGACCAGAGTGCGAGGAATCTTGCCACCCCAGTCTGGGAGATGAGAGCCACCTAGCAGCTAGGCAAGGCAATTTTATTTATAAGGCGCCCAATCCTGGAGCCTCTGGACGCCGAACATAAATAAGAACATACAGCGGTTAATTAAAACATATAGTAAAACCTTATTAAAACCATAACAAAGTTGATCTTTAGCAGTATTAAAAGGTTTCCAGAGGTCAATCTTCAAGGGTATGGCTGGAACTAAAGATGGTATCAGCAGTCAAAGGCCAGTATGAAGAGGTGGGCCTTTAGCCTCCCCTTAAACACCTCAATCAAGGGAGCCTCCCAGACTGCAGATGGAAGCGAGTTCCACAGGGTTGGCCCAGAGACACTAAAAGCATGATCTCCCAAGGTCCTGATCCAAACTCTGGGAATGTCCAGGAGGCCCCTTGAGGAGGAGCAGAGGGAGTGAGCAGAGGACACTGGTGTCAGGAGCTCAGACAGGTAACCAGGATCCAGCCTATACAGGGCCTTAAAGGTGAGAAGATCCACCTTGAAAAGGACCCTCCACCTGACTGACAGCCAGTGCAGGGCACGAAGGACAAGAGTCACATGACTGGAACTCGAGAGGCCCATCATCAGCTGGGCCACTGTATTCTGCACTAGCGGCAGTCTGCGGAGGGTCCCTCCTGAGACCCCAAAGTACAGAGCATTACAGTAATAGAGCCTAGAAGTCACAAGTGTCAGCAGGTCCTTGGGCGGAATGAGGGGCTTAATCAGGGCAATATTCCTCAAACTGTAAAAGCCCCTGCTGACTACAGATGACACCTGATCTTCAAAGGTCAATCTGCGATCAAGGATCATGCCCAGATTTCACACCCTTGGAGAAACCACCAACAGTGCAGATCCCAGAACAAGTCCAGAGTCAGCCCTCGGTGGCAACCCATCATCCCCGTAACCAGGCTCGATCACCAGCACCTCAGTCTTAGCTGGGTTGAGTCTCAGCCAGCTGGAAGCCATCTAGTCATTGATTTTAGCCAGACAGCTGTTAAGAATGTCGACAGCTCCTGATGTTCCGGTTGCAAAAGACAAATACAGTTGGGTGTCATCTGCATAGCAGTAAAACTCCACACTGTATTGTCAAATGATCTTGCCCAGGGGGAGCATGTACACTGCAAACAACATCAGTGACAAGATCAAGCCCTGAGGTACTCCACAGGACAGAGGAATTGGGGAGGAGGAGATATTCCCCATCACCACCTGCTGCACTCTGTCCGAGAGACAGGACTCAAGCCCTTTGATGATGGTACCATCGAATCTGCAAAACTCACAGATGATCGAGAAGTACGACGTGATCCACAGTGTCAAAAGCTGAGGAGAGATCGAGGAGCACAAGAACTGATCTGTCTCCTCTATCTTTAGCCCTGAGCAGATCATTATGCACTCTCACTAGAGCAGTTTCAGTGCTATGTCTGGCCCAAAAACCTGAGTGAAAAGGCTCATAGATACTCAAGGACACCAGGCAATCCTCAAGCTGTTGTGCCATCAATTTCTCGACAACCTTGCTCAAAAAAGGCAGGTTGGAGATCGTACAGTAATTCGCCAGGATGTCTGGGTCAAGGCAAGATTTCTTTAGGAGGGGCTTCACCACTCCATCCACTATCGAGCACCTGGCAATCCTGGTGAACACCAGGCTAATGGCATCAACACATCCCATTAAGAAACATGTTGGTGCCGGGTCAGTTCACAAAAGATGTGCTTCAGCTCTAAGATCACCTTAGTCACTTCAGACACCTCCACTGGCCTAAAGTCCTCCCAGGCAAGCTGAGTGCCTATGAAACTCCCAACTTGATCACTGAAAGGCAAAACCTCCCTGGCGGAATCTGATGGCTGATACTCTGTCAGAGAAAAACAGCAAACTCTTCATATAAACTGGTTGAAAAGGCTTTTTTTGCTGAAGACAAGCAGCATGTAAAAGCCTGTCCACGGTCTGAAACAGTTGAGATGGTCTGTTTTTCCCTGTAGCAATTTCCCTGGACAGAAATTCTGTCTTCTTACAGGAAATTGCCCCCTGGTACTCAACATAGTGAGAACTTATGGCCAGCCTGTCGGCCTCCAGCTGCTGAATCATCTCCCAGCACTCCACCCCAGCCAACACCCAGTGACCAAAGCACGAGGAGCCTTGCCACCCCAGTCTGGGAGATGAAAGTTGTCTAGCAGCTGCTGAATCATCTCCCAGTTCTCCACCCCAGCCAACACCCGGTGACCAGGGCTTGTTCCCAAACTTGGGTCTCCGGTGTGGTGTGAGGTGAGGTGCTTGTGCAGTGCTTTAGCCCTCAGCACCACCAGGCCGGCTCCCAACATCTCCCTTTTTTCCTCCTCCCTGTTTGCTAGAACTTCTCCCACTGGGTCACAGCATCATGCATGTATGCTGGGAAATCTGAGAAACAGCAAATGTAATTCTCTCCATAGGCTCCAAAAGCTGCACTGCTATCAGAGGCCACCCAGGTGGCAGTACTGCAGTGGGGAGTCACTTTTCTCCCTCTGTTCCCAGATGAGAATGCCCTGAGGATTGGTGGATACTCCTCCAGTTAGCCTGCATCAACATCCTGGATCTTGATCACAATTTCAGGTCACCAGTGATGTGCCATGTGGTGAGACTTTAGTGACTGGCTCTGTTCACTCTTAAGTTCACCATTCTTTCATGTTTATGTTTTCTGCTTTTCTTCTTTAGGTTTTTTTTTTGGGGGGGTCATGTTTTTTCTAACATGCTTGGCATTCATTTGCATGGTAAACTTTTGATCTCGCAATTTAATATGATATGTAATTATTTATTTTTTTGCAACCAGGAAAGACACACTGAGATGTGAGTGTTCATTTACAGGTTCATCTTTGCATGGGGTGGGGTTAGTGGCCAAGATACTGGGAAAATCCCCTACTTTTCCACAGACAGTGATCTCTAACTTTCACTCAAACAACCTCCAGAGAGAAGCCAAAGGGACATCTGTTTAATGTGTCCTCAGGAAGCACGGCACCTTAGCAGTGGAGTACCTCTGTAGTGCTGCACTACACTGACAGAACAGAATAGTTGCCCAAGCTCCTACTGTGGAACTTGAACTCACAGTCTTCTAAGGTTCTGGCCTCAGACGTGAGCGTGCAGCCTACTTAGCTACTGACATTGTTATTCAGCAGGAAATATGCAACCCCTCCCCCCATGTAACCAGATTTCAACCACTCGCGGCACAGGATTGCTCAGACCTCATTTTTATGGCTGTGGGCAGAGCCTACAGCCATTTTGCTATCTGTAACTTGAAAATGGAGTTTCATGGAACACATGTTTTGGACATTTCAATGTATCCTTCCATGCCAACTGAAATAAAATATTCCCTTCTTTCTGTTAAGAATGTTGGAGACAACTCTAAGCTGCTTATCAGATGCCTTTAGGAAACTGAAACAGCTTGTTAAATATTTGTTAAATATTAGTGGCCTATGAAACTGGAGATTTGCACTTTTAAATACTAAGCATTTAAACAGCTTCTTGATACTAGTTTAACTTGGGAATGTATTGTCTTTCAAGGAAGAGTCATACATCATAAATGTCACCCTTTCCCCAGCAAATCTATGATTTACACTGTTTTTAACTCTAGAGCCTATAGTCCTTTTCCCAGAAAATCTATGATTTACATTGTTTTTTTTAACCTCTGCAGACACTATTTGATGAGCAGTCTCATACATATGCCAAGTCTTCAGTGAACTGCTTAGACTAAATGTGTATCAATAAGAAGACATTTTTTACTATCTATTTGGGAAAAAATATATTGAGCTACAGCAACACACACACACACACACACACACACACACACTCTATACACACCATCCTCATGGTCACCACATTCACAATAAATATTGTATTCTGATATGTTATAAAAAGCTGTTTGTCAGTGAACACAGTGAAGTTCAGTTTACAGTAGATTTCCTTTAAATATTTCTTATCTTATATTTTGTATACACATACACACACACACACACACTACACACTACACACCACGCACCACGCACCATCTTCATGGCTACAATACTGCCAGATGGCCTGGGTTCAAGTCCCAGCTGAGGCACTTATTCTTTCTCACCTCTGTTTGTATACAGTGCCTTCAGAAAGTATTCACCCCCCTTGGATTTTGTCACACTTTGTGATGTTGCAAACTCAAATTAAAATACAGTTATATGGGATTTTTTTTGTCACATATCTAAACAAATTACTCTATAATGTCAAAGTGGAATGAAACTTCTGGAATTTTTTGTACATGTAATTTAAAATAAAAACCTGAAATGTCTTGATTTGATAAGTATTCATCCTCTTTGCTATGACACTCCAAATTGAGCTTAGGTGCATCCAATTTCCTTGTGAGATCACTCTAAAACTTGAATGGAGTCCACCTGTGGTCAGTTCAAATGGTTGACATGATTTCAGAGGAAATACACCTGTCTATATAAGGCCCCACTGTTGACAGTGCATGTCAGAGCAGAAACTCTACCATGAAGACCAAGGAGCTGTCCGTAGAACTCCGTGATAGAATTGTGAGGAGGCATAGATCTGGGAGGGTATAAAACATTTCTAGGGTGTTAGAGTTCCAGGAGCACAGTCAAGTCCATTATTAGGAAATGGAAAGATTACGGAACCACCCAGACTCTTCCTAGAGCAGGCCGTCCTCCCAAACTGAGCAACTGCAGAAGAAGGACCTTGGTCAGGAAGTGACCAAGAACCCAATGATCACCCTGACAGAACTACAGAGTTCTATGGCTGAGATGGGAGAACCTGTCCAGAGGACAACAATCTCTGCAGCACTTCACAGATGTAGCCTCTATGGGAGAGTGGCTGACGGAAGCCACTCCTGAGAAAAAGGCCACATAATAGCATGCCTGGGTTTGCAAGAAGGCATGTGGCAGACTCTGAGACCATGTGGCAAAAGATTCTCTGGTCTGATGAAACAAAAATTGAACTCTTTGGCCTGAATGCAAAGCGCTATGCCTGGCACAAACCGAACACAGCTCATCACCCATGTAACACCATCCCTACCATGAAGCATGGTGGTGGCAGCATCATGTTATGGGGATGCTTTTCAGTGGCAGGGACTGGGGCACTTGTCAGGATAGAGGGAACAATGATCCATCCTGGGCCCCCTCCTTTTCAGCCTTTTCCAAAACTCCCTCCCCAAATCCTGCCCTGAACAAATAATCCTCTATGCCGACGATGCCGTGATTCTTGCCACTCATAAAGATCCGAACCTCTTACGCCTCAACCTTCAGCATGCTTTTTCCAAAGTTGAGATGTGGTTCCTTGAACATAAGCTGGTTCTAAACCACAAAAAAACTAAATCCATGCTCTTCTCTAACCTGCAAAACAAGAAACGGCAAGTCCCACTCACCATTAATACATACCTGGAAATACCCTTGAACAATTGGCAATTTTGAAATATCTTGGAATCAACTTTGATCAAGGCCTAACCTTTGCAACTCACATTGATAGTACAGCAAAAACTATTAATCAGCAAATTGGGATTCTGTATCGGAACCGACAGCTCCTTACCCACTCTGCACTGAGGATTGCCATCCAATCCTCTATCATCTCAGTCTTTGACTATGGCTTAGTTATATATGGATCTGCCACTACAACAGCACTTAGTCGCATTACAACATCCCTAAATAAGGCCTGTCAGCTGCTCACTGGTGCACATCGACGTACCCACACATGTGAACTCTATGCTGACTCAGGTTGGTTGCAACTCTCAAACCGGATAAAGTACCTTACCTGCCTGATGGCGAAAAAATCCACTCTGGGCCTCACTCCACCTTGTATCCAAGACCTGTTATGCCCAAGCACTAGCACCCATTTGACCAGAAGATCAGAACACCAGCCCTCTCCAAGTCCCCCGATGCTGGACTTCTCAGGGACAAAGATAATTTGCCTATTGTGCCCCCAGCTGGCTAAATGCCCTCAGCACTCATATTACTGCCTCCACTTCTCTAGGTATTTTCAAATCAAGGCTGTTCTCTCACCTTGCCACCTCCGGCTCCTGTGACTGCCCTGATTAAACCTCCTATTTTCTCACTACCCACCCTGTTCCGTTATTTGACAAAGACATGTTTGGGAAACCTTTTCTCCTGCTATTGTCTGCTCCCCACACCTTTCACTTACCCTCTCTTTTCTGGACTTTTTTCCCTATTTGTTTCTCCTAATCTGGCATGACCTCTTTCTTGTAATAATAATGTGATTATTGATATCTCATGTCCTTTTGCACAAATGATTTGATATGTATTTGTATACGTTTTCTCGCTCTTGACACAGCACAAATTGTTGTGTTATCTATGTAACCTTTTTTGTACTGTACCTAATTGACGTGGAACCTTTGTAAAAGAGCCTCTGACTCAAAGGTAGTAATTTCTAGAACAATAAACTAAACTAAACAATGAATGGAGCCAAATACAGGCACATCCTTGAGGAGAACCTGCATCAGTCTGCAATAGACCTTGGGACTGGGGCGAAGATTTACGTTCCAACAGGACAACGACCCCAAGCATACAGCCAAAGCAACACTGGAGTGGCTTCAGAACAAGATGGTGAATGTTCTTGAGTGGCCCAGCCAAAGCCCAGACTTGAATCCCATTGAGAATCTGTGGAAAGACTTAAAGATTGCTGTTCACCATCGCTCCCCATCCAACTTGACAGAGCTTGAGCAAATCTGCAAGGAAGAATGGGCGAAAATCCCCAAATCCAGATGTGCAAAGCTGATACAGACATACCCAAGAAGACTCAAAGCTGTAATTGCTGCCAAAGGCGCTTCTACAAAGTATTGACTCGGGGGGCGAATACTTAAGTAAACAAGATATTTCAGTTTTTAATGTTTCATGAATTTTTGTTACACAATATAAATATTTTTGCCCCTTTAAATTGTTGAGTATGCTGTGTGAATCAAGGGGGAAAAAATAATTTCAATGCATTAAAAATTCTGGTAGTAACACAACAAAATGTGACATAATCCAAGGGAGGTGAATACTTTCTGAAGGCACTGTATGTTCCATAAAATATGCACACCACACTCCTGTGTGATTGTTACAAGTAAACATTTGTGTTGCCATTGGGTTGTGCATTTGAGATGGAGTAATGTGCTCGAGGATGGCCCAGGTTCCAGTTGTCTCAGTGGCACAGCTGGTCAGCGCAATCAGAAGAGTATTCTGGGCAGCCTGGGTTCAAGTCCCTGCTGAGGCACTAATTCTTTCTCACCTCTGTTTGTATGTGTTCCATAAAATATGCACATCACACTCCAGTGTGATTGTTTCAATTAAATATTTGTGTTGCCATTGGGTTGTGCATTTGAGAAAGAGTAATGTGCTGAGGGATGGCCCAGGTTCCAGTTGTTTCAGTGGCGCAGCTGGTTAGCACAATCAGAACGGTATTCCATACAGCCTGGGTTTAAGTCCCAGCTGAGGCATATATTCTCTCTCATCTCTGTTTGTATGTGTCCCATAAAATATGCACACCAGACTCCTGTGTGACTGTTACAATAAAGAAACTGTTTGTTTATGTCAGTGACCACAGTGAAGTTCAGTTCAGAGTAGATTTCCTTTAAATATTTCTTATCCTATATTTTGTATCCTGGATATTGCAGGGGAGTTGCTGCATCTCATTGTCATATGGATCTTCATTTACACATTTCTGCATTGTATTTACTCAGGTTGTCCCAGATGAGATGCAGTATCTTATTTTTAGTGGGGTCATGATTTTTCCATTTTGATAATGTATTTCTTCAGGGTAGCCTAGTCCAGGGCCCCCATATTCAAAGGAGATGAGGAGATGAGCAGTGCATCCTGGTGGAAATGTGAGATGTGCCACTCAACTCCAACAATGCACCACAGCATGATATTCAAATGTGTGGAATGCACCTGCCGCAAGGAAATGGGCCAGGGTGCACACAAATAGTATGCCGTGCAAGTCGAGGGTGTGTTCCCATGCATATCCCGTGCTGCGGCATACTCAGTGGGAAATTGGCCCCTCGCAGTCCAGAGCAGCACGGCCCACAGCTAGGCCATGAATAGCTGGCCTAAGCCAGTCAGTCACCCACAGGTGGGCTTCAGAAGTGCACCAAGGTGCACAGCAGCCCAGCAGCCCTGGTGGATTAAAGGTATCCCCTCCAATCCCTGATCGATCCAATTCCATCCCTGAAGAGCTCCATAGTGTAGGGCCCCCCCCCAGACCCAATCGCACCAGAGGAAACCACGGTCTATATCCATAGCATAGAGGACTCCCACCCACTGCCTTGGTACATAGACAACCCTGCTTCCCCATACCTTAGCTGTTGCAGAGACTGGCACTGCCCTCCACACCCTGCCACAGCCAGCCACCAACTGTACTGGACCTGGGCTGGAGACCTTCACTCCAGAATGACCCAAGTGGCTATACCATACATTGGGGCACTATACAAGCTGTGGACCCACCAGTGTATGCAGCTGTGTGTATGTCCCTGGCAAACCATAAGAGGGAACTGACATACCTCCAATGCATGCCTTATTGATGCTGTATCTTCCTGCTGTCATACACTCTTCCCCATTCCCCTGTGTAACATGCCACCCTCCAGATTGCTGAGGTGTCCTGGGTGCCATGGAGTGTGGTATCCTGCAATGGTATTTGTAGTGTATGCTCCAGGCTATGGATAGTGCATTTGTGGTTCCCCAATTATACAAACAAATGGGAGGTCAGCTGTAACATGCTGTTCCGGGACCTGTGTGAGTGAACACAGCATCAGCTTTCACCCACATGGAGTACTGCAACAGCACTGGGATGATGGATCCACATGCGAGTGCCTAAGATATATGGCCACTCAGCATTATCGTCCGCACACATCTTGTACCTATGTATGACGCATTCCAACATCCTATTGCTAGTGCTTCACCATCCAAAAATAAGATGCCATTTCTTCTGTGAACTATCCAGGCTAAATATATAGCAATCAGCAGGCATATTCTAGGAAAACACATTGTAAAAATGTATAAAAGGAAGACCACATTGAAACTGCTTCTCAGCAGACCCGCATTGTGCAAATTCATTAGAAATAATGGGTAAAAGCATCCCAAAAGCGCTCCACAGCTATATCGGTTCTGACCAGAGTTTGTATTAGTGTAATTACATTCGTAGGTTGCACGATGTGGGAAGGACTTGGATACTTGGGGCCTTGTAACAGTTTGGGGAGGTTCAGATATTTGTGTAGGGCAGGCTGGCAAGCATGTGAGCTCTGGAATACCTTACTCTATTACACAGGTGAGGCACTTGACCCTCAGGGAGGGAAGGTGTAGGCTAACACACGTGCAAGCCTTGGAATACCACATTGTATTACACAGGTGAGGCACCCAGCTCTCGGACAGGGAGGGTGTAGGCTGTCATGCATGTAAGCCCTAGAACACCTTACTCTGTTACACAGGTGAGGCACTCAACTCTCAGAGACAGAGGGCGCAGCTTGACATGTGCTTGAGCCCTGGAATACCACACTGTGTTACACAGGTGAGTCTGCCCAGCATTTATGTACCTTCCGCTGGCTGGCAAAGGCACAGAATTGGTGTTGGCTGTGATTCTAATCTGTCAGCCAAAGGATAGGGATAATCATGACAACCCTATCACTGGGGTGTGAGACAAGGGAAAACAGGAGAAAGGGGATGGTAGGGTTCCAGGGCAGGGTTTAACGCTGGACACACTAGAGTTACAGCAGTTTAAAGAGCTGGCACAGTTACAATATATGTTCATAACAACCACTTACCAGCCCTTACGCTCTGGTAAAGTAAGCAAGATTGCAATACACAGAAGTTTTAAAGTATAGGTATGTGCTCTCTACTGCCCTCCAGTGGGGCTGAAGTGCAGCTTTGTCCTATGAGCATTGCTCGCATCATAATGGTTCATCATACAACACATTTGGCCATGTTCAGGCCAGTTGAAATTTGGACAGGTCTCCAAGCAACGACCCAGAGAATCACCATGCAGCTCAAGTTATTGCTTTATGGCTAGGCCTCCCCAGTATAGCTCTGCTATGGAGGGAGTTCACTGTGTTTTTTCTGGCACAGACTGAAGCTACTCTGATATGAAGCTGCTGAGCGCATACTGTACAGTAAGTTAAAATTAAGGAAGTTCCTTGCTGGTGTTTGACATTCATACTGCTGTGACCTGTTTCACAGCAAGGCTTTACTGAACTCTGCTAAGTATTCGGTAACAAGTATTCCCAAAAATAATAGCAGTGTGTCAAAACTAACTGAAGGTGGCCTTAGCAGCACTGTGGCACATGATATCTTGTCTGCCAGGACTGCCGTCCATTGACAATAACTTTTCTAACACGTTTTAAAATGGAGTCATTTGTCTGCACTGAAGCAAATGCAGATTTCATTGTAAAACAGTGGCTATTATTTTTGTTTCCTGTGTGTAAAATATTTGAGTGCTTGTGAAAGGTGCTAGATTAAAAGCACTGAAAACTGAAGTGTTTTGTTTATCCACATGTAATGACCCTGCTGTAGAAGCAGGGTTGGTACTTGTGATATAACACACTGAAAAAATGACATTTCACCACAGCCACTATAAATCATGTACTAGCAACTTTTATGAGCACAGATAACACATTTAGTGTACAAAAACAAACTTACACAGTTGCAGCCCTTAAGTACATGACCACAGAGATGTTGCGCTGAAGCTTAAGATTCTCCAACAGTCTTTGAGCTATTGCACATCCTGAGGGAGTGGGGTCAGCCAAAAGAGGCACCATTTGTGTAGTCTAAATGTGTTACATGTGTTAATAAATGTGACTAGCACATGACTTATAGTGGTTGTGGTGCGGTGCCATTTTTTTCAGTTTGTTATTTCAATTTAAGAAACAGGCATGCCTGCCTGTGGTTTGTAGTGTCTTTTATTGCTTGCGTGTTAATAGCAGTGCCCATCAGAGTACTGGGTGCCTTGGCACCACTTCTATGAATGTAAAGGGAGGAAAAGAGTTTAGGATCAGTGATATAAGAAACGTTTATGTGGGAATTAGTCAACCTGGTTCAAGTTTAGTTCCACACAGTCCCTTGCATGTTCATGCTGAATGCTTCTTAGTGTATGTTAGTGTTGCTGGGTGGGGGCCTTGCCAGACATGGCATGGTGCCAGGCTTGGGATGGCACAGGCACCCTTTGGTCTTCTGCCCACAACATCAAGGCAGGGTGTGTATCTGTGCTCTTGCCATGGCTAGGTCTGTGAGATGCTGATTGAAGAGACTTGGTGGCCATGCCATTTTGTTGGCCAAGTAGCCTCAAGGAGGGGGATAATGAGCAGTGATTATCCAGTACAGATACTGCCATTCAATGATGGTGTTATTAAGGGGACCATCCTTTGGGTTCTTCGTGTGCTGGGACTAAACCCTTGGTTCAGACCTGTAGGCTTTCAACAATTTGAAGTTCGGTCATTCCTTCCTGGGGTAAACATGGAGGGACATGTAGAAGAAAGGGGCTGAGGGTTGAGAAGTGGGTTCCTCAGGTGAAAACCTCATACGAACATAAAAACATATGAATTTGCCAGCAGAAACAGGCAATAATGGTCTATCAAACCTGCTCAAGTGTGCAGCTCTAATTAGTTCCCCTTCCCTACTCACACTGGAGTCAACTATCCTTCCCCTAATATCCTCCCCTTCCCTATGCCAGGAACACCTAACCTAACTTTCTTCTTCACCCTATTTCACCCCCTCCTTGAAACTAGCCACTGTATTTTTGCAACAACCTCCTTTGGCAACTCATTCCAACCTGACACCACCCTTTCATTGAAAAAATGCCTCCTCATTTCCTTCTTAAATCTACTCCCCACTAGCTTCATGCTGTGCCCCTTTGTTGTACCCTCCTTCCTTAAATTAAAGATGCCCTCCGATCTTACCCTGTTTATTCCCTTAAGGTACTTGAAGGTTTCTATCATGTCCCCCTCTCTCCTATCCTCCATGGAGTACATGTTTAGCTCACTCAGCCTCTCCTCGTATGTTTTGTTCCCCATACCCTGCATCATCCTAGTCCCCCTCCTCTGGACCCCTCCAGCAGCTTGATATCCTTCTTCAGATATGGGCACCAGAACTGCACACAGTATTCCAGGTGTGGCCTCACCAGTGACCTGTATAGTGGCAAGATGACTTCCGCCCTCCTAGAAGTCATTCCCTTGGTGATGCAGCTTAGTATTTTATTTGCTCTGGCTGTTGCCTTGCAGCACTGTGGTAAGTGTTTCATGTCACCTCTGACCATCACTCCAAGGTCCTTTTCCCTCCTCTAAGACTGCCACGTATCCTTCCCCCAGCCAGTAGCTGGCCCCTGGGTTCCTGGCACCCAGGTGCATGACCTTGCATTTCTTGGCACTGAAACCCAATTGCCAGTTGCCCAACCAATTCTCCAGCCTAGCCAGATCCTCCCTTAATTCCTGTATCCCCTCTACTGTGTCCACCCTCCCACAGAGCTTGATATCATCCGCAAACAGGCAGATATTCGGAAGACAGTATAGTGCAGTGGTTTAAGGCTCTGAGCTGCAAATCTGAAGACATCCAGCAGGCTAGACCTGAGTTTGAATCTCACAGCCTCCATCTGCATACTGTGTGACCCTGAGCAAGTCACTTAACTTCCCTGTGCTCCCAGGTCGCACCTGTAAACAAGCTTTCAGCTTAGTGTGCCACTCCTGGTTAAACAACCGAAAGAAAAAAAAAAAAGAATCTTACTTTTGACCTCTTCTGTTATGTCAGCAATAAAGATGTTGAACAGCACAGGTCCAAGTACTGAGCCCGCTGGTTACAGGCAGAGGTTTGGATAGTTCTTCCCACCACCACTCTCTGATTCCTATCGTGCAGCCAGTTCTTGACCCACCCTAGCAGTTTGTGCCCTATTCCCAGGTCCCTCAGCTTGCTGATTAGCCTGTCATGTGGCACCGAATCGAACGCCTTGCTGAAGTCTAGGCACAGGACGTCCAACGCCTATCCCCTGTCCAATGACCTCGTAACCCAGTCAAAGAAGTCAATTACACTGGTTTGACAAGATCTCCCCCTGACAAATCCATGCTGCCTGTTGTCCTGGAGACCATTTTCCTCAAGGAAGGACACCAGTCTTTCCTTTAGAATGGTCTCCATTATCTTCCACACTATGGAGGTCAGGCTAATCGGCCTATAGTTACCCAGCTCATCCCTGGGACCGCTCTTATGGAGTGTAACCATGTGAGCTGTTCTCCAGTCCTGTGGAACACACCCATTCTCCAGCAATGTGTTAAACAGATCCATAAGTGGGGCTGCTAGTACCCCCGCCAACTCCCTCAGGACCCTTGAGTGTAAACCATCTGGTCCCAGCACTCTGTCCACCCACAGTTCACTTAGTCCCCTTAAGACCCTGCCCACCCCAATCTCCCCTTCATAGTCCACCCCCACCCACTGGCTCCCTCCATTCCTCACCTGTAGTATGGGCCCTTCTGCTTCCTTAGTGAAGACAGAGCAAAAGTATTCATTTAAAGCCTCCACTTGATCTTCCCCCTTTTCTGCCCATTCGCTTTCCTTCTTTATCCTTATAATCCCATCCCTTCTGCTTCTTTTTTCCTTAATGTATCAGAAGAAATCCTTCTCCCCTTCCTTAATCCCCTGCACTAGTCTTAGTTCTTTATCCTCTTTGGCTGCCTGGACCTCTCTTCCTACCTCACGAGATTTCTCTGCGTAAAGTCTCTCTGTCCTCCTCCTCCTTCAAGGTATGCTTGCACTTCAGGAAGGCCTCACCTCTTTGCTTTCACCTTCTCTGCCACCCTCCTGCTATAGCAGCTGGGTCTCCGACACCTGGAGTTCTTTTTATGAATCTTCGTGCAGGTGTCGATGGCCTCTATTAACCCCTTCTTGATGACTTCCCATTTCTGCTCCACATTAATCTGTGGCTCGAGCTTTGCCAGGTGCTCCTTCAGCATCATACCCATTCTAGTGAAGTCTGCCTTCCTGAAATTCCCCACTCTCATTTTTGTCTTAGCTGCATCCTTCCCCATGTTAATGTAAAACCACACCGGGCAGTGGTCACTGCCTGCAAGGGAATCCCTCACTTCAACTCCCAGGACATGCTCCCCATCCAACAGCACTAGATCTAGTATGGCCCCCTCTCTTGTTGGCTCCTCCTCACAGAGTGTGCATCAGTAGCTTTTGAGTCTGGAGGGATTCCTTGAAGAACAGATACCCAAAGATGGCAGCTGGGATCCTGTTGTACAAGAGTGGTAACTATCCATTTGGCTTGCATCTTTAAGGTAAAAAAAAAATGTTAGATTATAACATTCTCTTGAGCAGGGGCTGACTGGCTGTGCCAATCATTCATCTGATAGAGAGGTCTGGCAGGTCAGGTCAGTGGAGTCAGTGCCTGGTCCTTAGAGAGTAACCGGTGGTGCACCACAAGGTAGAGATCCAGGAGCTCTAACATGCCCACCCTGGTGGGTCCTTAGCTGGGTAAAGAGGGAATAGTGAGCTAGTATCTGATTTGGGGTTTTGTCCAAACAGTATCTGAGATGAGGCTGTAAATAGTGGAATAAGGAAGAGAGCCAAAGTCCTGACTGGTAAGCCATGTCCAAAGGTTAAAGAGATGGGAGAGTACACAAACTCGTACTAGGATCTAGTGGCCTGTAGTGATCAGTGTGATATCAGAATTCTAAGTGCAATGTTTATGATTACTTCTGGATCTTTAAGCTCCCGTATAAAGATGAAGTGAACTCTTCGATTGAATTATATTTACAAGTATGCCTTCCCAGTAAAGGGAATGCATACCAACTACCACAATGTGTCCAGAGTAATCAAGTGTTTAATGTTGAGGCAATCACTGTCTCCGGGAGAGGGTAGAAAGCATAGCAGCTTTGCTGCATGTATTTACGAGGGAACTCCCTGTGAGCTGAACCATCAAATTTTCCCTAGACACGTGAGTTACTGTGGGCTATGCCCACCCCCATGAGGGCATGTGCAATATTGGCTGGCAATCCCAAGGGGGTGTTGCAACACCTCCCCACCCTATCCTGTCAATGAGCCTTGACCATCATATGGAGGTACCACCATGTACAGTAAGTGAGAGGTTAGTTCAGAATCCATGTCCATTCAGTCCTTGTCTTCACAAGTGAGACTGTCAACAAAAGAGGTTGTTAATGCCATTTGTATTTGGTGGTTTTGTGATGTGGATACTTGTCCACTGGAAATTAGACTGAGACTAACGCAACTCATTTCACATAAGTCACTGAACAACCCTCTACTGATAATGACTTTCTGCCACTATTGACCTGGACTGGATTTGGGTGGTCAGTGATGTGGGTGAAAACAAAGAAGGCGACATCTGGAATTGCACTGCAAAAAGGGTGAAACCGGAATGGTGACAAAAGGTTTACCCCTTCCCCAAGGTGCTATGACCTCGAAGTTAGTTATATTAGTAAGAGGGGTGCGGGGGGCGAAGCCCTCAAAAAAAAAAAAAGTTGATATTCTGGTTTTGACCTTTGTGCCTCGCGATTCCGGGTTCACTCTTCAAGTTTCGCCCTTATCACATAAAGCCCCGGATTTGAACCAGTGACCTAGAAATGAGAGGCTCCTTAACTTGCTAACAATCCCCTGAGACATCCAATACTCCAAACAGTAACTGTTTTAATTCTGAATTGTGGCTCTTCTCCAAGGGTCTCAAAAGTGACCATAACTCAAGTTCCTGGGAGATAAGCATCATGATGTGGGTGACTCACTGGAGACCAGAAGGGAAAGAAGAGATATGGTAGAGATCTTCTAATTTCTAAAAGAATGAACAGGGTGAACTACAGGTAACTATTTAACCTGAATACCTGCTTGCTATCACTTGGTCATAAGTGGAAGTTAATAGGAGGGAGGTTCAGGAGGAACGTGAGGAAATACTATTTAACAGAAAGGGTGGTGGAGCCATGGAACAGGCTGCCAGCCAAGATGGTGGGTGCAAAAATCATCACTGGTTCTAGCATGGGTGGGACAGAATGAAGTGTACAGTGGTTGCTCAGGCAGTCAGAATCGGGGAGGAGAATGGAGTGGGAGGTGCGGAGGGCTTGGACCCTGGAGGAACAGTAGGCCACAGGGCTACATAGGGAACTCAGGCTGACTGGATGGACCTTTGGTCCCTTTCTCCCATCATTGTCTATGTTTCTATGTTTTTTTTTACCAATAACAGCGGTCCATATTAGAAGTCTGCCACCCAAGATGGCACATCCTGTCTGTGCTCACAAAGGGATCTTGGGCAAAGTGGGCATAGAGAGTGAATTACTTCAGGAGATGGCAGTCCCTGGAGATGACTGTTCCAGGAGATGAGAGTCTCAGGATATCACAGTCCCAGGAGATGGTAGCCCCAGGAGTTGGTAGCCCCAGGAGATGGTAGCCCCAGGAGATGGTAGCCCCAAGAGATGGCGGCCCCAGGAGTTGGTAGCCCTAGGAGATGGTGGCCCCAGGAGATGGTAGCCCCAGGAGTTGGTAGCCCCAGGAGATGGTGGCCCCAGGAAATGACAGCCCCTCCATGCAGGGCAGTAACTACTGTATGCCTCTGAGGTGTGAAGCATTATTTTCCAGATAAGATAGACAATGAAAAGTAAATAGACATATTACTTGGTATTACTTGGTATGAAAGAACAGAAGAAGGCCAGAGCCCATCAAGACTGTTCCCCACACTATGTGGGACATTATTTATCTATTATCCCTCAACCAAACATCTAATTTGTTTTTAAAGACAGTGGCACTAGTTGCCTCTACAAATTCTTGTGGCAAGGTGTTCCATACAATGGATGCTCTTATTGGAAAAAAGTTTCGCCTTTTGCTGTTTTTTTTAAGTTTTTACTTCAAGCTGTTTATTATGCAGTCTTGGAACGTGTCTCCTTTTGGAGAGTGTTAGACCACATTTTCCATTAGATCTGGTGAATTTATTAAATTAAAACCATAAGCATATCACCTCTTAATCTTCTAGTTTGAAGAGAGAAGAGACCAGTAGCTTTTAATCTGTTCTGATAATCCAAGTTTGTTAATCTTGGAATCATTCTAGTTACTCTCCTTTGAACCTGTTCAAGAATTGCTATGTCTTTTTTTTGGTTTGGATTCCAGAAAGGGGAGCCATAGTCTAGATACGGTCTAATGTATGCTCTATGCAATGGAATAAGGCATTGTTTTTTTTGCCTCAAGTCTGTTGGTCATGCAAGCAGTTCTAACACAGTGATCATAGATACACAGATACATAGACAGTGCCAGCAGATAAGGGCCTATGGCCCACCCAGTCTGCCCATTTGAGCTTATAAGTTCAGTGTATGTTTTCCAAGAAGTCTGTTGCCCCTTACCCCTGCCCTCCAGAATTCCTTTATGTCTATCCCATGCATTCTTAAATCCCGTGATTGTTTCAGCCCCCACCACTTCCTCTGGCAGGGTGTTCCACTTGTCCACCACCTGTTCTGTGAAGAAATTCTTCCTCACGTTTCCTCTAATCGTCCTCCCTCCAACTTCATCCCATGCCCTCTAGTCCTGGAACATCTTTTTCGCTTAAAAATAGTGTATTCCTGCACCCTGTTCCTCCCTGTAAGATACTTGTATGTCTCTATCATATCCCCTCTCTTCCTCCTTTCCTCCAGGGAGTACATGTTCAGTTCCTTCAACCTGTCTTCATAGGACTTGTGATGCAATCCATGCACCATCTTTGTTGCCCTCCTCTGAACCTTCTCTATCCTGTCTATGTCCTTCCATAGGTAAGGTCTCCAGAACTGTACAGTGTACTCCAGGTGGGGCCCAACTAGTGTCTTGTATAGTGGAATTATGACCTCCCTTTTACTGCTGGTGATGCCCCTGCCTATGCATCCCAGCATCCTATTTGCTTTACCTGCTGCCTTGTCACACTGTTTCCCTGCCTTGAGGTCATCAGAGATGACAACCCCAAGATCCCTTCCCTGCTTGGTACATGCTATATCCTCACCCCCCCAACTGATATATTGTGCCAGGGTTTTTGTGCCCCATATGCATTATCTTGCACTTCCTTGCATTGAATTTCAACTGCCAAACCCCTGACCATTCTTCAAGTTTCTGCAGGTCCTTCTCATTCTGTCTACACCCTCTGGTGTGTCTACTCTGTTACAGAGCTTTGTGTCATCAGCGAACAGTGAAATTCTGCCTTCTAGGTCCTGCACAACGTCACTGATGAAGATATTGAATAGGACCGGTCCCAGCACTGATCCCTGTGGTACCCCACCGGTCACTCTTCCCTCTGTGGAGTGACAGCCATTTACCACCTCCCTCTGTGTCCTGCCACCCAGCCAGTTACCTACCCACCACACTACTGTCCTTTGATCATTTGATGTATGTTTATTATTAACATATATCCCCAAATCTTTTTCACAATTTGATGAGTGAAGTGATATTGCGTTTATATAATATATCGTTTATGGATTATTTACACCGAAATGCAGTACTAAACATTTGTCTTGATTAAACAGCATATGATTTTCATTTGCCCAAAATGTTAATTTTTCCAAATCCTTCTTTAATGCAGAAATATTTTCTCGATTATTAACCTTGCCCCCCCCCCCCAATTTAGTATCGTCTGCAAATTTAACCATGAAGTTATTTGGCCCTGTTTGTAAATCGCTGATAAAGAGATTAAACAATGTTGGTCCCAAGACGACCCCTGTGGTACACCACTTTTCACACTACCTGAATCAGACAAGATATCATTAATTCTGACTCTCTGAGAACAATTTGTCAACCAGTTTAAAGTCCAGTTGACAATATCAGGTGACAAACCTAGATTGTGCATTTTAGTAATGAGTTTTCATGTGAGACTTTGTAAAGCTCTACTAAAGTCCAAAGAATTACATCAGTAGGGATACCTACATCTAGTAGATTACTTATATTATTGTAAAAGATACCAGATTGGTGGTGCAGGAATACTTGGGAGTAAACCCATGCTGATTTGAATTATAAATTCCTAATTTTTACAATCTTGATCTATTAGAGACTTCATTACTCGTTCCATTAATTTACCAGCCACTGAGGTCAGGCTAATTGGGCGATAATTTTGCACAAGAACCTCTATTGCCTTTTTAAATATGGGAGTAACTATTGCTGAGCGTAATCATTTGGTACAAAAGTTTTCTTGTAAGGTTTGTTGAAGATAATTGACAAAAGTATAGAAATATTTATAGAGGTTTCGATCAGAAACCATGGATGAAAACCGTCTGGGCCCGGACTAGTATTTTTTTTTTGGTTTTTGATAGCCTGTATAATGTCAGTTGGATAGAACCTATGATAATCTATGTGGTGAACTTTAAATGTACTAATAGGTGATTTTTGAGAGAAGACAAAACAAAAGTACTTATTAAAGAGATTTGAGGTTTCTATATCAGATAGAGAAGAGCCATTGGTTATAATGGGACCAATGGTCATTGATACACCTTTTTAGCTATTTATACAGGAGAAAAGAAATTTGTGACAGTCTTTTGTGTGAGTTAGTTTAAATTCTAGCTTATTTTTTGCTAATTTAATAGAAGTTTTTAAGTTTTTCACAGATAGTCTGTATTTATGTAATAGAATAGTTTTAAATGGAATATAACTATTCTTAAGTTTCCTAAAAAGTTTAATTTTTATTTTAATCTGATTTTTAATTGTCTTGTTGAACCAAGGGGAAAATTTTATTTTATTATTACATTTCCTCTTAGATGGAATAAAGGTATTTTCCAAATAATGTATAATGTTTTGTATGCGGAACGAGAACAGGGGGAAGAGAAATGAAATGGGAATTTTGCAGTGCACACCATCCCCTTTCTTTTCAGCTCAACCTGCCCTGTGGATAGACACAATATTGCTTCAGTCTCTGCTGTCATCCATCAGGAAACTTTGAGAAGTGCTGAACATACAAGCATACAAAGAAGCCAGCAGAGGAAGGCCAATTCGGTCTATCTAGTCTGCTTATATTGCAGGATCCACAGCTTGAGCTACTGTCTCTGCCCCCCCACTCCTCCCATCCTCCCTACCCATAATCCTTAACTTCCCCCATGCCTTTCCCAGCCTCTCTTGAAGCTGCCCACTGTCTTCAATGAGATCACCTCTTCTGGCAGCGCATTCCAAGTGTCCATCACCCTCTCTATGAAGAAGTGCTTCCTGACCTCCTTCATAACCCCCCCCCAGCTTAAGACTGTGCCCCTTGGGTTATGGTTGCCACTCAGCTTAAGGAGACCCTCCTTATCCACCTTACTTATCACTTTCAAGTACTTGAAGGTCCCAATCATGTCCCCTCTTTCTCGCCTGTCCTCCAGGGAGTGCATGTTCAGTGCCCACAACCTCTCCTTGTATGTCTTACCCTGCTGACCCGCTATCATCTTTGTAGACCTCCTCTGGACCTTCTCCAGCAGGTTAATGTCCTTTTTGAGGTGTGTGTGCCAGTACTGAACTCCATACTCTAGATGTGGCCTCACCAGTGACCTGTACAAGGGCAGTATAGTCTCCTCTCTCCTACTACTGATCCCCCTAGCTATGCATCCCAGCATCTTATTTGCCCTTGCTGCTGCTTTCTTGCACTGCATGGAGTGCTTCAGGTCACTAGTGATCATCACTCTCAGGTCCTTCTCCTCCTCTGATGCAGATACCTGGACTCTTGCCAGGTAGTACTCCATCTTGGGATTCTTGGCTCCAATGTGCATAACTTTGCATTTCTTGACATTGAAACCAAGCTGCCAGATCCCAGACCACCTCCCCAGCTTTTCTAGATCATCCTGTAGGTCCTGTATCCCATCAGCTGTGTCCACTCTACTGCAGAGCTTGGTGTCATCCATGAATAGGCACATTTTTCCTTTAATGCCATCCCAAATGTCACTGATGAAAACATTGAACAACACTGACCCCAGAACCAAGCCCTGCAGGACCCTACTGGTGCCAGATAACTCTCCCCCCACAACTACCTTCTGGATTCTGTCCCTCAGCCAGTTTTCTACCCATCTGGGCATCTTATCTCTAACCCTGAGATCCGCCAACTTCCTGATCAACCTTTTGAGGGCACAGAATCAAAAGCCTTGCTGAAATCCAGATACAGGATGTCTACTGCTTGGCCCCTGTCTACTGTCTTAGTGACCCATTCAAAGAAGTCAATCAGACTCATTTGACACGATCCCCCCCCATGAACCCATGCTGCTTCACATCCTTGAGACCATGCTCCTTTAGATAGTCAACCAACCTTTCGTTAAGTATGGTCTCCATGAGCTTGCACATGATTGAGTTCAGACTGACTGATCTGTGATTCCTTGGGTCATCTTTGGGACCACTTTCATGGAGGGGCACCACATGTGCTGTTCTCCAGTCCTGCAGTACCACACCTACTCTAGTGAACTATTAAATATGCTTGCCAGTGGCCCTGCCAGCTCCTCAGCCAGTTCCCTTAGTACCCCTGGATGTACTCTGTCTGGGCCTGGCAATTTGTCCAACTTCAATACTAGCTACCCCTCCCTCACTCTACCCTCTTCTATCACTACATCTGTGTTCCCCTTCCCCCTGCTCCTCTTCTCCCTCCTGAAGGCACTGGTCTATTCTTCTTCCTGGTGAAGACGGAACAGAAGTATTCATTTAGTATCTCTGCTTTTCCTCCATTATCCTCCACCCCTTTCTTAAGCCTAACAATCCCTTCCTTCTTCTCCCTTTTCTCACTTACTGTATATAGTGAAAGGAAGACTTCTCCCAATTCTTAATTCCTTCAGCTATCTGCAGCTCCTTCTGTGCCTTTGCTCTCCGGACTTCCTTACTTGCCTCACTAGCCATCCTTAGGTAATTTTCCATATCCATCTCTCTCTTGGCCTTCCTGAATTTTCTATAGGCTAACCTCTTTTCCCTTACTGACTTTATGACCCCAGAACTGAACCAGCTGGGCACTTTGGCCCTTGTGTTCCTCCCCCTGAGCCTAATGTACTCCTCTGTGGCAACTAGTATTCCTTCCTTAATGATGAACCACTTTTGGTCCACCCCCATATCTGCTCTGATGTCCACCAGGTGGCTCCTTAGCACTTCGCCTATCTTCCTGAAGTCTGCCCTCCTCAAATCCAAGATTTTGGTCTAAGTTGGGATGCTTTCCCTGCCCATATCCAACTAGAACCACACCTTGCAATGGTCACTTCCACCCAAAGGCTCCCTGACCATTATTTCCTGTACATGCTCCCCATTTGTGAGCAACAGCTCAAGAATTGCCTCTGCTCTTGTTGGTTCTGTGATGCTCTGAGTACAGAACCCACTTTGCAGTCCTTCCAGGATCACCTGACTCCTAGCATATATTGTGGATGGTACACTCCAGTCCACCTTGGGCAGGTTGAAGTCCCCCATAATTACCACCGCTCCTTTCCCCGCAGCTTCCAATATTTGTGAGCTCACTTCCCTGTCCCTCTCCTCATCCTGATTGGGTGGTCTGTATACCACCCCCAACCTCACCTTTCTCCCTCTTTTGGACCATAACTGCACACATAATACCTCCACCTTCCCTTCCTCTGATTACTCCCTCATACGAGTTATTCTCTCCTTGATGTAAACGCCACCCCTTCCCCGTCCCAACTACCTAGTGCCTCCTGTATAGTTTCTGTCCAGGGATTGCAAGGTCCCAGTCATGGTGTGACATTACCCAAGTCTCGGTTACTGCTGCTATGTCCACCCTCCTGTCTGCTAATAGTAACTGCAGGTCATCCATCTTGTTTCCAAGACTCTGCGCATTCAGAGACACCACTCCCCATGTAGAATCTGACCTTCCTTCCCTTCTCTCTTTCCTTCTCTTCACATTTCTCCCTTCTGTGTGCACCCCCCCACCTACCCTTATTATGTGTTCCTCACCCCTCCACACTTTGCTAACTGTTTTTATCACCCCTTCCACCTCCTCCTCCTTTCAGACCCCTTCCATCACTGTGGGGGGAGGTTCATTGACCTCCTCTTCTTGGAACCTTTGGGCCTGCATGCCCACTGCCCCCCCAAGTAGTTTAAATTAAGTGTAGTGGCTATGTTTTCCCCCAGTTTTTCCCGAAGTACCCTCAAACCCTCCCTACTGAGGAGTAGCTTGTCTGCTAAAAAGAGTGCTCTTTTTGACCAGGTCTGCTCCCAATCCCCAATACAGATGAACATCTCCTCCCTGCACCATTTCCTCAGCCTGTCATTAAAATGATTTATTCTTCTTTTCCTGACTGTGCTGGCCCTTGGTACTGGTATTACTTCTGAGAAGGCAAGCAAACTTGCTTCCTCCCTGCAGATCTTTCCTAACTCCCCAAACCTACTTTGCTCTACCGCAACCTCCTCCCCAGCTAGATCATTGGTTCCCATGTGTGTAACTAAATTAGATTTTCCTACTACCTCCCTTACTATTTCCCTTATTCTTGGGCCCACCTTCTGCGCTGTCATCCCTAGCATACAAACTACCCTCCTGCTTGCATTTGCTTTAAAAAATATAGTCTGATGATTTGACCAAACAACTCCTGAGTTCTCCCCTTTCTACTGTACATGTCTTTCTTGTTAGCACTGCTGAGTTGGTAGCACTTTTGTGGTTGGGTCAGATGGTTGTGGGTTCAAGTCCCACACCTTGGACTTGGGGTTCATAAGCAAACTGACATCTCATTGCAATATAAGGAGTATAGTTGGTTTTGACCTGCTGGAGATGCTGTCTATTGGATGAGGCATTAGGTTGAGGTTTCTTCAGCACAGCGATTAGGTAGAAGTTTAAAGGTTGCATGATACTTTTCAAAAGAGTAGGGGATTAGTCAGCCTATCATTACAGCAGTAGAGTTAGCGCTCATAATGCCAGTGATACAGGTTCGGAAACAGACTTGGGCATCAATTAGAAGCTGGATGAAGGGGTGGGGCTTGAGCATTCCTGTGGACACTCCTCCTCCTCTAAGAAGGGAGAGCTGTATGTGAGGTGCTCCCCCGGGTGACCACAGGTGGCTGTGCAGTTGGAGGCACTCCAAGGAGGGAGGTTGTTGCCTGATGTTGGTGTGATGGCATGCTTTGCATATGCCTATACAGTAGCTGCCAGGAAGAGCTCTACTTCATAAGCGCGGGACTGTGGGCGATGCAAGAAAAGCGGATGCCCAAAGAGTGACCGGCAAGGAAGGGAGAATGACAGTACAACAGCGAATGCAGCCGCAACCCTGTAAGGGTGTTGCACTACGCGGCTACAGTCCAGAACACGAACTCCACCCGGCCATGCACCTAGGAAGCGAGAACCACCAACATCCCACCATGGAAAGATGCCTGCTGTGATGGCACCCCCAGGAAGGTAGCCACAATAAAGGTGAGGCCAGGCTGCAATGGTCCCTGGACAGCGAAGGCCTCAGGCACCTGGGTGAAGCAAGGGGAATAGGAGGTGCAGGATAGGAGCACACTAGAGGGGCGGCATGGCCGAGCAGTGGCCCTTCCCACATGACACGCACAGCAGGCTGAGCACCCCCAACACATATGCACCAACAAACAGTGACATGCTCACCTGCGTACACACGGTGGCCTGTGGTGTGCCCGTATGGCATGTCCTATGACTGTTGTGCCCATTGCCAGTGCTGAACATCTCAGCGGTGTGGGCACACATCCAGTGCACAGCAGCTTGCCTATCAGCCCCCACTGTAGCAGTGCTGCCCTGCCATTGGCACCCACTCATTTCCCGCATCTCCAGGGGTCACTCATTTGACCCAGGCATCTCACAGGCTGCCCATGTGGTGGTCACAGCCCTTGGCCTGGGCCCCCAGTGCCATGCATCAATACCCCTGTGCCAGTCCCTTGCACGTTGTGCAGTGCCCCACACATACACCACCCCTGCTGCACCAGTGTGCAGAGCACCGAGTGTGAGGTGACTGCCCCATGTCCCTGGGCAAGGTGGCCATGGCGGTGTGTGCGTGTTCTGCATGTCTGCCCCCGTGGGTTGGGGGGCACTGCAGAGCATTGAAAGGGTGTGTCCAGTACTCCTCTGTTGTCCAGTGTTTGCACTGTGTGTTGTGGGTAGCCTGGGAGCTCCATCCATTCCCTGCCACCGTCTGTGAACGCGCACCCCATGGGTGCTCTGCATGCCTCCATTGTCATACCAACAACACAACACACTGGTCATGGTGGGTCCAATGGGGTGGCTTACATGCCCACACCATGGAGACACAGTTTTGCTGCCTCTCTGGCCTGTGCTGGCAGAGAGGGGGCCTCCTGTGCACTGTGGGTTGGTGAGTGTTCACTGCTGGCCATGCAGTGGCACAGTGCTGGGCGCTGAGGTAGCATCGCCCTCTGGGGCACCCTGTGTACCTGTTACCCATGGCCAGACACTCATCACAAGTCGCCCATTGTTCCATTGCCCTGTGCCACCTCTGCCCTGCTGAAATCACTTTGGTCACATCACCCTTGGTTCCTCTGCCTGCTGCTGTCGCTCGCACCACTAGTCACCCTACTCTCCCATTGCCCTTGTGGCATTCTCCATGGTGCAGTCACCCTTTTGGGACTAATGCTGCTGGGGTTGCTCATATCACATAAATCCACATATACTGTACCCCTTAACGTCCCTGTTGGATGTTCTGGGGTTGGGGAAATAGCAGGTAGAAACCACAGGATGAAGACCTGCTGTAAACTCTGGCCCTGCATAGCCTCCTATCACACTCCTAATGCAACCAAGAAGTTCACAGGATGTCCCTCCACTCTCCGCCCCCCCCCCACCCTGGGGTGTACATCTAAGGCTACATGGTAGAGTGACTGTAGGGCAGGGGTGATGAGGCTGGAAAGCTGCCAAGGAGGCAAGATAGTTGCATGTGCTGGTGACCAGGAGGATAAAAAAAAAAAAAGAGTAGGAGCTAACTCCAGTGTCCTGACTGATATTTTATCTCCTAGAAATGAAAGCCCTACTACACTGGCCAATGGCTCTGTGTGGGATGTTACTGAACACCTCAGTGGCAGCTTCATTTGTCTGAATAGCCAATGCACTACCAGTTTCTACCTGTTTGCATAGCACTTTTAGACGCAGTGCATGACATGGGCTGTATAATACAAACTTCTAGTCTGTAATGTGAAATTCAGTTTTCAGCATCACCCCTTCTGATATTTGTGTGCAAGTAAACCTCCAGTACCTGAGTGCAGTAGTCAATCCGGCTGAGAATAGTTGAAAAGTTCGGTCTGTGTTCCGGTTGGTGCTGCCAACACTGGGTCATGAGCCGGTAACTGGGAATACAACCAATCAAAAAAAATTATGAAATTACGATAGCAGATTGTTAACAATTTTCTTTTCCTTTTTCTTTATAATTATTTTCATCTCCCAGCATATTCCTATTGGGCTCAGGGTTTAGACTGTCCTACTCACCCCTCACACTGACACCTCCAACAATTTTCCTAGAAAGGCAGTGCACCACAGGAGTGCCCTGACTAAAAGGGAAGCATTGACTCTACAGTAGTTATGGAGGTCAGGACTGAAGCCTCCATTCATGCTGTGAGAAATGCTTTCCCTTACATAGGCCCCTCCTCTTGGCTGCCACTACGCTAGCAAGACCCACTAGTACAAACCCCTGACAATGTTCTGACCACCCCTTACTCCATTGGTCAGTTGCTTGCTACCATGCTTCCCAGGTCATCAGGGTAGTGACGTACTGTGTCTGGCTACCTTCCTACTCTGGAGGAGAAAGAGACAAGGATATCTGCATAGAAGCCACAACTTCCCCTGCTGGCTTGGCATGGGAGTCCAAAGGCCAAATTCGGGACTTAAACATGGGTCCCCTAAATGACAGCACAGTGCTCTCCCTTCCATGTTGCCAGGCCTGGCTTCCAGTTCTAATCGAAATCCCAAATGGCTCTCGTGTTTGATTTTCTGGTAATCGAGTAGGCACAAGTGCCTGTTTTCAGGAGCGACCCAGGAGCACTGGGGAGATTAAGTGACTTGTTTAGAGTCACACAGTCTGCAAAATGAGGTTGTGGGAATCAAACCCAGGTCTGTTGGATGTACAAAGCTCATTGACAGTTTGTTACTCTAACCTCTAGGCTACACTGCCAGCCCCATTCTGATAATCTGTATACATATGGGCATACATGTTATGCCAGTCCCATACTAATTGCTCACTTGCATTTTGAACTAACAGCTATAGCTATTTACTATATGAAGCCTGGAACCTTTTTTCCTCTGCCACCCCCAAAAGTCAAGAGGGTTTGAGATGCTTTGTTATGTGATTGCAAGACTTGACTATGTATCTTTTCTCCTGTTTTTACTCCATTTAATGGAGTCTTATTTTCAGGACATGTTTGCAAATGATTTTAATCTAATGAATAAAGCAAATAATTGTGCATCGATCTTTAAACATAAATGGAATAAAATTCTTCACTGTAAGTGCTAAACTGGGACAATTAGTAATCAACTGGACAAAAGTTAAGCCTTTGCATTTTTAACTAAAGCAACTGAATGCAACTGTTTTACTTGTGGTGTGTTACTTTGGTTTTGTGTGGAGATTTTACTGGTACATCAGCACTTTTATAACACTATGATCATAAATGCACTTGCACATTTTATTGATTGAATGGGGTATTTAATCTCTGTGTTTCAGTTCAACCCCCCCCCCCCCCCCCCGAGGAAGCCACATAGCAATGGAAATACATAGCAGCAGGTGACCAGCAATTCTCATATATCTTTTGCACCAATAAACATTACTTGTTTGGTTTACTTGGTTAATTTGAGAAAAAAGAAGGCAGAGGCCTATCTAGATTTTCTCCCCACGTACACTGGGAACATTTAGAGTTATAATCTCATTGCTAACCATTTATCTACTCCCTTTTTAAATGATTCAATGTTGACTGGATCCCATTAATTCTTGTGGTCATCTGTTCCATAATTTTGGTGCCCTTAATGAGAAGAAATTTAGTCTTAGATTAGTTTTAGCTTTAGGTACCATAAGTTGTTTAGTGTGGCATCTTGGGACAATACTTCGGGTGTCATGAGCTAATCCGCATTTATTCATTAAATCAGGGTTATTGAGAAGCTTATATATTAACAATAAATCCCCCCTAGCCCTTCTTATCTGTAGAGAGTGTAAACCAGTAAATGATAATCTGGATTTGTAAGGTAATTTAGCTAATCTAAAAATCATTCTAGTTGCACGTCTCTGAACTCTTTCTAAACGATCAATATCTGTTTTTAGATGTGGGTTCCAAAAAGGGGACCCATAATCAATAAGAGGTTGAACACATGATCTGTAAAGGGCCATCATGCACTGTTCAGGTTTATTTACAAAAGTTTGTTGGATTTGTCTTAATAGGCCATTAGCAGAATTTGCTACTTTTGTACAGTGATTTTTTTGAAGACAGCTTAGTGTTGATTAAAACACCCAAGTCCCTTTCCACACAAGATGATTTCAATAATGAGTTATAAATTAAATATTTATTTCTGGGATTATGGAGTCCAAAATGCAGGACGACACATTTGTCCACATTAAACTCCATCAAATTGTCAATAACCCATTTTTCAATCAACTGAACATCAGAGTTCAATGAATTAAATTCTGACGAGTTATTTACTAGACCCCCAAGCTTCGAGTCATCAGCAAATTTAGACAACCAGTTGTTATTTGCTACCTGCATATCGCTTATGTAAATAAGAAATAGAACTGGACCCAACACCGAGCCCTGCGGCACACCACTAGTGACTGCCCCAAATTGAGATTGATGGTTATTTAATAATACTCTCTGGGTTCTATTTGTCAACCAAGCAGAAACCCAGTTGATTAATTGATCTGAGAAACCTAATAGATGCATTTTATTAATCAAAATGCTGTGAGGTACTTTGTCAAAGGCCTTACTGTAGTCTAGTAGGATAACATCCATTTGATTTTTGTTATCCAGGCCCTTGCTAATATTATTGTAGAATGAGATCAAATTAGTTGTACAAGAATGGTTCGTCCTAAATCCATATTGGGTAGGATCAGTAATTTTTTATTCAATCATTTCCTTTTCAAGAAATGATTTAATCAATGTTTCCATTATTTTATACATTATGGAGGTAAGACTTATTCGTTGATAGTTTTGGACTACAGATCTACTACCCTTTTTATAAATTGGCGTAACAAAAGCTGTTAACCAATCTAGAGGAATCTCTGCTTTGTGAAGTGATTTGTTGAATATTAATTTTAAAGGAAGTGCTAAAGCCTTAGCAGTTTGGGTTAGGAATCTGGCATTAATTTGATCTGGACCCGGGCTTGTAGTTTTCTTTAGATTTGTTATTAATGGCAATATGTCTGATGCCTTAATATTATATAAATGAGTTTAGTATTAGCTCCTATAGATTTTTTGGGTACAAAAGAATCTTTTTTTGAAAAAACTGAACAAAACTAAGTGTTAAAGAGATTAGCTATATCTATATCTTATTGTATGGTACTACTGTGATGAGTTAATGGCCATATCTTGTGCAAACTACCTTTTTCGTTATTTAAATATGAAAACAAGGACTTGTATCCATCCTTAGTATGTGACAGCTTGAATTCTAATTTTGATTTAGCCTGTTTAATCGTATGTTTAAGTTTTTGTAAAGTTTTTTATACTGAAGAAAAGTTTCGTTTTTATTGTTGCTAAGAGTGTTTTTTAATTTCTTGAACAACTTTCTTTTTTTTTATTTGTAACCTAATAGGTTTATTATACCATCTAGGTATTTTACCCTTTCTATTGTATTTATTTTTTATTGGAACATATTTCTTTTCTAATAAATAGAATAGATATTTTAATAGAATCCAGGCCTCATTTGAAGAACTGCATCTAGTGGATCTTGTGAGCCTTGTTTCCCCGTACATCTGCATATAAACCTTATGTCAGTCCCATGCTAAGTGCTCATGTGCATTTCAAACCTCACCAGCTTTTTTATTAAGACTATTATTTCCTGATTTTAGAAATGTCAGGGGAGGGGGGTATAGAACAGGGTTAGCCCATTCTTATGAGTCTTACAAAAGTCAGGAAACCGACAACATAACCTATGGGAGGCAGTTTGGTTTAGTGGTTAGAGTGCAGAGCTGTGAATATGTAGACCCAGGTTTGAATCTATAAGGCAGCACTTACTCACATAGAAACATAGACTTTGATGGCAGATAACGACCGCTTGACCCACCTAGTCTGCCCATTTCCCTACCTAATGGATAAGCTGCAGATCCTAGTTAACCAGCAGCCTACTTCTTTCTACCCCCACCCCCTAGAATTGCCTTATGACTGTTCCATGCATGCTTGAATTCAACCACTGTTTTTGACTCCACAACCTCCTCCAGAAGGCCATTCCATGCATCCACAACCCTCTCTGTGAAAAAATATTTCCTTACATTACCTCTGAGCTGCCCCCATCTTCAAATTGTGCCCCCTTGTTCTTGCACACCTCTTTTTTTGAAAGATGCTACCCTCTTGGACTTTGTTGATTCCCTTGAGGTACTTGAAAGTTTCTATCATGTCCCCCCCTCCCTCCTTTCCTCAAGGCTATACATATTAAGCTCCTTTAGTCTCTCTTCATATGTCTTCTGGTGCAGACCCTGCACCATTTTAGTTGCCCTTCTATGGACAGCTTCCATCTTGTCTATGTCCTTGCGGAGATTGGGTCTCCAGAACTGCACACAGTACTCCAGATGGGGTCTCACCAGCTGTCTGTAAAGAGGGATAACAAATTCCTGTTTTCTACTGGTGATGCCTCTCCCTATGCATCCAAGTATCCCCCCAGCCCTCCTTACTGCCCTCTCACATTGCTTGCCCACCTTTAAATCATCTGATATGATTACCCCCAGGTCCCTTTCCATTTTTGTTGTTGTTAGTATCTCACCCCCATTGTGTACTCTTCCCCTGGGTTTTTGTTTCCCAGGTGCATTTTCTTGCACTTCTTAGCATTGACTCTAAGCTGCCATACATTTGACCATTCCTCTAACCTTGCCAAGTCCCTTCTCATCCTTTCCACCCCACCTTGTGCATCAACTCTGTTGCAGATCTTTGTGTTATCTGCAAAGAGACATACTTTTCCTTCCAGTCCCTCTGCAATGTCGCTTATAAAGACATTGAAGAGAACCGGTCCTAATACTGAACCCTGCGGTACCCCACTAGTAACCCCCGTTCTTCAGAGTGGACTCCATTTACTATTACCCTCTGTGTCCTATTCTCCAGCCAATTCTTTACCTAGGCTAACATCTTGAGACCCACTTCCAGGCTGGCAAACTTGTATATTAATCTTTTGTGTGGGACTGAGTCAAATGCCTTGCTAAAGTCTAGGTAGGCCATGTCCACAGCCCCTCCCTGATCTACTACTTTGGTCACCCAGTCAAAGAAGTCTATTAGATTCATCTGGCATGACCTTCCTGCTGTGAATCCATGCTGCCTTGGGTCCTGTGCTCCTCTGGCTTCTAGGTACTCGACAATTCTTTCCTTCAGAAGTGATTCCATCATTTTCCCTATCACTGAGGTTAAACTAACAGGTCTGTAGTTTCCTGCTTCTGCCCTGCTCCCACTTTTGTGAAGGGGAATCACATCTGCCCTCCTCCAGTCCTCAGGTACCACCCCATTCTCCCATGATTTGTTAAAGAGTATAGTTAGTGGTGTCACTAGTTCTACCCTTAGTTCTTTTAGAATTCTGGGATGAATCCCATCAGGCCCCATTGCTTTGTCCACCTTCAGTTTTAAGAGTTCTTTCAGAACCCTTTCTTCTGTAAATGGGATGGTATCAACTTCTGTATCCAGAGTGTTTCTATTGTTTGTTTTAGGTACCTCCCGCTCTTCATTTGTAAGTACTGAGCACAAATATTTGTTTAGTGTGTCTGTCTTTTCACCGTCACCCTCTGCCCACCCCCTCCCCTTTATTAAGCCTCACTATCCCTCCCTTAGTCTTCCTTCGCTCCCTGATGTACCTAAAATATGTGTGACCTTGTCAAGTCACCTAACCTCTCTGTCATTTATTTTCTGTCTTTGTGTTCGAAATGTCTGAGTGCCTGAAATTACAGCAACAAACTTTCTTCTCCTGGAGGAAGGACAGTCTCTTCCTTTAAAGGACTTCAAGGTATTTCCGTCTGTTTAGAAGGTGCTACATAAAGCCAAATTTATTACTTTTTCTGAGGGAAAGTCCAAGTTGTATTTAGCATACCATAATTTACTAAGATACTCACACCGGCCCAGGGCAGTTCTTTGGAGGGTCCATTCTCCCGCCACTAGTCACAAATGCCAGCACTTCTTGATTGGTTTTGCATGGATATGGCATGTATCCAAGAGAAAATATCTCCCAAAGAAGCACCCCAAACGACCTGTAGTGAAAAGTTAATAAACACAGCAAGGAAATTAAAATAAAATGCAATGGAAAGAGAGAAGCCAAACATTTCTGTTTTCATGTACAGTATAAGTAAAGGTTTAAGAATTAGCTATGAAGCCCTTTCCACTTCTGTTTAGGACCAGCTTAGAGTAGAACCTCGAAAAGTCCTAAAAGTTTTTCATTTCTCAATTTATTAAAAAATGATTTTACATGGGAACCCTCTGGTGGCTGTTATTAAATGTAATGCCCAATTAAGTAAAATGCTAAATAATTTTTCATTATTCACTTTACTTTTTTCAGTCAATTATCTGGTTGATGCGACAACCACCGCAGCCCACCATGGAAATACTGCTAGTACCATGGGCATGGAAAGGGACGGCAGTACTGGCAGCATCAGCAACTTTCAGCACAGCAATTGCCCCAATCCTGATTACAATTAATTACAGGCTATGCTGGCCTTTGACGTTTCCCGCAGCAGACATTCTCACTCACTGCAGCCATGGAGGACACTATAATACTGTTTTTATTGGTATAGCAGGTGGGGGATCACAGGATAAACTAGACAAATGGTTAAGGGCCTGTGACAGGGTCAGGACTCTACCCCATTTTTACAGAGAAACATAAAATTACTAAAAACCTTAGGGGGTGCTAAAAAGCCCCAACCAAAATAGATACCCTTCCTCAGAGCTCTCCACAGGCATCTATTTCAAGCCTTAAAAATAGACAGTACTTATTCCTTACTACAAATGTGATTTTTATAACAGCCTTGAGTTTTATCTAGTATTCAGGAATCTGCAGCACAAGAATGGTGAGATCCAACAAAGGGGGAGCTACAGGATCATCAAAGGCAGGGGAAGAGGACTCAGGAGCAGCAGGCCCAAATAATGTGGCCTACCCTCCAGTGGGCCAAACATGCCAGATGGTCCTCTTCTTTATCTAAGCAATGAGTCAGAAAATGGAGGGGATTCTAGAATGGCTGGGGTCACAGGATGCAAAGGTTGCCACTGCCAATGATGTCACACAGGCAGCTGATACACAATTAGTATCTTCCCTAAATGCAACAACAAAACTGATCCAGATGTGGTATAGACTGGAACTCATAGAGAATGCACAAAGATCAGCAAGTATTCCACCTGGAGGGACACCAGCCTATACTGGCAGGATGGTCTGCATCTGTCCAAGAAGGGAACAAGTCTTTTGGGAAATTGGTTTAAATGCTTCATTGGCAAGCTTTTAAACTAGTCAAGGGGGAGGCACTAATAAGTAGCAGGAAAATCCCAGTCTCCCACTACAAAACAGGGTACTAAATGAGAAAAAGACCAAGGTAGAAAGGTCAGTGGGGGATGCTACTACAGAAGGTAAAGCCATCAAAAATGGAGAGCAATGAGTACCATTGCCCATAGTCTAGGTAACAAGCTTCCTGAATTAGTGGCCTTGATGGAGGAGGAACATCTAGATATCATGGTAGTCACAGAAACATGGTACACACAGAACCATGACTGGGACATAAACATACCAGGATACACTATCTAAAGGAGGGACAGGGAGGGTAAAAGAGGAGGAGTAGCTCTCTACATAAGAGAAGGGATCAAAGCAACAGAACAAAATGGTAAACAGGGAGGAGAAGAAGCTGTGGGTCAATTTGGAGGCAGGCAATGGCACCACAATCTGCACAGGGTTGTATACAGACCCCTCTCAGGGGAGGAAATGGACAAGGAAATGATAGAAAGTATACTTAGAATGGCAGATAAAGGGGAGATATTGCTGATGGGTGATCTGAATATGCCAGATGTTAACTGGAGTGCAGTTGTAGCAGCCACTTCTAAGAGTGGGATTATTCTAGATGCCCTACAGGGGGCATGCCTTAGACAACTAGTATTGGAACCCACTCGAGAGGGAGCAATCTTAGACCTGGTCCTCTCAAATGGAGATGGAGAGAGGATCACAGATGTAGAAGTGGGTAGCCATCTGGGAACTAGCGACCATCGAACAGTATGGTTCACAATAAACACAACAATAGAGTCAAGCCATACAAAGGCAAAAGTACTGGATTTCAGGAGGGCTGACTTTGCCAAAATGGGTGAGTGCCTAAGGAATGCACTAACAAATGGGCAGGAAGGAGGGGTGGAAGAACAATGGGGAATATTAAAAACTGCCGTCACAGAGGTAACAAGCCTTTGTGTGAAGCAAATAAACAAAACAAAATGATGTAAGAAACCACTATGGTTCTCAAAGGAGGCGATAGTGAAGGTTCAAGAGAAAAAGAAAGCATTCAGAAAGTACAAGGAATCACAGAAGGAGCAGGACAGATAATTGTATCAGTTAAAGCAAAAGGAAGCTGGGAAGGCAGTCAGAACAGCAAAGGCCCGAACTGAGGAAAAGATAGCCAACTCAGTTAAGAGGGATAAAACCTTTTTTAGGTACATCAGGGAGCGAAGGAAGACTAAGGGAGGGATAGTGAGGCTTAATAAAGGGAAGGGGTGGGCAGAGGGTGATGGTGAAAAGGCAGAGATACTAAACAAATATTTTTGCTCAGTATTTACAAATGAAGAGGGGGAGGTACCTAAAACAAACAATAGAAACACTCTGGATACAGAAGTTGATACCAGCCAATTTATAGAAGAAAGGGTTCTAAAAGAACTCTTAAAACTGAAGGTGGACAAAGCAATGGAGCCTGATGGGATTCATCCCAGAATTCTAAAAGAACTAAGAGTAGAACTAGTGACACCACTGACTACCCTCTTTAACAAATCATGGGAGGATGGGGTGGTACCTGAGGACTGGAGGAGGGCAGATGTGATTCCTCTTCACAAAAGTGGGAGCAGGGCAGAAGCAGGAAACTACAGACCTGTTAGTTTAACCTCAGTGATAGGGAAAATGATGGAATCACTTCTGAAGGAAAGAATTGTCGGGTACCTAGAGGCCAGAGGGGCACAGGACCCAAGGCAGCATGGATTCACAGCAGGAAGGTCATGCCAGACGAATCTAATAGATTTCTTTGACTGGGTGACCAAAGTAGTAGATCAGGGAGGGGCTGTGGACATGGCCTACCTAGACTTTAGTAAGGCATTTGATCAGTCCCACACAAAAGATTAATATACAAGTTAGCCAGCCTGGGAGTGGGTCCCAAGATGATAGTCTGGATAAAGAATTGGCTGGAGAATAGGACACAGAGGGTAATAGTAAATGGAGTCCACTCTGAAGAAAGGGTGGTTACTAGTGGGGTGCCGCAGGGTTCAGTATTAGGACCCGGTCCTCTTCAATGTCTTTATAAGCAACATTGCAGAGGGACTGGAAGGAAAAGTATGTGTCTTTGCAGATGACACAAAGATCTGCAACAAAGCTGATGCACAAGGTGGGGTGGAATGGATGAGAAGGGACTTGGCAAGGTTTGAGGAATGGTCAAATGTATGGCAGCTTAGATTTAATGCTAAGAAGTGCAAGGTAATGCACCTGGGAAACAAAAACCCAGGGGAAGAGTACACAATGGGGGTGAGATACTAACAACAACAAAAATGGAAAGGGACCTGGGGGTAGTCATATCAGATGACTTAAAGGTGGGCAAGCAATGTGAGAGGGCAGTAAGGAGGGCTGGGGGGATACTTGGATGCATAGGGAGAGGCATCACCAGTAGAAAACAGGAAGTTGTTATCCCTCTTTATAGACAGCTGGTGAGAATCCATCTGGAGTACTGTATGTAGTTCTGGAGACCCAATCTCCACAAGGACATAGACAAGATGGAAGCTGTCCAGAGGAGGGCAACTAAAATGGTGCAGGGTCTGCACCAGAAGACATATGAAGAGAGACTAAAGAAGCTTAATATGTATAGCTGTGAGGAAGGGAGAGAGAGAGGAGGGACATGATAGAAACTTTCAAGTACCTCAAGGGAATCAACAAAGTCTAAGAAGGTAGCATCTTTCAAAAAAAGAGGTGTGCAAGAACAAGGGGGCACAATTTGAAGATAGAGGGGGCGGCTCAGAGGTAATGTAAGGAAGTATTTTTTCACAGAGAGGGTTGTGGATGCACGGAATGGCCTTCCGGAGGAGGCTGTGGAGCCAAAAACAGTGGCTGAATTCAAGCATGCATGGGACAGCCGTAAGGCAATTCTAGGGGGTTGGGGTAGAAAGAAGTAGGCTGCTGGTTAACTAGGATCTGCAGCTTATCCATTAGGTAGGGAAATGGGCAGATTGGGTGGGCCAAGTGGTCCTTATCTGCCGTCAAATTCTATGTTTCTATGTATTAGAATAATGGGCCTTGCTGAAGGTACAGGGGAATGACTTAGGTGCCTTCCTACTTTCTTGGCTTCTTATCGTGCCGAAATTAAATTCAGAGGATCTTGGGCAGCAGCAGAAACCAGCAGGAATAACACCCGCACCATGATGGTCATCACAGACAGTACTGAGTTATAAATAACATGATCTTGTCATCAGCATCCACTCATTATCCATTGTCACATGGCAAACAGTCCATTCTTCTTTTCCTAGATGTTTCATTCACTACAAGGGCCAAGAGAAAGAGCTTTGAGGGGGTTCAGGCTCCACTTCAAAGTATGGGGGTAGTGCACTCCCTATTCCCTATATCCCTATACTCCCTGGGCTGGCAGTATAGCTTAGAAAAATTAGGTGTTAACAAGCTTGATACATCCAGTAGACCAGACCTGAGTTTGATTCTCACAACATCCACTTGCATACTGTGTGACTCTGAGCGAGTCATTTAACTGTCCAGTGCTCCCAGGTCACCCCTGAAACAGGCACTTGTGCCTAGTGGGCCTTACCCGGTTACCAAAGACTAAAATAAAAAAAAAAAAAATTAATGCCAGCTCATCTCCGTATTGCCTACAGAGGAAAATGTTCATGTATGCTGACCCAAAGGATGCCAGCAAGTGGATAACTAAACGCAGTGTAGAACTGAAGCTTATTAAACAGGAGATGGGGAAGATGCTTGAACATTTTTATATGTTGGACTGTATAATTAATATAAGTTTGCAGTTCTTCATTTAATACAGCATAGCCACTGAGCAGATCAGTTAAATGTAGGTTGCAGGTATGTACAAGTATATTTTATGCTTTAAAACACTTCAATTTGAAAGTACCCCTGTAACAGTTGTTTTTGTGGGGTATATCCCCTGTATTTTGCTAACTGGTGACTGTTAAGATGGCTGAGGATACTAGGATCTGTTGGCAACATTTTCCCAGCCAGAGGTAAGCCCCGGAGAGACAGTTTATTAATTTCAAGTGACTGAGTCCTACGTGTTTTTTTTTAACCTAGTCAGAAAATAATTGCAATACCCAGTCTGGCCACTAGATGGCAGACAGAACACAGATCTTTTGCAGCTTGTTTTATTTATTTATTTATTTAGTGAGTCAGAAAATACCTTTGAGCGCAAGCTCTTTTACAAAGGTTCCATGTCATAGATTGCAAAACAAAGTACAATAGGAGAAAGCAAAGGTACATCACAATGAACGATACAGCTTGGATTCAGAACTTACAGAATAACTCAAAACATAGGCACAAGTTAAATAACAAGAAAAACACTTTATGAGGGCGGGGTGAGGGAATAAGCAGCCACAAAGTGCCTTGTCAGTAGTTCAGATGGATGGGCATAGCTAGCAGTGGGGTGAAGAAAGGAGGTACGAGAGAGAGAGAGAGAGAGATAGGTACTGCAGTGGAGGTGAAGGGTGGGGGAAGAAGGGCGATAAGGTATAGGGAGAAATGGGGGGTGAGGGGAGGCTGAGCGGAGAAGACATGCTAGAATAAATGGTGAGGTACGTGTGTGCATGGTCAGGCAACTTGCATTAGTAGTGACTGTTAGGGAGACTCACGGGACTGGGAGTTGGGGAGGGGGAAAGGTGGGGTGGCGGCTGCCGAAGGAGCATGACGTGAACTGATTGCTGAGGCAAGTCATGAGAAAGGACAGAGGGAAGGGGTACCTGAGGCCTGCCTAGTGCTTGCTGGGGGACAGAGAGCGCAGGTGTGGCTGGACTTAGGGGCAGGTGCACTTAGAGAGTGTAATTAGCTGCTGTTTGAGGTCAGTTTTGAAATGGGCCAGACAACTGGTGGACAAGAGGTGCCCGGGGAGTTCATTCATCCACAGAGGGGCCCAGTAGGCAAATGCACATTGCCCAAGTGAGGTGCAATGGAAGGGGATAGCCAAGGCCTCTCTAGTCCTCCCCCTGGTGACTTGTAACGAGTTGGCCGCCTTTATCCAATTTGCCTACACAAGGTGGTGTTTTACCCAATAGAGGCTTCTTCCCTAGGATGCAAGTCTGGAATTTGATCCTGTTTCTTAATGACAGCCAATTTGAGCATTTGTACAGAGTACAGGTGTGAGTGCCATGCTCAGCATCCAGGGTGAGTCTGCAGGTTTTGTTGAGCGCAGTCAGAACCCTCTTGAGCACTGTATCCATTGCTGCCCCATAGACCACTAGGCCATAGTCAATAGAAGATATAATGGAACTGTGGACTGAGAGGCGGAGGGCCCTCGAAGAGAGGTATTTCCTGTGCCTGTACAGGACACCAATCTTGGTATTGACTGTCTTGACCAGAGAGTCAATATGCTGTGCAAATGTGAGGGGATCATCTATTATGACCCCCAGATACTTGAACAAGTGGACTTGTTCCAGCAGCTCGCTGCATGAGTTGGAGATGATGGGGGGTGCTTATTTTTGTTGTGGGGGCTGGATATAAGCATGGCCTTGGCCTTCTTGGAGCTTAGTAGCAACTTATGACTACAGAACCAGTCCTTCAGTTTGGAGAAGGAGTTCTGCAGCTCAGATTGTAGGACAGCCTGAGACATGCTGCTGCTCAAGAGCACAGCATCATCTGCATATAGTATGAGATTGGTGTCGCAGGCTGTGAGAAGATCATTTAAAAAGAGGCTGAAGAGTAGGGGCCCCAGTATTGATCCCTGGGGTACCCCTAATGATACCTCTCTTGTGTTAGATACTGTGCCCAATTTTGACACATTGATTTCTCCGTATCAGGTAGTCTTGGAACCAGCAAAGGGCATTAGGCGCCACACCCATGTTTTGCAGTTGGGTCAGTAACAGGGGTGGCTGACTGCATCAAAGGCTTTGGTGAGGTCAATAAAGACACACCTCACCATTTTGCCTTCTTCCAGTGCCTTATGTGCATAGTCCGTATAGTCCAGCAGGGCAGTGGTGGTACTGTGATTTTGTCTGAAGCCATGCTGGTTGGGGAATAATAGATTATACTTATTGAGGTAGTCGATGAGTTGACTCGCCACAGATTTTCCAGTGCCTTGAACAGGAGGGAGAGGATAGAGATGGGTCTGTAGTTGGCTACCAGAGACTTGTCACCTCCATTATGCACTGGCGTAACTAGGGCCTGCTTCCAAACTGCCAGGAATTGGGCAAGGGCCAGGGACTTATTGTACAGTGTGGTAATGGGCACTATAAGAATGTCCAGAATGAGGGATAGAAGTTTCATGTCTATTCCATCACTGCCCAGTCTGGTCTTACCTAGTACTTTCTTGACCATTGGAAGTTCAGCATTACTGTACTGTACTGTAGCTTTTTACTCTCAGTGCCTGTTCTGCATAAAGTTTAAAGTCAACACTGTTGAAGTTTAGCATAACAATCAGTAGAAATTAGCATGTTAGTAGGTTTGGACAGAAGGCTGCAGGTAGGAGGGTAGTTTCTTGGAGGAGTCCAGTCTTACGCCAGGCTATTACTTATCTTTAATGTACTGTATAGCACTTGTTTGAGCTGGCCGCTCTGATAGAAACATAGAAGCATATAAATTGTCATCAGATAAGGCCTGCTAGGCCCATCCAGTCTGCCTGTAGGCCCTATACATTGTATGTGGCCACTGGCACTATGTGATCAATGGCTTTTCATAACTCCCTCCTCTCTCAAGCTTCCCTTGTGCCTGTCCTAGGCATGCTTAAACCCCTGTATGCATGCCAACACTACCTGCTGTGGCAGACTATTCCAAATATCGACTACCCTTTCCGTGTAGAAAAACTTCCTCACATTACGTCTTAATCTACCCCCTTCCAATTTCATATTTTGCCCCCTTGTTCTAGTACTTTTTCTACATTGGAAAAGGTTCCCCACCTGCACCTTGTTTATGCCCTTGAAGCACATGAAAGTTTCAATCATGTTCCCCCGCTTTCTCCTCTCGTCTCCTCCAGTGGCTACATACTGAGGTCCTTTAATCTCTCCTCATATGTTTTGTGGTACAAGTCCTGCACCATCTTTGTCACACTTCTCTGGATAGTCTCCACCTTATTTATGTCCTTGCACAGGTGTGGCCTCCAGAACTGCATGCAGTACTCCATGTGAGGCCTTACCAATGTTTTATACAATGGCATCACCACTTCCCTCCTCCTGCTACTGATACTCCCACCTATGCACCCCAGCATGCCATTGACCCTCCCTGCTATCTTTGTGCACTGCTTTGATACCTTAAGGTCATCAGAGATGATTAACCCTAGGTCCCTTTCCTCTTTGGTGACAGTCAGCTCCCCCTCCCCCCCAAAAAAATGTAGCTCTCCCCAGGGTTCCCCCTACCCAGTTGCATTATTTTGCACATCTTTGCACTCAACCTCAGTTGCCAGATCTCTGACCATCTTTCAAGCTTCTCCAGGTCCCTCTTCACATTCTGCACCCCTTCTGGAGTATCCACCCTGTTGCAGATCTTGATGTCACCTGTAAACAGGCAGACCTTTCCTTCCAGCCCCTCTTCAATTTCACTAATGAAGACATTGAACAGGATTGGTCCTAGTACTGATCCCTGAGGTACCCCGCTGGTCACCCCTCTCTCCCCAGATTGTACCCCTTTTCCCACCACTCTCTGTCTCTTGTCTGTTAACCAGTTCCTAGTCCAGTTCACCATCTTGTCTCCTATGCCCAGACTACCCATCTTGTTAATCAGCCTTCTATGTGGGACGGTGTCAAAGGCTTTGCTGAAATCTAGGTTGGCGACGTCTACCGCCCCTTCCTGATTTACTTCCCTAGTCACCCAATTAAAAAAATCTATTAGATTCGTTTGACATGACCTTCCTGCTGTGAATCCATGTTGCCTCAGATCCTGACCACCACTGGATTCCAGATGTGCCACTATCTTTTCTTTCAGCAGTGTCCCCATGTTCTTTCCTATCACTGAGCTAAGGCTGATTGGCCTGTAGTTCCCCAGCTCCTCCCTCCTGCCGCTTTTATGCAGTGGGACTACATGTGCCCTCCTCCAGTCCTCTGGAACCACATCCGTATTGAGTGGCTTTGTGAACAGGGCCGCACGAGGCCCTGCTAGTTCCCTTCACAGCTCCCTTAATATCCTCAGGTGGATTTTTTTTTTGAAATTTAAGTTTATTGGTTTCAAAAACAATACAATCAAAGCAAAGCAGATAAGATATAAACCAGTAAGCCATAACCACCCCAAGCCCCCCCCATAAACGAAATGTATAGGATATCAGGGGACTTTGAAGGCAAGAAAAAACCAAGCATGAAGAATAAATTCCCAGCCAAAGTATCAAAGAGACATAACCCTTCCCTCCCTCCCATACCCTCCCAGGGTGCACCCGCAGATAATCTACAACACAGAACCATAAGAGTCTGGATATCATCTTCTCATCACATAGAGATTGGTATCCTAACCAACAGCACAATTAATTGTAACGAGAAGTTAACATGTCCAACATCCATTATGATACAAAAAACCATAAAGTTAACAAACATTATACTATATGGCATGAGGGTCAAGGGATCGGGTCACCAGGCCTTATCCCTTAGGGTAAGCAAAGGGATTGGAGTTTACCCCATCTTTTGTGAAATAGGTCCAGGCGATTCTTATAGCTGGCAATCAGTTCTCAGATTGAAGATATGACATCAACTCCTTTAACCAGTCAGCATATGATAAGACCAACCGTCCCGCCAGTGTCTTAAAACCAGCTTCTTGACTGCCATGGATACCAGGGCCATATAATATCTGCGCTCCACACTGTCTACATGAGAAAAATCCCCCAAAACACAAATTTCAGGACAAAAGAACCTACTCAGACCCAGAAGGGGATCCAAATTGTCCCGAATTAAGGACCACAGAGGGGCAACTTTAGAGCATGTCCAGAAAATGTGAATTAAATTGCCCTCCCCTTGCAAACATCTGAAACAATCTGGGGCGGAAATTAATTTACGCTGGAAAAGTTTAACAGGAGTATAATAGAGATTATTGACAATATAGTATTGCACTAACTAAACCTATCTTGTGTATAATATCTGTATAAGTTAGGCCAGAAATTTCTCCAAAGCGGACGTCCCTCCGAAGGAGATGCGCCCAGACCCGAGGACCCCCAACCTCCTCTCGCAAGTTAAAAGTCAGGAGGTAAGAATAAATCTGCGAGATTGAATGGGGCTGAGAGGCCATCGTAATAATATTGAGAGAAAGGGTGGACCACCTATTGCTTAGACGTCACCCTAACTTACTACCCACTTAGGTGCCGGAGTTGGTACACCTTAAAAACATCTCTGCTTGATATACCAAACCTTGCCAGGATATCACTAGAATCAAGGAGCACGGTTTGGCCAAACAAGTGCTCAACCATGAGATCTTTAAGTTGTGGAGCCAGTTTGGCCCTATCCAAGAGTCACCTAACTTAATATTGGGTTAAGAGTTATCGGCTGCCCTAAATCCATGTGATTAGAAACCGAAAAGACTTGAGACATTGGGCCCACACTCTAAGGGAAACTGCCAACGCATCGTCTGGGATCAGCTGAGAAAGTGATTTCTGAGTTTGGTAAAATAAGGTCAACATATCCACTTTAAGTTCGGAAAGAAAGGCCTTTTCTAGCTGAAGCCAGATTGGGTAAGAGCATTCAGTGTTCACAGAGAACCATTTTCTTAACTTGGACAGGTGGGCTGCCCAGTAGTATAATAGGAAATTAGGGAGTCTCAGGCCACCTCTCTCTTTAGGAAGCGATAGGGTACCATAAGAGCAACGAACCCCCTTCCCCTGCCAGATAAAAGTAGAAACCAAGCTATGCAGCTGCTGAAAAAAGGAAAGGGGGACCCAAAGGTTAGTAAGGTTCAATGGATAGAAGATTCGGGAAGGACGCTCATTTTAATAATATTGATTCTGCCCCACAAGGAAATAGGAGCACTGTCCAACGTTGCAGATCTTGGCTAATCGAGTCTCTAACTTTAGTTAGGTTTAATTTTTGAGAAGAGAGCGATCAGCAGAGAAATAAATCCATATATTTAATTGAGCTGGAGGTCCACCTCATCCCAAAGGAACGAAAATCCCGCTTTAAAAGTATAATTATTTAAAGGAAAGATCTCACATTTAGAGATATTTAACTTGTAACCAGAAAGGGAACTGAACTGCTTAATGATACCCAGAGCTGCCTCTAGGGATGCTACTGGTTCCACTAAGTGCAGCAAGACATCATCTGCATACACCGATAAGACTAGATCCCGATTTTGGAGCCTGATACCCCTCACCTGGGGGGAAGACTTAAGGTTAATCAACAAGGGTTCCAGATATAAATTAAACAACAAAGGAGACAGGGGAGATCCTTGCCTAGTACCGCAAAGAGACGGAAAGAGGGGACAAGACCCCATTACAATAAATTTTGGCAGAGGGGACTTATAGAATACCTGTATCAAATTCAAAAAGGAAGTTGGGAAACCCATTTCCTCCATTACTGTCCATAAGAAGGACCAGTCAACCCGATCAAATGCTTTCTCAGCATCAAGAGAAATTAGGGCGACTGGGCCTGAGGTAGTCCGGGCATACTGCAAGATATGGGACAAGGTCCTCAGATGGTCGGCTGCCGACCTTCCAGGGACAAAACCGGCGTGCTCAGGGCTCAGAAGACCCGACCAAATCATCTTGATCCTTTCGGCGAGTATTTTAGCCAGTATTTTAACATCATAATTCTGGAGAGAAATTGGACGGTAACTAGCCGGATTAGAGGGTTCTTTATCTGCCTTGGGAATTAGAACTATGGTGGCCTCGAATAAAGCAGGATCAAGCTCGGATGAGACCAGGAAATAATTATATAACTCAAGAAGGATAGGAGCGAGCTCCTTAACAAACACTTTGTAGAAGTTTGCTGGGAATCCATCTGGGCCCGGTGCCTTGTCTGGAACCAGTGAGGCTATAACACTCTTTATTTCTTCAACTGAGATAGGGGCTAATAAGTCAAGACTTGAGATTCCGATATGCACGGAACACCAGTTCTTCTTACATATTCTCTGATATCCGCTATCGGATAGGATGATGGGGAACGGCTATAAAGATTCGAATAATATTCTTTAAAAACCTGAGCAATATCTCTGGGCGAGGAGACAGTATTACCAGATGGGGAAACCAAAGAGGGAATAATCCTTGAGCTCTCAAGTGCACGCAGGTGCAAAGCTAATAATTTCCCGGATTTTTCACCAAAATCCAGATATTTAGCCCGGGTTTTCACCAGACAATACTCTGTTTTTTCTTTCAAAAGATCCGAGTATTCACTCTTAGCCAAGAGAAGTTCCTTAAGATCTGACACCGAGGAAGACGATGAATACCTATAGTCTAATTCCCTAATCCTACCAACCAACTCCAGCGATCTAGCTAACCGTGTCTTCCTCCTAAGGGAGGCCATTTTGATAAGGTCACCTCTGAGATAGCACTTTAGGGCTCCCCATATCATATCTACCCTAGGGGTGGAACTTATATTATCAGCCAGAAAAAGAGATATTCTAGAACTAATTTCTGAGACACACTGGGGGTCCTTTAATAACTGAGTATTTAAACGCCACATGGAGTCACGGGAATAGTCAGGGTCAAGGGACAGTTGTATCCAAACCATAGCATGATCCGACACAATGATCGGTTCCAGACCAGACAAAGGGATCTTTGGGAGAAGAGAGAGACTAACTAATATCATGTCTAATCTTGACTTGGTACCATGTGACTGGGACTGGAAAGTAAAAGCACACTGTGAAGGGTTAGCCAGGCGCCACGGATCGCCCAAACCTAGCAATGAAACCATTTCACAGAAGGCTTTCTGGGCCGAAGTAGGCGTACGCCTGTCTTGGGGTTCCCTGTCTAGCCTCAGGGAGAAGGGCACATTCCAATCCCCACCCAACACAAATTGAGTGGGCAAAAAGCTGGCCAGCTTATCCACCAGTGTCATAAAGAACTCAGGGTTCCTTCCACCGTCCATAGACTGAGCCAAGAACCACGTTTCTCCATTTAAGTTACCCTTAACTAAAACAAATCTCCTTCTGGTCTGAGAGGGCCAATTCTTAATAAACAAAACATGTCTCTTAAAAGAATCGCCACCCCTTGCTAAAACAGGAATTCCCGGCTAAATAAAATTGAGAAAACCCAGATCGAGAAAGCAGCCTAACTTCATCATGACACAGGTGTGTTTCTTGCAGAAAAAGGATGTCAATGTGGAGTAATGAGCAGTGATTGAAGACCTGTAGACGCTTGGCCCGATCCCTCAGCCCTCTAACATTCCAGGATGCTATTTTAACTGTATTTCCAGCCATCTTGTGAGTGTATCAATACAGTTAGATATCCAGGCAAAGTACATATTACCTACAGAAGCAAGGTGCACCTCATATATAGCAATCAGGGACCCTTTCATAACATCCCCACCCCCCTCCTCCCTGCAAAAAAAACCCCTTCCGAAAAATTGAAGCAAACCAGGTCGTAGAAAACCCTCCCCCCTCCCCCATTACCCCAAAAACCGTATCCACCCAAGAAGCATCTTTACATAAAGTTATCCAAAGTATCCAATAGTTGAGTGGACTATCCGCCCGTAACCCCCATCCACCCCCCTTATCAAAACTCTAAACTTTACAGAACACCAGAAAAACCAGAAAGGACCTCTAACCCCACTAATAAGGCTAAAGAAGTCAACACCATAACCTGCCATATTCCATCCCTCCCCAAAAGACGTCCCCAGCCACAGACCCACCAAAAACTATGTACAAGTGGGGGTTCGTATGAAGGTAGTCCTAGATGCAATTTGTTACCCCGAGTCACGAACCTCCCTAATCCCCACGTAACCCCCGACCCCCCAGAGCCGGAACCAGATAGCCATACACTAGAAAAATAGATACATCCCCAATACAAATGCAAAACAGTGAGACCATTCTTGCCCAGCCAGCCCCAGGCAGGTTAGCTACCCCAACACACGGCTCGCAATCCAGCATCCAACGAGCAAGCCCACTAAGCCCTCCCCCATAGCCGCCCCCAGCCCACAACATATAAAGGCCAGAACAAAACAGTAGGTAGAAGACAGGCATAAGGGAAAGAAAGAGAAAACCCAACATAGAAAGGCTTACATCACAAGTTATGGGCACTATTTAAGGCTTATCATCCCAAGCGCACCAACCAAACTCCAATTACCTCCCCATCTCTGTAGTGCCCCAAAAAAACACCTACCCAGGTCCGCGCCGATTGTGGGCGATGTAGATCTGACCTCGCATGCCATTCAGGTTGAGATAGGGAGAAAAACGCCAGAGGGTCAAAACTGTGGTTGCCGTTTCTGGGGAGCGTTTAAACCGCAGAGCACCCAGCGGTCCGTCCCCCAGGAAGTTCCCACCTGGAAACCGCAGCCTTTGAATAAAGGTTCCACCATCGGGACACCCCTGCAATCGCGAAACCGGGACCTCGAGCCAGAGCCAGACCCAGCGCCCCCGCCCCCACCCCGACGACTGACCCACAAAGAGGACCCAGAAGAAAAGGAACCAGGACAGCCAAACCGAAACGAGGAGGATAGCTCAAACAGACCAACAACAGAGGTAGGTGGCAGGGGGGGTAGACGAACACCAGACAAAGGGCCGGGAAAAAAAAAACAAAGAAAAAAAAAACGGACAGCCAGAGACGAAAAGAAAAGACAGACAAGACCACAAACAGGGACTTTAGCTCAAATGAGCATTAAAGCAGATCGCCAGAGTCCAGAGCAGAGTCCTCATCCAGGTCCCTTAAACAAATCAGGCAGTCGGGTTGTAAGGTCCTTGTAGGCCACATCGGGGGTGCCAAAACTTATAGCAGACCCACCGACAGTCACTTTTAGAGTAGCAGGGTACACCATCCTAAATGGAATCGCTGCCGCTATTAATTTTTGCACGATCTGATGGTATGCAGCCCTCTTCTCTCTAATTTCTTTGGGAAGGTCCTGGGTTATACGGATCCTTGAAACACCCCACAGAATCTCCTTTAGTTCCCGGGCCTTCAGGTAGACGTGTTGCCTTTCTAAGTAACTAAGGAATTTTATGATGATCGGACGTGGGGGGGATCCAGCTGCAGGTCGGGGGCGTAATGAGCGATGTGCCCTTTCAAGGTGGTAGGAGGTATTTATGGGAGACGGGCCCACTATTTTGATGAGGAATTTCTGTAAAAAGGCCATGAGGTCTGGGCCTTCTTCTAATTCAGGAAGACCAATTATTAGTAAATTATTTCGGCGGTTTCGCTCCTCCAGATCCTCAGTTTTTAACTGCAGCTTCTTAATTTGCTGCTTAAGCTCGCTATTTCTGTTTCAGCCTTGGCTTTCCACCTCCGAGGAAGCGGCCCTGACCTCCACATCTGAGACCTTTAGATACTGTGGAGAGGTCGCTATGTAAAGATTTAAGTTCACTGCTCAACTCTACCAGGAGCTCCCTCAGAGGATTGATTTCTTGGAGGAATTTGTCCTCAGACAGTGGCATAAGTTGTGGAGCCTTATCACCTGTGCGGTCTGGCCTAGCAGGGGCCTGGTTCCTTTGCTTTTTTGCGGCCTTCTCAGGAGATGCAGGAGGGGTATGCTTTGTGAGGGCCTGCTTTCCATCCACCTCCATCTTGCCCCAATAAAGGTTCGGTTTCCCAAAATAAGATCTTCAGTGGATGCCAGGCTATTAGTACCCTTGGTTTTTAATCGAATTTCTGAAGAAAAACAGCAGAAAGCACTGTAAAATTCACAATTCAGGCGGCCAGAGGGGGGAGTTCAGTATCCCAGCTGCTGCTTAGATGGATGCCATCACGTGACCTCCATCCTCAGGTGGATGCCGTCTGGCCCTATGGCCTTATCCACCTTTAGTTTTGTGAGTTCTTCAAGAACTCTCTCCACAGTGAATGGACTGGTGTCCACTTCTCCCCCCCATTGCCTCTGCAACCCAACTGTGGTTCTCGAGCCTCCCCCTCCTTAGTGAATACTGAGCAGAAGTATTTGTTCAGTGTAACCCCCTTGTTACCCGGGGTTACTAGAATCCCAGTAAGACCTAGTGGTAGGCAGGGAAGGCAGCTTGTGAAACTCAAGTTAAATGGGTTTCACACTGTCTCACTTTGTTCTCAGTCTCAGCTGAGACTGAGGGATGACATCACCAAAAGAACTATCGCAGCTGCATGAGTCACATTGGAATCTGCAGCAAAGGGAGTTAGTTAGAACACTGGGAGTTTTGAAGTCAGTCTTCAGTCAGTCTTCAGTGAGTGGAGTGAGAAGTTGGGAGCTTGCTGGTAAAGCAGCTCAGTGAAGGCTCTAGGAGCCTCAGCCCTGACAGAAGGCTACTTTTAAGTAATAGGGTGTGTGTGTCTCCACCTTAAAGAGAGACACAGAATATTACTGAAGTGGTGGAGACCACTGTTTTCGGGTCTCAGTGCCCCCTCCCTCCAGGGGGGATGGAAAGGATTTCCCTGCAGATTCCTGGGGCAACCCCCTAGTTCTGCTTGTGGAGGAAAAGCTGCCTATGTGTTCCAGTATTTATTTGGGAGAAAAGAAGATTTGTGAGTCGCCTGTGGGGCACCTGCAATGAGAGGTTGAGTGTCTGCTCTGGCTAAAAGGGCCTATGTTTTCACCCTGAGACTTGTGTGACAATTTGGGGACTGAACTACTACAATATTGGGAAGCGTAGAGTAGTGGGCTAAGCAAGTTAAAAGTAGGTTCAAGTTCCAGAGTTTGTTGGGATGCAAATAATATGTAGAGGTGATGTGACAGACGTCTACCCTTAATCTACATTTGAAAGTTCAGGAAAGGAATTGTTCAGTTTCCAGAGAAATGGCTGGGTATGGAGTCACATGATGCAGCCCACTGAGCAGCACTCTCCTTCATGAGCTTCTGCCCCCCATCAGTTTTTATGCTGATTAAATTAGGTTGGAGAAGTTGTTAGCTATTTTGCAAGTGGTGGAAGTTCTCTTAGTAATCGGTGCATACCTGACGGAGGCTGCATGGAAATAGAAATGAAGAAAAATCCTCCCAAACATACCCCTCCAGCAACTCCCGAGAAGGCCCCGAAGAAGCCTAAGGCCTCTACTGCGTTCCAGATGCAGTCTGCTGGAGTCGGGAATATGGAGTCGGAGCCTCTCACCCTCACTAAATTTCTGGAGGACTTTCATCCTTTTAAAGTAGAAATCCAGAACATCGCGGGAGAAATCAAAAGCATCTCTAGCGCTTTGGAATCGCTCTCGCAGAGAACATCGGATAATGAAGTCCGTTTACATTCCTTGGAGCCTAAATATGAGCAACCTGACCCCGAGCTGGTGGCCATGAGGCAACGCTTATCTAAGATGGAACAGAAAGTAGAGGATCTCGAGGGTCAAAGTCGCCGCAATAATGCAGTAATAATAGGCTTACCTGAACGGGAAGAAGGCACAGACCCAATCAAGTTTGTAAAGAAATTCATTGAGAAAGTTGCTGGTCCTATCCCCTTTGGCTCTGAATACACCATTGAAAGAGCCCATAGAGTGCTGTGACCAATGCCGCCACAAGGAGCTGCCCCCAGGACCTTTATCTTTCGTTTTTTGAATTTTCAAGAGAAACAGCATTTTTTTGCCAAAGTTCGAGAAACCAAGTAACTTACGTGGGAAGGAGCTAGATTGAGAGTAGTGCAAGATCTACTCTTCTCAGTGCGCCAGAAATGAGCTACCTATCACCCTTTAGCCACCAAGTTAATAGTAGCTGCGATCAAGTTTAAAGTGAGTTATCCAGCCAGACTTTAAGTTTTGGTGTCTGGCTCCTGGATAACATATGAGAATGCGGAGTCCGCGGCTGCTGGTCTCAAGGTGGTACTCCCGGATTTGTTTCGTACCCCCTGAAGCAGGGGGGAATGGTTCTGGATGTGAGCCTGAATAACAGAGTCCAGTACCTGTCCTTGAACCAACTTAAATGGGCTGGCGAATGATGGGAGCTTGCCTGCTCTCGCTGGATGCTGTATGGGTTTTTTTTTTTTCCTTTTGGCTTTTATGCTTTGTAAGCAATGGGGGGCCAGTCGTAAGGTTTGCCTTGGAGCTTTCGATCATACCGAATCTGTGCCAGCTGGATCCCTAAATTAAAAGAGAATCATGATCACCCAGCTAGTAATGCCCTGTAGCTCCCGAGGTCTCGAGTTATGTTTCAACAAGAGGTGCATCTATGTAAGTGAACTGTTTTGTGGGGCTGCTGCCTTGTGGTGTCTCAAGCTAAGTTCGATTTTGGACTGGGGACTAGAACCGATGGATCAAGTAGCTCTTTCTCCCAAGGAAGCACTGTTATTCAATATGTAATCCGACTCAGCATTATGGACTTTTCGCCACTAGATGGCGCCAGAGACTGTAGTTTGTTTAATATTTATTAGCGTTTGCACAGGTTTCTTGTAGGGAAAGATTTCTGATAGTTATAAATACTTGCTGTTTTTCTAGTACCTACAGGGGGTTATTTGTTTGGAAATGTCTTCCTTGTATAGTTATGTAAATAATGAAGCTATGTTTTGAATGGGCTAATAATATAAGCCTTATGTGTGTAATTTTACACATATGGAATTTATTACACTGGCAGGGGTTATTGTTTAGCTTCTTTCAGGACCCCCTCCTTTTCTCTGCTGATCTGAAAGGGCAAGATGTACCCCGTTTTCAGGGGTGTTTTTTTTTTTTTTCTTTCTCTGTTGTATGGTTCGGAGGGCTTATTATACTCTAATGCTCGTGCCTTTAGATACTCTGTATAGGGATAATTATTGTTCAAGTCTACTTTTGCACTGGTTGTTTAGGATAGACATAGCTGGCATAATAGTACAGTTAATTTAGTTGTAAATGGCGGAGGGACAGGGTGGCAAGGAGATGTCTGGGTGAGCTGTTTGTCATGTACCAAGAGAGTAAGGGGTGGGAGTGGGAGGGGTTGGGGTTTATAGAGGTTATTGGGGTTGTGTTTTTGTTGGGGGCTTGTTATTGGGGTTTGGTTGGGTATGGGTAGAGGTGGGGTGGGTGGGCAAATGCAGCAGATACCTCATAACGTGCGGCAAGAAAACTGTCTTTGAGTACAGGTGGAGCTTTATGAAGTTACCTAGGATTTTAACAAATAATGGCCAATAATATCCAGTTTACTACTTGGAATGTTAAAGGGGCTAGGCATAAGACCAAGCAATATAAGATTTTGAAATATCTAAGTCACTTAAAAGCAGAAGTTATGTTTTTACAAGAAACACATCTGCTTAATGATGAAGCTGATAAGCTGAGAAGACAGCAGGTGGGGAAGGTCTTCACTGCACAGGATAATACCCAAAGCAGGGGGGTCATGATCCTTCTACATAGATCGATCCCTTTTAGACCTACCCAAAGTATCTTTGATCCCTCTGGGAGGTTTTTATTTGTGAGGGGTAGGTTGCACACTTTGGATATTGTGTTGGGCAGTGTTTATGGTCCCAATGCTGATACTCCTGGTTTTTTTATGAAAATATTGGAAGTTCTCACTCCTTTTTTGGGTATCCCTATGATTATAGGGTGAGATTTCAATTTGGTATTCGATCCATCTGCAGAGAGGTCAGGTCGTTCTCGCCATGGCCTTTCCCCGGCTCAAAGATCATTCAGGGATTTCTTAGATTCTGCAGGGCTCTGTGATGTATGGCGTGTGCTTCATCCCAAAGATCGGGATTACACATTTGTCTCACGAGTGCACGGCATTTCTTCACGGATCAATTACATTTTTGTGTCTCAAATACTTTTGTCTGGGGTCTTAGATTCTAGTATTGTCCCAGGTCCACCTTCAGATCACTCGGCAGTAGTATGTAGGATCTCCCTGTGCTCTTTATCTAAAAAGGGGGTAGATGGAAGTTGAATAACCAAATTCTCAAGGAACCTGATATGGTTGACTATATAGCATCCCAAATACAACAGTTTGTGGTTTTAAATAATAATTCTACACGTCGACCGGATATGGAATGGTGTGCTCTTAAAGCGTATTTGAGGGGCATTTTAATTGGCCTAGCTTCGAAAAGGAAAAAGGAATGGGAAAAAAAAGCCTCCCGTCTTCTATCCCAAATTAGGAACATGGAATCCTGTCTTTCCCCTGCCTCTTCGGAAATCTTTAAGCAGGATTTAGTTAAAGCAAGGGATGCTTATCTTGACCTGTTAAGGGAGCAAGATGAGTTTGCTATTTTAAGAACTAATGCAGTTTACACAGACCAAGGGGAGAAGGCTGGGCTGCTGTTGGAAATGTGTGTTAAACAACAAGAATCAGCCAGATTTATCACAGCTGTTCGTTCTTTAGAAGGGGATTCCCTTAAAACTTCACCTTCAGAGATAGTTGACGTATTTACTAGTTACTTCCGGGATCTATATGGTCCCTTGGTCGATCCCACCTCTGGGGAGGATTTGCAAAAATATTTGATAGATCTGCATCTACCCTCCCTTACCAATTCTCAGCAAGCTACATTAACGTCTCCTATTTCTGAAGAGGAAATAGCTACGGTAATTAAATCTCTGCCGTCCGATAAAACCCCTGGTCCTGATGGATTTTCCTCTAATTTTTATAAAGTATTTTCCAAGCAATTAACCCCCATTTTGTTGTCACTTTTCCAATTCCTTCTTTCTGGTCAAGGGTCTGATCCCTTCCTTTTTGAAGCCCTGATAGTTCTATTACCCAAACCAGATAAGCCACAGGACCTGGTTTCAAGTTATAGACCTATTTCTTTAATCAATCATGACATTAAAATCTTAGCCAAATTATTGGCAGATCGTCTGAATGTGGTTCTTCCTTCCATAATAGGGGAGGAGCAGGTGGGTTTCATGAAGGGAAGATCATCAGTTGATCATTTACGAACCCTTGCTCACATCTTCTCGGCCTCCAGGGATGCCGCTATTCCAATGGCCTTGGTCTCCCTGGATGCCGAGAAGGCCTTTGACAGGGTTTATTGGAATTACTTGTTTGCAGCAATGGAGGCATTTGGTTTTCCCAAGAAATTTCTGAGCTGGGTTCGTTCATTATATCTGATGCCCTCTGCTAGAATCTCTTGTAATGGAATGATTTCCAGTTTGATTAAACTGCATGTGGGAAAAGGGTGTCCCTTGTCCCCGCTGCTTTTTAACATATACCTAGAGCCCCTTATCCGGGGATTAATGAGAGCCCAGGACATCCCAGGTATATCTCTAAATGGGCATGTGGTTAAGGTTGCAGCATATGCAGATGACCTCCTTTTGCAAATAACTAATCCAGCTGCATCTATTCCCTCTATTCGCGATACAATAAAGGGGTTCAGCAAGGTTTCGAATTATAAACTTAATATTGGGAAAACCGTGGTTTTTCCTCTTAATCACAGGGTGTATAAACAAGAAATTACTACCTTTGGGCTTGCCTGGCAGTCTGATTCCATTAAATATCTTGGAATCATGCTGACACAGAGTGTAACTCGGCTTAAGCAGTTAAATTTGGATTTGTTGGCCCCAAAAAATTTATCAAGATCTCTGCAGACGCTTCTTCCTCTCTCTTTATGGGGTAGGATTAATTTGATTAAAATGAACATTTTTCCCCGTCTACTCTATCCCCATAATATGTTGAATATTGGCCTTCCGTTGTCCTGGTTTAAAAAAATCCATAGTATGTTTTCGAATTTTATATGAGGGTATAAAAAATCTAGAATGGCGTTTCGCAAATTGGCCGCTCCCAAAGGAAAAGGAGGGTTAAGACTTCCACATATGGGGCTGTATTATTGGGCCAGCCAGGCCAATAAATATCTTAAGTGGCTGGCAGCAGAGCAGCAACTAGTACATCCCTCATATACCCCAGTTTGGCTTAGGGTAGAGTTAGACATTATTAAGAAGCACAGATTCCTCCCTTGTGCGTTGTTATACACTAAAGTAGGACTCCTCCCTGCATCACTGCGTAACTCTCCCATTGCAGTGTCGATTAAGGCCCATGCCCAGTTGTGTGCGTTTCTGAAATATGATAATATTAAGGACCTGTCTCAGCCAATAAATGGTAACCCTAATTTGCAATTAGATAATAAGCCTCTATTATTTAATTGGCTTCCTCTGATAGGAAACTGTCAGCTGAAAGATTTTATTACGGTTGATAGACAATGGTGCTCCTCAGTGGAAATTATGCATAAGTTCACGGTACCTGGTATAAACATTTTCAAGATTTATCAGCTTTGGCATCTTTTGTTAAAAGTATTTGGGGTTACTCCGCCTTCTCCCACTCACATTAGTTTTCAGGTCACCCTTGTAGAACTGGCTGGAGTGTCCCATGCTGTGTCGAAGATATATAGTATTCTATTCGCATGGGCATACCCTGACAATTTTGCCCCTGTCATTTATTGGTCTTCCCTTTTTCCAGACAAGGAGTTAGATTGGTCTCTTCTCTGGCATAACTGCCATAAATTCTTATTACAGGATAGACTAAGATTAATGCAATTTAAAATTTTACATAATATTTATTATACTCCTCAGAAATTGGCCAAAATGGGTGTTGAGTCCTCTCCGTTCTTTACAAGATGTAAGCTGCAGCCTGGGGACCTTCTTCATATTTTTTGGAAATGCCCCAAAGTTGCTCTGCTTTGGACCACTATAAAGCAAACGCTGACCCACTTTTAGGGCTTTCTGATTTGTTTACACCTGAAGTATGTCTCTTGGGGGATTTTTCATGTATTTCTGTACTGTGTAGGAAATACTATATGGCATTAATTTCCATGTCTGCTAAAAAAGTGGTCCTGAGACATTGGAAAGATTCTGACAACCTGACTTATCTTGAGCGGCTCCAGGAGCTGCTTGCTAATCTCAGAACGGAGAGAACCATCGCAAGTCTTTCTAGTAAACTTAAGAAGTTTAATAGAATATGGGGTTCTTTTCAAGCCCTGTACTCTTTACAAGTCTGACATACATGCTTATTATAGTTTATGGTGTTATTTGGTTGGTATGAAGCTGCGCTAGGATTTGGGGGGTGTATGAGGGTGAGGGGTGGGCAGGGAGAGAATGAATCAGTATTACTTTGTATAGTAATCACAGTCTCATTATGTTAAGTGTTTTCTGGATTTGTTCCCTCTATTGTAAACTTTAATAAAAGTTGAATGGAAAAAAAAATAATGGCCGGGTATGGGCTGTGGGAGCTGGAGGAGGGTGGCCCCCCATCTCTAGTGACCAGGGCCACCTCTACGGATTTCTTCTGTGGATTTCTACTTTACCTCAGGCACTTGGCCAGTGATGGGGGAAGTACCCAGACGTGGGATTGTAAGGAAAATTCTCTCTAGGAGTCTCAGACTCTAGTGTGGTTTGGGGAGCCAAGACAGGATAATTGGTTCATTCTTCCAATGGACCGTGAACAGGATAATTGGTTCATTCTTCCAGTGGACCGTGCAATGGGATAATTGGTTCATTCTTCCAATGGACCATGAACAGGTTAATTGGTTCATTCTTCCAATGGACCACGGATCAAGTGGCTGGCGGAGGAGCCGGGCCAGTGGGGAAAACCCAAGTGTGTACAAGTTGGGCTGTGTACCCAAAGCTGCGTGCAAGTCCGGGCTGTGTGCCTGGTGGGTTTAGAGCCTGAGGGCTGGAAATAGTGATAAAGTGTTCTGTTGTCTCTAATCTGCATTACCAGAAATGTAGCCCCTGGGGGGGTCCGTCTATGCTTTGTTTGTTCAGCTAGGATGTGAATAAAAGCCACACTGAAGAATCCCATTCCTGGTTCTGGACATTACAGTTATTGCTTCCTGTGTTCGGATTTACTTGGGTGCCCCAGTGCAGAGTAGCCAAACCTAGGTCCCCCTGTGCCGAGTAACCTCATCCTCCCCGAACCCAGTCCCCACCAGGTACTGCTGTCAGCTTCAACAGCATGCCACCTGTCGTTTTGCAAAAAGGCAGGGGTGAGGGGTTACAAAAATGGAGGCACCACTTTGGATTTTGTTCTGGGAGGAAGGTGCTTGGGCAAGGAGGCTAGCATTTTGGCTATCTGGCAGTGGGTAGCCCAAAAAGCTGAAGAAGTAACTAAGCGTGTTTCTGTGTGCTGTCGATCTTATGCTGTTGTTTAAAATTGCCAGCTGTTTACCAAGGAGCAGTAAAGCCAAAGAGTGTGCCCTTGTCCTGCATCAAAATTGTTTACAGCATTTTTGCCTGCTTTAAAATGAACTGTTGTAAAGAAAAGAGTGGAAGACTAGGGGTAGCAACAGGAAAATTGTGCCCTGGACGTTGGAAATGCTTTCTGAATGAATTGAGAGACTGCAGTGTAAATGGCTATGTTAAATGGCTGAAATGGGCTCCCTACCGTGGAGTCAGTTGGGGAAAAAAAGTTGCATTCTGCAGTTTAAATTTGCCTGCTCGACGATCGCCGTGAGGAGAAGAGCCCTCGTGAGGAAGAAGAGGCTCATTTGCATGGCGTCGTGAGATTGGTCAGGCTGAGATCAGTCCCGTCCCTCAGCCAGCTCTACAGTGACTGCCCCAGCATTCGAGAGGGAGTGTGAATGGAGTGCATGTACTGGCAGTGGAGGAGCATCACAGAGTGTTAAAATCGCTGTAAACTTGTCAAAAATTAGACTTTCTTGTTTAAAATCGGGCTCAACCCGCTAATCGATCGTTGAAATTGCAAGAGTGGTGGTTGAAAAGATGATTGGTAGGACTGCCCACCCGTTTCTGTTCAGAGGCCTCCAAGAACTGGCTGCAGGCCGTTTTTCCCCATCACAGCAAACTGCTACTGATAACAGTAAGTAACAAACTAGAAACTGCTCAAACCGTGATTTTCAGCCCAATGCCATATAAATGTGTGTGCAGCAGTGTAGTCGCTTTGCAAGTAACAACTGTGTCAAGTCCTGCCAGCAAGTGCAAGTCTGTTAAGCCATTGACTGTGTGCATAATAATGAATTCAGCCTCAGTTTAAAGTTTGAAGCCAGAGAGAGACTGTGGGTTGTAGCAAAAGTGCAGCACTAGTTATACAGGCAATTCTGTGCTAAAAACCCTGAAGCTGTAAGGGACTGTGAATCAAATAAATTATTTCAGCATGTAAAAAGTCTGTGGAAAATCCTGTAAATGTGTTTAAAGCAAGAATAGAGCAAGTTGTGCAATTTGAGTAAAAGTTATCAGTAGTTTGTGTAAATCGGGTACGCAGTGGCTTGACCCAGATTTTGAATGTTGATGCACAGGAGTGCTGCCACCACCATTACAGGGTGGGGTAGTAAAGTAAACCCAGCAGCAGAGGAGCCATTTTACAACTAAAGAGTGTGTTCAATAAAGTGGGACTTTCAGTTACAGTGAACTTTTGTTTATTTTTCTGCAGTTATGGCCTCAGGACCAGCTCGTTACCACGACCATGCCTGGGTTGCAGTAACAGCAGCAGTAAATAGACTGAGGGATATTGAAAAGTGGTGCTATGGAGGACAACTGCCTCCTCATGTGGCAGTTCCTGGTTTTCCAGTGCATGTGTGTCAAATATGCTTGAGAGCTGGAAGGGACATCTTCATGATTCCTCACTGTGCTGGATGCCTAGAAAAATATGGCTTGTATAAAGCGCCTCAAATTTGGTTGGCTCCCACATGGACAAAGGTTCAGGAATCTGCAGTTGGCAGCACACAGCACCAGGTGGAGCCTGTGGAGGAAGGCCCTTCGGGGGAGTGTGGCACAAAGCTAGAGGGTGTAGAGCTAGAGACAGAACCCTGAAGTTGAAGTTTCGGATGCTGGATCCCAGAAAGAAAGTTTGGATAAAGCATCAATAGACTCCTGGGGGCGACGGGCCTAGCTCAAGTCTCTTAGGTGAAGACGAGATGCGGGAGGCCTTTGAGTGGGAGGTGTTGACCTCCGCGCCTAGTGATGAGTGGAAAGTCTCAGGAGTGAGAACGACTGCTCACTCCTGGGCTCAGATCCTCAGTGAAGAGGAAGATGAGGGGGAACCTATGTGGTCTTGTGAAAAAGGAACGGGTACACAGCCTCAAGATTTTGCCTTGGAGGAATGTATGGAAGAAAGTGGTGATGCCACTGCCCTGGCTTCGCAAGAGGAAGGAGTCAGGGATCCATTTCTAATTTCTTTAAAGATGCGTAGCTGGCAGAACCAGGACTGGCGATCCCCAAGCCAGGCCAGTGGTCTCAGATTGACCAAAGCAAGTAAAGAGGAGAGACTGGTTCGTAGAAAGGCAAATGAGATCTATGGTATGACCTTTCCTACCTTTCCTCGGAAAGTCTGGGAGGAGATTAAGAACTGCAGGAAATCCTGGATCTGGGATGAAGCAATGAAAAGTGTGCATCCTGGGGCCAACAAGCATGTAAAGAACAGACTGTTCCACTAAAAGTACACCCAGTGGAAGAGAGGCAGAACACTGTTTATAGACAGAGTGAGAATAGTGGATGGAGAGGGACGTGAAATCTCCCACTGTGTGAATTATGTGCGCCAAGATGGGGTAATAATTCAAGCTCCTGACCCCCGGTACTATTGGCCTCAGTGCAAGGACCTCCCAGCAAATGTGCCTGTGCCTACAAAATGGAAAGCAGAGCAGTGGTAGTCAATACTGCCACACCAGACTGTGAAGTGCCTTATTGATCCACCAATATGGACATCCAGAATTCAGGTGCCCCACATTCATCAGTCTACAGTGTACTGGCCTTTCCAGAAACCATTGACTGGCCCACCAGATGACTTCAGATCCAGAAAGGACACCAGCCCAGCTGTATCCTGTTCATCATCTGGTAATCGGATGACATCGGACCAGTTGTTTTCTTTTGTTCCTGTTCTAAGGTTCCATCTCCAGAGATGACATCAGCCCAGCTGTTCCCAGATGTACCCTCCTGTGATTCCCAGAAGATGTCTGCCCAGCTGTATCGGAAGAAATGCTGCCAGGGAGAGTCTTCGTCAGAGGTGCAGGTCGGTCCCAAAATTTCCATTCTACAAGTGGCTGGTAAGTCCGAACTTTTCTATCTTTATGACACTGCAGTACACACCCTACACTAGCAGACTTCAAAATGTGTGAACTGTCCTCAAAGACTCTCCCCTTTGGGACTTTGGCCTGATAGAACTGTGCTTCACCAGGCTCTGGCCCAGGAGAGACTCTTTATTGGACTAGCCTTCGGGCATTGTGGTCACTAGTTGGGACTTTTAGGGCACTCCATCCCCCCAAATGTGTATTGTAAATAATGTTGTTTGTTTTCTAATGTAAATACTGTTTTTCTACCTTTTTTCTAAAAAGATCTTTTTGGGATTTTTCAGTGTTTTGATGGTAGGGGTCTAGGTAGACTGTTTATGCAGATTAGGAGTGTGTGTTGTCTTTCTTTGTCTTACAGGTGTTCCTGGGAAGACAGAAGAGAAGACAAGAAGAGGAGGAGGGGCTCATCGGAGTTCCTCATTAGTACTTTAGTGTGTAGAAATTTAAAGTACTGTGTTGTTATGGTTGTTATTACTGTATTAACCCTTTCCTTCCACAGGTGTGGTTGTGGGGGTAGGGAGGAGGCAGTAATGTGGTATTTTAATGGTGTGTGGTTGCAGGTTGCCCAAGGTCGGGGAGGTCCGGGTTGTTTTGTTTTGGGGTATTAGGTTAGAAGCAGATAGGTTTTCCCTAGAGGGTTAGGGGATAGACAGGCTGTGGCCCTGACCTGCAGTAGGGACCGCAGTGCTGATCTATCAGGGCTATGCTCTGGATAGTTCTACCAGAGCCACTAGGTGTCCATAGTAAGTGGATAGTGTAGAGGCTGATATGTCAGCTAAAGGCCTCTAGGCCCTTAGTGTTGCCTGCCTATGCTTGCACATGGTAGGAGGGGGCCTGATCACCCCCCTCCACAGGTAGCACATAGGGTCCATCACTAAGGCCGGGTAAAGAATGACTGCGGACAGTCATTTTCCTGGTCAAGGGTGAGTGTAACCCCCTTGTTACCTGGGGTTACTAGAATCCCAGTAAGACCTAATGGTAGGCAGGGAAGGCAGCTTGTGAAACTCAAGTTAAATGGGTTTCCCACTGTCTCACTCTGTTCTCAGTCTCAGCTGAGACTGAGGGATGACATCACCAAAAGAACTATCGCAGCTGCATGAGCCACATTGGAATCTGCAGCAAAGGGAGTTAGTTAGAACGTTGGGAGTTTTGAAATCAGTCTTCAGTCAGTCTTCAGTGAGTGGAGTGAGAAGTTGGGAGCTTGCTGGTAAAGCAGCTCAGTGAAGGCTCTAGGAGCCTCAGCCTTGACAGAGGACTACTTTTAAGTAATAGGGTGTGTATCTCCACCTTAAAAAGAGACACAGAATATTACTGAAGTGGTAGAGATCACTGTTTTCGGGTCTCAGTGCCCCCCCGGTGGGGATGGAAAGGATATCTCTGCAGATTTCTGGGGCAACCCCCTAGTTCTGCTTGTTGAGGAAAAGCTGCCTGTGTGTTCCAGTATTTATTTGGGAGAAAAGATTTGTGATTCGCCTGTGGGGCACCTGCAACAAGAGGGTGAGTGTCTGCTCTGGCTAAAAGGGCCTATGTTTTCACCCTGGGACTTGTGTGACAATGCGGGGATTGAACTACTACAATATTGGGAAGCCTAGAGTAATGGGCTAAGCATGTTAAAAGAAGGTTCAAGTTCCAGAGTCTGTTGGGATGCAAATAATATATAGAGGTGATGTGACAGAAGTCTACCCTTAATCTACATTTGAAAGTTCAGTAAAAAAATTGTTCAGTTTCCAGAGAAATGGCTGGGTATGGGCTGTGGGAGCAGGAGGTGGGTGGCCCCCCATCTTTAGTGACCAAGTCCACCTCTATGGATTTCTTCTGTGGATTTCTACTTTACCTCAGGCACTTGGCCAGTGATGGGGGAAGTACCCAGACATGGGATTGTAAGGAAAATTCTCTCTAGGAGTCACAGACTCTAGTGTGGTTTGGGGAGCCACGACAGGATAATTGGTTCATTCTTCCAATGGACCGTGAACAGGATAATTGGTTCATTCTTCCAATGGCCCGAGGATCAAGTGGCCGGTGGGGGAGCCAGGCCAGTGGGGAAAACCCAAGTGTGTACAAGTCGAGCTGTGTACCCAAAGCTGCATGCAAGTCCGGGCTGTGTGCCCGGTGGGTTTAGAGCCTGAGGGCTGGAAATAGTGATAAAGTGTTCTGTTGTCTCTAATCTGCATTACCAGAAATTGTAGCCCCTTGGGGGTCCGTCTATGCTTTGTTTGTTCAGCTAGGATGTGAATAGAAGCCACACTGAAGAATCCCATTCCTGGTTCTGGACATTACAGTTATTGCTTCCTGTGTTCAGATTTACTTGGGTGCCCCAGTGCAGAGTAGCCAAACCTAGGCTCCCCTGTGCCAAGTAACCTCATCCTCCCCAAACCCAGTCCCCACCAGGTACTGCTGTTAGCTTCAACAGCATGTCACCTGTCATTTTGCTAAAAAGGCAGGGGTGAGGGGTTACATCAGTATTTCTGCCTTGTTCAGATCCCACTCCTTACACTCTCCCTTCTCCCCTTTGAGCCTCACAATCCCCCTGTTTTTTTCTTCTTTCACTGATGTATCTATAAAATACCTAATCCCCTTTGCTTACAGACCCTGCTAAACCCTCTTCTGTCTGCACCTTTGCTCTCCTAACAGCCTTCCCTGTTTCCCTTAGACATTCAAGGTACATCTCCCTGTCCTCCTCCCTTTGGCTCCCCTTATATTTCCTGAAACTCAGCCTTTTAGCCCTGACTTTGTCCCCCACCTCTTTAGAGAACCGTAGTGGTTTCCTTCTTCTTTTTTCCTTTGGCCACTATCCTAACAGATTGGTTTGTTATCTCCACTATGGCTCCTTTCAATTTCTCCCATTGTTCCTCCTCCACTCTATTACCCATCCTTTCCCAGGACTGCTTATATACATCAACCCATTTCAGTGAAATATGCCCTCCTGAAATCTAATACTCTTGCCCTTGCATGGCTTAACTGAGTCCATGTCTCCAAGCTGAAGCACACCATGTGGTGGTCACTAGACATCAGCTGCCCTTCCACCTGTATTTGTTTGACTCTGTTCCCATTGGCCCACACCAGGTCCAGAATCAACAAAAGCACCAAGGGAGGTCGACAGTGAACATGCCGACCTCCCCCACAGCGATGGCACAATACTGACATCGGTATTGTGCCATCCATGAAGCAAGTGTTTTCTGTGGGGGGCTGTGCTCCCGCACCCCCCCCGGACTTTAGGATTATCAGCTCCAGGTCAGAGTTGGTCTGGGGGGGCGGAACACTGGCGGAAAGTGAAACACAAAAAAAGGACCATTACAGTGACTGTTGCCATAATGGTCTTTTTTTTTGTGTTTCGCCATTGGGGTGTCGACATGCAGGGGTGCACCAGAGTCGACTTGTCCCTGGTTGGCTCATGCACCAGCTTTCTGAGTCTAACCCCCTGCAGGGATTCTAGAATGGCTGTGCTTCTGGCTGAAGCAGCCACTTGGGTGGCCCAATCCATAGCCAGCATATTGAAATCCCCCAGTAGCAGGACTTCACCTTTAGCTGCCATGTTTAATTGTTTAATTAGTATTTCGGAAAGAACTTTGAGCATGAGCTCTTTTTACAAAGGTTACACGTCAGGGTGGACAATAAGACAATACACATATTCAGTGGTTACAGAGGCCTGATCATTAGGCATTAAAGAGCGATTACATGACAATTAGACAAATAGGAGAAAAAAAACTGAGCAGTTGTAATTGAATACTAAGCTAGTTCTAATCGGTTGCCCTAGGTAGCACATCCCTGGAAACCTCCAAATCCATTGATAGACTATGGCAGAGTAATTGCATAGGGTTTAACACTATCCCAGATGGCAAGAGGCTGGGTGACAGTGAAACAAGGGGGAATGGATTTGAAACCAACTGCAGAGAGCAAAAGGTGGGGATAGTGAAACGGGGGTTGTGATGGGGAGCAGCTCCATAGGGCTTTGTCGAATATGGTGTGCATGTGTGGGGGGGGCGTTGGGAGGGGCAATACCAAGTGCATTTAAAAAGGATTGATAGCTTACTTAAGCCCTTGGCTAGGCTGGAATGGAGGCAGGGTTCTCTAGGTAGCCCTGCTGGGTGTTACCTTGGGCCTGTCTATCAAGTGGGGCCTGAGAAGCAGGTGCATTTTGAGTTAGACATTAGGTGCTGTTTGAGGCCTACTTTGAATTGAGATAGGCTGTTGTTTGTTTGTAATTTCATCGGGAGTTCATTTATCCAGAGGGGGCCCGATAGGAGAAAGCACGCTGCCCTAGTGAGGTTCGGAGGAATGGTATGGACAGTGCTCCATTCTTCCTTCATCTGGTGATGTGTGTTGAGAGAGAGGCCTTGAGCAGGTTTCCTATACAGGGTGGGGGTTTTCCAAGGAATGCCTTCTTTCCCAGGAGGCAAGTTTGGTATTTGATCCTGTCTTTTAGGTTAAGCCAGTTTGTACGCTCATACAGGGTGCAAGTATGAGTGTAGTGATCTGCACACAGGGTGAGGTGACATGACTTATTGAATGCAATTTGAGCCCTTTTGAGCTCTGTATCAGTAGCAGCTCCATAGACCACCAGCCCGTAGTCTATCATGGAGAGTATGGAGTTGGAGACTGAGATTCGGAGTGCTTCCGGGGTGAGAGATTTCTTATGCCTATAGAGGACCCCGATCTTTGTGTTTACCACTTTGACAAGGGAGTCTATGTGGTGCTTATAAGTGAGAGAGTCATCAATGGTGACTCCAAGGTACTTGAACAAGTGTACCTGCTCAATCTGCTCACCAGCCTTGTTGGTGATTATGAGGAGAGCATGCTTGTGTTTGTTGTAGGGGCTGGATTGTAGCATGGCCTTGGTTTTCTTGCAATTTAGTAGCAGCTTTTGCCTACTGAACCAGTTCTCGAGTTATTGAAAGAGTTCTGTAGTTCTGTTTGAAGGGCAACCTGAGAGGTGCTGCTGCTCAGCAGCACAGCATCGTCTGCATACAGAATAAGTTTGGTGTCACAGGCTGTGGGTAGGTCATTTACAAAGAGGCTGAAAAGCAGGGGCCCTAGAATTAATCCTTGAAGGACTCCTAGGAGTACATCTCTGGAGCTGGATACTGTCTGCCCGATTTTGACTCACTGGCTCCTGTGTGTTAGGTAGTTATTGAACCAATTCACGGCGTTTGGTGCCACACCCAATCTTTGGAGCTGGAGTACTAGTAGAGGGTGGTTGATGGTGTTGAAGGCTTTGGTGAGGTCAATGAAGATGGACCCCACCAATTTACCTTCATCCAGTGTCTTGTGCGCATAGTCAGTGTATTCCAGCAGTGCCGTGGTGGTACTGTGTTTTTTCCTGAAGCCATGTTGGTTTGGGCAGAGCAGATTGCACTTATTGAGGTATTCTAGGAGTTGACTTGCCACAATTTTTTCCAAAGCTTTGGATAGTGGGGAGAGGATAGAAATTGTGCCTGTAGTTTGACACCAGCACCTTGTCACCATTCTTATGCACTGGAGTTACCAGGGCTTGCTTTCATACCTCTGGAAATTGAGCTAGGGCCAAGGATTTATTAAATATCAGTGTTATGGGCATGATAAGAATATCAAGGGTGAGAGATAGTAACTTCATGTCTAGCCTATCACTCCCCAATCTGGTTTTGCCTAAGACTTTCCTGACCATCGTTAGGGCCTCCTTCACCATCACCTTCTTAAAGTTGAAGGCTGGGTGGTTAGTTATGAGCAGGTTGGCACAACCTTGGTCCTCCACAGGCAGAAGGTAGTCTGGAGGCAGCACTGAGGACAGGTCTGCAAAGGCCTGGTTAAAGGCATCAGCAATGACCAGCGGATCTGAGGAGGATGAGTTATTAATGTTGAGCATCTTAGGGTGCTGCTTTTGATCTTTACCAAGGATGTTCTTGATGTTGTCCCAAAACCTCTTTCCATCTCCCCATGCATTGCTAAGCTGGACCTTATGGAAATTGGCTTTTGCGAGCCTGATAAGTTTGGTGCACTGATTTCTAGCTGTTTTGTAGCACTGTAGGTCATGCTTGCTGCCTGAGTTTAAGGCTTTTTCCCAGAGGCAGTCCCTCTCCTTTAGGAGGGAGAGGAGCTTGCCATCAATCCAGCCGTTAACCTCCCCCTGAATTTTCCGTTTTGTGCATGGTGCATAGATATCACAGATGGAATTGAAGCCCTCAGTGAAAAAACTAAGGGCCTGGTCCAGTGTTAGGTGCCTTGTTGATGGGGGACCAGTTGTAGGCAGACAGGGCCAATTTGAGAGATCCAAGTTTGCCTTTCCACAGAACCCTGCTCTCGATGAGGCAGGGTGAGCTTTTGGCAAATTTAGTGGTCCATATAAAGGAGATTGGGGAGTGGTCACTTAGCACGTCCAGGAGAACCCTGAGTTCGGAGAATCGAGTCGGTAAGTTAGCTAAGACCCAGTCAATGAGGGTGCTGGTACCAGCCTTGTAGTTCTGCCTGGTGGGGTGAGTTACAAGTTGTGTGAGATTGTGGGAGATGATTAGGTCTCTGGAGGGTGTTGCCTCCTTACATAACCAGTTAATATTAAAGTCACAGGTCAAGATGAGTTCTGAGCCCTTTCTGAGTGTGCTAATTTCTTCCATAACAAGAGGAAGGCCTTCCTTGGCTTTCTTGGGGGGCAGGTAGGTTGTGGCGATGGTAAGGGTCTTGCCTTTTAGGCCGACTTGTATTTTTACCACTAGTAGCTCATAATCCTCCACAACTTTGGAGATGAGGAAGATGGAGAAACTCAGCGAGTTTCTGGCATATAGGAGGCAGCTGCCACCTTTCCTGCCTATTCTATCAAGTCACAATGCTTGGAATCCTTTGATGGTCACCTCATCATCTTTGATCCTACCCGACAGCCAGGTTTCAGTTAGGCAGAGTATGTCAGTGGCATGGATGGTCATCCAAGTCTGGAGCTGGTCGAATTTGGCAGTTAGGCTGCAGATGTTTAGTGATGCTATCTTTAGGCCATTCACTGTATGGACCCCCCTGCTCCTCAGGGTTGTTGGTCCAGGGTTTAGGTGAACATTGCCAGAGAGTAGCAGTAACAGAAAGATAACCTTTCTGGCAGATAGGGTGATGTTTATCTTCCCTCATGTCTTCCGTCGCCTGCACTTCAGGTTGGGGAGGTGTCATATATATTCTCCACTAGTTCCCTGTCTGCTTCCTCCCCCTGTGTCGGAGGTCTGTAGATCACCCCTGTGCATATTGCTATTCCATTCCCTCGCTCCAGGGGGACCCACATTACCTCGGCCTCCCCCTGTCTTCCCTGAACTTCTGTAACCTTTATACCATCTCTGATGTACAGGGCCACTCCCCCAACCTTTTTACCCTCCCTGTCCCTCCTGAACAGTGTATAGCCAGGTACACTGACTTCCCAGCCATGATTAGCAGAGTACCACATCTCTGTTATTGCTGCTTTGTCAAGGTCTGCATCTGCCAACAAGGCCTCCAGGTCTGGAACCTTATTTCCTAGGCTACGGGCATTCGTTAGTATGACCTTCCATGTTTTACAGTCTGCCCTCCCTCTGCTCTTGTTTCCCCTCTCCAACATTTTCCCCCACCCCAGTTTCCTTTTCAATGTGCTCTCGGCCCCCACCCTGTATCACTTGTTACACATTCTTCACCTGCCTGCCCCTCCCTGCCTGCTTTAGGTGCTGTTGTCAACTTATGTTTCTGCATGTTACCATGGGGTGGGGCATTCCTAAGCCTCCTGACCCTCCTGGCTCCTCTCCCCTTGGCCAGTTTAAATGCTCACAATTGAAGCATTTAAACTTCTCACTAAGGACCAAGGTCTCCTTCTTGAACAGATACAGGCTGTCCTCTTTATATAAGCTTGCATCTTCCCAGGTTAGGCCACAGTCCCCTATGAAGCCAGAACCCTTCCTTCCACACCAATCCTTCAACCAGGAGTTGAAGGTATGGATGTGGAGTGCCATAGCTTTCCCTGTGCCCTGGACAAGTAGCACCTCTGAAAATGAGATGGAGTGTGCTATTAGTTTCAGGATAGCCCCACTTCCTGAAATCCTTCTGGACTCTGGCTAACTCCACCCTTCTCCTGGCCAGGTCATTGGTCCACTGGTGGACAATGACATCCAGCTGTTCCCGCCTAGCTATTGCCCTAGCGATCCTATGGATCCGCTTCTCATCCCTCCATGCAGCGCTTCCTGGGAAACACTTGACCTCCCTCTCTTCCCTGCTAGGTGTCCCTAACTCCACTCCCTGGACAATAAAGTCCCCCACTAGGAGACGCTTCCCGCTCCTCTGGGGTCCCCTGCCTCCCTTCCCTGGGGCTCCATCCTGGATGACCCTCCCATCCTCTCTGGTCCCAGCCTTGGGTTCCTGAGTGGGGCTTTCCTGTTCCTCCAAAACAGTGTAGAATTTACTAAGTGGGACCCGTTGGGGGATGTGCTTTCCACCCACCCTCCCTCACCCACCCTGAGCCCACCGTAGTCCGATCACTCCTCTTCCTGCGCATCCTTTGAGATACAGGTTGTGGACCCGGTGGTCTCTGGGTTGGGGTGGATGCCGCCTTCAGCTTGGCCAACTTTGCTCAGAGACAGGCAACCTCCTCTCTCAGCCCAGAGAAGTGCCTTCAGATAGGGCAGACCCTGATGGTCTGACAAACTTCCCCATACCTTGCTCCTTCTCCTGTACTTCTCTGTCTTGTATCTCATGCTGTCTTTTTTCTTTCTTTCTTTTTTCCTTTCTTCCCTTCTCCTCTCTGCAACAGTAAATGGTGAACTCCCATGAAATTAGACTTACAGGGATGTAATCACACATGGGGATTAATGTTTTCAAGCCTAAGTTAGAATTTTGTTTCTTAATTGTTTAGCTCAGAAAGGACTGCTACTTAAAAGAGATGTGCTAGAGAACAAAAGATCACAGGGAGGTCAGATCAGAAAACAATACATAGCCGTAGAGATATTTACTAAAGGGGTATCTACAACACTCTGAACTCTCTGAGAAGAAGCTGAGGGCAAGAAAGATCTAATCTAATCAAACAGGGTAACCTGAAGCTGCAAGGTACTAACCTAATCAAACAGGGTAACTTGAAGCTGCAAGGTACTAACCTAATCAAACAGGTTAACCTGAAGCTGCAAGGCACTAACCTAATCAAACAGGGTAACCTGGAGCTGCAAGGCACTAACCTAATCAAACAGGGTAACCTGGAGCCGCAAGGTACTAACCTAATCAAACAGGGTAACCTGGAGCCACAAGGTACTAACCTAATCAAACAGGGTAACCTGGAGCCGCAGGGTACTAACCTAATCAAACAGGGTAACCTGAAGCCGCAAGGTACTAACCTAATCAAACAGGGTAACCTGAAGCCGCAAGGTACTAACCTAATCAAACAGGGTAACCTGAAGCCGCAAGGTATTAACCTAATCAAACAGGTTAACCTGAAGCCGCAAGGCACTAACCTAATCAAACAGGGTAACCTGAAGCCGCAAGGCACTAACCTAATCAAACAGGGTAACCTGGAGCCGCAAGGCACTAACCTAATCAAACAGGGTAACCTGGAGCTGCAAGGTACTAACCTAATCAAACAGGGTAACCTGAAGCTGCAAGGTACTAACCTAATCAAACAGGGTAACCTGAAGCTGCAAGGTACTAACCTAATCAAACAGGGTAACCTGGAGCTGCAAGGTACTAACCTAATCAAACAGGGTAACCTGAAGCTGCAAGGTACTAACCTAATCAAACAGGGTAACCTGGAGCTGCAAGGTACTAACCTAATCAAACAGGGTAACCTGGAGCTGCAAGGTACTAACCTAATCAAACAGGGTAACCTGGAGCTGCAAGGTACTAACCTAATTAAACAGGGTAACCTGAAGCTGCAAGGTATTAACCTAATCAAACAGGGTAACCTGAAGCTGCAAGGTACTAACCTAATCAAACAGGTTAACCTGAAGCTGCAAAGTACTAACCTAATGAAACAGGGTAACCTGAAGCTGCAAGGTACTGCTTAGAAAGGGTGTCTATGAATTTGATGCAAGGAAGAACTTTTAGAGTAGGTATGGAGTGCAAATGAATTGGCTGAACTTTCTGTTTTAAAACTGATGTAAAGCAGCTGTCAGTTTCCCAAATCTGGTTACCATTTTAAAGCCATTCGGCCAAATATATATTTTGATTGTTGTGTTTTTACTGAAGCAACACTATTTGCACCTTGAACCTTTTTTCATGGTTTGTCTGTATTTCCTGACTCACTCCTCTACCTCAGGGCCCAATCAACAGAGCTGTCTGAATCAGTAAGTGGGTGCATACAGCTGCTCTGCACCTGTGGAGGCCACCATGCACTCTACACTGGCCAACCCACACTTCTTTCCACCAGATTTCTGCCTAGCCCATGTAGCTGTGCATCATATTAGGTGGGGGAGTTGAGAATGGGCAGCACCCACACAGCATAGAATCATAAGCATATTAACACTGTTGTTGCAACTGGGGATCTGTAGCTTCCACAGCTCAGAAGGTTGCTTTAGCAGATCTTTACCCACCAACTGCCTGGTCAACCATCATCTGTAGTGTCACTTCCTTGCTCCCAATTCTATATTGTGATTGGGGAAGGTGATTGGATGATGGGGCCTTAACACCAAAGTGCCAGTTTTGGCACTTTCTACCATATCTCAGAATCCCCCAGACTGACTGCCTAGTGTGGGCAGGGGATCCATATGGCAGGGGATCCATATGGATAAGAATGCTGTGCACCTATTACCTGGCCAAGGAGCTCTGCATGGAAGGCATGTGGGAGGAGATGACCAGAGGCTTTGATTGTCCCCTGAGCTACAAACTGTAGGGGGATGCAGACCATCAAGAGACAGCCACGTGTGAAATGCCCACTAGCTGGCCTGATTTATGGATTAGGCTCCCAAAATTGAGTCACATACAGTACATAATAAAAAATTATATAACCTGGCATTTCTCTTAATCACGACCTTCCTTCTATATTATAATAATTACTGCATCAGAGCTTTCCCTAATCATTCTTCCCTTTGTGCTGCACTCTCTGGCAACCTTCCAGCCTCAGTGTCAGATGTCATGATCACAGCAGCGGCCCAGAAGCACAAAGGCTGACAGTACCATAGGCTGTCATGTTATACCAGTCCATGTTTACATTTTCACCCATCCTACCATCTGTAGTGGCTGACTGCACCCCACCATCCTTATCATGGGAGAGGCTGGAGAGACTCGATATTCTGAGGGAGCTCCTAACATCAGACAGCTTCAATAACCTGGCCACAGAGGCGCTGTTGCAGCATGGTGGGGAAATTGCTTACTCCAGATCCTCAGAAAATTATCTTTGCAGTGCTCCAGTGATTCATCCAGCCCAGGTCTGGGAGACAAATTTACTACAAACCTAGGTGCCCCACATGAAATGCACTCCCCCCTTGGGCCACTGAGTCAGGCATCTGAGCCTATGTTTGAGTTTCATCATTTGAATGTATTAATGTATCAATTACATGCTAATTACATGCCAACTCCCAGGGTCCGTCTTGTGTTTCCCATATTTTTATCTCTCCCTCTCCCAGATTTTGAAGGCCTAAGTCTCACATTTAGAAGACGAGAGGATCAGAGATAAGAAAATGTTAGTTTGACTGCTCTGGTCATGTTGTAAGACAATCTTTCAAGGAAAGTACAAGGAGCCAATTCGTTCTGCATTTAGCGTCTGATTAGCACAAACATTTCAGTCATGGAGCTTTCTGCTCTATCTCATCAAGTGTAACCCTTGGGATTCCCATGTATTCCCAGAATAAATGTTTTTCAGTTGGTCTTGCACCTAAAAGGTTAATTCCTGGGCTCCCCCTAGAGACACTGGTGCCAGTGTGGAAGGAGCTGTCTGCAGTAACACATGTGCCAAGTTTCAGTTCTTGGAGCATGCTCGGCTGTTAGTCTGAAGAGAGCCCTAGTTAGAAAGAAGATTGCCTGCTTTTCTTCTCTACTTGAAATCCATTTTTCTCTGGGGGGAGAGAGAGAATCTAAGCCTGCTAGGAAGTGGCAGGGCTGTTTCTTTGTAGATCCGGGGGGGGGGGGCAACAGACTATTTCCTTATCATGTGAGCCTGTGAGTACGGAACTATTTTCAACAAAGAGACAGTTGGGATCAGTATCCTCTCTACACCCATCCCCGGAACAGACTGAGTACCCAGGCTCAATGGAAGTAATGTACTGTTATTTTCAGATGCATGGAACATGGGTTGGTGGAGGGATGACCACTTTCAGAGCACCCTTTAACTACGGGTTGGGCTCCCACAGGACTACTTTCTCAGTGGAGACTGCTGCCTGTATCAGGGCAATGTGCTCCGTGTATACAGAAGACCTGTCTAAATGTAATCTGCTGATGTAATTCTAGAGCACCCCGTGTGGGTCCTGATAAGTTCATAGTGGGAGCTCTTCCCCCAGCTGGAAGAGGGTGATGGTATTCTGGCACAGCCTCCAGTATGCTCAAGTACCTTGTGCTCGTGTGATCTTTTCCTTGAGGGGGCTGGCAAAAATTGGGTAGTCTGGAATCTGTCTCTGCTGCAGTCCTCCAGTGGGAACTAGACACCTACTATGCCCAGTAAGTACATCTGCCACAAAGGTTATGTAAACTGCAGGTGACGTGTATGTCTGTATCAAGACACAAATAAATGTTAAGCCACATTAATAGCAGTGAACGTGTATATTGCTAAGTATTTGTCTTGAAGGTGAAGTTACCCCCATTGGTTCCTGCTGGATCTGCCAGAATAGTGCCCTGAGGTGACAATGCGATAACCGTAATAAAGGCACAGCTATTTGTGTGTATATCTTGTGTGGACATTAGTGTGTGTGTGTGATGCCCCTCAAGGTACTGCGCACCTGTAGTACCTGCATCTCTGAGACTTGGTTTGGTGAAAACGTAAATTTTCATGGTGTGCACCCCTCCCTGAGAGCCTGTGTCATCTACAGAATCTCCCAGACTGGGATTTTTGTTTATTTTTTTGTTACACAAGTCTATGCAGCATTAAATAAAAGTTAAGTCACACTCATCACAGTGTGTACATTACCAAGTGTCTGTCTTGGAGGTGAAGATCCCCTCAAGGAAAGCCTCTGGTGGCATCCACTTGACTGGAAGCATGGCACGTCCGCCTTTACGTTAGTAGCTGGCCCTGTAACACAAACAATAAATCATAAAGAGAGTGCTGGAAGGAGGAACCAGCACATAGTAGAAATAGACTGAACCTAGCAAGGTGCATTAAACCAAATAGCAAACCTGAAGAAGCACAAGTACTGCCCAAACACTACTGAGTACTCAGTCCTAATACCACATATTGTACTATCGATATTTAGGATATCTGTTCCACTTTGAGGTGGGAGACAATGAAAAGGGGGTTAAAAAATCCAAGGATGCAAAGTATGCAATTTATCTCCATGTGTGAGGTGGCAAGATTATCACTCACTAGTGGCAAAGATGAGTCCTTAGTAATGTATGAAGGTCCAGGAGTAATGAAAAACTGTGTATTCTGAGCTCAGCAAATGTATATGTGGCAGGACTTTCACAACTCACTCTTAACTTTGTCACAGATGTGTTGTGATCCTAATCCATTATAAGTCATCTATCTATCTATCTATCTATCTATCTATCTATCTATCTATCTATCTATCTATCTATCTATCTATCTATCTATCCATCTATCTTATAACTCCCCCCCAAGGTTAGGGCGTACCAGTGCTGCCTGCTCTCCTCCCATTCTGCTCACTGCTGCCTTGTCCCGGGTTCCTAGCTTTCTGCTTACCTCCTGCCAGCCCCCAGTGTTGGCTCCTTGAGAAGGTGACTGGAGGAGTGCCTAGTTAAAGATCTGAGTCACCTGTTTCTGCAAAACAGTAGAGCACCGCCACCGCTCAGCTCACATTGTAGAAGTGGAAGCTGGTGGGGTGCGCATGCTCAGAACAGCAGTACGGCGCTTGTAATTTCAGCAGCTAGTTGTGGCCATGTATCTGTTTCTCTCCATGTGCTCCACTGCCAGGACAGTTAATCGGGGTCCGGAGACACATGGGAGGGGCATGAGGACTTAAAAATTAACTTTGATGTGGCACATAAAAGTGCCTGTGCCTTTAAATAAAGCTCCTGGTGCCATGTACATAATGACTACGACTGTCACCTAGGGGATCAGTACTACAGTGCTAGTGACAGGCAGGGAAAGCTCCTTGTATACCCCACTCTGCCACAGGACATTAGGGCAGAGGGGCTACTAATGGACCCTGGGGCAGATAAATGTAAAATAAACTGCTGGCTACAAAAGAACTACAAAGTTGGGAATGTATATAAACTGTTTACAGCAGCAGCCATCTTTGTTGCCTTTGACCCCATGGCAGTTAATCAGCATCCTAGGAGCTTTTTAGGACTGCAGCTATGGCTACTGGGTAGGGGATATGGACACATCTTGGTGCCCAAATAGTCAGCCAATCAGGCACTGAAAGGAACTGATGAATATTAATTTCAAGGAAGGACAATTGCAATCAGCCAGTCAGAAGTGGCTTTCCTTTCCTGAGACCCTAGGGCAGTTAAAGCTTGGGGCAATTTTCCTGAGGCTCTCCACGAGTGAAGAGGGCATACAGCCAGTGACCAGAACAAGTGTTTCCACAGCCAAAGACTAGAGACTTGCCTAACTCTAAAGCATCTGGAAGTCCCAGAGTGAGAGTGACCAGATCATTTTGGGAATAGCTCCTTCAGCATCCTAAGAAAGCCAGCAGAAGGTTTGAACTGGGAGTTCACCAGAGACTGAATTCTGCTGGAGACTGAAGTATTTGCCTGAGGCCTGAACCAGCATCGGGGAGAAGTCTGCTGCACTCCTGTAGCCTGGGAAGTCAAAGAATACTCCTGAAATCCTTTTGTTTCAAAGCTGGGACACCATTCAAAAGACTGTTTGCTGTTCAGTCTAGAGCAGCCCAGATTTGCCTACAGAAGTGCTTGGGCTCAGGCTCAGAGAAGTCCCAGAAACTGTGTGATTCCTGTGCTGCAAATAGGAGTCCCTGCCAAAAGAACATACTGGGGAAGCGACCAGGTGATGCTACAACTAGGTGTCACTGGGTGTTTGCCTTTGGAGGGGGAGGCCTAGATGTGGCTGAGTGAACCTGTGGTCCTGGTCCTCAGTTATGGCCCAATCCAGTGCCTAGATGGTGACAAGTTGCTAGAGACTCTGCAGTCAAGACCGAAGGTGACAAGCTGCAAGACTCGGCACTCAAGACAGAAGGTGACTATAGCTGCAAGACCCTCCTGTTAGCCATCTACCCTGCTCTGCTGTTCAATGCCCCAGCTCCTCAACTGCTAGCTGCCATCATTGTAGTCCACAGTTGTGTCTTTGGAACTGTGGGAGAGTCCAGGGCCTGCACTGGCTGGGGTTATTCAAAACAAGTTTCAAATAGAGAGTTTTCTTCTTCTTCATTCCCAAGGGCCCCAACGCCGGCCAACCCATGGCAACGTTTCAGGCCTACACCATTCCTTATCTAGGTACCCAGTTAAACTTTAGGGACACTGGTACCAGTGGGAAAGGAGGATTTATGTGTTGTTGTTAGGGTGGGCATTGTTACTACCATCACTATTTCTTGTTGCATATCAAATTACCAATTATGTTTGCATTCCCATTTCCCCTATTAATAAATAGTTTATTCTTGGTACTGTTAAATCAGTCTGTGAGCATATTATACAACACAGAGTTACATCTTGGTTTATGGTATTTCATGTGTGGGGTGACTGTGAGAGTAGGTGGTTAGGTATGGCATACCAGGGGGTTGTACCCTACAAATATCTGGCCCACTATATCTACTCTGGGTGGAGACACCGAGCATTACTTATTTCTACTTGGGAAATAAGTGCCCCAGTCACTATCAGAACAGTGCTCAGGCCCCTCAACCTGTGTTGTGGTCATCAGGCAGGGGTAGTAGCCCGCCGGTACACAGTGCCCGGGTTACACATCTAACTGCCTACCTATTTATCTTCACTCCACCTACTGTATCTGTGCTCCATGATAATGTGTGAGAGTGTGTGTGTGTGTGTGTGTGAGACTGCCAACAAGGGTACCACTTAGAACCAGGCATCTTGTTTTTTTGTGATATATATAGCTGCCTCTTACCAACTGGACTGAGCCCACCAGAGCTCATTACACAGAGGTTACTGAACACCTATCCAATAACAATGTCCCTCAACCAATACTGAACTGAGCCAAAATTCAGATCATTGACAATACAGGTGAAAAAGTTCTTATCCCACTGCCAATCCACTGAGCCACCCAGGCCAATCCCTTTTAAGGACACAATCAGAAACCAGTTACATAGAAACATTGTAGTTGCTGACAGAAAAAGGTCCCTTGGCCCATTGTGTCTGCCCTGCCATGTTCTACCTATCTAATGTGAAACATGAGAGCCCTAATGGCGTTTCACTCCTCCTCCTCCCCTTCCCCTTCCCTTTTTATGGCTGAAGTGGGCATAGCCCTGCAGACATCTTGTGAGCACAATAGAGTAAAAGGAACTTACTGGATACTGGACGTACTTGTAAATAGTGGATTTGAATGACAATCACTGCGTGTTCACTGCACTATTTTGTCCACCGGTCACTGGTGGAACACGGCACTAGCCACCATGTCCAAGATGGCCGCCGGAGTTCTCTGCGCATGCTCTTACCCACGGTTGAAGTTGGCTTCATAAATGACTGGCAGTATAGCCTAGAGGTTAGAGTAACAAGCTGTGAATAAGCTTGGTACACCCAAGCAGGAGGCAGTATAGTGCAGTGGTTTAAGGCTCTGAGCTGCAAACCTGGAGACCTGGGTTTGAATCCCACAGCCCCCACTTGCATACTGTGTGACCCTGAGCAAGTCACTTAACTTTCTTGTGCTCCCAGGTTGCACCTGTAAGCAAGCTTCAGCTTAGTGTGTCTCTCCTGGTTAAAAAAAGAAAAAAAAAGGCAGACCTGGGACTGATTCCCACAACCTCCACTTGCATACTGTGTAGCTCAGAGCAAGTCACTTAACCACGCCTCCACCCATGCTGTCAGCTTGCTCCTGAAAACAAGCACTTGTGTCTTGTGGGCCTTAACTTGTTACCAAAGGGAAAAAAATACACATTGCAACTCACATTTAGGGCAGTGTGAGTAATGAGTATGAATTCATGAATACTGGTCCACGAATATTAGGCTATTTGTAATTGGGTGATCAAATAATTAATACTGTAGTATCCACTGTTGAGGGGGTATTATATTCAGGAATTATTTAAAACAGTTAAGAAAAAAATAGAAAAATAACCTTTTCCCCCTTCCCCAGAAGCCTGGGCTTGTCCCATTGCCATCCCCGCCTCCTTAGTTGTCTCCCACAACACCCTCCTCCCTTGTCTTCCTATGAGTGAAACAATTAATAAAAACACTGTCTGACACCCTGCCAGTCCTCCTCCCAACCCAATGCCATCCTTACCAACCCAACCTCCTCCTTGTCTCCTTCTCTCCTCTACAGGCCAAAAATGTTAGAGAACCCTCTGTGACCTCGACTCTCCCATCCGTGATGGTGGTGGTGGGGGGGGGTAATTTAGGTAAATCCCCCTCCAGCTCAGTCAGGTTCCCCCTTCCCTTCTGCAGGATGCCATCTTGACAAGTTGACAGAAATACCTTCCAGCCTGATGTCTGCCCTGACCCCTTTGCCCAAAAGAAATCTACATATCCAGTGTGCCCCTAACCTCTGATTCATGATGATAGAACATAGATATTCACCTACAGGATACTGGCTTCTTCTTAGTCATTCCTCCCCACTGCCACAGAGTCAACTGATGACTGACCAGTTAATCAACCTCAGGCTTGATGGGGGGAGCTACCTAATCCTCTGAGACAGTCTAGCTAGCATCATTCAGGCACTTTAGGTGGATTGTGTTCCCTCTCCCAGCTACCAGGCGCTGCAGCTGGAGGAAAGGACTGACCAAGCAGCCAGTATGGGAGCATACCCTCCCTACCGACACTGACTGGTGGTTGGGGGCATGGCTCACATACAACCCTCTGTTGAACAGATGGGCAAGGACCAATTCAAGTTAGGGAGTGGGAGCATTTCTGTCAACTTAACTTTTCAAAGATTGTGTTGGGTGGGGGGAGGGAGACATGACAATGTGGCCCGGGTTTACCTACATTGTCTACCCCCATCATGGACTGGGAGTTGGGGAGATCACAGTGGGTACTTACTGTTTTTTTGTGAATGTAGGGCGCCTGGGGGGTGGCTTAGGAGAAGGGTGGGGGAAGGGATGGGCTTGATAGTCAGGGCTGGCAGTATAGCCTAGAGATTAGAGTAACAAGCTGTAAATGAGCTTGGTATATACAGCAGACGTGTGTTTGATTCCCACAACCTCCACCTGCATACTGTGTGACTCTGAGCAAGTTACTTAACCTCCCCAGTGCTCCTGGACCACTCCTGAAAGCAGCCACTTATGCCTAGTGGGCCTTACCAGGTTACAAAAGAATTAAAAAAGATAGCGTATTTATTTGAAGCTTTGCCAACAACAGGACTGAGGGTGGGGAGTGGGGAAGGAAATGACAGTGGAGACTGAATATGTCCATGGGACTAGTCCTGGCCACTTGAAGGAAGGAGAAAGTCTTTTTTCCAACATTACCCCAAATAACAAATACTTAAATATTTGGGGCCCTCTAGTATGAATATTCAGTGACTATTTACCAAAAAGTATTCACACATCCCTAGATGCCATATTTGCAGTTAATTATACATTTTTGAAAGTGTTATTAGCTTCACTGTAAGATTGGACTCATTTTGTCAAATATGTCAAAAAAATAGAAAACAAAAAGACTGGTAGAAAGAGTTTATAAACCGAACACTGGCTCAAACAGCTAAGTCCATTTTGAAAGCCAATAATATGTTAGTATTTTAATTTTTTCCTTTTATGTTGATTGCGCATCGCCAAGAAACATATGACCTTTTCCAGAAACGGGTTGTGGAGCTGACGCATTCCCAATGCCACCACAGCCTTTTAGAGGCTTGGCCCGCTTTCCAATGCTGTGGCATGCTGCTGCTGACATTAGTTCAGCCAGCATGCCACCACCTTGAAACGTTTCAGCCGTTGCAATCAGGGGCCGCCTTGTCATTGCAGCATCAGCCATTCGCTGCAATGAGGGAGCAAACCGTCATTGCTGGGCGGAACATTGGCAAGTGTAATATAGTTTCTGAACATGGCGGCGGTTTGCTGCCATGTTCACAAACAATATTATGAACCCTCAGTACCGAGGGAGTGCCCAATCCCCTCAGCAGCATGCCCCCCTCACAACAGTGTGTGTTTGCCGTGGGGCCCCAATCTGTTGGCTTCAGTGTCCTGCCCTGTACTTTGATAAAGCGATGGGGAGCCTACCCCATCGGCATTATGTGTCCCACCTCCCAGTTTCATGTGCCAATGGGGAGCCCACTCCCGTCGGCATAATGCCCCCCACAAACACCCAGTAAATTTGTGCCAAGGGCTGCCCAATCCCCTCGGCTCTTGGCCTCCTCTTTGTGCTGATGGAGATGCCCAATCCCCATCGGCTACAACTTCCCCAAAAACACTCCGTTGGCATGCTGAGGCCCACCCAGCATGCAACATCCCCTGTAAAAAAAAAAAAAAGTCCTGCATGTTTTTTTTTTTCTTTCTAACCTGTGGAAAAAGAAAACTGCCCTCACAGTCTCCCTGCCCCTCCCGACAACCCGCCGCACACCACTGTGCACCCTGCCTCCCCACACCCCTCTCACCTCATACTTACCTCCGGACTCCGTACGATGATCTTCAGTGGACTGGGAACACATCTGCACTCTTCAAAGCTGACCGCAAACTGAGGAAATGCGTAACTGTATAATGGAATAAATAGGGTTTTTCCAACTTTGATGCATATCTCAGGCATTTTTTGGAATTTTGGCACCAAATTTTTAACATGAGGTTTTTGGGACCCCTCCTCATGAATTCTGCCACTGTCATGGCGTTATTCGGCCCTGGAAGGTGATTTCTCGGTCACTGCACAGAATCCCCTTTCGGGTCCGAGTAACGAAATGACAGTGCCAGTGTTCATGAGGTGGGCTCTCAAAAAGCCTATGTTGCAAATTTGGTGGAAAAAATCCAAAAAGTGACTGTTTTACGAGCGTGCGTTGCGCAGTTGGTATGCATGCTTGTAACTTCTCGAATTTACAGTATTTTCCCACCAGATTCTTAACACTGGCATTTTTTCACACCTCCTTGTGAACAGTACAGCTGTCATTTTTCACATCCCTGGCCGAAATGTGTTTTCGCTCTTCCGGCACAGAAAAGCACGGTCGCTGTGGGAAATCAGTGTTCGGGATTGATTAAGAAAATGACATTGACACTGTTCATGAGCAGAGGTCCTAAAATGTCTATGTTGAAAATTTGGTGATGATACTCCATAAAATTACTGTGTTATGAGCATCGTTCTTTCGCGCGGTTGCCACGCCGCCTTCGTAACCCATGGTTAATAATATTTTCACTCTAGATTTTCAACATTGCCATTCTTCTGCACCTCCTTATGAACAGTATAGCTCTCATTTTTCACATCCTGGCCGAAATGTGTTTTCGTAGTTCCGGCGCACAATAGCGTGGTCACTGTGGGAAGTCCGTGTTCGGGACACATTACGAAAATCGTAATGACACTGTTCATTAGCAGAGGTCTTAAAATGCCTATGTTGAAAATTTGATGACGAAAGTCCATAAAATGACTCTGTTACGTGCGTGCGTTGCACAGCTTCCACACACACTCGTACCTTCGCAACTTTGCAATATTTTCACTCCAGATTTTCAAAATTGCCATTTTCCACACCTCCTTATGAACACTGCAGCTGTCATTTTTCATATCCTGGTCGAAATGTGTTTTCCGACTTCCGGCGCACAATAGCACAGTCACTGTGGGAAATCAGTGTTTGGGACACATTAAGAAAATCACACTGACACTGTTCATGAGCAGAGGTCCTAAAATGCCTATGTTGAAAATTTTGTGATGAAACTCCATAAAGAGACTGTGATACTAGCGTGCATTGTGCAGTTTCCACGCACCCTTGTAAGTTCACAAATTAGTAATATTTTCACACCAGATTTTCAACACTGGCATTTTTTCACACCTCCTTATGAACGGTACAGCTGGCATTTTTCATATCCTGGCCGAAATGTGTTTTCACACTTCCAGTACACAATACCGCAGTCGCTGTCGGAAATCAGTGTTTGGGACAGATTAGGATTGCACAAGTGAGAGAGGGCGGGAGTGACTGAGCTCAACTGAGGTGTGTCGGGACTGCTGGAGATTTCTTTGTGTATGCAGGGGCCCAGTACAAAACGGCAGCCTGCAGCAGCGGAAGAAATAGAACGAGTGACTGAGGGGGGGGAGTGAGTGAGCTCAACGGAGCTCTGTCGTGACTGCTGCAGATTTCTTTGTGGGCAGAAAAGGGCGGCAATGCAGGCAGGAGCCCAGTACAAAAGGGCAGCATGCAGCGCTGGGAGAAACAGAACGAGCCAGTGAGAGGGGGGAGTGATTGAGCTCAATGGAGCTGTATCGTGACTGCTGCAGATTTCTTTGTGGGCAGAAGAAGGCAGCAACACAGGCAGAAGCCCAGTACAAAAGGGCAGCCTGCAGCGCCAGCAGAAACGGAACGAGTGAGTGAGTGAGAGAAGGGGAGTGAGCGAAGTCAATGGAGTTCTGTCGGGACTGCTGTAGATTTCTTTGTGGGCAGAAAAAGGTGCCAACTCACGCAGAAGCCCAGTACAAAAGGGCAGCCTGCAGCGCCAGAAGAAACACAACGAGCGAGTGAGAGAGGGGTACTGAGCGAGCTCAACAGAGCTCTATTGTGACTGCTGCAGTTTCTTTGTGGGCAGAACAAGGCGGCAATGCAGGCAGGAGCCCAGTACAAAAGGCCAGCCTGCAGCGCCGGCAGAAATGGAACGATCGAGTGAGAGAGGGGGAGTGAGCAAGCTCAATGGACCTCTGTCAGGACTGCTGCATATTTCTTAGTGGGCAGAAAAAGCAGCCAACAGAGGCAGGAGCCCAGCGTAAAAGGGCAGCCTGCAGCACCAGGAGAAACAGAATGAGCGAGTGAGACAGGGGGAGTGAGCGACCTCAATGGAGCTCTGTCGGCACAGCTGCGGATTTCTTTGTGGGCAGAAAAAAATGCCAATGCAGGCAGAAGCCCAGTACAAAAGGGCAGCCTGCACTGTCAGGAGAAACACAATGAGTGAGATAGAGAGGGACAGGGAGAGTAAGTGAGCTCAACGGAGGTCCATCATGACTGCTGCAGATTTCTCTGTGGGCAGAAAAAGATGTCAATGCAGGCAGGAGAGCGAGCTCAATGGAGGTCTATCGTGACTGCTGCGGATTTCTTTTTTGGCAGGAAAAGGCGGCAATGCAGGCAGGAGCCCAGTACAAAAGGCAGCCTGCAGCAGCGGGAGACACAGAATGAGCAAGTGAGGGAGGGGGAGTGAGTGAGCTCAACAGAGTTCTTTTGGGAGTGCTGTGGATTTCTTTGTGGGCAGAAAAAGGCAGCAATGCATGCAGGGGCCCAGTACAAAAGGGCAGTCTGCAGCAGTGGGAGAAATAGAATGAGCGAGTGAGAGAGGGGGAGTGAGCAAGCTCAACGGAGCTCTATTGTGACTGCTGCAGATTTCTTTGTGGGCAAAAGAAGGCAGCAATGCAGGCAGAAGCCCAGTACAAAACGGCAGCCTGCAGCACCGGCAGAAATGGAATGAGCGAGTGAGAGAGGGGGAGTGAGCGAGGTCAACAGAGCTCTGTTGGGACTGCTGTAGATTTCTTTGTGGGCAGAAAAAGGCACCACCAGAGGCAGGAGTCCACTACAAAAGGGCAGCCTGCAGTGCCAGGAGAAACAGAATGAGCGAGTGAGACAGAGGGAGTGAGTGACCTCAACAGAGCTCTGTCAGGACAGCTGCAGATTTCTTTGTGGGCAGAAAAAGGTACCAACTCATGCAGAAGCCAAGTACAAAAGGGCAGCCTGAAGCGCCAGGAGAAACACAATGAGTGAGTGACAGAGGGGGACTGAGCGAGCTCAACAAAGCTCTATCGTGACTGCTGCAGTTTCTTTGTGGGCAGAACAAGGCGGCAACGCAGGCAGGAGCCCAGTACAAAAGGCCAGCCTGCAGCGGCGTCAGAAATGGAACGATTGAGTGAGAGAGGAGGAGTGAGAAAGCTGAACACATCTCTGTCAGGACCGCTGCATATTTCTTTGTGGGCAGAAAAAGCAGCCAACAGAGGCAGGAGCCCAGTGTAAAAGGGCAGCCTGCAGCACCAGGAGAAACAGAATGAGTGAGTGAGAGAGGGAGAGTGAGCCACCTCAACGGAGCTCTGTCGGGACAGCTGCAGATTTCTTTGTGGACAGAAAAAGGTGCCAATGGAGGCAGGAGCCCAGTACAAAAGAGCAGCCTGAGCACCGGGAGAAACAGAATGAGCGAGTGACAGAGGGGCACTGAACAAACTCAATGGACCAACGCAATCAACATTCGACATTGACAAATGCTTGTTTATATTGCTATTTCTTCCCATTGTTTGATGCCCATCTACTTGGGCCCTCCTCCTCCTCACAATCAACCTCCTAGTCCCAACAATCGCTACATCCTATGGGATCACTGTGGCACAGAGGTCTGTGAGTACCATCTACTGTCATGACATGGCATCAGGGGCCTTTACTCCCCTATACTCCCTTGATCCAGCCTCAACCCACGACAGTGTGCAGATACTTCCAGTCCTCACCATCCTGCAGCACTAGCACTACAGCAGCATGCCTCTTGCATGGGAACTGACTCCCCAGCCTGCCCTGAGGGCCTGATACAGCAGCATAAACTGGTGCCTCACTCACGGGCTGGGTCATGCTGGCTGCCAATGGCTGCACTGCTTCCTGCCTCGGATTCAGAGACCCGAGACCACTCCGGAACCTAGGTCCCCTGCATGGTAGTACAGTGCCTCCCTGCTGGGACACTGGGTGGACCATTTCAAGTTGTTTTTAAATCAATTAAATTTTACCTTTGCCTTCTTTGTATTCTAATATGTCCTTAGAGACCACTCTAATGGGTGTAAGAGTGATGCATTCTTAGGGTATGAGAAATATTAAACAAAGTTAGGTGGCTCTGATACGAAAGAGTGTAACCCCCTTGTTCCCCAGGGTTACTAGAATCCCACTTAGAACCAGTGGCAGGCAGGGAAAGGCAGCTTGTGAAATACCAGTTAAATGGGTTTGACACTGCCTCACTCTGTCCTCAGTCACAGCTGAGCTGGAATGGTGACATCACCATAGAATTCTCACAACAGCATAAGCCACATTGGAATGTTGACTGCAGGGGTTAGCTGTAGAATGTTGGGGAATTCAAGTCAGTCTTGTGGAGTCTGAGAGGGAGCAGAGAGAGGAAGAGGTGTGCTGCAGTTGGTAGCCCCTCAGAGCCTAGCTCTGATATAGAGCTACATCAGAAAGTGGGTTGTGTGTTCTCACCCTAAAGAAGAATACAGAAGAGACCAGAAGAAAGTGGTAAAGACCGTTCCAAGTGTTATTCCAGTGCCCCATCCCCAGAGGGATGGGGGAAATTCCAGCATTTCAGGGGCAATCCCCTGGCCCTGCCTGGAAAGGGAAAAGCTGCCTGAAAGTGAAGAGCGTACAGAAAGTACCAGAGAATTTGTGTTTAATTTGAAAGAAGCCGTGGGGCACCTGCATACCACAGTGAGTCTGCTCTGATATAGAGCCTCTGTTCACAAAGACAGATTAGTGGAAAAGTATCTGCCTACTGTGGGGTCATGAGAAGACTAGCCAAGTACAGTGCTTTTGTGTATGGCTTGGAAGCATCTGATACAGTGGAGGTCTAGGGAATGGACATAGCCACTAACAGAACTTTTTAAGTCAGGACACCACCTGAATGCAGTGTAGAATGTTAAATGTGACAAACATTTCGAGACAGCATCTACAACCAGTAGTTCGAAGAAAGGTGTTGTATCCAAATGAATGGCCGAGTATAGATGTGGGAGCAAGAGGTGGGAGACCCCCATCTGGAGTAACCAGGTTTTCCTCTATGGGTTCAGTTTGGGCACCTACAGCTTTCTCCCAGGTACTTGGCCAATATTTGCAGAAAGCACCTAGACATGGGATTTTTGAGTCTTTCCCTTTAGAGCTAGAAAGGGCTCATGGGAGGTTTAGGGAGCCACCATCAAACTCCATGCTATATGGAAAAGTGTCCTAGTACTGGCTGGGGTGCAATGTCAAGGAATCAAAGAGAACAGTAACAGTTCGGGCTGTGTGAGCCCAGTTTTGTTCAGAACCTGAGAGTTTCGTGTAGTGAAAAAGATGTGCTCTGTCTTCTGTAAATCTGCATTGCCAGTGAGTGTAGCCCTGTGGGGGTCCGTCTTTGCTTTGTTATTCCTGTGTTGATATGAATAAAAACCACACTCTAGAATCCCATTCCTGCTTTGGACATTTCAGTTATTGCTTCCAGTGTCCGGATTTACTTAGGCACCACTGCCAGAGATACAAACCTAGCATAATGCTGAGCAAATAGACTTTCTCCCGAACCTAGGGGTTACAAAATAGAGGCACCGCTGAGGATTTGTTTTGAATTTAGGGAGAAAACAAGAAATGTTTGCTCAGATTATGGCTAGCATTTTGGCTGTCTGGCAATAGGTAGCCCTAAAAGTCAGAAGCATTGCCATCCAAATGTGCCACTGTGTGCTGCTGTAATTGTGCCACCAGTTTACCAAGGAGCAGTAAAGCTGGATTGTGTATGCCCCTTGTCCTACATCAAAATATATGGTTTGCCAGCTTTTAAAGTTCATGTGTGACAAGAAAAAGTATGGGAAACAAAGAAAGATTTGTGCCCTAGAAGTTTAAAATGCTTGTTGTGTGGATTGGGGGAGTCGCTTAGGAAAATGCCATGAAAAATGGTTGAAATGGTGCTCCCGCCGAGGAGTCACAGCTGAAAAAAAAATGTGGTTTGCAGTTTAAATTTTTCCTGCTCGACGGTCGCTGTAGAGGAGAAGAGCACGAGAAGAAAGAGGCTCATTTGCATGGAGTCGAGTGATTGGTGAGACTGCAATCAGTCTCGCCCCCAAGCCAGCTTCAAAGTGACTGCACAGTGTTTGAGAGGGAGAGAGAGAGTGGTGTGTGAACTGACTTGCCAGGAGGAGCGTCGTGGTGACTGAAAATGTTATAAATGCAATAAAATTGGACTTTTCTGTTTAAAATCAAGCTCAACCCGCATTTCAATCATCTGGGAAGAAAGCATGGTGTTCGGAGGGACAATCGGCAGGACTGCCAGCCCGCTTCAATCCAGAGGCCTCCAAGACCGGCTGTAGGCCAAGTTTTCCATCGCAATAGCAAGCTAATGATTCAGTGAGTACCAACTAGAGAAACAGCTCAAACTGTGTGTGATTTTAACTAAAGCCAGCTGAATCTGTGTGTAACAGTGTGATTGTTTTGCAAAGAAGGACTGTGTCAAGTTAATCAAACTAAGCAGAATTCTGAGCATTAGATTGTGAGCATAATTGTGGGTTCAGCAACAGTATGATTTTCAAAGCAAAGTGAGAGACTGTGGGTTGTATGATATATGCAACAAAATACAGACAGTCCTGTGCAATGAAATACTGTGGCTTTAGGGACTTTAAGCAAAAACAGTGATTTAAAGCAATGAAAAGTCCTGTAAAAAATCATATAGATGTGCTGAGAGAGCAAACAGTGCAGATTGTGCAGTTTGAGTGAACTTTATCAGTAAAGTGTGTAAATCAGATGCACAGTGGCTTGATTCAGAAACAGAACGTTGATGAGCCAGGAGTGCTGCCACCACCATGACAGGGTGAGGTAGTAAAGTAAACACAGCAGCAGGGGAGCCATTTTGTAAAAGTTTTCCAACAAAGTGGGACTTGAGATAACAGTGAGCTTTTGTTTTTCTCTGCAGTAATGGCTTCGGGATCAGCCTGTTACCCGGATCATGCCTGGGCTATGATAGTAGAAGAAATTACTGTAACAAGTTGAAAGACATTGAGAGATGTTACTACGGGGGACGTTTGCCTCCTCATGTGGCAATTCCTGGATAGCCAGTTAGAGTGTGCAAAATGTGCTTAAAGGCTGAAAGGGATGTCTTCATGGTTCCTCGCTGTTCTGGGTGCCTAGAGAAACATGGCCTAACTAAAGCACCCAAGATTCATTTGGCTCCCATGGGGACAAAGCTTCAAGAATATGCAGTTGGCAGCACACAGCACCAGGTGGAGCCTGTTGGAGGAAACCCAGCAGAGTGTGGCACAAAGGAGGAGAGTGTAGATCTACAGGCAAAGCAAAGCAGTGCTGATATATCTGAGTCCTGGTCACAGAGAGACAGTGCGGAGGGAGCATCAGCAGATCCGTGGGGAGAGGGGCCAAGACCTAGTTTTATCAGAGAAAATGAGATGAAAGAGACTCTAGAATGGGAGATGTCGACCTCCACACCCAGTGAAGAGTGGACAGTCTCAGGAGTGAGGACGATTGTTCACTCCTGGGCTCAGATCCTCAGCGAGGAAGAGGAGAAATGGGAACCTATGTGGCCTTATGAAGAAGGTGCTGGTCCACAGCCTCAGGCTTTTGCCTCGGGGGAGCAGAAAGAAGGAGAGATTGGTGACTCCACAGCCCTGTCCCCACAAGGAGGTGTCAGAGATCCATTTTACACTGCTTTGAGTATGCGTAGCTGGCAGAACCAGGATTGGCTGCCCCCAAGCCAGGCCAGAGGTCTTAAGTTGACCAAGTGTAGTAAAGAGGAAAGACTGGTTCGTAGGAAGGTGAATGAGATCTATGGGATATCCTTTCCTATTTTTCCTCGGAGAGTCTGGGAGGAGATTTAAAGAAACAGGAAATCTTGGATAGTGGAAGAGGCAACAAAATACGTGCATCCCGGTGCAAGTCAATTTGTCAGAGACAGAGTAACTTCAGAAAAATTCAAATATTGGAAAGTAGGCAGGACACTGTTCATAGACACTGTATGGATCGTGGATGGAGAGGGCCATGAAACCTTCCATAGTGTGAATTATGAGCACCCAGACGGGGTAATAATTCTTGCACTTGACCCATTGTAATACTTTCCTCAATGCAACCAACTTCCTGTGAATGTGCCCATGCCTACCAAGCGGAAAGCAGAGCAGTGGTAGCCACTGCTGCCATCCAGTCATTGCCGTGCCTATATTCTTCCACCAGAATGGTATTCCAGGACCCAGGTACCCCAGATTCATCAGCCTTGCAGTTTGCCTTCCAGATTCCACCGACTGGCCTTCCAGATGACTTCATATCCAGAGAGGACACTATCCCAGCTGTATCCTGATTCATATCCTGGGATTTCGGATGACTTCAGACCAGCTGTTCTTTCCTGTTCCAAGGTTCCATCTGCTAGATGACATAATCCCAGCAGTTTCCAGACATGCTATCTTGTCGTTTCTGGAAGATGTCTGCCCAGCTGTATCCAAAATTGTTGCCAGGGATAGTCTTTGGCTGGAGATCCAGGTGCCGTATCATTTTCGTTCTTCAAGGGACTATTAAGTCCAGACTTTCTTACCTTGTTAACATTGCAATGCACATCCTACATCTAACTTCAGACTAGACTTCAGACTGTTTGAACTGTCCACAAAGACTCTCCCCTTCGGGATTACATTCCTACTAGAACTGTGCTTCACCGGGCTCCGGCCCAGGAGAGAGACTTTCTTGGACTTGTCTTCGGGCACTGCAGTCACTAGATGGACATTTAGGGCATTCCATCCCCAAAAACGTGCATTGTAAATAATGTTAATATTTTTCTACTGTTTTCTGCTGTTTCTACTGTTTTTCTACTTTTCTAAAAAAATATTTTTGGGATTCTCCAGTGTTTTGATGGTAGTGGTTAGATAGTGTACTGTGTTTGCAGATTAGTGGTTGTTTTTGTCTTTTCTCTTGCAGTTGAGCCTGACGAAGTCAAGAAGAGAAGACAGGAGTGTTGCTGTTGACATGTGTTAACTTTTTCTTCCACAAGTATGGTTGTGGGGGAGTGTGGGAGTATAATGCTTAAGGTGTAGTTTTAGCTCCTTGGTTTGGTTGCAGGTGTTCAGGGATGGGTGGAAGTTCCCCTGTTTGGGTAGTTTTGGGTTCTAGTCAGATAGGTTTTCCCTAGAGGGTTAGGGGAATAGACAGGCTGTGGTTCTGACCGGCCGTAGGGGCTGCAGTACTGATCTATTTTTATTTTATTTTTATTTTTTGAACATCAGTTTACAACCTTTGAGCCAGAGGCTCATTTCCAAAGGTATCTCGTCACATTGAGGACAAATACATTACATTACAGGCTCATTGTTACATCACACAGTTTCAAGTTGTAGTAAAAGACAACTACATATATTTACAAACATTTGTAGAGTGAGAGAACCATTCTAGTTACAGTGGTGCCGCTCATACGAGCTTTGTCATTATGTGGTAGACTAAGTCACAACTAGCGGCGGGTGCAATTATGTGTATTGAATAGCTGGTTCCGCAGTGCTGTTTTGAAGGTGGAGATAGTGGGGGTGTCTGAGATGGCTGGAGTGAGCACGTTAAACCAGGCTGAAGCTCTGTAACAGAAGGACCTCTGTCCATGGGTTGTCCTGGTTCTTGGGATCAGAAGGCTGGTCTTGCAAGAGGTTCGGGTATAAACCAAGGGTTGGGCTTGGCGGATGGAGGCTGTCAGCCCGGGGGGAAGAATAGCCTGAGAAGGTTTTTTTTCATTATGAGGCTGGTTTGGTATTGAAGTCGCTAGTCCAGATTAAGCAGCCTTGCCATGTCATATAGCTGACATGTGTGAGTGAGCCTGAGGGCCCCTGCAATAAGCCTTCATGCCTTATTCAGGACAAGGCAGATTTTATTGAGGGTGGTCGAGTCAGCTGCACCGTATACTGGTAGGCCGTTGTCCACCAGGGACAGTATTGAGGATGTAACTGCTAGTTGGAGGGCAATGGGGGGAGACAGTTTTTATAGCGGTAGAGGATACCTAGCCGAACATTAGTAGCAGAGGCAAGTGCATTAATATGGGTGTGGAAGGAGACGGCTGTGTCGAAAGAGACCCCAAGGTACTTGTACGAGCGGACTAGTTCAAGGGGTTGTTTGGAGCTGGGGAGGATGTGTAGTGGGAAGTTACTGGCTTTGTTTTGAGGGTGGGCAAAGAGCATTGTTTTAGTTTTTTTGAGACTGATGACAAGTCTGTGCTGTTTGAACCAGGTTTCGGCATCATTAAAGGCGAGTTGTAAAGAGCCCTGAAGGGCGTTGGGGTTGTGGTGGGTGGCAAAGAGGATGGCATCATCTGCATACAACATGATTCTACCAGTGCATGCACTGGGTAGGGTGTTAAGGTAGATTGAGAAGAGTAGCGGTCCCAGGATGGAGCCCTGGGGGACACCTGAGCGGATGGGACAGGTTGTGGAAACTGTTCGGGTGATTTTGACACATTGAGAGTGGTCAGATAGGTAGCTAGTGCACCAAGAGATCAGCCCAGTAGATAGGCCAGTGTGGGAGAGGGCTTCCAGTAGGAGGGGGTGGGAGACAGTGTCGAAGGCCTTTGAGAGATCTACAAACACTGCACCGGCTAGGACGCCGGCATCCAGGGAGGAGTGTATGAAGTTAGAAAACTCAATTAGTGCTGTACTGGTACTGTGCCCTGCATGGAAGCCGTGCTGTTCTGGACAGAGGATGTTTTATTTGGTTAGGTACTCAGTGATTTGAGTGGCCACCAGCTTTTCTAGGGCTTTGGAGAGGGGTGGGAGGATGGAGATAGGTCGGTAGTTCCCGGCATTGGACCTGTCACCACCTTTGTGTATGGGCATAACTATGGCCATTTTCCATGCAGATGGGAATTGCCCCAGGCAGAGGGATTTGTTGAGAAGGGTGGTGAGCGGAGAAAGCACCTGATCCAGCACCCGACGGAGAATGCTGGGGTCCAGGGAGTCGCTGCCGGGACTATTGCTCTTTAAAGCTTTGGGCAGGTGCAGTCTGGCTTCCTGGTCAGTTACCCTGTGTAGGTGGAAACAAGGGCATTGGATGACAGGGCCAGTAGGGAGGGGGGAGGGTCAAAGAAATTACTGGGGAGGACCAAGCTAGGGTCCGTGAAGGTTGTGTTTAGGAAATTGGCTATGCAGGCCGGGTCAGTCGAGGTAGAGGCGTCCATGGTGATCTGGGATGGGGGGGAGCAGGCATTCCCATTCAACTGTTTAACGTTGTCCCAGAAGGTTTGCGCACACCCCCAGGAGGAGGTGAGTGTGGCCTGGTAATGGTCGTCCTTTGCTTTACGGATAGCCCAGGTGCACTTGTTCCGTGCTGCATTATAAGCCTGTCTGTCAGTTAGCTGGCCTGTTTCAGTGGCAAAGTGCCATAAGTTATCCCTGTGCTTGAGCAGTTGACACAGGGCAGGGGTAACCCAAGGCGCACTGAGCTTTTTGGTACGGGTTCTGGTAAGGGGCATGAAGAGGTCACAGGCTTTGTTAGAAGTGTGGGAAAAGAAGGTGAGAGCAGTATCTATGTCAGGTGCATGCTGTATGGGTGGCCAGTTTATCTGGGCAAGAAGTCATTTGAGACTTTTTAGCCCACCAGGTCTGAGGTGCCTGCGGAGTGTGGATTGGGCTTTAAGTTGGGGTGTGGGGGTCGTCCAGTGGAATAGGATAGGAGAGTGATCACTAAGTGAGTCTGGGAGGACCTGGATATCTTGAATTTTTTGGGGGCGGTTTGTGATGATTACATCTAGAAGGGTACTGGTACCTCTCTCGGTGTAAACTCTTGTGGGTTGGGAAATGAGTTGCGTCAGATCCATAGCCACGAAGGTGTCTTGGGTGGTGAAGGAGGAGGTGCTGAGACAGTTCACGTTTAGGTCCCCCACAAGGATGTGATCAACCTTGTGTTGGAGGGTAGCAAGATAATCGGTTAAGGATAACATTGCTAGATTTTGGTGTTTTGGCAGAATGTATGCAGTAGTGAGATATAGGGGGCCCCTGTTGGGGTCAGGTGTAAGTTTAAGGGTGAGCGCCTGTGCCCTGTTTACAAGAGCCAGGCAGGGAGTGCTAGCCCAGTAAGTGAGTCCCTGGTATAGATAGCACAGCCTCCCCCACATTTGCCAACACGATCCTCTCAGTATAGGGTGTATCCTGTAGTTAGACAAAGTAGCCGGGGGGGTGGATTTTGACAGTCAGGTTTCTACCAGTGCTATGACATCTGGTTTATGCAGCGTGACCCACCATTGGAGGGAATTAAATTTTTTGAGTATGCTGCATATATTGATGGAGGTTATGCAGAGACCGGCGGTCCCAGTTGTGGGGCTAGTCTGGGTGGGGCCTGGGTTGGGATGTATATTGCCTGTGAGGAGTAATAGGAGGATCATGGCTCTGGCTGGGGGGGTATTGAGTGAGCTTTCGGTGGGTATTCGGGATGGAGGGGCCATCAGGGAGCAGGGGATGGACAGGGTCAGCAAGGTCAGGAGGTCGGGGCTGATTAGCCGCCAGTGAGAACCAGGGTAGGCAGAGGGGAGGTAACCTGGGGATGGGTGCTGTGGGTAAGGGCACATGGTCATTGTAGGGTGGGATCTTATTATGTCGAGGAGAATTGATGCTAGGGCCAGTATACCGGGTGGGCTGCCTGGTTGCTTGGTTATAGGTACCAGAGGAAATATGAGGGGGAGGCATTTTAGGAGGAGGTGGGCTGACTTGGTGCTTGCCATAGCAGCAGGGCAGAAATGTAGAAGTATTTTTGGGTGCCGTTCAGCAAGCGTAGATACCACTTTGGCTTAGTAGTAGTGTCACGGTCTCTGGTGCAAAGGGTACCAGGTTCAAGTCTCCGCCAGGGCAGCTGGAGAAGGGACCAGGGTGGGAGCTGAGCTCCGTGTTCTGGAGCTTGAGGCACGCTGGGTTGGGGCCAGAAACAGGGTGAGAAATAGCGACTCCTAGTGGTCACAGGCTGTAGGCTAGGAGTTGAGGCTGGGGGTCAGGATGTATGGTGAACTGTGGGGTGCGGGCTGGGAGAGATGTGGACAGGGATTAGAAGTAGGTAGAGGAGGAGTAATGTGGCCAGAGATTTGAGGTAAGCAGAAGTAGTGGAGGAGCAAAGTGGCACAGGCTGATAGAAGGACCCAGGAATTGGGAGGGGGAGGTTTGTTAGAATGTACCTAAGGTAGGGGTCTGTGGGTCCCTCTGGTGGCTGGCAGGTATAACCTGCAAATGGGAAAGTGGGGACTTAGTAATTCAACAGCCAGGAAGTGATGTCATCAGAGGGGGTCAATAAATGAAGGGATGCCCCTGGGTGGGTTGGTGACTGGGGCGGGCAGGGCAGACGACGCGCAGTGTCGTCAGGTGAACACCCCACACAGGTATCTGGCAGTTTGGGAGAGGTCTCCTTTACCTCTTAGCCTCTGCGTGTCTGATTCAGCTCCAGGAGGGAGCTTTCCTGCTTCTGTGGCTGCCTCGAGTGGCAGTGAGCTGGGGGGTGATTGGAAGGCCTAAGTAAGGGAGCAGACAAAGGGCAGAGATTAGTATGCAGCGGGAGGCTATACAGGTATTCAGGTCCTTACTGTGCATGCGCAAGCTGTTGGTCTATGTCCCGACTCCAGCTCCTATTGCGCATACGGGAGAGTTCCAAAATGGCGACATCCAGAGTATTCAGCTAGGCATCTAAATTCACAGTGCTAACAATTTCATGTAAGGACAGTACAGATTAAGTAAATCGACAGTTGCTGTGTGTAAAATAGCCTCAAAAACACCCCGGTCAGTGCTCCGCTAGCTAATTACAGAGCTTAATACAAGCGAGTAGCACTGTTCAGAAATACTAGATTTAAAGTAACCCCTACAAGCAGTAGCCAGCAAGGTAGTAGAACAGAGGTTGTAGCCCCAGAAAAAACAATCACTAGTTCTGTGGGGACAAAAAATGCCCTTAAATGTCCTTAAAGTCCTTCACAAGTACACCCCACACAGGTATCTGGCAGTTTGGGAGAGGTCTTCTTTACCTCTTAGCCTCTGCATGTCCGATTCAGCTCCAGGAGGGAGCTTTCCTGCTTCTGTGGCTGCCACAAGTGGCAGTGAGCTGGGGGGGGATTGGAAGGCCTCTTAGCCTCCGTGTGTCCGACTCAGCTCCAGGAGGGAGCCTTTCTGCTTCTGTGGCTGCCTTGAGTGACAGTGAGCTGGGGGGATCGGAAGGCCTGTTAGCCTCTGCATGTCTGATTCAGCTCCAGGAAGTAGCTCTCCTGCTTCTGTGGCTGCCATGAGTGGCATTAGGGCTATGCTCTGGACAGTTCTTCCAGGGCCACAGGGTAACCATAGCAAGGTCATAGAATAGAGGCTGATGCATCAGCTGATGGTCTCTGGGCCCTTAGTGTTACCTGTCAGTGCCTAGCACATGGTAGGAGAGGGCCTGCTCACCCCTCTCTGTAGGTAGTACATAGGGTAGGACGGCCTGGGCCGGGTAAGTAATGACTGCGGACAGTCATTTTCCTGGCGGAGGGTGGGTGTAACCCCCTTGTTCCCCAGGGTTACTAGAATCCCACTTAGAACCAGTGGCAGGCAGGGAAAGGCAACTTGTGAGATACCAGTTAAATGGGTTTGACACTGTCTCACTCTGTCCTCAGTCACAGCTGAGCTGGAATGGTGACATCACCATAGAATTCTCACAACAGCATAAGCCACATTGGAATGTTGACTGCAGGGGTTAGCTGCAAAATGTTGGGGAATTCAAGTCAGTGTTGTGGAGTCTGAGAGGGAGCAGAGAGAGAAAGAGGTGTGCTGCAGTTGGTAGCCCCTCAGAGCCTAGCTCTGATATAGAGCTACATCAGAAAGTGGGTTGTGTGTTCTCACCCTAGAGAGGAATACAGAAGAGACCAGAAGAAAGTGGTAAAGACCGTTCCAAGTGTTATTCCAGTGCCCCATCCCTGGAGGGATGGGGGGGAATTCCAGCATTTCAGGGGCAATCCCCTGGCCCTGCCTGGAAAGGGAAAAGCTGCCTGAAAGTGAAGAGTGTACAAAAAGTACCAGAGAATTTGTTTCCTTTGAAAGAAGCCCTGGGGCACCTACACACCATGGTGAGTTTGTTCTGATATAGAGCCTATGTTCACCAAGACAGAGATTAGTGGAAAAGTATCTGCCTACTGTGGGGTCATGAGAAGACTAGCCAAGTACAGTGCTTTTAATTTGTGTATGGCTTGGAAGCGTCTGAAACAGTGGGGGTCTAGGGAATGGACATAGCCACTAACAGAACTTTTTAAGTCAGGACACCACCTGAATACAGTGTAGAATGTTAAATGTGACAAACATTTCGAGATAGCATCTATAACCAGTAGTTCGAAGAACGGTATTGTATCCAAATGAATGGTCGAGTATAGATTTGGGAGCAAGAAGTGGGAGACCCCCATCTGGAGTAACCAGGTTTACCTCTATGGGTTCAGTTTGGGCACCTATAGCTTTCTCCCAGGCACTTGGCCAGTGTTTGCAGAAAGCACCTAGACATGGGATTTTGGAGTTTTTCCCTTTAGAGCTAGAAAGTGCTCATGGATGGTTTAGGGAGCCACTATCAAACTCCATGCTATATGGAAAAGTGTCCTAGTACTGGCCGGGGTGCCATGTCAAGGAATCAAAGAGAAGAGTACCAGTTTGGGCTGTGTGAGCCCAGTTTTGTTCAGAACCTGAAAGTTTCGTGTAGTGAAGAAGATGTGCTCTGTCCCCTGTAAATCTGCATTGCCAGTGAGTGTAGCCCTGTGGTGGTCCATCTTTGCTTTGTTATTCCTGTGTTGATGTGAATAAAAGCCACACTCTAGAATCCCATTCATGGTTTGGACATTTCAGTTATTGCTTCCAGTGACTGAATTTACTTGGGCACCACTGCCAGAGATACAAACCTAGCATAATGCTGAGCAAATAGACTTTCTCCCCAAACCTTAGGGTTACAAGAGTATAAGTGAGATTATTCTTAAAATCGTAAGAGTGGCCTCCGAGGGACCTATTAATATCAATGATCAATAAAACATTACAAATGTAAAAATCCCCCCCCATACTTCTTGTTTCCAGGGCACCCATGCAAGAGAAATTCTTTAGCCTGGCAGGATGCCAGATAAGTTATCTCATGTGCAGGGTAAAAGAGTGCACTGATTTGTCGGAAGCACTCTCCCAGTCTATAATAAAGGAATAATGCATGACAGGGTGTGTGTCGTGCTGAGATAACGCCATGCCTGGGGGGGTTGGGCACGAGGCCGCAGGCCGAGTGCGTCCAATGCCTCAGGCATGGCGTTATCCCAAACAACACACACCCTGGAGTGCATTATTCCTATTATACAATGGCTTGTTGTTATACAGAATAAAATAAATCATTTTAAAGATGTTTTTGTGTCGAAAAATATTTTTTGTTTTTTAAGAGCAGATCATCAGGATCATTATCATCTATTTGGGTTCACAGTGATGAGACTAGACCTGTGGCGACGTGCTGGGATAACGCCATGGGTCCAGCCCCAAACTGACCAATCACAGTCCAAGATTCTTTCTTGCCATTGTATAATTTTGAATACTGAAATGTAGCTAGATCCATATATTCAATCAAATAAAAGACAGCAAAACAATAAAAAAGCTCATTATTACTTTACGTTTTTTTAATGACACCATAAACCAACTCGAAAGAAATATAGACTTGTAATTCCACATTTCCTATCATGTACTCAAGAAATAGTTAGTGGTTTATCAGACATTTAGTAATCATAGAGAGGCAGCTTAGAAGAAGAGGATTTATGCAGGATCCATGAAGGATACAGGAAGAGAGCATGTAGTTAAAAGAGCAACTGATGTCTCCAAAAGAACTTTAAAAAACATAACATTTGGACTCAGTTCAGCATATATTTCACATTAATTTTGTGTTTATCCTCCTAATTATTTATTACTGAGTTCATGTACATGAAAATGCCAACATTCCAGTGAAATTTAACACCAGAAAGTATAAGATGATGCTCATGGGGAACAGAACCCTAGGACAGAGCACTAGATGAGGGGAGGGGTAAAGCTGGACATGATGTTTGAGGAAAGAAATCCAGAAGTCATCATCAGTGACTCCCTAAAACAATCAAGTCATTGTAACAAGTTCTACAGTAAAGCAAACGTGATTCTGGAGTGTATAGAAGTGCTACTGACAGCAGAAGGAGGAGGTATTATCACCTCGCTATAGATCATTGGTGAGACGTCACCTGGAGTACTGTGTCCAGTTCTGGAGTTCTCATCTATCTCATCTAAGGAAAGATAAGGACAGGCTAGAAACAGTGCAATGTAGTGTGACCAAAATGATTCAGGGCCAGCAGAGTAGATCTTATGAGGATCAGCTCAAGGCGCTGAACATGTACTCGCTGGAGGCTAGACGGGGGGGAGGGATATGATAGAGACCTTCAAGTTCCTGAAAGGCATGAACAAGGTAAACTGTGAGGAACTACTTAGCATGACCAGCAGATTAAAAACACAGGGGCATGAGTGGAAGCTGATGAGGGAAGGTTCTACAGGGAAGTGAGAAAATTTTATTTTACAGAAAGGCTGGTGGAGCCATGGAACAATCTGTCAGCTGATGTGGTGGGCTCGAAAACCAAACTTCAAATACGGCGGGGAGAAAGTGAAGGACTCTGTAGTTTCTCAGAGTGGTAGTGGTAGGACAAGGAGCATGGGGGTGGATAGTGTGGGTTTGAACCCTGAATAGGATAGGTCTTGGGTTTGTCAGGGTTGTATGACAGACTGGATAGACTGATGGTCTTTTTCTGCCATCTTTATCTATGTTTCAAAGTATCTACATTAAAACACGATCTTTGTTCTTTGCAAGTGTAACCCCTAGGTGGCGCTATCACAAGGGCTACTACCCCTGCCTGCTTGGCTAGCAGCAGGTTAAGGGGCCTGAGTTCTGAAATGGGTGCCTCCACCTGGAGGTCAGGGTTGGTAGTGGTCAAGCTAACCTGGGCACAGCCCTCCAGGACACTGTAACCCCCTGCTTTCCTTACTAGTGGCCGGAACAATGCACATTAATCACTTTCACAATACCCTGATATACCACACAAGTACCACACTGTTTGCACTTACCACCAGGGTTTCCTCTGTCCGGCCCTGGGGACTACAGTAAAACAAGGTTCTACACCAAGTAAATAACAGCAGTACAGTACTCTTTGCACAAACTGGAACCACAGTCAGGTAAATGCAAAAAGAGTTAGATCTGATTTATTTAAGGGGCTTGAACAAGGGAAGGGCGTAATCAGGTTAATTTGCTTAAAGGCTCTATCAATCAAACAGTTATACATGCACTTCAGGGTCAATAAACAGTCAAACGCTTTGGGTACCCAGATGGAGACTGGTGGGCTAGCCAGGAACGTTGCAGCTGGTTGGGGTCCTATGATAGAAGAAAACAACATGCACAACACACACTGTTTGTAATCCGGAGCCGGAGGACTCAGTTCGTGAAAAGAAAACAACAAGACAATCAGATGACACACTTTTAGATTAGGCTGTTGTTGCAGGGAGCTACCCTTATGATTACTCATGATACCCAAGACTGGACACCGGCTGGACGAAAATTGAGACAGCAGGTGGTTATTCTGGAGTGCCAGGAGAAGCAGGGCCCACATGATTCACTGAGGCATCATTCCTGTTCAAGTGTGAAGCAGGGGGCTGATCCCCAGGCAAGTCTCTTGTTGGTGGCTTTCTCTGTGCAGTGGGATAATCTGGCAGGGCCAGCTTGGCATGGCCTAGGCCGAATGGAGATGAACACAGATTAAGTCCGATTAGGCTGAATAAAGCTTCCAGCAAGCAGAACACAGTTCACACAGTGGGGAACCAAATCACGACCCACTTTCAATACACAGCACATTTACATGTAAAGGATTCTACGGTATCAGTCAAACCGCTCTCTGGTCACGATCGCAAAGTCTCTGCACAAACCGGGGATTCAAAGCAGCTGGAAATCCCAACAGGCCGATCGCATTCAGCAAATCTTCGGTCTTCTTCAGGTATGAGACTGGTAAAAAATCAGTGGCTTACTTCATTCTCACAAACTTGGATTTAGTCAGAAATAATTCTCTTCTCTCTCTCTCTCAGGGACACAGACATGCAGGCCATAACTCAGGCCTTTCCACAGTTCTCCCATGCAAAACTACTCAGACGGCTGCTTGACTGTCTCAAGCTCTTGCTCATTCAGCTCCCAATTGAGATCTGACTCAAATGCCAGCAAGTCAGGGACTTTCCCCAGAATCTAAAAGGTTTGGTTGGCTGATCTGTCAGTCACAATAAAGGCTTCTCCTTCAGGTGCAAAAAGGCGCCAAAAGCCCCAAACTACAATTCCTACAGATTTTGAAACTAGACAGCTCTTGTAGTCTGGCTCCATTTTAGGACCCACCAGAACTGATTGCTCCAATTTGCAGTCCAGGACCAAGATAGTGGAGATAAACAAAACATTCCATGCCGCAAAGAAGGCAGGTTAGACAAACTACTTTATCATTATCACTCTAAATGATTTTCAGCAAATAGTTACATCTTTCAACAGAGCTCCATCTCAGATTACTTATGACCTCAATCCAGGCAGCTCTTAAAGAGACAGTACACAGAGGGCTATACAGGCACTCTCTGGCAATCACATTTAAACTGCTAAAATGCAGGACACCAGCCTAGCAGTGAGCAGTTAGGCAAGCTTGAGGAAGACGTTTCGGGAACCCCCATTGGTAGGGGGGGTTACACCCTTCCCTGCCTGGAGAAAATGTGGCGTCCACATCAAGTCTGTACCATCATGCATCAGTTAACATAAACTTATTACTTTACTATACATATTCACTACACTTCATGATACTATATCCATTCTGATAACACATTTTGCATATTTCACAGATAAATTGAACATTACTATACTGAATCAGGTAATAACTTCTTGTACCTGAAACAAAGCAAGAGGGTTCCCTTCCCTATCAGCTTACTTGGGACTAGAGGGGGCAGGGGCACCATGGTGAGAGGGAAATACAAGTAACCTGGAATTTGCTGTCAAACTCAATTTGGGCAGTGAGCTTGGTGAGACATAAACGCCTTTGTGCACCACATTGAGAGGCAAATCCACTGGCCTCCCAGGAGAGTCATCATTTCTCAAGTCCTCATTTCCCCTTTTACTTTACCCCTCCACATCATCCTATATCTTACTCCTCAAATGCCTCTGGCTCCTAGTCATAATCTTTCCAAGTTGTCCATGACAATATTATCACTTATGACCAAACCAAATTGTTATTTGTATAATATAAATGTTAACTCTTTTTTACCTTAATTTTGTTCTTGTCTCTTGTAATATATTACACTGTGGTCTGTAATGTAATCACCGGCCTGCTCTGTAGTCCTACCTTTGAATAGTTGTGATCTTATATATTGTAACCTGTTATTGTAATGTTTTGTTTTGTACCCTCCCGGGTCATGCCTGAAAATAGTCATTGTTATGACTAGTACACCTACCCGGTCATCAAAAATTAAATAAATAAATGAAAATAACTGAGGCGTACTACTGGCTTGACAGCTCAGCCAGTCTTTCTGAGGGGGACAACTACCGTCTCTATACTCTCAGCACTGGTCTGGGGACTCTCGTCACTTGTGAGGGGTGCCTCTGCCTGGGTGGAAACTTCCAAACTTGGGACACCGTTGGCCCCTTGCTCCGCAGGCTCTGTTTCTACAACACTTTACTCATTTTGCGAAGGCTCAGGCACAATCAAGCTTTGAGGCACTGTAGGGGGTGGTCAGCAGTCTCATAGTGTTCTTCAAGTTTTGGTATGCCACCAGAAAGATTCATTCCACCAGCCCCTTCCTCAGGCAACTCATACAGTTCCACAATACACAGAGACTCTGCATCTTCAGACGTGATACTTTGTACTTCACTTTCAGGAAGCGTTTGCTCCAAGGATAAAGCTGGGGGGTTAGGCAGTCCAGAAGGCCCAGCTTCATCCCCACAATTAATCATGGGGTTACCTCGAAACAGCTGACTCAGTTCATAAGAGGGGTAAAAGGCACAGTCGCACTCACTTTCGTCAGAAGTGGACTGACAATCACTATCATTCTGGGCCTGCTGCAGAGGATACCTTAATTCTGTGACCACTGGGGTAGGTTGACTCTGTCTCTTTCTTGCAGCAGCATGAGTCACTGGCCCAGGGGGCTCAATTTCAGGGGTTCAGCCTGAATCATGACTTGGCCGATAGGTAGCAAGTGGTTACAGTGCATGGTCTTGACAGCTTTGGAGTTTTTCTCTGGGTGCATCTTGCACACAGGTAAATCATCCAACTTTCCAACTACTACATGGGGAAGATGGTACCACCGATCAGCAATTTTGTGTTTATCATACAATCCCACATTGCATAACAACACATGGTCACCAGGTCGAAGCTCTTGAGCCTTTACTTTTTTATCATGCCTCTCTTTGTTGGCTAGATTTCTCTTGGCAACCATTGTCTGGGCCAGTTGATAGGCATGGTTCAACTGAGCTTTCAGTTTTTATACATATTGCAAGTAGATTTTGGCTCGAACCCCATCTGGAGAGACCCCAAAACAGACATCAACTGGCAACCAGGCCTCTCTCCCAAACATGAGGCAGTAGGGGGAGAACCCAGTAGCATCAGTTTTCATGCCATTGTATGCGTGTACCAAAGTGCTAATCTGCTGACTCCATTTATGCTTGTCTTTTGGGTGGAGGGTGCTGAGCATGTCTAGAAAGGTGTGATTAAAACGTTCTGGTTGAGGATCTCCCTGCTGGTGATTGGGGGTGGTTCTTGACTTTCGCACCTCCCATAGAGAGAACATTTCTTTGATTGTGAGACTACAGTGCTATTTTGGGGAGAAATAAGCTAGCTGGTGGCATTTTGTAATACACTGACGTTTTCTTTTGAACGTCTGAGCAACATTCTGTTGTGTACACTAGTGCCTAGCAACAGCAGCTCTTGACCCGAGAAAATACTTCCGGGTTACTCTTTAAGATAAAAGACAGCCCTGCAGCGAGCGGGCGAGCAGATACTGATAGCCTGACAAGGGGGCTCTGCAAATTGCTATATAAACCATTTTAACTGTGTATTTGTGCAACTATTTGTGGCATTTGTGCGTTCTTTTAACATTTCCATTATGGAGCCCTATCTCCTGCTAACCTCAGGCAATAGGTAGAGAGCATTGCGTTCTCACTGTGTGTGAGACTACAGTGCTATTTTGGGGAGAAATAAGCTAGCTGGTGGCATTTTGTAATACACTGACATTTTCTTTTGAACGTCTGAGCAACATTCTGTTGTGTACACTAGTGCCTAGCAACAGCAGCTCTTGACCGAGAAAATACTTCGGTTACTCTTTAAGATAAAGACAACCCGCGGTAGGCGGGTGAGCGAATACTGATAGCCCTGACAAGGGGGCTCTGCAAATTGTTATATAAACCATTTTAACTGTGTATTTGTGCGACTATTTGTGGCATTTGTGCGTTCTTTTAACATTTCCATTACGGAGCCCTATCTCCTGCTAACCTCAGGCAATAGGTAGAGAGCGTTGCGGTCTCACTGTGTGTGAGACTACAGTGCTATTTTGGGGAGAAATAAGCTAGCTGGTGGCATTTTGTAATACACTGACGTTTTCTTTTGAACGTCTGAGCAACTTTCTGTTGTGTACACTAGCGCCTAGCAACAGCAGCTCTTGACCCGAGAAAATACCTCTGGGTTACTCTTTAAGATAAAAGACAGCCCTGCAGCGAGCGGGCGAGCAGATACTGATAGCCTGACAAGGGGGCTCTGCAAATTGTTATATAAACCATTGTAACTGTGTATTTGTGGCATTTGTGCGTTCTTTTAACATTTCCATTACGGAGCCCTATTTTCTGCTAACCTCAGGCAATAGGTAGAGAGCATTGCGGTCTCACTGTGTGTGAGACTACAGTGCTATTTTGGGGAGAAATAAGCTAGCTGGTGGCATTTTGTAATACACTGATGTTTTCTTTTGAATGTCTGAGCAACATTCTGTTGTGTACACTAGCGCCTAGCAACAGCAGCTCTTGACCCGAGAAAATACTTCCGGGTTACTCTTTAAGATAAAAGACAGCCCTGCAGCGAGCGGGCGAGCAGATACTGATAGCCTGACAAGGGGGCTCTGCAAATTGTTATATAAACCATTTTAACTGTGTATTTGTGGCATTTGTGTGTTCTTTTAACATTTTCATTACGGAGCCCTATTTTCTGCTAACCTCAGGCAATAGGTAGAGAGCGTTGCGGTCTCACTGTGTGTGAGACTACAGTGCTATTTTGGGGAGAAATAAGCTAGCTGGTGGCATTTTGTAATACACTGATGTTTTCTTTTGAACGTCTGAGCAACATTCTGTTGTGTACACTAGCGTCTAGCAACAGCAGCTCTTGACCCGAGAAAATACTTCCGGGTTACTCTTTAAGATAAAAGACAGCCCTGCAGCGAGCAGGGCACGATCATCGCGCGGCGGAGACAGCAGAGCAGAGAGAGCGCCAGCGTGTCAGCTGTGTCCGCTGGGCCCGTGGGCTTGGGCTCTTTATTACATCAATAGGGAGGCCCACAAGTGCATTCGCCAGAATCATGGATAGGGTTATTACCTCCTATAGTTGTCCTGGCTGTGGTATGTATTCCACTGATGTGTTGAGAGACTTAGTGTGCAATAATTGTTCTGTTATCTCTTCTTTAAGGGCTGAGATTAATGCCTTACAAAAATGCTTACAAACCCAGGCGGATATTACTCATTTAGAGGAGTATATTGATAATGTGGCAGACAGTATAGTTAGTAACGCGTCACAACATAGTCTAACCAAGTTTAATCAGGATGAACACGAATGGTGTCTTGTGCAAAATGTTAAAGGTAAAAAAGGCAGTCGCAATATTGGGGGCAGTTATAATATTCACACTGAAAATAAATTCAGCAGTCTATCGATAGATTCTCGCCCACTTGCATCAAGCACTGAGGATCCTTGCAAGGGTCAGTATTCAACAGTAGCACTAAGCACTAATACTGTCTTAAAACCTCTACATACTCCTGAGACACTGCCCCCTTTACTCTCTGGAGATGCAGTGGACTGCACTTCACCCCCTTCAACAATTCCTGTGACTCTCTCTCATGTACGAGATACACCCTCAATTCAAATTCCGATTACTAGGGATGTATTGGTGGTGGGGGATTCAAATATTCGTTATACAGATCACATAATATGCAGAAATCGGAATTTATTTACTACTGTCAGCACCATTCCTGGAGCAGGTATTAACGACATAAAGAATATGTTCCCAGGGCTACAGGAACACACCAATTCTCCTCTTACTTTGATTCATGCAGGACTTAATGACCTTGGGAAGAGGTCTATATTACAAATTCAGAGGGATTTTGAAGAAATTGGGGATCTTATAAAAGGGCAAAAGGCAAGCTGATTATTTCAGGACTTCTTCCAATACCTAGGGCAGAAATTGATAAGCAAAGGGATATCCTGACCTTAAATGGCTGGTTGAAATGATGGTGTATCAGAGAAGGTTTCTGTTTTTTGGAAAATTGGACTAGGTTTTTGAACAAAAATCTTTTTGCAAGGGATGGCGTGCATTTAAACAGACAGGGCAAACGCATCTTTGCTACTAGATTACGACACCAGATTGACTTCTGTTTAAACTATTGGTTGGGGGGGTTGATACTATGCAACAGGACATAAACTGTAATAGGACAAATTCCTTGTCCCCTTCTGATTGGAATTGCGTAGTAATTAATGCCCGTAGCCTTGGGAATAAGTTTGATGAATTAGCACTGTTATTGGAGCAGTTAAATATCCATATCTGTGCTTTTACAGAAACATGGTGGCACGGAGATGACACATGGGATAAGCATATTCCAGGTTATACACTGTATCATAAGGATCGAAGTAATATCAAGGGAGGAGGGCTGGCCTTGTACGTGTCCAGCATTATTAATGTAGAGAATGTCGAACTTACACAGTGGCCAACTATTGAGGTTGTCTGGGTCAAAATATTTCCCAAAATGGCTCCGTGTATTAACATTGGGGTTGCTTATAGACCTCCAACAATTTCACTAGAAGATGACATTCAGTTACTTGATTTTGTGGAGAATATATCATCCACAAAAAATACTTTTTTGGTAGGTGATTTCAATCTCCCTGGTATTTGTTGGAAGAACTTGGTTACTTCATCCTCTACTGAAAATAAATATTTGCAGTTATTTTTGTTATCAAATTTAGAACAAACAAGGGGAAATAATATTTTGGACTTAGTATTGCATAACATGTCAAATCAAATTTCAAATTGTTTAGTCCTATATCCCTTGGGGTCCAGTGATCATTCTATTGTACATTTTATCTTAAAAGGTCAACTAGGGCAGGACCCAGGAAATACTATGCTTTACAATTTTAATAAAGCAGATTTTTTAGGAATGATATCTGAATGTATATCTTGGGATTGGCAACACTCCTTCTCAGATCATACACTTCCTGATATGTGGCAAATGTTGATCGGCAAACTAACTTACTGGACTAATAAATATATTCCGGTTATTCACAAAAAGGACAAAACCAACTTGAAAAGACCATGGATGATTAAATCAGTCAAAAAGCATATTAAACACAAAACTAGGGCTTATAAAAGAGCTAAGTCCTGTGGGTCTAAGATGAGTTGGGACATTTATAAATCTCAGTTGAGGGTGACCAAACATAGTATAAAAAGGGCTAAAAAGGATTTTGAAGAACGACTGGCCAGAAATGTGGGAGATAATCATAAATCCTTTTATAAATATATTAACAATAAAAGGGGTGGGACTCCGACTATTGGCCCGTTAAAAAGCAATACTGGGGAACTAGTAGTAGATGCATCAAGTATGGCTATTATGTGTAACAACCAGTTCTCATCAGTATTCAATCCAAAAATTGAATCTACTAGGAAACATAATGATCACATTACAAATGGGTTCTTCACAATAACTACTAATTCCGTGTATAAATTACTTGAAAGTTTGGACCCTTTTAAGTCTCCAGGACCAGATGGTCTTCACCCTCGGATCCTTAAAGAATTAGCACTTCCCTTGGCAGGACCTATAACTGCTCTCTTTAATAAATCTATTCAGGAAGGGCAAGTCATTGATGCCTGGAGGCTGGCAACTGTGGTCCCAATTTATAAAAAAGGTTCTAGGCAGGAGGTGTCTAATTATAGACCTGTTAGTCTGACATCCATTCTGGGAAAACTATTGGAAAGACTTATAAAGGAACATCTTTGTACCCTGATGGAACCTGATCCTACCCAGCATGGGTTTGTTAAGGCTAGATCGTGCCAGACACATTTGTTAAACTTTTATAATGGTGCGAGCATGGCATTGGATAGGGGCGAAGCAGTGGATGTTGTGTTTTTGGATTTTTCCAAGGCGTTCGATAAGGTCCCTCATGGTTATATTATTGAAGATATGATAAACCTTGGTATAGGAGGAAACTTAACAAGATAGGTGGAATCATGGCTAAAAGAACGCTCTCAGAGAGTGGGCATCAAGGGCTCCTATTCAGATTGGGACGATGTTACTATTGGGGTGCCCCAGGGCTCGGTTCTGGGGCCGTGTTTGTTCAACTTATACATAGCCTCACTAAAAACTAATACAGATATCTGGATAACAAAATTTGCAGATGACACGCGTATAGGCTACCCGATTACTAACATTGAGGATAGCAATACCCTTCAGTTGGCCCTTAATGAGTTGCATGAGTGGGCTATTCTGAAAAAATTTCCCTTCAACTTGGATAAATGTGTGGTTATGCATTTTGGAACTAAAAATATACAAGCCAAATATCACCTGGGTGGATTGACCCTTAAAGCTGTTAGTAATGAGCGCGATTTGGGTATTAGAATTTCTAATGACCTCAGCCCCAAACTCCATTGCCAGAATGTCATCAGAAAGACAGCCGGAGTACTACATTGTATTAACAAACATATTACTAGTAGGAGTTGTGATGTTATACTTCCACTGTACTCATCCTTGGTGAGGCCTCATCTGGAGTATTGTGCCCAATTTTGGGCACCTGGGGATAAGGGTACCATAAAATCTATGGAGAAAATCCAACATAGAGCAACAAAAAATATCCACAAAGTTAGAAATCTTGACTATTATGCAAGACTAGAATATTTGGGTTTGTTTACCCTGGAATACTGCAGATTGAGGGGCGACTTGTGTCTGGTATGCAAGGCTACGCACGATAAAAACCTGGGTAAATTACTTGGGTTGGAAATAAGGAGCAAAATATATGCAACCAGGGCACATCCATTACAATTAAAAATAGAACAGTGTAAATCAACAAAAAAAAGCAATTGGTTTACAATAAGAGTTTGTAAGATCTGGAACAGTTTACCTTGGGATATAGTGTCATGTGCAAGTGTTGACACCTTCAAAAGACTTTTAGATATCTATTTAAAACAAAATAATATAGGAGGATATAATTAATATCAGGCAAGCACTATGGAATACCGAGCGAGCACTATGGACTTCGGTCTACTAGCTCTGTATGACCTATGATACCTATTATACCTATGATTAGCCGACTCTCAAAGTCTCTGCCTTGATCAGAATGAATCCGCTGGGGGGCACTATAGTGGACGAAGAAATTTTCCACTAGCACCTTGACCATGGTTGATGCCTTTTGATCTTTGGTGGGAAAAGCTTGTGCATACTGTGTGAAATGATCCATAACCACTAATATATTGCCAATGTTCCGCTGATCAGATTCTAAACACAAGAAGTCTATGCAGACTAGTTCCTTGGGGGCTCTGGTGGTAATATTAACAGGGGGGGGCAGCCCTCTGAGGCAGGGCTTTTCTTTGCAGGCAGTGACTACAAGTCTTTACATGGTGCTCAACATCAGCCCCCATTTTGGGCCAGTAGAAGTAAGATCGTACCAGGTCAAGGGTTCTGTCAATACCGGGGTGCCCCATGTGATTGTGGAGGGACCTCAGTACCAAATCTTTAAAGGCCATGGGCAGGACCAGTTGTTGCTTGTCTACTTTGCCACTATGATCTGCTGTCTCTCTATACAACAACTGATTGAGCAACTTCAATCTGGGGCCTTCTTTAAACAATAAAGCAGTTCGCAAGCCAGTGGAACGTAACTTAGACACATTTTTCCCTGCGTGCAGGGCATCAAGTGCTGGCTGACTCATAGGATCTTGGGATTGAGCCCACTGAATGCTGTTATTGTCAAATTAAGGTAGTGCACTAATATCTAGAGCAGAGAAGTGGCAATAAGCAGCTGGCATGTAGGTGTCAGAAGGGCCCAAGCAATCTATTAAACAGTCCACTGTGTCTGCAGACATCTGTTCATCTCTATCAAACTTTTGGTACAATGCTTGAATGTCAGGTTCAGACAGCCTGACCCAATCACTCTTGGAAGTGGGCCTTCGTGATAGGGCGTCAGCATCAATATGGTTCAGGCCCGGTCTGTATTTGGCAGCATAATCATAGGTTGATAATGCAGAAAGCCACCGGTGCCCAGTGGCATCTAACTTAGCTGGTGTCTGTGCATAGGTCAATGGGTTATTTTCAGTCTTCACCAATATCTTTGCCCCATAGAGGTATTCATGAAACTGGTCAATGATGGCCCATTTTAGTGCAAGGAACTCCAACTTATGCACAGGGTAGTTTCATTCGGACGGGGTCAAGCTCCTACTGGTGACAGCTACTGGTCTCAGGCCATCCTCATGGTCTTGATACAGCACTGCTCCTAGATCCTGCAGATTAGCGTCCATATGCAGCAGATAGGGTTTGGTGGGGTCAGCATAGGCGAGGATGGGGGCATGGGTGAGCTGGTATATGATCTCATGGAAGGCTGCTTCACAGTTGGGCGTCCAGCGGGGCCCAAAGAGTTCCCCTGGGTGGAAGTATACTTTTTCTGGTTCTTTAATGGCCCCTTTTTTGTATTTATGATTGGTAGGAGGGTAACCCTGGGTAAGATTTAAGAGTGGGTGAATCACCTTGGAGCAGTCTTTTATGAACCTGCGGTAGTAGCCACAGAACCCCAGAAAACGTTGTAATTCTTTCGGAGTATGGGGCTGGGGCCAAGTAGTCAGTGCTTCAGCCTTACTGGGATCAGTCTCTATCCCTTTTGTAGATACTATGTACCCCACATACTTCATGGAGGTTTGGAAAAACTGGGACTTGTCAATGGACAGCCTGAGGCCGAAGTCTTCCAGTCGATCTAGGACTTTAAACAGTCAGCTCTCATGCTCCTCTAAGGTGCTCCCAAACACAGTGACATCGTCCAAGCACACCAGGCATTCCAGCAAGTTCATATCTTCCACCGCATGTTCCATCAATCGCTGAAAGGTGGCCGGGGTGCCCAATATCCCCTGTGGCATCCTCGGAAACTCACAGAACCCCAATGGACATACAGTATGAAGGCCATTTTCTCACAGTCTTCTGGGGCCATCGGGATCTGGTAGTATCAGCTGTGAAGATCCAACATAGAGAACCATTTGCTCCCATTCAAGCAGTCTATGCACAACCACAATGGGAGAGGTGTATGGGCTCCTGGATTCTAGCATCACACCAGCAGTGAGCATTTCCTGCAGGTGTCTTCTCACATTAGCTATGTCTGCTGGGGCTAGGCATCGGGACCTCTCTCAAAATGGCTGTTCATCGTACAGGCATATGTGATGCTCCGCACCCTGGACACATCCCACATCCCATTCCTTCAATGAAAACACTTGGTCTCTCTGGGCAAGTCTCTTGCTAATTCTAGCCTTCCATTCAGCTGGCAACGGGTAGTCACCAAAGTCAAACAAGTCTGGGGTCACTCTCTCCTTCTCACCAGGGTGCTTGTTGCTGGGCAATACTACAGTGTCTCTGCAGTGTACCGTAGCTAGGATGCACCCTCTCTTCATCTGGATCTCCCGATCTGACACATTTTGAATCTGGACCATCACTCATCGTGCATAGGCATGGGCATGAGCAGGCAAGATGCTGGGCTTGACCAATAATCCTTCTGGCAATTTTCATTGCCTGGTGCATCCAACATCAGTATTTTGTTCTTGACATCTTTCCAGAGGCGGACCTCCCCTTGAATGGTACACTGGGCGTTAGGGGCCAGTACCATTGAATCGGGATCCTTCTTCCACATGATCCCCACCGGTTCATCCTGGTCTACTTCCTTGGGTTTCTGTTACAAATCATAGGCCCTCTTGATCAGAGCCAGAATTCTCAGGGCCCTCCCACTCCATCACTCCTGTTTCTCATGACAGAGTTGTGCCAGTCTCCCAAACATATGGGCGTTTGTCCCAATTAACAGGGGGACCCCATCATACAGTCTGGTGGGGGGACACGCTAGGGTCAATGTCTCTACTTGCTCCTCTACACCTATTACAGTTGCAGGAAAAGACAACCAGAGGCAGACATACCCTAGGTAGGGATAAGGCTTGTCACTCAGGTCCCACACATGTAGGTCTTCCTGGGATTGCAAAGGCACATCAGATATGTGTTTGTCATACCAGTCCTGGAATACAGTGGTCACTTGCGACCCACTGTCAAGCACAGCCTGAGTATGAATACCATTCACAGTCACCATAGTCTCCATTGAAGGGCCCACTATTTTGGACCAGTCTGGAGAGGCAGTAGCAGAGGCCTGGACAGATGATTTAGTCACAAAAGAAATTTGAGTTAGGGTTTCTCGAACCCTCACTGTGGTCATTTCGGGCACCCCTTGGCCATTGATTTGCTTTTTGGAGCTCCCCTTGGAGTCTGTTTACTACTCTAAGTCCTTCTGAGACCAGCATTCTCTTCATATGGCCATCCTTTCCACAGTTGTGACAAATGATAGACTCCTGGGTCATCCTGGGAGAGAACATCGTATGAGGAACTGAAGCAGTAGTAAGAGATTGGGGTCTAGTATCTGCTTGCAGTGGTGAGAGTGGTGTAACGTGTCTTAACAGTTCCTTTAGAGTGGCAGTCAATCCGGTGATCTCAGCCTTGGAGCCACCCTTGGTAGCGGATGCCTGAGGGTGCACCCCCACCCCCATGGCAGTCACTTCCTGAAAGGGACTAGAATCTTGTTCCATGGGGGAAACCCTTGCAGAGGCACCCATCTTCAACTCTCGGACTTCCTTTAGTAGCTCGTCTTTCTAATGCTGGGCCCAGGGCGGGAAGTCCTTTGCATTCTCAGAGTGCTCGTTAAGTGTCTACTTTTGCTCCTGAGCCTCACTTGGCTGATCACTCTCGGTCACTTGCACAGCAACAGCAGATATGGGTGCAATTCCCCCATGGGGTCACCTTTGCTCAACTCCCTCCGAATTTCTTTCATTAGCTCGTCATAGAAGGGGGGGGGGGCGATTCCAGTCGGGTGGCAAGGCACAACTGAAGCAGTAACAATTCTGAAAACGGAGCAGACTTAAGGATCCGATCCAGTCTAGTTCGATCTAATTCATTTGACGACAAACTACCCTTTCTGAGGCACTCTTGTAGCAGCTTTTCAAGCCAAGGTACATACACAGACAATGGCTCCCCTGGGTAATGCTGAGCATTTCTTACTCTCCACCACAGATCCTCATCTGAATCCGGGCTCCCATACACATTTTCCAATGCATCAGGATAGTCCTGTGCAGTTGCTTCGGGGTTATTGGCCCGCTTGGCACAGATGGTAGCCAGGGCAGGACCTTGGAGGCACTCACTCAACCTCTTTCATTTCTCTGCTTCTGAGCATTGCCATTCAAGTACTAGAGGGGCAACATAGTCTATCCAGGTCTCCTAGTCATCCTTTCCCTGGGGGGTTGGGAGGGTGCCCGAGAAGATTCTCAGCCTTCGGTAGGAGTCGTGACTAATGGCAGGTACCGATATAGGGGGCCAACATTGGCACGGGCACTGAAGGTGGGGCAGTAACAGGTGCTGGAGTGGGAGGGGTGTTGGGGAAGGAACACCCCCAGGTGGCAGGAATAGTTTCTTAAAGTCCTCTACAGTTTTCCCTTCCTCCAGCAACAACTTAGCAAATTTCTCCTCAAAAGTCTCAGATAATGGTGGGGGCTCATCCTCCCTGGGGTCTTTACTGTCTTTTGTTATCACTGTCCAGGAAGCTGGAACCCCTTCTGGGGTAATAGTCTGTGGCACTTTAGAGCTGTCCACGAGGTCACTACACTCTACCAAGGCTATCAAAGTTTGGGTGATCAAATCAGCCTGTCGACCCACCACCACAGGGTTTTTTAAACATTCAACTTTGGAGAGTGCTCCCTCTACAGTGTCTTTACTGGTACCCAGGGGAATATCTAGTATAAGTACAGCATTTTGGGGGTCAATCTCCTGGCCAGTACACCACCCCACCAACTGGTGTACAGTCATTTCTACTGGGGTAGCCATTAATCTTTAACAATAATTCGTAATTTTTGGCCACTAGAAGGCACAAAATTCCAGCGGTGAGCCTCCAAAATGTAACCCCTAGGTGGCACTTTCCCAAGGGCTACTACCCCTGCTTGCTTGGCTAGTAGCAGGTTAAGGGGCCTGAGTTCTTAAATGGGTGCCACCACCTGGAGGTCAGGGTTGGTAGTGGTTAAGCTAACCTGGGCACAGCCCTCCGGGACACTGTAACCCCCCCTCTTTCCTTACTAGTGGCCAGAACAATACACAATAAATCACTTTCACAATACCCCTGATACACCACACAAGTACCCACACTGTTTGCACTTACCACAAGGGCTTTCCTCTGGCCTGGCCCTGGGGACCCCCTGTAAAACAAGGTTATACACAGCAAATAACAGCAGTACAGTACTCTTGCACAAACTGGAACCACAGTCAGGATATATGCAAAAAAGAGTTAGATCTGATTTATTTAAAGGGCTTGAACAAGGGAGGGGCATAATCAGGTTAATTTGCTTAAAGGCTCTATCAATCAAACAGTTATGCATGCACTTCAGGGTCCATAAACAGTCACACACTCTGGGTACCCAGATGGAAAATGGTGGGCTAGCCAGGAATGCTGCAGCTGGTTGGGGCCCTGTGCAGCAACATGCACAACACATACTATTTGTAATCCAGAGCCGGAAGGCTCAGTTCGTGAAAAGAAAACAACAAGACAATCAGATGACACACTTTTAGATTAGGCTGTTGTTGCAGGGGAGCTACCCTTATGATTACTCACGATACCCAAGACTGGACACAGGCTGGATGAAAATCAAGACTGCAGGTGGTTAATCTGGAGTGCCAGGAGAAGCAGGGCCCACACAATTCGCCGAGGCGTCATTCCTGTTCAAACGTGGAGCAGAGCGCTGATCCCCAGGCAAGTCTCTCGTCGGTGGCTTTCTCTGTGCAGTGGAGTAGTCTGGCAGAGCCAGCGTGGCATGGTCCAGGCTGAATGGAGATGAACGCGGATTCAGTCCGATTAGGCTGGATAAAGCTTCCACCAAACAGAACACAGTTCACACAGTGGGGAACCAAATCACGACCCACTTTCAATACACAGCACATTTACATGTAAAGGATTCTACGGTACCAGGCAAACCGCTTTCCGGTCATGATCGCAAAGTCTCTGCTCAAGCCGGAGATTCAAAAGCAGCTGGAAATCCTGACAGACCGATCATATTCAGCAAATCTTCGGTCTTCTTCAGGTATGAGCCTGGTAAAAAATCGGTGGCTTACTTCATTCTCACAAACTTGGATTTAGTCCGAAATAATTATTTTCGCTCCCCTCTCAGGGGCAGCAGGCAGACATGCAGGCCACAACTCAGACCTTTCCACAGTTCTCCCATGCGAAACTACTCAGACGGCTGCTTGACTGTCTCAAGCTCTTGCTCATTCAGCTTCCAACTGAGATCTGACTCAACTGCCAGCAAGCCAGGGACTTTTCCCAGAATCTAAAAGGTTTGGTTGGCTGATCTGTCTGTCAGTCACAACAAAGGCTTCCCCTTCAGGTGCAAAAAGGTACCAAAAGCCCCAAACTACAATTCCTGCAGATTTTGAAACTAGACAGCTCTTGTAGTCCGGCTCCATTTTAGGTTCCACCAGAACTGATTGCTCCAATTCTCAGTGCAGGACCAAGATAGTGGAGATAAACAAAACAATCCATGCTGCAAAGAAGGCAGGTTAGACAAACTACATTATCATTATTGCTCTAAATGATTTTCAGCAAATAGTTACATCTTTCAACAGAGCTCCCTCTCAAATTACTTATGACTGCAATCCAGACAGCTCTTAAAAAGACAGTACACAGAGGCTATACAGGCACTCTCTGGCAATCACATTTAAACTGCTAGAATGCAGGACACCAGCCTGGCAGTGAGCATTTAGGCAAGCTCATGGAAGACTTTTCGGGAACCCCCATTGGTAGGGGGTTACACAAGTTATAAGTGTCTATTGCTAAATCTCATCCTAATGTCATAATAGTCTGCTTGTTATATCACAGTTAATTACCATGAAAACTGACTGTGACATCGCAATAGAGGATTGACTTTAAGTGACTTTAAGTAGTATTTATACTAAATCTTGTTTTAATTGTTGGAATATTGTATATGTATGTTTAATAGTATGTTGTTTTGTATTTATTATGACTGTTGTATGAAGTTTTAATATGTTCGGAGCCCATATCCTCCAGGATGGGCATCTCTTAAATAAAATTTGCCTTGCCTTGAAGAATCAGCTATATGTGTAGATGAACTGTGAGGGATAAAGATCCAATCTCCATGCAAATTTCCTGAATAATAAATAATTCTATAGAAGATATGAGACATACAACCAAAGCTTTCCCAGAGAATTCAGCAGTTCTTCAAGAGTTACTATATATTCAGAGGGATTTGTAGTGCTGACTGTTTCTTTGCTGCCCTCTTCTGGCAGCTCTTCCCTAGCTCTCAGTTTTTCAGCTGGCATTACTACTAAATTCACTACAGTCCACTACATTCTCCTTTGGCCATATCTCTTGACTTTCCAGATTTTTAAGGATGTCCTTCATTTCGCCTGAAAGATGTCCCCCAACCCTCTTACAATTGGCATTTCTGTCCCTGAAAACTAGAGATTTAAAGTGGAAAGTCATGCCAGACAATTGTGTTCCAGTCTAGTTCTCTTTCAGAAAATGCTTGTTATACTTATTGCCACGTGTTGTAACATCTTGAGCTGCTATTGCTATTCTTTAAGGACATGTCCCTGATTTTCGTAATTTGTCCACGATTTGTGAGGTGGGGGAGGTGACTGTTGATTCTTCTAGCTGACTCTGCATGCAAGTGCTATCCCTGATTGCATGATTTGTCTCCATTAATATTGTGGCTGTAGTAGCAGTAGTAGCTTTATTTATAGGGCACCTTTCCCCGAAGGCTCAGGGCGCCATACAGAATGACAGGAAATAAATAGATAAAACAAACATAAGTAACTGAAATAATACTCTAAAAACATACATACAGTAGCTAAAAAATGGGAACAATAATTCTTTACTCCCCAAATGCCTAGTTAAACAAAAACATTTTAATACCCTTTTAAAGGCCTCCACTGAGAGATCTCCATCAATCCCCTAGGCAGTGCATACCATAACAGGGGGCTGGTTACTGCAAATGTTCCAATCTACAGAGGACTGAAGCAGAGCCCTTGGAACTGAAAGGAAGCCCTCCTTGAAAGAGTGGCAGGGGGAAAGGACTGAACAGGATGCAGGTGCTCCACAAAGTAGTCAGGGCCCAACTCATGTAGGGCTTTATAGGTTAGAAGACAAACTTTGAAGGTAACTCGCCATTTCACAGGTAGGCAGCGCAGATCATGCAGCACCGGGGGGGACACATGGCTAGACCTTGAAAGGTCAGTCAGCAACATGACAGCTGCACTCTGCACCAGCTGCAAGCATTGTAGGGTACCTCCACTTACATGAGGTAGTATGCGTTACAGGACTTGAGCCTAGATGTCATGAACACATGCATTAGAGTTGGCAGGTCTTCAGGAGGGATAAGAGACTTAACCCAGTTGATATTCCTCAGATGGTAAAAACCACTATTGACTATTGCCAACACCTGAGCCTTCAGTGTCAGTCTTTTTTCAAGAATGACCCCCTTATTTTCACCTTGGCAGAAGCCAAAAGCCTGGACAACCTGAGTCAAAGTCCCATCTCTCCCATGACTCCCATGACTACCTCTGCTCCACCCTTCTGAGCAAGCTCTATCACTAGCACCTCAGTCTTATCAGGGTTAAGCCTCAGTCATCTAGACTCCATCCTTTTCTGCACTGCAGCTAGGCGTGGAATAAGCACCTTGACAGTGTCTAGTGTCCTGGGTGCAAAGGACAAATACAACTGGGTATCATCCACCTAGCAGTGAAACCCCAGACTGTATTGTTGAATGACCCCTTCCTGGAGCAGCATGTACACTGCAAACAGCATGGGTGAGAGGACTGAACCATGGGACACACCACAGGGAAGGGGCATCGGGGATGACGAGAAAGTACTCATCACCTCCTTCTGCATCCTATCCCTGAGATAGGACTCAGACCAGTGAATGACAGTGCCGGTGAATTCAGCTTACCCCATGAGATGATCCAACAACAACCCATGGTCCACAGTGTCAGATGCTGAGGAGAGATCAAGGAGAATGAGAATCAACCATTCTCCCTTGTCTCTTCCCCTCAGAAGGCCATTATGCCCTCTGAATAATGCCATCTCAGTGCTATGCCCAGATCCAAAAACAGACTGGAGGGGCTCATAGATGTCATGAGCTGAGAGATGTACCTCAAGTTGCAGTGCCACAACCTTCTCAATAACCTTATCTAGGAAAGGTAGGTAAGAGACTAGACAATAATTCGCTAGAACATCCAGGTCCAAAGTTGGCTTCTTCAAGAGGAGCCGATCCAGTACATCTTTCAATGCCTATGGAAAGACTCCCTCCAACAAGGAACACTGGACTATTCCAGTGGACACCGACTCCAGAGAGCCCACACAGCTCACTAGTAGACTCATGGGGCTTAGGTCTAGTTCACAAAAGCTGGGGCACTCGTCCAAAATCACCTCACAGACCTCATCCACTGAGAATGGTGGAATTTCACACAGGACTGCTGAGTGCATCCATAAGATCCCTGCCTGACTCTGCTGGGCCACAACAGCCCATCAGGAGAGATCCCGGCAATATCTTCTCTTACAGTTACAGTATATCAGTATATTCATAAGTATTTATTGTTGGTCTGTTTTACTTCCTGCTGTGACCAGTTGCTGATTTTGTATGCATTAAGTCTTGTATGGATTGTATTTCTTCTGCTTGCTGTTAATAATGTTATTTATAGCTTATACATATGGTATTCCTACTGGTCTGTTATGTTACCATCTTCATGGCTCGGGTCATGCCTGAAAACAGTTCCTGAGATCAGTGTACTTACTGAGCGGACAAATAAAAAAAATAATCAAGTAAATAAAATAAAATTTCTCCCTACCTGTATATGTCACGAGCCATCCCAAAATCTCCAATCTTAGCAACACGTCCTGGTCCACTGCAGGTGAGCAAACAGTTCCTGGCAGCAATATCTCTGTTGCAAAAAATAATTACAAAGTTTTTCTGGACTCAGTTTAACCAGAGGGACCATGCTAGTGCAAGGTTAGCAAGATATGGGACGAATGAACCTTGCATGGTTCTAATTAGTACATGTTCAAATGAGAATATCTATTAATTAGAGGTTCTACAGAGAACCTCAAAAAGTTCTGAAAGGAATTTAATTATTTCAGGTTTCCAAACATAATAGTAATATGCATACACTTATATATACAGTGTTTTTATATATATATATATATAAATTACATGGGGATTAATAATCAGCATTAAAGGGACACCGTCAACCCCCTAAGGCCTCAAAGTGTCCCTACTTTAAAAAACACATTTTATGATTGTTCACATTCTATAGAAACTGTTGATGCAGCTGGTAGTTTGATTCATAGCCCTTTTTTATTTTAAAAAGTGAAAACGGACTGTCCATCATACTGGTGATACCACACCAAAACATGTTTGTTTACATTTCTTGACCAGCTCCCACTGCATCTTTCTTGGACTCAGGAACACCCCAACACAATCTAACCACTTATTATGCAGTGGGAGTAGAGGAGATTATTGTATCATGAGTGGCTGTACTGATTGAGGGTGTTTCTAATGTTCAGGAAGTTTTCACTAAGAGCAGTTCAATAATTTAAAACAAAACAAAGCTGGGCATAGCTATACATTACCATGAATTTCGGTTTTAATAAGCAAGGAGCAGATAAAACAACCATCAACAGCAATAGAAACATAGAAACATAGAATTTGACGGCAGATAAAGACTGCTTGGCCCACCCAGTCTGCCCATTTCCCTACCTGACGGATAAACTGCAGATTCTAGTTAATCAACAGCTTACTTCCTCCTGCCCCCTACTAGAATTGCCTTATGCCTGTCCCATGCATTCTTGAATTCTCCCACTGTTCCTGACTCCACAACCTCCTCAGGAAGGCTGTTCCATGCATCCACAACTCTCTCTGTGAAAAAATACTTTCTAACATTACCTCTAAGCCGTCCCCCCTCCATCTTCAAATTGTGCCCCCTTGTTCTTGCACATCTCTTCTTCTGAAAGATACTACCCTCTTGTACCTTGTTAATTCCTTGAGATACTTTTATAGTTTCTATCATGTCCCCCCTCTCCCTCCTTTCCTCAAGGGTATACATATTAAGCTGCTTTAGTCTCTCCTCGTATGTCTTCTGGTGCAGACCTTGCACCATTTTGGTTGTTCTCCTCTTCTGAACAGCCTCCACTCTGTCTATGTCTTTGCAGAAATGAGGTCTCCAGAATTGCACACAGTACTCCAGATGGGGTCTCACTAACTGTCTGTAGAGAGGGATAACAACTTCCTGTTTTCTACTGTTGATGCCTCTCCCTATGCATCCCAGTATCCCTCCAGCCCTCCTTACTGCCTTCTCACATTGCTTGCCCACCTTTAGGTCATCTGATATAATTACTCCTAGGTCTCTTTGGATTTTTGTTGTTGTTATTAACTCACCCCCCATTGTGTACTCTTCCCCTGGGTTTTTGTTTCCCAGATGCATTACCTTGCACTTCTTTGCATTGAATCTGAGCTGCCACGTATTTGACCATTCCTCCAGCCTTGCCAAGTCCCTTTTCATTCTTCCCACCCCACCTTGTGTATCAACCCTGTTGCATATCTTTGTGTCATCTGCAAAGAGGCATACCTTTCCTTCCAGGTGTTCTCCAATGTCACTTATAAAGATATTAAAAAGGACCGATCTCAGTACTAAACCCTGTGGTACTCCGCTAGTTACCCTCCTTTCTTCACTGTGGACTCCGTTTACTATTACCTTTTTGCATCCTGTTGTCAAGCCAGTTTTATATCCAGGCTACCACCTTGGGACCCACTCCAAGGCTGGCTAACTTGTATATTAATCTTTTGTGTGAGACTGTGTCGAATGCCTTGCTAAAATCTAGGTAGACCATATCCACAGCCCCCTCCCTGGTCTACTACTTTGGTCACCCAGTCAAAGAAATCTATTAGGTACGTCTGACATGACCTTCCTGCTGTGAAACCATGCTGTCTTGGGTCCTGTGCCCCACTGGCCTCTAGGTACTCAACAGTTCTTTCCTTCAGAAGTGATTCCATCATTTTCCCTACCACTGAAGTCAAACTAACTGGTCTGTAGTTTCCTGCCTTTGCCCTGCTCCCACTTTTGTGAAGTGGAATCACATTTGCCCTCCTCCAGTCCTCAGGTACCACTCCATCCTCCCATGATTTGTTAAAGAGAGTAGTCAGTGGTGTTACTAGTTCTACCTTTAGTTCTTTTAGTATTCTTGGGTGAATCCCATCAGGCCCCATTGCTTTGTCCACCCCTCAGTTTCAAGAGTTCTTTCAAAACCCTTTCTTCTGTGAATGGACTGGTATCAACCCCCCTATTCAGAGTTTCCCCATTGTTTGGTTTAGGCACCTCCCCCCTCCTCATCTGTTGTGAATACTGAGCAGAAATATTCGTTCAGCATCCCTGCTTTTTCATTGTCACCCTCTGCCCACATTCCCTCCCCTTTATTAAGTCTCTGTATCCCTCCCTTGGTCTTTCTTCGCTCCCTAATGTACCTATAAAAAGTTTTATCCCCCATTCTTAACAGAGTTGGCTATCTTTTCCTCAGTTTGTGCCTTTGCTATTCTGACTGCCTTCCCTGCCTCCTTCTGCTTTATCTGATAATGTTCTCTGTCCTGCTCCTTCTGTGTTTCCTTATATTTCCTGAATGCTATCCTTTTCTCCTTAACCTTCCCTGCCACCTCTTTTGAGAACCACAGTGGTTTTTTTCTTCATTTTCTTTTATTGATTTGCTTCACACAAAGGCTTGTTGCCTCTGCGATGGCTGTTTTGATTATTTCCCATTGTTCCTCCACCCCTCCCTCTTGCCCATTTGCTAGTGCTTTTCTAAGGCACTCTCTCATTTTCCCAAAGTCAGCCTTCCTAAAGTCCAATACTCTTGTTTTTGCATGGCTTGACCCTATGGCTGTGTTTATTGTGAACCACACTTTTTGGTGGTCACTTGTTCCCAGATGGCTACCCACTTCTAAATCTGAGATCCTTTCTCCTTCCCCATTTGAGAGTACCAGGTCTAAGACTGCTCCCTCCCTAGTAGGTTCCAACACTAGCTGTCTGAGGCATGCCCCCTGTGGGGCATCAAGAATGACCCTGGTCTTGGATGTGCCTGCAGCAAAGGTACTCCAGTTAACATCTGGCATATTCAGGACCCCCATCAACAATATCTCCCCTTTTTCTGCCATTTTAAGGATGCCTTCTATCATTTCCTTGTCCATTTCCTCCCCCTGAGATGGGGGTCTGTACACAACCCCCATGCGGATTGTGGTGCCATTTTCTGTCTCCAGGGTGACCCACAGTGACTCATCAACTTCCTGTTTACTCTTTAGTTCTGTTGCTTTAATCCCTTCTCTTATATAGAGAGCTACTCGTCCTCGTCTTTTACCCACCCTGTCCCTCCTGTAGACTGTGTATCCTGGTATGTTGACTTCCCACTCATGGTTCTCTGTGTACCATGTTTCAGTGACTGCCACAATATCCAGGCATCCCTCTTCCATTAAGGCCACTAGTTCAGGGAGCTTGTTGCACAGACTACGGGCATTGGTACTCATCACCTTCCATTTATTTTTTATCCAATGATTTTTAAAGACTGTAAGCAATAATAAAATGTGGGTTTTTACCTGAAAATAATATAATGTAAAAAAGGTTAACAGTATCCCTTTAATTTTTTTAAGAAGTACCTATTCCAGATATTATCTAAACACCCACACCGACCATCATGTCACCTAGCTGCCTGCCGCCGCCACCTCGTGCACACCAGGTGTCTTCTGACATACAGAGTGCGCTAATGAGGGTTGTCAACTCTTCCATTAGTTGGTAGCCCTAATTAGCATACCTCACATGCTGCAAATCATTTGGTTTGCGTGAGATGGCTGCGGGCAGCTTGGCAAAGTGATGGTCGGTGCAGATCTTTCAAAATACATCTGAAACCGGTGCTTCTACTTAAAAAAATTATTTTAATGCTGAAAGCTCTAATCAGATGTTTCTGCAGCAACTGCTGACGTTTTTCTATTAACCGGGGTTTCCTAGTCCTGGCAGCAGCAGGAGGTAAGTGGGTTGTGGTACAGCACAGATGACACGGTAGGTGGTGGGCAAGGTTGTGGGGCAGTGTGGATGGCATAGTAGGTGGGGGCGAACTCTCTGTCCCTGGAGGATGGGCATCACCTGGGACAGTCCCCTCAGTTGGGCTGCAAGTTTGCAACATGAGCTTCAAAATATGGTGAGGGGTGCGAACTGCAGTCTGTAGTTCAACTGGTTCACCTAGTCTGCTCCATTGGGACCAAATCAAACCAAAAGCCCACCTATCTCCCCTAAAGATTTGCCATGGTCTGAAAGAACCAAACACCTGAAGTTTGAGGTGTTCCATTCTTTTGTAGACCTGAACGTGCAGCCCTAATGTCTTTACACATAGCTAATTATGAGCTCTATGCAAGAAGAGTCTAGGCACATGCCTAAAAGGGACAGAGCTGTGCAGTTGCACCACGTACCTGGCCCCAGACAGACAATGCAGGGCTGGGATTCACTATCTATGGCTGGTCTTTTGTACAGATGCATAGCTTTGTCCAAGGGTAGGGGGCCCAGAGAGCTGGGCATGGGCTGGACTGTTGGCTTCAAGTCAGAAGCCACAGCTGGTTCTATAGTAGATCCCTTTCTCTGTGAGTGGAGGGGTACATAGGATATGGCCATCCCAGAGGCATGAATGTTTATTTCCAACATGTGCCCAGAACTATCATCCTCACCCTAGCCCTCTGTGGCAAGGAGAAGAGCTGAGGTCCATAGTTGTGAGGCACCAATGGGTCCTCCATAGGGCCATCATGGGGAAGTGCACTCATAAGGACAGCCCTCTGGCTGGTGTAACAAGATCTCCTCCAACACTGGTCTGGCAGCACACAAAAGGCATCCTAATTCCGTGCTCTGCTGGTTCATTTCTGGCATGACCACTTCCTGCTCCTGCCGCAACCAGTCATACAGCCGTATGAATACAGGCACAGTCAGAGCCTGTGAGGGACATGTGGTGGGCATGGGCTGTTAGTATATTCGTTGTGTCTGCTGGACACCTAGGATACTTGTATTCTTGCCCTCTGCTCCATGTATCATGAAACACAAGGCTGTGTATCATCGGTGCATACAGCCAGTTGTTTGTTTAAGCAATAATGCCTGACAGAGTGTGTGTCGTGCTGGGATAAGGTCACACCTCAGGTGGTTGGGGTGCGTCCAACAACTGAGACGTGACATTATCCCAAATGACACACACCCTGGAGGGCATTATTGCTATTATACAATGGCTTGTTGTTATATATAAAATAAAAAAATAATTTTAAAGAATGTTTTTTAGTGTGGAAAAATATTTTTGTTTCTTAAGATGCAAAAAAAGAGGTGATCTAGCTCATCATATAGCTGATCTAAAGGTTCACAGTGAGGCTGAGACTAGACCCATGATGTTGTGCTGGGATAACTGCATGGGTGCAGACCAAGACTGACCAATCAAAGTCCAGCATTTTTTCTTGCCATTGTATAGTAATTATTTTTTTACCTTTTTCCCCTTAAAGGTATACACTCAGACTTTTTCAGACAAATATGTAATAAACTACCTACGGTATCATCTCTAAGCCTAGGGTATGGTGGTAGTAGAGTAGAATTACACATTTCAGTTATTTGTCATCCATGTTTTCTGTTCCCCTCCTAAGTCCAAGTAATTTTCTTGCCAACTTTAACACAAGGTCCACTCCAAATGCATCCCCAATAGGATGCAGATGTGTTTGCATGCTATAGCAGTGTCCTGTGCTGTGTGGTTCTCCTCAGCTCTGGGATTTATGCCTAGTGACAGTACTTTGTCATCATCTCCAGCTGTTTGGAATCAGAGCAACTGATACTGTGTAGACTCTAGGGATTGCACTTTCCTGCTAAAAATGTCAAGGCAGGATTATCCTTAGCAGCAAAATGCACATACACAGGGGGACCACAATGCACTGGGATTTTTAAAGATGGGGCACAACCGTGAGGGGAAATGTCTGCATTCTTCCTCCAACTACTCTGGTTCATACTACGGTGAAGTAAAAGCCAGAGGGCCATAAGCCCATATTGCTCTTATACTAAGCCAAAGAATAGTAAGAGAGAACACCGTCTGAATTTATTAATTTGTCAAGTCGATACTTAAATGTGTTTTTAGTCTCTCTTATGTGGCTGCCCCTCTGTGATTGGCCAGAAATGGTGGGTGGACCAGTGTCCTCCCCTTCCGAGACATCAGCCCCCAGCAAGCTGCAGATTTGGATTCTAGGATTATGCACCACTTCTGCTGAACATAAAATAAGTCCATGGACACCAAGGAAGCAGGCCTCAATCATGCAGACTGCTCCTTCCTCCCGGGTGAGCATGCCACGCACTTGTCAGATGATTGTACTACTGTCTATGGGGAAGGTGAACACTTGGTAAACTGAACTAGCCAGGATTTGGACTACTACTGCTCCCAAATCATGGACTCGGGGTCAGGAGGAGGACCCACTGTTGAGAAGTAGACCTTTAGATCCTGGGAGTAGGGACCGACTAGGGAAGGGGAATTTTTTTAAAGGAAGCTGTCAGCTCTTGGGAGCCCAGCAATGTTTTTTCAAACTAGTGCATGCTGATGGCCCAGTGGCAGTACATCACGTTGTTCTGGAGTGGACTGTGGTTGCCACATCAGGAGGCATGCAAGGCTTCAGGCAGCTGCTGGAGTGCAGGGCACCCAAACCAGGAAGGGCTGTTGGCAGTTTCCAGCATGCAGCAACCTCTGCAGGTGGAACAGGGAGTTTTGTCCTTCTGCAGGGCTATATTTAAGCAATAAACCAGGACAGGGTTTGGGCTATGCTGGGATTTACCCACTCCTGGTGTGGTTCTGTCATGAGGTTGCAGGTTGAGTGACTAAACCACACCAGAAGTGGGTAAATCCCAGCATCACCCCCACTTGGAGTGGTTTATTGCAGTTATACAATGGCCCCCTTCACTTTTTGTAACAAAATAGTAAAGAAAAATACAGTTGTTTGCCATGTTAAATAACTTGTATTGAATTAATTATTGAGCCAGAAAAAATAGTTCCCTGTTGCTAGGGAGAGTAATGCCCCCAATGAGGCTTCAGGTTTTTTTTATTCCCCTCACCCACGCAACTGAGTCATGTTTCTTTCTTTTATTTTATTTTTAAAAAGTGACAATCTGGTAGACTTTGACTTGTTGTTCACTTTTTGGTGTGTGACCATGAGATGCGAGTGCTAATGGGCTACCCTCCCTGAGCTTGTGCTTCCGGGTTCAATTTGCAGACAGGAGAAAATATTGGTATGACTCAGGGGAATTTCTTTGTTTTTTCTTTCATGTGATTGGGAAACTGGCATTTTGGGACATTTATCCATGGGTGAAGGTGTGAAGGTGTGAATGTACTCTGGAGGTGGCAGGCAGCCAATCACAGAGACAGAGCATGGTTTGAGAGGTGAGGCAGGTAGAAGCATGGAGGGAATTATAATGAAAAGTGTTTCTTTGGTGTTGAAAGTGGGTTTGGCAACTGTATTTCTGACCAACTGTGGAGGGCTGAGCTCCATATTTAAAACTCACGGTTCTTTCATCATGGTTTGATGGAGGGCAATATGTGGTTTTACCGTCTGTGTTTTCAGGGGTCTTAGGGATACTTTTATGCTTGGATTAGTGAACCGGCTGACTGGCACCTTTTGTGCATGTCATGCTAGGATTTACCATGCTAGAAAGGTGCCAGACAGTCAACCAGATTCTGTGATTAAAAGTCCACTGTATAATTAAGCAATAATGCATGACAGAGTGTGATATATTGTGGGATACCATCATGCCTTAAGTGGTTGGGCACAAGACTGTAGGCTGAGTGCATCTAACACCCGATAAGTGACAATATCCCATGATATATCGCACCCTTGAGTGCATTATTGCTATTACGAACTGGATCTCATATATGTGTCAATAAAAATGTTTCTAAATTGTTTTACTAATACATTTTCTAATGTGTAGGGATATATTTATAGAAAATACTCCATTTAGTTTTTGCTGTGGGCAGTAGGTAGTGTTCTTGTAATGCTTTGGTAGTATTATGAGGAACCAGGCTGTGTGTACTTGAATGACTTTTTTACCATTTGTTTTGTTTAAATTAGTAGTTGATTTTTGGAAGAGTGAGAAGGTTTTGCATTCCCCAGTAGGAGAGGCCCGGCAACCCAGTGTGGTCTTGCATGCTGCAAAATGACTTTTTTTTAACAGTTATTATCCTACCACAAAAATCAGTCTCTGAGTTCACCCTGATGTCGAAAAACTAGTTTATTTCTTGAAACAAGAGTTATTTTAGCTGGAAACTGTTTTTGCGAACAAACGCCGTGATTCTGAGCATGCACATCAGCGTTTGCCACAGAGATGCATGCTGGGAGTTACAGCTTTACTTTTTGAATAGCAGTTTCCAGGTTAAAAAAATTTTCAAGGAATAAACAAATTTTTCAACATCAAATTGAACTTAAACACTGATTATTATATCTGGGTCATGGATGTTAAAAAAGTAATTTCACTGTCGGAGACGCAGAAGAGCAGCTGACTGTGGGGAAACATTTCAAACTGAGCTGTATAGCAAACAGGCAGCCGAGCATGATGACTGCAGGGAGAGTGGGTGTTGTTATCGTCGGCTGCACTTTCACTTAAGTAAATCAATATATTGTTGTGAGGATTTATGTCTTTATTTACTTTTTTATATAATGGCTGTCTCAAGGTCTCAGTCACTCCATCTGTGGCAGGTGCTGTTGTGGGGTTTTGTGCAGTGTACTGAGAGACATGGGGAATGCTTCAATAGGAGGAGTCCATTTACGAGTGATGAGGCTGGTGGCTGGAGGTTTTTGATGCCGTGATTATGTAGCAGGATATAATCACGGCTTCAAGAACCTCTCAGCCAATCAGCATCCTAGAATTTCCAAATCCAGTTCATAATGTAATATTGAGGCTGATGGACATGGGTCACACTAGGGGGGGGAGGAGGGAGACACACAGGAGAAAACCCAAGGGGGCAGACTTTCCTGCTGTCCAAATAATGGCAAAGTGCCTTGACTCAAAGTACAGTATATCCCTGAGCAGGGGTAGGGTGAAAAACCAATATGGAAAACAAACTGAGCATATGGGAGACAGGGGAGAGTGAGAATGTCTAGGTGGGGAGGTGTGGCCACAAGACTAATGCTGGCCACCTGGGGAACAATGGAGCTTATTTTTGCATTTTTTTTGTCTAAATACTAAATACCCCAAATAAAGTAAAATATTCAGTATTCAAGTGTGAGTATCAAGTAATATCTTGTTATTCCAGGTATTGAGAAATTGATATTTGTTGTGCTGCCATACAGCTTACAAAATACTTTACAGCCAGGGAGGTGTCAGATCTCACTACCTGCAAAGTACAGAATTCACTAGAGTGTGATCTGCACCATGATAAGTACATCAGTGTTGGAATTACGAGGAAGAGGCTTGCCAGGGCTCAGCCCCCCCAAGCTCTGAAGAGAACACTGCTAGCTCACAAATGGTTCCGTGTCATAATAGCGATTGCAAAACAGTGATCACTATTATGTCGAGTGCATATCACTGAAAAGCAAATTAGCGATATGCACTTTTCAGTGACCACACATCCAGAAAAACATAGTGCTTTGCCCCATCGTGTCCCCCACACCCCCTGATTTTGGATTACCAACTCCAGGGGGTGCATGTTGAGGAGGGAGCAACACTCTGGTGTGGGAATGGGGAAATAAAGCAGATGCAAGCAGCAGCAAAATTCTTTCTCATGCTCAATCCCGTACCCCATGCCTACTGCACTGGAGCCAGCCACCCTCACCACCACGCCACAGGGCTGGCTTGGCTGCAGCAGGCACACACACCTACCTAATCCCTCTTCCGTATCCCTCCCCTCCTCCTCCCTATCCCTCCCATTCTGGTTGCCATCCTAGCTATTGCATCCCCATCCTTGCAGGGTAGCCCAAAATGATAGCACTAAAAATGAGTCGCTATTTTTGTAATCGTTCATTTTCAGTCACTGTAATCATTTAACAAGCGTTTTGCACTCTCCCTATGCTGTGAGACACCTTGTGCGTGAGACAGTACAGGAGGGTAGCAGCATTTATTGGAGCTGAATTACGAGAAGTTTTAATTGAATATACTGCACTATTCACCCGTCTGTCATCTGGGAAGGTTGCAGGAAGTTCCTCCCAGTTGTAGTTTTTTAAGGGGGTTTGCTTGAATCACAAACAGGTTCCTGACTGATTTATTTTAGACATTTAGTGACTGGGTCACTGCACATCAGTGTGTAGCAGGGTGTTTTACCTTCACAATACTTTTTTTGGTCTAAATTCTTGATTTGGGGCAGTGAAGGACTCACGACCCGAGCTAGCACTTACGGGTCCAGAGCTATATCTGCTCGCGTCTCTGCGAGTGTTTTTTACATTTAACAAGCGTTTTGCACTCTCCCTATGCTGTGAGACACCTTGTGTGTGAAACAGTACAGGAGGGTAGCAGCATTTGTTGGAGCTGAATTATGAGAAGTTTTAATTGAATATACTGCACTATTCATCTGTCTGTCATCTGGGAAGGTTGCAGGAAGTTCCTCCCAGTTGTAGTTTTTTAGGGGGTTTGCTCGAACTACGAACAGGTTCCTGACTGATTTATTTTAGACATTTAGCAACTGGGTCACTGCACATCAGTGTGTAGCAAGGTGTTTTACCTTCACAATACTTTCTTGGGTCTAAATTCTTGATTTGGGGCATTGAAGGACTCACAACCCGCGCTAGCACTTCCAGGTCCAGAGCTATATCTGCTCACGTCTCTGCGAGCGGGGCGAGCACGTGGCTCCGCACATGGAGACACGCACCGAGACAAGCATTTCAGTGCGTGTCTAGAGTGTCCAGAGTGGCTAGAGGGATAGAAGGGCATAAAATTCTGTATAATCTAGTTCAATTAAATATACTGTAAGTACTATAAGACTATTTTGTGAGTGAAATAAAGTGCATTGCAATATGGCTTCACCTGATTTAATTGATTTAGAACATTCAGATTTGATAACTCATTTAGGTGTTTTAGGAACACAATGTATATTGTGTAAAATGTTTACTGGTGTCATGGAAAATCCTCCAAAGGAGCACTATCAATGTAATAAGTGTTCTGAGAATATTGAGTTGAAGCATGAGATAAACTCATTTTCTCTGAGATTGAAACAACTAGAAATCAGTCAATATAATATGACTGAACGGTTTAATAGTTTTCAAAATTCTGATCCATTTTTTGATCTAAACATTATCAATAATACCCAGTGTCCTATTGACACCACTTTACAACATGAGGTAGTAAATGATCAGCAATTGGGTAATGACTTATTATTTCCTTTAGTATCCACTAAAAGTGTAGCCATTCTACAACATGAAGTAGTAAACGGTCAGCAACTGGGTTGTGACTTATTATCTCCCCTAGTACCCTCTATATCTACATCTCCTATAAATGTAGTTTCAAATAAGAAAAGAGTTAGGGAGGTTGATTAAATGATGAAGAAAATGATTGTGGTTGGTATAATGTCCAAAGATCTAGAAGAACAAAAAAGGGGAGAAAAGCTGATTATTTTTCAGTTCCAATATCAAACAGATTTGAGTGTTTGCAGTCTGTACCCTGCCAGTTATCTGAGGGCAATGATTTGCCTCATTGCTCAATTAACAATAATGATAGACATGATTCCCTACTAACAAGTGGTGCTACTTCTTCTGAATTGATGTTACCTGTTTTTGATCATCCCCTTATTGATTTTTCAATGGATAATGGTTTACACACATCTAATGTTAATTGTGTGACTTCTCCCACAGATCATTCCAATAACCAGATTTTAGTAACTGGTGATTCTATGATCAAGTATTTAGATAGAGCAATTTGTAATCGGGATAAGAATAATAGAACATGTACAAGTTTCAGTGGTGCCAAGATTTGTGACATTTCTAGAATGTTAGATAATATCCTGAATAATTGTGGTGATAATCCTTTAGTAATTATACATGTGGGTGTCAATAATATTCTTCACGATTCAATTCAGGATATTAAGTCAGCTTTTGTTGGATTAGTAAACAAACTGGTGGATATTGGTTGTCAAATCAATATATCCAAAATTCTTCCTGTACCCTGCTATTCATAGCATCTAAATCATAAAATCAAGGTTATTAATAACTGGCTTCGTTATTGGTGCCTTCAACAAGAGATAAATTGCATCAATCATTGGGAAATATTTGATGGTAGAAATGATCTGTTTAGGAGAGATGGATTGCATTTGAGTCGGAGGGGAAATGCTGCTCTGAGCAACCAATTTTTGTCACTAATTGAAGGTTGTTTAAACTAGTCTGTGGGGCGAGGGGAAAGATTAAACAACTGTCACCCCCTACTAAAACAATTGGTACTTTGTTATTGCAAAGAAAAATAAATGTCCTCAGTTTTTATGCGAGTGGACTAACAAAAAAAATGGATGAGTTACAGATAAAAGCCTTGGATCATGATGTGGATATTATCTCAATATGTGAAACATGGGGCGATGATCAATCTTCATGGGAAGAATGTCTAAGTAATTATAAAGCATATCGATTAAATCGACAAAATAGAAGGGGAGGTGGTGTAGCCTTGTTTTTCAAAACCAATTTAAATACAGTTGATATTACTAATTACATAAAAGTACATGATGTATTTACTGACACAATTTGGGTTAAATTCTACTTAAATCAAAATGAGTTTCTTATTTTTGGCTGTTGTTATCATCCTCGCAATTCTCTTGCCTACGTAATAGATGCAATTATTACAGAATTTGAATTGGCGTGTGAAATGGGACAAGTTGTAATTGTTGATGATTTCAATCTTGGAAATATTGACTGGTCTAAATCTACTGCAATAGGTGGGAAAGAAAATAAATTCCTCTCCACTTGTATTGAACTTAATTTAATACAACATGTTACTGGGCCAACTAGGGAAAATAATATTTTAGATCTTGTGATTGGTACCAGTTCAGTGCCAATTAATGACCTGAGTATTCAAGATCCAATAGCAGGTAGTGACCATAATACTATCAGTTTTTCCATAGAGAAAGTATCCTCCAGTACTAATAACAAGTCTATTATTTATCTTTATAATAAAATGGATTTGAATTCTGTTAATAAGGTTATGGAGGAAATTGATTGGTACTCTATATTATTTAATTTAAGTCCTGGAAATTGTTGGCTTGTATTTAAATCCATTATTTCAAATATAAGAGACAACTATATTCCCTTTAAGTTTAAAGGTCAGACTAGAAAAAGGTCTCCAAAATGGCTTAATACATCTATAAAAAAGTTATTAAAAAGGAAAAAGAAATTATATAATGTTTACTCAAGGACTAAATCTAATACTGCCCAGGAAGCATATAAAAAGATACAGTCCAAATGTAAGTTCTGTATAAAGAGAGTTAAATCATCCTGGGAAATTAGATTGGCAGATTCTGCAAGTAAGAATAATACAAAATAATTTTATTCTTATGTTCATTCTTTAAGGAAACTAGGTTATCAGGTTGGTCCTATTGTACATAATGGCGACACTGAGCATGATCCTGTCAAAATGGTGGATGTATTTAATACAGAATTTTGTAAAATATTTACGGATTTGGATACATCCCCAGTATATGTCAATAGTGAGAATGATTCTATCATTATTTTTGATGAAAAATATATTTATGATAAATTAGTCTCCCTAAAGGGTAAATATTGTTCAGGTCCTGATAGATTGGCAGGACACTTATTATTTTTGTTTGCCAAGCATCTTGTTAGGCCATTAAAGATTATATTTGAAAAATTTTTGTTGGTAAATTATGTCCCAGAAGATTGAAAAAAAGCAAATGTTACACCAATTTATAAAAAGGGTTTAAAAGATAACTGTGAAAATTATTGTTCTATTAGTTTGACCTCTACAGTTTGTAAGGTACTAGAAAGTTTAATAAAAGATATTATTACACCAGTCTTGAATATTAAAGATACTGAACAGCATGGGTTTAGGAAGGGAAGAAGTTGCCTCACAAATTTGCTCTCATTTTATGAGAATATTAGTGAGTACTTAGATCATAACACATCTTGTGATATAATTTACATCGATTTTAGTAGAGCATTTGACATTATGCCACATATGGTGTCGATTTCTAAATTAATTGATATTAACATTAACCGCTATATTATAAATTGGATCAGCAAATGGTTACGAGATAGAACACAATGTGTTCTTATCAATGGATTTAGTTCAAGGGAAGGATATATTTCTAGTGGAGTCACACAGGGTTCTGTGTTGGGACCTTGTCTCTTCCAGGCATTTATTGCAGATTTGACAGATAAATACCAATCTATCTTTATCAAATATGCTGATGATGTGAAAATTGGTGGACCATGTTTAGACACTATGTATTCTACTATTATACAAAATGATTTGAATAATATTACCTTTTGGGTAAATAAATGGGGCATGAAACTAAATTTAAATAAATGCAAAGTTATGCATTTGGGATCTAATAACCCAGAATATACATATCAGTTAAATAATACAGACCTAGTTAGTTCTGTTGATGAAAAAGATCTGGATATCAGTATCTCGAATGATATGTCATATAATAAGCACATTCAAGACATTATTAAGTCTAATGGAGTTATGTGGTCAATTTTGTGTAATATCAGATCACGCAAAAGTGAGATTCTTGTGCCTTTGTTTAGATCTTATGTAAGGCCCCATTTGGAATATGCTGCTCAGTTATGGTCCCCCTATGAGAAAATGACTAGCAATTCCTTGGAAAATGTTCAAAGGTGGTTTACTAAGAAACTTTCAGGATTAAAGAATAATACATATAATGACAGGTTAAAAAAATTAAAATGAATGTCTTTATCAACTCGCTGGCTTAGAGGCGATTTGCTCCTTCTTTTCGATATAATTAAAGATCCTGTCATTATGACTGAATTAAATCTTCAGTTTAAGGACAATACTTATAATACTAGAGGTCATCCATTACAATTAATTAGGAATAAATTTAGGCACAAAAACCGACAATATTTTTTTACATTAAGAGTTGTGGGTCCCTGGAACAATTTGCCTAATAGTGTTGTTATTAGTGAAAATAAGAAAATATTTAAGTATAGATTGGATCAGTTATTTTGTTGTGATTTCATTTTATCATATTACCCCTTGGTTTAGTATAAGAGCGTTATGGGCTAACTCTCCTCTTGCTCTTTACACAACCTTAGTATGAACCTTAGTATCATTGGATACCCTCACAAATCACTGTCATTGACTTATAATGGGAAGGAGGTCTGAATTTAAAGATACAACCTTTATGCCCCCCCAGCTCCCAAAACTACAAACTACAATTTAATTTCAGCAATGACGTAGATTCTTAACAAAAAGCCTGCTAATCAGTTTTTAGACAATGTGAGGGCACATACATTTCACACAGATGGCTAACCCATGTACTACATCTGCCTGGAGAGCCACAGTGTACAAACTGTGCCGTGCACTGACTGCAGCAAGACACACAGAGTCATGAAGCTGTACATTGCAGACCTACCTGTGGATGAAATGGTTATCTTCCAAGTATTTGCAGCCACAGGCAATGTCTCGAGCCATACTGAGGAGATCCTGCATAGTGAGATTCGTTGACTGATTCTGTGGGAATGATTGGGAGGGAGGAAGAAGGAAATGAAGAGAAAGAAGAAAAGCATCTTGAGAAGATATCATAGCTTCTTTTGATAATTGTTCATTATTATTAACTTGGCAAGTGATTCACAAGCAGTAAGACACAACAGTGTATGTTTTAAGTTGAGATAACTGCCTGCCTAGTGTCTTACAGACACAAGAGGGGTGATCATTGGCAGTAGAGGCTCCAGAAATTTTGACTGACCGGGGTGAGCACAGCCAAGGTCTGAAAGTCCTGGCATAGGGCACACAGAAACGTTACCTTACACCATTTTCATGTAATTTCATTGAGTAACATGTGTTTAACATGTTTAACGTGTTGAATTTAGGATCAGGTTACAACTAACTAAACATAGAAATATAGAAAGTGTTGGTAGATAAAGGTATCTTGGCCCACCTAGTCTGCTCTTTATTTCTCTTTCATCCTAATGTGACACTGTAGACCCTACTCTGCCTCTGGTTCCTCCCCCCTCCTTTTTACTTCCAAGATCCCCCTGTGCCTATCCTATGCTTTCTTGAATCCTGTATGTTTCTGACCCCACCACCTCTGCTGGTAGGCTGTTCCACTTTTCTACCACTCTTTCAGTGAAGAAGTGCTTCCTCACATTTCCTCTTACCCTCTCCCTTCTAATTTCATAGCATGACCTTTTATCGTTGAGCATCTTTTCCTTTGACAAAAGCTGCCTTCCTGTACTTTGTTTTTCCCTGTGAGGTTTTTGTATGTTTCTATCATACCCCCCCACCATCCTCCAGGGAGTACATGTTTAATTCCCTAAGCCTTCCCTTGTAGGCCTTCCAATGCATTTCTATACCATTTTAGTTGCCTTCCTCTGTACCACCTCCACTCTAACTATGTCCTTCTGGAGATAGAGTCTTCAGAACTGGACAAAGTATTCTAGATGTGGTCTCACCAGTGATCTGTACAGGTGTATTACTACCTCCCTCCTTCTGCTAGTGAGGTCCCTGCCAATGCATCATAGCATCTGGCTAGCCTTCCCCACTACCTTGTCACACTGCTTTTCAACCATTAGTTCATCTGTAATGAGCACCCCCAGATCCCTTTCCTGATACATGTCAGTCAGTACCCCCCCCCCAAGTTTGTATGTTGCCCTTGGGTTTTTGGGCCCCATATGCATTACTTTGCACTTTTTTTGTGTTGAAACCCAGCTTCCAATTTCTTCACCATTATTTCAGCTTTTTTAATCCCACCCTCATTCTATTCACCCCCTTCCCAGTGTGTTCACTCTCTTACGGAGATTCGTGTCATCTGCAAAGAGGCATACCTTTCACACCAGTCCTTCAGTAAAGTCACTAATAAAGACATTGAAGAGGACCAGGCCCAGCACTGATCCCTGTGGCACCCCACTGGTCACTTTGCCTATTCCAGAGTGGGTCTCATTTACCACTACCCTCCGAGTCCTATTGCTCAGCCAACTCTCTACCCATTTAACAACCTTAGTACCCACTCCTAGTCTCCCCAGCTTGTTTATTAATCTTCCATGTGGAACGGTGTCAAAGGCCTTGCTGAAATCTAGGGAAGCCACAATCACTGCTCCTTCCTGACCTCCTTCCCTGGTTAGCCAGTCAAAAAACTCGATCGGGTTACTCTGGCACAACCTCCCCCCTGTGAAGTCATGTTGCCTTGGATCCTGAAGCCCACTGGTGACCAGATATTCACTAATTCTTTCCTTTAACAGTGATTCCATTACCTTACCCACCACTGATGTCAAGCTGAAAGGCCTGTAGTTTCTAGACTACAATTTGTGAGAATTAACACGCGATGTATGTGATAATTAGTTCACTTGCATTTCGAGTGCTACCAACCTTCCTTTGAAAAGGTTAAAAAGGGGTTTGACATTTTCTAATGGACCAGTTAAAAACCTGGAAACATAGACAATGACAGCAGAAAAAGACCAATGGTCCACTCAGTCTGCCCGCTAAACCCTATCATACGACGAGACCTATTGTCAATACGGTGTCTTTGTCTACACTACCCACCCCTTGCTCTCTGTCTTACTACTAGCCCCTGAGAAGCTACTGCTAATGAGCAGGGCCACTGGAAAATTGCGGAAAATTTTACCCAAAAATGCGGGGATTTTCTTGCAAAAATTGCATGAAAATTGAGGGGGTTCACTGTACATCCCAACTGCCCAGGAATAAATATTTTATTGTTTGCTTGCAGCATGTATTGATCACATAAATTGTTAGATAAATGTATTGCCACTTGTAAATGCTTTTAATATGAAGAAAGATGTGTATTTTTGAAATGCACTGTAAACTAATCATTATGTAACATATCTTCTAAAAATCAAGACATCTAAGTCATGCAGTGCTAACTAGATTTTATTCAGTAATTTACAGTTAATCTGTATTGAATACATCATGAAACAACATATTTTGCCAGTTTCTAGATGTTATATAATGAAGCCTGTTTAAACTACTTGCTTTGATGCAAGAACAAAATAAACAAATAAGCAGGGTGCCTAATAAAGGTCTAGTAAGAAAAATATTTATTTTGTTAAAATTACTGTTCTTAATCAGCACTTTAATCAGTACATTTTAAAATCACATGATAAAAGAATCAAATCATACCAATAGCTTTTCATTACATCATACAATAGTCTTCAATAAATTATACTTTTGTTCTACTCGGTTTGCAGAGATTTTACTTGGGTTGCAATTACTTTGTCTATTTGAAGGTAACTGTTTAATTATACTTAACCTGTTCAGCACGTTTCCAGAAATGTTTCCTTTTGTAGGTTTTGTATGTGAGTATGCAGTTGTGGCAGACTGACATGTAAGGAATCACTGTCACCAACCCCCTCAGAAGCACATTCAAGTTTATAATTAGCAGGCCATCCAAACTCTTGACACATTTTAATCAAAATCCTTTCAGATTGAAAATATTTATACAAAGAAAATCTACCTTACCATTCAAAAACAAGCATTGTGGTCAAGGCTTCATTTAGGTGAATGGGGCACTTTGCACCTCTTCTCACAAATACAGGTTACTCACCTGTAACAGGAGTTCTAGGAATGGTATATGTTGTTCATCCACACTTATTGACAGGTTCCTTGCCGCTTTAAATCTTGCCGGAAAGTCTTCAAGCTGGCTCCTCCCACCCACCCGGGTGGTAAAACTCTCGGCTCCTCCCCATGATGCCAGATCTGGCCCGCTGGAAGCTCAGGTTATGCGTTGTAGCCAGGGAGGTCGGGTTGGTCATAGATGAACAACATATACATTCCAGAACTCCTGTTACAGGTGAGTAACCTGTATTTCTAGGGACATGGATATGTTGTTCATCCACACTTATTGGCAGACTCCTAGCAGTTCTCCGGGAGGAGGGAGGCAAGGTGCACAGCCCCTACTTAGGGAATAGAGACTGGAGAACCGAGGCCCCAAAACCAGCATCCTGGCATGACTCAAGGTCGATGTGGTAATGGGTGATGAAGGTGTGTGCTGACTTCCAGGTAGCAGCCCTGCAGATTTCCTGGATAGGGACATCCCTGGGAGCAGCCACCGATGCAGCAGTATGGCGGGTAGAATGAGCTCTTATCCCTCTGGGAGGCTCCATGCCCACCAACTTATAGCAGAGATCTATGCAGGAGGTGACCCACCTGCTTATCGTCTGCTTGGCTGCAGGTCTGCCAGGTGCGGCTTTAGCGTAGGTGACAAACAGCTGGCAAACCTCTCCCTGAATTTCAGCCATGCGCTCCTTATAGTAAGCGAGCGCCCTTCTAGGGTCCAAAGTATGGAGCCTATATTTGGCCTCCGAGGTGTGATTGGGGTAGAACACCGGCAGAGTCAACACCTGATTAAGGTGAAACTCTGACACCACCTTCGGAAGGAATTTCGGGTTGGGGCACAGGACAACCTTGTCCCTATGGAAAACCAGGTAAGGAGACTCGATAGACAGCGCCTGGAGCTCTCCCATCCTTCTGGCTGATGTAATAGCCACCAAGAAGGTGGTCTTCCACGACAGGTGAGAGATCACACCTGTGCATTGGTTCAAATGGCTTGCCCATGAGCTTTGCCAATACCAGCAGTAGATCCCACGGTGGTGGAGGTTCTCGCACTGGAGGGGAAATGTGATCAAGGCCTTTGAAAAAGTGCCAGACCACCTTCTCCTGCGCCACTGACTGCTTCCCGGCCCGCGCCCAGTAAGCAGAGATGGCTGCCAGGTGCACCCTTAGGGTCATCGACCTGAGCCCTTGCTGAGAAAGGGACCATAAATAGTCCAAAATGCTTGCCAAGGAACAGGAGGAAGGGTCCAGGCCCTTGCCCTGACATCAAATGGAAAACCTTTTCCATTTGAAGGCATAGCATTTCCTGGTCGACTCCTTACGGGACGCCTCAACTACATTGAGGACCTCATCGGAAAGACCCAAGGCCTGGAACTCTAGCCGCTCAGGAACCAGGCCGTCAGGTGCAGGGATTGAAGGTCTGGATGGAACACCTTCCACTGATTGACTGAAAGCAGGTCCAGGCGAGCTGGAAGCTGCCTCGGGAACCTGGAGCTGAGGCTGAGGAGATCTGGATACCAGCATTGGCTGGGCCAGTCTGGGGCTACCAGAATCACCTGTGCCTTGTCCCTTCTTGCCTTGAGAAGCACCTTGTGGATCAAGGGAAATGGGGGAAAGGTGTAGAAGAGGCCCGGGGTCCACGGCCTCGAGAAGGCATCCCCCTGCAGCGAGCCCTGCTGAGGGGGGTGGGCATGGAACAGCCTCAGCTTCGCGTTCTCCCTGGAGGCAAACAGATCCACCTGCAGTGTGCCCCAATGGGAGAACGGATCTTGTACTACCTCCAGCAGGAGAGACCACTCATGGGATACAGCTCCTATCCGGCTTAGGGCATCTGCCAGGGTATTGGAGGCTCCTGCCACATGAATGGCTAGGAGATCTGCCTCCAGGCTGCGCATGAGTGACCAGATGCGGAGAGCTTCCTTGCACAAGGGCATGGAGCGCGTACCACCCTGGCGGTTTAGGTAGTACATGGTCGTGGTATTGTCCGTCTGGACCGAACCACTTGACCCCGTAGAAACAGAGCGAAGGCGGTGAGAGCTAGGTGGACTGCTCGGAGCTCCAGCAGGTTGATATGGCATCAGGACTCCCACAGAGACCAGAGGCTGTGCGCTCTGTGTTCCCCCAGATGGGCACCCCAACCCATCAGAGAGGCGTCGGTCGATAGAGATACCGTCGGCTCGGGGCGGACAAATGGGATGCCCTCCTGCAGATGAGCTGGAACGATCCACCACTGGAGAGCGTTCCACATCCCCTGGGTCACCGTCACTCGCTGGTCCAATGGATCGCAGCGTTGAGACCACTGGCTGGCCAGCCCCCATTGGAGGGGGCGCATGTTCCAGTGGGCCCAACGGACCATGTTGGTGCAGGCCACCATGAGACCTAGTAGGCACAGGAAGTCCCAGGCAGGGTGTAATTGCCCAACCAGAAATGATCAGGCAAAGGAGGAAAGAACCTCGGCCCTGTCCGTCGGGAGCCATGCTCTGGCTTGAAGAGAGTCGAGCTCTGCCTCGATGAAGAGAATCACCTGCTTCGGTTCGAGTTCTGACTTGGCCTCATTGATGAGGAGGCCGATTTGAGAGCAGACCTGCAGGGCCAGATCTCTGGACCACTCCACCTCCTGTCTGGAGGGGGCTGCTATCAGCCAGTCATCCAGGTAAGGGTACACCCGGACCCCTCGGCACCTCAGGAATGCTGTCACCACTGCCATGCATTTGGTGAAGACCCTGGGAGCAAGAGAAAGGCCGAAGGGCATGGCTAGGAACTCGTAAAGGGATCCCTCTGCTCAAAAGTGAAGGAACCTTCGGTGAGACGGACGGATAGGGACGTGAAAAAACACGTCCTGCAGGTCCAGAGAGCAGAACCACACGCCGCGTTCCAAGGATGGTATTATCTGAGCCAGAGTAACCATCCTGAAGGTTCGAGACCTTAGGAACTTGTTTAGGTCGTGTAGGTCGAGAATGGGGCGCCAGCCCCCCGTCCATTTTGGGACCAGGAAGTACCTGGACACAAACCCCAGGTCTGAGGGAGGGTCCGCCACCTCTCTGATCACCTCTTTTTGAGGAGCAGAGCGATGTCGGCTCGATGAGCCGACAGCGAAGGCTGCGATCTTTAGCCCCGTGGGGCGGCGCTCCTGGAAGGGCGGGCCTGCTCGAACTCCAGGGGCAGGCTCTTCCTACCACTTCTAACACCCACCGGTCTGTGGTAATAGCAGACCGTAGGAAAGGAAGATCGAGCCATCTTCCACGGGGAACCTGGGTGAAGTGACGAGGTTGGGGCGACACCCCTCAACCCGTCACTGTGCAGGCTTGGAGGAGGGACCGGCCGAGGGACCACCTGGGCCTTTACCTCCCTGCTTCCTGGAGGAGGAAGCCGTGGGCTTGGGTTTGGGATGCCAAGCGTGAGCCTGCTGGCCCTGGTGTTGCTGGGCCGGATGTGCCAGGGGCTCAGACGGATGAAAGGGCTTGGGTTGCGGTCTGCAGCCCTTGTCCCTCTGAGCGGATGAGACCGAGTCCAAGGTGGCATTGGACTTTTCACTCCTCTGGAGGTGGCCTTCCACTCCAGGGCCGAAGAGGTTGGTCCCCAGGAAGGGGACATCTGCCAATTTGTGCTGGGTATCCGCTGTGAAGGTGGATATCCTCAGCCATGCCCGACGGCGCATAGCCACTGCGGCCGCAACTGACCTGGCGCAGGAATCTCCATTGTCTAAAGCAGTCTGAAGTTGTTGCTTTGCCACTGCCCTGCCCTGGTCCCGCACCTGCCTAACCGTAGTCTGCAGGTCAGCTGGGAGATGAGGGAGTACCTCGTCCAGGGAGCCCAACAGGGCATGGGAGAAATGTGCCATAAGCATGGCTGAGCTGGCCTGGTGAAGGCCAAGGGAGGACGTAGCGTAGACTTTTCACCCGGCATAGTCCAATTTCTTGGACTCCTTGTCGGGAGGTTTGTCCACGTCCCTAGCATTTCCGGCAAGCTGGAAAACGCTGTCAGTAACTAACCCCTCGCCTGAGGGGTGTTCTGAGAAACTGGACAGGGAACCGGTAGGGACCGCATACTTCATGGCCATCCTGGCCGAAGTCGCAGGGCAGGAAGCAGGGCGCTGGCAGAGCTCCAAGGCCGGGCCCACAATGGCCTCGGCCACAGGAAAGGCCTCCGTAGGAGAATCCCCTCGGTCCAATATCTCCATGAGGGGATACTTGGCCCGCTTGGATACGGGCTCAAGCTACATCCCGGTGGACTCCGAGATGAGCCTAAGCAAACCCAGAAAGGACGAAGGGCTATCGTCCAGCGACTGACCTCCAGAGGACTCCAAGTCCACTTACCTGGAGAAGTGGGAGGAATCATCATCGGACTCAGAAGAGTCTGCAAAGAGCTGCCTCGGGCCTGAGCCACCCTCTACCTGCTGAGGGCGATCGGGAGTAAGGGTGACCGACAGCCTATGGGGTAAACCCTGAGCCGACCGAGAGTTCTTGGTCAGAGCCCCAAACAACGGCTGTGGAGGCGGAGGTTCCACCCTAATCAGTGGAGCAGCTGGTTTCGGCTGAGCAACAGGCCTGGAAACAGGCGCCTCGGCTAAAGCGAGAGGTTGCTTCGGCCGCTCCAGTGACAGCCACTTAATGGCCGGGGAAGGCGACGTGGTCGGCTTGTTCCCAGCCAGCAGAAGCTGTTGCCACATGAGGTCCTCGTATCATCGACACAACTTGCGTTGAAGCCTTCCCTCGTCCGAGGAAGAGGACGAAGACGAACGGTGGCGCCGCGGTGCCGAGACCGAGACGCCTCTGGTGGCAGGATCGGCTGGACCGCGAAGAAGTCCGAGACCGAGACCACGAACCTCAGCTTTTCCGAGGAGGGTGCAGGGAAGGAGCGGTGGAAACCCGCCCTCCTTTCGGCTCGGAAGGAATACCCAAGTTCTCTGGAACCGGAGGCACTGGCAAGCCCATGGGATCCTCAACCACCACCGGGGAACCGGGAGAGGATTTTGTCAGCTTGGCTGGACAACCCGTCCAACGGGTCGAGAAAGATCTCGACTGCATCAACGGGAGTCTCGGTCCACTGACCTGACGGGGACACCGTGAAGCCAGTGGCCGAAACCGAAGGATCGACCGAAGTTGATGGTCGACCGCTCGGCGAGGGGGACCTCTCCCGCTCCCAAGAGTGTCGACGGATGGACTTACCCTTGTCCTTCTTCTTTTTGGACTGAGAGGAAGGTCCTGAAGATGAAGGTCCCTCTCCCTTGGTGGAGAGAGACAGACAAAGCTCCTTAAAGGAAGCAGAATATGAGGATCCCAGGGAGAGCGGGATAAATGCCGCTGCCGAGGAAGATGCAGTCCGCGCCGCCTCCTCTTCGAGGGCGGTCATCTGCTCTACCTGATCCGCCACCGAGCCAGAGACCACCAACCGGCCTCTTTTGACTTTACCGGAGGGTAACGCTTTTCGGGTTGCCCAAGTTGCAGACGGGCGGCACGGTCTTCCAGGACATAGGCCGAGAAAGAAGAGCACAGGTCGCAAGCCTGCGGGTCATGCTCAAGGCATAAGCAATAGACACACGTGGAGTGTGGATCCGTCTGAGACATCTTCTGCCCACATGGGCATCTCCGAAAACTGGGAGTCGATTTGTCCATCGCAGCCGCGAGGGAAATAGTTGACCAAAGTCTAGAAAACCTTAAAAATTAATTTTGGAAAACCGAAGAGTTAGGAACCAGTCTTATACGTGGAGCGTAAAGGAGGGAACCCGAGCTTCCAAGCGGTAAGGAAGATCGGGCATCATGTGGCGGAGCCGAGAGTTTTACCACCCAGGTGGGTGGGAGGAGCCAGCTTGAAGACCTTCCGGCAAGATTTAAAGTGGCAAGGAACCTGCCAATAAATGTGGATGAACAACATATCCATGTCCCTAGAACTATTGTTTCAGTCTCTGTGTCAGCAAAAAGTTCTCTAACAGTCTGCTTTCACACAGATTTTAAAAGTGTTCAAATCTATATATGCATGACCAGAGGATTCTGAAACCAAAGCAGGGACATGAATCACATAAAAGCAGAGTCACATTTGACCCCTTCTCACCTCACACTGTACTGTTTTGGTCAAATCCAAGTCTGTGTACTAAATTGTTAGTATATCTGAGTAGATTTCCTTGAGAATTTAAATATTTTTATACAATTTCAGTCAAAAATTCCATAAATGTAAGAAATTGCAAGAAATTGCGGATTTTGTGAGGAGAAGGGTGAAAATTGCAGAAATTGCGGAAAAATTGCGCCCGCAATTTTCCAGTGGCCCTGCTAATGAGCCCATAACTCTGTCTCAACCATAGTTGAAACTATTAATGGTTTTGGCGTCCATCCCCTCTGTTGGCAGACTATTCCATGGCTCATCCTTTCTCTGGGCCAGATTTTCAAAAGGAGAACGCAGGGCATGTGACCAATTCCTGTGTCCCTACAGTGTTCATCACAGCTGCGTCCCAGTGTTTGCCACAACTTGCGCCCAATTTTCAAACCCGGGATGCAAGTTGTGACAGTGCCCTCTTTTTATGTCAGCTTATACCAAAGCTATGGTGCAAGCCCCATAAAATGGCACCCCCAAAGACGCAAATGTATGCCAGGGGTTAGCTGGCATAACTGTGCTGCATCACCACAAGAGACTTGCGGAAGGGGAGTTGTGGCAAGTGGCTTTCACAATTGTGTTTGCTACATGGTTTGCTGCAAGTCGTTACTTGTAGCAAACTCCTCTGCCACACGTCTGTTGCGGTGACACAGCCTGTTTAAAAATCGGGCCCTCTCTAACTTTCTCACATCTCTCTTGACCCCCCCCACCAGTTTCCACTTTTGTCCTCATGTTCTAGATTCACTACTCCTGCTGAATAGTGCCTTGCAGTTCACCTTGTTCATTCCTTTCAGGAACTCTAAGGTTTCTATTATATCACACCTCCCTCATCTGGCCTCGAGCAAGTACATGCTCAAGGCCCTTAACTGATTCTCATAGGATCTGCCCTGTTGGCTCTGAATCATTTTGGTTACCCCACGCTGCACCATCTCCAGCCTGTCCTTGTCTTTCCCTAGGTGAGGACTCTGGAACTGGATGCAGTACTCCAGATGTGGCCTCACCAGTGATCTGTAGACATGCAGTAATACCTCTTTCCTTTTTCTGTCAGAACTGCTCCCCATACACCCCAGCATCCTCTTTGCTTTACTGTAGGTCTTGTAACACTGACTAGAGTCACTTATGATGCCTTCTATGTCCCTTTTCCTCAGAAGTAGTGCCTAACTTAACCCCTCTCATCAAATACTCTGTTCTGGGGTTCTTGTTCCCAATGTGCATCACCTTGTACTTTTTGGCATTTAATTTCAGCTCCGGCGGGGGGGGTCTCGAGCAGTCCCACCCTCGTTACCATATAGCTTCTTATTGGTCCACCAAGACAGAGTTCCTCGAACAAGCAATTCAAAAAAAGGGAGAGGCTCTAGCCACCAGTTTACAATGCTTCATAGATACATAGAAGGTGACAGCAGATAAGGACCGAGTGGCTCAGACTTCAAAAGTAGTTTCAAAAAAGGTTTTACTTATACTGGCCACCAATCTTGTTGCCCCCAAAGTTTTGCTGGCCCAATCCAGACCAGCCTTTTCAAGGGAAGTGGTTCTATGAGCTTTAAAAATATATAACAGTATTTTAATCACATGGTTATATGAGAGAGAGACTTGGTATACCTGCTGCACTACAAAAGCAGGCAAAACCCAAGTGCTTCTAGAGTATATGCATTTGTTTCTTATATCAGTGTAAAGCTGTTAGATTCTCAGACATAAAATGTATCACTCATCAACCTAACTAAGTGATTTTTTGAGTTTTAGCCCAGGAGCTCAAACGGCTTGTGTGTGGCTATATTTGGAACACGACAGCCATACCAGTACAAATCTGATGGCATGTACCTTTCATCCCCACTTTTGAAGCTGCCTCCATCTAGCGTCATGACATCACATGCTGATGTCTGGTCATGGCGTCAGTGTGTAGTGCTCTGAGCAGTCCTGTGGGAGTGCAACTTAACAGCAGGTGGCCATGGCCACAACCTCCCGTTATCTTAAAAGCAGTGGATGCTTAATTTAGAACAGCTGTCACTGTAGGTTATTTGGGTTTCTAAACCAAAATTACAGTTAGTATAAACAGTGGCTAAATTGAATTTCAGCTGCCAAATCTTGGGACCACCATTTCAACCTTTGCAGGTCCCTCTACATCTCTCTTACCCCCTCCTTGTGGTCTACCCTACCATAGAACTTAGTGTCATCTGCAAAGAGACACAGTGTGTCCTGAATTACTTCTCCTACTATATGCCACTGATGAACATTGAAAAGGACTGGACCAAGGTCTGATCCCTGTGGCACTCCACTGGTGCCCTCCCTCTCCTCAGATCAGACTCAATTTACCACTACTCACTATTGGGAGGGGGCAGATTTTTCCCAGACTGGCACACCCATTCCAAATCTGCATGCTGACCCCCTGCAGTGTCCCAAAATGTGCATGTTGAGCCCCCCCCTGCAGTGTTTGTGTATGTCTGGGTGTAGGTGGGTGAGGGCTTGCTGATTCTACCCTGAGCAGCATTCCTTACCGCTTTGGGTCTGTTCTGCCTCAGGAAAGTCTTCATGTCTCCTCCAGCCATCAGTTCCAGGAGTATGAACCTGGGCAGGGTCTGCAGGCTCACCCCGATACAACGCACTATGTTGTGGTGGTTGAACTTGCTGCAAAACATGAATGACAGAAACATAAGTGAGGAAGGGAAATATTTGTGTACACCACTCTCCCCATTGAAGAAAGTCTTCAGAATAAGTGCATAACATGAACCTAATACACCAATACATCATGGAGCACTAATATCGACCTATCTGAAGTGGCAACACTAATTTTCTAATAAATCAACCATGACATCATCTAGCTCAGCTTCAAAACCATATTTTGCAAAAAGAAGCATTTGCCAATGCCGAATGTTTGCCGCTTGCATTGCTGTTGTACCGGGTCTTGCTTGTACACATTTTTACTATATATTTATCCAAGATAGACCAGATGAAATCAAATGCAATATGTCCTTCTCAGTGGTGTTCCACTTTTACATTGTATTTACCCAGGATAGGCCAGCTGAGAGGCAATATCTAATTTTCAGTGGGCTCCCACATTTTGACCCCAAATACCCAACAGTCCTTTTATGACCTGACATCATGATCAAGACAGGTGGAATTTTTTAAATCCCATCCAAAAGGTGATTCCACAGTATGAATGTAAAAGCAAGCTTCAGAGGGGATTTGAAAAATGATACCTGTCGTGTTCAAGAGGTGGAGTAGCAGAAGGGATGTGCTGAATATTAGGGGCCAAAATCTGCAAAAATAAAGTTATGAGTGAATGTTGAACATTTTGACCACAAACTTACAGCATAATCTTTTTATAGCCACTCCTTCTGAACGTGACAGGTGTCATTTATAAAATAGTGTCCGAAATGTCATTTTGCACCACAAGTTAGAAAAATACATTTTAGGCAGGATTTGAAAAATGACAACTGTCATGTTCATGAGGTGGTGTGAAAAAATATCTATGCTGAAAATTTGGGGTCAAAATATTGAAAATTACCAAAGTTGTATGTGTTGAAAAAATTTCAATGTACACTCATAACTGTTATTTTTAAATATTTTTACTTCAAATTGTCAACATAGCCTTCTTATGACCCCCACCTCATGAACCAGGGTTAAGAACATTTTCAAATCCTTCCCAAAAGGGCATTTTGCACAGCAACCTCAAAATCACCTTTTGGGATGGATTTGTGTAATTTAACTGCATTTGCCCATGAGGTGGGGTCCCAAAAAGGCCATGTTGAAAATTGTGGGGAACAATATCAAAGGAGAACTATGGGGATACATGAAACCTCGACTGCTGCACAGATCGGGGCTTTAGTACCCCGATTCCTCCTGCAGGTGCAGTATTAATCAAATAGTTTTTTTTTACCTGAATACTAATAAAACTGGTACGAAGCTCCATACCAGCTGGCATTTTATAATTCCCGCGGTGCCCATCCTCAAGATCTCGCCAATAACTACATGAGATGATGATGCACCTTTGCCTTTTCCTATACTGTGACCTTATGTAACGGAGATTTAATCATGTCCATATCTGCCATGCCCTGCTTTATGTTTACAGACTTTGCCTATATGCCAGGTGTATGTCATGCATGCACATGGCATATGGGCAAAGTCTGAAAACATAAAGCAGGGGATGGCAGATACAGAGAATATTAAATCTCCATCCCTAAGGGCACAGTATAGGAAGAGGCAATGATGGGTCATCATCTCATATGGTTACGCATGAGATCTTGGGGTTGGCACAAAATGCCGGCTGGTGCAAAGCCTCATATCGGTTTTATGAATTTTCAGATAAGAAAACTATTTGATTAACATGGTGCCTGCAGGGGGAATCGGGGTACTAAAGCCCCAATCTGTGCAGTGGTCGGGACTTCACGTATGCCCATAGAGCTCCTTTAAAAAAAGCAAGTTATGAGGGCCAGTGTAAAACCCATTTAACTATAATCAAGCATTAGCTGCTCTCCTCAGTTCCCGGTCCAGCACTGAAGAGTGAAGATATGTCTTTGGTCCAGAAACAAGTACAGCATTGCACCCTGGAAAGTAAGTAAGTAAGGGGTGGGCGGTGGGCTGTGCTGAGTGGGAGGGTCAGGTGGAAGGAGGTTAACAGTCATCAATGTATTTTTTTTAATAGGATATATATTTATTTATTATTTTATTTATGTATTTATTTATTTGTTTTAGGATTACAAATACCTTTGATCCAAGGCTCTTTTACAAAGGTTCCACGTCATTGGTACAATTGAGAAAGTCATAAGCAAAGATAACAGTTTATAAAATTAAAAAAAAACACATAGTCTTGTAGATGAAAAATGAACAATAAGGTGAAACTTCGGGGAAGGGAAAGGAGGAGGTGAAATCAGGGAGACTGAGTGGATGGGAGAAAGGGAGGTAGGTTGGGGGACAGAGAGAGAGAGAGGTGGAAGGCGGATAAGAATAGAGGTAGTGCAGCCGGGTGGCATTTGTCATGGGCCAGCAGGGAGGTGAAGATGGGGGTGCTGGCAAAGTGCAGGAGTAGATGTGGATCCAAAAGGGCATCTTCAGCTATGGAACCAAAAGATATGTTTAGCCACAACAGTCACAGAGGTTGGAGGCAGTCAGTGTTAGGCGGAGACAAGTCTTAAAAGTGCTGAGCGATAGTGGGAATGAGATGTCACTGGGAAGACCATTGTACCAACTAGTGGCCCAGTAAGCAAAGGATCTTTGGCCTTGTGTTGTGCGGCAATGCAGGATTTGTAGAAGCTGAGGTTTTGATCCCCTGGTATGTCGGGTTTGATTCTCGGTTGTATGAGGGCACAGACTCCAGGGGAGGCAAGGCCCAGCAAGATTTTCTTAGTAGTAATACAAGTTTGGTGTTTTATTCGATTGGCAAGATTCAACCATCCAGTTTGAGAATAGAGGTCACAGGTGTGAGTTAGGTGTTGGGAGCCAGTGACAAGTCGACAGGCCTTGTTGAGGGTGGTGGATACACGTTTGAGTGCGGTGGTTGTAGAAGAGCCATAAATGATAATGCCATAATCAATGATGGATATGATGGAGCTCTGGACAGCGACAGTGAGGGCTTCGGGTGTCAAGTGTTTCCTATGACGGAATAGCAGGCCTAGACAGGGTAGAGAAGGTTCAGAGGAGGGCAACAAAGATGGTACAGGGGTTGTATCACAAGTCCTATGAGGGCAGTCTGAAGGACTTGAATATATACTCCCTGGAGGAGAGGAGGGAGAGAGGAGATATGATAGAGACATACAAGTATCTTACAGTTAGCGGCTTTGGCGACATGGTCGATTTGGGCAGTGTAGGAGAGGTGAGGGTCAAGGGTGATCCCGAGGTACTTAAAGTTTTTGACCTGTTCCAGTGTGGCACCTTGTCTGGTGATAACGGAGAGTTGGAAGTGCTTATGTTTATTATGGGAGCTGCTGAAGATCATGGCCTTTGTTTTTTTTTGATTGAGGATCAGTTTATGCTTTGTGAATCAATTCTCAATCGAGGAGAAGCCGAGTTGGAGATTTTCTTGCAATTTCTTCGGGTCCTGGTGTGTGGCAAGGATTACTGCATCATCGGCATACAGGGTGATATGTTCAGTGCAGGAGTCCGGTAGGGTGTTAAGGAACAGGCTGAAGAGTAGGGGGCCCAGTATTGAACCCTGGGGGACTCCAGAGAGGACAGGTTTGGAATCAGAGTGCACATCTCCAATTTTTACATGCTGGGAGCGGTTTTCAAGATAGCTTTTGAACCAAGAGATTGAATCATTGGAGAGACCAGCATTTTTTAGTTGGCTCAGCAGGAGGGAGTGGTGGACAGTATCGAAGGCTTTGGTCAGGTCGATGAAAATAGCACCAGTTAGTTGTGCATTGTCGAGGGAGCTGTGAATGGAGCCGGTGAATCTGAGTAAGGCAGAGGGTGTACTATGACCTTTTCTAAAGCCATGTTGCTGTTTACAGAGAATATTATAATTGTCCAGATGCTCCGTAAGTTGGTCTGCTACTATACGTTCCAGTGCCTTCGATAGGGGAGGCAGAATGGAGATAGAGCAGAAGTTTGCATGGTCAGTCTTATCATCACTTTTGTGAATCGGGGTAACAATGGCCATTTTCCATTTGTCCGGGAATTGGCTAGAGGAAAGAGAGAGATTAAAGATCTTGGTGAGGGGCCCAAGTACCTTGCCAAGCATTAGGGCCAGTAGCTTGAGGTCAAGTGTGTCACTGCTTGTTCTAGATTTGCTGATGGCTTTGGCAACATAATTTCAGACTTGATGTTTCTTTAGTGCTTTAAAGTAGAAAGGTGGGTGACAGGCATGGGTGGAGGAGTTGGGAGGGATGGGAGTTGACACATCTTGGAAGAAGTCGGAGGGGAGAACACTGCTAAGGTCAGTGAAAGCGGTGTTAAAAGTGTTCACAATAGTTTTAGAGTCGAGTGTAGTGTGCCCATTTATGTTGAGTATGTCCGGCGAAGATTTTGACTGCTTCCCAGTGACATCTTTAATGTTTTTCCAGAAATCCCACCCATTTCCCCAGGAGTTAGTGAGGGCATTTTTATAGTACTCAGATTTCTGTTGCCGAATGGATTTGGTGTAGTCGTTCCGTGGCAGTTTATAATTCTGGATGTCAAGTTGCTTACCGGAGTTTCTAGCCATATATAAGTAAAGAAAGGCTATGAGGGACAGTTTTCTTTATTTCAAGTACTGACACTGCGGATTTGGCACCCCAGTGTCAGGGTTATGTTTAGCAGCACAAAAGCCCTGGAACAACATATCAGTTGGGGGATGAGGATATAGCATGCACCAAGCAGGAAAAGGACCTTGGGGTTATCATGTCTGATGATCTCAAGATAGGGAAACAGTGTGATAAGGCAGCATGTCAAGCAAATAGGATGCTGGGATGCATAGGCAGGTGCATCACCTGCAGGAAAAGGGAGGTCATCATTTCACCATACAAGACACTAGTGAGGCCCCACCTGGAGTACAGTGTACAGTTCTGGAGACTTTACCTACATAAAGACATAGACAGGGTAGAGAAGGTTCAGAGGAGGGCAACAAAGATGGTACAGGGATTGTATCACAAGTCCTATTAGGGCAGGCTGAAGGACTTGAATATGTACTCCCTGGAGGAGAGGAGGGAGAGAGGAGATATGATAGAGACATGCAAGTACCTTACAGGGAGGAACAGGGTGCAGAAATACATTATTTTCCAGTGATAAAGATGTTCCAGAACTAGAGGGAATGGGATGAAGTTGGAGGGAGGGCAAGTCACAGGAAACGTGAGGAAGAACGTCTTCACAGAAAGGGTGGTGGACAAGTAGAACACCCTGCCAGAGGAAGTGGTGGGAGCTGAAAGAATCATGGGATTTAAGAATGCATGGAATAGACATAAGAGAATTCTGGAGGTCGGGGGTAAGGGACAACAGACTTCTAGAAAAATGTAACGGGAGCTTACAAGTTCAAATGAGCAGACTGGGTGGGCCATAGGCCCTCATCTGCTGACAGTGTCTATGTATCTATGGAGGTAGGCTCCCCGGTGTCTCACAGTGAAAATGGGCAGGATGGGGGTACTAGCTGGCACCAGGGATTGGGCACTCCAGTGTCAGAAAATTAAAAGTAAGGGAGGGGGTTGGGGGATGGTGGGTGCCGAGTTGGAGGGCCAGGTGGGAGCAGGGTAACAGCAGTGGTGTTCAGGTGTGGCAACAGACATAGATGGATGATTTTCTTTTTTACAGGGTGTACAAAAAAAAAAAAAGACTATGAGGGTGGTTTTCTTTATTTCAGGTACTGACAATGAGGTGCCCCAGTGTTGGTGTTAAGTTTGATGGCACCAGGGGTGGGCTCCCTGATATTACACAGTGAAACCGGGTGGAGTGGGGGGGTACTAGCTGGCAGTGGGGATTGGGCACCATGGTGTCATAAAAGTAAGAAGAGGAAGGCAAAGGAAGATGTGAGGGATACTTGTCAGAGGGTGGGAGGGATTGTTTTTACCTTGGGGGGAGGACCACAGCAGGCTGATCATAACGCTGACCAGTTCTGCTTGCTGGGCAGCATTATGCAGATCAAAGGAAAGAGCCGCCCTATGATTTGGGTGGCTCTTTTGTTTGAACTACACAAAGTTTATGCCTTGCAAGATCAAAGAGTATCATGATCAGTCTGGCTGATGACTGGTCTGACACTGCTGAGTCCCTTGCAGACTGCCCTGCACTGGACCGACAGTGACATGATTCTGAAAACCCACTATCATGTGAATATGTTTGCTTTGAGCAAGCACAAGGGCAAACTTAAAAAACTACATTTGCAACACTTTGTTTTACTCTCCAACAAAGCTAAAAAAAACACACAGTTGAAGATAAACCCTGTTAAAACAAAGTATTTGCAGTGTAACCTTTCACATCTCTCATAGCCTTTTCCTTGCAGTAGACAGTACTGATGAAATGGCTCAATACATGCTGGCCAAATGGTGCTGAGTTGAGGCACTGGTCACTACACCTTGTGTCACGCTGGTGACCTGGGTTCGCCGGGAACAAGCCTGGATTGCTGGAGATCAGCAAGGGTGAGAGGGGATTGAGCATCTGGAGGACTGCTCTCCTCTCTCGGGGGAGGGAGGTCTGGTTGTCCGCTCATTGACTGCCCTCTGGCTGTGGCTGGAGGGCAGTATGGGTCGGGAGGCAGGTACCAGCATTCTCACGTCGGTGGGAGGAGGGATGGGAAAAAACGTGCAAATGGGCGTGGAGGCTTCATGATGGCCCATCGTGTCTCTGACCACCCCGGCTTCTGGATAATGCTCAGTAGGAGGAGTAGAAAGCAGCTCTCCTCCTGGCCCTGGCCCGCTGGGGTAAGCCAGAGGAGAATTACTGGGGTTGGTCTGAGGGAGCACACAGGCCAGAGGATGAGTCCTCCGAGGAGGGCCATAGTCACTGGCCAGGCTCCAGGGAGCAAAAATAGATAATAGAAAAAAAAGAAATGTCTCAAAACCAGAACCACAGCAGCAACAAGGACTTGCATCTCAACTGAAACATCCAAAATTAGGGGGGAACAAAACAATTGTTAAAGCAAAACATTCCATTTTACAGAGATGTGAGATTTCATCACTCCCCCCAACAGAGAGAATGATGCAAATCCACAGTACGTGGCAATGGAACACAGACTACAAGTAATTACAACTCCATTCAAATGTGAAAAATGTACCGTGGAACAGCTAAAAAGAATTACCAAAGAAACCTGTAGTCAGGCTTCAGTTTCCGATTGCAAGCTGCACACACACAGATCCTATATACAGTATAAAACCCAGAGGGGACATCTTGGCCCTGTACACACTTGCAATCTGGTTTATAAAATGTTATCAGACATGGGTTAAGACTTAACATGTTTGTGCATCCACATTTGCAAGTCCTGTCATCCTAACCTGGTTTTTTAAAACATATTAAAACACGCATCCCATACATACTGCAAAAGCCAAGGGATCAGTGTCGGCAACCGTGTTTTACAACTGACCGATGTGCATAGGAAGAGGAACACTGCAGTGTGTACACACTTGCAAGGTGAATGTGTTTACCTTAAACCATTTTTAAAACTGGGTTAAAGACTAGGTAGCTACCAGGGTTTAAACACGGTTCTTAAAAACAGTTTAAGTCCGACTGCAATGTGTCTGCAAATGGTGTTAGCCCACATCTTAAACTGTGTTAAACTCCCTAACACGATTTAAGATGTCTAGTGTGTACAGGGCCTTAGTGGAGTACTAGGGACTTTCATGTCACCAAATTCAAGTCACCAATACTGTACCTATGGTGTTAATATGCAAATGAGTAGAGAGATTACATGATGACCCCTCCACTTTTTATATATATGATCCTTTATATATATATATATATATATATATATATATATATGATCTCTATGGCTGCACACTCTGAACTGCACCATTGTCTCAATGTCAAACTTCTCCTCAAATATAATAACCCTTCCTACCAGTAGGGAAAGGAGGTTGCTCACATTATGTTTCCAGCTTGAAACTGAACCTTGAAACTGACACTGCCTGGTCTCAAGGTGTAGCTTTGTGAAAGGAGTTTGGGAATAAAAAGTGCACGAGTCTAGACCAGTCTAAGTTAATTAGGAGCAGGCTGAGGGAGCAGCATTTCAGGCCTGCAGAGATCCAGGAGAGGCTTGGATCTATTTTCTTTATTAAGGATCACCATATAACATCCAGTATGCAGTGGAGTCACAAGGAGGGTGTGGAAACTCGGGGGGGGGGTCTCCAAAAGGTCCTGATATTCATCCTGCCAATGGTGGGGGCAGTCCTGGAAAGAGGCCCATGCTGTGACAGAGCACTAGAAGGGGACAGGCAGAGCTGCAGCAGAAATGCAAGTACTGTAGCAATACAACATAGGGGATTCATCTTCAGGGTACACTGGAGGAATGAGTATGTACAAGTCCCTCAGCAGTGACACTGTCACTCTGACCTGCCAGACGAAAGGGAATCCAAGCAAGTGGAAAGATGGCCACAAAGTAATGCACATGGCTGTGTGTGGAATCTAAGATAGTGAGTCCTTCTGTGATTTAGTACTGGCAGAGAGTCGGTGGGTCATGCAGGAGAAGGCATGGATCTCTGATTAGGGTTGACTTGATTTTCATTTTGAAAAATTAATATCTCAGATTTCAGCCAAAATTTAGGATTTGGGATTTTCAGATTTAGCTGCTGAAAATCCTAAATCCTAACTAAATACAGCCAAAGTCACTTAATCGGGACACCTTGGTGGAGACCATTCTGTCCCGATTAGGCATTCGTCCCATTAATCAGAAGTGCTAGTCATTTGCTTTCCCTTGTGTGCTTTTAGTGTCTGTGAGCACTCGATATGCTGGACACTCGATGATCAGTGGTTTTTCACTAATTCTGTTTTTATGGGGAAATAACCAGTTTAATAAATGAAGCAATTGTAAAGAAAATAAAAAACAGTCAATAATCCGTATCTACAGAGTACAGAATACACAAGCTCATGATTGATTTCAGCTGTCAGTCACGCAGGGGTGAGGGCACATCAGCACGCCAAACCAGGAAGTCCAGAAAGCAAAAGTTCAAGAATATAGTACACTATACATTAGGTTTTTATTTTAAGAAGGACACTGTTATTATTTACTTTACATCCACGCAGACACAATCTCCCGTCCTGAAACATGCTGACAGCATTGTGGAGCAGAAGAAGCAATTTGGGCAGCAGGCAGCAGACTTAGCGTGGAGTAAGTGGGAGTGGGAGTGACAGAGAATTCGGGCAGTGGCAGTCTGTGTGGTGTGAAGTGCAGCTGACAGCTATTTACACCTATACAGGTGAAACAAAAGAGAAAGGATTTTTATTTATTTTTATTTAGTTTTTGTTAACCGGGTAAGTGCACTAGCCAGCAAGTGACTAATTTCAGGCACGACCCGGGAGGTACAGTTACAGTACAGATTAAGACAGTTCAGATTTATACAGTACAAGTGAGATTCATTGAAACAAGTACAGGTATGCATATATTCCAAAGATGGGGGAGGGGCAATGGGGACTGGAGGAGCACAGATTTGGAAGGAGGGCAATATAGGAAAGGGAGGAAGAAGAAGTGAAGCAGGGAAGGAGAGGTGTAAGACTCAGTTCTCTGAAAGGTGATATGAGCAAGACAGGGAGGAAAATCTAATGCAGAAAGGTACAGCAAATACGGCTTTTAGCGGTACAGGTTATGACCTGCATCCAGGCTGGTGGACAAGGGGCCGGCCAGGGGTGAGAAGGGAAAGGTCGGTGAAGTAGGGAAGTGTTACTGCTAATGCGAAGGTGCAAGATTGAAAATGTAAGGAGGGGTATGCGACAGGCAGGGGAAGGGGAAGGGGGAAGGCAGTACATACCAGTAGAAATACAATCAGAGGGAGGACAGAGGGCAATGCAGGAGGGACTGGTAGGAGAAGAAGGGGGAAGAAAGGCATGAGTAGGGTAAAGTGAGTGCATGATTAGGGGACAGAGAGTGAGATTGATGATCAGGGAGAAGTGGCCTATGGGAGCGTGGACCAGCAAGAGAGGAAGAGGAGCATGGTCTCCGAGAGGAGGGGAACGGCTGTTACAGGGGACCGCACCCGGGTTAGCGGAGCCGAGAACTAGTTAGGGCAGGGAGGAATATGGCCAGTCAGAGAGCGTTAAACGGCTTTATCGGGAGAAGGCGTGAGTAAGACCCGGAGCTATGGAACTGAAATCGGCAAGGCACAGAAGAGATAGGGGAGCGTTCGGGAATGAGAGGAGAGGAGCCATAGAGCATTTTACGGCATTAGCGGGAAAGGCGTCGGTAAGATCCGAAGCTGTGGAACTGAAATCGGCCAGGCACAGAGAGGTAGGGGAGCGTACGAGAGTGGGAGAGGGGAACCAGAGAGCTATTACGGCTTTAGCGGGAAAAGGCGCTAGTAGAACCCGAAGCTATGGAACTGAAATCGGCAAGGCACAGAGAGGTAGGGGAGTGTGAGGGAGTGGGAGAGGGAGGACCAGAGAGTGTTTACGGCTTTAGCGGGAAAAGGCGCTGGTAAAACCAAGATATGGAACTGAAATCGGCAAGGCTGAGGGGAGTGTACTGAGGTGGGAGGGGTCAGAGAGCAAATCACGGCTTTAGCAGAAAAGGCAAGAGTAAACCAAGCTATGGAACTGAAATCTGCAAGGCACAGAGAGGTAGAGGAGCATGCGGGAGTGGTAGGGGAGCCAGAGAGTGTTGCATGCTCAAGTGGGAAAGAGCGCCAGTAAAACCCAAACTTGGAGCTATCATCAGCAAGGCACAGAAGAGGTAGGGGAGCTTATAGAGACGGGAGCCAGACAGCATTTTACGGCTTTAGCTGGAAGAGCAAGTAGAACCTGGAGCTATGAAACTGAAATCGGCAAGGCTCGGAGAGGTTGGGAAGCGTGCGGGAGGGGAGGCAGGGAAGACCAGTAACCACTTACATTCAGTAACATCATTGGTTTTTAGTGCAACACAGGAGGATCCAACAATAGTAACAATTGAGTAATACATATTTCATATACAATAGCAAAGAAAGTAGAGCAAGTTGTTGGCAAACATATCATAACAAAATAACAATCGGTAGACCCATTTTAAGTGGAGTACCTACCACACATATTATAAGAGTCACAGTGACTAGGCATTATTGAGATGTTACACATGATATCATAGGACAGAGTATCCATACAGGATGCTTTTGTAAACATGTAACTTAAAGTGCAGGCAGACAGGAACTGGTAACTATATAGGGCATAAAACTTAGTTGAGGGAGAGCAAGTAGACATATGCAAGGGAACACAGAGGTAGTCTAGATAGGGGGAGAACAGAGTCTCAGGATTTTAAGTGGGATCAAAACAAGTGCATTGGTCCACAAAGGCAAGGTGTGATTGTAGTCTTGCGTTTGAAAGCAGGGTGTGAGGGGGCACTCCTTAGGTCCATTGGCAGCAAGTTCCATGAGTGGGGGGCAGCATGCCTGAATGCCCCAGTGCCCTTGGTAGTCCGGCAAAGGGGAACAGTTAGCAAAGATTTGTCGGACGATCTCAGTTCCCGCGATGGGATCACAGGCTGGAGCAGTTCAGATAGAGTAGCTGGTTTCGCCACTCTAATTATGGAGTCTGAGAGGCAGCAGAGATAGTATTGCCTGGTGGAGGAGGGGGACAGCCAGCCTAGATCTTTATGGAGTTGACAGTGGTGTTGCAGGCGTGGCGCTTTAGATGCATACCTACAGACATTGTTAAAGGTAGTGTCCCATTTTTGTAGTACAGTTTTGTTAGCCATTGTGAGGATGGGAGCGCAATAGGACAGGGTAGGTAATAGGATTCCCCTGGCAATGGCAAGCTTGCCAGTGGGAGTGAGCAAGTAGTTTGTCCTGTAGGCGGCTCCCAGTTTGCAGTTGGCAGCTTTACAAGTTTCCTGGATGTGCTGATTCAAGTCAAGATTTTGATCAAGCTGTATTCCCAGATATCGGAACGAACTTACAGTCTCAAGAGGGGTACAGTTTAAATCAAGAATATTTAGTGAAAATGAGCAGGTTCTAAGTTTACGGAGTGACCCAAAGAGCATAGCTTTAGTTTTATTCGCATTGAGTACGAGGCGATGAGCATTTATCCAGTGTTGTACCAAGTGGAAGGCTGACGTCAGAGTGGCATTGAGGTTAGTAGCATTGTCAGAGTGGGCATAGATAACTAGGTCATCCGCATAAAGGAGTGAGTTACCAGATGTTATTACATTGGGGAGGTTGTTTATAAATAGTGAGAAGAGGAGAGGTCCAAGTATAGAGCCCTGCGGAACCCCAATGTTGATCACGGTACTGTCAGAGATAGCCGAGTTAAATTTCACTGCTTGTGACCTATTGGTAAGGGTAACTACTGAACCACGTTGTTACAGGGGATGAGAAGCCCAGGTTTCTGAGGGTGGCAAGCAGCAATGGGTGATCAACAAGGTCAAAAGCCTTTGTAAGGTCAATGAACACAGCCCCAGTTAGTTGCCCTTTGTCCATATTAGTGAGTACATCAGAGGTGAATTTCGCCAGTGCAGTTGTAGTACTGTGGTGCTTCCTGAAGCCATGTTGTGCTTCACAAAGTGCATTAGAGGATTCGATGAATTCAATAACCTGGGTGGATACTATTTTTCAAGAACTTTACTAAGGACAAACAGGATGGCAATTGGTTTATAGTTCGATGTATCATTTTTGCTCCTTTTTTGAACACGGAGTGATTCTAGCAGCCTTCAAATTTCAGGGACAGTGCCTGTGGAGAGGGATAGTGTGAAGATCCTGGCAATCAGACGGATTGAAGTGAGCAGCCATTTTAGTAATCGAGGTTCCAATGTATCAGAGCCAGGACTAGTGTTATCCGATATGATATTGAGGGTTTGAAAACTTGATTCCAGTAACTGCCTTAAAATAAAAGATTTTGCTGAAGCTGGTTGAGAATCAGTACTCATTTGCAGTGAGTATTGCTGAGAAGCGGTGGACGTAGATTTATGGGAGGATGTAAAGGCAGATAGGTCAGAGAATTGCTGATTAAAGGCGTTGGCTATGGTGAGGGAGTCATTGCAGTGGACCCCTTGGAGTATCATTTCTGAGGGGGTGACAGATTGGATGGTTCCAAGAAAAGTTTTAATGTGACTCCAGAACTTCCGTGGATCATTAGAGGAGCTAGTCAATAGGTTTTGGCAATATTTGCTTCTGGCAAGTCTGATATGTTTTTTGCAGTCACTTCTATGCCGCTTATATATAAGATGATCCCTGGGTAGTCCAGTTATTTTGTATTGTTTCCAGAGCTTGTCCCTGGTTTTGAGTTTGCGTAGAAGTTCTTTGTCCAACCACCTAGTTTGTTGACCTCTGACCCTTCTCTATGTCTTTGGTACATGCCTCTTTGTACTTCTCTAAACCTGGTGAGGAACGTATCCAGGGCAGCTTCAGCATTGGTTGCATAAAAGAGTATTAGTGGGAGGGCAAGTCAGAGCATGTTTGTCAGGGAGAATTCATCTCAGTAAAGTGGCGGGGATCAAACGTTAACAAATGCTATCAGTTTCATAGAAAAAATTCAGTTCCCAGAGAGACATCCCACTTTAGCGGCCATCCAGCTTAAGCACGTCTCCCTCAACTGGCATGGACTGAATTAGGATTCTGAACTGGATACAGATATGAAAATCTGATCTGATTTTGAATCTCTATTAAAAAAACCTGACCCACCCTGCAATTAATAATAATAATAATAATAATAAACATAATTTATAAGCGCAATATCTAAAACCAAAGCGCTGTACAAGCCTTAAAACAGTTAAAACAGATAAAACAATCCCCCATCCAAACCACTCTCTAACCCCAAACCTCCATCCTCCCCAAGCCTCTCAGAGCACATACTACATAGTTTTCTAATAATAATACTATACTGTTGTCTGTCTCTTTATAATAAATCCCCATCTTGTTAGCCAATTAGGTGTTACCATAGGAGAACATTAGCATTCATTCACACCTCCTGGACTGAAGAAGAGTGCAAGCTGCCCCAATATGGGACTGATCCGAGTCACCCGACTGATATTTACAATTATTTGGTTACTATTGGGGGGAGGGCTAGTGGGTGTGTTGGGCAGGGGGTAATTTATTGAACTGGGGGTGTCATGGCTTTTACCATGGTGGGGGCAGTTAAGAAGGTTCTGGATTTAATGTGGATGGGGGGCTTTTTTATAAGGAGTCTGACTACAGAATTATTATTATCATTATATGAAAACTAAAGAAGGAGAATGGGGTTAGAGGGCCATTTGGATTGAGGTTATCAAGTGCAGGTTTGGGGGGGGTTGGTTGGGGTTTTTCCTTTTTACAGCCAGATATCTGATGCTGGGCTAGGATAGCCTAAAATTTGGTATGTTGCTGCAGGATTGGATTTCAGGCTATCCAAGCAACCCAACCACTGATGATTTCCCCTGCATCACAACTGAGCACGCTCATATTACAGAATATGCACTCACAGCATAGGTAGAGGACAAGGGAATCAAGACAGAGCCAAGGCTGGTGTCCTATGAAGAAAGGAACAGTCACAGGGATCTGAGACTACACTTCAGAGGGGTTCAGTAACTAGCTTGCTAACTGCTTTAGGAACAGTGACAGAGAGGGTTTAATAATCCCCTAGCAGAGCAGTACAAGTTTTCAGTATAAGTAACTGAGAAGATAGAGAGGTATCACTGCATGCAGGACATGCAGATCAGACATGCAATGCACTGGGCAAGACATTATTGTCATGCATCCCAGAAAGAGGCTGTAAAGGTTAGCGGCTGTGCTATGACAGTCTAGAACCGGGGTCAGGAGGAAGCCTGGAACTCCGAACCTTGCCATAACTCAGGTCAGATATGAGCAGGGAAAGTGTGAAGGAATTAATCCAGTGAAAGATTGTACTGTTGGAACATTTACTAATGAGTTGGAATGCCTCAGTCCTTGATCAAGTGTACAAATGAATTTTGTTATTGATGGTTCAGTAAAAGTCAAGTGCATAGATATTTATGAGTGTAAGTGCTTATTTGTTATCTTAAGCAACATTTCAGGGTGCCCCAGAACTGCCCAGACCTGACAGAAACAAAAGACTGTACTGACCACAGGAGAATTCCCAGCAAGTGATAGTATAACAAGAGACATGGGAGTTTCCCAGGTACATGCCCACTCCAAATCTAGAACAGTAATGCAAGACGGTGTGTGCACCTTGGAAGGGGTGGTGCACAAACAGAAACAAAATATTGGAAATGGTTAACATTTAGTGAACTATAGGCTTTTTAAATCTATCTAATGCTTTAAATACATAACAAAGCACTCATTACAATCAGCAATAAAGCTTTCAATTACACTACATGCTGCTGGGCCTCCATCATGGAAACTGAATCCTGACACAGTGAACACCCACATCATCTAAGAGTGGAAGTCACTGAATTACATAGATACATAGATATTTTATTTATTAATTTATTTAGTTTTTGTTAACCAGGTAGGTACACTAGACAGCATAGCTGCCTATTTTCATGTACGACCCAGGAGATTACAACAAAGGGTATGTAGACAATAGTAGATACAAGAAAACATAATGGGAACAAGCAGAAGTCAGACATAGTACACTTATAAAAACAAAATTTCAGCAATGACAGTACATTTATAGGAATCTATATGTACTAACAAAACAGAAATATAAGTGCAAATAACTGACAGTCATAAGTCATACAACTAGTGAGTAAGTGCTAGAAGAGAGGAAATAGCAAGATTTCCAGCCAGGTTTGAGTGTGGTAGAGGTTGGAGTCGGTAGGCAAGTTGGAGAAACCAGTACAGGAGAGGGTGGATAGAGAACAGGAGCAGGGTTCAGAGCTTAGAAGAGCCATGCGAAGCTCCTGTTTTAAGCTGTGTGGAGAAGGGAAGATTCTTAGACTTAGTGGAAGGGAGTTCCATAGTTTAGGGGCCCAGCTAGAGAAAGCATTCTCCCCCATTTTGGTTTTACATTGTCGGCAAATAATGGCCTAGCAGCCCATCCAGCTTGTCCAACCTAACTACTCCGCAGTGGCCCTAATGACCATCCCAACTCTTAGTCTGTGACCCTAAGAAAAATTAGTACACAGCTGCCTCATTAACTCTTTATTGTTCAAAATCTTTGACAAACTCAATATCCAGGTATTTTGACTACCAAGACATAATATAAATAACCAACAATAGTGCTAGTAATAAGGTGTGTAGCTTAGTCATGAACTCTGACTAAGATGCTTGCATGCATCAACGTGCTGGCTACGTGTGTGCTATGGCACTGTGATGGACCGCAGACTGCAGCGGTTCTTCAAATAAATTGTGATTTAAAAAAGAAACTCTTACAGAATGGAGGACTACACCAAAGTAAGTTTCCTTTTTACAGATGGAGTTGTTGCTCCTTTATGTGACTGTTTGCGCCATAACAAGTTTGTTAATGTCAGCGCTCATTAAAGATGGGTTGATCGCACTTTAGATAGACCTACCCAGGCTGGATATAGTTGATGTGATTCGGCGGATGGAGGTTAAACTGACATGTAGACTGAACCCCCTGTATTTGCAGTACCAGTAGTGGCTGGCTACAGTCTGGTTAAAGGTGAATGATGGATGGATATGTTGGAAGCTAGGTCCCTTCAGTTTATTCACTGGTTGGGAACAGTTACTGGGAATGGCAGTGGTGGTGGTGGGGGCCAACATGTCAAATGAATGGACCATACTGGATATATCAACAGTATGCCAGTTACAGTTCTACTGAAAGGTGAGGGATGGTAATATGTGTTGAAAGCTGAGCACCCCCTCCAATGTTATACACTGGTTGAGTATACTTTGTGTAAGTTGGGTGTGGAATTGATGTGGTAACAGAATGCCCTGTAATGTATCAGTACAGGTCTGACTGCAGTTGTGGTGAAATGCAAAGGATGGACATGCTTTTTTATTTAGTAGTTGGGTGCAGCAGGTGTTAAGTGGGGGTAGGAATGATATGAAGACAGAATGCCCTGTATATATCAATTTATGTTGGCTGCAGTTGTGGTTATGAACATACAAACATACAAATTTGCCAGCAGATAAAAGCTTTATCGAGTCTGCTTGAGTGTGCAGCTAGCAACCCTTATACTGCAGCTGCCCCTCCCTCCCCTCCCCTGACCCTCCCTCTTACCCTGTCCCATCCCCTTTTGAAACAGTCCACTGCTCTAAAGGATACCACTTCCACAGGCAACGCATTCCACCCAGACACCACCCTCTCCATTAAAAGGGTCTTCTCATTTCCCTTCTGTACCTTCCCCCCTCCAATCTGAGATCATGACCTCAAGTGTCCCTACTCCCCCTCAACTTGAATAGTCACTCTGTGCCTGTTGTGTTTATTCCCTTCATGTACTTGAAGGTTTCAATCATATTCCCCCGTCTTTCTTCCCTCCAATAAGTACATGTTCAGCTTTCTCAGCCTGCTCACGTAGGGTATGTCCCCTAGTCCCTGGATCATCTTTGTTGCCCTGCACTGCACCCCCTCCAGTAATGTCCCTCTTCAGGTATGGGCGCCAGTATTGCACGTGGTACTGCAGATGTGGCCTAACCAGTGTCCTATACAACAGCAGGATCACCTCTCCTGTCCTTGAAGATATACTCCTGGAAATACAACCCAGCATTTTGTTGGCCTTTGCAGCTGCCTTCCCGCATTGTGCTGAGTTGTTCATTGAGCCCATTATAATCACCCCCAGATCCTTCTCCTCTTCTATCATGGCTAGCTGAACCCCACCCCCGGTAGCTCCTTCTTGGGATTTTTGCCCCGAAATGTAGCACCTTGCACTTTTTGGCATTGAACCCCAACTTCCAGGTGTCTGACCATGTCTCCAATTTTGACAGAGCATCCTGCAATCCATGTCACCCCCCCTAGGTCATCCACAATTGCTCCCAGCTTGGTGTCATCTGTAAACAAACTGATCTTGCTCTTAATGCCCATTGAGAAGTCTGACATGAACAACCCAAACAACACTGGTTCCAGCACTGAGCCCTGCAGTTCTCCACTAGTCATTGCCCTTGGAGATAAGAACTCCTCTCCCACCACCACCCTCTGCTGCTGTCTCTGTAACCAGCTTACTACCCATCCCACCATTTTCACCCCGTACCTGTACCTGCCAGCTTACTACCCAGTCTCCCTTGTGGCACTGAGTCGAATGACACTGAAGTCCAGAAACAGGACATCAACTGCATGGCCCTTGTCTAACTGTCGAGTTATCCAGTCATAGTAACCCACCAGGTTGGTCTGACAGGATCTGCCTGTGACAAACCCATGCTGCCTAACATCCTGCAGCCCACTGGTCTCCAGAAGGGACACCAGCCTCTCCTTCAGGATTGTCTCCATCAGTTTTCCCACGATGGATGTGAGGCTTACTGGCCTGTAGTTTCCCAGTTCATCTTTGGGACTGCCCTTATGGAGGGGTACCACATGAGCCATCCTCCAGTCCTGAGGTACACTTCCTGAGAACAGGGAGGCATTGAACAGGTCTGACAAGGGCCCTGCCAGGATTTATTCCAGCTCTGTCAGTACCCTGGGGTGAATGCCATCTGACCCTGGTGCCTTGTCCACCTTCAGTGCCCTCAGGCCCTCCAGTACCCTGCCCTCTATGATTCCCCCATCTGTCACCTCCTCCCCCTTAAGCTTGACCTCCACCCCCCTTGGTAGTGCCCCTCCTTTCTCCTTAGTAAACACTGAGCAGAAGTATTCATTAAGTGCTTCTGCCTGCTCTGCCCGTTTCCACCCAACCCATCCCTCTTAATCCTTACTATTTTGTACCTACAACTGCTTTTCTCCCTGATGTACCTGAAGAATTCCTTCTCCCACTTCTTGATGCCTTGCACCAGCCTGAGCTCCTTAAACGCCTTGGCTGCCCTTACTGCCTTCGTCACCTCCTTCGATTCCTTCAGGTAATCTTCTCTGTCCCCCCACCCCATTTTTTTGAACCTCCTAAAGGCAGCTCTTTTATTTCTTACTTTCTTTATGACCCCCTTGCTCAACTAGCTGTTTCTTGTCCCTAACTCTCTTACTCTGGACCCTGATGCAGGTTTTGGTTGCCTCCTCAATCCCCAATTTTATAACCTCCCACCTCTGGTTAGTGTCCATATTAATTTGGATTCTGGCTAGATACCCTTTAACTACCTCCCCCATTTTCCCGAAGTTGGTCTTCCTGAAGTCCAACACTCTTGTACCTGTTTCTGCTCCCTCCTTACTCATTTTCAATGTGAACCACACTGAGTGGTGGTCGCTCCCTGCCAGCGGTTCTTCCAACCCCATCTCCCTCACAAACTCCCCATTTGCCAGCACAAGGTCTAGGGTGTTCCTTAATCTGGTTGACTCACTGATCATTTGCATTAGGAAGCTATCCTGGAATGCATCCAGAAGCAAAGTTAAAGGTGTAGGATGTATGTGATGGAAGCTGAGCTCACCCTGATTTACTGACTGGTTGGGTTTAGTTGTTGTGTAATGAAGGTGGAAGTGACATGGAGACAGAATAAGCCATGTATAATAATAGCGGCCTGGCTACGGTTTGTTGTGAAAGATGGGGGATGGATCTATTGGAAGCTGAGCCCCCTTCCCAGTTTAATGACTAATAGTCAGCATGAGTTGGGAGTGGGTAACCTAGAGACCGAATGCTCCAAGTATATTAACTGTTGGCTGCCTACCATTCTGCTGAAAGGTAAGGGACCACTGTGTTGAAGCCGAGACCCCTTGTTAATCTACAGACTAGGTACAGCTCATGAAAAATGTAGGACTGAGTGCATGAAGAACTGAAGAATAGACACTTAGTACAGAGGTTTATATTCCATTTTACAAAACTGCCAACACAGGAATCCCTGATGTCCTTACCTGATAATTAGAGCTTCCATGAGAAAATCCATTTCATCCTGTTCAGAGCAGATTTCAGGTAGGGTCTTAAAAGAAACAGATCTTAATCAGACGGTGGTAATAAAAGAAATCCTACCGAACAACGAAGCAATCAAAATTCATCTGCAGCTTGATGGAAGAAAGCCATACAATATCCATATTTGAGTAAACAGCCAAGGGCATATACAGTCAGGATCAGGCTAATACATAAGGCAACAAGGACCAGGCCTAGGAGCCCTGCCATTCAGGGCCCCCCCATCCTAAGTGGATCAGCCTGGCAACATAAAGCAGACTCACCCTGTCTAACCATGAGAGGCACCATGGTCAACACTAGGGTCAGTGAGACTAAGGACAGCAACATGGTAAGCACTATGTTGTAAATCATCAAGCCACTGGAAACATGGGATCAGCAGCACTATGCATGTATCACAGTGGGAACCCAGAAATGTAAAGATGCTAGGGAATTAACAAGAAAAAGTGAACATAATACTTACAACATTTTCAAACCTGACAGAGCTCTTCATAATCACAAACACAGTGTGTGTAATTATTCAAAAATCTCAGTTCACTGGTGAAATGAAAAGAACGTAACTGGTGGCTCTAGGCTAAAGGGTGGGGCCCGCAGGCTAATGCTGGGAGCCCCTAGGCGCACCCATACATGCCTGCTGTACTCCACCACCAACTTGCTCAACCTTGAAGAAAGACTCTGCTTCCAAACCTGCCTTCTTCTAAAAAAGACCCTGCAAGGGCTCTCCCTCCCTGGGGTCACCACCTCCCTGCAGCATGCCTCCCCCTCAGTCTCCACCCACAGCAGTGTCAAAACCTCCCTTATTGTCCCCAGGGTAAGGACCTCTATGGCCCAGAGATCCTTTTGCTGTTGGGCTCCCTCTTGGTTCAATTCCCTCCCAGCCTACATAGCTGACTCCACTAAGCTTGGTCCTTTCAAGGTCTCCCTCAGAAGCCATCTGACAAGCACTCGCTGCTGTAACTGCACATAATCCCCCACCTGCCCCTTACCCTGACCGCTAGGCAGGGTCTGCCCTGACTACTTTTGCTGTATATGCCTGGGGTCTCAGGCAACATCTGCTGACTAATGTAATAAAATATCTCTGGTTGCTACCTGACGTGGTACTTGTGTACCTATATTATGACTACTGTGATCTACCTATTACCAAGCATGTACCACCAGTGAATGTCTGTAACACTGGTTGCTTTTTTTAATCTAAGCATTATGTACTGTACTGTTTGCTTGTTGTGATGTATCGCTCTCTTGACAAGGTGCCTTTGTAAATGAGTCTTTGACTCGAAGGTCTGTAAACAAATGATCTAATAAATAAATAAATAAGCTAAGCAGTGTGGCCCAGTGTGTGTGTGTGTGTGTGTGTGAGTGAGTGGGCAGGTTGCAGATTTTTCTTGGGCCTATAGCCCCCACCTTAACCTTGATCTGGTCTTTCATACAGTGATAAATGTTGCTACGTGATTTGACACCTAAGTGCCCTGTATTGAAGAATTTATAGGTGTGCTTTAGTGTGGCTTAAGTAACTATTATTATTTTAAAATCTAAAGAAGAAAATCCAGTCATCTTATTGGCTGGAACCCAAGTGGATACCACACAGCAAACATGCAGTTTTTGTGTGCATTGCCATTACATCAAATGGGAGCAATGGGGTGACTTTGTGATGCAACCAGGTCAACATGGATGCTGCAGTTGCCACCCTACCTTGTGGGCTCAACAAGGTTGAGGGGCCTGAGTCCATTGAACTCCTGGTTTGGGGGATCATATCCATGGGTAAAAATAAATAGCATAGTGCTTCCACCCAAAGAAAGGGTTAAAGGGGCCTGGTGTAATTATAGTACAACCCCCAAGGATGCAGTACCCCCATCTCCCCTTAGGGACAGCCACCCGCAAGAATCAAGTCAGTGCAACAGCAGTCCACACAGAGCAAGCAGCTTAACATATTAAAATAATACACACTCAAACACTGATTGCAAGCAAAATTAAATGCCATTATTTAGGGACAAGATTCAAACTTCTGAAAGAAAATCGTTATGCAATATGAGGTAGTATGGTGAATGCCAGGCTGGTTCTTTCAGGTCCTTCAGGCCCAGCCTACATTAACACAAGGGGCAACTTATCTGTCACCTTTCTAGCTGCAGGCACAATAAATGTCTCAAACAGGCTGCTCTTCCAGTGACTTTCCAGGCTCAGGTGTCACACTGAAAACAACACCTGCACATTTTGCAGGTTCATTTGCGTGGATAAGGAATTCTTGAATCCAAAAACTTGTAAAAAATGAAAAAAAAAATTAATTTTAATTCCATGGGGGTCATTTATGTGGCAGTGTGTTCCCGCAACACATTTTATATAGGTAAAACTAAAAGGAAGTTTAAAGTGCACATTGGCTAACACCTGAAAAATATCAGAAATCTGAATCAGGATAATGATTTGGTACAACATCTTGCTAATGGAACAGGATATCATATCTTTAGCTTAATGGCAGCAGCAAAGTGCTTTGTTGCAGATAAGGGGGTGATTTAGACATCATGCTTTTAAAAAGAGAGGCACTATGAATCTTTAAAACTGGAGCAAATTAGTACCCAGGGCTCTATGGGCAGTTTGAGCCTGGTCTTTATAACTTTAAAATAATGGATATCTAGGCAATGAAATGAGGTTACAATGATCCCATAAATCTATTAAAACCCATCTGCTATCTTAGCACATCAAATGTTGATTATGTTATTTTTGGGTCCAGCATACTGGGAGAGCTGTGTAACAATATGCTATAATCTTTTAAAAATAGTATTAATGCATATCATTCACACAGAAGTACATCAATTTATATGGAGTTTCTCAAAGGGACACACTGTCAACCATTTTTGCATCATATTATTCCTAATTCAAAAACCCACATTTTATGATTGCTTGCCTTTTCTAAAATTCACTGATGATGCTGGCTGTTTTATTTACTTCTTTTTTTAGTAGAACTGAAAAGCATGCCAGTAGTGTAGTTATACCCAACCTTGTTTTGTTTCAAATCCTTTGTCTCTTTTTTTGCAAACTTACTAAACATTAAGAATGCCCCAAGCAGTGCAGCCACTCATGATACAGTAGTCTCTCCTCCTCCTACTGCATCATGAGTGGCTAGACAGTGTTGGGGATATTCTGAAGTCCAGGAAAGATGCAGAGGAAGCTGATCAAGGACTGCAAACAAACACATTTTGTGTGGTTACTCCAGTATGGTGGGCTGTCTGTTTTTCTCCTTTAAAAAAGAAAAAAGGAATCGGACTCAAACTACCAGGTACATCAACACTCTCTACAGAATAAGACCAAACATAATCTGTATTTTTTTAAAAAAGAGATATTTTGAAGCCTTAGGAGGTTGACAGTGTCCCTTTAAACTTTTTGGGGTGCCAATCCACTGGGCTTGGCATTGTAACTTCTTTGTCAGGTGTTTAAATTTACTACATTTTTTATGTCTTAACATCTTATTCTTGTTTCAGATGAGAATAGGTGAACTGAAACTCTTTGATCAAGTTCACCTTTTCCAGTCTGTAGCTATCTTGATTTTACTCTTTTAACTACCCTTTGTTGCCCTGTTCATTACATTTTTGTATATATTCTGTTTATAACTTTTCCACATATTATGCACTTAGTAACCTGGGGCAGAGAGAAGGGAGTGTGCTGTGTTTAGACTGGTTGAAAGATAGGAGGCAGAGGGCATTGGTAAACAGCAGTCGGTTGGAGGATGGGAGAGTGACAAGTGGTGTACCATAGGGATCCTGTCCTCTTTGACATCTTCATAAGCATTATTGCAGAGGAACTGGAGGGGCGGTGTGTCTTGTTGTGGATGACAAAAAATGTGCACCCAGGAGGGGGTTGACAGAATGCAAAGAGATATGGGGAAACTAAAGGAATGGCCTAAAAAAGGAGTGGGTTTCAATGCCAAAAAGTGCAAAGTCATGCACATAGGGTGGGGAAACCTGGGGACTGTGTATAAGATGGGGTGGGCAGTACTTATAATTACTAAGCAAGAAAGGGAGCATGAGGTGATCATATCTGATGATCTCAAGGTGGAAGGGCAGTGCAACAGGGCAGCAGGCAAGGTGAGCAGGATGCTGGGGTGCTTAGAAAGGGGGATCTCTAGCAGGAGAAGGGAGGTGGTGTTGCCCCTGTATTGCTCACTTGTGAGACCCCCACCTGGTGCACTGTGTCCCCTTCTGGAAATCACACTTCTGCAAGGACATTGACAGGGTGGAAGCAGTCCAGAGGAGGGATACTGCAATGGTGCAGGGGTTGCATGAGAAACCACATGCGGAGAGGCAGCAGGAGCTCAACATGTACTACTTAGAGGAGAGGAGAGTGAGAGGGAACATGATTGACACCTATAAGTACCTCATAGGGGTAAACAAGATGCAGGAGGGGAGTCTCATAAATAGGAGGAAGAGGAGCACCAGAATATGAGGGCATGCCATGAAGCTTGAGGGGGGTGAGAGTTTAAGAGGAATGCGAGGAAATACTTCTTTATGGAAAGGGTGTTGGACAACTGAAACAGCCTGCCTGAGGAGGTGGTGGGGCGAAGACAGTGGGGAGCTTCAAGTGAGCATAGGATAGGTACATGGGTATAACAGATAGATGTAAGGGAGGGGCACCTGTGACCAAACAGAGTCTGGGGTATCATGTTAGGCAGGAAAATGGGGCAGACTAAATGGGCCTACCGGTCTTTTTCTGCCAACACATACTATGTTTTTATATGAGCAAATTCCTCCTGCAGCTACACAGCAATCAAAGACAAAATGTGGTATTACGTTGTATGCCTTTAAGATAGTGTGTCATTTTATGCTGTATGTCTTTTTAGAGAGGTACTATATAAATATACATTGTTTCAGGGGAAGGGCCTTTGAGAAAGTGTCTAGGCTCAGGTGTTCTGTTGAGCTGCACCGTTAACATTAGCAGAAGTGCTCTGTTTGCACCATCACACTTTAATAAAGTAAGCACAGTATTATTTTAAAGTATATATAAGTTTGCAGTTCATTTTTAGTAGGACGTCTATTGCACAGTGACTGGAGGCTGAACTGTCACTTTTCTTTTATTGCATGCTGGTTGTGCTCACGCACAGACTTCCCTGAAACAGCCTTTTTTTGTTTCTGTGTTAAAGACTAATATGCTCACCGTTGGGATCAGGTGGTGGTGGGGGGATGCTGGACTACTAGGAAAGGATTATACTATTTTATGAATACTGGCACTGGGCTTGGTGAGGGAGGGGGATCACTGGCACAAGGGAGTACCTTTGTGAATTCTATTTTGTTTTACTATTACATGAGGTTGATTGAGGGTGAGGGAGTGAGATGGGGCACTGTTTTTTTATTACATAGAAGGGCACCATAGGTGCTGGAGGTGGGAGACTTCCGTGCACCACTGTGTGTGTTGTTCAGACAAGAGTTTTGGAAGTGTTAAACAGTGTTACTCAATCAGCCAATAAGTGCTTCCAAAGAGTTTCAGTATAACAGTAGGTCTTGTATGCATGTGCAGTCACTATTTTGCATGCACACAGTGTAGGTATTAGTGCTTAACAAATCACTAATTGCATGGCAAAATTTAGCAGCAGCCATGCAGACAGGCTTTGCCCACACTATTCATAGTGTGCCACTAATCCTGTTAATCCTATATTAATGCTTTGAATATCTGGGCCATTATGTCTTATTGTGATGTTATATGAGACTTTCTAAGCCATGGCCCTTACAAACAATTCTGGTCTTTCAACTGAAGGTAGCAGTTTTGTTCCTGTAACCATAGCATTATGTCCACAAATCAGAATCCTTCTAATTTCTGGTACCACTGACTTCTTAACACAAAGGCAGCAGGGATGTGGGTTACAGACAATTTCTAGAGGCTAAGAGCATCTGCTGGTAGAAAGTGTGGGATCCTAGGAACATGGCAATGGAGAGTTCTGATTATGCAATCTGACTCCAGAAAGTTGGGCTGAAATAAGAACTCAGCTTGACTGGGTTAAAACAAGAACTCACCTTGATTGCTACCTGTAGTGGGCTAGGGTCTCCAGCGATTCCCACAACACTGCCCTCGTAAACCTCTCCAAAGGCACCATGACCCAGTGCTCTAAAAAAAAAAGACAAAGTCATTTTAGGGTATAGAAGCTTCAAACACCCCTATCAGACTGCTCTGGAGTACAGTGGGAGTATGTGAGATTTACGCTCAGTAGATGACATGGGTCCCTAAAAGTGGATAGTCATCAGGCCAGTAAAATAACAAAAGCTGGTGGCCTGTTAACAAAACAGGGATAATTCAAGGAAAATGAGCACATGGAGGATTTGTATTGTTTTTATCAATGTAGCAGCCTTACTAGGTAAATAGGTATCACAGTGAAGAATGAGCACAGAGGTGGCTAAGTATCACTGTTAAGAATGAGCACAGAGATGGCTGGGTATCACTGTTAGGAATGAGCACAGAGGTGGCTGGGTATCACTATCAGGACCAAGCACAGAGCTGGCTGGGGTAACACACAAAGGAATGTGCACAGAGGTGGCTTGGTAACACTGTTAGGAATGAGCACAGAGGTGGCTGGGTATCACTGTCAGGTCCGAGCACAGAGGTGGCTGGGTATCACTGTCAGGACTGAGAACAGAGGTGGCTGGATATCACTGTTAGGAACAAGCACAGAGGTGGCTCGGTAACACACGTAGGAACGTTCACAGAGGTGGCTCGGTAAAACTGTTAGGAATGAGCATAGAGGTGTGGCTGGGTATCACTGTAAGGAATGAGCACAGTGGTGGCTGGCTATGACTGTTAGGAATGAGCACAGTGTTGGTTGGGTATCACTGTTAGGAATGAGCACAAAGGTGGCCAGGTATCACTGTTAGGAACGAGCTCAGAAGAGACTGGGCATCAATGCTAGAAATGAGCACAGAGGTTGCTGGGTATCACTGTCTAGAATGAGCACAGAGGAGGCTAGGTATCACTGTTAGGAATGAGCACAGAGGTGGCTGCGTATCACTGGTAGGAACAAGCAGAGAAGTGGCTAGGTATTACTGTTACGAATGAGCACAGAGGAGGCGAGGTATCACTGTAAAGAACGAGCACAGAAGTGGCTTGGTAACACTACTACGTACAAGCACAGAGGTGGCTAGGTATCACTGTTAGGAATGAGCACAGAGGTGGCTGGGTATCACTGTTAGGAAAGAGCACAGAGCTGGCTGGGTATCACTGTTAGGAATGAGCACAGAGGTGGGTAGGTATCACTGTGAGGAATGAGCACAAAGGTGGGTAGGTGTCACTGTTAGGAATGAGGACAGAGGTGGCTGGTATCTCTGTTAGGAATGAGCATTTTTACCAGTATTTACATTTGAGGGAAGTATTCAATAAACTGAGTCTGACACATGATTATTTATGGGAAAAGAATAGAGAATGGGACAATTGACCCGGCAGGGTGCTATCAAGAAACATGCGAATTTTCTCTATAAACTCCTGACATCTGCTACATTTTCTCTAAACTCTATCATTAGAGCAAAGGAATTTGGGGAAGGTGAATTAGACATATCCATCAGTTTGAAAGACTGTGGAAATTTTTGGAAACAAGCCTGTTGGAGCTATAAAGAACTTCAAGGTAGGTTAATTCAATTTAAGATATTCCATGGATTCTATTACTCATCACTTAAAATGCATAATCTGGGACTAGCATTGAACTCAGATTGCTGGGCAGCAAGCAAACAGATGCAGGTCTAGCTCATATATTATTGGGGAGTACGTATATTAAAGGTTTGTGGTTGGCCATACACAAGATATGCAGTAATGTCACTAAACCTCCTTTCGCATTTTCTCTAGAAGCTTATTTATTAAGTTATTTTGCAGATGATTGCAATTTAGACGTACATGATTGTACATGGGTCTGTTTAGCTTCCTTAACTCTAAAAAGACTTTTGTTGAGGAATTGGAAATCACTAGATGTTCCACTCCTTAAGGATTTGTATGATAATATGGTAGTTTTAGTGAATGATGAACATATTAGGTATAGTATTTTAGACAAACAATCTATTTTATAAATTATGGAGCCCTTTTTTATATTTGTAAGGTTAAGATATGTCATTTGGGGTATAGATGTTTGTTGCAAGGTGTACATTTGAAATCTTTTTAGTTGATTCTACAATTTTTTTGTATTATTCTGTAGGCTATTGTTATATGCTTAAAGCTTTATGATAATCTAGGTGCTTCTTCCTTTGGTAAGGATTCAATTAGCAATGTTTAAATCTGTTAATTATTTTGTGTGTAATACCATTGTATAATTGTCATTTTGTTCTCAATCTCAAGGTTGTTCTCATGTAACTAAATTCAATAAAAATTTATGATGGTAGAAAAAAAAGGATTGAGCACAGAGGTGGCTGGGTATCATTGTAAGGAACAAGCACAGAGGTGGTTGGAATCACTGTTAGAAAGGAGCACAGAGGTGGCTAGTTATCAGTGTAAGGAAGGACCACAGAGGTGGCTGGGTATGACTGTTAGGAATAAGCACATAGGTGGCTGGGTATCACTGTTAGGATTGAGCACAGAGGTGGCTGGTATCACTGTAAGGAACAAGCACAGAGGTGGCTGGAATCACTGTTAGAAAGGAGCACAGAGGTGGCTAGTTATCAGTGTTAGGAAGGGGCACAGAGGTGACTGGTTGTCACTGTTAGAAACAGGCAAACAGGTGGTTGGGCATCCATGTTAGGAAGGAGCACAGAGGTGGCTTGGTATCACTGTTAGGAATGAGCAGAGAGGTGGCTAGACATCACTGTTAGGAATGAGCATAGAGGTGGCTGGGTATCACTATTAGCAACGAGCACAGAGGTAGCTAGGTATCACTTTTAGGAATGAGCACTGAAGTGGCTGGGTATCACTGCTAGGAAAGAGCTCAGAGGTGGCTGAGTATCAGTGTTAGGAATGGGCACAGAGATGGCTGGGTATCACTCTTAGGAATAAGCACAGTGGTGGCTGGGTATCACTGTTAGGAATGAGCACAGAGGTGATAGGGTATCATTGTTAGGAATGACCACAGAGATGACCAGCTATCACTGTTAGTAATGAGCAGAGGTGCCTGGGTATCACTGTCAGGAATAAGCACAGAGGGGGCTTGATATAACTGTTAGGAATGAGCACAGAGCTGGCTGGGTATCACTGTTATGAATGAGCACAGGGGGGACTGAGTATCACTGTTCAGAATGAGCACAGAGGTGGCTTGGTCTCACTGTTACCAATGAGCATAGAGGTGGCTGAGTATCACTGTTAGGAATGAGTACAGTGATGGCTGGGTACCACTGTCAGGAAGAAGCACAGAGCTGGCTGAGTATCACTGTTAGGAATGAGCCCAGAGGTGGCTGGGTACCACTGTCAGGAAGAAGCACAGAGCTGGCTGGGTATCACTGTTAGGAATGAGCACAGTTGTGTCTGGGTATCTCTATTAGGAACACGAACAGGGCTGGCTATGTATCACTATTAGCAAAGAGCAGAGAGGTGGCTGGGTATCACTGTTAGGTGTGAGCATAGAAGAGGCTGAGTATCTCTTTTAGGAACAAGCACAGATGTGGCTAGAAATCACTGTTAGAAAAAATCACAGAGTTGGCTGGGTATTTATATTTACTTATTAGCTTTTGATGATCGGGTAAGTGCGCTAGGCAAGAAACCTGCCTATTTTCAGGCACGACCCGGGAGAGCACAGTTACAGCAAATGCAGCAAAGACAACAATGACAACAATGAGGTACAAAGGGTGAGATAACAGTCAGAATTCCCTACACAAACAGCATAAAAACAAGCATAAAATTAACAGCAAGAATGCAATAGGTTAGAGCACTATGGAACAAGTACAACGGTGTCTGGGTATCACTGTCAGGAATGACCACAGAGGCGGCTGGGTATCACTGTTAGAAATGAGCACATTGGTGGCTCAGTATCACTGTTAGGAACGAGCATATAGGTGGCTCAGTAACACTGTTAGGAATGAGCACAGAGGTGTCTGGATATTGGTTTGGTATTGGTTTAGAATGAGCACAGAGGTGGCTGTGTATCACTCTTAGGAATGAGCACAGAGGTACCTAGCTATCACTGTTAGGAATGAGCACAGAGGTTGCTGGGTATCACTGTTAGGAACGAGAACAGAGGTGGCTCGGTAACATTGTTAGGAATGAGCACAGAGGTGGTTTGGAATGAGCACAGAGGTGGTTTGGAATGAGCACAGAGGTGGCTGTGTATCACTCAAGAATTAGCACAGAGGTGGCTAGCTATCACTGTTAGGAATTAGCACAGAGGTGGCTAGCTATCAGTGTTAGGAATGAGCACAGAGGTGGCTGTGTATCACTCAGGAATTAGCACAGAGGTTGGTAGGTATCACTATTAGGAATGAGCACAGAGGTGGCTGGGTATCTGTGAGGAATGAGCACATAGGTGGTTGCATATCGGTTTGGAATGAGCACAGAGGTGGCTGGGTGTCACTCAGGAATTAGCATGGAGGTTGCAAGGTATCACTATTAGGAGTGAGCACAGAGGTGGCTGGGTATTACTGTTAGGAACGAGCAAATAGATGGAGCAGTAACATTGTTAGGAATGAGCACAGAGGTGGTTGGGTATCAATTTGGAACGAGCACAGAGGTGGCTGTGTATCACTCAGGAATTAGCAGAGGTTGGTAGGTATCACTATTAGGAATGAGCACAGAGGTGGCTGGGTATCTGTGAGGAATGAGCACAGAGTTGGTTGGGTATCACTGTTAGGAACAAGCAGAGAGGTGGCTGGGTATCACAGTTAGTATTAAGGACAGAGTTTGCTGGGTATCACTGTTAGGAAAGAGCATTAAGGTGGCTGGGTATCATTGCTAGGATTGAGCACAGAGGTGGCGGGGTATCACTTTTAGGAAAGAGCCCAGATATTGCTTGGTATGTGTTAGGAATGTGCACCGAGGTGGCTAGATATCACTGTCAGGAATGAGCACTGAAATGACTGGGTATCACTGTTTGGAATGGGCACAGAGGTGGCTGGGTATCACTATTAGAAATGAACACAGAGGTGACTGGGTAACACTGTTAGAAATGAACATACAGCTTGCTGGGTATTACTGTTATGAATGAGCACAGTAGTGGTTTGGTATCAGTGTTAGGAATGAGTACAGAGGTGACTGGGTATCTCTGTTAGGAATGAGCACACAAGTGGTTGGATATCACTAATAGGAACAAGCACAGACGTGGCTGGGTATCACTGTTAGGAATCAACACAGAGGTGACTGGATATCACTGTTAGGAATGAGCACAGAGCTTGTTGGGTATTACTGTTGGGAACTGGCACAGAGATGGCTGGCTATCACTGGTAGGAATGAACACAGAGGTGACTGCGTATCACTGTTTGGAAAGAGCACATAGCTTGTTGGGTATCACTGTTAGGAATGATCACAGAGGTGGCTAGGTATCACTGTTAGGAATGAGCACTGAGGTGACTGGGTATCATTGTTAGGAATGAGCACAGAGGTGGCTGGGTATCAGTGTTTGGAATGAGCACAGAAGTGGCTGGGTGTCACTTTCAGTAATGAACACAGTGGTGACTGGGTATCACTGTTAGGAATGAGTAGAGAACTTGTTTGGGTATTAATGTTAGGAATGAGCACAGAGGTGACTGGGTATCTCTGTTAGGAATGAGCACAGGTGTGGTTGGGTATCACTAATAGGAACAAACACAGAGGTGGCTGGGTATCACTGTTAGGAATGATCATAGAGGTGACTGGCTATCACGTTCAGGAATGAGCCCAGAGGTTGCTTGGTATGTGTTTGGAATGAGCACAGAGGTGGCTAGGTATCACTGTTAGGAATGAGCACTGAGGTGGCTGGGTATCACTGTTAGGAATGAACACTAAGCTGTCTGGGAATCACTGTTAGGAACGAGGAGAGAGATGGCTGAGTGCCACTATTAGGAATTAACACAGTGGTGGCTGGGTATCACTGTTCAGAACAAGCACTGAGGTGGCCAGGTATGACTATTAGGAATGTACAAAGAGGTGTCTGTATATCACTGTTTGGAACGAGCACAGAGGTGGTTGGGTGTCACTGTTAGGATCAAGCACAGATGTGGCTAGGTCTCACTGTTAGGAACAAGCACAGAGGTAATTGTTTATCACTGTTAGGAATGAGAACAGAGGTGGATAGTTATCAGTGTTAGGAACAAGCACAGAGGTGGCTGGGTATCACTTCTAGGAATGACCACAGAGTTGGCTTGCTATCAATGTTAAGAATGAGCACAGAGCTGGCTGGGTATCCCATTTAGGAACGAGGACAGAGATGGCAGGGTATCACTGTTAGGAATGAGCACAGTGGTTTCTATGTATCACTGTTGGGAACGAGCACAGAGGTGGCTGTATATCACTTTTAGGAACGAGCACAGAGTTGACTGGCTAGAAGTGTTAGGAACAATGTCTGAGGCGGCTAGGTATCACTGTTAGGAAAGAGCATAGAGATGGATTGGTATCACTGTTTGGAATGAGCACAGAGAGGGCTGGGTATCACTGTTAGGAATAAACACAGAGGTGACTAGGTATCACTGTTAGGAATAAGGACAGAGGTGGCTGTCTATCACTGTTAGGAATGAGGACAGAGGTGACTAGGTATCATGGTTAAGAACGAGCACAGAGATGGCTGGGTATCACTGTTTGTAATGAGCACAGAGGTGGCTGGATATCAGTGTTAGGAATGACCACAGAGGTGACTGGGTATCACTGTTCAGAATGAGCACAGAGGTGGCTGGCTATCACTGTTAGGAATAAGAACAGAGGTGGCTGGGTATGACTGTTAGGAACGAGAACAGAGGTGGCTGGGTATCACTGTTAGGAATGAGCACTAAGCTGTCTGGGTATCACTGTTAGGAATGAGAAGAGAGAGATGGATGAGTACCACTCTTATAAATGAACACAGTGGTGCTTGGGTATCACTGTTCAGAACAAGCACTGAGGTGGCCAGGTATGACTATTAGGAATCTGCAGAGAGGTGTATGTATATCACTGTTTGGAACAAGCACAGAGATGGCTGGGTGTCACTGTTAGGAACGAGCACAGAGGTGGCTATGTTTCACTGTTAGGAACAAGCACAGAGGTAACTGTTTATCACTGTTAGGAATGAGAACATAGGTGGCTGGGTATCACTGTCAGCAATGAGCATAAAGATGGCTGGGTATCACTGTTTGGAATCTGCACAGAGGTAGCTGGCTATCACTGTTAGGAATGAGCACAGTGGTGGCTTGGTATCACTGTTTGGAACGCGCACAGGGGTGACTGGGTATCATTGTTATGAATGAGCACAGAGCTGGTTGGGCATTACTGTTAAGAATGAGTACAGAGGTGGCTGGGTATCTCTTTTAGGAATGAGCAGAGAGGTGGCTGGGTATTACTAATAGGAAGAAGCACAGAGGTGACTAGGTATCTTTGTTAGGAATGAGCACAGATGTGGTTGGGTATCACTAATAGGAACAAACACAGAGGTGGCTGGTTATCACTGTTAAAAATGAGCACAGGGGAGGCTGGGTATCACTTCTAGGAATGAGTACAGAGTTGGCTAGGTATCAGTTTTAGGAACGAGCACAGAGTTGACTGAATAGCACTGTTAGGAACGAGCACAGAGGTGGCTAGGTATCAGTGTTAGGAACGAGCACATAGGTGGCTGGAAATCACTGTTTGGAACATGAACAGAGGTGACTTGGTATCACTGTTAGGAATGAGCACAGAGCCGGTTGGGTGTTACTGTTAAGAACGAGCACATAGGTGGCTGGGTATCTCTGTTTGGAACTAGTACAGAGATGGCTGGGTATCACTGTTAGGAACGAGAACAGAGGTGGCTAGGTATCAGTGTTAGGAATGAGCACAGAGGTAGCTGGGTATTACTGTTAGGAATAAGCACAGAGCTGACTGGGTTTCACTCATAGGAATGAGCCCAGAGGTGACTGGGTATCACTGTTAGGAATGAGTACAGAGGTGGCTAGGTATCACTGTTAGGAATGTGAACAGAGATGGTTGGGTATCACTCTTAGGAAAGAGCACAGATTTGGCTAGATATCACTGTTAGGAATGAGAACAGAGGTGGCTGGGTATCACTTAGGGACTAGCACAGAGGTTGCTGGGTATCACTATTAGGAACAAGTACAGAGGTGGCTAGTTATCAGAGTTAGGAATGAGCACAGAGGTGGCTGGGTAGCACTGTTAGGAATGAGCACTGAGGTGGCTGGGTATCACTGTTAGGAACTAGTACAGTGGTGGCTGGGTATCACTGTTAGGAACAAGTACAGAGGTGGCTAGTTCTCAGTGCTATGAACGAGCACAGAGGGGCTGGGTATCACTCTTTGGAATGAGCACAGAAGTGGCTGGGTAGCACTCTTAGGAATGAGCATAGAGGTGGCTAGGTATTACTGTTAGGAACGAGTACAGAGGTGGTTAGGTGTCAGTGTTAGGAATGAGCACAGAAGTGGCTGGGTATCACTGTTAGGAATGAGTACAGAGGTTATGGGGTATCACTCTTAGGAATGAGAACAGAGGTGGCCGGGTATCACTGTTAGGAATGAGCACAGAGGTGGCTAGGTATCAGTGTTAGGAATGAGGACAGAGGTGGCTGATATCACTCTTAGGCACAAGCACAGAGGTCGTAGGTATTAATGTTAGGAAAGAGTACAAAGGTGGCTAGGTTTCAGTGTTAGGAACTAGCACAGTGGTGGCAGGGTATCACTGTTAGGAACGAGTACAGAGGTGGCTAGGTATTAGTGTTAGGAACGAGCACAGAGGTAGCTGGGTATCACTGTTAGGAACGAGTACAGAGGTGGCTGGTATCACTCTTTGTAATGAGCACTGAGGTGGCTGGCTGTCACTGTTAGGAATGAGCCCAGAGGTGGCTAGGTATTACTGTTGGGAATGAGTACAGAGGTGGCTAGGTGTCTGTGTTTGGAATGAGCCCAGAGGTGACTGGGTATCACTGTTAGGAATAAGCACAGAGGTGGCTGGGTATCACTGTTAGGAACAAGCACAGCGGTGGCTGGGTATCACTTTTAGGAATGAGCACAGAATTGCCTAGGTATCAATGTTAGGAATAAGGACAGAGGTGGCTGGGTATCACTTTTTAGAACAAGCATTGAGGTGGCTAGCTATGACTATTAGGAATGTGCAGAGAAGTGTCTGTATATCACTGTTAGGAATGAGCACATGTGTGGCTGGGTATTACTGTTAGGAACAAGCACATTGTTTGCTGGGAGTCAGTCTTTGGAATGAGCACAGATGTGGCAGGGTATCACTGTTAGGAATGAGGACAGAGATGGCTAGCTATCACTGTTCAGAACAAGCCCTGAGGTGGCTAGGTATGACTATTAGGAACATGCAGATAGGTGTCTGTTTATCACTGTTAGGAATGAGTACAGAAGTGGCTGGGTATTACTCTGAAGAATGAGCACAGAGGTGGCTGGATATGACTGTTAGGAATGAGAACAGAGGTGGCTGGGTATCACTGTTAGGAATGAGCACAGAGGTGGCTGGCTATCACTGTTAGAAATGAGTTCAGAGGTGGCTAAGTATCACTGTTCGGAATGAGAACAGAGGTGGCCTGCTATCACTGTTAGGAACGAGAACAGAGGTGGCGTGGTATTACTGCTAGGAATGAGCACAGAGGTGGCTGGGTATCACTTCTAGGAATGAGCATAGAGTTGCCTAGGTATCAATGTTAGGAATGAGCACAGAGGTGGTTGGGTATCTCTGTTAGTAGTGAGGACTGAGATGGCTGGATATCACTGTTACGAACAAGCACAGAGGTGGCTGGGTATTATTGTTAGTAACGAGCAGTGAGGTGGCTGGGTATGACTGTTAGGATTGAGCACAGAGATGGATGTGTATCACTCTCAGGAATGAGCACAGAGGTGGCTGGATATCATTGTTAGGAACGAGTACAGAGGTGGCTGGGTATCACTCTTACGATCGAGCACAGAGATGACTAGGTATCACTGTTAGGAATGTGAACAGAGGCAGCTGGGTAACACTGTTAGGAACTAGCACAGAACTGGCTTGGTATCACTGTTAGGAATGAGTACATAGGTGGCTAGGTCTCAGTGTTAGGAATGAGCACAGAGGTGGCTGGGTATCGCTGTTAGGAATGAGCCCAGAAGTGGTTAGATATCACTGTTAGGAATGAGCACAGAGGTGGCTGGGTATCACTTCAAGGAATGAGCACAGAGTTGCCTGGGAATCTATTTATTTATTTAGCTTTTGTTAACCAGGTAAGTACACTAGACAAGACAATTTGCCCATTTTCAGGTACGACCCGGCAGAGTAGAGGAAATTACATACTTACACACTTGGGGACAACATGTTAGGAATGAGCACAGAGCTGGCTGGGTATCACTGTTAGAACTGAGGACTGAGATGGCTGGGTATTACTTTTAGGAACAAGGTCAGAGGTGCCTGTGTATGACTGTTAGTAACGGGTAGTGAGGTTGCTTGGTATGACTGTTAGGAAGAAGCACAGTGGTGGCTGGGTACTACTGTTAGTAATGAGCAGTGAGGTGGCTGGGTATCACTGTTAAGAATGAGCCCAGAGGTGGCTGGGTATCACTGTTCAGAATCAGCACAGAGGTGGCTAGGTATCACCGTTGGGATTGAGCCCAAAAGGTGGCTTGGTATCACTGTTAGGAATAAGCACAGTGGTGGCAGGGTATCACTGTGAGAAAAGAGCCCAATGCTGGCTGGATATCAATGTCATGAACATGCCCAGTGGTGGCTGGGTATCACTGTTAGGATTGAGCACAGAAGTGGCTAGATATCAATATTAGGAATGAGCAGAGAAGTTGCTGAGTATCACTGTTAGGAGCAAGCACAGAGGTAACTGAGTGTCACTATCATGAACGAGCACACAGGTGGCTGGGTATCACTGTCAGGAATATAGCACTGAAGTGGCTAGGTATCACTGTCAGGAACTTTCACAGAGGTGAATGGTTATCACTGCTAGGAACACGCACAGTGCTGGCTGGCTTTTACTGTTTGGAATGAGCAGAGAGATAGCTGAGTATTATCTTTATGAACGAGCACACAGGTGGCTAGGTATCACTGTTAGGAATGAGAACAGAGGTGGCTAGGTATCACTGTTAAGAATGAGCACAGATGTGGCTAGGTATCACTGTTAAGAATGAGCACAGAGCCTACGGAGTATCACTCTTAAGAATGAGAACAGAGGTGGCCGGGTATCACTGTTAGGAATGAGTACAGGCGTGGCTAGGTATCAGTGTTAGGAACGAGCACAGAGGCGGCCAGGTATCACTGTTAGGAACGAGAACAGAGGTGGCTGGGTATCACTCTTAGAAACTTGCACAGAGGTGGCTGGGTATCACTGTTAGGAATGAGTACAAAGGTGGCTAGGTGTCAGTGTTAGGAATGAGCATAGAGGTAGCTGGGTATCACTGTTAGGAATGAGCAGAGAGGTGGCTGGGTTTCCCTCTTAGGAATGAGCCCAGAGGTTGCTGGGTGACACTGTTTGGAATGAGCACAGAGGTGGCTAGGCATTACTTTCAGGAATGAATACAGATGTGACTAGGTATCAATGTTAGGAACGAGCACGGAGGTGGCTCGGTATCACTGATAGGAACTAACACAGAGTTGGCTGGGTATTACTGTTACAAATGAGCACAGAGGTGGCTGGGTGTCACTTCTAGGAATGAGCACAGAGTTGCCTAGGTATCAATGTTAGGAATGAGCACAGAGGTGGCTGGGTATTACTGTTAGGAACAAACACTGAAGTGGCTGGGTATCACTGTTAGAAATGAGCAGTGAGGTGCCTGTCTATGAATGTTAGGAACAAGCACAGTGGTGGCTGGGTATCACTGTTAGTAACGATCAGTGAGGTGGCTGGGTATGACTGTTTTAATTGAGCACATAGATGTCTGGGAATCACTGTCTGGAATGAGCACAGAGGAGTATGGGCATCACAGATAGGAACAAGTATTGGGAATGAGTACAGAGGTGTCTTGGTATCACTGTTAGGAATGAGCCCAATGGTGGTTTGGTATCACTGTAGGGAATGAGCACAGAGGTGGCAGGGTATCATTGTTAAGAATGAACACAGAGGTGGCTGAGTATCCCTGTCAGGACTGAGAACAGAGGTGGCTGGGTATCACTGTTAGGAACTAGCACAGAGGTGGCTGGGTATCACTGTTAGGAGTGAGCACAGAGCTTATGGGGTATCACTCTTAGGAATGAGAACAGAGGTGGCCGGGTATCACTGTTAGGGATGAACAAAGAGGTGACTTGGTATCACAGTTAGGAATGAGTACAGATGTGGCTAGGTATCAGTGTTAGGAACGAGCACAGAGGTGGCTGGTATCACTCTTAGGAATGAGCACTGAGGTGGCCAGGTATCACTGTTAGGAACAAGAATCGAGGTGGCTAGGTATCAATCTTAGAAACTAGCACAGAGGTGGCTAGGTATCAGTGTTAGGAATGAGCACAGAGGTAGCTGGGTATCACTGTTAGGAATGAGCACAGAGGTGGCTGGGTTTCACTCTTAGGAATGAGCCCAGAGGTGGCTGGGTATCACTCTCAGTAATGAGCACAGAGGAGGGTGGCATCATGGTTAGGAACATGCTCAGAGGTGCCTGGGTATCACTGTTAGTATCGAGCAGTGAGGTGGCTGGGTATGACTGTTAGGAAGAAGCACAGTAGTGGCTGGGTATCACTGTTAGAAACGAGCACAAAGGAGGGTAGATATCTCTGTTAAGAACAAGTAGAATGGTGGCTAGGTATCACAGAAATGAGAACAGAGGTGGCTGGATATCACTGTTTGAAATGAGTACAGAGGTGGCTAGGTATCACTGTTAGGCTCAAGAACAAATGTGGCTGGGTATCACTCTTAGGATCGAGCACAGAGATGACTAGGTATGACTGTTAGGAATGAGAACATAGGTGGCTGGATATCACTGTTAGGAACTAGCACAGCGGTGGCTTCGTATCACTATTAGGAATGAGTACAAAGGTGGCTAGGTGTCAGTGATAGGAACAAGTACAGAGGTGGCTGGGTATCACTGTTAGTAACAAGCACAGAGGTGGCTGGGTATCACTGTTAGCAATGAGAACAGAGGTGGCTGGGTATCACTCTTAGGAATGAGCACAGAGTTGCCTGGGTATCACTGTTAGAACTGAGGACAGAGATGGCTGAGTATTACTTTTAGGAACAAGCTCAGAGGTGCCTGGGTATCACTTTTGGTAACGAGTAGTGAGGTGGCTTGGTTTGACTGTTAGGAACAAGCGCAGCTGTGGCTGGGTATCACTTTTAGTAATGAGCAGTGAGGTGGCTGGCTATGACTATTTGGAAGGAGCACAAATGTGGCTAGGTCTGTCCCTACTGGGCGGTAATGTGCAATGCCAGGTTCTATTAAAACAAGCGACAGCTATTATAGCTGATCTTGTCGAGTCATCTGACCTGGCATGCATCACCGAGACCTGGCTGATGAAAATGCTGGCCTGTATTAGCCGCAGCACCCGCTGGGTACTGTGATACACCGCCGAGGCAGGACTGTGAGGGGGCGGGTGTTGCCATGTGTTTTAGGTCAGAACTGGTCTGGTGGAGGTGCCAGCGGAGTCACCAGATCCTTTGAGTACATTGTGGGCGAGGGTGGGTGCAGGATACTTTGCTATACCGGCTCCACCAGGTGACGAAAATGTTTTTCTGCAGGAACGAGACTTCATTGTCAACCTAACATTGGGGTCCCCTAGATGGTTGGTACTGGGGGACTTCAATGCTTGGGCTATTCATGAATTCTCTTGATTGGTCAGATTTCCTAGTTGATGATATCACTGGGCTTCACACAGGTAGTTTCCTCCCGACCCATGTATGGACACTTAGACCTGGTGTTCCTTCTGGGGATGGGGATATCGGACTTGGTGGTGGAACCGGCTGATGGTCAGACCATCACTCCATTAGATTCAGTTTTGAGGCCACCCTGTTAGGTCTGCCCCAACGGAGATGGTTCGATACCGCCTTTGAGGAGTATATCCCCAGAGGACCTGATGGGCAGTATTGAACCATCGAGCTCACCGACAGATTGCATGGATCCAGGTGTTCTGCTGCGTGCCATAATGAGGCAGTAGCAGGGGCCCTGGATTCTATTGCACCATTTCGTGTTCGCCTCTTCATTCCTCGCCCCAGGTCTCCTTGGTTTGATGAGACCATGAGGGAATTGAGGAGAGTTAGGGCGAAGGCTGGAGAGGCGGCGAGAAGTCCGGTCGTGATGATGACAAGCTTAGTTTGATGGACCATTATTTGGTCTATCAATCCAGCAATCTCTCATAAGAAGGCAGAATTCCTGTCCAGAGAGATAGTGGCTGCACAGAATAGACCAGCTCAGCTCTTCGGACTGTGGACAGACTGTGCAATCCAGTCTGTCTTCAGCCCAGAAGAGCCTTATCTCAAGAATGGTGTGAGGAGCTGCTCATCTTCTTTGCATATAAGGTTGCCAAAATCAGATCGACATTCGCTTCCCCTCCTAATGGGAGCAGTGGTGGTCGTCGGGAGATGTCAAGCACCCAGTTGGAATGGTCTGACTTCAGCCTTCCCATAATCGAGGATGCTGTGATGATCATTTGAGCACTGCAACCACCCTGCTGTAATTTGGACCCTGTCCCACGCGCTTAGTGGGTTGCGTGGATAAGATTGGCCTAGTCTAGCTCTGATCGTATGGAAGTCTTTGGAGGGGATTTTTCCAGATACCTCAAAGAGGCTATAATTAAGCCCTTTTAAAGAAACCTCCTTAGACCCATACTGTCTAGCAAATTACAGGCCAGTCTCTAACTTACCCTTGTGGGTAAAGTTATTGAAAAAGTGGTGCGAGTGCAGTTGGAGGATCATCTGGCCAACAACAATATTCCACGTATTCGCCCAGTCTGGATTTAGGAAAAGGCATAGTACCCAGACAGTGCTCGCACGGTACTAAATGACCTCCTAATGGCTAGAGATCGAGGGACCCGATCCATCTTGGTACAACTTGATCTCGCAGCATTTGACACCGTTGACCATGGTGTGTTATTGAGGCTTGTGGTTAGTCTGTGGACTGTCTGGTACGGTCCTCAGATGGTTTCAATTTACCTTGAGGTAGGACTCAGAGAGTGGTGTCAGAATTTTTCCTCAACATCATTCTCCTGCCCTGTGGGAACCGCAGGGCTCCATTTAGCACCCATGTTGTTTTCGGTATATCACCATTAGGGGCGATTATTAGACAGTACGGTCTGGCTTTCACTGCTGCTGATGATACCCAGCTGTATATGTCTTTTGTGCCCGGTCAGGACGCTTCCTTGTTGGTATTTAATAACTGCCTTGAAAGAAATCCAAGAATGGATGAATGGGAGTTGGCTGAGGTTAAATCCGGAGAAAATGAGGTGTTGGTTGTGGATTTAGGTGCAACAGTGGTAAGGTCTGCCAGAAGGATCCCACCCTCAGGCCTATGTGGCTTGGAGGTGTCCAGCTGGACGACCTCAGACCAGGTCAGAAACCTTGGCATATACTTGATGACCGTCCACACTCAAATCCCAGGTGTCAGCGGTTGTGAAGACTTCCTTTTTCATCTGAGGAATATTGCCAGGGTGAAGCACTTGGTTCCTCCAGAGGACCTTCCAACATTAATCCGCCTTTGTTACCTCCCGACTGACTACTGTACCCTTTACACCTAGGCTATCAGGGTTGAACTGCCTGCAGCTGGTGCAGAATGCGGCAGCCAGGCTGTTGACTGGAGTCTCTAGATCCAGTCACATAACTCCTGTGCTCCACGGACTGCACTGGCTGCGGTGTTCTGGCGAATCACCTTCAAGGTCGGTTTGCTGACCTATAAAGCCCCTACATGATCTGGGACCTGCCTACCTGAAAGAGCTCCTGTGCCCTATAGTCCCTCTCGCCCCCTCCGACCCACTGATGAGGATTAGCTAGAGATTCCCAGGTAACGCTTGAGAACATCTGGTGCTAGATCATTTAGGTTTTATGGCACCTACCCTGTGGAACTCTCTACTCCTAGGTCAGGTGACTGCCCGGACCGCCTCCCAGTTTTAAAAGGGAGTTGAAGACCCACCTTTTTAATATAGCTTTTAAGGATTTCTGTTGATTGGATTTATTATATTTATTGTCATGTTTATCTGTACAGGCGCTTTGATTTAAGAAAAGCGCCTTTTAAAAATAAAGTTGAAATTGAAATTGAAATTGAAATAGGTAACACTGTCAGGAATGAGCGCAGAGGAAGGTGGGCATGATGGAGAGGAACAAGCTCAGTGGTCCTGGGTATCACTGTTAGGAATGAGCACAGAGGTGGCAGGGTTTCTTGTTAAGAATGAGCACAGAGCTGGCTGGGTATCACTGTGGGAAAAGAGCCCAGTGCTGGCTGGATATCAATGATGTGAACGTGCCCAGTGGTGGCTCAGTATCTCTGTTAGGAATGAGCACAGAGGTGGCTGGGTATCACTGTTAGGATTGAGCACAGAGGTGGCTGGGTATCACTGTTAGGATTGAGCACAGAAGTGGCTAGATATCAACATTAGGAATGATCAGAGAAGTTGCTGAGTATCACTGTTAGGGAGCGATCGCAGAGGTTACTGAGTGTCACTATCATGAACGAGAGCACAATTGGCTTGGTATCACTGTCAGGAATCTAGCACAGAAGTGGCTAGGTATCACTGTCAGGAACTTTCACAGAGGTGAATAGTTATCACTGCTAGGAACGCGCTCAGAGGTGGCTGGCTTTCACTGTTTGGAATGAGCAGAGAGAGATGGCTGAGTATTATTGTTGGGAATGAGCACAGAGGTGGCTGGGTATCACTCTGAGGAATGAGCACAGTAGTGGGTAGCTATCACTGTTCAGAACAAGCACTGAGGTGGCTAGGTATGACTATTAGGAATGTGCAGAGAGGTGTCTGTGTATCACTGTTAGGAACGAGCACAGAGGTGGCTAGCTATCACTGTTCAGAACAAGCACTGAGGTGGCTAGGTAGGACTATTAGGAACTTTCAGAGAAGTGTCTGTGTATCACTGTTAGGAATGAGCACAGTAATGGCTAGCTATCACTGTTCTCAACAAGCACTGAGGTGGCTAGGTATGACTATTAGGAATGTTCAGAGAGGTGTCTGTATATCACTGTTAGGAATGAGCATGGAAGTGGCTGGGTATCACTGTTAGGAACAATCACAGGGTTTGCTGGGAGTCACTGTTAGGAATGAGCACAGAGCTGACTGGGTATCACTGTTAGCTTGGCAGAAGACACATGGAGAAAGGGCTGCTGTGTGACTGGACTTCTCTGCTGGGACTAAAGAAGTAGAACTCTTGTACTTGGAACTTTAGTTTAGGGTTAAAAAACTAACAAACAAAACAAAAAAAGTGTGTGTTTGTCTGAGTTAACTGAACTGAATGGTTTTCTGAACAGTTATCTAGGTGTAAATCTCAGGTGATTGAAAGGACTTGATAGCTGTGAGGTTTAAATTACTTGTAGAAAGAGCTAGTAAGTAGGGGGAGTGGCTTAGCTAGAAGGAAGCTACATTTAAAGACTGCCTTAGAAAGATGTTGCTGGTAACTTGGCAGAAGACACCAGGAGAAAGGACTGCTGTGTGACTGGACTTTCCTACTGGGGCTATATTGCCCTCCTTCCCTTCCACCCAAAGCTAGTTCTACTTTTACAGGCACAGAATTTGACTGACAACAGGAAATTCCTGTTTGGGAGCAGGAAGTGAGTGATCACAGAGCCACCAAAGACCCACCATCCTAGAAGGGCAAGAGTAGCTCTCCGGCCCCCTCTAGCTGCCGGAGGTCTGCCTCTAGAGCAATGAGGGGTCTACTGAGAAATATTGGATATTCTTGTCTCAGAACAGGACAATCAGGAGCTTAAAGGGCACACAGGCAGAAAGTAAGAAGAGAGAGAAAAAAAACAGAGGAAAGAGTAAGGATTGCAAATAGTTAAGGGGCCAGAAATAAGACATGATGGGAGTGGTGCAGTACAGTGGCTGTGGAGCAGCAGTCTTCAGGGAGACGTTCTGGAGGATACGGTGTTGTCCCATCTGCAGGCACCTCTCTGGGCTGAGGGAGGAGGTTGCTCTTCTCCAGGCTGAGTTGGCCAGGATTTGTGGGACCTCCTCTTCCATCCAGGAACCACCAGTGCCACTGCCGTTGCCTCAGAGGTTGCCAAGAAGAGGGCGGTTGGACCACGGTGGGCTCCAGGAGGTGAGGGTGGTGGAACAGAGCGCATCCTCCAGCTGTACCTCTCCACAATTCCCTATGCCATTCTGGCAAAGTGTGGTTCTCTATGGAGGCACCCGTGGAGACCAAGGAGGATGCTGGGAACCTCCACAAAGGAGACCCACAGGAGGGTGGCAGAGGACCCGCAGAGGAAGAAACAACTCCTGGTGGGGACTTCATTGTTAGGAAGGTAGAACTGGGGAGGAAGGGAGAGGTAGGTAAGGTGCCTGTCTGGTGCCATGGCTTGGAGGGACAGGAAGCGAATCCTCAGGATTGCCGGAGCAGCTGCACAGGGGAGGGAGCTGGATGTCATTGTCCACCTAGGGAAAAATGGCCTGGCTAAGAAAGGGATTAGAGAAGTGCAGGAAGAGTTTGTGGAATTGGGAGGCCTTAGACAAGTAGCACTGCAGTAACCTTCTCGGAGGTGCTGCCCATCTATGGCATAGGAGAGGTAAGGGTGTTCCACACCATGGGATTCAATCAGTGGTTGAAAAACTGGTGTGGAGCTCAGGGATTGGCTTCATTGGGGACTGGGGTCCACCTGGAGTAATGCAAGCCTATACTGGCATGATGGGTTGCATCTGTCCAGGAGGGGAACCAGGATCCTAGGTGATAGGTTTAATACTTCATTGGCAAGCTATAAACCAGCTAAGGGGGAGACACTGGAAAGGAGCAGGGAAATCTTATCCTCCAAAAAGTTGCGGTAGTAAGTGCGGGTAAACACCAACACAGAAGTGTCGATAGGGAGAAGGGCAGGGGTAAATGGAGAAAGTGACAAAGGCAAGAAGCACAGGGCTGGGGCAAAAAGGAGTAAGGTCATCAGGAAATGGAGGGTAATGAGTACCAATGCCTGTAGTCTGGGCAACAAGCTCCCTGAGCTGGTGGCCTTGATGGAAGAGGGATGCCTGGATATCATAGCAGTCACAGTAACATGAGCCACAGAAGAACACTTGACTGGGATGTTAACATACCAGAAGTACACAACCTACAGGAGAGAGACAGGAAGGGGAGAAGAGGGAGGAGTAGCTCTCTATGTAAAGGAAGGGATAAAAGCAACTGAACAAAAGAGTAAACAGGGAGGAGAGGAGGCACTGTGGGTCACCTTGGAGACTGGAAAGGGCACCACAATCCGCACAGGGGTTGTGTACAGACCCACATGTCAGGGGGAGGGAATGGACAAGGATATGATAGAGGGCATTCTTAGAATGGCAGAGAAAGGGGAGATACTGTTGATGGGAGACCTGAATATGCCAGATGTTAACTGGAGCACATTTGCTGCAGCCACATCCAAAGTCAGAGCATTCTTGATGCCCTACAGGTGGCAGGCCTCAGACAGCTAGTTTGGAACCCACTCGTGAGGGAGCAGTCTTAGACCTCGTACTCTCAAACGGGGGCAGTGAGAGGATCTCTGTTCTAGAAGTGGGTTGCCATCTGGGAACAAGTGACCATCAAACAGTGTGGTTCACATTAAACTTAGCTACAGAGTCAAGCCATACAGAAGTGAGGGTACTGGAATTCAGGAGGGCTGACTTTGGCAAGATGGGAGAGTGCCTCAGAAAAGCACTAGCAAACAAGCTAGAAGGAGGTGTGGAGCAACAATGGGGAATCATCGAAACTGCCATCACAGAGGCAATAAGATTTTTTGCGAGGCAAATTAACAAATCAAAATGAAAGAAAAAGCCACTATGGTTCTCAAAAGAGGTGGCTGTGAAAGTCAGGAAGAAAAAGATAGCATTCCGGAAGTATAAGGAAACACAGAAAGAGCAGGACAGAGAGCTGTACCAGTTAAGGCAGAAGGAAGCAGGGAGGAAAGTCAGAATAGCTAAGGCCCAAACTGAGGAAAAGATAGCCAACTCAGTTAAGAAGGGGGATAAAATCTTTTATAGGTACATCGGTGAGTATAGAAAGACAAAGGGAGGGATAGTGGGGCTGAATAGAATGAATGATGGGTGGGCAGAGGGGGACAGTGAAAAAGTAGGGATACTGAATGAATATTTCTGCTCAGTATTCACAAAAGAGGAGGGGGAAGTGCCTAATCCAATTAACAGAAGCACTCTTGATAGGGGGGTCGATTCCAGTCCTTTCACAGAAGAAAGGGTTCTGCAAGAACTATTAAAACTGAAGGTGGACAAAGCAATGGGGCCTGATGGAATTCATCCCAGAATTCTAAAAGAATTAAGGGGGGAACTAGTGAAACCACTGGCAACTCTTTTTAATAAATCATAGGAGGATGGTGTGGTACCCGAGGACTGGAGGAAGGCAGATGCGATTCCCCTTGCAAAAGTGGGACCAAGACAGAGACAGGAAACTACAAACCTGTCAGTCTGACCTCTGTGGTAGGGAAAGTGATGGAGTCATTTCTGAAGGAAAGAATAGTTGAGTACCTAGAGGCCAGTGGAGCACAGGACCCAAGGCAGCATGGGTTCACAGTGGGAAGGTCATGTCAGATGAATCTAATAGATTTCTTTGACTGGGTGACCAAAGTAGTAGACCACAGAGGGGCTGTGGACGTGGCCTAACTAGACTTTAGCAAGGCATTTGACACAGTCCCACACAAAAGATTAATAGTCAAATTAACCAGCCTGGGAGTGGGTCCCAGTGTGTGTAAGCCTGGGTAAAACATTGGCTGGACAACAGGACACAGAAGGTAATTGTAAATGGAGTCCACTCTGAAGAAAGAGGGGTTACTAGTGGGGTACCGCAGGGTTCAGTATTGAGTCCAGTTCTTTTTAATGTCTTCATAAGTGACATTGCAGAGGGACTGGAGGGAAAAGTATGCCTCTTTGCAGATGACACAAAGATCTGCAACAGGGTTGATACACAAGGAGGCGTGAAAAGGATGAGCTGGGACTTGGCAAGGTTGGAGGAATGGTCAGAAGTATGGCAGCTAGGATTCAATGCAAAGAAGTGCAAAATAATGCACCTGGGAAACAAGAACCCAGGGGAAGAATACACAATGGGGGGGTAGTAAACAACAACAAAAAGGAAAGGGACCTGGGGGTAATCATATCAGATGACCTTAAGGTTAGCAAGCAATGTGAGAAGGCAGTAGGGAGGGCTGGGGGTATACTGGGATGCATAGGGAGAGGCATCAGCAGCGGAAAACAGGAAGTTGTTATCCCTCTGTACAGACAGTTGGTGAGACCCCATCTGGAGTACTGTGTCCAGTTCTGGAGACCCCATCTCTGCAAGGATATAGACAGGATAGAGACAGTCCAGAGGAGGGCAACTAAAATGGTGCAGGGTTTGCAAGAGAAGCCGTATGAGGAGAGACTAAAGGAGCTTAATATGTATACCCTTGAGGAAAGAAGCGAGAGGGGAGACATGCTAAAAAATTTTAAGTACCTCAGTGGAATCAACAAAGTCAAGAGGTAGCATCTTTCAGAAAAGAGACATGCAAGAACAAGGGGACACAATTTAAAAGATAGAGGGGCGGTTCAGGGGCAATGTGAGGAAGTATTATTTCATAGAGAGGGTAGTGGACGCATGGAACAGCCTTCCTGAGGAGGTTGTGGGGTCTAAAACTGTGGGAGAATTCAAGAATGCATGGGACAAACATAAGGCAATTCTTGTTGGGGGGGGGGAAGAAATAGGCTGTTGGTTAACTAGGATCTGCGGCCTATCCTGTAGGCAGGGAAATGGGCAGACTAGATGGGCCAAGCGGTCCTTATCTGCTGTCAAAGTCTATGTTTCTATGTTAGGAATGAGCACAGAGGTGACTAGCTATCATTGTTCAGAACAAGCTCTGAGATGGCCAGGTATGACTATTAGGAATGTGCAGAGAGGTGTCTGAATATCACTGTTAGGAACGAGCACATAGGAGGCTGGGTATCACTGTTAGGAACAAGCACAGGGTTGCTGAGTGTCAATGTTAGGAATGAGCACAGAGGTAGCTGGGTATCACTGTTAGGAATGAGCACAGAAGTGCCTGTGTATCACTGTTAGGAACAAGCACAGGGTTTGCTGAGTGTCACTATTAGCAGCGAGCACTGAGGTAACTGGGTATCACTGTCATAAATGAATATACAGGTGGCTGGGTATTACTGTGAGGAATCTAGCACAGAAGTGTCTGGGAGTCACTGTCAGGAACTTGCACAGAGATAACTGGGTATCACTGTTAGGAATGAGGACAGAGGTGGCTGTGAATCACTGTTAGGAATGAGCACAGAGTTGACTGACTAGCACTGTTAGGGAATGAGCACAGAGGTGGCTAGGTATCACTGTTAGGAACAAGCACAGAGATGGCTCGGTATCACTGTTTGGAATGAGCACAGAGGTGGCTGGGTATCACTGTTAGGAATGAGCACAGAGGTGGATGGGTATCACTGTAAGTAACGAGCAGTGAGGTGACTGGGTATGACTTTTAGGAACAAGCACAGTGGTTGCTGGGTATCACAGTTAGTAACGAGCAGAGAGGTGGCTGGGTATGACTGTCAGGATCGAGCACAGATGTGTCTGGGTATTCCTCTCAGGAATGAGCACAGAGGAGGGTGGGCATCTCGATTAGGAACAAGTTCAGAGGTCCTGGGTATGACTGTTAGGAATGAGCATAGAGGTGGCTTGGTATCACTGTTTGGAATGAGCACAGAGCTGGCTAGGTATCACTGTTAGAAAGGAGCCCAATGGTGTCTTGGTATCTCTGTCAAGACTGTGCACATAAGTGGCTGAGTATCCCTGTCAGAACTGAGAACAGAGCTGGCTGGGTGTCATTGTGAAAAAAGAGTGCAATGCAGATTGGATATCAATGTTAGGAACGAGCCCAGAGTTGCTGGGTATCCTTGTTAGGAAGAAGCACAGAGGTGGCAAGGTATCACTGTAATGAACAAGCACAGTGGTGGCTGGGTATCTCTGTTAGGAACGATCACAGAGGTTGCTGGGTATCACTGTTAGCCATGAGAGCAGAAGTGGCTAGATATCAATGTTAGGAATGAACAGAGAGGTTACTGAGTATCACTGATAGGAGTGAGCACAGATGTTACTGGGTATCACTGTCATGAATGAGCACACAGGTGGATGGGTATCACTGTCAGTAATTTAGCACAGAAGTGGCCAGGAATCACAGTCAGGAATTTGCACAGAGGTGACTGAGTATCACTGTTAGGAACAAGCACAAAGGTGGCTGGGTATCACTGTTGGAACGAGCACAGAAATGGCTGAGTATCACTGTAAGGAATGAGCACAGAAGTGGCTGGGTATCACTGTTTGGAATCAGCACAGAGGTGGCTGGGTATCGCTGTTTGGAATGAGCAAAGAGATTTCTGAGTATCTCTGTTAGGAATGAGTACAGAAGAGACTGGGTATCACTCTTAGAAATAAGCACTGTAGTGGCTAACTATCACTGTTCAGAACAAGCACTGAGGTGGCTAGGTATGACTATTAGGAACACGCAGAGGGGTGTCTGTATATCACTGTTAGAAAAGAGCACAGAGGTGGCTGGATATCACTGTTTGGAACAAGCACAGGGTATGCTGGGAGTCACTGTTGGGAATGAGCACAGAGGTGGCTGGCTAGCACTGTTCAGAACAAGCACTGAGGTGGCTAGGTATGACTATTAGGAATGTGCAGAGAGGTGTCTGTATATCACTGTTTGGAATGAGCACAGAGGTGGTTGATATCACTGTTTGGAACAAGCACAGGGTATGCTGGGGCGTCACTGTTAGGAATGAGCACAGAGTGGCTGGGTATCACTGTTAGGAACGAGTACAGAGTTGCGGGTATCCTTGTTAGGAAGAAGCACAGAGGTGGCAAGGTATCACTGTAATGAACAAGCACAGAGGTGGCTGGGTATGACTTTTAGGAACAAGCACAGTGGTTGCTTGGTATCACAGTTAGTAACGAGAAGAGAGGTGGCTGGGTATGACTGTCAGGATCGAGCACAGAGGTGTCTGGGTATTCCTCTCAGGAATGAGCACAGAGCTGGCTGGGTATCACAGTGAGTAAACAGCCCAATGCACACTGAGTATCACTCTTAAGGAACGAGAACAGAGGTGGCTGGGTGTCAGTGTTAGGAATGAGCAGAGAATTGTCTGGGTATCACTGTTAGGAATGAGGACAGAGGTGACTAGCTTTCACTGTTCATAACAAGTACTGAGGTGGCTAGGTATGACTATCAGGAATGCGCAGAGAGGTGTCTGTATATCACTGTTAGGAAAAAGCACAGAGCTGGCTGGGTATCACTGTTAGGAACAAGCACAGGGTTTGCTGGGAGTCACAGTTAGGAATGAGCCCAGAGGTGGCTGGATATATCTGTCAGGAATGAGCACAGAGCTGGCTGAGTATCACGGTGAGAAAAGAGCCCAATGCTGGCTGGGTATCACTGTTAGGAACTAGAACAGAGGTGGCTGGGTATCACTTTTAGGAACGAGCACAGATGTGGCTAGGTATCACTGCTAGAAATGAGAACAGAGGTGACTGGGTATCACTGTTAGGAACAAGCACAGAGGTGGCAGGGTATCACTGTTAGGAATGAGCACAGAGCTTACGGGGTATCACTCTTAGGAATGAGAACAGAGGTGGCCGGGTATCACTGTTAGGAATGAGTACGGTGGTGGTGGGGTATCACTGTTAGGAATGAGTACAGACGTGACTAGGTATCAGTGTTAGGAACGAGCACAGAGGTGGCTGGTATCACTCTTAGGAACGAGCACAGAGGTGGCTTGATATCACTGTTAGGAATGAGTACAGAGGAGGCCAGGTATCAGTGTTAGGAATGAGCACAGAAGTATCTGGGTTTCACTCTTAGGAATGAGCTCAGAGTTGGCTGGGTATCACTGTATGGAATGAGCATAGAGGTGGCTAGGTATCACTGTTAGGAACATGTACAGACATGGCAAGGTATCAATGTTAGGAACGAGCACAGGTTTTGCTGGGAGTCACTGTTAGAAATGAGCCCAGAGGTGGCTGGGTATCATTCTTAGGAATGAGCTCAGAGTTGGCTGGGTATCACTGTATGGAATGAGCATAGAGGTGGCTAGGTATCACTGTTAGGAACATGTACAGATGTGGCAAGGTATCAATGTTAGGAACGACCACAGGTTTTGCAGGGAGTCACTGTTAGGAATGAGCCCAGAGGTGGCTGGGTATCACTGTTAGGAATGAGCATAGAGTTGGCAAGCTATCACTGTTCAGACTAAGCACTGAGGTGGCTAGGTATGACTATTAGGAACGTGCAGAGAGGTTTCTGTATGTCACTGTTAGAAACAAGCAGATAGGTGGTGGGGTATCAACGTCAGGAACAAGCACAGGGTTTGCTAGGTGTCACTGTTAGGAATGAGCACAGATTTGGCTAGCTAGCACTGTTTGGAATGAGCACAGACGTGTCTAGGTATCATTATTAGGAGCAAGCACAGAGATGGCTGGGTTTCACTGTAAGGAATGAACACTGAGGTGTCTGGGTATCAATTTAAGGAATGAGCACAGAGGTGGCTGGGTATCTCTGTCAGGAATGAGCACAGGGGAGGAAGGGCATCACGGCTAGGAACAAGCTCAGAGGTAGCTGGGTATCACTGTTAGGAACGAGTACAGAGGAGCCTAAGTATCACTGTTAGGAATGAGAACTGAGGTGGCTAAGTATTACTGTTAGGAATGAGAACTGAGGTGGCTAGCTATCACTGATAGGAACGAGCACAGAGGTGGCTGGGTATCACTGTTAGGAATCAGTACAGAAGTGGCTAGGTATCAGTGTTAGGAATGAGCACTGAGGTAGCTGGGTATCACTGTTAGGAATGAGCACAGAGGTAGCTGCGTTTCACTCTTAACAATAAGCCCAGAGGTGGCTGGGAATTACTGACAGGAAAAAGCACAGAGATGGCTGGGTATCACTGTTAGGAATGAGTACAGAGGTGGCAAGGTTTCAGTGTTAGGAACGCGCATAGACGTGGCTGGGTATCACTGTTAGGAATGAGCACAGGGTTTACAGGGTATCACTCTTAGGAACGATCACAGAGGTGGCTGGGTATCACTGTTAGGAATGAGCACAGAGGTGACTAGGTATCACTGTTAGGAATGAGTACTGACTTCGCTAGGTATCACTGTGAAGAACGATCACAGAGTTGGCTGGTATCACTGTTAGGAACGAGAACAGAGGTGGCCAGGTATCACTGTTTGGAAAGAGAACAGAGGTGGCTGGGTATCACTCTTAGAAACTAGCAGAGAGGTGGGTGGGTATCACTGTTAGGAATGAGTACAGAGGTTTCTAGGTACCAGTGTTAGGAAAGAGAACAGAGGTGGCCGGGTATCTTTGTTTGGAATGAACACAGAGGTGTCTAGGTGTAACCCCCCTGCAAATGGGGGTTCCCAAAAGACTTCCAGGAGCTTGCTTGAATGCTCCAAGCCTGAATGGTGTTTGGCATTTAAGCCATTTATCAGTGAGTGTTTTTAGAGCCTCTGGTACTGTCTCTTTAAGAGCTGTCTGCTTGCAGACATAATTAGTTTATATGGGGGGACTGTGTGTTTCTCTGTTTGAGTACCACTCAACTGCTGCCAATTCACTCCATTTTTGCAGTCACTAGGAGTGCAAAGGAACCTATCTGAAAGATGTAACTGTTTGCCAGAAATTATTTAGAGTGATAATGAAATTACAGTTTGTCTAACCTTTCTTTTGCAGTCAGAACAGTGTCTGTCTAGTTCCCCATTCTGGTTTGAACTGCTGAACTGGACCAATCAGTGTGAGAAGCTAGCTCTAAAATGGTGCCTTGGACGAATCAGAACTGGACTCATAATCTGAGCCAGCCACAAGAGGATTGTATGGGCAGTGACTCTGGGAGATGTAGTTTAGACTTCAGTGCCTTTTGGACCAACAGCAGCAGTCTATTGTGAGTGACAGCCAATCCAGTCAAGAACTGGGAGGAACTCAAAGGAAGTGCCAGTTTTGTCGGTTGGAGTTTCAGTTGAGCTTTGGCAGTGAAGAAGGAAGGACCCTGTGCTTTTCAGTGTGCAGTTTAGTCAAAAAGCGTGTGTAAGGCCCAGAGTTCGGTCTGCAGCTTGTGTAACAGCTTGTTAGGACTGAATCAGTCCTGTAGAAAAGAATCAAAGGATCTCTGAAGAGTAGAAACCAGGCTCACCCTGTAGAAGACTGGAGGAATTGCTGAAAATTACACTTGGTCTGTCAGGAACTGAATCTGCTGTGTGTTCTCCGGGTATTGTGCAGTAATTGCGATCGGGATACAGATGCAGCCTGCCTGGTATAGTGCTTTCTTTTATATGGATGTGTGAAGAGGTTTGTGTACCTCAAGTGAGCCCTCTGACATTGAAGGACCCTATCTTATTTGGAGGTCGTGAGTACTAATTCAGGGTCGCTCCCTGTTGAATTGCCACATTAAATCCAAATGGAATTACTGTACTGCTGACTGTTTAATTCTCCTTTCTCTGTGTGAAAGGGCCCCTACCAGCTGCCACGGTTTGGACTACTAGCTACCAGGGCTTGGGTACCCAGGACAGTAACTGATAGGGATAGGCCTGTGCACAGAGCCATAGGTAGATTATTGAGTGATAAGCTAATTAACCTGATTTCCTGTCCTTGTTATATCCCCCCAAATAAATCAGAGCTGCTTGTTCTGTAAAGTTATACTGCCTGAGGTATTTGTCTATGTTAAAGTACTGTACTGTGATTGTTGCACTGTATCTCATTTCACAGGAGGTCCCAGTGCGGAACCAGACCTGGGGGTAAGTGTATACTGTGAAGGTAATTTGATATATTGTGTGGGCCACTAGTGGGAAGAAGGGGTTGCAGTGTCCCAGAGGGCTGTGACCAAGTTAGTTTAACTATTGCAAACCCTGACCTCTGGGTGGAGGCACCACCATTGGATCCAGGCCCCTCAACCTGTTGGTGGCAAATCAGGCGGGGTAGTAGCCCCTGGGATAGCGCCATCTAGGGGTTACATCTGAGGCTCACCGCTGGGATTGTGTGTCCTCTAGTGGCCATATTTACTGAACCACTGTTAAGAAAAAATGGGTACCCGACAGAAGTGGCTGTGCACCGCTGGTGGAGTGGTGTACTGGGGAGAGATCGACCCCAAATGCTATGCTTATCCTGGACATCCCCTGGGTATTAATACGGACACTGTGCAGGGAGTACTTTCCAAGGTGGAAGGTTTACAAAACCCTGTGGTGGTGGGTCGGCATGCTAATCTGCTCACCCACACTTTCCCTGGCCCTAGTAGAGTTTAAGGATCCCATAGATAGCTCCAAAGTGCCACAGACCATTACCCCAGAGGAGCCCTCACTGCTTGGAGAGTGATAATTAAGGACAGTAAAGACCTGGGGAATCAGCCCCACCACTATCTGAAACTTTGAGGAGAAATTTGCTGAATGGTTGCTGGGAGAGGGGAAAACTGTGGAGGACTTGAAGAAACTATTCTTGCCACCTGGGGTGTTCTCCCAACACCTCTCCTGCTCCAGTGCCCATAATGGTGGCTGAACCAATGCAGACTCCTATTTCTGCACCTGCCATTAGTCACGACTCTTACGAAGGTTGAGGATCTTCTCTGGCACCTCCCACCCCAAAGGGAGGATGACTGGGAGACCTGGATAGACTATGTTGCCCCCAAGTGCTAGAATGGCAATGCTCGGAAGGCGAAAGCGAAAGAGGGTTAGTGAGAGCCTCGAGGTCCTGCTCTGGCTACCATCCGTGCTAAGCAGACGCCAGTAACCCTGAAGCGACTGCACAGGCCTATCTTGAGGCCTTGGAGAATGTGTATGGGAGCCCAGATTCTGATGAGGACCTATGGTGGAGAGTAAAAATGCACAACAGTACCAGGGGAGTTGTTGTCTGTGTATGTCTCTCGGCTGGAAAAATTGTTGCAAGAATGCCTCAGAAAGGGTAGTTTGCCAGCGATTGAACTGGACCGAACCAGACTGGACAGAATCCTAAGTCTGCCCCTTCTCAGAACGCTGTTGCTTCAGTTACGCCTATCAAATCGACTGGAATCCCCACCCTCCTATGATGAGTTAATGAGAGAAATTGAGAGTTGAGAAAAAGCGACCTCGGAGGTACTGCACCAACAGCTGTGGCTACGACCCAGTGACTGAGGGTGACCCATCAAGTGAAGTTCAGGGCAGAGGTTGACAGTCAATGAGTGCTCTGACAAGGAAAAAGATATGCCACAATGAGGCGAACTGTTGAGAGAGATCCGAATTCAAAAACAGTCCCTTTATGAAGGCCACGCCTGCAAATGCAGAGCCCTGACCTATATCCGACTGCATCTACTATGGGGTGGGGGTACCCACCATGTATCTCCTGCTGATAACAGCTCCAAACTCAATTCCTTGACCATGGAAGTGGAGAAACTGACGAGATGTCTCCAAATGCTTATCACGCCACAGAACAGAGATGGCACCCAGGCTTCCAGTTAGTAATCCCGCTCTGGCTCCCAGTGTGGCGCCTCGGCCAGCTCAAACTCCAGAAAGTATGTTTTGCTATAATTGTGGGAAAGATGGGCACATGAAAGGAATGCCAGTCCCAAAAGACACTGACAAAGTTGCATATAGGCTAAAGGAGAGCTGGAGAGAAGAAATCAGTGGTTAAGGGTGCAGACATGATCCCAGTGAGGCACCAAAATGCTAATTCACATCCTTTTGTGGCAAGGTCAGTTGCCCAGGCCCCACTACCGCCTCTCAGACTGGTCCAGAATAGTGGGTCCTCCATGGAGACCACTGTAAAGGTGAATGGAGTGTCTACAAGAGCTGTATTAGACAGTGGCTCCCAAGTGACAATTATGTTCCAGGATTGGTATCAGAAGCATTTGTCAGACGTACCCTCACAACCATTAGAAGGACTGCATGTATGGGGGTTAAGTGAGAAGGCCTACCCCTATTCCGGGTATATCCGAATTTGGCTGTCTTTCCCCACCTCCGTGGCTGGAGTGGCCGAACAAGTAGAGACCCTAGCCTTAGTGTGTCCCCCACTGGACTGTATGATGGTGTCCTTTGTTGATTGGAACAAATGCTCATATGTTCGAAGGCTGGCACAGTTGTGGTATGAAAAACAGGGGTCAAAGACTAGTAGAGCTTTAAGAGTTCCGGCTTTAATTAAGAAGGCCTATGAGGCACAGAGAGATGCTGAAAAACAGAACCAGAGGAACCGGTCGGAATTGTATGGAAGAAGGATCCTGAGTCTCTGATCCTGGCGCCAAATGCCCAGTGTACCTTACAGGAGAGGTCCGTATCAGAAAGGATGTTAAGAATAAAATATTAATGTTGGATGCACCAGGCGATGGAAAATTGCCAGAGGGACTGCTAGTCAAGCCTAGTATTTTGCCCGCTAGAGCCCATGCTTATGCCAGAAGGGTAATGGTCCAAGTTCATAATGTGTCTGAAAGAGACATTCGAGGTAAACAGAGGTTGCATCCTGGCTAATGTGCATTGTGCAGACACTGCAATGCTACCCAGCAACAAGAGTTCAAGGAAGAATGACAGAGTAACGCCTGACTTGTTTGATTTCGTGACTCCGCTGCCAGCTGAATGGAAAGTGAGGATCAGTGAGAAGCTTGCCCAGAGAGACCAGGTGTTTTCTTTAAAGGAATGGGATGTAGGATGCGTGCAAGGAGCTGAGCACAATATCCGGCTGCATGACGAAAGACCATTTCGTGAGAGGTCTCGGCGCCTGGCACCTGCTGACATAGATGATGTGAGACGGCATCTGCAAGAGATGTTAGCTGCTGGTGTAATACAAAATCCAGAAGCCTTTATGCTTCCCCATTGTTGTAGTGAGGAAAAGAATGGAACAGTAAGGATGTGTGTGGATTATTTCATCTTAAACCGGGCGGACTGTCCCTGATCAGTACACAATGCCCCGCATTCAGGATGCTTTGGACTGCCTAACGGAGTAAGTGGTTCTCTGTGCTGATCTCGCAGTGGGTACTACCAGATCCCGATGGCCCCAGAGGACCGTGAGAAGACGGCCTTTATCTGTCCGGCTGGCTTCTATGAATTCATGAGGATGCCTCAAGGATTTCAGGTGCCCCAGCCACTTTTCAACGATTGATGGAGCGTGCAGTGGGGGACATGAACTTACTAGAGTGCCTGGTATACCTAGATGATGTCACTGTGTTTGGCAGCTCACTGGAGGAACATGAGAGCAGATTATTTAAGGTATTGGACCGACTGGAGGACTTTGGCCTTAAACTGTCCATTGATAAGTGTCAATTCTTTCAAACATCAGTAAAGTATGTGGGACACATAGTATCCACCGAGGAATAGAGACCGACCAGCAAAGTTGAGGCCTTGACTACCTGGCCACAGCCCAAAATCTAAAAGAACTGCAAAGATTCCTGGATTCTGTGGTTAATATCGGCGCTTCATCAAGGACTATTCAAGAGTGATCCGCCTTTACTTAACCTTACTCAAGGGTATCCCCAACCCACAGCCTGAACGCTTTCAACCGCACTTTGCTAGATATGCTAGGCACTCGCACCCAAAGGACAAGCCTAGATGGAGCCAACAAATTAGCACCCTGGTACATGCTTATAACTGCACCAAAAGTGATGCCACTGGATTCTCCCCTACCGCCTGATGTTTGGAAGAGAAGCTCGACTACCAGTAGATGTGTGTTTTGGGGTCCTCCTGATGGGGTTCAAGCTGACAACTATTTACAGTATGTGCAAAGTTAAAGGCCCAGCTAACTCATGCATACCAACTGGCTCAAACCATGGCTGCAAAAGAAATCTGGCCAACAAAGAAAGGTATGATAAAAGGTGAAAGCACAGGAACTCCAGGAGGAGATCGGGTATTGCTAAGAAATCTGGGACTGCATGGCAAGCACAAGATTGCTGACAGATGGCACCATCTCCCTCACATTGTAGTGGGCAAACTAGATGATCTGCCAGTGTACAAAGTAAGGCCTGAGAATAATTCAAAAGATGTAAAAACAATGCATAGAAATCATTTACTGCCCATTGGACAAATCCTGATTGAGTCTGAGCCCCCAGAAGATGCCCCTCTGGACCAGTGACTAGAGCTGCTGCTAAGAAAAGATCAAGGAAGTCTGCACCTACAGAAGCAGAGTTAAAGTGTTCCCCTGCACAAGTCCCAGTTGAGCATGACTGTCAGTCCATATCGGAAGAAAGTGAGAGTGACTTTGAATACTATCCTTCTTATAACTGAGTCAATTGTTTCGGGGCAATCCCCTAGTCAATACTGGAGATGAAGCTGGGCCTTCTGGACTGTCTAAGCCCCCAGCTTCATCCCTGGAGCCAATATCTCCAGTAAGTGAAGTGCAAAGCATCAGATCAGATGAAATGGAATCATTGTGCATGGTTGAACTGTTTGAGCTTTCAGGAGGAAAATGATAGATTGGGGCAGACTGGTGATACACCCAAACAAGAAGAGTATTTTGAGTGCCCTGACAGTCCACTGCCAGTGTCCAAGCTCTCCTGCAGGCCAAATGTTGTGGACTCAGAAACTGTAACTCCTGGAGCTGAAAGTGCCCCAAGTTCTAGCCTCTCTACCCCATGGAGACTCCACTGACAAGTGAGGACAATGCTGAAAATGAGGCTCAGAGTGCAGAGACTATAACAGTTCCCCTAGAAGACTGGTCGAGCTGTAAAGCCTGTGGTGCACCTCAGTTATGATTCACTTGGGAGGCCTGTGGTTTGCCTCTCAATGTTGTCCATAAAGGAGTGTATGTGTCCCCAGCTCATTGCCCAAACTGAGCGTCAGTGCTAACTCCAAGTTACTTGTGTTGCCCTTCTATATGGTGCCTTGCCCCATCCAGCCCCAAGGTAACTGATAGGGAAGGCCCCTCTCTTCAGGTTTCATGTACAAGAGGTAATAACTTGAGTTATGGTACAATGTGTATGTAATACTGTGTAAAGAGTGACGTACTGCAATGTTTCAAAATGTGTTCTTGGTAAAATGATATATTGACTGATGATTACATGCTTGAGCCTAATGCAAATATATATGGTTGCAGTTGAAACTTATAGGATACTTGCTTGACGCTGGACGTCAAGCTTTCCAGGCCAGGAAGGGTGTAACCCCCTGCAAATGGGGGTTCCCAAAAGACTTCCAGGAGCTTGCTTGAATGCTCCAAGCCTGAATGGTGTTTGGCATTTAAGCCATTTATCAGTGAGTGTTTTTAGAGCCTCTGGTACTGTCTCTTTAAGAGCTGTCTGCTTGCAGACATAATTAGTTTATATGGGGGGACTGTGTGTTTCTCTGTTTGAGTACCACTCGAACTGCTGCCAATTCACTCCATTTTTGCAGTCACTAGGAGTGCAAAGGAACCTATCTGAAAGATGTAACTGTTTGCCAGAAATTATTTAGAGTGATAATGAAATTACAGTTTGTCTAACCTGCTTTCTTTGCAGTCAGAACAGTGTCTGTCTAGTTCCCCATTCTGGTTTTGAACTGCTGAACTGGACCAATCAGTGTGGGTAAGCTAGCTCTAAAATGGTGCCTTGGACGAATCAGAACTTGGACTCATAATCTGAGCCAGCCACAAGAGGATTGATGGGCAGTGACTCTGGGAGATGTAGTTTAGACTTCAGTGCCTTTTGGACCAACAGCAGCAGTCTATTGTGAGTGACAGCCAATCCAGTCAAGAACTGGGAGGAACTCAAAGGAAGTGCCGGTTTTTGTCGGATGGAGTTTCAGTTGAGCTTTGGCAGTGAAGAAGGAAGGAGCCCTGTGCTTTTTCAGTGTGCAGTTTTAGTCAAAAAACGTGTGTAAGGCCCAGAGTTCCGGTCTGCAGCTTGTGTAACAGCTTGTTAGGACTGAATCCGTCCTGTGAAAAGAATCAAAGGATCTCTGAAGAGTAGAAACCAGGCTCACCCTGTAGAAGACTGGAGGAATTGCTGAAAATTACACTTGGTCTGTCAGGAACTGAATCTGCTGTGTGTTCTCCCGGTATTGTGCAGTAATTGCGATGGGATACAGATGCAGCCTGCCTGGTATAGTGCTTTCTTTTATATGGATGTGTGAAGAGGTTTGTGTACCTCAAGTGAGCCCTGCTGACATTGAAGGACCCTATCTTATTTGGAGGTCGTGAGTACTAATTCAGGGTCGCTCCTGTTGAATTGCCACATTAAATCCAAATGGAATTACTGTACTGCTGACTGTTTAATTCTCCTTTTCTCTGTGTGAAAGGGCCCCTACCAGCTGCCACGGTTTGGACTAGCCACTAGGGCTTGGGTACCCAGGGACAGTAACTGATAGGGATAGGCCTGTGCACAGAGCCATAGGTAGATTATTAGAGTGATAAGCTAATTAACCTGATTTCCCCCTGTCCTTGTTATATCCCCCTAAATAAATCAGAGCTGCTTGTTTCAGTAAAGTTATACTGCCTGAAGTATTTGTCTATGTTAAAGTACTGTACTGTGATTGTTGCACTGTATCTCATTTCACAGGAGGTCCCAGTGCGGAACCAGACCTGGGGTAAGTGTATACTGTGAAGGTAATTCTGATATATTGTGGGGCCACTAGTGGGAAGAAAGGGGGGTTGCAGTGTCCCAGAGGGCTGTGACCAAGTTAGTTTAACTATTGCAAACCCTGACCTCTGGGTGGAGGCACCCGCCATTGGATCCAGGCCCCTCAACCTGTTGGTGGCAAATCAGGCAGGGGTAGTAGCCCCTGGGATAGCGCCATCTAGGGGTTACATAGGTATCAATTTAAGGAATGAGAACAGAGGTGGCTGGTATCACTGATAGTAACAAGCAGTGAGGTTGCTGGGTATGACTGTCAGGAACAAGCACAGAGGTGGCTGGGTATCACTGTTAGGAACGAGTACAGAGGAGGCTAGGTATCACTGTTAGGAATGAGATCTGAGATGGCTAGCTATCACTGATAGGAACGAGCACAGAGGTGGCTGGGTATCACTGTTAGGAATGAGCACAGAGGTGGCTGCGTTTCACTCTTAGCAATAAGCAGAGAGGTGGCTGGGTATTACTGATAGGAAAAAGCACAGAGATGGCTGGGTATCGCTGTTAGGAATGAGTACAGAGGTGGCTAGGTTTCAGTGTTAGGAACGCGCACAGACGTGGCTGGGTATCACTGTAAGGAATGAGCACAGAGGTGGCTAGGTATCACTGTTACCAATGAGTACAGACTTGGCTGAGGTATCAGTGTTAGGAACGAGCACAGAGGTGGCTGGTATCACTCTTAGGAACGAGAACAGAGGTGGCCAGGTATCACTGTTAGGAATGAGAACAGAGGTGGCTGGGTATCACTCTTAGAAACTAGCAGAGAGGTGGCTGGGTAACACTGTTAGGAACGAGTACAGAGGTGGGGGGTATCACTGTTAGGAACGAGTACAGAGGTGGCTGGGTATCACTGTTAGGAACAAGCACTGATGTGGCTGGGTATCATTGATAAGAAAGAGCACAGAGGTGGCAGGGTATCCTTGTTAGGAAGAAGCACAGTGGTGGCTAGGTATCACTGTAATGAACGAGCACAGAGGTGGCTGGGTATGTCTGTTAGGAATGAGCACAGAGGTGGCTGGGTTTCACTGTTAGGAATGAGCACAGACGAGGCAGGGTATCACTTTTAGGAAGGAGCAGAGTAGTGGCTAGCTATCAGTGTTCAGAGCAAGCACTGTGGAGGCTAGGAATGACTTTTAGGAATGAGCACAGAGGAAGCTGGGTATCACTGTTAGGAACAAGCACAGGGTTTGCTGGGAGTCACTGTTAGGAATGAGCATAGAGGTGGCTAGCTTTCACTGTTCAGAACAGCACTGAAGTGGCTAGGTATGACTATTAGACGTGCAGAGAGGTGTCTGTATATCACTGATAGAAATGAGCACAGAGGTGGCTGGGTATCAATGTTAGGAACAAGCACATGGTTTGCTGGGTGTCACTGTTAGGAATGAGCACAAAGGTGGCTGGCTAGCACTGTTTCGGAATGAGCACAGAGGTGTCTAGGGTATCATTGTAGAGAGCTATATAGATTGCTGGGTATCACTGTTAGGAATGAACACAGACGTGACTGGGATCAATTTAAGAACGAGCACAGAGGTGGCTGGGTATCACTGATAGTAACGAGCAGTGAGGCGCTGGGTATGACTGTTAGGATCGAGTACAGTGGTGGCTGGGTATCTCTTAGGAATGAGCACACAGAAGGATGGGCATCACGGTTACAAACAAGCTCAGAGGTAGCTGAGTGTCTCTGTTAGTAATGAGCAGTGAGATGGCTGGGTATGACTGTTAGGAACAAGCACAGAGGTGGCTAGGTATCACTGTTAGGAATGAGAACTGAGGTGGCTGGGTATGACTGTTAGAAATGAGAGCAGAGTAGGCTGGGTATCACTGTTAGGAATGAACACAGAGGTGGCTAGCTATCACAGTTAGGAACGAGAACAGAGGTGGCTGGGTATCACTCTTAGGAACGAGCACAGAGGTGGCTTGGTATCACTGTTAGGAATGAGAACCGAGGTGGCTGGGTATCACTGCTAGGAACTAGCACAGAGGTGGCTGGGTATCACTGTTAGGAACGAGTACAGACGTGGCTAGGTATCACTGTTAAGAATGACCACAGAGACTACGAGGTATCACTCTTAGGAATGAGAACAGAGGTGGCTGGGTATCACTGTTAGGAATGAGCACAGAGGTGGCTAGGTATCACTGTTGGGAATGAATACAGGCATGGCTAGGTATATGTGTTAGGAACTAGCACAGAGGTGGCTGGTATCACTCTTAGGAATGAGCACAGAGGTGGCCAGGTATCACAATTAGGAAAGAGAACAGTGGTGGCTGGATATCACTCTTAAAAACTAGCATGGATGTGGCTGGGTATCACTGTTAGGAATGAGTACAGAGGTGGCTTGGTATCAGTGTTAGGAATGAGCACAGAGGTAGCTGGCTATCACTGTTAGGAATGAGCACAGAGGTGGCTGGGTATCACTCTTTTATTTTTATTTAATTGAAATCTAGGATTACAAATACCTTTGAGCAGGAACTGCTCGTTTACAAAGGTTCCACGTCGAAAGAATGGGGGTATACATACATACAAAGGTCAACATAGTAATACATAGTTACACAGTAAAAAGTAGTAAGAGACTGAGGCTTAGGAAATTCCAGTAATTCAAAATGTGCCAAATGTTAGGTAGCATGACATACCAGCCAAGGGCAATCTTAGAAATAAGTGCTGCAGGTGAGAGGGGGGTATTCAGGCAGGAAAGCCATTGTCGGAGGGTAGAGGGTGAGGGTAAGAGCTCTAAAGGAGGAGGGGAGGGATAAAAGTCAGGAAATGCCTGGGGGGAGGAAAGGGAGAGAGGAAAGTGGGTAGGCAGGTAGGAGGGGGCAAGGCGGGGAGAGGTAGCTGTCAAGACTGAAGTGGAGGGCAGTGAGCGGTGGGCCCCTGATTAGGTGAGGCACTCACAATGACTAGTTGAAATGAGATGAAGTCAGAGTTGTCTCTTAAAAGGGCCAAGAGCAGCAGCAGTAAGAGTTTCTTTGTTGAGAGTATTGTACCACTGTGGTGCTCTGTGGGCAAAGGCCCTCTCGCCCATGGTAGTCCGGCATCTGGGGAGAAGGAAGGTTAGTTGTTGTGAACTTCTAGTTCACTGGGTGCTGTGGTGGTCAATAAGGAGCTTTTCGATGCCAAGGGGCATGACCCCCGAGGAGGACTTTTTTGGCTAACAGGCAGGTTTGATACTGTATCTGGCTGATTAGAGGAAGCCATCCTGCCCGAGTGTACAGGTCACAAGTGTGTGTAAGTCGGTCAGCCTCAGTTAGCAGCCTGCATGCTTTGCTTGAATGCAACTGAAATTCTGCAGAGGGCAGAGGCGGAGGCAGAGCCATAAATTGCTAGCCCGTAATCGATGATGGAGGTGACAGAGCTGTTGATAGCCAACCGGAGAGTGTCAGGAGTCATGTAGTGTTTGTGCCTGTAGAGCAGGTCTATACGGATGTTGGTGGCTTTGGCGACAGAATCTATGTGCCGATGGTAGGAGAGTGAGCTGTCCAATGTGACACCCAGGTATCACTGTTAGGAATGAGAACAGAGGTGGCTAGGTATCACTCTTAGAAACTAGCACCGAGGTGGCTAGGTATCACTGTTAGAAACAAATACAGACGTGGCTAGGTATCACTGATAGGAACAAGCACAGAGATGGCTGGGTAACACTGTTAGGAGTGAGCACAGAGGTGGCTGGGTATCACTTCTAGGAATGAGCACAGAGTTGCCTAGGTATCAATGTTAGGTATAAGGACAGAGGTGGCTGGGAATCAATGTTAGGAATGAGAACAAAGATGGCTGGGTATCACTGTTAATGATGAGCAGTGAGGTGGCTGGCTATGATTGTTAGGAACAAGGACAGTGATGGCTGGAGTATGACTGTTAGTAAAGGGCAGAGGTGGCTGGGTATGACTGTTTGGATCGAGCACAGAGGTGTCTGGGCATCACTTCTGGAATGAGCACAGAGCAGGGTGGGCATCATGGAGAGGAACAAGCTCAGAGGTCCTGGGTATCACTGTTAGGAATGAGCACAGAGGTGGCTAGGTATCAGTGTGGGAATGAGCACAGAGGTGGCTGGGTATCACTGTTAGGAATGAGCACAGAGGTGGCTTGGCATCGCTATAGGGAGTGAGCACAGAGGTGGCTGGGTATCACTGTTAGGAATGAACACAGAGGTGGCTAGGTATCACCATTGGGATTGAGCCCAAAGGTGGCTTGGTATCACTGTTAGGAATAAGCACAGAGGTGGCTGGGTATCCCTGTCAGGAATGAGCACAGAGCTGGCTGGGTATCACAGTGAGTAAACAGCCCAATGCACACTGAGTATCAATGTTAAGAATGAGGCCAGAGGTGGCTAGGTATCACTGTTAGGAATGAGAACTGAGGTGGCTGGGTATCACTGTTAGGAACAAGCACAGAGGTGGCTAGATATCACTGTTAGGAACTAGAACAGAGGTGGCTGGGTATCACTTTTAGGAACGAGCACAGATGTGGCTAGGTATCACTGCTAGAAATGAGAACAGAGGTGACTGGGTATCACTGTTAGGAACAAGCACAGAGGTGGCAGGTACTGTTAGGAATGAGCACAGAGCCACGTGGGGTATCACCTTAGAATGAGAACAGAGGTGGCCAGGTATCACTGTTAGAATGAGCACAGTGGTGGTGGGGTATCACTGTTGGGAATGAGTACAGACGTGACTAGGTATCAGTGTTAGGAACAGGCACAGAGGTGGCTGGGTATCACTCTTGAGGAACAGGCACAGGGGTGGTTGATATCACTGTTAGGAATGACTACAGAGGTGGCCAGGTATCAGTGTTAGGAATGAGCACAGAAGTATCTGGGTTTCACTCTTAGGAATGAGCTCAGAGTTGGCTGGGTATCACTCTTAGGAATGAGCATAGAGGTGGCTAGGTATCACTGTTAGGAACATGTACAGACGTGGCAAGGTATCAATGTTAGGAACGAGCACAGGTTTTGCTGGGAGTCACTGTTAGGAATGAGCCCAGAGGTGGCTGGGTATCATTCTTAGGAATGAGCTCAGAGTTGGCTGGGTATCACTGTATGGAATGAGCATAGAGGTGGCTAGGTATCACTGTTAGGAACATGTACAGACGTGGCAAGGTATCAATGTTAGGAATGATCACAGGTTTTGCTGGGAGTCACTGTTAGGAATGAGCCCAGAGGTGGCTGGGTATCACTGTTAGGAATGAACATAGAGGTGGCTAGCTATCACTGTTCAGACTAAGCACTGAGGTGGCTAGGTATGACTATTAGGAACGTGCAGAGAGGTGTCTGTATGTCACTGTTAGAAACAAGCAGATAGGTGGTGGGGTATCAATGTCAGGAACAAGCACAGGGTTTGCTGGGTGTCACTGTTAGGAATGAGCACAGATTTGGCTGGTTAACACTGTTTGGAACGAGCACAGACGTGTCTAGGTATCATTGTTAGGAGCAAGCACAGAGATGGCTGGGTATCACTGTAAGGAATGAACACTGAGGTGTCTGGGTATCAATTTAAGGAATGAGCACAGAGGTGGCTGGGTATCTCTGTCAGGAATGAGCACAGGGGAGGAAGGGCATCACGGTTAGGAACAAGCTCAGAGGTAGCTGGGTGTCACTGTTAGGAATGAGTACAGAGGAGCCTAAGTATCACTGTTAGGAATGAGAACTGAGGTGGCTAGCTATCACTGATAGGAATGAGCACAGAGGTGGCTGGGTATCACTGTTAGGAATGAGTACAGAAGTGGCTAGGTATCAGTGTTAGGAATGAGCACAGAGGTAGCTGCATTTCACTCTTAACAATAAGCCCAGAGGTGACTGGGAATTACTGACAGGAAAAAGCACAGAGATGGCTGGGTATCACTGTTAGGAATGAGTACAGAGGTGGCAAGGTTTCAGTGTTAGGAACGCGCACAGACGTGGCTGGGTATCACTGTTAGGAATGAGCACAGAGTTTACAGGGTATCACTCTTAGGAATGAGAACAGAGGTGGCTGGGTATCACTCTTAGGAATCAGTACTGACTTCGCTAGGTATCACTGTGAGGAACGATCACAGAGTTGGCTGGTATCACTTTTAGGAACGAGAACAGAGGTGGCCAGGTATCACTGTTAGGAAAGAGAACAGAGGTGGCTGGGTATCACTCTTAGAAACTAGCAGAGAGGTGGGTGGGTATCACTGTTAGGAACGAGTACAGAGGTTTCTAGGTACCAGTGTTAGGAATGAGAACAGAGGTGGCCGGGTATCTCTGTTTGGAATGAACACAGAGGTGTCTAGGTATCAATTTAAGGAATGAGAACAGAGGTGGCTGGTATCACTGATAGTAACAAGCAGTGAGGTGGCTGGGTATGACTGTCAGGAACAAGCACAGAGGTGGCTGGGTATCACTGTTAGGAATGTGTACAGAGGAGGCTAAGTATCACTGTTAGGAATGAGAACTGAAGTGGCTAGCTATCACTGATAGGAGCGAGCACAGAGGTGGCTGGGTATCACTGTTAGGAATGAGCACAGAGGTGGCTGCGTTTCACTCTTAGCAATAAGCAGAGAGGTGGCTGGGTATTACTGATAGGAAAAAGCACAGAGATGGCTAGGTATCACTGTTAGGAATGAGTGCAGAGGTGGCTTGGTTTCAGTGTTAGGAACGCGCACAGACGTGGCTAGGTATCACTGTTAGGAACGAGCACAGAGGTGGCTGGTATCACTCTTAGGAACGAGAACAGAGATGGCCAGGTATCACTGTTAGGAATGAGAGCAGAGGTGGCTGGGTATCACTCTTAGAAACTAGCAGAGAGGTGGCTGGGTATCACTGTTAGGAACGAGTACAGAGGTGGGGGGTATCACTGTTTGGAATGAGCACAGAGGTGGCTGGGTATCACTGTTAGGAATGAGCACAGAGGTGGCTGCGTTTCCCTCTTAGCAATAAGCAGAGAGGTGGCTGGGTATTACTGATAGGAAAAAGCACAGAGATGTCTAGGTATCACTGTTAGGAATGTGTACAGAGGCGGCTAGGTTTCAGTGTTAGGAACGAGCACAGATGTGGCTGGGTATCACTGTTAGGAATGAGTACAGAGGTGGGGGGTATCACTGTTAGGAACGAGTACAGAGGTGGCTGGGTATCACTGTTAGGAACAAGCACTGATGTGGCTGGGTATCACTGATAGGAACGAGCACAGAGGTGGCTGGGTGTCACTGTTACAAATGAGCACAGAGGTGGCTGGGTGTCACTTCTAGGAATGTGCACAGAGTTGCCTATGTATCATTGTTAGCAATGAGCACAGAGGTGGCTGGGTATCACCGTTAGGAATGAGGACAGAGATGGCTGGGTATCAGTGTCAGTGATGAGCAGTGAGGTGGCTGGATATGACTGTTAGGAACAAGCACAGTGGTGGCTGGGTATCACTGTTAGTTACGAGCAGTGAGGTGGCTGGGTAGGACTGTTTGGATCGAGCCAGAGGTGTCTGGGTATCACTCTCTGGAATGAGCGCAGAGGAAGGTGGGCATGATGGATAGGAGCAAGCTCAGAGGGCCTGCGTATCACTGTTAGGAATGAGCACAGAGGTGGCTGGGTATCACTGATAGGAACCTGTAGAGAGGTGGCTGAGTATCACTAATATGAACGAGCACAGAGGTGTCACTGCTAGGAATGTACACAGAGTTGTATATGTATCATTGTTAGCAATGAGCACAGAGGTGGCTGGGTATCACTGTTAGCAATGAGGACAGAGATGGCTGGGTATCACTGTTAGTGATGAGCAGTGAGGTGGCTGGCTATGCTTGTTAGGAACAAGCACAGTGGTGGCTGGGTATCACTGTTAGTTACGAGCAGTGAGGTGGCTGGGTATGACTGTTTGGATCGAGCACAGAGGTGTCTGGGTATCACTCTCTTGAATGAGGACAGAGGAGGGTGGGCATGACGGATAGGAGCAAGCTCAGAGGTCCTGGGTATCACTGTTAGGAATGAGCAGAGAATTGTCTGTATATCACTGTTAGGAATGAGGACAGAGGTGGCTAGCTATCACTGTTCTGAACAAGCACTGAGGTGGCTAGGTATGACTATTAGGAACATGCAGAGAGGTGTCTGTATATCACTGTTAGAAACTACAAGACAGGTGGCTGGGTATCAATGTTAGGAACAAGCAGAGGGTTTGCTGTGTGTCACTGTTAGGAATGAGCACAGAGGTGGCTGGCTGGCTAGCACTGTTTGGAACGAGCATAGAGGTGTCTAGGTATCATTGTTAATAGCGAGAACAGAGATGGCTGGGTATCACTGTTAAGAATGAACAGAGAGGTGACTGGGTATCAATTTAATGAACGAGCAAAGAGGTGGCTGGGTATCACTGATAGTAATGAGCAGTGAGGTGGCTGGGTATAACTTTCAGGATCGACCACAGTGGTGGCTGGGTATCTCTGTCAGGAATGAGCACAAAGGAGGAAGGGCATCACGGTTAGGAACAAGCTCAGAGGGAGCTGGGTATCACTGGTAGTAATTAGCAGTGAGGTGGCTGGGTATGACTGTTAGGAACAAGCACAAAGGTGGCTGGGTATCACTGTTAGGAACGAGTGCTGAGGTAGCTAGGTATCACTGTTAGGATTGAGAACTGAGGTGGCTGGATATAACTGTTAGGAACAAGAACAGAGGTGGCTGGGTATCACTGTTAGACACAAGCACAGAGGTAGCTGGGTATCACTGTTAGAAATGAGAACAGAGGTGGCTGGGTATCACTGTTAGGAACTAGCACAGAGGTTGGGGTATCACTGTTAGGAATGAGTACAGAGGTGGCTAGGTATCAGTGTTAGGAATGAGCACAGATGTGGCTAGGTATAACTGTTAGGAAGCAGCACAGAACCTCCGAGGTATCACTCTTATATATGAGAACAGAGGTGGCCGGGTATCACTGTTAGGAATGAGTACAGAGGTGGCTGGGTACCCCTGTTAGGAATGAGCACAGAGGTGGCTGGGTATCACTGTTAGGAATGAGCAGAGATGTGACTAGCTATCACTGTTCAGAGCAAGCACTGAAGTGGCTAGGTATGACTATTAGGGACGTGCAGAGAGGTGTCTGTATAGCACTGTTAGAAACGACCAGAGAGGTTGCATGGTATCAATTTTAGGAACAAGCACAGGGTTTTCTGGGTGTCACTTTTAGGAATGAGCACAGAGGTGGCTGGCTAGCTCTGTTCAGACTGAGCACTGAGGTGTCTAGGTATCATTATTAGGAGTGAGCACAGAGATGGCTGGGTATTACTCGTAGGAATGAACACAGAGGTGACTGGGTATCAATTTAAGGAACGAGCACAGAGGTGGCTGGGAATCACTGATGGTAACAAGCACTGAGGCGGCTGGGTATGACTGTTAGGATTGAGCACAGTGGTGGCTGGGTATCTCTCTCAGGAATGAACACAGGGGAGGAAGGGCATCACGGTTAGGAACCAGCACAGAGGTGGCTGGGTATCACTGGTAGTAATTAGCAGTGAGGTGGCTGGGTATCACTGTTAGGAACAAGCAGAGAGGTGGCTGGGTATCAATTTAAGGAACGAGCACAGAGGTGGCTGGGTATCACTGATAGTAACAAGCAGTGAGGCGGCTGGGTATGACTGTTAGGATTGAGCACAGTGGTGGCTGGGTATCTCTCTCTGGAATGAACACAGGGGAGGAAGGGCATCACGGTTAGGAACAAGCACAGAGGTGGCTGAGTATCACTGTTAGGAATGAGTACAGAGGTGACTAGGTATCAATTTAATGAACGAGCATGGAGGTGGCTGGGTATCACTGATAGGAATGAGCACAGAGCTGGCTGGGTGTCACTTCTAGGAATGTGCACAGAGTTGCCTAGGTATCAATTTTAGCAGTGAGCACAGAGATGGCTGGGTGTCAGTGTTAGGAATAAGGACAGAAGTGGCTGGGTATCACTGTTAGTAATGAGCAGTGAGGTGGCTGGCTACGACTGTTATGAAGAAGCACAGTGGTAGCTGGGTATCACTGTTAGGAATGATCCTTGAGGTGGCTGGGTATCAGTGTTACGAACTAGCACAGAAGTGGCTGGGTATCACTGTTAGTGACGAGCAGTGAGGTGGCTGGCTATGACTGTTGGGAACAAGCAGAGTGGTGGCTGGGTATCACTGTTAGTTACGATCAGTGAGGTGGCTGGGTATGACTGTTTGGAACGAGAACAGAGGTGTCTGGGTATCACTCTCTTGAATGAGGACAGAGGAGGGTGGGCATCATGGATAGGAGCAAGCTCAGAAGTCCCGGGTATCACCGTTAAGAATGAGCAGAGAATTGTCTGTATAACACTGTTCAGAACAAGCACTGAGGTGGCTAGGTATGACTATTAGGAACATGCAGAGAGGTGTCTGTATATCACTGTTAGAAACTACAAGACAGGTGGCTGGGTATCAATGTTAGGAACAAGCAGAGGGTTTGCTGTGTGTCACTGTTAGGAATGAGCACAGAGGTGGCTGGCTGGCTAGCACTGTTCGGAACGAGCACAGAGGTGTCTAGGTATCATTGTTAGGAGTGAGAACAGAGATGGCTGGGTATCACTGATAGTAATGAGCAGTGAGGTGGCTGGGTATGACTTTTAGGATCGACCACAGTGGTGGCTGGGTATCTCTGTCAGGAATGAGCCAGAGTAGGATGGAGATCACGGTTAGGAACAAGCTCAGAGGGAGCTGGGTATCACTGGTAGTAATTAGAAGTGAGGTGGCTGGGTATGACAGTTAGGAACGAGTGCTGAGGTGGCTAGGTATCACTGTTAGGATCGAGAACTGAGGTGGCTGGATATGACTGTTAGGAACAAGAACAGAGGTGGCTGGGTACCACTGTTAGACACGATCACAGAGGTAGCTGGGTATCACTGTCAGGAATGAGAACAGAGGTGGCTGGGTATCACTGTTAGGAACTAGCACAGAGGTTGGGGGTATCACTGTTAGGAACGAGTACAGAGGTGGCTAGGTATCAGTGTTAGGAATGAGCACAGACGTGGATAGGTATAACTGTTAGGAAGCAGCACAGAGCCTCCGATGTATCACTCTTAGATATGAGAACAGAGGTGGCCAGGTATCACTGTTAGAAATGAGCACAGAGGTGGCTGGGTATCACTGTTAGGAATGAGCACAGAGGTGGCTGCGTTTCACTGTTAGGAATGAGTACAGAGGTGGCTAGGTATCAGTGTTAGGAATGAGCACAGAGGTGGCTGCGTTTCACTCACAACAATAAGCCCAGAGGTGTTGGGTATCACTGTTTGGAATGAGCACAGAGGTGGCTAGATGTCACTGTTAAGAACGAGTACAGATGTGACTAGGTATCAATGTTAGGAACGAGCATGGAGGTGGCTGGGTATCACTGATAGGAACAAAAACAGAGGTGGCTGGGTGTCAATGTTAGGAACGGCTGGGTGTCAATGTTAGGAACGAGTACAGAGGTGGCTAGGTATCAGTGTTAGGAACAAGAATAGACGTGGGTGGGTATCACTGTTAGGAATTTGCACAGAGCTTACTGGGTATCATTCTTAGGAATGAGAACAGAGGTGGCTGGGTATCACTCTTAGGAATGAGGACAGAGGTGGCTATGTATCACTGTTAGGAATGAGTACAGACTTGGCTAGGTATCAGTGTTAGGAACAAGCACAGGGGTGGCTGGCATCACTCTTAGGAAAGAGCACTGAGGTGGCCAGGTATCACTGTTAGGAATGAGAACAGTGGTGGCTGGGCATCACTCTTAGAACTAGAACAGAGTTGGCTGGGATTCACTGTCAGGAATGAGTACAGAGGTGGCTAGGTATCACTGTTAGCAATGAGCACAGAGGTGGCTGGGTATCACTGTTAGGAACAAGCACAGGGTTTGCTGGGAGTCACAGTTAGGAATGAGCACAGAGGTGGCTGGGTATCACTGTTAGGAATGAGGACAAAGATGGCTGGGTATGACTGTTAGTAAAGGGCAGTGAGGTGGCTGGGTATGACTGTTTGGATCGAGCACAGAGGTGTCTGGGCATCACTCTCTGGAATGAGCACAGAGCAGGGTGGGCATCATGGAGAGGAACAAGGTCTGAGGTCCTGGGTATCACTGTTAGGAACAAGCACAGGGTTTGCTGGGAGTCACTGCTAGGAATGAGCACAGAGGTGGCTGGGTATCAGTGTTAGGAATGAGCACAGAGGTGGCTTGGCATCGCTATAGGGAATGAGCACAGAGGTGGCTGGGTATCACTGTTAGGAATGAGCACAGAGGTGGCTAGGTATCACTGTTAGGAATGAGCACAGAGGTGGCTTGGTATCACTGTTAGGAATGAGCACAGAGATGGCTGGGAGTCACTGTTAGGAATGAGCACAGAGGTGGCTGGGTATCACTGTTAGGAATGAGCACAGAGGTGGCTTGGCATCGCTATAGGGAATGAGCACAGAGGTGGCTGGGTATCACTGTTAGGAACGAGTACAGAGGTGGCTAGGTGTCAGTGTTAGGAATGAGCTCAGAGATGGCTGGATATCACTGTTAGGAATGAGCCCAGAGGTGGCTGGGTATCACTGTTAGGAATGAGCACAGATGTGGCTAGCTATCACTGTTCAGAGCAAGCACTGAGGTGGCTAGGTATGACTATTAGGGATGTGCAGAGAGGTGTCTGTATATCACTGTTAGAAATGACCAGAGAGGTTGCATGGTATCAATGTTAGGAACAAGCACAGGGTTTGCTGGGTGTCACTGTTAGGAATGATACCAGAGGTGGGTGGGTATCAGTGTTACGAACTAGCACAGAGATGGCTGGGTATCACTGTTAGTGACGAGCAGTGAGGTGGCTTGCTATGATTGTTAGGAACAAGCACAGTGGTGGATGGGTATCACTGTTAGTTACGAGCAGTGAGGTGGCTGGGTATGGCTGTTTGGATCGAGCACAGAGGTGTATGGGTTTCACACTCTTGAATGAGGGACGGAGGGCGTGGGCATCACAGATGGGAGCAAGCTCAGAGTCCTGGGTGTCCACTAGATTAGAAGATAGACAGAAGGGTGTCTTGTATATCACTGTTAGGAATGAGGACAGAGGTGGCTAGCTATCACTGTTCAGAACAAGCACTGAGGTGGCTAGGTATGACTATTAGGAATGTGCAGTGAGGTGTCTGTATATCACTGTTAGGAATGAGCAGAGAGTTGGTGGGTATCAATGTTCAGAACAAGAACTGAGGTGGCTAGGTATGACTATTAGGAACATGCTGAGAGGTGTCTGTATATCACTGTTAGAAACTACAAGACTGGTGGCTGGGTATCAATGTTAGGAACAAGCAGAGGGTTTGCTGTGTGTCACTGTTTGGAATGAGCACAGAGGTGGCTGGCTGGCTAGCACTGTTCGGAACGAGCACAGAGGTGTCTAGGTATGATTGTTAGGAGCAAGAACAGAGATGGCAGGGTATCACTGTTAGAAATGAACAGAGAGGTGACTGGGTATCAATTTAAGGAACGAGCAAAGAGGTGGCTGGGTACCACTGTTAGACACGAGCACAGAGGTAGCTGGGTATCACTGTTAGAAATGAGAACAGAAGTGGCTGGGTATCACTGTTAGGAACTAGCACAGAGGTTGGGGGTATCACTGTTAGGAACGAGTACAGAGGTTGTTAGGTATCAGTGTTAGGAATGAGCACAGATGTGGCTAGGTATAACTGTAAGGAAGCAGCACAGAGCCTCCGAAGTATCACTCTTAGATATGAGAACAGAGGTGGCCGGGTATCACTGTTAGGAATTAGCCCAGAGGTGTTGGGTATCACTGTTTGGAATGAGCACAGAGGTGGCTAGGTATCACTGTTAAGAAAGAGTACAGATGTGACTAGGTATCAATGTTAGGAACGAGCACGGAGGTGGCTGGGTATCACTGATAGGAACAAGAACAGAGGTGGCTGGGTGTCAATGTTAGGAACGGCTGGGTGTCAATGTTAGGAACGAGTACAGAGGTGGCTGGGTATCACTGTTAGGAATGAGCACAGAGGTGGCTTGGCATCGCTATAGGGAATGAGCACAGAGGTGGCTGGGTATCACTGTTAGGAATGAACACAGAGGTGGCTAGGTATCACCATTGGGATTGAGCCCAAAGGTGGCTTGGTATCACTGTTAGGAATAAGCACAGAGCTGGCAGGGTATCTTGTTAAGAATGAGCACAGAGATGGCTGGTTATCACTGTTAGGAATGAGCACAGAGGTGGCTGGGTATCACTGTTAGGAATGAGCACAGATGTGACTAGCTATCACTGTTCAGAGCAAGCACTGAGGTGGCTAGGTATGACTATTAGGGACGTGCAGAGAGGTGTCTGTATAGCACTGTTAGAAACGACCAGAGAGGTTGCATGGTATCACTGTTAGGAACAAGCACAGGGTTTTCTAGGTGTCACTGTTAGGAATGATCACAGAGGTGGCTGGCTAGCACTCTTCAGAATGAGCACTGAGATGTCTAGGTATCATTGTTAGGAGCGAGCACAGAGATGGCTGGGTATTACTGGTAGGAATGAACACAGAGCTGACTGGGTATCAATTTAAGGAACGAGCTGGGTATCACTGTTAGTAACAAGCAGTGAGGTGGCTGGGTATGACTTTTTGGATTGAGCACAGAGGTGGCTGGGTATCACTGTTAGGAATGAACACAGAGGTGGCTGGGTATCAATTTAAGGAATGAGCACAGAGGTGGCTAGGTATGTCTGTCTGGAATGAGAACAGAGGTGGCTGGGTATCACTCTTAGCAATGAGAACAGAGGTGGCTGGGTATGAGTGTTAGGCACCAGCACAGTCGTGACTGGGTATCACTGTTAGGAATGAGCACAGAGCTTACGGGGTATGACTCTAAGGAATGAGCACAGAAGTGGCTGGGTATCACTGATAGTGATGAGCAGTGAGGTGGCTGGGTATGACTGTTTGGATCGAGCACAGAGGTGTCTGGGTATCACTCTCTTGAATGAGGACAGAGGAGGGTGGGCATGACGGATTGGAGCAAGCTCAGAGGTCCTGGGGTCACTGTTAGGAATGAGCAGAGAATTGTCTGTATATCACTGTTAGGAATGAGCACAGAGGTGGCTAGCTATCACTCTTCAGAACAAGCACTGAGGTGGCTACGTATGACTATTAGGAACGTGCAGTGAGGTGTCTGTATATCACTGTTAGAAATGAGCAGACAGGTGGCTGGGTATCAATGTTAGGAAAAAGCACAGGTTTTGCTGGGTGTCACTGTTAGGCCAGTTCTGTTTGGAGGCAGTATTGAGCAGTGGTCTAAGGCTCTGAGCTACAAATCTGGTGACACCCAGCAGACCAGACCTTGGTTTGAATCCCACAGCTTCCACTTGCATACTGTGTGGCCCTGAGCAAGTCACTTAACCTCCTCATGCTCCCAGGTCGCTCCTGTAAAAAAGCTTCCAGCTTAGTGTGCTATTCCTGGTTAAACTACTAAACAAAACAAAACAAAACAAAAAAAAACTGTTATGGATGAGCACAGAGATGGCTGGGTATCACTGTTAGGAATGAACACAGAGGTGACTGGGTATCAATTTAAGGAACGAGCACAGAGGTGGCTGGGTATCACTGTTAGGAACAAGAACAGAGATGGCTGGGTATCACTCTTAGGAGTGAGCACAGAGGTGGCTAGGTATCACTGTCAGGAAGGAGAACAAAGGTGGCTGGGTATCTCTGTTTGGAACTAGCACAAAGGTGGCTGGGTATCACTGTTAGGAACGAGTGCAGAGGTTTCTAGGTATCAGTGTTAGGAATGAGCACAGACGTGGTTAGTTATCACTGTTCGGAATTAGCACAGAGCCTATGAGGTATCACTCTTAGGAATGAGAACAGAGGTGGCCGGGTATCACTGTTTGGAATGAGCACAGAGATGGCTAGGTATCACTGTTAGGAACGAGTACAGATGTGACTAGGTGTCAATGTAAGGAGCAAGCACAGAGGCGGCTGGGTATCAGTGATAGGAAAAAGCACAGAGGTGGCTGGGTATCACTGTTACGAATGAGCACGGAGTTGGCTGGGTGTCACTTCTATTAATGTGCACAGAGTTGCCTAGGGAATAATGTAAGGAATGAGCACAGAGGTGGCTCGGTATCACTGTTAGGAATGAGGAGAAAGATGGCTGGGTATCACTGTTAGGAACAAGCACCGAAATGGCTGGGTATCACTGTTAGTAATGAGCAGTGAGGTGGCTGGCTATGACTGTTAGGAACAAGCACAGTGGTGGCTGGGTATTAGTGTTAGTAACAATCAGTGAGGTGGCTGGCTATGACTGTTAGGAACAAGCACAGTGGTGGCTGGGTATTAGTGTTAGTTACGAGCAGCGAGGTGGCTGGTTATGACTGCTAGGAACAAGCACAGTGGTGGCTGGGTATTAGTGTTAGTAACGAGCAGTGAGGTGGCTGGCTATGACTGTTAGGAACAAGCACAGTGGTGGCTGGGTATTAGTGTTAGTTACGAGCAGCGAGGTGGCTGGTTATGACTGTTAGGAACAAGCACAGTGGTGGCTGGGTATTAGTGCTAGTAATGAGCAGTGAGGTGGCTGGTTATGACTGTTTGGATCAAGCACAGAGGTGTCTGGGTATCACTCTCTGGAATGATCACAGAGGAGGGTGGGCATCATGGTGAGGAACAAGCTCAGTCATCCTGGGTATCAGTGCTAGAAATGAGCACAAAGGTGGCTAGGTATCACTGTTAGGAATGAGTCCAGGGCCTACGGGTGTCACTCTTTGGAATGAGAACAGAGGTGGCCGGGTATCACAGTTAGGAACAAGCACAGAGGTGGCTGGGTATCACTGTTAGGAACGAGCACAGAGGTGGCTGGGTATCACAGTTAGGAACAAGCACAGAGGTGGCTGGGTATCACTGTTAGGAACGAGCACAGAGGTGGCTGGGTATCACAGTTAGGAACAAGCACAGAGGTGGCTGGGTATCACTGTTAGGAATGAGCACAGAGGTTGCTGGGTATCACTGTTAGGAACGAGCACAGAGGTGGCTGGGTATCACAGTTAGGAACGAGCACAGAGGTGGCTGGGTATCACTGTTAGGAATGAGCACAGAGGTTGCTGGGTATCACTGTTAGGAATGAGCACAGAGGTGGCTGTATACCCCTGTTAGGAATGAGCACAGAGGTTGCTGGGTATCACTGTTAGGAACAAGCACAGAGGTGGCTGGGTAACACTGTTATGAACGAGGACAGAGGTGGCTGGCTATCACTTCTAGGAATGTGCACAGAGTTGCCTAGGTATCAATGTTAAGAATGAGCAGTGAGATGGCTTGGTATCACTGTTAAGAATGAGGACAAAGATGGCTGCGTATCACTGTCAGGAACAAGCACAGAAGTGGCTGGATATCACTGTTAGTAACGAGCAGTGAGGTGGCTGGCTATGACTGTTGGTAACAAGCACAGTGGTGGCTGGGTATCACTGTTAGTAATCAGCAGTGAGGTGGCTGGTATTACTGTTTGGATCGTGCACAGAGATGTCTGGGAATCACCCTCTAGAATGAGCACAGAGGAGGGTGGGCATCACAAATAGGAACAAGCTCAAAGGTCCTGGGTATCACTGTTAGGAATGAGCACACAGGTGGCTGGGTATCACAGTTAGGAATGAGCACAGAGGTGGCTGGGTGTCACTGTTAGGAACAAGCACAGAGGTGGCTGAGTATCACAGTTAGGAACGAGCACAGAGGTGGCTGGGTATCACTGTTAGGAACGAGCACAGAGGTGGCTGGGTATCACAGTTTGGAATGAGCACAGAGGTGGCTGGGTATCACTGTTAGGAATGAGCACAGAGGTGGCTGGGTATCACTTCTAGGAATGAGCACAGAGTTACCTAGGTATCAATATTAGGAATGAGCACAGAGGTGGATGGGTATCACTTTGAGGAATGAGGACAGTGATGGCTGGGTATTACTGTTATGAACAAGCACAGAGGTGGACGGGTATCACTGTTAGTAACGAGCAGTGAGGTGGCTGGGTATGACTGTTAGGAAAAAGCACAGTGGTGGTTGGGTATCACTGTTAGGTTCGAGTACAGAGGTGGCTAGGTATCAGTGTTAGAAATGAGCACTGACGTGGCAAGGTATCAGTGTTAGGAATGAGCACAGAGGTAGCTGGGTATCACTGTTAGGAATGAGCACAGAGGTGGCTGGGTATCACTGTTAGGAACGAGTACAGAGATGGCTAGGAATCAGTGTTTGAAATGAGCACTGATGTGGCTAGGTATCAGTGTTAGGAATGAGCACAGAGGTGGCTGGGTATCACTGTTAGGAATGAGCAGAGAGGTGGGTGGGTATCACTGTTAAGAAGGAGCAAAGGGGTAGCTGGGTATTGCTGGTAGAAAAAGCACAGGGTTTGTTGGGTATCACTGTTTGGAATGAGTTCAGAGGTTTCTAGGTATCACTGTTAGGAACAAGCACAGAGGTAACTGGGTATCTATTAGCAATGAGAACAGAGGTGGCTAGCTATCAGTGTTAGGAGTGAGCACAGAGGTGGCTAGCTATCAGTGTTAGGAGTGAGCACAGAGGTGGCTGTTTATCACTGTTAGGAATGAGCACAGAGGTTGCTGGGTATGACTGTTAGTAATGAGCAGTGAGGTGGCTGGGTATGACTGTTAGGATCAATACAGAGGTGGCTGGGTAGCCATCTCAGGAATGAGCACAGAGGAGGGTGGGCATCATGGCTACTAACAAGGTCTGAGGTCCTGGGTATCACTGTTAGGATCAAGCACAGTGTTTGCTGGGAGTCACTGTTAGGAATGAGCACAGAGGTTGCTGGGTATCACTGTTAGGAACAAGCATAGGGTTTGCTTGGAGTCACTGTTAGGAAAGAGCACAGAGGTGGCTGAGTATCACTATTCAGAATGAGAACAGAGCTGGCTGGGCATCACTGTGAGAAAAGAGTCCAATACTGGCTGGGTATCAATGTTAGGAACGAGCCCAGAGGTGGTTGGGTATCCCTGTTAGGAAGAAGCACAGAGGTGGTTAACTATCACTGTAATGAACATGCACAGATTTGGCTGGGTATCTCTGTTAGAAATGAGCACAGAAGTGGCTGGGTATCACTGTTAGGAATGAGCGCAGAAGTGGCTAGAAATGAATGTTAGGAATGAGCACAGAGGTTGCAGGGTATAACTGTTAAGAATCTAGCACAGAAGGGGCTGGGTATCACAGTCAAGAACTTGCACAGAGGTGACTGGATATCACTGTTAGGAATGAGCACAGAGGTGGCTGGGTTGCATTGTTTGGAATGAAGACAGAGATGGCTGAGTATCACTGTTAGGAATGAGCACAGAAGTGACTGGGTATCATTCCTAGGAATTAACAGTATTGGCTAGCTATCACTGTTCAGAACAAGCACTGAGGTGACTATTTATGACTATTAGGAATGTGCAGAGAGGTATCTGTATATCACTGTTAGGAACGAGCACAGAGGTAGCTGGGTATCACTGTTGGGAACAAGCATAGGGTTTGCTGGGTATCAGTGTTAGGAATGAGCACGGAGGTGGCTGGGTATCACTGTTTGGAACAAGCACTGTGTTTGCTGGGTATCACTGTTAGGAATTAGCACAGTGGTGGCTTGCTATCACTGTTCTGAACAGGCACAGAGGGGGATAGGTATGACTATTAGGAACCTGCAGAGAGGTGTCTGTACATCACTGTTAAGAATGAGCACAGAGGTGACTGGGTACCACTGTCAGGAACAAGCACAGGGTTTGCTGGGTGTCACTGTTAGAAATGAGCACAGAGGTGGCTGGGTTTCACTGTGAGGAATGAACAGAGAGGTGTCTGAGTATCAGTGATAGGACTGAGCAGAGAGCTGATTGAGTATTACTGTTATGAACGAGCACATTAGTGGCTTGGTATTACTGTTAGAAATGAGAACAGACGTGGCTGGGTATCACTATTAAGAATGGGCACAGAGGTGGCTGGGTATCACTGTTAGAAACGACCACGGAAGTAGCTAGATATCAATGTTAGGAATAGGCCAGAGGTAACTGGGTATCACTGTCAGGAACGAGCACACAGGTGGCTCAGTATCACTGTCAGGAACTAGCACAGAGGTGCGACAGTATCACCGTTAGGAATGAGCACAGAGATGGCTGGGTATCACTGTTTGGAATGAGCACAGAGGTATCTTGGTATCACTCTTAGGAATGAGCACAGAAGTGGCTCGGTATCATTCTAAGGAATGAGCACAGTGTTGGCAAGTTATCACTGTTCAGAACATGCACTGAGATGGCTAGGTATGACTATATGGAACATGCAGGGAGGTGTCTGTATATCACTGTTAGGAATGAGCACAGAGGTGGCTAGGTCTCACTGTTAGCAAAGAGCACAGAAGTGGCTGGGTATCTCTGTTAGGAACAAGCACAGGATTTGCTGGGTATCACTGTTAGGAATGAGCACAGAGGTGGCTAGGTCTCACTGTTAGGAATGAGCACAGATGTGCCTGGGTATCACTGTTAGAAAAGAGTACAGATGTGGCTGGTGTCACAGTTAGGAATGAGCACATATGTGGCTGGTTATCACAGTTAGGAATCAGCACGGATGAGGCTGGGTATCACTGTAGGGAATGAGTACAGAGGTGGCTGGGTATCACTGTTAGAAACGAGCACTGATGTGGCTAGGTATTGGTGTTAGGAGCGAGCACAGAGGTGGCTGGGAATCACTGTTAGGAATGAGCACAGAGGTGGCTCTGTATCTCAGTTAGGAATGAGCACAGAGGTGGCTGGGAATGACTTCTACTAATGAGCACAGAGTTGGCTAAGTATCAATGTTAGGAATGAGCACAGTAGTGGCTGGGTATCACTGTTAGGAATGAGGACAGAGATGGCTGGTTATGACTGGTAGAAATGAGCACAGAGGTTTCGGTAAATCATTGTTGGGAATGAGAACAGAGGTGGCTGGTTATCACTGTTACGAATGAGCACAGAACTGACTAGCTTGCACGATTAGGAATGAGCACAGAGGCAGCTGGGTATCACTGTTAGGAACGAGCACAAGATTTCTGGGTATCACTGTTGGAATGAGCACAGAGATTTCTGGCTATCACTGTTTGGAATGAGCACAGTGGAGGCTTGGTAACACTGTTAGGAATGAGAACTGAGGTGGCTGGGTATAACTGTTAGGAATGAGCCCAGAGCTGGTTGGGTATCAACTGTCAGGAATGAGCCCAGCCCCAGAGGTAACTGAGTATCAATGTTAGGCGTGAGCACAGAGGAGGCTGGGTTTCACTTTTTGAAACGAGGAGAGATGTGACTAGATATCACTGTTAGGAAGAGCAAAGAGGTGGCTGACTATTACTTTCAGGATTGATCACAGATGTGGCTGGGTATCGCTGTTAGGAATGAGCTCAGTGGTGGCTGGCTATCACTGTCAGTAAAAAGCATAGAGTTAGCTGGGCAGCACTGTTAGGAATGAGCTTAGAGCTGTCTGAGTGTCACTTTTGAGAATGAGCACAGAGATGACTGGGTATCACTGTTAGGAATGATGAGTGAAGTGACTGGATATGACTGTTAGGAACAAGCACAGAGGTGGCTCGGTATCACTGTTTGTAACGAGCATTGAGGTGGCTGGCTGTGACTGTAAGGAACAAGCACAGAGGTGGCTGGGTGTCACTATAAGTAACGAGCAGTGACGTGGCCGGATAAGACTGTTAGGATCGAGCACAGAGGTGGCTGGGTATCACTCTCAGGATTGAGCAGAAAGGTGGCTGGGTATCACTGTTAGGAACAAGCTCAGAAGTTGCTGGATATCACTGTTAGCAGTGAGCACAGAGCTGCTTGGGTATTATTGTTAAGAATGAGCACAGAGGTGGCTGGTTATCACTGTTTGGAATGAGCACAGAGGTGGCTGGGTATCACTGTTCAGAAAGAGCATGGAAGGTCGATTGGTATCACTGTTAGGAATGAGCAGAGAGGCAGCTGGGTATCACTGTTAGGAATGAGCACAGATGTGCCTGGGTATCACTGTTAGGAATGAGTACAGATGTGGCTGGTGTCACAGTTGGGAATGAGCACAGAGGTGGCTGGATATGACTGTTAGGAATAAGTACACAGGTGGCGGGGTATCACTGTTACGAACGAGCACAGATGTTGCTAGGTATCAGTGTTAGGAGCAAGCACAGAGGTGGCTGGGTATCACTGTTAGGAATGAGCACAGAGGTGGCTCTGTGTCACTGTTAGGAATGAGCACAGCGGTGGCTGGGAATGACTTCTACTAATGAGCACTGAGTTGGCTAGGTATCAATGTTAGGAATGAGCACAGTAGTGGCTGGGTATCAGTGTTAGGAATGAGCACAGACGTGGCTAGGTATCACTGTTAGGAATAAGCACAGAGCCTATGGGGTATCACTCTTAGGAATGATAACAGAGGTGGCCGGGTATCACTGTTAGGAATGAGCACAGAGGTGGCTAGGTATCACTGTTAGGAATGAGTACAGATGTGGCTAGGTATCAGTGTTAGGAACGAGCACAGAGATGGCTGGAATCACTCTTAGGAACAAGCACAGAGGTGGCCAGGAATCACTGTTAGGAATGAGAACAGAGGTGGCTGGGCATCACTCTTAGAAACTAGCACAGAGGTGGCTGGGTATCACTCTTTGGAATGAGGACAGAGGTGGCTAGGTATCACTGTTAGGAACGAGTACAGACGTGATTAGGTATCAATGTTAGGAAGAAGGATGGAGGTGGCTGGGCATTACTGATAGGAACAAGCAGAGAGGTGGCTGGGTATCACTGTTACAAATGAGCACAGAGGTGGCTGGGTGTCACTTCTAGGAATGTGCACAGAGTTGTCTAGGTATCAATGTCAGGAATGAGCACAGAGGTGGCTGGGTATCACTGTTAGGAATGAGCCCAGAGGAGGCTAGGTATCACTGTTTGGAATGAGGACAGAAGTGGCTGGGTATCACTGTGAGGAATGAGTACAGAGGTGGCTGGGTGTCACTGTTAGGAATGAGTACAGAGGTGGCTGGGTGTCATTGTTAAGAATGAGCACAGAGGTGGCTGGGTATCACTATGAGAAAAGTGCCCAATGCTGGCTCGGTATCAATATTAGGAACCAGCACAGAGGTGTCTGGGCATCACTCTCTGGAATGAGCACAGAGCAGGGTGGGCATCATGGAGAGGAACAAGGTCTGAGGTCCTGGGTATCACTGTTAGGAACAAGCACAGGGTTTGCTGGGAGTCACTGTTAGGAATGAGCACAGAGGTGGCTGGGTATCACTGTTAGGAACAAGCTCAGAGGTGGCTGGGTATCACTTCTAGAAATGAGCACAGAGTTTCCTGGGTATCAATGTTAGGAACGAGCACAGAGGTGGATGGGTATCACTTCTAGGAATGAGCACAGAGATACCTAGGTTTCAATGTTAGGAATGAGCACAGAGGTGGATGGGTATCACTTTTAGGAATGAGGACAGTGATGGCTGGGTATTACTGTTATGAACAAGCACAGAGGTGGATGGGTATCACTGTTAGTAACGAGCAGTGAGGTGGCTGGGTATGATTGTTAGGAAAAAGCACAGTGGTGGCTGGGTATCACTGTTAGGAACGAGTACAGAGATGACTAGGTATCAGTGTTAGAAATGAGCACTGACGTGGCTAGGTATCAGTGTTAGGAATAAGCACAGAGGTGGCTGGGTATCACTGTTAGGAATGAGCAAAGAGGTGGGTGGCTATCACTGTTAAGAAGGAGCAAAGGGGTAGCTGGGAGTTGCTGGTAGAAAAAGCACAGGGTTTGTTGGGTATCACTGTTTGGAATGAGTTCAGAGGTTTCTAGGTATCACTGTTAGGAACGAGCACAGAGGTAACTGGGTATCTATTAGCAATGAGGACAGAGGTGGCTAGCTATCAGTGTTAGGAGTGAGCACAGAGGTGGCTGTTTATCACTGTTAGGAATGAGCACAGAGGTTGCTGGGTATGACTGTTAGTAATGAGCAGTGAGGTGGCTGGGTATGACTGTTAGGATCGATACAGCGGTGGCTGGGTATCCCTCTCACGAATGAGCACAGAGGAGGGTGGGCATCATGGCTACTAACAAGGTCTGAGGTCCTGGGTATCACTGTTAGGAACGAGCACAGTGTTTGCTGGGAGTCACTGTTAGGAATGAGCACAGAGGTTGCTGGGTATCACTGTTAGGAACAAGCATAGGGTTTGCTTGGAGTCACTGTTAGGAAAGAGCACAGAGTTGGCTGGGTATCACTATTCAGAATGAGAACAGAGCTGGCTGGGCATCACTGTGAGAAAAGAGTCCAATACTGGCTAGGTATCAATGTTAGGAACGAGCCCAGAGGTGGTTGGGTATCCCTGTTAGGAAGAAGCACAGAGGTGGTTAGCTATCACTGTAATGATCATGCACAGATTTGGCTGGGTATCTCTGTTAGAAATGAGCACAGAAGTGGCTGGGTATCACTGTTAGGAATGAGCGCAGAAGTGGCTAGAAATGAATGTTAGGAATGAGCACAGAGGTTGCAGGGTATAACTGTTAAGAATCTAGCACAGAAGTGGCTGGGTATCACAGTCAAGAACTTGCACAGAGGTGACTGGATATCACTGTTAGGAATGAGCACAGAGGTGGCTGGGTTGCATTGTTTGGAATGAACATAGGGTTTGCTGAGTATCACTGTTAGGAATGAGCACAGAAGTGACTGGGTACATTCCTAGGAATTAACAGTATTGGCTAGCTATCACTGTTCAGAACAAGCATTGAGGTGACTATTTATGACTATTAGGAATGTGCAGAGAGGTATCTGTATATCACTGTTAGGAACGAGCACAGAGGTGGCTGGGTATCACTGTTGGGAACAATCATAGGGTTTGCTGGGTATCACTGTTAGGAATGAGCACAGAGGTGGCTCGGTATCACTGTTTGGAACAAGCACTGTGTTTGCTGGGAGTCACTGTTAGAAATGAGCACAGAGGTGGCTTGCTATCACTGTTCTGAACAGGCACAGAGTGGGATAGGTATGACTATTAAGAACTTGCAGAGAGGTGTCTGTACATTACTGTTAAGAATGAGCACAGAGGTGGCTGGGTACCACTGTCAGGAACAAGCACAGGGTTTGCTGGGTGTCACTGTTAGAAATGAGCACAGAGGTGGCTGGGTTTCACTGTGAGGAATGAACACAGAGGTGTCTGAGTATCAGTGTTAGGACTGAGCAGAGAGCTGGTTGAGTATTACTGTTATGAACGAGCACATTGGTGGCTTGGTATTACTGTTAGAAATGAGAACAGACGTGGCTGGGTATCACTATTAAGAATGGGCACAGAGGTGGCTGGGTATCACTGTTAGAAACGACCACGGAAGTGGCTAGATATCAATGTTAGGAATAAGCACAGAGGTAACTGGGTATCACTGTCAGGAACGAGCACACAGGTGGCTGAGTATCACTGTCAGAACTAGCACAGAGGTCGATCAGTATCACCATTAGGAATGAGCACAGAGATGGCTGGGTATCACTGTTTGGAATGAGCACAGAGGTATCTTGGTATCACTCTAGGAATGAGCACAGAAGTGGCTCGGTATCATTCTAATGAATGAGCACAGTGTTGGCAAGTTATCACTGTTCAGAACATGCACTGAGGTGGCTAGGTATGACTATATGGAACATGCAGGGAGGTGTCTGTATATCACTGTTAGGAACGAGCACAGAGGTGGCTGGGTATCTCTGTTAGGAATAAGCACAGGATTTGCTGGGTATCACTGTTAGGAATGAGCACAGAGGTGCCTGGGTATCACTGTTAGGAAAGAGTACAGATGTGGCTGGTGTCACAGTTAGGAATGAGCACATATGTGGCTGGTTATCACAGTTAGGAATGAGCACGGATGTGGCTGGGTATCACTGTAAAGAATGAGTACAGAGGTGGCTGGGTATCACTGTTGGGAATGAGCACTGATATGGCTAGGTATCGGTGTTAGGAGTGAGCACAGAGGTGGCTGGGATTCACTGTTAGGAATTAGCACAGAGGTGGCTCTGTATCTCAGTTAGGAATGAGCACAGCGGTGGCTGGGAATGACTTCTACTAATGAGCACAGAGTTGGCTAAGTATCAATGTTAGGAATGAGCACAGTGGTGGCTGGGTATCACTGTTAGGAATGAGGACAGAGATGGCTGGTTATGACTGGTAGAAATGAGCACAGAGGTTTCGGTAAATCATTGTTGGGAACGAGCACAGAGGTGGCTGGTTATCACTATTACGAATGAGCACAGAACTGACTGGCTTGCACGATTAGGAATGAGCACAGAGGCAGCTGGGTATCACTGTTAGGAATGAGCACAGAGATTTCTGGGTATCACTGTTAGGAACGAGCACAGAGATTTCTGGCTATCACTGTCTGGAATGAGCACAGTGGAGGCTTTGTAACACTGCTAGGAATGAGAACTGAGGTGGCTGGGTATAACGGTTAGGAATGAGCCCAGACCTGGCTGGGTATCAACTGTCAGGAATGAGCCCAGCCCCAGAGGTAACTGAGTATCAATGTTAGGAGTGAGCACAGAGGAGGCTGGGTTTCACTTTTTGTAACGAGGAGAGATGTGACTAGATATCACTGTTAGGAAGAGCACAGAGGTGGCTAGGTATCACTGTCAGGAATGAGCACAGAGGTGGCTGACTATTACTTTCAGGATTGATCACAGAGGTGGCTGGGTATCGCTGTTAGGAATGAGCTCAGTGGTGGCTGGCTATCTCTGTCAGTAAAATGCACAGAGTTAGCTGGGCAGCACTGTTAGGAATGAGCCTAGAGCTGTCTGGGTGTCACTTTTGGGAATGAGCACAGAGGTGACTGGGTATCACTGTTAGGAATGAGGAGTGATGTGGCTGGATATGACTATTAGGAACAAGCACAGAGGTGGCTCGGTATCACTGTTAGTAATGAGCATTGAGGTGGCTGGCTATGACTGTTAGGAACAAGCACAGAGGTGGCTGGGTGTCACTATAAGTAACGAGTAGTGAGGTGGCCCGATAGGACTGTTAGGATCGAGCACAGAGGTGGCTGGGTATCACTCTCAGGACTGAGCAGAGATGTGGCTGGGAATCATTGTTAGGAACAAGCTCAGAGGTTGCTGGTTATCACTGTTAGCAGTGAGCACAGAGCTGCTTGGGTATTATTGTTAAGAACGAGCACAGAGGTGGCTGAGTATCACTGTTTGGAATGAGCACAGAGGTGGCTGGGTATCACTGTTACAAATTAGCACAGAGGTGGCTGGGTATCACTGTTTGGAATGAGCACAGAGGTGGCTGGGTATCACTGTTAGGAATGAGCACAGAGGTGGCTGGGTATCACTGTTCGGAAGAGCACAGAGGTGGATTGATATCACTGTAGGAATGAGCAGAGAGGCAGCTGGGTATCACTGTTAGGAATGAGCACAGATGTGCCTGGGTATCACTGTTAGGAATGAGTACAGATGTGTCTGGTGTCACAGTTGGGAATGAGCACAGAGGTGGCTGGATATGACTGTTAGGAATGAGTACACAGGTGGCTGGGTATCACTGTTAGGAACGAGGACAGATGTGGCTAGGTATCAGTGTTAGGAGTGAGCACAGAGGTGGCTGGGTATCACTGTTAGGAACGAGCACAGAGGTGGCTCTGTATCACTGTTAGGAATGAGCACAGCGGTGGCTGGGAATGACTTCTACTAATGAGCACAGAGTTGGCTAGGTATCAATGTTAGGCATGAGCACAGTGGTGGCTGGGTATCACTGTTAGGAATAAGGATAGAGATGGCTGGTTATGACTGGTAGAAATGAGCACAGAGGTTTCGGTGAATCACAGTTGGGAATGAGCACAGAGGTGGCTGGTTATCACTATTAGGAAAGAGCACAGAACTGACTGGCTTGCACGATTAGGAATGAGCACAGAGGCAGCTGGGTATCACTGTTAGGAATAAGCACAGAGGCGGCTAGGTATCACTGTTAGGAACGAGCACAGAGATTTCTGGGTATAACTGTTTGGAATGAGCACAGATGTGGCTGGCTATCACTGTTTGAAATGAGCACAGAGGTGGCTGGGTATCACTGTTAGGAATGAGGAGTGATGTGGCTGGATATGACTATTAGGAACAAGCACAGAGGTGGCTCGGTATCACTGTTAGTAACGAGCATTGAGGTGGCTGGCTATGACTGTTAGGAACAAGCACAGAGGTGGTTGGGTGTCACTATAAGTAACGAGCAGTGAGGTGGCCGGATAGGACTGTTAGGATCGAGCACAGAGGTGGCTGGGTATCACTCTCAGGACTGAGCAGAGAGGTGGCTGGGAATCATTGTTAGGAACAAGCTCAGAGGTTGCTGGTTATCACTGTTAGCAGTGAGCACCGAGCTGCTTGGGTATTATTGTTAAGAACGAGCACAGAGGTGGCTGGGTATCACTGTTTGGAATGAGCACAGAGGTGGCTGGGTATCACTGTTAGGAATTAGCACAGAGGTGGCTGGGTATCACTGTTTGGAATGAGCACAGAGGTGGCTGGGTATCACTGTTAGGAATGAGCACAGAGGTGGCTGGGTATCACTGTTCGGAAAGAGCACAGAGGTGGATTGGTATCACTATTAGGAATGAGCAGAGAGGCAGCTGGGTATCACTGTTAGGAATGAGCACAGATGTGCCTGGGTATCACTGTTAGGAATGAGTACAGATGTGTCTGGTGTCACAGTTGGGAATGAGCACAGAGGTGGCTGGATATGACTGTTAGGAATGAGTACACAGGTGGCTGGGTATCACTGTTAGGAATGAGCACAGAGGTGGCTCTGTATCACTGTTAGGAATGAGCACAGCGGTGGCTGGGAATGACTTCTACTAATGAGCACAGAGTTGACTAGGTATCAATGTTAGGCATGAGCACAGTGGTGGCTGGGTATCACTGTTAGGAATGAGGATAGAGATGGCTGGTTATGACTGGTAGAAATGAGCACAGAGGTTTCGGTGAATCACAGTTGGGAATGAGCACAGAGGGTGGCTGGTTATCACTATTAGGGAAGACTGGAACAGACTGGCTTGCAGATTGGGAATGAGCACAGAGGCAGCTGGGTATCACTGTTAGGAATAAGCACAGAGGGTGGCTAGGTATCACTGTTAGGAACGAGCACAGAGATTTCTGGGTATAACTGTTTGGAATGAGCACAGATGTGGCTGGCTATCACTGTTTGAAATGAGCACAGAGGTGGCTGGGTATCACTGTTTGGAATAAGCACTGAGGTGGCTGGGTATCACTGTTAGGAATGAGCACAGAGGTGTCTAGGTATCACTGTTAGGAATGAGCCCAGTGGTGGCTTGGTATCACTGCAGGGAATGAACACAGAGGAGCATGGTATCATTTTTAAGAATGTGCACTGAGATGGCTGGGTATCCCTGTCAGGAATGAGCACAGAGCTGGCTGGGTATCATGGTGAGAAAAGAGCCCAAAGCTGGCTGGATATCAATGTTAGGAATGAGTCCAGAGGTGGCTAGATATCAATGTTAGGAACGAGCACAGAGGTGGCTGAGTATCACTGTTAGGAATGAGAACAGAGTTGGCTGGATATCACTGTTAGGAACTAGCACAGAGGTGGCTAGGTATCACTGTTAGGAACGAGTGCAGAGGTGGCTAGGTATCAGTGTTAGGAATGGGCACTGACGTGGCTGGGTATCACTGTTAGGAACAAGCACAGTGGTGGCTAGGTATCACAGTTAGGAATGAGCACAGAGATGGCGGGGTATCACTGTTTGGAATAAGCACAGAGGTGGCTGGGTATCACTGTTTGGAATGAGCACAGAGGTGGCTGGGTATTACTGTTGGGAATCAGCACAGATGTGGCTGGCTATCACTGTTTGGAATGAGCACAGTGGTGGCTTGGTATCACTGTTAGGAATGAGAACAGAGGTGGCTGGGTATCAACTGTCAGGAATGAGCCCCGAGGTAACTGGGTATCACTGCTAGGAGTGAGCACAGAGGAGGCTTGGTTTCACTTTTTGGAATGAGGTGAGATCTGGCTAGGTATCACTGTTAGGAAGAGCACAGAGGTGTCTAGGTACCTCTGTCAGGAACGAGCACAGAGGTGGCTGACTATTACTGTCAGGATTGATCACAGAGGTGGCTGGGTATCGCTGTTAGGAATGAGATCAGTGGTGGCTGGCTATCACTGTCAGTAGAAAGCACAGAGCTAGCTGGGCAGCACTGTGAGAAATGAGCCCAGAGCTGTCTGGGTATTACTTTTGGGAATTAGCTCAGAGGTGACTGGGTATCACTATTCGGAATGAGGAGTGAGGTGGCTGGGTATGAATGCTAGGAACAAGCACAGAGGTGGTTGGGAATCACTGTTAGTAACAAGCAGTGAGGTGGCTGTGTATGACCGTTAGGAACAAGCACAGAGGTGGCTAGGTATCACTGTTAGGAATGAACATAGAGATCGCGGCGAATCACTGTTTGGAACGAGCACAGAGGTGGCTGGGTATCAGTGTTAGGAATGAGCACAGAGGTGGCTGGGTATCACTGTTAGGAAGGAGCACACAGTTGACTGGCTAGCACTGTTAGGAACAAGCACAGAGGTGGCCAGGTATCACTGTTAGGAATGAGCACAGAGATGACTGAGTATCTCTGTTCGGAATGAGTTCAGAGGTGGCTGGGTATCACTGTTAGGAACAAGAACAGAGGTGGTTAGGTATCAGTGTTAGGAACGAGCACAGAGGTGGCTGGTTATCACTGTCAGAAATGAGCACAGGGGTTGCTGGGTATCACTTCCAGGAATGAGCACAGAGTTGGCTAGGTATCAGTTTTAGGAATGAGCAAAGAGGTGGCTGGGTAATACTGTTAGGAATGAGGACAGAGATGGCTGTGTATCACTGTTAGGAACGAGAACATAGGTGGCTTGATATCACTGTTAGGAACGAGAACAGTGGTGGCTGGGTAGCACTCTTGGAAACTAGCACAGAGGTGACTGGGTATCACTGTTTGGAATGAGAACAGAGGTGGCTAGGTATCACTGTTAGGAATGAGTACAGATGTGGCTAGGTATCAGTGTTAGGAATGAGTACAGATGTGGCTATGTATCACTGTTAGGAATGAGTACAGATGTGGCTAGGTATCAGTGTTAGGAACGAGCACAGAGATGGCTGGAATCACTCTTAGGAACAAGCACAGAGGTGGCCAGGAATCACTGGTGAATGAGAACAGAGGTGGCTAGGTATCACTGTTAGGAATGAGTACAGAGGTGGCTGATTATCACTGACAGGAACTTGCACAGAGGTGGCTGGATATCACTGTTAAGAACGAGCACAGAGGTGGCTGGGTGTCACTTCTAGGAATAAGCACAGAGTTGCCTAGGTAACTATATTAGGAATGAGCACAGAGGTGGCTGGGTATCACTGTTAGGAATGAGGACAAAGATGACTGGGTATCACTGTTAGGAACAAGCACAGAAGTGACTGGGTATCACTGTTAGTAACGAGCAGTGAGGTGGCTGACTATGACTGTTAGGAACAAGCACAGTGGTGGCTGGGTATAACAGTTAGTAATGAGCAGTGAGGTGGCTGGGTAGGTCTGTTTGGATCAAGCACAGAGGTGTCTGGGTATCACTCTCTGGAGTGAACATAGAGGAGGGTGGGCATCACGGATAGGAGCAAGCTCTGAGGTCCTGGGTAACACTGTTAGGAATGAGCACAGAGGTGGCTGGGTATCACTGTTCAGAATAAGTGCAGAGGTGGCTTGATATCGCTATTAGGAATGAGCCCAATGGTGGCTTGGTATCACTGCAGGGAATGAACACAGAGGTGGCAGGGTATCATTTTTAAGAATAAGCACAGAGGTGGCTGTGTATTCCTGTCAGGAATGAGCACAGAGCTGGCTGGGTATCAATGTTAGGAGCAAACCCAGAGGTGGCTAGGTATCACTGTTAGGAATGAGAACAGAAGTGGCTGGGTATCACTGTTAGGAACAAGCACAGAGGTGGCTAGGTATCACTGTTAGGAATGAGAACAGAGGTGGCTGGGTATCACTGTTTGGAATGAGCACAGAGGTGGCTGGGTATTACTGTTGGGAATGAGCACAGATGTGGCTAGGTATCACTGTTAGTAACGAGCACAGAGATGGCTGGGTATCACTGTTTGGAATGAGCACAGAGGTGGCTGGCTATCACTGTTTGAAATGAGCACAGTGGTGGCTTGGTATCACTGTTAGGAATGAGAACAGAGGTGGCTGGGTATCAACTGTCAGGAATGAGCCCAAAGTAACTGGGTATCACTGATAGGAGTGAGCACAGAGGAGGTTTTCACTTTTTGGAACGAGGAGAGATGTGGCTAGGTACCTCTGTCAGGAATGAGCACAGAGGTGGCTGACTATTACTGTCAGGATTGATCACAGATGTGGCTGGGTATCGCTGTTACGAATGAGCTCAGTGGTGGCTGGCTATCACTGTCAGTAAAAAGCACAGAGCTAGCTGGGCAGCTCTGTGAGGAATGAGCCCAGAGCTGTCTGGGTAGCACTTTTGGGAATGAGCACAGAGGTGGCTGGGTATCACTGTTAGAAATAAGCACAGAGGTGGCTAGGTATCACTGTTAGGAATGAGCACAGAGGTGAGTGGGTATCAGTGTTCGGAACGAGCACATAGGTGGCTGGGTATCACTGTTAGAAATGAGCACAAGGGTTTCTGGGTATCACTTCTAGGAATGAGCACAGAGTTGGCTAGGTATCAATTTTAAGAATGAGCACAAAGGTGTTGGGTATCACTGTTTGGAATGAGTACAGACGTGACTAGGTATCAATGTTAGGAATGAGCACAGAGGTGGCTGGGTATCACTGTTAGGAATGAGGACAAAGAAGGCTGGGTATCACAGTTAGGAACAAGCACAGAAGTGGCTGGGTGTCACTGTTAGTAACGAGCAGTGAGGTGGCTGGCTATGACTGTTAGGAACAAGCACAGTGGTGGCTGGGTATCACTGTTAGTAATGAGCAGCAGTGGCTGGGAAGGACTGTTTGGATCGAGGAAAAGAGGTGGCTGGGTATCACTCTCTGTAATGAGCACAGAGCAGGGTGGGCATCACGGATAGGAACAAGCTCAGGGGTCCTGGGTATCACTGTTAGGAATGAGCACAGAGGTGTCTAGGTATCACTGTGGGAATGAGCCCAATGGTGGCTTGGTATCACTGCAGGGAATGAACACAGAGGTGGCAGGGTATCATTTTAAGAATGAGCACAGAGGTGGCTGGATATCCCTGTCAGGAATGAGCACAGAGCTGTCTGGGTATCACGGTGAGAAAAGAGCCAATGTTGGCTGGGTATCAATGTTAGGAGCAAACCCAGAGGTGGCTAGGTATCACTGTTAGGAACGAGAACTGAGGTGGCGGGGTATGACTGTAGGAACAAACAGAGGGCTGCTAGGTATCACTGTTGGGGCGAGAACAGAGGTGGCTGGGTATCACTCTTAGGAACAAGCAGAGAGGTGGCTAGGTATCACTGTTAGGAATGAGAACAGAGTTGGCTGGATATCATTGTTAAGAACTAGCACAGAGGTGGCTGGGTGTCACTCTGGGAACGAGTACAGAGGTGGCTGAGTATCAGTGTTAGGAACGAGCACAGATGTGGCTGGGTATCACTGTTAGGAATGAGCACAGAGTTGACTTTCTGCATGATTAGGAATGAGCACAGAGGTGGCTGGGTGTCACTGTTAGGAATAAGCACAGAGGTGGCTAGGTATCACTGTTAGGAACGAGCACAGAGATGGTGGGGTATCACTGTTTGGAACGAGCACAGAGGTGGCTGGGTATCACTGTTTGTAATGAGCACAGAGGTGGCTGGATATTACTGTTAGGAATGAGCACAGATGTGGCTGGCTATCACTGTTTGGAATGAGCACAGTGGTGGCTTGGTATCACTGTTAGGAATGAGAACAGAGGTGGCTGGGTATCACGGTTAGGAATGAGCCCAGAGCTGGCTGGGTATCAACTGTCAGGAATTAGCCCAGAGTTAACTTGGTATCACTATTAGCAGTGAGCACAGAGGAGGCTGGGTATCACTGTTCAGAATAAGCGCAGAGGTGGCTTGATATCGCTGTTAGGAATGAGCCCAATGGTGGCTTGGTATCACTGCAGGGAATGAACACAGAGGTGGCAGGGTATCATTTTTAAGAATAAGCACAGAGGTGGCTGTGTATTCCTGTCAGGAATGAGCACAGAGCTGGCTGGGTATCAATGTTAAGACAAACCCAGAGGGTGGCTAGGTATCACTGTTAGGAACGAGAACAGAAGTGGCTGGGTATCACTGTTAGGAACAAGCACAGAAGTGGCTAGGTATCACTGTTAGGAATGAGAGCAGAGGTGGCTGGGTATCACTGTTTGGAATGAGCACAGAGGTGGCTGGGTATTACTGTTGGGAATGAGCACAGATGTGGCTAGGTATCACTGTTAGTAACGAGCACAGAGATGGCTGGGTATCACTGTTTGGAATGAGCACAGAGGTGGCTGGCTATCACTGTTTGAAATGAGCACAGTGGTGGCTTGGTATCACTGTTAGGAATGAGAACAGAGGTGGCTGGGTATCAACTGTCAGGAATGAGCCCAGAGTAACTGGGTATCACTGATAGGAGTGAGCACAGAGGAGGTTTTCACTTTTTGGAATGAGGAGAGATGTGGCTAGGTACCTCTGTCAGGAATGAGCACAGAGGTGGCTGACTATTACTGTTAGGATTGATCGTAGAGGTGGCTGGGTATCGCTGTTAGGAATGAGCTCAGTGGTGGCTGGCTATCACTGTCAGTAAAAAGCACAGAGCTAGCTGGGCAGCACTGTGAGGAATGAGCCCAGAGCTGTCTGGGTATCACTTTTGGGAATGAGCACAGAGGTGGCTGGGTATCACTGTTAGAAATAAGCACAGAGGTGGCTAGGTATCACTGTTAGGAATGAGCACAGAGGTGAGTGGGTATCAGTGTTCGGAACGAGCACATAGGTGGCTGGGTATCACTGTTAGAAATGAGCACAGGGGTTTCTGGGTATCACTTCTAGGAATGAGCACAGAGTTGGCTAGGTATCAATTTTAGGAATGAGCACAAAGGTGTTGGGTATCACTGTTTGGAATGAGTACAGACGTGACTAGGTGTCACTGTTAGGAATGAGGACAAAGAAGGCTGGGTATCACAGTTAGGAACAAGCACAGAAGTGGCTGGGTGTCACTGTTAGTAACGAGCAGTGAGGTGGCTGGCTATGACTGTTAGGAACAAGCACAGTGGTGGCTGGGTATCACTGTTAGTAATGAGCAGCGAAGTGGCTGGGAAGGACTGTTTGGATCGAGCAAAGAGGTGGCTGGGCATCACTCTCTGTAATGAGCACAGAGCAGGGTGGGCATCACGGATAGGAACAAGCTCAGAGGTCCTGGGTATCACTGTTAGGAATGAGCACAGAGGTGTCTAGGTATCACTGTTAGGAATGAGCCCAATGGTGGCTTGGTATCACTGCAGGGAATGAACACAGAGGTGGCAGGGTATCATTTTTAAGAATGAGCACAGAGGTGGCTGGATATCCCTGTCAGGAATGAGCACAGAGCTGTCTGGGTATTACAGTGAGAAAAGAGCCCAATGTTGGCTGGGTATCAATGTTAGGAGCAAACCCAGAGGTGGCTAGGTATCACTGTTAGGAACGAGAACTGAGGTGGCGGGGTATGACTGTTAGGAACAAGCAGAGAGGCTGCTAGGTATCACTGTTAGGAGCGAGAACAGAGGTGGCTGGGTATCACTCTTAGGAACAAGCAGAGAGGTGGCTAGGTATCACTGTTAGGAATGAGAACAGAGTTGGCTGGATATCATTGTTAAGAACTAGCACAGAGGTGGCTGGGTATCACTCTAAGGAATGAGTACAGAGGTGGCTAGGTATCAGTGTTAGGAACGAGCACAGATGTGGCTGGGTATCACTGTTAGGAATGAGCACAGAGTTGACTTTCTCGCATGATTAGGAATGAGCACAGAGGTGGCTGGGTGTCACTGTTAGGAATAAGCACAGAGGTAGCTAGGTATCACTGTTAGGAATGAGCACAGAGATGGTGGGGTATCACTGTTTGGAACAAGCACAGAGGTGGCTGGGTATCACTGTTTGTAATGAGCACAGAGGTGGCTGGATATTACTGTTAGGAATGAGCACATATGTGGCTGGCTATCACTGTTTGGAATGAGCACAGTGGTGGCTTGGTATCACTGTTAGGAATGAGAACAGAGGTGGCTGGGTATCACGGTTAGGAATGAGCCCAGAGCTGGCTGGGTATCAACTGTCAGGAATTAGCCCAGAGTTACCTGGTTATCACTATTAGAAGTGAGCACAGAGGAGGCTGGGTTTCACTTTTGGACCCGAGGAGAGATGTGGCTAGATATCACTGTCAGGAGGAGCACAGAGGGTGGCTAGGTGCCACTGTCAGGAATGAGCACAGAGGTGGCTGACTATTACTGTCAGGATTGATCCACAGAGGTGGCTGAAGTATCGCTGTTAGGAATGAGGCTCAGTGGTGGCTGGCTATCACTGTCATTAAAAAGCACAGAGACATAGCTTGACAGCATGTGAGGAATGAAGCCAGAGCTGGCTGGAGTATGACTGTTAGGAATGAGGAGTGAAGGTGGCTGGATATGACTGTTAGGAACAAGCACAGATGTGGCTGGGTATCACTGTTAGTAACGAGCAGTGAGGTGGCTGTGTATGACTGTTAGGAACAAGCACAGAGGTGGCTGGGTATCACTGTTAGGAATGAGCCCAATGGTGGCTAGTTATCCATGTTAGGAATGAGCACAGAGGTGGCGGGGTATCATTGTTAAGAATGAGCACAGAGCTGTTTGGGTATCACTTTGAGAAATGAGCCCAGAGGTGGCTGGGTATCACTGTAATCAACGAGAAAGACATGGCTAGGTATCTGTTAGGAATGAGCACAGAGGTAGCTGGATGTCACTGTTAGGAATGAGCGCAGAAGTGGCTTGATATCAATGTTAGGAATAAGCACAGAGGTGGCTGGGTATCACTGTTAGGAATTAGCGCACAAGTGGTTAGATATCAATGTTAGGAATGAGCACAGAGGTGACTGGGTATCACTTTTAGGAGCGAACACAGTAGTAAGTGGGTATCACTGTCAGGAACGTGCACACAGGTGGCTGTGTATCACTGTCAAGAATCTAGCACAGAAGTGCCTGGGTATCACTGTCAGGAAGTTGCACAGAGGTGACTGGGTATCATTGTTTGGTATGAGCACAGAGATGGCTGACTGTCACTGTTAGGAACGAGGACAGAGGTGGCTAGGTATCACTGTTAGCAACGAGCAGTGAGGTGGCTGGTTATGACTGTTGGGAATCAAGCTTAGGTGGTGGCTGGGTATCACTGTTAGTTCTGAGGCAGAGGTGTGGCTGGTATAACTGTTTGGATTGAGCACAGAAGTGTCTGGGTATCACTCTCTTGAATGAGGACAGAAGGGTGGACATCACACAGGAGCAAGCTCAGAGTCCTGGGTATCACTGTTAGGAATGAGCAGAGGAATTGTCTACATTGTGCTAGGAATGAGGACAGAGGTAGCTAGCTATCACTGTCCAGAACAAGCACTGAGGTGGCTAGGTATGACTATTGGGAACATGCAGAGAGGTGTCTGTATATCACTGTAAGGATTGAGCACAGATGTGGCTGGGTATCAATGTTAGGAATGAGCACAGAGGTGGCTGGGTATCACTGTTAGGAAGGAGTATAGAGGTGGCTAGTTCTCACTGTTAGGAACAAGCACACAGGTGACTGGATATCACTGTTAGGAACGAGAACAGAGGTGGCTAGGTATCAGTGTTTGGAACGAGCACAGAGGTGGCTGGGTATCACTGTTATGAATGAGCACAGAGGTGGGTGTGTACCACTGTTAGGCACGAGCGCTGAGCTGACTGGCTAGCACTGTTTGGAACAAGCACAGAGGTGGCTAGGTAACACTGTCAGGAACTTGCACAGGAGGTGACTGGGTATCACTGTTAGGAACAAGCACAGAGATGGCTGAATATCACTGTTAGGGAACAGTACGAAGTGGCTGGGTATCACTCTCAGGAACAAAACACAGAGGGTGGCTGGGTATCATTGTTAGGAAAGAGTACAATTGGCTAGGTCTCACAGTTAGGAACAAGCACACTGGGAATCAGTGTTAGCAACAAGAACAGAGGTGGCTAGGTATCAGTGTTAGGAATGAGCACAGAGTTGACTGGCTAGCACTGTTAGGAACATGCACAGAGGTGGCCAGGTATCACTGTTAGGAATGAGCACAGAGATGGCTGGGTATCACTGTTTGGAATGAGCACAGAGGCGGCAGGGTATCACTGTTAGGAATGAACACAGAGGTGACTGGGTATCACTGTTAGGAACGAGCACAGAGCTGCTTGGGTATTATTGTTAAGAACGAGCACAGAGGTGGCTGGGTATCTCTGTTTGGAATGAGTTCAGAGGTGGCTGAGTATCACTGCTAGGAACAAGAAGAGAGGTTGTTAGATATCAGTGTTAGGAACGAGCACATAGGTGGCTGGGTATGACTGTTAGAAATGAGCACTAAGCTGTCTGGGTATCACTGTTAGGAACGAGGAGGGAGATGGCTGAGTGCCACTAATAGAAATTAACACAGTGGTGGCTGGGTATCACTGTTCAGAACAAGCATTGAGGTGGCCAGGTATGGCTATTAGGAATGAGCAAAGAGGTGTCTGTATATCACTGTTTGGAACGAACACAGAGGTTTCTAGGTCTCACTGTTAGGAACGAGCACAGAGGTAACTGTTTATCCCTGTTAGGAATGAGAACAGAGGTGGCTAGGTATCAGTGTTAGGAATGAGAACAGAGCTGGCTGGGTATCACTGTCTTGAACGAGCACAGAGGTGGCTGAGTATCACTTCTAGGAATGACCGCAGAGTTGGCCAGGTATTAGTGTTAAGAATGAGCATAGTGGTTTCCGGGTATCACTGTTGGGAACGAGCACAGAGGTGGCTGGGTATGACTGTTAGGAATGAGAACAGTGGTGGCTGGGTATCACAGTTAGAAATGAGGAGAGAGATGGCTGAGTGCCACTAATAGAAATTAACACAGTGGTGGCTGAGTATCACTGTTCAGAACAAGCATTGAGGTGGCCAGATATGGCTATTCTGAATGTGCAAAGAGGTGTCTGTATATCACTGTTTGGAATGAACACAGAGGTGACTGGGTGTCACTGTTAGGGAACGAGCACAGAGGTGGCTAGGTCTCACTGTTAGGAACGAGCACAGAGGTAACTGTTTATCACTGTTAGGAATGAGAACAGATGTTAGGAAGGAGTACAGAGGTTAAGGAACGAGCACAGAGCTGATTAGATATTACTGTTAAGAACAAGCACAGAGGTGGCTGGGTATCTCTGTTTGGAATGAGTACAGAGGTGGCTGGGTTTCACTGTTAGGAACTAACACAGAGATGGCTGGGTAACACTATCAGGAAGTTGCACAGAGGTGACTGGGTATCACTGTCAGAGACCAGTACAGAAGTGGCTGGGTATCACTCTAGGAACGAGCACAGAGGTGGCTGGGTATCATTGTTAGGAAAGAGTACAGATGTGGCTATGTCTCACAGTTAGGAACAAGCACACTTTGGAAATCACTGTTAGGGAACAAGAACAGAGGTGGGTAGGTATCAGTGTTAGGGAATGAGCACAGAGTTGACTGGCTAGACTGTTAGGAACAAGCACAGAGGTGGCCAGGCATCACTGTTAGGAATGAGCACAGATGGTGGGTATCACTGTTAGAAATGTATTAAGAGGTGACTGGGTATCACTGTTAGGAATGAAGCACAGAGCTCCTTGGGTATTGTTGTTAAGAATGAGCACAGAGGTGGATGGGTATCTCTGTTGCGAACGAGTTCAGAGGTGACTGGGTTTCACTGTTAGGAACAAGAACAGAGGTTGTTAGGTATCAGATGTAGAACGAGGACATAGTTGGCTGGATATGACTGTTAGGAATGAGCACTAAGCTGTCGGAGTATCACTGTTAGGAACGAGGAGAGAGAGATGGCTGAGTGCCACTAATAGAAATTAACACAGTTTTGGCTGGGTATCACTGTTCAGAACAAGCACTGCGGTGGCCAGGTATAACTATTAGGAATGTGCAAAGAGGTGTCTCCATATCACTGTTTGGAACTAGCACAGAGGTGGCTGGGTGTCACTGTTAGGAACGAGCACAGAGGTAACTGTTTATCACTGTTAGGAATGAGAACAGATGTTAGGAAGGAGTATAGAGGTTAGGAACGAGCACAGAGCTGGTTGGATATTACTGTTAAGAACGAGCACAGAGGTGGCTAGGCATCTCTGTTCGGAATGAGTACAGAGGTGGCTGGGTTTCAGTGTTAGAAATGAGAACAGAGGTGGCTACGTATCAGTGTTAGGAACGAGAACATAGGTGGCTGGGTATCACTGTTAGAAACAAGCACAGGAGTGACTATGTATCACTTCTAGGAATGAGCACAGAATTGGCTAGGTCTCAATTTTAGGAATGAGCACATAGGTGGCTGGGTATCACTGTTAGGAACGAGGTCAGAGATGGCTGGTTATCACTGTTAGAAATGAGCACAGAGGGTTCTGTATACCACTGTTGGGAATAAGCACAGAGGTGGCTGTATATCTGTTAGGACTGAGCACAGGTTTAAATGGCTAACACTGTTAGGAATGAGGACAGAGGTGGCTTGGTATCACTGTTAGGAACTAGCAAAGAGATGGCTGGGTATTACTGTTTGGAATGAGCGCAGAGGTGGCTGTATATCACTATTAGGAATGAGCACAGAGTTGACTGGCTAGCACTGTTTGGAACGAGGACAGAGCTTGCTCGGTATTCCTTATAGGAATGAGCACAGAGGTGGCTGGCTATCACTGGTATGAATGAGTGCAGTGGTGGCAGAGTATCACTGTTATGAATCAACACAGAGGTGACTGGTTATCACTGTTCGGAATGAGCACAGAGCTTGTTGGGTATTACTGTTAGGAACTGGCTCAGAGGTGGCTGGCCATCACTGGTAGGAATGAACACTGAGGTTACTGGGTATCACTGTTTGGAATGAGCACAGAGCTTGTTGGGTATCACTGTTAGGAATGATCACAGAGGTGACTGGGTATCATTTTTAGGAATGAGCACAGAGGTTGCTTGGTATGTGTTAGGAATGAGCACAGAGGTGGCTAGGTATCACTGTTAGGAATGAACACAGATGTGAGTGGATATCACTGTTAGGAATGAGCACAGAGGTGGCTGACTATCACTGGTAGGAATGAGCACAGTGGTGGCTTGGTATCTCTGTTAGGAATGAGCACTGAGGTGGTTGGGTATCACTAATACAAACAAGCACAGAGGTGGCTGGGTATCACTGTTACGAACAAGCACAGAGGTGGCTGGGTGTCACTGTTAGGAATGAGCACAGAGCTCCTTGGGTATTATTTCTAAGAACGAGCACAGAGGTGGGTTGGTATCTCTGTTCGGAATGAGTTCAGAGGTGGCTGGGTATCACTGTTAGGAACAAGAACAGAGATTGTTAGGTATCAGTGTTAGGAACGAGAACATAGTTGGCTGGGTATGACTGTTAGGAATGAGCACTAAGCTGTCTGAGTATCACTGTTAGGACCGAGGAGAGAGAGATGGCTGAGTGCCACTAATAGAAATTAACACAGTTTGGCTGGGTATCATTGTTCAGAACAAGCACTGCGGTGGCCAGGTATGACTATTAGGACTGTGCAAAGAAGTGTCTGCATATCACTGTTTGGAACGAGCACAGAGGTGGCTGGGTGTCACTGTTAGGAACGAGCACAGAGGTACCTGTTTATCACTGTTAGGAATGAGAACAGAGGTTAGGAACGAGCACAGACCTGGTTGGATATTACTGTTAAGAACGAGCACAAAGGTGGCTAGCTATCTCTGTTCGGAACGAGTACAGAGGTGGCTACGTATCAGTGTTAGGAATGAGAACATAGGTGGCTGGGTATCACTGTTAGAAACAAGCACAGGAGTGACTATGTATCACTTCTAGGAATGAGCACAGAATTGGCTAGGTCTCAATTTTAGGAATGAGCACATAGGTGGCTGGGTATCACTATTAGGAACGAGGTCAGAGATGGCTGGTTATCACTTTTAGAAATGAGCACAGAGGTTTCTGAATACCACTGTTGGGAATGAGCACAGAGGTGGCTGTATATCTGTTAGGACTGAGCACAGGTTTAAATGGCTAACACTGTTAGGAATGAGGACAGAGGTGGATTGGTATCACTGTCAGGAACGAGCAAAGAGATGGCTGGGTATTACTGTTTGGAATGAGCGCAGAGGTGGCTGTATATCACTATTAGGAATGATCACGAGTTGAATGGCGAGCACTGTTTGGAACGAGGACAGAGCTTGCTCGGTATTCCTTTTAGGAATGAGCACAGAGGTGGCTGGCTATCACTTGTATGAATGAGTGCAGTGGTGGCAGAGTATCACTGTTATGAATCAACACAGAGGTGACTGGTTATCACTGTTGGGAATGAGCACAGAGTTTATTGGGTATTACTGTTAGGAACTGGCACAGAGGTGGCTGGCCGTCACTGGTAGGAATGAACACAGGAGGTTACTGGGTATCACTGTTTGGAATGAGCACAGAGCTTGTTGGGTATCACTGTTAGGAATGATCACAGAGGTGACTGGGTATCACTTTTAGGAATGAGCCCAGAGGTTGCTTGGTATGTGTTAGGAATGAGCACAGAGCTGGGGTATCACTGTTGAGAATGAACACAGGCGTGAGTGGATATCACTGTTGGGAATGAGCACAGAGGTGGCTGACTATCACTGGTAGGAATGAGCACAGTGGTGGCTTGGTATCTCTGTTAGGAATGAGCACTGAGGTGGTTGGGTATCACTAATACGAACAAGCACAGAGGTGGCTGGGTATCACTGTTACAAACGAGCACAGAGGTGGCTGTGTGTCACTGTTAGGAATGATCACTGTGATAGCTGGGTATCACTGTTAGAAATGAGCCCAGAGGTTGCCTGGTATGTGTTTGTAATGAGCACAGAAGTGACTAGGTAAGACTGTTAGGAACGAGAACAGTGGTGGCTGGGTATCACTGTTACGAACGAGGAGAGAGAGATGGCTGAGTACCACTATTAGAAATTAACACAGTGGTGGCTGGGTATCACTGTTCAGAACAAGCATTGAGGTGGCCAGGTATGGCTATTAGGAATGTACAAAGAAGTGTCTGTATATCACTGTTTTTAACGAACACAGAGGTGGCTGGGTGTCACTGTTAGGAACGAGCACAGAGCTGGTTGGGTAATACTGTTACGAATGAGTACAGAGGTGGCTGGGTATCACAGTTAGGAATGAACACAGAGGTGACTGGGTATCACTGTTAGGAATGAGCTGAGAGGTTGCTTGGTATGTGTTAGGAATGAGCACAGAGGTAGCTAGGCATCACTGTTAGGAATGAGCACTGAGATGGCTGGGTATCACTGTTAGAAATGAGCTGAGAGGTTGCTTGGTATGTGTTTGGAATGAGCACAGAGGTGGCTAGGTATCACTGTTAGGAATGAGCACTGAGGTGGCTAGGTATCACTGTTGGAATGAACTCAGATGTGGCTGGGTATCACTGTTAGGAATGAGTACAGAGGTGGCTGAGTATCACTGTTAGGAATGAACCAGGGTGGCTGGGTGTCACTGTTAGGAATGAGTACAGAGGTGGCTGGGTATGACTGTTAGGAGACGAGGAACAGTTGTGGCTGGGTATCACTGTTGAACGAGGGAGAGAGAGATGGCTGGGTGCCACTAATGAGAAATCAACACAGTGGTGGCTGGGTATCACTGTTCGAGAACAAGCACTGAGGGTGGCCGGGTATGACTATTAGAAAGGGGTGTCTATATCACTGTTTGGAACGAGCACAGAGGTGGCTGGGTGAAACTGTTAGGAATGAGCACGAGGGTGGCTAGGTCTCACTGTTAGGAACAGAGCACAGGCGTAACTGTTTATCCCTGTTAGGAATGAGAACAGAGGTGGCTAGGTATCAGTGTTAGGAATGAGCACAGAGCTGGCTGGGTATCACTGTCTTGAGACGAACACAGAGGTGGCTGAGTATCACTTCTGGAATGACCACAGAGTTGGCCAGGTATTAGTGTTAAGAATGAGCATAGTGGTTTCTGGGTATCACTGTTGGGAGCGAGCACAGAGGTCGCTGTATATCACTGTTAGGAGCAGGCACAGAGTTGACTGGCTAGAGTGTTAGGAACAAGGACTGAGGTGGCTAGGTATCACTGTTAGGAATGAGCACAGAGATGGCGGGGTATCACTATTTGGAATGAGCACAGAGGCATCTGTATATCACTTTTAGGAACGAGCACAGAGTTGACTGGCTGGAAGTGTTAGGAACAAGGACTGAGGTGGCAAGGTATTACTGTTAGGAACGAGCAGAGAGATTACTGGGTATCACTATTTGCAATGAACAGAGAGGTGACTGGGTATCACTGTTAGGAATAAGCACAGAGGTTGCTGGCTATCACTGTTAGGAATGTGCACAGAGGTGGCTGGGTATCACTGTTAGGAATGAGCACAGAGGAGGCTGGCTATCACTGTTAGGAATGAGCACAGTGGTGGCTTGGTATTACTTTTAGTAATGAGGATAGAGGTGGATGGGTATCAGTGTTGGAATGAGCACAGAGTTGGTTGGGTATCACTATTGGTAATGAGCACAGAGGTGGCTGGGTATCAATGTTAGAAACGGTCACACAGGTGACTGGGTGTCTCATTAGGAATGAGCTGGGAAGTTGCTTGGTATGTGTTGAATCACTACAGAGGGTGGTTGGGTATCACTGTTAGGAATGTGCTGTGAGGTGGTTGGGTAATACTGTAAGGAACAAGCACAGAGGTGGCTGGGTATGACTGTTAGGAATGAGCACTAAGCTGTCTGGGTATCACTGTTAGGAACGAGGAGAGAGAGATGGCTGAGTGCCACTAATAGAAATTAACACATTGGTGGCTGGGTATCACTGTTCAGAACAAGCACTGAGGTGGCCAGGCATGACTATTAGGAATGAGCAAAGAGGTGTCTGCATATCACTGTTTGGAACGAGCACAGAGGTGGCTGGGTGAAACTGTTAGGAATGAGCACAGAGATGGCTAGGGTCTCACTGTTAGGAACAAGCACAGAGGTAATTGTTTATCACTGTTAGAAATGAGAACAGATGTTAGGAATGAGTATAGAGGTCAGGAACGAGCACAGAGCTGGTTAGATATTACTGTTAAGAACAAGCACAGAGGTGGCTGGGTATGTCTGTTCGGAATGATTACAGAGGTGGCTGGGTTTCATTGTTAGGAACGAACACAGAGATGGCTGGGTAACACTATCAGGAAGTTGCACAGAGGTGACAGGGTATCACTTTCAGGAACGAGTACAGAAGTGGCTGGTATCACTCTTAGGAACGAGCACAGAGGTGGCTGGTTATCACTGTTAGGAAAGAGTACAGATGTGGCATGTCTGACAGTTATGAACAAGCACACTTGGAATCACTGTTAGGAACCAGAACAGAGGTGGCTAGGTGTCAGTGTTAGGAATGAGCACAGCGTTGACTGGCTAGCACTGTTAGGAACAAGCACAGAGGTGGCCAGGTATCACTGTTAGGAATGAGCACAGAGATGGGTGGGTATCACTGTTTGGAATGAGCACAGAGGTGGCTGGGTATCACTGTTAGAAATGTACAAAGAGGTGACTGGGTATCACTGTTAGGAATGAGCACAGAGCTCCTTGGGTATTATTGTTAAGAACAAGCACAGAGGTGGATGGGTATCTCTGTTGAACAGAGTTCAGAGGTGGCTGGGTATCACTGTTAGGAACAAGAACAGAGGTTGTTAGGTATCAGTGTTAGGAACGAGAACATAGTTGGCTGGGTATGACTGTTAGGAATGAGCACTAAGCTGTCTGGGTATCACTGTTAGGAATGAGGAGAGAGAGATGGCTGAGTGCCACTAATAGAAATTAACACAGTTTTGGCTGGGTATCACTGTTCAGAACAAGGACTGCGGTGGCCAGGTATGACTATTAGGAATGTGCAAAGAGGAGTCTGCATATCACTGTTTGGAACGAGCACAGAGGTGGCTGGGTGTCACTGTTAGGAACGAGCACAGAGGTAACTGTTTATCACTGTTAGGAATGAGAACAGATGTTAGGAAGGAGTATAGAGGTTAGGAACGAGCACAGAGCTGGTTGGATATTACTGTTAAGAACGAGCACAGAGGTGGCTAGGTATCTCTTTTTGGAACGAGTACAGAGGTGGCTGGGTTTCACTGTTAGAAATGAGAACAGAGGTGGCTACGTATCAGTGTTAGGAACGAGAACATAGGTGGCTGGGTATCACTGTTAGAAACAAGCACAGGAGTGACTATGTATCACTTCTAGGAATGAGCACAGAATTGGCTAGGTCTCAATTTTAGGAATGAGCACATAGGTGGCTGGGTATCACTGTTAGGAACGAGGTCAGAGATGGCTGGTTATCACTGTTAGAAATGAGCACAGAGGGTTCTGTATACCACTGTTGGGAATAAGCACAGAGGTGGCTGTATATCTGTTAGGACTGAGCACAGGTTTAAATGGCTAACACTGTTAGGAATGAGGACAGAGGTGGCTTGGTATCACTGTTAGGAATGAGCAAAAGATGGCTGGGTATTACTGTTTGGAATGAGCGCAGAGGTGGCTGTATATCACTATTTTGAATGAGCACAGAGTTGACTGGCTAGCACTGTTTGGAACGAGGACAGAGCTTGCTCGGTATTCCTTTTAGGAATGAGTACAGAGGTGGCTGGCTATCACTTGCATGAATGAGCGCAGTGGTGGCAGAGTATCACTGTTATAAATCAACACAGAGGTGACTGGTTATCACTGTTGGGAATGAGCACAGAGCTTGTTAGGTATTACTGTTAGGAACTGGCACAGAGGTGACTGGCCGTCACTGGTAGGAATGAACACTGAGGATACTGGGTATCACTGTTTGGAATGAGCACAGTGCTTGTTGGGTATCACTGTTAGGAATGATCACAGAGGTGACTGGGTATCACTTTAAGGAATGAGCCCAGAGGTTGCTTGGTATGTGTTAGGAATGAGCACAGAGGTGGCTAGGTATCACTGTTAGGAATGAACACAGGCGTGACTGGATGTCACTGTTAGAGAATGAGCACAGAGGTGGCTGACTATCACTGGTAGGAATGAGCTCAGTGGTGGTTTGGTATCTCTGTTAGGAATGAGCACTGAGGTGGCTGGGTATCACTAATCTGAACAAGCACAGAGGTGGCTGGGTATCACTGTTTGAGACAGGCAGAGGTGGCTGGGTGTCACTGTTAGGAATGATCACTGAGATAGCTGGGTATCACTGTTGAGAAATGAGCCCAGAGGTTGCTTGGTATGTGTTTGGAATGAGCACAGAAGTGACTGGGTATGACTGTTTGGAATGAGAACAGTGGTGGCTGGGTATCACTGTTAGGAACAAGGAGAGAGAGAGATGGCTGAGTACCCCTATTAGAAATTAACACAGTGGTGGCTGGGTATCAGTGTTCTGAACAAGCATTGAGGTGGCCAGGTATGGCTATTCAGAATGTGCAAAGAGGTGTCTGTATATCACTGTTTGGAACGAACACGGAGGTGGCTGGGTGTCACTGTTAGGATCGAGCACAGAGGTGGCTAGGTCTCACTGTTAGGAACGAGCAGAGAGGTAACTGTTTATCCCTTTTAGGAATGAGAGCAGTGGTGGCTAGGTATCCGTGTTAGGAACGAGCACAAAGTTGGCTGGGTATCACTGTCTTGAACGAGCACAGAGGTGGCTGAGTATAACTTCTGGGAATGACCACAGAGTTGGCCAGGTATTAGTGTTAAGAATGAGCATAGTGGTTTCTGGCTATCACTGTTGGGAATGAGCACAGAGGTGGCTGTATATCACTGTCAGGAACGAACACAGAGTTGACTGGCTAGAAGTTTTAGGAACAAGGACTGAGGTGGCTAGGTATCACTGTTAGGAACGAGCACAGAGATGGCGGGGTATCACTGTTTGGAATGAGCACAGAAGCGGCTGTATATCACTTTTAGGAACGAGCACAGAGTTGACTGGCTAGAAGTGTTAGGAACAAGGACTGAGTTGGCTAGGTATTACTGTTAGGAACGAGCATAGAGATGACTGGGTATCACTATTTGCAATGAACACAGAGGTGACTAGGTATCACTGTTAGGAATGAGCACAGAGGTGGCTACGTATCACTGTTTGGAACGCGCACAGAGGTGACTGGGTATCATTTTTAGGAACAGGCACAGAGTTGACTGGTGAGCACTGTTAGGAATGAGCACAAAGATGGCTGGGTCTGACTGTTTGGAACGCGCACAGTGGTGACTGGGTATCATTGCTAGGAACGAGCACAGAGCTGGTTGGTTATTACTGTTAAGAATGAGTACAGAGGTGGCTGGGTATCTCAGTTAGGAATGAACACAAAGGTGACTGGGTATCACTCTTAGGAATGAGCTGAGAAGTTGCTTGGTATGTGTTAGGAATGAGCACAGAGGTAGCTAGGCATCACTGTTAGGAATGAGCAGTGAGATGGCTGGGTATCACTGTTAGAAATGAGCTGAGAGGTTGTTTGGTATGTGTTTGGAATGAGCACAGAGGTGGCTAGGTATCACTGTTAGGAATGAACACAAAGGTGGCTGGGTATCACTGTTAAGAATGAGTACAGAGGTGGCTAGGTATCACTGTTAGGAATGAACACAGAGGTGGCTGGGTGTCACTATTGGGAATGAGTACAGAGGTGGCTGGGTATGACTGTTAGGAACAAGGACAGTGGTGGCTGAGTATCACTGTTAGGAACAAGAGAAAGATGGCTGAGTGTCACTAATAGAAATTAACACAGTGGTGGCTGGATATCCTGTTCCAGAACAAACATTAGGGTATTGGGTATGGCTATTAGTATAATGCAAAGAGGTGTCTGTATATCACTGATTGGAGCAGACACAGAGGGTTTCTAGGTCTCACTGTTAGGGAGCGAGCACAGAGGTAACTGTTTGTCCTGTTAGGGAATATGAGAACAGGGTGGCTAGGTATCAGTGTTAGGAATGAGCACCAGAGCTGGCTGGGTATCACTGTGTGAGCAGAGCACAGAGGTGGCTGAGTATCACTTCAAGGAATGACCACAGAGTTAGCCAGTTGATAGTGTTAAGAATGAGCATAGTGGTGTCTGGGTATCACTGTTGGGAACGAGCACAGAGGTGGCTGTATATCACTGTTAGGAACGAGCACAGAGTTGACTGGCTAGAAGTGTTATGAACAAGGACTGAGGTGGCTAGGTGTCACTGTTAGGAACAAGCTCAGAGATGGTGGGGTATCACTATTTGGAATGAGCACAGAGGCAGCTGTATATCACTTTTTGGAACGAGCACAGAGTTGACTGGCTGGAGGTGTTAGGAACAAGGACTGAGGTGGCTAGGTATTACTGTTAGGAACAGAGCATAGAGATGACTGGGTATCACAATTGCAATGAAGCACATAGGTGACTGGGTATCACTGTTAGGAATGAGCACAGAGGTTGCTGGTTATCACAGTTAGGAATGTGCATAGAGGTGGCAGGGGATCACTGTTGGGAATGAACACAAAAGTGACTGGGTATCACTGTTAGGAATGAGCACAGAGGTGGCTGGGTATCACTGTTAGGAATGAGTACAGAGGTGGCTAGGTATCACTGTTAGGAATGAACACAGAGGTGGCTGGGTGTCAGTGTTAGGAATGAGTACAGAGGTGGCTGGGTATGACTGTTAGGAACGAGAACAGTGGTGGCTGGGTATCACTGTTAGGAACGAGGAGAGAGATGGCTGAGTGCCACTATAAGAAATTAACACAGTGGTGGCTGGGTATCACTGTTCAGAACAAGCATTGAGGGTGGCCAGGTATGGCTATTAGGGAATGTGCAAAGAGGTGTCTCTTATATCACTGTTTGGAATGAACACAGAGGTTTCTAGGTCTCACTGGTAGGAACGAGCACAGAGGTAACTGTTTATCCTGTTGGGAATGAGAACAGAGGTGGCTAGGTATCAGTGTTAGGAATGAGCACAGAGCTGGCTGGGTATCACTGTCTTGAGCAGCACAGAGGTGGCTGAGTATCACTTCTAGGAATGACCTCCAGAGTTTGCCAGGTATTAGTTTAAGAATGAGCATAGTGGTTTCTGGGTATCACTGTTGGGAACAAGCACAGAGGTGGCTGTATATCACTGTTAGGAACAAGCAGAGAGTTGACTGGCTAGAAGTGTTATGAACAAGGACTGAGGTGGCTAGGTATCACTGTTAGGAACGAGGCACAGAGATGGTGGGGTGTCACTGTTTGGAACGAGCACAGAGGCAGCTGTATATCACTTTTAGGAACGAGCACAGAGTTGACTGGCTGGAAGTGTTAGGAACAAGGACTGGGGTGGCTAGGTATTACTGTTAGGAATGAGCATAGAGATGACTGGGTATCACTGTTAGCAATGAACACAGAGGTGACTGGGTATCACTGTTAGGAATGAGCACAGAGGTTGTTGGCTATCACTATTAGGAATGTGCACAGAGGTGGCTGGGTATCACTGTTAGGAATGAACACAAAAGTGACTGGGTATCACTGTTAGGAATGAGCGAGGAGGCTGGCTATCACTGTTAGGAATGAGCACAGTGGTGGCTTGGTATCACTTACAGGAATGAGGACAGAGGTGGATGGGTATCAGTGTTAGGAATGAGCACAGAGTTGGTTGGGTATCACTATTAGGAATGAGCACAGAGGTGGCTGGGTATGAATGTTAGAAACGATCACAGAGGTGACTGGGTGTCACTGTTAGGATTGAGCTGAGAGGTTGCTTGGTATGTGTTAGGAATGTGTACAGTGGTGGTTAGGTATCTCTTAGGAATGTGCTGTGACATTGTTGGGTATGACTGTAAGGAACAAGCACAGAGGTGGCTGGGTATGACTGTTAGGAATGAGCACTAAGCTGTCTGGGTATCACTGTTAGGAATGAGGAGAGAGATGGCTGAGTGCCACTAATAGAAATTAACACAGTGGTGGCTGGGTATCACTGTTCAGAACAAGCACTGAGGTGGCCAGGTATGACTATTGGGAATGTGCAAAGAGGTGTGTGTATATCACTGTTTGGAACGAGCACAGAGGTGGCTGGGTGTCACTGTTAGGAACGAGCACAGAGGTAACTGTTTATCACTGTTTGGAATGAGAACAGATGTTAGGAAGGAGTATAGAGGTTAGGAACGAGCACAGAACTGGTTGGATATTACTGTTAAGAACAAGCACAGAGGTGGCTGGGTATCTCTGTTTGGAATGAGTACAGAGGTGGCTGGGTTTCACTGTTAGGAACGAACACAGAGATGGCTGGGTAACACTATCAGGCGATTGCACAGAGGTGACTGGGTATCACTGTCAGGAATGAGTTCAGAAGTGGCTGGGTATCACTCTTAGGAACGAGCACAGAGGTGGCTAGTATCATTGTTAGGAAAGAGTACAGATGTGGCCATGTCTCACAGTTAGGAACAAGCACACTTGGAATCACTGTTAGGAACAAGAACAGAGGTGGCTAGGTATCAGTGTTAGGAATGAGCACAGAGTTGACTGGCTAGCACTGTTTGGAACAAGCACAGAGGTGGCCAGGTATCACTGTTAGAAATGAGCACAGAGATGGGTGGGTATCACTGTTTGGAATGAGCACAGAGGTGGCTGGGTATCACTGTTAGAAATGTACATAGAGGTGACTGGGTATCTCTGTTAGGAATGAGCACAGAGCTCCTTGGGTATTATTCTTAAGAACGAGCACAGAGGTGGGTGGGTATCTCTGTTCGGAACGAGTTCAGAGGTGGCTGGGTATCACTGTTTGGAACAAGAACAGAGGTTGTTAGGTATCAGTGTTAGGAACGAGAACATAGTTGGCCGGGTATGACTGTTAGGAATGAGCACTAAACTGTCTGAGTATCACTGTTAGGAACGAGGAGAGAGAGAGATTGCTGAGTGCCACTAATAGAAATGAACACAGTTTTGGCTGGGTATCACTGTTCAGAACAAGCACTGCGGTGTCAGGTATGACTATTATGAATGTGAAAAGAGGAGTCTGCATATCACTGTTTGGAACGAGCACAGAGGTGGCTGGGTATCATTGTTAGGAAAGAGTACAGATGTGGCATGTCTCACAGTTATGAACAAGCACACTTGGAATCACTGTTAGGAACCAGAACAGAAGTGGCTAGGTATCAGTGTTAGGAATGAGCACAGCGTTGACTGGCTAGCACTGTTAGGAACAAGCACAGAGGTGGCCAGGTATCACTGTTAGGAATGAGCACAGAGATGGGTGGGTATCACTGTTTGGAATGAGCACAGAGGTGGCTGGGTATCACTGTTAGAAATGTACAAAGAGGTGACTGGGTATCACTGTTAGGAATGAGCACAGAGCTCCTTGGGTATTATTGTTAAGAACAAGCACAGAGGTGGATGGGTATCTCTGTTCGGAACGAGTTCAGAGGTGGCTGGGTATCACTGTTAGGAACAAGAACAGAGGTTGTTAGGTATCAGTGTTAGGAACGAGAACATAGTTGGCTGGGTATGACTGTTAGGAATGAGCACTAAGCTGTCTGAGTATCACTGTTAGGAACGAGGAGAGAGAGATGGCTGAGTGCCACTAATAGAAATTAACACAGTTTTGGCTGGGTATCACTGTTCAGAACAAGCACTGCGGTGGCCAGGTATGACTATTAGGAATGTGCAAAGAGGTGTCTGCATATCACTGTTTGGAACGAGCACAGAGGTGGCTGGGTGTCACTGTTGGGAACGAGCACAGAGGTAACTGTTTATCACTGTTAGGAATGAGAACAGATGTTAGGAAGGAGTATAGAGGTTAGGAACAGGCACAGAGCTGGTTGGATATTACTGTTAGAACGAGCACAGAGGTGGCTAGGTATCTCTTTTGGAGCAGTACAGAGGTGGCTGGGTTTCAGTGTTAGAAATGAGAACAGAGGTGGCTACGTATCAGTGTTAGGAACGAGAACATAGGTGGCTGGGTATCACTGTTAGAAACAAGCACAGGAGTGACTATGTATCACTTCTAGGAATGAGCACAGAGTTGGCTAGGTCTCAATTTTAGGAATGAGCACATAGGTGGCTGGGTATCACTGTTAGGAACGAGGTCAGAGATGGCTGGTTATCACTGATAGAAATGAGCACAGAGGTTTCTGTATACCACTGTTGGGAATGATCACAGAGGTGGCTGTATATCTGTTAGGACTGAGCACAGGTTTAAATGGCTAACCCTGTTAGGAATGAGGACAGAGGTGGCTTGGTATCACTGTTAGGAATGAGCAAATAGATGGCTGGGTATTACTGTTTGGAATGAGCGCAGAGGTGGCTGTATATCACTATTAGGAATGAGCACAGAGTTGACTGGCTAGCACTGTTTGGAACGAGGACAGAGCTTGCTCGGTATTCCTTTAGGAATGAGCACAGAGGTGGCTGGCTATCACTGGTATGAATGAGGCGCAGTGGTGGCAGAGTATCACTGCTATGAATCAACACAGAGGTGACTGGTTATCACTGTTAGGAATGAGCACAGAGCTTGTTAGGTATTACTGTTAGGAACTGGCACAGAGGTGACTGGCCGTCACTGGTAGGAATGAACACTGAGGATACTGGGTATCACTGTTTGGAATGAGCACAGTGCTTGTTGGGTATCACTGTTAGGAATGATCACAGAGGTGACTGGGTATCACTTTAAGGAATGAGCCCAGAGGTTGCTTGGTATGTGTTAGGAATGAGCACAGAGGTGGCTAGGTATCACAGTTAGGAATGAACACAGACGTGACTGGATATCACTGTTAGAAATGAGCACAGAGGTGGCTGACTATCACTGGTAGGAATGAGCACAGTGGTGGTTTGGTATCTCTGTTAGGAATGAGCACTGAGGTGGCTGGGTATCACTAATACGAACAAGCACAGAGGTGGCTGGGTATCACTGTTACGAACGAGGCAGAGGTGGCTGTGTGTCACTGTTAGGAATGATCACTGAGATAGCTGGGTATCACTGTTAGAAATGAGCCCAGAGGTTGCTTGGTATGTGTTTGGAATGAGCACAGAAGTGACTGGGTATGACTGTTAGGAATGAGAACAGTGGTGGCTGGTATCACTGTTAGGAACAAGGAGAGAGAGAGATGGCTGAGTACCCCTATTAGAAATTAACACAGTGGTGGCTGGGTATCAGTATTCTGGACAAGCATTGAGGTGGCCAGGTATGGCTATTAGGAATGTGCAAAGAGGTGTCTGTATATCACTGTTTGGAACGAACACAGAGGTGGCTGGGTGTCACTGTTAGGATCGAGCACAGAGGTGGCTAGGTCTCACTGTTAGGAATGAGCAGAGAGGTCACTGTTTATCCTTTTGGAATGAGAGCAGTGGTGGCTAGGTATCCGTGTTGGGAGCAGGCACAGAGCTGGCTGGGTATCACTGTCTTGAGCAGAGCACAGAGGTGGCTGAGTATCACTTCTAGGAATGACCACAGAGTTGGCCAGGTATTAGTGTTAAGAATGAGCATAGTGGTTTCTGGGTATCACTGTTGGGAACCTGTACAGAGGTGGCTGTATATCACTGTTGGAGCAGCACAGAGTTGACTGGCTAGGAGTGTTAGGAACAAGGACTGAGGTGGCTAGGTATCACTGTTAGGAACGAGCACAGAGATGGTGAGGTATCACTGTTTGAAATGAGCACAGAGGCGGCTGTATATCACTTTTAGAACGAGCACAGAGTTGACTGGCTAGAGTGTTAGGAACAAGGACTGAGGTGGCTAGGTATTACTGTTGGAACGAGCATAGAGATGACTGGGTATCACTATTTGCAATGAACACAGAGGTGACTAGGTATCACTGTTAGGAATGAGCAGAGGTGGCTCGTATCACTGTTTGGAGCAGCACAGAGAGGTGACTGGGTATCATTTTTAGGAACAGGCACAGAGTTGACTGGTGAGCACTGTTGGGAATGAGCACAAAGATGGCTGGGTCTGACTGTTTGGAGCAGCACAGTGGTGACTGGGTATCATTGCTAGGAGCGAGCACAGGCTGGTTGGTTATTACTGTTAAGAATGAGTACAGAGGTGGCTGGGTATCTCAGTTAGAATGAACACAAAGGTGACTGGGTATCACTCTGGGAATGAGCTGAAGTTGCTTGGTATGTGTTAGGAATGAGCACAGAGGTAGCTAGGCATCACTGTTAGGAATGAGCAGTGAGATGGCTGGGTATCACTGTTAGAAATGAGCTGAGGGAGGTTGTTTGGTATGTGTTTGGAATGAGCACAGAGGTGGCTAGGTATCACTGTTAGAATGAACACAAAGGTGGCTGGGTATCACTGTTAGGAATGAGTACAGAGGTGGCTAGGTATCACTGTTAGGAATGAACACAGAGGTGGCTGGGTGTCACTAGTGGGAATGAGTACAGAGGTGGCTGGGTATGACTGTTAGGAACAAGGACAGTGGTGGCTGAGTATCACTGTTAGGAACAAGGAGAAAGATGGCTGAGTGTCACTAATAGAAATTAACACAGTGGTGGCTGGATATCACTGTTCAGAACAAGCATTGAGGTGGCCAGGTATGGCTATTAGTAATGTGCAAAGAGGTGTCTGTATATCACTGATTGGAACGAACACAGAGGTTTCTAGGTCTCACTGTTAGAGACGAGAGCACAGAGGTAACTGTTTGTCCTGTTAGGGAATATGAGAACAGGGTGGCTAGGTATCAGTGTTAGGAATGAGCACCAGAGCTGGCTGGGTATCACTGTGTTGAGCAGAGCACAGAGGTGGCAGGTATCACTTCAAGGAATGACCACAGAGTTAGCCAGTTGATAGTGTTAAGAATGAGCATAGTGGTGTCTGGTGTATCACTGTTGAGACGAGCACAGAGGTGGCTGTATATCACTGTTAGGAGCGAGGCACAGAGTTGACTGGCTAGAAGTGTTATGAACAAGGACTGGGGTGGCTAGGTGTCACTGTTGGGAACAAGCTCAGAGATGGTGGGGTATCACTATTTGGAATGAGCACAGAGGCAGCTGTATATCACTTTTTGGAGCGAGCACAGAGTTGACTGGCTGGAGGTGTTAGGAACAAGGACTGAGGTGGCTAGGTATTACTGTTAGGAACAGGCATAGAGATGAGTGGGTATCACAATTGCAATGAGCACATGGGTGACTGGGTATCACTGTTAGGAATGAGCACAGAGGTTGCTGGTTATCTGATTAGGAATGTGCTGGAGGTGGGGGGATCACTGTTGGGAATGAACACAAAAGTGACTGGGTATCACTGTTAGGAATGAGCACAGAGGTGGCTGGGTATCACTGTTAGGAATGAGTACAGAGGTGGCTAGGTATCACTGTTAGGAATGAACACAGAGGTGGCTGGGTGTCAGTGTTAGGAATGAGTACAGAGGTGGCTGGGTATGACTGTTAGGAACGAGAACAGTGGTGGCTGGGTATCACTGTTAGGAACGAGGAGAGAGATGGCTGAGTGCCACTTATAGAAATTAACACAGTGGTGCCTGGGTATCACTGTTCAGAACAAGCATTGAGGTGGCCAGGTATGGCTATTAGATAATGCAAAGAGGTGTCTGTATATCACTGTTTGGAACGAACACAGAGGATTCTAGGTCTCACTGTAGGAATGAGCACAGAGGTAACTGTTTATCCCTGTTAGGAAAGTGAACAGAGGTGGCTAGGTATCAGTGTTGGGAATGAGCACAGAGCTGGCTGGGTATCACTGTCTTGAACGAGCACAGAGGTGGCTGAGTATCACTTCTAGGAATGACCTCAAGAGTTTGCCAGGTATTAGTTTAAGAATGAGCATAGTGGTTTCTGGGTATCACTGTTGGGAACAAGCACAGAGGTGGCTGTATATCACTGTTAGGAACAAGCAGAGAGTTGACTGGCTAGAAGTGTTATGAACAAGGACTGGGGTGGCTAGGTATCACTGTTAGGAACGAGCACAGAGATGGTGGGGTGTCACTGTTTGGAACGAGCACAGAGGCAGCTGTATATCACTTTTGGAACGAGCACAGAGTTGACTGGCTGGAAGTGTTAGGAACAAGGACTGAGGTGGCTAGGTATTACTGTTAGGAATGAGCATAGAGATGACTGGTATCACTTTTGCAATGAACACAGAGGTGACTGGGTATCACTGTTAGGAATGAGCACAGAGGTTGCTGGCTATCACTATTAGGAATGTGCACAGAGGTGGCTGGGTATCACTGTTAGGAATGAACACAAAAGTGACTGGGTATCACTGTTAGGAATGAGCTCAGAGGAGGCTGGCTATCACTGTTAGGAATGAGCACAGTGGTGGCTTGGTATCACTTTTAGGAATGAGGACAGAGGTGGATGGGTATCAGTGTCAGGAATGAGCACAGAGTTGGTTGGGTATCACTATTAGGAATGAGCACAGAGGTGGCTGGTATCAATGTTAGAAACGATCACAGAGGTGACTGGGTGTCACTGTTAGGATTGAGCTGAGAGGTTGCTTGGTATGTGTTAGGAATGTGTACAGAGGTGGTTAGGTATCTCTGTTAGGAATGTGCTGTGACGTTGTTGGGTATGACTGTAAGGAACAAGCACAGAGGTGGCTGGGTATGACTGTTAGGAATGAGCACTAAGCTGTCTGGGTATCACTGTTAGGAATGAGGAGAGAGATGGCTGAGTGCCACTAATAGAAATTAACACAGTGGTGGCTGGGTATCACTGTTCAGAACAAGCACTGAGGGTGGCCAGGTATGACTATTGGAATGTACAGAGGGTGTGTGCATATCACTGTTTGGAACAGGCACAGAGGTGGCTGGGTGTCACTGTGTGGCGAGCACAGAGGTAACTGTTTATCACTGTTTGGAATGAGAACAGATGTTAGGAAGGAGTATAGAGGTTAGGACGAGCACAGAACTGGTTGGATATTACTGTTAAGAACAAGCACAGAGGTGGCTGGGTATCTCTGTTTGGAATGAGTACAGAGGTGGCTGGGTTTCACTGTTAGGAACGAACACAGAGATGGCTGGGTAACACTATCAGGCGATTGCACAGAGGTGACTGGGTATCACTGTCAGGAATGAGTACAAGTGGCTGGGTATCACTCTTGGGAGCAGGCACAGAGGTGGCTAGTATCATTGTTAGGAAAGAGTACAGATGTGGCCATGTCTCACAGTTAGGAACAAGCACACTTGGAATCACTGTTAGGAACAAGAACAGAGGTGGCTAGGTATCAGTGTTAGGAATGAGCACAGAGTTGACTGGCTAGCACTGTTTGGAACAAGCACAGAGGTGGCCAGGTATCACTGTTAGAAATGAGCACAGAGATGGGTGGGTATCACTGTTTGGAATGAGCACAGAGGTGGCTGAGTATCACTGTTAGAAATGTACATAGAGGTGACTGGGTATCACTGTTAGGAATGAGCACAGAGCTCCTTGGGTATTATTCTTAAGAACGAGCACAGAGGTGGGTGGGTATCTCAGTTAGGAACGAGTTCAGAGGTGGCTGGGTATCACTGTTAGGAACAAGAACAGAGGTTGTTAGGTATCAGTGTTAGGAATGAGAACATAGTTGGCCGGGTATGACTGTTAAGAATGAGCACTAAACTGTCTGAGTATCACTGTTAGGAACGAGGAGAGAGAGAGATGGCTGAGTGCCACTAATAGAAATTAACACAGTTTTGGCTGGGTATCACTGTTCAGAACAAGCACTGCGGTGGCCAGGTATGACTATTATGAATGTGAAAAGAGGTGTTTGCATATCACTGTTTGGAATGAGGACAGAGGTGGCTGGGTGTCACTGTTAGGAACGAGCACAGAGGTAACTGTTTATCACTGTTAGGAATGAGAACAGATGTTAGGAAGGAGTATAGAGGTTAGGAACGAGCAGAGAACTGTATGGATATTACTATTTAGAACGAGCACAGATGTGGCTAGGTATCTCTGTTTGGAACGAGTACAGAGGTGGCTGGGTTTCACTGTTAGAAATGAGAACAGAGGTGGCTAAATATCAGTGTTAGGAATGAGAACATAGGTGGCTGGGTATCACTGTTAGAAACAAGCACAGGAGTGACTATGTATCACTTTTAGGAATGAGCACAGAATTTGCTAGGTCTCAATTTTAGGAATGAGCACATAGGTGGCTGGGTATCACTGTTAGGAACGAGGTCAGAGATGGCTGGTTATCACTGTTAGAAATGAGCACAGAGGGTTCTGTATACCACTGGTGGGAATGAGCACAGAGGTGGCTGTATATCTGTTAGGACTGAGCACAGGTTTAAATGGCTAACACTGTTAGTAATGAGGACAGAGGAGGCTTGGTATCACTGTTAGGAACGAGCAAAGAGATGTCTGGGTATTACTGTTTGGAATGAGCGCAGAGGTGGCTGTATATCACTATTAGGAATGAGCACAGAGTTGACTGGCTAGCACTGTTTGGAACGAGGACAGAGCTTGCTCGGTATTCCTTTTAGGAATGAGCACAGAGGTGGCTGGCTATCACAGTTAGGAATGAACACAGAGGTGACTGGGTATCACTGTTAGGAATGTGCTGAGGTTGCTTGGTATGTGTTAAGGAATGAGCACAGAGGTAGCTAGGCATCACTATTAGGAATGAGCACTGAGATGGCTGGGTATCACTGTTAGAAATGAGCTGAGAGGTTGCTTGGTATGTGTTTGGAATGAGCACTGAGATGGCTAGGTATCACTGTTAGGAATGAGCACTGAGGTGGCTAGGTGCCACTGTTCGGAATGAACACAGAGGTGGCTGGGTATCACTGTTAGGAATGAGTACATAGGTGGCTAGGTATCACTGCTAGGAATGAACACAGATTTGGCTGGGTGTCACTGTTAGGAATGAGTACAGAGGTGGCTGGGTATGACTGTTAGGAACGAGAACAGTGGTGGCTGGGTATCACTGTTAGGAATGAGGAGAGATGGCTGAGTGCCACTAATAGAAATTAACACAGTGGTGGCTGGGTATCACTGTTCAGAACAAGCATTGAGGGTGGCCAGGAATGGCTATTAGGAATGTGCAAAGAGGTGTCTCTTATATCACTGTTTGGAATGAACACAGAGGTTTCTAGGTCTCACTGTTAGGAACGAGCACAGAGGTAACTGCTTATCCCTGTTAGGAATGAGAGCAGAGGTGGCTAGGTATCAGTGTTAGGAATGAGCACAGAGTTGGCTGGGTATCACTGTCTTGAACGAGCACAGAGGTGGCTGAGTATCACTTCTAGGAATGACCACAGAGTTGGCCAGGTATTAGTGTTAGAATGAGCATAGTGGTTTCTGGGTATCACTGTTGGGAACAAGCACAGAGTTGGCTGTATATCATTGTTGGAACGAGCACAGAGTTGACTGGCTAGAAGTGTTATGAACAGGACTGAGGTGGCTAGGTATCACTGTTAGAACGAGCACAGAGATGGCGGTATCACTATTTGGAGCGAGCACAGAGGTAGCTGTATATCACTTTTAGGAACGAGCACAGAGTTGACTGGCTGGAAATGTTAGGAACAAGGACTGAGGTGGCTAGGTATTACTGTTAGGAACAAGCATAGAGATGACTGGGTATGACTATTTGCAATGAACACAGAGGTGACTGGGTATCACTGTTAGGAATGAGCACAGAGGTTGCTGGCTATCACTGTTAGGAATGTGTACCGAGGTGGCTGGGTATCACTTTTAGGAATGAGCACAGAAGTGACTGGGTATCACTGTTAGGAATGAGCACAGAGGTGGCTGGCTATCACTGTTAGGAATGAGCACAGTGGTGGCTTGGTATCACTTTTAGGAATGAGTACAGAGGTGGATGGGTATCAGTGTTAGGAATGAGCACAGAGTTGGTTGGGTATCACTATTAGGAATGAGCACAGAGGTGGCTGGGTATCAATGTTAGAAACGATCACACAGGTGACTGGGTGTCACATTAGGAATGAGCTGGGAAGTTGCTTGGTATATGTTGAATACATTACAGGAGGTGGTTGGGTATCACTGTTAGGAATGTGCTGTGGGTGGTTGGGTATGACTGTAAGGAAAAAGCGAGAGGTGGCTGGGTATGACTGTTAGGAATGAGCACTAAGCTGTCTGGGTATCACTGTTAGGAATTAGGTGAGAGAGATGGCTGAGTGCCACTAATGAAATTAACACAGTGGTGGTGGGTATCACTGTTCAGAACAAGCACTGAGGTGGCCAGGTATGACTATTAGGAATGAGCAAAGAGGTGTCTGCATATCACTGTTTGGAGCAGAGCACAGAGGTGGCTGGGTGAAACTGTTAGGAATGAGCACAGAGGTGGCTACGTCTCACTGTTAGGAACGAGCACAGAGGTAACTGTTTCTCACTGTTAGGAATGAGAACAGATGTTAGGAAGGAGTATAGAGGTCAGGAACAGGCACAGAGCTGATTAGATATTACTGTTAAGAACAAGCACAGAGGTGGCTGGGTATCTCTGTTGGAATGAGTACAGAGGTGGCTGGGTTTCACTGTTAGGAACTGAACACAGAGATGGCTGGGTAACACTATCAGGAAGTTGCACAGAGGTGACTGGGTATCACTGTCAGGAACGAGTACAGAAGTGGCTGGTTATCACTCTTAGGAACGAGCACAGAGGTGGCTGGGTATCATTGTTAGGAAAGAGTACAGATGTGGCTATGTCTCACAGTTAGGAACAAGCACACTTGGAATCACTGTTAGGAACAAGAACAGAGGTGGCTAGGTATCAGTGTTAGGAATGAGCACAGAGTTGACTGGCTAGCACTGTTAGGAACAAGCACAGAAGTGGCCAGGTATCACTGTTAGGAATGAGCACAGAAATGGGTGGTTATCATTGTTTGGAATGAGCACAGAGGTGGCTGGGTATCACTGTTAGAAATGTACATAGAGGTGACTGGGTATCACTGTTAGGAATGAGCACAGAGCTCCGGGGGGATTATTGTTAAGAACGAGCACAGAGGTGCATGGGTATCTCTGTTCAGAATGAGTTCAGATGTGGCTGGGTATCACTGTTAGGAACAAGAACAGAGGTTGTTAGGTATCAGTGTTAGGAACGAGGACATAGTTGGCTGGATATGACTGTTAGGAATGAGCACTAAGCTGTCTGGGTATCAGTGTTAGGAATGAGGAGAAAGAGATGGCTGAGTGCCACTAATAGAAATTAACACAGTTTTGGCTGGGTATCACTGTTCAGAACAAGCACTGCGGAGGCCAGGTATGACTATTTGGAATGTGCAAAGAGGTGTCTGCAGATCACTGTTTGGAACGAGCACAGAGGTGGCTGGGTGTCACTGTTAGGAACGAGCACAGAGGTAACTGTTTATCACTGTTAGGAATGAGAACAGATGTTAGGAAGGAGTATAGAGGTTAGGAAAGAGCACAGAGCTGGTTGGATATTACTGTTAGAACGAGCACAGAGGTGGCTAGGTATCTCTGTTTGGAACGAGTACAGAGGTGGCTGGGTTTCACTGTTAGAAATGAGAACAGAGGTGGTTACGTATCAGTGTTAGGAACGAGAACATAGGTGGCTGGGTATCACTGTTAGAAACAAGCACAGGAGTGACTATGTATCACTTCTAGGAATGAGCACAGAATTGGCTAGGTCTCAATTTTAGGAATGAGCACATAGGTGGCTGGGTATCACTGTTAGGAACGAGGTCAGAGATGGCTGGTTATCACTGTTAGAAATGAGCACAGAGGGTTCTGTATACCACTGTTGGGAATAAGCACAGAGGTGGCTGTATATCTGTTAGGACTGAGCACAAGTTTAAATGGCTAACACTGTTAGGAATGAGGACAGAGGTGGCTTGGTATCACTGTTAGGAATGAGCAAAGAGATGGCTGGGTATTATTGTTTGGAATGAGCACAGAGGTGGTTGTATATCACTATTAGGAATGAGCACAGAGTTGACTGGCTAGCACGGTTTGGAACGAGGACAGAGCTTGCTCTGTATTCCTTTTAGGAATGAGCACAGAGGTGGCTGGCTATCACTGGTATGAAAGAGCGGAGTCGTGGCAGAGTATCACTGCTATGAATCAACACAGAGGTGCCTGGTTATCACTGTTCGGAATGAGCACAGAGCTTGTTGGGTATTACTGTTAGGAACTGGCACAGACGTGGCTGGCCATCACTGGTAGGAATGAACACTGAGGTTACTGGGTATCACTGTTTGGAATGAGCACAGAGCTTGTTGGGTATCACTGTTAGGAATGATCACTGAGGTGACTGGGTATCACTTTTAGGAATGAGCCCAGAGGTTGCTTGGTATGTGTTAGGAATGAGCACAGAGTGGCTGGAGATATCACTGTTGGAATGAACACAGGCGTGACTGGATGTCACTGTTAGGAATGAGCACAGAGGTGGCTGACTATCACTGGTAGGAATGAGCTCAGTGGTGGCTTGGTATCTCTGTTAGGAATGAGCACTGAGGTGGTTGGGTATCACTATTATGAACAAGCACAGAGGTGGCTGGGTATCACTGTTACGAATGATCACAGAGGTGGCTGGGTGTCACTGTTAGGAAAGATCACTGAGATAGCTGGGTATCACTTTTAGAAATGATCCCAGATGTTGCTTGGTATGTGTTTGGAATGAGCACAGAGGTGACTGGGTATGACTGTTTGGAATGAGAACAGTGGTGGCTGGGTATCAATGTTAGGAACGAGGAGAGAGAGATGGCTGAGTACCGCTATTAGAAATTAACACAGTGGAGGCTGGGTATCACTGTTCAGGACAAGCACTGAGGTGGCCAGGTATGGCTATTAGGAATGTGCAAAGAGGTGTCTGTATATCACTGTTTGGAATGAACACAGAGGTGGCTGGGTGTCACTGTTAGGAATGAGCACAGAGGTGTCTAGGTCTCACTGTTAGGAACGAGCACAGAGGTAACTGTTTATCCATGTTAGGAATGAGAACAGAGGTGGCTAGGTATCAGTGTTAGGAACGAGTACAGAGCTGGCTGGGTATCACTGTCTTGAACGAGCACAGAGGTGGCTGAGTATCACTTCTAGGAATGACCACAGAGTTGGCCAGGTATTAGTGTTAAGAATGAGCATAGTGGTTTCTGGGTATCACTGTTGGGAACCTGTACAGAGGTGGCTGTATATCACTGTTAGGAACGAGCACAGAGTTGACTGGCTAGAAGTGTTAAGAACAAGGACTGAGGTGGCTAGGTATCACTGTTAGGAACGAGCACAGAGATGGCGGGGTATCACTGTTTGAAATGAGAACAGAGGCGGCTGTATATCACTTTTAGGAACGAGCACAGAGTTTACTGGCTAGAAGTGTTAGGAACAAGGACTGAGGTGGCTAGGTATTACTGTTAGGAACAAGCATAGAGATGACAGGGTATCACTATTTGCAATGAACACAGAGGTGACTGGGTATCACTGTTAGGAATGAGCACAGAGGTGGCTGGGTATCACTGTTAGGAATGAGCACAGAGGTTGCTGGCTATCACTGTTAGGAATGTGCACAGAGGTGGCTGGGTATCACTGTTTGGAATGAGCACAGAAGTGACTGGGTATCACTGTTAGGAATGAGCACAGAGGAGGCTGGCCATCAATGTTAGGAATGAGCACAGTGGTGGCTTGGTGTCACTTTTAGGAATGAGGACAGAGGTGGATGGGTATCAGTGTTAGCAATGAGCACAGAATTGGTTGGGTATCACTATTAGGAATGAGCACAGAGGTGGCTGGGTATCAATGTTAGAAACGATCACACAGGTGACTGGGTGTCACTGTTAGGAATGAGCTGAGAGGTTGCTTGGTATGTGTTAGGAATGCGTACAGAGGTGGTTGGGTATCACTGTTAGGAATGTGATGTGAGGTGGTTGGGTATGACTGTAAGGAACAAGCACAGAGGTGGCTGAGTTTCACTGATGGAATGAGCACAGAGGTGACTGGGTATCATAGTTAGGAACAGGCACAGAGTTGACTGGCGAGCACTGTAAGGAAAGAGCACAAAGATGGCTGGGTATCACTGTTTGGAACGCGCACAGAGGTGCCTGGGTATCATTGCTAGGAACGAACACAGAGCTGGTTGGGTATTACTGTTAAGAATGAGTACAGAGGTGGCTGGGTATCACAGTTAGGAATGAACACAGAGGTGACTGGGTATCACTGTTAGGAATGTGCTGAGAGGTTGCTTGGTATGTGTTAGGAATGAGCACAGAGGTAGCTAGGCATCACTGTTAGGAATGAGCACTGAGATGGCTGGGTATCACTGTTAGAAATGAGCTGAGAGGTTGCTTGGTATGTGTTTGGAATGAGCACTGAGATGGCTAGGTATCACTGTTAGGAATGAGCTCTGAGGTGGCTAGGTGTCACTGTTAGAATGAACACAGAGGTGGCTGGGTATCACTGTTAGGAATGAACACAGATTTGGATGGGTGTCACTGTTAGGAATGAGTACAGAGGTGGCTGGGTATGACTGTTAGGAACGAAACAAGTGGTGGCTGGGTATCACTGTTAGAACGGGGAGAGAAATGGCTGAGTGGCCACTAATAGAAATTAACACAGTGTTGGCTGGGTATCACTGTTCAGAACAAGCATTGAGGTGGCCAGGTATGGCTATTAGAATGTGCAAAGAGTTGTATCTTATATCACTGTTTGGAATGAACACAGAGGTTTCTAGGTCTCACTGTTAGGAACGAGCTCAGAGGTAAATGTTTATCCCTGTTAGGAATGAGAACAGAGGTGGCTAGGTATCAGTGTTAGGAATGAGCACAGAGCTGGCTGGGTATCACTGTCTTGAACAGAGCACAGAGGTGGCTGAGTATCACTTCTAGGAATGACCACAGAGTTGGCCAGGTATTAGTGTTAAGAATGAGCATAGTGGTTTCTGGGTATCACTGTTGGGAACGAGCACAGAGTTGGCTGTATATCACTGTTAGGAACGAGCACAGAGTTGACTGGCTAGAAGTGTTAGGAACAAGGACTGAGGTGGCTAGGTATCACTGTTAGGAATGAGCACAGAGATGGCGGGGTATCACTATTTGGAATGAGCACAGAGGCAGCTGTATATCACTTTTGGAACGAGCACAGAGTGACTGGCTAGAAGTGTTAGGAACAAGGACTGAGGTTGCTAGGTATTACTGTTAGGAACAAGCATAGAGATGACTGGGTATCACTATTTGCAATGAACACAGAGGTGACTAGGTATCACTGTTAGGAATGAGCACAGAGGTGGTTGGGTATCACTGTTCGAATGAGCACAGAAGTGACTGGGTATCACTGTTAGGAATGAGCACAGAGGTTGCTGGCTATCACTGTTAGGAATGTGCACAGAGGTGGTTGGGTATCACTATTAGGAATGAGCACAGAGGTTGCTGGCTATCACTGTTAGGAATGTGCACAGAGGTGGTTGGGTATCACTGTTCGAATGAGCACAGAAGTGACTGGGTATCACTGTTAGGAATGAGCACAGGAGGCTGGCCATCAATGTTAGGAATGAGCACAGTGGTGGCTTGGTATCACTTTAGGAATGAGGAGAGAGTGGATGGGTATCAGTGTTAGGAATGAGCACAGAGTTGGTTGGGTATCACTATTAGGAATGAGCACAGAGGTGGCTGAGTATCACTGTTAGGAATGAGCACAGAGGTTGCTGGCTATCACTGTTAGGAATGTGCACAGAGGTGGCTGGGTATCACTGTTCGGAATGAGCACAGAAATGACTGGGTATCACTGTTAGGAATGAGCACAGAGGAGGCTGGCCATCAATGTTAGGAATGAGCACAGTGGTGGCTTGGTATCACTTTTAGGAATGAGGACAGAGGTGGATGGGTATCAGTGTTAGGAATGAGCACAGAGTTGGTTGGGTATCACTATTAGGAATGAGCACAGAGGTGGCTGGGTATCAATGTTAGAAACGATCACACAGGTGACTGGGTGTCACTATTAGGAATGAGCTGAGAGGTTGCTTGGTATGTGTTAGGAATGCGTACAGAGGTGGTTGGGTATCACTGTTAAGAATGTGCTGTGAGGTGGTTGGGTATGACTGTAAGGAACAAGCACAGAGGTGGCTGAGTTTCACTGATGGAATGAGCACAGAGGTGGCTGCGTCTCACTGTTTGGAATGCATAGAGGTGACTGGGTATCATTGTTATGAACAGGCACAGAGTTGACTGGCGAGTACTATTAGGAATGAGCACAGAGATGGCTGGGTATCACTGTTTGGAACACACACAGAGGTGACTGGGTATCATTGTTAGGAACGAGCACAGAGCTGGTTGGGTATTACTGTTAAGAATGAGTACAGAGGTGGCTGGGTATCACAGTTAGGAATGAACACAGAGGTGGCTGGGTATCACTGTTAGGAATGAACACAGAGGTGACTGGGTATCACTGTTAGGAATGAGCTGAGAGGTTGCTTGGTATGTGATAGGAATGAGCACAGAGGTAGCTAGGCATCTCTGTTAGGAATGAGAACTGAGATGGCTGGGTATCACTGTGAAAATGAACAAAGAGGTTGCTGGGTATCACTGTTTGGAACCAGCTGTGAGGTGGTTGAGTATGTCTGCTAGGAACTAGCACAGAGGTGGCTGGGTATCACTCAAGGCATAAGCACAGAGTTGACTGGCTAGGACTGTTAGGAACGAGCACAGAGGTGGCTAGGTATTACTTTTTGAATGCACAGAGGGTGGCTGGGTATCATTGTTAGGAATGAGTACAGATGTGGCTATGTCTCACAGTTAGGAACAAGCACACTTGGAATCACTGTTAGGAACAAGAACAGAGGTGGCTAGGTATCAGTGTTAGGAATGAGCACAGAGTTGACTGGCTAGCACTGTTAGGAACAAGCACAGAGGTGGCCAGGTATCACTGTTAGGAATGAGCACAGAAATGGGTGGGTATCATTGTTTGGAATGAGCACAGAGGTGTCTGGGTATCACTGCTAGAAATGTACATAGAGGTGACTGGGTATCACTGTTAGGAATGAGCACAGAGCTCCTGGGGTATTATTGTTAAGAAGGAGCACAGAGGTGCGTGGGTATCTCTGTTCGGAATGAGTTCAGATGTGGCTGGGTATCACTGTTGGAACAAGAACAGAGGTTGTTAGGTATCAGTGTTAGGAACGAGGACATAGTTGGCTGGATATGACTGTTAGGAATGAGCACTAAGCTGTCTGGGTATCAGTGTTAGGAATGAGGAGAGAGAGATGGCTGAGTGCCACTAATAGAAATTAACACAGTTTTGGCTGGGTATCACTGTTCAGAACAAGCACTGCGGTGGCCAGGTATGACTATTTGGAATGTGCAAAGAGGTGTCTGCATATCACTGTTTGGAACGAGCACAGAGGTGGCTGGGTGTCACTGTTAGGAATGAGCACAGACGTAACTTTTTATCACTGTTAGGAATGAGAACAGATGTTAGGAAGGAGTATAGAGGTTAGGAAAGTGCACAGAGCTGGTTTGATATTACTGTTAAGAATGAGCACAGAGGTGGCTAGGTATCTCTGTTGGAACAGTACAGAGGTGGCTGGGTTTCACTGTTAGAAATGAGAACAGAGGTGCTTACTTATCAGTGTTAGGAACGAGAACATAGGTGGCTGGGTATCACTGTTAGAAACAAGACACAGGAATGACTATGTATCACTTCTAGGAATGAGCACAGAATTGGCTTGGTCTCAATTTTAGGAATGAGCACATAGGTGGCTGGGTATCACTGTTAGAATATGAGGTCAGAGATGGCTGGTTATCACTGTTAGAAATGAGCACAGAGGTTCTGTATACCACTGCTGGGAATAAGCACAGAGGTCGCTGTTTATCTGTTAGGACTGAGCACAGGTTTAAATGGCTAACACTGTTAGGAATGAGGACAGAGGTGGCTTGGTATCACTGTTAGGAACGAGCAAAGAGATGGCTGGGTATTACTGTTTGGAATGAGCACAGAGCTTGTTGGGTATCACTGTTAGGAATGATCACTGAGGTGACTGGGTATCACTTTTAGGAATGAGCCCAGAGGTTGCTTGGTATGTGTTAGGAATGAGCACAGAGGTGGCTAGTATCACTGTTGGGAATGAACACAGACGTGACTGGATATCACTGTTAGGAATGAGCACAGAGGTGGCTGACTATCACTGGTAGGAATGAGCTCAGTGGTGGCTTGGTATCTCTGTTAGGAATGAGCACTGAGGGTGGTTGGGTATCACTAATCTGAAAAAGCACAGAGGTGGCTGGGTATCACTGTTATGAGCGATCCACAGAGGTGGCTGGGTGTCACTGTTAGGAATGATCACTGAGATTGCTGGGTATCACTTTAGAAATGAGCCCAGAGGTTTAGCGGTATGTGTTTGGAATGAGCTACAGGGGTGACTGGGTATGACTGTTTGGAGCAAGGAACAGTGGTGGCTGGGTATCAATGTTAGGAATGAGGAGAGAGAGATGGCTGAGTACCGCTATTAGAAATTAACATAGTGGTGGCTGGGTATCACTGTACAGAACAAGCACTGAGGTGGCCAGGTATGGCTATTAGGAATGTGCAAAGGGTGTCTGTATATCACTGTTTGGAATGAACACAGAGGTGGCTGGGTGTCACTGTTAGGAACGAGCACAGAGGAGGCTGGCCATCAATGTTAGGAATGAGCACAGTGGTGGCTTAGTGTCACTTGGAATGAGGACAGGGTGGATGGGTATCAGTGTTAGCAATGAGCACAGAATTGGTTGGGTATCACTATTAGGAATGAGCACAGAGGTGGCTGGGTATCAATGTTAGAAACGATCACACAGGTGACTGGGTGTCACTGTTAGGAATGAGCTGAGAGGTTGCTTGGTATGTGTTAGGAATGCGTACAGAGGTGGTTGGGTATCACTGTTAGGAATGTGATGTGAGGTGGTTGGGTATGACTGTAAGGAACAAGCACAGAGGTGGCTGAGTTTCACTGATGGAATGAGCACAGAGGTGACTGGGTATCATAGTTAGGAACAGGCACAGAGTTGACTGGCGAGCACTGTAAGGAAAGAGCACAAAGATGGCTGGGTATCACTGTTTGGAACGCGCACAGAGGTGCCTGGGTATCATTGCTAGGAACGAACACAGAGCTGGTTGGGTATTACTGGTTAAGAATGAGTACAGAGGTGGCTGGGTATCACAGTTAGGAATGAACACAGAGGTGACTGGGTATCACTGTTAGGAATGTGCTGAGAGGTTGCTTGGTATGTGTTAGGAATGAGCACAGAGGTAGCTAGGCATCACTGTTAGGAATGAGCACTGAGATGGCTGGGTATCACTGTTAGAAATGAGCTGAGAGGTTGCTTGGTATGTGTTTGGAATGAGCACTGAGATGGCTAGGTATCACTGTTAGGAATGAGCTCTGAGGTGGCTAGGTGTCACTGTTAGGAATGAACACAGAGGTGGCTGGGTATCACTGTTAGGAATGAACACAGATTTGGATGGGTGTCACTGTTAGGAATGAGTACAGAGGTGGCTGGGTATGACTGTTAGGAACGAGAACAGTGGTGGCTGGGTATCACTGTTAGGAACGAGGAGAGAAATGGCTGAGTGCCACTAATAGAAATTAACACAGTGTTGGCTGGGTATCACTGTTCAGAACAAGCATTGAGGTGGCCAGGTATGGCTATTAGGAATGTGCAAAGAGTTGTATCTTATATCACTGTTTGGAATGAACACAGAGGTTTCTAGGTCTCACTGTTAGGAACGAGCTCAGAGGTAAATGTTTATCCCTGTAGGAATGAGAACAGGGTGGCTAGGTATCAGTGTTAGAATGAGCACAGAGCTGGCTGGGTATCACTGTCTTGAACGAGCACAGAGGTGGCTGAGTATCACTTCTAGGAATGACCACAGAGTTGGCCAGGTATTAGTGTTAAGAATGAGCATAGTGGTTTCTGGGTATCACTGTTGGGAACGAGCACAGAGTTGGCTGTATATCACTGTTAGGAACGAGCACAGAGTTGACTGGCTAGAAGTGTTAGGAGCAAGGACTGAGGTGGCTAGGTATCACTGTTAGGAATGAGCACAGAGATGGCGGGGTATCACTATTTGGAATGAGCACAGAGGCAGCTGTATATCACTTTTAGGAACGAGCACAGAGTTGACTGGCTAGAAGTGTTAGGAACAAGGACTGAGGTTGCTAGGTATTACTGTTAGGAACAAGCATAGAGATGACTGGGTATCACTATTTGCAATGAACACAGAGGTGACTAGGTATCACTGTTAGGAATGAGCACAGAGGTGGTTGGTATCACTGTTCGAATGAGCACAGAAGTGACTGGGTATCACTGTTAGGAATGAGCACAGAGGTTGCTGGCTATCACTGTTAGGAATGTGCACAGAGGTGGTTGGGTATCACTATTAGGAATGAGCACAGAGGTTGCTGGCTATCACTGTTAGGAATGTGCACAGAGGTGGTTGGGTATCACTGTTCAGAATGAGCACAGAAGTGACTGGGTATCACTGTTAGGAATGAGCACAGGAGGCTGGCCATCAATGTTAGGAATGAGCACAGTGGTGGCTTGGTATCACTTTAGGAATGAGGAGAGGTGGATGGGTATCAGTGTTAGGAATGAGCACAGAGTTGGTTGGGTATCACTATTAGGAATGAGCACAGAGGTGGCTGAGTATCACTGTTAGGAATGAGCACAGAGGTTGCTGGCTATCACTGTTAGGAATGTGCACAGAGGTGGCTGGGTATCACTGTTGGAATGAGCACAGAAATGACTGGGTATCACTGTTAGGAATGAGCACAGAGGAGGCTGGCCATCAATGTTAGGAATGAGCACAGTGGTGGCTTGGTATCACTTTTAGGAATGAGGACAGAGGTGGATGGGTATCAGTGTTAGGAATGAGCACAGAGTTGGTTGGGTATCACTATTAGGAATGAGCACAGAGGTGGCTGGGTATCAATGTTAGAAAGCGATCACACAGGTGACTGGGTGTCACTATTAGGAATGAGCTGAGAGGTTGCTTGGTATGTGTTAGGAATGCGTACAGAGGTGGTTGGGTATCACTGTTAAGAATGTGCTGTGAGGTGGTTGGTATGACTGTAAGGAACAAGCACAGAGGTGGCTGAGTTTCACTGATGGAATGAGCACAGAGGTGGCTCGTCTCACTGTTTGGAATGCGCAGAGGTGACTGGGTATCATTGTTATGAACAGGCACAGAGTTGACTGGCTAGTACTATTAGGAATGAGCACAGAGATGGCTGGGTATCACTGTTTGGAACACACACAGAGGTGACTGGGTATCATTGTTAGGAACGAGCACAGAGCTGGTTGGGTATTACTGTTAAGAATGAGTACAGAGGTGGCTGGGTATCACAGTTAGGAATGAACACAGAGGTGGCTGGGTATCACTGTTAGGAATGAACACAGAGGTGACTGGGTATCACTGTTAGGAATGAGCTGAGAGGTTGCTTGGTATGTGATAGGAATGAGCACAGAGGTAGCTAGGCATCTCTGTTAGGAATGAGAACTGAGATGGCTGGGTATCACTGTTAAAAATGAACAAAGAGGTTGCTGGGTATCACTGTTTGGAACCAGCTGTGAGGTGGTTGAGTATGTCTGCTAGGAACTAGCACAGAGGTGGCTGGGTATCACTCAAGGCATAAGCACAGAGTTGACTGGCTAGGACTGTTAGGAACGAGCACAGAGGTGGCTAGGTATTACTTTTTGGAATGTGCACAGAGGTGGCTGGGTATCATTGTTAGGAATGAGTACAGATGTGGCTATGTCTCACAGTTAGGAACAAGCACACTTGGAATCACTGTTAGGAACAAGAACAGAGGTGGCTAGGTATCAGTGTTAGGAATGAGCACAGAGTTGACTGGCTAGCACTGTTAGGAACAAGCACAGAGGTGGCCAGGTATCACTGTTAGGAATGAGCACAGAAATGGGTGGGTATCATTGTTTGGAATGAGCACAGAGGTGTCTGGGTATCACTGCTAGAAATGTACATAGAGGTGACTGGGTATCACTGTTAGGAATGAGCACAGAGCTCCTGGGGTATTATTGTTAAGAACGAGCACAGAGGTGCGTGGGTATCTCTGTTCGGAATGAGTTCAGATGTGGCTGGGTATCACTGTTAGGAACAAGAACAGAGGTTGTTAGGTATCAGTGTTAGGAACGAGGACATAGTTGGCTGGATATGACTGTTAGGAATGAGCACTAAGCTGTCTGGGTATCAGTGTTAGGAATGAGGAGAGAGAGATGGCTGAGTGCCACTAATAGAAATTAACACAGTTTTGGCTGGGTATCACTGTTCAGAACAAGCACTGCGGTGGCCAGGTATGACTATTTGGAATGTGCAAAGAGGTGTCTGCATATCACTGTTTGGAACGAGCACAGAGGTGGCTGGGTGTCACTGTTAGGAATGAGCACAGACGTAACTTTTTATCACTGTTAGGAATGAGAACAGATGTTAGGAAGGAGTATAGAGGTTAGGAAAGTGACAGAGCTGGTTTGATATTACTGTTAAGAATGAGCACAGAGGTGGCTAGGTATCTCTGTTCGAACAGTACAGAGGTGGCTGGGTTTCACTGTTAGAAATGAGAACAGAGGTGCTTACTTATCAGTGTTAGGAACGAGAACATAGGTGGCTGGGTATCACTGTTAGAAACAAGCACAGGAATGACTATGTATCACTTCTAGGAATGAGCACAGAATTGGCTTGGTCTCAATTTTAGGAATGAGCACATAGGTGGCTGGGTATCACTGTTAGGAATGAGGTCAGAGATGGCTGGTTATCACTGTTAGAAATGAGCACAGAGGTTCTGTATACCACTGCTGGGAATAAGCACAGAGGTCGCTGTTTATCTGTTAGGACTGAGCACAGGTTTAAATGGCTAACACTGTTAGGAATGAGGACAGAGGTGGCTTGGTATCACTGTTAGGAACGAGCAAAGAGATGGCTGGGTATTACTGTTTGGAATGAGCACAGAGCTTGTTGGGTATCACTGTTAGGAATGATCACTGAGGTGACTGGGTATCACTTTTAGGAATGAGCCCAGAGGTTGCTTGGTATGTGTTAGGAATGAGCACAGAGGTGGCTAGGTATCACTGTTGGGAATGAACACAGGCGTGACTGGATATCACTGTTAGGAATGAGCACAGAGGTGGCTGACTATCACTGGTAGGAATGAGCTCAGTGGTGGCTTGGTATCTCTGTTAGGAATGAGCACTGAGGGTGGTTGGGTATCACTAATCTGAAAAAGCACAGAGGTGGCTGGGTATCACTGTTATGAGCGATCCACAGAGGTGGCTGGGTGTCACTGTTAGGAATGATCACTGAGATTGCTGGGTATCACTTTTAGAAATGAGCCCAGAGGTTTGCTTGGTATGTGTTTGGAATGAGCACAGAGGTGACTGGGTATGACTGTTTGGAGCGAGAACAGTGGTGGCTGGGTATCAATGTTAGGAATGAAGAGAGAGATGGCTGAGTCCGCTATTAGAAATTAACATAGTGGTGGCTGGGTATCACTGCACAGAACAAGCACTGAGGTGGCCAGGTATGGCTATTAGGAATGTGCAAAGAGGTGTCTGTATATCACTGTTTGGAATGAACACAGAGGTGGCTGGGTGTCACTGTTAGGAACGAGCACAGAGGAGGCTGGCCATCAATGTTAGGAATGAGCACAGTGGTGGCTTAGTGTCACTTTTAGGAATGAGGACAGAGGTGGATGGGTATCAGTGTTAGCAATGAGCACAGAATTGGTTGGGTATCACTATTAGGAATGAGCACAGAGGTGGCTGGGTATCAATGTTAGAAGCGATCACACAGGTGACTGGGTGTCACTGTTAGGAATGAGCTGAGAGGTTGCTTGGTATGTGTTAGGAATGTACAGAGGTGGTTGGGTATCACTGTTAGGAATGTGATGTGAGGTGGTTGGGTATGACTGTAAGGAACAAGCACAGAGGTGGCTGAGTTTCACTGATGGAATGAGCACAGAGGTGACTGGGTATCATAGTTAGGAACAGGCACAGAGTTGACTGGCAGAGCACTGTAAGGAAAGAGCACAAAGATGGCTGGGTATCACTGTTTGGAGCAGCACAGAGGTGCCTGGTCATTGCTAGAACGAACACAGAGCTGGTTGGGTACATTGTTAAGAATGAGTACAGAGGTGGCTGGGTATCACAGTTAGGAATGAACACAGAGGTGACTGGGTATCACTGTTAGGAATGTGCTGAGAGGTTGCTTGGTATGTGTTAGGAATGAGCACAGAGGTAGCTAGGCATCACTGTTAGGAATGAGCACTGAGATGGCTGGGTATCACTGTTAGAAATGAGCTGAGAGGTTGCTTGGTATGTGTTTGGAATGAGCACTGAGATGGCTAGGTATCACTGTTAGGAATGAGCTCTGAGGTGGCTAGGTGTCACTGTTAGGAAATGAACACAGAGGTGGCTGGGTATCACTGTTAGGAATGAACACAGATTTGGATGGGTGTCACTGTTAGGAATGAGTACAGAGGTGGCTGGGTATGACTGTTAGGAACGAGAACAGTGGTGGCTGGGTATCACTGTTAGGAACGAGGAGAGAAATGGCTGAGTGCCACTAATAGAAATTAACACAGTGTTGGCTGGGTATCACTGTTCAGAACAAGCATTGAGGTGGCCAGGTATGGCTATTAGGAATGTGCAAAGAGTTGTATCTTATATCACTGTTTGGAATGAACACAGAGGTTTCTAGGTCTCACTGTTAGGAACAGGCTCAGAGGTAAATGTTTATCCCTGTTAGGAATGAGAACAGAGGTGGCTAGGTATCAGTGTTGGAATGAGCACAGAGCTGGCTGGGTATCACTGTCTTGAACGAGCACAGAGGTGGCTGAGTATCACTTCTAGGAATGACCACAGAGTTGGCCAGGTATTAGTGTTAAGAATGAGCATAGTGGTTTCTGGGTATCACTGTTGGGAACCGAGCACAGAGTTGGCTGTATATCACTGTTAGGAACGAGCACAGAGTTGACTGGCTAGAAGTGTTAGGAGCAAGGACTGAGGTGGCTAGGTATCACTGTTAGGAATGAGCACAGAGATGGCGGGGTATCACTATTTGGAATGAGCACAGAGGCAGCTGTATATCACTTTTAGGAACGAGCACAGAGTTGACTGGCTAGAAGTGTTAGGAACAAGGACTGAGGTTGCTAGGTATTACTGTTAGGAACAAGCATAGAGATGACTGGGTATCACTATTTGCAATGAACACAGAGGTGACTAGGTATCACTGTTAGGAATGAGCACAGAGGTGGTTGGGTATCACTGTTCGGAATGAGCACAGAAGTGACTGGGTATCACTGTTAGGAATGAGCACAGAGGTTGCTGGCTATCACTGTTAGGAATGTGCACAGAGGTGGTTGGGTATCACTATTAGGAATGAGCACAGAGGTTGCTGGCTATCACTGTTAGGAATGTGCACAGAGGTGGTTGGGTATCACTGTTCAGAATGAGCACAGAAGTGACTGGGTATCACTGTTAGGAATGAGCACAGAGGCTGGCCATCAATGTTAGGAATGAGCACAGTGGTGGCTTGGTATCACTTTAGGAATGAGGAGAGGGTGGATGGGTATCAGTGTTAGGAATGAGCACAGAGTTGGTTGGGTATCACTATTAGGAATGAGCACAGAGGTGGCTGAGTATCACTGTTAGGAATGAGCACAGAGGTTGCTGGCTATCACTGTTAGGAATGTGCACAGAGGTGGCTGGGTATCACTGTTCGGAATGAGCACAGAAATGACTGGGTATCACTGTTAGGAATGAGCACAGAGGAGGCTGGCCATCAATGTTAGGAATGAGCACAGTGGTGGCTTGGTATCACTTTAGGAATGAGGACAGAGGTGGATGGGTATCAGTGTTAGGAATGAGCACAGAGTTGGTTGGGTATCACTATTAGGAATGAGCACAGAGGTGGCTGGGTATCAATGTTAGAAACGATCACACAGGTGACTGGGTGTCACTATTAGGAATGAGCTGAGAGGTTGCTTGGTATGTGTTAGGAATGCGTACAGAGGTGGTTGGGTATCACTGTTAAGAATGTGCTGTGAGGTGGTTGGGTATGACTGTAAGGAACAAGCACAGAGGTGGCTGAGTTTCACTGATGGAATGAGCACAGAGGTGGCTGCGTCTCACTGTTTGGAATGCGCAGAGGTGACTGGGTATCATTGTTATGAACAGGCACAGAGTTGACTGGCGAGTACTATTAGGAATGAGCACAGAGATGGCTGGGTATCACTGTTTGGAACACACACAGAGGTGACTGGGTATCATTGTTAGGAACGAGCACAGAGCTGGTTGGGTATTACTGTTAAGAATGAGTACAGAGGTGGCTGGGTATCACAGTTAGGAATGAACACAGAGGTGGCTGGGTATCACTGTTAGGAATGAACACAGAGGTGACTGGGTATCACTGTTAGGAATGAGCTGAGAGGTTGCTTGGTATGTGATAGGAATGAGCACAGAGGTAGCTAGGCATCTCTGTTAGGAATGAGAACTGAGATGGCTGGGTATCACTGTTAAAAATGAACAAAGAGGTTGCTGGGTATCACTGTTTGGAACCAGCTGTGAGGTGGTTGAGTATGTCTGCTAGGAACTAGCACAGAGGTGGCTGGGTATCACTCAAGGCATAAGCACAGAGTTGACTGGCTAGGACTGTTGGAACGAGGCACAGAGGTGGCTAGAGTATTACTTTTGGAATGTGCACAGAGGTGGCTGGGTATCATTGTTAGGAATGAGTACAGATGTGGCTATGTCTCACAGTTAGGAACAAGCACACTTGGAATCACTGTTAGGAACAAGAACAGAGGTGGCTAGGTATCAGTGTTAGGAATGAGCACAGAGTTGACTGGCTAGCACTGTTAGGAACAAGCACAGAGGTGGCCAGGTATCACTGTTAGAATGAGCACAGAAATGGGTGGGTATCATTGTTTGGAATGAGCACAGAGGTGTCTGGGTATCACTGCTAGAAATGTACATAGAGGTGACTGGGTATCACTGTTAGGAATGAGCACAGAGCTCCTGGGGTATTATATAGAAACGAGCACAGAGGTGCGTGGGTATCTCTGTTCGGAATGAGTTCAGATGTGGCTGGGTATCACTGTTAGGAACAAGAACAGAGGTTGTTAGGTATCAGTGTTAGGAACGAGGACATAGTTGGCTGGATATGACTGTTAGGAATGAGCACTAAGCTGTCTGGGTATCAGTGTTAGGAATGAGGAGAGAGAGATGGCTGAGTGCCACTAATAGAAATTAACACAGTTTTGGCTGGGTATCACTGTTCAGAACAAAGCACTGCGGTGGCCAGGGTATGACTATTTGGAATGTGCAAAGAGGTGTCTGCATATCACTGTTTGGAACGAGCACAGAGGTGGCTGGGTGTCACTGTTAGGAATGAGCACAGACGTAACTTTTTATCACTGTTAGGAATGAGAACAGATGTTAGGAAGGAGTATAGAGGTTAGGAAAGTGCACAGAGCTGGTTTGATATTACTGTTAAGAATGAGCACAGAGGTGGCTAGGTATCTCTGTTCGGAACGAGTACAGAGGTGGCTGGGTTTCACTGTTAGAAATGAGAACAGAGGTGCTTACTTATCAGTGTTAGGAACGAGAACATAGGTGGCTGGGTATCACTGTTAGAAACAAGCACAGGAATGACTATGTATCACTTCTAGGAATGAGCACAGAATTGGCTGGTCTCAATTTTAGGAATGAGCACATAGGTGGCTGGGTATCACTGTTAGGAATGAGGTCAGAGATGGCTGGTTATCACTGTTAGAAATGAGCACAGAGGGTTCTGTATACCACTGCTGGGAATAAGCACAGAGGTCGCTGTTTATCTGTTAGGACTGAGCACAGGTTTAAATGGCTAACACTGTTAGGAATGAGGACAGAGGTGGCTTGGTATCACTGTTAGGAACGAGCAAAGAGATGGCTGGGTATTACTGTTTGGAATGAGCACAGAGCTTGTTGGGTATCACTGTTAGGAATGATCACTGAGGTGACTGGGTATCACTTTTAGGAATGAGCCCAGAGGTTGCTTGGTATGTGTTAGGAATGAGCACAGAGGTGGCTAGGTATCACTGTTGGGAATGAACACAGACGTGACTGGATATCACTGTTAGGAATGAGCACAGAGGTGGCTGACTATCACTGGTAGGAATGAGCTCAGTGGTGGCTTGGTATCTCTGTTAGGAATGAGCACTGAGGTGGTTGGGTATCACTAATACGAAAAAGCACAGAGGTGGCTGGGTATCACTGTTATGAACGATCACAGAGGTGGCTGGGTGTCACTGTTAGGAATGATCACTGAGATTGCTGGGTATCACTTTTAGAAATGAGCCCAGAGGTTGCTTGGTATGTGTTTGGAATGAGCACAGAGGTGACTGGGTATGACTGTTTGGAACGAGAACAGTGGTGGCTGGGTATCAATGTTAGGAATGAGGAGAGAGAGATGGCTGAGTACCGCTATTAGAAATTAACATAGTGGTGGCTGGGTATCACTGTACAGAACAAGCACTGAGGTGGCCAGGTATGGCTATTAGGAATGTGCAAAGAGGTGTCTGTATATCACTGTTTGGAATGAACACAGAGGTGGCTGGGTGTCACTGTTAGGAACGAGCACAGAGCTGGTTGGGTATTACTGTTAAGAATGAGTACAGAGGTGGCTGGGTATCACAGTTAGGAATGAACACAGAGGTGAATGGGTATCACTGTTAGGAATGTGCTGAGAGGTTGCTTGGTATGTGTTAGGAATGAGCACAGAGGAAGCTAGGCATCACTGTTAGGAATGAGGACTGAGATGGCTGGGTATCACTGTTAGAAATGAGCTGAGAGGTTGCTTGGTATGTGTTTGGAATGAGCACTGAGATGGCTAGGTATCACTGTTAGGAATGAGCACTGAGGTGGTTAGGTGTCACTGTTTGGAATGAACACAGAGGTGGCTGGGTATCACTGTTAGGAATGAGTACAGAGGTGGCAAGGTATCACTGTTAGGAATGAACACAGATTTGGCTGGGTGTCACTGTTAGGAATGAGTACAGAGGTGGCTGGGTATGACTGTTAGGAACGAGAACAGTGGTGGCTGGGTATCACTGTTAGGAACGAGGAGAGAGATGGCTGAGTGCCACTAACAGAAATTTACACAGTGGTGGCTGGGTATCACTGTTCAGAACAAGCATTGAGGTGGCCAGGTATGGCTATTAGGAATGTGCAAAGATGTGTCTCTTATATCACTGTTTGGAATGAACACAGAGGTTTCTAGGTCTCACTGTTAGGAACGAGCACAGAGGTAACTGTTTATCCCTGTTAGGAATGAGAACAGAGGTGGCTAGGTATCAGTGTTAGGAATGAGCACAGAGCTGGCTGGGTATCACTGTCTTGAACGAGCACAGAGGTGGCTGAGTATCACTTCTAGGAATGACCACAGAGTTGGCCAGGTATTAGTGTTAAGAATGAGCATAGTGGTTTCTGGGTATCACTGTTGGGAACAAGCAGAGTTGGCTGTATATCACTGTTAGGAACGAGCACAGTGTTGACTGGCTAGAAGTGTTAGGAACAAGCACTGAGGTGGCTAGGTATCACTGTTAGGAACGAGCACATAGATGGCGGCGTATCACTATTTCGAACGAGCACAGAGGCAGCTGTATATCACTTTTAGGAACGAGCACAGAGTTGACTGGCTGGAAGTGTTAGCAACAAGGACTGAGGTGGCTAGGTATTACTGTTAGGAATGAGCATAGAGATGACTGGGTATGACTATTTGCAATGAACACAGAGGTGGCTGGGTATCACTGTTAGGAATGAGCACAGAGGTTGCTGGCTATCACTATTAGGAATGTGTACAGAGGTGGCTGGGTATCACTGTTAGGAATGAGCACTGAAGTGATTGGGTATCACTGTTAGGAATGAGCACAGAGGAAGCTGGCTATCACTGTTAGGAATGAGCACAGTGGTGGCTTAGTATCACTTTTAGGAATGAGGACAGAGGTGGATTGTATCAGTGTTAGGAATGAGCACAGAGTTGGTTGGGTATCACTATTAGGAATGAGCACAGAGGTGGCTGGGTATCAATGTTAGAAACGGTCACACAGGTGACTGGGTGTCACAGTTAGGAATGAGCTGAGAGGTTGCTTGGTATGTGTTAGGAATGCGTACAGAGGTGGTTGGGTATCACTGTTAGGAATGTGCTGTGAGGTGGTTGGGTATGACTGTAAGGAAAAAGCGCAGAGGTGGCTGGGTATGACTGTTAGGAATGAGCACTAAGCTGTCTGGGTATCACTGTTAGGAATGAGGTGAGAGAGATGGCTGAGTGCCACTAATAGAAATTAACACAGTGGTGGCTGGGTATCACTGTTCAGAACAAGCACTGAGGTGGCCAAATATGACTATTAGGAATGAGCAAAGAGGTGTCTGCATATCACTGTTTGGAACGAGCACAGAGGTGGCTGGGTGAAACTGTTAGGAATGAGCACAGAGGTGGCTAGGTCTCACTGTTAGGAACGAGCACAGAGGTAACTGTTTATCACTGCTAGGAATGAGAACAGATGTTAGGAAGGAGTATAGAGGTTAGGAACGAGCACAGAGCTGATTAGATATTACTGTTAAGAACAAGCACAGAGGTGGCTGGGTATCTCTGTTCGGAATGAGTACAGAGGTGGCTGGGTTTCTCTGTTAGGAATGAACACAGAGATGGCTGGGTAACACTATCAGGAAGTTGCACAGAGGTGACTGGGTATCACTGTCAGGAACGAGTACAGAAGTGGCTGGTTATCACCCTTAGGAACGAGCACAGAGGTGGCTGGGTATCATTGTTAGGAAAGAGTACAGATGTGGCTATGTGTCTCACAGTTAGGAACAAGCACACTTGGAATCACTGTTAGGAACAAGAACAGAGGTGGCTAGGTATCAGTGTTAGGAATGAGCACAGAGTTGACTGGCTAGCACTGTTAGGAACAAGCACAGAGGTGGCCAGGTATCACTGTTAGAAATAAGCACAGAAATGGGTGGGTATCATTGTTTGGAATGAGCACAGAGGTGTCTGGGTATCACTGCTAGAAATGTACATAGAGGTGACTGGGTATCACTGTTAGGAATGAGCACAGAGCTCCTGGGGTATTGTTGAGAACGCAAGCACAGAGATGCGTGGGTATCTCTGTTAGGAATGAGTTCAGATGTGGCTGGGTATCACTGTTAGGAACAAGAACACAGGTTGTTAGGTATCAGTGTTAGGAACGAGGACATAGTTGGCTGGATATGACTGTTAGGAATGAGCACTAAGCTGTCTGGGTATCACTGTTAGGAATGAGGAGAGAGAGATGGCTGAGTGCCACTAATAGAAATTAGCACAGTTTTGGCTGGGTATCACTGTTCAGAACAAGCACTGCGGTGGCCAGGTATGACTATTTGGAATGTGCAAAGAGGTGTCTGTATATCACTGTTTGGAACGAGCACAGAGGTGGCTGGGTGTCACTGTTAGGAACGAGCACAGAGGTAACTGTTTATCACTATTAGGAATGAGAACAGATGTTAGGAAGGAGTATAGAGGTTAAGAAAGAGCACAGAGCTGGTTGGATATTACTGTTAAGAACGAGCACAGAGGTGGCTAGGTATCTCTGTTTGGAGCAGGTACAGAGGTGGCTGGGTTTCACTGTTAGAAATGAGAACAGAGGTGCTTCGTATCAGTGTTAGGAGCGAGACATAGGTGGCTGGGTATCACTGTTAGAAACACAAGCACAGGAGTGACTATGTATCACTTCTAGGAATGAGCACAGAATTGGCTAGGTCTCAATTTTAGGAATGAGCACATAGGTGGCTGGGTATCACTGTTAGGAACGAGGTCAGAGATGGCTGGTTATCACTGTTAGAAATGAGCACAGAGGGTTCTGTATACCACTGTTGGGAATAAGCACAGAGGTGGCTGTATATCTGTTAGGACTGAGCACAGGTTTAAATGGCTAACACTGTTAGGAATGAGGACAGAGGTGGCTTGGTATCACTGTTAGGAACGAGCAAAGAGATGGCTGGGTATTACTGTTTGGAATGAGCACAGAGGTGGTTGTATATCACTATTAGGAGTGAGCACAGAGTTGACTGGCTAGCACTGTTTGGAACGAGGACAGAGCTTGCTCGGTATTCCTTTTAGGAATGAGCACAGAGGTGGCTGGCTATCACTGGTATGAATGAGCGCAGTGGTGGCAGAGTATCACTGCTATGAATCAACACAGAGGTGACTGGTTATCACTGTTCGGAATGAGCACAGAGCTTGTTGGGTATTACTGTTAGGAACTGGCACAGACATGGCTGGCCGTCACTGGTAGGAATGAACACTGAGGTTACTGGGTATCACTGTTTGGAATGAGCACAGAGCTTGTTGGGTATCACTGTTAGGAATGATCACTGAGGTGACTGGGTATCACTTTTAGGAATGAGCCCAGAGGTTGCTTGGTATGTGTTAGGAATGAGCACAGAGGTGGCTAGGTATCACTGTTAGGAATGAACACAGACGTGACTGGATGTCACTGTTAGGAATGAGCACAGACGTGGCTGACTATCACTGGTAGGAATGAGCTCAGTGGTGGCTTGGTATCTCTGTTAGGAATGAGCACTGAGGTGGTTGGGTATCACTATTACGAACAAGCACAGAGGTGGCTGGGTATCACTGTTACGAACGATCACAGAGGTGGCTGGGTGTCACTGTTAGGAATGATCACTGAGATAGCTGGGTATCACTTTTAGAAATGAGCCCAGAGATTGCTTGGTATCTGTTTGGAATGAGCACAGAGGTGACTGGGTATGACTGTTTGGAACGAGAACAGTGGTGGCTGGGTATCACTGTTAGGAACGAGGAGAGAGAGATGGCTGAGTACCGCTATTAGAAATTAACACAGTGGTGGCTGGGTATCACTGTTCAGAACAAGCACTGAGGTGGCCTGGTATGGCTATTAGGAATGTGCAAAGAGGTGTCTGTATATCACTGTTTGGAATGAACACAGAGGTGGCTGGGTGTCACTGTTAGGAATGAGCACAGAGATGGCTAGGTCTCACTGTTAGTAACGAGCACAGAGGTAACTGTTTATCCATGTTAGGAATGAGAACAGAGGTGGCTAGGTATCAGTGTTAGCAACAAGCACAGAGCTGGCTGGGTATCACTGTCTTGAACGAGCACAGAGGTGGCTGAGTATCACTTCTAGGAATGACCACAGATTTGGCCAGGTATTAGTGTTAAGAATGAGCATAGTGGTTTCTGGGTATCACTGTTTGGAATGAGCACAGAGGCGGCTGTATATCACTTTTAGGAACGAGCACAGAGTTGACTGGCTAGAAGTGTTAGGAACAAGGACTGAGGTGGCTAGGTATTACTGTTAGGAACAAGCATAGAGATGACTGGGTATCACTATTTGCAATGAACACAGAGGTGACTAGGTATCACTGTTAGGAATGAGCACAGAGGTGGCTGGGTATCACTGTTAGGAATGAGCACAGAGGTTGCTGGCTATCACTGTTTGGAATGTGCACAGAGGTGGCTGGGTATCACTGTTCGGAATGAGCACAGAAGTGACTGGGTATCACTGTTAGGAATGAGCACAGAGGAGACTGGCCATCAATGTTAGGAATGAGCACAGTGGTGGCTTGGTATCACTTTTAGGAATGAGGACAGAGGTGGATGGGTATCAGTGTTAGGAATGAGCACAGAGTTGGTTGGGTATCACTATTAGGAATGAGCACAGAGGTGGCTGGGTATCACTGTTAGGAATGAGCACAGAGGTTGCTGGCTATCACTGTTAGGAATGTGCACAGAGGTGGCTGGGTATCACTGTTCGGAATGAGCACAGAAGTGACTGGGTATCACTGTTAGGAATGAGCACAGAGGAGGCTGGCCATCAATGTTAGGAATGAGCACAGTGGTGGCTTGGTATCACTTTTAGGAATGAGGACAGAGGTGGATGGGTATCAGTGTTAGGAATGAGCACAGAGGTGGCTGGGTATCAATGTTAGAAACGATCACACAGGTGACTGGGTGTCACTGTTAGGAATGAGCTGAGAGGTTGCTTGGTATGTGTTAGGAATGCGTACAGAGGTGGTTGGGTATCACTGTTAGGAATGTGCTGTGAGGTGGTTGGGTATGACTGTAAGGAACAAGCACAGAGGTGGCTGAGTTTCACTGATGGAATGAGCACAGAGGTGGCTGCGTCTCACTGTTTGGAATGCGCAGAGGTGACTGGGTATCATTGTTAGGAACAGGCACAGAGTTGACTGGCGAGCACTGTTAGGAATGAGCACAAAGATGGCTGGGTATCACTGTTTGGAACGCGCACAGAGGTGCCTGGGTATCATTGCTAGGAACGAACACAGAGCTGGTTGGGTATTACTGTTAAGAATGAGTACAGTGGTGGCTGGGTATCACAGTTAGGAATGAACACAGAGGTGACTGGGTATCACTTTTAGGAATGTGCTGAGAGGTTGCTTGGTATGTGTTAGGAATGAGCACAGAGGTAGCTAGGCATCACTGTTAGGAATGAGCACTGAGATGGCTGGGTATCACTGTTAGAAATGAGCTGAGAGGTTGCTTGGTATGTGTTTGGAATGAGCACTGAGATGGCTAGGTTTCACTGTTAGGAATGAGCACTGAGGTGGCTAGGTGTCACTGTTAGGAATGAACACAGAGGTGGTATGGTATCACTGTTAGGAATGAGTACAGAGGTGGCTAGGTATCACTGTTAGGAATGAACACAGATTTGGCTGGGTGTCACTGTTAGGAATGAGTACAGAGGTGGCTGGGTATGACTGTTAGGAACGAGAACAGTGGTGGCTGGGTATCACTGTTAGGAACGAGGGGAGAGATGGCTGAGTGCCACTAATAGAAATTAACACAGTGGTGGCTGGGTATCACTGTTCAGAACAAGCATTGAGGTGGCCAGGTATGGCTATTAGGAATGTGCAAAGAGGTGTCTCTTATATCACTGTTTGGAATGAACACAGAGGTTTCTAGGTCTCACTGTTAGGAACGAGCACAGAGGTAACTGTTTATCCCTGTTAGGAATGAGAACAGAGGTGGAGAGGTATCAGTGTTAGGAATGAGCACAGAGCTGGCTGGGTATCACTGTGTTGAACGAGCACAGAGGTGGCTGAGTATCACTTCTAGGAATGACCATAGAGTTGGCCAGGTATTAGTGTTAAGAATGAGCACAGTGGTTTCTGGGTATCACTGTTGGGAACGAGCACAGAGTTGGCTGGCTAGAAGTGTTAGGAACAAGGACTGAGGTGGCTAGGTATCACTGTTAGGAATGAGCACTGAGATGGCGGGGTATCACTATTTGGAACGAGCACAGAGGCAGCTGTATATCACTTTTAGGAACGAGCACAGAGTTGACTGGCTGGAAGTGTTAGGAACAAGGACTGAGGTGGCTAGGTATTACTGTTAGGAACGAGCATAGAGATGACTGGGTATGACTATTTGCAATGAACACAGAGGTGACTGGGTATCACTGTTAGGAATGAGCACAGAGGTTGCTGGCTATCACTGTTAGGAATGTGTACAGAGGTGGCTCGGTATCACTGTTAGGAATGAGCACTGAAGTGACTGGGTATCACTGTTAGGAATGAGCACAGAGGAAGCTGGCTATCACTGTTAGGAATGAGCACAGTGGTGGCTTGGTATCACTTTTAGGAATGAGGACAGAGGTGGATGGGTATCAGTGTTAGGAATGAGCACAGAGTTGGTTGGGTATCACTATTAGGAATGAGCACAGAGGTGGCTGGGTATCAATGTTAGAAATGATCACACAGGTGACTGGGTGTCACTGTTAGGAATGAGCTGAGAGGTTGCTTGGTATGTGTTAGGAATGCGTACAGAGGTGGTTGGGTATCACTGTTAGGAATGTGCTGTGAGGTGGTTGGGTATGACTGTAAGGAACAAGCGCAGAGGTGGCTGAGTTTCACTGACGGAATGAGCACAGAGGTGGCTGCGTATCACTGTTTGGAATGCGCACAGAGGTGACTGGGTATCATTGTTAGGAACAGGCACAGAGTTGACTGGCGAGCACTATTAGGAATGAGCACAGAGATGGCTGGGTATCACTGTTTGGAACGCGCACAGAGGTGACTGGGTATCATTGTTAGGAACGAGCACAGAGCTGGTTGGGTATTACTGTTAAGAATGAGTACAGAGGTGGCTGGGTATCACTGTTAGGAATGAACACAGAGGTGACTGGTTATCACTGTTAGGAATGAGCTGAGAGGTTGCTTGGTATGAGTTAGGAATGAGCACAGAGGTAGCTAGGCATCACTGTTAGGAATGAGCACTGAGATGGCTGGGTATCACTGTTAGAAATGAGCAAAGAGGTTGCTGGGTATCACTGTTAGGAATGAGCTGTGAGGTGATTGGGTATGTCTGCTTGGAACTAGCACAGAGGTGGGTGGGTATCACTCAAGGCATAAGCACAGAGTTGACTGGCTAGGACTGTTAGGAACGAGCACAGAGGTGGCTAGGTATTACTTTTTGGAATGTGCACAGAGGTGGCTGGGTATCACTTTTAGGAATGAACACAGAGGTGAGTGGATATCACTGTTTGCAACGAGCACAGAGCTCATTGGGTATTACTGTTAAGAATGAGCACAGAGGTGGCTGGGTATCACTGTTAGGAATGAGAACAGAGGTGGCTAGGTATTAGTGTTAGGAACGAGCACGTAGGTGGCTTGGTATCTCTGCTAGAAATGAGCACAGAGGTGGCTGGTTATCACTGTTAGAAATGAGCACAGGGATGGTCTGGTATCACTTCTAGGAATGAGTACAGAGGTTTCTGTGTATCACTGTTGGGAATGAACACAGAGGTGTCTGTATATCTGTTAAGAATGAGCAAAGAGTTGAATGGCTAGCACTGTTTGGAATGAGGATAGTATATCAATTTTAGGAACGTGCGCAGAGGTGGCTGTGTATCACTGTTAGGAATGAGGTCAGAGATGGCTGGGTATCACTGTTAGGAATGAGCACAGAGGTTTCTGTGTATCACTGTTGGGAATGAACACAGAGGTGTCTGTATATCTGTTAAGAATGAGCAAAGAGTTGAATGGCTAGCACTGTTAGGAATGAGGATAGAGGTGGCTAGGTATCACTGTTAGAAACAAGCAAAGAGATGGCTGGGTATTACTGTTTGGAATGAGTGCAGAGGTGGCTGTATATCACTATTAGGAATGAGCACAGAGTTGACTAACTAGCAGTGTTTGGAATGAGGACAGAGCTTGCTCAGTATTCCTGTTAGGAATGAGCACAGAGGTGGCTGGCTATCACTGGTATGAATGAGCGCAGTGGTGGCTTGGTATCACTGTTAGGAATCAACACAGAGGTGACTGGTTATCACTGTTAGGAATGAGCACAGAGCTTGTTGGGTATTACTATTAGGAATTAGCACATAGGTGGCTGGCTATCACTGGTAGGAATGAACACAGAGGTGTCTGGGTATCATTGTTTGGAATGAGCACAGAGCTTGTTGGGTATCACTGTTAGGAATGATCACGGAGGTGACTGGGTATCTCTTTTAGGAATGAGCCCAGAGGTTGCTTGGTATGTGTTAGGAATGAGCACAGAGGTGGCTGGGAATCACTGTTAGTAATGAACACAGTGGTGACTGGGTATCACTGCTGGGAATGAGCAGAGAGCTTGTTGGGTATTACTGTTAGGAATGAGCACAGAGGTGGCTGACTTTCACTGTTAGGATTGAGCACAGTGGTGGCTTGGTATCACTGTAAGGAATGAGTACAGAGGTGGCTCGGTATCTCATTTAGGAATGAGCACAGAGTTCTCTGGGTATTACTAATAGGAACAAGCACAGAGGTGGCTGGGTATCACTTTTAGGAATGAGCCCAAATGTTGCTTGGTATGTGTTATAAATGCGAACAGAGGTGGCTATGTATCAGTGTTCAGAATGAGCACTGAAATGACTGGGTATTCCTGTTAGGAACGAGCCCAGAGGTGGCTGAGTATCACTGTTAGGAATGAACACAGAGGTGACTGGGAATCACTGTTAGGAATGAGCACAGAGCTTTCTGGGTATTACTGTGAGAAATGAGTGCAGAGGTGGCTGACTATCACTGGTAGGAAAAAGCACAGTGGTGGTTTGGTATTACTGTTTAGAATGAGTACAGAGGTGACTGGGTATCTCTGTTAGGAATGAGCACAGAGGTGGTTGGGTATCACTAATAGGAACAAGCACAGAGGTGGCTGGTTATCACTGTTAGGAACGATCACAGAGGTGACTGGGTTTCACTGTTAGGAATGAGCACAGAGGTTGCTTGGTATGTGTTAGGAATGAGCACAGATGTGGCTAGGTATCCCTGTTAGGAATGAGCACAGAGGTGGGTTAGTATCACTGTTAGGAATGAGCACTAAGCTGTCTGGGTATCACTGTTAGGAATGACCACTGGTAGCATGATATATTGTTCAGGGGGTGGGCCCAAAAATAATAGACCAGAGGCCTGGGTTCTGCCTAGGCACACAGAAGCTCTTTAAATCTTGGTGTTCTCTGCTGCAAAATTCATTTCTGGTACCTTTTCCTTGTTTTTTCCTCACTTGAGTAACAGTATAATTTCACGCAGTAGGAACTGTCCTCATTCCCGCTCCCAGCAAACACAGCACCACAACCATTTTTCGAGACTCTGCTTTACGCAGATTTGGACTGGTCGACCTAGATATCGGGAAAGTTCCTGTCAGACTCCTCACTTTTCAGTACCTGACCACCTTCTGAATGTTGCATGTGTCATGTATTTTCTAATTAAATGGGGTTGTTTTGGCACTGCAAAGTACATTTAAATGCAAGCATAGAGCTAATGTATCAAATGTAAGTGGAATAGTACTGATAAGAAGGTGTCACCCTGGGCCCTCCTTACTGATGTTCCAGGTGTGCCTCTGCATCATCATTTCAGGTGGGCCCCCTGTACCCCAGTCCAACCCTGACTCTACTGGATTATCTGAGCACTACTTGGGGGATTCTAGTAATAAGCCGTCATCATGCTGGTTGCTGCTTGTTTTTAGACAGCTTCTGCTTTACACCACAGTATGGTCCCACTTAGTAGCTGATGTCCCCCCCCCCGCTCACACATAGCACTTCAACCATTTTTGAAGAAAGCATAAATGGGCACAAATATTTAATCCCCTCTGAGCAGCTGAACTGACTACTTACTGGTCCAGTAGAATCCACCATAACTTTGTTCCTCTGTCTGTTCTTCCAGTGTTGTTGTCAAACTAACCTGATAGTGTTCTTTGCCTGGATAACGAAGGAACTGGATAGGGGCCATGTTGTGGATCTGCCCTGCTTTTACTTTAGCGAGGCTTTTGACTCAGTGCTGCACAGACGTTTGCTGAAGAAGATGGATGATCTGCATGTGGCTAGGGCCATAGTAAACTGGGCTGGTAACTGACTAAAGGGGAGACAACAGAGGGTGGTGGTCAATGGGGTTAAATCAGAAGGGTTGGATGGATGTCATGAGTAGTTGTCCCACAGGGATCTGTCCTGGGTCCGGTTCTTTTCAACATGTTTATCAGTGACATTGGTGAGGGCATCTGAGACAGGATGCATCTTTTTGCGGATGACATTAAGTTCTCTGGGAGGGTGGATAGTGATGAGGGAATACAAGACATGCAGAAAGACTTGCGAAAGCTAGAGTGGCGGTCAGGGGAACCGATCACTCTGCAGTCCTGCCTCCCGGCCAGTTTAACCTATCCCGCCTTTGTGCCTTTTTTGCCATTGCCTGCCACTGTGTTCTCCCTTCACAATGTCAGACCATGATGCGATGACATCATAAACAGCAGCAAAGCTAAGCCAACTGGCTGGGTTACTAGGGCCCACCCCCTCCACCAGTCTCATTCCAGCCATTGGCTTGCATATCCCACACCCTGCCCCATGGAACGCTCTGGATCAGGGTTCTGCCATTCGGTCAACAACAAGCAGGGCTTGCAGGCAGTCTTTAGGGGTGATTAATTCATTCTTGTGCTCCACTGACCACAGTTTTCTTTTCCACCACTCAGGTCATTGGCAGCTCCACAGCAGCAGTGCAGTGCAGCACACAGCACTGATATAATTAAAGCATGCTGCCAGTGCAGAGCTACTATGGCAAAGTAAACCTTTTTTTGGAGCTCCTGATGGGCCCCCCCTCTGGTGTCAGGGCCCTAGGCAATTGCCCAGATGGCCCGCTTGCTGATGCCGGACCTGGGTTTGGCAGCTGAAGTTTAAAGTAAGGTTATGCACCTGGGTAACAAGAACCCCAGAACGGAGATGAGACTCGGCACCACAGTTGAGGAACGAGACTTCGGGGTTATCATCCGCGACTCCTTAGAGCAATCAAGTCAGTGTAACAAAGCTTACCGCAAGGCAAACAGGATGCTGGGATGTATTGGGAGGGGGGTACTGACAGCAAAAAAGGGAAGTAATACTTCCCCTATATAGATCCATGGTGAGGCCTCACCTGCAGTACTGTGCCCTGTTTTGTAGTCCTCACCTCAGGAAGGATAGGGACAGGCTTGAAATAGTCCAGTGCAGGGTAACAAAAATGATTCGGGGCCAACAGGGCAAGTTCTATGAGGAGCACCTCAGGGCACTGAACATGTACTCACTGGAGAACAGAAGGGAGAAGGGAGTTATGATGCAGACCTTCAAATTCCTAAAAGGAATTAACAGAGTGAACTGTGGGGAACTGTTTAACTTGAATATTAGCTCACAGTCACATGGCCATGAGTGGATGCTCACAGGGAGGACATGAGAAAGTACTATTTTACAGAAAGGGTGGTGGAGCCATAGAACAATGTGCCAGCTGAGGTGGTGGTGGTGGTGGTGTGAGAACCGTTAACGGTTTAAAGCACTGCTGGGATAGAATGAAGGGTATAGTGGTTACTTGAGGCATCAGAATCAGGGGATGCTGGAGGGGCAGAGGTAAGATTCTGGGGGAACCGTAGGTCACAGGGCTGTATAGAGAACTTGTGCCGACTTGTTGGACCTGTCTTTTTCTGCTGTCATTTTTCTCTTTCTGTCAGTCCATGCAGCTGTTACAATAAACTGTTTAGTGATGAAAACATTTTTTGGATGGAGAACTAGATTGTAAAACTATTGCCTGGTATGTTTTTCTGATTCAAATCTCTGCTCTACAGTGGCAAAAATGTCAAATTTAAGAGGGACAGAGAACAATTTGTAATGCAAAATCAGGGACAGATGAGAGGTATGCCATGCACGGTCACCAGGCGGCGCTGTCATTTAGGTGGAGTTAACCGACATCGCCTCTATACCTGTGGCATCCTAGCTCAATGTCATATCAGCCCCACCATTGGACTTAATTTATCACATACTGGACCTCACAGGTCTTGGGGGGGGGGGGTATGGCGAATTGAGACTTAATCCTAGGTCTCCCACCCACACAGTAGGGCTGTGCGCCACCAGCACCGGGTTGGAGAGGAACAATTTATTTATTTGGGGTATTTTGTTGGGGGTGAGCATGACTGATGCTCTGAAATTTTCATTCCAGAGTCCGTGAAGGAACAATAAAGGTTGCTCAGCAGCAGGGATTAAACTGGGCAGGAGCTTGCAGAACTCAGTCCCACCTATGTAATTTTTCGCCATTGAGTAATATAGGAAAGTTCACCACCAAAAAATAACAGTTCTACTTCATAGAAATCTAGACAGGAGAGTTCCCCAACCTAAACATTTCCAATTTAACCACTGCTCAGCACACACACAATCCAAGAGCTGACTTCAATTAACATTCTGCAGTTATACTTTATTTCAATTAACACTTGTGTAAAATGGTGATTGAAGAGATTGTGCCTTGAATCTGTGCAGTCACCCAACCACATTTCCAATGGAAGCCGGAGACAAAATGCCATTGCATAACTGCAAGGGGTTCATTACCTGCTCTCCCCGAATGCAGTTTTGCACAAGGTTAATGGAAATAAAAGTATGTGTGGCACTTTCATTGAAGCCGACTCTGGGGTGGCCATTTTGGGTTAGGTTCAGCAATGGATCGTTCCGACGCCATATGTCGGCTACTGGACTCAATGAGTTAATCTGTGAGTGCTGACTGACACCTTTTTGTGCCTGGTTGGTTGTGACATTTTGGTTAGGAAACCTACACCACACAAGGTTGTGCAAGCTACCAAGAAAAGGACGAAACAGCAACGCAAAAGCAGTACTCATAATTGGAGATACTATGATTAGGAAAGTAGAATTTCAACTACATCATTATGACCAGGCTATGGTCATGGTCAGGTGCCTCCTTGGGATGTCGGTATGGAGGAACACAGACCGCATAGAAAATATTGTGCGCAATAGGGAACCCAGCACTAAAGTGGAAACAAAGCAAAATCTAATCAAACTTGGCAACAAACTGACTTCCCTTCCATCCAGTGTATCTTTCTCTGAGATTCTGCCTGTCTGGGAGAAAGGAGACAGCAGGCAGAAGATCAGAGAGAAAGACATAACCAAGCTTAACAACTGGCTAAAGGTCTGGTGCAAGGAAAAAGGACATCGCTATATAGGAGACTGGCACACCTTCTGGGAGAGGGAGTTTTTGCCTTTGACAGCCTACACCTCACAAGGCATGGGATTTGAGTGCTCAGGAAAAAGTCTGATGTCCATATCTGTCAGTTAAACTAGCGGAGGGGGAGGAAACAATTGCAACCATTGCATCAAAGAAGGCACCATATACCCCTCCCCATCCTCAACTAAAACGGCATCTCAGCTCTCTCTCTTTCTCTGTCATGTGGTTTCTGGGTTTTCCTTTGCCTCCCTGACTGTGTGTGTGTACTGGTGGGAGTGGAGTGCCAACAGTGGGGGGGGGGGGAGACTGACAGTGAGAAACACAGCGGGACATGCAATTCGCGAGTCACGTACTCTTTTGTCTCTCTCTGTTTGTGCCCTAGAACAGTGAAAAGCAGCCATTTCAAACAGTGGGTTGGAGATATGCAGGTGGATGTATTGTACATGAGAGAAAGCTCCAATCTGCTGTCAGTGCTGTACAGTGCTGCACACGAGTGAGTGACAGGCTGTATGCTGTTCCCCATCCATGACCAAGAGAGACAGAGAACAGCATGGGTGCTCTTGCAGCCCATAGAATACCATGGAGTACATCTCTCTGATCTTGGTGCATTGTGCGTTCCTTGCATGAGTGACACAGTGAGGAAGAGAGAGAAAGAGAGACACAGAACTGAACAGCATGTGTGTGTGTGTGGGGGGGGGGACACAGTACAGGGTGTTGGAAGTGTAAGAAATAATTATATGCACCAGAAATGTCAGAAATCATGTCAGTACTATATTTCTGACATTTGTATATGCGTAAAAGTAGTGACATATGGATTATTTGTTGGGTATTATTTTTCCAGGTGGAAGGATACAGTCACTTTTTTGGTATTTAAACAGAGAGAAAAACCCTTTCTCTTGTTTTCTCCTTGTTTTGAACATAACCCATGCTATAAGTGCAATAACCAACTCCAGGGTATGGGGATATTGGGGATTAATCAACACCCTGGGTGCTGTGAGGGCACTTAGCCTGCAGCCTTGTGCATCACATTACATCCAGGGTGTTGATTAGTCCCCAGTAACCCCACACCCTGTTGTGGGTTATTGCTTATGTATATTTTTCTCTCACTCATCATACATGCTCCACCAAGTCTCTGTAATGCTGATAATATCAACTTCCACAATATAAAGTAAAGAAAATAAATCTTCTGTTTTATTATTTGAACTTCGTGCATTGAACAAGATGCATTTTATTCCTGGTTGCTTTGCTATTTTTTTTGATTGATGTGTAAGTAGCTCTGTTCCTTTGTTTAACTGTTTCATGGTCTAGATTGTTTTTCCTCTTTACTCTTTCCCTAGTCGTCTAAAGCCTGCTCAATTCTGCTGGCTATCCTTTCCCCTGGTATCTGTGCCCCATTCTCGTTCAAGTGCAGTCCATCCCACCTGAACAGGTCGTGTCTTCTTTGGAAGAGTATGTAGAAATATACATTTTTCTGTTCTAGCCCATCTCCTAAGCTAGGAGTTTGTGATTTTAATGCCCTTTTTCTATCTTCCCCAGCCTTTAGCACTGGTAAGATCTCTAAAATAATGGCTCTGCTCTTTTTCCTCTTTAGTAACCTTCCCACCTCCTCATAATCTGCATTGATGTCTTCATCCGGTTGATTTTTGGAGTTTGTATATTTTAGGAATATGTAGACCTGGCTCTCAATACAACATCCAACACAAACAATCTCAGCTATAAAATGATGCCAGGTAATTATGTTTTCAGAAAATGGATTGCTGAGAATGATGGGTCTCTCCTGCCATAGGCCCATATGTAGATTTGCATAAGAGGTGGCAATTGATGCCCTATTGCCATTCCACATTTCTATAAATAGTAAGTGTTGTCAAAAGTAAAGTTTATGTATAAAATGTATGTGGGGGCCTGTAGGAGGAAGAGATCAGCACAATGTTGGGCTCTATCCTGAGGTTAAAAAAAATTCAGTTGCTTCTATGTCAAGATGATGTGGTATGCAGGTATATAAGCTGAACACAGTGACCCAAACAAAGTCTTCTTTCCAAATCAGATTTTTGATTTTGTTCATCAGATCTCTAAAGTCACGGGGACAGGATCTAAGACCCATAGCCAAAGGTTTTAAGAAAATGTTTACCAATGCTGATAGGTGGCGGGTCAAAGATCCTATTCTGGACACCATGAGTCATCCATGTGGATATAAATAATTGCTGTGGACCTTAGGGAGTACATACAGAGAGGCAGTGATCAGGCGCGTTAAACACCAACAGCTGGCAGCCTGTTGGATTGAACAGGCTTACTTCAGTGAAAATGAGCACATGGAGGAGGTGCTGTGTTTTCCTCAATGTAGGGGCCTATGTAAGTAGGTATCAGTGTCAGGAACCACTGGCTAATTGTAAGCAATGATGTCACTGGTGGAGCATCTATGGTGTAATAGGGAAGCAACATGCAGAGCTGGTTTTAGAGATCAATAAGAAAGAAACCAAAACAGACAGCTATGTAGATAAGGAACATAGGGAAAAAGGAAGTACCAACAAGGAAAATTGCACTGCTTCTTATCCCCTTTTGTACAGTATGTCCTTAATGGACACTTTCTGGAATTCCACAGAATTCAAAACAGAGACTACTGGATGGGCAGCTATGTACAACCAGTGTGTTCTGCCACAGAGGGGTCCATGGGAATCAGAACCCCGAGGTGGCAGAGCACACTGGCTAATCATAAAGTTGCTCATCCTGTATCCTTTATAGTGTATAGTATTATGTGAAATGTGGGCACTGTGTTTTTTTCTCTTTCACAATGAAACTGACTTGTGCAGTCTCTAGAGGTTCTAGAATGCCGTCTACCACTGAAGGGTACAATTACATTCCATGACCTTTGAACTGTGGTACAACAGCATTTTGAAAAGGATGGATTTCTATATAGAACATAGAGAATACTGGATGGGCAACTATGCAGAACCAGTGTGTTCTGCCACAGAGGGATTCTGATTCCTTCTGACCTCAACAGCAAAGCTTGAGAGGTCCATGGGAATCAGAATCCCGAGGTGGCAAAACAAATTGGTTGTGCATAGAGTTGCTCATCCTGTATTTTTATAATGTATAGTACTGTGTGGAAAATGTGTTTTGTGAGTTATTTTGCTTTCGAAATGAACCTGACTCATGCAGTCTCTAGAGGTTCTAAAATGCTGTTCTACCACAGTAGGGTAGAGCAGCATTCCATGACATTGGAACTGTGGTAGAACAGCATTTTGAAAGGAATGGAATTCTATACAGAACAACACTCCACTGTACACTATAATGCTCTATTATACACTATAAACATATGAAAAGCATTTTAGAAACATAATTCCCATTCCACACAGAGTCCACCTGTGGAATTTTGCATTCTGCACAGGTCTATTAAGGAACAATTTAATTACCAAATACCACTCTACCATACAATAATAATCCTCAGATACAGAGTCCCAGAACCCAACTCACCGTAGCAGGGAGATGTTTCTCCTGGGGATCTCCTTCAGCTCACAAAGGCTGGCTGCCTTCCCAGCAAAGCAGTAGTTGGGGTTATAGTCTGTCATGATGGTGGATGTCCGGATCTTGCTCAGCCTATACTCTGGGCTCTGAAGCCTCACTCTCATTCCCTGCAGGTGGCTCTTCTTACGGTAATAAGCTGTGGGATGGGAAAGAAAATATTACTACTGAGGCCGGAATAAATAAAGCTGTAGAACTAGTTAGGAAGAAAAAAAATTACATTTGCATTTTTTTCAGCAACGTATTCCTGATATTCTCCACTGAATACATTTTTAATTACTTTCACCATTTCAGAAAGTTTGTAAGTAATTTGTAAGTGGTGTGGCTCTGCAATTACTCTGTATCTGTGCATGCTGTATTCATTATGTGGAGATGCCAGGATGTTGCCAACACATTTCCATTTTGCAATGTTACAGCAGCTCTCTGATCACCCTGATCCACTTACATTCATGAACGTGGATCTGGCAAGGGAGCAGGGGATTGAGACTTTTTAGAAAACTCCATAGTGATAGCTAAAGATTGGTATTCAGTTCCTTCTAAGCTGAGATCTGCGAATGGTTCATTATTGAATGTTATCTCATACAAGCTTAATGCAGGCTCAAATGCTTTTTCTATAGCTGCTCCCTTAGTGTGGAATACTTTACTTGTGTCAATTCATTTAGCAACTTCTCTTTCATGTTTTAAGACGATGTTGAAACAGTATCTATTGCAGAAATCTGTGTGTAAATGTACTCGTTAATTTATTTGTGTAAATGTATTCGTTAATTTGTTGTTATTTGTGTAAATGTACTCGTTAATTTGTTGTTATTTGTGTAAATGTACTTGTTCATTTGTTGTTGTTATTTGTTGTTTGTTGTTCATGCTTTGTATTTGTATATTCTATTCCTGGGTTGGACCTGAAAAAGGACCTTGGTCTAGTGTCCTTACCCGATTAACAAATGAATGAAAAAAACAAATAAATTGGTATATTATTATCTAGATATAGCTAAATATTTAACAAAAAAAACTCATTCATTTTAGGAGGATTTCAAATGATGTATCTGGATATATGTTAAAGAATGAAGTATCTGGATATACAGTAGCTAAAGAATTACTAGGACATATCGCTGACTACCACTGTATCTTATGTAGGGAATAACATAAAACAAAATACAAAAAAAGGCACAAACTGATGTTTTTCCTTATTCCAGCTGTCACCTGGATTACTATCTTCTGACACTTTTGAAAACAATAGTGAGGAAAAGTGGTGAAATTAATTGATCATTTTATTTGATATAATGCCTTATCTTTGGGACTCAAAATGTTGCACATGACAATACAAACAAGAATGAAGAAACAAGAGCATAAATCTAATAAACTTTTACAAACTGCAGGAACCAGGAATTGCCACTACAAAACAAATTATTGTAATGCATTATACTGTTGAATGATACACTGTTAGATTTGGATGTATGTTCTTGAAAATAGATTGTCATTTATTAGGTTATAGTACAACAAAATATCAGAAAATTTAAAAAGTTAAAAATGTATTTTAAAGGTGGCATGGTGGTGCTGAATGCCACACCTTGCGCTACGCTGATTAACCGAGTTCGGGAATGACCTCAGGTCGTCGGGGTGCCGGCATAGGGGAGGGCGGAGCAGGATCAAGCATGCTGATGGGCAGCTCTCCTCTCCCGAGGGGGGTGGTGAGGGTGGGCTGGCACCCCCCTGCAGTTCCAGTGGGTAGCGTAGGTGGAGAGGGGGTGGCAAAAAGTTATGGGAGGTGGAAGGGGCTGAGCTGGTGCCACAGGATGCGTAGAGTGCCTCCACACACTTGCATGGCCATGTGCCGAGGCCTGGGGGAGAGTCAGGGGACAAAACCTGTAAAAAATACCTGTGCATCCCCATCACTAGTTGATAGGAGGAGGCGACAGGGACCAAACAGCTATATGAAAAAATATATGTATATTTTTTAAAACATCATTAATTTTTTAACACGTTTGACAATATTAATGTACAGGTATGTAAGCTGTATCTTGGTAACTTGTTGGTTAATAAGAAACTTCTTTGAGTTCCTGGTCCCTTCAGTTGTGAAGTTATCTGCTAAGAAAGAAATTATCTTTTGAAACTGTTATGGATAAGGACCTTATTTTTTTAATAAAGGCTTAGCGTTACAACCACATAATATTTTATCATGGTGCAGTTTTCATTCAGTGATATTTGTAAGTTTTAGCAATAAGTGCACAATAGATTACAACAATGTAACAATAAACATTATTAATAAAACATTAAAATATCAATTGACATCAGCACTCAAGGGGATGATAAATCATTTGATTTCATTTTTTAATTATTAACCCAGTAGGGACGCTGGGGCAAAGCCCTTCTTCAGGTCCAACCCAGACATAAAAACCTAAAACAATACAAGACAAAATACAAACAGTACAATAATAAATATACAACAATCATCAATCATTGCAAGTACAAGTTGTTAACGTTAGCAAATACTGTTTAAATCTAGACTTATCTAGAGGAAAAATCAGGAGGAAAAATACCTCCTGGATGACACAGGATGAAGGACCTGGCATTTGTTCAAGCCTCATGCCCTTACTAATTTAATTGTATCTCTGTGAGCCAAGTGGGTGCCATCACTCCCCCAGACACATCACAAGGGGGTAAAGCCATGGGGGGTGGTGGTGACCAAAGATGAGGTTAATTTGGCTGGGTGCAGTAGCTGATACATGGCCCAGAAGGGGCAGACTAGGATGACAGAAGAATCAACAGTAAATTAAAAAACAATAAGAATTTCCGGCCTGCAGGCACAGTGGTAGTGCTACCGCTTGCAATGCTAGTGACCCAGGTTTGGGAACAAACCCAGCAAATTGAAGGACTGGCCGGGGGAGGAGACTTGAGCATCCGATGGACTGCTCATCTCCTCCAGAGGGTGGGTGGGATCCAGTTCAGTGCTTGCCTGGCCTCTGTTGGTGGCCAGAGGTGCAGCAAGCTCATGCCTTGTCAGGGGGAGAGGTGTGATGGATATCGGCATGTGCCTTGATGTCCCAGTGCATATCACACCTCCATGCAGGCTCACAATACTGGGGGGAAAAAGCTCGGCCCCAGCGCACCATCGAAGGAAGGGACCGGCATAGACCTGGCCTCTCCTGCCAGCTTCATGGCCTTGTGGCAGTCCCGACGAGATAGAAACATAGAAACATAGAAGTTGACAGCAGATAAGGATCACAAGGCCCATCCAGTTTGCCCATTTCTTTTTCTACCTTATAAATGTGCCATCGGCCTTTGCTCCATCAATGGCCTATCTATTCATACTCATCTGTAGTGCTCCCTTATGCCTATCCCATGCCTGTTTAAGGCCCGCACTGTATTCATATCCACCACTTCCTGAGGTAGGCCTTTCCATGAATCCACTACCCTTTCTGTGAAAAAGAACTTCCTCACATTACCCTTTAATCGGCCTCCCTCTAATCTCATGCTGTGTCCTCTTGTCCTGCTATTTTTCTTATATTGAAACATGTTAGACTCTTTCACCTTGTTAATGCCCTTAAGGTGTTTGAATGTTTCGATCATATCACCTCTCTCCCTCCTTTGCTCTAGGAGGGTATACATATTGAGCTCTGTTAATCTGTCCTCATATGTCTTCTGATGCAGTCCCTGCACCATTTTGGTTGCCCTTCTCTGGACTGCCTCAATTTGGTTAATGTCCTTGTGAAGGTGTGGCCTCCAGTACTGCACGCAGTACTCCAGATGGGGCCTAACCAGTGTCTTGTAAAGAGGGATTATTACCTCTCTCTTCCGACTTGTGATACCCCTACTAATACACCCTAACATCCCTAGTCTTACCTACTGCTTTAGTGGTCTGCTTGGATGATTTTAGGTCATCTGTGATGATGATGATGCTCAAGTCTCTTTCTTCCCTTGTGACTGCCAGCAACTCCCCTCCCAGCCTATAGGTGGCTTCATGGTTTCTCTTCCCTATGTGTATGATCTTGCACTTCTTTGCATTAAACCCCAGTTACCACTCTTCTGATCATTTTGCTAGTTTATCCAGATCTCTTCTCGTTCTGTCCACCCCATCTGGATCATCTATTCTGTTGCAGATCTTCGTGTCATCTGCAAACAGACAAACCTTTCCCTCCAGTCCATCTGCAATGTCACTGATGAATATATTGAAGAGGACTGGCCCCAGGACTGATCCCTGAGGTACCCTACTTGTGACTTGCATCTCTTCTGACTATACCGTTTACCACCACTCTCTGTTTTCTGCCTGTCAACCAGTTTGCCACCCAGTTGACCAACTTCTGACCCAACCCGAGCCTACCCAGCTTATTAATCAAATTTCTCTGTGGAACAGTATCGAAAGCTTTGCTGAAGTCAAGGTAGGAAACATCAATTGCTCCCCCTTGGTCCACCACTCTGGTTACCCAGTCAAAGAAATCTATGAGATTAGTTTGACAGGACTTTCTTTTTTTTTGCTCCTCTGCTCCTCCTGACCAGCACCTCCTTCGGGCCTCCAAAGTCCTTTCTCGTCTGTCCGCCATCTCCACAACCTACCCTTACCTCAGATCGCAACCCCCTGGAGGTAGCCCGGTGTTACCCTTCGCCGGATGGGTCCCCCTCCTCCGAGAGGGAAGGCACCGGTTGGGGTCATCCAGTGCTCTGCAGCATCGGCTCCAGGTGTTGTTGAGGTGGGAGATTGTGAAGCCGTGATGGCAGCGAGGGGGCTGGAGAGCCATCATCTGGCTAGCCAGGGAGCCGTTTTCCTCGGTTTTCTCCCTTGGAAGTGATGTATTTGACGTCAAAGCTAACGCCTGGCGTCCGCTACTCCTGTGGAACTAGGAGCCCTGATGCCCTGCTATGCTCCACCAGGGCCAGCAGCTCCAGCTCGCATCCCCACTCTCTCCCCGGAGAAGGAGAGCTGCCTAAGGATGCTCCAACCTTCTCCCCGGGCCGGATCTCCAATGACCCGAGTCCGTTCCTGAACCTGGGTCACCGGAGTCACAAGGACTTTCTTTTTGTAAACCCATGCTGTCTTGGTTCCTGTGCTCCTTTGGATTCCAGGTGTTGCACTATCCTTTCCTTAAGGAGTGCCTCCATAATCTTGCCCACTACTGAGGTAAGACTGACTGGTCTGTAGTTCTCTGCCTCCTCCCTGCTACCACTCTTGTGGAGCGGGATCAGATGAGCCCTTCTCCAGTCTTCTGGGACCTGTCCTGTGCTCACAGACTCACTAAACAGTTCTGATAATGGTTCTGCTAGTTCCACCCATACCTCCTTTAGTACCCTGGGATGAATGTCATCAGGTCCCATTGCCTTGTCCACCCTGAGCTTATCGAGCTCTTGTAGAACCCTTTCATTTGTGATGGGACTAGCACTCACCTCCCTCCCCTGTGTCCATGGTGCTGAGCTGTGGGCCCTGCCTTACCTTCTCTTCAGTAAATACTGAGCAGAAGTATCTATTTAGGATGGATACTTTTACATGGTCCTCCTCCTCACATGCCCCCTTATCTCCTTTGATCTTAGCAATACCACCTCTGGACTTTCTCTTTTCACTAATGTATCTATACAAAGTCTTGTCACCTTCTTTTACTGTCTGTGCTAGTGTTTCCTCGGTTTGGGCCTTTGCCTGCCTTACTGCCTTCCCTGCTTCCCTTAGGGAAGTTTGGTATGCCTGCTTATCTTCATCCTGCTGTGTTTCCTTATATTTCCTGAAGGCTAGCCTTTTGGCTCTGTCCTTTTCTGCTACTATTTTTGAGAACCAAAGTGGTTTCCTTCTTCTTTTGCACTTCCTTTTCTCTCTAACACAATGGGATGTTGTTTCAAGTATTGCATCCTTAATGCTTGCCCACTTTGCCTCCTCAATGCTTGCCCACTTTGTGAAGGTACGAGGGCATGAGTGGCCCACCTTGTCCCTGCCTGGGGGATACAACCAAGGCTCCATGGGAGATTGCCCAGAATACCGGTATTCTGGTAGGGATGTGTTACTGCTGGTGATTTAAGGTGCAAAATCAGAAACTGAAAAAAAAAACAACTAAGAATCATGCTTTACAAAAAAAAGTGCTTTACATGCAAATCAGTAATATGAAAATTATTGCCAATTACTGCATTGTACAAGAAAAAAACACAAATCTTTTAGAATCAATAAAGTTTGCAAATGGATGTGAATTCATGTTACAAAAATGTGTGTTACTTTTAATAATCTGGACTTTACCAAATTTTTTTGTTATTTCTCTTTATTCCCCCCCCCAACATCGGAGACCCGCTCTGTAGGGAGATGTACATGCACCAGCCCCACTTTGCTGCCTTATCTGGAATTCCCTGTGGACCCCCCAGGAGCCGTAGCTGTACACCCCAGGTGGGTACGAGGTGGGGCCCGTACACCCTGAGAATTCAAATTTTGTTGGGTTCCCCGGTGGTCAGGCAGGAGCCATTAGGGTCTGTGCTTGGTGCTCCTTCCTCCCAGTGGTCCAGCTTATTTTCCCTGTTCTTGGAGGAGTGGCACGCACCCACACGTCATGGCATCACCACCGATGTCACCCCCCCAACCCTCTCTGTGTGCATCTGCGCTTGCTGTGCCTCCGACTTGTGCCAGAGGCCAGTCAAGTGCTGAGCGTGGATCCCCCCTCCCTCTCAGGAGAGGAGAGCTGTCCTACGGACTCTCAGTCCTCTCCCTCCTTGCTGACCCCTGACTGCCCTGCCACCGGGCCAGCCCTTTACTGATTTTGTTTTACATATATGCTATTTTCCCTCTGAGTTCACCACTAGTTCAAGCAATGTTGCGTTCACACAGGCCTTGCAGTGTTTTATATATATATATATATATATATATATATGACACACACACATACATATATATATATCTAGAGAGAGAGAGAGAGAGAGAGAGAGTAAATAAATAATGGCAAAGTGTGGTATACAAGAAAATAATATGATCGGGGGGTCAGACAAGCTGGAAAGCCACAGACCTGAAGGGTGTGTGGCCTTTACGAGCTTGCTCGACCCTGAGATGGTATTATTTATTTGTATACCACACTTTGCCATTATTTATTTTATATAATGCATTAGATTGAACACTGTTTGTTGTGTCCAATGTTTTTCCCTAGTTTAGGGGCTTTCCAGAGTGTGGTGGTATGCCAGTTAATGTTTTTCCACGGTGTAGTGGATCTTTAAGGAACCTTCTTTGTTTTGTTCCTGCAGTGTTTTCATAGTGCAGGGCCTCCTTTTAGTGTTTCAAGCTGTATGGCATGCAGCAGGGAGCTGCATTGTGTGGAGTTGGGAGTGGCATGTGGTCTGCCATCAGGAGTGTCAGTTTGGGGAACACACTGCAGTGCAAACGCTAGGTGGCAGCAGGAGAAGCATGTCTGGTGTTGACAGTATCGCGTGTGGTCTGAAACAGCATAGAAGAAGGACCAGCAGCAGAAGCATGGCGGGCCTGAATGAGAGACCAGCAGCATGAAGGAACATTATTGTTTGGTGAGTGAGGTTGAAGGAGGCTGTTGGCTGGGTTTCTAGTACAGGATAGGGTAGGATTGTGCAGGCAGCTGTATAGAGGATTTAGGGTGAACATTATGTCTGTTAATAAGGTGCATGCTTCATATGTTATTAAGGTGCTTGTTGCATGTGTTATTGGGGTGTAGTTGGGTGATTTGTAGTGTAAGTATGAATGTTTTATTAAGGTGTTAATAACATATTAATACAGTGTAACTAGCTAAATCATGGCACTAAATGCTGTCATAATACACTAATTGACTACTATCATATATGGGGAAATAAATGATGGCTTTTTCAAAGGGGACAAGGGCCCAGCTATGCACCATGCATATATATTCAGAATTGTTATCCTTTTTTGTAAAAACTCTCTTTCTATTCCCACTGGCTCTGCTGCTGAGATGTGCTTCTTTGTCAGAACATGCCTCCATCCTGTTTGCAGAACACCATCAGTCCTGGTATTTCTGGGACCCTGAGACACCTCTCCCTGTACACGAGGCACACCTCAGATAAACCCTTGAAGTGGGGCTAACTCTAACTTCTCACTGCTGAATCTTTCACTCTTGCTGTGGTCCCTATCTAAATGACCGCCACAGACATAAGGGACCTTCTGTCACCTCATCTTCAAAACCAGCTGTGTATGTAGCTCCCCACCGTGCTATTACATGTGCTGCAACCAGTGACCTCATCGGTTACAATCAGTCCATGGCTCCAACGCTGATACCGCTGTTTGCAAGGGGTGGTACTTTGATGCAAACTGAGCATGTTGAGGAGCCTGGGCAGGTAGCAGTGTCAGTGTTGGAAGCCACTGACTGACTGACTACAATCGTTATATCACTGGTTGGTGCATTTCAAATAGTGAATGGGGGCTACATACACAGCTGGTTTTGAAGACAAGAAAGACAGAAAGCAAAACAAATAGATATGTACAGAACGAGAACAGGGGGGTAAGCACATATGAATTAACCATGTTCACTGATTCTGTTTCCCAGCTTAATAATGTACAACAGGGCAGCTTATTTCATTTGGTGCAAGGCAGTACATTTATTTTTTAATTTTATTTTACTGTATAATCGGAATTACAATCCTTTGAGTCATAGACTCTTTTGCAAAGGCTCCACGTCGTTTACAGGGGGTGGATGGAGAACCAAAGTACAAGGAAGACAGATGGAACGAGCAATTATATACAGGTTTCAGTACAGACAGTTTTTTATACAATGGCTCCACAGTGGTTACAGAGGGTGGAGAGACACAAGACAATATAAAGCATTAAAAGAAACACAAATCTTTATTTATTTTTTTTTTTTTTTACACTTTGATTTTTTCAGGCTATAGAATTGACATGGCACTTGAGAGGCATTTTAAAAGCTTAAGGGAGGCATACATGTGGGCCCAAGACAGAGCTAAATGCAGAGGGTGGAACGTAGGGACAAGGAAGTCCCTGAGTCAGTTATGGGGATGAAGGAGGAGAGAGTAGGCCTTACTGGCATTCACATTTAGAGTTTTGAAGAAGGTGTGTTCGAAGGCCTGTTTTGAAAAGTGAGATGCTGTGAGTCTGGGAGAGAGTAGGGGGGAAGGTGTTGAGCCATTTGGGGGCACGGTAGCGGAAGGATCTCTGCCCTAGAGACGTTCGACATGGGGGACCGTGAAGGATGAGGTAGCTGACAGTCTGGTAGTCCGCCTGTGAGCGGCCGGGCTGACGATGGGGAGTAGTCCGGCTGGAGTAAGCTGGAGGTGGATCTTTTTTGCTAAGATGCAGGTTTGATATTTGAGTCTTTGATGGAAATTAAGCCAACCTGTTAGTGTGTACAGATCGCAGGTGTGGGTGAGTCTGTCACAGCCAGTAACGAGGCGGCAGGCTTTATTAAGCGCTGTGATTATGCTACTTAGGGTGGAGTTGTCAGCGGTGCCGTAGATAACAATCCCGTAATTGAGAAGTGAGAGGATGGAGGAGGTGACAGCTATCTGCATGGCATGGGCAGGCAGGCTGTTCTTGATCCTGTAGAGGGTACCAATTCTGGAGTTAATCGCTGATGAGAGGAGGCGTACATGTCTGTGATAGGATCACAGTACCATCACAGCTCTTGCAAAAGTCACCAATGACTGGCAACTTGAATTGGACAAAAAAAATTGTGTTTGTGCTGTTTTCTTAGACCTAAGTAAGGCCTTTGATACGGTTGACCACGACCTGCTCCTCTCATCACTGAGGTCAGTTGGGCTTGACACCAATTCCATTAGATGGTTTCATAATTATCTTTCAGGAAGAACTCAGCAGGTGAAGGCCGAAGGAGATATATCCCCACTCAGACCACTTCAAAGAGGAGTACCACAAGGATCTATCCTTGGCCCTATCCTATTTGCAATATATATCAACATCGACTTAAATCTTTCCAAAGCCACTGTACACCTGTTTGCTGATGATACAGTACTATATGTCAGTCACTCTTCACCTATTACAGCCTGCAAAAACTACAAGCAGAATTGAACCTGCGAATATCAACTGCTGGGAAAGAAACTATTATTAGATACAAAAAACCAAGGCAATGTTTTTCTCCCCTCAGGTGCCGTCAGGATACACTATCCCTTTCAACCTTCCGAAATTATCCACTGCCCTTGGTGAAAAACTAGACTATGTCACAAAATTCAAATACCTGGGGGTATGGCTAGATAATAGGTTAGACTACCAAGAGCATTTGGAAGAACTGTTAAAAAAACTCAGACAAAGACTTTGACTTTACTACAGAATAAGGCACTTCCTTACAAGTGATTCAAAAAAGAAGATGGTCCAGGCCACTTTCCTCTCAGTACTAGATTATGCTGACTTCTTATACAGTCGCTGCCCTACTGTATGTCTGAACAAGATAGATACACTATATCACAGAGCCTTGAGGTTCATCACAGACCTACCCTACAGCACTCACCACTGTCTGCTCTACTCTGCAGTGGGATGGACGTCGCTTCAAGCCAGAAGAGATAGAAATGCAATATTATGGACCTACAGAGCAATATCGCAGCAGCTTCCAAAATATATCTCTGACTGTTTTCTACAAGCTACATCAAATAGCTATGCATTAAGAAGTCTGAACCTTATTACCCTCAAGGTGCCTAAATTCCACTCTCGACATGGTAGATATGCAGTTAGCTATGTGTTATCCACTCTATGGAACATAATGCAGAAGTCATTGAAAATGAAGAAGCTTATATCTATTTCAGCCTTCAAATATCTATACATTAGGATTTTCAAAGAAAAATGTAACTGTTTCCATCAACACTAGTTTAACCCTCCATTTTTAGATAGACAGGACAAGCTTACCAGCACCCACTGTGAAACTACCCTATAGTTCACTAACCAGTGCCTTTTCAGCTCCCTATACTCTTAATACTTAATCTCCCTAACACTCCCAGCTCATACCTCTCGCCTAACCCTCTCCTCTTCCTCCTATACCTACTCTGTATCCTCTTATTGCACCAACTCTTACGATTCCTCCCCTCCCCACCCGGTTCCCTACCCCTGACCATTACTGCAGGGTACCAATCCTGCCACTCCGTCAGCCACAATACCCTCCTTTGTCACCCTATTACCCATCTTAGTGAGCTGGCTACCTTATGAATCGTGTACATATGTATTATATCCTTGTTTTTTTCTAACATGTCAAATTATGTGTTCTATATCTGATTTATTGTTTTTATTTCTGTCTTCACAAATTGGTGTATAATCTGATTGTCATATTATTGGGATTTGTTGTATAATTCACATTTTTGTATTCTTATATTTGTAAATGTTCTGAATGCTATATTTCATGTAAATTGAACCTTGACCTTACCAGGTCCATCTTGCAAATGAGCCTTGCTCAACGATGTTCTCCTGGATAAATAAAGATTTGATTGATTGATTGATTGATTGATAGGAGAGGGAGGTATCTAAGGTGACACCTAGATATTTAAAATGAGTAACATGTTCCAGATGGGTACCATCCAAGTTTGTGATTTGGAGTGTCATCTGGCTGTGTGGGCTTTGGGCGATGTGCAAAGGTCATGGACTTAGTTTTGGAATAGTTAATGATCAGGTGGTGTACAGTAAACCAGTTTTCCAGCTCCCTGAAAACCCCCTGAAGGGAGAGCTGGAGGGTGTCTGGCTGTGGGTGTTGCCAGTAAAGAAGAGCATCATCAGCATAAAGTAGGAGATGACCGCTGCAAGCTTTGGGGAGTGAGTTAAGGAAGAGTGTAAAAAGCAGTGGGCCCAGAATAGACCCCTGTGGAACACCCGAGCACACAGGTTTGGGGTTGGAGATGGTGGAGTTGATTCTTACTTGCTGAGAGCGACCCGCGAGAGGTAGTTCTTGAACCAGGCCGAGACCTCAGTGGCTACATTTAGTTGTGGCAGGACTTGGATGAGAAGATCGTGATTGACCGTGTCAATGACAAAGTCATAGTCATTAGAGGGAGCAAAAAGGTAGGAGATGGGGAAAGCACCTTTTCTTGTGAAGAATTTTACATTTTTGAATCAGATTTACAGAGGTGGCAGACTACATTCCAATTTTTAGAGAAACTGGATACGAGTTTAAAAGAGAACTATATTACAGGTTATATAGTATGATTTTTTTTACAGTTTATTTACTCAGGATTACTCAGCTAAGATACAATAACTCATTTTCTGTTTTAACCATTTTTACTGCTGGTTGCAAACAGGCAAAAGCTGTGGACACACCAAGCAGGTATGGTTATCAATTTATTGCACCCTGAAGAAGCTTCAGTGTAGAGGTGATACATAGGGGTGTTAGCCCGGTTTGGACCTGCAGTTTTGAATTAACAAATTGTTAAAGAGTACTTGCTTGGTGTGTGTGCAGTTTTTATCTCTTTGCTACTACAGTGTTTACTCAGCTGGCGTACCAAACTAAGAACAAGTTCTGGGCAGAGCTGATGTGGCTGTGGAGAGCTTTTAGGAGTGGCAAGAGCATGGAAAAGAAAATGCGGTGCTTTTGCTGCACCAGAGTCAGCCATAAGTAATACTGCAGCAATTACAGTACTATGCATGCGTGATAGTTGCACATGTGAAGTTTGCCCTGTAGACAGCCCTGCAAAACATGGCGATGCTGACATAACTGTGTATGCATGATAGTCATGCGTGAGCAGTTTAAGTCAACATCACCATGTTGCATATGGTAGCCATCAGTACTGCAGTTGCAAAACAGAAAAGTAGTGCGCCGGGAAGTGTGTATGTTTATGCGGCCTGTGGAGGGGAAGGACTGCATAAACAGAATCACTGGAAGCTATGTCGGAGCACTGTGGCAGCACATCAGACAGCGGTCCAGTTATGTGCTTCCACAGTGCTGTTATACAGATCTGATGATGGCATAGCATCCATGGAACTTGGCCCATGCAGTCGTACAAATCAGACTCAGGAGGAGTCTATCAACAAACTAGAGATCTGGTCTGGGACTTGCTTATCATCACAGTCACTTTCTCATTCTTTTCTAAGCATTCATTTTTGCTGAATGTGCCTTAACCATATTGATCTCAGTGCTGGTCGACTACTTCTGGTTTTCCCCATATTGTATTAGGTGGGAGTAGTGGCAGTCTTAAAGTGGTAGCTGCGGGGGTGGCATGCTCTGGAAAAAAGTGTTCCCCATCCTCATCTACACATTTTAGAAATGACCCCTTTCCTTGTTTTTGCTGTAAAGAAACTGACTCCTTTAACACAAAAACAAGGAGTCAGTTATGGCCTCCACCCCCCTTTAGCCTCAAGTGAGGAATGTCATTATGGGTTTGCATCAGATGTAGTGGCAGTCATAGATGCAAAATATTGTTAAACAGTAATCAACTGTATGTAAAAGCTCTTTTTTCTGAATCTGTGCTTTCTTAATGTTGTCAATACCATTCCATCCATGTGTACTCTGCCCCTGAATTTCTGTACCCCAAGTACATTATTTTACATTTTTGTGTTTAGGACAAAAATGCCTTTCAAATTAGGATAGTCACTAATCTAAATTCTTTATAGTTTTTTAAGTTTCCTTTTGCATGTGCAAGAAACATCTTGTGGTAGAACGACATTTCAACGCACAGCAGTCTACAGTGGTCTTGTCCCTGGCAGACCAAAGAACATGCAGCTAGTCTGTGGCACTAGTCGCAGTTTTACAGCTGGAATTCATTCTCTAGTTGAAAGAAATAAAGTGCTCGACTGAGAGTGCTTCATTCCTTTCATTCATGCCCTTACTGATCTTACTGCTTGTCTCCCCGCCCATCCTGCAGCTGTCCAGGTACCCAGCCATACACTGCATCCCCCACTCTCTGGCCATAAGCAGTAAACAGTCCTAGCAGTAAAGAACAAATAAATATTATTTATCCTTCCCCAGACAGACGTCCACATTGAACTTATTTGCGTCTCTGTGAATGACAGTGCATGTTCTTGTCACTGAGCTCCTCTCTGTCTCTCTCTCTCTCGCTCTCTCTATTTCTCTCCAGTGCTTCATGTGTGCCACAATGCCCAGCCTGAGCATTGCTCTCTGTGATGGTACTCACTGACCCGTCCCATGGATCTCCTAGTGTCCATGTTGCCTCAGTGTGCCCCCACACCGCCGCACAATACAAGGAGCAAGAGTGCAGAGAAGTGAGGCAGCACTACCTGCAGAGCTGTAGCTTAACCCTGGATGGTGGAGAAAGGGAGGCACAGGCTGCAGGGACAGACACCAAGAAGAAGAGGCCGCACCCCCCATCCAAAACAGAGCACAGGCTTGAAAGAGGTGGTGAGTGGCACCAGTGTCAGGGACAGAATGGAGAGAGAGAGAGAGAGAGAGACCCAAAGCAGTGACAGCAACATTCTGAGATGTGGCGAGTAAGCGGAATGAGAGTGATCGCCAGGTGACAGGCTGTTACTATTACAGCACCACCTTGGCAGTGTGAAATTGGGGGCAGTGCAATGTACCAGCCGTAACCACAATGACAGGTGGCTCCCAGATTTGCACCTGAACATTCATTTAAATGGGTGGCCTATCCCCTAGCAGTGTCTACTCCCTCCCCCCAGCCCCACCCCCTGAGAGAGACACAGCAACAGCGAGAGCCACTTCCAGTCCGGCATATATGCAGGTCCAATCTGTTCCAGTCAGAGACAGTGTCAACCCCCCAAACAGAGAAGTGGAGTACAGTGTACCCAAGCTCGGTTGCCATCCATTTTATTTCTGTTCACTTGTCTGGCACCTTGCTGTTGGTCTGACTCTCTGTTTGTCTTTCTGAAGCTCAGTGGAAGCAGACAGCACATACAGAGAGGCAGAGAAAGTGGCCGCAACAGTGCCATGACCAAGACAGAGAGCAGTGTTGCAGAGTTTTCCTTTCACCATCGGGGAGCAGACATGAAAGAGAGAGAGAAGAGAGAAGAGAGAGGGAGAGAAAGAGAGAAGAGAGAAGAGAAAGAGAGAGACCGGAAGAGACACAGTGTAAAACAAACCACTGCACAAAAGGAGCACTCAGACAGAACCAGATACAAATATGTGGGTCACATATCTGCCCCATCACATTGACTAGCACAGTATAGGGTGGGCACTGGATGGGCACCCCTGGGTAGTTACTGCCCCCTACACCTCCAGCTTACATCAGCACATATGGAACAATCTGCAGTAGCCAGAGACTGATGTAGGTTACTCATCTTCCCCTCCACACCCATCCCACTCTACACAGGTTGACACAGTGACAAGGTGACCTCCAGGTGGGCAGCCCAAAATAAATAGTGGACTGTGGCCTGGCAGAAGTTGGTGATTGGTGCCCCCTCTACAGCTGCCCCACCACTGCACATTGGCTGCCCCAGCCAGAGACAGAAATGTGAGTTGCACATTTGCCACACCACATCTGTTTCTATCTAGCCTGGTGGGCGCCAGGTGGGTGGAAATGGGGTTGCGGTCCAGATCCACTGGGTAGCCCGAGGCCATTGGCGCCCAACACATCTTTCTGCATTTCTGCACATGTGAAGCATTTTCTCCTTCCATTCCATTCCACCTCCTGCACATGAGGAGCACTCTGCAGGAGCCAATGACAGATGTGGTTTACACATCCCTCCATCTTCACCCATCTAAGTTCCATGAAAGCTGGCACTGGCATTGGGTGGTCTCCAGGCAGGTGGCTCTGGGAGAATGATGCCCCATTCCCCATCCCATGTCCACACAAGGGTATCACCCTGCAGCAGCCAGGGATAGAGCTGCAAGTTGCACATCTGCCCTGTCATACCCATTCCTGCTGCACCAGAGTTAGCATGAAGGCTGGAGTGGGATTTGGGTGACTGGCACTTCCTCACCCTAAGCCACACCTCTACACTTGCAGAACACTCTGTTTCATTCAGAGGCCCTCCCACCTAACATGCTCTACCCATAGAGAGCACTCTGAGGTACTAAGATATAAAAATGTGGATCTTGTATCCCCCCCTCCACAACTGTTCCCACTCTGCTGGGTGGGTGGGAGGGGTAAGATACAGTGGGTGCTCCTGGTGACTGGTGCCCCTCTTGCACCCCACCAATCAACCCAATACTTTACAGCAGCCAGAGAAGACATGTGGATTACACATCTGTCCCATCATAAACTGTCCATTCCAAAAGTTTCACACACAGGCTGGAGTGGGGTCTAGGATGGTGGCCATTAAGTGACTGTCACCCCTATCCCACCTGCACACATGGGAAGCACTACTCCCCCCCATGCTTCCTTTACATATGGGGAGCAATTCTCCTTCTCCAGTCCTCTTCCACATGGTGGACATAGTGTCTTACATGGAATGCAACATTGTACATTTTGTAAATACTAATGTAAAGAAAATTGCTTTGTTTTAATTTATATTATGTGTCCTTACTTTTTGTACCTCACACCATGTATTGTATTTATCATTGCTTGTACATTGGATCTCCTTGCAAATGAGCTTGCTGAAAGGATTTTACCCCTTCACAGTAAACTTGAACTTGAACATAGAAAGCAGTCTTCCCTCCATTCCATCTCCACACATAGGTATCATTGCTCCACCTCCATCCCACCTCCATACATTGTGAGCACTCATCCCCTGAACCCTCCAGTGCTTCTCCCACTACATTTCACCTCCCCCACATGGATAGCACTTCTCCCACTGCATCCCACCTCCTGCACTTATGGAGCACTCCTCTCCCCCCATTCAACCTGCACACATGGGGAGCTTTCCTCCCACTTTATATCAACTCTATACATGAAGAGCACTCCACCTCTTCATCCCACTGCCCCTACATGGGGAGCATTGCTCCCCATCCATCCCACTCCTACACATGGGGACACCTCCACACATTTGCATCACTCCTCTTCTACCACATCCCACTTCTGCAAATAGAGAGTACTCCTAACCCCATTCCACCTTTGCACATGGGAGCACTCTGCAACAGCCAGAGACAAAGATGTAAGTCAGGCATCTGCCTATCCACACATGTTCCCACTCCACATGATAAGCTCCAAGTTGGACAGAACATCGGTGGGGTTGATATGTAATGAGTGGGTTGCCTTGGGAGTTGGTGCCAATACCCCTCACCACCTCTCTGAATGAGAGGAGTCCCTCCCCTGAATCAATCTTTATTCTTTTCTTCACTCACCCCTTTTCTGGTGATTATCCTCCTGTTTGCTTGCCTTACCAGTTGCTCCCCTCCCAAGACAGGACTACAGGCCATTAGGCCAGAGCAGATTTTCCATGACCTCTCCTGTCTTCTTTTCAGACCACATCACCAGTCCACCCAGTGTCCAGCACAGTCAAGAAGACACGCCGTGCGTTACTCGCAGCTTGGCACTTGATGGGTCAGTTCTTTCTCTAGTAGACCACACTTCAAGTTCTCCCACAGTTCAACTGAGGCTAGAGAAGAGTAGTACACAGTCCCACTCTACCACCACAGCAGTCGACAGGACACCACAACTTGCTCAGTGCTGTGCAGATGATGCAGCATAGCAGTATGCTCAGTAGTCTGTTTCACCAGTCTTCTCCTGCTCTCCCTGTTGATGATGTCTCCATCTCCCCTGGCCATTAATGGTCCCACACATGCACATTGTGTTGCAGCTAGCTTCAACCTCTATGGAGACTGCTGAGACACTGAGTTTTTTAGCAGCTGAGCCTGAGCCAACATGAAAATAAAATACAGAATTTTGAAATTTTCTGAGGTAATTTCGGAGGGGGGGCTAGAACACCCTGGACACCCCCTTTCCTACACCCATGCAATCCACAACAGTTCAGACACATGCAATGCTTACACTTAAAGGCACTCCTCCTGGCCTAGCCAGCTCCTGGCACACAAATGAACACCAACCGTGACCCCTCCCACTTCCTCTGCAAGCAGCAAGGATCCCTTACTCTCAAGCAATCAGTCCTGTACAAGCAGCAGAACTGGGGGTCCTGGGCTGCAGACAGACCTGCTGCTGTAATGGAGCTCGAGCCTGCCTGAATGTAACAGTACAGCTAAACTGAGTCCCCTTAATCCCTACAGATGGAGGGCTGCTGCACAGATGATTGCTGCAGCTACTCAGGCACCACCAGGGATTTAAAACAAGAGCTGGACTATGGCAGGCAGCCTGCCATCCTCCTCCTCTTACATTGCTGCTTGCAGCACTTGCCCAGCTCATCCTCTGCTACTGGTGCCCACCAATAGTCAGTAGTGTCGATGGGTGGCCCCCATTGGAGTGGTCAAGCGACCTCCTCAACTTGTTACTAGTCCCCGCAACCAATATTCTCTTTTGGCTTCCTTCCATGTCTGGCTGCATTTGCCTGTTTCCAAATACCTAATAAGCTTTTTTTTTCTAGTGTCTACTTAGATACAGAATATTAAATATATCACAGTAAAATATAATTGATCTGAAAAAGATAGAAGCCTTTATTGTGGCTTGGCTTCAATGTATGGTTGGAGAACGCTGAAATCTCATCTTGATTGTTTTACTTCCTTATTGCTATTTTTTATTTTCAGATTAAATCAAATATAATCAAATATAATTATATATTTTTTTGAGAAGATAGAAGCTTTAATTATGGCTCTTTTTGATTTGATTCCCGCACACTGAAGCACTGAAACAGTGAGATCACCACCATTTTGGTAGTCTTGCACCATTCCTGCATTTTCTAAAAATATGTATCACAATGGTTGTATAATTGTAGGTCTATATTCAAATGGCTTTAATTCTTTATAATTACACACTAAGAAGAATGGTCTTATTGAGTTCATTTGAGGTTTCATAATTTGACCTTTTGCAATTTTAATAACCTCCCAATCCTGGGGTCTTCAAATTGTTTTATCTAAACATTTCTTTGCTCAGTTCCTCAATAGGCCAATAAGATTTAGAGTCAAATTACTTTAGAACAAGAACTGTATAAACTTTGGGTTTCATTTTGTGCAAATATTAACTTCTCTCCGAGTTGAAAATGCAGAGGAAATTATTTGGACACACTGCCCCTTCAGACCACTCCACTCAACCAAAGAGGGATTGCTGGAGATTCCCAGGGTGCGTTTGAAGTCTTCAGGAGCTCGAGCTTTTGCTTATGCTGCCCCCACCCTGATGTTTAGTATTTTCTGACCTTTAGCATTTTTAGTATTGGATATTTAGTATTTAATAGTATTATGGTTTTATTTATTTGTGCTTATTTATTTTAGAGTTTGTGGATTGTACAGCGCTTTGATATTTGATATTGTGCTTAACAAATAAATATTATTATTATTATTTTGTATTTCTCCACACTTTTACTTTGGAAATGTGTAAAAAAAGGAAAAATAACACTCAACAGTCCAATAAGATTTAGAATAAAATAACTTTTGAACAAAACTGCATAAACTTTGAGTTTGATTTTGCACAAATATTAACTTCTCTCTGAGTTGAAAATGCAGAGGAGATTAGTTGTACATACTTTTCTATTTCTCCAAACTTTTACTGTGGAAATTTGAAAAAAAAAATATGAAAAAATAACACTTGACCTTATGCACAGGTCTTGACCTCCCACAAAGGGAATGGCTTAAAACTTATTTAGGAGTCATTCAAGAGTTATCCCAAGGTCAAGATTTAGTAAACTACACATTTAATGCATTTTGATAACAGAAGTTGCAAAGAGGACATAATAAATTAAAAAATCAATGTTGCGGCATAGATGCCTAAAGGGTTTATAGACAGACATGGTTTTACTTCTCTGTCTTCTTTCTTCCTCCTATCTGGTCAGTGTCAGCTTCACATATAGATTAGTAAAATTAATCTGCTGCTTTTGTTTTGAAAAGAGTTCTCATGATCCTATCCTGAAAAGATCTAATGTGACCCTAATACTAACATACTAAAATGCCAGTAGAGTAGGCCTAATGGTCTTTTGTGTCTGCTTATTTGGTCAGCCCCCAACCTGGGTGCTGACCTTGCTGTCCCCCCCAACCCCTCAGGCTTCTTCATTCCCATTAAAAGATATTCCCCCTGTATTGGACTTTGCCACCACAACCCTACCACTATACCTTGTCCCAACCAGTCTTGAACCTCTCCACAGTCTCTGCCTCCACTAGTGCCCTGGGCAGCACATTCCATGGTTCCACCACCCTCTCAGTGAATTAGTACCTCTTTCTTCCCCCCTGAGTCTTCCCCCTAGCTTCCACCCGTGTCCTCTAGTTGCCCCCCTTTCCTTTGGAGCACTCTGACTGACTCTTCCCTATTTATCCCCTTCATGAACTTGAAGCACTCTAACATGTCCCCCCATACCTCCTCTCCTCCAATGTGTACATGTTGAGGTCTTTGAGCCTCTCCCCATAGATCCTTTCCCCCAAGCACCAGATCATTTTGGTTGCCCTCCTCTGGACCCTTTCCAGGAGTACAATGTCCCTTTTTAAATGTGACCTCCAAAACTGCACACAGTACTCGAGGTGTGGCCTAACCAAGCAGTTGTACAGAGGGATTATCACTTCCCTTATTCTGGAGGTAATCCCCCTAGCAATACATCCCAGCATCCTATTGGCTTTGGCCGCTGCCCTTCTACAAGTCTCAGAGTTGTTCATTTTGACATCTACTACCATCCCCTAGGTCCCTCTCAGCCATCGAGACTTAAAGCATTACCCCACCCAGGGTATACACTTGGCCTGGGTTTCTGGTGTCCAGGTGCAGAACCCTGCATTTCCCTGCATTGAACCTCAGACTCCACTTTCTTGACCACCTCTCCAGAGCATTTAGGTCCTCCTGCAGGGTCACCCTTCCCTCCTCCCCATCCACCACCACTGCCAACTTTGAGTCATCTGCAAAGAGACTCATTTCACTCTTGATACCCTTCCTTATGTCAACGACATAGGCGTTAAACAGGAGGGACCCTAGGACTGATCCTTGAGGGATCCCACTGATGACCCTCCTTGGAGATGAGACTAACCCCCCAACCATGACCCGCTGGGTACACTCTGAGAGCCAATTTCCTATCCATCTGATCATCCATTTCCCCACCCCATTTCCCCCAGTTTATCCAACAGGACCCTGTGAGGAACCGAGTTAAATGACTTGCAAGCAGATCATTTGTTTCAAGCTTGTAAACACTAAAAAATTCCACTGAAGCACTAGTAAGTCATGATGATCTACTGTTAAATTAGGCATGATAAGATGGTCTGGTCTCATTTCACTTAAAGTGGCATAGTGCTTTAGAGAAATGAGGCTGTTGTAAGTTCAATAGGAGTTACGTCAAACAAATGTAAATATCTCTAAAAGTATACAAATTATGCATAAACCATCAATATGAAAGTTTTTCAGGACAAAATGACCATACAACTGAGCTTATTCATTAAGCTACACTAATTATATATTTTAAACTATGGTCATCTGATTACTTGAATTTTCATTTTTCTTCACAATTTTCACCATTCAGATGGCTATATTTTAAAAATATCTAATGAATTCAGAGTAGTGACTACCCTCATTTGAAAGGTCAATTTGTCCTGAACAACTTTCATGTTGGTTATGCATTGGTAACTTGTGTACTTTCCGTGATACTTACATTTGTTTGGCATGACTCCTACTGTGTTCATTCAGACAGAAAAAAATGAGGTTGTTTGGAAGACCATATTTTACAAAATATAAAGAATTCAGATTAGTGACTACCCTCATGTGAAAGGTATTTTTGCCCTGAACAACTTTCACACTGGTTGTTTTTGCGCACCTTGAATAGTTTTAAAGATATTTAGATTTGCTTGGAAGGTGTGCACATTTGCTCTCAGAGAAAAGCAGCTTCGAGTTCTGTGTCCATCATTCTAAACAGAAAGAAGGGAGTATTTTTTTAACTGCCATAGGGATTTGGAGTGTTATGGAAGGATATACCGAAAACTACTAAAAGAATGTGTGCAACGGAAACCCACATTCAAGCTAAAGTGATATGGCTGTAGGCTCTGTCCACAGCCATAAAAAAAGACACCCTTATAGGGCAAGCCCCTTCTGCTCTGAAAATTTCAGAAAAAAGTTCCAAACTGTCTAAGCTATAGGTCAGAGCAAAAAAAAAAATGTTTTTTCTCAGAATCCAGACAACTGATCATCACATAATTTGCCAGATCAAGAAGAGCTCTTGCTCAGAACAAACATGCACAATTTCATGCAATTCTATTGAACAGCAGCAAAGCTTTTTGCAGAGCAGCTGACCCCATATTCAGTTTTGGGCATGCAACCCACACTAGGAAGTTACCTGTCCAAGGAGTTAATCTAGACCTGAATTAACATGTTTAGTGCAGTACTTAAATGGTGACTCACATTTAAAAGTTTGGCTTGTGTACAATAGTGTAATGTAAAACTTCAGACAAAGGTACTGTATGTATATTTAGACATCTTCCTCCCCGATCTCAATGTTCTACATACAGCACACCTACAGCCCCATTCCTTACTGTACATCATCAAAGTGCTATTTTTAGGGGTGGGATTGTAGCACCCGCCAGCTGCTCAGCTTGTACTTGGAAGGATTTTATTTATTTATATTTTTTATTTATCCATTATTTAATTACTGCACTAAAAATTTGAATTCTAGTCTATGTTAGCTCCTCAGGCAGGCAACTCCTTCATATGAGTTGCCTGCCCCAAACATACTTGGAGGGGAGATGGTAGACTCCAGGAGTGGTGGGGGGGGGGCAGCTCCAGGGAACTAAACTGAGCTGCACACTCAAGTAGACTTGATAGACCATTATGGGCTAGATCTGCTGGCAATTTCATATATTCATATGTTTGCATGATATATATGCTGTATAACAGGAAATATTCACTGTCTTTTTATTTTTACTACATTTGCTGGTTCCATATTAGAGTGAAAATAAAAAGATAGTGAATATTAGGTAAATCACTATACATAGCAGCACTAGTGTTCCACTAGTGAAAATAAGAGGAAGTGAACATATGGGTGTGTGCTTAGAGAGCTAAATATAATGGGTGTGAATATAAACTGCTATACAGTATGCAACAAACAATCCACTGCAGGGTTTTCAGTTGTGCTGATATATGCATGCCTTGGTGTGTTTGTGAGGGACGAGGCTGCAGGCCAAATGCATTCAACCATCCAAGGTGTGCATATAGCAAAGCATGACTGCATGCCCTGCAGTGGATTATCCATGTTATAAAATGGCAAACATTGTTTTGCAGGGGAATAGAAAAAAGTGCAGGTTTGAGGTCATTGTGGAACAATACACTGTCATGTCGTGTGTTTCTTCAATTCAGGAGACAGTATTTTTACTGGCTTTTCTCACCCATTTTATACATATATATTATATATACATATAAATGTATTCATTGCAAAAAACTACATTAATGTAGGCTTTAGGGTTGAAGAATACAAATCAATGAAAGGAAAGAAAATTAGGGAGAGTTCAAGGAGTCTTGCCAAACTGGTGGCATAGTGTTATTTGTGGTTGTAAATTCTAATGCCCACCCTCTCCCCCAACCTATAGGCTCATGTCCAAATCCCAATGTATAGCCAGTGTCTCATAGGTATATACTCTTTGGAGGTAGAGAAGTATGTCTCGCAACATGTGACCAAGAGAATCAGATGCTTATGTGATTTATGGGCCTCACATGAAAGCAAGAGAGAATGTATAACCTTGTTTTTTTCATGGACAGGTTGGACATTAGGGTTGACAACCCCAAGTAACACCATGCCACCAATTTGGCAAGACTCAGGATTCCAAACACTAATGTTTTTTTATTTTCTTACTTTGTCTGGTTTGCGTTCTTCAACCCTAATGTCTGCATTAAAGTCATTTTTTGCAGTGAATTTCCTTTCTTTTTGTGACAGTGGAATCATATCCTCATTCATGCAGTTGTGAACAGATGCAGAAGTACAGGGCCCTTCAGGCCCTGTTCCAGGGAAAGCGTCCATCTGGCTGTGGCTAAGGTAAGGCAAGGCAATTTTATTTATATGCTGCCCATTCCAAGGGGCTCTGTGCACCTCACAGTTAAATAAAATAAAATCAATCATAAATATTTTAAAATTTAAAATAACGACACAGAATTATACAACCGTGTTGGATCCAATGCTGAGCAAAAATATATACACCATCAGGCTTGATTTAAATATGGCCAGGGATGGCGAGTCTCTCACTTTCCAAGGAAGGGCATTCCAAATAATTGGGGCAACAACATGGAATGCTCTATCACCTGAGGACTGCAAACAGAATCTGGGAATATATAGGAGGCTCACATCCACTGACTGGAGGGGACGACTAGGAGCATAAAGAGTCAGGAGAACATTCAAGTAGCCCAGACCCAGACCATGCAGGGCCTTGTAAATTAACATGCACACCATGAAGTTGACACGCCACTGCACCAGCAACCAATGCAGACCATGGGGAACCAGAGTGATATACTTGAACTGAGAGGTCCCAGCAACTAGTCAGGCTGTCGAATTCTGGACCATCTGCAAGTAATGCAACAACTTCATGGATAACCCAGGGTAAAGAGCATTGCAGTATTCCAATCTAGACATAACCAGGGTGAGCACCAGAGTCACCAGATCAGCTGATGCCAGAAAAGGTTTTCTCAGGGAGATGTTCCAGAGATGATAAAGCCATTGCATTCAACAGCTGACACTTGATATTCTAAAGTCAACTTGGAGTCCACAATGACCTCCAGATTCCTCACCTCTCTATGGCTCCAAATGTTATGTCATCCAGAGAAGGAAGGGTGGTGCCTCTACTCAACATTACCAAACCAGCCTGACTCCACTCTAATAGTAGAACCTCAGTCTTCAAAGGGTGCAGCCTGAGCCAGCTCTGACAGTAGCACCTCAGTCTTCAATGGGTGCAGCCTGAGTCAGATCAAATAGTAGCATCTCAGTCTTCAATGGGTGCAGTCAGAGTCAGCTCTAATAGTAGCACCTAGTCTTCAATGGGTGCAGCCTGAGTCCGCTCTGATAGTAGCACCTCAGTCTTCAATGGGTGCAGTCTGAGTCTGCTCTGATAGTAGCACCTCAGTCTTCAATGGGTGCAGCCTGAGTCCGCTCTGATAGTAGCACCTCAGTCTTCAATGGGTGCAGTCTGAGCCAGCTCTGATAGTAGCACCTCAGTCTTCAATGTGTGCAGTCTGAGCCAGCTCTGATAGTAGCACCTCAGTCTTCAACGGGTGCAGTCTGAGCCAGCTCTGATAGTAGCACCTCAGTCTTCAATGTGCGCAGCCTGAGCCAGCTCTGATAGTAGCACCACAGTCTTCAATGTGTGCAGCCTGAGTCACCTCTGATAGTAGCACCTCAGTCTTCAATGGGTGCAGCCTGAGTCCGCACTAATATTAGCACCTCAGTCTTCAATGAGTGCAGCCTGAGTCCGCTGTAATAGTAGCACCTCAGTCTTCAATGGCTGCAGCTTGAGTCAGCTCCAGTAGTAGCACCTCAGTCTTGAATGGGTGCAGCCTGACTCCGCTCTGATAGCAGCACCTCAGTCTTCAATGGGTGCAGACTGACACCGCTCCAATAGTAGCACCTCAGTCTTCAGTGGAGCAGCCTGACTCCTGTCTGATAGTAGCACCTCAGTCTTCAATGGGTGCAGCCTGAGTCTGCTCTGATAGTAGCACCTCAGTCCTCAATGGGTGCAGTCTGAGCCAGCTCTGATAGTAGCACCTCAGTCTTCAATATGTGCAGCCTGAGCCAGCTCTGACAGTCGCACCTCAGTCTTCAATGGGTGCAGCCTGCCTATACTCTTATAGTAGCATGTCAGTCTTCAATGGGTGCAGCCTGAGTCAGCTCTAATAGTAGCACAGCAATCTTCAATGGGTGCAGCCTGAGTCAGCTCTGATAGTAGCACCTCAGTCTTCTGTGGGTGCAGCCTGAATCGGCTCTAATAGTAACACCTCAGTCTTCAGTGGGTGCAGCCTGAGTCCACTCTAATAGTAGCACCTCAGTCTTCAGTGGGTGCAGCCTGAGTCCACTCTAACAGTAGCACCTCAGTCTTCAGTGGGTGCAGCCTGAGTCTGCTCTAACAGTAGCACCTCAGTCTTCAGTGGGTGCAGCCTGAGTCCCCTCAAAGAGTAGCACCTCAGTCTTCAATGGGTGCAGCCAGAGTCAAATCTAATACTAGCACCTCAGTCTTCAATGGGTGCAGCCTGAGTCCGCTCTAACAGTAGCACCTCAGTCTTCAATGGGTGCAGCCGGAGTCCGCTCTAATTATAGCACCTCAGTCTTCAATGGGTGCAGCCTGAGTCAGCTCTAATAGTAGCACCTCAGTCTTCAATGGGTACAGCCTAAGTGAGCTCTAATAGTAGCACCTCAGTCTTCAGTGGGAACAGCCTGAGTCCGCTCTAATAGTAGCACCTCAGTCTTCAATGGATGCAGCCTGAGTCAGCTCCAGTAGAAGCACCTCAGTCTTTAATGGGTGCAGCCTGACTCCGCTCTGATAGTAGCACCTCAGTCTTCAATGGGTGCAGACTGACACCGCTCTAATAGTAGCACCTCAGTCTTCAGTGGTGCAGCCTGACTCCTGTCTGATAGTAGCACCTCAGTCTTCAATGGGTGCAGTCTGAGTCTGCTCCAATAGTAGCAGCTCAGTCTTCAATGGGTGCAGCCTGCCTCTACTCTAATAGTAGCACGTTGGTCTTCAATGAGTGCAGCCTGAGTCAGCTCTAATAGTAGCACAGCAATCTTCAATGGGTGCAGCATGAGTCAGCTCCAGTAGAAGCACCTCAGTCTTTAATGGGTGCAGCCTGACTCCGCTGTGATAGTAGCACCTCAGTCTTCAATGGGTGCAGACTGACACCACTCTAATAGTAGCACCTCAGTCTTCAGTGGTGCAGCCTGACTCCTGTCTGATAGTAGCACCTCAGTCTTCAATGGGTGCGGTCTGAGACAGCTCTAATAGTGGCACCTCAGTCTTCAATGGGTGCAGCCTGAGTCCGCTCTAATAGTAGCACCTCAGTCTTCAATGTGTGCAGCCTGAGCCAGCTCTGACAGTAGCACCTCAGTCTTCAATGGGTGCAGCCTGAGTCAGATCAAATAGTAGCATCTCAGTCTTCAATGGGTGCAGTCAGAGTCAGCTCTAATAGTAGCACCTAGTCTTCAATGGGTGCAGCCTGAGTCCGCTCTGATAGTAGCACCTCAGTCTTCAATGGGTGCAGTCTGAGTCTGCTCTGATAGTAGCACCTCAGTCTTCAATGGGTGCAGCCTGAGTCCGCTCTGATAGTAGCACCTCAGTCTTCAATGGGTGCAGTCTGAGCCAGCTCTGATAGTAGCACCTCAGTCTTCAATGTGCGCAGCCTGAGCCAGCTCTGATAGTAGAACCTCAGTCTTCAGTGGTGCAGTCTGAGAAAGCTCTGATAGTAGCACCTCAGTCTTCAATGTGTGCATTCTGAGCCAGCTCTGATAGTAGCACCTCAGTCTTCAATGTGTGCAGTCTGAGCCAGCTCTGATAGTAGCACCTTAGTCTTCAACGGGTGCAGTCTGAGCCAGCTCTGATAGTAGCACCTCAGTCTTCAATGTGCGCAGCCTGAGCCAGCTCTGATAGTAGCACCACAGTCTTCAATGTGTGCAGCCTGAGTCACCTCTGATAGTAGCACCTCAGTCTTCAATGGGTGCAGCCTGAGTCCGCACTAATATTAGCACCTCAGTCTTCAATGAGTGCAGCCTGAGTCCGCTGTAATAGTAGCACCTCAGTCTTCAATGGCTGCAGCCTGAGTCAGCTCCAGTAGTAGCACCTCAGTCTTGAATGGGTGCAGCCTGACTCCGCTCTGATAGCAGCACCTCAGTCTTCAATGGGTGCAGACTGACACCGCTCCAATAGTAGCACCTCAGTCTTCAGTGGAGCAGCCTGACTCCTGTCTGATAGTAGCACCTCAGTCTTCAATGGGTGCAGCCTGAGTCCGCTCTGATAGTAGCACCTCAGTCTTCAATGGGTGCAGTCTGAGCCAGCTCTGATAGTAGCACCTCAGTCTTCAATGTGTGCAGCCTGAGCCAGCTCTGACAGTCGCACCTCAGTCTTCAATGGGTGCAGCCTGCCTATACTCTTATAGTAGCATGTCAGTCTTCAATGGGTGCAGCCTGAGTCAGCTCTGATAGTAACACCTCAGTCTTCTGTGGGTGCAGCCTGAATCGGCTCTAATAGTAGCACCTCAGTCTTCAGTGGGTGCAGCCTGAGTCCACTCTAATAGTAGCACCTCAGTCTTCAGTGGGTGCAGCCTGAGTCCACTCTAACAGTAGCACCTCAGTCTTCAGTGGGTGCAGCCTGAGTCTGCTCCAACAGTAGCACCTCAGTCTTCAATGGGTGCAGCCTGAGTCCCTCAAAGAGTAGCACCTCAGTCTTCAATGGGTGCAGCCAGAGTCAAATCTAATACTAGCACCTCAGTCTTCAATGGGTGCAGCCTGAGTCCGCTCTAACAGTAGCACCTCAGTCTTCAATGGGTGCAGCTGGAGTCCGCTCTAATTATAGCACCTCAGTCTTCAATAGGTGCAGCCTGAGTCAGCTCTAATAGTAGCACCTCAGTCTTCAATGGGTACAGCCTAAGTGAGCTCTAATAGTAGCACCTCAGTCTTCAGTGGGAACAGCCTGAGTCCGCTCTAATAGTAGCACCTCAGTCTTCAATGGATGCAGCCTGAGTCAGCTCCAGTAGAAGCACCTCAGTCTTTAATGGGTGCAGCCTGACTCCGCTCTGATAGTAGCACCTCAGTCTTCAATGGGTGCAGACTGACACCGCTCTAATAGTAGCACCTCAGTCTTCAGTGGTGCAGCCTGACTCCTGTCTGATAGTAGCACCTCAGTCTTCAATGGGTGCAGTCTGAGTCTGCTCCAACAGTAGCAGCTCAGTCTTCAATGGGTGCAGCCTGCCTCTACTCTAATAGTAGCACGTTGGTCTTCAATGAGTGCAGCCTGAGTCAGCTCTAATAGTAGCACAGCAATCTTCAATGGGTGCAGCATGAGTCAGCTCCAGTAGAAGCACCTCAGTCTTTAATGGGTGCAGCCTGACTCCGCTCTGATAGTAGCAACTCAGTCTTCAATGGATGCAGACTGACACCGCTCTAATAGTAGCACCTCAGTCTTCAGTGGTGCAGCCTGACTCCTGTCTGATAGTAGCACCTCAGTCTTCAATGGGTGCAGTCTGAGTCTGCTCCAATAGTAGCAGCTCAGTCTTCAATGGGTGCAGCCTGCCTCTACTCTAATAGTAGCACGTCAGTCTTCAATGGGTGCAGCCTGAGTCAGCTCTAATAGTAGCACAGCAATCTTCAATGGGTGCAGCATGAGTCAGCTCTGATAGTAGCACCTCAGATTTCTGTGGGTGCAGCCTGAGTCCGCTCTAATAGTAGCACCTCAGTCTTCAATGGGTGCAGCCTTAGTCCACTCAAAGAGTAGCACCTCAGTCTTCAATGGGTGCAGCCAGAGTTAAATCTAATAGTAGCACCTCAGTCTTCAATGGGTGCAGCTTGACTCCGCTCTAATACTAGCACCTCAGTCTTCAATGGGTGCAGCTGGAGTCCGCTCTAATTATAGCACCTCAGTCTTCCATGAGTGCAGCCTGAGTCAGCTCTAATAGTAGCACCTCAGTCTTCAATGGGTACAGCCTAAGTGAGCTCTAATAGTAGCACCTCAGTCTTCAGCGGGTGCAGCCTGAGTGAGCTCTAATTGTAGCACCTCAGTCTTCAGTGGGAACAGCCTGAGTCTGCTGTAATAGTAGTACCTCAGTCTTCAGTGGGCGCAGCCTGAGTCCACTCTAATAGTAGCACCTCAGTCTTCAATGGATGCAGCCAGAGTCCGCTCTAATAGTAGCATCTCAGTCTTTAATGGGTGTAGCCTGAGTCCGCTCTAATAGTAGCACCTCAGTCTTCAGTGGGCGCAGCCTGAGTCCACTCTAATAGTAGCACCTCAGTCTTCAAAGGCTGCAGCCTGAGTCAGCTCCAGTAGTAGCACCTCAGTCTTTAATGGGTGCAGCCTGACTCCGCTCTGATAGTAGCACCTCAGTCTTCAATGGGTGCAGACTGACACCGCTCTAATAGTAGCACCTCAGTCTTCAGTGGTGCAGCCTGACTCCTGTCTGATAGTAGCACCTCAGTCTTCAATGGGTGCAGTCTGAGTCTGCTCCAATAGTAGCAGCTCAGTCTTCAATGGGTGCAGCCTGAGTCCGCACTAATATTAGCACCTCAGTCTTCAATGAGTGCAGCCTGAGTCCGCTGTAATAGTAGCACCTCAGTCTTCAATGGCTGCAGCCTGAGTCAGCTCCAGTAGTAGCACTTCAGTCTTTAATGGGTGCAGCCTGACACCGCTCTGATAGTAGCACCTCAGTCTTCACTGGGTGCAGACTGACACCTCTCTAATAGTAGCGCCTCAGTCTTCAGTGGTGCAGCTTGCTCCTGTCTGATAGTAGCACCTCAGTCTTCAATGGGTGCAGTCTGAGTCCGCTCCAATAGTAGCAGCTCAGTCTTCAATGGGTGCAGCCTGCCTCTACTCTAATAGTAGCACGTCAGTTTTCAATGGGTGCAGCCTGAGTCAGCTTTAATAGTAGCACAGCAATCTTCAATGGGTGCAGCATGAGTCAGCTCTGATATGAGCACCTCAGTCTTCAGTGGGTGCAGCCTGAGTCCGCTCTAAGAGTAGCACCTCAGTCTTCAATGGGTGCAGCCAGAGTCAACTCTAATAGTAGCACCTCAGTCTTCAATGGGTGCAGCTTGACTCTGCTCTAATACTAGCACCTCAGTCTTCAATGGGTGCAGCCTGAGTCCGCTCTAATACTAGCACCTCAGTCTTCAATGGGTGCAGCCTGAGTCCGCTCTAATAGTAGCATCTCAGTCTTCAGTGGGCACAGCCTGAGTCCGCTCTAATAGTAGCACCTCAGTCTTCAATGGGTGCAGCCTTAGTCCGCTCAAAGGGTAGCACCTCAGTCTTCAATGGGTGCAGCCAGAGTCAAATCTAATAGTAGCACCTCCGTCTTCAATGGGTGCAGCTTGACTCCGCTCTAATACTAGCACCTCAGTCTTCAATGGGTGCAGCCGGAGTCCGCTCTAATTATAGCACCTCAGTCTTCAATGAGTGCAGCCTAAGTGAGCTCTAATAGTAGCACCTCAGTCTTCAGCGGGTGCAGCCTGAGTGAGCTCTAATTGTAGCACCTCAGTCTTCAGTGGGAACAGCCTGAGTCCGCTGTAATAGTAGCACCTCAGTCTTCAGTGGGCGCAGCCTGAGTCCACTCTAATAGTAGCACCTCAGTCTTCAATGGGTGCAGTCTGAGTCGCTCCAATAGTAGCAGCTCAGTCTTCAATGGTGCAGCCTGCTCACTCTAATAGTAGCACCTCAGTCTTCAGTGGGCGCAGCCTGAGTCCACTCTAATAGTAGCACCTCAGTCTTCAATGGCTGCAGCCTGAGTCAGCTCCAGTAGTAGCACCTCAGTCTTTAATGGGTGCAGCCTGACTCCGCTCTGATAGTAGCACCTCAGTCTTCAATGGGTGCAGACTGACACCGCTCTAATAGTAGCACCTCAGTCTTCAGTGGTGCAGCCTGACTCCTGTCTGATAGTAGCACCTCAGTCTTCAATGGGTGCAGTCTGAGTCCGCTCCAATAGTAGCAGCTCAGTCTTCAATGGGTGCAGCCTGCCTCTACTCTAATAGTAGCACGTCAGTCTTCAATGGGTGCAGCCTGAGTCAGCTTTAATAGTAACACAGCAATCTTCAATGGGTGCAGCATGAGTCAGCTCTGATATGAGCACCTCAGTCTTCTGTGGGTGCAGCCTGAGTCCGCTCTGATGGTAACACAGCAATCTTCAATGGGTGCAGCCTGAGTCCACTCTAACAGTAGCACCTCATTCTTCAGTGGGTGCAGCCTGAGTCCGCTCTAAGAGTAGCACCTCAGTCTTCAATGGGTGCAGCCAGAGTCAACTCTAATAGTAGCACCTCAGTCTTCAATGGGTGCAGCTTGACTCTGCTCTAATACTAGCACCTCAGTCTTCAATGGGTGCAGCCTGAGTCCGCTCTAATACTAGCACCTCAGTCTTCAATGGGTGCAGCCTGAGTCCGCTCTAATAGTAGCATCTCAGTCTTCAGTGGGCGCAGCCTGAGTCCGCTCTAATAGTAGCACCTCAGTCTTCAATGGGTGCAGCCAGAGTCCGCTCTAATTATAGCGCCTCAGTCTTCAATGGGTGCAGCCTGTGCCAGCTCTAATAGTAGCACCTCAGTCTTCAATGGGTGCAGCCGGAGTCCGCTCTAATTATAGCACCTCAGTCTTCAATGGGTGCAGCCTTAGTCAGCTCTAATAGTAGCACCTCAGTCTTCAATGGGTGCAGCCTGAGTGAGCTCTAATAGTAGCACCTCAGTCTTCAATGGGTGCAGCCTGAGTCCACTCTAATAGTAGCACCTCAGTCTTCAGTGGGCGCAGCCTGAGTCCACTCTAATAGTAGCACCTCAGTCTGCAATGGGTGCAGCCTGAGTCCACCCTAATAGTAGCACCTCAGTCTTCAATGGGTGCAGCCTGAGTCCACTCTAATGTAGCACCTCAATCTTCAATGTGTGCAGCCTGAGTCACCTCTGATAGTAGCACCTCAGTCTTCAATGTGTGCAGCCTGAGTCAGTTCTGATAGTAGCACGTCAGTCTTCAATGGGCACAGCCTGAGTTCGCTCTGATAGTAGCACCTCAGACTTCAATGGGTGCAGCCTGAGTCTGCTCTAATAGTAGCACCTCAGTCTTCAGTGGGCACAGCCTGTGTCCGCTCTAATAGTAGCACCTCAGTTTTCAATGGGTGCAGCCTGAGTCAGCTCCAGTAGTAGCACCTCAGTAGTCAATGGGTGCAGCCTGAGTTAGCTGACTGCCATCCAGTCCTGCATTTCCCTAAAGCATTCAGTCAGTTCGAGGACAGCCGTATCATTGTCAGGTGCACAAGACACATACTGTATACAGTAGCTGGGTATCATCAGCATAGCACTGAAAACCCAAACCGTAGTGTCTATGATCTCCTGCAATGGGGGCATGTACTGTACATCCGTCTTTTAAATGAGACGTTAAACTGAGGTCCCATCTGCCTCTTCTGGTAGTTGTTTAGCCGGATGTTAAAGATGCCATGGCACTTCTGGAAAAGAGATGGGGAATTTTTATTAAGACTTCAACAATCAAATCATGATACAATTCATCATTGTCACTTTGAAATAATATACAAATCTTAAATTAAATCAAAACATGTATTCATACATATTACCCTACCCCCCCCCCACTTAAGGGTAGGGGAATTTTTGTCTTGAAAACCAAAGAATAAGTAATAATACAAAAATATTAAATTCACATTAAAGGAAGATTACAGATCAAATAATAATAATGATAATACATAAAATGCATAAAATAAGTATTAAAGCATACCGTCTTCCTACCCACCAATTACTTTAGTGTAAGGAAATTTTGTCAAGACCCTTAAAGGCTAATAATAATACAAACAGGTTAACGTCACCGTAAATAAATATGTAACGCCCAACAAATGGGGGTTCCTAAAATGTCTTCCTGGGCTTGCCTAACGCCCACTGCCAGGCTGGTGTTCTGTGTTAAACAGTTTAGAAGTGCTTCCATACGAGTGCCCTGTTAGCCTCTGCACCTGTCTCTTTACAAGGTGTCATTTTCGTGGGTTCTAATTAAGCTGGGTGGGGGCCGAGTGGTTTCAGGCTCGAGTCCCACCCAGGCTGCAATACAGCCGCTTCTTTCTACCATCACTAATTGTGCAGAGGAAGCTCTATTAGGATCTGTGATTGTTTGCTAATTGTCTGCTTTAATAATAATAAAAATATTGTAGTGTGTCTAGCCTGCCTTCCTTTGCAGCATGGACTTTCTGCTAAGTACACCATTTTAGTTCTGGACTGCCAGTTTGGACCAATTGGTACCCTTGGGGACCCTAAAATGGAGACTGTCTCCAGGGGTCTTGTGGGAGTGAATTTCTGTAGGAATTGTAGTTTTTACTGTTTGGTGCCTAAATGGACCTGGAGGGGGAGCCCTTGCTGTGACAGACAGATGGATGAACCAACCAAACCTTTTGGATCACTGGGAAAGCCTCAAGCTGCCTGCAGCAGTGAGTCAGTGGCAGTTGGAGTTGAGAGAGTGAACAGCTTGAGTAATCGAGCAGCTGCTTCTGCATAGTAGTGCGGGGAATCGGCAAAAAGGCTGTGTCTGGCCTGTCTGCTACCATCTTCTCGAGTGAAGAAGTCTGGAATCTAAAATCGTACTTTATCCAAAATTGCTGTTACCACAATCGGAATCCTGAATTGTGGAACACTGAATTTTGCCTGGTGTGGACCGAAGACTTGTTCCTGGAGCTATCGGCCTGTCAGGACTCAAAATAACCACAGAGCGTATGGTTTGCGTAGAGGCACTGTTTAATTGCAACCGGACTGTCATCCGAGCTGTGGTATTTACCTATCCTTACTATAATTGTGCTGAATGTGTAGTGTGGGTCGCAATTTGGTTCCCCACGTTGTTGAATGTGTCACGCTAGCTGGAAGCTGCATCCAGCAACTCACTGGACTGTATTCGAATAATTCACCTAGTCTGGGCCTCATCGTCTCAGCCCAGATTGCCACTCATGCCACAGAGATTCATTTGATGAAAGATCAGCTTGGGGATTTGGCTCCCTGCTCAACATCATCTAACAGGATTGACCACCATGGTGCGTCGTGTGGGCCCTGCTTCCCCTGGCAAACCAGCATACCATCCTGAGGTCTTCATCTCATCAATCCTGCAACCTGGTCTGGGTAGCATGAGTAAACATCAGGGTAGCTCCCTGGAACAAAGCTCAAATCAAAGTGTTCCACCTGGGTTAATCATTTTGGTTGATTTGTGGGTTAAAGTGCATGTTGTGTTGTTTTTCCTTCCTAAGGGCCCCTACAACAGCTGCAATGCCGGCCTACCCTGGGCAATGCTTCAGGCTACCCTGCATAATAACTGGGTACCCAGAGTGTGTGTGACTGTGCTAGAAGGACTCTTAGACATGCATGTTTACCCTGACTATATCAGATCTAAAATCAAACACCAGATTACTGCCCCTCCCTTGTTCATGTCCCCCGAATAAATCAGATCTAAATCTTTTTGCATTTAAATTGGCTGTTGTGTACCTTTGTGGTGGGGATATGGTGTTGCTATTGCCTTTCTCCATTGCAGGTCTTATTTAAAGGGGGTCTCCAGGGCCAATGCAGCTGATCCAGCCCTGGTGGTAAGTGTGGCAAGTGTGGGTATAACACTGCATTCTGGTGTTAATTGTGACTGTCTAATTACTGACCAGTATAGGCCACTAGAGGGGTTGGGGGGGTATCAGTGTCCTGGAGAGCTGTACCCAGAGCAGCTACAATACCCTTAAACCAACCCTCTGGGTGGAGGCACCCATTCACAGAACTCAGACCCCTCAACCTGCACCTAGTCATGCAGGCAGGGGTAGTATCCTTTGGGACAGCACCACCTAGGGGTTACAAATACATAAAATATTCTTGAATTAATCAACTTTTGAATCCTATCCCCACCCCACCCCCTTATCCCAAAGAGTAGGGGAATGTTTTACTAGGATAATCAAATGACAAACATGATACAGCATGTTGTGTTCAACTGAAAATCATATAAAAATCATAAATAAAAATCAAATCAAAGAGGTGTTACCCTTTACTGTCCTGAGCCCTCCCTTCCCTCTACTTGGAAGTGGGGGAATTTCCCATTGACACAGTATGCTAAAGCTTAAGGTCAGACATGTTGATGTCATATGAGTAGAGAATTAAAGGGAAGAAAACATTTTATGCAGTGAGGAGTACACCAGAAACAGGTATACCTCTCTCTGCAGTTTAGCCTCCCTAACATAACCTATAAATATTTGCTAATAATGTATATGAATGAAAATCAATAAGTTACCCTCAATGGATAAAACTCTTTCTACTTAAGAATTTATTTGCAATTATTATTTCACCCCTGTTTTATGCAGAAGGGATATATCATATCCCCTAGGTAAAGCCTAATATTCGTCCTACATCGTCATACATCCATGTATATCTCTTTTTGCACAGTATTTCCTGAATAGGTGTTATGTCTACCATGTTAGTTAAACCGTCTCATGGAGTCCCACCAATCTGACACTAGTTCCTGTGAATGCTTCCTTTGTCCTTGCAGCCTAATATTATTAACATTCTCTGTAATTTTGTGCCGGACCTGTTCTGGAGTCTAGTCTATCTGCTGGATCATCAGCCTGCATCTAGTTTGCCAAATCCAATATTTGAAACAAGCAGTGAGTACTTTTGGTATTCCTTCTCTGATGGGGGTCCATCATTGGATTCTGGGACTACCACCTAACAATATTAGGTCCAAAGCTCAACATTATTTATACAATATATTTGTTGCAGCTGCTTTGAAAGCAGTTACCTAATGTTGGCTCTCCCCAACAACCCCCACACTGGAATCCTGGTATGCCATTTGTCTTCATATCTTAGACGTGGAGAGGCTGACAGCTAAACGTAGGTTTCAAAAAGATAGATTTGTAGAGAGATGGCTTCCCTTTCTGCATTATAAAGTGAAAAGAGAGAATAAGGATATTCTGGAGATTCTGGCCGAACAGAGTTAATTTATCTTACCGATTGGATGTTCCCCTCCCCCCCTTCCTCTTCCCCCTAGCATGCACCAGCACATTTATATTGCACTACACTGTAGTTTTATTAATTCAGTCCTTTACTGATATTTATTTATTTATTTATTGAAGATATCCGATAACATACCTTTGAATCAAAGACTCCTTTACAAAGGTTTCATGTCATTGAGAACAGAGACATCAGGGACAATAGCAACAATTAGATACAATAGTTACAGAAATGGTTACAAAATGATTATAGATAACACAGTAAAGCAGCTGGCAATACAGAGATACAGAGTGTTGTGAAGCATAGGTACATAGAACAGATGGTAGCAGGTAACAGAAACATACACTGCACGGCGGTGGCGCCAGCCATGCCTTGGTGGTTATTTGCAGGCTTAGGCTGGACTGAGGTGTCCATTGTCACATATAGGCATGGCCAGGGGGTGGCTGGACCAGAGTTAAGTCCATAGTCATGAGGAGGTGGGGATGGGTTGGGCTAGAAATCAAGGACAGTCACAGACTGAGTCATGAGAGATTAGGCCTCTTAGTTGGGATTTGAACTGGCCAAGTTTAGGTTCTGTGGGGAGGGAGTTTGGGAGTGAGTTAAGCCAGCTAGGGGCCAGGTACCAAAAAGTTATTTGACCAGAGGTGGTCATGCAGCGAGGTACCCTGAAGTGGGTTGTTGATGATTGCCGAGTGAGGCGGGTGGACAATGGTGCCTGGAGTAGGGGGTTGAGAACAGGTGGGAGTATCCCTGATGTTATTTTTTTAGCAAAGAGGCAGGTATGATATTTGAGCCTCCGGTCAAAGTTTAGCCAGTTGGTAAAGGGCGCAGGTATGTGTGAGTTTGGCCCAGCCAGTAGCAAGTCTAAAGGCCTTATTAAGGGCCAGCCTAATTTTGTTTAGGTTCGTGTTGTCAGCTGCCCCATAGATAATGATTCCGTAGTCTATGAGTGATAGTACTGATGCCAAAACAATTAGGTGGAGAACTTCTGGTGGGAGGCAGTGCTTGTACTGGTGAGGTAGGCCAATATGCACATTGACAGCGGTGCTCAGTTTTCGGATATGATCATGGTAGATGAGCCCAGAGTCTAGGGTGATACCTAGGTATTTGAACGAGGTAACCTGCTCAAGGGGGTCATTTAGAGAGTTCAATATGAGCAGGGGTTGTCCTATGTTCTTGTTTTGGTGGTGTGCAAATACCATGGATTTTGTTTTTTTGTAATTTAAGACTAGCCTATGTCGAACGAACCAGAATTCAGTTTCCATGAAAGATTTTTGGAGTACAGAGTGGAGGGCAGTGGGATCAGTGTGGGAGCTGTAGAGAATGACATCATCCTCATACAGGAGTAGTTTCCTGGAGCAATCCTTGGGCAGGGAGTTGAGGAACAGGGAGAAAAGTAGGGGGCCAAGAATAGAGCCCTGTGGGACCCCCAACTTGACTTGGAGGGGGGAGGACAGGGTATGGGCAAGCCTGACTGTCTGGGTTCTCTCAGACAGATAGTTGGCAAACCAGCTGGTGGTCTCTGGGGACAGGCCTATCTGTGTGAGGGAATCCAGGAGTAGTGTGTGGTGCACTGTTTCAAATGCCTTGGAAAGGTCTATAAAAACAGCACCAGCAGTGTGGCCAGTGTCAAGAGATGTATGGAGGGCATTTGCAAACTCCAAAAGGGCTGTGGTGGTACTGTGGTTATGGTGGAAGCCATGCTGCTCAGGACACAGGAGGCTATATTTGGAGAGGATATCCATAAGCTGGATGGCCACAATCTTCTCTAAGCTTTTGGAGAGGGAAGACAGGATTGAGATCGGGTGGTAGTTTCTAGGCAGAGTGCGGTTACCGCTTTTAAGGATGGGTGAGATGAGGGCAGATTTCCATTTAGAGGGAAACTGGCCCAGTGATAGGGAGCGGTTCAGAAGCATGGTGAGAGGGGGGAGAACTTCATTAAAGGTGAGCCGAAGCAGTTTAAGATCTAGTGTGTTGCTGCTGAAATGTGATTTGCTGAGGGCCTTGAGTAGAAGAGGGGTAGCTTCACCATGAAATATTGCTTTAAAGCAGAATGGGGGGGCGGAGAGGGAGCAAGGTGGTGCTGGGGGGTTGGGGAGAAGAAATTGGGGGGAGAACACTACTAAGGTCGGAGAAGAAGGCATTAAACATATTTGCAATCAGGGCAGGATCTGTGGTGATAGACCCATTGGCCCTGAGTTGGGAGGGAGGTGTAATGGGGGCTTTGCCACTGAGCTTTTTGAGGGGGTCCCAGAACTTGCACCCCGAGCCCCATGTGGCAGTGAGCGAGGTTTGGTAGTACTCAGCTTTTGCCTTATGAATACTCCAAGTACATTTATTATGCACTTCTTGGTAACGCTGCCTATCAGTGAGTTTACCAGTATCCAGCGCAGTGTGCCATAGATTGTCATGTTCACGTATCTGGTCCAGCAGGACTTGTGACATCCAAGGTGTGTCAACTCCTTTAACTATCTTTTTGCTTAGGGGTGCATACCAGTCACAGGAAGAGTTGAAGGTGTCGATGAAGTGGTTGAGAGCACAGTCAATGCTTAATGCAGTTTTAATGGGGGATCAGTCACTAGCTTAGAGATATTGTCTATGGGACCGAAGTTTGCTGGGTTTAAGGTAGTGTTGGAGTATAGTTTTTTTGGGGGGGCTTTCTAACAATATACGACCAGTGACAAAGCACCAGGGAGTGGTCACTTTGTGGGGTGCATTGGTGAGCACAAGATCAAGAAGGGTGACAGTACCAGTCTTCTGGTTGATTCTAGTGGCAGTGGTCACTAGTTGGGATAGGTTTTGAGAGGCTGCAGCATCCCTAATGGGAGCTGATGCATCAGCTAGCCAATTTATATTAAAATCCCCAAGGACAATGATTTCAGCCCTGTCAGGGAGTGTCTGGAGGTGGGCAAGGACAGAGTGGAAGGCACTCTTCTGATTTGGGGAAGAAATGTATACTGAGGAGAAGAACAGGGGGGCTCTGTTAGGTGCAAGATTTATTTTCAGAGTGAGAGCCTGGGCCCCATGTTTGAGGGTTGGGGATGGGAGGGCAAAACACTGTAATGAGTCCTGGACATACAGTGCATATCCACCCCCTTTTCTGAGGTTCTGTTGGCACGGTATAGAGTAAAACTGGGGAGTGAGACTCAGGAGTCTGGGGTGGGGTTGTTGAGTCAAGTTTCAACTACCGAGATGGCATCAAGGCGATTCTGGGCAACCCAGTCCTGAAAAAGAGTCATATTTGTTGAGGAGGATACATATATTAAGGGAGGCAACTATTAGATCCTTAGGAGCAGTAACTTGTGGGGGGCAGGTCTCGGGTTAGGGTGGACGTCTCCCGAGAGGAGGAGTAGGACCTCTTGAGATTTCTCGAGATGTGATGCTATTATGTGTTTATGTTCACTTATTGATTGTTGTTTAGTCCTTCATTACTGAAACATGGTAGACAGAATGTAACGAGTGGGGGAAGGACATTTCAGGATTTGAGTTATACCACCCGGACAGGGATGGCAGAATAGTGGGGTGGAGGTAGCAGCATATATATCAAACTCCCTTAAAACTACAAGTATAAGCAATAAAATAAAACAAAACTAGATGTTAATGGCCCTGAATCCATATGGATTAGAATAGATGTTGCAAGAAATGAGCATATCATAATGGGAATATGCTATAGACCACCTGGAACTAACAAGGGACTTGCTAACCACATAAACCAAGAATTTTGTAAAGCATGTGAACTTGGGAAAGTAACATTTTTGGGAGATTTAAATTATGGTGACATCCATTGGGGAAATCAAAAGGCTGATAAAACACTAAGTAAAGCTTTCTTGGAACTTTATTTTATTTTATTTATTGAAAATTTTGGAATTACAATCCTTTGAGTCATAGACTCCTTTGCAAAGGCTCCACATCAGTACAAAGCAGAAACATTACATTCAAACATATTACACATAGTTCACAAAATACATTTAGACATATTTTACATAGTTCACAGTACAGTGTATTTACATAGGTTGATTACTATCTCAAGGGTCTTTAGAGGACCCTGGGTCATCATGGTGGGATGGGTCAGGTTACCGATTCGGAGGGACTTTACCGAGCCCTGAGTTGAGGTTTAAGTACAGCAAGGTTGTAGGCCTAGGTGTGAAGTCATGGAATAAGTTAGTTTTCTATCACCTTTAGACAAGGGGAAGAGTGTTGGAAACAGCCACAGGCTTCCGAGTCAAGAAGAAGGGTCTTGATACCAGTTTTAAATTGGCCAAGACTAGGGTCCAGGGAGATGGAGGATGGTAGGTTGTTGAGCCAGAGGAGAGCATGATAATGGAAAGACCTCTGCCCTAGTGAGGTCCTACAGTGGGGGACTATTAGGGAGGTGCTCGCCAGGTGCCTAGGGGTACTCCTGTGTGGGGCTGGCTGGATGAGGGGGTGGAGGCCCTTAGATGTCAGATTTATATGTATTTTTTGGCTTGGAGGCAAGTGTGGTACTTAAGTCTCCCTTCAAAGGTCAGCCAGTCTGCTAGCTTGTGGAGTATACACGTGTGGGTTAACCTATCACAACCTGTGACCAGTCGGCAAGCTTTGTTGAGGGCTAGATTGATGCAGTGTAGGGCTGTTTATCAGTGGTGCCATAAATTATTATCCCGTAATCGAACAATGAAAGCACTGAGCAGGTTACAGCCAGACTTAGGGCCTGGGGGGAGTAGGCAGTGTTTATGCCTGTATAGAATCCCTAATCGGGAGTTAAAAGAGGAGGAGAGGTGTTTAATGTGTGTGTGGTACGTGAGGGATGTGTCCAGTGTGACACCCAGATATTTGAATTTTGAGACCTGTTCAATGTGGAGGCCCTCTGAGTTTGATATGGATAGCAGAGCATTACTGTAAGGGCTTTGGCAGTGAGCAAAGATCATGGATTTCATCTTGTTGTAGTTTAGTATTAACCGATGGTCGGTGTACCAGGATTCTAGTTCTCTAAAAAAGCCTTGTAGGGCATTTTGAAGACAGTTAGGATTGGTGTGTTTCCAGTATACTATGGCATCATCTGCGTAGAGCAGTAGCTTTCCACTGCAGGACTGTGGGAGGGAGTTTAGAAAGACAGTGAAAAGTAGAGGGCCTAAAATCGACCCTTGAGGGACACCCGCTAGAACTGGTCACTTGGCGGAGAGGGTGGTGCTAGTTTTGACTTGTTGTGTCCAGTCTGTGAGATAGTTTTTCAATCAGGCGATAGCCTCAGGGGTGAAATGAAGGGAGGGGAGGGAGTGGAGAAGTAGTGCGTGACTGACGGTGTCAAACGCTTTGGTCAGATCAACATGGATTGCTCCTGCTATTGACCCTTGTTCCAGTACCTCGTGTATGTAGGATGTAAATTCGAGTAGGGTTGTGGTAGTGCTGTGTCCCGCTCTGAAACTATGTTGTTCGTGGCAGAACAGATTGTGTTTGGCCAGGTAATTGGTGAGCTGGTCCGACACAATTTTTTTTGAGAACTTTTGGGGGGGGGGGAGGATAGTAATGGGCCTGTAGTTACCAGGGGAGGTGGGATCACCATTCTTTGGGATCGGAGTGATAATTCCTCTTTTCCAGAGAGCAGGGAATTGACCTAGGTGTAATGAGCAGTTTAAGAGTTTGGTGAGGTGAGGCAGGGTCTCATCCATTGTTAGTCAGAGAATTTTGAGGTCTAGGGAGTCGCTGCTGTAGTGTGAGTTGCTCAAGGCTTTGGAGAGGTAGCATTTAGCCTCCTTGCAGGAGATGATATGCAGCCAGAAGGGTGGGTGTTGTGGGAGGGATGACAGAGGGGCAGCTGGAGATGGGGTCAAAGAAGTTTTGCGGGAGGATGTGACTGAGGTTAGAGAAGGAGGTGTTTAGGGCATTGGATATGGTGGTAGGGTCCAGGGAGAGGGCACCCTTGACTTGAAGTTGTGTCAAGGCAGGGGAGATGGTTTTCCCGAAAAATTCCTTGGCATTGTTCCAGAAGTTTTTCCCAGAGCCCCATTAGGAAGTGAGTGCTTGCTTATAGTAGGTTGTCTTAGCTAGCCGAATGGCCCAGGTGCATTTGATTATCTCCTCTCTGTAGAGTTGCCTGTCCTGGAGAAGCTGGGAGTTCAGGGCCCTATGCCAGAGGTTATCTCTGTGGTGCATCTATTCAAGAAGGGTCTGCGAGATCCATGGAGTATCCCTGTTTTTCATGACCTGCTTTGTGATGGGGTGAATACGTCACAGGCAGTGTTGAAGGTGGTAATAAAGGAGGTGAGGGCAGCGTCTACAGTCTGGGCAGTGTGGATGGGTGACCAGTCACAGGAGGAGAGATACATTTTGAGGCAAGAGAGGGCACCTTTTTTGAGTCGCCTATGGATGGCAACTTTAGGGTGGCTGGGAGTGATTTAACTCAGCCACCAGCAGGAGATTGGAGAGTGGTCACTTAGCAAGTCGGGGAGCACTTTAACTTTGGAGAGGTGGTTGGGAAGGTTTGTAAAGATGAGGTCGATAAAAATGGAAGACCCTGACCTGGGGTCATGCCTGGTGGTGGACTGGACAACCTGGGAAAGGTTGTATGCTCAGATGGCATCTTTGTAGGTGGCTGATGCCAGGGATAGCCAATTTACACTAAAATCACCCATAATGATCAGTTTGCTTTTGGGGCAAGATGGGTGATGCTGGATAGAATAGAATCAAAGGCGTGTTTTTGGTTCGAGGGGGGGGGATATAGACCGCCATAATGTATAGCAGTTTACCAGGAGTGCCAAAGGTGACTTTGATAATTATGGCTTGGGCACTGTGGGCAGGCAGGGGCAGGGGGACCAAGTGGGGTTGCAGATAAGTTTTGGCATAGATGGCACAACCACCTCTCCTCTTGCCTGTCCTGTCTGCTCTGAAGATGGAGTAGTCACTGAGTGTGACAGAAGTGTCTGATATATTTTTAGAGAATGAGGGTTCAGATAAGGCCGGGATGCCAGGGGTGTGTTGGGTGATCCAGCCCTGGAGCGGAGTGAGCTTCCTAGGTAGGCTACAGATGTTAAGAGAGACCAGTAGTAGGCCACCAAGCCTGCTCTCCTTGGGAACACTAGTTGAGGGGTGTCCTGGATTGGGATGTACATTCCCTGAGAGAAGAAAGAGGAGGAGAGCATGCCGTAGAGCAGCTTTCTGGTACAATTTGGATACGGAGCGACAGAAGCATGGATTAGTGGGTATTTTGGTGAGCCCGACTGGTATAGGAATGGTATGGACAAGTTGGGCTGACAGGGCTGGAGCTAAGGAGTGATGGGGGCTACTTAGTGGCTGATTGTATGGGGGGGGTAGTTCCAACAAGGTCCAGATTGCAGTGTTGTTTAGGTTAGGGGTATAATTATTGCTGAGTAGAACTGGGGAGAAGGAATTTAAGTGATACGGGAGAGGGGTAATTCTGAGGTGGCGATTAGTGAAGCAGGTATGGAGTTGCAAATGAGTTGGAACTATCACAGAGTGTAAACAGTCCCACAAGGGGAGACAAGATATTGGATATAGTACTGTCAAAAAAAGATATGGGGCCCAATTCCAAGAGGCTTATGCCTGGCGCAAGCCGAGGTACCCTAAGCCTCATGGCGTAACTCACAACCTGCACCAGGCATTACGCCAGGTGTGATTCTGAAAGGCGCCTTGCACCATGGTGACTGTGGGTTGCACCAAATGTGGGTTACATCACCCACTATGCTGCAACCCGCAACACCATGATGCAAGGGTGAGTTACGGCAGCACCTGCTCCCTATTCCAAGAGAGTGGCTGCCGTAATCCACATACACAATTTCAAGAGCTGCTTTGGTGCAGCAAAGTTACACCACCTTGGAGGTGGTGTAAGTGGCATCCATCAGTGCCAAACAATGCATGCCCACTCTGCAGTCCCACAGCAGCGGTCCCGCTGTGTTCCCCATGCCCCCATATCACAGCCATGCCCCAACCCCAACTGTTGGGGACCCCAGAATCCAGTTTTATGTGCCCCCAGATGCTTGTGCCCGCAGCCCAGCTCCCCATGCCCCTGGTGCCTGCCACAGTGTTCTGGGGCAGCGGGGCTCCAGAGGGGTGCAATTTGTAATGGGCTGTGACTTGCGGCAGGCTGGACTGTTACGCCGAGCCTGTAACATTAGCATATGACTGCCACAGGTCACAGGTCATAGGTGCCGGGACCCTGCCACTCTTGGAATACGGCGCAGGGTCTCCGGCATAGTGGCGAATGTCGCAACTTACAGGCACCTGCGAGTTGCAACATTCCTCTTGGAATCAGCCCCATAAACATTACATTCTGTCAAATTATAGCCCCCCTAAGCAATATTGATCATAATGGTGTGTATTTCTCATTCAAACAGCACATTCCAATTAAGAAAGGATGCAGGGAAATTTACAAAATTAATTCTGTTAAAACTCAAGTTTTGGAAGACTTAGAACAGATCAACTTGGAGACAATGTTTCAAAAGCAAACTGTAACACAAATGTGGGACATTACAAAAAGTACTATTTTTAACATATGTAATAAACACATGGATAAAGTCAGGATATATAACAAGAGGGGAAAGAAACCCACATGGTTAACTAAACCCCTATCTAAATAAATACATAAAAAACAAAAACTCTATAATGAAAGCAGACGCTTGGGGGAACAACAGTCCTTGAAAAAGTTTAAGGAATACAGAATAAATGTAAATGAATGATTCAGAAGAATAAACAGAGACTACAGCTGAAATTGGCAGGCTCAGCAAAAAAAGATAACATGCAATAATTTTACAGTTATGTTAATTCCCTTAAGAAATCTAATATTAACCTATGTTCTATTAAAATGGGGGATGAGATAGTCTCGGACCCAGATCAAGTAGTTAACATCTATAACTCATATTTTGGCACAGTTTCTCTAAACAAATTAGCAGAAAATGTCGACATCAATGTAAACACAGAAAGAAATATTGCGATAACAGTAGAGGACATCATTAATAAAATATAAAATCTAAAAAACACCTACTCCGCTGGACCAGATAATATCTCAAAGTGTATGCTCAAATTATCTCCTGGCGTAGCCATCCCATTGTGACTGATATTCCTTAAGTCACTAGCTGATAATGAGGTCTCAGGGGACTGGCTAGCTGCAGACGTTGTGCCCATCCATAAGAAGGGTAACAGAGCTGATTACACTAAGTATAGACCCATTAGTCTGACCTCAGTTCCAGGTAAATTGATGGACTCTATATTGAAAGATGTAATAAATAATCATTTGGAGGAAGCAAACATGGAGGATAGTGAACAGTACAGATTTGTAGCAGGTAGATTATGTGTAATGAATATGCTCTGTTTTTATGAAAAGATCTCAGCTGCATTGGATGGGGAAGTGCTGGATTGCATATACCTGGATTTTTCTAAAGCTTTGACAAAAAGTCACTTGTCTAGAAATAATGCGTAGTCTAAAATAAATTAACTCAGATCATAGAGTGGTCTGCTGGATAGTTAGCTGGATGGGGTAGGACTCAGCAAGACTGTATAAATGGGTATTACTGTACTTCAATACTGGTAACTAGTGGGGTGCTGCAGGGGTCGGTGGGGTCTGGTGCTCTTTAGAATATTCATGTCAGGGACGGGCGGAGGGACACAGAATTGTATAAGTAAATATGTGGACAGCACTAAACTAACTAGCATAGTTACCGACATTGGCGGGGCTGCTAGGGTACAGGCAGACTTGGATTGCACCTATAAGTGGGCTACCACAAGATATATAAGCTTTAACATAGATAAGTCCTGTGTAATTCACCTGGGCAGTCAAAACTGTGAAACTAAATATTATATGAATGGAACCCCCTTGCAGAAATCTGAGGAGGAAAAAGACTTGGGTATCCTCATAGATCATAAACTCACATATAAATCACACTGTAACAAACAATTTTTAAAAGCAAAAAGGGAATTGTGGACTATAAAGAGAAACTTTAGGAGTCAGAGTCAAAAGGTGATTATGCCACTCTACAGGGCCAGGCCATTGTTGGATTATGGGGCCCTGGTTTGGGGTCCCATCAGTAAGGGGGGATGGTGGAAAAAATTGAAAAGGTACAGAGACAAGCAACTAAACTAATTCATAATCTAAAAAATGATACTTATGAACAACAGGTAGATAAACTGTACTTGATGTCCTTGGAGACAAGAAGGGTTGGGGGGGATCTACTTTTATGCTTCAACATATTGCATGATGATTATGTACTAAGTGAACTAAACCTTCAATTCAAAAATAATGTAATATACACTAGGGGCCACTCACTTCAGCTGAGACACATTAAGTTCAATACCAACAGGAGGAAGGCATTTTTTTTACACAGAGAGTGGTGTCCCCATGGAATGAACTACCTGAAAATATTATCTGCTCCAATAAGAAGGTCCAGTTTAAACACAGACTTGATTCTTACATTTTCGAAGGGTACAAATTGGTGTACTATGAGTAAATGGACAGTTGCGGCCTATGGGCTTATACTAGCCTATTTTTTGCTCCTTGTTCCTTAGTATGAACCCTTAGTCTGTTTTGACTGTGTAACCCCCATGTTACCCAGGGTTACTAGAATCCCAGTAAGACCTAGTGGTAGGCAGGGAAGGCAGCTTATGAAACTCCAGTTAATGGAGTTAAATGGATTTCACACTGTCTCACTCTGTTCTCAGTCTCAGCTGAGACTGAGGGATGACATCACCATAGAACTATCGCAGCTGCATGAGCCACAGTGGAATCTGCAGAAGGGAGTTAGAGTAGAATGTTGGGAGGTTTGAACCGTAGTCTGTAGGCAGTTGGAGTTTGGAGCTCGTTGTAAGAGGAGCACAGCAGCTCTGTGCTCAGGCTCTTGGAGCCTCAGCCCTGAAATAGGGCTACAATTAGGGAAAGGTGTGTGTTTCCACCTAAAGAGAGACACAGTAAGCTGTTTTTTTTAAGTCGTGGAGACTGCTGATATGGGTCTCTGTGCCCCATCCCTCAGGGGATGGGGCAGGAAGGTTTGCCTGCTATTACAGGTGCAACCCCCTGGCTACTGCTGGAGAAAGAAGCTGCCTTATTTTGTCCACGTGTGTGGGGTACAAGAAGATTTCGTGATTCGCCTGTGGGGCACCTGCAACCAAAGGATGAGTTCTGCTCTTTCTAAAGGGCCCATGTTTCATCCTGAACTGTGTTAAAGTGGGGATTGGACTACTGAAGTAGTGGGAAGCCTAGAGTAATAGGCTTAGCCAAAAGTAAAAGTATGTTCAAGTCCAGCACATAGGGGAAGTCAAGACATGCAGAGGAGATGTGACATATGTCTACCCAGTAATCTACATTGCCAAGCTTTCAAAAGAGTTGTTTAGTTTCCAGAGAAATGGCCGGGTATGGACTGTGGGAGCTGGAGGTGGGAGACCCCCCATCTTTAGTAACCAGGTCCACCTCTACGGATTTGCTCTGTGGATTTCTACTTTGCCTCATGCACTTGGCCAGTGATGAGGGAAGTACCCAGACGTGGGATGGAAGGAAAATTCCCTCTAGGAGTCGAAGGCTCTAAGGTGGTTTGGGGAGCCACCAATTGGAAAACTGGTTCATTCCCATTATCGACCATGGATCAAGTGGCTGGCAGGGGAGCCGGGCCAGTGGAGAAAACCCAAGTAGTGTACAAGTCGGGCTGTGTACCCAAAGCTGCATGCAAGTCCGGGCTGTGTGCCTGGTGGGTTTAGAGCCTGAGGGCTGGAAATGAAGAAGTGTTCTGTTGTCTCTAATCTGCATTACCAGGAATGTAGCCCCGTTGGGGTCTGTCTATGCTTTGTTTGTTTAGTTTGGATGTGAATAAAAGCCACACTGTAGAATCCCATTCCTGGTTTTGGACATTACAGTTATTGCTTCCTGTGGTCGGATTTACTTGGGTGCCCCTGTGCAGAGTAGTCAAACGTAGGCCCCTGTGCCGAGTAACCTTATCCTCCCCGAACCCAGTCCCCACCAGGTACTGCTGTCAGCTTCAACAGCATACCACCTGTCATTTTGCAAAAAGGCAGGGGTCCAGGGGTTACAACTGTTTTTCATCTGCCTTAACTGTTATTTGTTGGCTTCATTTTTTTCATTCTGCTTGTCTTCATTGTCATGTGGATTGTTTCTGTATTTTGAAAAAGTTAATAAAATATGATTTCAAAAATAAAAGCAGTGAGTACTCTGAGGGTGCTAATGCTATACTTCTAGTTGTGTCTAGAAAAAATGCCCCAGTATAATTCTTCTGGGGTAATAATACTCATTGGGAAAGGTTTCCATCTGTTTTGCACCCAAATCCAAAGTTCAATGACATAGGGGCATTCAAAAAAATAGATGGTCCATGGTTTCTGGTTGGTTCTGGCAAGTCAATCTTGGACAAATACGTTCAGATTTATCTTTATGTTTTAAATTGTCTTCCACCTGAAGTTTGCCATGGGAACATGACTATACTGTGTCCCACTGATGAGGGGGAATTCTATGTTCTTTAAGCATGTCTGTAATGTTTTTCTGTTCTGTCTGTGTTCTTGTCTGAAATACTGGCAATACCTGGTAATGTCTCATTTGTATCTGGGCATAAAATGACTTTCTAGTGTGTGTAAGGAGTCCTGTTTGTGTTATTTGCCATAACTTCAGTTTGCTAATGCTTTCGCCTAGATACTTTGGTAAGTCCATTACCTTGGTCTGTCTGGTAATTGCTGAGGAGAGTTCCCATGAATTAATTATGGGCGAAAGGTGGTCTGCTACCCAGGGGATCCATATAGAAAGCCTGCCAGTAATAACTGGTTTGATATTGGCAAATAAAAATACTATGGTAAACAACTATGGGATTTATCATCCCTAAACCACCAGCTGCAATATCTAGGTGCAGGGTAACCCTTTTTACCAGATTTAATCAGCTCCCCAGATCCACTGAAAAAAGTAGCTTAGGAGTCTTGTTTCCAGTGTTTTGGGTGGGGGAAATATGTAAGTGAGATATAAAAACATGGGGAAAGGGTGAGTTTGTATCATGAATACCCATTTTTTACGACTGTGGGCAGAGCCAACAGGAGTATTGCATGTACAAAAGTAGTGATGTCATGTTTTCTCTGTGGAACTGACTGAAGGTGTAAATAGTCTCTTCCACCTTACCCTCCTCCAAGCAATGTTTTCCGCCCTCAAATAAATATGCTTTCATGTTAGTCAATGGTTGCAGGGTATTATTTTCTTTCTTAAATGGGTGGTACAAGAAGTGGAACCTGAGTAGTGGGAGGCAGCATTAGATTTTTTTTTTGAAGTAAGATCCACCTCCGCCTCCACCCCAAACTTTTTTCTAATTCATGTGGGAGGGGCATGAGATAGCTCTAGCATGCTGTAACCAGATACACTAGTTTGGGACCTTATCAACCTACAGACATGCCTGTGCAGTGGAGAACAGAACAGAAGATATTTAATACCTTCAAATTAACTTAAAAATCCTTTGGAACAAATGATTATCAGAGCCACCTGGGGCCTCAGAAGGAGACCTAGACACACATCTAGCACTGTAAGAAAATTTTCATTTTTTTATGAGGGCTGTGGGATTCAAATCCAGATCTAACTGTCCAGATCATCAATGCTATAAAATGTTATAATTAACAGACTCTAGCTGTTTTCTTACAGAAACCCCACTCAGTTAGATTTCAAGTATTTGCTAAATTGTAAATGTAGGTATCAGCATTCTGTTAGTAGTTAGTGCTGATTGTGGTCTGTGACAAGATCATTTTTTTATTTTACAAATGAAGTGTATGGTAGGAAGCTGAAAACAGACTTTGATGATAAAGTGTGTTTTTTCTTTTAAGTTTGAGATGTATTAGAAAACACTTAAAGAGAAAATAATTGGTGATTTTAAAAGCTATTCTGATCAGAGCTGACATAAAAAAAATCTTAACTGTTTTCTATTTTATCATGGACACTAGAAATAGGATGTCAGCATTCACTCCATTAAACCTGTTTTTCAGGTTTTTTTATAGCATCTGGCCAAGGTAATCTTTCCAGGATGCAATCTGTCATGGCGGGAAGGGTGAAATTGTTTTAATCATGAAGCACTGATGATAGTAATGCATTTAGAAATACAATTTTCAATTGTCTTTATGGTTAAACATTCAATTTCATGTCAGGGCACATTTTTTGGAGGGTTCAAATTATTTTAAACATGGGCACAGTACTTGGTAAATACAGAATCTGATGATATAGTGTATTTTTTCTTTCAAGTTTGAGAAGTATGTATTATATATAAGTGTAACTGTGTTGTAAATGGTTAAGTAGGCAGTGGTTTAAGTTTCTGAGCTACAAACCTGGAGACCTGGGTTTGACTCCCACAGCCCCCACTTCCATACTGTGTGACCCTGCGCAAATCACTTAACTTCCTTGTGCTCTCAGTGTGCAGCTGTAAACAAGCTTTCAGCTTAGTGTGTCTCTCCTGGTAAAAAAAAGTGCCTAGAATTATTTTTTTTATATAGTTGAGTTTATATGTGGTAAGTAGATAGGGTATGATGTTTTGAATGTGGCAGTAGGAATTAGCATGTGCACTGCTTTAAAATCATTTCACAGTATTTTATACTTTCTTAAAAAGATACTCCACATTTGTGTGGGGGCTGTGGGATTCAAACCTAGATCTCCAGATTTGCAGAGAAGAGCCTTAAACCACTGTGCTATACTGCCTAACTATGGCAGTCATCTGTTTTATTGAATCCTGGCAGTGACTATAGGTGTTTACAACTGAATGATAATAACCACATTTGCTTGACTTGTAAATAGGTAGGCATTTGTGTCTAATTTCTGTTTGACTTACTATAGGTTGCACATAGAATCTGAAAAATTCATAACATGCCGTATTGTGATTCAATGAATTGATAAATGGGGATTTTGGTTTCTTTTACAAATTCATTTTCCTGACCATGGATATACTAAAACAAAAATTTCTCAACAAAATGTTTTTAAATAAAGAGTTTAACTCACAGCAGCAGAAGAAGCATGTTGGCATTAAAAGCTTAGTGGCGTGGATGTAGAGGCACCAGTATTTAAGCATGACTTTAGTAGAGGATTAATTGTGACTGGGGTGAGGGGGGCAAGTCTTGATATTTGTAGCATAATGGTTTTCTGAAACTGCAACCTTCAATGGGTTAGACTCTGCAGCCATCTGTACAGTATATCACTAAGCCATATGCAGTGTGGTATGGGTAAAACCCAGATCACCAGACCAGGACCAGTGCTGTAAAATCTGCACTGGGCACAGCTTGTGCAAATATTGCTGATCCAGTGGATCAAATAAATACGTGCAAATAAATAAATAAATATGCTTCAACCCACCCCAGGAGTGATGTTATTACATGATAACACACACCCTGTCATGCCTTATTGCTTAAATATGCCCTTTCTCAATGTACTATACTTTGATTCAGTTAATGAATGCAACAGCCTTCATGTGAACACTCTGGGCTTCTCTTTGACTCTTGATGTCTATTTGCTTTAGCTATTGTATATTGTTTGAACTGCTTTGGTCTTCTTGATGTGGTGCCTGTGTGCCTAAACTATATAATCTGTTTATCTACTGCCACCCATGTATCTCCAGTGAATGATTGTTATAATTGTCTGCTCTCCGAGCCATTGTTTTTGGACTTGTTAACTGTGCTGTCTTTGTATTAGTTTTGACGAGGTGCCTTTGTAAATGAGTCTGTGACTCAAAAGTTTGTAAATCTGATATTTTTTAAATAAATAAATAAATGTTTATGCTTAAGCCAGTGAAACACCCTCATATAGTTAATACATTCACAGTCGTAGGGGCTCTGCCAGATCTTGTTTTTTTTGCTCATCCTCCATTTATTCCACTGCACCACTCTGTCCAAGGCTGTATTGATTGTATAATTTCAGTTATAATAAGCTGAGTCTGAATGGCCCAAATATATTCCTAATATTTTACATCCAGAGTGGGATATGGGGATGTCCATAAAACTGGTGTTATGTGGTGGGGTGGTCCTATTGGTATGCATTGACGTTTTGAGAAATTAACCAGGGATTCTGATATTTCTGTGCAACTAAGGAGCCTGATTCATGATCAGCTAACACCAGGCACAAGACGTTGGCATATGCCAATGTTTTTATTTCTGTGTCTTGACTGGATATTGATAATCCTGTAATGTTGGGGTGGAGATTAATTTTACAGATGAGTGGGTCTAGGGTGAGAAGATATAAAATTGGACTTAATGGACATCCCTGGTGGACTCCTGCTTTCACCGCACAGGGGTGGCCTATCCAACCATTTACATAGGGTGATATGGTTGCATATTTGTAACAGAGTTTTACCCAGTTTATAAAATTATCAGGAAACCGATATGCTGACATACAAGTCCATAGATATTCATGGGATACCTTGTTGAAGGCTTTAGACTGGTCTATGCTTACTAGGTAGTCCATTACTTCCTGATTTATTCATTTTTCTAAGATTTCCCCAAAGTAAGATTAAAGTATCTGTGACTTTCCCTCTGGGGAGGGAGCATGATTGTGTGGGGTGTATTAGAGAGGGGAGAACTGTTGTTAGTCTAATACTAAGTATTTCTGTTAACACTTTAAAATCCAAATTTAGTAAGGAGACTTATTGGTTTATGATTGTTTAGGTACTCTTTATCTCCATTTTTTGTGTATGAAAATAAGTAACCCTCATACATGTCTTCTGATAAATTATTTTGTTGTAACATGAAATTGTATAATGTAGTTAGTTTGGGCAAAAGATGAGGAATAATTTTCTTATAAAATGTATACTAACATGCTAATTGCCAGCAGATTAGGCCTTATGGTCTATCAAGTATGCTTGAACCTCAGATCCCTAGTTGGGTGCCGAGGCCCTCCCCCCTTGTGTTCCAGAAACCCCTATCATCCACCCCCACCCCCCCGGGCCAGACCATCATCTGATACATCCACTTTCTGTGTCTGTCCCACCCTCTCTTGAAGCCCTTCTCTGTGGATCTCTGAGCCAACTCACCAGGCAGTGCATTCCAAGGGTCCACCACCCTCTCAGTGAAAAACCTCCTCCTCTTTTCCCCCCTCACCCTTCCACCTTCCAACTTCAAACCATGCCCTCTGGTGATACCTCCCTGCTTTAGTCTAAAGATCCCCATCCATGTTTACCCTATTTATTCCCTTGAGGTACTTGAAGACCTCAATCATGTCCTCCCATCTCTCCTCTCCTCCAATGAAAACAGGCAGAGCTTCTCAAGTCTGTTCTCATACATCAAATCCTCTAGTCCTCATATCATCTTAGTTGCCCTCCTCTGTACCCTCTCCAGGAGCTGTATGTCCCTCTTCAAGTGTGGTCTCCAGTACTGTACACAGTACTCAAGGTGTGGTCTAACCAGTCCATTGTACGGCAGCAGAATCACTTCCCTGCTCCTAGAGGTGATCCCCCTTACGATGCATCCCAACATCCTGTTTGCCTTGCTAGCCGCTCTCCTGCACTGCTCAGAATTATTCATACATGCATCCTCCATGACCCCTAGGTCTTTTTCCCCTATTGAGGCCTCCAGCACCTTCCCTCCCAGGGTGTACCTGTGTTTAGGGTTTCCCTGCCCAAGATGTAATACCTTGCACTTGGTGATATTGAAATTTAATTTCCATGTGTGAGCCCAGCTTTCCAGGGTGTCCAGGTCCCCTTGTAGGGCCAACCTCTTCTCTTCCCCCTCAACTACTGCTCCCATCTTAGAGTCATCAGTGAAGAGACTCATTTCACACCCTATACCCTCCCTGATGTCCGATACGTATGAATTAAACAGGATCGGACCCAGGACCGAGCCCTGCGGTACCCCACTACCGACCTCTCTAGGGTTCGAGAGCTCCCCACCGACCACTACTCTCTGGGTGTGTCCAGCTAGCCAGTTTTCAATCCATCTGACCATCAAAGGACCTACTCCCAACCCCATCAGTTTCTCCACCAGACCATTGTGGGGGGACAGAGCCAAACGCCTTGCTGAAGTCCAAGAATAATACATCCACAGGCTTTCCTCTGTCCAGTTCTGATGTTATCCATTCGTAGAACTCCACAAGATTGATTTGACATGATCTACCTGGCACAAACCCATGTTGCTGACTATCCAGACCTCCCACCTCCTCCAAGTACGCCCCCAATCATTCCTTTAGTATACTCTCCATTAATGTTCCCAACACCGAGGTCAAACTCTATAGTTACCAGGTACTTCCCCCGACCCCCCTTTATGGATTGGCACCACATGTGCCTCTCGCCAATCCCTAGGTACCCTCCCTGTCTCAAGCGACCTGTTGAAGAGCTCCGCCAGGGGTGCAGCCAGTATGTCCGCCAATTCCCATAGTACTCTCTGATGAATGCCATCTGGCCCAGGAGATTTGTCTTTCTTTAGGGTCATGAGGGCTATCCACACCCTTTCTGTGGAGATAGCATCATCCGTCCCCTCCACCTTACTGGCCTTTTTATCCTTATCCTGATGCGACACCCCGGGGTACCTCTCCCTCCCTCCCTCTTGCTCCATTTCTGTTGCTCCCCTGATCCCACTCACTGCCGCTTCTATCCCCATCGTGCCTTGCTTTGTAGATATCCCATCCCCCTCCCTAGTGAACACAGAGGTGAAGTACTCATTTAATACCTCTGCCTGGTCCCTCGCCTCTTCCACCCACCCTCTTTCTGATCTCAATCTGCTGAGATGGCCCTTAGTTTTTCTCCGCTCCCCAATGTACTGGAAGAACCCCTTTTCCCCTCAATGTATCCCTGTGCCAGCAGCTGCTCTTTACTGGACTTTGCCCCTCACCATCCGGGTGACTTTTCTAAATGCAAGATGGTACATTTCCTTATCCCTATCCCCTCTTGTTGTTTTATATTTTTTGTAGGCCGCCTTCTTTTCTCTGACCGCTACCTAAACATCACTGGACCACCAGCATAGTTTATGTGACCTTGCCCCCTTACGTTTCACCTTAAGCATGTCCTGACTGCCTCATGAAGTCCCGTTTATGACCTCCCATCTCTTTTCCACATTTGTCATTGATGTAATCCTCAAGTGATCCTTGAGAATATTTCCCATGCCCACAAAGTCTGCCCCCCTGAAGTCCACTGCCAGTGTCCTAGATCTCACCACCCTTCCCCATGCTTATTTGAAACCAGACAATATTGTGGTCACTTCCAGTTAGGGGATCCTCTACAACCAGGTCCCTTACCAGATCCCCATCTGCCAGAACCATGTCCAGGACATGCCCCTCCCTTGTGGGCTCCATCACATGCTGTGTTAACAACACATCCTGGAAGCCATCCAGCAGCCTCTGCTCCTTGGCAACCTTAGAGGACATGGTTCCCCAGTTTGTACCTGGCATATTAAGGTCCCCCATTAACACCACTCCTTCCCCTTTTGGTCCACACTGGCCAATGATGTTGTCCAGCAAACCATCCTCCAGAACATCACCCATCCCAGGGGCCTATATACTACACCCAGCTTGACCTTATCTCCTGCTGGGATTCGTAAGGTGACCCATAAGACCTCCACATTTCCCTCTGCCTCTTCTACCCTAGCAATTTCTATGTCATCTCTAATGAACATAGCCACTCCACCTCCTCTGCCCTCCTTTCTATCCTTCCAAAGCATAGTGTACCCCCGCATGTTTAGGTCCCAGTCATGGTTTTTGTTGGCCCACATATCCATGACTGCCCCCACATCCACCCCTCCGAACAGCATGGCCTGGAACTCTGGCAACTTGTTTCCCAAGCTCCTGGCATTTACTAACACCACCCCCCACCTCTTATCCCTGATGCCCTTTGTTGAACCTCACCCAGGTTCCTTATACTTCCATCCTCCCTCTGCTCCTCCTGAAACCCCCACCCCCAGTCTGGTTCCCCCTCCCCCCCTTGGGTTTGAAGGCTACTCCCCTCATCCGGAGGAGAGGGCTTCTGGTTAGCCCTCCCTTATCCCCCCCCACAAGTCTAAACCCCACCTTTCTTGAATGTAATCAGCCATCCCCTGTTTAAGGACTTCCTTCCCTAAAGGGGGCAAGATGAAGCCTGTCCTTGGCATACAGTCCCTTATCCTCCCAAACTCCTTTCCAGTTTCCTAACACCCCCAACCCACTCTCTTCACCCCACTTCCTGAGCCAGTCCACTGAGGCCTTTGGTACTGGCAATATCTCTGAAAAGGAAATGTTGCATCCATTATCCCGACAGACTCTGGTAAGTTATTGGAACCTTGCTTGGATTTCCAAAATGCTATTTCCCTCTAGATCGTTAGTTCCCAAATGCACCAGGAAATCCAGTTTCTCTGTACAATCTCTAACCAGTTCATACACCATGAACTTTGCTCTGTGCACTGTCAGCCCAGAGATACTCACTACCTTCACCTGGCTATGGCATCCACCCCCCTGTCCCTTCCACTGGATACCCCTAATCATCGAGTCTCCCAATAACAGAACCTTAACACTGCCATCATCCTTATGGTTACCTCCACTATGCACTCTCAACCCCCATCCCCCCCTTTATTCGTGATCTCAATTCCATGGGAGTCTTCCTGCCTTATTAGAGACCCCCTTGTCATTCTCCCCTTTCTGCCTCCTTTGTTATTTTGCCCACTTAACTCAGACCTCCCCAATAGGTGTCCCCTTTAACTCTCTCTTATCCGAACCATTTATCCTGGCCCTGATGGTCTCCCCTTCCCCCACTGCCATCCTCCCCCCTTGTAATAGTACCCCTACCTCCAGATGCACTCTGTGGGTCCCCTTTACCTAGGGTCCCATCCTTGGTACAGACCCCCCTGCTAAATGGGGGCCCCTCCCCCACCTCCTTGTCTCCCAGTTTCTCTCCAGTCGTGCTCTCCTCCCTCATGTCTGCAATATGTTGCATCTCCCCCATCTGCTTAACATTTATGTTTCCCCTTCTCCCTTTGGGACTATTTCTATCCTTTCCATTGCCGGTCTGTGATGCCCTATGGGTATCCGACTCCCTCCCTCCCCCTGGCCACTGTATCAGTTTCCTCATTTCCACCAACCCTTCCCCCCCTCTAGGTTACTTAGTAGCTCAAATTTATTTTAACACTCTATGCCAGCCTCCGTCAAGTAACCCGAGTTTCCCCCGACTGCCCCTCTAAACTGCCCCTCTTCCTCCCCTCTTGCTCTGTTCTCCTTAGGAGCTCCCTTCCCACAGTCTGCTCTTTTAGGCTTCCCCAAAACAGCCCCTCCCTTCTCAATGTCTGCTCTTCTAGGCTTCCCCACAACAGCCCCTTCTGACTCTTTTCCCTCCACTCTCTTTATATTCGGAATGTTTACCCCGTACACTTTCCCCTTAGCATTAACATCCCTATCTAAGGGTCCTCTGTCCCTAATATCCCCCCTCCTGCTTGCTGTAACATAACGTCCTGTAATTTCTGAGCGTTGCCCCAGCCTCCCCTCAGCCCCACCCTTCTGCTGCCCATATCCAAACCCCTTATTCTTGGACACACCCCCCAACTCCCCCAGCTTACTCCTTAACCAATATACTTCACTCGATACAAGATAGCTGTCTACAGAGTGGGCAGCCTCCCTCTCTCCAGGCCCAATTGAGAATTATTGCCATCCCACAGCCTGTGCAGCCTACAACCCTTCCGAAGATGCCTGCCACAGTGGAATATGGCCACCCTGTTTGTCCCTCTTTGTTTATAATGGCACACACCCCTTTTCTCAGTCCCTCCCCCCTGGAATACAGTCTCTCTCTATACTGACTGCAGTTATTTACAAACCCAATTTCAACCCCACCAATAAAGTTCCCAAGTCTCACAAACACATACGGTCCAGACCATCTGGTCCTGGTGCCATGTCTGATGGTAGGCTGGAAATTACAAAATGTAGTTCCTGGGATATAATAGGATTAGTTAAATGAGGCTGTCAGATGGAGAGAGCTGTGGCAAATGGCAAGCTTTCAGCCAGTCATTGGTGTTAATGTGAATTGGAGGAGCAATACCATATAGATTAGTAACATATTTCTCAATTTTAATTAAAATGTGTTTGTTCCCCGTAATCAGTTCTTTGTTTGCTGTTCTCAGGGAGGTAATATTTTTCTTCTTGATTCAATTTGCACAGCTCTCAAAAGAGTTTACCTGATAATTGTTCCCACTGGTGTTAAAACGATGTTCGAATTCTAGAGATTTGCCTCTAGCATATTGATAGGAGGCCATTTCTTGCTTTAAACACTGAATTTGGGAAGAATAATTATGTGAGGAGACTGTTTGTTGTGAGATTAATTTGTATAATTGATGATGCAAGTCCTTATAGGTGGAATTCCTATGGAAACCCACAAGCTTTCCCATAGTTTTAAAAAAGGTGGTGAAATCAGCTTTGCTTTGTACCCACCAACCTACTGAGGAATCATAAAGAAAACAAAATATTTTCTGGCTGTTATAGTGTCTTGAAGACCCTGTACGATTTGCTTATCCTCTAATAGTGTCCCGTTTAATCTCCAGTAGCCCTTGCCCGCTGTGAGGATGAAATTTTCACTTCCAGTAAGCAGTGGTCTGAGGTAGCTACTGGAATAACTGAGGAGTGAATTACAGGAATGTATGGTGATAAAAACCAGTAATCTATACATTTTTTAAATTACTCTCTAAAATAGGTGAACTGGAGTGTAGTATGGTATTTATGAAAAACATCAATTAACTCTATCTGTCCTAATAGTTTGCTTAAAAAAGAAGCATCACAGAAAATTTTCTCTGTTTTAAGATCTCTGTCCTTTTTCAATCTGCTGCAATTGAAATATCCACCTAGAAGAATAGCCCTTTATGTAAAAAGATAAGGTTGAATTAAAGTCAGAAGCTGAATACACCCAGCTTTATCTTGCGGATCATAAACATTTATAAATTTAAAGTCTTGTGCACTCAATGAGGCTTCTAGCATCAGGGCTCTCCCTGGATATATATATCCATAATTTTTGTGATATTAAGCATAGGATTATTTGTACTAATTCCCACACCACGGCATGTTTTTTTCCCCAATCAACCAGTACATTGCCCCCTCATAGCCAGTCTGCACTGGCCGTTTGTAATTTGTGTACCATGCATCACCTAGTGTCCTGAAAATAAATAATGTCGTAACTGTTATTACAAAAGGAAGGAAAGGTAGACAATTTTTTCTTCTCAGATTTCAGGCTGTTGGCATTTAGGGAGACAATGTGTAGGTCACAACCCATAGGTCAAAGCATACAGTCAGGTGTTTTTTTCTGAAGGCTAAATCTTGTGCCCATGCGGCAAATTTTTTTAAACTTTTGGCTGGATTCCTAGCTCTTCCCATTCAGAGATTACCTCCATTTGGAAGGAATGTTCTGAGGCTATGTCATAGTCTGGATCCATCTCAGTATTTCCCCACTCCAGAGCAGAAAATTTGTTCTGCAGGTAGAGCATGGTACCATTGGGTGTTTTATTCACTGTTTGCCTAGATTTCCCTTTTACAAGCTGGTAGGAAGCACCCTCCGGGATGGGACGGGGGCATTTCTGACTCATCCTGGGTTGTAGAAGTTGACAGGCCTGCACTAGATGGTGTCTGGACTAGATCCCTCTGGGTGGTTGTGGGGCAGGTGTAGTTGATGCTGTACTAGACTGTGTGTCTGATGTTTGTGAGGCCCTAGCTCTAGGTGCAGGGGCAGGTGGTTCGGACCTAACTGTTGAACTGTGTGTCTGTGCCTGTCTGGTAGCTTTGTTAATATAAAGGTCCTGTTCTGTAATGTCTGCCTCCCCAGTATTGTGGGAGGCCCAGGGGCATGTTTGAAAAGAGTGTCCTTCTGCATTACATAGGTGACTCAAAGGGGTAGAGATGCAGTGCAACCCTAAATGACCTGTTGCCCCACACTGCAAACATCTTAGAACCTCACACAAGTTGCATAAAAGACGATGAGAGCCAGATTTATAACAAGAGCAGGGCTGTCCCAGATTAAATAGGATCCTCTTATCCCTGTCTAAGTAGAAACAATTAGGCAGGTGTTTGATGCCTGTGTTGTCCTGATGTAATTTCACTCTCACTTTCCACCCTCTCGTCCAGAACCCTTCAGTATCTACTATGGGGTCTGGTACTCCCTGTACATCACATTGTTTACCAAGCCAAAACATGATATCAGATACATTAACCCCTTTGTTTCGAAATAGAATGGTTACTATTTTAAAAGTAGGCTTTGTAACTGGGATCGCCTGAAAGGGCATCCATATAGGGGTTGATTTCACTGCTGTGTAGTGTCCAAAATCTGTCCACCAGAGTGGCTGACCGAAAGCTTATGACGAAAGTTGCTTTTCCAGGGGAATGGATAAGGGCATACACCTCTGCAAGGGAGAAGTCCAATTCTTGTTTTAATAGCTGTTTCCCACAAAGAACTAGTCGGGGGAGTTCTAGACCTCTGAGATATCGGAGTCTTATCGCATGCCTTCTTTTTGCTTGCTCAAGAGGTTTTTGGAGAAGGCTAGCATAAGTAGCCGCTAGAGGCAGCTATACAGTGGGAGTTTCAGTCTCAGTGTTAGGTAAGGGCTTTGCGCCCTCCTTTTATGCATTTGTCAGTTGTGGTACTTCTGTTAAAGCTTCAAAAAAATTCATCTGATGTATTGTCTAATGGAGAAAAGGATATACTTGCTGTTTGCGAGTTTGTCTCTGGTGGTGCCATCAAAGAGGCTGTGGTCTCCTTCGGTAGTTCTTTTACTGGTGCTGGAGTTTCAGAGTGTGATTTAGGGGTGATTACGGTAGAAAGCACCACAGGTAATGGAATTGGGGGATCAGGGATCCATTCCCCCGTCGGTAGTTTTTGCCAACCATCCTGCTGTAGGGCATTGTCAGGCATCCAGTTATGTATGGTTTGGATAGTCAAGGTGTCAGGATGTGGGCGGGATGCATAGCAGCATCCAGAATATCTTCTCTGAAAACAAAAACTTTGGAAGTTTCACCACCTGCCATCTGGGATGTCACTGGTAATGTTTTCTGTTTTTTCTCATCCTCTAATTTAGAGTTTTTGGCTAGATAAGCTGCCTCAATCGCCGAGATCTATAATAGCAGCTCCTGTTTTTTTCCCTTTCTGTCCCAGCATTAAGCAAAATTTCAGCATCTTGTGTGTCAATGTCTTCCATGTTATCCTTTGCTGTAGGTTCCAAAATTTGCTGTACATCTGTAGCTGGGCTATCCATGTCTGTCTGAGGGACAGTTAAGCTGGCCATCTGCTTCAAGGTGCTTTCCAGCCATCTCAGAGGGTGTCCGCTCTGCATCTGGCAGTTCCATGTTCTGTCTCACAGGTGCCCCCTACTGCCAAGAGTAGGGGAATTTTCTCTGTGGCCTGGCCAAATTTCCCTCCATTCACAAAAAAAAAAAAAAAAATACTAGCAGCCACTTAATATGAATATATGAAGAAGCCAGCAGAAAAAGGCCATTTGATTTATCAAGTTTGCTCATATTGCAGGGTCCACAGCTTGAGCTAATGTCCCTGCCCTCCCCACTCCTTCCATCCTCCCTACCCATGAGCCTTACTTTCCTCCATGCCTGTCCCAGCCTCTCTTAGAGCTACCCACTGTCTTCAATGAGATAACCTCTTCCAGCAGTGCATGCCAAGTGTTCACCACCCTCTCTGTGAAGAAGTGCTTCCTGATCTCCCTCCTAAACCTCTCACCCTTTAGCTTAAGACTGTACCCCCTAGTGATATGGTTGCCACTCAGCTTAAAGATACTCTCCTTATCAACCTTATTTATCCCTTTCAAGTACTTGAAGGTCCCAATCATGTGTCCTCTCTCTCTCTCTCCTGTCTTCCAGGGAGTGTATGTTCAGTGCCCTCAACCTCTCCTTGTATGCCTTACCTTGCTGACCCACTATCATCTTTGTAGCCCTCCTCTGGACCTTCTCCAGCAGGTTAATGTCCTTTTTGAAGTGTGGGTGCCAGTACTGAATTCCATACTCTAGATGCGGCCTTACCAGTGACCTGTACAAGGGCAGCATAACCTCCTACCCCTACTACTGATCCCCCTAGATATGCATTTCAGTATCTTGTTTGCCCTTGCTGCTGCTTTCTTGCACTGTGTGGAGTGCTTCAGGTCACTAGTGATCATCACTTCCAGGTCCTTCTCCTCCTCTGATGCAGATACTTGGACTTCACCCAGGTAGTACTCTTTCCTGGGATTCTTGACTCCAATATGCATAACTTTGCATTTCTTGGCCTTGAAGTCAAGCTGCCAGATCCTGGACCACCTCCCCAGCTTCTCCAGATCTTCCTGTAGGTACTATATCCCTTCAGCTGTGTCCACTCTCCCCCAGAGCTTGGTGTCATCCGCAAATAGGAACATTTTGCTCTTAATGACATCCCCAATGTTATTGATGAAGACATTGAACAACACTGGCCCCAGCACAGAGCCCTGTGGGACCCCACTGGTTACCTCTCTGGTACCAGATAACTCTCCCCCCACAACCACTCTCTGGGTTCTGTCCCTCAGCCAGTTTTCCACCCACTTGGCCATCTTTTCCTCAACCTCAAGATCCACCAACTTCCTGATCAACCTTTTGTGAGGCACAGAGTAAATGGCCTTGCTGAAATCAAGATAGAGGATGTCTACCAGCTTGGCCCCTGTCTACTGTCTTAGTGACACAGTCAAAGTTGTCAATCAGGTTTGTTTGACACAATATCCCCCCCATGAACCCATGCTGCCTTGCATCCTGGAGACCATGCTCCTCTAGATATTCCACCAACCTTTCCTTTAGTATGGTCTCCATGAGCTTACCCACAGTTGAAGTCAGACTGACTGATCTGTAATTCCCTGGGTCATCCTTAAGACCGCTCTTGTGGAGGGGCACTATATGTGTTGTTCTCCAGTCCTGTGCTATCATGCGTGACTCTAGTGAACTATTAAATAGGTCTGCCAGTGGCCCTGCCAGCTCCTCAGCCAGTTCCTTTGGTACCCTTGGATGTATTTTGTCATGGCTTGGTGATTTGTCCACCTTCAATGGCAGCAGCCCCTCCCTCACTCTATCCTTCTCTATCACTACATCTGTGTTCCCCTCTATCCCTGCTCCTCATTTCCCTCCTGAAGGCACTGGTCCATCCTTCTCCCTGGTGAAGACGTAACAGAAGTATTCATTTAGTATCTCTACTTTCCCCCATTATCCTCCATCCACTCCACCCCTTTCTTAAGCCTAACAAGCCTTTCCTTCTTGTGCTTTTCTCACTTATATAGCGAAATAAAGCCTTCTCCCCTTCTTAATTCCTTCAGCTATCTGCAGATCCTTCTGTGCCTTTGCTTGCCAGACTTCCTTACTTGCCTCACTAGCCAACCTTAGGTAATTTTCCCTATCCACCTCTCTTTTGGTCTTCCTGAATTTTCTATAGACCAACTTTTTTCCCTTACTGCCTGGTCAACCCCAGAACTGAACCAACTGGGTGCTCTGGCCCTTATGTTCTTACCCCTGAGTCTAACACACTCATCTGTGGCATCCAGTATTCCTTCCTTAATGATGGACCACCTTTGGTCCACCTCCATATCTGCTTTGATGCCCACCAGATGGCTCCTTAGCATTTTGCCCATTTTTCTGACATCTGCCCTCCTGAAATCCAAGAGTTTGGTCTTAGTTGGGATGCTTTCCATGCCCATATCCAACTGGAACCACACTGTGCAATGGTCACCTCCACCCAGTGGCTCTCTGACCATTATTTCCTATACATGCTCCCCATTTGTGAACACCAGATCAAGAATTGCCTCAGCTTTTGTTGGTTCAGTGATGCCCTGAGTCAAGAACCCACTCTGCAGTCCTTTTAGGATAATTTGACTCCTAGTACATGTTAATCTGGTTCTGTGTGTCAGTTTGCATCTGTATCTTTCCCCTCTCCCCTGGGACAAGGCTGAAAAAAGGGAGAATTACCTAGTCCTCCTTTCCTGGTCAACAAAAACTAACTGAACTAAACTAAACATGGTGAACAGCAAGGGAGTCAGACTCTACCCCAAGACACACCACAGCAGAGTGCAGCATGGCTTGAGATGGAAGAGCTATGTACTACCTGCTGCAGCCTGCCAGATACATAGGATTCAAACCATTACAACACGGTACCTATGAGTCCTACATAACACCTAAACTGGATCAACAGCACCCCATGGTCCACCTTATCAAAAGTCAATGATAGGTCAAGCATGACAAGGATGGAATGATGCCCACTATTTCTAACCAGGAGGAGGTCATAGTGCACCTTGACTAAGGCCATCTGTGTACTATGACGTGGGTGGAACCTAGACTGGAATAGCATATACAGTAGATGTCAGATTTCTCCAGGTGTTGTTCCAGCTGCCCTGCCACCACCTCCTCAGTCCACTTTCCAACATAGGGAAGTTTCGAGACTGGTCTGTAAATTGAAAGATCATCCTAGGTCCAAGGATGGTTTCTTAAGGAGGGGCCTCACCACCACCTTTTTGAAAGTAGGAGGAAAAATCCCCTCCCTAAACGAACACCCAATGATCTCCATAAAACTCAGACTTAGCTTATCCCAGCACCTTAAAAGAAGCCGGGCTGGCCCAGTGTCCAATAATCAGTAGGTAGGGTGCAGACCAGAAACTACCCAGAGGACATCATCTGCCAACACTAGCTCAAACTCCACCCTCATAGACAGAGTGCCACTGCCCACCAAAGACTGGACACTATCGGACATTATACAATGGCAAGAAAGAATGCTGGTAGCTGATTGGTCAGACTGGAACTGGACCCAGGATGTTATCCCAGCATAACATCCCGGCTCTAGTCCCAGCACATTCTCGACCACATCAAGTGTAAAAAAAAAAACTCCATGAAAGGCAAGCCATCAGCACAATGTGGTTCATTCTTGCCGGTCTGCAATTGACTTCCGTGACCCTGACCAGCAACACAGAACAAGTAACCCCGCTCATTGACAGCAGCTCCAAAAGTAAATGATTTAAAAATAAAAAGGAAAGAAATGTAAATTAACACACTGTGAAGCTGTCAGTGTCATTGGCTCCATGTATCCTCACCCGCCCTGAACACACAGCACGTGCTTCACCTCACCCTCCCCAAACACAAACATGAGCCACATTTCACATTCATGCTTCAGTGATCCAAACTGCAAACGCCTTCCTTTATTTCTTTCTTCTCCCAATACAAACCAGAGTCCTACTGTATCAGAAGAATGACACAAATAACTCACACACCCTAGCTGTCACCGCAGTCTTAAAATGGAGAATCAAAAACTGACAGCTTTAACACCATGAGCAGCTTCAAACATCTTCACTGGGTCTCAAAGCAGTAGCGGGACTGGCTTAAATAAACTCAACGACAGTGTTGGGCTTCTCTCATATTCAGTGTCTGTGTGTGAGGGGGTACAAAAGAAGCCAATTATAGTAAAAATAAATAAATTAATTAAAAGCAGCAGAACTATCTAATTGCCAAACAATACAGCCGCACTAGTTTTCCTCTTTGTATATCTATGCAGTAAAAAAAATAAAAAAAAAGTGTAAACATATTATAATATCTTTTTATTTTATTACAAAACAAGCCATTGTATAATAGCAATAATGCACTCCAGAGTGGGTGTTATGCTGGGGTGACATCCCTTCTCGGGTGTTGGACGCCCTTGGCCTGCAGCCTCGGGCCCAACCACCCAAGGCAGGATGTTATCCCAGCATGACACCCACCCTGTCATGCATTATTCTTTTAATGACAGACCACGTGAGAATATCTTAGCATAAATAGAAGACAACTTGTTCAGAAAGAATCGATCAAACTCATCACATTTATCTTTAGAAAAGGCTCTATGGGACTGCAAACAAACTAGATTTAATAATCTGTCCACAGTGCTAAAGAGCTGAGCAGGCCATTTCTTTCTGCCAGCAATCCCCCAGGACAGGAACGCTGACTTTTTCGGAGTGATTGCCCACTAATACTCCTCATCATGAGCATACGGCACCAGTTTGTCCTCCTCTGACTGGGACCCCCACCAACAATGCTCCAACTTATGCTTCTTTGTCTTCATTCTCTGCAGATCACATCAAACCAGGGTGACCTATGTAGGGGAATTAAAGGGCAGACAAGAAGAGGTGGCTAGTGAGTCAAATGCCTCCATAAGAGCCACATTATAACCCTCCATGGCTGCCTCAGCTCCCATCACACAAGCAGTCTCCATACTCAAGATGTCCAGCACTGCCAGGATGCTCTGATGCTCCACATTATGAATAGGGCTTTAGCTGATCATCTCAACAGGAGTGGTTAAATGAGGAGCCTCACAAAGAAACTGCATGGCATGATGATCTGACCAAATGACTGGATCAACCTTGAAAAACCCAATGAGAAAACCAGATCCAAGGCATGGCTATGTTGATGGGTACCAGAAGCAACTGCCTGCACAAAAGTACAGAGATGTCATTATCAGAAGGAGCTGCATTCCAAACAGAGAAGTTTCATTGCTTACTAACATACTAAAATGCCAGCAGAATAGGCCTAATGGTCTTTCGTGTCTGCTCGTTTGGTCAGCCCCCACCCTGGGTGCTGACCTCGCTGTCCCCCTCGCCTTCTCTGGCTTCTCCCTTCCCAGTTCCGGATATTCTTGCTGCATTGTATTTTGCTTCCTGAACCCTTCCCCAGTACCTGTCCCACCCCCTCTTGAACCCCTCCACTGTCTCTGCCTCCACCAGCCCCCTAGGTAGTGCATTCCATGGCTCCACCACCCTCTCAGTGAAGCAGCACCTCCTCCTTTCTCCCCTGAATCTTCCCCCCTCCAGCTTCCACCCATGCCCTTTAGTGGCCCCCTCCTCCTTCCTTCGAAGCACCCTGACTGTTCCTCCCCTATTTATCCTCTTCATGTAGCCGAAGACCTCCATCATGTCCCCCCGGTCCCCTCTCTCCTCCAAGGTGTATATATTTAGCTCTTCGAGCCTCTCCTCATAGGTCCTGTCCCCCAATGCTTGACCCAAGCATTGAAGTCACACAGAACAAGAAGTCCTGGTGACTCTACCAGCAGCTTGGCCATGAAACTCTAGTTCCCGTAAGAATACTCTCCCATTCCCCAGAGGCCAGTATAGAAGAATGATCTTACAATGTGTAACCAGCCCACCTTTTGCTGCTACACATTCAAATGACCTGGTTACCCCCATGGGGTATGCAGTTAGTCCCAATGTGGATCTAAAACAGATGGCTATCCTGTCACCCCTGCACTTCCACCTTGGTCAGTGCACCACCAAGTAACCTGGCAGAATGGACACCTCGAGCACAGGGTTCTAGTCATCCCCCAACTGTCTCCATGATACATACCAGGTCATCCAAGGAATCCATGATGAAAGCCTTCCTCATGGCTGTTTTATTCATTAGCAATCTGGTGTTACAAAGAACTGTACTAATGGGAGGGGCAGAGTTGGCTGGTCCATCAGCTACTTGCTGACCAGAAATGTTAGTAGACTGGGGAACAGGAACCAGGCATGGGGGATCCCTTGCCTGATGAGACCCATTCCCCAGGTGTCCCCTCAATGTCACACTCCTAAACCTACCATGGATGCAAAGAATCTAAGGAACTGTTTGTGGGGCTGCGAAAGTGCAGGGCCCTATGGTTTCTGTGCTTCCATGTTGGTACAGATGCAGAAGTACAGGGCCAACAGGGCCCTCGGGGCCATGCACTTCAACACATGTATGGATGCAGAGGCACAGGGCCCTCTTGGACCTATGCCAAGAGATGAGTCCTTTCAGTCAGAGCCAAAGACATGGTCAGATATTTCCTGAAATTTCTGTGATATTTCTAGAGACATCTCCTACTTTCTTAATTTCCACAGCAAGCGTAGCAGAGAGAAACTCTTTAGAAATTTCACAAAATATCTGGAAATATCTGACCATGTCTATAGCTACTATGGTTGCTTGCAGCCTGTGCGGTCAGCACTGTACTCTCCCTCCCCAGGCTGGAAGTGGTTTTACATTGCAGTGCCCCCCCCCAACCCCCAGCCTCAGGCCATCCAGCTGGCTGACTGAGTTTGCTCCCAAACTCAGCTAACCAGTAGGGGATTGCAACGGCTTCCCATTGGGTCAAAGACTCACCCTGAACTCAGTGTTTCTTCATGACTTTTTTGGTTCACATTTTCACCCCAAATTTTCAACACTATGCTTTTGTAATCCCCTTCTGAACATGACAGGTGTAATTTATAAAATACTGACTGAAATGTCATTTCACACCACAAGTGTGTAAACACGTTTTGGGCAGGGTCTGAAAAATGACACCTGTCACATTCATATAGTGATGTGAAAAATGGCTACACTGAGCATTTGTGGCAAAAATGTTATAAAACAGCAAAGGTATGAATGAACATTGAAAAATTTCAACATTTGCTCATTACTTTGTTGTTTTGTGATATTTTCACCCAAAATTTTCAAGTCTTTCTATGACCCCACCTCATGAACCTGGTAGGTGACATTTTTCAAATTCTTCCTTAAAGATAATTTTGCAGAGCTACTGCAAAATTACCTTTCAGGGTGGATTTTAAAAATTTCACCTCCCTTGTTCAGAAGGAGGCGTCCCAAAAAGGTAATGCTGAAAATGTGGGACAAAACATTGAAAAATGACCGAGTAATGAATAAAAGTTGAAAACGTATTGAAATACCTTAACTGCATTTACCTTGTATTTTGTCACTTCACAATCCATCTTTAGAGCAGTAGAATATTCAGCGATCAAGGGAAGACTTACCTCTGTGGACTGTGCTGAGTGAGTGAGGGGTGTGGGATGGCAGTTGCTGGTGGGTGGGGTGGGGTGGGATGAGTGGGGTAGTGGGGCGAGGTCAGGAAACTAATAGGTAACCTGATTTTGGTAAGCAATACGATACCAGCAGCAAAACAGAGCACCTGCCACTGGTACGGTATTATGATATATGAAAGTGCTGTGCGCCGAGGTGGGGGGGGAGGAGGATACCGACAACATAACTGGGCATGTGTTAAAAAGGAGACTTTTACCATTTCGGTACCTCTGTAACTATGGACCCCCCCCCCAGACTGATTGCAATTAAATTTACATGATCCAGTGATCTTGGCACCAGCACAGTTCCTGCCAAATTACAGGCAAATCTCTAAAATGGGGGCAGAGTTATAAAGGTGCAAAGATTCAGGTTTACCATTAAAGTGTTTACTCAACCCTAATATGAATAGTATATCTTGTGGATCTCAGTAAGGCCTTCGATTTGGTTCAACATAATTTACTTTTAGATAGGTTGAGGGCTATAGAGATTCAGGGGCAAATGTTAAAATGGTTTAAGTCATATCTGACGAATCATCAGCAATGTGTAGCATGTGGAACCACAGTGTCGGGCCCTGGGAAACTGGAGTGGGGTGTTCCCCAGGGCTCGATTCTGGGACCATTATTATTTAATATATATGTTAATGATCTTGCTCAAATTATTAGACATAGTGAGGTGAGATTGTATGCAGACGACACTGTACTGCTGACAGTTTCACAGATATGATGGATAAACTTCAATATGATTTGCTTCAGATGGAAAAATGGATGAGTAACTCTGGCCTTCTTCTTAATGCAAAAACAAAACACAGACTATGTTGTTTTCAGTGGGTTCACATAGGGGAAATAGGCCTAAGATGCAATTGCATCTTCAAGATGGCACAAAAATTGAAAATGTATCTACATACAGGTATTTAGGATTTCAAGTAGATGCTAGGACGATATACATAGAGCATATATCAGTTCAGATAAAAACAAGTAAATAGGAGACTAGGGGCTCTCAGAAGAATTGCAATTAGTTTACCATTGGCAGCTAAGAAACGGTTGGCTAAACAGATGCTTTTACCCATATTGGAATATGGTTCTATAATTTATATGAATTCAACCAAATCAGCATTAAACTTGATTAATCAAGCATATTATAGGATAGGAAAATTTGCTTCTGGAAATGGTAAAAATAAGCATCATTGTATAATTTATAAAAACTTAAACTGGCTTCAACCAGAGGCTAAAAGAAATTATCTTTGAGTCATTGCATGTCATAAAATATTACATAAAAAATATAATCACCCTCTGTATGAACAAGTAAAAAGAAAATCAAATAACGAAATACATATAAGACAAGGAATGCATTAAATAATATTCCAATGTGTAGAAGTTTTAATAGATTGGGAGACAGTATACTCCAGAATAGTGCAGCACGAAGTTGGAATAAACTGTTTGAACTACAGAAGACAAATACAGACCTTTTTAAATTTAAAAATAGTTTGTTTGATTGTCTGATGTCATCTTGCACATGTTTTTAAAAAGGTAAATTGTGTTATAGTGATTTCTTTTATTTTGTGTTTTGGTATTAGTCTTTGTTAAATGTTATTTGTATCACAAAGTAAATGTAGGACTTTGTTGTAAATGGGAGTTTGTCCCAACAAATGTTATTTCCTGTGAAAAAATAAATTTTAATCATCATCGTCATCATCTATCTAGCGCTGCTAGAACTATGATAAAAGAAATTACGGTGCAGCCTGCTGGTTAGAGTACCAGACTGGGAAACAGGGAAAGACTGGGAGGAATCCTATCGCTGCCATTGAGTGCAGAGCTTCTTGGCATGGTGGTACCGGGCTTTTACAATGTATGGGCCTTTTTACTCATTCCATTTTTTGAGGCAACAGGATGGCAAAAAGATCTGCTATCCCCAATTTGTAGTTCCACAAGGACTGAAGCTAATAGAAGTCCTTTTTGGCACTGATGGGCCGCAAAGTAAATTTATAAATTGACCCACACATGTCAAAAGGCTAGCGGGTTTGGGGGCTGCTTTTAAATTCTGGTGATCTGAGTGTAGATGAATAGGAAATGATGTGACTGTTCGCACAAGTGATGTAAGATATCTCTGCCCTCGGTGTTACTGTATATGTGAAAAAGCTGTCTGAGAAGAGAAGCACTACCTAGAGATGCTGTGAATGGTGCAATAACAAAGCCCTACATCAAGATGGAAAACAGCTGGTGTAGTATGGTAAGTCACAACATATTTCAGAAAGCTGCTCAAAACATTTTCCAAATTGCATAGCACTGGATGCCTAAACACATTTTAATTAGAGTTCATGAGATAGGAGACACCTCATCTAGAAAACTAAATGGATGCATTTCCAAAATGTTTAGTTTTATCGTTCTTTCTATAACAACTGTTATGCATTTCTGTAATACCAGTGTACCTTTCAAAACTGCTAATCACTTTTGATTTTTCACCCCCTAGTATATTAAGGATTAAGTAACATCACTGCCCTATAGTGGTGAGATGCTTCTAGTAAATAACAGTAAAATGCTCACTCTCACCTCCCAGATAACGGGAAAGTCCTTTGACTGAATGGTTAGGGTCCCTAGTCTGATTCCCAGCAAAATCTGGGGGTGAGTGTGGCCAACAGAAGGAGCAAACAGTACTGAAGAAAACAAATACAGCATAGGATCTGGCACTCAGCCCCAAACATAGCACAATAAACTCAGATGCTGTGTGAGATTAGCAGAATTTATTATTTCCCATGTATCAGTGCAAATACAAACAGTCCACAGGGGGACCCACAGAGCCCAATGTGTCACGCCCTACACTCCTGGAGCTTTGTCAAGATATAACACTGAAGAGCAGATCACTGATAATGATCAAAAGACATTCCTCTCCTAAATTCACCTTCGGTGCCCAGGCATCATAGCTATTTTATTTAGTGCTGTTTATCAGATGGATGCATTACTCACCAGGATAAACTCTGGGTCTGTTTCACTTGCCATCCTCCACACTGATGTGGTAGTCTGCCTCATGCTGGGAGCCCCTTCTGCAGAAGGAAGGCGTTTTATGTTGATTAGTCTTGTTAAGGGCTCATGTAGACAAGTCAGACTGGGATGGACGTCTCTTCTCTGCATTTTTTTCTGCCTCCCTGCTTTTCTCTTGGGACCCACATGTACAGACTACCATCCTGTGTGGAGGAGACTCCAGGTGAAGAAACACTGTTACATACTGTACTACAGTATTGCCATGCTTTTAACATCCAGGTAGATGTCAGAAATATTTCAAATATTAGTCATCTCTACTCCCTGGAGTGAGGTGCATAACCCTTTTTTTTCCTCTCTGGAGTTAAAAGGGAAGGATATGAAACAGTGGCTTACATAATGTAAAAACTCCTGAAAGCTGTGTTTAAATAAGGTATCGGGCTTCCCTATCTAGCGATATCCATGACTAATTTTGCCATATATTGATACTACAGTATGCTGCCATCATTTTCTGGAACTTTTTGATGCCATCTATTGAGAGGATTACATTACACTTCAGCACAGTTTCCCCATACACGATATTACAAGCTTCCATAAAATGCTGGCAGCCATGAATTAATATAGAGTAGATTTAGTCATGCAGGTCTCTGGATTGAGGCCAACAACAATTAATTCCAAATACCTCATTTAGAAAAGCTTTTCTATAAACTTTTAAATCATGAAGGACACTGTTCATCATCCTGTCCCATAAAACAAATGAACTAAGATTTCTTTTAAGGCAATTTTATTTTGTTTTTGCAAGGTTGACGAGTGTGCACCTTCTGAGCTCAGTGTCCACAAACTAGAATGTACTGCTAGCCTGATACAACACACCTCAATACTGTTCTCCATAGCAAGGCTTAGCATATTTGGTCTCATGCTACTCAAAAATGGCAAAATAAGCATTTTGCTGCTACCATGATGCCTTGGCTAGTGTTCCTTGCATGGCTTGATGTAAGCAGCCTCAGTTGCTCACAGTTTGTGTAACACAGGACACAGCAGAGCACAACTGCACTACAGTTCTCAAAAATTGGAATTCCAAGCCATTTTACTCTTCATGGCTAAGGGTAGCTTCATAGCTAAGCTAGAGAGAAAGATGGACCAGTGCCACAAGGGGGCAGGGGGTGGGGTCGGGAAGGGGGCTGTCACCGTTGGTGTAATAGAGCGTGACAGGGTGCTTAAGGGCCTAAAGATCCTAAAGGTGGACTAATTCTCAAGGACTAGATGGAGTGCACCCAAAGGTCCTAAGGGAACTGGCGGAGATGTTGGTGGGCCCCCTGCCAGTCTGTTTAACACCTCTCTGGGGTTCAAGAGTGCACCCCAGGACTGGAAAACTGTATATATGGTGCCTCTCCATAACATTGATCTAAGAGATGAACCAGGTATTTACAGGCCAGTCTGTCTGACCTCAGTAGTGGGGAAACTGATGGAGGCTATCCTGAAGGAAAGACTGGTGGGATTTCTCAAGGAAAATGAGCTGCTAGATGAGATGCATCATGGGTTTGTGTTGGGGAGGTCCTGCCAGACTAATCTGATTGACTTTTTCAACTGGATGACCAGAACAGTGGACAGGGGCTAAGCAGTTGATGTCCTATAACTGGACTTCAGTAAGGCTTCTGAATCTGTCCTTCATAGAAGATGGGTCAGGAAGCTGGATGATCTGGGGATGGGGACCACACTAGATGGATCAAAAACTGGCTAAAGGACAGAAGCCAAAAGGTGATGTCAGGGGGGATTCTCAGAAGATAGGACAGTGACCAGTGGGGTTCCACAGGGCTCAGTGCTCAGTCTGGTGTTTAACATCTTCATCAGTGACATACTGTAGCAGATGGGATGAAGAGAAAGATCTGCCTGTTTGTGGATGGCATGAAGCTCTGTGAGAGGGTAGACATGGAGAAAGGGAGACAGGAACTAAGGGAAGACCTGGCTAGGTTAGAGAATTGGTCTGGCATTTAGCAACCAGGGTTCCATGCTAAAAAGTGTAAAATTATGCACTTATAGGCAAGGAACCCAAGGACAAAATACTGGCTGGGTGATGTGCAGGTCACCAAGTCTGTTGAAGAACAGGACCTGGGGTGGTTATCATTACAAGCAACCTGAAGTGCTCAGTGTGGTGAGCTGCCCAGCTGCTAGTCCTTATTTGTATATATTATTCTGTTGTATATATGTTTTTTCCTATTGTAATTCTATGTACATGCCAGTGTCAGCGAAGGCACACAGAGAAAAGACTGGATTTTTTTTAAAAAGGGGTTTGACCTTCTTCTGACCTGAGAGGCCAGCTACTTGCAGGAATCTGACATATTCTTGCCCAGAAGCTTGTGGATGCATGCTCAAATGGGCATTTCCAATGGGAACTGACCAAGGGAAACAGATTAATAAAATGACCTGTATAATCATAAAACTTACAGGATCTTCTTTATAACTAATTAAATTAAGCCAGTTCAAAGCCCAGGATGTTTTAGCCAGGAAAGATCCTTCTAACAGGCATGTGTGAGGTAATAGAAAAAGAAACACATCCTTATAGCATACCTGTGTGAGACTGTAAAACCTAGGTTAACTATGAGAATCTGACATCAAAGAATATATCAGGAAAATATAATTTTTGGGAAGTGCAACAGTGCCATCTACTGGCCTAAATGTTGTGGGATTTTTGCTCACTATTTCAAGAGTTACAAAGAAGTATAAATAGCCCCAGATCAGGGCATTTAAAAACACAATTTTGTTTGGACCTTCTCCTGACCACAGAGAACACCTGTCAGCACAGAGACTGCCTAAGAACCAAAGGTGGCCACAGAAAGACAAATATTTTGCAAACCAGTGATTCTCTGGACTTTGAAATCTTCATATCTAAGGTAGAGACTTAGCTAGTGTGTTTTTTTCTGTATACCTTTCCATTTGTTTCTTATACTGTAACCTAAATTAGTATATGTTCTCTTTTAGCTGTAACCGTATTTATTTTAGTAAAAACTTTGCTTTTCTAAAGAAATTCTGCTGGCATGATAGTTCTTATATCATGTAGCTGTAGAAGGTTTATTAATAATCTGCAAACAACTGCTCATTGCTTAGAGGGGCCACCATAAGCAACCAAATTGAGAAAAGGGTCTGTAAAGGGACATCTGGAAGGATAGGGGAGAATACTGGAGTCTACAAAGATTTTGAACCAGGCTCTTGCATGTCCTGTAGGAGAAGGCCAAATCAGGTGTCATGCTGCTACCCTGAAGAGAGTGTGATTCCTGGGTCTTCCTCCTTTGTGTAATAGCCAAGGAAATGTTCATATTTGGCCACAAGGCTTGAGACTAGTATTGTGCCCTCCCTTATCCAGAACTAGAGGGAGGCCTGGGATCCTCATGTCAGAGATACAGTTGTGACCTCAGCGAGCATTCTAAAGAAAGAGGAGGGTGTCCTTGTCCCCTTCCACCATCATGGATTGCACTTAAGTGTCAGCACTGTGAGCTCAGTGGACCTGACCCCCAGGAGTGGGTTTGTGACACTCAGTACATGATAGGAGAGTTTCAGTGAAATCAAATCAGATGTTGGGCTGCATAGCTAGGGGCATTACCAGCAGGAAGGCAGAGGTCACACTACTGCTTTATAGGTCACTGGTAAGACCGCGCCTAGAGTACAGTGTATAGAATTGGTGCCCATATCTTAAGAAGGATGCCAGCTTGCTGGAGACAGTTCAGAGAAGATGATCCAGGGTCAGCAGGGTAACACCTACGAAGAGAGGCTCAAGTGGCTCAATATGTACTCTTTTAAGGACAGAAGGGGGGGAGAATATGATCGAGACCTTCAAATACCTTAAAGGTATTAATAGGGTGAGTACAGAAGGCCTCTTCCATCTAAGTTGGACCAAATCCACTTGGGGGTATAGCCTAAAACTGGTTGGGGAAGATTTTTCACACAGAGAATGGTGGCCAAGTTGCAAGAGAAAAGTGGTCAACCTGAAAACAATGGATAGCTTCAAGAGAGGATGGGACAGAAGATTCTATGGTTCTAATCAGGTTCACTCATGGGATGTATGGAGATTGAATCCAAAGTCCTAAAGTCTATGTGCAGCCCTAAGCTAACTATCTACATTCCATTGCAGGACCAAGGCCCTGATTCTGTACTCAAGCGTTCAGGCCTGGCAGTCCTTCACCCAGATGATACAGTCCTGGCTGCATATACCAGCTCTTGGCTGTGATCTCAGGATCAGCTCAGATTCTTTGCATGTTTCTGCAATCTCCCTAACAGATGATCACTCGTAAGTTATCAGATCAGTGCTTTCTGGCTAGAACAGGAACCTTATTAATTAGAGTCCTTTATGAACTACAGAGTGGAGACTGAAGTCTGTAGCTGGTGCTTCCAGTGAGGCCTGCATTGCCTGATCAAGGAGCCATGAGTAACACAACAGGGCACTGGCCTTGCAACTATAGATTGTTTAGTTAGTTAAGGGGTTCAATAACTTCACTGGAAACTGGACTAGTTGCCCTAAAGGGTACTAGGTCAGATTAACGTTATAGGAATAGCACCAGGCAAGAGAGTGCTAGTCCCTATAGCATTACCATGGACAGTGAGCAGGGATGTAGAACGCTTGCAATATGCACTCCCTTGGTCACTATCGATGGTGCTGCCACAGGACATGGGCAGCAAAATATACCAGGTGCTGGCCAAGCTGCTCCCATGGCATGGAGGGCTGGGACATGGAGCAGCTCAGCTGGGAGGCAGTGGAGACCAGGGTTCTAATCCTGGTCTCCAACCACTTTTCAGGAATCAGGACTTCTTTTTTTTTTTTTAAAGGAGCCATGGAAACAGTATTCCATGGCCCCACAAAGTTTAGCTTGCTGTGTGATCTGCTCCTCCCTTCCAGAGTGAGAATCCTTAAGTCCTAGGGGTATGGGGCAGAGCCCTCACTCTTGGGGGAGGTGGGCAAAGCTCCCCTGCAAAAATTAAAATGATAACATTTTCACCGCACTGTTCTTGCCGACAGCACTGTGGTTGGCTATGTTCTGACCCAGTGCCTCCTTAAAGCCTCCATGCATGATTTTAGAGATTCCAATTTGGCCAACTGGCAGTGGATACAAATAATTGCACTTTTAATTTGTTGTGTATTTCTTCACCTGTAATAAAATGTGCAATGTGACTGTCTATGGGCCTACACTGATTCAACAGTTGGTACAGGGAGCTCCCTAAGTGAATAGGAGTTCACCGTTAGTACCAGTGAGGGATTAGGGAGTGGGACCCAGCAGCATATACTGTACAGGAAAGTGTGAGAAGGTGAGTGGTGTAGGTGGACTTTGGTAAAGGTTACTGCCATATCCATCACTTATTCTTTATTTCTTATTATTTGCCTTGCACTAGGTTTCATACTAGCTGTATGAGCTGGAAGAAGGCAATACTGCCCATCATGCCCATCCCACATTTCTCAGTGGAAGTAATTAACTATGCCCTCACTACTCATGTACTTGTCTGGGTTCTCTCTGAATGCCTTGTGATGTTTGGAATTTATGGTGCATTCAGGAAGTGCAATCTGGATCCCCACCACCCTTTGAGTGAAAAAGAACTTCCATGTCTCAGAACTGAATGTCTGTGCCATTAGCTGAGATGTGACCCCTGAACTTACTGAGAATGTATTTTTTTCAACTCACAGATTTATCTGCTCAGATGTTTGGATTCTTAGGCAGATCTGGCTGCCCCCCCTCCAGCCCCATCACCCACTTTCCCTAGCTAATTATAGTACCCTGACTGCCTTGTCCCCCCATAACTGGGTCCTGGGGAGTACAACTTCTCCAACACGGTCTGGATCCAGTTCAGAGGAGGGTGCCTAGTCAGTGCTGTGGAGCCTACATGGGGACTGCCATCATCCCACCAGTCGGGGATTTATGACAGCATTTTGTTCTTCCCTTGAGGTCTGTTTACGTGCAGTGATACACAGCACACTAACCATGTCCATGCCTCATCAGCGTGAGCTATCAACTGCCTCACTACCTGGCTCCATCAAGTAGGTAGCAAGCAGCGGCACAAGATGTGCCCCCCCCGAATGAGAAGAGCTGTCACTGGGAGTCTCAGTCCTCCTTCCCCAGCTGGTCCCCACAGTGATGAGTCCATTCTCGAACCCGGGTCACTGCCATAGCAAAAGGAAGTGCTACCACGGCACTATCTAGCCAGTGATGGGGTATGTTTTTAAGTTCTAAATGTAATTCTTTCAATGATTCCCGGTCCCTAATGGTATTGTTTGTCACCCGAAGTGCCCCTCTAAATAACACGTTCCTCCCCTAGGTTCTTGAGTCCTGTTCCCCAGTAAACCACCTTACTGTGTTTTACCACTGTGTTCACTGTGCATATTGTGAGTCTGAAATGCCATTGTGTTTATTCTGGTACTGCACTATGGGGGTGTCAGGCTGGTTGAACTTTTGAGCCACAGTGGGATTGTGTTGTTTCCCTGGGGGCAATACTATACTTGTCTCCTAACCCACTTTATATTTCCCTTGTAGGAGCCACTGAGTAACCTATTTTTCAACACTGGATCTCAAACCTAAACAGAAGTTTAACAACCCATCCCTTACAACCTTATCTGAGCCCATGAGGCAGGTGTAGTACCCTGATGTCTAGACACACACGGCTGCTTGTCTCTGGGACATGTGAGGAATAGATCAAGATGTGACCGAGATAAAGAACAGAATGACTTGAAATCCAAATGTCTTTGAAATGTTGGATAGCTGAGTTCTGCAGATGCCAATTGTGCGTTTTTTGTTGGTTAATGAAGCCCTTTCAACTCTCCATAATATTTAGGGATAGCCCTTGTTTTACCTCAAACGTTTTGTCAGCTCCTCCCTAATACAGTATTTCTGCCACAAAGTCTGGATTTTAATTTAAAAAAAATCATGCCAGACATCAGTACTTGTCAAGTAAAAAATGCTTGTCACACTAAACCAGCAATCCTGCTGGTTGCAGATTTTATGGATTCAATCCACAAAGCCCTACAAACACCTGGGTGGGGATGTAGGGTCCCTACTCGTGATTCATGGATGACCCCCCCTTATAAGCCGGGGCCTCTGTAGCATGTACAAATGTGCACTCCTTGCCCTCCACACCTGATCCTGTGCTGTCACCTGAAGCTGTGCACCAGTATGAGCTGGAAGGTTGGATGTGGACCAGACCCACACGGGATTCACAAGTTCAACTAAATGCCCCTGTTGTATTGTAGCTCCAGGGGTACATAGCCCCTAGAACCCTGAAGGCTGTCATAGCAGCAATGTAGCACCAGATGAATATTGCTAGGACTGGTTCAGCCAGTGATCACCTCCCCCTTGCTCCCTGATTCCATATCAATGACCAGTTGGGGCCATCAGGGAATGGAGGGTGAGTCATAGCACTTAATTGACCTTTTGGGCACTGTATGAAGGACATGGCACTTCTTGCTATATCCCAGAATCTCCTGGATCATCTGACTAGTGTGGGTGCGGGGAATCCACTTAAGCTATGATACAGGCATCCCATTAGCTAACTGATCCCTGACTCAGGTCCACCTCCCTGGCCTCCCCTTCCTTCTCATGGAGCTCCACATCCACAAAAGAGATGTGGAAGGGGTTGGCTGTTGGCTGTGTATGTCACTGGAGTACTGTACTCAATGGAGTTTGGAACATTGCAGACTGGCTACATGTGAATGACATGCTAGCTGGTCTGATTTGTGGATCTAGCACTAATTTAATAAATTAAAAAAACACAGTATAGCAATCTCCTGAACTGATACTGCTATTTTTAAAGGTGGCCTCCCCCATTCTGGTAATTTGTCCCGAATTCTTTGTAAGCCACATCCCTGATTTGTGAAACAGGGAGCTGAAAGGTGTAGGAGAAAAGGACAGAGTTTTAGCGTAAGTCACAGAACAACAGATGGCAGGGGGACGAGATGTCCTTTTTCTCATATAGTTCTCTTCTTTTCATTTAAGAACAGGGCTGAGTTTTGGCAAAAGCCCCTTGTGAACTCTATTCTCCCTACTCTTACAAAATTGTTTGTGGGTTCCTACTTTTCTGTCACCTTTCAGCATAGAAGAATTGTAGATCTGAAAGTTCACCCTCCTACTTTTTGAGTGAGGGTATATTTTCATATCTACAAGTCTTCTGCAATTGAGTGAGGTATAAATACAGAGAATAAAAACATTCTGAGCGGGAACAATTCATATACTTCCATAAATATTTCCTATAATACCATATTTTATTTATTTAAAAGTTGATAACTGAGAAAGGCACACTGAGCCAGGGCTCATTTCCAGGTGTGACCCAGGGGAGTAGGGTACAGGAGGTTAAATATAGGAAAAATATATGTAAGTAATCATACAAGGCAAGTGGTGACAGTAGGGGCAGCATTATTTACAATACAAGATAAATACAAGGATTTGTCATGTATGCAATGAAGGATATAATCAAATATATACATATTCAATATATACAACACAGTTGGACTGTACAGAAACAGGTAGTTTCAGGAAGATAATCATGGACAGTTCACCCTCCTAGTAACCTAGAGATGGCAGTTGCCTGACTTTCAAACCTAGATGTGAAATGGACCTATTCTAATCATTTTCTACTGCACAGGAGCAAAGCTCCACCTGTTTGACCCAAAATGACTGCATATGCCAAAAGGGACATTTGGAAAGAACAACATGAGACCGAGACAAAGGTTTATCCAGCAAATCTTTATTTACTGTAACTTTACGAAAAACATGACTGTGCTTCACTCATGGGCTCTCATGTCCATGTCCTGTGTATGGCTGCATTTTGTCCAAGCCGTGACTTTTAAATTGTGTTTATGTATATGTGTGTGTGAGTGTGTGTGTGTGGGGGGGAGGAGGGGGGTTAATCATAATGAATGACCTGAAAGTAGCCAAACAATGTGAAAAGGGGGAGGGGAGGGCTGGAGGGATGCAGGGTTGCACAGGGAGAGGCATCACCAGTAGAAAACAGGAGGTGGTGATGCCACAGTATAGACAAGTGGTCAGGCTACATCTGGAATATTGTGTTCAGTTCTGGGAAACCACATCTCCACAAGGACACTGACAGAATGGAGGCAGTCCAGAGAAGAGCAACAAAAATGGTGAAAGGAATGCACCAGAAAACATATGAGGAAAGACTGAAAGACCTCAATAGGAATACACTGGAGGAAAGGAGGGAGAGGGGGATATGATAGAGACATTCAAGTACCTCAAGGGTATCAACAAGGTTCAGGAGGGCAGCATCTTTCAGAAAAAGAGATGTGCAAGAACAAGGAGTCACAATATGAGGCTACAGGGGGGAGTCTCTGGGGTAATGTGAGGAAGCATTTTTTCACAGAAAGGGTGGTGGATGCATGGAACAGCCTCCCTGTGGAGGTCGTAGAGGCTAAAATGATAGGTGAGTTCAAGAATGCATGAGATAGACAGAAGGCAGTCCTAGTGGTAGGAAAGACAGGGTAAGCTGCAGATCATTTAGGATCTGGAGTTTAACTAGATAGGAAAATGGGCAGACTAGGTGGGCCAGGAGGTCCTTATCTGCCATCAAATTCTATGTTTCTATGTTGTATTTGTGGGAGGGAGGGAGGTGGAATACCTAAATTTTCCAATGGTTCAATGGTCCATAAGCTGTTTGTTTTGGTTTATGATTGCTGGTGCTGTCCTTAAAGACAATTTGCCTCTGTTGCCAGTACTTTGCAGTCATGGAATGTGCAGGTTGTTTTCAATTTTGTTAGCGGCATATAAGCCTTCTCCAGTTGTAACTGAAACCCAGAAAGATTCTAAAATATGTTTGTCGTACTGTTTTTAAATGTAGTAAGTTGCATCAATTTGTTTCTTTTACACCTGAGGTGTGTGATACCACATGAAACCAAGTGACAGAAGGTTGAGTGGTTTATTGAGGTATCAAACACTAAGGGTTTGTTAAAAAAAAAAGTGTGTTAACCGTTGTCCACACTTTATTTTATATAATTACTGGTTAATAGAGCAGGTGCATTTTGCTGAGGTTGTATCTCACGCTCGGTGCTTTGTGCAGGAGTGATGCAATTCTCTGTTACACTCAGCTGTATGTAGTGCATTGTGTGTAATGGAAAATTTCAGATACTGGTTTTGGGTTGTAATTGGCCCTATCATTAATACAGTATAAGCACATTGCATATTGATTACTAGTGTTTCAAACCACTCAGACCATTTTAAAAGGTATGCTCAGTTTAGTTGTAACTTTTAGAACCAGTCAGTTTCTAGGGGATTCTTTTTCGTTCAAACTTTTTTGTCCATCACTGTTTCGAAAACATTATTTCTTGTGGGGACTAAAGATGTGGGTACATAATATCTATCGTTTGCATAGCAAAACATGTAAAATGATCAACCTGCCTCGTCCCCTTGGGTGGTGAGACACATCCAACACAAACACTTTTTAAACCTTTGTAAATAATTAAAGATTAAAGTTTTAACAGCAATAACATCATAGAGCAAGGGTCACAGACAAAGTCTCTGATAGTGTGAAAGTACATGAAGAGTTCTTTAAAATTAAGCATTGTGCTTCCCTGTTCGGACAGATGTCTGGGACTCTCCATTGATAAAAATGCCCTATACTGAGTCAAGGCAGCAGTCATGAAATGTACTCTTGAGATAACAATTGCTATCATGGTTCGAGAAGTTGTATGCCTAACAACACATTTCCCAGCGACTGATAACATCACTTGCTCTCAAGATTCAAAATGGTCATTTTTCTAATAAGTATAGGGCAGATTTAGTGATGACTGTGTATTAGGACTACTGCCAGATCCAAATACAGCGCATCTCACTTAAACGCATACCTGAAAAATGCATAGTCCACATAAAGAAACAGAATTTCTATTCATGATTTTTCCCCTATATTCCCTCTGTAAAATAGACATGTTAAAGAGCTACTGACGCCTCAAAGAAAACTTTAAAAAACATAATAATTAGGTACAATGCTGCCTGCATTCCATTTATATTTTATATATTTCTTCTCCCTATTATAGAAATTTGCATGACTATATAGGGCCGGATTTTCAAAGCCCTGGTGCAAGCTGCGACAATGGCAGCTTGCACTGAGTGCGGTGCGCCTGGGACCCTGTGCCCGAATTTCTATTTAACAGGGTCCCAGAGCCTAAGTCCAGTGGCTTGCAGCAAAGGGGTGCTGCACCTGACATATGGCGCACCCACCCAGCTGCCGCAACGGCTGCGGGGAGTCCGCAGCACCCACAGACAGGGTTGGCAACCGGGCACTGCCCATCAACACTACCGCACCACTGGCACCAGCACCACAACACTCCCCAATACACTGGCGGGCTAGTGCCCCCCTGGTACCCATCTCAGCACTCCTACCCTCATCCCGTACCCTGATCCGGTGACTGGCACAGCCCTCCACAAGCCACCCCGGCTGGCCACCGAATGAGTAGTCCATGCGTGCACTGTATACTGTATACAGTACATGCACTGATGGCTCATTTGGCAGCCGGTGGTGTGTGGAGGGCTGTCCCAGTTGCTGGATCAGGGTACAGGAGGGGGGGTTGGAGTGCTGAGATGGGTACCACAGGGGGGTTGGCAGGATGCATGGACGTGGGTGTCGGGGACCATGACAGGGGTGGGGGGACCACCGGACAACCAGGGATTGCCCACTGGGGATGGATGGGGCGGGCCACACTGTGGCACATATAGGATGACCCCCCCAGGAGCCATCTAAGTCCCCTTAGATCTGCCCGTCACTAGTCTAAGGGTACTTGGCACTTGGTTCCTGGGGTGTCTTTCAAACTCTGGATCCGAGGGCTGCGGCAGTCTGGGTCTGCCGCAAGCCCCCAGTGCCATGCCGCAGCCACTTTCATGGCTCAAGGCTGGCGCTAGCAAACATTGGTGCAAGCAGCCTGCTGGGTGATGCAGGCTGCCTTTCAAAATTGCACTTGGCACAAGGTGCCCTTGCATCAGACCTGTTTGACGCAAGCACCTTGCATCAATCTAAAGCCTTTGAAAAACCAGCCCATGATCTTTATCCCTTAGAGTTCCTTTAGAGTCCATCTGCCTCTATAGCTTACTCCCTAATTCAAGTCATAATCCTGTTGTGACATAACAACCTCGTGCCATGGGAGCAACTGTGTTATCACAAGCAGTGCTCTGTGACTTCAGGTGGGAGAAAGCAGCTGGAACAGATAAACTCTTTAGGAGCACAGATCCTGTTTTCATACAGATGACCTCAGTAATAAATAATAGGGAGGAGGAATACAGCACTAACGGGAAATACAAGCTGGACTATGTCTAAATATTAGGGTTTGTTAAAGTTCTCCTGAATGTGTCAGCAGCTCTTTAAACACATATAGGGTCCTCTTTAAATGCATACTTTCTCCTTCAGTTTTGCTGTTCAGGTGTGGACTGATTAGTCCAATTTTACTGACACTGCCTGTGAATGCTTTACTAATGATCTCTTAATTGCCTGTAGGATGTCCTATTTAAACTGAGGTATCTCCTACTTCAACCTTTTAACCATCAAATCCAAGTCACAAAAGCATCCTCCCTCACATTGAAATGAAAACAAAGAACCCACAAGAATGTCACAGTAAAGCACTTTAGCAGAATCACAGAAGCACATTTCCTCACACAGGAATCAAACCAAAGAATGACAGGGCACATTATGAATCACTTTATCCCAATCAAAGCAGCACTTAAGTGTTACTAGCATTACTTTTTTCTACCCCACTCTGCTTATCTAGCACGAGAGAGTGGGTCACAAACTCAAAGCTTTGGCAGGGTCAATGAAAATGGCTGTATTGATCTGATCTGTCCCTGAGAGGATGGAATCAGTGACCCCAGGTAAGGAGGTGACAGTGGAGTAATCCTTCCTAAAACCAGACTGGAAGGGGGAGAGGAAGCTGGAGGAATGGAGGAATTCTGCAATATATGAGTAGACCAATTTCTCTTGTAATTTTGCTAGAAAAAGGAGGAGTGAGATAGGGTGAAAGTTGCTAGCAGTGGATGGATCACCCCTTTGTGGAGGGGGAGAACCTTAGCAAACTTCCAAGGCTAAGAGACAGTGCAGTGAGTGAAGTAGAGGTTTACTGTAGGAGGTGAGTGAAGGGGTATTCATGGAGGGATGTAGTGACACAGAACACTTACACATGAACTAGGCAGCATGGGAGTAGCTGCTTCTCTGTACACCGCGGGTGCTTGTGGAATTTTATCAAGAGTCAGCAGAATGAATGGGAGACCTGCAATCATTGCTTCTGTGAGGTAAATTTTGTGTCTGCCTCTGCATAATGGGCAGACTAGATGGGCCAAGGGTCCCTTTTCTGCCAGCAACTTTCTATGTTTCTATAGTTGGAAAAGTCCGTTATCACCATTTTGGCTCATAGAGCTAAAACCGTTTTGAAAAGATGCCATAAATGCTGATGGTATGAAAGGAGAGGTCGACAAGTCAATAGCATTATTGCCAGAATGTGAAGTTTTACAAATGAATAAATCTGTAAGACACCGAAGGAAGAGATGAAAGATGCCCAGGCAAAGCAAGGCTGGTGCCTGCAGTAAAAGACAAAAGACTTTTGAACTATTTTGAACTCTTCCTGACGCCTTTTTATTACCTTTCTATTCTACCCCGAACTGTAAGTTCTGTGCTTGTGTTTGGTGTTTCAAGTGGAAAAGATCTATTAAAAAAAAAACTGCAGAGAATGCACAAGAGAGTTTGAAGGTCCAAACCAGCAAAAAGAGGATCTTATCTGAGGCTGCTAAGCAAGAGTTGAACTTATTTTGAGTCAGTTTCTGATAGCAAACCCAGCTCAATTGAGCATCCTGTTGGGACTATTGCCAGATTTCTTCAGGGGAGGAGTGGGCAGCTCCCTCTAGTCGCTCCCCCAGCAACGACCTGCATGAAAACGGAGCACCTAGGGGTTGAGGTGCCGGCAATCCTTTGAAAGCCGGGCTGACCTCCCTCAACGAATCGGGACATTTTGGGGGGCAATTTCTAGCAGAGGGACTGTGCAGCAGCTGCAGAAAGAGCTGCTATCTTGATCCTTAGTTTTCTTTCCACTGGACCATTTTAGAAAACTGGAGACCCAATAATCTTTCTTGGCGCCAAGTGCCCAAATTCGAAAGAGGCAACAGCGCCCATTGGTCCACAACTGCTGTGATGCTCGGGCAGCCTGGACAAAAGGCTGAGCTCGAGATCGGACTTCCAGCATCCTGTTTGGACTATTGCCAGATTTCTTCAAGGGAGGAGCGGGCGGCTCCTACCAGTCGCCACCCCAGCAACGACCTGCATGAAAACGGAGCACCTCAGGGTTGAGACGCTGGCAATCCTTTGAAAGCCGGGCGGACCTCCCCAATGAATCAGGACATTTTCGGGGGCAGTTTCTAGCAGAGGGACTGTGCAGCAGCTGCAGAAGGAGCTGCTATCTCGATCCTTAGTTTTCTGGCCCACCCCATCCCATTCCTCCTCCCATTAAATGCCCATTAACCACGCCCACCCTCTGCTCCAGGGCCAGTCGGGTCTGGCAATAGGTGGCAACCCAGCTGCCACCCTAACTCAAAAAAAAAAAAAACATCTGCCAAAACTGTCTGCTAGTTGAATGTACATTCACCTTATATGGGAACTGTTTTGATCTGCATTGCTCCTCCTTGGAACTGTCTACTAGTAGATAGTGCACAGTAATAAGAACTTGTACTAATGTCCTAATCTAACTGTGTAAACAATTTACTCTGTTCAGAGAGAAGTAGAAGCCTAGCTGCTAGTTACTTGGTATTTATTGCTACTGTTTCCACATATGGTTAATACCCAAAAGGGACATACAGGGAATAACTAATAAGTCAGGTCCAGTAATTGCTGGTCCTCTATAACTACGGTGACCTAAGGCAGCCAACTGAGGATACCCACAGTTCCAACCTCTGTAACCCCAGGGTCCCCCCTACTCAAGGACAATGTCAATGAAGCCTAACAGACCCTGGCACTACCTTCCCAATAGAGGCTTACTTCTGGCAACTATGTACATCCTGTCCCTCCTCTGGGTGGACAGGCTCATTAGCGCAGGTGACCCTAACCTACACGCACCCCAACAGCCTGACACCCTCCCCTATTACGATGACCAACCACCCTACCAAAGCAATCTCCAATCCTTACTGACTGCATCTGAACTTGCCAGGAAAGGCGCTTGGTATTCTATCACCCGCTACTCAATGAGGTCATGCTCAAGAGGACTATTCTCACTCCTTAACCCCACCTCACTATGCCTCTTTGGAGTCCTCCTGCTGAACCCAGGTCCCATTCCTTGAAATCTCTGGATATCTTCTCCGCAGGACCCTCAGTGGGTGTCCTCAAAGGGCCTGCGGACCTTGCACATGAACATGTGCAGCCTGCGACCTAAGATGCACAAAGTGCAATCCTTGCTGGATCTTTACAATCCAGATGTCCTGGCTGTGTCAGAAACCTGGCTCAAACCTCATGTCCTACCACATGAGGTCACTGCCCTTGGATACAACTCATACCAGAAAGACAGGACCAACAAAAGAAGGGGAAGGGGTACTTATTTATGTAAAAGATACCCTTAATTCTGCTGAGGTCATCCTGCATCAAGATGCCAGCACAGACAGTGAATCAATCTTCATACGCATCACCCTGGGCTTCTGCAAGCACCTCACCATCGGCTGCGTATACAACCCTCTGAAGAACGCCCTTCTATCCCTAGAGGCAGTCCTACAGGATACAGTTAAATACGTCACCACTGAACTCCTCATCCTGGAAGACTTCAACCTTAACTGGGCCCAGGATTCCACCCAATCCCTATCAGGCCTGATACAAGACACAAACCTTGTACAGGTGATCTCCGAACCCACCAGACTGAACCACAAAACAGGGAATCACTCTACCCTCAACTGGGCTCTAGTGACAAACCCCTGTAATATCCAGTCCGCTGGAATACTGGCTGATGCTTTGAGCGATCATTCTTCTATCAACTGTATCTGGAAGAACAGGGTGCCCAGAGTGCCACCATGTATTCTGGCCATGAGGAACTTCACCCAATGCACACCCGAACAATTCTCCAATCATCTAAACAACCTAGATTGGAGCCTGATCAAGCATCTCCCTACCCTGGATAAAGCTGTGGCCTTCTTCCTGAGGTCGTTAATTATGGTAGCCAACCTACTTGCCCCCATGAAAACACTTCATGCCAAAGGCGGCTGCTACAAATGGATAACCCGCCCACTAAAGGCACTCATGACGCATCGTGACAAGGCCTGGAAAATGTTCAAGCATTCTGCCCAACAGGTAGACCTCGTGACATACAAAACCCTCAGGAACAAATGCAAACTGGCTATCAAAAAAGCTAAAATAGAGTATTTCTATAACCTAGGGAACCCTAGACTCTTCTGGACCCACATCAACGATTTGGTGAAAGGGAATGGCAAGTCCAAACCTGGCCCCATTGAGGTCAGTGGACAACAGACAACTAATTCATGAGGACCCTTTAATTGCCACCTCCCTAAACCACCACTTCACTAACCTAGACCTGTACAATGCAGCCTTAACTCCCCCACCACTGTCCAGAGTACAAGGGTTCCCCCTGATCTCGACCGCCCATCCTTCCATCTTAGGCTAGTCAAGCCTAAAGAGGTGCTAGCACAACTTACATCTCCAAAAACCTCCGGTTCCGGGGGACCCGATGGGATTCACCCCAAACTGCTGAAGGATGGGGCTCCGGCCCTGGCCAGACCCCTGTCCTGGCTTATCAACCACTCAGTGAAGAAGGGTGCTGTCCCCACACAGTGGAAACAAGCCCATGTGGTCCCGATCCACAAGGGTGGCCTCCGTGAGTCTATTGGCACCTACAGACCAATCTCCCTACTCTGCATCCTGTCTAAAATCCAGGAAAAACTGATCTACGGGCAACTACGCGACTACTTGGAGGCCCATAAAATCCTGTCACCCTCCCAGCACAGCTTCAAGGCCGGACATGGGACAGATACAGCTCTGACCAAATTTGCAACAGACGTACTCCGGGACCTAGACAAGGGTACCCCCACTGGTGCGGTCTTCATGGCCTTTCCAAGGCTTTCGACTTGGTCCTCCACAACATCCTACTCACTAAGCTAAGCAACACAGGCCTAGACTGTCACACCCTGAAGTGATTCGAGAGTTACCTGACTGGCCGCACTCAGAGGGTAAAGTGGAAGGACACCATATCCGGGACACTTCCACTAAAAGAGAGGGTGCCCCAAGGGTCAATACTAGGCCCCCTCCTCTTCTCCTTGTTCACCAATGAACTATCGGACCACTGCAGCGGGAGCTCCATCATTCAGTATGCGGATGATGCAGTCATCTACCAGTCCACTGCTAATTTGAGAGGCCTTAGCCCCCTTCTCCAAGATGACCTCCATTCGCTGGAGCACTGGCTCACCAAAAACAGAATGGTCTTCAACATGTCCAAAACTAAGGCAATGCTGTTCGGTCCCAGATCCCTTGGTCAGGACAGAACATAGCACGTTCACCTCACCACTGCATCTGGCAAAAGCCTTGAAGTAGAGCCCTCCCTAAAATACCTCAGCCTTACCCTGGACCAGGGCTTCACCCTGAGGAACCATGTGGACTCAGTCACTAAAACTCTACATGGGAAACTGGGAACCCTCTACCGCATGAAAGACCAGCTCATACCTGAAGCCAGGATCTCAATCGCCACCAGCATCCTCCTCCCAACACTCACATACACTGCTCTGGTTGTGGAAGGGCTGGGAAAGCAGGAGAGAAACAGATTTCAGGTACTTTACAACAAGGTGGCTCGTTTTGCCTCCCAGGATAACCATAGGGATCACCACAGTGACTCCCTATCTTTCCTAAACTGGCCCTCACTGGAAGCATGCCTCCAATACTCCCTGCTCTGTCTAGCCTATAAGCTAGTTGGCCCGACCCCTTCCCCTAGTCTCTGTGGCCTTGTTGCTCTGAAGGCCAACCACCGACACCTCCGGACAACTGGCCGTACTCTCCTTGACGTCCCTAAGGTTAGAACTAAGGCGGGTGGTATGTCATTTGCCCTCACTGCTCCCACACTGTGGAACCAGCTCCCCCCTGGGGTGCAGAAAGCCCCCACCATCAAAAACTTCTGCACTAGGCTTGCTTAAGGCCCATCTATCAGTCTCTAGTTCCTGCCGTTGCATCGGCCCCTGACAGGAACCCGGAGAGAAATGACTTACCAGATCCAATTCCTCCACCACTGGTTAAACTCTATGCCAAACTGCTAATATTCCAACAATGTTACCACTACTGATTATTCTATTTATTCCTCCTGGACTGCTATGCTTCTGTACTGCTCACCACAATTGTATTGTTGAGATTCCTGCAAAATGAACTAATGCTGTACTTGTCTCTTGTGCTATGTAATGCAAACTGAACCAATGCTGTATTTGTCTCTCATGCTATGTAATATCCTGGGTCGCCCCTTAAAAAAGGACCTCAGGGGCCCAGTGGGCTTACCCAGTCACCAAAACTAAATAAATAAACAAATAATTGATGCTAATACACTAAGCAGCATGTAAGGAGGTATTCAAGCAGCTGGACGAGAAGGCAATATTCGGGACAGTGTAAATTTGAGCCTATGAAAACTAGAAAATAAAAAACAAACAAAACTGAATTGAGCGCACGAGATGTAGTTACAGCTACAGAGAGACTGATACATGATCAGATAAGGATCATATCAAGTTAAAATAGTAAACTGAACTGAAGCTGAGCTAAGAATTTGGTGGTTTCATTTTTCTGAAATGAGGTCTTGAATTAGGTCAAGAATGAATTAATGAGGTAAGACTTTATATAATTTATTAGCTTTGATTTTTAATGCCCTTAATGCTTTCTAGTTTTATTAACTCAACTAATTTGTAGGTCCTTCTGATACTTTGTAGTAGGATGTAACTTACATTTGGGAGATGTACATGTCTAATTAGAGTGGCAGACTAGCCCCCAAAAGGATTTTGTCTGCATCTTCTATTTTATAATACATGCCTAGTGGCAATTTTTCATGCAGACCTCAAGACCCCAACACAGAAGATGACAAAAAGATAAGAACAAGGTCGCAAACTTTGCAAAAAGATCTACTAGTACAAGGTAAGAAGACTGAACCAGCTGTTTTAATTTTCTGACGTAACGCTGAATAAAAGTGAGGCAGGTACAAGTAAAACAGCAGATAATCCTTCAATAACTAAGAGTGACAAACCAGCTACTATTAAAAAGTTAACTCAGACTCAGACATCTTTTAAAAATTGTTGCAGCTGTTTGGTGAAAAATGGGACCTAAATCTCAGTCAGAAACTGATGGAAACAAAGGAAGAGAACAAGAAACAAGCAAAGGTAGATGGCTATAGCTCAAGACATTTCTCTGCCTAATTCCAAGATGGAAGATAATGTAAGGGACAAAGTAAACAACAATGTACAACAGGATCGAGAGGTGGTACCAGAAGCTAGCATAAGGGATACAAACATATCACCTACTTCTAGAGAGTCAGTTAGTAGTGAAGAAAATGAAGCTGGAGGAAATCAAAAAAAGGAGGAGGAGGATTGAATTCCACAATGGGCAATGCAGCTTATAAGAAGCATGTATACTCTACAGGAAAACATCAACAAGCAGAGCTGGCACTAGGATTTACTGGGCCCTGGTGCAAGACTGTGAATCTGGCTAAATATAAATCTTGCAGTTTTAAAAAAGCATTGCCCCTTTCCACCTGACTTGTTTAATGATCAGCTCTCTATCACTTTCAAGCACAAATTGCACAAGAACTGTTGGTGATTTCACGGGGGGGGGGGTAGTAACAGTACCAGCATTTGCAATTATAGAAGGTATTTTACCTACTGGCAGGAGAAAAGCTTTTATAAGTGGGGAGCATGTTTTCTGAAGGGCACAGGGTCATATTGCCAAAATCAAAAACAGCGCAGCAATCAATGTCGTGCTGCAAGCAAAATGGCATGCACTGAAATAAAGTCAGTAAAAACACTGACTGCAACACAAACAGCTCACACCATTACAAATAATAGGACTTTCTGTTTTTTGAGGGGGGCTTTGCCCCCCTGCATTCCCCAACATGAGGGGCTTCACCCGACAACCCCCTGGACTTAAAATAACTAACTCCGAGGGGGGTGGACTTCGGGGATGGGGAAAAACTCGAGAGAAAAAAATTCAATTTTCTTTAAAAAAACAAAAAAGTTGCAACACCAGGAGAGCTGGGGGAAGCAAACCATGGTCCCAGGTCTCCAACCCTGCCGTGTGCTGGCACCTTAGCCACTCCACCACAGGAGCAGCTTGACCAGGCATCACACATGCGGCAACATTATCCCTTCCAAGTAACAGCGCAGAGCAATGGGGTAGAGGTAATTCCCTACTGCTATTATACTCCTGTTGCTCTAAATACTTTCATGCTTTCCACAGTGCAGTTCTTGCAGTGCTATTCTTTAAAAGCTATATTGACCTGATACCTTCTGAAGTGTTACCAAGAGATTTGGAAAAAAAAAATTCACAATGTCCCGACTTTATTGTATTAGAATTCTCAAGTGTAGGAAGACCCACAAAGCATAGATGATTTCTCTGAACCATCTTCCTAGCTTGACAAATATTGTCTTTGAGCATTTGAGCTGCGATTAGAGAAATAGAGGTTGCAACTTTGGTAGATGGCCTTTTGATCTTTCTGAATTAGGTCAGTTTTGCTTTCATACTAAGGTTCATACTAAGGTGTTAAAAGAGCTAGAGAGCCAAAGGCCCATAATTGCTCTTATACTACTTAATATTCATAGTAATTAAGGTGGTGACCTGATAGTAGGTGGGCATCCAACCATGATTTGAATTCTGATTTACTTCTACTTATAATAATATTAAGTGGGAGTTTTTTCCATGGATTGATAATCCTTAATGTGTGGAAGTATTTTCTGGGATGACAATTAAAAGATTTGCCAGATAATTGGAGGGGGTGACCTCTAATATCCTGCTTGTTGTTTTTAAATTCTAACTCTAATTCCACCATAAGAGCAGAATCCTGAATGATGTCATATAGAAAAAGTAGATCCCCTCTCAAATGATGGGTCTCAAGTGGCATAAGATTAAAAAAATTTTCAATTGATTTTCATATGAATAATCGTGCATTCCTTTTATGTGCTTGGTGTATCTGTGCTGTACCTTCTCTAGTTGGTTAATATTTGATTTTTTGTAGGGACACCAGAGTTGTGACACATACTCCAAATGAGGATGAGCATAAGCTTGAAATAAAGGCATCATTATCGATGGGTCTCTGGATTTGATGTTGTGTCTAATAGACCAGATTACTTTATTAGTTTTATTAACAGCATCATTAATATAGTGGGCATAGTCAAGGTTATTGGAAACCACAACACCCAGGTCTTTCTCACTGTAGTGGTTAACAAGGTTGATCTCCCTAGTACATATGATGTGTCAGGATTATGTTGGCCCAAATGCATAACCTTCCACTTATTATTATTTAATTTCATACCCCATTTATCAGACCATGCAGTGACTTTATCCAGGTCTCATTGTATAATGCTAATGTTGTTACTTTCATTTGTCGCCATTCAGCATTCCACCACCCCCCACACCGTACAACCAAAGCATTCCATTTTTCATTTAATTTTTTAATTATTTGCAGCAGTGCTTAGTAAGATTTATTCACCTCCAGGAATGAGCTTAACTTTGGTGGAAGGACCTTTGTCCAGCTTTCAGCAGGAGGTGCTACAGTTGGGGAACCAAACAGATTTTTGGGGCAGTTACAACATGTCTGTCCATAACACAGCTGTGACTGTGCACTTTACTGACTGATCCCTCTGCCTCTTCCCGGGAGTCTTAACCCTTTCTGACCTTTCCCACCCAAGTAATTGGCGCAAGAGCACATAGGCCACCGACTGCCCATTCCCCCACAATATGAGTCATAACGGAAGGGGGAGAGACCTGAGTCAGGACTTGGGAAGCAGCAGCAGCTGGGAGGAGAAGCCAAGAGACAGACAGATTGACTCAGGTACGAGTGGCTGAGCGCATGACCCACAGCGTGTGAACATTATTTTTAGGGCAGGCAGGCTTTTCTTGTTCTCGCTGTCACAGTGTAAGATGTGACAGGCTGACAGCAAGAACTGTGGCTCCCCAGTCAGACTGAAGAGCAGCCATGGCCGGGGCACATATGTGATCTACATTCTCTGTTCCCTAGTGCTTAAATTTGCTATGGTGGCCCTGCTTATTAAAAAAAATTAAATAAATTCACTCAGGCCCTGGGTGTTGTTGCATCCCTTCCACCCCCAATGCTGGTATTGTATATAAGCTCCAGCAGATCCCAGAAAGTATAAACGATAGGAAATCTATAGTGAGTAACATGGAAAACTGGAAAAAGAAATACAGAGAATTAATGAATTAGAACACAGCCAGTCAAAATTAGAAGATACTGCAAATTCTATGGTACATGATATAAAAAAAAGATTCAAAAACAACAGAAGGAAATTAAACTTAAACTTGATGATCAGAGGCCCAATATTCAGACAGGTGCCAAACGTAATGCAAATGTTTGCACTGCGCTTTGCAATTGCCAAGGGGTCACAGCATGCTATATTCAGTCAGGTGCTACCTGACTGAATATAAGGCCATGTTGGCACACCACTAAGTCAGGTAGCGCTGCCCCAGCATGGGTCCTGAAGTTGGTCTTAGGCGTTGATAGCGCCAGAGTGCTATTAGCTATTTTCAAAGGTACCCATGCAAATGAGCCCATTGGGCATGTAAGATAGTACGGGCCATTTGCATGCCCATTATGGGCCCAGTTGCATGGGTAGCAGAGGCAGGTAGTGTGGTGCCACCCCCCAGCCATCCATGATAGCTGTAGCTATCCCTGGTGCTAGTGGTCCCTAGCCCACCCAATCACAAGCCCCATAGTAGAACTAGAAATCCCTGGTGCTAGTGGTGCCCCTTCCTCTGATCCCAGCCCCATAGTAATAATAAAAATCCCTGATGCTGGTGGTCCCTTTCCTCCCTCTGATCCCAGCCCCATAGTAGAAATAAAAATCTCTGGTGCTAATGGTCCCCCTCCTTGATTCCAGCCTCGTAGTAATAAGAAAAAACCCTGATGCTAGTGGTCACCTCCCTCCCCCCGAACACCAGCCCTGTAGAAATAAGAAAAATCACAGGTGCTAGAGGTCCCCTCCCTCTCTCTGATCCCAGCCCTGTAGTGGAAAAAAAATCCGTGGTGCTAGTGGTCTCCTCACCTTCTGATCCCAGTCCATATGTAAAAATAATTATCCCTAGTGGTAATGGTTCCCCTGCCAATAATCAATCCAGAAGAAAACACACCCCTCTCAGATGTCCAGTGTTTCCACCTGTGGCGCCGAGTATCCCTCCTCATCTGATCTGTATCCATGGTGCTGTGGTGCTTACGGTGATCGGCACTGCCCTCCTCACACTTCCTAGGCTGACTGCCATATGTCCAGGCACAAAGTGCACCTCTTATTTATAGGACAGGGTGATGTGCCCTGTCCTCTACATAACAGGCGCACTCCCTGCCTGGACATACAGCAGCCAACTGAGGAGGTGTGAGAAGGGTTGGGCCACTTGCCATATGCACCCGCAACACTGTGGATACCGATCAGGTGAGTGGGGGAGGGTACCTGGTGCCACGGGGAGGTACACTGGATGCCAGTGAGGGGCTGTGTTTACATCTGGGCTAGTGGTTGGTGGGGAGGGGACACTGCTTCCAGGAATAATTTTTATGTTGGGGCTGGGATCAGAGGGAGGGGAACATTAGCACCAGGGACTGTAGATTTCACTTCAGGGCTGGCAATTGGAGGGAGGGGTGGGACCACTAGCAACAGGATTATGTTACACTACAGGGCTGGCAATCGGGGGGGGGACACTAGCACCAGGAATTGTAGATTTCACTTTGGTGCTGGCGATCAGATGGAGGGGACCACTAGCACCAGGGATTATAGATTTCACTTCAGGGATGGTGATGGAAGGGAGGGAGGGAGGGACCACTAGCACCAGGGATGTTACATTACACTACAGGGCTTGCAGTCAGATTGGGGGGGCACTAGCACCAGGGACTGTAGATTTCACTTCAGTGCTCATGATCAGAGGGAGGGAGGGAGGACCACGCGTGGCATAAAAGGACCACACAGACCCTTTTGCACCATGCAAATCCGCTGAATATCAGCTTGTGCCAATATTCCTGTCTCCACCCCACTATTTGCATACCGTCCCATTTGGTTTGTGCTGTTGTTACCACTGTTTACAGGTGCAACAGAGCCCTTTCAATATTGGACTCCAGCACAAAACTTGTTTTGCACTGGCAAACACGGGTTAGTGCCTGTGTAAACTTATGAATATCGGATCCCAGAAAAATAGATCCCAAAGGAAAAATACATAGATTTATGGACTGTTACCAGTATAAGAAAAATATGAGTCACTTCAAGACCTGCTAAATGAGCTGTTTAAAGTGCTTCTGGAAATTGACAAGAATTTGCCAGTTATTGACAGAGCTCATTGATTGGGACAATTTAATAAAGATGACAATCAAAATACTACTCGTCCAGCCATCATGAAATTACTTATCTCTGATGATAAAACAAGAATTTTACAGGCTTATAAGAAGTCAAGAAGTTTCAAAATTCAGAGATCAACAAATCTACTTAAAACTGGACTTTTCCATAGATCTTTGGGCACTGAGGAAACAATGTACTCCCATTCAACAAATTCTGTGGGAGGAGGGTATTAAGGCCTTTATCATTTATCCAGCAAAGCGTAAAGTCCCATTGAACAACCAAAGTTTACCACATGACAATGTTGCTGATGCAAAGATCTGAAAATTCATCTCTCAACTGTTTCCTACATTCTGAGAAAGTAATGATTTGTTTTCTTTTGGTTTCACCTGTTCTCCTTTTAAACATACTTGAATTTATGTGCAGGGGTTTAAAAAGAAGGGAAAATATATTTCTAAAAAGAAAATTATACAGGTAAAGAGCACAATGTGTTAAGTAAGTTATAAGGTCTGAATACCAGAAGGTTAGGAATAATTGTTAAACTAGGTGACTATAGAGAGGAATAGCACATGCTATAGTATATGCACCTAAGCTGTCAAAAGTGGATGCCAGACACCAGATATTTGACACTGAAGGGGAGGAGAGAGAGAGAGAGAGAGAGAGGGGGAGAGAGATATGAGGGTTATAAAAGGGTCATTACTTTTTCTTCAGTTTGGAGTAGATCACGTAAGTTCAGTGATATAGGTCCTGTTTGTACAATACTGAATGATATATCCCTTATATTATGATTGTAAATGTATATTGTGCTGCATGGAATGTAAATGGAATAACTTCTCCTATAAAAAGGTATCACATTTTTAAAAGGCTAAAAACAACTCAATGCTACAAGAGACTTTTTTGAATGATAAAGAAATACAAAATATGAAAAAAGGTTGGGTTAGCAGCATTTATCATTCACCAAGGTAGCAATATTGCTTAATAAAAAGTTTAAAGGTAAAGCAGTTGATTCAGTATCAGATAATGATGGCAGGATTATTCTCATAAAGGTTTTATTAGAGAAAGAATATATTGTTATTGGCTTAGTGTATGCACCTTTCAAAGGTTTTAGTGCCATTTTGGCAAAGATTAACTAATTATTAATTAACTGGAATTGTCAAAGTATCATAGGAGATGATCTCAACTGTCTACAAAATCATATATTGGAGAAATCATCAACACCTACAAACTGGGATAAATAGAAGTCTAGTTTATTCAATCATTTGTTTAATTCCAGCAATTTATTAGACATCTGGAGAGAGACACATGAAGCAGGAAAAGCATTCACTTTTTATTCTCCAAGACACAATATGTTTTCTAGAATAGACTATTTTCTGATATCAAAAGATTAGCAACCCAATGTATCAATATATTTTCTGATATAGAACCATTAATAATTTCAGACCATAATACTGTAGCATATAAGAGAGGGGGATGTCACTAAATTACAAAAATATACAGAACTTAAAAAAACTATTGGACTCCACAGAAATGCATCTAATAAAATGTAGCTGGAAAAAAAGCAAAACATGGAAATTATGTACCTACCATAATCTTCACCATTCATTACTGCTGGGTGTAAGCCAGAAGCACGCACCTGCATGGGAGCTTTTTTTGGGGGGGGGGTCGGCGCCTATGGTGCCACCCATGAGACCAACACACTGTGTGGCACATGAGGGTTGGCCATTAGGGGTCACAGACTCTTCCTCCACCCCAGTTCTGTTCTGCCAGAGAAGAAGAAACAAAAGGGGGATAGAGAAAACCAAAGAGGAGCCAAGGGAGCTGAGGAATAGGAAAAGGAAAGGATATAAACTGAAACAGGAATAAGCCAACCAGAGGACAGAGGGAAAATAACTTCTCTAACTAGCACTAGGGTCCCAGTCCCTGGGCGGTGGCACAGGAAAGAAGAGTGAAAGGAAGGAGAAAGATATAATGTGTGTATATATATCTATCTATCTATATCTATAGATAGATATACATATAAATATATATATATATATATATATATATATATATATATATACATACATACACACACACACACACACACTTACATATGCATAGGGAAGAAGGGGAGACTTCTGCCATGCTAAGCCGGAAGACCATTAGTTTAGTTTCAGCCTTCAAAAACCTGAGAGGTATGAAGACACAGGTGCAAGGATCTCATCAACTTCGGGGACCACTGGATCTAGGTCCAGAAGAGAATTTGAGATGGTCTTGGAAAATATAAGGCATGGCGAGGTCTGATCCCCCCCACCCCTAAACCCACATTCGGGATGAAAGTCCTGGAGCATGGCCCTCTAGCTTACCACCTAAGGACTTAGCCAAGGGGGAAACCATTAAATAGGAAAAGAACTCTGCCCAGAATGACCCCTAAGCAAAGGGACAGAGAGAAAGGAGAAGGGGGGGAAGAATCCCTAAGGGTCCGCTAGAAGATGCACTGATGAAGTTCCCACCCTAAATGGATTACAACGGAACAACAAATCTGTGCCAAGACATAGACTGGACCCTACAGTGCACCCCAATGAGAATCCCAGGAGTTCCCACAAAGGCCAGGGAGAAGACTCTACTTGCTGTCCTCCTAGGTTGGGCACTCTGTGACTTTAGAGAAGGAAACAGAGGGCTCTGAGGTACCAGGGGGACTCTGCCCCTATTGGCCTCAGAGGGGGGAGGGTCAGCAGGGTGGAGGTGGTGCCCAGGATCTAAGGTCCAAGAGGGGAAGATGGGTGGGAATCAATAATGAATGGTGAAGATACAAAAGAAGATCAAGAATTATGGTAGGTACATAATTTTAATATCTTCCCTTGTCAGTCTTCAACATTCATTACTGCTGGGTGAGTACCAAGCCCCCCCCCCGGAGGGGACCTGGCACTTCCCTGAGGGAACAGCATCCCTCAGCCTCCTGTGGGGGAGACATATGAGGGGGAGACCCTATAGCCATACCAGACCAAAAATGACCTAAGGCTGGTCAGGGCAAGGAGGTGTCCCCCGTAGCCGAGGGGACAGAAGGTGCTCCTGCAGATTCCTTCTTGCCCTGCAGGAGAAAAGACTGGTCCACCGGAAAGTGGAGGAAATCACCCTAAGACAGGCAACGGGTGACAATCTAGACAGGTGAACCCATGCCATCCACCTGATTCAGATCACTGTACCCGCCAGTCTGGAAGCCACCTCATTAATGTCAGATGATGCCTTGGCTTGGTGCCTTGCAAACTCCAGACCCTGAGAAGAGAGGGCAATGACTTGCCTAGATTCCTCTGAATCAGGCAACCATGCTAATACCTGTGCCAGCATTGACCACGGGTGCCTGTTGTAGGCAGCGTGGTGAGCCTGATGCAAGCTGATGCAGAGTAACACATGAGCTGAAGAGAAAACTCTTCTTCCCCACCGGTCAAACCCAGTGGAATCTGGATCCAGAGGTTGGTCATGTGCCAGGCGTTGAAGCCTAGAAGTAGTATCTAAAGCCATCAGCCACAAGACTGAGTGAGGCAGAGAACCAAGAGACTCCTGGGGAGTGCAGTACCTCCTCCTGCAGTCCACTGGGGATGGGGGTGAGGCGGCTGGTGACTGCCAGGTGTGGATTGATGCTTCCTGGAAAGGAATAGGCCAGGAAGGTACCACCAGATGGTTAGTACTAAATGTGCTCAAAAATGAGTGCATCTCTCACTTGGTATTGCATCTTACCATATGGGAAATGTGGCGCTCCTGAACCAACCTTTAGAGGAATCACTGATATTCAGTGAAATCAGCATCGGAGGAAAGGTGGACAGAGTGTTCCTCTTCCCCAGAATAGGAAGCCAAGGAAGTCAAGGAGCTAGGATGTTCAGAGTCCTCCTGCAGTGGGGGAGACAGGTGAAAGACCTGCTTGTCCATAGCTCTAACATACCAAGGGAAGGCAGCCACAGTGACCCTGAACGTCTCCCAGGTTAAGGGTCCCATAGGGGTCCACATGACCTGGGAGAGGGGCAGGAGTCTGCAGAGGGATTGGGGAAAGGCACCTAACTGAAAGTACCCAAACTCTGCCAGGGCTCTGAGACCCCACAGTAGATCCTCCCATACGGGGGATCTAGGGGTCGAGCCAGTCAGTGGATTCAGCAAATGTGAAAACAAATCCTGGCTGAGCCCTGAGAGAGAATCACCCCTGTGGTGTGACTGAGGTTGCATGGATCCAGAAGGGCAACGTTCAGTGCTGCCTACTAAGGGTGCTCCTAAAGTCTCAGAGAAGGAGAAGCTGCACTCAGCACTGTGGCTCCTACCCACCTCTAACTGGGTAGTGGCAGAAGGCCTCCATACTTCACCCTGGCCTCTCAGCCCCTCAGACTCTGAGGCTGCCCTCTTCGTTGAACCCAGTGCCAAGGAGTCCCCCAATCCTACTGGCCCCCTGAGGGAGGTCACAGAAGAAGGGGTCCCCATCCCCACCAAGGTAGCCAAAGCAGCACCAGAGGTGGCAGCTGCTCCAGGCCCTGAGGTCAAGATCATCCCACCGAGCTCCCCAGAACCGCTATCAACCACAATGCCCACAACACCAGAGTCTATGAGGAGGCCTGCAGAGACCACAGACTCTGGGGATCCTTGAAGGCAAACACTGGGCTGCCTGGTCCTGCATCCAAGAGGGCTCCCCAACTCCGAGGAGACAGGATGCCAGTCTAGATTGGCCAGTGAGTCATCCACCTCTGAAGAAGAGGAGACCACATACACAACCAGATTAGCGACCCTTGGAGCTCTCCTACCAGCAGCACAGTTAATGGTGTTGCTGCAGAAGACAGCACCACCTGTGTTGCCATCTCAATCACTGACACCATGAATGGTGCTGGGATCTGAAATGGCGCAGGCAGGCGGCACTGAAAGTCCATTGGTGCTGGGCCCAGTAACCGTGGGCTGCAACACTGGGGTAGTCTGCACCTCCATGGAGGTGACTGCTGTGGCAGTGCTCTCAACCTGGCTCCACAGGGAACCAAGCTGCTCCTCTGGCACCGTGGAAAAAACTTCCTCGATGGCAAGGCTGGAATCAGAAGAGGAGGTTTCCTCCATATCAGACTGTATAGACCTGGGAGGGGACCTGGAGGCAGGATCAAGAGATCTTGCCATGGCATCCCTTGAATGATGCCATCCTCAGAAAGTCAGCAGGGGCCCTGCTGACTTTAAACTCATGGATCTCAAAAATGCAGTGAGCCATCCAGAAACAGGTGTTGCAGTTGTCCATATCGTGGTTGGGACCCAGGCAATGAAGACTAACATCATGTTGGCCTGTTATGAAAAAATGCCGGCCACAGGGGCACCAATGCATGGGGGCACAGCCCACTTTGGATTTTTTCTTAGCCCCCAAACCAGATATGATGTGAAAAGCGATGTAACAAAACTATAGAAAAGAACTGGCGTCGTTGGTAAAAGGAAAAGGAACTGGCTTATTGGGTTCAGTGGTGGAGGGTGATACTCAGAACTGGGATGGAGGATTGGACACAAACGCGGTGTCAAATTTGGTAGAAGGCCTGATGGGGCAGCAGCAAATTCTGTATTCATGCAGCAGGCGCAACCTTGATGGCGGGAGAAACAGAACTGGGGTGGAGGAGGAGTCTGCGGCACCTAACAGCCAACCCTCATGCACCATGCAATGCGTCAGCCTCATGGGTGGCAGACTCCACCTCCCCAAAAACAAGCTCTGGCAGAGCCACTATGACTGTGAATGCATTAACTAGATAAGGGTGTTTCATGGGCTTAAACATAACCATTTATTTATTTAAGAAATATCAGATTTACAAACCTTTGAGTCAGAGACTCATTTACAAAGGCACCTCATTGAAACTAATACAAAGACAGCACAGTTAACAAGTCCAAAAACAATGGCTCGGAGAGCAGACAGTTATAACAATCATTCACTGGAGATACATGGGTAGCAGTAGATAAACAGATTACATAGTTTAGGCACATAGGCACCACATCAAGAAGACCAAAGCAGTTCAAACAATATGCAATAGCTAAAGCAAATAGACATCAGGAGTCAAAGAGAAGACCAGAATGTTCACATGAAGGCTGTTGCATACATTAACTGAATCAAAGTATAGTACATTGAGAAAGGGCATATTTAAACAATAAGGCATGACAGGGTGTGTGTTATCATGTAATAATATCACTCCTGGAGTGGGTTGAAGCACAAAGTGAAGCAGAGTATTTATTTATTTATTTATTTGCACTTATTTATTTGATCCACTGGATCAGCAATATTTGCACAAGCTGTGCCCAGTGCAGATTTTACAGCACTAGTCCTGGTCTGGTGATCTGGGTTTTACCCATACCACACTGCATATGGCTTAGTGATATACTGTACAGATGGCTGCAGAGTCTAACCCATTGAAGGTTGAAGTTTCAGAAAATCATTATGCTACAAATATCAAGACTCACTCCCTCCCTCATCCTCAGTTACAATTAATCCTCTACTAAAGTCATGCTTAAATACTGGTGCCTCTACATTCATGCCAGTAAGCTTTTAATGCCAACATGCTTCTTCTGCTGCTGTGAGTTAAACTCTTTATTTAAAAACATTTTGTTGAGAAATTTTTGTTTTAGTATATCCCGTCAGGATTGGGAACAATGAATTTGTAAAAGAAACCAAAATCCCCATTTATCAGTTCATTGAATCACAATACAGCATGTTATGAATTTTTCAGATTCTATGTGTAACCTACAGTAAGTCAAACAGAAATTAGACACAAATGCCTACCTATTTGCAAGTGAAGGAAATATGGTTATTATCATTCAGTTGTAAATACCTATATTCACAGCCAGGATTCACATTGCTAGACTCTGGGTAAGTATGACAAGTTTCCTAAATACTGGTACCTTGTCCAGCTGTGTTCTGCTTGTGTGTGTATGTATATGTGTGTGTGTGTGTGTGTGTGTGTGTGTGTGTGTGTGTGTGTGTGTGCTGCTCTTAGGATGGTGATGTCAAATGCTGTGAGGTACCATGGGGAACTTGTTATGCAGAAAGTTCCAGGAAGTGTTTAACCCATTCTACTTCTAATAGCTTTCTGTGATGTCTGTACTGTCCATTATAGCACTGATGATCTGTGCTTTTATGCTTGTGTATAGTTTGATAAAATTAAAAAGTTTAAAGTTGAAACACTCCTGCTAGCTAGACCTGATACACACACAGAAAATAAAAATAGTGAATTAGAGCTATTTAGTAGCCGTTGTCTTACAGAAGCCCCAGTTAGCTAGCTCTCCTCTGGACTGGGAAGGGAGAAGCCCAAGAGGGCAGGGGGGAGCAGCAAGGTTAGCTCCCAGGGTGGGGACTGACCAAAGGAGCAGATGCAAAAGCCTACTAGGCCTATTCTGCTGGCATTTTTGTATGTTAGCATGCTTACTACACCAACACCATGAACCATAAAACAGATGACTGCCATAACTAGGCAGGCAGTATAGCACAGTGTTTTAAGGCTCTTCTCTGCAAATCTGGCGATCTATGTTTGAATTCCACAGCTCCCACACAAATGTGGAGTATCTTTTCAAGAAAGTATAAAATACCGTGAAATGATTTTAAAGCAGTGCACATGTTAAATCCTACTGCCACAGTCAAAACATCATACCCTACCTACTTACCACATATAAACTCAACTATATTAAAAAAATAATTCTAGGCACTTTTTATTTTTACCAAGAGAGACACACTAAGCTGAAAGCTTGTTTTCAGGTGTGACCTGGGAGCAGAAGGAAGTTAAGTGATTTGTGCAGGGTCACACAGTATGCAAGTGGGGGCTGTGAGAGTCAAACCCAGGTCTCCAGGTTTGTAGCTCAGAGCCTTAAACCACTGCCTACTCAACCATTTACAACACAGCTACACTTATATATAATACATACTTCTCAAACTTGAAAGAAAAAATACACTTTATCATCAAAGACTGTATTTACCAAGTACTGTGCCCATGTTTAAACTAATTTGAACTCCCCAATAAATGTGCCCTGACATGAAATTGCATGTTTAACTGTAAATACAATTAAAACTTGTATTTCTAAATGCATTACTAACACCAATGCTTCATGATTAAAACAATTTCAACCCCTCCCCCCATGACAGATTGCATTCTGGGAAGACTGCCTTGGCAAGATGCTATAAAAAAACTGAAAAACAGGTTTAATGGAGTGAATGCTGACATCCTATTTCTAGTGTCCATGAGAAAAGAAAAAAATAGTTAAGATTTTTTATGTCAGCTCTGATCAGAATAGCTTTTAAAATCACCAATTGTTTTCATGTTCAGTGTTTTCTAATACATCTCAAACTTAAAAGAAAAACACACTTTATCATCAAAGTCTGTTTTCAGCTTCCTACCATGCACTTCATTTGTAAAAAAAAAAAATGATCTTGTCACAGACCACAATCAGCACTAACTACTAACAGAATGCTGATACCTACATTTACAATTTAGCAAATACTTGAAATCAAAGATTCTATGTGTAATCTACAGTACGTCAAACAGAAATTAGACACAAATGCCTACCTATCTGCAAGTGAAGCAAATGTGGTTATTATCAATCAGTTGTAAACACCTATAGTCACAGCCAGGATTCACATTGTTAGACTCTGGGTAAGTATGACAAGTTTCCTAAATACTGGTATCTTATCCAGCTGTGTTCTGCTTGGGTTGTGTGTGTGGGTGTGTGTGTGTCTCAATGCTTTCAAAGTTTTGAAACTACTAAACACAAATTATATATAAACTATACATATATATATAATGTTTAAGAAAAACATGTGGCTCTTACTGTAAATTAAAATGTGTGTCTAGGCCTCCTTCTGAGACCCCAGGTGGCTCTGATAATCATTTGTTCCAAAGGATTTTTAAGTCAATTTGAAGGCATTAAATAACTTCTGTTCTGTTCTGTTCACCACTGCACAGGCATGTCTGTGTCCCAAACTAGTGTATCTTGTTACAGCATGCTAGAGCTATCTCATGCCCCTCCCACATGAATCAGAAAAAAGTTTGGGGTAGAGGCAGAGGTGGATCTTACTCCAAAAAAAACCCTAATGCTGCCTCCCACTACTCAGGTTCCATTTCTTGTACCACCCATTTAAGAAAAAAAATAGTGCCCTGCAACCATTGACTAACATGAAAGCATATTTATTTTAGGGCAGAAAACATTGCTTGGAGGAGGGTAAGGCAGAGGAGACTATTTACACCTTCAGTCATTTCCACAGACAGAAAACATGACATCACTCCTTTTGTACATGCAATACTCCTGTAGGCTCCGCCCACAGTTGCAGAAAGCTCCCATGCAGGTGCACACCTCCAGCTTACACCCAGCAGTAATGAATGGTGAAGACTGACAAGGGAAGATCATTGGCAACTGATTGACATGCAAGCATGGCAAGCAAGCAGGAAAATATTTAGCCAAAGTTCCATGTCAAAGCTGTGCTATCTGGAAAAAGCATGGTCAAAAACCACACCGTCCATGCCATTAAAAAGAGCATGGTCTTTGCAGGTGACACAAAGATCTGCAACAGGATTGATACACAAGTGGGGTGGAAAGGATGAGAAAGGACTTAGCAAGGTTGGAGGAATGGTCAAAAGTATGGCAGCTTAGATTTAATGTAAAGAAGTGCAAAGTAATGCACCTGGGAAACAAAAACCCAGGGAAAGAGTACACAATGGGGAGGGGGATACTAATAACAACAAAAATGGAAAGGGACTTGGGGTAGTCATATCAGATGACCTAAAGGTAGGCAAGCAATGTGAGAACCCCTCCACCCTCAGCTAGTGGTCAAACAGGAGTTCAGCATGTCTGTAGTTCATTTGCATCACCAGGTAAAGAAAAAGATCTGGCTCCCCATACGATGCACAGGAGAAATGCTAGACCTCGACCAACAACTAACACACCGAAATCTGACCAATGGAAAATCATGTACAAAAATGCTTGCAGTCTGGGAAACAAGAACCCAGACCTGCAGCAATAATGACAGAGGCTAAACTGGACATAGTAGCCATTAGCTAGACATGGTTTACCAGTAACCACACTTGGGAGACTTCAGTACCTGGCTATATACTGTTCAGAAGAGACTGAGGTGCAAAAAGGGGGGTGGAGTGGCCCTTTATGTCAATGAAAATATCAAAGTTATGGAAATTCAGAATACACATAAGGAGCCAGAACTGTTGGTCACCCTGGAAACAAGAAATGGGACAACCATATGAACTGGGGTTGTGTACAGGCCTTCAGACCAGGGGGAGGACATAGACACATTACTGTTAGAAGATATACAAAACATGACAGTGAAAGGGGAGGTTCTGATAATGGGAGACTTCAACATGCCAGATACAGATTGGTCAATACCAGCAGGGACATCTGCCAGAACTAGACACATGTTGGATTTTCTACAGGGGGAGGGCCTCAAACAACTGGTATAATAATCCACTAGAGACAGGGCTATCCTAGATCTAGTACTGAATAACAGGGAAAGGATCACAGATCTCCAGGTAGAAGGTCACCTGGGGGCCAGTGACCATCACATGGTATGGTTCAATTTGGCCACTAGAACAAAATCATTCCATTCTAAGGCAAAAATATGGGACTTCAGAGGAACTGACTTTGATAAGATGGCCAACAGAGTTAAGCTAGCCCTGGCAAAAAGAAATACAGGTGAGGTGGTACAGGCAAAGTGGGCAAGCATTAAAGAGGCAATACTTAAAGCAATATCCCATTGTGTTAGTGAGAAAAGGAAGTGCAAAAGAAGAAGGAAACCACTTTGGTTCTCAAACACAGTAGCAGAAAAGGTCGGAGCCAAAAGGCTGGCCTTCAGGAAATATAAGGGAACGCATCAGGATGAAGATAGGGAGGCATACCAAACTTCCCTAAGGGAAGCAGGGACAGCAGTAAGGGAGGCAAAGGCCCAAACTGAGGAAACACTAGCACGAACAGTAAAGAAGATGACAAGACTTTCTATAGATACATTAGTGAAAGGAGAAAGTCCAGAGGGGTATTACAGATCAATGGGGATAAGGGGCATGTAGGAGGAGGACCATGTAAAGCATCTATCCTAAATAGATACTTCTGCTCAGTATTTACTGAAGAGAAGGTAGGGCAGGGCCCACAACTCTGCACCATGGACACAGGGGGAGGGAGGTGTGTACTAGTCCCTTCACAAAAGAAAGGCTTCTACATGAGCTCGATAAGCTCAGGGTGGACAAGGCAATGGGACCTGATGGCATACATCCCAGAGTACTAAAGAAGCTAAGGGTGGAACTAGCAGAGCCATTATCAGAACTGTTTAGTGAGTCTCTGAGCACAGGAAAGGTCCCAGAAGACTGGAGAAGGGCTCATGTGATCTCGCTCCACAAGATTGGTAGCAGGGAGGAGGCAGGAAACTACAGACCACTCAGTCTTACCTCAGTAGTGGGCAAGATTATGGAGACACTTCTTAAGGAAAGGATAGTGCAACACCTGGAATCCATAGGAGCACAGGATCCAAAACAGCATGGGTTTACAAAAGGAAGGTCCTGTCAAACTAATCTCATAGATTTCTTTGACTGGGTAACCAGAGTGGTGGACCAAGGGGGAGCAGTTGATGTTTCCTACCTTGACTTCCAGCAAAGCTTTCGATACTGTTCCACATAGAAGATTGATTAATAAGCTGGGTAGGCTTGGGGGTGGTCAGATGTTGGTCAACTGGGTGCAAACTGGTTGACAGGCAGAAAACAGAGAGTGGTGGTAAATGGTATACAGTCAGAAGAGATGCAAGTCACAAGTGGGGTACCTCAGGGATCGTCTGGGGCCAGTCCTCTTCAATATCTTAATCAGTGACATTGCAGATGGACTGGAGGGTAAGGTTTGTCTGTTTGCAGACGACACCAAGATCTGCAACAGAGAAGATGATCCAGATGGTGTGGGCAGAATGAGAAGAGATCTGGATAAACTAGCAAAATGGTTGGAAGAGTGGCAACTGGGGTTTAATGCAAAGAAGTGCAAGATCATACACATAGGGAAGAGAAACCCTGAAGCCACCTATAGGCTGGGAGAAGAGTTGCTGTCAGTCACAAGGGAAGAAAGAGACTTGGGCATCATCATCACCAATGACCTGAAATCATCCAATCAGACCTCTAAAGCAGTAGGTAAGGCTAGAGGGATGTTGGGGTGCATTAGTAGGGGTATCACAAGTCAGAAGAGGGGGGTTATAATCCCTCTTTACAAGACACTGGTTAGGCCCCATCTGGAGTACTGCCTGCAGTACTGGAGGTCACACCTTCACAAGGACATTAACCACATTGACGCAGTCCAGAGAAGGGCAACCAAAATGGTGCAAGGACTGCATCAGAAAACATATGAGGACAGAATAACTGAACTCAATATGTATACCCTAGAGCAAAGGAGAGAGAGAGGTGATATGATTGAAACATTCAAACACCTTAAGGGCATTAACAAGGTGAAAGAGTCTAACATGTTTCGATATAAAACAAAATAGCAGGATAAGTGGACACAGCATGAGATTAGAGGGAGGCCGATTAAGGGGTAATGTGAGGAAGTTCTTTTTCCCAGAAAGGGTGGTGGATACATGGAATGGCCTACCTCAGGAAGAGGTGGATATGAATACAGTGCAGGGCTTCAGACAGGTATGGGATAGGCATAAGGGAGCAATACAGTTGAGTATGAAAAGATAGGCCATTGACAGAGCAAAGGCCTATGGCACATTCATAAGGTAGAAAAAAAATGGGCAGACTGGATGGGCCTTGTGATCCTTATCTGCCGTCAACTTCTATGTTTCAGTAAGGAGAGTTGGGGGAATACTGGGATGTATAGGGAGAGGCATCACCAGTAGAAAACAAGAAGTTGTTATCCCTCTGTACGGACAGTTGGTGAGACCCCATCTGTAGTACTGCATGCAGTTCTGGAGACCTCATCTCTACAAGGACATAGACAGGATGGAGGCAGTCCAGAGGAGGGCAAGTAAAATGGTGCAGGGTCTGCACCAGAAACCATACAAGAGAGAGAGAGACTAAAGGAGCTTAATATGTATACTCTAAGGAAAGGAGGGATGGGAAGACATGATAGAAACTTTCGTACCTCAAGGGAATCAACAAAGTCCAAAAGGGTAGCATATTTCAGAAAAGAGATGTGCAAGAACAGAGGACACAATTTGAAGATAGAGGAGATGGCTCAGGGGCAATGTGAGGAAGTATTTTCATGGAGAGGGTGGTGGATGCATGGAATGGCTTTCCTGAGGAGGTCATGGGGTCAAAAACAGTGGGGGAATTCAAGAATGCATGGGACAGACAAAATGCAAATTCTGGTGGGGGGGCAGGAGGAAGTAGGCTGTTGGTTAACTAGGATCTGCAGCTTATCCAATAGCTAGAGAAATGGGCAGACTGGGTGGGTCAAGCGGTCGTTATCTGCCATCAAAGTCTATGTTTCTATGTATGGTCAAAAACCATGCCATCATAAATATACAACCTAGGACACTTCCTTTACCTCATTATCAAAATATATAGTTGGTACTCCATAAGTCCAATGTATATGTTTTGATAATAAACTACAAGAAGTGTGCTAGGTTGTATAGTGGCACTTTCACTGTTTTTTTCTTGTGCACTTATTATGGCATAGTTTTTCACCATGCTTTTTCAGATCCACGGTCTTGACAGAATACCTTTAGCCAAAAGACTAAAAATTGTTGAATAGAAAACAGAAATTACAACCATAGAAGATAAAGATGTTAAGATTCAGGATGTATATATACTCCCACAGTTCTGTAGGGGTTAACGTCCAAATGTATCAGAGCAAAATAATAGGAACTTTTCTTTAAAACCTTTATGAGTCATAATTTGACCCCTTAGACACTAAGTTATATTATAAGATGTATGGAAAATGTGTTATTTCTTCATCTGAAGTTGAGAATCTTGACTGACCCACCACTAAACAGAAAATTGAAGATACCTGTACAATGCACAACATGGTAATGGGGAAAAGGAATTCTGTTTGGCATTATTGCCTTCTATATTATCATTACTTGAGAAACTTTTCATTCAAATACTGAAGTTACATAAACTGTGAGAGTCTTTTAAAATGGCATATATTACATTGGTCCCCAAGAAGAGTAAAGTCTTGAATTACGTGGAAAATTACAGACCTGTCACCTTATTAAATGTGGACTATAAAATGAATACCAAATTACTGATTAATACAATTCTCCCACTTCAGATAAGATGATACACCAAAATCAATCTGGTTTTATACCACAGAAGTCTATACGTACCAGAATACATAGAATTCAGTTTATTATAGAACATTCACAAGTGATCAAGAAAAAAGCAGTATTACTATCCCTTGATGCATGAAAAGCATTTGTAATGTTTGAGTGGAGACATTTACTCCATTCTTTTGGCTTATTCTGAATTTCCAGACACTTTCATACAGTACATTAAAGTTATCTATGATACTACAAAAGCAAAACATTAAGGAAAACAATTTTTCTGATGTTTTTTCTTTGTCTAGAGGAGTAAGACAAGCCTCACCCCTTTCACCTACATTATTTGTGATAGGTCTGGAAATGTTATTAAATAAAATAAGGGACAACAATAATATTAAAGGGATTCAAATAGGTGCAACGGAGACAATGATTAGAGCATATGCAGATGATTTATTACTACTCTTAGAAGATCCTAAAAATAGCTCAAATGAACTTAAAATAATTGTAGACAGATTCTCAAAAGTAGCTGGTTATGAAGTCAAGTGAGAGATTATTACTTTTAATTGAGATGAGGTTGGCAGTATTTAATAGATATCCACTGCTTCTTTGTGTAAAGAAGACATGCACTATTTGGATATTATATTGACTAACAGTTTAGACGGTTTATATGCACTGAACCATCATGGTTTAGTAACAAATTTTAAAGCTAGAGTACCGGGCTGGGGCAAAATCCCAAAGTTTCTTCAGGGTAAAAATAGGTAATAAAAATGATAGCAATGCCATGCTTGTTATATGCTCTCCAAGCCATTATCACACATATTCGACAAAGTTGGTTAAAAGAAAATTAACTTACTTTTCAGAAATATTTATGGAACCATAAACAACCTAGAATTTCCTGGCAGAAATTATGTCAAACAAGGGACATGGCTTTTCCAGATATTGATTCATATCACTAGCTTATACAATTAAATTAACCATTTCCTGGGCAAATACAGACAAAGATTATTTAACTGTAAAAAATACAATTCTAATAGAATTTCTAAATAATCTAGGTGATATTAGAAACATATGGTTTGCCCCCACAAAATTTATAAAATCTAACAGTGTAATAGTTAAGCAGTCAAGTAAATCAGTTAAACAGTTCTTAAGTAAAATGCCTTGGGCAACTAATGCGTCAGACACAAATCCTATTTGGAATAATCCAAATATAAGATTAAATGGGAAACCTCTCAATAAAAAACTCTGGATGGAGAAAGGAATTAGGAGATTGCAGGACATATTAGACAAGGATAAAAATATGGAATGGGACAAATGCAGACATACTGTAAATATGAATCGGAAAATCACCAGTATTATTTTTACCTTCAGCTCTGTAATCTCTATAGAAAGGATTTTAAACAATGGGAAAGATCCCTAAATAGCACAGACTTAGGAAAATAGCTAAATAATGTTCTTTCCAGTAAGTCAAAAACACTTGTCTGCATGGATTATTAAACAATAACATTCATGTTCTGAAAGAATCTATAGTTATACTGTGAAAAACTGGGGGACAGAGCATAAAATGTATATCATTAAACTGCAATGGCAAACGGCTTGCAAATCTGTTCAAGACTATAAATCATCAAGCGATAAATCCAGTCAATTTAAGATTATTAATTGGGCATATTAGTCATCAAATAAATTATTTAAAAGGAAGGTCAAACAAGATTCAAATTGCTGGCATTGTGGGCAACCAAATGCTGATATTCACCACTCATTTTGGGAGTGTACCATTAGTAAAAACTGGTGGAGTTAGTCTTTTGACATTCTGGAAAGAATAGACATTCATCTACAAAGTAGGAAAGAAGGTTGCTACATGTTAAATAAAAACTTGATGTAACAGAGACAATGGGCAATATTCAAAGTTAATAACATGGCAGGGAAAAGGCTGATTTTAAAATATTCAAAGCACTCAAATGATAACATATCTCTTCCAAAATTTTAATGGAAACAGCTTTTCTCAGCTTCTTATATAATGCTGCATTTTTCAACAATGGTGATCTATTTTGGAAGCTATAGAACTAACAATATTGATGATTGGCTAGCCAGTGACTTCGTGAATCTGTAACGTTCCTATTCTGCACATCAGATTTTTGGATGCCTGTGACAGGGTTAGTTGGGCCCTGTCCCATTTGTGATGTGTAGAGAGAGTTTGAAGCAAGGATTCTGCCTACTATTTCTGACTTTTCTATTGGACTGCGCCGTCACCTCTCGCCTCTACTTGCTGCTCTTTCCTTTTCCCTTTGACTCTCTCTACCTTGCTTGTATATAGTTATGAAAAATGTATGAAACTAGGTTCCCCAATTTGTAAACTAGATATAGTTATTATTGTTGAAATGATTACAGAACACAGCTTTTTTGAGTTTATTAGCAAAGTGTATTGGAGCGTGACCTTTTGACCTCAGGCTGGTAGAATCCGTCAGCAAAAGAGGCCAGCTTGTAGCTGGGTCACAATGCTCTGGAAGCTAGAGTCTGACAAGATTCGGAAGATTTGGGTCACAATGCTCTGGAAGCTAGAGTCTGACAAGATTCGGAAGATTTGGGTCACAATGCTCTGGAAGCTAGAGTCTGACAAGGTTCTAAAGCTGTGAGTCGCAATGCTCTAGTGGAAGCTAGAAGCTGGAAAGGTTCCAAATTGTTGTGTGAAAAAAGGAGAGCAAGTGTCTTCAGGGGGATTTAGAGACCTGGATGCAACAGAGAGCTTGATTCTAGGCTTTAGTTCTGAACTCAGAAATGTACAGACTGGTTTTCAGCATAGGCAGTGCAAAAAACAAAGTCCAATTTCTAAGTTCAGAACTGAAGTCTACAATCAACCAGCTCTCTGTTGCATCCGGTCTCCAGATCCCCATGAAGCAGGGTTGCCACCTTTGGATGAGGCAAAAACCTGATCCTAAGCTCTGCCCCTAGCCCCACCCCTTTTCAGGACTCATCATGCATTGTTCCTCCTAGAAGTCCATTTGTTATATCAATAAAAAACAACGTTTAAAGCAGCAGTTCAACAAAAATGTGAAGATACTATACTGTACCTGTTAAAGTTACTTTCCTAGGTTCTTCCTAATTATTTATTTACTTATGTGTTTAATTATTTATACTGGTTTACCAGATAAACATACAGTGATAAAAAAAAATCTCATTTACGGATATGATCTGGGGGAGACAAGGGAAATACTGTAAATAGCATACAATAGTATAAATACCTTATATTTTTTTTCTGGCTCCATTTCCGTTCATGTCTCACAGTACTATTTAAAAGCCAAAGAAGTGACTATACTTTTTCTTAAGGAAATAAAATAATTTTAAAACATTTAAAATGCCTAAATTCTATTAGAGATGAAAATGTTTACCAGCAAATGAAAGTGGAGGACAACTGACTCTGTTACTGTTACAAAGGTAGAGCCAGCTATTGCTGCCTATGCCACTTTAAGATGCAGTGGAAAGATTAGGTTAAGTAAGTGCTAATGGTGTTACTGGCCATACTTTACACCTCCCAGGGCGACTGCATTCACAAACAAAAGGCTACACTGACAACAGAACTTGTTTGTAACCTGGACATGTAGCTGAAACAATGAGTGATATGACAACATTTATGTCAAAAGTATGTGAGCACTCAAAATGGCTCAAAAACCTGACCAACACAGAGCAAAACCTGATAAGGATCCTGAAAACCTGATCACCAGGAAAAACCTGACAGGTGGCAACCCTACGGGCATGAAGACAGTTGCCCTCCTCTTTTCTGGTGTTGGGGGAGGTATATGTGACAGGGTTGGTTGGGCCCTAACCCATCTGTGAAGTAAGCATTCTGCCTATCTATGTCTTTTCGACTGGGCTATGCAGTTAACTCTTGCCTTTACTAGCTGTTCTTTCCTTTTCCCTTTTTGCTTTCTCTTCCTCTCTACCTTGCTTATACTGTATATACAGTAATTATAAAAAATATGTATGAAACTGGGTTCCCTGATTTGTAAACTAGATATAAATATTACTGTTGCAATAATTACAAAAACAACTCGAGTTTATTAGCAAAGTGTATCAGAGTGTGACCTTTTGACCTCAGGCTGGTGGAATCTGTCAGCAAAAGAGGCCAGCTAGTAGCTGGGTCACAATGCTCAGAAGCTAGAATCTGACAAGGTTCTGAAGTTCTGGGTCACAGTTCTCATGTGGAAGCTAGAAGCTGACAAGGTTCTGAATTTTTGTGTGAAAAGAGGAGAGCAAGTGTCCTCAGGAGGATCTGGAAACTGGATGCAACAGAGAGCTGGTTGACGTAGACTTCAGTTCTGAACTCAGAAATTGTACTTTCTTTTTTGGACAACCTATGCTGAAAACCAGTCTGTACATTTCTTTTTGTTTTTATTCTCGTTACTACACTATTTGAGAATTTTACTATTTATCCTGGTCTAGTTATGTTTTCTGACCCAAGCCTCAGCAACAATGCCACATATATTTATTGATTATATATGAAGACTGTATTTATTAACAACTGGATTTAATAATCTTTCTTTTATATATAATGTAATGTATGACCAGACTGTATTGTGTACTACAAACTTGTTCCATGCGACAAATAAAAATTTAATTACAAGGAAGTGAGTGTGTGTGTGTGGGGGGCATGGTTGGAGCTGATAGTTGGAGAAGTTTAGGGTCCAGACCATCTGGGCTAGATTTGGAAGGGCTTAATTAGGATAGGGCAAGAAGGGTCTCCTGGGGAGTGACATGTGGAAAGTCAAAACCCATGGAAGAGTAGGCTAGAGGACAGGGAGGGGAGCAGGTGAGAGGTGAGGAACCAGAAGGTGGGGAGAGCAGAGGGCACAAGTGGTGAAAAACTAATTGAAGTGAGTGGCAACAAGAGGTAGGGTTTGATACTGGTTAGCCATTAACTAAAAGGGCTTGAGGGGAGCAGACTAGGCCCACATGAGTGGTAAGACTTTTATAACAAACTCGTGGCTTTGTCACTCGTTAGTCATTGAATTTATCACTCATTAGCAGAGATAAATGTGCTATTTCACAGCAACCCATAATAGTCTCTATTTATCACACCATGTAGCCTCCAGGTAAATGTTTAGCTAGAGGTTAGATGTGTCACAATGACTTATCCTCAACCTTGGAACCAATCAGAGAGCAGCTTTCATAATGTTGATGACAACCCAATAGCCCTGTATCCTCAAATCAGATAATACTGCAGTTTGAGGATGACTGCACAATAGGAGGCAGTGTGACAGTGGTTAGAGCACTGGCTTGGAAACCAGGAAGATCACAGGTTCAAGCCCCTTTAGAGCCTAATCGTCACTGTGTGACCTCAGCATGTTACTTAAACTCCCAGTTCTCCAGTCTACTCAGTTATGGGAATGGATAGAAGCAGTACCCCACTATTAACAAGATGTTGAATCTCAGCTGGGCTATCCAGGCTAAATAAATTGTAAATAAATAAATACATATGAGCTTATAATTTTTGTGGCTTAGGTTTAAAATAACATCAGCAGTCAAACTGCCACCAGTTAAGAAGAGGATAAAGCCCTACTCAAAAATATGATCCCAAGCTAAAGGCAGCAGTTTTTTTTTTCCAGTATAATACAGGCCAGTACAACATTATCTATTCAGTCTTTCATATTGATTCCCCTAAAGGCCCAAAATAAATCTGTCTAGCATCCTTGCAGAAAGCTAAACTCTGTTGACATGTGCTAACCACCTACACTGAAGAACATCCCATGGGGTCCAGCTCACTTTTTCTTTTTAATTATTTTGTTTACTGTAGGTTCACCATGAACATCTAATTTGGTAAACATTTGAAATGCTTTTGAGAGGCAGCATGATCTAGTGGTCAGAGCAGTGGCCTGGAAAATATGAAATTACAGGTTCAATTCCCACTTGAGCTAAATACTGTGTGACCTTGAGCAAATCACTTAACCAGTACTCCAGTCCACCTAGCTGTGGAAGTGGCCAGAATTGGATCCTACTGGAAACATAATATTGAATCTCAGCTGGATATGCTGTAAATGAATTGTAAAAAAATATATATATACATGTGTTTTATATATATATATATATATATACACACACATATGTATATGTATATATATATATATATATATATATATATATATATATATATATATATATGGATATACCATGGCCCCAGTGAAAATATGCTTGATATTTTCCCGAGTGCACTTGTCTTTGACCTTATGTGGTCACGAGTAGCGAAGCCATGAGTGACCCCATAAGGTCAAAATGCACGAGGAGAAATATCAAGCATATTTTCACTGGGGACATGGCATATTTAATTTATGTAATGGCTGTTTTTTGTTCTTTAGTTCTTTTATTTTTTGTTTATTTGTGTGAATTTATTTTTAGTGCCGCTTTGCTGTTTGACTGCTCCCGTGGTTTTCATGGCGCTGATAGTTGTTGGTAGGGGTGATAGCATGGTATATAGGGTTCATACGTGCATTGCTTGCCAAATGCTAGTTTTTGATTGGCTGAGGTTCTTTTGTGGGGAGGATGAGAAGTTTTTTTTAAATGGCGGCGTTAGATCCCGCTTAGTGAGGGAGCCAGACTGTATTGTGGTTGCTGGGTTTTTATTTTGCGCTGATTAATTTTTTAAAAGTCTATCTGGTTGATCCTGCTTTTAGTTATTGGCAGCTCGTTTAGGTACTATGGAAGAGGAGTTTGCTGCCAGCTACCGGAGTCACTGTGAGACATTTGGAGGCATATAGTAAAAGTCGGCGCTGGGACGGGAGAGAGGTATTTCATGTTTTCTTCAGGTTCAGGAAGACTTGGTTTTACTATTGTGCAATTTTCTTTTTGTTTTTTAATAAATAGAACACTGTGCAAAAAAATAAGAAAGAAATGAACCTGTCAGTGTGAATGCCGGTTTCACACTGAGAAGGTCAGAACTGTCCTGTGAGTGAGTGAGTGAGTGAGTGAGTGAGTGAGTGAGTGAATTTTGAGTGTATACAAAGGGTGACTTCTCTAAGAGCTGTATTTGGTGCTGGGAGAAAGTGAAAGTGTTCTGTGTGGTGTACAGGAGAAATGAAACTGTTTGTGGAGCTGGCATGCAAGTGAGCAGGTGCATTTTGATTGTACTGCTCATGCTGCCAGCTCCAACCAGTCAAATGCTTTGTGAGCAGTTGTGCTGAAGTGCAGTTTGTGTCTGGTTATTACCTACAGTGAGAATAAATTACCTACAGTGAGAATAAACGCGATATTCTCACTGTAGGTCTGACCAGCCAAAAATACTGCTGTTATTTGCCACTTTTTATACTCACCCCCATTACATATATATATATATATATATATATATGTATTAGAGGCCAAAAACTCAGTTTAATGCATTAGTTAGGGTTGTTCCACAGCGACAAAAGTGAGGAAATTCCGATTGGGGTGCACATTGGGATCGTCAGCCCTAACTTCCACCCCATGACATGTGTAAAGCAGCAGGAAGTATAGGAGAATGGGTGAGAGTTAGGACCCACGATCCCAATGCACACCCCAATGCCGGTTGGGGGTGGGCGGGGACCAAGGGGTTTTCAACCCTAACAGCTAATTTCCTTACTTTGTCGCTGTGGAACAACCCTAACTAATGCATGAAACAGAGTTTTGCCTCTAATTTCCCTTCTTTGAGAATGATAACGAGAAATAGTGAATGTAATGCAGCGGCGGGAAGCGCGGGCCGCTCCGCCTAACATGATGTCTTGTGGCATACTAACAGGGACAGCAACACAAATAGAAATGCTAACAGTGGCGCACATGGTGACACAATTGCGAATGAGAACAGAAAGGGTAACGCACATGGTGGCGTAGACGGGAACGGTCTGCAAAATGATGTGTTGTCACATAGTAACATGGTGCCTGCAAACAGAAATGTCAATGGGCATGGTGGACGTAAGTGAAACAGAACGATAAACAGTACTGTAGACAGAAATGGCAAAAATAACAGAAGCGCAAGCACAAATGAAAACGCAGGATAACGCACATGGTGGCGCAGACGCCAACGGGTAAGTGAATCGGTACTGGAATCGGGCAAGGAAAGGGCAACAGTAACAGTAATGTAAGCACAGGCTGGTCTTCCCCAAAACCTGCATAGAGAAAGACAGTGAGTACAAATAATGTATGCATAATAATGAGTATCGGCGCAGAAAATGAGAACTTGGAATACTAAATACGTTATATCTCAGGAACCGTACCACGTAGAAAAAAAATTTAAAAGTCATATTATTTACAACTGTCCTGGCTACAGTGAGAATAAATTACCTACAGTGAGAATAAACACAATATTCTCACTGTAGGTCTGACCAGAATTTTTCCGACGAAAAGTCCGTATCTCGCACTGTTTCCGAGATACGGGCCCTGAAAGGCGCGGCGAACGCCGTAATGTTATCCTATGGGAAAAACTGTCAACTTTGGACTGCTGTAACTTTGCCACTGTGTAATATTTTTTCAATACAACACTGAAAGGCACATCTGTGAGATGTCGGATCCATTCCCGCCAAATTTCAGCCCAAAACTCCCAACGGTTCTTTTGCAGCGCAGTGCCAAAGAATCGCTGTCACTTTCCCACAGATGGAAAACTACTGTCGCAATTTGCGAAAGCTTTCGCAAAAAAGTTCGACACTTTCGTGAGCACAAAAGTAATTTGCGAAAGTACTTTTTCCAGAAATTTGAAAAACATATTTCTGGGGTGTTTTACCACAAACTAAAGACATGGCAAGCATCCTCAGGGTCTGACTAGGTGAAAACAAAAATAATTAGGTTGCTAGAGGGTCCCAAATTTAAATGCCAACCATTTCTCTGATCACCAACTGAAAACAAAATGGCCAATTTGTGAAAGTAACAGGCCCATTTGCGAAAGTAAAAATGCATTTGCGACACTGTCAAACTTTTTGTTAACTTTTCCCATTGACTTATAATGGGAAACTGTTTTTTGAATAACGTTTGAACCGTTTAATATTTTTTCACGAAATCTTCAAAGGCACATCGGGGACCCCAGCCACACATTCCCTGAAGATTTCGGGCCGGTCGTACTAAACCGTCGACCTGTAAGTATGGTGACCGTAGAATTCCAGAAAAAGCGTAAAGCAGCAGCACAGATCCGTTTTATAACTCACAGCTGTATATCTGACCAGTACAAAACTTGGCAGATACCAAGGCCTATGGTTCTTAATCGTGTATTCCAAATTTCAGGTAAATCTGTCAAACGGTTGCAAAGTTATTAAGGTGCAAAGTTTGGGGGTTTAACATAGAAATGGCTCCTCAACCCTAACTATAGTGGCACTACCGTGCCACTATAATATATATATATATATATTTATATATATGAAATTGATGATGTTTCACAAGCTTTAATAAATGTAATGCACATGTGCTGATGACCCAGGTCCCAGATTTGAGCCTGGCTAGCCACTGTGAGCTGGCATAGACTATGTTGGCGACGGAACTGGAGCTGGACTGCAAAGATGACCGAGAGAGAACTTTAAATAAGCTGCCTCATTATAGCCCCTCCAGTTCCCTTTTGCTTTTGGACTACCCGATGAAGGTCGGGAGTGGGTGTGGGGGAGGATATGAGGAGTGAGAGCAATTTGTACGGGCAGGGTATTCTGATTTTTTTTATATATTATTGTGACTTTCCCTCTCCTATCAAATGGATCATTGTTTGGTGCCACCATAGCAACATGCTTCCTTTTCCTGTGAGTGTGGGTGAATGGCTGCCTTCATAGCTGACACCAGTGCTGCTCTGTGATTGCTTTTCAAGGGAAGGTTGCAAATGCCAGGCTTTTTATATCCTCCTTCTCTCCCTGGAAGCTGAGCACATTGCCTCTGTGACAGCCCCAGCCCTCAGCCAGCTTCAGCAAGGGACTTCAAGGTCTGAATGCTACTTCACCATCTGATGCATTTACCACTGGGGAAGAATGGCCCTTTGGGGGTCATGGTGGAGATTTACAGTGTTGGTTATAAAAGTTGACTGTGGTATCATGGTGTTGCTGCAACCACAGAAAAGAATACCAAGGTTTACTGCAAACCATGGTAAAAAACTGCATGTTAATCAATGCGGCTTTTTTTACCAAAGTAGCAGCAAACCACAGTATTTATTTCCACAGCTGGGGTACTGGCTAACTTTTATATAACTAGCACTGTATCTGCAGAGCCATAAACTGTAGGCCCCAGTATGCTGTTGACTACTGCACAAGACCCAAAATAAATAGCAGGGGGCTTCATCTCTACTTTTTCTGCTCCAGACCCCACCCCTCTTTTTAAAACTAGAAAATTCATCACCCTAAAAATAAAATACCCCCTTAAGCTTTTTGTTTTTATTTATTTCACTAAGCTCAAAGCACGTCTAACTAATATCAACGTGATGTCTCTTGGTGTTATGCAACTAGCTTCATGAATGAAAAAGGGCATTGGCAAGCTAAAGCTTTCAGAGAACATGGGCTTACAGTATGTCAGTACAGCTGGTGCACAAGAGAAAAGCAGCTTTACACCTGAGAAAATATGCTTGTTTAATTCCACAAAGGCATTTACAGTCGATGAAATGCAGCGATGGATGAAGTTGGTGGTGTACAAAGTTTTATTAGTTTCTTACTGAATATCAGGCCAGCGCAGGCAAGGAAGACCCCAGTGACCAAAGTTGATGCAACCACCACCAGGATGAGCGGGAGTGGAAGGTACCCCTCCAGGAATGGTCCTTTGGGAACTGGAAAAAGAGGAAGGAAGGGCAATGAAAAATATTAGTAAAAATATTTAAAAAACACATGTGAAGAGCAAATGTTTACATCTAATAACTAGGCAACTATTTATTGTATTTTGATGTGTTTGTAATTACTTTATACTTTTATAATAACATATCTGTGCAGTAAAAAAAAATGGAGTTTCTCATTTGTTTTTCTCACTGCTAGCAAAAAATAATTCAACAGAACTCTGGTATTGTGATGTCAGAAACTGTTAACTACTCATGAGCCCAATGTACTTCAGTGAGAAACTAAATATATTTATCTATATTTTTCAAAATAAATAAACACTTCTTTCACTAACAAGTTTTGCCTTCTATATGTTTGCACTATTGCGGTACAACTGCATGATTTTATAATTTTTAAAACAGTAATAGGCTTCTCTTTTCTTCTTTCCTAATAAAATTTGGTTATGAAGAAAATGTCACATGCTAAATTATAACAAAATATCACAGTCAATCAAAAATCACACATTTTATATTTTGGTGGTAGAAAGTCATATTTACCTATAAAAATATAAAAGCTGAGCTGCAGTTTCCCATTGAAAGGCACTGCTGGCCTTGCCTGTAAAATTTTTCTGACATCATAATATAAGAATTTCATTGGATTTGTTTTTTCTGTTAGTTGGCAAAATACAAATAAAATAATGAAAAGGTAATTAAAGCAGCAGTACAATGAAATTGGGCACGATCTGACCCTACCTTTTTTTAACTATAAAAGATTCCAAGCATTTTCTAATTTTATTTGGTGGCACAGTCAGTTTTCTAATTCCATCAAATCTGAGTATTCTGCAAATGTTTTAATTGAATGTTTTTTCAAAAAAAAAAAGATGGCTCTAACACTTTGCATAGAAACAGCACCGAAGGCCTGTCAAGGGTTGGGATCAAAAAAATAAAAAAAGACTCATGGTGCGCAGCATAAGAGGTACCTAGACAAGTACATCTGTGGGCATTGTAATGTTGGGACATGATGCAAAGAAATCTGCACCTGCTTAGAAAGAAGCACTGTGTGCTGGCTCCACTGTAGATTCAAACAACCCAGCTGGATACCTCTATGGTGATCAAAAACTTTTATTTATGTGCAAAATAATCAATAAAACTCACAACTCATTCCAATCCAACACAGAATGCAGTGTTAAAGTCCATAAATAGTCCATAGGTAGTGCATAAAAACAACAAGCCATAGTAGAAATGGCTGGCTAGGAAGCTTCTGCAGCAAGGGCTGAGGGCCACTCCCTCGTGACGTCACCCGACGTGTTTTGCAATGTAGACCGATTGTTTTAGGGAATATTATTATATTAATATATTATATGCACTACCTATGGACTATTTATGGACTTTAAAACTGCATTCTGCATTGGAATGGAATGAGTTGTGAGTTTTATTGATTATTTTGATCATTTTCAACATAATTAAAAGTTTTTGATCACCATAGAGGTATCCAGCTGGGTTGTTTGAATCTACAGTGGAGCCAGCACACAGTGCTTCTTTTTAAGCAGGTGCTGGTTTCTTTGCATCAAGTTTTGTTTTCATTTTGACCTGGCGTTGCTTATATACCAGGTGCAGTCACACCAACTAACTGTGAACTGAGATACTAATATTGGGCCCTATTCACATGTGGGTGGGTAATATGTGCCAGAGGCACATTACCCACCCGCAGAGTTCTGCACCTGTGGACAGGTGTGCACCGGCTGGTTGTCATTACCGGTCGGAACCTGTCCGTGGCCCCCCCCGGTGTGCAGATGCGTGGAGGACATTTCCGTGGACTGGGTGCACATCCAATGGGATGCCCGGATCTGGTCTTTAAATGGATCACTTGCACCCACAGGGCATTGACAACACTGGAGGGAGTGATGTACACCGCACTGTTGGGGCAGGTGGGTGCCCGTTCAGCCACACCCAGCCCTCCATGATGATCCATGGGCTGGGGTGGCATGTGGTGGGGTCTGCAGTGCCCCCACATCAGCACCACTGCCACCAGCAGCATCCTGGGGGGCACATATCCCTTACAGATGGGTGTTACCCAGCATAAGGTACGCCCCTGTGCCCAGCACTCCATAACTCTGTGAATGGCACGGACTGTGGGCATGCCCCTGACACGCCTCCACCTGCCCCCAGTGCGTTGCTGTCTGTGTGGCCAGGGGATCAGGTGTCAAGGGGCTCTGCACCCCAATTGATGAATGTGGCGTGGGGGGTGCAATGAGTGTGGACTGGGTATGCACCACAGATGCGCAGCTCGTAGCCACTCCACACAATAGTGCATATGGCCCATTTTTCTTAACAGTAGCTGAAACTAGCTTTTTAAAAAAAACATTTTCATTGAACTGCTGCTTTAAAGAAACAAATAAAAGTCAATAAAAGGCTCACAGAGGCCTCTATAATGCCCCAAATCTTCATTCTTTAATATATATTCTTACTAAGCACTTGCTCATTAAATACTAATTTCTATATAAAAACACCAAAACAAAGCTTATCCAAAAGTGCATTGTCAATAAAGCCATTGTTTACAGAAACACAAAATTATATACACTCTCCCTAAATGCAGATCATGGTGGATAATATATGCAGGTCATCATGTACATATTCTTTCTTATCGACTTACATTTCTTTAAAATGCATTTTTTTTGTTGCTTTGATCCCCAGATCCCCATTTTTCCTCTGTTCACCATATTGAACACTAGGGGTCACCATGGCTGCACCCTTCCTCTAGCAGTAAAGCTGGAGAAGGATCTGCCTTGACAGAAGCCCATGCTGCTCTGTGATCAGCCAGCAGGGGTGTGTGGTCATTCTGTGGGAGCAAAGGTCTTCAATTTTGTGATGCGCTTGCTCCTCAGCTGGCCCAAGTGTGAGATTCAGGAGCTCATATGTGAACCCTTGTCCCCCAGGTGGCAGTGCACTGTTACTGCATCACTAGGATTGCCCATGTATTATACACAAAAAATGGCATTTCAGGCTCACATCAACCCCAAAATGCCCACTTCGGATCATTGGGGTGAGTGGCATTACTGAGGTGCAGTACTTGGTCTATGTGGAGAGCTTCTGCTACATGGGCACATTCTCGTGTTAGGGAACAGTCATACCTAAGGGTTTCACCTAAAACAGCTGTTTTCTTGCTTTCTAGTGGGATTATAACAATCCTTTGTCTGTCCAGGGGTAGGAGGAGCAAGGAAGGGGCTTGGGGGACTGGAAAAGAGGGTAGAGGACTTGGTATCCATGTGACATGAAGTAGCCAATCAAAGGCAACCAGGAAATGGCCAGAGTGTTTTAAAAAGGAGTGCTCCTGAATCTTAGTACACTTTTTGAGCCATGGGACAGCCCTCCCCCTTCAACACTAATATCAGTTGTTTTCATGCTTTCTGGGGGGGATTATAGCAATCCTTTGGCTGTGCAGGGGTAAGTGGAACATGGAATAGGCTTGAGGGACCAGGAAAGAGGACAGAGGACTTGGTGGCTGTGTGACATTTATTTTATTTATTTATTTAATTCTTAGATTACAATTACCTATGCATCAGAAGACTCTTTTGCGTAGGTTCCATGTCATACAACGACAAGTAACAATGCAGTCAAATTACTAAAACCATCATCATATGGATAAATACAATTTCAGTACACAGATTAGTGTATCATAGTCATACAGAGCAAAGGCTACTTGAGTTAACTGAGTAACAGAAACATAAATTGCACATAATAGTTAAAAAAAGATAATGTTGCCCCGTACAGGAATGGCAAACAGCTAGAGGCAGATAGAAATGGCTTTGATGGTGTGAGCTAGTCTGCCTAAAAATAGGGCTTCATCCACCAGGTGTGGAGGGGGTGGGAGCTATCATAAATGGGGTTGGGGGAGAGTTAGAGAGTATATAGGGGCTAGGGGGGCAGTCACAGAGGCTGTGAGAGATGATGTGCAATCTCAAGTGTTGTTTAAAGGGGCCCAACATGGGTAGGTCAACTGTGCCTGCTGTAAGACCGTTCAGCTAACTGGTAGCCCTATAACTAAAGGACTGTTGGGCCTGATTTGTGCGACAAAAGGGGACCTGGTATGCAAGATTTGGTCCATTTCTTGGTAATGAGACAGGCAACTGGGTTAGCAAGTGCTGGGAGTTGGGGGGGGGGTAAGGCCTAAGCTAATCTTTTTCCCATATAGGAAAGTGTGGTACTTTATCCTGTCACTAAGGTTGAGCAACTGAATCATGCTGTAGAGGTCACATGTATGTATCCTACTGAGCACGCCTGAGACCAGCCTGCAGGCATTATTTAGAGCTAAGCAAATTCTTTGTAGTGCAGTGTCAGTAGCAGCACCATATATGATAAGACCATAATCCACTATTGAGAGGATGGAGCACATGACTGCCATTCTGAGGGACTTTTTTGGCATATAGTGTTTATGCTCCTATAACACCCCTAGCCTATTGTTGACTGTTTTGACGACCATGTTGATGTGTTCTGAAAAGGACAAGGCACCGACCAATCAGAGGCAACCAGGAAGTATTTAAGGAACTACTCCTAACATGTCCCATTCATGTTCATGTCCCAGACCACGAGTGGAACAGAGCGGGAGTGGAACAGGATTGGCATCTTATGCATCAACACGTGTCTGCAGGTGACAGCTGGCACACAGGGATCTCTGCTGGTCCACTAAGGTAAAGTAATGTACCGGTATATTTGTTGTTGCCTGAGTAGGAGAGTACAGAAGACGGTAAGGGAGTAACAATAGGGAGGAAGCAGTTTCTACAAATAGAAACTATTTGTTGAGTGGGAAAGGAGGAAACACCCTATTTAGGGTGAGTGTACAAAGGGGTAAAGTTAAAATTAAAAGGGGAAAATTAGAAGCTCCTGTGGTGTGGGAAAAGAGGTAACACTCTATCTAAGGAAAGGGTGCAAAGAGGAAAAGAAAAGCAAAAAGGGAATCATCCTCGCTAGGGACACAATACATAGGGGTTAAGTAAAACAAAAAAGGGGAAAATTAGAAACACATTATCTGGGGTAAGGGTACAAAGTAGATTCCAGTAAGAGTACTGGATGAAGGAATGGGAATGTTGGGAGTGGTGCAGTGGTTGTGAAGTGGCAGTTTTCAGAGAGACCTTTTGGAGACTGAGGTGCTGCCCCATCTGCATGCACCTCTCTGGGCTGAGGGAGGAGGTTGCTGGCCTCTGGACCAAGTTGGCTAGGATTCAGGGAACCTCTTCCCCCATCCAGGGGCCACCTTGTCTACCACTGTTGCCCTAGAGAATGCCTAGAAGGAGGGCCGACTGGACTGCAGTAGGTTCCAGGAGGGTGTGGGTGGTGGGTTGGGGCATATTCCTCTAAGAAATTCATTCCCTGCTCTGGCAGGACAGGACTGCTGTGAGGAGGCACCCATGGTAGTGGCCAGGGAGGATGTGGGGCTCCTTCATAAGGGAGGCCCTAAGATGGGTGATAAAGGACCTCAGCAGAGGAAGAAGCAATTTCTGGTGGGGCACTGTATCATTAAGGGGTTGATGTGGGAACAGGAAAGGAGGGAAAGAGAGAGGTAAGGTGCCTATGTAGACCCTTGGCTCATAGGGATGGAAAGTGGAGCCTAAGGATCACTAGGGTGGTGGGGTAGGAGGGGTAGTTAGATGTCATTGTCCACCTGGGGACTAATTATCTGGTTAGGGATGAGGCTGGGACTGTGCAAGGAGAGTTTAGGAAGCAGGGGAGGGAGCTTAAGCAGGTAGCACTCTCAGTGGCTTTCATTGCGGTGCTGCCTGTCTACTACCAGGAGGAGGATAGGGTTCTCCAACCAGGAGTTTCTAGTCATGGTTGAAAGAATGGTGTAGAGAGGAGGGGTTTGGCTGCATTGGGGACTGAGGACCAACTTGGAGGGATAAGGGCCTATTCAGGGGTGAGGGTCTGCATCCATCTGGGATGGAACAGCAGTCCTCAGTGGATAGTTTAAATGTTACTTTGATGAACATTTAACTAGCCAATGGGGTTGGCAGAAGGAACCAGGAGGCATAAACTGTGCTCCTCCACAGACTGAAGCAAAGATAAGGGAGGACCCAAGGGGAGGTAATCCCCCCTCCATGGTGCAAAATAAAGAAAAAGAAGTGTGGTAGAAAACAAAGGGGATGGAAACAAATTGTAGAAACAATGCGGAAATGGGGACAGGACAAAAGGGAAAAAGGGGAGTAGGAGACAGAGTGGTACCAAAGTGTGGAAGGTTATGTGTGTAAATATAAGAAGCCTGGGAAATAAAATTCCAGACCTACAGGCCATCATGGCAGAGGCAGACCTTGATATCATGACCATTACTGAGTCATGGTGCACATGAAACATGACTGGGATATAGCCAGACCAGGCTAGACTCAATTCAGGAAAGATAAGATGGGAAGGAAAGGAGAAGGGGTGGTGCTATATGTAAGGGAGGGTAGTAAAGTAATGGAGACACAGAAAATCCAAGACGGGGGGAAGAAGGGGTTGGAGATATTGTGGGTCACCCTGCAGAAGGGAACTAGAGCCACTTTTCACACTGGTGTGATGTCCAGACCTCCAGCACAGGAGGAGAAACTAAATAAGGCACTGGTGGAAGCCATTAACACAACAGAAAAAGGTGAAGTGCTGATGGTGGGGGATTTCTATCTGCCAGATGTAGATTGGAGAATCCCAGCTGTGGCTTCAGCTAGAAGCAAGAACATCCTGGCCTCCCTGCAGGGGGTGTTTCTCAGTCAGCTTATCAGGAAGCCCACTCCTGATGGGGCAATGCTGGACCTGCTGCTCACTAAGAGGGACAGCACTGCAGATGTCAAGGTGGGAGACCACCTGGGGGCCAGTGATCACCGTACAGTGTGGTTCAACATAAGGATAGTGGTGGAAGCAAACCACACAAGAATGAGGGCCCAGGACTTCAGGAGGGCAGATTTTTAAAAAAATGGATGAATGCCTCAGAGATGACCTAATAGTGGTGAGGGGAAGGTGACCTGGGTGGGGTGGAGGAACAGTGGGCTAAGTTAAGGGAAGGATAGTGATGGTGGGCTAAGTTAAGGAAAGGCACAGTGAAGGCAGCAAACCTCTATGCAAAGGAAGTAAGCAAAAAAAAAGAGAAAAAAGAGACCGCTATGGTTCTCAAAGGAAGTGGTTGAAAAGGTAAAGGCTAAAAGAGTAGCATTCAGGAGGTATAAAGAGACACAGAGGGTAGAGAACAGGAAGGTGTATCAGGAGAAGCAGAGAAAGTGGGGAGAAGCATAAAGGCACAAACTGAGGAAAGAATATCCCAAGGGGTAACTAAAGGGGACAAGACATTTTTTAGGTAAACAAGTGAATAAAGGAAGACTAGGAAGGGATTACGAGGTTAAGGGGGGGCGGGGGGACTGTGCAGAGTATGATCAGAACAAAGCAGATATTCTGAACAAATACTTTTGTTCAGTCTTCACAGAGGAAGGGAAAGGGGATGAGTCACTTAAAACCAGCAGGAGCTTTGGTGGGAGAGAGGTAGACACAAATCCTTTTACAGAGGATAGAGTCCTGAGGGAACTCGCAAATCTGAAAGTGGACAAAGCTACGGGGCAAGATGGGGTACACCCAAGGGTGCTGAGGGAGCTCAGGGAGGTACTGGCTACACATCTGACAGCTCTATTCAACAACTCACTGGAAACAAGAGTAGTTCCAGGGACTGGGGGCAGATGTAGTCCCGCTTCATAAAAGCGGTAGCAGGGAGGAGGCTGGCAGCTAGTGCTGTGCGGAATTCTTAAAATTCCGGTGGAATGGAATTTTGCAGAATTTTCTAAATTTCCTCCGAAATTCCACCAAATTTCTCCAGAAATGGAAAGGTGGAATTCCGCAGAAAAAAATGCAGAATGAATTTTCTGCAACATTTCTTTTCTATAGAAATAATTGAGGAATGATTTCCTGCAGAAAAATGCTGTACTCCATTGATCACAGCAGGTGGAATTTCACAAAAGAACCAGCAAAATTCAGGCAGGAATTCTACAGTAGAATGGTCATTCCATGTTAATTCTGCTGGCAAATTTCACATTCTGCACAGCAGTACTGGCACCTATAGGCTGGTCGGTCTGACATTGGTGGTGGAGAAGTTAATGGAGTTACTGCAGAAGGAAAGGATTGTGCAGTATCTAGAATCCAGTGGTTTACAAGACCTGAAGCAGCACAGATTCATTGGGTGGGGGTCATGTCAGGCAAATCTAATAGATTTCTTTGACTGGGTGACCACAGAAATAGATCAGGGTGAGGTGGTGGATGTGGCCTACTTAGATTTCAGTAATTTTTTCAACACCCTTTAACTTTGGAGACTCATAAGGAAACTGGACAGCTTAGGGGTGGGTCCAAAGGTGGTAAACTGGATAAGAAATTGGTTAAAGGATAGACAACAAAGGTTGGTGGTAAATGGAGTTCACTTCGGGAAAGGGAGGATGACTAATGGGGTGCTACAGGGCTCAGTACTGGGACCAGTCCTCTTTATTGTCTATATGTGACACTACTACAAATGAGCTGGAAGGGAAGGTACACCTCTTTGTGGATGACACCATAATCTGCAGAAGTGTGGACACTCCAGAGGGGGTGGAAAGAATGTGCAGAGACCTGAGAAAACTTGAAGAGTTGTCATGGGCATGGCAGGTGGGTTTCAATGCAAAAAAAGTTCAAAATTATGCACTTAGGTTGCAGCAACCCAGAGGCAGAGTACAAATGGGAGAAGAGGTATCACCAAACAGGAAAGGGACCTGGGAATAATCGTATCTAGTAACTTCAAGGTGGCACAACAGTGCAACAAGATAGTTGGCAGGGCCAAGGGGATTCTGTGATGTGAAAGAGGGAGGAGGTGTTGCCACTATATAGAGCACTGGTGAGACACCACCTGGAGTACTGGTTCTATTTCTGGAGACCACATCTCGGTAAGGAAATAAAGTGGAGGCAGTCCAGAGGAAACTACAGTGTTGCAGGAGCTGCATCAGAAGCCCTATGAGGAGAGATTGAAGGACCTCAATAGGTATACCCTGGAAGAGAGGAGGGAGAGCGGTTGCATGATAAGACCTATAAATACCTCATGGAGGTAAATTAGATACAGGAGGGGGATAATTTTTCAGAGAAAAGATGCCCAAGAACAAGGTGACATGCAATGAAGCTAGAAGAGCATAAATTTAAGAGAGAAGTAAGGTAGTAGTTCTTTACTAAGAGTGGTGGGTGCCTGCAACAGTCTTTCAGCAGAGGTGGAGGAGGGCGAAAAAAGTGGTGGGATTCAAATATGCATGGGATAGGCACAAGGACATTTTTAGTGGAACGCGGGGGGTGGGGGAGCTGGAGATCAAGTAGGGTCTGCGGTGACAGCACAGACAGGGAAAAAAAATGGTCAGACAGGGTGGGCCAAGTGGTCCTTATCTGTTGTCAAATTTTATGTTTCTATGTTTTTATTGCGTAGTCAAGTGAAATGGCTAGGTCTCCAGGATTAAAATGAATAACGGGTCAGGGAACACAGCCTCCAGTTGGATGGAAGTAAAAGCTGAAAAAACGTAGTTTTGGGTTGGTTACCTAAATTGTCCTGAAGCAGTGCTCTGCTCCACCCTGTAGGCAACCCAAGTCTGAAAGCAAACTCAGGCCACTATGTAGGCCAGGGGCAGTAGCACTGCTAAACATACTGACGCATCACTTGTGTAATGCTAACTCCTTAGAAAAAGAAAACAGAGGCTGAATGGCCATCACCCACTACCTGGACCTGTCCCTTAACTGTTTGCAGTCTCTCCACTGAGCTGCATGTGGGACCCTGCTATGGGGGACTGCAAGGAGAAAGATGATTCTGCAAGATGTGGTAGTGGATATGAGTGGCGCCACCTTTGGGCTAACTCAAATTTAGACCCAGTGTCAGGAGTGATCTTGACTCTCTCACTTACTGAGCTAGTAGACAGCAAGTGCACAGTAGGGGGAATGCATCTGCTTTTGGTGTGAGAGGGCCTCCTGCTACACATAACAAGCATTTGTCAATGCCGAATGTTTGATTGCTGGCATTGGCAGTGGTAGTGTAGAAGTTACAGAGCTGCGTAATAGGAATGGCAGTGAAGTATTGAACTGAAGCCAACCCCACCACCGCCCTGCAGAGAGTGACAGGCATTGGGGTGTGCGTTTGGGTCGTCAGGCATAACGGCCACGCCATTTCACTACACCCTACCCTGCAGACACTGACAAGTGTCACGGTGTTCCTTGGGGTTCTTGTTCTTTGGCGCACCCATTTCATTAGGGAAATACGATGAGATGGGTGCGATATAGAGAATGGGTGAACTTAGTCAAGAGTCTCAAGGCATACCTCGTTGCCCTCACTGGCTGCAGGGTGTGGAATGGTATGAGCATTACAGGCAAGAATCCCAAGTCACACCCCTGATGCCTGTCATTCTCACAGGGTTGGGCGTTATGGTTGGAAACCCTAATACCTCAGGCATTCGTTGGTATTTTCACTCCAAATTTTCAACATTTTTTTTGTGACCCCACCTCATGAACAGGGGGAATATCAGTTTGTTAGCGAAAGCTGCTTATGCACAGCGATCACAGCATTTAGCACCACAGGTGCAAAACATTCCGAACAGGATGTAAAAAATGACAGCTGTACTGTTCATGGGGAGGTATAAAATGGCAATGTTGCAAATCTGCAGTAAAATATTTAAAAATGGTGAAATCACGAGTGTGTATAGAAACTGTGCAACGCACAACGTAATATAATTAGGTTGGGGATTTTTTACAGCAGATTGTCAACTCAGGCATTTTGGTGCCTCCATCATGAACAGTGTCACTGTGATTTTCTTATCTGTGCGAACAATGATTTCCCACAGCAACCATGTGATCTCTGCGCCTGGAAAGTGTGAAAACACACTTCAGCCATACTAGAAAAATGACAGCTGCAATTGTTCATAAGGAAGTGTGGAAAAATGCCACTGGTGAAAATCTGGACTGAAAATATTACAAAGTCATGAACTTACGAGGGTGCGTGAAAACCGCGAATGCTCACTCGTAACACAGTCATTTTATGGACTTTTGTCACCAAATTTTCAACATAGCCATTTTAAGACCTCTGCTCATGAACAGTGTAACTGTGATTTTCTTAATCTGTCCTATAAATTATTGTCACGACACCAACAGCACCATTGTGCGCTAAGCATGTGCAAACACATTTTGGGTGACATATGAAAATGGCAGCTGTACTGTTCATAAGGAAGTGTAATAAAATGGCAATGTTGAAAATCTGGCGAAAATATTGAAATTTAAGCGAACTTACGAAGCGCAGTATAGAATCCGCGCACGCACTCAGAAACAGTCATCTTTAGGAATTTTTCACCAAATTTTCAACATAGCCATTTTAAGACCTCTGCTCATGAAAGTGTCACTGTGATTTTCTTAATTTGTCCTGTACATTGATTTCGCACACCGACTGCGCCATTGTTCGCTACATGGGCAGAAACACATTTTGGGTGAGATGTGAAAAATGACAGCTATACTACCTAAGAAGGTGTGGTAAAATGACAATGTTGAGAATCTGGAGTGAAAATATTGAAAATTCAAGCGAACTTATGAGCTCGTGTAGGAACCGCGCAACGACGCCAGAACAGTCATTTTTGTTTGTAATTGCAATTACCTAGCTTTAGGATCGCTGTCATTGTCATGAGACATTCGGGCCTGAAGGGTGATTTTGGCGCAGGACTGGCGAAATCGGCCCTTCGGGCCCGGCTAACACCATGACAGTGACATCATTCATGAGAAGGGTCCCAAAACCTATGTTGAAAATTTGTGCAAAATTCCAAAAAATGCCTGAGATATGCAATAAAGTTGAAAACCCCCATCTAGCCCATTATACAGTTTACCGGCATTTCAGTTCACGGTCGGCTTTGAAGAGTGCAGACGTGTTCCCCGGGTCCACCAAGATCGCTATGCTTGAGCCCGGAGGTGCATGGGGTGAGGGGGTGTGGGGGGGCAGGGTGCGCAGGGTGGGTGCAGGTTGTGGAGGGGGGCTGGGAGGCTGGGACCGCTTTTATTTTGCAGGTAAAAAAAAAAGACGATGTGGGACGCTTGCCACCCTGGGGTGGGGTCCCAGCATGGCACAAGGATGGCTGGGGGGGCTGTGGAGCCGACGGGGGATGGGGGCACCCCCATCGGCCATATGATCAGTTGCCACGCTGCGGTGGGCTCCCAGCGTGGCACCCAGTACTCGGGGGGAGGTGAGGACAGTGGAGCCAATGGGGGATTGGGCACCCCCGTCGGCTATTCTATGAGTTGTCACACTGGGGTGGGCACCAGCATGGCATGTGGGAAGGCTTTGGGGGCGCAGAGCGCGACGGGGATTGGGCAATCGCCGGGCTATACACGTGTGCGGTGGGGCACACGAGTATGCATTTGTTTCTGTGTGTGTGTAGGTGTGTGAGGGGAGCGCATGAGCAGGCGATATCTTATCGCTGCTCACTGAAGCATAGCTCCCCCTTTCAACTGTATGCCACTGCATTTTGGAGCTTGTCATAGACAGCTCCAGCATGCATTGGCTTACAGGGGCCGCACCAGCCAATACACTGACTGAATTGGAAGAGGGGGTGACACACCTCCGAAATCTCTGATGATGGCACTATGTTTCTTGCACATGTGTGCAAGCAAACATAAAAACAGTAGCCCTGCTACTGGTTCCCAAGCAGGATATGGCATCAGTCTTAAAGGTCACAATTCATAACTTTTGTGGTCATGAGGTCAGTGAAAGTGCATGTATAGAACACAACATAGGAATAAAAAGAATAATAAAAAAAACCTTAAAAAAAAAAAACAATTAATGTAGCAACTGTAACTTCTTTCTGTTATTTCCTGAATGAACGTTCTCAGTAGGAGAGCTGAAGGCATACCTATTTCCTTTGAATTAGGGTCAGGTAGAACCAGTACAAGAAAAGGACCACCTAAACCTGGCCAGTTCCAAAATTTTCAACCAAAAATTAATCTCCTGATATAAAATGTTTGGGTGCTTTAAAATTAAAATTAGTAGTTTTTTTTTCAGTTTATTTTTAACTGAATTTCAAAAACACAAACACAACATCCAATGAATTATATCACAATAAACTGACTCAGTTTTGACTACATATAATGTAGGCAGCATACAGGAAGAGACAAAAGAACTGAAAGAGACTAAAGAACTCTGACAGCCGTATTAAAAAGCAACTGTATGCAAATCATCAGATTGCAAAAGGAGGTATAAAAACAAGAAATGTTGAGAATGTTTATGGGTTTGAAGTAGAAGAGGGAAAGAGTTAACTATTTAAAGTATGAAATGGACTGCATAACATGTGCTCCAACACAAAGTATCATGGGTATGTTCATAAGAGACAATGAACTGGAAGGGAAGGTATGCCTTTTTCCAGATGATACCAAAATCAGTAACAGGGTGGACAATAAGAAAGGGGTGGAAAGCATGAATAGGGATCTTGGGAAACTGGAGGAGTTTTCAAGAGCATGGCAGTTGGGATCCAATGCCAAAAATACAAAATCATGCACTTAGGGCATAGGAACCCAAGAACTGAGTACAAAATGGGGAGGAAGGGGTTCCTATCAGTCACTAAGCAAGAAAGGGACCTTGAGGTTATCATATCTAATGACCTCGAAGTGGCAGGGCAGTGTGAAAAAAGTAGTGGGTAGGGCCAGTGGGATGCATTGGGAGTGGTATCTCCAGCAGGAGGAGGAAGGTGGTGGTGTCATTATATTGATCACTGGTGAGACCCCACCTGGAGTGTTGTGTCCAGTTCTGGAGGCTGTACCTCAGAAGGACATAGACAGAGGTAGTCCAGACAGGGCATTTCAAATGGTGCAGGTGTTGCACCTAAAGCTCTACAAGGAGAGACTTAGCGATCTCAACATGCAGATCCTGAAAGACAGAAGAGCAAGAGGGGACCAGACAGAGACCTACAAGTATCTAACAGGGCTGAATGGAGTGCAGGAGGGGAGTCTCTTTCAAATGAGGAAGAGCACCAAAGCCAGAGGACAAGCAATAAAACTAAAGACGGAGAAGTTTAGGCGGGATGTGATTAAGTACTACTTGACTGAAACAGCGGTGAGTGCCTTGAATAGACTGCCAGAGGAAGTGGTAGAGGCTAAAACAGTAGGGGGCTTCAAGCATGTATGGGACAGACATAGGGAAATATTAAGAAATGGACAGGGAGGAGGGATGGTCACCGGAGATCAGCTAGGGTCTGTGGAAACAGACCAGGCAGGGACCATCTGGGCAGACTGGGTGGGTCAAGTGGTCTTTTCCTGCCAACAAATTCTATGTTTCTATGGGTAGCATGCATATACAAATCACCATAAAGGAATAAAACCTTGGCATTAAGCAGGACAATATGGATGCCACGGGTATTTCCCTCAAATGTAAACAAACAATTCCACAAAAGTCTAAGGGCCATATACAGTGATCATAATATTTCTAAATGCAATTTAGCTGTTAATGCAAATTTTAAAATGCTTTTTCTTTTCAAAAGAATGCCTGTCCAGAATTTGTACACACTGTGTGACCTTGAGCAAGCACTTAACCAATCAGTATTTTTGGCCAAAAGTAAAAGCTGGACCCCACTGAAAACAAGATACAGAATCACATCTCAGCATCCCAGGTAAATAAATTGTATACACTCAGTGGTTCTGTGGAGAATTAATACATTTAGAAAAAAGTCACTAATGGAATGGGCTTCATGTCCTCTTTTCTGGTTTAATATTTGGTTAAGTAAATTGTATTAAAAACAAGTTCTGGTCAGAGCCTACATGTCTGCATGAAGCTATTAATAGAGCATGGAGGTGATGGTGGAAGGGGTTTCCATGTTATGGAGTTCAGGGTGTAAGTGTCCGCTCTGTCCAAGATGGTCAGTGGAGTTCACACATGTGCAGTAAGATACAGTGGCCATCTTGGGCACAGCAAGCATTTCTGCCATAAGCCGCTTGCACATGTGTGACATGGCAAAATGTGGAAATGTAACATTAAAGTAGTGTACCTGTGGACGGAGGCTTCTGCACCACAGAGAGGAACTGCTTGCATGGAGGGGAGGTGCCATGGAAAAACCACACACCACCAATGATCTCTGCACTGAGAAGAAAGGGTGCATCACTGTAGAAGAGAACTGGGACTGAATACAGTAATGGTACCTTATGTCTCCTAGAGTGATAGCAACATGCCTGCAGTGCTCTGCCTATGCAGTCATAAAAATAAAATTGATTTAGAAGTCTGTAATGATTGTTCAAGACATCATGTCAGCATTTAGCTGTTCAGTTCCAGCTCATCTTTTGCACTTTTTTCATCTTCGGGGTAGTGCTCAGCAAATGATTGGCTATAATTGAATTTCTGACAGTGTGTATACAGTAGTAACCTGGCAATGGCCTTCCATTGATCTAGTTCGTAATTACATGCCTTTAGTGCATTGGAGTACAGTAGACACTGTAGGTAGCCAAAATGTCCCCCGTTCTGCAATCGTTCTCTGGCTCCTAAACTGCAAAGCAGCTCATTATAGACACATAAACAGGCAGGTACACATGCTCGTCTTATGGCAGAACAAAAGGCAAAATCAGCTGGAAATGTATTCCATTTACAAAAAGAAGCTGCAATCTGGAAAAACTTCTGTCTACGAAATATTAAAAATAAGGACATTAGAACCAATAACGTTACTGTAGGCTATAAAATTATACAATTGATGTGCTAGAAACAAACACCTGGAGTCGGGCCCGGGGTGTGTGCTTGGAGCAGCATGTTGCTCAGCACACTAAATCACATCGGGGCTCATGAGCAAGACATCTGGCTACTTATTTAACTGCTCAGATCCAGTCAGTGCCAAAAGTCATTATTTATTTATTTTTTATTTACTGAAATGTTCCACCAGGAGGGCACACTGAACAACAAGTTGCTCATCTCATGGTGTGACCTGGAGGGAAGGGGTTACATGGAGTTGTGAAGGATGATCAGTTACAATAGTATGTGGGTTGTACGAACAATAAAACGTTGTAAGATTATGCAACAGTTGGAACACAAGGTATTGTACAATAAACAGTAGTGGAACACTGGATAAATTACAATACATGTCCAAAATCATACAAAAGAACATATAAATGTACAAAACAGTAATAATACAGCAGAACCATTATAGTGCATAAGTGTACCAGGAGCTGGCTCGAGGTAGTACACAAGTGCCGTTGGAGTAAAAGGACGGGGTAGGTTGTGCACATGGGTGACCCATAAGGGCAGGTGGAGAAGAGTGGGAGAGGCAAGATCTGAATATGAGGAGAAAGGATAGCAATTTCCTGATTCCCCCTTCAGGATAGGTCAGGGTAGGAAAGCAGAAACTGGGGATAGGTATTAAGGAGGGTTAAAGTAGGAACAGCTGAGGGAGAAGTAATTGTGTAGGGCAGAGTTAAGGGAATAGTTGGAGGAGGAGTGCCATATTTCAGGGGGAGGGGGATTCCAGATTTTAGGGAAGTGATGGGCGAAACCAGTCTGACTGATGAGGGTGGAGCAGCGGGACACCATCAAGGTGCGGGCATCATTGGATCTGAGAGAGAGTGGGTGGGGGAAGGTGGAGTGGAGAGCGAGGATGAGAGATAGATGGGGAGCACTCCGAACCAGAATTTGGAGGTTAGTTTGGCACAGTGTGAGATGCATCTGTGAGACAGTGGAAGGAAGGTTAGAGAGTGATAGGTTCACAGTAGTGGGAGCAGGAAGGGGAGTTGAGAGCAAAGTGGGAGAAGGAGTTAAAGAGTGTCCAACTTGGTCAGGGAAGATTTAGGAGCAGCACCATAGACTACGTCACAGTAGTCAAAGATGGGGAGTATCATCTTTTGGACAATTTCACACCTCGCAGTCAGTGGGATGCAACTATGATTCCTATACAGAGCTCCAAGCTTGGGGCACAGTTTCTTCAGGGTAGCATCGATATGCAAAGAGAAGTTGAGGTACTGGTCCAGCCAAACCCCAGATATCTAAACAAGCATTTGTCAATGCTGAATGTTTGCTTGCTGGCATTGGCATTGGTAGTGTAGGAGTTAGAGAGATGCATAATAGGAATGGCAGTGAAGTATTGAACTGAAGCCAACCCCACCACCCTGCAGAGACTGACAGGAATTGGAGTGTGCCTTTGGGTCATCAGGCGTAACGGCCACGCCATTTCACCACACCCTACCCTGCAGACTCTGACAAGTGTCACGGTGTGCCTTGGGGTCTTTGGGCTTTATGCTCACCCCATTCCATAATGAAATACGGTGAGATGGGTGCAATATAGGAGAATAGGGTGAAGTTTGGGGCAGAAGAGTCCTCTGATGAGACAAGGCTATTCCGGACAGTGTACTTGGTAGCATTTTGTGGGGCATTCTGGGTGTTGGAGCTTGAGCAGCCTAGCAAGGCTACTGGGAGACCAGTAGTGCTGGCAGAGGCGGATGTGGAGGTCACAATGTCTGGAGTCTTCGTCCGGATCTGAAAAAGCAAGACCGATCAGCTTGCCAATGGGTAGTGGTGCTGGCTAGAGGTGCCCCACGGGCTCCAGTGGGATGTGGGAGCATGGGTACAGGATTATATAACTCAGCTCCCAGCAATGGGGAGGCGGCCTTCTTCCGTCATGGAGGGGGTGACCCCCTAACAGTGTACCAGTTTAGGCACATGTTGCAAAAGACCTTGTGACAGCTGGGTATCCCAGCAGAACACTACCACACACTCTTTTAGGATTGGAGCAGCATCACATGCCAGGGTGGAGGGGTTAGTGGATGGGGCAATACAAGCATTGGGTAGATGGAAGTTGCAGGCTTTTGAAAGGTACATAAGGCCACACGTGTTATAACTCTCTTTTGCTTTGTTTGGACAGGTGTTGCGGACCGAGCAGAGCAGATCTGGATTTCTGGCCACTCATACATCCACTGGGTGGCCTGCAGGCGAGGCAGTAGCCTGGAGGAAAGAACCTGTTCTGGCACCGAGAGGCAGAGGTGCATTGGTTGGGAAAATCGAGGGATGCGATGGAATGAGTTGATCACAACACTGCAAGCAAAAGCCCAAGAGAGGGGGCAGCCAGATGTTTTAATCCTTCATTTGGGGGAAAATGATCTGGGGGTTATGTATGCTTGGGAGCTTAAGGAGACGGTCAGACAGGACCTGGCAAGAGTGAAGCAATGGTGACCCCAGGTGCATATAATTTGGTCAGATATGGTGCAGCAGTGGCAGCACGCCCAGAACATTAGGGCAATAGAGAAGGTGCGCCGGCTGCAGAACACGGCCACGAGACCAGTTATGGATTCCATGGGGGCTCCATAACAGTGCACCTGGCAGTGTCTGTGAAAGAGTCTGATCTGTACAGCAGAGATGGTGTACATCTATCAGAGAAAGGATTAGACTTGTTTTTGAATGACATACAATGGGCAGTGGTGAGAGTAGTGGCGTGAGGTGCTTGTCGGGGGTGAGTGGTGAAACTCACCTTGTGGCGGCTTGGTAGTCTTGGAACACTGTGGAGGGGGTAACAGGGGATGACGTGTCTTGACCAGCCAGATGTCCCTGAGGCTGACAGGAGGGTGGGCCTGTCAGATGGTGTCCGGAGGGCACCCTCTTTGGGCAGGGTTCTGTGGCATGGTGGATCCTCTGACGGGGGAGGAGCTAGCCGCAGCCGGTCACAGAGCCGTCCCTTATGTCCCAGAGGCTGTTATCCCTCGTGGGGTCCAGGTTGATGGTAAGGCAGCCCTCTCTTGGGAGGGAGGGCCCAACCATCAATGACCTAGTGCTCCATGGGGAGCTAGATTCCTTCCAAGGCTACCTAGCTGCGTACAGCATGCTAGCAATTGTATATATGGACAATTGGTTTTATCAATAAATACATGGCTGTGGCCATTTCTCCAAAGCCTGTTGTTGTGTCAGTTTGTTCAGGTGAAGAAGGCATATGCCCTCAAAAGACAATGGAAGAGCTCACAAGGTATTGCAGCAGGCGGGGCTTTGTCTGGGGGCAGGGCCTGGGACCCCTTCTGGGCGGTCCTACCTAGGTCTCTACTGTTCAGGTGTCTCAGGCTCTGCCCCCAGACAAAGCCCCGCCTGCTGCGATACCTTGCAGGCTCCTCCATTCTTAAAGGTATCCAGTCTTATCTTTTGTAGATGTCTAGGTTGCACTTAAAAACTTCTAGGGGTTATGGACATGCCAGTGTATGTAACCCCTAGACACTAAATGGCATTTATTTATTTATTAATTCTTTTGGTAATCTGGTAAGACCCATTAGGCTCAAGTGCCTGTTTTCAGGGGCAACCCGTGAGTTGCTCTGAGATACACAGTATGCAAGTAGAGGTTGTGGGAAAACAAACCCAGGTTTGCCTGATGTGAAGCTCATTCACAGCTGCTTACTCTAAACCTCTAGGCTATACTGCCAGCTCCAGGGTTCATCGCAGCTCATGAGCAAGACATCTGGCTAATGTATAGACACTGGGAAACACTTGCAGTCACCAGGCTAATTACAGTCATAATAATGTTCTATAAAGTAAGGAGAGAAGGTTACCTTATCTGATCAGGCAATCACATAGTGAGACCATGATACTTTCTGGAAAAAGGTGAGCTTAAAATGTAATTTTTTTAGCTACCTCCCAGGGACAGTGAGAAATGCACATAGACCTTTCAGCGCTCCAGCTGCTCCCCCAAGGGTCCAAGAGGGCTGGGGACGCCCTCCCCCATGAACAGGCGGGCAGACCTTTCAGCACTCCGGCGGCTACCCCGAGGGTCTGAGAGGGCTAAGGATACCCTCCCCCACGAACAGGCAAGCAGACCTTTCAGTGCTCCGGCAGCTCCCCCAAGGGTCCGAGAGGGCTAAGGACGCCCTCCCCCACGAACAGGCAAGCAGACCTTTCAGTGCTCTGGCAGCTCCCCTGAGGGTCCGAGAGGGCTAAGGACGCCCTTCCCCACGAACAGGCAAGCAGACCTTTCAGTGCTCCGGCAGCTCCCCTGAGGGTCTGAGAGGGCTAAGGACGCCCTCCCCCATGAACAGGCAAGCAGACCTTTCAGCACTCCGGCAGCTCCCCTGAGGGTCTGAGAGGGGAACAGGCAAGCAGGTACGTGAGCAAGCTCCGACGCAGTTTGGGACCAACTTTCATGCATTTAAATCAAAGAGGACTTGGTGCCTTTATTTCTTTAAAAAGCTAGCATCTTTAAGTTGTATTTTTATCCCCACATGAATGAAGAGAGTTGTTTTTTTTTCACTAGGCAGGATTGAAACTTTGACTGAAACACTTATTTCCAAGCTGCTTGATTCTTTTTTTTCACTAGGCAGGATTGAAACTTTTATTGAAACCCTTGATTCCAAGCTGCCTGATTTCAAGCTCCCTTAGTAGCTTTAAACTGTACTACAAGGGCCACTGTAAATGAAATGTTAGTGAACCTGCTGTTTGTTAAGTGAATTTAGACCAAGTACAGCTTTCCCAAGAATTTTGTAATAGTGCTGCCGATAGTTTTCTCCCCACTAGCTGCTCTGGGCCTAGCAATCCCCGGTCGATTAACAGCCCCTCCCAAAAAAAGTCCTACTTTAATTCCCGTTCTTATCTTTCATATCCACAGACCTTTCAGCGCTCCTGCGGCTCCTCCGAGGGTCCGAGAGGGCTAAGGATGCCCTCCCCCACGAACAGGCAAGCAGGTACATGAGCAAGCTCTGATGCAGTTTGGGACCGACTTCCATGCATTTAAACCAAAGAGATCCCCGCCATGGCTCCGCTCTGGCTCCCCACCACCCCCACCACCACCCTTGGTCATCAGAGTATTATACAGAGAGAGACACACGTGACAATCAAAACCAATCAGCCTACATTCCCATTATTCCCTTGAAGAATCTAATCTTTTAAATCCAGCACAATCCGGGTTTCGGTCTAAGCATAGTACTATTTCTGCACTGGCTAAAGTTACAAACGATTGGCAAACCGAACTGGATAAAAAGAATAGCGTTTGTGCTGTATTCCTTGATCTAAGCAAGGCATTTGATACGGTGGACCATGAGCTGCTACTCTCTTCCCTGCACTCCATAGGCTTGGATCCATCCTCCTTACATGGTTCAGGTGTTACCTAACAGGAAGAACACAGCAAGTGAAAGCTGAAGGAGACCTATTCCATTAAAACCACTTCTAAGAGGAGTTCCACAAGGATCTATCCTTGGCCCTATCCTTTTCGCCATTTATATTAACAATATTGATTCGAATCTTACCAAAGCCACTGTACACTTGTTCGCAGATGACACTGTTTTATATGTCAGCAACCCATTGCCTAGTTACAGCTTGTGAAGTTCTACAAACAGAATTCTCTATACTACAACATCAATTATTGGAAAAAAGCTTTTTTAAATGCAAAGAAAACAAAAGCAATGTTTTTCTCCACCCAAAGCCATACAAATCCCTCATTACTAAACAACCTCCCCCAGCTATCCACTATCCTTGGTGAAAGCCTTGATTATGTAGAAAAATTCAAGTATTTGGCGGTGTGGATAGATAGCAAACTTGACTACACAGTTCATATTGAAGAACTTTTAAAAAAGCTTCGCCAGAGACTTGGTCTATTTTTTAGAATAAGGCACTTTCTAAACAGAGATTCCAAAATGAGGTTGGTCCAGGCCACATTTCTCTCAGTAATTGACTATGCAGACTTCCTCTATAGTCACTGCCCTATCTCCTACCTATGCAAATTGGATACACTACACCACAGAGCTCTGAGGTTCATAACAGATCTACCATTTAACACTCACCATTGCTCTCTCTATGCAGCAGTCGGTTGGACATCTCTCTACATCTCAGAAGAAACAGAAATGCTGCAGTGTGGACATACAGAATTTTGACTAAGATGCTTCCAAACTATATATTAGACTGCTTGCACAGGCCACAGCTGGCACCTCACCCTAAGAAGCTACAATTTCATTATGCTCAAAGTGCCTAAAGTCAACACCGGCATGGGAGATCTGCTATCAGCTATAATCTAGCTATATCATGGAACACGATTCAAAAGTCCTTGAAGCTGATCAACGGGTATCCTTAGCATCCTTCAAGCATCTATACCTAAGTCTCTTCCTGAAAATGCAATTGCTTCCACAAGTTCTAGTTTATTCGCAGTTCTTTCCTTCCCTCTCAGGCTGCCATCATATCATGGCAATTCACTTCCTAGAATTCATCTCCACAGATACCTCACCCCCTGGCTATAATCTTCTCCCATTAACTCCAGGCTCCTACCTTAGCCCTTATCACTGCCTTTCACCTCCCAGTTTCTAGCACCAGCCCCTGCTCTAGTCATGCGCACCTTCCTACCATGTCACTTATCTCAGTCTATGACCACCTCTTTCAGTCATCCAATCACTATTTCTCTTTGTCCACATTGACTTCCCTTGGATCTTTGGAATCTTGGGTATATCATGTTGAATGTATGCCATGTTTACTGCCAATGTTGATATGTATATACTGGTTTACCTAGAGTGTATCTCATATGTTCCTACCATATCCTGTTATGTTTAAACAATTTCTGTTCTTGATTTCTGTATGTAAGTGTTTTAATTATTCATGTACATATACCAATTATTGGACCTTGATTACTGTATATAAGTATATACGTGTTTTAAATCTTTCTATACATGTACCAATTATTGAACCTTGACCTTATCAGGTCCATCTTGCAAATGAGCTGTGCTCAATGATGTTCACCTGAATAAATAAAGATTTGATTGATTAGCTAGCTATCCCATCCCACCACTAGAGGCCGCTACTACAATCAATAGAACTTTTTACTATGCCATGCTCAGCCGCTATATTTCTTTCTCTACAACTATGCCTGTTACTTCAATTTCCACTCTCCTGCCCCTCGTTTTCCTGCCTCACAAACCCTCATCTCGAACTCCCTTTATCTCCCTCCCTCTGTTACCCCAACCCCCCACTTGAAATGCCCCCTCCAAACCCTCCCAGGCTCATCACCTCACTTCAACTTATGACCCTCCTCCCCTCCTCACCAACCCCTCTCCCCTCATCTCCTCAACCTTCCCAAACCATTCACCCCTCACTACTCCACACACATTCTAAATCTTGAGGCCTTTCTCCGGTGTCTAAACCTCCAAGCTCCACCCCCCAGGCACGAGAAAAGCAGATGCAAGTGGTCCACCCGTTTCTCCTTACCCCCACTACTACTACTCCTGGCAGGTGATATACATCCAAACCCTGGCCCCACAGCAACATGTCAAACCTCACCGGCACCCGCACCCCATCTCAGTCTTTCACCTGACTCCCTCCCCAAAGGGCTCCACATCTTCCACATTAACATTAGGTGCCTACTCCCCAAACTAGATGCACTCTCTGTCTGGACAAACCAATACCAACCTGACATACTCTGCATCACGGAGACTTGGCTCTCTGCCAAAATCTCCAACCCCTCCCTTGCCATCCCAAACTACATCCTGTTCTGACAAGATCATGGCAAGCGAGGTGGGGGGGTAGCGCTATATGTCAGATACTCCATTACATGCACCGTTACTTTCAAAGAATCATGCCCATCCTCCCACGAATCCCTAGTTGTTCACCTCTCCTTCCTTCGTCCATCCCCCTTTACTTAGGTGTACTGTATACCCCTCCTAAGCCTTCACCTGACTCCCTCATCACGGCTATCTCTGCCATTTCATCGACCACTTCAAATGGCAAACTCATTTTACTAGGTGATTTCAACTTAGACTGGCTCTCCTCCTCAACCAAACCAGCAGCCCTGAGGATTGAAGCCCTAAATCTCTCCCAGCTAATACAGGAACCCACCCGACTAAACCACTGATCTCAAAAACACACCCTTCTAGACTGGATTTTAACCACCCACCCCCACAGGATCACTACCTCAGGCATCCTCTCTGATGCACTTAGCGACCACTGTATTACTTACTGTATCCGCAAAATCCATTCACCACATTCCGGTCCCAAATTCATTGTATCTTGCCTCCTTCATCTCCTCAATGAATCTGCCCTACAGAGTGACCTGTCAATTGCAGACTGGCTCCCAGTCTTTAATTCTCAAGACGTTGACATCGCCCTATCACACTTCTGTAATATTTTCCTAAGTACATGGGACCGTCACGCTCCTCTCAGGAAAGCCAGAGTTAAAAAACACCATCACCCCTGGATCACAGTTGACCTCATCACCTTGTGTCGTACCAGAGACAAGGCTTGGAGGCAATACAAAACCTCCCTTGCCTCTTGCGACCTCCTATCCTACAAAATTCTCAGAAACAAATGCACCAAAGAAATTTGACTATCCAAGGTCCATTACTTTAAGGCTCAACTTACCCATCATCATGCCTCCCCGGCATCCTTCTGGAAGGTGATAAACTCCCTCATCGACCCACTCACCAAGCAAGCCAGTCCAAGCCTCAACATTGACGGCAGAATTGTCTCAGATCCTGCCACTGTATCTGAACTTTTCAACTCGTTCTTCATCTCCTGTGCCCTGTCAGACTCACCCCCTCCTCAAAACACCTCCACAAATCCCCCTCCCTCCTGCCACGGTTTCCACTTTACACCATTCATGCCCCTGGAAGTCTACACTACACTCACCTCTCTGAACCAGTTCAAAATCAGCCCTGATGGCTTGCATCCTAGGTTGCTCCGAATCTCCGCCTCAGCCATCACCGCGCCTCTGACACACTTACTTAATCTCTCACTCACCACAGCCATGGTCCCCTCCACCGGGAAACTCACAAAAATCCTTCCTCTCCACAAAGGTGGTGACCCCTCCCAACTGGGAAATTACAGGCCCATTTCACTCCTCCCTTCCCTTGCCAAAATCCAAGAATCCCTTATGCTGTCCAAATTGTCCTCCTTCCTCCCTCTCAACAAACAGCTCCCTCTCCCCCTTTCAATCAGGTTTCAGGAAATTTCACTCTACCACCACCACCTTATTACATGTACCTGACTCTATTCTCTTTTCTATGGACATGAAGGTACCGAGGTCTTCCCCGACATCTCATCCTGCCTTGGCGGTGTTATGCAATGCCAGATCTATTAAAAACAAGACAGCTATTGTAGCTGATCTTGTTGGGTCAGCTGATCTGACTTGCATTACCGAGACTTGGCTGGATGAAAATGCTGGCCCTATATTGGCCTTGGCAACCCAGCCGGGTTCTCGTAATACACCGCCCAAGGCAGGATCAGAGGGGCGGAGGTGTGGCCATTATGTTTAAATCTGAATGCCTGTGGATGTTCCATTGGGGAACACCAGATGTTTGAATATATCCTGGGTGAGGGTGCAGGTTGTGGGATTCTCCTGCTCACCATCCACCAGGTGACGGCGGCGAATTCCTACAGGAGATTGCAGACTTCATTGTCGACCTTGTGTTGAGGTTTCCCAGATTAATTCTTCTGGGTGACTTCAACGCTTGGGTCGACGATGAACTCTCTCATCTTGGTCAAAGTCTCCTCCAGTTGATGAGTACCCTGGGCCTGACACAGGTTGTTACCTCCTCTACCCATATTGGAGGTCATTCACTAGATCTGGTCTTTCTCTTGGGTATGGAGATCACTGATTTGGTGGTGGAACCAGTCAGTTGGTCAGACCATTACACCATAAGGTTCAGTTTCAGGGCCCCCTCTAATAGGTCTGCCCCTACGGAGATGGTCCAATACCGCCCTTTAAGGGTGTTGGCCCCAGTGACCATACTGGGGTATTGGACCCATCGAGTTTGTCGCTAGAATGCATGAGTCCAGAGGATCTTGTACTTGCCTATAATAAGGCTGTGGGAGATGCACTGGACAAAATTGTTCTGAAACTGTTCGGCCTCACTATCCGCTCAAGGAGTCCATGGTTTGATGGCTCCTTGAAGGAATTAAGGTGAGTAGGCGAAGGCTGAGAGAGCCTGGCGAAATCGGCCTTGATGTCACAGGCTTAGATTGCTAGCCCATTATGATGGCTACCAATCAGAAATCACTCAAGAAGGCAGAATTCCTGTCCAGAGAGATTTCTGCTGCAAAGAACCGACCGGCTCAGCTTTTCCGGACTGTAGACAGGTTGTGCAATCCAGTCTGTCTTCAGCCTAGAAAAGCTTTTTCTCAACTTAGATGTGAGGAGTTCGCTCGCTTCTTTGCAGATAAGGTTGCCGACATCAGGTCCAGCATCGGTCCGACCTCTCCTTTGGGGGGTCATGGTGGGCAACCGGTTGTACTTAATCCCCAGCCTGCTTGGTTGGAGTTTCACCACCCGGAATTCGCAGACATTGTGAAGATCATCCAATCAATGCATCCAACTAGTTATAGTTTGGATCTGGGTCCTACACCTCTGTTAGTAGGATGTGTTGAAGTCATCTACCCAATCCTCGCTGACATTGTCTGGAAGTCCTTGGAGAGGGGGGTTTTTCCTAATCCCCTTAAGGAGGCAGTTGTTCATCCACTCCTTAAAAATCCTCCTTGGATCCAGACTGTCTAGCTAACTACCGCCTATCTCTAACCTGCCATTCGTTGGTAAGGTTATTGAAAAGGCAGTTGCACTGCAATTGGATGAATATCTCACCTCTCATAATGTCTATGATACCTCCAATCTGGCTTCAGAAAGGCATAGTACTGAGACTGCCCTTGTTCGGGTCTTGTGTGACCTCCTAATGGCCAGAGATCGAAAGGCTTATACCATTCTGGTCCTTCTTGATCTTTCTGCTGCATTCACACTGTAGACCATGAGGTGCTGGTGGAGCGCTATGGTTTTTTGTGGACTGTCTGGTACAGTCACTAATGGTTCCGTTTCTTACCTCACTGGTAGGTCTCAGAGAGTTGTCACTGAATTTATTCCTCTGACACCTTCTCCCTACCATGTGGGGTACCGCAGGGTTCCATTTTAGCTCCCATGTTGTTTGCAGTGTATATACTGCCATTAGGAGAAATCATCAGGAGATACAGCTTGAGTTTTCACTGCTATGAGGATGATACTCAGCTGTATTTATCCTTTCTCCCCGATCAGAGTGATGCACTCTCTGTACTTAACAACTGTCTGGATGAAATCAGAATTTGGATGAGTTCGAGCTGGTTGAAGCTTAATCCGGATAAGACCGAGGTATTGGTTGTGGGCCAAGATCATCCTGGGAGGGGCTTGGGTGCGGCACATCCACCAGGCTTATCACTTGGTGGGGTGCCGCTCTCTAGCTCTCGACAGGTGCAAAATCTGGGCATTATTTTTGACGATGGTCTGACCCTGAAATCTCAGGTCTCAGCTGTTGTCAAAACCTCTTTTTATCATCTGAGGAATATCGCCCGGGTGAAACACCTGATTCCCCAGGAGGATCTTCCGACTTTGGTTCACGCTTTGTTACAACCCGCTTGGACTACTGTAATTCCCTATACCTAGGGCTTCAGGGATTGATATCCGCCTGCAGCTAGTGCAGAGGCGCTGCAGCCAGGCTTTTGACTGGGACCTCGAGAACCAGTCATATACAATAGCCGAGAACTGCATTGGCTGCCTGTGCGTGGCATATCATCTTTAAGGTTGGTTTACTAACCTTAAAGCCCTCACCATCAGGGACCCGTTACCTGAAAGATCTTCTGATTCCCTATCGCCCTCCGCCTCTCCGCTCCAATTAATGAGGGATTGCTAGAGATTCCTAGGGTTCGTTTGAAGTTATCAGGATCTCGTGCTTTTGCTTACTCAGCTCCTACCCTGTGGAATTCTCTACCTCATTGGTTGAGAGAATGCCCAACCGTCGATAGTTTTAAAACTGCTTTAAAAACTTATCTTTTTAACTTGGCTTTCTCTTTATAGTTTATTTGTTTATTGTTGATCTTGATTTTATTGTCATGTACAGCGCCTTGATTTTGAAAGGCGCTTTATAAATAAACATGAATTGAATTGAATTGAATTGACAATGGCCAAACCACGACCGCCATTTTCATTGACCTGGCAAAAGCCTTCGATTTGGTCTCCCACCCTCTACTGCTTTACAAACTAAGCTCTATCGGCCTTGCCCAACCTGCTATAAACTGGTTCCACTCTTACCTCCAGAATAGGAAGCAGTCAGTACAAATAGGTCACACCCTCTCCCCCCCTCTACCTATCCTCTCGGGCGTTCCCCAAGGCTCCATCCTTGGCCCCATCCTTTTTTCCCTATTCATAAATTACCTCCCCTCCACCTGCCTCTCCTCAAACGTGCACCTGTACTCCGACGACACCATCATCTATGCCTCAGGCCCCTCTCATGACAGTGTGCTCCCCGATCTCCAATGTGATTTCAGCCGAGTACAAACCAGGCTTCTGAAAAACCAGCTAAAACTTAATGGCAAAAAAACAGTCACCATGTTATTCAGCACCAGACAAAAGCTTGTCTCCCTACCGGCCCCTCCACAGATCTCCACCTTGAATGGTGTTCCCCTCGAGACTGTACCCACTTTCAAGTACCTGGGAGTCTGGCTGGATACCCACCTCAACTTTTCCACCCATGTCAATGCCATCTGTACTAAACTCCGGCCCAAACTGGCCATCCTCTATCACCACAAAGCCAGCCTTCCCCTTCCCACAAGGAGTGAACTCATATACAAAACCATCCTAACAGTTCTGCACTACGCGGACGTCATCTATGGCACAGCCCTTACCTCCTCCCTTTCAAAACTTGATGCCCTGCTCAATTCCTTCATTCGTTTTGCCATTGCCTCCCCTCACTAACTCATCACTGCCTCCTATACTCCACTCTATCCCTACTGCCACTCTCGCAAAGGCGGACCACCCACAGTGCCTTCCTCATAGCTAAATACTGGCTTGGTTTCCTTCCCCCCTACCTCTCCTCATGTCTCTCTCAATACATCACCCCTGGCTACTCACTCCGACATAGACATGCACGTACCTTCCACCTCTCTTGCCCCCTCTCTGCTGCTGGGCAAGCTGCCTTTTCCTACCGGCTCACTCTCCTTTGGAACAACCTCCCACCCAACCTCCAACAGGCCTCCTCCCTAGCAGTCTTTAAACAACTACTCAGGCTGCTCCCTCTCACTCTGTGCCCAAGCTGCTCATCTGACCCCACTTTAATTCGGGCCTAGTACTACCCTCAGTGGCCACCCCAGGTAAACCATTACCGCACATGCCAGGCCCAAACCCGTACTTTCTCGGTGCTAGTCTAGCACACTCTGGAAAACCACTACTGTAAATATGTCTATAATGCACACTTGTAAATATACTGTATTTATACAATTTATCTAGAAATGAAATGGCACAATGTTTCTTCCACTGGTTGTTGCTCCTAAAATTGTATACTTTACTGCCTACTACTATGAATTGTCCTTACACTGTACTACTCATCCGAAACTTGATATTGCTTGTACTATTCAGCCTACTACAATGTATTCTTTGTACCCGGGTCGTACCTGGAAACGAGCCTCGGCTCAGTGTGGTACTCTTTGTACCCGGGTCGTACCTGGAAACGAGCCTTGGCTCAGTGTGCCTTTCCCGGTCACCAATTTTAAATAAATAAATAAAAATGTATATTGTATATATACCTTTATTTTACTGTCTTTATAACATACAGCACTTTTGCATCTCATACAATCCATACTCTGTAACCCTCCCTTCCCCAATCCCCAAGGACACATTTGGAAATGAGCTAATTCCTCAGTACTCTTCCTGGTGAAACATTTCAATAAATACAAAAAATAAAAATAGATGGCTAAAAATGGATTGTTGTTCCTCTGAAACTGACAGATGTGATGCTGTGAGAACCTGACTAAATCTAAATGTCATCCAGACTGCTGGAAAGAGCCATGTTTACCTTTAAACCTGAGTAATGTATTAAATGGTGGTGGTGTGTTAAAAAGAAGTAGAAACTTTATGTCAGGACTCCACCACACAGTAATTAGTGACAGCTCCCACTGCCACAGATACATGACCAGCTCTGTATGATGGCTGTAGCAAAAAAAAAAAAAAAGGAAACAGTCCTGGTATTCTGTAGTTTTTTTTTTGTTAGATATGTGTGATATAAAACATTTTGTAACATGGCATTAATGAGAGAGGTGGAATGGGCAGCAGCGATTGGTGCAACGGCATCACGGGACACAAATTGGAGCGAGTATTAACCCACGATATATGCCGTGCACGATGAGGTAGTACTCGAAGCAGCCAGACCCCCAGCTTAGCAGCACTGGGCACAGGTGGGCAGCGAGTGTTAAAGAGGGAAGCGTAGCAGACGAAGAGTGAGACGATCTAGAGGCAGACGGAAGCGGGGGGGGGAGAAGCAGGCGCGCACAGGAGGGATGGGTAACACAGTCCGACACAGAGACCCCATGCAGGCAAGTGGTGTATCGTTGGAGGAGCCTGCGAGAGGGAACGGGAAGTGAGCGAGCCCGCATGATAACTTGTGACCGCCCACACAGCGCGGCGAGGGAGGCGCCCACCGACCTCCAACGGGTGATAATACACAAATAGCTGCGTACATCGGGACAGCTTTTGAGTGACCATGTGAGCCGTAGTGGTTGCTATCAGTAGAGGTGCACACTGTTTTGACCACATCAGCATCGTAATGCCATTGTCTGACACGATTTGTAAGTGCACTGTAGAAAGTTTGCTCAGCACACCGACTCCCCGTCTTATCTAGTTGTACCGACACGAAATGGGCTGCTAGCGACTCTCTCCTCATGCGGCCCATGTTACAAGCACATTAAGCCACTCCGTCGGTGGCATCTAATGCGATTGATGCGTGGTTGGGTGGTTGTTCGCCCTCGGCCTCCAGCCTCGGGCCACAACCCTCCCAACTATGCATCAATCCAGCATTAGATGCCACCTTCGTCGTGGCTTAATGCTTATGTAATGGAGTCACATCTAGTTACTTGGGGAGTTGGGGTGGTGTAACCTGGCAGCTCATTGACACATGGTTTCAAAAGCAGCTAACCCTGAAGTGAAAACCTCCCTATCTGTACTTTAAAAAAGAAGGAAACATTTAACCATTCACGTGCACTTGATCATTTACTGAAGCACTTGAATAACTAATATGTTTTAAGTTGGTTTAATTACTAAGCATGGACATTTATCTGTCAGTATCTGATTGCAAGTCCCATAATGAAATGTATCTAACGGCTTGCTTTGTACGTCTTTTCTTTCACAGTACTACATTTTAAAAGTGTGATATGACAGTAAGAATTACAGCACAGTTGTAATCTGTTTCCACTGTTACTTGAACGCAGATGTTCTTATTTTGGTGATTGTTTGGGCTCCTAAAATATTAAGTGACAATATATGATATCCTCTGCTATTTGCGTCTGGCTATATTTTATTTCATAGTTTAAATTTCTTCTATATGTGCTTTGCATTATTGGTAGCATGTTTTCGAAATGAGAGGGTGTAGAAATGCATGTACATTATGGAATTTATTTATGCATACAGCGCAGTTAGCAGATTGGCTGTTTGTAGAAGTATGAGGTAGGAACCTTGCGCACCACAAAGAAATACCCTTTTCTATTTGTGTTTGGTTGTATTTTATTTTATAGTTAATATTTTACAATTCAAACTGTTTTCATAAGAGTATTGAAATAATGAAAATATGTTTTCAAAATGGAAGGGTGTAAAAATGCATACACAGCGCAAAATATATGTGTTCTTATATTGCAATCAACAAATGGGCTGTTTTGCAAAAGAATGAGGCATGAACTTCCTGCAGCACAGAGAAAGCTACAGTATGCTGTATATGCTGTGTTTATTATTTACAGCAGTAATAGAAATTCCTTTCAGTAAAATGAATGCATTCCTAGAGATATATTATTTATTTATTTTCAGGATTATATACTGGCCCAGATATTCAAAAGAGTTGAGCCATGCGCAATAGGGTTGCACCTGTGCAAGTCCGAAAATGTGCCATTCTGCGATATTCAGCAGGATGCAGTTGTGCCCCCCAAATCACACTGAGCAACAGCGCATTGTTAATGAATGTATGTGCAACTGAAGGGGAGGAACCATGCATAAATGGCACAGTGCGATATTCAACAACATGTGCCATGCGCAATAGGAGAGCAAGCGGAAGTTGCGCCATAGCGGAAATGAGCCAAAATAAAAGGGAGCAAGGGAGAGGCGCAAGAACGCTACAGGGAAGGCGCATGAGGCTGAACTCCAGCAAGAGAAACTGGGCAGCAGGGACACATGGGGCAGGCCAGAGAAAGGGCACCTGGAACCCACAGGCTCAGGGGAAGGTGTGGGGAGCCACAGTGCAGAAGGGGGAAGTACGTGCCACACAGCAGTGAGGCCAGCACAGTCAGGTGTTCCTGGTGCAGGGGAAGTAGCAGCCAGGACAACGGGGGGAATACAGAAACAGCTGCTGGGGGGTGAACACAAGCCAGAGACATGGCCAGTGCCACCATCCAGATGGAGCAGATGGAGGCAGTAATGAGGGGGGTGAGAAGGCAGGCAGCAGGGGGGCGCGGCCATGGAAGGGCCCATCGGCGGTATGCCCCCAACAGGCAGTACCAAGCCTGCACCAGCTTCAAGCTGTATAGTGATATTGAGATTGTGGGCCAGTACCGCCTGAATCGGGCAATTCTGAGACGGCTCTGTGAGCTACGCAGTGATGTGATGCAGACACCCACACGACGAAGCCATGCTCTGTCAGTGGAGACGAAAGTGACAGCTTGCATGTGCTTGCTCACCATGGGTACCTTCCAGAGACCAACTCGGGACACCACAGGCATAACCCAGTTGGCCACGTCATGCCACCTCACCCAATTCCTCAGCGCACTGCTGCCACATGCTGCGGAGTACATCCATTTCTCCAGCACACTGGCAGAGCGCACAGCAAACATACAGGAGTTCCACAGGGTAGCACGTATGCCTGGCATGCTAGGGGCAATAGACTGCACCCATGTGGCCATCCGTACACCACCTGGCCCTGAGGAGGCTGCATATATAAATCGCAAGGGGTATGCCACCATCAACTGCCAGGTGGTGTGCGATGCCAGGGGGCGCATAATCAATGTCTGTGCCACTCACCCTGGGGGAGCACATGATGTCTTCATCTGGCACCAGTCAGCACTGTGCCACAGATTCGAGAGTTGGGATATCCCCACTGGCCACCTAGTGGGTGAGTATGCAAACCACATGGACAATCATAGGGCCTGGGGGGCATGGTCAGAGGTGACATGGGTGGTGGCCTACATGGCCTGGGGCAGGGCGATGTTGATCCCCAAACTAACCTCCACCCTCTACACACAGGTGACAGTGGATACCCACTCCGTCCCTGGCTGCTCACATCCTACCGGTGGCCCACGACCCCATCGCAGCAACGCTACAATGAGGCACACGTCACCACACGTAATGTCATTGAGCGGGTGTTCGGGATGCTGAAGGCACGTTTCCGTTGCCTGGACACCTCCGGCGGTGCCCTACAGTACAGCCCCTCAAAGGCCTGTGGGTTATTCCTGACCTGTTGCATCCTGCACAACATGGCCAACAAATGTGGGATAGTTATACAGGTCAAAGAGGGGGACAGCAATGGGTACGATAAGGACGCCAGTGACAATGGTGATGGCCAGCCCCCCATTGGGCGACAGGACCCCCCGACTGCTCCGGCTGGCACAGCTGCACCGGGACACCATCATGGAGGAGCACTGCAGCCAACCCAGGTAAGTCATGGGGCCATGTGCAACCACCAGTGGCTAAGGCACAACCCACAAACATGCATGGACACACACCAGAGGTGCATGCCATCAAGGGAAGTGGCCGGGCATGGAACCACACACACCACCAGGGATGGGTGAGGTCTAACATGCCACACGGACACACACACACACACACAAAACACACACACACAAAATGCACCAGACATGCACAAAAGGTAGGAGGCACACCAACCCAGAACGCCACCCCTAGCCACACACATGTCCACAGACCACCACGCCCACTGCCTGTCATTGTGTGTGTGTCAGATGCTGAGCACCATTGCACATTGGTGTACAGCGCAATGCAGGCATCATCATGCACATGCAACTGCAGACAGCAGCTGGGATGGTGTGCAGATGGACTGTGTGTCCGTATGCAGGGCCGGGTACCCACCCATGCAATGCCTGCTGAATGACACAATGCACACAGGGCAGCACCAGACAGTAGCTGCATTAGGAGACAGGTCAGTCACATGCCACAGTGCCCCAGCTGCAATGGATGCGTGGGCGGCCCCGCCGAGACCCGCCAGCACTGACAGGCTGACCACTGGCCTCATGGGGTGGCACTGATGGTCCCCCAAGGGTTCCACTGCGTGAATGCGACCGTGCTCACGCAGGGGTCTGCAGCACACCAAACATGCCTGCGCTAGGCGTGCTCAGGATGCCCACAGCTGAACCCGGTGTTGACAAGGATGGTGTTGCACGGCGTCGGGAACAGGGGGTGGACAGTGCAGTGCGTGGTGTCTGCGACGCATGGGCAAATAACTGTGTGCCCATTGTGACCACGACAGCAGTGAATGCCTGTGTCTGCCTGTCAATGACATTGGTCACATCCTCCCTCAACCGGTCCATCCCTGTCAGGATCAGAGTGGTGTCTCTGCTGCGACGCTCCTCTGCCCACTCCAGAGCTGCACGCAGTGCATCCACCGACGTCGCAAACCACATCTGCTGGTTGACTGATGCTTGCAGTATGCGGGTGTGCTCATCCAAGAGATAATCTGCCTCCTCGGCATCCTGTCCCTCAGGTTGTGCGCGGCCCTGATGCTCAGCACCCCTTGAGGGTGGGCGCTGCACACCAGGACCAGGTCTGGTCATGTCCACAGGCGGTGCACTGACGCCACACCCTGGCACTGTACTCCCAAGCCCATTGGCCGACTGCTGATGCTGCCTCTCCAGCTGCCGCAGTGGCCGCAACAGTCCCACTGTCCTGTACACACACTAGTGCTGCCCCACTGGTGCTGACAGGCACAGGCTGGGACTGTGATGACATGCAGGCCTCCACGGTGGCACCACCAACAGCCATGGCCACGATGTTACCTCCTGTGGCCATCCGTGGCACACACGTGTCACTGCCCATGGCGTTAGCGACATCATCATCGGTGACGGACCTGGCACCAGCCCAAGTCACAGCATGCCGGCATCCGTGGATGCTTGCATGCTGGGACATGGGCAGGGCCTCCTCTGCACCTGTTCCAACAACATCAGTCTGGACAGCCAGGCGGGCCCACTGTCGTACTGAGCCACGTATACCTATGGAGGTGGATGGGCCCTCCTCCATCTCCATCTGACTGTCCTCAGTGGACAGGACCACCACCGCTGACCCATGCAGATGCTCAGGATCTGTAAGGGAAAACAAAGTTGCATTACTGCATGTGACCAACCCTGCCTCCCCAATAGACAGACCATGACCTACCATGCAGTGACAGGCTACCACCCATCTGGAAGCCACCACCCGGAACACCCTCAATGGCACAATGCTGCATGCTGCCAGCAACCCTCTCCTCCTGTGGGGTCAAGTGTAGCACCTCCGGCTGTCCCCCACCTGTCGCATCTCGTGCTGCTCTGATGGCAGCCACCTTCTCCTTTATCCTCCTCCTGTCTGTGTCCATCTTCTTCTTGCACTCCTGCACAGAGCGCTGGTGGCTGCCATGCAGGTTCACTGCACATGCCACGTCCTCCCATGCAGCAGCACGGGCCCATGGTGTTCCCTGCCATCCGCTGAGAAGCGGCTCCTGATCCAGGTAGGCCTCAAACAGGGCATCCGTCTCGGCCTTGGTGAAATTAGGCCTCCTCCTCCTCCCACCACTGTGTTCCTCCTCTCCCACAACTTGCTCAGTCATGATTCAGCCTGTGAGAATGAAAGTTGTTACCTGTGACTGTGCAGTCCCATGCATGTCCCAAAATCCACAGTCCACACTCCCAAACAGCATGCAACTCACCAATAGACTGCAGTAACCGACTATGGCCAGTGTAGCCCAATGTCGCACTTTTATAGCGCAACCCATGCAAATGAGGTGAGGCACAACTTTAAGTGGATGCAAATTGCAGTGCTGCACCATTGAATGGCTGATTAGCTGATTTGCATATGACGGCTGAATATCGCGCTGTTGCGCTTTGTGCAATTGTGTTGAACATGCTGAGCCAAGGGCGCAGTTCTGTGACATGCACAGTACACACCTCACTGCGTATGCCTGGGTTGCTGATACAGGTGCCTGCCACGCTGCTGACATGCTGTGTGTGGGAGGCAATGCAGGGCATGGCCACCATTGTGCCAGTGGCGCTACAGTGATGTTCACCTATATGGCGCTGTGGCACTGGGGCATCATAGGCGCACTGGGGCAACACACAGGCACCCAATCACGCTACACACATAGGGTTCCAATGGCGCTGTGCCTGTCTGTGGGCCAGAGACCCTTGACCCTGTGCCCGACCTTTGCCCCCTAGGCGCCATGCATCAGGCATGGGTGCACCACTATCGTGCTGTTCAGTGACAGCACGATAGGGAATGGCAGTGCTGTACCGCACAGCATCTGCACGTGGTGGAACCATGCTGCAGAACACCATTTTGAACCTACTGAGCAAGTGAGATGGCACGAAGGAGAGCTGCCCAGTGGAGCCAAATCGAACTGACAAACCTGGTTGCCATTGTTGAGCCACTTTATGGCCCACTGTTTGGGGAGGCACCCCTGGACAGGTCCAGGAGCCAGGTGTGGCAGGAGCTGGCCGACGCCCTGGAGAAGGTGACAGGAAGGGACGGATGGCAGAGCAGTGCCGCCACAGGTATGGGGACCTGAGGTGGAGGGAACTGGACCTGCTTGCCCACCTGCAGACACGTGCCAGGAGGGGCACGGTACCATGGCCAGGTAGGTGTAACGTCCACACACTTTTATCTTCCATATGGGTATCACAGTTGCATGTGTCCAGAACATGGGGGAGGGACCATCTGATGTTGACTGTGGTGGTGTTACCAGGGTGTGGGATGGGTGGGTCTGGCTGGGTGGGATTGCAGACACATGGAGGCAGGGGGACTTTGCTACAGGATTTTACTGATGTTCCTCTCTCCATGTTTGCACCTTAGGGCCAGAAGGGAGATGGCTGGCCAGGGAGCAGAGGCACCAGTAGGAAGACAGGGCCAATAGGAGGGGCGAAGGTCCACAGCACCAGAGGGACCAGCCGGATGATGGTGAGTGCCATACCTCCATGATTACTATTGCATGCTGTGTAACAGGGCAGGCAGTGGGGCATGGCCACCATCCATTGACACCACTGCCATGCATGCAACTTGTTACAGTCAGCACTGTCCAGTGGCACTGTATGTCTGGGAGTGCGTCAATGGTGGTCCATGCGTGCACCGGGTACATGGCTGTGCCACTGCCTTCACACCTCATAGCCATGTCACTGAACAGCCACGGTGGTGCTGTGCAGGACTTGGCTGGTGGGTGTGCAGCGGTCCGCATGGCTGTGTGCACCTTGGTGGGCAGGTCTTGTGGACTTGATCACTGTGGGTGGTCACACACCATCACAGAGGCATGTCCCATGGCTGTATGCCATGCACAGTGGGTGGGCTGTATGGGGCTGTGCATTCACACCTATTGACTGTGCTCCCTTGTCCTAGGTGTCCACCAGCTGCAGGCAATCCGGGAGGCACTGCAGGAAATATTGACCATGGCGAGGGCATCCCTGGACATCCTGCTGGGGTTTGAGTGGCTGGGTGTCCAGCAGAGACATGGAAGACGGAGCAGCTGGAGCGGGGAGTGGGGCTCCCAGTGACCATCTATATGCCCCTGATTTCTCCTACCCCCCTGAACCCACCCTCACACCCCTCCTTTCCTGTCCCATTTGTTCACCCCTGCCCCTTACCCACCCCAACCTTGTTTTGTGGCCCTCCACCCACACATTTGTACATAGTTATAAATAGTTTTGTTTGATGTTTTTCATTACAAGTCTTTTGATATGAATACTGTGGTGGTCTCTGATTTGCAGCGGGCTATAGGTGCTCGGCTGCAGTGGTGTGCATGGCGTCAGGGGTGGTACAGTCATGGGTATGTGTGTGTGTCCGTGGGGAAATGACTATGGTGTGGGAGTAGCTATCAGTCAGTGTCTGTGGTGTGTGTGTTGTTCCCTGTGCACTGTATGACTGTGTGCAGTGGTCCATGGTGCATGCCTTGTGTCCATGGCGCACCTGTCAGCCCGTCCATGGCCTGTGCAGCTGACACCCTTGCATGTCTGTGACCTGCACAGTCTGCTGACATGTCAGTGATGGTTGTCCATGCAGGGCAGCCACTGTACCCGTCACAATTCCGGGTTGCCCCCTGTCACTGGTGTGGTGCATGTCTGCCTTGGGTGACACTGTGGCCTCCGCGGTTGTTGTCCCACCTCCATGCTGTGGCTTGTGTGTGTTGCAGGGGATGTGCACCACTATCTGTGACTTGTGCTCCGGACAAATGCTGGTGGCGTACAGGTCCACAGTGCCTGCACGGGGTGGCTGGCGCTCCTGTGCCATGGAGGACTGCTGGCCGTGTGTACACAGTTTCCATGGGCCCACACTGGGGGCTTGGTTGCCCCACTACTGCATCCTTGTGTTGTTATGCCCTTGGGTATGGGTGGGTGTTTGTCCATGCACTGTGTTGCATCGGTGTGATGCATGCTTCCCACACACCACTGTGGTGTCTCGCTAGCTGTTGTGGCCAGTGCTGGGTCAGGGTGTGTCCTTGGGAGGTGTGCAGGGTGCTGTACCACTGGTGGTGGGGTCCGGGGCATGCCCTGTCACGTGTGGGATACCTCGTGTGCCGACGCATGGTCGGTCTCTCAGCTGTACCTCGGGGGGGCTGTGCATGGTGGCACTGTGTATGCCATCGTTGCATCGCTGTGTGCTGCCACCCGCTGATGGGTACTCATGCTGGAGCTGCCTTGCATGGTTCTGTGGTGCACAGGGTTGCATTGTCACAGTGGGGTTGGCGGCATACATGGGGTATACTGCAGTGGTGGACGCTGCTCCTGGGCAGGGTGTCTGGAGGTCACGGTTCAGGGTGTGCTCTGCATTGGGGGGATGGTGTGGCATGGGGTGGTCGGCCCTATTTGTGTGCCGGTCACAGCTTGCCAGGGAGTGTGATGGGACACCATGGCCTAGCTGTGGGTTGGTTGATTGTCTCCATGGGCCAGTGGTTATTCCAGCCCTCCCCCAGTTATGCAGTGTATGGGGTGTGGGGGGACGTTGTCCGTTCTGCTGTGTGTTCCTCTGCCCATCTGTGGCATGGGTGGTGGGCTCCTGCATCCCTGGTTGTGCTGTTGCTTTGCTGCCCTGCTGCTGGGGGGAATCCCTGGTTGCGCTATGGTGCCTCTGGACTGCTCAGCTGAACATCCCTTGTTGGACTATGGCGCATCAGATATGCTCAGCTTCCCCTCTCTAGTTGCGCTATGGTGCAGGTGGTGCGATATTCAGTCGTCGGCTGTAGGCGCATCTTGGCCGGCTCAGTTTTTGAATATCACGCCTCTTGCACATGGGCGCAATGGACTTGCGCTTGCTCCTACTATTGCACACTTTCTGGGCCCAGTTTGAATATCTGGGCCACTTTGTTTAGGGCCAGGTAGCATTTGTAAGTAATAAGTATTAACTTTGCTTGGTGCCAAAAATGTTCTTTTTCCCCATTAATCCTGTTATTCACCCCACAGCTTGATGTGAACATTGTTTGGGGTTAAGCTGCATTAGGAAGTATTTAAGCACTAAGTTCGCATGGTGCTAAGAATGATTTACTGCTCTGTTAATGCCATTATTTACCCCGCAGCCAGACTGGAATGCTATTCTTTGTATCTGTACTGGGTAACTTATTTTTATATAATCTATATATTGTGGCTTGTGGGTTAATGACATTTAGAAGTAAGAACTGGGATTTATTTTACAGTTTAAGCATGTTTAGTCAGAGGTTTTAAACATCAGCTGTATGCTTTTTGAGGGAGACGGTACATCAATACACTACGCCTGTATTATTTGCTCCGCATCCTATTCAACAGTTTCAACTCAGTGTTTTAATTTACTGTTTGTATGCTTTTGAAATGAATTGATGTATTTATGCATGAGTGTTAAATAATTCATGTATTCCTGTTTATGTTATAGTTGACTGAGGATAAGAAAACATTTTATTGGGAGCACTTTGAGATGAGAATAAGCCACATCCTAGCAAATGAAATATCACTGCGCACACACACACTGGGAGGGAGGGAGGTGTGGAAGGCACAGCTTCTATCAGAACAGGTTTTTCTTGGTTTTAACTCTTTCTGAGGGGAAATGGTATAGACCCATAGTGAAATATTTGGGGAAATCATCACCCACAGATGTGTTATTCCACCCTTCAGCCACCTCCTGAGGATGTGAACTATTTTTATTTATTTTTATTTGTTTTACTTATTTGTAGTACAAGAGTGATTAATTTCTGGTATAGTCACTGAAGGCAGTATGTATATAAATGGGCTACCCAGTTACTAAATCATTTTAGAGAGCAGTGATGAGATGGGAGCTAGATTGCAAACATTTCCTGCAGTCTTGATTCCATCGATGTTAAACTACCTTCCCTATTTAATGTATATATACATTCTATGACAGCTGAGCGAGATGTATGGGAAGAAAAATTTGCTGATGATACAAGATACAAGAGTTGGCTATAAAGTTAACAGCAACATGGAAACTGCCAGATTACAAGAAACCCTATTAAAACTGCAGGGCTGGACACACAATTCAAGACTTACCTTTAATGTGGATAAGTGCACTTTGGCAGGTGCAATCTAGGGGCCAATTACAAGTTAAATGGACAAATATTAAGGGAAGTCAAAGATGAGAGAGATTTAGGAGTTAGGGTCTCAAATGACTTAAAATCTAAGCAACACTGTAGCCTGGTGGTCAAAAAAGCAGGCAATATTCTGATCCGTATATTCAGGCACATTAAGAACAGAGCGAGGGAGGTCTTGTTGCCCTTGTATGGGTCACTGGTGCATCCACATATGGAATATTGTGCACAGTTCTGGTCTTCTGATTATAAAGGGGAGATTGCGACATTGGAGAGAGTTCAGAAAAGAGCTACAAGAATGATTGATGCCGTACAGGGTGGGGAATACCAGCATAGGTTGACCAAACTGGGGATGTACACACTGGAATACCATATGTTGCGGGGAGACATGTGCATGGTGTTCAAGGCTGTTACTGATACCAATTTGAGGGAGCACCTGAGACTAAAGCTACGGGAACAGATATATCAGACTAGAGCACATAAATGGCAGTTCACTAGGGAAAGGTATAGAACCACAAAAAGAAAGCATTGGTTCAGTATCAGAGTGGTTACAATCTGGAATAGATTGCCACTAGAGGTGGTATCAAGTAGCTCCAAGCAAGCCTTTAAAATAAATCTGGACAGATATTTGAGGGGAAGTAACATTACGGGATAACAATAATTTTTAGAGGCCAGTTATATAGACAGTATAGTCTTCTGAGCTCTGAACTAAATTATGTAACCTACCGTAACCAAGTTTAGTTTGAGGACCTAATGTTTTTTTCCAAAATATTTTATTGGTTATTGTGTGAAACCAGAATCAGACATACAAAAGACCATCAAACAGATGTACAGTCAAATCAAATGTACAATGCAGGCAAGTGTACAATTCACAGTGGGGAAGATACAGCTCACAGCAGGGAAATACATGGGCAATTACAAGTCCTTAACATGGAATCAACATGGAAGCTGCAAATAGTACAGTGTCAACTGATAAATGTCAGTCCCAGGATTGACAGCACCGGGCTACATAGCTTTTGATGCCTAAAGCAGAAGGCCTATGCGGGGAAACGACCATCCTCAATTGCCAGTTGCAAGGGATTCCACACAGAGTTAAACCTATCCTCCTTACCCATGGCATTCCACTGCACCCTCTCTAACTTCATGCATAGGCACAGATTGTTAACCCATTGTTGAACAGAAGGGGAGGAGGGGGCCAGCCAGCACTGGGCAACCATTTTCCTGGCGTTAATCAATGCTAATGACCAAAGCATCTCAGCCAGCCCTCCCCTAGGTCGATGTGGTCAGCCCCAAGCAGGAATTCCAAGGGAGCATGAGGGACAGTGCAGCCCAACACCTTTTCCATAATATGGTGTACCTCCAACCAAAACAGGGCAATCCTTGGGCAGGTCAATGCCATATGCAGAAAATCTCCTGGGTGTACCAGGCACTTAGGACAGGTGTCTGGCTTTGATGGATCCATGGCACGGAGGCGAACAGGGGTAGTATATGCTCGATACATAAAAATTGAACTGGATTTGTCTTAATTTATTGCTTCTGGAGCAGGTATTGAAATGTCGAATAGCACTCAGCCTGACCTTCCCACCACAGTCCAAGCCCAAGTCAGTCTGCCATTCCCTTCAGATCCTCTCCGCATTGTCCCCACTGCTCTCCGCTATAAGTTTATAGAATATGGTTAACGGTTTGGATAGTGGCTGGGGGAGGAAGACCTCTTCCTCAACTGATGACATAGTCTTCCACCCATATTCGGGTCCCAGTGTGGCGCCCAAAATATTTTTGACTTTTAAGTATACAAAGAAATCAGCTGCAGTGATTCCCCAGGTTTATACACATGTACAGGAAGGTTAAAAACATTCCACCCACATACAGTATAACTGATTCACCATTCTTAACCCTTTTTTACGCCAGGCCAGCAACCATTGACTTAAGGAGACTGAGCATGGGCCTTTAAGCCGCATTGCCATAACCAAATCCATGTTGGGGGAAGGGGTGGACTTATGCCCACAGAGTTTGTGTGCTTTAAGCCAGCACCGGAGAGTTGTTGCTGTAAATGGGTTGGTCACTGATACACCATTAACTGGCCACAGAATTTTAAAAGAACTAAGGGAAGAACTAGTAACACCACTGACTACCCTTTTTAATAAATCATGGGAGGATGGGGTGGTACCTGAGGACTGGAGGACGGCAGATGTGATTCCCCTTCACAAAAGTGGGAGCAAGACAGAGGCAGAAAACTACAGACCTGTCAGTTTGACCTCAGTGGTGGGGAAAATGATGGAATCACTTCTGAAGGAAAGAATTGTTGAGTACCTAGAGGCCAGTGGGGCACAGGACCCAAGGCAGCATGGATTCACAGTGGGAAGGTCATGCCAGACAAATCTAAATGATTTCTTTGACTGGGTGACCAAAGCAGTAGACCAGGGAGGGGCTGTGAACATGGCCTACCTAGACTTTAGCAAGGCATTTGACACATTCCCCCACAAAAGATTAATACACAAATTAGCCAGCCTGGGAGTGGGTCCTAGGGTGGTAGCCTGGGTAAAACACTGGTTGGACAACAGGACACAGCAGGTAATAATAAATTGAGTCCACAGTGAAGAAAGGGGGGTTACTAATGGGGTACCGCAGGGTTCAGTACTGGGGCCGGTCCTTTTTAATGTCTTTATAAGTGACATTGCAGAGGGACTGGAAGGGAAAGTATGTCTCTTTGCAGATGACACAAAGATCTGCAACAGGGTTAATACACAAGGTGGGGTGGAAAGGATGAAAAGGGACTTGGTTGGAGGAATGGTCAAATGTATGGCAGCTTAGATTCAATGCAAATGTAACCCCCAGGTGGCGCTATCCCAAGGGCTACTACCCCTGCCTGCGTAACTGCTAACAAGTTAAGAGGCCTAGGTCCAATGGCGGGTGCCTCCACCCAGATGTCGGAATTAAGACAGTCTGGAATGACTTGATCACAGCCCTCTGGGTCACTGCAAACCCCCTTTCTTCCCACTAGTGGCCCACACTAGTTACCAACAGTACCTTTACAATATACACTTACCCCCAGGCTTGGTCGATCAGCTTGACGCTGGGGACCCCTGTAAAGTAAGATGCAGTAATACAATAGCCACTGTACAGTATTTTTGCACAAACACGCAGTTCAGGCAGTATACTTTGCAAAACAACCAAATCTGATTTATTTAGGGAGAAATAACAAGGGCAAGGGGAATCTAGTTAATTAGCCTAATCACTCTACTGTTTCAGAGCACTGTGCACAGGCTAAGGTCCTTATGAGTCACTGTCACTGGGTACCCAGGCAATAAGGGGCTAGCCAAGTCTGGTGCAGCTGGTTGGGACCCTGAAGATAAAAAACAACTGTACAATACCCAAATTTGTAATCCGGAGCTGGTAGGCTCAGTTCATGTCGCCAGAGAGGGAAACAGATGAACACTTGCAACTCAATAGATCAGTTGGCAGGGAGCTACCCTGATTTCTACTCACGACTCTGGTAGCAGGATCCCTTTCACACTGCCCAGGGGCACAGGCCTGTGATCAGAACACTCCCCACACATTTATATGTAAAAGAAGGTTACCATACCAGGCAGCTGCTCTATATCCCGACTGCACTCACTGCTAACCCGGGAAGTCACGGTGCAGCTTCACTTTTCCTGACTGACCTAGAGCGATGAAGCAGATTCTCCAGTCCTCTACAGGGTGAGCCTGGTAGTTGGCTGCAACACTGCACAGCCTCTTCTGATAGCAGCACATGGCGGATTCAGTCCGGATCACCTCGGCTAACAAGCCGCCTGACGTTTAGCCATCCATACGCGCTTCCCGCGTGAAGACTCAACAGCGCAGAAGCCCGGAGCTCCTTCCTCACTCACAGCCACAACGACTCTGCCTTCTTGGCTGTTGGACAGGGAATCACACTTCGGGCGTCACCCGACCCAGTTGGAGGGCTTCAGATGCCAGTCTCCTCTACCTTCCCCTATTGGTGCGAAAAGACGCCACACTCATGGACTTCTCTTCCCAGAATCACTGCCCATAATCCCCATTGGCAGCCGGCTCCCGAGCGAGTCCTAGTCCTGGTTGGCTGCTCAATACTCCATTTTAAGCACCCCTCACTCCTGATTGGATCCAATCGGCGGTTCTGATCCAAAATGGAGGGGCCCAACACTGAAAGTCCCAGCTGCAAGAGAAGCGGGTTAAACAAAGTACATTTTCCAATACCAATTCAACATATACTATATCAATAAGTACAGCCGGAGGAAGTGCCTGCTTTGCCTGCTTAGCGACGGCAAAACGGGGCACAATATCAGCAGCTCAAGTGGGACTCTAGCAGGAGAACACACAGTACCCCCCCCCCAGCAGACTAATTGGGTCTGCGAGCTGGCAGCTCTTAAAGAGACAGTACTAGAGGCATTTAGGAAATCCCCATTTGCAAGGGGGTTACACAAAAAAGTGCAAAGTAATGCACATGGGAAACAAAAACCCAGGGGGAGAGTACACAATGGGGGGTGTGATACTGTCAACAACAAAAATGGAAGAGGACCTGTGGGTAGTCATATCAGATGACCTAAAGGTGGGCCAGCAATGTGAGAAGACAGTAAGGAGGGCTGGGGGGATACTGGGATGCATAGGGAGGGGCATCAGCAGCAGAAAACAGGAAGTTGTTATCCCTCTGTACAGACAGTTGGTAAGACCCCATCTGGAGTACTGTGTACAGTTCTGGAGACCCCATCTCCGCAAGGACATAGACAGGATAGAGGCTGTCCAGAGACAACCAAAATGATGCAGGGTCTGCATCAGAAGACATATGAAGAAGGCTAAAGGAACTAAAGATGTATAGCCTCGAGGAAAGGAGGATAGGGGAGACATGATAGAAACTTTCAAATATCTCAAGGGAATCAACAAAGTCCAAGAGGGTAGCATCTTTCAGATAAAGAGATATGCAAAAATAAGGGGGCACAATTTGAAGATGGGGGGGGGAGCCGGCTCAGAGGTAATGTGAGGAAGTATTTCTTCACAGAGAGGGTTGTGGATACATGGAACAGCCTTCCTGAGGAGGTTGTAGAGTCAAAAACAGTGGGGAAATTCAAGAATGCATGGGACACACATAAGGCAATTTTAGTGGGGGGTAGGAGGAAGTAGGCTGTTGGTTAACTAGGATCTGCAGCTTATCCGTTAGGTAGGAAAATGGGCAGACTAGGTGGGCCAAGCGGTCCTTCTCTGCCGACAAATTCTATGTTTCTATGTTTCACAAGGCCCCCGCCAGAAGTCCCTTCTGCAGAGGGGCCAGAAGCTGGTCCTCCTCAAGGCTCAGCCACAAATGAGTGTCAACACCTCCAACGCTAACTGTATAGGTCAGCTGAGCCGCCAGATAGTACCAAAAAAAATTAGGAAGGCCCAAACCTCCCCAGGCAGTCGGCATAACCAAAGTAGATCTTTTAATACGGGCAGGCTTGCCCCTCCATAGGAATTTAGATCTTTTAATACGGGCAGGCTTGCCCCTCCACAGGAATTTGTGAATTATCGCATTAATTTGTTTGAAATGCGAGAGGGGGAGGGTGATGGGAAGAACCTGGTACAGGTGCAAGCACCTGGGAAGGATCATCATTTTCACCACCCCCACTCTTCCAATTAATGAGAGTGGTAGCCCACTCCATCTGTAACAATCCCCCGAGATCTTATGCAAGAGAGGTTTAAAATTTAGAGCATAAAGCATATGTGTATGCACTGAGATAAGAACACCAAAATATCTCAACTTCTCCACCAATTGCAAGCCCCCTAGATTGGCAATCAGACCGGCCCTATCCCTGACTCCAACTGGAAGTAATTCACTTTTTGTACAATTTACTTTGTGGCTGGATAAATCACTATATTCTCTCATGACCCTGAACACCTCAGGCAGGTCACTGGCAGGAGAATGCAGGTAAAGTAAAAGATCGTCGGCATATAATGCCAGCTTATGGTGGTCTCCCCTACCCTGCAACCCACGGATGTTATTATTTGCCCGAATCCTGGCAGCCAAGGGCTCCCGCAATTGCACATAGAGGAGGGGTGAGAGGGGGCATCCCTGCCTCGTACCGTGCCCTAGTTCAAAGCTCGGGGAGAGGGCCCCGTTAACCGAGATCTGGGTGGTGGGATGCTGATACAGTGTGCGTATCCAGGAGCTAAAATTAGGGCTGAATCCAAACCTCTGGAGTGTGTCAAAGAGATTGCCCAACTCCACGTGGTCGAAGGCCTTCTCGGTTTCAGTAGAAAGGATCGCTACGCCATGGGTGCTGGCCCCAGTTCTCCACCAGTGTATAACATTCAGGGTGCGTCTAATATTATGTTTCCCCTGGCGACCCTTGATGAAACCAGCCTGATTTGTGTGAATTAGATGGGGAAGCAAACCCTCCAGTCTCGTTGCCATTGCCTTAGCCAAGATCTTATAGTCTGCAGTTAGCAAAGATATTGGCCTATAAGACACATAGTAGGAGGGGTCTTTGCTGGGCTTAGAGAGTACCATGATTGTGGCTGACCATGTGGAGGGGGGCAGAAATCCTTTCTCCAAGCATTCCAGTAGCATATTATGTAAAGGCATGAGGAGCAGGTTCTGAAAGGACTTAAAGAAATCAATGGAAAGAGCATCCGGTCCTGGAGCCTTGCCCCACCGGAGTCCTCTAATCGCACCTGAAATTTCAGTCTCTGCTAAGGGCATTTCCAAGTCAGCAACCTGGTCGTCCAACAGCTCTGGTAATGGGGCTTGTGCAAAGAATCTGTCAAGGGCCGATTGATTTGGGTGGCCTTGCCAGGTGTAGAGCAATTTATAAAATGCTCCAAATACCTGGCCAATGCCTGGGGTATCCCCCCTGATCACACACCCCTCATCCCCGATGGATTCCACCATCCTGTCCCCTTCCTACCTGCAAAGCTGCCAAGTGAGGTATTTACCCCCCCCCATCCCCATCAAAATAGGCATCCACTTGGGATAACAAAATAGCTCTCTCCAGGTTGGTGCTACTCAGGATATTGCATTGCCATTTTAGTTTTTGTAAGACCTTGTATACAGCGGCTGAGGGTCTGTTTTTATGCGCCACCTCACAGGCCTCGATTTTGATCCTTAACTTAGGTCAATCTTGTTGAGAACCCCTAGCTTTATGGGTCATGTAAGTGATTGAGTAACCCCTTATGGAAGCTTTTAATGCTTCCCATCTGGCCTCATGCGAGGTGTCCCCACTCCTGTTAAAAACTAGAAACTCCTTTATCATGACAGATACGCCAGACCAAAAATCTCCATCTTTGAGTAGTAGGAGATCAAATTTCCATTGCCGAACCACGGGGAGCGAGTCACCCCACTGCCAGCTCCACAGTTAGGGGGGCATGGTCAGACAATAGCATAGGGGAGTAGACCGCTGATTTTGAGGCTGGGATCAAAAAGTGGGACACAAAGATTCTATCCAGCCGGACATAGGATTTATGAGCATGCGAGAAGAAACTGTAATCTCTTCCAGTAGGGTATATATGCAGCCATATATCAACCAGGCCCATGTCCCTCTCCAATGCAGCCAGTGCGAGGGCATTTTTGGATTGAGCACTGGGGGTTGTGTTGGACCAATCCAACACCCCATCGAGGACTCAATTAAGTCATTACCCAGCACCCATGGCCCCACCACCGCACCAACTCCAGAGCCAACTGCTGGAAGAACATACGAACATGCGAAATTTGCCAGCAGATAAAGGCCTAGAGGTCTATCAAGTCTTCTCGATTGTGCAGCTAGCACCCCTTATTCTGCAGCTGCCCCTCCCTTCCACCCTTCCCCTTCATTAACCCTCCCCCTTGTCCTTTCCCATCCTTGTTTGAAGCAGTCCACTGTTCTACTGCATACCACTTCAGCAGGTAACGCATTCCACCCAGCCACCACCCTCTCTGTAAAAAAGTGTCTCCTCATCTCCCTCCTGAACCTTCCTCGCTCCAGTCTCATATCATGGCCCCTGGTGGCCCTCCCTCCTTACTTTGAACAGCCCCTCTGTACCCGTCTTGTTTATTCCTTTCATGTATTTAAAGGTTTTCAATCATGTCACCCCTGTCTCTCCTCTCCTCCAGTGAGTACATGTTCAACTCCTTCAACCTCCTCTCGTATGATAAGTCCCCCAGCCCCTTGATCATCTTTGTCGCTCTGCGCTGCACCACTTCCAGTAACTTAATGTCCCTCTTCAGATACGGACACCAGTACTGCACGCAGAACTCCAGGTGTGGTTGATAACTCAAGAACTCGGGTTGTTCTACATTTGGGGCATATATGGACCCCATAGAAATCAAACCTACCTTGGGGAGAGATACTCGAGCCAGAGCAAATCTCCCATATTGGTCAGTGATCTGCTCAATGGTTTTAACCCTCATCCCCTTAGGGAACCATATTGCCACCCCTCTAGATTTAGTAGAGAATGTCGAGGACACCCAGGACCCACCAAGCGCCCTTGCAGTTTTAACTGCCTCACCAGGAGACATGTGGGTTTCCTGGAGCATCACCACTTGCCATTTAGATCTCTTAGCTTCTGCCTGCAGTTTCTTCCTTTTAATGCCTGATTTCAGGCCATTAATGTTCAAGGAGGTCATTCTAATAGCATCAGCCATAATCCCACTCTAAACTAAGGCATACGAAGCGTTGCCTACATAGGTATACAACAATCTGCAGTCTGACAGTTTCACCCAACCATTTTTTATATAACAACATAAAGTAAACCCAAAACATTTGGAGGCTAGGGGTAAGCCCGACTCCAGGACAGCTCGAAAGTGGAGCCTAGCAGTGCCTCTCAGTCCTCCCCCCAACAACCCAACAACCATAAACATGAACTCCAACCCCCCCCATGACAGATCTTAAGTCCATCACTGATTCCCTTACAAGCAAATAGCAGACTTTAAAGCTTAAGCACAGTGTATAATCTTATTTAAAGGCACATGCACACAATTCAATCACTGTGAGACCCCCATATTGTGGCATAAACGCCCAAATAGCTAACCAAAATAATTCAGTTCTCCCAGATAATGAGAAAGAAAATCCCCCAAACCACAAGTCATTTATAAAGCTGAACACTGTAGTCTTCCCAGGTCCCAGCAACAATCAACTGTAAATAATAAAACTGAACCTGGGAACAGCCTTTCTAAAAGGAGAAAATTAGGGGGGGGGGGAAGTAATGGAAACATGTTCCAACACAATAGTTAGCATAGATTTGGTGGGGCAGTGAACAGAACATCCCCAGCAATCTGACTGAGTGACAAAGTCAGTTCCAGATGTAAGCCTCAGCACCCCAGACAGTACCTCTGGGGCCCGCTGATACTCTGGTCCCTAGACCAGGTCGGGAATCCCTTAAACTCGAGTAGGTGCAAAATGCTACCTCTGCAACATTTCAACTTGTAAAATCACTAATAAATATTGGAAAGAGTAAATAAAAAGAAAAACAAGAAACTAAATGTACATTTGAGGCATAGCTGCGCCAGTGAGAGGAGTCAGGATTGCAGTACATTAGATCCCATATCTAGGCCGTTCACATGAGGTGAAAAGAGAGAGCAAAATGAGAGATAAAGGATTCACTTAGCTGAGTCTGCGATCTCACCCAGGCCTTCCCTCCTATGCCTTTTCAGCTACTCTTCCACCTTAGGACCAGAAAACACCCTTGGAGCTCTCCCAGGTCGATTGATATGGAGCTTTGCTGAATACAAAAAGGTAAATCTCCACCCCATTTTAAACAACTTGGATTTGATCTCAGCAAATTGCTGCCATTTAATCTGAAGGTCCCTGCTGTAGTCTTGAAAAATCATGACCCTGCCATTCTGGAACGCGATCGGCCCTTTCACTCTGGCCTGCTTAAGTATTGCTTCTTTCTCCATGAATCTTAGATATTTTGTCCAGCAATGTCTTGGTCTGTCACCCGCTTTAGGAGGAGGCCCCACTCTATGCGTCTACTCGATTTCACACTGCGCCAGGTTAGGGGGCAGGTCTAGATGATCCACCAGCCATTTGTGAAAATATAATTCAGGCTGTTCCCCCTCAAGGCCCTCAGGTAGCCCCACAATCCTAAGGTTTGACCTCCTCGAACAATTCTCCTGGTCATCTACCTGGGTTAGCAACTCTCTCACTGTGTTTTGTAAGGAGGCCTTGTCCCTAGCGGATGCTGCAAGGGTGTCTTCCAAGGCACCTACCCGTTGTTCCAGCTGGGCAATTTGATCAGTGTGAACGGCGGTGGTTTCAGACAGGCCAGTAACTACTGATTGGATGTATGTAATCTGTGCCATTATATTCTCAAATCCAACCTTCATATCATGCTGGATCTGTATCAGGGTAGCCGGTACAGCCGCAAGGGATCTTTGTAGGTCAGACATGTCTCCAACGTGATTATTAGGCTCAGACCTCATGTGTTCCGGATCAGGCCTTGGATCAGAGCGAGTTGGCTTACCCCAGTTCCAATCTTCAATTTCACCTGTCTATCTTATTTTCTCACGGACGGCATCCGATTCTCGGGTACTTCACACCTGATTAGTGATCGAACTTGGCAGTGGGGGTCTCACAAACACCTAAAATAATTCAGTGCCTTAGGGAACACAGCTAGTCTGCATCCGCCATGTTACAGAGCCGGCCACGCCCCCCCTTGAGGACCTAATGTTAAACTAATTTTTAACAACTTTTATGACACACAGAAAAGCACCACTCAGCCTCTCAGAAGAATGTCTGTGGTGAAATGCTAGGGGGTCAGCAAAATACAGTGAGTGGTGGGGGTGGAGTTGGGGCAGGTTAACCATACTCTCTGGGGGAAAGGACCTCTCAAGACTTCAAGTGCTGAGAAAAATACAGTGAGTGGTGGGGGATGGAATTGGGGTGGGTTAACCATACTCTCTTGGGGAGGAGAACTTTCAAGACTTCAAGCTCAGAAAAATACAGTGAGTGGTGGGGGTGGAGTTGGGGCAGGTTAATCATACTCTGTGGGGGAAGGGACCTCTCAAGACTTCAAGTGCTGAGAAAAATATAGTGAGTGGTGGGGGGTGGAGTTGGGGTGGGCTAACTATACTCTCCAAAGGGAAGGGACCTCTCAAAACATCAAGTGCAGAGAAAAATATGGCTCTTCAACTACTATACCTCATACAGTCAGGGTAGTAATTGGGATCTCTACGGATGAACTATTTTAACACTTGATCATGTGGTACGGTCAGAAAACATTATGTAGGTCCTTTTCTGATGCAAAATGTCTGCAGGCTCCGCCCAATGCAGACGTTAAAAAAAGGAAATGTGGTAGCCACGTTAGTCCAGTCAAAGATGCAGGAAGAAAACAAAGAGATACGATATAGGCGGAATCTTTAAAAAATTATTTATTAAATTTTGGTGACCGGGTAGGCCCACTGAGACCCGGAGGTCCCTTTTTCAGGGGCAACCAGGGTGTTACATAACACAAGAGGTATTAGAAGCATCACCAGAATTTATGGTACTGATAAATTCTGCTTTTGATCTTAGAAAATCAGTGTGCTGCCTCCTAAAAAGTTCCAAATGACCAGTGCAGGTTACTTGGGAGTCTGGGATCCATGTACAAGTCCCCAAATCCCACTCAAAGATTGGCTGGAGACAAGCAGTTGGCTGAGTTAAGGTGCTTAGCTCTCTGGGATGGAGGGTGTGGGCCACAGTGCATTTGAGCATCCCTTACTGGCAGATCAAGGCACGGCATTGATGTCAGCTGTGAAGGGAGCTGTTTCCTGCACTCCCAGCTGGAGGAAAGGTGTAGCTGAGGCAATACCTTCAACGGGGTGGGGGGGCAGGGGAAATGGGGACAAATATCTAGCTACTGTGTTAAATTAATTTAAATTGCGGGTACTGGGAAAGGCAAACTGAACCAAAGCTCATTTCTAGGTGTATACCAGGGGAAGGTTACAAGAGACATACTGTAGGTCAGATAGTCAAAGAGTACATAAAAATACAGCAGAACAATCATGGTAAAAAAAACAAAATATAGTACTACCAATAATATAACATGGTTACAATACGTACAACCAGGATACAAGTCATGAATCAGGGCTGATAGGAATGGTAATCAATAATCACTGTAGAAAGGCATTTCAGAGGAACAAGATACTAAAGAAACAACTTTTCCCTCCATGTCTTACCTCCTAACTTTCAGCTTCATGGGGACTTACAAGGACGTTTCTCTTCCACCAATCTACAGCTACGGTGCCTTCCTATAATCTGCCTATCAGCATCAGAGTCAGCTTCTCAGGGGCAGAGTATCCAGCAAAGCCACCGGATCTAAACTTGCGACTAGTCTCACTGTGAGCTAGAATGTCAGCATCAATGGCAGTGCACCAGTAGCACATCAGAAAGGGTCGAGAGGGCTGTAAACTCTCTTACAGCATACAGCAGGAATCTAGCCGCAGCTTGCCCTTCCATTTCTCAGCTCCTAACTTTCAGCTTCCTGGGGACTTTCAGGGACTTTTCTCCCACCACAGATCTGCGACTCCAGTGCCTTTCTGTACTCCACCTATCAACAGCAGAGTCAGCTTTTCTGTCCTCCTCTCCTCTTAACTGCTCCTACCTCTAGCAGTCCTCTTTGCTGTGATCCATAACACTAAGAACCACAGCCCAAAGGACAATAACAAGGGAGTCTGCCCAAGGGAGTCAGCTGAGAAGAAGCCGGGTCTGGCCATGCTGTTCAAACACACACAGACTAAGTACACTGACTTACGAAGGAAATCTGACCAGGTACTTTTTACATTGCCCCTTATACACAACTGTATTGAGGCTACTGCTCTCTCCTGTTGAGCATACTGCAGTGTCCTCCCCAACCCTCGACTTCCTTCAGGACTTTCCTGCTTAAACTATCTCTGTTTAATTCTCAACCCCTCCCAACCTGTTCATTTCTCTCTTATTTTCTGACTGCCCTCCCCTCCAAGCCTGCTATTTAATTTTGTCCTCTCACCTTCTCTCCCCAGGGGACTGCTGTTCCCTTTCGGGCTGTTTCCTCTCAAGCAAACTGCATTCTGCAATGTGATAACCTGCCTAAGGCAAAGCTGCCCGGAGCTAACCCTCCAAGTAAGGTACGGGTTGGAACTCTGAATACTGGCATCTACCCCTGGAGGAATCTCACTTTCTCCTGTTTGCCAGTGCTCCTCACACTATGTGCAGCAATCCAGAAGTCCTCTAGGAACTACTGCCAAGAAATCAATGCTAGGACTGACCTCTTCTTGAAATGTTTTGATTTCTCACTTTAAGTAATGTTTAGTCTGATGTAGAGATTTTTTAGAATTGATTTAGGTTTTGAGAAGAGTTTTTTTTCCCATTTGCAGTTTATATTAATCAGCCACTAGAGGCATCTTATTTTTCCTATTAAACCTCCAACCCACTTGTCCAACTTGCCTCTGCCTTTTTCCTGTTCTAATCACTGTTATCCCCTCCCTTGTTTCTCACTTTTAGCATATTGTACTCTGAAGAAAAAAAAAAAAAATAAAAAAATAAAACACCGGTATAATTAACCTCGCACTATGCTTGGGATCTAGCGTGTGCCCTTACTGCTGCACTCCTTGGAATCATAAGGTCTCTTATAACAGCTCTATTTCCTGGAGGCATTATATTGCTCTCTCTATTGACCCTATCTGACCTTGCCTGTGATAAGTTTCTAACATCTATCTCGCCAACACTGGATAGTAATGGTAGCCTGTGATGTGGGTGCCTGAATCAAGGTACCGTCCGAAACAGCGACACGATGTGGGCGAAAGTCTGAAAGGCGAGGGGCAGGGTGGGTGACCAGATGTGGTGGGGTGGGTGACCCTAGTGACAGGATGTTGCTGTATTTTACATGTGCATGGGGGGGGAGCGAGCACGGTGAGCATGGCCTGGGAGGGGGCAGAGGGGAAGTAGGGGGTGGCGCTGCGGTCAGCACCCGAGCTGCACCATGGCATCAGGGGTTGGCCTCCGCTTGTGGTGTGTGGGGTTCCGGGTTCAGGTCTGGGCCTGGGCTCTACTGCATTTTTGTTGCGCCCGGCCCAAAACTTGTTTTTTTTCGCCCCCTGACATTCAATTTCTGGAGTTGAGAATCTTACAGCCCCTCCTAGGGAGGGTGTGCGGGTGCCTCTACAGAAAGCAAAGGTATTGAGTCTCTGGCACTGTTCCTCCATCGCCAAGGTTGTCAGGAGGAGAAATTGTTTTCACCGCCCTGACTTCGCGATAATGCGGGTCACCGTTCGGCGTTTGCCATTATCACATTGACCCAATAGTAATCATTTATATGTTTATAGTACTATCACCTTATCCCAATGCTGTGACTCTCTTGCTGTGCCATGGAACCTGCATTCCCCTGGTGACTAGAGGTTGCCATTTCATTACCCTAGCTGGCTATCCCCTTTGGCACTCCTCCCTGGGATCTTCAACTTGCAAGCCAACTGTAAAGTGCACTCAACTCAGAGGGAGCTTCACAAACTCAGCAACAAGCAGTTAAAGGAATATCTGTGTAGACTGGCCTTACTGTTGCTGCTGCTTTCTGGCAATATTCACCCCAACCCTGGTCCTCCACAACTTACAGCATACCCACAGTCATCTATTGGGTTACTTACAGTTGCCTCACTTAATATATGCAGCTTCCTTCCGAAAATGGACATACTGAATGCATGGATCTTACAACATAACCCAGACATCCTCTCAGTCATAGAAACGTGGCTTTCTCCAAAAGTAGTGGATGCTTCAATTTCTGTCCCAGGCTACACCATCTCTAGACAGGATCGTCTCTCCAAGCGTGGGGGTGGTAGTGCGATCTACCTCCGAAACAACCTTCAAGGTCTTGTCGTAATACTGCCCAAAACTGATGACCATATGCAAGCCCTTGCCATAAAAGTGCTTCTAGATGCACACAATAAAGCCCTTACTGTGTTTTCAATCTATATTCCTCCCAGACAGACGGCCTCCTGCTTTGATTCACTCCTGGAGTGTTTTGGCTCTCTGAGTCTTAATTTGGAAATTATCATTTTAGGAGATTTCAATATCAATTGGTTCTCTCCTGACACAAGCCCTTTCAAAGATGCAGTTTCAGCAGTTCACCTCACCCAGCTAGTAGAGTCCCCCACTAGAATCAACTATAAAACTGGGATAGGTACCTTATTGGACTGGGTGCTCTCTAACCACCCTGATCATATATCGGACACAACCATACTCCCAGATGCCTTCAGTGACCACTCCCCAGTCTTGTTTCATTGGGCAAACAAATTCTCTAAACCACCCGCTAGAACAATTACCACCAGGGTACTCATCCATGGGCCTCTTGAATCACTAAACGCTAACCAGCGTAATCAGGACTGGTCAATGGTTTACACAACTAACAATGTTGACATTGCCCTCGACCAATTCATTCTTCAGTTCAACGCTATATGTGATAGGCACGCCGCCTCACATAAAAAGTGTAAAATCAAAGGCCGCTGTAATCTCTGGTTTTCTCCAGACCTCCTTGAGCTTCTGAATGCCAGGGACCATCTATGGCACAGGTCTAGGTCCCTGTGTAACCAGGCTGACATTCAGATGTACAAAGCGGCTAGAAACAACTGCCCAAAGGCTATTTGTGCAGATAAAAATCAATATTATAAGGAAGTGCTCTCTTGGACCTGGAATGATGGCAGAACATTTTGGACTAACCTTAAAGAGGTCACTGGGAGAGACCTCAGATCTGTCCCTGCCCTGCTTAACATTGATGGTGTACCCTCACTCGACCCCAAACTTATTGCTAACACTTTTAGTAATGCCTTCATGGACCTGAGTAGTGTCCTGCCACCTGGCTACTTCTCTCACCCCCTCACAAGTGACTACTCTGGGAAAGAGACTCAGCACTCTTCTCATCCTCCTTTCTACTTCAAAACCCTCTCAGCCCATGAAGCCAGGAATTACCTACTCAAGGTATTAGGGGAATCAAGATTTAGTGGTGACACCCTGGATCTTAAGTTTGTAGCCCTTATGCTGGATGAAATTCTGTCACCTCTAACACATATTATTAACATGTCACTTAGTTATTCTCAGTTCCCTTAGAAATGTAAATCTGCCACTGTGGCACCTGTTCATAAGTCTGGAGATCGCACAATTACTGGGAACTACAGGCCTATCTCTATCCTGCCCCCACTCTCGAAAGCTCTTGAGCGTATAATGGCTGACCAACTGGTTGAAAACTTAGAAAAATATCCGCTACAATGCCCGCAACATCACGGGTTCAGAAATGGTCATAGTACCACTACCGCCCTTCTGGAGTTCACAGGCTTTATTCACCACTCCTTAGATCAAGGACACCTGGTCGGTGTTGCTTTCATTGATTTAACCAAAGCTTTCGACACAGTGAATCATGCCCTCCTAGTCGAACAGCTTACCACCACTGGCCTAGCTTGTGACAGCGTAGCTGGTTTCAAAGTTACCTGCACAACTGTACACAGCAGGTGAAGATTGACAACACCCTCTCGGATAGCAGACCTGTCCTATCTGGAGTTCCTCAAGGGTCCATCTTGGGCCCTCTTATTTAACATTTTCCTCAACAACCTTCCTTACTCCTGTCAGGGTCACATCCTTTTATATGCTGATGATGATGTCCTGTTTGCCAGTGATCCAGACCCTAAGGTTCTTGAATTCAGGCTACAGATTAATTTTGTAGTCGTAGAAAGATGGTTCCATAAGCACAAGTTAGTTATGAATTACAACAAGAGTTAAACTATGCTGTTCTCCAGCTCCCAGAATAGGCACGGAACTTACCCTCTTTCTAGCACCAATGAAGAGGGCTCTCCCCTGGAGCTAGTTCAGCTCTTTAAATATCTGGGGATTACTACTGATAGTACAATGACTTATGCCTATCACATTGACAGCATTGCCAAGGCTGTTAACACCTGCATTGGGCTACTTTATAGGCATAAGCAATGTTTGACCCCAGAGGCTCTTAACCTGGCCATTCGAAGCTCTCTTGTCTCGCTTATTGATTACAGCTTACCAATCAATGGATCAGCTACTGAAACAACTCTTTGCTGCATCATAGTTGCACTCAACAAAGCATACAAGCTCCTTACCGGCTCAGCCCATCTGTCCCATACCTGCAAAATGTACGCTCAGGCTAACTAGCTCCAATTCAAAGGTAAACTCATGTACCAAACATGTTTAATGTCCAAAAAAGTAAGCTTAGGCAAAATGCCCCCAGGAGTGCAAAAGCTTATTACCCCCACTATCAACTGTCGTTGCACCAGAAGCTCTACTAGTCAGATTTTTAATATTTATTTATTTATTTGTGAGAATCAGTTTACAACCTTTGAGCCAGAGACTCGTTTCCGAAGGTACCTCGTCACATTGAGACATACATAGCATTTTAGATTACATAGTACAGGTTTTCTACAAATAGGCGTTTGTTAGAGGCGCCACGTCACACTGTGGTCAAACAACATACATTTGAGTTACAGGGTACAGGTAATTGAAATAGGTCTTACACAATTGGTTTCATATGTTGAGCAATCAACTGGCATAAGACAGCAGGTTCTGGCCAGGTTATACTTAGGTATGGTGTCCTGGGAAAGGGTGGAGGGGTGGGCTATGGGGAGCTGCCTGGCGGGCTTTGTCCCGAGTGGAGAGGTTAAGGTAGGGCCTCATTCAGAGACAGGAGCAGCTACGAGTGTTGAGGAGTTGGCTACGAAGGGTGGTTTTGAATTTGGATATTGTGGTGGCATTGGAGATGGTGGCAGGGAGAGATTTAAACCAGAATGGGGCTCTGTACCAGAAAGACCTCTGACCATGAGTGATTCTTGATCTGGGGACCAGTAGGGCAGTCTTGTTGGAGGACCGTATAGCAATAGTGGGCGGGATCCGGTGGATGGATGCAGTCACCCCTGGTGGGGACAGCCCGAGTAGGGTTTTTTTAGTGAGGAGGCAGGTATGATAGTGAAGCTGTTCATCTAGGGTCAGGAGTTTAGCATCGTTATACAGTTGACAGGTGTGTGTGAGCCTGGGGGAACCAGTAATCAGTCTGCAAGCCTTATTTAGGGTTATGTGAAGTTTTTTGAGGGCAGTCGTGTTAGCAGCACCATAGTCTGGTACGCCATAGTCTACAAGGGACAGTACTGAGGATGTGACAGCGAGCCGGGGAGCATTTGGGGGGAGGCAGTTTTGATGGCGGAAGAGGATGCCAAGCCGTATGTTGGTGGCGGATGCAAGGGCATCAATGTGGTCGTGGAATGTGAGGGCTTAGTCGAAGGTAATCCCGAGGTATTTGTAGGAGCAGACTTGTTCCAGAGGCTGTTTGGTACTAGGAAGAATATGGAGTGGGTGGTTGCTAGCTTTGTTTTGGGGGTGGGCAAAAAGCATAGCTTTGGTTTTTTTAAGATTAATGATAAGTCTGTGCTCCTTAAACCAGGCATCTGCCTCATTGAAGGACTGTTGTAGGGAATCCTGAAGGGAGATGGGATTGTGGTGGGTGGCAAAAATGACAGCATCATCGGCATACAGAAGCATTTTGCCAGAGCAAGCACTGGGCAGGGTGTTCAGATAGAGCGAGAAGAGGAGGGGGGCCCAGGATGGAGCCTTGGGGAACCCCAGTGTGTATGGGATGGGTATCAGAGAGTGTTCCTTTGATTTTAACACACTGTGACCGAGCATCTAGGTAGCTTGAGCACCATGCTAGAGGGCCAGCTGCGAGATCAGTGTGACAGAGGGCGTTCAGCAGAAGAGGGTGGGAGACAGTGTTGAAAGCCTTTGATAGGTCGATGAACACTGCACCAGCTAGGGAGCTGGTGTCCAGGGAGGAGTGAAGGAAATTGGAGAACTCAATTAACGCAGTGCTGGTACTGTGGCCAGCACGGAAGCCATACTGCTCTGGGCATAAGATGTTATGCCTGGATAGATATTCAGTGATTTGAATGGCCACCACTTTTTCCAGGGCTTTTGGGGGGGGGGGAGGATGGAGATTGGTCGGTAGTTGTTGGTTGAAGACCTGTCACCACCTTTATGAATGGGTGTGACTATGGCTGTTTTCCAGGCAGTAGGAAATTGTCCCAGGCAGAGCAATCGGTTTAGTAGGCTGGTGAGCGGAGCAAGGACTTCATCTAGCACCAACCTGAGGATACTAGGATCCAGTGAGTCGCTGCCGGGATTGTTGCCATTTAAAGCTTTGATAAGGATGGATCTGGCCTCCCGAGCAGATACCTTGAGCAGGTTGAAGCTGGGGTGGTGGCGGACGGGGGTGGTGGTGGTGTGGGGGAGGTTCAAAGAAATTACTGGGGAGGACTGAGCTAAGGTCGGTGAAAGCGGTGTTGAGGCAGTTAGCTATGAAGGCAGGATCGGTGGAGGTAGTACCATCACTAGAGAGCTGAGATGGGGGAGGGGAGCGAGACTTACCATTTAACTGTTTAATATTATCCCAGAACTTGCGGGCCGAGCCCCAGGAAGAGGTGAGGGTGGCCTGGTAATGGTCGGCCTTGGCGTTACGGACCGCCCAAGAGCACTTATTCCGGGCTGTATTGTAGGCTTGTCTATCGGACAGCCGTCCCGTTTCAGTGGCACGGTGCCAGAGGTTATCCCGATTTCTAAGCAATTGGAGGAGGGCAGGGCTGACTCAGGGTGCATTCTGTTTTTTGGATCAGATTTTTGTGAAAGGTGCAAAGAGATCACAGGCATTGTTGAATGTTTGGGAGAAGAAAGCAAGGGCAGTGACAATGTCAGGTGCATGCTGAATGGGGGACCAGTTTATCTGGGTGAGGAACTGCCTATGTTTTTTCAGCCCACCGGGGCGGAGGCACCTGTGGAGGGTGGTCTGTGCTTTGGGTTTGGGATTGGGGGCTGTCCAAAGAAATAGGATAGGGGAGTGGTCACTTAGGGAGTCTGGTAGGACCTGGATGTTTTGGATTTTTTTGGGTCGGTTGGTGATGAGTACATCCAGTAGGGTGCTGGTTCCTGTTTTTGGGTTTATTCTAGTGGGTTGGGTGACAAGTTGCGTCAGGTCCTGGGTGGCAAAAGTGTCCCAGATTGAGGAAGAGGAGGTGCTGAGCCAGTTTATGTTAAGGTCACCAACTAGGATTTGCTCCGCTGTATGGTAAAGGGTGGCCAGATAGTCAGTTAGTGATACCAGAGCTGGGTTCTGGTTTTTGGGGGCAATGTAGGCAGTGGTGAGATAGAGAGGGCCCCTAGAGGAGTCAGGGGTGAGCTTGAGGGTGAGGGCCTGGGCCACACTTACAATGGCAGGGGTAGGGAGTGCTTGTCCAGTAATTGTGTCCCTAGTGTAGATTGCACAACCTCCCCCTCGTTTGCCTACTCGGTCCTCCCAGTATAGGGTATAGCCAGGGAGGGAGACAAATGAGTCAGGGGTGGATTTGGACAACCAGGTTTCTACCAGGGCTATGACGTCTGGTTGGTGTGCCGTGGCCCAGCACTGGAGGGCGTCAAATTTTTTCAGCAGGCTGCATATGTTCATAGAGGCTATTTTAAGGCCAGTGGGCCAAGTTGATGGGTGGGAGGGGGCTGGGCCTGGGTTGGGATGTATGTTGCCAGGAATTAGAAGCAGGAAGACCAAGGCTCTGGTCTGGGCATGGCAGCAAGTCAACTTCTTTGGTGTACGCTGGGATGGGGAGGTGGCCATGGTGGTGAAACGAATGGGCAGGGTTCGAAGGTTTGGGAGGGCATGGATGAATTCCAACCATGGAAAGTCAGGGTAGACAGCGGGAAGGGTGGATAGGGGGTGGGTGCCGTGGACCAGGGTTCATGGTCAGTGTAGGGTGTGATTGGATTAGGTCAGGGAGAGTTGTGGGTGCTGGGATGGGTGGGCCTGTGAATATGCTTGGCTGATGACATGTGTGTACTAGCAGGAGAACGAGGGGTAGACATTTGAGGAGAAGGGGTGCAAACATAATGCCTATGTAAGCAGCAGGGCAGGAAGGGTACAAGGATCTTGTCTGCCCCCAGGAAAGCGTGGATACCACTTTGGATTAGTGGTAGGGTCACGGACTCTGGTGGACAGGGTACAAGGTTCTAACCCCTGGTGGGGCAAGAGGAAAAAGGACCCGGGCAGGTGTAGGTTTCACTATCCAGGTGGCTCAAAACTGGCTGGTACTGGGTGGAAATAGCGACTCCTAGTGGTCACTGAAGGTTAGTGTCAGGCTAGGGTAGGGTCTGACAGTTGGGTCAGACCAGTGTGCCAGGCTAGCTTGGAGTCTGGGTATAGGAATGTGGAGAGTTCAGAGACAGAATTGGGAGTAAGGGGAGAGAAGTACTGCATTTGGGTAGAGGGGTTCTAGGAAGTAGGAGGAGGGAAGTTCAGATAGTGAAACTGATGTGAGTAGTTAGGGGTCCCTCTGGTGGCAGGCTGGTATAAGCTGCTAATGGGAAAGTGGGGACTTAGTAAAATAATGAACAGGATGTGATGTCATAGGTAAGAAACTATATAAGTAGAGCTGACCCTGGGTGGGTGGGTGGGGCAGTGCGTGTCGATGGCTAACACCCTCCCAAGGGTGCACTGCAGGAGGTAGTTTAATTACCTCTGCACCTGTTGGAGCTTGAATAGCTCTGCTGCTGTTGCTGCTGCTCATCAGTGTGTTAGTCTATACCCCTCTGTCGCACTTCTCACTTCTCTGGGGCAAAGGTCCTTTGCCTGCTATGGATGAACTCACTGCACCATGACATCACTTCAGCATCCACCTTGGGCTCCTTCAAGGTTAAACTTAAGCAACAGCTAGTTGCTGATGCCCGTTGTGACTGCTTCCAATAACCTTCCTTCTTGTGACCAGCACTTATTCTAACCTTAATGCTATCCTGACCTTATGCATAATTGTTCTCAGCATGTAAATAACTATTCTAAGTTGCTAATGATTCTCCTTTCACATTTCCCCTTGATCCCTTCCACTCGTTCCCCTCACCCCTTTATGGCTTTCTCCCATCCCCCCTCCCCCGTTATATCTCCTGCGCTCCCTTGCTCACTTTAAAATGCTTTGTCCCATACCTTCTAACCTCTGATGAGGCCCCTTGGCCTCTTACCTTGTTGAGTATTAGATATTAGGCTGAGTCTGTTCTCATTTTCCTGTAAAGGGTTGTTTCATAAGACACCACCCCCTCTAAACCTTTGAATTCCAGGTTTTAATCAAATATGCACCATGGTATACATTGTACAATGCCACATGTATTGGAACTTCTCTAGTTATACAATCTTGTAATGTCTTATATAATTCCTTATTTTTTTTGTTCTCCATCTCATACTTTTCCAATATGTATTATTCGTCTGACATGGAACCTATGAAATGAGCTTGTTCTCAAAGGTGTTATCTGAAATTTCAATGAAAAAAATAAATAAATAAAAAATATACCATTGTTTGCAAATATCTGGGCTGGTGTGACTGTTTGTAAATAACCAGTAACAGGCTTTTGCATTATTTGCACCGGCTTATAGCAAGTATTACCATTTACTCTTCATAGCATTATCTACCTGGAGGCAGTTTTTAGTTCCTTTGTTTAGCTACATTGTCACTTGGCTGCCCCCCAAACAATCTATCATGTTTCACTTCACTGGTGGTATAGCTTCACCCTATTAAGGTGGCTCCTCACTGTATATGGCCAGCCCTCGACCATTCTATGCTTTGTTTTATGTTATAAGGATGTGAACAGGTATAGTCTATTGATTTACATTGTAAGACAGCTTTTGGCTTGTTTGTTGGTTGCCCCCTTTTTTGTGTAATCCGTACTATATGTGCAAGTTTTTATATGGGTGTCACTTTCACTGTTTGCAGATTGCTTGCCCCATCCTGGTGTACTTTTATTCCTATTACTCTGCTAATATCAACCCTAGTGTGACCTTTCACTGTAACCAGTAACAGGTTTGGAAAGAAACATGGCCGGCTGAGAGAGTGTCTGTGTGGCACAGGAGCAGTAAGCACCTAAAAAATAAAATAGAGATGATATGGAGAAAAAAAGTAGCCGTATTTCCAGAATGCAAATGTGTTCAGCAGCAAAGTAATTGAAGACTGATGCAGGCAACAGTTTTAATATCGAGAGACAGAAAATAGGTCTGATAAGAAACAAATGGTTGACATGAATGAGCAGAATATGCTGAAAACCAGAAAAATCTTTACCCTATCTTTCTTTTTACATCAGTAAGGCAACATCATTTATTTTGTCTCACACCTCTCATCCTGTAAGCTTAATCCACATGCAGTTGATCGACCAGTCAGGTATGTCCAGGAAAGCTAAGCAGACCTGAGAAATACATGACTGTTTTAGAAGAAGCAGCACACAGAGCACTGAGGCAAAACAACTGGCTTGCAGTGAAAGAGACCCAGGATTTCACTGAATGATAGAAGTGGCATTAGCAATGCTGAGGGAGCCTGTTCTGAAGTTGTTTCAATCAAACACAACTGCTGCAGTGGAAAGAAGAGATGAAGTGGAGCTGGAGGTAGTACAGGCTAGCACTAAGTCAGTGAATGGGGGTCTGCACGGGCAAGAAATTAAAGCACAAAGATACATAATTAGAGAGCCCAAGAATAGCCCTGGAGAGTGAAGCGAGCTCTAGAAGTGCTAATAAAGTGGAGACACAAGGAACAGGAATGAGTTGAACTGTATCTAAGAAAAGTGCACAGGAGGAAGGTATTGAGTGCACTGGAGAGGAGACAGTTATAAGAGGATGAAGTGCAAAAGGGGGAAGGCTTGGATAAGGAAGGAAAATCAGAGATGGCACAAGAAAAGCCAGGTAAAGGAAAACAAGGAAAACAGATTATAAACATAAACAACGGGAAGAACAATAGAAAGAAAGGAAGAGATGGAAATGAAAGTTCAGAAAGAGGCAGAAATCCAGAGAGAGGAATCAGCCAACACAGAATTGACAGAGGGAGAGGAAAAAAGGGTAAGGCAAGGCCATCAGTTATTTGCTAAACGAAATGAAATGAGGATTTACTTCAAAAAATGAATCGATCCCTTCCTTGAAAGCCATGTTTCATGATTTACCAGGGAAAATGGTGGATTTAACAGTAAGGGTGGTGGAGGTAGAGAATAGGATAAGCAGAGTGGAAGATGAGCTGCCTGAGTTGAATAAGTTGGAAAACAATATGGCGACTAGCACTAAAGAGTCAGCAGAGCTGTGACTCAAGATAGAGGATCTAGAGTCAGGGTCAAGGAGTAATAAGTTAAAGATTTCAACCTTCCAGGCGCATTGCAGGGAGTGATCCACTGCAGTTCTATGAACAACTGTGATTGGAGGTTCTGGGGAGAAAATATCCCAAAGATAGAGTGGTGGTTGACCGAGCACACAGGACCTTTTGTGCCCAGAGAGGGGGGCGTCAGACCCAAATGTATTTACATTAACCCCACTATTTTCCAGATAGAGAACAATATTGCAGAAGGCAAGGACTGAGAGAGGCCTATATTACAAAGGAATCCAATTACAAGCATTCCTTGATCTACTCCACCCTCCGGTACTAGCCAAGAGAAAGTTCTTTGATTACATCAAGGACAAGATATGTGCACAGGGGATCCCATTCATGCTCCTACATCCAGCAAAAATGGGAGTGAATTTGGATGGAAAATGTTATTCTTCCACACACCAGAGGAAATGGAAGAGGCTTGAAGAAAGAGGAAACAATATAACTCAAGGGAGGACAAGGATTTTGAGTCTCAAGTTGAAAAAGAAAGCTGCAAAGTTAGCTTAAGGAACACATGGATCAATGACAGAGAGGCAGAAGCTTCAATGCATAATAGAACGGAAGATGAGGTGTTGGATTTAAGGCCCTCCACATCGGATGTCAGCAAAGAGAAATAGACACAGAGACATTTACTGAAGTTGGTTAGACCTACCTAGAAAGGAAGGATGTGGGATTATGATATAATCAAAGCATATTAATAGACTCTGGGACTCTGGCATAATAGAAGTAAACTAATGGACTGTAATGGATATGGAGGAAAGTTCCAAGAAGGAAGGAGAAAATACATTTTTTTCTGGCTTGTTTATTTTCTCTTTTTGTTCTTTTTTCCCTCTTCTTCCTGCTTTTTCTATCTCTCAGATTCACTAGAAGTAATGACCTTTGAATAAAGGTGGTATATATGTACATATATGTAGGAGAGAGAAACAGCTTTAAAAAAGCATACAGATTATAGGTAGTGAATGCTCATGAAGACCACCTGTTCACACAGAACATAATGGCCCAGATATTCAAAAGGGTTGCACATGGCGCAACAGTGTTGCCATGTACAACCCACTGATGTGCCCCGGCCCGATATTCGAAAGGGAAAAGCGCGCCTCACAAATCCCGATGCACCGGAGCGCATCAGCAATGTATGCAGGCACAGGTAGGGTGGTGCCTATGCATAACCTGCACAGCCTGATATTCAGCCCGGATGTGCAGAGTCATGCATCGCGAACCCCTACCTGCGCCTGCACAAAGTTACGCCAGGAAAATGGAACAGTGATGGCCACCACAGGTGAGCTGCCGCATTGGGGGGCTTAATACAGCAGCTGCCACCTGTGGATGGCCACCAGTTCCTGCCGCACCTGGCAGTGCCCCCCATGCCCCATCGCTGGTATCCTGTCGTGAACTCCCCAAGTCCAATATCCCTGGTGCTCCAGTGGACCGCGACTGGAGTCCGATCACGGGCATCTGTAATAGAACCTCCCCAAGTCCAATATCCCTGGTGGTCCAGTGGACTGCACTGAGCCCAATCACGGATTATCAGTACTACACACCAAATACCCCTACTACCTGGTGGTCTGGTATCCCGGCTCACCCGCCCACAGACCCCACTGCCTGCTTCTCCCCGTCAGCCCGTGAGACGGCAGCACCACCTGCCTGCCACCCGCCGCCCACCGACTGACAGCTTGGTAGGGCTGCACCCATTGGTTCACAGCATGAGCCAATGGGCGTGCAGCCCATACTTACTACCAGTCCAGATATGTGAATGAATTCATTCGGCAGGGTGGGTGCTGCTGCCCACCAGCTGATGGGGGGAGCAGGGTGGGGGCCCAGTGGGCGGGGGGTGGGGTGGGAGGTACACTCAGACCACCAGGGTAGTAGGGATATTTGATGTGGTACTGATGTCCACGATCGGGCTTACTGCGGTCCACTGGACCACCAGGGATATTGGACTTGGGGGGGGTTCTATTACAGATGTCCGCGATCAGGCTCAGTGCAGTCCACTGGACTACCAGGGATATTGGACTTGGGGGAACTGTACTCGATGCCCACGATCGGAGCACAGAGGTCCACTGGACCACAGGATATTGGACTTTTTGTTATATTACAGGAATGCCCAAGAATCGGGCTGCAGGGGCATTGTCCCAATGGCTGCGGCCTTGCAGGGCGCCAGGTGCAAGTCGTCGGGGATCGGCGCACCTGCATGCTAATGGCATGCAAATGGGGCTGTAATGAGATGCAAATGGCCCCCTGTGCACCTTGCATAAATTATGGCCCAATTTGCATGTCCTCTTTTGAATATCGCAGGTGCTGTGCATGGCGCAATGGCACTTGCGCCAGCACATCTCCATGCTCCACTCTGGCCACTTGCGCTGGCACAGTGCCACTGCGCCATGCAAAGTGGGGGTGGCCAGGGTGCGATGTTAAAGCTGCTGCAAGCAGTCTGCTGAATATCGCCAGGCCACACCCTCAGCAACAAAGCTGAGCTGCACTCCAGGCTTCATGCCACAACCTGGCGCAGTTTGAATATCCAGGCCAACATGTCTATCTCAGGTAGTTGGGGTTGGGGGGAGCTAATGGCAGAGGATTTGACACAGAGGGAGGAGAAGGGAGGAAGATGAATAAAAGGGGAAGGTGAGGTGGTGGAGGGTAGTTAATATTATGTGTGAATGAGTAGGATTGAAGGCAAATATATGTTAAGCATTATAGGACTGGGTAGAGGATACTTGGAGAGGGATAATTACAGTCAGCGGTCTCCTGCAAGCAAGGAATGGTAAAAGGGAAAGTCTTCTCCCTTTTTATTTGTTAAAGGAAGGTATAGAGGAGTGAAGTTAAAATAATGTCATGGAATATGAATGGTTTAAAAAATAGGATTAAAATGAGTAAGATAAAATATGCAAATAATAATAAAGTAAACTGTATACTAGCCCAAGAAACTCATTTTGACGGTAAGGATGCTACATACTTTTCAAATCTGTATCAAGCAGTGAGGGTGAGTGCTGGTTTTTCAGGAGATGTTAGCGGTAAGGACATCTTTATTAAAAAATCTTTGAAGCCTGTAATTAAGGAAACATATGTTGACCCTGATGGTAGGTACATGATAGCAAGTGTCTCGTTCTCCCACTCAGAGCTGATGCTGGCAAATGTCTATGCACATAATAAAGAAGATTTAACCTTTTCCTCAAAATTCTTTCTGTACATAGCACATTTCAACACATCTTATGTGATGGGGGGATTTTAACCTAGCCCTGGTCCCCAGACAGCTCAACAACTTCAAAAGAATACACTGCAAGATTACGGCAGCTAAAGCATTGACAAAACATATATCTTGGGTGGGATATTCAAAAGGGTTGCGCCATGCGCAATAGGGTTGCGCATGCGCAAGTCCGAAATTGCTCCATTCTGCGATATTCAGCAGGAGGCAGTTGCGCCACTGAAAACAGGCTGAGCAACAGTGCAATGCAAATGAATGCATGCTCAACTGGAAGGGGAGGAACCATGCATAAACTGCACAGCCCGATATTCAGCCGGGCTGTGCAGAGTTGTGCAGGCGCAACCCCCAACCTGCGCCTGCAGGACTTTGAGCCAAAAAAGGCTTAAGTCGAGGGCCACCCACAGGTGAGCTGCTGTATTGCAGGGCGCAACACAGCAGCTGCCACCTGTGGCTGGCCCCCAACCCAGTCCCTGTGCCCCCGCAGCCCGATCGCGGGCATAGTGTACTCCCCACCAGCCCGATCGCGGGCAGCAATATAGCTCCCCCTCCCGAGCGTATCCCTGGTGGTCCAGTGGACGAAATGCCCGATCGCAGGCAGTATGTGTAATAAACCCACCCCCTCGTACATATCCCTGGTGGTCCAGTGGACCGATATGCCAGATGCGTGGGCGGTATGTGTAATAAAACCACCCCACGAACATAGCCCTGGTGGATAGTGTCCCCACCCCACCCGCCTGAGCCCCACCCGCTCCCCCCCCGCGCGGCGGCGGGCGGCAGCATCCACCCGCCTGCCGCCTCCGCTTGCCGACTGACTGCCCAGTAGGGTTGCCGCCTATTGAGCAAGAGCCATGGGGTGCAGCCATACACGACATGACAGTCCAGATTTGTGAATGATGTTCATTCACAAATCTGGACTGTCATGTACGGTATAGGCTGCACGCCCATTGGCTCTTGCTGTGCACCAATGGGTTGCAGCCCTACTGGCAGTCAGCGCGGGCGGCGGGGGGGCAGGCGGGGATGCTGCCGCCCGCCGGCCGCCGGGGAGCGGGTGGTGGGGCTTCGGGGTGGGTGGGTGGGGACACTAGCCACCAGGGCTATGTTCGGGGTGGCTTTTATTGCACATACCGCCAGCGATCAGGCATTTCGTCCACTGGACCACCAGGGATATGTTCGGGAGGGGGTTATTAACATACCGCCCGCGATCGGGCATTTTGGTCCACTGGACCACCAGGGATACTGACGGGAGGAGGGGAGCTACATTGCTGCCCGTGATCGGGCTGGTGGGGGAGTACACTATGCCCGCGATTGGGCTGCAGGGGGCATCAGTCCCCGACGGCTGCTGCCTGGCAGGGCGCCAGGCGCAAGTCCTCAGGGATCGGCGCACCTACATGCTAATGGCATGCAAATGGGGACATAATCACATGCAAATGGCCCCTGTGCCTTGCATGAATTATAGCCCCATTTGCATGTCACCTTTTGAATATCGTGATTTTGCACATGGCGCAATGGTACTTGCGCCACCGCAAGTTGAATGCTCCACTCTGTCAACTTGCGGTGGCGCAAGTTCCACTGCGCCATGCACAGTGGCTGTGGCTGGGGGGTGATATTCAAAGGAGTTGCTCAATAGCGCAACTCCTTTGAATATCGCCCCGGACACACCCCTGCGCAACTATTTTGCGCAGCTCAATGGCTTGCGCCTATGAATGGCGCAGTTTGAATATCCCACCCCTTATTTAAATTTGAAAGATCTATTTAGATGCTGTTACCCCAAACTTGAAAAATATTCCTATTACTCTAAGATCTTGAAAAATATTCCTATTACTCTAAGATCCATAATATATATTCTAGAATAGATTATTATTTAGTATCGGAATCTAGATTTCATAGAATATTTGATCATAAATATGTGACCATTATGATCTCAGACCAAAATTCTTGTTTCCTGTTATTAAATTCAGCAACACCAACACTAAAAATTATTTATGGAAAAATGGATGCTACAGTATGGGTCGATAAAAACTTTATTATAAGAATTAAAAGAAAAATTGAATATTTTTTGTCCTGGAATATGATGCAGACATGTTTTCAAATAGTTTGGGATACAATGAAGATATATTTGAGGGGTTGTCTAAACTCATAATATGCATTCAGAAGAAAAGGTATCCCATGAAAACTGTGAGTCAGTATGAGCGAGTCAATAAGAGCAACTGAAAGAGAGCGAATGCCTTTTAAACTATATGGTTTTTGTAGTGAGTGGTTTTGTCAGTGAGGTAGTACAGGAAGAAAGGGATATAGTTCACCGGCTGTTGTGTGCTCAGTAGTTAAATAAGCTGCTGTGTGATAAGACATTGTGCTGACAGTGTAGCTAAGTGGTTAGAGTTGTCAGCTATGTGTACATTAGGTTTGTTCATCCCCGGGTTCTAGGCAGGGTGTTTCATTTTTTTTAAGTGTTGTGCTGTGGTTTGCATCCCCTCCTCCCAGTTCTGTCATCCCCAATATACCCCCCTCCCCAATTTCTTCCCTACCCCGAGTTGCATCCCACCAGGATATGGTTATCTATTTTGCAGAGGGTGTGGGGGGGAGGGGCAAAGTCCCATGCAAAAGGTCAGTGTAACTGTGGTTTCGTGATTTGTAGCAATCACTGTTGTGTGCAGTCAGTGTATTTGTATGCATTATTTTGCAGTCGCTCTTTTTGTAGTAGCTGTTTTTTTTCCACTGTTGTAACATAGAACCAAAAAAAAAAGAACAAGAGAACTGAGAGATTTGAAAATAAAACTGATGCAAGCTGAACAACAACATTTTTCAGTTTGTGATAGAAGAAGATCTGAACAAAGTTATTCAGCTTGGTTTGAAGTATGATAACATTATGCATACAGAAGTTGAGAGGGATATTTTAAAATAAAGGTGTGATATTCAGTTTTGGGCTTCATAGACCATTACCTTGCTGCGGCGGTAGTCCATCTGTGCCAAAATGATAACATTTAATACTGTCCTGTAAGGGAGGGAAGGGATCATAACTCTGGCTGAACTGTTGGCCCTTCAGTACTTTTCCACTTCCTGGTCTACCTGCTCTGCCCCTGCACTCTGATGTTTTGTGATGCTAACCAGGGAGAATGCAGGGGCATGCACCATTGAAGTCTATGGGGCTTGTTTTCAAAATGTTTTTACAGAAGTTTGAGTAGTTCTACAATGAAAGCCACTGCTCTACTCACGGGACCCTGTTAGTTGAGCGGTGGTCATTTTTATCAAAGGTTGCTTAAAGTTCTGTAAAAACATTCTGATAATGAACCTCAGACTTCACCGGAGCATGCCCCGACCTTCTCCCTGATTAGATGTCACAAAATGTCAGAGCATGGGGGTGGAGCAGGCAGACTGAGAAGTGGAAAGGGATTGGCTGGCCAGTAGTTTCAGATAGAGTTACAATTCCTTCCCTCCATTACAGGACAGTATTACATTTTATAATTTAGGTAGAGACGGACTATTGCCATGGCAGGTAATGGGCTATGAAGCCCAAAACTGAATGTGAAAAAAGTCACACCTTCACTTTTAAGGTCAAGGATGAAATATGATTTCTTCTTAGACTTGCCAGATAAGTTATTAATATTGCAATTAAGATGTGAGGCGAGTCAGGAGCAAATACATATAATAGAAAAAGAGGATGCAAGGAGAGTTACCACACCAAAAGAAATAAAAAAGGTTTTTGAAGAATACTATAGAAAACTATATACCCCAGAACATACACCAACCCAGGGTGAAATAGATACTTTTGTAACACAGTTGAATTTACCACAAATATCAGAAGAACTGGAAGTCTTACATTCAGAGGTGATGGAACAAGCAGTAAAAGAAGTTATTAAAAATTTACCAAATTATAAAGTCCCCAGCCCAGATGTGCAATCCACTAATTTTTATAAGCAATTGGATGACATTGTAGCTCCATTATTAGTAGATTTGATAAAAGATATAGAAAAAAAGGTGGGCTTCTTCCTTCCTTCAGTGAGGCAGTAATCTCATTAATTCCAAAGAAGGACAAACTAGAATCTGTATGTAAATAATATAGACTTGTATCTTTATTAAATGTGGCTTGTAAGATTTTCACAAAGATCGTGGCAAACAGATTATCAAAAATAATTCCAACAATAATACATAAAGATCAGATGAGCTTCACTGAGGGAGGGATGATCCAACATAATATTAGAAGGGCATTTAACATAATAGACAGCATAAAGGATCCAGAATTGGTTATTTTCTCATTAGGTGCCAAGAAGGCCTCTGATAAGTTCTCATGGTCCTTTTTGATGGAAGCATTAAGGAAGTTTAGCATGTAAGGGAAATTCCTATAATGGATAGGAACTATATATAAATCTTCTAAGGGGAGCGTTAAGATAAACTCACAATTATGTGAGGAATTTTGTCCTTCCAGGGTGGACCAGGCAGGGATGTCTCTTGTCCCAACTTTTGTTTGCATATTTCATTGAACCATTGGCCATTAGAATTAAAAATGATCTAGACATAATTGGATTTAAGGTAAATGGCAGAAACCACACAATTTCACTTTATGCAGATAACATCATAGTATTTGTATCAAATTTATCTTAATCATAGCATGCCTTATAAACATTATATTATAATTTGAATATGTGTCAGTAAACTGGGATGACAGTGAACTGATAGCAATGGGAACAGAGACTCCTAAGTATATACATCCATTATTGTCAAAAGATAAAAAGACAAAGAACTACTTGGGAGTTATTACCCCTAACAACTTGTCTCAAACATATGAGCTGAATTATGGTCCACTGATGGACAAGATAGAAGGTGCCAAACTTTTCCTTTGGCACTGATTGGGACAGTGAATATTTTAAAGATGAACATTCTTCCATGACTCCTTTATTTATTCCTGTCAATCCCAATTTCCCTAGACAAAGTTTTTTTAATATATTGGACAAAAAGGTATGGAATTTCTTGTGGAGGGGAAGGTGCCCAAGAATAGCTTTAGCCAAACTTTTCAGATCTGAGAAAGATGGGAATCTAAATTGTCCAAAGTTTGGGTGGTACTACTTGGCAGCCCAATTAGAAGCAGTCTTTAATTGGCTCAAAGAGGATAGGGAGTTAGAGGCATGTTATGAACTAGAAGAAACAATAATTCCTTTTAGAAAACTGAGACATGTTTTACAAATAACATAGAAAGAACAGAGAGATATACAAAAACAACAGCGGCAGCATGGAAAAAGGATCAAAATATTTTAGGAGGAAAACACATTCCTCCTGTATATTCCAACATCATGACATAGTCAGTTTCCACCTATATTAGCAGATAAAACATTTAGAGAATGGGCAGAAAATCATGAATTGTATCAGATGGGGAATGTCTACGGAGAAGATGGTAATTTAATGTCTTTCGAGGAATTTAAAGGGAAGTTTGGGTTACAGGAGAATAATGTGTTTCAGTATTTACAGGCTAGAATACTATATATTTAAGAAACTTCTTAATTGGAGGAATCCTTCTTTTTCCAAACTAGAAGATATCTATATAAATACAGATTCAATTAAACAATTTTGGCCAGATATTCAAAAGGGCTGCGCTAGTGCAAGTCCGAAAATGCGCCATTCTGCGATATTCAGCGGGAGGCAGTTGCGCCACCGAAAACATGCTGAGCAACAGCGCAATGCAAATAAAGGCATGCACAACCAAAGGGGGTGTAACCATGCATAAAGAGCGCAATGCGATATTTAAAGGCTTGCGCAATGCGCAACAGCAGATCAGCCGGAAGGTGCGCCACGGCGGAAATGAGCCAAAATAAAAAGGCTCAAGGAAGAGGCGCAAGAACGCTACAGGGAAGCCACATTGAGGCAGGGAGAGAGACAAGGCAAGAGGGACAAAGAGGGCAGGCCAGGGAGATCTCAGGACAAAATAGGGGCAAGGGAAGGTGTGTGGGGCCAGTAGGTGTACCCGGTGCAGTGGAGGTAGCAGTCAGGACAGCGGGGGTAACAGAGCAACAACAGCCAGGGGGGAACACAAGCCAGGGACATGGACAGTGCCAGCTTCCACATGGAAGCTGTAATGAGGGGGGTGAGAAGGCATGCTGCAGGGGGACGTGGCCGTGGAAGGGCCCGTCGTGATACGCCCAACAGGCAGTACCGTGCCGCATTAGCTTTGAGCTAGCACGGATGTTGGAGATTGGGGCGGTACCGCCTGAACAGGGCAATACTGAGGCGGCTCTGTGAGCTGTGCAGTGATGTGATGCAGGCACCCTCATGATGGAGTCACGCTCTGTCAGTGGAGACAAAGGTAACAGCCTGCATGTGCCTGCTCACCACGGGTACCTTCCAGAGGCCAACAGGGGACACCACAGGCATAACACAGTCGGCCACGTCGCCATCCTCACCCAATTCCTCAGTGCACTGCTGTCACATGCTGCGGAGTACATCCATTTCCCCAGCAATGCGGCGGAAGCGTGCAACAAACATGCAGGAGTTCCACACAGGGTATACGTATGCCTGGCATGCTAGGGCGATAGACTGCACCCATGTGGCTATTCACATGCCACCTGGCCCCGATGGGGCCACATACCAAAACCAGAAGGGGTTCACCAGTGTCAACTGCCAGGTGGTGTGTGATGCCAGTGGGTGCATCATCAATGTCTGTGCCATACACCCTGGCGGAGCACATGATGCCTTCATATGGTACCAATCTGCACTGTGCCATCAATTCGAGAGTGGGGACATCCCCACAGGACATCTAGTGGGTGAGTATGCATGTAGGAGTGGCAAAGTTGGGGCAAGGGTGGGAAAGCCACAGGTGCCATGGTAGTGGCACACAGGGCTATAAACAATATGGACCTGAATATGATACTTATCTCCACTATCTCCACACAGATGACAGCGGATACCCACTCCGTCCCTAGCTGCTCACACCCTACCGGCACCCCACGACCCCATCGCAGCAACGCTATAATGAGGCACATGCTGCCACATGCAACATCATCGAGCAGGTGTATGGGATGCTTAAGGCACGCTTCTGATGCCTAGACACCTCCGGCGGTGCCCTACAGTACAGCTCTTCAAAGGCCTATGGGATATTCCTGGCTTGTTGTATCCTGCACAACATGGCCAAAGACTGTGGGATAGCTGTACAGGTCGAGGAGGGGGACAGCGATGGTGACGCCGGTGATGATGGGGATGAGGAGATCCTCGTGGACGGTGGGACTCCCGACTGATCCGGCAGGTCCAGCTGCACCAGGACACCATCACGGAGGAGCATTTCACATGACACAGGTAAGTCATGGGGCCATGTGCAACCAACACTGTCTAGGCGTAACCCACAGGCACACAGGTTAACACACCAGGGGTGCATGATGGCAAGGGGAGTGGAAGGGTCCAGGCGCACAAACACACCATCAGGGAGGGGTGAATAGTTACATGCTATATGGACACACACACACACATACCAGGCACAAAGCATACATGGGCAGGTGCACAGCAGAGCAGGAACAGACATGTGAAACACACAGATCCATGGACCACCCCCCACCACCTGTACTGTCCAAGTACGTGTGTCAGATGCTGGGCACCCTTGCATCTTGGTGTACAGTACAATGCAGGCATCATCATGCACACGCACCTGTGGACAGCAGTCGGGTGGGTGTGCAGGTGGTCTGTGTGTCGGCGTGTTGGGCAGGGCACCCACCAGTGCACTGCCCACCATGACACACATTGCACACAGGGCAGCACCAGACAGGGCCCGCACTGGGAGACAGGATGCGTGGGTGGCCCCACCGTGACCCAGCAGCACTGGCAGGCTGAGCAAGGGCCACATGGGGTGGCACCAATGTACCACCAGGGGTCCCACTGCATGAGCGCGACCTTGTCCGCACAGGGGTCTGCAGCATGCTGAACATACCTGCACCAGGGGTGCTCTGGATGCCCACAGCGGAACCCGGCGTTGACAGGCTGGGTGCTGCACGATGCCGGGAACGGAGAGTGGAGAAGCGTACTGCGTGGGGTGTGCGGTACAGAGGCACCTGACTGTGTGCCCAATGCGGCCACGACAGCGACCGATGCCTGGGTCTGCCTGTCAATGGCAGCGGTCACATCCATCCGCATCTGGACCATCTCTGCAAGGATCATTGCATTGTCCCTGCTGTGCCGCTCCACAGCCACACACAGTGCCTCCACGGACATTGCAACCCGCATCTGCTGCTGTACTGATGCCCACAGCAGGCGGGTGTGCTCATCTAATGGGTAGTCTGCCACTTCGGGAACCTGTCCCCCAGGGTATGGAAGGGCCTGATGCTCAACACCCCTTAAGGGTGGGCGCTGTTCACCAGGACGAGGTATGGGCAAGTCAACAGGCAGTGTGCATGTGCCACCACTGAGCCCTGTACCCCCAGACCTGGTGGGTGACTGCTGCTGCTGCCCCTCCAACTGCTGTGCCCCAGGGACCAGTTGTTCCACTGCTGTGTCTGCAACAGTGCCAGAGACCTGCACAGCCACCGGTGCTGCCCCACCGGTGCCACCAGGCACTGCCTAGGACTGTGCTGATGTGCTGGCACACACGTTGGAACCAGCTAGGTCCAGGGGCACGTGCTGTCCTGCTGTGTGTCCGCAATGAGACACACACGTGTCACTGCCCATTGCGGTCCTTGCATCATCAATGGTGCAGGTTCGTGCAACAGCCACAGTCACAGCGTGCTGGCATGCTTGCATGCCAGACTGCTGTGACACAGGATGGGCACCCCCCACACCTGACTCACCGACATCGGAGATGGCAGCCAGGCGTGCACACTGGTGTAATGCATGCTGGCTGGCAGCAGAGGTGGATGGACCCTCCTCCAACTCTGGCTGGATGTCCACACTGCATGGTCCCACCACCACTGTCACCTGCAGATGCACAGGATCTGTAACAGAAAGTGAGAACATGTTAGTGCATGGGATCAACTCCCCCCACCACCATGTCATACCGTGCAGTGATGGTCTTCCACCTGTCTGGAAGCCACCTCCTGGAATTCCCTCGATTGCACTGCACTGCATGGATGCAGCCAGATGGTCCTCCGCCGGGGTCAGCTGCACCACCTCTGGCTGGCTCCCGCCTGTGGCAGCGCGTGCCACCCTGAGGGCTGCCACCTTCTCTTTCACCCGTCTCCTGTCGGTCCCAATCTTTTTCTTACATTCCTGCACGGAGCGCTGGTGGCTTCTGTGTAGGTTTACGGCACGAGCTACCCCCTCCCATGCAGCATCAAGGGCCTGAGGGGTGCCCCGCCGTCCACTAAGTAGTGGCTCCTCATCCAGGTAGGCCTGGAAGAGTGCCTCTGTCTCGGACTTCGTGAAGTTGGGCCTCCTCCTTTCACCCACTGTCATCCTCCTCACCCAGTCCTTGCTCGGCCATGTCGGTCTGAATGGGTGGAAGTGGACACCTGTCACTGTGCAGTATACAGCATTATCCCATGACCATTGCCCAGAACATCACACAGCATGCAACTCACCTCTCACCTGCAGTAACCGACTCTGGCCACCGCAGATCACTGTCGCACATTTATAGCGCAATGCATGCAAATTAGGAGTGGAGCAACTTTAATGAGATGCAAATCACGCCACTGCGCCTTTGAATGGCTGATCAGATGATTTGCATATGTCGGCTTTTACCGCGCTGTTGCTGTTGCGCTTTGCGCAATACGGTTGAGCCAGCTGAGCTAATGGCGCAGTTCTGTGACTGCGTAGTACACCGTATTGTACATGCTCAGGTAGCTTACGCAGGCGTCTGCCGCACTGATGATGTGCTGTGCTCAATCAGCAATACAGGACACGGCCACTATTGTGCCAGTGGTGCTACAGCACTGGGCACCACATAGCGCTGTGGCACACCTGCGCAATAGTACACTGTGGCACTGGCACACAGGTGACTGATCGCGCTGGACGTGTAGACGTCCGATGGCGCTGTGCTTGGCCTTGCGCCACAGACCCGTGACCTTGTGCACGACCTTTGCCTCCTGGCGCTGTACGTCTGGCATGTCTACGGCTCTATTGCGCTGTTTGATAACAGCGCGATGTGGACCGACGGCGCTATACAAACAGCGTGATAGGGACTGATGGAGTTGTATTGCACAACATTTCCACGAGGGGTTACCGCGCTGCGGAATGCCATATTGCCTACTACACAACTGCAGGGATGGCACGCAGGAAAGCTCCACAGTGGAGTGCGTTGGAGTTGGCCAACCTGGTGGCTGTGGTGGAGCCCCACCATGGGTCACTGTTTGGGGGAGAACCCCTGCACATGGCCCGCACCCATGTGTGGCAGCAGGTGGCGACCAATCTGGAGCAGGCCACTGGGCGGCGGAGGACTCCAGAGCAGTGCAGGCACCAGTATAGTGACCTCCGCAGGAGGGAGCAGGAACTGCTGGAGCGCCTCAGGTCACATGCCAGGAGGGGCATTGTGCCTAGGCCAGGTGAGTGTGCTGTCTATGCACCTGTATTGTCCGCATGGGTGACACTGCGTAATGTGACCTGCACATGGGGGTGGGTTGGGCTATGGTTTACTGTGAAGGTGTTTGCAGATGTGTGCTGTATGGGTCTGGCTGTGTGGGCAGGCACACTCAATGGGACAGGGGGCTGTCTGCTTTGGGATCTCACTGATGTGTTTCTCATCATTTGTCTCCCACAGGCGTGGAGGAGCGGAGGCGGGCCCGGGCTGAGGCAAGGAATGGCGGTGCAGAGGTGGCTGGCAGAGGTGGCATAGGTGTTGGGCCACAGCAGCAGCAGCAGCAGCCGCAGCCGCAGCAGCAGCAGCAGCAGCAGCGGCTTGATGAGGGTGAGTGTCATTATATCATGGATGCTATTGCATGATGTGGGGGGGGCATGGCCACCATCCATGGACAACACTACCATGCATGCAACAAGTGACAGTCATCACTGTCCAGTGGCACTGCATGTCTGTGAGTGCGTCACTGGTGGTCCATGCATGCACTGGGCACATGGCTGTGGCACTAGCATCCCACCACATAGCCACTTCACTGGACAGCCTTGGTTGTGCTGTGCTGGACATGGGCGGTGTGTGTGTGTGCAGTGGTACACATGGCTGTTGCTGCCTGGTTGGGCATGTCTTGTGCACGGTCACTGTGGGTGGGTGCAGTCCATCACAGGAGCGAGGCACTTGGCTGTATGCCATGCATGATGGGTGGGATTCAGGGATATGGACAGTCACAGCCATTGACTCTGATCCTTTGTCCTAGGTATCCAGATCCTGCGACGCATGGAGTGGTCACTGCAGCGGCTAACACAGGTGGCCATTGATTCACTCGCCATCCTATTGGACCTTCAGCGTTGTGGAGTGAGGCGCAGGAGGAGGCCCCAGGCCCAGCACCAGGCGGCAGGAGGGCAGGCTGGCAGGCGGTAGCAGCTCATCACCTCACCCCACCTTCCCTCTCCCGGTTGTTCACCCCTGCCCCTTACCATCCCCTACCTTATACCTATACCCCCCCCGCTTTGTATATATATGTACATAGTTCTATTTGTTGTTCTTCTTATTCTTGTTTATTACAATTATATATTTTGATATGAATACTGTGGTGGTCTCTGATTTGCAGCTGGCTATAGGTGCTCAGTTGCAGTGGTGTGCATGGCATCTGGGGTGGTATGGTCATGGCTATGTGTGTGCGTGTGTGTGGGGTGGTGTCTCTGGTGTGGGTGTGGCTTTCAGTCAGTATTGCCGTGTGCTGCTTCCCACTGCTGGGTGCTCATGGTGGGTCTGGCTTGTATAGTTCTGTGGTACACGAGGTTGCAGTGTGCCGGGGGGATGCGTGGGGATTCCTGCAGTGCTGGTCACTGCTCAATAGTGGTGTCTTGGGGTCACAGTGCAGGGTGTGCTGTGCACAAGGGGGGGCTGCTGTACACTGGGGTGGTCCGCCCCCTTTGTGTGGCAATCTCAGCTTGCCAGTGGGTGTGCTGAGGTAACACGGCCAGGATGTGCTTTGTTTGCTTGTCCCCATGGTCCGGTGGATATTCCGTCCCTCCCTCAGTTATGCTGTGCTTGGGGTGTGGGGGTACATTGTTGGTTCTGCAGTGTGTCCCTGTGCCCATCTGTGGCATAGGTGGTGGGCCCCTGCCTACCTCCCTGGTTGTGCAGTTCCATTGCTCTGCTGCTGGGGGTCTCTCTGCTTGCGCTATGGCGCCTCTGGACTGCTCAGCTGGGCTGCCTTTGTTGCGCTATGGTGTATCGTCTTTGCTCAGCTTCCCCTTCCTGGTTGCGCTATAGAGCAGGTTGTGCGATATTCAGACGTTGGCTGGTTGCGCAATTTGGCTTGCTCCATTTTTGAATATCGCCGTCTATGTGCAATCGCAATGGATTGAAGCTGTTTCTGCTGTTGCGACTTTTGGGTGCAGTTTGAATATCCGGCCCTTTATCTCAAGAATATATAGTTGGTTGAAAGACAGCAAACACATCTCAAATAAAGATTTAAAGGAAGCCTGGGAAAATAGCATGTAATTTATATATATATATATATATATATATATATATATATATATATATATACTGTATATCAGACACAGACTGAGACCACCATATAAATTTTACTAAAATAAAAAAAATAGATTAAAGCAAATTTATATTAGTACAGTACACAGAACACATTTAACTCCAGCACAATTAGTCAAATTTGTACCCAACAAAACAGAGAAATGTCAATGCTACAGCACTGAAAAAGGGTCACTAGCACACATGCTAGTGTCTAGTGATAAAGTCAAGACATTTGTGGGAAGATTTGTCCATCCATATCCAAAACCATAGGAAGGGATTTTCCATTTGATCCAGAGATAATAGCTTTGGGAGTTGCAGCAGAGGAGGAGGAGGAAGAGGAGAATGGTATATTACTAAACCTAGCGATTCTGGTCGCAAAGCGAGTCATACTGCAAAAATGGAAAGACACCCAAGTCCCAACATATATTGAATGGTTGGGAAGCATGGTAGGTTTAAGCAAAGTAGAAAAAGCCTACTTTAAAATTATAAAAATAGGGAAAGTAGATTTGAAAAAGTTTGGAAAAATCCCCAAGTAATATGTAACTAATAGCAGAATCATAATAAATGGGATATAGTGATAGCTAGGGATAGGAGAAGGATAAGGAGTCAGAGTGGACAGCTTGATATTGATAAATGAAGGGCAGATGGCACTTTGGAAATGACTATTGCACCCACACTTCAGAACCATACTGAAAAAAAAATGCAGAACAAAACAAAACAAAAAAAACAGTAACAGGTTTCTGTATTACTTGAATTTGTTGTAAACTCCATGATCAGCTGCTTCCCAAGCCTCTGAACATGGTGTTCAGAGGTTTTTGTATTAGTATAACTTGCTGCTACTTATTTCTATTGCTAACAAACCTGTTTATCTCATTTATGCTAGACTAAGGGTACAAGGGCCACATCTGTAACCCCTGCCATAACATTTGCCCCTCATCAAATTATTTGCCTTCTAAGAGGTCTGATAGCCAAAAAGTCCCTTTATCTGCTTGGGCTTGCTTCTCATGATGGTCTCCATATTTTCAGAATCATTTGATGACTGCTCAAAAATTCAGGAGATGTTGAGTCCAGCCCAGGCCCATTTGACCCATATCAAGCTAACAGCAAACTTTAAGTCAGCCCCAAAGGGCTAAGGTTAAGGCACATTAATCTCCATAGCCTGGTCTCTAAATTGACAGGGGTGGATGCCTTGGTTTCTATGCACAACCCCGCACATCTTGGCTGTTACTGACAGCTGGCTAAAACCTTACATCAGCAGCGCTGATATTGAGCTACCTAATTATTGAATCTATCAAAAGGATAGACTCAACAAGAAAGGTGGCAGCATATTGCTTTATAGTAGGTCTGATCCTGATGCTGAGGGCCGCTCCCCATACTACACATTCACTATGCATTGTGCATGGCTGCTAGTACATTTGAACTTGGCTTCAAAAAACTGAACTTCTGTTGTGTGTATAACCCACCTATGATAGGGGCAGAGGGTCTCAAGAAAGTGGTACAATTGGTTTCCACCCTAGGCAGGACCAAAATAATTATCATGGGTGACTTTAACTTGAAATGGCTTAGCAACACAACATCATACAGAGACATTCAGGATGAACATGGCCTTATGCAAATACTTGAAGAACCCACTAGACTAAATACCAAATTAGGAAATTACTCCCTCCTTGATTGGATTTTGAACTACAATTTTGACAGAGTCAGGCTAGATGGACACCTATCCAATGCAATCAGTGAACACTCCATTATTTATTTTCACTGGCACAATGGTACTGCCAACAATCTGGTCCCAAAAACGACACAGACCACAACTGTAATAATGTAAATCCCCTGTCTTTCTCGCATGACTTCTCTCGTATTGCCTGGTCCCACATGAATGCAATACTTTACATCAACTGTGCCCTGGATGTCTTCATTACAGAGCTCATGGCAGTACTTGACCACCATACTCCCATCACAAGATGCAGGGTTAGAAATACTATTTCTAAATGGCTTCCAAAAAGCCTTTTCAAATTAATGAAGGAAAGAGATAATGCCTGGGGTGCTTTGAAGAAATCTAACCTCTAACCTGCACACTGACTGAGTTGCCTATAGATGCCTTCAGAATAAGTGCAAATGGGAACTCAAACTGGCCAAGAGCAATTACCTCCAAGTGCTGACTGTGGTTTTCCAACTACCTGCACAACAGGTCATAGACAGAATTGGTAAGGTCATGTCCAGGGCAAATTTTCTGTCTTGTGGTGTTTCTTGGGGATACATTCTATGTCCTCTGTTATTCATCATTTTTATTAACAGCCTACCAATGATCTGCAAAACAGACAGACTCTTGCTCTGTGCAGATTAAGTGGTCATTTACGTGAAGGGGAAAACAACCATACTATTATTGATGTCCTCAGGCATAACTTCCATTCTCTACAAAGTTGGCTTGTGAACGAAAAGTTGGTTCTTAATGACCCCAAAACAAAAGCTATGCTTTTTTACTCTGCCAAAAAGATCAGAACATACTACCAACATTTCAATATTTTATCTCTAGATGGTGTACAGCTTGAAATATTTATGGATTTTAAATACCACCGGACTACCAGTCTGCCAGTGCATCAGTAGTGCTGCTGCTTGAGGTGCCGATGATCCGAATTTGGAAGCGAACTTGGGGAGTCAGAGGGATAGCTGGGGGGAGGAGGAGGAGGATCAAGCATCCAGAGGACTGCTCTCCTCCTCCAGGGGGAGGGCTTGCAGAGCCCTGTGATTGCCTGTCCCTAGTGGAAGCTAGGGGAATGAAACCTATGACTGCTTAGAAGGCATGGGAAGGTGTGGCAGATTCTGATGTGCGGTGCATGGGAGAACACAGTGCACATCATGGCATCACTGCATGCCACACCTCTTGAGGGAACCAAAAGGAAGAAAAAAGCTACCAGTGGCAGGATGATGCCAGACACCCAGAAGCTCCACACTCACCCAGCTGATATTGCCAGACCAGGAACTGGATCCTGTTCCTGATAGGGGGTGAGGGTGAGGGTGGCTGGGCAGCTCCATTGATCACACCAGTGGGGCAAGCCCTGGGGGAAGTCTGACTGTCAGGCAAGTCCCAGTGGACATCAGGGGGACAGGTCTGTGGTCTTCAGGCAGATGGGTGCCATCCAGTAAGGGGGTGGAGATAGAGTAGCAAATAAAAAAAAATGTTTTGAATACCTCTGTGCCACCATCAGTTCCTGCTTCACCACTGATACCTGTATGACCAGCACTATCAGAACTGTATCAAAAACAGGGTATACCTCAAAGTACCTAGCACCAGACACAAGACACAAGAATCAGAATCCCCTATAGTAATATTCTCCCACTGACTGAGTATGGTTCTGTTGTTACGGGTGCTGTACTGCTCATGGTATGGGCTAGAAAATGGGCCTTGACATACAAAGTTGATAAATTTCATCCTCCCAGGGCCCAAGGTCTCACCACTGTTCAGATTTTGAACATCTCAGATTGCTGCAACCTGAATTTAGAGCATAATTAACTCTGGCTAACTTCATGTTTAAAATTCTGAACGGTAAAGCTCTCCAGTGCCTTACCAAACTTTTCATGTTTGTGGACAACCCCTCCTCCACAAACAACTTGATAAAGCTTCCATTCGTTCACACAGAAATGGGTTAAGACTCGTTCAACTAGAGTGTAGTATCCTTCTGGAATATCATCCCTTCCTCAGTCAGAGATGTTTCTACCTCTGAAGCTTTCACTGTCAAATTTAAGGAACATCTCCAGCTGTCCAATGTTTGTACATGCTTTGCATAGCTCCCCATCCTGTTCGAACTGCTGTACAGGCTGAATGTTTTTGCTTGCACCATGTCACTTTATTACACATTATGTCTTTTTCTTCTTATGTTTGCATCTGGGGCTGAATGACTTGATTACTCATTTCTTGTACCATTGTTCCAGTTTTGTACATTGCTGTACCCAGGTCACACCTGACAAAGGCACCAGTGCTCCAGTGTACTCACCCAGTTATCAACATCAATCAATCAATGAATGACATAAATAAGCAAAGAAAGAAAATAACGGTAATCAAAATAACAGCATTCACAAATTTGTAGGAGTAACCAAACTGCATGTGCAAATAGTTTTGAGTTTATGGCTGATGGGGAGTTTGGCAAAGCTGGAAGTTCTCTCTTACTCCAAAGAAGCTGGGAAAGGAAAGAGGATGCACTTTTTACCTGTGCAGGTGACGTTGTCACTTGCAAGCACTTGCCCGCTGTCACAGATACACGCCACCAGTTTAGTCTCTGGGTCACGCTTGCAGTTATCCGATGAGCAGTGGCTGCATGTCAGATGGACCTGGATCTCAGCTTCCCCGTGGCTTTCCATAGCTGGAAGAAAACATCACAGTGGTTGGGCAAAAGTGATCACCATGAACTTTTTCATGACATGATGCATGAGTCAGTGATTCAGTACCCAAGTCGCAGGCTGAGGAAGGGTAAGAGCTGAAATGTTCACTTACTGATTTTGATCAATGCCTATTTGTTAAACAATAAGCAATAACTGATAATACATGAGAGTGTGTATATAGCAAAGACTATCCTGCTGTAGATACAAGTGTCGCCTCCCTGTGTAGATAATGATAGAAAGAGCCATAAAAGCGCATTATGGGTAGTTGGAAGTTGGAATTCCCTAGACCACCATACAACTCCTATGAAACTTGGAATTTTAACTCAACTCACCACATTTAAAAAAATATATTTTATTTTTATTTTCTCTTTCTATATATCTCAGACTAAGCCCACCTATAGTTGCATGAACATATTGCCTGTTCTTGACAGCTTCCTCAGGGTGATATGACACGGCTACCAAGAGCTTCATTAAGAAAACTAAGCTGTAAAAAAAAGGTTAATCGTTGCAATTGTGTTTATGATGGCATCATTTTCAATCTTGTATGAGTCTAATAATTAATTTCCTTCACTTGATTTCATGTCTGATTCTATATTTACAATAATTACTTATCTGACAATTTATTCTCCTTAAATAATCTATAAAGTATTTAAGCAACAAGGTATGAGAAGGGGTTATGTTAAAGGAAAGCTGTCTTCAAATGGGGTTCCTGCCCCTGCCCCTGATTTAGCTTTCTATATGAAAAGCGACATTTTTCTTGTGCCACAAAGTACTTTATTTTAACAAGGAAATGTCCGCTGTCCGGAAGTATGGCAGATGCAGGTGGGCTCCTTTAACTGTAAAGGTGTGGAGCCGTAACGCTCGCTTCAATACAATGTGGTTTACAAATAATATACAGTATATGGTTACTCCTTATTGTGCATGGAAATTGGCCAGTTCAAAATCCTTGTTTTGCACATTTGAAATGGTTGTGCACTTTCTAAAATGTAGTTGTGCACATTCCAAATGAAACCGAAATGGGATCTGTTCATGCAGCATGTTAACTCCATTAGGCAGCAATGCCATGGCAAGTAAGAATGTTTCTTTCAGTATGACTGATCATACAATACAAAAAACAGAATATGAGAAACCATACACAACTCAGCATGTGATTCCATCTTTGGGTTGTGAGGACATTGCGAACCTCTTGAACTTTGCTACTGAGGTCCCTATGATGCCCTCTATACACCTCAGTGGAAATACAGCATTGTTGCATATAGTTGTCCATATACTAGCCTATATATTGTAAAATGCTTCCTTTCCTTCATATTTAGAAATACTTCAGTAACTCATGTTTTTAAATAGGTATACTGATGACTTGTAGCCCATCTACAAACAGGATCCAGCACTTATCCCCAGTTTCGTTTCATATGTTTGCTTGTACATGTGTGATGCAAATATCTCAGCAGCATGCCAGCACTGTAAGACTTTTGCAGGTGTAACCGTTTTGGGTCCAATGCAGTTGAACATTGCCGAGGCTGGGATGTGAGCACCATATTGGAAGCAGGCTGATGATGACACTAGTCAGCTTGCTGATAGGAAGAAAAGTCTTAAATATCAAAGGAGAAAGTCACTCCTCTCATAAGAAGTTTTCACCCATTAGAATACCAGCTGGGCGCAATCATCTTAATCTGCCTCCTGCTACTGGTTCTGTTGCCAGTCTCCCCCCATCCAGTCGAAGTTTTCAAACATTACTGGGAGGTGTTCATTCAAACTCGCCACTGGTTTTCCATCACCCGCCCAACCTGCTCTTCAAATAACACCAGCAGCAGGTGTCAACTTTTCCACTGCCTGGCATTTGTACCCCTTGATAACTCTTTCAATATCACTGGCAGCATGTGTCCAATCCTGCTGCTAGTATACTCCCATACCCAGTATTTTTCTCCCCTTCCTTGTACAGTCTTGTGCTGCTAACCCCCCCCAAATCACAATGCAACACCAGGGTGTCAACATCTGCTGCCACCAATCAACAAGTACCTGAAAAGAAGAAAACAGCCCCTTGCTATCTTGTCCCTCATTGCCTTGCACCTTCTCACCTGTCTGCTCCCCTGACAATTCAGACCCCCCCTTCCCACATGATCCCCCTCTTAGCAAGCACTACTCCACGCACCCACAAAACTCCTCACATAGCTATCTGGTCCACCACTTATATAACCGGCATGTCTTGTTGCTTCCCTTGCCGAATGGGAACTGAGGAAAACAAGGTAAATTTGGTTAATGGCTTTTTAATGTATTTAGAACTTATACTCATAACTTTGTCATTTTTTAGTCTTTATACACCATATATTCAGTGTAGCATTTTTGGAACCCTACCTTATGGACAAGGTAGGTGAAATTTTCTAAATCCCTCCCAAATCCTGGTTTTGCAGTTGCTCCACAGAATTAAAAGAGTTCACCTATCTCATTCATAATTTGGGGTCATAAAAAGATCTGGGGCCAAAACATAAAAAAACAAATAAGTTATGAATACATTTTGTATTATTTCAATGTTTGCTCATAACTTTGTGATTTTTGCAGATTGTGGCCCCAAATTTTCAACATAGCCCTCTTGTTACTCCATCTCATGAACATGACAGGTATCACTTTTCAAATTGCCTCTGAAGCATGTTTATGCATTCGCTTTGCAAATTCACTGTTCAGGTGGGATATAAAAAAATTCCACGTGCCTTGATCCTAGGGTGACAAAAATTACAGGTCAAATTGACAAAAAACAACAAAGTTATGAGGAAATGTTAAATTTTCTCAATGTTTACTCATAACTTTGTAGTTTTGTAGATTATAGACCCAAATTTTCAACATAGCCCTCTTGTTATCCTACCTCATGAACATGACGTGACATTTTTTGAATCCTTCCCTGAAACATGTTTTTGCAGTTGCTCTGTGAAATCACCTTTTGGATGGGATTTAAGAAATTCCACCTGTCTTGATTATAAGATATGGTTATAAAAGGACTATGCTAAATATTTGGAGTCAGAATGTGAAAAAAAACAACAAAAAAAACAATGAAATGCTGAAGAAACATTGAATTTTTCCAATATTTACTCAGGCATTTATTGTGTTTTGCCCATTATGCCCCCAAAGTTTCAATATAGCCCTTGTTTTACGCAACCTCATACAACATGACAGTTATCATTTTTCAAACCCCATCCAACATATTTGTTCACGGTCACTCCACCATATCACTTTTTGAATGGGATTTTAAAAGCTTCACATGCCTTGATCATAGCACGGGGTCATGAAAAGTCTATGTCAACAATTTGGGGTCAAAATGTGCAAAAGCAACTGAGTTGTGAAGAAATGTTGATTTTCTCCAATATTTACCTATAAGTTTAATATTGCAGCTTCTGGGACCACATTTTCAACATATTACCCCTTGTGTTACCACCCCTTGAACATGACAGGTATTTTTCTAATCCCTTCCAAAACATGTTTTTGCAGTCACTCCACAAATCATCTTTTGGATGTGTGGTCATAAAATGACTGTTGGGGGTTTGGGGTCAAAATTTCAGAGCCTCTCAGCTGGCCTAGCCTGGGTAAATATATTATAAAACTGTAGAAAAGCTGGGCCCCCACTGAAAATGAGAACTTGCATCTCCTCTGTGCTATCCTTTGTAAATACAGTGTAAGAATGGTATAAGCAGGACCCCACTGAAAATGAGATATTGCAGCTCAACTGGCCTATCCTGGGAAAATACAGTTTATTAATGGATAAAAGCAGGACCCCAGGCCATCCCAGTAGCACAGCAGTAGTGCTACAGCTTGTTATGCCAGTAACGTGTGTAGTGCGGGCCATTGGGGGCTGCCTGGGGGAGGAAGGATTGAGCATCCCAGGGACTGCTTTCCTTTCTCAGAAAGGGTAAGATGCTGTTCCCACTGCATGTCTGCCTACTGGTGTAGGGCAGCTGGTAAAACAGTTGGGAGCACCAGGAGAGGAGATGTTGTTGCCAGGTGCCTATCACACATGGGTGCACATATGCAGGACTGCCTCAAGGCACACTGACACTCCAGGGGAGAACATCAGGTGGCTGAAGAAAAATGCTGCCCGTCCAAGCCAACACAGTCTGCAGGCATTCACACAACCAGCATGGATTTGATCCTGCATAAGTGGGATAACCTGTAAGTGTATGAGAAGGTCAGTGACAAGGCTAGGGTGTGCTATCAGATGAGATGGGAATGAGAAACAGCTTTGTGGGAAACTAAAAACAGCAGGATCCCACTGAAGATATTGCATCCTAGTTGTGCTATCCTGGGTAAATACACTTAAAAATGTGTAAAAGATGGACCCCCATTGAAAATCACATATTGCTGTTGTAACTTGTAACAGTATACAAGTGTAAGCCCCTTCTCTTTGAGAGGGGCTTACGCTTACCTTTAGGGAACCCACTCTTGTGCATTTCTCCCTGGTTTAAGGGTTTGATAGATATTTGGTGGAAGGCACAATTCTGGGCTGTGTTATCAGACTGTCACTAAGGGCAGTCTAATGGTCCATAAAAGGAGTCAGTGTGGGTGGTTCAGGCGGAGATAGGAGGCTGGTTGGAAGATGGCAGGACAGGCAGGCAGGGAGGAGGTCATCAGTCCAGGTAGGGCCTGATTCGAGGGGGGATCCCCCCCCCTTGTAAGTGTAAGGTAGAGCCATGATTCTAGCCACATGGTGCTGGTAATGGGTGCTTCATGGGGAGGGCCTCAGGGAGTCTGCCAGCGTTGAGTTGGGAAAGTGGGGCTCCAGTGGGAGATGGGGTAGTGGGAGTGCCCAAGGAGGTAGTTTGGTGGGGTTCCAGGCCCATAGGAAGTAGGATTGGACTGCCAGGGCTGGGGGTTTGTAGCAGGATTCCTACAGGGGAGGGGTGGTGGCAGCTCCCCACTCATTTTCTGGTGTGACAGGGTGGTCCTGGTCTGTGAAGGGGGTGCCGTAGGTTTCCCACCCACTTAAGGGGCCTGCTTGAAGGGGCAGGTCCTGGGGTGCTGGGCACAAGCTGCTTAGAAGGGCTGCAAGTCAAAGAACGGGCCTTGGGAAGTGCTCTGGACCAAGTAAGCTTAAATCAAGCACATGAGTGAAGGCAGAAAGGGATGCGGGTTAGAAGTATTGCTGAGCCCCTTCCCCCACCCCCTGTAGCTGGAGAAAGGAGACTGGCAGTTAAGCGGCTATGTCCAGGAGAGAATACAGTTAATGAAAAGAAAAATAATCAAAGGACTGGTCAGGGAGGGAAAATTACTCTGATCCTGTGACAAGGGACCAGGTGGGAGAAGCATCTCTCTTCTCCATAAGTCTAGAAACTGACCAGGGAGAGTAAAAAAGAAAGGGTTATGTCAGTGACCAACTTACCAGTGCCAGAGGGTAGGTTGTGCTGGAAAGGTCCAGTGCAGGTTCCTGGGAGGCTTCAGGTTTATCATCCAAGGTTTCATCAGCTGTCTGAAGTGTGAATGCTGCCAAAGACATCTTGTCTCCCAGTTTATGCTCCCCAACATGTGAATAGTTGTACTCCACGGAGCTTGGTGTTGAACATGTTTTTTTAAACAAGTAATGGGAACCCCTGGGTCCTGGCAAATCGTTGGGATCCCAGGAGCAATAAATTGGTTTGGCACTTTAACTTCGAGTGTTTGACAGTGTCTTTTAAAGTTTAATTTATTGATGGAAGGCTGAGTGTTTAATGAATTCTTAACCAGACTTCTTTGGGGACAGTTTTAAAGTTTCAGCCCGACTGAGACCTGTGCTTCCAAGACCGGGATGCTGGTGGGGGACTTGCAGAGAGAGAGAAGAGAAGAGGTCTCCTATATCCACCCTGAGTTTCCAAAGAAGTTTTATTTTTATTTATTTCAATTTCAGAATTACAACCTTTAAGCCAAACTAGCTCTTTTACAAAGGCTCCAAGTCAATAGAAGAACAGACAAAACAGTACAATTGAAATCATATGATGAGAACATACAATAGCCAAATGACAATGCTATTTTATAAGCAAGATAAATGTGGAGTATAACCTCAAATACAGCCCGGCCCGGTGGCGCTGAGGGTTGAGGCGCTGGACGTCACACTTCACGACATGCCAGCAACCAGGGTTTGGGAGAGGAAGGATTGAGCATCCAGAGGACTGCTCTCCTTCCTCGGGGGGGGGGTCCAAGGATGATGCCCGGCACCGCGGTGACCTCTGGTGGAGACTGGAGGTACTGCAATGCTACAGGGCTCAAGAAAGGGTTGTGGAGACACAGCAAGATGTTCCCTGGCATCATTGCACATTGGGGCCTCATTGGGGGAGGGAGGGAGGGCATAACAAAATAGTAAAAAAAAACTTGCTCGGAGATAAGCGGCCCACCTACAGCCACTCCATTGGCAGAACTCATCCAGCTCCAGGGCCGAGGCCCAGCCCGCCCAAATTTGTAGATAGAGCACCCTGGGAGGATAGGGTGGCCCCACCTTGGGAGGGCTCAGAGCTGAGGGGATAGCCGGGCTGGTGCCAGGAAGCTGGTGAGTTTCAGGTCCGGAGGTACAGCTGGAGGTAAGTGGATGTCCGAGACAGTTCTCTGGGGTTCAAGCGGAGCTAGAAATAGAGTTAAAAAAAACAAACTTCAAATACAAATACTTTTATAACAGAAATATCTCTAGTCTATAGATCTAGTTACTAAGTGCAGGTTGCTTGTAGTTCACAGCCAAAATTGGCTTTGTCAAGGCCAAAATAGGCTTTGTGAAGTTGTGAGGGGTAGCAGTTTCCATTTTATCTGCAGTAGGACTCAGGCCATGGTAAGAGAAAAACATCTTATTTCTTCATGGTTGTTGATGTTCTGGTCTGGATTCCTTCGGGGTAGGTCCCCTCCTTTTTGGTAACATCAGGAGCCCCTAGACATTCGGCGAGGTGGGGTGGCTACACGTGGAGGCTAATACGGGTTGTTTTGGTGACCCCTCACCCCGCCAAGAGCTCTGTGTCCCAGATCAGAGGTCTGGCAGGTCTGGCCTGGGCTGGATAGGCCATGTGGCTCATTTAAAATTCCATCCTGGGTGTGGTGGGCCAGGTGGTAGGTTGCAGCCCTGCTCTCAGTGCAATCTCATGTGGTTTTCTGGTCACGTGATCCCAGCCCACATTCTGATTGGCTGGAGGTGAGCTGAGGAGAAAAGCAGTGAAGGATGCATCACCATTTTGTGGAGAGAGCAGGAGCAAGCAGAGGAGGAGAACTGAACAAGAAGCATCAGAGCTGAGGGGAGTCATGTAAGAACTGTTGACCCCATTGATCCTGGACAGTACGTGGGCCTGGCAGGTATGGATTCATTTTCTCAGATGGTTGGGTGGGAGATCAGAGCCGAAGATGTGCCCCCCCCCCCAGGAACCTCTATCAACGGTTCCTTCATCATTGTTATCTTGGCTGTGGAACACTGCAGGGAGAGGGCAGGTGGAGGAGCAATGTGTCAGATTTTGTGCATTGTTTTTTTTCATAGTTCGAGTGCTTGGGTGCTTACTAAGGAAGTAGGAAGTTGCTGAGCAGTTCCCTTGGCAAAGGAGGGTAGCTCAAGGAATATAGGGTCCTGAAAATAATTGTTGCAATGTTTTAAATACAATTGCAATCTCCTCGCATGAGAGGGGTTTGCATTGAGGCTATAAAAAGCTATTTTTAAACTTATTTGGGTCCTCTTGACTTCAAGAACATCTGTGACCCCTCCAAACCATTTCCAGGGCACTAGGGGCTTAAAACACTCACCCCTACATGAGCTCTTTATTGAACACAGCATATTTGTGGGTTGACCTATGAGACAGTGCTTCCATGAGACAAGCTCCATCCCTGTAGCTCTAGCAAACTATTTTGTGCATTGTTTTTTTTCGGAGTTTGAGTGCTTGGGTGCTTACTAAAGAAGTAGGAAGATGCTGAGTAGTTCCCTTGGCAATGTAGGGTAGCTCAATGAATACAGGGTCCTGAAAAAAATTGTTGCAACATTTTAAATACAATTGCAGGCTCCTCACATGAGAGGGGTTTGCATTTGGGCTACAAAAAGCTATTCTGACACCTATTTGGGTCCTCTTGACTTCAGGGACATCTGTGACCCCTCCAAATCACTTCTGGGGGACTGGGGGCTTATAACATTCACCCCTATGTGAGCGGCGCACACACCTCATGCGCTCTGAGATGTGTGCTGAGACGCGCACATCGCGTGGTGTGTGTGTCCTGTGGGCACTGCGGGAGCTAGGGCTGGTTTCCATAAAGGTGTACATTAAGGTAGGAACCAGCAGAAGTAGTTGTATTTAGTGCACCTAGTGTATTGTACTACACGAGGAAAATAGGTGTAAGGCTTAGTTGTGTACAGAGCACCTAATTAAAAAAAACCTTGATTTAAATGAAGTGATTATGAAATCTTGAACTAAGAAATAAGTGACAGTAAAAACAAAGTTGTGTGTGTCAATAACCTTGCCAATACTGTCAGTTATAAGATACAGAAAAGTGCTGGCTGGCATCAATGTGCTGGATGTTCTCCTTTTGATGGTGCAAGAAGGGTCAATAATAAAATGCACAATTTGTGAAAGGTTTGCACCTAAACACAAATCTCCACAAACTATGGATATATGTAATAAATGTCAGATTTTAATGACTCTTAATGATGAAAATACTAAGTTGAGAAATGAACTAAAACACTTACAAGAGATTGATAAGATTCAGACGTTTGTTAATACACTAACCCCTGTAGAAACTCAAGTAAGTAACCAAAATACTACAGTCCCGGGGAGGGAGGGAGATAGAGGCCACAAATACTTAGTTACCAGATTATGTAAATAGAAAAAGAACAAGGGGAGATAGGGAGAACAGCATAGAAGACAAAGATCAAGAAAACTGTAACAAAAAAGGTAGAGAGGGATGCCTCGAATTGGAAAAAAGTTACATATCAGAGAAAACAGGTAGTAAAACATAAAGAACAATTTCAGATACCTACACAAAACAACTTTACTGGGTTACCTAATCAGGACATTGATGAAGCAAATAATTTGACACCAGGATGCCTGGTAATTGGAGATTCCATCATAAAATTGATTGATAGATTTATCAGACAAAACAACAAGGACACTATAACCGTCACTTGCCTTCCTGGAGCACAAATACATGATCTTAATAAAGTTTTAGAGAATATTAAGTTACCATGTAATTCCACAATCATGTTGCATGCTGGTCAAGGTATCACTCCTTTTCATTGACAGCAAAACAAGAAAAAGCACCATTACGACGACATTCACGGTAATGGTCCATTTTCCTTGTTTGCCTTCTAATCATTCCTCCCTCCCCGGACCAACTCCGACCTGGGTTGGAATCTTAGAAGTCCAAGGGTGCAGGGCAGATCCCCGCATGGGGGTGTAACAAGGAGTCAGAGGCAGCACAATACCTGCGTCGGTATTATTAATGAGGAGGTTTCATTTTCATGAGGGAAAAACTTATGCTTCCTGGTACAAATAATGTGGGTCATATGCACGAAAAAGACATTTGTCATTAATTAATTTATTTATAGGGAAATGCATGAAACAAAAAGAATGAAAAGACACTTTCTGCCCTATGACAGGCACAACAGACCTGTGAAAAAGGTATAAGAATGTCAAAAAGAAATGCAGAGGAACAGTTAGCTAAGAAGGCCACTAAGGATAATTATAAAGCTTTTTTTGCTTATATTAAATCATTGAAGAAAACTCAGAACCCTGTGGGACCCCTTATCGTAGAAGAAATGATTGTCACATCTGATATAGAAATGACTACTGCCTTCAACAAATATTTCTGTCAAATTTATTATTTTAAATCTTATCGTAATCAGGAGGCTGCATTGTCTACTGTTGATCCTATACAGTTTGAGCTATCTGAAATTAGACTACGTATTAAGAAGTTGAAACCTAATACATCCCCAGGCCCAGACAGAATTTCAGCCAAAATGTTACAAATAATGATTGACTATATCACCTACCCATTAAAAATTCTATTTGAGCAATCAGTAAGGACTGGAGAGATACCTTGTGATTGGAAATGGCCCATGTTGTCCCCATTTATAAGAAAGGGGATAAAACTAATGTTAAGAATTACAGACCTATTAGTCTGACCTGTCTAATTTGTAAGATAATGGAGGGGTTAGTCAGGGATACATTATTCTCTACACTCGATTGAATAGACTCCGAACAGCTTGGCTTTAAAAAGGGCAAGAGCTGTGCTACAAATGTATTGTGCTTTTATAAAAATGTAAGCAAATCATTGGATAGTGAGGTACCATGTGATGTGATCTTTCTGGACTTCAGCAGAGCCTTTGATTTAACACCACACGGTGCCATTATAGATAAACTTAAGTTATTAAAGGCAAATCCTTATCTAATACACTGGATAGAAAAGTGGCTGACGGATAGAGAACCGAGGGTCCAGATAAATGGACAACTATCAGATATCGGTGTGGTGTCAAGTGAAGTCCCGCAGGGTTCTGCACTGGGGCCTGCATTGTTTCAGTTATTCATTTCTGATCTGACAAACAATCTGAATGGTTGGGCTACAAAATATGCAGATGATAGAAAAATAGGAGGGCCTTGTAGCACTCAGGAGGAGGCAAAATATATTCAACAGGATTTAGATAGTGTTACCAACTGGGTCAAAAAATGGGGTATGTCTTTTAATATGGATAAGTGTAAGGTTATGTATTTGGGAAAACATAACAGTAGGGTAACTTACACAATATGTGGACAGATTTTACACTGTTGTTCATCTGAGAGGGACTTGGGATATTATGTATCTGATAAATTAGACACAAATGTGCAAACTCAAGAAGCTATTTCAAAATGTAACAATATTATTTGGCCAATTAAAAGAAATATAACCAGGAGGGAAAGCAATATATTGATGCCTTTATTTTGAGCATATGTGTGTCCACAGTTGGAATATGCATCTCAGATATCATTTCCATCACAAAAACAAGAAAGACAAAAATTAGAGCAGGTACAGAGGAAATTCACTAAATGCATTGTAGGTATGGCAGGTTCTGACTATCAAGAGAGATTGCAAAAGCTGAACTTAATGGCCCAGATATACACACTGCGCCGGGCAGTGGCGCAAGCCTGGGTGCAGCGCAACTGGGCTGCGCTGGGGCCAGGACCAGGTGATATTCAACGGTGATGTGCCATCGCGCAGCACCATTAAATATGGCAAGGATGGTGCACATACTGCACATGGTGCAGTGGCACTGTGCCAGCGCAAGCCACAGAGGTGGAGCATGGGGATGCACCAGTGCAAGTGCCATTGCGCTAGGTGCATCACCTGCGATATTCAGCCAGGGGCATGCAAATGAGGCCATAATCTATGCAAGGCGCAAATGGGGCCATCTGCATGTCATTATGGTCCCATTTGCCTGTGATACTACTAAATCCCGGTAATCCTTCTTCCTGCTAAACTGCCGACATTGAGGGCTGGCTCCTGGTGGGCTATTGTAGGCCCTTTCTCCCGTATGCCGATCATGGGCTGTAGTATTAAGAAATAAATACCTGGTGGGCTGGTGGACCCCTCTCCCTCCCTGTTTGTCAGATCGCGGGCTGCAGTTGTAAGAAATAATGTCCTGGTGGGCTAGTGGACCCCCATCCCACCCCATGTGCCCGATTGCGGGCTGTAGTATTAAGAAATAAATTCCTGGTGGGCTAGTTGACCCCCCTCCCACCCCATATGCCAGATTATGGTCTGCAGTAGTAGAGGTGACAACCTGGTGGTCCAGTGGTACCCCTCCCACCCACCCACAGGGCCCTCAGCCACCAACAACCCCCCGTCATCGGCTGGTGGCAGCACCCCGCCTCATACCGCCCGTCCGCCCGCTGAATGACAGCGTACAGTATGATCTGTACACCTATTGGTCCACAATGGGCTTGTGGACCATACTGTACTAGACAGGACCAGATATGTGAATGAACATTGTGGACCAATAGGTGTACAAATCATACTGTACGCTGTCATTTGGTGGGTGGCCGGGCGGTATGCGGTGAGGTGCTACTGCCCACCGATGATGGGGGGGGTGCTGGATGGCCAGGGGCCTCTGTGGGTGGGTGGGGAGGCACCCCTGGACCACCATGTTGTCACCTCTTATTACTGCAGCCCACGAGTGGGCAGGGGCGGGCGTGGGATCCACTAGCCCACCAGGATATTATTTCTTACTACTGCAGCCCGTGATCAGGCATACAGGGCAGGAGGGGGGGGTCCACTAGCCCACCAGGAATTTATTTCTTATTACTACAGCCCAAATTGGGCATTCAGGGTGGGAGGGGGTCCACTGGACTACCGGGGGTCTGGGTGCTTGTGGATGATGGTTCTGCTGGGTGGGTGGCCACCCACGGCTGGCCGCTGTTGTGTTGCACCTTGCACTACAGCCGCCCACCCATGGGTGGCCGGCCTTTGAGCCTATTAATTACGGCTCAGCTTTGAGCACCAGTGTGCAGTGCATGTAGGGGTTGCACCAGCATCTGCACCGCACATCCTGGACTGAATTTCAGGATGTGCCTCATATGCATGTGCACACCCCCTGCATCTGCACCGCATACATTACCAATGGGACTCGGTGCATTGGGGGTTGCACCGCGCAACCTGGCCCTTTGAATATTGCACCGGGGCACATTGGGGGGTTGCACATGGTGCAACCCCTTTGAATATCTGGGCCCATGTCTATTGAAACCAGAAGGTTAAGAGCAGACCTTCTTTTTATGTATAATATTATTCAGGACTATAGGCTGTTAAGTGATTTGGGGATAACATTCAGACAGGATGGATATAATACTAGAGGACACCCAATACAATTACAAGGTCAAAGGTTTCAGACAAATAAGAGGAAATACTTTTATACAACAAGAGTTGTTAATCCCTGTACTGCATTACCAGAAAATATAATTATTAGTAAAAATAAATCTACTTTCAAATCCAGACTGGATCAGTACTTGCTGAATGGGAAAATTCCTAAATATTATTAGATGTACACAAGGAGCACATATGGACATTTGCCTACTGGCTCCAAGTCTTCCTCAGTATGAACATCAGTATGAACGTCAGTATGACCCTCAGTATGAACGTCAGTATGAACCTCAGTCAGATGTGGCTATAAGGGTGAGGGAACAGCCCATTTACTGGTGTGCAGTCTTTGCTCCAGATCGGCACCCGGAGGCATATTTGACTGGGCTCCTTCTGTTTTCCATTGGGTATACCCCCTTGGCACTTCAGAAGACCCATTCTCAGTTTGGCTGCAAGGAAGCCTGGAGCCTGGTGCTGTGAAAAGGCTGTCATTAGATGAGTGGACCCCAGAGTGGACCCCAGGGAAAGTGAAAGAGCCAGAACCAGTGCAAGGGCCCTCCTCAGATGTAATTATTGAAGTAGAAGAGGTGCAGGGGGAGGTTGCAGCTGCAGCAGTGTAAAGAAAGGGTGAGGAGGGACTTAGCCATCTGCCCAGTTCCTCCTTGCCAGCTGCTTCTACTCCCCATGGCAGAGGGAAGGGCAGGGGCCTTAGACCACTGGCGAGCAAACCCCCAGGGCCCAGGGGAACACCACCTAGGTCTCTATCTGGAGGTAGCCTGATAGGCAAAGGATCATGGCCAGTTTCTCCAATTTCTGTGAGATTAAAAACTGCTGCAGTTGGTCTGGGGTCTCGAGGGAAGGAAGAGAGTAAACCTGAAAAAGGACTTTCAGTGGATGATGAGAATTTTGATGAGAACAGGTTTCTTGGCAAAACATTTCAATTTAATGATTATGACATCTATCGATCCATACCTAAGCCCTACCATCATCCGGTGATTACAGCTGATGACCAGACCTCCCCCCCCAACATCCCAGAGCGTTCACATGCCCTTCATAGCAGGATGGATGGACATAGCAGGGAGGACCCTCTAAATGTTAAATACAGGAAGGGAGCATGGCTAGAAACAGAAGACACCCGCAGGACCAGTATAAGAGATCTGCCAGAGTGGAGCCAAGTAGAATGGTGGGTGCAGCACAGACTAAGAACAGAGTATGAAAGCCTGGATTACCCTTACCTGTCAGAGAGACAGTGGGATATCGTGGAGGAGATGAGAGAGGACTGGATCTATCATGAGCAATTGGAAAGGTTGAAACATTGTCCTGGAAGAAGTAGCTGTCAGTCCCAAGAACTGTTCCAGAACGCCGAGTCATGTGCCACACTGCCCTTGGACCAGGCTGACTCTATTAAAACATTGTATCATGGTGCAGGATATTGCTGGATGCCACACTAAGTACTTTGTGATTGCCAAAGACTCTTTTGGGGACCTCACTACCAAGCCAGACCCTGAATTCTATTTTCCACCAGGAGGAGGACCCCGTACTTAGAGTACCCTGTAAAGAACTCTGACTGTGCCAGGTATTGCTTCTCAGAGCAGGCTGTTATCTCCATGATTGACTTGAGTTTAAGAGGAATGATAATGAGTTATACTGACTTTTTCTACCTCAGAGGACTGCAAATTAGGACATGAACATTGCTATTTTGAAATATTCTTAAGAAAAAAAAACATTTAATCATTAAAGTGTGTGCCTGGGTAAGTGTGTGTGTGAGTGAGTGGTTTGTGGTTCAGTGACTATGGTTTCATATATATAAATACATATACACTACATGATTATGGTTTGGTAGAAATATAAATACATATATACTAGGTGATTATGGTTTGGTATATATAAATACATGTATACTAGGTGATTATGGTTTGATATATATATATAAATACATATAAACTAGGTGATTATGGCTTGATATATATAAATACATATATACTGGTGATTATGGCTTGATATATATAAATACATATATACTGGTGATTATGGCTTGATATATATAAATACATATATATTGGTGATTATGGTTTGATATATATAAATACATATATACTAGGTGATTATGGTTTGGTATATATAAATACATGTATACTAGGTGATTATGGTTTGATATATATATAAATGCATATAAACTAGGTGATTATGGCTTGATATATATAAATACATATATACTGGTGATCATGGCTTGATATGTATAAATACATATATACTGGTGATTATGGCTTGATATATATAAATACATATATATTGGTGATTATGGCTTGATATATATAAATACATATATACTGGTGATTATGGTTTGATATATATAAATACATATATACTAGGTGATTATGGTTTGGTATATATAAATACATGTATACTAGGTGATTATGGTTTGATATATATATAAATGCATATAAACTAGGTGATTATGGCTTGATATATATAAATACATATATACTGGTGATTATGGCTTGATATATATAAATACATATATACTGGTGATTATGGCCTGATATATTTAAATACATATATATACTGGTGATTATGGCTTAATATATATAAATACATATATACTGGTGATTATGGTTTGATATATATAAATACATATAAACTAGGTGATTATGGCTTGATATATATAAATACATATATACTGGTGATTATGGTTTGATATATATAAATACATATATACTGGTGATTATGGTTAGATATATATAAATACATATATACTAGGTGATTATGGTTAGTTTATCAACCTAAGAGAAATACGAATAATAGCCTAATCTAATGCAGAGATTCATATTATGCTGTTCTTGTTTATATTGCTTAGGCAGCTCTTCCTTAGGTATAGAAGTTTGATCCCTGTGGCACAGACATTTTTTTGGGGGGGTTGGGTATAGTAGCCAGTAGGAATGGGTCCCCCCCTTGTTTTTGTGGTGGGCCCACCATAGCGACTCTGGCTGGTGCTGACTTTCCCTGGGAGTACGCATACCAGAGGGGTGGGGGTGTAGTCAGAGGAGCTGGTGAGGTCTTTGCCATCATTCCCCATGGGGAATGATTCCCTTGGTTGGGGCAAGGGCGTAAGCCCCCTCTCTTTGAGAGGAGCTTAAGTTTACCTTTAGGGAACCCCGCTCTTGTGCCTCTCCCCCTGGTTTAAGGGTTTGATAGGTATTTGGGGAAGGCACAATTCTGGGCTGTGTTTATCAAACTGCCACTAGGGGCAGTCTCATGGTCTATAAAAGCAGTCATCATGGGTGGTTGGGGGGGAAGGAGATCAGAAGCTGTCTAGGAAATGGCAGGACAGGCAGGCAGGGAGGAGCTCATTTGTCTGAGTTGGGCCTGATTCGAGGTGGGATTCCTCCCCTCGTAAGTGTAAGTTAGAGCTGTGATTCCAGTGACGTGGCACCGGTAATGGGTGCTTCATGGGGAAGGCCTCAAAGAGTTTGTCAGTGTTGAGTGGTGAAAATGGGGCTCCAGTGGTGGTTGGGGTAGTGGGAGAGCCTGAGGAGGTAGTTTGGTGGGGTCACAGGCCTGTAGGAAGTAAGATTGGACTGCCAGGGCTGTGGGTTTTGTGGCAGGATTCCTCCAGGGGAGGGGAGGTGGCAGCTTCTCTCTCATTTCCCAGTGTGGCAGGGTGGTCCTGGTCTGTGAAGGGGATGCCATAGGTTTCCCACCCAGTTAAGGGGCCTGCTTGGAGGGGCAGGTCCTGGGATGCTGGGCATAAGCTGCTCGGGTGGGATGCAGGTCAAAGGACAGGCCTTGGGAAGCGCTCCTGACCCAGTAAGCTTAAATGAAGCATAGGAGTGGTTGCTGAAAGGGATGTGGGTTAGAAGTATTGCTGAGCCCCCCCCCCCCGTAGCCGGAGAAAGGACCGTAGCCGGAGAAAGGAGACCGGCAGTTAAGTAGCTATGCCCAGGGGTTAAGTAAAAGAAAAATAATCAAAGGACTGGTCAGGGAAGGAAAATTCCTCTGATCCTGTGACAAGGGACCAGGTGGGAGAAGCATCTTGCTTCTCCATAAGGCTAGAGGCTGACCAGGGAGAGTAAAGAGGAAAGGGATAAGTCAGTGACCAACTTACCAGTACCAGAGGGTAGGTTTGGCTTGGAGGGTCTGGTGCAGGTTCCGGGGAGGATTCGGGTATATCATCTGAGGTTTCATCAGCTGCCTGAAGTGTGAATGCTGCTTAAGACATCTTGTCACCCAGTTTATGCGCCACAATATGTGAATAGTTGTGCTACATGGAGCTGGGTGTTGAACATGTTTTTAAGCAAGTAATGGGAACCTCTGGGTCCTAGAAAATTATTGGGATCCCAGGAGCAATAAATTGGTTTGGCACCTTAACTCTGAATGCTTGGCAGTGTCATATAAAGTTTAATTGATTGATGAAAGGATGAGTGTTTAATGAATTCTTAACCAGACTTCTTTTGGGGAGTTTTAAAGTTTCAGCCTGATTGAGACCTGTGTTTCCAGGGCCAGGATGCTGGTGGGGGCTTCCAAGGAAAGAGAAGAGAAGAGGTCTCCTGTATCCAACCTGAGTTTCCAAAGAAGTTGCAAGGGGTAGCAGTTTCTATTTTAACTACAGTAGGACCCAGGCCATGGTAAGAGAAAATCATCTTATTTCTTCATGGTTGTTAATGTTCTGCTCTGGGTTCCTTCAGGATAGATCCCCCTTCCTTTTGGTAACATTGGGAGCCCGTAGACATTCGGGGAGGTGGGATGGCTGCACAAGCAAACGTGTTTGGCATTAAAACATTTTTTGCCTTTTATGTCTCTTTAAAAACATTGCGTATCCCCCGTGGGCTTTATATTGCTTACCAGCTGACTAATAGGAGATATCACAGCAATGAACTTCACTTTGAACATTATTTTCTTGATTGCCAAGATTAGTTGCTGTGGGTATTATTTGTTTATATTATGGTGTGCCTCTTTCATTCCATGGAGTTTGGGGCAATGTGGCAAGCTCCATCACCAACTGGAAAGCGTGTCAGGCATGAGCAGAATGTCCGTCCCATTTACGTGAATTTGCATACCCCATAGTGAACTTAACCCTGTGGTGACCTGTGCTCTTGTGTATTTGTTTATGCTCATGTAAATTTGACACAAGAGCTGATAATTAAGTTTTACCAGGAGTTGTTTCATTGGTGCACTGAGCAGATTACTGGTTAAGCAGTCATAGTCTCAGCTTGGCTCCCTTGTCTAGAAGATGCTATATTTAATTGTGCATGTGGGCATGAACAGGTGAAATCGGACTTCCATGCTCTGTGGAAGGTAGCAAAGAAGAAAGCAGGGATGGTAACCTTCTCTGAGGTGCTAACATGGCTACGTCCAAATAAGTGGGGGCAATTCCATGTATTACAGTTCAATGCATAGCTAAATGCTTGGTGCAGGGAGAAGGGATTTTAGTTCCTTGGAGACTGGGGCCCAATCTTGTGTGATTGGAGGCCATTCAAAAGGGACAGGTTGCATCCCAACAAGGAGAGCAGGAGAATACCAGGAGAAAGATGGGTACAGCATATAGCTAGTTTAAACTAGTTGGGGGGGGGGTCAGAGTGGCAAGGTATACAAAAAAAGTCACAAACAAGGGAGCCTTGTCAGCCTCCACCCATTGACCAATATGTCAGACTCAAATGTACCCAGGATAAAGGGAAAAAGAGTGGTTAAGGATAAATGTTGGAAGATGTTGTACAACAATTCAAGAAGTCTTGTCAACAAAATACCAGAACTTCAGGCAATAGTCACAGAAGTGAGAACTGACATGGTGGCTGTTACAGAGACATGGGCAAACTCAAAACATGAATGTGACATGACCATACCAGGATACTCACTGGTTCAGGAAGGACAGAGTAAAGGGCAAGGGAAGGGAAGTACAATTGTATGTGAATGAGAGAATAAGGACAATTGAAATAGACAGCCAGCCTAAGGGAGTCAGGTAAATTAGAAACTGCGTGGGTGCTAGCAGCAACAGGAAATAAATCAAGACTGGGGTGACTTACAGACCACAAGATCAAGAGGCAGACAAGGAATTGATAGAGATACTTAAAATGGTGGCCAGTTTAAGGGAAGTGGAAGTAGCAGTGGACTTTAGTATTCCAGATGTGAACTGGGAAGAGATAATTGCAGCGAGTACTGGGAATCAGTGCGTGGTGGAATGTGCCAAGAGGCTTGCCTAGTTCAGTTAATCTGGGGCTCAATAAGGGAAGGAGCTCTGCCAGATCTGGTGTTCACCAACAGTGAGAGGATGCAAAACGTAGCAGTCCTGAAACCACTCAGTTCTCCTGATCACAGAACAGTGGTAGTGTCGGTCCAGATAGGGACCACAAACAGGACATAGTATGGGTATGGAACTTTAAAAAAGTGGATTTTGGCAAAATGAATGAACAAATGGAAAAAAGCACAAGGACCCGGATAGTCAAAGGGGTTGCACCGTGCGCAACTCCTCAATGCGCCCCGACGTGATATTCAAAGGGACAGGCTGCGCGGCGCAACCCCTGATGTGCCCGGGTACATTGGTAATGTATGTGGCGCAGATGCAGGAGGCGTGCCCATGCATATGCGGCACATCGCGATATTCAGCCCGGGATGTGCGGTGCATATGCCGGTGCAACCCTGCACTGCATCACATGGGGGGCTCAAAGTTGTGCCCTTAAAAAGCAGGAACAAGTCCCAGCCACCCACAGGTGGGCTGCTCAATTGCATGGTGCAACACAGCAGCCACCAGCTGTAGGGGGCCACCCACCCACCCAGAACACTTGCTGGGCACACATACCCCCCTGGTGGTCCAGTGGCCCCCCTGTATGCCCGATCATGGGCTTTCATAGCAATATAGGATCCATGGTGTTCCAGTGGTAGCCACCCCTTTGCCCGATTGCAGGCTGCTGTGTAATGTAAGAGTTAGCTGGTGGTCCAGTGGTAACTCCCTCCCCATCCACCCACAGAGGTCCCCCGCCACCCAGCACCTCCCCCATGTCATTGGCAGGCAGCAGCACCCTGCCCACATGCCGTGGCTTCGCGAATGACAGTGTACAGTACAATCTGTCGCCCATTGGTCCACTGCATGGACCAATGGGCGTGCAATTTCTACTGTACTACACAGGCCCGATATGTTGAAAGAACTCTTCATTCACATATTGGGCCTGTATAGTACATTATGGTCTGCACCATTTGTAATAGTTGTCTGCTAAAAAAATGTAATAATATATAATATAAAACAATAAATATATTATAGGGGTGCAGTTGCACCCCTATAGTTAGGGTTGCATAGGCACTTCAATATTAAACTCAAAAGTTTGCACTTTAATAACCGTTGCACCTGGGCCATAAGACAAGCCAAGGCCAGTTACTATCAGACCACCTTGACCTCATCCTGGGGCTCTGCCCAAGCTTTCTGGGACAACATAAAGGAGCTTAATGGGAAGACTCGCTCTCCCCCCCCTCCCAGATGGTTATTAACAGCACATTTAATACTGATCAACCATGTATTGCGGACTGCCTTAACACAACATTTTCTGACCTAAGTGCAGTTCTTCCTGCCCACTTCTTTGACCCTATCCTTGCATCCAACCACCCAGCTATTTCCCAACCCCCATTTCTCTTCAGGACCGTCTCTCCCCACGACCCCAAACCATTCCTCCTAAAAGCCCTCTCCGCCCACAACCTGAACCTTGACCCCCTTGACTCCAGGATACTCTGCCTGACACTTGATGTCATGTTAGCCCCCCTCACGCATCTTCTGAACTGATCCCTATGCCTCGGCCAGTTCCAGAGTGCATGGAAATTGGCTGAAATTACCCCCATCCATAAAAATGGAGACCACGCATTACCTAACAATTACAGACCTATCTCCATTCCCCCACCCCCAAAGCGCTGGAGAAAATAGTATCCACCCAACTCATGGACTACCTATCCAAATACAACATACTATGCCCAGAGCAGCATGGCTTCTGCCCTGGTCACAGCACCTCTACAGCCCTTTTGGAGTTCTCCCACCAAATACACTCTGCACTTGATGTTAGGGAGATCACCAGGGCAGTGTTCATTGACCTATCCAAGGACTTTGACACTGTGTGTCACCAACTAATGCTAGTCTCCCTCCGTCAACTGGGATTCTCATCTGGCCCTCTGGCCTGGTTCTCCAGCTACCTCAGGGATAGATCCCAATGGGTCAAATTAAATGGTATCCTATCAACTGCCCTACTTGTATGCTCTGGGGTCCCGCAAGGCTTGATCCTGGGCCCCACATTGTTCAGTCTCTTTTTAAACACCCTCCCCAGCACCTGCACAGGCAAAATGCTTCTATATGCCGACGATGCAGTCCTCATCGCCTCACATCCAGACCCACTCACTCTCCAGAGCTCCCTGCAACTCACCTTCAGCCAAGCTTAAAAGTGGTTCTTTGACCATCGCCTGGTTCTGACCTCAAGAAGACGAAATCTATGATTTTGCACACCGCCAAAGCAACTCCAGAAATGCTCCCCTTCACATCATTCCCAGCACTCTCCACTGCCTTGAACAGGTGTCAACATACAAATACCTGGGCATCACCTTCGACATGGCATTCTCCTTCCATGCCCATCTTAACGCTTTGTCCTCTGGCATGACTGCCCAGATTGGACTCCTCTACTGCCACAAAGACTGCCTCCCTGAGCTTGCCCTATGGCTGGCTATCACTTCCTCCATTCTGTCTTTGGTTGATTATGGACTCCCTACCTATGCAGCTGCTGACCCAACTGCCCTCACCAAAGTCCAGACCTCTATCAACAAAGCCTGTAGACTCCTGACTGGTGCCCTCAGCAGAACCCACACATGCCAGCTCTACTCTGCCACTAACATACTCACATTTGAAGAATGCCTGCAATACCACACCTGTATACTGGCAAAAAAGGCCCTATTTGGGCTTTGCCCTCCAGGTATCACTATATCCCTTCAACAGGCCTCCCATTCGGTTGTCACCTGCAATACTACAAAAGCCACCTTCCAGGTGCCTAGAGCTAGGACCTGGCTTGCCCAAAGGTCTTTTCACCACAGATCACCTTCCTGGTATTACTCCCTCCCCACGCACATTACAAACATCCCCAAAATTGGCCCCTTCAAAATACCCCTACGCAAACACTTCACTGACACCTGGAACTGTAAATGTCTACTATAGAGCTTCCAGGAACAACACTCTGAACTAACCTGTCTCTTTAAGTTTTACGTATGTACTAGCTTACTTATTGCTTGCTGTAGTCTGTACACCACGCACTGTAACCTGTGTGCGCCACTGGGACACTAAACTGCTTAGTTTTATTTTGCATTACTGTTTCTCCCCTATTTGGTCACTGAAATGCCCTGCTTTGTAAACTCCTTTCTATCTCACCTGTATTGCTCTCCAATGTCTTACCTCACAAATATGTTAGTTATATTTTGCACTACTGTTTCTCACCTATTTGGTCACTGATATGCCTTGCTTTGTATACTTCTTTGTATCTCACCTGTATTGTTCTCCAATGTCTTGCCTCACAAATATGTTGTCCCCTCCTCCCAGTGATGAGGTAACTTTGTAAATGAGTCTCTGACTCAAAGGTTTGTAAATCCAACTTGTGAATTAATTAAAATTAATAAATAAACTTTGCAACCATTCAATGGATTTGCACAAAATTTGGTATGCACTATCCTGAGGGGTAAATCTCTTGATGTGGTTAGTTATGTTCCAGATGGATGCGCAGTTTCTGAGTTATAGAGAGGTGAAAAAAACATGTTTTCACTCATTGACTTTGCTGGGGGTTTTCTTTGAGCTTGCCTACAGCCAAGATGGTTCGTTTTTTTGGTCTGACATTTTCAGGGAAGAAAGGGACTACTGAACAGACGTGCCTTTTGCTAGTCTGGTGAAAAAATAATAAGCCATTTTTAAGTTACTACAATTTAAAAATGTGAAAAAATAGTTTTTGAGCATGCTCAGTAAGTACTAAAATATAGCTGTATGAAACAAAAGAGGAATCCTGCTTTATATGAGAAAATTCCTCTTTCATATGGCCGACATCTTGTTTTCCATTTGCCTAAAATATTCAAATTTGGAAACCCCCCAAAATGATAACCTGGGGAGGAACCAACATATGTAGCTTGCATATTGGTACTCCTTAGTGACATTTTGCACTTTACTGCTTGAAAAATACCCTTAAAATGGGCTTTTATATAATGGCGAAATTAATCTTTCATATCCACATAATAAGGAGTAGGATCTTACTTCGTATCATGAGATATGAAGAAAGATCCTACTTCATGAGCTGAAAATAAAAATATTGCTGTAGAAATAACTTTTACTTCCAAAATCAGGGTGCCCAATCCCTGTGTCGGCACTAGATAGCACGGTGGGTCACTGGAGAGCCTACTTTCAGTGTTCCCAACACAAGAAAATTGTCCACTGGGGAGCTGACCCCCAGTGTCCCGAAATGTTTATTTATTAAAATTATACCTGAAAAAAAACAGTCCCCCAATGTCTTTTTATTTTTTTTTTGGAATCCTGTAAAAAAGGAAACAGTTCCTCATCATCTCCTCATCCCCCCTTTCCATCTCATCTCTCCCACTGAGCAACCCACCACCCTCCCCACACACACACACACCCCTTGCACAATATTAACCATTGGAGGTTGGTGGCTGTCATCTTCTGTGGACCAGGACACATCTGCACTCTTCAAAGCTTAACCACAAACTGAAGAATTGAGGTAAGGTCTGTATAATGGCTGTCAATGGCATTTTGAACTTATGTTGATATCTCAGTCATTTCTAGGTATATCTGCACCAAATTTTCAACACGAACTTTTTGAGATCCCACCTCATGAACACTGGCACTGTCATTTCATTACTGAGTCCTGAAAGGTGATTTCATGGTCACTACATGGAATCATCTTTTGGGACCAATAAACAAAATGACAGTGCCAGTGTTCATGAGTTGAGGTCCCAAAAAGCCCATGTTGAAAATTTGGTGCAAAAATACCAAAAAACGCATGAGTTACATGTGGTCATTGAAATTCTTCTATGCACACTCGTAACTTTGGTGATTTTTAAGATTTTCACTCCACATTTTCAGCATTGCCATTTTTTCACACCTCCTCATGAACAGTACAGCTGTCATTTTACACATCCTACCCAAAATGTGTTTTCACTCCTGTGGTGCAGAATGGTGCGTACACTGTGCAAAATCACCTTTTGGGACTGATTAATGAAATGACACTGCCAGTGTACAGGAGGTAGGGTCCCCAAAAGGACATGTTGAAAATTTGATGACATAATTCCTAGAAATGCCCGAGTTGCGTGCATCCGTTGCCTTTATTCTACGCATGCACATAACTGCTACTTTTCAATCTTTTGACCCCAAATTTTCAACATAGCCATTTTTCTCACACCACTTCATGAACAGTACAGCTTTCATTTTTCACATCTTGCCCAAAATGTGTTTTTGCACCTGTGGCACAGAATGGCGTTGCACTTGTGCATAATTATGTTTTGCCTTGCATTTCACCATTTCTCTGTACAGGGGGTACATGAGGTGGGGGTAATAAGAAGGCTATGCTGACAATTTGGTCACTGTTGTTTGACACATGGACGCGCAAGGCCCAGAGGGCCCTGCGCTTCTACACCTACATACATATGCACATCTATGGAGGGACTAGAGAGCAGGGTTCAAGGGATGCTGTGCTCCCACAGTAAAATAAGGATACTATTATACTACCTCAAAAAGAAGGGAAATTCATTGCAAAAAAACTCCATTATTGTATCAGTTAGGGTTCCTATTACAGCGACAAAAGTATGGAAATTCGGTGTTAGGGTTCCCAACCCTACCACCCCAACCCCCACCCTTCACACCAACAGGCATCAAGGTGTTACTTGGGGTCATCATCGGGCCTAACTCTCACCCCATTATCCTATACTGTACCATCTCAGCTTCCTTACACATGGAAAGGGATGCAAGTTAGGGTCGACAGTACCAAGGCACACCCCGATGCCTGTTGGTCTGTGGAGGGTGGGAGTGGAGTGGTAGGGTTGGGAACCCTAATGCCGAATTTCCATACTTTTGTTGCTGTAATATGAACCCTAATCATGCATTAATGGAGTTTTTTACAATGAATATAATATAAAAATAATATCAAATCTAGAGACACCAAAGTTTTGTTGCTACTTTATAGATCATATATCAGACCAAATTTAGATTAATGCTCACAGTTTTGGTCCCCTTACATAAAAAGTGACATCAAGCAACTTGAAAAAATTCAAAAAAGATTCATTAAACTGATGCATGGTTTCAGAGATTTTGACTACAAGAATAGATTAGCTACTTTGAATCTTGTGTCACTAGAAAGTAAAAAGTATATGGCTGACCTCCTATTCATGGGGTATGTAATTAATGACCCTTATATACTTAATGAAATGTGTTTCATTTTTAAACAGGATAATATAGAGACTAGAGGTCACCCACTTCAATTGTGCTACTCTAGACAGAACACCAAAAAAGGAAAGTTTTACTTTAGCCAGAGAGTGGTTTCTGGATGGAATACACTTCTACTAGACATAATCTCCAGTGAAAATAAATCCATCTTTAGGGGAAAACTAGACATTTGACTTTTAAAAGAATAAAGGTGTCCTTGTTAAGGGACTTGTGATAGGAGCTACCTATAGGCATATTGACTTTGGTTCCTGGCTTCCATCTTAGTATGAACCTTAGTATAAAACTAGCATCAATGGAGTCTTCCTGTCGAGCAGTGGTAGGGCTACCACTTGTGATCCAGAGACTCCAGTTTGGGAATGAGTCCTGAAAGGGTATTGTTGTGGGATGGGACTGAGCATCTCAGAGGATGTTCTCCTCCTTTGGAGAGGGAGGGTCACTGGCTCTGTAGTGGCATTTCCACCTGGGTGACCACAGATGGTAATGCAGCAGAAGGATGAGTGAGTGGGTGGGTGGGCAGACGCAGGCTAGGCTTGTGGTTGGCATGCCACTGTGTGTGTGCTTCCACTTGAGCTCTGTGAACACTGATGTCCAGTGTGGGAGGTGGGAGCAGCAACTTGGAAAACGGATCCCAGCACAGCTAGCAATGTACCTTATACATCTATGTCCCATGTACCACCAGGGACACAGTATTTAACACAAACTGAATAAAATGAAGATGAGGGACAAACTCTACCTGCTAAGGGCTGCAAGAATATCTCTCCTATTGGATTGATGAATGAAATTCCTTCTTTGCCGTCCGCTGTGATGTCATCGACCTCTGATGCGTCTCCCCCTGTAAGCATTGAAAAGGGATCCTTGTGTTACAAAGGGTGTCCAAGCACAGTTGTGGATGTAAGACAAGTAAGATACATGTCATGCAGTAAAGGCCTTCATTTCTTTTAGACTAGAGTTATCATAACTTTACACTAAGTGGTAAAGTCTCCACCCTCCAGGCGGAATATATGGTGGTCCTGATATGTGCTGCAGTGACTATTATGTGTAATGTACTGTACCTGGGTTTGGCCTTATGGTCATGTTCACCTATTATTGGTTGAGCCCAATAAGATACACTACTACATTTGTGGAGGTGAACCACCTGATAAACTATATTATATAAAAAGGGGATGCACAATGAATATTGCTCAGAATTTGCTATTTATCTTCATGAGTGAGGGGGCAGGACCATAACTCACAAGCAGCAAAGCCTGTCCATGCACCTGTTGTTATCATTTTATTGTGTCTGCTGACTCACCCACACTTGTAACCCCTCTCCTGGACTGCACCTGGAAATGAGCTCTAGCTCAGCATGCCTCTTTCAGTCACCATGGTTCAAAAACCAAAAATCAATAAAACAAGTTAGTTAAGAAGGTCCTGCACCCTGATAAATGAATGGCATATTCTAAGTCAGGCCACTGCATGTCTAGTCTATACCATACATTTTCAAATGTAAACCCTTCAAATCGACTCATTTTAGAAAGTGGAGCTGTTTAGTGTTTAAATCTTTTATTGGATAGTTATCAAAATATACACAAAAATACTTAGCAATAGAACACTGTAAAGCTCATTGCAAGGATACACAACAGTAACTTGATATATAGGCAATATGCAGAGTAATGAAGAATTAAATTACATTAATAATAAATATACATTCAAAAACCTGCATAGATGAAATAAAAGATCTAATAAATAATGCATAAGAGGCAATACAAGTTGAAAACTATATAAACATATGCTTAGACAATGTAAATGGAATAGATAACAATATATAAATATCTCCAATTAAAAAAATGCCATAAAGACCAACCTTTTCACTGTTATCTCTAAATATTGATAAATTCTGATGCATCTCTTGGAGTTTTATGAGCATGTGAGCAGAGCATTGGACGAGGGTGTCTCTGTGGATGTGGTGTTCTTGGATTTCTCAAAGGCGTTTGACAAGGTCCCACATGGTGAATTGATTGATGCTCTGATTGAACATAAAATACCAGGGTATATTACAACTTGGGTTAAGGCATGGCTGAGTGAGAGAAAGCAGAGGGTCTGTTTAAAGTGAGTTTACTCTGATTGGTTGGGAGTAGAGAGTGGAGTTCCCCAGGGATCTGTTCTGGGGCCCTGCCTTAATATCTATATACACTCATTATCTGGAGGAGAGGATGTCTGGAAACCAAATTTGCGAGCGACACTAGAATTGGCATTACTATCAGAAATGGTGAGGATGTGACAAAGTTGCAAAAGCCTTACTCAAAATGGAAAGCTGGGCAAGGGATAAGAAGTTGTCCTTTAACACCGACAAATGTGTGGTGATGCACTTTGGGAATAAAAATAATCAAGCTGACTACTTAAATGGACAGAAATTGGGCAAAGTAGTGGAGGAAAGAGATTTGGGGGTTAAAGTGACAAGTGATTTCAAGTTTCACCAGCATTGCAGTCAGGTTATAAAATATGCTAGTAGTACTCTTATAAATATCAAGAAACATATTAAGAGTAGGAAGAGGGAAGTGATTGTGCCTCTCTTCAGTGCACTGGTGAGGCCGCAGCTGGAGTATTGTGCACAGTTCTGGTCACCTGGTTACAGGTTGGACATAGAAAGATTGGAGAGGGTTCAGAGGAGGGCTACCAGGTTAGTAGTGGATGTTAGGGACCAGGACTATGGGGATCGATTGGAGGACTTGGGGATGTTCACGTTGGAGTATAGACGCCTGAAGGGGGATATGTGTATGGTGTATAATGCACTTAAAGATGCAAAGCTAAGGGTCAAATTGGGACTTACCCTGAGGGAACAGTAATATGACACTAGGTCACATTCATGGCAACTTAAGGGCATAATTTTAAGACCACGAAAAGAAGGCACTGGTTTAGTGTTAGAGTTATTCCAGTATGGAATAATCTACCTGAGGAGGTAGTCACAAGTAAGACAACAGTTGAGTTCAAGAAGAAACTGGATAAGTATTGCAAAGCAAATAAAATAGGGGGGTTTCAAAATTAGAATTAACAAGCGAGCACAATGGACGTAAGTCTTCTTTGCTCTGAAATCACTTATGATACCTATGATATGATCTTGCCATGCTACAATGGACAGAGGGACAGAAGTTGTCAGAGTTCATTGTACAGATGAAAAAAGCTATCCAATGTGCCTACAGAAAAGGAAGTCTGTATGCGGCTGGCATAGACCCGATCCAAGTGGAATAAGTGATAGAGAGAGCTATTTACTCTGAGCAAATACGTACAAATCTACATTGTACAGATTGAGTGAACTTTGCCAGCCCTGTATATGGACTTGGTTGGAGAGGTGTGGGAGCAGGAAGAGTGACTGTCAGCGACTGTCATGAGTGACTGCCAATAAAGTGCTCACCAACCTGTGATGAGGATATTGGACCACCTGGCCAGAAATTATGACCTGACTCAGATGGTACTTAAGCAACAGAAATAGAGACTGAAGGATGGGGGAGAACTCCTGGCATTAGTGAGGACTGAATCACCTTGTAGATATGTCACTCCAAAGGAGGGAAGGGAGCCAGGGCTGATGCTAGAGTTTTAGGGACCCTGAAGGTCTATACCTGTTTCAGGAGTGGACTATCTAGCCACTGATAGAGGAACTGCCAGATTCCTGAGAAACTTATCAAAATAACTGGGGTCACCATGATCACGTGTTTTGAGAGGCCAATTTTAAGAGTATGCAGATAGAACCTAGAGCCTGGGACTGGGAGGCAGATTATAAGAGCCTGGATCAGGAAAACATCTGGGACATCCTGTTAAATGTCTATGATGTTCTCCAATCTGGGTTTAGGGAAAGACATAGCACTGAGACCGCCCTGGTCTGGGTCTTAAATAATCTCCTAATTGCCAGAGATTGAAAGGCTCATGCTATTCTAGTCCTTCTTGATCTTTCTGCAGCATTTGATACTGTGGGGGTTGATATCTGCCACTTGCAACTTGCCATGGCGTGCTCTTGGAGTGCCTGCAGCTTCTTTGTGGACTGTCTGGAACAGTTCTACATTGGTTTTGATTCTTCCTTGCAGACAGGACACAGAGAGTTGTCACTGGAATTTATTCCTCTGACACCTTCTCCCTGTCCTATGAGGTGCCGCAGGGCTCCATTTTAGCACCCATGTTGTTCACAGTTTATATGCTGCCATTAGGAGAGATCATTAGGTGATACAATTTGGGTTTTCACTGCTATGCAGATGATACCCAACTGTATCTGTCCTTTATTCCTGGAAAAGATGATGCGATCTCTGTGCTTAACAGCTGTGTCACCGAGATCAGAGATTGGATGAGCACTAGCTGGCTGAGGTTAAATCTGGATAAGACAGAGGTGTTGGTTGTGGACCCTGGTTGCCTTGAGGTGGGTCCTAGGGCTGGGCTTTCATCAGGCTTATGGCTCGATGGCATCCAGCTCCTGTCCTCAGATCGGGTGCAGAATCTGGGTGTTATTTTTGATAATGGTTTGACCCTGAAATCACAGGTGTCTGCCGTTCTCAAATCTTCCTTTTATCATCTTAGGAATATCACCCGGGTGAAACACCTGGTTCCTCTAGCAGACCTTCCCATATTGGTCCATGCCTTCATGATCTCCCGCCTTGATTACTGCAATGCCCTTTACCTAGGGCTACCAGGGGTTGATATCCGCCACTTGCAACTAGTGCAGAACGCAGCAGCCAGGCTCTTGACTGGTACATCTAGGTCTAGTCATATTACGCCTGTGCAGCGCGGACTGCACTGGCTGCTGGTTCAGTGGCGGATCACCTTTAAGGTCGGGTTGCTGATCTATAAAGCCCTACATGAACAGGGACCCCAGTACTAGCAAGATCTTCTTACTCCCTACTGCCCCTTCCACTCACTCTGATCCGCCGACAAGTGATTGCTAGAGATTCCCAGGGTTTGTTTAAAGACATCTGCGGCATGTGCGTTCTCCTATGCTGCTTCTTCCCTGTGGAATTCTCTACCTCACTGGATAAGAGAATGCCTGACTGTCTCGAGTTTTAAATCTGAGCTCAAAACCTATCTGTTTTTAAAGTTTACTCTGAAGGATTTTAAAATGTTTGTGATTGTTTAATTTAATTCAATTGTATGGTTTTAAAGTGCTTTGGTTTTGAAAAGCGCTTTAAAAATAAAGTTTTACTTTGCTTACTTTACTTTACTTAAAGAAATTATCTCATTTAGCAAATAAAATATGTGCCCAAAAAAAACAAAGTACAATAGGGGTGGCAGAGTACCTAGCTGGTTCAACAATAGGATCAGAAACTATATTAATATAAAACATAGAAACATAGAATCTGTCTGCAGATAAGGACCATACAGCCCACCTAGTCTTCCCATTTCCCCTACTTGGTTTGGCAATCCCTACTCTTATCTGGACTGCCTTTCCCCCACTCTGCTGTACAGCAGGGTGACTCATGCTTATCCCATGCACTTTTGAATCCCCATATTGTTTTCAATTCTACCACCTCCACTGGTAGGCTGTTCCATGGATCCAAAACTCTCTCTGTGAAAAAATACTTCCTTGCATTCCCCCAAGCCTCCTTCCCTCCAGCCTCATGTTATGTCCCCTTGTCCTCGTGCACTTTCTTCTCTGAAATATGCTCCCTTCCTGTACCCTGTTTATTCCTCTATGGTATTTGAAAGTCTCTATCATATCCCCTCTCTCCCTTCTCTTTTCCAGTGAATAGCTGTTTAGTTCCTCGAGTCTTTCCTCATAAGGCTTGTGGTGCAGTCCATGTATCATTTTTGTTGCTCTTCTCTGGACTGCTTCCATTCTGTCTATATCCTTCCTGAGATGCGGTCTCCAGAATTGGACACAGTATTCCAGATGAGGCCTCACAAGTGATCTATACAGTGGCATCACCACTTCACTCCTCCTACTGGTTATGCCCCCTTCCTATGCACCCCAGCATTCTGTTTGCCTTCCCCCCAATTTTTTGCATTGTTTGGCTGACTTCAGGTCATCAGATATGATAACCCTCAGGTCTCTCTCCTGACTTGTGGTGGCTAGAACCTGCCCCCCCATCCTGTATTCCTCTCTTGGGTTTCTGTGTCCCAGGTGCATTATCTTGCACTTCTTAGCATTGAAACCCAACTGCCAAACCCTTGACCATTCCTCAAATAGTCTTAGGTAATTTCTCACTTAATCTAGCCCCTCCTGTGTGTTGACTCTGTTACAGATCTTGATGTCATCTGTGAACAGGCATACTTTCCCCTGCAGTCCCTCTGCAATGTCGCTTATGAAGACATTGAGTAGAACTGGACTCAGCATCAATCCCTGTGGAACCCCGTTGGTCACCTCCCCCTCTTCTGATTTTATGCCTTTTACTACCACCCTCTGGGTCTTTTAGCCAGTTTCCAACCCATTTTACCACTTTAGAGCCCACACCCAGATTCACCAATTTGTTAATCAACCTTCTATGAGGAATGACGTCAAAGACCTTACTGAAATCCAGGTAGGCCACATCCACCGCCCCTCCCTGATCCACCACCCTGGACACCCAGTCAAAGAAATCGATAAGATTAGTCTGACAGGACCCACCCTTAGTGAATCCATGCTGCCTTGAGTCTTTTGCACCGCTTGACTCCAGGAACTTCACTACCCTCTCCTTAAGCAGGGATTCCATCAGCTTCTCCACCACTGAGGTCAGGCTTACAGGTCTGTAATTGCCTGCCTCCTCCCTTCTTCCAGTCTTGTGCAGGGGGATTACCTTTGCCCTCCTCCAGTCATTGGTTGAAGAGGATTGTCAGTGGACCTACTAGGACTTCCCTGAGTTCCTTCAACTCTCTAGGGTGAATCCTGTCTGGCCCCATTGCCTTGTCTATCTTTACTTTTCCTAGTTCCTCCAAGACTTTAACCACCATAAATGGGCTGGTGTCCACCTCTCACCCTGTACATCTTTCCTCGTGAGTTTTGGCCCCTTCCCTGCCTCTTCCTTGGTAAATACCGAGCACAAATATTTGTTGAGTATCTCAGCTTTTTCCAGGTCATTCTCCACCCACCCACTCTCTCCCTTCTTAGCCTAACAATACTATTTCTGGTCTTCTTCCTCTTGCTAATATAATGGAAGAAGGTCTTGTCCACTTTCTTATTAACCTGTGCTATTCCTTCCTCCATTCTTGCTTTAGCCCTCCTGACAGCTTTCCCAGCTTCTCTCTGCTTCTCTAGATATTTCAGTCTGTCTTCTTCTTTTTGTGTTTCTCTGTATTTCCTGAATGACTTACTTTTTTCTCTCACTTTCTTGGCTACTAACTTAGAGAATCAAAGTGGCCACTTCTTTCTTTTGCTTTTGCTAAACAATCTGACACACTGACTTGTCACTCCTGCTATGGATCTCTTGAGCCTAAGCCACTGTTCTTCTACCCCTCCCCCCATATCTTCTGCTGCCAGGGCACTTTTGAGCTGTTCCCCCATCTTCATAAAGTTGGCCTTTTGGAAATCTACAGTAGGCTCTTAATCTTTGAATGGCCTTCTTCTGCCAACATATTGACTCTAAACCACACAGTTCTGTGGTCCCTGGTACCAAAAGAACTACCCACCTCAACATCCATGATTCTGTCCCCGTTTGTCAGCACTAAGTCCAGTACAGCCCCCTTCCTGGTGGGCTCAACCACCAGCTGCCTTAGGTTTGCCCCATACATGGCAGACATGAGGTCCCTGCTCCTTGATGTACTTGCAGTCTTGGTATTCCAATCTGCTTCCGGCATGTTGAAGCCACCCATCAGTAGTACTTCCCCTTTGGCTGCCATATTATGGATGGCTTCCACTAATACTAGATCTATATTATCCTCCTGCATGGCAGGCCTGTAAACTACTCCAGCCTGGATGGTTGTTTTGTTCCCTGACTCCAGAGTGACCCACAATGCCTCTGCCTCTTCTCTGGGTCCTTGAGCCTCCCGTAGATTTAATCCCTTCCTTTACATACATAGCAACCCCATCTTCCCTCTTCCCCTCCCTATCCTTTCTAAACAGTGTATACCCTGGTATGGCTGCATCCCAGTCGTGGTTCCCTGCATACCATGTCTTCGTAATAGTCACAATGTCTAGGTTTGTGTCTGCCATCAGTGCCATTAGGTCTGGGATTTTGTTTCCCAGACTGTGGGCATTTTATCCTTCCACTTTGTGTATCCCCTTAATGTTCCTTGATAACTGATCTTTGCCCTGCACCGCATTAGTGATGTACCTTCTGTTATCTCCCCCATTGTAACCATGGTAGTTTTATGGTTAGATATTATGCTAGTTATTGGGTCCTCACTGCTTTCAGTTATGTCCTGTGGGGGGGGGGGGGCTATGACCATCCCCTTGACTGTCAATGCTTCCCCCTTGGCAAGTTTAAATGATCACTAAGGATGCAAACTTCTCAGAGAGGATACCTTTGCTTCCCCCTGGATAGATGTAGGCCATCTGGAGAATATAGTTCTTCATCCCTCCAGGTGAGGCTCCAGTCCCCAGTGAAGCCATACCCCACCTCTCCGCACCATTTCTTCAGGCATTTGTTGAATTCAATGCTGCAGATGTCCCTCCCTTCCCCCTTGCCATGGACAGGTAGCACCTCCAAGAAGGTGACAGAGTGTGCTACTTGTCCAAGACTTTTCTACAGTTCCCTGAACTCTTCCTGTACTCTTCCTACATCTACCCCCTCTCTAGCCAGGTCATTAGTCCCCAAGTGAATAATGACATCCAGCTCCCCCCCCTTCTTGCTACCGCCCTTGCAGTCCTAAGGGTTCACTTGCCCTCCTTCCGAGCTGTGCCTCCAGGTAGGCACATAACCTCCCTCTTACCATTGCTACCTGATCCCAGCTCAATCCCCTGGACAATGGAGTCCCCAGTCAGGATTTGCTTCCTCCTCCTCCTGCATGTTCTCCTTGCATCCGCCCTTGGGGTTCCATCCTGAATGACCCCTCAATCCCCATGGTGTTCACTTCTGGAGATGCTGCACAATCTCTATGCTCTGCCAAGATGGCGTATGATTTGTGAAGTGACACTGACTGGGGGATGTGCCTCCATGCTGCCTCCCACACCCTTCCTGAGCCCACTGTAGTCCATCCTTCCCTCCTTCTTGGCAACCTGTGAGAGAGCGGTGGTGGACATGGTGGTCTCTGTAAGGGGGGAAAGGCTGTCTGTATCCTCGCCAGCTCTGCTCGGAGTTCAGCTACCTCCTCCCTCAATACAGAGAGGTGCCCGCAGATAGTGCAGCACTGCAGTGTCCCGGAGGTCTTTCTGAACACTGCTGCCACACATCTGCTGCAAAGCACCACACCAATCATACTAACATACTAAAATACCAGCAGAAAAGGCCTAATGGTCTCTCGAGTCTGCTCGATTTTCAGCACCCACACTAAGGGCTGATTTTGGTGTCCCTCCACCTTGAGTTATACTGTCCCCAGTCCCAGATGTTCCACCTGTATTGGGCCTGGTCAGATTTACCCTCCCCTTGTACCTGTTCCATTCCCTCTCAAACCCGTCCAGAGTCTCTGCCTCTACCAGCTCCCTGGGCAGTGCATTTCATGGCTCCACCACCCTTTCAGTGAAATAACATCTCCTCCTCTCCCCTCTGAGCCTGTCCCCTTCTAGCTTATACCCGTGACCTCTTGTTGCCCTGCCCTCCTTCCTTTGGAGCACCCTGACTTGGCCTCCTTTATTGATCCCTTTCATGTACTTAAAGACCTCTATCATGTTCCCCCTGTTCCCCCTCTCCTCCAGGGTGTACATGTCGAGCTCCTTGAGCCTCTTCTCATAGGTCCTGTGACCCCAGGCCCCAGATCATTTTGGTTGCCCTCCTTTGGACCCTCTCTAGGAGTGTAATGTCCCTCTTTAAATGTGGTGTGGCCTAACCAAGCAGTTGTACAATGGAAGAATCACTTCTGCCTTTCTGGAGGTAATCCCCCTGGCGATGCATCCCAGTATCCTATGTGCCCTTGCCACTGCCCTCCTACAGGTCTCTCAGTTGTTCATTTTGACATCTACCACTACCTCCAGGTCCCTCTCACCCTCCGTGACTTGAATCATGTCTCCTCCCAGGGTATACCCCTGGCCTGGATTTCTGACTCCCAGGTGCAGAACCTTGCACTTCCCTGCATTGAATTTTAGTTTCCATTTTCCCAACCACCTTTCCAGAGCCTCCAGGTCCTCCTGCAAGGCCACCCTTCCCTCCTCCCCATCCATCACTGCACCCAGCTTTGAGTCATCTGCAAAGAGACTCGTCTCACTCCTGATCCCCCTCCTGATGTCTGAGATATAGGCGTTGAACAGGAGTGGCACCAGCACTGACCCCTGGGGAACCCCACTTGTAACCCACCTTGGGGATAGAAACATAGAATTTGACGGTAGATAAGGACCGCTTGGCCCACCCAGTCTGCCCATTTTTCTACCTAACAGATAAGCTGCAGATCCTAGTTAACCAACAGCTTACTTCCTCCTACACCCCACTAGGGCTGCCTTATGCCTGTCCCATGCATTCTTGAAGTCCCCCACTGTTCTTGACTCCACGACCTCCTCAGGGAGGCTGTTCCATGCATCCACAACCCTCTCAGTGAAAAAATACTTCCTCACATTACCTCTGAGCCGTCCCCCCTCTATCTTCAAATTGTGCCCCCTTGTTCTTGCACATCTCTTTTTCTGGAAGATGCTACCCTCTTGGACTTTGTTAATTCCCTTGAGGTACTTGAAAGTTTCTATCATGTCCCCTCTCTCCCTTCTTTCCTCAAGGGTATACATATTAAGCTCCTTTAGTCTTTCTTCATTATGTCTTCTGGTGCAGACCCTGCACCATTTTGGTTGCCCTCCTCTGGACAGCCTCCACTCTGTCTATGTCTTTGCGGAGATGGGGTCTCCAGAACTGCACACAGTACTCCAGATGGGGTCTCACCAACTGTCTGTACAGAGGATAACAACTTCCTGTTTTCTACTATTGATGCCTCTTCCATACATCCCAGTATTCCCCAGCCTTCCTTACTGCCTTCTCAATTGCTTGCCCACCTTTAGGTCATCTGATATAATTACCCCCAGGTCCCTTTCTATTTTTACTGTTGTCAGTATCTCACCCCCCATTGTGTACGCTTCCCCTGGGTTTTTGTTTCCCATGTGCATTAACTTGCACTTCTTTGCATTGAATCTGAGCTGCCATACATTTGACCATTCCTCCAACCTTGCCAAGTCCCTTCTCATCCTTTCCACTCCATCTTGTGTATCAACCCTGTTGCAGATCTTTGTGTCATCTGCAAAGAGACATACTTTTCCTTCCAGTTCCTCTGCAATGTCACTTATAAAGACATTAAAAAGGACCGGTCCCAGTACTGAACCCTGCGGTACCCCGCTAGTAACCCTCCTTTCTTCACTGTGTACTCCATTTACTACTACCCTTTGTGTCCTGTTGTCTAGCCAATTTTTTATCCAGGCTACCACCTTGGGACCCACTCCAAGGCTGGCTATCTTGTGTATTAATCTTTTGTGTGGGACTGTATCAAATGCCTTGCTAAAATCTAGGTAGGCCATGTCCACAGCCCCTCTCTGGTCTACTACTTTGGTCACCCAGTCAAAGAAATCTATTAGATTCATCTGACACGACTTTCCCATTGTGAATCCATGCTGCCTTGGGTCCTGTGCCCCACTGGCCTCTAGGTACTCAACAATTCTTTCCTTTAGAAGTGATTCCATCATTTTCCCTACCACTGAGGTCAAACTAACTGGTCTGTAGTTTCCTGCCTCTGTCCTGCTCCCACTTTTGTGAAGAGGAATCACATCTGCCCTCCTCCAGTCCTCGGGTACCACCCCATCCTCCCATGATTTGTTAAAGAGAGTAGTCAGCGGTGTCACTAGTTCTACTCTTAGTTCTTTTAGAATTCTTGGGTGAATCCCATCAGGCCCCATTGCTTTGTCCACCTTCAATTTTATTAGTTCTTTCAGAACCCTTTCTTCTGTAAATGGGCTGGTATCGACCCCCCGTCTTCAGACTGTTTCTCTTGTTTGGTTTAGGTAACTTCCCCTCCTCTTCCTTTGTGAATACTGAGCAGAAATATTCGTTCAGTATCCCTGCTTTTTCACTGTCACCCTCTACCCACATTCCCTCCCCTTTATTAAGCTTCAGTATCCCTCCTTTGGTCTTTATTCACTCCCTATTGTACCTATAAAAGGTCTTATCCCCCTTCTTAACAGAATTGGCTATCCTTTCCTCGGTTTGGGCCTTTGCTATTCTGACTGCCTTCCAAGCCTCCTTCTGCTTTAACTGATAAAGTTCTCTGTCCTGCTCCTTCTGTGTTTCCTTAAATTTCCTGAATGCTGTCCTTTTCTCCTTAACCTTCCCTGCCACCTCTTTTGAGAACCATAGCGATTTTTTCCTTCGTTGTGTTTTATTGATTTGCTTTACACACAGGCTTGTTGCCTCTGTGATGGCTGTTTTGATCACTCCCCATTATTCCTCCACCCCTCCTTCTTGCCTATTTGCTAGTGCTTTTCTGAAGGCACTCTCTCATTTTCCCAAAGTCAGCCCTCCTAAAGTCCAGTACTCTTGCTTTTGTATGGCTTGATTGTATGGCTGTGTTTATCGTGAACCACACTGTTTGGTGGTCGCTTGTTCCCAGATGGCTACCCACTTCTAAATCTGAGATTCTTTCTCCGTCCCCATTTGAGAGTACCAGGTCTAAGATTGCTCCCTCCCGAGTGGGTTCCAATACTAGCTGTCTGAGGCATGCCCCTGTAAGGCATCAAGAATGACCTGCTCTTGGATGTGCCTGCAGCAAAGGTGCTCCAGTTAACATCTGGCATATTCAGGTCCCCCATCAACAATATCTCCCCTTTTTCTGCCATTCTAAGAAGCCTTCTATCATTTCCTTGTCCATTCCCTCCCCCTGAGATGGGGGTCTGTATACAACCCCCATGCGGATTGTGGTACCATTTCCTGTCTCCAGGGTGACCCAAAGTGCCTCATCTGCTCCCTGTTTACTCTTTAGCTCTGTTGCTTTGATCCCTTCCTTTACATAGAGAGCTACTCCTCCTCCTCTTTTACCCTCCCTGTCCCTCCTGTAGATTGTGTATCCTGGTATGTTGACATCCCAGTCATGGTTCTCTGTGTACCATGTTTCTGTGACTGCCACAATATCCAGGCAACCCTCTTCCATCAAGGCCACTAGTTCTGGGAGCTTGTTACACAGACTACGGGCATTGGTACTCATCACCCTCCACTTTTTGATAGCCTTACCTCTGTTATCCCCATTTCTGTCCTTACTGCCTTTGCCTTTTTTTACATTTAAATCTGTTCTGCTCCCTAATAACTTCTGTACCTTGGTGTTTACCTCACTAATCACCATGTTTTGTGGGGGGAGGCTGGGATTTCCCTGCTCCTTTTCAGTGCCTCCCCCCTTGGCTAGTTTAAATGCTTGCCAATGAAGCATTTGAAACCTCTCACCTAGGATCCTGGTTCCCCCTGGACAGATGCAGACCATCGCACCAGTATGGGTCTACATCCCTCAGGTGTAGCTCCCCAGTCCCAATGAAGCCAAATCCCTGGCTCCACACCAGTTTTCAACCACTCATTGAATCCATGGTGAGAAGTGCCCTAGCATCTCCTTGCCATAGACAGGCAGCACCTCCAAGAAGGTCAGATGCGCTACTTGTCTAAGGCCCCTTCCCAACTCTACAAACTCCTCTTGCACTGCTCTGATCCCATTCCTAGCCAGGTCATTTGTCCCTAGGTGGATAATGACATCCAGCTCCTCCCTCGTGCAGCTCCTCCCACGATCCTGAGGATTTGCTTCTTGTCCTCAAGCTGTGGTGCCAGGAGCGCCCACCTCCCTCTCCTTCCTCCCCATTTCTACCCCCTAATGATTGAGTCCCCACCAGGAGTTGTTTCCTTCCCCTGTAGGGGTCCCATGCCACCCTCCTGTGGGTCTCCTTTGTGAAGGTTCCAGCATCCTCCTTGGTCTCCACTGCAGGTGCCTCCATAGAGGAACCACTATCCACCAGAAGAGCAAATGAACTGTGGAGAGTACAGCTGGAGGATGCAACTCTTCCACCACCCTCTCCTCCTTGAGCCCACCCTGGTCCAGCCTCTCCTCTTTTTGGCAACCTCTGAGGTAGTGGCATTGGCCTGGTGGTCCCTGAGTGGGGAAGGAGGTTTCATGAATCCTAGCCAGGTCAGCCTGGAGATGGGCAACCTCCTCTCTCAGACCAGAGAGGTGCCTGCAAATAGGGCAGCATCGCAGCCTCCAGAATGTCTCCTGGAACACTGCCACCCCACAGCCATTGCACTGCACCACTCCTATCATGTCTTAATTTGTGTCCTCTCTACTGTTTCTCTGGATGCTTACTCTCTCCTCTCCTTACAACTCTGACCCTTCCTGTTCTGGGACAGCAACTTCCTATCTTCTTCAGTAGCCTCTTTCTTTCTTGCTCAATATCAGACCACCAGCAGCTGGGGGGGAGAGTGAGCTACTTTTTTTCCTTAAGGGTTGACAAAACCAATGTTTCTCTATGATCCTTTCCTTCCTACTGCCAAACAGGAAGTTCCTATTGACAGTCAAATCCAGTGGCTATAAAAGTAGAACTGGCTTTGGGTGGGATGGAGGGCAATTAGTAAGAAAAAAGGCTAGCAACAAGAAGTTGTAATTTGACTCACCTGCTTTTGTAGTGTCTAAACCACACCCCCAGGTAACCTCTCTTTCCTCCTACTGGTTTAGCAAAGTCAGCAGATACAGTACCCTTCCCAGCTTAGAACACACACTGACTTTCTTTCTTTTCTTTCTTTTTAACCCTAAATAAGACCCCTTCTACTTCTAATAAAGTTATCTGTCTACTTAATCTTAACAGACACTGACTCCTGCTGAGTTATAAGTTTTAAATTAATAAGAAAATGTAGCTTCTTTTAGTTAGCTGCTTTCTGCTCTACAAGCAAGGCTAGCAACAGGAAGTTGTAATTTGACTCACCTGCTTTTGTAGTGTCTAAACCACACCCCAGGTAAGCTCACTTTCCTCCTACTGGTTTAGCAAAGTCAGCTGATACAGTACCCTTCCCAGCTAAGAACACACACTGACTTTCTTTCTTTTCTTTCTTTTTTTAACCGTAAATAAGACCCCTTCTACTTCTAATAAAGTTATCTGTCTACTTAATCTTAACAGACACTGACTCCTGCTGAGTTATAAGTTGTAAATTAATAAGAAAATGTAGCTTCTTTTAGTTAGCTGCTTTCTGCTCGACAAGCAAGGCTAGCAACAGCTGATGAGGCTAACCCTTTAACCACCACCCTCTGAGTACGCTCAGAGAGCCAATTTCCTATCCTTCTTAACAACTGTCTCCCTACCCCCACTTCCTTCAGCTGTGGGGTACTGAATCAAACACCTTGCAAAAGTCCAGAAAGAGGACGTCCACTGGCCTACCCTGGTCCAGGGCCCTCATCACCCAGTCATAGAATGCAACAAGGTTTGTCTGGCACGATCTTCCCATGACAAAGCCATGCTGCCTATCATCCAAGTACCCAGTTTGCTCCAGTAACCCCCCTAGCCTTTCCTTGACAATACCCTCCATCACTTTGCCAACCACCAATGTCAGACTAATGGGCCTGTAATTTCCCACCTCCTCTCTTGATCCCCCCCTTGTGGATCAGCATGACATGGGCTACCCTCCAGTCTTGGGGCATCCACCCAGTCCTCAGAGAGAGAGATGTTGAAACGCTCCACTAGAGGGACTGCCAGGACATCCGCCAGTTCCCTCAGTACCCTGGGATGTATCACATCTGGCCCAGGTGCTTTCTCCATCCGAAGGGACCTGAGGGCTTTCCTTACTCTCTCTACTGGGATTTCAGCCTCCATGTCCTCCCCCTTTTCTCCCTACACTGCTGGGCCCTCACCTGTCTATTGTGACCCTTCTATTATCCTTGCTCTAACTGCCCCTTATTGCCCTGTACCCTCTGCTGCTCTTTTCATCTACACCATGTCCAGTGCTCAGCTATATAGAGTTGTACTGTCAATACTCTTTAGTGGTATAATGTATCCAGGAATGCAGATTTATGTCAGGGTGTGGTGTGTGCCATGTTTTGTACTGAAATAAGATGGCTAACAGTGTGTGTATGCAGTCAGCTTGTACCGTATGATGTCACAGGTAAACGATATAAAGGAAGTGATGCACTAGGGTGGGTGGGATGTGGGGGGATGGGCACCTCTTAACCACCAGAGACAATCAGCCACACCAGCAAACACCCACAGAAACACTCAGCTGCACCAACAAAATCCCCCAAACAGGTAACTTTCCAAATAAATCCAGAAAACAACCTGGTACCGACTGAAAGCAACAGTAATCCACAAAAGAAACAATAAGAACAGCAATAAAATCAGAAATAATCAGCAGTCACTTCCCTGAAATGAACTGCTTCCTTCCTCTTCTAGCTACTTATGAGAATCCAACAGGTAGACAGCTACACTGCTCTGACTCATCCCCACCTCCAGGTAGTTAGCATTAGCTCTGCTGAGAAGCCAGGTCAGACAATTTTCACCCCTCCCCCAAGCTACAAGGCTAGATAAAACACAGTTCCTGCCCTAGAAAGTGAATGGCTTAAAAAAACACCCAAGGTAATCAGAACTGTTTCCCAAGTGAAATAAGACATATAAAAGAACTAAAACAAGCAATGAGCAGGTTCTGCACTGAACTGAAACTGAGTATTCCCTCCTGACCACCAGAGACAATCAGCCACACCAGTAAACCCCACAGAAACACTCATCTGCACCTACAAAATCCCCCAAACAGGTAACTCTCCAAATGAATCCAGAAAGCAACCTGGTACCAATTGAAAGCAACAATAAACTGCAAAAAAACAAAAACAACAGCAAAAATTCAGCAAAAATCAGCAGTCACTTCCCTGAAATTAACTGCTGCTTTCCTCTTCTAGCCCCTTAGAAAGCATATATGAAAGCAAGATTGACTAATGCCCTGGAGGCCTGGCTCAAATATAAAAATACAAACAGGGCAAGTAAAAATAGAATCAAAACAGTCAAAAGGGCTTCTGAAAGGAGGTTGGCAAACAAAAGTTAAAGATAACTATAAGGCATTTTATGGGTATGTACCGTACATCCTATGAGGGGGCCAGTGTACAGGTTGGACTACTTGAGGATGTGAATGGCTCCATAGTCACAGATGAGAAAGGCATGGTTCATATTTTTAACAAATACTTGTCAGTCTTTAGTAAGGATGTAAACAGTCCAGTAGCAATTACACGTGGCAGGAATGAAGAAAATCTTATTTTTAATGAACTTGATATTAAGAACAGGCTTCAGAAACTGAATCCAAATAAGGCACAGGGTCCAGAAGGTATTCACCCCAAGGTGCTTAAAGAATTGGCCAGTGAGCTAGCAGGTTCAATCACCCATCTGTTTCAAAAATCCTTTGATAATGGTTGTGTGATCAATAGCTGTAGGGAAGAAACAATTGTGCACATCCACAAGAAGGGCGGTAGAAAGGCCGCTGGGAATTATCGCCCTGTGAATCTGAAATCAACAATAGGAAACATGCTGGAGGGTATAATCAAGGAATACATTGAAAAGTACATCAGGGAATCGAATTTGACAGATGTAACCTAGCATGGATTCACATGGGGGCAATCCTGTCAGACTAACCTCCTGCAGTTTTTTGAAGGTGTCAGTCACTCACTTGTCTTCCAGTAGCTGTTACTTTTTTGGATTTTTTCAAGGCATTTGACACTGTGCCACGTAATGAGTTGGTCAAAGTATTGTTAGAAATTGATTTAAATATGAGCATTGTTGCTTGGATAAGTTCCTGATTGTGTGGAGGGAAACAGAGAGTGCAGGTTTGAGGGTGACATCAGATTGTACAGATGTCACCAGTGGGGTGCCACAGGGGGTCTGTCCTTGTATCAGTATTATTCAACATATATATTTCTTTAATGAAGGGTAGTACAAACATCTGGTTATCCAAGTTTGCAGATGGCTCAAAGATTGGGGCAATTGTCTGTAATGAGGAGGAGGCTTATAAATTGCAGAGGGAGTTAATTAACCTGGAAACATGGTCTTTAAAACAGATACTTAAATTCAATACAGATAAGTGTGCAGTAATGCCTCTCGGTAGGTCTAACTTGGAGGCACAGTATATGTTGAATGACTGGCCACTTAAGGTTACCACTGAGGAAATCTTTAGCTACAACCTTGTTGGACTTATCAAATGAGTTATCTAATACCAGATCTCATTCTTCCCCTATTATGACAATTGAATTATACTGATCCAATCACTGGAGAAAGGTCATGAGAAAAATAAGATTAGATTTATTTGGTCCATAGATGAATGCAAGTGATACAGGTGTCACATGTAACAGTCCAGGTACTAGTATGTATGTATGGTACTATGTGATTTGGGTGAGTCAAAAAGAGCAATTCTAAAATCAGTGAAGCCAAAAGAGCACAGTCACGGTGACAAAAATATAAAGGTGACTTTCTGTGGGGGGCTTTTCCCCCCACACCCCTCTTACTAAAATAACCAAGTCTGATGGGGAAGCAACCTGGGGAGGGGGAAAAAGTTGTAGTTTCAGTTTTGGCAATCACTGGGTTGGACCCCTTGCCTTATGTGGCCACGCTCTTCTGGCTTCACTGATTTTGGGCTCGCTCCTTTTGATTCGCCGTTATTACAGGATACCATTATGTATCTACCAGAGATATTGCTTTAATGCTCTTCATGGTGAAATTCAGTTCCCTTTTAATTAAAATGATAACACCAGCTTGGAGAGAGTTGAACAAAGACCCAATTACTTTACTTACTTGGTATTACTAGGTATGAAAGTACAGAAGAAGGCCAGAGCCCATCAAGACTGTTCCCACACTATGTGGGACATTATTTATCTATTATCCCTCAACCAAACATCTAATTTGTTTTTAAGGACAGTGGAACTAGTTGCCTCTACCAATTCTTGTGGCAAGGTGTTCCATTCAATGGATGCTCTTACTGGAAAAAAGTTTCCCCTTTTGCTGGTTTTATAAGTTTTTACTTCAAGCTGTTTATTATGCAGTCTCAGAACATATCTCCTTTTGGAGAGTGTTAGACCACATTTTTCCATTAGATCTGGTGAATTTATTAAATTAAAAACCATAAGCATATCACCTCTTAATCTTCAAGTTTAAAGAGAGAAGAGACCAGTAGCTTTTAATCTGTTCTGATAATCCAAGTTTGTTAATTTTGGAATCATTCTAGTTACTCTCCTTTGAACCTGTTCAAGAATTGCTATGTCTTTTTTTTGGTTTGGATTCCAGAAAGGGGAGCCATAGTCTAGATACGGTCTAATGTATGTCCTATACAATGGAATAAGGCATTGTTCAGTGCAATTAACAAAGTGTGTTTTATTTGCCTCAAAAGTCTGTTGGTCATGCAAGCAGTTCTAACACAGTGATCATTTGATGTAAGTTTATTATTAACATATATCCCTAAATCTTTTTCACAATTTGATGAGTGAAGTAGTAGTCCGTTTATATGATATATCGTTTTTTGGATTATTTACACCGAAATGCACTACTAAACATTTGTCTTGATTAAACTGCATATAATTTTCATTTGCCCAAAGTGTTAATTTTTCCAAAACCTTCTTTAATGCAGAAATATTTTCTTGATTATTAACCTTGTTCCCCAATTTAGTATTGTCTGCAAATTTAACTATGAAGTTATTTGGCCCTGTTTGTAAATCACTGATAAAGGTTAAACAATGTTGGTCCCAAGACCGACCCCTGTGGTACACCACTTGTCACACTACCCGAATAGGACAAGATATCATTAATTTTGACTCTCTGAGAAAATTTGTCAACCAGTTTAAAGTCCAGTTGACAATATCAGGTGACAAACCTAGATTGTGCATTTTAGTAATGAGTTTTTCATGTGAGACTTTATCGAAAGCTCTACTAAAGTCCAAAAGAATTACATCAGTAGGGATACCCACATCTAGTAGAGTACTTATATTATTGTAAAAGATATCAGATTGGTGGTGAAGAATACTTGGAAGTAAACCCATGCTGATTTGAATAATAAATTCCTAATTTTTTACAGTCTTGATCTATTAGAGACTTCATTACTCATTCCATTAATTTACCAGCCACTGAGGTCAGGCTAATTGGACGATAATTTTGCACAGAATCTCTATTGCCTTTTTTAAATATGGGAGTAACTATTGCTGAACGCCAATCATTTGGTACAATGCTTTCTTGTAAGGATTTATTGAAAATAATTGACAAAAGTATAGAAATATTTATAGAGGTTTCGATCAGAAACCATGGATGAATACAGTCTGGGCCTGTACTAGTATGTTTTTTAGTTTTTTGATAGCCTGTATAATGTCAGTTGGATAGAACCTATGATAATCTATGTGGTGAACTTTAAATGTACTAATAGGTGATTTTTGAGAGAAGACCGAACAAAAGTACTTATTAAAGAGAGTCAAGGTTTCTATATCAGATAGAGAAGAGCCATTTGTTATAATGGGACCAATGGTCCTTGATACACATTTTTTACTATTTATATAGGAGAAAAGAGATTTGTGACAGTCTTTTGTGTGAGCTAGTTTAAATTCTAGCTTATTTTTTCCCAATTTAATAGAATTTTTTACGTTTTTCACAGATAGTTTGTATTTATGTAATAGAGTAGTTTTAAATGGAACAGAACTATTCTTAAGTTTCCTAAAAAGTTTAATTTTTATTTTAATCAGATTTTTAATTGTCTTGTTGAACCAAGGGGGAATTTTTCCTTTATTATTAAATTTCCTTTTAGATGGAATAAAGGTATTTTCCAAATAATGTACAATGTTTTTAAAAAAGTCCCAAGCTTGTTGTGTTGTACAATTAAGAAGATTAGATTCCCAGTTTATGTTTTGTAAGTATTCATTGATTTTAGAAAAATTTGCTTTGTTATAATTTTTTGTATAGTATAACTTCCTTTGTGTAGTTTTAAACTGTTGAATTTCAAAAAGAATAGATGAATGATCACTGGTCCCAAGTGGATCCCAAATTTGTAAATTACTAATTTGTTGCTCTATGTTAGTAAATAATAGATCCAAAATATTAGGACCTCGAGTGGGTTCAGTAACAAGTTGTTGTAATCCAGTACTAACTACCACATCTATTAGTCCTTTCTGGGCCTAGGACTGTCCTGAGAATGAGTCCCAGTTAATATGAGGGAGGTTAAAGTCACCAAATATTACAGTATCTTGAGATTCTGAAAAATGTGTAATTTCTTTAAACATATCAGTTGTGTAATCTGAATTTGCAGATGGAGGTCGATAGATATTACCAATAGTTATATAGGACTGCTCCTTCAATAAGATTTTAACTCATATACTTTCCAAAGAAAGGGAGAACACACTTCAAGGAAGGAATATAATTTTGTATGTACATACAAACTCCACCGCCTTGCTTATCTAATCTGTTTTTATGATATAACTTATAACCTGGAATTTCTCTGGACCAAATTGAGGATGCATCCCACCAAGTTTCAATTACTCCCACCACACCTATATTTAAAGTTTAAATTACAAACACCTTGCCTATCCACTCTCTCCAGAAAAGAGAGTCATCAAGCTTGATGTGAGTCTCATGACGAAGTGCAGTATGTGTACCCAGCTTTTTAAGATGATTCAAACTTTTATGATGCTTTCATTGGTTAATCACCCCCTTTATGTTCCATGAAATTGCATTAATTTGTCTGTTAGCCATTACGATCGGAGTCCTCTAATTCACTATAGAAATAACCCAGATGTTACAGAGAATACAAAGCTATTGATTTACCAAGCACTAGATAAAGCAAACACTTAACGACATACCCACACTCCCATTCCCTACCCAGTCAGATCCTTCTCCTAACAAATCAGGGTTTGTACAACCCTCCCCCAGAAAATATATGTAAAATGATGCATTATCAAATATCAGAGCATCAAGGAGAATCATAAAATCATAGAAAGGTGGTGGCAGAAAAGGACCCTTTTGGTCTATCGAGTCTGCTCCTTACCCCCCCCATTTGCCCCCCTTGTCCAGAGGTCCCCGCTTCACCCCTTGGTCAACCCCTTGTGTCTGTCCCATGCCCTCTTGAATCCCTCAGCCATTTTGACCCCCACCACCTCCTTCAACAGACTGTTCCAGGGCTCCACCACCCTCTCAGTGAAGTAATGCCTGCTCACATTTCCCCTAAACCTTCCTCCTTCTAATCTTATTCTATGACCATTAGTTCTAGCACCTACTTTTCTCGTGAATAAGCTCCCCCACCTTATTAATCCCCTTCACGTATTTAAACATTTCTATCATGTCTCCCCTCTCCCTTCTGGCCTCCAGTGGGCATAGATCCAACTCCCTTGACCTCTACTCATAGGGCTTCCCATTCAACCCATGCATCATCTTTTTTTTTATCTCCACTGTTTTTATCCTCATTGCAGCCACAGCCCTGCCTACCTCCAGCCACCACTCCTCCTCACTGCTGATCCCAGAGTTGTGTGTGCCCAGCTCGCATACGCATCTGTGCCATCAAGAGGGCCTCCCTCCTCTGCCCTCGCACCCAGCCAGGATCCAATACTGGCACACACCTCTGTCCAGGCATTCACCAGCCGGTGAAGCTGTGGCCATCAAGCTGCCGTGGGCTTGTGCTGTCATTTCCTCCTTATGGTGTCCCTAGAGTGTGAGTGTGCAATGACATCGCAGCAAGCAGACATCCGCCGCACTCCACCCCTTGCTACACTGCTCTAGTAGTGCTCCCAGTCATCACCAGGGGCTGCTACAGAGCGGTGGTTCCCTGAATCCCTCCCTGGAATGGGAGAGCAGTCCTCCAGATGCTCGATCCCATCCCTTCCCTGCCAACCGCTGGTGCTCCAGGTTCGCGTCCGAACCCAGGTCACCAGTATGGCGTGAGGTGTGGTGTCCAGCGCCTCAACCCTCAGTGCCACTGGGCCAGCCCCCATGCACCATCTTTCCTTGTGAATAAGCCCTACCCTACCTTATTAATCCCCTTCAGGTACTATAATTTCTATAATGTCCCCCCTCTTCCTTCTGGTCTCCAGCGGGTACAGATCCAACTCCCTCAACCTCTCCTCATAGGGCTCCACTGCCCCTATTTTCTCCTTCCCCTCCATTTCATTCCATTCTTGAATATCTCCCTCATTTTGGCAAAATCAACTCGCCTGAAGTCCAGGACCTCTGTGATGGTCCAGCTCGCTTCGTTCCCTATCCTTACCTTGAAGCTCACTGTATTATGGTCACTTGCACCTAGATTGACCCCCCCACTCCAATTCCTTCCATACTAACATAATAATTTTAGTTACATATAACTGCTGAAAATCTATATTGCATCCAATTGTAGTTGCATAATTCAGCAAGTATCAGTGAAAAATATTTTTATTATTTTAAGCACTAGCTATATGATGGAAGTAATAAGAAGACATGTTCTTAGCTCGCATAACACTTACAGTCATACCCTGAAAGTTAATTGTAATACTCTGCACTGATGGCATTTGATGTGTTACCGATAATTTATAAGTGCAGGTAGTAAAAGTTCTTTCTTCTATTTTCATCTTGAATGTAATTCTTATGACAACTGTAAAATATTTTTCTATAAATTTTATACGAAATGAGATATCGTACATAAATACATAGACAATGATAGCAGAAAAGGGCCAGTTGGCCCATCCAGTCTGCCTGCCCTACCTAACTATTCTGCAATGGCCCTAGAGACTATCCCTGCCCTTTGATTTTGTCCCCTCTTTTCTAACAAACCCCATATGCCTGTCTCATCCCTGCTTGAAGCTGTTCACTGATTTGGCCTGTTCCAGTCCCTCTGGCAGCTTGTTCCACTTGTCCATCACTCTTTCTGTGAAAAACTGCCTATAGACACCCCCTTTGAATCGCCTTCCTATGAGTTTAAATGAGTTCCCTCTCGTCCCTGTAGATGAACTCAAGAAGAAAGTTCCTTGGTATCGACCCTTTTTATCCCCCCTTGTGGGTAATTGTTTTTTTTCAGTCATATTGCTCCTTTCTCTTCTTTTCTCAGGGGTGTACATGTTCAAGTTCTGCATCCTCTCCTCATTTGACTTGCTACCTAGTCCATGGACCATCTTGGTTGGCCTGTACTGTACTGCTTCCACCTTGCAGCAGTCTCTCCTCAAGTGTGAAATCCAGTACCTTGTGCAGTATCTCAGGAGGGATAGCACCAGTAATCTGTGCAATGGTTGGATCCCCTCCTGGCTTCTTCTGCTTATCTCCTCCTCTTCCTCCTCCTCCCCTTATAGAGCATGTACAGTCAGGTCAGAAGGGTGAAGGATTTAGTGGAGGAGACTATCCCACAGAGACCCTGATGATGAGCAAAGAGAGACTTGCAACTTTAACTGGCTGTGCTACCAGTTCAGCAAACTCCCAGGTATGTCCATTCTTCTCTTCTCTTCTACAAGCACCTTTAATGGATGTTGCTCTGGAAATGGCCCAGCCACTGGCACTACAGCAGGTAATACCTCCATTTACCATGGACTCTCTACTGCGTGTAATATCTCCCTCGCACAGACCCCTCAAGCTTCATGGCAAGCTACAATCCCCAAGATGACAGGGATTAAAAGAAAAAGCTGTTCTACTTCTATTTCAGTAAAACTGCAAACAAGTACAGCCTCATGGAGCACTCAGCCTACTATGATAATTGCATTTCTGAACTGACTCAGGGAGGGACAACTACCTCAGAGGTTTTAGTTAGTCAGCCCCCTGGATCCTCCATGATTTTAGCTCCTGCAGCTTCAGCACATTCGGAAGCTCAACCAAATTCTGCTGAAAAAGTTTTAAAGATGCCTACCTTTCTAACTTCAAACTTGAACCTTGCTTCTATTTCAGTGTCTGTCCCTGCTCCCATAACTAAATCTGCGGAGCACTATACTGACAATCAGGAGCTTTCTGCATGTGATAAGTGGGTACTGCAGACAGAACAGACAGCACAGAGAGGGTCAATACAACCCAAACCAAAAGCTCCACTACCAAATACTGATTCTTCAAGCTGACACCCCCCCCAATTTCCTCACCTGGTCTTGTTTCTACTGTAACACCTCCAAATAATGAGACATCTTTTGGGGGGTCTCACAGTCATCCAGAGCAGCCATACAGAAGCGTGCAGTTTGAAACAGGCTGTTGTTAGGAGCCACAGTGCATCCTATAACTGGGGACAAGGCAGGTGATAAACATGATGCAGCCCAGGATTAGGCTGTTACTACTGGCTGTTTACATGGAGAGGTTTACAATGACACTATCCCTATCACTCCTGAAAAAAGGTAGAGGCTCCTCTCCTTGGGCTATTTTACGCTACAGCTAAAATAAGTTCCCCTCTCATCTCTGTCATTACGGATATTACCCCAGTTTTTTCCTTCTGTTCAAATAGCAACAGTCTTTGTCTGATGCAAAGGCAGACTACCTCTAATATTCCTCAAAATTCAAAGCCTACCAGTGAACCTCACACTTCTCACCCTCATTCTTTTGACTTTGAAAATATGAACATACGAACATACAAAATTTGCCAGCAGATAAAGGCCTACAGGTCTACCAAGTCTGCTCGAATGTGCAGCTAGTACCCCTTATTCTGCAGCTGCCCCTCCCTTCCACCCTTCCCCTCCATTGACCCTCCCTCTTGTCCTGTCCCATCCCCTTTAGAAGCAGTCCACTGTTCTACTGGATACCACTTCTACAGGTAATGCATTCCACCCAGCTACCTCCCTCTTTGTAAAAATGTGTCTCCTTATCTCCCTCCTGAACCTTCCTCCCTCCAGTTTCATATCATGGCCCCTGGTGTCCTTCCCCTCCCTTACTTTGACCAGACCCTCTGTATCTGTCTTATTTATTCCTTTCATGTACTTAAAAGGTTTCAGTCATGTCCTCCCTGTCCCTCCTCTCCTCTCCTCCAGTGAGTACATGTTCAGCTCCCTCAGCCTCCTCTCATATGATAAGTCCCCCAGCCCCTTGATCATCTTTGTCATCCTGCACTGCACCCCCTCCAGTAACTTAATGTCCCTCCTCAGATACGGGCACCAGTACTGCACGCAGTACTCCAGGTGCGGTCTAACTAATGACCTATACAGTGGCAGAATCACTTCCTCCCTCCTCAAGGATATACCCCTTGCAATGCAACCCAGCATTCAGTTGGCCTTTACAGCTGCCTTCCTACATTGTGCCAAGTTGTTCATTGACCATGTAATGAGCACCCCCAGATCCTTCTCCTCCTCTATCTGGACTAGCTGCACTCCCCCCAGCTGGTAACTCCTCCTTGGGTTCTTGACCCCAGAATGCAGCACCTTGCACTTTTTGGCATTAAACCCTAGTTGTCAGGTGTCTGACCAGGTTAAAATGAGGTTCTATCTGGTATTTCTGCCATACAATGGTCCATGGGCTTGCTCACAAGGGCAGTAGCAGGAACTAACACTAAACTTGAAGCCTTAACACTAAGAACTGATGAAGCTGAATATTGTATGAGCTTACTGGAAGATACAGTTGTTCCCTTTAAAAAAACATAATTTCATTACATACACCATAACTTAGAGCTCTAACCAAAAAAGTTCAGCACCAGGAAGATGGATCTGAAAGAGGCAACTGGAAACTGAAATGAATCCCTGAGGCAGTTGAGGGCACTGGAGATCCTTTGCCTTATTTTGTTTTGCAATTTAAAAGTTTTATTGTTTGTAGAAAATAAACACTTACATACATTTCATCACTGAACTTTAAAGTATGTCACATACTCTGTCAATCCAATACATCAACATTACATCTTATACACAGGAAGTATATCTCATACTATTTTCAGGTTACATTTAGAAGGGTTAGGGCTTTCAAACATTTGAGAAATTAAGAAAGGGTTCCCACATTTCATTATTACTATCTAATTTATTGAGCATCAGGTAGCTAATCTTCTCATTTATAGCAACATTACCTCCTCTACTATGAATGTATGCAGTTAGCCTCCCTTGAGTCTCCCATTGCTCCAGCTCCACCCAGCTAGCTACTGGTGGGCGGTGCATCCAGTCTGCTATACACCTCTGTTGGACTGCTAAATAATAGTTACCCAGATCTGGGAAATTAAGCCCTCCCTTGGTCCTTTCAGCTTTAAGCTTTTGTAGGCTTATTCTTGACCTATTCCCACACCATATAAACTCTGAGAACACTTTCTCTACCCATTTAATATCCTCCCTCTTTAATCCCATGTGCAGCATTTGCACTGGGTACAAGATCCGTGGGAGGATATTCATCTTAATTAAATTAATCCTCCCTAACCAGGAGATAGGGAGCTGTGACCATCTGCTGAGATCTGCTAAAATAGTACTAATCAAAGGGTGATAGTTCAAGTTATATAAGGTTCTCAGTCCTTGTCCCACCCACACCCCTAGATATTTAAACCCAGACTGTACAATTTTAAGCCCCAGCCTATCTAGATCTCTACCCCCTTCTGGGAAACACATAATCTCTGATGGGGACTGACTTTAACCTTTGTTTCATTTTGAACAGTTAGCAACTTTGGCTGCAGGCAGAACTTTTCCTGATCAAAGATTCAACATGACCAGGTTCACAGAAGGGCTGGCTCTAGATGCTCTGCTACTCAGATTACCCTTGCTTTGTCTATGTGAAGCCCCACAAATTCCAGGACAGAGAGCTCCTACTAAGAAAGGCCCACACTGAGAAAGGTCTAACTGCTAAAGCGATTACAAGAACAACAGAATTAGGCATTAAGCAGGTTAGCAAGGGGAAAAGGAAGAGGAGGCCATTATGGTTTTCCAAGGAGGAAGCGGAGAATGTGAAAGCCAAAAAGATTGCATTCAGGCAATACAAAAAGACACAGGCAGAAGGGGATAGGGAGAAGTACTAGGAGAAGCAAAGGGGGGCAGGGAGGTCAGTAAGGGAAGCCAAAGCTCAGACAGAAGAGCACATAGCAAAATCAGTGGGTAGAGGGGACAAAGCCTTCTACAGGTATATAAGTGAAAAAAGAAAGGCAAAAGGAGGGATAGTGAGACTGAATGGGGAGGATGGGGGCCGCATGGAGGATGACAACAGTAAACCTGACATATTGAACAGGTATTTCTGCTCAGTCTTTACCGAGGAAGAGGAGGGTAATGGGTCTGAAGGGAGTACAAGGGGTTGGAATGGTGCAGAAATGGACACAAGTCCCTTTACACAAGAAAGGGTCCTGAAGAAACTGGAAGTAATAAGAGTTGATAAAGCAATGGGGCCAGACGGGGTGCACCCCAGGGTCCTTAAAGAACTAAGAGAGGTGGTGGCTAAACCTCTGGCAATACTGTTTAGCCAATCACTGGAAACAGGGGAGGTACCCACAGACTGGAGGACAGCAGATGTAGTCCCCTTATACAAAAGTGGGAACAAAGAGGGAGCAGGGAACTACAGACCAGTCAGCCTCACCTCGGTAGTGGGGAAGATCATGGAAGCACTACTGAAGGAGACGTTGGTGGAACATCTGGTTGTCAATGGACTACGGGACCCAAGGCAGCATGGTTTCACCAGGGGGAGGTCATGTCAGACCAACCTTGTTGAATTTTTCGACTGGGTTACTAGGGAGGTGGATCAGGGGAGGGCAGTGGACGTGGCCTATCTGGACTTCAGCAAGGCCTTGACATTGTACAACATAGAAGACTATTACACAGACTGGGGAAAATGGGTGTGAGCAGGACAGTAGTGCAGTGGGTAGGTAACTGGCTGGGCGGCAGGACACAGAGGGTGGTGGTAAATGGCCGTCACTCCACAGAGGGAAGAGTGACTACTGGAGTTCCACAGGGATCAGTGCTGGGACCGGTCCTATTCAACATCTTCATCAGTGACATTGCGCAGGACCTAGAAGGCAGAATTTCTCTGTTCGTTGATGACACAAAGCTCTGTAACAGAGTAGACACACCAGAGGGTGTAGACAGAATGAGAAGGGACCTGCAGAAATTTGAAGAATGGTCAGGGGTTTGGCAGTTGAATTCAATGCAAAGAAGTGCAAGATAATGCATATAGGGCACAAAAACCCAGGCACAATATATCATTTGGGGCGTGAGGATATAGCATGCACCAAGCAGGAATGGGATCTTGGGGTTATCGTCTCTGATGACCTCAAGGTAGGGAAACAGTGTGACAAGGCAGCAGGTAAAGCAAATAGGATGCTAGGATGCATAGGCAGGGGCATCACCAGCAGGGAAAGGGAGGTCATAATTCCACTATACAAGACACTAGTGAGACCATACCTGGAGTACAGTGTACAGTTCTGGAGGCCGTACTTACATGAGGACATAGACAGGGTAGAGAAGGTTCAGAGGAGGGCAACAAAGATGGTACATGGATTGCATCACAAGTCCTATGAGGACAGGTTGAAGGAATTGAATATGGACTCCCTGGAGGAGAGGAGGGAGAGAGGGGATATGATAGAGACATCCAAGAATCTTACAGTGAGGAACAGGGTGCAGGAATACACTATTTTTAAGTGAAAAAGATGTTCCAGGACTAGAGGGCATGGGATGAAGTTGGAGGGAGGACGATTCAGAGGTAACGTGAGGAAGAATTTCTTCACAGAACGGGTGGTAGACAAGTGGAACACCCTGCCAGAGGAAGTGGTGGGGCTGAAACAATCACGGGATTTAAGAATGCATGGGACAGACATAAAGGAATTCTGGAGGTCAGGGTTAAGGGGCAACAGACTTCTAGGAAAACATAAAGTAAACTTACAAGCTCAAGTGGGCAGACTGGGTAGGCCGTAGGCCTTTATCTGCAGATACTGTCTATGTATCTATGTAAATTTCAGCCATTTCCAGATGTTAGTGCTGAAATAATGAATGACAGAAAAGTCTTTAATACTGTCATGGACTTATTAAGAGCTACATCCTAGAATATTAAAGGAGCTTAGGGAGGTGCTGGCAGCACCACTAGCAGTCCTGTTCAATGAATCGCTAGAAACAGGAGTGGTTCCAGAGGACTGGAGGAGAGCTGATGTAGCCTCTCTACCCAAAAGTGGGAGCAGGGAGAAGACTGGAAACTATGAACCAGTCAGCCTGACCTTGGTGGTGGGGAAAATAATGGAATCACTGCTAAAAGAAAGGATTGTGGGACATCTTAAATCCAATAGGATCTAAGGCAGCATGGATTCACAGCGGGAAGGTTATGTCAAACAAATCTGATAGATTTCTTTGACTGCGTGTTCAGGAGAAGTGGATCATGGGTAAGTGGTGGGTGTGGCCTACCTGGATTTCAGCAAGGTCTTTGACACTGTTCCACATAAAAGACTTATAAGCAGGGCCACTGAAAAAGTGTGCCCGCAATTTGTTTGGAATCCACAATTTTAACCATTCTCCGTAAAAACTGACATGTTCTGCAATTTCTTGCAATTTTTTGAGTTTTTATATTGAACTGTGTAAAAAGTAGTAACATTTTTAATAAAATACTCTCAAATATATTGACAATTTTGCATGCAGACTTGGGTTTGGCCAAAACAATGCAGTGCAAGGTAGGGCAAGGGTTTTATGTGACACTGATTTCTTTTCAATCCTAGTCTTGTTTGGATTCAAAATCCACTGGCCAAGCAAAAGTACACTTAAACACTTAACATTTGTTTTGTGTTGAAGTAGTCTATCAGAAAACTTTTTGTTGCCACACAGACTGAAACAAAAGATGGGAGAAAAGGTGCAAATTATCCCATTCACTTAAATGGGGTGCTAACTATGAAGCCTTTTTACAAGTGGTGGGGAAGTTTTTCCTTGTGAGCATACTTTCATTCAGATTAGTTTTGATTCAAACAGCTGAGAGTTTTTGGATGGCCTTGCCGATTTTAAACTTGAATAAGCTAGTTGCTAACAATGAACTCACTCTTAGGAACTACCCCCTAGATGCTAACATGCAAAGACTACAATAAAAACCTGACTTAAGTCTAAAAACAAGCTTATAAAACACAAAAGGTATCTGAACATTTATTTTTAACTAAACAAAATCATTTCAGCCAGAGTAAAATAAAGGCAAATTACGGGGTACCCTGACTACTGTATGACGCAGTAAAAATATATTGGTATTTTTTCACATTTTTTGGTAACCATGTAAGGCCCACTAGGCACAAGTGCCTGTTTTCAGGTACAACCCAGGAGCCATGAGGAGGTTAAGTGACTTGCTCAGAATCACACAGTATGTAAGTAGAGGTTGTGGGAATCAAACCCAGGTCTGCTAGATGACATCAACTCATTCAGTTTGTTACTCTATCTAACCTCTAGATTATACTACCAGCCCCAATAACCCCCAGATTTAATGTTTAAATATGTGATTTCAAAAATAGTGTACAGTACCTACAGCACAAATTATGACCATTAAACGCTTTAACATTTTACTAAAACTCAATTATTTACCACTCTGTCTGCTTATTTTTTATTGTACCAAAGTGAGTGAGCAGAGCACTGTAAACTGCTGTTGATTAGGCTTCATTATTCTATAGCCAGAAACAAAAAAAAATATTTCTTCTGGATTTATTTAATATTGAGTTGCTGTGGCTCACTTTATAGAATCTATTTAGCACTGTATGAGGCAGATGCTTTTAAATTTTGGAAGATAGGCAACACTTACCATAGCTTATAAGTTTAGTATTCTTTTTAGGAACATAAACTTTTCTTTATGTTTTAAACATATTCAGGTGTCAGTGTATTCATTTAGCAATTTATACTGACTAAAAGTGCTCCCAGGTCGCCCCTGAAAACAGGCACTTGTGCCTAGTGGGCCTTACCCGGTTACCAACGACTAAAATAAAATAAAAATATATGCTGCAGAAAAGATTAAAATATTTATTGTGAAGCACTCAGGGTCTATAATAGAACCCCCACAATTTCCCACAATTTTGGGTAACCTTTTCCACAATTTTCCAGTGGCCCTGCTTATAAGTGAGTTAGGCAGCCTGGGAGTGGGCTCCAAGGTGGTAAACGAGGTTAGAAACTTGTTGAGGATAGAACACAGAGGGTGGTGGTAAATGGAGCTCATTCCAAGAAAAGGAAGGTAACCTGCAGGGTACCACTAGGGTCATTTCAGGGGCCAGTCCTATTCAATGTATTCATAAGTGACATTGCAGAGGGTCTCAAATAAAAGGTATGCCTCTTTGTAGATGACACTTAGATCTGCAACAGGGTAGACACTCTGGGAAGGGTGGAACAATGAGGAGGGACCTAGGTAAACTAGAGGAGTGGTCAAGAGTGTGGCAGCTAAGATTCAATGCAAAGAAGTGCAAAATCATGCATGTGGGGAACAGGAACCCAGAGGAGGCTTACATGATGGGGGGAGAGACACAAATAGCTACCAAACAGGAGAGAGATCTGGGGGTAATCATATCACATGATCTAAAGGTGGCCAGGCAATGTGCCAAGGCTGTGAGGAAAGCCAGTGGGGTACTGGGATGCATAGGGAGAGGTATCACCAACAGAAGAAAGGAGGTGGTGATGCCTCTATATAAATCATTAGTGAGACCTCATCTGGAGTATTGTGTCCAGTTCTGGAGGCCACATCTACATAAAGACATAGACAGGGTAGAGGCAGTTCAGAGAAGGGCAACTAAAATGGTGCAGAGCCTGCACCAAAAGTCATATCATGAGAGACTGGAGGACCTCAGTTTGTATACCCTGGAGGAGAAGGGGGGAGGGATATGATAGAGACCTCCAAATATCTCAAGAGCATAAATAAGGTACAGGAGGGTAGCATCTCTGAGAAAAAAATATGATCTAGAACAAGGGGTCATGACATGAGGCTGGAAGGGGTGTACTAAGGGGTAATGTCATGAAGTATTTCTTCACAGAAAGGGTGGTTAATGCATGCACCAGCCTCTTGGGGGAGTTGGCAGGAGAACATTTTGTAGGGGAATTCAAAAATATGTGGGATAGGCATAGGGGTACCCTAGCGATAGGTAGGAAATTAAAGCCAGAGATCAAGTAGGGTCTTTGTTTTTTTGCAGCAGATAGGAAAAATAGGTAGATTGGTGGGCCTGGCAGTCCTTATCTGCCATCAAATTCTATGTATCTATGTAAAAAGGGATCAAATATGCTTCTTTACCTCCTGCAAAACTGTATCTCTTCCCACAATGATGAATGAGATACTTTATTGATTCCAAAGAAGTTGAAATAGCCCTTAAAGAGATCCACCAATATATCCTGTATTGCCCCTGCCACTGAGTAAACAGTGACTTACCACCACAGGAGTCTGAATATGTAAATATTTGCCAAAAGAATGCAGCCTATAAAAAGTTATGTCCTCCACAAAATTGTAGAAACCGGGTCCCATGGACTTACCAGTTTTTTGTCTGCCCCCCAGCTCTGCCCCCATGCTCACTAGCATGATGACAAGATGCTAGTGAGAGCATGGGAGTGCACCCCATTATATTCAATGGGTGGCAGCTCTTCAATCGATTTTTATAACAAGGAATTGCTGGAGTGAATCTCCATAAATAGACTTTTTGTTTTAGGGAGGAGCTACTTGGGAGGGAATTGCTAAGAAATAGAATGAAGGCACTTGAAACTTTTTGGTTTTTGGATGAGCACAATAAGGTTCTGATTTTTGATTATGTTATAGAAAGGCAAATGCATACTGGAGAAATACATACACAACAATGTCTATTAAAATTCATACTTGGAATGTTAAAGGCCATGATAATACAAAAGAAAGCAAAGTATTTCATTATGTAAATCGCAATAATGTCAATATTATATTATGCCAGAGACTCATTTTACTAATAATGAGATGGAATAGGGTCCGTGTAGGGCTGCTCATTTTACTAATAATGAGACAGAACAGGGTCCATGTAGGGCTGCTCATTTTACTAATAATGAGACGGAATAGGGTCCATGTAGGGCTGCTCATTTTACTAATAATGAGACGGAATAGGGTCCGTGTAGGGCTGCTCATTTTACTAATAATGAGATGGAATAGGGTCCGTGTAGGGCTGCTCATTTTACTAATAATGAGATGGAACAGGGTCCGTGTAGGGCTGCTCATTTTACTAATAATGAGATGGAACAGGGTCCGTGTACGGCTGCTCATTTTACTAATAATGAGATGGAATAGGGTCCGTGTAGGGCTTCTCATTTTACTAATAATGAGACGGAACAGGGTCCGTGTAGGGCTTCTCATTTTACTAATAATGAGACGGAACAGGGTCCGTGTAGGGCTGCTCATTTTACTAATAATGAGACGGAACAGGGTCCGTGTAGGGCTGCTCATTTTACTAATAATGAGACGGAACAGGGTCCGTGTAGGGCTGCTCATTTTACTAATAGTGAGACGGAACAGGGTCCGTGGGGGCTGCTCATTTACTAATAATGAGACGGAACAGGGTCCGTGTAGGGCTGCTCATTTTACTAATAATGAGACGGAACAGGGTCCGTGTAGGGCTGCTCATTTACTAAAAATGAGACGGAACAGAGGTCCGTGTAGGGCTGCTCATTTTACTAAAATGAGGACGGAACAAGGTCGTGTAGGGCTGCTCATTTTACTAATAATGAGACGGAACAGGGTCCGTGTAGGGCTGCTCATTTTACTAATAATGAGACGGAACAGGGTCCGTGTAGGGCTGCTCATTTTACTAATAATGAGACGGAACAGGGTCCGTGTAGGGCTGCTCATTTTACTAATAATGAGACGGAATAGGGTCCGTGTAGGGCTGCTCATTTTACTAATAATGAGATGGAATAGAGTCCATGTAGGGCTGCTCATTTTACTAATTCAGCCCGAGGTGTGGCTACTTTTCTTAAGGAAAAACTGCTCTACTGATTTTGGAAGATCTGTTTCCGATTCTGAAAGAAGACATGTGATTACTTAAATTAAAACATCCAGTGTAAATTTTACATTGGCTAATATGTATGTACAAAACACTAATGGCTAAATTTTATTCTAACTTTTTTCTAGGCTTAACCACCTGTGAAGGTCCTTATTGTCGTGGAAGTGACTTTAATGTGGCTTTAAAGTGTAGATTGGACAAATCTTCCTTCTTTATTGACAATGTGTCAAACATTAGAAAGATGCTGAGGGACTTCATGCTTACAGGTTTGTGATAAGAAACTAATTTAGATGCACGCATCTATTCCTTTTTTTCTGCCCTGCACCAATGTTACACCCATATTATGTTCTAGTCTCACATATTCTCCAGAATTGTATGCCCGATATAAAATATTATAATATTTCTATTTCAGACTATGCACCAGTGGAATTATTAATAAACACTACACAAATCCGTACACATAAGCAACAGCCATGGACCCCTCCCACACTTCTTAAAAATAAACAATTTCTCAATATTCTGAAACACTTGATCACAGAATTTTTCCAACAAAATCTACAGGAGGAAACTTCACCAGGTACTCACTGGGAAGCGTTCAAAGCAGTAATCAGGGGAACTATAATTAACTATATTTCTTACAAAAGAAAAAAAAAAACAGAAATGGGAAATTCTAGAAAAACAATTAAGCCATCTGGAAACTTTGCATACAGCATCCCAAGGCCTAATGGTATATCAACAACTTCTATTAGTGAAAGATTAATTTAATAAATTATCATCCTTGGAGGTGGAGAATATCATTTTATACACAAGGGAAAAATACTATGTTCTGATTGACAAACCTGATAAAGTCGTAGCTTTTCAATTACAAAAAGAGAAACAAGCTAAAATGATTTTTTTTTCTATCCAGGATGAACATCAAATAGCTACAAAAGATCTCATAGAAATTAACAACGTATACTCCAACTAATATGCAAACCTATATCATTCTGAGTATAATTACCCCAAAGCCGTGGATCAATTTCTTTCAGAAGTTAAACTTCTACATTTACATCGGGATCAAAAATCTTAGCTGGATGCCCCATTTACCATTGATGAGGTTATAGCAAACATAACAACATGACCTCAGGTAATGCACCAGGACTGGATGGCTTCCCCGGCAGACTTTTATAAACATTTTGCCACTTTGATAGCCTAACTTCTATTATATATTTTTGAATGTACATTAAATACCAGGGGATTACCTCCATCTTTTTATGATGCTAAAATCATTGCCTTTGCTAGAAAAGAGAAAAACCCAAAACTTGTCACCTCTTATTGTCCAATACTGCTTCTTAATACTGATATAAAAATTCTAACTAAACTTCTGGCTGCTTGACTAGAAAAAGTAATTCACAGTCTCGTTCAAACCAATCAAAATGGCTTTATGAAAAATAGGAAATGGGGGCCAACACTAGAAGACTAATAAACATAACTGATGCCTATTCAGATGAAGAAAAAGTCTTTGATCAGGTTGAATGGGACTATGTGACATGTGTTCAAAAAGTTTGGATTTGGAGAAACATACGCTAGTTGGATAAATATTTTGTATAATTCACTGTGACAGGGTTGAATAAGGCCCTATCCCATTTGTTATGCAGAAAGGGTTTCTCTGTACTGTCTTTGTAAATAGTTATACTGAACAATTTTTATTTTTATTTTACTGTTATTGATAGAAATAAAACACCTCTTGTGAATATTATAACTGCTCCTGGTTTTCCTATGCTTCCTGACCTGTGCCTCGACAACATTCGCCAAAACCAGTTGTCCTAACTAATGGCAATATATCCTACAGCTTCTCTCTCACTATAGGCACTAGGCAAGGTTGCTTGTTGTCTCCGTTGTTATTTACACTTGCTATCGAACCCTTAGCAGTGGCCATTTGTATTTGTAGTTTGATTAAGGGCATCAAAATCAGACACCATGTCCATAAAATCAGTCTGTATGCAGATGATACCTTACTATACTAATCAGAATCATCAAATTCTTTCAAGGTCTGTATGTCTTTAATAAAAAAAATGTGGTGAAGCATCAGGATATAAAACCAATATGGATAAGACTGAGGCTTTACATTTAAATAGTACTGATAATTATTTCCTTCCTCTGGAAGTGCAAATGGTCATATCAGATAAGATTAAATATCTGAGTATCACTATTACCAAAAATCTCTCGCTTCTTTTAAAAAGGCAAAACAAACTTTTCCCCATTACTTAAAACAATTCATGGTGATTTACATAATAGGCTAAAACTTCTGCTTACACTAATTAGATGCTGCACTGTTATCAAAATGAATGTTCTTCCCTGTCTTCTTTTCCTTTTTCAATCAATCCTTACTCCAATCCCATATACATTTTACAAGGACCTGGATAAACTAATTACAAATTTTATTTAGAAGGGAAATAAAATCCTGATTGAGCTTAGATAAACTAAGATTGCCCAAGAATCTTGGAGGTCTGGCACTATCTCATTTTAAAAGTTACTACTTGGCTGCTCAAATTTCTCAAATTCAATATTGGTTTAAAGAAGAATATTCTAGTAGCAGGGGAATCAAATAAGCTTTACATAAATATCCTGATTCAAAAACCATTCTCTATTCTAGATACTACCTAAGAAAGAGCCTGAACTATCCATGTCTAATAGCCACCCAAACAACATGTCAATGTTAGAAAAAGATGGGTCAGTGGTGTGGGGGGGATGAAGCGCTGCACACACCTTACCTCCTGCTATGCCGGTGACCTGTGTTCAGGAGCCGATGCAGGTTGCTAGGGGTTGACCAGGGGACGGAGGATCGAGCATCCAGAGAAGAGCTCTCCTCCCTTGGGGGAGAGGGGATCTGTGGTTTGCTGCTCTACCGCCACCTGGAGGAATCCAGGTGGAGGCACATGCTGCCACAAAGTGTGGGTGACCCCACATCCAAAGCACCGTGGGCATCTCTGTGGAGGTGGAGTTTGTGGCTGGTCAGGGAAAGAAACAGGAGGAAAAACAAGGAAGATGGGATAAGTGATGCCCTGTCCATCTGTCCACCAGCCTGCTCTGCTGCTCTGGGTCTGGGGCACATCTAGATGTGTCTTTAGGTGGGGGGGGTGGAGGACGGCCCTCCCCTCCTGGCCCTACTATGAGGAGGGAACCCATAGATTTTGGAGGTGGCAGAGATAGCTACAGAGGACAGGAACAGGGGGCAGGTATAGTGCCCATCTTGCCCAGGAGGAGGATAAAAACCTGTCTTAAAAAATGTTGGAAAAAGGTACATGATTTAATTGGCCGGGGTGACTTACTATCCAGTGATACACCCGTCTATCATAATTTTGGTTTCAGACTCAGTTTCTGATGACCCCACTTTGATGTCCTTTGAACAACTACGGGCAAAATATTACATTCCAAGACAGCAATTTTTTTTAGATATTTACACACTAGAAATTACATTACATCCTCTTTCTCCCTCTCCAATTGATCACATATTAACTTCTCAAGACCTAAATCTTAAACCTCTCTTGGCCCTCTATCACGTATTACAGAATTGCAATCCTTTTAAACTCAGTCATCTCAAGGCCAGATGGGAACTACATTTAGGACTTAACTTAAGTGTTGAGAACTGGGCAGGAATGTTGGGTTTTCCTTTACAAAAATTCCACCCTTTAAAATTGCAACAGATTTCAATTTAACATCATGCATAGGGTTTATCTCACGCCTTCCAGATTGCACAAATGTACTCTTAATTTGAATGAGAACTGTCCGAAATGACTTAACCCAGGTTCCTCCATTAATGTTTCTGACTTGTAAGAAACTCACCAGATTTGGGTATTATATATTTAAGATCTTATAGAAAACTACAGTTATAAAACTGACTACAGAACCCCTGTCTATTCTGTTCGGTTGGAATATAAGGGATTGCAACTGCTTAGAGGAACAATGAAAATTATAATTGCTTGGTATTTTAATGGCAAAAAAAGTGTATATTTTTTGAAGTTAAAGATTTTATTGTTATTTCACACAGGACGCACCAAGCAGAAATCTAATGTTGAACGGTTACATACAACCATAGAGCAACTTTAATACACCCATCCAGGATACTACATGCAGGATACACAAGAAAAAGAAGAATAAAGAGCACTGTCTTTGGTAATGATCCAAACCTACCTAGAGTCTCCCACCCAAAAAGAGTGGAAGCCAAGAGATATAAATTGAAGGGCCCCAAGAAAACAAAACAAAAAAAAAAGAAAAGATAATAACAATAACCTATAGGGCCCAAGGCAACGTATGGTAAAAGTGGTTACGTCCTGGAACAGGCCTACTACTAATTAGAACTATATACATCGAAAACTGGAAGAAGAAAAAGGCAGACTGCTTCTGAGATACAAAAAAAAAAGTGCCAAGTATAAAAAAAAAAACCGGAAAGCCTATAACTCAGACCAGACGAGGGTTCCTTGGGAATTACTGACCACCTAGGGTTGGATATTGTGACAATACTTAGACTGGAGATATAGTTGCCACTGTCTGTCAAATTGGACCAGCGAACCCCCAGCAAGACTAGAGAGCCTCTCATACATAGCTCCTAGGACTAGAGCCTGAAGAAACTCTCGGAAGGATGGAACCTCCGGGGACCGCCACCTCCTTAAAATAAGCCATTTGGCTATCGCCCCGACAGCGGTAACCCACTGGGCCCCCGGACAGCGCTTGGGTGTAAGGGAAGGGGTACAACCCAGAAGGAGAAGAGGGGGGTCCGGTACTATTTGAGGGAACAGAAAGGTACACATATCCTGGATTGTTGTCCAGAAATGCTGGAGATAAGGACACTCCCAGAGTATATGGAAAAGATGGGCACCTTGAATACCACATCTCCAGCAAGTGTCCTGCTGAAGGAGCCCCATCTTTTTGAGTTTAACTGGATCCCTGTACAACCTATGAAGGGTTTTGTTCATGATGAGATGGGTGCGCCCATCTCTACATGCCATATGCAGTCTCACCCAGGCATGGTCCCACTGGGGCTCGGAGATAGATCCTTTTCCCATTGGGCTTTAGCTGACAAAGTAGGGTTTGCAGCTGCACCTCTAAGAGCCCTATAGATCTCACTGGCTCTGTTCCTGGGATGACGTAACCAACAAGTTAGAGGATAGGATCCTAATTGTGACCCTCAATTTCGGGAGAAATTAGGTAGATGGGAGATAGCATCTCTGATTTGGAGATATCTCCAGAAATGAGAGGATGGGAGCTGATATCTGGCTCTTAAAGCCTCAAAAGAATCCAGTGAACTACTATCAGGGGGCAGTAAATCCTGAACTAAAAGGATACCTTGTAACTCCCATACCTTCCAACGGATCACACTACCGCCCACTACCAAGGCGTGGTTGTTCCAAAGGGGCAAGAACCTCCAGGTAGTTACGTCCTGGCCAAGCAGAGTTAGAACTCTTTGCCAGTATTGGATGGATAATAGAATGGGAGGGGGGAAGATTAGAGGGAAGTTTTTTTTTACTATACAACGCCACCGCAGGAGAAGGAGCCTGTAATAATGATGCCTCCAACGGGAGCCAGGTAGGCGAGGTGGGGCCAGTGCTAGAGAACCACAAAGTGGCCTGAGCTGAGATAAAGGCCATGTGGTACCCCTGAAACCAAGGTAGGCCCCAGCCCCCTCTACTCCAGTGCTGACGAAGTTTAAGCTTACTAAACCGTGGATGGGAGCCCCCCCACAGGAAATTACCAATGACTGCATCCAATTTTTGAAACCATTTCGACGGAATGGGTATAGGAAGATGGGACAACAGATACAATATCTTGGGGGCCACCATCATCTTGATGGAGTCTATTTTCCCGGGCTAATGAAAGCCTTAAGGCTTCTCAACGAGCCATGTCCTCTTTCATAGACTCCACCAGTGGGGAAAGGTTAGCTGTGAGCATTCTGGACAAGTTAGGGTGTAGGATGATACCCAGATACTTTATGCCACTGGGGGACCATTTGAGACCCGCGGCCACAACATCTATATCAGAGGGTGTCGAGTTGAGAGGGAGGACCTCTGTTTTGGAATGATTGATCCTAAGACCAGAAATTCCAGAGAATACATTCAATATATGCAAGATGGATTGAATCACCTGTGGAGTGCATTCTGTAGTGACCAGCAGGTCATCAGCATACAAGAAAGTTTTAAAAGTAATGCCCCCCCCATTGTTATTCCAGGGATAGAGGGCTCTTCCCGAAGTGCAATGGCCAGGGGTTCAATGGCAAGAATGAACAAAAGGGGGGAGAGCAGGCAACCTTCTCTTGTACCCTTCTGCAACTGGAAGGGCGCCGATAGATTGCCATTGGTCAAAACCCTAGCCAGGGGAGAAGTATATAATAGTTTGATCCAGGAGAGAAAGTCAGGTCCCACCCCCATGGAGGAAAGGGTATGAAACAGATAAGACCATTCTACCGAATCAAATGCCTTATCAAAGTCCATGGCTAGGGCTACAGAGTGTTTTTTCGACATTTGGGAATAATGCATCATTGAAAGGAGGGTTCTGTGATGATCCAATCCCAGGCGCCCCCCTTGACAAAGCCAGCCTGGGACGGGTGAACCAGCCCTGGTTCGACCAGCTCCAGTCTACTGGCAAGAACCTTGGCCAGAATTTTGGCATCTGCGTTGATAAGGAAGTGGGACGTAATTACCGGGAAAGGGATCTTTCCTCTTAGGAGTACAGTAATATAGCTTCCTTAGGGATGGGGGTAAGCTTCCTGAGAGTAGAGAGTGCCTAAACATCCGGACTAAGTACGGAGCAAGGTTAACACATTGGACCCGATAAAAATCTGCGGGGAGTCCATCGGTCCCAGGGGCTTTACGAAGATTCATGGATTGGATAGCCCTATCCACTTCTTCCACAGTGATCGGGGCTTCCAGCGCTGTAACTTCCGATTGGGAGAGCTTAGGGATGGGCAAGGAATCCAGAAAATTTTTGGATGGAAAGCAGGCTGGGGGGACAGGGGAAGCATATAGCTGCCTATAAAACTGAGCCATAATGTCATTGACCCCAGCCGAGGAGTAACACGGGAACCCAGTGTGATCCCTTAAAGCGTGTATCCTCCTGGACATTTGACGCTGTTTGAGGCGATATGCCAGGAGTTTACTGGCCTTTCACCCCCCTTCCCAGTAAGCATGATGTACCCGCCTAAGATTCAATTCAGCCTGGTGTTTGAGGTGAGCATTTAGGGAAATTCTGGTACTCGCCAGTTGAGTGAGTAAGGACTGAAGTGGAGGTCTGTCATGAAACGATTTATATTGAGCTTCCAGGAGGTATAGTTGTTTTTCTAAAGCCCTCTGATCTGCTTCACGTCAGCGTCTCCTAGCCAAAGTGAAGGCCATTATCCTACCCCTTATTGTAGCCTTGAAGGCTTCCCATAGGGTAGTGTCCGAGACCTCCCCATTATCATTGTTAGTCCAATACTCGGCAATTGCAGGTCCCAGCCATTTCTGAAAGTCCCCATCCTCCAGGAGAAGGGGGTCCAAATGCCAGGGGGAGGAAGGAGGGTGGTCCTGTCCCAGTTTAACCTGAATTCCCAGAGGGGCATGGTCAGAAACATAAATCGGGTGTATACAAGAGGTAGCCACCCTGTCAAAAAGTTCAGTAGAAAGTAGCCACAAGTCGAGTCTACTGGATGAACCAAGAGTCTGCGAGAAGCATGTGTAACCCTGCTCCCCAGGGTGTAGGGCCCTCCATGCGTCCAACAGACCATGTTCATCCATTAACCTCAGGAGGGCTTTCTTGGCCTGCCTATGTGGTTCAAGGGCCTTGTTGCTTCTATCCAGTAGGTGGTCAAGCACCAGATTAAAACCACCCCCCAGTAAAATAGGGACTTTATGAATGTTGAAATCCATAAGGGCCTGGTTAACCATATTGAAAAAAAGGGGACAGTCCTGGTTAGGGGTGTATAGATTAACAAAGACTAGCGGGCCATCTGGGGTCACCATTTCAGCCATGATCCATCTCCCCCTCTGCATCATGAGTGTGTCTTGTAACCTTCCACCCCAGAGATTTATGTAGGAGTATAGAGACCCCAAGCTTGTGGGAGTCTGCCACACTATGTATCTCTTCCCCTACCCAACCCTGTCTAAGCTTCCTAGCCTCAGCTGAGGAGAGTTTCATCTCCTGAAGGAGGACTACCGAAGGTCTGAGCTTCTTCAGAGGGAGCAAGACTTTCTTCCGTTTAATGGGAGAATTAAGGCCTCGGACATTCCAGGAGATAAAATTAGTCTCCATTTGACCTGGATAGGATCATGGCAAACCCTATATGCATCCACATGCACCAAGGCCAGAGACCCAGTCCCCCAGGAAGGAGACCTTTTCTCTTGGGACAGCCTTGATGAAAACAGATCAGAATCTCAGAAGTCAGAATGCCTAAACTACTAACAACATACAAAACTGAATATTTCTGAAAGGGGCTCACTAGGCCCTGAACATAAACTACAAACAGCAACCATAACTTTGAACAACCACAGATGTAAGACACCCTTTCCCCCTCCCCCCAGCCCTCCCCAAATCCCTCCCTAAACAGATCAGCTCCTGCTGCACGCAACGACCGCATTATGGCCCAGATACCAGCAGGAATCGCTGGGAGGTAGGAGGTTAACTAGCAGCAGCGAAAGAGAAATAGGACAGCCCACTGCCCAAAAGATTCTCTCCACTGTATCCCACCAATACAGCGCACCTGCACCAACAAGTCGGCTAAAGTAGCCACCCTCCGCCTTAGGTTAATTTCACAGGCATTAAGGGACTAGCCCCCCCCGCCCCCGCCCAACATACCATGCATTTATAACCAGAAGCAGGGTTATAAAGAGCCTCAAATGCAAACAATGAGGGGCTGTCCGCACAGTAAAGACTAATTGACCCCTGGTCGTGCCCCTCTAAGAGGAATAGAATAACTAAGTGACCAGAGTGTAAACGGTATCGCTGGATCCCCCCCCCCACCAGAGGCACCAGGAAAGCCCCAGTGTACTGGGCAGATACCAGGGGATTAAGGTCGGTGCTAACCGCCAAAACTAATTATAACAGGAGGGAGAGAACAAGAGCACAGAAAGCAGCACAAAACAGTCTCAGTCACATTCAGCCCGCAGATTTAGCAGGGGCCGCCGCAGTGCTGAAGGGTGCTGGATGATTAGAGGCCGCATCCATAGCAGTGGAAACCTCTGGTGATAGTGACTCCACAGCATCTGCCCAGGAAAGCAAGCGCACAGCCTGGGACTTATTCCCCTTAGGAGATGGTCTAGGCGGCAAAGGAGGGTCCAGCTGGGATCCATCTGTCGGAAGGTCCATCAGGGCATGGAACTGGTTGTTGCTCATGTCGGGCTGTATAGAGGAGCGAGAGGCCACGAAGTCAGGACTGGCACTGCGACTCCGGGAGCAAGAACGGAACCGGGGAGTCTTATCAATATGAGCCCCATTCAGACGAGCCCTCCTTCTGTTTTTCTTTTTGCTCCCCAGAGATTTCTGAGGGGCAGAGTGAGATGGAGTCCTAGATTGTGGGGTTGCAGGTTGAGTAGCCCTGGGGGGGCGGAATTGTAGGGGTTAGTGCAGAGGTCTCCATAGCTGTAGCCCCCGAGTCCATAGTTTCCCTGGGCTCACCCACGTGTAGCTTGGGAGCTTGTGATGCCAAGAAGTTCAGCAGCTGCTGGGTTGTCAAATAGCTTCGGCGATCCATTCAGGATGATACTAAGACAAGCTGGTATCTCAGTGAGTACTGTAACCCCAGGTCAGCAGAGGCCCGAGCAGCAGTGAAGGCCCTATGGCGCACAGTGAGTTCTTGGAATAGTCCGCAAAATCTGATTCTGTGGCCTCTCCAAATGAGTTCCTTCCTTTGGAGTGCCAGCCTGGTAGTGAATTCCCGGTCCTGGAACCAGAGAAAGTGGGCCAGTATGGTGCAGGGACGCTCCCCAGGAGCTGGGCGGGGTGCCAATGTTCTGTGAGCCCTGTCTACCTCCAGAGGATGTTCCAAATACCAGCCTAGCAGGGGGGAGCTCCTTTTGCAAAAAGCCTATGGCATCCGATCCTTCATAGCCCTCTGGGAAGCCCACAAACCTCAAATTATTCCTTCTGCTCCGGTTTTCTAAGTCCTCCACCCTGGTCCATAACTGCTGAATAATCCTATCGTGGTCCAACACTCGTGCCCCAGTTTGCCGGCAGCCGTTCTCTGCCTCAGAAAGCCTGTGCTCAAATACAGAAGCCCTCTGTGAAAGCTCTATTATGTCGGCAGTATTCTTTCGGTGGCACTGTCTATACAAGCCATGTGATTCAGGATTTCGGTGAACATCTGCCGAATTTCAGCCAGCCCGCCCTCTTAGGGCACAACGGAAGAAGCAGGCTCCATCCTAGCAGTAGGCCCGGCCACCAGACGTGTCGGCAGGCGTTGGAACAAACAGAGTACTTCCCGGGTGGAGCGGGGATCCAGAGCGGTATTCCCGAAGGGCGGAACACTCCTTTAGTCAGCGGGGCAAAGGAACGAGTGAAAAGAGCAGGTACGGAATGGGCTTAACCTGGGTGTGTGGTGGGAAGGAGAGAGCTCCTCGTTTAGGCGTCCATCACGTTCGGCGGCTAACCACGCCCCCCCAAAAAAGTGTATATTAATGGTTTGGAAAGACTATAATCCACCAACGATTAGAGTCTGGTTTAATTTTATGTTTGACCTCTGTAAGTTGGAAAAGATTTATTATTATTACAAAAACCAAGTTGACTTTTTTGAGGCAATTTGGGAACCGTTCAAGGTGTGCACAGGGAATAAAGTCTTTTGCTAAAACTTCAGCACCCCTTTAAAGCAATATTTTAAGACCCAAAACAATGTGTACTAATTTAAATGCTTAGCTTAAACCTTAGTTCCAGAACAGGGGTAATTTACTGGTTTGCTGTTTCTTTTTGTCATATGTTTTTTTATTTGTATTTGATGTTAAAACAATATTGGGTGAAGATTTTTCTGCCCAAGATTGTAAAGCTCTTCTGATTGCTGTGTTCAAGTTGTGCTACATTCTTTGAATAATTAAAATACAAAAATTATAATAAAAAAGATTACTAAGCAATGTGTTTTTCATTTCCCCAGGTAATAGACACATAGCAACTTGCAATTTTTTTTTCTGCTGCTGTATATATCTTTATTTGGTAAAACAGTTGATATGGGAAATGAGACTACAGTCTTTCAAACTGGGCTGACTGGAGAAGCCTGTTGGGTGTGGACAGCAAAAATCCAGGTCATCAAAAGCTCTTTTGTTGTGGGGTTGAACGTCAAATGGGCTGCTTTCCTTTCATAACCACAAAGATATGTTGTGAGTGTAAATAAGGCCAAGGCAGGAGACAGAAGCCTCATGGAGTAAACCAGATGGTGGAACAAAAGATTGGGACTGGAATTCACATAGCTGAGCTGACGATTGCAAATCTAGATTGGATATGTTCTCCAGGTGGGTGGTTTCCCAGTTAACAAAGAGATGGCACACCTGTGATGTCAGAGAGACCTGCACGATGATGCAATGCAGTGGGTCAGCCAGCCGATGACATTTTGGGTCTATGTTTGGCTCTGAGAAATAAGTTATGATTGAGACTCTGAGCAAGCAGCATAAATGGTTCAAGTCTGCCTTAACTCAGTGAGTTCCCAATTGCGATACGTGTCTACTCTGCTCATACCTCTCATCCTCTTAGCATTACAATTCTTAGCACCGGCCTTCAAAATTCAGAGCAAATGGTCAGAATGTGTAGCACTTTCTCATTTTGAAGAACAACATGTCTAAAATAGAGGGCCCCATATGTTTAGTGCTAAAGAATCTTTCTATCAAAGTAGTTAAATGCTTTAATAGTTTGTGTGTCCAGAAATAGCTCTAACATTACTAGGCACATCAGTATACTTTGGCAGAGCAAGGGTAAATCTGAATGCAAAAATCATAGAGCTATGCAAAAATCATAGCAGTTGAGAGGTATGATTCAATTTAGGATTTAGGTTAAGTGAGTTATATTAGTCTGTGTGCTTTCTATCCTTTTCAAAAATGTTCTTTTTATCTCTGTAGATATATGATATTTCCCATAGTCTTTGTGTGTATTGTCCTGTAACATATATAAACATCTTGAAGTAAATATTATTTTGATATACTCCATGCTTTCTGTGACTGAGCAATTTCTGATACAGATAATCAGGATGCGTTGACAAAAGCTCTGATCCATTTTCAAAGAGAAAGGCTACAGTTACCATATTTTAAAGTGAAGTATTTTCAGTTGTGACCGAAGGGGGTGGGTTGTTTGCCCTTTGGTAAGCAGCACTATACTGTGCGGGCAGTGAATCTGGTGGGATCCAGGCCTAGAAATACCCTGAGTGGGAATCACGCCGAGTAGTGGAAGCATATCCAGGTACCATTACAGATATCTGAAGGACTGAGAAAACTGGTAACAGTCACAGGCTGAGTTCAGAGAGAAAACCAGTCTGACACCACTCTTGTGCAGATCTTTGTGCCATCTATGAAGTGCCACAGCTTGCCCTCGATGCCTTCCCCTGTGTCACAAATGAATAGGTTGAAAAAACAAGCCCAGCACTGACCACTGAGGTACTCCACTTGTCACTTCCCTTACCTCTGAAAACTCCCTTTTAAGTACTACCCTTTGTGCCCTTCTCCTCCTCAGTCAGTTCTCCATCAAAGTTGGCATTTTCTGCCCCACCCCTAAGTCCATTACCTTCTTCATCAGCCTCCTGTGGGGGTCTGAGTCAAATGCCTTGCTGAAATCCAAGTATACAACATCTAGTGCTTGTCCCTTATCTGCTGGCCTGGTTATCCAGTCAAAGAAGTTGACCAGGTTTGTCTGGCAAGATCTTCCTGTGGTGAACCTATGCTGTCTGGGGTTCTGTAGCCCATTTCTCTCCATTAAGTCCACTAGTTCCTCCCTTAGTAAATACTGCATAATATTTCACCATATAGACATCAAGCAGACTGGTCTATAGTTCCCTGGTCAATCCTTCCTTCTGCTCTTGTGTAGAGGGGCCACATCTACCGTCCTCTAGTCCCTTAGGCCCACCCTCATGGCCATCAAGCAGTCGACTATGTCTGCAAGTGACACTGTAATCACTTCTGCTACCTCCTTCAGCATCCTTAGGTGTAAGCCATCAGGCCCCACATATTTATTTACTTTCAACCCTGTACTTTTTCCAGCACCCTTTTCTTCATTATTTTGACCATGCCATTTGTGCTTTTGCTCTCCTCCCTTCCCCTGTTAATCCCACGTTCTAGCAATGGTCCATCTCTTTTCATAGTAAATGCAGAACAAAATTATTTGTTCAGTATCTTTGCTTTTGCTTTGCGCCCTTTCTCCCATCCTTCCTCACTCTTCAGTCTCACAATAGCCCTTTGATGTTATGCTTCTCCCAGGTCTACCTGAAGAATGCCTTTTCCTCTTTCTTCACTCCCTCTGCCAGCCAGAGTTGCATCTCCACCATGGCCTCCCTCACCTTCTTGCTGGATACCTAGTTTCTTTAAGGCAGTGACTAGAGGCTGGCAAAACAGTGCTATAAATAGCTGCAACAATCACAGCTGCTGGTTTGATCTCAAGAGGCTGTGATGTAATTTGGGAGAGATTTGGGGATACACCCCTGAATGTGGGGATTTTAAAATATCGAGTGAGTGGAACAGAAAGATCAAGCAGATAACTATGAAATATACTGCAACAACATAAGGTAAGGAATTTCATTTTCTTCTAAAAGTGTTAATTCAGGGCTGCCCCACACTAACAAAAATTCCCCTTTAAGTCATAATCCAATGTGTGTGGCATCACAGTCTCTTGCTGTGTTATTGGCTGTCACGATGACCAAATAGGGCATTATGACTGGCTCCAGACTCCGGTTCAGCTGCAGATGAGCTGTAAGTTGCAAAGCTCTTGTTTTTGTATAAATACCTTCAGTAATGAATTATAGATTGAGGGAGCTCTCCTGACCAATTGGAGTACTCCTTTCCTCTGTGCATGAGACACTCTTATTCTGTGAAGAGTATCTCACGAGCAGATGTCCTCAAAGTGGGCACGAGCTGGTACAGTTTAAAAAAATATGTATTATTGATCAAACTCGATCATTAATATATTAATACCATCTTTATTATTAATAAAATAAGAGTGATTACAAGTTAAAATCGACAATGCATGATTCTTCTATTTTTTTATTAGTAATTTAACTGATTTTGTCAATACGGCTGATACTAGAGCTGATTCGGCCAGCTTTCCATTTTTCAACTCAGAACTGAGTGTGCTAGTTTTCTTACAGTGTGCTTGATTGGGCTATCTGTTGTCCATGTGCTGAGCACTCATTCACTCATCCTCAGTTCTCAGATGCCTGGACATGAAGAAGTGAGTGCTTTACCACAACTCTTTCTTTTCCTGACAGGGTGCAAGTCCTCAGGTCTGGGTGTTTCCCTCTCGCACTCTCACCATATCTTAACTTCTCACCACACCTTGATTGACAGCTGAGCCACTTTTAGTTCTGATTTTAGATAACGTAGTACTCTACCTGAAAGAGTACCTAATGGAGCCAGCTTTCTAGTTCCATGGTCACATGTCAGTCAGTCGCTCGACTTGTCATGACATTGCTATCCTCAGCGTGTCTATCTGTATGGCCCTGATGTCTCAACACTTCTCCTTAAATACACAAATACTTTTTGTTCTTATAGGAACTGACTTCTTTGTTCCCTGGTTATCCAGTCCCTTAGCATGTCAGCATGTCTATGTTCAAGTGACCTCACTGCATCTCACTCTACATAAGAAATAAAAAAAAAAAAAAAAAAAAAAGACATTGAGCTGACTGGGACATTGGAATGAAGCAGCCAACTCATTCCATGGTTGGAGTGTCTATCAGCATGTCAGCTTGTTGGCCTGTGCTTGCTCCACTCAGTGTCTAAGAAATTAGTGTCAGTCAGCTGTACAGCATGTCACCATGTCCTTGTTCCCCAGACTGGGCATCTCACTCTTTGCCAAGGCAGGTTACTGTCACAAAGTACATGTTGACTTATTCCTTGGTCAGCACGGGTTCACAGGCTTTGATTCATAGTTCTCTTACCCTAAGAATGTGCATGAGACCACTCTTACAAGCATTAAGGGTGATCTCCATGGTGGTATTAACATACATAACAGAATGGCTTGAAATTCAGGGGCTTTTGTTACTTAGTGTATGGTTAGGCCCTATTCTGTATGGATATCCATACACTCACTAATCTCGATCTCGTTGTGGTACAATTCAAAGCTAATAAAAGTGGTTATGGTATTGTTCTGATATCACAACAGCTTTTCATCCTCGAGGTGCCACCTGACTGGACGAAGACATGTCTTTGAATGAAAAACTCTGGGAAGAATGGCAGCACTACTTAAGGAGTGGCTGACTGAGAGTTTGGACACGGACAGCTATAGACAGCTCTGTGGTTCCAAACACTACTAATTTTTTTCTGTAAAGCCTTTTGACTGTTCTAATGGCAGGGAGCAGCTGCTCATGTCTGCTCCCCCTCCTCTCAACTGGTGTCTTCTATCCCAGAGACCTTCCTGATCTAGGAGTCCACCCACAGCTTGCCCTCTTGTGGCAGAGCTGGCAGAGGGAGGGTCATCCTCCCTCCCAGTTCAATTATCCAGGTCCGACCAGGAGCCTTGGTCAGCAGCATGAGTCATGGGTAGGTGGCAGGGCTTCATTAAGCCCCCACTATCACTTTTTCATTTTCTTTCCAACCCAACCCTTCCGCAAAGCATGCTAGCATATGGTGGAGGCAGGTACGCACTTGCGATCCTTCTCTTCTTGTCACTCAAGCTGCACTGCCAAGAGGCCTCTACCTGGTGGCAGCCTCAGTCTAGGCTAACATGTCTCTCCACCCTAAGGGAGGAGAGCAGTCCATCGGATGCTCAATCTTCTCCCACCCTGGCCGATCCCTGGCAACCCAAGCTCGTTCCCAAACTTGGGTCGCCGGCATGGCGAGAGGTAAAGTGCCCAGCACCCCAGCCCTTTGCGCCAGCAGGCCACCAAACACTACTAATTTATCAGTTTCTTTAAAAATAAACAGTGTGGCCATAGATTTTATATTTACATTGTTGGATGGTCAGGAGTGGTAGTGATGGATCATCATCAGCAACGGGTCACAAACTGAGGCAGTGATGCGAGAGGGAGAAAGGACTCAAAGTATGAAACTTTATAGAAGTAGACTTTTAAATGTGGGAAAAGCCATACACTATATGGAACAGTTTATGGGTGCCCATACACAACTAAGGCAGTATTTCTGTCTCGGGCATGTGATGACATCATGGAGACCTCTCAAGCTTCACTCTAAAGGTCTATACGATGTCATCACATACCCTCGATGGAAACATAGCCTTGTTATGTATGACTATCCATACGCTATTCTGTAATGTATATAGTACAACTGAATACTCTTGATGCTAGCTGTAATACATGTGTACTTGCCCAATGGAAGCACAGAGGATGCCATGTTGGCCAAAATCCCTGCCTGGGCAATCCGTAGTCCATGCCATGCTTCCTGTCATGTTCTGTGGGCACTTTGGCAGCGGATGGCAGTATAGAATAAAAGACACCAGTAACTCTGCTGCAGATTGCTGCAGAATTGGGTTTCATCTTGGAGGGATTCGCTATATATAGTACAATTGAATTCTGTTGATGCCAGCTGTAATACATGTGTACTTGCCTAATGGAAGCACAGAGGATACCATGTTGGTCACAGTCCCTGCCTGGGCAATCTGTAGTCCATGCCATGCTTCCTGTCATGTTCCTTGGGCACTTTGGCAGTGGGTGGCAGTGTAGAATAAAAGATGGCTGCATGAATCCCTACCTCTGCATCTGTGTCTGCCTGTCCCTTCAGTTTATTACACCAGCTGTGATATTTTCTTTGAAAATAACTGAAGTAAAACAAAGCCTGGTCTAGACGCACAAGGACAGCTCCTGACTAAACTTAACTAATAGCTAGCCCATATCAGGGGCTTTGGAAAATTCTACTCCTAATGCCCCTAGTGTCTGGTACTGGTCCATCTATAACAAGCATCCCATCACTGTGCAGCAGATAACATAGAGAATCTTGAGTGAATTGAGGTAGCTTACCTCTGTATCCTCCACCTCCTCCCCCAGCAGTGCAGGCCCCGCCTCCCCCGCCGAAACCTCCAGACGTGGCCCACTGGAGCTTGGCTAGAGCCTGAGGGCAGGTATCGCCTCCTGTAGCCCCTTCCAGGAGAGACTTCCCTGCCCAGGGGAACTTGGTGATGTCATTCCAACCGCCCCCTCCACCTGCACAGGAAAGCAAGCACAAAGAAAATGGATGGTCAATGTGAGGCTATTGCATTTTCAAGAGATGACCATGCCTGGCCAGCTGTGAAGATCACATTTACCAGAATTTAATGCTAGATCACGTGGTTTCATCAACCAATATTAGTAACTGTAATCAGTAATTAGTTAAATATTGTTAATTTATTTTATGCTCCTCTGGTACAGGCCCTATTATTCTGATTTGACTCCCCCAACCCCATCAGTCAGCATCCCAGGGACTTAGCTCAACCTCTGTTCTTCCTCCACTGCCCACCCTACCTGTGGTCACCGAGGTGGCAGTATTGCACCGGAGCATGACTGCCCTTCCTCTCTCCCTCCCCGGAGAAGAGCATCCTCTGGGACACTCAATCTTCTCCCCTGGCCATCCCCCAATGATCCAGGCTCAGTCTCGAACCTGGGTGGCAGGTGTGGCATCCAGCATATAACCCTCTGCTCCACTGAGATGGACAATTAGTTAAATATTAAAACAGTGGAGCTTGTGTATACCAAGTGCACACTCTTGGGACATAGCATTTCTGTGCACTTATGTGCGCAATGTACTTTCATGGCATCCTCTCAGTTCATTGAAGACACTCTGTTGGGTACCCTTTTATTGAACTCATTTTACTTATTACTTTTGTGATGCAGCATTTGATCTGAAAAAAAGGCAAACTTAAAACTTAGGCAATTTAGTCATTGCTCTCACTTGCTGCTACCCAAAAGTGTCGGAATGTCAAACTCTAACAGTCTCCTTTCTGTCATTTATGCTGATTCTGCTTACATGCAGCATACCGAAGTCAAACTCTTCCCCCACCCCTTCATAATCTGATTCAAGAACCTCTTCCCCAATCCCATTCCAGATCCAGATGCCTAACATTGGGGGTCACTCTTTTTTCTTTTACACCTGCTGCCCAGAAGTGGTTTTCCAGGTCTATGACTCCACATTCAGCTTTCCAATCCTGTTAGGCATTCCCACCTGACTGACTGGGGCATTTCCATCTTGCCAGGATGGGTGGTGCAGAGCAGTAAGCAGCAGTGGGTGGCAGTACTTTCTGTTCTTCTGCTCTCCTACCCAGTGAGTTCACTATCGCCTGTACCACTGAATGTGAAATGTGTGGGGCTGCTCATGGAGGATGGGGGAGGACCAGCTCCTCAGACCAGACTCTGTTAAAGCTATTGGGGCAGAGGAGCACAGTTTTTAGGGAGGGAGGGATGGAGGGGGACTTCAAAATTAACACCTGGAATAAAGTACTAATGTGCAATTAACCAGGTCTCCCAGCATGATAAAACCTGCGCATTAAAGATGGTGTGCACTTAAGAAATATATTTAACATTGTGGATACAGGAAGAAAACAGGATACCCTAGACTTTGACTTTGATGACAGATAAGGACCACTTGGCCCACCTAGTCTACCCATTTCCCTACCTACAGGATAGGCCGCAGATCTTAGTTAACCAACAGCCTATTTCTTCCTACCCCCCACAAGAATTGCCTTATGTCTGTCCCATGCATTCTTGAATTCTCCCACAGTTTTAGACCCCACAACCTCCTCAGGAAGTCGGTCCCATGCATCCACTACTCTCTCTGTGAAAAAATACTTCTCACATTGCCCCTGAACCGCCCCCCCTCTATCTTTTAATTGTGTCCCCTTGTTCTTGCACGTCTTCTTTTCTGAAAGATGCTACCCTCTTGGACTTTGCTGATTCCATTGAGGTACTTAAAAGTTTCTATCATGTTCCCCCCTCCCTTCTTTCCTCAAGGGTATACATAATAAGCTCCTTTAGTCTCTCCTCATATGGCTTTTCTTGCAGACCCTGCACCATTTTAGTTGCCCTCCTCTGAACTGCCTTTATCCTGTCTATGTCCTTGCGGAGATTGGGTCTCCAGAACTGGACGCAGTACTCCAGATGGGGTCTCACCAACTGTCTGTACAGAGGGATAACAACTTACTGTTTTCTGCTGGTGATTCCTCTCCCTATGCATCCCAGTATACTCCCAGCCCTCCCTACTGCCTTCTCACATTGCTTGCTAACCTTAAGGTCATCTGATATGATTAACCCCCAGGTCCCTTTCCTTTTTTGTTGTTGTTACTACCCCAATTGTGTAATCTTCCTCTGGGTTCTTGTTTCCCAGGTGCATTATTTTGCACTTCTTTGCACTGAATCCTAGCTGCCATACTTCTGACCATTCCTCCAACCTTTCCAAGTCCCTTCTCATCCTTTCCATGCTTCCTTGTGTATCAACCCTGTTGCAGATCTTTGTGTCATCTGCATATAAACAATGCTCTAAGCCATGGGGATGAGTACAATATAAATATAACTAATAAAAAAAAAATAGTGTAACATCTCCTCCCTCTGTTAGGGGGCAGGGTTGTTATTCCTCAGAGCATTCTGTCTCTCCATTCTTAGAAGAAGGGGAGGAGATTAGTGATAGGGAAATAGAGGGAAAAAGGTTTATGCAGCATAGGAGGAGTTTTTTGTGCATCCCAAAAACAGTGCTCTACCAGGTAGCAGTCCCAGTAGGAGGCAACAATGTTGCAGCCTGGTTCAGAGGTGGCAGCTGGAGGGAATTTGCAGGACCTGACATGGTGGCAGGGTACCAGGTCCAGAGTCTTATGGCCACCCTCCAACACCCCAGCCTGTAACACCTGGAAAAAGTGGGAATGTCTGTGGCACAGGTGCGAAGTGCCCACGAGGTGCAAGTTGAGGGAGACTTGGCTGCCATGCCTTGTGTTGGGCTGGGTTGGTGTGTGTCCTCATGGAGGAGAGGCAGTGAGCAGCTTGTTCCCAGTACAGGTAATGTCATTCCATTTTGGTGGCATTAGAAGATCATCCCATGGGTTCTCCATGTGCTGGGGTCTGCATCCTTAATGTGGGCTTATGTGTCCCTTGTGATTTGGGTTCAAGCATTCTTCCTCTGGGACAGACTTGAACAGAAGGGGGGAATAGGAGTGACTTGGGAACAGAGTGGGTCTCCTGAGTGAGCAGCCCCTTCAAGAAGAGTGTACATCAATGGCTTTAGGACCTAGATGGATTCCCTGAAGATTGGATATCCAAAGGAGGTGTTCTAATCCTGATTGTATCAAGACTGGTAACTCCCCATGAGACCTGAATATTTAAGGTAATATCAGAATTCTAAAATAACCAGTTCCTGTATCTTGGTGCCGAAATGGGCCGGTGGGGTCAGTGTCCAACCTGTTATAGAACTGGCTGTGGTGCCCTGCAGGGGAGGTAGGAGCCCTGGTTCCCTAAGACTCCAGTTGAGAATAGTAGGAATTCTTGAGCTAAGCACGAGCTCAGTATACAGTTATTCAAGAGCGGCTCTGGTCAGTCAGTATCTGAGATAAGGAAATGACTAGTGGGATAAGACTGTTAAAATGCTGCCTAGTAAGCCATGGCTATAAACTACAGGAACAGGAGAATCCACAGATATGAATCTGGTTTTGGTGGCCAGTGGTGACTGGCAAGTTACCATAACTGCAACCAAAAAGTAGTGGTGATCTTTCTGGAACTCAGGGCTCCTGGTATTACAAGATGAACTGAACTGCTTAATAACATTTCTATTGAGCCCTTTCTCCTCTTAAGAGAATTATGTATCTGAACTACCACTCAGGGTGCCGAGTAATCATTTTGCTGTAGTTGTTCCAATCACTGTCTCAGAGGAGAGTTGTGCTGCATCTATTTGCAAGGGGGGCACCTAGTGAGCCAACCATCTAATTTACTTCTAGTTACAGGAGTTACTATGAACCATACCCATCAGGGCAAATGCAGGATCAGCAGGAAGTTGGAAGGGTAGGGTGCATTAGTAGGATAGCGATGATGAAGTTTTACCCTGCTAAGACCACCACTGTAAATTATCCTCTTCTCATATCAGTTCTGGTTTTGATCAATTACTAAACTGTGTAAGCTGCAGGTGAAAGGAAACACATACAGTGTGGGAGCCAGCCCATTTATTTATTGTTCTACATGCAAACTGGGTGTAGTGAGATTTGCTATGGAGTGGGATTGCTATGTGTATTTGTGACTGGCAGTTTACTTGTTTCTCTAGGTATAGTGTGTATTTAGTACATTCCTACCAAATGTTCCTTCTGTCCCCCATTCCAATGATTGGGGTCATCATGGCTGCATAATTTCTCCAACCTGGATGGTTGGCGATTGGTTGCCTTAACTGACTCCACAATGTAACTCCTTAGCACATACTTACAGTGCATGAAAACAGGAGCTTGCCTGCGTACATTTCATCTACAGCTGAGGCTTATTCTGGAGCTGTAGTCAGAATCCACTGCGTGTGACATCATAGTCATGCAGTGGTGTCGCAAGCAAGATATTATGACTCCAGCTCTACATTCTAAGTCAGATGTATGAGAACTGTATGAGGGGAAAATATCTAGTTTTCATGGAGATGCCTTTAACCAATGAATCACATCGCAATAGGAAAGGGTTTGACAGGACAGACTAGGTGGGCCAAGAGGTTCTTATCTGCCAACAACTTCTATGTATCTATGTATGTAACATTAGAATCAAAGGGGTAGAAGGAAGGGGAGATAGTAAGAAGAATAGTGGAGGAAACAAGGGAGAACAAATGGGTAAAATGAGAAGATGTGGCTGTATAATCTGGAGAGCCACGTGTGCAAATGCTCGGAGTCTGGGCAATACGATTACAGACCTAGAGGCCACCATGGCAGAAGCGGACCTAGACAAAGTTGCAATTACCGAGCCCTGGTGCAATGAAAACCAGGACTGGGATGTAGCCATACCAGGTTATACTCTATTCAGAAGGGACAGGGTAGGTGAAAATGGGGCAGGAGTGGGAAATATAAAAGCTATGGAAATACAGGGGGAAAAGAGGTACTGTGGGTCACCCTGGAGACACAGAAGGGGGCCAATATTAGCATCAGAGTGATCTACAGACCTCCAGCACAGGGGGAGAGGTGGATAAGAATATGTTGGAAGCAATCCAAATGATGGCAAGCAAGGGGGAGATATTGCTGTTGGGGACTTTAATCTACCAGATGTGGATTGGAGCCTCCCAGCTGCAGCAACAGTTAGAAGCAGGGACATCCTGGACTCCTTGCAGGGGGCATTCCTCAGGCAACTAGTCAAGGAACCCACTTGTGGGGGGGGTAATACTGGACCTGATACTGACAAACGAGGACAATGTTGGTGACATTATGGTGGTTAGCCACCTGGGGACCAGTGATCATCGTACAGTGTGGTTCAGTATAAGAACTGGGCCAGAACCAAACCACACTAAAACAAGGACTTCAGGAGGGCCAATTTTAAGAAAATGGGAGAATGCTTTAGGGACACCCTAGCAGGGATAGGGAAACTGGGTGGAGTCAACGATCAGTGGGCAAAAATAAAGGAGGGCATTGAGAAGGCAACAAACCTCTGTGTCAGGCAGATTAACAAGGGCAAGAGAAAAAAAGAGACTGCTATGGTTCTCTAAAGAAGTAGCAAAGAAAGTAAGGGCAAAAAAGCTAGCATTTAGAAAGTACAAGACAGCACAGAAGGAGGAGAATAGGGACAGATATCAGAAGAAACAAAGGGAGGCAGGGAAAGCAGTTAGACACACAAAGGCGCAAACAGAGGAGAATATTGCCAAGTTTATTTATTTATTTATTGAAATGTTTCACCAGGAAAGGCACACTGAGCAGGAAGCTCGTCTCCCGGTGCGACCTGGGGAGAGGGGAGAACAGTGGGAGGATAACACGCAGGTTATCAATTGATTATTACATTTATGACAATTTACAGTGGTATGTCAGTGGTCAGTGATATTATACAGGTTACAGATGAGATAACACTTTGGTTGCAGTTAGGTACAAAGCACATGGATACATGTCACAAGCACATAACATATGGAATATGTGTCACTGAGGCAGATTAGAACTACCAAGTAACAGGTGCAGCTTAGTATGGAGCAACGGGAGCACGAGACAAGTAAGTGCCATAGTTGGTAAAAAAAAATAAGCCAGCATCCGTAGCATAAGCTAGGTGTCGCTGGTCAGGCAGATGGCGGGTGGAATATGGCAAACTCTGACTTATGAAGCACAGGAGCAGTTCACCATAAGATAGCTAGCCAGCATGGAGGATAGGGAGTAGGTGGAGGAGGAGAGGTGAATTTGGGGGGGGGGACCATTCTATAGTTTAGGGAAGAGGTGGGAGAAGGCAGATTGGCCAACATTGGTCCTGCACCTAGGGATTAGTAGTTGATAGGAGTCAGGGGACCTGAGGGCATATGATGGGGTGGGGGCTGGCAGTAGCATGGTGGAGAGGTAAGACAGGAGGGTGCCAAATCAGAATTCTGAGACAAATTTGGTACAGTGCAGTAGTTGGATATTTTCAAGGAATGGGAAAGCAAAGGAGTGGTAGAGATCACAGTGATGGGTGTGGGGGAGGGCATTGAGAGCAAAATAGCAGAATGCATTGAATAGGGGGTCCAGTTTGGCCAAGGTAGACTTGTGAGCTGTACTGTACTATATCACAGTAGTCAAACGATGGCAGGATCATCTTCTGCAAATCTCTCGCTTCACGGAAAGGGGGAGGATACAGCAGTTTCTATAGAGGGCTCCAAGCTTAGGGCGCAGTTTTTTCACGATTGCATCAATGTGATCAGAGAGGGATAGGTGGCAGTCAAGCCATACCCCTACCCAGTACAGAAGATAGTGGTGTCCTCCAGTGTTGTCCCATCCAGGGTGTGGAAGGAGGGGAGGAAGACTAGCCTGGACAGCCATTGCCTTGAATCAAAGGTCATGGTGACATTTTTTTAGCATTGAGGAAGAGCTGATGAGAGCTCAACCAGAGCTGAACTTTGTTAAAATCAGCCTGGAGGTTGGCAACTACGTCTTCCGGGGAGGAGCCAGAGGTGAATAGGACAGTGTCGTCTGCATACATATGGATAGCTGTGGTGGAGCAAATTACTGGTAGGTTGTTTAGAAAGATGGAGAACAGAATGGGGCCAAGAACTGACCTGTGGGGGACTCTGGATGTCATAGGGAGAGAGGAGGAAGTGGTGTCAGCAATTCTTAGTGATTGTGTTCTGCTAGTGAGGTATGCACCAAACCAGTTGGTGGCAGAATCAGTGAGTCCAGATTCCAAGAGGCTAGATAACAGCAAGGGGTGGGAGACTGTGTTGAATGCTTTAGCAAGGTCAACGAAGATGGCCGAGGTGATCTGCCCCCTATCCATCCCGGTGAGGATGGTGTCAGTGAGCTTTAACAGGGAGGAGGCAGTGGAGTGCCCCTTCCTGAAACCAAACTGAAATGGCGTAAAGAATTTGGAGACTGAGAGAAATGAGGTAAGTTGGGCGAGCACAAGGTGTTGTTGTAGTTTAGCAAGAGCTGGGAGGAGGGAGATAAGGCGATAGTTTAAGATGGAGGCAGTGGCTCTCTCTTTAGGAAGGGGAATGACGACGACGTATTTCCATGTCGGGGGACAGCTGCAGTGGCAAAAGAGAGGTTGAAGAGGTTGGAAAGCAGGGTAGTTATGGTGGGGGTGAAAAGATATAGGAGTTTGGTGTCAAGTCCATCAGGAGATTTACCTTTTGCAGGGTTGAGCAACAGTAGGGCATCGAGGGCTTCCAGTGGTGAGATATCTTTGAAGGTGAAGGTGCATGGCCCATGTAGTATGTTAGTTCCAGACAGGACCGAGTGGTACAGCGGTGGGCAGGGAGGAGAGGAGAGGAGAGTGGAGGCACAATGGGTGAAGCAGGTGTTGAACTCGGTGGCAACAGCTCATGGATCCAAGAGAAGGGTGTCATTTGCATTTAGGAGTGGAGTGGGATTTGCAGCTGGTGGAGAGAAGAGGGAGTGAATGACATTCCAGAATTTGGATGGACTGTTTAGGTTAGTCTGGAGGGTGGAGCTGAAGTAATCCACTTTGGCTAGACAAGTTCTCTGGTACACTTGTTGCAAAGCATGCAGTATGTGGAGAGATCCTGTGGGAGGTGTGAGGATTTATGTGCTCTCCATGCTTTGTCGCAGGCATTTTGACAAGCTATAAATTCTTGGGTGATCCATGGCAGGTGGTTTCCACATACCCTTGTGCAACGCAGTGGGGCATGAGTGTCCCAGACATTGAGCAGTCTGCTTTGGAAATGTAGGAGGACCTCATCTATGGAACTGTTTACGGTGGAGGGGACCCAGTTTGCTATGGCTAAGTCATCAAGAATGGGGGCGAGGTTAAGGGATTTGTAGGAGTGTTGGATTAGAAATTTGGGGGGGGGGGGCCGTGAATTTTCCAGACTAGGTGTATGATGTGGTGGTCACTCAGGGAGTCAGGTAGTAGGTCTGCAGTGATGACGTGGTGGGGGTGGGTGGTAAGAGCCCAATCTAGAAGCAAATGGTTACCAAATTTGAGGTTAAGGTGGGTCGGTTCGGTGATACTTTGCAATAGGTTCAGTGCAGATATTTCAGTACGGGCTTTATTAAGGGATGGAGTTAGCCAGTTGTGATTGAGATCACCCATAATGTAATGCTCTCCTTTAGGGGTTAAGGAGGAGATTTCAGTGAGGAGATCGATGACAGCTGTTGTTGGTGTGCCCGGCTGGCAGTATATTCCGGCAATGTAAATCGGGAGTGAGTAGGGTAGAGTCAGCTGTAACAGCCGTAGTTCATAGGTTTTCAGTTCAGCTTTGGCTAGGACTACTGAGAAGTGCAAGTCAGTGTTTACATAGATGGCCACTCCACCACCTCTGGTAGCTCTGTGCTGGCGGGCCATAACATAGCCTGGGATAGTGACTGAGGAATCAACGATATTTTTGTTTAGCCAAGTTTTGGAAAGGATGATGATGTCTGGGGCATAATGGGCCACGAGTACATGGAGAGAATCAAGTTTGAGGGCAAGACTTTGAATATTTAGGTGCAGGAGTCGCAGGCTGCCAGGGAGGGTGCCTCCAGAGAGGTTTTTGTTAGCGGACGTATTGGGGAGAGGCCTGCTGAATATTGTGGGGGGGGTAGATAGGTGGCCAGGGTCTGGGTGTATGTCCCCTGCTGCAAGGAGCAGGAGGGTGAATGTTAGGTAGTGTGCAAAGAGTTGAAAGCACCATACAGCGAGCGAGCGTTGTCTTGGTAGTGGTTGTGATTGACGGGGGGTGGCTGTCTGGGAGGTAATTAGTTGTGTAATTAACCATGAGTGTGAGGGTGAAAAGAAGAAGGGTCAGGGGCGCAAGTTGGAATGGGACCAATTTTGGAGAGGAAGCGAGATGGTCGCTGAGCTGGCAGAGTTAGGGTGCCTTACCAAGTCTGGCAGGATAGGGGGTGGGAGTTTAGGGGAGGTGGGTGGTATGCTGGGGAGGAGTGGTGGCAGGCAGATGATTAGGGTGGCAAGAAGGAGCAGGTATGGGGCAGAGGAGTCATGGCTCTGGATCACGAGGAGTGGCAGACAACAAATAAGGGGGATAAAACATTCTTTAGGTGTATAAATGAAAAGAGGAAGAAGAAAGGAGGCTAGTAAGGCTAAAAGGGGAAGGAGGGGTTTGTGTGGAAGAGGACCAAAAAAGCAGACATATTGAACAAATACTTTTATTCAGTATTGACAGAGGAAGGGGTAGGTGATGGGCCACAGACAAGGGACAGGGGCATTAAAGGAAGAGAGGTGGACAGTAGTCCTTTTACAGAGGAGAGAGTCCTCAAGGAACTAGCACAACTAAACATAGACAAGGCAATTGAGCCTGACGAGGTACACCCTAAGATACTGAGGGAGCTCAAGGAGGTGCTGGCTACACCTCTGAGAGCTCTGTTCAACCTGTTATTGGATACAGGAGAAGTTCTGGGGGTCTGCAGGATGGCAGATGTGGTACCACTTCACAAAAGTGGTATCAGGGAAGAGGCAGGAAATTACTAACCTGTCAGCCTGACTTCAATGGTGGAGTAAAGTAACGGAATCACTACTGAAAGAAAGGACTGGAGAATATCTTGTGACCAGTGGATTACAGGATCCAAGGCAGCATGGTTTCACGGGTGGAGATCTTGCCAGACAAACCTGATCAAGTTCTTTGACTGGGTGACCAAGGAAGTGGATCATGGCAAAGCAGTGGATGTGGCCTACATGGATTTCAGTAAGACCTTCGAGACTGGTCAGCAAGCTGGGCAGCCTAGGAGTGGGTCCAAAAGTAGTAAAATGGGTAAGAAGTTGGTTAAGGAACAGGACAGGTGGTGGTAAAGTGTGCTCACTCTGAAGAAGGCAAAATTACCAGTGGGGTGCCACAAGGTTCAGTACTAGGCCTGATCCTCTGCAATGTCTGTATTAGCAACATTGTAGGAGGACTGGATGGGAAAGTATGCCTGTTCATGGATGGTGAAAAAATCTGCAACAGACTGGGCACAACAGGGAGGCAGAAAAAATGTGGGATGATCTGATGAGCTGGAAGATTGGTCAAGACTTTGGCAACTGGGTTTCAATGCAAAAAGTGCAAAATCATACACTTGGGGCACAGAAACCCGGGGACGATGTACCAATTGGGAGGGGAGGTATTGACAACCATAAAACAGGAAAGGGACCTGGAAGTAATCATTTCTGATGACCTGAAGGTAGCAAAGCAGTGTGATAAGGCAGTGGGGAAAGTTAGCAGGATGCTCAGGTGCATAGGGAGGGATATCACCAGCAGAAAGAGAGAGGTAGTGTTACCCCTGTATAGATTGATAGTAAGACCCCACCTTGAGTACTGTGTCCAGTTCTGGAGGCTCCATCTCCGGAAGGACATAGATAAGGTGGAAGTGGTACAGAAGAGGGCAACCAAAATGTTGCAGGGCCGGCATCAAAAGCCCTATGAGGAATAACTCAAGGAATTAAATGTGTACTCTCTAGAGGAAAGAAGGGAAAGGGGGGACATGACAGAAACATTCAAATATCTCACGTATTAATAAGGTACATGAAGGTTACATTTTACAAAGAAAAAGTTGCTCGAGGACAAGGGATCATGCTGTGAAGATTGGGGGGGATACTCAGAGGAGATGTGAGGAAGTACTTCTTCACGGAAAGGGTGGTGGATGCCTGGAACAGTCTCCCAGCAGAGGTTGTGGGTGCTCAAATGCTAACAGGATTCAAGCATGCATTGGATAGACACAAGGGGACCTTAGAAATAAGGCAGGGGAGGAAAAGACCAGAGATCGAGTAGGGTCTGCCGTGGCACTGTAGGTAGGGAAAATAGGGCAGACTAGGTGGGTCAAGAGGTCCTTTTCTGCTGAGGTCTATGTTTCTATGTAACTGAAATGAGTGGAATTATATTGAGTTGAACTTTGAGGTGAAAATTGAGTAAATAAGTTTAGCTGATGCCAACTGTTCTAGTTTTTCCTATGGCAGGGATCCCCCCTCCTTGAAACAGTCAGTGCAAAACCCAGCTGCTGCCCTTTAAGAGGTGTCTCCACCCCCAATACGGTTACCATTTTGGTTCGAGTAAGTAACCATCACATTAAATAACTACGAGTAGCCAGGTGGAAACAAAGTGAAATGTACATGTTAAAAAATAGAATACATGCTAGTTTTTTTTTTCATTTTCTAAATCCCTACCTGCTGCTCCTAGTTTTCCATTGATTCCAGGCATCGAGGTGTCATTCTCAAATTGCTCTAGTGGAACATCAGACAATGATTTTGCCGGGTCCTCCAGGTAAGCCTTCCCTCCACCTCCTGCTGCAATGAGCAAGGGGACAAACACCCCATTCTCCATCTGTGTAAGAGTGGTTAAAATACATTATATGATTCTACTGCCACATACTTGCCCCCCATCACTACCTGTTAGCAGCAAAAGGCAATTCCAATTGAATTCTCTGAATAGTGCCAACTGTTGACATCATACATGGGCCTGCCCTCTCAGTGGAACAAACATCCTGTCATTCAAAATCGTCTATAATTTCTTTTTAAATGGGCTCACCTGTAGGTGGCAGCAGTCTGAATATGTAAGTATCTAAACTACTCAGAAATTAAGACCACAGACACCTCATGGACATGTGAGACAGGAAGTGATGCCGTAGTTGGGCAAGCTGCACTTCAATAACAGGCGTTTACGGCTATTTAATAGTAGTCAGTTGGCTATTTTATTAATTGTGTTTTAATGTGTTAGTAAAATACTTTTTACTTCATAATAATTGCTTTGTTTTTGTAATACTAATGTCGCCTTTGCTTTTCAAACTGCAAGTAAATAAAAATCTCTGGAATTCTGGTATTGTGTGGTGTCAAAATCTTGACTACTAAGGAGTTCCTAAGTATTCCATTCAGAAAATATAGATGCATTTTATTTTAAAAGTAATAGACAGTTGTTTTAATGATACACTGTACTTTTTATATGTTTGCATTGCTGTTGCCAATCTGTGTAATTTTGCACTTCATAGACCACCACGTACCTTTTTTTTTTCTCAAGTAGAACCTGGTTAGGCAGATAATATCACCAACTCAAACATAAGAAAAGCTCTCAGATTATCAAAAATCAGTTACGGTATTTGGTTCAGTATTGTGCATGGAAATGTATACTGTACATTTATTGATACTGTTGTACTACAGTCATGACAGTACAGACACCTTGACTTTTCTGTACATACGGATGCAATTGCCAAAAAACTCCACCCAAGTTGGGTGCTCTGTACTGGAACCATAGCTGCATCCTGCTGCCTGCCTGGCACATAATTGTACAGAAAATGATCCTCCCAGTTTTTGATAACGGTGACATAGTCATCAGTGCTGCTCCCAAAACCTCCCTTGCCAGACTGGACTCCTTCTACAACTCCTTCTCCCATTTCACACTCAATGCTCCTCTCTCACATCACTGTAACTCCCCTCTTCTTCCACTCCCTCGAGAATGGGTGGTGCTATCACTATATCTCTTTCACAGCAAAATTCTGGTTTGGCTCTCTCTCTCTCCATTCCTATCTCTTCTTCTCTTTCTCCCCCCCCCCAGCCACTCCTTCCATAATTATGACTCCCACTCCCTGACTGTTCCTAGAAGATCTGCCTCTAAAGGCCAGTCTGCATTCTCCCACCGCCTGCCCAAATTGTGGCACTCCATCCCACTGCCCCTCTGTCATGCCTCCTCCCCCACTGCTCTTTCCTCTCTTCTTCGCAAACTCCCCCCACATCTGCTCCTGCATCTAACACTTTCTATTCCTTACCTTCTCCTCACAATTCCTGATCTTTTATCACAGTCTCCCCCTACAGTATAATTTATTGCCCTACCTCCTGCCATCACTAGGGCGGTCTTATATATATTTAGTCACATCTCCTACTAAACTAACCCCAATCTTATTTCTAGCAAGCCTCGACCCATGCCTCTATTTACTTTCATAAATCACTTCCTGTTCCACTGTCAATTGCTGTGTAAAATGAATTCCAGAGTATAAATATGTATATATTTAATTATTGTCTGCTGTACTATATAGTGTTTTCTTGTATATATGATTTTCTGCATATTTTGTTCAAAAATGTTCATTGCTATATCTCTCCCTTCCCTTTCCCTCAGGTTGCACCTGGAAACGAGCCCCACCTCAGTGTGCCTTCCTGGTGAAACATTTTTAAATAAAAAAAATATAAAAGTGATGGTCCGAATGCTGTTGTACCACAGTAATTATGTCAATAATGTGGTATGTAAGCAATAATACCCGAAAGGATGGGCAGCACTGGGCTATACCAGACTATCCAGAGGCATAAAGAGGCCCAATGCAGCAGGTGGAGGGCCTTATAGCCTCTGGAAGATCCGGTATAACCCATAAAGCCCACCCTGAAGGGTATGGGTTACATGTGACATTTTTGTGAAATATTTAAAAAATAGAAAAATAAAATACAAATTGATTAAAAGTTGCATTGTTAGTAAAGTAGTCCCTCTGCTAGTACTTGCCAGCAAAGGGTACTGCAGTGTTTCACAGTTGTTTCACTTTTTAGACTTTCCTTCACTGCTGTGTCTGTGTGTTTCCAGGGCATCTGCTCATGAGATGCTCTTCACAAAATAAGAGTGTTTCATGTGCAGAGGAAAGGAGCGCTCCTATTGGTCGGGAGTGCTCCCTCGATCTATAATAAAGCAGAAAGTCTTTAAATGGCACATGAAAAAGAATTAATAAGCTAGTCAAATGCCCATATAATACAAGTTAATGCCTGCACTTTAAATAAGCACATCTAATCCATCCACGACATCACTTCCTTTCTCAAATTTCCATGATATGTTTGCTGCCTTGTTTACAGAGGCGTGCACAAAGTCAGTGAACAAGGGGTACCAGAATTCCCATAAAGCTGGAGGGGTCTGGGGGCATATATAATTATATTATAATTTAGCTGGAGGATGATTTTTAACAGGGGGCCAGGGCCAGGGTGTCCCCCCGCCCCGGTGCACGCCTATGCTTGTTTAAATTTCTGGCCTTTTAATATGACCTGTGCACTGCTGACAGCTACTGGTGAGAACAATATTGAATTTCAAAGAGCTTTCATGGGCCTTTAGACTTTAACAAATTGCGCAAACTTAACTTCCCCTTAAAAAGCACCTTTTTCTGGTGTTCACCCCACAATCATAGAAGTACACTTACCTGCCCCTGAGTTGATTTACACCTAAACTGGAATTCTCCTCTGCCTTAAATGCCTTCAAAAGCATTGGGGGCATGCTCTATACAAAGTAATAGGAATGTTTTTTAAAGTTCAGATTTCAGTGGCTTACATGACCAATGCAAGCTAATCAAGGCGACGACTCAACTAACAAGGGTCTTGTTAGTTGATCAGTTGCCTTGATTAACTTGTATTGGCCATGTAAACTATTGAAATTTGAACTTTAAAAATTATCGCTATTACTTCGCAGAGTGTGTCCTCAAGCTCGCCATATTATTGCATCACAAAATGTGCTGGTGTGGGAATGGCGCTCCAGACCAGAAAGTGGAAAGGATTGGTAGCTCAGCTCCGCAGTGTCAAATACAATCCCTTTCCTTCCAAATTTGAGGAAGAGGAGAATTCCAATTTAGGCATAAATGAACTCAAGGGCAGGTAAGGGACATTATATATTTCTGAGGGAAAATTGGTTAAAAGAGCAGAAAAAGTGATCTTTAAAAAAAATCAGACTGTTACAGGAAGAATATTTTTATTATTTTTCTGAACTGACTGCAAAATAAAAGAATGTCTCATTTAACTTCAAAACATGTCTTCATGTCAGACCAACCTCATTGAATTTTTTGACTGGGTGACTAGGGAGGTGGCTCAGAGGAGGGCAGTGGACATGGCCTATCTGGACTTCAGCAAGGCCTTTGACACTGTGCCACATAGAAGACTATTGCACAAACTGGGGAATATGGGTGTGGGCAGGACAGTAGTGTGGTGGGTAGGTAACTGGCTGGGTGGCAGGACACAGAGGGTGGTGGTAAATGGCTGTCACTCCACAGAGGAAGAGCGACCAGTGGGGTACCACAGGGATCAGTGCTGGGACCAGTCCTATTCAATATCTTCATCAGTGACATTGCTCTGGACCCTAGAGGCAGAATTTCACTGTTCGCTGATGACACAAAGCTCTGTAACAGAGTGAACACACCTGAGGGTGTAGACAGAATGAGAAGGACCTGCAGAAACTTGAAGAAGGCAGGGGTTTGGCAGTTGAAATTCAATGCAAGGAAGTGCAAGATAATGCATATGGGGCACAAAACCCTGGCACAATATATCAGTTGGGGGGTGAGGATATAGCATACACCAAGCAGGAAAGGGATCTTGGGGTTATCATCTCTGATGACCTCAAGGCAGGGAAACAGTGTGACAAGGCAGCAGGTAAAGCAAATAGGATGCTGGGATGTATAGGCAGGAGCATCACCAGCAGGAAAAGGGAGGTCATAATTCCACTATACAAGACACTAGTGAGACACCTGGAGTACACTGTACAGTTCTGAAGACCTTACCTACGTAAGGACATAGACAGGGTAGAGAAGGTTCAGAGGAGGGCAACAAAGATGGTGCATGGATTGCATCACAAGTCCTATGAGGACAGGTTGAAGGAACTGAACATGTACTCCCTGGAGGAGATGAGGGAGAGAGGGGATATGATAGAGACATACAAGTATCTTACAGGGAGGAACAGGGTGCAGGAATACACTATTTTTAAGTGAAAAAATGTTCCAGGACTAGAGGGCATGGGATGAAGTTGGAGGGAGGACGATTCAGAGGAAAGCGTGAGGAAGAATTTCTTCACAGAGCAGGTGGTAGACAAGTGGAACACCCTGCCAGAGGAAGTGGTGGGGTTGAAACAATCACTGGATTTAAGAATGCATGGGATAGACATAAAGGAATTCTGGAGGTCAGGGGTTAGGGGCAACAGACTTCTTGGAAAACATAAACTGAACTTACAAGCTCAAATGGGCAGACTGGGTGGGCCATAGGCCCTTGTCTGCCGACACTGTCTATGTATCTATGTATCTATGTATAGCCATATCATAAAGAACAGAACTTTAAAGTCAGTCATCACAGACACTGTGCAATGGACACAATCAAATATAACACTGGCTAATACTATGTGCTTGTGGTCCTAAAAGGGTGTGCTGAAAGTCTGAACGAGGCATTGCACTACCATCTAGGAGACAGGTAATCACATGTGATCCATTATATTGTAGGCTAGGGCTGACAGGGGGCTGGGGCATTACAGAGGGGAGGTATTTGGCTCCCATGGAAAGAAGGCACCACCTACTGGTCATCCTCAGAGTGGCATTGGCCATGAAGGTAACCACTTGCCCACCCACTTGTCTAGCGGAAGGATGAAGCTGTGGCCTTGGTGTTGGTCATGGGGAACCAAGAGGGACAAAATGGGACAAAAAGAAAAAGAAAATGACACAAGACTTGGGAAAGGTGCTAATCAAACTGTACACAAATGTGTACAGTGAGTATTGCTGCCAAGATCTTTTAGGCATCAGCAAGGGGTGTATATCTACAAAAACAGCAACATGAGTGAGTAAAAAGTCCCCCATTCAGCTTAAACAAGTAACATACTTTAAAAATATAGGTTGCTTCACCCCCTCCTCCTCCTCCTCCCGCCCATTCGAACGTGGCACTGTTTCGGGTATGATCATCTTCGATGACTGAGGACTCTCCTAGGCAAATCTTCTTAGTCATGGGGTTTCTCTGTAAGGAATGAAAAAAAAATCACACACCAAATATCAATTTTAAGCCAACAGCACTCCACCTTCCCCACAAAGGATATAAAATGGGTGCTGCAGTGCTTGCAAAATTTGAAAAAGAAATCATATTGGTAAGGTAGCTGTAGCTGTCTGCAGTTCACCAACATGCATACTGCTTAAACCACTAAATCTCATGCATGTGGCCAGTGTGTATACCTAAAATTAAAAAGTTCTATCTCTGCATGGTTATTGAATGCTGTGCAAAACCATTTTTTTTAGTGGGGAGAATAACAATTCATTTATGCAAACCCTGTCAGGCACGAGCAGGCTAGTTTGGGTTTTTAACTACTTACCCATTTGAAGTCCTTATTAAAAATCTGTCTTTTCTGTGATAATTAGAACAACTGAGTTCATCCCCTATTGTTGTGTTCCCTAAAGGCATCCGGGATTGTGAAAAATAAAGGCCCAAGCATTATTGAAGGGGTGGGCTGGGTTAATGACCTACTGAGTTACAGTAGAGCAGTCATAAAACAAATCAAAATGAAGGTCCGGGACTTCAGGTTACTGCTTGTTGACTCCCTGAGAGCTGTATTTTGTTTTGTATGTGTCACATGTACTATGTATTTAGTAGTAGTAGTAGTAGTGCTTTATTTTATACTCCATTCTACCCAGAGCTCAGAGTGCTTCAACAATACAAGATGATATAGTGTCAACATAAAACAATTGGACAAGTATCCTGCGTAATCAACAGCAATAACGAGCAAGCGTTCTGTCAATATTAATGAATTACAGTCCTGAAAAGCCTGCCTAAAGACACGCTGATAGAGTCTGGCCTTAAAGAAAGCCACAAAGGAGCACAGTGCACCTCATGTTGCAGAGCATGCCATAAAACAGGAGCCAATACTGCAAAGACCCTATATCCTGCTGATGTCAGCAGTGTTTGTGTCAGTAATGTGTTTGTCTGTCATGTGAAGCCAGCTTTTACAGGATACTGCTCAGTGGCTGGCAACCCTTTAAGCACCCTGGGATCACTCTAGACCCTCATCTAACTTACAGTGCCCAGATTGACTCTGTAGCCAAAGCAGCAAATACTCGTCTTGGCCTTCTCTTCTGGCATAGGCAACATCTTACCCCGGAAGCCCTGACTGTCGCCGTTCAGAACTCTGTTGTCTCCATTATTGACTATGGGCTTATCATCTATGGCTCTGCCCCCGCTACCACTCTTAGACACATATCCACCTCCCTCAGTAAGGCCTGCCAACTTCTCACTGGATCCCACCACCTCACACATATGTGCGACCTCTATGCACAAACTGGATGGCTGCAACTCACCGATCGGATAAAGTGCCTAACCAGCACCATGGCAAAGACAATAACTATGGGCCTTGTGCCCCCTGGAGTGTGTGCACTCCTGCACCCTAGCAATAACCTCCGCTCAACCAGGGGGTCCGAGTCACAGCTCCTGCAGGTTCCACATTGTTGTACCTCACAAGGTCAAAGATCTTTTGCCTACAGGGCACCCAGCTGGCTAAATGATCTAAACAGTTACATCTCCTCCACTCCTACCCTTGGTGCATTTAAATCAAGGCTCCACCTCTCTCTCACTGCCTCTAGCTCCTGTCAATGCCTCCACTAGCAGACCCCATGAATATTTTCCTAACCTTATGCAGTTCTCTCTCCTATTATCACTTGGTTGCTCCTTAGCACACACTTCCCCATGTTATGTCTACGACAATGCCTCTGGCTGTGCTCCTCCTCTATAGCTCTCCGCCCCCTCTACTCTTCCTCTCTCTTGTCCTCTATCCTCTCTGCACCTCATCCGCTATCTCCTTGTAACCTAGCCTCCAAAACTTGTTTTGTTTCTCAGATGCTTTGTAACTCTGTTTAGCTTACACTTTTGTAACCTTGTCCTGTGTATTGAATTTGTAATCTGACTTCCATGTCTTATGTTTTGAATTGTAACCTGAAATGGAACCTTTGTAAAAGAGCCCTGGCTCAAAGGTATTGTAATCCTAGACCTAATAAATAAATAATAAAAAAAATAAACCATGTCAGGGGTGTAGTCCTGTGGGGTCAGAAGGGAGTGGTGACCTCTTACTTCATTTTGAGAGGTGGTGTTGCTCCCTTACTTCTGATAACAAACAGCTGTACCAGCCTGTACTGCTCAGTGGCTGGCAATCAAAACACAGTTCTATTGTTTTTCTTCCCAGCTGTTTGCTAAGTCTGCAGTCCATCACCTCCACACCATTTGCAGCTTAACCCACTAATCTTAATAGCTGCTTCTGAAGTCTGAACCGTTCATTGCTTAACCTGATACAAAAGGGCTGAGCAGAGTACATTGAGTACATTTACTTGTTGTAAATTAACAATATCCCCTCTCTCCACCAATGCTGTCTCACTCAAGTATGTGATGAACAAAATGGGTGGTTTGATACCTTGTATTGGACCAACAAATAACTTTTACAAAATGTTTTAGCTTTCAGACTACACAGAGTCCTTCATCGGAAACATGGCAGTTAAGGAATGATAACACTTGGAAAGCTCAGAACAGAATTAGTAAAAGTCTTTACATCTGGACATGGACATCTTATTTGATAATAAGATTTAAGAAATATCTATATAGGTAGAGGCTGTAACCAGGGAACAGATAGACAGACACACAGACACAGACACACACACTCTATCTTTCCCTCTTAAATAGGGTAACTCACAAATTCTAACAAAATAGACTGCATCTGACAGCATAAGTCTGCAAAAGCAAGGTGGTGGAGGGGGAAAAGAGAGACAGTGTGTGTGTGTTTGTGTGTGTGTGTGCATGTGCGTGTATGTATGTGCGTGTGCGTGTGCATGTACGTGTGCGTATGTGTGTGTGCGTGTGCGTGTACATATGTGAGTGTGTGTGTGCGTGTGTGTGCGTGTGTGTGTGTGTCTGTGTGTGTGTTTGTGTGTGTGCGTGTGTGTGCGTGTGTGTGGTTAGCACAGCAGTATCTCTGTATGTATGAAGCTGAGAAGAAAACAACAGTTGGAGTTCAGATTACGGTAATGGGTCATAAAACTAAGGTCCATATTCATACCGAAAATAGATCCGGAAACATGGCATTTGAGGAATGAATTGAAAAGCTCAGAACAGAATTAGTACCACCCTTCACATATGGACTGGATACCTAATCTGAAAATTTGATAAAGCATAGGCTCAAACCAGAAAGCAGGCCATTCCTAGGGGACTTGGTGATGTCTCACTTTCAGGCATGGTTGTTTGTCCCCTACTCCCACCCAGTCTAGTCATGAACTCTAAAATCATTTTCGGTAACAGAGAGAGAGTTAGAAGCAACTATGGGGCTCCCTTTACATATGAAAAAGTTCAAAAGCTTCTAGCAAACTGGCCACCTGCCCAGGGAAGTGATTTTTGAATCTTTAAAAATGATGAACATTAAAAAATATTGATTTGGGCACCATTTTTGGAAAGTTAGGGGCCAAGCTGACCACCAGCTCACAAACTGATTCGTACCACTCTGGTTCCAGATGAAGGGTACTGTTTCTTGTGGTGATGGACAGGAGGACAGATCTGAGCAAAGGACCTGCTGGTCTGGCTTTGGGAATGCCCAATCTCTTTAAGACTGTTTAAAAAGTGATACATTGTCCAAATATTGTCTGAAACATGTGCTTTTAATAATTTGTAGTGCAACACTTTGTTTTATCATTTTTTTGTTTGCGTCCTATTTATCATCCGTATCTCATTTTCTATGTGGAAACGGGTTTGCTCCCACCTTGCTCCCCCCCCCACAAGCCCTTCAATTCAGCAGCCAGAAAAGCTGACTTGAGACTGCACAGCCTGGGGTGGGGGGTAGTGGAGAGATGGGCTTCTTGATCTGGCTTGGGGGTGTGTTTGGAGCACAGGGCCTGCTTGTGTAGCTTGTGGGGGTTAAGTTTGGAGTGAAGGACTTGTGGTCTAGCTCAGAAGTACATGCTCTTCTTCCTCTTCAGATCCTCCTCCTCTGACAAACCTAATTATGGCACATTTGCATGTAGTGCATTGTCTGGCCAGAGTTTAATACATTTTTGTAAACCCCTTCTTTTCTTGTTGGAAGTAAAAAGACAGTGGATGTCCTAGGTGTACATTTAGCTTTGGAGGGGGAGGTGTTTAAGTAATAGTATGCCAGGCAACTCCCTCAAGATATAAAGTATAGAAGGTTTCAGTCTTTGGGACAGGCTCAGAAAGGGTGCTATACTAAATTAAAAATCAGTCTGTCCGTCTGCCTCTCCCTCTGGTTACTGGTGGTTTTCTGCATTGTCGGAGGCACTCGAGAGTGGTGAAGGTGGCAGTGCACTAGAGAGAGGGTAGAAGACACAGCTGGAGCTAAAGTTGAAAACCAAACTGTAGGTAACTATCTATTATTATATCTCTTTGTTGGATCCTCACCCTCTCATGATCTCACTCCACAACAGTTGTGGCATGAGCTCAACCCCAGTGTTGGATTAGAACCCACAATCATCTGGCCTGGGGGGAACATGCTACTAACTGAGCCACACTGACACCTGCTAGCCAGTAGCCACAATTTTACATGAGACAAGTGTAATGCCCCAAAGTTGGGGCACCACAGTAAATAAATAAAGTTTAGGGGTTAACAGGTGCCCAGGGTACCTATGGTAGTAGTGGGCTGCAGGGTACAGTTAAAAGGGGCCCCTGTGAGTACAGTCCCCCCCCTTGCAGGAAAAACACTGTAAATGATAGAGAAAGTGCCTTGTGAACTGCAAACTGGTCAAAAAAATAGATTTTATTGCAAGCTGCAAGAGACAATGGGTTGGATGGAATGCTGTGCTGAGCAGCTCATGCACAGCATTCCAGTCCAAACACTTCAGAACTAGAAGCTTAGTTTTAAAAGTTTTAACAGTTTTTCTGGGTAGTTCCTGCCAGGCTGTGGAGAAGAGAGGACACCACAAACTAAGGGGAAACCTGTTGTGGGCTTACCTGTTGGTTGAAGCCGTTTCCCCGAGGGTTTGGTGGTGTGCCTACTCTGGGCTCCAGCTGGTGAAGACCCTGTGAAGCTCTGGTTTGGTCCGCGGTGCCATCGGGGCACCAAAAGTAAAGCAAATGGGCGTTTGCCAAGGTTTGGGCTGGTGAACCCCATGGTTTTGTTATTTTCCCCCTCCCCTGAGTTGTTTAAAGTTAAATCCAGTCCGTCATTGGCGGCAGAGAAGAGCTGCATCGCGACCGTGCAACTGTCGGCTGTCCGAGGCCCCCCTGTCATCCTCCCAGCTGCCTGCTGAATTCCCTCCCACTGCCAAAACGCCTCCCACCTCCCGACTGCTGCTATCTTCACCCCGGCTGGGGTGGTGAGTCAGATGGCAGCACAAAGAAGCGTGCTGGCCGTCCAACTTTAAGCGCTGTAGGCGCTGGGGAAAAACAGCCAAGTGCTGCAGGGTAGTTGGGTCAGAAGGACCCTGAATTAATTTTTAAGAGTGGGCAGGGAGTAGCGACTCCCATGGGGAGGGGCTAGTTAAGCCAGTGGCACAGAAAGGGGGGATTTATGAATATTCATGAGGGAGGTGGGGCTGAGTGTAAAGGAGTGACAGCTCTCAGGGATCTGCATAATTAAAGGGGGCCCAGCCACAGTTAAGCCACCTAAAGAAGTAAAGGCGGCAAGTCAAGCCCAAGAGTATTAAGAGGGCTACCAGACCCATGATGTTACAAGGGCTATCAGGCCCGTAATGTTAAGAGGGCTACCAGGTCCATGAAATAAAAGAGGGCACGAGGCCCGTGGGTTAATAAGGGCATCAGCCCCACGTTCATGGAGGGCACCAGGCCCAAGTAAAGGAAGGGCTACCAGGCCCACATTATGAATTAGGGCTACCAGGCCCAAGGTAAAGAGGGCACCAGGCCCCAGTAAAGGAAGGGCACCAGGCCCACCATAGTAAAGAGCACCAGGCCCCAGTAAAGGAAGGCACCAGGCCCAAGGTAGTAAGGGCACCAGACCCAAGTAAAGGAAGGGCACCAGGCCTACAGTAGTAAAGGGCGCATGCCCCAGGCCCAATAAAGGTAGGGCATCCCAGCCCATAGGGAATAGAGCAGCAGGTGTACAGGCAGTTAGCGGAACCAGGCTAAATAGCTGGGGCAAGTACATTAGAGTGCTCAGGGGTAGCCAGATCCTAAAGAAGATAGACCCCACTAGGAAAAGGGTTCGACTGAAGGTTGGTTAAGCATACAACCTGTTTCAAAGTGATTACCAGCTTTTGTACGGTTTCTTTGAACTGTTTATTCTGCCAGTATCTCAACTGTTGTGTTATTGCATGAAGCACCGAGACTGTATGGTATAAATATTAGGATTGTGGTCATTTGCCCCTGACAGTGAACAATTGCCCTGAAAGTGAACAATTGCCCTGGATTGTTGTAATTTTCCCCTGCTCCAGGCAAATTTCCCTGACAGTGAACAATTGCCCCAAAAGTGAACAATTGCCCCTGACAGTGAACAATTGCCCTGGAAGTAAACAATTGCCCAGGGTTGTTGCAATTTGCCCCTGCCCCAGACAAGTTGCCCCTGCCAGTGAACAATTGCCCAGATTGTTGCAATTTGCCCCTGCTCCAGGCAAATTGCCCCTGGAAGGGAATATTTCAGTATAACGTGCTAACAGAAGTACCATTGTGCAGAAGCAGGTTCTGATTCAATCTTCAGCCTCCAGCAGCTCTTCACCATAGCAATCTTCAGTCTTCATGAGCTCTTCACTATAGCAATCTTCAGTCTTCATCAGCACTTCACCATATCAATCTTCCGTCTTCATCAGCTCTTCACCATAGCAATTTTCAGCCAACAGAAGACTTCAGCAACTTCTTGCCCTTTCGTCTGCCGAAGTCGAAGTCGACGTCCTTTGAGTAGTCACGGCCACCGGTTCCTGATCAGCTTGGAAGAAAGACAACTGGAAACCATCTTGTCCGTCCCACCCAGACACCCGCCGGTAGATGAGTCCGTCATAACCAAGTGTGTTTGTGGCCACCGTTTTTATTTTGCTCTTCATCATGTGGAATTCTGATCTTCACCTTTCACCTCTTCTTGCTTGTGTCGTCCTGCATCGCCAGTGCAATCCTCAGGATAACAGCTCGTGTTTGGTGGTTCTTCAAGTGGATCTGTCACCAAAAGCAGTCCAGCAGTTCTTCTTCTTCTTCATCCTTGGTAGTCCTTCTTTTGGATTCTTCACCAAGTCCAGTGTTTGTTTGGCAGCCCTAGTCAAGGGTAGGTGCCAGGAAAGCTGCAGCAGTTCTTCTTCATCCTTGGCGACCCTAGAAACAGAAACATAGAAGTTGACGGCAGATAAGGACCACAAGGCCCATCCAGTCTGCCCATTTTTTTTCTACCTTATAAATGTGCCATCTGCCTTTGCTCTGTCAGTGGCCTATCTATTCATACTCATCTGTATTGCTCCCTTATGCCTGTCCCATGCCCATTTGAATCCCTGCTCTGTATTCATAGCCACCACTTCCTGAGGTAGGCCGTTCCATGCATCCACCACCCTTTCTGTGAAAAAGAATTTCCTCACATTCCCCCTTAGTTGGCCTCCTTCTAACCTCATGCTGTGTCCTCTTGTTCTGCTATTTTTCTTATATTTAAACATGTTAGATTCTTTCACCTTGTTAATGCCCTTAAGGTGTTTGAATGTCTCAATCATATCACCACTCTCCCTCCTTTGCTCAAGGGTATACATATTGAATTCCGTTAATCTGTCCTCATATGTCTTCTGATGCAGTCCCTGCGCTATTTTGGTTACTCTTCTCTGGACTGCCTCAATTTGGTTAATGTCCTTGTGAAGGTGTGGCCTCCAGTACTGCACGCAGTACTCCAGATGGGGCTTAACCGGTGTCTTGTAAAGAGGGATTATTACCTCCCACTTACGACTTGTGATACCCCTACTAATACACCCTAACATCCCCCTAGCCTTACCTACTGCTTTAGAGGTCTGCTTGGATGATTTCAAGCCATCGGTGATGATGATGCCCAAGTCGCTTTCTTCCTTTGTGACTGCCAGCAACTCCCCTTCCAGCCTATAAGTGGCATCAGGCTTTCTCTTCCCTATGTGCATGATCTTGCACTTCTTTGCATTAAATCCCAGTTGCCACTCTTCTGATCATTTTGCTAGTTTATCCAGATCTCTTCTCATTCTGCCCACCCCATCTGGATCATCTACTCTGTTGCAGATCTTGGTGTCATCTGCAAACTGACAAGCCTTACCCTCTAGTCCATCTGCAATGTCACTAATGAAGATATTGAGAGGACTGGCCCCAGGAATGATCCCTGAGGGTACCCCACTTGTTACTTGCATCTCTTCTGACTGTATACCATTTACCACCACTCTCTGTTTTCTGCCCGTCAACCAGTTTGCCACCCAGTTGACCAACTTCTGACCCACCTCGAGCCTACCCAGCTTATTTATCAATCTTCTATGTGGAACAGTGTAAAGCTTTGCTGAAGTCAAGGTAGGTGACATCAACTGCTCCCCCTTGGTCCACCACTCTGGTTACCCAGTCAAAGAAATCTATGAGATTAGTTTGATAGGGCCTTCCTTTGTAAACCCATGCTGTCTTGGATCCTGTGCCCTATGGATTCCAGGTGTTGCACTATCCTTTCCTTAAGGTGCCTCCATAATCTTGCCCACTACTGAGGTAAGACTGACTGGTCTATAGTTCCCTGCCTCCTCTGCTACCACTCTTGTGAGGCGGGATCACATGAGCCCTTCTCCAGTCTTCTGGGACCTCTTCTGTGCCCAGAGACTCACTAAACAGTTCTGCTAATGGCTCTGCTAGTTCCACCCTTAGCTTCTTAAGTACCCTGGGATGTATGCCATCAGGTCCCATTGCCTTGTCTACCCTGAGCTTATCGAGCACTTGTAGGACCCTTTCTTTTGTGAAGGGAGTAGTGCTCACCTCCATCCCCCCTGTGTCCATGGTGCTGAGCTGTGGGCCCTGCCCTACCTTCTCTTCAGTAAATACTGAGCAAAAGTATCTATCTAGAATAGATGCTTTTATAGGGTCCTCCTCCTCACATGCCCCCTTTTCTCCTTTGAGCTTAGCAATACCCCCTCTGGACTTTATCCTTTCACTAATGTATCTATAGAAAGTCTTGTCACTTTCTTTTACTGTTCGTGCTAGTGTTTCCTCAGTTTGGGACTTTGCCTGCCTTACTGCCTTCCCTGCTTTCCTTAGGGCAGTTTGGTATGCCTCCCTATCTTCATCCCGCTGTGTTCCCTTATATTTCCTGAAGGCCAGTCTTTTGGCTTTGACCTTTTCTGCTACTGTATTTTGGAACCAAAGTGGTTTCCTTCTTCTTTTGCACTTCCTTTTCTGTATAACACAATGGGATGTTGCTTCAAGTATTGCATCCTTATTGCTTGCCCACTTTGCCTGTACCCCCTCACCTGTGTTTCTTTTTGCCAGGGCTAGCTGGTCGAGGGTTGGCGCCAAGGAGAAAGCAGCAGATTTCTTCTCCTTTGGCAATCCTGCAGGTGGATTCCTTGCCACCTTTTGGTTCTTCAACCTTGGCAGCCCAGTTTGAAGGTTTTTGAGCCAAGAAAAGAACATTTCCCCAAGTTAGTCTGTTCACGCTCTTGTGTTCCGGCAACCCTGGAGAGTGGGTTGGCCGATGCCTATGGTCTGTTTACCAATTTCCCCATGCCCTGTTTGTGACCTCTCATAGGTTTCCTAGTGAGCTTGGCACCAAGCAAGAGTTTCCCCTTTCTCTTGGCCCCTGTTCTTCAGTTGTGCACAAAGATGATGGACATCTTCGTTTTCATCTTATGGACTAACTGAGACTGTGAGACTGTTTGCTGATTGTATTTTGTATGCTTAGCACATGGTATGATAAAGTATAAGGTCCTCTTAACATATAGACCTCTGAGTAGGGAATTGTCAGAGTTATAGCTAAGAATACTGTAGAGTAACTTTAGGTCGATGTACATATAGAGTAATAGAGTGGTAATTGTTAGCTATTATCTGTAAGTAAGAGTTATTCCCCAACTTTTCCTTGTGACCATGTCTACCTTTCCCTTGTGACTGTGTCTACCTTTCCCTGGTGTAAATAAAAGCCTGCTGGGCATCAAACAGACTGTCTCCTGCTTCTCCTTAAAGGGTGTTTCCTGGCACCCAACCTAATTTGGACCACAGGGTTGTCTCACCATTCCACCTGCTTGAGGTGACGCTGGGTGTGCAGCTGGGACAGGTGTTTGTCTAGGATAGCATCCCAGGTGATAAGATCTCCACACCGTGATGTCATCACCATCATAGCACATCACATATAAAAGAAAAAATTGTTGGCGTAGTCGGCAGGATAATAATTAAGGAGTCTAAAGCCGGAGCTTTTGGAGATAACGATGCAAGCTGTACCCAGGTGTGGTAGTGCAATGTCTGGAGGTGATAACACAGCTATTGGCAATGAGGATATAGGGATGGAGATGGAAGACATACCTCCATCACCCCTCACAATGCCATATTACTTTGGAGCACTATGGCTTCCCCAGTTCACAGGAGAAAAAGATGGAAATGGAGCGAGCAATTTAGGGGAGTTCAGATCTAAGATGCAAGCCATGTTCTGACTGTATCAGGTACTGGAAAGACAGAAGGTGGAGATACTGATCAGACAGTTAAAAGAGGCTGCCCACAGAGAGGTACAATCATGGCCTGCAGGTGCAAATACCACAGCTGACCAAATTTTACAGAGGCTACAACAAATTTTTGATACTCGGACTGTGTCTAGTCTCAAGATGAAATTTTTCTGTAGAATGCAAAGGCCTCAAGAGAGCCTTTGGGAGTATGCTGTAAGCCTACAGGAGTTGCCGAGGGTGATTGAAAGGGTGGATGCTTAAGAGGTCATGGATTTGGATCGGGTGCTAACGGAGAAGTTTGTGGAAGAGGCATATGGTGAAGCTCTTAGATGAGAATTAAGAATGTTGCAGCTTCAAGACCTGGATGCAGAGTTCCTCAACTTCAAAGAAAAGGTCATAAAGGTACTGGGATCAAGTTGCGTGGGAGAAGAGTGGTGACCTACCCACAGATGGTGACGCCTATGAGCGCTGCATGGCCGGGGTATCCGATAAAGAGATCGGCATGAGAAGGCCATGGTGCAGGCAGCCAGCCAGTGGGGAAAGGGTAGATAAAGAGTGGATGTACAGTTGAGAGTCCACCGGTGAGCACCCAGGTTATCTCGCGGACACCAGACCTCTGTGCGGGCAAATGGCAAAGGCACTGATCCATCCCATGGCTAACCCCTCACATCAGAACTCAGATCTGCTGAAACAAATAGCCACCCTGACACGAGCTATGTCAGAAGTGTGTCAGGAGGTCAAGGGGCTAAAAGAAGACTGGAAAAGGGAAGCTGCCCAGATGCAGGGTGAATGAGAAAGATGGCTTGATGAACTCCAGTCTCAGAGAAGAGGAGAAGGAAGACATACTATGGACCAATTCGACGGTCAGGGCAGGTCTATATGCCAGAAATGTGGAGTCAGTGGCCATATTGCGAGATGGTGCCAGCAGCCTCCAGAACCTGTGGTGGCTTTAAACAGGGACTCTTTGTGGATGGGGACCAATCCTCAGAGAGTGTTCAACCAGGTCCAAACTCAGTAATGAACCGATCGAATTTCATTGGGAGGAACCCAACTGTTCCGGTGTTGGTGGATGGAATTGAATTAATGGCTCTCTTAGTCACCGGATTCCAAGTCACCACCACTGTATTTTCACAGGTACTAGAAGATGGAAGATCTGCAGCCGCCGCCTAAGTCATGGATAACATTAATTGCCAGTAACAGAGCTGAAGTGCCTTACTTAAGATACTTAGAAGCAAGTATCTGGTTGGGGAGAAATGTGCAGAAAGGTCAAGGCATCATTATCAGCAAGGCAGAGAGTGACAGCTTGCCACCCCGATCCTCGGGATGAATTTCCTTCAGCACTGCCTACAGGACCTAGTACAGGTTTTGTGAACCCAAGTAAAGAGGTCTCCGTGTATAGAGAAGAGAGCTTTGCAACAAACCATACACCTGCTCCAGTGTCACCAATGGTTCGCGAGTAGTTCTGGCAAAATTGGGAAAGTTAGAGTTTCCAACACCTGGCCTGTCATTCTAAAGTCAGGTACTGAGACTACCCTATGGTGTAAGGCCAAAGTAGGACCTCAGGGCCAAGATTATGATGCCTTGGTTGAACCATACCAGACAGAAAAAGAAGAGCTCATATTGGGGGGTAGAAGTATGGCTAAGGTTACCAAAGTAAGGGTCCCTGTGTGAGTCATAAACTATGGTAATCATGACGTACTACTCCATAGAAACCAGCCGGTGGCTCAGTTGCATATGGTGTTGTTGCAAGATATCATGGAACCGGAGGATGAAGTTCCAGAGAAGACCAAAACACCAGACCTCAGAGAGGAAGGAGAGACCCTGTGTGACTCCGTAACCACATGGATGAAAGAGATTAACCTGGGTAATCCCAAGACCATAGTGCAACAGAAGAAGGATGTGATTCAAGTCTTACTAAAGAATTCTGAGGCTTTCAGTCAACATCCCCTTGATTTTGGATTGGCGCAGGAAGTGCAACATCATATTCATATGCAATGACATCCATCCATCAGAGAGAGATTTCGACCAATTCCCCCAGCCATGTATCAACCAGTAAAGGAAATGATCTGGGAGATGAAGGAGGCCAAGGTAATAAAGGAGAGTCTTAGTCCTTGGGCCGCTCCCATCATTCTAGTCAAGAAAAAGGATGGAAAGATCAGGTTTTGGGTTGATTACTGAAAGTTGAACAGCATAACACATAAAGATGCATACCCGTTACCAAGAATCGAAGACTCTTTAACTGCATTACAGTCAGCTGCAATCTTCTCCACCCTAGATCTCACAAGTGGATATTGGCAAGTGCCAATGGCCTCAGAAGACCAGAAGAAAACTGCTTTTCTTACGCCTATGGGGTTATTTGAATTCACCCATATGCCCTTTGGATTGTGCAATGCCACAGGAACATTTCAGAGGTTGGTGGAACGTTGTTTAGGAAGTTAAAATTTTGACATTCTGTTGCTATACCTTGAAGATATCATCATCTATTCTAAGAACCACCAAGAGCATCTGCAGCATTTAGATGAGGTCTTCACCCCGGTTGATCCAATATGGCTTAAAAGTAAAACCTTCCAAATGCCATCTGTTACAGTCCCAGGTGAACTATCTTGGTCACATCATATCTGCTAATAGAGTGTCACGCGATCCAGAGAAACTGACAGCAGTAAAGATTGGCCAGTGCCAACAACCGTACAAGACGTCCGAAGATTTTTGGGTTTTGTTGGGTATTACCAGAGATTTGTAAAGGACTTTTCTAAAATAGCATTACCCCTGAACGAGCTCCTCAGAGGAACCAAAGTGGGACAAGTACCCAAAAAGCAACCAGTCAAGTGGGCCAAAGAGCAACAAGAGGCTTTCAATCAACTAAAAATGAATTCTTACACAAGCACCCGTATTGGCATATCCTGATTATTCCAAACCCTTTTGATTGTATACAGATGCAAGTAACAAAGGGCTAGGCACAGTATTAGCGCAGGAGCAAGTGGGCATCGAGCGAGTCATAGCATATGCAAGCCGTGGATAGAGAGGGCCAGAGAGAAAAGATGCTTGGTACAGTTCATTTAGGCTGGAATTTCTACCCTTGGTTTAGGCAGTGACAGAAAAATTTATGCACTACTTAGCAGTCACTCCGTTTACTGTGTTTACTGATAATAACCAACTGGCGCATTTGAACACAGTGAGATTAGAAGCTCTAGAGCAGTAATGAGCTTCCAGACTAGCCAATTACCAGTTTTCCCTAAAAAATCATTCAGGCAGATCTAATACAAATGCAGATGCACTATCCTGAATGCCTAATCTGACAGAAAATTAAATAGATGAGACACCGCTAGAGAATAAAGAGATGCCACCTTTTCTTCAGGTACCTGTTGTTACGCCACTACCAGAAAAGATGTAGAACCAAAACAAGAACCAGGATGCGCAGACCAACTGGCAAAACAAAGTAACCTGTAGGTACAACTGCAAGACCAAGACCCAGTAATTAACCAAATTATGTCATACGTTGCAACAAGACAAAAGATACCACCTCAAAAGCAGAAGAAAATGGATCCAGAAAAAAAAGTTATGGAGTCACAGGACTCGGCTAACCATAAAAGTCTCTAAGCTTATCCGTCAGACCCGAGACCCAACACTCACTGTGAGATCTCCCAGACCATTGTTCCAAAGAAAGGTGCATCAGTGGTGCTTGAAGCATATCAAGACCATTCTGGACACTTCGGTAATAAGAAAACAGAGGGCATAATCAGAAAAAGATTTTATTGGATTGGGATGAGAAGTGATATTATTAAATGGTGTGAAGAATGCCCAACCTGTAGTCTAAAATACCCCAATAGAAACAACCAACGAGCTTCTCTGCATCCCATAATTAGCAAAGCACCCCTTGAGTTAGTTGCTTTGGATCATCTCAAACTAGAACCAAGTGCCAATGGACAAACATATGTCTTAACCATGGTGGATCACTATTCTAAGTTTATGGTTGTCAGTTCTGTAAAAGATTTGTCTGCCAGAACCACAGCTGAGACATTTGTAAAGCTTTTTGTTCATGCTGCTCTTTTTCAAAAGAAAAATTTGGATGCTTTATTACTCACTATCACACAGGATTTAAAAAGGTGGTCCCACCTCCCATTTTCTTTATGGGGCAACATTAATCTTATTAAGATGAATATTTTTCCCCGTCTTTTTTACCCACTCAGTCTCTTGAACTTATGGCTGCCTTTGTCATGGTTCAAGAAAGTGCATAGCATTATTATTAACTTTATCTGGGCTGGAAAGCGACCTTGTCTTGCTTTTCATAAACTAGCTGCTCCCAAAATCAGAGGAGGACTTCATCGTCCACATGTCGGTCTTTACTACTGGGCTAACCATGCTAGTAAATATCTTAAGTGGCTTATACAAGGTGACCCAGAACATCCCTCTTCTTATAGACCCCTCTGGCTCAAAATGGAATTGGCTCAAATTCAATGTTATAATCTTTCCTCTTTGGCACTTTTACACACGAAACCAAAATGCCTTCCAATACAACTTCACTCGACACCAATTACAATATCTGTCAGAGTGCATTTCCAATTTTGCAGTTTCATAAAATACAACCACTGCATAGATTTGGAACAACTTTACTAGGCAATCCTAATATCAAAATAGATGGGAGGGTCCTTTCTTCTCTATGGCTTCCAGAGGCAAAGGAATGCAGTCTCTCATATTTTTGGAATGAAACAAGAAAGACATGGCTCTCGTCTCCAGAGATCTTAGCTAAGATGGGTATTCCGACTTCTAATATTTTTAAAATTTTCCAACTGCATTATTTGCTAGTGAAAGCCATAGGGGTAGCTCCCCCGCCGTCTCGGAGTCCAGCTTTTCGATCAGAATTGGCCCAACTGGTTGGTCTCCCACATGCCGTTTCCAAGATATTTAACACCCTATAAGAATGGATTTATTCAGAGTATTTTGGGCCTTCTGCTTATTGGGCCTCTCTCCTTCCTGAGATATCTATTAATTGGTCCACTCTCTGGCAAGGGTGTCACAAACTTATTACACAAGACAGGCTCCATCTTATGCAATTCCAGATATTACACAATTTATATTACACACCTCAAAAACTGGCTAAATTTGGGATTACCTCTTCTTCTATTTGCACAAGATGCGCCCAGGGTGAGGGTAACTTAATGCATATTTTCTGGCTTTGCCCCAAGATAACTTCTTTATGGTCACATATTAAACAAAGAGTGGACCCCCGTTGGGTCTTAATGACCTGTTCTCAGCTAAAATTTGCCTCTTAGGAGATTTTTCTGAAATTCCAGTAATTACTTGCAAGTACCACATGGCTTTAATATCCATGTCAGTTAAAAAAAGTTAATACTTAGACATTGGAAAGATAGTGAGGAGATATCATATACTGAATGGTTGAGGGAACTCCTAGCTAATCTCAGAGCCGAGAAAATGACTGCAAGTCTTCGGAACAAAATGAACAGATTTAATCGAATCTGGGCCCCTTTACAAACACTTTATTCTCTTCAAACTGCCTAAATTAAGAGCATACAGGGGAAGCTATACTGTTAAGGCTACGTTTTACCCATGCAAACCTGGAAGAGTGGGGAAGGGAGGTTGGGGAGGGAGTGAGGATACACCCCATATTTTCTCTATTTAGATTTTGCTCTATGCCTGGGGGGAAGGGGGAGAGGAGAAGACACATGGTATATTCAGTTTATAATTGTATCTATTCTGTGTCATTTGTGATATGTTGTCTTCTTTATGTTGAAAATTTTAATAAACTTTGAATGGAAAAAAAGAAAGATATTGACTGATCGAGAAAATGCATTTGAGTCGCAGCTCTTCGGAGAACTCTGTACCTTATATGGCAGTAACAAAATAAAAACCACTGCATATCACCCTCAGTGCAATGGACCGTGTGAGCGAATGAATCAAACAATACTAGGAATGTTAAGAGCTCTTCTGGAATATAAATGTCCACATTGGCCAGCTTTGCTCCCTGAACTAGCGTATTTGTGTAACAACACAATCCACTGTTCTACTGGATACACACTGCACTATTTAATGTTTGGTCACCAAGGAAGACTTCCTATGGATCTGCTACTTGAAGTTCAACCAAACGAACCACATGTTACTGACTGGGTAAAAGAGCATAGCAAGAGATTACAAGAAGCCGGGCAAGTTGTGAGCCAACGCATGGAACCAGTATGACTTACACAAAAGGTGAACTATGATGCTAAAGCCAATGCGACCCCATTGCAGATTGGAGAACAAGTATTGTTCAAAAGGACTCAGAGATGCCATAATTTAGCTACCAGATGGGAACCAGAACCTTTCCTCATTGTTGAAATCCCCTACCCTAACCTACCCATGTACAAGATTGAAAAAGAGACTGGTAGTGACACAAAAATTGTGCATAGAAATCTTCTTAAACCTTGTACCTTCAGAGACAGTGCTCTAATTGATACTACAAGAAAAGCTACATAGAGGAGAGGGAGGAGAACCATGCCCACCAAGTAAAGCAGATGGATTTACCGACAAAATGGTGTATAGATCCTTGGGTTAAATATTTGCATGTACGTTCAGATAATCGCCCTTTGGCAGAACCCATAGCAATGCCAGAACCACCTGATTTAACCGAACTAGCAGTTAGTCCAGTAAGACCAGTATCTTTTCAGTCACATAGATCTCAGAGATGTAATTTTGGTGTGCCTCCTAGGAGATAACATTTTAGAAGCTCCTCAAATAGTGCCTTCCTTCCAGGTATAATTCTGTTCAAATTGATTCCCCTGACACGGTCACTTAGTTAAGTAAATAAGAAAGTTCCCTGAAAGTTATAGAAGCTTAAGGATGTTTTAAATAAAGTATATAGAGCTTTAAGTTAAGTGTTAAAATAGTAAGAGATATTCTAAGAAACCTATAGAAGTAATGTTAAGAAGTGTTATATAAAATGCTTAAAGGGAATAAACGGGGACATGTATTTTTAGGCGTGCTCGAATCTGTAATGCCCCAAAGTTGGGGCACCACAGTAAATAAATAAAGTTAACAGGTGCCCAGTGTGCCTATGGTAGTAGTGAGCTGCAGGGTACAGTTAAAAGAGGCCCCTGTGAGTACAGCCCCCCCTTTGCAGGAAAAACAGTGTATATAATAAAGTGCCTTGCGCACTGCAAACTGGTCAAAAAAATAGATTTTATTGCAAGCTGCAAGAGACAATGGGTTGGATGGAATGCTGTGCTGAGCAGCTCATGCACAGCATTCCAGTCCAAACACTCCAGAACTAGAAGCTTAGTTTTAAAAGTTTTAACAGTTTTTCTGGGTAGTTCCTGCCAGGCTGTGGAGAAGAGAGGACACCACAAACTAAGGGGAAACCTGTTGTGGGCTTACCTGTTGGTTGAAGCCATTTCCCCGAGGGTTTGGTGGTGTGCCTACTCTGGGCTCCAGCTGGTGAAGACCCTGTGAAGCTCCGGTTCGGTCCGAGGTGCCATCGGGGCACCAAAAGTAAAGCAAATGGGCGTTTGCCAAGGTTTGGGCTGGTGAACCCCATGGTTTTGTTATTTTCCCCCTTCCCTGAGTTGTTTAAAGTTAAATCCAGTCCCTCATTGGCGGCAGAGAAGAGTTGCATCATGACCGTGCAACTGTTGGCCATCCGAGGCCCCCTGTTGTCCTCCCAGCTACCTTCTGAATTCCCTCCCACTGCCAGAATGCCTCCAGCCTTCTGACTGCAGCTATCTTCACCCCAGCCAGGGTGGTGAGTCAGACGGCAGCACAAAGAAACGTGCTGGCCATCCAACTTTAAGGAGATTGTGTTTTTTTTTAAACTGTTAAGCGATGTAGGTGCTGGGGAAAAACGGCCAAATGCTGCAGGGTAGTCGGGTCAGAAGGACCCTGAATTAATATTTAAGAGTGGGTGGGGAGTAGAGCCGCCTATGGGGAGGGGCTAGTTAAGCCAGTGGGACTTTTATGAATATTCATGAGGGAGGTGGGGCTGAGTGTAAAGGAGTGCCAGCTCTCAGGGTGCCGCATAATTAAAGGGCCCCAACCACAGTTACATCACCTAAAGAAGTAAAGGGGGGCAGTTCAGGCCCAAGAATATTAAGAGGGCTACCAGGCCCATGATGTTATAAGGGCTATCAGGCCCGTGATGTTAAGAGGGCTACCAGGTCCATGAAATAAAAGAGGGCACAAGGCCCGTGGGTTAATATGGGCACCAGGCCCACGTTCACAGAGGGCACCAGGCCCAAGTAAAGGAAGGTCTACCAGGCCCGCGTTATGAATTAGGGCTACCAGGCCCAAGGTAAAGAGGGCACCAGGCCCCAGTAAAGGAAGGGCACCAGGCCCACAGTAGTAAAGGGCACCAGGCCCCAGTAAGGGAAGGGCACCAGGCCCACTGTAGAAAAGGGCACCAGGCCTAAGTAAAGGAAGGGCACCAGACCCACAGTAGTAAAGGGCACCAGGCCCAAGTAAAAGAAGGGCACCAGGCCCACAGTAGTAAATGGCACCAGGCCCCAGTAAAGGAAGGGCACCAGACCCAGTAAAGGTAGGGCATCCCAGCCCATAGGGAATAGGGCAGCAGGTATATAGGCAGTTAGTGGAATCAGGCTAAATAGCTGGGGCAAGTACATTAGAGTGCTCAGGGGTAGCCAGATCCTAAAGAAGATAGACACCTCTAGGAAAAGGGTTCGACTGAGGGGTGCTTAAGTACACAACCTGTGACAAAGTGATTACCAGCTGTGTACTGTTTCTTTGAACTGTTTATTCTTCCAGCATCTCAACTGTTGTGTTATTACATAAAGCACCGAGACTGTGTGGTATAAATATCAGGATTGTGGTCATTTGCCCCTGATAGTGAACAATTGCCCCAAAAGTGAACAATTGCCCTGGATTGTTGCAATTTGTCCCTGCTCCAGGGCAAATTGCCCCTGACAGTGAATAATTGCCTCAGATTATTGCAATTTGCCCCTGCTCCAGGCAAATTGCCCCTGACAGTGAACAATAGCCTCAAAAGTGAACAATTGCCCTGGAAATAAAAAATTGCCCTGGGTTGTTGCAATTTGCCCCTGCTCCAGGCAAGTTGCTCCTGCCAGTGAACAATTGCCCAGATTGTTGCAATTTGCCCCTGCTCTAGGCAAATTGCCCCTGGAAGGGAATATTTCAGTATAATGTGCTAACAGAAGTACCATTGTGCAGAAGCAGGTTCTGATTCAATCTTCTGCCTCCAGCAGCTCTTCACTATAGCAATCTTCAGTCTTCATCATCTCTTCACCATAGCAATCTTCAGTCTTCATCAGCTCTTCACCATAGCAATCTTCAGCCAGCAGAAGACTTTAGCAACTTCTTGCCCTTTCATCCGCCGAAGTTGAAATCAACATCCTTTGAGTAGTCGTGGCCGCCGGTTCCTGATCAGCTTGGAAGAAAGACGACAGGAAAGTGTCTCGTCTGTCCATCCCAGATGCCCACAGGTAGACGAGTCCATCGTAGCCAAGTGTGTTCATGGATGCTGTTTCTTATTTTGTGCTTCATCGTATGGAATTCTGATCTTCACCTTTCACCTCTTCTTGCTTGTGTCGTCCTGCATCGCCAGTGCAATCCTCAGGGTAGCAGCTCGAGTTTGGTAGTCCTTCAAGTGGATCTGTCGCCAAAAGCAGCCCAGCAGTTCTTCTTCTTCATCCTTGGTAGTCCTTCTTTTGGATTCTTCACCAAGTCCAGTGTTCGTTTGGCAGCCCTAGTCAAAGGTAGGTGCCAGGAAACCGCAGCAGTTCTTCTTCATCCTTGGTGACCTTGGTCGAGGGTTGGCACCAAGGAGAAAGCAGCAGATTTCTTCTCCTGTGGCAATCCTGCAGGTGGATTCCTTGCCACCTTTTGGTTCTTCAACCTTGGCAACCCAGTTCAAGGGTTTTTGCGCCAAGAAAAGAGCATTTCCCCAAGTTAGTCTGTTCACGCTCTTGTGTTCTGGCAACCCTGGAGAGTGGGTTGGCTGATGCCTATGGTCTGTTTACCAATCTCTCCATGCCTTGTTTGTAACCTCTCATAGGTTTCCTAGTGAGCTTGGTGCCAAGAAAGAGTTTCCCCTTTCTCTTGACCCCCATTCTTCAGTTGTGCACGAAGATGACGGACATCTTCATCTTCAGCTTATGGACTAATTGAGACTGTGAGACTGTTTGCTGATTGTATTTTGTATGCTTAGCACATGGTATGATAAAGTATAAGGTCCTCTTAACATATAGAGCTCTGAGTAAGGAATTGTCAGAGTTATACATAAGAATACTGTAGAGTGACTTTAGGTCGATGTACATATAGAGTAATAGAGTGGTAATTGTTAGTTATTATCTGTAAGTAATAGTTATTCCCTGACTTTCCCTTGTGACCATGTCTACCTTTCCCTGGTGTAAATAAAAGCCTACTGGGCATCAAACTTCAGATTGTCTCCTGTCTCTCCTTAAAGGGTGTTTCCTGGCACCCAACCTAATTCGGACCACAGGGTTGTCTCGCCATTCCACCTGCTTGCGGTGATGCTGGGTGTGCAGCTGGGACAGGCGTTTATCTAGGATAGCATCTCAGGTGATAAAATCTCTGCACCGTGATGTCATCACCATCATAGCACATCACACAAGAGACACAGTAACAGACAAAAAATTCATAAATGGTGACAGCCTATCTCATCTCCAAAATGATCTGCTCCCTTATCCAGTATTTGTTTAACAGCATGTGTAAATCCTATGTGCAATAAAGTTGCTAATGTGAACATTTCTGGATTAGAGGTGGATGTGGTTTCTGCTCCTTGATATTGATCAAGAAGTTGTTTTAGTTTTGACAATTTTTTTTAAAGAAAATAAAAAGATAGTTATTTTGATAGTGATATTGGTTGTTTGTAACAAGTCAAGGAAGGCTTCAAAAACAGCCAAATAGTGTCAAAATGTCTTTCAAAATGCACCAGCATGCATCTAAAACCTAATAGCTTCTGGGGGCTTAGGTGATCCCCAGACCCCAGGCCTATTGGTTGGTGGACCTGTGGTTCATAGTCAGGGACCCCTCAATTCTAAATTTAGCACCACACTACATTGTAAATGAGTGCTGCTCAATGACTTTTATCTACAATAAAGTTGAACTAAATTGAAATAAATTTCAGGTAGGAGGAAAGAACCCTGAACATCCACTGTTACAGACAATACACCACTAACAGGCTGCCAGTCCAGCAAATGCAGTGAAGGTGTAAAATGATCCGGCCTCCAGACAGTTGATTACAAGGTTAGCCCCTACACTGTGCCTTACAGCAGTCCAACCTGGATGCCATAAAGGATTGCACCAATGTCTGCAGATCTGCAGGATCAAGAAAGAAGTGAAACAGAGATATTCTTGAGATACTAAAAACAACTCTTCATGGCTGCCAACACCTGAGGTTCAAGTGATAAGCACTTGTTCAGTACCACTCCCAGGTGGCAAGCCTTCCTTACCGTCTCTCTAAAAAGGCAACCTGAGGCCACATTTGAGGGCTGATACATGCTTATCTGAGCCTTTTAGTAGCACTTCAATCTTTCCAGGGTTCAGGACTAACCAACTGGAGGCCATGCAATTCTGATCTCCTCCAGATACCATTCTAACCTAAATAACTTGTTCAAGCACAAAAAACAAGTATAGCTGGGTATCATCTGCACCACATTGAAACTCCGTGCTACACTGTCCAATGATCTCTCCCAGCAGAAGCAGATACTCTATGAACAATGTGGGAGAAATGATAGATCCTTGAGGCACAGCACAGTCTATGGCTGATTGGCTATATCCAACCATGGCCAATAGTATCTTTTCAAAGAGGAAGGACTAGATTCACCATAAGACAGTCCCTACCAGCCCTCCATGTACCTCCAGTCTATCAGCTAGCTATCCTTAATCAACAGTGCCAAATGCAGAAATAAGGTAGAAGAAAAAAAATAGAAACTTCCCCTCAATCCCTCACCAGATGTAGTTCATTGTACATTCTGACCAGAGCAGTCTCCATTCTGTGACACCAATGGAAGCCAGATTCAAGTGGCACAAAGATGTCATAGCCTACCAGATTTTTTACAGCTTACTTAATCATTTTCTCCACATTTTCTGAAAATGGCAGGTTGGAGACTGGTCTAAAATTCAAGAGAACATTAAACACTATTGATGGTTTCTTAATTAAGGATCTCACCACAGCCTCCTGGAGTGGGGTTGGGAGAAGTCTGTCACACAAAGAAGCTCTGACAATTCACGTAACGACTGGAATCCAAGCTTCCAACTGGAGCAGGGTCTAGCCGTGTGGTGGTGCATTTCAATTAGGCAAAGTCCTTGGCCACATGAGCCTCATCTGGTTGGAGGAACTCCACCCATAGAATGGCCGTCCCTCATGGCAAACTGGAAATTGTATTTATGAAATGTATTTTGGCTGAATTATTTCTGTAACTTAATGTGGAATCTATGCAGGGGACAGCTCCTCTCTACTTTGTCTTTTGCTCATTGTAAAGCATTTTACTATGCAAAGTATGACAGACATTACAAAAAATAAAATTGAATTGAATTGATATATGACCTTGTTTATCTAAAACCAGAGATCTATTCTTATTTAAGTCACAGTGTGGCTCTGTTTATAGCCCCCACACAGGGACTTGTGCTGATGCTACAAACACAGGAACGCCAGAGCAGTACTGCTGTGAGGTGAGGTCTTGAGAAAGCACAGGTTTGGCACAAAAACATTTGGCCATTTGGCAAAGGGGAGAGTGTCAGAGATGTCTGCTGTTTTCTAAAAAAAGAATATCCTGCAGTACAACTGCAGTTTTCTGTGCGATTTGGGACTATGAGTTGAGCTATTTGTGAGTACTGCTGGGAGGTACTGTACTGTTGGGGTGGGCTGCTTCATCCTTCAGATGATGCATCAAACTGCGATCCTAGTCTGCCTTTACAAGGCTTCTCTCTGCCATTGCCCTGGTGGGTTTCTAGATGGAGGTTAAAGAATACATGGTACTTAGTTCAACTATATAGGGGCTTCTTCAGTGCCTTGAACAACATCCCCCTTCCTAATAAAACTGTTTCAAGCAATTGTCCATGGCTGTAAGGCTGTGCTGATAAGTAAAATGGTTGCTATGCCATGGTAACAGTCCCCATGCTACCAGTCTCTCATTACTTGAAAAGCCCTTTGGGGTACAGTGCACATGAAAAGCCCTATATAAATGAAAATTTGCTGTCCTCTTTCAGTATACACAAATGGAGTGTGTTTCTGTGGCTGGCCCATGGTGATATTGAGGAACCAAGTAGAGTTCCCTCTAACAGTGTAGGATCAATCCTAGGAAACCATCAAAGGAGGGCTTAATTGCTCACGGTAAGGAGCCTGAAAGAGAATATATTAAAAATGTCCTGCACTTACCCCTGGGCAAGCATCTTCCCCCTGCTGCCCAATCAGGATGTAGAGCACATCATCCTTCTCCAGATGGAAAATGGCAGAGATGAAGACCCCATGGGATCTCTTGTTGTGATTCTTGGCTCCTTTCCCCCCAGCAGCCCCATAAGCAGAAATCCTGGAAAACCAAAAGTTCCACTTTGAGCTGTTGCTGTTTCCTAAACAATGTGCCAGTTTTATGTACTTCACCATGGTATGACATCATACTTACAGAAATTCCCAGTAGGACTATCTACCAACATAAGTCACTGTACACACCAACATTATATCACAGTGTACTTCTTGTAAAGAGCCAGTGTCCCATATATAATAGACTGATATGTACCTGTGAGTACCTTTCCTTGAGTGCTCCATGATTATTCTTTCTCAGTAGCCTCAGATACTCAGCAACCCATTATTTGATCAAAAGCATGAAGCAATTTAAGAAAATCAAAACTCCCTATCCTTCCCCAGGTAGTCAGTGATAGTCTCTTGGCTATCCCATCCATACCCCACGATTTCTCTCCCAGCAACCCCTCATCTGTCTTCCAACAGTGATTTAAAAAATGCTGGTGGGATTGTGCTAGAAGTCAAGACCAGCTTTATAAGGTTTCCCTCCTCCCTAGCCCAAGCCCCAATCTCTAAATATCCAACATTTCCAGGGTGGGTTCTCCTCTGACCCACATCCAACTCTGGCCCCCACCACCCTTCTCCCCCCCATCAGCACCTAAAAAAAATGTGACCTGTTATAAAGAAAACGGTCTCCTGGTGAAAAACGTCTGCTCTGTTCTGTGCACATGCAGAGAAGGGGGGAGTGTTTGGCACGTGGGTGGGGGGGAAGCATAAACCATATAATTAACTTACTATAGTTTGTGATACTATGCAGTCAAATTTGCCAGGGCAGGGAGGGAGAAGAGTGACAGTGGGGGATGGGAGGGTGGTATATGACTACAATGCTTTTGGGAGGTGAGAACGGGCAGTACTACACAGCACAGCTATTTTTTTTTTTTAGAAATGCATTTTGTGTAGTTTTCTATTGGCAAATTGTACAAATTCTCATGGCAAACTAAGCAAATTGGCTATTTTGCAGTCAAAATGGCAATGTATGTTTATTCGTCTTGTGAATTTGGCCAACTGGCGTGCTGAAGAACTACAGTATGTAAATTATAGTTGTCAGTGAAGAGAAGTTGAAGAAATCAGCAAATTTTGGCAACGTTGCCCACCTCTATTTCCATGTAACTCATTGTAGAAGAGTAGGTGTGTTTTTACTTATAAAAGAAAGTATATAAAGGATCAGTAACATATATCAAAACAGGTCAAAAAGACCCACCACCAACAACCCCAATATTAATGCAAAAATAAGGAAAAAGCCATTAAAAAGGAAAAAAGATATCCCTACAATAAAAAAGCCTACTTCTTCCCTTAGACTCCTCTGTACAACAGAAACACCCCAAAAGCAGATGTGGGAAAAAAACAAAATGCAACCATTAAGTAATAGAACGCCAACTTATCTCAATCAAGTTACCTTCCTCCACTTAGTGAGAAACATTTATTTAGGAAGAGTTTTATATTCAAAAGCATAAACAGTGTGTAATTCATTAGTAACCATACAAATCAATGATGGCACAGTGACTAACTTCTGCTAAAAAATAAATGTACAGGGGGCCTGCCAAATGGACCATTTCAGGCAGGTCATGATTACTCATAATGTACTATAATCCCAGGTTGTCCAATTACCTCAAAAACATCAATAAATAAAATTGTTGTAAGATATAGGAGAAACTTTAGGATTACTCCAGGACCTGCCCAATTCCATCTAAAAGTCTGTAATATATGAGCAGGAGAAGAACATATGGCCATAGCCTCTAGTTCCTGGGGGCAAGAATTCCAAAGACAAAACCTTTTCAATGCGCTTTTATATGTATGTTTCCCCAGAACCTGCAATTTCTTGTGGGAACAAATCAAAACTAAATTTGCCATTTTTCCCGGTATTCTTGGGCCTATGAGTTGCTTTGTCAGTACCTTAATCGGGATATCCTTGGTCTCCACATAAATAGGTTCTGTAAAAAAGAAGGTTATAACAAAATCATACAGTTTTTTCCTGGTTAAGGTAGACATCTGCAGAAAAGATATTCTCCACTGCCATATTTTCCTCAGACAGGAGTTGAGAAACCCTGGTGGGGTGGCTATATTCACCACAGAGGGGAAATACTTCCCTTTCAACATGAGGATAACAACAAAGGACACAATGATTATCCAAAAGAGACCCATAATTTGGATGCCTGTACCAAAAGCAATTTAAGATAATGACTAAAAAAAAAAAGGAAAAACATCACTTGGTTAAACATGCTTATCCCCCCATCCTTGGATTTCCTGTATGTGTGGGCCCACTTTACCAGATTAAGGCGCCTGCTCTTTATAACCTGGGGAAAGCACTTTAGAATTTCACTTCCAAAACCTTGGGGGAGGTGGCTGGGGTGGGGAGTTAAACAAACTTACAGAAACATAGGTATTAGAAAAGTTTCTCCCTCCCCCCTTCCTTAACCTGGAGCTTCTCAACCGTGCTCTTCTCACATTCTCCCACCTCCCTCCCTCCTGCCCTCCCCCAACTCTAATGGGTGGAAATCCCACTCCATCTTGTTGCTCCTGTTCCTAGTCCTCCTCCTGTTTGGTGATGTGGAGTCCACTCCTAGACCCCCCACTCCCTCCTTCTCCACCTCCTCAACTGTTAAAGACCTGAGCATATTTCACCCAAGTGCTCGGAGTCTTCTTCCAAAGCTCAGACTCCTGTCAAGCTGAATTTCACAACAGCCTCTCAACCTCCTCTGTATATCTGAGTCCTGGCTCTTCTACAGAATCCCAGACTCCAGCCTTTCCCTTTGTAACTATCATCTTTTCAGGCAGGACTGGGGGAAATGTAGCAGCGGTGTTACTATCTATGCCCATCAGAGCTTCTCTTGCACCATGGCTTTCAGTAAAGTCACATTTTCTACCCATGAATTTCTCCTGGTCAGGCTGTCATTTCCCTTCTCTGTGCCCATCTTTACTAGTGTTTTCTATGCCTCACCTAGAATACCCCCCTTCCTGGTTGATCTCCTCTCTACTATCACTTCTCAATCCTTCAGGGGTGAACTCCTTTTGCTAGGGAACTTCAGAGCTAACTGGCTGTCCCTGGCCTCCAGACCAATCATCCACAAGGCTGAGTCTCTAAATCTCATGCAGATTATCATTGAACCTACTCTACTGAACCCACATCTCATAACCACTCCCCCCTGCCTGGGTTCTCTCCTCCCATCCCCATCATACTGTAGCAGCAGGAATCCTGCCAGACATGTTCAGTGACCACCACATGATGTTCTGCATCAGGAAAATCCAGTGTCCACCTCCCCAAATACATCTGGACCAGGTCCATCTGGTCACTCAACACCTCTGCACTTTTGAGTAACCTTGCTGTTACAGATTGAACAGCCATACCCTCTACCATGGATAGCAAAATTTCCATGTCCCTATTTCATTCCAAATTCTCCTCTGTATGGGACAAGCATGTCCAGCTCAGAAAACCCAGGGTCAAAAATCACCATCACCCCCGGATTACCCCTGAAATCATTCATCAGTGTGCAAGTCCCATGATCTCACCTGAGCATATTTCAAACTATCTCACCCCTTCCTGGCCTCCTCATTACACAGGACTATCAGGAACTTCTGTATGAAGACTATCTGGCTATGAAATTGCAGCACTTCAATGTCAACCTTCAGAACAACCTTAATGCTCCCTCAAAGTTCTAGAAGGTAATTCATTCCCTCTTTGACCCTCCCAACAAGTCTGCCCCTCTGGTCCTTCTAGTAAATGGTTCACCAATATCTGATATGATACTTTCTGTGTTGCTGCTCATGTCAATGAGTTTTTCACTACTTGTGCTTTCTCTTCCACTCCATTGAGGAGTTGGTGTACTACTGTATTACACAATGATATTAGGTGTTTAAACTGTTAGTGTCTTTATGTATGTTATTATGTTTTTATGTATGCTATCATGTAATGTGATTTTTTTTTATTTGTTTGTTTTGGTTATATTTTGATGTATTGTGTAGTTGTTAACTATATGTGGTTTTAATGATTAGATGTGGAAACTTATTTTAAATTAATTGTGACCTGGAACTTCATTGAAAATGAGCTTTGCTCAATTGAATGTATCCTTTTATTCATTGTGAATAATAAAACGATTTACTACTACTACTCAGCCTCCAGCCCCCATTACTCTTCCTCACTTTTCCTCTTGTCTCCCTTGCACTGGTTTCCTTTTATCCCCTGTTACTACCCAGGAAACTCTTACTGTCCTTTACTTCCTCAACCTGCACAAATCTGGACTTCATGGTCTGAATCTTAAACAGCTGCTGATGCCTCAAAGAAAACTTTGAAAAACATAATAATTAGGTACAGTTAAGTGGTTTTATGTGACAAGGGCAAATTGTTTAAGTCACACACCAAGAAGGGTGACTAAACAACTGCCCCAAGACACAAAAGCAAGAAAAACCAATCAACCGCCATCAAACAGCGACAGTCCATACATGCATTTAAAAACAACACCAGAGGAAATTTTTTTAGACGGGGACTGTGTCACCTGTACCCACCAAATAAATGATTCTCAACTCCGGGGGGTGGGGGGCCGACTTTCAAAAAAAAAAAGAAAACTCTAGGACACACGTCCCCTCCAGGACTTGAACCCAGGTCCTTAAGCACTATAGGCAGTGGCATTAGCCACTACACTAAACAACCAGCTCACTGAAGCTTGGCCACACTAACCTTCTTATCATTGTCAAGAGAGTGAGAGAGACTGCTGGAGACATGGATACAGTCACGCTCACCTCTTTCTCGCTATATTGAACCAGTAGCTCTTCCAACGAATGGTTTTATTGAGTCACTCTTATTCAGTAGCTCAATAAAACTCGCTAATATCATGACACCAATTCAGCTTGCATTCCGAATATATTCTATAGATTACTCCTCCTCATTTTTTGTTACAGAAGACATTTGCACAAATACGTGATCTTTATCTGTTAAAGAGTACATCTGCCTCTATAGCTTACTCCCTACTTCATGCCATAATCCTCCATTGTGACATCATAGTCTGTTGCCATGGTAGTAACTGTGATGCCACCAGCAGTGCATTATGAACTCAGGTGGGGGGAAAGCAACAGGGATAGATGAACTCTTCAGGAGCTGAGATCTTGTTTTCATGCAAATGGCCTCAGTAATAAATAATGGGGAGGAAAAATACAGAACTAATGGGAAATATAAACTGAACTGTGTCTGTATGTTGTGTTTTATTTAAGTTATCCTGAAGGCGTTGGCTGCTCTTTAAACTACTCCATATCTCTGCACTTACCTTTGCACATCCATTGACTCAGCTACTCCCATCTCCTTCTTCTTCAGTGCTGTCCCTCATTCCTGGAAGTTGCCAAAAGTTCTTCCACTCCACAAAGGGGAAGAGCCTTCTTCTGTGAGTAACTTACAGCCAGTCTCCCTCCACCTTTCCCTTGCTAAACTGCAAGAGAAGCTTGTCTATACTAGACTCTCTGATTTTCTATCCTTCGCCAGTTTCCTCTCTGTGGTCCAGTGTGGCTTCTGGAAGCATCACTCCACTGTCTCCTACCTGCTGCATTTAACTGATTATATCTTCTCAGGGGTGGATCAGGGGCACATTACAGCTGCCATTTTCACTGATCCAGCCAAGGCCTTTGATTTGGTGTCCCACCCTTTCTTCTTGGATAAGCTGAGTTCAGCTGACCTCTCAGCTTTTGCTGTTGTCTGGTTCAATTATTACCTCTCAGGCCATCTGCAGTCAGTACAGGTTGTTAGCTCCCTGTCACCTCCACTTCTCATCCAGGCCGGTGTCCCATAGGGCTCCATCCTGGGGCCCATCCTGTTCTTCATCTTCCTTAACGACCTCCTGAGTGCTTGTGCCAACTAGCATATCCACATGCATGCAGATAACACAGTCATTTACACCTCCGGTCCCTTCACTACAGCCTTGGAAGGTTTGCTCCAGCAAGACTTCCACAATGCAGTATGCTGATTTCAGTCTGACCAACTCCAGGGCAACACACACACACACACACACACACACACACAAAAAAAAAACAACCTGTGTATATGACCTTTGACACCAGCCAAAAATTGGCCAGACTCCCAGCTCTATCTTCTCCACCTTGGGTGGCACCCCTCCTGAAGTGTTTCATTCATTCAAATACTTTGGTGTATGGCTAGACATCAGGCTTCACTTTTATGCCCACACTGACACCATCCACACCAAGCTCCACCTTACACTTGGTGCCTTGTATTGCAATAGACTGTCTTTTTTTTTTAATGGAAATTTTATAGTACAAAGTACAACACATACATCCTGCCTCAAACATCAAGCTGTTATGAACATGATTACATAGCAGAGCAAAAGGGTATCCAAATTTGAGAGAATTTTCCCATTTGTTTAAAGTCTTGATAGTGTATCCTTTTAATTCGATGAATATTAATCATAGAGTTTAACCAATTATCAAAGTGGGGAGGATCTTTGTCTTTCCATTTCATTAAAATTATTTTAAAGGCACTGACCATACTAATATTAACCAAAATGTACTTATAAGGGTGCATATTGTTAATGGGACCGCCATGTCTGAGTAGCATCCAAAATGGATCCTTAAATAATTTTTTAGTCGTGGCCCAGGATAGAAAAGAAATGATACATGTCCTCCATGTGTTCAAAGCAGGACATTGAATTAGCATATGTTCTAAGGTGCCAATGGAGTGCTGACACCAAAAGAAGTCATTAGAAACAGCTGGATTCATAATATTTAATTGGTGAGGAAGATAATAAATCAGTTGGAGAATATTGAATTGAATCTGCCTCAGTTTAGCAGGTTTTAATCCCCATCCTTTTATATTAAAGATTTTTTCCATAAGGAATTGGGAATAGGTTGGTTCAGTTTTTCTTCCCAGTTAAGTTTTAAGGAGAGAAGTTCTAATAAAGAATTAGGAGCTAAAGTTTGATAAATATTTGAGATAATTTTATAGGAAGGTACCTGAGATAAAGTGTGTTCAATTCGTTCTAGTTTACTATACTGACTCAAATACAGGTTTTTCAGAATAAAGTCTCTAGCTTGCAGATACCCATACAATTGAGTGTTGGGAATGTCAAATATGGTTCTTATAGATTCAAAGTCTATAACTTGGTTTCCTGAAAGCATTTGACCCACCTCACTTAAACCCTTTGAATACCAGCTTTTAAAAGTGAAAGCATTCAAGAGGCTGAAAAATAAGAAGATAAGTATAAGGGTGAGCGCTTAGAGCATAAAGGGGAGGTATTATTATGCATAATTATGTGCCATATTTCTAAAACAGTTTTAGTGCAGAAGGTTAGTCCTTCCAGTTTTTTACTATGTTTACCAGCATATAATCAATGTTTAACATTAGAATAAGGTGAGCAGAAAGTTTTTGTATTGAAAGAATAGTCAGTAGTATTGTTGTTAAACCAGTTAGCAATGGTGGTGATGTTAGCAGCATAATAGTAGTTCTTGAAACACGGTAGGGTAAGGCCACCCTCTGTAATGGGAAGGAACAGATTTCCCAATTTTAATCTTGTTTTTTTGGCCTTCCACAGGAATTTTTTTAATGAGAGTCTTCAAGCCCCTAAAAAATTCCTTCTGGATTATAACAGGGATATTCTGAAAAATAAATAAGAATTTTGGAAGAATATTCATTTTAATAATATTAACGCTACCAATAAGGGTTAAGGGGAGATTTTCCCCATCTTGTTAACAAAGTTCTGGTGTTTTGCACTAGGGGATAACAATTTAGTGATTGCAGCTTTTTAACCTTGTTGTCAATAGAGATACCAAGGTACAGGATTTCAGATACTTTTTAATATTGAATTCTAATGAAGGTTTAAAAGGGTCTGAATGGTATTCGGTTTCCATTACTTCGGTCTTCTCCCAGTTGACCTTATAGCTGGAGGCTTTACCAAATTGTGAAACAATTTCCAAAACGGGGTTAAAGGACAAGTTGAAATTTTGGACATACAGTAAATTATCATCTGCATATAAGCTTATGCGATGTTCAGTGTTATTAATCAGCAGGCCAATGATAGTATAAAATGTTCTTACTGCAATAGCAAAGGGTTCAATAACTAATGCAAAGATTAGTGGAGATAAGTGGCAACCTTGCCTAGTGCCCCTAGTTAATGAAAAAGGCAAATAAATATCTTGATTTGTTTTTATCCTGGTCACCAGGTCGGAATAGAGCACCTCAATCCATCTATTAAAATAAGGACTGAAGCCAAACTTTGGTAAAATAGTCTGAATATATTTCCACTCTACACGATCAAATGCTTTTTCAGCTTCTAATAACAACAGTGAAAGATCAGAGTCTTTACAGTAATCTATAACATTCTGTGTTCTCCTAATGTTGGCAGAAAGCGACCATCCTTTGAAAAATCCATTTTGATCGGGATGGACTAGATGGGGGAATACTCTTTCCAACCTGGTGACCAGGACTTTAGCCAATATTTTGGTGTCAGTATTGATTAACAAAATGGGTCTGTATGAGCTCAGTAAAACAGAAATTGTTTTTGTTTTTTGAGGAATACATGAATAAGTGCTTCCTTAAAAGAAGGGGTAAGAGTTTTAGCATGATACATGTACTCATAGAGTTGCTTTAATTGCGGGGCTAGAAGTGTAGAGAAGAACTTGTAAAAATCAATAATAAGCCCATTGAGGCCAGAAGTTTTACCAGAGGGGAGATTTTTTATAGCAACCTGTATTTAGTCAATTGTGATTTCAGCTGCAAGGGCTACAAGTAGCTCTGAATCAACTGTAGGAAATATAAGGTTTGATATAAATTTTTGTATTGCTTCGGTGGTGCAGGCCTCTTCAGAAGAGTACAATTCTTGATAGTATTGATGAAAGGCATTATTAATTTTGGAGGGAGAATCGACAATCTGACCTAAGTTGTTCTGTACAGAGGTTATCAAATTATTTTGCTGCTGTGTTTTAAGTTGCCAAGCTAATAATGTATCTGTTTTGTCACTCATGATATAGTTTTGGTAGAATTTATCTTTCAGTTTCTTCGGTTATCAGGCTATTATATTGTTCTTTATGTGTAGCAAGTTATAAAAATACCTTAGGATCATTTGTCTGCATATGAATTTTTTCTTTATAAAAAATTGCAGTTTCAAGCTCCTTAACCATTGGGTTTTGTTTTTATTACGTTTGATTTTATAAGTGGTGATACATCCTCTTAAATACACTTTGAATGCCACCCATAGGGTACCCATATTAGTATCACTAGTAGAGTTATAACAAAAAAAATTCTATATCAGATTCCATTTGTTTATAAAAATTAAAGTCTTTTATTAATAAAGGGTTGAATTTGTATTGGATTGGTTTTGGGTTGTTGTCATATTGCTACCTTAATGTTAATGGAGCATGGTCCAAAATTACAGTGCTATGGTAACTAGTTTTCACTACTTGAAACTGACATGATTTTGAAAGCAAAAATCAATGAATCTGGGAATATGAATGATGTACAGGAGAGTAGAAAGAAAACTGCTGACAATCTGGATTCATAGCTCTCCATATATCTGTTAAATTAAGGTCCTCCATAAATTTTAAAATAGTAGAAGCTGCAGAGGTAATTCGGTCAGTATGAATGCCAGACTTGTCCAAAATGGGGTTAAGCACTAAATTAAAATCTCTGCCCACAATAAAGGGAGCACAGAAAGTACTAAATTCTAGAAAACATTTCTGAAAAGGGAAGGGGAATTTTCATTTGGATCATAAATATTCCCTCTGGTGTAAGACTTGCCAGAAAGCAAAATATATATTATAATAAAATGCCCTTCTTCATCAATTATTTATTTAGTGATTTGTATATTAAGGGATTTTTTGAGAAAAATTGTTACCCCTCTAGAATTGTTTTTATAAGGAGCATTAATGCCTGAGCCCCATGTCTTAGAATGAAATAAGAATTCCAAATGAGATAAATGAGACTCTTGAATTAGCACACAGTTAATGCTCTTTTTATCAAGCCAATTAAATATTTTCTGAGCTTTCTGGCACTCTAGCATCCCCTTCATAGTCCATCAAGCACAGTTAAGCTGACCATGCATTTTTACATCGACAGACCCCTAAGGTATCAAAAAAGTCTTCTGGCACCTTTAATCTCCAAAGTAGAGTATTGTAAATAAATTGCTGGAGCTTAGGACAGCTTGTGATAATTCGTGCAGTCTGAGTCTTAATAAAACTTAACAGAAAAGAAAAAAAAATGTTTATCCCCCTCCCCCCAACAAATCTCACTAACTGAGATACATTAGTGCTTTTACAAAGCCAATGCAAAATTCCTAAACTTGAACTATGTCCTCTTTTGTAGCAAAAATTCTGAAACTCAGCAATTTCCTCAAGGCTGAGCCTGACTGATGAAAACAGAGCACCTCCCAACTTGGGTTGTACAAATGCCTCTTTATAGTTAGATGCTACTCCCGAGACTGCTACCAAAAAATGAAATATAATAAACCTCAGCCAATTGAAACATAGTTCCTCCTTGCCCCCTAAGCTTTAGTCCAGATGGTAGACAAGTGGTCCCTGTAGGTGGGGTGCCAGACCGAGCCTCAGATTGAAAAAAGATAATAGAAAACAAATGTAATAAGCATGTTCTATAGACATTAATTATAACAAACTGTGGAAAAAATAAGCCCCCTCTGCATAACCCCAATATTATAACAATCATGAGAGTCACAGATTAGATTCCTAAAACTATGAACAACTGCATGGCAAACTAAAGAGATATTTCAGGTGTTATAGGGGCAAGTGGTCGAAGAAAATCCGGAAGATGATGGGACAGGGTCAAGTAAGGCTAAATTTGGCACAGTATGTAGATAAGCTTCGGCTTTCTTGGGATCCAAAAAAGTAATTGCCTTTCCATATATAAAAATCCGAAGCCGTGCTGGATTCAGTAAATAATGTTTTATATCCTTTTTCCGCAAAAGTACTCTGACCTGATCAAAGGTTTTCCATTGTTGCTGTGTAGTGGTAGATAAATCCAGGTAAGCTGATACTCTAAGATTTTTATAAGTGAGCTTTTAACTGTAACCAAAGTAAAGAGACATTTCAGGTGTTATTGGGAAAGTGGCTGAAGAGGATCCAGGAGATGGTGGGAGAGTGCCCGATAAGATTAAATTGGGCACAGTATGTAGATAAGCTTCAGCTTTCTTGGGATCCAAAAAAGTCATTGCCTTTTCATGTACAAAAAAATGAAGCTGGGCTGGACACAGTAAATAATGTTTTATATTCTTTTTTCACAAAAGTTCTCTGACCTGTTCAAAGGTTTTTCATTGCTGAAGTGAAGTAATAGATAAATACGGGTAAGCTGATACTCTAAGGTTTTCATAAATGAGCCCTTTATTCTTACTGGCTCTGTGCAAGATTGCTTCTTGATCTTGGAAGTGGTGTGGGCGAATATAGATGGGTCGGGGGTGTTTAAAGTTAGTAAGAGAGTCTTGTGTTATGGGGTTCGACCCCCCCCCCACACGGCTCCTTGGTGAGCTCTATCCAGTTGTATTTTTTTTTCAGAAAATCGGCATTTCAATGCAACAGTTATACATTTTTCCAAAAACTGGAGGGGGCCCCCCTTGCCCTCTATGCACTCTGGTAGACCAATTCATTTAATATTTGCCCTTCTGGAGCAATCCATTAAATCAGCAATTTTGTGCTGGAGTTCAGACTATAAGCAGTGTGTTTTTTGATAATTGGGTTCATTTTGTCTTCCAATAAGATAATCCAAGTTTCATCTTCAGTAGTGCGAATGGAAAGTGCTTCCATTTTTTCTTCCAGTTTTTGATTTATTCCACAAAAAACCTTTGAATGGTCCGAGAAAGCAGCGGTGATAGTAGAGAACCCATTGTGAATCTCATTCCGTATCTCTTCTTGAAAAGTTCTGAACTCATTAATCACGAGTCTTTCTGCTCCCTGTCTATACAAACTATCTGAGCTCTCGTCTCAGTTACAAATGGATCCATTTTGGTATATTTTTTAAGAGTGACTTGAGCAGCTTGGTGTTCCCCATTTGAAACTGACCCAAGTGCTTTCTCTGCCCCAGGCTGAATTTCCTCCTCTTCTAGCACCAGTTCTTTTAAGTTTGGAGATTGTAATAAATTATTGTAACTGACCTCAGTTGTGGCAGCTCGATCCATATTGAAGATGGAAGAGAAAGAGTCAGAAGGCTCCCCATCTGCTTCATCAGCAGTGGTGTATTGCAAATTCTCCATATCCAGGAGAAGTTCAGCAGGTGCTGAGTGGGTTGTAGATGGGGGGTGAGTCAGGAATGGGGGACAAGAGTTTGCCCGAAAAAATAGTAGTCATCAATAAAAAATAGCTCACTTTTTGCTGCTGTAGTCAGGTCCGACGTCCAGAGAGCTCAAAATTGTAGATACCAGGGCCGGGATATTCAGAAGGGTTGCGCATGATGCAACACAGTTGTGCCATGTGCAACCCACTGATGCACCCCGGTGTGATATTCAAACAGGGATTGAGCCTGGCACAAATCCCAATGCACTGGAGTGCATCAGTAATGTATGCGGTGTAGGTGGGTGGGCGTGCCCATGCATACTCCGCACATCCAGATATTCAGCCCGGGATGTGCTGAGCCGGAGCATGTGCAACACCTACCTGCACTGCACACAGGTGAGCCAAAAAAAAAGGGGCAACAGATGGCCACCCGCAGGTGAGCGGCCGTATTGCAGGGCACAACACAGCAGCTGCCACCTGTGGGTGGCCACCCGAGCTCCGACTGCACCTTCGTGGCGGCACCTCCCCATGCCTGATTGCGGGCATATGTTGTAATTTAAAAGTCCAATATCCCTGGTGGTCCAGTGGACCGCTCACAGCCGATCGTGGGCATATGTGGTAATAAATGCAGTCCTATATCCCTGGTGGTCCAGTCGACTGCTCGCAGCCTGATCGTGGGCATATGTGGTAATAAATGTAGTCCTATATCCCTGGTGGTCCAGTCGACTGCTCGCAGCCCGATCGCAGGCTTCAGTACAAAACAATGCCACACCAACCCAACCCTGGTGGTCAATCAGTATCCCCCTTCTCACCTGCCCACTGAGCCCCACCGGCCCACTCCCCCCAGTCAGCAGAGGGTGGTAGCTCCCCACCTGCTTGCTGTCCCGCGCCCACTGACCTGGCACGTGCAGGTAGGGCTGGGCCTATTGGTCCACAGCGTGAGACAATGGGTGTGCAGCCCGTACTATACACAGTCCAGATATGTGTGAATGGATCCATCAGTGGGTGGCGGGCGGCAAGCGGGTGAGGAGCTGCCGCCAGCCGCTGGACCGGGGGAGTGGGGCGGTGGGGCTCAGTGGGTGGGTGGGGAGGGGAGGTATCACTAGACCACCAGGGTTGGGTTGGTGTGGCACTGTTTTGTACTGATGCCCGCAATCAGACTGCGAACGGTCCACTGGACCACTAGGGATTTGGGACTTTTACATTACCACATATGCCCGCGATGGGGCTGCGAGCGGTCCACTAGACCACCAGGGATATAGGACTACATTTATTACAACATATGCCCGTGATAGGGCTGCAAGTGGTCCACTGGACCACCAGGGATTTTGGACTTTTACATTACCACATATGCCCGTGATCGGGCTGCGAGCGATCCACTGGACCACCAGGGATATAGGACTACATTTATTACAACATATGCCCACGATCGGGCTGCAAGTGGTCCACTGGACCACCAGGGATACCGGACATTTACATAGTTTTCATATGCCTGCGATCGGGCGTCCATGTGTGTTGCCACTTGTGCAGCGGGCGTCGGTCCCAGACGGCTGCAGCCTGGCAGGGCGCCAGGCGCAAGTCTCCGGGGATCGGTGCACATGCATGCAAATGGAATGGGGCCATAATGACATGCAAATGGCCCCATTTGTGCCTTGCATACATTATGGCCCCATTTGCATGTGCACTTTCGAATAACACGGTTGTTGCACCTAGTGCAACGGAACTTGCGTTAGCGCATCCCCCTGCTCCACTCTGGTCACTTGCGCTGGTGCAGTGCCACTGCGCCATGCACACTGTGGGTGGCCAAGGTGTGATATTCAACTATGCTGTGCCATGGAGCAGCTACGTTGAATATCACCGTGTCCACGCTCCTGCGCAGCCAAGTTGCGCTGCACCCAGGCTTGTGCCATAGCCTGGCACAGTCTGAATATCCGGGCCCAGATTCTTTAGCCTCGAGAGCAGCTGTACAGTCTGTGGATATCAACTGTTTTCTTTTTTTTTTCATTGGGTTCATTGCTCACGCTGCTCTGATGGATCCCTGGCGTTATGAGATAAAGTTTCTTTGCGGTGGGAAGAGATAGACATACTCCGTAGCAGCAACTGAAGAAATTTACCCTGCTGAGCAAAAGAATAGAAGTCTCTCACATAAGCAAGGTAAATATAGCTACGAATTTGAAAATTTCACTTAGAGCATGCTTAAACAAACAAAACAAAGCTTGGGTACTTGGCCACCTGCCGGCTGAGCGTTCACATCGCCATCTTGGATCTGAAGACTCCTCCTCCTCCTCCTGGTCAATAAAGACTGTCTGACTCTGCAGGTATGCTGTGAGCTTTTTACAAAAGTGGTGCTCCTAGCTTCTGACTGGCCAGACTGGACACTCTCTGCAACTCCTTCTGTCATTTTGCTACCAGCTCCCCCTCTCGTATCTACCATTGCTCACTCTACTCCTCCTTATCCATTCTTCCTGTACCTTCATGTTGCCAGAACCACTGTGCCCCACTCATATTATTACATATTATCCCACTATCCCTCTGACCACATCTTCTACAGGGCTCTGTGGAACAATTGTACCAAGGCTGCCCAGACAACTGAATCATTTTATTTCAAAGCTAACCTCCAGTCAAACCTAAATTACCCAGATAAATTTTGGACAGTTATATACCCCCATATTTAACCCTCCAGCCCAGTCAGCCCCCCCCCCCCATTTTCATGGAAAATGGTTCACTTGTGTCTGACCATGCCTCTGTTGCAGCTCTCTTTAACAGGTTTTTCATAACCTGTGCTCTTCCATCCTCTCCACTACTGACTCCCCCTCCCTATACTTCTCCTCCTCCCCATACCACACCAGGTTACCACTTTCCCCCGTCACCATCCAGAAAACCCTAATTGCCATTTACTCCCTCAACCCATCAAAGTCTGGTCCTGATGGTCTCAACACCAGGTTCCTACACCTCTTAGTTCCTGCTGTTGCAGCTCCACTTACTCACCTGCTGAACCTTTCCTTCACTCTCTGCACTGTTCCTGAGTCCTGGAAGTTGGCCAAAGTTATTCCTCTCCACAAAGGGGGTGAACCGTCTCCTAGTAACTTCTGTCCCATCTCCCTCCTCCCGTCCCTCTCTAAACTGTAAGAGAAGCTGGTCCACTCCAGACTCCTTGATTTCATCTCATCTACAAACTTCCTATCATCTTTCCAGTCTGGTTTCTGGAAGCACCATTCCACAATCTCCTCCCTGCTGTGTGTCACTGATGCCATTTTCTGGATGGACCAGGGGCACATTACCATGGCATTTTTTGTTGATCTGACTAAAGTCTTCGACTCTGTGTCTCACCCATTTCTCCTGGACAAGCTGAGAAATGCTGGCATCTCTGCCCTCAGGTTCCATGTCATAATGGCAATTGCCATAACACGATCACCATCAATGAATCAATCAATCAATCAATCTTTATTTAGCCAGGTGAAACGTCATTGAGTAAGCTCATTTTCAAGGAGGGCCTGGTAGGTACAGAATAAATAATACAGTAGCACAATATAACATATAGCACAAATGGGCACAGTAATACAATACATTGCAATAAAAACAAGGTACAAGGATAATCAATGAGGCCCAGTCGTAAGGTGAAGCCTCATCCCAGTAAACAGTACAGCAGAGAGATGGAAGCAGGTCAGCATCAATGTGCCAAACCAGTGATTTTAGACACTGATAGCTCTAGTAGAGCAGAGTTAATGCTAGTGACAGACAGTGCAAGCTGGGGGCTCAGCAGCAAGAAGAAAGCAAGGATGAATCCAGGAACATGGCTTAGGGTAATTCTAATGAGAGGATAGAAAGTGTAGAGGGTTGACTGTAAGAATAACAATGTATGGCTACAGTTTAGCGACAGGGAGGGCATTGACAAAGCTCTGAGAAGTATCTCGAATAGAGTGACTTGAATTCCACAAAACCAATAGGATGCACCAATTTTCTGGATTTCTGGATGTTGTTCCACAGCTGGGCAGCACATAGCTGAAGGAGGCTCTGACAAAATGGGAAAAGACTTTAGGTACAGCTAGTGTATGAATGACTTCTCAAGGCATAGTTTCGTAAGGTGCAAGAGGGCAGACAGTCAGAAATGTAGGAGGGTAACATCTTGGATAGAGATCTATAGGTCCATGGTATAGCATTCCTTTGCCTCCTGAATGTAAGTGAGGTCCATCCTACCATGGAATAGAGTAGACAGTGATGGGTATTATATGCCGCACCTGAGATGAAATGTAAGGCCCTATGATAAAGGGTGTCAAGTTTAGATAGGGTGGTTTTTGGGACTTGGCCATATAGGAAGTCTGCATAGTCCAAGATAGCTAGGTAAGTGGTTTGTACTAAGGTTTTTCTGGCCTCCTGGGTAAGCAGATGCTTGATTCTAAAAAAAGTCCACGCCTCTGTGTAAGTTTTTTTTGAGAGCTTGTCTACATGATCAGCAAAAGAAAGTCTGCTGTCAATCCACATACCTAGGTATTTGAACTTGGTCACATAGTCAAGTGACTCGCCAAGCAGGGTGGTGATAGTGGGAATATTGTCGTGCTTAAGGGAGTTTATGGACTTGGTCATTAGAGCACATGTACATCGCTGAAAAGCAATATGGCAATGTACACTCCCAGCGAGGAGCACAATGACACAGGCAAAAAGTAAGAATTATATTTATGTGGGGGGCTTCACCACTCACACCCCCCCCCTTACTTTCAGTTGTCAACTCCGGGGGGTGCATATCAGGGAGGGGGAGACACTCATAAAAAAAGAAATCCCCCTCATGAAACACACAAAAAGTATACCTCTCCCCAGCCCCGAACCACTACCTACCTCACTATAGCCAGCCACCCTCACCACCACACCACACGGCCAGCTTGACAACACCATGCTACACTACCTCCCACATACTTTCTTCCTTATCCCTCCCCTTCCAGTCAATGTCCTATATCATTGCTCTGCTTCCCCCCTTGCTACCCTTCCAAGGTGGTTCACATAACAGGCACTGAAACTGAGTTGCCCATATCTGAGTCACTCAATTTTAGTCACCCATGTCACAGGATACCTTGCCCTTGCCATTGCTTGGTTCCATTCTTACCTAACCATCCATCTACAATCGGTACAGATAGGTGGTTCCCTGTCACCTCCCCTTCCTATCCAGTCTGGGGTTTCACAGGGCTCAATCCTAGGTCTCTCCTTTTTTCAGTCTTCCTCAATGACCTCCCCTCCACCTGTGTCAGCTTGTGTATTCACATGTATGCAGATGATGCAGTCATCTTCACCTCTGGTCCCTCCTCTGCAGTTGTGGAAGACCTGCTGTAGTGGGACTTCAACAATGACCTCCACTGGTTCCATTCTAACCAGCTTAGAGTTACACTAAAAAGACAGTCTCCGTGACCTTTAGAACCAATCAGAAACTAGCCAGACTCACTGTTCCCCCTCTCTTCAACACTCTGGATGACACCTAACTTGAAGTGGTTCAGTCCTTTATTTATTAAGTTTTTTTTGACTGGGAAAGGAGAGTTAGACAATTCTGCCTATTTTCAGCCTCATCCTGGAGGAGGGGAGATACAGATGGTAACCAACTGAACTTGAACCAGATTAAGCTGTTGGTGGTATTTTTAGTGAATGGGGGGAAACTGGGCCCAGGCACCAGGGAAATTCCCCTACTGACCTGTAAGGTGAACCTCAGACTTGTGCGCATGGCCACTTGAATTCTGTCTCAGGAGGAGATGGATGTCTCTGGAGTAGGGGATCAGGCCGCAGCCCTTACTGCAGTATTTCCAGAGGCCCATGAAGAATTGGAAACTCTACTAAATGATTCAGAAGATATGGGGGAAGTCCCAGAAATTTTTGTATCTACAGAAGATCTTACAACTCAGTGGATATTCAGGATTTATCCCAGACAGATGGGGAAGGAAACAACAAGGAAATTGAAGCAGAATAGACTTTATTATTTTTATTGCACCAAGAACAAACCAGGCATTTACAAGAACAAGAGCGCCTCACTTCTTGGATAGTGAGGTTGAAAGCTGGTAACCCGTCTGTCAAGAGGCCTGAGCATTCTGTCAATTTACATCATGACGCAGCAGCAGCATCAAAGGCCAAGGTGGGCCCGGGTGTGTCACAAATTCCTCTACTTTTTGTTGATGTTAATGTTGTTCCTTTATCCATGGGAAATCCGGCTGGCATTTTGAACACCACTGAATGTGTGTGCCTAGAGCCGTCAGAAAGTGGAGAAAAACAAGATGTGATTATAGTACAGGAAGATATGTATGATTCAAATGAAAACTCACTGCAATTGCCTGAAAAGGCATTTGGAAAGGCCAGCAGTATCGTTGGGGTGGAGAGTGCATTGGTTTCTGACCAAAACCTGTCTAAAACTGTGAGGTCTGTGTTGAAACACACTCCGGTGCCAACTACTGATAGTTTAAACATTCCCCATGACCCACAGACTGTAAAATATCAACACAACCTTACATGTCAGGATGGGGCTACAGTTTTTTCCTTTGCAGCAAAAGGATCGTCTTCTAAAATGTATAAGGAAGCTCCTAAGGAAAAGCATATGGGTTTAACTTTAGCCAGTTGTAATATACGAATGGATGCAGTCTCCCCTTCTAACCTAAACAAAGCTGATACTCCAGAAAATATGAGCAACTCGCATCAGACTACCTCTGCAGCAATTAAAGAGGCCTTTTCATTAAAAACAGTACCAGCTTCTCCTTGTGACCCTTGGTCACCTCAAAAGGCACTCAGCGAAGCCAGATGGAAGAGATCCCCCATGGGAACCTGGCTACCTGATCCTGCATGGGACCCCAAACTTAACTTTCCAAACTCGGTCCCTGGATGGCACCCAGCTATAAGTACACAAACTTGGACATCTCTTGGGATTGCTTCCCAAAACCCTCCTGTTGCTATTTCTAACACAGTAGCATTTAATGCGCAGCCCATTAACCTACCACAGACAGGCTTCGAACAAAATAAGGCCACGGACAGGCCAGGTAACATTATGGGTGCTGATGGTCCACTTAACAAGCCCGGGCAACCAGCACAGGACCAACCTGACCCACAGAAGCCCCTATTATCAGAACTATTTTCCAAAATAAAGAAGGAAGCAGCCCCTAGAAGGAACGCTGTTTGGATCTGATATAAAGGGGGATTGGAGGACAGACCTGATCGTTAATATACTGGAAAATGTTTACTAAAGGACTCCTTTAATTTCTCCCCTAGGGAGGTTTTCACTTTTATAAGCATATCGGGGGAGGATAATTACGATGTGAGTTTTCGTACTGCATATGCTTTAGATCTCTTCTGGGAGCAATACAATCAAGTTAAGTTTCCCCCCACATGGACACCCTTTTTGATTATTCCCCTAACAAAACCTTTGTTAAAATTTGTTACAGTCATGTTTCAGAATGAGGGGGTCCATGTGGAGGATATTACTTACTGGCTTTCCCAAAGGTGTGAGGTTCTGTGTGACCCCGAGGCCATCCTAGACACAGAATTATTCTGGAATTGGGATTGGAAGTATAAAATAAAATTGTGGAACACTGAAGCTGAAATCAATCATGTCCCAAATTCCTTTATGCTAGGCAGAGTTCGAGGGGTATGTTTTTACACAGGCCAGCCTAGGGCCTGCTACAAGTGTAGCTCCAGGACACATCTGTCCAGCACCTGCGATAAACCATGTTGTGATAACTGTGGTAAGATTGGTCACATGGCTTTACAGTGTGCATCCCATAACAAATGCGATTTATGTGATGAGATATGACATGTTTTTTCAGAATGTGACTGGGCTGCAAAAAACAAGGCGACCTGCATGAGTCCTGAATTACTCTTCCAATATGCTCAAAACATGGCATCAGGACAGGGAAAACCTCCTCCCCATACTCCACTCTCCCCTACCACTAACACAGAAAATAAGGTTCCTGGGGTTTTAAACATACTACAGGACATCCCCCTTCCCCCTCCCCAAAAACAACTTGAGAGAGCAGATAGCCCGCTCATAGACCTAGGAATTCTAGGACCCATGTGCTATTCTGAACCAGTTAAATCTGTGGTGGAAACCAACTTCCTTCCAAACCCATCGCCTCGGGCAAGAAGAAGGTCCTTTCGAAACATTAAGCCAATACCCTCCCCCGTGGATTTTGAATCACCTAATTCCTATGCTGCCCTAGCCACACCATGGGTGAAGGAAGATATGGATCAAGGGGACTCAGATTCCCAACATATTGAAACAGTCCAGTCTTCACAGAACCAGGATCTTGTGAGTTATAGGGGAAAAAAGAACAGGAAATAAACAGCATAAAGACTGACTTCATTAACACTGGGTACTATTAACGTTCACAGTATATTGAATACTGTGAAATGCCAAGTTGTGTTTAATTACATTCACAAATCTTGATTTGATATCTGTTTCCTTCAGGAGATTTGGATGTTCTCAGAAGATCAGGCCAGATTTTTCAAAGGGGAGTAGCTGTGGGGTCCTTCCTACTGGTCCTTCGGACAGGATTGTGTGGATGGGTTAGGCATCTTATTTAATTCATATACATTCACCTTACATAAACTTGTCGATCTGGTTCCAGGTAAACTCCTGATTTTGGACGGCCTATGATCAGACATGGATTGTCACCTTATTAATATCTATGGCCCACAGAAAAAGGCTGATCGAGTTGCAACTTTATCGTCATTGTAACCATTTCTAGTAACTACTAAGAAAACTTTTTAGGTGGGGATTTTAACTGTGAAATGAAAAGGAAGGGCCAACACTTGGCTGATAACAAAAAAGTTTAGTGCTACTCAAATGCCTTGTATAAACTTTTTGCTACAGCTGATCTTCAGGACTGTAGCCAGTTCCACACCAAGGGCCCCCCGTTCACTTTCAAATGGAGTAAATTCACCACCACTGTAGTCCATTTCTTTATTTCAAAAAATTTACCATGAGCATCATTACAAATAACCTTGGTCGAATTTTTGGACCATTTGGTGGTAACGCTCCAAATCAGAGATATACTGGTGGAACCAAAAGGGGCAAGCAGATGGAAATTGAATGTAAGTCTTTTGACGGACACCTGTGTAAAATCTGGAATTTTGGACCTTATAGGGCTTGGAAGTTCTGTCTATGTATTATATTCAGATACAGGGGACTGGTGGGAGGACTCCAAGGCTGATTTTCAAACATGGTTGAAAAGTTATGGGAAAGCGAAGGTAAACAATACTTTTTTGAAATACTCATCCTTAAGACATCAATTACAAAAACTGTTTACTTTGTCTAATACTACAAGATATGATTATACCATCCAAATTACCAAATTAAAGAATGAAATGCTAAGAAAACCAAAGCAATGCTCTTCTCTCCTCTGATTCATGCAGTTAACTCGGTCGATGTAGGACTAGTGCCGCAAATTTCTACAATCCTCGGAGAAAAATTGGAATTTGTTTCAAAATTCAAATATCTAGGAGTTTGGCTGGATAATTGGCTTTCATTAATAGAGCACATTGAGGACTGACTGAAAAAACTACGACAAAGCTTAGGTCTTTTTTTTAGGATCAGCCACTACCTAACAAAGGATGGCAAACTACGTTTGGTTCAAACAACGTTTCTCTCCTTGATCGACTACATGGACTTCTTATATAGTCATTGTCCTGCCTCTCTCCTCTCAAAACTGGACATGCTATATCACAGAGCCCTGAGATTTATTACAGGGCTTCCCTTCACTACGCACCACTGTGTACTATATGCAGCTATGGGCTGGACTTCCCTCCAGTATAGATGGAATAGAAATGCTGCTCTCTGGACTCTTATAATGATCTCCAACAAACTCCCCAAATACATCGTTGACTGCCTCCCCGTAAACCAGCTAGACAAGTATGCCCTGAGGAGCTCTACAACCGTCTCCTTGACAATCCCCAAAGTCAAATCACACTTTGGTAGGGCTGTTATAAGCTTTGTGTTGCCCTCCCTATGGAACAATCTTCAGAAAACACTGAAGCTGAGTATTCCTGTCAGCATTTACACTTTCAAGACCCTTTACTCTCATCTTATTAAGGAGTCCTGTAATTGCTTCCCTTGATCCTAATCCTGCAATGCCTGCCTACTCTGTGTGGTATCTATGCCTATCCCTTCATCCTTCTAATGCAATGCTGCCTGATCCTGGCTCCTGGATCTGGTCCCTAGGACTTTAACTTCATTCCATTCGGTTGCTACCCTTCACCCACCATTCTTCCTTTCCCTGCCCCCTGATATATATGTCCTCATGCACTACTAGAAATGGGCTCCCTTGGATTTCACCCCACTACTTATCTAAGTTAATATGGATATTGAAATTGATATATGGTTATCCCACGATATTCCCTTGTGTATGTCTATTATCTGTTGCACCTTGTGCCTTATGTATCGTTAGTGCATTTGTGATCATGTGTGCTTATATGTACACCTATGTATGATTTTCCCTTTTTTTGTATGTGACCATGTTATACCCAGGTCCATCTTGCAAATGAGCCTCGCTCAATGATGTTCGCCTGGATAAATAAAGATTTTGATTGATTGATTGAAATGAAAAAGTACCAGTATGATAGAGCCCAAACACTGCAAGCACTATTACAAAATGGCACACAGAAACCCTCCATAGGAGACCCTTTTGAAGTTTGTAAAGATTTCCAAACCACCATTTCAATGGAAAATCTGATAGGACAGAATGGGGTTAATGTAGCCACTGTTGAGGGAATTCATGAAATAATACAAAGGTTTATAGAGTCACAAGGCCCGCGCACTCCTCCTGCAGAAGATGATATCAAGTCTTTTCTGGCAGAGTTAAATATACCCACTTTTCCGGTTCAGGCACTAGATACACATAAACCAATTGGGATGGAGGAAGTAGAGACAACTATAAAAGCATTACCAAATGGGATTTCCCCGGGGATAGATGGTTTACCCTTTGAATTTTATAAATGTTTCCCAAAAGAGCTTTCTATCTGTTTAGAAACAGTTTATAATTCTTTTTTATCATCAGGGGTGACGTAAACATCTGTTACAGAAGATCTATTGATTTTTAATTTAAATCAGGGGATAAATCCCGACTCCAAAATTGGAGGCCTATCACACTGCTAAATGCAGATTACAAGATTTTGACCCACATTCTAAACAACAGACTGCAACACTATGCACATCTGATAATTTCCTCACAGCAATATTGTGGACTCCTGCTTAGGAAAATTCAACATGCACTCATGATCCTTCGGGACATGATAGAACACTTCTCATTATCTGGCAAATCAGGGTGTATCATTTCAGTGGATCAAGAAAAAGCCTTTCATCGTGTTTACCATCCCTTTTTATTCCATACCCTGGAAACTTATGGCATTCCCTTGGGAATGATTTCATGTTTGAAAATGCAATACTCTTCTACAATTGTCCATCCTGTAATTTGGGGACAAATCACTAAGGGGTTTCAGACAGTTGCAGGTGTTAGGCAAGGTTGCCCTCTAATCCCCCTTCTATACATATTTTCACTAGATCCTTTGCTTAGAAGGCTATCTGAACACCCTACATGTACAGGCATATGCAGATGATATCTGTCTTTTTTTGTCAGACCACACACAACTTTCCCTTTTTTTTCAGAAGTACAGGCGTATTCTACCTTCTCTAACTCAAAACTGAATCTAAGCGCAAAGGCCTTTTCTTGGGCACAGATCTTCATGAAGTGGTAGTATCTGGGGGAATAAGGATCTCATCTGAACCTTTAAAAATACTAGACATCATTTTTGGATCTCAAAATGTGCCCCTCCTGAATTGGGAAACTGGGTTACACAATATAAAACTTAAAGTAAGCAGATGGAGACATTGGAAGATGTCAAAACAAAAAGGAATGCACATTATTAAAACAAAAATATTATCCCGTCTATTACATATGTTGCTATCAAAATCTTTATTTATCCAGGTGAATATCATTGAGCAGTGCTCATTTGCAAGATGGACCTGGTTAGATCAAGGTCAATTACATAAAACACGGTACAATACAAAATAACAAGATACAATGATAGATCAGGTTATACAAGTCATTAAGGATACCAACACATGAAATATGTGTGAATAGGCATGATTCTGTGACATAATTCACATATTTACATTTTTTACATATATATAAGGTAATAGAAGGGATTACGAACTTAGACATGGAGTTAGTATAGGTGGTGACTAACCTACATAGTTGTATAGGGGGATTTGTCAGACTGAGAGGAAGTAGACAACAAGTGGTCTGGGCCGATGAAGGGTGGTGGAACTACAGAAGGGAGCGAAGCAAAATGAGGGAGGGTAGGGACGACAATAGGCATGGAAGGAGGGTGAAAATACAGTGTTGAGGTAGAGAAATAAAGGATGGAGGGTGGGCAAAGCATAGTTTTACTATTGTGGGTAAACTAGGACAGTAAAGTAGGATTGCAGAACATATGGAGAGTCAGAGGAAGGGACAGGCTTGGGCATAGAAACATAGTCTTTGATGGCAGATAAGGACCACTTGGTCCACCCAGTCTGCCCATTTCTCTACCTATTGGATAAGCTGCAGATTCTAGTTAACCAACAGCCTACTTCCTGCAACCCCCCACTACAATTGCCTTATGTCTGTCCCATGCATGTTTGAATTCCCCCACTGTTTTAGACCCCACAACCTCTCCAGGAAGGCGGTGCCATGCGTCCATCACTCTCTCCATGAAAACAAATTTCCTCACATTACCCCTAAGCCGTCCCAAAAAGTTTCTATCATATCCCCCTGTCTCTCCTTTCATCAAGGTTATACATATTAAACTCTCTCAGACTCTCTTCATATGGTTTCTGATGTAGACCCTGCACCATTTTAGTTGCCCTCCTCTGGACTGCTTCCATCCTGTCTATGTCCTTGCGTAGATGAGGTCTCCAAAACTGCACGCAGTACTCCAGATGGGGTCTCACCAACTGTCTGTACGGAAGGATAACCACTTCCCGTTTTCTACTTATGATGCCCCTCCCTATGCATCCCAGTATCCCCCTGGCTCTCCTTACCGACTTCTCACATTGCTTACCCACCTTTAGGTTATCTGATATGACTACCCCAGGTCCCTTTCCATTATTGTTGTTGTTAGTACCTCACCTGCTATTGTGTTCTCTTCTCCTGGATTTTTATTTCCCAGGTGCATTACTTTGCACTTCTTTGCATTTAATCTAAGTTGCCATATGTCTGACCATTCCTCCAACCTTGCCAAGTCCCTTCTCATCCTTTCTACCCCCCTTGTGTATCAACTCTGTTACAGATCTATGTGTCATCGCAAAGAGGCATACCTTTCCTTCCAGACCCTCTGCAATGTCACCTATAAAGACGTTAAAGAGGACTGGACCTAGTACTGAGCCCTGAGGTACTCCACTAGTGACCCCCCCTTTCTTCGGAATGTGTTCCATTCACTGTTACCTTCTGTGTCCTGTTGTGCAGCCAGTTTGCTACCCAGGCTACCACCCTGGGACCCACTCCCAGGCTGGCTAACTTGATTATTAATCTTTTGTGCAGGACTGTGTCAAATGCCTTGCTAAAGTCTAGGTATGCCATGATAGAGAGGGAATAGTTTCACCCTACTTCTGTCGAAAACAGTTGCATTGTTCCTTAATAAGCCTTGAGCAGAGGGATTTAGAGGATGTCATGGATATGGGTATACTCAGTTTTAGTGTTTTCTGCAATTTGTTCCATAGAGAGGGCAACATAAAACTAATGGCTGTCCTTCCAAAGCGAGAATTGACTTTTGGCACTTTGAATAGGATGGAAGAGTAGCTTCTTAGGGCATATTTACTTATAGTGACTTGTGTGAAGCAGTCCAAGACATATTGTGGTAATTGCTTAGATATAGCTCTGAATATCCATAATGCAGCATTTCTGTCCCTTCTGAACTGAAGTGAAGTCCATCCAACTGCCGCATATAGGGAGCAATGATGGGTGTCGAATGGTAGTCCTGTGATAAACCTCAGTGCCCTATGATAGAGTCTATCCAATTTTCCAAGGTAGGAGGCAGGGCAACGACTGTATAAGAAGTCAGCATAGTTGATTACAGAAAGAAATGTGGTCTGGACCAGCCTTAATTTAGCATTACTTGTGAGAAAGTGTGTGATTCTAAAGTAAAGACCAAGTCTCTGACGAAGTTTCTTTAGTAGTTCTTCCATATGTTCTATAAAGGAAAGACTACTGTCGAGCCAGACTCCCAGGTACTTGAATTTTGATACAAATTCAAGGTTTTCATCAAGGATAGTGGATATATGTGGAAGTGTACTTAAATCTGGATATTCCGCATGTGTGTGGGGAGAGAAAAACATTGCCTTTGTTTTCTTTGCATTGAGCAGGAGTTTTTTACTCAGGAGTTGATGTTGGAGTAGATTGAACTCTGTTTGTAGCTCTTTGTAGGCTGCCTCTGGTGAAGAGCAGCTGACATATAGCACCGTGTCATCAGCAAATAGGTGTACAGTGGCCTTGGTGATGTTATTATCTATGTTGTTGATACAGATGGTGAATAGAATGGGACCGAAGATAGATCCCTGGGGTATGCCTCTTTGCAGTGGTTTAAATGGGGATGGTTCACCTTCAGCCTTAACCTGCTGGAGCAGTCCAGTAAGGTAGTTATTGAACCATCGCAAGGAGAGTGAGTCCAGCCCTATGGATTTCAGGGATGAGAGGAGCAGTTCATGGTCAACTGTGTCGAATGCCTTACTTAGATCCAGGAACACAGCACAAATTCACTTACTGTTATCCAATTCTGATTGCCAGTCATTGGTTACTTTTGCTAGGGCCATAATGGTGCTATGTTTGGCTGTAAGCCAAATTGTGTAGGGTTTAGGAGATTAGTTGCTCCCAGGTAGGCTCTCAGTTGTGTACTTACAATCTTTTCCAGTAGTTTAGATAGTACAGGGAGGATGGAGATTGGTCTTTTAGTTGTTGAGGTCACAAGGGTCCCCTGATTTAAATAGCAGAATGACCGCTGCAGTTTTCCAAATTGAAGAGATTGTCCCCAGTAGTAATGAAAGGTTAAATAAGTGTGTTATTGGTACTGCTAGTACCTGAACGGCAATCTTCAGGAAGTAGGGGTCGAGGGAGTCTGCACCTGCACTTTTCTTTATGTCCAGATGGCATAGCAAGTCTTCCACTTGCTTCAGCATAGCTGGTTGTAATGAGAATGTAGAGTCTGTCACCGGGGTTTCAGTAAGTTGTATGCCTAACTGGGATCTCATTGTATTTGTAGGAGAGTTGTCAAATGCTAATCCTGCAGTCGTGAAATGATTGTTGAATGACTGTAGAACTTCTAGCTTGTCGTTGATGATGGTTGTCCCGGAAATTATCTTGGCTGGAAGTGAATTACTTGGTGCATGGTCAGGTATGTCTTTGATGGTGTTTCAGAATTTAGTGAAGTTATGGAAAGAGGGGTCCAAATCAGCACGATAGTAGGCAGCCTTTGCGTCTCTGATCGTCCTGGTACATAAGTTCCTAGCCTTGCTATGATATACCCTCCACCGACCCGATTGGAGACTAAGTTTTTCAGTTTATTCTTCCAAATGTTGTGGGGGAAATAGGCTGAATCCTGTGAAACGGTGCTATACGTGCTTACCAGTAGAGAAAGGTGGTTTGGGAATGGTAGATCCAGGATATTTTTTTGTCACACCCTGTTTATGTCTTAGACAGTTAAGTGTGGTCTTGTATATATAGATACTCTATCATAAATGGAATGTGTTGATTTTAGATAGATATTTTCAAGCATGGTGTATAATCCCACCCAAACTACCTAAATTATTACGTGTCCCAGAATATTTTAGACCTGTGGCTTCCAAGATCTGTACATGAGGGATAACTAAACAACACATAATTCAAAACTCTGGGAAAAAATTTTATCAGCAGGTTTTGAACACTGTTTTTCCAGCAGAACGTTGTTTTAAAAATTGCCCACAAAACAGTAATCAGCTGGTTTTATCCCAACTAATGAATAAGAGAATACCCCTATACATGTGGGAACATTTATTGCTGTCTGCATATGGCAGATTAAATATCAGAGGGAACACCAAATATAAAGCAAGGGAGGAATGGAACTGCCCATATTTAGACTGCATAAACCAGGAAGAAACTACAGAACACTGTCTTTTCCTTTGTTCTTATGCTAAACCTTTATGGATTTTTTTGGGCAAATAAATGGGGGTTAAAATGGTTAATTGGTTTAACATATGATGTTCTGGTACTTGGGGAATTATCCCAAGCAGGGACATGGTATCACCAATATACGCTCATTATTTTTTTATGTCGTCTCAAATATTTTTTATGGCAAGCCAGATGCCAGTGGGTGCTGCCACAAAAGAAAATGTCATAAGAAAATGTAATGATTTTAGTACAACAAGCCATGCTGAAAGTTTGTTTAAAAGATATATCTATACATACATCCCAAAAAGTCTCCATATGGTGGAAGGGGTTTGGTATGTTTATTAAATATCAGTAACGCCTGAATAAGCATTGTTGGTTCAAGAATTAACTCTATGTTTTTAAACAAGTTATATTATATGTCTGTAATGTGTATATTAGAAAATGTATGATTAGACATATTTGTTTTTCCTTTTGTGTTTCCTTTCTGTGTGAATCAACACTGTACAGACTGAATTTGCTTTGAGGATTTAGTAAATCTTGATTCCCCTACACATAGGGTGGGGGGAGGGGAGTTTTCAATGTTTTACTTTTTTATGTTTAAGATTTCTCTCTTTTTGGGATACCGTTTTACTTTATAGGATAAGTATGACTGTAATACTTAATCCTTTATTTTCCCTCTCCCTTTTGGTTTCTCTGATATGTACCTTATTGTGTGTGATATGACACTGTGTGTAACTAGTATGATTTTGATGTTATTGCAATAAAACTTCCCCGACTCACAGGTAGGGGAACCTCTAACATCCTGGCATTTTGCCAAGATGGGTGCTTCTGCTGCACCTGGGGATGAGATGGATGTGGAGGCAGAAGAGGTCTCTTCTTCTGGCCTGCCTAGCTCTGAGACCGAGCGGTTCTTTGATGCTGCTAATATAGTGGACACTATAGTATCTGCAAAGATTGAGGATAAATTCTCTACTGAAATATGAATGGTTCCTACGGAGGATTTAACGACTACTGAGATGATCTTTAAACTGATTATGGAGCCTCCAACGAGAGTGGTGGTCCTACCTGATGCGGTGCAACCGGCTGAGCCTGTTCTCCAAACAGATGACACAGAGATTCTGCAAGCACAACTCCAGAGGGAGGAGCAGTGCTTCAAGGCAAAACAGATTGAGCTTACTCGAGCAATTGCTGCCAGTCGTAGTAATAGTGCTATGGCTCCACAAGACGAGGTCCCTACAGTCATAGTCTTGACTTGTCCTGCACCTCCAGATGTTGGTTCTCAGCAAGGTTCCATTGCAGATGCTATGTCAAGGGGGAAAGCAGCTGATCCTTTACCGAAAGACCCGGTCTTTTCTTTTCAACCAGGTATCTTTCTCCTTTCTTTGTTTTCAAAGGACAGAAGTCGCAATTACTGGTAGAGGGCACATTAGGAATGGCAACTGCAGACCAGAGTAGGTCTAGCCTAAAATGAGTCACCGGTTCGACTCCTCAAGCTAAATTGACCAAGTGGTCGATTGATTCCATCCTTCAGGCAGCAGGTTGGGAAAAATCAGAACAATCTGGACAATGGACTTCGAGGTCTTCCCCGATCCAGATACCAGAGAAATCTCCAGTCTCGTTTCATGAGTTACAGTTTATGGATTCCCTTGAAAGTAAAACTGGGCCATTTTCTCAGGCAGATTCCCAACCTCCTTCTGTCTCACCCTTGCACTTTCCATCGGATTTAGCCTTTACACAGAATCCTTATTTGTTATTGCCAAATGCTCCCTCCCCCCCCCCGGTGAAGGTCGCTACCATCGCTGACCCACCTGTTGATCTGGCGGACACTGGGATACCACTGAGCCCTGTTACCTCTCCAGTACCCAGCTCTTGATGATGAGCCACCACCTAGACCTAGACAAGACAGGTCATATGCCTCCTTTTTAAGACAACCTATGTACCCTGCAAAGTGGCAAAATGCAGTACAGCTCCTTTACAAGGGTGGCCTAGACATCTTCCCGGACTGAATGCATGTGGCCAGAACTTTGCTTAAAGAATCAATGCAATTTACTGCCACTGAAATATATGTATTGATTCATGTGTCGAGGGAAAGTAGATTTGATGTTAGCTTCAAACTAGGTAGAGGGCTGCATAGGTTTTGGGCACTCCATCAAGACTTAAAGGATACTCCTCTCTGGACACCATTTCAGGTCATACCATTGACTAAGCCAGCTAACAGAACCATCACCATTCTTTTCAGGAACGAAATGGTCAGTGTCACTGATCCTTTGTTCTGGCTCCATCAGCAGTGTTTGGTTTTGAGGTTCCCTGATGCTATATTTGATGAAGAACGGATTTGGACTGGTGGATGGCAGATACTGGTAGTTTTAAACACCAATGAGGATGGTCTTCAACATCTCCCTAACTGTTTTTTTTTAGGTTGAGACAGGGGTGGGGTGTACTCTTCTATGCTGGGCAGCCCAAAGCATGTTACCGTTGTGGAGAGACTGGACACATCAGCAGTCTTTGTGACAAACCTAAATGTACATTATGCAATGAACTGGGGCACACTAGTGACAAATGTACGAAAGGTGTGTTGTGTAATCTTCATAACCATTGTGGGCACTGCTATCACTCGTGTCCTAAAACTGCACATAATCACCCAGGCCAGACCGATAGTGAAGAGCAACCACTTCTGATTGCAGTTGCTCAAAAGGGACACTCTAGAGTAGCCCCTTTCTGACCCCAGACTGTGTCAATAGAACAGGAAAAGGGTGCCACTGTATCCTTTCCTAGAGCAATGGATAGAAAGGAACTGTTGCCACAACATGCACACAGCCCCCCCTTTCAGCCAGAACCTAGGCTCCTGGAACAGACTCTCCCTCCTCTCCCTGCTCAAGTCAGTGCTGAGCTTGACATGTTAATTGAGGATACTCTCCCCCCCCCCTTCCTCAGTGACTACAGACACGTCACCCCAGGCTTTTATTTAACTCTAAAAATTGATTAGCATTTTGCTCGCAAAAGTCCTAAAACATTGTGAAAATGCATAGCACTTGCCTCACTGTGCTTAACAAACATAACACTTCTAGAAAACCTATATAAATGCTTTCTGTACAATTAGTATTGTCCCAAGAAAAAAACTGCTAATCAATTATTTAAAACCCTGTTACCCCACACCCAGGACCAATTTCCCAGTCGGTGGTGGACAAAACAGGGACTAGGAGGCAACGAGTCTGGGCACAGCTCGCTTCTAAGGTTTTAAAGAAGACATCAATTCCAACCTCCAACTGCTATGACCCTTTGCTTGATTTACCTGATGTTTCTGGCAATGACTTGGATGAATCTTCAGTACAGTCCTATGTACCGGAAATGGGCTCAGATGTTGAAGCCCCCTCACCCTCTCCCATTCCTCTACCAAAGACCACATCTGGTTCTGCCACGATTTCTACTAAGTCTCAGGCTAAGCTGAAACACTCCAGAACAACACAGAGCAGTTCTGCAAAGCCCCCTTGAAGGCTTTGTTCAGTCCTTCTGAATTTGTTCCCACATCCACTTTAGTTAAGTGGCATCTTCAATCCCCATATATACTATTAATGTTAATAGTATATAAGCCCCTAGCAAAAAGCTTGCTGTTTTCTCTTATCTCAGACAATTTTGAACCAGTATCTTCTTTTTACAAGATACCAGAATACATTCGACCCAAGAAATACGACAAGCTGTACACTTCTGGCATGCAGGTCCCAGGGGATGATTCTTGCTCAGGAGTGGCCATCTTATTTTTGAATGTACAGTTTGCTTTGGTTAAATTAATAGATTTGGTTCCCAGGAGGGCACTCATTTTGGATGTTACAGTGAATAATGTTTTATTTAGTTTTTTGAATATTTATGCATCGCAACCTAAAGCGGACAAAATAACATTGTTTCAGGTGTTGCGACCTTTTCTGTACTCTGCCCAAAATATTATCCTAGGATGGTACTTTAATTGTCATCTTATGCTTCAAAACCATGGAAAAAGATCTACCACAAAAAAATATTCTGTGACATGGCTTTAAAAATAAAAAAAAGATTCACAACCTGAATCTTGTGGATGCGTATCTACAGGTAATGGGTACACATGACCCAACTTTCTATAAGGGACCCTTAGCCACACGTATACATTTTTTTCCATCACTACCTCATTAAAGATTCAGGAGGCCCAGGTTCTTATAGCCGAGTTTTCTGATCATGGTATGGTGCAAGTCAGACTATGTGATGTATCCCAGCCCACACGAGGACCTGGAATGTGGAAATGAAATTCCTCTTTGCTAGATAAACCTGACACTGAACAGTTAGTTTTAGCTCTCATAACAGCTAGGAAATCTGTCCTGCTTATGTCTGATGACACAGTATTGTGGTGGGAAGACACTATTTACTACATTTCATGCCTCTTTAAAGGTCACAGTAAAACCCTATGTAATGCTTCTTATTTATTATATTTACAACACAGGAATCAATTGCAAAAACTTCTCACTCTCTCTTACACAATAGGTCATGATTTTGGTACACAAATTGTGAATTTAAAAGGACAAATGACCACTTTCTATGTACAACAGGCTGAGTGTTTAAAATTTCAACAACAATTTAGTACACAAGGGAATAAAGGACAAATCTGTCCCTATGAATCCTGTCATATGGATAATCAGCACAAACACATGGCAGGGCTGTGGTACAATACCCATTCCCTGTGTACGGACATTAGCGGGATTGCAGACATAGTTACACAGCATACCATGCAGCTTTTTCAAGCACCTGTTCCTCGACTCCCTGACCCAGGGAATTTCCTTTCAAATATACCTCACCGTTTGTGTTCCCCTGAGGAGGCCTTAACTGTAATGATTGATATTTCCCCTGCTGAAGTTGACGCCACCATTAAGGCATTGCCAGTAGGTAAAGTGCTGGGATCTGATGGATTAACATCTGAATTGTATAAGCTGATAGGACCTGTATTACTAGTAGAACTGGCTCTAGTCTTTTCTTGTCTCCTTAATTCCAGGTCCCTGTCTATCAGAATTTTGAATGGCCAACTGATTTATATTTATAAGAAAGGTGACAAATTTGACATTCATAATTGGCGTCTGATCAGTTTATTAAATACTGATTTTAAGCTTTTAATGAACATTCTGAATACTCGGCTTTTGCCGGTGGCAAATAATATACCCTCCTTGGCCCAAAAGTGCACTCTGCCTGGCAGAAAAATTACAGACCACTTGTTATTGTTAAGAGAAATTTTTTAACATGGAAGTAAGGGTAGATTGTCTGGGTATGTTATTTCTTTGGACCAGCACAAAGCTTTTGATTCTGTCACATACATGGTCTGTGCTCAATCATATGGGATCCCACAACAATTTGTCTCCTGGGTACAACGTTTGTATAAAGTAGCCAAGATGACACCAATCATAAATGGGTGGAAAGGTCCTATGGTTCCAGTGGGCCATGGTGTAAGACAGGGTTGCTTGTTAGCCCCCTTGCTCTATATGTTTTGTCTTGACCTTCTGCTCAGATTAATAAATTCCTCCCCCACTATACACCATATAGTATACAGTTGAAGGACATATCCATTTCACATGCTACAATTGCTTATGTGGATGACATTTGTTTATTAGTAGAAGACAAGTATTCTGTCGATCTTGCCCTTCGGCTCTGTGCCTTGTATGGGGAGTATTTGGGAGCCATTCTTTATTTGACTAAAAGTTCTGGTAGAAGTTTGGGTTTCCAGGCTCTTCGTTGTCCTGATATAACGATTATCCCCATGACAACTGAGCCTCTACGCACCCTGGGCATTATTTTTGATGTTGATAATTTGGCCTTTTTGAATTGGGAACCTAAATTGCAACAGGGCAAACTTCTGGAGGCTAAGTGGAACAAGTACCCACTTAGCAGGCAGAAGAGAGTTCATTTAGTAAAATCCTATTTGATGCCTCTTTTTTTATATATATGCTCAATTTCCCCCTACTTAAAGCTTTAGAAATCACGATTTAAAGTTTATTTTTCCAAGCGATCTGGGGCAGTAGGACAAACCCCATAAAGAGAAACATTACCTATCTGCCCAGACACTTAGGAGGTCTAGGAATGGTTAATCCCATTCCATTTTTTCAGTTTTTTCTTGGCTTCCAATTTTAAACCATTAATGTTTTATATGGGACAGGCATGGGTCACTTTCCTTTTAGCCTCTTGTAAATTCTGGTTCAGACAATGGGAACAAGGTATGATAGGACTATTGAGACAGTCAGCTGATACTCCAGAATTCCTTAGAAAGGTATTTCTGAAACTTAAACAGTGGGAAGTTCCATATCAAATCATTCTGAAATAATTCAGAAAAGAGATTTTTTTGGATACAGTTACATAATTTCCAGGAAGCGGTTACCTTTCCCTTATACCCTGCTCATTGCCTTTCATTTTTGTGTTTGCTTGCACACATGTGCAAGAAACACAGTGTGTCAGCTTTCCTCACAAGGGGGTTGTGGAGGCGCGGCAGTGTTGTGGCCAACAGCTGCAGTCCATTTTTGGGCTGGTCTCTGCTGCACCAATAGAGCAGCATGCTGTCAATGACAACAGTTAACCTAGCAGGCCACTAGATCAAAGTAATTGAACCGCTGCAATCAGGGAGCGCCCAGTCAGAGTGCAATCAGCTGTTCGTATGCTCCCTGACTGCAGCGACCAATTACAAAGCTGAAAGCTGCAGCCCCCCCCTTCAGTGTGCCTTCCCGGTGAAAGAAACTGTTATATAGCCCCCTCCCCCCCAGCACCTCTATGTGCTGACAGGGATGCCCAATCCCCCTGTCGGCATGCCCCCTCATTCATCATTTGCCGATGTGGGAGCCCACTCCCGTCGGCATGATGTTCACCCCAAACTGATTTTTGCAGAGGGGTGCCCAGTCCCCTCGGCTCTTGTCTCCCCCCAACCCCGACAGGTGCCAACGGGGGTGCCCAATTTCCTGTCGGCTACAGCACCCCCAAACAGTCAGGTGGCATGCTGGGAGCCCACCCCAGCATACCCAAACAAAATGTCCCTATAAAAAAGAAAACCTTCCAGAAATGTTTTTTTTTTTAAATAAACCTGTTAAGTAGAAAACGGTCCCCAGTAGATTCCTTCCCCAACACGCGCCCACCTTCCGCATACCCCACCTCCCCACACCCCCTCACCCCATACTTACTTTCCGAGTCTGGCACGATGATCTTCAGTGGACTGGGAACACGTCTGCACTCTTCAAAGCTGACTGCGAACTGAGGAAGTGATGGTAAGCTTTATAATGGGATAGATAGGGTTTTTTCAACTTTGAAGAATATCTCAGGCATTTTTGGGAGTTTTTTCACCAAATTTTCAACATGGGGTTTTTGGGACTCCACCTCATGAATTCTGTCACTGTCATTTTGTTAATCAGCCCCGAAAGGTGATTTCGTGGTCACTGCATGGAACCACCTTTTGGGACCGATTTACAAAATGACAGTGTCACAGTTCATGAGGTAGGGCCCAAAAACCCTATGTTGAGAATTTGGTGAAAAAATTCCCCAAAATGACTGTTTTACGAGCATGTGTTGCGCTGTTCCTACGCACGCTCATAAGTTCACAAAGTTTCAATATTTTCACTCCAGATTTTCAACATTGCCATTTTACCACCTCTCCTTATGAGCAGTGCAGCTTTCATTTTTCACATCTCGCCTAAATGTGTTTCTGTACATGTAGCGCACAATGGTGCAGTCAGTGTGTGAAATCAGTGTTCGGCACACATTAAGAAAATCATAGTGACACTGTTCATGAGCAGATGTGTTAAAATGGCTATGTTGAAAATTTGGCAAAAGAATTCTCCAAAATGACTGTTTTAAGAACGTACATTACACAGTTCCTATGCACGCTTGTAACTGCAAGCATTTTTAATATTTTCACTCCAGATTTTCAGCATTGCCATTTTACCACACCTCCTTATGAACAGTACAGCTGTCATTTTTCACATTTCACCCAATATGTGTTTTCGCACATGTAGCATACAATGGCACGGCCGGTGTGTGAAATCAATGTTCAGGACAGAGTAAGAATATCATAGTGACACTGTTCATGAGGTAGGCCCCCCAAAACCCTATGTTGAAAATTTGGTGAACAAATTCCCCCAAATGACTGTTTTACGAGTGTGCGTTATGCAGTTCTCTGCACATTCTGTACTCTTCAGCATTTTAATATTTTCACTCCAAATTTTCAGCATTGCCATTTTACCAGACCTCCTTATGAACAGTGCAACTGTCATTTTTCACATTTCACCCAATATGTGTTTTCAGACATGTGGGCCGGCATATTCAGACTGTGCCCATCTGTGACGCAAGCCTGGGCACAGTACAATTAGGCTGAGTGAGGGTGAGGACCAGATGATATTCAATGGTGCTACACCATGGCTCAGCACCACTGAATATGGCACTGAGGGTGCAAGCATTGCGCACGGTGCAGTGGCTCTGTGCCAGGTGCAAGTGGCAGAATAGGGAAGGGGAATGCGCCAGCACAAGTGCACTTGCGCTAGGCTCATCAAAGCGATATTCAGAACTGCACATGCAAATAAGGTCATTATGCATGCAAGGCAGAAATGGGGCCATTTGCATTCCATTATGACCCCATTTGCATGTAATGCACCAATCCCCAGCGAGTTGCGCCTGGCGTCCTGTGAGGCTGCAGCCGTCGGGGACTGATGCCCTGCAGTTCCCCTGCCTGTACACCTGATCATGGACATACATGAACAATATATCTCTGGTGGTCCAGTGGACCCCCCCCGCCCGATCATGGGCAGAAGTATAAGACAGATCCCTGGTGGTCCAGTGGACCACCCTTGCCTGATCGCGGGCAGAAGTAAAACAAAAATCCTTGGTAGTCCAGTGGACCCCCCCCTTGTCTGATCACAGGGATAAGTAAAATAAAAATCCCTGGTGGTCCAGTGGACCTCGCCCCCTCACCTGATCATGGGCAGTAGTGTAAAATGATTCCATGGTGGTCAAGTGGAAACCCCCTCATCGCCCGATCGCGGGCACAGACATATGGAAATACCCTGGTGGTCCAGTGATACCCCCTCCCCATCTGCCCACTGCATTATCCCGCCACCCTGCACCCCCCCAGTCAGCAGTGAGCAATAGCACACCTCCCACAAGCCGCCCAGCCACCCACCAGCTGACAGTGCACAGTTTGGCTGTATGCCTATTGGTCCACGCAGTGGACCAATAGGCGCACAGCCAAACTGTATGCTGTCAGTCGGCGAAAGCATCTGGGTGGCTTGCAGGTGGGTGCTCGCCCGCCGCTGACTGGGGGGCAGGTGGTGGGTACGTGAGTGGAGGGTGGGAGGGGCACCACTGGGCCACCAGGGTATTTCTGTATGTTTGTGCCCGTGATCTCGGCGATGGGGGGTGCTCCACGGGACCACCATGAAATCATTTTATACTACTGTCTGCAATCGGGCGAGAGGGGGGAGGTCCACTGGACCACAGGGATCTCTTACTTCTGCCTGCGATCGGGCAAGGGGGGTCCACTGGACCACCAGGGATTTGTCTTTTACTTCTGTCCATGATCAGGCGACAGGGGGGCCACTGGACCACTGGGGGGCTGTGTGCCCTGATATGGTGTCTGGGGAGGTTGGGAGGCCACCCATGGCAGGCAGCTGCTGTGTTGCGCCATGCAATATGGCAGCCCTCCTGTGGGTGTCCCCAATTTGTTCCCTGTTTTTCAGGAACATCTCTGCATCCCTCCCTGTGTGGCACAATGCGGGGGGGGTGCCGACATGTCATCACACATCCGGGCTGAATATCGAGATGTGCCGCATATGCGTAGGCACACCTCCCCTCTGCCATTGCTTGCCAGATATATAGGGTTGCTCTCAGCTTAGTCGAGATTTGGGCAACTCAACTTGCCCTTTTCAATATCGTGTTGGGGTGCATTAGTGGGTTACGCTTGGTGCAACCCTGTTGCGCCATGCGCATCCCTTTTGAATATCCTGACTGTAGCGTACAATGGCGTGGTTGGTGTGTGAAATAAATTTTTGGGACAGATTAAGAAAATCATAGCGACACTGTTCATGAGCTGATGTGTTAACCTGGCTATGTTTAAAATTTGATGACAAAAGTCCTTAAAATGAATGTTACGAGCATGCATTGCACAATTTCCACACACCCTCATAAGTTCACGAATTTATAATATTTTCAGTCCAGATTTTCAATATTGACATTTTTCCACACCTCCTTATGGACAGTACAGCAGTCATTTTTCACACCTAAACAAAATGTGTTTTCGCACTCCTGGCGCAGAATAGCACATTTGCTATGGGAAATTAGTGTTCAGGACAGATTAAGAAAATCACAATGACACTGTTCATGAGCAGAAGTCCCAAAATGCCTGTGTTGGAAATCTGCTGTAAAAAATCCCCAAACTAATTACATTACGGGTGTACACTGCACATTTTCTATGCACACTCGTGACTTCACCAGTTTTTGTATATTTTCACTTCAGATTTTCAACAAAGCCAATTTTTTTACACCTCCTCATGAACAGTCCACCTGTCACTTTTCACATGCTGTTTGAAATCTGTCTTTGCACCTGTGGCGCCAAATGACGCAGTTGCTGTGCAAAATCACCTTTTGCCTAAAGAACTGATAGTGTCACTGTTCATGCAGTAGGGTCACAAAAAGCTCATGTGGAAAACTTGAAGTAAAAACACCAAGAAATGCCAGGGCGTTAGGGTTTTTGACCATAACGTCCTACCCTGTAGGGACTGACAGGCGTCAGGAGTGTGACTTGGGATTGTCGACAGTAATGTTCATACCATTCCATCCCCACCCCCGCTGTGCAGCCAGTGCTAGGCATCGAGGTGCGTCTGGAACCCTTTGCTGCCAGAGTTCATCTCATTCTCCTATACTGCACCTATTTCAGTACATTTCCTTATGGAATGAGGTGAATGTAAAGCCCAAACACTCCAAGGCACACCTCAACACTTGTCAGTGTCTGAGGGGTAGGGTGAGGTGAAATGTCGTGACCGTCACGGGCGATGGCCCAGAGGCACACCCCAATGCCTGTCCATCTCTGCAGGGTGAGGGTAGAGTTGGAATCAGTTCAATACTTCAATGCCATTCCTATACTGCATCTGTCTAACTCCTGCATTACCACTGCTAATGCCAACAAGCAAACATTTGGCATTGACAAATGCTTGTTATTAATTCCTATGAAAGAACAAAGAATTCCAGATAAAATCTGTGGCTTTCACTGGTTGAGTTGTCATTTGAAAATAAATATTAAAAACAACCAGAAGCATAAACAGCTGTCTGAGAGAATGTACATTAGGCCTCTTTGTTTCCAGGAATTAGAGACAATTGATCATCTCTATTTTTACAGTGTAGTTATATTGTAGGTTTTTGGAATACCCTTTTGATGGTTTGGCAGGAACCTTGGTTTACTACTGTGTCTAATGAGATGCTGATGTTTGGCCATTATGATAGGTACGCTGTTAATGGTACTGGAGCACACTTAATCTGGTTCAGATGTCCCCATTACATGAATTGTACAGGTTTGTTTGTTTTTTCCCTTAATGTGTTGACTTTAGAAAGTGCTATCTGCAAAGTTGGTTATATACTGAGGCCCAGATATTCAAAAGAGTTGAGCCATGCGCAATAGGGTTGCGCCTGCGCAAGTCCGAAATTGCGCCATTCTACGATATTCAGCAGGAGGCAATTGCACCCCCGAAATCATGCTGAGCAACAGCGCAATGATAATGAAGGCATGCGCAACCGAAGGGGGAGGAACCATGCATAAATGGCGCAGTGCAATATTCAATGACTTGCGCCATGCACAAAAGGGGAGCAAGCAGAAGTTGCGCCATAGTGGAAATGAGCCAAAATAAAAAGGAGCAAGGGAGAGACACAAGAACACTACAGGGAAGCCACATGAAGCAGAACCCTAGGCAGACAGAGAGGGCAGGAGGGACAAACAGGGCAGGCCAGGGAAAGGGCACCCTGAACACCCAGGCACAGGGAAGGTGTGGGGAGCCACAGCTAGTGCAGAAGGGGGAAGTGCCACACAGCACAGAGGCCCCACAGACAGGTGTTCCCAGTGCAGGGGAAGTAGCAGGGAGGACAGCGAGGAGAATACAGTAACAGCTGCCGGGGGGGTGAACACAAGCCAGGGACATGGCCAGTGCCACCTTCCAAATGGAGGCCGTTATGAGGGGGATGAGAAGGCGTGCGGCAGGGGGGCGTGGCCGTGGAAGGGCCCATCGGCGGTATGCCCCCAACAGGCAGTACCGAACCCGCACCAGCTTCGAGCTGTACACTGATACTGAGATTGTGGGCTGGTACCGCCTGAATAGGGTAATTCTGAGGTAGCTCTGTGAGCTGTGCAGTGATGTGATGTAGGCACCCACACAACGGAGCCATGCCCTGTCAGTGGAGACTAAAGTAACAGCCTGCATGTGCTTGCTCACCATGGGTACCCTCCAGAGACCAACTGGGGACACCACAGGCATAACCCAGTCAGCCATGTCACGCCACCTCACCCAATTCCTCAGCTGCTGCTGCCACATAGCCAGGAGCATCCATTTCCCCAGCACACGGCGGAGCGCACAGCAAACATACAGGAGTTCCACAGGGTAGCACGTATGCCTGGCATGCTAGGGCAATAGACTGCACCCATGTGGCCATCCGCACCACCTGGCTCAAGGGGCCACATACATCAATCGCAAGGGCATGCCAGCATCAACTGCCAGGTGGTGTCTGCGATGTCAGGCCGCTTATAATCAATGTCTGTGCCACGTACCCTGGGGGAGCACACGATGTCTTCATCTGTCACCAGTCAGCACTGTGCCACAGATTCGAGAGTGGGGACATCCCCACTGGACACCTAGTGGGTGAGTATGCAAACCACATGGACAATCATAGGGCCTGGGGGGGCATGGCCAGAGGTGACATGGGTAGTGGGCTACATGGCCTGGGGCAGGGCGATGCTGATCACCAAACTAACCTCTGCCCTCTACACACAGGTGACAGTGGATACCCACTCCGTCCCTGGCTGCTCACACCCTACCGGTGGCCCGCGACCCCATTGCAGCAACGCTGCAATGAGGCACACGCCACCACACGTAATGTCATCGAGTGGGTGTTCGGGATGCTGAAGGCACGTTTCCGTTGCCTGGACACTTCCAGCGGTGCCCTACAGTACAGCCCCTCAAAGGCCTGCGGGCTATTCCTGGACTGTTGCATCCTGCACAACATGGCCAATGAATGTGGGATAGCTGTACAGGTCGAAAAGGGGGACAGCAATGGGGACAATGAGGACACCGGTGACGATGGTGAAGGGCAGCCCCCCCCTTGGGCGACGGGACCCCCGACTGATCCGGCTGGCACAGCTGCACCGGGACACCATCACAGAGGAGCACTTCAGCCAACTCAGGTAAGTCATGGGGCCATGTGCAACCACCAGTGGCTAAGGCACAACCCACAAACATGCATACACACACACCAGGGGTGCATGCCATCAAGGAAAGTGGCAGGGCACAGAAGCACACACACAACCAGGGATGGGTGAGGATTAACATGCTACGTGGACGGACACACACACACACACACACACACACACACACACACACACACAATGCAGCAAACATGCACAGAGGGCAGGAGGCACACTGACCCAGTACGCCAGCCCTAGCAACACACATGTCCACAGGTCACCACGCCCTCTGCCTGTCCATGTGCGTGTGTCAGATGCTGAGCACCATTGCACATTGGTGTAGAGCACAATGCAGGCATCATCATGCACACGCAACTGCGGACAGCAGCCGGGAGGGTGTGCAGGTGGACTGTGTGTCCGCATGCAGGGCCGGGTACCCACCCGTGCACTGCCCACTGAACCACACAATCTACACAGGGCAGCACCAGACAGTAGCTGCGCTGGGAGACAGGTCAGTCACATGACACAGTGCTCCGGCCACCACGGATGCGTGGGTGGCCCCGCCGAGACCCGTCAGCACTGACAGGCTGACCACTGGCCTCTTGGGGTGGCACCGATGGTCCCCCAGGGGTTCCACTGCGTGAACGCAACCGTGCTCGCACAGGGGACTGCAGCACACCAAACATGCCTGCACCAGAAGTGCTCGGGATGCCCACAGCTGAACCCGGTGTCAACAGGGTGGGAGTCGCATGACGCCGGGAATGGGGAGTGGACAGTGCACTGCGTGGTGTCTGCGATGCATGGACACCTGACTGTGTGCCCATTGTGGCCATGACAGCAGTGAATGCCTGTGCATGCCTGTCAATAGCAGCGGTCACATCCTCCCGCAAACGGTCCATCCCTGCCAGGATCAGAGCGCTGTCCCTGCTGTGACGCTCCTCTGCCCACTCCAGAGCCACATGCAATGCATCCATGGACGTCGCAAGCCACATCTGCTGCTGGACCGATGCTTGTAGTAGGCGGGTGTGCTCATCCAAGAGGTCATCGGCCTCCTCGGCATCTTGTCCCTCAGAGTGTGCACGGCCCTGATGATCAGCACCTCTTGAGGGTGGGTACTGCGCACCAGGACCAGGTCTGGGCATGTCCACAGGCAGTACACAGATGCCGCCGCTGAACCCTGTACCCCCAAGCCCATTGGCCAACTGCTGATGCTGCCCCTCTGGCTGCTGCTCCCCAGGGCTCATTGGTGCTGCCGCAGTCACTGCAACAGTCCCACTGTCCAGAACAGACACCAGTGCTGCCCCACTGGTGCTGACAGGCACAGGCTGGAACTGTGCTGACATGCAGGCCTCCACAGCAGCACCACCCACAGCCATGGGCGTGAAGTGCCCTGCTGTGTGGCCATCCCGTGGTACACACGTGTCACTGTCCATGACGTTAGTGTCATCATCGGTGACGGACTCTGCACTGGCCCCAGTCACAGCATGCTGGCATCCGTGGATGCCGGCACACTGGGACACAGGCAGGGCATCCTCCACACCTGTTACAACGACATCAGTGTGGACAGCCAAGTGGCCCCACTGTTGCAATGATCCACGTATACCCGTGGAGGTGGATGGGCCCTCCTCCATCTCCAGCTGACTGTCCTCAGTGGACAGGCCCACCACCGCTGACCCATGCAGAAGTTCAGGATCTGTAAAGGAAAGCAAAGTTGCGTTACTGCCTGTGACCTACCCTGCCCCCCCATAGACAGACCATGACTTACCATGCAGTGATGGGCCACCACCCATCTGGAAGCCACAACCCGGAACACCCTCAATGGCACTGCGCTGCATGCTTCCAGCAAGCCTCTCCTCCTGTGGAGTCAGGTGTAGCACCTCCGGCTGTCCCCCACCTGTTGCAGCTCATGCTGCCCTGATGGCAGCCACCTTCTCCTTTATCCTCCTCCTGTCTGTGCCCATCTTTTCTTACACTCCTGCATGGAGCACTGGTGGCTGCCATGCAGGTTCACAGCACGTGCCACCTCCTCCCATGCAGCAGCATGGGCCTGAGGCATTCCCCGCCGTCCACTGAGAAGTGGCTCCTGATCCAGGTAGGCCTCAAACAGGGCTTTGGTTTCGGCCTTGGTAAAGTTAGGCCTCCTCCTCCTCCCACCACTGTGTTCCTCCTCTCCAACAATGTGTTTGGTCATTATGTAGCCTGTAAGAATGGCATTGTTACCTGTGACTGTGCAGTCCCATGCATGCCCCTAAATCCACAGTCCACAGTCCCAAACAGCATGCAACTCACCAATAGACTGCAGTAACTGACTATGGCCACTGCAGCCCAATGTCGCACTTTTATAGTGCAACCCATGCAAATGAGGTGAGGCGCAACTTTAAGTATATGCAAATTGCAGTGCTGCGCCATTGAATGGCTGATTAAATGATTTGCATATGACGGCTGAATATCGAGCTGTTGCGCTTTGAGCAATTGTGTTGAACGTGCTGAGCCAATGACGCAGTTCTGTGACATGCGTAGTGCACACCTTACTGCGCATGCCCGGGTTGCTGACACAGGCATCTGCCACGCTGATGACGTGCTGTGCGCGGTAGGCAATGCAGGGCATGGCCACCATTGTGCCAGAGGCACTATAGTGATGGTCACTACATGGCGCTGTGCACTGGGCCATCATAGGCGCACTGGGCCAACTACGCTGTAGGCCGCTAATGGTGGTGGCACACAGGCAGCCAATCGCGCTACACGCATTGGGTTCCAATGGCGCTGTGCGTGTCCATGTGCCAGAGACCCTTGACCCTGTGCCTGACCTTTGCCCCCTAGGTGCCATGCATCAGGCATGGGTGCACCTCTATCGTGCTGTCACATAGGGAATGGCAGTGCTGTACCGTGCAGCATCTGCACGTGGGGAGCCGCACTGCAGAGCACCATATTGCCTAATAGAGCAGTGAGAATGGCACGCAGGAGGGCAGCCCAGTGGTCTGCAATCAAGATGGCCAACCTAGTGGCCATTGTGGAGCCACACCATAGGCCACTGTTCAGGGAGGTGCCCATGGACAGGGCCAGGACCCAGGTGTTGCAGGAGGTGGCCACTGCACTTGAGGAGGCCACAGAATGGGGAGAGAACCGAGCAGTGCTGCCACAGATACAGGGACCTGCAGCGGAGGGAGCCGGAGTTACTGGCACTCCTGCAGGCACATGCCAGGAGGGGCATAGTGCCACGGCCAGGTAGGGGTTACGTCAACACACTTTAATCTTCCACGTGGGTAACAGTGTTGTATGTGTCCACCACATGGGGGAGGGACCGTCCAGGGCTGGCTGTGGTGGTATTCACAGGGTGTGGGGTGGGTGGGTGGGTCTGGCTGGGTGGGAGGGCACACACCTGGGGGCAGGAGGACTTTGCTACAGGATTGTACTGATGTTCCTCTCTCCATGTTTGCCCCACAGGCCCGGAGGAATGCCACCGTGCACGTGAAGAGTGGCGGCAGGAAGAGCAGGGTGCAGCCAGGTGGGGCGAGGGCCCTCACCGCCCACTTGACCGGCCTGATGAAGGTGAGTGCCATACTGTACATCCATGATTACTATTGCATGCTGTGTGACAGGGTGGGCAGCGGGGCATGGCCACCATCCATCGACATCACTGCCATGCACGTGACTTGTTACAGTCAACACTGTCCAGTGGCAATGCATGTCTGGGTGTGCAACAATGGTGGTCCATGCATGCACCAGGTACATGGTTGTGCCATTGCCTTTGCACCACATAGCCATGTCACAAAACTGCCACGGTGGTGCTGTGAGTGACTTGGCCGGTGTGTGTGTGCAGCGTTCCGCATGGCTGTATGCGCCTGGGTGGGCAGGTCATGTGGACGTGATCACTGCTGGTGGTCACACACCATCACAGAGGTATGTCCCACGGCCATATGCCATGCATAGTGGGCGGGCTGTATGGGGTTGTGCATTCACACCTATTGACTGTGCTCCCTTGTCCTAAGTACCCGCCATCTACGTGAAATCAGGGAGGCGCTGCGGGAGATATTACTGGTGGCGAGGGCGTCACTGGACATCCTCAGATGAATTGATGACACCGGGGTCCTAAGGAGGCACAGAGCCCGGAGGAGTCAGAGCGGGGAGAGGCGCTTCCGCTTGCGATCAATCAGTCCCAGTATTCTCCTACCCCCCCTGGACCCACTCTCACACCCCTCCTTTCCTGTCCCATTTGTCCACCCTGCCCTCTACCCACCCCCACCTTGTTTGTGCCCCCCCAACCTTGTATATAGTTTATGTAATATTGTATATAGTTGAAGTTTATATATTTGTTCAATACATTTAATTTTGATATGAATACTGTGGTGGTCTCTGATTTGCTGCGGGCTATAGGTGCTCAGCTGCAGTGGTGTGCTTGGCGTCAGGGGTGGTGCGGTCATGGGTATGTGTGTGTGTCCGTGTGGAGGTGACTATGGTGTGGGGGTAGCTATCAGTCAGTGTCTGTGGTGTGTGTGTTGTGCCCTGTGCACTGGATGACTGTGCGCAGTGGTTCATGGTGTGTGCTCTGTGTCCATGGTGTACCCATCGGCCCGTCCATGGCCTGTGCAGCTGACACACATGCATGTCTGTGACCTGCACGGTCCGCTGGCATGTCAGTGGTGGCAGTCCCTGCAGGGCAGCCACTGTACCCGTCACATTGCTGGGTTGCCTCTTTTCACTGGTGTGGTGCATGTCTGCCTCGGGTGGCACTGTAGGCATCACAGTTGTTGTCCCATCTCCATGCTGTGCCTTGTGTGTGTTGCAGGGGATGTGCCCCATTGTCTGTGACTTGTGCTCCGGGTGAATGATGGTAGTGTGTGGGTCCACAGTGCCTGTGCAGGGTGGCTGGCACTCCAGTGCCATGGAGGACCGTGGGTTGTGTGTACACAGTTTACATGGGCACACACTGGGGGCTTGGTTGCCCCACCACTGCGTTCCTGTGTTGTTGTGCCCTTGGGTATGGGTGGGTGTCTGTCCATACACTGTGTGGCACCCGGTGTGGTGCATGCTTCCACGCACCACTGTGGGTGTCTGTGTTGGCTGTTGTGGCCAGTGGTGGGTCGGGGTGTGTCAGTGGAATACTGTGCAGGGTGCTGTACCATTGGTGGTGGTGTCCGAGGCACGCCCTGTCCCGTGTGGGGTACCTCATGTTCCGACGCATGGTTGGTCTCTCAGCAGTACCTCAGGGGGACTGTGCATGGTGGCACTGTGTCTGCCGTTATTGCTTTGCTGTGTGCTGCCACACGCTGATGGGTGCTCGTGGTGGGGCTGGCTTGCATGATTCTGTGGTGCACAGGGTTGCAGTGTCACAGGGTGGTGGCATGCATGGGGTTTCCTGCAGTGGTGGTCACTGCTCATGGGGGGATGTCTGGGGGTAACGGTGCAGGGTATGCTCTGCATTGGAGGGGATGGTGTGGCATGGGGTGGTCAGCCCTCCTTGTGTGCCAGTCACAGCTTGCTGGTAGGTGTGATGGGGCACCATGGCCCAGCTGTGCGTTGTTTGCTTGTCTCCATGGGCCAGTAATTATTCCAGCCCTTCCCCAGTTGTGCAGTGCATGGGATGTGGGGGGACAATGTCTGTTCTGCTGTGTGTTCCTGTGCCCATCTGTGGCATGGGTGGTGGGCCCCTACCTCCCTGGTTGTGCAGTTGCATTGCTCTGCTGCTGGGGGGCGTCCCTGGTTGCGCTATGGTGCCTCTGGACTGCTCAGCTGCACATCCCTTGTTGCGCTATGGCACATCAGATCTGCTCAGCTTCCCCTCCCAAGTTGCGCTATGGCACAGGTGGTGTGATATTCAGTTGTTGGCAGTAGGTGCAGTTTGGCCTGCTCCGTTTTTGAATATCGCGTCTCTTGCACATGGGCACAATAGACTTGCGCTTGCTCCTGCTATTGCGCACTTTTTGGGCGCAGTTTGAATATCTGGGCCTGACTGTTTAATGACATTTGTTTCCTTTTTCTGTTTTTTTTTTTCTTTTGGTTTGATTTGTCTCTCTGTGAATTAACAGTTTGTACATCAATATCCCCCTTTTGTTTCTCCCCTCACTTATTTGATTCCTTTCCCTTTGTTTCCCTTTTGGTAAATTAGAGTGCCCTTTTATTTTGATTTGCTTCTAGTTTGCATTTATTATGACTGTTCATTTGCTGTATTAGTGATGTACTTATTGTTTGATGTTCTACCCTAATAAACACCCCTACTGTTACTGGTGAAAGAACGACACTGTCCAAGGCCCTGTTGTATTACACAAGTAGAAACTGTGTTGCATGTATTTTTTAAATGTCCTTATATTAAGAACTTTGGGGCTGTCCTAGTACATAGATGGCCATGTTCTCCCTTTTATGACCTTACACTAGCCATCTTATTACTGGGCATTCTTCCATTTCAGTGGATAAAATTTGATAAAACTATGTTATGGTTATTTTAAGTGTGTTTTAAATTTTACATATGGAACGTTCGATGTAGGATGTCTATGCAGCAGCAGCAGATTTATGAGGAACAGTTGTTTTGCATAACAGAAACTGCAATCTTTAAGATTAAACATCAAAAGAAATGTACTGTTCCTTCTCAGATATTTCATACATGGTGGGATTCCATCAGTTGAATTAAATAACAGCTATTGTAACCTACTGGATCACTGGTGAAGACCCTGTGTTGCCTTGAAAATGTGGGTGTAAATAAGTCAGTATTTTTCCCCATTTTTTAGTACTATAAAGGTAATATGACTTATGAATGTCAGTTTTTAGCTTTCTAGTTAACAGGGAATACCAACTGGTATACAATAGATATAATGGTATTCATAGGGACAGGGCTGCTTAGATGTCATTGGAGGTTCTGAATATAGTTATGTTTAGTTAGGTAACTTATGTGTGGGTGCCTGTATCAGTGCTATGGAGGTTTATAGGCTTTTAGGAGTTTCTCATGGAGGCAAGGAAGTACCCGGGTGAGTTTGTAGTAAGTCTCAATCAATCATTCAATCAAAATCTTTATTTATCCAGTTGGGCACCATTGAGCAAGGCTCATTTGCAAGGTGGACCTGGTCATGAATACATCAAAGTACAGTACAGAAGCAGGTATACAAAAAGCAATAATATACAAGGAAGAAAAAGTATATACAGTGTATACAGTACAGTACAAGGTTGAAATAAATAAAATAAAAAAAACATTATTTTACAATTGAAGAAGTCAGGAAGTACAATCAACCATAGGCATACAGGGTTATAAGCAGAGATCTTTGAGTGAGGCAGCCGCAACTATACATATAGGGAAAGAGGCCGTGTATGGGGTGGCAGGTTACAGAGGTAAGGAAGAGAAGGATATATTACCGACGACTGGGGAAAAATTGGGCTAAAACCACAGAAAGTGGCGATGGCTGTCGTGTACTTGTTTATTATGATAATGATGGAGGAGGGTAGATAATTGGGACACTACTATGGATGGGGTGGGACTTTAGCCAGGCTGGAGTGGACAGGAAGGTGGGTGCAGCAGGAAGAGTTAATAGGGAAAGAGTGAGCCAGGGTAGAAACATGGCGGCGTCAGGATGGAAAGGGGAGCTGAGGAATTAATGGGCTAGCAGTGAGGAAAACATTTGCAAGGTGCTTTCATGTAGCGATCGTAGAGCGCCTTGAAGATATTCAGGCTAACAGGGCAGCTCAGCTTCAAGTTCCTTTGTAAACCATTCCACAATGTGGGTAAAGATAAGCTTAGAGCAGCTTTGCTGAATCGAGTGTTGAACCTTGGAACTTGGAGGGCAATTAGGGAATAGCTCCTTCGAGCGTAGGTGCCTAACACACTCTGGGGAATACAAACTGAGACATATGAAGGGAACTTGTTGGTCACCACTCTGAAGGCCCATAGGGTGGCATTTCTATTCCTCCTATAGTGAAGGGAAGTCCAGCATAATGATGAATACAGGGAGCAGTGGTGTGTGGAAAGTGGAAGGCCAGTAATGAACCTGATAGCGCTGTGGTAGAGGGTGTCCAACTTAGCCAGTGCAGAGGCAGTGCAGTGGCTGTAAAGCAGGTCCACGTAATCTGTTAAAGATAGGAAGGTAGCTTGAACCAGTTGAATCTTGGCCTCCTTTGTGAGCAGGTGGTTAATTCTGTAGAACAATTCTAATCTTTGCCTTAGTTTCTTCTGTAATTATCAATTCCCCTACTCTTTTGAAGTGTGGGGGAAGGGGGATGGTATATTGAAATATTTAATTTGCTTCAGTTCATTTTCCATGGTACGAAAATATCAAGATGATCTGTATTTCTTTTACAGTCCGACTAGGCCTTGCCAGGACTCCCCATTACACTCACAGCCGAGATCGGGAGTGGTAGGCTGCACAGGCTCTAAAGGCCTCAGCCAGGACCCCCACTGCATACACACCCAGCATCGGGAGTGGTAGGCTGCGTAGGCTCTAAAGGCCTCAACCAGGACCCCCCATCAGACACACAGCCAGCATCAGGAGTGGTAGGCTGTGAAGGCTCTAAATGCCTCAACCAGGAACAACCATTACACACACAACCAGCATCGGGAATGGAAGGCTGGGCAGGCTCTAAAGGCCTCAGCCAGGACCCCCCATTACAAACGCAGCCAGCATCAGGAATGGAAGGCTGGGCAGGCTCTAAAGGCCTCAGCTAGGACCCCCCATTACATACACAGCCAGCATCGGGAGTGGTAGGCTGCGCAGGCTCTAAAGGCCTCAGCCAGGACCCCCCATCACACACAGCCAGCATTGGGAATGGAAGTCTGGGTAGGCTCTAAAGGCCTCAGCCAGGACCAACCATTACACACACACAGCCAGCATCGGGAGTGAAAGACTGGGCAGGCTCTAAAGGCGTCAGCCAGGACCAACCATTACACACACAGCCAGCATCAGGAGTGAAAGGCTGGGCAGGCTCTAAAGGCGTCAGCCAGGACCAACCATTACACACACAGCCAGCATCGGGAGTGGAAGGCTGGGAACACTCTAAAGGCCTCTGCCCGGAACCCCCATCACACACAGCCAGCATCGGAAGTGGAAGTCTGGGCTCCAAATTTAATAACCGCTCTCCTACCTGCAGAGATACCACTGGAAGGGTATTTGTTTAATCAGAGGACACTGTGTGATAGATTATTTCAGGAACTTTCTGGACATTTTCACTGCATTTGAGGCGGTTTCTCCGTATTATTTTTCTGGGGTTCTACTGGGATTGTGCTTGCCATCTGTGGGCTTGGAACTGTTTGTGGACTACTGGGCTAAGATTAGAATCCTACATTCCGTGTGATTTAGCCTGTATTCTTTACACAGTAATCCTGACATGAGTGCATGATACACAGCATTGTACTTACTGTTTCTGATGTTTGGAACGCTGTGAGACCCTCCCCTCCTCTTGCAGTAAAGCCGCACATGCTCAGTTCAGGCACCCTACGCTAATTCCCTGTTTCTCTGCCCTCACTAGGCGTCAGCCAGGACCCCCCATTACACACACAGCCAGCATCGGGAGTGGAAGGCTGCGCAGGCTCTTAAGGTAATCACGGCTCTCCTACCTGCAGAGATACCACTGGAAAGGTGTTTTCTTTAATCAGAGGACACTGGCTGATAGATTATTTCAGGAGCTTTCTGGTCATTTTCACTGCATTTGAGGTGGTTTCACCAAGTTACTTTAACTGGGGTTCTAAGGAGATTGTGCTTGCTATCTGTGGGCTGTGGAACTGTTTGTGGGCTATTACCTAGGCTGCCAAAGCATTGCAGCAGCTGCCCCTTTGTCTGTGGGGCCCCTTCCCCCTCCTCCATGGCCAGTGACCAGAGGCTGCTAGAGACCAGCCCAGGGGAGTGGCTAGCAGCCTCTGGACACAAGCAGCTATAGGGCATAGCTAGCCCCTCTGTGGAGGGGGTCCGAGGGGAAGGGACAAATAAAACCAGCAGGCAGGCTGTTTCTCTGCCTTCTTGATCATCCTCCCCTCGAATTAGCACTTTGGACTCCCCACACAAGGTAAGGTAGCAGGGGGTTTGAGAGTAAGAGGGCCTCAGGACAGCTTTTCACTTTTGCTTGCTCTGGCAAGCTGTAGGCACAAAAAAAAAAAAAAAATACCAGATGGGTTGACGGATGTTCTTATAATTAGACAAAGGCAGTTGTCCGCAGTCATTAGTTTAGGCATTTAATCTTCGAATATTTGAGAAGTATACTCCTTAACTAGTGAATGTATAACTGCTGTAGAGCTGAACTAGCTATGTTGAACATACAGCATGCAACCCATCTGCAGATTTTCTAGTGCAACTGTATGAACTGAAGCAGCCATCGGGGCCGGCATGCTGCAGCCTCTAGCCATTTTGGCTAAAACTCACCTTTGGTGGCCTGGGACCATTTTCCATGGTGCTCGGCCCGGGACTACAAGTCCCAAGAGCCTTCGGGACCTCCTGGTGGCCTGCGAGCGGCATCTCACCATGCGGCCAGCTCCGCTACTCGCGAATAACAGTCTGTCCATGCGGTGGTGGATCCACAGCATGGAGGAATGAGCGGACTATGATCTTTTATAAAAAAGAAGAAAAACCAAACATAAGCATGATAGGTGCCTATAGGCCGCACGGCCCTGTGAGTCTCGTGAGATCAGCCCATCGGCATACATTAAACGAACAAAGGAGGTGCAATCCAGTGGCTGACAGGCAGAACTACAGGTCCCGGCATTCTCTGGGGCTTGCCGTCAGCCTGGAATTGCCAGATCCTGAAATCGCGTCACTCCGAGCTTCACACGAGACCTGGGTCCAGTGGGCATACAGCAGTTGTAGGTCTCATGGGAATGCTCGCGAGAGGATAGCAGCCATCTTGGGTGGGCCTCAAACTGGTAAGGCATGGTCGAAAGAACCTTTAAAAAAAAAAATGTAAATAAAGGGACAGCGGGGTCTGTGCTTAAGGCAACGGTCCTGGGGACCAGTGATGAGTGCCAGGAATGTCTGCACAGCCAGGGGCTAAGTCGCAATCGCTCGAGATGGAAGGGAGATGGCTCATGCCTGGATTAGCCTGTCAGCTAATCCCACTTGTGCAAGGTGATACTGAGCAGGTCGCTTAATTTAAGGGTCTCAGTCTGAGAAGCGGAACTCTGCCCCACCCCTAGGCACGGGCCAGGATCGGGCACATTCCGTGGGGCTGGGAAAAACCCCAACACCCCCCTGTGAGCCCATTGGAGGACCAGAGTTCGACTCCTGCTCTCCTCCTGGGGTACCTGCCCCTCTTTTCTTCTGCATAAAAATATGGAACTTAAAGAAGGCAGGATTAATTAAAATAAATAGATGGAAAAGGGAAGCTGTACCATGATTAATTTAGTGTAACGTGCTCTAGCAGGGCACGATGATCCACAGTGGCAGGGTGGTGCAGGATGACCGGTGTCAATAGTACCAAAAGCTTGCTCTGGACACAGCAAACTCAGGAGCATGTAGGGGTGGTCATTATGGCATGGTGATTATAAGCTCAGAACTGCATGCCAAGAGGCTTGGAGGTATGAATACCTAGGTTTGAATCTCAGCAGCTCTCGCTTGTGTATGGTGTGTTCATCAGCAAGTCACTTAACTGGTTAATCAGCAGTTCACCAACAAGGTTTTTCTCCTATCTCCAAGGTACCGAGTTTGAAGCTTACTAGGTGAACATTTCCTTACACCTCTGCATGGCTCCAGCCTTTGTCCCAAGGCTTTACAATGTGTCCCATTTGCTGGTTCTATACCGTGAGAGGCGGCATCCCGAGGGGAGCACGCTCACAGATTGCAATGGGGTGACCAGTGTCTGGGGTTGCACCCTTGGAATTTTATCGCCTATCCAGGGGTTGAATTGAGCAAGCTGGTTCCAAGGGGAGGGGCTAGAGCTGCTGCTTTGGGTGGCATCAGGGACCAGGTGCTGGGGTTCAGTTCTCTCCAGGTCCTACACTGAAGTCACCATCTGCGTTACACCGTATAGTGAAGTTAGGCTTGCAGGCAACCTGGCTTGCTGACTGGGCACTGGAGAGCAACTGGGAGCTGCGTCATTGCTGTTGGAACCTGGACATGGGTGGAGTGAGCTCATTCCCAGGGAAACTTTGTGTTAATATGAATAAATGTTTCCTTCACATAGCAATAGGGATGATCACAGCACAGCTGAGCTGGGGTCTGAGAATTACCTTACAGTCTATGGGACATAAGGTCCTGGGTGTTTCCCAGCGGCATCACATTGGTTATAGACAGGCCCTCCCCCCTTTTTTCGGGGAGAGCGTTACAGAGTCCTACGCAGGACAGTGGCAAGATGACGCTCACATGTCTGCAGGAAACAGTATGGTATGGCATACCACTGACTCTCTAATAGACTCAGATGAATACCTTACAGTTGCTATCAGGTGCCACTTAAATATACCCAATTCCAGTGGATTCTTAGACCGAATTCTGGACAGGATCATCCCTAATGGCAACAATTCCACTTTAGAAAAACACATGGTAGGATCTCTGAGGTCACGACCGGCCACCGTTGCTTACAGGGATATACTGCGATAAGGCCCTGTTTACGACTCACAGCGTGAAAAGTCTCAGGGCAGATTATATTAGATAATTTCAGTACCTCCACGGTACAGGAGTAATTTACTCCCAGCATTCCAGGATTCCCGCCTGCCGGCAGTTGTGCAGAGGTTTCCCAGCTGGTATGTTCGCGGTGTCAGTCCTCAGGCTCTACAGGCAGCAACACTTTTGCTGCTAGCCAAGGATCCGCACACTGATGGACTGGCACTGGTGCAAGTACAGCTTGACCACAGCATGGGATCTGGTAAAGTGGGAGATCATGTGAGGGGTGGAACACAGGACCTGTCACTACTTCAACTACTGCCCGTAAGTTCTGTTTGGACTGTCATTCTGCAGGCAACCCTTAACGAGTTCATTGGGAGCTGGGATGGCCCTTCAGGTCCATGACTTTCAAAGTGCCTCCCCCCCATTCCCATTAATATGATTAGCAGTGATGTGGTAGTTGTAGCATTTCACTTGGAAGGTGCCAAGAAAAGGCTGTGGCAGTCTAACCACCCCACCCCCCAGTTTGTAATGCCAGCATTTGAAATATGACTTACCTGACAAATCGGGTGCTATACCGCAGCTGTGGTAGGTAAGAAACTGATCAGTTGCAGTGTTTGTAGAGCTCTGGATTTGCTTAGCTCACTCCTCCCATGTCATAAGCATTCTTTCTCTTAGTTTTTCCAGTCAGGGTCCTACCCACTTGCAAGCCACCTACAGAGCCATTCCACAGGAACATAACTCAGTGGTCCATGAAGGACCACAGGCTATCGTAGGGCTGAGTGGATCAACATATTGTCATTCGCAGAGGTCATGCTATTATGCACTGAGACCGTACAATAGATGGTCATGGCGGAACACTGCAATGTGCAGTTTACATGGTTGTTGTAAGCTATGAAGTACTAACTTGGCTTCCAGAACACTAACAAGTGCTAGGTCCTTTACAAGCTGCCAGAAGCATTACATTTGGCAGTTCTCGTGGGTCTAGTGATCGGGACCATGAGCTAACATGGGAGTTGGCTACCTTGTCAAAGAAATACTACCCAGTAAGCAGTTAGGAACATATGCTCCCAGCAGTAACACTGATAATGACCCAGAGTGCAAAGACAATTAATAGGCTCAGGGCACCCTCTTCCACAGGTAAGCCACTGACATTATGCCCTAGGCAGTCTTCTGCGAGGAAGCATCAGGGGACTCAGGTAATGTTATTCCCCCCCCCCGCAGTAGGAGGGCAACAGAACATTCAAGGTGGTTGAAGCTGGGAACAAGCCCAGGAAGGCTGGGGTGGCCCCAGCAGGTGAGGATTCGGCTGTCAGGAGTCCCTCGGTTGGCTGCGGGGTGGGTGAGCACATGGGATAGGTTGTATAGTAGCCCATTGGTAGTGGGATTCCCTTACAGAGTAGGAGTGGGGCTTAAATCTTGGCAAGGGTGGAGGATTTTCCACAGGTAGGCCTCTCTGGTAACTGGGGGAGTTGCAACAGGGCAGTTGAAAAAGGGGTGAGGGTGCACCGCATGGGCAGCCACATCCTCGCAGACCTGGATAAAGGACAAACTCATGCTAGCCTATTTGGTCAAGCATGCTGGCTTGTGGGGTAATCCAGGTAAGAGACCTGGCTCGGGAGCAGGCCATCAGGAGCTCCATGGCGAGGGCTGGATTGGAGTGGCTGCAGGATGTGGCCCGGGGGGGGGGTGCAGACCAGTATGCCTCAGGCACAGGAGCCTGCAGAGAAGGGGGCTGGGGGCCACCCATCAGGCATAGCAAATGCATTACGGACAGCAGATAGATTTGGAATGGGAGAATCCAGTTGCCAGGAGCTTCCTGGGGCCTAGAATGTAGGGTTCTGGCAGCTGCTGACCATGGACCCCTACTTCGGGAGCATGCCAAGATGGGGGCTGAGAGGCCAGCCCTCAGGCATAACACAGGCATCAAGCAGACAGCCAGTAGTGGACATAGGGGGTTTTAGTGGGTGCAGAAGCACCCACCATTGTAACCTATTTGCACGCCACTGCTGATGCATTTCTCTTTGTTGGGAAAGTATTGTAAGACAACATGCATTCAAATAAATAGACTATCTTTTCAGTCAGAAATGTAATAAAAAGGATGGTATAAAGGATTAAAAATATTTTAAACAGTTGCATATCAAGTAGGCACACCACCATAGTCCCCCCCCCCTTGGTATAATCCAGGATCCTCCACTGCAGCTGGTGGGTGCATAATAAGGATCAGGTTTACACGAGCCAACCGGATTCAGAGGGAGGAAGGGGTCCTGGCAGCCACTGCAGGCATTGCAGGCCCATAGGACTAGCCAATTATTCATGGGAATGCTGGGATGGGTCAGCTGGAAGGGGCTGTTTCACACCCTTCGGGATACCCAGAAAGGGGGTTTCCCTTCCCAACAGCTGTAGAGCTGTGGGGGAAGAAGGCTCCAAGGCCCCCTAGGCATGCCTGGTCGAGCCAGACACATAGGAGTGAGGGTAATGAATTAAGATTACACTTGAATGGAGTCACGGCTCTATTACAGCAAGGTCCAGATGCACATCACAGATATTCACAAGCATTACCTCATGAGTATGGCAGGGTGCAGGGTGGGCCAGCGGATGCAACACAAGGTTCCAGAAGGCCCTCTAGCCTAAGGATACCAAAGGTGTATGTCGAACAGGTTGGGGGGGACTTCATGGCACCCCAATAGGCAGGTGGTATCCCAACAAGGGGGCAGGGTGCCTTAGTTGAGGCAGAAAGTGGTACTCTGCAACATCGGCATTGGCATTGACTGTTGTTGTCTCGTACAGGTTCCAAGAAGGTACTGAGAACAGTGAATATGGGAAGTGCGGAATCATAGAGTAGTAGCAGGGATGGGCAACTAGATTGAGGAATGGACCCCTAGGGTGCTACCAGAATAGCACAACTTCGCGATACAGTGTCCAGCACAGGACAGCGTTCAAGCATGGTGTTTCCTCTTCAAGAGAGGTTCTCAAGGGTCACGCCCAGTGCAGTGAGTTGGCAGGCAAGGTAGGGTCACTGGTGACAAGCTGCTGGCAGAGTGGGCCTAGAGATACGGGAACCGTACTGTCCAGGCCTGGTGGAGGATGTTAGCTGAAGGCAAGTTTCTAAGGGTAAAGGGCAAGGTAAAAGGATATTGGATGAAAGGTTTGAGCAGAGGGCTTGGGGGGTCAGACAAGGTATATCCTGTGGCAGCGCAGGAGAAGCACACGAGGGAAGTAGTGGAAAATAGGGGATGACGTCATTTCTTCTGAAGGTGTCGTGGCCCCCTGGTCGGCATGAGGATGGGGGAACACAAGACCTGTACCCGCAGGTGGGGGTCTAGGTCCAGCCTCAGCAGCCTAGACTGCATGGTAGTCAGCGCCAGATGGGGGCAGCCATTGGAATCTTGGTCATATGACCTGTCCTGCTACTGCAGAGGTATGCCTCGGCCAACACCCAAAGGGGTCTCTCAAATTGTAGGGGTGCGGGGGTCTTGGGTAAGCGTCTCCTCCCTGCAGTGCCCACTGCTCAATATTAATGGATTAAGGCATTAATCTAAGTAGAAATGATAAAGTAATTTATGACTTAATAAAGATTAATATCTAGAATTGTAAATAATAAAACATGGTGACGGCCATTTCCTCCAAGAACTGTGTTGCATCTTTCTTGACCATGGAAGAGGGAGAGCAATGGAGGCCTACCAGACAATACCTAGGCTGCCAAAGCATTGCAGCAGCTGCCCCTTTGTCTTTGGGGCCTCCTTCCCCCTCCTCCATAGCCAGTGACCAGATGCTGCTAGAGACCAGCCCAGGGGAGTGGCTAGCAGCATCTGGACACAATCGGCTATAGGGTATAGCTAGCCACTCTGTTGGGGGGGTCCAAGGGGAAGGGAAGAATAATACCAGCAAGCAGGCTGTTTCTCAGCCTTCTTGATCGTCCTCCCCTCGGATCACCCACCCACCTGTCCCCCTGCATTTCAGGAGTCGAGGATGGCTCAGTAGGGCCCCCTTTTTGACCCACTATGGGAGGCCGCATTATGGGTTGGGGGGAGAGACTTTTCCCATTTTCCCCCTACAGGGTTTTTTCCTGGGTTTTTCACCACCCGCAAAAAGGGATGTTATACTATGGTAGAAGAGAAGTAAAGGCATCCGGTAACAGTACAACGAAATGTATGTCAAACAACATAGTGTAAATCTTTAACTGACAGGACAAATTAATTACAGTGTGAAAGATGCTACAACATGTTGTAGCCAGATTGTGAGGCGTGGGAGAAGCGCACGATTGAAGTAGTGGAAAATAGGGGATGATGCCATTTCTCCTGAAGGTGTCAAGGCCCCCTGGTCGGCATGAAGATGGGGGACCACAAGACCTATACCCATACAGGGGGTCTAGGTCCAGCCTCAGCAGCCTAGACTGCATGGTCAGCGGTGCCAGATGGGGGCAGCCATCGGAACCTTGACCATATGACCTGTCTTGCTACTGCAGAGGTATGCCTCGGCTCACACCTAAAGGGGGTTCCCAAATTGTGGGGTGTGCGGGGATCTGGGGTATGCGCTTCCTCCCTGCAGTGCCCGCTGCTCAATATTAATTGATTAGGTATTAATCTAAGTAGAAATTATAAAGTAATTTATGACTTAATAAATATTAATATCTAGAATTGTAAATAATAAAACATGGCTGCGGTCATTTTCCTCCAAGAACTGTGTTGCATCTTTCTTGACCATGGAAGAGGGGGGCCATGGGGGCCTACTAGACAATACCTAGGCTGCCAAAGCATTGCAGCAGCTGCCCCTTTGTCTATGGGACCTCCTTCCCCCTTCTCCATGGCCAGTGACCAGAGGCTGCTAGAGACCAGCCCAGGGGAGTGGCTAGCAGCATCTGGACACAATCAGCAATAGGGCATAACTAGCCACTCTGTGGGGGGGGGGTCCGAAGGGAGAGGATGAATAAAACCATCAAGCAGGCTGTTTCTCAGCCTTCTTGATCATCCTCCCCTCGGATCGCCCACCCACCTGTCCACCTGGCATTTCAGGAGGTGAGGATGGCTCAGTAGGGTCCCCTTTTTGACCCACTATGGGAGGCCGCATTATGGGTTGGGGAGAGACTTTTCACGGTTTTCCCATACAGGGTTTTTTCCCGGGTTTTTCACCTCCCCCAAAAAGGGATATTATAGTACGGTAGTAGAGAAGTAAGGGTATCTGGTAACAGTACAACGAAATGCATGTCAAACAACGTAGTGTAAATCTTTAACTGACAGGATAAATTAATTACAGTGTGAAAGATGTTACTACATGTCATAGCCAGATTGTGAGGCGTGGGAGAAGCGCATGAGGGAAGTAGTGAAAAACAGGGGATGATGCCATTTCTCCTGAAGGTGTCATGGCTTCCTGGTCGGCGCGAAGATGGTGGACCACAAGACCAGTACCCATATGGGGGGTCTAGGTCCAGCCTCAGCAGCCTAGACTGCATGGTCAGCAGTGCCAGATGGGAGCAGCCATCGGAACCTTGGCCATATGACCTGTCTTGCTACTGCAGAGGTATGCCTCGGCTCACACCCGAAGGGGTCTCCCAAATTGTGGGGGGGATCTGAGGTATGTGCTTCCTCCTTGCAGTGCCCGCTGCTCAATATTAATTGATTAGGCGTTAATCTAAGTAGAAATTATAAAGTAATTTATGACTTAATAAATATCAATATCTAGAATTGTGAATAATAAAACATGGCTGCGGCCATTTTCCTCCAAGAACTGTGTTGCGTCTTTCTTGACCATGGAAGGGGGGGGCCATGGGGGCCTACCAGACAATACCTAGGCTGCCAAAGCATTGCAGCAGCTGCCCCTTTGTCTGTGTGGCCTTCTTCCCCGTCCTCCAAAGCCAGTGACCAGAGGCTGCTAGAGACCAGCCCAGGGGAGTGGCTAGCAGCATCTGGACACAATCGGCAATAGGGTATAGCTAGCCACTCTGTTGAGGGGGGGAACCGAGGGGAGGGGAAGAATAAAACCAGCAAGCATGCTGTTTCTCAGCCTTCTTGATCGTCCTCCCCTTGGATCACCCACCCACTTGCCCCCTGGCATTTCAGGAGGTGAGGATGGCTCAGTAGGGCCCCCTTTTTGACCCACTATGGGAGGCCGCATTATGGGTTGGGGAGAGACTTTTCCCGGTTTTCCCCCTACAGGGTTTTTTTCTGGGTTTTTCACCTCCCCCAAAAAGGGATGTTATACTATGGTAGAAGAGAAGTAAGAGCACCTGGTAACAGTACAACGAAATGAATGTCAAACAATGTAGTATAAATCTTTAACTGACAGGATAAATGAATTACAGTGTGAAAGATGTTACAACGTGTCGTAGCCAGATTGAGAGGCGCGGGAGAAGCGCACGAGGGAAGTAGTGGAAAATAGGGGATGATGCCACTTCTCCTGAAGGTGTCATGGCTCCCAGGTCAGCGTGAAGATGGGGCCACAAGACCTGTACCCATATGGAGGGTCTAAGTCCAGCCTCAGCAGCCTAGACTTCATTGCCGGCAGCACCAGATGGAGGCAGCTGTCAGAACCTTGTCCACATGAACTGTCTTGCTACTGCAGAGGTATGCCTCGGCTCGCACCCGAAGGGGTCTCCCAAATTGTGGGGGGTGCTGGGATCTGGGGTATGCGCTTCCTCCCTCCAGTTCCCGCTGCTCAATATTAGTTGATTAGGTATTCATCTAAGTGGAAATTATAGAGTAATTTATGACTTAATAAAGATTAATATCTCAAATTGTAAATAATAAAACATGGCTGCCGCCATTTTCCTCCAAGAACTGAGTTGCATCTTTCTTGACCATGGAAAAGGGGGGCCATGGGGGCCTACCAGAGAATACCTAGGCTGCCAAAGCATTGCAGCAGCTGCCCCTTTGTCTGTGGGGCCTTCTTCCCCCTCCTCCAAAGCCAGTGACCAGAGGCTGCTAGAGACCAGCCCAGGGGAGTGGCTAGCATCATCTGGACACAATCGGCTTTAGGGTATAGCTAGCCACTCTGTTGAGGGGGGGATCCGAGGGGAAGGGAAGAATAAAACCAGCAAGCATGCTGTTTCTCAGCCTTCTTGATCGTCATCCCCTTGGATCACCCACCCACCTGCCACCTGGCATTTCAGGAGGTGAGGATGGCTCATTAGGGCCCCCTTTTTGACCCACTATGGGAGGCCGCATTATGGGTTGGTGAGAGACTTTTCCCGGTTTTCCCCCTACAGGGTTTTTTTCTGGGTTTTTCACCTCCCCCAAAAAGGGATGTTATACTATGGTACAAGAGAAGTAAGGGCATCTGGTAACAGTACAATGAAATGTATGTTAAACAATGTAGTATAAATCTTTAACTGACAGGATAAATGAATTACAGTGTGAAAGATGTTACAACATGTCGTAGCCAGATTAAGAGGCGCAGGAGAAGCGCAGGAGGGAAGTAGTGGAAAATAGGGGATGATGCCACTTCTCCTGAAGGCGTCATGGCCCCCTGGTCAGCGTGAAGTTAGGGCCACAAGACCTGTACCCATATCAAGGGTCTAAGTCCAGCCTCAGCAGCCTAGACTTCATGGTCGGCAGCACCAGATGGAGGCAGCTGTCAGAACCTTGTCCAAATGAACTGTCTTGCTACTGCAGAGGTATGCCTCGGCTCGCACCCGAAGGGGTCTCCCAAATTGTGGGGGGTGCAGGGATCTGGGGAATGCGCCTCCCTGCAGTGCCCGCTGCTCAATATTAATTGATTAGGTATTCATCTAAGTGGAAATTATAAAGTAATTTATGACTTAATAAAGATTAATATCTCAAATTTTAAATAATAAACATGGCTGTGGCCATTTTCCTGAAGAACTGTGTTGCATCTTTCTTGACCATGGAAGAGGGTGGCCATGGGGGCCTACCAGAGAATACCTAGGCTGCCAAAGCGTTGCAGCAGCTGCCCCTATGTCTGTGTGACCTCCTTCCCCCTCCTCCATGGCCAGTGACCAGAGGCTGCTAGAGACCAGCCTGGGGGAGTGGCTAGCAGTATCTGGACACAATCAGTTATAGGGCATAGCTAGCCACTCTGTGGGGGGGGGGCCGAGGGGAGGCAACGAATAAAAGCAGCAAGCAGGCTGTTTCAGTGCCTTCTTAATCATCCTCCCCTCGGATCACCCACCCAATTGTCCCCCTGGCATTTCAGGAGGCGAGGATGGCTCAGTAGGGCTCCCTTTTTGACCCACTATGGGAAGCCGCATTATGGGTTGGGGAGAGACTTTTCACGGTTTTCCCCAACAGGGTTTTTTTCTGGGTTTTTCACCTCCCCCAAAAAGGGATGTTATACTATGGTAGAAGAGAAGTAAGGGCATCTGTTAACAGTACAACGAAATGTATGTCAAACAACATAGTGTAAATCTTTAACTGACAGGATAAATTAATTACAGTGTGAAAGATGCTGCAACATGTTGTAACCAGATTGTGAGGCATGGGAGAAGCGCACGATTGAAGTAGTGGAAAATAGGGGATGATGCCATTTCTCCTGAAGGTGTCAAGGCCCCCTGGTCGGCATGAAGATGGGGGACCCCAAGACCCATACCCATAAAGGGGGACTAGGTCCAGCCTCAGCAGCCTAGACTGCATGGTCAGCGGTGCCAGATGGGGGCAGCCGTCGGAACCTTGACCATATGACCTGTCTTGCTACTGCAGAGGTATGCCTCAGCTCACACCTAAGGGGTTCCCAAATTGTGGGGGGGTGCGGGGATCTGGGGTATGCGCTTCCTCCCTGCAGTGCCCGCTGCTCAATATTAATTGATTTGGTATTAATCTAAGTAGAAATTATAAAGTAATTTATGACTTAATCAATATTAATATCTAGAATTGTAAATAATAAAACATGGCTGAAGTCATTTTCCTCCAAGAACTGTGTTGCATCTTTCTTGACCATGGAAGTGGGGGGCCATGGGGGCCTACTAGACAATACGTAGGCTGCCAAAGCATTGCAGCAGCTGCCCCTTTGTCTATGGGACCTCCTTCCCCCTCCTCCATGGCCAGTGACCAGAGGCTGCTAGAGACCAGCCCAGGGGAGTGGCTAGCAGCATCTGGACACAATCAGCAATAGGGCATAACTAGCCACCCTGTGGGGGGGGTCTGAGGGGAGAGGATGAATAAAACCCTCAAGCAGGCTGTTTCTCAGCCTTCTTGATCATCCTGCCCTCGGATCGCCCACCCACCTGTCCACCTGGCATTTCAGGAGGTGAGGATGGCTCAGTAGGGCACCCTTTTTGACCCACTATGGGAGGCCACATTATGGGTTGGGGAGAGTCTTTTCACGGTTTTCCCATACAGGGGTTTTTCCCGGGTTTTTCACCTCCCCCAAAAAGGGATATTATAGTACGGTAGTAGAGAAGTAAGGGTATCTGTAACAGTACAACAATGAATGTCAAACAACAGTGTAAATCTTTAACTGACAGGATAAATTAATTACAGTGTGAAAGATGTTACTACATGTCGTAGCCAGATTGTGAGGCGTGGGAGAAGCGCATGAGGGAAGTAGTGAAAAATAGGGGATGATGCCATTTCTCCTGAAGGTTTCATGGCCTCCTGGTCGGCGCGTAGATGGGGGACCACAAGACCAGTACCCATATGGGGGGGGCTAGGTCCAGCCTCAGCAGCCTAGACTGCATGGTCAGCAGTGCCAGATGGGAACAGCCGTCGGAACCTTGGCCATATGACCTGTCTTGCTACTGCAGATGTATGCCTCGGCTCACACCTGAAGGGGTCTCCAAAATTGTGGGTGGGGGGACGGGGATCTGGGGTATGTGCTTACTCCTTGCAGTGCCCGCTGCTCAATATTAATTGATTAGGCATTAATCTAAGTAGAAATTATAAAGGAATTTATGACTTAATAAATATTAATATCTAGAATTGTGAATAATAAAACATGGCTGCGGCCATTTTCCTCCAAGAACTGTGTTGCGTCTTTCTTGACCATGGAAGGGGGGGCCATGGGGGCCTGCCAGACAATACCTAGGCAGCCAAAGCTTTGCAGCAGCTGCCCCTTTGTCTGTGGGGCCTTCTTCCCCCTCCTCCAAAGCCAGTGACCAGAGGCTGCTAGAGACCAGCCCAGGGGAGTGGCTAGCATCATCTGGACAGAATCGGCTTTAGGGTATAGCTAGCCACTCTGTTGAGGGGGGGATCCGAGGAGCGGGGAAGAATAAAACCAGCAAGCATGCTGTTTCTCAGCCTTCTTGATCGTCATCCCTTTGGATCACCCACCCACCTGCCACCTGGCATTTCAGGAGGTGAGGATGGCTCAGTAGGGCCCCCTTTTTGACCCACTATGGGAGGCCGCATTATGGGTTGGTGAGAGACTTTTCCCGGTTTTCCCCCTACAGGGTTTTTTTCTGGGTTTTTCACCTCCCCCAAAAAGGGATGTTATACTATGGTAGAAGAGAAGTAAGGGCATCTGGTAACAGTACAACGAAATGTATGTTAAACAACATAGTATAAATCTTTAACTGACAGGATAAATGAATTACAGTGTGAAAGATGTTACAACATGTCGTAGCCAGATTAAGAGGCGCAGGAGAAGCGCACGAGGGAAGTAGTGGAAAATAGGGGATGATGCCACTTCTCCTGAAGGCGTCATGGCCCCCTGGTCAGCGTGAAGTTAGGGCCACAAGACCTGTACCCATATCAAGGGTCTAAGTCCAGCCTCAGCAGCCTAGACTTCATGGTCGGCAGCACCAGATGGAGGCAACTGTCAGAACCTTGTCCAAATGAACTGTCTTGCTACTGCAGAGGTATGCCTCGGCTCGCACCCGAAGGGGTCTCCCAAATTGTGGGGGGTGCAGGGATCTGGGGTATGCGCTTCCTCCCTGCAGTGCCCGCTGCTCAATATTAATTGATTAGGTATTCATCTAAGTGGAAATTATAAAGTAATTTATGACTTAATAAAGATTAATATCTCAAATTTTAAATAATAAAACATGGCTGTGGCCATTTTCCTAGAAGAACTGTGTTGCATCTTTCTTGACCATGGAAGAGGGGGGCCATGGGGGCCTACCAGAGAATACCTAGGCTGCCAAAGCATTGCAGCAGCTGCCCCGTTGTCTGTGTGACCTCCTTCCCCCTCCTCCATGGCCAGTGTCCAGAGGCTGCTAGAGACCAGCCTGGGGGAGTGGCTAGCAGTATCTGGACACAATCAGTTATAGGGCATAGCTAGCCACTCTGTGGGGGGGGGGGCCGAGGGGAGGCAACGAATAAAAGCAGCAAGCAGGCTGTTTCGGTGCCTTCTTAATCATCCTCCCCTCGGATCACACACCCAATTGTCCCCCTGGCATTTCAGGAGGCGAGGATGGCTCAGTAGGGCTCCCTTTTTGACCCACTATGGGAAGCCGCATTATGGGTTGGGGAGAGACTTTTCACGGTTTTCCCCTACAGGGTTTTTTTCTGGGTTTTTCACCTCCCCCAAAAAGGGATGTTACAGTACGATAGTAGAGAAGTAAGGGTATCTGGTAACAGTACAACAAAATGCATGTCAAACAACGTAGTGTAAATCTTTAACTGACAGGATAAATTAATTACAGTGTGAAAGACGTCACAACATGTCGTAGCCAGATTTTGAGGTGTGGGAGAAGCGCGCGAGGGAAGTAGTGGAAAATAGGGGATGATGCCATTTCTCCTGAAGGTGTCATGGCCCCCTGGTCGGCGTGAAGATGGGGGACCACAAAACCTGTACCCATATGGGGGGTTTAGGTCCACCCTCAACAGCCTAGACTGCATGATCAGCGGTGCCAGATTGTGGCAGCCATCGGAACCTTAACCATATGACCTGTCTTGCTACTGCAGAGATATGCCTCGGCTCACACCCGAAGGGGCTCCATCTAATTGGGGGGGGGTGCGGGGATCTGGGGTATGCGCTTCCTCCTTGCAGTGCCCGCTGCTCAATATTAATTGATTAGGCATTAATCTAAGTAGAAATTATAAACTAATTTATGACTTAATAAATATTAATATCAAGAATTGTGAATAATAAAACATGGCTGCGGCCAGTTTCCTCCAGGAACTGTGTTGCGTCTTTCTTGACCATGGAAGGGGGGGCCATGGGGGCCTACCAGACAATACCTAGGCTGCCAAAGCACTGCAGCAGCTACCCCTTTGTTTGTGGGGCCTCCTTCCTCCTTCTCCACAGCCAGTGACCAGAGGCTGCAAGAGACCAGCCCAGGGGAGTAGCTAGCAGCATCTGGACTCAACCAGCTATAGGGCATAACTAGCCACTCTGTGGGAGGGTTCTGTGGGGAGGGGATGAATAAAACTGTCAAGAAGGCTGTTTCTCAGCCTTCTTTATCATCCTCCCCTCAGATCGCCCACCCACCTGTCCCCCTGGCATTTTAGGAGGCGAGGATGGCTCATTAGGGCCCCCTTTTTGACCCACTATGGGAGGCCACATTATGGGTTGGGGAGAGACTTTTCCTGGTTTTCCCCTACAGGGGTTTTTCACCTCCCCCGAAAAGGGATGTTACAGTACGGTAGTAGAGAAGTAAGGGCATCTGGTAACAGTACAACAAAATGCATGTCAAACAACGTAGTGTAAATCTTTAACTGACAGGATAAATGAATTACAGTGTGAAAGATTTTACAACATGTTGTACTCAGATTGAGAGGCGCGGGAGAAGCGCACAAGGGAAGTTGTGGAAAATAGGGGATTATGCCACTTCTCCTGAAGGCGTCATGGCCCCCTGGTCAGCGTGAAGATGGGGACCACAAGACTTGTACCAATATGGAGGGTCTAAGTCCAGCCTCAGCAACCTAGACTGCATGGTCGGCAGCACCAGATGGGGGCAGCTGTCAGAACCTTGGCCATATGAACTGTCTTCCTACTGCAGAGGTATGCCTCGGCTCGCACCCGAAGGATTCTCCCAAATTGTGCGGGGTGCTGGGATGTGGGGTATGCAATTCCTCCCTGCATTGCCCGCTGCTCAATATTAATTGATTAGGTATTCGTCTAAGTGGAAATTATAAAGCAATTTATGACTTAATAAAGATTAATATCTCAAATTGTAAATAATCAAACATGGCTGTGACCATTTTCCTCCAAGAACTGTGTTGCATCTTTCTTGACCATGGAAGAAGGGGGCCATGTGGGCCTACCAGAGAATACCTAGGCTGCCAAAGCATTGAAGCAGCTGCCCCTTTGTCTTTGTGGCCTCCTTCCCCCTCCTCCATGGCCAGTGACCAGAGGCTGCTAGAGACCAGCCCAGGGGAGTGGCTAGCAGTATCTGGACACAATCAGTTATAGGGCATAGCTAGCCACTCTTTTGGGGCGAGGGAGGAATGAATAAAAGCAGCAAGCAGGCTGTTTCGGTGCCTTCTTGATCATCCTCCCCTCAGATCACCCACCCACCTGTCCCCCTGGCATTTCAGGAGGCGAGGATGGCTCAGTAGGGCTCCCTTTTTGAACCACTATGGGAGGCTGCATTATGGGTTGGGGAGAGACTTTTCCCGGTTTTCCCCATACAGGGATTTTTTCCCAGGTTTTTCACCTCCCCTAAAAAGGGATGTTACAGTACAATAGTAGAGAAGTAAGGGTACCTGGTAACAGTACAACAAAATGCATGTCAAAAAACGTAGTGTAAATCTTTAACTGACAGGATAAATTAATTACAGTGTGAAAGATGTTACAACATGTCATAGCCAGATTTTGAGGTGTGGGAGAAGCGCACAAGGGAAGTAGTGGAAAATAGGGGATGATGCCATTTCTCCTGAAGGTGTCATGGCCCCCTGGTCGGCGTGAAGATGGGCGACGACAAGACCTGTACCCATGGGGGGAGTCTAGGTCCAGCCTCAGCTGCCTAGACTGCATGGTCAGTGGTCCAGATGGGGTAGCCTTCGGAACCTTGACCATATGACCTGTCTTGCTACTGCAGAGGTATGCCTCGGCTCACACCCGAAGGGGTCTCCCAAATTGTGAGGGGGGTGCGGGGATCTGGGGTATGCGCTTCCTCCCTGCAGTGCCCGCTGCTCAATATTAGTTGATTAGGTATTAATCTAAGTCGAAATTATAAAGTAATTTATGACTTAATAAATATTAATATCTAGAATTGTAAATAATAAAACATGGCTGCGGCCATTTTCCTCTAAGAACTCTGTTGCATCTTTCTTGACCATGGAAGAGGGGGGCCATGGGGGCCCACCAGAGAATACCTAGGCTGCCAAAGCATTGCAGCAGCTGCCCCTTTGTCTGTGTGGCCTCCTTCCCCCTCCTCCATGGCCAGTGACCAGAGGCTGCTAGAGACCAGCCCAGGGGAGTGGCTAGCAGTATCTGGACACAATCAGTTATAGAGCATAGCTAGCCACTCTGTGGGGGAGGTCCGAGGGGAAGGAACGAATAAAAGCAGCAAGCAGGCTGTTTCGGTGCCTTCTTGATCATCCTCCCCTTGGATCACCCACCCACCTGTCCCCCTGGCATTTCAGGAAGCGAGGATGGCTCAGTAGGGCTCCCTTTTTGACCCACTATGGGAGGCTGCATTATGGGTTGGGGAGACACTTTTCCCGGTTTTCCTCCTACAGGGTTTTTTTCTGGGTTTTTCACCTCCCCCAAAAAGGGATGTTATACTATGGTAGAAAAGAAGTAAGGGCATCTGGTAACAGTACAACGAAATGTATGTCAAACAACATAGTGTAAATCTTTAACTGACAGGATAAATTAATTACAGTGTGAAAGATGCTACAACATGTTGTAGCCAGATTGTGAGGTGTGGGAGAGGCGCACGATTGAAGTAGTGGAAAATAGGGGATGATGCCATTTCTCCTGAAGGTGTCATGGCCCCCTGGTCGGCGTGAAGATGGGGGACCACAAGACCTGTACCCATGGGGGGGGTCTAAGTCCAGCCTCAGCAGCCTAGACTGCATGGTCAGCGGTGCCAAATGGGGGCAGCCATCGGAACCTTGACCATATGACCTGTCTTGCTACTGCAGAGAGTATGCCTCGCTCACACCCAAGGGGTCTCCCAAATTAGTGGGGGGGATCTGGGGTATGCGCCTCCTTGCAGTGCCCGCTGCTCAATATTAATTGATTAGGCATTAATCTAAGTAGAAATTATAAAGTAATTTATGACTTAATAAATATTAATATCTAGAATTGTGAATAATAAAACATGGCTGCGGACAGTTTCCTCCAAGAACTGTGTTGCGTCTTTCTTGACCATGGAAGGGGGGGGCCATGGGGGCCTACCAGACAATACCTAGGCTGCCAAAGCATTGCAGCAGCTGCCCCTTTGTCTGTGGGGCCTCCTTCCCCCTCCTCCATGGCCAGTGACCAGAGGCTGCTAGAGATAGCCCAGGGGAGTGGCTAGCAGCATCTGGACACAACCAGCTATAGGGCATAACTAGCCACTCTGTGGGGGGGTCTGTGGGGAGGGGATGAATAAAACTGTCAAGCAGGCTGTTTCTCAGCCTTCTTGATCATCCTCCCCTCAGATCGCCCACCCACCTGTCCCCCTGGCATTTCAGGAGGCGAGGATGGCTCAGTAGGGCTCCCTTTTTGACCCACTATGGGAGGCCACATCATGGGCTGGGGAGAGACTTTTCCTGGTTTTTCCCTACAGGGGTCTTTCACCTCCCCCAAAAAGGGATGTTACAGTACGGTAGTAGAGAAGTAAGGGCATCTGGTAACAGTACAATGAAATGCATGTCAAACAACGTAGTGTAAATCTTTAACTGACAGGATAAATGAATTACAGTGTGAAAGATGTTACAACATGTCGAGCCAGATTTTGAGGTGGGAGAAGCATAAGGGAAGTAGTGGAAAATAGGGATGATGCCATTTCTCCTGAAGGTGTCATGTCACCCTGGTCGGGCGGAAGATGGGGGACCACAAGACCTGTTCCCATGTGGGGGTCTAGGTCCAGCCTCAGCAGCCTTGACTGCATGGTCAGCGGTGCCAGATGGGAGCAGCCGTCAGAACCTTGACCACATGACCTGTCTTGCTACTGCAGAGGTATGCCTCGGCTCACACCCAAAGGGGTCTCCCAAATTGTGGAGGGGTGTGGGGATCTGGGGTATGCGCTTCCTCCCTGCAGTGCCCGCTGCTCAATATTAATTAATTAGGTATTCATCTAAGTGGAAATTATAATGTAATTTATGACTTAATAAAGATTAATATCTAGAACTGTAAATAATAAAACATGGCTGCGAACATTTTCCTCCAAGAACTGTGTTGCATCTTTCTTGACTGTGGAAGAGGGGGGCCATGGGGGCCTACCAGAGAATGCCTAGGCTGCCAAAGCATTGCAGCAGCTGCCCCTTTGTCTGTGTGGCCTCCTTCCCCCTCCTCCATGGCCAGTGACCAGAGGCTGCTAGAGACCAGCCCAGGGGAGTGGCTAGCAGTATCTGGACACAATCAGTTATAGGGCATAGCTAGCCACTCTGTGGGGGGGTCCGAGGGGAGGGAACGAATAAAAGCAGCAAGCAGGCTGTTTCGGTGCCTTCTTGATCATCCTCCCCTCAGATCGCCCACCCACCTGTCCCCCTGGCATTTCAGTAGGCGAGGATGGCTCAGTAGGGCCCCCTTTTTGACCCATTATGGGTTGGGGAGAGACTTTTCACGGTCTTCCCATACAGGGGTTTTTCCCGGGTTTTTCATCTCCCCCAAAAAGGGATATTATAGTACGGTAGTGGAGAAGTAAGGGTATCTAGTAACAGTACAACGATATGCATGTCAAACAACGTAGTGTAAATCTTGAACTGACAGGATAAATTAATTACATGTCGTAGCCAGATTGTGAGGCGTGGGAGAAGCGCACGAGGGAAGTAGTGAAAAATAGAGGATGATGCCATTTCTCCTGAAGGTGTCATGGCTCCCTGGTCGGCGCAAATATGGGGGACGACAAGACCAGTACCCATATGGGGGGTCTAGGTCCAGCCTCAGCAGCCTAGACTGCATGGTTAGCAGTGCCAGATGGGAGCAGCCGTCGGAACCTTGGCCATATGACCTGTCTTACTACTGCAGAGGTATGCCTCGGCTCACACCCGAAGGGGTCTCCCAAATTGTGGGGGGGGGGTGTGTGGGGATCTGGGGTATGCGCTTCCTCCTTGCAGTGCCCGCTGCTCAATATTAATTGATTAGGCATTAATGTAAGTAGAAATTATAAAGTAATTTATGACTTAATAAATATTAATATCTAGAATTGTGAATAATAAAACATGGCTGCGGCCAGTTTCCTCCAAGAACTGTGTTGCGTCTTTCTTAACCATGCGGGGGGGCGCATGGGGGCCTACCAGACAATACCTAGGCTGCCAAAGCATTGCAGCAGCTGCCCCTTTGTCTGTGGGGCCTCCTTCCCCCTTCTCCATAGCCAGTGACCAGAGGCTGTTAGAGACCAGCCCAGGGGAGTGGCTAGCAGCATCTGGACACAACCAGCTATAGGCATAACTAGCCACTTGTGGGGGTCTGTGGAGGGATGAATAAAACTGTCAAGCAGGCTGTTTCTCAGCCTTCTTGATCATCCCCCCCTCCGATCGCCCACCCACTTGTCCCCCTGGCATTTCAGGAGGCGAGGATGGCTCAGTAGGGCCCCCTTTTTGACCCACTATGGGAGGCCACATTATGGGATGGGGAGAGACTTTTCCTGGTTTTCCCCTACAGGGGTTTTTCACCTCCCCCGAAAAGAGATGTTACAGTACAGTACTAGAGAAGTAAGGGCATCTGGTAACAGTACAATGAAATGCATGTCAAACAACGTAGTGTAAATCTTTAACTGACAGGATAAATGAATTACAGTGTGAAAGATGTTACAACATGTCGTACTTAGATTGAGAGGCACGGGAGAAGCGCACAATGGAAGTAGTGGAAAATAGGGGATGATGCCACTTCTCCTGAATGCATCATGGCCCCCTGGTCAGCATGAAGATGGGTACCACAAGACCTGTACCCATATGGAGGGTCTAGTCCAGCCTCAGCAACCTAGACTGCATGGTCGGCAGCACCAGATGGGGGCAGCTGTCGGAACCTTGGCCATATGAACTGTCTTGCTACTGCAGAGGTATGCCTCGGCTCGCACCCGAAGGGGTCTCCCAAATTGTGGGGGGTGCTGGATCTGGGGTATGCGCTTCCACCCTGCATTGCCCGCTGCTCAATATTAATTGATTAGGTATTCATCTAAGTGGAAATTATAAAGTAATTTATGACTTAATAAAGATTAATATCTCAAATTGTAAATCATAAGACATGGCTGCGGCCATTTTCCTCTAAGAACTGTGTTGCATCTTTCTTGACCATGGAAGAAGGGGGCCATGTGGGCCTACCAGAGAATACCTAGGCTGCCAAAGCATTGCAGCAGCTGCCCTTTGTCTGTGTGGCTCTTCCCTCCTCCATGGCCAGTGACCAGAGGCTGCTAGAGACCAGTCCAGGGAGTGGCTAGCAGTATCTGGACACAATCAGTTATAGGGCATAGCTAGCCACTCTGTGGGGGGGGGGGGCCGAGGGGAAGGAATGAATAAAAGCAACAAGCAGGCTGTTTCGGTGCCTTCTTGATCATCCTCCCCTCGGATCACCCGCCCACCTGTCCCACTGGCATTTCAGGAGGCGAGGATGGCTCAGTAGGGCTCCCTTTTTGATCCACTGTGGGAGGCCGCATTATGGGTTGGGGAGAGACTTTTCCCAGTTTTACCCAACAGGGTTTTTTCCCGGGTTTTTCTCCTCCCCCAAAAAGGGATGTTACAGTACGATAGTAGAAAAGTAAGGGTACCTGGTAACAGTACAACAAAATGCATGTGAAACAACGTAGTGTAAATCTTTAACTGACAGGATAAATTAATTACAGTGTGAAAGATGTTACAACATGTCGTAGCCAGATTTTGAGGTGTGGGAGAAGCACCTGAGGGAAGCAGTGGAAAATAGGGGATGATGCCATTTCTCCTGAAGGTGTCATGGCCCCCTGGTCGGCGTGAAGATGGGGGACCACAAGACCTGTACCCATGGGGGGGGTCTAAGTCCAGCCTCAGCAGCCTAGACTGCATGGTCAGCGGTGCCAGATGGGGGCAGCCATCGGAACCTTGACCATATGACCTGTCTTGCTACTGCAGAAGTATGCCTCGGCTCACACCCGAAGGGGTCTCCCAAATTGTGATGGGGGTGCAGGGATCTGGGGTATGCGCTTCCTCCCTGCAGTGCCCGCTGCTCAATATTAATTGATTGGGCATTAATCTAAGTAGAAATTATAAAGTAATTTATGACTTAATAAATATTAATATCTAGAATTGTGAATATTAAAACATGGCTGTGGCCATTTCCTCCAAGAACTGTGTTGCGTCTTTCTTGACCATGGAAGGGGGTGGCCATGGGGGCCTACCAGACAATACCTAGGCTGCCAAAGCATTGCAGCAGCTGCCCCTTTGTCTGTGGGGCCTCCTTCCCCCTCCTCCATGGCCAGTGACCAGAGGCTGCTAGAGACCAGCCCAGGGGAGTGGCTAGCAGCATCTGGACACAACCAGCTATAGGGCATAACTAGCCACTCTGTGGGGGGTCTGTGGGGAGGGGATGAATAAAACTGTCAAGCAGGCTGTTTCTCAGCCTTCTTGATCATCCTCCCCTCAGATCGCCCACCCACCTGTCCCCCTGGCATTTCAGGAGGTGAGGATGGCTCAGTAGTGCTCCCTTTTTGTCCCACTATGGGAGGCCGCATTATGGGCTGGGGAGAGACTTTTCCTGGTTTTTCCCTACAGGGGTCTTTCACCTCCCCCAAAAAGGGATGTTACAGTACGGTAGTAGAGAAGTAAGGGCATCTGGTAACAGTACAATGAAATGCATGTCAAACAACGTAGTGTAAATCTTTAACTGACAGGATAAATGAATTACAGTGTGAAAGTTGTTACAACATGTCGTAGCCAGATTTTGAGGTGTGGGAGAAGCGCACAAGGGAAGTAGTGGAAAATAGGGGATGATGCCATTTCTCCTGAAGGTGTCATGTCACCCTGGTCGGCGTGAAGATGGGGGACCACAAGACCTGTTCCCATGTGGGGGGTCTAGGTCCAGCCCCAGCAGCCTTGACTGCATGGTCAGCGGTGCCAGATGGGAGCAGCCGTCGGAACCTTGACCATATGACCTGTCTTGCTACTGCAGAGGTATGCCTCGGCTCACACCCAAAGGGGTCTCCCAAATTGTGGGGGGGGTGTGGGGATCTGGGGTATGCGCTTCCTCCCTGCAGTGCCCGCTGCTCAATATTAATTGATTAGGTATTAATCTAAGTAGAAATTATAAAGTAATTTATGACTTAATAAATATTAATATCTAGAATTGTGAATAATAAAGCATGGCTGAGGCCATTTCCTCCAAGAACTGTGTTGCGGCTTTCTTGACCACGGAAAAGGGGGAGCCATGGTGGCCTACCAGACAATGGGCAAAGATTAGAATCCTGCATTCCGTGCAATTTAGCCGCATTCCTTAAACTGTAATCCTGACAGGAGTGCATGATACACAGCATTGTACTTACTGTTGCTGATGTTTGGAACTCTATTGCTTGCAACACTGAGGCCCTCCCCTCCCCTTGCAGGAAAGCTGCACATACTCAGTTTAGACACCCTATGCTATTTCCCTGTTTCTCTTCCCTCACTAGGCCTCAGTCAGGACCCCCCATTACACACACAGCCAGCATCAGGAGTGGAAGGCTGGGCAGGTTCTAAAGGTAATCACCACTCTCCTACCTGCAGAGATACCACTGGAAAGGTGTTTACCTGTTGATGCTTTGCTTCCACTCCCCAGCCTCCAAACCTGCAATGTATGTATTCTGATGTGTTCTCTGTATATTTATTATTGTATATCTTGTCATTTCTTGTAATGTATGTATATCTGATGTGGAGCCTTTGCAAAGGAGTCCTTGACTTAAAAGTTGCAATTCCAATTCCTTCAATAAATACAGTAGGGGATAGTATGCAGTAACATGTATTTGCTTCACAGTTTTGTATGATTTTTAAGTTTAAATAAAAAAAAAATTCCTCTACTTTTTTTGTTGGGGGGGCTTGTAGAAGAAATATGAATTAATACGTATTTTGCTTTAATTTAAGGGTACAGTCTAGAACATGTTTTCCAGAGGGAACAAGTATGCATTAATACTTAAGGTTTTGTTTTTCTTTATTTCTGAACAGAAACAGTGTACTGTATTATGATTTTGCTGAAGTGTGAATTAAAAAAAATTCCCTACTGTTTTCAAGACATGCCATGGAATCTTTAACGTCCACCTGAACAACAACTGGAACAGGCAGACGGGACCTAGGTTTAACTTCTCATCCAAAAGAGAGCACCTCAGGAGTGCAGCATCCCCTTCATGATGCACTACAGTGTCAATATTGGGATTTTACCCCAAGTATCTGGTGTGGGGCTTTAAGTACCTGGGGTGTCGCTTGACAGTAAGCTGAGCTTCTCGGACCACATTGATGTCATCAATGCCAAGCTCTGTCTCAAGCTTGGTGCCCTCTGCCATTACAAAGACTGCTTGTCCCCCCATGTCCACAGGGAGCTGATTAACAAAATGGTGCTCTCGGTCTTCAGCTATGCAGCCGTAGTCTATGGCTCTGCCCCCTTCACTTCCTTCACCAGACTGGATACCCTCTTCAACTTCTTCTGTCATTTTGCATCTAACTCTCTACCAAACACACATCATTGCTCACTATATTCTTTCCTATTCATCCTCTCTCTGCTCTCTCACCACCAGGCCCATTGCACTTCATTCATCTCCAAATATTGGTTCAACACCCTTATCTCCTTCCTCTCCTCACTCCTATCGTGAATCCTCCCTGTCTCCTGCTCCCTCTGATCTAGGGACTATCACACTTTTGCCACTCTTCACCCAGGCTCCTCTGCTGGACAATTTGCATCCTCCTATAGGCTTCCCTCACTCTGGAACAAACTCCCCTCCTCCCTCCATCTCTCCCCATCATTTAGCTCCTTCAAACGCCAACTGAAAATTCACCCTCCTCCACTTGCTTCTGATAACCTTCTTCTGGTTACACTTGAGGTCATTTTATTCCAAATGTGCTACTGTTCTTCATTCTATGTACTACTAAAGTTCACTGCACTTTGTTTAGTTGCAGTACATGCAATAGTTCCTTGCCTATTCTATTACTGTATTACATTGCTCATCTGTCTGTTCAGATGTTGATTTGCTTTGTCTGCTGTTGTTGGCTCATCTCCTTTTCCCCTGGGTCGCACATGGATGTGAGCTTTGGCTCAGTGTGCCTTTCCCAGTTACCAAATTTAAAATAAATAAATAAATAAATATCCAAATACTGGTTTGGGTCACTTCCCTCTGACCTCTCCCCACTCCTCTTCTCCATCCCCTCTGCTTCCTGCTCCCTCTGCTCCAGGGATCATCACACTTTCACCATTCCTCATCCCTGCTCCTCTGCTGGGCAACTTACCTTTTCCTGTTGTCTCATTTCACTCTTCTGGAACCTATTCCTATCCTCCCTCCATTTCCCTCTGGTACCAGTTGAATCTCCTTCTCTCCTTCTAGCTCCTGTTTACCCTCTATCTGACTACTTCCTCTTTACATTTTACTCCTACCCCAGGGTAGGTGTGGCTGAACTGCCTAATTTTTGCTGTTTGCTCTTCTTACACTTACTTGTGTTTTAAATCATATTCCACTTTACTGTAACTGTGAAGTGTGTCAGTGCTATGTAATTGCATTAACTGTGTACTGTGTCTGTGCTATGTATTTGTCTCCCCCATTCTCATTCTCCGTGTCGCACCTGGAAACGAACCTTGGCTCAGTATGCCTTCTCTGGTCACCAATTTTCAAATCAATCAATCAATCAATCATGACCCATTTCACTTTGGACATAGGCCATCTGTTCCAGGACAATACCTTATGCTCTGCAAGAGTCAAGTTGATTTACCACTTCATAATAGCCATGTCTCCTCCCCAAAATTTAATACCCAAAATAATAAGAGTCAACTCCAACTGAAATCCTAGAGACACTGTCAAAGCAATTGTTTTTCATAGCCCCTAAAGCAATTCCTCTGCTTTTCTGCAGATTTACTGTAGCCCCAACAGTATCTGAGATGGACTGTAGATGCGCCGAAGCAGCCCCTTCAGATTCCAAATCATCGACCATGATACAGATGTCATCTGCATAGACCAACACAGGCAATGCGGTTAACCCCCAAAGTGACAATACCCTGAATATGACCAGAACTGTTTATCATCCTAATTAAGGGGTCCAGTCCAAATACACTCAGCAGGGAACTAAACTAAAGGAACAGCCCTGTCGAACAACCCCTTTAATCTGAACTGGATACACTACCAGCCATTCAGGAAAGGAATAGTACTAACATTTGCATATAATACCTGCACCCAAATAATACATTTTCCTGTCAGCCGATAGTGTTGAAGAAGCTGCATCAGGTATTGATAGGAAACATTGTCATAGGCCTTCTCCTGGCCCAGGGCCAGGAGAAGGTCTGAAATGTCACAGTTGTTTCCCCCTTCAAACAAGTCATGCGACATATGAAGGTTGCCTTCGATCTCTCAATCAGGAATACCTCAAGATTGGGAGGAGTCTATAAGGAGAAGGGCAATTTGTGCCACTCTGGAGGCCAGGATTTTAGCCAAGACCTTTAAATTTGTATTAAAAAAATTAATTGGTCTCTAATTAGTGATGTCCAATCAGTTACCTTTTTTTGTATAAAAAGATCAAAATACCCCTCTGAAGGCTGGGACTCACCACCCTGGTTTTTGACATGAAGTTATGTACACAAGCTATTTCCTCCTGTAGTGACCCGAACCAGGCAATAAAAATCTCCAGGAAGCCCATCTGACCCAGATGCTGACCCTGTCCATAAGGACTTAATGACTGCTACTGCTGGAGAAATGGATGCCTGTAAACTGTCCAGTTGGACCTCTTATCAGTCCAGGGACCTGTACAGTTGTAAAAAAAATCCCAATCAGAGTTACCTGTTGGACAGAGACCACAAACTGAGAATGAGCATACCTTCCTAAAAAAACAACTAGTCTTTCGTAGCTGAGAGTAAAGTGCCTTCTTCGTCCTGGACTTGGGAGAAGGATTTATCTTCAGTATGGGTTTTACACTCCTCAAACGGATTGGTCTGAATTTTTTTTCCTTTTGTATTATATTTCTGCTCGGCCAGTAGTGATGCCATCCACTGGTACTGGGATGCCATAATTTCCTTCTTTAAGGCTGCCAACTGTTTAGAAAAGTTCTGTCTATTCAAGGTAGTTAGATAGATCAGTATCTGAAACTGTCATCTTAGGGACAAATACTACAAATACTTCTTCTGGGGCAGTTTCCTCCCTAGCAAGTGAAAAAAAGCTCCCAGTTCCCTTTTTACCTCCTCCCACCAATCTACCAGGGAGTCAAACAGTAACACTTTTTTGCCTCTATTAAATGTCCTAATGTAACCAAAATTTCTCCCTCCTTAAACAGGGAGTTATTCAATAAATTTCCATATCCCTGGGCCATATGAACAATAGTGCTTGTCCCAAACTGGACCTGTACCATCCTGTGGTCAGAAGTCTTCATATGAGTAGTTTGTGTAGAAGATGTACCTAACTATGGAGAAGGAAAAGCAAAGTTTATTCTAGGGGATAGATGTCCTTAAAAAAGTGAGGCCCCTGCTCTCCAGCTGCACAAGCCACATCCACCAAGCTCACTTTTGAAATCATGTCTCCTAGGGAAAGTATATCATGAAATATTTTTGAGGTTTTGGCACCTCTATCCAATGAAGCCAAACCCCACAATTAAAATTGTTTCGTAGGATGACACATCATGGTACATAAGAAAGTTGTATTAACCTAAAGAGCTCTGCCCTATCTGCTTTGGTCTGGGGAGCAAACAAATTAATAAAATGAAAGTGTTGATCTTCCCCCACTGAAAAAAGGAGGGACCATGTTTCCACAAATTCTTGGCCTTATTGATTTCTCCACTAGAAACTAATCTAGTGCCCAGTTAAAAAAAAAAAGAGACTGCTACAGAGTTACCCAGAAACAAATATAGTGGCCAGAAGTTTCCTGGGGCTGTTAATGCTATTGATATTTAGAGCCCCCACCATACTATTGTGGATTGGCCCTCTCAATACTTAAATAAGAGTAAGCCAAAACCAACCCAACATCATTTAGGCTTTCTCTCCCTCTCCTCATTTTGGATTTCCCCTTTTCTGATGATTGCAGATCTGAAGGACCACTTTTGTTTTAAGAGGAGGGATCATCTTGTGATGAGGCAATGGAGGACTCATCCAAATCCTCTTCAGTCACTCCATAATCCTTTAATTTCCAAAGCATTTTGTACTTATTCCTGAGTGGTATATCATCTCACTTCATAAGCTTGGACCTCAGCTGCACCCTCATTGTTCTCCATCTTGTCACCACTTGTAGGTTATCAGTCACAGGTGTGGAAGAGGCCAACATGCCACCACGACTGACTTCTCAGAGGTTTCCTCTGGGGTTGCACCCAAAGGGGACATATATTACTCCCAGACCAGGTTCAGGAAAGACACTATCCTGAGCCACTTGCCCAGGCTGAGTGTCAGGAATCAAAATGCCAGAAGCTTCCTCAATATGCTGGGGGGAGAGAGAAGCACTCTCCACCACCCAGGACTCCCTGTCCTCCTCCTCCTCCACAACACCAGGTGCCTCCATCTTCCAAAAAGGAAGCAACAAATCCCCCTCTAAGAAGAATAGATGAGTTTCCCTGATGTCATGACCAACATTACCCCATCAATAAAACAGGTCCATTCAATCCACCACCCAAGACACACCTGGAAACAAACTATTATAGATTAGTGTGGCTTTCCTGGTAGACAATTACAAATAAAATAATAAATATGACTGATAAAGTGGGAGGTACATGCGATCTGGAGGGGAGCAATGTGCATTATTGATGATGCTAGAAATCAGCTGCAAGCTGGTTCAGGTTACAGAGGACTTTCTAGGCATGCTTTTCCCCACAACATTGCCAGCTATTGAGAGCAGGGGAATAGCATTATTGAATTTTAGAAAATGGACTTGAAAAATAACGCATCCTGATTGGCTGAAAGCCATCTCCAGGCATGCATTTATTTTTCAATAGATGCCCCATGAAAAGAAAAATGTGCCAATTCAGAGTGCCCCATTGCTTAGAGTATCTTTGGGTGCCCTGAAATTGCACATTGACCAGCTGCCATTTTTTCACCATCACTACAACATCATTACAACATCACTAGTGAGCAAGAGACCTCCCATCCCCAACATGACTTCAGGTGCCAGAATGTGAAGTTATTTCATTCCCCACAGAAAACTCCTTCACAAATGTAAAATGTCAGTTTATTCCTACCCCAAAAGTTTTTGCACTGCATTACTGCCACCATTGCTTATTTCCCGCTTGACACGCTTCTCATGCTCAGCGTCAATTCCTGATGCCATGGGATCCCCTTGAAACACAAGGAACCGTTGAGCAAGTTACCGGCAAACAAACGGTCTTCAATACATTTTTCCCCAGCAAATCAAAATGTGTAAGACCGAAGATATGTTAAACGGAGGATAAAAAAAACATTTAGACTGTTGCCATGTCACCAACTCCACCTCCTGCTTTCACATTGCAGGCTTAAGCGCTGATTCTCCCAATCCCAGTGAAAACACAGCAGCTCTGCTGACTATTTCCACTCAAAATTTGGCTTGCTTTTTGTTTTGCTATTAACTAGATCACCCCAAAACCTAGGTGCAGAAGTTCCCTGCTGAGCAGCTCCTAGTGCGTCTGGGTAGCAATAAAATGTGTTGGGGGGGGGGGGACTCCAACAACTGCCAAACTTCCCCTCTGAGCCAGATAGCCATACAGAGACATGAGTGGTAACCATGACAACCAATTTCAACAGGCACAACTACAGAGGCTCAAATAGGACAAATGTCCAAGCAAAACAGCATTGCAATGCAGGTGGAATAACTATGTAAAAAATAAAAGACATAAAACACTTAAAACTTTTAACATTTTAAGGTTAATTTTTTATACCTCTATAATACAGTGCCCCATTTTCTAAGTGCAATAATACCCTCCAGGAGGGGCAGTATGGGAAACACTGGACCTTCAGGTGGCTATAAGGCCCCTCTGCCTGCGATGTTGGGCCTCATTACACCCCTGGGTGGTTTGGTATTTCCCAGTACCATCCACCCTATTGGGTATTATTGCTTACATGCATGAGATGCCAGCCAATGAGAATTAAGCCTCAGATGGAGACAGACGAAGAAATATGTGAGGAGGAAGGGATACTGCAAAACAGTGGAGAGGCAGTATATAATAGTAGTTATAAAATGGCAAGAAAACAATCTAGAAATTCATTGACCAGAAGCATCACCTGACTATGCATTAAATCTCTATAAACACATGGTCAGATGCCGAATCTAATTTTTCGCCCCCAAAAACTACTTAGAGCCATTTTATAAGTGTAATATGCCCCTCTAGGGTGTGCATCATCGGATTTTAATGCAATTCCCAGAAGCATAAGGACACTCGGCCTTTGGCCTGATGCCTTACTACACCCCTGCACCATGCATTACCATTGAAGATGGTATTACTTACTTGTACTTATTTGTGGTGGGGAACCTCCACATTTGGACTCCATGGAGTGGTTCTTGTTTCCCAACAGTGACTGAAACATTCTTGTTCCGATACGTATTGTCACACTGTGCTTGTGTTGGCCCATGAGGCCCACTGGCTCCACAAGAGGTAAACCACCATGTCATATCTGAAACATCTGAAATCAGGAAAGAATGCATGTGAGGAAGTGAAGGGAGATGAATGGTATGCAATATATTCCAGGCCTACAGTTGTGTTATTGGGCAACTAACTACCATCTATGGCAGACTATAAGTTGCATTGAAATATAGCTCGCATTCTTCAGTAGAGTCAGATGCTTAAAGAGATGTTCTGGTTTATGGCATAAGATTCACAGTTGCCATTAGCAGTATTCAGTTACACAACCCACCTTCCCAATGTTAATTGTAGGGCCTTCCATTTTTCATTACTGCCATGGAGCTACCAGCTGACAACTGGCTTAACTCAGTTCACCAGTGCTGCCACCAGCCTACTTCTGGGCTGTTCCCTTCTTGGCCCACTCTCTGTCTTAGTCACGTGCAACCAGGTCTCTGGACTTTGGAACCCGAACTCACTTTAGGCATTCCTCAATATGCTTCTGTAGTAGAAGCAGACTTACTTTAATTCAATACATACTCTTGCAGATGGATCGCAGAGCTGCCAGTAAAATAAATTACCTATACCTTTTTGAAAACACTCCACAGTCACGGGTGGATTCAAAATGCATTATAATATGGGTTCTGCCGAAAATACTGTCTTCATATTCGTCCAAACAGGTCACCTAACCATTGATTAAGCCCTGATATATACCCCCAGTTGCATGTTCACAGGGCTTTATTTTACTGTTTCTTTAGGTAAAACTCTGACATAACATTGCCCATGTTGTAAGAGGATTAACCCACTCCAGGGTATTGGTTTACTAAGCATTAATCCACACCTGGATGGTTGAAATCACTTGGCTTCACCTTGTGACTCCAACACCCCCACGCATGGATTAATGCTCAGTAAACCCATACCCTGTCATGGGTTAATTCCTCCATAACCACATTATGTACAAGATATGCAGACAACATAAGAGGGCATATAGAACACATTAGGAAAATAAAAATAAAAGTTTGTAAATGAATATAATTTTCGGACAGTACAAAAAGATTAACAAAAAGATTAAACTAAACTTTAACCTGGTTTTACCCACACATGATTCCCCTCAGGACTTGTGAAATGCTCAACTGTTGCTATATCAAAGTCTTCGAACTAACAGACTTAAGCTGCTTGTAAATTCCATGATAAAGAGTTTCTCTTATTTTTAGGGTACCACACCTGTTACACAAGTGGTATGACCTTACAGAGTCTGATATTGTCCAGAAATTACAATATGCATTTTATTAGGCAACAGAAATAAGCTGCTCTCATTTACATTCTAACCAGCCTGGGCTAGAGCAATTTAACTCAAGCAATTCCTTTGTGTTAAGCTGGGTAGTTAAGGTGGCTCACTCAGGAGGACATTAAAAAGCCTTTGACACCTCAAAGAGAACTTTGAAAAACATAATAGTCAAACAACATGAAGTCTTGCTGTATTCTGACAATTGCAGTTAGGTCCTGCCTTTCAACTGCCCCAGAGAACAATGCATGGCATACGAATGTTCATCTCGAGCTTGGTTGAAGCCTCTGCCTGTTGTTATTCGAACTGCAACCGTCAGATTCTTTACTCCGCCTCACTGAACAGTCGCTCCGGAGATTTCTCCTGCTGCTCGGTTCAAAGTCGGTTTAAGTGTCACTTTTCGGGCGGTTTTTCTTCCGAAATTGTTGTTTCCGCTAGTCGATTCAAGTCTCTGTCTGTGGTACCGTGAGTACTAGATAGGTTTTGTTCTGTTTTCTGAGTGGAACTTGTAAACTTGTGGATCGGTTCGGGCTGAACCGGTCATTTTGAGATAAACTTTGTACGTTACTTTAGTGTGTGGTTACCGGTCCATATCAGTTCTAAGAAAAATGGGTTTTAGTACTTTTTTTCCAAGACCTGTGACACGGTCAGGAACTGATAGGGGAGTCTTGCCTGGTGGATTGCTGAAAAAAGGGTACGTTTGGTTAGGTTGGCCATGTGTGTGAAACCCAAGAAAAAAAACAGGCCCACTGGGTTTCAACACTGCAGTGTGTGTGGGGAGGTTATTGCTAAGGCTGATCCCCACACCACCTGTGTTTATTGTCTGGGGTTTGACCACCTCGATTCAGACGGCCAAATTTGCAAAAATGTTCCCAAATCTACCCTGGAAAAGAGATTAGGTAGACTGAGGGAAAGAGAGGCCGAGAAGTCCGCTGACCCGGATGGCCAGCCCGGTTCAGTTCCGACGGAACCAGAAGGAGTGCCCTCTGACCAGGGCGATACTTCTTCCGGGCAAAAGGAGAGCCGATTCTGAGGAATTGGTTCTGACAAAAAGAAAAAGAAAAGACAAGTCGACCGGTTCGGATCCAGAAACTCATACTCCAACTGCCAATGAAATAACCAAAGTGATTAGGATTATGGAATCGCTTCGATCGGTTCCGACTGAACCGGCACCATTTGGCAGGGGCTCAGTTCGGTCTGTTCCCCCAGTTCCGGATCATACCCTGGAAGAATTTTATGAACCGGAGTTTGAGGAGGAGGGAGAGTTTGAGGATGATTATGGTGATGGTGAAAGTCTGGATGTGCCTATTGACTCGGACATCTCCCCAGACAGATCTTCAGGTGTTTCCCCTCCTAGGCTTTCTGAGTCCCCTTCATGCTACATGTTTTACAGAAAGGTGGCTGATACCCTCCAGCTTCCTGTGGAGGAAGCAGTAGAGGATCAGGAAGAGCTTGACTATGTTGAGATGATGGACATCCCAGAGTCCAGGAGACTGTCTATTCCCCTCCACAAATCTATTGGAAAACAGAGACAAAAAATTCTTAAGTCTCCCAATTCTATACCTCCTGTGGACAGAAGAATGGACAAGAGGTATACTCTTTCAGGCTCAGATAGGGAGTTCCTTTTTCAGCAATGCAGCCATGTTGGAGTTGTACAGGCTGCTGCCTGTGATAAGACAAACATTCCCTTGGCATCACACCCCCCAGACAAGGACTCCAGGAAGATTGATGCCATGGCAGCATCTTTAGGACTCAGGCAGGCTAATTATATGGCCTATACAGCCAGGTACCAGAAGTCCAGGTGGGACACTGTACTGGCACTGGCTAAACAGGCTCCTACCGAGCTTGCCAAGGAGCTGGAGCAGGTGGCTGCAAATGGGATTGAGGCATCGAAAGTTCAGTTTCATGTTGCTGTAGACTACAATGATGTATCATCAAGAGTCATGGCTACATCAGTGGCTCTTCGGAGAATGACTTGGCTCAGATGTACTAGCCTCTCACAGGATACCCAGGCTAAGGCCATGGGTTTTCCTGTAGTGGGTAATTCTCTGTTTGGGGAGCAGACAGAGAATTACATGAAGAAAATGGAAGAATACAGGACCACCTACAGGAGTGCTCAGGCCAAGGAAAGGCAAGCAACTCCTCAAATGCAGCAGTCCAGGGGCAGGAGCAGGCCTTTCCAAAGGCCTTTTTACCAAGCACAGGCCTATTCCTCTTCTTTTTCACAGAGGGGGTTCTTTAGAGGGAGAGGCAGAAGGGGGATGAGCAGACCTGCATCCACCCCTAAACCTAAAGCCCCTGCCAAGCAGACACACTGATGGGTCTGCCCAGGTCAATTCTCCTATACCAGTAGGGGGCAGGCTGGCTTACTTTATCCAGGACTGGATGTCTCTTACATCAGACAAGTGGGTCCTGGAAGTAGTAAGCCAGGGTCTGGTTCTCAGCTTCAAAAAATTTCCCTAGCTGAGAGCCAGATCTTTTCCACCTGCAAATCTCTCAGACACTGTTGCCCTAGAGGCAGAGGTTTCTTCTCTCCTAGTTCTCAGAGCTATAGAGAGTTCATACCCTACACTGGGGCAAAGGATTGTGCTCCAGGTACTTCCTAACCCCCAAAAAGACAGGAGAGTGGCAACCCATCCTGGACCTAAGACATCTGAACAAACATCTTTTAAAGTCAAAGTTCAAAATGATAACTCTGGGAATTATCCTCCCCTCTCTCAGGCCAGGAGACTGGCTAGCCTCCCTGGACCTCAAAGATGCCTACTTTCACATTCCCATCCGGTGCTCCCACAGAAAGTACCTCAGGTTCAAGTTGCCCTCAGGCCACTATCAGTTCAGAGCAATGCCTTTCGGCCTAACATCAGCCTCAAGGGTCTTCACAAAGTGCCTGGCAGTAGTTGTACCCTTCCTAAGAAGACAAAAGATTTCCATTTTCCCATACTTGGATGACTGGCTTATAGTAGGCCAGTCTCCAGACCAAGTCAAGTCACACCTGCAAGTGACCCAGCAAGTGCTCACTTCTTTAGGATTTCTTCTCAACCTACCAAAGTCAGATCTCGAACCAGTGCAGCTCCTCACCTTCATAGGGGCAGAGCTGGATACAGTGAAAGCAAGAGCCTTCCTTCCCCTGGAAAGGGCAAGGACCCTCATGGAACTGGCCTCTTCATTCAGCCTTCAGGTGTCTCGACCAGCAAGGCATTTCCTTCAGCTACTGGGCCACATGGCAGCTTCTACAACAGTGGTCCAGGGTGCAAGATTCCAAATGAGGGACATTCAGTTCCACTTAAGAGCTTTTTGGTCCCAAAGATAGGATTCCTTTACCAAACTTATTCCAGTGACTCGAACCCTGATCCAAGCCCTGCAATGGTGGCAGGATCAGGACAATTTGAGACAAGGAGTTCCATTTGTCACTCAGTCTCATTCACTGGTCCTCACCACAGATGCTTCCCTGCTGGGCTGGGGAGCCCATTTGGGGGAACTTACAACCCAGGGACTGTGGTCGCCTCAGAAATCTCTGCTTTTCATCAATCTCTTGGAACTCAGAGCAGTGTTTCTGGCACTGCAAGCTTTTTCCAAATCTGTACAGAACAGGTCAGAACAGACAACACCACCACCATGTGGTACATCAACAAGCAAGGGGGCACTCGGTCTATGGCCTTGTGCACAGAGACGATGAAGTTGTGGTCCCTGGCCTATTCTCTACAAACCTCTCTGATAGCAGTTCACCTCCCAGGGAAGGACAGCATCCTAGCAGATGCACTGAGCAGAATATTCCAGGGCCATCACGAATGGGCCCTAGATCCTCTGGTGTTGAAAGTGATTTTCTCAAGATGGGGCACTCCAGAGATAGATCTTTTTGTAGCCCCAGACAATCACCAACTTCCTCTTTTTTGTTGCAGACCCCCAGTCTTGGGCTCAGTCCCCCTGGATGCTCTGATCCTGAACTGGGAAGGGAAATTTCTGTATGCTTTTCCCCCCTTCCCTCTCCTGTTCAAAGTGTTAGTCAAGATAAGGTCACAACCATGCAAAGTGATTCTGATTGCTCCAGACTGGGCCAGGCAGCCATGGTATCCCTTGTTGCTGTCTCTAGCAGTCCATCTTCCCCTGTCTCTTCCCAGGAATTACAATCTGTTAACATCCTCTCAGGGGAGGATTTGGTACCCCAATCTTCAGTCTCTCAATCTCAAAGCTTGGCTCTTGAAGGAGAGTTTGCAGATCTGCATCTTTCCCAAGGGGTTCTGGATATCCTTAAGGCTTCTTGAAAGCCTTCCACCAGAAAGACTTACAACTCCAAATGGAAAAGATTCAGCATTTGGTGTTCTAAGAAGAATATTTGTCCAGACTCTGCTGAATTGCCTATGGTTCTGGATTATATGGTCCATCTCAATGGCCTAGGTCTCAGACCAACTACTCTCAAGGTACACTTGGCAGCTGTTTCTGCTTTCCTGTCAGTAGGCAAGTCTTCCTCTCTGTCATCCCATCCTGTATTCTATAAGTTTTTTAAGGGATTGCTTCACACTAATCCCCCCTTTAGGGATCCTGCTCCTGCTTGGGATCTTGATGTTTGCATTGCTCAGCTTATGCAACCCCTTTGTGAGCCTTTGTCCTCAGCAGAGCTTAAGTACTTGACTTGGAAAACTGTGTTTTTGGTAGCCATTACTTCTGCTAGACATATCAGTGACTTGCGAGCCCTGTCAGTGGAATCTGATCTCATCTCTTTTCACAGAGATAAAGTGGTCCTTAGAACTAACAGAAAGTTCTTGTCTAAAGTGGTTTCAGATTTCCACCTGAATCAGTCTATATCTCTCCCTGTTTTCTTCACTGATCATACTTCTTCGGGAGAGAGGAGGCTACACAGTTTGGATGTTAAAAGATCCCTTAGCTACTACATAGAGTGTACCAATGGTCACAGGTTTGACTCCCTCCAGTTGTTCCTCACTTATGGAGAAGTTAGAAAGGGCAAACCTGCCACCAAGAGATCTATTGCCAGGTGGATTGTTTCTTGTATACAATTCTGTTATGAAAAACTGGGTAAAACTCCACCCTCAGGCCTGAGGGCTCATTCCACAAGAGGTACAGCTGCTTCCCTGGCTGCTGCCAGGGATATCCCTCTTTTAGAAATTTGTCAAGCAGCCACCTAGAAAACAGTCCATACTTTTAGCAAGCATTACTCTCTGGATATCCAGGCTAGGAGTGATGTTCGGTTTGGCACAGCAGTACTTCACAGCTTGTTTCCAAAGTAGGTTCTGTCCCTCCTACATGGAGGTACTGCTTGGTAGTCTGCAATTGTCAGAATACAGCAAGACTTCATGTTGTTTGAAGAAAAAATAACTCACCTTAGTAATTGTTTCTTCTAGTGGAGTCTTGCTGTATTCTGACCTCCCTCCGCCTCCCCTCTCAGAACCTAGATTTTGGGATGTGGGTGGGCAGGAGCAGTGTTGGAACCCTAGGGGTGCCCCTTTTTACACCTTCTTTTTTCTTTGGGTGGAATGTTGTTTCATTTGATGGGTTTTTTGGTTTTGGGTTTCTTGACTTGAGTCTTCCTTTGAGAACCAAAAACATTACATTTCTGCCAGTTGGCTAGTTAAAAATTTTACAGTTTCCACATAGAACACCTAATGAGATTTTGCTCATAAAGATCTGACAGTTGCAGTTCGAATAACAACAGGCAGAGGCTTCAACCGAGCTCGAGATGAACATTCTATGCCATGCATAGAAAAGTTAACCCTATGTTCTCTGGGGCAGTTGAAAGGCAGGACCTAACTGCAATTGTCAGAATACAGCAAGACTCCACTAGAAGAAACATAATTACTAAGGTGAGTAATTTTTTCTTTAGACACAAAGCCACCTATGTTTCTCATGAACTCTGCATTTCTCCTTGTCATTATTTATTACTGAGGTTACATGCTTGAGAATGGGGCCTTTCTTTCTTGCAGATTCATCAGCTCCCATTGATTATTCCCACCCTAAAGTCATAACACACTGCTTGTGGTATCACAATTATTCCCATGACAACCAACTGTGATGTTAAAATAGAGTATTATGATTTCAGGTAGGGAATATGCTGTAGTGGCAGATGAACACTTTGGGATAAAGATCCTATTTTTGTGGCAACTTCCTCAGTAATAAATATGAGGGAGGAGAAATCTATAGAAGGTAACTGACATACAAGCTGAATTGTGTCCAACTATTATGTTTTTCAAAGTTTTCCCATGGGTGTCAGCAGCTCTTTAACATTCCACTCCAGTCCAGTCCACGCCAAGCTATCATTCTAAGGAGTTCCTTTAATGACTTTCCTGTGAAGTACTCAAGACCATTAAGGCACCCGACTAGTAGAGAGGCATGTGGAATTTTTCAGTCTATTTAACCAAAGCCTCCATTTTTTAGATATTAGCATGCAGGACTTTAGCACAGGGAATTTGATACTAAGTCAAAATAGCAGAAAGATAATTGTATGTACAGTTGAGGAGCGGAATCCCTTATAATTACAGAAAACAGGATATTTTTTCCTCATAGACTTAGAAACACAGAAACATAGAATTTGTCGGCAGATAAAGACCTCAAAGACCCATCCAGTCTGCTCATTTTCCCGGCTACTGTGGCATTGTAGCCCCTATCCTATCTCCAGATTCCCCCCATGTTCATTTGTAGCTGTCCCATGCATGTCTGAATCCTGTAACTGTTCTGGCACCTACCACCTCAGCTAGGAGGCCATTCCAGGCCCCTACCACCCTTTCCATGAAGAAATATTTCCTCACATTCCCCTCTGAGCACCCCCCCCTCCAGCTTCATAGTGTGACTCCTTGTCTTCGAGTCTGTCTTTCTGTGGAAAATGCTCCCTTCCTGTATCTTATTAATATCTGTGTAACCGCCCTACAGATGGGTTTTCCCAAAAAGTCTTCCTTGAGCTTGCTTAAATACTCACTGCCAGGCTGGTGTCCTGTGTTTTAGCAGTTTAAATGTATTGCCAGAGAGTGCCTGTATAGCCTCTGTGTACTGTCTTTTTTAAGAGCTGCCTGGATTGCAGTCATAATTAATATGAGAGGGAGCTCTGTTAGAAGATGTACTTATTTGCTGATCATTTGTTAGAGTAGTAGTAATATTGCAGTTTGTTCTAACCTGTCTGCTTTGCAGCATGGACAGTTCTGTTTGTTTCCATCATCTTGGTCCTGGACTGTCAGAATGGGCCAATTAGTACATTTGGGACTCTAAAATGGAGCCTGCCTACAGGGGCTTGGTTGGGTCAAAACTTGTAGGAATTGTAGTTTTGGGCTTTTGGTGCCTAAAATAACCTGGAGGAGGAGCCCTTGTTGTGACTGACAGACAGATCAGCTAACCGAACCTTTTGGATCTTGGGCAAAGTCCTACACTGCATGCAGTTTCAGTTAGATCTGAGTTGGGAAGTGAAGAAGAAACAGCTCGAGATAGTTTGAGCAGCAATCCATAGTGGATTCACATGGGAGAACTGTGGAAAGGTCTGAGTTTGGCCAGCATGCCTGCCTGCTGTCCCTGAGAGGGAACTTGTGCTTTTTTTAGACTGAATCCGAATTTGGAGAGTTAATTAAGCCACTGAATTGTGACCAGGCTTTAACCTGAAGAAGACAGAAGATTTGCCGAATGTGATTGGCCTATCAGGACTTGCAGTTATCTCTGAACTCCTGGATTGTGCAGAGACTCTATAATTGCGACCGGAGAGCCATTTGCCTGGTACAGTGGAATTTCCTTACATGTGAATGTGGTGTGTGCTTATAGTGGGTCATGATTTGGTTCCCCACTGTGTGTCTGAACTGTGTTTTGCTTGCTGGAGACTGTATCCTGCTCCATGGACTGAATCCGTATCCATTTCCGTTTGCCTAGGCCCTGCTACACTGGCCCAGCCAAAATACCTGCTACGCAGAGAAAGTCATCGATGAGAGACTGGTCTGGGGATCACTCCCCTGCTCAACGCCTTGAACAGGAATGATGCCTAGGTGATTCATGTGGGCCCTGCTGCTCCGGGCACTTCCAGCTCAACAGCTTGCAGTCTCGATTTCATCCTGCCTGTGTCCAGTATTGGGTATTATACGTAAACATCTGGGTAGCTCCCTGCAACAGCAGCTAAATCTAAAAAGTGTTGTCATCTGATTGTCTTGCTGTCTTTTCTTTCATGGACTGAGGCCTCTGGCTCCGGATCACAAATAGTGTGTGTTGTGCATGTTGCTTTCTTCCATCACAGGGCCCCAACTAGCTGCAACGTTCCTGGCTAGCCCACCATTTTCCTACCTGGGAACCTAGAGTGTGTGACTGTGTAAGGACTCTGAACTGCATGCATAACTGTCTGATTAATGTAGCTTTTAAGCAAATCAACCCGATTCCGCCCCTTCCTAGTTCAAGTCCCCTGAATAAATCAGATTTAACTTTGTTTGCATTTAACCAGACTGTGGTTGCAGTTTGTGCCAAAAGTATTGTACTGTTGCTATTTGCTGTGCTTAGCCTTGTTTTACAGGGGGGTCCCCAGGGTCAAGCTAGAGGAACCAGTCCTGGTGGTAAGTGCAAACATTGTGGGTAATTGCCTGGTGAATAAGGGTCATTGTAGAAGTAATTATTGTATATTGTTCAGGCCACTGGAAGGGAAAGAGGGGGGTTATAGTGTCCCGGAGGGCTGTGCCCAGGTTAGCTTGACAACGAACAACCCTGACCTCCGGGTGGAGGCACCTGTTTCATTACCAAGGCCCCTTAACCTGCTACTAGCCAAGCAGGCAGGGGTAGTAGTCCTTGGGATAGCGTCACCTAGGGGTTACATCTTGGAAACTCACCGCTGGGATTTTAAAATTAAAATTAAAAATTATTGCCAAACATAAATGGCTACCCCAACAGAAGTGGCTGTGCACCAGTTGGTGGGGTGGCATACAGTGCAAGAGATTGACCCCATAATGCTTTGCTAATACTGGATATACCTATCTGCATTGGTAAGGACACTGTTGAAGGGGCACTTTCTAAAGTTGAATGTTTGGAAAAAAGCTGTAGTGGTGGGTCGACTGGCTGATTTAAATGCCCAAACTCTCATGGCCTTGGTGGAGTGTAGCGACCCTCTGGATAGTTAAAAGGTGCCCCAGACTATCACTCCAGATGAGTTCCCAGCTGCCTGGAGGGTGATAACCAAAGATAGCAAGGATCTATTAGAGGATGAGCCCCCACCATTATCTGAGTCTTTTGAGGAGAAGTTTGCCAAGTTGTTACTGGAGGAGGGCAAAACTGTGGAGGAGTTAAAAAAATTATTCCTGCCACCTGGTAGTGTCACCTCCCCACTGTCCACACCCACCCCAGCACCTGTTCTTTCACTATCTTCTGTACCTGCCTCTGAGCCAGCAAGTAGTCATGGCCCTTACCGCAAGCTCAGGGTACTGTATTCTCTGACAGTCACCCTACTCCTAATGGGGAAGTCAACCTGGAGACCTGGATAGATTCTGCTACTCTTGCGGTACAAGACTGCCAATGCTCAGAGGCCAAAAGGCCGCCTGGGAAACCTCCAGGGACCCTCCCTATGTACGTTTCACTCCTGAGGTCTTCTGACCCTGACGCCAAAGCCCAAAAGTACACAGTCACCCTTGAAAATGTGTTTGGGGGCACTACTAGTGTTGAGGCCTTGAAATGGAAACTTAAAGATGTTAGACAACAGCCGGGGGAATTGTTATCTGCCTACATGGATCGATTAGAGGGAATCCTACAAACCATTTTTCGGAAAGGAGGCTGGGCCTCTAGTGAAGTGGACCGGGTATGACTGGATCATATACTCTGCTCTGCCTGACTCTCCAGCTGGGTGTTGTTCAAATTGTAACTGCATCAAAGGAAATCTGGTCCCTTACCCTTCCATGTGTTGATGAAGGAGGTACGGGAAGTTGAGAAGGAGGAAGGCTTTTCCGAGCCCTGCACAGTCATAGCTGCTGCAACCCCTGCTCCAGGCCCGGGGTCAGTCACTGATGGCCTGGAAACACTGCAATCACATGATAGAATCCGAGAACTAAATGTCAGTCCCGAGGGGCCCAGCCAGAGAGGGACTGCTATGGATGCTGTGCCATGGGATGAACTGCTGAGAGAGTTCAGAGAAATAAAAAAACAGTCTCTTTATGAAGGCTGCTCCTGTGAGTACAGGCCCCGAACCTTATCCAACTGCATCTGCAATGGGGGTTGGGGTGCACACCCAGGCATCTCCTGCTGACAGCAGCTGAAAAATTGATGTCTTGACTATGGAAGTGAGAGAATTGACGTAATGTCTCCAAATGCTCGCCACACTGCAAACAGAGGTGGAACCAAGGTTTTCTGTTGGTAGTACCCCCGCCTCAGCTCCCAATGTGATGTCTCAGCCACACCAGACTCCAGAAAGCATATTTTGCCATAATTGTGGGAAGGATGGGCACATGAAGAGAGAATGCCAGTCCCCAAATGACCTAGATAAAGTTGTATACAGACTTCAAGAGGCGCTTCGGAAAGCGAGACCATGGCCGAGGAGTGCCGGAAATGACCGCAGTGCAGGTTTGAGAAACCCAAACTCAAATTTATATGTGGCTAAATCATCTGTCCAGGCCTCTGCTACTGCCTCTCCAGACTGGTCCAGAATAGTGGGCCCTTCGATGGATACTTCTGTGACTGTCAATGGTATCCATGCTCGGGTATGCTCAATAGCAGGTCTCAAGTGACCATTGTATTCCAGGACTGGTATGACAAACACTTATCTGATGTACTACTACAATCTCAGGAAGGTTTGCATGTGTGAGGCCTGAGCAACAAGTCTTATCCCTACCTAGGATATGTCTGCTCTGGAGGTCTTTCCCTGTGACTGTAACTGGTGTAGATGAACAATTAGAGACACTAGTCCTGGTGTGCCCTCCTATGGGATTGTATGATGGGATTCTCTTGCTCAATGGAACCTGCCCATGCCTATGCACGATGAGTAATGGTCCAGATTTGGAATGTGTCAGAATGGGAGGTCCGGTTGAACAGAGGGTGCACCCTAGCTACAGTACACTGTGCAGACACTGTTGTATTACCCAGCAACAAGTACTCTGGTGAAAAGGAAAGAGTGACCTCGAACTTATTCGACTTTGGTGATTCCCCATTGCCAGCTGAATGGAAGACTAGAATTAGCAAGAAACTCGCTCAAAGAGGCCAAGTGTTTTCGTTAAAAGAATGGGACATGGGGTGTGTGCAGGGTGCAGAGCATCACATATGCCTGCATGATGACCAGCCATTTCGATTGAGATCCCGACACTTCGCCCCAACGGACATAGATGATGTTAGGAGACACCTGCAGGAAATACAAAATCACACATGACCCCACAATGCAAAGCATCATGGGCTGCATATGCAAATCACCACAGAATATTATGCTGGTTCAACTTTAAGCAGAAATGTATGCTGCCGAAAGGCCTCTCACACAGTTTGCAAAGGGTGCCAACAGAAGACATAGACACGTGTTTCATCCTACCAGGACTCATCAGTATGCCTCATCTGTCTGACACCCCAGTGGAATGAACCAGCTACCCTAAGACAGTCTATCTGGGTTATGTTGGGGTGAACCCAATTAAAACAAAAAACTATTTAAAAGACAAAGAACCTCTGTGCGCAAGCACTGAGGCAATGGTTACCCCAAAGTGCATTTGGCTGGGAAGCCAAGTTTCAAAGAAATAATTATACAAGAATCAAGGAGCCCATATGCCTCTCCCATTGTGGTTGTGCATAAGAAGAATGGGTCCGTGAGGATGTGTGTTCATTATTGAACCCTTAGCCAGTGGACCATCCCAGATCAGTACACCATGCCCCATATACAAGATGCCCTGGATTGCTTGAATGGGAGCAAATGGTTCTCGGTATTGGAGGGTCCCTCACCACGAGCGGTGCTCCACATCGATTTGCAGCACCTACGGCCACTTCTATGGCCACTGCCTGGACTCTGCCACTAAATTCAGCTGCCCTCCTGGATCTCCAACACGGACCCAGCCTAAAGGGTCCCTCACCACGAGCGGCACTCCACATTGAACTGCGGCACCTACGGCCACTTCCACGGCTGCCGCCTGGACTCCGCCACTAAATTCAGTTGCCCTCCTGGAACTCCACCATGGACCCAGCCTAAAGGGTCCCTCGCCACGAGCGGCATTCCACATTGAACTGTGGTGCCTATGGCTGCTTCCACGGCCGCCGCCCGTAACTCCATCACTAAATTCGGCTGCCCTCCTTGATCTGCAACACGGATCCAGCCTAAAGGTACAACCACTGTCCTTAGAAAGCACAGGCTCATTTATGATTGGTGCGGTGAGTGGCAAATGGCATCTGATTGGGCCACCTGGCAACACACCGTACCTGATTGGTGCGCTCTCCAGCCCGCATCTCTAGTCACTATTTTTTGAACTTACTCTACCTGCTATCTGTACCTTTCTCCCATCCCCCCACCCCCTCCCAGGCCTCCTTTAAATACACACTTGCCACTCCCTACTGCTGGTCTCTCTACCTCATTGGCTCACACTAATCCCTGCTCAAAAAAACTCAAACAGCCTAGATTAAGCTCCCAGTAAAGTGACCTCTATCAAACTTCACATTCTTCCCAGACTGATCCTCCCTGCCTGTAACTGCCACACTCTTTCTTACAGACAGCTTCTCCTCTCCTCCCTCGAGTATCTAAGGACACAAGGAAAGGCTGCTCTCTCTGTTGGATCCCCAGCTCTAGCTGTATTTGTCAGGACTAACCCTACCTACTTAGACTACACTCAGTAGGAGTAATATAGATTGTTCCGACCATGTCTCTATTGCCCAGATTTCTGCTAGCTACCTTACTCTTCTGATTCCTGCCCCTCCTCTCCAACATGCCACTAACCTTCCCTACCCCTCTGACCTCTACCCTGCCTGACCTCGTAAGGTGCCTTTACACCTCCAACTCGGTGACCAGTTCTCTGAACAGCCCAAACTGGTCTTATTCTCCTTCCCGACCCTGCCCATCTCTCTTCAACACCTCGCAATCTTGGATAATTCTGCACTTAATTACCTTTCGATCAACCACTAATGCTCATACGCGACGGCTGCCTAGGCGGCGCTTGCTCTCCTCATGGTACCTACAATTGTTAGTCCACTATTTAACTATCGCCCTGCTGCTCCTTGCAACAGGGGACATACACCCAAACCCCAGCCCTACATGCAACCCTAACCAATCACACTCAGCTGGCCAAGCCACTGCCATGTCCTACACATCAAATATCATTGGTGGCACCCTCCCCCCGTGGCCTACGACTCTGGCACCTAAATACAAGAAATCTAGCCCTCAATCTTGATTCGCTCCAAGTGCTGGCTGCCCACTATGCCCCTGACATCCTCACCATCTCCAAAACATGGCTAAATTCTAATATCACAGACTCCGAGGTTGCTATCCCAGGCTATGTCATGGCCCGACTCTTCAGGGTTACCAGAGGCGGGGGAGTAGCCATTTATGTAAACTCAGACTTATACTTCTCGGTAGTATTAACCAAAGCTGAGCCACAAGTCTATGAGCTCCTAATGCTACAGCTGACACTCCCCTTCTCACTACCAATTTATATTGCCGGAATATACCGCCGGCCAGGCACACCAGTCACTTCTGTAACTGACCTCCTCACACATATCCCATCCCAAACCACATCAGGTGAACTATACATTATAGGAGATCTTAACCTCAACTGGTTAGCCTCAGTGCTCAATAAATGCAGAACAGAGCTATCTGGACTAAACCTCTCACAACTCATCACAGAACCCACCTGCCTTAATCTCAAATCTGGCAACCACTCACTAATTGACTGGGCTCTCTCCACCCACCCACACCGGGTCATCAAAGCAGGCCTACTTCCTGGCTCTGAGTGACCACCACATTATTTATCTAGTTCGCAAAATTTACCACCCCAAAGCCCCCTAAACAGTGGCATAGCATGGTAGGCATGGGCTCTGGTGCAAGGAATGAAATGGCCCCCCCCCAGAGGATGGTGCAAGGAATGAAATGGGCCCCCCTGAGGATGATGCCAGATGTAGATGAGCAGTCAATGTTCTTGTCGCTAGTGTGTCTCTTCATGCTGCTGCCCTCTGGTCATTGTTTTTCATAGTGGAAGAACTAAGCTTTGTTGCAACTTAAGGTGTGTGTCCTACAATAGACGCCAGCCACGATGGACCAGAGGCTTGTCTGACACTTTTTACACTTGGGGGCAGCCTGTGACGACAACTATTCAATGTATTTTTTTTTTATTTCATCCCTGAAGTTCCTGACCAGAACCTCCTTGCTCCTCCTTCAGACAACCACTCCCTATACCCATCCTCTGAGATCATGTTTGTTGACCTTCCTACCTGGGACTCTGGACACACCAGTGCCACCATCTCACCTCTTGTCTTCTGCTGGCTGCACTGCTGCTACTCTTCTCTCCCATTCCAGAGACCCGGACTGCCTCCTGACCTTCACCAAAGCCCTGTGAGCCTGAGCTGGGCCACCTGTGTGACCCGATTCCCTGACTCCTCCAATTTAAATCTGGCAAGGAAGCCTGCTGAAAGGATGCTGTTGGTGCTTTGCTGATCAGCATCTGGCCATTGCTTGACCCACTTGCACTCCTCATGACTTGTCCACCACTGCTATCGTCTCTCTCTGTCTCTCCCCGGCTTGCCTTGCCGCACGCCGCCTCACCTCAAGACACACGCATATAGCGCCTAGTAGGTCCTTCCCCTGGCCAATCAGTGTGACATGCTGGCAAACTGAAAAATGCCACCAGCCACCAACCAACCAGAAGCAGACGGTGTCACACGGTGATGGGGAGGGGGTTGACAAGCAAACCTAAAGGCGCGTATGTTAGGTAAGCGCTCACCACTCTCTGCTGCCACTCAGTAGCATTGCATTTCCAGATGGAAATGCTGGGATCCACACTGACAAGGCTATAATTTGAGCCCTGTGTGGACGTGCTGCGCCTGTGCCTGGGCCCCTTCAGCTCATGCGCCCCAGTGCAGTTGCACCAGCTGCACACTCTATAGCTACGCCCCTGCCCCCAAAATTCCTAGTCCAACGCTCCTACAAATCCCTCAGTCTGTTCTTCTTGCTAGAAGATCTAGCCCTAGCAAGCTGGTACCCCACCACCACACTACACTCAACAGATGAATCACTTCTACACTTCCAAACCACGTTCCTCAATGTCTGGGAAACTCATGCCCCTCTGCGTCGCACTAGAGTACGTGGGAACCACCTGAAATGGATTTTCCAAGAACTTGTAACAAGTCAAATAACCCGTGATAAAGCATGGAGAGTGCACAAATCATCCCACCTCCCTCAAGATTTTGCCAATTACAGCATGCTATGCAATAAATGCACCACTGCAACTTGCCTAGCTAAAGTGGAATACTTTAGCTCCATCCTCACATCTAACTTAAATAGTCCATCCAAATTCTAGAAGGTCATTCACTCCCTCTTCTCTCCACCTGCTGCCAATCCTACTCCGCTCTTCAGTGTAAATGACACCCTCCTCTCGGATCCTAGCGCAATCACCACTGAGTTCAACAGATACTTCTCCACGTGTGCTTCTACGCTACTCTCTTCCCTGCCCACCCCCACTCCGCACGTACCTCCTGTAGTATCTACAAATCCGGTCAGGCCTCACACCTTCTCCTTCAAAGATATCTTGCAAATCGATGCCCTAAATGCCCTACTAACTCTAAACCCTTCAAAACGCAAATCCCTGGATGGACTAGACACCAAACTCCTTTACCTCTCTGCCCCTGCCATCGCAACCCCTCTTGCCAACCTACTAAACCACTCCTTTGCCACTGCAACCGTCCCCCAGATATGGAAACATGTTGTCATCCCACTCCCCAAGGGGGGCACCCCCACCTCCACCTCAAATTACTGCCTTATCTCTCTCCTCCCTGCGCTTGCTAAAATACAAGAACACCTCATGCTCACCCAACTGACATCCTTCCTATCTGACTCCAACTTCTTCATGCCGTTCCAGTCAGGATTCAGGAAGAGCAATTCCACTGCCTCCTCCCTCATAAGGCTTACTGACACCATCCTTTCCAGTATGGTCAGAGGGCAGATCACCTCAGCTATATTTGTTGACCTTGCCAAAGCATTCAACACTGTTTCCCACTTCCTCCTGTTAAGGTGCCTCTTGGAAGCTGGCCTTACTGAATCAGCTACCAACTGGTTCAGTCCCTACCTCACAGGTAGGATCCAATCCATCAGAATTGCGGATGCCACATCCACCCCCCTCACTATGACCACTGGGATCTCCCAGGGCTCAGTAACTTGGATCAATTTTGTTTTTCATTTTCCTTAATGACCTGCCACTAAGCTGCTCAACTTCATCAATCCAGATGTATGCAGATTACACTGTCCCATTCTCCTCTGGCTCTTCCTCGGAAGAGGTAACTACCAACCTTCAGGCCAACTTCAACAAAGTTTAGATCTGGTTCAGCTCTCATCAGCTCTCCCTAAATGCTAAAAAAAAAAGTACCATGACCTTCGGCACAGGGCAACGCCTGTCCAGGCTCTCCACCCTCCCCTCCTTCCACACCCTGGATGGGACTGTTCTAGAAAACACCTCCTCCTCCTTCCACTACCTAGGGGTCTGGCTCGACCAACACCTATCTTTCTCCATCCACATCGACGCAATCCTGAAAAAACTGCACCCTAAGCTCGGTTACCTTTACAGGAACTGCAGCAGCCTCCCGCTAACCGTGAGGTGTGAACTAGTGCAGAAGATGATCCTGCCATCATTTGACTACTGTGATATAGTCTACTGTGCCGCTTCCAAGTCTACTTTATCTAGATTGGACTCCCTCTTTAATGCTTTCTTCTGCTTTGCCCTCAATGCATCCCCCCGCAACCATCACTGTGCTCTCTACCGTTCCCTTGCATTCCCTTCTCTTGAAAATCATCGCCAACTGCACTGTACCAAGTTTGTCTCAAAATTCTGGCTCGGGTCCCTTCCGTCTTACCTCTCCTCCTTGCTATTGCCACCACCACCCCCGATCCATGCCCTTAGATCCTATGACTCCCATCAATTACTAATCCCTAGGAGGAGGTCCTCCATGGGACAAGCAGCCTTTTCACACTGGCTCCCTAAACTCTGGAACAAACTCCCTTCCCAAGTTCGTCACTCCTCCTCCACTCACCCCCTTGCTACTGCCATGGCTAATTACCTTACGTTAAATTGTACCTGCACCTGATTATCCTCCTGTGCCCACCCCTCTTACCCAATACCCCTGACTGCTTGGCCAGCGGCACCCATCATACGCCACTAAGTTGGGTTATTATACCAACTATTGCACTTTCACGCTCCTGCTGTCTGCCGTCTTACTGTACTTCCAGTTCATGTAATCTGCACCATGCTTGTATCATCATGTCTTGTCCTAACTGTTCCCTGCCTGTAACCCATTACTAAGCTATAATTCCTATTAAGCGCACACATTAATGTAATGTTTAAATGTAATGTTATATGTATCCTACTGGAAAACCTGCGCATTTTCCTCTCCAATGCACAAACTGGAATGTTAGATGTTTCACTCAGTGATAACCTGCATGTTATCCTCTCCTTTGTACTCCTCCCCCCAGGTCACACTGGGAGACGAGCATCGTTTTGCTCAGTGTGCCTTTCCAGGTGAAACAATTCAATAAATAAATAAATAAAATTGGATCTTCACAGCGGATATTACCAGATTCCGATGGCCCTGGAGGACCACGAGAAAACAGCCTTCATCTGTCCTTTGGGGTTCTATGAATTCCTGAGAATGCCACAGGGGATTTTGGGTGCCCCGGCCACCTTTCAGTGACTGATGGAATGTGTGGTGGGAGATATGAACTTGCTGGAATGTCTAGTGTACCTAGATGATGTCATTGTGTTCAGACGCACATTAGAGGAGCATGAGACCTGACTGTTTAAAGTGCTGTACCAATTGGAAGACTTCGGCCTCAAGCTGTCCATCGACAAGTGCCAGTTTTTTCAAACCTCCGTGAAGTATGTGGGGCACATAGTATCTGCAGAAGGAATAGCAACCAATCCCAGTAAGGTTGAGCCACTGACTACTTGGCCCCAGCCCCATAACTTGAAAGAATTACAACGTTTTCTGGGGTTCTGTGGCTACTACCATAGGTTCATAAAAGACTATGCAAAAGTGATTCACCCACTCCTGAATCTTACCCAGGGTTACCCCCACCACCACCAACCGCAACTACAAGAAAGGGTCTGTAAAAGAACCAGAGAAAGTATACTTCCACACAGGTGAACCTTTTGGACCTGAATGTGAAGCAACCTTCCATGAAGTCACATACCAGCTCACCCATGCCCCCATCCTCGCCTGTGCTGACCCTACCAAGCCCTATGTGCTGCATACAGGCGCTAGTCTGCAGGACCTAGAAGCTGTGCTGTATCAAGACCATGAGGATGGTTTGAGACCAGTGGCTTTTGCCAGTAGGAACTTGACCGCATCAGAGCGAAACTATCCTGTGCACAACCTGGAGTTCCTTGCCCTAAAATGGGCCATCATTGACCAGTTTCATGAGTACCTCTATGGGGTAAAGATATTGGTGAAGACTTACAATAACCTGTTGACCTATGTACAGACATCAGCTAAGTTAGATGCCGCTGGGCACCAGAGGCCTTCTGCCTTATCAACCTATGATTATGCTGTTGAATACAGACTGGGACTGAACCATATTGATGCTGACACCCTGTCACGAAGGCCTGCTTCCAAAAGTGATTGGGTCAAGTCATCTGAATCTGACATTCGAGCATTGTGCCAAAAGTTTGACAGAGATGAACAGATGACTGCAGACACAGTGGACTGTTTAGTAGATTGCTTGGGCCCTCCTGATACCTGCATACTGGCTGCCTATTGCCATTTCTGTGCTCTAGATATTAGTGCACTACCTCAATTTGACAATGACAGCATCCAGTGGGCTCAATCCCAACATCCTATGATTCAGCCAGCACTTGATGCCCTGTGTGCGGGGAAAGATGTGTCCCAGTTGCGTTCCCCTGACTTGTGAACTGCCCTGTTGTTTAAAGAAGGCCCCAGGTTGAAGTTACACAATCAGTTGTTATACAGAGAGAGAGAGTGGATCACAGAGGTCGAGTAGACAAGCAGCAATTGGTCCTGCCCATGGCCTTTAAAGATTTGATACTGAGGTCCCTCCACAATCACATGGGGCACCTTGATACTGACAGAACTCTCGACTTGGTATGATCTCGATTCTACTGGCCCAAGATGGGGGCCAATGTTGAGCACCATGTAAAGACTTGCAGTCGTTGCCTGCAAAGGAAAGCCCTGCCTCAGAGGGCTGCCCCCCCCGTCAATGTTACTACCAACACCCCCATGGAACTGGTCTGCATAGACTTTTTGTGCTTAGAACCTGATCAGCGCAATACTGGAAATGTGTTAGTAGTTATAGATCATTTCACATGATATGCACAAGCTTTTCCAACTAAAGATCAAAAGGCCTCTACCGTGGCCAAGGTGCTAGTGGAAAATTTCTTTGTCCACTATGGTGCCCCCCAGCAGAGCCACTCTGACGAAGGCAGAGACTTTGAAAGTCGGCTAATCAAAGAAATGCTCTCTCTGTGAGGGGTGCGGAAGTCAGGAACTACCCCCCCATCACCCGCAAGGGGACCCTCAACCAGAATGTTTTAACAGCACCCTTCTAGATATGCTGGGCACCTTCCACCCAAAAGACAAGCATAAGTGAAGCCAGCAGATTAGCACCTTGGTACATGCATACAATTGCACCAAATTGACGCTACTGGATTCTCCCCCTACTGCCTCATGTTTGGGAGGGAGGCTCACCTACCAGTTGATGTCTGTTTTGAGGTCTCTCCAGATGGGGTCCGAGCTGAAAACTACCTGCAGTATGTACAGAAACTGAAAGCTCAATTGAACTATGCATATCAACTGGCCCAGACAACGGCCGCTAAAAGAAATCTCACCAACAAAGAGAGGCACGACAAGAAAGTAAAGGCTCAAGAGCTACGGACCAGAGACTGTGTGTTGTTACGAAATTTGGGACTACATGGCAAGCACAAAATTGATGATAGGTGGCACCATCTTCCTCATGTAGTAGTTGGAAAGTTGGATGATCTACCAGTATACAACTGTACGCCCAGAGAATAACTCCAAAGCTGTCAAGACTACGCACTGTAACCACTTGCTGCCTATCGGCCAAGTTATTATTGAAGCTGAGCCAGCAGACATTGCCTCCCCTGGGCCAGTGACTCATGCTGCTGCAAAAATGAGACAGAGTCAACCTACCCCAGCAGTTATAGAGTTAAGGTTTCCCCCGCAGCAGGCCCAGAATGATAGTGACCGTCAGTCCACCTCTGATGATAGTGAGTGTGACAATGCCTATTACCCCTCCTATGAATTGAGTCAGCTGTTTGGAGGTAACCCTATGACTAATTGTGGGGATGAAGCTGGGCCTTCTGGACTGCCTAACCTCCCAGTTTCATCCATGGAGCCAATGCTCCCTGGAAGTGAGATGCAAAGCATCACATCTGAGGTTGCGGACTCTCTGTGTTTTGTGGAACTGTGTGAATTGCTCGAAGAAGAGGCTGATGGTCTGTGTCTCCCTGGTGACACACCAGAACCTGAAGAACAGTGTGAGAGTGTTGACAGCTCCCTTCAGTGCTGCAAAGCCTAACTGTGCCAGAACCTTCTCTAAATAAGCCAAGTGTTGTGGAGACAGAGCCTACAGAGCAAGGGGCTGACAGTGCTCCCAGTTTGGACATTCCCATCCATGCAGAGGCACCCCTCACACCGACGAAAGCTCCAAAGTTAGTGCTGAAAGTACAATGACTGTGGCTGTTCCCCCCAGAAAGACTGGCTGAGCTGTTAAGCCATTATTGCGCTTCAGTTATGATTCTCCTGGGAGGCCAGTGGATTTGCCTCTCAATGTGGTTCACAATGGTGTTTATATTTCTCAGAGCTCACTACCCAAACTAAGCTTAATTGCCAATTCCAGGTTGATTGTTCTTCCTTCACAGTATGGTGCCCCTGCCCCATCCAGCTCCAAGTTAGCTAATAGGGAAGGGCCCCCTCCTACATTGATTAATGTACAGGAAGTTATAACACGAATCAGTATTGTGAGGTTATAAGTATGTTAACCATAGTGGAATCAGTATCACATGTATGAAATGTGCATAAGCATTGTCATTATGGATATAGAATTGTGAAGTGTAATGAAAATGTATAGTAAAGTAATAAGTTTATGTTAACTGATGCATGATGGTACAGACTTGACGTGGACGCCAAGTTTTCTCCAGGCAGGGAAAGGTGTAACCCCCTACAAATGGGGGTTCCCAAAAAGTCTTCCTTGAGCTTGCTTAAATGCTCACTGCCAGGCTGGTGTCATGCGTTTTAGCAGGTTAAATGTATTGCCAGAGAGTGCCTGCATAGCCTCTGTGTACTGTCTCTTTAAGAGCTGCCTGGCTTGCAGTCATAATTAATCTGAGCGACAGCTCTGTTAGAAGATGTACTTGTTTGCTGATCATTTGTTAGAGTAGTAATAATATTGCAGTTTGTTCTAACCTGCCTTCTTTGCAGCATGGACCGCTCTGTTTGTTTCCATCATCTTGGTCCTGGATTGTCAGAATGGGCCAATCAGTACATTTGGGACTCTAAAATGGAGCCTGCCTACAGGGGCTTGGTGGGGCCAAAACTTGTAGCAATTTAGTTTTAGGCTTTTTCCACCTAAAATAACCTGGAGGGGGAGCCCTTGTTGTGACTGACAGACAGATCAGCCAACCGAACCTTTTGGATCTTGGGGAAAGTCCCACACTGCTTGCAGTTTCAGTTAGATCTGAGTTGGGAAGTGAAGAAGTAACAGCTCAAGATAGTTTGAGCAGCAATCCATAGCGGATTCACATGGGAGAACTGTGGAAAGGCCTGAGTTTGGCTTGCATACCTGCCTGATCTCCCTGAGAGGGAACTTGTGCTTTTTTCAGACTGAATTCGAATTTGGAAAGCGAATTAAGCCACTGAATTGAGACCAAAGATTTACTGAATGCGATCAGCGTGTCAGGACTTCCAGCTACCTCTGAACTCCCGGATTGTGCAGAGACTCTGTAATTGTGACCGGAGAGCCATTTGCCTGGTACAGTGGAATTTCCTTACATGTGAATGTGCTCTGTGCTTATAGTGGGTTGTGACTTGGTTCCCCACTGTGTGTCTGAACTGTGTTTTGCTTGCTGGAGGCTGTATCCAGCTCCACGGACTGAATCCATATCCATTTCCATTTGCCTGGGCCCTGCTACACTGGCCCAGCCAGAATACCTGCTACGCAGAGAAAGTCATCAACAAGAGACCAGCCTGGGGATCAGCCCCCTGCTCAATGCCTTGAACAGAAATGATGCCTCGGTGATTCATGTGGGCCCTGCTTCTGCGGGCACTCCATCTCAACAGCCTGCAGTCTCGATTTCATCCTGCCTGTGTCCAATATTGGGTATCGTGAGTAAACATCTGGGTAGCTCTCTGCAACAACAGCTAAATCTAAAAGTGTTGTCATCTGATTGTCTTGTTGCCTTTTCTTTCATGAACTGAGCCCTCCAGCACCAGATTACAAATAGTGTGTGTTGTGCATGTTGCTTTCTTGCATCACAGGGCCCCAACTAGCTGCAACGTTCCTGGTTAGCCCACCGTTTTCCTACCTGAGTACCCAGAGTGTGTGACTGTGTAGGGACTCTGAACTGCATGCATAACTGTCTGATTAATATAGCTTTTAAGCAAATTAACCTGATTCTGCCCCTTCCTTGTTCAAGTCCCCGGAATAAATCAGATTTAACTTTGTTTACATTTAACCAGACTGTGGTTCCAGTTTGTGCCAAAAGTATTGTACTGTTGCTATTTGCTGTGCTTAGCCTTGTTTTACAGGGGGTCCCCAGGGTCAAGCTAGAGGAACCAGCCCTGGTGGTAAGTGCAAACAGTGTGGGTAATTGCCTGGTGAATAAGGGTCATTGTGAAAGTAATTATTGTATATTGTTCAGGCCACTAGAAGGGAAGGGGAGGGGGTTACAGTGTCCCGGAGGGCTGTGCCCAGGATAGCTTGACCACTAACAATCCTGACCTCCAGGTGGAGGCACCCGTTTCATTACCCAGGCCCCTTAACCTGCTACTAGCCAAACAGGCAGGGGTAGTAGCCCTTGGGATAGCGCCACCTATGGGTTACACCTGTTATGTACTTGAATGTTTTCATCATATGCCCCCTTCTTTCCTCCAGCAAGTATATATTCAGTTCCCTTAGTCTCTCTTTATAGGCCTTTTGGTGCAGTCCCTGCACCATTTTGGTTGCCCGCCTCTGTACCGCCTCCACCCTATCCACATCCTTCCAGAGGTGAGGCCTCCAGTACTGGGCACAGTACTCGAGGTGTGATCTAACCAGTGACTTGTACAGGGGCATTACTACCTCATCCTTCCTACCTATGCACCCTAACATTCTACTAGCCTTTCTCACAGCCTTTTCACTCTGCTTAGCCACTTTCAGATAATCAGAAATGATTACCCCAGGTCCCTTTCCTGTTTGGTGGTTGCCAGTGTCTCCATTGCCCTCAAGTTTCTGTGCCCCAAGTGCATGATTTTGCACTTTTTAGCATTGAAACCCAGCTGCCAAATGTTTGACCATTCCTCTGACTTCCACAAATCATTCTTCATTTTTTTCCACACACACCCCCAGCGTGTCTACCCTGTTGCAGATTTTAGTGTAATCTATGAACAGACAGACTTTCCCTTCCAGCCCTTTTGCAATGTCACTAATAAAGACATTGAAGATAACCAGGCCCAGTACAGACCCCTTAGGCACTCCACCTGAGGCACCCCGCTGGTCACCCTGCCATCTCCTGAGTGGACTCCATTTACCACCACCCTCTGACTCCTGCCGCTCAACCAACTTCCTACCCAGTTTGCTACTTTCTGGCCCACTCCTTGACATGCCAGCTTGTTCACCAGTTTTCTGTGTGGAACAGTGTCAAAGGTCTTCCTGAAATCCAGGTATGCCACATCCACCGCTCCACCTTGATCAACTACCCTGGTCACCTAGTTGGAAAACTCGATCAGATTTGTCTGGCGAGACCTCCCCACTGTGAATCCATGTTGCCTTTGCTCCTGCAGTCCATCTGTTTCAAGGTATTCCACCCTCCTTTCCTTCAACAGTGATTCCATAACCTTGCACACTACTGAGGTCAGACTGGCAGGTCTGTAATTGCCTGAATCCTCCCTATTCCCACTTTTATGAAGTAGGACCATATCCACCCTTCTCCAGTTCCTCGGGACCGCCCCTGTTTCCAGTGATAAGTTGAACAAAGCTGTAAGGGGTGCACCCAGCACCTCTCTGAGCTCCTTCAGTATCTTAGGGTGGATCCTATCCAGTCCCGTTGACTTCTCAACTTTTGATTTTGCCAGTACTCTGAGGATTTCCTCCTCTGTAAAAGGACTAGAGTCCATCTCTCTAATACTTCTGCCCCTGTTTTTATCTGTGGCCCATCACTTACACTTTCTACTGTAAATACTGGACAAAACTATCTGTTCAATATGTCCATCTTCCCTTGGTCCCCTTCCTCACAGACACCCCCTTCACCTTTCATCCTTGTTATTCCCCCTCTGTTCCTCCTTTTTTTGCTAATATATCTGAAAAACAGTTTATCCCCCTTTTTTATTGACTAGACAATATTCTCCTCTGTTCATGCCTTTGCTCTCTGCACTGCCTTCCCTGCTTCCCCTGCCTCCCTCTGCCTCTCCTGGTAGCTCTTTCTATCCTCCTCCCTCTCTGTCCTTTTGTACTTCCTAAATGCTTTTTTTTTTTGCTCTTACTATTTCTGCTAGCTCTCTGGAGAATCACAGTGGTCTCCTTTTCTTCTTGCCCTTGCAGACTTGCCTGACACAGGGGTTCATTGCCCTTTCTATGTCCTCTTTTATTTTTGCTCACTTTCTTTGACTCCTCCTAGCATCCCCATCCCTGCCAGGGCATCCCTGAGGCATTCTCCTATTGTCTTGAAATCGGCCCTCCTGAAGTCCATGACCTTCATCCTCGTGTGGTTTGGTTCAAACCCAGTTTTTATAGTTAAAAACAGTGTACAATGATCATTGGTCCGCAGGTGGTCTGCCACTTCAACGTCAGCAACACTGACCCCGTTCATCAGCACTAGGTCCCACAATGCTCCTCCAACCAGTTGCCAGAGGAATGCCCACTGCAAGGAGTCCAGGCTGTCCCGGCTCCTGGGAGCTGGGACTGCAAGGAACCTTCAGTTCATGTCAGGTAGGTTGAAGTCCCCCATCAACAGCAACTCTCCCTTACATGGCTGCCTTTGTATTGCCTTCAGCAAGTCCCCATCCACCTCCTCCTTCTGTGCTGGAGGTCTGTATATCACTCCTGTATGTATAACAGCCCCATTCCTTCTCTCCAGTGTTACCTACAGCACCTCTGCCCCCTGCAACCCTTGTATTTTTGTAGCCTTTATGCTGTCCCTTACATAAAGGGCTACTCCTCCTCCCTTTCTTCCAACCCTGTCTCTTCTGATCAGAGTAAATCCTGGTACTGCCATATCCCAGTCCTGGTTTTCATTGCACCAGGTCTCAGTGATGGTGATTAGGTCCAGGTCCTTTCATGCTATGGTGGCCTCTAGGTCTGCAATCTTGTTGCCCAGACTTTGAGCATTCACACACATGGCCCTCCAAGTCCCTTACCCTCCATTTCCACCATGCCCCATACTATTCCCTGCCCCCATTTGCGGGGGAGTGCCAGTTAGTATCCTGCCTCCCCCTTGCTGACCTCCATGCCTTCCCTAACCTCATGCTCCCCTTTAAAGGAAAGCTGTGCTTAACAAGAAACCCCCACCCCCCAAAGCTGTACTGCCCGATTAGGCTTTTTGGCTACAAGAGACATTTTTTTGTATAGGAACTTACTTTATTTTATTTCAAAAAAGTCTGCGATCTCCTATCATGGTGGACACTGCGTGAGTCCATTTCCTATGAAAGTGCAGCACCGCATCGCTTGCCTCAATATCTTTGTATTCAGGTGAGCAGTGTGGCGCGCACTTTCTTAGGGAAATGGACCCGCAACATTACTCATGATGGGAGTCAGGACTTTAAAAATAAATAAAGTAAGTACTAGAAATAAAATGTCGCTTAGCAAAAAGCTAGTGAGAGTGGTACCTAACTTGGGGTGTGAATGTCTTACCAAAGGACAGCTTTTCTTTAATTAGTTTAAATGCAGGGCCCCATTCATGCATCCTGTGTAGGGCTTGGCAAAATTTATCTTCTGCCAGCAAAATTCTGGTGAAATGCTCATTTTGTTTCTGCAGAATTTCACGAAATGTCAGTGAAAATTTCATGAAATGTTGCCAAAAATTGTGATTTCAGTTTTTTTTCCCATTTATATTAAATTTTTTATTTTCAATTTTCTGCGATGCTCCAAGGCCATGGTGTACACATGTGTGTACGTGTGTGGAGGCGCACGCATATGCCAGGATCCAGAGGCCCCTTCTGCTCCTCCCCTGCTTTCATTGCCGCTCCGTGCCACCTACGCGCCCACCAAAACTCCACCTTGTAGAAGCAGGACTATGGACAGGCAGGCTTCCACCCCTCTGGAGGGGAGAGTCACAGCTCAATCCCACTCCAGCCCACCCTCCCGAGCCGGTACCCCGGCGACCCAAGGTTGTTCCCGAACCTGAGTCGCTGGCATACCACAAGGTAAGGTACCAGCACCTCAGCTCTCTGCACTACAGTGTCAGCTCTTTCAGTTTTTTTTTAACTTGTTTCTTTATTAAGAGCAGTTGATATTAAAGATACAAGCATGTTGACTGTACCAGACCATTTGTAAGACAATACAGAGTGTTGTACACAGTGGTTTAAAAGAAATGTCTAACACAAAGACACCAGTCTAACTAATGATATTTTTCTTGTTTCAGGGGTCTCATCTAAGTCTTGATATAATTGTCCAAAATAGTTATCAGTCTTTGAAACTGCATAAGGAAGTTAATGAGGAAATCAACCATAATAAAAATCATAATCCATATCTCTTTCCTTCAGAATACTAACAGATGCCCTGTATTATTCAATTGTTAAACTGCTCTTTATATACAAATCCATCAAGTTTGCATGATCCATCTAACATTAAAATAAAGAATAAAACATGTGACTCACTGCTCAATGTGCATTTCATACTTGTGGTCTTTTCTTTCTTTTGTTATTCTTTAAAAGTGTCTAAGAATATATTTCTATGAAAACAAGGACTGACTGGTGCATCCCTAGTTTTCAAGTTAGAAGCTGCTCCAGTACTGTATGGCCCTCCATTTCTTCTATATAAACATAATAAGGAAGTCACCTAGAATTAAATTTCTCTACCTGAAATCTTAATTTAGCTGTAACTGCTTCCATTTTTTTTAACTCTGTTTATGTCCCCTTCTCACTGGCCCCATAGGACCTCTCTCCAGTATGGACACTGGGACAGGCTTTCTCTCACACGCCTGAGATCCTCCAACCAGACCTCTTTCCCGGGGTCTCATACCTCACACCAACCTGACCAACTCCCTGGCTCTGAGTCCCCCAAGGTGGGACCGCCAACTCCTCTGGCACTCTATCCATAATCTAGTGAGCAGCCGAAGTGAGAGAGAGAGAGCCGGAGGGAGGATGGATGGATTCAGCGAAGAGCGTGGGTGCCATCTGCGGGTCCCACCTTCGCCTTCCCAGGTGCAAGGGTTTTTTCCATTTTCCTTGTGGTTCCCCCCTGAGGCACGGCCATGCAATGATGCCCAGCATGCAACAGGTGTGCTCCCGCACCCGCCAGCAGGACGACCTGCTGCTACTTCCCCATGCTACATGCCTCCTTGGCTGCAGTGCTGCCAGACTCCACTAGGAGCCACTAGACTTGTGGAGTCCACAACCCACCCTACCCAGGAGGGGAGAGGAGAGCAGTACTCCAGACGCTTGATCCTCTCTTTCCCTAATCGACCACTGGCGTCCCGTGTGCACTCCTGAACACGGGTCGCCAGCATGGCATGATTTGAGGTGGATGCCTCAGCTTTCAGTGCCTCTGGGCCGGCTTGCTTCCATGTTTTTAATTGCTTTTATATATATTACCCATTGATTAAAAGATAAGAAGTTGGGGTGAACCAGTTCTGTGTGACCACTTTAAAAGCCACTACTATTGAAATATAGAATATATATTTGGCTGCTGCTGTACAGATGTCCTCTGGAGGGAGGCCTAACACTAAATTTGCAAAAGTAGGTGCCTATGGTAGATTTAGTATGCGTTTGATAGCGTCCCCAACCCAAGGCCTGAATCCTGGGGCAGCTCCAGAATACACGGTAATGTATACCTCCGAGTCCGTACTTCCTCCAACACGTCTTCAGGCCGCACTGGACAGTAGTAAGGGAACCTCCCCCATCCAGGGAGCACCAGAGCCACCACCACTACCTCAGAGGTTGCGAAGAAAGCACAGCAGTTAGACCACAGTGGGCTCAGGGAGGGTAAGGGTGGTGGAACAGAGGCACACCCAGTCAGTTGTTCCACTTCACAATCCATACACCATTCTGGGGGTGCATAGTTCCCCTATGGATGCACCCACAGAGGAGACTAAGGAGGGTGCAGACAACTGTCACAAGGGAGGCCCTCAGGAAGGAGGTAGCAGGCACCACAGGGAAATGAAGCAGCTCCTGGTGGGGGACTCAATTATTAGGGGGATAGAACTGGGGGGAGCAGGGAAAACTGAAGTAAGGTGCCTGCCTGGTGCCATGGCTTGGAGGGACAGGAAGCACATCCTTAGGATCACGAGAACAGTTGCGCCGGAGTCTGAGCTGGACGTCATTGTCCACCTAGGGACAAATGGCTTTGCTCATCATGAGATTACAGTAGTGCAGAAGGACTTTGTAGAATTTGGGGAGGGGCCCAAGACAAGTAGCACACACAGTATCCTTCTCAGAGGTGCTGCCTGTCAGTGGCATGGGTGAGGCGAGAGTGCTTTGCACCATGCAGTTTAATGAATGGTTGAAAAAATGGTGTGGAGCACAGGGGTATGGCTTCATTGGGGACTGGGGTTCCACCTAGAGGGACACCACCCTATACTGGCAGGATGGTCTGCATCTGTCCAGGAAAGGAACAAGTCTTTTGGGCAATTGGTTTAAATGCTTCATTGGCAAGCTTTTAAACTAGTCAAGGGGGGAGGCACTGAAAAGCAGCAGGAAAATCCTAGCCTCCCCCTACAAAACAGGGTACTAAATGAGAAAAAGACCAAGGTAGAAAGGTCAGTGGGGGATGCTGTTACAGAAGGCAAAGCCATCAAAAAATGGAGAGCAATGAGTACCAATGCCCGTAGTCTGGGTAACAAGCTTCCTGAATTAGTGGCCTTGATGGAAGAGGAACATCTGGATATCGTGGCAGTCACAGAAACATGGTACACACGGAACCATGACTGGGATGTAAACATACCAGGATACACTATCTACAGGAGGGACAGGGAGGGTAAAAGAGGAGGAGGAGTAGCTCTCTACATAAGGGAAGGAATCAAAGCAACAGAACAAAAGGGTAAACATAGGAGAAGAAGCACTGTGGGTCAATTTGGATACAGGCAATGGCACCACAATCTGCACAGGGGTTATATACAGACCCTCCTCTCATGGGGAGGAAATGGACAAGGAAATGATAGAAAGTATTCTTAGAATGGCAGATAAAGGGGAGATATTGCTGATGGGTGATCTGAATATGCCAGATGTTAACTGGAGTGCAGTTGCAGCAGCCACTTCTAAGAGTGGGGTTATTCTAGATGCACTACAGGGGGCATGCCTTAGACAACTAGTATTGGAACCCACTTGAGAGGGAGCAATCTTAGACCTGGTCCTCCCAAATGGAGATGGAGAGGGGATCACAGATGTGGAAGTGGGTAGCCATCTGGGAACTAGCGACCATCGAACAGTATGGTTCATAATAAACACAGCAATAGAGTCAAGCCATACAAAGACAAAAGTACTGGACTTCAGGAGGGCTGACTTTGCCAGAATGGGTGAGTGCCTAAGGAATGCACTAGCAAATGGGCAGGAAGAAGGGGTGGAAGAACAATGGGGAATAATAAAAACTGCCATCACAGAGGTAACAAGCCTTTGTGTGAAGCAAATAAACAAAACAAAATGATGTAAGAAACCACTATGGTTCTCAAAGGAGGTGGCAGTGTAGGTTCAAGAAAAAAGGAAGCATTCAGAAAGTACAAGGAATCACAGAAGGAGCAGGGCAGAGAATTGTATCAGTTAAAGCAAAAGGAAGGTGGGAAGGCAGTCAGAACAGCAAAGGCCCGAACCGAGGAAAAGATAGCCAACTCAGTTAAGAAGGGGGATAAAACCTTTTTTAGGTACATCAGGGAGCAAAGGAAGACTAAGGGAGGGATAGTGAGGCTTAATAAAGGGGAGGGGGTGGGCAGAGGGTGACTGTGAAAAGGCAGAGATACTAAACAAATATTTTTGCTCAGTATTTACAAATGAAGAGGGGGAGGTACCTAAAACAAACAATAGAAACACTCTGGATACAGAAGTTGATACCAGCCCATTTACAGAAGAAAGGGTTCTGAAAGAACTCTTAAAACTGAAGGTGGACAAAGCAATGGGGCCTGACAGGATTCATCCCAGAATTCTAAAAGAACTAAGGGTAGAAACTAGTGACACCACTGACTACCCTCTTTAACAAATCATGGGAGGATGGGGTGGTACCTGAGGACTGGAGGAGGCAGGTGTGATTCCTCTTCACAAAAGTGGGAGCAGAGCAGGCAGGAAACTACAGACCTGTTGGTTTAACCTCAGTGATAGGGAAAATGATGGAATCACTTCTGAAGGAAAGAATTGTCGAGCACCTAGAGGCCAGAGGGCACAGGACCCAAGGCAGCATGGATTCACAGTGGAAGGTCATGCCAGATGAATCTAATAGATTTCTTTGACTGGGTGACCAAAGTAGTAGATCAGGGAGGGGCTGTGGACATGGCCTACCTAGACTTTAGTAAGGCATTTGACTCAGTCCCACACAAAAGATTAATATACAAGTTAGTCAGCCTGGGAGTGGGTCCCAAGATGATAGTCTGGGTAAAGAATTGGCTGGAGAATAGGACACAGAAGGTAATAGTAAATGGAGTCCACTCTGAAGAAAGGGGGGTTACTAGTGGGGTACCGCAGGGTTCAATATTAGGAATGGTCCTTTTCAATGTCTTTATAAGCGACATTGCAGAGGGACTGGAAGGAAAAGCATGTCTCTTTGCAGATGACACAAAGATCTGCAACAGAGTTGATGCACAAGGTGGGGTGGAAAGGATGACAAGGGACTTGGCAAGGTTAGAGGAATGGTCAAATGTATGGCAGCTTAGATTCAATGCTAAGAAGTGCAAGGTAATGCACCTGGGAAACAAAAACCGGGGGAAGAGTACACAATGGGGGGTGAGATACTAACAACAACAAAAACGGAAAGGGACCTGGGGGTAGTCATATCAGATGACTTAAAGGTGGGCAAGCAATGTAAGAGGGCAGTAAGGAAGGCTGGGGGATACTGGGATGCATAGGGAGAGGCATCACCAGTAGAAAACAGGAAGTTGTTATCCCTCTGTACAGACAGCTGGTGAGACCCCATCTGGAGTACTGTGTGCAGTTCTGGAGACCCAATCTCCGCAAGGACATGGACAAGATGGAAGCTGTCCAGAGGAGGGCAACTAAAATGGTGCAGGGTCTGCACCAGAAGACATATGAAGAGAGACTAAAGGAGCTTAACATGTATAGCCTCAAGGAAAGGAGGAGAGGGGGACATGATAGAAACTTTCAAGTACCTCAGGGAATCAACAAAGTCCAAGAGGTAGCATCTTTCAAAAAGAGGTGTGCAAGAACAAGGGGCACAATTTGAAGATGGGGGGCTCAGAGGTAATGTAAGAGAAGTAGTTTTCACAGAGAGGTTGTGGATGCATGGAACGGCCTTCTGGAGGAGGTTGTGGAGTCAAAACCAGTGGTTGAATTCAAGCATTCATGGGACAGTCATAAGGCAATTCTAGGGGGTTGGGGTAGAAAGAAGTAGGCTGCTGGTTAACTAGGATCTGCAGCATATCCATTAGGTAGGGAAATGGGCAGACTGGGTGGGCCAAGCGGTCCTTATCTGCCGTCAAATTCTATGTTTCTATGTGTATCATAATGTTTTGGAATTGTAGGAGTTATAAAATAATACCCGCACACCTTTCATCTGGACTCTCTCCAAATAGTGGAGGCTGTAGTTTTGTGAATGTCTTGCCACACCCCCCCCTCCAGTTCTGCTCCATAAAAGTCTGCCCATGTTTCTCCTCCCACCTGTCTTGGTGATTTCAGTTATCTCTGTGTAATTTCAGAAGTAGTAGTCTAAATTGCAAAATTACACAACGTTCAGTATGCTGCATTTTCTATTGCCCATACAGATGTGTACTAAGTTTCAGATCTCTGTCTTTAAAGGTGACTGAGTTTTAAGCCTCCAAACGTTTGGAAATTTGAAAATGACATTTTCCAATTATATGAACTGCAGAATTTCTAAAGTATTAGTCCAAACTGCACCACATGTGTTACGTAGAATTTACTGAAACCAATACAGACAGGTACCAAGTTTCAGATCTCTGTCTCTAAAGGTGACTGAGTTATAAGCCTCCACACTCTCATAACTGTTAAAATTACATTTCACAAGTATGCAAACTGCAGAATTTTAAGCCCTTGTTGTTATGTATTTGAAATGGTAATGCATTGCGTTACTTCTGCCACTTGAGGGCAGCATTCCGATATGTGTAAGCTAGAAAGAGAGCACACAGAGAGTGTTGTTGTTGAGAGAGAGAGGCACCTGAATAAAAATTAAAGCTGCTCTATTCCTGTTGCAGTGTGAGTTTGTTGAACAAGCCCAGAATAAATGTTAGAACATAACATAATTGGCGAGGCGGTGTTTAGTTACTCTCCTGTACCTTACCAGAACAAATTACTGCTGTGAGGGTTTTCCTGAGACGTAACTTTTGGACCCACGAGTGAACCTGCGAGAAACTCAAAAAGATGGCTGTGACTATAGGACATATTGATGCCTTTGATGAAAATGTGGAACAATGGACAACTTATATTGAGAGATTTGGACATTTTGTCACAGCAAATGATATAAGTGATGAAAAACAAGTGGCTGTGTTACTGAGTGTCATGGGCAGCACAACGTACAGTTTGCTGAGAAGTCTTATAGCACCAGAAAAGCCCGGGGAGAAAACGTTTGCCAGTATTGTGGAGGTCTTACAGACACATTTCTCTCCTAAGCCTCTGGTGATTGTTGAAAGATTTCGCTTTCACAAACGGAATCAAACAGAGGGTGAGTCTGTTGCGCAGTATGTGGCTGTTCTAAAGAAATTAGCTGAGCATTGCGAGTTTGGCACCATTTAGATGATGCCCTCCGAGACAGATTTGTGTGCAGTTTGAAAGTGAAGTGACACAGAAGCGTCTCTTAGCGAGGCGGACTGACATACAAGCGTGAGATCGCTGTATCGATGGACAGCTAGCACGGAGGCTCAGCACCTAAGTGATTCCCTGAAAGTAAATGCTTCATCCTTCTCTTCTCCCAGGAAGCCGAATAAATGTGGTTGTTGTGGCAAGGCTAATCACAGTGATAAGGACTGCTAGTTTAAAGAACAGACATGTCATAACTGTGGGAAGAAAGGCCACATTGGGCGAGTGTGCAGAGGGAAAAAGAAAGGAGGGGAAATCAATGGAAGCAAAGGGAAGCAATTTGCAAAATGTAGAAAGAGAGAAGTACATCATGTGGAAACACAGGGAACGTGCAGTGATGACACTGATACTGAATTAGCATTGCACATGCTGACTCTTAAAGGGGAAACGGCAACCATATGTGTAACACCTGAAATTGAAGGGAAACCACTGAAAATGGAATTGGACACTGGGCCTGCAGTTTCATTGATTTCTACAGACAAGTATGAAACTATGTTGAGTCATCTACCCCTGCAAACGACCGACGTTGTACTGAGGACATGCACTGGCGAGGCAATTTCACCTGAAGGTGTCATCAAGGTGCAGGTGAAAATAAATGGGCAAACGGCACTACTGCCTTTGTATGTGGTTGAAGGTAACTACCCTTCACTCTTAGGCAGGGAATGGCTGAAGAAAATACACCTCAACTGGCAGGAGATAAGGACTGTCAATACGGGTGACCACAACACTCTAGAAGCAGTGTTGCAGAAACATGCTCCTTTATTCAAGGGGGGAGCTAGGCAAAATGAAGGACATTGAGGCAAGAGTGTTTTTGAAGCCACAGCACAAACCAAGGTTTTGTCAACCTCGCTTAGTACCTTATGCACTCAGACCAAAAGTGGAGGCTGAATTAACTCGCCTAACCGAAGCTGGAGTCTTGTCACCTGTACAGTGTAGTGACTGGGCTACGCCAGTAGTGCCAGTGGTAAAGAAAGACGGTTCCGTGCGAATATGTGGAGACTTTAAAGTAACCATAAATCCAATTCTGTGTGTGGAACAGTATTCGATTCCATGCATCGAAGACTTGTTTGCATCCCTGGCACAGGGCCAACACTTCAGTAAGCTGGATTTGTCACATGCTTATCTACAAATGAGAGTAGATGAAAAGTCAAGGAAATATCTCACAATAACCACCCAAAAGGGTCTCTTCTGCTATAATCGCCTACCTTTTGGCATTGCATCAGCTCCAGCCATATTTCAGTGAGCTACGGACCAGGTTTTACGAGGTCTTCTAAATGTTCACTGTTACCTGGACGATATACTGGTGACCGGAAGGAATGATGCAGAGCACCTGAAGAACCTGGATGCAGTTCTGCAGCGATTGGAAGATTTTGGCTTGTGTGTCCAGAAGGAGAAGTGTGAATTTTCAAGACTTCATTGGAGTACTTAGGCCATACCATAGATGCAGCGGGCTTACACAAATTGCCTGAGAAAGAAAAAGCGATTGTGGACGCCCCAGCACCAGAAAATGTGAGCCAGTTACGGTCGTTCTTGGGCCTGTTAAATTACTATGGCAGGTCTATTCCTAATCTGGCTACGACTCTCAACCCACTAAATGGCTTGCTGTGCAAGGGGAAGTCCTGGTGTGGGACAAAGGACTGTGAGAGTGCGTTTAAGAAGGCTAAAAAGCAGCTTGTTTCTCAAGATGTGCTCATTCACTATAATCCACAGCTGAGCATCAGACTAGCATGTGATGCCTCACCTTACGGGGTGGGAGCAGTTCTTTCTCATGTTCTACTGAATGGGGATGAAAAGCCAATTGCCTTTGCATCCAGAACTCTCAGCAAAGCTGAACAAAACTATGCCCAAATTGAGAGAGAAGCTTTGGCAATAGTGTTCGAGTTCATAAATTCCACCAATACCTCTATGGTGGGAATTACTACTCCTCACTGATCACCGTCCCCTCACGACCATTTTCAGCCCCCACAAAGGTATTCCTTCCATGGCAGCAGCCAGAATGCAACGTTGGGCTCTCTTGTTATCGACTCACAACTACTGCATTGAATACAAGAAGGCGGCTCTTCATAGCAATGCTGATGGGCCCTCAAGATTGCCTCTGCAGGTATCCCACAGTGACAAAGTGGACACTGTCGATGTCTTTGACATCAGTCAGCTTGAGAAATTACCTATCACAAGTTCTGAAATTAAAGGAGACAAAAGTTGATCCTGTGTTGTCTCGAGTCTTGGACTTAGTAACAAAGAATGTGAAACCAGGACATTCACGGTGAGTTATCACCATTCTCGTCAGACGTAATGAGCTTTCAGTACAGCAAGGTTGCTTGATGTGGGGTGTCCGGGTGATTGTCCCTTCAAAACTATGTATTCCTGTTCTGGATGAGCTACATTGGGACACCCAGGCGTAGTGAGAATGAAGGCTTTAGCTAGAAGCTATATTTGGTGGCCAGGGATTGATTTGCAAATTGAGCAACAAGCAAAAACATGCACTACTTGTCAGCGTGTTCAGAAAATGCCGTGTCCCTCACCTCTACATCCCTGGATGTGGTCAGGTGCACCGTGGCAGTGCATTCATGTAGATTTTGCAGGGCCGTGGGAGGGACACATGTACTTAATTGTTGTAGATGCCCACTCAAAGTGGCCCGAAATTCAAATCATGGACACTGCTACTACCAGTAAGACCATTCAAGTGCTGCGAGGACTATTTAACCGTTACGGGATTCCTGAACAGCTGATCAGTGACAATGGACCACAATTTATTTCTAGTGACTTTGCAGCATTTTTGAAGTCCAATGGTGTGAGACATATTTGTAGTGCCCCATATCACCCCTCGACTAATGGTCTAGCGGAGCGTTTTGTGCAAACCATGAAGAATGCTCTGAAATCGGCGGGGGGGTCTTTGACCTTACAACACAAGTTGGATAACTTCCTGCTGGCATACCGAAATACACCCATGCTACAACAAAGATCTCAGCAATGTTGTTTTCGGTAAGCAGCTCCCATCTTGATTTGCTTAAGCCAGATGTGGCATCAGAGGTTTTGAAGAACTAAGAATCTCAAATACTACTCCGCAAGCTGCTCAAAGGACAGACAGTTCATTGTTGGTCAAGAGGTGCTTGTTCGAGATTACCGGAAGGGGAAAAGTGGACCCCTGGTGTGGTGACATCTCAGACGGGTCCAGTGTCATATACAGTTGATGTTGAATCTGGAGTGAAATGGAAACGTCATGCTGAACAGCTCCTAGATCTTCAGCAGCGCACAGATGGGGACACCTCTAGGGAAGAAAACCTACGGGAAATGTGGATTCCATCTGCCATAGCTTACAGAAGCCCCACTACGGAAGTCGAAACACCTTCTGAAGATGTAGAGCAGGAGGTGGAGAGGAGCAATGGTGAGGCTGTACAACCACCAACCGAGGATTGGAGGAGGTACCAGACAGAGCAGCCATGCCAGGGTTGCTCACGAGGCGTTATCCATCCCGAATTTCAAAACCTCCAGATCGTTTGAACCTGTGAGACATTTAAAGAAATAAATGTTTGTGTAGTTAGAGAGCCAGATCAGATTATTGGGACAGAATAATCCCCTTGACTGGTTCGAGGCCTGGGACAGTCTACCCCTACCTCTAGCATAGTATGAACCATCTTAATAATAGCGAATAATGCTAATACTTGTTCATTTGGTAACAATATAATTTAGTGGGAGGAAATGTTATGTATTTGAAATGGTAATGCATTGCGTTACTTCTGCCACTTGAGGGCAGCATTCCGATATGTGTAAGCTAGAAAGAGAGCACACAGAGAGTGTTGTTGTTGAGAGAGAGAGGCACCTGAATAAAAATGAAAGCTGCTCTATTCCTGTTGCAGTGTGAATTTGTTGAACAAGACCAGAATAAATGTTAGAACATAACACCTGTAACTTTAAAACTAGAGAACGGAATATCACCAATTTTGTTAGTTTAATTGACCCTAAATATTAGGCTTTCAGGCCACCTCCCCTCCCCCCCATAGTCCAGCAGCAGAGCATCACGCTGCCTCGCTGATGACCCAGGTTTGGAAGTGAGCCAGGGAAGTCAGGTCAGGAGACAGATTATGGCTGAAACAGGTGCTGCTTGGCAGTGCATCTCAGTTGGGGAGGGTTCCACTAACACAGTGACTCCTTTGGCTGGACTAGGGAGCCTCTCCTACCACAGGAGAAACTGTGGTTGTGCAAGGCTAACAGAGGCACCACCCCCACCAGGGAAGATGGGAGGGAAAAAGTTTTGGAGAAAAATCTGGTAGCCAACTGAAAGATGGCTTTGTTCAGCCTGATCAGGGTATATTTCTGTGAACAGGGTATATCCCTGAGAGATGAGCTGCTGGCTAGGAGAAAAAACAATGTATATAAAAAAAGAGTCTGTCTGTGTCAACTCTCAAATCTCCTGCTTAAAGGGAAACTGTCAACCCCTTTAGGCCTCAAAGTGTCCCTAGTTTAAACAAGCATTTGTCAATGCCGAATGTTGATTGCGTTGGTCCGTTGAGCTTGCTCACTGCCCCTGTGTCACTCACTCATTCTGTTTCTCCCGGTGCTGCAGGTTGCTGTTTTGTACTGGGCTCCTGCCTGTGTTGGCACATTTTTCTGCCCACAAAGAAATCTGCAGGTGTCCTGACAGAGCTCTGTTGAGGTTGGTCACTCCCCCTCTCTCACTCGCTCATTCTGTTTCTGCTGGCGCTGCAGGCTACCCTTTTGTACTGGGCTCCCACCTCTGTTGGCAGCTTTTTCTGCCCACAAAGAAATCTGCAGCAGTCCTGACACAGGTCCGTTGAGCTAGCTCACTCCCCCTCTCTCATTTGCTTGTTCCGTTTCTGCCGGCACTGCAGGCTAGCCTTTTGTACTGGGCTCCTGCCTGTGTTGCCACCTTTTTTCTGCCCACAAAAAAATCCACAGCAGTGACGATAGAGCTCCGTTGAGCTTGCTCACTCCCCCTCTCCCACTCACTGGTTGTATTTCTCCCAGTGCTGCAGGCTGCCATTTTGTACTGGGCTTCTGCCTGCATAGGCACTTTTTTCTGCCCACAAAGAAATCTGCAGGTGTTCCAATAGAGCTCTGCTGAGGTTGCTCACTACGCCTATCTCACTCGCTCATTCTGTTTCTGCTGGCGCTGCAGGCTGCCCTTTTGTACTTGGCTCCTGCCTCTGCTGGCAGCTTTTTCTGCCCACAAAGAAATCTGCAGCAGTCCTGAAACAGCTCCATTGAGCTCGCTCACTCCCCCTCACTCACTCGCTTGTTCTGTTTCTGCTGGCGCTGCAGGCTGCTCTTTTGTACTGGGCTTCTGCCTGCATTGGCACATTTTGCTGCCCACAAAGAAATCTGCAGCTGTCCCAACAGAGCTGCGTTGAGGTGGGTCACTCGCTCATTCTGTTTCTGCTGGTGCTGCAGGCTGCCTTTTTGTACTGGGCTCCTGCCTCTGTTGGCGGCTTTTTCTGCCCACAAAGAAATCTGCAGCAGTCCTGACATAGGTCCGTTGAGGTAGCTCACCCCCCCCACTCGCTCGTTCCGTTTCTGCCGGCGCTGCAGGCTGCCCTTTTGTACTGGGCTCCTGCCTCTGTTGGTGTCTTTTTCTGTCCACAAAGAAATCTGCAGCAGTCCTGAGACACGGTCCGTTAAGTAGCCCCCCCCACTCGCTCGTTCTCGTTTCTGCAGCGGCTGCAGGCTGTCCTTTGTACTGAGCTCCTGCCTCTGTTGGCGGCTTTTCTGTCCACAAAGAAATCTGCAGCAGTCCTGACACAGGTCCGTTGAAGTAGCTCCCCCCACCACTCTCGTTCCGTTTCTGCCGGCGCTGCAGGCTGTCCTTTTGTACTGAGCTCCTGCCTCTGTTGGCGGCTTTTTCTGTCCACAAAGAAATCTGCAGCAGTCCTGACACAGGTCCATTGAGGTAGCTCACTCCCCCCCCCTCACTCACTCGTTCCGTTTCTGCCAGCGCTGCAGGCTACACTTCTGTACTGGGCTCCTGCTTGCATTGCCACCTTTTTCCGCCCACAAAGAAATCCACAGCCGTCATGATAGACCTCCGTTGAGCTCGCTCACTCCCCCTCTCTCACTCACTCATTGATTCTCCTGGCTCTGCAGGATGCCCTTTTGTACTGGGCTTCTGCCTGCATTGGCACCTTTTTCTTCCCACAAAGAAATCTGCAGCTGACCCAACAGAGCTCTGTTGAGGTCGCTCACTCCATCTGTCTCACTCGCTCATTCTGTTTCTCCTGGCATTGCAGGCTGCTGTTTTGTAGTGGTCTCCTGCCTCTGTTGACGCCTTTTTCTGCCCACAAACAAATCTGCAGCAGTTCCGACAGAGCTCCGTTGAGCTCACTCACTCCCCCTCTCTCACTCGCGCATTCTGTTTCTGCTGGCTCTGCAGGCTGCCCTTTTGTACTGGGCTCCTGCCTCTGTTGCGGCTTTTTCTGCCCACAAAGAAATCTGCAGCAGTCCTGACACAGGAATCCCATTAGTGCTCACTCCCCCCCCCCTCGCTCGTTCCATTTCTGCCGCGCTGCAGTCTGGCCTTTTGTACTGGGCTTCTGCTTGTGTTGCCACCTTTTCTGTCCACAAAGAAATCCACAGCAGTCATAATAGACCTCCGTTGTGCTCGCTCACTCCCCCTCTCTCACTCACTCATTGTGTTTCTCCCAGTTGTGCAGGCTGCCCTTTTGTACTGTGCTTCTGCCTGCATTGGCACAGTTTTCTGCCCACAAAGAAATCTGTAGCTGACCCAACAGAGCTCTGTTGAGGTCGCTCACTCCACCTGTCTCACTAGCTCATTCTGTTTCTCCTGGTGCTGCAGGCTGCTGTTTTATAGTGGTCTCCTGCCTCTGTTGGCGCCTTTTTCTGCCCACAAACAAATCTGCAGCAGTCCCGACAGAGTCCCGTTGAGCTCGCTCACTCCCCCTCTCTCACTCGCTCTTTCCATTTCTGTCAGCGCTGCAGGCTGCCCTTTTGTACTGGTCTTCTGCCTGCACTGCCACCTTCTTCTGGCCACAAAGAAATCTGTAGCAGTCACGATAGAGCTCCATTGAGTTCGCTCACTCACCCCCCCCACTCGTTCATTCTGTTTCACCCACTGCTGCAGGCTGCCCTTTTGTACTGAGCCCCTGCATGCTTTGCTGCTTGTTTGTGCCCAACAAAGAAATCCACAGCAGTCCCAACAGAGCTCCGTTGAGCTCACTCACTACCCCCCTCCCTCACTCACTCATTCTGTGTCTCCTGCTGCTGCAGGCTGCCCTTTTGTACTGGGTTCCTGCCTGCGTTACCAGCTTTGTCTGCCACAAAGACGTGCAGCAGTCCTGACACAGCTTCGTTGAGGTCGCTCACTGCCCCCCCACTTGCTCGTTCCATTTCTGCCGGGGCTGCAGGTTGGCCTTTTGTACTTGGCTCCTGCCTGCATTGCCGCCTTTTTCTGCCCACAAAGAAATCTGCAGCAGTCACGATAGACCTCTGTTGAGCTCGCTGACTCCCCTTCACTCACTCACTCGTTCTGTTTCTCCCAGCGATGCAGGCTGCTCTTTTGTACTGGGCTTCTGCCTGCGTTGGCACCCTTTTCCTGCCCACAAAGAAATCTGCAGCTGTCCCGACAGAGCTCCGTTGAGGTTGCTCACTCCGCCTGTCTCACTCGCTCATTCTGTTTCTCCTGGAGCTGCAGGCTGCCCTTCTATACTGGGCTTCTGCCTCTGTTGGCATTTTTTTCTGCCCACAAGCAAATCTGCAGCAGTCCCGACAGAGCTCCATTGGCCTCACTCACTCCCACTCTCTCACTCGCTCTTTCCATTTCTGCCGGCGCTGCAGGCTGCCCTTTTGTACTGGGCTCCTGCTTGCATTGCTGCCCTTTTCTGCCCACAAAGAAATCTGCAGCAGTCATGATAGAGCGCTGTTGAGCTCGCTCACACTCACTCTCCCTCTCTCACACGTTCATTCTGTTTCTCCTACCACTGCAGACTGCCCTTTTGTACTGGGTCCCACGTGCATTGCTGCCTTTTTCTGCCCACGAAGAAATCCGCAGCAGTCCCAACAGAGCTCCGTTGAGCTCTCTCACTCCCCCTCCCTCCCTCGCTCATTCTGTGTCTCCTGCTGCTGCAGACTGCCCTTTTATACTGGGTTCCTGCCTGTGTTGGCGGCTTTTTCTGCCCACAAAGACATCTGCAGCAGTCCTGACACAGCTTCGCTGAACACGCTCACTCTCCCTCTCTCACTCACTTGTTCCATTTCTGCCGGTGCTGCAGGCTGGCCATTTGTACTGGGCTCCTGCCTGTATTGCTGCCTTTTCCTGGACACAAAGAAATCTGCAGCAGTCACAATACACCTCTGTTGAGCTCGCTCACTCGCCCTCTTTCACACGCTCATTCTGTTTCTCCCAACGCTGCAGGCTGCCCTTTTGTACTGAGCTCCATCCTGCGTTGGCACCTTTTCCTGCCCACAAAGGAATCCACAGCTGTCCTGACACAGCTCCGTTGAGGTCACTTAAGCCCCCTGTCTCACGAACTCATTCTATTTCTCCTGGCACTGCAGGCTGCCCTTTTGTACTGGGCTCCTGCCTCTGTTGGCATCTTTTTCTGCCCACAAAAAATTTGCAGCAGTCCTGACAAAGCTCCGTTGGCCTCACTCACTCCCCTGCTCACTTGCTGGTTCCGTTTCTGCTGGCACTGCAGGCTGCCCTTCTGTACTGGGCTCCTGCTGCGTTGCCACCCTTTTCTGCCAACAAAGAAATCCACAGCAGTCACAATAGAGCTCCGTTGAGCTCGCTCACTCCCCCTCTCTCACTCGCTCATACTGTTTCTCCTACCGCTGCAGGCTGCCCTTTTGTACTCAGCCCCTGCATGCATTGCTGCCTTTTCCTGCCCACAAAGAAATCTGCAGCAGTCCCAACAGAGCTCCGTTGAGCTCATTCACTCATTCTGTATCTCCCGGCGCTGCAGGCTGCCCTTTTGAACTGGGCTCCTGCCTGCATTGTCACCTTATCCTGCCCACAAAGAAATCTGCAGCAGTCCTGAAAGAGCTCAGTTGAGCTTTGTCAATCCCCCCCCCCCCCAGTCATTCGATCCCAATCTGTCCCAAACACTGATTTCTGACATTGACTGCGATATTGTATGCCGGAAGCGTGGAAACACATTTCGGCCAGGATGTGAAAAATGACAGCTGTACTGTTCATAAGGAGGTGTGAACAAATGCCAGTGTTGAAAATCTGGTGTGAAAATATTACTAATTTGCAAACTTACAAGGGTGCGTGGAACCTGCACAACACACGCTCGTAACACAGTCATTTTATGGAGTTTCATCACAAAATTTTCAACATAGGTATTTTAGGACCTCTGCTCATGAACAGTGTCTATGTGATTTTCTTAATATATCCCGAACACTGATTTCCCACAGCGACCGCGCTATTGTGCGCCGGAAGAGCGAAAACACATTTCAGCTAGGATGTGAAAAATGACAGCTGCACTGTTCATAAGGAGGTGTGGCAAAATGGCAATGCTGAAAATCTGGAGTGAAAATATTGCAAAGTTGCGAATGTACGAGCATGCATGGAAACTGAGCAATGCACATTCGTAACACACTCATTTTATGGACTTTCATCACCAAATTTTCAACATAGGCATTTTAAGACCTCTGCTAGTGAACAGTGTCACTGTCATTTTCATAATGTGTCCCGAACACTGATTTCCTGCAGTGACCACGCAATTCTGTGCCAGAACTGCGAAAACACATTTCGGCCAGGATGTGAAAAATGACAGCTGTGCTGTTCATCAGGAGGTGCAGAACAATGGCAATGTTGAAAATCTGGATTGAAAATATTATTAATTTGTGAAGTTACGAGCGTGTGTGAAAACTGCACAATGCACGCTTGTAACACATTCATTTTATGGAGTATCATCACCAAATTTTCAACATAGGCATTTTAGGACCTCTGCTCATGAACAGTGCCACTGTCATTTTCTTAATCTGTCCCGGACAGTGATTTCCCACAATGACTGCACTATTCTGTGCCAGAAGTGCGAAAACACAGTTCGGCCAGGATGTGGAAAACAACAGCTTTACTGTTCACAAGGAAGTTTGAAAAAATTCCAATGTTGAAAATCTGGTGTGAAAATATTGCAAATTCACAAAGTTATGAGCGTGCGTAGCAACTGCGCAACGCACACTCATAAAACAGTAATTTTTTGAAATTTTCCCACCAAATTTGCAGTATAGTTTTTTTGAGAGCCCACCTCATGAACACTGGCACTGTTGTTTCGTTAATCGGTCCTGAAAGGGGATTCCGCTCAGTGACCGCAAAATCAACTTTCTGGGCCAAATAACGACATGTCAGTGCCAGAATTCATGAGGAGGGGGTCCCAAAAACCTCATGTTGAAAATTTGGTGCCAAAATTCCAAAAAATGCCTGAGATTTACATCAAAGTTGAAAAAACCCTATTTATTCCATTATACAGCTTACTGGCATTTCCTCCATTTGTGGTCGGCTTTGAAAAGTGCAGACGTGTTCCCGGTCCACCTAAGATCGTCGCACCAGACTCCAGAGGTAAGTATGGGGTAAGGAGGGTATGGGGAGGCAGGGTGCACAGTGGGTGGGCACGGGTTGTGGGAGGGGGGCAGGGAGACCGCCGAAGGACCATTTCCTTTTTTACAGGTTAAAAAAAAAAAGACATCACGGGATCATTTTTTATTTTACAGGGGCATGTGGCATGCTGGAGTGGGCTCCCAGTGTGCCAACGGAGACTTTCTTTTAGGGGAGGAGCTGTAGCCAACAGAGGATTGGGCACCTCTATTGGCACACAACAAAAGGGGGGGTTATTATGTTATGCCGACATGGATTGGGCACCCCCGTCAGCACACAACAAAAGGAGGGGGTTGACATTATGCCGATGGGGATTGGGCACCCCGTCAGCAGACAACAAAAGCGAGAGGGGTTACATAATGCCGACAGGGAGTGGGATCCCCTGTCGGCAACATAAATCTTGCAGCACTGAAGCCGAGGGGGATTGGGGCCCCCGTCAGCAAATAAACATGGTCAGGAGGGCACATGCTGCCAAGGGGATTGGGCAACCCCTTGGTGGGGGGGTAATATTGTTTGTGAACATGCAGCAAGCCACCGCCATGTTCACAAACAATATCAATGTTTCAGGATCCCACCCTTCAATGATGGGTCACACCCTTATTGCAGCAAATGGCTGACGCTGCAATGATGAGGCAGCCCCTGATTGCAGTGGCTAAATTTTTACAAGTTGGTGGCACGCTGGCTAAACTAGTGTCAGCAGCAGTGTGCCACGGCATTGGGGGAAGTGGGCCAAGCCTTTAAAGGCTGTTGGGTTCTGGCCACAACAGTGCCGTGCCTCCACAACCTGCTTCTGGAGAAAGCTGCTGCAATATGTTTCTTGCGCATGCGTGCAATCAACATAAAAATGCATTTTATGATTGCCAACATTATGTAAAGGGTGATGATGTAACTGGTAGTTTGATTCTGATTCTTTTTTTCTTCTTTTAAAAGTGAAAAACAGACTGCCCATCAGATTAGTGTTACCACACAAAAACAGGTTTGCTTACTTTCCTTGATCAATTCCAACTACAACTTTCCTGGACTTGGGAACAGCCCCAACCCAGTCTAGCCACTTGTGATGCAGGGGGAATTTAGGAGGCTATTGTATCCTGAGTGCCTACACTGTTTGGGGGTGTTTTCTAATGCTCAGTAAGTATGCAGAAGGAACAGATCCAGGACTGTAAACAAAAAAAGGTTGTTTATAAATCTGCATTGCCATGCATTTCAGTTCTACTAAACAAGGAGACAGACAAAACAAACAGCAGCATCAATGCATTTTAGAGAAGGTGGGCAATCATAAAATGTAGGTTTTTAACTAGAAATAATATGATGCAAAACAGGATGACAGTGTCCCTTTAAAGACTGAACAGATTATAAGCAGCTAAATGTTCCAAAATGACATCAGTAGCTAAAGTTGAATTTCATGAGCTTTTGGGAAACTCCGGAATGTTGTGATACCTTTGTCGAAGCTATGCCTATACATTTTCCCAAGTCATACTCTTGCTTCCCAACTTCAGGAAGCACTGAATGATTTGGACACATGGGCATCAGATAAGACACTAACTTACAATATTGATAAATGCTGCGTCATGCACTTCGGGCGGCTGAATAAATACTGGACCTATACACTTGGTGGGCAAACTCTGAATATAGTGGAGCAACAGAGTGATCTGGGCATTATGGTCACAAAGGACTTATCTTTTAAAACACACTGTAATGCGGTCATAAAGTAATCAAGTTATATTTGGCATTGTATAAACAAACATATGACTTGTAAAAATAAAGAGGTAGTGCTGCCACTGTATACATCATTGGTTGGACCGCAATTGGATTATTGTGCACAATTTTGGGCACCAGGTGGTAGGTCAGAGATAGCAGCATTGGAGAGGGTCCAACGGAGGCAACCCGTAGTATGGTGGAAGCAAAAGGATATGATTACCCAACAAGGTTAAGAATCCTAAACTTGCATCCCTTAGAACTTAGGCAATTGAGAGGGGACATGTGTATGATCTATAAATCATTTATAGATCTAGGATTGTGGAAGCTTCTGGGACTAGATTTAAGAGACTCACCTTACAATACTAGGGCCCATCCACTACAACTGACAGCTGAATGTCCAAGAACGAGGAAGAGGAAAGCTTGGCTTATCCTAAGAGTGACTGAAGTTTGGAATAGGTTACCTTCGGGGATTGTAACCTGTTCAAATATAAACAGTTTTAAGAAGGAGCTGGATATTTATTTTTTCAAACATGGGATTAAGGGGTATTAAATAATGGTGAGCAAAACGATTTTGTCTACAAAAGCTCTGTTTGACCTATGATGCCTATGAAGTGTGAGGTCACTTTCTCACGTGATGAAGCATGAAGAGTACTCATGAGCACCACTGTGCCTAGCCGGGATTCTTGCAATATGCCAGATAACCACTAGAGCTCACTGACTTGTGGAAGCACATGCATGTGCAGCATTGTTTCTGTACAATACCACCTGTTGACTTTTTAACAACCCTGTAGATAACAATGTATACGTTTACTATTTGAAAACAGTGGCACCAAATGATGCCCAGCCTTATAACTAGCTGTGCCTTAGGCTATTGTGACACAAGTGTCTGGATATCTTTAGTCATGATGGAGCGTGATGCTGAGTATCACTGTCGCAGGAGTGTTGGAGGGGATTGATGGGCCATGATGGTAGTGCAGGGAAGGTGATTCAGTGGTGGTAAGTGCTTTGTGAAAGTTAAATTTCATAAGTGGAATTCTAGTGACATTACCTATTATGTGTTCATTAATTTTTGATCAAATTCTGCCACCCTTGCTCCCACACCTGTGATGTTTACCTATTTATACACAATCTGATGCTTTGCAATTTTTAATTTTTATTTTGTCTGTACTCCTCACCCCCCCCCCCAGGTCACACATGGAAATGAGCCTCAGCTCAGTATGACTTTCCAGGTTTCCAATTTTTAAATCAATCAATCAATAAATATTTTAGAAAGCATCAACAATAAATGTACCCTAGTAAACAACATTTTGCCAGTTTAATTAGGTTCAAAGACACTTTGGTATGCGTGCCAGATCTTGAATGTATACCTGTAATAGAAGTGGAGCTATAAACATCCAAATATTTTGAAAATTTTCACAAAATTTAACAAATAAATTGTAAAATTTTGAATGCCTGTAACTTACAAATTAAATAACCAATTACCTATCTATTTATAAGTTTTTATGACTCTTTCAAGAAAGTATGTATATAAATTTTCAATTATCTAGCTCCAAAGGTAGTTAAGTTGTAAGCATAGAAATATTTTCCGAAATGTTCACGAGTAATACATTGCCAGATTTTGAACCCCTATAACTTCCTCTCCCCTCATGCAAATGTCATTAAGCTTGGAATCCCTTTAGGGCCTCTTCCAAACAATGTGGCACTGACACTGCACTGGAAAACAATATCTACAGCTGCTGCTTGTTCAGGAGCTCAAGTTGTAATCCCCTGCTTGTGACATTGCCGATCTTTTCACAGCAGCAGACTGTAATGTCACAAGCCAGGGTTCATGACTGCAGTAGTAGCATAAAGGGAGCAGGACATTTGTGCTAATTGGCAGCAGTTAGTGAGGTTCCTATTTACAGAAATAAAATTCATAGCTGCAAATAATCCACATTTTAGTGTAACTGAATAAACACTGATGAGAAAACCTGGGTTTGCAATTGTTTTCTTTTGTGGGCAACATTCTGCACAGTACTCTTCATGGAACCTGCAATTCAGAATTTTTACAATAGATATCCTAGCACTTGAACTGAAATCCACTCTTGCTGTGTGATGCCTCTCAGGAAGGCATCTTTATACAGGCATGCAATCTTCTTAGAATTGTGTGTCTGTATAAACACCATTTGCCTCTCATGTTTCCTGAGGATTTAAGTTCTACAATGAGGCTGTGGCTCAACAACCTGGATCCAGTATTAAAAAATTATACTCTTCATTCAATGTACTTACAAATAAATAATAAGAAAATAATGTTTCTGTGTACTTATTTTTATACATTACAGAGCCAGAATGGAGAGTTTGAATTAAATGTCTCTCTCTTGCAACTGATGAGCCAGATGTTTAATCAAACTCTCCAGAACTCAGGTTAGTTCAGTTCACTGTGTGTCCCCCTCACCCACCCTCATGGCCAGATATATTTTAAGAGTGCAAATGCGCACTCACAAACACCCACCATGTGAGGAAATGGAAGTACATCTGCCTGCAGACAGCAGGCTTGTGTCATAGGCACGTTCTCGGCCATCACAAAGATTGTGGCTCTCCATTCTAGTGCCTAGGATTTCTATGGTTTTTACTATGTCATGTTTTGTATGCAGAGTGCTAAGCATGAGCTATAAACCTATCAGAACCATGTTCAGAGTTCTGTACACAAACCAAGACACAGTTAAGACTCCAGATCACTGGCTGCATGAAGAGAACTTCAGTATAACAGAGTGATGCCCATAAAAGTCAAACAATGCAAAATACTGTTTTTGGCATCACTGTTTGTTTGGGTTACAGTTGAGCATGTGCCATTGAGGGGTGTTAATATCATTTCTGAAAATAAGAATTTCATAAACAGTTATCAGTTAGAAATAATGTCCTGTCCTCTTTAACTAGAAGGGGCAAAGCTTTGCTTTCTTATGGATTTCCTTTACAATAAAGAATTGAATGGGTTGAAACTCAAATGTTTTGGGAATGTTGTGGAAATGAGTTCTGCTGATTTGAGTATTTGTACTCAGCACACCAAATATTTGGTATTTGTTATTTGCTATTCAATCCAAATTAAACAAATAACCAAAATTAAAAACACACTTTCATCTGTGCCAGGTAGCCAGGGCTAGTCCCATGGCTACTCTTTTCACTGCAGTGACCCCCCAATCTCCTCCATCTTCCTGCACAGAGCTTTTTTAAAAACAATTTAAATTTGCTCCTAGAAATACTGGAAACAATATTGTGTTTTAACAGAACTGCCCACCACATCCTGAGTGGTGATGGTGTGGGGGGGGGGTGGCTATAGTGCTCAAATCTAGACTAGCTTGTTTTTCCCACTTTTTAACCTGAAGTAGGCCTTGCCACTGCATGGTCAGCTCACTATATAGTGTGTATTATACATGATGGGGAGGGAGGGAGGGAGGAAGAAGAACAAGTACCATCACTGAGTATGCCACACAGACTGATTGGGCTCTGAGAAGGGAAGTGAAAATGATTGAGCTACCAGCTCCATGGAATCAGTATTCACCTCTTTCCATCCCTAATGTTCTGCAATACACAATTTCAAGGAATACATGGACATTATGGGGGTATGTGTGATTTTTTTATTTCAAGGAGTATACCTACTGTCTTACTGGGAGGTAAGCCTACTGCTTGATTGGTGCTCTTTAAGCAGTAGGACCAATGTCAGGGTAATTTATCAGTCAAATATAGAACAGTTTGGATAGTTAAGGGTTTGAGGTGAAGACAAGGACACCATCGCACTGCCAGTCCTTCATCTGCAGATAAAAGCTCAACATGGAGATTCTTATTGATATTATAAATCCCCTGGCAGCGTCTTTCAAATAAAATAATTCTATAGAAGTTTTAATTTGAAAAAACAGTTGTACAGCTGCACGCTGAATATACAACCCCATAGTGTTAGGTGCTCCCAATGTTCTTTACAACAATGGTTCATTACTTGGGGGATAAGGACCACTAGTGAACAAATCAGAACAGAGAAATCTGCACTTGGCATTCCAAAAGGTTTACAATACTGTGTAGACTTGTACAATAATTGGCTGACAAAAGAAAGAAAATAGTGATACAGTACTATAGAAAACAAAGTTATAGAAATAAGGCAAACTAGACAGAAAAGCTATTTGAAGAAATTAAGTTCTGGTCCCTGTGGCTGATTTATGACTGGAACTAAGCAGCAGGTGGTATTTTGAAGAATATAACTGCCCGTGCCACTCTTGACCAAAACTGAATGGCTGCAGAGAAAAAATAAAAGACAGTTACAGTCCTCTATATGTGAAATTACCCATATTTCTTCTTCTGGTCTTAGTTCTGTTTTGATTTTCCTTGTTTAACCCTCACTGTATTAAAAAGACTTCCCACTTTGCAGTGATCCAGTATTGAACTGACCAGAAGATTGCTGTAGCAGACATGACTTTATGGAGGAGTGCATAGAATTCCTGAATTGCATCTCTTGGATTAACATTGCCTTATGTGTCAGCAAGAACTGTTTTCAGATACATTTATGTTGGTCAGTTATGTTTACCATTCAGAGCAGAAAAGTTATCTAAGCAGATACATTTTCTGCATAAGCAGAGCCCCTTTGGAAACAAAATGTTACATCACAAAGGGATTGTCTAGCAGGGCCAAGAAAGCTGGGACTGATTTTAGCCTTTCCACTTGCAATAAAACTCTGCAGGGATATTTTGGAAGTTGCTGCCCTGATAATGCACCATCAAGATGATGTTTCATTGATTTTAAAGGTCTCTTATGAGATTATTGCCTGTGTGGGTAGTCTGTGTCACAAGAGGGAGAGTGGTGTTTGTGGGCTTCTGCATTTTGACTTGTAGGGAATACAACCTATGGAATGCTGTGTCTAAACTTTGCTTTAAGAGCCGCTGACACATTTTGGAAGAATCTGGAAAAGATTATATTTAGACACAACTTGGTTTGTAATTCGTATATTTTCAATATTTCTCTGTCTTTTTTTTATTCTTACTGAGGATATTAGCAGGACTTTTTTTTGCTTTAGACATCATGGCCCACATATTCAAAGGAGATGCGTGGACCAAAATGAAGATGTGTGGCGTATCCCAGAAAATGAGCAGAAGCACGATATTCAAAAGGGAGAGATTAGTCGCTCATTTTCAAATGTGCAATCATGCAGAAATAATATATGTGGTGCAAAAAAAGGGGTCTGGTACCTGAATATGCTATGCAAGTATATATTCAGCCAAAATGTGTGGCGCATGTGTCACGCATCACGTAACTGCGTTGTGCAAAGTTAGGTATGTAAGGGGATGGCCTAAATCAGCCAGCCACCTACAGGCAGGCTGCAGAACACCATCAAGCCTTAAAGCCTCAATGCTTACTGAGGTACTTAATGCAAATTCAATCAAGAAACCACTGACACCAATCCCCAGTGAAGAAAGTAACTCTGAAACATCCATTACACAGATATTTGTATTGGGGGACTCCATTATTAAGCATATTGATCAAGCAGTTTGTAATCCAGACAAACTTAATTACACATGTTTTCAAGCTTTAGAGGGGCCAGGGTATGTGAGATAACCACAATAGCTAAGGGATTACTAAGGGGAGCAGGTGAAAACTCACTGCTTATCATTCACGTAGGCACCAATGGTATAAATCAAACAAGCCTGGAACACCTTAAGCAGCACTTTGTGGCATTAAATAATGTTTTGGCAGATAGAGACAGCTCTGTCTGCTTCTCTGGAATCTTACCAGTACCAAGGGCCACCATTTCTATCTCAAACAAAATTAAGGCACTAAATGTTTGGCTCAGGAAATGGTGTTTTAAGCAAGGAATCCTGTGCTTGACTCACTGGGAAGATTTCCATGAAAAGTCCCCCCTCTTCTGCTGGGATGGCTTGCATCTCAACCCAAAGGGGGAGTACTATGCTGGGTAAGAGTATCACTGCTGCAATTGACAAACATTTAAACTAGCATTTAAGGGGGAGAATGGGAATGCACCCAAGTCTCTGACAGAGGACATTATACCAAATAGCCCAAAAATATGTAAGGTGCTATCCCTGAATACCAGGTCATTGAATATTGTTAAAACGGCTGAACTGGAGGCTAAATGTAGAATGTTAGACTTAGGCATATTATTGATAACAGAAACATGGTGGGACTAACTCCTTGTGGTTGAAAGAGATCCCTGGATTTAAGCTCTATCACAAAGACAGAGTTGACCAAGTAGGAGGAGGAGTCTGCCTTCATGTTAGGGATGACATTGCATCTTTTCAACTTCCCTACTCCACAACAACAGCAAGCATATGGATGAATATTCAGTTTAAGTGACAACCCCAGATACTCGTAGATACATGCTATAGGCCTCCATTGGCTGAACTTGAATATACATCCACATTAATTAATGATATTTCAACTTTGGCCAACACAGGCAATACCATAATTTTAGGGGATTTTAATATGCCCACAATTAATTGGACTTCCCTAGCTAGTAGTGCCCAAAATGAAAAAAAAACCTTTGTATCTACATTAATTGACACAGGCCTTGAGCAAATTATAATGGAACCAACTAGAGGAGGCAATACATAGGACCTTCAAATTACCAATATTGGTGACAAAATCTCTAACTTTATTACACACGACCCATTAGGAAACAGCGACCATAGTTCTATATTGTTTACTCTAACATCTGATTACCAGTCCCCCACAAACCAATCTTTATTCAAAAATTATGAGAACACCAATTTTGAAAAAAATGAATGACCATTTAAACAAAATTCCATGAGAGAATATTCTATCACCCCTCCCTTCCTCTTGAGAATACTTGAGGGTACCTAAAATACAGAACTCTTAACCTAGAAGAAACATTTGTTCCCACTAAGAAGAAATACAATAAAAAGGGAAGATTCCGTTATGGTTAAATAAATCCATAAAAAAACAAATTAAACATAAAGAAAAACTCTTCATTACTAAAAACATGCAGTAGTGGTGATGATAAAGAGGAATTTCGTTGCATTTATAAGAAAGCAGTGAAAGACTTGAAACATCTAATCTTACATTCCAAGAGAAATCTAGAGTTTAGACTAGCCCACTCCAAAGACTGTCATAAATCACTATTTTCACATCTTAATGACAAAAGAGAAAATAATTGACATATAGGGCCACTAACTGTAAACAATTCCACGCTTGCATCAGATAAAGAAACTGCAGATATATTTAATAATTATTTTTGTTCGGTCTTTTCAAACAAAGAAGTATTTGATTCCTTCAATGACATAGCACACATGATTGCAACTATACATTAACTATGTCAGATACCCTCTTGGTACTACAATCATTAAAAAAAACTTCAAGTTCAGGTCCCGGCAATCTAAATTCCAGGTTCCTGATTGTAACTTCTGAAGCCTTAGCTCTCCCCTTAATATTAATTTTTAAGAAATCTTTCTGAAAGTTCAGTTCCACAGGACTGGCTAAGGGCCACAGTTGTACCTGCTTTTAAGAAAGGGAACTACTCAAAAGCAGAAAATTATCGACCTGTTAGCCTCACCTCAGTTCTTTGTAAATTGATGGAGAAATTGAGTAAATCCCTTTTAGAAAAAGAAATGGTATCACTGAACATCTCAGATCGGTTCCAACATGGCTTCAAGCAGGGATACTCATGTACTGCTAAACTTGTAGCCTTCTACAACTACATAAGTCAAGGCCTTGACTCTGGCTTTCCCATGGATGTAATCTTGTTGGACTATAGCTGTGAGTTTGACAAGGTATCACATGGCAAGCTCATTACTAAACTACTCAAAATGCACTTTTCTCCAACCCTAGTTAAATGGGTTAACAGCTAGCTATCTGACAGATACCAGCAAGTAAGAATAAATAGAACCTTATCTGATAGGGGGCAAGTGACTAGTGGGGTGCCACAGGGCTCTGTCCTTGGACCTATATTTTTCAATATTTTCATCAGTGATATGCAGATAGGCCCATGTAACATACTATCCAAATTTGCTGATGATACCAAGCTAGATGGGAGGGTTGATTCATCCACAAATAGGACTGCACTTACTAATGATCTGAATATCATTGAACACTGGGCTTATTCCAATGGTATGTCCTTTAATATAGACAAATGCACTGTTTTACATTTTGGTAAATACAACCTCACACAGACTTATACCCTAAACAATACTCCCCTGAAGTCGTCTGACAGTGAGAGGGACCTGGGTGTGATGGTCAATAATAAATTATCCTCAACTGACCAGTGTACAAAAGTGGCCAAATTATCTAATGTGCTTCTTATGTGCATTACTCGTACATTCATCTCAAAGATGGAAGAATGCATTATTCCACTGTACAGGATACATATCAGACCTTATTCTGATTATGGGTCTCCCTTTTGGAGCCCATATTTAATAAAGGATATAAACAGGACTGAACAGATACAGAGGACAGCAACTAAGTTGGTTCCCCACCTGGCATCTAAAAATTATCTGGAGAGACTCCAGGGTAGAGGGCTCCATTCTTTACAAACCAGAAGGTGTAGGGGTGATCTCCTATTTTTATTTAAAACCCAACACTTGCCTGAACAGATGCAACAATGTAGACTTGCCTTCTCTCAGAGAAAAATAGTCCCCAGAGTCCATAACAATCAAATTGAAGTAAGTAAGGCTAGAACAAATAAGAGATTAAACTTTTTCACTATTACAGCACCTAGACTATGGAACAGGCTCCCACAAGAACTTGCTGATCTTAATTCTTCTTCTGCCTTTAAAAAAGGCCAAGACAAATGGCTAAAATCAAATCAGATTTAGGTTTAATGACCAGCAATGTTGTGGGGGACAATCTCAATGGGCTTTGACCTTCTTTTGTCCATAACTACCAAGTAAACCAAGAACTACAGACAGGCGACCCTGAGACAACCCTCGGAGGATTACCAGGATGTGCTCTAGGTACCCACATACAGCAGTCTTGTCAGGATGGTTGTACCCAAAGCCACAGCCGTGCTGTGCCAGCTTGCCAGGCACATGCTGGGTGCCACTGGGTGACACCTCTGGCACTGTCCAGTCAGCCACCCCCCTCACCACACCCAGGCCAGGGATGCCCAGCTGCCACATGCCAGTCAGGCACCTCCCAGCACACCAGTGGAGCAGACAACTACAATGTGGCACATGTACCAGGTGCCATGGCCTTCACCCATGTGGCTGTCAGAGTGCCACCTGGTGGAGGCATTTGCCCATGGTGGCATCTGGGACAACGGTGAGCAGGGTGCATGGTGGTAATGGTGGCAGCATGGCATGGGTCAGGGATAGCCCAGTGGCACACACTCATGATGGAACGCCATAGGTGCATGCAGCATGCCCGTGACAGACCCATGCCACCACATACATGTCACCGATGCCATCCCTGCAGTGTGCCAGTGCCACAGGGGCCCTGGGTTCAGGTCACTGTGGTGTACTGGTGGTGGATAGTGCACAACTGTGAGCAGCATGGGGTGGGGTGGCACCATCTGTGGCCTGGAGGTGGCAAGAGCATGCCTCAAGGACAATGGATCCTTCCAGTGTTGTGTGTGCCGCCACCTAGGGCAAGGACCTGGCCATGGGTAGTAGTACTGCTAATCTCTCAACTGTTACACAGTATCACGTATGGCACTCATGTTATCATGCACACACCCTCTGACCTACATAGAGTGGGTGACATTACACACCGACCACTGGGACTGTTATGTAGAATTGTATGATACTATGAGATGCTAGGTATCAACACAATGTAGCAACATTGGTGCACTCATTTCCACAGTCTTTCAAGCTTGCACTGTCCTGTTTGCTGCTGTGTCACACATTCTGACCAGTTGTCACACACCTTGGTACACATTTGGATGCCAAGGGGTTGTGGGGTATGCAGCACTGTACTCAGGCCAATGCTGTCTGCCCACAAACATCCATGCATTCCACCTGCCTGCTAGGCTGCAGTAACTCCTGATCACCTTTGTGGAGTGGTGGTGCTGCCCTGTAATGCTGGAACTAGGCATGCCAATGGTATGCAAATTACCTCAATACATTTCTGTAATGAGATGCAAATGTGCTGTTTGGGCATTGACTGTGCAATAAGGCCATTTGCATATCCTGGCAGAATATTGCAAATCTGCATGCCGAGCAAGGGGTTTTGCATCGTGCACCTCTGTATGCTCTGCAATGAACTTGGACACCTGCCATGCTGCGCATCTCCCATTGTTCGATCACGCATGTTCCAGATATTCAGCCACACACATGCAATCACATATTATGGCGCAACTTCTGAATATACCATTATTTTGTGCCGACGCAGTTGAGTTGCATAGCACAAGCACTTGCGTGATACAGCCTGCCACTTTTGAATATGGGGCCCCTATCTGTACTTTGGCTGCTTATTTCTTACCTGAAATCCTAATTCTCTTGCTATGACTTCACAGCCATTTGCTTGGAAGCAGATTGAGAGGTCAGGAAGAGGAAATTATGTCATCAAGTGGGGAAAGAACAGTAGAAGTAGATGAACTAATACTCAAATACCTATTTTTTTAAATATTCTCAATATTAATCCCTCCTGGAACTTCCTGTTGCTAGCCTTGCTTGTAGAGCAGAAAGCAGCTAACTGAAAGAAGCTAAATTTTCTTATTAATTTAACACTTATATCTCATCAGGAGTCAGAGTCTGTTGAGATTAAGAAAGACAGATACTTTATTAGAAGCTGAAGGGGCCTTATTTAGGGTTAAAAAAAGAAAGAAAAGAAAGAAAGTCAGTATGTGTTCTGTGCTGTGAAGGGTACTGTATCAACTTACTTTGCCAAACCAGTAGGAGGAGAGAGAGCTTAATTGGGGGTGTGGCTTAGACACTATAAAAGCAGGTGACTAAAATTACAACTTCCAGTTGCTTGCCTTCTTGTAGATCAGAAAGCAGCTAACTAAAAGAAGCTACATTTGCGTTTGCGCGTGTCTGCTGTGTCCACTGGGCATGCTGAAACTGCTGGCATTAGACAAACTTGGATAAGATAATTTTAGCATATCCTCTACTTAGTAAATAACCACCTTTAATACTGGAAAAAGAACTTAGTAAGTGTATGCAATGTTTGATGTATAGTGAGGGAAAGTATGGGAGAGAGTGTGTATGTGCTAATTGCCATCTGAATGCTACTCTTGAAGCAGAGATAGTGTTTCTGCTTAATATTAAACCAGTTTCTACTGATATTAGGGAATTGGAAAGTTACATTGATCTTTTGGATGAACAACTTCATTCTAATGAACAATGTCCTTCACATTTAGATATCATTTCTATGCCTCCTGATGAGGAGACAATTGTAATGACTTGTACTAGTATACCTGTTGCCTCTGCCCCCTCTTATAAGGTGGATGATTATCTGCCCTCTTCTCATGATAATGATGATTGGACCATTGTCACAAAGCCTCTTAAAAAGGAGGGGTGGTCAAATACACAATAGTGTCCCTACTGAAACTCGTAATAGGTTTGAGCAATTGACTGTATCAAATAATGAAGTGCTACATGATTTATCCTGTACATCACCCTCTGTTGATAATAATGGTTTAAAAACACTTTTAAATCAGGAGTTAATGCCCATAAATACTTGTCCTAGTAAGTCTTAAGCTACCAAATCAATACCTATTAAGTTAATCACTCCAGAGTGTGTTAAACAATCACCTGTTTCTGATTCATGTACCCCTACTGTCTCAAAACAAGTGTTAGTTCTGGGAGATTCAATCATTAAGCACATTGACAGGGCAGTATGCAATAGTGACAAGAGCAACCGCATTTGTTCTAGCTTCCGTGGGGCTAGGGTATCTGACATTACCTCCATGATGCCTAAAATTTCACAAAGTGCGGGGGGAAATCCACTGGTTATCATACATGCCAGTGTTAATGATATAAATAACACCCCATTTAATCAGTTACAACAGGACTATGTGGTGTTATGTAACCTGTTACTTGATAGGGGATGCTGTGCATGTATATCTGAAATTCTACCTGTCCCGAGATCAACATATACCATGACGTAGAAAACCTAAGCCCTAAATGAATGGCTGAGAAAGTGGTGTTTTAAGCAAGATATACCCTGTATTACCCACTGGGAATCATTTTCAGATTGTTCTTCCTTGTTTTGCTGGGACGGTTTACATCTCAGTCGTAGGGGTAGTACACTTATGGGGAAAAGTATCACTAAAATCATAAATCATTGTTTTAACTAAAAACAATGGGGGAGAATGGGTCTATTCCCAAGTCTCTGAATACTTACCAAAATATTATTACAACTAAACGTAAATTCCTAGCTTTGAATGCAAGATCTTTAAACCAATTCAGATTAGCAGAACTCGAAGCCAAATGTAAAACTTTAAGTATAAATGTGGTGGGAGTAATTGAAACTTGGTGGGACGCATCCTCAATTTGGTCCAGAGAAATTCCAGGTTATAAGTTATGTCATAAAAACAGATTAGATAAGCAAGGCGGTGGAGTTTGTATGTACATACGAAATTATATTCCTTCTTTTGAAGTGTGCTCTCCCTTTCCTTTGGAAAGTATATGGGTTAAAATCTTATTGAAGGAGCACTCCAATATAACTATTGGTAACATCTATCGACCTCCATCTGCAAATTCAGATTAGACGACTGATATGTTTAAAGAAATTACACATTTTTCAGAATCTCAAGATACTGTAATATTTGGTGACTTTAACCTCCCTCATATTAACTGGGACTCATTCTCAGGACAGTCCTATGCTGAGAAAGGACTAATAGATGTAATAGTTAGTACTGGATTACAACAACTTGTTACTGAACCCACTCAAGGTCCTAATATGTTGGATCTATTATTTACTAACATAGAGCAACAAATTAGCAATTTACAAATTTGGGATCCACTTGGGACCAGTGATCATTCATCTATTCTTTTTGAAATTCAACAGTTTAAAAGTACACAAAGGAAGTTACACTATACAAAAAATTATAACTAAGCAAATTTTTCTAAAAAAAGTGAATACATACAAAACATACACTGGGAATCTAATCTTCTTAATTGTACAACACAACAAGCTTGGGACTTTTTTAAAAACATTGTACATTATTTGGAAAATACCTTTATTCCATCTAAGAGGAAATTTAATAATAAAGGAAAAATTCTCCCTTGGTTCAACAAGACAATTAAAAATCAGATTAAAATAAAAATTAAACTTTTTAGGAAACTTAAGAATAGTTCTGTTCCATTTAAAACTACTCTATTATAAAAATACAGACTATCTGTGAAAAACGTAAAAAATTCTATTAAATTGGCAAAAAATAAGCTATAATTTAAGCTAGCTCACACAAAAGACTGTCACAAATCTCTTTTCTCCTATATAAATAGTGAAAAAGGTGTATCAAGGACCATTGGTCCCATTATAACCAATGGCTCTTCTCTATCTGATATAGAAACCTCGAATCTCTTTAATAAGTACTTTTATTCTGTCTTCTCTCAAAAATCATTTATTAGTACATTTAAAGTTCACCACGTAGATTATCATAGGTTCTATCCAACTGACATTATACAGGCTATCAAAAAACTAAAAAAAAATACTAGTCCAGGCCCAGACTAGTATACATCCATGGTTTTTGATCGAAACCTCTATAAATATTTCTATACTTTTGTCAATTAATTTCAATAAATCCTTACAAGAAAGCATTGTTCCAAATGATTGGTGTTCAGTAATAGTTACTCCCATATTTAAACAAGGCAATAGAGGTTCTGTGCAAAACTATCGTCCAATTAGCCTGACCTCAGTGGCTGGTAAATTAATGGAACGAGTAATGAAGTCTCTAATAGATCAAGATTGTAAAAAATCAGGAATTTATGATTCAAATCAGCATGGGTTTACTCCCAAGTATTTCTGCACCACCAATCTGATATCTTTTTACAGTAATATAAGTACTCTAATAGATGTGGGTATTCCTACTGATGTAATTCTTTTGGACTTTAGTAGAGCTTTCGATAAAGTCTCACATGAAAAACCTCATTACTAAAATGCACAATCTAGGTTTGTCACCTGATATTGTCAACTGGACTTTAAACTGGTTGACAAATCATTCTCAGAGAGTCAGAATTAATGCTATCTTGTCTGATTCGGGTAGTGTGACAAGTGGTGTACCACAGGGGTCGGTCTTGGGACCAACACCGTTTAACCTCTTTATCAGTGATTTACAAACAGGGCCAAATAACTTCATAGTTAAATTTGCAGACGATACAAAATTGCGGGGCAAGGTTAATAATCAAGAAAATATTTCTGCATTAAAGAAGGGTTTGGAAAAATTAACACTTTGGGCAAATGAAAATCATATGCAGTTTAACCAAGACAAATGTTTAGTAGTGCATTTTGGTGTAAATAATCCAAAAATGATATATCATATAAACAGACTACCATTTCACTCATCAAATTGTGAAAAAGATTTAGGGATATATGTTAATAATAAACTTACATCAAATGATCACTGTGTTAGAACTGCTTGCATGACCAACAGACTTTTGAGGCAAATAAAATGCACTTTTGTTAATCACACTGAACAATGCCTTATTCCATTGTATAGGGCATACATTAGACCATATCTAGACTATGGCTCCCCTTTCTGGAATCCAAACCCAAAAAGACATAGCAATTCTTGAACAGGTTCAAAGGAGAGTAACTAGAATGATTCCAAGATTAACAAACTTGGATTATCAGAACAGATTAAAAGCTACTGGTCTCTTCTCTCTTCAAACTAGATTAAGAGGTGATATGCTTATGGTTTTTAATTTAATAAATTCACCAGATCTAATGGAAAAATGTGGTCTAACACTCTCCAAAAGGAGACATGTTCGAGACTATATAATAAACAGCTTGAAGTAAAACTTATAAAACCAGCAAAAGGGGAATTTGTTTTCCAATAAGAGCATCCATTGTATGGAACACCTTGCCACAAAAATTGGTAGAGGCAACTAGTGCCACTGTCTTTAAAAGCAAATTAGATGCTTGGTTGAGGGATAATAGATAAATAATGTCCCACATAGTGTGGGAACAGTCTCGATGGGCTCTGGCCTTCTTCTGTTCTTTCATACCAAGTAATAATACCAAGTAATAACCCCTATACATGTTGAAACTTTCTATGCTCAATGTTATTCAACAGGGCTGCCATTAACTAAATGACCTAAAGAAAAAGTGGCAGCTTAATGCTGAAAATATTTAAATTATTAGCTATATTTTGTCCACATTTCATAGTTCCCAAAGATTTCCTATAGACATCAGTTGCTCTTCAAAAGGTGTAAGCAAACATACCTACACACATGGCTTGGCAGTCCCATTTGTCGAGTTGTTAGAATACTGACCCTTAGCCTTGATATTGGCTTGAGTCAGTTTCATTTGTTTTGTATGCATCATGTTCTGTTTTGAAGTGTGCTTATTTTCTTTAGTAGTGTTTTTTTTTACTACAGATTGTATTTATGTCATGTGCTTTCATGCCATGGCTTGAACACTAATGTAACTCCCCCCCTCCAAAAAAAAGTGGCTGCTGAGCCATCAGAGGCTCAGGAACAGTCCACCTGTGATGCCTGCAACCTCTGACTGGAACTGGTGTTGGCGGTCAGGTGAAAAGGAGTAGGAGCTACAACCTTTTTTGCTCTGTGCCACAGACAAAAGGGATGTTCTTGCACCTAGAGAGAACCAGACAGATTACTGCTGATGTCATCCCCACAAACTGTATTACAAATACAATTGGCTAATTTGTAAAATTAAAATAATGCAGCAACCAGCAAAAGAACTTGTGTGTAAGCAGCAGCAGGGATTATGGAGAATGTAAACAGATGGATGTCATCATCCTGATGACTTTTGACAAACATGACCAGCCAACGTCCCGCAAAGCACAAAATAGCAGAGTGCTTGCCACTCTTTTTCCACCACAGGGCAGCCAGGAAAAAGACTGACAGGCAAGTTAGCTAATCAGATGTCAGAATGCCTGTATGCTTTGCTTGGACCTTCCCATCATCAAAGAGTTAGTTTATCCTGTTTCAGCATTTGGAGGAGACAGACGTACTGAGAAGGAAGAGGAGAGCTGGGGACCTAGCCAGCATCAGAGCCGAAAGTGACTGGTGATTCCACTTAAAGATACTTGAGTTCAATCCAAACTGTCTGCTCTTGCTATTGAATCTTGAAAGAGCTGCAAAAGAACTGCTGATATCAGAGGAAGGAAAAAGCCTTTTCTGCCTTGTGTAGTGTGATCAAGCACAGAGTGTGGTCAGGAGCTGGTCTCCAGGCACCCAGTACTGGTCAGGAGCTAGTCTCCAGGCACCCAGTACTGATCAGGAGCTAGTCTCCAGGCACCCAGCACTGGTCAGGAGCTGGTCTCCAGGCACCCAGTACTGGTCAGGAGCTGGTCTCCAGGCACCCAGTACTGGTCAGGAGCTGGTCTCCAGGCACCCAGCACTGGTCAGGAGCTGGTCTCCAGGCACCCAGCACTGGTCAGGAGCTGGTCTCCAGGCACCCAGCACTGGTCAGGAGCTAGTCTCCAGGCACCCAGCACTGGTCAGGAGCTGGTCTCCAGGCACCCAGCACTGGTCAGGAGCTGGTCTCCAGGCACCCAGCACTGGTCAGAAGCTGGTCTCCAGGCACCCAGCACTGGTCAGGAGCTGGTCTCCAGGCACCCAGCACTTGTCAGGAGCTGGTCTCCAGGCACCCAGCACTGGTCAGGAGCTAGTCTCCAGGCACCCAGCACTGGTCAGGAGCTAGTCTCCAGGCACCCAGCACTGGTCAGGAGCTAGTCTCCAGGCACCCAGTACTGGTCAGGAGCTGGTCTCCAGGCACCAAGTACTGGTCAGGAGCTGGTCTCCAGGCACCCAGCACTGGTCAGGAGCTAGTCTCCAGGCACCCAGTACTGGTCAGGAGCTGGTCTCCAGGCACCCAGCACTGGTCAGGAGCTGGTCTCCAGGCACCCAGTACTGGTCAGGAGCTAGTCTCCAGGCACCCAGCACTGGTCAGGAGCTGGTCTCCAGGCACCCAGCACTGGTCAGGAGCTAGTCTCCAGGCACCCAGTACTGGTCAGGAGCTAGTCTCCAGGCACCCAGTACTGGTCAGGAGCTGGTCTCCAGGCACCCAGTACCCTTAACTGAGAAAGCATCCACAGGGTTTAGGTTGGGAGTTCTTCGGTCTAAGCTGACTCAGAACTTGACACACTGCCACACTGCTGAGAGTATGAGTCAAACAACATGAGAAAGCGACCAGGCCCAAGCCCAGGCCTGCACCTAACCCATCTGTTTGCTGCCTGTTAATTTTTTATTTTATTTATTTGTTTTAAATTTGTTAGCCAGCTAGGGACACTTGATCAGGGGTCCTTTCCCAGGTCTGACATGGAAATGCAATACAAATACAAATAGGCACAATAAATCAACAATTGATAAACAGTACAGTTACAAACAACCTTGTCCATTAAGAATTGTTTAAAAACATGTTTAAAACTTTACAAAGAAACAGCAGAACAACGTTCTTCAGGTAGGTCATTCCAGTATAAAGGTGCTGCAATGGAGAAAGCATGACAGCCAGTTTATAAGAAATGGTCCTTAGAACCATACCCATGGCTGATCTTAATTTAGATGGGACAGAACTGATAGAAACCAAATTAGACAAGGGAAGAGGAGTACATGGAAAACCTGACTTAAAAATGACACATCCAAAACAATACCCAATTCTAGATCTAGGGGGCAACAAACTTAACTGGGAATAAAGGTCACAATGGTGAGTTTGAAAGGGAGCCAGCCTGCACTAGAGGCCTGGTGACCATCTTCTCCGAACTTCTGCTACCACTGCTGTCTGCACTATCCAGCGATGTGTGAGTATTGGCTTATCCAGCCTAAGTTCTAGACCACCCTTTACTTTTTTGGATTACAAATCTATTGTTGGAAATCTAGTTCTCTGTTGGAAGCATAATTTGTTTTTGCAAAGTGCTAGCCAAAAAAGTCAGTCAGGTGGGGTTAAACTGCAAGCTTGTGTCTTAACTAAGTGCACGAATGCAAGATCCCAGTGAACTCATCATCAGGCCTGCACCAGGTAGACACCTGGGTACCTAGTAACTTGAGTAAACTGCAGTTCAAACTAAAAGTGTTGAAAGTCTTTTGCGGTACTGTGGGGTACAGCTACTGAGGGTAGTTGGGAGGCCTAACTGTACAGTAGGCTGCAAGGGACATTGTGTGTTGGAGCCAGGAAGGCTGATATATCTCTGCTGAGAGACCTGACACAACCAAAGAGCTCTGACAATGGATTTAGTTCTGCTCACCGTTGATATCATGGATTATAGAATCCCTTATCCATGCACACAGTGGTCCACCCCAATTGTCTATCCTGTAGATGTCTTGTATATCATGGTGGTGTAGTGGTCTCCCTGCCCCGATCACCTGTCCTGTAGCTGTCTTGAATATTCCTTGTGCTCTCCCCTTCCGTGGAACACTATCTTGTAGCTGTGTTATATATTCCTAGTGGCCTAGTGATCCCCAGCCCACAGGTCACCCATCCTGTAGCTGTATGGAATATTTCTGGTGGTCTAGTGGTCCCCAAGGGCCTATGATCCCCCGTCCCAACCTGCCAGCTCAGGACCTTCCTCCCCAAACACCCTCTCTCCCTAGTCACTTAAGCCAAACTATGGCAGTACAGATAGCAACTGGCAAAGCCCTCCACTCATCACCTTGGATGATCACTAGTTGCCTGTCAGTGAGCGATCAATGAATACGGTAGAAACAACTATATCTACAGCACTCCTGCTCGCTCACTGCCAGACTGCTTTTCTACAGTTTATCATGATTGCTCAGCAGTAAACAGTGCCTTACACTGATTGTAAAATGGACACAAAGAACACTAAAACACAAAATAAATTCCAATTAAAAAGTGAAATAGATGAAAGAGTGTCCTAGGGGTAAACCTATCTCAGGATCTTCTCTTTCTGATTCTCCTTATGTTGGTTTCCCTTTAGACTCTCATCTCCTGAATATATCTTGCCTTTCTCTGTGCTGGATATGTTCTCCTCAGAATATTTAAGACTGAGATGGCAGTCAGACCAGGAAATGGAGATCTCTAACCAGCACTGGGACAGATACACACTCTATGTACATAAACCAACATCTTCCCATGCCTGGCAAGAGTTCTTGATGAAGTGTCTGGCCCATTTTTTTGTACACCCTTGCGGTAAGTAAAATATACCTCACTTTATGGTGTCACTTGTGGGGAAACTGTGGAGAAGTAAAAGCTGCACATGTACACGTTTTTGGTTGTGTCCCAAACTCCAGCCATTTTGAATGCAGTTCCAGTGTGAGCCAGAGGAGATTTTTGATCTCACTCTGGTGTTATCAACACAAACTCTTTTTTTTTCTGGATCTGCTGGAGTGTTTTTACCAGCCCAACACTAATTGTTATTCACATGTTTATGGTAGCTAAGAAGGCCATGGCCAAAAACTGGTTCACAGATAAAGTACCAACAATAGAATTATGGAGCTGGCCTAGTGGCGCTGAGGGCTGAGGTGCTGGACACCTTACCTCGCGCTACACTGGCGACCCGTGTTCAGGAACGAGCACGGGCTGCCTGGGGTTGGTAGGGGAGGAGAAGGATTCAGCATCCGATGGATTGCTTTCCTTCTCTGGGGAAGGGGGTCCTAAGCAGTCGGCACTCTCCTGCTTCCTAGCAGAGGCTGGGGACAAGGGCGCTGTGCTATAGCAGAGGGAGGATCTGGGGCAGACACTTGAAGGGAGCACATGCAGACATGTGCTTGCTTCCCTCTGCATGCGTCATTACATGCCCCAGTTCCTGGGGAAAGAACAGAACAAGGAAAAAGCAAGGTTGTGTGGCTTGATGGTCATCCTGGGATGCATCTCCTGGCTCTGAGGGTGTCATCCCAGTATCTCCTGGTGGTGAGTAAGGGGAGCTTGCTGCCTCCCCACCATGGGGGGGGACAAGCCGTGAGGGTGTCACTGGGGTGAGGGCCTTGATTGGAGCCGGGGGTGCAACCGGACGGTGGCCGGATGTGGGCCGACCATGAGGGGGGATAAAGAAATAAAAAACAAAACAAAAAAAAAAACAGTAGAATTATGGCAAAACCTGATGACTAAAAAAGCCACAAAGTGGAGTAATGACCCCACTCACTGGTTGTGGATTTTAGAATGCTGTTCTATACAGTGCATTATGTATAATACTGGCTCAATCACAATTTTTTCAGCTCATCTATGTTTCGTGGTCTTGTGCCTGAGTGGGTCATTATTCTACTGTGTGTGTTTTTGTATCTTGAGGAATGTAGAGAAGATCTCTCCAGGTTTTCGTTTGCATTTACAGATTGGGAGGACCTAACTTGGTTTTGGTGTGGTGGAAACCTAATGATTGATATGGAGAAACTCAACAACAAGGTGTCACAGACCCTCCCTAAGTTTGAACCACTGTGGTGCAGATGGGTATTATCTATAATGGCCAAAAGAAATTACCTTGTACCATGATTCTGTTTTAGCAGGATATGATTCTCTTGCGTCTCACATAACCTCTATACTCTACTATATGAAATGGAGGAATGTGCAGTATGATGTCTAATGATTATGTGAACAGTAGCATTTTGTTATATGTTGTATACTTTTTCACAGAAAATGTGAATAAATATTGATTTATACCTCTGTGCCAATCTTCATTAAGGTTTTCTATGCCTCATCAAGAATATCCTCCTCCCTGGTTGATTCCCTCTCTATCATCACCTCTCATTCCTGCTAGGGGATTTCAGTGTCAGTTGGCTCTCCCCAGCCTCCAGGTCATCCATCCATCCACAGAGTTGGGTCCCTTAATCTCACACAGATTATCACTGAACCCACCTAGCTTAACCCCAACCCTCACAACCATTCCCTCTTGTACTGGGTTCTCTCCTCCAGTCTCCACTGTATCGTTGCAGCAGGAATTTTGCCAGATGCTTTCAGCAACCACTGCATAACGTTCTGCATCAAGAAGAGCTGGTATCTCCCCTCCTCCCCTAAATACATCTGGACCAGGTCCCTCTGGTCACTCAACATCTCTGCTCTCTTGAGTGACCTTGCTACTGCAGGTTGGATAGCAATACACTTACACTGATATTGCCATTGCCCTCTCCCTGTTTCACTCCAAATTCTCCTCAGTCTGGGAAAAGCATACTCCACTCAGAAAATCCAGGGATTACCCCTGAAATCTTTGATCAGTACAAATCCCATGATCTCGCCTGGGCATGCTGCACATGTTCTTACTCCTTTTCTGACAACGTCTTATACAGGACTATCAGTAACTCTTGTACAAATGCTGTACAGGCTGCAAATCACAATATTTCAAGGCCAATCTTCAGAACAACTTTAATGCTGCTTCAAAGTTCTGGAAGGTAGTTCATTTCCCTCTTTGACCCTCACACCCAATCCACCCCTCAGTCCTTCTGGTAAATGGTTCACCTGTGTCTGACCCCTCCTTTGTTCCTGCTCACTTCAATGAGTTCTTTACCTCTTGTACTCTCTCTTTCACTCACTCCTTCAGCCCAGTTGGCTGGATCCTAAACTATTCCGTATCTCCACTCCTGCCATAGCATGTACTCAAACTCATCTACTCAACCTCTCCTTCTCCCACAGTGCTATCCCTCAGTTCTAGAAGATGGCCAAAGTTCTTCTACTACACAGATGAGCGACTCTTCCTCCCCGGGTAACTTCTGGCCAGTCTTCCTCCTTCCTCCTCCCTTTTCCTGCTAAGCTGCAAGAGAAGCTTGTCTACACCAGATTCTCTGATTTTCTATCTTCCACCAATTTCCTCTCCCCATTCCAATCTGGCTTCCAGAAGCATAACTCCACCATCTCCCCCCTGTTGTGTGTAACAGGTTCTGTCTTCTCAGGGATGGATTGGGACACATCACAGCTGCCATTTTCATCGATCTGTCCAAGGCCTTTGACTGGATGTCCCACCCCCTCCTCCTAGATAAGCTGAATTCTGCTAACCCCTCAGTGCTTGCTGTTGACCGGTTCTGTTCTTACCTCTCAGGCCCTCTGCAGCCAGTACAGATCAGTAGTGTCCTGTCACCTTTACTTCTCATCCAGGCGGTGGATGGAGCCCATCCTCATCTCCATCTTCCTTAATGACCTCCCCATGGCTTGTGTCAACTCGCATATCCTTTTGTAAAACTTATTGTTTATTGAACATTCATTGGGAATACAAAGTGTCAAGAACATTCTACAATACAGATACTATTAATGGGTATATGGATAATTAGAGAGTCCATAACATCTACCCTCAAGGGGCATCACCCTTAACAATTCTAAATATAGTCTGTTAAATTGTTGAGACATATCATATATAGGTGGAGGCAGTATAGCATAGTGGTTAAGGGCACTGAGCTGCAAACCTGGAGACCTGGATTTGGATCCCACAGCTTCCATCTGTATACTGTGTGACCCTGAGCAAGTAACTTAACTTCCCTGTACTCCCAGGTCATAGCTGGAAACCAGCTCCAGCTTAATGTGCCTTTCCTGGTTAAACAATGTCCCCTTTCCCTATAGCATGTGGCACTCATTCTTGTAGATGTGCTTTTCACTCTCTGGATTGCAAGCCACCACAAATGCTCCTGCCTTAAGAGGGGGCTGCTGACTCTTTCTGTGTATAGGGATACAGCAAAATGTATCCTTCATTTAAACTTTCTCAGATACTGACACATTAGTTGTTATTCTCTTAGTCGTTAGGCATATATGATATAATCTGTTTGACAGACCCACAGTCTCTCCTGGTCCGACACAGTCTGCTCCCAACTTTACTTCACTGAAGCCAGTGAAAAACGCTAACCACAGCCTCATGCCGTCTTGCTTTTGTGAGTGAATTAGTGAGCTATAATTCCCTTAAAAGTTAATGAACTCCCATTAAGTCAACCCTAGTGTCCAATATCTTGTTACCCTGTGTTTCCTCTGTACCCTGTGATTGGGTTTGCAATCTTTTAACCCAACAAAAAAAAAGAAAAAGGTATTACCCCCCCCCCAACCCACTGTCCACCATTTTAAGCTGGGCAAAAAAACAAATGCTGCCAAAACATGTGCGATGTCCTCCTCTGGAGTGGACTGATTCTATCGTATTGAAATTCTAGAGGAATGCCTGCTGATCTAAGATCAAAAGTCCTTCGACTTCTTCTATAAGATGTTCATAGGGAAGCCATCTTGCTACCAGTTGTTCTTGTTTCAGTTGAAGCTAAGCTATAATTTGTTCTATTGATTTTATTTTTTTAGGTTCTTAATCTGATCCCCAAGTACAGGACTAGTATTAGACAGTCACTTTTGTGTAATAGCCTTATGGGCTGCCACTATACAGATATTATAAAGATATTTGGAATTGCCCTTGAGGAGGGAGACCCAAGACAAGCTGCGCAAATGTCAACTCTGCACTGATATTCAAATGTGTTTTTATTACTCTGCCTCTCTCATTCCAAAATTCAGTTAATCTAGGGCAGCTCCAAAATATGTGAAAGGGTAAGGCCTTTGTGTTACATGCTCTCCAGCACCTGTCTGTTGATTCCATTCCTAAATATTTAGATCTGTCTGGCATTAGGAAATATCTGGCTGTAACTTGCCAATGAAATTCCCTCCAGCTACCTGAGGAAGTTGTCTTGTGGACTGACTGGCCAAACTGACAACCACTGCTTATCTGAGACATTAATGTCTGCTTTTTCTACCCCTTTTTCTTGAAGGCGCCATGCACACCTTCTCTTGTGTTTTATTAAGTTCAAAGTATAGTTTGGAAATAAGTTATTTTGATTCTGGTTGCATAGCAGCATCTCTAACTACAGTAGGTTAAGCAGGGCCGGTAGAGGTAAGGTGAGGTGTACTTTCATCTGAGTAGCATTGATTAAGGAATGCACTTGTAATACCTATAGTGGTCAGATGTCTTTAGTCAGTATTTTTCTTGCAAAAAAGCAAAGGGGGCTATTACATCTCTTTCTACAAATTATGTTAAATAAATCAAACCCTTCTCTCCCAAATCCTAAACCTACCATCTAATTTGCCTGATAGAAAGTCCGGTTGCCAAGGCAGCAGACTCAATGTCAGTTGTCTTTGTGAGATCTTTAAGCTCTTTTAGAGTTTAGCTCAAATACAGTATGCAGGCTATGACAAGTCCAATGATTTTGAAATCTTGCTGTTTCCTTCATACTGCCGAACAACCATGATTGGATATGCAAAGTGGCCTCTCTCATTTGGTTATTATCTACTTGTACCCAAGCCACCTCTCCTGTGTTTCTCAATTGGGACTATCCCAGTAATCTGTGCCACTTCATAATAATGCTTAAAATGGGGACATCCCATACCACTTGCCTCCTTTTGCCTTTTAAGTAAATAACACAAGAACCTGGGACCCCTCCCCTTCCAAATAACTTTTTTAATTGCTGACTGGAGTTCCTGCCAATCTATCCAGGATATATTCAATGATAAGGTCTGATATAAAAGAGGAACCAGTGTCTGAGATCTGAGAAGAATTCCTGTTTAAGTCTGCCATAACTGGCACGGTAAATCTGAGGTATATTATTCAATATCATTATGCCTGGATATCTAACTCTGTCATGATCCAGTTACAAGGAAGTTTGCTTTTATGCATGTGACTGAGCTGCCCACTAATCTTAATGACCTCTGTTTTCCTCAGATTGACTTTAAAACCTGATATTGCAGCTGGCTCAGTGACACTGGAGGTTGAGGCACTGGTCACTACACCTCACACCACACCAGTGACCTGGGTTCGGGAATGAGCCTGGACTGCCAGGGGGCAGCAGGGGCAAGAGAGGAGTAAACATCTGGAGGACTACTCTCCTTTCTCAGGGGAGGTAGGTCCTGTCATTCCGCTCATTGACTGCCCTCTGGTGGTGACTGGAGGGCAGTACTGGTTGGGAGACACTTAATCAGTGTCTCTACATCAGAGGGAGGGAGGAGGGGAGAAAAATATGAAAAGGGAGCTGGCAGACTCTATGATGGCCCGTCATGTCCCTCTGGCTGCCCTGGCTTCTGGATCATGCTCTGGGGGTTGGAGAAAGCTGGTGCTCCCCTTCCTTGCCTCACCACAGGGGGTAAACCATGGGGGAATTATGGGGTCAATCAGAATGGGGACACTAAGTCACAGAGGATGAGTCTGTCTGAGGGAGGGCCATAGCCACCTGCCAGGCTCCGGGGGGCCTAAAAACCTATATGAAAAAAAAACAACTAATATTACCCCAATGGAAAATGATAAATTTAACAGTGAGGGTAAATTTTTTTCCAGATCTTGGAGGAACAAGACCATGTTGCCTTCATACAAAGAGATGTAATGTTCTTGACCTCCCATCATCACACTCTGAATAGTAGGACTTTGCCTGATCTTGTCTGCCAGGGGTTTCATACTTAGTGCAAAAAAGAGGGGATGACAGCAGACTCTGCTGCCTTGTGCCCCTGCTAATGGTAATGTAACCCCCCTTTTACTCGGGGTTACTAGAACCCTAGTTAGATCTAGTGGCAGGCAGGGACAGGCAGCTAGTGAAACTCCAGTTAAATGGATTTCACTATGTCTTGCTCTGTTTTCCATCTCTGCTGAGCTGAGGCTATGACATCATTTAGAATTCTTCAGCAACATAAGCCACAATGGAATGTTGCAGTTGGGAGTTAGGTAGAATGTTGGGGAATTTCAAAGTCAGTTCTGAAGTAGGCTCAAGAGAGAGAAAGATGTAGATCCTGCAGTGCAGTGGAGGAGGGAGAGGGTGCCCTGCAGGGGCAGGCCCCCCTGCCCTCAGCTCTGACACAGAGCTACCTTCGGGTGTGTGCTTCCACCATAAGAGAGGCACAAGGAACCAACTCCCAGGGGCAGTCCCCTGGAATGGGAAAATGAAGAAGCTACCTGATGAAGAGTGCTGGGGCACTACAGTTTTTGAGGACTAGAGATTCCTTCAGAGTTTTTGGACATCTGCAACAATGAGGGTGATGAAGCTTTGACAAAAGGCCAGTGTCATTCACCAAAACAGTGAGTAAATAAGTCTCTGGGGCTGTGGGTCAGTCAGGATGCCAAGTCCAGGGCTTATGGAACAGTGAGATATAATGACTGTTGTGTGTGGGGGGTCTTCAAGGGAAATACAGTTTCTGCATTACAAAGCCATGTACAGTCTGCACTATAGTAGCCAAGGAAGAGGCTTATGGAACAGTGAGATGTAATGACTGATGTAAGTGGGAGGTCTTCAGAGAAAGACAACTACTGCATTACAAAGCCATGTACAGTCTGCACTACAGTAGTCAAGGATGTGTGTGTGTGTAAACAAAGGAATGGCTGGGTATGGGTCTATGGAACAAAAGGTGGGAGACTCCCCACCTGGCGTAACCGGGCTCACCTCTACGGATTCGCTTTGAAACACCAGTTACCTTTCTGTCAGGTATTGGCCAGTGCCTGAAGAGGGTGCCCAGATGTTGGGATGGAGTAGAGGGTGGTAGTGTGCCACTAGTTAAAGAGTCCATGACATATGGAAGCTTAGGATCCAAGAATGGATTGTGTCTGTGTCATCACCTTATCTGCATTACAAGGAGTGTAGCCCCGTGGGGGTCCGTCTATGCTTTTCATTCAGTGTTGTTGAATAAAGCCACACTTTAGAATCCCATCTCCTGGTATAGGACATTATATTATTGCTCCTAGTCTCTGGATTACTTTGGGTGCCCCTGTGCAGAGTAGTCAAACCTAATCACCATGCTGAGTGACACCTTTCTCCTCTCAATTTAGAGCCGACTGTTGGTTACAGTAAAATGGGTCAACATTGTTCCATTCACCTTAACTGTAGCCACCAGTGTTGCATATATCATTTGATAATTCTCAGCATGGTGTCCTCAAATCACATTGTCTGCAAAACCTCTGCCAGATATGCCCAGTTAAGCCTATCAAGGGCTTCCTTGGCATCTACTAAAATTGCTAGTTGCGTTTCCTTACTAGAGGCACCTTCTGAGATTATATTCAGATGTCGTCTGATAACATCCCCTATGTGGCAGTCAGGGATTAACCCCATTTGATCTGGATCTACTAATTTAGAGCCAATTTTCTGGAGCCTATTGGCCAGACTTTTCCTAAAACTTTTGAGACCCTGATATATATATAATAAAGTTAACTCACATATCCACATGTATGCAGATGACACAATCATGTACACCTCCGGTTCCTCCACTACATCCATGGACGGTCTGCTCCAGCAAGACTTCCACAATGTCCTGTGCTGGTTCCAGTCAAACCAACTCCGGGTTAACACACACACACACACACACACACACACAAAAAACTGTGTCCATGTCCTTTGGCACCAGCCAGGAACTTTACAGAATCCCAACCATGCCTACCTTCTTCACTTTGGACGGCAATCCTCTAGGAGTGGCTCAGTCCTTCAAGTACCTCAGTGTGTGGCTTGACAGAAGACTTGACTTCTCTGTCCACATTGATGCCATCCATGTCAAACTCTCTCCTAAACTTGGTGCCATGTGTCACAAATGCACTCCACAGGTCAGGCCCTCTGCTCCTACAGTGCCAACCTCAGAGTGCAATAGTGTGAACAGGTAACAGACAGGGTAACCCTCCTGTCTGCTTAGGGTCCGAAATCACCTATTAGCCTTGAGTTCTGGAGGGATTCAGACTGTGAACCTTATGCTAGCATACCCAATTACAGGCTCAGATATGTACCCTCTTCGGGACTGCAGTACAATCTTTCACCAGGGGCACCCAGCCAGGTTTCCAAAATGTATCCTTTTCAACTGTATAAGAGACCTAGGTATTTCTTACCTTTTTAAGCAAGCTTAGTAACACATTCAAGCTCTTATAGCTGTAAGCCTTAAATACAGATTCAGCAATTACATGTAAAATAACAGAAAAGAGCACAGGCAGTATTTTAAAGAAAATGTTGTTTAGCAGAAAAATGGTAAAACAGGTGAAATAAAATACAGAACAAATTATATCATAAATCTCACAGTCATACAACAAAAACAAGGAAAGTTACAGAATGCGAACTCCTACCACAAACACTTAATTTTTCTCTGTTACCTTTAAGTGCTTTTTAAGTCAGAGAACTATCTCGCTCTGAGTCCAAGAATCATATGTCACATTTCCCAGATACGTGTCATTTCAACTCTCCCTTTCCCCACCCCCTTTTGGTGAGATCAGCTAGATCCTCCCTTAGAATTAATTCTAACTTAGCTATCTACAAGAAGGTATTTTAATAAATGTGAACATCAGCAAAAAGCCATTTCCCAAAAATGACAGCCTTTGATCAACATTTCCTTTGAGGTTTACAACCCCACAATCTGTCACTAAGGTGTGAAAAAATCAAGGGGAATCAGCCAAAATGATGTCCCTTCCTGATGTCATAAAATGTATATTTGGGAACCAACATCAAAGTCAGCAACAGGTGATAAGGGCCAAATAACATCCTCACTGACACCTTGAAGGTTAAAAGCCAGACTGCTAACTTGTGTGAGACAATTACATACACAGACAATTTATTTATAATACAAAATCATACCATAATAATATCAGAGGGTTTTTCCCGTGACACCAAGTACCGCCATAAATATTGCCTGTCTCTGCAGGTTTGCCACAAGCTTGTCATTAAAATGGTGCTCCCAGACTTTGACTATGTAGACATGGTTTATGGTACCACCCCCTCCACCTCCCTGGCAGACTGGACACCCTTGCAACTCCTTCTGCTGCTATGCTGTAACTCCCCTTTTTGTACTCACCATTGCTCATTTTATTCCTCCTTACTCATTCTCCCCCTGCCCTCACATCACCAGATCCTGTGTGCCTCATTCATATCTAAATACTGGTTTGGGTCCTTCCCTCTTATCTCCTATCACTCCAATCCATCATCCCCTCTGCCTGCTGCTCCATCTTGTCCAGGGATCCTCACACTTTTGCCATTCCTCATCCCTACTACTCTGATGGGCATTCAACCTTTTCCTATAGTCTCTCGTCACTTTGAAGCCTGATCCCCTCTTCCCTCTGCTTCACTGCCTTCCCTGGCTCCCTCAGGTATTGGCTGAAACTCCTCCCCTGCTTCTGTTTTCCCTTTACTTGACTGTTCCCATTGCATTTGCCTCCTACCTTGTGTAGGTATGACTGAAACATCTCATTTTGTTGGTAATTGTTCACTTACTCCAGTATTAATTTGTGTTGTCTGTCTCCACTTTATTGTAACTACAAACTGTGTCTGTGCTGTGTATTTTGTATCTGCTATTTCATTTCACCGAGTTGCCCCTGGAAACGAGCCTGAACTCAATGTGTGTTTCTTGGTCACCAATTTTCAAATAACTAAAAAAAATTCAGTAAATCATGATGTGGTGCATCAAGGAAAGGATGTGAAGTATCTTGAATCCTGTGGGTTACAAGACCTGAAACGGCACGTATTCACAGGGGTGGGGTCACGTCTGACAATTGATACAATAGTTCCAAACTCAATTGCCTGAAGCAGAAATTGAAGTTCAGACTGAAGCAGAAATTCAGATTCAGACTGAAGCAAAGAGAATGGAGAACCTATGGGGAGGTACATCTCCCAGGGTGTAAAATAAGAAAAATGCAGAGTGGTAAGAATGAAAAGGGAAAGGGAAAGAAACATGAACTGTAAAATGAGAGAGGAAAAGGGGGCTGGGCAAATAGGGCATAAGGGGGTAGCAGTCATGGGGTAACAAAATGTGGAAGGCCATGTGTGCAAATTCAAGAAGCCTAGGAAATAAAATTCCTGACCTAGAGGCCATTATGGTGGAGGCAGACCTGGATATCATTGCCGTTACTGAGTTGTGGTTTACAGGAAACCAAGACTGGTGTAACCCCTAGATGGCGCTATCCCAGGGGCTACTACCCCTGCCTGATTTGCCACTAACAGGTTGAGGGGCCTGGATCCAATGGCGGGTGCCTCCACCCAGAGGTCAGGGTTTGCAATAGTTAAACTAACTTGGTCACAGCCCTCTGGGACACTGCAACCCCCCTTTCTTCCCACTAGTGGCCCACACAATATATCAGAATTACCTTCACAGTATACACTTACCCCCAGGTCTGGTTCCGCACTGGGACCTCCTGTGAAATGAGATACAGTGCAACAATCACAGTACAGTACTTTAACATAGACAAATACCTCAGGCAGTATAACTTTGCTGAAACAAGCAGCTCTGATTTATTTAGGGGATATAACAAGGACAGGGGAAATCAGGTTAATTAGCTTATCACTCTAATAATCTACCTATGGCTCTGTGCACAGGCCTATCCCTATCAGTTACTGTCCCTGGGTATCCAAGCCCTAGTGGCTAGTCAAACCAGTGGCAGCTGGTAGGGCCCTTTCACACAGAGAAAAGGAGAATTAAACAGTCAGCAGTACAGTAATTCCATTTGGATTTAATGTGGCAATTCAACAAGGAGCAACCCTGAATTAGTACTCCAGACCTCCAAATAAGATAGGGTCCTTCAATGTCACAGGGCTCACTTGAGGTACACAAACCTCTTCACACATCCATATAAAAGAAAGTACTATACCAGGCAGGCTGCATCTGTATCCCGATCGCAATTACTGCACAATACCGGGAGAACACACAGCAGATTCAGTTCCTGACAGACCGAGTGCAATTTTCAGCAATTCTTCCAGTCTTCTACAGGGTGAGCCTGGTTTCTACTCTTCAGAGATCCTTTGATTCTTTTCACAGGACGGATTCAGTCCTAACAAGCTGTTACACAAGCTGCAGACCGGAACTCTGGGCCTACACACGTTTTTGACTAAAACTGCACACTGAAAAAGCACAGGGCTCCTTCCTTCTTCACTGCCAAAGCTCAACTGAACTCCAACTGCAAACGGCACTTCCTTTGAGTTCCTCCCAGTTCTTGACTGGATTGGCTGTCACTCACAATAGACTGCTGCTGTTGGTCCAAAAGGCACTGAAGTCTAAACTACATCTCCCAGAGTCACTGCCCATACAATCCTCTTGTGGCTGGCTCAGATTATGAGTCCAAGTTCTGATTCGTCCAAGGCATCATTTTAGAGCTAGCTTACCCCACACTGATTGGTCCAGTTCAGCAGTTCAAAACTAGAATGGGGAACTAGCAGACACAGTTCTGACTGCAAAGAAAGCAGGTTAGACAAACTGTAATTTCATTATTACTCTAAATAATTTCTGGCAAACAGTTACATCTTTCAGATAGGTTCCCTTTGCACTCCTAGTGACTGCAAAAATGAAGTGAATTGGCAGCAGCTCGAGTGGTACTCAGAGAAGCACACAGTCCCCCCATACAAACTAATTATGTCTGCAAGCAGACAGCTCTTAAAGAGACAGTACCAGAGGCTCTAAAACACTCACTGATAAATGGCTTAAATGCCAAACACCATTCAGGCTTGGAGCATTCAAGCAAGCTCCTGGAAGTCTTTTGGGAACCCCCATTTGCAGGGGGGTTACACCCTTCCTGGCCTGGGAAAGCTTGACGTCCGCGTCAAGCAAGTACCCCCATAAGTTTCAACTGCAACCATATACATTTGCATTAGGCTCGCACATGTAATCATCAGTCAATATATCATTTTACCAAGAACACATTTCTGAAACATTGCAGTACGTCACTCTTTACACAGTATTACATACACATTGTACCATAACTCAAGTTATTACCTCTTGTACATGAAACCTGAAGAGAGGGGGGCCCTTCCCTATCAGTTACCTTGGGGCTGGATGGGGCAAGGGCACCATACTTAGAGGGCAACACAAGTAACTTGGAGTTAGCACTGATGCTCAGTTTGGGCAATGAGCTCGGGGACACATACACTCCTTTATGGACAACATTGAGAGGCAAGTCCACAGGCCTCCCAAGTGAATCATAACTGAGGTGCACCACAGGCTTTACAGCTCGACCAGTCTTTCTAGGGGAACTGTTATAGTCTCTGCACTCTGAGCCTCATTTTCAGCATTGTCCTCACTTGTCAGGGAGTCTCCATGGGGGTAGGAGGCTAGAACCTGGGGCACTTTCAGCTCCAGGAGTTACAGTTTCTGAGTCCACAACATTTGGCTCGCATGGAGAGCTTTCGGACACTGGCAGTGGACTGTCAGGGCACTCAAAATACTCTTCTTGTTCGGGTGTATCACCAGTCTGCCCCAATCTATCATTTCCTCCCTGAAAGCTCAAACAGTTCAACCATGCACAATGATTCCATTTCATCTGATCTGATGCTTTGCACTTCACTTTCTGGGAGCATTGGCTCCAGGGATGAAGCTGGGGCTTAGACAGTCCAGAAGGCCCAGCTTTGTCTCCAGTATTGACTAGGGATTGCCTGAAACAATTGACTCAGTTCGTAAGAAGGATAGTATTCAAAGTCACTCTCACTTTCTTCCGATATGGACTGACAGTCATGCTCAACTGGGACTTGTGGAGGAACACTTTAACTTTGCTTCTGTAGGTGCAGACTTTCTTGATCTTTTCTTAGCAGCAGCTCTAGTCACTGGTCCAGAGGGGCATCTTCTAGGGGCTCAGACTCAATTAAGATTTGTCCAATGGGCAGTAAATGATTTCTATGCATTGTTTTACATCTTTTGAATTATTCTCAGGCCTTACACTTTAGTACACTGGCAGATCATCTAGTTTGCCCACTACAATGTGAGGGAGATGGTGCCATCTGTCAGCAATCTTGTGCTTGCCATGCAGTCCCAGATTTCTTAGCAATACCATCTCCTCCTGGAGTTCCTGTGCTTTTCACCTTTTATCATACCTTTCTTTGTTGTGCAATTTCTTGGCAGCCATGGTTTGAGCCAGTTGAGTACGCATGAGTTAGCTGGGCCTTTAACTTTGCACATACTGTAAATAGTTGTCAGCTTGAACCCCATCAGAGAGACCCCAAACACACATCTACTGGCAGTCGAGCTTCTCTCCAAACATCAGGCGGTAGGGGAGAATCCAGTGGCATCACTTTGGTGCAGTTATAAGCATGTACCAGGGTGCTAATTTGTTGGCTCCATCTAGGCTTGTCCTTTGGGTGCAGGGTGCCTAGCATATCTAGCAAAGTGCGGTTGAAACGTTCAGGCTGTGGGTCCCCTGGGGTGGTAAGGAGTGGTTCTGGACTTTCGCCTCCCCACAGAGAAAGCATCTCTTTGATCAGACGACTCTCAAAGTCTCTCCCTTGATCAGAATGGATTCTTTGTGGAGCCCATAGTGAACAAAAAGTTTTCTACAAGTACTTTGGCTACAGTGGATGCTTTCTGGTCTTTGGTGGGGAAAGCTTGGGCATATCTCGTGAAATGGTCAGTGACCACCAGCACATTACTGATATTTCTTTGATCTGACTCCAAACTTAGAAAATCAATACAGACCAGCTCCATGGGTGCACTGGTGTTATGTTAACAAGGGGCAGCCCTCTGGGCAAAGCTTTCCTCTGTAAGCAGCCACTACAAGTTCAATGTGTTGCTCCACATCAGCCCCATCTTAGGCCAATAGAATCTGGATCTCACCAAGTCAAGTGTTCTGTCTATACCAAGGTGCCCCATGTGGTTGTGCAAGGACCTCAATACTGAGTCTCGAAAGGCAGTGGGCAGCACTAGTTGTTGTTTGTCTACTTGTCCCCTCTGTCTACTGTTTCTCTGTATAACAGTTTATTGATCAGTTTCAACTTAGGACCTTCTTTGTATAACAGTGCAGTTCTCAAATCAGTGGAGCGTAATTTGGACACATCTTTTCCTGCATAGAGGGCTTCTAAAGCTGCTTTGATCATGGGATCGCGGATTGAGCCCGCGAAATACTGTCATTGTCCAGCTGAGGCGGTGCACCAATGTCTATTGCAGAAAAGTGGCAATAAGCAGCAGGTATGCAATTCTCAGAGGCTCCCAAGCAATCCACCATGCAGTCCACTGCGTCCGTGGACATTTGTTCCTCCCTGTCAAATCTTCCGCAGAGTGCCGAATGTCAGGTTCTGCCAGTCGGACCCAATCATTCTGGGGAACAGGCCTCCGGGAGAGAGCATCAGCATCTATGTGGTTCAGACCTGCTCGTATTCGAGCATAGTCATATGTAGATAATGCAGAAAGCCACCTATGGCCAGTGGCATCCAACTTAGCTGAGGTCTGCACATAGGTCAAAGGATTATTGTCAGTTTTACTAGTATTTTAGCCCCATACAAGTACTCATGGAATTGGTCAACAATAGCCCACTTCAAAGCTAGGAACTCTAACTTATGTACAGGATAGTTCTTTTCGGATGGGGTCAGGCTTCTACTGGCAAAGGCCACTGGTCTCAGGCCATTCTCGTGCTCTTGGTACAACACAGCCCCAACCCTTGCAAGCTAGTATCAGTGCAGGGACGAAGGTTTTCTTGGATCGGCATAGGCCAGCACTGGAGCATGGGTAAGTTGATATATGATCTCATGAAAAGCAGTCTCACAATCAGAGTCCAGCGGGCCCCAAATACTTCACTCGGATGAAAATACACTCTTTCAGTCTTGAGGGATGCTGACTTTTGTATTTTTGTGGGTTGGGGATACCCTTGAGTAAGGTTAAGTAAAGGCGGATCACTCTTGAATAGTCCTTGATGAAGCGCCGATAATAACCACAGAATCCCAGGAATCTTTGCAGTTCTTTTAGATTTTTGGGCTGTGGCCAGGTGGTCAAGGCCTCAACTTTACTTGGGTCGGTCTCTATTCCTCGGTGGATACTATGTCCCACATACTTTACTGATGTTTGAAAAAATTGACACTTATCAATGGACAGTTTAAGGCCAAAGTCCTCCAGTCGGTCCAATACCTTAAATAATCTGCTCTCATGTTCCTCCAGTGAGCTGCAAACACAATAACATCATCTAGGTATACCAGGCACTCTAGTAAGTTCATGTCCCCACTGCACGCTCCATCAATCGTTGAAAAGTGGCTGGGGCACCTGAAATCCCTTGAGGCATCCTCATGAATTCATAGAAACAGCGGACAGATAAAGGCTGTCTTTTCACGGTCCTCTGGGGCCATCGGGATCTGATAGTACCCACCATGGAGATCCAGCACAGAGAACCACTTGCTCCCGTTTAGGCAGTCCAAAGCATCCTGAATCGGGGCATTGTGTACTGATCCAGGGATAGTCCGCCGGTTTAAGGTGCGATAATCCACACACATCCTTACTGTCCCATTCTTTTTCCTCACTACCACAATGGGGGAAGCATAAGGGCTTCTGGATTCTTGTATTACACCAGCAGCTAACATCTCTTGCAGATCCCGTCTCACATCATCTATGTCAGCAGGTGCCAGGCGTCGAGACCTCTCACGAAATGGTCTTTCGTCATGCAGACGGATATTGTGCTCAGCTCCTTGCACGCATCCCATCCCATTCCTTTAAAGAAAACACCTGGTCTTTCTGGGCAAGCTTCTCACTGATCTTCACTTTCCATTCAGCTGGCAGCGGGAGTCGCGAAATCAAACAAGTCAGGCGTTACTCTGTCATTCTTCCTTGAACTCTTGCTGCTGGGTAGCACTGCAGTGTCTGCACAATGCACATTAGCCAGGATGCAACCTCTGTTTCTGAATGTCTCTTTCAGACACATTATGAACTTGGACCATTACCCTTCTGGCATAAGCATGGGCTCTAGCGGGCAAAATACTAGGCTTGACCAGCAGTCCCTCTGGCAATTTTCCATCGCCTGGTGCATCCAACATTAATATTTTATTCTTAACATCCTTTCTGATACGGACCTCTCCTGTAAGGTACACTGGGCATTGGCGCCAGGATCAGAGACTCAGGATCCTTCTTCCATACAATTCCGACCGGTTCCTCTGGTTCTGTTTTTCAGCATCTCTCGTGCCTCATAGGCCTTCTTAATTAAAGCCGAACTCTTAAAGCTCTACTAGTCTTTGACCCCTGTTTTTCATAACACAACTGTGCCAGCCTTCGAACATATGAGCATTTGTTCCAATCAACAAAGGACACCATCATACAGTCCAGTGGGGACACACTAAGGCTAGGGTCTCTACTTGTTCGGCCACTCCAGCCACGGAGGTGGGGAAAGACAGCCAAATTCGGATATACCGGAATAGGGTAGGCCTTCTCACTTAACCCCATACATGCAGTCCTTCTAATGGTTGTGGTATGTCTGACAAATGCTTCTGATACCAATCTTGGAACATAATTGTCACTTGGGAGCCACTGTCTAATATAGCTCTTGTAGACACTCCGTTCACCTTACAGTGGTCTCCATGGAGGGACCCACTATTCTGGACCAGTCTGGAGAGGGGTAGTGGGGGCCTGGGCAACTGACCTTGCCACAAAAGACGTGAATTAGCATTTTTGGTGCCTCACTGGGACCAAGTGTCGCACCTCTAACCACTGATTTCTTCTCCAAGCTCTCCTTGTAGCCTATATGCAACTTTGTCAGTGTCTTTTGGGGACTGGCATTCCTTTCATGTGCCCATCTTTCCCACAATTATAGCAAAACATACTTTCTGGAGTTTGAGCTGGCCGAGGCGCCACACTGGGAGCCAGGGGGTATTACTAACTGGAAACCTTGGTGCCATCTCTGTCTGCGGCGTGATAAGCATTTGGAGACATCTCGTCAGTTTCTCCACTTCCATGGTCAAGGAATCGAGTTCGAGCTGTTATCAGCAGGAGATACATGGGTGGGTACCCCCACCCCATAGCAGATGCAGTCGGATATAGGTCAGGTCGTACTTGCAGGCGTGGCCTTCATAAAGGGACTGTTTTGAATTCCCGGATCTCTCTCAACAGTTCGCCCCATTGTGACATATCTTTTCCTTGTCAGAGCACTCATTGACTGCCAACCTCTGCCCTGAACTTCACTTGATGGGTCACCCTCAGTCACTCGGGTCGTAGCCGCAGCTATTGGTGCAGGTCCCTCCCGAGGTCGCCTTTTCTCAACTCCTCGAATTTCTCTCATTAACTCATCATAGGAGGGTGGGGATTCCAGTCGATCTGCCAGGTGTAACTGAAGCAACAGCAGTTCTGAGAAGGGGCAGACTTAAGGATCCTGTCCAGCCTGGTTCGGTCCAGTTCAATCGCTGGCAAACTACCTTTCTGAGGCATTCTTGCAACAATTTTTCCAGCCGAGATACATACACAGACAACAACTCCTTGGTACTGTTGTGCATCTCTTACTCTCCACCATAGGTCCTCATCAGAATCTGGGCTCCCATACACATTCTCCAAGGCCTCAAGATAGGCCTGTGCAGTCGCTCAGGGTTACTGGCCCGCTTAGCACGGATGGTAGCCAGGAGCAGGACCTCGGAGGCCTCACTAACCCTCTTCGCTTTCACCTTCCGGCATTGCCATTCTAGCACTTGGGGGCAACATAGTCTATCCAGGTCTCCAGTCATCCTCCTTGGGGTGGGAGGTGCCAGAGAAGATCCTCAATCTTCGGTAAGAGTCGTGACTAATGGCAGGTGCAGAAATAGGAGTCTGCATTGGTTCAGCCACCATTACGGGCACTGGAGCAGGAGAGGGTGTTGGGGGAGGAACACCCCCAGGTGGAAAGAATAGTTTCTTCAAGTCCTCCACAGTTTTCCCCTCTCCCAGCAACCATTCAGCAAATTTCTCCTCAAAAGTTTCAGATAGTGGTGGGGGCTGATTCCCCCCCGGGTCTTTACTGTCCTTAGTTATCACTCTCCAAGCAGTGAGGGCTCCTCTGGGGTAATGGTCTGTGGCACTTTGGAGCTATCTATGGGATCCTTAAACTCTACTAGGGCCAGGAAAGTGTGGGTGAGCAGATTAGCATGCCGACCCCACCACCACAGGGTTTTGTAAACCTTCCACCTTGGAAAGTACTCCTGCACAGTGTCCGTATTGATACCCAGGGGATGTCCAGGATAAGCATAGCATTTTGGGGTCGATCTCCTCCCCAGTACACCACTCCACCACGGTGCACAGCCACTCTGTCGGGCACTCCATTTTTTTCTTAACAGTGGTTCGTGAATATGGCCACTAGAGGACACACAATCCCAGCGGTGAGCCTCCAAGATGTAACCCCTAGATGGCGCTGATCCCAGGGCTACTACCCTGCCTGATTTGCCACTAACAGGTTGAGGGCCTGGATCCAATGGCGGTGCCTCCACCCAGAGGTCAGGGTTTGCAATAGTTAAACTAACTTGGTCACAGCCTCTGGGACACTGCAACCCCTTTCTTCCCACTAGTGGCCCACACAATATATCAAATTACCTTCACAGTATACACTTACCCCCAGGTCTGGTTCGGCACTGGGACCTCCTGTGAAATGAGATACAGTGCAACAATCACAGTACAGTACTTTAACATAGACAAATACCTCAGGCAGTATAACTTTGCTGAAACAAGCAGCTCTGATTTATTTGGGGATATAACAAGGACAGGGAAATCAGGTTAATTAGCTTATCACTCTAATAATCTACCTATGGCTCTGTGCAGAGCCTATCCCTATCAGTTACTGTCCCTGGGTATCCAAGCCCTAGTGGCTAGTCCAAACCGTGGCAGCTGGTAGGGCCCTTTCACACAGAGAAAAGGAGAATTAAACAGTCAGCAGTACAGTAATTCCATTTGGATTTAATGTGGCAATTCAACAGGGAGCAACCCTGAATTAGTACTCACGACCTCCAAATAAGATAGGGTCCTTCAATGTCAGCAGGGCTCACTTGAGGTACACAAACCTCTTCACACATCCATATAAAAGAAAGTACTATACCAGGCAGGCTGCATCTGTATCCCGATCGCAATTACTGCACAATACCGGGAGAACACACAGCAGATTCAGTTCCTGACAGACCGAGTGCAATTTTCAGCAATTCTTCCAGTCTTCTACAGGGTGAGCCTGGTTTCTACTCTTCAGAGATCCTTTGATTCTTTTCACAGGACGGATTCAGTCCTAACAAGCTGTTACACAAGCTGCAGACCGGAACTCTGGGCCTACACGCTTTTTGACTAAACTGACACTGAAAAGCACAGGGCCCTTCCTTCTTCACTGCCAAAGCTCAACTGAACTCCAACTGACTAAACCGGCACTTCCTTTGAGTTCCTCCCAGTTCTTGACTGGATTGGCTGTCACCACAATAGACTGCTGCTGTTGGTCCAAAAGGCACTGAAGTCTAACTACATCTCCCAGAGTCACTGCCCATACAATCCTCTTGTGGCTGGCTCAGATTATGAGTCCAAGTTCTGATTCGTCCAAGGCATCATTTTAGAGCTAGCTTACCCACACTGATTGGTCCAGTTCAGCAGTTCAAAACTAGAATGGGAACTAACAGACACAGTTCTGACTGCAAAGAAAGCAGGTTAGACAAACTGTAATTTCATTTACTCTAAATAATTTCTGGCAAACAGTTACATCTTTCAGATAGGTTCCTTTGCACTCCTAGTGACTGCAAAATGAAGTGAATTGGCAGCAGCTCAGTGGTACTCAGAGAAGACACACAGTCCCCCATACAACTAATTATGTCTGCAAGCAGACAGCTCTTAAGAGACAGTACCAGAGGCTCTAAAACACTCACTGATAAATGGCTTAAATGCCAAACACCATTCAGGCTTGGAGCATTCAAGCAAGCTCCTGGAAGTCTTTTGGGAACCCCCATTTGCAGGGGGGTTACACCGTGACATGGCCATACCAGGCTATACTCAGTTCAGGAAAGACAGGGTGGGAAGAAAGGGAGGAGGGATGGTGTTGTATGTAGGGGAGGATACCAATGTGACAGTCACAGAAAATCCAGGGCGGGGAATGGAGGGGTTGAAGGTACTGTTCATCACCCTGGAGATGGGAAACAGAGCCACTGTTTGCACAGGCATGATCTACAGACGTCCAACACAGGGAAAGAAACTAAAAAATGCACTGGTGGAAGCCATTAGCACAATGGCAGAAAAAGGGGAGGTGCTGCTGGTGGGGGAGGGACTTCAGCCTGCCATAGTTAGATTGGAGCCTCCCAGCTGCAGCTTCCGGTAACAAGGACATTGTGGACTCTCTGTAGGGGGCATTTCTCAGGGAACTAGTCAGGGATCTCACTCATGGTGGGCAATACAGGACCTAGTGCTGACTAACAGGGACAGTATTGCAGATGTCAAGGTGGAAGGCCATGTGGGGTCCAGTGATCACTGTGGAATTGAGCCATGCAAGGATGAGGGTCCTCGACTTCAGGAAGGCAGAATTTAAAAAAAATATGGGACTACCTCAGAAACAACCTAGCAGGGGTGATGACCTGGGTGAGGTGGAGGAACAGTGAGCTAAGCTAAAGAAAGGCATAGTGAAAGCAACAAACCTCTGTGCAAAGGAAGTGAGCAAAAACAAGAAAAAAAACAGACTGGTATGGTTTCTAAGCAAGTGCCTAAAAAGGAAAAGGCCAAAAGGGTGTCATTTAGGAGAAATAAAGTGATGAAGAGGGAAGAGGGCAGGGAGAAGTTTTAGGAGAAAAGTGGTGAGGAGCACAAAGGCAGAAACTGAGGAAAGAAAAGCTCAGGGGTACAGTAACTAAAGGGGATAAGACATTTTTAGGTACATTAGTGAAAAGAGGAAGACTAGGGGAAGAGCTGTGAGATTAAAGAGCGGGGGGACTGTGCAGAGAAGGATCAGGATAAAACGGATATTATGAACAAATACTTTTGTTCAATCTTTACAGAGGAAGGGGAAAGGAATGGGTCACATAAGAGCAGCAGAAGTACAAGGAGGAGGGGTACACACAAGTCCTCTTACAAAGGACAGAGTCCTGAAGGGACTCACAAATCTAAAAGTGGACAAAACTATGGGCCCAAACAATGTACACCCAAGGGTATTGAGGGAGCTCAGTGGGGTACTGACTGCACCTCTGACAGCCATATTTAACAACTCAATGGAAACAGGAGTGGTTCTGGAGGACTGGAAAGGGGGCAGATATAGTCCTGCTTCATAAAAGTGATAGCAAGTATGAGGTTGGCAACAATAGGCTGGTCAGTCTGACATCAGTGGTGGGGCAGTTAATGAAGTTACTGCTAAAGGAAAGGTTATGGTGTATCTTGAGTCCAGTGGGTTACAACACCCAAGGTAGCATGTATTCATGGGGGGAAGGGGTGTCATATCACTAAAACATGATAGATTTCCTTGAATGGATCAACAGGCAAATAGATGAAGGTGGGGTGGTGAATGTGGCCTACTTAGACTGCAGCAAGGTTTTGGACACCTTTCCACATAGAAAATTCACATGGAAACTGGGCAGCTTAGGGGTGGGTCCTTAGGTGGTACACTGGGTAAGAAATTGGTTAAGGATAGATGACAGAGGGTGGTGGTAAATGGGGTTTACTCTGGGGAAGTGAGGGTGACCAGTGGAGTGTGTCAGGGCTCAGAGGTTAATGGGGTTCACTCTGTGGAAGGAAGGGTGACCAGCGGAGTGCATCAGGACTCAGTATTATGGCCAATCCTTTTAATTGTCTTTATAAGTGACATTGCATATGACATGGAAAGGGAGGTCTGCCTCTTTGCAGATGAAACTAAAATCTGTAATAGGGTGGACACTCGAGGGGGTGGAGAGAATGTGCAGACACCTGAAAAAACTCAAGGAGTGGTCAAGGGCAAAGCAGTCAGGTTTCAACGCGAAAAAGGGAAAATCATGCGCTTAGGGCACAGAAACCCAGCTGCAGAGTATACAATGGGAGAACAGGTATTGGCAGTCACCAAACAGGAACATGACCTGGGAGTAATTATATCTGATGATCTCAAGGTGACGATACAGCAGTTGATAGAGCCAGTGGGATGCTGTGGTGCAAACAAAGGGGTATCACCAGCAAAGGGAGGGAGGTGGTGTTGGCATATCAGGGTTTTAAATAATTGAATAGCAGTTTTTTTGGGGGGACAATGGTAACTGTACAGAAAGTATTTATATAGGTTTTCTAGAAGTATTATGTTTGGTAAACACAGTGAGGCAAGTGCTATGCATTTTCACAATGTTTTAGCCCTTATATGAGCAAAACGCTAATCAATTTTTGGAGTTAAATAAAACCCTGCATATATAGATTACCGGTGAAACCTCACCTGGAATACTGTGTCCAGTGCTTGAGACCACATCTCAGGAAGAACATAGACAGAATAGAGGCTGTCCAGAGAAGGGCAACTAAAATGGTGCAGGGACTGCAGCAAATGCCCCATGAAGAGAGACTAATGGGCCTCAGTATGTGCATCCTGAAGGAGAGTAGGGAAAGGGGGGCCATGACAGAGACCTATAAATATCTCATGGGGGTAAATAAGGTACAGGACAGAAATATGTTCCAGAGTAGAAGATGCACATGAACAAGGGGACATGCAATGAAGCTAGAAGGGGTACATTTAAAAGACATATAAGGAAGTACCTCTTCACTGAAAGAGTCACAGATATGTGGAACAACCTTCCAGTAGAGGTGGTGGGTGCGAAAACAGTGGTGGGATTCAAGAATGCATGGGACAGGCACAAAGGAATCTTAGTGGTAAGCAAGGGGTAGGAGGGAGCTGGAGATCAAGTAGGGTCTATGGTGGCAGTATAGGCAGGGGAAAGATGGGCAGACTGGGTGGGACAAGAGGTCCTCATCTGCTGTTAAATTCTATGTTTCTATGTTTGTGTCATAATGTGATTTCTCCTGAACAGGTTCGCACATCCTTGGTCAAGACCTCATTTTATCATCTGGGGAATATCACCCAGATTAAACACCTTGTCCCACCCAATGATTCTCCACTGTTGGTCCACACCTTTGTGACTTCTGCCTTGACTACTGCAATGCCCTGTGAATAGGGCTGCTGGGGTTGATATCCACCACTTTCAGCTGGTGCAAAATGTGGCTGCCAGGCTGTTGACTAGTTTATCTAGATCATGCCATGTCACGCCTGTGCTCTGTGGCCTACACTGGCTCCCTATCCAGTGGCGGATCACCTTCAAGATTGGTTTACTGACCTATAAAGCCCTACATGGACAGGGACCATGTTATCTGCAAGATCGTCTTCACCCCTACCACCCCCTTCGGCAGTGTTGGGTAAGTTACTTTTTCTATTACTTTCTATTATGTTTGGAAACTTGTTCTAGGAAGCTCTGTGCAGTCACTAGAAGGATGGAGAAGTACAAGAAAAAGTAATACACCTTACAATTATAGTTACTTATTTCTTTTTATACAAAAACAATACAAAAATAATAAATAACTATAACAGATTACATTTTTTAAAAGTAATAGGTTAGTTACTAGTTACTTTCAAATAAATGTAATCAGTTACAGTTACATATTTCTTCTGTATAAAAAGACATAAGTAATTGTTATTGTAAGGTGTATTACTTTTTCCACTACTTCTCTGTCCTTGCTAGTGACTGTACAGAGCTTTCTGGAACAAGTTTCCAAAAATAATAGAAAGTAATGAAAAAGTAACTTACCCAACACTGCCCTTCGCCCACTCTGCTTTGCCGATGAGGGGGTTGCTAGGGTTCCCAGGGTCTGTTTGAAGACCTTGGGGGCCCAGGCATTTGCATTTATGGCCCCTACCATGTGGAACTCTGTACCTTGTTGGATAAGGGAATGCTGACTGACCGTGGAAAATGTTAAATTTGAGCTTAAGACCCACTTATTTAAACTTGCTTTCCCGAGTCTTGATTAGTTTTAGCTTATACTGATATGTAGTTTTATATTTATTAGACATTTTAACTCTAAGTTTTTTGCTGCTTACGTACAAGCACTTTGATCATGTGTGAATTGCACTTTTTTTATAAATAAAACATAGATTGATAGATTGGTGTTTGTTCTGGTATATTTTGACATCTATTTTATTCTATCCTGTCCCATCCTACTTTTCTCACATTTATTATATGTAATCCTAAAGGGTGACCAGAGTTTACATTCTATACATTTCAGGAGCCCAGGCAGTCTTAAAAGAAGTGGGGAAAGGTTTACCTGAGAGGAAAGGCTCAGATAGGGGACTGAAAAGTTGCTCCTCTTCATTCTCATCAGCATCTTCATTATCCTCCTCTTCCATGTGAACCATTTCTCTTAGAAGCTGAGACCTCATAACATAAGGATTTACCCCTGTTTAAAATAAAAAGGGCACTAAATGACATAAGTATTAGTACGTATGATACTGTTTGCACCAAACATCATTATAATAGGTAGGTAACTCAAATGATAACCTCACAGAAACACAGACTTTGATGGCAGATAAGGACCACTTGGCCCACCTAGTCTGCCCATTTCCCTACCTACAGGATAAGCTGCAGATCCTAGTTATTTTTTTTTTTTTGAAATTTAAGTTTATTAATTTTACAAACATAAAACAAAAACATAACAATATACCAGGTAGACATAACATGAAAAGTACATGGTACAACCAAAAAACCCTACCCCCCCACTCCAAATCCCCACCCCCAGATTTTCATATACTGAAAAGAAATAGGAACTCACCAAACCCTAATAACTCGCCTCCCTCCTCACCCCCCACCCAAAAACAAGTGTGCCAATCCAATGTTACCATTAATCTGGATGAGTAAAAGTACCAGCCATTTATAACTGAGTTCCTCCCTCACCAGTAAAAGTTACAGGAAATAATATATAGCAAGATATAGGTTGTCAATGCAGGCAACAGGGGTAAGGCCAAGAACTCATTGATGTAGATACAGCATCTGTAGTCTACCCCATCTCTTCTGAAACAGGTCCATGCGACAGCGTAGGCTGGCAACCAGACTTTCGGAGTTAAGATATGCAGAAAGCTCAACCAACCACTCAGCGTAGGTCAGGGCCAATTGATCAGTCCAGTGCCTCAGGACCAATCTCTTGACCGCCATGGACACCAAAGCCATATGATACTGGTGTTCCACACTATCTATGCTAGCGTATTCGCCCAGAATACAGATCTCCGGGGTAAAAAAACTTGACAGACCTAAAAGAGGGTCCAAATTATCTTGGATAAGAGACCACAGAGGAGCCACCTTGCTACAAGACCAAAAAACATGGAGGGGGTTCCCTTCATCCTGCATACACCTAGAGCAGGTAGGGTGGGGAAGCTTTTTAAGCTTAAAAAGTTTTGTAGGGGTGTAGTACAGATTATTCACGATATAATATTGAGTCAGCCTTAATCTATCCTGGGTGTGATATCTATGAAGGTCCTTCCAGATAGAGACCAGTTCAGGGCAGACTCAGGCAGCAAAGAGGACCAGATATTGGAGCCCCTAACAGTATCGGGAAATTTATCATTTAGAAGAAAGAGTAGATTAACGAAATAGAGTGTGGTTGAGAAGCGAGAGTTATTATTTGAGAAAAAAAGGATAGGCCACCTCGCTAAAGGAGATACCAAATTTTTCAGCGATAAGATGCCTTAGTTGGTAAACTTTGAAAATCTCAACATTGGAATACCAAATTTTGTGAGTATATCAGCTGAGAGAGAAGGGTTCCATGATCATAAAATGTTCTAGTCTAGCTTCATTAAGTTGGGAAGCCAGTCAGGGGTGATCAGTGATTTACCCAACTTGATATTAGGATTAAGAACCACCGGCTGACCCAGATCCGGCCCGGTAAGGATATTAAGAGAATGCAGACATTGAACAAGGGACTTAAGGGATGTCAGAATCGTAGTGTCAGTAATCCACTGCGAAGCTACAGACGGAGAAGTAAAAAATACTGCGTAAGTATCCAACTTGGCCCCAGAGAGAAGTGCCCTCTCAGTTTGAAGCCAGGTCGGGCATGGAAGGTCAGGGTTCGCAGAAAGCCATTTCCCTAATTTAGAGAGATGAGCTGCCCAGTGATAAAATAGAAGATTAGGGAGCCGGAGACCACCTTTGTCTTTGGGGAGAGATAGTTTAGAGTACGAACGTCTAACACCCTTTCCTCGCCAGATAAAGTTGGAAAACATTGCATGAAATTGTTGAAGGTAAGCGATAGGCAACCAAAGATTTAACAGATTAAGGGGATAAAAGACCCGGGGAAGGACATTCATTTTAATAATGTTGATCCGGCCCCAGAGAGAGATGGGAAGGGTAGACCATCGTAGCAAATTCTGTTGTACGAGATTTTTGATACTATCCAGATTAAGCTTCTTCAAAAGAGAGGGCTCTGTCGCGAAGTGAATCCCTAAATACTTAATCGATTTGGGAGCCCATTTCATACCGAGGTTAATAAAATCCTGTTTATACGTATGAACATTTAACGGAAAGATTTCAGATTTGGAAATATTCAATCTATATTGAGAGAGGGCACCAAACTGTCTGATAACATCTAGCGCTGCTTTTAGGGATTCAGCAGGACATTCGAGATGCAGGAGTATGTTGTCTGCATAAGCTGAAAGTACCAATTCCTGCTGCTGTAGTAGACAACCTCTAACAAGTGGAGAGGATTTAAGCCTGATGAGAAGGGGTTCTAAGTATAAATTAAATAATAAAGGTGAAAGAGGACATCCCTGCCTGGTGCGCGTGTATAGACGGAAAAGGAGGAAAACTCCATTACAATAAATTTTGGCTGAGGGGAACTGTAAAAACCTGAACCCATTTTAGAAATGGTGTCGGAAAGCCCATCGTCACCATCACAGCCCAAAGAAAGGACCAATCCACTGCCTAAGGCTTTCATTGCGTCTAACGAAACCAAGGCCATAGGGTAAGACACTATTTGAGCCTGCTGGGAAATGTGAGATAGGGTTCTTAAGTGGTCCGAAGAAGATCTAGCAGATACAAAACCTACTTGTTCAGGACTAATTAAGCCAGACCAAACCTTCTTGATCCTTTCCGCCAGGATCTTAACAAAGATTTTCATGTCATAATTCTGGAGGGATATAGGTCGGTAATTCACTGGATCTGTGAGAATTTTATTGGGTTTGGGAATTAAGATAATAGTGGCTTGAGAGGATGGGATCTATATCGCAAGAGGAAGAAAGATACTCATATAGTTTAAGAAGTACAGGCGCAAGCTCTTTGGAAAAAACCTTATAGAAATTAGCAGGGAATCCATCAGGGCCGGGTGCTTTATCTAAAGTCATAGAGGTAATGGTCCTCTCTATCTCATCAAGCGAAATGGGAGCAGTCAAAATCTCTTGGTGAGATGATGGTAAACGAGGGATATCAGTGTCCTCCAAGTATGCTATGATATTCGAAAGAGGGGCAGAGGATAAAGGCTTACTGTAAAGATCTTTGTAATAGTTCTCGAATATTTGGGCAATACCTCTGGGGGACGTTTCTATGGAACCGGCTGGGGAATGCAAAGACGGGATTATCCTAGAACCTTCTAACGCCCGTAGGCGCAAAGCTAGAAGCTTCCCGGCCTTTTCCCCATGGTCCAGATATTTAGCTTGAGTTCTAACAAGGCAATATTCAGCTTTCTTTCAAGAGATCCATGTACTCATTCTTAACTGCCAGGAAAGCCTCTAAGGACGATAACGAAGAGGTTGGAGAGTAAACTGTTTCTAGTTCTCTAATTTTACTCATTAAAGAAAGAGCTTGTGCATGTCGGGCCTTCTTCCTTGCAGAAGCTATCTTAATTAGTTCACCCCTGAGATAACATTTTAGCGAACCCCAAATCATATCAAACCTCGGGGTAGAATCAAGATTATCTGCAAGGAAAAGAGAGATCAGGGATCTTATTTGCGAAACCGTGTGGGGATCTTTAAGCAATTGAGTATTAAGCCTCCAAATAGTATCCCAACAGAAATCGGGGTTTGAGGAGATTTTGACCCATACTATTGCATGATCCGAGAGAATAATTGGATCAATGCCAGACTGAAGAAGACTGGGAACGAAGGTTTTACTGAACAAGACATAATCTATTCTCGACCTTGATTTGTGGGGCTGAGAGAAAAATGGGAAAGCCCGAAGAGAGGGATTAGAGAGTCTCCAGGGGTCACATAACCCTAGCATTAGTAAGAGATCATGAAGAGCCCTTTGTGCAGGTGTAAGGGAACGGTTATCCTGGGGGTCTCTGTCCAATATAGGCGAAAGTGGGACATTCCAGTCCCCACCCAAAATAACTTGCGAAGGGAGGAGGGTGCTAACTTTGTCGGCAAGGCACATGAAAAACACAGGATTCCCCCCAACAGGCCCATATATGGAACCCAAGACAACAGTGCTCCCATTAAGGGTACCCTTAACCAAGACAAACCTCCCGTCTGGGTCTAACATAACCAGGTCCTTCATAAACAGGACATGTTTTTTAATAAGGACAGCTACCCCTTTACTGAGGCTAGAGCCTCCGGCCACATAGACCTGCGAAAAGCCAGATCGAGATAGGCATTTGGTATCTTCTTGGCCTAAGTGGGTTTCCTGAAGAAAAAGTATATCCACCTGCAGTAACGAGCAGTGGTTAAAAATCTGAGTTCGTTTGACCCGATCCCTGAGCCCGCGTACATTCCAGGACGCTATTTTGATGGCATTTATAGCCATTTTAAATACAAAACCAGAGGGATACAAAACCGGAAACACCCAGAAATAACGAGAAGAAAACGGCACACTGAGACCCCATATACCCAAAACCCAACAGCCTGCCAGGATAGTCCCAGAATAAACAACCAGAGGTTCACAGGAGTTGCTCCAGCAAGAGAAGAGTCATAAATAATTCTAATATGGCAGGCTAGTCCCCTCCCCAAACCCCCCCTCATCCAAGTGCAGTCCCCAAAAAACCAACCTCCCCGAAATTGCCACCAAGAACGTTTTAAACCTGCTTCTAGCAGTATAAAAATACTTGTTAGTATGTAGTAGTGTACAATATATACCGAACAATCCCCCCCCTCCCCAACTACTCCCAACCCCCTCCTCCATCCCCCCCAAAAAAAATTAATCCCCAAGTTCCCTAAACAACTATATACAGTCTGGCCCCCACATCGAGAACAACAACCATAACATGTAACAATCCAGACTTCAGGAGCCAGTTCCTTAGCGAATCCAGAACCAGCCTTTATGTAGGGTTCAAATAGGAGTGAAGGGCCCTAATACTAAACCCAATGATTAATACCTCCATCTGATCCGGTTTAGACAGAGCAGTAAAATGCCTACAGGCAGGGCTGGATTGGCTATCCCCCCTACTACCGGCTCGCGATTCAGCTACTGCAGGTAGCTGGGGCCTTCAGCCATCCCCCCTCAACCCCACCAACTATCGCCAATTCAAATGGTGTGTCACCAATAAATTAGTATCAGTCCAGACCCAGACCCGTAATTTAACCTCAAAAACAACGGTGAGAGCCCAAGTCCAGAAAAGCAACAAGGGTTGAGACCCAAAGGAGACAGAACCAACACTCACCCCAGAAGCTGAGGATACTCACGACTACTTCGAGACCAAGGATCCAGGCTTTAAAAGCCAGAGCTAGGTAGGATAAAGTGGCCTCTTGTTTCAGGGGACGCCAAATACTAACCGGACCTACACCCGGTCCTGCATTCAATGTAGTCCCACTGGAAACTCAAACCCCGACACATAGTTCTGGGAAGGAGTTAAAATCTCTGAAAGAAAGCAGCGAGATCGGTATCAACCCCACAACATGGAAACTGACGGCCCAGGCCGAACAGCCTGATCCACATAGGTAAGAGGCCATCCAGATTTCAATTGAGAGGAGGAAGTAAACAGGGGTAACAAGATATAGACAGCGGCTACATACAAAACAAAAAAGTAAATTAGGAAAAACTACAAGGGAGCATTTAAGGTCCACAAAACCATCAGTTCAATATACACAACATGTGTAGCAGTTCCAAAAACTTTCAGCCGTTCATCTTAAATAGTTCAGGAAGCTTGGAGGCAAGATCCTTCTGAGCAGCTTCTGGGGATTCAAAGCTGAAGCTGATACCATTGATGGTAACCTTAAGAGTGGCAGAGTAGATCATCCTGAAAGGGATCGAGGCAGCTATCAGTTTCTGCACAATTGGATGGAAGGCAGCTCTTTTTAACCTCATCTCCTTGGGTAGATCTTGAGTTATGCAGATTCTGGCTTGTTCCCACTTAATCTCCTGCAGCTCTCTGGTTTTGTTAAATATATGCTGTCTCGATGTAGCTTAGAATTTGATGATTATGGGACGTGGGGGGGAATTAGGTGGTGGTCGGGGTCTCAGTGAACGGTGTGCTCGTTCCATGTGGTAACTAGGATTGATTGGCAAAGGGCCGACTATCTTAACAAAGAAGCGTTGCAGAAAGGCCATCAGATCCGGACCTTCTTCCAGCTCCGGGAGGCCTAAAACCAACAGGTTGTTTCTCCGATTGAGGCCGTCTAAATCTTCCGTCTTCAATTGAAATCGCCGCACCTGTTGGGCCAACCCGGACATCGCTGTCTCCGTCTTTTCTTTCCATTGCTCCAACGAGAAAACTTTGGCTTCAGAATCCGATACTCTGACCGTGAGAGAGGCGAGGTCTCCCCGCATTGCCTTCAACTCGGCTGTAATATCTTGGAGCATGCTTCTCATCGGGGTAAATTCCTGCAAAAACCTTTCTTCTGTAAGTAGACTTGAGGAAGAGAGTTTCTCCCCGGCTTTCTCAGATCCTGTAGCCGTTTGGATCCGCAGTTTTTTGGGTTGCTTACTGGGAGAGGCAGGCGGCGTGTGTTTGGCCGCAGCCTGGATCCTATTCACCTCCATTCTTTCAAAAGTTGATCTTCCGGTCGAGAAAACCAATCCGGAGGGTCAGTAGACGAATTTAAGGTACTTTAAAACGACGATCTGTTTAGATGGTGACCAAGAAGTTAGTAAGAGGTGACAGTTGGGAATGTAGAGGGAGAGAGCACTAAGCCCCTACTGCCATTTAGCAAGCTGCCATCACGTGACCCCTGCAGATCCTAGTTAGCCAACAGCCTGTTTCTTCCTACCCCCCACAAAAATTGTCTTATGTCTGTCCGATGCATCCTTGAATTCTCCCACAGTTTTAGACCCCACCACCTCCTCAGGAAGGCTGTTCCATGCATCCTTCACCCTCCACCCTCTCTGTGAAAAAATACTTCCTCACATTGCCCCTGAGCCACTCCCTTCTATCTTCAAATTGTGTCCCCCTGTTCTTGTACATCTCTTTTTCTGAAAGATGCTACCCTCTTGGACTTTGTTGATTCCACTGAGGTACTTAAAAGTTTCTGTCATGTCCTCCCCTCCCTCCTTTCCTCAAGGGTATACGTATTAAGCTCCTTTAGCCTCTCTTCATATGGCTTCTCTTGCAGACCCTGCGCCATTTTAGTTGCCCACCTCTGGACTGCCTCCATCCTGTCTATGTCCTTGTGGAGATGGGGTCTCCAGAACTGGACGCAGTACTCCAGATGGGGTCTCCCCAACTGTCTATACAGAGGGATAACAACTTCCTGTTTTCTGCTGGTAATGCCTCTCTCTATACATCCCAGTATCCACTCAGCCCTCCCTACTGCCTTCTCACATTGCTTGCCAACCTTAAAGTCATCTGATATGATTACTCCCAGGTCTCGTTCCATTTTTGTTGTTGTTACTACCTCCCCCCCAAACCTCTGGTTTCTGGTCTCTGTTTTAATTCAGAGTAGTCATTCCTAATTGGCACAACTACTTGCAAGTTGTGGACTGAACATTTGAACAGTGCTTAATTGGTTTACCTTAAATATTTAATTACCTTTGTTTTATATAACACCCAGACCATTTCACTTGCATTACAATTGTCTGATGAGCTATGATTGTCTATCTTGAAACATATTGAAACTGCTTCACTGTGTGTAATCTGCCAACAACAGTCACTACAATTAGCCTTATACATTACTGTAAACCCCAAGATGGTGCGGGGCATTATCATCACTGCATGTTACATCACAGCGGTCCTAGGCTCTGACGTACTTCTACACCACATTCTCCTAGATCCAGCATCTGGAGGGAACATCCACCACCACAAATGCCCAATTGTATACCCCCAAACTGGACATCGCTCACCACTGATCTATATGCATGGTCTCAAACAAAAAGGCAACCTGTACAATCTAATATTCTATCTCAGTGACTCAAGGATTTGGACTTCACTCCGGACACTATGGGCCCTGACCAAAAACTTGTCCAAGCTAAAACTCCTACTTGGAGGTGACATAGAAATGAACCCCAGCCCCCTGGCACAAACGTGCGCATTTCCTCTCCTACACAATCCACATGGTCCAACTCTAAAGGGTTAAAGAGAACCCATATGAACATAAATAGCTAAAGGCCAAAATTGCATGAGCTGCAAGCTTGGGTGAACCTATACTCCCCAGACATTGTTGCAATCTCAGAAACCTGGCTCAAACCAGAGGTAAGTTACCATGACATTGAGCAAAATGTTTTCAAGATATTCAGGCAGGACAGACATGGAAAAAAGGGAGGTGGAGTACTGATCTACATAAGATCCTCCTTAACTGCTTCCATAGTGACAACCCCTGACATACAGAACACCAGTTGTGAAATGATATTTGTAACACTGTTGATGGGAGGCACCAACCCTTGACAATCGGATCCATCTAAAGCACCCCTAAAGCAGCTGATGCTGCCCTGAACTCACTTCTCACAGCTCTGTCCAACCTCCCAAAGGGTGAAAAGGTGATCCTGGGTGATTTCAACATACATTGGGGGCCCCAAACAAAGGGAGAACTAAGAACTTACTTCTTGAAGCTGACCTAACTCAACTAATTCATGAGCACACCAGGCTGAACACCAAAACAGGTAACCATACTACACTGGATTGGATCCTGGCCTCTAAGCTGGATAGCATTAGGCTGGCAGGTGTGTTTTTGGATGCCCTAAGCGATCACTCGCCAGTGTTCTCCATTTGGAAAAATAATTTTAAAGCCCCACCACCACCCAGAATACTCTGGACACAGGACTTCTCTAATTTTGTCACAGATGCCTTCCTAGTCACACTACAGTAGGTGAACTGGACACCCATCAAGAAAGCCCCTAGCCTTGATGCCGCCCTCGAATTCTTCATAAACCACTTCCTTTCTGCAGCTAATAAACATTCCCCATTGAAACAAATCAGGGTAAAAGGTCAGAACACTAGGTGTTTGTCCTGGGATCATAAAAAGCTCATGAAGGAGAGAGACAGGGCCTGGGGGAATTATAAACGCACTCAGGAACCCAGCGCCTGGCAGCAATACAAGGAATTATGAAACAAATGTAAGACAGAGCTCAAATCAGCAAAAAAAAGATACCTCAGAGATCTCCAGAGAAAAAAAACATATCTGATCCAAGGAAATTCTGGTCACAAATCAACACCTTCATCAAGGGTAGTCCCACCCAGGGTGATTGTGATATGATAGCAAATGGCACCCGCCTAAAGAGCCCTGCTGCCGCTGCCAATGCAATCAACTCGTTCTTCATAGACTTAAATACGTTTAAGACTCCTTATACTGGGGCACTCCTACCCAATATATCAGACTCAAATAACACTCCATCTTAACCTAGTTTCCATTTTAAGATGCTGTCTAAAAGTGAGGTCCTAAAACTACTTATGAACATAAAACCCCACGGTTCAGCTGGTTACAACAAGCTAGAATCAAGACTACTAAAAACTGCAGCCCCATCCATAGCTTCTCCAGTCTCATGGCTGCTCAACAGGTCCCTCCTTGAAGGGAAGGTTCCAGCACTCAGGAAAGTTGCCTTGGTCATGCCCATCCATAAAGATGGATCACGGGAACAAATGGAGAACTATCGTCCCATATCGATCCTTTCCATTCTTAGCAAGGTACTAGAGAGGGCCATCTATAATCAAATAACAGGTTACATTGACAGGAATGTCTTATTCACACCTAGACAAATCAAATCAAAAATCAAATCAGATTTTATTTATAATGTGCTTTTCAAAATTATCAAAGCGCAGCTACAACACGAAAAACAGCCAACACAATAAATATGAATATAAAAACAATTAAAAGACAATAGGGTGGCCTATTCAAAGGCATGCTCGAATAAATAACTCTTTAAAGATGCCTTGAATAGCTCTGTGGACTGGCACTCTCAAATCCGACGAGGTAGAGAATTCCACAGGGTTGGGGCCACAAAAGGAAAAGCTATGGCCCTTGATGATTGAAGACGAACCCTAGGAACCTCTAGCAATCCCTCATCAGCAGACCAGAGAGAGCAAAGAGGGCAGTAGGGCTACAGAAGATCTTGTAAGTAGTCCGGTCCCTGACCATGTAGGGTCTTATAGGTCAGCAGTGTGACCTTGAAGGTGATTCTCCATTGCACTGGCAGCCAGTGCAGTTTGCGCAACACAGGTGTGTTATGGCAAGTTCTTGGCAGCCCCATCAACAACCTGGCCACAGCGTTCTGCACCAGCTGCAAGCAACAGATATCCACCCCCGGCAACCCTAGATATAGAACATTATAGTAGTCAAGACGCGAGGAAAAAAAAGCGTGAACTAACACAGGAAGGTCATCGTGTGGAACAAGGTGTTTTATCCGGGCAATATTCCTCAGATGATAAAAGGAAGATTTGACAATGGCTGACACCTGTGCCTTCAGTGTCAGCTCACCTTCAAAGATTACGCTCAGATTACGCACCTGTTCAGAAGGCCTGAACTGGTTACCCCCTAACACAAGGCCGGAGGAAAACCCAGGAGTCAACTTCTCTGCACGGTGACCCAGGTCCACTACCAACACCTCAGTCTTGTCTGGATTCAGTCTTAACCAGTTAGCACTCATCCAGCCCTGAATCTCAGCGAGGCAGTTGTTAAAGACCGATAAAGCGTCATTTTGTTTGGGTACAAAGGACATATAGAGCTGAGTATCATCTGCATAGCAGTGAAAACTCAGTCCATAACACCTTATAATGTCCCCCAACAGCAGCATATATACCATGAACAACATGAGGGAAAGCACAGAACCCTGCGGCACCCCACAGGACAGAGCAAAGGGAGCTGAGGAAAAAATTCCTGATACAATATCTGGGTTCTGCCCATGAGGAAAGACTGGAACCATCTGAGGACTGTCCCTGACAGTCCACAGAACAGACGGAGGCATTCTAGCAACATCCCATGGTCCACGGTATCAAATGCTGCAGAGAGATCAAGGAGAACCAAGATCGAACGGCTCCTCTGATCTCTCGCTATTGGGAGATCATTAAGTACCCGAACCAATGCCATCTCAGTACTATGCCTCTTCCTGAAACCGGGCTGGAGAGGATCATAGACTTCATGGGTGGTAAGAAAGTCCTCAAGCTGCAACACGACTACTTTCTCAATAACCTTGCCCAAAAAGGGCAGGTTAGAGATCGGTCTGTAGTTTGCGAGACAGTCTGGGTCGGGGGAAGGTTTCTTCAAAAGGGGTGTCACAGTAGCCTCTTTTAGAGACTCTGGAAACACCCCTTGGTCCAAACAGCGTCAGACTATCTCAGCAAGGACTGGTCTGATCGCATCCATACACCCCACAAGGAGGAGTGTAGGACCAGGATCCATACTACAGTAAATCGGTCACAAGTCCTGGACAATCTTCATGATATCCAGGATCGCTGGCAGGTCAAAATCCATCCAGACAGACCGAGGGCCTGTAACCTCGCATCAACCACCGCCATGCTTATTTGAACGCAAACTGCAGATCTCTGACCTGATCAACGACACCTTATCATCAAAGAACTGAGCAAACTCATCACACTTTATTTGTGAAAAAGCTCGCCGACCCTGCAGACAGGCTGGATTGCACAATCTGTCCATGGTCCAGAAGAGCTGAGCTGGTCGATTTCTTGATGTAACTATCTCCCTGGACAGGAACTCTGCCTTCTTACGGGAAATTTCTGATTGATAGTTCATAGAATGGGCCATCAATGTAAGTCTGTCATCTTCCAGACCAGATTTCCGCCAGCACCGTTCCAACCTTTGCCCCACTTTCCTCAACTCCCTCAATGTCCCATCAAACCAAGGGGACCAAGGGCGGAGAGAGAGGGGGCGAACATGGACAGGAGCTATGGAATCCAGAGCCTTCAGCAGCATATTATTATAGTGCACTACTAAGACATCTGGTTCCATGCACTCCACAGGCCAACTTGGTAGGTCCAGCACCGTCATCAGACCCAGAGGGGTAACTCCCCTCAAAGGACAGTACTGGACCATCTCCAAAGGAGTTGGTCTCAAGGGGGGGGCCACGAAATTGAACCTTATGCAGTGATGGTCAGATCACCCAACTGGTTCCACCACCACTTCAGAGATCTCCATCCTCAGGGTGAACACCAGATCCAAGGAGTGACATGATTTTTAGAAAAAACCATGGCATGGATACTGCCCTAGTCTGTCTCACTGATCATATCCTAACAGCTCTCCACAAAGGTAGTCCACCGGGTCAAACTCCATAGACTTAACTAAGGCCTTCGACCTGGTAGACCATTAGTTGCTTATAGCAAAACTCAAGCTCCTAGGCCTAGACAGTCTGACAATTTGGTGGTTTACAGACTACCTCCAAGGGAGATCCCAATTTGTCAGATGGCGAGGGGCGCAATCAGAAAATTGCAATATTCTTGATGGGGTCCCTTAGGGGTCCATCCTGGGGCCCTTATTTTCTCTGTTTTCATAAACAACATGTCAAATCACTGTGGTGAGACTAACATACTTCTATACATGGATGATGCAGTTCTCTACAGGTCCACCAAGGACCTGAGCTGTCTGAACAGTGCACTGACAAAGGACCTGCAACTCCTCGAGAACTGGTTGGCCAGCAATAAAGTTGTGCTCAATGGCAAAAACACTAGGGCCATGTTATTTGGCATCTCAAACCTAGGGCAAGACAGAAGCTCAGTCCTAACCCCAAGCCTCTCAAATGGCACCAGGATTGAGGTCGCAGACACAATAAAGTACTTGGGCATAGTTCTATGTGATAACAGCGACTGCTGAATGGTGAGCCATGTTATCGTGATGTCAGGGCGATGAAAACATTTTTGCCACCCTGGCATCCTCAGCGCATGGAAGAACGATGCCGGGCACTTAGTTGTTTTGCTTTCTGTAGGGGCTGCACCCCACACCCCTACTAAAGGATTCTCAACTCCAGGGGTGTGCATGTCGGGGGGGGGGCAAAAGCAAAAAAAGCAAGTTTTGGGCTGAGCACAACAAAATTGCAGTAGTACCAGGACCCAGACCTGAACCCAGTACCTCCCGCACCGCAAGCAGAGGCCAACCCCCGATGCCGCAGCACAGCTCAGCAGCCGACCGCAGTGCCACCCCCTATATCCCCCTCCACTCCCTCACAGCCCACGCTGTACTGCTCCCCCCGTGCCATGTACATACAGCAACATCCTGTTGCTGCAGTCCCCACCCACCACATCCGGTCGCCCTACCTCCCATCACACCGGCCGCCCAATGCGTCACATTTCGGATAGGGCGCCTTTACCAGGCGCCAACATCACAGGCTACCCTTGGGCATTACACTAGACCAAAACTGCTCCTATAAAAAGCATATCGAACTATTCAACCAAGATACTTCATCAGAAAATGGATGTACTGTACCGTGTTAGCCCTTTCCTTACTCAAGATTCCCAGCAAAGGATTGCAGCTGGAACCCTACTGCCCACCCTACTGTATGGGTCACCAGTCCTACTCACAGTAAAAGCTGGAGAAATGCAAAAACTTGCTACACTTTACTACAGGGTGTGCTGCTTCACCACTGGAGCAGAGCCAAGGGATCACCACTGCCAGGTGCTCCAAGCTCTGTCTGGGCCATCACTGAAAGGGCATCTTGAGTATCCATCCTTATGCTTAGCCTACAAGCTAAGGTCATAAAATGCCCCACCAAGCCTAGCAAAAATACTATCGGCTAAACGCAACAGCTGGCTCCTTAGATCCTCCAGCCACCAGCTCCTAACTATGCCTAGAGTTAGGTCTACCCAGGGGCAGAGGTTGTTCTCAGCTTGCATACCGCCCCTCTGGAACGCTCTTCCAGAAAATGTGCAAACATGTAATTCTCTAGGGGGTTTCAAGAAGGGACTAAAGGCTTATCTGACAGAGCTTAACCAATGCACTTGCAATCGCTGATGCCCGAATCCCCTCCTGCCACCGGTCATTTTTCCCGATTACCAACTTCTCTGTTACCTCTAAAGTCATCTACTTATCAACCTACGATTGTAGGCTATAAGCGAGGGCTGTAATCTTGGAATCTGACTAAAAGGTCACCTGAATTTTGGTATGATAAGCTTTGCCATGTACAACTTTCTATGCTCAGTATACCACTGTCTGTTGATTTATGTGCTAACTTATGTAATTGTCAACCTGGATATGTATTGTAACTTCACGAAATTTTCTTACCTGTGTAACTTCATGAAATGTTCTTACCTGTATTTAATCCCAGGTCGCCCCTGAAAAAGGGACTGTCATGGTCTCAGTGGGTTTACCCGGTTATCAAAATTTAAATAAAAATAAATAAATCCCAGGACCCTCATGAAAATCACTATATAAATAAAAAAACAAAACAAATAAATAAATAAATCAATAAGCAGCAACATCTTCATAAGTTAAAAATAGCATTGTTTTCCCAAATGGCAAAACAATTCAAGGTTACTAGCAGCTACATTCTAACACAGAGCTAATATTAACAGTTGGGAGTTTAGAGAAATAAAGCTGACTGAGAAAGGTCACGTGGCATGACCAGAATTATATGCTATACATTGGGGTTTGTACTTTATCTTTATTATCATTTTGGTTGCTTAGACCACCCCAGTTTAAAATATTTGCCATTTTACAGGATGACTGCTCAAGGGTAACCCTGACTTTTGCCACCAGCATTGTTGACAACAAATGATTCCCCCATCCCTTGTCTGAACTTGTAGGTGATGGATGGATCAGGGTTGGGGTGGAGAACACCACTATATGGACAGTGCAAGACACCCTACTGCAGTGCAGTCAGCCTGACACAGCCTTCTAGGTTATATCAACATTTTAGCTGTAAGTACAATGAGAAGTTTTTAAAGAGCTAGGGCAGGATTCACAAAGGACTTGCGCTCGGCACATCTTGGATGCCCTGGCGCAAATGAGATGCGCCAAGCACCAGCTGTGGCATTCACAGATGATGCACTCGGGAATGCCCCCAGCACATCCCCACTGTGAATACTACAGTTGCGCTCAGCCCTGGATGCACCGGCGCAACCCCCTTGTTGGACTGGGAATACAATGGGGCAGCGCATAGCATGATGCGCTGCACCCAAAGTTGCTATTCAGGGCCAGCAACATGCAAATGGGGCTAATAGACATGCACGGCACAATGAAGCCATTTGCATGTCATTATGGCACCATTTGCATACGACATGCAGGGATGCGCCCAGCCAAATGAACCGGGTGGTCGATTACTGTGCTGCATGGTCAGTACAAAACTGCGCAGTCCAAAACTGCACTGCATTAGATATACTAACTCCAAAACCTCGCGGGGCTGTTATGACCACATATTTTTTTGACCATTCATATTTGTTGTCATGGTTTTGACTGGACACCAATACATAGTTCCTTTATTATCTACTGTAATAGGAGACTAAAAGAAAGACTGATGGATGAGAAATTTCACAGTGGCTCTTTGTACTTTTCAATTGCTGGAGTCTCAAATGCAAGAGAAAAATTACTCCATCCCACAATAATGTTTGTACTACAGCACCCTAACTGTATGCAGACAAAGGATTGCTGAATGACTCGAACTGTAAATCTACAAGCCCATAAAATAAACCAGACTTAGTGTTGACAAGAGGCTCTCAGCACATTACAATCATCAAGTGTCCATTTCCCTCCTGTCAGAGGTTTTGTTTAAAAAAAAAACTATCAGCTTTTTGTTAATTTGATAATAAATAGCTGGGGCAGAGCAGAAAGTCATTTGGTTGGAGTGACGTGCACTAAAAAGGGTCTGGTCCTTATCTTGCTTGGGCCAGCCCACACATCCCTAGATGCCTGCAGTGGCCATGACCCAGATGACCCTATTAAGTTTCTCAGTATCGAGCCAATTATACCTTAATGATCCCAGAGACAAGAAGCAGCTGTCAGATCATTGTGCCCTCCCTTCATGTTCATAGGCCAGGGCCCCTGAGTCTAATACACACAACTGACATTTGTTTCAACTGTCACTGATAATGCAGATTCAGTTACACTGGAGAAATAAACCTGCAACTTCTACATCTGTTTAAAAAGTCTAAAATGCAATCAGAGGTACTTTAGTTTGCACGTGAATACTCCTTATACTAATGTACATTGCCTGCTATCATAAATCTCTGTTTAGCATTTTCTCTTTGATCAAGCGCTTATCTTAAAATTCAAGTTCCTTTTCTCTTCTACTTGGCAGTCTCCCTACTTATTGGCCTGGTTTGCCCCTTGGGCTATTTGCAGTTGCATCCAGTACCACACTGACTACACAGTCTTCCATTTTTGGGTAAGGAAAGCTAGAAAATGGCCAGATCATCTATCTTGTTTCGCATGTCTGGCTAAGGAGGCCCAAGTCAGTCTGAGAGGCAAAACACTGGCATGGCTGGTCCCACCTTACTTTGGATATGTTTGCACGTTCATCTCACTTGGCTACCAGCTTGGAAAAAAGCGTGTCTGATTTGGTGTCTGTAATTTTGTTTTTACAAAACAAGGGCTCTGTTAGAAAGGCAAAAGAGAGGGCATTTGGCCATGGGGAGAGAATTATAAACATAGAAACATGAAATTGTCGACAGATAAGGACCGTAAGGCCCATCCAGTCTTCCCGAAAGCCCTACACTAGTTTGTGGCCTCTGACCCTTAATAAGTTTAATTTACAAACAGAACTATTACATATATTTTTAAAATGAAGAGAGGAACAGTTTCTGATCGAAAGTTGCTGGCAGCTATTATGGGTACAGATTGTTGTACCCTCTGGTGTATTCCCAGACTTCAGTAGCAATCACTGTACTGTCTACTGTCACTGGTCCATGAAAGGTTTAAAAGTGGATCCTAAGTATATCTGTTCTAGACACTTGAAAAAACTTAATACCACTGAATTCTCTAAAGCTATCTGTGCTGCCAGCTTGTCCTTTACTAGTCACATCGAGAACATTGACGTTGCCCTGGACACCTTTAGTAGGACCTTCCTAGACATCGATGCCTCCTTTATCCCTTTAAAAAAACCTTAGGGTGAAGGGCATCAAAAAAATAATGGGTCATGTCAGGCCTCCTAAACTTAATGAGAAAAAGAGACAAGGCCTGGGCTGAATAGAGGAAACATAAACTGTCAAATCTCTTTCATGAATATAAAGCACTCCGTAATAGATGTAAATCGGCAGTTCGTGCAGCCAAAATAAACTTCTTCAGGGACAAATAACTTTTTGTTAAAGGCAACTCAAAACTGACTTGTAAAACACTGAATGACTTAATTGGTAGGAGCAAAAAAATGAACAAACTACCCTCTCAAATAAGGGTAGACTCATTAGTGAACCTCGTGAGATTGCAAACCTTATCAATTCCTATTTTTGTAACCTTCACAGGTACAAGCCCAAGGACTCTCCACTAAGTGTGCCAGGTCCTAATGGTACTTCAGTTCCCCCATCCCAGTGATCCTTGCACATCCCACCCCAAATTCTACCTTTGGTACCTCTCACTGGCTGAGGTGATTGACTACATAAAGAAGAATGATCCCAGGCCCAGCCTAGGTCCTGGTGACATTGACTACCATATTCCTATAATCATCTGCGAACCCATCGCTGTCCCTCTTACCAACATATTCAACTACCCACTGTATATCGGGGCCTTCCTCAACAAATGGAGAAGTGCCTTGATTAAACTACTTCACAAATCAGGCCCCAAGAACGACATGTGCAATTTCAGGCCTCTCTCCTTGCTCCTCTCTCCAAAATAATCAAAAAAATCATTCTGGATCAGGTCATGGAATACCTCAAAAAACATAACTTACATATGGGTTTGCAGCATGGGTTCAGGGATGGTCATAATACTGAGACTTCCTTTTTAAGGTTCACTAACCATATCAACAAGGCTAATGATAAAGGGCTTTACACTGGCTCTGTGTTTCTTGACATCACAAAAGCCTTCAATCTTGTCGACCACAAAGTACTCCTTAATACCCTTTCTCACCTAAATTGTTCTTGTGAAGTAGTCAGTTGGTTCAGGAACTCCTTAAGTGACAGGTCGCACAAAACAGTAATCGGAGGACTCTATCCTGATACTAGTCCCATTAAATATGGAGTACCGCAGGGTTCCATACTTGAACCCTGATTGTTCTCACTAGTGGTCAACCTCCTCCTCACATTTGCAGATATACCAAGATTATTCTCTATGCTGACAATGCGGCTCTCTTCTGTTCAGACAATAGTCCCTCCACTCTCCTCGACAAACTTCAACATAACTTCATGAAGCTTCACATCTGGTTCTCCACCTGCAGCCTAGTCCTTAATGCCAAAAAAACAAGTCAATGGTGTTCTCAGGCACCAGAAAAGCCTCAGATTTTGATTTCACCCTCAGAGATGATGATTGTAACCTAATAGAGAGAGTCACCAAGTTTAAATACCTAGGTGTCTACCTTGACTGCCACTTAACCTTCGACTCACATATCAGTCAGTTGATTAAAAAAAGTTATCAAAGGCTTAGCATGTTATACTGGATAAAACAACTTCGTACACCCGAAACCAGGACCATTCTTGCTAACAGCTTTCTACTTCCCATATTAGACTATGGGTCTTTGATCTTCTCCTCCTCTCTATCTCATAAGAATGTTGGCAGATTAAGAGTTACTTATCACAACATTATTTGGTTTGTCACTGGCCTTCGTAGAATGACCCACCACTGCATTCGCTACAGGGCAGCTATTGGCTATTGTTAGAGGACAGATTCAACAGCAAAATCTCAACCTTCTTTTACAAAATTATCAGGGAATGCCTTCCTAGAGGAGTGGCAGGGGCTACAGGAGAACCTGATCAAACTGGAGGAGTGGTCAGAAAGTAGCCATTGAACTTCAATGCAAAGATGTGCAAGGTTATGCACTTTGGAACAAAGAACCCAGGGAGGAGCTACCAGTTGGAAGGAGTTCAGATAGAGGTTACAGAGGAGGAGAAGGACCTAGGGGTGATCATAATGGGTAACATGAACAACTCAGCTCAGTGCAGGAAGGTGGCAGGTAAGGCCAACAAGATCCTGGGGTGTATTACAAGAGGAATCTCATCTGGAAATAGGGATGTGATCCTGCCACTGTACAGGTCACTAGTCAGGCCATATTTTGAGTACTGCATGCAGTTCTGGTGTCTCTTTCTGAAGAAGGATATCAGATTGCTGGAGGGGGGTGCAGTGTAGGCAACTAAGATGATCTAGGGGTTGGAGAGCAAAACCTATGAGGACATACTGACTTACTTAAATATGTAAAACCTGGAGGAGAGGAGAGATTGGGAAGGATATGATTGAGACCTTTAAATATTTGAAGGGGATTAACAAAATGGGCACAGAAGGGATATTTAAGCTGAGGAAAGGAAGGTACACCAGAGGGCATGGTCTCAGGTTGGAGGGTGGAAGATATCGGCGAGAGATGAGAAGGCATTTTTTCACAGAGAGGATGGTGGAGAAATGGAACACACTACCTGAGAAGGTGATATCCTGTAGCACAGTGGGCAGTTTTAAAAGGGCATGGGACAGGGTGCGAGGGGGTTAAAGGTGAGGGGGAAGAGGAGGGTGGGGTAGCTGCAATATGAGGGTGCTAGCTGTGCATTCAAGCAGACTAACTTGATAGGACCATAATGCCTGTTTCTGCTCACAGATTCATATGTTCATATGTTCCTAGTAGCTGTGCTTTCATCTTTCAGAGGCCTGTTAGTTTTAGGACCTGTTGACCTAACTCTGGTCACTCCTTCTCAATTCCCTTCTGTCACAGTACCCAAGGTCAACATACACTCTCTTACAGAAGTGCCAAATGTTTAAAGAGCCTGGCTCCTTTCCTGGCTCAGTATTTGACACTGGCTCTATTTAAACACAATTTAAAATGTTTCCTTATTGACAGATTTGTATGCAAATGCACTTGCTCATATGCTTCTTACCCATGTCTTCTTTCTACTCTTGATTGTGCTTTGTATTAATTTGTCCTTTGCTTTGTTTGAATAAGTATCAATATGTACTGAAAGTGCTTTGTACTCATTTATCTTGTTAGTCACTGGACGCTTGTGAAAACGGGCAATTTTGTTCACATGCCTTCCAGTATAAAAAAATAAAGGAAGCAATAAATGAAAATTATTATTTTAATTTACATAAAACATTAGAACAACTGACAGAGTTTAACAGCTAGGTAGTCAGGTGGAGATAGGGGTTCTGAAATATTTTGTCAAACACAGTAGGAAATACAAAGTTAAGTAAGCAATAACCCACGACAGGGTATGGGATTATTGAGAATTAATCCACATCCTAGGTACATTGAGAGGCATGGTGCCACAGGCCGAGTGCTCTCACAGCACCCGGGGTGTGCATTAAATCCCAGTAACCCCATCCTCTGGAGTGGGTTATCGCGTTTATAACGTGGGTTATGCGGAAAAATGAAAAAAAAATCCACAAAGGTGTTTTTTTTCCTGTTTAAATTGGAAAAACGTTAGTGTATGCTGTTGACTTGAAAAGTTGTCCACTGAACTAATGTACATCAGTTATTTTATGAATATACAAATGCCAGAAATAGAGTTCTGAAATGATTTCTGACATTTGTTGTCCATTAAATGTACCTTGTCCCCTCACTCTATTTGTGTCCTGATGAGAGCCCACTCTCTTCCTCTCTCTCTCTGCAGTATGGTGCACTGTTTACTGTGTGTGTGTGTGTGTGTGTGTGTGTGTGTGTGTGTGTGTGTGTGTGTGTGCAGCATATGTGTCTCTCTCCCTCTCGCTGTCCACCTGACATATGGTCACGGTACCTCCAGGAGTGAGAACGACAGCCCACCACAAGCTCATCTTGAAAAAGTCACAGGTAAATAAATGGTTACAGCTCACTCTCTCTCTCTCTCTCTGCAGTGTGGGCAAAAGTGTCTGCCACTATATCATCGGGGGGGGGGTGGCGGGGGAATGTCGGTGCAGGACAGCCAGCTCTGGAAAACAATGTGTTTGACCTTGCTCTCTCCCAATTTTATATGGATAACTAACAGCACATCGTTGGGGGAGGTGGGGAGTGGGGAATTTAAGTGCAGGACAGCCAGCTCTGGAGCACATCACTCTCTTCAAATTTTAATGGCTGCCATTCTGGTTTGCTGTCTTCAGCAGGTAATGAGCCCCAGTGGCATTTTCTCTGACTTACTCTGCAAAAGTGTGGATTAAATAGAGGATTTAATCCATGGGCATGCACTACTGGATCAATTGGGTTACGCATCGTTACCAACTCATGTTATAAAGTTAGTTGTAGAAGGTGTTGAGATTGGAGTGGGGGAAAATGGCTACCCTTTAAGATTGTTTAGAGCTGGTATAGTGGGTTAGGGATGTGAATTATGTGATGAGGCCTGCTACATTAGCATTTGTTCTTATTGTGTGGTGATGGAAAATATCTGCATGCCTAATGGCCTATCAGATCTGAGGATTTTTCCTATCCATTTTATCTGGTTATAAAAGCACACTATGAGTAGAGGCATATGGGTCAGTTTATCTGGTTCTGTTCTTTGCAGTTGGACACTCTTACATGAGTCCCATGCCCAGATGCATTGCATCATTCTCTACAGAAGTGCCTTATCACCTGCTACCTTACCTTCTACCCATCTGACCAACTGCACAGCGCTGTCCACGCTACTTCCACATGAAATGGGGCCTCATGGGAAGCAGCTAACAGACAACAGTGTGTAATGGAGGATTCCCCCCCCCAAGGTTATGATCCAGTTTTTTTTCATATATATATATATTTATATATGCACAACCAGGTATATTGTTTCAGGAAATGTATATAGCCTCCTCCCATTTTGGGAGCTATTAGTATGTTCTTGCATTCCCCTGTTAATAGAGTGCCCAGTAGGTGGCACAGCCCAGGCAGAGTAGAAATGGGCCCCAGGAAGGACGTGGAGAAAGTCTGTGTTCCAGACCTCAAGTCTAGAGAGTGTTGCAGTGAGTAAGGAGTTCTGCTTGCCAAGGCTCCTGTTTTCTGAATGGGAATGGGATGAAGTGGGAGGGAAAAGCCATGCTTTTGCATCTGTGTAACTTTGATTCAGACAATTCATCATGCCTTTGGAACTTGTATTGACCTGAGATTGCATATGGCACAAATTCACATCAGATATGTTCTTCTCTTTTCATTGGCTAATTGCCTGTTGTATAAGACTCATTCTTATATATCCAGCAGGTTCAACTGTTCTGGAGTCAGTGAGCAGTGTTCAGCAGATATAGGCACAGACTTTGCTGTAGTTCTGCTGCTCTCAAATTGTTCTGACTATATTACTGCTAACCTTTTGTATACGAGTTCGGGACAAGAGAACCACAGATGATTCTGAGCTTCTGAAAGGTTCCAATAAACCACATACATTTTGATAGTTTTTTTTTTGCAATTAACATTTTATTGAACATTTAAATACAAGCACTTGCGGAGACAAGGTAGAAATAACAAATAAAACACAGGTGGGGTCACACAAAGGACAATCAGTACAATCTAAAAAATAGAGATACATACAGCCTCCGCAAAACCCCCACCCCAACCCATCCCACCCCCACCCCTCCACACAAGGCACTGCGATTAGAAACCACCTGGGAAAAAAGAAAAGAGGCATCACTACTATAGGTTCCTTATGAGTAAGCTGTTACTAATGGAGACCAGATTTTCTCGAAACGGGCAACACATTGTTCAATATGGCAATCATCCTCTGGTCCTGATGTCGAAAGAAATTCTGCCAACCATTCAGAATAAGTGATTAGGCAGGGGTCCTTCCAGTGCTTCAACACTATTTTTTAACTATACAAGAGATCATGGTTATATAAAATTTCCTCTTTTTAACCATACAGCCCGACATATCGCCTAATAAACATATTTCCGGGTAAACAGATCCTCTAATCAGTAATGGATCTGCTTTACTTTGATTTCATTCCACAGAGGGCAATGTTGGGACAGTGCCAAAGATATGGAGAAGGTCTCCCCTCCTGACACATCTATAACACAGAGAACTCTGTGCTAACTTTAGATCCTGTAACTTCTGAGGTGTGTAATAAATATTGTGCAATATTTTGAACTGCACCAGTCTGAGATGATCTTGTCGGATCAATTTGTGGCAACATTCAGCCAAATCCGTTGCCCAGTCCCAGGTTATGTTAGGGAATACTTTGGCCCAGTATGAACTGGGTGCTAAACTATCCTTAAAAGGCCCAATTGAACAATACTAAATAGATCTTGAAATAGCCTGTGGGGCACCGACTAATACGCTAAGGTCTTCCCAGAATGAGATGCAGGGTGAATAAACCGGATTGCTACTAAATCTCTGAATCAGAGCATGACGTAATTGATATACTTTGAAAATATCCCTCTGAGTCAAATCGAACTTCGCCAAAATCTGCGCCGCTGAGATTATACCGCCATCAGTGTTTATAAAATCTTTCAGGGAGCAAACAGCTAAGAAGGGCAACCAGTTCTGTTTAATAGTCCGATATCCTATCCGCATTATGGATTTCCCAAACAGGCTGCCCCATGTCCCACATTTTTTCATACTTCAAAAAATTACATAACTGATTATGTATTCTAAGAGAAAGTCCGATAGGAGACTTTTCAGTAAAGAGGGAAGCAAATGAATGGGTACATAGGGTAAAGCCTTGGGATTAATATCTACGCTCTTAATAAAACTAAATTCCAAATTAACCCATAATGGAATGTATCCCATATTCGTGGTGGTGTTTTCACAATGCATCCATCTCCCATATTTATTTAGATGCGCTGCCCAAAAATAAAGCACAAAGTGAGGCATTCTCAGACCACTGAGATTTTTAGGGGCCGCCAACTTAGGATACAACATCCTGGCCTTCCTATATCCCCAGACGAAATCAGCCAATTCACCGTGAAGTTTCTTAAACCAAGAAAGGGGAATCCAAATATTTAACATAGATAAGGGATAGAAAAGCCTGGGGAATATATTCATTTTTACAATATTTATTCTCCCCCATAAGGACAAAGGCAATTGTGTCCATCTTTTGAGATCAAGTTTGATTGTGTGGACTAAGGATTCTAAGTTCAGTTAGCGCAGTCTATCCTGACCGCTTGCCAAAAAAGGCCTAAGTATCTGAGAGATTTAGAATCCCATCCTAAACCTAGTCCCTACGACATCAGGCTTAAATACTCTGTTGTTCAAAGGATAAACAACAGTTTTGTCCTGATTCAATTTATAATTGCTTAGCCCACTGAAATTCTGAATAAGTTTTAATAGATTGGGAATAGACCTATCGGGTTTCGATACATAGATTAATAAATCGCCGACAAGTCACGTAACCTAATTGTATGTCCCCTCACGCTAATACCAAGAATCTCAGGGGACAATACTATACTCCTTATAAGGGGCTCCATATATAAATTGAATAATAGGGGTGAAAGGGGACAGTCCTGTCTCGTACCGGCCTGTAATTTGAAAGAAGCAGAGATAGCTCCATTGCACACAACCCTAGCCGAGGGGTCTGTGTACAATGCCCTAATCCAAGCCACAAATTTCTCTGGGAAACATACATTTTGATAGTTATCTGAGTCTTATCAGAACTTTCAGAAGCTGTTAGTACAAAAACTGTTTTATCCATTTCCATGAGTACGCTGTTGTCTCTCAGTGAAGGGGAAGGAATCTAAAAACCTCTTGATTGGGTACTGTAGTAAATATACTATATTCGTACCCCTTCTTTAACATCACTGTATGAGCACTTACAGTAATACAGAGCTGACTCACCGGGCCCTTGCTCCATATACAGCCTTCTTTCAGGGTCTTTCAATTACCACCAGTCTTCTTTCTAGATAAAGACTGGCTGGGGGCGTATATTAATTAAGCTCCATAATTGCGGTTAGAAAGATGATCTGAACCTTATCATAACATGGAAACAGTTCTGATAAGGTTCTTTATAAGAAATGGACTGGTTCTGGGAAGTTCTGAGCTTATCCCAACCAGTTCTTCCATCCCTAATATTAGTGAATGTCTGATCATTACTATTCCTATCTGAGTACATCACATACCACTTAAGTCCCCCGCTCGTGGTCTTTGACATCATTAAAACTCCTGGAGGAAACAGTGCTGATCCTCATACTCAACAGTAACCTATTCACATATTTAGTTTGACTCGCACATGCTGACTTGTGTTGCTTGGATTTTATCTAGAAGGACTGGATGTCATGATTTTTCCTGGTACAAGATATACCAGAAAATTATATTTCTTATGTGTGGGGGACATAAGTTCATCTACTGAGCATATACTTGCCCAATATTGGATTATGATACAAGTTTTGGGCACCTTACAAGCAGGGAGGGAGGGATAGATAAAATGAAGAGCGTGCAAAGGCATGCAGCAAAGATCATCTATGGGCTTTATGATCGGCCATATGAGGATAGGTTTGAATCTCTTAATCTGAGCCCCTTACATAAATACAGAATAAGAGAAGATGCATTACTATTATACATTATCAATGACCATAACACTAAATACTTCAACCCAGCCCTTGGAAAAATAAGCCCTCATCTAAGGCTGAAGTCCTATATTTCAGAAGGGCAGAACTCAACTGGATGAGGGAGCTAGACTGGGACAATTTAGTTGGGGCGGACATATAAGAGATGTCGATGAAAAATGTGGTGCAAGCAAGAAGACAATTCCTGAGGCAACAAAGTCTTGTGTGATACGGTAATATAAAAAAATATGCACAAGAGACCAATACGGTTCTCTGGAAAGGTCAGGAAGTAGTGACAGCCAAAAAGAAAGCCTTCACCAGCTACAAGGGAAAGAAGAACAGGGAGAGTATCAAATGAGAACAAAGGAAACCAAGAGGGAGATCAGAGAATCAAAGCCAGACCCAGAGCGACATACTGAGGGGGCCAAGGGATGGGAAAAACAGTACTTTAGTTATATTAGGGAAAAAAGAATGAAGAGAGGAGGAATTGTCATGCTAACAGAGGGAGGTAGGGTTACTGAGGAGGATGGGCAGAAAGCAGCTGATTTTAATGACTACTTCTACTCTGTATTCACAAGGGAAGACAGTGGGCCTCTCCCAGACAGTGGCATTAAGTGGCTATAAACTGGATCTTCAAGATGAAGCAGCAAGTATTTACCAGTGAAAGGGTTTGGAATGAGCAAGCAGCCCTAAAGGTAGATAAGATCCCAGGGCCAGATGGGATGCATCCAAGCACGTTCTGAGAATTGGTGCTGGAACTAACAGAACCCCAGTAGGACTATTCAATAACTCATTTCAAAGAGAGGTAGCTCCAAAAGACTTGAGGGTAATAGACACAGTCCCACTCCATACAAAGGGCAAGGAGCAAACAGATAACTACAGACTATGGTTCATACTATGGAATGTAAGGAGTTTAAAGGCATGTGCCCATTTATGCTCCTATAGGAACTCAAAAGAAGTACCTTAAAACTCCACCAGACTGTATATGTTTGTCCAATCTTTTTTTAAATTCTGCCTTAAATCTATGTACTGCCATATCTACTGGAAGAGCTTTCCATACGTTCACCACTCTTGATGTATAGAAATACTTTCTCTTATCACTCCTGAATTTTTTTCCTTTTGTCTGTAGAGGGTGTCCTCTAGTCTCCATCCCCCCAATTTTAAATTCAATTTCCGGCTCTGTTAGGAGAACAGGATTTTGCATAATATCATGCATAAAAAGAACATCACCCTGTATACGCCGTGTTTCCAGGGACATCAGGTCTAGTGAGTTTAATCATTCTTCATACCCCTTTCCATTCTGTCCATTAATTATCTTTGTATATTTTCTCTGGACTTTTTCCATCCTATTTCTCTTTCCCTTTTTAAAAAGATTCCACAACTGTATGCTTATTCAAGGTGTGGACGTACCTATGACCTGTACAAGGAAACCAAAACTTCACTACCTCTGGACGTTATGTTCTTTCTGATAGCCCAAATAATTCCATTTGCTTTGGCTATGGCCTCTGTTGTATGTTTTGAGGTGCCCAAACCACCCATTACCTGAATCCTAAGATCTTTTTCACAGGTAGATTCTTCCCTAAATGCATCACCATGCATTTACTCATGTTTAGTCTAATTTCCCATTTATCTGTCCAACTAGCTATTATGTCTAAGTTATGTTGAATTGATTCAGTGTCTGATAAAGTTTTAGTTGGTCCTCCTATCTTCGTGCCATCCAGCGTGCATATCGGAACTAACGACCAAAGAGAATCAGTCTGGACTAGTCTGTAAACATTGAGAGAGTGACAGTTTTGGCTCTACTGTGGGTAAACTGATGGAAAAATTAGTCAAAGAAGACTTCATGGACTATCTGGAGAGCAATGAACTCCAAAATAGTAAATAGCATGGGCTCATGGCAAGGAGGTCTTGTCAGACCAATCTGGTAGTATTCTTTGATTGGGTCACAAGAGTAGTGGATAAGGGACCCACTATGGATTTATTCAGCAATGCTTTCAACTCAGTGCCTCACAGAATGTTGCTGAAGAAGCTAAAGGATATGGGTTCAGCGAAGGACAAAGGTGGGTGAGAAACTGGCTGGCAGGGAGACAGCAGAGGGTTGTGGTTAATGGAGTCACATAGAAGAGAAGGAGATCATCAGTGAGTTGCCACAAGGACTGGTTCTGAATCCAGTCCTTTTCAATATGTTCATCAACAACATGGGAGAAGGAATCCAAGGCAATATGTGTCTGTTTGAAGATGACACTAAGCTCTGTGGCAGAGTAGACAGTGAAGTGGGGTTAGAGAGGTGCAGAGAGACTTGAAAAGGCTAGAGAGGTGATCACATTTTTGGCAGCTGAAATTCAATGCCAAAAACTGCAAGGTGATGCACATGGGGAACAAGAACCCCAGGACATAGTACTGGATGGGGGTGGGTTAAAGCTGGGCACAGCCTCTGAAGAAAGAGACCTAGGGTCATCAACAGTAACTCCCTAAAATAATGAAGCCAGTGTAAGAAGGCCTACAGTAAGGCAAGCAGGATACTGGGGTGTATAGGAAGAGGTATGTAACTGACAGCAGAAGGAAGGAGGTATTACTATCTTTCTGTAGATCACTGGTGAGGCTCCACCTGGAGTACTGTGCCCAGTTCTGGAGTCCTCACCTAAGGAAAGATAAGCAGGCTGGCAACAGTGCAATGCAAGGTGACCAAAATGATTCAAGGCCAGCAGGACAGATCTTAAGAGGACTGTCTCAAGGCACTGAACAAGTACTTGCTGGAGGCCAGACAAGAGAGGGGAGATATGATAGAGACCTTCAAGTTCCTGAAAGGAATGAACAAGGTAAACTGCGAAAATTATTTAGCATAAGTAGTGGATCAAGAACATGGGGGCATAAGTATAAAGTGATGGGGGAAGGGTTCAAGAGTGAAGTGAAAAGGTTTTATTTTACAGAAAGGGTGGTGAAGCCGAGGAACAATCTGCCAGATGATGTGGTGGGCGCCAAAACTATCAACAGTTTCAGACATGGCTAAGACAGAGTAAAGGGCTTAGTGGTTGCTCAGGGTGGTAGTGGTAGGGCAAGGAGCATGGGATTGCATAATGTGGGTTAGAACCCTGTATGAACAGTAGGTCCTGGGTTTGTTAGGGATTTACGGGCAGACTGGATTGGCCAGTGGTCTTTCAAACTGATAATCAGTAAAAATAAATGGGAATTTAAGAAAAAAACTGGATGCACATACGACAGAATTCCCAAAAATAGACTACGACAACTGAAATAGAAGGACAGCAGTCTTATGGGCCTACAGTCCTTCCCTGCCCTTATCTGTCTTAGTATGAACCTTAGTATGATCCATCCAGTCCAATAAAATTATCATAAAATCTGACATTTAAAAACCCATAAAAACGGTAATGTACCCCCCCCCCACCAGAGAAAGAAAAGGCCCCCAACTCCAACAACCTTCTGTGTACACTGTTGGCAGAGGCTTAAAACTAGCACATTATTTTTCCCTACCCACTTGCAACCATCAGGCCCTATACCACCACCTGGTCCTTGTGACCCACCTCTAGGATTGTCTAAGACCCCTGAACTATCTTTGGGTCAGCTATTTAAGTGGGTGCCAGTGATATAACAGTAGTAGTAACCATGTAGCCTAACTCTCTGTAGCAACACACACAGTGTCCGATGACACTCATTGCCAGCCTGGCATCTGACATCACCCAATCTAATGACATCAGATGCTGGGCCAACAAAGATGCTGCATCAGTCTGACCAACCCAGTACCATTCAGCATTATTTCTTGACTAGCTCTTATATTAGCCCCACCAATATATACAAAGTGCTAAAATGACTACTGCACCATTCAGAGTTCCACTGCTAGAATTTTCACCGCCTGCTTACCTGTGTTGAAGCAGCTAGTTCCAAAAGTTATGTTGTCCACAGCAACATCTGCCATGGAATCTGATCCCCATGTAGCTTGCAGCTTTAAATGAAACCTTAAAGAAAGGAAGTATGGAATTAAAAACTAGTAGTTCTTGAAATCAGCATTTCTTGAAATCAACACATCATTACATTTTTCCTGTCCACAAACTAGACGTCACTTAACCTGACCCCAGTAGGAACTTAGATGTTTACAGACACAAAAGACGCATAGTCCACCCAGTCTGCCCAGTACTTACATAGGTCCTCACCGGTCTTGCACTGCCAAGTCCTTATGTTACTGCAAGCCCATGTGGACTATCCCAATGCCCCTTTTAGCCCCATCCCTTCCCAGTCATTCTCACTAGTCTCATGTATCTAGCCACCCTTTCTTGAAACTTGCAGCTATCTTAACATTGCCCAGTTCCTCTGTCAGGTGGGTCCAGTTTTCAACCACCCTTTATAAAGAAGTACTTCCTTGTGTCCCTCCTAAATTTCCTCCAGCCAGCTTATAGTTGCAGCCTCTTGTGATGGTGCTGGCTATCCACCCAGCTTACATCCTTCAGATACTTGGTTTCATTATACCCCCTGTCTTCTATCCTCCAGGGAGTACATATTGAAGTCAGCCAGCCTTTCCTCATAGGTCCTCCTCTATTGCAGTCCTTGTTCATTTTGAGGTGAGGGTTCCAGAACCACACACAGTACTTTAGATGCAGCCTCAACAAGGACCTGCACATAGGCAAGATTATTTCCTTCCACTTGACAAGGCTGTACCTATGCATTCAAGCAGCCTCTAGACTTCCCATATGCCTTGTTACATTGAGCATAAGTCTTGCGGAGGTTGTTAATAACTCCCAGATCCTTCTCCTTTAAGGTCTATTCTAGTTTCACTCTCCTTCCAGTATTCAGTCCTCAGATCCCCCAAAGTGCATAACTTTTCACATTTTGGCATTAAATTTCAACTGCCAGATCTTGGACCACCTTTCCAGTTTACCCAAGTCCCTTTTTAGTTCAGTTATCCCCACCTCACTGTCTATTCCACCACATATCTTAGTCACCTGCAAATAGACACATCTTTTCCTGGGTGCCCTCTCCAATGTCACAGATGAACATATTTAAGAGAATTGAGTCCAGGACTGACTGTGTGGCATCCTACCATTACCCCTTGACCTCAGAGTACTTCTTGTTTAGTACCATCCTTTTGGTTTTCCCTGTTAGCCATTTCTCTACCTATCTTATAACTTTCTCCACAACACCAAAGTCCCCCAGTTTATTCACTAGCCTTTAATGGGGCACAGAGTAAAAGACCTTGCTGAAGTTAAGGTACAGGATGCCCAGCACCTGGTCCTTGTCTATCACTAGGAACATGGCACTGCTGAGTTCTACCATGTTCAGCTGACAGGACCTCCCTTTCACAATGTCTGGCTGCCCGTTGTCCTGGAGTCCATAGGAATGAGTCTAGGAAGCTGACCAGCTGCTCTTGACTATAGTCTCAAGGAGCATCCCTACAATGGAAGTAAGGCTAATGGGCCTATAATTCTCTGTACTGTATGGTAGAACTTGATTGTCGATAGAATTTGGTTAGTGGAATCAGCTTGTTGTGCTGCACTGGCTATGCCACTAGTGCAGCACAATAAGGCAGAATGTCTTTGTGCATGCGAGGCACTGACCCCTCTGAACTTCAGGAAGTGTCTGTGGTGGTGAGAGCTGGCCATGGAAATGAGTGCTAATGGGAAAAAAAACAGCACAGTAAGGACACAGTTCTATTGCAGATGGTGCCCATACACTATAAAAGACTGTGTATGAGCTATCATACACAGACTAGGCTCTGTTTCAGTCTTGAGGTTTCCATGCAATGAGACCTCTCAAGTTGTGCTTTCAAGGTCTCTTGTTACCATGGAATTCTCTTGACTGAAACAAAGCCTTGTTGTAGATGACTCATACACAAATCGCTATTTGTGTCTTTTCTGTCTCCAGTCTTGTGCAGAGGGATGATATCTGACACACCTTAGTCTTTGAGAACTACTCCTGTCTCAGTCAAGCAGTTAAACAGGTCCACCAGTGTGTTGCCTGAGCCTGCTCTACTTCTTTGAGCACCCATGGACACAACCCATTCAGTTCCAGCGACTTACTCTCCTTTAGCCCTTTAGACTATTGAGTACCCTTTCCTCTGTAATGCTCCCTATTGTTTCCCATCTAGCTTGAATGCTGCACTTTAGTAGTGGCCCTCCCTCCTTCCTCAACTGTGAAGACCAAGCGCAAATATTCATTCAGAGTATCAGTTTTTTGCCCATCTTCTTTCACCCTTACTCCCCACTACCCAACTTCTGTATTCCCTCTAGTTCATACTCCTTTCCCTGACATACCTTAAGAAGGCTGTGCCATTTCTTTTCTCCCTGACAGCAGCCAACAAACCACTAGTGAAATCAAGCACACTGAGCTGCCTCAGGATGCTCTTTTCTTCTCTAATATTCCAGCAGTTAAACTCATTTCACAAAACTGAGATGGCTCATTGATTCAGTTGTAGCCCACAGCTCTGGAACAGGATTCCAACTACATGACAGAAGATATGCATGTCAGCTTCAGTACTGCAGAACAAAGTTCTTGCTCCCCATTAGTCTTGTTCACAGCAACCTGAAAGTGGCACCTCACTGGAGATTAGTCTCTGATTCATTTCAAACCCGTATGACAAAGGACTCCAGAAATAATGTTGGAGTTGCCTTTACTGGGAACCTTTTGATGATACAGCAGCTGCATACATTTGCCTTAGAACTGCGTCTCTTATAAAATTCTTTATCCTTCATTTTACTGGGAAAATCCCATGGAGACCCAATTCTCTTTGGTGAGGGAGCACCAGGCCAAGAGGCAGTAGACTGCATTACATGATCACATTATAGCAACACAAGTATAATTATCACTGTACGTACAAAGTATCCTCAGTGTTCTCCCTTTCCTTTGGAAAGTATATGGGTTAAAATCTTATTGAAGAAGCAGTCCTATATAACTATTGGTAACATCTATTGACCTCCATATGCAAATTCAGATTACACAACTGATATGTTTAAAGAAATTACATATTTTTCTGAATCTCAAGATACTGTAATATTTGATGACTTTAACCTCCCTCATATTAACTGGGACTCATTCTCAGGACAGTCCTATGCTGAGAAAGGACTAGTAGATTTGATAGTTAGTACTGGATTACAACAACTTGTTACTGAACCCACTCGAGGTCCTAATATTTTGGATCTACTATTTACTAACATAGAGCAACAAATTAGCAATTTGCAAATTTGGGATCCACTTGGGACCAGTGATCATTCATCTATTCTTTTTGAAATTCAACAGTTTAAAACTACACAAAGGAAGTTATACTGTATAAAAAATTATAATAAAGCAAATTTTTCTAAAATCAATGAATACTTACAAAACATACACTGGGAATCTAATCTTCTTAATTGTACAACACAACAAGTTTTGGACTTATTTAAAAACATTGTACATTATTTGGAAAATACCTTTATTCCATCTAAGATGACATTTAATAATAAAGGAAAAATTCCCCCTTGGTTCAACAAGACAATTAAAATTCAGATTAAAATAAAAATTAAACTTTTTAAGAAAGTTAAGAATAGTTCTGTTCCATTTAAAACTACTCTATTACATAAATACAGACTATCTGTGAAAAACTTAAAAAATTCTATTAAATTGGCAAAAAATAAGCTAGAATTTAAACTAGCTCACACAAAAGACTGTCACAAATCTCTTTGCTCCTGTATAAATAGTAAAAAAGGTGTATCAAGGACCATTGGTCCCATTATAACCAATGGCTCTTCTCTATCTGATATAGAAACCTCGAATCTCTTTAATAAGTACTTTTGTTCTGTCTTCTCTCAAAAATCACCTATTAGTACATTTAAAGTTCACCAAGTAGATTATCATAGGTTCTATCCAACTGACATTATACAGGCTATCAAAAAACTAAAAAAAAACACTAGTCCAGGCCCAGATGGTATTCATCCATGGTTTCTGATCGAAACCTCTATAAATATTTCTATACCTTTGTCAATTATCTTCAACAAATCCTTAAAAGGAAGCATTGCACCAAATGATTGGCATTCAGCAATAGTTACTCTCATATTTAAAAAAGGCAATAGAGGTTCTGTGTAAAATTATCATCCAATTAGCCTGACCTCAGTGGCTGGTAAATTAATGGAATGAGTAATGAAGTCTCTAATAGATCAAGAATGTAAAAGATTAGGAATTTATGATTCAAATCAGCATGGGTTTACTCCCAAGTATTCCTGCACCACCAATCTGATATCTTTTTACAATAATATAAGTACTCTACTAGATGTGGGTATCCCTACTGATGTAATTCTTTTGGACTCTAGTAGAGCTTTCGATAAAATCTCACATGAAAAACTCATTACTAAAATGCACAATCTAGGTTTGTCATCTGATATTGTCAACTGGACTTTAAACTGGTTGACAAATCGTTCTCAGAGAGTCAGAATTAATGATATCTTGTCTGATTCGGGTAGTGTGACATAATGTGTACCACAGGGTTGAGTCTTGGGACCAACATTGTTTAATCTCTTTATCAGTGATTTACAAACAGGACCAAATAACTTCATGGTTAAATTTGCAGACGATACTAAATTGGGGGCGAGGGGGCAAGGTTAATAATCAAAAAAATATTTCTGCATTAAAGAAGGATTTGGAAAAATTAACACTTTGGGCAAATGAAAATCATATGCAGTTTAATCAAGACAAATGTTTAGTAGTGCATTTCGGTGTAAATAATCCAAAACCGATATATTATATAAACGGACTACCATTTCACTCATCAAATTGTGAAAAAGATTTAGGGATATACAGTATGTTAATAATAAACTTACATCAAATGATCACTGTGTTAAAACTGCTTGTATGACCAGCAGACTTTTGAGGCAAATAAAACACACTTTTGTTAATCGCACTGAACAATGCTTTATTCCATTGTAATATATGGAAAATAAAAATAATACCCCCAAAATACATACAAAAAATCCCCTGTAATACACCGCCCAAAACGCAGTAATACCATCGATGGAACTCAATAATACTATCGTTGAGATCTCGTAATACTATCGATTGAAGATCTCAACGATAGTATTATTGCAAACTCACAACAGCGCAAGCGCCACCGGACAACTTCGAGCAGCTTTCACTGTCACGAGCCGACTTTTACTGTAACTGGCATACAGTAAAAGCGACTACAGATTCACATCGCGGTAAGCGTCTGACTAAAAATGTCTGTGGCAAAAGAACAAAACCTGTCAGAAGAAAGGAAAACTTTTATAAAAGAGCAAGAAAACATAAACACTGCAAAAAAAACAGCTTTCGACCTAGGGCTGCTTCAAAGACACTACGTGATGTACTCCGACTCCGAGTAACACTCTGTACTAGGTGTCACTGGTTCCACAACAACAAAAAAAGAAAAATTACTACTGTTTTGTTTGCAGTTTCATTAACACTGCTTGCTTTTCTTTGTTAAACTGTTCAAAAGTTATCCAAGTTGCTGCAATCATTGGCTGTGAATTACTTCACCACCAACTCGACCCACCATTCCTGACTATTGCAAAGGTAAGAAACTACTATTTTTATTTTCCATATATTACAAAAAATAACAAATGCATTCTGGTGTAACAAGGCAGTAATTCATCTCGAGGATCTGGGGGCACTTAAAACCTCTCGAGCTTCGCTCTCGAGGTTTACTGTGCCCCCAGATCCTCTCGATGAATTACTGTCTTGTAATACACCAGAATGCATCTATTATTCTATTTGTATAGGGCATACATTAGACCGTATCTAGACTCTGGCTCCCCTTTCTGGAATCCAAACCAAAAAAAAGACATAGCAATTCTTGAACAGATTCAAAGGAGAGTGACTAGAATGATTCCAAGATTAACAAACTTGGATTATCAGAACAGATTAAAAGCTACTGGTCTCTTCTCTCTTCAAACTAGAAGATTAAGAGGTTTAAGAGATATGCTTATGGTTTTTAATTTAATAAATTCACCAGATCTAATAGAAAAATGTGGTCTAACACTCTCCAAAAGGAGACATGTTCCGAGACTGCATAATAAACAGCTTGAAGTAAAAACTTATAAAACCAGCAAAAGGGGAAACTTTTTTCCAATAAGAGCATCCATTGTATGGAACACCTTGCCACAAGAATTGGTAGCGGCAACTAGTGCCATTGTCTTTAAAAACAAATTAGATGTTTGGTTGAGGGATAATAGATAAATAATGTCCCACATAGTGTGGGGAACAGTCTCGATGGGCTCTGGCCTTCTTCTGTTCTTTCATTTTTTATTATTTTTTTTATTTAGTTTTTGTTGACCGGGTAAGTACACTAGGCAAATCCTGCCTATTTTCAGGCACGACCCGGGGGAGGGGGATACAGATGAATACCAACTGAGCTTGAACCAGATGAAACTGTTGGTGGTATTTTTAGTGAATGAGGGAAGATTAGGCCAGGACACCAGGGAAATTCCCCTACTCTTTGGCCAGTAGGGGGACAGGCTGTCAGCAAGATAGCCACTCGCAGAGGACAGGTCGTCGGAGGTAGAGGATGCTGGTGCAGTGGGAGAGCTTGCCTTATCTCCCGCTGTGCTTTTGCAAGAGGCACATTGTTTGGATTCACCGGATTTTGACTTGGATGAGGAATTTCATGAAGCTCCATTTTCTTCAGAAGATTTGGACATTTTCGCTACCTCTATGTTCGTAAAGGTTTATTTTCATCTGAATCTGCAACAAGCAGTTCTTTTCATCAACCGCATACAGTTTCTGCAGAGCTGCAGCTCCCAAGGTCATGCCCTGTCATTAGCGTTGTGATTTCTGACAGCTCCTCTGCTGAGGAGCAGCGTTCCACACCGTCTGCGAGGCTTGGTGAGTCTTTGCCTTTACTTGTTTGTGCTAATTCTAAGGATTTAACAGGCAAACCTCCTCTACTTTGTCAAACTGCTGAACCAGCAGGCAATCCATTCGTCGAAACTGATGAGTGCCTAAAGCCGAACTCAGAGGGCCAGGGGAAATTAACTGATATAACATTTTCAGTGTTGGTGCAAGCTCCCAAGGATTCTACTTCTCCTGTACTGTGTCAGACTGCTCAACCGGCTGGCAGTATTTTCGTCGGACCTGACGAGTGCCTACAGCCGTTTTTGGAAGGGCAGGAGCATTTAAAACCTACAGAATTTTTGCAAGCCCCATTTTCTATTGTGGTTTCTTCTTTTTCTACTGCTATAGATACAGCACATATACCTCCTACACTCTGTAAACCTGTTCAAACGGCTGGCAGTATTTTCATCGGAACTGATGAGTGCCTGAAGCCGAAATCGGAGGGGCAGGAGAAATTAAATAGTTCAACGTTTTTACAGATTCCTGCATCTCCTGAGGAGTTTACCTCTCCTCTTAACACTCCACTAAGTAAAATTGACAGGTTCATTTATAAGCATCCTGCTGTAGGAAGATCAGCCGATCTTCCTACAATTACTTATCAAACCAAAATGACACCTCAGCCTGGTGTCACACAGTTTTTCTTTAAAGATGCACTTCACAGTACTGGGGGAACTGTTCCTGTTCAAACCCCAACAGCTCACATTGATTCTAGTCTCACACATCCTTCTGCCCCAACTGAAGGGCCCTGGATAACAGGGAAGGCTTTAGTAGGAGCAGGTTGGAAACAGGCTCCTTCAGGTATCTGGGTACCTGACCCGGATTAGGATTCTGACTTCCAACTAACTCAAAACCCCCCTACATGGAAACCAGGCTCTACTGCTACTTTATAGCAAACTGCATTACCATCTCTTCCTTCAGTTCCCTCAACACCTCATATCCTGTAAGACAACGCTGTTAACGATACCTTGCCCCCTTCTTCTTCAAGTTTACAGGCCTCTAAACCACTTCAGGAAAAACCTTTAATGTCTGAACTTTTTTCAACTACCAAACTGGAAGCAGCCCCCGGAGGAACGCTGTTCATATTCGGTATAAAGGGGGTTTGGACTCCAGACCTGACAGATACTATGTTGGGAAAACTTTAATTAAGGATTCTTTACATTTTTCTCCTAAAGATGTTTATGCTTTTGTTAATATTTCAGGAGAAGATAATTTTGATATCAGCTTTCGGTCATCTCATATGTTAGATTTATTTTGGGAAAGGTATGGGTAGGTTAAGTTTTCTCCCACATGAACCCCCTTTCTGGTTATACCTTTGACTAAACCTTTAATTAAATCTGTGACTGTGATGTTTCGTAATGAGGGGGGTTCATGTGGAAGACATTACTTTCTGGCTCTCTCAAAAATGTTAAGTGTTGAGTTCACCTGAACCTGTTTTGGATACAGAGCATTTTTGGACGGGAGGGTGGAAATACAAAGTTAAGCTGCGTCAGTCTGACTCTGCTATCGAGCACATTCCTAATTCCTTTTTATTGGGGAGGGATCGGGGAGTTTGTTTTTATGGTGGTCAACCTCAGGCCTGCTATAAGTGAGGTTCTCGAACTCACTTATCGAGCGTATGTGACCAGCCCAGGTGTGATAATTGTGGGGAAGTGGGCCATGGCACTATGCAGTGTGCAAATCACACTAGGTGTGATTTATGTGAAGAATATGGACATGTGTTTCGAGACTGCCCATGGGCAGTAAAAAACAAAGCATCCTGTATCAGTCCTGATCTACTGATTCAGAAAGCACAAGATTCAATTATTTCCTCACCTTCCCCTCCCTCCCTCCCCTCCCCCTTCTTCTGAGATAATAGTGCAACTTTCTCAGGAAGTTCTCCCTTCTGCACTTTCTTCTCCTACATCTGCAGGTCAGCGCACTGATATTTCTTTACAGGTTTCTTCAAAAGCAGGGGTGGACATGGCTCCTGTGGTACCTCAGGAGATGGTACCAGTTTGTTATACTGATTCTGTTGCTGTGAGTCCTGGGAATGCTTTTGTAGCCCCCTCCTCCCCCTTGCCTAGGCAGAGATCCTCTAGGCATTTACAATCTAAATCTCCCCCTGGCCCGGTTCCTGTAGAGTCCACCAACTCTTATACGGCTTTGTTTTCTCCTTGGGGTGAAACAGACATGGAGGTTGGGGATTCAGATTCCCAGAAATCCTCTTTTTCTGCCTCTTCACAGCCCCTGGATAATTAGAAGGAGAAGAAAAAGGAAAAAGGAAAAAATAATGACTTTTTCACATGCAGTTTCTTTGGGGTATTTTAAATACGCATAGCCTTTTAGAAAATGTTAAAAGGCAGGCTCTTTTTCAATACCTTCATGATTCTCAGATTACTGTATGTTTTTTACAAGAGACATGGATGTTTTCCATAGAACAGCTCTACACTTTTAAGAGAGATTGGCCTTGGGGACCATCCTATTGGTCATTCGGCACAGATAGTGCTGATGGTGTTGGGATTCTTTTTTCTTCTTTCAACTTTTCTTTGCACAAGCTTGTTGATCTTATTCCCGGACGGATTTTGATAATAGATGGTAAATGGCATAATACCTATTACAGGGTTATAAACATTTACAACCCACAAGTTAAAGCTGATAGAGTGCAATGTATGAGAGCAATATAAACATATTTGTTTACTTCCCTACCTATTTTATGGGGAGGTGATTTCAATTGCAGCCTTACTGGTCTAGCAGAACAGACAAAGAAAAGTTATTGTGATTCACATGCATTAGCTTCCATAATCAAAACAGCAGATCTGTGTAACTGTCTCACTTCTCATTCGAAAGGTCTGCTTTTTTCATTTTCCAAAGGTAAACTGCATTCTCTGATTGATTATATGTTTGTTTCTCCATCAATCCATGTTCAGGCTTTTCAAATGAAACCTTTAGAGTTCTCAGATCATTTATTACTGATAAGTTATTTTGATTCTGGGAAGCTAGGCCGTGGTAGGCATGGAAGGTGGAAACTAAATATTTCCACTCTAGATTCTCCTCAGACTATTTTTGGGGTAAAAATACTTTTACAAGCTAGACTATCAGTTGTTTTTTTGTATTCTGATTTAGGAGCCTGGTGGCTAGATACTAAAACTATTTTACAGAAACGGTTTAAGCGTCAAGGTGTAGTCACAAAATATGCTAATTTCATTAAGTATTTTTCCCTGAGGCAGCAATTACAATGGTTAATTTCGATTTCTTACATTTCCAAATTTGACTACTCGGCCCAGATTAGTGTACTTAAAACTTCTATGAAAACCTTTCAATATGATAGGGCTAAAACACTGCAAGCTATATTTACCAATGGTACTCAAAGGGCTCCTATTGGGGATCCTTTTGAGGCCTGTAAATCCCTGAAGATTCCTCTACCATTGATTTTTTCATAACTCCTGATGGTTCTAAAGCGACCACTTTGTCCCAACTTAGGACAGTCATTAAACAACATTTTCAGACTTTAGAACCCAAATTACCAAACTTAGAAGTTGATTTTGCAACATTTTTTAGTACTGTTACATTACCCTCTGTACCTACTGAAGTCCTACATCTGTTAGGGCCAATCACACTTGAGGAAATAGCCGCAGTTATTCAAAAACTAAAATCCAACATCTCACCAGGTTTGGATGGTTTACCCCATCAACTTTATAAAAGTTTTGTTAAAGAATTTAGTCAGTGTCTTCACTTACTTTTTCAAAATTTTTTAGACACCAAGACTGTGTTTCCTTCTTTCACTGATGGATTATTATTATACTTATTTAAATCAGGGGATAGGAATGACATTAAAAATTGGAGGCCAATTACTCTTTTAAATACAGATTATAAAATATTTACGAATATATTAAATAACAGGTTTAAGCAATATGCTAAATTAGTGATATCTCCGTGACAATTTTGCGGAAACTCTGACAGGAGGATTCAGTCTGCTTTGATGATTGTTAGAGATACTATAGAGTATTTTTCACTTCATGGTATTGATGGTTGTATGCTCTCTGTAGACTTAGAAAAGGCCTTTGATAGGGTTCGTCTTCTCATTCTTTATTCAGTTTTAGGAAAATATGGAGTTCCTGAGCCAATGGTGCAGATTCTTGTTGCTCTTTATGAGCATAATTTAGTTCATCCCTTCCTGCAAGGGGCAGTTGCTGACGGGATTCGTTTAGTTACTGGAGCTAGACAAGGTTGTCCTTTAAGTCCCCTTTTGTATATTTTTTCTCTTGATCCCCTTTTACAACTCAAAGAACAATCTAAGTATTGGCTGGGCGTTCAGGTTGGGATATTACCTTCTTTTTTTGTACAAGCTTATGCTGATGATTTAATTTTATACTTTGCTGACTATACTCAGATTCACTATTTTTTGGAGTTTTTTTCACGTTTTTCAGCAGTATCCAATGCACAATTGAACCTACAGAAGACTAAGGATTTATTTCTTGGAGCATCAGGTTTGTCTGACACTTATCAAAATGGGATTTGTGTTTCTCATACTCCTTTGAAAATTTTGGGACTCTTGTTTGGGCCCCAGAACCTGCCTCAGTTAAACTGGGAACTTGTTCTTGGGAAAGTGGAAACTGAGGTTAATAGATGGAAACACTGGAAGTTTTCAAAGCTTAAAAGAATTCATATTTTGAAGCAATTTATCCTTCCTTGTTTGCAATATCTAGCTATGATTTTTCCCCTTCCTCCCCAGCTTGAAACAAAGTTATATAGTTTATTTTTCCAAATGCTGTGGGGGAATCGGTTACATCCTATTAAACGACAGTATACATATTTGGATAAAACCTCTGGAGGTTTAGGTATGTTAGATCCTGTTGTATTTGTACATTCCCTTTTATTTACAACTGCACTTAAATCTGGGTTAAGTCATGAAGATACCATTTGTAAAGGTTGGGTGGTTACTGTTTTGGGCACTTACTTTACAAAATGGCTTAATCTGGCCCCAAAATTGAATCCACACATTATTATCCCTGTTTATTTTAAACCAGCAGTACAAAAGTTGTTTAAATGGCAATTAACTAAGGTTATGATTTTGAATAATACCACTCAGTCATTATATCGGTTGATTGTTGGATTGCTTTACCCACAGGAGCCTTGTTTTAAAAACTGTCCTTCTGCTCTTAATTTTAGGGTTTTTGCCCAGCTTAATAATTCTAGATCGCCATTTTCTCAATGGTAAACACAGTGGCTTATAGTTTATGGGTGTTTAAATGTTAGGGGGAATGCTAAATATAAAGCTAAGGAGGAAAGGAATTGTCCTTATTCTGACTGTGTTAATGCGGAAGAAACTATGGAACATTTTTTTCTTTTTTGCTCTTATGCTAGGGGTTTATGGCCATATTTAGCAAAAACATGGAAATTGAACTGGCTTATGAATCAATCATATGATATGTTGGTCCTCGGGATTTATCCCCCTAGTTTATCTCCTTATTGGGATAGTACTTTGTTATTATTTTTTTGTTGTATAAAGTACTATTTATGGCAAGCTCGGTGCCAATGGGTAATCTATCAACACAAAATGTCCTATGATTGTTATGAATGTTTAATAACCAATGAACTTTTGGAGGATTTATTTTCAGGAATCAAAAAAGTTTTACTCCCGGACAGTTTCAAAATGGTGGAAAGGGTTTATTCACTTTATCAAATTTAAATGAGTTTTAAAGATGGCTTTATCATAATGAAGGTTTTTGTATGTTTGTGAATATTGTACTTTTTTTTGGAATTTTTTTTTGTAAAATGAATTACTGAGTTGTTTTCAATGTCTTGTTTCACAATAAAAACTCCCCTACTCTTTTCGATAAGTGCCATGAGATCTTTAACATCCACCTGAACTACTACCAATCCAGGCAGATGGGACCTCGGTTTAATGTGTCAAGTAATACCAAGCATTCAAAAGCATACACAAGCTTTCTTTAGATAGGCAGTTTAAATATGTTATAAAATGGCTTGGATCAAGCAAACAGTCTCATTGGGCAAAACCGGTCACATGACCTTGCATTAATGTCCCATTACTGTACAGTTCAGATTTTGCTTTCTTTTCTTCTTCCTTTTTTTTTTAGATTTTAAACCATTTTATAAGTGCAATAGTACACTCCAGGGTGTGCGATGATGCTATAAATTACCACACTTCCAGGTGGATGAAGGCACTCAGCTGTGCCTTGTGCCTTACAACTCACTTAGAGTGTGCATCCAGAAGCAAATGCTTTGATACCTTTTATTGGACCAACATAGATGTAACAACAAGAACAAAGTGCTCTAGCTTTTGGACCAACCAGTACTTCTTCAGAAGCTCATGGCAGTTGTTTAGAAAATACAATACTTATAACAGCTAGATAATGCAGAGAAAAACAGAAAAAAATTCCCATTGGTTTAAAATACTCATTTAAAAAAAAAAAACAGAAGATGATGTCAGAGAAGTTTAACAGTACCATACTGCTTTCAGCCAGAAGGAACCCTGGGTCAAACGTGCTTGGTGGAGCACACATACAAAGAATCCTACTGCATATAAATTTAATTGACATAAGATAACACTGCTGAAGCAGATAACTGCTAAATCAAGCTATGAGTGTCACAGTTAGAATAAGGATGTGATTACTGAATGGCAACCCCCACCCAGATTAAAGACAAACATAGAAACATAGAAACATAGAATTTGATGGCAGATAAGGACCACTTGGCCCACCTAGTCTGCCCATTTTCCTACCTAACAGACAAGCTGCAGATCCTAGTCAACCAACAGCTTACTTCCTCTTACCCGCCACTAGGACTGCCTTATGCCTGTCCCATGCATTCTTGAAGTCCCCCACTGTTCTTGACTCCACGACCTCCTCAGGGAGGCTGTTCCATGCATCCACAACCCTCTCAGTGAAAAAATACTTCCTCACATTACCCCTGAGCCGTCCCCCTCCTATCTTCAAATTGTGCCCCCTTGTTCTTGCACATCTCTTTTTCTGAAATATGCTACCCTCTTGGACTTTGTTAATTCCCTTGAGGTACTTGAAAGTTTCTATCATGTCCCCTCTCTCCCTTCTTTCCTCAAGAGTATACATATTAAGCTCCTTTAGTCTTTCTTCGTATGTCTTCTGGTGCAGACCCTGTACCATTTTGATTGCCCTCCTCTGGACAGCCTCCACTCTGCCTATGTCTTTGCGAAGGTGGGGTCTCCAGAACTGCACACAGTACTCAGATGGGGTCTCACCAACTGTCTGTACAGAGGATAACAACTTCCTGTTTCTACTATTGATGCCTCTTCCTATGCATCCCAGTATCCTCCCAGCCTTCCTTACTGCCTTCTCAATGCTTGCCCACCTTTAGGTCATCTGATATAATTACCCCCAGGTCCCTTTCTATTTTTACTGTTGTCAGTATCTCACCCCCCATTGCGTACGCTTCCCCTGGGTTTTTGTTTCCCATGTGCATTACCTTGCACTTCTTTGCTCTGAATCTGAGCTGCCATACATTTGACCATTCCGCCAACCTTGCCAAGTCCCTTCTCATCCTTTCCACTCCGTCTTGTGTATCAACCCTGTTGCAGATCTTTGTGTCATCTGCAAAGAGACATACTTTTCCTTCCAGTTCTTCTGCAATGTCTCTTATAAAGACATTAAAAAGGACCGGTCCCAGTACTGAACCCTGAGGTATCCCGCTAGTAACCCTCCTTTCTTCACTGTGTACTCCATTTACTACTACCCTTTGCATCCTGTTGTCTAGCCAGTTTTTATCCAGGCTACCACCTTGGGACCCACTCCAAGGCTGGTTATCTTGTGTATTAATCTTTTGTGTGGGACTGTATCAAATGCCTTGCTAAAATCTAGGTAGGCCATGTCCACAGCCCCTCCCTGGTCTACTACTTTGGTCACCCAGTCAAAGAAATCTATTAGATTCATCTGACACGACCTTCCCATCATGAATCCATGCTGCCTTGGGTCCTGTGCTCCACTGGCCTCTAGGTACTCAACAATTCTTTCCTTCAGAAGTGATTCCATCATTTTCCCTACCACTGAGGTCAAACTAACTGGTCTGTAGTTTCCTGCCTCTGTCCTGCTCCCACTTTTGTAAAGAGGAATCACATCTGCCCTCCTCCAATCCTTGGGTACCACCCCATACTCCCATGATTTGTTAACGAAAGTAGTCAGCGGTGTCACTAGTTCTACCCTTAGTTCTTTTAGAATTCTTGGGTGAATCCCATCAGGCCCCATTGCTTTGTCCACCTTCAATTTTATTAGTTCTTTCTGAATCCTTTCTTCTGTAAATGGACTGGCATCAACCCCCGTCTTCAGAGTGTTTCTCTTGTTTGGGTTAGGTAACTCCCCCTCCTCTTCCTTTGTGAATACTGAGCAGAAATATTTGTTCAGTATCCCTGCTTTTTCACTGTCACCCTCTACCCACATTCCCTTCCCTTTATTAAGCTTCAGTATCCCTCCTTTGGTCTTTCTTCGCTCCTAATGTACCTATAAAGGTCTTACCCCCTTCTTAACAAATTGGCTATCCTTTCCTCGGTTTGGGCCTTTGCTATTCTGACTGCCTTCCCAGCCTCTTTCGCGTTAACTGATAAAGTTCTCTGTCCTGCTCCTTCTGTGTTTCCTTATATTTCCTGAATGCTGTCCTTTTCTCCTTAACCTTCCCTGCCACTCTTTTATGAACCATAGCGGTTTTTTCCTTCGTTGTGTTTTATTGATTTGCTTTACACAAAGGCTTGTTGCCTCTGCGATGGCTGTTTTGATCACTCCCCATTGTTCCTCCACCCCTCCTTCTTGCCTGTTTGCTAGTGCTTTTCTGAGGCACTCTTTCATTTTCCCAAAGTCAGCCCTCCTAAAGTCTAGTACTCTTGCTTTTGTATGGCTTGATTGTGTGCTAGTGTTTATCATGACCCACACTGTTTGGTGGTCGCTTGTTCCCAGATGGCTACCCACTTCCAGATCTGAGATTCTTTCTCCATCCCCATTTGAAAGTACCAGGTCTAAGATTGCTCCCTCCCGAGTGGGTTCTGATACTAGCTGTCTGAGGCATGCCCCCTGTAGGGCATCAGGAATGACCCTGCTCTTGGATGTGCCTGCAGCAAAGGTGCTCCAGTTAACATCTGGCATATTCAGGTCCCCCATCAACAATATCTCCCCTTTTTCTGCCATTCTAAGAAAGCCTTCTATCATTTCCTTGTCCATTCCCTCCCCCTGAGATGGGGGTCTGTATACAACCCCCATGCGGATTGTGGTGCCATTTTCTGTCTCCAGCGTGACCCAAAGTGCCTCATCTGCTCCATTTACTCTTTAGTTCTGTTGCTTTGATCCCTTCCTTTACATAGAGAGCTACTCCTCCTCCTCTTTTACCCTCCCTGTCCCTCCTGTAGATTGTGTATCCTGGTATGTTGACATCCCAGTCATGGTTCTCTGTGTACCATGTTTCTGTGACTGCCACAATATCCAGGCAACCCTCTTCCATCAAGACCACTAGTTCAGGGAGCTTGTTACACAGACTACGGGCATTGGTACTCATCACCCTCCACTTTTTGATAGCCTTACCCCTTTTAGCCCCATTTCTGTCCTTACTGCCTTTGCCTTTTTTTACATTTAAATCTGTTCTGCTCCCTAATAACTTCTGTACCTTGGTGTTTACCTCACTAATCACCATGTTTTGTGGGGGGAGGCTCGGATTTCCCTGCTCCTTTTCAGTGCCTCCCCTTGGCTAGTTTAAATGCTTGCCAATGAAGCATTAAACCTCTCCATATAGGATCCTGGTTCCCCTGGACAGATGCAGACCATCGCACCAGTATAGGTCTGCATCCTCCAGGTGGCTCCCCAGTCCCCAATGAAGCCAAAACCCTGAGCTCCACCAGTTTTCAACCACTTATTGAATTCCTGGTGAGGAAGTGCCTAGCATCTCCCTTGCCATAGAAAGGCAGCACCTCCGAGAAGGTTACCGTGCGCTCACTTGTCTAAGGCCCCTTCCCAACTCTACAAACTCCTCTTGCACTGCTCTGATCCCATTTCTAGCCAGGTCATTTGTCCCTAGGTGGACAATGACATCCAGCTCCCTCCCTCGTGCAGCTCCTCCCACAATCCTGAGGATTCGCTTCCTGTCCCTCCAAGCTGTGGCACCAGGAAGGCACCTTACCTCCCTCTCCCCTTCCTCCCCATTTCTACCCCCCTAATGATTGAGTCCCCCACCAGGAGTTGTTTCCTTCCAGTGTGGGGTCCCATGCCACCCTCCTGTGGGTCTCCTTTGTGAAGGTTCCCAGCATCCTCCTTGGTCTCCACTGCAAGTGCCTCCATAGAGGAACCACTATCAACCAGAAGAGCGAATGAACTGTGGAGAGGTACAGCTGGAGGGATGCAACTCTGTTCCACCACCCTCTCCCTCCTTGAGCCCACCCTGGACCAGCCTCTCCTCTTTCTTGGCAACCTCTGAGGTAGTGGCATTGGCCCTGGTGGTCCCTGGGTGGGGGGGAGGAGATTTCACGAATCCTAGGCAGGTCAGCCTGGAGACGGGAAACCTCTTCTCTCAGACCAGAGAGGTGCCTGCAAATAGGGCAGCATCGCAGCCTCCAGAATGTCTCCCGGAACACTGCCGCCCCACAGTCATTGCACTGCACCACTCCTATCATGTCTTATTTTGTGTTCTCTCTACTGTTTCTCTGGATGCTTATTCTCTCCTCTCCTTACAACTCTCACCCTTCCTGTTCTGGGACAGCAACTTCCTATCTTCTTCAGTAGCCTCCTTCTTCCTTGCTCAATATCAGACCACCAGCAGCTAGGGGGAGAGTGAGCTACTTTTTTGACTTTAGGGTTGACAAAACCAATGTTTCTCTATGATCCTTTCCTTCCTACTGCCAAACAGGAAGTTCCTGTTGACAGTCAAATCCAGTGGCTATAAAAGTAGAACTGGCTTTGGGTGGGTGGAGGGGTGGGATGGAGGGCAATTAGTAAGAAAAAAAGGCTAGCAACAGGAAGTTGCAATTTGACTCACCTGCTTTTATAGTGTCTAAACCACACCCCCAGTAAGCTCTCTTTCCTCCTACTGGTTTAGCAAAGTCAGCTGATACAGTACTCTTCACTGCACAGAACACACACTGACTTTCTTTCTTTTCTTTCTTTTTTAACCCTAAATAAGACCCCTTCTACTTCTAATAAAGTTATCTGTCTACTTAATCTTAACAGACACTGACTCCTGCTGAGATATACATTTTAAATTAATAAGAAAATGTAGCTTCTTTTAGTTAGCTGCTTTCTGCTCTTCAAGCAAGGCTAGCAACAGGAAGTTGTAATTTGACTCACCTGCTTTTATAGTGTCTAAACCACACCCCCAGGTAAGCTCTCTTTCCTCCTACTGGTTTAGCAAAGTCAGCTGATACAGTACCCTTCACTGCACAGAACACACACTGACTTTCTTTTCTTTCTTTTTTAACCCTAAATAAGACCCCTTCTACTTCTAATAAAGTTACCTGTCTACTTAATCTTAACAGACACTGACTCCTGCTGAGATATACGTTTTAAATTATTAAGAAAATGTAGCTTCTTTTAGTTAGCTGCTTTCTGCTCTTCAAGCAAGGCTAGCAACAGCAAACTAAGATTGTTATAGGGCTCATGAAGTTTCAATGTCAGCATTATAGATAAGAATTTACCAGTAAAGTTGTCTTAAAAACATCAGTGCACACTGTGTGATGTGTAAAGCCTAGCTGGACCTGTCACCCAGCTGTAGTCTCAAGCTAGATATAAGGCCCAAGAAATTTCAAAAACCTCAGGACTATATAAATGATAATTTAAATATAAATTGATAATATTAGTGTCAAACAAAAAACTCTAGTCGAGGAACCTCAAGGAATTAAGACCATGTAGCCTGATATGTACTGATGTCAATATACACTGAGAATGTAACAACTTGATGTGCCACAAGTGTCTAAGGAATCTGAAAAAGAGATAAAAATGTAATTTCTCTCCTCCTCTTCATACAAACAATACACCCTAACCCACCCCACATCACCATAATGTGGGTGGGGAGATTATAACTTAAGGAGATGTTGTCTCTCTCTCTCTCTGTCTCTCCCCTTTTTCCTCTCTCTCTCTCTCTCTCTCTCTCCCACAGACACACACACACACACACACACACACACACACACACACACACACTCTCTCTCCTAGTGAACCTATATTCACTTCAGTCACTGCAATTGTTCCCCAAAGGAATTCATCTTGTCATGAAATCCTGAGTAAAAGGGCTTATGTCTCCTAATACCTACAGAGCAAAAATGTGACACTATTTAACTGTACTATCTGCATAGTAACATTTCCAAGGATACTGGATAGAACTACAATGAAATAAACCTGCCACCCTCCCCAGGATAAGGTAACTAGAAGTAAATATAAAGTATGTGTGTAAGACCAGAGGTCTAACATACCTACATATCCACAAATTACTACAATATTAGCCTAATGTAAAAAGATCTGTGCAGAACCCTCATGCAAATGAGATCACGCACCCCAATATGTACAGAGTTACAAAAATTATATGTGACAGTATATAACACTCCTGATGTACAGTAGCAGGCTAGATAATCTGAATATGGTGCAATGGAATCAATCCCACCCCCAGGCAAAGATAAAAAGTAAGGAGGAATTAATATTCATTATGTGTGTGAAATAAGACTAGTAACACATTATAACTCCAGATATCTAAATAGAGACTTATCTCAATGTGACAGCAAACCCCACATGTGTTATATCACATACCTCACAACACATACCCTCAAACCCACATACATACACACACGCACCCACATCCCACACATGCTGAAGTCCTATAATATGTCAGTTTGAAGAAGAAAAGGTCTGCGGATGTTACTTTCTGTAGTGTCCCATAAAACCAAGATCAACATTCATCCCATCTGCTACCATATTGAGATGTAAAATAAGTTTAATCTCAAAAGCTCATCGCTGTTGTGTGTTTTTGAGATTTCCTTTTAAGACCATTACTGACATATCTGAGATTGAGTGGTCAGGCTGGGAGAAGTGGTGCCCCACTGGTTTTTCAGTCTTCTTTGCTGTAATAGTATGTCTGTGTGAGTTCATCCTAGTGTGGAGCTGTTGGCGTGTCTCTCCAACATAACCTGTTTGTGGACATCTCTTGCACTGAATGAAATAAACAACATGTCGTGACATGCATGTATAACTCCCATGCACCTGGAATTGTCTGTTTTGTGATGTAACCACACAGTCCGAGGTAGAAATGAGCCTACAAGTCTTACAGGGCGATTATAGGGTCGTGTGCCATTGTGTGACATGGTATTCTGTTCCGTGAAAGTTTGCTCCTAATAATTAGGCTGGATAAATTTGGTGGTTGTTTAAAAGATAGTAGTGGGAGTTCTTAAAAATACAATTAAGGGTTTCATCCTCCCTAAATATTGGGTGGAGATCTTTAATAATCTTACACAGGCGTTCAAGGTCTGCATGATATGTGACTACCAAGGGTATTCTGTCTGTAGCTGTATTTTCTTTATATTGAAGTAGTTGTTGTCTTGGTACTTGCGTTGCCCGTTCTGTTATCCTGTCAATTTCCCTGGAAGAGTGTCCCTGCTCAATAAAGGTGTTTTTCAACATAGCCAAGTGTGTATCTCTGTCATCCTCATTTGAACAAATACAGTGACAACGGAGTGCTTGACTGTATATGATAGATTTTTTTGTATGGTTTAGGTGATTACTTTTCTTGTGCAGGTATCTCTGTCTGTCTGTTGGCTTCCTGTAAATATGTATGTAAGGTTCCATCCTTAATGGTGACTGTGGTGTCCAGAAAGTTAACCTTGGTGGTAGAGTACTCCAGGGTAAGCTTTATGGTAGGGTAGAGATTATTAAGTTTGTGATGAAAATCTTTGAGTGCATCTGTGCCCTCCGTCCAGATGATAAACAAATCATCAATGTAACGGAAATAAGCTAGTGGTTTGTGGGGATACTGCCTTAAAAAATCCTCCTCCAAGTCAGCCATAAAGAGGTTAGAATACTGTGGAGCCATTTTGGTGCCCATTGCTGTTCCCAAAGTTTGAACATAATGTTTACCATTGAAGTTGAAGTTGTTATGTGTCAAAATGAATTCCATAAGTTCCTCCACCACTCCAGGGTTGATGTTTTGTTCCGGTCCTTTCTCATGTACGTATTTAAGGCATGCTGCAATGCCATCTGTGTGTAGAATATTAGTGTAGAGGGATGTTACATCCATTGTCACTAAAATGGTATCAGGTGGTAAATCCTTATAACCAGAAAGTACATGCAAAAAGTGCACAGTGTCCTGGACATAACTGTCTCTTTCCATAACCAGCGGTTTCAAAATGGTCTCTATAAACCCTGAGATCCCCTCAGTCAAGGTACCATTACCAGAGACTATGGGTCTCCCTGGATTGCCAGGTTTATGTATTTTAGGCAGCATGTAGAATGTCCCTGGCCTGGGTTCATCAGGGATGAGGTGAGTTAGTTTCTCTCGGACATGGTCTGGAAATGTTTTAATTAAGCCACGTAGTTCATCTTTATACCTTGTAGTGGGGTCACTCTCTAGTTCTCTGTAGTATGTAAGATCTGTTAGCTGTCTATTAGCTTCATTAATATAATCTTCTCTATTTAAAATCACCACTGCAGAGCCTTTATCAGCTTTTTTGATGACAATGTTGTGGTTTGATTTCAGTGTCCCTATAGCTCTCTGTTTCAGTGGACTCATGGCTTGATTTAGGAGTTATCTGCTTCAGCAGTGTTATCTTATGTCAATTAAATTTATATGTAGTAGGATTCTTTGTATGTGTGTTCCACCAAGCACGTTTGACCCAGGGTTCCTTCTGGCTGAAAGCAGTATGGTACTGTTAAACTTCTCTGACATCATCTTCTGTTTTTTTTTTTTTTTAAATGAGTATTTTAAACCAATGGGGATTTTTTTCTGTTTTTCTCTCTGCATTATCTAGTTGTTATAGTATTGTATTTTCTAAACAACTGCCATGAGCTTCTGAAGAAGGGCTGGTTGGTCCGAAAGCTAGAGCACTTTGTTCTTGTTGTTACATCTATGTTGGTCCATTAAAAGGTATCAAATCATTTGCTTCTGGATCTATTCTTGCAAGGACCAATATGGCAACTACTAAATTTAGAGTGTGCAGTAATTTAGCATTACTACACACCTGCCATGTGTCATTGCTTACTTTATATTGCATGGTTGACCTCCATTACCTACTGATTTCAATGACATGAGAAATGCAGTTTATAGTTCAGTTACATAGAAACATAGATACATAGATGTCCTCAAAAAAAGGTCCTGTGGCCCATAATGACTGCACAATCCTACCTATCTAATGTTGACTGTGAGGGCCATAGTGGCCCTTCACTCCTCCTTACCCTCTCCCCTTTAACCACTGTCTTTACCAGCCTCATGTGTCTTTACCTTCCATGTTTGAACCCCCTACTGACTTTGCACAGACTACTATACTTCCTCTGGTAATAATATCCAACACTTTATCCATGAAGAAACATTTTCTGATGTCTCTCTTAAATCTCCCACTCACCAGCTTTATTGAGTTTCCCCTGATACTTGTATTTCCCTTCAGCATGACTGGGTCTAGGTCAAAACCAAGAAAACAAAACACCACAGTCCACAATAGAGAGGTCAAAAGGTCAACAGTAAAAAAGACGCTCCTCACAAATACACAGACACTAAAAACAGTGTGGCATCTTGGGGAAGGAGGATAAGGTATTGCCGACTCAGGGAGGGTGAAATTCAGGGGAGGATTTACTACTGCTGACTCAGGGAGGGTAAAGTTGGGGGCAGATGTACTATTCCAGCTCCTGAGGGGACGAACTCAGGGACTGAGAAAGATGGGGGGGCAGATTTACTATTTGAACTCTGGAGAGGATGCAACTCGGTGGAGAAAGATGGGGCTTGATTTGGTATTCTAACTATGGGGATGCAACTTGAGGGGGGACATGGCAAAAAAAAATGATGGAGTCAGAATCGAACCTAAGTCAGCTGGATATAGCATGCTCATTCACAACTTGTGATTCTAAACTCTTCGATACGCTACCAGCATAGATAGGCAGCACACACCCGTGGACTTACAGTACTCAGCATGAATGAAAACACCTACAAGTGCAGTGCTATAATGTCTCTGTGCTATTATATCAATGTAGCTGTTTTCACTTACACTATTTTGTCAGCGTCAGCTTCACCGCGCTGTTATTTCCATGCAGTATTGACCAGATACCAGCATGAATAACACTCAGTTATGTATTTTATTGATCCTGCAATGGTATTTGTATCTTTTTGTCATGTTCTCCCCCTTCTCTTCCATGGAGTGCATGCTGAGATCTTTCAGCTTCTCCAGAAAAGTCTTCTCCTGCTGATCTTGTGTCATTTTGGGTCCCATCCACTGCACCGTCCCCATCCCGTCCTTGCCTTTCTTCAAGTGTTGGCCCCAGAGTGGCACACAGTATGTCAGAGGAGGATGAACCAGGGTTCTTTACGGTGGCAGTATTCCCTCACTCCTCTAGCTACTGAGCCCCATTCCAATACATCCCAGCATGCAATATGCTCTCCCTACTGCCCTGTTGCACTGCGCTGATGTTTTTAAATTGTTCAATATTTTACCCAAGGTCTCTCTCCTCAGTTGAACTTTCCACTGTTACCTTAATCTGTTTCTATTTGGATTTTTTGCTCCTTTATGCAGTACCTTGCACTTCATAGGATTCAGATTCAACTGTCAGACCTTTGACTACTTCTTTAGTCTTTCCAGGCCCTCTCTCATATTTCTTACTTCTTTCTCACTGTTCCCTCTTCTGCAGCTCTTAGTATTGTCCACAAAGAAGCAGACATTTCCCTTAATCCCTACACCAATATCACAGATGAGTTGGTTGAAGACGACCGGATCCAAAACCGTTTCCTGTTGCACGCCACTGGTGACATTCCCGACCTCTGAGTGTTCCCTATTAAGGACAACCTTCTAGATTCTGTCACTTAGCCAGTTTCCTACCCATTCTTGTTATCCTTTCCTCCACTCTCAGGTCACCCAACATTTTGACCAACCGTTCATATGGAACAGAGTAAAAGGCATTGCTGAAGTCAAGTTATAGTGTCCACTGCCTGACCATTGTCTACCACCTCTGTCACTCAGAAAAAGAAGCCAATCAGATTTGTTTTCCACAACCTCACTCCCACGAACCCATGCTGTCTGATATCTTGAAGTTTATTTGCCTCCAGGAAACCCACTAGTATCTCCATTATTAAGGTCCCTACTAACTTTTCCACTATGAACAACTGGCTGACAGGTCTGAAGTTCCCTGCTTTGTCCCTACTTATTCTCTCCTGGGTACAATATAAATCACAGGTTGTTACAGAGTGGCAGTTGTGGTGGTTATACTGCATATGTTGAGGAAGGGAAATTGTCATATCTAAGTTTGTAGGCAGGGGAGTTGTCCTTTTAAATGGAAAGGGACCTGGGGTAGTCATATCAGATGACCTAAAGGTGGGTCAGCAATGTGAGAAGGCAGTAAGGAGGGCTGGGGGAGTTGTTGGCCCTCTGTACAGACAGTTGGTAAGACCACATCTGGAGTACTGTGTACAGTTCTGGAGACCCCATCTCTGCAAAAACATAGACAGGGTGGAGGCTGTTCAGAGGAAGGCTACCAAAATGATGCAGGGTCTGCATCAGAAGACATATGAAGAAAGACTAAAGGAACTAAAGATGTATAACCTCAAGGAAAGGAGGGAGAGAGGGACATGATAGAAACTTTCAAATACCTCAAGAAAATCAACAAAGTCCAAGAGGGTAGCATCTTTCAGAAAAAGAGATGTGCAAAAACAAGGGGGCACAATTTGAAGATAGAGGGGGGATGGCTCAGAGGTAATGTAAGGAAGTATTTCTTCACAGAGAGGGTTGTGGATACATGGAACAGCCTTCCTGAGGAGGTCATAGAGTCAAAAACAGTGGGGGAATTCAGGAATGCATGGGACAGACATAAGGCAATTCTAGTGGGGGTAGGAAGAAGTAGGCTGTTGGACAACTAGGATCTGCAGCTTACCCATTAGGTAGGGAAATGAGCAGACTAGGTGGGCCAAGTGGTCCTTATCTGCTGTCAAATTCTATGTTTCTATGTGGTGGAAATCTCCTATAGTTATTAATGGAGGAAGGTGACACAGAAGCAAGAACTCTCATGCAGTCTTATTAGAGACAGTGGAACTGGGTTCCTGCTAAATTTAATCCCAAGGCAACGACCCAGTGCAGCAGCTGGGCAACTGGATATGCACCCTACAGCAGGAAAAACATACCAGAAACAACTGTTGTATTACCATATTGGTATGTTTGTTGCAGGCTCCAAAAACACTTGCACAAAACATAGGAGAAACTCAGACAAAACTTACAGTCAGCTGCACTGGATGCAGCAAAGCAACAGTAAGCAACACTATTAAAACATAACATTAAATAAATTAGAGGGTGGGGGTACGGGGGTACATATACAAGGGAGTAAGGGTACTTGGTGGTCTAGCAAGTATGAAAAGTGAGACAACAGAGGCATGGACAAGAGACTGAACTCTGGTTAATACTTAGCCAGGCACTGGAGCTAGTTGCTGGAGCAAGTGGAGGAGGGATGGTCCTGGACAAGGGCTTTGAAAGAAGAAGGGGAGGAAGAGGTGTGTAGAGACAGTAGTTCTTCCAGAGGTGGGGAAGATGGGAGAAGGAAGACTGACCAGTGGAGAATTTGCAATGAGGGATAGAGAAGGAGCGGTCAATGGAGGAGCAGAGGAAGTAGCTGAAGGAGAGAGAGAGGGAGAAAAGAGAGAAGAAAGAGATGTAGCAGGGAAGGGGGTAGAACTAGTATTTGAATATAATGGAGGCGCAGTTGGATCCATGACACCGGTTCAACAAAAATTATGTCGACCAACATCACGGTGATGGATTTATGTCGACCACAAGTTGCGGTCTGCATAAATCCATCAAGTAAACTGTCTTTTTTTCGGGGCGGGGCTTTGACACCCGAACTGCCCCATGCAGGGGTCTCTGCTACCCACACCCCCATCCTTTAAAATGATCAACTCTGGGTTGGAGTTGATTCAGGGTTGGGTGCTATACCCGGTCAAAGCAGTGCTGAGGTCCTACAGGTACATTCCTGTGGCAACAGTGAATTGCAGTCAGAATGTCATTTGCTGTGCACTGTTGCATTCAGACAGCATACCGACCTGGTTCAAGGTATGTCTGCCCTCAAAATAGGGGACAAAGAGGTTCAAGCAGATGGTGCAGCATCAGGTGCTGGCACTTTCATTAATGAGAAGTAATCATCCTCAGATGTGTAATCAAGGAAAAGAGGGTGATTAAAATATACCACCTGCAGAGGACTGCCTGTGTGATTACTGAATATGGAGTACTTATTTTGCAAATGTGCAGACAATCATGAATACCATTATACATTTTGAGTGGCAACACCAGGGTGCAGTAATGAGCGCAGGGAGGGCATTTAAGAGAAAGCCCTTCTCCTTAAATTTAATAATATTACAGATTAAGTGAATGCGTCTGACCATTAAGAGCACTCCTTTCCCCCGAGACACTCTTATTCTGTAAAGTGCCAAATGCACAGGTGTCCTGGAAATGGGCTTGTTCAGGGAAGTTTTTAAGATTTTTAATATATTATTGATCAACCTTGATCAATAATACATTAATACTGCAGTGGAGCCCACTCTAACCATTCATAGGTATCATAGGTAAATGCAAGCCAAGTGGGCAGAGCCCATAACAGCTCACCAAAATCAGAATGAATAAATACCCCATGATATTATTCTTAATACAATACTCATCTAGCTTCTTTTTAGACACATCCATATTGCCACTATCAATATCTGTACTGGTAAAAAGTTCCACAAGCTGACCCCTTTAATTGATCCAGTATGTCCTTTTCTGGGTATGACACAAATCCCCCTTTAGCTGCAAAGGCATGTGACCAAGTATCATAGTATGAGTCCCTTGTCATAAGTCCCAGACAATCCCATAAATTGTGATTCAGAAATACACTATACACTAGGCAGATATCACCCCAGAGTCATCTATACTCAAATGAGTATAGCTCTAAAGTTTTTAGTCTCACATTGTAATCTAGGTGATCTAGGGCCATTACTGTCCTAGAGGCTTTGTGTTGGATTTAAGTTGCAAGAGTGGTCTCATGTTCTCATTTGGAGTCTGTTACTGACCGTGGCTGAAAGGGAGCACAGTAGTATGTAAACGACAAATGAGAGGAACTTTTCTGAGCACTTTTGAGACAGAATGGAGGAGTGGGGATGGAGCGGAGAAGCAGGACAGGAAGGCAGACTGGGGAGGAGACCACACACTGAGCGGGACTGTCACAGCAAGGAAAAGAGGTAGTCTGGACAAACTGTGATACGGTGTTCAGCTGGAGGGTATACTTTTCTTTTTGATTAGGCTGTTTGCGTGCAGTATAAAGGTATTCTATCTTTGATTGGGATTACCTGGTTAATCCGTGGAGCCTGCTTATAAAAGGGTCTTGGGTCACTGATTGTTTTTCATCTGATGATTGACAAAGGAGAAACCCATGCCCCCTCCACCATCCCCACCCACCCCAGGGTGGAGCCACCTTTATAGGTATCCAGCAGGTCAATCCTTCTTAAGGGTGGAGTGGTACATTTTATACAATAAGTAGCCCTTACAGCATTAGGCAAGTAAAGTAAAGAGGAGCGGTATCACACTCACACACACACACACACAAAAAGTAAGGGACGTAACTGAACACTATTAAGTGAAAGGTCACACCCATGATGGGAGTGGTGCAGTGCAGTGGTTGTGGCACAGCAGCCTTCAGTGAGACATTATGGAGGCTGCAATGCTGCCCTATCTGCAGGCACCTCTCTGGATTGAGGGAGGAGGTTGCCTGTCTCTGAGCTGAGTTGGCCATGTTACAGGGTACATTCACCCCCACCCAGAGGCCACTGGGTCCACAACCTGAACCTCAAAGGATGCCCAGGAGGAGGAGTGGTGTACCATGGTGGTCTCACAGAGAGTGAGGGAGGGGGGTCTGAAGCACATCCCCCAACTGGTCCAGCTAAGTAACTCCTACACTGTTTTGGAGGAGCAGGAAAACCCTCATAAAGGCACCCACAGCTGATACAAAGGAGGATGGGTAGGTCCTCTGTGATGGAGCCCCAGGGAAGGGGAAAGAGGACCCCAGAGGAGGGGGAAGCTACTCCTGGTGGGGGACTCAGTTATCCATGGAGTGAAGTTAGGGACACCTAGCAGGGGGGAGAGGGCAGTCAAGTGCCTTCCAGGAAGCTCTGCATGGAGGGATGGGAAGCAGATCCATAGGATCACAAGGGCAATAGTAAGGAGGGAGAAACTGGATGTCATTGTAAACATTGGGACCAATGACCTAGCAGGGGACAAGGTGGAGTTAGTCAGAGTCCAGGAGGATTTCAGGAAGCTGGGGGGAGCCTGAAGCAAATAGCATGCTCCGTATCCTTCTCGGAGGTACTACCTATCCAAGGTTAGGTCACTCCACATCCAGAAATTCAACTCCTGGTTGAAGGAATGGTGTGAAAAAAAGGGTTTTGGCTTCATGGGGGACTGGGCCCCCCCCGGAAGGATGCGAGCCTGTATAAGGATGATGGCCTGCATCCATCAGGAAAGAGGACCTCAGTCCTGAGCGAGAAGATTAAATGCTTCAGCAGCAAGCATTTAAACTGGCCAAGGAGGGGGGCAGGAAGGTCAGGAGTCTTAGTATTACCTCCCTGGTGGACACATGCAGGAAAATGAGTTGATGACAGGGGCAACAGAAGCAAGTGGGAAGAAAGAAGCAGAGAAGTCAAGGCCACAAAAGAATGATAACTGGGGTGAGGGAAAAAGCAGGGGAGCAAAAACTGGAGCAGAGGGAGGACAGGCTGCAGAACATGGAAGGCCATGGTAACTAATGCCTGCAGCCTGGGAAATAAAATCCCAGACCTGGAGGCCTTGTTAGTGAAGACAGTTCCAAAACAGAGCTGCGACCGGCATTTTAGAAGGATGGTGCGACTGACAAAAGGGCAGCAAGCCCACTCATAAGCACACCCAAAACCAGCAGTCAATGGACTCTTTTACCTCACATAAAGCATAAAATGCTATCCAGGCAAAAATGAGAGTACCATAAATCAATTTATTTGTAAATCTCTCAGGGGAGGAAGACTCATTGCAAGCTGAAGCGCTGAGGGAAAGTTTGGGGCTCTTTCTGTGAATCTCAATCCAGGATTTACAAATAAATTAATTCATGGTACTCTTCATTTTTGCCTGGATAGCATTTTGTGCTTTATGTGAGGTAAAAGAGTGCATTGACTGCTTGTTTTGGGTGCGCTTATTAGTGGAGGCAGACCTGGACATAGCAGCAATAACAGAGATGTGGTATACTGCAAATCATGAGTAGGACATAAATGTACCGGGTTATGCTCTGTTCAGGAGGGATGGGGGGGCCTCTATGTCAGAGAGAGTATAAAGGCAACAGAGGTGCAGGGTAGACAGCGGGAAGCAGAGGCACTGTGGGTCACCCTTGAACCTGGCAATGGCACAGCAATACACACAGGGGTGATCTACGGGCCTCTGGCACAAGGGGAGGATATGGACAGGGAGCTAGTGGATGAAATACACAAGATGGTAACTAAAGGTGAAGTTCTGCTGCTGAGTAATTTCAGTATATCAGCTGTGGATTGGACCACCCAGGCAGCTTCTTCAGCCAGAAGCAGAGGCATCCTAGATTCACTACAGGGGGACATCTCAGGCAGCTGGTAGGGTTGTCAGAACCCTCTGAACTTCTGGGTTCTAGTTCTAGTCTAGAACTTTTGAAAACGTTCTAGGGTTCTAATCTTTTTTAGAACTTTTTAGAACTCAAACCCTATTTTTTAGTTGTGCTGCCAGTAATGAAGATAGTAATGAAATACATGTAAAGGAAAAACTGTTTAATATAAGGGGGAGAGAAATGGTCATGTGTGACATTGATAGGAATACAACTAGGTTTATCTATGGTTTCTTCTGTTTGCTAAAGCCAGCAACTTAATATGTAACAGGCCCACTCACCCACCCATATGTTAAAAGTTTTCCTGCTGCAGCTGCACCATAGTTCCTTAGTGAAAGAAAGCGGCACAATAGCCATTTATGTACTCAGTTATATATACTCATCGTCATGAATTGTTAGAAAAATTAACTGATATTACCTAATTTCAGCTATTTGCTGCTTTGTGTTTTAAATGAGTAAATCAAAAGTTGCTATGTTTAAAAGAAAGTTTTTATAACAAAGTCAAGCCAAGGTACTGTAGCTGCAGCACATGGAACTGTTGCAAAACATATGTCATAACGTAGTCAGTCAAGACATTTGAATAAAAAAAATATGCCAGTCATTGCCGCTGGCAAAAAAATGCATGCAATTTTCTAAGATAATGCATACATATACCAACATTCGTGTTGGCAAATTGAAGTAATACATACAACTTTCTGAGATGATGCATTTTTCCAGCTGATATGTCAATAAAATCTGTATTTCAGTCACATAAATGAAAAAAGTGGTTTCCTCACTACATACTAATTTAAGGAACATTTAATGTAGCTGCAGCAGTTGGCATGTAATGTTTAAGGGACAGTGTCTGTCAACCCCATTATGTATCAAATTATCATTACTTGTAAAGCAAAAACACTTTATGATAGGTCACATTCTGTGAAAACTGCTGATGCAAATTTTCTTTTATTTCTGATTCCTTTATTCTTTTTTTAAAGGGGACAGGACACTTGTGCTAGGTGGCAGCAGTTTGCAATGTATTTAATAAGAAAAAAAAATATATATATATATTATATCTATAGTAGGTTCCACAGTGGGCAATTGGTACAGCCCTCCCATACCATCGGTCTGTCATCATCTTTTTCCTCACCATTCCCAGCCGATCACGAATCTGTGAACGAAAGGACTAAAACAACACCCACCTTTCACCCCAGCACCCATTCCACTTTTCTTCCACCACCCTCATCTATGCAGTAGCACCCATACCACCTTTACACCCATGTGTTAAAACCAACCCACAACCCTCACCCCCTCAAGCATGTATTCCACCGTCCTCCCTCACCCAAATGGTTAAACTACCCCCACACGTAGTCATGAACTACCATTCATGTCACCCTTCTCCGTCCCTCACCCATGTTAAAACCAACCCCCAACCCTCACCCATGCACTAGCATCCATGCCATCTTTCTCCCTCTTGCATCCATGTTAAACCAACCTCCAGCCCTTTCCCACCCTCCAGCACCCATTCTAACCTCTTCCCCCCTCAAATGCTAAAACTACCACATGCTTACTCAAGAAAAATGAAACTCTTGTCTCCAAATGAGCCATACTTAATTGTTCCTTAATAAACAACACTTATGAGAAAAACTGTCTTTTCAATTGCTTTCTTCTTATGGACAACATTCTGTACAGTCCTCTTCATGGAACCAGTAATTTGAGAGTTGTTGCTATTATGCCATGGTCTGTGTACAACAGAATGTTAAACATGAGCTATTGTGGTATGAGACCTATCTATGCTTACAGAATATGTGCTCAACCATGACATAGGTAAAACTCCAGATGACTCTGTTTCTCAGAAGAGACTTGTAACAGGATGCTGCCCACAGACACATAACAATACAAAATACAGTTTTTCCCATAATTTTTTATTCAGTAAGGTAAGTTACATATGAATCATTCTGGTTTATGGCTAACATTTCTGTAATTGAAAAAATAATAAACAGCTACCAATTAGAACTCATTGTTTTGTCCTCTTTAAAACTGAAAAATAGACCGCCCCCGGTCCCAGCCCATACTGATGCACCACAAAGTCACAGAAGGTAAATCCAAAAATATATGTTTGCACTTTAACTATAAATAATATGATACTGAAATAATTGACATGACAGTGTCCCTTTTATGCCAAATTTGGGCCTATTCCCACTGATGTTAAAATTGCCCCATATATAAAACTTGTTGACTTTAGACCCTAGCTACAAAGCAGTTCGCCACGAAATGGTGAAAGTTTTGTGGGGTATATAGTCCAAGGTAGTAGATTGAGAAAGGAGAGAGACAACCAAAGTCATCACAGTCTGTAAAAGTTTCCTTTTGAGTGCAGAGAGACTCTGTCCCACACAATATTTACCAGCCACCACCATCTGAGTTGTCATCACCATCAACATCTACAACATCAATCACTTCAGGATCAGTTTGTATACTCTTGTAGGGATATGAAAATCTTGACTTATTAACTTTAATAAAAGTTAACTTGTGTACATTTTCTGGCAGCAACCTATTTCTGGTGTCTGTCACAATATTGCCTGCTGTACTAAACATGAATTCTGAAGAGACACTTGTTGCAGGACAACCAAGATATTTACAGGCTTCATCATACAGCTCTGTCCAAATCTACTTTTTTGATCTCCAGTATTCAAAAGGGCATGCATCAATAGGAATAGGCAGTTCTTGCAAGTAACTGTCTACCATGATGGACAGAGACCGCTCAGAAGAGGAATCAGCATAAGCTGGCATGGGAGCAATTTGGGAAAGGTTTTGCCACAGATTTAGCTTGCTACTAAGGGCTGAAGAAGTGACAGTTGTGGAACAACTACTGTTAATGTTTGGTGACAATTCTAGTTCTGTATCCCTTTGTGAAGATGAAGCTGCATGTTGTGGTGATGACAACCTGAGGGTACTGTGCGTGTCTGTGTTTGACTCCTGTGAGTGCTGCAGCTCATCTAGCAACAGACATTTGTACTGTTCTATATCACCTGTTTTTGGTAGATGTATAGCCTTGAACCTTGGATCTAAAAGAGTTGCAAGGATGTAGTGTTTTGATTTCGTCATTGCAACTGATTTGTCATTGGTTTTGAAGCGCCCGCTCATTCTCTTTATGAGATTCCCATGATACAGGCGACATGTTGTCTGAGCTTCAGATCTGTCTTTTTCTATTTGTATATTTAGAACACTAAGATGATGTGAAATCAGCATTATGAGTGGGATAACCTGACTCACAGATGCGTCTTCAGAAGACATGTCCCTTGTAGCTGTCTCAAAAGGAGCTACGAAGCAAGAAGCATGCATAAATCCTTCATCCTCCATCCTGTACTGCTTTCAAGATGTTGGCTCCATTGTCACTTACTATGAAGCCACATTTTAGACCATGAGAATAAACCCATTCATCAAGGAGGTAATTTAGTTCCTGCAAAATATTTGCAGCTGTATGACTTTGCCCAAACTTCTTTATATGCAGCAGAGCCATCTTCTGGGGTGTCTTTGTTTTTGAAGAACCACAAGAAAACGTGACCCAATGAGCGGTAAGGGACATGTAATCAATGTTTTGAGTGCTGGTCCACATATCTGTTGTGACATGAATAACCCCATCCTCTGCAGTTTTAATTGCTGTCACTGTCGCTTTTAAAGCCTGATAAATGTTTGGTATTTCAACATAGGAAAAGTACCTTCGATGAGGAACATTGTAACAAGGCTCTGCTAGTTTCAAGAGCTCCCTAAAATCCTCATGATCTACCAAAGAGTATGGGAGAAGGGCTCCAGCTAACAGTTCACCAGTTCTGTGATTAAGATGAAGGTTCTTTGGATGATTTTTAGTAAAGGTATTTTTCCTTTCAAATGCCTGAGACAGTGTTAGCTGTTTACAACATGTCCCTGCTGGTTTATTATACACCGTGCTTTGATGGGCAGATGGACGCTGGGAAGGTGGACTAGACTTACACATTCAGTGCCATCACTGGATGTGCAACTGGTACTAACGGTGCTGGCATTGGTGGTAACAGTGATCCTAGGGCTGGCAGTGGTTCTGTCCACATCAAGTTCAGACAATTCAGTATCCATTTCAGACTCCTGACCCTTCTCACGTGCGGTCTGGAAGATGGAGGACATGGGTTTTGGATGATCAAGCAAAACTGAATGCTTTTCAGATGGCGTTTAAGAGCTGTAGTACCAAGGCATGACACGACTTTACCACGGCTTACACTCTGTTTACACAGAGAACAAATTGCTCTGCATGGATCAGTTTTACTGACAGAGAAATAATTCCACACCTCAGATGTGACAGATTTTGTTCGAGTGCTAGGAAGATAGCTAAAGACTGTTTGTGTCTTTTCACCTGTCCTAGCAGAACCCGGGACATACTTCTTGGTGCTAGAAGAGTGGGCAGAAGACTCTGATGGATTTTCATTTCTGGCCGACAGAGAAGTGGTGGATTCAATGGACATATCATTTTCATTGCCAACAGTGCTGGATGTATTTGCGAGTGCGCTATCTGATTCATTGTCAGCAGACTTGCTCTTTACACTTTGTTGAGGAAGTAATGATACGTCGTAAGACACAACAGTGTCAGACTGAGACAAAGAGCTACTGTCTGAGTCAGAGAGGGACTCACTGTCACTTGCATTATTACTGCTAGTCACAGGGATTTTAACAGCATGAATGGCATACCTTATGGTGCCTGTCCGTGTGACCCCAGCAGCTGTACAGGTTTTCTTAAAAGGTCCCCCTTTACCGCACTTCACTGTTGCTCTTTTGCTGTTTCTTGAATTTTTATCACATGAAACATTTTGGTTATTTCTGCTAGCACCAGGATTACCACTACCACCAACACCTGCTCCAACACCATCACCAGATGCTTCATCTATGTTGGTGTCAGCCATAACAGTACCAGTATATTGCGGTGAACACACCCACACAATTCCTGTGTAAGAAAGCAATGTGATCTGTGATCGCTGGCTACAACTCCAAAATTTTATTTTGGTTGTGTGACACTGTGATGCAGTAGACTGAAAGTAATTAAAGAATATGACAGTTTGCAACTAAAGGATCCCAGGTTCAAGGCTTACAGAATGATTGGGCTGCTGGTCATAGGCATACACATAGCAGTCACGGGGCACACAGCAGCATGGTGATGGGCTGACCACAAGAGACGGAGTTACACACACAAACCAAAGAAAGAGATTTTTCTGTCTCTCCTCCCAACAGAGAAATATATTTTTAGGCTTCTGTCATGTATTTAAGTATAATGCCACCACACAACTGGCCACTGGATTTCACACGATAACACACACTGTGTAAGGTACAGTGCAGTCAAGGGGTGCACAGCAGTAGGGTGATGGACTGACCACAAGAGACAGAGTTACATACACTAACCAAAGAAAGAGATTTTTCTGTCTCTCCTCCCAACTGAGAAATATATTTTTAGGCTTCTGTCATGTATTTAAGGATAATGCCACCACACAACTGGCCGCTGGGCTTCACACGGTAACACACTCTGGGCAAGGTACAGTGCAGTCAAGGGGCACACAGCAGCAGGGCTTCTGTCACGTATTTAAGGATTACCACCACCACCACACAACTGGTCACTAGGCTGCACATGATCACACACAGTGGGGGTGGGGTACAGTGCAGTCAAAGGGAACAAAGCAGTAGGGCTATCGGCTGGCCATGCCACAGGAGGAAAGCATCACAAATTGCCTTGTGCTGCTCTTGTATTAGAGGACAGGAGGTTTTTTTAGGGTGAAAGAGGTTTAAGAGGAGAGGATCCCCATGAGCACAGCAGACTTCTTACAAATTCAATTTTGTTTTGTCTCTTAGGGATTTTTTCCCATTGTTGGTTGGCTTTGAAACATCAAATTAATTAATTCAGTTGCTGCATTCATCCCCTTCCCCAGCCAGCATGCTCTGTCCCTCCCGGGCCCCACCAGATGAGAGATGAATTAGTCTGACCTAAATTCAGGATTTAGAGAGAGAGCTGCAGTAAGCAGTCTCATCAAGTTACAGGAACTTAAATCTATTCCTCTCTGTCTTTTCTCCCCTCCTGGTCCCGAGTCCCCGGCCCCTACAGTGGGGCCTATACAGTCAGTACTGCTGCAGACTTATCTCCGAGTCCGTTCCGTTCCTCCTTTCTTTCTGTGGTCCCTCCACTCCGCCTGTTCCTTATTTTCCCCCACCCACCATTCATTCAATCTGTATTTTTTTAGTTGTCAAAGATCGCAGCCTCAGCTCGCAGCGGCACACAAATGAAGAGAAGAGACAAGAGACTGAGCACTCTGCACACTAGCAGACTGCAGCTCCTTCTCCTCCTAGCCACGCAGTTTACTCCACCTCCCAGGCTCCCACAAGACTTTCCTGACTCAAGTTCAACCACCTGACTGCATGTCAACTGGTCAGGTGGTGAGGTGCTTGGAGTGCAAAATGCGCAAGCGCAACCTCGGAGATGGAGTCGTCATTGAAAACAACTGCACCTCCCCCCATAGCTGTAAGGGACCACTGGGCAGAGTCAGGAGGAGCGTGGGGAGTCGGGAATCAGGACCCCCCCACCGAGCTGGTGCTGGGAAGGAGAAGTAAAAGAAAAAGTAAGCTGCCGCTTGCTTCATTACCAATGATTCGAATTCCTTTTGCGAACCGTCTAGTGTTTGAGTTCTAAATTAGAACTCGAACACCAAGGTTCGAGGAGGGTTCAAATCTTTCTCAAACTAGTTCTGACAACACTAGCAGCTAGTGCTTGATCCTACCAGAGACAGGGTGATTCTGGACCTAGTACTGACCAATGGGGACAGAATTTTAGAATTCCAGGTAGAAGTACAACTGAGGTCCAGCGACCACCACATAGTATGGCTTAGCATCGGGATGGGGACTCAGGCAAGCCACACAAAGGGGAAGGTTCTAGATTTCTAAAGGGCGTACTTTGCTGAAATGGTGAGATGTATCAGAGTAGCCATGGAGAAGAAGGAGGTAGGGGGGGTTGAAGAGCAGTGGGGGCACCTGAAAGGAGCCATAGTGGAAGTGACATATCAATGCATCAGGTTGGTAACTGAAGACAAGAGAAGGAGTAAGCCACTGTGGTTCTCAAAAGAGGTGGCAGACAAAGTAAGGACTAAAAGGGTGAGCTTCAGGAAATATAAGGAGACCCAGAGGGAGAAAGACACAGAGGTGCACCCAGAGTGTCTAAGGGAATCGGGGAAGGCTGTAAGGTGCACAAAGGCATGGACTGAGGAATGATTAGCATGATGGTGAAGAAAGGGGACAAGACGTTCTATAGGTACATCAGCAAAAGAAGAAAATCCCGGGGGGAGGGGCGTCATAAGGCTCAAAGGGGATGAAGGGGAGTGTAAGGAGGGAGACCTATAAAAGGCTGAGCTACTGAATAATTACTTCTGTTCAGTACGCACTGAAGAGAGGGAGGGTCAGGGACTGCAGTTGGGCAACAGATGCACAAAAGGAGGAGGTGGACACCAGTCCATTCACAGTAGAGAGAGAGTCCTGGAGGAGCTCACAAAACTGAAGGTGGACAAAGCAATGGGGCCAGATGGCATACACCCAAAGATATTAAGGGAGCTGCGAAGGGAGTTAGCAGCACCTCAGGCAGCCATGTTCACAGAGTCACTCAACACAGGAGTGGTTCCAGAGGACTGGAAGAGGGCACATGCTAACATACGAAAATGCCAGAAGACACAGGCTTCATGGTCTATCGAGTCTGCTCGATTGTGCAACTAGCCCCTCAACTTGCAGCTGTCCCACTCACCCCTCCCCTCCTCACAAATACCCCCCTCTCACTCTGTCCCATCCCCTCTTAAAACCATCTACTATGCTGCAGGCTACCACCTCCTCCAGAAGAGTATTCCATTTATTTACCACCCTCTCAATGAAATAATATCTTCTGATGACCCTCCTGAATTTCCCCCCTCCAGTCTCATCTGGTACCCCCTTGTGACCCTCCCCCTTCTAATCTGGAAGATCTCTTCTTTACTAGCCTTGTTAATCTCCTTTAAATATTTAAAGGTTTTGATCATGTCCCCCTCCCGTCCCTTCTCCTCTCCAGAGAATACATGTTCAGCTTGCCCAACCTCTCCTTATAGGCGTAGCCCTCTTATCCCTGAATCATCTTTGTCACCCTCTGCTGTACCCCTTCCAACAATCTGGTGTCCTTCTTCAGGAATGGGCGCCAGTACTACATGCAGTATTCCAGGTGCGGCCTGACCAGTGACCTGTAGAGGGGCAGGATCACCTCCCTATTTCTGGAGGAGATTTGCCTTGCTATACACCCCAGCATCCTGTTGGCTTTTGCTGCCACCTTTCTGCACTGAGCTGAGTTGTTCATACTCCCCATTATAAGCACTCCTAGATCTTTTTCCTCTTTGGTGCAGTCTAGCTGTACACCCCCAGCTGATAGTTCCTCCCCTGGTTATTAGCCCCGGAGTGCAAGACCTTGTACTTTTTGTCATTAAACCCCATCTGCCATGCATCTGACCACTCATGTACTTTGGTCAAGTACTCCTGCAGCCCCCTCCACCCTTCGATGTCATCAACCATGGCACCCATCTTTGTGTCATCTGCGAAGAGGCTGATCTTACCCCATGGGAGATGTCAGCTTTGAATATCCCGAGCAACACTGATCCCAATACTGATCCCAGTGGCACCCCACTCATCACATCCCTCGGTGATGAGAGCACCACCACCACACTTTGTTGCCTTCCCTTCAGCCAATTGGTGAACCAACTTACCATCTTTATTCCCACCCCTATATATTCCAGCACCCCCAGCCTCCCAAGCAGCACGGAATCAAATCCTTTGTCACCCAGTCGTAATACTCAATCAGATTTGCCTGGCAGAATCCCATTTGCAAATTATTCTGCAAAGCCACTAGAGGGCAACAACTCATGGAGGTTGCAATCCTCTTCCCACTGCTCTCCCCTAACACTTCTAGTCCTGGTTTGAAAGCTTTGGGGCTATAATCAGCCATAAGCTGCAACCTTGGGGCAGTGTTTCAGCTCGGAATTTCCTCTCGCCCACCCCTGCCCCCTGCCTCAGTTAAACCCACGAGTACTCAGCCCCTGAACCCAGGCAGCTCTGTCACTGGCTATAGCCTATAGTTGCCCTCCAGTCAATTAGCACAAAGCTGTCCCCTGTTCTCCCTTACTGCCTATTGCACCATTGCTTCTAACCAGTACTAATCCATTCCCATCTACTTAGTTTTTTACAGTGCTCCACTGTAAATTACCTCTGTCCTAACAAATGATCAGTGGTATGATCTGAATCTGCAAGCCAGCACACCATGGCCAAGTTCACAGCACTGTACATTCCATCCTGCCTAATGTTTCTATTTATTGCTATTTCATAGCTGATCCCTAACTCACCCTACACTGTACAGTGAGGAGGTCCCACCACACAATCTTGATACTGAACTTCAGTCTTTGTATCTCACTGTCCCTTGCCTGCCAAAAGTAGAGTTGTATACTTTGGTAGCTGGCTCACCAGAAGGCTGTGAATGTCCCCACTTTTTGCTAAAAATGTAAAGCAGCTACTTACTTCCTCAATCCGACCATTCCTACTACTTCTCCTGCTATTAACCCTTGCGGGTGATGTTGAGCCAAATCCCGGATCTGCCATACCTTCATCTGCCCCCAACATTATCATATCACATGCCGAAAGGGCTAAAAATTGTTCATTTAAATATACATAGTCTTAGACCTAAGATGTCTGAGCTAGAAGCTTGGATTAATCAATACACTCCTGACATCCTGGGCATCTCTGAGACATGGCTGAAACCTTGCATCAAACAACATGAGGTTGCTGTGCCTGGATACAAATGTTTCAGGAAGGATCGACTGGGAAAAAGGGGTGGTGGTGTCCTCATGTATGCCAGGGAGCACTTAGATGCTGTTGAAATACCTGTGTCTGAATGTGGACCTTCTGCTGTCGAATCGCTCTTCCTTTTCTTCACCCTTGGCACCGTAAAAAAACTCATAGTAGGCTGTGTATACATGCCTCCTAAGGTAGCAGTCCCTGGCCTCCCCTCCTTCATAACCTCCCTTGCTAACCTCCCATGGCATGACCTCATACTTCGAGGTGACTTCAGAGTTGATTGGCTGCATTCTAACTCTTCCAAACTGACTGACATCCTGGCTGACTCAAATCTGGTTCAAATGATTGGTGACCCTACTCGGATTAATACAAAGATGGGTAACCATACTTTACTTAACTGGGTAGTCACAAACTGTGCCCCAAAGATAAAATCAGCGGAGGTCCTCTCAGACAGTATAAGCAACCACTTGCCGACACACTGCATATGGCGTAACAACTTCCCTAACCCCCCATCTAAGATCATCACTGTGTGGGATATAGAAACATAGACTTTGACGGCAGATAAGGACCACTTGGCCCACTCAGTCTGCCCATTTCCCTACCTACTGGATAAGCTGCAGATTCTAGTTAACCAACAGCCTACTTCCTGCCACCCCCCTCCACAATTGCCTTGTGTCTGTCCCATGCATGTTTGAATTCCCCCACTGTTTTAGCCCCAACAACCTCCCCAGGAAGACAGTTCCATGCATCCACCACTCTCTCCATGAAAAAAGATTTCCTCATTACCCCTGAGCTGTCCCCCCTCTATCTTTAAATTGTGTCCTCTTGTTCTTACACATCTCTTTTTCTGAAAGATGCTACCCTCCTGGACTTTGTTGATTCCCTTGAGGAACTTGAACGTTTTATCATGTCCCCCCCGTCCCTCCTTTCATCAAGGGTATTAAGCTCTCTCAGTCTCTCTTCATATGATTTCTGATGCAGACCATGCACCATTTTAGTTGCACTCCTCTGGACTGCTTCCATCCTGTCTACATCCTTGCTTAGATGAGGTCTCCATATATCCAGGTTTGATGCCAACAACTTTGTGGATACCATCCAGGAAACTGATTGGGATCCAATTAATACCCTGATGTATGTTAACTTGGCACTAGACTATTCTGTGGCAAAATTCACTAACATTGTTGACCAACATGCCCCTTTAAAGAGTTGCTGGGTAAAAGGTATTAAAGCACCATGGTTAACCAAGGAATTAAGGCAGCTCATGTCCACTCATGATAAGACATGGAGGATTTAGAAAGATAGTGGGCTACCTACTAACTGGCAAACTTATAGAAAACTAAGGAACACCTGCAAGAACTCAATCCAAAAAGCAAAAAAAACTCCACTTCAAGAGACTCCAGACTGAGTATGTTAGTAATCTGAAAGAATTCTGGCAACAGGTCAACTCCCTTTTAAAGGGTAACACCTCTGAAACCCCCCAGTTCCCTTGATGCTCTGGGGGTCTCTCTCACTGACCCCCCCCCATCGCCTCTGGCTTTAATGAGTTCTTCACCAATCTGGATAGACACACATCACTATTTTCTAGTTCATCCACCCCCCCCCAACCTGACCCCCTGCCGTCAGTCGACTCTATATACCATCCTGTCTTTCACCTAAACTCGTAATCCTTGCGGAGGTTTGCCGTCTCCTCATGAATCTAAAGGCTGATAGCTCGCCTAGCAATGACACTGTAGAGCCTAAATTCCCTAAGTTAGGAGCTGATGCCCTAGCCCGCCCTGTTTGAGATTTATTTAATCGATCCTTCCTTATTTGCACTGTCCCTGAAAAATAGAAAGTAGTGGTGGTCGTCCCCATCCACAAAGGAGGTCCCAGTTTGACAGTGGGAAATTTCTGGCCTATTTCAATACTTTTGCCCCCTAGCAAAAATACAAGAGCGGATAATCTATGACCACTTAAAGGATTACATTGACCACCACCATCTGCTCTTAACCTCTCAGCACGGGTTTGGGAAAAACCACAGTACGCTTACAGCTCTAATTAGAGTCATCTCTGACATATTCCGTGAAATGAACCATGGCCGTGCCACTGGAGCAATTTTCGTAGACCTAACCAAGGCTTTTGACTTGTTCAGCCATGGCCTTCTATTACAACGACTGCATGTTCTTGGCCTTGATATCACTGCCCTGACCTGGACCCAAAGTTACCTTTATGGCCGTACCCAAAAAGTAAAATGGGCAGGCTCCCTATCAGAGCTGAGTCCCATTACCCATGGTGTTCCCCAGGGCTCCATATTGGGCCCATTATTTTTTTTTCTCCGTATATTAATGACCTCCCTAATAATTGTGGTGGGGCCTTCGTTCACTTATATGCAAATGATGTAATCATCTACTGTTCTTCTCTTGATATTGGGTGGCTCAATTCAAAGCTAGTCTCCAACTTCTACAACCTTGAGGACTGGTTCCTTCAGAAGCAGCTTGTCCTTAATACTAAAAAAATAAAGATCATGTTATTCTCCAACTCATCTGCACCAACCCTTCCCCCTCTGGCTGTGCTCTCACGTACTGGGGATGCACTCGAATCGGTCAGGTCCTTCAAATACTTGGGAGTCACCTTAGATCCCTTATGAGTCCATGTAATCCTTTAAGTGGTCATAGATTATCCGCTCTTGTATTTTTGCTAGGGGGCAAAAGTATTGAAATAGGCCAGAAATTTCCCACTGATACTGGCCTATAATAAGGCCATCTCCATGGCCCTGGACCTGATTGCTCCTGTCCGTGTTCATCCTCTCCCCCTTGACCCTCGGCCCTCCGGTTTGATGGGTCCTTGAGGGAGTTGTGGCAACTAGCACGTAGGTTAGAGCAACATTGGCGGAAATCTGCCCTGGAAGTTGACCACCTTAGATTGGTAGAACATTATCAGACCTACCAATCAGTGATCACCTGTAAGAAGGCAGGATTCCTGTCCGGAAAGATTGCTGCCACTCAGAACCGACCAGCTCAGCTCTTCTGGACTGTGGACAGGTTGTGCAATCCAACCTGTCTGCAATTCAGAAGACCTTTTTCACAAGTGGAATACGATGAGCTTGCTTAATTCTTTGAGAATACAGTGGCCGACATCAGGTCAGATAGCCTCTTGACTCGCTCCATGGGGGATGCTGTTGATCGGTGCCTGGTTGCCTCACCTCATGTTTCCTGGAGTTCCTTTGACTTGCCAGAGTTCACGGATGTCACGCGGAATGTCCAGTGTATGCGCCCTACATGCTGTAGTTTGGATCCGGGTCCAACCTCCCTGATTTTTGGATGTTGTGACATCATTGGCCCAGTCCTGATTCAGACAGTCTGGTGCTCCCTTGATTCGAGTAAGTTCCCAAGCTCCCTGAAGGAGGCGGTGGTAACACCTCTCCTGAAGAAAGCTTCTTTGGACCCCGACTCTCTGGCTAACTGCAGACCAATCTCTAACCTCCCTTTTATAAGGAAGGTTATTGAGAAAGTAGTGGCGGTACAACTGGAGAACCACCTGACCATCCATAACATCTATGAACCTCTCCAGTCCATTTTTCAAAAGAGGCATAGTACCGAGACTGCACTGGTTCGGGTGCTCAATGATCTCCTGATGGCGAGAGATCAGAGAAGCCATTCCATTCTGGTGCTCCTTGATCTGTCTTCAGCTTTCAACACTGTTTACCATAGGGTATTGCTTGGGCACCTGAGGTCCATCTGTGGCCTGACACATACGGTCCTCAGGTGGTTTACATCTTTCCTCACTGGCAGAACTCAGAGAGTGGTGTCTGAGTTTTTTTCCTCAGATCCATTTCTCTGTCATGTGGGGTACCTCAGGGCTCAGTGCTTTTCCCCATGTTGTTTGCAGTGTATATGCTGCCCCTCGGAGACATTGTAAGATGGTATGGGCAGAGGCTTCACTGCTATGCTGATGATACCCAGCTGTACCTGTCTTTTGCACTCGACCAGGATAGTGCTCTCTCAGTATTTAACAACTGCCTTTCTGAAATCTAGGACTGGATGAATTTGAGATGGCTAAAGTTGAATGCGGGAAAGACTGAAGTGATCATTGTGAAGTCAGGTCACTGGACAGAGGGGTTGAGGACTGGTCAGCCCTCTGGAATTTATCTAGGGGGTGCCCAGATCCTTACCTCTGAATGGGTACAGGACCTGGGGGTGATGCTTGATGACAGGCTGACCTTACAATCTCAAGTGTCGGCTGTCATCAAGTCTTCCTTTTACCATCTTAGGAACATTGCCAGGATCAAGCACCTTGTTCCATCTGGAGATCTTCCTACACTTGTTCACATCTTTGTGACCTCACGCCTTGATTACTGCAACTCCCTGTACTTAGGACTTCCTGGGGTTGATATCCACCGCTTGCAGCTAGTGCAGAATGTGGCAGCATGATTGTTGACGGAGGCTTCTCGAACATCTCATATTACCCGTTCTGCGTAGTCTGCACTGGCTGCTGATTCAGTGGTGGATCACCTTTAAAGTTGGTTTACTGATGTGTAAAGCCCTACATGGACTTGGTCCTGACTACTTGAAAGAGCTTCTGGTTCCCTATTGCCCAGAGTGACAGCTCTGTTTGGCCGATGAGTGGCTGCTAGAGAGCCCGAGGGTGTCTTTGAAGTCTTCTGGGGCCCATGCTTTTATCTACGTTGCCCCTCCCCTCTGAAATTCTCTACCCTGTCGGCTGCAGGAGTGCACAACAGTGGGAAGCTTTAAATAAGCATTAAAAACCTTTTTATGGTGCCAGGCCTTCAAAGCCATTTAGCAGATGAACTTTGTCAGACAGTTGTTTTGCTTTATACTGTATTTATTGTTCTTTCTATTCTCATTTTAATCTTTTGTAAAGTGCCTTCATACTTGAAAGGCACTTTTGTTAAATAAAGTTATTATTATTTATTATTATTTCTATTAATTTTATTATTATACTTATCCTGGATGCACATGTTACAGCCATCACCAAACTATAAACCAAAAAATTGTCGTCCTCTACCACACTAATGCCCCTCCTGATGTACGGTGCTCCATTACTACTCTCTGCTACCGCATCCGCACTATCTCACCTATCACAAACCTACTGCAGAGTTGGCAGGTTTGCTATTGGGGCCAATGCTGACCTAAGGACTATTGCACTATCACTGCAATGTCCTATCTGCCCTGGGATGGCTACCCTATGCATTAAAATTAAGCTATGCCACACTAAGCTTTATACATAAGCTTGTCCATCACTTCACTCCTCCTTGCCTTGCTGATATTGTTCAATGATATTTCCCCCGACATGTCCTCAGATCTACCTCCTTATCCCTTCTCTCAGTGCCAAACTTGTGACTCTCCACGGCTCAGAGATCATTTGTATTTTCTGCTATATCCTGCTGGAACTCTCTACCTCCTTCTATACTGGTCTGCACCTCTCTCTCTCAATTTCAGCGTTCACTGTTATCTCACCTAACCGTCCCACCTTGCTCCTGCTTCCGCTTACTCCTAACCCCTGTTCACTCCTTGCATGATTCTCCTAGCATAACTTTCCATCTCTCTATCTCCTGATCTCTGAGAAAGAAAAACAAATTCTGTAAATGATGTCTGTACGTAAGGTTTTCTTGACTGTGCTTTACATTGCTTATTTTGCATAAATGAATGTAACTGATGTACTCTCTTACTGTATGACTACTCCTTGTCTAATTTCTTGTATCAATGAATGCACTATCAATGTACTGTGCTTCCAGGGTCGCCCCTGAAAAAAGGGACTGTCTTGTCTCAGAGGGCCTACCCGGTTACCAAAATTCAATAAATAAATAAATAAACCCCGTGCTGCTGACCATCCTGGAGACCATTGATCTCTAAAAAGGTCACCAGCCTCTCTTTTAGGATCATCTCCATGAGGTTCCCCACAATTGATGTGAGGCTTACTGGTCTGTGGTTCCCTAGTTCATCCTTAGGTCAGCATTTATGAATGGGTACCACATGGGCCATCCTCCAGTCCTGTGGTATGCATCCAGTGCCCAAGGATGTATTGAAGAGGTCAGCCAGCGATCCTGCCAAGACTTCCGACAGTTCCCTAAGCACCCTAGGGTGAATGCCATCTGGACCCGGTGCCTTATCCCCCCTCAGAGCCGTCAATCCCTTCAGAATCCTATCCTCTGTAATCCCTATATCAGTCACCTACCCCCCTGCCCAATCCTCCTCTCCCAGGTGGTATCTGCCCCCCTTTCTCCCTCATGAACATGGAGCAGAAGTACTCATTCAGTGTCTCTGCCTGGTCCTCCCCCTTCTCCACTCAGCCCCTGCCTTTCCTAATCCTCACAATCTGATCTTTGTTTTTCCATCTTTCACTGATGTACCTGAAGAAGTCCTTTTCTCTGTTCTTTATGCCCTGCACCAGTCTCAGTTCCCTGGAAGCCTTGGTCACTCTGACCAGCCTGGTAACCTCCCTGGATTTCTTAACATACACCTGCCTGTTATCTCCTCCTCTCCCTCCTTGTTTCTTGGGTCTCCAAAATGCCTTTTTTTTGCCCTCACCCCTTCTGTGACCTCTTGCGTCAGCCAACTATTTTTTTTTTGCTCGTCCCTTCTTACTCCTTGTTCATGTACCTGTCCCAGTCACCTCCACCAGCCCTTTCTTAATAATATCCCATTTTTGGCTAGCATACATGTGCAGTTGAATTTCCGCCAGATGCTTGCTCAAAATGTCCCCATCCTTTTAATGTCTGCCCTTTAAAGTCTATCACTTTGGTACCCATACCTCCTGCTTCCTTGCCCATGTTGAGCATGAACCATACCATGTGGTGGTCACTCCCAGCCAGAGGGTCTTCCACCTCCAGATCCCTTATAGCCTCCCCATTTGATAGAACCAGGTCCAGAATTCTATCCAGTCTAGTTGGCTCACTGACCAACTGCACCAGGAAGCTGCCCTGAAATGCCTCTAGGAAAACCTGTTCCTCCACCCCCGGTAGGTTGAAGTCCCCCACCACCACAGTATTCCCTTTCCTACAGTCCCTTCTGATTTGTTCAGCTAACTCCCTATCCAGATCCTCCCCTTGGGCTGGCATCCTGAACACCACCCCCATCCTCAATGTCCTACATTTTGAGTCTTGAAGCTGCATCCATAGGGCCTCTGTTCTGCCTTCCTCCCCCTCCTCCCTTATGCATCTTATCCCCTCCCGTACATATATTGCCACACACCCCTCTTTTCCCCTAGCCCTATCCTTCCTAAATATCCTATACCCTGGGATCATCAAATCCCATTCCTGGTACTGGGTGGCCCATGTTTCCATGATGGCCGCAATATCCACCCTTCCAGTTGCCAAGAGAGCCTGTAATTTCATTGATTTGTTACCAAGGTTTCTTGCATTCAGTGAGTTTACTTCCCTGGATCAAACTGTAATAATCCCACTTTGAAAATATGTTGGGGTATGTGTTAAGCAGTAGATGTTGAGGAGTGTGTGTGTGTAGCTAGACAGCTATACCCAACAATGTAAAACATCACCTCAGTTCCAGTGACATTATTGTGAGCTCAATAGTGTTTCTACATTGGTTTCCTTTCTGGCTTAATTGTTCAGAGAAAGCAGTGCATCTAGTGTTTGAAATATGGAAATTTGAAATGGGTGTTCACAAGTTTAAATCCCACCATAGCCACTGGCATGACCTTGGGTCTGCTACTTTCTCACCCTGTGATTCAGTCCTCTCAGCCTTAAGATTAGCTAGAAGCAGCTGTCTGCTAAAAATGGATGGTGCATCTCCGCTGGGCAATCCTGGATAAATATATTGTACAAAAGCAACAAAACCTATCTGATCCAGTTATCTGCTTCCTATCTGATCTGGTTTGAAAGTAAAGCAATTACCCAAATAATAACTAACTATCCAGTCGCATTATCTGCTCCTGTTCCTATTTCCACCTAAAAAAGACAATATCCAGGGGCATCCACTGCCCAGAGGATACTGTCAGATCTTCTTCTCAGTGACACACAAAAACACACAGTCTCTTACCATTTCTGGACTTTGGGTAGTTGCAAGGTGACCATCAGCCAGCGATCGGTCCAGCCACCAGCCCTTTCCCATACTAGGGGGGAGTTTTCTGTGCTGCCATATTCCTCCTCAACAGCAAGAGACACAGTGCCGTTGTGCATTCCAAATATGTAGACAGAGAACTGAACCTAAATGCAGAGAGTAAAGAGATCAGAGATGCATTAACACTGCAGCAGGATTCAGGGTTTTCATGACCTGATTCTGTGTGAGGCTACTTTGAACTGTGAACTTCCGTTATCTCAATTTTGGAAGTGTTTAACTTTAAGAAATAAGGTGAACATTTTCCAAAATAGGGCTGCCCCACTGATATGGTGGCAATGGGTTGCACTATCACCCAGGAAGTCAAGGTTTGTCTGCAATCCCCCAGAATTGCACACTGGGATCCAGGTGTGTTATGTAGAAACATTTATACAATAGGGGTGAGATGATATCACCTCTGATAAAAATGTTTATTCTCACCCCAGTGAAATAAATCCTGCTGACATAGGCACTGTGACAATATCTGACATTTATACACACAGTGCCTACATCAACAGGTGATATTATCACTGTGCTGACATCAGAAAAGGCACCTTTCATCTAACCTGTCTGACCAAACTACTTTTTCACTGCAAGTCACCTTTGAATACCACATCTCTGCAGCATTTTTCACAATATATTCTAGTAACACTCAAATGGCACACACTGCACACATACCACCAAGAAATGTAATGAAATCTGACAAAAACTGTACCTGGAAGCAACAATGACCCTGGTAAACTTAATCGACGGCGGGAAGGAAAAATCACTCATGGTAGGCAGAGCTCCAGTAACTAAAGCACAATTTTTAAAAACATGTACCTGGAAGCACTAATCACTCTGTTGAACTTAACTGGTAAAGAAAAGCACTAGTACGTCTGCTGAAGTTTACCGTCGGTGAAATGAAGCCGATAACAGCTGCTGAAGAGCTCCTCTGAACTGAACCAGCACACAGTACAAAATGTAAATAGGTAATATCCAGGGGCATCCACTGCCCAGAAGATACTGTCAGACTCATACCACCTCTCCCCTTCCCTCCCCACCAACCTTTCGTCAGCCCTACTCTCCTTGTTTAATGTGCTCAAAGTGTGACATTCTATTGCACATGTATAGTTACAAATTGTAATGTATATAGATTTTTATAGATATGTAAATATGGTGTACATAACTAGCTCTACTGTATTGTATCCACCATACAATGTATGTCAGATTGTATCCACTGTACAATGTATGTCAAATTGTATCCACCGTACAATGTATGTCAAATTGTATCCACCGTACAATGTATGTCAAATTTGATACTGTAATGTACTGGCTCCCTGTACAAATGCACTGCTATACTGTGCCATGTATGACCCCAGGTCGACCCTGAAAAAGGGACTGTAATTGTCTCAGTGGTCTTACCCGGTCATCAAAACTCAAACAAATAAATAAATAAATAGCTACACAAATATAAAATAATTTGGCCATGCAGCAAAACACTTTTTATTTCAACTTTAAAATACCTGTGTGATACTAAACTGAAAGTCTTAAATAAAAATGAAAGTACACTTCCAAATCGAAAGTGTTGGTAACGCTCAAACCACATACGCCTTACTGACCAGTAACATAAACCTGACCAGACAAAGAAATACCATGTTGATACATGTTATAATCACAACACCCCCCCCACATAATCCAAATAAACTGTCCAAAAAATGAAAAACTCATCTGAAATTCAGAAACAAAGCATTTATTCACACGCTCTGTGCCCAAATTTTCCAGCCAAAGTCCCGCCCTCTAACACAAAACAGCCAATCATGAACCACGCTGCCAAAACAAGTAACCAATCACTACCCACACACATCTGACACACCCAATCACATAGCACAAACAGAGCCCATTCATACCCATTCACACCACGGACCAACCAGACATGACAAAAATTCCCCATTCACAAATGCCAGCATTCTGCAAACATTAAACATGTCGCATAAAATAAGGGGCCTTATTGTACAAATTGCACACCTGATGTGTAGTTTGAGATATGGAAAATATTGTCATGCCTTCAGAGTCACCTCTGGATACTATCACTCGTGGCTCCGCTACGCCACTCATGAATATTCAGAGGTCACTATGCAGGCATGACAATATTTTCCATATCCTACTCCTGCCCATCATGTATCCCCTATAGAAGTTGCCGGCAGATAAAGACCAAAGGTTCATCCAGTCTGCCCATAAAGAATTTCCTACCTACCAGTACAGCCATCTGACCTACTGTCCAAAGGGGTATTTGGCCATAACGCCTACTCATGCCCCCTCCATATAATCTAACCACCACCCTAGCTTCTCCTCCTGTAATTATCAGCCCTCTATACATTTTTCACTCATTTTGAACCCGGTTATAGAGCCTGCCCCCATCACTTCTGCTGGTAATCTGTTCCATGGCTCCACCACTGTTTCTATGAAGTTAAGCTTCCTGATGTCCCTCCTGGAGTTTCCATTGATAACCTTCCATTCATGCCCTCTCATTACTGTGAGGAGGAGGAGGTGAGGCAGCCTGGCAACTGTGTACCCCCTGCTGGCTGATCAGGTAGTGGCATGGGCATTGAATATTAAGGCAGCTGCTCACTCAGCCCTCCCTCCTGGACAGAAGAAGAGTATAACTGTTTTGACCCAGCATTGGAGTTGAGGGCTAGGGGAACCAGAGGCAAATGACAATGAAAAGAATAATAATAATTATTAGGCTTGGGCTACCGAACAGGTAGCTGAATCGGGTAGCTGAGGTATCTATTTTAACCAGTTAGGGTAGCTCAGATAATATTGACCCTACCTAGTTTAGTAATGTAATCGGGTAGAGTAATATTAAATTACCCAACCCAATTACAACATTACTAATATTATGTCTTGAAAACTTAAATAAAATCTAAGTTTTAAAAATAGGGATTACCATTGTTCCTCATCCCTACTCTAGCTGGTAAAGGGCTAACATCTTTTAGTCAGAAAATACAGACAAAATAAATGTTGCAATGCATGGTGCTTACTGTTTGCAGGGAGGTCAGTGTTATAGCATTTGTAAGTTTCAGAACCCCTAGTCCTTTCAGCTTACAATTTTTTCTTAAACATACACATTTTGGAACACTGAGCTCCTAGCTGAGAAAAAGATGAAGAACACTAGTAACCCTTATTTTAAATAGGATTGTTACATGTAGGTAGACATTGGTATTAAAGAAATGTTGGGGTATCTCATTATGACCCTACAGACGAAAATACCTTGGCGATATCCAAGACCCCAGTTTTTCTGTGGCACTTTGAGACCAAGTTCTGCAGCACGATTATCATTTACCGCAGAACTTCTGCAGTGGTGGTTTGTAATTTCTGTGGAAGTTTTGAGGCACCAGTGAACTGCCCTTCACAGCATCAGCTTGTCATCCTGACACCAAGCCCATGGCAATGGCTATGGCAAATGGGATGGGGAATGCACAGTACAACTTGTTCAAAAAATAAACCCACAGACTTTTAGAAATAATATTATTTATTATTTTAAAAAAAGCTAAAAAAAAGTATCACTTAAGGTACTGTGAAAAGGGACCTTGTGTGATAAATGATGTATCTATACTCATGCTTTTCACACCACTCGTGAGGTCCCCACTACATATCACTTATATATTTATATGCAATCTGTAATGCAGTTATATGAGAATAAGTTTTCCTTTTTGTGATTGTGAAATTGGATCCTCATTTGTACAGGTCCTTCTGGAAATGGAATAAACAGAAGAACGGAAATATTTCAAGAGTCATTTTTCATGCCAACCCACTTCTTCTGACACACTAGGTAACCCCATCACGCTATGACATGCATGTGAACTCCTTGTGAGGGAAGGCTCCCCAGCCCATCACAAGGTGTTGCCCATGTGACAGAACACTGTGCCATACCTTCCCAGGCTTGGAACTGTGGTGTACAACAGAGCTGGTCCCCCCATTCTTATGTTGCCCTGCCAGCTCCTCGAGCTCATCCCTGAACCTGCGTCACTGGCACGGGAACACAACATGCCACCTGCTGGCCCAACGGCTGGCCAAGCACACATTTCTCCATAATGTTTAGGTAATTCTATAAACTCATGATAACATGTAATTAATAACTCCAGCAAAAATGTGTACAGCACAAGAATATGTGTGAACGTATATAGATTCTGGATGTATATATATGTCCACATTCTTCTAAGGGTTAATAGGTCTGTTCTTTCATCAGGTCTACAAATCATTATATTCCACCTTTCTGGGCATAATTATTTTATTTCTTTTATTTTTTTAAAGACAGATTAATTCATTTTACCAGTTATTCATTTTAGAGGGCTTCCATATACCTTAAAGACACAAATAAACCTGTACAAAGTAAGGTATGGAGTTAACAGGTGTGTGCTATTGTCAAGTATTTGTTTAAGTTGCTCCCCAAGTAATACCTTAAGAATGAAAATGTTATTAGCCTGTAGTACAAGTTGAGCAAATATCACAGTCCCTGATGTGCTTCCTCGGGGAGTGGGAGCAGTGGTATATGACTATTCATTTATGTGACAGAATGCAGCACTGTCATTAGCTAATGTACTGTATTTCTTTCTTTATTTCATTTTGGTAACCAGGTAGGTACACTGGCAAAAAATGCCTTTTTCAGGCATAACCTGGGTGCTAAAAGCACTAAGTATCAGAAGTAAAATTTACAATTTTTGATACAGAGAATGCCATACATACAAATTGGGCATACAATACACAGAGAAATTTACCCATAGCAATGGCAGGCATTAAGTGTGAAATAAAGTCTTTCAGCTTCTTTTTGAAAGCAGAAACAGTTAGTAATTCTCTAATAGGAGGTGGTATTGTGTTCTGGAGTGATTAGAAGCATGATAGCTAAAAGAGCATTGTCTCATGTTTGTGTGAAACAGAGGAATTTTGATAAGATTTTTTGAAGTTGAGCAAGATGAAGGCATGTTGATGACCACTAGCTGGTCAGCTAAGTAGGTGGGAGCATCTGTACGCATAGTTTTCTTGATAAATCTGGCAAGTGTCAGTTGGGATCTGAGCTCTGTCTGCAACCAATTTAAGGTATTTAGGGGAAGGCAATGGTTGTCATTATCAGATGCAAATTTGGCAGTCTTGTAGTAGAGTATGCTGATGTGATGTCACTGATAACATCACATGCTAAATATAGAGGAGTTTTGGATATAAAAGGAGGGGAAGGGAGCTACTATGGAGAAAATATAACTATTAATAAAGAATCACCAAGAACACACAGTGAATTCTGTGGCATGTAGATATTCTGCAGTAGGTTGCAAGTTCTGCATAAAATTCTGCAGCCGCAGAATTCTAGGGGCCTTGGCCATATCTGCTGTGGATCATGACTCATTTTTCACATGTATTTTGGATAGGATAGGGTAGTAAACAATCAGGGTAGTAACTACTCTGCCCTTACCAACTACCCATTTTGAATTAGGGTATTTTTAGAGTCATTTAGTTTAGTTTGGAGGTACCCACAAGTAATGTCTATGGTAGGGTATTTCACTACCTGCCTATCCCATATCAAAATCCCAAAATAAATGAGGGGGAAGGATTTGACTCCCCAAAATATTAATAAAATAAGAAAATTAGATGACATAGAAACATACAATTTGTCAGCAGAATAGGACTGCTTGGTCCACCCAGTCTGCCCAAATAGTCCCTGCCTACTCTGGTGACCCTCCCTTCTCCCTGCCTATTTACTAATAATCCCTTATGTCTATCCCATGTATGCTCAAAGCCCCCTACTATTTTCACCTCCACCACTTCTGCTGGCAGTCTGTTCCAGGTGTCTACCACTCTATCAGTAATATAATTCTTTCTCACATCCCTCTTCAACTTCCCCCCTCCAGCTTCATTGCATGCCCTCTGGTCTTGGTGCCCTTCCCCATTTGAAAGAAATTCTCCTCCTGTACCCTGTTCACCCCTTTGAGGTATCTATAGGTCTCTATCATGCCCCCCTCCAACTCTCCTCTCCTCTCCTCTCCTCTCCTCCAGGCTGCACATGTTGAGATCCCTCAGTCTCTCCTTGTAGGGCTTTTGGTGCCACCCCTTCACCATTTTAGTTGCCTTCCTCTGGACTGTCTCCACCCTGTCTATATCCTTTCTGAGGTGTGGCATCCAGAACTGGAGTCTCGCCAGTGAGCAATACAGTGACAGCACCACCTCCCTCCTCCTGCTGGAAATATCTCTCCAAAATGCATACCAGCATCTCACTGGCTCTACCCATTGCTTTGTCGCAGTGCCCTGCCACTGTGAGATGATCAGATATGATAACCCCAAGATCCCTTTCTGGCTAAGTGACTGACAATACCTCTCACCATCCTATACTCAGTTTTTGGTGATCCATCCCCCCTTCCATTCACTGTGAAGACCGAGCAGAAGTACCTGTTCAGGTTATTGGGTTGTCAACAGTCCCATATTTTAAGGAACATCCCATATTTGAAGGAGAAATCATTTATTCTGTATTAAATCAATACGGGACACCTTTTATCCCATATTTCAGGTTGGACCACCTACTGGACTCACTTTCCCAGTTTTCTTAGTGATTCGGGGCAGTGCCAGTGGCCGCATCACCACAGTGCACATGTGCGGATGTCGGGATGTCATTTGCAAGTGGGAAGCCTGTGAAATCTGTTTGTGTACTCGTCTCCTTGTTGTTTGCGTGTGGGCACTTGGCAGAGTGAGTGAGATGATTGAAAGAGAGTGCATCCCAACAGCCCACCCGGTTGGAGGCGCCTGCGGAGTGTGGTCAGGGCCGTGGGTTTGGGAGTGGGGGCCGACCAATGGAATAGGACAGGGCAGTAGTCACTCAGTGAATCTGGGAGGACCTGGATGTTATGGATTTTTTTGGAGTGGTTGGTGATAATTACGTCCAGAAGTGTACTGGTTCCTCTCTTAGGGTTTACTCTAGTAGGCTGGGAGATGAGTTGTGTCAGGTCTAGGGCAGTGAAAGAATCTCGGGTCGTGGAAGAGGAGGCACTGAGCCAGTTCACTTTAAGGTCCCCCACTAGAATTTGTTTCACCTTGTGGTGGAGGGTGGCAAGATATTCTGTTAAAGATATCAGTGTCGGGTTCGGGTTCTGGTTCTTTGGGGGGAATGTAGGCGGTGGTGAGATATAGAGGGCCCCTGGAGGGGTCAGGAGCAAGTCTGAGGGTAAGGGCCTGTGCTCCATTTACAAGAGCAGAGGCAGGGAGTGCTTGTCCGATGATTGTGTCCCTGGTATAGACTTTTGGTTCTGCCCTGTACTTACTGAATATAGGCAGGCCATAGGTCAGGCTCTGGGAGTAATATTCTCTGATCTAGGACCATTAACACCAGAAATGGCAATTCTTATGCATTTCCCCTCATATTTCAAACAATGCCACTGGATTTACCTTTTAAGTATACTTTTAATAGCAGCTAAAAAAAACGATAACTAGACTATGGCTACAGCCCACTTCCCTGACGACCCAACAGTGGGAAGACACTATATATGATTTTATCATCTGGAGGAGATGACAGCCAGATTACAAGACAAAACATCTTTAATAATGAATAGGTGGACTGCCTGTTTTATATATATATATATATATATATATATATATATATATATATATATATACTGTATATAACCTCAGACCAGAGATGGTACCTGACATAACTTGGGCAGATGTGATCTGGCAGTCAGGACTTTGGCGCAGCGGTGATTGTAGGTGGACGGGAACATGGGGCCCTAACTGTGCCTCCCCAAATGTGGACACTAGAGATCACGTGATGCAGGGTTCCCAATAGCAGCACTGAAGTGGAGCTCCGCCACCTCGCCTCTTTCCTGCTTAACTTTTTAAGTTAATTGCCTAAAGAGCTTCGGTCCAAACCAGCTACAGGTCACTTTAAAGTCTACAGCCCGGGGCTAGTGCAGTATTTACTTCGGGGCCGGCTTATCTAGCATGATGGAGGCTGACATGAAACAGGCCCTGCCCAAGCATACCCCACCTGCCTCACCCAAGAAATTGCCAAAAAAGCGGAAGGCCCAGGGAGCTACGGCCGGTAAAACAACATCATCAACTCCAGCAGCAATTCCATTAATGGAGGATCGCTTTCTGCAAGAGATCCTACCCTTCAAAGAAACCCTGGCTGATACAGCATCAGAGCTGAAGTCCCTTCGCATGGATCTTAATGGCCTTACAAGGAGGGTAGGAGATACAGAGGCCCGTATGGTTTCGATTGAGAGGTGGAAGGAGAAGACAGAACCTGAAATGGTGCAGCTGCGCCAGCAGGTACAAAAGCTGCAGCTTAAAACCGGGGATTTGGAGGGCAGGAGCAGGCGGAAGAATATATTGATCCTGGGGCTACCTGAGGAGGAAGAGAGTGCTAACACCGTGGCCTTCATGCAGAAGTTCTTACAGAAAGTAGTGGGGCCTTCCCCGCTCAGTGCCAATTACCAAATTGAGCGGGCGCACTGCTCTCTTAGACCACGACCCCCTCCAGGAGCTCCCTCAAGACCAGTCATCATGAGGTTCCTGAGCTTCGTGGAGAAGGAGCATGTCATTAACAAAGTTAAAGAGTTACAGAAAATAATGTGGGAAAATGCCACCCTCAGAATAACACAAGATCTGCCCTTGGAGACCCAACATAAGCGGGCCGCTTTCCATGTTACCGTCAAGAAATTAATAGCCACTGGTATTCCATTCCGAATGTTGTACCCAGCCAAGCTTCATGTTTCAGTTCAAGGTTCTTGGCTCACATATGACATGCCTGAACAAGCTGCTGCAGACCCCTCCTTTAAACTGCCTAGTCTGTTCAAAGAAGGATGATTGTTCTTACTACTGACTCTAATGCCGCTATAACCATGAACAAAAGCTTTATTTAATTTGTTTATTTGTTTACCTGGGCGTTGGCTGACTCTGGGAGGTGATGGGTCTATTCCGGGGTTCTCTGCCGATATCAGTGCTGGGGGGGGGTCAGGATAGTGCTGCATTTAGGGTGGGACCCTAGTTGCGCTCTGGTTTACACAGGAACCCTTTTTTGAAGGAGGGCTGTTTCCCAGTGGGACAGTGCATAGAGGGCTAAGGAGCGCACCCTCCATATCTTCCCCCCTTTACTGCGCAGGTACACAACCCGGAGACTCAGGTCAGTTTTCTTAATTTTTATTTTCCTGACCGGGATTGGGCTTCTCTACCAGGTTGGGAGCTGGAGAGGGGTGTGATGCCTGTGATGGCCCTTGTTGTGATCTCTCACTCCTGTGGAGTTAGCCCTTGGCAAGGGCTCACCTCGGTAGTATCCATGACCTGGGAGCCTTAACTAGGCCTAATAGGGTGAGACTGACCATGTTAGCGCTTGTAGGGGGCTTGCAGGGATACCAATTTGGGATCGGGGGTTGTGTTCTTATAAGTGTGGTTCACTACAGTCTGGTCTTATCGAGCGGGAATTCAGTCTACAATCTGGAAGAGTTCCTAACTTAATGAACGGGAGGTGGGGTGGGGGACTCCAATGGGGTGTCTTGGGAGCACTGTATAACGTACTGATTTGGGGGGGGAGATGGCTTTTCGAGCAGCTTCGAAATTAATGCCATTCACCTTATTGGCCCCTCAGTACAGAGTCCAGCCATAGTTTTTTATGAACTACGAAGGGCAACAATTCCCTACTTGTCTATTATCTTTGTGGTAGTGGGGTTATTGCTATGGGTTGTGCCATTCACACAAAGCTTTTGGAGTGCAGTTACTAGAATGGGTGTGAGCAGCCTATTGTACATATAGTTATGGGATTTATTAAGGGCTAGGGGGTTGGGTATTTTGGGTATTTGAGCTTGGATATTTTTCTTAGTTTTCCAATTAATATCAGGGCAGGAAGTTTAACGGAGTACTTGTTACAGTATAGATTAACTGCTTCTGTAAAACTGACTTCGGTTGTCTCGAATGGGGCTATGGGGTGGAGGGGGGAAGGGGTGGGCTGGAGTGTGCCTTAAGGGGTGGACTTGGGTCATGTGGAATTTTTTGAGGCTGATACATGCAGTGTGGTCTGAAAATGGCTAGCAGTCTTACTAAAATAATGACTTGGAATGTTAGAGGAGTGAGAGATGTTATTAAAAGGTTACAAGTCCTTAAGCACTGTTCACTTTTAAATGCAGATATCATTCTGCTCCAAGAAACCCACCTGGTGGCTGCGGAATCATTATGCTTACATAGACAAGGAGTATCTCAGGTTTTCGCGGCAGGAAATTCATCTGCAAGCCGAGGGGTGGCCATCCTCATCAAAAGACACATCCCATTTCAGGTAGTAAACACAATTACTGATCCTCTCGGGAGATATGTGTTAATTAAAGGAACCTTAAATAGTAACATGGTGGTCTTGGGCTCAATATATGGCCCAGTAGGGGGGGATCCTGATTTTCTGATGGATCTGGCTAACAAAATTGCCACGCTCCTTCCCGTCCCCCTGATCTTGGGTGGAGATTGGAACATTCCCCCGTCCCAAGATTTGGATAGGACTTATAGACCGTTGAAGCCTCTCTCAGCTTCACAGAATGCCTTAAGGGATTTAACAACCTTGTTAGGGCTGAGTGACCCGTGGCGTATTTTAAATCCTACATGTCAGTCATGCACATTTTATTCAGGGGTCCATCAGACCTGGTCTAGATTAGACTATTTCCTAATTAGTTGCTCCCTTATGCCCAGTCTTTATCAGACAGGTTGAACCCATAGTGATATCTGACCATGCAGTCGTCTGGATGGTTATTTCATTGGAACCCCATACTCGGAGGGAAACCATCCGGAGACTGAATACACAGTTGTTGAAGGATGATTCATTGGTCTCTCGCATTAGGGAGCTCATAGCTACCTTTATGGAACATAATAGAGATTCAGTCTCGAGATGGGACCTCCTTTGGTGTTCCTTGAAGTGCTACCTTCGGGGCAAGTTTGTTAAACTGGCATCTGGAAGGAAAAAACTATGGGACTTCAAAGCTCTGTCCTTATTAACTCGGATTAAAGAGAAAGAAAACTCCTTATCTTCCACTACTCCCTCGGGTACCCTAGAAGAGCTGTTGGCACTGCGGAATGACTATGCGGAATTAATAAAGGAAAAAGCAGAATATGCTCTGGTTAAAACCAAAGCTAGATATACAGAGCAGGGTGAAAAAGCCGGTAAGCTGCTCGCCCTCCGTCTTCACCAGATGGAGAGCTCCCGTCTAATCCCTTTGATTAGGACCTCCGATGGCTCTATTAGAATGGAACCTCTGGAGATTGTGCAAATTTTTGAAGATTTTTACAGATTATTATATGGAAAATGTTTTCTTAACACAAACTCTCAAGACATAGAAACCTATCTAGAGTCTCTAAACCTCCCAGCACTGGATGAATCCAGTCAAGCCTCCTTAGTTTCTCAGATAACCACTACCGAAATTGAAAGTGCCATCAATAGTCTTACCCTGGATAAAGCACCGGGCCTGGATGGATTACCATCACATTTCTATAAAACATTTGATAAAGAATTAGCCCCCCTTTTGCTTAAGTTATACAATTACATGTTTAATTTAGATAAGTTGGACCCAACCCTCATGGATGCCACTATCATTCTTTTACTTAAACCAGACAAAAGCCACTTAGATCCAACTAGTTATAGGCCCATCTCTCTACTGAATTATGATATCAAAATCTTGGCAAAGGTACTCACTCTCCGAATAAATGCACACTGGAACCGACTCTTAAGTCAGGAGCAGGTGGGGTTTGTAGCGGGCCGCTCTTCTGCTGACCATTTTAGGACAATTACACATGTTTTCCATGCGGCCCAGTCTTCCCAGTCCCCCATGGCGCTAATTTCCCTAGATGCCGAAAAGGCTTTTGATAGGGTACATTGGGAATTCCTATGGTTGACTTTGCGGAAATTGGGTTTTCCTCCTCAGTTTGTCGTAATGATACATTCCCTTTATGTCTCTCTGTCAGCTAAGATCTATTGCAATGGGAATTTTTCTGCCAGGTTTCCTTTGTATACGGGCACCAGACAGGGCTGCCCCCTCTCACCCCTCTTGTTCAATCTGTATTTAGAACCGCTACTTCGGCATATTACACAGGCCCCCCCTAATTAGGTATATCCCTATCCACACCCAGACCCTTAAAATTTCGGTCTATGCGGACGATATCCTTCTCCACTTGGCCCATCCAGTTTCCTCGTTGGAACAAGTTTTAGAGGTAGTCAACCAGTATGGTAAGCTATCCAATTATAAGCTAAATATTTCTAAAACTGAAATCTTCCCTCTGAGCAGTTTCACCTTGAAACCCGATTTTGCACATTTAGGTGTCAAATGGTCCTCCCAATCACTCAAGTACCTAGGTATTTACCTATCTAGAGACCCTATTCTAGTCCAGAAGCTTAATTTGGAGGACTTAGTAGGAGTTATCCAGCAGGATCTCTTGAGATGGCAGAATTTACCCCTCTCTTTATGGGCCCGAATAAATATAATTAAGATGAATATCCTTCCCTGGCTTTTTTACCCCCTAAATTTACTAAATCTATGGCTTCCGATCCCCTTTTTCAAATGGGTACATTCCATGATATAAAAATTTATTTGGCTAGGCAAACATCCCCGACATGCATTTTATAAACTCAGTGTTCCTAAAACCCAGGGTGGTCTTTGTCTCCCCAATTTTCTTTTATATTATTGGGCGAGTCATTTAACTAAACTGGGGAAATGGCTAGTGCAGGAAGAAACGGAATATACCCCCATCTGGCTTCAAATTGAGAAGGATCTCTTAAGATCTAATAAAATTAATCCTACTACAGTTTTTTACTTAACAAAATCATCATTGCCAGTAAGGCTACAAGATTCGGTAATCAGTACCTCCTTAAGAGTACTGTCACAATGCTGCTCATTCCTTAAGATACCCCTTAAAGTCGATATGGGACAGCCAATTATGCTAAACCCCAACATCAAAATTTGGGGGTCATGTATTTTGCCTCATTGGCTCCCACAGTTACAAGAAGCATGTGTGGAAGATCTATTTTCCCAGGATGACCTCCTTTCTTCATCGGAAATTCTCAGCAAGTTTGATATCCTGAGACGGCTGATTTTTAAGGTGTACCAAATAAGGCATAATAAAGGTACCTTGTTTGGGGTAAAATTCCATCCGTCCTTAATCAGACCTTTATTGGCTCAAATTAGTGAAAGCTCCTCAAGACCACATTCAGTTTCTTCAATTTATATTCTCCTCATCTCCCATATATGCTCTGGTCCTCTCCCTGGTTCCCCTATCTGGTCGGCCTTGCTTCCAGAGGTGAACTTTGACTGGGCCTGGATCTGGAAGGATCTCTATATCTACCACTCTCAGGATGGGCTCAGACTCACTCAGTATCACATACTGAATAATAGGTATTACACCCCGATAAGACTGGCTAAATTGGAGAGGACACCAGACACCACTTTTACCAGGTGTGGCAGGGAGGAAGGGAACATGGTGCACATTTTTTGGCACTGTGAGAAGGTATCCTCACTCTGACGGGAAATTAGATCTAAACTGGATCCTTGGCTGGGGTTAGATGACCTTTTCACAATCGAGGTTTGTATCCTAGGGCGATATGAGGGTATCACTGTTAAGGAACGTAGATATCATATGGCCTTAATTGCCATCATCATTAAAAAATTGGTCCTGAAGCACTGGATGGATCAGCTAACAATATCTTATAGTGAATGGTTGAAAGATATATCTAACTTTTCTAGATCTGAATGACTGATAGCAGGCTTTAGGAATAACATGGCAAGTTTCGACAAGAAATGGGGGAAGCTTTACACATTATATTTGTAAGGAATGTCTGATAACTCAGCTGGTTGATTATTTGCCTTGCTATAAGGGATGTCTCCTCCTTCTTCAAGCGAAATGGATGGGCACACTCCAGAGGGTGGGATGGGGGGGGAGGTTGAGTGGGGTTAGGAGGATGGGGGTTTGGGGTGGATTAGTTAGTTGTTTTATGTATAGTTAGGAGGTTTGGTTCACCGCTGTACTTGTTAAACGCATTATACCTGGCATATGTATAATTGTCTTATGGTAAAATGAATAAACTTTGAATTTAAAAAAAAAACAAACAAATGTGGACACTAGAATTGAATCTGGTCAGCCCATCTTAGTAAATCTTTAGCTGCAGTATTAAATACTAGAGGCTCCCCTTCTTCACAGATGTACACCCCTTTTAAGATGTGTTATCCTGCTGTGTTTTCATTTTGTACAAGCGCTTAGATAACCTGATTTGCGCTTTTAAAGAAATAAAGTTGAGCTGAGTTGAGTTAATGGTCCCCTCTCCGTCCCAAGGACCCGGACATATGTCATAAAGAATTAATATTATTTATGGATAGAAAGCTGCCTATATAGATTTGTGATTACTGGATATACCCTGCCTTGATGATATCATGTATGTACCACATAAAACTTTAATAAATATTAAGTTTAAAAAAAGAAAAAAAGCACAAGTTGAGTTCCACAAGTTCCACCATGGCTATCCAAGAGGTCCAACAGATCACAAAGAGGGTATGTTCCTGCCATGCCTATGAAAGACTGACCCCTTTCAAAACATTCACTCTGGTGCTGGACTTAGCTGTAAGTTGCACTAAGTATTATATGCCTGGAGTCGATTCCTTTGGCCAGGTGACAACTAAACCTGATCTGTAGTATTATTTCTCCCCCAAGTGAGTTGTGTGTTTCTAGCCTGTGGTATCCCGATAATTGTGCATGGGAATGAGGGCAAAGGAAATCTGAGAGGCAATTAGGATGGATGTGATCTGGCAGTCGGGACTTCGGCGCAGTGGCGATTGTGGGTGGGCGGAAACGTGGGGCCCTAACTGTGTCCTCCCAAATGTGTGCAGTGTGGCTGGTGTTTACATTTATTTGAGGGGTGGGTGTGGGGGGTGGAGCCCCACCCACAATGGGGCCAACATATGGTGCTACCAGCCAGGTGCGCAATGCAATCCTCTGCCACACACCTTGCTGTCAGCCATTTTCCCACACCTCAATCATCCTCGGTGAAATTGTTTTCACCTTATTGTGAGTAACCTCTGGCATGTGGACACTTGAATAGATTCTGTGACTCCCCTGTGAACTGTTTTCCTCCCACAAAGGTAATGACCAATATTCAGAGACATTGGGACTGCTAAAAGAAGCAGTGTGAATAGCGTGAGAGCAACTCTTTTCTTTGTTTTGCTTTGACCTAGAGTGATCTGATTAACTTTGGGCATACAGCACATTCTGTTACTGAACTGTATAAATTGTACCAGGGTGCCTGGGGGAGTGGGTTTCAAAGTGTCTGTCCACAGGTTGCAACTGTTCAGTGTTACTGTTTCCATCATTAAAGTATTTGTAAGCAACAGCATACTTATTGTTGTTTAAAGTAGCTCTTAGAACCTACTGCTGCATTGTTTTATTATGCATTTGGTGTACTGTTTGTGTGGGGTGTGGCTTGGGCAGCTTGGCAACATAGTAGGAAGAACAGGCAGCAGTCTGGGTATGGACAGGTACTATTTGGGACTGGGACGCTGCCTCTGCTTAGCAGGCAATCTGTCTGGGGCGATACGGGTAATAGGGTCACCAGGGTGTGGGCTTAGTAGCACAGCAGAGTCAAGTTTTGGCCCTACTTGTTTTTGGGATTGAAATCCACCATTTGGGCAGTTTAACCAGTGTAGTCATGCCATGGCTGGGCAGAGAGGAGGTGTGCATTCTTCCCTGTTTGGTTTCCAGTGTGTAACTGGTGATAAATACTCACCGAGGGTGGGGAGTGTTTAAAGCAGGGGAGGAATGTAATCCCCCCCGGGAAGTGTACATTTTGAACACTAGTAGGCAGTATTGGTTGGGTTAAATCAGACTGGTGAAAAAATGGTCAATCCCTCTGTCTCACAGCAGGACCTGCTGTGAGTAGGGAGGTCACCTCAGCTGTGTGGGGGGGGGGATTTAACTGTGAGTTTTGATGGGCGAGGAGAGTCATCCCCAGGGAATTGACAGAGAGAGAGAGAGACATGGGTAGGAGAGTGAACAGGCTGCATGGGCGATTGCCTGCTCTGGCCCATGGCCAGCGGCAGTGATAAGCACAGAGAGAGGCGGGAGTGCCAGAGGAGCTCAGGGACGAAGGAGGATGGCCGCAAGGCAGTTGCAGCTGTGGAGATAGATGCCATAGAGAAAAGGGGAGCTGGGAGAGAACTGCCAGAAAATAAGGAGGCAGTGAAGGCCTCTTCAAAAAGCCCTGTAGACCCGGAGAGAATGGAGCAGTGTCAGAGTCCTGAGACTCCAAGGGATGCGTCACCCACTGTTTTTTGGGGACAGTTGTCACTGGAGCCAGAGGAGTTTCACCCAAGAGGTCAGGAGGGAGTGAGTAGTCCTGAACTGTGGGGCACTTCCTGAGGGATACCAGAGGGAGAGTAATTGGAAGTACAAGTTAAAGGATGGAGCAGAAATGCCAGTGTGGTTCTGGGGATGCCTGAATTGCATCCTGTAGTGTAGGCTGCCAGAGAGAGAGAGAGAGAGAGAGAGAGAGAGAAAGAGATATGTGGGAACGGTGATCTGTGCTGTGACTGTGAGGCCAAAGTGGTTCAGAACTGAGCTGCCTATAGACTGCGAGACCACAGCAGACCAGGGAAAGCTGCCTAAAGTGCCAGACCATGTCAGTCTGAAATATGCTGCTGAACCCCCATGCATTGACTTTTGCTCCATGAAGTAATGTTTTTATGGTTCATAATTAAATGGATCCCACTGTTTGTTCAACCTTGTGGGAACTGCAGTTGTTTAATTGGGATGCCTGTGCAAGTTAACCTGCTGTCATGCAGCCTAGCACCAGAATGATGCCAGTACCCTACTGGACATAATGAACTGCATTAAACATAAGACATTTCAGTGAGGTTTCTGCTGTGGGCACCCCCCCCTTCCCACGAACAGCATTCTATTTCATACCCCTAGACACCGGGAAGGGGGGCTACACCATAAATGAAGGACAAACCAGGGAGGTGATCGGGGAGCGGGGGAAGCCTCACAGCACTATACCAAAAAACTGCAGGAAGTAAAACTATGAGAGCCACATTAGGGAAAAATGCCGTAAAGTTAAGCTAATAATCTCATGTAGTTCCAGCAGGTGGCGGGACTACTGCACTTAACCAAGAATACATTCAAACATTTACATTTTTACATATTTAAACATAATTATTTTAATTTCTAAACACATTCTAAAAAATACATTTTATAAGCATAATAACACACAAGGGCATGCATATACTAGATCACCAGCACTTCCCATGTGGTTGAAGGCACTTGGTCTGTGGTCCTGTGTCTCACAATACACCCGTGGCATGAAGTGATCTAGCATAATGTACATCCTTGTTGTATGTCATTGCTAGCATACAGAAATTGCAAAGAAAGAAAGTACAGTTCTCAGCATGTTCAAACAGTTGCTCGTATAAGATGAATCCATGCATCAGATCCTGCATAGCTAGGCCCTCTTGCTAGTATTAATAGACTCAGGCAATCCACTGATACTTTCATCAAGTTAGGAAATCCAGGTACACTTTACTGAGTGTACCCCCCCAAAGTAGTGCCTACCTTTTTGGACTCATGGGCTCTCAGCAGATGCCCTTGGCCAGTCCAGCTGATCTCCATTCTCCAATCCTTGACTCATGGAGCTGCAGCTAGATGGTATCAGCAGGGCATCAGCACCAAGTCAAATGAGTCAATGGTGGGGTGTCATACCCATGGATGGATCCAGATCTTTGTGGCCGTCCTGCCTAGTGGAATCCTGCGATCCTGGCTCCAGATGGGACTATGGGGGTCAAGAGTGGGTGTAAGAGCACCATGGGGTATGGCTGAGTAGCCCACCAGTCCTTAAGTAATGGTACTGGGTCTGAGAGCAGAGAGCTCTGCACCAGAGCACTAGAGAGGAAAACCACGTTTGCAGACAGTGATGAAAGAGTGAGAGAGAGGCTCTGCTGTTGACTCTGCTTGTTATTCCCTGACTGGAGAGTGGGTAGTGTAGCTGTAACAAGGACTGTCTTCCTGGCCTCAGGGCAGGAGTGTCCTTTGGATAGAGTAGCAGAGCTCCAGAGGGCATTACAAAGCAGCTGGAGTTGCACCAAACCCTCGGGGCCATATGTAAACAAACATAGCCATACCCATGCTACAGCAAGCCCTCTGACACACAGGACAGATGAGATGGGGTCAGGGAACACCTGACTTTGGATCAGTGATGGAGGGAACCACTTCTGAGCTCATTTCTTGTAAAGGAGCATGCATGCAAACCTGGCTCAGGCACTAGATGCACAGTGTGCCCAAGAACTGTTTTACCAGTTGAAGCTCAGCCCAGAAAACTTATAAGAGGGCTTGGGAGCTGAGATTATGGTCTCAGACTCGCTAGCCAGTATGTGATGTGGAGCCAGGAAGCTGACAGAAAGTCACAAGAGGGAAACTGCACTGCCATTTCGCAAGTGCAGACAAGTAGATCTGAAAGGCACCTGTTCCAGACTGAATGGCTGAAAGAAGGAAAAGTGTGACTTCTGGTTAAGCACAGAGAGAAATGATAATTGGAAGAAAGAGCAAGCTTGCTCTAAAGCAGTTTTATTCCCAGTCGGGACACATCCAACTCACCAGGCCCAGATCTTATTGGGCCACTCCAGCCAGAGCCTAATGGAGCAGAGGTAAGCAGAGACTGTGGGTTTAGCTTGTCAACAACCAACGCAATGCACCATGTCAGTTAGCAATTATACTAGTGGTAGTGTCTGATCTCCCAGGATGGGGTCTTGCTGTGAAGGGTGCTGGGGGCTATGGCCTCTAAACTGCAGCTACTTTCTGAGCCAACGAAAAGCTCTAAGGGCAAAGATGGTCAGTGAGCAGAGTATTGAAAGGCTGGAGAGGTGAAACTCAATGAAGGGACCTTTTGGGAGAAAGCAAAACATTAGAGATCCAGAATTCCATCAGGGGACATGCTGCAGAGGGAGCGGTAGCAAACTGTGTCTAGAGCTTGACTGAGAACTGTGAGCAGTCATCGGGGTTTCGGCCCTGTCCATCATAATTTAATTAGATCATTAGGCCCAAGGGTAGGACTGAGCCTTACATTCGATAGACTCTGGCAGAAGCCCTTTGGCGGCCATCTAGTTTATCTTCCCTTTTGGAATATAAATAGTGGCTTCTTTCAGTAACTGGTTAATGGTTAATATGCATTTGTTGTATTGAATGTCTGCAAGCACACCAATGAGCACATCACCCTGTCATCTGCAATCTTGGTTGGCTAAGGAACCTAATGTAGCTACCTATACAGCGCTCTCAAGGTCTTTGAGGGAAAAGTCATGTGCACCCACAGCTGAGGTTGTGGAACTGGTGGGGGGAACTGAGGGACCCTATATAATATTGCATATATAATATAAGTCCATAAAGTGGAAGGTTAATTTAAAGTTCTACTCCTTGCTCCAGTTTTCCTGCATCCCCTTGTATTTTCCTATCCCTCCATTTTAAGAACTTCATTGTTATAGGAGGCAGTATAGTGCAGTGGTTTAGGACTCAGCTGCAAACTAGAGACCTGGGTTTGAATCCCACAGCCCCCATTTGCATACTGTGTTACCCTGAGCAAGTCACTTAACTTCCTTGTACTCCCAGGTCACACGTGGAAACACGCTTTGACTTAGTGTGCCTTTCCTGGTTAAACAAGTTCCCCTTTCCTTTCCTTTCATTGTTATTTGTCATTTAATTCTGTTGCATCGCTATTAATAAACTGGAATCAGTTACTGTGTTGTAAGGGACATTGTGTGGGATGGGAAATCCTAAAGTCATTTAAAATTGTATTCCCAAGGGTCCAGCAGCAGTAGGTCACATAGGTTATTAAGAGTCATTAGTCACTTAGTATCATCATACTGTTATTATGTAATATACGAATATGCCGTTTTAATATGGCACTAAAGTATACAAAAACATTTCCTGCAATAGCACTGCCTGAAAGTGATAATAGCATTGATCCTTACTCATAATACTATTGTTCAGAGCTCTGCACAATAGTATTATCAGAGAAACTGAAGCGCACAAGTGCACAACTCTCTCACACTGTACGCTTGCTATTATGGTCCCAAATGCACTTCCTAGACATGCGTCGTGATGTTTTTCAAACTGCACTTCATGACTAGCCGCTTTTTGTTTGTGGGCGAGCAGAACAGTTCTGAAAACATGGCACCTGCCTCTCGCTTACTGGCAGTAATTCATCCCCTTTGCTCTTTCCCCAAAACTTTCTTTTTCTAAGTTTAAATAATTATTTGGTTGATCCTGTGTTCACTCAGCCCTGAAGCAACTAAAATTTTTTTTTTCCAATGGTTTAACCAGGAGTAGCACACTAAGCTGAAAGCTTGTTTACAGGTGCGACCTGGGAGCACAGGGAAGTTAAGTGACTTGCTCCGGATCACACAATATGCAAGTGGAGGCCGTGGGATTCAAACCCAGGTCTCCAGATTTGCAGATCAGAGCCTTAAACCACTGCACTATACTGCCTTCTGTAGGATTAGCTACCAAACATAATAACCGGAGGCCTTCTCAAATGAGCACAAGTTAACAGAGTGGTGGGGGGGGGGTAGTGGAGATGGAGCAAGTGAGTCTTCAATTCGGCAGTTGGCTGGCCTCACAGCATGCCAGAAAAAAATTCAGAGTTGAGGAATTTCAAATCCAATGCGTATATTACAAAAAATAATAGATCGGAGAGTGTGTATCACAACAGAGTAATACACACTCTCCTATCTATTATTTTATTTATATAATTATGTATTATATACAATATACTATGAAGTGGGTACTATAAATCCTGGAAGCTGATTGCTTGAGCCCTCCCACTGGCATGAAAAGGTACCAGCCAACAGCTCATTTTACCTGCTCCAAATCCATCTGCCCATACATTTTGGCAGCCAGACAGCTGGGCTGAAGTTGTGGTCGGTGGCAGTAGCTCTTCAGTTCCATTTAAAAAAAATTATTAGCCATCAACTGTACACAAAAATAAACACTCTCCTGTCACAGCAGCCAATCATTTTTTTTATTTTAGCCTGTTACCCACCACCTCTGTATTTTACTTTCATTTCAGTTTTGCCACCAATACCCTCCTCAAAGTCGAGTGCTGCTCCTCTCACTCACACTTGACATGCCACCCATTGTTGACCTCCACCTGCTCGCAACACACAAGCATTACCCAAAACTGTCATTTGCCATTCATTCCTCAAGTTAAAGGAAAACGTCACTCACCGTTCCATTATTTAACACTCCTGTGAGCTTTGGAGGGAGGGGGATGGATGGACAGGGAACCAGACACAGCACCTTAATTCCATTTCCATAATCACAGCAAATACTCTTGCCTGCTTGGGGGGGGGGCACATAATCACACAGTCTACCTTTACTGTGTCCACAGAGCATTACAAAATAAGCACGTCTGAATTATTGGGGGGGGGGGTGCAAACTGATGTTTTTTTCAACAGTACCAGCACCAATAAAAGATTTAACAAGATAACACTGCCTTACCTGCTATGAGCTCCTATAGCAACCGTGCCACCTGCTGACCACAATGGTAATCAAACCACAAAGAACTAGTTTATACAAATGTACTCCAACAACATCCCAAAACATTATCATTTCCCATTTTAAATTTTTTGTTATTTTTTTCTGACAAAAATTGTAATCCAGTTCATAATAGCAATAATGCACTCCAGGGTATGGTATATCTTGGGATATCATCATTTCTTGGGTTCATGAGACACTTGGCATGCAGCCTCATGCCTCACAATGCATCCAAGGTGTGACAATATCCTATGATATAGCAAACCCTGTTGTGTATTATTGCTTAATTATATTTTTTATTTAATATATTAGTATTATTATTATAGGTGTTATTAGTCACTTAGTATTGAAAGAACTAAGGGAGGTACTGGTTGCAACTCTGACAGTCCTTTTCAACAGTTCACTGGAAACAGTTGAAGTTCCAGAGGACTGGGCAGGGGCAGATACAGTCCCTCTTTATAAAAATGGCAGCAGGGAGAAGACTTGAAGCTATAGGCCAGTCAGTCTGACCTCAGTGGTGGGGAAGTTAATGGAATCATTGTCGAAGAAAAGGATAGTGGATTATTTTGAGGCAAATGGGTTAAAAGATCAGAGATGGCATGGGTTTACAGGAGGGAGGTCAAGTCAAATGAATCTGATAGATTTCTTGGATTGGGTAACAAAGGATGTAGACCACGGTGGTGTTGCAGCAGATGTGGCATACCTAGATTTCAGTGAGGCATTCAACACTGTTTAGCATAGGAGATTATTAAGCAAACTAGGTAACCAAGGAGTAGGTCCACATGTGATAAACTGGGTACAAAATTGTTTAAGGGAAAGGAGACAAATGGTGGTAGTAAATGAAGTATGCTCAGAGGAGGGGATGGTGAGTAGGGTAGTGCCACAGGGATAAGTGTTGGGGCCACTCCTCTTCAATGTATTTATAAGTGATATTGCAGAGGAGCTGGAGGGGAAGGTCTGCCTCTTTGCAGATGATACCAAGATCTGTAACAGGGTGGACATTCCAGAGTGGTAGTGGTGGAATGGGTGGCTAGAGGTGTGGGCTTGGTTATGGCAACTAGGGTTCAATGTGAAGAAGTACAAACTAATGCACTTAGGGAACAGAAATCCAGAGGCTGAATACAAAATTGGAGGAATAGTATTGACAACAACCAAGCAGGAGAGAGATCTCAGAGTAATTATATCAGATGATCTAAAGGTAGCTAGGCAGTGTGACAAGGCAGCTGGGAAGGCTAGCTGGATGCTGGGTTGCATAGGGGAAAGATATCACCAGCCAAAGTAGGGAGGTGGTGTTGCCTCTATATAGGACACTAGCGAGACCTTATCTTGAACACTCTGCACAATTATGGGGATCACATCTATGAAAGGACATAGACAGATTGGAGGTGGTCCATAGCAGAGCAACTAAAAAGGTGAGATCTTTAACAAATGACTTATGAAGAGAGACTGAAGAACTCAGTATGTACACCGGGGGAGGGGGGGCAGGTTATTGATACAGACATATAAGCAGATACATAAATATTTAAAAGGGGGTAAATAAGGTACATGATGGGAGTATATTTAAGAAGAAAATGAGTGCAAGAACAAGGGGGCATGATATGAAGCTGGGGGGGCACATACAGAAAAGATGTAAGAAAGTTCTTCACAGAAAGGGTTTACCAACAGAAGTGGCTAAGGCAAAAACAGCTGGAGAGATCAAGAAAGCTTGGGATAGGTATGAGGTAGTCTTAGGAAAAAAGAACGAGGGGTGGGGAGAAAACCAGAGATCAAGTAGGATCTCCAGGTATACTGTAGGTAGAGATAAACAAGAAGACTGGGTGGCCCAAGTGGTACTTATCTGCTGGCAAATTCCATGTTTCTATGTTATGTCTCTATGAGTCACCCCAGGTGGAGGCACCATGCCACATTATCATTATTCATCCAGTTATCCACTAACTTAAGAAAGGACCCAGACCACACCCTGTGGCATGGTTGATGAAGCTATTCCAAGTGCTCTGAACAGGCAATACATAAGCCTGGGAGAATCCAGAGCCCCAGAATCCCCATGCACATATATCAAAGTCAAGCAATTTCTCAACTACACCTCCCTTCTATCTCACATTGGGAGTTCCTTGTTATTACTCTTTATTCTCCTTCCTGCAAAGATTAACTGCAGTATACTAGGTTGGGTGCCATCTGCGTACTGTATGTTTGTCTAGTTGTTCCAGTTAGAAATCTCCACAGAGACCTCAGAACATCTGTACGGCTCATGTTCTTCTTTTACTGTCTCCTAGATCCGTCTTCCTCTGGCACCTCATCCAGGATGCCCCACTCATGGGCCTGAATAGTTATAATGGCACCTGTCTCCAGTAAGTTGAGAATCTGTGACCAAGCCTCCTGGAACCTACCTCACTCCACTGTAGAGTGCAAACTGTACAAATAAACTAGATAATTCTTTCAAAGCAGCCAGTGGTGTCCACTAGCATTGAGATGCTCGCAGGCATTGCTGGGGGGCTGCTGCCACTCACATGCAGACTTTGAGACTTGGTATGTGCAAGTAGGAGTAGGAGGATCGATACACCATGAAACTTTTTTAAGATATTTCTCCTAGACTGAAAACAAGGGTATGGAGATAGGAGCTTCCACATCCGTGCCACTTATGCTCCCAGTTGTAAGGAATATGACACTGCTTGGTTTTGGTCGGGGAAGGGGTGCTCTGAAAAATTACAATGTTGGGGCAAGGGCATGTGGGCTGCATCTAAGGCAGGATGAGGAGTGGGGCATAATGGTTTATGTGAGTGTGTCTGGCAGGGGTAGGGTGGTAATGGCATGTGGGTGGGAGAGGGTGAGTAACTAGTTTTTCAATGTTTAAGCAACTACTGTATACAGGTTGTTCATACACACAGATAATCTGGATAATTTTACATGTTTTGGGAATGTACTATGGAGCAGACAAGGATAAATCCCCAATACAGCAACTATCCATGTCTCCACATATGTCACTGATAATGCCCTATCTGATCTTCTGTAGAAATGAGAAACCAAGTCAAGTAAACAGGGATCTCCTACTAGCTCAGCCATGGGGGTTGCTCCTTTGGCTTTTTGGTGAACTCATGATTTGGGAGCCAGAGGGTTGCAAGTTCAAATCTTGAATGCCCAGGCTTGAAGAGAATTAATGGGGCTGTGTGACAGGGTCAAGAGGCTAAATAAAAACTTTAACGTGCACCAACGATGGAGTAGACAGGCCAAACTTAGTAGCAGACAGTTAAAAGTCTACATCTTCTCGACTGCACTGTTGTTACTCTTGCTCTCTGGCAACAGCTATCCCAACCTAGGCCCCCCACAAAGTGCCACCTTCCACTGGGCAACTACTGGGTCTCTCTTGGTTGCCTCAATTAATATATGCAGCCTTCTCCCCTAAAATGGACATCCTGAATGCATGGATCCAGTAACACAACTCGAATATATTATCCATCGCAGAGACATGGCTCTCCCCAAAGATAGCTGACGTCTCTGTCCCCCCACCATGTTATATGGTCCTCAGGCAGGACCACTTGTCAAAGTGTAGAGGCGGCTGTGCGATATACATACTGTAAAAGACAATCTTCAAGGAATTGTCCTACCGCCACCTAACAATGGTGATCACTGGCAAATACTGGCGATAAAGTTGCTTCTCAGCACTCATAATAAAACCCTCACAATTGTATCTGTATATAGTCCACCCAGGCACACGGCAGCAAGCTTTCATGCCATTTTGTACTATGTAAGCATGGTGAGTCCTACCTCAGAAATAATACTGCTCTGGGATTTCAGTGCCAACTGGCTTTCCCCACAGGTCAACACCTATAAAGGTGCAACCTCTGCTGTCCACTTCACGTAACTCATTGACTCATCCACTAGGGTAAATTACCAAACAGGAACCAGTACCTTACTGGACTGGGTCCTATCTAACCACCCTGACCACATAACTGGGACAACTGTACTCCCGGATGCCCTTAGTGACCACTCACCAGTCATGTTTCAATGGTCAAATAAATTCACCAAGCCTCCTGCGAAAACAGTCACAAATAGGGTTCTAAAATGGGGCCACTTCGAATTACTCAAAGCAGACCTCCAACTACAAGGCTGGGCTCTAGTATATAACTCTGGAAATGTTAATGCTGCCCTTGAACATTTCATCAACCACTTAACTCTGCATGTGATAGGCATGCCCCTTTCAAAACATGGAAATTCAAAGGCCCTAGCAATCCCTGGTTCACCCTTGACCTGCTTAATCAACTAAAATTGAGAAACCTCCTCTGGATAAAGGCTCGGGCCTCTTGGAAACAGGTTGACATGCAGAACTATAAGAAAGCCCAAAATTATTGCACAAGGGCAATATGTGCAGCAAAAAGCCAATACTTTAAGAAAGCCCTCTCCCATACTTGGAGCAATGGCCATAAATTCTGGACCAACATAAAAGAAGTTACTGGTAAAGACAATAAGTCTGCCCCTACCATGCTAAACATCGATGGTACACCATTTATGGACCTTAGAACAATTGCAAACACACTTAACGAAAGCCTTCACAGATCTGAGTGGAGTTCTCCCCCCAGACTTCTTTAACCAGCCCTATCCTGCCACACCAAATGAGTTCAGGAATCCGAACTGTTCCCACCCACCTTTCCATTTCAAAGCCCTTACACCTTTGGAAGTAAGAAAATACCTTCTTAAGGTCCGGGGTTAATCAAGGTTTAGCAGTGACACCCTTGACCTTAAATATGTTGAGCTGACACTTGATGAAATTCTGGCGCAACTCATTCATATCATTAACTTATCCCTTAGGCTCTCACAATTCCCTGACAAGTGGAAAGCGGCCACAGTGACACATATTTTCAAGAGTGGTGACCGGTCTCTCATTGGGAATTACAGGCCAATTTCTATCCTTTCTCCCCTTTTGAAGGCCTTGGAGAGAATCGTAGCTGATCAATTGACTGACTACCTGGAAAAGTATCAGCTTCTATGCCCAGAACCACACGGGTTCAGACGTGGGCACAGTACTACCACATCACTGCTAGAATTCTCTGGATACACTCATAACTCCATTGACAAAGATCTCCTTGTTGGTGCTACCTACACTGATTTAACCAAAGCGTTTATCACGGTAAATCATATCCTTGTGGTCAAACAGCTATCTGATGTTGGTCTTTCTTCAGATACGGTTGCATGGTTCAATAGTTACCTGCTGAACAGGTCTCAGTAAGTTAGAATTGGTAGCAACCTATCTGACAGCTGGCCTGTCCGCTCCGGGGTTCCTAAAGGGTCCATCCTGGGCCTGCTGTTATTTAGCATTTTCCTAAACCAATTTCTGCGCTCCAGCCAAGGTTGTCTTCTTTTATACATGGACAACGCTGTTCTGTTTGCTAGCGAACCTAATCCTAATGTCCTACAATACAAGCTGCAATGTAATTTCACAACTGTTGAAGGCTGGTTTAAAGAACACAAATTAGTGATAAACTATAAAAAGACAAACATGATATTGTTCTCTGCCCACAACAGACACAAAGTTTACCACCTCCTCATCACAAACGAGGTGGGTTCTCCATTGGAGTTGGTGCAAACCTTTTAATATCTGGGGATCATGGTCAACAGCACATTGTTTTTCACCCAACACATCGACACTGTTGCAAAAGCAGTCAACACGCGCATTGGACTGCTTTACAGGCACAAGCATGGTCTTACCCCAGAGGCGCTCAAAATAGCTGTCCATAGTTCTCTAGCATCACTCATAGATTATGGGCTGGTAGTCTATGGTTCAGCCTCAGACACTGCCCTTTACTGCATTAAAGTTGCCCTTAACAAAGCTTGTTGGCTTGCCACAGGGTAACCTCGACTGACACACACTTGTGACCTATACACACAGACTAACTGGCTGCAACTCTCTGGCAGACTCATGTTCCAATCTTGTCTGATGGCTAAAAAAGCTAGTCTTGACTTGGTACCCCCTGGTGTTCAGAATCTACTCACCTCTTGCGATAACGTACGCTGCACATGCAGCTCTGAAAGTCAAATCTTCAAAATCCTGCATTATAGGACATCTTTGGGTCTAAGATCTTTCGCATACTGCACCCCTCGTTGGCTGATCTCTCTTCACCCTGACATCTCTTTCCTCACCTCACTTGGCCTCTTCGAAAGAAAACTGAGACAACATCTAGCTCTGTGCTCCAGTTGTGACTGCTTTAATTAATCTTAGTTCCCATTCATCTCAGCCCTTCTTCCAGCCTGACTACTCATATTTTCCTATCCCTCAGGGTAACTGCTCCACCTGCCTTGTATGTCCACTTCTACCTCCCCTCCCTATCCCCTTCCACCCTGCCATTTCAACTTCATTCTTTCCTACATAATGCCTTCCAGGCTGGTTTCCCCCTTGCTCCCCACAAATCCTTAGACCCATGCCTCTTTCCCCAAGCACTAATCAATCTGGATGAAGCCTCTGGCTGATGTACTCCCCTTGGTAGTGTCTATGTGTCCACTTTCTCCCTAAGTCTTTTGCTGTCAATACTTGTTACTGATCTGGGTGCCCACAGTAATATGTACAGTACTCTACATCCAGCTGACAATGAGATGCCTCTGGCCTTGGGCCCCCTCAGCCTGCACTAATGCTTTAACGTTACCTGCACATTTCCCTTACTCTCACCAAGAGTATATAATTCTCAAGTATATGAAATCATATATGTCCTATCTCTTCTTGCCTTGTATATTTTTTGTATAATTTTGATTGTCTATTTTTGTATAACCTCTGATGTGGAACCTATGTAATGAGCTTGTTCTCAATGGTGTCAATCCTAGATCATAAATAAATTTTAAAGTTTAAAAACAAATTAGATGTTTGGTTGAGGGATAATAGAAAAATAATGTCCCACATAGCGTGGGGAACAGTCTCGATGGGCTCTGGCCTTCTTCTGTTCTTTCATACCAAGTAATACCAAGTAAATAAAATAAAAATAAAAAGATCCTGCCTATTTTGATAAGGAAAATAAAGTGACTAAAAACCTATTAAGCTGTTCTATCCTGACCTATGCTTTACCTGTTCTGGCTATCTTTTCTAAACTGGTTGTGCAACCATATTCCTATGGGATTTAGGAGCTGGCCCCTCAGGTGGTCTGATGACCCTCCTCCATCCATTGTTCCCTCTCCTGTACTTCCCTGTGTTGTTTCTCATGTTGTCTGTTTTTTCTTTCCTTCTCCTCTCTGCCACAGTAAATGGTAAATTCACCATGAAATTAGACGTTTAGGGTCTGTAATCAGATACTCTGGGGTTGCTGAAATGAATGGGAACTGCTCCTCAAGCTCTGAAAGGAGTAATTGCTTTAAAAACTAGGAGTTTGTTAAAATAATGAAAAACTTTGAAGGCAGAAAGGGCTTAATGTTTTCAAGCAAAGCTAAAGTTGTGTGTTTTTGCTTGTTTGTGTATCTCAAATCTCAGGAAGGACAACTAATGGAGTGTAATGTTTTGAGAACAAGAAGGTCAGGGAGTTCAGATCAGAAAAATCAATAAACAGCCTTAGATGGCTGCAGGAGGGGGTTGTTGATACAGTTGCTGACATTCTGAGATGAAGGCACAGACTGCCTGAGAACCTGAGAGTAAGAAAGACCTACCCCAGCAAAACAGGGTAACCTGAAGTGGCAAGGAATTGCTTCTTAGTATTACTGCTCAGAAGGGGGGGGGGGTACAATTTTGCTACAAGCAAAAACTGTTAGCGCAGATATGGAGTGCAAAAGACTTTGCCAAACTTTCTATTTACAACTGATATAAAGAAGCCACCAATCAGCTTCCAAATCTGTTGATAATTCTGAAGTCATCTGACAGAAGACAGATATTTCTTTGTGTGTTTTGAACAAAACAACACTATTAATAAAAATAATAATACATTTTATTTCACATAAGTGCCTTTCAGGCCATCAAGGCACTTTACAAAAAGATAAAAACAGCCATATAAAACAGTACACATATTAATAAATAAATAGCATACAGATATAATAAATAACAGGGAATCAGAATTATGTGGAGCTATCATAAGGGAGACTCCATAAAAAGGTTTTCAATGCCTGTTTGAACCCCTCCACAGTCGTGCACTCCTGAAGCTGATAGGGTAGAGAATTCCAAAGGGTTGGGGCCACGTGCATAAATGCATGGGCCCCATAAGCTTTCAGAGACACCCTCGGACTCTCTAGCAACTTCATCAGCTTCAATCAAGAGCTGTTTGACTGGGTGGTAAAGAAGCTCTTTCAAGTAGTCAGGGCCCAGTCCGTGTAGGGTTTTATAAGTCAGTAAACCAACTTTAAAGGTGATTCACCACCTAATCGTCAGCCAGTGCAGATCATGCAGCACAGGGGTAATATGAGATACTCGAGAAGTCCCAGTTAACAATCATGCTGCTGCATTCTGCAAGAGCTGCAGGCGGTGGATTTCAACCCCAGAAAGCCCTAAGTACAGGAAGTTACAATAATCAAGGTGCGAAGTCACAAAGGAATGGACTAATGTACGCAAGTCCCCGGATGGAACCAGGTGCTTAATCCTAGAGATATTCCTAAGATGATAAAAGGAAGACTTGATAACGGCCGACACCAGAGATCATAAAGTCAGCCCATCGTCAAGCACTACCCCCAGGTTTTGCACTCGTTCAGAGTATAGCAGCTGTGAGTACCTGAGAAAAATTCCAGAAGGTTGATCAGCCCTAAACCCCTCTATCCGGTGACCAAGGTCCACTAACATCACCTCCATCTTTCCGGCGTTCAACTTTAACCAACTCAAGTTCATCCAGTCCTGGATTTCAGCAAGGAAGGTATTAAGTACCAAGACAGCCCTATCCTGGTTGGGGGCGAAAGACAGGTAGAGCTGGGTATCATCAGCATAGCAGTGAAACCTCAGCTCATACCATCTCACAATGTCTCCAAGAGGCAGTATATACACTGTAAACAACATGGGGGACAGCACTGAACCCTGAGAAACCCCACCCGGTAGGGAGAAAGAGTCTGAGGCAAAAATCTCCGACACCACTCTCTGACTCCGGCCAGTGAGGAAGGATGTAAACCACCTAAGGACCGTACCTGACAGTCCACAGATGGACCTCAGATGTCCAAGCAGCACCCCATGGTCTACAGTGTCAAAAGCTGAAGAGAGATCAAGGAGCACCAAGATAGAACAGTTCCTCTGATCCCTCACCATCAGGAGATCACTGAGCACACGAACCAGCGCTGTCTCAGTACTGTGCCTCTTACAAAAACCGGACTGCAGAGGTTCATAGATGTTATGAATGGTCAAGTGGTCATCCAGCTGTATCGCCACTATTTTCTCGATCACCTTCCCTATAAAGGGAAGGTTTGAGATCAGTCTGTAGTTGGCCAGAGAGTTTGGGTACAAAGAAGCCTTCTTCAGAAGGGGAATTACCACTGCCTCCTTCAGGGAGCTTGGAAACTCACTGGATTCCAAGGAGCACTGGACTATCTGAGCCAGGACCGGGCCGATCGCATCCCAACAACCCATAATCAAGGAAGTTGGGCCAGGATCCAAACTACAGCATGTAAGGTGCATACCCTGGACAATCCACATGACATCCATGAGCTCAGGCAAAGCAAAGGTACTTCAGGAAGCTCAAGGTGAGGTGAACAAGCACTGATCATCAGTAACCCCCATAGAGTGAGTTGAATGAACTTCCTACCTGATGTCGGCCACCTTATCCACAAAGAACCTAGCAAGCTCATAGCACTCTACTTGCAAGAAAGGTATTCAGAGCTGCAGACAGGTTGGGTTGCACAACCTGTCAACATTTCAGAAGAGCTGGGCTGGTTGATTCTGAGTGGCAGCAACCTCCCCAGACAGGAATTCTGCCTTCTTACGGGAGATCTCTGATTGGTAAATCTTATAAAGTTCAACCAATCTAAGGTGGTCGGCAGCCAGGGCGGATTTCCACCAACGCCGCTCCAACCTATGTCCTACTCACCGTAACTCCCTCAAAGGCCCATCAAACCAAGGGTCCCGAGGGCGAAGTGGGAGAGGACAAACACGGATGGGAGCAATCAAGTCCAGAGCTGATGAAATGGCCTTATTATAGGCCACCACTAAAGTCTCTGCACTCAAGCTGGTCACAGAAAACTCTGAGAGGTCAATCACTGCTGCTAGGCCTTCAGGACTCACTTCCTGTAAAGGGCAGTAACTGACCATCTCCACAGGGGCAGGCCTCCAAAGAGGGGTGCAAAAGTTGAACCTCACGGTATAATGATCAGACCAACTGACTGGTTCCACCTCCAAGTCAGAGGCCTCAATCCCCAGGAGGAAAACCAGATCAAGAGAGTGACCAAATTTATGGGTGGCAGAGGTAGCAACCTGTGTAAAGCCCAGAGATGTCATAAGCTGGAGGAAGTGTTGTCCAAACTGCGAGAGATCATCGTCGACCCAGGCACTGAAGTCTCTGAGTACCATCAACCTGGGGGACTCCAATGCCGTGTTGATGATGAAGTCCACTACTTCCTGCAGGAATCCCGTCTCGTCCCCGGGTGGACAGTAGACAAGAGCTAACCTGCAACCTACACCAGCCACCACGGTACACTCAAATGATTCATCTTCCTCAACTGGTACATTCGTGAGGTCCAACTCAGTCTTAAAACAGATCGCTATCCCCCCGCGATCCAATCTCGAGCAGTGTATCACCAAGTACCTGGTCGGAATTGCAGCACCCAAAGTGGGGCCCACGTTTTCATCCAACCAGGTCTCGGTGATGCAAGCCTTGGTGTGCCTTGTACCTTTTTCTGTGGTCTGTCTGTACTTTTTAATTCACTCCTTTACTACTGGCTGCAGTACTGGAAGGTGTCAGCAGTGTCAGAAGCCTCAGATATGGTAGTTGCAGTGGGATCCCTAACCAGCCCTGGGACAACAGGTAACTTCAGTAAGTTCAGGAAAGCTGTTTCCCTCTTGAGAAGGAGGGTGTGTGATGGGGTGATATAACTAGAAAACAATGTACTGATTCTTAAACAGAACAACCACTATTATCTTCTGACCAGTTCAAAAAATAATTCTTTATGATATTTTATAATGTTAAAGTTGTAATTGGAAAGCTGTAACTTTGAACTGTTAGACTTAGAAACTTAAGGTTTATTTTTAAATGAAAACTTGAGGCTCAATTCTCAAAGCTTTCCCAACTGATGCAAGGGGCTTGTACCACAAAGAATGGTACAAGGTGCAGCTTGCACCAAAGGATGCATCAGGAGCAATTCTCAAAAGCAGCCTGCATCAAACTCAGGCTGTGTGCATCAAAGGGGGCTTGTACCATCCTTGTGGCACAAAATGGGCTGTGGCATGGTGCTAGGGGGCTTGTGGTGCATGCAAACTACCATATCTCCTAATTTAGAAATCTCTAAACCCTCCCAGAGGGCACATTTCTAAGTACTGTTAAACCAACCAGGGCTAGTATAAGGGTATTTAAAATTGTGTCCTCTGGAAGGGTTAGAGAACTTGTGCCACCCCTGGAGCTCTCCATGAGTGGGAGGGAACATGTGCTGTGGTTTCCCCCTCCCCATCCTCAATCCCACATATACAAAAAATTGCATTCTGCCCTGGTGTCCAGTGGTTCCCCCCATTCCCCGATTTCCATATATATGAAAATTACACACTGTCCAGGTGTCCAGTGGTCCCCACTCCCCATCCCAAATCCCACATATACAAAAAATTGCACACTGCCCTGGTGTACAGTGGTCCGCCCATCCTGATCCCATACATATGAAAATGTCATAGTGCCTTGGTGTCCTGTGGTCCCGCACATCCCCAAGCACCCTATTTAACAATATTCAACAGTCCCTGGTGCCTAGAGGACCCCCCACCTCTCCAACCCAGCAGGTAGTGCTCCACCACACAACTTTCCCATCCCATCCTGGAGCTGGTGACTGGCACAGCCCTCCACTAGTCACCAGGGAATACTTTACATATCTGCTTCCATAGTTTTGTGACATATTGGCATTCACCTACAGTCTTTCTAGCCTTACAAGACTGCCACCTAACCATGCCTGCAGCTTGTGGAACCTCTCATGTTCACCGTCTTTTTGGTACACGGCCACAGTTACCGCAAGCTGCAGAACTTTGCTGCCGGAACCCTACCCAATAGAGAAATCTGGCACAGGGTCCCTGGTGCATCAGCATTCAATGCAAGCTGCTGTTGGTGCAACTTGTGCTGCTCTTTGGGAATCTGCCCTTGGAGTCTAAACAACATGAACAGGTTATAATGATACAGTACTCATGTGTTGATGCATGTCTATACACATTAAAACTTGTAAAAAATAACAAGATTTTAAAAATGTTTTGAACCATTTCATATTTTTATATATCAATATATGAAAGATGTAACAACATCATCAGTATATCAACTAAGCTGACTACAATGTTTCATTCAAACAAAAGATAACGTTTCTAGCCCTAATGATTCCAAAGTTATTCAATTTTAAAGAAATTATGTTTGGAAAGGTCTAAATTTGGAACTGTTGGGACTAGAAGCATAATCATTTTTTAAAATGAAAGCTTGGGTGTTAAGAACCAGTTGTGTTGAAAATACTGCACATGGCGTGTGAGAAGGATGCCAGCTTAAGTCAGGAGCTCCTGTACCTGTTGAAATCCTGACAAATTGAATAAAAAAATAAAACTAATTCAGAGGCATGACAGCTAGTAAGTCTGCTAGAGCTACACTTGGGGAAAGGAATTCTGGAAAAAATCAGCACATTTGTCTAATCTACAATTCTTATTTGCTTTTAAACATTGACAGTGGTACTCATGGAAGGCACCCAACAGCAGCAAACCAAATACGGCTCATGCCAACTATCACAATGGGGTAATGTCACAGTCACCAGTGAAAATGAATACTCCAGGCAAATCTGACATGACTTTTATAAAGGAAATGTTAACAGAGATTAATATATAGTGGAGATAAAAATAAAGGACACACGGACAAATAAACAAATAGGGAGCGTAACAAAATGGATGGACTGTTTTGAAGAGTACTTGGGATTTATGAAAGAAACAATGATGAAAATAGAGGATTTTGCTGAAGGGGAAACAAGACAGCTAGGGAGAATTTCTGACAAAGTTGATGATTTGTAAAACACAGGCAGGAGAAACAACTTCAGATTTGTGGGTGTCCCAGAGAATTTAGAAGGATCAGATATGACTGTTTTTTTACAGTCTTTCATTGCTGCTTTGTTAAACAACCAGTGGAACTGGCCTCTTGAAACAGAAAGAGCCCACAGAGCCCTTTATACTAAACCAAGGAACGGACAAAGACCCATACCCATCGTTGCAAATTTCTTGCACTACTCTATTAAGGAAGAGATCTTGGAAGTGTCAAGGGAGAGAAAGTTTCTCACTTGGGGAAGAGACTGTATTTTTATTTTTTAAGACTTTTCAGCAGAAGTGGTTGAAAAATGCAAAGCCTTTTCTTCAGTTAGAGCAGTCTTATAGAAATTGAATGTTCAGTACTACATTAAATATCCAGCCATACTGATGAAACAAAGGGGAGGCAGATATCATGTCTTTAACTTGCAGAAGAAGCCTGGGACTTCATACCCAGAAATTAGCCAGACACAACTGTCTCCACAAACACCTGAGTTGACAAACTGTCATCCATGATGCACGGCACCTCAAGACAAACTTTCCCACCTATTGTTAAAGACGGCAGCACACAGGAGCAAACTGTCATCCACTCAGACCATCTTGGGTTAAGCAATACTCCGATAAGAAACACAAAATTTCCACCATCATTCCCTGAAAAGGCTAAATCTATACCAAAGTCAATGTCATGGTCTATAAAATCCTACAGAAAAACAATTCCATTGACTAAAAGTAGATATACACCTCTGGAAAACATCACGAAACCCAAAGATGCAGAATATGTTAAAGGACCTACTAGATTATCACCTGCAAACACTTCCACTAATCGAGAACCTGCCTGACACAAAGTCTAATGGAGGACAGTATCAGTACAGTGGACTGTTCCATGCATACATAGTTACTCTGATTTTATCAACACGTTGGCATACTGCAGTTAGGTGTAAGGTTCACCCAGACATCTATCTATCTTAACAAATTCGGCTATGAAACAGTGTGCACTTTTCTCATGTAAAGACCCCTGTGTCTATACTCAGGATATACAGGTTCCTTCTGATTGCCTTCTATTGTAAACAGACATGCAGGCACCCTCAGCAAGGAACCTGTAACACTATGATGTCATTCTGTTCTTTTTTAAAATCCTATCTGCATACATGCTACAAACAGTTAATTTTGAATGCATGCTTGCTGAATCACTGATGTCCTCATTTGTTTTCCTTTTTGTTATTTCTCAATTTTTCTGTATGTATTGAAGATGGTATTCCACGTGCTGAAATGACTTTCAATCCTGATATGTACAATCCTTCGGGTTTCCAGGGCAAATGGCTATCGGATTAACACTTTCTCTAATTGGAATTCACAGATACTCATGAATATGCATTGTTTTCATTTCATCCCCTCCTTTTGACACAATGTGTACCCTGTGAATAAGGGGGTGTTGTATCCCCTTTTTGTCTTTCTTTTTGAATAACTTACGTGTTTTATCAAAGCACAATTCTGGATGCAAGTGTTAGGATCTCAAGGAAATGGAAGGGTGCACACGTACCTTCTAAATAAGTTGCCCACAGTTCATGTTACATTTAAATTAGGGTCTTACTGGCCCGTTGGTGCTGAGAGCTGAGGCATCCACCTTACCTCACGCCATGCCGGTGATCTGAGTTCAGAAGCAAGCTCGGGAAGCCAGGGGTCGGATGGGGAGGAGAGGATCGAGTGTCTGATGGACAGCTCTCCTCTCCTGGGAGGGGGGGGACTTTGATCTGTGGCATCCGTGGCTCCTAGTGGAAACTAGGAAGCACAGCAGACAAGCATCCCAGATCAGGAGTTGGTGTCGGTGGATGTCCTGCGTGCCGGTGCAGGGACATGCCCCCCCACATGCTGGACATCATTGCACATCTGTGCCAGTGTGGGGGGGGGGATAGAACAAAGGAAAAAAAACAGTGCTCAGGAGGATGAGGATGGACCTCGAGGGATTGGCCCCACATGCCCAGCACCAGACCAACCCTGACCTGCTCTCCTGGATTCTCCTTCCTTCCCTGGACCACGGCTGTCTGGATTGTAGAAAGATCACCAAGTAAGGGGTTGGGGGCCCTGCCTTGGTGTGTGTGGAAGCTGGAGGGTCAGTCAGGGCCCTGTGGGGTTGGAGTGGGGAATTCAGCACCTGATTTCCTGGTCAGGGGGTTTCAGGTAGGTAGAGCAGTAGGGTGGCCGATTGAATGGGGTCACATCTGAGGGAGGTCCTGAGAGCCAGCAACCAGAGGAAAAAAAGTTAAAAAAAAAACATAGAGTCTTGAGAGGTTTTAAACAACTTGGATTAACATCATAATACAGGGCTGAGTGCAACAAGAGTGTTGCTTAAATTGATGCTGGATCCCGATGAGGCCGGGACCAATCTGATACAGGGGCCCCCTGGCCCTTGGCTGAGGGCCAAAGATCATTTAAGCTAATCTTAACTCTTAGCTGGTTATAACCTATGGGTGCTAATTATGATGCAGGGTGTTGATTCCAAAGAACTGGAAGCATTCACCCAAGACACCTTTGAAAACATCTAAAGCAAATATTACTCATAGAAATGGTCTAGGTAATTGCTTAAGCTAATCTTACTGTAAATGGTTTTAAAGCTGCCTACTTTTCAAAATCAACACAGCTAAATTCAGTCTGGACTGAGAATATTGGAGCCTTCCAAATTTTACATTAAAAATAATTTTTGAAGGTCAAGAAGATCCTTTGTTTGAAATGGATATTTTTATATTTTCCCCCTTCAGTCCATTTATACAAGTCTATGTGTTTTATGGCATTTTCCTTTGATTTTAAGGATTATATTAACATCCATTTTGGGACAAACCCCCTTTCTATAAATTTATAAATACTTTTAAAGGATTTATAGCTGTTTTCACACCTTCAGGTAATAAATTATAAGTTTATTTAAGGTACAGATTGCAGTTTGACTTTGGTCTGTCACAGAATCAAAGGTAGCACCTTGGGTAATTTACTCAGTGCGTATATCTGCTGTTCTTCTTCCTCAAAGTTAGAGTTAATTTCCTAATCTAACATCTATTAATTTTATTTTTTCCTTTTACCCTTTCCCTCTATTTTTATCTGTTAGTTTATTGACATTTGGAAAAAGTTCTCATTATTACAGTATAAGTTTACGTGAACTATATTGGTACATTGGTAATACTTTTATCTTTTACAGTCTAAATAAGAAACCATTTACTTAAGGTTACAGTAGTTGAACATAGTAACATTTTTAAAGTCTGATTTAACCAATATTTTGTAGAGATTTTGAGTTTTTATTCTGGTTTTCTAGATTCAATTACTTCATAACATCTAGATGTTAGGATGACTGCTTCAAACATTGCATCTTGGAATGTGAAGGTCCTTAGTTCCTCAATAAAGAGGAAAAAAGTTCTAAACCATCTTAAGAAACATATAATAGATAAAGGGTTTCTTCAGAAAATGCATCTGAAGAAGCTGAAAAGTTACAAAGACAATGGGTGGCTCAAGTACAGCATAACTGTTTTTCCTCAAAAAAAGAGGTTTGGCTTTCCTGATCAAAAAAGGAACGCCCTTTATCAAAACTGAACAGACAAAGAGGGAACGTGTCAAATACTGGCAGGAACCTTAGATGGTAGAAACATTACAATATGTAATGTCTATGCACCTAGTAATAGGAAAACATCTTTCTTCCTTAACCTGCTATCCACACTGATCACAATAAAGGATTATGAACTAATTCTGGGGTGACTTTAATGAAGTTATGGGCCCCTTGTTGTGTAGGACTTGCAGTTCAAAAGATGGAAAAAGGCCTCACTCTAATAAATACTTTCAAGACACAATAAAAGATTTAGGCCTATTAGATGTATGGAGAATAGTGCATCCACAAGGCAGAGTCTTCTCTTTTTTTTCTCCCCCCTCGCCATAATACATTTAGTAGAATAGATTATGTTTTATGCCCCTTAACCTTTGTAATATGATTGCTGAAACTGCAAAGACACTATTGTAATTTCAGATCATGCACTACTTAAAACCTCAGTTTTATCTGAATCTTCCTCTCAAAAGCAATTCATATGGAGATTTAATTCAGCTGTAATACAGGACCCTGAATTTAAAGATTGACTTTTTAGAGAGACATCCCTGTTTTTCAAAACTAATGATACAGGTGACACTTCATGTCAGATCCTGAGGGATGCCTCCAAATCATACATTACAAGAAATATAATATGATTCTCATCTAATAAAAAGAAATAGAAACAGAAAGATTTAGAAATCAAAGAACAACAAATTAAACACACAGGCCTGGATATTCAGACTGTGCCAGGCAGTGGCACAAGCCTGGGCACAGCGCAACTGTGATGCGCTGAGCCAGGTCCAGGTGATATTCAACAGGGATGTGCCATGGTGCAGCACCATTGAATATGGTAGGGGCAGTGCACATACTGCGCATGGTGCAGTGGCACCGTGCCCACACATGTCAAAGATAGGGAGCAGGGGGATGCACCAGTGCAAGTGCAGTTGCACTAGGTGCACCACCTGAGATATTCAGCAGGGGGCTTGCAAATGAGGCCATAATATATGCAAGGCACAAATGGGTCCATTTGCATATCATTATGGTCCCATTTGCATGTCTTGCACAGGGCAATCTGGAGACATGCACCTGGCACCCTGCACAGTATGATGTGAGCTGTGCGGATCCCGGAGCATGCCCCGCCCCATAGCCATGATCACACGGTACATGTATACAAATAAATCCCTGGTAGTCTAGTGGCCCCCTCAGTCCCCGATACCCCGATAAATAATATACATGATCATCCATGGTGGTCTAGTGGTCCACCCCCACCCGAGTCCTTGATTCCCCTATATATGTTACTATGACCATCCCTGGTGGTCTAGTGGAATCATTCACATACTTGGGACTATCTAGTACAGTATGCCCTGCAAGCCCATTGGTCCACACAGAGGACCAATGGACTTACAGCCCATACTGTACCTGTCATTCGGCAGGTGGCCAGGTGGTATGTGGGTGGGATGCAGCCACCTGCCAATGACAGGGTGGAGCTGGGTGGACAAGGGGTCCTGTGTGAGTGGGAGGGGTTGGGGTGTCACTGGACCACCATGGATGTTTGTGTGGGCATTGAACCATGATCAGGGACTCAGGAGGGGGGTCCACTGGCCTACCAGGGACTGTTGTAATTTACATTTACTGCGATCGTGGCAATGGGCAGGGAGGGGTTCAACTAGACTACCAGGGATGGTCATGTATAATATGTATCAGGGAAACTGGGATTGAGGAGGGTCACAAGACTACCAGGGATTCTGTTTCATACATATACTGTGTGATCATGGCTACAGGTGGGGGGGGGTCGGGTTCAGTGTGTGCTTGTGGATGGTGTTCTGGGTGGGCAGGCAGCCACCCAAGGCTGGGCTGCTGTGTTGCACCCTGCAATACTGCAGCTCACCTTTGGGTGGCAGGGAGTTGTGCCTACGCTACAAGGGCTCAGCTTTGAGGCCCCTTATGTGGTGCAATGTAGGGTTGCACCAGAATATGCACCGCACATAGCGGGCTGAATATCGGGATGTAACGCACTTGCATGGGCATGCCCCCTGCATCTGTGCTGCATACCATTACATTGCTCCCCAGTGCATCAGGAGTTGCGTTGTGCCGGGCAGCCTTTTCAATACCCCACCAGGGCACAATGCGGGGTTGCACCAGTGCAACTCTGTTGCACCAGGCACAACCCCTTTGAATATCTGGGCCACATACAGTCCAAAACAAATTAGTCTCCTAGAAAGAATCAAGACACATTTTATCAACTCACTAAACTCAAATTTGAAATTAATAAAATCTATTTAAGTAAAGCAGAATTTGCCCGCTTTTGTACAAAGCAATATTATTGGGAGTCAGGGGAGAAACAAAGGAAACTTCTGGCCTTCCACTTAAAGAAAAAACAAAATCAAAATTACATCTCTGAAATCCATAAACAAAGCAACACCATTACACATAATTTACATGAAATGAACAAATATTTCCAAGAATATTATAGAAATCTAAACAAATCCTTAGCCCCCCTCAATGCAACTAATATTCAAGGTTTTTGACAAAATGCAAGCCTACCTAAATTATCAGATCTAGAAAAGGAAGCTTTAGACAAACCTATCTTGAGAACAGAACTTAACCATGCAATTTAAATGGCTTCCTCACAGAAAACTCCAGGTCCAGATGTTTTTTCCAGCAAATTCTATAAACACAGCAATTCAATAATTATAGACTACCTGAGTAAACTCAACAAAACATTATACAACAACAAAAAAAAAAGGTACCCTTATTGTCACATATATTTACCTGATAGCTAAGAAGAAAAAAGATCCTTCGGAGACTTCAAACTGTCTATCGTCCACTATGTGTTTTACATTTTGATTACAGAACATTAACTAAGATTCTAACAAACAGGCTAATGGCTATTATGCAGAATCTAATTAGTACAGAACAAGTGGGATTTGTTAAAGGGTGACATGCATCAGATAATTCGCGTAGACTTCTTTCTGTCATCTTGACAGCCAACGAACACACAGCACCCTCAATTGCTTTGTCTTTAGATATTGGAAAAGCATTTGAGTCTTTGGATTGGACCTATTTATAAAGTGTACTAGACTATTTCACATTTGGGCTCATCTTTAAACAATGGATCTCTACTATTTATACGTCCCCAAAAGTAGCATTAACAACTAATGTATTAATTTCCAAACCTTTCCAACTGTATCAAGGCACATGTCAAGGATGCTCGCTTTCTCCCTTCCTTCTTATTTTAGCATTAGAGCCCCTGCTAAAACATATTAACAAGACCACCCAAATCCATGGCATTAAAGTAGGAAATATAGAAAATAAAATCTTTACATTCGCTGATGACTTTTTGCTAAATGTATCTCAACCCCATTACTCAGTTTTATATCTAATCCCACTATTAGAAAAATTTAGCTTAATTTCAGGATTGTCCATTAACTGGGAAAAATCTGAGGGAATAATGCTTTCTTTTTCTCTTCTTAAAAAGGAAAGACTATCTAATGCCTTTAGCTTTCCATGGGGAAAGGAATAGTATACATGGGTATTCACACTTTCAATTCTAGTCCCAAAATTGTCCACTACAATCTCACTTTGCTGTTCAATAACTTGCAAAAGGACTTGGAAAAATGGTCAGAACTGAATCTTTCATTATGGGGGAAATGTCCTCCTTAAAAATTATCCTTGCACCAAAAATCATCTATGTACTCAACAGCCTTCCAATACGAATTAACAACAACTGGTACAAAAACTTTAATAGACTATTTACTAAGGGTGGGATATTCAAAGGAGTTGCGCATGGCGCAACAGGGTTGTGCCATGCACAACCAACCAGTGCGCCCTGGCGCAATATTCAAAGTGGCAGGTTGTGCTGTGCAACCCCCGATGCACCAGGGCACACCAGTAATGTATGCAGCGCAAGGGGGGGCGTGCCCATGCATATGCGGCACATCTCGATATTCGGCCCTGGATGTGCGGCACATATGCTGGCACATACCCACTTTGCGCCACACAGGAGGCACAAGGTTGTGCCTGGCAAAACCAGGAGCAAGTCCTGGCCACCCACAGGTGAGCTGCCGTATTGCAATGCACAACATGGCAACCGCCTGCTGTGGGTGGCCACCTGACCACCCCGGACATAGTCCACAAGCCCCCTACCCAGGGGGCGTCATGCCCCCTTGGCCTGATCGTGGGCATATGTCAAATAAACTCTGGTGGTCCAGTGGACCGCTATCCATTGCCCAATCATGGGCATATGTTCAGATGGTCCCTGGTGGTCCAGTGGGCCATTCCCCTTCTCCCGATCATGGGCATAAGTTACATATCTCCCTGGTGGTTCAGTGGACTGATCCCCAGTGCCCTATCATGGGCACAGGTTTCAAATCCCTGGTGGTCCAGCGGAACCCCTCCCAGTGCCCAAACACAGGTGGAACTATCTACAGACACCCTGGTGGTCTAGTGGTACTCACCTCCCCACCCGCCAACTGCATCCCCCACCACCCTGCACCTCCCAGTCAGCGGCAGGCAGTAGCAGCCCACCTGCAAGCCACCTGGCCACCCACCGACTGACAGCATACAGTAGGGCTGTACACCTATTGGTCCACTGCATGGGCCAATGGGCATGCAGACCATACTGTACTACGCAGTTACAAATTGTGAATGAACCCTCATTCACAATTCAGGACGGTGTAGTACACTATGGTCTGCACACCCATTGGCCCACGCAGTGGACCAATAGGCGTACAGCCCTATTGTACACTGTCAGTTGGCGGGTGGCTGGGTGGCTTGTGGGTGGGGTGCTGCTGCTGCTGCTGACTGAGGAGGCAGGTGGTGGGGATGCAGGGAGGGTGGAGGGGGTACCACTGGACCACCAGGGTGTCCTGAGATCATTCTTACCTGCATTCAGGCACTGGGGGGGGTTCCACTGGACCACCAGGGATTTTTAACCTATGCCCATGATCGGGTGCTGGGGAACAGTCCATTGGACCACCAGGAAGTACTTATACACATGCCCATGATCAGGCGAACAGGAGCGGATCCCATCGTGGGGCAGCAGGGCATCGGTCCTCGACGGCTGCAGCCGGGCATGGTGCCAGGTGCAAGTTGCCGGGGATCGGTGCACCGCATGCAAATGGGTCCATAATGACATGCAAATGGCTCCATTTGTGCCTTGCATGCATCATGGCCTCATTTGCTTGCCCACAGCTGAATATCACATTTGCTGCACCTAGCGCAACTGCACTTGTGCTGGTACAGCCCCCTGCTCCCCTTCTGCCACTTGCGCTGGCACAGTGCCACTGCGCCGTATGCAGTGCATGCACCCTCAGTGCCATATTCAACAGTGCTGAGCCATGGTGCAGCACCATTGAATATCACCTGGTCTCTGCCCTGGCGCAGCTGAGATGTGCTGTGCCCAGGCTTGCTTCCCTGCCTGGCACAGTCTGAATATCCCACCCTAAGTTTTTATGGAAAGACAAGCCCCCTAGACTGAATATTCAAAAATTAAGGTCCCCATGGAAAGTAGGAGGCTTTAACTACCCATGGTTGCAAGGCTACTACTGGGCATTTATGTTAAAACAATCAGCATTTTGGTTTATTAATAGTAATGGAACTTCCAGCCTTATGTGATTACTTACAGAAAAAATGCTATGTAAGCCTTATTCACTAATAGACTTTTATTTTTAGATAACTCCCTCCGCATCTCAAGACTCATCCAACTCTATTCTCAACAATTTGGTTACATAAGCATTTAATTAGAAAATTAAAATTTGATCCAATTCCATATGATCTTACCCCTATTTGGAATAACCCTGGGTTCACATATAATGGAAAACAATTTAAAGGTATTTGTTGGAGCAAAACAGGAATAACCCGAATGAAAGTCCTACTGGATTCTACTACAAAAGAACTGTTATCCTTTATGGACTTTGGGAAAAATATCATGTTTTTAGTCTGCATTTCTAGTTATTCCTACAACTACTGGATAAAATTCAACAACATGTCAATTAAACATCATATGACCTCTCAATGGACTCCAAATGGAATCAGATCTGGAATTAGCTTACCGAAGAAAAGAAAAGAGTTTACTATATAAAATTATTTCAGACAGTGATATTGATATTACACATACTGTCAAGACAGCGTGGGAAACACATCTAAACTTGAGCATCTCAGACACTTCTTGGGAAAATATGTAGACAAATGCTTACCAATGCATTATAGAGGTAAATGGGAGGCTAACTCAATTCAAAATATTATACAGATACTATTATTCACCATAGAGACTAAACAAAACCGATAAAATAAATCAGCATGTATGTTGGAAATGTGGAGCCCCACAAACTACTTTAGGTCACCTTTTTTGGTTTTGTCCCTGAATAAGATCAAAGTGGGGGTGAAATTCATGATATGTATAAAACAATTCTGAAAAAGGATATCCTGTACTTTTTACCTCCCTTATCTTTGTCTTAGCAGATAATTCCCCACTACAACATTTATATAGACCCCACCAGCTCTGGATTTTGTCCTTAGCTTTAGCATATAAAAGGTTAATCTTGCAATACTGGAAAGACAGGACTCCGAAAACCAGAGAATTACTAGATTCCTTAGGAAATATAACCAATAATGAGTGGATTACCTACCAAAAGTGCTGTGTAGAATTTTCAAATTCCGGCAGAATGAAATTCTGCAAAATTTTCAAAACTCCACTGAAATTCCATCAAATTTTGCCAGAAATTGAATGGTGGAATTCCATGGCAGAAAATAGTTGCAGAATGTTTTTCCATGGGTAAAATGCTGTTCTGCAGAATATTATTCCACAGATTTCAATATTTTCCATGGAAATTGTTGTGAAATATTTTTCTGCCTAACAAATGCTGTTCCGCAGAATATTATTCCACGGATCACAGTAAGTGGAATTCTGCAAAAGAAATTCTGGCAGAAATTCCATCAGTGGAATGGTCATGCTGTGCTACTTTCCCCCTGGCGGAATTCCGCATTCTGCACATTACTATCAATTGCTAACCAAAATTGACTTGTTCAGTGCAATTTGGCAACCATTCTTCAACTTTAAAAAGGTTTCTTCTGACACCTGACTTCGAGACTGTATTTTTTTTATTAGTTTCACATTGCTGATATAGTTGTTCTCTTGTTATTAAGGTATACTTAGTAGTGAATTCAATTATTTTATTCAATATGCTGTAACCAGTTGTATGTGTTCTTAATCTGTCAACTGTTGAAAATGAATAAAATCTTAAATTGGAAAAAAAATCCATCATATAGATGCAGTTTATATGTGTCAGAAATATTCTGTATATATCAATACTATCTCAAACAGCTTTTTTGAATGTATTATCAATAAATCGCTTTAATTGTGACAACAAAAAAACAGTAAGTACACAGTAACAATACTATTTTTTTATGTGCTGTATCAACAGAATGTAATAACACTAATTTTTGGTATTGAAACATAACATTACCGCAGGGGTCAGTGCTTGGCCTACCACTTTTTCAACTTTTATAAGCAACCTAAACATTGATATAAACAGATGGACAGTAAAATTGCTGATGATGTACAGGTGGGAGGGCTGGTCAACACATTAAAAAAACTTGCAGAGGGCTTAGGTAAAATCCAACAATAGGTCAAAAATAATACAAAGCCATTTAATCTGGACAAATGTACTGTTATTCATATTGGGTGAAATAATTCACAATGCAACTACTGTTTTGATGTTGAAAAGGTTGAATCAGAACAATAACTAGATGTTCTGGTGAGGTGTTCTGGTGAATTATGATTTGAAATTTAGCAATCATTGCAACAGACTTGTTCAAACAACTAACAGAATCTTATCTTGTGTAAGAAGATCCTTCATAAGTAAGATTGAACATTGCATTATACCCCTTTACGGATCATATGTCAGATCTCATCAAGACTGCTGTTCCTAACTGTGGAAACCATATTTGGAAATTATAAACATAAGTTCAAAAGGAAATCCTAACACCACATTTCCCTGCTTTGGTCGCTTTATTAGCAGCTCTAACTGATGCATAAACAAAGTTTTTTGCAATAATTTTCTTACTTTTTCAGATAGTATAATCATATCCTTATTTGTCTGTGGGAGTGCAGGACCATCACATTCCTCCATAGATATGTATTTGTATGTAGCTGTGGAAGCACAAGGCCCTCTGGGCCCCATGCTTCCATTTATAGGACAACAGTGACCAAATATTCGGCATAGCAATCTTATTACCCCACCTCAAGAACCTCGGTACAGAAAAGTTTGAATTCACACCAAAATATAATTGTGCGCAACTGCAAAGCCATTCCATGCCACAAATGTGAAAACACATTTGGGGCAGGATTCAAAAAATGACAGCTGTGGCATACGTGAGGTAGAGTAATAAGAAGGCTATGTTGAAAATCTAGGGTAAAAATTTCCTAAGTTATGAATGGGCATAGTGAAATTGGAACAGATGGTCATAACTTCGTCATTTTTTCATATTTTGACCCCAAATTTTCAACATAGTCTTCTTATGACCCCACCTCACAAACCCCATGGATGAAAATGTTAAAATCCATGACAAAATATCATTCCACACCCCAGGTGCAAAAACACGAGTATGTGAAAAATGACAGCTGTACTGTTCATGAGGTGGTGTGAAAAAATAGCTATGTTGAAAATTTGGAGTGGATATATTATAAATTACTAGAGTTACGTGCGCGCATAGAAAGATTTCAATGGACACACATAACCCAGCCATTTTTAAGAATGTTTTCACCAAATTTTCAACATGGGCTTTTTGGGACCCCACCTCATGAACAGTCATTTCGTTAATCAGTCCCGAGAGGTGACTTCACATGGCAACCACAAAATCACTTTCCAGGACTGAATAATGAGCCAACAGTCACAGTATTCATGAGGTGGGGTCCCAAAAAGCCCATGTTAAACATTTGGTGACAAAATACCTACAAATGGCAAAATTATAAACATAAGTTCAAAAGGCCATTGAAATACATTATACGGCACTAACCTTAATTCCTCAGTTTGTGGTTTAGCTTTGAAGAGTGCAGACGTGTCCTAGTACAAAGAAGATGACAGCGCATGACCTCTGGAGGTAAGTTTAGGGCAAGTAGGCTCAGTGGGAAGTTCAGGATGGGGAGGGGACAGTGGGGATGACGAGGGACTGTTTTCTTTTTTTCAGGTTACACAAAAAAAGACTTCAGGGACAGTTTTCTTCTTTACAGGTAAAGAGTAAATAAGTATTTTGGGATACTGGGAGTGGGCTCCCCAGTGTCCCACACAGCTGGGGAAATGGCGTCTAGTGCCGACACAGGGATTGGGCCACCTGATATCAGCAAGTTACACAAGGATCTTTGGGGCGGGGTATCATATGACTATTTAGGGACACTGGAAGTGGGATCCCCAGTGTCCCACACTACTTAGGAAGGGGGGGCTTCTAGTGCCAACATGGGGATTGGGACCCGCACTGTCGGCAACTTACACAGGGGTCTTTGTGGGATGAGGGATCATAGCAACAGATAAACAGACAAAATAAAGTGAATGGGAGTTGGAGTGTAATGTGGGGACAGGGGGTTCCTAGACTCCAGATAAACATATGGGGGTAGGGGGCTGCCACCACACAGGGGACAGTGACAAGGTTGGCTCACAGGACAAACAGCCAGCAGTACAAGTTCCACCTCCGGCTCTACAACTCAAGAAAATCCCATTGTCAATATCTGCATGTTTGACCACAAATGGATAGTTCATGTTCATAAATCCGTTATGTGCAAAAATAAGCTATGCCTATTTTCGCACATAAACATCCACTTGTGATCAATCCAGGCACATTATTGACAGCATTTATAAGTAAAGAAAAAACACCTTTACTTTTGTACTTCTCCTGTGGAGTGGAGGACAGGGCACATGACTGCAGGCTCTTGGGTCCTGGTTTCTAACACTTCCTCCCCTTTTTTTCACCTTGTTGTAGGAGGAAAAAATATGGAAAGACTAGTTTAAAACCCAGGACCCTTGGGTGTCCTGTCCCTGTGCCTTGTCCTCTGTGCCACAGAGGAGCTATAGCTAACACACTGTTTTTTCTTTACTTATCAAATGTCTCAATCATCATTGAGTGCAAGTGGATATTTCATTTTTGAAAATGTAGGCTTGTGCAAAAATAAGCTATACCTATTTTCGCACTTGCCACATTTTCAAACATCAAATATCCACTTCATAGAAACAATAATCCTGTCCTGGTCCACAGAAGATGACAGAGCACAACCTCCTGAGGTAAGTATAGCATAAGGGGGATGTGGGGTGGTGGGTGCTCAGTGGGAGGGTCAGGATGGGGAAGGGGATGGCAGGGACAATGAGGAACCATGTTTTTGGTTTTTTAGGGTAAATAAGATGTTGGGGGATGCTTTTCTTCTTTACAGGTTAAAAAAGTTAAATAAATATTTTGGGACACTGGGAGTGGGCTCCCCAATGTCACACACTGCTGGGGAGGGGGGCTTCTAATGCTGACACAGGGACTTGGCCACCAGATGTCAGCAAACACATCAAGGGACTTGGGGAGGAGGACATCTGACATTGGAGTGGGCATCCCAGTGTCAGATTAAATGCATAGTAAAATAATGAACTAATGAGAACTGGAAGATGGGGCGTGTCAGTAGACACCAGGGAAACATATGGGATAAGGGAGAGTGCAACTACACTGCAGGGAAACATATGGGAGGGGGGACTGCCACTAGGGACAGTGAGCAGTGGGTGGGGGTAGGGGTGCCACTAGCCACCAGTGAAAAGAGCAATTATAGGCAAACCTGCAGCCAAGAGCATGAGTTCCAGCTGCAGCTGTAGAAGTCAAGAAAATCCCACTGTTCTCATAGAGAGAACATGGCAGAAGCAGTACTCTCGTTAACCTTGGCACCCAGGATTTTGGGTGCCCACAAAAGGTGTTTCTGGCCATAATAAAAAAAATCAGAATTTAGTTAAACAGGTCCTGTTTATCTAAGTTCTGATTTTTTGTATTACATTCATTTTTACTTTTTCTTTATTTACTGTTGCTCAATAATGGGAAAACAAGATGGCATACGCAACAGAGCTCTGCAAAAATACAATAGGCTCTATGTGACCATACATGTGAAATGACAGTAGCTCCTTCAAAAACAACAGAGCTCTGTGAAAATAAATAAGGATATATGTAATCCTACATGCAAAAATACAATATCTCCTGTGAAAACAAAAGTATTTTCATGCGGAACATCTAACTTTTCCCTTAGGAAATAATGGGAAAATTAAACATTTAATAACTTTTGAATGGATTGATATTTTTTCACCAAGCCTTCAAAAGTCACATTTGTGAGGCAAAGGCTTTTTATCCTGAAAATTTCAGACCACAATCTAAGGCCGTTTCTGAGATACAGCTGTAGAATAAAATAGCAAAAACATGTAAATTTAGGAATATTGGACACTCTGTATCTCAGAAACCAGACAACAGATTCACACAAAATTTGCCATGTCAAGAGACATATGCCTAGAGCTTATGCATGCCAATATTCATTCAAGTCTGTTAAATCATTCCTAAGTTATTAAAGTTCAAAAGGTTGGCTTTAACATAGAAGTTTGCACTCAACCCTAACTATACTGGTGCTACTGCAACGATATTATATATCTATATCTATGTCTGTATCTATATCTATATCTATATCTATATCTATATCTATATCTATATCTATCTATTCATTGCAAAAAAACCTCTCTGTTAGTGCATCAGTTAGGGTTCATATTACAGCGACAAAAGTATACAAATGTGGTGTTAGGGTTCCCAACCCTAATACCCCATTCTATCCCCCATACCCCACCCCACCTTCCACACACCAACAAGCACTGGGGTGTGTCTTGGGGTCATTGACCATAACGCTAATGCTCTCCCCTGGTACCCTTGGAAATGAGATTCGGCTGTGTGCTTATCCAGGTTGCTAAAATAAATAAATACATTTCAACTATGCCTCAGTAGTTCTAGTGGCCCTTTTCTCTTCATCTGGCACTTTCCCCTCTGCTATGTATGTCAGACCTCCTTGATTCTCCTCTTGTCCTCCCTCTTTGACTCCTTAACCCGTCCAGTCCAAATCTCTGGAAATTGCCTTCTGCCTCTCCTGTGCCAATCAGACTGCTGTGGCAGACAAATATGTTATGCTCTGTGCTGTCCTATCCCATTTAAACAGCTCTCCTTTACATCTCAAGAAACTAGTCAGAGTATAGTGAAGCCCTTTTATAGGAACAATTGTGATATAGTGTATGGTGGAATGTTGTTAGGGATGGAGATCCATCCCTAGAACAGGGTTGATATGCTGCAGTAGCTACGTCATTATAGTGTATGGTGGAACGTCATTCTCCACCGAAATCCATCATTGTCAAAACCTTGTAGTCACACACTAGTGACGTTGGCAGTGTAGCAGAAGGATTTTTTCTACTGCACTGTGAATATCACACACTGTCCTCGAGCAGCATTTGACAGTTAGGGCTCACTCCATAGAAAGGACACATAGCGAAAGCAGCAATGTCGGTGGCAGTACTAATGTTTAGCATTAAAACATTCAAAATGTAGAGTTCTGAAACAGTTAAAATGTCAAGCGTGAACACGTTCAAAATGTAAAGTTCTTTTTTCCTTCTAGAAACCCAGCAAAAATGTTTGGAAGCAGAAACATGCTGTAGTGATTTTTTTTCTCAAAAAACTACGTTCCACCATACACTATAAAGAAAAGTGCATGGGGAACAGTTGACAACAGGGCATCTTTCACCTCGTTGGCACTATGACAACGGGTTACCTCTCGAGCTGCGCTCTCGAAGGTAATCCATCGTCATAGTGCCAACTCGGTGAAAGAATAGCCCTGTTGTCAACTGTTCCCCATGCACTATCCTATATGTTGCTGTTATGCTGTACTGACTGCATAGCTACTGCAGCATAACAACATTGAACGCTCTAGAGCATGCGTGTTACACAACCAGGAAGTGGCCACAGAAATTTATAGCGCTAGAGCATGCACGTTATACTACCAGGGAGTGGCCACAGTGATGAAAGTGAGAACAGAGTGGAGCCGCACTGAAGGAAAAAACACAAAATTAAGAACACAACAGGGCTCTGAAATACTTGCATAATGGATTATTTTAACTTTTGATAGAGGACCATACACTATTAAAGATAATGTATGGTCTTCTATCTATGCCAAGCATATGTAGTCATCTCGAGGTTGCCGTGGTGACTGAACCTCTTGAGTTGCGCTATTGAGGTTCAAATGATCACCACGGCAACCTCTCGATGAATACATATGCTTGTTATAGATAGAACACTATACATTTTCCTCTGTATCACACATCATATACTGTAATAGAAACTGCAGGTGTTAGCACTAAAACAATTGCACTTTCACACACCATGTGAAACTAAGGTGGCAAGCAGAACAAAAAATTATAATGATGCTGTATCATATGCCATATAGAAACAAGAGGTGAGAAGCAGTAAAAACAATTACAGTTTCACACACCAAATGAAATTACAGGTGGGAAGCAGCACAAAAAATGACAATATCAAAAACAGTATATAGTTACAGAAGTAGAACATGGACACAGCCAGTATCCAGTGTTTCATGGTGCTCCTCTGCTTCTCATCACTCTTGGAATCATTTAAGCATCTTACCTGTCTGTCTGTCTGCTGTCTGTCTGTCTATCTATCTATCTGTCTTTCTGTCTTTCTATCTACCTACCTACTAAGGCTGTATGAACCTCTGAAAGTTTGAATGCATGAACTTTGGTGGTTGAATCCCATAAAGTTTGCCAAATGGTGGTCTAATTGGGTTAGAGTCAGAGCTGCTGAGATGCTAAATCATCGAGGAGAAATGTTTGTAGCAGAAGTCAGTAAAAGCGACATAAATTTTAATAAAAGGTATGCCACCATTGCCACACTATTTTTAAAAAGTTTACTGACTCTTTCCAGGATGACTTTGCAGCTGCTCTGTACATACGAGAGTGAGAAAGACCACAGGCCTCTGAATGCCTTGTCAAGAGCTAGGATAGAAGTCCTCGGCAGTGGATAGGAGCCACTTGTGGCAACAGCTGTATACAGAGGGCTCTGCAGAGAGCTAACGGCCTGGTTCGGCCATCTCTCACTGGTCTGGCATGTTTACCAGAGGAACAAACAGTGTCACACAGTGAAACAGAGCAAGAAGGAACAATATGAAACAAAACTTTTTGTGCTGTTGTGTTATTTAGTAACCTTGGCATAGGTTGCTAGGTGTTTTTATGATTGTGTCTGCATTTATTTTAGAGAGTTACATCAAACTGGTGAGTCCAGGACTGGGTTTGATTGCCAGATTTGCCAGATTTGAATGTCTTTCACACATATTATATCATATATTTTATTTTATTTAAAAAAGTAACGTTTTAAATAAAGAAAGATAGATTCAGGAAGTAATGCCCTGATAGGCTGTTCATTGTCACGTGACCTGGGGTTATAAATATCAGGTGCTGGCATTCTTTGGTGAATACCCCTTTATTCGAGCACCGTGGTTGGGAAGGGCATCTATACCACTAGCGACGGCACTTATTTCATGTGCACTTTCAGGCACTTCTGCACTTTGCCTTCTATTTGTTTATACCTAGTGTTGGGTTTACCTTTATTAAAAAAACACTGCTACATTTTTTGGCTCTTAGGTAACATTTAGCCCTGTAGTAGGACCATATGTGAGCCAGATTAAAAGCTAATAAAAAATTGAGAGTTAAATAAATTGAGCTTCATAATATCGCCATATTCTCACTTCGGAGAGGAGTAGCCCTCTTGATACAAAAAGACCTTAAAGGTATCAAAGAAGATGGGTAGCCAGTAGGTAAAAATCCAGGAGAAGTTAAAAGTGAAAAGCAGTGAATTATTAAAAGGCAAAGGAGGAAAAAGTAAATGAAATTTATAAGATTTTCAAGCTTCATAATGTTGGCATTGTGACTGTAACTGTGAATGTGATAGCACTAATATTGAAAGCTGAGAATTTTCAGAACAATTGGATTGGATAATATGGATTCCACAATTGTTTAAGTTAAGTAACTATATGTTAAAGGGAAGCATTTTACTTTAGATTGATTGTTTTAATTTGTCTGAATCATAAGCATATGGGGGAATAATACATGCTAGTTCTTAAATACGGTTAATGGGGATATTTTAATTGCTGATAAGACCAGATTCCACCTGCTCAATTATTTTGATATTTTATAGTGACAAAATTAACAAGAATATCAAGACAAGGAGACAGAAGCTGGAATTTGCAATCCTATTGCTGGTGGATATTATCTGGGGATTTTTTCGGAACATTTTGGCATTCAGTAACCGATAAAGGGGTGGGTGACAGTAGAACTAAAGAACATCTGATTTTGAATACAACAGGAACTTTTGAAGTATGATTGGTTGGTATGAATCAGTTCAAAAGGAATTGAAATTTGCAGTAGTAAGCAAATAACAAAGCCTGAAAATTGGACACTGTGAATATAGTTCAGAAGAAAGGATTGTTGCAGCTGGACAGTACATTGCTCCTTTTTTGCTTGCTTTGCTTATATAGCCAGCATAGAAACCTGCATAAGAAACTCTGGTACCTTTGATATCTGCCCTGGGGTCTTGGGTCATTATATGTTATCAATAACATTATGCACACCTAATTATATTCTGATATTTATTGCCTGTGAAATTTTGCTCTAGAAAGTAAGTTTAGAAATTGATTTTTTTTCTTTTTGAGGTCATATATAAGGAAAGCCTGTCTGCTGTCACAATAAGTGGAAAGAAATAGAATTTAATGAATCCAATGTGACAACATTGACTAAGGAGGGGTAGAAAAAGTAAAGGAAAAGGGCCCTTTACATTGAAACAGTATGCACTAAAAGCATTGAACAAAATGCAAGACAACATTACAAAGGGGAAAGGAATATATAAAAAGCAAAAATAAGAATAATATTAAAGAGGGTTTGTCTAAAAACATTGAGCTTTTGTACTCCTCTACCCCTAGTGATGATATTGTGAAGTATGTGAGGAGAAATTCTAGCATTAAGGAAAAAGATGAGAAAAGGGAAAATTCAGAGGGTAATTGTAAAGTTAAAACACTGAGGATATTACATCAGGTAAAATAAACAAACATAGAACAGGAAGGTGAAATAGAGGAGATAAAAATACATGTTTCAAATGTTTTCCATAATATGTCTCTAATAGATATGGAAGTTAAAAATATGAGTGAGTCAATTAGAGAGGACTGTGAAGACTCACAAGGAATAGTTCAAGATAACAATTTGAAAATAAAGGAAGAGTAAAAAAAAGTGTAGCAATAGGGCCAGAATATGATAGGGACAGGACATATAGTGCAAGTTCTTGGTCCAAGAGCCCGGAGAGCACAAGAATACCAGATGTAGAAGGAATAACAAGAGATGTGATGTTAACATTTAATTCAAATATCCTTTTATATAAACAATTGATAGAAATTAAACAAGATTTAGCATTCATAAAGGAAATATGTATAGAGAATAAGATAAAATCAGAAAATATGGAGATGGAGAAAAGAGTTAAGAGAAACAGTAAGACACAGCCAAAGGAAACTTCTCCCTTACAAAAAAAATGATGACCCCTTATATAAAAGTCACCCCGGTGTGGAGAAAACAACATATATAGAGTTACATACAGAATCAGAAAGTGAGGAAGCTGAATGAATAATACTCCCGGATGTCGGAGTGAAAAAAGGATAGCATCTGTAGAGAATGGGAGAAACAATTCCCTAAACTCTGGCAATAAGGAAAAACTCAAGAACATAAAAAAAGAGGAGAGGGTAGAGAAAGATCGTAAAGAGAAAAGAGATAGAAAACTAAGAAAGGATAAAAAGGACAAAACCTACAAAAATAGTCTGTTTACTGACTTACAGAAGAAAGAAAATCAATACAAAGAATTCAATTAAAAAAAGCAATAAAGTAGATCTTAATAATACAGTTGATCCTAATATAACTTCTGAAGAAAATATGGAGATTAGTACAAAGAAGAAGAAATCAGTAAACGTAGGGAATAAAACAAATAAGGCAAATATTGTTGTAGAAAGCATTAGGTGCAAAAACAAGCAAAAGAAGGGGAAAAGGAGAAAAAAGGGGTAAAAAAACCAACAAAAAAATGGAAACAAAAAATAAGAATATATACCTATAAGGACAGATAATACAGATATTACAGTAGGAGGAAAATGTATCAGAATTACTAAAACTAAAGGATTAGAAAGGGAGATAGGTAAAGAGACATTGAAGGCTCAAGATAAGGAAAATATAACACAAGGTAAATCAAATGAGGGACATTTCAAAAAGTTTCTAAATAAAACTCTGGGAACTGATTTTATACTCCCTGGCCCAGATATTCAAAAGGGTTGCACCATGCGCAACAGGGTTGCTCGTGCGCAACTCCAAAAATGTGCCATTCTGCGATATTCAGAAGGGGCCAGTTGCACCACCAAAAACATGCTGAGCAACAGCGCAATGGAAATGAAGGCATGCGCAACCGAAGGGGGCGGGTCCATGCATAAAGTGCGCAATGCGATAATCGAACACTTGCGCAATGCGCAAGAGTGGCTCAGCTGGGAGTTGCGCAGTAGCGGAATTGAGCCAAAATAAAAAGGCTCAAGGAAGTGGCGCAAGAACCCTAGCAGGCCGCAAACTGGGGGAGAGAGACAGAGAGAGAGAGAGAGACAGGAGCTGGAAGGGCAGAGAGGGACAGTGGGTCCAGGAGGACAGAGAGGCCAGTGGGGGGTGCCCGGTGCAGTGGAAGCAGCAGTGGGGGCAGCGGGGGTAGCACAGGGAACAGCAGCTGGGGGGCAGAAGCTAGGAGATGGACAGTGCCAGCCTACATGGAAGCTGTAATGAGGGGTGAGACACCATGCTGCAGGGGAGGTGGTCGCGGAGGAGCCCGTCGGGCGGTATGCCCCGACAGGCGGTATCGCGTTCGCATCAGCTTTGAGCTGTACACAGACACGAGATTGTGGGCCGGTACTGCCTGAACAGGGCAACATTGAGATGGCTCTGCGAGCTGTGCAGTGATGTGATGCAGGCACCCTCACGACGGAGTCACGCTCTGTCCGTGGAGACCAAGGTGACAGCCTGCATGTGCCTGCTCGCCACGGGCACCTTCCAGAGGCCAACAGGGGACACCACAGGCATTACACAGTCGGCCACGTCACGCATCCTCACCCAGTTCCTCAGCGCACTGCTGCCTCATGCTGCGGAGTACATCCATTTCCCCAGCACCGCGGCAGAGTGTACAACAAACATGCAGGAGTTCCACAGGGTAGCACGTATGCCTGGCGTGCTAGGGGCCATAGACTGCACCCATGTGGCCATTCACATGCCACCTGGCCCCGACGGCCAGGCATATCGGAACTGAAAGGGGTTTTCCAGTGTCAACTGCCAGGTGGTGTGTGATGCCACTGGGCACATTATCAATGTCTGTGCCACACACCCTGGCGGAGCACATGATGCCTTCATATGGCACCAGTCTGCACTGTGCCATCGATTCGAGAGTGGGGACATCCCCACGGGTCATCTAGTGGGTGAGTACACATGTATGGAATGCAAACTCTGGGCAAGGGTGGGAATGACACAGGTGCCATGGTAGTGGCACACAAGGATATGGGCAATATGGACCTGACATGACACTGATCTCCACTATCTCCACACAGGTGACTGCGGATACCCACTCCGTCCCTGGCTGCTCACACCGTACCGGCACCCCACGACCCCAGCACAGCTATGCTTCAATGAGGCACATGCCGCAACACGTAACATCATAGAGCGGGTGTTTGGGATGCTCAAGGCATGCTTCGATGCCTGGACACCGCGGAGCTCCCAGAGTACAGCCCCAAAAAGGCCTGTGGGATATTCTCCTGGCCTGTTGCATCTCTGCACAACATGGCCAAAGACCATGGGATAGCCGTATACAGTCCAAGAGGGGATAGCGATGGGGACGCCAGTGGCGCCATGGCTGTTAGTGATGAGCAGCCCCCTAGGACGGAGGGATCCCCGACTGACCCGCAGGCCCAGCTGCACCGGGACACCATTGCAGAAGAGCACTACGCCCAACACAGGTAAGTCAAGGGGACATGTGCAGGCAACACTGTCCATGCGCAAACCACAGGCACACAGGGGAACACACCGTGCATGAAGGTCAGGGGAGTTGAAGGTTCCAGGCATACCAACACACCATCAGAGAGGGGTGAGCACTCATATGGACACACACACACCAGGCAGCATACATGGGCAGCAGCACAGCACTGTGGAAATGACATTGCCAACACACAGCACAACCAACCACCCCCACCACCTGGACTGTCCACGCACGTGTCAGGACCTGGGCACCCTTGCACCTTGGTGTACAGTGCAATGCAGGCATCATCATGCACACGCACCTGTGGACAGCAGTTGGGAGAGTGTGAGTGGTCCGTGAGTCAGCTTGGTGAGCAGAGCACCCAGCAGTGCACTGCCCACCATGACACACATTGCACACAGGGCAGCAGCAGACAGGGCCTGCACTGGGAGACAGCTCAGTCAGGTAGCACTCTCCTACGGCCACCACAGATGTGTGGGCAGCCCCGCCGTGGCCCAGCAGCACTGGCAGACTGAGCAGGGGCCACATCGGGTGGCGCTGGTGCACCACCAGGGGTCCCACTGTGCGAATGCGACCTTGCCTGCACAGGGGTCTGCATCCTGCCAAACAAACTTGCACCAGGGGTGCTCGGGATGCCCACAACAGAACCCAGCGTCGACAGGCCTGGTGTCGCACGACGCCGGGAATGGGGAGTGGAGAGCGCACTGTGTGGGGTGTGTGGTACAGGGGCACCTGACAGTGTGGCCAATTCGTCCGCGACAGAGACCACTGCCTGGGTCAGCCTGTCAATGGCAGCGGTCACATCCGTCCGCATAAGGACCAGCTCAGCTCAGTCCCGAGCACACTCCCTGCTATGCCACTCCATGGACACAGACAGTGCCTCCACGGACCTTGCAACCCACCCCTGCAGCTGTACCGAGTCCTGCAGCAGGTGGGTGTGCGCGATCCAATGGGTACTGTGCCCCAATGGCATCGTGACCCCCAGGGTGTGGACGGTTCTGGTGCACAGCACCCCTTGAGGGTGGGTGCTGTTCGCCAGGACCAGGTATGGGCGGATCAAAGGGCAGTGGACATGTGCCACTGCTTGACACTGTACCCCCAGACCTGGTGTGTGACTGCTGCTGCCGCTCCTCCAACTGCTGAGCCCCCAGGTCCACCTGTTCCACCTCCGTGCTGACAACAGTGCCAGACACCTGCACAGCCACCGGTGCTGCCCCACCGGTGCTGACAGGCACAGCCTGGGACTGTGCCAGCATGCTGGTACACAGGTGTGAACCAGGAAGGCCCAGGGGCACGTGCTGGCCTGCCATGTGTCTGTCTGGGGACACACACCTATCACTGCCCATTGCAGGCCTGCTATCATCAATGGTGCAGGTGTGTGCCACTGCCATAGGCACAGCATGCTGGCATACCTGCATGCCAGACTGCTGTGACACAGGCTGTAACCCCTGCACCCGTATCACTGACGCCGGAGTTGTTGGCCCAGCGTGCATGCTGCTGCAGTGCCTGCAGGCTGGTGGCAGAGGTGGATGGTCCCTCCTCCACGTCCAGCAGGTCTGCATCACTGTCTGGACCCACCACCACCACCGTCTCCTGAAGACAAACAGGATCTGTAACAGAAAGAGAGTACATGTGAGTGCATGTGAACAACAGCCCTCCCCAACAACACCACCATGTCATACCGTGCAGTGATGGGCTTCCACCTATCTGGAATCCTCCACCTGGTACGCCTGCAATGGCACTCAGCTGCATGGCCGCAACCAGTGTCTCCTCTGTAGGGGTCAGCTGCAACACCACTGGTGGGCCCCCACCAGTGCCAGCACGTGCCGCCCTGAAGGCTGCCACCTTCTCCTTCAGCCTCCTGAGGTCAGTCCCCATCTTCTTCTTGCATTCCTGCATGGAGCGCTGGTGGCTTCTGTGCAGGTTGACGGCCCGAGCTACCCCCTCCCATGCAGCTGCATGTTCCTGAGGGGTGCCCCTCCGTCCACTCACTAGTGGCTCATCCTCCAGGTAGGCCTGGAAGAGGGCCTCTGTCTCTGCCGCGGTGAAGTTCGGCCTCCTCCTCCTGCCGGTCCACACCCTCAGCTTGGCTCTGGTCAGTCATGGTGATCTGTATGGGTGGAAATGGACACCTGTCACTGTGCAGTCGACAGTATTTCCCCATGAGCATAGTTCTGCGGCCCGGTGGGGGCAGAAGCCCCCATGTTTCCACTCCGCATGGCAGATACTGATCGAAAGGGTGCCCTTTGTCCCTTTCTAAGTGCCCTTTTCATGCTCAGCCCCCTCAGCCTTTATCATCCTCCGCCCATGAGCATTGTCCTTAGCATCACACAGCATGTAACTCACCTCTCACCTGCAGCAACCAAATCTGGCCAGCACAACCCACTGTCGCATTTTAATAGCGCAACACATGCAAATGAGGTGTGGCGCAACTTTAATGACATGCTAATCGCGCCACTGCGCCTTTGAATGGCTGATCGCATGATTTGCATATGTCGGCTGAATATCGCGTATTTGGCGCTGGCGCACACGGAAGGTCCGGCTGAGCCAACGGCGCAGGTTTGTGGCTGTGTGCCACACTGCATTGCACATGCCCAGACAGCTTACGCATGCATCTATCGCGCTGCAGACCTGCTGAGCGCGATAGGCGATTCAGACCATGGCCACGATTGTGCCAGTGGCGCTACAGCACTGGGCACTATATGGCACTGTGGCACTACTGCGTGATAGTCCACTGTGGCACTGGTGCTCAGCTTGGCAGTCATGCAGGATGCCTATACGTCCTATGGCGCTGTGTGTAGCCTTGCGTCTTTGCCGTGACCTTGTGTATGCCCTCTGACCCCTGGTGCTGTTGGCATGCCATGTGTACGTCCCTATTGCGCTGTCTGGTGACAGCGCCATGTAAAGTGACGGCGCTGTTCGAACAGCGCGATTGGAGCCTGTGGTGGTCTATTGCGCAACAACTCCACGTGGGGTTACGGCGCAGCGGGGCGCCATATTGCCTGCTGTAAAGCTGGTGCCATGGCTAGGAGGAGGGCGGTGTCCTGGAGCCAGCTTGAAGTGGCCAACCTGGTGGCCCTGGTGGAGCCCCACTGTGAGGCACTGTAGGTGAGGCCCCTCACCATGCCTAGGACCCACGTGTGGCAGCAGTGGCCACTGACCTGGTGGAGGTCACTGGCCGGGGCCGGTCTGCGGAGCAGTGCCGGCACCGGTACAGTGACCTCCGCCGGAGGGAGCCGGAACTCTTGACACGGCTGTGTTCACGTGCCAGGTGGGGCGTGGTGCCTAGGCCAGGTGAGTGTACCATCTATGCACCTATATTCTCTGTAGGGGTGTGTGTGTGCTTGGGTGGCTGTGCATAGGTGCCGGCTCGGACACGGTGGGCTGTGTCAGTGTGTGCAGCTGTGTGATGGATGGTTATGGCTGTGTGGGAAGGCACTCTCACTGGGGCAGGGGGCACTCTGCTTTTGAGTCACACTGATATTTGTCTCAACATATGTCTCCCACAGGCCGGATTGTGAGGACACAGGGCCAGGGTGACGTGGGCTGTGCCAGGGCCCCGGTGCCAGGGGTGTTGTGCCCCAACAGCAGCAGCAGCAGCAGCAGCGCAGACCCAGCTGCTGGAGGAGTGTGAGTATCATTACTTCATGGATGCTATTGCATGCTGGGGGGGCAAGACCACCAGCCATGTGGGACACAACCAAAGGGGAGGTCATAATTCCACTATACAAAACACTAGTGAGTCCCCACACTGGAGTACAGTGTACAGTTCGAGACCATACCTACGTATGGACATGGACTGGGTGGAGAGGGTTCAGAGGAGGCGACACGGATGGTGCATGGATTGCATCACAAGTCCTATGCAGACAGGTTGACGGAACTGAACATGTACTCCCTGGAGGGAGGAGGTGTGGGGATATGATGGGGACATACAAGTATCTTACAGGGGGAACAGAGTGCAGGAAAACAGTATTTTAAGCGTAAGGATGTTCCAGGACTAGAGGGCATGGGATGAAGTTGGAGGGGGACGATTCAGAGGAAACATGAGAAAGTATTTCTTCACAGAACGGGTGGTGGACAAGTGGAACACCCTGCCAGAGGAAGTGGTGGGGCTGACTTGGTCACGGATTTATGAATGCATGGGTTAGCCATAAAGGAATTCTGGAGGTCAGGGGTAAGGGGCAACAGACTTATAGGACAACAGAGTGAACTTACAAGGTCAAATGGACAGACTGGGTGTCCCATAGGCCTTATCTGCCGACACTGTCTATGTATCCATGTATGTAGGCATGACACAGGTGACCTGCATCACAGTGCAGTATCACGGCACGTCTGTGTATGCATCACTGGTGGTCCAGGCATGCACTGGGCACATAGCTGTGTAACTGGCATCGCACCACATTGCCACATCACTTGCCAGCCTAGTTTGTACTGTGATTGACGGGGCAGTGTGTGTGGGTGGTGCGCAGATAGCTGGTGCCGCCTGTTTGTGATGGCCATGTGCATGTTCACTGTGGGTGGGTGCATGCCATCACAGGTGCGGGACATTGGGCTATATGGCTTGCAGGTTGCGTGGTGTTCAGGGTTGTGGTCAGTCACAGCCATAGACTGTGTTCCCATTTTCCTAGGCCTCGAGGTTCTAAGGAGGATGCAGCGGGATGTCCGTCGCCTCACAGAGGTCAGCATGGCAAGCCACAGGATTCTGTGAGCGATACGGAGGCATGGACGCCATCAGGGGCAGACTGGAATGGGCGCCAGCAGGGGAGGACCAGGAGTCCAATATAGCCTTCGTGACCCTTCCCACTTCTTCCATCCCTACCACCCTGCCTTCTCTCCAAGTTTTTAATCCCTCCTTCTGAACACCCCTTCCTGTACCCGCCCCCCTGTAAATAGTTTTATTGTTCTTGTTGCACTATGTTTAATATACATTTCTATTTTGATATATGAATACTGTGTTGGTCTCTGATTTGCAGCTGGCTATGGGTGCTCAGTTGCAGGTGTGTACATGCCATCTGGGCTGGTATGGTCCTGTGTGTGTGTGTGTGTGTGTGTGTGTGTGTGTGTGTGTGTGTGTGCATGTGTGTGCATGGGGAGGTATCTCCAGCATGGCAGTGACTTTCGGTTGGTCTTGCCATCTGCTGCCACCCACTGCTGGTGCACAGGGTGTGTCTGGCTTGTAGGCTTCTGTGTTGCATGGGGCTGACGTGTGCTGGGGGTCTGCATGGTTTCCTGCAGTGCCAGTCACTGCACATGGGTGGTGTCTTGGGGTCACAGTGCAGGGTGCGCTGTGCACTACGGGGCTGATGTGCACTGTGGTTGTCAACCCCTGTGTGTGCACTCTCCGCCTGCCAGTGGTTGTGCTGGGGTGTCAGGGCTCTGCTATGCTTTGTTGGCTTGTCCCCATGGGCACATGGATCATCCGTCCCACCCCAGTGATGCTGTGCTTGGGGTGTGCTGGTGTGGTGTGGGTTCTGCAGTGTGTTCCTGTGCCCATGTGTGGCATGGCTGCTGGTGGGCCCCAGCCTGCCTCCCTGGATGTGCAGTTCCATTGCTCTGGGGGGCTGTGCTTGCGCTATGGCAGCTCTGGAATGCTCAGCTGAGCTTCCATGGTTTGCGCCATAGCGCAACATTTTGGCTCAGCTTCTCCTTCCTGCTTGCGCGATGGCGCAGTATGTGCGATATTCAGATGTTGGTTGCTTGCGCAATTTGCTCTGCTCCATGTTTGAATATCGCACCTGTTGCGCATTTGCGTAACTGGTTTGCGCTTGCTCCTGCTGTTGCGCCAGTTTTGAGCGCAGTTTGAATATCCAGGCCCCTCTGTATAAAGTGGCCATTATGCTGTATGAAACTCAAGAGAGATTAGCTAAAGCAATTAAAGATCTGCTTCAATCTGCTATGGATTGTTGTAAACAGTGAGGACTATGTAAGTATAGTATGGCCAATAGCAGAATGAGAATTGGTGTTGCTGGTCACTGACCAGTTTTATATTTTAAATGCAATCCTCTACAAAACTGAGGATTTGAGTAAAATAGGAATACTGATGGGAGAAATAACAACATTAAAAGAACTTTTCACAGTTTTTTTCAGTAAAGAGTATAGCGGAAAATATAAAAAAATACACAAATCTCCATATTTGGTTTAAAACAGATACATAAGGAAAGTAAAACAAAGATTAGAGACAAACTTAATTGACACATTAAATGCACTCTTGAATTTACAAGTTTGTAGCCAGCAATAGTAAAAGCAGTAAAATGGGAAGTTGATGGCCAGATTACATTATGGGTCACTCAGGGGACCACGTTGGAAAAATTAAAAATTAAAGAGAGATTGTTGGATGAGCTTGGTATGGAAGAGGATAAAGGTCCTATTAGCCAACAGGGTGGAATAAGCAATAAAGATGCAAAATGGGAGACGGTAATCGAGACCTCAAACACATTGGAGGCTTTGATAATGGTGAAACAGTGACAACCATCAGATGCATTGATAGGAAGGAGGCCACAGGAATGTTCATACACAAATATCAATAGAATATTCACACTAAAATCTGTTAAGCAAAATATAGTAAGTAAGGCAGTAGGAGAAAATACTCAAATAAAAAAGGTTCATTAAGATTATTGAAATGGAACCCACCAGTGATAAAACAAAAATTAGGAGACCCTGAGGTGGAAAAATACTTAAAATAATTTGACATTATTTGTATATATGAATCATGGCTACAGGAAATGTTTTGCTAAATGGATATAGCACATACTGTAATGAAGCCAGTAAACATAAAAAATATGGAAGAAATGTGGGAGGTCAAGTAATATTTTGCAGGATGGAAGAGAAAACTGATATAGAAAAAATAGATAGTGGTAGTTCTAGTTTATTGATGGTAAAGGTTTCTGGAAAGGGCAATGATGCAATTTTTATAGTAAATGTATATGTACACCCAGAAAACAGTGAGTATAGAGACAAAGATTGGCTTAATAAGTGAAATATAGACCTGGATAGCATTCAGCAATACAGTCCCAATAGTGGTATCATTCTGCTGGGAGATTTTAATGCTGGATTAGGGAAACTACAAGGAATAGCAGCGAATGTTGCTAATAAGTTAGCACAAATGGAAATAAAGAATATTTTTAAAAATTTAAATTTATTTCAAATTCGGATTAATACCTTTGAGCCTGGGGCTCCTTTACAAAGGCTCCAAGTCAACAAGGAATGCAAGACATTTACAGGTGATGAAACACTGCAGAACAGAAAGACATCAACTAACAAGTGGTATTAGTGTGCAGTTATAACATTAAGCAGGGTACAAGAAGTAAGGAGAAACAGGACCACACTTCCAGAGAAACATATTAATGCAGCACTAATTAAGTGCAGTACAGTGTTTAACAATCATGTTACAGTTCAAACGGGGTGCTCCCAGTCTGCAGAAATGCATGTTTTAGCAGCCAAGGTGAGGCTTTGTCAAGGGGAGGTAGTAGGTGGTGGGAGGTGGGAGGAGGAAGTTGGCAGTTGTGGAACAGGAGGGTGGGAGTGAAAGAGGGTAGTGTTTGATGGGTGTGAGAACCGCCTTCAGAGGCCATGAGTTAACAGAAACACTGGCAGTCAGATTTGCTGGCAAGAAGAGATCGAAGCCCATTTTTAAAGTAGCCAAGTCTGGGGGAGTTGGCAAGGTCTGCAGGCAGATCATTGAATCATTTAGGCCCACAGTAGGAAAGGGATCTTTGGTCAAGGGTGGTTCGTTTGAAGGGAACAGTTAGAACAGTCCTGGAGGCACTCCTTGTGCATTTAGATGGTTGTGCAGGCTCAAAGAGGGCTGAAGTAGCCGTAGGCATGGACTCCATCAGGGACTTTTTCGCAAGGAGGCAGGCCTGGTATTGGAGTCTATGGTGGAGTGGGAGCCAGCCAGTTTCCTTGTATAGGTCACAAGAGTAAGTCATTTTGTGTACTCCTAGGACCAGGTGACAGACCTTGTTGAAGATGGTTCTGACCCTTTTAAGCGCTGTGTCTGTGCCTGCCCCATATATGACAAGACCATAATCCACAGATGAGAGAACTGAACTGCACGTAACAAGTTTCAGGGCAGCCGGTGTCATTGAGGTGCGATGTCTGTACAGGATGCCAAGCTTCATGTTGGTGGACTTTACCAGTTGCTCAGCATGGGCAGTGAAGGTGAGGGTGTCGTCAAGGTGAATCCCTAAGTACTTGAATGTATTGACTTGGTCTGGTACTTCTTCTTCACTACTAAGTATATGCAGTGAGGACCCTCGAATCTTGCTCTGTGGGGTGCTGAAGAGCATGCTCTTTGTCTTTTTGTAGTTGAGTAGCAGTTTATTTTGGGTGAACCAGGATTCCAATGCACGAAAATTATGCTGAGTTCAGAGCTAATTGATCCCAGGTCTTTCCCTAGGACGGAGATAATGGCATCGTCTGCATAGAGTATGGAGTGTGCAGGACAGGTAGAAGGCATGTCATTTATGAAGAGGCTGAATAAGAGAGAACCGAGGATAGAACCTTGTGGGACCCCTAGGTTTACTTCCCTGGGCTCAGAGGTTATATTGCCAATCCTGACCCGTTAAGATCTATGGGTTAGGTAGCTATGGAACCAGGCCACAGATTCCATTGACAATCCTGTAGAGAGGAGACATTTCAGTAGCAGTTGGTGATTGACTGTGTCAAAGGCCTTGGTGAGGTCTATGAAGATAGACCCCACTGCCATCCCTTTATCCAGGGCCCCATAAAGCTGAGTGGTGTACTCTACTAGCGCGGTGACAGTGGAGTGGTTTTGTCGGAATCCATGTTGTTGCAAGCAGAGAAGGCTATGCTTTTCTAGGTACTCAGTTAGTTGTTCTGAGACCACCCTTTCAAGTGCTTTGGGGGGGGGTAAAATCAAGATGGGCCAGAAGTTTGCTAAATTCGCTCTGTCTCCTGATTTAAAAACAGGTGTGACTAGAGCCTCTTTCCACCTGTCAGAGAAGATGCCAGATCTTAGAGAGACATTGAATACCTTGGTGAGTGGTGCCACAAGTTCGTTTAATGTGAGTCCTACCATCTTCATATCGATCATGCCACTTCCCATCCTGGTCTTACCAAGGACCCGTTTGATATATTTGACAGTCTCACCTGTGGAGACCAAGGTAAGGAATACTGAAGATCATAAAATATATAAAAGAGGAATAGAAGTGCACAAAATACTATGCAATAGAACTCTTTTGTTACTCAATGGTAGAATAAGTTTAGATTTGCAGGGTGGGGGGAAATGATTCATTTACTATTGACATGTGTGGGTAAATATTAATATGATTGATCAATGCACCCCTCTATCAATAACAGTAACACCTGAAAGCCAGCAAGCAGCCTTGGAATTAATGGTAAAAACAAGAGGGAAATATTTCGGTACAAATCAGAAAACATTACCCCTCGAAATAAACAAAAATTGTATATGCTGGGCAACAATAGAAGGGGAAAATGTTGTGCAACTGTTAGCTTAGCTTAGAAAGGCTATTTAAATTGCTTGATAACTTATGTGAATAAAGAATATGAAAGTAAAGTGATACAAGAGTACAACACACTGATGGGAGGTATAACACATATAAGATCAATTCCAAGTGGCATGGCGCAACTCACGGGCATATGTGAGTTGCACCAAGTGCACTAAGCCGGGGACCCTGCACCCTATTCTAAGGCAGGTAGGGTCCCCGGCACCTATGCCCCATGACTTGCGGCAGCTGCAGGGTTGCACCACAGGAATGGCGCAATGGACCTGGGTGCCGCAAGTCATGGCCAGGAATTAACTGCCCCCCTGGAGCCCTCCTCCCTGTATCACTGCCACAATCACTTGGGTCCTTGGGGGGGTCTGGCCAGGTGGCAACTGGGTGGCAAAGGCACATGGAGGCATGGAAAATTACAGACCCAGGAGGTCCCCGATATTTGGGGGTTGGGGGCATGACTGTGCTGGGAGGGTCAGTGGGGCAGGGTACAGTGCTTTCCATGGCACTGTGAGGGGGCATCCATCATTTTGCCAGGAAGGATGCCCCTTAGACCACCTCCATGCTTGTCTAACCCGCTGCACCAATGCAAGGATTTGGAGTTGTGGAACTGGGTTATGGCAGCCGCCCTTCTGGAATAGGGCACAGGTGCTGCCATAATCCACCCTTGTGCCATGCCGCAGCAGGTTCTGGGTTTAGTGGGTGGTGTATCCCACCTTTGGCGCAAGCCACATATAGGATGACACAAGCCATATCTTGAATTCCAACTTAGGAAGATGCCTGGCGCAGGCGACGGCGCCATAAGGCTTGGCGTAAATCGCCTTGCACCAGGTATAACCAGACTTGGAATCAGGCCCATAATGTTTAAGAAAATCAGTATTAAAATAGAGAAGGGTATGTTTGGTATAATAAGGAGTGTAAATTGGCAAAGAAAACATTAAGCCAAGAATTCAGGGCACTAAAACAAAATCCAGATAAACACACAAGTAAGATAATGAATAAATTAAAGAAGGATGATAGAATAGTTCTAAAAAATAATAGAGAAAAATACACACTGCAGCTCTGGAAGGACTTAGAAAATGCAGTAAGATCTAAAAACAATAAAACATGTTGGTCCATAGTTAATAAAGGGATGAAGGAGAACCAAAGGATAGACTGTCATATAGACGCTGAGGAATGGGTGAATCACTTCCAGCATTTATTGTATCAGTATGATAAAAAAATATTTAGAAAACCTGGAAGGAACAAGAATGCCAGGACTAACAAGCAGACCTAGATTCAATATAACTAGTATGGAAATAGAACAAGTTCTGGATTCATTCTGTAGTTGTAAAGCACCAGGACCTGATGGAGTTCCACTGGATGTGATTCAAAAAACAAAATCATACTGGATGATAGCAGATCAGCAGGGTAAGGCATATAAGGAGAGGTGAAAGGCACTGAACATGTACTCCCTGGAAGACAGGAAAGAGAAAGGGGACATGATTGGGACCTTCAAGTACTTGAAAGGGATAAATAAGGTGGATAAGGAGAGTCTCTTTATACTGAGTGGCAACCATAACATGAGGGGGCACAGTCTTAAGCTGGAGGGTGAGAGGTTTAGGAGGGATGACAGGAAGCACTTCTTTGCAGAGAGGGTGGTGGACACTTGGAATGTGCTCCTGGAAGAGGTGATCTCATTGAAGACAGTGGGCAGCTTTAAGAGAGGCTGGAATAGGCATAGGGGAAGGTAAGGATCATGGGTATGAAGGATGGGAGGTGTGGGGAGGGAAGGCAGGGACAGTAGCTCAAGCTGTGTACCCTGCAATATGAGCAGACTAGATAGATCAAATGGCCCTCTTCTGCTGGCTTCTTCGTATGTTCGTATGACACCCTTTTTTGCACAGCCTTTTCAATTACATTTGGAACACTGGTATCACTCCAGAAAGTTGTAAATTAAATATTATCATCATCCCTTTCTTTAAAAAAGGAGATAAGAAAAATCCAGAATGTTATAGACCCATCAGTCTAATGGATAGCCTTGAAAAACTATTTACTGGAATACTTAATAATAGATTAATAACGTGGGTGAATAATCATAATATTTTAGATGAGGCCCAGGCAGGGTTCAAGGCTGGATATTCCATGAAAGAGTAATGCTTTACTCTAGCAACTTGATATATAAATATAAGGTGGTTAAAACACAGAACATTTATTGTACATTCATGGATTTAAAATCTGTATTCGACAAAGTAAATAGGTACCTGCTATGAGAGAAATTGGAAGCAATGGGAGTGGATAACTCAGTTCTAGAATTAGTGAAAGTGTTGTATCAAGTTAATTATACTAGTACAAGATACAATGAAAAGGGGGAGGTAAGCAGATGGTTTAGCTCAAATGTAGGGGTAAAACAAGGATGTACACTATCCCCTATACTGTTTAATTTAGATTTTAATACAATTCTAAGAACAATGTATGATGATGGCTTCCACATGCCCAAGATAGGAACAAGAGCTTTCCCGTATTTGGCATATGCCGATGATGTGGCTTTATTATCCACTAGTTATATTGGTATGAAGAGAATGCTTCACAAATTTCAAACTGAATGCAGTCAAGCTGACTTACAAATAAATTACAATGAAACAAAGTATTAGTTTGTGGGGGTAATAAGAAAAAGTATAAATATATCCTAAATCACAGATAGGAGGTTGCTAAAGAATTTTATTATCTAGGCCTAACAGTTAGCCAAAATGGTAACAATAGAGGTCATATAAAAGAACTGGTATTGAAAGCCAAAAATGTTTTACTGATTTTGTCAACTTTCTCTTATAAATATGGGAGGAAATCAATCAAGGGTTATATGCAGGTGATGAATGTTATTGACTATAGTCTCATCTTTTATGGCTCTGCCACAACCACAATCTTTAGACGCATATCAGCTACCTTAAATAAGGCGTGTCAGCTCATCACTGGTGCCCAGCTTCTCACCCACACATGTGACCTTTACGCTCTGACTGGCTGGCTCCAACTATCCAACTGCATCAAGTATCTCACCTGCACCATGGCGAAAAAAATCTACCTTGGCCTTGCACCTCCTGGTGTCTTAGCCCTGTTACACCACTGATCCAATAGTCGGTGCCTACGGAGATCCAATAGGCAGCTACTGAAAAGTCCCCCACTGTCGCACTACCCAGGGACAACGCTCTTTTCCCTATAAAGCGCCACTCTGGTTTAATGGCCTCAGCCCCACCATCTCCTCTGCCCCAACACTAGGTTTGTTTAAAACTAGACTCCGGCACCATCTCACTACCAACTGCTCCTGTGACTGCCCCACTTAACCCCAGATTCTCTATTTTTCTGCCAGCTCCTGCAGTCCTCTCTCCTCTCACCAGACACACCTGTCACACCTCTGTGTGCCCCTTGCTGCACTTTTCCTTTCCTTCCATTCCCCCACCCCACTTCTCCTACCTCTCTACCCCCTACCTGTCCTATCCCCTTGCCTCTCACCCCTTCCCCCCCCAATTCCAGCACTTCTCAACTTATGTCTGTTGTTCTGACAAATGCCACTGGCTGCTTTGTTCCCTTTGTTTATTTGAAATGTCTCAATATGCAAATTGTATGTTACTACCAAATTGTTGTTAGTTCTGACTTGCTGTTCTCCTCAATCTGTATTTCCCTGAAGTGGAACCTTTGTAAAAGAGCCTTGGCTCAAAGGTAATTGTAATCCTAGATCTAAATAAATAAATAAAAAAGAATGCAAAATTATTATATAACGCAGAAATATGGGGCATTCAAGATAAAATAAATTTAGAAGTATGTTTGAATAAATATTATAAAAAATACTAGGACTCCCCTAATAGTGCTCCAACCACTTTTGTTAGGGCTGACGTGAGACAGCTCCCAGTGGAATGTCAAATACATCAAAGATCAATAGCATATTGGATTAAGGTATTTGGAATGGGGGAAAGAAGACTTCCCAGACTATGTATGGAAGAAGCTCTTGATTACTTAAAAGGGGAGGTGACTTTCCCAAGTATACAAATAGTAGAAAAAATCTTTAGACCATATGGGTTGCTTCAGACCATTACAGATAGTCTTAGTTACCCATTTTCACAAATTAAAGAAAATACTAAGCAAAGAGTTCAGAACATATTCATACAGAAGGAGTTAGAATTCTGTAGGTAATCAAAAGCATGTCAATGGCTGGCTGCAAGTAAAAGGAGCCACAATATGGAAAATTATCTACAATTAGTGGATAGACCAATGCTGAGGAGATTGATAACATGTTTTAGATTTGAATGTTTTCCTAGCAACTGGGAAAACATACAATATAACAGTAAGTGAGATAAGGGAATATTATGTAGATGAAATTTAGGGCAGGATGATCTCTTGCATCTAATAATTATCTGCCCCTTATATGAGAAATGTAGAGAACAGATACTGGGGGAAATATTAGGAAATCTGGAATACGAATCGCAACACTCATTAATATATCTCTTGAAACCACAGTATAAAAATATTCTGATACCTGTGGCCTCCTTCCTAAAAATTATAGGGGGAAAAAAAACTTGCACATAATAGAAGAGACTGATGAGAAGAAAGAATAAAAGTTTGGATGTAATCATGGAGGCTAATAGGACAAAAGACAAGATAGCGGATAATAAAAACATTTATTGTACTAGTTGCATCTGAATTAAAAGAAAAATACGTGTGTTACAGTACACACATATTGTACCTTTGTATTTTGCACATTTATGGAATTTTTATTGCATTTATTTAATCAACTGGCCTTATAAGGAAAGTATCTTTGTATGACTATATATATGGGATATACAATGGTGAGCTGTCAGATAAATGATTCATCTACACAAGTGCTGTTTGACCTCGGGTAACCTCACGAGTGGCATAAGCCACAAGTGAGATGTCAGAGGTCAAACAGCACAAGTGTAAATAAATCATTTATCTGACAACTCACCATTGTATATTTCATTTATGCAATAGGGATGCTTTCTGTCGGTGCAGAAACATTTACTTTTGATTGTTTATCTTTTTTTTGCATGTTTGTCAAAAAAGTGAACAAAAAATTGTATTTTCTGCTCTTTTTTGCTAATTATAAAAAATCTATAAGGTATCTATAAATGAAACACCACTCAATATGTAGATAATTGCATGCTGAACAACTTTCATGCTCACAGCACTATGCTATCTTTTTTCATTTTAAAGATATTTGCATTTGAATATAGTTAGTACTGGTACTGAGGCTTAACATTCTAAATGAGTTCCAGAGTGATTGTGACATGTCTACTATGTGTATAAATCTGTGATGATGCATCTACTATGTGTCTAAATGTAAAAAAATTGAATTTATCACATAGTAGCTCAGATTTATCACATAGGATTTATGTCCATGCCTATTGCATAAATTTGTATATGTTATATGTTATGTGATTGTCAAGATTTTATCTTTTGTAAATTGAAATGACTTATTGAAAGTCAAACAATAAACCTTTTGAATTGATGGGCTAATTCATCTCGGTGAACTGACTGCAACCATCTCACGCATACCAGGTGGCTTTAGGCATGCAGTGTTATCTAATAAGGGCTACCAACTCTGCCATTAGTTGGTAGCCCTCATTAGCATACCCCATTCAATGGAAATGCCTGGTGTGTACAAGATGGCCATGGGTGGCTCGGCGACATGACCGTGGCATGGGTCTAACAAAAAAGTTACTCACACGTCAGCTGTTGGTACCTGAGTTTGGGAATCAGGATATAGTATGATCATCAGTGGCAGCTACAACAGCTGCAGTGCTGGAATCCAGTGTCCTCTCTGAAAAGGATTCTTCATGTTGTGTTGCTGTCCTGCTGAGGTTGTGTTCCACAAAAATTCTGTGAGTTGGTCTGGGGACCAAGCATGTGTACTTGGAGTTCAGGATCACCAGGGCCTTACAGAGGTACAGTAAGGAGTAGCAGGATTCTGCGATCAATATATGAGGAAGTGTCTGTGTTTGGGGACTCACATAAGGGTAAATATACTTTTGCATTGTGAAAAACAAGACCCTCCTTCAGACGTGCTCACTTAAGTTAACAGTGTACTCATGATCACTTTGGGCAAACTGAATCAGGACAGTGGGGGTTTAACAGTGTTATTAATAGCCCCAGAGTGCTTTTTTAATTGGTTTTAGTTTTGGATCAGGCTGCAAGTTATTGATATGGTGTTGACTGTGAACTGTGATCCGCAGTTCAACTGGTGTGCCTGGATTGTCTGATTCAGACCATGGCAAACCAGTCAAATCAAAAGTCCACCTATCTCCCCTAAATGTTTGCCTTGGTCTGAAAGAATCAAACACGCGAAGTTTGAAGTGCTCAGTTCTTTTGTAGAACTGAACTTGCAGCCATGCTTTCTACAGTATCTACGTATGGTACCTTTCTGTCTACAGCATCCATCTATATATCTGTCTGTCCATCTGTCTGTCCATCTGTCTGTCTGTCTATCTATCTATCTATCTATCTATCTATCTATCTATCTATCTCTCTCTTTCTCTCATTCTCTCTCTCTCTCTCCAGGGCTATCATAATTAGCTACCATTAGGCTTTACAAAACCCATGTCTTATACTGGATTTGTCCCGAGCCCTGATCAAGATGCTCATTCCTAGATCATAATGGTTACACATGAGATAAACTGTACCTGACAGACTCCACTTGAGGTGATGGGAGGCAGAGAGCTACTCTCTGCAGTTGCAGCGCCACCTGTTGACTTGCTTTGCACCTCCAGGTATAAGAAGTGACCTAAACATGCAGGAAGAGAAAAATGTTCAAAAAGGCCTTGTTGCAATGACAATGCTGGCCTGTTGTTTTGGTGGAAGGGGCACATGCTGTGAGACAGAATGGATCAAGGCAAAAGAGGCTTTAATCTTAATGGGACTTCTTGGTTAAATAAATAAGATACAAAAAATAAAAAGATTCATAGGACTAACGTGGACTTTAGTGATGCAAGGTAACAGAATGGTTCATAACAGGTTAATATCATTCCTATTTTATAAATGTAAGAGCCATATGTCTGACAGACAACTAAAGAACCACACTCAGAAAAATGAGTTACTAAACTGACCAAGCCCAGGGAAGCCTGATCAAAAGAATGTAACATAAGCCCAGAAAGCTCATTTGAAGCATAGAAGGAAATTTGTTTTGAAAGGCATGACTAGAGACTTCCCTGTATCCAGGTAAACTTATTACAATATAATAATCTTTTTTTTATCTTTCTATATTATTTATTACTGAGGATATTTTTATGAAAGTAAGATCATTGTCCCCTCCTCTGATGAAGTTCCATTCCTGTTTGTGACATAATGATGTTTTGCTGTGGAAATAATAATAACATCTCATACAGAAGACTGGGACTTCCTTGTAGGTTAAAGCAAGATGATCAGGGGAAAAATATCTTATCTCTATGCAAATATCCTGAATAATAATGAATAAAAGGACGTAAGTACAGAAAATGAATTGCATATACTGTATTACAGGTAATACTCACTGTCCTTTAATTTTCACTGTACTCACTGATCTAGAAAAAGTGCTAAATTAAAAGGACAGTGAAATAAAAAAGACGCTGTGGTAAGAACGGTGGTCAGTTACGGCTGATCAGCAGAGTGCTAAAATTAACACATGCGAATGCGTTGTCATAGATGAAAGAGTGAACTTTAAATGGAGTGAACATATTCTGTAGTACAGTACCTTGAATTATATATTAGTCTTGTATTGTAGAGAATCACTTAAAGCAACAGTGCAATAAAATGTTTTTCCAAAAAAGTTATTTTCAACTACAAATAAAAATATTAGCATGCTTGTCAAATGTAGTTGTCCAGGTACCTCCTATTCTGTGTACCATGAGTCTTTTCATTTTCTCAATCCTAACCCTTGCCCGTTCTACAATGTTATTTCTATGCAAAATGTGGTGGCCATCTTTTTTTCTTAAAAAAAATTAATTAAAACTTACAGAAAATGCACAGATTTTGGTGCAATTAGACAATTGTAGCACCAAATTAAACTGGAAGATGCCTGGAATCTTTTAGAGTGAAAAAAGGCAGGGTCAAATTTTTTGTCCAGTTTTGTCTCACTGCTGTGTTAAAGCACCATTGCATTATCTACTTGGGCCTGGCTTTTCCTATATATCCCTTTGTGACTTTAATGTGGAATGTCTAATTGGTAATGTACTGCAAAGCTAAATTCCTGTTATTTTAGCTTCATTTTAGACATCGTCTTCTAATGGCTATGCATTATAGGGAATCCACATGATTCCCTATATAATTATTGTAAAGGTTACTGTGAGGATCCAGTATGTTAATTGGTGGGTTATATTTAGAAAATGGCTTCAGTAAGACAGAAAAATACTTTCAAAATTATGATGTGAAGGAATCCATTTTGTGGACAGGAAGGGTGCTGTGATGATGTCACTGCTTTCCCAGCTCTAACAGTATGCAATGAAGCAGGTTAAAACAAACTGCTCCTGCAGACAGGGATCCTGATAAATCATGAAGAAAAGCACTGGATTCTTTTCTTGCACTCTGTCAAACATAAAATCCAGTGTGTTCTTCAGTATATAATAGGATCCCTAACAGCATAGTTGAACTGTTCTCACCTGCTGCACTGCACTCAGTTAACACTGGTGAGGCAGTGACATCACCACAACACCCTTTACGTCCACAAAATGGATGCCTCCATATCCCTATTTAAAAATTATTTTTTAATGTTTTAATAAAGTCATTTTCTAAATTTATCCTTTTCAGTCGATTTCTGTGCAATTATGATAACTGTTGAAGTAATCATATAGGAAATCCTACCAATTCCCTTTAAGGTTCCAAGATCAGGCACTACTGTGTATCCTAAATGAAATACTATCTTGGGTAACCTTGCCTTTTTTTGCTGTGCACCAGAGTTCTAGAACTCCCTTCCTCCTGACATTCATGGTAGTTCAACTCATCAGTTATTCAGAAATAGCCTTTGAGAACTCCTGCTTCTGAAGTACATATGCCTGTGCATTTATTTATTTATTTATTTAAGAGTTTTACCAGGAAGGCATACCGAGCTGGGTAACACTCAATTCCAGATGCATCCTGGGAGATGGGGACAGTGGAACATACAATTTATAGACACATGGAAGCTTTAAATCATATACAGATATATATATATATATATATACAGCTAGTAGACAAGGTAAAATATGCATATATAGATATGTAAGGCAGTGAGGAATAAAGCCAATATAAACAATGCAGAAAAAACAGTCTGGGAGCAAAAGGGGGGCACAATATACCACAACTATAATGGGCATTTGCCTGGCTGGGGCAGAGTGCTGTGAGCACTAGCCAAGGAGAAACGGGGTGCGGCGCAGCTAGGGGCCCTTATTTATTTATATACAAGAATGGGGGCTAGGGCACCTGCCCCTTGATGGCCCTATGTGCAGGCGCATGTAGGGGAGAAATGAGCCTTGAGGAGATGATTTAGATGCGAGGTGGTGGTAAAGTCACAAATGCTCGCTGGCAGTGCATTCCAGAGTTTTGGCATGAGGTATTTGAACTCCACTTGGCCCTTGGATGTGGACATATGTGGAACCTGGAGAAGCTGGGAGTTTCCACTCCTGAGGGAGTAGGCAGGCTGTGATAGGGCTGAGAGGGCAGATTCGAGGTAGGGGGGAAGGGACTGTACCCAGAATTTAGCTGTGGTCCTGATGCTGTGGATATGTCTACGTTCGTGGAGCGACGTTAGATCAAGGGATCTGTATAGGTTGCAGTGATGAGTTGAAAGGGGGAAGTCAAGGGCAAAGCAACAGAAGGAGTGGAAAAGAGGATCAAGGCTGGCTGGGGCAGACTTGGGAGCAGCGCTGTAGACTATATCCCCGTAGTCGAGTGTTGGGAGGATCATCTTCTGAACAATTTATTTACAGGTTGCCAGAGGGATGCTGCCCTTGTTCTGGTATAAAGCTCTGAGTTTTGGGCACAGTCTCTTGTGGATTGAGTCAATATGAATGGAAAAGTCAAGGTGCTGGTCAAGCCAGACCCCGAGGTATTTGAAAGTGGTGCAAGTCTTTAATGGAGTCCCCTCAGAGGTGAAGAAAGTAGGGGTAGAGTGGAGCTGGGAGAGCCTTTGCCTCATCCCAAAAGTTAAGGATACTGTTTTCTTGGGGTTAAGAAAAAGCTGATTTGAGTGAAACCATTGCTGTACCACACTGAAATTCTGCTGGAGTATAGAGGCCACTTCCGAGGGGGAGGGGCCTGAAGCATACAGTACGGTGTCATTGGCGTACAGGTGAATGGATGGGTGTGGGCAGACTGAGGGTAGTTCATTTAGAAAGACAGAGAAGAGTATCAGGCCAAGGACTGAGTCTTGTGGTACCCCAGTAGTGACGGGGAGGGCGGGTGGAGGTGTGAGGTCCAAGTCTTACTGAATGTGATCTACCAACCAGGTATGAGTGAAACCATCTAATGGTAGCACCTGAGAGGCCGGCATTAGAGAGTTTGGAGAGCAATAGGGAGTGGGAGACTGTGTTAAAAGCTTTTGCGAGGTCGATGAAAATGGCTGAGGTGGTGTGCCCTTTATCCATGCCAGAAAGGATCACGTCAGTGAGCCTTAGCAGGGAGGTAATGGTGGAATGTGATTTTCTGAATCCTGATTGGTAGGGTGTGAAGAAGGAGGAGGAGTCAAGGAAGGAGGAGAGTTGGGGTAGGACAAGGTGCTCCTGTATTTTGGCTAGGATAGGGAGTGGGGAGATAGGGCGGTAGTTAGCTGGTAATGATGGGTCACCCCCTTTTGGTAGGGGGATGATGGTGCCATGCTTCCAGTCAGATGGTATGTTGGCAAGTGAGAATGAGAGATTGAACAGAGCGGCCAATGGAGTGGCAATGACTGGGGCAGATAGGTGTAGCATTTTGGCATCAAGTCCGGAGGGGCATTTGCCTTTTGAGGGGTTTAGTGACCACAGGGCTTTTGGCACATCAGGCATGGTAACACAGTGAAAACAGAAGCCTGAGTCCTGGGAAGATGTTGTCAGTGGGAAGGGAGCATCCTTGGGGGGTTTTGGTAGAGAGGCTAGAAGAGAGGATGCACAGCTAGTGAAGAAGGTATTGAAAACAGGGGCCACTTCACCTGTTTCAGAGACAATGGAGCCTTCTACATTTAGGGTGGGGGTGGGAGGTTGAGCAGGGGGAGAGAAAGTGCCTTCATTGTTTTCCAGAGTTGCGTGGGGCGATTTAGGTTTGAGTGGAAGGATGCCTTGAAATAGTTGGCTTTTGCCTGATGGATTTGCCTAGTGCAGGAATTACGAAGTGTCCAGTATAATTGGAGTGCCACCTGGGTGCCTGTTGCCTTATACGTTTCCCAGGCATGGTCCCTAGCATGGAATTGGTCAATGAGATTGGCAGAGACCCAGGGCAGGTGGGCATCTCTTACCCACGTCCTTCTGAGGGGAGCGTGTGTGTTTCAAACTGCGAGGAAAGTATCCTTGAAAAATTCTAGGATTAAGTCGAGGGAAGATGCCTGGGGGATGAAAGACCAATCAACTTGTGACAGGTCGCTTAGCAGTGCATCTAGGTTGAGGGCTTTGTAAGACCTAATGAACAGCATCTGTGGTGGTGGTGCTTTGGGTCTGGATATTTTTCTTACTGTGTAGATCATGTGGTGATCACTTAGGGAGTCTGGGAGGAGTCCAGCTTCGATGATCCGATGGGGGTGGGAAGTAAGTGCCCAATCCAAGAGGGAATGGTTCTGTGATTTGTGATTTAGGCGAGTGGGTTCAGAAATTTGTTGGGTGGGGATCACGTGATGCAGAGTGCGAGTTAGCTGCTTCTTCCTAGAGCTCTGACCACCTGACCCACATTTACGTTTTAAAAAGTAGTTTTCTGCATCTTTGGACATCTCTACTACAGTACTTGTGTTTTTGAGAGAAGACTTCTACTGACTTGTCGCATCTGATGGAAGTAGAAATGAGAAAAGCCTTACCTAAGCACATGCCACCGGCCTCTCTGGAGAAGGCCCCTTAAAAATCTAGGGCCTCGGCCGCACAGCAAGCCCAATCCCAGACCGCGGATACCGACGATACAGAACCGCTCACCTTAGCCAGTTTTCTTAAGGAATTTCAACCTTTTAAGGTTGAAATGAAAGAGATGGCGGAAGAAATCAACAGTATAACGTGCACCCTTGAGGATTTAACGCAACGGACCTCAGACAATGAGACCCGTATACGATCGTTGGAACGAAGGAATAAAAAAATGGAACCGGACTTAGCAATCATGAGGCAACGTATTTCTAAGCTACAAGTCAAGGTTGAAGACCTAGAGGGTCGTAGCTGCCGCAACAACGTTGTAATTATTGGCCTCCTAGAGAAAGAAGAAGGGGGTGATCCTATTAAGTTTGCGCAGAGATTTGTAGAAAAGATCACAGGACCCTCACCCTTTGGGCACGCCTATATAATAGAAAGAGCCCACCGAGCCCTTAGAGCTTCACCTCCAGTGGGAGCCCCTCCTCGTACCTTTATCCTTCTCTTTCTAAACTACCTGGAACGCCAGCATTTTCTCCTCAAAATAAAAGAATTAAAGGAACTACATTGGGAGGGTGCCACACTGAGAGTGGTGCAGGATCTGCCACTGTCGATACGGCAGAAAAGGGCGACTTATCACCCGATTATCTCCAAGCTAATTGCAGCAGATATTAAGTTCAGGATGGGCTATCCTGCTCGTTTTCAAGTACTGGTAGCTGGATCATGGCATGGTTATGAGAGCTACGAATCCGCATTAGAAGCCCTTCAAGTGGCATTCCCTAATCTTTTTAAAATGCCTTGAAATATGCTGAAACAGATGACCCTCAGCACATCACAGCAACGTAGCCTGAATGTGTCCTAAAAAAGCGTTTCAGAAGTGGTTTTTGTGCTTTATAAAACAATAAAGCAATAAGTGTGATGCCGGTTCAGTTCCTCACCTAACAGCTCTTAATCTGGTCTTTCACCCATGCTTGACATCCATTTCTTCCTTTTTTACATTCTATCTGTATTGGGGATATAAGGATGTGCTGGACAAGGTGGCTCCCCCCCCCCCCTCACTTTTGAAGAGTCTCCTGGCTCCAAGGTTTTTTTTATTTTTATTTTTTTTTTTCTCTTCTTTTCCTTTTTTGAATGCTGTGCACAGAGTTTCAGTGAAGATGACTCCTGAGCTTCAAAATTGATGCTGGCTGTTGTATGGGGAAGTGGCACAATTTTACCGCTAGATGGAGCCAGAGACCGCTATATGGTCACGAACATTCCTGCAGTCATTTAACTGGATCAGTTAGCTCAACTTGAGAGCAATGCAGTGAGATGACAGCCCATGATTTATATCCTGCTTCCCTGGCAGGATGCATAAGTTTTCTTGTTTTAAGTAGAACAGTTCAATGGGGGGTGCCTGTTTTATGGCTTGAAATATTGTGTAATACTCTTAGCAAGCAATAGATAAATGTTTTGTTAATGCTTGTGCTGGGTTTTAAAATCTCAGTAGCGGTGTTAATGTTGTTAAAAGCAATCTTTTGGGTTTTGAATATGTATATGAACGAGGGCTAAAGCAGTGGGGGAATCTCTTTCCCCCTCCTCCACTAACTGTCCTTTCTATAGGAATAGCTTTTCTTGATAAGGGGAATAAAGTGTAGTATTTCCCATGACTCTGTATAATCCGGAGCAGTACATAGCTGACTCGGGGAGGTTGGGTGGAAGGGGAGGAGGTGGTAAACTTTGGTGAACTGCAGACATGATCACTGGCAGATCGGGAGGGATGAGGGTGGAAGGGAAAAGGGGTTTAGGGACAAGTTATTGTTGTATGTGGAATTTTGGATTTGGGAAGTTTGTAATAAGAGGGGGGTGGAGGGCAAAGGGGGGCTGCACAGCGCACGTAACAGTTCTGGAAAAGGAAGATGGAACTGGTTATAAAGATATTACTCATTCTAAAGCTAATAATGTTCTAAAAAATGGCTAGGAATATTAACTTTGTGAGTTGGAATGTTAAAGGAACTCACCATAAATCGAAGCAATACAAGATCTTAAAACACTTAGAGTATATGAAAGCTGATATTGTGTTCATGCAAGAGACCCACTTACTTAATAGTGAGAGTAACTATTTAAGGAGGGTACAAATAAGTCAGGTATTCACCTTGGAAGGTAACACCCAGAGCAGAGGAGTGATGGTCATGATTCGTAGGTCAGTTCCATTTAAAGCAGTTCAAATACTCCAAGATACTTTAGGGAGATACATTTTTATTAGGGGCACACTGCACACTTTAGAGATTGTCCTGGGATCAATTTATGGCCCCAATGTTGACACCCCAGGATTTTTTGTCCAGATTATGGAAGTACTCACTCCTTTTCTTAATCTGCCTATGGTAATAGGTGGGGATTTAAATCTGGTATTGGATCTGGCCATCGACAGATCAGGTTTTGTTAGGAAGGGGTTATCTCCTGCCCAAAGAGCAGTTAGAGAGATGATGGACCAAATGGGCCTTTGCGATGTGTGGAGGATCCTCCACCCGAAGGTTCGGGATTTTACTTTTACCTCCCAGGTGCATGCTACCAGGTCCAGAATTGATTACGTCTTAGTTTCAAACACTCTCTGATCGGGTGTTTTGGATGCGGGCATTGCCCCCGGGCCACCGTCGGACCACTCTTTAGTGACATGCTTAATCGCTTTCCCATCTCTGCCTAAATCAGGGGGTAGATGGAAAATTAATAATCAGCTATTAAAGGACCCTAAAATGGTTAAGTCTATCTCCTCTCAGATAACAGAGTTTATCTCTTTCAACCATAACTCCACCAGTCGGCCGGACATGGAGTGGGGGTGCTCAAGGCCTACCTGCATGGGATCCTGATAGGGCTAGCCTCCTGGAGAAAGAAGGAGAAGCTGAAACGTATTTCGGAGTTACTTGCCCAGATTCGAGAAAAAGAATCCGGGCTCTCTGCCTCCTCATCAGATGAGTATAGGCAGGAGCTAACTCTGTTACGTGAGTCATATCTCAGGATCCTAGGTGAGCAGGCCGAGTGGGCAATCATCAAAACAGGGGCTGTATATACTGATCAAGGGGAAAAAGCTGGCCGTATATTAGCTAGGCGGGTAAAGCAATTGGAGTCTACCAGATTAGTGGTGGCCATCCGTTCTTTGGAAGATGGCTCCATTAAAACTACTCCTAAGGATATCCTTGGAGAATTCAGAAAATATTTTGCGGAGATATATGGAGCCATGAGTGACCCACCATCAGAAGAGAAGATAAGGTCTTATTTAAGTGAGCTGAACTTGCCCTCTCTGAAGGAACTTAACCAGGCCCAGCTGATGGTACCCATTACAGAGAGTGAAATAGACTGGGTTATTAAATCCCTCCCCTCTGATAAAACACCAGGCCCCGATGGTTTTTCTGCCAATTTCTACAAAATCTTCTCTAAAGAACTAACCTTCTCATTGTTGAGACTGTTTCAATGTATTTTAAGTGGAACTGCTACAGATGTCTCCCTGTTTGAGGCTTTAATTGTACTCCTGCCCAAGCCAGACAAACCCCTGGAGTCGGTGTCTAGTTATAGACCCATTTCACTTCTTAACCAGGATATAAAAATCCTCACCAAAATACTGGCAGATTGGATCAACGGGGTCCTTCCCAGACTAACTGGGGCTGAACAGGTGGGATTTATGAAGGGAAGATCCTCAGCGGACCATTTGAGGACCTTGACACACATCTTCTCGGCCTCCAAGGAAACGGATCATCCTATGGTATTGGTTTCACTGGACGCCAAGAAGGCCTTTGACAGGGTTTATTGGAAATACTTATCTCTGGTTATGGATGCATTTGGTTTCCCCCACCAATTCCTTTCCTGGGTCAACTCCATTTATAAATTCCCAACCGCAAGAATTGCTTGTAATGGTGTAATTTTGGACCCCTTTAAGCTTTTTGTTGGCACCAGACAAGGTTGCCCACTGTCCCCGCTCCTTTTTAATCTATACATTGAGCCGCTTATCAGGCAGATTGTACAATCACACGAGGTACAGGGTATTCAGGTATGGGGGCATACCCCTAAACTACTTGCGTACGCAGATGACCTACTGCTGCAGATTTCCCACCCATCTTCCTCTATTCCTGCTCTACTTGAAATTATTCAGAGTTTTAGTGCAGTTGCTAATTATAAGCTTAATGCTGGAAAAATGGTGGTTTTTCCCTTGAATTATAAAACTTATGTACATGATATTACCCCTTTTGGGCTTGCCTGGAATGGTGATGCAATTAAATATTTAGGCCTTACTTTAACAAGATCCCCCGCCCACATGGTACAGTTAAACCTAGACTCATTATTGTATGGTATTGAGGTTGATCTTAAAAGATGGGCGCTGCTTCCTCTGTCTATGTGGGGAAAAGTTAATTTAGTAAAAATGAATGTTTTCCCCCATCTGTTCTACCCTATAAATATGTTAAATATTTGGCTCCCCCTAAAGTGGTTTAAGAAAGTCCACAGCATAATTACCGGTTTTATCTGGAATTACAAGGCACCCAGACTGGCCTACCACAAATTAGTCACTCCCAAATCGACCGGAGGCCTGAGACTTCCCCATTTTGGTTTGTATTACTGGGCCAGTCATGTTAACAAATATCTTAGGTGGTTAACATTGATTGATTGTTATGAATCTAACAATTATGTCCCCTTCTGGTTAAAGTTGGAGAGATCTCACATAATGGAGTCAGGGCTCACACCCAGGGCCTTGTTGTATTGTACTCCAAACTTTCTACCCACACCTCTTCGCAACTCCCCTATTGAGATATCCATTAAAGCCCATTCGCAACTATGTACCTTTTTAAAATATTGCCACAATAAAGATCCATCTCAGCCACTAATAGGCAACCCCAACCTTCTAATAGATGGCAAACCCATCAGGGGCAATTGGCTACCACAGTTAGGGGATGTTCTGATCAAAGACTTACTGTCAGTAGAGGGAAAATGGTTAACCTCAATTGATATTTTGAACAAATTTCAAATCCCACAGGCTAATGTATTTAAAGTCTTTCAACTTCGACATTTGTTGGTTAAAAAAGTGGGCACAATCCCCTTTACGGTCGCTGCCCCTGATTTTTGTGGTACACTGGAGCCACTGGCTGGAAAGGCCCACGCTGTTTCTGCCATCTATAGTACACTTCTCAGTTGGATATACTCTCTAAATCTTGCTCCGACTCACTACTGGTCTCTGCACCTCCCAGAGCATAATTTCGATTGGGTATGTATCTGGAATGCGTGCCATAAACTCCTGTTGCAAGACAGGCTTAGACTAATGCAATTTAAATTACTGCACAACATTTATTACTCCCCTTCAAAATTAGCTAGATTAGGTATTGTGTCCTCCTCTACCTGCTATACATGCCAACAGGATATTGGGGACCTACTCCACATTTTTTGGAACTGTCCCAAAATAGCTCCACTCTGGGATAGAATTAAGCTAAATCTGGATCCTCTTTTGGGTCTGGACAATTTCTTTACGGCGGAGATATGTGTCTTATTTGTCTGATATCTGCTTCTGTTAAAAAAGTGGTGTTAAGGCACTGGAAGGACACCTTAGATATTACATATGGCGAATGGTTACAAGAACTCCTTGCCAACCTTAGAACGGAAAGGACTATTGCCAGTCTTCAGAATAATCTGCTCAATTTTAACCGGATCTGGGGTCCTCTATATACACTCTACTCCTTACCGGACAAAGACTGACAATTGTATTAACATGTCGTAGGATGTGTACTATGTGTGCTGTGCTGGGGGAGGTGGGACTGGGGGAAGACGAGGTGGGGGGAGGAGGGGGGATGTGGGGGGCGGAATGCATCCGGACCAAGTTATTTTCAATGTCTGATGTAGGGTTTTTTTTCCATTTACTCTGTTGGTGGATGTTTTCCTGTAACCTAAAATGTTTCAATAAAAACTATGTTGTAGGTGCCGTATTGGTCCTTTTAAAAACAGATCCAGAAACAAATGATTTGATACCTTTTATTGGACCAACATGGATGTTACAGAAAAAAACAAAGTGCTTTAGCTTTCGAACCAACCAGGTCCTTCTTCAGAAGCTTTGAGAGACTATGGGTCTACATTAATTGCTTTCGCCAGAGAGTTACTGGTGAGATTCTTAATAGGCAGAAACAGGCCCGCTACAACCTCTCTCCATTGGAACGGAGGGCTATACAAACACTAAAATCAAACCATAACATTGTCATAAAAAAAGCTGATAAATGCTCGGCAGTGGTGATATTGAATCGGGAAGATTACATTACGGAAGCCAACCAGCAGCTAAGTGACCTTACCTACTACAAAGTACTGGGAAGTGACCCAACTACAGAATATAAAAGTGAACTACAGAAGTTAAGTAAAACATTTCCAGAGCATGTCCAAGACAAACTAAAGGACCTCGTCCCCAGTGAACCTAAGCCAGGGACATTCTACATGCTTCCTAAAATACATAAGCCTGGTAATCCTGGTAGACCCATAGTCTCTGGTAATGGCACCCTGACAGAGGGGATATCAGGGTTTGTAGAAGCTATTTTCAAACCGCTGGTTATACAAAGGGATAGTTACATCAAGGACACTACTCACTTCCTACATAAACTTTCTGGTTTTAAGGACTTACCACCTGATACCCTTTTAGCCACGATGGATGTAACCTCCCTCTACACTAATATTCCACACACAGATGGCATTTCAGCCTGCCTCAAATACCTGCATGACAAAGAATTGGACCCCAACATTGACCCTGGAGTTGTGGGTAAACTCACTGAATTCATTCTGACACATAACAACTTCAGCTTTAATGGTAAACATTATGTTCAAACTATAGGAACATAATGGGAACCAGGATGGCTCCTCAGTATGCTAATCTTTTATGGCGAATTTGGAGGAGGATTTTCTAAGGCACTGTACACATAAACCACTCGCTTACTTCGTTACATTGATGATTTGTTTATAATTTGGACAGAGGCACTGACACTTAAAGATTTTCACCAAGAACTTAATAACCTCCACCCAACTATAAAGCTTTCCTAGAATATTCTGCCACAAGTGTACATTTTCTGGATACCACTGTCACTAATAAGGATGGTACCCTACATACCTGTCTTTACAGGAAACCAACAGACAGACAGAGATACTTACACAAGAAAAGTAATCACCGAGCCACACAAAGAAATCTGTTATATATAGTCAAGCACTTCAGTATCACCGCCTCTCTTCAAATGAGGAAGACAGAGACACACATCTGGCGATGTTGAAAAACACCTTTATTGAGGGACACTCATCCAGGGAAATTGACAGAGCAGTGGAACGTGCAACACAGGTCCCAAGAGAACAGCTGCTGCAATATAAGGAATGGATGACTACCAACAGAATACCCTTAGTAGTCACATACCATCCTGACCTTGAACTCCTCTGTAAGATTACTAAGGATCTCCATCCAATAATTAGTGAGGATGAAACCATAACGGTATTTTCAAGAACTACCACTATCTTTTAAACAACCACCTAATTTAGCCAACCTGATTATTAGAGTCAACTTGAACGGAACAGAGAATACCATGACATCATATGGTACACGACCCTGTCATCAACACATGTAAGACATGTAACCTCATTTCCACTTCAGACTGTGTGGTTACATCACAAAACAGACTATTCAGGATACAGGGAATTATACATGTACATCAAGTAATGTGGTCTATTTTATCCAATGCAAGAAATGTCCTCACTGAGGTTATGTGGGGAGACAAGCCAACAACTCCGCACTAGAATGAATTCACACAGACATTCTATTAATCACAAGATGATTGAGAAACCAGTAGCCCAGCACTTCTCCCAGGATGACCACTCAACCTCAGATATGTCTGTGATGGTCTTAAAGGACATTTCAATAGTACACAACAGAGGCGGCTTCTGAAATTAGACTTATTTTACTTCTCAATATGGTGGCGGATGGATTGAATATTGATGCTGGGTACATGACACATTATTCCACTTAAACTTACACAGACCTTTACTTTAAAAGATGGACATAAACAGTTTAGTTCTTCAGCGGCCTTTGATTTTGTAAGTTTATGGTTATCTACATTGTTGACTTTTCACCTTAACACTGTGGTGAGTGCGTTTGAGTGTGTGTGTGTGTGTATACTGATGTATGTATGTATGTATGTGTGTGTTTTGTGTGTGTTGTGTTTTTGTGTGTTGTGGGTATGGTGTGTATGTGTGTTTTGTTTGTTGTACGTGGTGTGGTGTGGTGTGTGTGGAATGTGTTTGCTATATTTGTTGTGTGTTGTGGTTGTGTGGGGTGTGCAGGTGTGTGTGTGGGAGTGTGGTGTGGTGTATGTACACACATATGTGTGGGTGGAGCGTGGCATGGGGCAGTTGTTATGTGGCTAGAACACTTAGTTTTCACATATAGTGTGCATTTATTTCCTTCTATTAGTTGTCAGTGGGTGGATTTCACACTGTCACATTTTTAACTGCTCATATTAAGATGCATATCTCATTTACTTGGGGGTTCATTAAAGGTGTAATTCCTTTGGGTTTTCATTTAGATTGCTTAGACTGATTCTGTGCATTTTTGTTATACACAGACTCTGTGTTGAAATCTGCATTTATCAGGCTCATGGTCTCGTTTTCTTGGGGGTCCTTGACAAGTATTATTTATTTATTTATTTATTTTGCACTTACACTTACAAATGATACTTTCATGCATCATGTTTATATGTGTAGGTTAATTTGAGGCTTGCTTTCAACTTGCAGTTATACCTAATTTCAGGATTTTGTCTTTCATTATCTGTCCTTTAATATACCAGGACAATTGGAATGTAAGTTGTGAGCTCATCTTACATGTATTAGAGAGAATGCTACTCCAAGGTTTTTTTATCACTAGAATGCTTTCTTGGTATACTGAGACATTTAAAAATTTATGTGACAAGAACTCTCTGGCTGTAGAGAATTCTTGATAACCTTTGCCCTTCTGAGGCTCCTCAGTTAAAGGCATAATGGTGTTAATTAGCTTCTCTGACGTAATCTTCTACTATGTTTTAAATGTATATGTTAAACCAATGAGAATTATTTCTGCTTTTTCTATATAATCTGGTGTTAATAGTATGGGATATTTGAAAAAACTGCCACAAAGCTTCTGAAAAAGGACCTGGTTGGTTCGAAAGCTAAAGCACTTTGTTTTTTTCTGTAACATCCATGTTGGTCCAATAAAAGGTATCAAATCATTTGTTTCTGGATCTGTCAATAAAAACTATGAATAGAAAAAAAAAAAGAAATTTGTTGGGTGAGGTTTAAGGTAGTTACTTGGCTGTGGAGTTTAGAGTTTTTGTGTGTGAGACAGTTGAAATTAAAATCACCTAGAATATGTGACTCGCCCCCTGATGTGGTAGACTTTAGGGTGCCCAGGTGGTCCAGCATGTCAGGTAGGGAGGTGTCAGGGGTGCAGCAGGACCCTACAATATATATAGTGGAGTGGAGTAGGGGAGGGAGAGTTTGATTAGCAAGGAGTTAATGGACTGAGCGGGCATGGGGAACTGTACTGGGGTGAACTGGAGCACAGAGGAGATGTACATGGCAACGCCTCCCCCCTTTTTTTGCTCTGGCAGTCTTGTTGAAGGTGCGAGTAGCCGGGTATCGAAACTTCTGTGTCCAAATTATGGGATTTTAGCCAGGTTTCAGAGATAATCATAACATTTGGGTGAAGTGATAATGCTAATGGTTGAAGGGCTGTGATTTTATTCAAGATGCTATAGATGTTGAGGTGCACAATTTGAAGTCCCTTTGGTAATGTGAGGGGCTGGTAGGTGCTGGGGGGGCTTGGACCAGGGTTTAGTTCTATGACCTCTGACAGGAGGAGTTTTAGAGATAATCATAACATCTGGGCGAAATGATAGTACTAATGGTTGAAGGGCTGTGATTTTATTCAAGATGCTACAGATGTTGAGATGTACAATTTGAAGTCCCTTTGGTAATGTGAGGGGCTGGTAAGTGCTGGGGGGGGGGGCTTGGACCAGGGTTTAGTTCTATGTTCCCAGACAGAAGGAGTAGCAACATTATGAGTTGTTTAGGAAAGTGCATCCCCTATTTGGGCTTGCAGGGGGTAGGAACTTGTGATGTTTGCAAAAGGGCTATTTAGTGAGGGTGTGATTATTAGTAGTGTTAGAGCTGTATGAAATGAGGGTGGAAGGATGGAAGCACTAGGGATCCAGTTGTTCTGAGAGTATTGATGCTGCTGTAGCACTGGGGTGGATCTAACATGGGATTTTGTAGTGAAGGTATGGTGGGGTAAATATAGAGTTTATGGACAATTTCTATATGAATTGGTAAATTGTGTTATTTTTTTCCTAAGCACTTCCCTGTTAAATTTTCATATAATTTATGCTGTTCGTATCCATAAGATGTACTAACTCTTTGTATTTCACCTATATGGTCAAATGTATTCTCTGATTTCCCTGGAACTATTTTGTTTCTGTATCGGTTGAATTATATTGTATCACAGGTTGTTTGCATTTATACAACTGCTTGAATTCTTACTGACATATTTCTACTTTAATGTAACCTCCTAGGCTGTGCCAGAAAATCAGTAATTATTTTATCCAGTGCACTTACCCGGTAAACAGAAATTAAACAACTAACTAAAACAGAATAATAATAGTTGGTGGCAGTTACTGTATGGTTTGAAATTCTTCCACAGAACTGAGGTGCGATGATAAACAGACAAACAATTTGAGGATCAAAATAAGGGACATCCCCAATAATCAGTAATAGTTTGCAAGACATGATAGAAGCCATGCATACAGGAAGAGATTATAAAAAGCAGTAGAAACAAATCTTTATGGTTACTGAATTAATTACAGGGATGTTTTCCATGCTTATTATACTGATAAGGTTGAAGGCTTACCTTCAGTGACTAGCAGGCCAGTACCTTGGAGGGACTTCTTTGACTTTAAATCTGCAAAACTAGTGAGCAACCATGGCGTGGCACTGCTTATCAGTGACCAGCCACAGAGACCAGATTCAAATGAGCAGTGGGATCCCGCAGGCAAGTTTTCTGTGAACAAAAAGCAAAAATAAATACAAAAATAAATGTTCTTTCTATGGTCTTCCACATGCCCATCCCCACCTTGATATTATTAGCAATAAAACACAAGATAAATAGTGATTAATACAGAGTAAATACCCAATATCCACATCTGCCTATAGGGGGTATTCCATACAACATCCAGAAATAAGATTTTTGTTCAGTCTGGAATGTTGCCAACATTACTGCCTAGCAATGAGTGGCTGAGTGAAGCAAAACTACAAGTGATACACCGCATTGCTGTCAACATTACAGACTGAATAAAACGCTTATTAATGGTTGCTCTCTTGAATGTTCTGTTCATACCTTGGGTTCTATTTTGCCATTTTGACAAGGTTGTAGAGAAAATAACATGAAGTTCTTAGGAAATAACAATGACTTACAGGTATAGCACTTTTTGTTCTGCACTGTTATTCATCACTCCCATGGTATAAATACTGCAGGGACACATAATGGCTTGATTAAATTATGCCATTTATCCTCATTCAAGAGCAGGACAAGTATTCATGAGTGGCTCAGTATCAAGCAGATTATAAAATCCCTGCCATCACATGAAGATAAACGGCATATTCTGAGTTGGGACATTGTGTGTTCACTTTACACCACAAGTTTTACAAGCCAAAGCTTTCAGATGAAATTTATTTTGAGCTTCAACTTGTATATTTTGATTTCCCTGCTCTGAAGAGAATGCCCAGTCAGAATGCTGCTTACCTCCTTTCTGAGGCCATCAAGCATTATTGGACTGCTGTTCCATCGGTTGAGTAGTCTCCAGGCAGCTAATTAACACTGGAATTTCAAGATAACATATGGGATGTAGCTCACCTCTGGACAACATATTATCTAGAGGTCAGGGGCTGGATGTCCAAGGGTGGTACAGGGCTTGACCAGCCCTGTGCCACAACACTTTGATTCTGTATGTACACCAGGCACTTTTGCCACAGCTGCATCTGATTTTCATAGCTCAGATGCAGTTGTGACAGTTTTCCTGATTTACATATGAACATACAAAGAAGCCAGCAGAAGAAAGTCATTTGGTCTATCTAGTCTGCTCATATTGCAGGGTCCACAGCTTGATCCATTGTCCCGGCCCCCTTCCCACTCCTCCCATTGTCCCTGCCATTGATCCTTACCTTCCCCCATGCCTAGCCCAGCCTCTCTTCAAGCTGCCCACTGTCTTCAATGAGACCACCTCTTCCAGCAGTGCATTCCAAGTATCCAGTACCCTCTCAATGAAGACGTGCTTCCTGACCTCCCTCCTAAATATCCTTCCTCCAACTTAAGACTGTGCCCCTTGTGTCATGGTTGCCACTCAGCTTACAGAGACCCTCCTTATCCACCTTATTTAACCCTTTCAAGTATTTGAAGGTCTCAGTAATGTCCCTTCTCTCTCTCTCCTGTCCTCCAGGGATTACATGTTCAGTGTCCTTAACCTTTCCTTGTATGCTTTACCCTACTGACTTGCTATCATTTTTGTAGTCCTTCTCTGGATCTTCTCCAGCAGGTTTATGTCCTTTCTGAGGTGGAGGCACTAGTACTGAACTCCATACTCTAGATGTGGCCTCACCAATGAGCTGTACAAGGGCAGTATAACCTCCTCTGTCCTACTACTGATCCCCATATCTATGCATCCCAGCATCCATTGCCATTGCTGCTGCTTTCTTGCACTGCATGGAGTGCTTCAGGTCACTAGTGATCATCATTTCCAGGTCCTTCTCCTCTTCTGATGTAGATACCTGGACTCCACCCAGGTAGTACTGCATCCTGGGATTCTTGGCTCCAATGTGCATAAGTTTGTATTTCTTGGCTATGAAGCCAAGCTGCTAGATCCTGGCATACCTCTCCAGCTTTTCCAGATCATCTTGTAGGTCCTGAATGCCTTCAACTGTGTCCACTGTCCCGCCGAGCTTGGTGTCATCCATGAGTAGGCACATTGTGCCCTTTATGCCATCCCAAATGTCATTGATGAAGACATTGAACAACACCGGTCCCAGCACTGAGCCCTGCGGGGCTCCACTGGTGACCTGTCTGGTGACAGATAACTCTCCCCCCACAACCACCCTCTGGATTCTGTCCCTCAACCAATTTTCCACCCATCTGGCCATCTTATCCCCAACCCTGAGATCTGTCAACTTGTTGATCAACCTTTTGTGGGACACAGAGTCAAAGGCCTTTCTGAAATCCAGATAGAGGATGTCTACCGATTGTTCCCTGTCTAATGTCTTAGTGATTCAGTCAAAGAAATGAATCAGATTTATTTGACATGATCTCCCCCCCCCCATGAATCCATGCTGCATTGCATCCTGGATACCATGCTTCTCTAGATAGTCTACCTTTCCTTAAGTATATTTATATAAAATAGGCTCTGGCCAGTTCTGACTCCTCATTGGTTAGACATCAGTCACATGAGACTTCATTAACATAGCACAGACCCCTCTTAAGGGTGTATTGGAGCAAAGCCTGCTGGGATCAACAGTTAATATGCAAATCCCACAACTACAAAACTTGTTAAGATCACAAAGGCATTATGCAAATCAAACAACCCAACCACATGACAGTAATTACCACAGACCTCTGCCCCTCATCAGCACAAACACATTTGCTTTAAAATCAGCAGTGTCAGTAGCTCAGTAGGTTGCAAGCTCACCTCTGGAGCTGAAAGACTAGAAGGTCATAGGTTCTAGTCCCAAAACAAAGAAAGAAGTGGCATAGACACGGAAACAAGTTGATAATAAGCATTTGTTAATACTGCATGTTCACAACTTGTGTTGCTGTTGTACTGGGGTCCTGCTTTTATACATTTTTACTATATACTTACCCAGGATAGACCAGATGAGATGCAATATCTCATTTTCAGTGGTGTCCTGCTTTTACGCATTTTTAGATTGTATTACCCAGGATAGGCCAGATGAGAGTCAATATGTAATTTTCAGTGGGCTTCAGCATTTTGACCCCAAATTTCCAACAATCTTTTTGTGACGTGATAACATCAAGACAGGTGGAATGTTTAAGTCCCATCCAAAAGGTGGTTTTGCACTGCAACTGCAAAAACATGTTTTGGGCAGGATTTGAAAAATGACACATCATGTTCAGGAGGTGGGGTAACACAAGGGATATGTTGAACATTAGGGGCCAAAATCTGTAAAAATGAAGTTATGAGTAAATGTTGGAACAATTCAACATTTCTTCATAACTTAGTTGTTTTTTTCACATTTTGATCCCACATTTTCAGCATTGTCTTTTTATGACCACTTTTTCTTTTTTTTAAATTAAAGTTTTTATTGTTTTCCATAAATGAAAATGTGAAATACATGCATAAACTTATATAAATTCAAATAACATATACATCGGTACTATTCTTTGGTTTCAAATGAATGAAGATATAAATTAACATACTCCAAAATTAATAAATTTGCAGGTTGATCAGAATATTTCTTTTCTACAATGGACACAAGAACCATAACTTTAAACACATAGCTAGTTTCTTTCCAAATGTTAAGCTTTTCCTAAGGATTGCAATTTTTGCAGGAACATAGACCATAAATAAAAATATTTTTTTTTATTTAGTTGTTTAACCAGGAGTAGCACACTAAGCTGAAAGCTTTTTTACAGGAGTGACCTGCAAGCACTGAGAAGTTAATTGACTTACTCAGGGTCACACAGTATGCAAGTGGAAGCTGTGGGATTCAAACCCAGGTCTGGTTTGTTGGATGTCACCAGATTTGCAGCTCAGAGCCTTAAACCACTGCGCTATACTGCCTCCTCTTTATTAATCAGGATGTGGCTAATTCTTTCATTATTTGCCATACTACTCGTGTAATCTAGCCACTCAGAAAATGTCAGGATTGTATTAGACTTCCAGTATCTTTGGAGTAATTATTTTTCTTCTAATGCTGCAGCTAGAATCCATAGTATCTGAAAGGACTGTATGTTCTACTTGTCTGGAAGTAATCCTAATATGAATAAACCATCATCTCTAGGGACCTGACAGTTAATTAAGTCTGAGCAAAAATTAATGATGTTGGACCAAAAAGTTCTGATTTGGGGACATTTCCAGATCATGTGTAAAATGTCTGCATGCGGGGATATACACCTCCCACATAGCCCATCTGTGCAAAGCTCCAAGTCTTCAAGTTTCTTAGGAGTGATGTGAAAATGATGGAGGATTTTAAATTGAATTAATCTACCTTGCAGTTCTCTACTGCTTCTTATAGCATTTAACCATGTTTTGTCCCACTTTTTATCGTCAATAAGGATGTAAAATTATTTTCCCCCATGACTTTTTGATATGTTCATAAAATTATGCATCATTGTTTATTAATATTTTATAAATTAAACTAGCACATTTTTAGTAACTGCAGTTTTTTTGAGTTAATCCCCTTTTACATGGGACGGAAAAGTAATCTAATAGAATATGTTGTTTCAAAGCATTCCAAAGTTGTAAATATAGCAGAAATGATACTTAGGTATGTTGAATTTTTTTTTGTAGACTATGGAAAGATTTTAAAATCCTTGTACTACTATCAGTTATGTCTGATAATCACTTGCTTCCTAATTTCTCCCATTTTATGTCTTTTAACTGTATGATATTATTCACTAGTTTAGGATTATCTCATATTGGAGCTTGTTCCCAGGGGCTAAGTTTTTCTTTAGAGAAAAACGTCAAGGCTTTAATTGAGCTTATTTAACAGGCATGTTTATGTACAAATTTGAGAGGTTTAATAAATAGGAAACCTGTTAAATCTTCTTCTTTTATTTTTTTTTGCAGTATTTCTCTTTCTATTTTGAACCATAGTGGAATATAATGCCCTTTGGAGGTAACATAATGCAAGGATGATTGTTTTAATACAAAAAGCTAAGTTATGTTGCTCCCAACATGGCAAAACAAAACTACTTTATGAATTAGGTGCATTAAGTTTTTTAAGAGAGATTCTAGGGGATTTTTCATCCCAGAAAAAATATCTTATTAATTTGTCCATGGTTTGGAAAGTCTTTTTTTTTTCCAGAATGCATGGCAAATATTGAATGACATAAAATAAATTTGGGTCAGTGATCATTTTGATCAAGTAGACTTTCCCCATAACGTGAGTTTGTTTATTCCATTTGCTAAAATCTAGTTTTATGTTCTCTATTATTGGTTTTAGATTCTTTTCTAGAATTTGTTCTGAAGAGGTGTGAAAAGACCCATATATTTTATGGTATTGACCAGATTGTCTGCTTGTAGAAAGGTTTTAAGAACAGATTTGGTGTACTTTGAGCAGTTTATGGGCATTAGCTGTGTTTTGTCCCAGTTTTATCATAAACCTGAGAGATTACCACATTTTTTAAGGATTCCTTTTATCCAGTTTCAATTTATCAGTTTATCTATTATACTGGAAATGGCATGTGAGCAAGAAATGCCCATTTTCACGAGCATCCAGTTACAGAAATACAAAAAGCAGGGGATACAAACACAGTTGTAGGAAAAACATAATAACTTAAGTTGACAATACAAGGTAGTAGCATACAGCTATAGACACTGGTAGGCAGAGGATACAATTTTGGCAACAAATCATGTAGCAGGTACACCTAAAGTAAGCAAACATACAACAGTGCTCATATTTTCTTTCTGGATACTTAGGGGAATGGAGGGTTGTGGGGTATTAGGGAGAGGTGACGGGGAAGGGAGAAGAGGGGTAAAAGGGAAGTAAGAGGGAGGTATGGGTGGGTTTAAAGCAAAGAAAGAGGGTGTTGTGGGAGGGGGTGTCAGGGGGACTGGGATGAAAGAAAAATGTAGGTACGGGGCAGTTGCAGGGGAAGGGAGAAGTGTTTCTTCACATTAACCTTAAAGGAGGAAATGGATGGACAGAGGAGGAGCTCCATGGGAAGGGAGTTATAAAGTTTGGGTTCCCTAAAGGTGAGGGTTTTTTGACCATATGAGGTCCGACAGAGGGGTTGCATGTTGTGGGGAAAAGTGAATTGCTGCTACTGGGAAGGAGATTAAAGAAATGTTTGTGAAAGAAAGTGGCAATTTTGTCATCAAGGCAGCTTTCAAGGGGGGGCCCAGTTGAATATTTTGTAGAGGTCGCAGTGGTGAGTGCATCTGGGGAGGCATGAGACAAAGCAGATAATGTTGTGGTAGGTTAAGCAAAGCTTTCCCAGGCTTCTCATGGAGAGTGCAGGGTAGTAGACAAGGATTCCAAAGTCAAAGAGTAGTAAAAGGAAGCTATTTGCAAGGAGAACCTTGGAATCAAAGGCCAAGAAGGGTTTTATTCTGTAAAGCATACCTATTCTCTAATGTGCTTTTTTTATAGTCTGGTCAATGTAGGCTTCAAACTTGAGATGGCAGTCAAGGTGGATACCCAGGTACTTGAATTCCTGAACCCTGTCCATTATATTACCCAAATTGTCATATATGGGGAAGTCAAAGTTTAGTGGTTTTCTGGGGCTGAAGAAGACCATGACCTTGGTTTTTTTAGTGTTGAGCACCAGGTCTTTTGAGGAAAACCAGGAGTGTTGTCTACTGAAGTCATATTGTAGTTTGTGTGCTAGGGTGGCAGGGTTACTATCATTACAGTAGAGAGCCACATCATCCACAGAGATAACAAGATCTGTATTTGTTTAGATTTGGGGAAGGAAGTTAACAAGAAGGGAGAAAAATAAGGGGCCAAGTATTGACCCTTGAGGGACACCATACTTTATGATGCAGGGGTCAGAGAGGGCACCATTTATAATAGTGCGATGGGTTCATTTGGGGAGATAGTTTCTGAAGCAATTAACAATGTGGGTGGAGAAATGTAATTTGGAGAGGGGATCTGAGGAGTACGTTGTGGTCAACCAGGTCAAAGGCTTTTGTTAGGTCCACAAAAACCCAAACTGGTGTATAGACCATTGTCACAGGATCTGTTAATGTGGATTGTGAGTTTGATGAGTGCTGTTTCAGTGTTATATTTATTCCTAAAGCTATGCTGTGCCTCTGTCTGGGGGTTGTATTTACTAAGGAAGTCAGTAGCTTGCTTGTGAACTATCTTTTTGGGTATTTTGGACAGAGGGGCTAAAAGCGAGATAGGTCTATAGATATTAATATTGTCCCTAGGTCCAGATTTGTGGAGGGGCTTAATGTGGGCTGTTTTCCATTTTGTGGGGATAGTGGCAGTACACGAAGTGAGAAATTTAAAATATTAGTGAAAGGGATGGCTACCGATTAGCACACAACCATCCAGATCTACAGAATGCTTGGGGTCATTGCACTTTATAAGTTTAATGACTTGACCAGGGGAGAGGTGTCTAAATAGGAAAGTGGGGTGTGGGTTAGATGAGGGGGCAGTGGGGGTAAAGGTTGTGGGGGAGTATAGGCTTGTATTTGTCAAGGTCAGCAAAGTAGATGTTAAAAAGGACAGCGACATTATGGGGGCTGGTGACGGTGGAATCATTAGAGGTCAGGCAAATAAGCTCCTTGGGGGTACTATTGCTGATTAGGTGATTCAGGATGTTCCAGGTCTTTCTGGGAGTTCCGGTAGCACTCATTTGTTTATCCAGTAGAAAGGAAGTTTTTGCAAACCTGATAGCAGATTTATACTTGTTTCTCAGGGTTTTGTACTGTTGAAGGAGATGGGGGTGTTTAGGTTTTTTATATGTTGACCAGGCCTTGTCCCTCTGTCTCATTAATTTGAGTAGGTCTACTGAAACCCATTCCTGACTATTACCCTTAACCCTATTTTTTTTAAAAGGTATGAGGGAGTCACAGATTGCTGTGAATTTTTGGCAGAAAAGATCAAGTGCAATGTCTATATCCGAAATGTTGTCAGTGAAAGACCAGTCTGTGGCCATGGTGGCACTTGAGAATTCATCTATGTTTATTTTGTTGATCTGTCTAATCTGGATGAATTTGTGGGCTTGAGGAGGGGTCTTTGTGGGGTCCACTATCTGGAAGACCAGTGCACTGGGTGTAGATGGTACCCAGCTACACACCTACTGATCTTTTCCTCTACCTGTGCTGGTAGGCTACCTTGGGACAGATTTCTCTTTTGACCTCATGGTCTTATGTCATCACTCCAGCATCCTGGGAATTGATTTTTTAGCACTGCATGGCTGTGTAGTGGATCTAGTCAACAGGCTACTCATTAAAATCAAAGGACAGTGTCATGCTGTCACCATCCCAGACTTGCACATGGTGGCAGCTATCTCACACATCAGCAAGAAATATGACATCATGGCTTTGTTTCAAAGTCATGACTTGATTTCTGAGCTTGCAAGTCTGCTGCAAAAACACCTTGACATGTTCACCATCAACAAGCATGACTTTGGTAGAATGCACACTACCACTGAAATCACAGGACCTAATCCTGTGAGGCAGAAACAGTATCCATTTCCTGTTGAAGCCTTGCCATCACTTAAGGAAACTATCCAATCGCTGCTTCAACAAGGAGTGATTAGGACTTGTGTCTCTACTGTCAACTCATCCATTTGGCCTCTGAAAAAGCCAAATGGGGCCTGGAGACTCATGATTGATTATAGGAAACTCAATCAAGTTACTCCTAGTTGCTCACCAACAGTAGCATCAGCACCTGCTCAAGCTGCTGACACCTGACAAAAAGTGGTTCACAACTACTGACATTTCTAATGGGTTCTGGTCACTCCCATTAGCACAGAAAAGCCAGTACAGTTTGCTTTCACTTTTGATGGACATCAGTACACCTGGACACGTTTCCCACAGAGGTTCCATAACAGTCCCTCTCTTTTCCATCTCCGCATGATGGATGCTCTGCAGGGGTTTTCTACACCACAGTGCCTTCTGCAGTACATGGATGACTTGCTTCTAGCAACCACCATGAAAGAGGATCATTTGACCCTTCTAGACAAACTTTTGTCTCTCTTAAAGAGAGCAGGCCTCACGTTCAATCCTTCCAAGGCACAACTGTGCGAAAAGGAGGTCATCTTCCTTGGCCTACATATTACAGACCAAGGTAGAAGCCCAGCTGTCAAAAATATCCAGGGCTTGCAAGATCTTTCACTTCCTACTAGCGTGGCAACACACAGGTGCTTCCTAGGAATGGTAAACTACTCCAGGGATTTCATCCCTGACTTTGCCTTGAATGCTGCTCCCTTGTATGAACTTCTGAAAAAGAATGACCCATGGACATGGGGTTCTACTCATACTGATGCTGTGGCACACCTAAAACAGGACTTGTCCTCAGCCCCAGCACTAATCAACCGAAACCCAGACCTCCCTTTCCATCTGGAAACTATCACATCTGACGTGACTGTGTCTGCAGTGCTGGCACAAAAGTACAATGGATATTTCAGGCCCATTTCCTATACTTCTCAAATGTTACCTCCAGTATAAAAGAAGGAAAGTCTCTATGAAAGAACACTCTTGGCAACCTGTTGGGCTGTCAAACATTTCATGTACATCATTTGATATGCACCTATTATCTTGCATACCTGTCACACCTCAACCAACTTTTTACTTTCAGACAAAGTGAAAGATGATTCAGTTTCCAATACCAGACTTACACACTGGTCTTTGCTTTTGCAGGACAGGGACATTAAAGTACTACCTGCAAAAATGCCATCCATCCTAGTCCATGGCCTACTTTACACAGGTAAGCCTTACGACTATGCACTCCAACCTGCTGACATACCTGAGCCAGGACCATTCCACCCGCCTACACCAGCTATCTTACAGGATACCAGCATATATCACATCTTTACAGATGGCTCCACCTCCTATGTGGAGGGAGAACAGGTAGCTCGTTTGGATGTGTTCACAGTCAATCCGACTAGTGACGTCATCCACTTTGCTAGGAAGTATACCACCACTTCCTCACAGTATGCCGAATTGGAAGCTGTGGCCTGTGCTCTAGAGGTTTTGCCCCATGGTGCCAATGATGCTATCATCTTCACAGACTCCAACTGGGTCTGTTCCTCCCTTACTGAATTCCTACCATTCTGGGACAGAAATAATTTCACATCATCTAATGGCACCCCTGCCAAATACAGAGATTTGTTCATGTATATATACACACACTGACTCAACAGTTTACTAATAATCTGTACATTCACAAGATAAAGGCTCACTCCAAGACTGACCCTTACCATAAATTCAGTGATTGAGTAGACACACTTGACAAAGTGGGTGCTTGGGGGAGGGGACACATGGTCGATGACGCACCCAGTGGCCTTGGCAGACATTTTTCTTGCAGCTGGCATTAGGCAGAAACCACAACCAGTGCTTCCACTGGATCTTTCTGCTGCACAAAAGTCTGATCCAGAACTAAAAGATATTGTTATTACCCCTGTTCCTGTCCCCGAACCAGATGTTATTGATACTGATCCACAATATTTGCTTGCCTTGTCTCAATATTTGCCTATCTTCAATGTGCACATAGACCCTTTAACTTTCTCTTTAAAAACACTTTCAGACCGAAAAGATACACATCTTATGTATAATAGCGATAATATTTTTAAAGCTGGTGCTGTTCCTAATACACTTATTCATGATGGTGATTTAAGCACTGCTTTATCCAATACTTGGTTAAAATTAACTTTTAAAGCTTTTGTGGTTATTTAAGCTTTTTTGATTGTCTTTTTGATAGTAACCCGTTGCTGTCTGCAACATACTCTTAGACAACATTGCAAACAACTTGAATTCCTTTACAAGGCTCATGTATTAGACTTGTAAATGATGGCATCTGTAGCTCCATCCCTCTACTTTCCTGTGGTTGTTGCCTTTTCTTTTGAAGGCAACAAGGGGGGAATGTTATCCATGGTACCAGCACCCCTGATGGTGTCCCCACCTCGTGGACAGCAACATATGTATGTATATGTACTAACATTAGGGCAAAGACACTTATCATAGAAGCATACATGTCAGGATCTGCATTCTACTGTATTTTCCTGATATTTAGCCATGAGAAATACTTTTTGCGTTGTTTTTGCTGTAATTCTAGGCAACAGTGCCATCTGCACCATTGCAACTGACCTTGGAGATGAGTGCACAATTTGTATTGTTATCTGCTTAGCTATGTACTTTCTACACTAGTTAGGGACAGTTACTTAGACCACCTGTTTTTGTCCATTTATATTCATTTTATGTATCTTCTTTAGTAGTTACCATAGTAATTATCAGGGTATGAAACCTCTTGTAACACATAGCTTCTGTGAGAGACTAGACCGCTATACCTAGGTAAGGAAACCTGCATCTTCCAGTGTTTACACTGTACTGGTAGTGAGCCTGTATTGTTTTATCTGTAATAAATTTCATTTATTACATGATTACCACTTATCTATCATCTCGTCTTCTTCTTCCACCAAGAACCTGACAAGGGATTTGGCAACCCTTACACTACCTAGCAAAAATAAAAGCAGTGAAAGTGGACACCCTTGTCTTGTGCCTCTAAATAATCAAATGGTTTGGATATTAGTCCATTTGTTATCTCTGCTTTGGGTTTATGATACAGAGTAGATATCCAACCAATGAAATTAGCTCCAAAGTTATAGTGTGACAGGGCTGCTGATAGGAATTTCCAACAAAGGGAATCAAACTCTTTCCTCATATCCAGTGTCATACTGACACCAGGTTCTTTACTATTAATCATATTCCAGATAACATTAAGTAATCTTCTAATATTATAAGATTCTTTTCTTCCTTGTAAAAACCCTATCTGTTATGTCCCTATTAATTTACACAAGAAGGACTGTAGCTAAGGTCTAGTATTTTTGCAAGAATTTTGTAATCATTGTTAAGCAGCACAATAAGCCTATAACTTGAGCAATATGTGGAATCCTTATCTTTTTTATGTATTAAAGTAATGTAGGCTTTGGACAAGGAGTCTAGAAGTTGCCTACTTTTATGTATTTCATGAAAAAGTCTTTGGATGTACATAGCCATTTTTGTCGCTCAAAAATGTGACTCACCTGTTAAACCATTTGACCCTGGTGCTTTCCTATTGGGAAGCTTTACTATGGCATCATGAATGTCTTGTAAGGAGATGACAGCATCTACCATGATTTGGTTCTCTTTTAACAGATTGGGGAGGTTGGTACTTAGATACATAGATGTTGGCAGCAGATAAGGGCCTACAGCCCACCTAGTCTGCCCATGTGCACTTGTACTTAGCTTCTTCAAGATTCTCTAGAACTAGGTTGTCCCCTTCCTCTGACTACCAGCATCCCCTGATGCCTGTCCCATGCATTCTTAAATCCTGTAATTGTTTCATCCCCCACCACCTTCTCCGATAGGGTGTCCATTTGTCCCCACCCTCTCAGTGAAAAAATTCTTCCTCATATTCCCTCTGAACCTCCCTCCCTCCCTCCAGTTTCATCCCATGTACCCTAGTCCTGGAACATCTTTTTCTATAAAAGATTGTGTTTTCCTGCACCTTATTCCTCCCTGTGAGGTGTTTAAATGTCTCAGTCATATACCCTCTCTCCCTCCTCCCCTTCCCTCCAGATAGTACATATTCAGGTCCTTCAGCCTGTCCTCATAGGCTTTGTGATGTGATCCTTGCTCTATCTTGGCTGCCTCCTCTGAACTGTCTCCACCATGTCTATGTCCTTACCTAGGTAAGGCCTCCGGAACTGGGCACTGTACTTGAGGTGTGTCTTGTATATTGGAATAATGACCTCCCTTGTCCTGCTGGTGATACTTCTGCCTATGCAACCAAACATCATGTTTGCTTGTCCTGCCAATGTGTCACACTGACTCCCTACCTTGAGGTCATTGGAGATGAAAACCCCTAGGTCCCTTTCCTGCTTGGAGCATTCTATAGCCTCCCCCCAAGTTGATATGTTGTTCCTAGGTTTTTGTTCCCCATGTGCATTATTTTGCATTTCTTTGCATTAAATGTTTGTTTTGAAATTCAACTTCTTTATTGAATTTTAACATAACAAAAAGGTATCCAACAATGAGAGCATGAACCAGTACTAAGCACAGTGAATACAAAATAAATACAGAGATAGCCCCAGAATGCTACAGGAATCTTTAAATCTGAAAAGGAAAAAAGACCCCCTACTAAAATGCCCTACTCCCCACACCTCTACTCTTACAGCCCCCCACCCCCACCCCAGGATGTGCCTTATTAGATAGAAAACATAACAAAACATATGCCAAGAAGTAATCAATATGCAGTAACAAGTATCAATGAAGGATAATGCAAACCACACATGGACATTAATTCAAATATAAAGCATACAATTTGCCCCATTTCCAGTCAAAAGAGGTCAAACAATTCCGGGAGCTTGCTATTAATCTTTCAGTCTTGAAACAAAGAGATATTTCTTTGATCCATTCTGCATACGATATAATCAGTTGGTCCATCCAATGTCTGAGAACCAGCTTTTAACTGCTATAGAGATTAAAGCCATGTGAAACCTACATTCCAGAACCTGAATATTAGAGAACATCCCTAAAATACAAACTTCTATAGTAAACAATTCTCTCAATCCCAAAAGGGGATCTAAATTGGACTGGATTAAATGCCATAATGGAGCTACTTTGTCACAGTGCCAAAAAATATGTACCAGGTTCCCTTCAGCTATGACACACCTTGTGCAAATGTTCGAAGGTAATCTGCCTTACCTGGCCAGCTTGACCAGAGTGTAGTACAAATTATTTAAGATATGATATTGGATAAGCCTGTGCCTATCTTGAGTGACGTATCTGTGCATGTCCACCCATATCTGACCCCAAACCGAAGGAGAATCTGGCGGAAGAGAAAACCAAATTTTAGAGCCAATAAGGGAATTAGGATATTTGGTACCCAATAGGAAGGAGTATATCTTGGAGATTCCATGGGGCTTATTGGCATATTCTTGTATCTGGTCTAAAAAGGGCCTGACTTGAAACAACATAACATGTAGGTCCAAAGATAGAGACCATAAGGTGTCTCAGCTGAAAAACTTTTAAAATGTGTTTCTGAGGGATGTTGAATTTAGCCATTATATCCGCTGAGGAAAGGAGGGAGTCCTGGAAGAATAGGCTTTCCACATAACAATCCTGCAATTGCAGAAGCCAATCTAGGGAGAGCGGAGAGATGCCTATTTTAATGTTAGGGTTTAAAGTAAGAGGTTGAGCCATATCTTTTTTAGGTAAAATATTAAAAAAGTTCCAGCACTGAGTCAACACCTTAATGGAGATCCCTACAACACTACTTTGTAAATGAGGAGGTAATGTGGAGATAGTGTAGTAAAAAACTCTGGATAACTGGAGACTACGCTTATCTAGAATCCTTCTGTCAAGCTGTAACCAGATTGGAAGGTATGCATCAGGCCTAGCATCATACCACCTCCCCATTTTTGACATATGACTCGCCCAGTAGTATTACATAAAGTTGGGAAGACGGAGTCCACCTCTCTCCCTAGGTAAGTTAAGTTTTAAAAAGGCCCATCTGGGCTGCTTGCCCTGCCAAATGGATTTAGAAATAGCAGAATGGAGCTGCTGAAAATAAGTATTCAGTAAATTTAGTGGGTAAAAAACCCGAGGTAGTACATTCATTTTAATAATACTTATATGGCCCCACAAAGATAAAGAGAGGGCGATCCATCTTTGAAGATCTTGCTGTATTTTAAACACCAAGTCATACAGATTAAGCTTTCTGAGAGCCTCAGGGTTCCTAGTAAGGTGTATACCTAAATATTTAAAAGAGGAGGAGCCCATTTCATACCGAACTGGGTGAAGTTGGCATGGGGTGTGATAGCGTTTAACAGAAATATGATTGATTTGGATAAATTCAGTTTATAATTGGCCACCTGTCCAAACCAATCAATGATTTGTAATATATGTGTTAGAGAGGATTCCGGGTTGGCCAAATGTAAAAGAATATTATCAACATAAGCTGAAAGAATCAAAGACTGCTGATGGACTAAGCATCCTGTAACCTGGGGTGAGTTCTTAATACTAAGTAGGAGAGGTTCCAAGTATAAATTAAACAAAAAAGGAGACAGGGGACACCCTTGCTGAGTACCAGTAAATAGGGGGAATCGAGAAGAGAAGACCCCATTACAATAAATTCTAGCAATAGGAGACTTATAAACCGTCCGAATCCATTGAATGAAATTGTCCGGGAAGCCCATTCTCTTAAGGGTAATCCAGAGAAAGTCCCAGTGAACTCTGTCAAAGGCTTTTTCAGCATCTAATGAGACCAAAACCATGGGAGCTTGGGAATCCTGGGCAGCCTGGAAAATATGCGAGAGGGTACACAAATGATCAGCTGAAGATCTACCTTGAACAAACCCCACTTGTTCGGGACTCAGCAGATTAGTCCAAGTCCGCTTAATTCTAAGAGATAGAATTTTAATTAAAATCTTTATATCATAGTTTAGTAATGGAATTGGATGGTAACTGGCTGGGTCTTTCTGGGGTTTATCTGGTTTCAAAATCAAAACAATTGTGGCTTCCAGCAAAGTGGGGTCCAGGAGGTCAGAGGTAAACATATAATCAAACAATTTCAAAAGAAGGGGAGCAATCTCTTTACAAAAAACTTTATAGAAATTGGAGGGGAAAACATCAGGCCCTGGGGATTTGTCCAGAGCTAGCCCCCCAATCGCTTCCTCCCCCTCGGCTAGTGTGATGGGAGAGGCCAAAATCTCACCCTGATGGGCCTGCAGGGAGGGGAGATGAAGGCCATCCAAAAATTGTTCAATGTGGGAATGGGAGGGTTGAGAGGAACCCATACTATAAAGATCCTTATAAAAGGACTCAAAAACCTGGGAGATGTCCCGAGGGGAGGTCTTGAGCGAACTGTCAGGGGAGGACAAGACAGGGATCCATCTCAATCCCTTCACTTCCCACAAGTGGAGGGCTAGCATTCTGCCTGTTTTTTCCCCTTGGTCAAAGTAACGAGCCTTAGTTTTGAGAATGGCATACTCTGCCTTGTCTCGTAACAGATCTGAATACTCATTCCTAAGTTTCAATAAGGTTTCTAAATCTGTTTGGGAAGATGAAGAGGATAAATTGTTTGCTGCAAACCTAATTTGGCTCAACAATGACATGATCCTAGCCTCCCTCTGTTTTTTCCTTTTGGATGCTAACTTAATAACCTCTCCCCTGATGAAACATTTAAAGGAACACCAAATCAAGTCCTCCCTATTAGTTGAACCTGAGTTAATATCTATAAAGGAAGAAATTAGAGATTTAATATGAGAAACTATGCGTTCCTCTTTTAAAAGTTGTGTGTTTAATTTCCAGGAAGTGTTTCTTTGCATCTGTGGGTCAGGAGAAATCGAAATCTATGCCACGGAGTGATCCGATATCACAATTGGTTAGATTCCCATTTGTAAAATACCGGACAAAAGGGTGTTACTAACTAGAATAAAGTCAATTCTGGATCACGACTGATGAACTTGGGAATAAAAGGAAAAAAGCTGTCCAGAGGAATTAAGCAAGTGCCATGGGTCACATAAACCCAATAGATCCAAAAAATCCCTCAGGGCAAGTTGTGAAGGGGAAGGTGGTTTTAATGGTCTATAGGATTTATCCAGGTCCTGAGATGGAGCAATGTTCCAATCACCCCCCGAGTATTAACAAGGAGGGCAAGAGCCCACTCGATTTATCAACTAGGCTCATAAGAAAGTCTGGGTCTCCTCCCACTGGACCATAAATTGCCCCTAATACCACCCTGACATTATTGAGCACGCTGTTAACAATAATGAATCTGCCTTTGTGGTCCATTAGGCACTCTTCTGCCAGAAATGAAATATGTCTTTTTACCAATATAGCCAACCCTCTACTAGAAGATGTCCCACAAGAAGCAAAAATTTGGCAGTAGCCCTGCCGGCATAGCCCATTGACTTCTGATGCCATGAGATGGGTTTCCTGCATCAGAAGAATGTCAATATTCAAAAGAGTGCAGTTTTTGAGAATCTGGTACCTTTTAGACAGATCTCTGGCACCTCTGACATTCCACGTTGCAATTTTAATCGACACCACGATCATGTACTATTATATTTAAAAGCTAGGAAAATATATATCAATGGAGAAATAAACCATCCCAAAAGGCACATTTCCCCTACCCCCATCAATTCTTGGAAAACTACACAACTAAAACCCACCCGTCTTCCCCAACCCCCATCAGTACACATGAAAAGTAGCCAGAATGAAAAAAGCTTCAACCACAATACTACAGCCCCTAACAGAACAAACAGTAAGAAAGGCAACTGTACCCCGAAATCCCCCTTCCCCACCAACCCCTCCAACTATATACAAAGGGTCTCCTGACAAATCCCAGAAGGTTATTAGGTTGCTTAAAGCTTGGCAGAAGACACCAGGAGAAAGGACTGCTGTGTGACTGGACTTCTCTGCTGGGACTAAAGAAGTAGAACTCTTGTACTTGGAACTTTAATTTAGGGTTAAAAAAACTAACAAACAAAACAAAAAAAGTGAGTGTCTGAGTTAACTGAACTGAATGGTTTTCTGAACAGTTATCTAGGTGTAAATCTCAGGTGACTGAAAGGACTTGATAGCTGTGGGGTTTCAATTACTTGTAGAAAGATCTAGTAAGTAGGGGGAGTGGTTTAGCTAGAAGGAAGCTACATTTAAAGACTGTCTTAGAAAGATTTTGCTAGTAGCTTGGCAGAAGACAGCAGGAGAAAGGACTGCTTGTGACTGGACTTCTCTACTGGGACTATATTGCCCTCCTTCCCTCCCCTCCACCCTCCCACCCAAAGCTAGTTCTACTTTTATAGGCACAAAATTTGACTGACAACAGGAACTTCCTGTTTGGGAGCAGGAAGTGAGTGACCACAGAGCCACCAAAGATCCACCATCCTAGAAGGGCAAGAGAAGCTCTCTAGCCCACTCTAGCTGCTGGAGGTCTGCCTCTGAGCAAGTATGGGGTCTACTGAGAAATATAGGATATTCTTGACTCAGAATAGGACAATCAGGAGCTTAAAAGGCACACAGGCAGAAAGTAAGGAGAGAGAGAGAGAGAAAAAAAACAGAGGAAAGAGTAAGGATTGCAAACAGTTAAGGGTCCAGAAATAAAACATGATGGGAGTGGTGCAGTGCAGTGGCTGTGGAGCAGCAGTCTTCCGGGAGATGTTCTGGAGGATGCAGTGTTGTTTCATCTGCAGGCACCTCTCTGGGCTGAGGGAAGAGGTTGCTCATCTCCAGGCTGAGTTGACCAGGATTTGTGGGACCTCCTCTTCCATCCAGGGACCACCAGTGCCATTGCCGTTGCCTCAGAGGTTGCCAAGCAAGAGGAGCGGTTGGACCACAGTGGGCTCAGGGAGGGTGAGGGTGATGGAACAGAGGCACATCCCTCCAGCTGTAACTCTCCACAATTCCTATGTCATTCTGGCAAAGTGTGGTTCCTCTATGGAGGCACCCGCAATGGAGACCAAGGAGGATGCTGGGAACCTCCACAAAGGAGACCCACAGGAGGGTGTCGGGGACCCCACAAGGGAAGGAAACAACCCCTGGTGGGGGACTCCATTGTTAGGAAGGTAGAACTTGGGGAGGAAGGGAAGAAGGAGATAAGGTGCCTGCCTGGTGCCATGGCTTGGAAGGACAGGGAGCGAATCCTCAGGATTGCTGGAGCAGCTGCACAGGGGAGGGAGCTGGATGTCATTTTCCATCTAGGGACAAATAACCTGGCTAAGAAAGGGATTAGAGAAGTGCAGGAAGAGTTTGTGGAATTGGGGAAGGGTCTTAGACAAAGTGTACATACGTGTAGACCTTCTCAGAGGTGCTGCCCATCTATGGCGAGGAGAGGCTATGGTGTTCGCTACTATGGATTCAATCAGTGGTTGAAAAAACTGGTGTGGAGCTCAGGGATTTGGCTTCATTGGGGACTGGGGGTCCACCTGGAGTGATGCAAGCCTATACTGGCATGATGGGTTCCATCTGTCCAGGAGGGGAACCAGGATCCTAGGTGATAGGTTTAAATGCTTCATTGGCAAGCATTTAAACTAGCCAAGGGGGGAGGCACTGGAAAGGAGCAGGGAAATCCTAGCCCCCCCCAAAAATCATGGTAGTAAGCGGTAAACACCAACATAGAGGTAGTTGATAGGGAGAAGGGCTGGGGTAAATGGAGAAAGTGACAAAGGCAAGAAGGACAGGGATGGGGCAAAAAGGAGTAAAGCCATCAGGAAATGGAGAGTAATGAGTACCAGTGCCCGTAGTCTGGGCAACAAGCTCCCTGAGCTGGTGGCCTTGACGGAAGAGGGAAGCCTGGATATCATAGCAGTCACAGAAACATGGTACACACAGAACCATGACTGGGATGTTAACATACCAGTGTACATAACCTACAGGAGAGACAGGCCGGGGAGAAGAGGGGGAGAAGTAGCTCTCTATGTAAAGGAAGGGATAAAAGCAACTGAACAAAAGAGTGAACAGGGAGGAGAAGAGGCACTGTGGGTCACTTTGGAGACTGGAAAGGGCACCACAATCTGCACAGGGGTTGTGTACAGACCCCCATGTCAGGGGGAAGGAATGGACAAGGATATGATGAAGGCATTCTTAGAATGGCAGAGAAGGAGATACTGTTGATGGGAGATCTGAATATGCCAGATGTTAACTGGAGCACATTGCTGCAGCCACATCCAAGAGCAGGGCCATTCTTGATGCCCTACAGGTGCGAGCCTCAGACAGCTAGTTTGAGAACCCACTCATGAGGGAGAAATCTTAGACCTCATACTCTCAAACAGGGGGCAGTGAGGATCTCAGCTCTAGAAGTGGGTTGCCATCTGGGAACAAGTGACTATCAAACAGTGTGGTTTATGTTAAACTCAGCTACAGAGTCAAGCCATACAAAGTGAGGGTACTGGGCTTCAGGAGGGCTGACTTTGCAAGATGGGAGAGTGCCTCAGAAAAGCACTAGCAAACAGGCTAGAAGGAGGTGTGGAGCAATAATGGGGAATCATCAAAACTGCCATCACAGAGGCAACAAGCCTTTGTGTGAAGCAAATAAACAAAATCAAAATGAAAGAAAAAGCCACTATGGTTCTCAAAGAGGTGGCTGTGAAAGTCAGGAAGAAAAAGATAGCATTCTGGAAGTATAAGGAAACACAGAAAGAGCAGGACAGAGAGCTGCTACAGATTAAGGCAGAAGGAAGCAGGAGGAAGTCAGAATATGAAGGCAAAACTGAGGAAAAGATAGCCAACTCAGTTAAGAAGGGGGATAAAACCTTTTATAGATACATCAGCGAGCATAGAAAGACAAAGGGAGGGATAGTGAGGCTGAATAGAATGAATGGTGGGTGGGCAGAGGGGGACAGTGAAAAATCAGGGATACTGAATGAATATTTCTACTCGGTATTCACAAAAGAGGAAGGGGACATGCCTATTCCAATTAACAGAAGCACTCTTGATGGGGGGGTCGATCCCAGTCCTTTCACAGAAGAAAGGGTTCTGCAAGAACTCCTAAAACGGAAGGTGGACAAAGCAATGGAGCCTGATGGAATTCACCCCAGAATTCTAAAAGAATTAAGGGGGAACTAGTGAAACCACTGGCATCTCTTTTTAATAAATCATGGGAGGATGGTGTGGTACCCAACGACTGTAGGAAGGCGGATGTGATTCCTCTTCACAAAAGTGGGACCAAGACAGAGGCAGGAAACTACAGACCTGTCAATCTGACCTCTGTGGTAGGGAAAGTGATGGAGTCACTTCTGAAGGAAAGAATAGTTGAGTACCTAGAGGCCAGTGGGGCACAGGACCCAAGGTGGCATGGGTTCATAAGCGGGAAGGTAATGTCAGATAGATCTAATAGATTTCTTTGACTGGGTGATACAAAGTAGTAGACCAAGGAGGGCTGTGGACATGGCCTACCTAGACTTTAGCAAGGCATTTGACACGAGTCCCCACAAAAGATTAATAGTCAAATGAACCAGCCTGGGAGTGGGTCCCAGGGTGGTAGCCTGGGCAAAACATTGGCTGGACAACAGGACACAGATGGTAATTGTAAATGGAGTCCACTCTGAAGAAAGAGGGTTACTAGTGGGGCACCGCTAGGGTTCAATGATTGGGTCCAGTCCTTTAATGCCTTCACTCAGCGACGTTGCAGAGGGACTAGAAGGAAAGTGCCTCTTTGCAGATGACACAAAGATCTGCAACAGGGTTGATACACAAGGAGGCGTGGAAAGGATGAGAGGGACTTGGCAGGTCAGAGGAATGGTCAGAAGTATGGCAGCTAGGATTCAATGCAAAGAAGTGTGAAATAATGCACCTGGGAAACAAGAACCCAGGGGAGAATACACAATGGGGGAGGTAGTAACAACAACAAAAAAGGAGAAAGGGACCTGGGGTAATCATATCAGATGACCTTAAGGTTTGGCGATGTGAGAAGGCAGTAGGGAGGGCTGGGGTATACTGGGATGCATAGGGAGGCATCAGCAGCAGAAAACAGGAAGTTGTTATCCCTCTGTACAGACAGTTGGTAGGACCCATCTGGAGTACTGTGTCCAGTTCTGAGACCCCATCTCTGCAAGGACATAGACAGGATAGAGGCAGTCCAGAGGAGGGCAACTAAAATGGTGCAGGGTCTGCAAGAGAAGCCATATGAGGAGAGACAAAGGAGCTTAATAACTTGTACCTTGAGGAAAGAAGGGAGGGGGGACATGATAGAAACTTTTAAGTACCTCAGTGGAATCAACAAAAGTCCAAGAGGTAGCATCTTTCAGAAAAGAGCGTGCAAGAACAAGGAGACACAATTTAAAAATGTGGAGGGCGGTTCAGAGGCAATGTGAGAAGTATTATCACAGAGAGTGTAGTGGATGCATGGAACAGCCTTCCTGAGGAGGTTGTGGGGTCTAAAACTGTGGGAGAATTCAAGAATGCATGGGACAGACATAAGGCAATTCTTGTGGGGGGTAGGAAGAAACAGGCTGTTGATTAACTAGGATATACCGCCTATCCTGTAGGTAGGGAAATGTGCAGACTAGATGGGCCAAGCAGTCCTTATCTGCCGTCAAAGTCTATGTTTCTATATTTCTATGTTGATTCAGGGGACCGAAACCCATAGGCAACATTCCATTGGGAGGCGGATTCCGTACCAAGATACCAGTACCGAGAGGGTATACCCCAATTTGTTTCTGGCCCTAATAACAGATAATGACAGGGATCCCCATGGCCAACATTCCTCCCAAGAAAAGTGCCCTTCACCCCTCTCCCTGGTGCGCTATGCAGCCCTCCCAGAGTCAGCTCCATCTTGGAGCCCCCATCTCACAACCCTCTGAGAAACCAAAATACACCCTACTAGACTATATAGGAAGTAGGGATTCGAAAAAATCAATGGGGACATACCTATCTATAGAAATGCCTATTTCCCCAAACATTGCAAAAACTATAACACCCCTTATAAAATGAGTAGTTTAGCCTACTTGAGAGGGTGAGCTACTACTTCGGAGAGTGCCACCTAAGACGTTCTTGTACTGCCCCACCTGCAACAAGAAGGTAGGCGCCTCCAAAACCCCTCTGAAAAATGCCGCATTTCCTAGGATCTTGGGGCGCCATCAATGAAGGAAGAGATCTCAGTGGCATCAGCAGCTCTCAACTGCACTACCTCCCCCTAAATAAACTACTGAATTGCAAACCATTCCATTCTTCATCACACAAGACTTGAGCCAGAGCACAGGAGCAGAGTCCATTACAATTCATTTACTGGCTAAGTCAGGAGCTGAAATCTTAATGCCCTGGTTGTGGCATCGGTCATTACCACATCAAAATGTGATGTCAAAAGCCCAGGATTACAAACTGCCTCTGCTGTTCACTGCTACAAGGGACACAATCCAGTTTCCACATAGCTGTCCTTAGTCATAACGAATAGAATGGCTCTGAACTCTAATGATTATATCCAGTGTAACAAATCTGCTGATGCCAACAGAGTCACTGCTGGTGAACTAAGTCCCGTGTTAATCACCATCCCACTTACCAGGATGTCGCCACAGTACATTTAAACCGAGAGACCTTTTCCTACCAGGTGAATGACTTGAGCTCACAGTACAGTGTCTCCCGATTACAGCCCTTAAGCAGGGTCTCTGCATTCATAGTTTGCATCTACTTTCAGCCCTGAGGGAACAAGGAAAAGACCGGAGGACCAAAAAGGCTGAGGGAACCAAAATGTCCGACCCAGCTAATGGCGGATAGAAACACCGATTAGACAAAAGTTCCCACCCTCTCACCAGGTGAAACAATCCGCACTCTCCTTAACAGATACTAGGTCTACCAGGCCGCTCTCCAGTCTACCCAGTGTCCACAACCCACCAACGAGAAACCCAAAAGGGAGAGAAAGGAAAAGAGAACATTAGTAAACAGGTGAGAATATAATATTACAACTATAAGTGAAAAATAACATTCTGGCACTTCGGTAAATGTTCAATCCGATTTAAACAGGTTGGGTAACTTCAGAGAGAGATCAGAAACAGCTTGTTCCGGAGACTCATAGGAGCGCCATGTCCCTTCTATAGACACTTGTAGCTTGGCTGGGTAGATCAAACAGAATTTGCTGGCATCTGTAGCAGATGCCAGCAGCAATCAGCTTGCTAACCGTTGAGTGAAAAGCTGAACGTTTCTGCCGCGTTTCATAGAGAAGGTCTTGTGTTATTCGTAGCTTAGAACCACTCCACAGAATTGCTTGTAACTTTCTTGCTTTGACTAATACATGTTGCTTCTCCAGAAAGCATAAGAACTTGACTATAATAGGCCTTGGTGGTGCTCCAGATGTGGGTTTCGGCCTGAGGGAGCGATGAGCCCGCTTTATATGATATTGTGGATTGAGGGGGGATGGACCAACGACCTTGCTCAGAAACTTCTGGAGAAAGGGGATGATGTCGGAGCCTTCCTCGGCTTCAGGGAGGCCCCAAATCAGCAGATTGTTTCTACGACTCCTTCCTTCTAAATCGTCTGTTTTAAGCTGAAGTTTGCTGACCTGCTGTCTAAGCTGAACAATCTCTGGGTCCATCCTCTCCCTCCACTTCTCCAGAGAAGAGGTTCTTGCCTCCGAGTCCCCCATTCTGGTTGTTAGCATACTAAGGTCCACTCTTAACGATTTTAGCTCCGCAGAAATGTTCTCTAACGTTTCCTTAAATGGTAACAGCTCCTGAAGGAAACAATCCTCAGTAAGAGGAACCGGTGGAACACTGGATGGGGTTGATTTAGAGGCAGACCCCGAGCCTTGATGCTTAGATTTTTTTGAGGACTTCTCTGGAGTAGACGGTGGAGTGTGCCTTATGCCAGCTGGCTTCATCTCTGCTTCCATCGCGATCCTCAGCTGATTGCCGTATTGAAGTCGGAGCAAGAACACTCCATGGATATAGTAGCACTAGCAAAGCTTGAGATAGAGACTTAATATTCTCTCGTCGATATTAGTAGGGAAAAATGTGATTTGAAGAGGGCGATAGACGGGAGCTCCACAGAAGCGCTGTCTCTAGTTGCTCTGCATCAAGTGACCCCCTTGCATTAAATGTTAACTGCCACTCCCTTGATCAGTCCTCAAGCTTTTACAGATCTCTCTTTATTCTATTTTCACCCTCCCACATGTCCACCCTGTTGCAGAGCTTGTTGTCATCAGTGAACAGGCAAATTCTCCCTTCTAGGTCTTCTGTAATGTCACTGATAAAGATGTTGAAGAGAACTGGACCTGGCACTGATCTCTGTGGCACCTCACTGGTCACCCTTCCCTCTGTAGCAATTTATCACCACCCTCTGTGTCATGCCATCCAGTTAGTTCCCCACCCACTACACCACTGTCCTTCCCACTCCCATCCTCCCCAGCTTGTTTAACAACCTTCTATGTGGCACAGTGTCAAAAGTCTTACTGAAATTCAGGTAGGCCATGCCCACTGCTCCTGCCCGATTCACCTCCCTTGTCACCCAGTCAAAACATTCAATGAGGTTGGTCTGGCATGACCTCCCCCCAGTTGCCTTGGGTCCTGCAGACCATTGACAACCAGATGTTCCGCTATTTTTTCCTTCAGTAGTGTTTCCATGATCTTTCCCACTACTGAGGTCACGCTGACTGGTCTGTAGTTTCCTGCTTTCTCTCTATTCCTGCTTTTGTATAGAGGGACTACATCAGTTGTCCTCTAGTCTTTGGGTACCTCTCCTGTTTCCAGTGACTGGCTAAACAGGATTGCCAGAGGTTCAGCCACCACCTCTCTTAGCTCCCTCAGCACCCTGGGTTTACCCCATCTTGCCCCATAGCCTTATCAACTTTTATTCATTCAAGTTCCTTTAGGACCCTTTCCTGTGGAAAAGGAATTGTATCCATTTCTGTGCCCTTCCTACCCATTCTGCTCCCTTCTAGCCAATTACCTGCCACCTCCTCTGTATAGACTCATCAGAAATATCTGTTCAGTATGTCTGCTTTGCTGTCATCCTCCACTCTACCCCGTCCTCCCCCTTTCAGCCTCACTATCTCTCCCTTAGACTTCCTTTTTTCACATACGTACCTGTAAAAGGTTTTGTCCCCTCTAATCACTGATTTTGCAATGCACACCTCTGTTTGTGCTTTGGCTTCCCTTCCTACCCTCCCATCCTCCCTTTGTTTCTCCTGGTACCTCTCCTGTCCCCTTCTGCTTATATCTTTTTGTATTGCTTGAATGAGATTTGTTTAGATTTCACTTTCTCTTCTACCTCCTTGGAAGACCATAATGATCTCCTCTTCCTTTTCTCCCTTGCTAACCTGCTTTACACATGATTATGTGGTGCTTGTTATCCCTGTTTTGAATACTGCCCACTGTTCCTCCACCCATAATTTGCTTCTTATCCCAGTTAGTGCCTCTTCCAAGCATTTCCCCATTTTCCTTAAAACTGTCCTCCTAAAGTCAAGGATTCATGTTTTTGTGTGGCTGGGTGCTGCCCCTTCAGTTATGCTAAACCACACTGACCAGTGGTCACTGTTTCCCAGGTGCTCCTTCACAGTGATCCCCATCACACTGTCCCCATTTGTGAGCATGAGGTCCAGTAGTTCCCCCTGCCATGTTGGTTCCATGACCAGTTGTTTAAAGAAGGCTTCCTGAAGGGAGTCAAGGATAAACTTGCTCCTGGCTGGCACTGCTGCTGGTAGGCTCCAATCAATCAATCAATCAATCAATCAATCAATCAATCAAAATCTTTATTTATTCAGGCGAACATCATTGAGCATAGCTCATTTACAAGATGGACCTGAGTGGTCATAACAAAAAAGGTTACAGAGTGTATACAAAAACATGATATTGAAATAGCACAAATACAAACATTTATGAGTGAGATAGATGTACAATTATTTACATATATACAAGGCAAGGACAGTAAACCAAAAACCTATTAAAGGTGAGAAACAAACAGTCTGGTAGGGATAAGGCTTGAATAATGGTACATGGGTGGGCATATATGTTTGAGGTTTGATGTGGAAAGGACCAGAGGAATGATAGAAGAATAGGGAGGAGCTTTAGAAGGGGGTGGGGAGAGAGGGTGTGGGGGTGTGGGTGTGGGAGGACTAGGCCTTGTGGAAGCAATTGCATGAATCTGGGATTAGGCTGGTGTACAGCTTTTTGAAGGATGTAAGGGGGATCAGTGTTTCCATTTTCAATGTCTTTTGGATAGAATTCCAGATAAGTGCCAGGGAATAACTGATTGCAGCTCTTCCATACCGGGTGCAGGTGATAGGAATCTTCAGCAGGATCAGTTTGTTGATCCTCAAGGTGTAGGGCCTGGATGTGATCTGGTTGAAGCAGTCTGAGATGTAGGAAGGGAGTTTGTTTGTCATGGCTCCAGTCCATGTCTGGAATATTAAAGTTGCCCACCTGTACTACTTCCCCCTTGTGTGCCATCCTTTGGATAGTCATCATCTCCCTATCTGTCTCCTCCTCCTCCTGGGCTGGTGGTCTGTAAATTACCTCTGTGTGGAAGGTTGATTCTGTTTTTCTATCAAGCGTAACCTGCAGAATCCCCCCTCCTTGTTCCCCTTGAATCTCTGTGGCCTTAATGTTATCTTTCACATAAAGCACCACTCCTCCTCCCTTTCTACCTGTCCTGTTCCTTCTGAATAAATTGCAGCATGGTAATGCTACCTCCCAGTCATGGTTATCATTACACCAGGTTTCTGTGATGGTCACAATGTCCGGGTCTGACTGTGTCATGGCTGCCTCTAGGTCCTCCATCTAGGAGGCAGTATAGCACAGTGGATTAAGCCTCTGCGCTGCAAACTTGGAGACCTGGGTTTGAATCCCACAGCCCCCACTTGCATACTGTGTGACCCTGAGCAAGTCACTTAACTTCCTTGTGCTCCTAGGTCGCACCTGGAAACAAGCTTCAGCTTAGTGTGCCTTTCCTGGTTAAACAATTTCCCCTTTCCCTTGTTACTAAGGCAATGGGCATTGGCATACATAGCTCTCCAGGATATGACTTCCCTCCCCTATTTTGCTGCCCTATGCACACCCTTACTTGGTATTACTTGGTATGAAAGAACAGAAGAAGGCCAGAGCCCATAGACACTGTTCCCCACACTATTTGGGACATTATTTATCTATTATCGCTCAACCAAACATCTAATTTGTTTTTAAAGATGGTGGCACTAGTTGCCTCTACCAATTCTTGTGACAAGGTGTTCCATACAATGGATGCTCTTATTGGAAAAAAGTTTCCCCTTTTGCTAGTTTTATAAGTTTTTACTTCAAGCTGTTTAGTATGCAGTCTCGGAACATATCTCCTTTTGAAGAGTGTTAGACCACATTTTTCCATTGGATCTGGTGAATTTATTAAATTAAAAACCATAAGCATATCACCTCTTAATCTTCTAGTTTGAAGAGAGAAGAGACCAGTAGCTTTTAATCTGTTCTGATAATCCAAGTTTGTTAATCTTGGAATCATTCTAGTTACTCTCCTTTGAACCTGTTCAAGAATTGCTATGTCTTTTTTGGGGTTTGGACTCCAGAAAGGGGAGCCATAGTCTAGATATGGTCTAATGTATGCTCTATACAATGGAATAAGGCATTGTTCAGTGTGATTAACAAAAGTGCGTTTTATTTGCCTCAAAAGTCTGTTGGTCATGCAAGCAGTTCTAACACAGTGATTATTTGATGTAAGTTTATTACTAACATATATCCCTAAATCTTTTTTACAATTTGATGAGTGAAGTGGTAGTCTGTTTATATGATATATCGTTTTTGGATTATTTACATCGAACTGCACTACTAAACATTTGTCTTGATTAAACTGCATATGATTTTCATTTACCCAAAGTGTTAATTTTTCCAAATCCTTCTTTAATGCAGAACTATTTTCTTGATTATTAACCTTGCCCCCCAATTTAGTATCGTCTGCAAATTTAACTATGAAGTTATTTGGCCCTGTTTGTAAATCACTGATAAAGAGATTAAACAATGTTCGTCCCAAGACCGACCCCTGTGGTACACCACTTGTCACACTACCTGAATCAGACAAGATATCATTAATTCTGACTCTCTGAGAACAATTTGTCAACCAGTTTAAAGTCCAGTTGACAATATCAGGTGACAAACCTAGATTGTGCATTTTAGTAATGAGTTTTTCATGTAAGACTTTATCGAAAGCTCTACTAAAGTCCAAAAGAATTACATCAGTAGGAATACCCACATCTAGTAGAGTACTTATATTATTGTAGAAAGATATCAGATTGGTGGTGCAGGAATACTTGGGAGTAAACCTATGCTGATTTGAATAATAAATTCCTAATTTTTTACAATCTTGATCTGTTAGAGACTTCATTACTCATTCCATTAATTTACCAGCCACTGAGGTCAGGCTAACTGGATGATAATTTTGCAAAGAACCTCTGTTGCCTTTTTTAAATATGGGAGTAACTATTGCTGAACGCCAATCATTTGGTACAATGCTTTCTTGTAAGGATTTATTGAAAATAATTGACAAAGGTATAGAAATATTTATAGAGGTTTTGATCAGAAACCATGTATGAATACCGTCTGGGCCTGGACTAGTATTTTTTTTCAGTTTTTTGATAGCCTGTATAATGTCAGTTGGATAGAACCTATGATAATCTACGTGGTGAACTTTAAATGTACTAATAGGTGATTTTTGAGAGAAGACAGAACAGAAGTACTTATTAAAGAGAGTTGAGTTTCTTCATCAGATAGAGAAGAGCCAGTGGTTATAATGGGACCAATGGTCCTTGATACACCTTTTTTACTCTTTATATAGGAGAAAAGAGACTTGTGGCAGTCTTTTGTGTGAGCTAGTTTAAATTCTAGCTTATTTTTTTCCAATTTAATAGATTTTTTTAAGTTTTTCACAGTTAGTCTGTATTTATGTAATAGAGTAGTTTTAAATGGAACAGAACTATTCTTAAGTTTCCTAAAAAGTTTAATTTTTATTTTAATCTGATTTTTAATTGTCTTGTTGAACCAAGGGAGAATTTTTCCTTTATTATTAAATTTCCTCTTAGATGGAATAAAGGTATTTTCCAAATAATGTATGATGTTTTTAAAAAAGTACAAAGCTTGTTGTGTTGCACAATTAAGAAGATTAGATTCCCAGTTTATGTTTTGTAAGTATTTATTGATTTTAGAAAAATTTGCTTTGTTAGAATTTTTTGTATAGTATAACATCCTTTGTGTAGTTTTAAACTGTTGAATTTCAAAAAGAATAGATGAATGATCACTGGTCCCAAGTGGATCCCAAATTTGTAAATTGCTAATTTGTTGCTCTATGTTAGTAAATAATAGATTCAAAATATTAGGACCTCGAGTTGGTTCAGTAACAAGTTGCTGTAATCCAGTACTAACTACCACACCTATTAGTCCTTTCTTGGCATAGGACTTTCCTGAGAATGAGTCCAAGTTAATATAAGGGAGGTTAAAGTCACCAAATATTACAGTATCTTGAGATTCTGAAAAATGTGTAATTTCTTTAAACATATCAGTTGTTTAACCTGAATTTGCAGATGGAGGTCGATAGATGTTACCAATAGTTATATAGGACTGCTCCTTCAATAAGATTTTAACCCATATACTTTCCAAAGGAAAGGGAGAACACACTTAAAAAGAAGTCATATCATTTCATATGTACATACAAACTCCACCACCTTGCTTATCTAATTTGTTTTTATGATATAACTTATAACCAAGAGTTTCTCTGGACCAAATTGAGGATGCATCCCACCAAGTTTCAGTTACTCCCACCACACCTATATTTAAAGTTTTACATTTGGCTTCGAGTTCTGCTAATTTGAGTTGGTTTAAAGAACATTCAAAGCTAGGAATTTACATTTAGTTGTAATAATATTTTGGGAATAGAACTATTCTCCATTGTTTTTAGTTTAAACAATGATTTATGATTTTAGTAATACTTTTCCCCATAAGTGTACTACCCCTATGACTGAGATGTAAACTGTCCCAGCAAAACAAGGAAGAACAATCTGAAAATGATTTCCAGTGGGTAATACAGGGTATATCCTGCTTAAAACACCACTTTCTCAGCCATTCATTTAGGGCTTTGATTTTCTGTGTCAGCATAGATGTTGCTCTAGGGACAGGTAGAATTTCAGATATACATACACAGCATCCTCTATCAAGTAACAGGTTACATAACGACACATAGTCCTGTTGTAACTGATTAAATGGGGTATTGTTTATATCATTAACACCGGCATGTATGATAACCAGTGGATTTTCCCCCGCATTTTGTAAAATTTTAGGCATCATGGAGGTAATGTCAGATACCCTGGCCCCATGAAAGCTAGAACAAGTGCGGTTGCTCTTGTCACTATTGCATACCGCCCTGTCAATGTGCTTAATGATTGAATCTCCCAGGGCTAACACTTGTTTTGAGACAGTAGGGGTACATGAATCAGAAACAGGTGATTGTTTAACACACTCTGGAGTGATTAACTTAATAGGTATTGATTTGGTAGCTTGAGACTTACTAGGGCAAGTATTCATGGGCATTAACTCCTGATTAAAAAGTGTTTACCTGGGTGTTCTTTTTCCTGGTCCTCCCCATCTTCCACCCTTATGTTGTATTCTGCCTTCTGGCTGTCTATCCACTCCTTGGGTGCTTGTGTAGAGTATGTGCTCAGGGGAGGGATACTAAGCCTTCTGACATTCTTCACCCCCCGCTTGGCCAGTTTAAATGCTTTCTGCAGAAGCATTCAAACTTCTCACTTAGGACTAAGGCCCCCTTCCCAGATGGATGCAGGCCATTATCCTTATACAGGCTTGCATTCTTCCAGATGGGGCCCCAGTCACCCATGAAGCCAAAATCCTCATTTTCACACCATTCCTTCAACCAGAAGTTCAATTTCTGGATGCAGAGTGATCTAGTCTCCCCATGCCGTGGACAGGTAGTACCTCTGAGAAAGATATGGAGCGTGTTATCTGCTTTAGGCTCCCCCTCCAAACTTTCTTAAATCTTCCTGGATTCTGGCTGTCTCCATCTTATCTCCTGCCAGGTCATTTGTTCCCAGGTGGACAATGACATTCATTTTCTCCCTGCTTACTATTGCCCTTGTGATCCTATGGATCTGCTCTCATCCCTCCATGCAGTGCTTCCTGGGAGGCAATTGACCTCCCTCTCCCCACTGCTAGGTGTCCCTAACTTCACTCCCTGGATGATTGAGTACCCCACCAGGAGTAGCTTCCTTTTCCTCTGGTGTTCTCTAATCCCCTTCCTTGTGGCTCGATCAAGGAGGACCCCACTCATCCTCCTCGGTCACAGCTATGGGTGCCCTTGTTGGGGATTCCCACTCTTCCAAGACAGCATATGAGTTACTTAGCTGGACCAGTTGGGGGTGTGCTTCAGAACTCCCTCCTGCACTCTCCCTGAGCCCACCATGGTCCAATGACCCCTCTTCCTGGACATCGTTGGAGGTTGCAGTTGTGAACATGGTTGCCTCGGGTTGGGGTGAGGGTTCCCTGTATCCTGGTCAAGTTGGCTCAGAGACTGGTAACATTCTCCCTCAACCCAGAGAGGTGCCTGCAGATGGGGCAGCACCACATGATCCAGAATATTTTCTTGAACACTGCAGCCCCACACTCACTACACTGTACCCCTCCTTACATCTTCTTTGTCTATCCTAACTGTGTCCCTTATTACTAGTGACCCCCTTCTTTATTGTTTGTATCCCCTTCCTGTGTTAGATTCACCCACCAGTATTTTTTTTGTTTTTGTTCAATTAAAACACTATTTCCTGCAGTGTTTTATGCTGCCCATCTGTGTAACTGTAGGTGTTATGGATTATCAAATGTCTATAAAGGGTTCTGTCCTGCTCCCTGGTAGTAGTGTTATGTAGAGCAGTGGGCTGTTTCCCCTTAAAAAAAGGCAGGAAGCTGTCTGAATCAGTTACCTATAAAGGTAGGATGAGCACAAGGGTGGGTGGCTCATGGGGAGAGTGGGCTCAAGCTACATTGCTGCCCCTGCTAGCACAAAAAAACAATCAGGCAACTAAAGTAAAATTTCCTATCTATACACACAGCCCCCCAGAACCTAGAACAAACACCAATGTAATCAGGTAAAAATGAAAGCACTTTATTTTGCAGTTACTTCCCTACCCTGAAGACAGCTGCGTACTCACTGCTGTTCCTTCCCCGTGATGCCCGCTTCTGACTCTGATAAGCCTGCTGAGCTCCTTAAAGCTCTTCACTCATTGCTGTTCCTTCCCTGGGATACCCGGGTCTTATGTAAAATGTTCTCTAATGCCACTGAGCTTGCTTCTTGCTGTTCTTTTTAAATATTTTTGAAATACTGGGCTAGTAAATTATTAATTCCCATACCATCAACTATAATTTTGCTGTTTGGATCTTTAATAGCATGAATTAGGTTTTGGTTTTGCTTGTTTTTAAGCCTGATAGCTAACAATTTTCCTGCTTTTTCTCCTGCTTCCCAATATTGCTGTCTTGTCCTAAACAGGGCATACTCTACTTGAGCTGAACAGAACTTATTCAGTTTGCATTTTATATTAGTTATTTTGTATAAAACTTGTGATTTTGATTTAGGGTTAGTCTTACATTCTTTTTCAATTTTTTAAGGTTATTTGCAATTTCCGTCTGCTGTCTGGTCTTGTCTTTTTTCTTTTTAGCTGCAAATCCTATGATATTTCCTCTGATAAAAGCATTATAAGCCTGTCAAAGAATTATATATGCGGTATAATTTTTTGTCATTATTTTTGAAATATTCTTTAGTTTCTTTTTGTAGTTTTTGTTTAAATTGTTCATCCCGTAGTAAAGTTGCATTAAACTTCCTCCTAGATTTTTTTTTGTATTTGTTATTCAGAACTAGGGTAACACTAACTAGTCCATGATCCAAAATTATGGGGCTTTCAATGTGACCACTCCTTCTGAATGTGACAGGTGTCATTTATAAAATAGTGGCCAAAACGTCATTTCTTGCCACAAGTATGAAAACATATTTTGGCCAGGATTTGAGAAATGTCAGCCATCACATTCATGAGGTGATGTGAAAAAATAGCTTTGTTGAAAATTTGGGGTCAAAAAACTACTAAAGTTACGAGCATACGTTGAAAAATGTCAATGTATGCTTAAAACTTTGTGTGTTTTAACATTTTTACCCCAAATTTTCAACATAACCTTCTTTTGACCCCTCTTCATGAACCAGGGTGGAGAAAATTTTCAAATACTGCCCAAAAGGTGATGTTGTGCCACAAGTGCAAAAACACATTTTGGCCAGGACTTGAAAAATGGCAGCTGTTATGTTTATGAGGTGGTGTGAAATAAAATAGCTATGTTGAAATATTGAGGTGAAAATATTGAAAATTACCAAAGTCAGAGTGTATGTTGAAAAATTTCAATGAACACTTATAACTTTGTTATTTTTAAATATTTTTACACGATCAATATAGCCTTCGTATGATGACATCTACTGAAAAAGGTCAGAGAAGTTTAAAATCCTGCCCAAAAGGTGATTTTGCACAGTGACAGTGAAGTCACCTTTCAGGATGGAGTTGCATGATTTTTCACCTTTGTTCATGAGGTTGGGTCCAAGAAAAGCTATGTTGAAAAATTTGGGGAAAAAATATTTTAAAATGACCAAGTTATGAGAACAAGTTCAAAACCCATTGGGTCGCATGCATGGTGCTGACAGAGATGGCTGCTTGACCACAGGGCTCTCACTCACCTGTTATGATTTACTATAACACAGCAACTTAATAATTATAGCTGAATTTCCATTTTAATTTAATTCAACAAAATAGTATGTCATGGACTGTACAGAAAAATTACAGGCTTTTTCATCTTTTTTTCACAGTTCCACAGCCAAAACAACAAATCGAGTGGTAGCGTTATAGCTGCAATTATCGGCAGAGCTGCAGCTGCGGCAAATCATAAAAACACCAGTTTTACCAATTTTATCAGATGACACCAATACAGCTACTAGTGACAAAACAGATATGGAGATAGTTAAATATATGTTTGTGGAGCGTAAACTGAACATAACAGGTATGATGGACATTATTGGGGCTATGAATACTGAAATTAATACTAATGCCAGCAGCTTAATGGAAGCGAGGTCTAGAATAATAAGCCTACAAGACACAGTTGCATATTTGGAAGACAAAATCAATCAACAAAGTGATCAGATTCATTATTTATTAAAGAAAGTTGATGACCTCAAAAACCAAGGTACACGTAAAAACATACGTATAGTTGGAGTCCCTGAAGGGCTGGGGGGGTGGATCTATGATCCCCTTTCTACAATCAATGATTCCAGAAATATTAAATTATAAATGGCCATGGACAATGGAGATTGAGAGAGCTCACAGGTCACTGGCACCTAAGGCGCAATTAGGGGGCAGACCAAGAGCCATTATAGCATATTTTCTGAGGTACTCGATTAAAGAGGAAGTACTCAGGGTTGCTAGAAACACCAAACAACTTCAATGGCAGGGGGAAAGAATCTACATGTTTCAAGACTTTTCTTCAGCAGTTGTTGACAAAAGGAAAACTTCTTTTGAGGCTGAAAAACAGTTGCAGAGACTTGGGAGACGGTACCATTTCAAATATCTAGCTAACTTAGTAGTGAACACTCCTGACAACAGTACACATTTTCGTGAATCTCCCAATCAAGTTTGGGAGCTTATTGACAAATGACAGCATAGATCACACACTCAAACTGCCAGTCAGTTTTCAAACACTCCCATGTGATCTAAGGGAGCTTGTGCTCCTCTCTCGAGCCCTGCTGAAAATTCCACTCTCACTCAAACAAGTGCTTTTGCCAATGATCGCCATCAGATGAAATCTAAGTCTCAGTACAATGATTCAGTTAAGATTTGCACACCTTTTCCATTATTCAGATGTAATCAAAATCAACACACCCTCTCTTAAGTCAGTGGCAATTTGAACATATCTAGGAAAAATAAGTTGCCTAGTAAAGCATGCTTTTCACATAGGCAAAGCCATTCAGGATACTTCTCTACTGCGGCTGCAAAGAAAAGTTACTGGAGTTCTGGTGTCATCCAGAATAAACATCATGTTACTTCTGGCCACTCTTCACAGCATCTCCCCACTGCAACTCCTAATACTGAAACCACAAAGGAATATTTGAGCCCTGATTGACCGGTAGAAATACAACCGGTAGGATGACCTCCATGCCTCCTCCTATCTAAGGTGGTAGGTCAAGGGTTGGACTACCTCACTTCTGGTTACTCACGTGTGCGGCTGCATACTTTCTAGACTTTCAGAATATTCTGCATGCAACAGGGTTAACTGTTTAACATAATTTTTATTTTAATTGTTAGTTTAAAGGTTGTATTTTCTTACAGCCACTTGTAGTTAATCACATGAAATGACTGGATCTCCGGGTGATGATACACACCTTGGATGAATTCCACACATGGGGGTGGTAAGTGCAGCCTTTACAACCTATACTGCAGCACTGTCAACATGAGCACATATAGTGACTGCCTACATACATAATTTAATTCATAAAATAGAATGCTGGCACCAGGGACTGATTGTTCTGGTGGAAGTTGTATAGTATAGCAATACCTAAAATATCCCGGGTACAACCATTTTACATAATCCCCAGGTAATAAACCATTTTCATTACTACATACTGTCAGACAATGATATAGTTGTATTTGCATTTATACTACATGGTTCTCGATATACTTGTGGAGATAATGCTAACATATTATTACCTGAGATGTGGTTACATCAATATGGGACAAGACTAGGTTAAGTTCTAGCTGGTTTAAGATCTCTTTCTCAATTACAGCCTGTCATGAATTACAAATATATGTATGTCAAGTTCAGGATGGGTGCTTCAGATAGATAATTGCGCTATGGGAAATGAAAGTGTTCATTACTACAGGACTACTAACTGTCAACATAGCACTATTGTACTCTCCTTGGGTGTTCTTTTTTTTCCCTTTTTGGCAATCCTGTTTCATCCTATACAGTCTGAAGATCTGCCTGGGACAAGTATGTGGTTGTGTCAAATAGAGAATATCCTTAGAGCACTTACTTAATGGGAAATAGAAATCCCAACTTGTTCTACATACCATTGCATCTCATTTACGTAAATGCTAGAAGTAAGCCTCATGGAGGTATAGTGCTGGATGGGTAGCAGAGGATGGCTCTTTCTATGGGCTAAGGAACATAATTTTGAATAATGTGAAGCCAAATGTGTTTCCTTTGCTGGCTAATAACAGCCATAAGTGTCCTTAGTGTTCTATGTCACAATAGTGATCGCTGAACAGCGATTGCTATTATGGCGAGTGTATATCGCTGAAAAGTGGCGAGTGTATATCGCTGAAAAGCAAATCAGCAATATACACTTACTGGTGAACTGAAACACAGCAACCTAAAGTGTTTTTGCGGGAGGGCTGTGCCCCCGGGAACCCCCACACCCCCCCTTAATTAGGATTCCTAACTCCAGGGTGGTGCATGTTAGGGAGGGGCAGCAAATTAGGTCATAAAAATTTTAAGTCCGGGAGCCACTGCCTGCAGCAAAATTTAGTCCCTGCCATCCCCAGCCCCAAACCAATCAGAGCCAGCCTCCCTCACCACCACTCCACATGGCTGGCTCAGCAGCAGCAGGGGCAGTTTCTGTACATAACCCTCTTCCCCATCCCTCCCCTTCCCCTTGCCATTCCCTTTTTCCAGTCGCTTTCCCCTACCCTCACGGTAGAACCAGTTGCTACCCTTGTGTATAGCCCATTCCAATAGCGCTGAATATGATGTCACTGTTTTGATGGTTACCCATATTCTGGTGCTATTATTACTGGATACCATGTCCTTAGTGATCTAGGTGTCATAACATGATGGACTGCTATTAGGGCAAGGCTGCCCTGCAGTAATGCAAATTGTGAATCTAAGGTCTGCTACTATTTTGTTAGCCACTAGGTGATTTGCTTGGTTCAAAGGTGGTGTGGACATTATAGCAGATCTAAATTTAGGGCATTGGCTAACCCTAAGGAGGTATGCTGTTATTTTTCACAAGCTACAAAACAACACTCAAAACAGTAGATCTGGCACTTTCCTTCATACAAAAGAAATAAATCTACTAAGTGTGGTCTAGTAACTTGAATTAATATTATAATTGGGATCTTATTATACAGCTCAGGCCTCAAATTGGATCACCTACAGCACAATGTCCCATGCAGTTTATTATTATCCGCCCCATTTAGGCTGTGCAGACACTCAAATAACTCAATGCTATGCTCTGTTATTTCATTTCCTTTTTAGTACTGCACTATGTGTCTATAGGGAACTAACAAATCTTATTTGTATCCTGGTTGCTTATTACTATCATGCAATGCGTATAGCATAGGGAGGAATTGTTTAAGATCACGCATTCAAGTATAACAAGCACCCACAACTACAATAATCTCTCTCACGCATTGCTGCATTTCATTTAGTGCAGTTGAAGTTTATTAAGGTATTATAGTTCCGCTTCAGAACAGATCACTTACATTTAAATAATTTACTGTCCAAGCATTACAGAAGCATTTCTAATTACATTGTGTTTAGTGTTATAAGTTTTGTGGTCTAAAAGGTACTGGTTATTAATGGTTCACAGTTTCTAGTTTGCAGTTTTGATTTTAGACTGAAAAGTACTGCATCACTTGTTTACAACATTGTCTGCAGTTAAACATGCTATAAAAATAGTATCGTGGAACATCCAAGGGTGTACCCAAGAAAGAGGACCAAAGTCCTATCATAGCTCAGGTCAATGAAAGTAGATATAGCTTTTTTTACAGGAAACACATCTTACAAATGAAGAAACTGCTAAACTTAACAAATCTTGAGTTGGGACGGTTTATGGCAGCTCATTCAATTCTGAGAGTAAAGGAGTATGCACTGTATCCTGTTTCATAAAAATCTGAATATTGTGTTTCACTTTACATTTTCAGACATAGAAGGCAGATATGTCGTAGTGAATGCTAGGATTGAAAATAAGAAAGTGACTCTGATGAACATTTACACCCCCAGCAGTAACCATACTGTATTCTTTGCAGATCTGGCAGAGACCATCAGTAAACATACCCAGCAGGATTTGATTTTGGCAGGGGATATGAACACAGTGGTTGAGGTGTTCACAGATAGTACATATGCCAATCCAATAGACCACTCCAGTTCTTATAAAGCATTGGGATCTTTTTGCAAGGAATTTGGTCTGGTGGATGTCTGGAGAGTCATATACCGAAAGGGTAAAGACTACGGGCCCGATTCTAGTACAGTTACACCTGGCATAACAGCACTTGCGCCATGTAGAATGGCGCATGTAGCAACTTATGTCAGCAGTTGCGACATGCATGATTCTACAAAGTGGCCTGTGACATGGCACAGGCCACTTGCGACAAACATCAGTTATGCTCCCAGTTGCGCCATAAACCCCCTGCGACATGGCGCTAGGGAGTTTACAGCAGCACTTGCGCCCCATCCCAGAAGGGCAGCAACAAAGTCCCCAATGTCAGGATTCTACAAGAATCCCTGGAGGAGAACCAGCAATGTAAGTTACACCAGCAATTAGCTGGTGTAACATACGGCTGCCCCCCCGGAGGTCCTGTAGACCAGCCTGCTGACATGCCACCATGTTCACCCCCATGCCATCATACTCCAATGGGGCCCTGCAGGGCGCTTCTCATCCCCAAAATACCCATTGGCACAAGCCCTGCAGGGCAGCACTGCCATTCCCCCACCCATGCCTTGAACCGCAAGTCACCAGCCGCAAATGCAGCAATAACCGTCCATGGTAGTCTAGTGCTCCCCCGATCATTAATAAATAAAGAAACATCCCCAATACCCTGGTAGTCTAGTGGCCTCCCTGATCATTAATAAATAAAGAAACATCCCCAATACCCTGGTAGTCTAGTGGCCCCCTGATCATTAATAAATAAAGAAACATTGCCCAATTCCCTAGCAGTCTAGTGGCCCCCTGATCAATTAAAAAAAAAAAAATAACTCGACTTCACTGGTAGTCTAGTGACCCCCCACCCTGCCATGCCAGTCCACCCAGCACCCCCCATCCCCAGCCAGTGACTGGCACAGTCCACCTCTCACCTCCACGGCCAGCTACTGACTAGTTCCGTATGAGCACTTACTGTAAAGATGCACTCAGAAATTAATTTCTGAGCACGTCTTTCCAGTAGCAGTCATACTGAATTCAGTCGGTGGCTGGCCATAGGAGGTGAGGTGGACTGTGCCAGTCACTGGCTGGGGATGATGGGGGTGCTGGGTGAACTGGCATGGCAGGGTGTGGAGGGTGGGGCCACTAGACTACCAGAGAAGTGCAGTTATTTATTTATTTAATATTGATTGGGGGCCATTTAGACTACCAGGGAAGTGGGATGTTTTTATTTATTAATGATGGAGAGGCCACTAGACTACCAGGAGATTGGAGTTATTTATTTATATTATGATGATTGGGGGCACTAGACTACCTTGGACGGTTATTGTCACATTTGCAGCCGGCGACTCGGAGGTAGGGGCACGGGTGGGGAGATGGCAGCACCGCCCTGTGGGGCATCTGCCTACGGGTGTTTTGGGACAGGGGTGAGGCAGCCCTGCGGGGCGCTCTTGTGGCAAGCTAGGCAGGGGGTGGCAGTTGCGTACTGTGGTGCGGCTTGCAACATGCTCGCCAGGTGCGCCCACAGTTCGGCATACCTGGCCACATGTCGCAAGTCACAGGACTTTGCTGCAGAGACCCTGCTCCTTCTAAAATAGAGTGCAGGGTCATTGTCACAGTTGCAGGTGGTGCAAGTTGCATTCGGCGGCAGCTTGGGCCACCTTTCTAGAATTGGGCTCTAGATATTTAAATCAAACAGACACGGGTCCTCCAGTAGATTGGACTATATCTTTCAAGCCTAATCTCTGACGACAGGCCTCGACACAAGCCATATAGGTAATATAGTAATATCGGACCATGTGCCTGTTTCCACGGATATCACCTTAGACTATATTTCTCCTTCTGAAAGAAGTTGGAAATTTAACAGCAGCTTCTTGAACTACAGTGAATTTCCAAGCTGGCTAGCAGATGAAGTTAAGTTATTTTTTCACAAAAATGACAATGGGAAAGTTTCTTTACCAATTTTATGGGATTCCTTTAAAGCCTATATAAGAAGTTATATAATTTCCTTTGCATCACATAAAAAGAGGCTTAGAGAATCTGAACTAAATAATTTAGAAAAATAATTAAAAACTAAAGAGGAGCGATTTAACTCCACTGGGGCCAAGAATCTTAGTCTATAGAGAGATATTATTAATACTAAATATGAAATCAACACAATATATAATCACAATGTAGAATATGCTCTCTTCAGATTAAAGTAGTCTTATTGGAAAGCTGGGGAAGCACAAGCGAGGTTGTTGGCCCATAAGCTCAGGAAATTGTCAGAAACCACCAACGTTGCCACCATAAACAATAAACAGGAAAGATGATAAACACAACTAATCTAATTGAAGAATTCAAAACTTTTTATTTTTACTTATATAAATCTGAAGAATACTCGAATCAAGGTGATTTAGAACAGTTTTTGCAGAATAGTAATGTGCCATCAATTTCCGACCAAAACAGAAATAATCTAAACAAACCCATCACTCAAGAGGAAGTAAGTAAGGCCATTCTCTCCCTTCCCTCTGCTAAGGTCCCTGGCCCTGATGGCCTAACTGGATAATTCGATAAGGCAACTAATTCATTACCAAGCCCAATTCTTCACACAGTGTTCTGTGATGTGATACACATTAGGGGTCAGATATTCAGACTGCACCCAGAAAGGGTGCAAATGAGTTGTGCGGAGAGCAAGAATGCTATAGTCAAATGAGATGCACTACCATACATCTTGTCTGATTATGGTAAAATATGCCTGTGGTGCAAATGGGGGCCACCGACTATGCTCCGGTGCATCCCCCTGCCCTATCTGATTCCTGGAATGAGGATGCATGGCGCATCTTCGGATGTACCAGGCGCAAATTCCAGATATTCAAACTGAAACATGCATATGGGGCCATTAGCCATGTAAGGCACAAATGGGGCCATTTACATGTCATTATGGCCCCATTTGCATGTCCTGTGCAGGATGCACCTGGCAGAAGCCCTGCAAGTGCCGCAGTAAAATCAGCACATTATCTCCCTGGTAATGTAGTAGCCCCCCATCCCAGAATTCATGAACAAACAAATATATCCATCCTGGTCCAGCACCCTGGTAGTCTAGTGGCTCCCCTCCCAACCCAGTCCATGAATAGAATACAGTACCCCCTCATATCCCTGGTAGTCTAGTGGTACCCCCTCTGCCATCCCTGTCCATGAATAGAATACAATACCCCTTCATATCCCTGGTAGTCTAGTGGTAGCCCCCTCCCATTCCCAAACATGATCACAGTGTAATAGAAAAAATCCCAGTGTCCCTGGTGGTCCAGTGTACCCCCCCCTACTGAGGGACCCACACCCCACCCCACTCCCCCATCCCAGACTGGCCAATTGGCCATAGTGTTGGCAGGCAGCACATCACTCAACACACAGCCACAGCTGCCCAATGACTGAACTGTCAATGAATGATAGCATACTGTACTCCTGTAAGCCCATTGGTAGACACTGTCGATCAATGGGCTTGCAATTTGTCCTGTACACTTTCATTCACAACTTTGTGAATGACGCAAAGTTGTGAATGACAGTGTACAGTACATACTACAGGCCCATTGGTTGACAGTGTCTACCAATGGGCTTATAGGAGTACAGTATGCTGCCAGTCATTGTCAGGTCAGTCGGCGGGCAGCTGTGGCAGTGTGTGTGGAGGGGTGTGCTGCCCGCCAACACCGTGGCTGAGTGGCTAGTCTGGGATGGGGGAGCAGGGTGGGGTGTGGGTCCCTCAGTGGGTGGTGGGTCCACTGGACCACCAGGGAGACTGGGACTTTTTTCTATTACACTACGATCTTGTTTGGGAATGGGAGGGGGGGGTGCACCACTAGAGTACCAGAGATATGAGTGGGTATTTTATTCTATTCACAGACAGAGATGGGAGAGGATACCACTAGACTACCAAGGATATGAGGGGATATTGTATTCTGTTTATGGATGGGGTAGGAGGAGGGTACCACTAGACTACCAGAGATACGAAGGGGTATTTTGTTCTGTTCACAGATGGAGATGGGAGGGGGCACTACTAGACTACCAGGGATATGAGAGATAATTATTATTATTCATGGATGGGGATGGTGGGGGGAGTAGCCACCCAGGGGCTAGCGGCTGCTGTGTTTTGCTGTGAAGTACAGCAGCCGTCCTGTGGGTGGCTACGACTTATGTCTGGTTCTTTCAGGTACAACTTTGTGTGGCACATCTCTGAGATGTGTGGGCAGCTGTGCTGCACATCTCAGCTGAATATTGTGATGTGCCCCATATGCAGGTGAACGCCCCCTTCGGATGCACTGCATACATTATCTTTGCACTGTAGCACACCCAGAATTGCGTGATGCATCGCCACCTTTTGAATATGGCTCAGGGGAACAATTTGGAGATGTGCCAGCACAACTCAGTTGTGCCAAGCACATCTCCTTTGAATATCTAGGCCTAGATCTTTACCCCCATCGATGCGTGAAGCCTCAATCGTGGTATTACCAAAAAAAGATAAAGTTTCCACTTTATGTGAGAATTATTGACCAATTTCTCTCATAAATGTAGACTGTAAATTACTAGCCAAGATCATGGCCACCAGATTGAATTCAGTAATTCAAAGATGAATACATCCTTATCAGGTTGGCTTTGTAGTTAGGTGTCGTAGTTCATATGTGTTTAGAAAAATTATTCACATCAACCGTGCAGCTAAAACCAACCCCCTAAAGCAAACTATTTTATCACTAGATGCTAACAAAGCATTCGACAAAACAGAATGGGGTTACTTGTTCAAAATCTTAATTAAATATAACTTAGGGGACTTTTTCTGTCAGTCTGTTCAAACTCTTCACTCACAAATCTATGCTAAAATAAACGTTAATGGCTCTTCTTCAACTTCATTTGCAGTTTATTGGGGTACAAGACATGGTTTCTTTCACCACTATTATTTCTATTGGCCCTAGGACCCCTGCTAATTAAATTCCGCACTTCTACTAATATCTTAGGCATAAGAATAGGCAAAGATCAAAAGATCTCGGTCTATGCAGATGATGTCATGCTTTCCATAACAAACCCTCAGTTATCAATACCTCATATCCTAACAATTATTAAAGACATCTCAGCTTTCTCGGGGTTCAAAATAAATTTTGACAAATCAGAGGCATTCCCATTATTTGGTACTTACTTGGTATTAAAGAACAGAAGAAGGCCAGAGCCCATCAAGACTGTTCCCCACACTATGTGGGACATTGTTTATCTATTATCCCTCAACCAAACATTTAATTTGTTTTTAAAGACAGTGGCACTAGTTGCCTCTACCAATTCTTGTGGCAAGGTGTTCCATACAATGGATGCTCTTATTGGAAAAAAGTTTCCCCTTTTGCTGGTTTTATAAGTTTTTACTTCAAGCTGTTTATTATGCAGTCTTGGAACATGTCTCCTTTTGGAGAGTGTTAGACCACATTTTTCCATTGGATCTGGTGAATTTATTAAATTAAAAACCATAAGCATATCACCTCTTAATCTTCTAGTTTGAAGAGAGAAGAGACCAGTAGCTTTTAATCTGTTCTGATAATCCAAGTTTGTTAATCTTGGAATCATTCTAGTTACTCTCCTTTGAGCCTGTTCAAGAATTACTATGTCTTTTTTTTAGTTTGGATTCCAGAAAGGGGAGCCATAGTCTAGATACAGTCTAATGTATGCCCTATACAATGGAATAAGGCATTGTTCAGTGTGATTAACAAAAGTGTGTTTTATTTGCCTCAAAAGTCTGTTGGTCATGCAAGCATTTCTAACACAGTGATTATTTGATGTAAGTTTATTACTAACATATATCCCTAAATCTTTTTCACAATTTGATGAGTGAAGTGGTAGTCCGTTTATATGATATATCGTTTTTGGATTATTTACACCGAAATGCACCACAAACATTTGTCTTGATTAAACTGCATATGATTTTCATTTGCCCAAAGTGTTAATTTTTCCAAATCTTTCTTTAATGCAGAAATATTTTCTTGATTGTTAACCTTGCCCCCCAATTTAGTATTGTCTGCAAATTTAACCATGAAGTTATTCGGCCCTGTTTGTAAATCACTGATAAAGAGATTAAACAATGTTGGTCCCAATACTGACCCCTGTGGTACACCACTTGTCACACTACCTGAATCAGACAAGATATCATTAATTCTGACTCTCTGAAAACGATCTGTCAACCAGTTTAAAGTCCAGTTGACAATATCAGGTGACAAACCTAGATTGTGCATTTTAGTAATGAGTTTTTCATGTGAGACTTTATCAAAAGCGCTACTAACGTACAAAAGAATTACATCAGTAGGGATACCCACATCTAGTAGAGTACTTATATTATTGTAAAAAGGTATCAGATTGGTGGTGAAAGAATACTTGGGAGTAAACCCATGCTGATTTGAATCATAAATTCCTAATTTTTTACAATCTTGATCTATTAGAGACTTCATTACTCGTTCCATTAATTAACCAGTCACTGAGGTCAGGCTAACTGGATGATAATTTTGCATAGAACCTCTATTGCCTTTTTTAAATATGGGAGTATCTATTGCTGAACGCCAATCATTTGGTACAATGTTTTCTTGTAAGGATTTGTTGATGATAATTGACAAAGGTATAGAAATATTTATAGAGGTTTCGATCAGAAACCATGGATGAATACTGTCTGGGCCCGGACTAGTATTTTATTTTTAGTTTTTTGATAGCCTGTATAATGTCAGTTGGATAGAACCTATGATAATCTATGTGGTGAACTTTAAATGTACTAATAGGTGATTTTTGAGAGAAGACAGAACAAAAGTACTTATTAAAGAGATTCAAGGTTTCTATATCAGATAGAGAAGAGCCATTGGTTATAATGGGACCAATGGCCCTTGATACACCTTTTTTACTTTTTTTTGGAGAAAAGAGATTTGTGACAGTCTTTTGTGTGAGCTAGTTTAAATTCTAGCTTATTTTTTTGCCAATTTAATAGAATTTTTTAAGTTTTTCACAGATAGTCTGTATTTATGTAATAGAGTAGTTTTAAATGTAACAGAACTATTCTTAAGTTCCCTAAAATGTTTAATTTTTATTTTAATCTGATTTTTAATTGTCTTGTTGAACCAAGGGGGAATTTTTCCTCTATTATTAAATTTTCTCTTAGATGGAATAAAGGTATTTTATAAATAATGTACAATGTTTTTAAAAAAGTCACAAGCTTGTTGTGTTGTACAATTAAGAAGATTAGATTCCCAGTTTATGTTTTGTAAGTATTCACTGATTTTAGAAAAAAATGCTTTATTATTATTTTTTGTATAGTTTAACTTCCTTTGTGTAGTTTTAAACTGTCTAATTTAAAAAAGAATAGATGAATGATCACTGGTGCCAAGTGGATCCCAAATCTGTAAATTGCTAATTTGTTGCTCTATGTTAGTAAATAATAGATCCAAAATATTAGGACCTCAAGTGGGTTCAGTAACAAGTTGTTGTAATCCAGTACTAACTACCACATCTGTTAGTCCTTTCTCAGCATAGGACTGTCCTGAGAATGAGTCCCAGTTATTATGAGGGAGGTTAAAGTCTCCAAATATTACAGTTTCTTGAGATTCTAAAAAATGTGTAATTTCTTTAAACATATCATTGTCAAAGGAAATAGGCAAATTGGTCTTCCCCCTTTTTTTGGTGTAATTTCTTTTCTCCCCGATCTGCTACCATGTTAGCCACTCCTTCGGGCATGACAAGGATACTTCTGACCCATTCTGTCCCCCGAGCCTCCACTCTCAGATAGCAGCCACCTTGGGGTGACCCAGCATAACCATTCACCAGGTGGGTCCACCTCCTCTGAGAGGAAAGGCACCAGCCTGGACAGGGTAAGCAGACCAGTACAATGACTTAGCCCAGAGGTACTGCTGAGGCAGATGGCTGCAGGGGCATTGATGGCCTCGGAGATCTGGGCAACCATCATCCAGTGTAACACGGAGTAATTTTCCATTTTCTGGTATGCTTCCTTGCTTACGCTGTCATGCAGTGCTCCTGGTCTACACCAGAGGATACTGCCGACCAAGGTCTACACCAAACCCACCCCAGGAAAGGAGAGCAGTCCTGCTGATGCTCAATCCTCTCCTTCCCCCTGCCAGCTCCCAGCATCCCAAGTCCGTTCCCAAACCCAGGTCACCGGTGTGGGTTGAGGTAAGACACCAGTGCCTAAGCCCTCTACACCACTGGGCTGGCACTAAATTGGTCTTTCTCAACCATAGAATCAAACTTGCTTCTCAGGGTATTACATTTTTGGGCATCATTATCATTTTAACACCAAACATCTCCTAGATTATCTCAAAAAATCTTAACTCAATCATAGAAAATATGCATTTGGACTTAGTTAGATGGGGAAAAATGTTTCTATCACTCTCGGGTAAAATACAGGCATTGAATATGATGATCGCACCAAAAATATATTACCTTTTACAACATCTGCCTGTCCGTATTCCCATCTTTTTCTTCAATAAAATCTACGCCCAAGTTAGAAAATTCATATGGGACAATAAACACCCTAGGATTTCTTTGGTTAAACTACAACAACAAAAATCTAAAGGTGGCTTTGGCCTTCCCAGCCTCCAACTTAGACACAACGCCTTCATAACAGCACAGTGTGTCAAATCGTTATAGCTGGGAAAGAATCAAAATAGCCCAAGTTGGGTCCAATTTGAAAAGACTCTCCTTGGAGACAGTCATCCTAAAGTTTCTTTATTTATAGACTCCATCAAGATATTTAACTCGAACCCAATTCTATGACAAACTAATACCTCATGGAAAAAAAGTGGCAAATGCCCCTGGGTGGGATCCTAGGTCATCCCCTCATTGTTCATTATCAGGTAACCCTGTTCTAAAAATAGATGGCAAATGCATTCATTGGTCCAGCTGGAAACCTAAGGGCATACACTTCCTTGATGACATTATAGACCCAGCAACAGTCTCCCTGATGTCCTTTTCATAGTTATCTGTCAAGTTCAAAATCCCTAGAATGGACTTTCATAAATATTTACCGTTACAGGAGGGCATCAGATCCCAAATAAACAACAAAGTCACATTTTCTACAACTCATGTTTTAGATCAAATCTGCACATTCAACAATGGGAATAAGAAATTGTGCTTAATGCTGTTAGACTCACAATTAGACTTGGTAGCTACATTAATTGATAAATGGCAAAAAGAGTTTATCTATACAAATCAACAAGGTAGAATGGGATGAAATGTGGAAATCGATATTAAAAGCATGTAGGGAAGCTAAAGAGAGACTCATACAATATAAGATTGTACATGGATGGTACTATACACCTTATAAAATGGTTAAACTAGGCCTGTCATCAGATGATAAATGCTGGAGATGTTCATTGAGTAAGGGTACAATATCCCATATTTTATGGTTATGCTCTGTGATCAACCCTTTTGGAGATGGCATTTTAAAGATCTGTGACAAGGTAACAAAGTGCAAGATCAAGTGTTCAGCCAAACTGATTGCCCTGGAAATTTGTTCAGATCTTGAAAATTTATCACAGCCCCAAAAACTCTGGCTGATTGTAGCCTTCATTACAATATAACATGTGCTATTAAGACATTGGAATAGCACAGGGGTCCCAACAATAAAAGAATGGCTTCAGGATCTATATACAAGAGCCAATTATAAGAGGATTTTTTATGTAAACATACAGTGTATGGACACATTTACAAAAATCTGGGAACCATTCTTGAATTCTTCATATGTATAAAATCATACATGCCATTTGTACCTGTTAAGTAGTTTATTTGTCATAGGATATTACTGACAATAGTTTCTGTCTACAAATGACCTAATGTTTATAGGTTTTGTTTCTGTCTCTTCGTACAGTACATACAGAATTGAATTTTATAGTTTACTATATTTAAGGTTGAGTCTACATTAGATATTGTAACAATGACATATATTGTATAGGTTATGTTGGTAATACTGTAAACAAACTCTCTTGTACATATATGGTCAACTTTGGTTGTTTCATAGTTAAAAACTTGAATTCAATAAAATTATGAGTTGTAAAATAAAGTTCAAAATCCATTGAAATACATTGAACCGCATACCTGAGTTCCTCAGTTCTGAGGTCTGCATTGAAGAGTGAAGATGTGTCTCCAGTTCAGAGAGGATTACGGCACCCAGTAAGTAAGTAAGTGGGGGGGGGGTGTGCTAAGTGGGAGAATAACAGTGACAGTAGGCCAGCAGCAGAAAGAGACATTGATGGATAGTTTTCATTTTTACAGGGTGTATAAAAATAAAAAAATTAAAAGACTACAAGGAATGGTTTTCTTTATTACAAGTACTAACACTGGGGATTGGGCACCCCAGTGTTGGTGTTATGTTTGGCGGCACTCGGGGTGGGCTCCACAGTGTTGCACAGTGAAAATGGGCTGGGTGGGAGGTATTAGCTGGCACTGGGAACTGGGCACACTCATGTCAGAAAATTAAGAAGGAGGGGATAGGAGGAGCTGAGGGATGGTTTTCTTTATTTCAGGTACTGGCACTGGGGATTGGGCACCCCAATGTTGGTGGTATCTTTAGCAGCACCAGGATGGGCTCCATGGCATCGCACAGTGAAAACAGGCAGGATGGAGGGTCTAGCTGGCATTGGGAATTGGACACCCCCCTATGTAGGAAAATTAAGAAGGAAGGGATGGAGGCATTGTTTTTACATTCAGGGAAAGGACTACAGCAAGCTGATCATGACACTGATCAGCTCTGCTTGCAGGGTGGTGTTATGCAGATAAAAGGTAAGAGCTGCCCCATGATTTGGGTGACTTTTTTCTTTGAACTACACAGTTTCCACCCAGCAAGACCAAAAGAATGTCATGATCAGTCTGGCTGATGACTGGTCTGACACTGTCAAGCTTCTTTGATGAGTGCCCTGCATTGGACTGACAGTGACACACCTCTGAAAACCCACTACCATACCAATATGTTTGCTTTGCGCAAGTGCAAGGGCAAAGATAAAAAGGTTTATTAAACCATATTAGCAAGAGTACTGTAATAAAATACAGAAATACCCCTACGTAGCACCTTACTAAAAGGCTTCATTATGAGTTCTAGTCCCACACCAAGTTCTTTGACAAATACACTGTAGTGCAATTGCTGGGGATGTTGCGGCATTGAGGTGCTATCCTTTGCAGAAGACATTAAATCAAGATCCCTTCTGCCATCTTGGAGACTGTCAGGTTGGAAGTTAAATATCCAATGGCACTTGTCATAAGAGAAAGGCAGCTTTTCCCTAATGTCATGGCCAACAATTCTCCATCAATAAAATAGGTTCTTGTAACCCAGCCCCAGGATGTACCATGGAACAATCTGTCACAGCTCAGGGTGCCTTGGTAAATAAATGAAAATAAAATCATACTGCACATTTTAAACCCAAACGTTGACATAGAAATAAAAAAAGTCAGTCACTAAAGAAACAAGCCTGAACCCCAACCCCTAGAAAAAACTCCAAAATCCTAAATTGCAAGCCCAAACATCAGGGAACACAACTGAGAAAATAAACACAGTATCTAACTAAAGAAACCTAAATTCCATCCACCAAAACATTAAACAAACACACTAGTAAACATGCAGAGCAAATTAATGAAATGTGTCTGTGGTGCTTCTAATCAAACAGAAAGAACAAGTAATGCAAAATTCACACCACATTAAAACACAGAAAACATTCAATGGGAATCTGATGCAAATATATATAAACAAATTAAACAATTCTTATAAAAATTCTTAATAATGAAATTGAACAGCAGAGAAGAGAATAGAAAACCAGAGGGTGACTAGGGTTAGCTGTAGTTTCTGTGAAGTGAGTAATCATGAAAGAGACTTGCCCTAGGGACAGAGTAGGAGAGACAGATAGAGGGAGACTGTTCCACAGAGTACAAACATACAAACCTACGAAATTGCCAGCAGATACAGGCCATTTGGTTTATCTAGTTTGCTCGAGTGTGCAGCACTTTAGTCCATTAGACTGCAGCTGCCCCCCTCCCTCATATGCTCTGCCCCCATCTTGCATTCCCTCCTGGAGTGTACCCTCCCCTTGAATCTGTCCCACCCCCTGTTGAAGCCCCCAACACTCAACTTCCTCTGGCAGAGCGTTACACCCTGCCACCACCCTTTCTGTGAAATAGTGCCTCCCCTGTTCCCTCTTGAACCTGCCACCTTCCAACTTGATATAGTGTCCCCTGGTTTCCCTTCCACCATTCAGACTAAACATATACCTCTGTTCAAACCCTTCAGGTACTTGAAGGTCTCAATCAGACACCATCTCAGACACCACTAGCTCCAGTGCTGATGGTTTGGAACCTAGGCTCCTGAAAGTTGCTGCCCCTCTCATAGCCTCCCCCCTTACTAAAATCTTTAACCTGTCGCTATGCCATGGTACGGTTCCTGACATATAGAAGATAGCTAAAATAACTCCTATCCTTAAAAAAAGTGATCCCAAAGACATATCTAACTACTGACCTATTGCTGTCCTTTCTGTGCTCAGTAAAATCCTGGAAAAGTTAGTGGTGACCCAAACCATGGCGTATCTTCAGAAACACAACCTCCTCTCTGGTTCCCAGCATGGATTCCGCAAAGGTCACAGCACCTCTACTGCCATTCTAAAACTTACCAATGACATCTATGCTGCTGTAGAAACTGGTCTCTTGACAAGTGCAGTCTTCATTGATTTAACCAAGGCTTTTGACCTGGTTAATCATACTCTTCTCCTTAACAAGCTCTGTTCTTTGGGTTTTTCAGTTGATACAGTGAACTGGTTCAACAGCTATCTATCCAGTCAGAAGCAGGCTGTAGCTTTTAATGCAGCCATGTCTGATTATTCATCCATACATATTGGCGTCCTTCAGGGATCAATACTTGGTCCCCTGCTTTTTCCTATTTTCATAAATGACCTCCCATTGCTGGCACCTACCTGCTCTTCCTTGCCTACACGGATAACCTCATCATCTACCACAGTGCCAGAAATGTCTCGGATATCAACAACTTACTTGCACTGGACTTCCTAAACATACAAACCTGGCTAACTGAAAATAACCTTGATATTAATGTTAGCAAAACCCATGCCATGCTCCTGAGTTCTCCTGCTAGACTCAAAGTGAATCGTAACTCCCTCAAAATATCCTGTGCTGATGGTTCCCCGTTAGTTAGTACTAGTTTCTTCAATTACCTGGGCATTCTTCTTGAAGAATCCCTGGAGTTCAATCTCCACATCACCGCTACTTGCAAATCTGTTAATGCAAAAGTAGGGGGAGCCTACCGTACCAGCTACAGTTTGCCCTCACTCCATCGGCTAGGCTTGTTGTGGCACAAGACCTTCTGCTCCGGGCATTGGCATATGGCTCAGTCACCTATCTAGGCATCACCAAGACCTCCTTCCATAAATGTGACACCACCTATAATAACATTTGCTTCTTCACCTCCATTTCTCCACAGTATAAACACCAATGTCAGCTCTATGCTGACCTAATATGGCCCAGCCCTGCTGTTCACCGTCTACTGTCCTATGGCTCCCTATTGTATTTTATAACAGGATCAGGCCTCCGTCAATCTCTTGTTTCTTTGCTATACTACCAAACCGCCTCTCGTGGTCTCTAGTCTAATGACCAAACCCCTCTCTACATCTCCAGACACAAAACCACCATGGGTGCATGAGCTTTCTTTGATGCTGCCTCTAAGTATTGAAATTCTATCCCTCAAAGTATTCGCCTAGCCCCTACACATGCTGGTTTCAAGAAACTTCACTGTGAACATCTACTTGCATCTAATTCCTGCACGTGGTTCTGTCCACCTTAAGCTCATCCATTTTCTCTCTGTCTCTCATGTTGCTTTATCTTTCTTACTCTCACCTCTTCCTCTGCATTCTTTCATCCACTTTTGCCCTTCTCTCTGCCCTCCTCTTCCCTCTCTTTCTCACTATGTTTATCGACCTTGTTAACAGCACTTATTGCATATTGTACATAACACCTGATTAGGCCAATTCTGTACTTGTCCTGCACGTGTCTATATTTTGAATATCTCCTAACTGTATTTTGTTTATATTTTGACTTTGTATAACTCTGTACTTTCACTGTTTGCTAATTTGGCTGTATTTTCTACCCACCTGCACATTGTCTGACCTATTCTATGTGCTTCATCACATTGTTGTTTTTGCTCATGTATTTGACGTGTATCCTCCCAGGTTGTGCCTGAAAATAGGCATCTCTATGCCTAGAGCACCCACCCGGTTACCAAAAGCAAATAAGCAAATAAATATCCCTTCTCTCTCCCTTCTTTACTCCAGGGTATACTATTGAGCTCTCTCAGTCTCTCCTCATATGGTCTGTCCCCCAACCCCAGGATCACTTTTGTTGCCCTTGCACTGTACCCCCTCCAGTAGTTTGATGTCCCTTTTCAAGTAGGGGCACCAGAAATGCACACAGTACTCTAGGTGTGGTCTCACCAGGTATCTGTACAGGGGCATGATGACCTCCCCACTCCTGGAAGTAATCCCCCTTGCTATGCAACCTAGCATCCTGTTCGTCTTTTCTGCTGCCTTCCTGCACTGAGCAGAGTGGTTCATTTCCCCCATTACCAGAACTCCCAGATCCTTCTCCTCCTTGGATTTTTGTTAATGGGGCACCCTCCAGCCAGTAACTGTGTCCTGGATTCTTGCCTCCTAAATGCATCACTTTGCACTTCTTGGCATTGAAACGAAGCTGCCAAGTGTAAGACCATTTTTCCAGTTTTGCCAAATCATTCCTGAAGTACTTTTGCTACCCCATCTACCTCAGCACAGATCTTTGTGTCATCTGCGAAGAGACTGATCTTGCTCTTAATCCCTACTACAATGTTGGCTATGAAAATGTTAAACCCCACACCGATCCCTGTGGTAGTACACCACTTGTTACTGCCCTGGGTTCCAGCACCTCCCCCCTCACTACTACCTTCCACTGTCTACTCTGCAGCCAGTTCTTGGCCCATCTGACCAGTTTCTTCCCTGCTCCCAGACTCTTCAACTTGCAGGTCAGCCTACCATGTGACACCGAGTCAAAGGCCATGCTGAAATCCAGGTAGAGGACATCCATCACATGTCCCCTGTCCACTGCCCTCGTAACACAGTCATAAAAATCAACCAAGTTCATCTGGCAGGATCTGCCTGAGACAAACCTGTGCTGCCTGCTGTCCTGGAGGTTGTTATCCTCAGGAAATTGCACCAGCCTTTCTTTGAGGATTGTCTCCATCAGTTTTCCCACAATTGCAGTAAGGCTCACTGGTCTGTTGTTCCCTGGTTCGTCCTTGGGCCCACTCTTATGGGTAAAAGTAGCAAGGGGAATGAAGAAAGCAGACTTGCCAGTGGAGGATCTACAGTGAGGAATGGAAAAAAATCTGTCATCAGATGAGACAAGAGAGTGGGACATTCTGCCACCCCCCACATTGTAGACAGACTCATATTTTTACCCAGTTCCCATGTACTCCATATAGTGTACTTCACGAACTACATTATAAGAGGAAAAAATACAGCAGAACTTAGTCTGATGCATTTAATACTATATTTAATTCAAACTGTGCACAACAATCATATTATAATACCCGTAAGGGTGGATATCAGATAGCGGAGGTAATCAAAATCAGTGGTTAGTGCCCCAAATGTTGATACCCCTCCAAACAACATGTAAGCCATAGCTTACTTGGTGTATGCAGTCCCACACTCATGGATGGAGGGGAACTGGAGGGCAGAAAGGTGCTGTAGGAAGGGAATGAGAAGAACCAGTGTTTGAAAAGATAGGAAGAAAAGCAGAGGAGATGCTGAGATGCAAGGGGGAAGGGAAGGTAGAGGTAAAGAGAACATTGATGGGTAAGTGGTGGTACATTTAGAGCAAAGTAACAAAATGAATGAAAAAGGGGGGCCATTCTGGTGAGGATGGTTTTGGTAGTGGTAGTGTACACCACATCTGCATAGTTATACACCTGTGGGATCATCTTGACATTGTTCCTGTACAGAATGTCAAGTTCGGGATGGAGTTTTTTATGTTTAGTGTTGTAAGTCATGGAAACAGTCTTTTTAGCATTAGAAGAGAGTTGTGTATTATTTGTTTCTGTATTTATTTATTACCAAGAAAGGCACACTGAGGTTCAATAGCTCATTCCCAGGTGCCTCCTGGGGCTGGGTTACATGGACCTGTTTCACTGACAGAGGATTGCTGCCAGTGATACTGGGAAAATGTCCCAACACTTTTTTAAGAGGTGTCATGGGATCTTTAACTTACTAACATACTAAAATGCCAGCAGAATAGGCCTAACGGTCTTTCGAATCTGTTCGTTTGGTCAGCCCCCACCCTGGAGCTGACCTTGCTGACCCCCTCGCCTTCTCTGGCTTCTCCCTTCCCAGTTCCAGATATTCTCGCTGGATTGGATTTTGCTTCCAGAACCCTTCTCCTGTACCTGTCCCACCCCCTCATGAACCCCTTCACTGTCTCTGCCTCCACCAGCTCCCTAGGCAGCGCATTCCATGGCTCCACCACCCTCTCAGTGAAGTAGCACCTCCTCCTTTCTCCCATGAATCTTCCTCCCGCCAGCTTCCACCCATGCCCTCTAGTGGCCCCCACCTCCTTCCTTCGAAGCACCCTGACTGTTCCTCCCCTATTTACCCCCTTCATGTACCTGAAGACTTCTATCATGTCCCCCCGGTCCCTTCTCTCTTCCAATGTGTACATGTTTAGCTCTTCGAGCCTCTCCTCATAGGTCCTGTCCCCCAAGCCCCAAATCATTTTGGTTGCCCTCCTCTGGACCCTCTCCAGGAGTTTAATGTCCCTCTTTAAGTGTGGCCTCCAAAACTGCACGCAGTACTCAAGGTGCGGCCTCACCAAGCAGTTATACAGAGGGAGTATCACTTCCCTCCTTCTGGAGGTGATCCCCCTAGCGATGCATCCCAGCATCCTGTTGGCCTTGGCTGCTGCCCTCCTACAAGTCTCTGAGTTGTTCATCTTGACATCCACCACCACACCCAGGTCCCTCTCAGCCATCGAGACTTGTAGCATTTCCCCCCCAGGGTGTACACTTGGCCCGGGTTTCTGGCCCCCAGGTGCAGTACCTTGCATTTCCCTGCATTGAACCTCAGCTTCCACTTTCTAGACCATCTTTCCAGAGCCTCCAGGTCCCCCTGTAGGGCCACCCTCCCCTCCTCCCCATTTCCATCTAGGCAGTGACCTGAGATGGGCAGAAGGGACCTAGTTTAACAACTCATCTGAAGGATAACAACTGCACAGTGTAGCACCCTCCCTGTACTATACTACAGTGTCAGTTATGTGCCTTAACCCAACTGTCTGGTGGGGAGCTAGAAACCATGCCCTTTTGATCTTCCAGCTCCTGAGGTGAGCATGCTACAGTGCCAACTGAACCACTAAAATTGACTATGTGGCACCAACTAGTCCTGCTACAATTTGGCATGGAGTGGGCTCACCTCACCTCAAGCCTATAGCTTAGTAAAGCAAAAGATATGGAATGATGTTTCAATGTCAGCATTACAGAAGGAGATGGGCTGGGCAAATATCGATACCATATAAGATTGGCCTGGGACATGTTCTGAGTTCAGCTTAAGTGCATCTTAAGAGCTATAAAAGTACCATATTGCCTGATGAAACATAGAAACATAGAAATTGATGGCAGATAAAGACCGCTAGGCCCATCTAGTCTGCCCATTTTCCCTACCTACTGCAGAAGCTGCAGACTCTGCTTGATCTCTGGCTTTACCTTCTTTTTCCTATCACTAGGTTTCCCCTATGCCTGTCCCATGCATTTTTGAATTCCCCCACTGTGTTTGCCCTCACCATCTCCACTGAAAGTCTATTCCATGCATCCACCACCCTTTCTGTGAAGAAATACTTCCTCACATTACCCCTTAGTCTACCCCCTTCCAACCTAATGTCATGCCCCCTGATTCCTCAACATCTCTTTTCTGAAAGATGCTACCCTCTGGTACCCTATTTATGCCCTTTAGATATTTGTAGGTTTTTATCATATCTCCCAAGTCTCTCCTCTCCTCCAGGGTATACATATTGAGGTCTTCCAGTCTCTCATCATATGACTTTTGGTTCAGGCCCTGCACAATCTTTGTTGCCTTTCTTTGAACTGCCTCCACCCTCTCTATGTCCTTTCAGAGATGCGGCATCTAGAACTGGACACAGTACTCCAAATGAGGCCTCAGCAATGATCAGTAAAGTGGCATCACCACCTCTTTTCTTCTGCTGGTGATACCTCTCCCTATGCACCCCAGCATCCCACTGGCTCTCCCCACAGCCTTGGAACATTGTTTGGCTGTGTTAGTCATGAAATGTTGGATTTTTGGGGGGTGGAATAATAAAATGGATTTATGAAATAAAATTTACAGAAGTGAAGCTATCATTTTTATGGCTGTGTATAGTGATAGCTATGCATAACCATACAGCGAATAGGAGGAGGAAGAGTGGAAAAGAGGCTAATGCATCACAATTGCTTGCTCTGTGTTCACCCAGTGAGTGGAGTTGTAGCACAAACAGTGGAGGAAATCAGTCCACTTTCTCCCTCTGTCTCCCCCTTCCCTCGTCCAGATCTACTTCTTTTTCAACTTCCCCAACACTACAAAAAAATTCCCGTTCCTCTGATTGCCACATTGTTCTTCTCTCTCCCCTTCCTAATCTGGATTGGTGCTGGCCTCACTTTTTTCCCTGTTCATGAGAAAAAGTAATCTAATGGATAGTCCTGTCCCCTCTCTTTTTGAGTAGGGCATGCTGCGCTGTGAGCCATCTTCTCCTCTTGCTCATCCTTGAAGGCAATCACCTCATTGTTGGCATCCAGGTTGTCCTCGCCACAGCTGTTCAGCTGAGGTATGGTGGCTGTGGGTACATGGCCTAGGAGCGGACACACGGAGGGAGAGAAATGGCAAGCAGTAATCTCTGGGAACCTGCAGGCTGCAGCTGTATGGCACATCATAATCATGCCCTGACCCCCTGCAGTAATGCTCCTTTTGCTGTATACAGTAATGAAATCTGGGTCAACAGAAGCACATCCCAGCTGTTGCAGCCTGTAGCCCCCCTCAGTCGATGTGCTCCATTCTACTCTAAACACAGCGATGCAGCTGCTGCAATACTGACCAAGAATGAGGACCAGGAATGGTAATGGAGATAATATTACCCATTTGGTGCCCATGTCATCCCTGCCACCACTGTTGAGCTGAGGTATGGCGGCTGTGGGTTCCTGGCTTAGGAGTGGTGACATGGAGAGAGAAAGACAGCAGGCAGTAATCCCTGGGCACCCATATGCTGTAGCTTGTATGGCACATCAGAATTACATAGCAACCCCTCTCCCCCTTTTTGCCCCATACAGTATTGAAACTCTGATCACCAGAAGAACATCCCAGCTCTTGGAGGCTACAGCCCCCCGCCCTGTCCATATGCTCCTATTTTAGTTCAAACACAGCAATCCAGCTGCTGCCACCTCTGACCAAGGATGAGGACCAGGAATGGCAAGGGAGAAGAAATTATCTAAACAGCAGCAATGGCAGGATATTGGACACAACAAAATGAGACCAAGAGTCTATCTGCTATGAACTGGTAAGCAGTATGACCTAAACATTGGAGGAGTACTGTAGGTACTGTACCTGTGCTGGCTGAGCTTTGTGTGTTTGTTTTTGGTCATCAGACTCCTGTTCAAGACAAGCTGATTTTAAATTTTTGGGAATTTATTTGAGTTTTTATTGATTTGACACCCCCCATTTGATGTAGTTCCCGGAGAGTAGCTGAATCCATGTCCCACAAACATTTTACCTGTTGTCCATGTTCAGTAACTGTGGGATTTTTACATCGCAATAATACAACAATTAAATTACAGCAAGCGACACATTATTCTGTGTCCCTTATCAGGCTAATCCATTAGCAGCCATATTGGCTCTGACCCGAGTTTGTTAGTTTATTTTGGACTGCTTTAGGGTGCCTATGCTTCATATAATAAGCTCCTCCACACATACACTGGTTTGGTTGGGATATGACTGAGGGGATCCTGGGATGTACTTGTTGCACCAACTAGTTTTTGACATGGATTTAAACAGAACTGATGTTAAACATTGTGTAAGTCACACTGAAGTGACATTTTCAGCTCAGAGACTAAGGATCCCAAAGTAGAGTGCAGTATCATCAACTGACATGTGGTTATTCAAAGAGAAACAGACTGAGAGGAAGTGACTGAGAAAAATGGTGAAGAGGATGTGGCCAAAATGGAGCCCTGAGGGACTCCAGAACTGATAGTGAGGAGGGGAAGCTACATTGTTACCCACCTGGACTGACTGGTGGCTGTCTGAAGGATAAGAATGGAACCAGCCAATCACAGGGCTGGACAGTCTTTTTCCTCCAAACTTTTTTAGATGGATAAAGTGGGCAAAATTGACATTGGCCTTGGCTAGGTCAATGAAATATAGCAGCAGTGATCTGTCCCTGTCCTTTACCTGCCAGTAAGGAGTCAGTGATCAGAAGCAATGAGAAAATAGTAGAGTAAAATTTATGAAAGCCAGAGTGAATGGGGAGAGAAAAGAGGAGGCTTCAAGGAAGGAGACAAGCTGAACAAGGACTTACTTCTGCTCTTGTGCCAAAGTAGGGAACAAAGAGATGGCACAATATTTCTTTGAGGTACAGCTGTCACCCTCTTTGTGGTGGGGAGGATTGTAGCCAAACTGTAGACCTCAGAGACTGTCCTGAGATGAAACAAGAGGTTGGGAAAGGTACAGCAGTAGTTTGATGTGCACTCCCAGGGCTGCAGCTATGGATTTTGGGGCCCCGGACAAGTCATTTGAAATGGGCCCCTGTTTCCCAAACCAGCTAATGCGAAGGGTAATGCCAGCTCCTCAGGTGGGCCCCTCCAGAGCTTGGGGCCCCAGATAACTTCCCCACTTCCCCCATTACTGCGGTCCTGTGCACTCCATCAGGGCTATGACCCTTAGAGGGCTCAAGGGAGGGCAGAGTGGTGAGAGCATCTGCAGGGGAGATGTGGATGAAAGAAAAGGAAGTGAGAGAAGGTGGAGGGGTAGGGAACAATAGAAATATCACAGTGTGGAAAAGAGAAGTTAGAATCCATTGGATAAGAGGAGGAGAAGAAGAAAGAAAGAGCACAGAAGGTGAAGAAGTTCTTAAAAAAAGTGGCTACCTCCAAAGGATTAGAGGTGGGAGGCTCCCACTTTGAGAACTATGTGGAGCACTGGGTTAGGGGTCAAAAGGGAGTGAATTAACTTCCAGAACTTTACAGGTGAGAAAAGGTTGTTCTGAAGCTAATTATAGTGTATAATGGAATGCTGTTATGCATGGAATTCCATGCCTGGAATATTCTTGTTCTGCTGCAGTAGTGACATCATTATGTTGTTCTGCTGCAGTAGTGATGTCACTACTGCAGCAGAACAACTTTGAATGCTGCCACATAGTTGCTTTCCTCTAATCAATTCTGTGGTAGAATAGCATTCTAGAACCTCTAGAGGCTTCACAAGTAAGCAATAAGACATGACAGGGTGTGCATGGAACAGATTTTACCCCCACAACCAGGGGCGTAATAGGGTACGAGACCTTGGCCGAGTGCCTTTAGCCCATGGCATGCGGTAAAATCTGTTCCATGCATACACCTGGAGTGTCTTATTGTGCTTATAAAATTGGCTAATTTTTAAAAAAACCTTTTACAGTTAGAATAATCATTTTTATATGTAGCAAAACAGATGTCCTTATGTGAATTTATGATAAAATAGTCCTTCCGCCTACTACAGATTACATCAAAAGAAAATTTCTCACATCCACAGCAGTATCTAATCTCAGACAGAGGCTACCAGATAAAATCCCCTCCTATTTAGAACACGTAAACTTAAAAGGAGAAGTTTTTTGGCTTTGCAGCAGCACTTGCCCAACCAGCTTAACACAACCCTTTTGACCTCCTTAGCTGCTCATGTAAAACTGTGAGGGTTTCTCAGTTTACGGATAACAATCTCCCCCTCCCCCCCCTGGTAACGGAACAAAAAATTCCTGAGAAGATGGCCTCCCCCGTCACTCCAGCCGCCATAGTGATTCTAAAACACACCGGGAAGCGCAACCAAAACAAATCCCCTCCTATTTAGAATAAGTAAACTTAAAAGGAGATGCTTTTTGGCTTTGCAGCAGCACTTGCCCAACAAGTTTAACACAACCATTTTGACCTCCTTCGCTGCCCACGTTAGACATTAGACAAAAAATTCCAGAGAAGATGCACTCCCCCGTCCTCCAGCCGCCATAGTGAGTCAAACACATGGGAAGCACAAGGCTCGCAGCACCCAAACCGCCCGGGCATGAGGAAGGTGGGAAACCTTCAAAGACAGGAGCAGAAAAATGTAACTAAATTAAGTGATGCCGCGCGGTTCTACCGGGTTTCACGCTCATACTGAAAGGCAGTGTTTGAAAAGGTGCAGGTTTTTCTCGATGTTGTGCTTTGGGGACAAGGCTCAACGCTCTCGCAGTGGGTAAACAAAAGATGGCTGCTACTGAAATGCCAACATTCTATGGCACCAGAATCTTGGCCTTTTCACTGCCAGTTCCTTTTTTTACCCATGCGTGGAGCATATTTCATGCATGGACAGGTTCACTTCTGATTGGCTGGTTCAGCCTACCCATTTTATAAGTCAGTTTCATTGTGAAAGAGAAAAAAACAATGCACACTTTTCACATAATACTATACACTATAAAAAACACAGGATGAGCAACTTTATGCATAACCAGTGTGTTCTGTCACCTCGGGGTTCTGATTCCCATGGACCTCTCGAGCTTCGCTTTCAAGGTCAGAGGGAATCAGAACTCCTCTGTGGCAGAACACACTGGTTGTGCATAGTTGCCCATCCAGCATTCTCTATATTGAAATAATTTTGTTTTGCCTCCATGATGACCTTTTTGCTAGGGTTAAAAATCTGTTTTTTTATCTCATTAACACAGAACACAAAGCCACATGCTACAAAGAAACTGGAGGGTGCAGGCTACAAACAGGCAGGAACCAGGGACATTCAGGAAGCTGCACTCAGGGAGAACAAAGATGCGTTACGCTGTTGGAACAGTGAAGTCACAGAAAGTTGAGACTCAGCCCAGAATAAGTTGTAGTAATACTTTATTGCATGTGATAAAGAGAGCAGAAGCACTAACCCTGGTGCTTCAACTCAGAACAAGTCTTCAGCAGGGGGTGGGGCTTCAGGCTAACTCACAGGTATTTATACAAGCATATTTAAAGGTGTATTACTCTGAGTTCATCTGCCTAACACACTACACTCCATACATCGTTGGCAACACTAGACAGGCAGATCAGTCGGTAGTTAGGTAGATAGTTTCAAAAAATGTCTTTACAAGACTCAAGGTACTTTAGGTATATTGATAAAAAATCCACAAACAGAGCAGTAAATCGATCTTAACAGAAACTCTAAACAATTTACAGCAAAACCTGTCCATTCAGGGTGTTATAGGCTAACAAAAGAACCATAATTTCTATCTGCCACCTAAATAGTGGAGGACAAATACTTGTACTTGTCCAGCAGGAGGAGGAGGGAAGTGGTGCTGCCTCTGTATCATTCAATAATGAGACCCAACCTGGAGTACTGTGTCCAGTACTGGAGGCCACACCTCAGAAAGGACATAGGGTGGAACTTGTCCAGATGAGGGTAGCTAAAATGGGGCAGGGTTTGCGCTAAAAGCCCTACAAGGAGAGACTGAGGGAAATCAACATGTGCACCCTGGAAGAGAGGAGAATGACAGGGGACATGACAGAAACCTATAAGCACCTCACAAGGGTAAAAAGGGTACAGGAGAGGAATCTCTTTCAAATAAAAAAGAGCACCAGCACAAGAGTTCATGCAGTGAAGCTGGGAAGGGGAGTTTAAGAGGGATGTGAGGAAGTACTGCTTTACTGAAAGAGTTGTACACACCTGGAACAGACTGCCAGCAGAAGTGCTGGAGATGAAAACAGTAGGAGGCTTCAGGCATACATGGGATATACATAGGGGAATGTAAGCCCCCTCGTTTTGAGAGGGGCTTATGCTTACCTTTAGGGAACCCACTCTTGTGCCTCTCCCCCTGTTAAAGGGTTTGATAGGTATTTGGGGGAAGGCACAATTCTGAGCTATGTTATCAGACTGCCACTAGGGGTGGTCTCATGGGCTACAAAAGGAGGTTGCGGGAGTTGAGAGAGGAAGGAGGCAGGCTGGAAGGTGGCAGGACAGGCAGGCAGGGAGGAGCTCATCGGTCCAGGTTGGGCCTGATTTGAGAAGGGGGCCACCCCCTTCGTAAGTAGGAGGTAGAGCCATGATTTCCAGTGGCATGGCACTGGTATTGGGTGCTTGATGGGGAGGACCTCAGACAGTCTGCCAGCATCGAGTGGGGCAAATGGGGCTCCAGTGGGAGAAGGGGTGGTGAGAGTGCCTGAGTAGTAGTTTGGTGGCGTCCCAGGCCCATAGGAAGCAGGTTTGGACCACCAGGGCTGGAGGTTTTGTGGCAGGATTCCTTCAGAGAAGGAGGGGTGGTGGCAGCTCCTCTTTCATTTTCCTGGTGTGGCAGGGTGGTCCAGGCCTGTGTAAGGGGGTGCCAGAGGTTTCCCACCCAGTTTAAGGGGCCTGCTTGGAGGGGCAGATCCTGGGGCACCGTGCGTAAGTTGCTTGAGTGGGTGGGTAGGCCTTGGGAAGCTCTCCGGACCTGATAAGCTTAAATCAAGCACAGGAATGAAGGCTGAAAAGGGATGTGGGCTAGAGGTATTTCTGAGATTCCCCCCATCCCAGTAGCCAGAGAAAGGAGACCAGCGGTTAAGTGGCTATGTCCCTGGGGTGAATAAGCACACACAGGACTGGTCAGGGAGGGGAAAAGTCCTGCAATCCTGTGGCAAGAGACCAGGTGGGAGAAGCAGCTCACTTCTCCACAAGGCTAGAGACTGACCAGGGGGAAAGACACAAGGAAAGGGACATGTCAGTATCAGCTCACCAGTGCCAGAGGGTAGGTTTGGCTCTGAGGGCCCAGTGCAGGTTCTGAGTTGGTTTCTGGTATATCATCCGAGGTTTCATCAACTGCCTGAAGTGGAATGCTGCCTAAGACATCTTGTCTTCCAGTGCATGTGCCCCTAAATTCTGTGAATAGTTGTGCTCCATGGAGCTGTATGGCGAACATGTTTTAAAGCAAGCAATAGGAACCTCTGGGTCCCGGTAAATCATTAGGATCCCAGGAGCAATAAATTGGTTTGGTTGCTTAATTTCAAGTTCTTGAGAGTGTCTTTTAAAGTTTTAATAAACTGATGAAATGCTGAGTCTTTAATGATTTTTTTAATCAGATTTCTTTGGGGGGAGTTTCAAAGTTTCAGCCCTCTTGAAAACTGTGCTTCCTGGGCTGGGATGCTGGTGGGAAACTTCGAGAGAAGAGAGAAAGGAAGAGGATTCCTGCATTCCAGCCTGAGTTTCCAAGGGAGTCACAAGGGATAGTAGTTTCCATTTTATCTGCAGTAGGACCCAGGTCATGGTAAGATAAAACCATTTTATTATTTTCATGGTTGTTAATGTTCTGATCTGGGTTCCTTTGGGGTACCCCCCCTTCCCTCTTGTAACATCGGGTGCCCCTAGACATACAAGGAGGTGTGATGGCTACAAGAATATTAGTTAATAGGCAGGGAGAAGGGAGGGTTGCTTGAGACCAGTTAGAGTCTGTGGAGACAGACTAGGCAGGGACCGTCTGCGTAGCCTGGGTGGACTAAGTGGTCCTTTTCTGCTGACAAATATTTTTTTTATTCAGTATACTTTATTGAAGTTTTGATGGGGCAAACTTCACAAGAAACATAATACAACACATTTACTTACAACAAGATGCTACAGAACCCCGAGGGGAAGGTGTGTCTGTTTGCAGATGACACTAAGATTTGTAACAGGGTGGATGCCCCAGAAGGAGTACAGAAAATGAAATCAGACATAAAGAAGATGGAACAGTGGTACAGAGCATGGCAGCTGAAATTCAACTCAAGGAAGTGCAAAATCACGCACCTTGGAAGAAACAACCCCAAAAGGGAGTACTACTTGTTGGGGGGGGGACTAATTGCAACCAACCAAGAATGAGACCTGGGGATCATGATATCAGATGACTTGAAAGTAGGGAGACAGTGTGAAAAGGTGGCACTAAAGGCTAGTGGCATGCTGGGTTGCACTGGTAAGGGAATCATTAGCAGAAGGAGGGAGGTGATATTGCTACTACAAGGCACACACATGGAATACTGCATCCAGTTTTGGAGACCACACCTCAGAAAGGACATTGGTAGAATAGAAATGGTACAGCCTAGAGTGACAAAAATGATACAGGGACTACACCAGATGACATATGAAAATAGGTTGAGGGAATTAAACATGTACTCCCTGGAGCAGAGGAAAGAGAGAGAAGAGACATGATAGAGACCTTCAAGCACATCAAGGGTATAAATAAGGTGCAGACACAGGAACTATTTCATGTCAAGGAAAGTAGTAGGACAAGGGAGCATGATCTGAGACTGAAAGGGGGAAAGTTTGGGACCAACACCAGGAAGTTCTTCTTCACGGAGAGGGTGGTGGATGCCTGGAACAGCCTACCTCCAGAGCCTGTGGACATAAAATAAAAAGTTTAAAGAAAGCTTGGGGCAGACACAAAGGTATCATTCACTGGGAGGAAAATAGAGGAGGGAGGTAGAAAGTATATACAGTACATTGGACAGGCTAGATGGACCTTGCGGTCCGGTTCTGCTGTCATCTTCTATGTTTAATTTATTTACAAAGGAGTGATGTGTCAAGAATGGAAAACAAGTATTATAAAGGCAGTCAGGCTCATATTGTCCAGAACCCATGACATGGTCAGGTTATAGAAGTTGTAGACAGTTCTACAGTTCATCGATAGTTGTCAGGTTACTCTTCTGAATCCTGCGGAAGGGTACACAGAGCATGAAGCTTGCCCCATCGCTTGTTGTGAAAGAGGAAAGTCTATTATTTAGGCTGCCAATCATCATTTACACATTAAGACTGGGTAACAGTTCTTTATGCCATTCTTGATATGGTAACTTTTCAGAGTCAAACCAATGTTATAGGCAAGCTCTATTATTAAAGCAGCAATAACTGCAATATATTTTCTTTCTTTTTCAACTACCTGTTAAAAATCACCTATCAGGCAAACTGCAGGCGTGAACAGTTCTGAGAGGCCCAGAAATGGGTACGTCTGCTAATTGATGTTGTTTTACAGCTCCTGCACCAGTTCACACTTCAAGAACATGTGCCGAAGTAAAATCCTGTTGCTTTATTACATCTGGTGCAAGTGTCCGTTTGTAGTTTTCCTATCTTATATCATTTGAAAGGACTGAAAAAAGATTGTTGAGTCTACTGAACTGAGTAAGCCTGAGTTTGTCAAAAGCTTGTCAATATGCATTGACTTTGTAACCATTTGGAAACTTCTGGCTAATACTGTTTTGCAGTCTGTATATTTTATGCTGCTGTTAATATTTTGTTACCATTAACTGTTACCTGTATTATTGTATGACTGTTGAATTTAATTAATTCTAGGTCGCTCCTGAAAAAGTGAGTTTTAATCTTAGTGAGCCTACCTGGTCAACACAATTGAAGTAAAACATTTTTTTTAACATTGTCTTGAAGACCACCTGTGAGCGGATGCTTATTTGTAGGTTCCACGTCAGTTACAAGAAAAAAGAAAAAAAAATTGAACAGGTACATATCATTACATTACAAGGCATTGCATTACAAGCAAGTACAAAATTGCACTGGTACAAAACAATACATTACAAGCTAGGTAGACACTAAATTGATGTGAATTACAAGACTGGGATATCATTTAGCTTAAGGTATAACATTTAGACACTTCTATGGCATCAGTGAGCTGGTGACTGTGTAGGGGAGTTGAGCATACTTGTGGGGGGAAAAACAGAATGGAGAACAGGCACAGCTGTGGCATAGTGAAGTATATGCATGTGTAAGGAGTTAAGAATAGACTTAAGGAAGGGAAGAGGCAATGGGGCTAGGAGAGCAGCAGACAGGGGGGCATGAGGGTGGGGACAGAAAGGGGAATAGGTGACTAGAGGAGAGGGGAGGATAGATGGGGGTGGGAAAATGAAGTGCTGTGAAGGTAGGTACCCCTAGGATTAGGTGGAACACTAAGTGCTACTGCTTTATGATGGTCCAAATGTAGGAAAGTTGTTTTGGTCATAATGAATGGCCAATGCAGTCACAGTTGTCATCTGTGGCAAGGTGCTGCCTGAGCTTATGCTTGAAAGCATCAATGATTGTGGTATCAGAGATGGTTGAAGAAAGGGTGTTGGTCTAGTGTGGTGCACGGTAGTAGAATGCATGTTGACCCTGTGCAGTGTGGCATCTAGGTTCACTGGAAATTTAGCTGTGGGTGCTTCTGGTCAGCCTGGCACCTACATGGTGTGTGAGCAGATTCTGGACTCCTGGTGACATCAGATTTAGTGTGATTTTTCTGGCCAGTAGACAGATATGGTACTTAACCCGTCTCTTCAGCTGGAGCAACCCTGCCATGAATAGAGCCCACAGGTGTATATAAGCCTTGCAGCACCTGTGAGGAGTCAGTAGGCTTTATTAAGAGCCAGGGAGAAGTGATGTAGTGCTGAGTACCATGCAAAACCATAAACCAGCAAGCCATAGCCAACGAGGGTAACAATTGAGCTGGTGATGGCCATGTTAAGTGCTTCATATGAAAGGCTGTGCTTGTGGCAGTGGAGTATCCCGATTCTGGAACTGATGGCCTTGGCTGTGTTGTCTATATACTGTGCATAGGACAGGGTGGAGTCAAGGGTGATACCCAATTACTTAAAGTGTTGCACAAGCTCCAGCACATCGCCACTGTTGTTCAGGATGGATAGTGGGAAGGTCTTGTGTTTGCTGTGGGTGCTGGAGTAGATCACAGTCTTAGTTTTCTTGTAGTTAAGGATTAGTCTATACTCCTTAAACCATGTTTCAGCAGCAGTAAATCCTAGTTGGAGATTGTTTTGAAGTAGTTTGGGGGTTGGGTTGCAGGTAAAAATGATGGTGTCATCAGCATGCAATAGCATGTAACTGGTGCAAGAGCCCGGAAGTTTATTTAAGAAGATACTGAAGAGGATGGGCCCCAGTATTGATCCCTGGGGGACCCCTGAGTGGACAGGTTTGCTATCTGAGACAATGTCCCCAGTCTTGACCCACTGTGAGTGATTGCTGGGATAGCTGTTAAACCATAGAATTGTATCAGAAGAGAGGCCGGTGTTGGCTAGCTGTTCAAGGAGGAGTGTGTAGTGAACTGTATCAAAAGCTTAAGATAGGTCGATGAAGGTAGCCCCCACTAGCTGCCCTTGATCCAGGGCTTGGTGGCTATAACCAGTGAATTTCAACAGGGCCATAATAGTGCTGTGTCCCACTCAGAACCCATGTTTTTCCGGGCATAGGAGTTGGTGCATGTTCAGGTATTCCACAAGCTGATCCACCGCTATCTGTTCAAGTACTTTGGAGAGTGGCGGGAGTATGGAGATCAGTCTGCAGTTGTGCTGTAGTGCCCGTTCTCCACTTTTGTGAACTGGTGTTACAGAAGCTGACTTCCAGAGCTGGGGGAACTGAGAGTGGTGGAGGGTTAGGTTGATGATGATGGTGGTCAGGGAGCTTAGTACTTCCGCAAGTGCCATAGCGATGAACTTAAGGTCCAGGGTGTTTCCACTGTGCCTCGATTTGCCCAGCACCTTTTCAAGGTGCTTTCTAGCCTCGGTAGTTCTGACTTTAAAGTAAAAGAGTGAATGGTTCCTCATAGGGGATTGATCACCTACTGGGTGCTTCTGGACTGGAGGGTCAAAGTAGTCTTCCGGGAGAACTCCACTTAGGTCCTTGAAGGCAGTATTTAGGATATTTGGAGTGGATCCACTGTGGGTACATCATTGACAGGAGCATGGAGGGGGCTGTTTTGGGATCCTTGCCGGTAATATCACTGAGGTTGGCCCAGAAGGATTTGCTGTAGTTCCAGGAGTTGGAGAGAGCTTCCTTATAGTAGGAGCATTTTGCTAGGCAGATAGCCTTTGTGCACTAATTTCTAGCTTTTTTATATAGTTGGATATTGGCAACTGTACCATGTGTGCATGCCTTTATCCAGAGTTATCCCCAAACACTGAGTTGTAGTAGGAATTCTAGCATTATCCAGGGGTTGCAGGGAGCTTCAGATGTTTTTGTTTTCAGGGGGCATGTTTATCGCAAGTGGTATTAAATTTTGTGATGAAGCATCCGAGTGCGATGTCTGCATTGTTTGTTTCATGTAGGTCAGACCAGTCTAGGTCTTTAAGGTTCACTTTGAATTGTGGTAGGTGCCCTTTCAGGAATACATTGCTGGTTATGGTTCTGGGTGGGGGCTTGCTGAAGTTGTTTTGCCAGGTACAGGTAATGGGTGAATGATCACTCAGTGAGTCAGTGAGAACAGTGGTGTTGGTGATGAGGGCTGGTCGGTTTGAGAGGATCCAGTCCAGCAGTGTGCTAGTACCAGTTTTGTAGTTGACCCTTGTTGCAGTTGCCACCATCTGGGAAAAGTGAATAGTCGCTAGAGTGTCTCTCACCATAGCAGCTGAGGAAGAGGGCCAATTGATGTTGAAATCCCCAAGAAGAATGATCTTGGAGTTAAAGCGCAGGGTGGCAATACAGTCCATGAGGTCTTTAGCACCAGGAATTGTTGTTTTGGGGGGGCATGTAGACTGTGAGAATGGTAAACACCTCGTTGTGAATGCTCAGTAGGATTTTGATGGGTAGGATTTACACATTGGTGCTTCTGTTGGTTAGGGGAAGGATAGATTGAATTTATTGTTGTACTAATTTTCCTCTGTAACTTCTATGTACTTCTCTGTATCCAGGTCACACCTGGAAACAAGCCTCGGCTCAGTGTGCCTTTCCTGGTCAACAAAATTTAAAATAAAAAAAATTAAAAAGTACCCCTGAAGTGTGTCCTTTACATAGACTATGCAATCCCCTCCTTTCTTTGAGGTACGGTCCTGCCTAAAAAGGGTGTATCCAGGCAGCACAATGGCAGAGTCTGGTACCTTGGGTGATAGCCACATTTCCAAGATTGAGAGGATATCGGGATTGTGTTTGGTAACCCATACCTTTAGGTTGTCCAGTTTGGGCAGCAGACTGAAGATGTTTAAGGCTGGAGTCCTGCAGATTTTTGTTGTGGGCTATTGTGGGAGTGAGGAAGGCCAGGGTTGGGGTGTACGTTACCTGATAGCATTAGTAGTAGCAGTAGTAGGCTGGTAATGTGGTTCAAAGGAGTTTGTAGCTTCTTGAGCTTTGTCATATCCCTGATATCAGCATTTTAGAGGAGCTGTAGCAAGCAAGGAATCCATGGACGTGCCAGACTAAGGAGGGATATTTAGGCCTGTGGTTCTGGGGACAACACATGGGGTGCCCTTTTGTAAAGTATGAGTTTATCCAGGAATCAGGAGAAGTGGTCATGCTATATGCATTAAGTACAGTTACCTGGGGATGAGTTAGAGCAGCTGGCAGCAGGTTGCAGCTCGGGGGTCTGTGGGGGATATCAGTGCGAATGAGACAAGGCACAATAAAATACCAGGTTTCCAGGACTTACTAGTTCCTTTTTTAAGGTGGTTGTGTGTCCAGCAGGGCCAGGGTTAGAGTGAACATTGCCTGACATAAGCAGTAAAAATAGAAAGATTCTGAGCAAGCTTCCTTTAAGTTGTTTATAAAAAAGCTTATTGGATCTTCTGGGGCTGAGGCGCCTTCTGTCTTCCGAGCGCAGTACTGTGAGCTTAAGTGGAGTAAATAGGGTGGGGCATGAGGCAGGGATCCCAGTGGTAAACCACCCCTTTGGAGGCAGCAGGAGCCAGTGGCAGGACCAGTGACCCTTAGTTAACAGTTTAAAATTACCTGTGATAAAGATGGTCATAATGGAGATTATGCTTGATAATGGTACGGGATATGGGAATCAGCATATCACTTTGTGAAATGCCACTGCTTAGAATCAACAGCAGTATGAAAGAGACAGATTGGAGGAGGTGGGCATAGCTCATGTTCATAGGAGGAAGAGTCCCTAGTGGCAGCTGCGTATAACCTGCTAATGGTGGCGTGGACACAGTAAATTTCACTACTATCAGAGATATAGCCCTCTAGTGGCTAGAATATATAATCTGCTAATGGAAAAGTCAGCAAAAAACCAAAAATTGAATTAGGTGTATAGATTCTTCTGGACCTGGTGCCATTTAATTTGCATTTGTGGGACAGTATTTAACTAGTTGTGACATGTGCTATCTCTTTTCCATGGAGAATTGTCGAAGATTAGATTGTATAAGGCACCTGTGCCTAGTGGGCCATTCCCGGCTACCAAAGAATTAAAAAAAAAAGTTAGAGATGACATGTGGTTGCAATGCTGCCTGGTAAGGGAGTTATATATTTCTGCATTGCATGAGGATTGGACATGAGACCCAGACACTGGGCAAGAGACTATGTAAGTTGCATGAATTTGAAAGCTGTTTTGTTGTGTGTTTAATTTTGTACCTTGAGAGATTCAAAAGGTAAGATGTTACCCCTCAGTAGCAAATGGTTTACTGATGGAATAGTCAGACCTAACCAAGCTATATTGTTGATTGGCAGCCCACCTATTTTGAAATTAGGATTGCTAAAACATTGGTTGTGTAACATCTCTGTAGGTGGTACCTTTAGGAACCAACACAATTGATGGTGGATTCTCATGAATGTAGGTATTACTGTATGCTTACGGCAACATGTATAAGGGAGTTAATGGAGATGCCAGCTTTCAGGCACAGACCATTATCAATTGTCAACCATTTAGGAATATACCCCTGTGTGTCCTCGAGAAGCATAGGGCCACACGATTTATTTGTTGGACTGGGCCACCAAGTAGAAAATTCTGAAATGTGGCAGGTGCAGTTCTCCCCCTATTTTGGCTCTGGATAGTTTGTCATAGGCATGGCAGTAGCTCTTTTCACCTCAAGTAAAGGATGAAATGATGCTGAGGATTTTGTTGAGCAAGCAAAGGGACAGATGAATATTTAACATACTCAGTGGGTACAATAATCTGGGTAAAATGCTCATTTTAATAATATTTATTCGGCTCCAGAGAGTAGGAAGAAAAGGACATCACCTGTTCAGGTCTTTCTGTATTGTGGTGACCAAATTATCTAGGTTGTTGGTTTTTATGAGAGATGTGTTCTCCTTAACTCAGTACCCAGATAACTTAGCAGTAAAGGGGCCAAGAACAGACCCATCTGTGATACTGAATTTTTGCAGACTGCTGTATTTAAAGGCATCATTTGGAGTTTCCTACATTAGATGTGTGGTTGATAGGTAGCTATATTCAATGATCACTTCCAGGGCCATGGGCAGAAAATTTATAGGTGTGGTTATCAATAGCAATACTCCACACCTCATCCCAAATTGTAAGTTTTATTGCTAGAAGCTCCAAAAACAAGTTGAACAGTAAGAACAAAAGTGAGATTATTTCAGCACAACCTACGCTCAGGAGTACATTATACCTATTATACAGTGGTTCTTATTTATTAATATTGTGGGGACACAAATGAACACCTGTAGATGGCTATTAAGCAAAGAACAAGTGTTAGAACATCCATTTTATCTGTAGGAACATTTATTTTATAGTATCAGTTGTACAGTTTTATTTTTTAAAATAATTATTTTTTTTTTTTAAGAAACACATTCCATCTGAAAGCACTGCATCATGGGTATGCAAATAATCAATTGTCTGGTATCACTGTAGTGTTTTATGCAATATCAGGCAATTAGGTATTTGCATACCCATGATGCAGTGCATTCATATGTGGTGTGTTTCCTCATAAAAAAATTAAACTGATACTATAAAAGAAATGTTCCCACACTATAAAGGAGATGTTCTGACACTTGTTCTTTGCCTAACTATAAAATGTTTTAGCCATGACAAACATTTTGCCCCCCACAATATAAGTAAAGAAGGCTTTTTATATGAAACTAAGCTTGTGCATCTGTATTTCAATTGCAAGCCATTTAGTTCACTTGGTAAGTTGATTATCTAGTCTGACATGCAGTCTTCTGTAAATTTGGTATTGATGCTGTCAGATTGTACTCAGATAATCTCATTATAATAAGCACACACTGACCAATCAGTATGCAGGAAATTTTCTTGCCATTATATAATACAGAGTACCTTGACCCACTATATAAAGGTATTAAGAATACCACACTTATGAAGAACATTAAATAAGAAGGACCATAACACTCTGTCCAAAGTCTTCCCTGCATCCAGGGACATCTAGCTCCTTAGAAGAGAAGAAAACATGTATGACCTTTTCTGAGTGGTTCAATGAAACCTTATGTTGTATGAAGCCCACCTGTTTTGGGCCAATTAATTGCCCCCACACTTTACTGACTCTTGGCCAGCATGTTCTCCAGAATTTTCATGCTCTGATTTATTAGGGAAGTAGGTCTATAGCTGGTTGTGTTTTCTGGGTCTTTCCCAGGTTTAACCAGGAGGGTAATTAAATCATCAGTGATCATCTTGTCATGCAATCCATCACTGTGGAAACAGGTGAAGGTGCGGTCCAAGTGTGGTGTGAGCTCTGGCTTAAAACATTTGTAGAAATTGGCTGTAAAACTATCAGGACCCAGGGCTTTGTCTAGGGATAACAAGTTGACAACACTGGAAACTTCAGTTATGGATATAGGCTGTGAAGGAATGTTCAGATTCTTGGTAGAGACTTTGATAGAAATTTTGGAATTCTTTGGCTATTTCTCTGAGGCTGGTTTTTAGGGAATTGTTAGTCTTCAACCTAATGGCTTTTATGAGTCTGCCCTCTTTTTGCCTTTTTAAGCGGCAGGCCATTAACTAGGAAAATAGAAACATTTCATTTGTCAGCAGATAAGAATCGCTTGGCCCACCCAGTCTGCTCATTTGCCTGTTTTCTCACCCTGATCAATGTATTTTGACTGAGGATGAGATATAGTGTGCTTTGCCTGGTCTCTTAATAGGTCTTTGTACTGTGCCCTGAATGTTTGGAGATTGATTTGAGTGGTCTCTGAGATGCTGGGGGGAGAGCTTTGCTTCTATCTGCCACATTGTAGTAAGCAATTGTTGGGCTTTGGCATTTCTAGTCTTTTTCTGAATAGTAGCAAGTCTTATAAGCTCCCCCCATGTGTACATTTAAGTGCCCCACAGCAGTAATCTAGATTACCCATCATTCTCTCATTTTTATGGCTGTGGGCTTAGCCTACAGCCATATCACATTAGCTTGAAAAGGGGTTTCTGTGGAATGCATTTTTAGTAGTTTTCAGTGTATCCTTCCATAACACTGCAAATCCCTATAGCAGTTAAAAAATACTCCCTTCTTTCTGTTTAGAATGATGGACACAGAACTCAAAGCTGCTTTTCTCTGAGAGCAAATGTGTACACCTTCCAAACAAATCTAAATATCTTTAAAACGATTTAAGGTGCACAAAAACAACCAGCATAAAAGTTGTAAAGGACAAAAAGACCTTTCACATGAGGGTAGTCACTAATCTGAATTCTTTATATTTTGTGAAACATGGTCTTCCAAACAACCTCATTTGTTTTCTCTCTGAATGAACACAGTAGGAGTCATGCCAAACAAATGTAAGTAGTATAAGGGGATATAACTTGTCCAATGTTAAATTTCAGCCAATCAGAGCGCGCCACGTCATTTGACAGGTGGTTTCCATGGCAACGCCCCGGCCCCTTTCCAACCGGAAGTCCCGCCTTCCTCGCACCATGGCAATGCCTCGCCCCCCTTCGTGCCACAGGAAGTGACGTTCATTTTGGTCCTCGAACCCGGAAGTCCTCCCCTTTTCTACGCCGTACGTGCCTCCTTCTTCTCCCCCTCCTCTCGGATCCTTGCCACAGACTCGCACCCGAGTCCCACCACCTCCTCTCCCTCTCCTCACATCGGTGTGCTAGCAGCTCCTCGAACCCTCCCTCGGACCCGGTTCGCGCCCTAGCTTGCACCCGGCTCCTCCTCACATCGTGGTGCTAGCAGCTCCTCAACCCTCCTCAAACCTGGTTCGGCATCCTAGCTTGCACCCTGGTCCCTCCCCTCACATCGGAGTGCTAGCAGCTCCTCGAACCCTTCCCCTTGGACCCGGTTCGGCATCCTAGCTTGCACCCGGGTCCCTCCCATCACATCGCAACCCAGCCGCACCATCCTAATTCACACCAGAGTCTCCCTCCTCGATCCGCCACTGCTTGCACCCGAGTCCCTCTTCCTCCACACCACCCTGCTCCCTCTCGCACCCCTGCTGAAACATCCTAGCTCGAACTCGAGCCCCTCTCCTCACCACACACCCCTGCTCCCTCATCCTCCCCCACCCTTTTGCACCCCTGCTCTCTCCTCCTCGATCCATCCACCTCTTGCACCCGAGTCCCTCTTCTCACCACACACCCTGCCCCCTCCTCCACCCCTACCACCGTGTCCTAGCTCAAACCTCAAGTCCCCCTCCTCCATTCCCTTTCCTCAGACTGCTGCTCCTCCTTCTCCCCCCATCGCACTTTGAGTCCTAGCACCTTCATACACCCCTACTCCTCGCTATTCATTCGCACTCTGTCGGTCCGGGGATATAAGGACAGGATGTGTAAATGCTTTGTGACTTGGAAATCTGTACAAGGAACATCATCAGTCAGGCCATGACCACAGGGGTTATTTGGTGACAGTGGTGTAAGCACACTTGTTTTGAGACCAGGTACATATTTTTAAAGGTTTAGAAAAAGTATTCATGTAACCTATGAATGTCCTACCAAGAACACATTGTAAATGTTCAACGTCATCTCAGACTGGCAAGGCAGCATTCATCATCAGTCTGCAAAGCAGTGTGTGTGTGTGTGTGTGTGTGTGTGTGTGTGTGGGCATCAAACAACTCTTAGGAAAAGGAAAAAATCTCTACAGGGCTTCAGATAGAAAAAAATCTTTACAAATCTTACCTTGTTTGCAGTAAAAAAATAGGATTCAGAACTGTGTACAATATCTGCTAAGTAATTATGAATGTTACAGAATGAAGACTGAAGTCTTTACAACTGTAAAATCTATTTTTGCAGTTTACTCAAATATGATTTAAGCAGAGGTTCCTGTGTGACAGTCACAGAAAGTTATTTCAATACTGATGAGTTAGCGGATGAGAGCATCTTGTAAGAATGGAACAAGAGACTGTTTTACATGTGAAAGGATACTTTGTGTGTTAGAAAGACTATAATCCTCTATTAAATGGTTGGCCATGTCTTACATAAACAGAAGGAATACATACTATGAATAACTATATTCTTTCAAACTATATTGAGCAGTAGGCTTTGATAAGTAATAGCTTAGCATTTTCCCAGAGATATAGCTCTTTAATGGCAGACATTCTCAGGATTCTTTAGTGAAATTCTGTATAGTAAGTACCTTTCATTACAGAGCCAGGGATGCACCACTGATGAGCTCAGCTTTATATAGAATGTCACACATTTGCATTTGAATGGGCATGCTGCTTTAGTCTTGAAAAAGTTTACATTTAAAAGGAATCACATTAAAGCTTATCTTGCTTTCATACATAGCTAAAAAATAAATAGTTTAGAAAAGCCTGTAGTCTATTAATTGTCAGGTAATTTCTCACATATACCAAAGGAATACATACTATGAATAACTATGTTCTTTCAAACTGTATTAAACAGAAGGGGCCTGAGAAGTAATTTGCTGAAGTTCTCTCAACGATGTTCTAGTTAAGTACCAGCAGACCTTCCCTGACCTCTGTAATGAGATTCTGCACGGTTCTGATGGTGAGCTCAGCATATTAATTAGCTTCTAGCCAGTGTCTTGAAGACTCATAATTTTATGTTATGCACTGTGTACCTATTTTTATGTATGTATCTGAGAAATACTACTTTTCACAAACAGAACCTATCTGGAATATGTCAAATTATAATGTCTGTGTTAAATTATAACCATGCTAATGTGCATTAATAGAACAGCCTATTTGGTTTGTGAAATCATATAAAAGGGATCTTTGTGAGCGATCTTGGAAAAGAGTCACGTTAGTCACCCACGTAGAAGGGTTCTGTTAAGAGTGTAGAGATTTAGGCAGGTGGTCTAAATCGCATGAAATCATCGGATACACAATAGAAGGGGCCATACATTTACATAGTAGGCGTCTGGGAACACATTTGTAAGATCTGGGAATAATATTCACACACGGTAGAAGGGTTCTGTTAAGATGTGAGAGATTTAGGCAGGTGGTCTAAATCGGTATGAAATCATCGGATACACAATAGAAGGGGCACACATTTACATAGTAGGCATCTGGGAACACATTTGTAAGATCTGGGAAATAGTCTAAAGAAAAACTTGCATAGTTTTCTATTTTATGCAAAGAAATGGGGGAGTTGCTATGTATTGTTAGCTACAGTATATAAGTGTTAGACATTTCCAGTGTGACACAGTCTTGGCTGAAAACCGAAGAGAAACTGCTAAAGTATGGAGCATTGCAAAATGGAATATATCTTAGGTGCTGAAATTGTTGATATCAGTGTGATGAAGAGCCTACCACTAGTGTTGAACAGATAGAGACCACCAAAAACACCCCACAAGGTATTTGTAAATATATTTGCTGCTTTACAATTGTATAATCAGTTAGGATGTGTTACTGCCTTTTTTTTATCAGCTCAGAACTGTATCATTGGTGGATAAAAAATGCCATGTATTTGCATATCTACATTTGCTGCTTTAGAACTGTATAATCAGTTAGGTGTGTTACTGCTTTTTTGCTAGCTCAGAAATGTATCATTGGTGGATAGAAGATACTTTAATTAAAAATAGGTTTGTTTTACTGTTTTTGCTAACCTGGATTCTTACAACTGTAATGCATGAAATATGATTATTATAATTTAAATGTTTATTGTAAGTTTAAACATAAGTGAAAAGCAATACACACATTATAAATCTTTGGTTCAAAATCAGACATACAGACTTCCTTGTGATCTATGACAGCTCATTAATTAAATGTATCTACCATTTTAAAAGACCATGGTTGAAATATGTGACGCCTGCTTTTCTGTTGATAGCTACAAAAAGGTAAATCTTCTCAGAAAAAAGTAAAGAAGGAATCAGCACAGAACACACGAGAGCGGCTGCCAATATTGTGAATAATGTTGATTGTGGAGACATCAGGGTGATGCTTTAGAATCCATAAATAACAGCATACGTTTACTCCAAGGGTCAGAAAACACCAACAGTTCCATCAATCAGGATGCAGCTTCCCAGGCACCCACACATTTGGTTGTTAAACCCAATGGTGATTCTACAAGGCACTTTGTTTTATATCATGGGTCACAGCTATCTGCCAATTTGGGGGCTACAGACAATGAGAATCCTGTCTTACCTCCCCAGGCCTCCACCAGTTTGAGGCTCACCAACAAAAGGAAACCAATTTCACCTCCTCAGTTTGGGAAAAGGAATTATGAGCCGACAAGGTTAATGATACAGCTTGCTGAAAAATTGTTTAAACTGCTTGACAACATTGAAAGATTAAGTGGTAAGGAGAAAGAAACTGTATGTGCTTTACAAAAAAACTACTAAGGTATCGTAATGTGAATGCTGCATTTTGTTGGTATGTTTAGGTAGGAAGGGTCAGCGTTAGAGCTGAGGCGTGATATAGAGATGGTAGATCAGCTTAACTGTGTATCAGAAATGTTTGCATCTACAAAACAGTGACCGAATAGAATGAATAAAAAGGAGGGCAATGCAAAACATAAGACCAAACACAACAGACTGGCGAAAAGAAAGATATGGGATAAAAATAAAAAAATCAGAGAAAATTTGAAAAGGAAGTTAAAGCGTGCTAGGAAACTATTACAACGCAGGGCATCACGGCATCTTGTGGAGAATCACGATTCTCCGCAAGATGCAGAGTTAGAAAACCACCAGCCCCCTCCAGTAGTTTTTTTAGAAAGAATTCAAAGTTACACAAGGGTGAGAAATAATTTCAGAGCCACGAGCTCTATGAACGGTTTCACTTTGTCAATCTTCACAGACTTCAGTCTTTACAGACGCCATTAGGCGATACACCAAGCTATCCAAGAGTTGCTAGATAGGGTGATACCTGAACTGGGTCCTGATGATTTTCTGCAGTTGCGTTTTGATGCTGACTCTTTAAATCATCCACTATTCTCAAGGAGAAGGGCCCTGGAGAGCTTAACGCTGGGGTGTTTTTAGACCAGATAGCTGATATGCTTCAGAGCAATTCTGAGGTGATCGCCGATGGGTCTCTGCACCTCGTGTTAACCACTATTAGAAACAGGGAGGGGAGGGGTGGGGAGAAGATGTACACTAAGTTCTGTTTTATACAGCAGAATCATTGAGAAAAAAACGCTATCTGATTGATTTAAACAACAGAGATAATGCTCTCTGTTTTCAGCCAGTATAGTAGCGTTATTAAACCCCACAGATATGACGACTCACAATTGATTAATAAGGGTAGAATTTTGCACGCTGAACTGGGTTTGTCAGAACAGATGCCTGTCACTTTTAGTGATGTGTCACGATTTGAGCAGTTTTTAGGAGTCAGAATTAAGATTTTGTACCACAATCAGGGAGCTTGGCAGACATTTTCGACAGGACCAAAAAGTCTTCCTAAGACACTGTTTGTATTATTGCATGACGGCCATTACTACGGTGTCACGGATGTAAAGAAATTTATAGGTGCCAAATACCTGTGTGAATACTGTCATGCAGCTTACAGTCACAAAAATAATCATTCATGTGCATGGTTTTGTAATGCATGCGGTGAGCCAAACTGCTCAGAACAGAAAACAGGTGCAACATCATGCCTAAAGTGTAAAAAGATTTGCAGGTCCTCAGCTTGCCTAGAAAGGCATTTGGACAGAGCGGCTTTGGGCAGGGTCTCTTGTGAACCGATGAAACTGTGTGAAGAATGTTTTGTTTTTTACAAGAGGTCTCATGCATGCAAACACATTCAGTGTGCTAGATGCGGCTCTCTGATGCCTGCAGACAAACATATCTGTTACATGACCCCACTCACAGAAGTAAAAAACTCTGACAGATACATAGTGTTTGATTTTGAGGCCAGACAAGAAACAGGTGTACACACCCCTAATTTTATATTTGCTAAGCAATTGGATGGGGAAAGATCCTGGGAATTTGAAGGGAGGAATGTGTAGAGAGTTTGTCAGACATTTTATAGATACACCGCTCAAACACTACACATTTATAGCCCACAATGCAAAGGCTATGACAGCTATTTTATCGTTAGCCAGCTGGTCAAGGAAAAATAGCTATCAGTTGCTCACCAGGAGGAAAATTGCTGTGTGTGACCGTATCTCGCCTACAAATCAGATTTATTGATTCATTATCCTTTATGCCCATGAAATGAAGCAAAATTCCAGCCGCATTCGGTTTTGAGAACGAGATGGCTAAAGGGTATTTCCCACATTTTTTCAACACCAAGGCCAATGAAAATTACGTAGGTCCCCTGCCCGATGCAAAATTTTATGGGGTGGACTACATGATGCCTAGTGAAAAATCAGAGTTCATGAAGTGGTACACGGCAAACAGGCATACAGAATTTGACCTGAAAAAAGAACTTAGCTACTACTGTCAGTTAGATGTTGAAATTCTTCGAAAAGCCTGTGACAGATTTAGGCAGGAAGTGATGAACATGACAACCAAATGTGTTTTACAACAGTCAGACTGTGACGGCAGAGTACAAAACAGTCTCTTTAGACCCTTCCAATACACGACCATAGCCTCTGTTTGTATGGCAACCTACAGATTTTTGTTTTGAATGAGAACACATTCGCTGCTCTCCAGATAACTACCATGGTCAGCAAAAGAGGTACTCCACCCAGCCATTCAGTGGTTAATGTACATAGCTGAGAAAGAAAACATTTCTATTCAGCATGCTCTCAGGGGGTGGAGAATTAAAAGTAGGTCCCTACTTTTTGGATGGGTATGCTATAATTGAAGGGGTCCCGACAGCCTTTGAATTCAATGGCTGCTTTTTTCACGGATGCAACATATGTTACTGTGAGAAAGACAGAAACCGCATGACAGGCACTAGTTTTGGACAGTTATACAAGCGGACCATGCATAAATCCCATTTTTTAAAAAGCAAGGGGTTTGCCATTAGAGTACTGTGGGAACACGAATGGAAAGAAATGTTGGCGACAGATGAGGGCTTGAATAATTTCTTGAGGTGCAGACAGCTACCACAGCCCCTGGAGCCTAGGGAGTCTCTGTTTGGGGGGAGGACAAATGCCATCCAACTGTACTATAATGCGCAGCCGGATGAAAAGATCTGCTATTATGATTTTACTAGCCTGTACCCATTTGTCAACAAAACAAAACGTTACCCCGTGGGTCACCCTACCATCATCTATGAGAACTTTACAGATCTCAGTCAATACTTTGGTTTGGCAAAAGTAAAAGTTTTACCCCCAAGAGGTCTTTTTTTTCCAGTGCTGCCATCCAGGATTGGAAAAAAACTTGTGTTTGCATTATGTCGTGCGTGCGCTGAAGAGAGACTTCAGACAAAGTCATGCACGCACAGCGATGAGGAGAGGGCTCTGACTGGTACCTACTGTACCGTGGAGCTAAACCTGGCTGTAGAAAAGGGGTATCGAATCATTGATGTTTTTGAAGTGTGGGATTTCAGGGAGTCATCGACAGAGCTGTTTGCTGACTACATCAAACTGCACCTGAAGGGGAAGCAAGAAGCATCTGGTTTCCCTTCATGGGTAAAAAATGAAGCAGATAAAACCAGGTACGTACAGCAGTATTTTGAAAGAGAAAATGTACATTTGAACCCGCTGCCACATCACCATTAACCCCATGAGGAAATATATCTAAGTTGTTTTAATTCTCTTTGGGGTAAATTGACAGAGACCTAATTAATCAATTACCCAGCATAGTTACAGACCCCATGAACCTTTTGTATGTATTTGCCCCCTACTACAACGTGACTCACATGCTGTTTTGTCGATTATGAGACAGCATGTTTAAGTTGAAGTACACTAAAGACCATTACCAAATTCTAACAACATCAACATATTCATAGCGAGTTTCACCACAGCATATGCCAGAGTAGAACTGTACAATTTGCTAGATAAGTTACAGGACAGGTGTTTGTATCACACACAGACTCTGTCATTTTTGTGTCTAGACCCGTGACTGGAACCCTCCTCTAGGTGACTATTTAGGGAGCTGACCAGCGAGCTTGGCAGACGAAACATTACTGAGTTTGTGTCCGGAGGTCCCAAAACCCACGGCTACTGCTGTCCGGAGGACAGACAGTCCTCAAAGTGAAAGGATTTACCTTAACGTAGGCAACAGTGAACACATTAATTTTGACAACTTAAAGATCTGGTGTTTGATTACAATGGTTCACAGACGTCTAAAGAAATCACGGTGAGGCAACCAGGCATAGTAAGAAATAAAAGCAGTGGTCCTCGAAACAAGAACACTGTCCAAAAACACAGAGAGTAGTGTATGACAAACGAGTTTTACAAGACTAATTTAAAACCCTTCCTTACGGGTACTGAATGAAAATAATGGACATTAGATTGCAACACCCCTTTTCATGTCTGATAGCCGGACCGTCCACTCTGGTAAAGCTTTTCATAAAAAATGTATTGAACATTCTGACATTGCTTTATCGCACAAACCTGAAAAATATTGTCTGGTTTTACAGCTGCTGGCAGCCTTTGTATAATGAGCTGATGTTGAAGTTTGCACAGATTAAATTTGTGGAGGGGCTGCCTGCATCATTAGCCGATGATGATCTGCTGCCTCCTGACAAGATTAATCTGATTGTCATTGATGATCTGATGGAATCGGCCTGTCAAAATGGTGAGATAGAACGTGTATTTACCAAGTACAGCCATCATCGTAGTCTGTCAGCCTTTTACCTTGTACAGAATGTGTTTTGTCAAGGCAAGAAAAGCCGGACCATCACACTAAATGCCAAATACATGGTTTTGTTTAAAAATCCACGGGACAAACTGCAGATCATGACTCTGGCAAGGCAGATGTACCCCGGCCAGGCAAAATTCTTTTTAGAAGCTTTTGAAGATGCCACTAGACGACCTTACAGTTATTTATTGGTTGATTTAAGGGCCGGTACGCGATGAATATAGGCTGCGTGAGTGGATTGCTCCCCTGACTGGTCAGGGCATACGCTTGAAAATATCACATTCTGGTCCTAGAAATACATGATGCTGTATGGCCATTATGTCTAAAAGGCTGCAGAGAAACTTGTCTGTTCTAAAGTTACTAGTGAGAGGACCTCCCCGTTTAAGAAAAGCTATTTTGTGCTCAGCCTCTGATGACTTGATATCTGCCATAGCAGAGGTTGCTTTAAACACTCTGATGGGAAACATACCATTGTCAGCTAAACAACTAGCTTTTCTGAAAAAAGGGGTAGAGTCATAAAAAATTTAAGCAACAGGAAGGTGTCTTTAAAACGAAAAAAAAAAAGCTTGTAAACCAGACAGGAGGTTTCATAGGGATGTTGTTGGGGATCGCTATCCCATTGATTACAGGACTGCTGGCTAACAGATAATGGATTTTACTCAGAAAATGTATCTGGTACCACAACAGCAATTGGACCGTATGAGAATGAACTATCCTGATGAGGACATGAGAAAAGTAGCAACTTACAGCTTTGGATACTGAAATGAGATCTATACTTTCCCGGACTGATTTGTCAGATCACGAGAAAGCCAAGCTGTACTCCGCTGTGTTACAACGTTACCTCACTCTGGTACGTCAAGGGGAACAGGATAAAACCAGTTTGACTTTATCGATGCCCGACTCTGAGGCTGTTTCTGAGCAACCACCCGCTGCAACACTTTCTGTTACGAGTTCAATGGAAAAAGACATCTTAAACAGTGTTTCTCAAAGGTCTAAAAAAAATGCTGAACTTTTATTAAATCAAATGGCAAAGAACAAGGATATTATTTTTTGGAACGATAAGGGTGAACTGTTGTATAAAGGTAATGTTATTTCTGGGTCTCACATGGTCGATTTGGTAAGGGCAGCTACGGCCACACACACTATCCCTGACCACAAAAAAACCAAAGGGTTGGAATGTTTTCCTGAGAGCCACCGCCGAGGCTAACATACCCACATCCATCTTTGGTCATTCGGCAAATCGGAGATATGTTGAAAGTAGAAAGACAGTCGATGCAAAAAACACTGAGCCCTCTCCAGTCAGCAGCTGGTCAGTGACACCCAAAAGACGAAAGACATTAAAAAAACCAGCCTGGCTCTCTGTATAAATGTAAATATTATAGACCGCTGGTCGATGTGTACAACCTATATTAGCATGTTTTTACAAGAAGTTGTATGTTAGTCTACCTCATATTGAAATATGCTAGCATTTTTTACAAAAGGTGCTTATATTTCTGTATGTTAGCCTACCTCTGATGTATGACTCATTTATGGGCAAATTTCTAACAAGAGATGTCTTTACTGTTTCTGTACTTTACTAATAATCCTACCTTTGATGTGTATCACATTTTATGGTCTTTTTACAATAAACACCTTTATATTTTACACATTGTGTCATGATTGAAGAAAGACGAAATCAAAACATGGGTTCATATATGCTTTTATAGATGACCTTTTTGAGTTACAAGGAATTGCATATTTTAAACTCATTACAAGTCAAACAAGTCTGAACATGTTGAAAGATGGCAGGGGCATGCCCTGACATGCTTAAATGTCTGAAAAGGCGACGTACAAAACTAGTCACCACAGTATCATTTTTAAGTAAATCATTAGAGTACATTTTTAGAACTTGATCATAAGAAAATCCTTTACATCTGTGGTGTAAGAAAAATATGCAGTGAAAGCCACAGGCTGTAGAGAAGGTATCTTGCAACTGTGTGTTTTGGTACAGGATACGTCTTGCATTTCTGTTTAAAAAGGCCCCAATCATTCATGCGTAATTATCTGGATGAAAACCATAGCTGTCGAAAAACTCCCCAGAGCCATCTTCTGAGATGTATGCGGCCAACCAGTGCTGTCCAGGAGGTCATGGGGGTCACTATTGATGACCAGTGCTGTGGGAAGATTTCTCGTCTCCTTGGAGCATATCACAGGAAACACACCCAGAAAACAGTCATGGACATGGGGGTCACGGGCTAAAACATTTTCCAGCTGCTTGGTGTTCATTTTATGGTTTATCACATGTAATCAAAATGACATTTCTTCTCTGGTTTATCTCGATGACATTATCAAAACAGCGAGACTATGAGATTAACTGTATGAGGAAGGGCTTCTGCAAATCTGATTTCTGCTCTCAGGTTCCCGGTTCTAATCGAGGAATAATGGTCGGACATTCTTTGTCCGGGTCAGATCAAAGGCAAACAGCGTGGTACCCTTGGGTGAATTCTTGGCGGTTGACGGCGAGGGGCGATCCTTCATGTGCTTCGGCGCCTGCACTAGATTAAAATATTCTCTCACAGCATTTCCGTTTCTAAATCGGGCTGAGAGGCTTAGCGGGATTTGTTCACCATCCAGGTACAGAGCCACAAAATTAATGTTGTAATGTTTAAAGTTGAAGGGTTTTTAGTGTAGGAACAGCTAAAGCATCATTGTCAACAAACCCCATGACCATCATTTTGGTAACTGCCCCAAAACAGATTATCCTGGTTGCAGACCCTGCTCCCTGCAGGGATGCTGAACACTTCATACCCACTCTATCTATGGGGTATTTAGCGTTGGAGGACAGCAGGGCTTCAGAGGTCCCAGACGGACACCGAGTCACTTTACCTTTGACAAACAGAGAGGCGGACATGATTTTTAGCTTATAAAGATCGGCATCTCCCTCATCAAACAAAAGCTGTCCCTGTTACGTCAGTTTAATTTTAATATCCACGCCATTCAGCATCAGTTTCTCTTGGAAAACAAGTCAGTGTGCAGGCGACCCAAAAGCTCCACTCCCTGCTGAGATGTGTGAAAGAGCTTCTTTACTGAACCCCCGCAATGTCACCGGCTCTGTCTGTGATTTCATGTTTCCCAGGGTGTCTTTGTAAAATAATCCTGCGGTGAATTGGGTAGAAAGGGTCTCTTCGCTGAAGTTCAGCACTGATTCTATGATAGCCCTGTAGGGGTAACAGTTATTGCCCTGGCTGATGAGCCGATCCCCGATGGTCACATCCAGCTGGCTGAAAATGGTGGCCACCGGGTAGTTGATGAGGCCCACCTTGGCTGCTACCGGTATGTCTGAGCCGTCCGTTTCAGTGATTTTACAAACCAAGTAAAGAAGCGTGTTGTTTAGATCTAAATAGTCTTCGCCATTCCCTGCTATATAAAACTCGATTGGTGAGGATTCTGAAAGGGCTGCCAGAGGGGGTATCTCTACATAAATGCTTTTTTCAATGCTCGTCTGTGTGGGGGTGACGGTAAACAAGTCCAGTTCTGATTTTGTGCATTCTTCCGACCCACAGTGCACGAAGGCCATGTTTTATTTTTAGAAGAGATCTCTAGATTTTTTTTTTACGCCTTGAACGCCCTTTGACTTTGCCCTCTTTTTTATGTGCGGCTTTGCGCCTTGATGCACGCCTTTAAAGTAGTGGGTGGTCCTCGCTGAGAAGCGGAGCGAGTTACTCTGCGCTTTCTTTTCTCCTCTATTGAACACCATCAGCCCTGAACCACCCTGAGTGGTCTTATCTCCTCCCGACATCCTTTGAGCGACAGCACTAGTCACATGCCCTACAACATCCTTTGCGACATTTTCAGCGGCCGTTTGTAGATGCGGTTTGGCAATTTCAAATCCCCTTCGTAAAAATGGTACTGCTTTTCTAAACAGACTACAGAATATCCCCCCTATACCAGACCCGTACATAGTAGGAAGTCCATGAAATCCTGGAAGACCGTATCCAGCCTGTGCCTTGTAATAACTTCTGTACAATATAGGGTCCCATAATGTCGAAAACAATCACCATCCCTGCTTAAGTTTTAAAGTATTCTCTGGGGAAGTGCAACTTCACGATCACCTTCCAAACCGAAATGACACAGGTTCGTTTTGATCATTCTTTATTTCAATAGTGATAGTGTTGATCTGATGCTTACTGACTGACTGGTAGTGGGGTTTATCATGGTCACGGTCACTATCTCATTGTCTTGGCCCTTCACGGTACGCATCTCAGCAAAGGCACTAGACTGTCACCCACTATTTCATGTGAAATAATGTCGTGTAGATATATAATGTAAAACCACCATTAATATCTGTAGGGTTCTTTGCTACATTCTTACCCACGCCTACCTCGAGTCTGCTAAAACCCAAAAGGTGCTGCAATTGCCCGTGCATGAATAGAATGCATTTGATGTCGCTGTCGATGCTTATTTCTCTTCCGACGGCTTGTTGTTCCAAAACCACAGGCAGTTCATTTACTTCAAATATACTTTTATTGACTTGACTGATAATACTCGCTATGTTATGATAATAGCCCGATGGTATTTTAAATGCCGCTGACTCAGTAAAGGGTCCGACTGGCGGCGTTTTACTGTGGGCTACATTTAAAGGTTGATAGAGCATAGTGAACCTGTTTTTGTGTACAGGTACATTGTCCCAGGTATGGGGGTACTGAATTTCTGCTAGCCCCACTTCCCATTCACCTTGTAGTTCAAGTGTTTGTGGTAACTTTACTGTAAATGCTGATATAGTATTAGCGGGGAAAAAGTCGTGCGAGGCGTTACTCGGCAAGGTGATGTAAAAGCCATTTTTGAACATGTTGAATCTTACGGGCTTCTAATGTCCTGAACCTGTGTTGCCTCGACCCAACTATTGAATTTATCGGGCCACCCCCGCCACTTTACCAGATACCAGGATTTTCTTCCACGCTTTTTCTCTCTCAGGATTTTCTGCACCCTGTATAACCGGTCCTCATCCGGTTCAATTTTCTGCAACTCCTCTGCATAGAAAGTACCTTTGATGTCTCCCCTGATAGTCTTTTAGCTTATAGGTGGCTCTCCGTCTTGTCAAGACTCCACACAATAAATATCTCATCTGTGTATGTCTGTTCATATCCCTTTCAAATACCCCTTCAGCTTAGATATTCTCATGTGATCACCTTTCTGAAAGGTACCCTTTGTTTTTCCCAAGAACAGTATTGTCAGAGGTTCTTCCATACCCCAGGGCATTGAAGGTTAACATCCACAGGCCTGCATTTAATGCTTCGTGATGAGTATAATTATAGTGTGCACCAGGTCGGGCAACACATCTATATATTTCCATGTGTTCTGGGTCAGAAGTAACGCACATGCGTGACTTTAAACTCTATTGAAACGCTTACAATGCTGGCCTTAACTTCATTATTTGTCACAAAATGGTGTACTTTTTTGTTTTAATAATGTCTTTAAGGAAGCATTCAGAAATTCCTTACCCTGATCAGTCTGCAGTTTCTGATGTGTGTCCGCTTTTAAAATAGTTTTGAAGGCTTGCGCCACAGCCTTGCCTTGATTTGTCTTTTTAAAGTCACTACCCAAGCATACTTGGACAGCACATCGATGCACGCCAGTATGTATTTAAAACCTTTATTGTACTTTTGCGATTGACCCATATCCACTTAATCGGCCTGCCATTGTCTGTCTATGTCAGAAACAATGACAGGATTTCTTTTGAATCTGACTCTCACTGGTTTGTGTAGAGTGTAAGGATCCTGCCTCAAAAGCCACTCTGAAACACCTTTCCTGCTGACACCTTTATCGATTTTCTTTGCTGCCTTATACAGCTGAGTCACACCGGTAAAACTGCCCACTTTTTTTGCATTAAAATATATACTCCGGAGCAGATGATCGGTCATCTTTCTTTCATCAGCACCCCTAATAATACCCTTTAGCTTGCGAGCCTCTTGTCACCAGAAAATGAGTGTGCCCTTAACCCCTGAATCATTTTATCACAGACGGCAATGTGTAACTATATTTTATTCATATCCTACAAAAGTCATATCAGTATTTTATATGCATTGTGATACACTCGGCAAACGTGTTAATACAAAATGTAAAACATGCAAATGATTACATTATCATGTTTCTACGCTTAGCTATCGATGCTTGACTGTTACTTGTACATGATTCATAAAAGTCATATCAGCAGTATGTTATAGGCCCTGTAACATACAACAGAGATGTTACTACAGACTATCATCCGTATAAAAGAGTACAACATTAGCATTTTACAGTACATGCAACATGAGTCCTTATACATTCCACTTTAAAGATGCCCAAAGACAGTAGCAACTGGGCAGCTGTTTCACACAGACATGGGCTTCCCACTCTCCCCTGGTGATAAGGTGAGTACAAAGCATACACACATTGGCCATACACCACTCATGTTGAGGTTCATGCTCTTTGAGGCTTTTTGTAGCAGCAAAGATGCAGTCCACAGTGGATACGGAATCTGTTTTTTGTGTCCATTGCATTTAGATACACATGCCAAAAATACGGCGACATACTTTAATCAGAGACATTGTCCCTTCTGTCAACGGTTTCAATGCGGCTCCAGAGGATACATCGAATGCTGTTTTCTTTACAACATATACAGGGTCCTTTAGTATGTCCTTTATCACATGGTACATGGTACACTCCAAGACTGACAGGAATACTGGGATCATTTCTTTATCACGTATCATCTGAAAGTATATCATAATACACGTTATACAGATTAGTGTGTCACTTTTTATGTTCAGGAAAGCAAGTGCTAAATAAGTGACTGTACGACTGAGCGGGGGGTCCCATTTAATACACTATGAAAAACATACAGTGTGATGTTTAGTGACCTATCAGACCATGGAGCATTTTGAGAAGCTGAGAAGCCACTTTTCACAATTTCTAGGGATATCACATTGTTCTGTTTCAAATCATACATACACACACATGACTATGATGATCATTAAACAAAGGTGACAAAAGGCGGTAAATGATTTTTAAAAAATTAACATGGTCCCTGATCTTCTTTTTAGAAATTTTTTAAAGGAGCCTTTGCTGACCAGACGACAGGCATCTTTTTTAATCTCACAATCTGTCTCCTGTAACATATGTATAACTAACCACATGGGGTCATCGGATTTTCTCACATCATTTAAAACGTGACTTATAGTTTCCAGTGTACAATTGGTCATATTTAACCCCTGATGCTTCATAGCGATTGCCAAGATCACCGGCATGAGCTGCCCTATATGTATGGCCTCAGAAACATTTCTGTATGCTTCTTTAGACATCAAGTCATCAAGGATACACGAATGGTTTTTCTGACCTGGATCATCTATCTCACAACCTGGACAGGAATCGACCAATTCACACTGTATCACTGAGGCAATTACGCCACGAATGGCATGGTACATAACATACTTACAATACATGTCGTGGGCAGTTTTAGGGGGCTTAACACTGACATCTGTTTTTTTCACTTGAGGGTCCCTGTCTAATCTCTGTTGAACAGGACGGCTCTGGTTGTGTAGTGATTATAGTATTTTCTGTCTTCTTTTGACACATTCTATCACTTTCTGTATTTCTAACATACTGTCCCTCACACTGCTCATTAATGACTACATCTGTATCTTTAAAGCAGCACAAACAGTCACACAGTAGGTTTGTGGAGATCGAGCATCCATGGTGTCCAAATATGACTGCTGCTCTATCACAAATTCATCGCTCTATTATAAATAAAAACAGCGTTGGTTCTTGATCAACCTCTAACCCGTCTGTTCAGTTATACTATGCACGCACGCCTCTGTCACGACTCACACCTTTTCATTAATGTTTAAAAACATACAAGAATTTACCTCTGCTGGACAAGACTTTTCTGTTTCCTTTTCTTCTTCCTTAGCCTGGGCTTGCTGGTGGTAGAATTTCACGATCATCCGACTCTTGTTCGGTTGATGCTTCTGGCTGTGTATCAGTATCACTTCGGCTCTTCCTCAGGTCACTTTCTTTCAGTATCCATTTTCATGGTATCAGATTCACTCTCTAGGTGCTCTTCAAGGGCAGGCAGTGGTGGTGGCTCTTGGTCAGTAGTATCTGATTTAAGTTTTCAGACTCATACTGTGTAGCCAGCTTCTTTTCACATCACAATTCTTCCACTCAGCAAGGTCTGAGGGCATTCCTTATCACACCTTGTGTAATACACAAATGCGGGCTTGGGTGCCCATAGACATCTTCTCCTCTGTCTTCTTATTTGGTGGTGTGACAGTCTGGACTGTCTCTGGGAGGTTACATTTAGAAGTGCTGTGCTGTGCCATCTTCTTGAATGTTTTGAATAATCTGCAAATTCTATAAAAGAGATTCCCGATTCTCAGGAAACTGTACTATCAAGCCCCGAGCACAGGGTTTATATAAGACTGTGAGATCCACTTTCAAAAGGCTGGCTCCTCCTGTATCATTATGCTTTCATTTGTAAGATACTGAATGCCTGTTCCCAGACGCCTACTATGTAAATGTATGGCCCCTTCTATTGTGTGTATCCGATGATTTCATGCCGATTTAGACCACCTGCTAAATTTCTCACACTCTTAACAGAACCCTTCTACCGTGGGTGATTAACGTGACTCTTTTCCAAGATCGCTCACAAAAGACCCGTGTATGTTCACAAAAGGCACCTTTCACATGTAAATCTGTGTCTATTCTTCAAAGATGAGCTCATCGGCTCCCCCAGCACGCTAACAAAAGTTCTATTCTTCAGAGATGAGCTCATCGGCTTCTCCCAGCATGCTAACAAACAAACCCTTGTACGATTTAACAATACTACCTTTTCACATGTAAATGTTTACCCATGCTCTCACCGCTTTCCCAGAGTTAATTCATTAAGAATTCACGACAAGCTTATCAATATTCAGAGCGTTTCACATGAACACTAGCAATAGGATGAGAATCTATCTGTAAGCAAAGGCTTCAGACTCTAGTCACTTACTTCCAGTAAAGCAAGGACTACAGATGGATTTAACACCATTATACATTTTATGTGGTCTTTTGGGGAACTTTATATACTTTTTATTCTGTGTTAAAAGGGAAATTTGTTTTGCTGTCTCACCGGAGTAAATGGGAAATATACTTTGGCAACCCTTGACAAATGTTGGAAACTTTTCTGTGGATTATCATCTTTTCTTTGTGTGTTAAAAATGTTATCAGCCTCAATAGGAATAATTTTTTCTGTAACATTCCCAGGAAACTGGGAGGAAATATGTATTTTTTTACTGCAAACAAGGTAAGATTTGTAAAGATTTTTTTCTATCTGAAGCCCTGTAGAGATTTTTTCCTTTTCCTAAGAGTTGTTTGATGCCCACACACCACACACACACACACACACACACACTGCTTTGCAGACTGATGATGAATGCTGCCTTGCCAGTCTGAGATGACGTTGAACATTTACAATGTGTTCTTGGTAGGACATTCATAGGTTACATGAATACTTTTTTTCTAAACCTTTAAAAAATATGTACCTGGTCTCAAAACAAGTGTGCTTACACCACTGTCACCAAATAGCCCCTGTGGTCATGACTCTGACTGATGATGCATTCCTTGTACAGATTTCCAAGTCACAAAGCATTTACACACATCCTGTCCTTATATCCCCGGACCGACAGAGTGCGAATGAATAAGCGAGGGAGTAGGGTGTATGAAGGTGCTAGGACTCAGGTGCGATGGGGAGAAGAAGGGAGCAGCAGTCTGAGGGAAAGGGAATGGAGGAGGGGACTTGAGGTTTGAGCTTAGGACACGGTGGTAGGGTGGAGGAGGGCAGGGTGTGTGGTGAGAAGAGGGACTCGGGTGCAAGAGGTGGATGGATCGAGGAGGAGAGAGCAGGGGTGCAAAAGGGTGGGGGAGGACGAGGGAGCAGGGGTGTGTGGTGAGGAGAGGGGCTCGAGTTCGAGCTAGGATGTTTCAGCAGGGGTGCGAGAGGGAGCAGGGTGGTGTGGAGGAAGAGGGACTCGGGTGCAAGCGGTGGCGGATCGAGGAGGGAGACTCTGGTGTGAATTAGGATGGTGCGGCTGGGTTGCGATGTGAGGGGAGGGACCCGGGTGCAAGCTAGGATGCCGAACCGGGTCCAAGGGGAAGGGTTCGAGGAGCTGCTAGCACTCCGATGTGAGGGGAGGGACCCGGGTGCAAGCTAGGACGCCGAACCGGGTCTGAGGGGAGGGGTTCGAGGAGCTGCTAGCACCACGATGTGAGGGGAGGGACCTGGGTGCAAGCTAGGACGTCAACTGGGTCCGAGGGAGGGGTTCGAGGAGCTGCTAGCACACCGATGTGAGGAGGAGAGAGGAGGTGTGGGACTCGGGTGCGAGTCTGTGGCAAGGATCCGAGAGGAGGGGGAGAAGAAGGAGGAACGTACGGTGTAGAAAAGGGGAGGACTTCCGGGTTCGAGGACCAAAATGCACGTCACTTCCTGTGGCACGAAGGGGGGCGAGGCGTTGCCATGGTGCGAGGAAGGCGGGACTTCCGGTTGGAAAGGGGGCCGGGTGTTGCCATGGAAACCACCTGTCAAATGACGTGGCGCGCTCTGATTGGCTGAAATTTAACATTGGACAAGTTATATCCCCTTATACTACTAATGTAAATATCTCAGAACGTACACAAGTTAATATACAAGCAACATGCAAGTTGTTCAGGACAAAATTACCTTTCAAATGAGTGTAGTCACTAATCTGAATTCATTAGATTTTTTTTAAATACAGCCATCTGAAAGATGAAAATTGTGAAGAAAAATTATAAATTCAGGTAATCAGATGGCCATAGTTTAAAAAATATAATTAGTGCAGCTAAACAAATAGGCTAATTTGAACAGTAGTTTTGTCCTGACCAACTTTCATAGGATGGGTTATGGGTAACGCCTATACTTTCGGAGATATTTACATTTGTTTGGCTTAACTTTTATTGTATGTCTGACAGCCTGATTTCCGAACCCATTACACTGAGACCAGAACATATGATTTATATCTTGTCATGCCTAATTTAACAGCAGATGCTGAAGTTATTCTAGCAATGTAGAGCACATCAATGGAATTCTTTAGTTCTTAATATGAACAAAAAAAAACACTTGAAACAAAATGATCTGCTTATTGGGGGCACATTAGATTTTTTCAGGATGGGATCATGTTAAATCTTTTCAGGAACAAATCTGCAGATTAATTTTAGTAATTATTAGCCAGCAATATCTATATGTGAAATTGTCCCTGACCAAACAAGGGGAAGAAGGAAGACACAGAAGAAAACAATGCTCACATACATGAAGAAGACTTGAATGTCTGTGAAACTTTTAGAAGCAAATGGTTTGATACCTTTTAGGCATTTATGCTGTACCACAGATTTCTTTTATTGTACCCTGTTTGGCAACTTCTACTATTAAAATGCATTAAATGTATAGTTTACTAAATCTTGACCTTGGGATAACTCTTGAATGACTCCTAAATACATTTTAAGCCATTCCCTTTATGGGAGGTCAAGACCTGTGCAAAAGGTTGAGTGTTATTCTTTCATATCTTTTTAGAAATTTCCAAAGTAAAAGTTTGGAGAAATAGAAAAGTATGTAAAACTAATCTCCTCTGCATTTTCAACTCAGAGAGAAGTTAGTATTTGTGCAAAATCAAACCCAAAGTTTATACAGTTTTTGTTCTAAAGTAATGTTATTCTGAATCATATTGGACTATTGATGAACTGAGCAAAGAAATGTTTAGATAAAACAAATTGATGACTGCAGGATTGGGAGGTCATGAAAGTTGCAAAAGGTCAAATTATGAAACATTAAATGCACTCATTAAGACCATTCTTCCTAGTGTGTAATTATAATAAATTAAAGACATCTGAATATAGACCTACAATTTACATATTTTAGGATCAGAGGAATGGTGCAAGGCTACCAAAGTCATGGTGATCTCACTGCTTCAGTGCTTCAGTGTGCGTGGTTCAAACCAAAAAGAGCTATACTAAAAGCTTCTATCTTCTTAAAAAAATTATATTTTATTATACAGTATTTGATTTAACCTGAAAATACAAAATAGTAATAAGGAAGTAAAACAATCAAGATGAGATTTCAGCATTCTCCAACCATACCTGGAATCAGAGCCATAAAAAAGGCTTCTATCTTCCACAGAGCAATTGAACTCCTGGAGAGGATCCAGAGGAGGGCAACCAAAATGATCTGAGGCTTGGGGGACAGGACCTATGGGGAGAGGCTTGAAGAGCTAAATATGTACACATTGGAAGACAGAGAGAAGGGATGGGGGGACATGATAGAGGTCTTCAGGTACATGAAGGGGTTAAGTAAGAGAGGAGCAGTCAGGGTGCTCCAAAGGAAGGAGAGGGGGGCAACTAGAGGGCATGGGTGAAAGCTGGAGGGGAGATTCAGGGGAGCAAGGAGGAGGTGCTACTTCACTGAGAGGGTGGTGGAGTCATGGAATGCGCTGCCCAGGGGGCTGGTGGAGGCAGAGACAGTGGAGGGGTTCAAGAGGGGGTGGGACAGGTACAGGGGAAGGGAGATGCCAGAGAGGGTGAGGGGGGCAGTAAGTTCAGCTCCCAGGGTGGAGGCATACCAAATGAGCAGACACGAAAGACCATTAGGCCTATTCTGCTGGTATCTTAGTATGTTAGTATATTTTATTTTGATATATTTAATATTCTATATGTAAGTAGACACTAGAAAAAAACATTATTGGGTATTTGGAAACAGTCAAATGCAACCAGACATGGAAGGAAGTAAAAAGAGAGTATCGATTGTGGGGGCTAGTAGCAAGTCAAGGAGCTCACTTCACCACTCCAATGGGGGCCACCCACTGAACTACTGACTGCTGGTGGGCACTGGTAACAGAGGAGGAGCTGGGCAAGTGCTGAAAGCAGCCAGTGTAGGAGGAGGCAGATGGCAGGCTGCCTGCCATAGTCCAGCTCTTGTTTTAAATCCCTGGTGGTGCCTGAGTGGCTGTAGCAATCATCTTTGCAGCAGCCCTCCATCTGTAGGGAGTAAGGGGATTCAGTTTAGCCATCCTGTTGTATTCAGGCAGACTTGAGCTCCATTACAGCAACAGTTCTGACTGCAGCCCCGAACCCCCAACTCTGCTACTTGTACAGGACTGACCACTTGAGAGCGAGGGATCCTCGCTACTTGCAAAGGAAGTGGGAGGGATAGCAGTTGATGCTCATTTGTGTGTCGAGGCAGGTGGGGAGGCTGGTGGGGCTGGGAGGAGTGCCTTAAAAGAAATGATTGCATGTGTCTGAATTGCTGTGGATTGCATGGGCGTAGGCAGGGGGTGCTCAGGGTGTTCAAATACCCCTCCCCCCAAATTACCTCAGAAATATTCTAATTCTTATATTTTGTTTTTGGGTTGCCTCAGGCTCAGCTGCTAAGACACTCAGTGTCACAGCAGTCTTCATAGCGGCTGGAGCTAGCTGCAACACAATGTGCATGCATGGCACCATTGATGGCTAGGGGAGACAGAGACATCATCAACAGAGAGAGCGGGAGAAGCCTGGTGAGACAGATTAGTGAGCGTGCTGCTGTGCTGCATCATCTGTACAATGCCGAGCAAGTTGTGGTGTCCCATTCACCGTCATGGTGGTAGAGTAGGACTGCGTGCGTGCTGCTCTTCTCTAGCCTCAGTTGAACTGTGGAAGAGCCTGAATTATTGTCTGCCACAGAAAGAACAGACCCATCCAGGCTGAGCTGCACGTAACATGCAGCTTGTGTTCTTGACTGTGCTGGACGCTGGCTGGACTGGTGGTGTGGTCCAAAGAGAAGACAGGAGAGGCTGAGGAAAAATCTGCTCTGGCCTAGTAGCTTATAGTCCTGTCTTGGGAGGACAGCGACTGTTATGGCAAGCCAACAGAGGGATAATCAGCAGAAAAGTGGTGAGTGGAGAAAAGAATAAAGATTGATTTGGGGGAGTGGAGCTCTCTCATTCAGAGAGGTGGTGAAGGGTACTGGTACCATCTCCCAAGGCAACCCATTCATTACATCTCAACCCCACCGATGTGCTGCCCAACTTGGAGCTTATCATGTGTGGAGTGGGAATAGGTATGGAAAGGTAGATGCCTGACTGACATCTTTCTCTCTGACTGCTGCAGAGTGCTCCCATGTGCAAAGGTGGAATGGGGTCAGGAGTACTCTCTATATACAGAGGTGGGATGGTGGTAGAGGAGGAGTGATGCAAATGTGTGGAGGTGTCCCTATGTGTAAGAGTGGGATGGATGGGGAGCAATGCTCCCTATGTAGGGGCAGTGGGATGAAGGGGTTGATTGCTCCCCATGTACAGAGCTGATATGAAGTGGGAGCAAAGTTCCCCATGTGTGGAGGTTGAATGGAGGGAGAGGAGTGCTCCCTATGTGCAGGAAGTGGGATGCAGTGGGAGAAGTACTGTCCATGTCGGGGAGGTGAAATATAGTGGGAGAAGCACTGGAGGGGTCAGGGGATGAGTGTTCACAATGTATGGAGGTGGGATGGAGGTGGAGCAATGATACCGATGTGTGGAGATGAAATGGAGGGAAGAGTGCTTTCCATGTTCAAGTTTACTGTGAAGGGATAAAATCCATTCAGCAAGCTCATTTGCAAGGAGGTCCCTTGTACAAGCAATGATAAAGACAATATACGGTGTCAGATACAAAAAGTAAGGACACATAATATACAGTAAACCAAAAAAAGCAATTTTCTTTATGTTAGTATTTACAATATGTACCATGTTGCATTCAGCAAGGATTGAGACTAAATATGATTACATAAGACACTATGTCCACCATGTGAAAGAGGGCTGGAGAAGGAGAATTGCTCCCCATATGCAAAGGAGGCATGGAGGGGGAGGAGTGCTCTCTATGTGCAAATGTGTAATGTAGGGGGAGGAGTGCTCCCCATGTGTGGAGGTGGGATGGGGGGGCAATCACTTAATGGCCACCATCCTAGACCCCACTCCAGCCTGTGTGTGAAATTTTGTGGCAAGGGCACAGTTTATGATGGGGCAGGTGTGCAATCCACATATTTTCTCTGGCTGCTGTAATTGAATGGGTTGATAGGTGGGGGTGCAAAAGGGGGCACCAATCACCCAGGAGCACCCACTGTATCCTACCCTCCACCTACCCAGCAGAGTGGGAATGATTGTGGAGGGGCAGCTACAAGATCCACATTTTTATTGCTCAGTACCTCAGAGTGATCTCCATGGGTAGAGCACATTAGGTGGGAGGGCCTCTGGCTGAAGCAGAGTGTTCTGCAAGTGTAGAGGTGGGGCATAGAGTGAGAAGTTGCCAGTCACCCAAAGTCCACTCCAACCTTCATGCTAGCTGTGGTGGAGCACAGACAGGTATGAAGAGGCCGATGTGCAACTTGCATCCTTATCCTTGGCTGCTACTGGGTGCTACTCCTTGTGTGGAGGTGGGATAGGGATATGGTGCATCATTTTCCCAGAGCCACCTGCCTGGAACCCACCCATGGCTCTGTCCGGGTGCTTCTTTTGTGCAGTGGTGGAATAGGTGCACCAAGCTTGTTTTACATTATGTCTCTCCTGTCTCTCATGCTCTCTCTCTCTCTTTCTCTCTCTAACGTCCGCTCCTCTATGGTGAAAGGAAAACTCTACAGCACTGCTCTCTGTCCCAGTCATGGCACTCTTGCTGCCACTTTCTCTGCCTCTCTGTATGTGCTGTATGCTTCTACTGAGCTTCAGTAAAACAAACAGAGTCAGACCAATAGCAAGGTGCTGGAAAAGTGAGCAGAAATAAAATGGATGGCAACTGAGCCCAGGTGCACACTGTACTCCACTTCTCTTTTTGGTGGGGGGTGAAGGGGGTTGACACAATCTCTGACTGGAACAGATTGGACCTGCACATATTTGCCACATTGAAAGCGACTCTTGCTGTTGCTGTGTCTCTCTCTCGGGGGGGGGGTTGGAGGGAGTACACACTGCTAGGGGACAGGCCACCCATTTAGATTAATGTTTGTTCAGGTGCAGGTCTGGGAGCCACCGGTCATTGTGGTTATGGTCACTACATTGCGCTGCCCTCAGTATCACACTGCCAAGGTGGTGCTGCAATAATGACAGCTTGTCACCTGGTGATCACTCTCATTCTGCTTACTTACCACATCTCAGCATGTTGCTGTCACTGTTTGTGGGCTCTCTCTGTGCTCTGTCCCCGACAGTGGTGCCACTCACCACCTCTTTCAATCCTGCACTCTCTTTCGGGCGGGGCACTGCTGCCTCTCCTTCTTGGTATCTGTCCCTGCAGCCTGTGTCTTTCTCTCACCCTGCCATCCAGGTTTAAGCTACAGCTCTGCAGGCAATGCTGCCTCACTTCTCAGCACTCTTGCTCCTTGTATTGTGTGGTAGGGTGGGGGGGACACTGAGGCAGCAGATCCACGGGGTAGGTCAGTGAATACCATCACAGAGAGCAATGCTCAGGCTGGGCATTGTGGCACAGATGAAGCACTGGAGAGAGGAGCTCAGGGACAAGAACACGCACTGTCATTCACACAGACACACAAACAAGTTCAACACCAATGTCTGTTGGGGTGGGGGAAGGATAAATATTTATTTGTTCTTTACTGCTAGGACTGTTTACTGCTTATAGCACAGAGAGTGGCAGATGCTGTGTGTGGCTGGATACCCAGACATCTGCAGGATGGGTGGGGAGACAAGTAATAAGATCAGCAAGGGCATGAATGAAAGGAATGAAGTGCTCTCATTTGAGCACTTTATTTCTTCCAACTAGAGAACGGATTCCAGCTGTGAAACTGTGACTAGTGTCGCAATCTGGTTGCATGCTCATTGGTCTGTCAGGGACAAGCTCACTGCAGATTGCTGTGCATTGAACTCATCCCTGACACACCTCTGAAATGTCATTCTACCTCAAGAAGTTTCTTGCACACATGCAGAGAAACATAAAAAACTATAACAAATTTAGATTAGTGACTACCCTCATTTGAAAGGCATTTTCTCCTGAACACAAACATGTAAAATAATGCACTTGGGATACAGAAATCCAGGGGCAGAGTACACATGGGTGGAGTGGTATTGACAATATTAAGAAAGCACACATTCAAAAAAAGGAGCTTTTACATACAGTTGATTACTGTTTAGCAATATTTTGCATCTCTGGCTGCCATTGTATATCTGATGCAAACCCATAATGCTGTTCTTCACTTGAAGCAAAATGGGGTGGGGTGGAGGCCATAACTGACTCCTTGTTTTTGTGTTCAAGGGGTTTCTTTACAGCAAAAACAAGGAAAGGGGTCATTTCTAAAATGTGCAGATGAACATGGGAACCACTTTTTTCCAGAGCATGCTACCACCGGCAGCTACCGCTTCAAGACTGCTGCTACCCCACCTAATGCAATCAGGTGAAAACCAGATGTAGTCTACCAGCACTGAGATCAATATGGTTAAGGTGCATCAGCCAGAAATGAATGCTTAGAAAAGAATGAGAACATGACTGTGATGACGAGCAAGTCCCAGACCAGATCTCTAGTTTAATAGACTCCTCCTGAGTCTGATTTGTATGACTGCATGGGCCAAGCTCCATGGATGTTATGTCATCATCAGATTTGTATAACAGCACTGTGGAAGCACGTAACTGGACCGCTGTCTGATGTGCTGCCACAGTGCTCCGACATAGTTTCCAGTGATTCTGTTTATTATTACTTACGGCAGACTGCAGTGCAGTGAAAGCACTGCATATTCTTTTCCATGATCGTGCCACTCCTAAATGCTCTCAACAGCCATATTGGCTCTGGCCAGATCTTGTCTTTGATGTAGTTAGTGATACAAGTCCAAATCTTGGCTACCAGCTGTTTATCATTAAGGAGCTGCTTATTAAGTTTTCAAGGTAGGTCATTATCAGATCACTGTGTGAAAGAATGCTGGAGAAGCACTGGTGAATGATCCGCTAGGATCCTGGCTACTATTTTTATTTACTTATTTATTTATTGAAAACTTCAGAGGTTACTTTTGAGCACAAGTTCTCATTTACAAAAGTTCCACATCAGATACATAGTCATGTAATGATATTTAGCACTGGTGCATCCCGTGTAGCAGTTGACTGGAGATAAGGAAATAATCCAGCCAGGAATATGAGTTGGGGGGGAGTAAACAGTAGGTGTATTCCTTATTATTGGCTGATAGTATTCGCCAAGGATCAGCTAGACCCAAGGTATCCATCAGTTCATGGATAACCCTTTATGCTGGTGATAAACCAACCCTCTTAGCCTTAGATTTAGCTTGGTCTGTATTTAGTATCAAGCTCCACTCTGCAGCTAATATAATAGGGAGCTATACAAAAGGGACAATGTGAGTCAGGAGAATGGAGAAAAAAAACAGGGGTTTCTCTATTTGGCCCATAAATATTTCCTATCAGTACTTCAGTATTTTCTAAGATACCAGTTAGGAAATGGTATCTGCCCTGGGGATCAGCTATTGTATGTGAGAGTTGAAGCTTGACTTTTCTAGAGAAAAGTGTGACCACACTCCTTTATCTGGTGCAATCACCGTAAGCCTGCTCCGTCCACTCCCTTTGAAACAGCACAGCTTCTTTGGTTAAAAGGTAGGACTCTTGAAACAATATCATTTGGGCTTTAGTTATTCTCAGGTGTTTAAAACGCATTCCCTTCCAGAACGTACATATGAGTTGAAACAATCTATGCTTAATCTTGTTCAAAATAGCCACCTCGAGCTGAATGGGTTAAGTATCTGATATCTCTTTGTTTTTGCTCTTGTACCCTTGATGTTCCATGTAACATATTGGATGATACTACCTATTAAAAACACAATGCAGTATAGGCATTGGGATATTTCAACTTATCACTGCAAGCCCTTTAGGTACATTTCTCCTATACAGCAATAGGCAATCACTCCAGCCCCCCAATCCCACACAGAAACAATCAATAACAGTGATAGCAATTAATACAACACATGTAACATCAAACGTTATCCCTGAGAGTAAACCATTTGAGGACAGTGAATGTCTCGGGGGGGCCCTCTACCTCAGTCCTGATGACTGCTCTTCTAGTGGATTGGTATGTGCTGAGCTGAAGGGAGGAATACGAACCCCTGATCGGCACTGCACTGCACTGTCTTATTAAATGGCCTCCTATAGCCTGTTAACATCATTGAAAGCTATGATGATGAGTTCTGACAGCATCCTCAAGGCCAGTCCTTACCACCATTCCATTAACTGCAAACATGATTTGTTAATATGAGCAACCAGTATTCTTAAAATTATCAGGGTTAACAAGATAAGACATTCAATTTGTACACCTGCATACACCATTGTTTGGCGTGGCATTTCTATTCTTGCCATGTGGGAGAATATTTATATGGTAACAAGTACTACAACAGAATCATGGCAGTATATAGCCCTTCCCCAAGTCCAAAATGTCATTCATGCCATCAAGCATTTGTACTTTCCCTAGTTGGTACCTGTTTTCAGTCCTACAAAGTTTCTGGCAAAAGGTTTACCACAGGGCAATTGTTTTTACCATATTTGGAAGCGCTCCCCCTTTCAGCCTTTGTTGCCAATAGAACCACTTCTGTGATCAAACACACTGGCTCTGGGGTAGGCTGCCATGGGCATGTGAGCAGGCAAGCTCAGTAGCCCATAAGAAGGCATTTTCAAAGCAGGCTAATCATGGGGCTCACAGGGTTTTACTTGTGGCAGTCTTGATGCCTTTTTGTGGGAAGCTGGAGCACTGTAGAAGTGGAATGAAGGAAGAGATTGTGCTCCTCGAGGTTGGGGGGAGGAGGAGGAGGGATGTGGAAGTTTGAGCATTCCACTAGGCAGCATCTGCAAGGTGAACAGTGGCTCACAACGGCAGCAACTTGATTAGAGCAAATGAGCTAAAGCAACTTTTAGCATTTTCATCTGGCACAAAGGTGCAGATCCAGTGTCTCACTAAGGTGTGAGTGACAAACACACGGCATCTGGTAAGGTCTTATTTTTAGGTCTTGCCTTCAACAGTGTGGGCTGCTATGAGTTGAGAAGAGGTTCAGGGACATGTTAGGTACATCTCTGCGGGCATCGGTGGTAGAGAAATACTGTTTCTGTCCATCTGGAGAGTGCACTAAAAGCTTAGCTGAATAACCACACAGAATTTTATTCCAACAGCAAAAAGTTTGTTCTTAAAGAGCTGGTGACACATTCAGGAGAACTTTAACAAAACCTAATATTTAGACACAGTTGTATTCCCCATTAGTGCTGTATTCCTCCTCCCCATTATTTATTACTGAGGCAGTCTGTATGAAAACAGGATCTTTGCTTCTGAAGAGTTTGTCTATTCCTGCTGCTTTCTCCCACCTGAAGTCATAAAGCAGTGCTTGTGATATCAAAGTTACTCCCATGGCAACAGATTGTGATTTCACAACAGAGAATTATGACTTGAAGTAGAGAGTAAGCTACAGAGGCAGATGGACGCTAAATGAACCCTAAGGGATAAAGTAATAAATAATGGGGAGGAGAAACATATAAAATATAAATGCAATGCAGGCAGACTTATACCTAATTACTATGTTTTTTAAAGTTTTCTTTGAGGCCTCAGTAGCTCTTAAAGCTCTTTATATTCCATCTGCCGAACCCATACTTGAGCACTCAGATCGCTAAAAATATGCAACTTCTGGCCTTCCCACTCCCACAGTATTTATTTGGTCTCTCTTGCTTTGGGAAAAAATGTGGTTCTTATCTAGATAGTTTTGGAGGCAGAATATGATTGATTTGCGGTCTGTCTCCTGAGTTTCACAGTGGCCTCAGCATGATGGGTGAGCTCCACAATGTTGTTGGGGTCATTTAGGGAAGGGCCCACTATTTTGGTACACAATTTTTGGTTGAAGGAGACTGTTCCCTGCCCCTTGGAGTGTTCTGGGAGATCCACAGCCACAAGATTATTCCTTTGGCTTTGACCCTTTTGGCCCTCTAGCTGATCCTCTAACTTCTGCTCTTTACATCTTAAGCTGGTGTGCGTTTGGTCTGTTCATTCCACGCAATCTTCTAAGGAGCTAGTTTGAGCTTCTGACTCAGAAACCATTCTTATTAGGGCTTCTGTGTTGGCTTAAAATCTTTGAAACCTAGATAGATCAAGAAGGTGTCCTCAATAGCCCAAAAGTTCCTGAAAAACATGTCCATCTGGTCTGGGATGGGTTGGCAGTGCAGTCAAGAGGGGTGCAGTCAAAAAGTCATCTGCCTTATCCTATTTGCTGGCCTGGAACTGTTCAGGCAGAAGCATTGCAGGCATTTCAGTGTTTATTTTCTTCAGATTTTTATCTATTTCGGGGGTAAGTTTGGTATGCTCAAACAGCTAATTGCTTGCTCTTTTCAATTCTGTCACTTAGAGTCCTATTTTTTTTAGTTTTTTTTGTTGATTAGGAAAGGAGGGCTAGGCAATTCTGCATATTTTCAGCATTCCACCTGGTGAGGCGGGGGAGATGGAAACCAAGAGAAATTGAACCAGATTAAGCTGTTTGTGGCATTTTTTAGTGAATGGGGAAAATTTGGCCAGGACACTGGGGAAATTCCCCTACTGAACTGTAGGGGGACCCCTTGGCCATCTATCACAGGATGGCCATTCCAGCTGAGATGCGAAAGGAGATGGACATGGAAGGTGCAGGAGAGCAGGCCTCCTCTCCTGCACTAGCTGTGCCAGAGGCTGTAGATGAAGAAATCGCTGTGGCAGAGATATTGGCAGAAAGCATAATTGTAATAGAGGAAGATGTACCAAAATATGTGTGCTCTCAGGCAGCAGTACCCTGTGAGAAAGAATTAAATGCAAACAAGATACAATTAATGTTACAAAAGCAAGAACTATTGCAGAAAGTATTTTTGGCAGAAAAGGAACTTGCGGCTCTTCCAGAAAGAACAGAGCCTGTCACACAGTCGGCTGCATTTGTCAAAGCAGCAGTGAGTCAGCCTAATGCTGATGTGGCAAACAAACAGGCTGTGAGCTTGGAGCACAGCTCAGCTGGAGCAAGAACTATAGTAAAAACATGGAATGGAGTTAAAGAGAGGTCTGGCAGTAAAGTCGGGGTTTCTTCTGAGTGCCAAAAACCCATAAGTGTAAAGAAAGGAAAAAAAGGTAAACAGCTTGGCACAAAGAGGCAGAACAACAAGCAGCAAGATGTGCTAACCCAGCAGAAAGCACAGAAGGGGTTAGAAGATGCAGTATTCTTTTTTCCTCAAGAACAGAAGCCTGTTTGGAGAAAAAAACAGGACCAGACTAATTCTAATTCATGCCATGTACAAGATCAAATGATTGAGGAAACTTGTGACCAAACACTGGATATGGAAGTGGGGGGCCCCAATTGGACCCCTGAAGTGGCACTAAAAAATGCTGGATCAGAGCAAGCAGTGGATGGGTCATGGTCTCCTGACTCTCAAGACCCAGTATACATTAATATGCTGAAGAAAACTATAGAAACTGTGGCCACCAACGAGGTTCCATTAGAGAGCTCCAACCTACCCTGGGGTAAACACTCTGAAATTACAGTGACTACTGCTGAAAAAAGTATTATTGATGTAATTAATTAACCTAATGCTGGTTTGAGGGAGGGGATGTGTATGGTCCAGAATATAGTACAGGAGAATAATGTGATGTCTCTCCCCAGCATCAGAATGGTGCCTAGTGTGCAGATAGGTGTGGCGGCCTTGGAAAATGGAGACCATACCAGGTTAGGTGCAGCTCCTGCAATAGTGTTAGAGGGGTGCACGGAGCAGGGAAGGCAGGAGGTTGGTGTTTCTACTACAGACATGAGGGAGGGGAAGTGTTCAGGTCAGAATGGGATACAGAGGAATAATGTGGTGATGTACCCTAGCAACAGGGCCGAGTCTCATGTACAAAGGGAATGAGGGTACTTCAGAAAATGAACAACAAGTCAAGTTAGGTCCAGCAGCTGTCTTAGTTCAGGAGGGTGGTGTGGAGCAAGAAAGACAGGGAGTTGGTTTTAAATTAACGGATTTGTTTGTTAGCAAAGGAGAGCCAGCTGCAAGGGTAATGCAATTAGGATTTTATATAAAAGGGGACTAGAAAGCCTCCCGGAGAGAGAGTTTACATTGCAAAAACACTACTAAAAAGCTCCATGCAATTTTTTTCCTCTGAAATATTTGCATTGATTAGGTTGGGAAATTCAAACCATGATGTGAGTTTTAAAAACATGTCCAGTCTGGATAGAATTTGGGCCCAATATGCTACAAGTAAGAACTCTCCAGTTTGGTCTCCATTTCATGTAATCCCCCTAACTAAACAAGCAGTTAAGAACATTACCATTGTGTTCAGAAATGAGAGGGTTAATATTGAAGATATCCTTTTTTGATTACGGCAATGCTGTGAAGTTTTGAACAAACCAACCCCTACACTTGACAGTGAGCAAATTTGGGATGGTGGGTGGAGGGTTAGGGTGAAGTTGTACACCACTAATTCAGGGTCTGGTCACCTGCCTAGTTTTTTCTATTTAGGCAAAGACAAAAGGATGATTTTTTATGCCAGTCAGCCCAAATCATGTTTCAAATGTGGCTCAAGGGTGCATTTGAGCTCGGCCTGTGGTACGGTCAAATGTAGTCACTGCCTAGAGTTTGGACATAATTCAGAGTCAAGTTTAAATGTATTTAAATGTAATCTTTGTGAGCACACAGGTCATGCCTACGGGCATTGTCCGTGGGCCTCACATAACAGAGAGGACTGCCCCTCACATGAAGGTCTGAGTAACCAAGCTCAACAACAACTAGCTAAAAGAGTTGCAGAACAAAGTCTGAGGGAAGTACTGACTAAGGCAAAGCAGAATTATCCTGAGGAGAGAGCGATTCAAGAGAAACAGAATTAGCAACTCCTAGTTTGGTAGCTAGCACTTCAGAACCAGAGCAAGAAGGGGTACAGAATAACATGGGTTCTCAGGGAGACTCGATTGAGATGCCCCCATCCCCGGTACTCCCCCTGCAAGGTATGGAAAAAGAAACATTCAAAACAGTACAGCAAAAAAAAAAAACAGGCACGGGCAGTGGTTCCTAAACAAGATAGCACAGTGGCTGAGTCAAGATTGTAGAAAGCTGGTAATAAATATACTTTATTGTATTCAGATGCTACAGATAGAGAATCGGATGGGGAAGAAACTGATTCCTCCTCCGTTATATCAAATACTGATACAGATGGGGGAAGGGTATTGGATCCTATTGCCAAATGTACCAGACAGGGTAGGAGAAGTAAAATCAATTAATACCCTGCATAATTATGGATTCCCTGTCCATAACCTCTCTTAATACTAACAGTATCAAGGGGGAAAGGAAATTAGGAGGGGATATGTTGTCCCTACAGAGTCATCATAATGACATAATCTGTTTGGTGAACACTAGGATCAAATCCAACAGAGAGTTGCAACAGGCCTCAAGGGCATGGCAACAAGGCCCCTCATTCTGGTCCACAGGGACTGACCGCTGTGATGGGATAGGGATACTTTTCACCAAGTCAAATTTGAAAGTGTCTAGACTGGTGGATATATATCCAGGCAGCACTATGCTGCTAGATTTCTCCTATTGTAATGAACAATTTAGTTTAATTGTCATTTATGCTCCACAATCCAAAGCTCAGAGGACAACCCTATTTAAGCAGGTACAACCTTACCTACATACATACATCTCGCTTAACAGTATGGGCAGGGGATTTTAATTGTGGGATGCAGCTGGCAGATAGGGGTCTACGGACATCAAAATTGTTTAGTGATTCAGTGTCTCTTAATCAAATTGTAGCTACAGCTAATCTTAATGATGCCTACAGGTGTTTATATCCTTCAGGTGGGTTCACATATTACAGAAGTACAATTAAAACTAGAATTGATTTTATTTTTGTGTCCAGAATTCTACATATTTTAGAATGCAAGATGCTTGTTCAGCAGTTTTCAGACCATGTTGCAGTCCAGGCCAGGATCACGTGGAGAGATACCCCCCGGTGCAAAAAAAAACTCCTGGAGGTTAAATAAATCTTTACTCCAAAACCCCAAAGTTAGGAAGGCATGGGCACAAGAGTGGGCAGCCAGATTATCAGTAGCAGGTTGCTACGATGATATAACTGAATGGTGGGAGGACACTAAGATGCCTGGAAACAGGTATTTCAGAAACATGCATCAGTGGAAAGTAATAATCGGTATCTTCAATACTTGACTCTAAGGCACCAATTACAGTATCTCACTTCCTTATCAGATAGCACATCCAGAGATTATGGGGCACAAAATCAAGAATATTAGTGATAAAATCAGGGAGTTACAATATGACAGGGCACAGTCATTAGGACAAGAGGCTAGATTTGGAACGCAACTAGCTAAAGGAGGATTTGATGCATATAAAGAATGTAAGGGATGGACAGAATCTAGAATAATGTATGAATTAACCTCTCCTTCAGGGGAAAGGGTAAGTTCTCCAGAGGAACTAGTGGATATAGTGGAGAAGCAAATGCTAGTCCAGTTTGGGAAAGAATCTAAATGCCCAGATGGGGCAGGTTTTTTAAACGCATTGGACCTTCCTCAGGTCTCAGAAAAGGAACGAGTTGGCTTAATTAAAGATATTACTGAATCTGAGGTGGCTCAAGCTATAAGGGGTTCAAAGTCTGATATGGCCCCTGGGACAGATGGCCTTACAGTAGGGCTATACAAAGCTTTTCAGGAAGAACTAGTCCCTGCTTTAACAATACTATTTAATGACATGCTGTCTACAGCTAAGTTTTCTAAATCTACTGAACTAGCAGTTTTGGTTTTAATTCATAAGAAAGGCCCTACAAATGAACTAGATAAATGGAGACCGCTGAGTCTACTTAATACGGACAGTAAGATCATTGCCAAAATTTTATTGGCCAGGCTTATAATAGTGGCACAGATAATCAGCCTGGTACAGACATGTGGTATTCCTGGTAGGAATCAAAATGACAACCTGATTATGCTAAGGGAATTATTTTCTCAAGCAGAAGGGCAGGCTATTCAAGGGTGGGTAATAGGGGTTAACCAGGAGAAGGCTTTTGACAGGATAGCCCATAAATTTCTGTTTTCAATTCTTGCAGCTTTTGGTAGTCCACTATACTTCATAGCTTGGATCAAAGCATTGTCAGTATGCAGTAATAATTCCTAAAGTGAATGGTTGGAGGGGGAATAAAATATTGGTGAAGAGAGGAGTGAGACAGGGTTGCCCCTTAAGCCCCCTCTTATACATCTTTGGGATGGATACATTTTTAAGAATCCTGGAGCGATGCCCAGAGGTAGTAGGGTTACAGGTGAATAAGAACCCCCCCCTATTAAAGCATTAGCATATGCTCATGGTGTGGTCCTGACACTAAGAAGCGACTCAGATGAGGAAGCCCTGTACAATACTGTAGCCCAGTATTCGAGGATATCAGCGTCCCAGATAAATAAAAATAAAAGTCGGGGTGTTCCAGTAGGAGGTATGCAGATTCCCTTATCTAGAACTTTAGCAGGATTTAACATTTCTCTTGAACTCCTGAAAGTTCTGGGAATCCTTTTTGGTCCAGGAGATATTCAGACAGATAATTGGGAGAGTGCCTTAGTTAGAGGAGACAGACTGGTTGCAGGATGGAGACAGCATCAGATTGGGAAAAAAAGAGCGTTTACTTGATTAAGTCATTATTGGTAGCAATATTTTTATATTTGTGCTGTTTGTTTCCTCTCCATATGAAACTGTTCACATGCTTATTTAATATTTTTTTCAGGGTTTTTGGAGTCTCGATTAAACCCCATTAAAAGGGAAATAACTTATAGGCCAATTACTGGGGGTTGGGTATGATTAACCCTATGGCCTTTTTTCTCACTATGTTTTTGAGTTATAATATAGGTTGAGCCTTGAAACCAGGGTACAAACTATGGAAATCTCTAGTTACTTCCTGGTTGATCCCTGGTATTCCAGTATGGGAGGAAGGGCAGAGTAGATTAGTAAAGAAGGTAACAGGAATCCTATCTTTTGGAATAGAGGTCATAAAACAAGCAATAATATAGGGTCTGGTGCCCAATGACTGTATAATATTAGGTAGGAAAGCTTTATATGATAAGGTAGTGAGGTTTGAGGGCCAAGATAGAGTGGTATTCCCAAATTGCCCACAAGGGCATAACATATGGGTTTTGAAACAATTAGTGAACTAGAAAATTCCGGTATATGTGTGAGGCAATATATGATTGGGTAATTATGACAGATTAAGTGTAAGAGGTAATAACAAACATAAGATGGTAACAGAGAGATATTGACCAAGAGATTCTTGTTTCCAAAAAGTGGAAACACAGAAACATTTATTTTTGGAATGTCAGTTTACCCGGTTATTCTGGGAATCACTAGCAGATGAATGGGAGGAACCACTGTTTTTTAGTCTTACATATTCAGAGATATTGTTTGGCAATAATGCATTAATGGATACTAAGTATAATAGGGAAACCATATACATAGTATTAGCAATTGTGAGATATTATTTATGGCAGGCCAGATGTTTATTGGTTTTACAACAATTGAAGATATCACAGCAAGAGATTGTGAATACTATCAGAAAGGCAGTACAGTATGTTCAGCAAAAAGATTTTAAGTGCAATTCTAGGGCATGGTATAATCATTTATGGGTGAATTGTGATACATGGCATTTGGTATGATTATGGGTTTTAGTATACAATTGCCTGTATACATTTTCGGAAAGATAAGTATTCTCTTTTGTATTTTGCTAATATGTTTAATATATATGTATGTCATGGTTATGAATGATGTTTATTTTGTTTTGGTATTGTAATGAAGTCTACATTTTCTCAATAAAATTCCCCTACTCATCCTGTAGGGGGAACTGCTGAGCCTCACTTGTGCTGAGGGCCATACGGGCCATGGAGCAGAAGGAGATGGACATTGTGGAAGTCGGGGACCTAATCTCACCTTCAACCCCTATCTTGCAGGAGACGGAAGGTTCTGAGGATATGGATTCTTTGGATTTACTTTCTATTCGACGGGACCAGGCAAGCGAATTAAGCTGATGTTTTATATACAGATCTTTTTAATACTGCACTTATAGAGTGATCGGGTGTTGATCTTCATCAATTATTGCTGCAGGAAGAAACGCATCATTTGGAAAGGAGAAGACATTTGGAACTAGTGATTCAAATATCAACTGATGGTACGAGGAATGTGGAAGGATCTGGGGTGGCACCACTGAGTTCTACACATCATGCTGAGTTACCGACTGCTTCAGAGACCATACTACAGATTCAGGTACCCACTCCACTTATTATCATATTGTGCCTGGGCAACAAGACGATGCTACAATATTTACTTTTTCTAGCACAAAGCCATCTGCTACAGCTGTATTGGAACAGGATCGTTTACAATATCTTTACCGGGAGTGTCATTCGCTAAGTCCTCATGGGCTGCAGGGAGGGAGCAACAGCCTATTTGTCCAGTTTCTGCTAATTCACAGAGGGATGTCCATGAGATTTGGGAGATGGAGCAGGTTGTGAAGTTGGGCCCAAACTGTGTCACAGCTCAGATCCCCCCAGTACTGCCCTGAACATGAATATGGGCAAAGTACTTTCCCCGCCACTGCATAATTTAAATAAAGATCAGACTGGAGATCAATGTGGTATATTTTCTAATGATAAGGGCCCCTCTGTGGAAACTCTTAATCAGCATGGGCTTTCTGATACTAGTTCATATATTTCCCCTAATGCGAAGTGTTCTTCATGGCCTTCTATGGGCAGAAACTCCAGGGGATGGCAATGCTGTACACAAAAATTTGAGAGTAAAGGAGGGTGGCCAGAAATGAAAATCAGATGATTCAAGACGGACACTTGAATCACAAGTTTTACTTCATAGGAATATTGCGAAGCCTAGCACAGTGGGTATCGCGCATAGTGTTTCTCCCTATAACTTTGATCCCCCTTTGTCAATGGTGGCTGCAATTAAGCAAGCTTTTGGGTTGGACAGACACCCTGGAGGGGATAAGCTTGGACAGAAACCACACTTAAAGGGGTAGGTTGGATTCAAAATGAGTTGGGACAATGGGTCCCTGACCCTAACTGGGATATGACTACATTTTCTCAGTCACCTATTTCCCCAGACTGGTTGCCTCTGTTAACGAGGTTCAAAGGGAACAGGTATTGTTACATGCTGAACACAGTGTGCCTCATCCTTTGGCACAAAACCATGCTGTGCCTATACAGTTACCAGAGGCATCTAAAGGGCCTGGTCAGCTTGAGATAACATCACAAGGCAATTTTTCTCAGCCACCCCTGCAGTCACAGCAAGATACCAATGTGAACCCCCCAGTGGCACCAACTATCTTACCTATAACAGCAGAGCAGGCAAATATTGAGGGCCAAGAGCACAGCTCTGTGCCTCTGATGGTGACGCTCCTATAGAACCCCCTCCTAAATCTCTTTTATCTGAACATTTGTCAAACTAAATACGACTAAACCACTTCCAAGAAAACATGCTATTCATTTCAAATACAAAGGAGGCCTGGATGTTCATCCAGATTGACAATATGTGTGAAAATCATTAATAAAAGATTCTTTGTGTTTTTATCCTGCTGACGTTTTCACCTTTATACATATCTCTGGAGAATATATTTATGATATCAGTTTCCATTCCGCTGCTCTTTTGGATGCCTTTTGAGCTAAGTATAACCAGGGTAAAACCTCCCCTCTTAGGCTCCCTTTTATGGTGATCCCACTGACAAAGCCTCTTATGAAATTTGTTATGATTATGTTTCATAACGAAAGTGTTCCAGTAGCAGACATCAATCACTGGCTGCAGGAAAAAATACCAGGTTCTTGGCCCACCAGAGGCTATATTGGATAGAGAACAATTCTGGACTGGAGGGTGGAAGTTCCATGTTAAACTGCTTCAGTCAGATGATGGAATTCTTCATATTCCTGTTTTTTTTTGGGGGGGGGGCATGATCAGGGAGTCTGTTTCTAACCAGGCCAGCCTAGAGCATGCTACTGTTGTGGTTCACAAACTCATCTGTCCAGTGTCTGTGACAAACTGAGGTGTAATCTGTGCAACAAAGTTGGTCATATAAATTCCAGATGTATGAATACCTCCCGCTGTAATCTTTGCAAAGAGAAGGGCCATCTTTACAGAGACTGCCCATGTGCAGCAGTGAATACCACTCAATCCTTAGATGCGGAGGTCCTTATTAATAAAGCTCAGGCTGAAGAACCTTTGGACCCTTCCCATCTTCCGGCTCAACTGGATTTATGCAATGAATCCTCAGTGGAGGTGCTAGGGCCCACTGTTCCTACGGTGGTTAAGGTACCCTCACCCCACAGCACATCTCCATCTCTACCAGGACAATCAACAGTGCTGGTTCCACTCCTGCAACCCGTGTGTTATATAGATTCAGTGGACGTTTCAGTTGACAATTCCTTGGAGGTATTACCCTCTTCGGCTGAGTCTGTTCCTCTTACTCAGAGAAGGTCCTCTAGAAGACCAATGAAGGCAGACCCTCCCCTAGGAGTGAAATCCAAAAATCCCTATGAAATTCTTGGTACTTCTGAGTGGGGAGACTCAGACCAGGAGCAGGACTCTAGGGAGAAGATGGAGGTCGTGGAAACTTGTGCCTCCCCATCTGAGAGGTTTTATACTGGGAAGAAGAAAAAAGAAATGAAAAAAATTAATTCTGCTCCACACTGATGAACACTGGTATCTCTACAATGACAACATTTAATTGCCACAGTCTTCTGAATTCCAAAAAGAGACAGGCTGTTTTCCAATTAATTTCTGACCTTAATATTGAGTTTGTGTTTTTACAGGAAACATGGATGGCATCAGTTTCTCATCTTCAGGCCTTCAAATCAGAATGGCCATGGGGCCCTTCCTTTTGGTCCTTCGGGACTGACCGGGCAGATAGGGTGAGTTTTGTCTTTACCGGGAATCATTTTTCTTTATTTAGAATCATAGATCCCATTCCTGGGAGGGTTTTAGTTTTAGATGGGTACTGGGATGGTGCACCTTGTTGGTTGATCAACGTTTATGCCCTGCAACTAAAAGCTGAAAGGACTAATATATTCTAGGCAGTATAGCCTAGAGGTTAGAGTAACGAGCTGTGAACGAGCTTGGTACATCCAGCATACCAGACCTTGGTTTGATTCTCACAACCTGCACTTGCATACTGTGTGATTCTGAGCAAGTCACTTAACTGCCCAGTGCTTCCAGGTCACCCCTGAAAAGAGGCACTTGTGCTTAGTGGGCCTTACCCCGTTGCCAAAGACTAAAATAAATATTTATGTACCACTAAACGGGTCCTTTTTGGTGGGGATTTTAATTGCAGCCTGACAATTCCCAGTAAACACAAATCCTCTGCTAAAGTTTATTGTGGTTCAGTTGCTTTTGCGCGATGTATCATACTGGCAGAGCTCTTGAACTGTAACTCGAATATTGTTCCGCCCCATTATTTTACTTATAGGCGGGCACAATTTGCTTTGTTTATTGATTACCTGTTTATCTCAAAATGACAGATAGTGCATAAGGCCTCTATTTGTCTGATTGAGTTTTCTGACCACATGATGATTATTACTTCTTTTCGTTTGGATTCCCATCATGTCGAGGTGCAGACCAGATGGAAATTGAACGTGCAGTTGCTTCAGTCTCCTCACCTTCAGCATACTATTAGACAACATTTAGCAATATGAGCCCCTGTGCTTGATTTATATGAGGACCTAGAGGAATGGTGGTTGCAGACAAAAACAGACATCTACCTGGTCTTCCAAAGATAGAGTGAGGATAAATCTAGATACCAATGTTTCAAATACTTAACTCTACAAAAACAATTTCAACATATTTTATCCCTACCCTCTATGAGAGCCAGTGATCTGACTTCCTGAATTGATCATGTGAAAAGTCAAATGTAGGAATTACAATATGACAGGGCTAGCACCATCAGAGCACAGTTATCCTATGGAACACAGAAGTCTCCTATTTTGGATCCCTGTGTGGCTTGCAAATCCAGGCGGGTAGCATCCTCTCTCTCTAGCCTTCAGTGACCTGATGGTACATTAGTGACCTCAGTGAATGACGTCTTTCAGATTTTCACACTGGAAATAAAGAGGGGAGGTGTCCCTTCACAGGAATGGGCAACCTACCTCTCCACCTTAGGACAGTGTTCACCCCCCTTCTGAATTGGATTCTCTTACTGGTCCCATTTCTTCTAAAGAGATTTTGGATGTGATTAACACCCAGAAACTGGGGGCAGCCCTGGGTCTGGATGGTCTTCCATTTGAATTTTATAAGACTTTTGCTTCAGAACTAGCCTGTTGTCTTGATTGAGTTTTTTGTTATTTTTTTTCACAGAACCAGGTTCCAGACCCCTTTTCCTGGAGTCTAACAATTTTCTTATTCAAATCAGGAGACCGATCCTTACTCCGGAATTGGAGGCCAATCAGCCTGCTGAATGGGGATTTCAAAATCCTCTCTCAACTTCCCCATCTTCATTTATGGGCTCTGGCAGTACACATTATACATCCTGTCCAGTTTTGTAGTCTTCCTGACAAATCTAGCCCTCACCCTCGGATTATTCTAAGAGAACTATGGGAATTTTATCAGTCTAAGCATTATGATGGCTGGATAATTTCTTTGGATCAGGAAAAAGCGTTCAACCAAGTAGACCAGGGTTTTTTATTTTCAGTACTGGAAACATATGAAATCCCTGGGTTCTTTATTGACAAATATCAGGGAGAATTTACAGGCTGGCAATCTGAACATGAATGCTTGTGTGTGCCTACAGCCTACATTTGACGGCTCAGCCTGTATGGTACAAATAATAACTAATTTGAACGGTACTGTGGAGCACAACCCACGCTGTAACTTAGTAGAAGTTACTACTAGAACTACACCCTTCTCGGCAACTACTTTGTCAAAATCGGCCGGGTTTGTTTTCAAGCAGCCACAGGTCGAGGGAGATGCGTCTGCAGTTATATATCAAACTAATAAGACAGAACAAAAAGGACTCACTGAATTTGTCTTTTCTGGAGCAGGGAATAAACAGGGAAAACCAAGTGAAATAAAAACTAAAAGAGATGCAGTTCTTCTTGCTCACAGGAACATTACAGACTGTGCTAAAACAGCACGAACAACAGCGCCATCTGCTGTTTGTACGGAAATATCTCTCCCCAATGAACAGTGGTCACCAAACAAAGCTGTGTCAGAAGCAGGCTGGAAACAGGCCCCAGGGGAATTTGGATTTCTGATCCAGCATGAGACTCGCCTTTTCCTCTGTCTCAAGTTTCCCCAGAGTGGAAGCCACATGGAACGGATAAATTAAATGATGTTTCATCGGAGATTTCCGATGACCCTGCTCCACCTACCCTCTCTAAAGCTGGTAAGAACCCACCTATAGAGGCTATAAAAGGACAGGATTTACAGTCTTTACCCTCCTTTAAGTCCCTTCCAATTAATGCAACCAAACTCCCTGCAGCACTTACTACTGAAACAAATTCTGATTCTGAGCATAAACCTCGATTATCTGACCTGTTTGCTAAAACAAAAAAAGCAGCAGTTCCCTGATGAAACGCTGTCAGGATTAGATATAAAGGGGGTCTGATTGATAGACCAGGACAGATACCACGTGGGGGAAAATCCTTCTTAAAGATTCATTGCATTTCTCCCCTAGGGAGGTGTACACTTTCATAAACATTTCTGGGGAGGATAATTTTGAAGTCAGTTTTCGCACTGCATACGGCCTAGATTTGTTTTGGGAAAGATACAGGCAAGAAAAGCATAACGGGTAGATTAAGTTTTCCCCTACATGGACTCCTTTTGTTGTGATACTTTTAACTAAACTGCTCATTAAGTATGTCACAGTAATGTTTCGCAACAAAGGGGTCCATGTAGAAGATATCACTTTTTGGCTTTCTCAAAAGTGTGAGGTTATGGGGGAACCTGAAGCTATTTTAGATAGTGAACTTTTCTGGACTGGGGGGGGTGGAAATACAAGGTCAAGCTATGACAGAACGACTCTGGCATAGAACATATCCCAAATTCTTTTTTGCTGGGTAGAGATCGGGGGGTGCGTTTTTATGCAGGGCAGCCGAGGGCATGCTACAAATGCGGCTCCTGGACACATTTATCTAGCACAGGTGATAAACCTTGGTGCAATAATTGTGGGGAGGTGGGTCATATTACAATGCAATGTGCCAACCACACTCAATGTGATCTTTACGAAGATTTTGGACATGTTTTGGGGGAGTGCCCTTGTGCTGCTGGCAACAACTCATCCTGTATTAGCACAGAACTTCTTATTCAGCAAGCACAGGATTCTGCTAGCACTGCTTCTATGGCTACAAGGGCACCTCCTCAAGACCCCTCTCCCTCTGCTGACCCCTTAGTTGTAACTACTATAGTGCTTCCTGATCACTCTGATTTGGCCCCAGATCCCTCAAATGATCCTTTGGATAAGACAGTAGTACATGAAACCCTGGTCCCAGTCTGTTATGGGGCCCCTGTTGCTGTACCTAGTGGTGCACCTGACCCTCCTTTACAGGATCCTTTGCCTCGGAGAAGATCCTCTTGATTTACCAAACCTGCCACATCTGCCCCCCCCTTCAGTGGAATAAAAAAATTTGTATGCCGCCCTTTTTACATCTTGGGGAGACTCTGAGATGGATATTGGAGATTCCGACTCTCAGAAATCTGTAATAGAACAGGGCTCACGGGTCCTGGAACAGGGTTCTTATGAAGGGAAAAAGGAAAAGCAAAGGAAAAAATTTAGCCATGATTTCCTTTAGTTTGGGTCACTTTCTTTTCTGTTGAACATGGTTTGTTTTACTTTAGGTTCACTTAATATACATAGCCTATTAAACGCAGACAAGAGACAGACTGTTTTCCAATATTTTCATGACAAGGCTTTGGATATTCTGGTACTACAAGAAACATGGATGTTTAGGGAAGACCATATTTAGAGGTTTAAAAAAGAAATGGTTTGGGGCCCCTCATATTGGTCACTTGGCCTTGATAAGGCAGATGGGGTAGGGATATTTTTCCACTCCTATTCTTTTTCTCACCATAAATTAATAGATTTAGTTCCAGGCTGGGTTTTAGTACTAGATGACCTTTGGAAAGGTATGGACTGCAGGTTTATTGCGGTTTACAATTCTCAAGTAAAAGCAGAAAAAGTACTTCACATGAAGGCTATTCAAGCATTTCTAGTCACCAGTTATAAAATATTTTTATGTGGGGATTTTAATTGCAGTCTTATACAGGACAAAAAAAAGGAAGCAGGATGAGGGAAAGAAAATATATTGTGACACCGATGCACTGAATCAACTAGTAACTACTGCGGGTTTAATTAATAGTCATAACCTATCATAATAAAGGCCCTAACTTTACTTATATGAGGAATTCCTATACATCTATGATTGATTAAGTTTTTCTTTCCCCTAATTTACCTAAAGGGACTTTAGATATTAGCCCAGTAGAATTTTCAGATCATTTACTGTTAATTCTGTCTCTGGATCAGGAAGTTAAAAGGCCTGTTTTATCAGAGAACACCTCGATTTTGACTAATCCTGCTGTCATTCAATCCATGGGTGATTTATTCACTGCTAGATCATTAGTGGAATGTTTATACCAGGATAAAGGTGAATGGTGGTTAGATACGAAAATGGATATAAGAACTTGCTTCATGAAGTTTGGTAAATCACAGGGTAACTATAAGTTTTTGAAATATTTGTCTTTCAGAAAACAGTTGCAAAGATTATATTCTTTAGCTAATCTTTCGACGTATGATTATTCCACACAGATTGAGCTGATAAAAACTGAAATGAAGAAGTTTCAATATGATAGGGCATGAACTATCTGAAGCATGTTATATAATGGTACTCGTAATACCCCGGTAGGGGAACCTTTTGAAGCCTGTAAGCATACAGTATAAAAGAAAGTATGACTATAGAATATTTTATCTCCTCTGATGGTTGAAGGGTGAGTTCATCTGAGGGTCTGGAACAGCTGATGCAACAGCATTTTAAAACACTGTTACCCATTTCCCCAATTTCTAAACATGATATATTTGCTTTCTTAAAACCTATTTTAGTTGCTGATTTTCCAGATGACATTCTACATTTACAGACCCCCATCAATAAAACAGAAATTTTAAGGGCCATCACAAACCGTGATAATAATATTTCACCAGGTTTAGATGGTATTCCACATCTATTTTGTAAAACTTTTTGTCAACAGATAGCAGATAGTCTGGTCTTAGTCTATGAATATTGGTTTAATTCTGACACAATACAACCCTCCTTTGCAGAAGGTTTGCTAGTTTATCTTTTTACAAAGGGGGCTAGATCTTGCATTAAGAAGTGGAGACCTGTTGTTTTGCTCAATACTGGCTATAAAATTCTGGCTCATATACTGAATGATCGTTTAAAATCATATGCTTCCTTGGTAATTTCACCACAACAATACTCTGGACTCTCTGATAGGAGAATACAGCATGTCTTGATGATTATCAGGGATGTGATAGACCATTGCAACATGGCAGGTTTACCCGGATGAGTGGTTACAGCAGATTAGGAAAAGGCTTTCGATAGGGGTTATCACCCCTATTTGTTTGCAGTTTTAGAAGTGTATAAGGTCCCTTTAATTTTTTTGAAACTCCTTCAGTTATTATATTCTTTTTTTTCTGTGCAGACATTTTTGAGTGGATTTATTGGGAGGAGTTTTGATATTAGGCTAGGGGTACGTCAGGGATATCCTTTAAGCCTACTGTTATATATCTTTTCACTAGATCCTTTGTTGAGGCATATTGAGTTGCACCCTTTATGGTAAGGTGTGGTTTCTTTTTAAAAAAAGAGCAGATTGGTGTTTTTGTACAAGAATTACATACAGTAAATACCAGTTAGTCTCAAATGCTAAACTTAACGTTGATGAAAGTAAATTACTTTTTGTAGGGAATGTTTTAGATTTGCTGGGTGAGATACATACATAGATACATAGACAGTGTCGGCAGATAAGGGCCTATGGCCCACCCAGTCTGCCCATTTAAGTCTGTAAGTTCAGTTTATGTTTTCCAAGAAGTCTGTTGCCTCTTACCCTGACCTCCAGAATTCCTTTATGTCTATCCCATGCATTCTTAAATCCCGTGATTGTTTCAGCCCCCACCACTTCCTCTGGCAGGGTGTTCCACTTGTCCACCACCCGTTCTGTGAAGAAATTCTTCCTCACGCTTCCTCTGAATCGTCCCTCCTCCAACTTCATCCCATGCCCTCTAGTCCTGGAACATCTTTTCACTTAAAATAGTGCATTCCTGCACCCTGTTCCTCCCTGTAAGATACTTGTAAGTCTCTATCAATCCCTCTCTCCCTCCTCTCCTCCAGGGAGTAATGTGTTCAGTGCCTTCAACCTGTCCTCATAGGACTTGTGATGCAATCCATGCACCATCTTTGTTGCCCTCCTCTGAACCTTCTCTACCCTGTCTATGTGCTTACGAGGTAAGGTCTCCAGAACTGCACAGTGTACTCCAGGTGCGGCCTCACTAGTGTCTTGTATAGTGGAATTATGACCTCCCTTTCCTGCTGGTGATGCCCTGCCTATGCATCCCAGCATCCTATTTGCTTTACCTGCTGCCTTGTCACACTGTTTCCCTGCCTTGAGGTCATCAGAGATGATAACCCCAAGATCCTTTTCCTGCTTGGTGCATGCTATATCCTCACCCCCAACTGATATATTGTGCCAGGGTTTTGTGCCCCATATGCATTATCTTGCACTTCCTTGCATTGAATTTCAACTGCCAAACCCCTGACCATTCTTCAAGTTTCTGCAGGTCCCTTCTCATTCTGTCTACACCTCTGGTGTGTCTACTCTGTTACAGAGCTTTGTGTCATCGGCAAACAGTGAAATTCTGCCTTCTAGGTCCTGCGCAATGTCACTGATGAAGATATTGAATGGTACCGGTCCCAGCACTGATCCCTGTGGTACCCCACTGGTCACTCTTCCCTCTGTGGAGTGACAGCCATTTACCACCACCCTCTGTGTCCTGCTGCCCAGCCAGTTACCTACCCACCGCACTACTGTCCTGCCCACACCCATATTCCCCAGTTTGTGCAATAGTCTTCTATGTGGCACAGTGTCAAAGGCCTTGCTGAAGTCCAGATAGGCCATGTCCACTGCCCTCCCTGATCCACCTCCCAGCCACCCAGTCAAAAATTCAATGAGGTTGGTCTGACATGACCTTCCCTGGTGAAACCATGCTGCCTTGGGTCCTGTAGTCCATTGACAACCAAATGTTCCACCAATCTCTCCTTCAGTAGTGCTTCCATGATTTTCCCCACTACCGAGGTGAGGCTGACTGGTCTGTAGTTCCCCGCTTCCTCTTTGTTCCCACTTTTGTATAAGGGGACTACATTTGCTATCCTCCGGTCTTTGGGTACCTCCCCTGTTTCTAGTGATCGGCTAAACAGGATAGCAAGAGGTTCAGCCACCACTCTTAGTTCTTTAAGGACCCTGGGGTGCACCCCATCTGGCCCCATTGCTTTATCAACTCTTATTACTTCCAGTTCTTCTTCAGGACCCTTTCTCATGTAAAGGGACTTGTGTCCATTTCTGCACCATTCTCACCCCTTGTACTCCGTTCAGACCCATTACCCTCCTCTTCCTCAGTAAAGACTGAGCAGAAATACCTGTTCAATATGTCAGCTTTACTGTTGTCATCCTCCACACAGCCCCCATCCTCCCCCTTCAGTCTCACTATCCCTCCCTTTGCCTTTCTTTTTTCACTTATGTACCTGTAAAAGGTTTTGTCCCCTCTACCCACTGATTTTGCAATGTGTTCTTCTGTCTGAGCTTTGGCTTCCTTACTGACCTCCCTGCCTCCCTTGCTTCTCCTGGTACTTCTCCCTATCCCCTTCTGCCTGTGTCTTTTTGTATTTCCTGAATGCAATCTTTTTGGCTTTCACTTTCTTTGCTACCTCTTTGGAAAACCATAATGGTCTCCTCTTCCTTTTCCTCTTGCTAACCTGCTTAATACATAATTCTGTTGCTCTTGTAATCCCCATTTTAAATACTTCCCACTGTTCCTCAACCCCTGATTCCTGCCCCATTCCCCTTAATGCCTCTTTCAAGTATCTCCCCATTTTCCCAAAGTTTGCCCCCCTAAAATCCAAGATACGTGTTTTTGTGTGGTTTGGTTCTGCTCTTTCTGTGATTTCAAACCACAGTGACTGGTGGTCACTGTTCTCCAGGTGCTCCCCCACTCTTACCCTCATCACACTGTCCCTGTTTATAGATAGAGGGCATAACTGTAGCTTGTGAGCCATTAACAATCTTAGGAATTGTTTTTGGGCCCCAAAATCTTCCTGAGGTCAACTGGGAGTTAGCACTATAAAAAACTGAACTGAAGGTGCTCAGATGGAAACAATGGAATTTACAAAACCTAAAAGAATTTTGATTCTTAAAAAATTTATTTTACCACTCCTACATTATGTGGCTATGTTATACCCTGTTCCGGTCCAATTTGAAACTAGACTATACGGTCTTTGTTTTCAGATGTTGTGGGGCAACAAACTTAATCAATAAAAGCTGTGCTACACATGCCTAGGGGTTAAGGAGGGGGGTTTGGGGATGATTGAATCAGTAATTTTTCTGCATGTGCTGTTTTTTAAACATACAGTTAGCAGTGCTCTTATTCATTCTTGAGCAGGTGCACAATATTTGGCTTAAGAACTCTTTACATAAATATCTTACGGTCTGGAATACTGTAGCTTCTAAATTACACCCTCATATTAATATTCCCCCTTACTTTAAATTGGCTGCACAAAAACTGCATAAATGGAGGGTTATGAAACTAGACATTTTAACACAGCCTGCTAAGCTATTGTACCAGACTATTTTTGCTAGAATATACCCATTGGAACCATGTTTTAAAAAATGTCCTTCAATAGATAATAGTCTGATTCTCAGACAACCCACCCTTCATGGGATTCCTCACAAGATGTGGGAGAATCTCTGGCTTACTGAATATGGCAGATTAAATTTTAGAGGTAATGTCAAGCATAAAATAGATGAAGAAAGGGAATTATCCATACATGGAATGTATTTCAGCAACAGAAACTATGGAATATTTTTTGTTAGAATGTTCTTATGTTACAGCGTTATGGGACTTTCTGGCTTCAAAATGGAATATGGACTGGTTAAGACATTTAAATTATGACATTTTAGTTGTAGGAAAGTACAGTGTGGGTCTGGCACATTATCATTCTGATACTCTGTTGATTTGTCTTTGTTGTATTAGATTTTACATATGGCAAACAAGATGCCAATGGGTACTGCACCAAAAGAAGATGTCTCTTGACTGTCTGAGCATTTTAGTTACAAATGAACTATTGAATGTCTATAAGAGAGACTGTTATTTGTGTTCTGCACAACAGGTTACACATTGGTGGAGGGGCTTTACTTATTTTATTAAATACAAATTAAGGACGTTAGGCCCTTTGTGGGATATATGTAATATATCTGATCAGTTTGTTAGTTTTTTTTTCCACCCTGATGTGTTTTTTTCCAGTGAGTCACTTTGATGTCTATTATCATTATTGATTTTGTACATTTTTGATTGCTTTATTTTCATTGTATCATGTTTGAAGTATGTTTTTTCAATAAAATCTCCCCTACTCTTTTCGATAAGTGCCATGGAATCTTTAACATCCACCTGAACTACCACCAATCCAGGCAGATGGGACCTCGGTTTAACATCTCATCCAAAAGACGGCACCTCAGAAGTGCAGCACCTAGCATCAGTACTGGGATATAACCCAAGTGCCAGATGTGGGAACTGAACCCACAGCCCTCTGATCTCCCGGCCTCAGAGGTGAGTGTGCAATCTCTTAATACGATACATTATGAATAACCCAAGGATTCGGGGTTTCACAGGACACACTCTTGGGGATGAGGTCAAGATATTGGCATATGCTGATGATGCGTGCCTACTTCTTCAGGATGTGTATAGTGTTATGGAAGCTAATAGAGAGATATTAAGGTTTTCTGCTGTTTCTGGGGGATGGTTAAGTGTTCCTAAATGTAAGGCAGTATGGTTGGGATCTGGAGTTCTCCCCCCTTGGTGGGTACATTCCCAGTTTCCTCTGATCCCATTTGGATCTTGGGAGTTATGTTTGGACTTCAGGATTTGGCAGTTTTGAATTGGTCCATTTATCTACAAAAGTGTGAGGGGAAGGTAGCAGCCTGGAAAGGCTGGAAACTATCCAAATTAAAATGGATTGCTATTGTTAAGAAATTATTGATCCTGAGCTTGACCTCTATTGATACCATATACCCCTTACCCTTGTCAATGGAAACTCGACTGTATAGTATAGGCTTCACCATGTTATGGGGTAGTTGCCTTGACTTGGTTATGTGAGGTTATGCTTACCTGCAAAAGGAAAAAGGGGGTTTAGGAATGGTGGACCTGGTCATTTTTTTCCATTCTTTGTTTTGGGTGCACTGTTTTAGAGCCCTATGGCTTTTGACCGACACCCTAGTCCACAAATGGTTCTTAAATAATTGGTCTGTTTTTATTTCTAGATGGATAGATCTACCCCCGAAACCATCTCATTTGTTAGGTATACCCACTTCTCTGAGGTCTGCAACACAGAAATTGTATAAATGGAGCATTACCAAAACCATACTTTTGGGGAACTCCACAGTACAATTATATCATTTTGTTCTGGACAAAGTGTGGCCTTCAACTCCTGAGTTTAAGAATTGTCAATTGCAAAATAGTGGTAAGGTTATTAAAATGCTTAATGTGAAATGAATTCTGGACCAAATGTGGGAGGTGTTATGGCTGAGTGCTTATGGGAAACTCAATGTTAGGGGAACCAATAAGCATAAACTGATTGATGAGCACTTTTATCCATATACTGGGTGTGGTGCCCAGAGGAAACTATGGTGCATTTTGCATTACATTGCATTTATTCTAGTAATCTGTGGATTTGTTTGGCAACAGTATGGAATTTACCGTGGTTGCAAAACTTATTCTATGAAACTTTGCTTTGGGGGGATTATGGGTACAGATTCTCAAAGTATAACGTTGATACATAATAATAATAATAATAAGTTTATCATTATTATTGTCAGTGTTCTTTGCAGTATTGATGTATTATTTCTGAAATGCTAGAGTACAATTGGTATTATGATAGCAACAAATGACCTTTATGGTTTTTAAAGTATTACGTGAAAATGCATTGCAAGATATTTGGGATAAGGAAATATGGGTATTTGGTTTCCCTGTTACACGATCCCAATGGAGAGGTCTTTCTTTTTTTATTAAATTCAAGTGATTTTTGAATGGGACACACGTGACGGAACGTATACTACTTGATGTACTAATGTGTCCTAATTTTTTATTTTCTGGATGGAGAGTGAGTTTTGATTTACATTTATAATTTTATACTCATGATCCCCTTTTTCTTTTCAGGCGGTTGCTGCTGTTTGTGTTTTGTATTCCTAATTCTGACATTTGTATCTTTTTCTTTTTTGTCATACACTGTTTCTGTATTGTTATTACAATAAAAAACACCCCTACTGAGCTGTAGGGGGAACCACTGTTCACTGTTAGGATGGCCATTTCTCCAGATCTGCCGACAGGAATGGATGTGGAGGGAGCTTGGGAGCAGACCTCCTCTCTTGCTCTTAATTTGGTAGAGGCTGAAGAATTTCTTTGTGCCAGTGTTTCGTTCAATAGTCTAAAAGAAGAAGAACAACAACTGAATGGGCAAATTACTTCTGCAACTGCCACAGAGCTACCTTTGGGAAAAGCCAATAGAGTCACTACTATATCAGCAGATATATCCCCAAATAAATTGCGGGTGAAAACTTCGCAGGCACTACTTGCAGAAGAGGAGCTCAAATATAGTTTGAAATGGCAAGAATTGATGGCTACTCTTAGCATATTGAGAGCTGAGGAATCCAGAGTGGAGTCATCTCCCCGTAAGGACAGTAGTTTGCAACAAGCACTGACATCGCTGGAAGCACCGAGTACAGCAGCAAGTAAAATGATCTATCGAACGTCTAGCTGTAATCAAGAAATGCCACAGTATTTACTTTTACAGCTCCTAAGCAGCTAAAATCTGAGTTATTGCAGACAAATACTTGTTCTCCTAGTGTTGTTTTAGGGCCTGTCATACAGCCGGGTACCGAGAGCCGCACTAAAGCTCTGTTGCAGGACATAGTGAAGGTTTCTGGGGACACTGTACACAATGATTTTACAGGAGCTACTGATAGCACATATAGCACTGTACATTGCAGCTTTTGGGGCACAAATGTTTTTGTTGGTTTACAAGCTCATATGAGAAACCAGCAAGAAACGGCAGAGGCAATATTGGGGAAAGAACTTGAAACAAAACAATTGGCACTGGTTCAAATGTTGCAAGATGATAGGATTCACAAAAAAAAGAAAGACAAACAAAAACAAAAGAGAGATAGCCATATATTGTCTAAAAGGCAGATTACAAACAACTTAAAGGAAGATAACACAGATTCAAAGGTAAAGTTATCTATATCTCAAGAAAATAAACTTAACGCAATAAATGAACCAATTTCTGTGATTCAGGACTCCAATCCAGACCTAGAGTGGTCACCTGAACATGCTGGGGGGGCAGGCTGGAAATTAGGTGAAAAGGGCCAATAGTACCTGGACCATGATTGGGATCCTACTCCACTATCCCAGGACAGCCCAAAATGGAGGCCAAAATATATACCTGACACCACAGAATCAGGATTTCCTAGCCAACGTAACCCAAATGTCCCAATGCCTCAAAACAACTGCCAAAGCACACAGGATAACCCTGGTCCTCCAGAAGCCCCTGATAATAAGAAGGATCAGGAACAGAAAGAAGAACCAAAAAAATTCAGATTTCTTTAATAAAACAGAGGCTGCACCCAGACGGAATGCAGTTTGTATATGGTATAAAGGTGGTTTGGAAACATGCCCAGATAGGTATTATGTTGGGGAAAAAACTTTTGAAAGAATCTTAAACTTTATACCAGCTGAGGTCTTTGCATTCATCAACATGTCAGGGGAGGATAACTATGATGTCAGTTTTCGTTCCCCCATATTAGAAATGTTTTGGATGCATTACAAACAGAACAAATTTTCACCCCTTTGGACTCCATTTCTGGTCATACCTGTAATCTACTTGTAATCCTAGATTCAAATAAAATAAAAATAAAAATACCCCTCCTCAAGCCTCTCATCAAGTTTGTTGATGAGACCCAGTGTATCCAATCCCTTATCAAGTCAAACAAGAAATTCTACCTGATGCTCTGTTGATCCCGGTTTGTTATCCAGAAACACTAAGAAAAAATACTTATCAGCAGGCCTCACAACTTTGGAGTACACCTGCCACTAGGAATAGAACCACAATGATCAGTTCATCTACCACAGGAACACTAAACTTTACTTCTGAGAATCCCTTTTCAGTCCTCAAAACCCAGAACTGTGGTGACATGGAAATTGAAGAAGATGATACTGAGACTACCTCAGGGTTTGCAGGCACCACAAAACCTATTGAAACTAGATATGCTGGAAAGAAGAAAAAGAAAAAACAGAACTTTAAATCATCTTATGACTTAAATGCATACTGTAGCTTCCTTAATGTCTATAGTCTGTTAAACCATAAGAGGTGACAAACAGCTTATCAAACAATCCATGATTATAATATAGATATCACATTTCTGCAAGAAACCGGATATGGTCAGACACACAACTTCAATTATATAAAGCTGAATGGTTCTGGGGTCCATCCTTTTGGTCTTTTGGCCTAGATAGGTCTGATGGAGTGGATTTTATATACAGGATATAACTTTTCATTAATCAAGCTTATAGACCTTGTACCTGGTAGAGTTCTTATACTAGATGGAATTTGGAACTCCCAGCCAAGTTGGTTTATTAATGTATATTCCCCACCAACAAAAGCAGAAAGAGTGAAGTTATTAGAGAGTATACAACATTTTCTAGTCACTACTAGAATAACATATCTGGGGGGGATTTTAATTGCACTTTTGCAGATATAAAGACTCAAAATAAATTTAAGAGGAAAATATAGTGTGACTCTCATATGTTACACATGTGTATATCCATTGCAGATCTTCTAAACTGCACAGATTTTAAAGAACAAGGCCCATATTGTACTTATCACAGAGGAAATTTAACATCCACCATAGACTATATCTTTACAAGCAAGCATCATAAAAAAAATGTTTTTCACATCTTCCTAGTGGAATTTTCAGACCACCTCTTATTATTAGGATTCTTCTATAATTCATATGCTTTACAAAGCAAAAAGAACAGAAGGAAACTAAATTCTTCAATTTTAAATGATACTTTAGTACAAAGGTCCATCAAAGGACTCCTACAAGCTAGAATTTCAGTGTTTGACCTTTATGAAGATAAAGGAGACTGGTGGATGGATACAAAACAAGACCTTAGAGAATTTTTTAGAAACATGAGAAACAGAAGGCTCAGGAACTTTTTCCATTATCTTAAATTACGAGCTCAATTTCAACACCTAATATCTGTAACCTATAATACAAAATATAACGTTCTTGACTAAATTAAGACTTTAAAACTAGAACTGCAAAAGTCTCACTATGATAGGGCACAAACAATTAAATAGAATTCATCATATGGTACTCACAAATCCCTGCAAGGAGACCCCTTTGAAATGTTTAAAAATAAAAAGGAAGCTACTTCATTCCAAGAATTATGTGACAAACAAGGGAATCTGATCTCTGACCCCTTAAAACTACATCAAATCGTAGCTGAACATTTGCAGTCTTTTCAGAACACAGCACCACCAGACCGCGATAATATAGTACATTAACCACAAGTAATTATACTAAAATTTATTTATACAATGAGGCTGATCTTGCCTCTATTGAAATGATTACAAAGGATGTTAATTGGCAGAGTATTCTTTCAAATTTGAATTCTGAAAAAAGTTGGGCATTGTTTAAAACACTTATATGTAACATAAGGGGTACTTTTGTACCTGTTAAACCCAAAGTCTGTGGTTCAAAATGTTTACCAAAATGGTTAAATCCCTTGATTAAAAAATTAATTAAACTAAAAAGAAGGACATATGTTAAATACCTAAAAAATAAATCAAGCATTAATTGAATACGATCTTACTATTCAGTCAAAATGCAAATCCGCTATCAAAAAGGCAAAATCAAAGTGGAATATAAACTTGCAAAAATTTTAATAGATATAACAGCAAGGAGTTTTATTCATATATTAATTCATAAAAAACGTGTCAAGTTTGGCCGATCTTACTGAACTCAACTTTGGTACATAATCCCAAATCTATGGCTGAAATATTTAATCGTGAGTTCTGCAATGTATTTAATAAAAGTAGTTATGACTATACAGACAGTACTAAATCAACTGATGACACTGTTATTATGTTTCAAGAAAACTTGATATTTGATAAACTTCTTACTCTTAAGGGCAAATATTCACCTGGCCCTGATAATATTGCTGGGCATATGCTGTTTTTGTTGGCTAAAGATATCTCACTCCCATTAAAAATTATATTTGAAAAGTTCATGGCTGAGAGTTTTGTTCCCATGAGATTGAGAGGAGCTAATGTTATTTCAATATATAAAAAGGGATAACATACAACTGGGAGAACGATCACCTATAAGCTTGACTTCTACTGTATGTATCCAAAATGACTTAGACTAATATTACCTCCTGGGCAAATAAGTGAGGCATGATATTAAACCCCAAAAATGCAGTCAAGCATATGGAACAAATAACCCTCAGTATATGTATCATCTAGGGGTTCTACCCTCAGAAACTATTGATGAAAAGGATTTGGGCATTACTGTTTCAGATAATATGTTGTATAACAAACATATAAATGGTATTATCCAAAAAGCAAATGCGGTTGTATGGTCTATCCTACATAATATTAAATCATGCCAATCAGAGGTATTAATGCCTTTGTATAGATCCTATGTCAGGCCACATCTTGAATATGCGGCACAGTTGTGGTGCCCATACAAAAAACTATTAGTGACTCACTGGAGAAGGTTCAAAGATGGTATACTAAGAGAATATCAAGTTTAAAAGAGGTAACCTATAACAATAGACTGTCCTCATTAAATCTCATGCCCTTATCCATTCGCCATTTAAGAGGAGATTTATTATTCCTATATGACATCATTCAGGACCCCTATCTTATGTCTGAGTTAGGTTTACAATTTAAAAAATATACCTATAATATTAGAGATCATCTATTGCATTTAATTAGGAAGCCTTTCAAACATACTAGTCGTCAATATTTCTTTCACATAGAACTGTGGGTCCATGGAATAAACTCCCTGTTGATGAGGTTATTAGTAAAACCAAGGACATATTTAAATACAAATTAGACAGATTAATAGATTCAGGATTTGATCTTTCATATTATTATTTGGTTTAGTATAAGAGCGTCATGGGCTTTGCCTTCTTGCTCTTTCTACAACCTTAGTATGAACCTTAGTATTACCGATCTTTGGTTCATATGACACCAGACAAACAGAGGGCTAAAGACCTCTCACATACTATAACAGCACAAGAAATTCTGAATGTCATAAAATTATCAAAATTAAATTCTATAAAATGTTTCAATCAGAATTAGCCCCATGGTTAGAAAAAAATTATAATTATCTGTTGCAACATACCCCAATCCTTAAATATTTTACCAAAGGGTTGGTAATATTTATTTTTAAATCTGGAGATAGAACCCTGATCACAAACTGGAGGCTGATGAGTCTCTTGAATGTGGATTTCAAGCTCCTATCAAATATTTTTAATGTATGTTTGAAAAAATATGCTGTAACAGTTCTATACCCCACTCAATTTTGTGGTTTGCCAGGGAAGAAAATTCTGCAAGCATTAATATTGATAAGAGAAATTGTTAATTTGTACAACCACCATAGTCACCCAGGTTTTTTAATTTTTGCTGAATTTAAGCAAAGCATTTGATAGAATTAATCACAATTTTTTTGTTCCAGACCTTATTATATTATGGTGTCCCACAGCCCTTTATAACATGGTTACAGATGCTTTATTCTTCTGGTACCTTATGTCCTATCATTTTAGGATCCATGGGGCAGGACTTAAAAATAACAGAAGGTGTTCACCAGGGATGCCCCCTGAGCTCCCTGCTATACATTTTTTCTTTAGATCCCCTGATTCATTGTATTGTTCAAGATAACATGATAAAAGGAGTTCACAGACTACAACAAAATGATGAGGTTCAAATACTGGCATATACCAATGACATATGTTTATTTGCTGAAACTACAGATAGTATTTTGAAAATGTTACAGGAAATAAGCATATACTCCACAGCCTCCAGAGCAAAATTAAATTTACAGAAATGTGTCGGATTTGGGTTAGGTTTAGAACAATCCAATACTACTCCCATAGCTGGAATAAAATTGGTAACCAGCTCCACCAAAATAATGGGAATATATTTTTCAGGCACAGATATGGGCACTTATCATTGGGAAAAAGCCCTCATAGCATATGAAACCAAAGTATACAAATGGAAAAATTGCAAATTGTCTAAATTAAAAGAAGTTTCCTTAATAAAGATATTTTTCATTCCTGTGTTATTATATACTGGAACGGTTTTCCTGTCACCTATTCATATGGAGACAACATAAAAACATAGAAACATAGATTTTGATGGCAGATAAGGACCGCGTGGCCCACCCAATCTGCCCATTTCCCTACTTAACAGATAAGCTGCAGATCCTAGTTAACCAGCAGCCTACTTCTTCCTACCCCCAACCTCTAGAATTGCCTTATGACTGTCCCATGCATGCTTGAATTCCACCACTGTTTTTGACTCCACAACCTCTGGAAGGCCATTCCATGCATCCACAACCCTCTCTGTGAAAAATACTTCCTTAAATTACCTCTGAGCCACCCCTTCTATCTTCAAATTGTGCCCCTTGTTCTGCACACCTTTTTGAAAGATGCTACCATCTTGGACTTTGTTGATTCCCTTGAGGTACTTGAAAGTTTCTATCATGTCCCCCCTCTCCCTCCTTTCCTCGAGGGTATACATATTCAGCTCCTTAAGTCTCTCTTCATATGTCTTCCGGTGCAGACCCTGCACCATTTTAGTTGCCCTCCTCTGGACATCCTTCATCCTGTCTATGTCTTTGCGGAGATTGGGTCTCCAGAACTGCACCCAATACTCCAGATGGGGTCTCACCAACTGTCTGTACAGAGGGACAATAACTTCCTGTTTTCTACTGGTGATGCCTCTCCCTATGCATCTCAGTATCCCCCCAGCCCTCCTTGCTGCCCTCTCATATTGCTTGCCCACCTTTAGGTCATCTGATATGACTACCCCCAGGTCCCTTTCCATTTTTGTTGTTGTTAGTATCTCACCCCCCATTGTGTACTCTTCCCCTGGGTTTTTGTTTCCCAGGTGCATTACCTTGCACTTCTTAGCATTGAATCTAAGCTGCCATACATTTGACCATTCCTCTAATCTTGCCAAGTCCCTTCTCATCCATTCCACACCACCTTGTGCATCAATTCTGTTGCAGATCTTTGTGTCATCTGCAAAGAGACATACTTTTCCTTCCAGTCCTCTGCAATGTCGCTTATAAAGACATGAGGTCGTTCTAATACTGAACTCCTGCGCATCACTGTAACCCCCTTTTTTCAGTGGATTTATTTCTATTACTCCAGTGTCCATTTTCCAGCTATTTTGGCTCAGGTTAATCAGATTCCACCCAGGCTGACTAACTTGTATATTAATCTTTTGTGTGTACAAGTTAGCCAGCCTGGGAGTGGGTCCCAAGATGACAGCCTGGGTAAAGAATTGGCTGGAGAATAGGACACAGAGAGTAATAGTAAATGGAGTCCACTCTAAAGAAAGGGGGGTTACTAGTGGGGTACTGCAGGGTTCAGTATTAGGACCGGTCCTCTTCAACATATAAAGAAAGAAATAGAAAGATATAGTTATAGAAAGAACAATCTATAGCATGTTCTTTCAACTACTTTGGAGGAGTCTTCTTAACCCCATCTAAAGACTATATACTTATTTAAACAAAGATAAAGATGGGCTAGGAATGGGGAACCTTGTGGTCTTTTTTCATGTCCTTTTCTGGTCTCAAAATTTTTAAACCGGGCTACAACAGAGTGAGATACTCTCAAAGAAATGGATGTAGAACGTTTTTGATTGTTTTGTTTTTTCAGTTTGGAAAAATAAAGCCCCCAAACAATCTAAATATATTACTTTCCCTCCTACCATAAAGCATACGATACAGAAACTTAGAAAATGGAATGTCACTAAAGAGAATGTTTGCAAGCTGAATTGTTCCCAGCTATATAACATTGTCATGTAAAGACAACTGCCTGCTTCCCCTGGTTTTTTACCCTTAGCCTGCCGCCGACATAATATCTTGTCCTAAAAACCTATGCGTTCTAAATCTTCCAGCAGCCTAAGGGTTATTAAACATTGTCCTACTTCAGATAATGAAAAGTTTTATAACTACTGAATACAAAAACAATCCCTGGGCAATGTGGGAGACAGTCTGGCTTTGTGCATATGGTAGGCTAAATGTCAGAGGGAACAATAAACATAAAGCAGTAGAGGAATGATCTTGTCCTTATCCTGAATGTACAGCTTTGGATGAAAACATTAACCATTTTTCAATTCATTGTGTTTACTCCAGTGGTTTATGGAAGTACTTAGCTAGTATGTGGACCTGCTGTGGTTAGCAGCTATAAATTATGAAAGCATGGCCTTAGGCATTTACCCACAAAGTCTGATAAAATATGAAACTAGCTCTTTACATGTTTTCTTTACCATTCTAAAATTGTATTTATGGCATGCTAGATGCTAGTGGGTTATGCAACAAAAAATGATGCCATATGATACCCTTAAAATATTATATGAAAACAGTCTAAAAGAAATTTATGAATATGAGTTAAATCAATAATTATATGTCAAAAGTTAGCATGTGGTGGAGAGGTTTTTCTTTTTTTATTAAATTTAAATAATATGAGAGAGGATTGAATTTAGCAACTTTGTGACCCACGTGGACATACCATATCTGTTTTGTGTCTTTTCTTCTCCACAGTTCTATGTCAATATAACTGATTTGTAACACCCTCTGTAATTGTTATATGATTTATAATTTATGTATAACATGTTTGATTATGTGTTCTCAATAAAATATCTCCCCCCACTCTTGCCAGTAGGGGGAAACCTTGACCATCACTGCAAGATGGCAGATGGTTGGTTTGTTGGAGGAGGAGGGAATGGTGAAGGCTCATTGACGTTGAATATGGAAAGTACTTCTGATGGATTATTGATGTTTCTGCCCATGAATTGCAAACTGAACTACGGATTCATTCAGTTATAGGAAAATGGAAGGAGGTCAGGTTTTGAAAAGCATATAGTTCAGCATTTGGTCTCTGATATTCCACCCACCATTATCACTATGGACAAACAAATGCCTGGTCAGGTTGCTGTACCTGGAATACAAGAGCAACAAAATAAGGCACAAGAAGAATTGTTGAGAGCTGCTATTAAATCAAATAAAGACTTCTAAATGAGGCTCTTGCAGGAAGACATGTCTGATTCTGGAGCTGATGAACTAACGTTGTAATTTTCAATTCCCTTCCAACTTACCCCAGTGGCTTACTCAGACGAGCAACAGCTGAATTCAGTGCCCTCCACTAACTTTACCTTGTGCAAAGGTTGTGGTGAAGAATTGGCAGGAAAACCTTGGTCTTGGTCATCGGAAGACGCTCTGAAAGCAGCTGGCTGGTGTCAAGATAAAAACTCAAAGGAATGGGTGTCGCCAAGTCCAGTCAGTGCTGCTAAAATAATCCAAAACTGTTCCCAGAATTGTGGAAAATCAAGCAAAAGCTTAAATTCTGAAAGCATCTCCCAGGGAATTATACTTGGCTGACGATTGGACCTAAATGATCAGGTCACTATGGAAACTGAGCAACATACAGGTAACACAGAAAGCACAGCTACTATACAACAAAGCATCCCAGGATGAAGTCAAGGTAATTCAATGAACAAAAACTTGCTACAGTTCAACAACCAAAATGAACCTTCATGTCTGAGCTGTTTAAAACAGAAGTGAACCCACACAGCATAGAAATGCAGTCAGACTGAATTTTAATGGTGATCCTGTAAATGCTCCTGCAAGGAGAACAGTACTGCATCAAATGTTGAAAGATCAGATGTGAATTAGCTCTCTGATTCATTTGCTGTCATTCATGTTAAAGGGGAAGTGATATACGATATAGGTTTTAAAACAAGTTTGACTCTGATAGCTTCTGGGTTATGTACCCCTAAATCTAAAACACATCCCTATGGCAAACTTTCTTCCTGATCCCTCTCACTAAACTTACTGTCAAAATGGTCACACTCCTGTTTAGAAATGAGTGTGTCAGCATTGCTGATGTACAATATAGGCTACAGAAACGCTGTTCAATCCTAGATCATCCCCCGTCCCTATACTAGATGAGGACTTGTTGTGGACTGGCAACTGGGAAGTAAAAGTTCAGCTTAAACAGTTGAATTCAGGAATATCTCCTATACCAGGGAGTTTTTATATAGGTAGGGACAGGGGTTTATGTTTCTATCAGGGGCAGCACAAAACCTGTCACAAGGATGAGGCACATACACACCTGAGTTTGTGAGCAACCCAGATGTAATTTTTGTTTAGACTATGGCCATATCAGCTCAAGCTGTCCAAATCCCTTAAAATGTAACTTGTGTAAGGAAGAGGATCACCTATATAGGAATTGTCATTGGGCAGAACACAATAGGGTGGATAGAGCAATGCAGAACCCAGTCCAGTTACTGGAGAAATGTCAAATACAGGCTCTTCAAAAGAAGGAAACCTCTAGAATGCCCGCTGATGAGTTAGTATCTCCTCCCCTGGCCTCTATTCCTGAAGTAAGGCAGCCTCCTGAGCCCCTAATAATTTCCTCAAATGCTGAAGATAATACTTCAAATCCTCCCCCCCAGTAGAGCCTTCAAGTGAAGCAGTTGTTTGGGAGGATATGCCCCCCCAACCAGTAGTCACTCTAGTAGATACAAAAAAGAAGAAGGGTAAAAGGAAGGCAACTGTGTCTCCCCCCAAAGGCATTGGGTAGTCACTAGGAATTGTTATCAGGCCTTAGCTAAATGAAGACAATGGGGGGACACTGAGTATACTGGGGATGATTCAGATTCATCAGCAGTGTCTTCCTTTTTTTTCCCTTATTTGTCTATTTCCTCCACAGCTGGGGTGTGGTACCTATGGTTCCCCCCAATCCATCTGGCCACTCACCCCCCACACCACTCCAAGTGCCCATGCTCAACCCCCTCCTCCATTCCACACATTGGCCGTATCACAGCAGGTACTTACCTCACCACTGAGGAAGCCGGGGATCAGGATCCAGGGGGAGCATCCTGAATCAAAGTGGCACAGCACTGCTGGGCTGTCCATCATGTAGTGCACTGAGGTATTTTGCATGTAGATCCCCTTAACTCCCTGACACGAGCATGCAGTGGCATCAATGATGTTATTGTGTGTGCTCCCGTGCACCACACATCTTATGCCGCTTCCCACATTTACCCACTGCTTGCAGCGACCCCCAGCAGCCAGGAGCCAACAGAGCCATGGTGTACCCATCCCACCCTTCCTGGAGAAGGAAAGCAGCCCTTGGGACACTCAATCCTTCTCTCTCCGGCCGACCCTCAGCAGCCCAGGCCTGTTCCCAACCCCGGGTCGCCGGTGTGGCATGAGGTGTGGCGTCCAGTGCCTCAACCCTCAGCACCACTGGGCCAGCACTCAGCAGTGTCTTCTAAATTTGACACTGCATCAGATTCACAAGGGAAACAGTCAAAAAGAAAGATGGAAAACCCTTGTAGGCAGTCCTGTTAATCCTATTACTCTTAACAATGAGGACAAACCAACAAATCTCTTCTTTAATTCTGAATGTGAATAGTATCAAACATTACAGGAAAAGACTTGCCACCCTTCAAATTTTGAATGATTTAGCCAAGGATATAACCCTGATTCAGCACACCATATTAAAATCACCCATGAAGTGTCACACATTCAAAATAGCTATGGACACTGGGGCCTTCCTTTTGGTCTCAGGGTCCTGACCAATGTGATAGAGTAGGTATACTATTAAAAGGCTTCCATTTCTCTATATAGAGGATAGTAGATATCAGCCCAGGATGAGCTCTTTTGATAGATCTCTGTAGGGAAAGGAAAGCCTGCAGGTAATCAATATATATGCTCCTCAGAGTATTGCAACTTGTTTGACCCCATTTTCTTTGATACAGCCATATTTACATATAAAAAAAAACATATTATTATGGAGGAAGATTTTAACTGTCCCCTAGCCTTGACGGACAGAGGTGGGAGTAACAAGAAGATTTTTTGGTGACTCAACATGCCTAAATTCAATTATACAAACAGCTGGGTTAATAGATGGGTATGTTGCAATACACCCAAAAGGTCCAAAACCTTTTTAAGGGCCATTAGCGACCAGAATTGCCTGTTTTTGTCCCAAAATCCTTACAGATCTCTTCAGGCTCAGGTTATCCTCAACCAGTCCTCAGATAATTTTGCAGTAGTTTTAAGATATAATATTAATTCCAGGTGTGATTATAGGCCCAAACAGGTCAGATTAAGATGGATGTTAATTAATTCTCTTCGATCACAGCCAGAAATGGAAAAGTATCTTTCAGACTTTCTGGCAGCAAGAGTTTCAGTAGTAGATGCCTATGATTCACTCACAGACTGGTGGATTGACACCAAAACAGATTTCAAATAATTTTTATTAAATACTCCATCAAGAACTCCCTCTCACTATCTGCACTATTTAAAAATATGGGATAAGCTTTATAAAACAATATCACAGGCCCATGAGTTTAAACTTGATTTACAGCAACAAATTAAAGAAATAAAATCAGAAATGATAAAATTTCAGTACAATACGGCAGAATCTTTGAAGCTTGAGGCCCAATTTGATACACAAGGGACTAAACCCACTTTGGATATCTATAAGGGCTGTCAAAAGAGAATACACCACACACAAACTGATACGGTTCTAGACCCTCAACAAATAAGTGCTATTCTGACCAGGACAGGATCTAGAACATAGCACAAACATATTTACAAGAAATATTTGGCATACCTTCATCAGCAGTTGGTGAGAGTGATTATTTAGAAACTTTGCAGATTCCACAGATTGATCAAGAAACAATTTCTTCCCTAATGACAAGTTATCCCAACAGAGGTTTCAGATATCATGGGGAGATTACAAAATAACATGGGCTTTCTAGTGAGTTTTATACATAGTACGCAAGGTTTTTTGCTCCTATTTGTGCTGATGTGTTCACATATGTATTGTCTACTGAGTCCTTCACAGATAAAATGTCCCAAGCTTTAGTCATTTTGCTTTATAAAAAAGGTGAAAGAAGGGATTTATCAGATTGAGACCCATAAGCCTCCTGAACGTGGATTATAAAATCCTGGCCTCACTTCTACCAGCTCAACTTTCTAAAATAGCTAAATTAACGATCAGCAAGTTTCAATCTTGTGCAGTTGAAGGTAGGTCAATATTCAGGAATTTCATATTTTTGATAGACTTAATGTGCCATATTTCTGATTCTAGACCAAAATGTCTAATTCTGGCTTTGGATCTGGAAAATGCTTTGATCGGGCAGATCATGCTTACTCATTTAAAATCTTACAAGTTTACCATGTTCCAGATCAGTTTATTCAGTGATTTGCTTTACTTTATAACACTGCAACCATTACCCCTATATCAGTGGTATATTGGGGATTCCTTTGAGGAAAAAAAGGTATATGGCAAGTCTGTCCCACTTAGCCACCTGTTATTTGGTTTCCAAATAGAGCCGGTGGTTAAGAGACTTTCTGATAACCCCAGCATCCCTTCAGTTTCCTTCCCTGATGGATCCCCTGCCCCAAATGTGAGTGCGTATGCCAATGACCTCTGCATTTGTACTACACCAGAGGTAAATCAACAAGTATTTATACACGAAATATCTGCATTTGAGAAAGCTTCAGGAGTGAAATTAAATTATGATAAAAGTCACGCTAAAATCTTTTCTGGCCCAGTCCTCCTGATAGCCCAGAGGATTGCTAATATTGAAATTGCAGAAAATGAAATTAAAATACTAGGGATCCAATTGGAGGGCCTGGATGATGCTTCTTTAAACTGGTCAAAAGCAATTCAACAGGCTGAGAATATAACCGCCTCTTGGAAACACAGGTCAATTTCAAAATGAAAAAGAGTCTCACTTCTATACTCCCTAATTGTACCAATATTTTTACATATTGCTTATATCTTCCCTGTTCCTATTGCCCTGGGAAACCAGATTAATGAATATTTTTTTTCAAGGTTTTTGGGGAAGTAGACTGAACCCCATCAAGAAACAATATACCTATCATGACTACTCCTTAGAAGGTGTGCGTATGGTTAACCCTTTATTATTTTTTTTATAGCCTTTTCTTTTATCTCAGCTTTTTTCCCCCTCCCATCACGTAATACACCAGTGGGTCATGGGTTTATGGAATTTTTACTTCATCCTGTTTTGAACTTGGATGGCTACTCCTCATCCCTTCCCCAAACTTAACATCCCAATTACGGCACTACTACATTCTGCCTTTGTGAAACTGAAACTCTGGCAGTTAACTCCCAGATCTTGTTAAGTCACTCTAGAAATCTTTTACGCTCATATTGAGTGATACATTCTATGAGACCCTAAGTATTACAACTGTTTGAATCTGTATGTATGAACCTCTTTTAATAAATCATGGGAGGATGGTGTGGTACCTGAGGACTGGAGGAGGGTGGATGTGATTCCCCTTCACAAAAGTGGGAGCAAGACGGAGGCAGAAAACTATAGATCTGTCAGTTTGACCTCAGTGGTAGGGAAAATGATGGAATCACTTCTGAAGGAAAGAATTGTTGAGTACCTAGAGGCCAACAGGGCACAGGACCCAAGGCAGCATGGATTCACAGTGGGAAGGTCATGTCAGATAAATCTAATAGATTTCTTTGACTGGATGACCAAAGTAGTAGACCAGGGAGGGGCTGAGGACATGGCCTACCTAGACTTTAGCAAAGCATTTGACACAGTCCCACACAAAAGATTAATAAACAAATTAACTAGCCTGGGAGTGGGTCCCAGAGTGGTAGCCTGGGTAAAACACTGGCTGAACAACAGGACACAGTGGGTAATAGTAAATGGAGTCCACAATGAAGAAAGGGGTGTTACTAGTGGGGTACCACAGGGTTCACTACTGGGGACGGTCCTTTTTAATGTCTTTATAATTGACATTGCAGAGGGACTGGAAGGGAAAGAATGTCTCTTGCAGATGACACAAAGATCTGCAACAGGGTTGATACACAAGGTGGGGTGGAAAGGATGAAAATGGACTTGGCAAGGTTGGAGGAATGGTCAAATGTATGGCAGCTTATATTCAATGCAAAAGTGCAAAGTAATGCACCTGGGGAACAAAACCCAGGGAAGAGTACACAATGGGGAAGGTGAGAGACTGACAACAATAAAATGGAACGGACCTGGGGTAGTCATATTAGATGACCTAAAGGTGGGCCAGTAATGTGAGAAAGCAGTAAGGGTGGGGGATGCTGGAATGCATAGGGAGAGGCATCACCAGTAGAAAACAGGACGTTGTTGGCCCTCTGTACTGACAGTTGGTAAGACCACATCTGGAGTACTGTGTACAGTTCTGGAGATCCCATCTCCACAAAGACATAGACAGGGTGGAGGCTGTCCAGAGGAGGGCAACCAAAATGGTGCAGGGTCTGCACTAGAAGACATATGAAGAAATATTAAAGGAGCTTAAGATGTATAGCCTCAAGGAAAGGAGGGAGAGGGGGAACATTATAGAAACTTTCAAATACCTCAAGGGAATCAACAAAGTCCAAGACGGTAGCATTGCTCAGAAAAAGACGTGCAAGAACGAGGGGCACAATTTGAAGATAGAGGGGGGACAGCTCAGAGGTAATGTGAGGAAGTATTTCTTCACACAGAGGGTTGTAGATGCATGGAACGGCCTTCCTGAGAAGGTCATAGAGTCAAAAACAGGGGGGGAATTCAAGAATGCATGGGACAGACATAAGGCAATTCTAGTGGGGGTAAGAGGAAGTAGGCTGTTGGTTAACTAGGATCTGCAGCTTATCCATTAGGTAGGGAAATGGGCAGACTAGGTGGGCCAAGCAGTCCTTAACTGCCATCAAATTCTATGTTTCTATATTTCTGATCCAAACTTCTCTTGATTTTTTCTCAGCTTACAGATAAGAGACCACCTCTAAAGGTATGGGATGTGGTATGGTTGTCTTGTTTTAATAGGTTGGGGTTAGAGGGTCACATAAACATAAAACTATGGCAGAACGTATGTGCCCTAGGAACACCTGCTCAGGTACTGAAGAAACCCAGGCACATTTCCTTTTGGAATACCCCTTCACTGTGAAGTTTTGGACTTTAGTATCAAAATCTTGGGGGATTAATATTTGTCTCAGTACACTGCATGAAATAGTAGTGCTAGGCGTATACCCAGTGTCTTTCAATAAATAGCACCCAAGCACTCTGAGGCTCTTTTTCACCCTTTGTAAATATTGCTTATGGCAGGCAAGATGTGCTCTGCTTTTACAGCAACAAGAATATGAACCTCAGCAGATTCTTCTCAAATCACTCTGAATTTAACAAAAATTTGTGAGGAGGTTAAACAAGTTATATGAAAGTTACATTCCTATGGAAATATTTTGATTGATTTCTTTGAGTATTGAACCAAGGGATTGGAAGTTAGTTGAATTTTCTTGATTTCTCTTTATATGTATAAATACTCAGGGCAGGATTCACGTAGCTAAATGGGACTAAGTCCCACTCTACAACCCTTGTTGCACGATCACATTACGCGCAGGCTGCGGAGCGGACAATCCACAGCCACAGCAGCTGTGAAGGGTGCTATGGCAGGTCTCAATGTCCGTAGGCAGTCATCCGCAGCTGCGGTGCTGTCCTCAGCAACAGCACCCACAAGCTGATGTATTCCGTGGAGCCAGTCGCACTCGCCCACCTTACTGAATACCCGCAGCTGCGGGTGACCTGCAGCTTCGCAAGTGGAAGCCCACTAGTGCCTAGGTTTTCCTGCAGCTGCAGGACCTTCCCCCATGTTAGTGAATCCTGCCCTCAATGTTTTACGTCTTCATTCTCACAGACAGGTTATAAAATTTGTATTACTGGATTTTTGTTGATTATTGTTTTTGTTTCTGTTTCATTTTGACTCTTGGATGTAAACTTGCTTTGTTCAAATAAAAAATTTCCCTACTCACCAGTAGGGGAATTGAAGACCTCTTCCAAGATGGTCACTCTGCAGAAGCTGCTGGAGGTGTTTGATGCTGCAGAGACAGAGGAGTAGGCCTCCTCCTCTGTTCTCTTATTGCAAGAGGCTATATCTATTGTTAGGACCGAGACGGTTACGATGAATGAAGAAGGTGGTGTAGACATTTCAACTGAAGGTCTAAGTGAAATAAACCTTGACTCTATGGATGCAGACAAAATGCTGATAAAACTAAGTCAGATTTACAAGAGCTGAAAATGCAGGAACTTAGAGATAAGGACCAAAACTCGAGTGCCAAAAGCACCAGATTCAAATGGACTTACTAAAACTTCAGTCGGAATCAACGCCTGTCAATGGGTGAGGCAGCACTGTCAGTGCTCCAGAATGCTCCTGTGATGCAGGAGCATCAAAGACTTTGAACGCACTTCACGATGTCAGACCTGCCATCCCCCAGGTAACTCCTTCTATTTCTTGCTCTCTTCAGTTAGTGGCTAGCAGTGAAACTGCTCACAATAGCAGGTGCCAAGAGCCACAGGGAGGGAAAGTGGGGGCCTACATCCGAGATATCTGGACACTTCAAATCTCTCTAGTGCTCACCCGTATGCACCAACACTTCTAGCTACTGCCAAGGGAGCTTCCTCAGAAACCGAGTTGCTGGATCCAGCTGTAATGATGGAAACATGCTCCACGTTCAAATTTAGTGGACAAATTCCTACCAGACAATCTCGACATAGAAATGTCACTGACACTCAGATCGAATACCAATCTGATGACTCTAATCAAACGGGAGCCACAATCTTTTCCTTCTTGGCTAGAGGACCTGCTAGAGGACCTGACCTAAAGAGTTCTAAAAAAGATTAAAATTTAAATAAAATAAAAGGGATGCTCTGACCCTTTCTAAAAGGAATCTTCAACCTTTGGCTATTGCAAGCAGCAATGATTCAGTGGAAAACATCCCCTCTATACCCAAATGACAAACTGTTGTCTCAGCAATCCAGGCTGCCTTTTCTACCTAGCCCCAGAACAGTGACCCTTTTTCAAACTGGGCCCCTGAAAAAGCTTTAAAAGAAGCAGGCTGGAAACAGTTCCTGATGACACTTGGCTGCCCGACTCTGATTGTGATAAAGATCCCCTGTCTCAAGCCTCCCCAGTGTGGATTCCAGTGCCTCAGGATCATGGCCCCTCAGGAGAGCTGTATTACAACTTAATGGAGCAAAAAGAAGTTTCTCATTTGGATCCAGGACTTTCGTTCTCAAACCCTCAAAACTTAGCAAATATACCTGAACCAGAACAAACAATATTTCCCCGTCCCTTGCCTTCGGCCATCATCCAAAAAACAGAAAGGGTGCACCCCACCGATAAGAATATCCATCAGGAGGAATCAGCTAACGCAGGGGAAAGCCATCCCCAAAGACCCCTGTTATCTGACTTTTTTTCTAAACTAAAAAAAGAACCAGCCCTAGGCATAAAGGCATAATGCAGTGCGGATAAGGTATAAGGGATGTTTGGAAGGTAGGCCAGATAGGTTTTATGTGGGAAAAACTGCTTAAAGAATCTTTGGATTTCTCTCCTAGGGATGTGTTTGTATCAGGGGAGAACAATTATGATATCAATTTTGTTCCTCATATGCACTTTAAAACTTTTGGCAAAGGTACAACCAGGTTAAATTCCACCCCCCACCCCCCAATGTGGACTCCCTTCTTGATGATCCCTCTAACAAAGCTTTTGATTAAATATGTTACAATCATGTTTAGAAATGAGGGGGTCCATGTGGAGGACATAGCCTATTGGTTATCACAAAACTAAGTACTGTACTTAGTTCTCCAGAAGCTATTCTGGACTCAAGAGTTGTTTTGGGCTGGGGATGGAAGTATAACATTAAATTGCGACACAATGACAGTGGCCTAGAGCACATTCCAAATTCTTTTTTGTTAGGCAAGGACAGGGGAGTCTGTTTTTATGCCCGTCAGCTCCGAGCATGCTACAAATGTGGGGCAAGAACCCATCTAGCAAGTATGTGCGACTGACACCGGTGTGACAATGGTGGGGAGGTAGGGGCACAATAGTCACCAATGTGCTAATCTGACAAAATGTGACCTTTGTGATGAAACTGGACATGTCTTTTCTGAGTGCCCATGGATAGCAAAAATAAGGCCTTTGTGATTAGTCCTGAGTTATTAATTCAAAAGGCCCAGGATGCTGCCTCAACAGAGCAATCTGTTGCTCAGGACCCCCCATCACCTTCTCCCGCCCATCATCCGCAAGACAAAGCACATGATGTAGACATCCATGAGGTGAAGTTTCTGAACAGACTCCTAAAGTAAAAGAACCCCCGCAGCAGTACTTAGCCCTGTATGTTACCAGGACCCCCCAGCTGTGACTGCAGGGGTGTCTAATAATTTTCAAGCTATTCCTAAACCAGCTCCTACTCCTAGGAGGAGAATAACAAGGAATACAGAACCTATCCCCCGATAGCACAAGGGTAACCTCCAATAGAAACTTCCAACTCCTATGCTGCTTTAGCCACAGCTTGGAGTTAGTCTGACATGGAGTTGGGTGAGCATGACAGTCTTGACCCTTCTCAATCCAAACCTGAAACCCCTGAGTACAAAGGGAAAAGGAAGAAAAGGAGGAAACAAAATTCCTGATTTCTCTGCCTGTAACTCATCTCTCATGCTAATCTGACCATAGCATCCCTGAATGTGTGTAGCCTGATGAATATTTCAAAAAGGCATGCAGTATTTCAATACTTACATGATTCAAAGATAGATATTTGTTTTATCCAACACTGGTTCCACTGAAATAAGCTATTTCTAAACCCCCCAAAACTGTCTCCCTAACTTTGGTTTTCGGGCCAAACTGTCCTGTCTTCTGGCCTCTCAACTTTCCATTAGAAGCCCCGAGGTTTGTACTTCCTACAGATACCTCGGGTCAAGTTAGACCAGCATCTTGACTTCACTGCATATATTGATGCTGTACATAAGAAGCTACACCCCATGTTACGCGAGATTATACCATAATAAAAGTTGCATCCCTACCAATGCAATTGGCTATCATTCGAAAGATGATCCTCCCAATAATGGACTATGGGATGTAGTCTACTGTGCAGCCCCTTGATCCTCCCTGACCAGACTAGACCCTCTTTCAACTCCTTCTGCCAGTTCTCCCTGGACTGCCCTCCCAGTACACATCACTGTGACCTCTACCAGTCCTTGGATCTCCCTTCTCTGCACAATCGAAGATTGGTACACTGTGCTAGAACCACTACAAAATTCTGGTCACAGTCCCTCCCCTCCTACCTGGAAACCACCCTGAATGTTCTTCTCCCTCCAGCCTACTCGCTCAGGAACATTGATTCTTGGCTTCTTCACATCCCTCACTGGTCCACCAGGTCCGGACAGGCTGCTTTCAGCTTCAGGATGCCCAAATTATGGAACTCTCTGTCAGTCGATATTAGACATGACACCAGCACTCCACACCGTAATGCCCTACTTAAAACTCAATTCTCTACTACTTGCTCTTGCATCCTGCCCCGCTGAAGTTCTTGCAGCCTTGTTGTCAGCTGCTTATTTGACTCCGCTATTTTCCTTATTCTTGACTACCCTGCTTATTGTGTGATGTTGTTTGCTGGGTAATTACGTAATTCTGCACGTGTTGCTACCTTGCCTATACCACCCTGTCTGTATATTTGCTATTTGCACATAAGGATTTTGACTACTCTAATATGATTGTATTGAACATGTACAGTACATGTGTAACTTCTACTATTACTGTATCCTGCCTATCCCTTATTCCCCCAGGGCACATCTGGAATCGAGTGGTACACTGCTCAGTATGCCTTCCTAGTAAAACTCTTCAATACATAAATAAATAAATACAGGAATCATGGATGTCTACCTTAGATCAGGTGCATCTTTTCTCATCAGAATGGCTATGGGGCCTTCCTTTTGGTCTTTTGGTACCGATAAAGCAGATGGTTTAGGGATTTGATGTAATTCTTTTTCTTTTTCACTAAAAAATCTTGTAGATGTAATTCCAGATAGACTGTTGATTATAGATGGTAGCTGGGATCACATGGTATACCGCTTTATAAACATTTATGGGTCCCAAGTTCAATCTGAAAGAGTGGCTTTATTCAATCTTCTCCAGCCATATCTGGTCACTACACTAAATAAAATTCTTGGGGGAGATTTAAATTGTGAACTGCCCAGGTCATGTTAGGGTTTAGAAGGAAAAAAATCTTACTGTGATTCCAGTGCACTGTACAATCTTTTTCAAACAGCAGAATTAGTGGAATGAAGGAAAAATCAAAGTAAAGGGCCTCAGTACACCTGCAAAAGAGGGAAGTTTACCACCTCCATAGATATTTTTTTTTCTCAAACAGTGTGCCAATTCCTGATTTAGAAATACTCCCCATAGAATTATCGGATCACATGTTCCTTAAATTACCTTTTCCCAACAACCCTCTAACACTGCTCACCATAAAGGTGGAAATTGAATACTTATTTTATAAGACCTAGAAGTTCAAAATGGTATATCACTGATTCTTAAAGCTAGAGCCTCTGTTCAATTCCTATATGATGACCTAGGCTCTTGGTGGTTGAACATCAAAGAAGATCTCAAAGTATGGTTCCAGAACTATGGGAAGTCTAAGGAAAGAAATACATTCTTAAAATATTTACAACTCTGCAATCAGCTTCAATATTTATTTCTAGTATCAACCATTTCCAAACATAATTAGAGATCTCAAATAGAAAACATTTCTGAACACTTGTACTCCCATAATATGTGTAATATCCCCTCAAAGGAAGATATGGACACTTGTCCGATTTTAATGTACCTAATATTTCTAATAAACTGCTGGAGCTTTCACTACCTATCACAGTATCAGAAATCGAACAAACAATAACATCCCTAAAACTAGGAGCCTCTCTGGGACCAAATGGCCTCCCATATGAATTATATAAAGCCTTTCCTTTAGTATTTGCAGCTTGTTTAGAACCAGTATCTTCTTGCTTTTTTTCAGCTAAAACCATTTCACCACAATTTACTTCTGGTCTGAATGTGTTTTTATTCAAATCCGGGGATAGATCTTGCATTCAGAACTGAGACTCATTCCTATTTTAAATTCTGATTTTAAAATACTTACCCAAATACTAAACAATAGTCTTAAAAATAAAGCTATTGATTAATACATTCTTCCCAGTACTGTGGGCTTCCTGATAGGAAAATGCAATATCCTCTTATAAGAGACCTCTTTGAGTATTACAACAGTCAAAGGAAAATGAGTTGCATCTTCTCTTTAGACCATTGCAAGGCCTTTGACTGAGTCCATCACCCTTTTTTGTTTGCCGCTTTGGGAAAATATGGCATTCCACCCGATTTCATAGACTGGATAAAATTACTTTATTCTTCTGTTTTGGTACAACCAGTCATAAAGCAAAACATATGTAAGAAAATAAAAATCACAACTGGTGTAAGACAAGGGTGACGCCTGAGCCCCCTACTTTATATTTTCTATTTAGATCCCCTATTGAGGAAAAGTCATGAAACAACACAGTGGCAAGGGCTCAAGGGTCCCACTCCAGGTGATCATCTTCTGGCACAGGCTTACGCAGATGACATTGTAATATTTACGTCAAATCATGCACCCATCCCCTCCCTATTTCAAGTAATCAGGGAATACTCTTTGGTATCAAATTCTCAGCTCAATTTAAGCAACTGTAAAGGCCTCTTTGTTGGCCCTGTACCCCAACCGAAATACATATGAATGGTATTATAATATCTACATCCCCTTGAAAATTTTAGGAGTGACCTTTGGGCAGCAAAATATGCCCTGGAAAACTGGGAAATAACCCTACAAGGTGTTGAGACTATAGTTTATGGGTGGAAAGGTTGGAAACTGTCAAAAGGATTCATGTTCTTAAATGCTTTACAGTGCCCTGTTTACTTTATGTAGCCATGATTTTTACCTCACCAGCGGTGTTAGAATCCCAGTTATATGCTTCTTTTTCATATGCTATGGGGTAATAGGTTGAACTCTGTTAAAAGATGCTTTACTTAGGTCCCTAAGAAAATGGGTGGCATGGGGATGATTGACCTTGTAACTTTCTTTAATACTCTATTTATCTCTTTAAATATTAAAGTTGGTTTTCAAGGCCCAGACCCCTTGTGGACCAAATGGATATTAAACACTCTAGGTGTGTTCTTGTCCCAGTGGGTAATGTCTCCTCCTAAAATAACTGCAGATTTAGTATTCCTGGATTCTTCAGACTAGCAGCAGCCAAATTACACAAATGGGGGTTAATCACTGCTCAGATTTGTGATAAATCAGGATCTCACCTTTACACCTTTATTGTCTCCCAGATATACTCGGATGTTCCCAATTTTTGAAAAATTGTCCTGTTGATAAGAATAAACACATCTTATCCCAACTTAATAACCCTAAGATACCACTTCATATATGGGAAATATTGTGGCTCACAGTGTATGGTAGACTAAACATACATGGTAATAAAACAAGGCCCAGGAAGAGCGCAACTGCCCCTTTAGAGCTTGTCAAGCAGTGGAGAAATCCATGACTCAGTTTTTCTTCGAATGTTCCTATGGTAGACATTTACAGCTATAATTGAAAGAAAAATAGAAATTACCATGGATTTCAAATGTGAATTATGATTTTTTTTTATTATAGGCCTGATTCCACATAACCTAAATAGGTATGATGAAGGAACATTAATAGTTTTCTTTTGTTTTTTTATAATTTTACATTTGGCAAGATAGATGCCAATGGGTTTTGTATCAGAAAATAATGACATATGAAACGTTACATATACTGATTGAAAAAGCTGTGTGTTCTGTATATATGAAAGATAAGAATCTTCACACTTCAGGAAAGTATCAAGATGGTGAAGGGGTTTTACCTTCCTGATAACATTTAAATGAAGTCCATTATGAGTAAGCAGATTAGATATTATTGATCGTCTCCCTCTTGCATATAGTTGAATATAGGAATTGAGGTATTTTTTTTCTTTGCTTTTTAGTTTCCTTTCCCCTCCTCCACCATCAAAGGGTTTTTTTTCTGTCTCACTTTCTTAATTTTACCATATGTGTTTTTGTTTTCTAATTACTGTACATAAGTTTGAATTATTGTACATTTACATTTTGCTTTTCATGTGTTGTGATGTATTTGTTGAATAAAAAATTCCCCATCTCTTGTCAGCAGAGGGCGCTGTCCCACCTGTGATGGCCATGGAGGATAACAGTGTCAGTTTGATCGTGGAAGAGGAGAGACGTATGGAGCACCAGCACCAGCACCTGCTGAATGGCAATACATCTACAGAAACAGAAGCAGCAGTAGATACTATGGAGCATCTTTCAGTTCCCAACACCAGTGACATAATACAACCAGGTTCGACAGAAGACAACATGGAGATCGTGGAAGCTGAAAACACTCTTCAGCAAGTGCTTAAAAAGAGGGTATACCTTTGCCAGCAGCGTTGTGGCAAACAGAGCAGGAATTTAAAGAGACTAAATCAAAACTGGATGCAGAGAAGTCAAGGAAAAAATGACCATCTGGTTCACTGGGTTCATACATGCCAGTAACTACCAAAGTTTTTGTTTTTGGCCCGGGAAATAGTAACCCAGATTTACAGTAGGATCTGGAGCAGGATGAGTCAGACAAGAAAGTGCCTGTTGGGACAAAGAGTTGGACTCCCAAGCTGGCTCTGCAATGAATGGGGTGGATTCAGAGCCTGAAAGGACAGTGGGTCCCAGACCTGAAGATATCGATTCCAGGAATGCAGGCAGAGAACCCAAAGAGTGGTGACAGTGCCACGGACATCTCCAGCACTCCAGTGAGGGCACCTCAGGACAAATCTGGGGACTGTGCAGATGCCACTGAAGACACAGGTACCATTTATTTTTCCCCTATAGACACTGCACCAGAGGTGTTTTTATGATGCCCAACCAGGATTTTTACACACAGCTGCTAGATCAGGACAACAAGTACAGCTGGGGGTACAGATTCAGGGGTTCTGGATACTGTGGCTGGATCAGGGGAGCAGGAAAGCATGGGGGAGATGGAGCCTGGTAAAGATACAAAACCTACTGCTGTTCCTACTTATGCCAGTCTCTTTCAAACACCAATTGAGCTAGCAAAAAGATGAAATGCAATTTGACTCTGATACCTGGGAGGTTTGGAGTCACCACCAGATAGACACTATGTGGGGAAACTGATTAAACAATTAAACAATCCCTCAGGTCTTTCCCTGCGGATGTGTATGCACTCATTCATGCACCTGGAGAACATACATTTTACCTCAGTTTTTGCACAGCTGCCCTACTGGAAAGATTTTGGGCTAAACATATGGCTTTAAAAATGAATCCACTCTGGGTGCCTTTTCGGGTAATCCCATTAACAAAGCAATCATTCTGAATTATCACAGTCCTTTTTCATAATGAAGGGGTTAATGTCACATATATTTTGTGCTGGCTTGAGAAGCAATGTGATATTCAAGGAATGCCTGACCCAATTCTAGATGGGTAGGGATTTTGGAATGGGGGGTGGAGGATCAAGATAAAGTTGAGACAGAATGAAAAGGATCTTAAACACTTGCCAAACTGCTTTTACATAGGCAGGGACAAGGGTTTCATCTTTTACCCTGGACAACCCTGGCATTGTTATAAGTGCGGGTCACCTCGACACATTAATACGAACTGTATAGCTATAAAGTATGTTCTATGTGGAGAGTTAGGTCATGCGGGGTATCACTGTACAAATTCCCAAAATGCAACCTTTGTGAAATGGAAGAATATTTGTTTTTACTGATTGCTCCTGGGCATCACACAGTACAGAAGATGCTGACTACAGGGTCAGGACTTTTACATTTACAAAGTTGCTAGATTTGCTGCTGATTTTGATGGACCCAGGGACCTATCAAGACCACCGGAACACCACAGGACAGACCCATCTACCACCATACTTTTTGTGAATTCTGGCACTGGGCCAAATGAGGTGTCTCATATGGAGCCAGGGCTAGGGCAAGGACCAGCTCCTCAAGCTATGCCTCCACCCCACTCCCACCAATGGTACTGGAACCTGACCCTAGTGACCTTCAAATGGTTAAATGGTTCCAACAAAGGGGAAATAAGCCAAAGTTATCACACAAACAGCTGATCCTATGGAAGTTATCCTGCTAGGAAATAAATCTGCTGTATTTCAAAAAATCCAGTCAGAAGAGGAAGGTGACTCACATATGGGTCCACTAGCCTCCTTGCAGATGGATATGATGTCTGATAAGGAACCGAAAAAGGAATGTTCCTTCTAAGGACAACAAACAAAAAGAAAAAACAGAATGGGTGTGAGAGCTGGTTTAAGAAAAAGCGTTAGGACTTGCAATACTTGATGACTCATGTTACAGAGGTTCAACAGTATGACTTGGCTATAGCCAGTCTCAACATAAATAGCATAAAATCGGAAAGGAAACATTTGGCTACTTTTGACATGTTTTCTAATTACAGTTATGACTTTGTTTTTTTACAGGACACCAGGCTACATTCCCTGGAAGAAATACAGGTCACATCAGATGGTTGGATTTGGGTGCCTAGTTACTGGTCCATGGGGAATGTGGTTTGTTGTTTCACCGATCTGTCCATTAAAACCATCCATATGGTGGGTATTTCCCTGGGGAGAGCCTTATTATTGGATGTTAAAATTAATAATGTGGATTTTAGACTAATTTACATTTATGTACCTCAACTCAAAACAGATGGCAGTGATCTGTTGAAATAAATTTTACCATACTTATATACTGCAAGAAATATTTTGTTAAAGGGTGATTTCAATATCAGTAGGGCTAAAGAGGATAGAGGGTTAAAACTTCCAAAATTTATTGTGATGCTTCCTTTTTAAATCAGGTCCTGGACCAAACCGGGTTGGTAGATGTTTTCTGTGAGAAAACTGAGAGTGTCCCACACACTTATTTTTGGGGAGCCTTACTGACTAGAATCGACTATTGGTCTATAACTCCCACTTTAGAAATTAGGAAGGCGATTGTTCACCCAGTGGCCATGTCGGATCACGGGCTACTGAGTGTATCCTTGGCCAATACTGTTGACAAGTCTAAGGGCCCAGGATATTGAAAATTGAACCTGTCCTTACTAGATAATTCACTCATTAGGAAAGGTTTTCAGAATATCATCATAGCACAGAAATCAGTGTTCTTCTTATATGATACAGTTATGGAATGGTGGGATAATAGTAAAAAGGACTTTAGGGACTACTTTCAGATGATGGGGAAAATTAATGGTACCATCAACAGAGATAGATATAGTAAATTAAGGGAGTTGTTATATTCATTGCAATAGAGATATTATGCAGGGGATATGGATGCTATGGAATAAATAACTGCTGTAAAAGAGGAAATGACCCAATTCCAGTACAATAGGATGAAGACCTTAGAGGAAGAACAAAGGTTTGGGATACAGGGGAGGCAGGCACAGACCAACCCCTTTGATAGTTGTACAAACCAACGGAAGAAAAAAGAAATCTCACAACTAACTAACCAGGATGGAAAACTTTTAAGGGATGGGAGGGATATTAGATGTGAAGTGGATAACAAGATTTCACAGTTATTTACTGGTGATGAGGACATACTAGAGGATAGGGTGGATGAATGGCTGGCGGCTGGTCTATTGTCAAAACTACCAAAACACCATATAACAGCTCTAGTTGATACTCGTTCTGAGGAAGAACTATATAGGGTAACTAATAACTTACACATGGGGAAGGCATCAGGACAGGATGGCTTACCCAACGAGTTGTATACATTTTTGTTTCAGGAGTAGCTACAGAATTGCTCCAAGTTTTTAATTACTGTTTTTTTTTAATATGACTTGGCAGTCAGTATAAACGAAGGGTTAGTAATGTTGATCTATAAATCAGGAGAAAAAACACTTGTTCCAAATTGGCAGCCTATAACATTACTAAATTCAGATTGTAAAAGTCTAACAAAACTTATTAGTAATTGCTTAGCTATGGTTTTAGAAGACGTTATCCATCCAGCTTTGTAGTATCCCAGGAAGGAAGATCTCGAATGGGTTGATTCTTTTGAGAGAATTAATGGAAAAAGGGAATTCAGAAGAAATTATGGGATTTCTAATAAGTTTGGACCAAGCTGCAACCTTTGACAGGGTGGCACATATTTATTTATGGAAATGTTTGGGAAAACTCGGCTTCCCAGAGGTAATAATTAATGGGATTAAAGCATGTTATGAGAAAGCAGTAGTGGTGCCCCATGTGAATGGATGGGTGGGGAAGGAGTGAAAGGTTGGCAGAGGGCTAAGAAAAGGGTGTCTATTAAGTCCCCTATTGCATATTATTACATTAGGACCCTTAATTAGGAGAATTCAAGAAGAGAAAAGGAGAGTATAAGAAGGTTCTCAGTGGTCAGTGATGATGTAGAAATTAAGGCTGTTGCTTATGCGGATGATGTGTGTCTAACATTGGCGGATGTGTCACCTGGGATAAAGACAGAGGAGATTCTTTTGGATTTTGCGAAAGGGACAGGGTCAAAAAGAAATTTTACAAACAGTAGGGCAATGCCCATTGCGAGTCACATAGGGGAAGTACAAGAAATTATGGGTATACCCCTTCAGGATACTCCGTCTAAAATGTTCTGAGTTTGTTTTGGGACAGGGATATGGAATTTTATAACAGACATGTTATTACAGGAGGATAAAGGGAAAAGGGGCTGTTGGAATGCCTGGAGAATGTCAAAATGTAAAAGGATTTATGTAATTAAAACTTTTTTACTCAGCATGTTTCTGCATCTTAGTTTGGCCCCCCAACCAGCTGGAAACTACTATTTACAGTACTTTTTTTCAGTGCATATGGAGAAGTCGATTGAACCCTTTAAAATGGGGCATTACGTATTTACTCAGAAAGGGGGTTTGAGGATGGTTAACCCTATTGTCTTCTTCTTTTGTATATTTCTTTGTATGAATATTAAACCTCTTCTGACAAACATACATAAATCTTGGGCAGTATGAAATTTAGATCAACTACAACCATGGTTGGAAACATGGGAACTAAATAAAGCTATACAGAAGCAAAAAGCTATTGTTGAGCTACCAGTTTATTTCCAGTATTGTCTTGCAAAACTGAAGCTTTGGGCAATTCATAAGCAAAAACTTCTTACTCTATCTAGGAAAGAGTTCTATGGTGTGATAATGTCACAATATTTCTTTGATCAGCCACATTTTGGGTTAGGCCTCAAAAGGATTTAATAGCCATTGGAAAAATGATGACCCTGTCACATACACCAATGTATATGTGGGATATACTTGGCTGTGTCTTCTTGGGAGGTTAAATTTAATCTTAAACACAAAGACCAGAAGGAAAGAGTCTGTCCTAGGGTGGATTCTTGTCCAGATAGACTGAAAACTATAGAACATTTGTATTTTCAGTGCCCTTACTCTGTGGCCTTTTGGGGGATTGTTTTTGAAAAATGGGATACATCACTGTTTTTATTTTGAATTTAGACATTCTTTTTTTAGGCATTCTGCCAGGAACATGGAATAAATATGATACTAGTACCACGTGAATGTTCTTGTTCTTTTTTAAATATCATCTTTGGATTAATATATGTAAATTGACTCTACAGAATACCTTGATTCCGCCAGAACAGTTATTTTGGAGTATACATACAGCAATAAAGGCTTTCCAGGCACAGAAGAGAAATAAAGTATGATTAAAATGGTACCAGATATGGTTGAGCAACTGTGATTGATTTACATGACCAGTCTTACTAAGGAAAATGCCTTCTTTTTAGTAAGTGTTTGCAGTTGATTATCTGTGTTTTTTGTTTAATTGTATTCGTTTTATATGTCTATACTAAGGTACATAATAGGATGCATGACTGAAATACTTATTTGCTTTCATTTTCAAATCTGTTTTATTTTAATATTTTCACATGGCTTAACATGATTGGAAGATTTTTGAATTGGAACAAAGCAGGAGATTTCCTACTCTTATGGGGATAGAAGGGGGTAGTAGGTCTATTCATTTAGAGGCAACCTGAAAGGGGTATGATTAAAATACTCATTGAATTTTCTTTCATTTTGGTTTTGTATATTATTTGGGTGTGAATTACCACTGTTTGTAATTTGATTTTGAAGTTGTAATAAAAATTTCCTACTCTTGACCGTAGGGGGAGCTGCTGTTCTTTGAATGGCAGACTGGGAGACTGCAGATCATTCTGGGCTGCAGCAGTCTAGGGAGTGGTCCCCTGCCCTGGCTGGTGTTGAGATGGAGGACAAGCCGATGAATGGCACATCTGCTTCAGAGAATATTGCAACAGAGGAGATTATGGACATGGAAGAGAACAACCTTATCTTGGAGCCTGAAGGAGAAATAGATGATGATGATATACTGGATTGTGAATTAGCTGACAAGAAGGCTAAATTGCTACAAATGCTAGCGGAAGGTGAAGCAATCGATAAAAATGGAAAGACAAGTTACAGAAAAAACAAGCTGCTCTAACATTAGCTAACAGAAATATTCAAATGGAAGTTCCTATGTCTAGCGAGGAGTCAGCGGATGAAAAGGGCACAAAAGCTCCAGAGGAAAAACTTCAATTGAAACAGCTGCCAGCTGCAGCATCTGTAAAAGCTGCTTTTTCTGTATCAGGCACCACTCCAGAAGAGTCTCAGTGGACACCAGAGAACGTGCTGCTGGATGCTGACTGGAAAACGTCACCAGAAGGGAAATGGATTCCCGATCCTGAATGGGACAACAGTTCGTTCTCTCAAGCTACACTGCTATGGCACCCACCAGACACAAAACAGGTACCTGCATCTCTGCCTAATATACCTACTGAAAAAGAACATTTACCAAACAATTTAAATGGCAAAACAAACAAAACCACAGATTTACCTGATGACGGTTCCCTAGCAACCCCTAAAATAGTGGCTGTTCAGCAAACTGAGCATAGTAATTCTGTACCTTCCCCACAAGACAAACCTGCTCCTCATACTATATCTATTGCTATAATTGAAAAAACAAATAGCTCTTTGCCTCCCGACTCAGAGCAGAGCAGTCTAGTGCAGTTGACATCTACACCACAGCACAACCTCCCTCGATGGCCAATTTTATCTGAACTTTTTCATAAAAAGAAGCTGCTCCAAGAAAAAACGCTGTGCATATCAGATATAAAGGAGGTCTTGAAATCAGACCCGATAGACATTATGTGGGGAAAAAACTTTTAAAGGAATCCCTACACTTCTCCCCTGCAGATGGGTTTGCATTCATTAATATACCCTGAGAAGACAATTTTGATGTCAGTTTCAGGACACCTCAAGCCCTAGAAAGAGTTTGGCTAAGATATAACCAAATGAAGTTTTCTCCCCTTTGAACACCTTTCCTTGTGATCCCCCTGACAAAACCATTACTCAAATGTGCCACTGTTATGTTTCGGAATGAGGGTGTACATGTTGAAGATATTGTGTATTGGCTGCAACAGAAATGCAAAGTCCTTAGTGTTCCTGAGGCCATCCTGGATGCTGAATTATTTTGGATGGGGGGGATTTAAAGTCAAGTTCAGACAAAATAGAGGCATTTGCTTCTATGCAGGACAACCTCAGGCTTGTTATAAGTGTGGGATTAGAACCCACTTATCTAATGTGTGTGACAAGCCCAGGTGTGACAACTGTGGTGAAGTTGGTCACATAAATATGCAATGTGCCAGTCATACAAAATGTGACTTATGCGAATTATTTAGCCACATCTTTCAGGAGTACCCTTGGGCAGCAAGAAATAAAACTGATGCTATAAACCCCAACTTACTGATTCAAACAGCTCAGGCTGTAGCAACAACCACTGAAAAACAGCCTTTTGTAACCCTGATGCCATTATACCAAGGACAACTTCCCCTGCCTGCTTTCCTGCTTGCAGGTTGAGGGGCCTGGGTTCGGAAATGTGGGGTATTGTGGTGTGCCTACCAACAGTAGAACTACAATTATGGTGCCTCCACCCAGAGTAGTGCTTAAGTGGGTCATTAAAAGTACTGGTACAGCCCTCTGGGAAACTGTAACCACCCACAATCCCACCTAATGACCTTGTACACTTAGTTCTGCAGCTGCAACACATCACTCTGATTACAGGCTAATGCCAGCATTAATGATATGCAGGGACCTGGTTTTCCATTTTTACTGGTAACACTGGTAACAATCATGGAATCCTGCTTGGTTTGCAGATTTTGAATTCTTGTACCGGTGCCTCACTGAAACTGCATGTCACTGCACAGAATCTCTAAGATTTCAGCATCTTTTTTAATTTGTTTTAATTTTCTCTTTCTATGTCCCCCTCTCACAACATCAGTCTCCACTTTTCAGATATCCCTAGACTGGGTATCCCTTAGCTTCACCTCCAGGTAACGCTCATGAGCTCCTGTGGTCCTGCCCCTATCCTGCCGGGATTGTGCCCCCCCAGGTGAGAAGGGAGGGGAACCCAGGTCACCCATCCACACTCCCTTAGTGTGTGTCGGGCAGCTCAGTGGGTCCCTCATGGAACCTGGTTATGAAGTCTGGGGCACCTGGGTCCCTTCTGCCAGTGGCCAATGTGGGGTGACTGTTCCTGGTTTTCTGGTCTCTGTCCCTGAGGGCACCGGTGCTAGAGGAGATCCAAGGAGGTAGGTCACATAGAGACATGTCACTGCTCCAGATCCTGGCTAGCATCCTCCCCTCCTGATCACTCTGCAACACCATTGCATCACCACCCGTGGTCACACAGGTGGTGGTAAAGCAGCAGGACCTGCAGCCCACCCTTCTCAGAGGAGGAGAGCAGTCCCCCAGCTGCTCGATCCTACTCCCAAGGCCAGACCTCCAGCAACCCGAGTTCACTTCTGACCCTGGGTCACTGGCACTGCAAGCAATAGTGCTACCGTAGCGCTAGCGGACTGACCCAGATTTCAGCATCTTAAAATGAATGCTGCTGTGCTTTGCATTCTTTCTGCTTTGCTGCATATAGAGTCAGTAAGGAAATGACCCGCACTGCTTTGTTGTAATCAGCCATTCAGTTTAACCACCCATGCCTAGTGGTCAGAGTCAGAGTGAAACAGTGAATGAACTGGGTACATCCATCAGACTTGGGTTTTATTCCCACAACCTCCACTTGCATATTGTGTGACTCCAAGCAAGTCACTTAACCTCCCCAGTGCTTCTAGGTCACTCCTGAAAACAGACAGTTCTGCCTAGTGGGCCTTACCTGCTTTATAAAGAATATAAAAAAATACCAATATATGTTTACTACATCATAGAATAGTAGTCAGGGTACCATGTAATTTATCTGGGTTTTACTCGGGCTGAAATTATTTTGTATAGGTAAAAATAAATGTTCAGATACATTTTATGTGTTTTATAAGCTTGTTTTTAGATTTTAGTCAGGTTTTTATTGTATTCTTTGCATATAAGCATCTAGGTTGTAGGTTGCTAAACGCATGATCACTGTTACCAACTAGCTTATTCAAGTGTATAATCAGTAGGACATCCAAAATCCTCAGTTGTTTGAATGAAAACTAGTCTGAATGAAAGTATGTTTACAAAGAAGAAACTGCCTTACTACTTATGAAAAGACTTCACAGTTAGCACCCCATTTAGGTGAATTGGATAATTTGCACCTTTTCTCCCACCTGCTGTTTCCGTCTCTGTGACAACAGAAAGTTTTCTGATAAACTGTTTCAACAAAAAGCAAATGTTAAGTATTTAAGTGTACTTATGTTTGGCCAGTGTATTTTGAAAGCACAGTCAATGACATACAGAAGGTAAGACCCCAGGGGCTGTATGATGCTGGTGGGCAGAGTGGTGCTCAATTCACATCTGAACAAAGGCATGAAAACTTGGAGACACCCTTTTCATGGACACCAAGTAAAAAAAAATCATCCACAGGTCTGGGAGATGTTTAAATTCATTTGAACATCATCCAGTAATCACTTGTGAGTTTTTTAGGTGAAGACACTTTATTTCAAAGAAGCAAATTCAAGCAGTTTTTTTTTGGCTCCTCCTACCACCTGGCAATTCACTCCTTCAGGCCTGCCAAGGTCCCCTACCACCGCTGCTGAGTCCCAACCACCATCCACTGCCCCTTACTGCTGTGCTACCAGGTAACCCAAAGTAACCCTTCATTGAGTGGGCCCTTAACCCGTGGGAGGCTACCAGGGGAGGAGAATTGTTCTAAAGAGCTTCCTGTGTATCCTGGGCATGGCAGGGGTCAGAACAGACACATGTCTGGGGCTTTCTGCTTAAGGAGGAACCAACAGCTGTCCTTCGGTTGGTCAGCAGGTGTTTTCCCATTTTCTTGGGAGCGTGACAGGCCACATGATGTCAAGGCACAAGCCAACATCCATCACGCTCCCTCCTGCAGTGAGGGCTGACATGTTGTCATGCCTCTGGCCTCCACCAGGGGACAGCAAATGCTGAGCAGTGAACCCACCCTCCCTCATAGGAGAAGGTGAGTGGTCGTTGGACACTCAAGCCTTCACCCACCAGCTGGCCCTCCAACACCCAAGTCTGTTCCCTTAACCTGGTCAGCATTGTCACAGGCAGAAATCTAGTTTAGGCAGTTGAATTATAGATAGGAAAAAACAAAAGTAGTCCACCTTAGCAGTGATGGTTCAGATTAATTCACATCTGAATTCTAACAAACAAAGAGACCAAGTCATTTGTAACTTGTGCATGTGGGATGTGGGTGTTGAAGAAAGGGGATCATAGTGCTGTCACTACTGCCATCACTCCTGAGGGATGTGGACTGCATAGTTGCTACTGCCATCATACTGAAGGGGTGGGGGCTGTAGTGCTTCTGCCATCACCACTGGTGGATGGGGAATGTAGTACTGCTGTCATCCCACCTGAGGGATAGGGGCCGCAGTGCTGATACTTGCCATCACACCCGAGGAATGGTGAACATAGTACTGCTGCCATCACACCTAAGGGATGGGGCCACAGTGCTGCTACTTCTGTCACACCTGAGGGAGGGAGGTCATAGTGCTTTTGCTGCTGCCATCACACCAGAGGGATGGGGGCCACAGTGCTGTGTTGGTCCTGCCATCGCACCTTAGGGATGGGGCTGTAGTGCTGCTGCTGCCATCGCATCTTGTACCTAAATAACTTTAAATTGGTATAAGGATGGAAGGATGTGTAATAGTGGAGGCCAAAATTGCTAAAATGCATGTTAGCAGAGTTAAAAATTGTTAAATAAAGTACACAAAACCAAACACCAGTAAAACTGGATTTTGGCTTAGCAGACACCGGTGACAATACCATTTTTTACAATGTGCAAAATGGAATATACTCTTTCTCAATCCCGGTAAACCAGTGCCCCCTGATGATATGCTCATGTACCATCCACTTACTGGCAAGGTCTGGACTCTTGGCATTCACTCTGCAACCCCCTGCAAAAGATAGTTGCAATAATACAAGCATGCACTTCCAATAGACTCTGCAGCACTTCAATAACTTTAGACCAGGTAATAATATGCTCATAAGCTAGATTAACAGCAAACAGTAAATCAGATTTATTAAGGGGACATTAACAATGGAGGAGTGAGAATTCAGAAAAATGATTGCTTTACTATACTGAAACAGGTTAGATTACTTTTAATCACTTTAGTCCCTGAATTTAACAGTCTGGCAACTACTTGGTACCCAGAGTGGAAAACAAGTATGCCTGAGGCGGTGTTGTGGACTGGCCAGTGTTGAAACTGTAGTTGGGGCCTTTAATAGAAGAAAAAGTGATTAAGTTTGAGCAATACATTTGCAAAACCATAAAACATTTGTACTCCTGGCCGGATGGCCAGTCACTGTTAAACACATTAACTGGCAAAACTGAATCAGATGGTACCATTAAAACAATTGAGGATTTGTTGCAGGGAGCTACCTTGGTTTTACTCACTGTACCCAGATGAATGGAAGAAGGCACTGGTGACATCAAGACCTGCTGCTTGCTTGAGCTGTTGCTGGGGAAGGGGGCTGACATGACTCACCTACACTTCACAGCCTTTCCTTGTAGGTGGCCACAACCTGCATTTGATTGCTGCACAAGGGCTAAATCCCCAATGCTGGTCTCTCACCAGGATGCTGAAAAAGGCGCAGGAACAGTCTGACTGGACCGTTTTTGGCATAGACCCAGATGAATAAAATGTCTCTTCTAAGTTTAAGTTTGATCTGCATGCTGGTGAACCCTCTAGCTGGGCTTTGGTGAAAGTCTTTCCTGCACCGGAATGGCTCCTGTTTTTGCTTCAGGAGTCCCAGGATCAATGTCTCCACACACGTGGTAGGCCACAGGCTTGTGGCTAAAGAACCCACAAACATCTCCTTTTTCATGGTTCTGCCATTTTCTCTTCAGCCGATTGCTGAGAAACCCCTTTTCGTCTGCACAAATGCAGTCCCAGACAACTCAATCCCTGTTTGGACAGAGTAAAAAGTCACAGGAAGCAGTTACAGGCCTCCTTCCCTGCAGTTTCTCTCAACCCAGCTGAAGGGCTGTGTCCTCATTGGTTTGAGCTGAACTAATTCAACTTTTTTTAACACAGTCTAGCAGTTTATTTATTTAATTTTGGTAACTGGGTAAGCCCGCTGGAACCATTACAGTCCCTTTTTCAGGGGCGACCCGGAATTAATTACAGGTAATGGTGCATACACATTCTACATAGTACAAGAAAGATTACTGATCACATCACAACATAAAATAGTTGAGGGCATATATTAATACAATGAGGACAACTGAGTATATATTACAAAGGGCAATATAATAACGAAACATCTGCAAGGGCATGTAGTCTTGCAAAGATGAGATCATGGCAGGGCAAACAAGAAGGCAGCGGCAACCTCCTGGTTAAGAAATGTAAGTAGACAATCTCTACAGCAGAGCAGCACATAATTGAGAACAAGATCATCTTTGGAAAGCTGTAGAAAAATGTGACTGTTGTGCGGAAGAACCTCCCCATACATTTAAACCATTTCCTTGTGCTTTTTCTGTTAAGTGGGTCAGACTAATCCAAATTCAGGAACAAGATGGCGACGAGGCTAAAATAAATTTATTAACAAGAGGGGCAAAACAACTGCAGGAACAAGATGGTGGTGAGGGACAAAAAACAAATACAGGGACAAGATGACAGAGGGACAGAAAAAAATTCAGGAAAAAGACGACAGGGAGGGACAGAAAAAACAAATTCAGGTACAAGATGGTAGTTGGAGACAAAAAACAAATTCAGGAACAAGATGGCAGTGAGGGACCAAAAAACAAATTCAGGAACAAGATGGCAACTGGAGACAAAAAACAAATTCAGGAACAAGATGGCAGTGGGGGACAAGTCAGGGTTCAGGAACTAAAACAGTGGGTGAAACGAAACTGCGAACATTGTCTTCCCCTAATACAGCTCCTCGGGGACATTTAGTTCGGAGGTTTCTCATATTTCGCTTGGCTGAGAGAGTGGTCAATCACAGCTTGAGTGCTCCTAGTGGTTAGTTTAGGCACCAACAAAAAAGTTCACAGTTTCACCCATAATCCATTGTAATTAGGACCCCTCAAGGACCCTTTGGTTCCGATTGGTCCAAACCAGGAAGTCCAGGACCAAAGATGGCGGCTTCCATCAGGAAGGACTGGTGCTGGCATTACTGGCAGTTCAAACAATTTATTTTATTTAAACGACAGTGAGGATTTAGAAATAAATATTTACAGATTATGAAAGGGCTCCCTCTGCTCTACTAGTGACAGCAGAGTGAAGTCAATCAGGGGAGGGCCTGGCTGGTCACGAGCTCCACTGCACTCGACCCAGCCCAGGCTATTTACACTATACACAAGGCTGGAGCCCTTAAAGAGACATGAATGTGTGCACACATGCAGAGCAACAGCAGCACAACATGGAACATGGATTTAACTTCTCCTTCTGGACATCTGCCAGGCAGTGGGCATAAGAGGAGCCCAGGAAGATACTTAAGGTAAGCCCCCCCAAATTTGGGGGGGTTTCACTTAATCTCCCTCAAACACTGCATACTCTCACTACACCTGAGGTACAATAGGAAAATACTACAGTAATCACCATTCAGGATCAAGACAGTAAGCCTAGGTCTGAGGAAATTCCACCTATGGCACACCCTGTTATGCTCCTACAACCAGTTTGTTATGCAGACCCCCAGGCAGAGGACCATTTGGAAGGCCCATCTGGCATGCCACCACTGAATCAATGGTCCATATCTCTAACTAGGAGACAGTCCACTAGGAAGCTTAAAACTGACCCTGATCCACATGTGGTGGAGACTGAAAATGTTTTTTCCGTGCTGGCTTCTAACTCGGTGACTTGGATATGGAAGGGGGGGGGGGTCTGATAATGCCTCCCAGACTTCCAAAAAATTTAAATCAGGGGATATAAAGTATAAAGGGAAAAACAAGAAAAGAAAGAAAGTTGAGATACTATGATACTATAATATATTTGAAATGCATCGTTTTGCCTCAGCAAACATCTGTAATTTATTGAATTACAAAAAGAGGCAAGCAGTATTTCAATATTTGCATGACCAAAAGTTTGACTGTTGTTTTTCACAGGAAACATGGCTGTCATCATCAGCTCAACTCAGACTTTTTAATGAAGAATGGCGTTGAGCCTCCTCCTATTGGTCCTTTGGTCAGGATAGGGCTGATGGGGTGGGCAAACTATTTCATGATAATTCTTTCCAACTCTTCATACTAAGAGACCTTATTCCTGGGAGACTATTAATTCTGGATGGACTCTGGGGTTCTGATACATGAAGGTTTATCACTGTGTATAGTCCACAGACAAAAGCAGACAGAGTGTCCCTTCTTGCTTCCTTACAGCCCTTCTTAGTCACAACAAGAACCATCTACTTAGGAGGTGATTTCAGTTGTAGCATTCACAGTAGGGATAAGCAAATAGCAGAGAAAAAGATATATTGTGACTCCCTTGCTTTGAAGAAGTGTATTGAAATAGCAGATTCAATTAACTTTGCAGAACATCAGGTAGCAAGGCCTGCCTTCACTTACAGGAGAGGGATGTTTACCACTACCATAGATTATTTTTTCCTAAGAATGTTCAGTCTTGCAATTTAGAAACACTCTCAACTGAATTATCTGACCAAATGATAATTAAGGTTTCAATTCAGACAAATCTGGACAAGACCCCTACACAAGATAGGTGGAAATGAAAGTAAATAGCTCTATACTATCGGATCCCATGGAACAAACTAGTATTAAAGGCCTATTATGGGCCAAAGCCTTAGTTTTTGAGTTATATGAAGATGTAGGAACATGATGGGTGGATACGAAGAAAGACATAAAAGATTGGTTGAAGAACTGGTGCTGTGAGGAAGGGTTTGGATTCATTGGTGACTGGGGACCCACCTGGAGGGATGGGGGCTTGTTCAAGCCTCATGGCCTGCATCCATCCTGGAGGGCAATCCAAGCACTCAATGATAAGTTTAAATGCTACATTGACAGGCATTTAAACTAGTCGGGGTGGGGTGACAGGCCAGCAAGGAGGGTACCTAATTGCTCACCCACCCCCACAGCTAGCAGTGGAACCAGTGAACTGGAGGAGTGGATATCTCTACAAAGCAATGTGCAAAAGATGGAGATAAGTGCCCAAGAGGTGGATAGGCAGAAAAGGGGAAAAATTCAACAGAAGGGCAGACAACAAGGAAAACCAAGGATAAAGGACAACCAGGGAAGTGGCTGGAGTAGAACAGCTAAGCAGTCTAGGGAGGTCAAATCATGGAAAGCTATGTGTGCCAATGCCAGGAGCCTTAGCAACAAGATGGAGGATCTGGAGGCTGTCATTCTGCAGTCAGACCTGGACATTGTGGCCAACACAGAAACCTGGTGTAATGATAACCATGACTGGGAGATGGCCATACCTGGCTACAACATATTCAGAAGAGACAGGGCAGGTAGGAAGGTAGGAGAAATTGCACTGTATGTGAAACATGACATAAGGGCCACAGAGATCCAGGAGGAACAAAATGGGGGAGAAATATTGTGGGTTATGCTGGAAAGAAAATGGGGCCCGTCATCCGCACAGGTATAGTCTATAGACCACCAGCCCAGGAGGAAGAAACAGATAGGGAGTTGATGCTAGCAATTCAAAGGATGGCAGACAAGGGTGAGGTAGTGCTGGTTGGAGACCTCAGTATTCCAGACGTGGACTGGAGCATCCCAGCAGCAGCATCAACTAGGAGCAGATTTATCCTGGACTCCCTTCAGGGTGACTTCCTCAAGCAACTGAGCAACTGGTCATGGAACCAACTCAGCAGAAGGTAATACTGGACCTTGTGCTCACAAACAGGGACAATGAGATGGGGTAACAGTGGGGAGCACCTGGGGAACAGTGACCACCAGTCAATTGTGGTTTGAAATCACAGAAGGAGCAGAACCAAACCACACAAAACACGTATCCTGGATTTTAGGGGGACAGACTTTGGGAAAATGGGGAGATGCTTGAAAGAGGCATTAATGGGAATGGGGCAGGAATCAGGTGTTGAGGAACAGTGGGCAGTATTTAAAATTGGGATTACAAGAACAACAGAATCATGCATTAAGCAGGTTAACAAGAGGAAAAGGAAGAGGAGGCCATTATGGTTTTCCAAGGAGGTAGCGGAGAAAGTGAAAGCCAAAAAGACTGCATTCAGGCAATACAGAAAGACACAGGCAGAAGGGGATAGGGAGAAGTACCAGGAGAAGCAAAGGGAGGCAGGGAGTTCAGTAAGGGAAGCCAAAGCTCAGACAGAAGAGCACATTGCAAAATCAGTGGGTAGAGGGGACAAAACCTTTTACAGGTACACACAGTGAAAAAAGAAAGGAAAAAAGAGGATGGGGGCTGCATGGAGGATGCCAACAGTAAAACTGACATATTGAATAGGTATTTCTGCTCAGTCTTTACTAAGGAAGAGGAGGGTATTGGGTCTGAAGGGAGTACAAGAGGTGGGAATGGCGCAGAAATGGACACAAGTCCCTTTACACGAGAAAGGGTCCTGAAGGAACTGGAAGTAATAAGAGTTGATAAAGCAATGGGGCCAGATGGGGTGCACCCCCAGAGTCCTTAAAGAACTAAGAAAGGTGGTGGCTGAACCTCTGGCAATCCTGTTTAGCCGATCACTGGAAAGAGGGGAGGTACCCAAAGACTGGAGGATGGCAGATGTAGTCCCCTTATACAAAAGTGGGAACAAAGAGGAAGCGGGGAACTACAGACCAGTCAGCCTCACCTCGGTAGTGGGGAAGATCATGGAAGCACTACTGAAGGAGAGATTGGTGGAACATCTCATTGGCAATGGACTACAGGACCCAAAGCAGCACGGTTTCACCAGGGGGAGGTCATGTCAGACCAACCTCATTGAATTTTTTGACTGGGTGACTAGGGAGGTGGATCAGGGGAGGACAGCAGACATGGCCTATCTGAACTTCAGCAAGGCCTTTGACACTGTGCCACATAGAAGACTATTACACAAACTGGGGAATATGGGTGTGGGCAGGACAGTAGTGCAGTGGGTAGGTAACTGGCTGGACGGCAGGATGCAGAGGGTGGTAGTAAATGGCTGTCACTCCACAGAGGGAAGAGTGATCAGTGGAGTACCACAGGGATCAGTGCTGAGACTGGTCCTATTCAACATCTTCATCAGTGACATTGCGCAGGACCTAGAAGGCAGAATTTCCCTGTTTGCTGATGACACAAAGCTCTGTAACAGAGTAGACACACCAGAGGGTGTAGACAGCATGAGAAGGGACCTGCAGAAACTTGAAGAATGGTCTGGGGTTTGGCAGTTTAAATTTAATGCAAAGAAGTGCATGATAATGCACATGGGGCACAAAAACCCTGCCACAATATATCAGTTGAGGGGTGAGGATATAGCATGCACCAAGCAGGAAAGGGATCTTGGGGTTATCATCTCTGATGACCTCAAGGTAGGGAAACAGTGGGATAAGGCAGCAGGTAAAGCAAATAGGATGCTGGAATGCACAGGCAGGAGTATCACCAGCAGGAAAAGGGAGGTCATAATTCCACTATACAAGACACTGGTGAGGCCCCACCTGGAGTACGGTGTACAGTTCTGGAGACCTTACTTACGTAAGGACATAGACAGGGTAGAAAAGGTTCAGAGGAGGACAACAAAGATGGTACATGGATTGCATCACAAGTCCTATGAGGACAGGTTGAAGAAATTGAATATGTACTCCCTGGAGGAGAGGAGGGAGAGAGGGGATATGATAGAGACATACAAGTATCTTACAGGGAGGAACAGGGTGCAGGAAGACACTATTTTTAAGTGAAAAAGATGTTCCTGGACTAGAGGGCATGGGATGAAGTTGCAGGGAGGACGATTCAGAGAAAACGTGAGGAAGAATTTCTTCACAGAATGGGTGGTGGACAAGTGGAACACCCTGCCAGAGGAAGTGGTGGGGGCTAAAACAATTACGGGATTTAAGAATGCATGGGATAGACATAAAGGAATTCTGGAGGTCAGGGTTAAGGGGCAATAGACTTCTAGGAAAACCTAAAGTAAACTTACAAGCTCAAATGGTCAGACTGGGTTGGCAGTAGGCCCTTATCTGCTGACACTGTCTATGCATCTATGTATCTATTGATTCCAGAGGTATGGTAGGAATAAAGAAAGAAATACATTTTTTACATATTTAAAACTCAGATCATGATTACAATATCTATTATCCCTAGTACCCACTTTTAGACAGGACTTGTCATCTCAATTAATAATCTTAAATTAGAGATGAAAAAATTGCAATATGATAGAGCTAGCTCTGTTAGAGCGGAATTACTATATGGCACACGCACAAAAAAAGAAAACCCTGGGGGATCCCTTTGCAACCTGTGAAACTCGGAAGGAAGCATCTTCCTTTTCCTGCCTAAAAAATGAAAAAGGAAATTTAGTATACTCTGTGGGTGAATTACATAGTATTATTGGAAATACAGGCAGACCACTTCTCAGCGCAGCTAAGCCCCCGCCAGATATATTTTAAATCAAGGATGGAAATGAGAAAGGAAAAGTGTGGCCCAACAGGAATTGAATCCCAGCCCCCTGGTGATACCGTCCGACTGTTTCAACCATTGCTATGAGTCATGATGAGTCTTAGGCTCTTCTTTAACCACACAAATTTTTTCGCGGTTGTGCCATCCTGTAACTTAGGAACATATCAGAAATACAAACAGATGACTTCTCAGTGCAGCATAGCTAAGTGCAGAATATTTTATTGTATTTCTGATATGTTCCTATGTTGCAGGATACCACAACACTTGAGAAACAAATTTGTGTGGATTTAAGGAAAGCCTAAGGCCTGCTGACCATGTGAGCCCATAGCTTAATGGTTAGAGCACTGGAACTGTATTACCAGGGGTCTGGATTCAATTCCCGGTGGGCCACATTTTTCCTTTCTCTTTTCCATCCTTGATTTATATTATTCAGAATCATTTAAAATCATTTAAAATGGAACAGTCACCTTCAGACTTAGACATTAATACATATCTATCTACATTCCAACAGTTAAAAATCTTATGTAGAACACAAGATCTGATAAAACCCCTCTTAGCACCAGAAACTGAACAAGTTATTCAGACATTTAAACTAGAAGCATCACCAGGGATAGATGGTTACCTTATGGGTTTTATAAAGCCTTTGCCAAGGAGTTAGCTGCCTGCTTGGAAAGGGTTTTTGCATACTTCCTTAATGCACATCAGGTTCCAAAATACTTTACTACAGGACTCATCATATTTTATTTAAATCTGGAGATAGGCACAATATACAAAACTGGAGACCCATAAGCCTCCTAAAGGCTGATTTTAAAATAGTGTCTCAAATATTAAATACAGTATTCACCTAAGGGTTGTAGCCAAACTTCTGATTCATCCCACCCAGTCTTGTGGCCTCTACAACCGAAAGTCCAGCACTCATTAATGATAATAAGGGACATCACAGAATTCTGTAATTCTCATCAGAAATCTGGGGTTCTTATATCATTAGATCAAAGTAAGGCTTTTGAGGCCAGGGGCCAGCTATTCAAAACTTTACGCTGAGCATAAACCGTTTGAGCTTGGTTTGCACCCAGTTTGCGGATGTCCACTATATTCAAAAGACCCAATAGCATGGGCAAACTACATAAGCGCTGGGCAAAAGTATAATGTATACAAGGGGCAAAAAGAGGGAGCATGTACATGAATACAGGTGCAATGCTATATTCAGTGCATTAGTGCCATGCAAAATGATTTTGCGCAACTTAGCGCAACACTTTGCATGGTGCAAATTAACGCCCAGGAAAAGGTAGTCCTAACTCTGGGCAAACCAGTTTTGCGTGACTTTTTGGCTTTGCGCAGTTTTGCGTGACTTTGCGCGACATAGAACCATGGTTTATGGAACTCTGTAATTCACAAGTGTAAATTATGGAGTTTGGAAGGGTCTGCCAGCAGTGGTTCATTGACCCTACCCAGTAAATATTAAACATAGAAAGAAACCAGACATGAAGGAAACATGCTGCGCACGGGATGGCACCTCCTATGTTGCCATCATCTGCCACCGGTCTCAGCCATGCCAGGCATTAAGTGGTGACCCGGCACCCAATAGACACCATGGCAGTGTATCCATATAGCACACACCTGCAGACCACTCGTTGGTGGACACCAACAGAATCTAGCACACACATGCAGCACTGGGGGCATGGAGGGTGTTGAGGTCAAGGAGAGGGTGCACAGGTGGCCAGTCTGCACCACATACCGGGTGCTGCCACAAGGCTGGGACAATCCATGCAGTGCAAATGGTCCCGTGTAGGGGATATCCCAACCAGTGTGCCTGTCTGATGGTATGTGCCCTCCAGCCACATGCCGCACATCTGTACAGACACCACAGCACACACAGCCAACCATGTATATGTCACTGCGAGTATCCCATGCCAATGGTGCAGCATCTGTGGGTCACACAACAGCATAACAGTAATGTCCACTGTCAGTGCACATCTGCAAGGTGGGCTTGTCACTGTGTAAAGTGCAGCAGTCATTGATGCCCTACACACCATAGGCATTGTTGTGTCCCTTACACTACTGACCCCCTTGTTACTGTGGTGTCTGCTATGCACTGTAGCAGGAACTACAGTTTGACAATTGCATGCAGCACCACCACCTGTGCCTATGCTATGTGGTCCCCTGGAGCACAATATTCTATGCGGTTCTGTACAAATGTAGTCTGCAGCTACCACCATGCACCTCCAGAATGACCTACAGGTGGAGCAGTGGGCAGACCCAGCCAGCCCCTGTACTACCAGACTGACCTACAGGTGAAGCTGTGGGACCCTACAATAGCTCTGGGCAAACTGCATGCAAATCAGGACACATGAGATACTAATCTGGATGTCTGCCCACAGACTGCCTAAGTAGGCTCATTTGCATGTCACTTTTGAATATAGCAAATTTTTTCCCCCTGGCAAACATGACAGCGCCTAGCAAACAGCTCAGCTCTGCACAAAATCTGTGTAAATGTGTTTGTGCCATGCAAACGTTTCGGAAACATGGCACTTTTCTGCAGAATTTCTTTTGCACTGGTGCTTGCAGCTTTAATGAATCCAGTCCTTTGCTAGAACACACATTGGCCACATAGTTCACCTCTACCATCCTTTACTTTGCTGTGCACTGGGCTGCTGTTGTGGTTTGCACTTTCTGGTTGCTATATTTAGAGCTGTCTTATTTCCTGGGCCATTTTTGCATGTCACTCCCAGCCCAGTTTTCCCAGCTTCCTTAGCATGCTATATTCAGCAGGTTTAGCACCGAGGCTATCCCTTTTGAATATAGCGGGATATTGGTTCCAGGCTAATTTAGCAAGTCGGGCAGTGCTAATTTAGCTCTGGGACAAAGTTTTGAATATCTAGCCTCAGATATTCAAAACTTAACCCCAGGGCTAAATTAGCACTGCATGGTGTGCTAACTTAGCCCTGAACCAGTGGCAAGCTATATTCAAAGGAATAACCCTGGAGCTAATCCTGCTGAATATAGCATGCAAAGGAAGCAGTGCAAACGGGGATGAGAGTGCAGTGCTAAAATAGCCCGGGAAGTAAGACAGCTCTGAATAGAACAACAGGTAAGTGCAAAATGCAACAGCAGCTCAGTGGACACATAGGTGGAGTAAGACAGAGCTAAAGTTGATGGACAGTGTGTGTGATAGCAAGGAAGTGTTGCACAACTGCACACAATAATGTAGGCCACACCACACACTGCTGAACCGTGCTATGCTGTTGAGAGGACTGCCCAGGGCTAACCCAATTGCACAATGGTAACACATTAGCCTGGTGCAAACACATTAGCTAGGGGCAAAAGTTTGCTATATTCAAAGCTCCTATGCAAATGAGCCTACTTATCATAGTATCATAGTGTTATAGTGATAACAAAGCATTTATCAGACTTGTGTCCATATTGCTTGCCAAACAAAAAACATTTTTTATCAGTATTCTCTAACTTTATTTTTGCTAGATCAGTCCAATTGTGTTTTGAATGTTTCCAGTGTTGGGCTTTCCACTACCTCAACAGGAAGTGTATTCCAGTGAGGTACCACCTGCTGTCTAAACCAGAACCTTCTTTTTTGTATATTACACCTCTGTAACTCAAGTTGTTTACTATGAGTTCTAGTTTCATAACTTTTCTGCTTAAGTTCAAGACCCAAATCAAATTGCAGCCTATTGTCTTGGAAAGATTTATACACTATGATCATGTTGCCCCTCCTTCTTCTGTAGGCAAGTGAATACAGGTTAAGAGCCTGCATTCTGTCCCCGTACGTTCTACCCATCATCCCACATATTGATCTTGTAGCCCTTCTTTGTACACACTCCAGTCTGTTTATTTCTCCCCTCATGTAAGGAGCCCATACTTGGGAACAATATTCCAAATGGGTTCTCACCATTGACCCATACAATGGGATCAGGACCTCCCTTTCTCTACTGGTGATGTGTCTCAATATACAATTTAAAGTTTTGTTAGCATTTTTAATTGACTGGTCACATTGAAAACTGAAAGTTAAATCATTTCTAATTATCATTCCTAAGTCTCTTTCTTTTGTTATCTGTTTCAATTGACTATTATTTATTTTTTAATATATGGATCTTCAATTTAATAGGTCTGTAAAGCATACAAAAAAAATCCGTTAATACCCTCAAAAGTTCAGTGATAATAGTATTGTCAATCACTGGTAATAGTACTGTCAATCACTGGTAATACTATAATGTTGTGCTGATAACAGTATCGTTGCAAGCTTCCAAAAAGATAACCTCCTGCCCCATGTCCTAAGCGTGCCTCCTCATTGGCTGTTTTTCCTGTGTGGGCGGGCAGAACAGTTTAAGAAAACAGGCGACGCTTGTTCACACGAGACCCAACTTGGTCGCCGTGCTTCCTGTTTTTATTTGATGTTTTCCTCCGGAAATAAAAATATTTGGTTGATCCTGCCTTTCCAGTCCTGAGGAGCAGGTAGGATCTCAATAATGAAAAAAAAGCGGGCAGGGGGCGGGAACTGTCGCGAGTGAGCACACAGCTCAATGCACAGCGTAGGACAGTGCGGCGGTCGACCAGTACAAAGTCAGTTCACTAAAACAGCTGACTGCCCATTAGAAAAAAATTTTGCATCCATATATTAAATAACCAGGGAGTACTGGCATCTCAAGGTTCTGGACACATTGGAACCTCTTGAGCTTCACTGTCGAGGTTCATGTGTCCAGAACCTCTCGATGCTATTACTCCTTGGTAATAGACACAAACCTATCGGTTAATCTCTATATATTTGGACTCCAAATAATTTTTGCCCACATGTAAAACAATACATTTTCTTCATTTAATTTAAACTTGTGTTCATTTGTCCATTTCTCTGTGTACTCAAGAGTATCCTGGAGTCTCCTTTGGTCCAGATATGAGTCAACCACAGCTTCCACCCTACAATTGTCCGCAAAATTTGTCAACCAGATGTTCTCAGATTTGATTTGTAAAGAAGAAATATATATATATTAAACAGACATGGTCCCAACACTGACCCCTGAAGGACCCTAACCAAGATGTTATCCAATTAACTAGTTTATTATTAATCCGCAATGATAAAAGGGATTTAATTAGCTCTAGGTGTGGGAGTTTGTCAAATGCTTTTAAAAAATCAAGTTGCACCACATCCACTGATTTGCCTAGGTCTAAAGTCCTACTAACTTTCTCATAGACATGCAGGAGATTTGTCTGACATGATCTTGCTTTAGTAAATCCATGTTGACTAGGATCCAACAATCTATTATCACTTAAATAGGTGGAAATATGGTTTTTAATAATGCCTTCTAATACTTTACCTATCACTGTTGTCAAAGTCACAGGTCTATAGTTCTCAGGGGAGGTTTTGTTGCCCTTTTTGAAAATTGGCATCACATTTGCCTCTATCCATTTTTTTACTGCATCCCCTGGCTCAGATATTCAAAAGAGTTGCGCCATGCGCAACAGGGACGCGCCAGTGCAAGTCTGAAAATGTGCCATTGTGCGATATTCAGCAGAAGGCAGCTGCGACCCCCAAATTGCAATGCGAAAGAGTGCAATGGTAATGACTGCATGCACAACTGAAGGGGGAGGAACCATGAATGGCGCAGTGCGATATTCAACAGTATGCTCCATGTGCAATAGGGGAGCAAACGGAAGTTGCGTGATAGCGGAAATGATCCACAATAAAAAGGAACAAGAGAGAGAGATGCAAGAACGCTACAGGGAAGCCAGAGGTGGGAGCGAGGTGACAGCAACCAGGCAGACAGTAGCAGTGAGCAGGACAGGGTAGGAGCAGGACAGAGCACACCTGGAAACTACCAGGAACAGGAAAGGAGTGGGGAGCCTGTGCCACTGTGCAGGAGGATAAGGGAAGTGCCACAGTGGACTGAGGGCAGTGACAGTGGGCAGGACATCCAAATCTGGGAGGTGTTCCCAGTGCAGGGGGAGTAGCATAAAGGACAGTGGGGGCAATGGGAGTACAGCTGCCGGGGGGGGGGACACAAGCCAGGGACATGGCCAGTGCCACCATTCAGATGGAGGCAGTAATGAGGGGTGTGAGAAGGCAGGCAGCATGGGGGCATGGCCGTGGAAGGGCCCATCGACGGTATGCCCCCAACAGGCAACACTGAGCCCGCACAAGCTTCGAGCAGTACAGTGACACCAAGATAGTGGGCCGGTACCACCTTAACCGTTCGATCCTGAGGTGGCTTTGTGAGCTGTGCAGTGATGAGATGCAGGCACCCACGCGATGGAGACATGCTCTGTCGGTGGAGACAAAGGTGACAGCTGTCATGTGCCTGCTCACCACAGGTACCTTCCAGAGACCAACAGGGGACACAACAGGCATAACCCAGTCAGCCGCATCATGCCTACTCATACAATTCCTCAGCACACTGCTGCCACATGCTGCAGAGTACATTTGTTTCCCCAGCACACAGGCAGAGCGCACAGCACACATACAAGAGTTCCACAGGGTAGCACATATGCCTGGCATGTTCGGGGCCATTGACGGCACCCATGTGGCCATCCACATGCCACCTGGCCCGGAAGGTGCTGCATACATCAGTCGGAAGGGATATGCAAGCATCAACTGCCAGGTGGTGTGCGATGCTAGGGGGCGCATAATCAATGTCTGTGCTACGCATCCTGGGGGAGCACATCATACCTTCTTCTGTCACCAGTCTGCACTGTGCCACAGGTTCAAGAGTGGGGACATCCCCACTGGCCACCTAGTGGGTGAGTATGCAAATCATGCAGAAAGACATGGATCTTGGGAGGGGCATAGTCAGAGGTGACATGGGTACTGGCCTAGATGGCCCATGGCAGGGTGACACTGATCACCAAACTAATGTCCACCCTCTATACACAGGTGACAGTGGATACCCACTCTGTCCCTGGCTGCTCACACCATACGGTGGCCCGTGACCCATCGCAGCAATGGTACAATGAGGCACATGCCACCACACGCAATGTCATAGAGCGGGTGTTTGGGATGCTAAAGGCACGTTTCTGTTGCCTGGACACGTCTGGTGGTGCCCTACAGTACAGCCCCTCAAAGGCCTGTGGGCTATTCCTGGCCTGTTGCATCCTGCACAACATGGCCAATGACTGTGGGATAGCTGTACAGGTCAAAGAGGGGGACAGCGATGGGGACGATAAGGACACCGGTGCAGATGGTGATGGGCAGCTCCCCTTGGTCGAAGTAACCCCCGACTGATCCGGATGGTGCAGCTGCACCGGGACACCATCACAGAGGAGCACTTCAACCAACCCAGGTAAGTCATGCAGCCATGTGCAACCACCAATGGCAAGTGCATAATCCACAAACACGCATGGACAAACCCCAGGGGTGCATGTCATAAAGAGAATTGGCTGAGCATGGAACCGCACATGCCGTCAGAGATGGGCAAGGCCTAACACGGCACGTGGTCTCACACACACACACACACACACACACACACACACCCCAGAAGACAGGCACAAAGAATAGGGGGCACGCTGACCCCAACCGCCACCCCTAGCCACACCCACGTCCACAGACCACCACATCCAGTGCCTGTCACTGTGCGTGTCTCAGACGCTGGGCACCATTGCACAGTGGCAGACAGCACAACACAGGCATCATCATGCACACGCCACAGTAGCCAGCAGCCGGGAGGGTGTGCACATGGAACGTGTGTGTGTGTGCAGATCCGGGTACCCCACCCGTACATTGCATGTTGAACAACACACTGCACACAGGGCAGCGTCAGACAGTAGCCATGGTGGGAGACAGGTCAGTCATGCGGCACAGTGCCATGGCTGCCACAGATGCATGGGCAGCCCCGCCGAGACCCACCTGCAGTGACAGACTGACCAATGGCCTCATGGGGTGGCACCGACGGTCCCCCAAGGGTTCTACTGTGGGAACGCGACCGTTCTTGAGCATGGGTCTGCAGATCACTGAACATACCTGCGCCAGGCATGCTCGGGATGCCCACAGCTGAACCTGGTGTTGACAAGGAAAGTGTCACACGACTCCGGGAATGGGGGGTGGACATTGCACTGCGCGGTGTCTGTGACGCATGGGCAAATAACTGTGTGCCCATTGTGGCCATAACAGCTGTGAATGCCTGTGTCTGCCTGTCAATGGTGGCGGTCACATCTTCCCGCAGCCGATCCATTCCTGCCAGGAGCAGACTGGTGTCCCTGCTGCGCTGCTCCTCTGCCTGGCACAGGACTGCACTGAGTGCATCCACCGCCGGCACAAGCTGCAACTGCTGATCCACTGAATCATGGAGTATGCAGGTGTGCTTATCTGAGAGGTCATCCTCCTGATTGGCATGCTGTCCCTCATGGTGTTTGTGGCCATGCTGGGCAGCACCCCTTGAGGTTGTACGCTGCATACCAGGGCCATGCCTGGGCATGTCCACAGGTGGTGCACTGATGCCGCCCCCGACACTGTCCCCCCATCTCCACTGGCTGACTGCTGAAACTTCCCCTCCAGCAGCCACTCTCCAGGGCTCAACGGTGCCGCCACAGTAGCCACAACAGCCCCACTGTCCTACTGTCCTGGACACGCACCAGTGCTGCCCCACTGGTGCAGACAGGTACAGACTGGGACTGTGATGTAATGCAGGCCTCCACGGCAGCACCAACCATGGCTATGCCTGTGCTGTAAACTGCTGTGTGGCCATCCTGTGGCCCACACGTATCACTGTCCATGATGTGAGCTACATCATCATCAGTGACTGATCCGGCACCAGTCCGAGTCTCAGCATGCTGGCATCCATGGACGCTGTCATGCTGGGACACGGGCAGGGCCTCCTCTGCACCTGCTCCACCAACATCAGTCCGGACAGCCAGGCGGGCCCACTGTCATCCTGTCCCTTGGACACCTGTGGAGGTGGATGGGCCTTTCCTCTGTGTCCAGGGTATCACCCTCGGTGGATGGGCCCACCACCGCTGATCCATGTAGATGCTCAGGAGCTGTAAGGGAACACAGTAGCATTAATGTATCTGCCCTGCCCTGTGGCATCCTCCCCCCACAGTGACTGATCAGGACCTACCATGCAGTGACGGGCTACCACCCATCTGGAAGCCACCACCTGGAACACCCTCGATGGTACAACGCCGCATGCTGCAAGCAACCCGCTCTTCCTGTGGCGTCAGGTATTGCACGGCCGGCTGTCCCCCACCAGTCGTAGCCCATGCTGCCCTGATGGCAGCCACCTTATCCTTAATCCTCCTCCTCCTGTCCATGTCCACCTTCTTCTTGCACTCCTGCATGGACCGCTGGTGGCTGCCATGGTGGTTGATGGCACACGCCACCTCACCAAATGCAGCAGCATGGGCCTGTGGTGTTCCCCGCTGTCCACTGAGCAGTGGTTCCTGGTCAAGGTAGGCCTCAAACAGGGCATTTGTTTCTGCCTTGGTAAAGTTTGGCCTCCTCCTTCTCCCACGTCTATGTTCATCCTGCTCCACCTCACATTCACTCATCATTGATCCTGTGGGAATGACAGGTGTTACCTCTGACTGTGCAGTCCCATGCATCTCCCACCCACCACAGTCCACACTCCCAAACAGCATACAACTCACCATAATAGACTGCAATACCAGACTATGGCCTCTGCAGCCCAATGTTGCATTTATATAGCGTAACACATGCAAATGAGGTGAGGCTCAATTTTAAGTGGATGCTAATGCAGTATCTGCGCCATTGAATCGCTGATGAGCTGATTTGCATATGCCGGCTGAATATCGCGCTGTTGCGCCTAATGCAATTGTGTTGAATGTGCTCAGACAAGGGCACAGTTCTGTGACGTGAGCAGTGGACACTGAACGGCGCATGCCCGGGGTGCTGACGCTGATGCCTGTTGCGCTGGTGACGTGCTGTACGTGGGAGGCAGTGTAGGGCATGGCCACCATTGTGCCAGTGGCGCTACTGCACTGTTCACATGTATGGCGCTCCTTCACTGGGGCACTGTAGGCACCTTGGAGCCACAGTGCGGTAGGCCACTACAGGGCATCTCACACAGGCACCCAATCACGTTACACACAGGGAGTATCAATCGCGCTGTGGTGGCCCGTGCGCGAGAGACCCTTGACTCTGTGTCTGACATTTGCTCCCTAGGTGCCATGCATCTGCATGGGTGCACCACTATCGCACTGTTCGGTGACAGCACAATGGGGGATAGCAGCGCTGTACCGCGCAGCATCTGCATGTGGTGGACCATGCTACCGAGCGCCATTTTGACTCCGAACAGCTTCAGCGATGGCAAGACGGAGGGCTGCTGTTTGGAACCAGGTGGAGCTGGCCAATTTAGTGGCCACAGTGCAGCCCCATGCTGGGGCACTTTTTGGAAATGCACCCCTGGACAGGGCCAGGAGTGCTGTATGGGAGGAGGTGGCAGTGGCGCTGGAGGAGACCACAGGAATGGAGCATACAGCTGAGCAGTGTCACCACAGATACGGGGACCTCCAGCGCAGGGACCCGGACAGGATTGCCCACCTGCGGGCACATGCCAGGAGAGGCGCAGTGCCATGACCAGGTAGCTGCCCCATCCATACACTGGTTGCGTCCATACGAGTATCGCGGTGGGCATGTGTCCACCACACGGGGGGTGGACCGTCCAGTGTGGGCAGTGGTGTTGGTGGTGGAGGTGGTGTTGGGGGGGTTGCAGCATGGCTGGGCTGTGTGGGATCGCACACATCCAGGGGTGAGGGGCCTTTGATACTGAATTGTACTGATATTCCCCTCTCCATGTATGCACCCTAGGCCCTGAAGAGCGGCACCGAGCCCGAGAGGACCGACACCAAGGCATGGGTCGGGGAGCTGGTAAACAGCCACAGGCAGCCAGTCGCATCGGAGTACAGCGCCTGGATCAGGCTGATGATGGTGAGTGCCTTTCTTCCAGGATATTCTGTGCATGCTGTGTTGCAGGGCAGGCGGTGGGGCATGACCACCATCCATTGACACCACTGCCATGCACGCCACATAGTACAGTCAGCACTGTCCAGTGGCACTGCATGTGTGGGTGTGCATCGCTGGTGGTCCATGCGTGCACCGGGTACATGGCTATGCCACTGCCTTCACACCACATAGCCATGTCACTGTACAGCCACAGTGGTGCTGTGCAGGACTTGGGCAGTGGGTGTGTGCAGCGGTCCACATGGCTGTGTGCACTTGGGTGGGCAGGTCATGTGGACACAATCACTGTGGGTGGTCGCACACCATCACAGTGGTGTGTCCCATGGCTGTATGCCATGCACAGTGGATGGGCTGTGCATTCACACCTATTGACTCTGCTCCCTTGTCCTAGGTGGACAGAGGATGATGCACCTGGAGAGGGCCGTGCAGGAGCTGCTACAGGTGGCACGTGCCTCACTAGCGATCCTTCAGCGAATGGACCAGCATGGCGTCAGGAGGAGACGTGGTGGGAGGCGCCCCAGGAGCAGGGAGTGGGGTGCCCGCTGAAGATACCATGCCTCGAGTTCAACCCTACCCCCTGGACCCACCCTCACACCCCTCCTTCCCTCTACCATTTGTTCATCTTTGCCCCTTACCCACCCCCAGCTGGTTTGTGGCCCTCACCCCCAACAGTTGTATACATATTTGTAAATAGTTGTTTTCTACATTTTAATATACATTTGTTTTGTTATGCCTACTGTGGTGGTCTCTGATTTGCAGCGGGCTACAGGTGCTCAGCTGCAGTGGTGTGCATGCCGTCAGGGGTGGTGCAGTCACTTGCATGTGTGTGTCTGTAGGGGAAGCGACTATGGTGTGGGTGTAGCTATCAGTCACTGTCTGTGGTTTGTGTGCTGTTCCCTGTGCACTGGATGACTGTGTGCAGTGGTCCACAATGCATGCACTGTGTCCATGGTGCACCTGTTAGACTGTCCATGGCCTATGCAGCTGACACCCTTGCATGTCTGTGACCTGCATGGTCCGCTGGCATGTCGGTGGTGGCTGTCCATGCTGGGCAGCCACTGTACCCAGCACAATGCCAGGTTGCATCTTGTCACTGGTGTGGTGCATGTCTGCCTCAGGTGACACTGTGGCCTCCACTGTTGTCCCACCTTCATGCTGTTGCTTGTGTCTGTTGCAGGGGATGTGCTCCACTGTCTGTCACTTGTGCTCCAGGCACATGCTGGTGGTGTACAGCTTCATAGAAACATAGGAACATAGAATTTGACAGCAGATAAGGACCGCCTGGCCCACCCAGTCTGCCCATTTCCCTACCTAATGGATAAGCTGCAGATCCTAGTTAACCAGCAGCCTACTTCTTCCTGCCCCCACCCCCTAGAATTGCCTTATGACTGTCCCATGCATGCTTGAATTCCACCACTGTTTTTGACTCCACAACCTCCTCCGGAAGGCCGTTCCATGCATCCACAACCCTCTCTGTGAAAAAATACTTCCTTAAGTTACCTCTGAGCTGCCTTCCTCTATCTTTAAATTGTGCCCCCTTGTTCTTGCACACCTCTTTTTTTGAAAGATGCTACCCTCTTGGACTTTGTTGATTCCCTTGAGGTACTTGAAAGTTTCTATCATGTTCCCCTCTCCCTCCTTTCCTCGAGGCTATACATATACAGAGCTCTTTCGGCGCATCTTGCCGTCCTTTTTGGCGGGTTTCTTCACCACTTTCTTGGAGCCCTTCTTGGGCACTGCTGGCTTAGTGGGATCAGGCATTGCGAACAAATTTCTTGAACACTACCTCCTGTGCCATGGAGGGGTGCTGGCCGTGTGTACTCAGTTTCTGTGGCCACACGCCAGAGGCTTGGTTGACCCGCTACTCTGTCCCTGTGTTGGTGTGCCCTTGGGTATGGGTGGGTGTTTGTCCATGCATTGTGTTGCATCCTGTGTGGTGCATGCTTCCATGCACCACTGTGGGTGTCTGCGCTGGCTGTTGTGGCCAGTGCTAGGTCAGGGTGTGTCCTTGGGAGGGTGTGCAGGGTGCTGTACCATTGGTGGTGGGGTCCAGGGCATGCCCTGTCACATGTGGGGTACCTCGTCTGCCGACGCATGGTCGGTCTCTCATCTGTACCTCGGGGGGACGTGTGTGGTGGCACTGTGTATGCAGTCATTGCATCGCTGTCTGCTGCCACCCGCTGAAGGGTGCTCGTGGTGGGGCTGCCTTGCATGGTTCTGTGGTGCACAGGGTTGCATTGTCACAGTGGGGGTGGTGGCATGCATGGGGTCTCCTGCACTGGTGGGTGCTGCTCCTGGGCAGGGTGTATGGGGATCGTGATGCAGGGTGTGCTCTGCATTGGTGGGATGGTGTGGCACAGGGTGGCCGGGAATCCATGTGTGACAGTCATAGCTTGCGAGGGGATGTGCTGGGGCACCATGCCACGGCAGTGGGTTTGTTGCTGGTATCCATGGGCCGGTGGTTATTCCAGTTCTTCTCCAGTTGTGCAGTGCATGGGGTATGGGGGGCGATGTCTGTTCTGCTGTATGCTCCTCTGTCCATCTCTATCATGGGTGGTGGGCCCATGCATCCTGTCCCTGCACATCCCTGGTTGTGCTGTTGCACTGCTGCCCTGCTCCACTGAGCATCCTTGGTTGTGCTATTGGGCATCTGACCTGCACCACTGCACATCCCTGGTTGCGCTATGGTGCAGTTGGCATGATATTCAGTCATGTGCCACAGATGCATCTTGACCTGCGCAGTGTTTGAATATCATGTATTGTGCATGGGCGCAGTGGACTTGCGCTTGCTCCTGCTGTTGCGCACTTTCATGGCACAGTTTGAATATCTGGGCCCCTGTATTTAATGGATTCTGAAAAATAAAAGTTACGGATGAGCTATCTCTGTAGATATCTCCCTAATAAGTCTTGGATGCATGTCATCTGGTTCAGGTGATTTGTTTATTTTAATTTTGCTTAGCCTGTAGATTACATCCTTAAGTTTGTCTTCTGATGTGTTATATTTAGTGCTAGTTGTTAAATCATTTTGATTAAATTCAGTACTAAAGTGCTTATTCTGGAAGTTTTCCATTTATATATCATTTAATATGTTCCCCTTCTCACCCTTAAATGGGCCTACAGTTTGTTTATTCCCTCTTTTGTTGTTTATATAGGAATAAAAGTTTTTATAGTTGTCTTTGCTTCTAGTAGCCAAAATACTTTTAAAAGTTGCTTTGGTAGTTTTTATTCATTTTTTTACCTTTTTTATTTGTTCCTTGTGTTTGTGGATGTAGTTATTATCTAACTTAGCTAATGTATGCATTTTGTTCCTTAGTTTGATTTGTTTTTTGATTTTTGGAGTAAACCATCTTGGAGTGTTAGTTTTTTAGAATTCTTGACTGTATAATGTATATATTGATCGGATGTAGTTTTTATTTTAGCAACATGTGCATCCCACATTTCATCTAAAGTTAGTTTTGAAAGTTCTGTAAACAAGTCCCATTTGTGTAGCGCTTTTCTTATTTTGTTAAAATGTACATCTTTGAAATTGGGAATTTTTGTTTTGCTGCCTTTCCGAGTAGGTAGTTCCTTGAGTTTAAAGAATATGGTCAGGTGATCACTGTTAGAAATATGGGGGCCAACCTTTGTATCAGATATTTTCTCTCCCATGTTAGTTAATATAACATCTAATATGTTATTGCCCCTTGTATTATCTTTAACTGTTTGTTCCAGACCTAGTTGATTACATTTTTCACCATATTCTCTTTCAGTATTACAGGTTGTAGTTTGATACTCCCAATTGATTCCAGAAAGGTTGAAATCCCATGTTATGATTATGTTTTCTGCCGGGTTAAGATCGTCAAGATAATCTAAGATTTCGTAGTCCATCTCACTAGTTATAGAGGGAGGACAATACAGTGCCCTTAGAATGATTTTAGGTCCATTTTGAGGCATGATCTTAATGGCCAAATGTTCAAAGTTTAAACTGCCATCTTATAATTCTATACTCTTAATTGACTCATGTACATAGATGGCCACCCCTCCACTTTTCCTGTAGTTTCTAGATTTCTGATATAGAATGCATCCATCTAAATTTTTTTCCCATATGTCCCCTTCCTCCCACTAAGTTTCTGTGAGAATTGCAATTTTAATATTTTTAATTTTCATTGAATGAGTGAATTCATCAAATTTTTTTTGAGACTTCTAACATTACTTAAGAGACAGTTGACTGACTCCAAGTTTTTCTTTGCTGGATTAATTTTTCTATTTTCTGGTTTTATCCGAACCGGTCCCGCCCCCACCTCACCTGTCAGTTTAAATGGTTTTCAGCAACACTCTTAAATGTGTTACCCAAGATTCATTCCCCCATTTTGTTTAAGTGGAGTCCGACTTTTTTATATAGTGAATTATTTCTAAACATACTACCAGTTTCAATGAATCCTATCCCTTTTTCTATACAAAATTTCCTCAGGCTCCCATGTATTGAGGCAATTTAGTAGTTTATGTATTGGAATTTATTATAAGTTGGTAAGATGCCAGATATGATGATTTCTGAAGTATACTTTGGACATCTTCGATCAGATCAATATATTTTTCTAAGAGATTTACTTCTTTCTTGTGTTTTAAATCATTTACACCTATCTGTAAAATCACCAATGGCTTATTAACATTGCCCATACACCCTTTTAATATTTGCTTTAGTTCCTGTATTTGAATCCCTGGAAACATGGTGACTATAGTGCTTTCATTTCTTTCTTTACATAAAATCCTGTCAATTCCTCTTATGGTTGGTCCCCTAACACCATAACTTCTTTTGTTGTGAAATGTGTCCAGTTATTTTCCATTACTCATGTATTCTCTACTTCCAATAATAATGTTTGTGTTTCTTCTTTTTTTGTTATTGTCTGTCTGTTTCATAGGTGATTTTGATTTGCTAGCTGCAGTTTTTTTTCAATGCATCCGCCTCTGAGGTTACAGCTATATTGTCACTCAGAGTCCCAGTGTTATTTACAGTATCTAGATAATTTTCAAGAACCATGAATTTGTTCTCATTTTCAATAGAGGCACTGATATGTATTTGCGTTCCTCGACACTGTCACACTGTCCCTTACTCTTTCTTACTATGGCCCAGTCATTTTCTACATTGTTTAGTACCTCTGTTTCTGTACCCAGATCACTAGCAACTGAGTCAATGAATTTTTTTAAGCAAAACAATTTCCTATTCAAGCCTTTTTTGTAAATCTCTAATATCCTGTTTTAGATCTAAAATTATTAAACAGTTTTGACAGATGTATCTCCCAAGCTGTTCTGAACCCCAAGTATACATCACACTGGTCACATTTTATAAGCATTGTATCCATTTTGCCAGATACTTAGTTTACTTACAGCTCACTATGCTTTCCACTTCCCTTTTTAACTCTCTCCTTGTTCCTTGCATCCACTTCGGACACAGCAGACACGCGCTGAGACGCACATGTCTCTGCGTGCGTCTCCATGTATGTCTCTTCACGTGTCTCCACGCACGTGGCTGCACTCTCGCCCCACTCAAGGTCATCCCACTTGCTCTGTGCTGATTAATTCATGCAGTTGAAACTGGGAAGTGGCTGGTCACGTGACCGCTCACCCCTCGCTGTTCCAGAAAGCAAAAAAAGTGCACAAAGATTTCCCAGGCAATAGGTCTTAAAAGACCTTTTAAACATGCCCTCAAGTGCTACAAACTAAACATATGTCCTGCATTTGCCTTCTTTAGGACAGAGAACTGTAGTCCCCAGAGGACATGAGCTACAGCTCCTAGTGTCCTAGACAAACTGCAGGTACTAAATATTAAAACTTCTGTATACTGCAAATTAAGGCTTCAGATACAATATAAGTCAATAGCCCCTTTCTCATACAAGGACTTACTCTCAATTTTAACTCCCAGCTCACTCTGTGCTGATTAATTTATGCAGCTGGAACCAGGAAGTGGCTGGTCAAGTGTCCGCTCGCCCTTGCTGTTCCAGCAAGCAAAAACAGTGCACTAATAGAGGTTTCCCAGGCAACAGGTCTTACAAGTCCTTTTAAACACTCCCTCAAGTGCTACAAACTAAAAATATGTCCTGCATTTGCTTTCTTTAGTACAGAGAACTGTAGTCCCCTGAGGGTATGAACTACAGCTCCCAGTATCCCAGCCAAACTGCAGGTACTAAATATTAAAACTTCTGCATAGTGCAAATTAAGGCTTCAGATACAATATATGTCAATAGCCCCCTTCTCATATGAGGACTTACTCTCAGTTTTAGCAGACAGCCACATTAGCATCTCATTAAGACCTGCTTAGCATACATTAGCATGAAGATTGCCTGGTGCTATTCCATGGTGCACACAGCTCCACCTGTAGGTCAGCCTGGAACTGCAAGTCAAAAACCGCAGACTGGATGGTGCCCACAGCTCCACCTGTAGGTCAGACTGAGCGTAAAGGTTAAAAGCCACAGGCTGAGGTGTGCTCCACCTGTATGCCAGCCTGGAGAAACAGTTTGTTAGCTGCAGGCCATGGGTGTTGGTAGGCATATGCAGTGCATACCTCCTACCCAATCAGCACTGAACTGAGGGACACAGACACTCTGAATGTGGAACAAAGAGGGACACTGATCTCCATAATGAGAGGTACATCTGCAAACATAGAGACACAAACTCAGGACACAATGGAAACTATTATCTTTGTATGTACACAGGGTAGGAGTTATGTAGCACCATAAAATAATATGTTTGCCTATTTGAACGCCTGGATGTACCACTAAAGCAGTAGGTAAGGCTAGTGGGATGTTGGGGTATATTAGTAGAGATATCACAAGTCAGAAGAGGGAGGTAATAATCCCTCTTTACAAGACACTGGTTAGGCCCCATCTGGAGTACTGTGTGCAGTACTGGAGGCCACACCTTTACATGGACATTAACCAAACTGAGGCAGTCCAGAGAAGGGCAACCAAAATGGTGCAGGGACTGCATCAGAAAACATATGAGGACAGATTAACTGAGCTCAATATGTATACCTTAGAGCAAAGGAGAGAGAGAGGTGATATGATTGAAACATTCAAACACCTTAAGGGCATTGACAAGGTGAAAGAGTCTAACATGTTTCAATATAAGAAAAATAGCAGGACAAGAGTACACAGCATGAGATTAGAGGGAGGCAGATTAAGGGGTAATGTGAGGAAGTAATTTTTCACAGAAAGGGTGGTGGATGCATGGAATGGCCTACCTCAGGAAGTGGTGCCTATGAATACAGTGCAGGGCTTCAGACAGGCATGGGATAGGCATAAGGGAGCAATACAGATGAGTATGAATAGATAGGCCATTGACAGAGCACAGGCCTATGGCACATTCATAAGGTAGAAAAAGAAATGGGCAGACTGGATGGGCCTTGTGGTCCTTAACTGCCATCATCTTCTATGTTTCAGTACAGTATCTGTGTGTGCACCACTATTCCCAGGAGGGACGACTGCAGGTCAGGGCTATAGTGAGAGGAACACAGAGGGATGTCTCCAGTACTGAGGGACAATGTAGAGGACTGTATAACTGTGTGTATGTATCTAGACATATATATATATATATATATATATATATATATATGTAAGTAATAAGGCATGATGGTGTGCATGGACATTTTTACCACATAGGGGGTTTAATAAGGCACAAGGTCGAGGTTGAGTGACTTTAGCTACTAGCCGTGCGGTAAAATGTGTTCCACGCACATCCCAGAGTGTCTTATTGCACTTATAAAATGGGCTCCTTTTTTAAAAACTAATATGTAGAAACAATAGATTTACTTGTATACATTTATAATAAAATAGTCCTTCCACCCACTAGAAATGATGTCATTGATTGTTATGTCAGTGTATTATTGCCTACTTTCTTCTTCTTCCTGTTTTTTTCCTACATTCAAAATATGAAATGTTAATCATAGAATGTTTACCATGGAATACATGGATTCAAAATTTTGCTCAATTCCATTGGCAGAATGTTTCTCTCCTAACACTCTGTGCACACAGACAACAAAGGCCTTTGTTACAGCCAGACACTCAGTTATCTCACTGTCAGGGCAAGAAGAAGACAGTTCCCTGATGAGCAGGTAAAGATACATTAGAAGGGGGGAATTTTCACTGTCAGCAAAGAAACAGTTGTAGTGAAAACTATAAACAATACTTATTGTTTCTAATTTGTTTATGTACATAAGGAAAGTGTGATAATACAGGAAACTACAGTTACTTAATATGTTTTATTTTTTATTTAAGGTAGTTTTATTTTTAGGGCCCAGATAAAGTTTTTTTTACAGTGTAACGGTTGCAGCCATGTTTGTGGTGGAACATCAGTTCTGGCTGTAGGGGGCTAACTGAAATGCCTGTGTTCCAAATGCCCATTGATCTGGTTTCCAGAGTCTTCACAATCCTTTTTTTTAGCCACGTGTAAACCATATTTTACACATAAATAACAGCCAATCAGATTCCATGATTTTACCCTTCCATTTTATATAGATGTATATATATATATATATATATATATATATACTGTATATATATATATATATATATATATATATATATACACATACATACATTGGAAAAAATCTGTTAATGCATCAGTTAGGGTGAATAATAGCAACAAAAGCAGGAAAATGAGGGATTAGGGTTTCCAACCCTAATGCTCCACCCCCAGGGTTCCCACCTTACCACTCTACCCACACCTATCCACCCTTCACACACCAACAGGCATGTGGGTGTGCATTGGGGTCAACAGCCTAACTCTCATCCCATTCCATGTGTAAACAAGCTGATGTGATGCAATAAAGGAGAATGGGGTGCAAGTTAGGCTGACAACCCCAACGCACCTGTGTGAATGACTGTGGACAGTACTCACTGCAAGCCTATTGGTCAACAGGGTCCACCAATGGGCTTTCAGTTGTACAGTAGCTGTCATTCTTGGGCAGCTCTGTCGGCAGGCAGCCGTGGTGGTATGCAAGTGGGTTGTGCTGTCTGCCGATCATTTGGACCTGTTGGCACAGGGGGAGTGGGGTGGGGAGAGGGTGATTGAGTGGGTGGGGGGATGCTGAACTGACAGGGGGACTTTTGGGGTGTCATCAACAGTATGTGTGTGTTGGGGTGGGAAGGGGGGTGCTTTGTATAAGAATCCACCACTGCAGGTTGCTACTTTGACACGGGGCTGCAGGCAGGGTGGGGGGTACTTTGAATATGACTATACTGCCACAGGGTGTGGCATTTAAACCAGGAGTGTCTACAGGGAAGGGGGGCACTCTGGACTAGCAGTGTGGGCAGGCTGCCGTGTTGCTGTCTGCAGTTTGGCAGCTTGCCTGTGGGTGGCCACTCACTTTTGTTTACTTGATGTAGACTTATCTTTTGGAGAAGCATCTCTGGACTTGCTCCAGAGATACAACTCCAAGATGGGTTGTGAATGGGGCTGCACACCATATGCATGGGAACGCCCCCTGCACAACCCCTCCAAATGCATTGCATCTCATTTTGGGTGCTGTGTGGAACATCTGTGATGCATTGGTGCATTGTGGATGTGCTGGTGCACTAGCACCCTTCCAGAATCACACTAGTGTGCAAGTCGGGGATGTGCTAACGCATCTCAGATGTGCTGGGTGCATCCTTTTTGAGAATCCTGCCCTGTAAGTTTTATTTTAGGCTTGTCCGATGCCGATCCAGCTTGAGAGCTGCCTCTTACATCTAGTTCATCACATGACTCCCCAACAAATTCTATGTTTCTATGTACACCAGCGGGTAAGGGATGATAACCACTGTTGTTGAGGGTTACCACTTCATACACTCAGGCACACTTTCTTTATACTGCAAGGCAGTAGTGTAGTTTGTATGTATGCATGCATGTATGTATGTATGTATGCATGTATGTACTTATGTATGTATGCCAAGAGTTTCACCAGGAAAAACACACTGAGCTAATTAGCTAATTTCCAGATGTGTACTGGAAGAAGGGGATGAGAGAACTGTAGTAATAAGTTACATTAATAAAGTTACAACTATAATAACCATAATAAAAAGTACATAGTAGACAAGAGGAAGCACAGTGTTGAAGTAATGCAAAACATAGCCTATCAATAGCAACAGTTCAGTAAAGTGCAACTGGCAGGAAAATGAGGGAGGGAAGGGAGATTGCGAGTGCAATGGGGACAAGTCCAAGGGGGATAGTGGACCTGTAAATTGGAGCAGTGGGGGGAGGGAGGAGGAGGAGTGGGACTAGTCTATGCTCAGTGGCAATTGTAGGAGTGAGTAGTGAATTCACAGAGGAGTGGTTTCTAGAGATAGGAAAGATGGAACATTGTAAATAATAATGGGGAGGGTGGTCCAATGTTTTGGTGAAGTAGAAGGAGAAAGCAGGTTGACCAGCAGAGGATTTTACAGGTGGAAGGTGAAAAGGGGGTTGTCAGAGCTACAAAGAGAGTAGGAGATGGAAGGAGGGGAGGGGAGGATAGGAGGTAGGAAAGGCGGGGGAGAGGGATCCCAGACAGTAGTAGTAGTAGTAGTAGTAATTTACAAAGGATTTTGGTTTTCACCATTACCTACCATACATGCACATATGTAAGCAATAACACACTCCAGGGTGTGAGTTATGCTGTGATAAAAGATGCCTAGGAGCATAGTGAGGCAAGTGACTTACTGCCCCTAGAAGTGCATTGATCACAGCATAGACAACACCCAAAACATGTGTTACTGCAATTTTGTGTACACATTTATTTGAACAATTTTTTAAAATACTAAAATATAAAAACAAATTGCTAATTTTGAGATGAATAGTGGGTCTGCATGACAGTTGTCACTGCTAGGAGTTTTGTACTGGGTATGGCTTCAATGAATGGTGCTACTATGGTGACTGAGCGAGTGAGAATTCTGTGGCCAGAGGGAGAATGAGTGAGACTGCTTTGGGTAGGGAATGAGCCAAGAGGAAGGGAGACAAAATTAAACTGCAGAGTGAGTGTTTTTTTTTTTTTATATTTGAACTTGTTACCTGCAAGGGGTAAAAGTGAATGCAGTTGAGCTGAGTCACCTTGGTGAGTCGTGAAAGAGCACGGTTGTGATCAGCCCTATCATGGTAAATTGCTCAGTTTGAAAAAGACAGCATATATCTTCTGTTTATTCTAAAGTTTTTTTTGTTGCACAGTGTGATCTGGTTCACTGATGCAATAGAGTACAGTAAGTGTTTCGAAGGCAAGATAAGAGTGAGACTGGGAGGTGATGAAAGCGAGCATGTTGTGGGGAAAAAAATGCCTGCCGAATTAGATTTTTCAAACTAAAGTGCTACACAGAAGAATATGTCTAATAAAAAGGACACAGATACCAGAACATTTTTGCCTGTGCTTTAGTGAAAAAAAGATGTGGGTAGGATGCTGTATGTATGAATGAATCAGGTTTCAGTAGTGTCCCTACCCATTATATAAAAACACTTACAAAACATTACTGAAGCTACAGAGCTGCACAGAGTGCAGAGAGTGAAGGAAGGAAGGAAGGTGGGTGGGTGCTAGTATGCCATACAACTCAGAAAAACACCAGGGGAGGGGAGGGATGGCTTTGGTGGATAAGGGGGGGGGAGTTCTTATGGGAGGAATTCAGGAGGCAGAAAAAGATTTGCCTGTCTGTAGTTAATTATTTTTTCACATTCCATCTAACACTTGTAAGATTTGCCATTCTAATTGATGTGGGCCGCTTTATTAACGGACTGCATGCTCCCTACTTTAAATTCAAAACAGTGAACAGTTTTCTGTTACATTTGCATTTAGCTGATGAAGTGCACAGTAGGAAAAAAATTAAATTTCTGGACTTCAAAATTACAGTTCCTTTCTTGAGTATACTTCAGTCTACTAATAAATCCCTTGGCCAGCCTGAAATAATACTGACCTCTGAACGTTCACGTGATCAGCTGAAGTATCTACTGTACTACACATGCCATCCTTCATATCGTTAATACTAGCAATTCTTAAAGGTCATATGGAGCAATTTTAAGTAATTATACATTTAAATAACCCCCTGGTTCTTTGACTCATGCTCAATCTTCTGATTGTAGAAGCATTGGCTGTTTTTTTTTTTCTCCTTCAATACTGATTTTTTTTTCACTTTATTTTCTTCTGATGCTTTCACTGGCCTGGGACAGCAAGGAAGATTAAGTATACTTGGAGGGCTTTAGCCTGAGGTTTAATGAGGGGGGATAACTCTTCCCACATCCTCTTCTTAAACCTCATGCTTCTGCTCACTCAGCTTTGAGCATTTAGAAAGCGCCTTGGCATGCTGCATTGCTGCCCAGCCAGCTGTGTGATCCTTGCAACTGCTCCCTTTTTCTCCCTACTCCCACTTGTGCCTTGTTCTCTTTGTCTCTGTCTCTCTGCTGTCCTCCCCCCCATTCTGTTTTTCTCCTCTTTTGTCATCCCCTTGTCTTCCTCGTCTGTCCTGGCATCCCTCCCTTTTCCTGCCATTCCTATACCTGCTCCTTTCTTTCTTTTCTGCCCCTTGTACCTTTGCCATCTCTCTTGTCCACTGTGTTCCTGAGTTTCTTATTCTTCTTTGGGGGCTTTGCTCTTCTTATGCTTTCTGCAGCAGCCGATCCATTCCCGCAAGCTTCTGCATCCACCATTCCTGCTGAGTCCCTGTCTCATTTCCAGCTGCTGCTCTGGACATGCCGGCTTGACTAAAATCAGTGCTCCACCACCTGCTTCTTCAGTTTGCTGCCCCAAACTGCCTCATCTATTGTTTTCTTGCTCCCTGCTTGCTGAGACTCCTACGGACACTGCAAATGACAAGAAATGTTTTTTTACACTATTCAGTTCTTTTCAGCACCTCGTTGGCCCATTGGTTGATCACCGGCACAACTTTAGAGGCCCTCTCATTTACATTTCCTTCCATTGACACTGACAGTATTGATTTCTGTTACTATGTTTGCAATATGCTGCCTGTGTGACTGTTATGAGATGGGGCACTCAGCTTGGAACTTTTACCTGGACCTTCCTACTTCCTAGCATGCATTTTCCATGGTTATCCTTGAGAGCTCTTCTCTGCTCATACTAACTGCATTCTTCTCTGATAGGCAGGTCCATGCCCTTACGCCTGGTACCTTCCATGCCTCTACCACCTCTCCTGCTTGGAGAAAACATTAGATTCAGACACTGCTTAACCCTTGCTATGCTGAGGACTGATATATCAGTCCAGAATTTCTAAATCTTTATTTGTCGCAACCTACAGACTAATTATCTGTTATGGTACCCTGCTCCTGGACTGTTCCTATGAGCCTGCCTCTCTCATTGCTGACTCTCCTGGAGTATGGACAATGTCTACCTCATAAATGTATATTTCACCATGACCATATTCTACAGTAAACAGTGGTGCCTTGTGCTCACTTCTGTCATGTAGCTAGTGAACCGTATTTGGCAGCCAGACTCCTTTAATGTTTAAGATCCACTTTTGCAGCATCCTTCCTCCATCCAGCCTAGATGGAGGCTGCTATTCTGCCAATCTGACTTCTGATGGTCCAGCTAGCCTATGTGGAGACCTTGCTCAACTCATTCATTCTACTCCTCCTCAGGCGGACCTATGTGGGGGTTCTGCTGGTCCAGCCAGCCTACGTGGAGGACTGACTCGACTCACTCACTTCTACTCCTTCTCAGGCAGACCTATGTAAGGGTCCTGCTGGTCCAGCAAGCCTATGTGGAGGCATAGCTGGACTCACTCACTTCTACTCCTTCCTCGGGCAGACCTACCTGGAGATCCTGCCAGTTCAGTTTGCCTATGCCGCGGCCTAGCTCGACTCCCTCACTTCTACTACTCCTCAGGCAGACCTACGTGGGGGTCCTGCCACTCCAGCTAGCTTACATGAGGGCCTAGCTCACACCTCAATCACTTTACATGGTGTCCTCTAGCAGACCTCCATGGGGTCCCGCTGTTGTATTGCCCTGGGAACTTCATAACACAGCAAGTTAAGTGCAGCCCTAAAATCATGCAATCCTGCAGCCATGGCAGACAACCACACATGTACATTCTACACCTTCCTCACTACCTCTCATGAGGGTTCAGCATCCAGCCTGTCCATATCAATGGCCTCCTGGAATTCCATTCAGCTCATCCAGTCATCCTGCATGGGATTCTGCAGTTCAGTTTGGCCTCTGTGGGAACCTCAGAAAGCTCACATTTTGTCCATACTTACTACAGCCATGGCAGATCCTGCTGGAGAGTACCGCTATCCCAACACAACATGCCCACAATGAGGTATTGCTTATTGCTCAGATGTATTCCTCTATCATCTACAGGCAGACTCACATGGGGGTTTGCCCCTTTACCTTGGAGCATATAATACTGCGGTGATAGCGAACCCATGTAGGGGTCTTCCCATCCCGAATCCATTATTCCCATGAAGGGCATTTTTTATTACTCAAACATATTTCCATCTGCACTAAAGCAGATTCATGTGGGGGTCTCATTTTCCTTTGTCTGACCACCTGAGACCTACTCGATCGATTGAGCATTTTGAACACTGTATACTCCAGACTACATGGGGTCCATGCTCTGGCTAGCCATGTCCTGGCCTACCCTACTTCATCATTCCTTTACTTCTTCTACTGCAATCCACCTCCCTTTCTGTTCCAGTTCTAACTAAGTTTCTATGCTAGACATCTCTGTAGAGTATATCTCAATTCCTTGGACATCTTAGGGCAATTTCTCCTTTCTTTTTTTTAACTCTGTTTCTCATTCTGGGCTCTGGGCATCCTTCAGGAGTGCCCACTCGGCTGTGCCTTTCACTCCCTGCCTGAACCCTGGCTATTACCAAGCTTGCCCCCGAATGACTCAGTTGGTCCAGCCCCCTTGATTCACCCTCAAGGAGAGGGCCCGCCCTCCCTTGGCAGCACTGTCTGGAATTAGAGACACCTATCTTTGTCATTGGGTTGGCTGTGGGGAGTCCTGGGTGCACTGGCCTGGCACTGGGATGTGGATGCACCACCGGGGCCTCTGTCATCTCACCGGAGTGCCAGAGGATTTTTCTGTGCTTAGTCCCTGAGGGGCTTGGCTGTGCAGTGATGGCTTGGCACTATATGCCACCAACTACCAAACTCCTCTCCCGCTATGCATGCACTGCAGAGACTGTGCTGGACCTGACTGTTGCCAGGTGCTGCTACAGAGTGGTGCAACCCTGAAACCCTCCCCAGGGAAGGGGTGCGCTGTCCTCTGGATGCTTGATCCCTTCCCTCCCCTGCTAACCCCCATGCGGCCCTGACTCATTCCTGAACCTGGGTTGCCAGTGTGGCACGAGGTGTGGTGTCCAGCTCCTCAACCCTCACTGCCACTGGGCCAGCTGGACAATTCTCCTTTCTGACAAGGTGCTCGATTGTACCTTGTCAGAAAGGTACTCAATTGTACCCTAATGTTCTAATGGATTACACAGCTCCATGCAAGCCTCCCAAATTGAATAGACCCCTACCTCATCATTGTTCCCAGCTGGGCAGCACTCCCAACCATGTCATCATCTATGATTTCTACATCCCTCAAATTTGCAATGTTGGCACTCATTCCTCAACCATGTTGACTGTATACGTATGCTTTACATCTGCTTCACTCACTGCTACCTAGGTCATGGATTAACCTTCATCTCTCATCCAGACATCATTCCAAGCTGGATCTCTTCATTTGCTGGAACCTTCATCTTCAGTGTTGACTTCCTGCTTATCATCGACCTCGGAGACAGGACTCTTTGACCAGCAAAAAATACTGAATCCTTGGACATAACCATAACTAACCTCACCCCACATGTAGGATTATTCTCCTCTTAGTATGTCTAGAGGACAGGCAGGTCAGTAGCCATGGGTCCTCATAGGTTTCCCCCTAAGGGGGGGGTTCCTCTCCTGTGTGCTGCTGGTCACACTCTCCAGAGTTGGAGGAGATAATCACTACACTAACTCTCTTTTGTGGGGCTTAAATCTTACACCTACCCATTATCCCACAGAGAGTGGGATATAAAGAAACACCAAAGCTTAAATTATAAACATCAAGCATATACCAATGCAGCTCATAAGTATATACAAGCACTGAGCTATGTGCCACACGTTGAATAAAAAATATTGAAACATGTGTGACACTATCCTTTGGGTTCAATGTCATAAAAATGTATGGAAAAAAACTTTCGGATTTCTATTGAATACTTTCAAATGTATCAGAAATGCCTTAGATTTTTGGAAAACAAACTTAAAAAATTTTTTTTTGTGGCTATCTTATGGTGTTTGTGTTGACACAGAACTGAGATTGCATCAATATGAAGTGAAATTGTGTTGACGCAAAGTAAGATAGCATCAAAACCAAGTGACTTAATTTAGATACAGCCTCCAGGCACACTGGCAAACCTTGACTTTGATGCTATAGAGATATAGCATTCATGCTCCACTGACTTGAGTTTTCAGTGACTTATGAAATGGAAAGACATAAACTAGGGCAATGATTAGCTGAGCCCTGTCAGGTGACAGTATGTAATTTTTACATCACTGCACAGTCACCTGTCAATCAAAAAAGCATCTCTGTGTTTCAAGACAAAAAGAACCCTTCACAGTACTTTCTTAAGAGCCATTTTGTAATGCAGTAAGCCACGCCAGGGTGTGTCTCACCTGGTTAAACAATTGGAGAAAAAAAAGGGTGTGCAGTCATCCTAAAATGACAGATGCTATTCTGCATTAGTGTATGTCTCGATTTGCATGATTTCTTTTTTACATGATTTTTATCAGTAAATTTTTTTTTTATTTGTAATGACCTATAAGATAGAATAATAAAGCATCTAACATCTAAAATGACTGCACTCGCCAAAGGTTTGAAGGCACTTGGCTAAATCTCATGCCACACAACACTTCAGAAGCATGCATAATTTTAGTATTATCACACTATCTGCCATGGTTTGTTACTTACATAACCTACAATTTGATGCAACATTTAAAAAAAAGTTACAACAGAATATAATAATTTGGTTTTCAGATATGACAACAAAAAGTGAAGACTGAAAAAGCATAAAACAAAATATTTCATATTGCTGCTAAAATTATTTTTTTCTCAAGACATTTTTTCAGAGTAAGAGTAACAGATAAAATATCAGTCTCTGCCAAATACCACACTTAGCTCCTGGCTAGAACTGCTGACAGAGGAGAGTAAGCAGCCTGCTTAAACCTAGAGGTGTATATATTTATGTTTTCTCTCCATATCTAAAGTGGCAGTGTAAGTGGGTATGTGGTGGAAAGAGACTTTTAGTCAGAGTTTTGGGGCAATGTAAGATTTTTCTTTAAATGTGTAAGAGCTGGTGTGGGGAATGTAGCTTATGAAACTGGGTTGTTTATTGTTTATTGTAAAATCTAGGAATTAATACCTTTGAGCCAAGGCTCTTTTACAAAGGTTCCGCGTCAAAACATTTACATTTACAGAACAGACAAAGGTACAGAGTTGCACAAATAGTTAAAAAATAGTTAAAAATATTGATATAGCTGTACAGCAGATAATAACTTAAGCACTATCATCAGTATAGAGGTCACATGAGCTCATGACATGAGGGTTGTGCCTGAAAATTGGCAGGATTGTGGCCTAGTGCACTTACCTGGCTACCAGAAGCTAATAAATAAATAAATTAATAATCTTGGGGGTGCGTAGAATAAGAATGCCCTGTGAATCAGGAATGCAGTTGGGGGAGGAGCTGCCAGAGTCTCAGTGGGGACAAGCAGTCAAGAGACACCAGGAAGAAGGAAGGGAAGTTAAAAGGAGTAACATCCAATGTATCCCAACACACTTGTATCCCATCGTGTGAGTGGGACAGAGCAGAAGTAGAGCATCTGCTTTGAAGGCATCTACAGGACATTGGCAGATGTTCTGTAGAACACTCCATGGGGGGGTGTACCAGCAGACCAAGGTAAGGAGGTAACACATTATTCAATACTATTGACCACAGCTAGGAGGAAGGTAACTACAGACTGTAGTCATAACATAAGTGGGAAAGGGGAGGTTCACATCCATGATATGGTAGGTACAGGTAGGGGGTTTAAAAGAAGGGAAAACCTTTCTGGGGTAGGGTAATAAATTAGTTTCAGGGAAGCAAAAGTGAGAGGTAGGAGATAACAAGAGTAAGAAGGAGGCAGAAGAGTACAGAAAAGTTTAAATAGACACTGGACAAAGGAAGGAAAGATCACAGGAGTGGTACAGTGCAATGGGCGTGGGGGCTACGGTCTTTTGAGACACTTTCTGGATACTGAAGTGCTGCCCCATATATACTCACCACTCTGGGTTGTGAGCAGAGGCTGCTGAACTCTTAGACAAACTGGCAAGAGTACAGAGGACCTTCTGCCACATCCATGGGCCACCAAGTCTGCTGTTTCTCCACCAAGTCTGCTGTTTCTCCACCAGAGGATGGCTAGGCGGGGGCAGAGCAGATGGACCTTGGTGGGCTCCAGGATGGTGGGGGTGGTGGAATGGGTGCATGGTCCTCAGCCAATACCACTGCAGAATTCCTTCACCATACTGGCAGGATGGGGCAGCCAATAGGAAGCATCCATCCCAGTGGGAAGGGAGAAAGGGGGGGGGGATCCTCAGAAGAAGTGGAGGCCCTAAGGAGGGAGGAAGTGGCACCTAGCTGAGGAGAACACACAGGAGAACTACACTCACTGGAAATTGGAAAACTTCAGCTGGTGCTCTGCAAAAGTAGAGGCAGTATAGCGCAGTGGTTTAAGGCTCTGAACTGCAAATCTGGTGACATCCAGCAGATCAGACAGCTTCCACTTGCATACTGTGTGACCCTGAGCAAGTCACTTAACTTCCCTGTGCTCCCAGGTCGCTCCTGTAAAAAAGCTTTCAGCTTAGTGTGTTGCTCCTGGTTAAACAACTAAATACAAAAAGTGGAATTGTTCCACTGCTGTATTATATGATAAGCAAGCCAAGGAAATTACATGTTTTTTTAAACCAAAGCTATAGTGCTGAACTTCTTCGTGAAGCTTACATAAAGGCCAGAAATCTAAACCAAAAGTCCCTTCTCACCCCCAAGTCTAAAACTACCTTACCACCCCAAATAGTTACTTTTGTTACAGAATGTAATGCTGTTGTTCCTTTGATTGCAGATATTCTAAAAACACATTTGTACATGTTGGGTGGTGGGCCATATGCAATACATGGGTTCAGCCCCAAGAGTTACATTTCACAGTAGCAGTAATTTGGGTGAGTGACCTTTTGCCCCACAGTCTGTACGGAGCACCCACACAAAAGCGACACCTCAGTTGACTCCCTCCTCACCCGGCTGGTACCCACCGATGTGGAAATGTAGTGTCTGACAATTTAGCAATGCTGGATCTACATTTGTCCATCCCAAAAAACAAATGGCTATAGAAATAAGAGAATTCATCACTTGTTACACTCCCTTTACAGTCTACGTCATCACATGCAGTTGCCCCAAGATATATTTGGGCAGGACAGTAAGACCCCTTCACAGAAGAATACAAGAACATGTTCATTCCACTGGTGCAGCCACACTAGACCCTCCCCTTTCCATTCTGAATAGTTCTATAATAAAGATCAAAACACTAAAGTGTGCAAATGCAAAAGCCTTGAGAAGGCAAATGCTTGAAAAAAGAGTGCTTAATGTGAAAACTAGAGGAGAGCACTAAAACTCCCAGAGCTTTGTACCTATGCAGGTTCTTTGATACTTGACAAAGAACCTGCATCAGTTTGAAGCACCGGAGGTATTAGTGCTGTCCTCTAGTTTTCACATAAAATACCCTTTTTTGCAGCATTTGCCTTCTCGAGGCTTTTGTATTTTCCCACTTTAGTGTTTTTATTTTTTTTTTATTTTCTATTTTTAAGCTCCCTTACACCACAACCACACCTTTCCCTCAAGGACTCCCAAGGTGTCCACAGGCTCAGCTGAACTCCTGAGTGTCCCAATAGGACCAGCCTCCATCCTGCTGCAGTTTGCCCCCTGGGTGGGGACGGAGGGAGTCCTGGCTTTCTCCCTACCTACACAAATCATGTTGGGCCATGGGCACGGCACTGGGGCCCATCACCAGGCGTGGAGGCGGGGTCCATATTCCATTTATTTCCCTGGCTCATTGAGGATGGTGACATTTGGGAGGTCCAAGGGGACATGTGCCTGCAGAGACATGTTGCCGCTCTGGACCTCAACTGACACCCTTCTCTCCCTCATCCAGCACCTCCACCCATGTGCACCCAGGTGTCAGTACTGCAGCAGGAGCATTAACCCTCCCTCCCCATAAGAGAAGAGCATCCCTAGGTTGCTTGATCCTCTTCCTCTTGGTCGGCACACCAATGACTTAGGTGTGTTCCCAAAAACGAGTCGCCAGTGTCGCAAGTGGTAGCTCTATTTAGTGATGCAGCTTTTCTGTGTACCTTATTTATCTGAATGATTCCATATAATAAAGATCCCTGTTATCTAAAATAATGGGATTGGAACATGTACCAAGGAACCCCCAGGGTGGAGATTGGGTATGCACTCTTCTCCAAAAACAAATTAGGCAGGTATGTAGGAAGGGGACTGTGGTGATCGTGGGGGACTTCAATCTGTCTGGGGTGAACTGGAGTACCCCAGCCACCTCTAGTGCCAGGGAACAGGTGTGTTTCAGAATAGTCTTCTGGCACAATTAGTTAGCGTGCCAACTCGGCTAGATAATACACTTGACCTGGTGCTTTCAAACGGGGAGGTGATGTGGGAACTTAGCGTGGAGGACCCACTATCTGGGAGTGACCACCAATTGGTGTGGTTTATGCTCAGCTTGATCAGGGAGTCTGTAGGGTCAGTGACAAGGCTGGTGGATTTCAGATGGGTGGACTTTGTGAAGATGCGGGATATCCTGATAGGGCGCCTAGAGGGGATAAGACCAGGGATGAATGCACAACAGAAGTGGGATATCATCAAATTTGGTCTGAAGGAAGCTACTGAGGCTTGAAACAGGACTCTGAGCAAGAACAGTAAGCTAAGAAAGCTTGTTGGCTGAGCAGGAAAGTTTTGGAGGGGATGAGGCAAAGAAAGGGGCATTTTGGAGATTCAGGAGGATCAATAGTGGGAAGAACAGGAAGGAGGATGTGAGGAGGACCAGGAAGGTAACCAAACTTGTACGAGAGGCCAAGGCCTCCAGACAGTTAAGGTTGGTTCAGGGCATTGAGGGAGGGGAGAAGGACTTTTTTAGATACTTGAGAGAAAAAAGGAGCTGCAGGGACCAAATAGTGTGGATCAGGAGGGGTGGGGGTGGGTGGAAAAGGGAATGGAACAGAAGGAAGCATTGAATGAACACATCTGCTCTGTGGTCACCCAAAAGGAGGGCGGTCCACTACCTCAGTAGACTGACAGTGTGGGGAAGAGGGGGAAGGGGTGGCAGACAGGGAGATCACGGAGAGGTGCGGAGGTCGCGAGGGCTCGTAGTGCCCTCCCCCACAGCCCAATAACTTACAGACAGAGACCCCCGAGGTGCGGAGGTCGCGAGGGCTCGTACAGACAGAGACCCCCAAGGTGCGGAGGTCGAGAGGGCTCATATCGCCCTCCCCCACAGCCCAATAACTTACAGACAGAGACCCCCGAGGTGCGGAGGTCGCGAGGGCTCTGTGCCCTCCCCACAGCCCAATAACTTACAGACAGAGACCCGAGGTGCGGAGGTCGCAGGGCTCATATCACCCTCCCCAGCCCAATAACTACAGACAGAGACCCCGAGGTGCGGAGGTCACAGGCTCGATCGCCCTTCCCCACAGCCCAATAACTTACAGACAGAGACCCCCGAGGTGCGGAGGTCACGAGGGCTCGTATCGCCCTCCCCCACAGCCCAGTAACTTACAGGTAATTCAGTCCGCTTGGAAAGGAATCCTCCGGTGGATACTTGGTGCCTTTTTTTGAACTGGCTAAAGATCCACAGCCGCATTGCCCTGGAAGGTCCTGCCCTGCCTCTTGCCGTCGGAACAGCTGTGGAGATAGCCTTTACAGGGTCCTGGGACTCAAATTTGGTGGACTCTTTATATTGTGTGATTTCTACCACTGCTGCGTGTGTAAGGTTGCTCCCTTTAACCCAAAGGAAAACTGAGTGTTTATTTCCTGCAAGCTTACGGCTGCCTCAGCGTTGTTGCAGTGTCCCCTATTGATTGCTGATTACTGTCCCGACCTGTTTTGTAGGGCTGGATAAAATTTGTTAAAAGTCACAGGCTGACTGTTAAGGACCCCAGTACAACGCGTAGCTCTGCAGTGTAGTGTCCGTTGGGACTGAGCTGTCTCTTGCAGGCTGCCAGCTGCCTATTCGCTACCCCCCCCTTTGGTCTGCTTGCCTTACCTCCCCCAGTCCTCCTCCTATATTAATCCCCTGTTTTTCTTTCTTCTCTCCTCAGACAGAGACCCCCGAGGTGCGGAGGTTGTGAGGGCTCATATCGCCCTCCCCCACAGCCCAATAACTTACAGGTAATTCAGTCCGCTTGGAAAGGAATCCTCCGGTGGATACTTGGCGCCTTTTTTTAAACTGGCTAAAGATCCACAGCTGCATTGCCCTGGAAGGTCCTTCCCTGCCTCTTGCCGTCGGAACAGTTATTCTCGCCCCGCCGAACACTATGCGTTTGGCTCCTCACCGCCCCCACCACCACTCTTGGTCGGCTTTCCCCTATATAGGCTGATTACGGTCACATGTGTTGATTTTATCCTATCAGCCTAGTTTCCCAATTGCAGGTTATATTAACCTGCCACTAGTGGCCGCCCCTACTTCCCTGCTACTATTAGGCTTCTCTGCCTGAGCCCAGCCTGCTCTCCCTCCATTGGCTAGGTCACCCTGCTCTGCAGATACCCAGTCTCTCCTTTAGCCGTCACACCTCACCTCCTCTACCCCCCTCTACCCAGTTCTGCATGGTGGTCGGGCCTCCCTCCCACTGTCTCCCCCTGGGAGTCCCCTCCTCCACCTGACCTGTATTCTTCCCTGCTTGTGATTCCCGCTAACTAAACTTGCAGTGTATTCTACCCTGCTTTTGTTTCTGCTATCTCACTCCACCTGTGCAACATGGCAGCTCCCTCCACCGCCCTTGCAAGTGTGCCTGGGGCTGCCACCTGCCCTAGCCAGGCTGTCCCCCTACCTCCCCCCCCTCAATTCACCACCCACATGGTTCTCCTCTAAGGGACTAAAATTGTCCACCTCAACATTGAGTCTCCTACGTAACCTTGTGGAACTTACCGCCTGGGTCGCCCACTACAACCCTGATGTCATTGGTATCACAGAGACATGGCTAAAACCTCACATCCCTGATGCAGCCTGCTCCCTACCCGGATATGGCCTCTTCAGATGGGATCAGGGGGTAACAAAAGAGGGGGCGGTGTGCTACTTTACTATAAAGCTCACCTGAATGTATCCACCCCTGGCACCTCTCCACCCGACACCTCCCCCTGTGAGTTCCTACATGCCCTTCTCCTCATGGGCCTCACTAAGAAAATACACCTCATTTGCTGCTACAACCCCCCAAGGGTGGTTTGCCTGGACTCTCCTGGCTACTCTCACTCCTTGGTGACAAAGTGGGCTTCAGTGAAGTCCTCGTCATAGGTGATTTCAATCTTAACTGGCTGGGTTCCAACTGTAGGCTATATGAGCCACTGCTCTCAGGCCTTGGACTTAGCCAAATAATCTCCGAGCCCACAAGGCCCTCACTCCGGGGGGGCGAAGGGTCGCTACTCGACTGGATCCTAACCAACAGGCCGGACAGGATTATCTCCTCAGGCATCCTACCTGATGCTATCTCTGACCACTTGCCAACCTTCTGTGTCTGGGGCATCTCTCATGCCAAAGTACCCAGCAAAGTGATCCTGTTGAGGGATTACTCGAAATTCTCCCCGGCTGACTTCCTTGGTGACCTCGCCTTAATCTATTGGTCAGGGATCACCGCTTCCGAAGACCCAGCCCTAGCCCTGGATAGTTTTCTGTCTAAGGTTATTCCTGTTCAGAACAAGCATGCCCCCCCAAAAAAAGGAGGGTAAGGGAGCCGCACCAAATGGCTCCATGGGGGTTTATTCTCCCTAATGAAGCAAAGGGACAAAAGCTGGTTGGCCTCCAAAGCCTCCCTAAGTGACACCGACCTTCTTGCATACAGAAGGCTCAGAAATTCCTGTAAAAAAGCCATCCGGGCAGCTAAAAGTGAGGCTTGCCAATCGGCTCTGCTCTCTTCTGCCAGCAACCCGAGGAGTTTCTGGCAAAACATCAAATGCTGTTGGGATTTCTGCCAAAGTGCAACCCACAGACCTGCTCGTAGATGGGGTCAGCTGTAATAACCCACTGCAATCTCCAACCCTTTAATGCAGCGTTCTCTCAGCTGCCCATCCCCCACCCTCCGCTCAAGTGTCCCCCGCCCCCCTCACGCCAGGCCCCAAGTCCCGCCTCCCCTTCCTCCTTCATCATGTGTCGGCTACCGAGATCCAGGGGCATCTTGCCCACCTCTCCCCTCATAGTGGGGCGGGGCATTACTGCCTAGAACCTAGACTACTCAGGCTTGGGGCCTCCCTTCTAGCCCAACCACTAGCGCACATCCTCAACTCCTCCTTAACCACTGGCATTATCCCTGACCTCTGGAAAATTGCCAAGGTAACACCAGTTCTTAAGCAAGGAAACCCTAGAGATCTGCTCAACTATCATCCCAACGCCATCCTGTCGGCCGCCTCGAAGATCCTGGAGAAGGTCTTGGCCTCTCAGCTCTCCGAGTACCTACATGAACACAGCCTCCTCTCTCCTGCCCAACATGGGTTCAGAAAAGGTTACAGCATGACTACCGCCCTTGCTGCTGTCACCTCGACGATTAGATCTGCCACTGACCAGGGCTACCTCACTGGTGCCATCTTTGTCGACCTTTCCAAAGCCTTTGACAGGGTTGACCATGCTCTTCTTAGCTCCACCCTTCTCTCACTTGGTCTCTCCCCCCCCCGCTCACAACTGGTTCCTCAACTACCTCTCTGGTCGGAAGCAATATACCAGCTTTAACCGTACCCCCTCCCATCTCACTGATGTCCTGTGTGGTGTTCCACAGGGGGTCGGTCCTTGGCCCTACTCTCTTCTCCCTCTTTATCAACGAGCTGCCGTCCATCACCTCCCATGGGCACACCACTCTATGTGCGGATGACCTGGTTGTTCTATCAAGCGCCTGAGACATTAACACCATTAACTCACAACTTAACTCCGACTTTGAGCGGATCCAATCCTGGTTGGCTGAACACAGGCTTACTACCAACCTCAAAAAAACCCCAAACTATGCTTTTTGGGTCACAGTGCAAATTGAAATCTTGCCCTGCACCGCTCAGAATCCTCGGGGCTGATGGCTCCCCCTTGCAGATGGTGGCTGCTGTCAAATACCTGGGTGCTACGCTTGACCCTCAACTGGATCTCACCCTGCACATCCGAAACGTCTGTAAGGCCACGAATGGCAAACTGGGCCTCGCCTATAGAGCCAAAAGCTGCTTAACCCCCGTGGCTCGTCTTGCCCTAGCTAGGGGGGGTCCTTCTCCCGTCTCTCTGCTAAGGGCTAGTCGCCTTTGCCCCTATGCCCAAATCTAGCCTCTCAAAGTGGGATACAGCTTATAATAACATCTGCCGCTTTGCACTTGCGGCCCCCTCCCTAACTCACCGCTGCAACCTATACTCACGTCTACAGTGGCTACCCCCCGAGAAACACCGTACCTATGTAGTTGGGAACTTCGTCGACAACATTATCAGATCTGGTACTCCTGCTTCCCTTGCCCTCCACCCTACCCCTGACACTTCCTCCTACCCTCTCCGGTCGAGAGCAACACCTGGCCGGCTGGTCCCTAGAACCCATACCCTGGCGGGTGACCGGGCTTTTGCTGTCTATGCCCCAAATATCTGGAACTCGCTCCCTGCCTGTACTCAGTCCTCCTCCTCCCATCTGGGCTTCAAATCCTCCCTATGGAATTACCTGAGGGGTCCCTCTACTTGCTCGTGCATCCTGCAACACTCGCACTCTGGTGTGATGGGACTGGCCCTGCCTCCTTAAAGGGCTACTATTAATATCATTTTACCCCTGGTGACTGGCCCTGAAACTGTCCCATGTCTCACCTGAGCCAGCCCTATTCCGGGTGGTTACGGTCCCTCCGCTGGCACTTGTATTCTGTTTATGATTTTCTGTTGGCATAAGTGTACTCATCTATATGCACTGAACTACTCTGTGTTATACCTACCCCTCGGGGTACTGTATCTCTAATATTTTGCACTGTACGTTTCCTGTACCATATTGTCTCTATATGTTAGCCTCCTACAATAGCCCTGTCAAGCTGTCAAGTGTCATGCTGTAAACCTTAGCCTTTGACTCGCTGTTTGTTCTTCACTCAACCCTCCTTACCATGTTTATGCTCATCCTGTACCTCAATGTAAAAACCTCGCTCATGACTGTATGTAAAGCACTCTGTAACTCAGTTTTGTAACCCTCCCGGGTCTCACCAGAAAATAGGCACTTGGTTATCTAGTGTGACTTACCCGGTCAACAAAAGCAAATAAATAAATAAATAAGGTCTGAAGACACTTTGGGTGGACAAGGCACCAGGTCCTGATGGCATTCACCCCTGGGTGCTGAGAGAGATGGCGGAGGTGTAGGACAGACCATTAGTGGATCTGTTCAACATCTCCCTGGACACAGGATGCACGCCGCAGGACTGGAAGATGGCTCATGTGGTGCCTGGTAAGCCAGGAAACTACAGACCTGTTAGCCTCACTTCCACAGTGGGTGAGCTTATGGAAGCAATCCTGAAGGAGAGGTTGGTGACATTTCTTGAGGTAAATGGTCTCCAGGATGGGAAGCAGCATGTGTTCATCTTGGGAAGATCTTGCCAGACCAGTCTAATAGAATACTATGACTGAGTAACAAGAAAGCTGGATGGGGACCATGCAGTGGATGTCCTGTATTTGGATTTAGCAAGGCCTTTGATTCAGTGCCTCATGAGAAGTTGGGGTGGTTACCGAGATGTGTGGGGGTGGGGGTGAAAATGGCTAATTGGATCATGAACTGGCTGACGGGGAGGCAACAATGGGTGGTGGTGGTGGTGGGGGGGGGGGAGAACCCTCAACCCCTAGGCCAGTGACAAGTGGGGTGCCACAGAGCTCTGTGCTGGGTCCAGTATTGTTTGGGCTGTTCCTATTGGATATCTGTCATAGAGTTAGGAGCAGGATCAGTGTGTTCACAGATGATACCAAGATAGGAGCAGTAGTGAATGATGTTGAGGGGTGGAATGAGTTACAGGGGGACCTAACCAAGCTGGAAGAGTGGTCAGTGAAATGACAACTGGGCATCAATGTGAGGAAGTGTAAAGTTATGCACTTTGGGGCAAAGAACCCGAGGAGGGAGTACTGGGTGAGTGGGGTGAGACTGGGAGTCACCGAGGAACAGAAGGACCTGGGGGTGATTATAATTGAGAACAAGAACAACTCTGCCCAGTGCAGAAAGGCTGCAGCCAAAGCTAACAAGATGCTGGGGTGTATTGCAAGATGAATCTCTTCCAGACATAAGGATGTGATCCTGCTCCTCTACAGATCTTTAGTCAGGCTGCACTTGAAGTACTGCGTGCGATACTGGTGGCCATATCTGAAAAAGGATATCAGGCTGCTAGAGGGGATGCAGTGTAGTTTGACAAAAATGATAGAGGGGATGGAAGGCGAGCCCTACGAGGACAGACTGAGACATCTTTGTTTGTACACCCTGGAGGAGAGGAGGGATCAGGCTTATATGATTGAAATGTTCAAGTATCTGAAAGGGTTCAACAAAATGGGCACAGATGGGCTATTTAGGCTGAGGAAGGGAAGAGACACAAGAGGACACAGGCTAAGATTGGAGAGGGCAGATTTAAGAGAGAGATGAGGAGGCATTACTTCACGGAAAGGGTGTTGTCGAAATGGAATGCCCTACAAGAGGAGGTAATATCATGTAGGATGGTGGACACTTTCAAAAGGACATAGGACAGGCATGGGGGGAAGGGTGTCTGGATAAGTAGTAATGAGAAATTGCCATTGGAAGCGAGGGAGAGGGTGGTGGAGCAGCTGCAATCTAGGGGTGGTAGCTGTGCACTTGAGTAGACCTGATAGACCATAGGGTCTATTTCTGCTGGCAGATTCGTATGTATGTATGTATGTACGTATGTATGTAAAAAGACGCTAGGTGAATCTTCTCCCTTGATGACACCCACCCCCGGTCTCAATGATAGCACTGATTTATTGCCTTTTTTGTAAATGCTTCTTTTTTTTTTTTTTAAACTGTTTTTTTATTTTAGGTTTTTACTTAGATGGTACCACAGAGCAGGTTTACAGGAGATCATCATCACGTAAATGGGAATGCCCACAAGGAACACTTTGGTATACATAATTGCAAGGGTGAGAGTCGATAATCAGTGCTATGTTAAATATCATAGTTACATAATAACATTACAATTCTCTACCCTAATTAAAATTATAACATTATAACCATCATATAAATTTCAATTGAGTGCAAATGAATGGGTCAGATCAGCAATTCCCCACCACAAAAAGTATGTAAGGGGGGGCACAAGGAGCCCGAGGGATCGCGCACACAAGGATAAAATAAGAAGGAGGGAAGGTAAATTTCACATTTTAATCAGGGAGAATCCCATCTATCAAAGCTATGAAAAGTTCCCGAAGGAAAAAAAAAGGAAGGTAAAGGGCCGGCTAGGCCTCCATCTAAGAGTAAAAAAAAGGGGGCTTGCCAAAGTCAATGCTAGCCATTAAGGTGGTTGGTCCAATCTAAACTGGGAAATGTTAAGAAACCAGACATTTCATCGATTCATTAATTTAGGTATTTTATGTAACCCCCAGTGCATCTATAACTGAGTGGGCTACTACCCCTGCCTGTGTAGCTAGTGAACAGGTTGAGGGGCCTGGGTCCTATGACGTGGTGCCTCCATTTTTATAAGTTGAAACTTGGGGAGAAAGGTGTCACTCGGCATGTTGGCTAGGTTTGGCTACTCTGCAAAGGGGCCCCCAAATAATTCCGGACACAGGAAGCAATAACTGTAATGTCCAATACCAGAAGTTGGGATTCTAAATTGTGGCTTTTATTCACATCCAACAGAATAAAAAAGCATAGATGGACCCCCTCGGGGCTACACTCCTGGTAATGCAGATTTATGGAGATCAGAACACATCCTCTTTACACTGAAACCCTCAGGTTTCAGAACACACAGGGCACACTGCCCTGATTCAACTCTTTTTTCAGTTTCCCTGGTTTGGCTCCCTTGCCAGCCCTCTGGACTATCTTCCTTCCATGGCTTGGCTCTTATGCCAGCCCTTTAGACACTTTCCATGTAGCATGAAACATTTCTCTGTGGCTCCCTAATCCACCTCTGAGCACTTCTGACTCCATCAGGGAATCTTTTTCATCAATTCCACATCTGGGTACTTTCCTCAGGCACTGGTCAAGTACCAGAGAGAAAGCAACAGGTGTTCCAAAGCAAACCCGTAGAGGTGAATTTGGTTACTACTGATGGGGGTCTCCCACCTCTAGCTCCCATAATTCATACCCGGCCATTTCTCTGGACTTTAACACCTCATCCTTGAAAACTCTTTACTGTGTAGATTATCTTTAAATGTATGTCACATTTAATCTACTGTTCTTCCATCCCACTTGTGCTGAACTTGAAACATACTTAAATAGTGGCTGTGTCCATTGCTCTAGACCCCCACAGAGTTAAGCAGTCCAACTCCCACAACTTTCAAAACTGTACTTGGCTGTCTTTTTCCTGACCCCACAGTAACAGTCCCTTAACTTCATCTTGTCTCAGGTGACAACACATTGGCCCTTTATCAGAGCAGACTCACCCCTTGGTTGCAGGTGTCCCACAGGCTTTTTCTTCTTCAAAGAACTCTCATCCAAAACTTCTGGTGCCTCAGCACAAACTTAAAATTAGGCAGCTTCTTCTTCCCCTAGCCGGACCAGGGGATTGCTCCTGGAAGCAGGCTGAATCTTTCTCCCCATCCCCGCAGGGATGGGGCCCTGAACCACTGGAAGCGGTCTCTACCACTTCACCAGGCTCTTCTTGTGTTCCTCTTTAGGTGAGAACACACAACTATACAAAAAATATAGCTCTTTGACAGAGCTGAGGGCCTGCTGCTGCAGCACACCTCCTCCCTCCCTCTTCAGCACTCTACTCAGACTACTACTGAACTGACTTCAAATTCCCCAACATTCTATCCTAACTTGCCTAGCTGCAACATTCCAGTGTGACTTATGCAGCTGTGACAGTTCTAAATGACGTCATAGCTCCAGCTCAGCAGAGACTAAAAACAGAGCAAGACATAGTGAAATCCATTTAACTGGAGTTTCACTAGCTGCTTGTCCCTGCCTGCCACTAGGTCTTACTGGGATTTTAGTAACCCCGGGTAACAGGGGGGTTACATTTATTTTGTAGTTGAGCCATCATGTGTTCTAGTTTGTTTGTAAATGCTTCTGGTCATACTCAGGTTATATATTTTCAAATGTTCAAGTGACTTACTGCATATGTACACACCGTATCTACCCTGCTTCTAGCCACATTTAGGTTGTGTACTTTCAAATGTTGGCTCATTTTGTATAGTCTCATGAGCAAACAATACCGTCACCAGGTTTACAGTACAAAAATTACAAAAACATACATGACAGTACCTCGGTGGTGAAGACAAAGTTCAGGACACGGTCCCAACCAGTTTCGCCCATACGCTTTCTCAAATTGTGCTAGCCAATTGACTGTGAGCACTTTAAAAGACCCATTGCTTTCTCAGTTCATTATCCCTTGAGAAAGCTAAAGGGCGAAACCAATAAAGACCGTGTCCTGAACTTTGTCTTCACCACCAAAGTACTGTAATGTATGTTTTATGTAAAGACTGATGATTTTTGTACTATAAACCTGGTGCCGGTATTTTTTGCTCATGAGACTATTCTGATCCTTTTTCCTGGCACAGGTTGCTGGAGTGGAGCGGCATTCCTGCTCTGCTCATTTTGTTTACGCCATATTAATTGTCACTTTTCTCTGTTAATCTTTTACAATACAGTTTCATCTGTTTTATTTTTATATTGCATTTCCCGTGTTGGCAGTATACTCACAGCGCAAAGCATTTTGAAGTACATTTTGAATGAAATACAAAAAGACAATATTAAATGCATACTGAAAATAGAAAATGGAGTTAGAAACAATGTTTTGACCAACGTCTTCCTCGAAAATTGTCTATAAAGAGAAAACTGAAAAGCTAGTGGACTCCACTATTTTCTCTTTGCAGATGGTTCCTGTAGAAGTCCTATGGGGGAAACGTCAATTATAACTCCAATTTCTATTTTCAGCATGCATTTAATATTACCTTTTTGTTTTGTATTTAGTCCACATGTTGACACAGCACCTTATTTTTTTTTATTTAGAATGAAATACATTATACAATAATGCATGGAGGGACATGTAGTAAGGGGATATGTGATGGGACGTTATGTGATAGCTGATATATCAGCATGAGTGGCAAGAGAGCTTGAGCTTATCACGAGTCACTCCACATAGCGGAGCCACGAATGATTGAACCACGAGCAAACTTGCCATGAGTGTTGTTATATCAGCTATCACATAATGTTCCAGCACATATCTGTTTTATACAATAGGGGATTTACTATTGTCTGAGTTTGTTAGCTTCATTTTATGTCTTATTGCTTGTTTTTACTTGTGGTTTGCAGGGCTTCTTTGATTTTTGGGGTTCTTCCATGTTCTGTAGTGTGGTATTTTGATTGGTTGTTTGCTTTGTGGTGCTGTCTGATTGGATGGGTGTCATGGGATTTGTTTAGTCGGTGCTTCCGGGTTTGGCATTTTCTTTGGGGTGGAAAATACATTTTATTTGGTTTCCATTTTATCGATTTGTGTTTTATTATGTTTATTTTCAGATGTGGTGATATTTTGAAAAGTGTACTTTATTGTGTGTTTATGTTGAGGGTGCAGCATGCGGGGCATCGGGAGTGTGTATTACAGGTACGTGTGCTTGAAACACATTTTTGTCTTGCAAAAGTTTTCTTTTTTGTGTTATATTGTGGTTATTGTGGGGAAATTCAATGCAGTTGATAGTTTTTTAAAGAAGCTTCAGAAATGTAGTTTGGCAAGTCACCTTTGTGACATGTAGAGAGTGCTGATGTTTTCTTAGTGACGTGTACACAGTATATATATAGATAGTGCCTTTTTCTACTGTGTACACGTCACGTTTCTGTTATCAGCATGGGGTGGAGATATGCACATATCACTTCACCCCATTGCATAAAATAAAGAATTTTTACACCCTGAGGTTTTGATGACCTCATAACAGGGGTTTATGAGGTCATAGCAAACCCCGGTATGTAAAAAAATAATTCTTGATACATGCCTCTGTATTTAATTTTATGTAACTGTTGTTAAATGTTTAACACATAAAAATAAGTATTATGAAATCAAATTTACAGATCACAACATGTCTGTGAACCTCTGCAGCGTGGGTGGATTTGTTGAATATGTAGGAGAAAAGGGCAGAAAAGGAGGTAAGGAAAAAAGAAAATGGCAGATGGCACTTTTTTCAACATTACAAAAATCACATTATACATGCGTACGATATCACAACTGTGTATAACTGGATTTGTGATGTCATACCAGTGTATAATGGCAATTTGAGCTTCTTAAAATTGGTTGGAAACACATCTAACCAGTTATTATATAAAATCAGAGAATGGTGGACAAAATCCTGAGCAGCAGGTATAATTCTTCAAACATCCGTACTTAGCTTTTATAATGCTTCAAATACAGATCACCCCTTCTTTAATCCCAAATTTTACAGTCCACATTATGTGTTACTTCCACTTCTTTCACATACATACATAGATACAAAGACACTGTCGGCAGATAAGGGCCTACAGCCCACCCAGTCTGCCCATTTCAGCTTGTAAGTTCACTTTATGTTTTCCTAGAAGTCTCTTTCCCCTTATCCCTGACCTCCAGAATTCCCTTATGTCTATCCCATGCATTCTTAAATCCCATGATTGTTTCAGCCCCCACTACTTCCTCTGGCAGGGTGTTCCACTTGTCCACCACCTGTTCTGTGAAGAAATTCTTCCTCACGTTTCCTCTGAATTGCCCACCTCCAACTTCATTCACTTTCGTTTTTAATTTAACAAAGTTGAACTGCCTTCAAATGATGCAGCCACCTTAATCCTTTCCCTCTAGCTCTTGCTATGAGTACAAAAGATAAATGTCTTTTTTATCAGATTATAATTCACCATCATCTATGGAAAGAATGATATATAGTCAGTCCTGGTTCCTTAGCAAGGGAAGAGTGCCCTTCATCATTTCTACCTGAAAAGATAATTGATTAGTCTCTGCATTTACTGTACCTTTACCCATGGAGAGTGTGACCTTGTTTACCATGCTACATCGACTCACCTCTCTGTGTTGCATGCAAAGGTTGCTGGACTCTGGGCCGAACTGGCAGGGGTGCAAAGGATATTCTGCCCCACCCAGGGGTCATTAAGTCTGCCACTGCTCATCCAGAGGTTGCCTAGGCAGAGGCAGAGTACATGGACTTTGGTGGACTCCAGGAGGGTGGATGTGGAGGGAACTGTCAGCACTCTTCAGCCTATACTACTGCAGAAGTCCATCACCATGCTGGTGGGGCATGACAGCTGAAAGGAGGTACTGTTTACAGTGGGGCAGGAGGAAGTTAGGCTTCTCAGTAAGGCAGGCCCCAAGGAAGAAAGGAAGGGGCCCCAACCAAGGAGGAGGCAACTGCTGGTGGCGGACTGTATTGTTAGGGGGATAGACTTTAGAGTGGGAGGAAGAATGTAGAAAGAGGTAAAGTACCCAAGAGGTTCTTCAACTTACATAGAAACATAGATATTGACAGCAGATAAGGATTGCTTGGCCCACCTAGTCTGCCCATTTTCCCTACCTAATGTAACACCAAAGACCCTACTTGATCTCCAGCTTTACCCCCCTTCCCCTACCTGTGATGTTCCCCCATGCCTATCTCATGCATTCATGAAGCTGTTACCATTTTTGGCCCCACCACCTAAGCTAGGAGGCTGTTCTAGGTATCCACCACTCTTTCTGTGAAGAAGTACTTCGTCCCATCTCCCCTGAGTCTCTCCCTCTCTAGATTCATAGCATGTGACTTTTAGGATGGAGAGCATATCCAGAGGATTGCTAGGGTAGCAGGAGTCAAAAGTAAGCTAGACATCATTTTCCACCTAGGAACAAATGACTTGGCAAGGAAGAGGGCAGGGGTAGCGCAGGGTAACTTCCAGGAGCTGGAGAGGGACCTAAAGCAGTGGCATGCATAGTGTCTTTTGCTGAGGTGTTACCTGTGTATGGCTGAGGAGATACAAGAGTACTCGGTATTAAGGCATTTAACTACTGGTTGAAGGCATGGTGCATGGAGGAGGAGGACATTGATTACATTATAGACTGGGGCCAACCTGGAAGGATATGGGCCTCTATTGGGAAGATGGCCTGCATCCTTCCTGAAACCTTGGCAGTAGGTTTACATGCTACTTGAATGAGCATTTAAACTATCCAGGGGAAGGGGAGGCTATAAAACTAAGGGAGATAACAACTGTCCCCCCTCCACAGATGACGGTGTTTCAGAGCCTCCTAGAGCAGGGGTTCAAGAAGATGGGGTGGAGACAAGAAAAAGGAAAAGGGGGTATAAAATCAGTTAAGAAAAAATAAGGGAGTGCAGGAGACAGGAAACAGGAAAGATAAAAAGTGGGTCAGGGGGAGTTTTGGAGAACAGCACAGGCAGGAAGGGTGGGAGCAGAGAAGCCAACAGGCAGGGAATAAGGCACGGAGAGCCATATGTACCCATGTATGGTTCCTGAGACAAAATTCCAGATCTGGAAGCATTCATGGTGAAAGATAGCCTTGATTTGGTGGCCATAATGGAGTTGTGGTGTAATAAACACCCTGGCTGGGACATGGCCATACCTGGCTACTCTTTGTTCAGGAGGGGCAAGGTAGGGAGGGGGGACCGTTCTATGTGTGAGGGAGGAAATCAAGGCCACAGGTACAAGGGCAGCCAGAAGAAAAGGAAGGACTAAAGTTGCTGTGGATCATCCTGGAGACAGGCTCTGGGGCCGCTATCAGTACTGCGGTAGTGTACAGACCTCCAGCATAGGGAGAGGAGTTGGATGCGGCACTTGTGTAAGCCATGAATGGCAAGTTAAGGTATGTGCTGCTACTAGTTGGATGACTTCAATCTATCTGCCAGACGTGAAGTGGAGCCTTCCAACTGCAGCCTTGGTAAGGAGTAGGGGCATCCATGGCTCCCTACAAGCGACTTTTCCCAGGCAGCTAGTCAAAGAACCCATTAGAGATGGGACAGTGCTGGACCTGGTGCTTACAAAGAGGCACAACATTATAGATGTCACAGTGGGCACTCCCTCAAGTTGCCGTACAGTGTGGTTAAACATAAAGATAGGAACAGAGGCAAACCACACATGGACAAGGGTCCTGGACTTTAGTAAGGCAAATTCTAAAGAAATGGGAGACTGCCTCAGAAACTATCTTGTGGGGGAGGGATTGCCAGGAAGGGGTAGAGGCACAGTGGGAAAAAATAAGGGAGGACAAAATTAAGGAAACTAGCCTGTGCAAGAAGAAAGTGAAAGAAAGCAGAAGGAAAGAGAGACCAGTATAGTTCTCTAGGGAAGTGACAAGGTGATGAAGGAAAAAAGGGTGGCATTCAGGAGGTATAAAGAAACACAGAGGGAGGAGGAGGAAGAGGACAGGGAGGTATACTAAGCACAACGGTAGGAAACAGAAAAGATGATGAGGGGAGCAAAGGCACAGATTGAGGAAAAGATGGCAAAAGGGGTAGCTAAAGGGGATAAGACTTTCTTCCAATACATAAGTGAGAAGAGGAAAGCAAGGGAGGGACAGTGAGGACAGGGAGAATGGAAGGGGGAGACTGTACATAAGAGTACCAAGGAAAAGCTGCCATCCTGAACAGGTACTTCTGCTCAGTCTTCAAAGTGGAGTGGGGCGGACCACCAGGGAACAGAGGAATGGGGGAGGTGAACATAAGTCCATTTTCAGGGGAAAGCATCCAGAAGGTGTACAAAGCTATGGGACTGGATGGGATACTCTCAAGGACACTAAAGAAACTCAGGGAGGTGGTAGCTGCCCCACTGACAGCCTTATTTAACAGTTCACTGGAAACAGGAGAGGTTCTGGAGGACTGGAGAACAGCTGATGTGGTCTCTCCACTGAAGAGTGGCAGCACGAAGGAGGCTAGCAGTGATAGACCAGTCAATCTCACTTCAGTGGTAACCATGTTAAAGGAAAGACAGGTAGAATATCTTGAATCCAATGGGCTGCAAGACCACAGCAGCATGGATTCACAGGGAAAGACATCATGCCAGACGAATCTAAATTGACTTCTTTGACTGGGTGACCAGGGAAATAGATTAGGGGAGGCAGTGGATGTGCCATACCTGGACTTTCACAAGACCTTTGACACTGTGCCACATAGGGGAGTGATTAAGAAATTGAGCAGCCTAGGGGTGGGATCCAAAGTGGATCCAAAGTGGTGAATTGGGTTAGAAACTGGTTGATGAATAGGCAACAGAGGGTCATAGTTAACAACACTCACACTGCCTGCTTGTAAAAAAGATACTGCACAGATAGACACCAATTGGCCTCCACCCCCTCATCCAAACAGTTACACACAGGAGGGCACCAAGGCACTCTGCAAACACCCCCTTACAAGTACCTCACTGTAGAACCTCGGCTCATGGCTAAACAACCTAGCGTCCAGTATCTCCCTTGCATCCAGTCTAGGCCAATGTAAAGCAGATCTCAAATCCTTTCTCTTTAACTCTGCAATCTGTGAATGTACATGATATACAAATGTACATAACCCCCCTCCAGTGCAGTGAGATAGCCACCAGCATAGTGATTTCTTCTTTCTTCTCCCATGCTAAGGCTCATTAAACTCATTGTAAATATTTTATGACACTGGGCCTATTATTAAGACCCTCTGAAACTTATACTGTCACATGAACATAATATTAACCTAGACCTTCTTTTAAGATCCCTGCTGATGTAACCATGCAATGTTTACTGTACTGAATGTTTTTGACTTGTAATATTCAAGTGATGCTTGTGTATTTTCTTTTTTCTTTCCTACTGACGTGGCGTCTTTGCAAAGGAGTCTATGACTCAAAGGTTGTGATTCTGATTCTTTCAATAAATAAATACAAAAAATAAAATAAAATAATGATGGAAGAGTGACCAGCAGAGTTCTGCAGGGCTCTGTACTGGAACTGGTCCTCTTCCATGTCTTCATAACTGACATTATGAAGAACTGTAAGGGAAAGTATACCTTTTTTTAGATGATACCAAATCTGCAAGAGGCTGGACGTGCAGGAGAGGTTGGAGAAAATGTGCAGGGACCTTAGGAAACTCAAGGAGTGGTCAAGAGCATAGCAGTTGGGGTTCAATGCCAAAAAGTGCAAAATTATGCACGTAGGAAAAAGGAATCCAGGAGCTGAGCATAGGATGTGGGGAGGTACTGACACTCACTAATCAGGAAAGAGACCTTGTGGGGTATCCAGTGAGCAAGGCAACTGAAATTAGGCACCTACAAAAACAGCAACTCAATTAGATGCTTGTGTTCATGGTTACCAAGCAGGGGGTCAACCGGATACTGGGGTAGGCGAAATACCACAACGGGAAGTAGCGGGTATACATGCACATGCACATGAGTGGGGGGAGAGGCAGGGGAGGGATGGTATGTGAGAGGGGATGTGGCAGGCAGCTGCTGAGCTGGTCCACTAGCGTGGTGGGGACAGTAGTCAGTTGAGAGGCACAGGGTTCGGGTCCAGCATGGTGTTTTTTTTTTGCCAGCAGGTGGTTTATATTTTTTAAGTTTTTCACCCCCCTTGAGTTGAGAATCCATAAACAGGGGAGTGCAGGGTATGAGGCCCCCAGTGGGTGGGGTGTGGGGGGCACATCCTCCCACATTAAAAATGAGACCTGTAGGTCTCGGGTGCCATTTTTGTCCACACTGCGAGTGTGCATCGTCAAAAAGTGTCAGTGACTCAGCAGGTAGCACACTCGCCTCTGAGGCCAGGAGATCAGAGGGTGGTGGGTTCAGTTCCCACATCTATCACTTGGGTTACTATCCCAGTACTGACACCGTAGTGCAGCATGAGGGGGGCGCTGCACTTCTGAGGTGCTGTCTTTCAGATAAGACAATAAACCAAGGTCCCATCTGCCTGGATTGGTGGTAGTTCAGGTGGATGTTAAAGATCCCATGGCACTTATCGAAAAGAGTAGGGGGGGTTTATTGAAAAGCACATCAAAATACATTGGAAAAAAAAATCATATCCAAGCCATATTTATACTTTTAAACATCAGTTGCTAAAGGAGAAAAAAATAAACAGGGAGAGAAAAAACTCATAAAAAGCAAGAAACAATACATCCGTAATAGAAAAAATAACAAACCATACGTCATTTACATCCCATTTCCACATCATAAGATAAATAGAAGTTCATCTCATTTTTATCTACATACAAAAGAAAAAACATATACTGGCACTAGTTATAAACTGTAATCTTCCACCTCTCTCACTGTTTTATTACTTATATTTAATAAAAATGTGCAACCCTTTCCACCATTTAAAAACTTTTTTTGAAGAAGAGATATCCTTATCTTTCAAATATATTAATTTCATTGCTTCCATTAGTAGCACATAAAAAGTCTCATAGGGCATAAATTTTTGCTGCAAAATCCACTGGCACCTAGCCTACCATAAATAATATTTTAAACAACAAAAGAAATCAATTAACGTATCGGAATCATAATAAGCAGTTAAATGGGGGAAACCCCCAAATTTATGGTCTGATAATCCAACTTAACTAACCAACTAAAATTGAGTTTAATACTCAAAAATTCCCATAAACCTTTCGCTTAAGTACATTTGAAGAAGAAATGATCCATAGTCTCCTCTGTAGCCTGGCACTGGAGATATGGACAGTACCTTTCATTTATCATTTTATGTTTGGCATGCCCCTTAATATTCAATCTTCCATAAACAGAAAGCCATCAAACTTCCCACATCTGATAAGGTATTCTAGGATTATTTTGTTGTTTTATGGCCTATTCTCTTAATAAGGGAGAACAGTTGACAAATTCAGACTTATTTGGGTAAATTTTCTCGAGAATAGAATTATATAGTTTGGTTCCTATGTTGTTTCTTACAAATAGGTGAGATATGGACCATTTGAATAATTTCTGAACAGAAGGTATGAAAAACAATGGAACCTGGGCACATTTTGGGATCCTGGGGGGAAGGTTTTCCCACATTTCAAAGAAACTTTTAAAGTTGTTTAATTCCCATAACTGTTGCAAAGCCGCTGGAAAACAGGGATCAAAATTAAAATTCTGGGAGAGAAATAAGGCATGAAAAAAATTAAAGGATCCACCATGTTTAAGCCTCCTTTAGATATGGATAAATACGTATAACACCGCTTAATGGGGTTAAGCCTACTTCCCCATAACATGGAAAAAAAGCAAGCATATAAGCATGTTTCAAGAACGAAAGGAGGGGGATATATCATGGCAACATACAGCAACCCCGGAATGATACATTTTTTAATTACTGAAACCCTCTTTATTTCTGACAGCCTCCACCCTTTCCACCTTTGAACCTTAATTTCTGCCTTTTTTAAAGCTATTTCCCAATTCTCTAAGGGGAGATTCTGGGATCCAAAAATTATACCAAATATTTTACATGGTTTAGAGGGAACAATTATTCCTAAAATACTTATTTGATCATCTATTACTGGGCCCAACAGAAGACCCCTAGATTTAATTTAGAGTTAGAAACCTTCTCTTATTTCCTTATACCATCTATTACAACAGAAATTTGATCCATTTTAGGTAGGAAAACACAAACATCACCTGCATAGGCTTGAACAACCACAGTATCCTCTCTCATATTTCCTGATATACCTAGAAGAGCATCAGGAAGAGGCAGGCTTCTGAGTAATGGATCAAGAGAAAATGCATAAAGTAAAGGGCTTAAAGGACAACCCTAACTCCAAAATGTATTAATATGGGAAAAGAATATTTCCTTTTAATAACTGGGTAAACTAGAACAGTTGCATACATTAATTGAATCCATTTTATAAACCCTTGGGGAATTCCATAATGTTTTAGTACTGAAAATAAAAAAGGCTGAAATACCCTGTCAAAGGCCCTATTTTGGTCGAGGGATAAAATACAGCTTCGTGATGAGCCTCTATTAGAAAATTCAATTATTTCTCTAATAATTATTAAGGCCGATTTAATTTTTCTACCAGGTATTCCACAATATTGTAGGGGGTATAGCAAGTCACTAGAAATAGATCTAAGCCTGATATTAAGTATCGGAGACAAAATCTTAAAATCTGAATTTAGAATTGAAATAGGCCGCCAGTTGTTTAGTGTTGTTTCATCCCCTCCCTTAAAGACATATATATAAGTAACCATGACGTAAATCTTAAGGGTAAGTGAGAGGCTGTTTGAAGAAAATGAAATACTCTTTCAATGCATAATGCCAAGATCTTTCCAAAGCATTTATAAAATTCACAAGGAAGACCATCCAGGCCTGGGGACACCCCATGTTTTAAAGAAGAAATCACTTTAAGGATTTCCGGTCCCACTATAGGATCACTTAGTTTAAAAAGGTCCAAGCAAGGGGATTGTAGTAAATCAATATGTTAAAGAAATCTCCTGATTTCCATATCTTGAGGGATTTTAAAGGGTTTTTGTTTCTGAATATGATCTTTAATAATATTATGTAAGTCAATAGGGGAGGTTTTAAGCTTTCCTTTTTCATTTTATAAGGTTTCCAAACCTACAGAATTTCTTTTATCTTTAAAGGCCTCAAAGGGATTACCAATCAGACATTTTTGTGTTCCAAAGGATAATTCTGTATGCAGAGTCTGTGCTCTATCATACTGGCATGCCCTCATTTTTCGCTTGATTTGGCTAATTTGTGCATAGAAATCAGTTCTAGAAGTATTAGCTTTAGAAAACAATTCCTGCAATTTCCCTGTTAAGGATAGATTATGAAGAAATTGAGTTGTGAACTTCTGTTTCCCATACTTTTGAAACCATATCTTAACATCATTTTTTAGTATCTTCCCACCAATCCTATATGTCATCATATAATTCAGCTACAGATGTTTGAGCCCATAGCAATGCTGTAATACCTTGCACAACCCTAGGGTCCTGTAGTGCTGCTGCATTCAGTTTCCATCTAGAGTTTTTCCTATTTCTAAAAAAGGGAAAACCAAAACTTAAAGTAATTAATAAATGGTCCGAATATTCATTTACACGGGTATTATGGATAGGGGAGGGAAATTATTTGAAAAGAAAAGGTGATCAATTGTTGAGGATACTTTCTCTTTCCTAAAGGTGTAAACTAACCCCTCCTTTTGGTAGTTCCTACCATTTTTCAAACCTGCCAAATTAATAACTCTCCCTAGTGCAGTCATATCACAGTATATTTTTTTAGCCACTTTGCTTTTACTAGAAGAAGGAAATTCACAGTTGAAGTCTCCCCCCAAGATAATATAACTAGTAGTAGCTAAATAGGGTAAAAGGGTATTAAATAGGTTAACCCAACCAGCTTTAGTCTGGGGACCATAAACAACTATAAATCGAAAATTAGCCTGTTTCCAAATCCCATCTATTATTAGTAACCTTCCAGGTATTAATTATATTAATTTTTTTAAAGTGAAATTATATGAGACAAAGAGAATCCCTACACCATCTGCTCTATCTAATCCAAAGGACCAATAGGAAGGTCCCATCTCCATTCATTTGTTACAAACGACAGTGGTCTAAGGTATAAATCCATGTTTCCTGTAGAAAACAAACATCCAATTTCCCCTGATGTAGAAACTGGAAAAGAGCAGTTCTTTTAAAATTATTCAATAAACTGCTATAGTTTAAGGACCCAACAATGAATTTAGCCAGAGGAATTTATTTAAGGCCCCTTTTTCCTTCTTTTCTTTTTTTTTTCCTTTATAATCATTTGGGATGTTTTGCTTTCAGAGGATTGTGAAGGGCAAGTAATTCCTATATCCATGTCAGAGTCCCCTTCCATTGTATCCAAAATGGCATAGGAATTATCCATTTCAAAAACAGAGGGTTTCAGAAACCGTGGGGGATGTAAGGGGAGGGATTTTTAACTCCTAGTTACTCTTTTTTCTTTAGGAGTAGGACTTTGAGATTCAGAAGGCTCAGTCTCCTGATAACAAACTGGAGGAAAATCATCTGTATTATGAATATCTAGATTCTTTATCATAGTCTCTTGCTTTGAAAGAACCCTTGTATCTGGAGTATATTCTTTCCTAGATGTTGCATCTTCCTCCTGGGGGGGGGGTCAGGCTGCTTTGTTTTCTGTTTTGAAAAAGCTTCATCTTGGGCTTTTTGTATCAGAAGTTCAGGACTAATGACTGTGGCCTTGTTTTTGGCTGCCCAAGGACAGTCCCTATATCCATGCCCAGATTTCTCACATAAATTGCATTTTACCATATTTGCACATTGAAAACTACCGTGACCTAATTCCCCACATATCTCACACTGAGTAGTATCACAAGAGCTGGAGAAATTAGTCCAGACCCCACACTTGTTGCAGGTCCAAAGCTGCCCAGCAAAAAAACAAACTTCCCTATCTCTACCTAGAGTAAAGGAATTTGGGATATGGTCAATCTCATTGTCAGTTTGTCTTAATTTCACCTTATACTTCCAACTACCAGTCCAAAAAAGCTCTGTGTCTAGCTTCAGGAGCACTCAAGACCTCACATTTCTGGGAAAGCCAAAAGGTGATGTCTTCAACGTGCACCCCTTCGTTCCTAAACATCACAGTTACATATTTAATTAAGGATTAAGTTAAAGGTGTAACTACAAAAGGGACCACAAGGGGGAGAATTTAAGCTGATTATACCTCTGCCAAAAGAGATCTAACAAATAAGGGGATCTAAAACGAACGTCATAGTTGTTTTCCCCTGAAATGTTAATAAAAGCAAATACATCTTTGGGTGAAAATTGCAAGGATTCCTTCAGGAGATGCTTGCCCACAAACACTCGATCTGGTCTCTCAGGTAAATCTCCTTTATATCGAATCCTTACAGCATTTCTTCAAGGTGCTGCTTCTTTCTTGTTTTGGGAAAAGAGATCAGAAAGAAGAGGTCTAGGTTGAGGGGGGATCTCAGGGTTTACACTAGCATCTGTTGCTTCCTGTGAATTGTTTTGTCCAAGTTCTGTATCTAGAAGTAGAGGACCATTATTGACTTCAGTCTTTAAATCAACAGAATTTGGAACAAGTCTACCAGAGTGCTCAACAATAACAGGAAACCATTCTGTAGGTCATGAAGACAAGGGGGAGGTGGAAGGTCAATCCGGGTCTGGAACCCATATCCCTGCAGGTCCCCTCTTCCATCCAGATTCCATTAATGCTGTATTTGGGGATCAAATTCCTTTTTTGTCCTGTCTACTGGGAGGGAGAGAAAAAGCTTGCTGAATAAGGGCAGAGGTTGAGGGATTTTGTACTGCCACTGAATTTGGTACCACATTCCGTGATAAAGGTACTGGGTTCAAATTACTGTTTGCATCTGTCAAAGCCGCTCTTTTGGATTTGAAAAGTTTGGGAGATGTTTTAGAAGTGGTTTGAAAAGAAAAGCTAGTTGCTTGTGTTTGAGTTAGAGGGTTTGTCTGGTAAATAGTATTAGTATGAACACCACCCTGAGAACTTGTTCCCTTGTCAACAACTGTATGGGAGCCAATCGTAAAAAGTTTTGTTTGTTCATCCACTTGCTGATCAATAATCAGCTTAGGTGCTTGAGGTAGGATAACTTTCACCACATTTGCATCATGGCATTGATGTACTCCATCTGAAATCACATTTTGAAAAGGGAACAGCTTTTGGCGCTCGCTGCTTTTAGCAATTTCACTGCCAACCAGTTTTTCCTGTTTTTCATGTGTTTGACGTGGTAGACACACAGGCTCTAATAGGGCGCCGGCCTTTGATGTGACTGCATCACTGCACTTGACAGCGCTGTCAGCAGGCCTGTCAGTAAGGCCGGTATCTGTGTTATCAGAACTACCAAGTACACTCGTAAGTTCATCTGAGCTTTGGATTGGTTTTCCTGTAGAAAATATCAGGTTTTCATCGCATGTTTTACTAAAAGAAAATCCACTTATCTGGTGTTCAGTCCTCCGGGTCTGGTGTATTTTATCTGTTGTTGTATTTAAAGCTGAAAAATTCCCGATTCTTCTGAAACCTGTAAGTTCTCTTCTAAATCGTCTTCTCCTCGTAGAACCATGATCACCTCTGGATTTTCAAGCACAGGGGAGGAGGCCCTCTCCCCTGCCTCAGCAATGTCCATACCATCCACCGACAGAGACAAAGTGGCCATAACAGTAGGCCAGCAGCTCCCCCTACTGACGTCCAGTAGGGGAGTTTCCCCAGTGTCCTGGCCAAATTTCCCTCATTCACTCAAAATACCACCAACAGCTTAATCTGGTTCAATTTCAGTTGCTTACCAACTGTATCCCCCCTCCCCCCGTCGCCCCTGAAAAAGGGACTGAAGTTCTAGGCCCAGTGGGTTTATCGGGTCAACAAAATTCAACAAACAAACAAACAAACACTCGCCGTAATGGTGATTGCTATTCTGCGATCATCGTTATGATATGGAACCATCTTGGGGTTATCATAACTGATGAGCCAAAATCTGCTGACAGGGAGTCACTGCTGTCAGCAGATTGGTGCACAGGGAATGCTCAGTGATGCTCTTCCACTTTTGTCCGACCCCAGTGATTGGGAAAGGGGGGTCAGGGAGCACAAGAAGAACAGTACTCTGTTTTGGTGTATTGTGGCATCACAGTCCATCTGGAAGAATGATTAATAGTTAAATACAACATTGTTCTGAGGCATGGGTCCACCATCATGTCATTCCTGAACCCACAAACTGGAGAAAGGGGTCAAGGATTGCCAAAAAGTCTGCAATTATACAGACCTAGAGGAAGGCTATAAAAGCCTCATCTAATGCAACCAGCCAACCATGGACTGTGATAACAAGTGACACCACTATAGAGACTGCTGGAAAATATGGGCTAGTGAGGAAAAGAAAGAAATCTGCTAGCCAATTGGAGTGCTCCTTTGCAATGATTCAAATACAGACATTCAAGCTTGCTGAGTGTGACTGTCAAAGAGTGTCAGCAACAGTTCGCATCGGCCAGATTGACAGAAAGGAACAGATGTGGTTTTTACATCTTTTCTTATAGGATGAGTGTAGCCAGAGTTCCCTACATGAGATTCTGAAAACAGTTTCTGAGCTGTAAGACTGAAGTGTTCGCCTGGTACTTCAGTCCTTGGAGCAGGGATTGAATTATATAGCTCCAGTTTTGAAGGAGATACTGGCTTGTTTTTCCTTAGACCCTGCTGCAGGTATTTATCCCTGCAGCTGGCACAGCAAACACAGGCCTTATAGAGAAATCTTCATGTACAGTGACTGATGAAGTTTAAAAGTCCATGAAAAGCTCTTTCAAACAAGGCAATGGTCTCATCTGTAGCTGGAAGCATTCCTGAGATATAGACAACTGAGTCTGTTCAATACTTATACTATACTGCAGCCATTTTTAGAACATTGTGATGCCACTGAGGAACAAGATGTGCCTAATAACACTGAATCAAGCACAGATTACCAGCATGAATCCAGTAATACAGCTCTGGAGGTATTTAAAGGTCTCAATCATGTCCCCCTGGCTCTCAAGTTCAGTAAGGAATACATGTTGAAGCTAAGCCTTTCCTCATTAGGCTTCCTCTATTGGCCCTGCATTATCTTGATTGTCTTCCTTTGCACAGCCTTCATCCCATCAATGTCCTTTCTAAAGTGAGGGCTCCAAAGCTACCCACAGTACTCAAGATGGGAAAGAACCAGTGACGTGTATAGGGGAAGACAATCACCAGGAAGAGAAGCAGGAGGAAGTCAGCCAGGAAAATCTTAGTGGTCGGGGACTCAATGGTTGGGGGTAGAAAAGGTGGTGTGTGGGGGGGTAGATGGGAAAGGGATGGTCAGGTATCTTAATGGTGCTTCAGCCCATCTGGGATACAGACAGAATAAGGAGGATGGTGGAGAGGGAAGGGAGGATCTGGGGGTGCTGGCACACTTGGGTACCAGCAATCTGGCAAACCAGCCTGCATACATGGTGAAGCTGAACTTTTGCAGACCAGGGGACAGACTGGAGGCACACTCTGCTTGCCTGACCTTTTTTGACATCCTTCCTGTGTGGCATAGGGAGGGGGGGAAGACAGAGTAAGGAGAGATGAGGCTGATGAGTTTAATGAGTGATTAATGGGATGATGTCAAGATGTAGTGGAATATTACTGCTCATGATGCCAGTGACCCAGGTTCTGAAACAAGCCTAAGGTTGTCAGGGGCTAGCAGGGGGATGGAGGATGCAAAGGAGGGAGGGCAGTGAGCTCCGCTACAACATTGTCACCTCAGTGGCCATAGGTGGAGATGCGGCTGGAGCGGCCCATTGGAAGGGGGATGCTAGCCAATAGAAGACATAAAGTATGCTTGGCATGCACACATCAAGCTGTGTCAGGGTGAAGGCAGAGGAAAGAGCACTGACTGTGGCAGGATGGCACTTGCAGTTTCCCACCAACCCCCACACCACCTATTGCACCCAGCAGGACCCACCGAACCAAGAGAGGCATCTGGAGGGGGCATGGGATATCCCTGATAGCCTCACTACAAAGGATAAGCTGTGGAGCAACACATGGGTCCCTCAGGTAGGTTCCAGAGATGGTGGGTGATGGGTTTGGGGGAAACACAGAGCAAAAGCATACCAGCCAGGTGAAGGGGGGGAAACAGATTGCTGAAGAAGATGGAGGATCTGGGTGCAGGAAGGGACTTAGTAAGATGGGTAGGAAATTGGTTGAAAGATAGGCAGCAGAGAATGGTGATTAATAGTACCAAATCAGAAGAAAGGGAGGGCATGCATGGACTAATACCCTGTATAGACAATAGAGAACTATGGGCAGACTGGATGCACCATTGGTCTATTACTGCCATATGTTCTATGTTTCAGACTTGTGCAGTGAGCCTAGATATCCTCTTCCAGAAGACACTGACCTAGTGCGGTAGTTCAGACTTGTGCAGTGAACCTCGTCCACCTCCTTTAGATGATACTGGCCTAGTACAGTGGTTCAGGCTTATGCAGTTAACAAGATTAACCCTCTCAGATGACACTGGCCTTGAGCAGTGGTTCAGGCTTATGCAGTGAATCCAGGCCACCTTCACCATACACCACTGACCTAGTGCATTGGTTCAAGCTTGTGTAGTAAACCCAGGCCACATTCTCTAGATGCCACTGGTCTAGTGTGATAATTCAGACATGTGCAGTGAACCCAGACCACCTCCTCTACATGCTGCTGGCCTAGTACAGAGGTTCAGGCTTATGCAGTTAACAAGGGTAACCTCCTCCAGATGCCACTGTCTGTGTGCTGTGGTTCAGACTTTTGCAGTGAACTTGGGTCACCTCCTCCAAATGACACTGGCCTAGTGTGGTGGCTTAGGCTTGGACACCTCCTCCAGATGACACTGGACTTAGGCTTGTGCAGTGAACATGGGCCACCTCCTATATATGCCTCTTGCCTAGTGCAGTGGTTAAGGTTTGTGCAGTTAATCTGGACCACCTCCTCCATATGCCATTGGCCTAGGGTGTTGGTTCAGTTTTGTACAGTGAACCTGAGCAACATCCTCTAGTTACCACTGGCCTAGAGCAGTGGTTCAAGCTTGTGCAGTGAACCTGGGCTGCCTCCTCTAAACACCACTGGCCTAGTGCAGTGGTTCAGGCTTGTGCAGTGAACCTGGACTGCTTCCTGTAGACGCCACTGGCCTAGTGTGATGGTTCAAGCTTGTGCAGTGAACCTGGGCTGCTTCCTATAGACGCCACTGGCCTAGTGTGGTGGTTAAGGCTTGTTTAGTGAATCTGGGCCACCTCTTCTAGATGACACTGTTGCAGTATGGTGGTTTAGAGTTCTGTATTGAGACTGGGCCACCTTCTGTAGTTGACACTGGACTAGTGTGGTGGTTTAGGCTTGTGCAGTGGACCTGGTCCACACATAAGGTGATGTAAATCAGTCCACAAACACCACTGGAACAGGTATAGAGGATTCTTCTTAAAAAAGTGACCATCCTGTGCCAATCACCTTCCTCAGGCTTCAGTCCCACCTCTGTTCCCCCCAGGACCCAGTACCAACCTACAACTTTATTTTATCAGAAATCCCACAAGGATCTTCCTTTAGGCACACAGTGCCTCCTCCCCTCCATGTTTGTGCACCTAATTCCAGCATGTGAAAGTGGATGAGGGGAGAGGGCATTGGGCCCACCACAGTGTTAGAGGAGAAAGCATGCTCTAGAATGCACTGCACACTACTTGACATGTGTTAACATAAAATTGAAGTTTGACAGAGAGAGTGTTGGTAGAACTGCTAACAGTGTGGGGGTGGGTCAGAGAGGACATTTCCTAAAATAAAAAATAAAAAAAAATAACTGGATAATTAGTGGACACACCCAGACAAGGCGTGTGTCTGGTCTGCTGGCTGTATGGAACATCTGTGACTAGTGTTCTAATGATCCCCTAATCTCCAAAAGAGGAATAGAATACCACATGCAGACAAGTATCCAGTAGAACAGTGTACTGCTTCAAAAGGAGCTGGGACAGGGCAAGGGGGGGGTTAAGGGAGGAGAATGGTGGGAGGGAGGGGCAGCAGCAGAATAAGGGGTGCTAGCTGCACATTTGAGCAGACTTGATAGACCTCTAGGCCTTTATCTGCTGGCAAATTTCGTATGTTCGTAAGCAACGCCCCCAATGGGCAAGCTCCAGTTTTTCACTTAAGTATTCCTTAGGTGTCAGAAACTCCTGTGTATAACTTCTTTATTATACCCATCAGCTAGGCTCTCAGCAGGTTGGGGGAGGGGGGATTTGGTGTCAGGGATCTAGTCTTCTTTTAGTTTTTTATCACTTTACTTGATACTGGCACATCAGGTAGCATCTCTAAAATGTGTCAACAAATATACAATAGGATTACTTTCTTCTTTGCTCCCTTTAAAACCTATTATTTTTTAATTGGATTGACATGACTTGTTCTCCAAGTTGTTAGTTTTTAAAATTAAGGTCTTTTAATATCTTTTTCATTTCTGGAGGTCAGAACCTCAACTCAGCTCCAGCCTTCTCCATGTTCTCCCCATTATTTTCTGGTTCATGATGTGCCCTCCCAGCAGATACATGCCACAAAGCACAGTGTAATGTTTGTATAATAAATATCTCACTGTTCATTTATATTGACCACAGTATCTCAGATGCCCCAAAAAACTAATTTGATTTTTGGGTCTCATTTAAAACACAACAGACAATTCAGGTCCTAATAATTTATTTATTGTTATTTTAATTTTTGTTCTTTGTTAACCCGGTAAGGCCCACTGGGCACAATGCCTGTTTATAGGTGTCATCTGAGAGCACAGGGAAGCTAAATGACTTGTTCAGGGTCACCCAGTATGCAAGTAGAGATTGTAAGACTCATACCGGGAGCTGCTGGATGTACTAGGCTCATTCATAGCTCACTGCTGTAACCTCTAGGTTATACTGCCAGACAGTAATGTATAGCTAATCATCTTATCTGTAGGGGCATTCAGAAATTGGAGGAGGGGCTCCTACAACAAGCCTAGTGTACAGACACTGAATGATACTCCTAATCCTCAACAAAGCATATTGCTTGCCCCCTGTGAGGTAGGGCTTTGTGTATGTTACAGAGTGCGGCATTTGATGCTCAGAGAAGGAGGGCATGGGTCACCTGTTATTCCCATACCCCCTGCTGGCCGATCATGGAATGGCATCAGCTGTAAAAGCTGTCACTCACTCACCCTCCCAACTGGTGGCAGGGTGTAGGCATGGCAACCCCAAGTGTTGGGAGTGGGGCAGGGAGAAAATATGATGCAGAAAAATTAGGGGAAAACAAACAAAACAAATCTCAACAATTTGGAAAAGTAGTTATCTGTGAAACAGGCGAACGAAAGGCATGAAGGAATAAAAGAGTCCTTAGTGTCATTTAGTTATACAACACCCAGGATAGCCCAATTAAGATGCTGCACCTTGTGATTCTCTTTTTTGAAGGGGGGGGTCTGTTAGTACCCAGTTTCACAACTAGGAAGACAGCATCACAGGGGGTTAAGTGACTTACTCAAGTTCAAATGCATGTGAATAGTTATGATGGGATATCAACTTGATTTCCCTGTTTGGCATGCTTGTGCTCTATCTGACCACACTGCCTTTTATGAAAAGAGAAATGGAGCTGACAAAGCACACTGGATTGTTGCCAGCAAGGTGTTCAGAGGCACAGTACCACAACAGTAAGGGAAGGCAAAATCTACAACAGCATTTTACTAGAAGCAATGAGAGGCACTACAGCATCCATACTTCCTATTTCCTTACCTCCTGCTCATTTTCTATGTAGGACTCTTCTCTAGTTTTGTGTCCTGATCTTTAAAACCAGTTCTTTATTTAGCCCCTATTGGTTTATTATAGATGTTACAACCACCACCATCATCACTCGCAGTCAGTTCTTGGTCCCTGATGCTGATGTTGATATCGCTACTTGCATGGGCTGCAGCATGACTAACAAGCATTTGTCAATGCCGAATGTTTGCTTGCTGGCATTGGCAGTGGTAATGTAGAAGTTACAGAGCTGCGTAATAGGAATGGCAGTGAAGTACTGAACTGAAGCCAACCCCACCACCACCCTGCAGAGAGTGACAGGCATTGGGGTGTGCATTTGGGTCATCAGGCATAACGGCCTCTCCATTTCACCACACCCCACCCTGCAGACACTGACAAGTGTCACAGTGTTCCTTGGGGTCTTTGGCCCTTATGTCCCCATTTCATTAGGAAATGCGGTGAGATGGGTGCGATATAGGAGAATGGGGTGAACTTTGGGGCTGAAGAGTCCAAGGCATAACTCAATGCCTCTCACTGGCTGCAGGGTGTGGAATGGTATGAGCATTACAGGCAAGAATCCCAAGTCAAACCCCTGATGCCTGTCATTCTCTACAGGGTTGGGCGTTATGGTTGGAAACCCTAATACCTCAGGCATTCATTGGTATTTTCACTCCAAATTTTCAACATGTTTTTTTTTGTGACCCCACCTCATGAACAGAGGATATCAGTTTGCTAGCCAAAAGCTGCTTATGCACATGGTACGAATTTAGCACCACAGGTGCAAACATGCCGAACAGGATGTAAAAAATGACAGCTGTACTGTTCATTGGGAGGTGTAAAAAATGGCAATGTTGCAAATCTGCAGTAAAATATTTAAAAAATGGTGAAGTCATGAGCGTACATAGAAACTAGCACACCGTAATATAATTAGGTTGGGGATATTTACAGCAGATTGTCAACTCAGGCATTTTGGTGCCTCGATCATGAACAGTGTCACTGTGATTTTCTTTATCTGTGCCGAACAATGATTTCCCACAGCAACCATGCATCTCAGCGCTGAAAGTGTGAAACACACTTCAGCCATGTTGTGAAAATGACAGCTGTACTGTTCATAAGGAAGTGTGAAAAATGCCACTGGTGAAAATCTGGACTGAAAATATTACAAAGTCATGAACTTACAGGTGCGTGGAAACTGCGCATTGCTCACTCGTAACACAGTCATTTTATGGACTTTTGTCACCAAATTTTCAACATAGCCATTTAAGACCTCTGCTCATGAACAGTGTAACTGTGATTTTCTTAATCTGTCCTAAACCTTGCTTTCGCACCAACAGCACCATTATGCGCTACATGTCTGAAAACACATTTGGGCGACATATGAAAAATGGCAGCTGTACTGTTCATGAGGAAGTGTAATAAAATAGCAATGTTAAATCTGGAGTAAAATATTAATTTGCAAACTTACGAGGCATGGCATAGGAACTGCGCAACACGCCAGAAAACAGTAATTTTAGGAATTTTTCTACCAAATTTTCAACATAGCCATTTTAAGACCTCTGCTCTGAACAGTGTCACTGTGATTTTCTTAATGTGTCCCATACATTGATTTTGCACATACTGCGCCATTGTACTACATGGGTGGAAACACATTTTGGGCAAGATATGAAAATGACAGCTATACTGCTCATAAGGAGGTGTGGTAAAATGGCAATGTTGAAAATCTGGAGTGAAAATATTGAAAATTCAAACTTATGAGTGTCGCGTAGGAACTGCATAATGCACCTCGTAAAACAGTCATTTTAGGAATTTTTTCACCAAATTTTCAACATAGCCATTTTAAGACCTTTGCTCATGAACAGTGTCACTGTGACTTTCTTAATTTGTCCTGTACATTGATTCCGCACACCGACTGTGCCATTGTGCACTACATGGGCGGAAACACGTTTTGGGTGAGATGTGAAAAATGACAGCTATACTACTCATAAGAAGGTGTGGTAAAATGGCAATGTTAGAAATCTGGAGTGAAAATATTGAAAATTTGTGAACTTACAAGCGTGCATAGGACCTGTGCAACGCACGCTCGTAAAACAGTCATTTTTAGGAATTTTTTACCAAATTTTCAACATAGCCATTTTAACACCTCAGCTCATGAACAGTGTCACTGTGATTTTCTTAATTTGTCCCATACATTGATCGCACACTGACTGTGCCATTGTGTGCTACATGTGGGCAGAAACACGCTTTGGGTGACATGTGAAAAATGACACCTGCACTGCTCATAAGAAGGTGTGATAAAATGGCAATGTTGGAAATCTGGGTGAAAATATTGAAAATTAGCCTTCTACAGTGTAATGTAGGAACTCGCCAATGCACCTCGTAAAACAGTCATTTTAGATTTTTCACCAAATTTTCAACATAGCCATTTAAGACCTCTGCTCATGAACAGTGTCACTGTGATTTTCTTAATTTGTCCCATACATTGATTTCGCACACCGACTGCGCCATTCTGCGCTACATGGGATGGGAAACACATTTTGGGTGAGATGTGAAAAATGACAGCTGTACTACTCATAAGAAGGTGTGGTAAAATGGCAATGTTGAAAATCTGGAGTGAAAATATTGAAATTTCGCGAACTTACGAGCCTGCGTAGGAACTGCACAACGCACGCTCGTAAAACAGTCATTTTTTTGAATTTTGGCACCAAATTTTCAACATGGGGTTTTTGGGACCCCTTCTCATGAATGATGTCACTGTCATGAGGAGTATTCAGGCCCGAAGGGTGATTTCTGATCACTGCAGAAATCACCCTTTGGGCAGCTCTATATCGCCATGACAGTGACATAGAATCATGAAGGGTCAAAACTTCATGTTAGTGAATACAAAACCCAAAAATGCCCGAGATATCGCAATAAAGTTGAAACCCCCTGTAATCCATTATAAAGCTTACCGCATTTCCTCAGTTCGCAGTCGGCTTTGAAGAGTGCAGACGTGTTCCCGGTCCACGAAGATCGTCACTCCGAGTCTGGAGGTAAGTATGGGGTGGGGGTGGGGAGGCTAGTGCGCAGTGGGTGGGTGTGGGTTGTGGGAGGGGTTGGGAGACGCTGCGGAGCAGTTTTTATTTTACAGGTTTTAAAACAAAAAAGATGTATGGACGTTTGCCACGCTGGGGTGGGCTCCAGCATGGCACAAACACTGGGTGTTCAGCCGACGGGGTTGGGCACCCTGTCGGCAAATAAAAAAAAAATTAAGGCACCGTTTGCCACGCTGGGGTGGGCTTCAAGCGTGGCTGGCGACTGAGGCGGTTCAGCCGACGGGGATTGTGCACCCCGCCAGCCAAAGGACTACAGTGCTTGCCACGTTGGGGTGGGCTCCCAGCGTGGCACCTACAACTGGGGGGTGGGGGATGCAGCTCAGCCGATGGGGATTGGGCACCCGTCCCGGCTATACACAGTGCCAGAGTGCGGTCTGTGGTGCAGCAGGGAGCTGCGTGAGCAGCCGATATCTTATCGGTGCTCACTCAAGCGTAGCTCCCCCTTTCAACTGTATGCCACTGCATTTTGGAGCGTGTCATAGACAGCTCCAAAATGCATTGGCTTACAGTGGCCGTGCCTGCCAGCCCACTGACTGAATTGGAGGAGGAGGTGACACACCTCCGAAATCTCCGATGAAGGCACTATGTTTCTTGCACATGTGTGCAAGCAAACAAAAATGGAGCAGCTCCTCAAATGGCGTATTTAACATCAAAGTAGTGACCATGCAAGTGGCAGAATCAGCATCAGAAGCCACTGACTAATTACAAGTAAGCTAACATGCTCAACCCACGCTGGGAATTGGCTCAGTTGAATGATTGTGCTTGTGCTTCTGGAATTAAGAGTCTTATTTCTGTGTAATGTTTAATTTTATGTCACTAAACTGCCTATGTGTTCTTTAATTTCATAAAACTGAACAGCCTTTGATGCTAGCTTGAAATTATCACAGTTTGTCACAGAATTGATTTTGTGTTAACTTTGTTGCTAGCTCTGAATTTGTTACATTTAGAATAAGGTTTCTGATATGTCTAAAAGTTACATTGTCCGAATCTGGGATTCTTGTGCTTCATGAGCTTCCTAACACTGTGAATCTAGTAACACTGTGCATGAGACTGTGGTAAATGTGAACTGTTTGTAACAACAAATGGGTAAGCATTTTGCTGTCTGAAATCTGTACACTCATTTCCCCCTTTTCTCTACCCTCCCCCACTCTCTCTCTCTCTCCCCCTCCCCTCCAATAGTTACTTTTTACTTGTCACCAGAAACCTATTTAATCCCTCTGCCCTCACTTTCTCTCTCTCTCTCTCTGTAGCCTTGGCCAGAGGAGGGCACTGCTGCCCTTGGAGCAGACCCCCACCGGACCTAAGACTGTGCAACGTAAGGTACGAATCCAGGATGCCATTAACTAGGCAGACAAACTCTGCCTTTGTCTCTTCAACATTTGATTTTGGCACCTTTTGTGTCCGTCTATTGTCAGAGCTTAGCCATTAGGACACTGCATGGCTGCTTCCCTGCCTTGCCTGCTATGAGCTAACACTCTTCCTAGGAGCCAAATTTAGTCACAGGGGCCATTGATTTCACAAGGCTTCTCAAAAGTTTAAGTATACGATTAAAGGCCTGCATGCGGCTTCCAAAATAGTCTGTGGAGAATTAATCTGAATATTCTAGGGTTCGGCTCCTCACATAGCCCATTGCGTTTTAAATACCAAAATTAACCTAAAAGTACCTGTGCCTTGCTCATTTATTTATTTATTTATTTAGTTAAACATCAGTTTAGAAACCTTTGAGCCAGAGGCTCATTTACAAAGGTACCTCGTCACAAAGAGGACATCAGAACAGTAGTACAAGGGACACAGTACTTACAAACAAAAAAGTTAGAGTTCAATTACAATTTTGTTACAATAGAATACAATCTCCAACGAAGCAAAAGATAACAAAAGGTGCAAAACCTATGGTCGGGGGACAGCTGGTGGGGGTAGAAGGGAGGGAGATAGGGGAGGAGGAATTGGTAGGGAAAGGAAGGGGGGGTGAGCCGCTCAGTGAGCATTGTCAAACAGAGTATATATATATTTTTTTTTTTACACTAGGCTAGCGGCAGTTGCATTTGCGAAAGCTAAGCAGGAAGTTTCTGAGCCTGGGCTTAAAGCAAGCTAAGGTTAGTGAGTTTGAGACAGTGGCAGGGAGGGAGTTATACCAGTGGGGCGCACAGTAGGGGAATGCCCTCTGACCTTGAGAGGTCCTGGCTCTCGGAATAACTAGGGTAGCTCTTGACAAGCTGAGCGTGATCAGGATCGGTGCAGTATGGTGAATGGAGTTGGATAGGCCTATGGGGGATAGGCCACGCAGGGCTTTAAAGGTGAGCTGGCATGTCTGATACATGAGTCACTCTTCCAGGTTGAGTAGGGTAGCCAGGGTGTACAGCTCACATGTGTGAGTGAGTCTGGGAGCACCAGTGATAAGTCTGCAGGCCTTATTAACTGTGAGGTGAACCTTGTTGAGGGCAGTCTGATCTGCTGGAGCCATAGATCGGAAGGCCATAGTCAATGAGAGACATGACAGAGGAGGTGACAGCCAGGCGGAGGGCATCAGGAGGAAGCATTTCTTGTGCCGGTAAAGAATGCCTAGCCGTGAGTTGGCGACAGAATTTAGGGCAGATATATGTCCATGGAATGAAAGTGCAGGGTCAAAGGTTATACCAAGATATTTATAGGACTGCACCTGGTCAATGAGATTGGGTGTGGAGTGGACAGCTAAGGGAAACTTGCTGTACTTATTTTGGGGATGGGAGAAACATCCGTTTGTTTTCTTAAAGTTGATAACAAGTCGGTGCTCAGTGAACCAGAGTAGCTGCAGAGTCAAAGACTAGTTGGAGGGAGTTCTGTAGCAGCATGGGGTCATTGTGGGAGGCAACGAGAACAGCATCATCAGCATGAAGCATCTTACCCATACAACTGCTGGGTAGGGAGTTAAGAAAGTGTGAGAATAGTAGGGGTCAAGAATTGAGCCCTCGGCACCCAGAGCGAATGGGCATGTTTCAGAGAGAGTACCATTGACTTTCACACATTGGGAGGGCGGAGAGATAGCTGGTGCACCAGGAAACAGGTCCTGAGGCAAAGCCTATTAGGTCGGGTGGAGAGCAAAGAGATGCAAAACGGTATCGAATGCTTTAGACAGGTCAATGAATATAGCACCAGCCAGGGCACCAGAGTCCAAGAAGGCATGGAGGAAGTTGGAAAATTCCAGGAGTGCTGTATTGGTACTATGACCTGCTCTGAACCCGATGTTCAGGGCAGAGAACATTGTACTTACAGAGGTAGTTCAGAGACTTGGGATGCCACAACCTTTCTAACGCCTAGAGGGGGAGAGGATTGAGATGGGTCGGTAGTTAGCAGGAGAGTCCTGTCACCACCTTTATGGACAGGGTAACTGTGGCAATCTTCCAGGCAGAGAGGAATTGTCCGAGACAGAGTGATTTGTTGAAAATGCAGTGAATAGGTGAGAGGACCTGATCAGAACCTGGCGTAAAGGCAGGGATCAAGTGAGTCATTACTGATGGTGCTACCTTTTAGGCTTTTAGCAAGTAAGGCCTAGCTTCTTGCATGGTGACACTTCGAGGTGGAAAGAGGGGCGGCAATGGGTGGTGGTACAGATGGAGGAGGTGGACTGAAAAAGTTACCAGGAGTACTGAGCTAAGGTCGGTAAAGGAGTTATTGAGGTGGGTGGCAATGAGGGCAGGGTCAGAGGAGACGGTACCATTGATGTTGAGAAGAGAGGAGAGGGGACTGGGAGTGATCATTCAGTTGCTTGATGTTGTCCCAGAAGCACCTGGGGTTCCCCAGGAGGAGGTAGAGAGGCTTTGTAGTATTCCGCCTTTACTTTCTTGCGGATGGCCCAGGTGCACTGGTTGCGGGCGGCAGCATGGGACTGCCTGTCAGCTGAACGGCCAGTAGCAACAGCAAGGTGCTAAGATTGTCGCTTGCTTAAGTTGCCAGTAGGGCAGGGGTGATCAAGGGCATGTTTCACTTTGGACCTCCTAGCAGTTATAGAACAAAGATATCACAGGCAAAGTTGAGAAAGTGCTTACAAGAAGGCCAGGGCCGGAGTCAATGTTGGTTGCCCTCGCCAGAAGGGACCAATCAGTGTGGGCAAGGAAGCGCTTAAGGTTTATGAGTCCCCAGGCCTAAGCCGCCTCGAGAGGTGGTTTTGACCGGGATGAGGCCGAGGGTTTCCCAGTTGAAAGGCACAGGGGAGTGGTCACTGAGGCAGTCAGGAGGATTTGGATGTTGTGGATGCGGATTGGCCTGTTGGTGAGGACCCATCCAGGAGGTGCTGTCCCCCTAGGGTTTTTCTAGTAGGCTGTGTGACCAGTTGAGTTAGGTCAATTGAATCGAAAGCCTCACGTGGAAAGGGAGGCCGAGGCAGAGCCAGTTTATATTCAAGTCGCCCACCAAGATTTGGTCCAGTGAGTTGGGTAGGGAGGTGAGGTAGTCAATTAGTGGGCCCGGGCCTGGGATTGGTTCTTAGGGGTATGTAGGCTACGGTTAGGAATAATGGGCCGCTGTCTGGGTCAGGGGACAGCTTGGAATAAGTGCCTGGGCCTTATGGTCGAGGTTGAGGCAGGGGTGGTAGCCCATGAGAGAATCCTTCAAATAGAAGACATGGCCCCCACCTCTCCTGCTGACCCCACAGGTCCAACCAGTGGAGAGTGTGTGGGAGAGAGACATGAGAGTTAGGAGTGGAGGGAGACAGCCAGGTTTCAACCAGGGCAACAACATCAGGTTTATGTAGCGTCACCCAGCAGTGTAGAGAGTCCAGTTTTTTCAGGAGGCTACAGATGTTCATAGAAGCAATGCGCAGCCCAGGAGATTTCAGGGGGAGGACCTGTGCTGACAGGCCCGGGATTGGGGTGGACATGGCTCATGGCTTAACCAGCTCAGCAGCTGCTCCACAAGTAATCCGAACTCTGTGCTGAGTTGCAGAGTATATGTAAATGTTTGGGGAGTGAATTTAAATTCAGCTCCCTTCCTGTTACAGTGCAGCAAAGTGAACATGCTCAACCTGCAGCTACTCTCCACCCGCATCCCACTTCTCCCTCCCTTGGGTAACATTTGTTTTAGACTGTGTGTAGCCATGCCCAATTAACTATCTCCTCACTTTCTCACTTGCAGCTTATATTTCATCATCAAAAGAGGGCGTCTGTATACTTCTCTCAACCTGTTTATATACTGCATTCTCTAGTCTGCTTATCACCATCGTAGTTAGTGTACTTTGGCCAAATTTTCTCTACTCTAGTCCTACTCTGACCTAATAGCTGTAACTGTGCACCTGACACATCACACTCATGGCTATCTCATTGTTTACCAGTGTGGCACTTAATCCTTGTGCAATATTCCTAATAGTTTCTATTCTTACTCCTCTCTTATGCAGACCTGTGGCTAGTTGCCCACCCTCCTGGAATGGCCACAATACACACCCTAAAGATTTCATGTTTTCCAATATGATTATACTACCTCACATGTCCCCTGCCACATCACCACTTTTTGTCTCTAATACAATCATCTACCATGTTGCCTACATACTAAATAACTCCTCTACTCGGATCCCTTTCCTGTTCAATTTTATGCATCGGAAACTGTGGTACCTGCTCATACTAGCACTAATATTAGCAGGGGATACTGAACTCAGTCCAGGACCTGGAGTTAACATCTTCCACACTGACACTACCTGGAAGAATGTTAAAGATCTGCACATTGTACACCTAAATATCAGGAGCCTTCCTTGTAATTTAACTGAACTTGAGGCGTGGGTTACTCAATATAACCCTGACATTCTATGTTTGTCTGAAACCTGGCTTAAACCCTCTACCCCTGATCATCTACAGTATGTCAGTTACCTAACTACAAAATAATAAGGCAAGAGAGGTCAACATCCAAGCGTGGTGGTGGAGTTGCAAACTTTTACAAATCTCACTTCTTACTACACCACAATATCTCTTTTACCCTCTCTCACTGTGAATCAATTCATGCCACCCTACAACTGGGTGCTAAGAGGCTGCACATAGTGTGTGTCTATAACCCTGCTGCTGGTGGCATTACTGGTCTTGAGGAACTCCTTTCCCAGGTGGACCTAGTTGTGGGACGCAAAGAGGTCCTTATATTGGGGGACCTAAACCTTAACTGAAGCAGTAAATTAAGTCAGTCCCTTTACACCTTGGTAGAAGGCAATGACCTACACCAACTAATCACTGATCCAACTAGGGTCATGCTCCCCCCCCCCCCGATTCAGCACTCTAATTGACTGGGCCCTAATGAACCATCTTGATTCTATAGTCACTGCCTGCAGATGCTATAAGTGACCACTCCCCTATTTTCTGTATCTGCAGTGCCTCTATACAACCATCTCCTCCCTCGAAGCTTATCACCTTCCATAATTTGGCCAATTTTAATCAGGCACAGTTTATGTATGCTCTCTCATTGATTGACTGGTCTCTTAGCTTTGCCTCCTCTGATACTCAGTCTGCCCTTGACTACTTCCTTGTAAGGTTCGGGAGTCTACAGGACCTCCATGCTCCTCGTGTCACCCACCACATACATGGAACACAAACTAAGTGGCTCACCAAAGATCTTCTTACTCAGTTCCGAGATAGGGACAAAAGTTGGTGGTGCTTTAAGGCCTCAGGTCTTCTGGCAGATTATAATGACTACAGGGCCAAGAGAAATGCCTGTAAAAGGGACACTCGATTAGCCAAAAGCTCCTTCTGTAAAGACATTAATAAAAGCTACAGGTGACTCCAAGAAATTCTGGTCTGTTAATAAAACTCTCCTTGGAGCGAATCACTTGACCAATACTAATGATATGTTATTAAATGGCATACATTGTAATAACCTGGTGACCATCACCAATTCCTTCAATAGCCACTTCTCGGACTTATCAAGCTACTCTGCCTCCCCCACCCACCCTACTGTCCCTCTGGGGATACTGAATCCCTGCTCAACCATCCATCTTTCTGGTTTCAGTCCATCTTGACAGCTGAAGTCTTAAAGTTGTTACTCACCATTTCTGACTCTGCCAGCTCTGGTGCTGATGGTTTGGAGCCCAGACTTCTTAAATCTGCTCCTCCTCTCACAGCCTCCCCCTTAACCAAAATCTTTAACCTGTCGCTCTGCCACAGTGCTGTTACTGACATCAGGAAGCTAGTGAGAATTACCCCTATTCTTAACAAGCATTTGTCAATGCCGAACGTTCGCTTGCAGGTATTTGCAGTGGTATTTGGCACTTGGACATGGCTTAAAAAAATCAGTGACAAAGAAGTACAAGCATTTGTCAATGCCGAATGTTGCTTGCTTCTATGTGCTGTTTAGGTATTTGGAAGTCATTGGAGTGTAAATATTGAAAAACCGCGAACTTCACAAGGCGTGCGTAGGAACTGGCGAAGCACGCTTGTAAAACATATATTTTGAGAATATTTTCACCAAATTTTCAACATAGTCATTTAAGACCTCTACACAATGAACAGTGTCACTGTGATTTTCTTAATGTGTCCCATATCATTGATTTGCACACCGACAGCGCCATTGTGCGCTACAGGGCGGAAACACGTTTTGGGCAGGATGTGAAAAACCTGACAGCTGTACTGCTCTAAAGGATGTGTGGTAAAATATGGCAGTGTTGAAAATCTGTAAGTGAAAACATTAAAATTTGCAAAACTTACGAGGCATGTGTAGGAACTGCATAGCATATATAAGTAAAACGGTCATTTTAGGAATTTTTTCACCACATTTTCAACACAGCCATTTTAAGACCTCTGCTCATGAACAGTGTCTGTGATTTTCTTAATGTGTCCCATACATTGAGTTCGCTTATACGACTGCGCCATTTAATAAGCTACATGGGTGGAAACATGTTTTGGGCAGGATATGAAAAAATGACAGCTGTACTGCTCATGAGGAGGTGTGGCAAAATGGCAATGTTGAAAATCTCGATGAAAATATTGAAAATTACATAAGCGTCTGACGTCGTGGGAAGCATAGCGCAACTCATAAAACAGTCATTTTAGGAATTTTTCACCAAATTCCAACATAGCCATTTGGAACCTCCTGCTAATAAGCAGTGTCACTGTAGTTTTCTTAATATGTCCCCATACATTGATTTACTTTACCACGACTGTGCCGTGTGCACTACATGGGCGGAAGCACGTTTTGGGCAGGATGTGAAAAATGAGCAGCTATACTGCTCATAAGGAATGTGGTAAAATGGATGTTGAAAATCTGTAGTGAAAATATTGAAAATTCACGAACTTACGGCGTGCATAGGAACTACACAAGCACACTTTCGTAAAACAGTCAGTTTTAGGAATTTTTTCACCAAATTTTCAACACAGCCATTTTAAGACCTCTGCTCATGAACAGTGTCACTGTGATTTTCTTAATGTGTCCCATACATTGAGTTTGCACACCGACTGCACCATTGTGCGCTACATGGTCGGAAACACGTTTTGGGCAGGATGTGAAAAATGACAGCTGTACTGCTCATAAGGAGGTGTGGTAAAATGGCAATGTTGAAAATCTGGAGTGAAAATATTGAAAATTCGCGAACTTACAAGCCTGCATAGGAACTGCGCAACGCACTCTTGTAAAACAGTTATTTTTTGGAATTTTTGCACCAAATTTTCAATATGGGGTTTTTGGGACCCTTCTCATGAATTATGTCACTGTCATGGCATTATTCGGGTCCGAAGGGCGATTTCGCGCGGTGACTGCGCAATGATCAGAAATCACCCTTCTGGGCCTGAATAACACATGACAGTGACATCAGTCCTTAGAAGGAGTCCCAAAAACCCATGTTGAAAATTTCGACAAAATCAAAAATACCTGAATATGCAACAAGTTGAAAACCCCCTATCTAGCCATTATACAGCTTACCAGCATTTCCTCAGTTTGCGGTCGACTTTGAAAAGTGCAGACATGTTCGGTCCACGAATCATGTGCCGAGCTCCAGAGGTAGTATGGGGTGAGGTGTGGGGAGGCAGGGTGCGCAGTGGGTGGGTCGCGGGTTGTGGGAGGGGGCTGGGAGAAGTGCCGTGGGACCGTTTTCAATTTACAGGTTTGTAAAAAAAAAGAAGCGGCGTGGGACATTTTGCCACGCTGAGGTGGGCTCCCAGCCAGCGGCAATATATTAGAGGCGGCGTACGCGTGCTGTGTATGACAGTGGAGGTTTTATTTGAAGAGAAGACCACCGCTGTCATACACAGCACCGCGTCCAATTGGTGCAGGACTGCCACACCTGCTCAATGGAGCAGGGGATTGCAGAGGAGGGGCACACCTCCAAAGTGTCCCATTCTCCCAAGACGTTCCTTGGGCATGCGCGCAAGAAAACGTAAAAACGTGATCCTAAATACATGCCTAACTATCGACCCATAGCCATCCTATCTGTGCTAAGTAAAATCCTGGAAAAATTAATGGCAACCCAGACCATAGCATACCTACAGAAACACAACTTCCTTTCTGGTTCCCAGCATGGTTTCTGCAAAGGCTTCCACTGCCGTCCTAAAACTAACAAACAACATTTATGCTGCCATGGATTCAGGTCTCTTGACAGGTGCTATATTTATTGATCTAACCAAGGCCTTTGACCTGGTTAACCATTCTCTTCTTACAAAACTCCAATCTTTTGGTTTCATTGCTGAGACGGTGGCCTGGTTCAGCAGTTATCTAACAAATAGAAAGCAGGCCGTAGCTTTCAACTCAGCTGTGTTTGATCTTTCATCCATACATATTGGAGTTCCTCAGGGATTCATATTAGGCCCTTTGCTCTTCACTATTTTTATAAATGACCTCCCATCACTAGCACCCACCTGCTTATCCCTGCTGTATGCAGATGACCTTGTTATCTACCACAGTGCTAGAAATATCTTAGAAATAAACAACTCCCTAGGCTGACTTCCTAAGCATACAAACCTGGCTTACTGAGAATAACCTTGTACTCAATGTAAGCAAAACGCATTCTATGCTCTTTGGCTCTCCTTCTAGACTTAAAAGGAATAGCAACTCCCTCTTAATATCCTGTGCTGATGGCTCCTCGTTAGCTAACACCAGCTCCTTCAAATACCTGGACATTTTTCTCAATGAATCCCTGGAGTTTGAGCTTCATAGTACCACTACCTGTAAATCTGTCAATGCAAAAATTGGGGGGGCATACCGTTCTAGCTATGCCCTCACCCCATCAGCAAGACTTGCTGTGGCACAAGGCCTCCTGCTCCCGGCCCTGGCCTATTGCTTGGTCACCTACCAAGGTGCCACTAAGACCTCTCTACACAAGTGTGACACTACCTATAATAACATTTGCCACTACTCCTCTGCCTCACCACGGTACAAACACCACTGTCAGCTCTATGCTGACCTAAAATGGCCTAGCCCTGCTGCTCACCAACTCCAGTCCTATGGCTCTCTCAGTGATGGTAGAATATGATCAGGCCTCCCCCAATCCCTTGCCTCCTTGCTACACTCCCAAACCCCCTCCTATGGGCTCCGATCGAATGACGAAGCTCCTCTCTATATCCCTAGACATAAAACTGCTATGAGTGCATGAGCTTTCTGTTATGCTGCACCTAAGTATTGGAATTCTATCCCCCAAGCTATACACTTAGCACCTACCCATGGTGGTTTCAAGAAACTCCACTGTGAATATCTACATGCATCAAATCCCTGCACGTGCTTCCAGCCATCTTAAGTTCTTCCTTCTCCCCCATCTCTTATCCTTACTATATCACACTTCACTCTCAACCCTTCCTCTACTTGCTTTCATCTTTCCCTCCCTATCTGTACCCTCTCACCTTCTCCCCCTCCTTCTCCCCTTCTGCCCCTCTATTTTTTCTAGGTGCATAGTCCTCATAACAGCACTTACTGTATACAGCACATTACAACCCTGTACTTCTTGCACTTGTTTGTTCTGAGTATCTCAATGTATTGTTTATTTTTTGATTTGGTCCAACTATGTACTTCACTAATTCGCCAAGTTGATTGTATTTCTGACTCCTTCACATTGTATCACCTATGTTATGTGCTGTGTCACATTGTTGTTGTTCATTGTATTCGATTTGTATCCTCCTGAGTCGTGCCTGAAAATAGGCATCCCTTATGCCTAGTGCACTCACCTGGTTACCAAAATCAAATAAAAAATAAAATGATGCCACATGTTGGAGCACCCACAATGGCATAACAGAGAGAAAACAAACTCTGGCCAGAGCCAGTATGGCTGCAGCTGAGAAGGCTGATGGAACACAGCACTGTCCATCATGCCCTGGGGGTTCCCCTGCTCACCACTGCCAGCCTTGGGTCCCTGCTGCTGTTATTCATTGCCCACTTGCTCCTGCTTCTGCTGGTATCAAAAGGAAGGCAGGGAGCATATGACTGCAACCGCACAGCTTAACTATTAGAGCTGGTGGTCATTGCATGTGCCTTAAGTGCCTAATATTTTGTGCTGCAAGCTGCGGCCAAATGGAGGGTTCCCCCCATGCTCCTGGACCCCAGGATAGTCAAGTTGGAGTCTGGAGAAACGAGGGAGGGTCAGCAGAAACCCTGAAATGTCTTCATTCAAAATATAGATTTTCTCAGCAGCACAAAGTCTGCTGGGAGTTGTAGTCTCCTCTGCACCCATGTAAATTATTAGGACAGCTGGCGCTGGGGGAAGGCACTGTCTTTAGGAGCATGCAGCACCTCAAAGGAGGCACCTACAGACTTAGGGCCACCAGCATCTTAAGGCGAATTGCCTAGGCTATCAAACAAGGGGGCTTTGGAATGTGGGCAGCAAGCCCAACATGTCTAAGATGGCCAGTGGACTGTGCCACTGGCATTCCAAAGCCCCCTTGTGTGATAGCCCAGGCATTTCTCTATAAGATGCTGCTGGTCCAAAGTCTGTAGGTGCCTCCATTGAAGCAATTCATACTCTTAAAGCATTGCATGCTCCGTTGCACTGCTGGGAAAATTTATCTTTTGAATGAAGACATATCAAAGCTTCTGCTGGCCGTCTCTCATTTCTCAAGACCCCAACTTGACTATCCTGGGATCCAGGAGCAGGGGGACCCTCTATTTGGCAGCAGCTTGTGGCACAAAATACTAGGCACTTAAGGCACATGCACCAACTGCCAGCTCCAGTAGTTAAGCCACGTGGTCATGCTCACATGTTCCCCAATCTCCCTTTTGATACCAGCAGAAGCGGGAGTCAGTGGGCAGTGAATAACAGCAACAGGGACCCAAGACTGGTGGCAGCGAGCAGAGGGACCCTCTGGGGCATGGCAGACAACTCACATATGTGCAGTAAGAGCCAGTGGCCATCTTGGTTATGTTGAACTGTGCTTCTGGCATTCCAGAGTTCAGTCCACATGCATGAGTCATTACGCATGTGCACTGCACTCTGGTGGACGTATTTGTCACGGGCGGACAGTGCTGTATTTCAGCCACCAAACAAAGTAGTGCAGTGGACACTCGAGGATTGGTGTCCACCTCCACTACCAGAACTACAGAGAAAAGGGAGCGGATGGTATCCAGTGAGCTTCCTTTTCTCACCGATCCCAAAACTGCTGCAGAGCTCCATCCACTGCAGCCATAAAAAGGAAGACAAGTACAGAAAGAGAAAAGGAGTTAAGGAGATATGAATTAGGGATGGAGCAATGCTTCTCATCCTCTTTAAAGAATGAGGGGTACCAGCAGTTAGAAAGAGGCATTCAGAGGAGAAGAGTCCCAAATCATGTGAAGATTTAGATGTAACTTGTAACCAACTGCCTCACGAAGAGGCAGTGCAGCTATAGTACTGTAAAACAGGAGGTACTGTACATGGTTGTGAGGGCCTGCTGAAGCACTAGCAGGGTTATATATGTGAAAAAGACAGTTTGCAAAAAGCAGCACCATCTAGGCACCCTCTAGTGGTGAGAAGATTATAGTAATAAAGAAAGAAATAAGTGCCTTAACTGGGATTTGAATCCAGACTACCCAGAATACTGTTCTGGTTGCTCCGCCAGCTGCACCACTGAGGCAACTGGAAACCTGGGACTCTCAGTAGCACCCTACTATTTCTCTAATGAACAACCTGGTGCTGCACAGATACATTTTCATTCACAGGGGTGTGGTGTGCACATACATGGAGCCCAAACAAACGGAAGAGAAAAAAAAAATAAGTGCAGCTGGTATTTGTACCCAGGCCACCCAGATTACCATTTTGGATGTGCTACCAGCTGCCTCACCAAGGCAACTGGAAACCTGAGGCACTTTATGTCTTCTGTTTGTCTGTGCTCCATTTATGAGCATACAGCATCCTTTTAAATGAAAAAGCTGACAATAACGTTAAGTTAAGAGAGCAATAAAATCTCCCAACTAATGGACATTCTCTTGAGTCAGACATTTATAACAGATGTTTTTGGAACTCAAGGTCCCAGGTTTGACTCCCAGCTTCCCAGCTCTTTGTCAGTCCATCCTAAGGGAAGGGTCAGATGTAACAAGCAACAGTCTGGGAAGCCTACAGATTGCAGCGTAGCTTTGCAGGATGCAACATCACAGCCCAGGAGTCTTCAATCAGGTCATCCATCCCCATTATTCTTAATTGCCACATAATTGCACTGAGCATGACAGGAAACCCAACATGGACTATAGAAATGTACTGCACAATATGTCAGGAATACAGCCAACATGGCATTCCTTAACTTCCTGGTAAGGTAAGTCAGATACACAACAAAGGATGTTTCATATACAGAGCACTTCTATAGTCAAGCTTGGATGCAACAGATCCACATGTGGAACTAGTGAGCGCACTTGCATTTTACTGTGATTCAGTTTGATTAAGTTGGTTACCAAGTTCATTCTTTTTCATAATTCAGGTCATTGTGATTCCTTTACTGAACACAATAAGAACATTTTCCAAATCAAAGCCCTCTCTTATTTCCTTTAGTAGTGCATCCATTTTACCCATCTACCCTCATTGCATTAGTCTGGGCAGACCCATATATCATATTACAAGCTTCACCAACTTCCTCTTCTGCTGCTAGGACTGTGATCCTTGTCTCAATACTTCTCCTGTTTTGCTAAAAATGTCATTCCCTTGGCAGGGTAATAATTAGGATTTGTTTTTGTCTTGTTGGGCTCCTGATGCTAAGATATACCTCTTCATACCCACTTTTTGCAGTGCCATCTCGCAGTTGGGATTGGGACTTCCTTGTAGCACTCTGTATACCATATCTATAAGGGTCATGCAATGGACTGCACTAGGATAACCGGTATACCATCATATGGGTGACTGAGACTGAGCAACTCAGATATGAGTGTCTCAGTCTTAGCGCCTGTGTTTTGAGCTACCCTGAAGAGGCAATGATGGGCGAAGGGGAAGGTGACTAAAACAACTGCAGGGAATGGAAGAGGAGGGAAGATATGTGGGAGGCAGTGCAGCAGAAGGCTGCTGAGCTGGCCATGTGGTGTGGTGGTGAGTGTGGCTGGCTACAGTTGGGAGGGTACAGAGTTCAGGTCTGGGGAGCATAAGTAATTTTGCGCTTGGCGGTAATATTTTTTTTAAAGTTTCATGACATCCCTGACGTGCAACCCCCTGGAGTTTAGAATCTGTAGTTAGGGGAGTGGGTGCAGGCAGCGCAGCCCCCCGCATACATTGAGATGTCTGTTGGCACAGTTGTCTTCACTGTGAGTGTACATCGCCATTTTTATTTATGGCATGTACACACACCCTAACGGTGATCGCCGTTATGACATGGAACCAGGATAACCATAGTTATAAAATGGGCATGTCCCAATTCTGCTCCTTTAGTGGTCAAAACATGGTCACATGCCCCCATTTAAGCAATAATGCATGACAAAGGTGAGTGCTGTGCTGTGATTATGTCATGCCTGAAGTGGTTGGGTACTAGACCACAAGCCAGATGCATCCAGTATCCAAAGAAAATGACATTATCCTCATGACACATGTCCTGGAGTACATTATTGCTATTGCACATTGAATCATTTTTAATACAGAATAAAACAAATAAATAAATTATTTTTATGTTTGCTCGCATGGTGTCATTTAGAGCTGTAAAAAAAGGACTTTTTAGAGGGTGTCCCTTTTCTAACGAGTACAGCTTCAGAATACTAAATCTCCTCCCTAATTCTGTCCACTTTCTACCTTGCTCCTCCTTTTCATTTTGAAGTCCTTGCCCAATGCTGGAAAATGCAAGGTGAAAATGGATTTTCTTGTAAAACTCCTAATTTCTCCTTGAAACCTTTCTCCTGCTGTTCCGCATGTGTGCCTTTTACACACTGATACTGTTCACTCCTTTTTTTCTTTGTTGTCCTGGGGACAGCAGAGACATTATACAATGGCCACAGCTTTTTCCTGTCTATGGCCACCATGTTAACATATACTCACCCAACACGTATATCCCGCATTTACTTGAAACCAGCAGGGGGTGCTCAATCCTGTCACTGGCATCCCCCCTTTCCCTGACCCAGCCAGTGCAGAAAACCAGCAGTGGGTGCTCAACCTCATCATGGGATGCCTTGTCCCCTGACCCCACTGTTAACTAAAACTGGGGCCGGCTGCTCAGTCCCACCGTTGGTGGTATCACCTCCTCTTTCCCAACCACCTAAATGGCAGTGAGTTTTTAATACTGCCACTGGTATCCTCCCCCCACCTGACCAACCTCTTCAACCTGTTCAAACCCCAATGCCAGCGTATACCGCTCATCAGCAGCAAGAGGAAGGAGGCAGCTGCTAGAACTCTACTACTATATTACTGGGACTAAAGAACTTGAGCTTTACTACTGGGACCTTCAATTAGAGTAAAACTTAAGGAAAAAAACAAGAGTTAGTGTGCTTGTCTGAGTTGGGTGAAGGGAACTGTTGCCTGTGCAGTTAGCTAGATGAAGAGGAGAGCTGTAAATTGGGGGGGGGTGGCTTAGGCAGCTGAAAGCCATGAGTCTGCATTTAAAACTTCCCTAGTTAGCTTTTGGCAGACAGCAGCAGGAGGAAGGAGGCAGCTGTTAGAACTCTACTACTGGAACTATATTGCCTTCCCTTCCTCCCTGCCCTCCACCTCCCCCCACCCTTAGCCAGTTCCACTTTTATTGGTACTGGATTTGACTGACAACAGGAACTTCTTGTTTGAGAGCAGGAAGGGAGTGATCACAGAGGCACAGAAGACTCACCATCCTAGAAGGAAAAGAATATCTCTCCCTCACCCCCTAGCTGCTGGAGGTCTGTCTTTGAGCAAGTAAGAAAGAGAATACTGAGGAATATAGAAACTTCCTGTTCCAGAACAGGAAGGGCTGGAGCTGTAAGGGCACAGAGGCAGTAGGAAAGCAGGGAGAAAAAAAACAAACCAAAAAAAGTAAACAGAGGGAGGAAAGAGTAAGCATACAAAACAACAGATGAGGGGCCACAAATAAGACATGATGGGAGTAGTGCAGTGCAGTGGCCATGGAGTGGCAGTCTTCTGGGAGACATTCTGGAGGATGCAGTGTTGTCCCATCAGCAGGCACCTCTCTGGGCTGAGGGAGGAGGTTGCTCGTCTCCAAGCTGAGTTGGCCAGGATTCGGGGGACCTCCTCTCCCACCCAGGGACCACCAGGGTCACTGCTGCTGCCTCAGAGGTTGCCAAGAAAGAGGAGCAGTTGGACCACAGTGGTCTCAGAGAGGGTGAAGGTGGTAGAATAGAGGTGCATTCCTCCAGTTGTACCTCTCCACAGTTCACACACCATTCTGGCAGAGAATGGTTCCTCTATCAAGGCACCCACAGTGGAGACCAAGGAGGATGATGGGAACCTCCACAAAGGGGACCCACAGGAGGGTGGCATGGGACCCTACAGGAGAAGGAAACAACTCCTGGTGGGGGACTCAATTATTAGGGGGTAGAACTGGGGGAGTGAGGGGAGAGGGAGGTAAGGTACCTGCCTGGCACCATGGCTTGGAGGGACAGAAAGTGAATCATCAGGATCACAGCAGCAGCTGCATGGGAGAAGGAGCTGGACATCATTGTCCACCTAGGGACAAATGACCTGGCTGGGAATGGGATCAGAGCAGTGCAGGGGGAGTTTGTGGAGCTGGGGAAGAGCCTTAGACAAATGGCATCCACGGTAACCTTCTCAGAGGTGCTGACTGTCTATGGCATGGGTGAGGCTAGGGTGCTCTGCACCATGGGATTCAATCAATGGTTGAAAAACTGGTGTGGAGATCAGGGTTTTGGCTTCATTGGGGACTGGGGGTCCACCTGGAGGGATGCAGACCTATACTGGTGTGGTGGTCTGCATCTGTCCAGGAGGGGAACGAGGACCTTGGCGATAGGTTTAAATGCTTCACTGGCAAACATTTAAACTAGCCAAGGAGGAAGGCACTGAAAAGAAGCAGGAAAATCCCAGCCCCCCACCACCACCACCACAAAACAGGGTACTTAGTGAGCTAAACACAAAAATAGAGAAGTCGATAGGGAGAAGGGCAGGGGTAAATGGAGAAAAGGCAGTAAGGACAGGGATGGGGCTAAAAGGGGAAAGGCCATCAAAAAATGGAGGGCAATGAATATCAACACCCATAGTCTGGGTAACAAGCTCCCTGAAGTAGTGGCCTTGATGGAAGAGGGATGCCTGGATATTGTGGTTGTCACAGAAACATCATACACAGAGAACCATGACTTGGATGTCAACATACCAAGGTACACAATCTACAGGAAGGACAGGAGGGACACAGAGGGTAGAAGAGGAGTAGTAGAAGTGCTCTACATAACGGAAGGGATCAAAGCAAAGGAACTAAAGGGTACACAGGGAGGAGAGGAGGAACTGTAGGTCACCCTGGAGACAGAAAATGGTACCACAATCTGCACAGGGCTTGTGTACAGACGCCAATCCCAGGGGGAGGAAATGGACAAGGAAATGATAGAAAGCATCCTTAGAATGGCAGAAAAAGGTGAGATATTGTTGATGGGGGACCTGAATATGACAGATGTTAACTGGAGCACCTTTGCTGCAGGCACATCCAAGAGCAGGGTCATTCTTGATGCCCTACAAGGGGCATGCCTCAGACAGCTAGTGTTGGAACCCACTCAGGAGAGAACAATCTTAGACCTAGTACTCTCAAACGAGGACAGAGAAAAGATCTCAGATTTAGAAGTGGGTAGCCATCGAGGAACAAGCAATCACCAAACCATGTTGTTCACAATAAACAAAGCCATATAGTCAAGCCATACAAAGTATTGGACTTTAGGAGGGCTGGCTTTGGGAAAATGAGAGAGTGCATCAGAAAAGCACTAGCAAACGGGCAAGAAGGAGGGGTAGAGGAACAATGGGGAATAATCAAAACAGCCATCACAGAGGCAACAAGCCTTTGTGTGAAGCAAATCAACAAAACGAAGAAAAAAAATGAAGGAAAAAAATACTATGGTTCTCAAAAGAGATGGCAGGGAAGGATAAGAAGAAAAGGATAGAATTCAGGAAATATAAGGAAACACTGAAAGAGCAGGACAGAGAACTTTATCAGTTAAAACCAGAGGCAGGGAAGGCAGTCAGAATAGCAAAGGCCCAAACCAAGGAAAAGATAACCAACTCTGTTAAGAAGGGGAAAGACACCTTTTATAGGTACATTAGGGAGTGAAGAAAGATCAAGGGAGGAATACTGAGGCTTAATAAAGGGGATGGAATGTGGGCAGAGGATGACAGTGAAAAAGCAAGGATGCTGAATGAATATTTCTGCTGAATATTCACAATGGATGATGAGGGGGAGGTACCTAAACCAAACAAGAGAAACAACCTGGGTAGGGGAGTCGATACCAGTCCATTCACAGAAGAAAGGGTTCTGAAAGAACTCTTGAAACTGAGGGTGGACAAAGCAATGGGGCCTGATGGGATTCACCCCAGAATTCTAAAAGAACTAAAGGTTGAACTACTGACACCACTGACTACTCTCTTTAACAAATCATTGGAGGATGTGGTGGTACCTGAGGACTGGAGGAGGGCAGATGTGATTCCACTTTACAAAAGTGGGAGAAGGGCAAAGGCAGGAAACTACAGACCAGTTAGTTTGACCTCAGTGGTAGGGAAGATTGTGGAATCACTTCTGAAGGAAAGAACTGTTGAGTACCTAGAGGCCAGTGGGGCACAGGACCCAAGGCAGTATGGATTCACAGTGGGAAAGTCATGTCAGACAAATCTAATAGATTTCTTTGACTGGGTGACCAAAGTAGTAGACCAGGGAGGGTCTGTGAACATTTGACACAGTCCCACACAAAAGATCAATATACAAGCTAGCCAGCCTTGGAGTGGGTCCCAAGGTGGTAGCCTGGTTAAAAAATTGGCTGGACAACATGACACAATGAGTAATAGTAAACAGAATCCATAGTGAAGAAAGGGGGGTAACTAGTGGGGTACTGCAGGGTTCAGTACTGAGGCCAGTCCTCTTTAATGTCTTTATAAGTGATATTGCAGAGCACCTGGAAGGAAAAGTATGTCTCTTTGCAGATGACACGAAGATCTGCAATAGGGTTGATACACAGGGTGGGGTGGAAAGGATGAGAAGGGACTTGGCTAGGTTGGAGGAATGGTCAAATGTATGGCAGCTCAGATTCAACACAAAGAAGTGAAAGATAATGCACCTGGAAAACAAAAACCCAGGTGAAGAGTACACAGTGGGGGTGGGGGGGTGAGATACTGACAACAACAAAAATGGAAAGGGACCTGGAAGTAATTATATCAGAAGACCTAAAGGTGGGCAACCAATGTGAAAAGGCAGTAAGGAGGGCTGGGGGGATACTGGGATGCATAGGGAGAGGTTATCAACAGTAGAAAACAGGAAGTTATTATCCCTCTGTGCAGACAGTTGGGGACATCTGGAGTACTACATGCAGTTTTGGAGACCCTATCTCCACAAAGACATAGACAGAGTGGAGGCTGTCCAGAGGAGGGCAACCAAAATGGTGCAGGGTCTGCACCAGAAGACATGCGAAGAGAGATTAAAGGAGCTTAATATGTATACCCTCGAGGAAGGGGGGGGGACATGATAGAAACTTTCAAGTACGTCAAGGAAATCAACAAAGTCCAAGAGAGTAGCACCTTTCAGAAAAAGAGATGTGCAAGAACAAGGGGGCACAATTGAAGATAAAGGGGGGATGGCTCAGAGGTAATGTTAGGAAGTATTTTTTCATGGAGAGAGTTGTGGATGCATGGAACAGCCTTCCTGAGGAGGTTGTGGAGTCAAGAACAGTGGGGAAATTCAAGAATGCATAGGACAGAAATAGGGCAATTCTAATGTGGGTAGGAGGAAGTAGGCTGTTAGTTAACTAGGATCTGCAGCTTATCCATCAGGCAGGGAAATGGGCAGACTAGGTGAGCCAAGCGGTCCTTATCTGCCATCAAATTCTATGTTTCTATGTATCTATGTTAATGCATTTTGAACTTTTACTAGAGACGCAGGAAGGTTTGATACCTTTTATTGGACCAACAAGTGTCTTTTACAAAGATGGAATTATACACAAGCTTTTGAAGCCTCACAGGTCCCTTCTTCAGGTGAAAAGCAAAACTGGATAACATAAGCCTGCTAACATTATTTTGTCATTTGGTAAAATTTTTTGGCCCTAATTTTCAACATAGCCTTTTTATTACCCCACTTCATGAACAAAGCAGGTGTTATTTTATAGATCCCCTCCAAAACGTGTTTTTCACAGTTGCACCATGAAACCACCTTTTGGACAGGACTTCAACAATTCCATCACTTTTAATCATAAGATGGGGTCCTAAAAAGGCTATGTTGAAAATTTGGGGTAAAAAAACAATGCAGTTATGACGAAACATTGAAACTTTTTAACATTTGCTCAGAACTGTGTTATGTTTGTAGATTTTGATCCTACATTTTCAACACGGCCTGGTTGTTACCCCACCTCATGAACATGATGAGTGTCATTTTTCAAATCCCTCCTAAAACGTCTTTCACACTTGTGCTGCAAAATTACATTTTGGCCAGGATTTCATAAAAGACACTTTTCATGTTCATAAGGTGGGATCATAAAAAGACCACTGTATGTTAAAAATTTAGTGTCAAAATCTTGAAAAACAAGTTATGAAGAAACATTGAAACTCTTCATTTACTCATAATTTTACTGTTTTTCAGGATTTTGACCCCAAAGTTTCAAATTTTCAACACAGATATTTTATACACAAGCTCATGAACATGACAGGTGTCCGTTTTTCAAATCCTGCCCCAAATGTCTTTTCATGCTCATGTCACAAAATTAAATTTTGGCCAGAATTTTATAATTGACACCGGTCATGTTCATAAGGTGGTGTCATAAAAAGATAATGTTGAAAATTTGGAGTCAAAACTCAACAAAGCTATGAAAAAACAGACATTTTTCAATGTTTACTCATAATGCTGAAATTTAAATTTTGAACCCTTATTTTCAACATACTAATTTTTTTTCTCCAATCTCATAAAAATGTCATTTTCAAATCCTTATCCAAAACTCATTTTTATGTTGTCTTGCACTTGTGCAATCAACATCTTGTGGTAGTAGGAGAAATGCAGAGGTGTGTCAGTGTTGGCAAATGCAGGGCACATTTTAATAGGTGCGTCCCTCATTCCCCAATTAACCAGCATGCTAACACTGACACAAGAATTATGTAAAGTGGACACAACTTGTATGCACTGTGCCACTGCAATCAGAGACAAGCTTGTCATGCAGCGGCACAGATGACACGCCTCCCGTAAGTGCCTTTGATGATGTCACACTTGGAAGTATGGAGGAAAGATAATGGGCATCAAAACGATAAATTCATTTGTTTGTTTTTATATAGAATTGTGGCTTGGAATTGCTTTTTGTGGTACCTGTTCATTGTTCAGGAGCAGCTAGAGGTGAATGTGCATGGTTGGGTTGCACAGCGGGTGAGAGATGAGAAGCTGCGCCGTCGATGAGCTCAGACATTAGAAATGACTGTGGGAGCTGTAAGCCATTGTTTAGGTTCAGGATAACGGCTTTTAAAGTAATATTTGTGATGCCAATCAGGACTGTTCCTTTTGTATTTATGCTATATTGCACTGCTCGAAGAATCACCGAGACAGAGTGGGGGGGGGGCAGCAGCTGGGTAGCTTACTCGTTGCTTAAGAGGAAATAATTTGTATTTCTAACTGTAGAGACTGGCATGAGAAGGCTGACATTGGGGGTGCAATCCTCGTGTTGGCATGTCTGCAACCCCCTCACATTGTGTGGCACACTGGGAGCCCATCCCACTGTGCCTCCACTCACAGAAAGCTGATCACATGGGCATGTTCTTCCCCCTGCCTCATCCCCCCATTGTATGGCACACTGGGAGCCCACCCCAGTGTGGCCAACATTACCCCCCAAAAGCCATGGGGCACACTGGAAGCCCACCCTAGTGTGCCCAACATTTGTTTTATTTCACCTGTAAAGAAAGAAATCCATCACGTGGCGCAGTGTCTGTTTTTTTTGTACCTGAAAAAAAGAAAATGGTCTGTTGTCCGTGGCGCCCCCTTCACCCAACCAGCACCCATCCTCTGCACGCCCCATGTCCTCACACCACACCGAATCCCATACTTACCAGTATAGGTCCAGCGCTGCGATCTTTGGTGGAGCAGGAACATATCTGGATTGTTCAAAGCCAAACCGCAAAATGAAGAAATGAAAGTAAGCTGTATAATGGCATCAGTGTGGGGGGGGGGGTTCAACTTAGGTGGATATCTCAGTGAATTGTGGCTCCAAATTTTCAACAAGGGGTTCTTGGGACCCCACCTCATGAACACATGCACTGTCATCTTGTTTTTCGGTCCCAAAAGGTGATTTCACGGTCACTGCATGGAATTACCTTTCAGGATTGAGTAACTAAATGACAGTGCCACTGTTCGTGAGGTGGGGTCCCAAAAAGCCTATGTTGCAAATTTGGTATAAAAATGCCAAAAAATGAGTGCATTACGAGCGTGTGTTGTGCAATTTCCACACATGCTTTTAACTTCAACAATTTTTAATATTTTCACTCCAGATTTTCAACATTGCCATTTTTTTAATCTTCTCATGAATAGTACAGCTGTTTTTTTTCACATCTTGCCCAAAATGTGTTTTCACACATCTGGTGCACGATGGCATGGTCGCTGTGGGAAATCAACTTTCAGGACAGATTAACAAAATTACAGTGCCACTGTTCATGAGCAGAGGTCCCAAAATGCCTATGTCGAAAATTTGGTTAAAAAGTCCCCAAAATAATTGCGTTCAAGGCGTGCATTGTGCAGTTTCTATGCACGCTTGTGACTTCACCAGTTTTTCATATTTTCACTCCAGATTTTCAACCTTGCCCTTTTTTTACACCTTCTCAAGAACAATACAGCTATCATCTTTCACATCCTGTCTGAAATGTGTTTTTGCACCTGTGGTGCCAAATGGCGCAGTCACTGTGCAAAATCACCTTTCGGCTAACAACAAATGCCCGGGGCGTTAGGGTTTCCAACTGTAATGCCCCACCCTGTAGAGGCCAACAGGTGTCAGGGTGTGACTTGGGATTGTTGGCTGTAATGCTCACGCCATTCCACCCCCATCCCCACCCTGCAGCCACTGACAGGCATCGATGTGTTCCTTGGACTCTTTAACCCCAAAGTTCACCCCATTCTTCTATACTGCACCCATCTCAGCATATTTCTTTATGGAATGGGGTGAGCGTAAGGCCCGAAGACCCAAAGGCACATCGCGACACTTGTCAGTGTCTGCAGGGTAGAGTGAAGTGAAATGGCATGAGTGTTATGATCTACGACCCAAAGGTACACCCCAATGCCTGTCAGTCTTTGCACGGTGGGGTTGGCGTCAGTTCAATACTTCACTGCCATTCCTATTATGCATCTCTCTAACTCCTGCTTTACCAATGCCAATGCCAGCAAGACAACATTCAGCATTGACAAATACTTGTTTAAGATTGTTCCACAAAATTATGTGTTTGGGTGACATTGATAAATGACACCTGTCATATTCATATGCTGGTGTAATAAAAATACTATCTTGAAAATTCAGGGTCACAATCTAAGAAAGCAATAGTGTTATGTGTGAACCTCTTCATTTTAGCATATTAGAAAAACAAGTTCCTGTTTTTTTTGTCTGGTAGGTGGTGTTGTTATACCCACCTGATAGTAAAATTAAATGATGTGTATAATTTACTGTATTTAGACCTAGATTCACTAATTGTGATGGTTTTACTTTTCAGATCCCTGTATTGAATATTTCCAGGTATCTTTTTGCAACTGAACTTCTAGCTGTATTTATCAAATAGAATGAAGCTGAGACTATGTCCTTTTAAATAGATCCACTATATATATCTGCACAATACACCACACATTTTATGAGCATGCACTTGTATATGCACTAAGGTGCAAAAGCACTTTGTTTTTTCCCTGCTACTGTACCTACAATGCCACCACTATACCCTTTGTAGCAGCCTTCACTGTTTGGACTGTATAATCTGTAACTGATTACTTTTCTGAGCCAGTAATCAGTATACCCTGATATTGTATTGCAATCCAAGAATGAATAAATAAAAAATAAATAAAATAAAAATAATCTGTAATGGATAACTTTCTGAGTGGGTAATCGGTGTAGTCTGTAACTGATTAATTTTAAGAGCTGGTAATCAGTGTGCAACCTGTAACAAAGTACTTTTCTGAGAAGTTAATCAGTAACCTGTAACGTCACTTTTCTGAGCTGGTAAGAAACATAATATGTAATTGATTCTTTTTTTCTGATCCAGTAATAGATCAATCTGTAACCGATTATTTTGTTGAGCCAATAATAAGTACAATTTGTAATGAATTAGTTTTCTGAGCCAGTAATCAGTATATCCTGTAACTGATTACTTTCCTGATTCAGAAATCAATCAAATCTGTAACTGATTATTTCTCTGAGCCTGTAATCAGTATAACCTGTAACTGATTGCTTTTCTGAACTACTAATCAGTATGCTCTGCAGTGGGATTACTTTTTTGATCTCTGATGACTTTTCCAGGCCAGTAATCAGTTTAGTCTAACTGATTACTTTTAATCAGCTGGGGCTAAATCTGTTGGTCAGCAGCTGGGCAGGGACACACCAGCTAAGAAGGTACTGTTGAAAGTTAAGACTCTGGTCGGGGCACACCAGAAAAGGTGTGTGGGGGCTGATAGATTGCAGGCATTAGGATGTTACTGTTGTAACAGGGGAAGGCTGGTGCATATAGTTCATATACTGTTATAACGGTTCATATAGTTTGCATACTGTTGTAACGGGGGGGGTGGTGCATATAGTGTTGGGAATGCAGTGATATCCTGGTAGAAGGGCCAAGTGCTGCTAACATGTGGAGAATTGTGGTATGCAATGGTTGTGGGACAGCGGTATGGATCAATGTATTGTGGAGGCTGGGAGGATGTCCAATATGCAGCAGGTTAAACAGGCTGGAAGAGGAGGTGAGGAGAACTGGGGGGAACTCGAGGGGGTAAACAATAGGAGGATGGAGTTGGAGACAGGGAACATGGAAACAACACACGTACATGGCATGGGGGGTGGCAATGGGCCAAGGGAAGGGGTGGTGATGTGGCGGGCATCAATAGGGACAGGCAATCCTGTAATGTGGGATGGACTAAGGTCGGGTTTACCAGGAGGGGAAGGACACAGGGCAGGGGCAGAGGCATGCATGCCAAAAAGTGAAAGGGAACAGGTTTGATGCACTGTTGACACAGGAGGGAGGAAGAGGAGAGATGCGGGGGTGGATGAGGCACAAGGGGGAATGGGCAGAGGGAGGCCAAAGGGCTGGAGAGGTAGGGAAGAGCCATGGGGGGCAGCAGCAGTAGGGCAGGGGTGTAGGGGAGGGAGGAGAGAGAGTGGATAGGTGTGGGGGCACTGGTAGCAACAGCAGAGATACTAGAGAAGAGAACCCAGGATTGGCTACAGGGAAAGGGGCTTAAGTGGAGCAAGGGAAGAAGGGGGTGTGTGTTAATGTGGGAGACTCCATACTTAAAGGGATCAGATGGGGCAGCAGAGAGGAATGGCATAGTCACATATGGGTGGAAGCCATACCGGGTCTAAGGGCAGATGGTGTGGGACAAACAACTCTAAGGTGTGTGAGGAGGGGAAGGGGGGGACCGCACATAGTGGTACACATGGGGACTAATGACCTGGCAGGGGAGATTGTGGAGGTGGTGAAGGAAAGGTTCGGGGAATTGGGGAAGCTGTGCGAGGAGGTAGGGGAGACAGTTGCCTTCTCAGAGGTGCTCCCAGTACCCTGTGCGAGCACAATGAGGAAGGAGAGGATTAAGGAATTCAACGTTTGGCTGGAGGAGCGGTGCAGATCAAAGGGTATGGGTGGGTGGGGATGGGGACAGACCTGTGAGAATAAGGAACTGCATGCAGGGGTTATGCTGCACCTAAGTGGTGAGGGAAAGGAACATACGAACATACGAAATTTGCCAGCAGATAAAGGCCTAGAGGTCTATCAAGTCTGCTTGAATGTGCAGCTAGCACCCCTTATTCTGCAGCTGCCCCTCCTTTCCACCCTTCCCCTTCATTAACCCTCCCCCCTGTCCTGTCCTATCCTTGTTTGAAGCAGTCCACTGTTCTACTGCATACCACTTCAGCAGGTAACGCATTCCACCCAGCCACCACCCTCTCTGTAAAAAAGTGTCTCCTCATCTCCCTCCTGAACCTTCCTTGCTCCAGTCTCATATCATGGCCTGGTGTCCCTCCCTTCCCTTACTTTGAACAGCCCCTCTGTACCTGTCTTGTTTATTCCTTTCATGTATTTAAAGGTTTCAATCATATCACCCCTGTCTCTCCTCTCCTCCAGTGAGTACATGTTCAACTCCTTCAACCTCCTCTCGTATGATAAGTCCCCCAGCCCCTTGATCATCTTTGTCGCTCTGCGCTGCACCCCTTCCAGTAACTTAATGGCTCTTTTCAGATATGGACGCCAGTACTGCACGCAGTACTCCAGGTGTGGTCTAACTAATGACCTATACAGTAGCAGAATCACCTCCTCCCTCCTCGAGGATATACCCCTTGCAATACAACCCAGCATTTTGTTGGCCTTTGCAGCTGCCTTCCTACATTGTGCTGAGTTGTTCATTGACCTTGTAATGAGCACACCCAGATCCTTCTCCTCCTCTGTCTGGGCTAGCTGCACTCCTCCTAGCTGGTAACTCCTCCTTGGTTCTTCATCCCAAAATGCAGCACCTTGCACTTTTTGGCATTAAAGCCCAGTTGCCAGGTGTCTGACCAGGTTTCAAGCTTTGCCAGATCATCCTGCAACCCCTGCCATCCCCCTAGGTCATCCACCACCACGCCTACCTTGGTACCATCAGCAAACAGACTGATCTTGTTCTTGATGTCCCATGATATGTCTGTAATGAATATCCCAAACAACACTGGTCCCAACACCGAGCCCTGTGGAACACCTCTCGTCACTGCTCTTGGGTGTGAGATCTCCCCACCCACCACCACCCTCTGTTGCCTTCCCTGCAGCCAGTTTCCTACCCATCTCACCAGCTTTGCACCCACCCCTGTGTCTACTAACTTCCTTCCCAGTCTTCCATGTAGCACTGAGTCGAATGCCTTACTGAAGTCCAGATACAGGACATCCACTGCATGGCCCCTGTCCAGTTGCCTAGTTACCCAGTCATAGAACTCGACCAGGTTGGTTTGGCAGGATCTGCCACGTATGAAGCCATGCTGTCTGCTGTCCTGTAGTCCTTTGGTCTCTAGGAGGGCCACCAGCCTCTCCTTCAGGATAGTCTCCATTAGCTTACCCACGATGGATGTGAGGATCACTAGTCTGTAGTTTCCCGGTTCATCCTTGGGGCCACTCTTGTGGAGGGGCACCACATGAGCCATCCTCCAGTCCTGAGGTACACACCCTGAATGTAGTGAGGCATTAAATAGGTCTGCCAAAGGTCCTGCAAGGATCTCTGCCAGCTCCTTCAGTACCCTGGGGTGGATGCCATCTGGGCCTGGTGCCTTGTCCACCCTCAGTGCCTTCAAACCCTCTCGAACTCTGCTCTCCATGATTTCCCCATCTGTCACCACTTCCCACCCTGCTTCTGCCATTTCTCCCACCTTGGGTGTCACCCTTCCTCTAGAAGATCCTAAAACAGAAGCTGCAGGGATATATAACAACTGCAGTGAGTTTAAACTAGCGGGGGAGGGGGGCAGGTGGCCAGATGGTAGACAAGGAACCCAGGGACCGTGTGAGCCTACCCCTCAGGCTAGTAAGAAAGTACTAGGGAATTTAGTACAGAAGGGGCAAGGTGGGAAAGGGGATCTGGAAAAGGAAGAGAGGGCGACAGGATGGAGGGCGGTCTCTGTGAATGCAAGAAGCCTTGGCAACAAGGTGGCGGAGCTACAGGCACTCTTGGCTGTAGGGAGGGTGGACATCGTGGCCATCACAGAAACATGGACTAACAGAGCACTGGGACTGGGATCTGATAATCCCAGGGTTCAGACTACACAGAAAGGACCATGGGGAAAGGAGGGTGGCTGTCTATGTGATGGAGTTGATTAAATGTACAAGGGTTGAAAGGGAAGAGAGGGGAACAAAGGCAATTTGGTTACAGTTCCTGGACTCCAGGGGAATGAAGTTGAGGTTAGGGGTGGTGTATAGGTCACCATTCCAGACAGTGGATAGGGACAGGGAACTGGTGGATCAAATTAGTAGAGTATGTAGGAGGGGAAATGTGGTCATAGTAGGGGATTTCAACCTGCCAGGGGTGGACTGAACCATGCCAGTGACCTCCAGCACTAGGAAGAGGGTCGTCCTAGATGTGTTTCAGGAGGGGTTCCTGACACAGCTGGTTGCTGAACCCACTAGACGAGGGAACACGCTGGACCTGGTACTGTCTAACAGTGAGGCAGTGAGGGACATAAGGGTGCAGGACCTGTTAGCTGACAGCGATCATCAATCAGTGTAGTTTAATATCACAATGAGCAGGGAGCCAGAGGGATCAGCAACAACAGTGGTAGATTTCAGGAAGGTGGACTTTGCGAGAATGAGGGAACTGCTGAAGGGGAGACTCAAAGGAATAAAATGGAGAATGGAGAGAGCACAGAAATGGGACATAATAAAGCAGGAAATCATGGAGGTGACAGATATGTGCACCAGGCTACAGAATAAGAGTAGGGTAAAGAGCCCATGTTGGCTGAACAGTGAGGTGATAGAGGGGGTGAGGGCAAAAAGTGCGGCATTTCTGAAGTTCAGAAGGACAGAGAAGGAGGAGGATAGGGAGGAGCAAATGGGGGAGGTGCCGCAGGACTGGAGAATGGCCCACGTGGTTCCGTTACATAAAAGCGGACCAAGGGATGAGCCAGGGAAGTATAAGCCAGTCCATCTGATGTCCATAGTGGGGAAACTCATGGAGATGAAATTAAAAGAAGGGCTGGTGGCATTTCTGAAGGGAAATGACCTACAGGACGGGAGGCAGCATGGGTTCAATTTGGGAAGATCCTGCCAAACCAATCTTATACAGTACTATGACTAAGTGATGAGGGAGCTGGATGGGGGCCATGCTATGGATGTGCTGTACTCAATTTCAGTAAGACCTTCGATTCAGTGCCCCATGGGTGACTAGGGGTGAAGTTGTCTGGGGTGGGAGTGGGGACGAAGATGGCATGCTGGATATCAAACTGGCTACAGGGTAGGCTACGAAGGGTGGTGGTGGTGGGGGAAGTCTCGGAGTCTAGAGCTGTGATGAGTGGGGATGCCACAGGGCTCTGTACTGGGCCTGACGCTGTTCGGGCTATTCATCTTGGACATTGTGCAGGGGTTGGTGAGCAGGATTAGCCTGTTTGCTGACGACACCAAAATGGGGGCAGTAGTAGACTACGAGGGGGGACTTGACCAAGCTGGAAGAATGGTCAAGGAAGTGGCAGCTGGGGTTCAATGTGAAAAAATGAAAGGTGTTGCATTTTGGGGCTAGACACCCAAGGAGGGACTACTGGCTAGGGGGGATCAAGCTGGGGAGCACCAAGGAGGAAAAGGGCCCGGTGGTTTTGAGAACAGTGAGCTTGAACAATACTGCCCAATGCAGGAGAGCGGTGGTGAAAGCAAACAAGATGCTAGGGTGCATAGCGCAAGGATTCACGTCCAGGTGCAGGGAGGTGATCTTGTCCCTCTACAGGGCACTGGTCAGGCTGCACTTGGAGAACTGTGTGTAGTTTTGGAGCCCGTACCTGAGGCTGGATGTCAAGCTGCTGGAGCATGTGCAATGGAGGGTGAAGAGGATGATTCAGAGGATGGAGGGAATGGACTATGAGATGAGACTAAGGGAGCTGAATATGTGTGTGTACTGGAGGAGAGGAGGGAGGGGACATGACCAAAATCTTCAAGTACCTGAAGGGTATCAACAAGGGGGGGGGGGTGTTGAAACTAAGGAGTGGGAGGGAAACTAGGGGGCATGGGCTAAGAATAGAGGGAAGGAGATTCAGAAGGGAGATGCGGAGGCATTACTTCACAGAGACAGTGGTTGCAAAGTGGAATGCACTGCCAGAGGGGGTGATATTGAGCAGAAAAGTGGTTGGCTTTAAGAACATGGTGGGGGGAAGCAGGACCGGCTTCAGGTTTTTGTGGGTCCTGGGCAATGGACCTCCAGTGGGCCCTCAGCATCTTAACTCCCAAGCAAAAACATGCTTTTTTCCTTAATTGTCATAGTTTTTATCTGAAACCTTAAACAAATAACAACAGTGAAATGAGAATTCAGTTAAATATATGTAATTTAACTGATTTTAGATAGACTGCACAGTTGTACATTGTGTGCTTTGGGTTCAGAATCTGAGCAGCTGAGCAGAGTAAAGGAGGGCAGCCACAACACACAACATACATGACACCATGTCTGTCACACACATACTTATGACACAAAATAAATGAATTAATAAACCACCCAGCGCTGCTGTACCAGGTTGTCCTGCCCTGCAGTGCACCGATCAGACTGTGATGAGTAACTGTCCTGCGTGTCAATTAAATGAATTAATTTGGAGAGGAATTATATTGTATTAGGCCATGGCTGGGTGCGGGTAGCAATTAAGGCCTCCCTCCACTTGTAAGCACATTTTTGTATAAATGCTGCTGATGCTGCTGACTGTTTCTGACAAAGACAAATTATCCATCATCAGCATGCTGGCTGTTGACTGTGCTGTAGGCTGTGTGGCTGTTAGCTGAACGAAGATGAAGAATGAGAATGAACAATGAACACCTGTGCCAAACTGGCGTCACCCCACTTGCCCTGCCCAGACTATAGAGAAGAGAAGCTTGCAACTCAGTGACTGTCACATTCAGTATTCTTGCCTCTTAAAAAAATGTATAAATAAAAGTTAAAGGTAAGACAACACAATTTAATACTTGTATTTAACATGATACAAAAACAAGCACGATGTTGCTGTCACTCACTCCTGTCAAGAAATAAAGCAAGAACTTGAAGCTAGCAATTGAACAATTCATTCAATGAATTGCTTTATTTCTTGACAGGAGTGAGTGACAGCTCAGCTCAGCAGCCGCAACATGATTGATCTGACTGCTTCACCTTATAAAAAAAAGGATAACTCTAAAATAATAAAAGTATAAAATACAAATAACACAATGATTTGTAATTTAAACAAAAGTCAAATCTAGGAGCAGCATCGAGCAATATACTGGGGAGCCGAGACGGCGATCCTTCGGGACAAAAGAAGAGGTAAGGTACTCAGTCTCCCCCTCACTTAAGGGGTTTAGATGCAGCCTACAGGACTGGTATCATAGGTATCATAAGTATCATAGGTAGTTCAGAGCGGAAAAGACTAATTTGTCAATACAGGTTGCCAACAAATACTAGTAATAACTTGTAATATTGTTACTAATCAGGAATCTATCCAGGTTAGTTTTAAAAGCCTGCATACTTTCATTGGTTATCAGCTCCAATGGTAATCTATTCCATGGAGGCACAACTCTTACACTAAACTAGTGCTTTCTCCTAGTGGTCTTGTATTGCCCCCTTTTTAACTGAAATGGGTGTGCTCTAATTTGGTATGGTTGTTCTCGTAACTTTAAGCACAGAAGATCCCTTACATTTATATTCTTTATTGCCCTGTATACCATACATATATCTCCTCACAGTCTTTGATATTCCAATGTATAAAGCCCCAAACTGGTTAACCTTTCCTGGCAGTCCATGTCCTGTACCTCATTGATCATCCGAGTGGCCCGCCTCTGAACCCTCTCCAATGTTGTAATTTCTTTTCTATATCCTGGTGACCAGAACTGTGAACAGTATTCCATATATGACCTCACCAGTGACCCATACAAGGGCAACAGGACCTCCTTCCTCCTACTCTTTATATGCCTGTTTATGCAGCTCAATATGTTGCCAACTTTTTTAACCAATAAGCTACTGTGTTGTCTAAATTTGAGATAGTTAGAGATCCTAATACCCAGGTCTCTTTCATCTGTAACAACCCCTAACAGATGTCCATTTAGCCCAGAGGTTGCCCGTGCATTCTTTCTACCAAAATGCATGACCTTACATTTCTCCACATTAAAGGTCAGTTTAGAGTCCTATGCCCACCCCTGTAATCTAGTTAGGGCTTCCTGTAGTTTGGTACTTTCCATGGTGTTATTTACAGTGTAGCCCATTCGGTTGTCATCAGTGAACTTTGCTTCCCACACTTCCCCTCCGGCAGTCATTGAATGAATATAGATATTAAAAAGGCAAGGACACAATACAGATCCCTGCGGGACCCCACTCGTCACCCCCGACCAACCTGAATTACAGCCCCTGATTGTCACTCTCTGCCTTCTATTGCACAACCCATTGCTAATCCGAGTTATATTTCCCTGGATGCCATGATCTATCAGGGCGTCCACTAGTTCACCATGTGGAACCTTATTAAAGGCCTTGGAAAAGTCCAGAAAGATCACATCCACTGGGCTACCCTCATCCAAGGACCTACTAAATTTTTCATAAAAATCCAATAGGTTAGTTTGACATGACCTGCCATGCTTGAAGCCATGTTGTGTATTGTTAAAATCTCTCTTTGCTGCATATCCAATTCTATGTGGTCCTTAATAACCCCTTCTAATACCTTGCCCAGAATGGATGTCAGACTTATTGGTCGATAATTACTAACATCCTGTCTGGATCCTTTCTTAAATATGGGGATTACGTTTGCCTCTTTCCATGCATCCGCCACTTCTCCCTGGTCCAAAGAAGTCTGGAAAAGACATGTTTGGAGTTCGGCCAGAGTTTCAGCTATTTCAATTACCACTTTTGGATGAATTCCATCTGGTCCCAAGGATGTGCCAGGATTTAGTTTGAGCAGTCTATTTTTAATATCTTCCTTTTTTAATTTGATTATGCTATTTGTTTTGTTGTACTGTTTATTTCCCATAGTCTCGTTATTATATACAGTTGAGAAGTAATTATTGCATTTTTCAGCCATTAGTACGTTGTCTTGTATCATACTACCATCTGGGTTTACTGCATGCAGAATATCCTGAGCCAGGATTCTGGTCCCCAGTTTATTTATATGTAACCCATCATTACTGAACAGTCTGGGGTTTAAAAAGGTATTGCAATGATCTATTAGGATCAAACCTTCTCTGAGACACCACCTTCTCAGCCACCCATTCAGCTGCCTTATTTTCCTCGTTCTCATTTGTCCAGCTCTTGGGACTGGGAGGACCTCCGAGATGAAGACCTCACACCCCAGTGCCCTAAGTGTTTTTCTCACTTCCTCGAAGTCCCTTTGGATGTCAACAAACTTTATCCTCCCTATGTCATTTACTCCTGCATGTATGATAGTTACAGGGCTTTTAAAATTCTGCAAGAGTCTGGGGAGTAGCTTCTAATGTCCCCAATTCCAGCCCCTGGCAGTGTGCTTAATGTGGTATAATCATTCCTGTTTTTGCAGATTATTCAATCCATGTTTCTTACCAATGAGTCCCCTACAACCAGCATGTCTCTTGGTGACTTTGATGTCTTTGGGTCTGGTTTACTAAATGGGATTTGGTTTTGTGTATTCTCTATAATTTCAGCTTCTAGATGTTCCTCCTTCCCTAGAATACTGAAATTATTTTGCAACTCTCAGTTAAAAGTGCCTCCTATGTTGCGCCTACCCTTTTTAGTTCTGTTTTGGACCAAGCACCAGTCTTCATCTCTGGTTTATTGCTCCCCTTCAATCTGATTTTTAAGCCACTTATCCCTGTAGATATCATGCACCCCGGGGCTCCCATATCCTCAGCCACAGCAGTGTTCTTACTTACTGTTGTTTTCTCAGCAGTATCTATGACTCTTTCTAAATTTGCAATGTCATGCTGTATTTGTATTCTACTATGCAAAGATTCAATTTCCTTTTGTAAAACTTCTGTGAGTATGCATTTGTCACATATGAATCCCTGCTGCTCATCCCCCTGTGTATACATATAACATTCAGTGCAAGCTATCATGTTGTCCATGCTACTGGGCATAGTAGTACAATATTACATGGTTAGAAGGCCTACTCAATTAATACTGTTTCCTGACCTTGATTCTGTAGTTGCCCAGATCCCCAGTCATCCCCAGTGGACACAGCTGACACGCGCTGTGCACGTGTGTCTCTGCGTGTGGTGATGCGTGCCCTACCCGCGCTCACCCTGCTCACAGCGGGATGACTTCAAATAGGTCAAAAGGACCCAGAAGTGCTTGTGGGGTTGAGAGACCTGGTGTTTTAAAATTACTCAAAAACTGAGTTTCACAATAAAATATCAGCTCTCCGTACTGTTACATGAAGTCCCTCCACCCTAATTGGTACCCTCAGAGGTACACAGTAGACAGCTTGGCATCTACCGTACAAGAGTAGATGTCAGGATATGAATGCATATTGTTGTAATACACTTTGCTTGCTAATACATATATCCTTCTATGTATTTTCTGTGTATTTCTTACTTGTAAGATGCCAAGGCACCTGTGTCCTTGGAATAATTATAATATGTACGATGGCATTGCCACCTTTTGGTGATTTTTACTACCACACTGAGTCAAGCAAGACTCCGTATAAGAATTATTTTGTTCATAAACTGATGACTATACAGAATTGTATAATGTGATCTTGGACCGTGGAGCCACCTCTAATTTAGCCAATAGGGCTCATCTCTGTAACTAGAAATGTTTCTATCTTACAGTAACCATAGTAATTATCATAGGTATATAATGTAACACACTAGTCTTATACCTCGGAGACCCTAAGAGAGACCCCAAGAGACACAGAGAAACCTTGAGGTATAGGGAACACTTAGCACTGGCTCCTGGTTCGTATTGGTAAGAACTGCTTAGGGAAACTGTGATTTATCCTTTGGTAGTAATAAACTTGTTTATTACGTCAATGCAACATGTCTGTGATCACGTACATTCCCAATATCATCAAGAACCTGAAAGTGAGGTTTAGACCTCCTAAAAAATTGGCGACAATGTGCAGGCTATATTTGGTGCTTGTAAGTTTTCACTTGTTGCTCGAACTTTTCCCTTTCCCACAGGGACAGTAGGTGTACATTCCCGTATCACCTCTCTCATTTTAAAACCAGTTTGTAGTCACTTGCAAAGTCTGGCTGTCTTCGTTTCGGGTGTGGTCGATGCCTTCTCGACTCACTCCATCACAGCTTTGAATTGCAAGCCTACAATTGATACAGTAGCCCAGCTGTGTATAAAGTGCTCCTGCTGTGGCTCGATATGCAGCATGGTGCCTTTTTCACAGTTTGATTTTTCGTTCCCTCCCACAGAATGGCCACTGTTTCAAATATCTGCACAGAACTGCGACTCAATGTCTCGAACTTCCTTGCCTCCCATGGAGGATGGGCTGACTTCGTGGAGAACACAAGTCAATCCAAAAACCCTATACTGAGGATTTCAACCCAGTACACGGAGACAAGACAATCAGCCAATAAGAGACAAGCTAAAGGGTTGATGGTCGCGGCTCTCTATGCTGCTCTGGAAGCCTCCAAAGTGAGGTTTTGAACCCTTGATCTGCAAATTTCATCTCTTAGCAACAGATGGGTTTGCAGGAAACAGAATGTATCAGACTGCTGCAGAACTTGTAGTCTGAACTCCAAACTCTGCGGAATGAAAAGGATTCACTATTGCATCATTCTGCTCAAGCTGGAGAACAGGAACTTTGTATGTTGAAACAGGAATGTGAAAGTTTGAGACAGAATAAGGGACAGGCATTGCAAATGAATGATTTGCTAAGTGCTGCAAATGCTCAGTTGACTGAGGAAATGGGTGAGCTGCAGGACGAGATAAACCAGGTACGTAATGATTTATAAGTGTCGATTAGGGACAATCACAAACTGAGTGCCGTGAATAGAGTGTTGCAAAAGCAAAAACAAGATGTGGTTGATATGGATGTTGCAAGTATGAGTCATACTGAATGTAGAACCAAAATGGTGAAACTGCACCATCAGCGGGAGGTTCTGGCTGGACATGTTAAGGCAATGGGAGGCGTAGCCCCTGCCTTACATATGTCATCTGAAAGGGAGTTGTCAGATGATGACATTTCACAATACAACTCCTAGTCACACCCCTACTATGGCCCAGAGACCCCACCCAGCCATCCACAACATGGCGGGTCCCCACTACACCCTCACCATGTCATATGTCATCGATGCTGTGACGCCTATCATAGGAGATGCCAACATGGTGGCAACCCATGATGGGGGGAGCAGGCCCAGGCCTAGTCCTGACAGCACCACCGATAGCTGTTATTAATGTGGAAGATAGGCATGAGATAGAAACCATGATTGAAACTGTGATAGGCAATGTACCCCTTCCCGAGAGAGGCAAACAGGACATTAAAACCCAGATTAGGCAGCTTCTGCAAGAGGCTGGCACTAAGGAAGGTATTGTCCACACTGCGGCTGAGGCTGCAGCTCGGGCTGCCCTGGACGGCACTTGAGACAATCTACCTCTGCCTGATTGACCAAGTAATCCCCTACAAATGGCCTACTCTGTTCAACAAATAGCTGACAGCATCGGTCTGATGAACCCGTCCGACAACCTCAGCTGTCACTTGGAAAAGGTGCATTCTAAATGCAAGATGCTTAGCCTTGCTGCAGAATATCATATCCAAATACTACGCCAAACCATCGATCCTAGTTTGTGGGCCAAACTCCCCAAAGCTATCCGCCAGGATGGGAACGCCACCTTTGATGAGGTTGCAGCTGAGCTCATTTCTGCTCACAGTCCAGGTGTAGTAGGAGTGATGCTTGCATACCCTGTAAAACAGAATGCAAAGGAAAGTCCAGTGACTTACCACCAGAGACTTTGAATGGCCTACCAAGCAGGAAAGCACTTGGCACAAGAAGCTGCGGATGTAGATCTTATTGAATATGAGACCCTGTTCCTTAGGAACATGATTCCAGCAGTACGAGAAAAGCTAGAGCCAACCAACTACCCCAATATGGATAGGTTTGCCGACATCCTTCGGAAAACTGAGAGAGTGTACCAACTCTATATCCGTTATCTGGGCTTCGGTTCCAAGAAGGTAGCTGCCGTGGAGCCTACTCCGGAGGCCACGACGCACTACACAGTGGAAGGGCAGGCCCAACACCAACAGGCCCATCAACAACAATCGCAACAGCAAGAGCAGTGGGGTGGGAACCAGAACTGACATAAGTATAAAAAGCATAAGGGTAAAGGCAAACCACAACAGCAAAGAACAGGCTCTTCATATAGGGAGATAGCTGAAGAGAATCGGAAATTCTGAGAGCTCCTGGGACAAGTGCACTCTGTAGCAGATGCTGTTCCCACACAGGCCCTTGCGGCAGTACAACCGGCAACACCAGCGTACCGTTCTCTACCCCTACTGGTAGAGCTAGACCATCTAAAGGCCTCACACACTTTCCAACTGATGGTATTGCATGATCATCCTAGTATCATAGGATTGACTTCCTCGCACCCCACGGCTATGTGGTGGACCTAGCTAACATGTTACTGATACAGATTCAGGGTTAATATCATATCATTTTGATTCCTGATTCACACGTCGTGGCAACGATATCTGCCAGTGACAAGGCGTATGATGTCATAGATTTGTTCAAGACCCATGAACTTTTCCCAAAGCTCCTCCCTATTTTGCAACAACATTTGGAAGCGTTTGCAATCAACAAACATGACTGTGGCAGAATGCACACTGTCATCGAAGTGCCAGGCCCAGCACATGAGCGGCAAAGTCAATATCCTTTCCCAGCTGAGGCCTTGCCTTCCCTTAGAAAGACGATCAAGTCACTTCTCAAGCAAGGAGTAGTCAGAACTTGTGTTTCTACTGCCAACTCCCCAGTATGGCCCGTGAAGAAACCCACAGGCACCTGGAGACTTACTATTGACTACAGAAAGCTGAATCAGGTCATCCCCATTTGTTTTCCAACTGTGGCATCAGCACCCAATGTGCTATGACTTCTGATCCCTGACTTAAAATGGTTCAGTGCCCTGGACATCTCCAATGGTTTCTGGTCACTACCATTGGTCCTTAAAAGTCAATATAAGTTTGCCTTCACCTTTGAAGGAAGACAGTACACGTGGACTTGCTTGCCACAAGGATTCCATAACAGTCCATCCCTGTTCCATCTACACATGATGGATGCCCTAGAGAGTTTCTCTACTCCCTAATGTCTCTTGCAATATGTGGATGACCTGTTGCTGGCAACAGCCACACAGGAACAACATTTGGATCTCTTGGACGAACTACTTACTCTCATCCATCGAGCAAGTTTGAAATGCAATCCAGCAAAAGCACAACTGTGTCAGAAAGAAGTACTCTTTCTGGGTCTAAAAATAACTGACCAAGGTTGAAACCCTACCTGGAAGAAGGTACAGGGATTGCAAGACTTGCCATTGCCCACCAGTGTGGCAACTCTTCAAAGGCTTCTAGGTATGGTGAATTACTCCAGAGATTTTATTTGTGATTTTGCTCAAAAAGGTGCTCCTCTGAATGAGTTACTCAAAAAGGACATCCCATGGACTTGGGGCCCTATACACACCCAGGCTGTGATGTCACTGAAGCAGGCCTTGGCCTCCACCCCAGCTCTGGTCAACCCCAATCCAGCACTACCATTCCATCTGGAATGTGCCAACTCTGACATTGCCATGTCAGCAGTGCTGGCCCAGAAGGTGCATGGCACCCTGAGACCAATTGCATATGCCTCACAGCTCTTGAACCCAGTGGAACAGAAGTACAGCCTTTGTGAAAGGAACCTTCTGGCCACCTACTGGGCTGTCAAGCACTTCATGTATATCATTGGGTACTCACCACTGATCATAAACACCAGCCACACCCCAACTACCTTCTGCTGTCAGACAGAGTGAAGGATGGGTCGGTCTCTAACACCAGACTGACACACTGGTCACTTCTTCTCCAGGATACTGACATACAGGTACACACTGGTCACTTCTTCTCCAGGATAGAGACATACAGGTACAACTGACAAAAATTGCATCTATGTTGGCTCATGGATTCCTTTTCCAGGGAGAACCTCATGACTGTACACTACAGTCACCTGATCTTCCAGATCCAGGTCCTTTCCTCCCTGCCACACCACAAATACTAGATAACACCTCTTTGTGTCATGTCTTTACTGATGGTTCAGCATCCTACTATCAGGGAGAACAAATCGCAGGAATGGGTATTTTAGTGATTTACCCATACGGGAACACTGTCAAAATCTTTAAGCACTGTAGTGTAGCATCATCACAATATGCAGAGATGGCAATGGTGGCCTGTGCCCTCGAGTTCATCCAGCATGAAACCGAGGATACTATCATTTTTACAGACTCTAACTGGGTTTGTTGTTCTCTTACAGAATTCCTTCCTCTCCTCTGATGGCAGCCCAGTAAAGTATAAGGAATTGGTAATATACATACATTCACTGGCACAAAAATTTGCACACAAACTCTATGTACATAAAGTCAAAGCTCATTCTCTCCATGACCCCTACCATGCCTTCAATGACACAGCAGACACCCTTGCTAAGGAAGGGGACTGAAGGGGGGGCATCTGGATGATGGACCATCCAGAGGCCAATGCAGCCGTGCAGATTGCCGCACTCAGGAAGAAACCTGAATCTTTTTCCCCCTTGGACCTCTCAGCAGCCCAGCATTTTGATACTGAACTTAAAGAAGTGTTCAGATTCCTTGATAAGGCTACTGAAGAGAAACTTCCCACATATAACCCCTACCGGAGGCATGAAGGTAAGTTACGCTTGTCACCAGATGAAAAGCTCATCTGGATCCAACTAGATGACTCCACCACCAAGTTGTGGGTGGTCCCCAGACACTTAAGATCCGAATTCTTGCACCAAGTGCATGATACACCCACTGGTGGACACCAGGGAGTGGAAAATACCCTCCAAAGGCTCAAGACCACCGCCTGGTGGCCTGGTGTCACCAAAGATGTTAAACAATACATAGACAACTGTCTCGTTTGTGCACAAAACAACCCCATCCCTACCAAATGAAATGCCAAACTTTTACCACAATGACACTCTGGTCCTTGGCATGCCATACAGATTGATTTTATTGGTCCTCTAACCAACACCAGCAGAAATAACAAGTATGCTCTTGTGGTAACTGATCTCTTCTCTAAGTGGGTCAAAGCTTTCCCCACTAAGTCATGCACTGCAAAAACTACTGCCAAAATCCTGGTGGAACAAATTTTCTCCAGGTGGGGTATACCCCTAAAAGTAGACTCTGACAAAGGAACCAGTTTTACAGGTGAGTTGATGAAAGAATCCTTTGAACTCTTGGGAGTTCAGCAGAAGTTCCACATACCCTACCACCCCCAATCCTCAGGCCAAGTGGAAAGAGCCAACAGATGGATTAGGCAAATGCTTTCCAAATTCATTGAGGACAATCCCAAAACTTGGGATTCCCTACTGCCGTTACTCCTTATGGCAATTAGGGGCACACCCTCAGCCACCACCCAGTTTACACCCTTTGAGGTGATGACTGGTAGACAGATGAGATTACCTGAACACCTGCTGTTTGACCTGCACACCCCCACTGCAGACCGTGTTTCTGTAGACCAATATGTGGAAAAACTCAGAAAAGACCTCATACACACACACACTTGAATGCTGCCAACTGCATGGGCAAGGCCCAGCAACAATCCAAAATACAGTTTGACAAACATGCACAAGAAGTGGATTGGCAAGTTGGAGATCAGATAATGGTACTTCGATTTGCACATCCCACCCACTCCTTCTACAACAAGTGGGAAGGCCCATACCCCATTGTCAACAAGCTCAGTCCAGCAGTCTATCAGGTTAGACTCCTGCATAACAACAAGTTGACTGACAAATGGTTACATGCAAACCATCTGAAATTGTATAAAGGAGCTTAACTACTTTTCCTCACCCCATCAGGTGGGATAATACTAACATACTGATCTTTGATCTTCATTTTCAGATACACTGAAAAGATGGCTATCTTGTTCCATTATCTCCTCATCTCAGGAGTTATCCCCTGCATCCAAGGCACGGTACCAAACATCCTACCACACCTCGATCCTCCAGCACCTCCTCCAGAGGGAGTATCCATCAATATACCAGATAGTCTGATCACTGTCCAGGAAGGTTCCGATGCTTACCTCACTGCGTTGGTTGTTGCTCCTGATAAATCTACCCTTCAAATTGAGTGGCAAACCACATCGCAAGGACAAATTCTCCCTGTGGCCAAACTTTCAAAAGGAACTTTCCAAGGTTGGCCCAATGCTAAATTATCCCCAAATGGTTTTCTGTCCTTGTTACAAACTGCATTAAGGCATTCTGGTTTGTACAACATAACTGCCTTAATTGATCCTTCGTACTGTAATTCTTTGTCTAGAGATGCTGCTCGAAAATTTTGTGCTATACACTACATGGCTTCTGCAGCCATGTACCTTTCTGTGTTACCACCCACTGATAAACAGCTTTTGGAATGTCCAAAGCATACCCCTGGTCCCTGTAGTGGTCTAACTGCCACTACCCTCCCAGGTTCTTTGATTAATAACTTACAATTTATGCATATATCTGTTTTATTTAATCTTACTTACTGGAATATGAAAGAATTTGGTATGTGTCACAATACAAACACTTCAGCATTTTATAGTACATTATTGCTTGATAGTTTAGCTGCATTTCAGATTCGTACTCAAGACCCTATTGCCGGGGTCCATTCTACTGAACATAGAGGCAACTGCAGGAGAAAACCCTCTCCTGATTATCTAAGTCACAAATGTAAGACACATGAAGTTGACAGTTCTGATGTCACAGGTGCAACAGGTACTGTCACAGGCCTTTTTGGTACAGCTATGTCTATTTGGAATAAAGCAGACATTGCTGCTATCAAAGCTCATTCTGCCAAGTTCTCCACTGGTTTGGTCAACAATATACTACCCCCATTATTGCATGGTGTGGATGTCCTTAGTCGGGAAGAAAGATACACTGTATAGAACATGCACAACATTGCTAAGGCATTCACTGACTCAAGAGATAAGATTAATGCACTCATACAACAGAACAATAAAGAAGCAGATAAACAATACATTGCCAGAGAAATCCTTTGCTCTGACTGTGGCTCATACATTATCACTACCATCAACAACCTCTTCCATGATCTAGAATCTGGAAGAATCCCTGATATCATACATGACAGACGCATCTCCAAATGGTATTGTCCATGATGTAAAACCCCTAGCTGTATTGCTATGTGTATGCAACAAACTTTAACCATTCCTGTTTCTACAGCTAGGAATTTGGGGTTTGTGACCAGACACCCGAATACTGGTCCTTGTTTTGCTGCTAAGAAATGTTCTATAACAGACACCATGTTTGTTTCCTTTTACTGTCTCTTTACCACATTTTGATCCCACTACAGCCTTGTTCGACAAGCTTGCACTGGTCCACTGCATTGGGCATTTGGACAAAGACATCTACAGAGAACGCCTGGATCTACCGCCTCTACTGGTTTACCATCTCTTCCTGGACGCCTGGGTGGCTCTGCACATGGACTGTTGTGCGAAAAAGCAACACATTTACTTGTGCAGATGTGATGTATTTGATGTTATTCAACCTGTTTGTGGTTATTCTCCAGACAGAACTGATTGGACTTTCACCATGGATGATGACATTACGACGAATGGCACTGACTCCTTGGACTCAACTCTGGCTCCAGATAAGCTTTACCAATCATATCATGAGGAGGTCCATCGCCTGTCAACACGGATTTCGAAGACGACCTACACCTGCCCTGTCCAGTTGCAAAAGTGAAGACTCCCTACTGTTCACTCTCAGTATAATTCTGATGGAGAATACTGCGTGGTAACTAACTACAAATCCTATACTTATGGATCTGTTACATGTGTTATTGATTACCCCAATTTCTGTTTTGTTCCCCACCAGAAGACTGTCATTGGACATACCGTTATAACCCCTGTACCACTCCTAGATGCAGACATCACTGATGGTAACCCCGATTATCTGCTCACACTGTCTGAATACTTGCCATATTTTAATGTACACACAGACCCACTAACACTTACATTAAAATCACTTTTAGACAGGAAAGACACACACACCTCATCCACATCAGCAATAATATGACCAAGGCCAATGAAGCTATCCTCTCATTAATTAGCAATGGTGACATGAATGATGCATTGACTAACACCTGGTTAGAGATTACTTTTAAAGGTTTTGTTATTATACAAGCATTTTTAATCTTTGTTTTGATTATTATGCTCTGCTGCCTACAGCGCACACTGCACCAACACCGTGAGCAGCTTGAGTTCCTTTACAAAGCTTGTGCATCTGATTTGTAAATGACCACTGCTCTCTGTCCTTTCCCTAGGTTTGCCTGTGTTGCCCTTGGAGGCAACAAGGGGGGGAAATGTTACACGAGGTCCCTGCACCCTAATTGGTACCCTCAGAGGTACACTGTAGACAGCTAGCATTTAAGTATATGTTATACTAACACATAGGGCTAAGGGCATCTACTGTACAAGAGTAGATGTCAGGATATGAATGCATATTGTTGTAATACACTTTGCGTGCTAATACATATATTCTTCTATGTATTTTCTGTGTATTTCTTACTTGTAAGATGCCAAGGCACCTGTGTCCTTGGAATAATTATAATATGTAAGATGGCATTGCCACCTTTTGGTGATTTTTACTACTACACTGAGTCAAGTAAGACTCCGTATAAGAATTCTTTTGTTAATAAACTGATGACTATACAGAATTGTATAATGTTATCTTGGACCGTGGAGCCACCTCTAATTTAGCCAATAGGGCTCATCTCTGTAACTAGAAATGTTTCTATCTTACAGTAACCATAGTAATTATCATAGGTATATAATGTAATACACTAGTCTTAAACCTCAGAAACCTTAGGAGAGACCCCAAGAGACACAGAGAAACCCCGAGGCATAGGGAATGCTTAGTACTGGCTCCTGGTTCGTATTGGTAAGAACTGCTTAGGGCAACTGTGATTTATCCTTTGGTAGTAATAAACTTGTTTATTACTTCAATGCAACATGTCTGTGATTACTTGCATTCCCAATATCATCAAGAACCTGAAAGTGAGGTTTAGACCTCCTAACAGTGTGTATACCTCTTGTACGAGGTTTAGGCACAGGGCTCAGATGTCACTTATAAAGTTGTTTTTACTTTTAAAATAGTACCCAATACTGTCACACACTAGCGCCCTTAGTAGTTTGTATCTGATGCTATTAGAACTACAGCACTCCCTTCCTACGTCTCAGGTCTAAGGGGGTAGGGCTCAAGATTCTTCTGAGTCTTCAGTCCATGGTGGCAGACAGTGCTGCTGTTCTCCAGCAATTGTGACTTGACGATCGAAAAATGATCTTAAATAATTTTTAATCAATTCAGTAATGCTGGATTCAGATGGAGGGCCACACAGTATTAAAAGACAGCAAAGTGAAGAAGGGGCAGAAGGCGGCATATCATGAGCAGCCACAGCAATGCATTCCAGCAGCAGTGCTGATTCCAAATTGCAAAGGATTGGTCAGATTCAATTTGGATCTCCTCCTTGCCCTAGTTTGTTTGTTTACAATCTAAATTAGGAGCAGAGAGGAGCCACTAGCTCAGTTACTTCTGACTCTGAGCTCTCTCTACCCCTCTGCAGGCTCTACTGTCTGCTGCTGAAGTGGCTTTCTTTGTGCCTCAGCTCCTCCTAGTCCTGCTGCTGCTCCTGCTGTGCCTTCAAGATGGAAGAGAGGTGGTGACATGAGTCCACTGCCACTCTACCAGCCCAACCAGTCAGACCAGTCTTCCACAGTCCACTACTGCCACTCAGTCTCAGGTTATCTCTGATAGGGGCCAGCCAGGTGGGTTCCTTCCCTGTACTTCCCGGGTGCAGCGTGGGTGGTGGCGTCATCGCTCATGCTGTCAGGACTTAAGGGACCCTGGGGCAGGGTCAAACATTGTCGCTTCTTGGTTTGCCAAGATTGAAGAAGTTGCCATTGACAATGCCTATTGCCAACAACCTTGCCAGAAAGACGATCTCAGTCTGGTAGTGGAGTGGGTGTCACGGAGTGGCAGAGGCACACACTGAAGCCAAGGCATTTTCATTCATTTACATGACTAGTTGGGCGGGGAGAGGCAGAAGGATCTCAATGTCATGCCATTGTAATTTTCCAACCATGAGGTCTGACAGTGTGGAGTTGGAGAGTGGAGTGGGTCTCCTGGAGGAGAGGCACACAGTGAGCCAGGGGGAGTGGCAGCTCTTTTATTTCCAGATGGATTATGGGGGGGATCCGGGAAGGATGATGGATATACAGTGAGGGATAGGTCCGTTCAACCATCCAACAGTGTGATAAACTAAATCAGTCCCCTTAAAAATGGCAGCACTGCAACAAGCAACAGCGAGTGAGCAAGCATCAACTGAAACAGTAAACACAGCCACTTCACAAGAGGGATGGATGGCCAGACTCATGCTCGCACTCTCTCACAAAGGATGAGACTGGGATAGAGACTGCTGCCAATTTCTAGCCCTTGCCTAAGTAGCCTTCCCCTGCTCTGAGTCTTGCTTAATTGCTTTAAAATTTCTCACTCAGCGGAGCCTGATGATGATCACTTGGTTCAGGAACTTCATGTGATGTGACGCTATTTTTTGTTTTATTTGTCATTGTGTTTTTTTTTGCTTTTTTGGGGGTTTAGGATCACCCTGTGGGCCCCCTAAGGGTGTCAGGGCCCTGGGCAGTTGTCCATGTGGCCTGGGTGCTGATGCCAGCCCTGGGGGGGAGGAGAAGCTGCTGGAAGGGGACTAGCTGCACAATCAAGCAGACTTTGATAGATCAGTAGGTCTGTTCTGCTGGCATCTTCATATGTTCGTATGTAAGAGCTGGTAATCAAAAATTTGTAACTGATTACATTTCTAAAACAGTGAGTAGCATAATCTGCAACTGATTATGTTTCTGAGGCTATAATCAACAATCAGTACCACTGGCCCACCGACACAGGGGCAAGGCACCCATCTGCAATGCCGATGATCTGGGTTCAGGAATGGACTTGGGATGTCAGAGGGCCGGCCGGGAGTAGAGGGATTGAGCATCCTAGGGACTGCTCTCAGTCACCGGGGAGGGGGTAGAGTGTCCAGCACAATGCAGACCCCTCCCAGAGGCTGGGAACACCACCATGCTGGTGCTGTTACTTGAGGGGGGGGGTAAAGCAGATGCAGGGAAGCATTGAAAAAGAAAATGCCGGCCTCCCCAGCATGATGACCTGCCCCACCACTGTCTTCACTGCCTTCGATGTCCGCCGGGGGGGGGTCCGGTTCCTGTGACTCCAACCCGGGGGTAAGCTGGGGCTCACCTATAGTGTTCATTGTGGGGGAGCCCTCCCGGTGGCCCCACCCAGAGGGGGTAAGCCTGGGCACGGAGGGACAGTGAGTGGAGCAGGTCTGACCTCCGATCGGAGGTTTGGGGGTTTGGAAGAAAAAAAAAGAAAAAAAATCAGCAATCAGTAAGTAATTGCATTTCTGAGCCAGTAATCAGCATCATTTGTAACTGATTACTTTTCTGAGCCAATAACCAGTGAAATCTTTTTTTCTTCTTCCCCTTCTGCTGGTGGACCCCTTCGGCCCTCGCAGTTTCCCCAACCTCATCTCCTGCTGTCCCTGAGACTTACCTTAGGGCCACCGAGTGCTCCACAGATTTCCCCCATGGCAGGGTCCCCCACACCCCCTTTCAGTGCTGTGTTCAGATCTATGGTCCCTGCGCCCAGTAGGCAGTGTGAGGTTTGCAGGTCTCCACGGGGTGGCAGCCTGCAGCCATTGGTGATTTTCTGGTTTCTCCCCTGAATCCAATGGACACTCCATGGTGGCAGCAGTCTGACATGTGTACGTCAAAGGACTTACTTACATCTCCTGCCAGGAAGCATCCCCCACCTGGAACTGCTGACCAGCTGTATTGCCTCCCATGTTCACCTAGGTAGTGGTGTTACAGCGGTACAGGCTGTCCTCTCTCTCCAAAGGAGGAAAGCATCCACTGGGACTCTCAATCCTCCTCCCCCTAGCCAACCTCCGAGATGCCCAGGGTCATTTCTGACCCCAGGAAGCCAACGTGACAGCAGGTGAGGCATAGGTGCCTCTGCCCTCCATGCCACGGAGCCAGCTATAATCAGTGTAATATGTAACTGATTACTTTTCAGAGCTGGTAATTAGTAAACTATAAATGATTACTTTTCTGAGCCAGTAATCTGTAAGTGATTACTTTTCTGATCTGGTAATCAATATAATCTGTAACCAATTACTTTTCTGATGAAGTAATTGATTAGTTTTCTGAGTCAGTAATCAGTATAATCTGTAACCAATTACTTTTCTGATCTAATAGTCAGTATACTCTGTAATGTAAAATTATGTCCCCATACTGCAAAGCATTATGGGAATTATATTCAAATCACCACAAAGGAGTTTAGAGTGTATGGTGTCAAATGGACTCTCCTCTCACACACTCTGCAAAGGTGGAAAACAGAAGACAGAGACATGTGTTTCGTCCTTCTGCCCATCTCTAATGCTTTCCTGTTGGGTGTTCATGTGAAAGCATAAGAACCCATGGCACTTTCTGCAAGATAGGAGATTGTCCCTGATTCCCTTAACCATATGTAACCACCCCCTTCCCGATGTCTAAGGGCCTGATGGAATGTTAGGGGAGGGGGCTCCTTTCCACAGAAATGCATCCAGAAAAAAGAAAGCTGGCACATACCTGGGTCCATGGTCTTCTCCCAGATGGCAGTCTGTAGGCGCGGACTGTAACAGGGTGCAGGAGAACCGGAAACTGAAGGCTGAGGGGTCAAGGTGTTAGTTGACAGCACTGATAAATTCATAAAGCAAGCAAAGGCCCACTTCCAAGGTCCATTTTAACAAGGCACAAATTTAATTTAAAAGGCAGCATAAAACATAATACAACTGCTCCCAGGAGCAGGGGGCACAGCTTTACAGATAGTCCAGTCTTCTGTGGCACAGAGCCATGGCACAAAACGTATGGCTATTAAGGCCGAGATGGAAAGTCTCCACGAAGCTATAGTAGCTCCAGAAACATAACAATGACGGCAGAAGCACGTCTACGGCTTTCCCTAAAACTTCTAGGCCTCAAACCAGCTTGGCATCTGGGCCTGTCTCTCTCTCTCTTCACACACATAGTGGCAGAACCTGACTGCAGCACCTCCATATTATTTCACTTCTTCCTGCCAAATAGGGCCTACACGGCCGGGCTTCTGACATCCCAGCATAGCAGAGGTTCAGGCAATCCGGGAGACTCTTGGACCAACTTCTTCACTCACTGCAGGCCATCTTCACTTGGGTGGAGTGCCACAAGGTAAGGGGAGGTGGGCTGCCACCACCACTCTCCCATGATGCAGGCTGCTATCACTGCGTCATCCCCTCTGCACGAGATTCCAACACAGGGACCTGGCCTACCCCACCCCGGTGCCACACTGCATGAAGGTGGGTGCCTCACTCCCCAGGAAGCAGCTCCCAAAACTGGCTCAGGCTCCAGCCACACCACTGAACCCAACCACTGGACAAAAGCTTCCCTGAGCAGACTTCCTGTGATGAACCACTGAGCCCTGAACTGGGCTGGGGCCAAGGCCGGTGCCTTGATCCACTTAACTCCTCCAATCTCTGTTCCCGCTGATTCCCCCTAAATGTGCCAAAAACCTCCTGCTGCCCAGCCAGTGGGCAGACCAGCCCCAACCTATCAAAAAATGACATAAAGGCGGAGAGTTTTTTTTAGTAAGCATCCCCCAGAGGGGATGCTTACTCTCCCCCCCTTAAACCATTCACCCCCTGGTGAAAGGAGCAACCGGCTACCCAACGGCCAGTGCAGAGAAAGACAAGTTCACTCTCTTTCCCCTACCTTCAATGAGTAATACCAGCCACTGGGGACTAACCCCTACATCTAAACCCAGCAACACAGGGACCCTAAAAAACACCCTATGGACAAATTGTGGTGCTTCTCCCCCCACATATGCGACTTAAACACGTTCCACTTTTTTTTTTTCAAACAACCATAACACCCCTACAATTAATAACAAGCAGTAACTAAAAAGAGCATTAAGAAGTAAGTGCCACAGGACAATTAATATTAATCCTTAATAAACTTATCATGCTCATAACACACACACACACACACACACACACACACACACACACACACACACAGGTAACACTGGGGGGTCCACCTTTTCAGTACTGCTGGAGCTGGCTTTTTCCACTTCGACCTCTGGTGACCCCTTTCCAATGGCAGTAGCATTCCAGCCTCAAGAAATGAAAGCCCTGGCAACCATGGGATCAGACACTGACTTCTTGGGCCCAGAGGAACCAGCTGGTTTTTTGGTTCTCCCACAGCCTCTCCCTCTGCCACGGGAAGGCTCAGGCTCCTTCAGTGGAGGAGGGATAGGCAGACGGCTAGGCCCACTCTCCACCGTAGTATCTTCTGGCTGAGCCTCTGACAGAGATAGCTCCGAGGGGATGGTGGCACATCATAAGTCTTCCCAGTTCTCCAGACTACCCATAGTAGAAATGGTTGTTGTCCACGTAGAAACAGAGGCTGACCAGGACCAAGAAGGCAAATAAGGCGGAACAGTATATGTATTCACTGTAGGTGGCACCCCTCGGCAGCATTATGAACACACAGGCAGTCGGGACACTTCTACCCCCGGTAACTGTGGATAACACACTTGTCAAGCAGTGCAGCTTTTTCTGCATTACTCCATAATTAGGAAAGCAGTGATGCTGGAACAGTCACTGTAGGACCCACATCCTGAAGAGCTTCTGCCATATGGCCAGAACTACAGTGCTGTTGTTACACACTCCACTGCTCTCAAAATGGCGACAACAGTTCTTTCGACCACACACCCTTGCCTGACCACCAGCAAATCTGCATCAACCACAAGTTTGTCAGCATAAAACTGACTATGTACATGGTCTCCTACTCTGGCATCAGACGGACAAAATGCGTAATGCACCAATCCAAGATGGTGGGACCCAGGAGCAGCACAACCAGAAACAAGGTCTCCATACACTACCAGATACTGCAGCAGCCCTCCACAAGCCCAGGTACAGTTCTGCACCCCAAACTAATGTCCTGGAAGAGCTCCCATATTATAGCCACCCCTTCCCCTGATGTCTAGGAGCCTGATGGAAAGTTAGGGGAAGGGGGCCCCTTTCCGCAGAAACACATCCAGAAAAAAGAAAGCTGCCACATACCTGGGTCCGTAGTCTACTCCCAGATGGCAGTCTCTAGGTGCGGACTGTAACAGGGTGCAGGATAACTGGAAACTGGAGGCTGTGGGGGCAAGGTGTTAGTTGGCAGCATTGATAAATTCATAAAGCAAGCAAAGGTCCACTTCCAAGGTCCATTTTAACAAGGCACAAATTTAATTTAAAAGGCAGCATAAAACATAATACAACTGCTCCCAGGAGCAGGGGGCACAGCTTTACAGATAGTCCAGTCTTCTGTGGCACAGAGCCATGGCACAAAACTTATGGTTGTTAAGGCCGAGATGGAAAGTCCCCACAGAGCTGAAGTAGCTCCGAAAACATAACAGTAATGGCAGAAGCATGTCTACGGCTTTCCCTAAAACTCCTAGGCCTCAAACCAGCTTGATACCTTTGCTTGTCCTTGTCTCTCTCTCTCTCTCTCTCTCTCTCTCTCTTCACATACCTAGTGGCAGAACCTGACTGCAGCATCTCCATATTATTTCTCTTCTTCCTGCCAAATAGGACTTATGTAGCCGGGCTCCTGGTATCCCAGTGCAGCAGAGGTGCAAGTGATCTGGGAGACTCACGGACTGGCATTTTTGCTCACCGCAGGCCATCTTCACTTGGGCAGAGTGACACAAGTTAAGGGGGAGCAGGGTGACACCACTGCTCTCCCTACAATGCAGGCTGCCACCCCTGTGCCGTCCCTTCCACCTTAGACTCCAACACAGAAACCCAGCCTACCCCACCCTGGTGCTGCAGTGCACAAAGGTGGACACCTCACTCTGCAGGCTGTGGCTCCAAAAAGTGGCCTGGACTCCAGCCACACTGCAGATCCCCAACCACCACACGCAAGCTTCCCCAACAAACTTCCTGTGATGAACTGCTGAGCCCTGAATTGGTCCGGGGCTAGTGCCCAGATGCACTACCTCCTCCAATCTCTTTTCTCGCTGGTTCCCCCTAAACGCTCCAAAAATCTCCCTTAAATCCTACCCTGGAGTCTGGCTCCACCCAGCCAGCAGGTGGATCAGCCCCAGCCTCCCAAAAAAGGACATAAAGGTGAAGGGTTACTTTAGTAAGCAACCCTAGAGCGGGTGCTTACACATAAAAACTGGTTCACATGATTACCCAAGGCTGGTGTGTAGATGTTGATGTGCAAAATAGCTGCCACTACAAGTTTACAGTCACTCCACTACCAGTATCTCATTGCCTGTAAAACACTTTGTGATACAATGTGCATGGAAGAGATATATTCATGCTTTTGTTCTTCATCTTCATCATTATCAACCTCTTCTCCTTCTTCTTCTCCTTCTTCTCTTCTTCTCTTCCTCCTCCTCCACTTCTCCTTCATTCCTTCTTCTCCTTTTCTTTTCCCTTTCATTCTCCATTTTCTTCTCTTTTTCTACATCTTTTTCTCCTTCTTCTCTTTCTTCTTTCCTCTTCATCAGTTAAGTAAAGCAGTTTCTGGGTTGACTTAAGCAATGAGTAGAGACAGAATGGTATTTCTGATTTATTTTATTTATGTAGCTTATTAACTTGTTGAATTAAATTTGAATTCAGTTCAATTTATGTAGCCAAGCTAACATCCCTTGAGATATAAATCTTATTTTCAAGGGGGCTCTGGGAAGACAAGCAGTGGGTTACAATTATTACATTGTCAACCACTGTACCAACAGTGAAATGAAAAATCACTTTCAGATTTAAGCACAGTGTCTACATCCTGCCATAGAATATGACTTTATGAGCCTAATCCAGAGATAGACTCATCCAACAGAAAATGGCTCCTAGTTTAGTGTTTGTAACTCAGAGGTAGAGATATGTGCGTGTGTGTGTGTTGCTTTGTGTAGTATCACTTTTATATGTTTGCATCATTGGGGTACAGCATGAGCGTGTGTGTGTGTGTGTGTGTGTGTGTGTGTGTGTGTTTGTGTGTGTTGTGTTTGATGTTGTGTCAGTTTCATCTGTTTGCAATGTTACTGAGTGGGATGTAGTGTTAGTGTTATATGTTTGTAATTTTGGGGTACTGCAGGAACCAGTATTTTTATGTGCATGTTTGATGAAATGCTAGATTCGTAACTTTACTGCCCATGCATGTGTCTTTGACACAGTGTCAGTTTCATTTGTTTGCAAGCTTGAGGTACTGCACATGCATGCATGAATGTTTATGCATGTGTTTGGCATGGTGTCTGTTCCATCTGTTTGCAAATTTGGGGTGTTGCACATGCACGCATATGTGTGTGCATGTGTGTGTGTGTTTAACCCAGTGCCAAGTTTCATCTGTTTGTAACTTTACTGTGCACGCATGAATGTGTGTGTGTGTGTGTGTGTGCACGCATGTGTGTTTGATGTATTGTCAGTTTCATGTTTGTAACTTAGGGGTACTGCATGTGTAGCTGTATATGTGTGTGTGTACATGTTCAGCAGTTTCAGTTTTACCTGTAACTGTACTGCAGGCATACAGTGTGTGTGTGTGTGTGTGTGTTATAGTAATCGGGCAGTTTAGAACAGATGGAGTCAGACACATAGCAGCTTGCCTGTGGCCATCTTTATTACACTGGACAAAAGAACAAAGGGGTGCCCACTGAGCAAGACTGGAATACACACTACACTTTGATCTCACTATGTGATCAGCTGGTGTTACTATGAGCAAGTGCATGAGCACTTTCATTTAGAAGAAGCCAGCCAGCCATGGAGGAGGGTGGGTTGCATGACTGATTGCCTTCATCTTTTGACTTGTCATCGACTCACCACTCGGAATGGGCGTTGCCATATTTTGGTTGGTGGGGGGGAGGAGGTGCTGCCATTGGGTGGGGGTGGGAAACATATTAAATTAATGGATTTAGTGCAGAGAAGTGGTAAAAGATGATGGACAGCCATGGAGGCAGGGGTGCTGATTGCTGCCCATCATGGGATTTTTGTTTTTAAACTGTGTGAGCTGTCGGGGAGGAAGGTGGGATGGATTCTAACAGAAGGTGGAGGACAGGGGGCAGTATATCTTACAGGGGGCTTTTTTTTGGTTATCTATATGTTCTGAATATGAATAGGCACAAATAGTGCCACTATTCGTTACATAGATCTGAATAACAAATAGTGCATTATCCATGGTATTCGGGAAACAGTATTTGTTACTCACACACCCCTAATCCTGGCATCAAGTTCATACTCCCCATTGCTGTGTTGCAGTGTGCTGATGCATTTAAATTGTCTGATAGTTTTACTCCTAGGTCCTTCTCTTTGGTTGTACTTTTCACTTTTACCCCCCCCCCCCAATTCTGTTTTCAGATTTGTTACCCCATGTACATTACCAAGCACTCTTTAGCACAGAATATCAACTGTCAGGTCTTTGACAACTTCTCTAGTCTTTCCAGGTGCCCCCTCATATTTTGTATCCCTTCCTTGCTATCCACTTTTCCACAGATCTTGGTATTGTACACAAAGAGGCAGACCTCACCTGATCCTTACTCCAATATCATACATGAACGTGTTGAAAACCAGACCATATTTCACTCATTAGTTGTTCAGTAGGAGTGCTCTAAGCTCTGCAAGGTAGAATATGCCAGTGAAATCCTTGAGTGGGAGAGGCCCCCTTCAGTGCAGATTTAAAAACAAAATCCTAGAAATCTGGAAAAATAACAGTGAACAACTGGAGTTCTGTAACCTTTTTTACTGTTTAAACGTGTTCATTTCCATTTCACCTTGCTCTCCAAATTCCAATCACTGACTTTGAACCCCTTGCTCTGATGCTGTCCTGCTGGCGAGGAAAGGGAAGAGACAATGCATCCACTGTAAACTTTGTTCCTCACAAGGGTATGTAAGAGCAGTCTGCATTTCTGAAGTGATTGCTTTCATCTCACTGCCCTCTCTGGACCAGCACAAAGGATTTAACAAGGGCCAAGACCCCCAACAGTCTCCCATCAATCAAATCCTTGCTCACAGTCATTCTTTCATAATTACAGGGTACAGAGTTTAACTAAGGCCCTGTCCACACTCACAAGCATCGGAGTGTAATGGTTTCTGTAACAGCTGCACACTTACCATTACCGTGTGTCCACACTCTCATCACAACGTTCTGCCTGATGGTTCATTCTGCAGCTTTTTGCGTCCGCGCTTGGCTCCTCAAGTAGCGATTCCAAATGATTCTGGCAGCTGCCATAATCCGTATTTGGAGAAGTGACACACATACTCCCACAATCCTGTGTGTCGCTTCTCAATGTATTCCAGCATGCCACCTCTTGTTTCCATGGCCACAGTAAACAGAAACAAACATGACACCATTGCATGGGTTCTGTTATGTGCACTGAACAGTTATTGTGGTGCAGAAGTCACCACAGCCAGCATCACCTAGCTAACACAAAACTGATGAGCTGGGTGTGTGGAGGGTACCCTAGCTGAACAAAATGCAGGCTGAGTTCTGGGATGTTTATGCTCTGGAAGTAGTGCTGAGATAAGGGCAGGGAGGGTTACATATTTAAAAAAATAGAGGGTCAGGATCAATGTGCCCTCTAATTTTTAGTCTCTGTGGGTTGGCGACTGATATGTGTGTGCTGCACTTTGTGCAAAAAAATTGATTCATGTGCACAAATTGAGTGGCTCAAACAAGTGATATATTTTATTGCCAGTAAATAGTAGAGAATATAACCAAACACTCAAATACTCAATGCAAAGTATAAATATACATTCTGACACAGTCCGAAGCTTGGATGTGCATTGTGAGCCGTAACAGTATGAACTGGAAATGTGTAAGCTATGTACATTTTAAAGAGTCTTGCATGCATCTAAAAGGGGTGCTGCTGATGATGCATTGCTAAGAAATCATCATTTACTATTTTTCTCTCCTGTCTTTCCCATTCTTCCAGTGGACTTACATTTTATTGATATCCATTTTTCCAGCAGATGTTAAAAACAGTTTTGTTCGCATCAGCATATCTAAATGGCTTTCTTCTAAGTGGTTTCTTTGTTTGCTTTTAATGCAGTTCATGAGGCTGAAGCCTCTTTCACAGTCAGCACTAGAAGCTTGGAAAGTAGTAGTAGTAGTACAATTTATTGTTCAGCATAAAGCAGTTACAATATACTAAAATCAGGACAAAATACATAGTAAATATAAATAGACAATAAATAAATCATCAAGGAACTTAAATATCTTTACAGTGCAATTCAATTTAACAGTGTCCCTTGAGTACCTTTTCACATAAAAAACCTCCACAGGACTTCAAGTCCCCCTAATAAACTTTAAAAATGAGTTGAGATTAAAAATCTTGCAAAGATCTCTTCCATGTTCTTCTGTTTCGTAGTAAACAAATATTCCAAAAGATCCTCCAAGGGGAGGCCGAGATCCCCCCAGCAGTTTTTTCCTAGTTGATTCGTACCTAGGACACAAGAGTACCACATGTTTGAGATCATCTATAGTCCCCACTCCAGATTTACAATATGGAAAAAGTACCCTCTCTCTTTTGTCTGAAATGAATGCATTGAGCATTATAGTTTTCAGTTCCGAATCTTGTATAGCTTCTTCTTTGTTTAGGACAGGTTAAAAAAGATAGATATGGCTCATATCACCATGAAATCTTTACTTTTTTTTTTATAAAATCCATATAGCTTAAGCTTGGAGAGTTGAACATAGAAAGAATTTATGTCATAAGTCAATAAGCCTCAATTTGACATCCTGCCTAGTCTCCTTAAATGTCTCGTGTAAATTTTATATAGGAGGTGGCCCAATCCGGCCGGCATTATTGTTTCCTTAATAAGTTGAGTAAAGGGATGTACATATCCCATGCTGGCCAATTTGATGGCTTCCACTACACACATTCTGGGATATCTTTGTTGGGGCAAAAGAAAAAGTTTAAACAGAAAGAGAATCTGTCGTTCACAGATGAGAGAATTCAAGGAACGTTGTCCTACTGCCAAGGCAAGAATACAGCCTGGAGTTCCATTTAAAAATATTAAGATGTATCTATAGAGTTTATTCAGAATTATTTATAATTCTCTAACCTTAGTATAACCCCAGATTTCAGAGGCATATAACATGATTGTTCTTATTTTGACATTAACAACTCTTAATACCCCGCTCACCAATGACTTACCATTTTGCTGTTAAATATTTTTAGGGCATTTACATAAGATCCCGTTTTAAATTGGATAGCCTCCAAATGTTTGGTCCAAGAGAGGCTATAGGCAAAATGGGCACCTAAATAGTCATAACACTTAACAGTGTCTATATGGTTACCATTTAGCCTAAAGCCTACCGTATTCTTGGTTTGAGAGCCAAAAACTACAGTGTTAGTCCTGCCGAGATTAACTTTTAGTTTCCTTTGAGAACAAAGAGATTTAAAGTGATCCACTTTTTTTAAGACCTAGGAATGAAGTAGAGAGCAAGACTAAATCGTCTGCATATGCTAAATATTCAATCCTTTGATCATTAATTTTTGGAGTATGAAAATCTGGGTTACCTAGCTGATCCAAGACAGTATTAATGTAGATGTTCAGTAGAGTGGGGGCCAAAATACACCCCTGTCTGCCCCCCACATTTGTCTCAAATCTATCAGATGACCATATTGATTATACTGGACCCTTACCCACATATTTTCATAGAGTCTATTAATAACATCAAGAAGTGAGGCCTCCAACTTCAGATCCCTTAATGTAGCCCAAAGGATTTTTCTGCTAATGCTGTTGAAGACTGAGGAGAAGTCCACAAAACAGCAATATAATCTGTTTTTTCTCACTTTAGTATGCTTCCAGATCAGGTGCTGAAGCACATAATAGTGTTGTACTGTAGAACAGTCCTTCTGGAAACCGTTCGGTGCCTCATTCAATACTGAGTTCTCCTTGACCCATGACAGCAATCTGCCCAAAATTATCCTAGAGAAAATCTTCTGTGAAACATCTATCAGACTAATAGGCCTATACATCCTTGGGTCATTCGGATCCTCTTTTTTAAAAATTGGGAAGATAACACTACCTGCCCAACTGGCAGGTGAGTACCCCTGAACCAGGCCATTAAACAGCAAAAGAAGAAAAGGAATCCATCAGTTGGTAAAAACCTTATAGAGATCACCTAGGACCCCATCCGGCCCTGGTGCTTTATTTACCTTAAGGCCAATCAGTGCCATCTGGATTTTGTCCTCTGTGATCAAGATAGGTCTTGGAAAAATGCCATCCTCCTGTATTTTGAAAGCATCAGGTGTCTCCTGCTCTTCATGAGAACAATAGAGATTGAAGAAAAGAGATGCCCAAACTTCAGGTGTAATATAGGCTTCAATCCTATTGGCATATCTATTATATCCCTGGGCAACAGCATTCCAAAATCGCCTTCCATCCCTATCCAAAACAGCCTGCCTCAGTTTTTCCCAAAGTCTCTGAGTATGTTTATGTCTCTCCCGTTTGAGAATTTTCCTATATTTTTCTCTTTCAGTCTTTAGCAATTTAAAATCTGCTGCAGGCTTAATTCTTTTATCTTACGCTGTCTTAGTTTTCCTTCAAACTCTTTCTTTGCCTGTAGACATACCGAATTAAACTAACACTTTTTATGAAAGGACCTAGGATGGTACGTTGTTTTACATCTAGGTCCAAGTAAAGAATTAATAGTTTCCAAATTCTCTAAAATATTAAAGTCCTTACTTTTGTCCAGGACCAACTCGTGAATATCACCTAAGACTTCTGTACTAAGAATTTCTTTGAAACTAGCTTGATGAATCGGCTCCCATCCAATCCTTCTCTTGTTTATGACTTCCAGACTCTCTTCCTGTTGTGCCTCACTCCCTAAAGTTCCAAAAGGGCATTTGATGTTAATTACAATAGCACAGTGTGCTGATTCTCATCTATCCATGACCTCTAACTTTTGGATCAGCTTTACTGCTTCCAAATTGGTCCAAACCTGATCAGGAGTTGAAGAACCAGTAGGTACTCTACACGGTAAGGATCTGACTAGATCGACCTGAGTTCTACCATTTAAAATACATAAATTTCTACTGGCCAAGCTCGCTAGCAATTCCCTACCTCTGAGGTTAGATGTTGGATCCTGAGCAGTCCTAGTATATGAGATATCTGGATTAATTATAGATATTATCCTCCAAGAAATGAGAAGGAATTCTGGCATTAAAGGGACACTGTCAACTTGTTTTTCATCATATTATTTCTAGTTGAAACCCCACATTTTATGATTGTTTACCCTTTCTAACATTCACTGATGTTGCTGTTTGTTTTGTCTGTCTCCTTGTTTAGTAGAACTGAAATGCATGGCAATGTATATTTATAAACAACCTTGTTTTGTTTACAATCCTGTTTCTGTTCTTACTGTATACTTCCTGAGCATTATAAACGCACTCCAACAGTGCAGTCACTCATAAGAAAGAAGCATCCTAAATTCCCACTGCATCATGAGGTGCTAGACTGTTTTGTGGGTGTTTCCAAGCCCAGGAAAGATGTGTTTGTGGTTGCTCAAGGGATGTAAACAAACCTGTTTTGGTGTGATAACACCAGTATGATGGGCAGTCTGTTTTTCACTTTTTTAAAGAAAACAAGTGTCAGAATCAAACTACCAGCTACATCAGCAATCTTTACTGACTGTTGGAAGTCATAAAATATGTTTTTTAAACTAGGAACACTTTGAGACCTAAGGGGGTTGACAGTGTCCCTTTAAAGTCTCCCAAAATAATTATAGGACAAGGTATACACTTATCTGACAATTTGTCAAGTGCCATTTTCAGATCCTGTATGAACAGGTCAGTGGGATCAGTAGCTCTATTGTGAGGGGGAAAGTATATATTGCAGAGAATGATCTTCTCTTGTCCATTGCTAATCATTAAAGCCAAAATATCCTCTGACTTAGTAGAATGTTAGTGATCTGAACATTTTGCAAAGTTTTGATAAAAAAGGAAATACCCCCTTTAAACCATCTAAACTTTTTATCTTTAGTTGCTGGCAGAGTAAAGACAGAATATCCAGCCAATTTGGGAGTTACATTTTTTGTACACCATGTTTCTTGCAGTCCAAAAATATCAAAATTTTCCAGAAATCTCACTACTTCATAGCCAATTATTTTAAGATGGATGCCCTCAATATTCCATGAAAGTATAGAAAGGGCATCCACATCTCGATCCCCAGCTCCCTTATCCAAATCCAGCTGGCATTCAGAGTTCATTTGTTTGATATTATCTACATGCTGCATTTGTCAGGCTTAATCAATAACTGTCAGCGGCCAGTAGGTATTAGGGTCAGTTAGGTTTCCAAAATCAATCAGGGGGTTATCTGCCTCTAAGACTGATTCTGGACTATCCTTAGTCTGTTTAAACCATGAAAAGACTTCACCCAAGCTTAACGTGTTAACTAAATGTATTCCCAAAACAATCCAGCTTGCTGGCCAGAGAAAGAAAGCTGCTAGCTGTATGAAGATTTTTAAATGTAATATCAATCTGTGTTGTGGGCTCAGGATCTCCATATAACTTTATGGACTCCACCATGTTTCTGGAGATATAAAATCCTAATGCTCTTTCCAGGAGCAGCAACAAATCTTCCCTAACTTTCCTATGAGAATCCTTGAGTGAAACCTTCCACCCAAAGATAGTTATGGTCCTACTCAGCCATACTTCTCTCTGCTTCAGTACGTGATCCTCTAACACTCCCAAGATTTTTCTCTGTGCTATTGTAGCCATCTCACTATGTACCTCCCTATTGAGAATCTCTTCTTGGGAAGGATAAGACTGTGTAGGAACCTCTATACATGATAGCTTCATGTTTAGCCTGGAATGTAGCACATACATCAATAAGTTTAGCCACCATGCTGTACTGCACGTTAGTCAAAGCAAAGTGGATCATGTCAGTAAAGGATTTTAATGATCCTCCTTTATTTTTTCAGCTACTATAAATCTGAAGTCATTGCACTGGCTAACAATTTCTGCCTGGTCCACTGATGAAAATAAATAGTCCTGGTATTTGCTGTACAGTCTCTCAATATTTGATAAGCCAAACTCAAAGCTGTGATGTGGCATTGCTACAAAATCAAAGGCAGATCAGTCAGAAAGTTCACCTGCAGGAAATCGGCTGTCCAGATGGTCACATAACAGGCCAATGGAATGCAAAATTGCTGTTGTGTTGTGCTTACCTCCGCTGTGCAATTAGCCAAAAGCAGTTTTATTGGTTGGCTCCAGTAGACAGTTTCACCCAGGTACTGGCTTCTGATATTTTTTTTATTTTTGCCCTAGCAATCTGTACAACTTCAACTGTTGTTAGACCATTTTCTGAAACATCTTAGACAACTCTGCCAACTCCAAAAGTACATCATTTAATACTGTTATGGCAATGTGGTATTCAGGGTTGGACAGCTTCTTAAAGCAGTACTTAGCAATGGGATCTTTGATGGATGCATGCATAATTGTGTGTGATGTCATTTACCCTAGGTATGGTTTACAATGACTATACTGGGTATTGTCAAGCTCAATGGGGGGGGGGGGTTAAAATGTATTTTTGCAATGTAGTGAATGAGTCAGTGTGATGTGAGAGAGGAGGTGCATTTAGGAGACTGTATTTCTCTTCCATTCCGGATCCATACTAAGCGTAGTCTGAATTTATGAAATTAAATGAAAAGGACATTTTTCGCTGTTATTTCTTGTTGTCCATTTTAGAATTACTATCCCCATGTAGCCAACATGGGCAACCTTTTACAATCTCTAATTCATTGAATCTCAAATGTGTATATAATATGAGACCCTGTTTTAAAGAGAAGCGCAATCTCATCTCTTTAGACATATGTACAGTTAGTATCTCAGCCTGCCAATTGAGAAGGTTATATCCATCCTGGCCCCCAACAAATACTTCAAAAAATGAGACAAACAAACAGTTGGTCTTTGATGCTTTTATTGTAAACAAAAACTATAGTTTCCCCATTTTCTTGTACTGAAAAAAAATGAACACGCTTTCAACGGTGAGGCTTTAAATCCATTATAAACACATTTTGTATGTGAGAAGCTGCTTAGGGAGGATGCATATTACACTGAAGTTGTGCAACTTTAAAACTGAAATAATATAATATACACCCTATGTCAGAGACTCTCTCGCATTGCTTTGTTGGGGGGAATCTACCAAACAAATAAAACATGCCATTTCTGTGAACAGCAGGGGAATACTGTTCATTATCAAGTACTGTCTTACTGAAAAGAGGTGTCAAGCCAAAAACATTGCTGTAACTGCAAAGCCGATTGGTTGGAATTTTGCAGACAGGTTCCATTGTTCAGTCAGTGGAGCAAGAGGCAGATGTCTGGCTTGTTAAAGTTAATGGGTTGTGGCCTCAGGGTGGGCATACAATGTTTCTTTCCCATTCACTTTCATGTCCTGCTGTCTGAGTCTAAAATCTGAGTGACTATAGTCACTACTTAATGAACATGAGAATCCCTGTCAGCTGCTTTGTGCGCTACTGCTGAAGCCGTATGCAGGTTATTTCTGACTGCTGTGCGGGTGCACGTGCGCACACCTTAGGGGGAGCATAGGTCAGGATTTGGGGGGCTGCTGTGATAGGATCAGGGTTGGTATGTCTATTTTAAATAACAAATGGAGAGTCAGAGGTGCCGCGCTCCCTTATGGGATACACGACGCAGCCATGAAGGACTGAGGATTCAACATCATGCTCTCACCCATCCACACTGGTGAGTGCACAGAACTTTTACCATTCTTGCTGCCAAACATTCCTGCTTCTGATCTTGAGACTACCTTTAAACAGGTCTCGAGATCGGAAGCAAAACCAGATTGGGTACCGTTACCAATGCAGATGTGCACCGTTTTTGTCAGACTCTGTAAGAGTTGCACTCTGCGGTAATGGTGCAGACTTGCGAGTGTGGACAGGGCCTATGAACTACACATGCTTATGCCAGAGCCTGGGTTATACTCTGCTTCAAAGCTGTAACTTTCTATACTGGGGATGCCCATGAGGCTCCATTGTTACAACCAGCACATTAATGTTTCTGATCTAAACTGATCAGTGATTGCTCTGTGTGTGTGAGGGAGGGAGGGAGGGGAAGCATCAGGAATTTCTCACCAGCTTTGAGCATTCATTTATTGATTAAATGTTTCTACACTTGGAGAGTCACATTTAAACAGCCACTGACATGATTTGGGCAGGCAACTTATTTCAGGGAGCTGCCTACCAGATAAGCTAAATGAGCTAGTTGGAACAGTTTTTAAATAGTGTAAAGGTATTAATTTTACCTTATTTTGCTTTGCTCGTAACTTCCGCATATGAGCTGAATGATCACCGAGCACTGCAGCTCTGCCCCAGAAAGCATCACTTTGATGACGTGAGGTAGAGGATAGGGTTGTCAGAACTAGTTCGTGAAAGATTCCAACCCTCCTCGAACCCTGGTGTTCGAGTTCTAATTTAGAACTCAAACACTAGAGGATTCGCAAAAGGGTTCAAATCACAGCACCCATTTCTGTGTCTGCCTGGCCGCCCTTCATTGCTGTGCTAGGCTGTTGCCCAAGTTGTTTGAAAAAAAAAGTCTTACTTTACTTATGGCTCCTCCTCCCTCCCGGGTGGCACTGCTGGTGCTGTTTACAATCCATTCAGCTCCTGTCTGTATTGTGTGGCTCAAGACAGTTGTTTGGAGGGGGTGTAGCTGGTGAGGTTGCACTCTGGAGTCACCGTCACCTGAGCAGCCGCTATGCTGTCAGGTGGTGGAAAGAACGTCCAAGGGGTAAGCATCACGGGATCCATCATCCGGGAAGTGAAGTGTGGTTGTGGCTCCAGTCCTGTGTCTGATTTCAGATCAAGGAGCAGGGGAGTCATTTAGGGGTCACCAGGGGTCGCATTCGCGACCTCTATGAAAATTTTGCTACCCCTATGACAGGGCTTGCGACCCCTGCTGCCATGGCTTATGGATGCTGCTTGGCCGTTGGCCGCTGCTGACCGGACAAATTTAAAAAAAAACACTTTTTTTGCCAAATTGCCTCCCCAAGAGCTGAGAAATGTGTCCGCACCCCCCCCAAAATTCCAAGTCCCAGAGTCCCAGTGTGCATTGAGATGGGGTTGGTACTACCGTGATTGGCTAGGAAGACCAGTGGGAGGGACTAGTCACAACATGGTGCGGTGGTGGATGAGGGAAGGAACGTCACGAAAAGTGGGAGAAGAGCCTGTGTAAGTGCGAGCACAGCAGACAAGGTATCCCTTTGGAGGCGGGACAGGCGGCGGGAAAGTAACAGTTTGAAAGCTAGCTAGACAACGACAAGCTGAGGCACCAGGAAAGTGGATCTAGGAGGAGGGGCCAGTGTCAGATTTGGGGTTTTATTTTTTATTGATCAGCCAGGCACTGCACCGGGCGCAGTCTAGGCCAGAGAGGAGAGGACAGGACTGGAGCAGCAGAAGCGCACGCCGCGGAGCCCCTCAGAGGAGTTGGAGACACAATGACGTGGGGCTGGTCTGAGACAGGACAGAGATGGTCAGATGAGATCTGGAGAAGCCTGGATTGAAGGAGAACAAGAACAGTACAAGCAGTGAGGTAGGCAACAAACAATAAAGGGAAGAAAAAAACTGCTTTCACTGCTTTTGCTTGCTTCTTAAAAGGTGGTAAGCCTCTAACAGAGGGAGTTGGGGTGGACCATTTACAAGAGACACTGCTGTGGGGGAGCCCGCTTACTTGTGAATGCAGACACTAGGACACCAGAGGGCATATGGGGGAGGGGGGACTGACTGGCCTGTCCAGACTGGGAGTCATGATGGGCATGGGGGATAGAGCAGAACTGTGGAAGTGGGGGCTGACTGGTGTGTTTGGTACCAAGGATACAGAAGCACGGGGGGGAGAGGGCAGTACAGTGGGGATGATAGCTTACCTGTGAATGTGGACACAATGGGATAGCAGAGGTCATGGGAGGGGTAGAACTGTAGAAGTGGGTCTTGGGAGTGGACTGGTGTGTCTGGTTCAGAGGATACGGGGGGATGGGGAATGGAGAAACAATCAAGAGAAATGGAGGGATGAGAGAGAGTTTGAGAAGTACTGGGTGACCTTGTAGAGTGTGGGAGCCTGGGGGTACATGAGGGGCAGGAGTGAGTATAGCGTTTAAAGAAGGGTATACCATAGCCGCAGTGACTCCCCAACAGCGAAGACCATCACAGCAACAGGATTTGGGCAAAATCTGCATGTCACTGTGATGGTGTCTGCACGGCCAGGGGACTGCCTTTTAGGGTGTTTCGTCCCCCGGTTCAACTCCGACTCGGAGTTGGAATCCTAGAGACTGGGGGGTGTGGGGGTGGAGCCCCCCACATTGGGGGGTTCAGGGATGCAGCCCCCCTAATGGAAACACAGAGGCATCCCCGGCACCGCATTGCTGACACTTGGCAATGCAGCTGTCGCTGTCGGGGATATCTCTATGTCCGCTGTCGCTGCTGCATGGTAAAACTGTTTGCACTAAAGCCTATTCATGCCCACATGAAACAAACTGAACATTATTTTAACTGATGTGTCCTCTGAAGTCTTGATTTTAAACAAAGAACCAGAAAATAAAGTTACCTCATCAAACCCCTTTCACAAAGTCTGCACTGAGTAAAAATCACGCAAAAACACTGTGGAGATGGTTTTAACCTGTATCACTCAAACTGCAACCCTCATATCACAACAAGAAAAAGAATGTAAAGAACAAAAGACAAAACAAATTCTGGGATTCTTATTTTGTTTATTTCAGCAAGGCACCAACAAAATGATAAATCCATTAAAGCAGCATTATTTGTTAGTTGGCAAAAAATTTCATCCTATAGTTTTTTTGCCAGAAATGTATTTCTGGCATCCTTAATGTGTGAAATGGTGCATTTTAGGCCAGGTTCAGGAGCAAAGCATGGCTCACCCTTCAGTCTTCTTGCCTTCTTTCCATCACAGAGCAGCTGCTAACAATAATAGCTACCTCACAGGGATGAGAGGTAAGCTGCGGGAGATGGCTGCTTGTTCTACTGTAGGCAATGATGGCAGAAAAAGACTAATGGCAATCCATTCTGCCTATGGTTCCCTATCTAAACCCGTGACCTAATGTCCACCCAGAGTCCTAGCCCTCTCTATCCACACCACTATTCCCCTCCCAGTATCTGTTGCCTTGAGTAACCATTATACCCATCACTTTGTCCCAACCTAGCTTGAAACCAATAATGGTTTTAGCGCCCACCACCTTGGCAGGTAGACTGCTCCATGGTTCCACCACCCTTTCTGTAAAATAATACTTCCTCATGTCTCTCCAGGCATCTCCAAAACTCACACCTGCAAGGCAACCTGCCACTGCACTGTGATAGTAAGGAACCAGAGTTAAAATCTCTATCTGACAAAGCGATTGCTAGACCTCATTAACAGTAAACTGTGACAATTGGAATGTTATTTGAATACTGTACTGAGACTAACAATCACATTCTGGGTGTGAATACTGAATAACACTGGCAATCTGTTTTGTAAACTCACTGCTATGACATAGATAAGATAGGTTTATACAGTTCTGACATCACAACAGTGTGATTACAAGGTTGTAATCTGTTTGATTTCAATGGGTAATAAGGGCTACCCATATATTATAATATTGTTTAATATTTGTACAGTTGAGGAATGGGACTTTCACTATACTGATGATTCCATAATTTGATGAAAACTAGCTATTTCATTTGAATCAACATCTGTAATGACCCATTTCGCATTTATATTCAGACTTTCCTATCCAATTCATACCCATTTTTAAATTACTTAGTAACTAGCTCTATGTCACATTGACAAATGCCACCCCCTCTGGCCCCGCCCACACAGTGGCCTTGCTCACATCGTTCCCACCCCACCTTGCTACCCCTATGATTTTGCTGAAATGATGCCCCTGTCGAGGAGGATGTTCTTCTGAGTGCTGGCTGTGCTCTGCACAGCAATTCTAATTCTACTTTATTACTTACTTGCAGCTGTGAGTTTTGTTTGGGTGGCTTTTTACAATTTGAATTAAAAAAGCTTACTTTGTCATTGTTGGCTTTCTGGAAATGGAAAAAGCTTGCCTTAAAGGGGAAATAAAACAAAATGGAATGGGGGCCAGGGAAAGAAGAGTCGGGACTCGGAAGGGAGATCACCCTGGCTGGGGGGGGGGGAGGAAGAGATTAGGGGAACAGAAGAAAGCCAACAAACAGGGAACACATTAAAATAAATTATACAAAGTAAGAAATCATCAGGACTGTGCTGATGGGGTCCTTTCACCCCAGACTTCCTGATACATGCAGTTCAGTTAGTTTTTGAGACATTTATCCACTGTCATACATCTCAACTGTCATACATTACGAGGAACAGTGCCTCATTTTACTTCAAAAAAGCCCCATGTTCCACATTGAGAAGATGTGTCCCACATTCTGTTATGATTTTAAAGGAAAAATTCATTGTATGTAATATGAAAAATATATTATTCAATTAACAATGAACTTTGTGAACATAAAGGCATACATTTTATGTGTTCTGAGCTTCTCAGTTAAACATTTGACTGTGTGGCCCACATTGTGCATATTTGTTCCACATCTTGAGAGGCAATGTCCCATATTTAGAGGAGGAAAGGTTGAGTATGTTCACTGTGTTGTGTCACTCTGTCTCCTGTGGCATACTGTGGTCAGCCCATCACCTTACTGTGTGCCCTTCGACTGCACTGTACCCTACCCAGTGTATGTGACTGTGTGCAGCCCAGAAACCAGTTGTGTAGGGGTATCCTTAAATACATGCCAGAAATATATTTCCCTGTTGGGAGGGGAGGTAGAAACATCACTTGTCAGTACCAAAAAATAAAATCTATGTGTCAGCCATTGTGAAACTCCGTCTCCTACGTGGCATACTGGCCATCATTCTGCTGTGTACCCTTTGACTGCTTCACTGTACCCAATATATAAAAGTCACACATGATCATTTCTCTCCCCTTATGCTGAACAGATTTTATTTCTTCTTGTTCTCAATTTCATGTGTATTTCACTGTTATCTTCATTATTGGCAGCACAATTAAAAACATAGGGTTCGAGTTCTAAAAAGTTCTAAAAAAGATTAGAACCCTAGAACTTTTTCAAAAGTTCAAGATTAGAACTAGAATCCAGAACTTCAGAGGGTTCTGACAACCCTAGTAGAGGACAGGACTGCATGTGCTCTATGTAGTTATCAATAGGATCAGGGAGGGGTGGCTGTCTAAATGTACTACAGTTATCTTTGCTGGCAGTTCTACATGTATGGGGCTAGTGTATGTGTATATATATATATATATATATATATATATATATATATAATACATACACACACACACACAGAGAGAGAGAGACACACATATATATATATATATATATATATATATATATATATGATATACTAGTCCCATACATGTAGAACTGCCAGCAAAGATAATCGTAGTACATTTTTTCATTTATTTGCTTTTGGTAACTGGGTAGGTGCGCTAGGCAGGACCTGCCTATTTTCAGGCACAACCTGGGACAGAACAAGTACAGAGATCAGATCAAATCAGCAGCTACAAGGACATCAGAATGAAATACAAAGGAGTTACAGGTACACCAGAGCTAGCACATGACACATATTACTTGAATGAAAACTTGTACCCAGTAATATCTAACAATAAAAGTAGGGGTATGGGATTTCAAAAAAGTGGACTTCAGCAAATGAGGCAAAAATTAAAGAAAAGCATATAGTGGATGTAGAGGGCACAAAAGAAAAGTGGGTAGCATTTAAAAAGGAGGCGATTACAGTGGCAGATTGCTGAAGTGAAATGGTATTTAAAGGAAAAAGGACTAAGGTGACAATGCAGTTCACAGTCAATGTAAAGGCAGCAGTAAGAGCCAAAAGGAGGGCATTTCCTAAGTATAAGGGAAATCAAAAGGAGGAAGATAGGATGTAGTATCTGGAAGCAACAAGAGAAACCACAATTAAGATGAGGGAAGCCACAGCTTAGACAGAGCTTTAGTTGGCAGCTGGAATGAAGAAAGGTGAAATTACATTCTTTTGATAAATCCAGGAGAAGTGTAAGGTTTGAGCAAGGATGGGTGACAGGAGGGGAACAAGGGTAAGGCAGAGATACCGAACAATTATTTTTGCTCTGTGTTTACAAGGAGAAGGTATGCCAACACTACCTTGACAACTCTACCGTGACAGACACTACAGAGACAACAGCGCCAGGTCGTTGTAGTGTCTGCGCCGGACCCCGTCACTGCTTTCTGGGGGTATTGCACCTCCTCCCCAAAGCAACTCTGACTCACAGTTGATTATTTAAGTAGTAGGGAGTGTGGGGTGCAGAGCCCCCCACATGGGGGTTTGGGGGCAAAGCCCCCGAAGAACACAAAGTTTGATGTAACTCCCTTTATGCCGACCACAATGCGGTTGACATAAAGGGGTCGCTGTAACATCAGTCGACAATGAAATTGAACAGGGTGGTCAAGAGGGCTGTTACTTCCTCCCTCAGCTCCCTTAATTCTCTTGGGTGGACCTCATCTGGCCCCATATCCTTGTCCACCTTCAGAATTTCAATGAAATTGTCAACCGACTGTCATAGATCCCAAGGAGAGGATCGGCCACTGCCAGTATGTGGGTTCAGGGAAGGAGCAAGTACATTGGGTGTTCAGTCCAAATAAGAGAGAAGCTGAGAATAAGAGAGAAATAAGAGCTGGCCATGTAGCATGGTGGTGAGAGTGGCTGGCTATGGTTGGGAGGGTGCAGGGTTTGGGTTTGAGAAGGCGTAAGTGTTTTGGGGGGATAGGGGGAAGGCTGAAATGCTGAACAGTCACTTCAGCACAGTATTCATGAGGGAGGAGGCATGGGAGGGGGGGAACACCAGGCCAGCCGAAAAGGTGGGGGGAAGGGTGGACATGACCCCCTTCCGGGAAGAGGAGATCTTGAGGGAGCTCAAGGGCCTGAAGGTGGACAAGGATATGGGGCCAGATGAGGTCCACCCAAGAGAATTAAGGGAGCTGAGGGAGGAAGTAACGGCCCTCTTGACCACCCTGTTCAATTAATCCCTACAATTGGGGGAAATCCCGAAGGACTGGAAGAGCACAGATGTACTACCCCTGCACAAGGGAGGGGGGAGGCATGACATGAGCAATTACAGGCCAATAAGTCTGACTTCTGTGGTTATCAAGCTCATGGAAAGACTGCTCAAGGACAGAATCACCAGCTACCTGGAGGCAAATTACCTCCTTGACCCCCTGGTAGCATGGTTTTACCAAGGGCAGGTCTTTCCAGACAAATCTGGTTAGGTTTTTTGACTGGGTCACTAAGGTAGTGGATCGGGGGGAAGGGGCATGTGGACATAGCTTACCTGGACTTCAGGAAGGCTTTTGATATGCTGCCATATGGAAGGCTGTTGTACAAAATAGAGTGCCTGGGTCTGGGGCAGGGGTGGTTACAAGGTGAGTGAAAAACTGGTTGGTGGGCAGAAAGCAGAGGGTGTTAGTCAATGGGGTGCCCTCAGGAGTATCAGCGGTCACTAGCAGTGTTCCCCAGTGGTCAGTGCTGGGACCCCTGCTGTTCAACATCTTTATAGGGGACCTAGCTGAGGGGCTGGGGGTAGAGTAAGCCTGTTTGCGAATGATGTTAAGATCTGCAATAGAGTGGACTTGCAGGATAGGGCCAAGAGGATGCAGAGGGACCTACGGATAATAGAGGAATGGGCCAGGAAGTGGAAGTTATTGCTCAACATGGCTAAATGTGAAATCATGCACCTAGTCAAAAAGAATGAGAGAGCAGAATACAGTTTTGGGGGAAAGTCACTGGTGGTGACCATGGAGGAGAGGGATCTGGGCATCATCATCACACAGGACTTGAAGGTGGCTGAGCAGTGTGCCAGGGCAGTGGCAACAGCCAGTAGACTGTTGGGTTGTATTGGGAGGGGGATCACCAGCAGAAGAAAAGAGGTTTTGATGCCCTTGTACACCCAGCTGGTCAGGCCAGATCTGGAATATGGGGTCCAGTTCTGGAGGCCTTACTTAAAAAAGAATGTGGAGAGGGTGAAGTGGGTACAGAGGACAGCGACAAAGATGGTGATGGGGCTCGACCACTTGCAGTACCAGAAGAGACTGGGAGCCCTTGACATGTACTCCATGGAACAGAGGTGGGAGCAGAGAGACATGATAGAGACTTATAAGTACCTATAAGGGATCAAAAAAGTGTCTACAGAGAACCTATTCCACCCGAAGGGGTGCCCCAGGAAGAGGGGTCATGATCTCCAGCAAGAGGGCAGGAAGTTTTAGTGTAAAATCAAGAAATACTTCTTTACTGAAAGGGTGGCAGGCACCTGGAATGGGCTGCCAAATGAAGTGGTGGGCAGAAATACAGTGGGGGGGGTTCAAGAGGGCTTGGGACAGGCATAGAGGGATGTTGAAGGAAGCAGGGGGGAACCACAGCAAGCCTAGAGGTTGCTGGACAAAAGGGCAGACTAGATGGGCCTGGTGGTCCTCTTCTGCCATCACTTTCCTATGTTCCTGTGTTCCCAAAAGGTTGTTGGAAAAGCTAACAGGGTTGAAAATAGATAAATCTATTGAACCTGATGCTTACACCTGAGGGTACTACGAAATGTACTATAGCAAGAGTTGTAGTAGGGCCATTTGCAGATGTAACCCCCCATTACCCGGGGTTACAAGAATCTCGGTTAGACCTAGTGGTAGGCAGGGAAGGCAGCTTGTGAAACTCCAGTTAAATGGATTTCACACTGTCTCACTCTGTTCTCAATATCAGCTGAGACTGAGGGATGACATCATTTTAGAACTGTCACAGCTGCATAAGCCACACTGGAATGTTGCAGTTGGAGGTTAGAGTAGAACGCTGGGGAATTTGAAGTCAGTCTGTTGCAGTCTGTAGTAGAGGAAGGAGGTGCTCTGCTGTAAGCAGGCCCTCAGAGTCTTAAGCTCTGTCAAAGAGCTATTTTTTTGTATAGGTGTGTGTTCTCACATGAAGAGGAACACAAGAAGAGCCAAATGAAGAGACCACCTTCAGTCCTTCAGAGCCCCATCCCTGCGGGGATGGGGGGGAAGGAATCAGCCTGTTTCCTGGGGCAATCCCCCTGATCCGGCTAGGGAACAAGAAGCTGCCTGAGTTAAGTTCATGCTGAGGCACCAGAAGTTCTTGACGAGATTTCTTTGAAGAGAAAACGCCTATGGGGCACCTGCAACCAAGGGGTGAGTTCGCTCTGCTAAAGGGCCAATGTGTTTTCACCTGAAACAAGATGAAACTAAAGTGACTGTTACTGTGGAGTCAGGAAAAGACAGGCAAGTACAGTTTGGAAGATGTGGGGATTGAACTGCTTAACTCCGTGGGGGTGTCTACAGTAATGGACACAGCCACTTTTTAAGTATGTTCAAGTTCAGCACAAATGGGATGGAAAGACCATAGATTGAATGTGAATATATTTAATGAGAATCTACACAGCAAAGTGTTTTCAAGGATGAGGTGTTACAGTCCAGAGAAATGGCCGGGTATGAATTATGGGAGCGAGAGGTGGGAGACCCCCCCACCACTAGTAACCAAATTCACCTCTACGGATTTGCTTTGGGACACCTGTTGCTTTCTCTCAGGTACTTGGCCAGTGCCTGAGGAAAGTACCCAGACATGGGATTGATGAGGAAGATTCTCTGATGGAGCCAGAAGTGCTTATAGTTGGTTTAGGGAGCCACCAGTAAATGTTTCCATGCTATATGGAAAGTGTCCAAAGGGCTGGCAATGGAGCCGAGCCAGGGAAGGAAGGTAGTCCAAGTGGCTGGCAAGGGAGCTGAGCCAGGGAAACCTAGAGCAGAGTACACATTTGGGCTGTGTGCCCAGTGTGTTTCAAAGCCTGAAGGCTAAAGTGAAAGTGGATGTGTTCTGATCTCCATAAATCTGCATTACCAGGAGTGTAGACCCGTGGGGGTTCATCTATGCTTTGTTATTCTGTTGGATGTGAATAAAAGCCACACTTTAGAATCCCACTTCTGGTATTGGACATTACAGTTATTGCTTCCTGTGTCCGGAGTTACTTGGGTGCCCCTGTTGCAGAGTAGCCAAACCTAACCAATGTGCCGAGTAGCATATTGATCCCCGAACCCAGCCCACCAGGTAGTGCTGTCAAGATGGAAATGGCATACCTGGGTGGGGGTTACAAAAATGGAGGCAACGCTGAGGATTTGGGTTTGGAATTTAGGAGGAATGTAAGAAAGATCGCTTGGACAATGGCTAGCATTTTGGCTATCTGGCAGTGGGTAGCCCAAAACAACTGAAGCAATGTTTAACTAGTGTGCCGCTGTATGCTGTTATGCATGTGCTGCTATTAAAATGCCAACTGATTACCAAGGAGCAGTAAAGCCTGAGAGTGTATGCCCTTGTCCTGCATCAAATTACAGTGTTTGCCAGCTTTTAAAAGTGTTTGTGACAAAGAAAAGTGGGGAAAGCTGTGGATAGCAAAAGGAAAATTGTGCCCTAGATGTTGGAAATGCTTTCTGTGTGGACTGAGAGACTTATTGTGCTTAATGGCCATGAAAAATGGTTAAAATAGTGCTCCCGCCATGGAGTCAATTAAAAAAAAAGTGTGATTTGCAGTTTAAATTTGTCTGCTCGACGATCGCTGTGAGGAGAAGAGCATTAGAGAGGAAAGAGGCTCATTTGCATGGCATCGAGTGATTGGTGAGACTGTAATCAGTCCCACCCCCAAGCCAGCCCTAGAGCGACTGCACAGCATTCGAGAGGGATAGTGAGTGGAGAGTGCGAACTGGCTTACCAGGAGGAGCGTCGCGGTGATTGAAAGCTCTATAAAAAGTTTAAAAACTGACTTTTCTGTTTAAATTCTGGCTCAACCCACATCTCGATCGACTGGACTGTGAATGTGGTGTTTACAGGGACAATCGGCAGGACTGCCAACCTGCTTCCTTCCAGAGGCCTCCAAGACTGGCTGCAGGCCATTTTTCCATTGCAGCAAACAGCTACTGATAACAGTGAGTACCAACAGAAATAATTGCTCAAACTGTGTGATTTCACCAAAAGCCAGCTGAATTTGTGTGTAGCAGTGTAATCGCTTTGCAAAGAAGGACTGTGTTAAGTTTTACCAGCAAAAGCAAGAATTCTAAGCAATCGACTGTGAGCATAAGTATAGGTTCAGCGTCAGTATAATTTTCAAAGCCATGTGAGAGACTGTGAGTTGTATCAGATATGCAGCAAGAAATGCAGGCAATCCAGTGCTATGAAATACTGAGGCTTTAAGGGACTGTAAGCTAGAGCAATGTCTTCAGCGAGTAAAAAGTCTGTGGTAAATCATATAAATGTGCTAGGAAAAAGAACTGTGCAAGTTTGTGCAGTTTGAGCAAAGTTATCAGTAGAGTGTATAAATCAGATGCGCAGTGGCTTGACCCAATTACAGAATGTTGATGCGTAGGAGTGCTGCCGCTGCCATTACAGGATGGGGTAGTAATGTAAACACAGCAGCAGAGGAGCCATTTTGAAAGAGAAAGAACATTTTTAGTGATGTGGGACTTGAAATAACAGTGAGCATTGTTTGTTTTTTCTCTGCAGTCATGGCTTCAGGACCAGCCCGTTACCCGGATCATGTCAGGGCTGTGATAGCAGTAGAAGTTAACAAGTTAAGGGACGTTGAGAGATGTTACTACGGGGGATGACTGCCTCCTCATGTGACGATTCCTGGATATCCAGTGTGAGTATCTGTGATGTGCTTAAATGCTGGAAGGGACGTCTTCATGGTACCTCACTGTTCTGGGTGCCTAGAGAAATATGGTTATTTAAAGCACCCAAGATTTGTTTGGCTCCCACATGGACAAAAGTTCAATAATCTGCAGTTGACAGCACACAGCACCAGGCGGAGCCTGTTGGAGAAGGCCCCTCAGAGTGTGGCACGAAGCTAGAGGGTGCAGACTTACAGACAGAACAATGTGCTGATGTTTCAGAGTTTGAGTCGCAGAGAGACATTTCAGGAAGAGCATCAGTAGACCCTTGGAGAGAGGGGCCTAGCCCAAGTCTCGTAGGTGAAGACAAGACGAGGGAGGCCTTTGAATGGGAAGTTTCGACATCTGCGCCTAGCAAAGAGTGGACAGTCTCAGGAGTGAGGATGACTGCTCACTCTTGGACACAGATTCTCAGTGAGGAAGAAGAAGAGGGGGAACCTATGTGGCCTTGTGAAAAAGGAACTGGTACACAGCCTCAAGCTCTTGTCTCTGAGGAACGAATGGAAGAGAGTGGTGATTTCAATGCCCTGGCTGTGCAGGAAGGAGCCAGGGATCCATTTTTTGTGTCGTTGAGAATGCATAGCTGGCAGAACCAGGACTGGCCACCCCAAGCCAGGTCAGAGGTCGCAGGTTGACCAAAGCTAGTAAAGATGAAACACTGGTTTGTAGGAAAGCAAATGAAATCTATGAGATGTCCTTTCCTATCTTTCCTCGGAGAGTCTAGGAGGAGATTGAAAAAAGCAGGAAATGCTGGATTTGGGAAGAAGCAATGAAATATGTTCATCCTGGTGCAAACAAGCATGTCAAGAACAGAAAGTTTCAAGAAAAATACAGCCAGTGGAAAAGAGGCAGGACACTGTTTATTGACACTGTTCGAATTATGGATGGAGAGGGACATGAAACCTTTCACAGTGTGAATTATGAGCGCCCAGATGGGGTAATAATTCCAGCACCTGACCCATTGTGCTATTGGCCACAATGCCAAGACCACCCTGCAAATGTGCCCATGCCTACCAAGTGAAAAGCAGGGCAGTGGTAGCCAGTGCTGCCATCCAGCAGTTGCTGTACCTATGTTGTTCCACCAGACTGGCATTCCAGGAACCAGGTGCCCCACATTCATCAGTTCTACAGTGTACTGGCTATCCAGAATCCATCGACTGGCCCACCAGATGACTTCAGATCCAGAGAGGACACCAGCCCAGCTGTATTCTGATTCATCGCCTGGATATTGGATGACTTCAGACCAGCTGTTTTCCTTTTTGTTCCTGTTTCAAGGTTCCATCTCCAGAGATGACATAAACCCAGTAGTTTCCAGATTTGCCCTCCTGTCGTTTCCCATAAGACGTCTTCCCAGCTGTATTGGACAAATGCAGCCAGGGAGAGTCTTTGGCCGAGGATCAGGTGTGGTATCGTGTTGTTCTACAAGGGGCTGGTAAGTCCAGACTTTTCTATTCTTATGACTCTGCAGTACACACCCTACACTAGCAGACTCCAGATGTTTGAACTGTTGTCAAAGACTCTCCCTTTCGGGACTTTGGCCTGCTAGGACTGTGCTTCACCGGGCTCCGGCCCAGGAGAGATTCTTTAATGGACTTGCCTTTGGGCACTGTGATCACTAGATGGGACTTTTAGGGCACTCCATCCCCCAAATAATGTGTATTGTAAATAATGTCATTGTTTTCTATGGTTTTCTAAGGTTTATACTGTTTTTTCTACTTTCCTAAAAAAATCTTTTTTGGGGATTCTTCAGTGTTCAAATGGTAGGGGTTTAGATAGACTGTGTATGCAGATTAGGAGTGTGTGTTGTCTTTCTTTTTCTTGGAGGTGTTCCTGAAGAAGATAAAAGAGAAGACAAGAAGAGGAGGAGGGACTCAGCAGAGTACCTCAGTAGTACTTTAGAGTGTTGTGTTTAAAGTACTGTTGTTTTTGTTGTTACTGTGTGTAACTTTTTTCCTTCCACAGATATGGTTGTGGGGGAATGTTGGAGTAATGTATAGTGTATGATATTAGCTCCTGGTGTGTGGTTGCATGGTGTCTAGGGTCGGGGGGAGGTCCCCTGTTTGTTTTGTTTTGGGAATTTTAAGTTAGAGGCAGACAGGTTTTCCCTAGAGGGCTGGGGGGATAGACAGGCTGTGGTCCTGAATGGCCATAGCGGCTGCAGTACTGATCTATTAGAGGTATGCTCTCGGCAGTTCTACCAGAGTCACTAGGTACTCATAGTTAGCGGGTAGAGTAGAGGCTGATATGTCAGCCAAAGGCCTCTAGGCCGTTAGTGTTGTCTGTCTGTGCTAGCACATGGTAGGGGAGAAGGTAGCGCTACCTCCCCATAGTCAACACATTGGTTGAGATGGCCTAAGCCGGGTGACTAATGACGGCGGACAGTCATTTTCCTGGCCCAGGGTGAGTATAACCTCGCTGTTACCCGGGGTTACAAGAATCTCAGTTAGACCTAGTGGTAGGCAGGGAAGGCAACTTGTGAAACTCCAGTTAAATGGATTTCACACTGTTTCACTCTTTTCTCAGTCTCAGCTGAGACTGAGGGATGACATCATTTTAGAACTGTCGCAGCTGCATAAGCCACACTGGAATGTTGCAGTTGGAGGTTAGAGTAGAACGTTGGGGAATTTGAAGTCAGTCTGTTGCAGTCTGTAGTAGAGGAAGGAGGTACTCTGCTGTAAGCAGGCCCTCAGAGTCTTAAGCTCTGTCAAAGAGCTATTTTTTTGTATAGGTGTGTGCTCTCACATGAAGAGGAACACAAGAAGAGCCAAGTGAAGTGGTAGAGACCACTTTCAGTGGTTCAGGACCCCATCCCTGCGGGGATGGGGGAAGGAATCAGCCTGATTCCAAGGGCAAGCCCCCTGGTCCGGCTAGGGAACAAGAAGCTGCTTGAGTTAAGTTCATGCTGAGGCACCAGAAGTTCTGGACAAGATTTCTTTGAAGAGAAAATGCCTGTGGGGCACCTGCAACCAAGGGGTGAGTTCCTCTGCTAAAGGGCCAATGTGTTTTCACCTGAAACAAGATGAAACTAAAGTGACTGTTACTGTGGGGTCAGGAAAAGACAGCCAAGTACAGTTTGGAAGATGTGGTGATTGGACTGCTTAACTCTGTGGGGTGTCTACAGTAATGGACACAGCCACTTTTTAGGTATGTTCAAGTTCAGCACAAATGGGATGGAAAGACAGTAGATTGAATATGAATACATTTAATGAGAATCTACACAGCAAAGTGTTTTCAAGGATGAGGTGTTACAGTCCAGAGAAATGGCCGGGTATGAATTATGGAAGCGGGAGGTGGGAGACCTCCCATCAGTAGTAACCAAATTCACCTCTACGGCTATGCTTTGGGACACCTGTTGCTTTCTCTCAGGTACTTGGCCAGTGCCCGAGGAAAGTACCCAGACATGGGATTGATGAGGAAGATTCCCTGATGGAGCCAGAAGTGCTCATAGGTGGTTTAGGGAGCCACCAGTAAATGTTTCCATGCTATATGGAAAGTGTCCAAAGGGCTGGCAAGGGAGCCGAGCCAGGGAAACCCAGAGCAGAGTACAAGTTTGGGCTGGTGCCCAGTGTGTTTCAAAGTCTGAGGGCTAAAGTGAAAGTGGATGTGTTCTGATCTCCATAAATCTGCATTACCAGGAGTGTAGACCCGTAGGGGTCCATCTATGCTTTGTTATTCTGTTGGATGTGAATAAAAGCCACACTTTAGAATCCCACTTCTGTTATTGGACATTACAGTTATTGCTTCCTGTGTCTGGAGTTACTTGGGTGCCCCTGTTGCAGAGTCGCCAAACCTATCCAATGTGCCGAGTGACATATTGCTCCCTGAACCCAGCCCACCAGGTAGTGCTGTCAAGATGGAAATGGCATACCTGAGTGGGGGTGACAGAGACATATTCAATTGCTCACTAGCCACAGAAATGGACTCCTAGGGACTGAAGGACAGCAGTTGTGTTTCTGCTGCACAAGATTGCATCTTTACTTTGCCTGTGATGATCTGCTAACATTAGTGCACGCTTTTGTTGTCTCGCACCTTGACTACTGCAATGTGGTCTACTGGGGCCTTCCATAGGTCAGATCCACTGTCTCCAGCTAGTGCAGAATGCAGCAATCAGACTTGTTACATCAGTAAAGAGGAGTGATCATACTGCACTCTCTGCACTGGCTCCCTGTGAGATGGCAGATCAGCTTTAAGATCCTTTTACTTACCATTAAGGCCCTTAACAGACTGGGATCGCACTTTCTTAATGAGCTTCATGAAACCTGCCCCAATGTCTGTGCGCTACATTCCACTAGTGCTGGATTGTTGATGGTTCCCAAATCGAGACTAAAGTCAGCTAGCAACAGAGTATTCTCTGTAGTGACCTCATTACTATGAAATGGTTTACCCATGGATATTTGTGCTGCCTTGTCTGTCATCATATTTGAAAGTAAAGTTAAGACCCAGCTGTTTACTCAAGCTTTTGCAAGAGACTGACATAGTTATGGTTTCCACCTTGGTCTTTGTTGTAATTCTGCGATATTGTTTTATTTATTAGCACTGGGCTGGACTTGTTATATTTATGTAAAGATCCGTGGTTTCTAGAAAGGCACTTTTAAATAAATTATCTGTCTATCTATCTGTCTGTCTATCTATCTGTCTGACTGTCTGTCTATCTATCACCTATATATCTGTCTATCTGTCTGTCTATCACCTATCTGTCTGTCTGTCTGTCTATCTATCTATCTATCTATTATCTCCACTCATCAGTAGTAATAGTTTTTCATTACAACCTCATCCATGAAGCTCTCCGGTCATGATTTAACATATGAATATTTCACTGGCTACAACATGCTGTAGCAGAGCATTCCAAATATATACAGTAAATTAATATTATGTTATTTAAAACTCAGCTGTTTACCTCGCTTATGGCTTCTGGTATTTGTAAATGCTTTAAATGAACTGCCTGTATCCTAACAAAGTATCCTTTGTATGCTGTACCCTGTATAATAGTCTACACCCTGTTATATCTGTAACAATGTACTATATGTACTATATTATACTCTCTGTCTGTATTTATGGCTATGATGTGGAAAATATATGCATGTATTATTGTTGTATTCTCACCCTAAACCCTCTGATAATAGGCTTCTGCTTAAAGGCTTTTTTTTGTGAAATAAAAACTAAACTAATATACACGGTGTAACAACACCGTTCCTTTTAACTATTGTGAAGGAGAACAGTCAGCACTCAGAGGACAATGAACCTCTGTGCACAAGCACTGAGGCAATGGTTACCCAAAGGGCATTGGCTGGGAAGCCAAGTTTCAAAGAAATACAAAATAACACATACTCTCATAATGTAAAGCATCATGGGCTGTATATGCAAATCACCACAGAATATTATGCCGGTTCAGCTTTAAGCAGAAATGCGTTGGTGCCAAAAGGCCTCTCATACAGTTTGCAAAGGGTGCCAACAGAAGCCACAGACACGTGTTTCATCCTACCTGGACTCATCAGTGTGCCTCGTAGGTATGACACCCCAGTGGAATGAACCAGCTACCCTAAGATGGTCTATCTTAACACTTAAAGGGCCACACCCAAGAGTGGGCCTGATTCCAAATTTGCACTTTGAATGCAAAAACATTTTTTGGTTTTACTGTTTATTGTAGTATAGTAGATTGTATCAGAATAGTGTTGTTTACTTCAATGCTAGCATTTTCAGTAATTACAAATCCCAGAATCCCCCTGCAGCTGACATAAGAACAGGGCTCCAGCAGTGGGAGATTCAATAGCCTGCAGTGCATGTCAGAGTTCATATAAGCACTGATCTTTTGTTTGCTGGCCCTGCTGACTAAGTACAGTCACACAGGACAGTATATAGCTCCAGGAGAACAGCGGGACCAGAAAACATCTGATCAGAGCTTACTATTGAATCTCCCACTGCTGCAATTCTGCTCTGACGTCAGCTGCAGGGAATTCTTGTATTTGTAGATACTGAAAACGTCAGCCTGAAAGTAAGAAACATTAGACTGATTCACTCTACTATACTACAGTAAACAGTAAGTAAAAAAAAGGGGGGTTGTACACAAAGTGCGAATTGGGACCAGCTGTACACTTGGGTGTGGAGCTCATAATGCTGACTGTTCCCCTTAAAGTGATTATTACATAACTGCCTATTGAGTCCTCCAGTGCCAAACATATTGGATTTAAATTTGAGATTCAGATCTCTAGTTAAGTCTATCATCCTTAAATATGTTAACAAGTAACATTATGTCCCCCTTTATCTTTCCTCTGTGGAGAGTACATAAGATCTCGAGTCTATGATTAGAGTTCTTACCACATGTTCTATCTGCGTAATCATCTTGGTTGCTTTTTTTGTACATTCTCAGCCTTATTTTTGTCACACTCATTCAAAGCAACCCAGAACTGGGATCATTAGTTTATGTAAGGCCAGATATACAGTATGTTCTATAGGGTGTGAATATTATATCTCGGGATCTATGAAAGAAGTGCCTTCCTAACCCTTGCTGTGTCATGGACTGATATAACGTATCTGTCCAGAATTCATGTACATTCTAATTCTGCTAGCAGTCTAAAGAAGAAAGTTGCCTTTTTGAAACACTCCATTTCAGTGTTTTTTGTGTTTGAAATCTGCTGTTACTACAATATAATACCTAGATCGTTTTCATTTTTTGATTCTCCCCAAACCTTACCATCAATACTGTACTGAAAGTTATAATTGTTTTTACTGAGATGTATAATGGAGCATTTGTCATTATTGAATGTCATGGCCACTATATTCAAGTCATTCTGTAATTTAAGATATTCATCAAAACAATTAACACAGCCTCCAATTTTTCTGTCATCTGCAAATGTCATCCTGATATGTAAAAAACAAAGAGTGTCAAGCCTAAAACAGAGTCCTAGGTCCCAACCCTAGAGATGATACACTCTCCTAATTTATATAAATTATTTTGAACCCTTTGTATACAATTATTGGACCACTGTTGAATCTAGTTGATTACAGTTCCACTGGTTCCTGATTTGCTAAGTTTTTCTTTTAATTTACCGTGTGGAACAATATCGAAAGCCTTGCTAAAATCTCAACATATCACTAAAAAATGATTAGTTAGACCCTGAGGCAGGTAGCACACTGGTGTGCCTTTCCTGCTCTGATCATGCCAGCTTCTCTTTAAAGGAAAGTGGCATAAAAGGCCATTATTTCATGCGGTGCTGTAAAATCTCTTGATTGGGGTTCTGTACATTATAAGGTCTCCATTACCTTTCAGTAGGTTTTTTATTCTGTATATTTAAACTGTTGTAACTTCTGATAAAAAGTAATGCCCACTGTGCATCTATCTAGCCAGCACTAGATGGCTTCCTGTGCTTTCAATATTCTAACGATCGCTGCTGAGTAATGGAAAAGGTCAGCAGCAGCGTTAGCATATTGCGAGCACAGGAAGCCGGCTGGTGCACACGGGATAGCTGTGGGCATCACCTTATATTGAAAGTTATGGTGCTCTAAATATATAGACTAAAAGACATACTAAAAGGCAAAGGATTTTTTTCAGTTATGCACAGAACCTCTAATCAGATGTTTTTACAGTACTAAGCAAAACAATGGCCCTTTCTGCCATTTTCCTTTAACAGCTGTAGACAACTCATTTAAATATCTGTACATTCAAATGGTTCCTTGTTTTTTTCTTTTTTAATTTAATTCAAGCTTCTAATATGACTGCTTGTCCCTAATATTAAATATTTGTATTGCATTATTTACTGCTACAGAACTTACTTGATATTTTTCCTCTTCTGTGATTACACTGTCTGTTTCTGTGATGTCAGTTTAGTAGGTTTATATAAAAATCATTAGGTTGAAGAGAGTCAAAGCAAACAGCAAAAACAGTGGAACACAAAGCAGGGTGGCAGCAATAAATAGGGAATAAATAACCCTAAGGTGTTGAGAACTGACTAATTCTTAAGACCAAGTGGGTTTTTGTGGCATCATGTAAACTCCGGAGTCAAGTTACGGAACTGTCATTGTCACAGAAGCCACAAAGTGCTAAGTGGAAGCCTGTTTAAAACACTTTAGGGGTTGTTATTTTATACAATACCATGGTTACCTTATTTTGTTAATAAAATCTGAGAGAATCAAGTTTTTCAATGTGAACATGTTGGAAAAATGGGGGTCAAATGCAACTATTGATACAGATGCGAGCGATTAGCAAAGGCTTTTGGGAAAAGAAATTTGGCTAAGGTTTTCAACTGACAGCTGTGGATGCTCACATTATAACAGCATTGACTGACAGACTGGTTTGAAAGATCTCGTACTTCATGTTCTTATTGTACTGATTGATATTCATTTAAAAAATCTTGTACTTTATGGTTTAGTGTGAAGAACAAGTTTTTGAGACTTGTCTAAATGAGGTGACTGTTTTAAAAGTTGTATATGAGACAGCTGCAAATGATGGAGTGTGACAGTGCTGTGGCATACTAATGTCAGATAAAAAGTCATGCTGCGGGAGGTGGATAGTAGGGTCTGGTTGGACAGCCTCTTATGGAGACAGTATAAAAGTATTGCCTAGCCTGTTCTTAGGATAAGAGAACTGCAAACCAAAGGTGAGCCATTCTGGCATCCTAGGATGCAAGATACAACACCCATAAAAAACCCTCCAACCAGACCCATAATATTATTATAGATCACACTAATTATTTAAAAAAATATACTTTTTTTTCAAAATGTTTACTGTATAAGCAGCCAGAGAGAAGTCTATTACTGTGGCACAGTGCGTGAGACACTCTTATGGAAATTAATGTCTCAGGTGCGACTTAAGGAAGAGCTGTGAGTGGTTGGGTGCATCACAAGACACTCCCATGATCTAAAATGAAACAAATGAAACACTAAAGCTTAGTTTAACTTCCTAGTTGATAAGAATTTCCCTTTAGGTTAATGGTTTGAGCTACTGCCTTTAGGACTCAGAGTGTGGCTTTTCCAAGTTCTGCTGCATGCAGGATTAACTTCAAAGAGACTGCATCAGACCCTCATCCCTGGATGCTGGTGGCCACAGGAACCAACAGCAGCAGTCTGGAGTCCAGGTAGCTAATGACTATGTCAGTTAGACCAGTTTTATTTTTGGACTAGGCTGAATTAAAGTCTGTGTCTGCAGATGCCTCTGGAGGTGAATGCACACTGCTGAAAATCATATCCGATTGTCACAGATTGGAAATAGTTTTGAAATAGCACTCTCTGTGTCAAAGAAGGTGATGGGTGCAGTGGGTGTTGCCTCAGAAATCCTGGCTGGGATCCCAGGTTATTACCCAGCAAAGGGTATAGGTGCATCTCCCCAAGAAGAGGGGACACAGGCATGATGAAGGAGAAGTTGCAGGTCACTTCCCACAGACGGCCCCTTCATTATCTTCATTAGAGCAATTGGGGTGAAATCACAAACCTTGGACTTGTCAATGCAATCGCCTGTCTGCAGGTGAATAATGATCCCTCTTTACAACCATAGGGATCATTCTGGCTTTCACCTTCATTTCCTGGAAAGGCAAAAAACAACAAGCAGAGAAGAGTTTAGGACAGTAATTTAGACAGATGCCTTGAATCTAACTGGCATGGCAGACTTCACTCCCTGCTGAGGAACAGTTAATTAATTATCCCACACTTTTGGCTCTGACTTTTAAGTACATTTTTAATCACTGTTGTGCCAACAGTATTCAAATTTAACCCAGTGCCTGGTTTGCAATTCAATGTTGATTTTTTCTTTTTTAAATTTCAGTTTGTATATACAGTACTGTAGAGAGTTGTACAGCTCAAGAATTTTTTTTTATTTTACTGATAATCAGGAGAAACAGATGGGGATTGTTAGTCCTGTTTTTATAATAGAAACTACAGGTGCAAACCATACAAAACAATTGTATCACACACTGAGTGATGGAAAATATGGGTGGAAAGCAGTACAAAACAAATTACAATATCACACAACATGTAATATGAATTACAGCTGACAAACAAAACAAAATAATCATAATATCACACACCATTTTATAGAAACTACAGGCAGCAAGCAGTACAAAACACTTATGATATCATGTACCATATAATAGGAACAACAGGCAATAAGCAGTGTAAAACAATATCATACACAATGTAATATATAACTGCAGGCAGCAAGCAGAACAAAACAATATATATCACGCACCATGTACAATTTATAGAATAAATTATGGGTAAATGTGGCATAGAAGGAAATAAATCCATCAGGGAGGCTAACCAGATCACACGGCTACAAGCCCAATGGACACCTAGATTTATGATTTGGTTAGCCCCCATGATGGGCTAATTTCTGAGTATAGCAGACTTCCCCATCTTTTGCTTTACATAATACATTTGGAGGTTACTGTATTTATTGATCACATTTGTGTGTACAAGAAAAGGGTATACAGGGAAGAAACTACTGACCACTTCTATGGGGAAAAGGTCCATCCATGTAACATATACATAGTACTTAGGAGATCAGTCATAACTTTCTTTGTGAAAGGTCCTGCATGAAGCAGGAAATCATTCATTACTTTTTCACAGGGTCCTGCACAAAGCTTGAGATTACTCACAAATTTCTTCACGCAAGGCAGTCCCAAGCAGGAAATCAGTCATAGTATTGTTCACACAGGGCCCCAGACTTGTACTTTAAGACAGTATACACATGGGGCATGGCCCAGGACTTGTAATTTGGGTTTGAGTCAGGGGTCTAAGGGCTGGGGGAGGGGAATAGGCATTTGGGTTGAAAAACGCTAACACCATATTTTCCACCTCTTTGTGGCCATGGAACGCTAACAATGCAGTAACACAGTTTCTGCAATGAATATACTTACATTTTTAGAAAGTAGAGTCATTACTTGGTTGTCATAGGGCTTGCACGAAACAGGATGCATAGGCCTTTCAGGCTGTGTTTGAAACAAAAGCCAAGTCCGAACTTGCTTTGCGTAGGGCCCTTTAAGTTCTGCTCACAACAAAAGCTAAGCCTTAACTTGCTTCAGGCCCTGTGCATCATATCTTAGCATTTTTTGTAATTACATTCCCAAACATTTCAGGGTGGGCAGGTCACCGCCATTTCTGCCAACCATGGAAGTGGAACTTTGTAAATCCAACCCAAAATATGATTTGAGGTTAACCCCAACAACACATTATAAATCAGATTTAAAAGACACCATTTATGTGGGCATGAGTTGGGGTAGCAATATGGTTATCCTGAAAATTTGGGCCATACATTCCTACCATTAGCCAAAACATCGGTAACAGCTGAAAATGTCAAAGAAACATCATGATTGAATATTTCTAAATCAAGAATGTGTGTATCACTCATGCTCCTGAAGTTAGTGCAGTGGGATTTGGACTTTCAGGTGTGGTGGCTGGGTTGAGTTAGTGACAGAGGATTACATCAAGTGACCCTGAGGAACTTCCAGGGACACTCAGAAAAACAGGTGCTGTTCCACGAGGGGGAAGGGTGGCAGCAGTGCCAGTGGTTGTATTGGAGTGAGGAGTTTTTTTTAAAGATTGAAGGTAACCAGTTGTGGTGCCAAAAAACTAACCCCTAGAACTAAGAAGATGCACACCAAATTTCATGGTCCTAGGGTCTGATTGTCAGCTTGTCAGCTAATCAGGTGTTTCTATTAGGGAGCCCTCATCATTCGTTCCTAATACCTCCTAGACTGAAGACAAGCACAAGCTGCTGCACCATGGGACTAATCACCTCCTGACCCGACGGTAACGTATCTGGTTGCTATAGGGGAGGAGGGAATAGAGGGCCAGTGGGTGGGTATGTTGGGTGGGGGGTTGATGTACTGAGCTTGATGGTCCAGACTCATAGATTGTGCCATGGTGGAGAGTCTCATACTTGGCTGCAGGGGTAGATTTTTTTATTATTATAAGGATGACCTGAGCCTGATTTGGGGGATTATTTGGGTTCTTGGGGGGTGGGTGGGGTGGATGTTGCGGCTAGTGTGTTGTGTGGGTGGGTAATTTACAGAACCTAGTGGTTGTGGGTTGTGCAGAGAGGGGAAGCTTAGGATTTAGCATGGGTGTGCGAGAGGGTTTTTTATTATAGGAAGCGTGGTCTCAGAGGAATTTCTAAGTAACTCATGCACAATCACATTGCACACTATGAGTTCTCAGTGGCTGCGGAGAAGAGGGGAGTTGTCAGTTCCAGGGGGTTTGGGTGGGGCTTTATTAATTGTAGGGTGATGGGTGAAAACCTACACAGAGTTGGGGGGGAGAGGGGAGTTTGATACTGAACACAGGTTCCAAATTGGATTGCATTTCCAAATCTGTATCCAATTGTGTATCCAGAAATTTCGAATGCTGTATTTTCCTATTTTTATGTTTTATTTTTTTATTTGGTAACCAGGTAAGGCCCACTAGGCACAGGTGCCTGTTTTCAGGGATTACCCAGGAGTACTGGGAGGTTAAGTGACTTGCTCAGTGTCACACAGTATGCAGTATTTTGGAAGCTTTATCCCAAAATCTAAAGTCCTAACTTTCTGCCAGTATCCGAGGTGTCTGTTTTTTAAAATGGATATCTGAGCAACACTGGGGGACTGGACCTGGAGCAGGGCAGGATTAGTACCCCTTAAGAAGGGCAGCTGGACAAAGTATCATCTGAAAGGCAAGAGGATTAGAGATCAGCCAAGATGATAAGGGAAAATGAAATGTGAATTTCAAAATCTTCTAAATCTGAGATGATGCTTAACTATAACATTGGAATCATGTATCTCCCAAAATATCCTCCATGCTTGCCCAAAAGACCATCACCAATGGAGGTGTTTACTTAGAGAACAAACAGTATGAAGGGCTGGCTTTCACACAGCCCAGCACCAGTGTAAGGCATAACATTTGATCAGAAAAAATATATTTTTTTGGGAGATGTGACTACCAATTCATTTAGTATTCGCAATATCTTCCAGACAAGGCTTTCTTTGTGTACAGGCCCTGTGAAATGGTACTTTGGCCATGCAAAATGATGCATAGAAGTAAAAACAAACAAAGAAACAGACAGGAATGGGCAGTCTAAACCTGTGGCAGATCAGGACCTCTTTGGATCATATGAAAATCATTAATTTGTGACCTTAGGTAAGCAAGAACCCACAACAGGGCATGTGTTTCTAGAGAATTAATGCACACCCTGGGTGGGTGAATTGGACGGCATGAGGCCAATGGTTCAGTGACTTCTATCACACCTGGGAAGTGCATTAATTCTCAAGAAATCCATGCCTTGGAGGGTGTTATTGTGCTTATAAAATACATCTTTAATGGGAAAAATCTTTTTTTTTACTTTAGTTAAGTTGTTGCTAGGTAGAATTGATGAGTTTGCTAAAAAAGGCTAAGTGCCTTTCAATTAACCTGGGAACTGCATTTGTTTTGAAGAAACCTATATACTGTTGTAGGTTTTAGTGTTTAAAAATGGAAAAAAAATATTTTAATCAAAACAGGTGTTATGTTCATTTAGTGAGGTTGTTGCTAGGTAGATCAGGGTGGGTTAGTTACGAACTGTGCATTTTCTAGGTAAATAAACAGGTACTACATTTTAACCAATGAATTTGTTTGATTTTGCCAGTCTTTATACCCCATTATATTATCTGATGTAACCCAGTCCAGTCCATTAACCAGGGTCAGATTTTCTAGTGACCTGGTTTTGACCTGGTCCAAATAATGCAAGTGCTTTTGGGGTTTCATTCCTATTCAAAATGAGCAGACTGATGGAAGAAACAAGATGAACATTTTATAACATTAAATGAAATAAAAAGAAATCTTATTAAGGAGGAGTAGGACCAGCTGTGATCTGCCATTTGACCAAGTTCAGATCTGTCACTGACCTGTTTCTGGCCTGATCTGGAAAATGTAGATTTTTGGGGATATATTTGAGCAAATCAGAGCCTTTTGGAAAAAAGATTAGTCAGAATTACTCCTGGTTAAACAATTGAAAAGAAAAAAAGAAGAATTACTCTAGAGCCAGGTCACAGACAAGCCACCCATCTATAGTATAACATTACAATATTATCCTATTCTATTCTTTTTGAAAAACAGTGGTTGAGTTACCATATTATGCCAAATTGTGTTATGTGTGTACCGTAGTTTTATTTTTTGGGCAAAGTGGGTATCATGTCACAGCTAAAGTTAATATTCACTTCCCCAGGCCCAAAGAGGCATGGGTGTTATTAATAGTACTGCCCCATCTCTCTTGTCACTTTAATTTTTTTTGGGTGGTGCGGTGCATGTAAAAGACAATATTCATGGGAAACTGGAGAGCAATAAAAACCCACGGTCTGAAGGGAGCTGAGATTTCTCCCAAGAGCTGTGGACAAGAGGCTCACATACTGCGTCACATGCCTGCTGAAAGTGCTGACTGAGGAAATGGATTTAGATGTGCTCCGTGGAAACTGCACCATTGCTCATTAGTTATAAAAGAAAGTGATGTGATTCGGCCACCCCGTCAGCAGCTTATGAGATAGATTCTTCTGCTTATGTAGTAGAGATCATCAGCTACCAGCGTGAGTTGGAAAGTCTTATATATGTACCCTCACTTTATTGTACTAGTCACCATGGAGTTCTGTTTTAGAATCCGGTCTTTACTTGAACTGAGGCATTACAAACAATTGCTCCTACATAAATGGAGTATAAAATTTATGTGCTACCCATTTGATAGGGCTCCCTGCAGTTCTTTTCATTTTCAAAGTAGTTTGTTCCAACCTTGCAGTGGGCAGTAAGAAGACATGAAAAGGAAGCAAGCGAATGTGCTGTATTTATTTGTGACACATGTGGGAGAGGGATGGGGATATTTGCGAATTAAAGAACTAGTGCACATTTTAAAAAATTAAAATAATATTTTAAGTTTTAACCTAAGTCTGCTATTTTATTTTACAGAATGTAGGAGAGAGATAAATCTTACAGGTACATGATTTATTTCAGCCATTGAAGCATTCTAAATGAAGATTAGATAATTTACTGCATCTTCTGGGCATTTATCTCTACTTTGGACAAGTCACAAAGGAACGCTTAACCTATGGGGGAGCAGCTTGAGCAATGTCTCATAACATCCCAATGACTTCTGCTGCATTCAAAAACAAAACAGTGAACTCAAACAGAAACAGTAACTTCTTCATAAAAATTAATTATTTATAAACTTTGAAATTTAAAATAAATATAAACTGGACACACAATGGCATGGCTTGGAATGTACCCCCTTACCATCACGTGTGAAGGGACAGTACATGCTTACCCATGGCTCTGCCTCTTATGAATTACTGTCCTGCCCATTCTACTTATGAAGATAAATGGCTTTATGGGGGCACATAGCGGGTCAGATAATAGATTCAGTGTAGTTGAGTACTGGCCAATCTGTCGTGCCAGAATCAGGTTGCAACTGATCCAACCAGATTTGTGCTTTCTTTTGTTTTCTTTAAAGGAGTAGTCCACCCAGAATTTGCAAAAAACATATGTTATGCAGAGTGTTTTGATATGTATGTTAAGTCCTAGTGTGCCCTTCCCTCTGTCTGTTATTAGGAGTTTTTCCTAAATTAGCCTGCTAGCTGTATAGTAGTTTTACGACCCCTGGGGATCTCCATCACAAGTAGATTTATTGGCTTTCTTTCTCCTATGATGCACCCTGTCTCATGTGACACTGATGTAGCAATGCCCTTAGATTTAGCATGTGTACTGCTTTAAAGTCAGATTAAAATCAATTCACAACAGCAGGTAACTGTTTTTATCCAGGGAGCACAAATGGCAACAATTACAGTTTAGCAGATACCTGAGAGCAAGCTAACTGGGGTTTCTGTAAGAAAATAGCTGCTAAATAGCTTTAATTCATTATTTGTGTTTTCAGTGTGTGTCAGGTCTAGCTAGCAGTAGTAAGTGTTTTTATTTTAAAATGTTATTTCATCAGACTACACACAACAAAAAAAAGCACAGAAATTGTCCCAGATCATCAATGCTATAATTAGTTTTCTTACAGAACACCTACTCAGCTCTCAAGTATTTGCTAAACCATAAATGTAGGTACCATCACTCTACTAGAAGAAACTGGGAGTTAGGGCTGATTTTGCTCTGTGACATCACTTTCATTTATTTATTTATTTTTTTGTTTGGTTTTTGTTACAAATGTGAAGTGTTTTTTTAATAAAGTATAAAATATGCATGTCTGAGTTATTTAGTTTGGAGAATATTTGTTTTATTATTTAAAAAAGTGTGATACACTAAATGTGTAGTGCAGTGAACCATTGTAAAATGGAATCAAATGTGTAGCTGGAATAGTCACTGTCATCCTGTTTCTTTCGTGCCATATCACAGGCAGGAGAAAAACTGACTTCAATGTATTTTGCAGTTTCTAGGCTGCAGCTTCATACAATACACTTCATTTGTAAAAATAAATACATAAATAAATAAATATGAAAATCTTGTCACGAGCAAAATCAGCACTAACTGCTAATAGAATGCTGATACCTACATTTACAGTTTAGCAAATACTTGACATCTAACTGAGTGGGTTTTCTGTAAGAAAACAACTAGAGTCTTAATTATAGGTAGCATTGATGATCTGGGCAGTTTCTCTGCTTTTATGGTTGTGTATAGTTTGAGAAAATTAAAAGTTTTAAAATTAAAACACTCCTACTAGCTAGACCTGAAGCACATAGAAAACAAAAATAGTGAATTAGAGCTACTTAGTAGCTGTTGTCTTACAGAAACCCCAGGTAGCTTGCTCTCAAGTATCTGCTAAACAAACTTGCCATTTGTGCTCCCTGGATAAGAACAGTTACCTGCTGTTGTGAACTGATTTTAAACTTATTTTAAAACAGTGCACATGCTAAATCTAAGGGCATGGCTACATCAGTGTTACATGAGACAAGGTGCATTGTAGGAGAAAGAAAGCCAATAAACCTATTTGTGATGGAGATCCCCAGGGGTCATAAAACTACCATACAGCTAGCAGGCTAATTTAGGAAAAACTCCTGATAGCAGACAGAGGGAAGGACACACTAGGACTTAACATACATATCAAAACACTCTGCATAACTTATGTTTTTTGCAAATTCTGGGTGGACCACCTTTTAGCAAAAACAAGAAGAAATACCCTTTATTTAACACTTCAAGAATTATTCCAGCAAATGATCTGGGGACTTTTCCATTGCAGGTGCATTCTAGTTTTTTCAAGTCCTATAATGAAGTTCATGTTAATAGGAATGTCTACTGTTCTGCGTGTATGAGCAGTAAACCATGTGTGTGTGTGTGTGTGTGTGTGTGTGTTTGACTGTGTGCGCAAGTACACTATGAAAATCCTGCTGAACATTTCATAGACTTCATGGAAAATTTGGCAAAAACGTACTCCCAAATCAGGTACAATCAATAAGTTAAGTGACAATGCAGCATTGCACAAATATTTTCATTGAGTCCCCAGTAGTGTAGGCCCTATGCCCCATAGTGCAGGCTCTATCCCCCCACCATGCCCCTAGTGCAAGCTGCTTCCTCTCCCATTCCCATAGTGCAGTATACATCCTCCTCCATGCCCCATAGTGCAGGCCATCCTCCCGTCATGCTGACAGTGCAGAATCCATCTCCGCCTATGCCCCATAATGCAGGCTTATCTCCCTCATGCCAGCTATGCAAGCTCCCTTTCCCACCAAGTCCACTGTGCAGGTTTTATCCTCCGATGCTCATTGTGCAGGCTCCAGATCCTACCTATGCCCATTATGCAAGTTCCATCCCCCATGCCCCATTGTGCAGGCTCTAGCCCTCTGTGTCCCATAGTGCAGGCTCCATTTCCCCATGCCCCAAAGTGCAGGTTTCATCCTCCCACATGCCCTATAGTGCGGGTCCAATTGAGCAGACCGCATCCCACCCCATGCCTGACAATGCAAGCTCCATCTTCTGCATGCCCATTTTGCAAACATTACCCCTCCATGCACCATTGTGCAGGCTCTACCCCCCTGTGTCCCAGTGCCCCATAGTGCTGGCTCCATCCTTCCCCTTGCCCTGCTGTGCAGGATCCATCCCCCACACACTCAATAGTGCAGGCTCATCACCCCCACACCCATTATGTAAGCCACCCCATAACACATTGTACTGGCTGTATTCACCGTGTCCCATAGTACAGGCAGCTTCACCTATGCTCCCATAGTGCAGGTTCCATCCTCCCCACACCCCTTTGTGGAGGTTTCATCCCTTCCCATGCTTGATAGTGCAGGCTCCACCTCCCTCGATGCCCATTATGCAAGCTCCACCCTCCGATGCCACCCCATTGTGCTGGCTCTATCCCCTTGTACCCCATAGTGCAGGCTCCATTCACCCCTATGCCCCATTATGCAGCCTCCATCCCTCCAATGCTCAATAGTGCAGGCTCTATCTCCCCGTGACCATTATGCAAGTTCCATCTCTCCATGCTCCGTATGTAGGCTCCATCTTCCTGCATGCCCCAAAGTGTAGGTGCAATCTCCCTCCATACTTTATTGTTTAGGTCCATCTTCCCAATGCCCCATAGTGCAGACTCCATTGCCTCCCATGCCCCATTGTGCAGGCTCCATTCTTCCCTGTGCCTCATAGTGCAGGCTGCATCTCTCCATGGCCTATAGTGCAAGCTCCACTCCCCCCAGGCTCACTGCATAGGCTCCATCACCACCCATGCCCCATAATGTAGACTCAAACTAACACCATGTCCCATTCTGCCAGCTCCATCACTCCCCTTGCACATTGTACAAGCTCTATCTGCCCCCATGCCCACTGCATAGGCTTTATCCCCCATGCCCCATAGTGCATGATTCATCCTTCCCATGCCTCACTGTGTAGGCTTCATCTCCCTCTGTGACCCATAGTGCAAACTGCATTTTCACTGCCCCATAGTACAGACTCCATCTCCCCCATGTCCACAATGCAAGACCCATCCTCCTCCATGCCAATATTGTAGGCTCAATCCCACCATGCCCCATAGTCCAAGTTCCATCTTCCTCCATGCTCCACTGTGCAGGCTCCATCCTCCTCCCTGCCCCATTGTGCAGGCTCCATCTCCCCCATTCCCATAGTGCAATCTCTATTCTCTCCACACCCATAGTGCAAGATCCATCCTCCTCCCATGCCCATCAAGCAAGATCCATCCTCCCCATGCCCACAGTGCAGACTCTACCCCCATGCCTCATAGTGCAGGATCTGCTCCTTGATCACACCACAGTAAAGCTTGCTCTGCATTCTCCATTTCCCCACAAACAGACAGAAAACAGCGATCCCCCCACATATTGATTTGGCTTAAATTGCCCTGACACTGCTGCACTGAAGTGTCCTAGTATCCCCTACTTACCCTAGTAGACTTACATACAGTGTTTGACAATCGTCAACTGCAGTTTGGCAGCCAGGTCTGCTCTCCATTACTCTCACATCAATGTGCCACTGCCTTCCTGATTCTGCACTTAAGGGTTAGGGTGAGGATCATGTAAGGGAGGGAGGTCCACCAGACTACCAGGGACTGAAATTTACCAGTACAGGATTATGATGGGGATCATGCTGGGAGAGGAACCCTAGCATTTTTCACTTTTTAATTTACATGATCCCCTCACCTCCAATGGCTCCCATCTGCTAGACTCACCAGCCCCATCACCCCGACGTCCACTGGGACTTACTGCCAGCCAGTACCTTCAGAGCTTGCCCACCCTGGCAGGGTCAGGGGGCCCCCAATATGCCACCTTGAAATGGACCCAGTAATTGGACTGGCAAGCCCAGCTCATCTGGTGTGGTGCCTGTGAGGGTCCATGCATCATCCTGCCACTGAGGGTTCACTGTTTTCCCTTTCCCCAGAGAAGCCCGGCATTTAATGATGCCGTGATGCATGACACACACACCTGCATGCTGTGGGTCAGCGTCTACCCACCCCACTACACACTCTGTTGTAGCCATGGGTGCCTTTCCTCTAGCTTTACCACTAGGTGTAGGTGTACACCAGGTTGTGTGCACTCCCTCCCCGAGACTAAAAGCAGTCCTCAGGATGCTCAATCCTCCTTCCCCCCCCGCTGGCCCTCCAATGGCCCAAGCCGCTATCAAACTTGGGTCGCCAGTATCGTGAGCTGTAGCGCTACTGCTGTGCCATTGGGCCGGACACACTTTTTACTTTTTTTTTTAATAACATTCAGAATTATGACCCTTTGAGTCATCGACTCCTTTATAAAGGCTCCACGTCAAACAACAATAAGGACATACATAGAATATTAAGCAATACAGTGTTCAGGTAATAGAAACAAGAGAGAAAACAAGTAATGGAAGTTACACATTCAAAAAATTGTACAATATTATAAATACAGTCATCATGGAAGAAACACAATACACAAAACCACACAGACGGGGATACAGAACAATACCGAGGAGGACCCAGTGTTATCCATAATATGCATAAATATTTAGGTAAGGCATGAATACACATTTTGTTTTCCATATATAGCATAATATTTATGAGGTAGATTTATACTACAGAGCCCCACCAAGAGGGGGGTGCAGGAAGATGACAGAGTTAAGGACAGTCACAGATTGAGGGTTCTAGCAGATGACCTTTTAGTCTGGTCTTGAAGGGACAGATTTTGGGCTCCAAGTAGATGGGGGGGGGCTGTTGAGCCAAAGGGGGCTCTGTAGAAAAAATCTCTTTGACCAAGGCAAAGTTTGGCAGTAGGGAACTAGTAGGGAGGTCCCAGTAGAGCTACAGGAGGTTCTGATCAATGGGGCGGGCTGGATGAGGCTATGCAGACAGGTGGGGCTTGACCAAGGTGGATTTTCTTGGCCAGGAGGCAAGTATGGTAGCTAAGGTGGGTGTCAAATGGCAATTATTCAGCAGACTTGTAGAGATCACAGGAGTGTGTCAGTCTGTCACAACCCATGACCAGTCTGCACGTTTTGTTTAGGGTGACTGTGATGCATTGCAATGCAGTGAGGTCAGCAGTGCCATAGATGACTATGCCATAATCTACCAGGGAGAGGACTGAAGAGGTAACCACCAGGTGTATAACCATTGGGGGAAGGCAGTGTTTGTGGCGGTACAGTAGCCCAAGTCTGGAGTTGATAGCAGAGGACAGTTGTTGGATACGTGCATGGTAGGTGAGGGATGTGTCAAGGGTGACACCTAGATATCTGAACAAATCAACCAATTCAAGTAGGGATCCTAGTGAGCTGATGATGGTCAGTGGGAAATCATGATGAGGACTCTGATGGTGTGCAAAGATCATTGATTTTGTTTTCTTATAGTGTAGAACTATGCGGTGGGAATTGAACCATGTCTCAGCTTCAGTGAAAAAACCCTGCAGGGCACACTGGAGAGAATCAGGGCTGGGGTGGCTCCAGAAGATTACTGCGTCATCCACATAGAGCAGAATTTTTCCAGGGCACAAGCTGGGGAGGGAGTTTAGGAAGAGGCTAAAGATGAGGGGTCCCAAGATGAAGCCTTGGGGTACTCCTGAACAGACCTGGATGCTGGTTGATAGAGTGGAGCTGATTTTCACCTGCTGTGATCTGTCAGACAGGTAACCTTTGAACCAAGTTATTGTTTCATCTGAGAGCCCCAGGGAGGGCAGGGAGGCAAGAAGCACAGCATGATTAATGGCATTGAACATCTTTGTGAGATTGATGTACACTGACCCCACAAGGTGACCAAGTTCGAGGGCACCATGGCTGTAGGAGGAGTATTCTGGGAGAGCAGTGGTTGTACTGTGGCCCTGGCAGAAACCACACTGTTCAGGGCACTGTAGGTTATATTTAGACAGATGGTCCATCAGCTGATCAGCCACTATTTTTTCGATGGCCTTGGAGAGGGGAGGTAGAAGGGAGATGGGACGATAGTTATTAGGGGACAGGCGGTCTGCACTCTTGAAAATAGGGGTGATGATAGCTCATTTCCAGAGGATGGGGAATTGCCTTAGGTTGAGGGACAGGTTCAAAAGTTTGGTGAGGGGTTGTAGGACCTCCTCAATGGCTAGATGGAGGAGCTTCAGGTCAATGGAGTCACCACTAACGTGAGACTTGGCAAGGGCTTTGGGGAGGTATCTCCTAGCCTTCTGCATTGAGATGATTCGGAGGTGAAAGAGGCAGATATTGGAAGGTGGGCTGCAACCTGGGATGGGATCTAGTGGGGTGAAGAAGTTATGGGGTAGGACACCACTGAGATCTGAGAATGTGGTGTTTAGGGAGTCTGCAATGGACTGGGGGTCCTGCGTTAGGTTAACATTAACTGAGAGCTGGGCAGTCGGGGGTGTGGCAGATTTCCCATTAAGTTCCTTTATGTTATTCCAGAAATGTGTTCCTGAACCCCAGGTAGAGGATAGTGCCTGTTGATAATGGGTTGCCTTGGCATGGCAAATGGCCCAGGTACATTTGTTTCTGACTTCATGATATCATTGTCTATCCAGTGGGAGTTGTGAGTTTAAGGCCTTATGCCAGAGATTATCACAGTGTTGCATTTGATCAAGTAACTGTTGAGATATCCAGGGGGTGTTACGGTTTTAAGTGATTTGCTTCGAGAAAGGGGCAAATATGTCATAAGCAGCCTTGAAGGTATTTATGAAGTGGGAGAGGGCGGTATAAATTGATTGGGTGCCATACATGGGGGACCAGTCAGAGTTAGTTAGGTAGGTTTTGAGTTGGTGAAGCATGCCCTTTTTAGGCGTCTATGGTAGGAGACAGTAGGGGAAGCAGTGGGAGTTTTATTGGACCATAAGCAGATTACTAGGCAATGGTCACTAAGGGCATCGGGGAGTGCTGAGACTTTAGTGATGTTGTTGGGGTGATTGGTGAGAATATGGTCCAGCAATGAGGAGGTGCCTAATTTGTCATTTGGCCTGGTAGGAGATTGTATAACCTGAGTGAGGTCGAGGGCAGCAGCCGAGTCCTTATAGGGAATAGAGAATGGGGACAGCCAACTGACATTAAAGTCCCCCATGATGATGACTTCACTGCTGGAGGGGAGTTGAGAGATACAGGACATGACTGAAGGGAAGGCAAGCCTCTGATTTTGTGGTGGGATGTAGACAGCCATGAGATATAGTGTTTTGTCAGGGTTGCCAAGAAGTATCTTGGCTGTAAGTGTTTGGGCGCTGTGCTTAGGGGGCGTGAACTGGCAATGATTGGATGGTGTTCTTAAGGTAGAGGGCACAGCCACCACCTTGTATACCCAATCTGTCGGTACAGAAAAGGGAGTAGCAAGGTAGGGTCATGTGTGAGTCCAGGGTGTCATGGGAGAGCTATGTCTTGGATAGGGCCAGTACATCTGGGGAATGCCGGGCTAGCCACCACTGGAGTAAGGTGAACTTTTTTTGCAGGCTACATATGTTAATTGCACGAGCCAGAGCCCATGCATCTTGCTGCTAGCTGGAGAGCATAGGAGAGTTGGTCCAGGATTAGGGTAAACATTTCCTGATAGGAGGAGGAGGAGGGCGTGCCACAGAAGGGTTGCTGTAGCAAGTTTGTATTTTGGGGGTGTGGGACTTCTGAAGGGGGAGGGTATTGTGGCAGAGCAGGGGGTGGAAATGGAGAGGGTGAAATGCATTAGGAAGGAGGAGGGTGAAGGGTGGGAGGAGAGAGAGTGGATGGGACTACTGGAGGGGGGAGATGAGCCACTCCTGCTCAGTAAGGCTATATGAAGGGGGGAATGATAGGAGCAAATGGATATTGTGGGAAGAGGACATTTGGAGGATGGAGGAGGGGAGGTAGGCACCAGATGAACAATAGTAGGCTACAAAGGTGAGGCGTAGTGAAGGAAGGCCAGAGAGAAGGGTTATGAATACTTAATGCAAAAGAGACAGATGGACAGATCACACAGTACAGAGGTAGGGTTGCAGACTTTAGAGTAGAAGGTACAGGGATCTAGGCAAAGAGGAAACACATAGGCTCTACAAGGGTGTGCAGTACCCTGGTGTCGATGTACCAATATATCTGAGGTTTGTTCCAGGTACTAATTTGTTCTTGAAGTAAAAAAAAAATTTTGTGGACCTAGGTCAAGATCTTAGAATGTCAGACCCTGTGTCCTAAAATTGTGGGGCTAAGATGCTTAATGCAAGGGAGAGAGATGGTCTGGTCTCTTAGTACAGAGGTAGGGTTGCTAACTTGAGAGCAGAAGATACAGCAATCAAATCTCAGGCAGGGAAGAGGCACATAAGTACTACAAGGGTGTGCTACCACTTGGTGGTAATGACTGATAATCTGCTAATGGAAAAGTGGGAACTTGGAAAAAAGTGTAAGGGGGTATCAGGTGACAAATAACATGACCACTCACATCAATAAAAGGATAGTTGGCCTTGCGTGGGGAGTCAGTATGAAGTGTTGATGGGTAAACACCCTCTAGAGTGTGCTGAGAGCAGGAACAGGCCCTTTACAGGCCTTCTCTGAGTCTACTCCCTTAGTTGAGTTCTGTGTAGGCAGGTGAGAGTGTGCTGGGGGGTTTCTCAGAGTACCTGAGGACAAAGAGGTTTAAGGTTACAGTTTGTGGTGGGAAGACAGACAATGGAGAGCTGCTAGCTCACACTGTTCATGCACAAAACTCTGAGTGAAGATACAGTAATGATGAAGCCTCGGAACAGGTAAGAGAGCACGATGTACTGCCTTGCCGTCTCTCGGTTCCACCGGCTCGGCTTGACTTTGGCGCTTCCACCGCTATTGCCGTAACTCTCCCGGCTTCTATCCCCTCTCACCGACTCTACTCACCCTTGCCCTACTGGGTCTCGGTTCCACCGGCCGCCTCACACTCTTCCCTCCTACCGCTGATGCCGCTTCTGCCTCCCCATCCCACCCCTTTCTTCGCCTGCCATCTTGTGGCTCCATAAGCCCGGCTGCAGGTTGGTATCTCTCCGCTGTTGCCGCATCTGGCGGCGCTCTATTCTCTCTCCCATCCTCTGACCTGTCTTGTGTCTTCTCATATTGCCTCTCTCTCCTGCCTTACCATCCTCCACTATTCACATTATGAGTATGTTTCTTGGATACAGTGATAAAATGTATTTTTCTTTATTGTATGTTGCAGTGCCATATGTATCTCTCTCTGTTTTCAATTGTTTTGGTGTTTCAAATAATTCTGGTTGTACTCTGTCTGTATTGTAATTGTACCTCCCGGGTCGTGCCTGAAAACAGTCACTTGCTGGCTAGTGCACTTACCCGGTTAACAAAAACTAAATAAATAAATAAATAAAATATACCTTAAATCTCTAGAAAGATATTAATCGCTATGCACAGTTCATGGCACTTTTTTTTAATTAAACTTTATTAAGGTTTTAAAGTACACTACCACAAAACAAGGTAACAAGATACAAAAAAGAAAACAATATACTACAAATAAATGCCCTCTTCAGCTTTCCCCCTTGCTACACAACCTGACAGCAGTCCCCAGCTGGCTACAGGAAGGGTCATGAGGGCAAAACAAATAAAAGCCCTCCCCAGCTTTCCCCCTTGCTACACAACCTGACAGCAGTCCCCAGCTGGCTACAGGAAGGGTCGTGAGGGCAAAGCAAATAGAAGCCCTCCTCAGCTTTCCCCCTTGCTACACAACCCAACGGCAGTCCCCAGCTGGCTACAGGAAGGGTCATGAGGGAAAAATAAATAAAAGCCCTCCCCAGCTTTCCCCCTTGCTACACAACCTGACAGCAGTCCCCAGCTGGCTACAGGAAGGGTCATGAGGGCAAAACAAATAAAAGCCCTCCCCAGCTTTCCTATTATTTATTTATTTATTGTATTTATTTAGACAGCAGTTTGGAAAACCTTTGAGCCATAGGCTCATTTATAAAGGTACCTTGTCACAGTAAGACAAACGAAAATACACAGTATAACAGTATAACAGAGTATAACAGTAACCTAAGACATAGATACAAACAAGCTGGTACAGGTAGGATTGATGCAAACAATACCAGAGTTATGTTGTCCTTAGCAGCTTAGTAGTAAGCTTTGTCATTAGTATTGAGTACAGCTTTGACTAGTGGCAATTACAGCTTCGGGTGTTAACAAGGTGGTTCCGTAAGGACGTTTTGAAGCACGATATAGTTGGAGCCTGGAGATGGAGGGGGCAGTGTGTTGAACCAGGAGGGGCCCTAAAGTTGAAGGCTCTTTGGCCGTGAGAGGTCCTAGCTCTAGGGATAACAAGAGAGGTTTTCCCAGAGGTCTGAGTATGAACTAGTGGGACAGAGCGGCGGATGGCGGTGGTCAATCCAGGTGGGGATAGCCCAAGGAGGGTCTTTTTTGTAAGGGTACAGGTCAGATATTTGAGGTGCTCGTCAAGATTAAGTACCAGCGCTTTAGCGTACAGCAGACAGGTGTGTGTTAGCCTAGGTGCCCCAGTAATTAACCTGCAGGCCTTATTCAGAGAAAATTTTATGGAGTGTGGTCTGATCAGCAGCACCATACACCGGCAGTCCATAGTCCACTAGGGACAGGATAGAGGAGGTGATCATGGTCAAGAGGCTCGGGGAGGCAGTGTTTATACCAATGTAAGATGCCCAATCTGATATTAGTGGCAGTGGCTAGGGCAGCGATGTGTCCATGGAAGGAGAGGAAGGGGTCAAAATGGATCCCTAGGTGTTTATAGGAGCAAACTTGTTCGAATGGGAAAGAGGACCCAGAGTGAATGAGGAGTTTGAAGTTGCAGGACTTGTTTTGAGGATGAGTGAAGAACATGGTTTTTGATTTTTTAAGATTTATCATCAATCTGTGTTCCTTGAACCAGCCCACGGCTTCAGCAAAGGACTTCTGCAGCGAGTCCTGAGGCAATAGGGTTCTGACTTGAGGCAAAGATGACTGCATCATCAGCGTACAATAGAATGTTCCCTGAGCAAGAGCATGAAAGGGTGTTAAGGTAAAGGAGAATAGTAAGGGCCCAGAATGGAGCCCTGGGGAACCCAGAAAAGATGGGACAGATGTCTGAGTAGGTCCCATTAATTTTACACGCTGTGAGCGTCAGACAGATAACTGGTGCACCAGGAGATAGGCCCAGCAGCAAAACCAGAGAGACTAAGGGCATCAAGAAGGAGGGTGGGAGACAGTGTCAAAAGCTTTAGAGGTCAATGAAGCCCCACCAGCCAGAGAACCAGTGTCTAAGGAGGAGTGGAGAAAGTTGGAGAACTCTAGGAGGGCTGTGTTGGTACTGTGGCCTGCTCAGAAGCCATGCTGCTCAGGACATAGGACATTGTAGGTGGAGAGGTAGTCAGAGATTTGAGAGGCTACCACTTTTTCCAAGGCCTTGGAGAGAGGAGAGAGAATGGAGATTGGCCGATAGTTTCCAGCCACAATCCTATCACCACCTTTAAAGATAGGGGTGACAGTGGTGACTTTCAGGCAGTTGGAACCTTCCCAGGCAAAGAGAGTGGTTGATGAGGCACGTGATCGGGGTAAGGACTGTGTCTAAGACCAGCTGTAGGATACACGGATCCAGGTGTCACTGCCCATACTATTACTCTTGAGGGCAGTGACAGGTTTGGACCTAAGTTCTTGGGCAGAAACAGCGGAAGAGAAAATAGGGCGGAAAGATTTATAGCAGGCGCTGGGGAGGAGGGTCAAAAAATTGTAGGGAGGATAGGGCTAAGGTCAGTGAATGAGGTGTTGAGGTGGTTGGCTATGAGGGCTGGGTCTGAAGAGATCACGCCATTAATGTTGATCTGGGTGGGTGGGAAGTGTGCACTCCCATTTAACTGTTTAATGTTATCCCAGAAGGTTCTGGGGTTCCCCCATGAGGCTGTAAGTGAGGACCGATAGTGCTCAGACTTGGCCTTTCTGATGGCCTGAGTGCACTTGTTTTGGGTGGCAGCAAAAAACTGCCTGTCACTGGGTCAGCCAGTCTCAATGGCACGGTGCCATAGGTTGTCCCTATGTTTGAGTTGGTGGATCAAAGCTGGGGTTACCCAGGGGGCATTCTGCCTTTTAGAACGGCGGGTCGACATTGGGGCAAAGATATCACAGGCATTATTAAAGGTTCGGGTAAAGAAGGCGAGAGCTGTGTCAATGTCAGGAGTTCCCCCTTGCTACACAACCCAACGGCAGTCCCCAGCTGGCTACAGGAAGGGTTGTGAGGGCAAAACAAATAAAAGCCCTCCTCAGCTTTCCCCCTTACTGCACAACCCGATGGCAGTCCCAGGCTGGCTACATGAAGGGTCATGAGGGTAAAACAAATAAAAGCCCTTCCCAGCTTTCCCCCTCACTGCACAACCTGACAGCAGTCCCCAGCAGGCTACAGGAAGGGTCGTGAGGGCAAAACAGATAAAAGCCCTCCCCAGCTTTCCCCCTCACTGCACAACCCGATGGCAGTCCCAGGCTGGCTACAGGAAGGGTCATAAGGGTAAAACAAATAAAAGTCCTCCCCAGCTTTCTCCCTCGCTGCACAACACAACAACAGTCCCCAGCTGGCTACAGGAAGGGTCATAAGGGTAAAACAAATAGAAGCCCTCCCCAGCTTTCCCCCTCACTGCACAACCCGACAGCAGTCCCCAGCTGGGTACAGGAAGGGTGTTAGGGCAAAACAAATAAAAGCCCTTCTCAGCTTTCCCCCTCACTGCACAACCCAATGGCAATCCCCAGCTGGCTGCAGAAAGGGTTGTGAGGGCAAAACAAATAAAAGCCCTCTCCAGCTTTCCCCCTCACTGCACAACCTGCTGGCAGTCCCCAGCTGGCTACAGGAAGGGTTATGAGGGCAAAACAAATAAAAGCCATTCCCAGCTTTCCCCCTCGTTACACAAAATGACAGCAGTCCCCACCTGGCTTCAGGAAGGGTTGTGAGGGCAAAACAAATAAAAGCCCTCCCCAGCTTTTCCCCTCACTGCACAACCCAACAGTAGTCCCCAGCTGGCTTCAGGAAGGGTGTTAGGGCAAAACAAATAAAAGCCCTCCACAACTTTCCCCCTTGCTTCACAACTCGATGGCAGTCCCCAGCTGGCTACAGGAAGGGTTATGAGTGCAAAACAAATAAAAGCCCTCCCCAGCTTTCCCCCTTGCTGCACAACCCGATGGCAGTCTCCATCTGGCTACAGGAAGGGTCGTGAGGTCAAAGCAAATAAAAGCCCTTCTCAGCTTTCCTCCTCACTGTACAACCAGACGGCAGTTCCCAGCTGGCTACAGGAAGGTACGAGACGGCTCTAGCCCAGATTCAAATTCTTGGCACCTTTTTCTCCAGTGCAGTTTCTTGGGCAGAACTTGCAAATACTCTGTTTTATGCCCGCTAGCTCTCTTGGCAGCTCTGCACAGAGCCTCGGCTACGAGCTGCTGCCAGACTGCAAATTTTTTCACCCGTCCGCACCCCCTCCTCCTCTCAGTATTAAATGCTCCTCCTGCTCTGCCCACTGTCATTACTTTGTGAATATCAATTGAAATGGGGTCTTACAATCTTTGCCCCTATGGGTTGTTCTGATATATTAGGTTTTTATTGTCAGTAGCTGCACTGTCCTGTGGCATCTGCCCTGACTGGTAATTTACTGTCCGCTAATAACCCTGTCCTGCCAATATAAATAAATATAAACTAATAAATTTCAATTATTTAAACATTGATTGCTTAAATCTTTAAATTTTTTTCTCCCTCTTCTTGTCTCCTGTCTGCTGTTTTTGGTCTTGCCATCATGTTTTCTCCTACTCAGCCAGGGATAATTCTGGTCATGGTCGGACTGCTACTTTCTGTTATGACCCTCTCCCACCTCTCACTAAACTTCACGGCATGTGACTGGGTGCATCATGCACAAGATGAATCCTCCTTTGTCTACTCTAATCTTCTGTTAAACAGAAAATTAAATCCAGTACACAACTTATCTCTTTATGTCATTCACCCCGCCAGGCTAGGTTATTTCCTAGTCACTCACCCTCCTGTGGTACCAAAATGCCTCATGCTCATCTTTCGTTACTCCAGTGAACCTTGGGTGCCTCTGCTGCATTTATTCCTATCTGGAGACTTTGAACTAAATCCTGGCCCCCTCCTCCAAAGAAAGGCATATCAATTGCTCCTCACGGTTCTCCTCCAACGGGATGAAATTTGCCCATATTAATATTAGAAGTCTCCCCGCAAATTTCCCTGAATTGGAAGCCTGGGTTGCCCTCTATAGCCCTGACGTTCTAGGATTGACAGAAATGTGGCTTAGGCTCGATGTACCTGACACTATGTATAATATAAATGGCTACAAACTGATAACATTTAGCCATCCTTCAAAACAAAGGGGGGGGGTGCTCTCTACTATAAAGAACACCTTAATATTTCTGTTCAATATTCTGGGTTATCAGGGTACTGTGAAACCCTGCATGCTGTTTTGCTCCTGGGAGGTGTGAAAAGATTAAACTTGGTATGTGCTTGCAGTCCTCCTAAGGGGGCTCTTCCCAGTTTAATTGGCCTCATGGACTATCTTTCCACTCTTAAGGGTAAATATGAAGTAATTCTTATGGGTGATTTTTAACCTTGACCTATCCAGTACCTACTCTGGATCATACATTGAAGCTCTGGTGTGACTCCACCTATCCCAAGTGATATCTAGCCCTACTTGATTCTCTGTGAATGGCACTCACCAGTCCCTTCTGGACTGGATTGCCACAAACAGAGCACATAAGATCATGGCCGCAGGCACCTTTTCTGATTCTATTAGTGATCACCTGCCAACGTACTGCATCTGGAATTGTCACTGTCCTAATCCTCCACCCAAAATAATATAGTTTCAAAACTTCACAAAGCTCATCCCAAAAGCACTTCTTGAAGACATAAAGAATATTGACTGGTCTCCCATCTATATTACTGAGGAGGTAAATAATGCCCTAGACTACCTCAATTCTAAGCTACTCTTACTCCAGGATCTGCATGCTCCTCTGAAAAGGAGGTGAATCAGGGGCTCAGCAAACAGTTGGTTACACAAGAATCTCCTTAGTGCTATGAGAAGAAGGGACAAGGCTTGGGCCACCGTAAAAAAAGTCCCAATGGACTGAGGACTGGTTTAAATATAGAAACCTGAGGAATGACTGCAAGAAGTATATTCGAAAGGCTAAAAGGGACTACTGTCATAGACTGCTGCAAGCCTCTGCTGGAGATACCCAGGAATTTTGGAACCACATCAAAAATTTTATGGGCCAAAGGCACAAGCCGTCCATAACTGAAATGATGCTGAACGGTAAAAACTGTAACAAGCTACCCATTACTGCTAATGCTCTGAACGTTCATTTCTCTGACCTCTCAGAGCACCTAGAAAAGTTTAATAAGTCCCTTGCTCCTTCGCTTGAGAAGCAGATACCTCCTAAATCTCCTTTTAACCTTAGACCAGTCTCCACTGCTGAGGTGCTGCATCTCCTTAGAACTACCCCCTCCTATGGATCTCCTGGATCTGATGGGTTACTGCCTAAGTTTATTAAATTGGCAGCACCTGCTTTTGCTGCCCCACATGCAAGATTTCTCACTCTATCTATCTATCTATCTATCTATCTATCTATCTATCTATCTATTTATCTATCACAAGCAAGACTGTGCCGACACTATGGAAAACAGCTCAAGTGGTTCCTGTGCACAAAAAAGGAGACACCAAAAACCTGGCAAACTTCGGGCCAATTGCCATTATCTCTACTCAACAAAATACTGGAGAAGATTGTCGCCTCCAGGTCTTGGAATTTCTGCAACTTCAAAATATCTTATCTCCTGCTCACCATGAGTTCCGAATGGGTCACAGCACCACAACTGTGCTACTTCAACTATCAAATGATGTCCTTACGGCCATGGATAAGGGCTTGCTCACAGGGGCCATTTTTATTGACCTTACTAAGGTGTTTGATCTTGTGGATCACCCTCTACTCCTTTCCAGTCTATCCTCCCTGGGCTTTTCCCATACTGCCATCTCCTGGTTTGATGGCAATCTCACAGGGAGAAGGCAATTTGTTCAAATTGATACCGCTGTCTCTGACATTGCCCCTACCTGTGTTGGAGTTCCCCAGGGATCAATTCTTGGCCCTCTCCTCTTCTCTCTATTGTTAATAACCTGCCCTCTCTGCCCAGTTCCTCCTCTATTATCCTGTATGCTGATGATATGGTGCTTCTCTCCAGTGGTAGAAACCTCTCAGCTATACAGGTAAATCTTCAAGCAGATTTTGGCAGTTTACAAGACTGGCTTCTACAAAACAAGCTCCTACTGAACTCCCAGAAAACTGTATCAATGCTTTTTGGCTCCCACCAGAGAATCAAATCCTGTGACACGGCCCTTTCAGTCCTATGTTTTGATGGCTCCCCTTTGGAACGTGTGAATCTTTTAGGTATCTAGGAGTTACTCTCGACTCATCTCTGGATGTTAACCTGCACATTGCTGCTACTTGTAAGGCAGTAAACACCAAACTAGGACTTGCTTATAAAATCAGGTACTTACTCAATGATGCTGCTAGACTTGCTATTGCACAAAGTTTTTTCCTTCCCGGGAAAATTCCAGAAGTGGAACACATGCTATAACAGCATATGCAGATTTGCCCTCTCTGCCCACAGGCTAACTCATCATTGTCAACTCTACTCAAGACTGGGCTGGCTCTCTCCTCAGTTGTATAGACTCTATTCTATTGGCTGCCTGATTGATAATATAATCAGAACTGGGACCCCTATTTACCTCTCTAGGCTGCTTACCCATTCTACTCATGCCTATCCCCTTAGGTTATCAGTACAAACTCCTTTGGAAATTCCTAGATGTCATACCAAAAAGGGTAAACTCTCCTTTGCAACATCTGCCCCTCTCCTTTGGAACTCTCTCCCCCAGCAGATTAAACTCTCCAAATCCCACTAGGTCTTCAATCTGGGCCTTTTTTTGCCCACTTATGGGATTCTAGGGTCTGCTCCTGCTCTGAATCTTGAGATTTCTCCTAGTTGTTCCTCAGCATTATGACACTTACTATCTCCACATTTCTGTTATTCACCAGTCCTACTTTCCTTACTTATCCTATGTGTAACCCCCCCGTTACCCGGGGTTACTAGAACCCTATTTAGACTTAGTGGCAGGCAGGGACAGGCAGCTAGTAAAACTCCAGTTAAATGGATTTCTCTATGTCTTGCTCTGTTTTCCGTATCTGCTGAGCTGGAGCTATGACATCATTTAGAACTGTCACAGCTACATAAGCCACACTGGAATGTTGCAGTTGGAGGTTAGAGTAGAACATTGGGGAAATTGAAGTCAGTCTGTTGCAGTCTGTAATAGAGGAAGGAGGTGCTCTGCTGTAAGCAGGCCCTCAGAGTCCTAAGCTCTGTCAACGAGCTATTATTTTGTAGAGGTGTGTGTTCTCACCTAGGCAGGGACACAAGAAGAGCCAAGCAAAGTGGTAGAGACCACTTTCAGTGGTTCAGGGCCCCATCCCTGCGGGGATGGGGGGGAAGGAATCAGCCTGTTTCCAAGGGCAAACCCCCTGGTCCAGCTAGGAAACAAGAAGCTGCCTGAGTTTAAGTTCGTGCTGAGGCACCAGAAGTTCTGGACGAGATATCTTTGAAGAGAAAATGCCTGTGGGGCACCTGCAACCAAAGGGTGAGTTTGCTCTGCTAAAGGGCCAATGTGTTTTCACCTGAGATAAGATGAAACTAAAGTGACTGTTACTGTGGGGTCAGGAAAAGACAGCCAAGTACAGTTTGGAAGATGTGGGAATTGGACTGCTTAACTCTGTGGGGGGGTCTAGAGTAATGGACACAGCCACTTTTTAAGTATATTCAAGTTCAGCACAAATGGGATGGAAACACAGATTGGATGTGGCATACATTTAATGAGAATCTACATAGCAAAGTGTTTTAAGGATAAGGTGTTACAGTCCAGAGAAATGGCCGGGTATGAGTTATGGGAGCGAGAGGTGGGAGACCCCCCCCCCATCAGTAGTAACAAAATTCACCTCTACGGGTATGCTTTGGGACACCTGTTGCTTTCTGTCAGGTACTTGGCCAGTGCCTGAGGAAAGTACCTAGATGTGGGATTGAAGAGGAGGATTCCCTGATGGAGCCAGAAGTGCTCATAGGTGGTTTAGGGAGCCACCAGTAAATGTCCCATGCTATATGGAAAGTGTCCAAAGGGCTGGCAATGGAGCCGAGCCAGGGAAACCGAAAAAGAGTTGAGTTAGGGCAGAGTGCCCAGAGTGTTTCGAGACCTAAGGGTTTCAGTGTAAAGAGGATGTGTTCTGATCTCCATAAATCTGCATTACCAGGAGTGTAGCCCTGTGGGGGTCCATCTATGCTTTGTTATTCTGTTGGATGTGAATAAAAACCACACTTTAGAATCCCAACTTCTGGTTTTGGACACTACAGTTATTACTTCCTGTGTCCGGAGTTACTGGGGTGTCCCTGACTAGAAGTAAAACTTAGCCAAAATACCGAGCAACAGTTTTCTCCCCGAGCGCAGATCCCAGGTAGGGGGTTACATATGGAGGCACCGCACAGTGCTAATAACACAAAAATACCACCAACCTGATCTCTGGGGTAACCCACCGGTTACATATTGTTATAACTGTTCATTGTTTTTCAATACCTACCTGATTACTGTTAGTGTATGTAAGGACCCCACCCCTGCCTTTTTACTAAAATGACAGTGGCATGCTGTTGGCGTTGGCAGCAATACCTGGTGGGGGACCTGGGTTCGGGGAGGATGAGGCTACCTGGCACAAGGGACCTAGGTTTGGCTACTCTGCACAGGGGCACCCAAGTAAATCCAACTACAGGAAGCAATAACTGTAATGTCCAGAACCAGAATTGGGATTTTTCAGTGTGGCTTTATTTATTAACTAACTGAACATAAACAAAGCATTGCATGGTCCCCCAAAGGGCTACGTTCACTGTATGTGCAGATTAGAGGTTAACCAAGCGGTCCATTTGAAGAATGAACACATTACTACTGTTGTCTGGCTTTGGACCCACCAGGCACTCAGCCCGGACTTTGCATGCACTTTGGATACATAGCCTGACTGGCCCGGCTCCCCTGCCGGCCACTTGACTAACGGTCCACTTGAAGAATGAACCCAAACTTTACTTGGGCGACATCCCATCAAACAAGGAGACTCCCAAACTGTGGCTCCCCACCACTTAGAGTCTGTGACTCCTAGAGAGTTTGTTTTCTTACTTCAATTGAACTCCCATCAAACAAGGAGACTCCCATCCAACAAGGAGTAATTTTCCCATCCTGTGCTCCCCACCACTTAGAGTGTGCGACTCCTAGAGATTTTCAAGTTGTGACCCGTCTGGTACCCACCCATCACTGGCCAAGTGCATGAGGCAAGTAGCAAAACACAGAAGAAATCCGAGAGGTCGACCTGGTTACTAAAGATGGGGGTTTTCCCACCTCCAGCTCCTAGCCACTACCCGGCCATTTCTCTGGATACACACAGAAAACTTTAGAACTTTAAAATGAGATTGAACGGTGGATGACCTGAAGCACCCCCGCTGCAGCATTACTTGAAATCTAATAAAACTTTAGACTGTTTGACTGCTCCATTTATTTGTCCTAGTAAACATAGTCCTCCCAAATAGCAGTCCACATTCATTTCCCAACTGAAGAAAACAATTTGTTTGCCCCTTCAAATGGAGCCAAACACTCACCCATTCGTTGCAGGTGCCCCACAGGCGAAGTACTATAACCTTTGCTGTTATACAAGAACAGACTAAATAAAACCAGGCAGCTTCCTTCCATGGTGGGAGAAGGGATTGCCCTGGAACCCCAGAGAACTCCCAGGAGAAAGACACAGACTCGAGGGGCCGGTCTCACCACTTTAAAAAGGTAAACACAGGAACACTTCCTTCTTCTTTGAAACAAACTGAAGACTGACCGACTTCCTTCCTGTTTGCTTTAGGACAAACTGAAGAAGAATGACTTTGAAATTTCCCAAAGTTCTAAACTCACTCCCTGAGCTGTAGATTCCAATGTGGCTCATGCAGCTGCGACAGTTCTATGGTGATGTCATCTCTCAAGTCTCAGCTGTGACTGAGGACAGAGTGAGACAGTGTGAAACCCATTTAACTGGAGTTTCACAAGCTGCCTTCCCTGCCTACCACTAGGTCTTACTGGGATTCTAGTAACCCCGGGTAACAAAGGGGTTACATGTATTCGTTATGTCTAGTGCAGGCAGTTAGTTAACTTAGTCTGTTTGTTTGGCTCTGTAGAATTGGGTTGCTCTTAGTCTGTAAACATTGCTATGTTTTTCTGTGCTGCCTCATGCTGCATCATGAACAATGTTACTCCTGTTTGTACCTGCTTCTCTGTTGTGTAAATCTCCCGGGTCATGTCAGAATATAGGCAATACTCTTATCTAGTGCACTTACCTGGTAATCAAAACTAAATAAATAAAAATCTACAACCCAAGACACCCCCTCCCTCCACCTCTCCGCCCCACCCCCTGGTATGAGTACAGTGAGTTCGTAATCCATCCAGGTCACAATCTTTTAAGTTGACAATGTTAGGTTCCAGGTGGCCTTCTTAGGTGAGCTGCAAGTAAAAAGAGGTACTAACAGGCAAACAATGGCAGCAGATAACATACCTATGACACTTATTCCTCACTTCATCAGAACCATTCAGTTCTAACTTAACACGACTTATGAAGATGCTCAAGGTGAAAGGAAAGCTAACAATAGTGTATGTGGCTTTTCCCATTTCTTTCTGTATCCCTGCAGATGACTGTGGAGGCTAGCAATCATCTTCTCAATTCTCAGATTGTGAAGGATGTCATTGACCCACTCGGCATATATAACTTTAGCCTGGTCCGTCCAGTGGTGCAGAACCACTTTCTTAACAGAGAGAGAGATCAAGGCTAACCAGTGTCTTCGTTCTTTAACAGAGACCCTAGCGTAATCCCTCACCAGACAGATTTTGAGAAGAAAGAACTCCTCCAACCCCAGAAGGAGGTCTAGCTTTTGTTTGATTCCCTCCTAAAGAGGGGAAACTCTTGGACTGTCCCAAAAAATATGCTTCAGATTTCCCTAGGATTGGCCATATCTAGTACACAAGGGAGAGGGGAGTTTACTCATTTTGGCCAGTTTGACAGGAGTATAATACAGTTAGTTTAGAATATAGAACTGAGTTAGGCGAAGTCTATCATTAGACACCAAGCGATATAGGTCAGACCAGATACTCTTCCATTCAAACCTGGAATCAGGAAAAGAGGAGGACCAATACCTGGACTGTCTTAACAATTCCACAAAGATTCTGTTGTTTAAAACAGCAGACAGTTGGGATACCGAATGAGGTTGCCAGGCTAGTGTTTGGAATCGCTGGAGGAGTTCTTTCTGATTAGTGGTCCAATAATTTTGACCAAACCATGAGATTAACATAGGTTGAACTTGGAAAAAGTGTGTTGGATTGGAGATATCAGTTCATGGCACTTAAACAACAGCTCCAGAACACAGTTTTCTCTAAATTAGCCCCTAATACAGCTGCCCCCCTCCCCAGTACAAGAAAGTTACATTCAGGCAGTACAAACAAATATTCACAATCCCTTAAGGTAACAGACAGAAATGCCCAAAACGATGCATGCATGAGAAACAAAGCACAGAACCAGAGTCTATCAGTCGTGTTTGGTGAATTAAAAGTCCCAATGCAGTGTTTTATTAAATTCATAGCACCACAGAAGCCAGAGGGAGAAGCAGTGGTCCACACAGTCCATGGAGCATAAGCTACTGTAGAACCTCACAAATAAATGGGGCATAACAGTATGCAAATTATCTCTTAGTGCCTTGTATGTGCTAAAGGATCATTTGCATGAGACCTTTGGCCATAGCAAGTTAACACAAATGCCTTAATAAGTTTGGGACGCCCTAACTGATTTCGCTCCTTTCCTGCCTTTAGTAGGTACTGTATAGGCACATGCAGTCAGGTTATTGCCCTGAGTACCTTGTTATTTGAACTCCAGCTTTGATTTATACCAAAACCTGGTTTAGAATTGGAAAACAAACATCAAAAAAGATGCTCCATAGAACTGAATAGCATGTGCCCCTGCACTCTTCCTATACAGTGTCAGTGGCTCAGTAGATAGCACACTCACCTCTGAGGCCAGGAGATCAGAGGGCTGTGGGTTCAGTTCCCACATCTGGCACTTGGGTTAATATCCCAGTACTGACACTGTAGTGCAGCATGAGAGGGGTGCTGCACTTCTTAAGTGCCATCTTTCGGATGAGATGTTAAACCAAGGTCTCATCTGCCTGGATTGGTGGTAGTTCAGGTGGATGTTAAAGACCCAATGGCACTTATTGAAAAGAGTAAGGGGACTTTTATTGAAAAAGAGGACTCCAAAACAAAAGGAAACAAGGCATACAGCAAAAAAAACAACAGAAAAATAAGATGAAACTTAACATTAAAAACAGCAAAGAAAATCAAACACATGACACCCAATGTTCACAGTTAACCCCCCAAAATTTGCCCTTAACCAAACCCAATAAATGAAAGTCAGTATCATAAATTTTCTGTAAGGCAAGAGTCACATTAGCAAGAATTTCATCAAACAATATCAGTCTTTGTTGCGAAACCCATAAACATCTAGATTGCCAAACATAAAAGCGAAGGAAAGAAAAGACCAATAACAATGTTTTCAGCATGATACTTGGACCATTCACCCTTATGTACTCCATACAACAGTGTACAATAAGAAAGAGAGGTAAATAAAGGCTCATTCCATTTGGTAGCTAAAAAAACCCCAAAAGGCTTGAACATAGGGACATTTCAAAAAAAGGTGCTCTTGAGTTTCCAAGAGAGCTACACAAGAAGCACAAGCACAATACCTGTCACTGATTTGTTTGTGTTTATTAGAATTACCATCAGGTAATCTACCATATGAACTCAACCAAACACTGTCCCAAACAAAATCAGGCAATCTCCTATTAGAAAAAAAACTAAGAATCCTATCCAAGGATTCCGAAGGACAATCTGGAAAAAGCACAACATCTGTAAATTCAGTAGAAACAACATGACTATACAATTTTTTTCTATCCATGGTTTCCAAATGAGAAACGGTGACACCCCATTTCAATAAATGTTTAAAGATTTCCAAACCATATTTAGAAAAAAAGGGAAGCTTAGCAAAAGGAGCAGGTTTTCCCAATTTCCAAAGTGCAACCCTTTAGAAAACCAGTCCCATACATAGGAATGCCAATACTTTTCTCCGGGTCGAAGGAGAGGACTCAAATTATTTGAAACAAAGAGACAAACGAAAAAGGCCACAGGGTGAACCATAGCCACTCCACCCTCCCTAATGCTTCTACACGTATAACCACGTTTGATGGGGTTTAACCGACTCTCCCAAAATGCCTGGAAAAAAGCACTAAATAAAGAAGTAAACAAAGAAACAGGGGGAAGAAACACATAACTGATGTACAAAAAAATAGGAACTACCAGAGTTTTAATCAACAAAACCCTCTTACGCTTAGCAATTTGCCTTCCTTTCCATCTAGACAAAACTGGCTGAGCCTTCTCAATTTTCTTAGACCAATTGGCATGGGCCATGTGGCTAGCACCAAATTCCACCCCCAAAACAGTTATAGGAGTTGTACTTATTGAAATATCTGAAATACAACCCAACTCAGGAACCAGGGTATCCCTCAAAGGGAAACCCCTGCTCTTAGCATAATTAATCTTTGAGCCAGAACATCTAGAAAAAAAGGTTAAAATGTCATGTACAACTGGCCCTTTTTTGATATCAGAAATGCAAAGAACCAAATCATCAGCATGTGCCAAAATCTTCACAGGAGAGACTCCATCACCAATACTCAGCCCAGCAAGACCTGTATGATTAACAATCGATCTAAGTAAAATATCGATAAAAAAGACATACAAAATAGGGCTCAAGGGACAACCCTGACATACACCACATTTTACAAAAATCAGGTTGCCAATCCATCCATTAACATTAGGGAGAAGCAATGCAGAGCTATACATAGTACGAATCCAGCCCACAAATCTGTTAGGTATACCATAAGCCTGTAAGACTGAAAACAAAAAATCATGCGAAACCTGGTCAAATGCTTTTTCCTGATCCAGGCTCAAAGTATATCCATTCAACCGTCCAGACTGAGCAACAGTAAGCAGCTCCCGCAATACTAATAAATTATCATATTGGGTCCTACCACGGATAGAACATGTTTCGTGTGGACAAATTAAACCATCAGCAACCTTAGACAATTTAAGCAATAAAACCTTACTTAATATCTTCAAATCAGTGTTCAATAAACTTAGAGTCCTCCAATTTTTTAAATCTTCTTTAGGACCCTTTTTATACAGTAAAAGTACCAAAGCATAGTTCATAGAGGACGCCAAGGATGAATTAGACAACATAATATTGAAAACCTGAACCAAAACAGGGACAAGGTCATCCTGAAATGCTTGATAAAATGCAGCCCCCAAACCATCAGTACCAGGAGCAGAATCCAGGTTCAAGGAAGAAATAGCAAGACGGACTTCAGCGTCAGAAATATCAGCCGACAATTGATGTTGGTTCAAAGCTGACACCTGAGGTAAATGTAAAGAGCCAAAATCCAAAGACTCACAATCAAGACCAATATCTTTCTGAAAAAGAGAACTCAAATACTGTCCAACTACCTCAACTAAGTCCTCAGGGGAAGTAACCAAATCAGTAGTTGTGGATGTCAACTGTGTAACTAGCCGATTACTCATGCGATCTTTACAATCTTGAAAAGGATCCAAAGTACCCTTATGCAATTTTAAACCATGCCGATGCTCATGTTCCAATGATTTAGACCTGTCATATTGATAAGCAAACATTTGTTTCTTAACATTTTGTATCTGGACCCCATAATCACGCTTCTCAGTCTCCGTCAAAGGAATCAACCTCTGCAGCTGAACCCTGAGATGTAAATATTCAAAATAATAAGAGGTAACAAGGGCGCAAGAGTGGGCCTGAAAGAAGGACTTCCAATCTGTCTTGGTATCCTCCACCAGGATGCCAAATCATCATACATATCAATGACGGAAAGCCTAGCAACCCAATCCCTTTTCCATGCCTTCACAACAGATATATTAGACAACAAGGAATTGTTTAGGCACCATAAATTCTTCTTACATCTAGGTACCCCATCCCAGAAAAGGTGAACTGTAAGTGATCTGTGGTCAGAAAACCCCCAGGCACGCAAACAACAGAAGAAACTTGTAAAACAGCAGAAAGAAAAATAAAATCAATCCTAGTGGACAGTGATGATTTAAAAAAAGTATTACCACCAGAGGAATAAACACAACGGTAAGCATCTTTAAGCTGAGCAGTATCAAGCACTTGTAGGAGCTTATTTGAGACACAGAACAACTTTGAGGTTTTTAACCCCCTGTCTGAGGTACTCAGAGCTCAATTAAAATCACCAGCCCAAAGAACCAAACGAGAAGTATGAAGGTAAGGTTAAATGTCCATGAACAATGCAACTCGTTGAGCCTTGGTCTGTGGGGCATAAATGTTAATCAATCGAAATCTGTCACCCCGGAAATTAATATCCAATAATAAAGCCCTACTGGGGCAAATATCAACCAACTTGGAAACTTTTAATGCCGAATTGGTAAACAAAATCCCAACCCCATCACAAGTAGATTCCTCATTAGACCAGAAGGTAGCACCCTTAGACCATAGGTTACCAGCAAGTTTAACCTCAAGAGAAGTTTTCAATCTAGTATCTTGAATACAAAAAATATCACTGTGATGCTGTTGTAAAAGGGTCAAGGTGGTAACCATTTTCTTATGACTTTTAATGCTATTAACATTAATAGTTGAAATAGTTAACGATGCCATAAAGGGAAAAAGTAAAAAAGGAAAAAAAGGCCAAAACAAAACTAAGCATTAAGGGGTCTTAACTACCCTCCTGCACCGAGACCTCCTAAGGTTAGTCTCCACCTTTTTGACTTCACCTTCCTCACCCTCTGAAGCAAAATCAGTAACAGTAGAAGCTCTAGAGGAGCGGTCAGAATCTTCACCCTCAGACTCGTCCCCAGGAACTAATGCTGCAAACTGACTACCTGCTTTCCAGGAATCCAGGGACTCACTACAAGAGGAGGCCAAAGGGGAGGATTTAGACAAAATGGCCTTACCAGACCTATTACGTTTCTTAGCTGTAACTTTTTTAAAAGGCAAAATCGGGGAGGGGGGGAGGCATACCAGAATCACCTGAGATGTCCAAAACTGGAAGTACAGAGGTAGAAGGTACAGTAGGGTCAGAAGAAACAACAGAAGTCACAGGGTGAGCAACCAGTCCCTGCTCACCATCAACAGAAATGGTCTCAACAAGCACAGCGTCCTGAACCACTAAGGAAGGCTCCACAAGGGGAGACGAAGCAGGTTGGGCAAACTTACTATCAGTAGCCACCTCCTTATTAGCTTGCATATGCTGGGCCACAGTAATTAAACCTTCATGAGAAGGACAATCGTTCCGATTATGAGACGCCCAAGGACATTTCGCATAACCATGTCCAGTCTGCTCACATAAAATACATTTAAACAAATTAAGGCAGGCAGCAGCCTGATGACCAAATTCAAAACAATGTGAGCATCTAGGGGTATCACAAGTTGTGTTAAGGTGCGTCCTAGAACCACACCTAAAACAAGACTTGGGTTGGCCAAAGTAAAACAAACAGCCTCTGTCCTTCCCAAGAAAGAAACTATTGGGAAGGTGTTGAGGCCCACAGTTCGAGGAAAAAAGTTTCACCCTCAATTTCCAACCACCATTCCAGATTTGCTCACTATCAAGGATAGGTACAGGCCTATCCAATACATCACATCTCTTCCGTAACCAAAAAAGAATTTCTTCAATATGTACCCCTTCATTACGAAACATGATAGTAATTAATTTAACAGCAGGCTTAGTTAAGGGAACCGCTAAAACAGGAACCCAGAGAGGAGAATTCTTAACATTTTGATACAGAGCCCAAAACTTCTCTAAACTAGAAACAGTTTTAAAGCTCACATCATAATTAGAACTGCCAATGTGAATAAGAGCATAAATGTCAGAGGAAACAAATTTCATTGAACCCTTAAGCAAACGTTTAGCAATGTACAATCTGTCAGGCAGGTCGTCTAATCCACCCTTATATATTAAACGGACTGCGTTCTTCCATGGGGCAGGCTCACCCTTATTAGAAAATAAATCCATCAGTTTAAACTGTGGAGTAGACCATGCAGACGTTTGAAGGACAGGGGCAACAGTATCAGAACCCACAATAACAGAGGGGTGAGAAAAATTCAAGTCAGTGCCATGTAAATCCGGTACATTCGACTCTTTCCCACAGCTACTATCTTGCAAAACAACCTCAGACCCAGGAGGGATAGAGGAAACAGAAATGGAAGACAAAGTCAGCACAGTAGAGTCGGTAGGAGACGATGAGTTATAACGTTGCACTAAAATATCGTTAGGGTCAGGGATCCAGGTACCATTCGATTGCCTTAACCACGCTGCCCCTTCTATTGCACGGTCAGGAGACCATCCCTTGTGAATAGGGAGAGAAGGGGGAGAAACAGACTCACCCGGAGCCACAGACACCACAGTAGCCTTGTGCAAGACAGAAACTGAACCGGCGTCCCTCTGTTCCAAAGTGGTAGTAGAAGCACACATCGCCGAAGGAACTGAGCCCTTCAACAAAACAGTACCATGCATACCTAGACGTTTAGGAAGAACCGAGTGAACAGCTTTACAGGAGTCAGGGGGGGACCAACATCAGCAGACGGCTTTCGGCACACATCAGTGAGATGTACAGTACTGCCAGCCACCTCTGAGAGCTGAGATCCGAGACACACACTTTGCAGAAACCACACATGCGTCACTAGGAAGCGACGAAATGAGACAGGAGACAGGGAGAAACAGGGAGAGGAGCCGAGCGCACTGCAGCAAGTTCGGACAATAAAACCGATTTCCGACGCGTGCAACGCTCCTCCTCCACCAAAAGCTCAGCCAGTAATTTCTCTTTGTCAGCAATAGCAACAGCAGCACCTTCAGCAAGAACAGGGTCGCCACCGCTAACAGGGGAAGCAACACCAGGAACATCTTCCAAAGTCGAATCAAAAAACTCCTTGGGCATGTCAGAAACAGAAAAGTCCTCAGGTAACAGAGCAGCCTCTAGAATAGCGGGCACAGAGGAGGAGGCCCACTCCTCTGTCCCGTCAACATCCATCTCCCCTGAAGGTTGTTCAGAAGTGGCCATCTACTCCAGACAGCCAAAGATTCCCCCTCCTGGAGAGTAGGGGAATTTCCCTGGTGTCCTGGCCAAATTTCCTTCATTCACTAAAAATACCACCAACAGCTTAATCTGGTTCAAGGTCAGTTGGCATTCATCTGTATCCCCTTCCCCCGGATTGTGCCTGAAAATAGGCAGGATTTGTCTAGTGCACTTACCCGGTCAACAAAAACTGAATGAATGAATGAATAAAACACCTGAACAGCAAGGCAGAACCGGAGATAAGGAAGTGATCAGTTCCTTAAGAACAAAGTATGAGCCTTTCCCTTTCAAAAGGGGCATCATTAAAAAAATTACACCCACAATGGATGAGTTCCCATTCAGGTTAAGGGTACGCCTTGTTTTTTCTTTTGTGCACCTCAAATCTGTGAGGAAGGTGCCCTTTAAGAGCCATAGCAGCAGCTATGATCCATTACCGTGACTGCCTATCAGTACATGAAAGAGGTCTGTATCACCCACTATAAATATTAAGGGATATTTAGAGATCCTGTCCCTCATTACCGTTGCACATATTCTGTGAACATTTGTCCAGAACCCATTAATCTTAGGACAATCCCATAAGATACATAGTAGGGATACATGTTTGTGGGCTCAGCTTCAGTACAGTCTAGCAATTAAAAATTAAATTTTTTCCATTGTTTTCAGCATATAGTACCATCCACCGTGTGTAAAATTTTTAAATGGATTAATTTTCCTTGTACACCTTGATTTTCTTTATAGATGTTCTCCCAAGGTGAGTCCTAAACCTTGCCTGAGATCTTCTCGTTTAAATCTTTTTCTCAAGTTTCTTTAGATTTCATTGATTAGATCAGGGTTAGTGTCAATTAGCACCTTATAGACTCTGCTTGCTTCACCCTTTACTTCAACCAATGACAATGCACTTTCCCAATAAGGGAGTTGCACCAGCATCTACTCACAGCTCAAGCTCGGAGTTAATGCTTCTCTGAGCTGCAGATAATTACAAAAGTTGATGAATGGCAAAGGGCATTTCTCTTTTAAAAGTGGTGCAGGAATGTAGAATACCTGATTGTGGGTCAATTAAGTCCTTAATTCCTTATCCACTTAGTCCTCCAAGTTGCATTTTTCATAGCTTTTCCATGAAAGAGTACTCTAGGTCGCACTGGTCCAGCTGACAACTAAGTGTGTAGCATGCTTGTGCAACATGGTAGTGCTTGTGCTACTATACAATGGGTTGTAGCTGGAGATGTGTGTGTGGCCTTTAGTGCTCTCTGTTCCAGTGGAAATACCACCATTTTGGGGTACAGTGGCACAGAACCCTCATGAGGAGGGTACTACCCCTAGAGATGCTGCAGGAGCCAGGTCCACTGGCTGAAGGTACTGATGGAAGAAGCCCAAACACCTCCTGGGTTGAATAGCTCAAGGCTGTAACAGTGTTGCAGTTGTATTTTTCTTTTCTTTTATTTATTTAAACATTTGTTGACAGGGATAGGCACACTGAGCCAAGGCTCATTTCCAGGTGCAACCCGGGGGAGGGGGGTGTTGGTGAACATACAAAAATCACAAGGAAGAGACATTTGGCTGCAGACAGTAGTACGAGAAACACAAACAGATCCAGTAGAGTTATAAACATTTTGGGTCTTAGAGATATGAAGACAATAGTTTCAGTAATAATTCAATGTTAACATAACATGGTAAACCTGAAACATTTCCTGGATATGAGACAACTCGGAAAAAACAGAATTCACAAAGTAAGTGCTCACAGTGAGGACTAGGTCATTTTAAGTGCAGTGGTGTGGAGATAGATCACCTGTGACAGCGGCAGGGGGGAGGTGGCAAGAGAAGTAGTTGTGTCTGTCAAACACGGTGAGAGGAGGAATTTCTGATGGAGAGGGCAGATTTGTTCCACAGGCTTGGTAGCTGGTAGGAGAAGGCAGATTTGCCAGATGTTGAGGATGGGCAAGGTAAATGGAAAGATCTTTAATTTCTGTGACTCAGTAAATATGATCAAAGGAACTCCTAGGGAGGGTTCCACCCCTGCACTATGTTCAGACTACAGGACAGCTAACTGTCCTCAGACTACAGATCAGCTTGGGCTAGACCTACAATCTAGAGCACAGAAAAGAAATCTGACTATCAAGCTAGGCATTCAAGTTACCTTAGTGGAGCTAGGCACAGAGCTGATCCCAGGAGGAGTGGAGGTAGTGCTAGGGGAAAAAGAGTGCAACTAAATGACAGACAAGGGATGGGTTGGTAGATACAGAATGGAGCTGTGTAAGTGAGCACAGTATGTCTTGGAGGAGCTTGAGTTAGTTGCAGTATGATGTCAGGAGGGGCAATGCATCCTGAAGGAATACTGAGTACAAGGCAGCAGACAATTATGACAGAAGCCACACTAGAGAAGCTGGAGCCAGTGGCCAGCAGGACCACCAGAAAGAAGGGGCTGAGACCAGAAATGCCTCAGGCAGAGGCCACATGGCAAGGTAAGGAGGATGGGGAAGGCAGGCAGGAAGCCAGCAGCTAAACCGTCGCTGCAAAGAAATGAGAGTCCAGAGGAAACTTGGAAGACATGCTCTTATAGTGCTCATTGGGGGGAGGAGATGTTGCCCACTGCCCCACCAAAGCTCAGGCAAACCTCTCAATTAGACAAAAATGGACTATAAGGGAAAGAATTGCTATTAAACAGTAAGTCCAAATAGACTACAAAGGGAAAGGCTTTATAAACTATTTTTAACTAGCTTTTCTGCAAATGTGGATTGTGGCTGGAATGGTCAGATGAGTTGCATGTGAACATATGAACATACGAAAGCCCAGAAGGAGAAGACCCAAAGGTCTACTGATTCTGCTCGATGTGGAGCTCATGTGTGACTGCTACATGTTGCTCAGCCCTCCTCCCCATCATCCTAACCTTTCTCTTGACACTATTTCTCCCTCTTTTAAACTCCCTAACTATACTGTGATTTACTACCTGCTCCCACCCTTTCAGTGAGGAAGTGCCTTCAGGCCTCCTTTCCGTACCCCCTGATAACTTGCATTAGAGCCCGCTGGTGTTTCTGCTCTTATGTTTGCATAGAACAGCCCCTGTGTCAACCTTGTTAATGCCTTTAAGATATTCAAAGGTCTCAATCATGTTCCCTCCTTTTTTCTCTCTTCCAGTCAGTACATGTTCAGGTTCACCAGCCTATGCTCATACAGAATAACCCACTGCCCCTGAATCATCTTGGTAGTCCTCATCTGTACTGCCTCCGTCTTCTCTATGTTTTTGCTAAGGTAGGGACTCCAATACTGCACACAGTACTCCAGATGTAGATGCACCATGGACCTATACAGGGGCAGAATGGTTTCTTAGAGTCATCAGTGCTTCTGAGATAGGATTGTGGAAGTGGTTCAGTAATGAGCAAAGAGATACTATAGACTCTTTTTGCTCCAGCCATACTGGTGGCTTTGGAGGAAGATGAAACCAATTAACTGCTTGTTTAATAACAAAAGATCAATGATGTTTCTTGAGAAAGTGAAGTTCAAGGCCATCATCTTTCCAGTAATCCCTAATCTTATTCATGCTGAACCCAGGGGACTTGCATTCCCATAAGAAGTTTTTAAACTAAAGAGTCAAACTTACTGAACCGCTTTTATGTTGGCGCGCTTACGCAGCCAACATCTTGCGGTAGTGGAGATTTGGAGGTGCAGTCGCCGTTGGGCAAACACAGGGCATGCACCAGTAGGTGCATCCCTCATTCCCCAATCAGCCTGCATACCGGCGTCACACCACGGGCAAGCACATCTAAGGAAGGTCCACTGCAATGCGAGCCAAAGCTGCGTCTGCATAGCGGACCTTCCTACGTGCTTCCCCAGCATGAAACATGGCAGCACAGTGGCCGCTAAACTGCCGACTTTGGGAGTGTCCAATCCCCCGGTCAGCTTACCTTGTCCCTCTTGTATGTGCCGACGGGGGAGCCCACTCCCCTTCAGCATAATGTGCCCCCCCTTCTTTTTTGGTTGCCAAGGGGGTGCCCAATCCCCCTCAACTCATGCATCCCCCTACTTTCATTGTTTGCCGACAAGAGTGCCCAATCCCCATCGGCATCTGTCTCTCACTCCCTATGTGGTGACGGGGGTGCCCAAACCCCTATCGGCTACTGTAACCCCCCAGAAAAAAACACCTGTAAAAAAAGAAAACCATCCGCAATTTTTTTTTAACACCTGTAAACAGAAAACGGTCCCTCGTAGTCTCCCTACCACCCGCACCCACTCACTGCTCACCCTGCCTCCCCACACCCCCCGTTATCCCATACTTAATTCCAGAGTCCTGCACAATGATCTTCGATGGACCAGGAACATGTCTGCACTCTTCAAAGCCGACCGCGAACTGAGGAAATGCTGGTAAGCTGTATAATGGAATAAATAGGTTTTTTTTCAACTTTGATGCATATCTCGGGCATTTGTTGGAATTTTAGCACCAAATTTTCAACATGGGGTTTTTGGGACCCCTCCTCATGAATTCTGTCACTGTTATGACGTTAATCGGTCCCAAAAGGTGATTTCACAGTCACTGCATGGAATCACCTTTTGGGACTGATATCTGAGACAGTGGCAGTGTTCATGAGGTGGACTCTCAAAAGCCTGTGTTGCAAATCTGGTGGAAGAAATCCAAAAAATGGCTGTTTTACGAGCGTGCATTGCACAGTTGCTACGCACGCTTGTAACTTCAAGAATTTGCAGTATTTCCATGCCAGATTTTCAACATTGTCATTTTTCTACACCTCCTGCTGAACAGTACAGCTGTCATTTTTCACATCCTGGCCAAAATGGGTTTCTGCACTTCTGGCGCACAATAGAGCGGTCGTGGTGGGAAATCAGTGTTCAGGGCAGATTATGAAAATGACAGTGACAATGTTCATGAGCAGAGGTCCTAAAATGCCTATGTTGAAAATTTGGTGACAATACTCCATAAAATGACTGTGTTAAGGGCGTGCGTTGCACTGTTTGCATGTACACTCGTAACGTGCATTTGTAATATTTTCACTCTGGATTTTCACCATTGGCATTTTTCCACACCACTTGATGAACAGTACAGCTGTCATTTTACATATTCTGCCTAAAATGTGTTTTCGCACGTCCGGTGCAGAATAGCATGGTGGCTATGCAAAATCACTTTTTGGGACAGTTTGAGGAAATGACAGTGACACTGTACATGAGCAGAGGTGCTAAAATGCTTATGTTGAAAATTTGGTGCCGAAAGTCCATAAAATGACTGTGTTATAAGCGTGCATTGCGCATTTCCCATGCACCCTTGTAACTTCGCAAATTTGCAATATTTACATGTCGCATTTTCAGCACTACTATTTTTTTACACCTCCTTATGAACAGTAGTACAGCTGTCATTTTCCACATCCTGCCCAAAATGTGTTTCTGCACTGCACTATCAAACCCACTGCCAGCGCGACAACATTCGGCATTGACAAATGCTTGTTTATCAGTTACCATGGGGAGGCTGACTAAGAGATAAAAATAAACTTAATCACTAGATTTACACACAAGCATCAAGTAGGGTTTTATGTAAGGACGATTTTGGATGACAATATGTTGTGCATAGGCTACTTTTATTAATGAGCGCAGGGATAAACCATTCTGCTCTGCTTTTGTCATCTCATTGGATGCCTAAAAGGCTTTCCATTCCATAGAATAGGATTTTCTATCAAAAACACTGTTGCTCTTGATATTTGCCTATACCCTATACAGTTAAATGATGCATGGATACAATTTATCCAGATTCCTCTGTAATAATTTTGCCAAACAATTCACATTCTGAGAAATGTGGCATATTGTGAGAGAACAGACAGTGCTGCCAGTTATTCCCTACTTTTTGTGACTGCACTAGAACTTCTCAAATACATTTTAACACTCCAGTGACATTAGAGGTATCCAGATAAACAGCCAAGATACTAAAGTGCTAGCATGTGCAGACAATGTGCTTTTAACATTATCTGAGTCAAATAATTCCATCAATACACCTATTCAAATTCAGTCTGTATTTAAACAACTGTCTGGCCTTGCTGTTAACTAGAACAAATGCAAACTGCTCTCTTAAATTTAATCACCAAGACTTAACTTGCCCTTATCTATGTAACCAGGCTAGCCCTCCTACTTGGTACTCAGGAAAGGCAACAAACCACAAGTGGGTAGAAAATGGGCATCACCCCTGGCATTAGGGCAAATGCCTGGTTTGGGCATCTCAGAGGTCGGGGGGGGAGGCGGTAGGCTACAAAACAGTATTTCTATTTTTACTCAGGTCAGAGAGAGGCACCAGGGCTATGCTGTTTCTTCTGTCTGTGGGGCCCCCAAAACATCACACAAGTCACTCAAAGATGGATTGTCTGCAGCCAGAAATTTGGAATTTTACTGTATGGCTTTTTATTCCTGACACAGTGTTAACAGCGAATAAAGGTGGTGCCCCCCCCCCGGGCCTGTAACTGCAAATTACAGATGACACTTTCTGTAGCAGGCAAAAACATTTCCAACTTTCTTGCAGGCAAACTGGTTTCTTCCTCAAACATTTACCACACCTGTCCAGTCCTATTTCAGGACACATGGACTTCTAGAACATTTTCACCCATGTCCAGCTCTATTTCAGGAGACATGGACTTTTACAAAACTGCCAGCCCTATGTAGGGTCCCTGGACTATTTTGATGGCCAGTCCTATGCAGGGTTCCTGGACTATGTCAAGCACCACTAGGTGATGTTTTCCTTTGGGTAACCAGTTAGATCTACTTGCACCTGAAATAAGGGGATAGCTGGCTCTGGTCACAAACTAGATTATCTTCATCATTGCTTTTGGATACAGATTCTCTGCTACACAGGGGCTGCAAGAGACATCCTACTGCACAAATGTGTCATGGTCCATGGCACCTGTAGCTGACAGACACCAGGCATCCCCACTTAAACAGTTTACTTTTCACACACTTGTTCCCCTTAGAGACCAGAACTTGAAATCCTCAGATCTCACACAAATATATTTCAACTTATACACACAAAGTCTTTATATTTTAGGCAGTGCTGATAGCTCTTACAGTCTGTTGGCGGATTGCCCAAAGTACTTATTGAACTTTCAGTCCCAGTCCTCTGTTCTGTAAAAAAATCTTCATCCTCTCAGGGCTTCACAGGATCTGGTAGCCACCACTTCCAGAGAAACCAGCCATTGGTTAATGAATTGTGGCAGGAAATGACAAATGAGGGTCCTTCCCTCTTAACAAGAGGGCCAACAGGCAACTGTTGCCCTCAGAACTCTCTCACTCAAACTCCAATTTCACACTACACTGACTCTCAAGTCCAGCTGCTGGCCAAGTGTGGCTATGCTGCTGTGAGAGTTCCAAACAGCGTTACCTCATTCTCTGCTCAGCAGAGCCAGGCAAATGGTGATGTAATATTTTACACAGAGCATTTACTCCCTCTAACACTGCTCAAGTTATTTGCCTGATCTAAAACTGATGGGATTCTAGTAACTCCAGGAACTGGCCAGTTACATATACAGTGCTGTACACCTAGAATGGAATAATACGATTTTGTCATATCTGGGGGTAAAACTGACACGGAATCTTGCAAAGCTACACAAAAACAACAAAGAAACTATCCTAAAAGCTATCCAGGTGAATGTAGATAAATGGCAAAAGTTAAATTTGTACTTATGGGGGAAAATAATGCCATAAACGTATCTCCATATCCAAAGTGCTTTATCTGCAGTGTCTGTCCTGACTCATAAATTAATCCAATTTCTCCAGGTGGCTAAATTGCAGTGGGCACCATTCTAACGGTACTGCTACAGAAATCTCATTTCAGTGGTTTAATTATTTATTTATTTTTTTTAAATTTAGTCTATGATTACAATTACCTTTCAGCCAAGGCTCTTTTACAAGGGTTCCACGTCAGGATGAGAACAGACAAGCAGGGCATTAATTATTACAGGATAACAGGTTACAGTTGTTTATCATCACATGAGTCCATACAGATTAGGATAGACAACACAGGATAGCCCCATAGGATAGATTTATTTATTTATTTATTTAGAGTCTAGGATTACAAGTACCTTTGAGCCAAGGCTCTTTTACAAAGGTTCCACGTCAATTGAGGTAGAATACAAACATTACATAGAGTTGAGTAACAATGCAGAAATGGTGCACAGGCATTTTAAGCAGCTGAAATACATTACATTGAGGGAAAAGTGAGTACCATGGGGCAGGGTAGCCAGAGGTAACTGAGGCTTGGAATGGACACAAAAAGATCAGTGCAGCCATAGGCATTTGTCAGGCCTCAAAAAAGTGCTTGGTGGTAGGGGGCAAAAACAGGAGAGGAGGGTAGGCTGTAGTAGGAGGAAGCGAAGGGGTAGGAGTAGAAGTGCTAGGAGGTAGATCAGATTATGAGGGACAGTCGCAGGAGCTAGAGGCAGCTAGGTGGAGATGAAGGTTGGCTTTGAACAGGCCTAGCTTTTGCAGAGAGGAGATGTGTTCGTTGAGTCCATTAATCCAGCTAGGAGCTCGGTATGCAAAGAATCCTTGGCCCTGTGTGGTGTGGCACCAAGGAATATGCAGCATTTGATTTTCTGAAGCCCTGGTGACGCAAGGGTTGCATGCTGTATGGAGAAGACTTTGGACTCTGGAGGGAGCAAGATGTAGCATAATTTTCTTAGCCATTAGACAAGTTTGGTACTTGATACGGTTTGATAACTGAAGCCACCCTGTTTGGGCATAGAGGTCACCCATATGGGTGAGTCAGTGGGATCCTGCGATGAGTCGGCAGGCTTTGTTTAGGGCCAAGGATAAGTGCTTGAGGGCTATGTCAGTTGCAGAGCCATAAATAATCAGACCATAGTCAATTAGAGAGACCACCAAGCTCTGAATTGCTATCCTTAAGGCATCTGAGGTAAGGCATTGCCTGTGCCTATAGAGGAGACCAATGCCTGTGTTTGCAGCTTTGGCGATGCTATCTATGTGGATGCTGTAGGATAGGTTGCTGTCTATGGTGATCCCCAGATATTTAAAGGAGTGAACCTGTTCGAGGACAGCACCAAGGCAGTTTGTAATATTAAGGGGGTGAAGCCTATGTTTGTTGTGGGAGCCACAAAAAAGCACTGACTTGGTTTTCTTATAGTTGAGAACCAGCTTTTGACTACTAAACCATGTTTCAATGGAGGTGAAACCCTTCTGAAGCTTGTTTTAGAGTAGGTGGGGGTCCTGTTGGGTGGTGTAAATGACAGCATCGTCAGCATAGAGTAGGATTTTTTTAATTTATTTATTTAGTTTTTGTTGACCAGGTAAGTGCACTAGACAAATCCTACCTATTTTCAGGCACGACCCGGGGGGAGGGGGATACAGATGAATGCCAACTGACCTTGAACTAGACTAAGCTGCTGGTGGTATTTTTAGTGAATGAGGGAAATTTGGCCAGGACACCAGGGAAATTCCCCTACTCTTTTTGATAAGTGCCATGGGATCTTTAACATCCACCTGAACTACCACCAATCCAGGCAGATGGGACCTCGGTTTAACGTCTCATCCGAAAGACGGCACCTCAGAAATGCAGCACTCCTCTCATGCTGCACTACAGTGTCAGTACTGGAATATTAACCCAAGTGCTAGATGTGGGAACTGAACCCACAGTCCTCTGATCTCCCGGCCTCAGAGGCGAGTGTGCTACCTACTGAGCCACTGACACTACTGGATGGGATTGTGGAAGATTGTTCAAAAACAGGCTGAAGAGGAGTGGCCCGAGAATGGATCCCTGGGGGACTTCTGAGCGTACTGGTCTAGCATCTGAGAGGACATCAGCAATTTTTTCTCTTTGGGAATAGTTTTCCAGGTAGCTCTTAAACCAAGCTGTAGACTCAGGGGAGAGACCAGCTTTTAGCAGTTCTGTGAGGAGTATTCGATGATGGATGGTGTCAAAAGCCTTGGTCAGGTCTATGAAGACTGAACCAGTGAGGTAATTATTGTCCAGGGAGTTGTGAATTGCTCCTGTGAATTCAAGGAGGGCAGATGTGGTGCTGTGGCCTTTTCTGAAGCCATGCTGTTGTTTACAAAGGATGTTGTACTTGTCCAGATATTCCATTAGCTGGTCAGATACCAGACATTCAATGGCTTTAGAGAGGGGGTTAGTATGGATATAGGCCTATAATTTCCATAAAGGGCCTTGTCCCCGCTCTTGTGGATTGGTGTCACGGTGGCAGATTTCCATCTGTCAGGGAACTGGCCAAGGGTGAGGGAGAGGTTGAAAATCCAGTTTAGAGGAGATAGCACTTCATCAAAAGTAAGCGACAGCAGTTTGAGGTCGAGTGAGTCACCTTTTATTCTAGATCCAGCAATAGCTTTACAGATGTATCTATGGACTTCATGTGTCCTGACTGCTATGAGGTTAAAAGGGGAGCGACTTGAGGAAGGGGGGGTGGGGGAGGGTGCAGGAGGGAGGTCTTCATCAAAGAAGTCTGGAGAAAGAACACTACTGAGGTCAGTGAACGTGTTATTGAACATGTTAGCTATAGTGGAAGGGCCAAGAGTTATAGTCCCATCCATGTCCAACATTGAAGGCGATGTTTTGGGCAGTATTCCTGTAACTCCCTTGAGATTATTCCAGAAGGACTTCCCATTCTCCAGGTGTTTGTAAGGGCATATTTGTAATAGTTACTTTTCTTCAGGCGTATTTCTTTGATGCAGCCATTTCGGGCACGTTTGTAGTTTTGTATATCTACTTGCCTACCAGTGGCCCAAGCCTGAAACAAGAGGTGGTCCCTAGCTTTCAGGAATGTAAGGAGACCAGCAGTGAGCCATGGATTGCTAAGGCATTTTACTTTCCTCTTTTTGAAGGGGGGTGTAAACGTCACAGGCAGCATTGAAGGAGATGATGAAGAAGTCAAGCGCAGAGTTGACATCTGATGCATGAAAGATAGGACCAGTCTTGTTGTCTAAGGAGTAATTTGAGGTGCTTCAGTTGACCATGTGGAAGGATTCTGCTATTTAATAGTTTGGGTGGTGGTGGGCTGAATTTCTTAGACCATTCACATGCGACTGGGGAGTGGGCACTGAGCGTATCTGGGAGAACGGAGAATTTTGAGATGCGGGATGGGTGACTGGTCAGTATCCAGTCTAGGAGAGTGCTTGTTCCAGTCTTATAGTTGAGTCTAGTGGGGGAGACGACCAGCTGGGTGAGGTTGACAGCTGAGATGGCATCCTTGTAGCAACCTGTATCTGATCCAAACCAATTTGTGTTAAATTCGCCCATAGGATTATCTCAGTGCCTGGTGGTTGGGAACAGACAAGGTCAAGGACGGAGTTGAGACCTTTACCTTGATCATTGGGAGGGATGTAGACAGCAGCAATAGTCAGTGCCTTGTTGTGAACCCCGAGTAATATTCTGATGGGTAGTACCTGGGCAGTAGAGACTGAGGTGGGGGGGTTGAACACGGTGCCCCAGGAGAGAGTCTTTGAGGAAAACAGCACATCCACCTCCATTTTCAGTGGTCCTGTCAATTCTGAACATGTTATATCCTGGTAGAGTAATTGCACTGTTGGGTAATTTTGGAGTGAGCCAGGTTTCAACAATCACAAGAACATCAGTGTTGTATTGGTGTACAAATAATTGTAGGGCATCAAGTTTGGGTAGAAGGCTACAGATGTTAATCATTGCAAAGGTGAGTCCCCCAGAGTGACTGTGCTGGAGGTCAGAGCTTGGGATTGTGGGACCAGGGTTAGGGTGAATATTGCCAGGCAGAAGTAGTAGTAGAAGCAAGAGTTTCAGGGTGCACCAGTGTAGCTGTTTGATGGAGATTTTATTTGACCGTTTCTTATTGGAGAGAAAGCTACTCTGTAAATGATGATCCCAGTAAGTGGTGACATAGGCCAGAAGTGAGAGTGGGAACAGGCGAACGTAAATCACCTCATCTTGATTCCAGGAGTGGTGCAAGCCTGTCCTGGTGGTGGTTAGATATGGAGGGCATAGCCCAGAGGGTATTGTCCCTGAGTTCCGGTAGATGTTGTCCAGCTGGAAGCACAATGGGAGATTGGGATGGCAGGCTTAAGGCAGGAGTGCCATGGGAAACAGGGAGGAGACAATAACCAGACAGAGGGGTGGGGGGGGGCCATAGTGGATAGAGAGGTGAGGATAGTAGAGGGTAAGAAATGTCTGAGGGAAGGGGAGAAAAAACAGTCAGGAATGGAGGTGAAACAGGGGAAGGGGGATGCAATGGGTGCAGCAGGAGATGTGAGGAGGGTGTCAGGCACAGAAAGGAGGCAGGGGTAGTGAGGGGATGCAGTTGATTAGTAGAGAGGGATGAGGACCAGGGAGGAGGAAGAGTGGGCAGTAAAGAGAGGAGGTACAGGAGAGAGAGTATCCAATAGGACACGAGAGGGCGGGTCCCTAGGCAGAAGTGGGCAGAGCTAAGTCCTATTTAATTAAGGTGGGAGGTGGGGGAGGGGTGTGGGCGAAAATTTTCTTTCGAAACCCACTGAAGTCTATGGGTGCAGAGCCCAGCAGAACAGTCTGAATCAGTCAAGATTGCAGGGCCAATCAGTGGCCCAGCAGAGCACAGCAGTCCCACAAGTGATGGAAGCAACAGGTGGCGGCCAATGGGAGCCTTTCAGCACTTCCCCGGTTCGGCCTGGGAGCTTATCAGCAAGAGTAGGATTCCTTGGTGGCGAGCAGTGGTGGGGTGGATGGCTGGCCCAGGTAGCCCCAGCTGCTCAGATAGACATCTGTCAAGAGGGATTCCAAGGTATTTGAAGATTTGCACTTGTTCTAGAAATTACAAACTACAAAAATACAAATTATTCCACTGCCACTTGCAATTCCTCTCCTTGGCACTATGCTATAAAGGTGAGAGAAGTCAGCTAGGGGTGTCTTCTGTCTGGCTTTGAATTGGGCCCTCAAATTTGGCTAAACCACTTCAGCCTGCAATGCAGTAATTGTCATGCAGGTAAAACACAGAATAAATGGGGGGGGGGCTTGAGGTCAGCAAAGAATATTCGTTACTGTAGCTTTCCTTTGGCAGGTGGTGTTGACATGCCATTGCTGGGGATTGATGTGTTTTGGTGGTGTGATAGAGTCCATGTTCATTAAGACCCCTGTGGCCCAGTGCTGAGCTACAGTAATAGTTAATATTGCTAAGTTCAAAGTGTATACCCACTGCAGTCTCTGCTTTACTTCCGTGCCAATTTCTATAGTCACTTTGGCTCCTTTGTTTTTTGAATTGTTGCCATAGAAACAAATCATACATCAAAAAACTAAAACACACAAAAAAAATTTACAAAATTACATTTAAGGCATTATACATCACTTCATAATATTTTAACGTCCACGAATGGAGATTTTTTTTTTGTTTTTCTTTTACAGTGGCGTGAAAAAGTATTTGCCCCCTTCCTGATTTTCTCTATTATTGCATATTTGTCGCACTGGATGTTTTCAGGTCTTTAGAGAAAATGTAATATTAGATAAAGGGAACCTGAGTGAACAAATAACAATTGTTTTTTTTTTTAATTTCACTTATTTGATGAAAAAAAGTTAACCAACACCAACTGGCACTGTGTGAAAAAGTAATTGCCCCCTTACACTTAATAACTGGTTATGCCACATTTAGCTGCAATGACTGCAACCAAACACTTCCTATAATTCAATATCAGTCTTTCACATCGCTGTGGAGGAATTTTAACCCACTCTTCCTCGCAGAACTGCTTTAATTCAGTAACATTTGGTAGGTTTTCGAGCATGAACTGCTCGTTTCAGGTCCTGCCACAGCATCTCTATTGGGTTTAAGTCTGGACTTTGACAAGCCACTCCAAAACTTTAATTTACTTCTTTTTAACCATTCTGATGTGGACTTGCTTTGCGTTTGGATCATTGTCTTGCTGCATGACCTAACCTCGCTTCAGCTTCAGCTGGGAAGGATGACTGGACATTCTCCTTAAGAATTTTCTGGTACAGAGCAGAATTCATGGTTCCTTTAATTATGGCAAGTCATCCAGGTCCTTAGGCAGCAAAGCATCCCCACACCATCACACTACCACCACCATGTTTGACTGTTGGTATGGTGTTCTTACTGTGGAATGCTGTGTTTGCTTTACGAGACATTATGGGATCCATGTTGTCCAAAAGTTCCACTTTGGACTCATCTGTCCATAGAACATTTTCCCAAAAGGCTTGTGGATCATCCAGGTGCTTCTTGGCAAATGAGAGACGAGCATTTATGTTCTTCTTGGTTAGCAGTGGTTTCCTTGCTACTCTCACATGAAGCCCATTTTGCCCAGTCTCTTTCTGATTATGGAGTCATGAACACTGACCTTAGCTGAGGCAAGAGAAGTCTGCAGTTCTTTGGATGTTGTTTTAGGATCCTTTGAGACTTCTTGGATGATTTTACACTGTCGCCCTTGGAGTAATTTTGGGAGCAGCCCACTCCTGGGAAGGTTCACTACTGTTCCAAGTGTTCTCCATTTGGAGATTATGGCTCTCACTGTGGTTCGATGGAGTCCCAGAGCCTTAGAAACAGCTTTGTAACCCTTTCCAGACTGATAGAGGGCAACAATTTTTTTTCTGATCTTTTCAGGAACTTCCTTTGATCATGGCATAATGTGCTTGTTGAATCTTTGTGCTGGCAACGTGACTCTAATGGTAAGGGCCAAAATATGTGAGGTTTATATTGAGCAGGGCTGGCTGTAATCAAGCCTGGCTGTGTTCAATCAATGACTCTAATTATCCCTTTAATTGGGTTGATTTAACTAGGGGCAATTACTTTTCACACAGTGCCAGTTGGTGTTGGTTAACTTTTTCATTAAATAAATGAAATAAGTAAAAAAAAAAAGTGTTATTTGTTCACTCAGGTTCCCTTTATCTAATATTATATTTTGTCTAAAGACCTGAAAACATCCAGTGTGACAAATATGCAATAATAGAGAAAATCAGGAAGGGGGCAAATACTTTTTCACGCCACTGTATGTATTTTTAAAGATGTTTTTAATGGTGGAGAGCTGTCCTTGAGATGCTAAATCCTCCCTCCCCCAGTCTGCCCCAGAATGAGAGGAGTCTATTCCCAGACCCAGGTCACAGGTGTAGCCAGTAGTAGCATTACCCTTATGCTACAGGCCAGAATCCAGATGGCTTGTGTAGCACACCTGATTATATTGAGCTTGCTGATGATGACAGTGTGAAGGTTGTACTCTGGAGGAGAGGGCACTGCCCCTTCTGCAGGACCATAGCAGAGCTCAAAACTCAGCTAGTAGCAGCAAAGATAGAGGCATCTCAGCTGCACACTCAGCTCAGCAGGACCTCAGCCCCTACATCCCCATTCCCCAGAGATCCACTGGTCCAGAGGGTGAAGGGTGCAGGAGGGGAGGGAGGGACAACCATAAGGAGGTTTTCTGACCCAGTACCATCCAGACAGTGAATCTCTTTGCACCCCTGGAGGAGGTTCAGGCTCCTGACTCCACCAGTGGGGAATTCAAGTCAGTCAAGGGGAAATATCAGGACATCATGTAAGGGGAGCAAGGCTAATAGAAAGGTCCTAGTGGTCGGGGACCCAATGATCGGGGGGGTAGATAGGGTGATAGGAGAGAGGCGAGATGGAATGGAGTTGGTCCAATGTCCACCTAGAGTGTCAGCCAACTGGGATTTAGACAGAATAGGGAGGATGGTGGAGGGGGAGCTGGAGGTGCTGGTACACTTGGGTAACAATGATCTGGCCAATCAGTAAGTAGAGGCAGTGAAGTGGAACTTCCAGAGACTAGGGCACAGACTGGTGGCACACTCAAACCCCATTGTCTTTTCCGAGGTCCTCCCTGTGTGGGGCAGGGAGGGGAAGCAAGACAAAATTAGGAATAATGAAATAGAGGTGTTTAACAGTTGGCTAGAGAGGTGGTGTCGAGACATGGGATACCACTTTGTTGGGGACTGGGGGATTCCTGGGACAGAAGACTTTTCAAGGGTGATGGACTTGGTATGCGCCCCCCTTACAGTGACACCAACACAGTGAACTACAATCTTGTAGGCAAAATTAACACTTTGCCAACAGGTCACTGTGTTGGTGTGCCCGACACAGGGGCACACTGTCTCCTGGTGCTGCACCCCTGCCCCAAGTTAATTCCAACTGGAGTTAAGACTCCATAAGTCAGGAGGGCAGAGCCCCCTGCATGGGGGGGGAAGGTGAAGCCACTCGATAAAAACAAAAAGGACTGGGAGACTTGAAGGAATCATGATGTCCTCAACTGGCGGTCGACATGATTCCTGTCGCTGTGATGTCAGTCGACATAAGGCATGTCAAACCACCATGGTAGAGCCAATGGATTTTTCACCTGACGAGAGGGGGGCTAGCACACTAGGACAGAGGTTTGATGTCTACATCAGATGTTTAAACTGACTGCGAGGGCGTCCATGGGGTCTAGGGGATCCATGGTGGATGGTGAGCAGAAGAGTATCCTAGCTAGAACTCTCCCACATCCAGGGGACTGTAACTGCAAAGAAGATACATGGAACTCAGTAGGGTTTACAGGACCAAGGGTGGTGGAATATCAGTGAGGAGGACAGTAAAAGGTATAAGTACAAACGAGGAGGGAAGAAAACGCAAAAAGCAACAGGACAGTAGCAGAGTTAGAGCACGGGTCAAATGGGGGGAGGGTATGCATTAACACCAGGAGCCTAGGCAACAAACTCAGAGAGCTCCAGGTGTTAATGGCAGTTGCTGAAGTGGAGCTGGTGGCCATCATGGAAATGTGAGCCACAGATAAAAATGACTGGAAGATGACGGTCCCTGGGTATTCACTGTTCAGGAGGGATAGAATAACTGGTGTGGGGGGGTGGAATTGCCCTTTTTGTCAAGTAGGGCACTGAGGTGGCAGAAGATGGAAGTATTAGTGGTAGTAGTGGGGAGGCTGAGTCAGTATGGGTGCAGCTCATGGCAGCCTCAGGCAGCAAAGTGCACTTAGGTGTAGGTACGAACATATGAAGAAGCCAGCAGTATTAGGCCTTTTGGTCTATCTAGTCTGCTCATTGTGCAGGGTGCTCAGCTCAGGCTGGTGTCCCTACTCCCCACTCCCCTACCTTTCCATCACTTTCCTCCCCCCTTCCATGACCTTTATTGACTGCTTATGTAAGCCCCCTGTCATTTGAGAGAGGCTTGTGCTCCCTTTAGGGACCCCTTCCTTCTCAGTTGTCCCAGAGATTAGGGATCTGTTAGTGCTCTGGGTGCACAAGTTCTGTTAGCCACCATTTGGTGGCAGTAGAGAATAGGGTCTGGGCATATATAAGGGGAGGAACAGGAAGTTAGGAGGAAAGGGTCAGTAGAGAGAGAAGACTGATGGGTGTGGCAGGGCAGTGTGGGGTGGGAGACCCCCAACCCCCGCATGTAGGCAGGCTAGATTCTTCAGTATTGATGCATCGGGTCCCCTGGGTGAGGATCTGAGGGATGGTATGAGACAGGTAGCTGCAGCCATATTCATGGAGCCTCGGGCTCTGGGGGGTGGAATGGAGAGAAATAGAGATGCAGGATAGGTAGGCCCCAGGGTCTGGGTGGCCCCGTTGGCAGGTGGTTAGTGGGCCTAGGTCATCAGGGTGGCAGTAGGTGAAGGCAGTGGCAAGGCAGCCTTGGGCCCACTGGTGAGGGGGCCCTGGGGGAGCCTCTAACCCTAGTAGGGCCTGTTTGGAGGGACAGGCCTGGGGGCTGATGGTCTTTAGCCAAGTGGGCTGTGGAGTGCCTTGAAGGTGTGTATCCCCTGGTGCTGGGTTGCACATATGGAGCAGCGGGATGATTGAAGAAATTTTATTCCAACTTTAGCACTCTGTTTTATTGCCCTGTCCCAGGGTCTTGGAGGGAGTAAAATTTGGTCTGAGGAGACCGGGCAGACCAGAAAAGCAATCGGGTTGGAGAGTGTGGGGGTATGTGTGGTAGTTATGATTGGTACTGCACCAACCGTGTTCCTGGAAGGACATAATAGGGAAGTCAGGAAATGGTGGGTAATAAGCTGCATGCTGGCCCGGGTTAAAGGAGTTCATGATACCCCCCCCCCCATTGCTGAAATTCAGTAGGAAGCTCTGGCAGGTACTTTCTAGTGCCATTTAGTAAGGAGCATCACATCTCAGGAGGAGAGGTCATTTAGGTTCCTGGGAAATCAGTTCTGCTAGTTGTGAGCTGTGTAAAGATCTTGCTCTGCTGAAAAGTATGCTGCCAGTACTCTTTGTATAAAACGTTTAGTCCCATGGAGCTGTAGAATGTTTATTCAAGCTATGAATGAACCCCTGTGCTCATATTAAATCATTGTGGGCACAGGAGAAAGAAAGTGATTGGTTTGTGAAGGGAAGAATTGTAGTCAATGTAATTTGTAAATAAGTGTCTAATGAATTTAGCAACCCCAAACTTAAGTTGCTAATGAGTCTCTTTTCATTGGGCTTTTTTATTTAGCCATCCTGCTTCTCTGGTCTCAGGGTCGGTGGGGATCCTAATGGTGGAAAGAAATCAGAAGATGTCCAGAGCCGCGGATCCAGGTTGGAAGTTTGGGTGCCCAGTTTGATTGTGGTCACATCCTCTGACATTGTCCTAGCTATTTCAAAGACATCTTCAGCTAGACCCTAATGTGTTTTTCCATGCTTTTGAACCTGGGGATTATGTCTGGAGGATTTGAGTGTGCTGGGCTGCCCCTCCATCCAGGGAAGATCGTGTTACTTTTATGTCCCTAGACACATTGGGAGGGAGTGGGAGCCACACGTAGGGGCTTGTCCAGGATGTTTCCTCACACCCCAAGACCCAAGAACCCAGTAATTCCCCAGAGCAGAGGTGCTAGTGGGTCACTTACTAGGCCATATGGCACACTTTTAAATCCATTGGTGGTGTGGTGGTGGTGGTGGGCCTTCCCTGATACTAGGCCACAGACTCCGTCTGAAGAGCTCACGTGTAATCTGTGGGTCACATGGAAGGACCCCTGTCTTCTGATTGGCTACTGGCACATGGAGGAGAAAGCAGTGCTACATGCTGGTGACATTTTATGAAGTGTGGAGACAGGTGTGAGATCAGAGCTTGTGGCTGTGAGAGGAGAGAAGTTCTGCCATCAGTAATCAAGGACTAGTGAACGTTTTCCCCTGATCTCAGTGAGAGACAGTGCAGGGAGTTGATTATATGAAGTTACGAGGCCATATGGCAGGCAGAGGATTCAAGTTGGAGGATGCACCTCCCTCAGAGAAGTCTATGTCAGTGGTGCCTATGTCTCTCTTGGCATGGCTGTGGAACAATGGAGGGAAAACACAGCCGAATGAATGGTGTGTCTGCTGTGGATTTCAGGGGGAAGGCATAGCTTGATTGCCAGTGTGCAGCATCTGTTCCAGCTCTGCCCATGGAGGCATATTTGATCAAGCCCCACCAGTATTCTACTGGGGGTACCCTCTCAGCATTTTGGAAGACCCGTCCTCGGTGTGGTCATAGGAAAGTGTGGGGTCTAGACTGTTTGAGAAACTCTCCCTTGGAGACCTGACCCCAGCCAAAGAAGAGAAACTGCCAGAACATTCCTCTGACGTAATTGTGGAAATGGTGGAAGAGGAGAGTGGTGCTGCAGGACTAGATCCTGAGGGCAAGGAGGGGCATCGATGTCTGCCCAGCCCCTCATCACTGGCTGCTAACTATCCCTGTGACAGAGGGAGAGGAAGGGATCTTTAGCAATCAGAAGGTGACCCCTCAGGTCCCAGGGGGTTCCCATCTCAATCCCTGCCAGGGAGCAGCCAACTGGCCCCGGATGGTAGGCTGGTGGATGCAGCATCGGTGTGACCAAAAGCTACACTGGCTAGGCTGGGGCCCATAGGAGAAAAGCATAACAAGAAGGAGGAGAAAGGGTTAATCGCAGAGGATGAGGACTTTGATGATGAAAAGTATGTTGGCAAAAAGTTTAAATTCACAGACTAAGAAGTATACCATTCCATTCCCAGACCATTCTATCATCTCGTGATTGCCTCTGAGGACTGCACCACATGTATTCCACTGCAGTCCAATGCCCTTAGAACCAGGATGGATGGACTAAACTGCAGTGATCCTTTGAACTTAGCCTATCATTAGGGAAGTTGGCTGGAGCCAGGTCAAGCCCATAGAGCCAGTGTCAAGGATCTGCCTGAATGGAGTCAAGCTGAGTGGTGGGTGCAGTGAAGGATGAAAGTTGATTATCTGCTGTGGCGAGTTATGCCCCTGCCAGCCACATGTAGAAATACATGATATTGTGTTTTATGTGATTTCTGTGTATGTTTAAATGCCAATGTGAAGAGAAGGGAATGTTATTTTTTTTAAATGGCTGATAGTCCTGTAACCTGAAAAACAGCTTGCTTGTCAAGAAGCTAATTGCGTTTCCTGGCTAGCTGACCCAGAGGTAATAAAATCAGCTCATATAATCATAACCCTCACATTATCTTCCTTGTAACGTAATTGAAGGAAGCCAATTCAAAGCCCAGGATGTTTTAGCCAGGATTTGAACAGCAAATGTCCATTCTGACAGGTTAATGTGAATGTTGTCTTATGGGTGTGAATTGTCTACAGGGGACTTCAAAAGGCTTAAGCTCTGAATGTCATATCAATGTTAATTATATGTGTCTGGATCTGATTTTTGATATTTCTGGAATTTTGGAAACAGCAGAACAGTGACATCTGGCCAAACTGAGTAGTTGCTCTGATTCACCTGATAGGTAAATGTACCAGTTTCTTTAGAACTGCGATTACTGATGACACTGCAAGTTACAGAAGGTATTTAAAGCCCTCAGCTCAGGGCATATGGCACACTTTTCATCTGGACGTTCTCTCCTGAACATACAGACAAGCAAAACTGCCACAGCACAGAGACTAAGAACTAGAAACTGCACTTACTCTTTACGGACTTCAATTTACTACAAACTAAGGTAGAACTTTAGATAACTGTCATTATGCATTTTTTTGCACAACTCCACTTTTTTTTGGTATGCTGTGACCAAAAAGATTATTAAAATCTTTTTAGCTGTAACTCTATGATTAGTAACTATTTCATAAAAACATGTTATTTTTAAGAAAACTGGCCTGAGTGAGATTTACTTATTTTATTTATGTATTTATTTATTAGCTTTTGATGACTGGGTAAGTGCATTAGGCAATAACCCTGCCTATTTTCAGGCATGACCCGGGAGGGTACAAAATACAGTCTTACAAACAATCATAGGTAGCATACAATCAATCCTTTACATCTTAAAACAGATATCCACACAGGGATATTTAGAGGTTATACATACAAGCAGAAACCACCCCTGCAGTGATGAAAAGTCAGACGAGGACAAGCCTAGTGATTCACTAGGAGTCCAGAGAGGCAGTATGTACAGGCAAGTAGAAAAGCAAGAGCAGCAGGGCACGCAAGGGTAGTCACAGTCACAAGTATCAAGTGCATAAAGGTGAGAAAAAAGTGCAGACTTAAAGGATGAGTGAGATAAGGAGCACTTTAAGTGGTGAGGCAGGGAATTCTAGTGTTTGGGAATGAAATGAGGGAATGCTTGTTCCACCATTTTTGTTGAGCAGTGTGGGACTGAAAGCAGTTGAGCTTTAGAAGGCCCCAGAGAGAGAGAGAGAGAGAGAGAGAGAAGCACGGGGGTAAGCATAGTATCTAGAGAGTCAGGATGGGGGTTTCTGGTCATGGGGTTGATGAAACATCCCAGTGAGTAGGAGCAATGGGAGCCAGGAGACAGCCAGTGGAAGGCAGAGTATAGCAAGCAATGGTGCATAAGACAAGGGACCTATAGGGCAAATCTAAAGATGTTGTTATAAGCAGTGTCCCAATTTTGAAGAACACCAGCATTGGCCTGGGAAAGGATAGGGAGAGCATATAGTAGCCTAGGAAGCAAGACACCCCTAGCTACAGAGATCCTGACATCAGGGGTTAAGGAGAGATGCATGCGATAAGGGGCACCAATCTTGGAGTTAACCAATCTGCATACCTTGTATTGGGTGTGCGATTGTGGGAGGTTCAGTATTAATCTGTGACTAAACTGTTATTGCTATGGGGTGCCATCATAAGCAACCAAATTGAACAAAGGGCCTAAAAAGGGAAAGTTTGGATAAAATAGGGGGAATACCAAAGTCTCAAAGAAGGGTCTGTGGGGATTTGAACCAGGTTATTGCATGTCCATGGGAGAAGGCCGACTCAGGGTTGCAACGCTACCCTGAAGAGGTTATAATGCCTGGATCTTTCCTCTTTGTGTAACAACCGAGAAAGAGTTCTTATTTGGCTACAAGACTCGAGACTGGTATTGTACCCTGATCCAGAGTAAAGAGGGGACCCTGGGACTTTGTGGTGAGTGTTCAGTTGTGAAGCCAGTGAGCATTATAGAGGGACTCAAAGAGGATATCCCCTGTTTCCCCATCCCTGTCATGGATTGCACTTAAGGATAGGCACTGTGAGCTCAGTGGACCTGACCCTCAGGAGTGGGTTTGTGACAGATCTGGCATGCAGAGATGGGATCTGAGAGATCTGGTAACAGCGAGATTCAAGAGATATTGGTGGCAGAGGCATAACAGATGAATTTGAGGCCAGTGTATCAGATTTTTTTGTTAACTCTGTTTCTGCACCCACCCCTTGGAACTCTCTCAGGTGATCCTCACTCACCACCTATCATGTTACCTCCCACCTGAAGTCCGCCCCACCAGGAAATCAGGGACAGACACTCCCCCACCTACTTGGCCAGTCGTTCAGCCCCATTCCACCAGGCAGATGAGGGGATTGGGAGAGCCAGTGAAGTGGACCCAGCATTGGGAGTGTGATGGTGAGACAGCAGAGAATGCCATTACCTATCCAAAGTACAGAGGATTTTTCCTTCTTGCTTGTTGCCTGGGCACGGATGTGCAATGGTGTCCTGCTCATGCCAGGCATGCTCCCACACCTGGGTAAAAGACACCTGCCGCTGCCTAATCCCCTGCTATGTCCCCACACAGACTGCAACTCTCTCCAGCATCCCAGGGGTCACCAGTGCTGCATGAGGAGAAACCCATTTGCCCCAGGAGAGGAGAGGAGAGCTGTCCTCCAGATACTCAATCCTACTCCCTCCCTCTCTGCCGACCCCCAACATCTCGAGTCCATTCCTGAACCCAGGTCACCACTAGGCCGGCCCCGCCAGTGTGTCAGATTGATAAACTGAAAGCAATCCACACACAGTCAAAGCAGAGATTTGGAAAACAATAATTTTCTTACAGTATAAAGTTCCCTACCTGTTTTCTTTTTCTTTTTTTCTGTGTAAGCTACTGTAGTAATAGTTAGGGAAGAAGATGGCTTCCAACTATAATAAATGTTTTGCAGACCACCTAAGGCAGTTGTGTCAGGAAAGAGGGGTTCAGTATGAGGAGTAAACTAAAAAACACCTTCTGGAGGTTCTTGTGGCAGTCATTCAGCTAGCAGCTGCCCAGAATCTCAAGTCATGGCCAGTGACTGAATAGGACCAGAGCCTGGGCATGGAGGTGCCAAGGTCCATTGCAGTGTCCAGTCCCAGAGAGGAGGGCAGGGAGACCAGAGGGAACTCAGAGCCACAGCAGCAGGGGAAGGTCACCACAGAGCTGAGGCCAGAAGGGATCAGGTTGCAGCTGGAGTTGAGAAAATTGGAGCTGGAATTTGAGCAGAGAAAGTTCGAAGTCCAGCAGCAGAGGGAATTCAAGCAGAGAAAGTTAGAAGCCCAGCAAGAAAGAGAGCAGAAGCAGTTCAAACTGGAGTTGCAGGACAAACAGCACTAGAGAGAGATTGAGGAAAAAGAAAAACAGCGGTAGAGGAAGTTTGAACTGGAGAAGTTAAGACTCCAACAACCAGCGCCAGAGGAGGTAAGTGGCAGGGGTGAACCTGAAACTCCAGGGCTGGAGTATAAGTTAAATTCAAAATTAATAGCTGAATTTAAAGAGGTGGAGGATATGGATACATTTTTAAATTTTTTTGAAAAGGTCTGTATTCAGGCCAAAATACCCAGGAAGTCCTGAAGCTTTCAGCTATCCCAGCTACTTACTGGTAAAGGGCATGAGGCGCTAGGCCAAATGGATAACCAGGACAGTAGCAATTATGAAAAACTTATAACTGCTTTGCTTAAAAAGCATGAGTTAACTCCTGAAGCATACAGGGTTAAGTTCTGTAAGCTTCAAAGAAGCCCTGACATGAGGTATGAGGAACTCACCACAAAGCAATTTTAGTTTTTGAAACGGTGGAAGGGTGTAGAAGCAAATTATGTGGAAAAAATTGAGGAGGTTATGTTGCTAGAGCAGTTCCTTTGGGCTTGCCCAGCAGAGTTGAAAATCTGGCTAGAGAACCAAGATCCAAAAACAGCACAGCAAGCTGCTGAGCTCTTGGATCATTATGCCAGGAGCCGGCCTACTCTGAAAGGGAGTGTGGCAGATGTGGCAGGGTAGAAAGGGAAATGCGTGCCTTCAGGGTAGCTAAACTCCCCTCTGCCTGCACAGAAAGGGGGAAGCCTCAGGTTACAAAAAAAGGATTTCTCAGATAAAAGAAATGATGACTGTTGGTTTTGTAAACAGCCAGGGTGTCTTCTAGACAGTGTCCTAAAAAGGTACAGAGCGGACAAAGTGGTGCTCGAACAGAGTTGGGGTGTTTGTGTATCCTTGAAAGCATGCCTGCAAACATGAGGGAGCACATGCATCTGGTTACTGTAAATGGTGTGCAGACCCATGGGTTAAGGGACACAGGGGCATCTCTTACCTTAGTAAAAGGGGATTTGGTTGGGCCAGAACAGCTTATACCTAATCAGTTTGTAACAGTGAAGGGATTCACTGGGGAGGAAAAAAATCTGCCACTTGCTAGCATTCTCTTTGATTGGGGTGAGACAGGACAGATGGTACAAAAAAATGGCAGTGGTAGATAATCTCACCCTGGATGTGATAATAGGGAAAAATCTCCAGAAGGGGGTGGTGTGTGTGGTTACCCGCAGTCAGATGTCAAAGGCCGATTGTAGTTCCCTGAACCCCATAGAAGCCCCTGTGAAAAACAATGGGAGGCTGGTTTCCTAGCCTGTGTATCCTGAAATGGAGGGCAGTGAAAGGGAGGTAAGACTTCCCCAGGTAGCCATTCACAAGACAGCTACAGAAGGTTACTCTGCAGAGGGAGGGGTAACAAGTGGTCAGAAGGTTAGGGACGGCAGTGATCCTGAATGCCCTGACATTACTGCTATGGACCCCAGTTTAGGAACTGAAGGGGACATGTCCCATGCCTTGGGAAAATGTGAAGATTTTGCAGCTGCTCAGAGAACTGACCCTACTTTAAAGAGGCTGCGGGCTTGTGCAGAATCTGACAGAACACTGGAAGGTGACATAAGACATAGGGAATTTTGGAACAATGGACTGTTGTATACAGAGGACATGAGGACAGAGGGAGGGGTGATGGGCAGGCAGCTTGTCATTCCCCAGGGGTACCATGAGCGGTTGCTTAAGATCAGTCATATTATCCCCATGTCTGGACATCTGGGAATCCCTGCACCATGCAGCAATCGGCCCAGAATTTCTTTTGGCCTAACTTCACCCAGCAGATGAAGGAATATTGAAGGTCTTGTCACTGGTGCCAACAAATAGGGAAGGCAAGCAGTAAAACCAAAGCTTCCCTAATTCCCTTGCCCATTGTGGGGGAGCCATTCCAGAGGAAAGGGAAGGAATGGATATTGTGGGACCTTTGAGTACTCCAAGCTCCTCTGGGAAGAAGTTTATTCTGACGGTGGTTGATTACGCCACCCGATACTCAGAGGTGGTCCCCCCTCCTCACTTAGGACAAAGTGGCAGATGCCTTGCTAGGGATTTTCTCCTGTATTGGGTTTCTGCAGGAGGTTATCACTGATCGAGTAGGTACCTTTATGTCAGACCTGATGAAGTGTTTGTGGGAGAAGTGTAGGGTGGTGCAGAGACACACGCCACCTTATCACCCACAAGCCAATGGGCTTGTGGAAAGGTTTATTTCTTTTTTTTTTTGTACACAGACCAATACCGCTTTCAGGCATGAAACAATTTGCAGGGTGTGGTATCATATTAGCATCATCGTACAGGGGAAAGCAGTTTCTATCTATTTATCACTATTTAAAATGCTCTTATCTTATTAATAATATTCTTTTGTATGTTCCAAGTTGCTCTCTGAAGATAGTTAAAGTAAGGGTACCACATTTTTTCAAAAGTTTGATCTTTGTGCTCTTTAAGATAGAATATTCTTTCTAATTTGCCACCATTGGTTAATATGCTCAACCACTCTTTATAATTCGGAAGTGTTGCTTTACTACATTGAAGTAGTATCACTTACTTTGTTAGCTAAGACCATTGCTAAAGCAACAAAGAAGCCCAATGTGATGCTGATATACAGTCAGGAAGTTAATCCATATAATAAAATGCCTCAGTCAAAGGGGACAGTCCTATCTAATATTTTTGAAATTATATCTCTAATTTTGTCCCAATACACTTTTAGTTCTGAACAAAAAATAAATGTATGGCTTAAAGTGCCTTTCTACTGCACCTAAGACAGAGATCTGATAATATGGGGCTAAATGTATGTAGTTTGGTAGGGGTATAGTATAGCCTATGGATAACATTACATTGAATTTGTCTTAGCTTAGCATTTTTTGATACTGTTTCGGGTGAGGCTAAAACTTCAAGCCAGTTTATTTTTTGAGCCTATTGCCCAAGCTCCTTAGACCATGCCTGTTGCCAGAGGTCCATTTCTAACTTATTTGTTTCTAATAGCAATTTATATATTTTTGAGATTGTTTTAGTCTCCCCCAATGGATCCAGGGGGGTTGCCTCCACTGTATTATGTATTCTATTTTTGTGCAAAAAGTCTCTTAACTGTAAATATGCTAAATAACTCCCAATTTGTAAGTTAAATTATGTTTTAAGTGTTTCAGAGGTTTTCAAATTGCCATGTTGTAAACATTGTTTCGAATGAGTTCAGTGAGCTAATAGGGAGGCAGTACGGTGCAGTGGTTTAAGACTGTGAGCTACAAACCTGAAGACCTGGATTTGAATCCCACAGCCCCCACTTGCATATTGTGTGACCCTGAGTAAGTCACTTAACTTCCTTGTGCTCCCAGGTGGCACCTGTAAACAAGCTTTCAGCTTACTGTGTCTCTCCTGGTAAAAAGAAATAAAAAAGTCAAAATGTTTCCAATTATAAAAGATTTTGTTTTTATGTGTAAATTTAAGATTATAATTCATGTAGAGAGGTGTATATAGTGATATAGTAATGTTTATTCCTAAATATGTGTGGGCTTCCTTTCACACTTTTGAGGTAGTTTTAGATGAACTTAATATTTTTTTTATTGTATAATTTATTATAACAGTTGACATATAGCAGATATATCAGCTTAGAGAAGGGTAAATACTATTGTTCTATAGAACACATATTTGTGTCCCAATTATGCAACTGTTCTTTAGAGGGGAACCATTCCAGAGTTGGTTCAAGTTGTGCTTCATAATAATATAATCTGAAATTTGTAACCCTAGCCCCCAAAGATTCAGTGAGGGGGGTATAGTTTTTCCAGTTTCACTCTAGGTCATTTGTTCTTCTAAATCAATTGCCTAATCATTTTATCTATACTCATCATAACATTTTTATTCAAAATAATTGGCAGTGTTTGAAAGAAGAAGAAGAGAAGCCTCCGTAAAACATTAATTTTAAGAATATTTATTCTTCCGGTTATAGTCAATGGCAAGTTAATTCATCTATTTAGGTCATATTTAACATTATCTAGCAAAGACATATGGGCCCAGATATTCAAAAGGGTTGCTCCATGCGCAACAGGGTTGCGCATGCGCAAGTCCTACATTGCGCCATTCTGCGATATTCAGCAGGAGGCAGTTGCTCCACTGGCAACAGGTTGCGCAAAAGAGCAATGCAAATGAATGCATGCTCAACAGGAGGGGGAGGAACCATGCATAACCTGCGCAACCTGATATTCAGTCGGGTTGTGCAGAGTTGTGCATCTTAACCAACCTGCGCCTGCACAACCTTGAGCCAAAAAAAGGATCAGTTGAGGGCCACCCACAGGTGAGCTGCTGTATTGCAGGGTGCAACACAGCAGCTGCCACCTGGCTGGCCCCAACTCGGTCCCTGTGCCCCCCACCAGCCCGATCGCGGGCATCACAGTTACATGAAACCCCCACATCTCCCACAGCCCGATCGCGGGCAGTACAAATACATGAACCCCACACATCTCCCACAGCCCGATCGTGGGCCAAACCTGTATGAACCCCCAGTGCCCGATCGCGGGCGAGATGTAACCCTCCCCAGCTCGAATAACTCCCTGGTGGTCCAGTGGACCCGTAAAAGCCAGATCGCGGGCAGAATGTCACAACACAACCCACCCCCAAACATCCCCTGGTGTCTAGTGTCCCCCACCCACCAAGCCCCTCCACCCGCTCCCCCGCAGGATATACAATGTGTAACCCCTAGGTAGCGCTGTCCCAAGGGCTACTACCCTGCCTGCATGACTAAGCACAGGTTGAGGGGCCTTAGTTCTGTGAATGGGTGCCTCCACCCAAAGGTACGGTCTTGGGGTAGCGTAACTGCTGTTGGTATAGCCCACTGGGTTGCTATAACCCCCCCGACCACCCTTCTAGTGGCCTAAACAGTATAATAGAAAACCAATCACATATGACATATGAACACAGTATTAAACCCACACTTAGTGCATTTACCACCAGGGCTGGATCAGCTGCAAAAGCCCTGGAGGCCCCCTATAAAATGAGATCAGCAGTAAGAGAGTTCAACAGCAGTGCAACATCCCCGCCACAAAGGTACACTGTAGCCAGGTTAAATGCAGAAAGAACAAAATCTGATTTATTTGGGGGAGTTGCACAGGAGTGTGGCAATAAATCTAGCAGTTGATTAATTAGATCTGATTTATTCAGGTTTTGCATGCATACATAAGATTCCCTCCGTCACAGTCACACACTCTGGGTACCCAGTTGGAATAGGCTAGCCTGAAACATTGCCCTGGGGTAGGCCGGCATTGCAGCTGTTGTTGGGGGACATAGAAAAGTCAACAATCACATGCATTTTAACCCAGAATGTGTAATCTGGAACCGGATGGCTCAGTCTGTTGCAACAAACCCAAACAAATAATGAGATGACACACAGTAATTGCAGCTTTGTTGCAGGGAGCTACCCTGTTTGTACTCACACTACCCAGACCAAGTGATGATCCGACGAAATAAGACCTGTTGCAGATGGCTTGATGAAGCAGGAGGTGAATTCCCTCGTGGTCCTCGACAAAAATGCTGGTCTTCAGGCTGCAGGAGTAACTTAACACTGGCCGAGAACATCCAAACCGAAACGTTTCGAACTACTCAGCCGCACAAACACCTTGCGAACTTAAGCACATGCATATGTAAAACCCTGTCTGCTGTTGGTCCTTCCAACTAGCTTTGCAGGCTGATCCCAAGATTTCTTCAGCTTGGATGCTGTTCAAATCCCCTGCGGCTGCAGCCCCAAACGTGGGTCGCTGGACACTAAGACCTGTGGACTAACGACTGGAAAAGTCTAGGCCTGACAGGCCTAACCCCTGAGAGCTGGCAAGCTCCCCAGAGGCACACACACTAAGCTCTTGGGCTGTCTCTCCAAATCTGAAAACTTAAGCTGTTATCCCCTTTTATATGGGGCTCAGTTCCCAAGTTCCCATTGGCTGCCAAAGTTGTCTTAAACTGTTCCCATATGCTAACTGGCTTGTGTCTTAGCGCCTAGAAATTGATCCAGTTAATCCCCCATAAATCTTTGGCATTTTCCCAGAAGCTTTTTTGTTAAATCCTGGCTCCCAGTTGATAATGGGCTGCTAAAATGCTGGTGCAGCTAGGAGTTTAACTTTCATTTACTAAAGTCCCCACTGTCTTGTAGCCCAGGCAATTCTCTCTTAATCAAGTCCACTCTTAAGAAAATATATAATTGCCACGGGGAGTCGCTGATCCCGTATCACACTGCCCCTAGGAAACACTCAGCAAGCTTATGAATATTAATGTGGGCACTCTTTTGTGACCTTTGCCCCTGACCTTTCTGGTGCCCTGGAGGCAGCACTTTAAGTGTCTGCCAATTTATTTATTTAAAAACATTTTGCCTGGTTTTGTTTTGTGTCCCCAATGCCTTGTAACCTAAATTGGCACTGGAAACTACAGAGAAGACACATGTTCAGCTTTCTGACCGCAATGGTGGTCTGCTGCGCAAGGCATCCTCCTCAAACGTGTGAGCAGTGGCTTAACAGTCATGCCAGCCACTTGCCATTAGACCTGAGAGCCCCAAAGGGCTCATTTAACAGGGGGACACCTGGGGATCAGGAGGATGGCAAGTAGAGCCGCAGAGGTTTGGGTGGAAGCTGGGGGACACACCGAGGCATAACAGGTAAGCCCCCAAATGGGGAGGGGCGTTACACTCTCCCCTGCCTTGGAAAGCTTGGCGTCCGTGCCAAATCTAAAATATATTGTCAACCACTAACATATTAGAGAGAGAGAGAGAAAGCAGACAGAGCTTCCTTAAATCAAGGAGGTAATTTTCTAGACTACACTGAACTGAATTATTATTTTTTGGACCTGTGTAAGTAACTTGTATTGATTCTGTTTTTGGGGTTGACTTTTCTTAGTTTAACTTTAATTTGCCAGGGAGGAACTGTAGCTGGGAGATATTTGCAGTCATTTGTGACTAGACCTGTTACTTAACCTCTGTGAAATAGGGGTCTGAAAGGAAGGAAGACACTCCCTGGGGTGGAGGGTCAGAGTTGTAGTTGATTGCCCCTCACCCCACCTACTCCAAGCACATAACTTCCTTTATAGCAGGGGTTCTGACATCACTTTCCCAAAACTGCTAACAACATACACCTGTTCATATCCTTAAAGGCACATGTAACCCCCTTGTTACACGGGGTTACTAGAATCCCAGTAAGACCTAGTGGTAGGCAGGGAAGGCAGCTTGTGAAACTCCAGTTAAATGGGTTTCACACTGTCTCACTCTGTTCTCAGTCACAGCTGAGACTTGAGAGATGACATCACTATAGAACTGTCGCAGCTGCATAAGCCACATTGGAATCTGCAGCTCAGGGAGTGAGTTTAGAACTTTGGGAGTTTTCAAAGGCAGTTTCTATTTACCTTTTGTTGGAGAAGGAGGTGTGATCCTGTTTACCTTTTGAAAGTGGTGGAGACCGCTGTCCAGGTCTCAGTGCCCCCTCCCCCCGGGGGGGATGGAAGAAAAGTCCCTCTGTGGATTCCAGGGGCAATCCCCTATTTCCACTATGGAAGAAAGCTGCCTGTTTTCAGTTCTGTTCTTGTATAACAGTAAAAGAAGTGGTATGGCATGTGGGGCACCTGCAGGAATGGGTGAGTGTTTTGCCCCATTTGAAGGAACAAACCAATTGTTTCATCAGTTTGGAAATATAAAGGAAGTTGGAATGTGGACTGCTATTTGGGAGGACTATTTCAACTAGGACAAACAAATAGAGCAGTCAAAAAGTCTAAAGTTTTAATGGATTTCAAGTAATGCTGTAGAGGGGGTGCTTCAGGTCATCCACCGTTTAATCTACATTTTCAAAGTTTTAAGTTTATGTTTGTCCAGAGAAATGGCTGGGTATGGGCTGTGGGAGCTGGAGTTGGGAACACCCCCCATCTTTAGTGACCAGGTCCACCTCTATGGATTTCTTCTGTGATTTGCTACTTGCCTCATGCGCCTGGCCAGTGATGAGGTGGGTACCCAGACGTGGGTCGCAACTTGAAAATCTCTCTAGGAGTCGCAGACTCTATGTGGTGTGGGGAGCCACAGGATGGGAAATATTCTCCTTGTTTGATGGGAGTTCATGGAAGTAAGAAAACAAATCTCTCTAGGAGTCGCAGACTCTAAGTGGTGTGGGGAGCCACAGCTTGGGAAAATATACTCCTTGTGTGATGGGAGTCTCTCCAAGTTAAAGTTTGGGTTTATTCTTTAAATGGACCATCAGTCAAGTGGCCGGCAGGGGAGCCGGGCCAGTCGGGCTGTGTATCCAAAGCGCATGCAAGTCCGGGCTGAATGCCTGGTGGGTCCAGAGCCAGACAGTAGTAAAAATGTGTTCATTCTTCAAATGGACCGCCTTTAGTCTCTATCTGCATATACAGTGAACGTAGCCCCTTGGGGGACCATCAATGCTTTGTCATGTGTCAACTAGTTTTGAATAAAGCCACACTGAAAAATCCCAATCCTGGTTCTGGACATTACAGTTATTGCTTCCTGTAGTTGGATTTACTTGGGTGCCCCTGTGCAGAGTAGCCAAACCTAGGTCCCTTGTGCCAGGTAACCTCATCCTCCCCGAACCCAGGTCCCCACCAGGTATTGCTGCCAACGCCAACAGCATGCCACCTGTCGTTTTAGTAAAAAGGCAGGGGTGAGGGGTTACACACAGCACACTGAATAGGAGCAGAGACACTCACAAGCTTGCACACACCAAAACAAGAACAAAAAAAAAAAAGAAAAGCATCTGTAACAGGAAGGGACACAGACATGTGGGGAGTGGTGCAATGCACTGGCTGTGGATCAGCAGTCATCCGGGAGACATTCTGTAGACTGTGTTTGCTGCTCTATTTGCAGACACCTCTCTGGTCTGGTCTGGTCTGGTCAGGTCTGGTCTGGTCTGGTCTCTGGTCTCTGGTACAGAAATCCCTAAAATTAAGAACCCCAGTCAGTCTTGCTGTGTTCAAGTCACTGTACACCAAAGCCGTCTCTGTAGTCTGCAACTGCTTCCACTGCCCTTAGTTAAGCACCTACTGCCGACTGCCAACATACATCTACCTCCCTTTTCCGATCAATGTCACCTATTCAAATCTTCTCCCCCTCCTTGGTCCACAACCCACATCTACCTTCGGTCCTTCGCGCCAGGCAGAGCACTTCTGGGCTTCCTGTATTGTATCTGTCCTTGTCCATACTCCCTCCTTAAGTGTAATTATATTTGCTCCATTTTCCCCTCCCTCCTCCCTATCCCATTCTGTAGCCATCAGCTATGTTACTATGCATATGTGTATGTATATGATGCTTATAAACATCTATCTTAGCTATGTAATCTGTTTCTATGCATGCTTGTAATTTCTCTAATTGTAATCTTTTGCTTTGCTTGACCTTGTGTGATGCAGGTCCACCTTGTAAATGAGCTTGCTCAGTGGTGTTTCACCTGGATAAATAAAGATTTGATTGATTGATTGGTCTAGGAGGGAGGTTGTTTGTCTCCATGCTGATCTGGCAGGATGGAAACCTGCTCCCCCCAGGGACCACCCACACCACGCCACTACCTCAGAGGTTACCAAGAAGAGGAGTGGTTGGACCACGGTGGGCTCAGGAGGATGATGGTGGTGGAAGAGGCACATCCTCCAGTTGTGCCTCTCCACAATTCATTCGCCACTCTGGTGGAGCATGGTTCCTCTATGGAGGCACCAGCAGTGAAGACAAAGGAGGATGCTGGGAACCTCCACAATGGAGACCCACAGGAGGGTGGCACAGGACCCCACAGGGAGAAACAACTCCTGGTGGGGACTTAACTGTTAGGGTGGTAGAACTGAGGGGGAGGGAGGAAAGGAAGGTAAGGTGCCTGCCTGGCATCATGGCTTGGAGGGACAGGAAGCAGATCCTCAGGATCATGGGAGCATCTGCAAGGGAGTGAGCTGGATGTCATTATCCACCTAGGGACAAATTACCTGGCTGAGAATGGTATCAGAGCAGTGCAACAGGAGTTTGTGGAGTTGGGGATGGGCCTTAGACAAGTAGCACACATGGTAACTTTCTCCAGAAGTGATACCTGTCTATGGCGTGGATGAGGCTAGGGTACTCTGCACCATGGGATTCAATGACTGGTTGAAAAACTGGTGCAGAACTCGGGGATTTGGCTTCATTGGGGACTGGGGCTCCACCTGGAGGGATGCAGGCCTATACAGGTGCGATGGTCTGCATCTATCCAGTAGGGGAACCAGGATCCTAGGTGATAGGTTTAAATGCTTCATTAGCAAGCATTTAAACTACCCAAGGGGGAAGACACTGAAAAGGAGAAGGGAAATCCTAGACCCCCCCCCCAAAATAATCAGGGTACTTAGTGAGGTAAACACCAAGATAGAGCAGTCGATAGGGAGAAGGGCAGGGTTAAATGGAGAAAAAGACAAAGGCAGTAAAGACAGAGATGGGGCAAAAAGAAATAAAGCCATAAAAAAATGGAGGGTAATGAGTACCAGTGCCCATGGTCTAGCTAAAAAGCTCCCCGAAATGGTAGCCTTGATGGAAAAGGGATGCCTGGATAGCATGGCAGTCACAGAAACATGGTACACAAAGAATCATGACTGGGATGTCAACATACCAGGGTACACAATCTACAGGAGGGACAGGGAGGGAAGAAGAGGAGGAGTAGCTGTCTATGTAAGGGAAGGAATCAAAGCAACAGAACTAAAGGGTAAACAGGGAGGAGAGGAGGCATTGTGGGTCACCCTGGAGACTGGAAATGGCACCACAATCCGCTCAGGGGTTGTATACAGACCCCCATCTCAGTGGGAGGAAATGGACAAGGAAATGATAGAAGGCTGACTTGGGATGGCAGAGATAGGGGAGATATTGCTGATGGAGGACCTGAATATGCCAGATGTTAACTGGAGCACCTTTGCTGCAGCCACATCCAAGAGCAGGGCCATTTTCGATGCCCTACAGGGGGCATGCCTCAGACAGCTAGTTTTGGAACCCACTCAGGAGGGAGCAATCTTAGACCTGGTACTCTCAAAAGGGGAAAGAGAGACGATCTCCGATCTAGAAGTGGGTAACCATTTGGGAACAAGCGACCACCAAACAGTATGATTCACAATAAAGCAGCTGTAGAGTCAAGCCATACAAAAGTGAAGGTACTGGAATTCAGGAGGGCTGATTTTTGCAAAATGGGAGAGTGCCTCAGAAAAGCACTAGCAAACAGGCAGGAAGGTGGGGTGGAGCAACAATGGGGAAACATAAAAACCGCCATCACAGAGGCAACAAGCCTTTGTGTGAAGCAAATAAACAAAATGAAAGAAAAAACACTATGGTTCTCAAAAAAAGTGGCAGGGAACGTAAGGGAGAAAAAGACAGCATTCAGGAAGTATAAGGAAACACAGAAGGAGCAGGACAGAGAACTGTACCAGTTAAAGCAGAAGGAAGCGGAGAAGGTACTCAGAATAGCAAAGACCCAAACCAAGAAAAGATAGCCAACTCGGTTAAGAAGGGGGATAAAACCTTTTATAGGTACATTAGGGAGCAAAGAAAGACTAAGGCAGTGATACTGAGGCTGAATAAAGAGGAAGGTGGTTGGGCAGAGAGCGACAGTGAAAAAGCAGGGATACTGAACGAATACTTCTGCTCAGTATTCACAATGGAAAAGCAGGGGGAGATACCTAATCCAGTCAATAGAAGCACTCTAGATAGGAGGGTTGATATTAGTCCATTCACAGAAGAAAGGGTTCTGAAAGAACTCTTAAAACTGAAGGTGGATAAAGCAATGGGGCATCATGGGATTCACCCCAGAATTCTAAAAGAACTAAGGGAAGAACTAGTAACACCACTGACTACCCTTTTTAATAAATCATGGGAGGATGGTGTGGTACTTGAGGACTGGAGGAGGGCAGATGTGATTCCCCTTCACAAAAGTGGGAGCAAGACAGAGGCAGGAAACTACAGACCTGTCAGTTTGACCTCAGTGGTAGGGAAAATTATGGAATCACTTCTGAAGGAAAGAATTGTTGAGTACCTAGAGGCCAGTGGGGCACAGGAACCAAGACAGCATGGATTCACAGCAGGAAGGTCATGTCAGACAAATCTAATTGATTTCTTTGACTGGGTGACCAAAGTAGTAGACCAGGGAGGGGCTGTGGACATGGCCTACCTAGACTTTAGCAAGGCATTTGACACAGTCTTGCACAAAAGATTAATAAACAAATTAGCCAGCCTGGGAGTTGGCCCCAGGGTGGTAGCCTGGGTAAAACACTGGTCGGACAACAGGACAAGGCGGGTAATAGTAAATGAAGTCCACAGTGAAGAAAGGGAGGTTACTAGTGGGGTACCTCAGGGTTCAGTACTAGGGCCGGTCCTTTTTAATGCCTTTATAAGTGACATCGCAGAGGGACTGGAAGGGAAAGTATGTCTCTTTGCATATGACACAAAATTCTGCAACAGGGTCGATATGCAAGGTGGGGTGGAAAGGATGAAAAGGGACTTGGCAAGGTTGGAGGAATGGTCAAATGTATGGCAGCTTAGATTCAATGCAAAGAAGTGCAAAGTAATGCACATGGGAAACAAAAACCAAGGGGAAGAGTAAACAATGGGGTTGGGGGTGAGATACTGACAATAACAAAAATGGAAAGGGACCTGGGGGTAGTCATATCAGATGACCTAAAGGTGGGCCAACAATGTGAGAAGGCAGTAAGGAGGGCTGGGGAGATACTGGGATGCATAGGGAGAGGCATCACCAGTAGAACACAGGAAGTTGTGCCCTCTGTACAGACAGTTGGTAAAACCACATCTGGAGTACTGCGTACAGTTCTGGAGACCCCATCTCCACAAAAACATAGACAGGGTGGAGGTTGTCCAGAGGAGAGCAACCAAAATGGTGCAGGGTCTGCACCAGAAGACATATGAAGAAAGACTAAAGGAGCTTAAGATGTATAGCCTCAAGTTAAGGAGAGGGGGGCATGATAGAAACTTTCAAATACCTCAAGGGAATCAATTAAGTCCAAGAGTGTAGCATCTTTCAGAAAAAGAGATGTGCAAGAACCAAGGGGCACAATTTGAAGATAGAGGGGGGATGGCTCAGAGGTAATGTGAGGAGTATTTCTTCACAGAGAGGGTTGTAGATGCATGGAACGGCCCTCCTGAAAAGGCCGTAGAGTCAAGAACAGTGGGGGAATTCAAGAATACATGGGACAGACATAAAGCAATTCTAGTGGGGTAGGAGGAAGTAGGCTGTTGGTTAACTAGTATCTGCAGCTTATCCGTTAGGTAGGGAAATGGGCAGACTAGGTGGGCCAAACAGTCCTCATCTGCCATCAAATTCTACATTTCTATTACTAGATACACTTTTTACTAATATTCTATTACAAACAGATACACCTGAACAACCTAGCTAGGCATATTATAAACTATGTGCATGTAGCATACTATCAAGTTGGTCTTACTTAGCATTGTACGACATTTTAATTTTAATAGGTATACTTCAGCAGTTCAGAATTCTTTTTTACATTACACAGTATCACATTTTTAGAACATTATATTTATCACATTTTATTTAGACACTTCACCTTATTCCCATCTGTTTACCTCTATACCCCTTGTTGCACTGAGAGGGCACCTTAACTTGGGTGGAGGCCTTAAGCACCATTTTGGGCAAGGAGTTGGACATGGCATAAACTCCTTTGTGCACGACATTCATGGGCAAGTTAACAGGATATCCTGGGGTGTCATATGTGAGCTTCAGTATTGATTTTACAGATCTTCCTGAGCGGCATGGCAACGGTGGTGCTGGCACTTCCTGTTGTTGAAGCTCACATTCACTTGTCAAAGGTATTTCCACAAAGTCAGAATCATCCAAAACACATATTTCTGGCTCTTGAACGATACTGTCATTAGTATGAAACAGTTCACTTAGCTCATTAGCACTTGCACAGTCATTTGTAGGTTCACTACTTGCTTCCTGGGGTTCAGGTTGAGGGATTTCCATTAATTCTACCATACACAGGGATTCAACCTCTTCAAGGTACACACTGTGAGCATCACTTCCTGGAGGCTCAGGTACCATTGAAGAATTGGAATCTGTTAACACAGCTGGAGGTTCAGAGTCATCACCATAGTTAATGGAAGGACTTCCTTGGAACACTCTCTCAGGTTCAAAAGATGTGTAGAAAGCAGGATAGAATTCACTTTCGTCATCACTTTCAGTATTTTCATTAACTGCACTGTCTGCAGGATTGGAGACATTAGGAGCAACAGGCTGGGAAGCAGAAGTTTGCTGATTTTTTTGTTTGGTCTTGGTCGCGGATCTAGTTACTGGGCGCCATGGGGCGTTACACTCTTGAACATTATTGATTACTATTTGGCCAATAGGTAACAAATGGTTTCTGTGAATGGTTTTAACAGTGCAAGGGTCCACCTCTGGGCGTACTTTATACACTGGCAGATCATGCAGGTTACTGACTACTATGCATGGAATGTGACTCCAGCGGTCTGCTACTTTGTGTTTACCGGGAAGCCCAAAATTTCTTATCAGTACTCTGTCACCTGGTTAGAGCTCCTGGGCCTTAACACGTTTGTCACGGCGAGTTTTGTTAATCAGGTTTCTCTTTGCTGCCATGGAATTTATTTACCTGCTGATACGCATGATCGAACTGAGCTTTTAGATTTTTAACATACTGCAAGTAGTTTTCTGACTGAACACCATCAGGAGACACTCCAAAGCACACATCCACTGGAAGATGAGCTTCTCTGCCAAACATAAGGTAGTACAGTGAAAAACCAGTAGCATCATTCTTTGTACGATTATAAGTATGGACAAGTGCGCTTATTTGTTGACTCCACTTTGGCTTATCTTTAGGTTGCAGGGTGCCCAGCATATCAAGTAGGGTTTGGTTAAACCTCTTTGGTTGTGGATCTCCTTGTGGATGATAAGGGGTCATTCTGGATTTTTTTACATCTCATAGGGACAACAGTTCCTTGATAAACCTGCTTTCGAAATCCCAGACTTGATCCGAATGAATACGCTGGGGGGTGCTGTAATGTACAAAAAAATTTTCAATAAAGACTTTGGCTACAGTTGAGGCCTTTTGGTCTTTGGTTTGGTAGGCCTGTGCATATCTCGTGAAGTGATCTGTGACTACCAATATATTGGCAATGCCTTTGGAATCTGGTGCAAGACCAAGAAAGTTGATACAGCCACACTCCATGGACGCACTTGTGACAATATTGACCAGGGGGGCTGCTCTTTGAGGTGGAGCCTTGTGTTGAAGACACCCAGTGCAGCTTTTAATGTGATATTCTATGTCTAGGCTCATTTTAGGCCAGCAGAAATGTGAACGGGCCAGATCAAGGGTCCTTTCACTACCCAGATGTCCCATTTGGTCGTGCAAGACTGTTAAGACAATATTTGTGAACATAGCTAGCAGTACTAGCTGTTTTCTCACAATCTCACCTTGGCTGTCAGTAAGCTCTCGGTACAATAACTGTTCTCAAAGCTTGAGCTTGCTCCCCTCGCGAAGAAGTAAAGCAGTATTGGAGTCTCTGAACCGCATCTTAGAGATATCTTCCCCTTTTCTTAAAGCATCAACTAGTGGTCTGATTACTGGGTCATAGTACTGTTCTTTGCAAATGTCAGCTGGAGTTAGCTGTGCTAAGGAACTCAAGTCTAAAGCTGCGAAGTTACAGTCAGCAACTGGTAGGCACGTTTCTGAAGGTCCCAAACAATCTGCCAAACAGGCTGCAGCTTCAGAGGACAGGACTTCTTCCTGGTTGAACTTGTGACATAGGGCTTTTACAGATTGCTCAGGGATAAGTGTCAGTGGTTCAGTAGGTAGCACACTCGCCTCTGAACCCCGGGAGATCAGAGGGCTGTGGGTACAGTTCCCACATCTGGCACTTGGGTTATTATCCGAGTATTGACACTGTAGTGCAGCATGAGAGGGGTGCTGCACTTCTGAGGTGCCATCTTTCAGATGAGACGTTAAACCAAGGACCCATCTGCCTAGATTGGTGGCAGTTCAGATGGATGTTAAAGATCCCATGGCACTTATCGAATAAAGAGTAGGCAAAATTTCCCCTCATTCACTATCAATACCACCAACAGCTTAATCTGGTTCAAGGTCAGTTGGCATTCATCTGTATCCTCCTTCCCCCAGGTCATGCCTGAAAATAGGCAGGATTTGTCTAGCGCACTTACCCAGTCAACAAAAACTAAATAAATAAATTAAATATGAACCCACTGTTGGTCAGCAACAGGTCTTTGTGAAAGAGCATCATCATCTAGGTGGTTTAGGCCTGGTCGATACTCCACTGAATAATCATAGGTTGCTAGGGCAGAAAGCCATCTGTGTCTGGTAGCATCTAGTTTAGCTGTTGTTTGTACATAGATTAATGGAGTGTTATCAGTCTTGACCAAGATTTTAGCACTATACAGATATTCGTGAAATTGGTCACCTGTGGCCCACATGAGAGTAAGAAATTCTAATTTGTGCACCAGATAGTTTTTTTTTAAAGATGTCAGACTTCTGCTAACAAAGGCAAAGGACGCAGGCCTTCCAGATGTTCTTGATAGAGTACTGCTCTGAGACCAATTAAACTGGCATCTGTATGTAACACATAAGGCTTGAATGGATCAGCCTAAGCAAGAATGGGAGCACGAGTCAGTCTGTATATTATTTATTTGAAAGCAGTGTCAGAATCGAGAGTCCATCTCTGTCCAAACAACTCATTGGGTCTGAAATATGTTTTTACAGTGTCTCAGTCAGAGCCTTTCTTGAACTTTTTGTGAGTAGGTGGGTATCCTTGAGTTAAGCTTAGCAGGGGGAGATCACCTTGGTATAGTCCTTGACAAATTGGCGATAATAGCCGCAGAACCCAAGAAACCTTTAAAGCTCTTTTAAAGGTTTGGGCTTTGGCCAGCTGGTTAATGCTTCCACTTTACTGGGGTCAGTCTGTATGCCATCTGATGACAAAATGTGGCCCACATATTTGACCAAACTCGGGAAAAATTGGCATTTGTCAATGGATAACTTAAGACTGAACTCTTCAAGTCTGTCCAATACTTTGAATAAGCGAGCCTCATGCTCTTTGAGAGTTCTTCCAAAGATTATGATGTCATCAAGGTAGACGAGGCATTCCAAGAGATTCATATCTCCCACTGCATGTTCCATCAATTGCTGAAATGTTGCTGGTGCACCTAATATGCCTTGAGGCATGCAAAGGAACTCGTAGAAACCCAAGGAACAAATGAATGCCATTTTTTCCCCTGCCCTCGGGAGCCATTGAGATCTGATAGTATCCGCTTCGGAAGTCGAGGACAGAAAAACCATTTACTCCCATTTAGACAGTCCAGGGCATCCTGTATGCGTGGCATTGAATACTGATCGGGCATGGTTCTTTGGCTGAGGGTCCAGTAATCAACATACATATGGACAGAGCCATTCTTCTTCTGCACCACAACAATGATTATATTTATTTATTTAACAGACTTTAGGATTACAACCTTTGAGTCCGGGACTCATTTACAAAGGCTCTGCATCAGAAAAACAAACATAAACACTTACTACATATAGACACAGAATGGCAGCTAAAGGTTACAGTTTTTTTAGTTATACAATATTGCAGCATCAAGATCAGCTGTACATTGCATTGAACATGCTACAGCGAGCTATATTTTACAGTTTTCAAGAGAACAATAAGTTTGCTGATAGAGGGAAGGAGTAACAGGTTTGATATTTACAGCAAGGCAGAGAATTAGACAGATACCTTGTGAGTGCAACCAAAGGAGGCATTGTTAATAGGTAATGTTTGGTAGCCCTATCGGTAGGAGCTCAGTGGCGGGGTGGTCCTGTAAGATGATAGATAGATGACCCAGCACTAGCTGGTACATTGGCAGTGCCGTGAAGTGAGAATGTGCTCTTTGAGGGCTGACTTGAAAGGTCCTAATTTGGAGATGGAGGAGACGTCAGAGGGGAGTTCGTTGTACCAGGCTGGGGCCCTGTGTAGGAATGACCTTTGGGCTAAGGAGGTTCTAACCCTTGGGATGGACCACACCTGTTGGTTGGCAGTGCGGATGTTCACCGAGGCGTGGGAGGATAGGGGAGAGAGAGAGGCAGAAACCCCCAAGGGGGTCAGCCCCAGGTGTATTTTCTTTGTGAGGAGGCATGTTCTCTGCAAAGCAGGTTATGAGTAAGTAAGTACTCAGTGAGTTGGGTGGCTATAATTTTTTCAAGGGCTTTTGAGAGTGGTGGGAGAAAGGATATGGGACGGTAGTTATTGGGGGAGGTGCTGTCACCACTCTTCAGTATTGGAGTGACTTTGGCAGTCTTCCAGGCTGTGGGGAACTGCCCCAGACTTAGGAAGCGGTTAATGAGGTCAGTCAGTGGGGAGAGGACTGTATCTAGTACTAGATGTAGGATTCTTATATCAAAAGAATCTTTGCATTAGCAAGAGCCACTGAGTGCTTTAATGAGAAAAGGCCTTGCCTCATTAGTAGAGATCAGCCTGAGATGGAAGGGGGGATGCTGGGTGTAAGGGGCGGGGTTGCAGGAATGGAGTCGAAGAAGTTATTTGAGAGTACTGCACGAAGGTCAGAGAATGATGAGTTGAGACAGTTGGCGATGGCCAGTGGGTCGGTGGTAGGGACATTGTTGGCAGTTAGTGGGGGAGCAGAGATTTGCCATTGAGTTCCTTGATATTGTCCCAGAACAACCGAGCATTCCCCCAGGAGGAGGCAAGGGCAATTTTGTTGTAGCCTGATTTGGCCTGTTTAACGGTCCAAGTGCATCTGTTACGAGCCGCTTTATAGGCTTGCTTGTCCGCCTGCATGCCAGATGCGACTGCTTTATGCCAGAGATCATCTCTGTGCTTTAGCTGTTGGAGCAGTGCAGGCGTGACCAAGGGGTCATTACGTTTCTTGGATTGCACTTTTGCTAGTGGGGCACAGATGTCACATGCTTTATTAAAAGAACAGGTGAAATAATCTAGGGCTTCATCTATAGTAGGGGCCCAGGAGATGGGGGACCAGTGCCATTGAGTTAAGTATTTTCTTAGTTTTGTGAGGCCTCCAGGTCAGAGACACCGCCGGGCAATATAGTTTGGTTTGGGTTTCTGCTGAAGACACGACCAGGAAAAGAGGATGGGTGAGTGATCACTTAGGGAGTCTGGAAGGACCACCAAGTCAGAGATTCTGTGGGGACGGTTGGTGAGGAGAAGGTCAATCAGGCTAGAGCCGTTAGTGGGGTTCACCCTGGTAGGTTGGCTGATCAGCTGGGTCAGGTCCAGTGCAGCGAAGGTGTTCTTGGCGTGGGAAACCGAACTGGCAAGCCAGTTCACATTAAATTCTCCAACTTTGATGTGTTCCGTTTTGGGGGGGAAGCCAGAGATGTAGTTAGCAAGGGATTGTATAGCAGGAGCTTGGTTTCTTTGGGGGACATAGGCAATAAGAATTACAGGGGCTCTGGAGGGATCTGGAGTAAGTTTTAATGATAAGGCTTGGGCACCATGGTCTAATGGAGGTATTGGAAGGGCTTGGCATATCATGGAGTCACGGAAGTACACAGCACACACACCACCACGTTTGCCCATTCTGTCGGCTCTGTGACGGGTGAAGTCAGGGAGGGTAACCAAAGAGTCAGGTGATTTTTTGGAGAGCCAAGTTTCTGTCAGTGTTAGCACTACTGGCTGATGTTGCAGTATCCAGCAATGGAGACCTGCTGTCTTTTTGGTTAAGCTGCAAATGTTCATTATAGCTATTCTAAGCCCATGGTGCAATAGGCTAGGGCTGGGCGAGATGGGGTCTGGGTTAGGATGAATATTTCCCGAAATTAGTAGGAGTATGGCAAAGACGCTGAGGAGAGCAAAAGATCATTGCCTTATTGTCAAGGATAGCTGCCGCCTAGTTATAGTGCGGGTAGTACAAGGGATGGCCAGGGCGATAAGGGTTGGAAAAGATAGGAATGTGATCCGCCATGGAGGTTGATGGTGGCACATGACTGCAGGAAGAGATATGGGGGGGATGGGGGATGCATGAGAGGTAGTGGCAGTGTGGGTGGCCGTCGGTGGTGGTTCGTAGGGGTGGGAGGTGTGGGAAGAAGACCCTTGAAGGGAGGGCTAAGGCATCTGAGAAGTAGGATAGTAAGAGCAATCAGTAGGAGCCTGGGTGGTCCACATGACAATGGGGGCCCAGCAAGTGGCGATAAGGGGGCAGTGGCCCAGTGTCGGTATGGGGGGGCACTCCAAACCCATAATTGTGGTAGTCTCTATAGCACAGCAATAAGGTGACTGATTATGGTTTGTTAGGGTATAGTAATTTCCTTTAGGGAAGAAGGACCCAGGACGAGAAGTGCTTAGGGGGAGAGCAGTGGGAAGAGGAATGCAACCTCCAAGAGTTGTTGCCCTCTAGTGGCTTTGCAGTATAATTTGCAAATGGAAAAGCAGAAAAAAAAAAAAAGAAGCAGTTGTTGTATTAAAAAAGAGACAGCTCAGGAATGATAGAGTCAAGAGCCAATAAGAGAAGGGAGAATAGTGTTATGCCTAATCAGAGCTCAGGAACAATAGTAGTGCAGCCAGATGGCCTGAAAGGCAAAAAGCATCAAGTTCTATCCCTTTGGTAGCTGTGGGCTGCTCTTCCAAATGTGTACCTGGTTGTAGGCCGAGAGGCAGGCGGGTCAGCACAGAACAGCCGTTGGGTTCAGAGCAGCTCTTGCGGCTTGCAGGAGGAGGCAGTCACCCGTACTGGACAGGATGCCTGGGAGGTGTATGGGTTGTGGGACTCTTGCATGATGCCAGCTGCTAAAATCTCTTGTAGGTGATGTCTGACATCATCAATGTCGGCAGCAGCTAGGCGTCTAGACCTCTCTCTGAAAGGCCTCTCATCATGCAAGTGAATCTGGTGCTCAGCACTCGGTTTACAACCAACATCCCATTCCTTGAGGGAAAATACCTCATTTCTCTGAGCCAGCTTGTTACTGATCCTGGCTTTCCTGCTGTTTGGAATAGGTGACTCTCCAAAATCAAACATATCAGGTGGGCTGGCCCGGTGGCACTGAGGGTTGAGGTGCTGGTGCCACACCTCACGCCATGCCAGCGACCTGGGTTCGGGAATGAGCCTGGGCTGCTGGGGGTTCGCAGGAGAGGGAGAAGACTAGGCATCCGAGAGACAGCTCTCTTCTCCTCTCCTGGGAGGAAGGGGGATCCGCACTCAGTGCCTGATCGGCCTCTGGTGGAAGTCGGAGGTATGGCAGGCTTACAGCGAACTCCAGGGGATGGGGAGTGGTGGCGTCAGTGGTGATGCCATGATGTCTGGGCACGCACCACTCCCCAGAACAGTGAAAAAATCAGCGGCCAGTCTCCTAGATGAAGGAGCACCATGCAGAGACCCTGATTGCCGACACCTGCCTGGCGATCCGTCGGAAGTCCAATGAAAGTTGAACATCGGGGTGTAGTAGCCCCACCTCGTACCTGCCTGGGGGTATGCCAAGGCTCCATTGGGACTTGGCAGTGGATCAGGCAGGTTGTGGAGAAGGGATGCTGCAGTGTGTGTCTCCTGAAGGAGTGGAGACCAAGCGCTTGGAGAAGGAGCATAAACAGAAATTTAAACCAAAAAAAAACAAAACATAGCTGATACCTCACATCCCTTTTCAATTATGCACTTGGATGAAACACAGTAGTGTCGGCACAATAGACTTTAGCCAGGGTGCACCCTCTAGATACTGTGATGTCTCAGTCTGTAACATTTTGTACTCATACTACCACTCATCGGGCGTAAGCATGAGCCCGGGTTGGAAGCACACTCGGTTTAATCAGCACCCCTTCGGGTAACTTTCCTTCATCTGGAGTGTCCAGCATCAACATTTTGTTAGTCACATCTCTTTGTAACCACACTTAACCACTAATACTGCATTCTGCATTTGGAGGTAGCATAATAGCTGTAGGATCTTTTTTCCAAACCATCCCCACTGGCTTATCCTGGTCACTTGGCTCAGGGTGCAGGTGCCTCATGCAGGCCTTTCAGACCAGGGCGTGAACTCACAAGGCTTTTACTGTTTTTCTTTTCTGCTTTTCTTCACACAGCTGGGCTAGGTGCCCAAACATGTGTGTGCTGGTGTCAATCAGTATGGGGATACCATCTTGAAGTCCGGCGGAAGGGCAGACCAGAGCTAGCGTCTCCACCGCATCTTCTACACCAGCCACGGAAGATGGAAAAGAAAGCCACATTGTTAAATAGCCAAGATAAGGATACAACATTTCACTTAATCCCCACACATGCAATCCATCAAGAGGTTGCAATGAGCAATCAAATAAATGTTGCTAATACCAGTCTTGGAAGATTATTGTGACTTGGGACCCACTGTCTAACACTGCTCGAGCTGGACTCCCGTCTATGTGCACTGTAGTGTCCATGGAAGGACCCACCAAGGTAGACCAGTCTGGAGAGATTTTAGTAGGAGCTTGGACAGGTGATTTAGCCACAAAGAAGTTTGGGTTAGGATTTCCTGAACCCCCACTGCGATAGTTTCTGGTACCCCTCAGTCATTGTCTCGCTTTCTGGAGCTCCCCTTGAAATCTGTATACAACTTTATCTAGGTCCTTTGGGGACCGGCATTCTTTCTTCATATGCCCATCCTTTCCACAATTATGCCAAGATATGCTTCCCAGGGTCTGGCGTGGCTGGACCATCATGTTAGGAGCTGGTCTCCATTCACAACTAGGAGGTTAGATGGGGTACACATTTAGTGCTGGAGCTGGAGCACTAACAACAGAAAATCTTGGTTCGACTTTTGCCTGCAGCATTGAAGGCGGTGGGAGACATCTCAGTAATTCTTTTATTGCCACAATCAGTTCATTTGTTTCAGTTTTTGAGCTGCTATCGGCAGAGGACGTCAGAGCGTGCATTCCAACCCCATAGCAGATGCACTCTGAGAAGGATTGGGGCCAGTACCTGCAAGAGCAGCCTTCATAAAGAGATCGGCTTTTGTTTCTCTGAATTCCCTCAGCAGTTCATCCCATGGCAGAGCATCCTTAGCAGTCTCTCTCTCTTGCTGGGCTCCCTGGGGCTAGTACTAGCGTTTAGTTCTCGGATTCCTTCACATGACTTCTGAACTTCTGGGCCATCAACAACAGACCCCTGGCCAGGAGTAGGGGTTGCTGCAGCTATGACCATGCAGGGTTTCCAAGCACCTTCCTCCTCCTCAGCTTCACGTACCTCCTTCATCAACATATGGAAAGGCAAGGGACCAGATCTCCTCCGGTGCAGTTGCAATTTGAGCAACACCTAGCTGGAATGCAGGGCAGAGCGGAGTATATGATCCAGTCTTATCTGGTCCAGCTCGCTAGAGGCCCAGCCTCCTTTCCGAAAAATGGTTTGTAGGAGTTCCATCGATCCATGTAAGCTGATAACAATTCCCCCTGCTGTTGTTTAACATCTTTAAGTTTCCATTTCAAAGCCTCAATGCTAGTGGTGCTCCCCAACACATTTTCAAGGGCGACTAAATACTCTTGGGCCTTGGCATCAGGTTTAGAGGATCTCAGGGAATAAACAGAATGTAGGGTGGGCCCCTGGAGGCTTTCCACCAGGCACGCCCTTTTTCAGCCTCTGAGCACTGCCAGTCTTGTACCACAGTGGAAGCGGAGTCCATCCAGGCCTTCAGGTCGACTTCCCCATTAGGAGTAGGGATGATGCCGGAGAACATCTTAAGCTTGCGATACGAGTTGTGACTAACTGCAGGCACAGGTATGGGTGCCGGCACTGGTGTGGGCACAGGAGCTGTTGAAGGGACAAGTGCTGGAGCTGGCATGGCCATTGGGGAAGGAACACCCCCAGTTGGCATGAACAACTTTTTTTTTTACTTTATTTCTTTATCTCTCCTTCCTACTCTCAACCCTCTCCTTCCTTCCTTCCTTCCTTCCTCTCACCCCCTTCCATCTTCATTGGATCTGCCCTAAGTGCCTCCTTCTCACCTCCTGCACATTGGGGTCTGTCCCTCTGGTGGTCCGGGTGGAGCCCCAGAGGCTGTCATCTAGGGCTGCCGAGAGGTGTTTTTCCGTTTTCTCCCCTGGTTTCCCCTGCCTCTGGGACGTCAATTACTAGGACATCGTCCGAGTGGTGGCATGTTAGCGCGCCAGACCTCTCATGTGCTGTCGACTTCCCCTCTCCCAGCTCCAATGAGCAGGGCCGCCACCATCCCCTTCTGTTGCCGGGTGCTTCCACCGGCTGCGAGGGGATGTGAGCACTCGGTTCCTGGTTCCCACCCTGAGAGAGGAGAGCATCCGTTGAGGCGCTCGATCCTCCCTCTCCCCTGCCAGCCCCGGCCACCCAAGTCCATTCCCGAACCCGGGTCGCCAGCGTAGCGCGAGGTGTGGCGTCCAGCACCTCAACCCTCAGTGCCACCGGGCCGGCCCCAGCATGAACAACTTTTTGAAGTCCTCGACTGTTTTATCCTCCTCTAGTAGCAATTTGACAATCTTTTCCTCAAAGGTTTCAGATAAGGGTGGGAGCTCATTTCCTGAGGGGTCCTCTCTATCCTTGGTAATCACCCTCCAGGTGGCCAAGGACCCATCAATAGCAATAGTTTTTTGCACCTTAGAACTGTCCACAGGGCTGCTACACTCCACTAACACCATTAGAGTTTGGGCAATCAAGTCAGCTTGTCAGTCCACCACTACAGCTTCTCCCAGGCATTTGAGTTTTGAAAGGGCCCCTTCTATAGCAGCTTTACTAGTGACCAGGGGTATATCAAGTATCAGCAAAGCATTTGGGGGGTCAGTTTCATGCCCCGTGCACCATCCGACCAACTGATGCACAGCCATGGCTTCAGGCGTACCCATTACATTTTTAGTTGTAATTCTCGGTTTGGGCCACTAAGGGGCGCTAATCCCAGTGGTGCCTCCAAGATATAACCCCTAGGTGATGATGTCCCAAGGGCTACTACCCCTGCCTGCATGACTAAGCACAGGTCGAGGGGCCTGAGTTTTGTGGACAGGTGCCTCCACCAGGAGGTATGGTCTTGGGTAGCATAACTGCTGTTGGTATAGCCCTCTGGGATGCTATAACCCCCCACCAACCCTCTAGTGACCTAAACAGTATAGCAGAAAACCAATCACATATGTCATATGAACACAGTATTAAACCCACACTTAGTGCGCTTACCACCAGGGCTGGATCAGCTGCAAAAGCCCTGGAGGCCCCCTATAAAATGAGAGCAGTAAGAGAGTTCAACAGCAATGCAATATCCCCCCCACAAAAGTACACTGTAGCGAGGTTAAATGCAGAAAGAACAAAATCTGATTTATTTGCTGGAGCTGCACAGGGGGATGGGGTAGTAAATCTAGTGGTTGATTAATTAGATCTGATTTATTCAGGTTTTGCATGCATACATAAGAGTCCCTCTGTCACAGTTACACACTCTGGGTACCCAGTTGGAATAGGGTAGCCTGAAACATTGCCCTGGGGTAAGCCGGCATTGCAGCTGTTGTTGGAGCCCATAGGAAAGAAAACAGTCATTTACACTTTAACCCAGAATTTGTAATCTGGAGCCGGATGGCTCAGTCCATTGAAACAAACCGAAACAAACAATTAGATGACACACAGTAATTGCAGCCTTGTTGCAGGGAGCTGCCCTGTTTGTACTCACACTACCCAGACCAAGTTAAGATCCAATGACATAAGACATGTTGCAGATGGCTTTATGAAGCAGGAGGTGGATTGCCTCGTAGTCCTCGTTGAAAATGCTGGTCTTCAGGCTGCAGAAGCAACTTAACACTGGCCGAGAACATGCAAACAGAAACATTTCGAACTACTCAGCAGCACAAACACCTTGCGAACTTAAGCATATTTATATGTAAAACACTGTCCGCTGCTGGTCCTTCCAACTTGCTTTGCAGGCTGATCCCGAGATTTCTTCAGCTTGGATGCTGTTTGAATCCCCTGTGGCTACAGCCCGAAACATGGGCCACTGGACACTCAGACTTGCGGACTAACAACCGGACAGGTCTAGGCCTAGCAGGCCTAACCCCTAAGAGCTGGCAAGCTCCCCAGAGGCACACACACTAAGCTTTTGGGCTGTCTCTCCAAATCTGAAAACTTAAGCTGTTACCCCTTTGTATGGGACTCAGTTCCCAAGTTCCATTGGCTGCCAAAGATGTCTTAAACAGTTCCCAGATGCTAATTGGCTTGTGTCTTGGTGCCTAGAAATTGTCCCAGTTAATCCCCCATAAGTCTCTGGCATTTCCTCAGAAGCTCTTTTGTTAAATCCTGGCTTCCAGTTGGTTATGGGCTACTAAAATGGTGGCTGCATACAGTTCACAAAGCAGTCTGTTCCACTGTCCCCTCACATAAAATTCTGGTGCAGCCAGGAGTTTAACTTTCATTTAATAAAGTCCCCACTGTCTTGTAGCCCTGGCAATTCTCTCTTAATCGAGTCCACTCTCAAGAATATATATAATTCCCATGGAGAGTCACTGCTTCCATAACACTCTTCCCCTAGGAAACACTCAGCAAGCTTATGAATATTAATATGGGCACTCTTTTGTGACCTTTGCTCCTGACCTTTCTGGTGCCCTGGGGCAGCGCTTTAAGCATCTGCCAATTTATTTATTTAAAAACATTTCTCCCGGTTTTGTTTTTTGTCCCCGATGCCTTCTAACCTAAATTGGCAATGGGAACCATGTAGAAGACACACGTTCGGCTTTCTGACTGCAACAGCGGTCTGATGCACAAAGAGCATCCTCCTCAAAGCGTGCATGCGGCGACTTAAGTGGCCGCATGCTATATACTATTTCCCGCTATTGTCAACTTGGCTTGTCCCATAGTTCCCATTGCCAATTAAATTGAAAAACATCGAGATTTCAAGCTAGCTCCAATGAAAAATATTTAAATAAGTAACTTGAATATAAAATAACCATATCCTGTATTGTTAGACATGGTATTGTCCTGTTGGAAGCCTCCAACATGGAGCCTCTACTATGTAACCCTCGATTTCCATTCTGAGGAATAGCATTAACATATGCTATGATGTTTATCTCTGTCGTATTGTAATGTCACTGGTTTTGTGGAATTCTTAACACTCTGTTGTTGTTATGTCCTGTCCTGAATGACGTGGAGCCTTTGCAAAGGAGTCCTTGACTCAAAGGTTGTAATTCCGAAATGTTCAATAAATAAATAAATAAATAAATAACAGTCACGCCAACCACTCACCATTAGGTCTGCAAGCTCCAAAGGGCTCATTTAACAGGGGAGCACCTGGGGACCAGGAAAATGGCAAGGAGAGCCGTAGATATTCGGGAGGACGCCGGGAGAGAGGATGCCGGGAGACAGCGGGAGACACCTGGAGGCATGACAGGTGAGCCTCCAAATGGGGGGGGGGACATTACAAATGTAATATACAAAAATTGTAATATAATAAAGATGGAACTGAGGATATTTTTGTCTCTTCTCTCCATGGAGCCTCGGATGCTGCATCCTGCCACTCTCCTCCTAGCCATTCTGCTGGAGGAACAGAGATGTCGATCATGCTCATTGTTACATGTTTATCGCCTGGCTCCAAAGAAGGCCATTATGTGGCTTTGGTTGAAGACTCCCCCCTCCCCCAACCATACTTCAGAGGCAGCAGATTGTGTCTCAGATTTATACCTTAGAGTATAATAATCTTAATTGTTATAGCACAATTCAGAAAATCAAAGCACTGTACATATTTTATCAATAAAAACACTTAAAACCAATAGAATAATTAAAACAGTGCAGTTCCAGACTTCACACCAATATACTTTCAAAATCAGTGTCTACGTAAAATCCCCAAAGGCAAGATGGGACAAATGGGTCTTTAAGGCTGTCTTAAAGCTCTCCACAGTCTGGCGCTCTCGAATCTGACGAGGTAGAGAGTTCCACAGGGTGGGGGCCGCGTACATAAAGGCTCGTGACCCGGAAGTTTTCAGCCATACACTGGGAACCTCTAGCAATCCCTTGTCAGCTGAGCGGAATGGTCAGCTGGGGCAGTAGGGATTCAGGAGCTCTTGCATGTAGCTCAGACCCTGTCCATATAGGGCCTTGTAAGTCAGCAGACCAACCTTGAAGGTGATCTGCCACTGTACAGGCAGCCAGTGCAGTTCATGCATCACAGGAGAGATGTGGCTGGAACGAGGAACCCCCATCAGCAACCGTGTGCATCCTGCACTAACTGCAAGTGGCAGATATCAACCCCTGGAAGCCCTAGGTAAAGGGAGTTACAGTAGTCTAGGTGCAGGGTCACAAAGGCGTGGATCAGTGTTGGAAGTTCACTAGACAAAACAAGATGCTTAACTCGGGTGATATTCCTCAGATGATAAAAAGAGGACTTGACTACTGCCGACACCTAGAACGCAATGTCAGCCCATCATGAAGAATCGCCCTCAGGTTTCGCACCCGTTCAGAGGAAGGCAGCTGGTTACCCCCAAGCCAGAGTCCTAAGGGAGACCCTGCCACTGACCCCTCTATCTGGTGACCTGGATCCACCACTAAACACCTCAGTCTTTTCAGAGTTCAACTTCAGCCAGCTGGTCTTCATCCAGTCCTGGATTTCTGTGAGGCAGCTATTAAAGACTGAGACCATACTATCCTGGTCAGGCACAAAAGACAGAAAGAGCTGGGTATCATCTGTGTAACAGTGAGACCTCAGTCCATACTGTCTCACAATGATGCCCAATGGCAGCATATACACCACAAACAACATTGGGGATAGCACAGAGCCCTGAGGGACCCCATATGGCAGAGAGAATGAGTCAAAGGAATACAACCCAGACACCACCCTCTGAGACCTGCCAGTGAGGAAAGATTAAAACCATCTGAGGACAGTCCCTGACAGGCCACAGATACCCCCAAGCACTCCAGCAATTCCCCATGGTCCACGGTGTCAAAGGCTGAAGAGAGATCAAGCAGCACCAAGATGAAATGGTGCTTCTGATCTCTAGCCATTAGGAGATCTTTGAGCACCTGAACCAGAGCAGTCTCAGTACTGTGCCTCTTTTGAAAATCGGACTGGAGAGGACCATAGATATCATGGATGGTATGGTGGTTCTCCAGCTGCAGCGCAACTACTTTCTCAATCACCTTCCCTACAAAGGAAAGGTTAGAGATTGGCCTGTAGTTAGCAGGATAGTTTGGGTCAAGGGAAGATTTCTTAAGGAGCAGTGTCACCACCGCTTCCTTCAGGGAGTTTGGAAACTCACCCGACTCTTAAGAGCACCAAACAATCTCTGCAAGGACAGGACTGATGGTATCCACACACCCCATTATGAGGTGTATTGGGCCTGGGTCCAGGCTACAGCAAGTTGGCCAATTACCCTGGACAATCCGCACGATATCCACGATCTCTGGCCGGTCAAAGTATGCCCAAGAAAACCGATGAGTAGTAACCAAGCACTGACCACTGACAACCCCCACAGAGTGAGCGGATCGGATCTCGGCCCTGATGTTGGCCACCTTATCAGCAAAGAATCGAGTGAACTTGTCACACTTACCTTGTAAAAAAGCACTTCAAACTTGCAGGCAGGTTGGCTTGCAGAACCTGTCCACAGTTTGAAAGAGCTCAGCTGGTCGATTCTGAGCTGCAGCAATCTCCCCGGACAGGAACGCTGCCTTCTTATGAATGATTGCTGATTGATAGCCCCGATAATGTTCCATCAACCTAAGGCAGTCGGCATCAAGGGCCAATCTCCTGGCGCTCCTCTAACCTTCATCCAACTTATCTCAACTCCTTAAGGTCCCATCAAACCAAGGGGACCAGGGATGAAGAGTGAGAGAACTTGACTTACCAACTGAGAGGGAAATTCTAGCAGTTTCAAGATTGATGCAACTCAAGGAATTATATGTCACACAATACTTTGTTCATCCCCTAGAATTACAGGGTCCAGATATTCAAAAATATGTGCTGTGCTTTTCGATAGCCCAGGTGACTGTAGATGCTATATTCAGTGGACTAGCACACCGATGCTATTTGACTGAATATAGAGCCGTGTCGGCCCAACATTAAGCCACTTAACACTGCGCTGACATGACTCCTGAACTAGGGAACCACAATGGCTTGCACTGGCGCTAAATTTCCGATATTCAAACAGCCCCATGCAAATGAGCCCATTGGGCATGCAAGGCTCTAAGGGGCCATTTGCATGCCCATTATAGACTCATTTGCATGGCAAGTGAAGCTGGTTCGCACGCGTGGCCCCCTAATTGTCCGTTCCCAGAGGAGCCATCACTGGTGCTGGTGGTCCCTCCCCCGTCCCACATCCATGCCCGATATCAAATGTCAAGGTCCCTGGTGTCCAGTGGTCCCTCCCCCCTCTCGATGCAGTGCCTGATATATAATATCAGTGTAACCCAGGTGCAATGTACCAGCAAGCTACTACCCCTGCCTTGCATTGCCAAACAAAGTTGAGGTGCCTGGGCTCTGTTCTGGTGGAAAATGGGGTTCTTTTCCAAAGATAAAACAAATGAGCGCAATGCCTCTATCCAGAGTAAATATAGTGGGTCAGTTGTTAGCAGGTACAACCACCTGGGATGCTGTACCTACCCACCTCCCGTTACAGTCATCCCACACATGGATTACTATAAACCAAAACCATATTTCAATGTACTTGCAATTATTGACTTAAGCTAATAATATGCTCACTAATAATATGTGCATGAGACATTTGTAAAAAGTTAACCAACAGTTTATTTACAGGAGTAAGGTCAGGGAAATGGATACAGAGATGAACATTTAGTTTTTTTTTTCGTAGACTTTCTTTATTCACCCTGCGGCCTGGGCATCCTTCCAGGGTACCCTCTTGGTGGGGTCTCTACTCCCTGCCTGAACCCCCGGATGCCAGTGAACTCTCCTGACTGCCCAGGCAGGTCCAGCCCTCCGGATCACCCCCCGGGTCTGGTCCGCCTTCCCTTGGCAGCCGGTACCAGGATTAGAGGGACCTACCTGGTGTCGGGGCGACTGTGGAATCCACTGGAGCACTTGGCCAGCATTGGGATGTGGACCTGCACCTGGGATCCCCATAATCTCCATGGCTCGGCAGAGGGCTTTTCTGTGCTGTGTGTTACTCGGGCGCGGACGTGCAGTGGCGTCCTGCTCATGCCAGGCACAATCCCGTGCCCGGGTGAAAGACACCTGCTGCTACCCAATCCCCTTCCACGTCCCCACACTGACTGCGACTGCCCTTCCCTCCTCCAGAGGTCACTAATCCAGCCCACAGGAGAGCCCACCCACCCCAGGAGAGGAGAGCTGTCCTCCGGACTTCCGATTCTACTCCTCCCCTACCGACCCCCGATGGCCCGGGCTCATTCCCAAACCTGGGTTGCCGGTGTGGTACGAGGTGTGGCATCCATGCCTCAACCCTCAGCACCACCGGGCCGTAGAACATTTTGTATTTTTAAACATCAATAAATCACTTTAGTTGAATAGACCAGGAACACTTCTCAGTGCCCTCCTCCCACCAGCATACAATTCAGAATAGATGTTAGCCCACTGGATTTTACAATCTTATTTCAAGAGTATCTCTTGCAGTAGGCCACACCCATGGAACTATAGCCACCAGACTCCAGAACCACAGGAAACTTTTTTAGCTAGCAGACTATCAGGCGACCACCCACTCTGATGATACACACCAACATCACCCTACCCTAAAAGAGTGGGTGGCTCCACACCCTCCTCAGTTCTTTTCGCCGTTGACCATTGCATGTCGAACTGCACATTACATAGAAACATAGACTTTGATGGCAGATAAAGACTGCTTGGCCCACCTAGTCTGCCCATTTCCCTACCTATTGGATAAGCTGCAGATCCTAGATAACCAACAGCCTACTTCCTCCTACCCCCACTACAATTGCCTTATGTCTGTCCCATGCATTCTTGAATTCCCCCACTGTTTTTGACCCCACAACCTCCTCAGAAAGGCTGTTCCAGGCGTCCACTACCCTCTCTGTGAAAAAATACTTCTCTGAGCCATCCTCCCTTCTATCTTCAAATTGTGTCCCCTTGTTCTTGCACGTCTCATTTTATGAAAGATGCTAACTTCTTGGACTTTGTTGATTCCCTTGAGGTACTTGAAAGTTTCTATCATGCCCCCCATTTTCCTTGAGGCTATACATGTTAAGCTTCTTTAGTCTTTCTTTGTTTGAGTTCTGGTACAGACCCTGCACTATTTTAGTTGCCGTCTTCTGAACTGCCTCCATCCTGTCTATGTCCATGTGGAGATGGGGTCTCCAGAACCGCACGCAGTACTCCAGATGGGGTCAAAAAACAGGAGAACACCAATGTATTGATAACTAGTCAGATGTAATCATGTATCCATTTTATATGTGAACAAACTGGTCATCACACAACATAACCCCATTGTGTCACATACTATATGCCAAGAGTTTGTGCAGATACAAGAAACAGGCACAACACCAACTACCTAGTAAATTCCCAAGGGGGGGTTGATTCCCTTAGCTTTTATTTCAGATTTCTAGGACTGTTACTGTATATACAGTAGATTGATTATATACTGACACATTATAAAACAATGAACATATTAGGATACAGGATCTCAATTACTAGGGAGTCTTTGTTCAGTTTGACTTTTAATGATACATTAATACTTGGCGATGGGGGTTGGGCATGGTGGCAGAGTATTGATTCCCTCAGCCTGTGATTCGGATTGATAGAACTGCTATTTAATAGTACAGAATATTAGGTATATATGGACACATGTTGATACATGGACATATTAGGATAACAGCATGTCAATTACAAGGGAGTCTGTGTTAGGTTTGGGGGTTGAATACGCAGAAACACTAGTCACTTGTTACAGAGTTGCAGATAGATCATGTTTAAACAGTATAAGTCTGTACATTCATGAATAATATAGGCTTATTTAAGACATCCATATCTGAATAGTACTTACATTGTATAAATGTGGGAAACAGCTGGTTAATGCTTAATTTACACTAGGACAGGTTGTCTTTAAACCCACTTTTTTGCCAAACGCAAAGATAGTTTCCTATTCAGAAGACTTGTAACATTACATACTATGCATTTTTTCAACTTATTTCATCTTGTGGTTTAAAATCATAGACATTTACCAATGCATGCACAGATGTACAAATGTAGCTTTAGTATGTTAATGGCTGTTCTCAGAGAAGAAGCTTATCTGTTCTGTGACATTTGACCTTGACATTACTTTGATGGAACTCTGTTGTCTTTATATGGTCCTGTGTTGTTTTTCAAAAGCAGTTTATGCCAGTGGGATTTTCAACAATTTTTTTATCTGTTTTTTTTACGTATAACCTGGATTTTAAGAAAGTGTATTCTACCTAAGCAACTGTCATTATTTTCTGGTGAAGGATTCTATCTAATCAAAAAGCTCAAGCACCTATTTTCTTTCGTAACAGCTATGTTGGCCCAATAAAAGGTATCAAATTTTCTCTTTTTCTGGATCTTTTGTCACAAGGACCAATGCGGCAACAAAACTAATTTTTAGTTTTAAAATCATTTTCATTTATGCTAAGCTCCATCTCCAGAAACCTTTATAAGAAGTGTGCCTGCGGGAAGAAGATCCCAGAGAAGGATGACCACAAAGCCTGCATCTACTGCCTATGTCCAGACCACGACACCTAGGCCTGTGTGATTTGCTGCAGCTTTAACCAGGCTAACGGGCAGCACAGAGAGCAGACCCTAGAAATGTTTCTGCTGAGGAAGAACGTCACCCAGATGGAGAAGGCGCTTCAGGCCAGGAGTACATCCCCTCCCCTTCATACCTCTCAACTGTCACACATTACGAGGTACGTCACTCATTTTATCTCTCAGAAACCCTCTGTCTCACATGGCACAGGTAATATTCCACACTGCCCACTGAAACTTCAATGCACAAATCTGCCCACTGAAACTTCAATGCACAGATTCATAATAATCTATGATACTCAGTTATCAGCGAACATGAATAACATAAGTGCACAGATTTAGACTGTGTTCTGAGCTTGCAATGTCATTTTTGATGATGTGTCACACATTTTACCCATTTGTCACACGTACTGTCACATATTTGAGTGATGAAAGGTTGAGAGGTATGTTGCCTGTCCTTGGGCTTGCAACACTCCAAGGCCTGGGACAAACTGAGCAGGAAGCAAAATTACTGGGACAAGGACAGTTCTAAGGCCGGGTCCTTCCCATCTTGCTCACAGTTGCCGCTTTGGGCATCGACTGCAGAAGGGCCATCCTCCTCGTCGGAGGTGACCCCTTCTGCCTCACACACCCTTTTTCCTGCAGAGCTACTGTTGGCAGCTCCCCCACCGATATCTCAGTGGCAGGCATTGGTTCTAGCGGCTCTGGTGCCCTACCAACTTCTCAGCCCCTGCTGTTCAGGCCTTTGTTATCTGGGGGCACACAGTCAGGTGGCTCAGCCAGTTTGACGTTGACTGGCTCTGTGGGCACTGGGGTTCAGCCTTCTTCCCCACCGCCAGTCTTGGCCATTTCTTCAGCCACTGTCTCATCCCTGGGGCCCTTCCTTTCTCCAGAGTCCTCCTTGGCTGAGTCTTGGTTGTCGTCGCCAACTCCAATGATGACTCAAGCTGTGGAGATCCTCCACAGGCCTTGGCCTGTACAGCTACCCTTCCCGGTGCCGCCTCCGGTGCTGGACCCTTTTTTTAATGCCGACAGGCCAGACGCCAATAGAGGTGGACTTCCAATCCATGCTTTATACCTTGTGAGGCTTCATGCAAGCTAGGCTTGCTCCCCCCCAGGGACTGTCCCCACAGCAGCCTAATGTGCATGCACCCACACCTCTCCTCCCATGGGGCAACGGCATGCACCTCCGGATCCAGGACCCTCAAACCCCCCACAAGATCTAGAGGATGAGGATTACTGCCCTGGTTTTATTCTTTCAGATGACCTAAATTACAGAGGTGATGACAGAGGCATTACTCCCTCCCACTGCTCCTCCATGGTTTGTCTGATGACGAGGAGACCTCAAAGTATATCCTATAGGGAGGAACAGGGTGCAGGAATACACTATTTTTAAGTGAAAAAGATGTTCCAGGACTAGAGGGCATGGGATGAAGTTGGAGGGAGGATGATTCAGAGGAAACGTGAGGAAGAATTTCTTCACAGAACGGGTGGTGGACAAGTGGAACACCCTGCCAGAGGAAGTGGTGGGGGCTGAAACAATCACGGGATTTAAGAATGCATGGGATAGACATAAGGGAATTCTGTAGGTCAGGGTAAGGGCAACAGACTTCTTGGAAAACATAAACTGAACTTACAAGCTCAAATGGGCAGACTGGGTGGGCCATAGGCCCTTATCTGCCGACACTGTCTATGTATCTATGTATCTATAGTCTCCCCTGGATGACTCCTGTTTTGACTGTGTTATGAAACAACTTCAGTCAGCCATGGGGTTTGATACAGAAGAAGAAGACCCTATTCTGCATTGGCTGGCCACTTACTCATGCTTGCCATATCCCACTCCCCTGATCATCCTTCCATTGATAGAGCCCTTTGAGGATGGCACCATGGCCGCCTGGCACTGTACCAACTTGATCCCTGCCATACCCAGGAAGGCAGATAAGTTGTACCAGGTTCCTGTAGGGAAACCTTTCTTTGCAGATCAACCTCAAGCAGATTTGGTGGTCATTAATGCTTCCCATGGCCACACCAAGATGCTCAAGCATCTTAGCTATTTACCCCCACGTAAGGAGTCCCAGAGGTTGGATCTAATTGGCAAGAGAACGTTTGCCTCTGCCACTCTGACCTTCAGGGTACTGAACTACATTGCTCATATGGTCCAGCACCAAAACCAGCTCTGGGACCAGGCCCTTGCAGCAGCCCAGGACCTCCCAGAGGACTCCAGGAGACAGCAGCTGTTTTAGTTTCTCCAAGCGGGGTCCAACATCAGTAAGCACCTTCTATGGGCTGCCTATGATGCCATGGATGCCTCAGCCTGGGAGGCTGTGGGGGGCCTTTGCATAGACATTCTTGACTGAGGGTGTCCGGCTTTGCCCAGGCTGTCCAATTGTCCACCCTGAATGCCCCCTTCAGATGCTACACACTATTTGAAGCAGATGTGCAGGACATTCTATGTAACCTGCAGGCCTCTGGCCACACTTCACAGGTTCATAGTAGAGTGCAAGTTCAGTAGGCGGTTAAGCCTTTTTTTAAACTTGCCACCCATGTACAACATGGGTGGAAATCATATTTTTTGTCTCCCATGTAAGAATCTAACCTTTGTTTGAAAATAGTCATATTATTACTCTCTACTATATATTAGGGAAGAGTGGTCCACATTATTATTACTCTTTGAGTATAAAATTTGCTCCTTTTTACAGTTACCTTTTTTTCACCTATTATTTGATATATGTTGGATCTAGTAGATTTATTAACTTTATGCCCTATGTCCTAATGTCTCCCTCATGTTTTGATTTTGGATAGTTTTAAAGGTTAGGCATAGACCGCCTCTAATTCTTCTATATTCTGCCAAATACAACTCTAAGCTTTTGAGTCTTTGGGTGTAGCTTAAGTGCTTTATCATACTTTTTTTTTTTTTACTTTTCTCTGGACTCTTTCGATCAGTTTCTTACTTTTTATGGTATGAGGTACACAGAACTGCAAACAATACTCCAGGTGAGTGCACACCAAGCTGGTATACAGGGGCATAATTACTTCACTCTTCCTTCTTTTGATATTACTCAATATACAACCAATAATTCTCTGACATTTCCTGACTATTTCTTTGGTATTCCTGTCAAAGGATAGGTCCTTTGAGATCCATACCCCTAGATCTTTTTCTTCTGTAGTACTCTCAAATATGGTGTTATTTAATTTATATTGTGGTCTGGACTTTGCGGTCGGTCCACTCTGTGTACCACACCCAATCTAAAAGTAACGAAAGGGTGCCTTTTCAGCAGTCTACCCATAGACACAAACCCTCTAAAATGCCTCAGAGTAAGCACCGAACCACCCCTGCCCTGCCTACCCCCTCCTGCACCACTAGGAAATCCCCCAGATGAGGAGGTGCAGTCCTGGCTGCCCCTGCACCTTCAGTCTAACTCCTTGTTCAACCCCCCCACCCAACAAGGCAGGAGGTGGTTGTAGTGGGTAATTTCTCCCTACACATGGACAAGTGGAGGGAGATTACCAGTGATGCAAGGGTTCTTCAGCTCATAGAACATGGTCACACTCTGGAGCTCCTAGAGTGGCCCCTGGAAAAACCTTCAGTTTAGTCGTTTTACCCTCCAGATCACATTCCAGTGCTCTGGGAGGAAAATCACTCATTGCTGCACAAAAAAAGCCATAGAACCCATCCCAGAGGATCAGCAGGGCAGGAGATTCTACTCCCACTTCTTCATGGTCCCCAAATGCACAGGGGATCTCAGGCCCATCCTAGACTTCCGAGAGTTAAACCTTCTCATTCAGTAAAAAAAAAATCCGGAAGATGACTCAGGAATTGCTGCCCCTTCTGCACCAGGGAGATTGGCAATGCTCCCTAAATATGAAAGATGCATACCTGCATATCCAGGTACATGCCTTCCACAGACAGTGTTTAAGATTCCATTTCCAGGGGACACACTTCCAGTTTCGGGTCTTACCTTTTGGTTTGTCCTTGACCCCCAGGGTGTTTACCAAATGCCTGGCAGTAGTGGCAGCAACCCTCAGGTGGGAGGGTCTTTATTTCTTTCCCTGCCTGGACAACTGGCTTCTCAAAGCTCTGTCCATGGAGCACCTCTTACAGATCATGGCACATACCTCCCAACTGTTCCTGGACCTGGGGATTATGATCAATCTGCTCAAGTCAGTTCTGATCCCCTGTCAGCACCTCCAATACATAGGGGTGGTCCTGGATACAGCTCAGGGTATTGTCTTCCTGCTCCAGGACAGGCCTGTCTGCTTAATTTATCATACATGTCTGCTGTATGACAGCAGATATGTCTCAGCCAGAACCTACCTCAAGCTCTTGGGCCTGATGGCGGCAGCCATAGTCACAGTGCCTTTAGACAGATTGCATATGAGGGTGCCTCAATGGACACTGAGGGTACAGTGGGACTAGTGCACTGATGACCTGGAACACCAGGTCCTGGTCTCCTCTCTGGTCAAAAAGGTTCTGCTTTGGTGGATGGAACCCAGCAATCTGTTGAAAGGGGTTCCTTTCCTCAGTCCCTCTCCTCAGCAAATTCTCACCGTGGATGATTCAGAGTTGAGGTGGGGGGCTCATCTGGGGCCCCACCAAACACTAGGTACATGATCCAGGCTGGACTTTGATGCAGGGTCGACGATGAACTCTTGCATTTTGGACAGGACTTCCTCCAGTTGATGACATCACTGGGCCTTACACAGGTGGTTGCCTCTGCTACCCATAAGTTCGGCCACTCTCTTGACCTGGTTTTCCTCCTGGGGATTGGAACCTTGGACTTGGTGGTGGAACCAGTTGGATGATCAGATCATCACACTGTGGGGATCAGTTTCTATGCCCCCATATAGGCCTGTCCCTGTGGAGATGGTCAGATACGGCCCTTTATGGGCTGTGAGCCCTGATGGTCTATCGGCGGTATTAGACCGATCGGTAATTCTGGAGGCAAGTGGGAGTCCAGAGAGCCTGGTTCAGGCCTATTATAAGGCTATTATTATGGCCCTGGACTCTATTGCTCCCATCTGTGTTCGTCCTGTCCCCATGATTTGATGGGACCTTGAGGGAATTGAGGCGACTTGGACGAAGGTTAGAACATCACTGGTGGAAATTCACCCTGGTTGCTGATCACCTTAGATTGATGGAACATTATCAAGTCTCTCAATCAGCAATCACCCGTAAGAAGGCAGAGTTCCTGTCAGGGGAGATTGCTGCTTCTCAGAACCGACCAGCTCAGCTCTTTTTGAACCATGGACAGGTTGTACAACCCAACCTGTTTTCAGGTTCGAAGAGCTTTTTCACAGATTGAATGTGATGAGCTTGCTCAGTTCTTTGCGGATAAGGTAGCCAGCATCAGGGCAGAGATTCAACTGGCACACTCTGAAGGAGCTGATAGTGGTCGGTGTACGGTCACTCCCTCTCGGTTTACCTGGAGTTCCTTTGACTGGCTGGAAATTGTGGATGTTGTGCGGATTACCCAGGGTGTGCACCCAACGTGCTGTACTTTGGACCAGGGCCCAACTTCCCTAATAATGGGTTGTTGTGACATCATAGGCCCGGTCCTAGCAAAGACAGTTTGGAGCTTCTTAGAGTCTGGTGAGTTTCCTAGCTTCCTGAAGGAGGCGATGGTGACACCTTCCTGAAGAAAGCTGCTCTGGACCCAAGCTGCTTTACAAACTACAGACCGATCTCAAACCTCCCCTTTGTTAGGAAGGTAATTGACAAAGTCATGGTGCTGCAACTGGAGAACCACTTGACCATCCATGACATCTATGAACTTCTCCAATCCTGTTTTTATAAGAGGCATAGTACCAAAACTGCTCTGGTTCAGGTGTTCAATGATCTCTTGATGGCGAGAGATCAGAAACGCCATTCTATCTTGGTATTTCTTGATCTTTCTTCAGCCTTCAACATCGTGGACAATGGGGTGCTTCTCGAGCGCCTGAGGTTCATCTGTGGTCTGTCTGGGACAGTTTTCAGATAGTTTAAGTCCTTCCTCACTGGCAGAACTCAGAGGGTGGTGTTGGGGATTTTCTCCTGTGACCCATTCTCTCTGCCATATGGGGTTCCTCAGGGCTCGGTGTTGTCCCCATGTTGTTCACGGTGTACATGCTGCCCCTCAGAGACATTGTAAGATGGTATGGGCTGAGGTTTCACTGCTATGCTGATGATACCCAACTCTACCTGTCTTTTGCACCTGACCAGGATAGTGCATGCTTGGTATTTAACAACTGCCTCGCTGAAATCCAGGACTGGGTGAGCTCCAGCTGGTTGAAGTTGAACTCTGGAAAGACTGAGGTGATGGTAGTGGATCCTAGTCATTGGACAGAGGGGTTGGGGGCTGGCCAACCCACCGGACTTTGTCTTGGGGCTACCCAGCTTCCTTCCTTTGAATGGGTGTGTGACCTGGGGGTGATTCTTGACAATGGGCTGACACTGCGTCCTCAAGTCCTCTTTTTACCATCTGAGGAACATCACCAGGATTAAGCACCTTGTTCCATCCGGCAACTTTCCAACGTTGATCCACACCTTTGTGACCTTGTGCCTTGATTACTGCAACTCCCTTTATCTAGGGCTTCCAGGGGTTGATATCGACCACTTGCAGCTAGTGCAGAATGCTGCGGCCCAGCTGTTGATGGGGGCTCCTCATTCGAGTCACATCACGCCAGTGCTGCGCGAACTGCACTGGCTGCCTATTCAGTGGCAGATCACCTTCAAGATCGGTCTTCTGACCTATAAGGCCCTACATGAACTGGGCCCGGACTATCTGCAAGAGCTCCTTTGCCCCTACTAGTTCGAGCGACCACTCTGCTCATCTGACGAGGGGTTGCTAGAGATTCCCAGGGTGTGCCTTAAGTCATATGTGGCCCGTGCATTTATGTATGTGACTCCAGCCCTGTGGAATTCTCTACCCTGTCAGATACATGAGTGCACGACCATGGAGGGCTTTAAGAAGGTCTTGAAGACACATCTGTGGCTGAATGCTTACCCAGTCTGATTATTTTTAGTTATTTTATTTAGTCAGCTGTTTGGATATATTATTATGTATTTTACTGATTTATACGTTTACTTATTGTCTAGCGCCTTGGTGCTTGAAAGGCGCTTTACAAATAAAGTTTTATTATTATTTATTTATCTGTCCAGATCAATGTCCTGCAAATGGGGGCAGTTTCTTATGCCCTGCAGGCCTTCCTGACTCAGCTATCCCTGGGTCTACTATTAGTGCAGATGGACAAGTCCACTTCATCAACAAACAGCTGGGACACCATGAGAGTCTTGTACTGGGCTCTAGAACACAGTCTAGAACTGCTGGCAGTCCATGTTCAAGGTGTTCAAAACATCCTGGCAGACCAGTTAAGCTGGTCACAGTCCAAGATGCATGAGTGGAAGCTGCTGACCTTGGTTGTAGAAGATCTGTTCGACAGGTGGAGCTGTCCAGAGTTGGACGTTTTTGTGTCCCCACTCAGTGTAAAACTGCTGCTTTTTTGCTCACTCACTCCAGGGCCTGGGGTTTTCTGTGGAGATCCATTGTCCTTCTTTTGGAAAGGGAGGTTTCTGTATGCCTCCCCTGCCCCCTTCTTCTACCTCAGAGGGTTTTGATCAAGTTGCAGATGGAAGGGGCCATGATGATTCTCATTGACCCCTTCTGGCCACATCAGATTTGGTTCCCCTTGCTGCAGCAGCTGGCAATGGAACCTCCAGTGCTCCTGCCTCTGTGCACTGACTTGCACTCCCAGGAGCAGGGCACCCTGATCCATTTGGACCTCAAATCTCTGCATCTCCATGCCTGTTTCCTGAGGATATAGCCATGGCTAGATTTGGGTTGTCTTCCAAAGTGGCTGATGTACTGGTGGTGGCTAGGAAGTCCTCCACTAGGGCCACTTATTCCATGAAGTGGAAGTGCTTTGTACTGTGGGCTGCTTCATGGCAACTGGATCCCTTCACTTGTCCAGTGAATCAGATTCTGGACTATTTGCTGTCCCTATTAGACTCTGGTCCGAAGTACTCCTCCCTTAAAGTGCACATGTCTGCCATTTCTGCCTTCCATGTGCCTATTGATGGCTGTACATTCGCACAGTTGGAGGTGTCTCATAAATTTCTGAGAGGCATTCTTCACCAGAAGCCTCCTATCTACAATCCAGTCCTACCTTGGGACCTGAATCTTGTTTTGGAGAAACTTACTTTGGCTCCTTTTGAGCCAGCTGCAACGTGCGAGTTATGCTTTCTGTTGTGGAAAGCATTATTTTTAGTTACTATTACTTCTGCTCAAATGATTTCAGAGCTGCAGGCTGTCATTTGTGAGCAACCTTATTTGATTTTCCATAAAGACAGGGTGTCTTTATGTACTAACCCTAAGTTTCTTCCTAAGGTGGTGTCTGAGTTTCTTTAAATCAATCTGTCTACCTGCCTCTTTATTCCCCAGAGCATGCCAGTCCAAGGGAAGCATTGCTCCACACTTTACATGTGCATAGCATTCTGCTTTACTACACCCACCGTACAAAGGACTGTAGGAAGTCCTCTCAGTTGTTTGTTTCTTTCATCCCTGGGAAAGAGGGTATTCCTATTTGTAAACAGTGCTTGTCCAAATGGTTGGCCAACTGTATTATTTTTTGCTACAGGAAGTATGACAAGGACCTTCCTGTCATTATTCATGGTCATTCCACCAGAGGCATGGCCACTTCTGTTCTGTTACCTGTTTCAAGAATGTTTCAGCTGCAGAAATCTATGCTGCTGCCACTTGGAGTTCTGTCCACACCTTTACCAAGCGCTACAGTGTGAACATTGCCTCTAGGCGTAGGGCCAGTTTCGGCTTAGCTGTTCTACAGGGGCTGCTGTCTTAGGCTCCAGATTTCCAACCTCCCAGACTGGTTCTTTCGATAACAGAACTGCTTGGGACATGTTTCATAGGTGTGGCCTGCTGCAAGAGATACCCTTGAAGTAACATAGTACAGTTACATAAGAACTTGCCGTAACAGTACATCTTTGAGAGGATCTCTTGCAGCAGGCCATGCAGTCCCACCCTCCTTCCCCACTGGACTTGTTGGTCTCCTGTGTCTGTCCCTCTTTTTCCTTATCAGGGGACCTTCTCCCTATTGTTTTCCTTTTGGTGGGAATCTTCAGTTCCTCCTCTTTTCCTCAGCAGGGGACTAGCTGCTTATGGCAGGAGAACTTAGGAGGGCGTGGGGCCACCCACTCTTATAGGATAGGGCAACATCGGCATGTGACGTCAGAGTGGGCAGCCCACTGGTAGGCTGCTAGCAAGAAAAGTTTCTGTGTGGTCCTGGCACCTGGCAGATATAGTTTCATAGCTGTGGCCTGCTGCAAGAGATCCTCTCAAAGATCTACTACTACTACAGTAAGTTTTTACGTAACTGTACTTTGCCACCCCCCAACTGGCACCAGTTTAAACCCCTAAGAGTCCTTTCTGGGTACCTAGGGTCTAGTTGCAGACCTGTATGGTGCAGCTGCTTGGCTAGCGTTGGTGCACTTTAATCACAATTTAAATTCACTTCTGTAAGCCCCCTCTCACGGGCAGGCTTACTAACCCTTTCTGGATCTTTTTCCACTCCCCAGCATAGTGTTTAGTTTAGGATCCCCACCGGCCTTGCCTTCATTTATGCTGCTGGCAGCAAGGAGGGTATAAAAGCCCTCGTTTGTCACGGGAAAGGGAGAGTGCAGAAGTCAGTGGTGGGTGCAGTGACAGTGTCCTGAAGAGGCCCACCCCACCCCACCCTTTCGGCCTAGTCAGGTCAGCAGGCAGCAGCAGCATCGGTGTGACAAGGGGCTGGTACTCCACTTGGGGAGGGCAAGAAAGCGTAGCAGTGGTCGTGAAGTTCCGGGAGGGATGGCGCTGTGAAGCTGGACATTGGCAGCGGAGCAAGGAATGTGCAGGAAGTAGAAGGAGTTGGACCTAAGGCAATGGGTGCCCCACAGTTCAAAGGGGGTTCCGGAGCCCAGTTAAGGTATTGGGTGCCCAGGTAGTGGGGTTGCTTCAGTGGTGGCAGCACTGTGGCAGGGTGTCCTGGAGGTGGCAGCTCTGGGATGCTGTACCCATGTGGCACTCTATCTGCAAGGATCAGTCTGGGGGTCAGGGTGGCGCTGGCCTGGGATTCACTAGGGGGCCTGCTGTGCACGTGTCTGGTGCAGACCATGGGCCCTACCATGCCCGTGTCTGGGGAAGGTCTGTCAGACTCATTTAAGGGCTGGGGTCTCCCTGCGAGAGCTGTAACTGAATCAACAAAAGGTGCCGCTGCTGTGTTCATTTATTTTCAGCCTGGGGTTAGTAAGGAGTGCCCCTGTAAATTGCATTTTTGGGCTCAGTGAGAAGGTTGTCTGGAGATCTTTTGGGAGCAGCCACAGAGGCTAAGGCTGCAAAAGCCCTGAGGCCTAAATGGCTCGGCTGACATGGGTAGTACTACATCACTCCCCCACTGGGATGATAAAGGGATTCGGAACTGAGAATAGAGCATTGGGATGGAAGAGAAAAAAGGTTTCTGTGGAAGAAGCATGTAGGACTTAAGGATCCAGAGTGGGCTAATTTTTTTTAGATCCAGTCATTTCAATGCTGCTGCATGCTATTTGAAAAAATCAAAATTGAAAAGCTATACCTGAGCCTGCCATTGTGCACTGCCTGTACTCTCAGCCCCATGGAGCTGTTCCAGTAATTCACTTGATTGAATCCATCTGGGTCCAATCATTTTTGGCCCAGGAATAAAGTTAACGGTTTCGGAATTCTGTGGTGCTGGTGATTTTGTATTCATTCCTACAAGATGATTTCTAATGAATTCTGTTTTAATTTGCTTCAAATGTTCTGGTGGGTTCTGTGAGAGAACAAAATTTGATCCGCCCCAGTGTAGTGGGGCTGTAGCAGCCCGAGGTATTTCAATTGGTGCTGTCTCTATGTTTCCATCACTGCTGGGCCAAGGGAGAGTAAAATCCTGGTTGGGGGATGATGTAGGCCGCTGCCATTTCTGAAGACATCATAAGGTAGGCCACCTCGATTATTACTGTTATGCTGCTGCAGCAAAGTGATTTGGAGTGCTTCTAGTCTGTAGTTCCACCCTCCCCACAACACGTGGTTACCCCTAGATGTAGAGGGAGTGAGGGGCTACTGATGTGGGGGTTGGTCCGAGATGCTGTTTCTGCACAACCGCAGCGCTTGGCGACACTGCTGCAGAGGGGAACGGTGGGGGCCTGGCTGGCCTGGGCCTGTGTCAATGTAGTGCAGTTGTGGCAGGATGTAGGCCTGTTTGTTAGCTCCACGTGGGCCTGGTTCTCTCCCTCTCTTGTTGGTGCCTTCATGGCTAGGAATAAGTCACGTGGTGAAAAAGGTGAACTGTGACTAGTAGGCTTAAGAAAGGTGTTGATGGGGCCTTGAGGGAGTTGAGGCATATGGGGCGAAGGCTAGGACGTTGCTGGCGGAGATCTGCCCTTGATGCCGACCGCCTTAGATTGATGGAACATTATCAAGTCTATCAATCAGCAATTTCCCATAAGAAGACAGAGTTCTTGTCCAGGAAGATTGCTGTGGCTCAGAATCAACCGGCTCAGCTTTTACGAACCGTGGACAGACTGTCTAATCCAGTCTGTCTTCAGGTTCAGAAGGCATTTTCACAAGAGAAGTGTGATGAGTTTGCTCAATTCTTTGCCAATAAGGTGGCCGACATCACTTAGCATGTTCTAGGGGGGTTGACAGTGTTCGGTGTAAGGTCACTACAGCTCAGCCCTTCTGGGATCACTTTGACCGGACAGCAATCAATGATGTTGTGCGGATTGCCCAAAGTATGCAGCCTACTTCCTGTAGTCTTGACCTGGGCCCTACATGTCTCATTTTGGGGTGTGTAGATGTCATCGGCCCTGTCTTGGCAGAAATAGTCTGGTGCTCCTTAAACTCAGGTGAGTTTCCAAACTTCCTAAAGGAGGCAGTGGTTACACCACTCCTTAAAAAATCTTCTCTGGACCCAGACTGTTCCGCCAACTACAGGCCAATCACTAACCATCCCTTTCTTGGGAAGTTGATAGAGAAAGTAGTTGCTCTTCAGTTGGACAACCATTTGAGCATCCACGATATCTATGATTCCCTTCAGTCTAATTTTCAGAAGAGGCATAGCACGGAGACCGCTCTGGTTTGGGTGTTGAATGATCTCCTGATTGCTAGAGATTGGAAGTGTCATTCAAGTCTTGGTCCTTCTTGATCTCTCTTCAGCCTTTGACACCATGGACCATGAGGGGCTGCTTGAGTGCCTGAGACATATCTGTGGTTTACCAGGTACAGTTCTCAGCCGGTTTAGATCCTTCCTCACTGGCAGAACTCAGAGAGTGGTGTCGGGGATTTATTCCTCTGCCTCATTCTCTGTCTTCCATGTGGGGTTCCTCAGGGCTCTGTGCTGTCCCCTATGTTGTTGTGGTGTATTTGCTGCCATTGAGAGACATTGTGAGACAGTATGGGCTGTGGTTTTACTATTATGCAGATGATACACAGCTGTACCTGTCATTTGCCCCCGACCAGGATAGTGCTGTCTCTGTCTTTAATAGCTGCCTCGTGGAGCTCCAGGACTGGATGTGGGCTAGCTGGCTAAGGCTGAACCCTGGAAAGACTGAGGTGTTGATGGTGGAAAACATGTCGTGGGATAGAGAGGATGGGAGGGTGGTCTGCCTCAGGGCTTTGGCTCACAGGTAGTCAGCTCCTGCCCTCTGTTCAGGTGCGGAATCTGGACGTGATATTTGATGAAGGGCTGACACTTCTTTTGCAGGTGTCAGCTGTAGTGAAATCCTCTTTTTACCATCTGAGGACTATTGCCTGGATTAAGCACCTTGTTCCGTCCCATGATCTCCCAATGTTGATCCACACCTTTGTGACCTCCCGCCTTGACTGCTGTAACTCCCTATACCTAGGGCTTCCAAGGGTTGGCATCCACCACTTGCAGCTGGTGCAGAACACTGCAGCCAGGTTACTGGTCAGGGTTTCCCAGACCAGTCATATTACTTCAGTGCTGCGTGAACTGCACTGGCTGCCAGTTCAGTGGTGGATCACCCTTAAGGTCGGTTTACTGACCTTTAAGGCCCTTCATGGTCAGGGTCCTGGCTACCTGCAAGAGCTCCTAGTCCCTTACTGTCCCCTCTGACCCCTCCGCTCAGCTGACGAGAGATTGCTAGAGGTTTCCAGGGTTCGATTAAGGACATCTGGTGCAAGAGCTTTTAGTTACACAGCGCCGACCCTGTGGAATTCTCTACCTCGTCGGATTAGAGAGTGCCTGACCCTTGAGAGCTTCAAGACAGCATTAAAAACTTATTTATTTAACCTTGATTTTGGTGATTAGTATTTTGTGATTCCCTGTTGTATTTTATTGTTTTATCTATGTTTTAATTCTGTGCAGTGCTTTGATACATGTTGAATTGCGCTTCATAAATACATTTTATTATTATTTTTATTATTATTATTTAGTTCTAATGACACTTCAAGTTTCAAGAAGACATTTGGAACAAGTTGTTGTTTCGTGAAGGACAATTATCCAGTTAGATACTGGGACAAAGACTGAGTTTACACTGCAAAGAACTGTATCCATCACACAGAAGCCTCAGGCTTCAAGCAGTGTATGCCCTTGTTTTCTCCTTTCCCTAAGTCTCAGACCAGTCTAAGTCGTGGAATATACTGTTTTCTTTTACCTAGGTTTTGTAACAATGTACATCAAAATACTAAAGAGTATCAGATCTTATTTGACTGAGACCTTTCATCATAGTGATAATGAGCTGTTATACTATATATTAAATGTACCAATAAAAAAGACGAAGCATTGTGACAGGGAAGATGTCAGTTCTGCGGGGTATAGGGTTGTGTGCCTTGCTAAGGTGGAAAGATATTGTCTCTCCAATGCAGAGAAGAGATAGTGCCAGGTTTGCACCCAGCAGCCAAGGAATACTGATGTACATCTCTGAAAACGGTTCAAAGGGAGGCAACCCGGGGATCCCCCAAAATAATTAGAGGAAATTTTTCAAAGCCATTGAGGGTGGTCTCCATATCCTTCCAATACGCTTCATAAGTAGTTGCCAGGTGAAGCAAGGCTGTACAAATTTGAGCCACCTGGGCATATCTTTTCATATTGGTAGACCAAGCCCTCCTTGTGCCGAGGAGTTGTAAAAGGCATATTTTATACAGGGTGGGTGGGTGGGCACCCCAGAGGAATCAAGAGATTAATTTATCCATGATTGAAAGTATGCATTTGAGGGTAATATAGATAGGGCTTGTAGGAAGAAGAGGAGACGTGGAAGTATATTTTGCTGTATAGCTTACGCACAACTCATAATGTTCATTGGGATTTGAGCCCATCTGGCGATGTCAGCCGTGATTTGCTGAGTACATTGTTCAAAATTCATTAGTTCAAGGTGCAACAGCCTGGAGAGCATCTTAATATCCAGATATCTCATTTCTTGTCTATTCCAGTGGAAGGGGAACTGTGCTTTCAGTACCCAGGAGGGGATAAATGAATAGGCAACTACCTCTGTCTTTGAGCTATTTATTTTTTAGCCAGCCAGCCTACTGAAGATGTCTGTTTGTTCCCAGACCACTGGAACAGAGGTCTCTGGTGAAGTGAAGGTCAGCAGGATATCATCTGCAAAAAGCGTAAGTTTATAAGATCCCCCCCCCCGTGGGACCCCCTCGACACTTTTGTGCTCGTATATTTGCCACTAGGGGTTCTAAATAAAGGGCAAATAGTAGCGGGGAGAGTAGGCATCCCTGGCTAGGAGAAAAGGTAAAGAGAGGGCCCGTCTAATTTGAGGTATGCTATAGGTGACTGGTACATAGCTTTAAGTTGGGAGATAAACTTGTCTGAAAAGGTGAAGCGCTGCAGGGTGGCCCACAAAGGCCAGGAGACCCTATCAAAAGCTTTCTCGGCATCAAGGCTGAGAAGGGTCAGCAGTATCTGTATCTGTATTACATGTTCAATAAGCAATAGAACACGCCTGATGGCATTGAGTGCCTAGCACTTCAGGATAAACCCCAACTGATCCCCATCAATAAGCTGCGGGAGGAGGACATCCACCTGGTGTGCTAGTACGGACATAAAAAGTTTATAGTCGCAATTTAACAGTGTGAACTTTCTGGGATTTCTTCAGTCTATTCCTGGGCTCTGTATGAGTCAGGACAATTCAGTGAGAGTGGACTGTGGACTCAAGGGGTTTACTCAGACCCTATTTGAGGATTGCTGCTTCCAGAACTGGATTGTGATGGGAAAGAGAGGAAAGAGACTGAGCTGTAATTCTGATCCCTCAGATGCTTTTTGCAGGACTGAATTGTGAAGGAGGGAGAAAGAAAGAAAGAGACTGAACAGTGAACCTGTTTTCTCCAGGCAATGAGAAGTTGCTTTGCTGTTGTTGGGAGAAAACTAAATGCTTCAAAAACCCTGCACTGGGAAGCTGAATTAGCTGAGAAGACTGTGTGGATTATCAGAGTGTTACAATTATTGCTGAGAGGTTGTTTGCTTGTGTGGGACTGTAATGGAAATCCTGAAGGGCAGAGCATCTCTTGTCATCGGGGTTCTAGCCAGAGGCTGTGTGTGTTCTGAGTGAACTGGTGAAAGTGGCAGACAGCTGAAACCCAGCTGCAGCCGATGAAAAGGTTGTGAACACTGCTTAATTGGAAAATGTGAACTGGTGTGCAGAGGGCTGTTGTTCCTGGGTTTCCCCATGTTGGATTGCACCTGCACTTTTTTGGAACAGAGGCTAGCACCCACTAAAATTGGCACTGGACTTTATTGGAGCGACTGCCTGCAAACCTTTCTTACTGAGAACTCAGTGCAGGGACTGCAGGAAGACCCCCACTGTTAGGGAGTCCTCACCCAGAGCCAGGGAGGGAACTTCCTAACCCCTCCCAAGTGGGACTCACTGTTTCAGGAGGTCACCGGCACTTGCTGGAGTGCTAGGGCACCTGCGACCCTTCAGTGGAACCGGGCTGTGGAGCCACTCCCGAGTCTGGGCCTTCTGGGGCTGGTGTTGTCCTGCCACAGTGCTCTGCAATGGGCCTGAAGTGGCTGAAGGTGATAAGCAGCCAAAACTGCAATCAAGGTGACCAGTTGTTAGATCCTTGAGCAAGTTCCATGCAGTCAGAGGGATCCTGGCCGGCCTGTTTCTTCCTTACTGCCCTAGATCGAGGAGCTCCATTTCTCTGGTTCTGAGATTGACAAACAGTGAGTACCCAGGACCTGGCTCTTGGGAGGGAAAAGGGGAATTGTTCTATTTCTCATTCTACAAGTTTTCTAAAATATTTCAGGGCCCCACCAGCTGGTCAACTCATGGCACTGATCAGGCCTGCACCTAGTGGGTACCCCTAGAGACAGTCTGAGGACACTGGTACCAGTGATGGAGGGCTTGGCCATTGGGCCCACATGTTTGTTGTTGTTGCCTATTCCACTATCCTTTTTCCTTCCTTCACAGCTACCCTATGTTCTGGTATCCCTTTCCCTAGTCCATACCCCCTGAATAAAGCTGTGAATTTGTTTATTGAAACTGCTGTGTTAGTGAAATTCATTGCATGTTCTTTCTGCTGAGATATATGGTTTATGGTGGAACAAGGTATTTGGGGACACAGTGTGCAGAGTTGTTAGTTGGGGAGGCGGGGATGTACAGTATCCCAGGGGACCATACCAAGTGGATATCTAGCCCACTAATACTTTACTCTGGGTGAAAGCACCACACTATTATCAATATTCTGGGAATGAACCCCAAATTGCCACCGTAGCAGGACTCAGGCCCCTTACCTGGTATCAGGGACAGTTGGCAAGGGGGGTAGCCCACTGGCATATGGCGCCGGGGCTACATAGGGATCCAGTCCCCCTTCCCCCCAGATCTGAATCTGTGCATTGTACAGCTGATGGAGATTTCTTTTGAGCCCATGGTAACTGCTGCTTTGAAGTATGTCACCTGGAAGACAGTTTTCCTAGTGGCTGTCACACCTGCCAGCTTCAAGCCCTCTGTACAGATCCAACTATATCATTTTCCACAGGGACAATGTAGTATTGAGAACTAACAGAAAATTCCTTCCCCAAAGTGGTGTCTGAATTTCATCTGAACCAATCAATCACACTCCCAGTGTTTTTACATCTAAATCCACTCCAGGAGAGCAAAAGTTCCATAGTCTGGATGTTAAGAGAGTTCTGAGGAACTGTTTGGACCACACAAAAGATGTCAGGTAAACTAATACCCAGCTATGTGTTACCTACAGTGAGGTAGGCCAAGGGAAACCAGCACACAGAAGAACCATTTCTTGCTGGATACTGGCCTGTATTCAGTTCTGTTATGGCAAAGCTGGCAAGATGCCACCTGAGAGCCTTGGGGCCTCTTCTACAAGAGGCACATCTGCCTCTGTGGCAGCATCCTGAAGTGTCTCCATTCAGGAAATTTGATGTTCTAAGGCGTCTCCATTCAGGAAATTTGTAAAGCAGCTACCAAAAAGACACTACACATAGAAACATAGAAACTGACGGCAGATAAGGACCGCTAGGCCCATCCAGTTTGCCCGTATACCCTACCTGTATCAGTGACAGCTGACCCTACTTGGTCATTGACTTTAGCCTCTCCTTCCTACCTCTAGGGTTCCCTTATGCCTATCCCATGCATATTTGAATCCCCCCACTGTTCTGGCTCCCACCACCTTCTGTGGCAGGTTATTCCATGTATCCACCACCCTTTCTGTGAAGGAAAAATGTCCTCACATTCCCCCTTTTGCTGCCCCCTCCAATCTCATATCATGCCCCCTCATTCTTGTACATCTCCTATACTCAAAGATGTCACCCACTTGCACCTTGTTTATGCCCTTAAGATACCTGAAGGTTTCTATCATATCTCCCCATTCCCTCCTCTCTTTTAGTGTATACGTATTGAGGTCTTTTAATCTCTTCTCGTATGTCATTTGGTGCAAGCCCTGCACCATCTTAATTGCCCTTCTCTTAACCGCCTCCACCTGGTTGATTTATGTCCTTATGAAGATGCGGCCTCCAAAACTGTACACAGTACTCCAGATTAGGCCTCACTAGTGTTTCATACAGTGGTATCACCACCTCCCTTATTTTACTAGTGATACCCCTTCCTATACAGCCCAACATGCTGCTGGCCCACTACACACTTTTACAAAGACACTACACACTTTTACAAAGCACTACTGCCTGGACATTTAGTTCAGAAGGAATGCCAGCTCTGGTGCTGCTGTCTTGCAGAACCTTTTCCCTAAATAGGTTATGTACCCAGCCTCCCAAGGTACTGCTATGGAGTCTGCAGTTGTTAAGCATACATAAGGGATGCTTGGGGTTTGAAGAAAAAATGACTCACTGCAGTTATGTTTCTTCTGAAGGGATTCCTCACTATCCTTAAAGATGACCGGCAAAGAAGGCGTGAAGCCCACTCCCATCCCCACATATCTTCCAATACTGCTGCGGGAGTCCGGGGCTGCAATCATCATTATTTTTAATGCCAAGGTTAAATTTTTGTAACCCCCCTACAAATGGGGGTTCCCAAAAAGTCTTCCTTGAGCTTGCTTAAATGCTCACTGCCAGGCTGGTGTCCTGCGTTTTAGCAGTTTAAATGTATTGCCAGAGACTGTATAGCCTCTGTGTACTGTCTCTTTAAGAACTGCCTGGATTGCAGTCATAATTAATTTGAGAGGAAGCTCTGTTATAAGATGTACTTGTTTGCTGATCATTTGTTAGAGTAGTAATAATATTGCAGTTTGTTCTAACCTGCCTTCTTTGTAGCATGGACAGTTCTGCTTATTTCCATCAAATTGATCCTGGACTGCAGAATGGGCCAATCAGCACATTTGGGACTCTAAAATGGAGCCTGCCTACAGGGGCTTGGTGGGGCCAAAACTTGTAGGAATTGTAGTTTTGGGCTTTTGGTGCCTAAAATAACCTGGAGGGGAGCCCTTATTGTGACTGACAGACAGATCAGCCAACCAAACTTTTTGGATCTTGGGGAAAGTCCCACACTAGCAGTTTCAGTAAGATCTGAGTTGGGAAGTGAAGAAGTAACAGCTTGAGATAGTTCAATCAGCAATCCATAGTGGATTCACATGGGAGAACTGTGGAAAGGCCTGAGTTTGGCCTGCATGCCTGCCTGCTGTCCCTGAGAGGGAACTTGTGCTTTTTTCGGACTGAATCGGAATTTGGAGAGCGAATTAAGCCACTGAATTGTGACTAGGCTTTAACCTGAAGAAGGACGAAGATTTGCTGAATGTGATCAGCCTGTCAGGACTTCCAGCTAACTCTGATCTCCCAGATTGTGCAGAGACTCTGTAATTGCAACCGGAGAGCCATTTGCCTGGTACAGTGGAATTTCCTTACATGTGAATGTGCTGTGCGCTTATAGTGGGTTGTGATTTGATCCCCCACTGTGTGTCTGAACTGTGTTTTGCTTGCTGGAGGCTGTATCCAGCTCCACGGACTGAATCCGTATCCATTTCCGTTTGCCTGGGCCCTGCTACACTGACCCAGCCAGAATACCTGCTATGCCGAGAAAATCATCAACGAGAGACCGGCCTGGGGATTAGCCCTCTGCTCAATGCCTTGAACAGAAACGACGCCTAAGTGATTCATGTGGGCTCTGCTTCTCCAGGCACTCCCGCCCAACAGCCTGCAGTCTCAATTTCATCCTGCCTGTGTCCAGTATTGAGTATCGTGAGTAAACATCAAGGTAGCTCCCTGCAATAACAGCTAAATCTAAAAGTGTTGTCATCTGATTGTCTTGTTGCCTTTTCTTTCACAAACTGAGCCTTCCGGCTCCAGATTACAAATAGCGTGTGTTGTGCATGTTGCTTTCTTCCATCACAGGGCCCCAACCAGTTGAACGTTCCTGGTTAGCCCACAGTTTTCCTACCTGGGTACCCAGAGTGTGTGACTGTGTAGGGTCTCTGAACTGCATGCATAACTGTCTGATTAATATAGCTTTTAAGGAAATCAACCTGATTACGCCTCTCCCTTGTTCAAGTCCCGTGAATAAATCAGATTTAACTTTGTTTGCATTTAACCTGACTGTGGTTCCAGTTTGTGCCAAAAGTATTGTACTGTTACTATTTGCTGTGCTTAACCTTGTTTTACAGGGGATTCCCAGGGTCATGCTAGAGGAACCAGCCCTGGTGGTAAGTGTAGTGTTGGTAATTGCCTGGTAAATAAGGGTTTTTGTGAAAGAAATTATTGTATATTGTTCAGGCCACTAGAAGGGAAAGAGGGGGGTTACAGTGTCCCGGAGGGCTGTGCCCAGGTTAGCTTGACCACTAACAACCCTGACCTCTGAGTGGAGGCACCCATTTCATTACCCAGACCCCTTAACCTGCTACTTGCCAAGCAGGCAGGGGTAGTAGCCCTTGGGATAGCGCCACCTAGGGGGTTACATTTTAATAAAGTGCCAAAACGTACAGCCAAACACAGAGTGGGTCCTAACTGAGCGGATGCAAGTGCTCTTGGGTATGACACCCATTTAGTGACATGTCAAACACCACTGCTGTTATTGTAGCAGCAGTGATGGTAGTGTATTATAATTATTTTATTGCTTCCACGGGGGTCTTGATACCCGAAATATTACTTGCAGCAACACCTGCAGAGGCTGTTGCTGTGAGTAATATTTCAGGTATCAAAACCCCCATGGAAGCAATAAAATAAGTACAATAAACTACCGGCACAGCTGCTACAATAAGAGTAGTGGTGTTTGACATATCACTAAATGGGTGTCATACTCATGAGCACTTGCGCAGCTCAATCGGGACCCGCTCAGTGCTTCCGTGTTCATCCATAAGTTTCAGCACTTTATTAAATTTTAACCCTGGCATTAAAAATAATAATGAATGCAGCCTCGGACTCCTGCAGCAATATTGAAAGGTATGTGGGGACGGGAGTGGGCTTCACGGCTTCTTTGCAGGTCACTTTTACAGTCCGATTTCTACCATTCCTCCTAGAACATGGAAAAGGTTCTCCCAACATCAGTTCTTTTTTAGTTTTATTTTATTTATTTATTCAATCTCGAATTATAGAGTACCTCTGAGCTAAACATAGCTCATTTACAAAGGTTCCACGTCAGGCAGAGGGGAGTTATAAATAGACAAAGGGGAGCTAAATAAGTGAGATTCTAGCAAACATTGGCAATACATCATACATTATAGTAAACAGCAAGAGATAGAGAGGAGCTAACAACTGAATATCTGGCAAACATTGGCAATACGTCATACATCAAGGTCAACATCAGTAGTTGAGAGAGAGAGAGAGAGAGAGAGAGAGTAAGTTATATTAGCGCACTAGGGGAGGAAGTGTGGAAGTAGAGTTTAAAGATCCTAGGTAGAAAGGTAGAAGCCAACGGCTTTGTCAAAGTTACTAAGGTGAGGGGAAGAATTTGGAGGCGAGGGGTGGGTGGAAGGAAAAGGGAGTGGGAGAGAGGGATAGGGTGAGAGGAGTAGTGAGAGAGAGAGAGAGAGAGAGAGAGGGGAGAAAAAAAAGTGTGCTTGAGCATTACTTGTTACATTGCATTACAACTGATGCTCGGTGATTTAATGTTTTAAATCAGTTTTTTCTGCCCTAGTATAAAGTTTTTCCAAAACTTTCATTCCAGTTGGATACTTTTAGCAGTCATTTAGCTAGGTTGTTGCTCACTGCTCACCACATCTTTAGAAATAAATCTGCCATTAGAGTGCAGAGGTGAGCGTGACCACACAGCAGAGTTTTTAATTGAATTCTAAGATTCCATAATTAGCATTACATTATGGGACAGCTCATTCAAGGGGAATGACTGCAGATGTCAAGCATAATGAGAGTTTTCTTTGGAAGAAACAGCATTACTACAGTAATTTTTTCCTCTGCCAGTGTTATGAATGTGATGACCAATGTATTGTATCTGACAGAAAACCTTGTATAAATTAATAAAAAAAAAAAGAAAACAAGTATGGGCAGAGATCTTTTTCATACCTTGCTCCTTTGCTATGGAACTCTCTCCACACTACCGTTAAAGACTGCCTATCCTAAGTCACTTTCACTCACCCTAAAAAACATCTATTGATAGCAACCTGTAACTGCCATATCCCACCACTGAACTCCAAGATTTGTACCTTGACCTGCATATCATCCTATCTGACCCAGTGATACTATATACCTGACTGTCCTCACTCAACTAGAACTCTGATCCTCTATCCCTTTACTTGTAGATTAGGGATCACGACTAATAATGTGATCATTCATATACCCTGGATGTCCGCGCCATTGTTTCAACAATTCTTTTGCAGTTACCTGGTATAATTCTTTTTTGCTTTTTGTACCCCAGTGTCTGTATACTGTATACATTTCTGCCTGTAACTAATTCCAGGTTGACTCTGAAACTGAGACTTATTATTCCAATGGATTAAAGGAGAAAATGGCCCCATGGCCTAAAGATGGTAGATCCCAGTACACACGGGCTCTATGCTTTCACCTGCCTGCTGCCTGACACAAGACTCTGTTGGGGGGTATATCCAAAGCACCATGGAGGAGGCAGATATGGGGTGAGAGGGACGTGGGGCCACGATGTGCCTGGTGGCTCCAGAAGGAGTCAGGCATGGAGTTGCTGGGGAAGGAAAAAGCACGGATTATTTTTTTTTTTTAGACTTTGTTTATTCTCTGGCTGCAGGTGGGCTACTTACCCCATCTCTGTCTCCTCACCCTTCTCGCTGGCATCCCCACTCAACTGCCTAGGTCTGAGGTCCTGTAGCTTGTCCCATATGGCTGGGCTCCTGAGGGAGAGACTGAGATCTACCTGTGGTCTGCCTGAGACTTACGATTTGTGACATCATTCAGCAGAGGTCGAGGGCCATCATGAAATGCTATTGCACAGGGTTTTACCTTGTGTCGGTTCTACCTCAGCATGGACATGCAATGACATCAGCATGAGGGAATGTGTGCTCCCACACCTGCCTTGCGGACATCCACCTCTGCTGTAACCTTGACATATGTGGTCCCGGCATGGTGTACACCCAGCTTCTGCTGGGTGTCGCCGAAGTGTCGGGTGCCACTAACCCTCCCCCCGTAGGTGAAGAGCAGTTCATGGGACACTCATTCAATCTACTCCTCCCCCCCCCCCACGGCCCTCTGACAACCTGGTCTTGTTCCCAAACCTGGGACATCAGTGTTGCAAGTGGTAGCGTTACCGCTGCACTGGTGGGCCAGCACACAGATTATTTTTTTTAAAATAGGATCAGAGTGCAACAGAGAAATAGATGTCCTGATTAAGGGGATACAAAATTATTCTAAATACCTATAACCCCTTTGATTCTTTCAATGACAAGAACTCTTCTGATAAGTTTTGTCTTTTTGTTTTAAATTTTAAGCTACTTCCCTTGCCCTTCCTGTGCCCCTCTCCTTTGAATCCCAGGGTCACTGCTGCCCACCGAACTCAACTCCTACTACTGGTCTCCACCTCCAGACTCCCTGGGTGGTCTGTCAGCCTTCTGTTTTGAAGTAACCCTGCTGGAGACACACCCCTTGCTACCACCAGGGGGTAGGCACTTCCAGTGTTGAGATGATAGGTGGTATGAGGGATGCGTGAGGGCCATTGTCCAGGCTTGGAACCAGGCCTTTTATGTGCTCCCAGTCTCCCACCTCACCCACTTCCCTCTTGGGCATACATGCCACCATGTTGTGGGAGGGTGTCACGGTGATGAGTGGTAACCCAAGCTGCTGAGTGCATTTCCTCCAAGCCACCACTAGAAGCCACTCTTAGAGAATTAAACTGCCCACTCCTCATGAACACTCTGTCACCCTCCCTGCCAGCCTCTGCTCCTCCTGTTCTGAACTTGGGCAGCAAACTTTGGTCATCACTATGCCAAGAAGATTCCATACTGTTCAGAATGTTGCTGGAAATAGCATGTTGCCCTTTAATGTAGGAGATCTGGGTTTGAGTTCTGAGCCAACTTCCATGCTCTGGGACAGTGGAGTGTGGGAGTGCAGTGAAGGCAACCAACATAGACTTGTGTGTGTGTGTGGGGGGTGGCATCTGCTGCTTGAGTACCTCCACCGATGGATGGCAGAGTAGCTGAGACAACATGGGTGACCACATGGCAGCTGCTCTTCCCGCTACAGGCTAGACGGATTAATTGGGGAAAATTCATAGTGCTGCAATTGACAGTGGCTCTCTGTTTGCAAGTCAATCAGCTCAGCTCCACTGCCAGGGTCACCTCTTCCCAGTCCAGTGAACAGGTAAATCCCAGTCAGCTTGAGATTGTCAGGCTCTGCTGAGGTGGAGGGGTTGCCACAGAGTGTGGGGGAGTAGGTCTGGATCTAGAGTTGTGATGAGTCCTTGCCTTGATGGTTGCTGCAGCAGGGGGTGTAGGTCACTGCCTAAAGTAAAGAAGAACCGGAGGCAGATGACTGGTGGGGCATAAATTGTTATTCAAGGGACATGGAACAGATTTTGGTCTTTTCATTTATTTATTTAGTTTTGTTTGTTTAGAATTTGCATCACTAGGTTCGCTTTATTAGTGTGCAGTGCCTCATTTCCTACAGTACCTAGGGCACAAGAACAGCAGCACTTCCATACATGGTAAGAGAATACATGGTAACCAGGTTTCAGGTAAAAAAGATGTGGTAATCACACAATGTAAGACAGGATGTGCAAGCTATTTATAGGTTAATGCAAAGGCTAATACAGTACAGTGAAGCTGCAATAGAACAGAGTACAGATTGGTGTACGGGAGTGTGTAAATTCTTACTGCTGTAAATGTAGATCTCTGGAATTCCCCCACCCCCCTGTTTCACCATATATGGCCTATGATGCAGGATACAGCGTGAGAACTTAATGTAAATGGTATTCTCTAATGGCAGGTAAGAATGAGAAGCTTGTTTTTTTTTCCTTCCCTACATTTTCCACCTTGGTTGCCCCCGACAATCACAGCTGCCTTCTTTGCTCTCTTCCTCCTGCCAAGAGGGCAAGAAGACTATTGCCTTCACATTGCTTTAGTCCTGTGAACCCTCAGCCACTGAACTGACAATGTAACCTTGCCCCCCAGCTGCAACTGGTGCCTCCTTTACATACCAGGCACACCAAGGGTGCCACTACGGTATCTGTTGGTGTCTTCCCTTCCAGCTTGCCCCTCCCATGGAGCAGCATAGGCAGCCCTCTCTGGAGGAAAGCATTCACTGGGATGCTTAATCCTCCTGCCCCCTGGCTGTCCCTCCAGCACCCCATATCTGTTCTTATGCCCAGATTAATGGCATGTCAGGCAGCAAGGCTGCTGCTGCATGATGGACTGTATTCACACTCACCTTTGCACTCTATTTTTCTCGTTCTCGAGAAGGTAGACACCTCTCATTGCGTAGCTTTCATCTCTAAGTTCTGGTTTGGGTTCCCTCCCTTGCCACCTTCAGTCTTTCCTTAACTGCACCTCCCCCAACTTACGCTCTTGAAAACATTTACTTCAACTCCTTCTCTCCTCCTTATCCAAAGGCCTTGGCAGATCAGGCTGCCTTCTACTACAGGCTCCCATCTGTTGTCTAGATTCTGCCCCACCCCACCCCCGCTCCTCCTATCTCCCTGTAAAAAAGTCTCCATGATCGCATGACTGACATCTGCACCTGTACTAAACCACCTTTCCTGTTCCTACCAGTCTTCCAAGAATCAGTCTTCTCCATAGATTCCCACATGTAGTGTAGGTCTGAGCTGGAGGTGCTAGGACCACACAGGAGCCGGTGACGTGAGTAGGCCCTATGCATGCATCACTGCATGAGTCTGCTGATATACAGCAGTACCAGCTCCCAACTGCCTCAGTTCATAGAAACATAGAAACATAGAATTTGTCGGCAGATAAGGACCGCTTGGCCCACCCAGTCTGCCCATTTCCCTACCTACTGGATAAACTGCAGATCCTAGTTAACCAGCAGCCTACTTCTTCCTACCCCACCCCTAGAATTGCCTTATGACTGTCCCATGCATGCTTGAATTCCACCACTGATTTTGACTCCACAACCTCCTCCGGAAGGCCGTTCCATGCATCCACAACCCTCTCTGTGAAAAAATACTTCCTTAAATTACCTCTGAGCCACCCCCCTTGATCTTCAAATTGTGCCCTCTTGTTCTTGCACACCTCTTTTTTTGAAAGATGCTACCCTCTTGGACTTTGTTGATTCCCTTGAGGTACTTGAACGTTTCTATCATGTCCCCCTCTCCTCCTTTCCTCGAGGCTATACATATTAAGCTCCTTTTGTCTCCTCTTCATATGTCTTCCGGTGCAGACCCTGCACCATTTTAGTTGCCCTCCTCTGGACAGCTTCCATCCTGTCTATGTCTTTGCGGAGATTGGGTCTCCAGAACTGCACCAGTACTCCAGATGGGGTCTCACTAGCTGTCTGTACAGAGGATAATACTTCTTGTTTTCTACTGGTGATGCCTCTCCTATGCATCCCAGTATCCCCCAACCATTCTTGCTGCCCTCCACATTGCTTGCCCACCTTTAGGTCATCTGATATGACTACCCCAGGTCCCTTTCCATTTTTGTTGTTGTTAGCATCTCACCCCCCATTGTGTACTCTTTCCCTGGGTTTTTGTTTCCCAGGTGCATTACCTTGCACTTCTTAGCATTGAATCTAAGCTGCCATGTTCCTTTTTTCCATGCCATTGAGTGCACATTAGTAGCGTTGCTGCTGTCCTCATCATTACCAGAACTTCACCTACTACACGATGACAGCGTTTAGTTCTTCAACTTTAAAGTACACTACAGTTTATTATTTTTGTGTTAGTTTAACACACAAAAACATACAGTTTTCTCTCAGCCCTACCCCGTTCCAATAGTCGACGACCATGGAAGAAGGTAAGGAGTCTGAAAAGGCTAGTTGCTCTGGCAGTGGGGAGTCCAGAGCCCAGGAGGATGGACAGTCCTCCAGGAGTCTCAAAAAGAAATGATTCAGATCCCCTGTTTGGCCCAAACCTATTTTCACAAAAAAAGGGAAGAAATAGCATCAGCTGAGGTCAAGGTCATTCTGCTGTGAGACACTTGACTTCTGCAGGCCAGGGATCCCCACCATCATCACCAATGACACTACGGATGCCTGGGCCAGCAAAGCTGGTGCCTCTGTTCTAGTCTGCCCATTAGGGGGACTTCACTGGGCAATTCAGCTATTGGGCAACTCTTATGGAACAATGAGTGTAGTGTATAAGTCATACAGTGCCATTTCTGGTGCAAGCCCCTGACCCCTTGGTGTCTGTTGCACTGAGCCCATCTGTGGTGCTGCTTAACTTAGGCACAGGGCCAACTGCAGCACTGGCTACTGGGCTAGTGCTGCTGTCGGTGCTGCCATCTGTCTCACCTGTGTCATCCCCTGTCCCCTCTGGGGATGTGGGCAACCATAGTGCCACTGCCAGTAACTTTAGTGCTGGAGGGGTCATCAATGCCACTGGTGGTGCAGTGTGTGGCACAAGAGTCTGGCTTCTTACAGCCTACCCCAGTGCTTCTTGAGGCACCGCATGTGGCACCGCATGAGCCTGTGATGTTGGGATCATTCCCTCAAGGGACAGTTTTGGGGCCATTCTCAGTGCCGTTGCTGACACTGTTTTCTAGGCCTCATGTGGGACTGCGTCTGGTGTTGCCAGTGTTGCCAAAGCCACAGCCTGTGCTGTTGGCTCTTTGACCCCCTCCTCTCTACTACTCTCTGAGTGAGGAGGATGTAGTGGGAACGAGTCAGACCCTTACCTCTGATGACAAGGAGGATGACTCATGTTACAGTACAAAGAACTCAGAACAAGTTCCTGTGACTTTTCCTCAGGAGGATCTCTCCTTTCAGGCTATGCTCAAAATATACATTCGGCATTGAATTTTGAGTCAGCAGCCATAGAACAGGCTAGGCACCTCCAAATGGCATTTCCAAACATCCCTAATATCCCAATCTCCTTAGTTCCTCTTATCCAGCAAGCCCTAGAAACACTCTCAGAGGTGGCTTGAAGGAGGCCTGCTACTGTGGCAGCTGTTCCCAAAAAGGTGGGCAAAACATAGGTGGTGCTTAAAACAAAACCCATGTATTTCACTAAGCCAATAGCAGATGACATTGCTGTTCTGACTGAAAATGACAAAGCTACAGTGCTCAAGGAGGTCACGGTGCACCTACTAACAAAGAGTCATGCAAGGTGGACACCATGGGCAAGTTGGGCTATGTCATGACTACCCTTGGCATGAGGATAGCTAGCTACCAGGGTAACTTTTCTAGCTATGAGTATGCCCTCTGAGGAAGCTTTCTCTGTCAGACACTAGACAAAACAAGAAATGCTGCTTGCCAGTAAACAAGGTACTGAATCTAACAGCCACCAGTTCAAAGCCTCAATGGATACCTTTGATGCAGCAGCTCACTCTGCAGCTGCAGGCATTAGCAGCAGCAATCCCAGCTGCAGACTGCTGGCTTTACCCCAGACATCCAGCAAAGATCATGAATGTGCCCTTCAATGGCACTTATCTGTTTGGACAGCAGGCAGTGCAGTCTCTTAAATAGTCTAATGAGATTAGAATGACCCTTAAGACTTCCAGGCCAGCTCCCTACGACCCACAGAGGGGTAGAGGATGAGGTTGTTTTCACAACAAGCAGCCATTTCATTGCAGAGTATGGTAGCCCAAAACAATAATGCCCAGCCACTCCAGCCCCAGAAGAAGGTGGAGCTGAAGGCACAGGTGCCAGAAGCACTCAATGCCACCATCTAAAGCACCAGCCCCAGCTCTGCTTCAGGTTCCTTAGGCGTAACTCTTCTCTAAGTAGGAGATATCTGACCTACTTTTACCATCAGTGGGAGTCCCTACTCGACAGACAAGTGGGTTCTCGGTATCATCCAAGGAGCGTACTCCCTGGAATTGCTGGAAACCCCTCCGGACAATCTTCCAGAAGGCAATTCCCCTTCTCAGCTCACACTTCAGAGCTTCTGGCTTAGGATACTGCAGGCCTTCTTAGAAACAGGGCAGTGGAAATGCCCATATATACTCATGTATAAATCGACCTCACTTATATGTCGACCTCCTTTTTCCACGTGATTTTAGCAGTTTTTTAGATGTACCTCACAGGTAAGTTGACCCCCCCCCCTTTACTATGCTTACTATACTGGCAACCCATATATGGTAAGGTACCATACCCAGCTAAATAAAGGGAGGAAAAATGAAGTGTACACCAAAAAATAAAGAAACTGTTGCTTAGGCAGTTGCCAAGCCATGTGTATTTCTAATTACGTTTAATACAGTATTCTGCAATTGAGTGGAGGGCAGATGTTTGTGAAGACCATCTGTCAGAGGACCTGCCTGTTCCTTTTGGAAGCTGAGAAATTGGCTATACTGCAGGGAACAAACTAGAACGCATTTGAGGAACTGGTAACTTGGTAAAACATAATATTGTAGGGGACTAGGAAGGTAAGCTACACTTTCTACAGAAAGTTTCATTATTTTCTTATTGGCATTAAGAATTGCAGGATTCCATTAAAGTGTAGTAATTTTATAACCAGAGGGTTGTAATACAACTGAAGTTGCTTGATTTCTGTGCTAGACACATAGGATTTGGAAGGATATTTGTGCAATATTTTGGAAGTGTCCTGCTGGCTGAACAGTGAGTTTGTTTTCATCCCTGGACTCAGTAGAGTGGTTTGTGTAGGAGCAGTGGTCTAGTACATTATGGTGTTGGTTGACTTACTATAAAGGGCAGTACTCACCAGGGTGGTGGAGCAGTGGTGTAATTGATTGTTTCTAACAGTCACCAGTGGTTGTGGCCTACCCACCCACCCCAGGCGTGGCATTTCCTTTATAGCCAAGGTTCTGACATCACTTCCTCAACAGGTCTTGGAGCAGAACTGTCATATTCTTAATTACCCAGCACAGTGCATAAAGCGTAAGTATACACACACCCAAAAAAAAAAAAATTGTATATTATAAGGAAGAGGGACATGTGGGGAGTGGTGCAATGCACTGGCTGTGGGGCAGCAATTTTCCGGGAAACATTCTGGAACCTGCGTTGCTGCCCTATTTGCAGGCAACTGTCAGCTCTGAGGGAGGAGGTTGCCCACCTCCAGGCTGAACTGGCAAGGACTATGGAGGACTCGCCCACCCAAAGAGCACCAGTTCCACAACCACTGCCTCAGAGGTTGCCATGTGTGAAGAGCAGATGGACCACAGTAGGTTCTGGGAGGGTGAGGGTGGTGGAACAGAGGCGTAGCCCCCGAGTTGCACCTCTACACAAATCATATGTCGGTCTGGCAAATCAAGGTTCCTCTATGATGACACCCTCATTGGAGACCAAGAAGAATGCTGGGGACAGCCACAAGGGAGACTCACAAAAGAGTGGCAAGGGACAACACAAGGGAAAGAAACAGCTTCTGATAGGGGACTCAATTGTTAGGGGTGTAGACCTGGGGAAGGGAGAGGAGAGGGAAGTAAGGTGCCTGCCTGGTGCCATGGCTTGGAGGAACAGGAAGCGAATCCTCAGGATTGCAGAAGCAGCATCACAGGAGAGGAAACTAGATATCATTGTCCACCTCGGGACAAATGACCTAGCTAGGCATGAGATCAGTGCAGTGCATGATGAATTTGTGGAGTTGGGAGGGCCTCAGACAGGTAGCAAGCAGTAACCTTCAGAGGTGCTGCCAGTCCATGGCAGGTGAGGCTAGGGTACTGCACACCATGCTGTTTAATGAATGGTTGCAAACTGGTGCAGCGACAGGGCTTGGCTTCATTGGGGACTGGGGGTCCACCTGGAGAGATGAAGGTCTATACTGGCATGATGGTCTACATCTGTCCAGGATGGGAAACACGATCCTAGGTGACAGGTTTAAATGCTTCCTTGGCAAGCTTTTAAACTAGCCAAGGGGGGAGGTGCTGATAGGAAACAGGAAAGTTCAAGCCTCCCCCCGCAAAGCATGGCAGGTAGTAGGGTAACACTGAGGTACAGAGCTTGACAGAGGGCAGGACAGGAGTAAATGGAAAAATGGACAAGGGCAAGAAGAGCAGGGATGGGGTAAAAAAGGATAAAGCCAACATTAAATGGAGGGCAATGAGTATCAATGCCCGTAGTCTTGGAAACAAGCTTCCAGAGCTAGTAGCCCTGATGGAAGTAGAACACTTGGATATTGTGGCAGTCACAGAAACATGGTACACGGAGAACCATGACTGTGATGTCAACATACCAGGGTACACAATCTACAGAAGGGACAGGGAGGGTAAAAGAGGAGGGTAGCTCCCTACATAGGGAAGGGATCAAGGTAACAGAACTAAAAGGTAAAGGGGAGGACAAGAGGAACTCTGGGTCACATTGGAGACAGGAATGGCATCACAATCCGCACAGGGTTGTATACAGACCCCGTCTCAAGGGAGGAAATGGACAAGAAAATGATAGAGGGCATTCTCAAATGGCTGAAAAGGGAGATACTGTTGATGGGGACCTGAATATGCCAGATGTTAACTGGGCAACATGGACTGCAGCCACATCCAAGAGCAAGGTCATTCTCGATGCCCTACAGGGAGTATGCCTTAGACAGCTAGTGGTGGAACCCACTCGGGAGGGAGCAATATTAGACCTGGTACTCTCAAATGAGAGAGGATCACAAACTTAGAAGTCAGTAGACACCTGGGAACTGCACAGTGTGCTTCACAATAAACACAACCATGGAGACAAGCCATACAAATACAAGGATGCTGGACTTTGAAGGCTGACTTTGGCAAATGGGTGAATACCTGAGGAATGCATTAGCAAATGACCAGAAAGGAGGGGTGGAAGAACAATGGAGAAAAGTCAAAACTGCCATCATGGAGGCAACAAGCCTTTGTGTGAAACAAATAAAGAAAACAAAGCGGAATAAAAAACCACTATGGCTCTCAAAAGAAGTGTCAGGGAAGGTTAAGGAGAAAAAGGCTGCATTCAAAAAGTATAAGGAATCACAGACAGAGCACGACAGGGAACTGTATCAATTAAAGCAGAAAGAAGTGGGGAAGGCAGTCAGAAAAGCAAAGGCCCAAACCGAGGAAAGGATAGCCAACTCAGTTAAGAAGGGGATAAAACCTTTATAGGTACATTAGGGAACATAGAAAGGTTAAGGGAGGATAGGAAGATTAATAAAGGAGAGGGAGGTGGGCAGAGGAGAGAGTGAAAAGGCAGAGATAATGAATGAATACTTTTGCTCAGTATTCACAAAGAAGAAGAGGAGGAGTTACCTAAACCAAACAGTAGAAGCACTCTGGATAGTGGGGTTGATACCAGTCTATTTAAAGAAGAAAGAGTACTGAAAGAACTTCTAAAACTCAAGGTGGACAAAGCAATGGGGCCTGACGGATTCACCCTAGAATCCTAAAAGAGCTAAGGAGGACCTAGTGACACCACTAACCACACTTTTAACAAATCATGGGAAGATGGGGTGGTACCTGAGGACTGGAGGAGGGCAGATGTGATTCCCCTTCACAAAGTGGGAGCAAGGCAGAAGCAGGAAACTACAGACCTGTTAGTTTGACCTCAGTGGTGGGAAAATGATGGAATCACTTCTGAAAGAAAAGAATTGTTGAGTACCTAGAGGCCAGCGGGCACTGGACCCAAAGCAGCATGGATTCACAGCAGGAAGGTCATGTCAGACAAATCTAATTGATTTCTTTGACTGGGTGACCAAAGTAATAGACCAGGAGGGCTGTGGATATGGCCTACCTAGACTTTAGCAAGGCATTTGACACAGTCTCGCACAAAAGATTAATAATCATGTTAGCCAGCCTGGGAGTGGGTCCCAGGGTGGTAGCATGGTAGAAACTGGCTGCACAACAGGACACAGAAGGTAATAGTGAATGGTGAATGGAACACATTCTGAAGAAAGGGGGTAACTAATGGAGTACCTCAGGGCTCAGTACTGGGTCCAGTCCCTTTAACGTGTTTATAGGTGACATTGCAGAGGGTCCGGAAGGAAAGGTATGCCCTTTGCAGATGAACAAAGATCTGTAACAAAGTTGATACACAAGGGTGGGTAGAAAGGATGAGAAGGACTTGGCAAGGTTGGAGGAATGGTCAGACATATGTCAACTTAGATTCAATGCAAAGAAGTGCAAGTAATGCACCTGGGAAATAAAATCCAGGAGAAGAGTACACAATAGCAGGGAGGTACTAACAACAACAATAATGGAAAGGGATCTGGGTGTAGTCATATCAGATGACCCAAAGGTGGGTATGCAATGTGAGAAGTCAGTAGGGAAAGCCAGGGGGATACTGGGATGCATAGGGAGGGGCATCACAAGTAGAAAAAGGGAAGTGGTTATCCCTCTATACAGACAGTTGGTGAGACCCCATCTGGAGTACTGTGTGCAGTTTTGGAGACCTCATCTACGCAAGGACATAGACAGGATGGAAGCAGTCCAGAGGAGGGCAACTAAATGGTGCAGGGTCTACATCAGAAACCATATGAAGAGAGACTGAGAGAGCTTAATATGTATACCCTTGATGAAAGGAGGGACAGGGGGGACATGATAGAAACTTTTAAGTACCTCAAGGGAATCAACAAAGTCCAGGAGGGTAGCATCTTTCAGAAAAAGAGATGTGTAAGAACAAGGGGGCACAATTTAAAGTTAGAGGGGGATGGCTCAGGGGTAATGTGAGGAAATTCTTTTTCACGGAGAGAGTGGTGGACGCATGGAACCGCCTTCCTGGAGAGGTTGTGGGGTCTAAAACAGTGGAGGAATTCAAACATGCATGGGACAGACATAAGGCAATTATAGTGGGGGGTTGCAGGAAATAGGCTGTTGGTTAACTAGAATCTGCAGCTTATCCAGTAGGTAGGGAAATGGGCAGACTGGGTGGGCCAAGTGGGCCAAGTAGTCCTTATCTGCCATCAAAGTCTATGTTTCTATGTTTCAAGCGCTACAACAAAAAACTTGTGGATAACTTGACTGGAGCCCTCTACAGGCTGGTAAAACACCTGCAGATAAGTCGACCTCATGTATAAGAGAAAGACCCCCTGTGCACGAGCACTGAGGCAATGGTTACTCGAAAGGGCATTTGGCTGGGAAGCCAAGTTTTGAAAGAAATACAAAATCACACAGCAAAGCATTAAGGGCTGCACATGCAAATCACCACAGAATATTATGCTGGTTCAGCTTTAAGCAGAAATGCATCGTGCTGAAAGCCCTCTCACACAGTTTGCAAAGGGTGCCGACAGAAGACATAGACACGTGTTTCATCCTACCAGGACTCACCAGTATGCCTCGTCTGTTTGACACCCCAGTGGAATGAACCAGCTACACTAAGGTGGTCTATCTGGGTTATGTTTTGGTGAACCCAATTAAAACAAAAAACAATTTAAAAGACAAAGAACTTCTGTGTGCAAGTTGAGATCCTATTCTTTAGTGCCTATTTCTGCCACTAAAAACGTGACTTATAAGGCAGTACCAGAGTCAGACCAGAACATTGGGTTCTACTCCAGTACTTTCTGGTACCAAATAAATCAGGGGGCATGCACCCATATTCTTGAACTCAAAAATCTGAATAAATGCATCAACTGAGAAAAATTCAAGATGATATCTCTTGTATCCTTGCTACCCTGACTGAAACATCAGGATTCGCTAGCATCACTGGATAGGCAGCATGCAAACAAGTACATACTGGTGCATCCCAGCCACCACAAGTAACCTTCAGTTCTGCATGGATGGGCAACACTACCGGTTCAGAGTCCTGCCATTTTGGCTTTCTTTGGCACCACAAGTCTTTACAAAGTACTTACTGTATTTATTTAGTTTTTATTTATTTAGTTGTTTAACCAGGTATAGCACACTAAGCTGAAAGCTTTTTTACAGGAGCGACCTGGGAGCACAAGAAGGTTAAGTGACTTGTTCAGGGTCACACAGTATGCAAGTAGAAGCTGTGGGATTCAAACCCAGGTCTGACCTGCTGGATGTCACCAAATTTGCAGCTCAGAGCCTTAGACCACCGCGCTTATACTGCCTCCTTAGCATTACTCATAGTGCACTCTCAGAAAGCTAGGACCCCAAACCTTCCTGTATATGGATGACTGGCTAAAATTTCAAGCCCATCCAGAAAGGAGGCAGAACAGGCAGTGGCCACTGCCTCTCAATTCCTAACATCTAGAAATCCCGTCAACTCCTCAGAGTCTCAGTTGGAACCCTGCCATGAACTACTGTTAGTAGGAGCTGTTGTGGACATGAACTAGGCTTGGGCTTTCCACACAGACAGCAGGCCATAAGCAGTCTAGCAGATGGCATGCTACATCATAGAACATAAGGCTGTTCCAGCCCATTCCATGCAATGCATGCTGGACCAGATGGGCTCCTCAGTGTTCACAGTGCCTTGGCAAGGCTGCACATGAGACCAGCTCAGTGGATGCTCAGTACCAGTGGTCACTGGCATCACACCCTCAAAACTATCCCATTGAGGTAACCAAAACCATGATGAGGTCCCTAATGTAGTGGTCAGCAGAGGACAACCTGCTCCAGGGCTTCCCCTTCTCCCTACCAAAGCCAAAGGTGACCCTCACCACAGATGTCTCCCTGCTGGGGTGGGGAGCCCACTATCAGTCTTCAGACACAAGGTGTCTGGGACCCATTAGAAACACATCTCCATATCAATGTGCTGGAGATGCAAGCAGTTCTGTATGGTTGGAAAGCCCAACTGGACTTAGTTAGTCAAAAGGCAGTTCTCCTCAAGATGGAAATAAAGTCTGTTGTGTACTATATCAATAAGCAGGAGGAGAACACTCATACCTGCTCTGCAGAGATGCAGTTAGAGTGTGAGAACGATGCCTGGAACAGGGAATCCTACTCCAAACAATCTACTTGTGAGAATTCCAGAACACTCTGGCAGATGATCTCAGTTGAACAGAGGCAAATCCTCATGAGTAGCTAGAGGCCAGCGAGGCACAGGACCCAAGGCTGCATGGATTCACAGCAAGAAGGTCTTGTCAAATGAATCTAATAGAGTTCTTTGACTGGGTAACTAAAGTAATAGACCAGGGAGGGCTGTGGATGTGGCCTATCTAGACTTTAGCAAGGCATTTGACACAGTCCCACACAAAGATTAACAAACAAGTTAGCCCGCCTGGGAGTGGGTCCCAGGGTGGTAGCCTGGGTAACAAGCTGGCTGGTCAACAGGACCCAGAGGGTAACAGTAAATGGAATACTCTCTGAAGAAAGGGGGTTATTAGTGGGGTACTACAGGGTTCAGTATTGGGACCGATCCTCTTTAATGTCTTTATAGGTGACATTGCAGAGGGCTGAAAAGTATGCCTCTTTGCAGATGACACAAAGATCTGCAACAGGGTTGATACACAAGAAGGGCACAAAAGATGAGAAGGGACTTGCAAGATTGGAGGAATGGTCAAAATATGGCAACTTAGATTCAATGCAAAAAGTGCAAAGTAATGCACCTGGGAAACAAAACCCATGGGAAGAGTACACAATGTGGGGAGGTACTAACAACAGCACAAAGGGACCAGGGGTAGTCATAGCAGATTACCTTAAGGTAGGTAAGCAATGTGAGAAGGCAATAAGGAGGGCTGGGGGATACTAGGATGTATAGGAGAGGCATCACCAGTAGAAAACAAGAGGTTGTTATCCCTCTGTACAGACAGCTGGTGAGACCCAATCTGGAGTACTGTGTACAGTTCTGGAGACCCCATTTCACGAGGGACATAGACAGGATGATGACAGTCCAGAAGGGCAACTAAATGGTGCAGGGTCTGCAACAGAAGCCATAAAAGAGAGACTAAAAAGCTTAATATGTATACCCTTGAGGAAAGAAGGAAGAAGATCAACATGATAGAAACTTTCAAGTACCTTAAGGAATCAACAAACTCCAAGACAGGAGCATCTTTATGAAAAAGAGATGCATAAGAACAAGGGGCACAATTTGAAGATGGGGGGGTGGCTCAGGGGCAATGTGAGGAAGTACTTTTCACAGAGATGGTGGTGGACACATGAAACTGCCTTTCTGAGGAGGTTGTGGGGTCAAAAACAGTGGGGGAATTCAAGAATGCATGGGACAGACATAAGAACATTTTAGTGAGGGGTAGGAGGAAGTAGGTTGTTGGGTAACTGGAAACTGCAGCTTATCCAATAGGTAGGGAAATGGGCAGACTAGGTGGGCCAAGTGGTTCTTATCTGCCGTCAAAGTCTATGTTTCTATGTTTAGTCACCAGCGCCCAGCATTGTGAGATCACTGTTCCATAAGTGAGGCACCCCAAATGTGGACCTTTTTGTATCCCCACTCAACATCAAACTGCCTGATTCTGAGCCAGAAATCCATAACATAGCATTTTCTGTCAGGAAGCATTCAGACTGACATGGAACAATCTGTTTCTGTATGCATTCCCTCCAATCTCTCTCATTCAGAGAATGTTGTTCAAACTGGAGGCATGTGGAGCAAAATGATCCTAGTGGCCCATTTCTGGCCTTGGCAGATACGGTTTCCTCTGTTGAATCAACTCAGTTAGCAGACTGTGGTCTCTGCCACCCAGAACATATTTGTTGGCTCAGGGTCAGCCAGTCCATTCCAGCCTGCGCTCACTTCACCTCCAAGCCTGGCTCCTGAAGAGGTAGAAATGAACAAGTACAAGGTATCTCAGAGGGTCTCTGAAACACTTTTGGATGTGTGCATAAATCTTCCACCAGGAAGACATACATGGCAAAGTGGAAAAGATTTCCCATCTGGTGCTCAAAAACCTCAGTGAACCCCTGCTGGCGTCCACCTGAAAAGGTTCTGGAATTCTTAATGGACCTTTCTGATGCTGGAACAAACTACACAAAGTCCCAAGCGCTAAGAAAGGGCAAAACAAATGCTGCAACTACAAATCAAAGCTCAAGGCCAAACAATCAATCGGTGGTGCACAAAGAAGTACTCACAGAATTGTGGTGATGCTTGCTGAAAGGTGCTGTTGAATAGGAGTCACAAAACAGTACATACACACAACCCAAGCTTTGAATCACACTGATTCTGCCTCAGAGGGGCTGGGTAACAGGTAACTAGTCCCACTTTTAAAGCCCAATCAGTAAGAGATAAGTGTAATTAATCATAAAGGGCAAGTCCTGTACCCCACCTTAATCTTATAGACCCAGCAATTCCTCACAACCTAACCTCTTCCCATGTGTGAACCTTTCCCCCCTAGTAACAGTTGTGTGTTTTCAGTTAGAATATCTCAACTGTTTACTTAATTTATACAGTCAATAAGGCATCTTATTTACGTAATTAACCAACTGGTCTTTTGTTATATTATGTATTATACTTAGAGGTGTGCGCAGAGTCAGTGAACAAGGGGGGGCCAGAATCCTAACAAACCTAGGAGTCTGGGGCATGCCCCAGGAAATGTTTTAAACGTCACTGTAGATGGTGCATGTTCCTGTATTTTACAGCTACGTAAGCTACATTGTAGCCCACTGGGATGAAACTTGGGTTATGGCATGCTTAATCTGATTGGAGGGCAGTTTGCACCCCTTCCCCCCATCCTGACTCCCAGCAGATCACTCTAATGTTTGCAGGTACAGGTTGGACAAGGGGCACGTGCAGGGGCCCATCTGTAGTCGCAACTGACACCATGGAAAGACTTCTAGAAATATCTGCACAATCATACAACTAGGGGGCCGGACAAGGAATGGGCCATGGGAAACAACGGTCTTCCTCCTCACAACATCTCTGTCTACTCTTTGACTGTCACTCAGCCTTCCACTCCATGAGAATGGTTGAGGTCCTCGACCATTCTTATGGAGAGCAAAGCTGAGTGAGGTTCATTGCAGAATGCTGTCACCAGTTGCGATCTCCCAGTTAAATCTCTCTGATATAATAACCAAACAGGAATCACTGGCTTCGACGGGCTGATGGCTGTACAAGGGAAGTGAACGATGAGTTGCAGGGAGTGGAAGAGGCAAGCATATCCCAACCCAACTTATCAGTATAGGTGAAAAGGCCCAGTGCGTAACAGATACAGTAATACAAAGTTCTGACATCTACATCCTCTTACCTCTCACCCTGGCTAGTCCTAGTTTGGTGAAGCTCCTCTCCACTGCCAGCCTGCATGGCCTCCTGCAGGATCATCAGGTTCTATGGGCTCCCGAATCCTGCTGCTGCCCTGTGGATACCCATTGTCATGTGCGCGACCACGTTCAGATTCAAAACCAGCCTGCCCTGTTGAGAACTTGTTGTCAGGGCGGGCACATCAGAAATAGGTGGGGTTTGCAAGACCACCCTGTAGGACTCATAGGAGGGAAGGGATGTAGCAGGACTTCAAAAGTTATCCATTTGAAGGCAAGTTTAGGCTATCAGAACTCACTTGACTCAGACAGAGGACACTGCAGGCAAAAGCAGGGACTTATAGGGATGGTTTTATTTTTAATGCAAACAAAAAGGGAGGGTGTTCAGACTTTTAACGGGGGCTAGACTAGGGTCAGCCTCCTGCACGCCTATGATTATACTCCCTTTCCCAGGACGCACCTGGAAACAAGCCCTTGTTCTGCTCAGTGCACCCTCCTAACCAAATATTTTAACTTAATAGATATACGCCAGCCTGTCTATGCAGTGATGGTGCTGTCACTCGCAATGCTGGTGATCAAGGCTCAGAAATAAGCCCCAGTCGGAGGGCTGACAGGAGAGGGGGGAGGACTCTTCTTCTTCAGGGGGAGAGAGGGCTATGGACTCCAGTACCACACTACCACCTAGATGACTGCAGGTGGTAGTGCAGCACGAGGTGCTTCTGAGGGAGGGGCGATTGCCGGCTGACGTCATGTGATGGCATAAAATAGTGTGTGCACGCATGACGCTACATGAGTGACAGCTTCCATGTGGGAGGGGAACCAGACACCAGGAAAGAACAAACAGAAAAATCCCCACGAATGACAGGACATGTTCAGACCCAGGTTCTGGCAACTGGCCATCCCCCCTACTTTGGAGGTCCCTATCTAGAGGGACCAGATGCTCCCCTGACCCAGCTGGGGGAGGCCTGTCTTGGGAGTAAGTTGGGAGGGTTAGAAAGGGAAGGAATTGTAAGCACCAGAGATGCTGGTGTACTGGGCAGGGCAGTAACCACTGATGGGGACCACCCTGGAGATGGGTGCACAAACAATAGATATGCATGGGATAGGCATAGGGAAACCTAGAGTTGGGATGGAAGGGCTAAAGGCAATGACCGAATAGGGTTAGAAGGCAATGACACAGGTAGGGCACACAGGCAGACTGGATAGGCCAAGTGGTCCTTATCTGCCGTCAATTTTCTACGTTTCTGTTGAAATAACTAAAATACATAGGGTAGGCTATCACATCCCCATGTGACCAGGTTATCACCACTTAGTATGCAGATTTGCCAAACCATATTTTTATAAGTCATGCTAAACCTAGAGTGCTATCACTGAAATTAGGTACCTTTTAAACATCTTTATAAAGTTTTGTTCTACCGTTTATGGTTATGAGATTAAAGATAAGGGGTTCTTTGCCAGTAACATACACTTTTTGTGTTTGTTACCAACCCATTTGCTTTATTCTTACAACATGTTCTATAGTAATAGGTCACTGGTTCAGTAGACAACTAAGTATGCTGTGCTTGTGCAAGGTAGGTTGACTAATAGGTAGATACACAGCTTGGTACTGTGATCAGTTTGAGGTCAGGTGCTTAGTATAGTTAAACATTTGAGCTTAAACTGTAGGTACTGTATCTTAGATGCGTACGTGCCATACATGTGGCTATTCACACAGTCTGTCGCATTACAGAGACTGACACACATTCAGGGTACCATGAAGGCACAGAACTCCCTTGAGGAGGGTTCCACAACAAGAAGTGCCGCAGGAACAACATTCTATTAGGCTAAAAGTACCTGAAGGAAGATCTACAAAAGGTTGGAGATGAAGATATTGAGTAGAAGGGTCAGACATACAATTTCCTGTAAGGAGAGAGGGAATGGCGAATGGCGAATAATGGCAGGATATTTTGTTCTGCTACCTAATGTGCTTGCATCCAACAACTTCTATAGACAGTCCCACAACCCATACGTTTGAGTACAAGGGACTTCCAGTGAGCATAGTACCATATTACCCTAGACACGGGAGTTCATTGGGCCATACCCATCCCCATCCAGGGCAGTGATGCAGGCGGGATTTCCATACTGTCAAGGGAGGGCTAATTTTCATAACATGTAAATCCATTTGTTTTTTCTTTCAATTCTTATGGTGATGCCATGTGGCCATTTAAGTAAATAGCAGCTGTGCATTTTCTGTCGAATGTGTCTTTGCCCCCACAGAATTTTGTTTTCATTAGTCTTTCTGTTTTACCATGTTACAGCAAGCAACACAGAGTTTTAAAGATTATGTATGTGCAGTCATAAGTGCACAGACAAGGATATTTATTAACATTCATAGAATAGTAATATAGCTAGAAACACACTAGGCAGAAAATAATGCATCCCCACAGCAAGGGAGTAGAATAAACTAATAGTGTAAAGCCTTGTAGCTATGAGTCTAGGCATACAGTATCATCGTCTTATTACACATTTTGGGGCCCTATTCCAGTAGTGACTCAGAGGCCGATGAAACTGCCAAACCTGTTGGAATTTGTTGTTTATCTTCTTTGTCAAATCTTACACAGCATGGGGTCACCAGGCATGTGCACTTAGCAGGATCCAAATTCTGGCTTAGTCTGAAAACAAGGTCTGGCAATGTCCATTTAGAAATGACAAACACAACAGAAATGAGGAAATGGAACAGGAACTGGTTGAAAGAATAACAAATTTGTGGCGCCTGAGCAGTGGGGACCACTCTCTGCATGCTGACCCTGGTTCATGCCCTGAGTCTGGAACATCAGAAACAGTGTCCGGCAAGGAGGTTTCAGAGTGTCAGTTTAGATGCTCTGCTACTGGGGTGGGGGGTGCTCCACAACCCCATTCTACCAACGACACCTAGAGAAGGTCTGGCTGTAATGTAATTGACAGTGCAGGGCTGTCATGAACCATGTGCATGTTCCAACAGGGAGGTGTGTGGGTCATAAGAATTTCAAATCATAGACTCTTAGCCACGATCACTTCCTTTTTTTTAATGCTTTATGTTTTTTTCATTTGAGACAGTACAAGCAGAGCACAATAATGCATCAGACAACATATAAAACAAACTCCAATAACTTGGACATTGTCCCATAAATGAATTAAAGAGTTAAGGTAATGAAGCCCTTGTAGCTTCGGTAAGTTCTTGATCTCCAGTATGAGGCCAGGTAGTCCAAGGTATAGCAATAATGTAAAAGACCCTCTCAAGGGCCAACAAAGAAATGATGACATTATCGGTCATTATCTAATATACATCAACTTAACAAAAGGCAAGTAGAATAAGTACATGGAAAACCAAGGGTAATCCCCAATAAGAAGTATGAGGGCATATAAAAACAAATATTGACATAACAACATGTATGTTTATCTTCTCGACGCTAATTAGAAGAGAGGTTGAAAACATAAGATAGTCAGAAAGAAAACAACAGGGTATAGCAAAAAGTAGAAAGAGGAGAGTGTGGAGAGTATGGGGCTTCCCTACAGCACAAATTCAAGATAGTGGGCCAATTGATACAGCATCCATTTCCTCCAACAAATCCCAGAGTGGATAATTTATCCAAGTAGTTGTATGGCATTCCATAATATAAATTTCAGTCATTATAGATCTCTACCCCTCTAGTGTTGGAATTTGGGGGTATGCCAAAGCCCTGTGATCACTATTTTTGCAGCAATAGCAGATATGAGTAACAAGCAGAGACTACGCAGGTCTATACGGATCCTTCACGAGGATTGCTAGCAAAAGTAAGGAAGGAGTAATAGCTCACAATCACTTCCTTTTGAACACTCCAACACATGCTACTTTGCTGAGAGACCTGTAAAGGAGTGTAATTATGAGACCATAATTACATTCCTGTACTTTTTTCAGACCAAGAGCCTGTGTACCACATCAAATCACTACACTCTACGGTGCATAAAGTGCCAGTCAGACTGTCAATCACTATTTACATTTCAGGAAATCCCTTACTGTTGAAAGGGACTACTCTAGCAAGTATTTTATTTATTTATGTACGTCTTTGGTAAACGGGTAAGTGCACTGATCCAGGGGACCATTTTTAAGCATGACCCGGGCCACACAGGTGGCAATTATAGAGGTAGTGATAAGTAACATAATGAGTACAAGCCATGTGGACAGACAGACACCACTGGTGAAAAAGTGAAATACAGACATCATTTGTGAACAAAGAAAATAACATATGAAAGAAAATTAATGAGAGCCTAAAAAAAATCAGTATATCATGATAAGCAACAATTATTATACAATTATTTACAAAGGATAAGTGCAAATTAATGCATGATGTAAAAAGAAAAAAAACATACAAGACAATAGCCAAGTAAGCAATAACCTATGACATGTATGGGTTACTGGGGATTAATCAACACCTAGGTACATTGTGAGGTGGAAGCCACAGGCTCTAGTGCCCTCACAGCAACCAAGGTATTTATTGATTAATTCTCAATAACCCCATACCCCGAAGTACATTGTGCTTATAACATGAGGTCGTTGAATAAATAAAAATAATTAACAGAAACTGTTTAATAACATTGCAAATACAACGAATGTACCTGCTAAGGTGTCAACTAGTCTCTAACAACTATTGCAGAGAGAAAGACACACACACACACACACACACACACAGACACGCACACAGAGAGGAGTGTGCAGCAACTTTCAATTAAACACTGCCTCAGTGTGTGTCTCTCTTGTCTCTCTGCATGAAACACTGTCTCTCTCTCTCTCTCTCTCTCTCTCTGTCTGTCTGTCTTCTCTATCTCTCTCCAGTGCCCACACAGAGATGGGAGACACTACATGATCGGGGAAAATAATCACTGGAAACAGGGGAATGTGCTTGTCAATGACTGTACAGAGAGAGAGCGACCCACACGGGAGAGTGCTGCAACTTTCACTTCAGTGTCCTGATCACACCTTTGCCTGCAGCCTGGTTTCTCTGTCTCTCTCTCCTTCTCACGGCACAGTCACTCTCTCTGCGTGCTCTGGGCGGCTCTGTAAGATACCTCCGGAGGCACAACAGTACAGTTAGCAAGGCTGCAGAACAGTAAAACAAACAGTTTCATGCTCTGTGCCACTCTGAATACGGCAGGTAGCTCATTGTCCCTCTCACTCTCTGCTACTACATCATTGCTGGGGGGGGGTCACGAAGCCACACACAGTGGAGAGAGAGGAGCTGAAACTAGGGGCTCACTGTCACGCTTTCTCTCTCTCTCTCTCTGTCTTGTTCGCTCTCTCCTCCACCAGCTGCCTCACTGGGAAATGACTCCGGGACACTTGCACACTAAATGACATGCTCCTTCTGTGCTAAATGACACCAGTGCCATGGAAATGGACGCATTATGGGACAGCCATCATCTGGCTGTCTCTGGGAAACAAGAGCCACCAAAGGCCAGGGAGGCAACAAATACTGCTGGCCAGAATGGGAGGGGAAACAATACTACGAGAATTATGTACATAGCATACAGTATATACCCCACCAATTGAAACTGTTCATTCACCATCTCTTGTTCCACTTGCTTTACAAATGGCTGCCTTGCAGTTAAATTTTCTCAAGTAGATAATGAGTCTCGTTCTGCCCAATGATACTGTATCTTGCCCACTCACACCAACTGTGCGTATATTGAGAATTAATCAGTGGTCAGGTGATGCTGACTGACCAATTGCCTTTCTGTTTTATCATACCCCATGTTATAATCTTCAATAAATTTATGGTTTTACTTGCATTTTTTGTTTATTAGTTTGGAAATTGGTAACCAGGAGAGGCGCATTGAGCTGAAGTTCATTTCCAGGTGTGATCTGGAGGAGGAACAGAGGAAGAATAGCAGCACAATACTTAAATGTAAAACTGCAGAACAACATTCGTTCAAAGGGCATACACAACTTAGTGGGGAGTTATTCTTCTGTAACTTTGTTGATAGTTTGATGGTATTTGAATGAATGGGTTTTGACTGTCATACGTGGATATTTTGGCCGTTTGCACTCTGTCCCATGGGGAACTCACCCCTTTTGGGATACCATGAAGGAAAGGAACCCTCTCACAGTTACACACCCAGACATGCTGGCGTAACATAATTCCTTTAGGCCAGCGGTACCTTAGGAAGGATACCCAAGCAGAAAGACACGTTGCTGGAGGAGGTGGGGAGGATCTCAAAGCAAAGAAACTATGCTTTTAAGTGAGGCTGGAGGAAGCTGGCTTATATAGCTCAGGCAGGGTGTGTGTGGCTGGTTGCTTCTGCCCATTGAACTACAGACATGGTCTTTGAAATAAAATATTTGCAGAGAAATATACAAAACAAAAGCCCCATCCAGACTAGAGGACACCAAACTGTTTGTCTCAAACTGTTTTAAGTCCATCTAACACGGATCGCATCTGCTTTACAAGTGGGTTTAAACATGGGTTTAAAAACAATGTTATAGCCTTGCTAGGACCTAGGCTTCAACACAGTTTTTAAAACAGATTATAATAAAGAACCATGTTACTTGCAAGTCTGGAAAGGCAGGCACAGTTCCATTTTTGTTCTGTCCGCAGAAAGCGTGTTTGGCAAGACCCACTAAGTACAATCAGAGCAGCAAGTATGGACTCTGCAGCACATATGTTTTATCCATGTTAACACATGGCTGAACTCCATCAGGATGCAGCAACACAGTAAGTGCTAATGTGTTTTAAAAAATGTTACAATAACCATGTTGTAGTCTGGATAGAGCATTACATATGCAGAGAATAAAGTGCAGTACAGTTCAAAAAAGACACTTAAGAAGTGCACGTTCGGGCGTGGCAGCAATACTCGCTGAACAAGCACAATGTTGACAATAGGTGAATGAGCTAAGGGGCATGTTGTTGTCTGACTTCCTACTGCAGGGAGGAGATTGAAGTGGTGTGGGAGTGAAACAAGGCAGGATCAGGGATCCAATCCACTGCTTAACAAGATGGTTAAGGCTGGGTCCAGGGAGTCAGGAGGAAGGTAACAGGAACAGATGAGTGGAGTTGGAGTTTCAACTGGTGCCTGAGAGAACCAGAGGATAGGGAGAGTTGGAGGGAGGAAAAGAGTTGGTTTCACAGTGAGGAAGTCACTAGAAAAGGCAGAATACCCAGCAGAGGAGCAGGGATGTAGAGGGCCAAAATGCCATGGTCCCTTAAATGAAGAGAAGTCAAACTTTCTGTGTAGCCACACTACAAAGTACTTGAAAGCCTGAACTGTTGAAGAGGTGTGCCATCCAGAGCAGTAAAACAGGAAGGGCAGTAAGTCTGGCCATTTTCTGACTGGTACTAAAGGCCATGAACACTGTTTTGTTTAGTGCTGACTCTGAGCTGGTCGGATGGAAACCAGTGCAAAACATTGTTGAAATCAATCCTGTTGGAGCTGGTCTTCCCTGCGATGTGCAGGGACTGAGGTGAAGATGAGTGTGTCATTTGCATACATATGTATATGTGAGTTGCATAAGCAGAGAGGAGGTCATTCAGGAAGATTGAGAAAGCATGGGTCCCTGGATGAAGCCCTGTGGGACCCCAGCCTGGATAGGAAGGGAAGGTGACAGGGTGCCTCTGACCTGTACTAACTGTTGTTGCCCATTAGGTAGGAACAGAACCAAGCAACAGAGGGAGCTGAGAAGCCAGAAGAGTTAGCTGGTCCAGGGGGAGTGAATGGGACACATAGTCAAAGGCTTTGGCCAGCTTGATGAATATAGTGCCCATAATGTGCCCCTGATGCATCCCAAAGAAGATGGAATCAGTGGCATGCAGCAGTGAGGGATGGTGAAGTGGTGTTTCCGCAACCCAGACTGGAACAGTGAGAGGAAGCTGGAGGATGAAAGGAAGTTGATGAGTATAAAATGGACCAGTTTCTCTTGCAGCTTAGAGAGGGAGTGGAGGAGGAAGATGGGATGGAAGTTATCAAGGGAGAAGGGTTCACCCCCTTTATGAATGGAATAACTTTGACCAACTTCAAGGAAAGGTTGTGAGTAAGGGAAGCTGCTATGGCAGGAGCTGAGAGGTGGAGTAGCTTGGGGTCCAGACTGTCGGCTGGATTTTGACGAATTGAGGGAGGAAAGGGCAAGCAGGGTTTCCTGGATGGTGACCAGGGGGAACTGGAAGCCTGGTGAGAGGTGAAGGAGCAGGAGTGGAAGGACAGAAGCCTGGAATGAGACAAAAAAGGGAGGGTGTAGGTTGTAAAGATCTCTTTGAAGTGAGCAGCAACAGAAGCAGAGCCAGACACAGGTGAACCATAACCACAAGGACTAGGGGAGCAGACTGGGCATGGGATCAAAAGGTATGAATAGTTTTTAGAATTTAGTTAGGAGTTAAGGTTATTTTGGAGGGTGGCCTTGAAATACAGTAGTGCAGTTTCTCGAGCACAGACAGCCTTCATATGGTTATTCCTCAAAATCTTGTAAAAGATGAGGTCAAGAGAGGAGAGGGATAATTGTAGCTGGCCCATGCAAGAACTTGGGACTTGCACAGATCAGTGATTTCAGTGGTACATATGAACATACGAAACTGCCAGCAGGTACAGGCCATGTGGTCTATAAAGTTTGCTCAAGTGTGCAGCTGGCAAGGGTAATCCTGAGTAGGGCGTGCTTGTTCCAGATGGAGGAGAATTTGGAGTGGAATAGTGTGAGGGCCAGTGTCAGCGGCAAACAGGATGGTTGACCGGTCTGCTACAGCAAGATCATTTAGTACAGCATTGATGTTTAGTGACTGAAGACACCTGGACCAGGTGTATTTTGGTTGTCAGAAGACCATGGTACATGAGAGACTCTGACAGACATAGATGACAACCCCACCTCCACGTTTTCCCCTATCTTGCCTGAAAATATGGTAATCAAGAAGGGATAGGCATCAGGGGTCCTGGAGGAAGCCAGAACTCAGAGACACAGAGGACATAAGGAGAGGTAAAAGAACCCAGATGGAGAGAGGTCTGAGTTTAGGTGGAAGGCTCCTAGCATTCAGATGGAAGATGCTAAGGCCCTGGCAGCAGCAGAGGAATAGAGGGAGGAAAGTGAATGACCAGGGTTGCTTTCCATGATGCCAGACAGGAGGAGAAGCAGGAGACTGAGGAAAGGATGGAGTGGGGCTTCCCCCCAGGAGCAGGTAGGAGAGCCAGGAGAAGAGGAGCGGTGAGGGGAGAGGAGGTCACAGTGGAGAAACTCCAGGTTGAGAAAATGGGATGGTAAGAGCCCAGGGTCGATGGGAGTGGGGAGAGAGAGAGAGGGGAATGGGTGGAGAGGGGGAGGGAAGGAGAGTTGGATGGGTGAGGGAGGCAGAGGGGGAAAATGGAGCAGGCAGAATAGTGAAAAGAACATTGTGGCTGGAAAGAGGGAGGCAAGAGCAAAGTGGCAAGCAGTACACAGTTGTTAAGCAATGCACAATAGCAGGCAAGTAACAACTAGGCAGATTAATTGTAAATTACTTATTGATTTAGTTTTTGTTGACCAGGAAAGGAGGACTAAGCAGTTCTGCCTATTCTGTCTGGCTGCGTCCCAGGGGGAGGAGGGAGATACAGATGGAAACCAACTGAAACTGAACCAGATTAAACTGTTGGTGGTATTTTTTGTGAATGAGGGGAATTTGACCAGGACACGGGGGAAATTCCCAAACTCTTTGGATGGGGAACCTTTGGCTACCTGGCAAGATCGCTGCCACCACCTCAGTGAGTGAGATGCTAGATGCAGTAGAGCGAGCCTCCTCTCCGGTTTCCTTTTCTCCAGAGGCTGTGGTCTGTACTCCCTGCATGTTGGATATGGATTTGATGTTGGCTGCTGCCCAAGCTGAGGACAATTTACTTCCAAGCTTACCTGCTCCTGTCTCTGACCTACCATGACCATCTGGTGTGCCGTCCTCTGAGAATTCCTGTCTCTGCCTGTGGTTTTTGTCAGCAGCAGTTGCTGCAAATATTGGAAGAGGAGGAATCCCGTTACCTCCAATTGACATGGCTTCCCACAACTCAGCGCTTGCAGGATTCGGTACCAACCATCTCGCTGCTGTTTCCCTGCCCTGCGATTCCGACACAGCTGAGTGTAACTGGAGTTGCTGGCATGATGGCATTGAAGCCACCTGATCCTGTTGTTGCTCCAAATTGCCCAGGTAAGCTACTTTCTGCCTCACATACTCCTCAGGGTTCTTACATTGACTCTGCTACTGTTTTTGCTGCTGCTTCCACCTTGCAACTGCGAGATGCTGTGTTTTCTACCTTGTTTGACTCTCTGGTCTCAGATACTGTCCCATAGCCTGCCCTCATTCTTCCTTGATATTGCCTCCCTACCACTGCTACTCCCATTATTTCCAGCGAGCCCACAATGACACCCTCCTGTTATAAGGGCTTTGGTCCGTCCAGCTTCTGTTGATGTGACTTCTGCTACCACGAGTTCATCCTGTTTATGTAGTGGTTTGGGTTCTAGATGGGGCCCGCCTTGACTCTGTGAAGCAACTTGAGAAGTGGTTCATTGAGGCCTCCTTATTAGTAGCTGGGGGCTGCAGATGGTGTTTCTTGGGAGCCCCTAGATAAGACCTCTTACAGTTGCTTTCCACCTCTATCATGGCCTTTTACTTCAGCTCCTCCTGAGAGTGCTCCAAACCCAAGCACCTCTATTTCTCGACCCCCGGTTCTGAAGGTCATCTGAACACTCAGGGAACCCCTCGCAGTAGGGGAGCACCTGCCTCTTTGGACGTTCCTGGTGCTAGAATACACTCACTTTCTGCACCTCCTGGTAAAGCTTCCAGACCATTTCGGATGTCTCATCTCTTTTCTGCTGTCAAAGAACCTCAACAGCGGCGAAATGCAGTTCACTTCCTATATTCTGGTGGTTTGGAACATCCACTGGACAGACTCTATATTATTCTTGCCTTGTTGAAAGACCCTGTGGGTTCTCTTCTAATGATTTACGCTGTTTTGCATGTTTCAGGTGACACTGTCTATGACATTAGTTTTCATTCTGTGCCTGCTTTGGAAAGCTTTTGGGCCATATATGAGTTGCTCAAGAATACTTCTTACTATAATGTTTCATAATGAAAGTGCATATATCTGATATTTGCTATTGGTTAAAGTAGAAAATGTGACATTCAGGACAGACCCTCCTGATTATTGACAGTGAACAGGTTTGGACTCATGGATGGAAAATCCGAAGTTAAATTATGCTACACTAACACTGGTATTTGTCACCTTCCCAGTAGTTTTTACATTGGTAGGGACAGGGAGTCAGTTTCTATCTGGGTCATCCCCGATCTTGCTACAAGTATGGCTCCCCAACCCATGTTAGTTTCATTTGTGACAGTGACAGGTGCAATAGATGCTTAGAATTTGGTCACTCCAGTAATATTTGTTCAAACCCCATCCGCTTCAACCTCTGAGAAGAACAGGGTCACTCCTTTCTACGATGGCCATGGGCCATGCACAACACTGGGGAGGGGTGGAATCAGGAATGATATCATTGCCAGTGGACAAGCTCTGGGTGCCGCTGCAGTCAGCTCCAGGTGGGTTCCCTCCCAACAGTTGGACTCTGTTACACACACGGATGACATGGCTCCGCAGCCCATAATTCAGCAATCCAAGGATACCCCTGGATTAGTGGAGCAGACCCTCTGTAGATTTGGATCTACTGTCTCCGCACAGCTTCCTGTGCCACCTTCCTCCATGGATCTTGATACACACCCTGCCACGGAGCTTCACAATGCTGAGGATTCCGTTATGGCTCCCCCCCCCCGAACCCCCATTACTACAGGTTCAACCTTGTAAAAAACACTGTCACAATGCCTTTAAGGTTAAGGCAGCCCCTGCTGACTATCCTATGCTAGAAAATAAGTCTGAGATGTTATCTACACCAGGACAGTGGGGGGATTCTGACGAGGCTATTATGGATTCTGAGGTTTCCTCTGTAGCCTGCTCCATCCATGACTTAGGCTCTGATCTGGACTCTAATGCCCCAGTTGCCATCTCCAAAACTGCCAGACCAGATCTCAGATGGAAAAAACTGTCTGATCCTCCTCCCTTCATGTGTCCAGGACCCCACCTTTCTTGTGTCTCTTTGAATACTAATAGTGTTAAAAATTATACAAAAGGGACGGCCCAGTGGCACAGATGGCTGAGGCACTGGATGCCTTACCTCTTGCCACGCCAGTGAACTGTGGTTAGAATGAGCAAGGGTTGCTGGGGTCGGCTGGGGGCTGGGGGTGGATAGAGCGGCCACCAGGCTGCTCTCCTCTCCCAGATTGGGGAGATAGGCCTCTCTGGCTCTTGACTGCCACCGAGTGGAGGCTTTCTGGTAGTGTAAGAGCACTGGAGGGGCTGGCATTAGGCCAGGTGGGCGGATTGGAGCTGCATTCAATGCTGGTGTTCATTCGTGCCTCCATGCGCATGTGCTGCCGTGAATGGCTGAGGTCCTGGGGACTTTAGGGGGTGAAAACCAGGTAGAAAAAGAACCCCCAGAGGCAGGATGAAGACCGAACCCCCCCCTCCACAGGCTCTGCACCAGTGGCTGGGCATGCACCATAAGTCCTGTGGCAGAGGACGCAGTTGTAAGGTAAGTCCCAGGGGAGCCGGGTGACAGGGCTGGGGTGATTGGTCAGACGAGGGCAGATGGAGGAAAAGGGAAGAAAGCAAATAATAATAAAAAAAAAATTATACAAAACGACTGACTACTCTCTCTGTTTTGTCATCTTTTTCCAGTAACATTATTTTTTACAAGACACACAGATGAAGTCCTTAAATGATTTGACGATTACTAGAAAGTTGTGGACGCATGGCCCTTCCTTCTGGTCCCCAGGCCCTAATAAGTGCGATGGAGTTGGTATTTTATTCCGCTCTTTTCCTTGTTAAGTTCAATACTTATTGAACATAGTTCCTGGTTGTGCCCTACTATTGGACATTTTATATGATGACTTCCCCATACATCTTAAAAATGTTCATGCGCCACAAACAAAGGACAGCGTGATTGATTTATTTACTGATTTTAAACCCTACCTGCATACACACCGTCACCAAGTTTTGGGCAGGAATTTCAATTGTAGTTTGCCCAAGTCCTGACTTATACCCACTAAGATTTATTGTGACTCTGCTTACCTGCATGACATGATTTCTACAGCTTCTTTAACTGATGAGGCCCTTGGCTTCCCAAACTGCGTACTACCTTCCATAAGGGCTCCTGGCTACCGAATTGATTTTTTCTTTTCTTTCTTCTTCCTTATCGTAACTAGTTACACGACTGTTTATGTCACAACTTCTGTCCATTCTGTTATTTTATGTGACTGCTCTCTTAAGGAACTTTCCAAAAGCCTCATTGCACTCTGCCACTTGAATACAGTACTTCTCTTCTGGACAACCTCAAGTGACCGAAAAAATTTGATCCGCTATTCCAAGACTGCTGGTCGATGTTTGGTGCATACGACTATAGCCCCCAGTGGTGGGAAGACACCAAACATGATTGTACATCTCCTTTTAAGTCCTGGGTGGTTAGGGGAAGGAACACTGAGAAATATCAGACATATTTGAAATGAAGATCCCAACTCACATAAACTAATCTCTTTTATGCATACCTTTGGTATCAATGTGTTTGATTCTATTAATACTTTTAAATCAGCTATGAAACATTTGAAATATGATAGAGCTTCCTCCTTAGTACATGAAATGAAATGCGGTACGCAGGGCAAGAAACAATACCTTGACTGCTTCAAAGCTAGTCAACAACGACACAGTTCTTGTGTTTTGTATTGTCTTTCTTCACCTTCGAGAGATGTTACTGCTCCACATAAGAATGAAATTATGCAGATAGTACGTGATTATGTTGCTGACGCTTTTGTTACTTCTAGTACTCTGTCCAATCCATGGGATGCTTTAAACACCATCCCGGTACCCCCTATTCCACAGGAAGTTCTAACCTCACTTTTGCAACCTCTGCAACTCTCAGAGGTAGATGCAGCTATTGCTAGTCTTCAGAATAATGTAACTCCTGGGAATGATGGTCTCCCTCTTGAATGTTATACCAGGTTTAAATCCTATATTAACCCTACCCTGCAATTTCAGTTTGATTACTTCTTACACACTGGTAGATTTGCCCCCTCTATGCTGCAAGCTGTTTTAATTTTTAACCATAAGAAGGGGGATAAGAGATTACTGCACAATTGGAGGCCATTATTTATTCACGTCAAAAGTTTCACCAGGAAAGACATACTGAGCTGAGAACAGCTCATTTCCTGATGCATCCTGGGGGCAGGGTAATGGTGGAATATATACATATTATTTACAGAATAGTATATAAGCAGATAAATTATACAATGAAATGGCATAGAGCATTTACAAAAGATAATAAACCATGCAAAAACAACAGCAGTAATTTACAGTATGCCTTCATAGACGGAGACAAACATAACCAATATGAGAACTTCACAACTGACAGGGCCATCCATCTAGAGAGAGATTAGCTCAAGAAAGGAAGTAGCAAAGGAGATAGTTAGAGAGGTAAGGTGAGAGGAGGAGTTACAAGGAGGAGACCAGGAGGCAATGTTTAAGGCAAAGGATGAGGGGGGGAGGAATTTAAAAGTAAATACTGACCAGAAGGTTTTGTCAAAAATCTTAGTGCACTGTCTAGCCTCTGTGACCCCGACTCTCATTTCCCCGACTCAAACCTGTGCCATCCCATATAGACACATACAAGACAATATAATTCTCTTTTGTGACCTGTTTGAAAGAGGATAGAAACACTTGGTATTTGGTTATGTTTTATCCCTGGATTAATCAGAAGCATTTGATAGTGTAGACCATGGGTTTTTATCTGCCGCTCTTGCATGATATAGAAACAACTTAGCCCCATCGCCTGAGGATTTTGTCTGCCCCCAACCCTAAATCATGTTAATGTTAATATTAATCAGGCCCACTTAAGGATGCCATCGCCACAATAGACTTCTCCCAAGTAGTCTCCACCCCACCAGGCTTAACCCTAAAACTGGCACTGCAACCCTGCTTGACTTGATACTATCTAACTGCCTTCCAGAATCTCAAGCAATAGTGCTTCCCAACGCCATGAGTGACCACTCCCTGTGACCTGTACCTGGTCCTGTAAAATTCCAACCCCCAACTCGTCTCTTCAACGGTGTCTCGCCAGGCATGCTCCAGCACCTGAAGCTGCACCTCAGCTCCCTAGACTGGACACCCATCCATAACACCCCAATGTCAACTCGGTGCTTGACCACTTAACCTCCATTTTCTCTGCCGCCTTCGATAAATTTGCTCCTTTTGTGAAATGTGTCATCAAAGGTCACTCCACTCCCTGGCTTACCCAGACCCTTCTTGACCTAATGCACCTTCATGACTCCCTGTGGCAAGGTGCCCTAGATTCAGGCAACCGAATCAATAGACAAAATTATCAGGCCATGAGAAACAAATGCACTTGGAAGACTCGTAAAGCAAAAGCCAAGCACTACAAGTCCTCCCTCACCTCTACCTGGGAATCGGGAAGAAAGTTCTGGGACAAACTGAAAGAGCTAAATGGCAAAACCCGTGTCATCTCCCCCCCCCCCCCATTGTCAACAATGGCACTGCTGTGTCAGATCACAAACACATAGCTGATATCCTAAATACCTCCTTCTCCGACCTCAGTGGGATACTTCCTTCCTCATCTTCGATCCTCCCCACCTCAAGCCACCCCAGCCCACACACCCTCCTTTCCGGCTATAACAGTTTCCCTACTGAAGCCAGGCCTTACTCACAAAGGCCTTAGGGCACATTCGTTACAGCACTGATTCCCTGACCTTAAGCTTCTACACCTCACCTCAACACCGCCCTCTCCCCTCACCTCCATCATCAACCACGCCTCTGCCTAGGGACCTTCCCTCCATTTGGAAGGCCGCTGTCATCACACCACTCGGCAAGGGCGGGGCCTCACCAATGCAGGTAACTACCAGCCGATCTCTATCCTCCCCCCATTCTCTAAAGCCCTGGAAAGAATCATTTCTGACTAATTGACTGAACATCTCATTAAATACAACCTGCTCTGCAAGCAGCAGCAGCATGGTTTTCGCCAGGGCCACAGCACCACCTCTGTGTTGCTGGAGTTCACTACCCCCCCTGCACTCTGCACTCAACATAAAAAGGCCATCTTGCGTGGGCAGTCTTTGTGGACTTGTCAAAGGCATTTGACACAGTCAACCATTTCCTCCTCTTATCTGCACTAACCAATACGGGTCTCTCCCCTGAAGCCACTAGCTGGTTCACCAACTACCTCTCAGATAGATCTCAGCAGGTAAAGATAGGTACTGCTCTCTCCACATCCCTCCATGTCAGGTCAGGGGTCCTGCAGGGTTCTATCCTCGGGCCCCTCCTCTTCAGCATATTCCTCAGCACTCTTCCCCATGGCTTGCTCTGGGCATCTGGTTCTCTACGCCGATGATGCCATAATGTCCACCTCCCACTCAGACCCCCAACAACTCCAACTTCATCTCCAAAAGGCCTTCTCTGAAGTGGAGTCCTGGTTCACAGAACATTGACTCATCCTAAACTACAAAAAAACAAAAGTGATGCTTTTTGCTAACCCCCAGAATCGACATAAGGACCACACCCTCAGCATCCTCAACTCCAAGTCTCAACCTCTCGACCAGGCTATATCCTTCGAGTACCTGGGAATTCACCTGGACCCTGCTCTTAATTTCCACACTCACATACATCACCTCTGCACTGTTGTAAATACCAGGATCGGCTTATTACACCGGGTCAAACACTACCTCACCCCCTAAGCCCTCGTCTTGCTGTCTCCTCCTCCGTCCTTGCCCTCATCGACTATGGGATCCTAATCTATGGTGTGGCTGATACCACATCCCTCCAGAGAGTTAAAGTAACCCTCAACAAGACCTGCCTCCTTATACTAAGCTGTGACTGCTACACTCACACATGCTCCCTCTACTAGCAATCCGCTCAACTTCGACAACAGACTCAAATACCACACCTGCCTCATGGCCAAAGGATCACCCCCGGTCTAGGCTCCCCTCCTGGCGTCTGCTCCCCAAGGCAAAATCACCGCAACTCAAATTAAGTCCCCATTTCGTCCCTCGCCTCCGAAGTCACTCAGTTAGCAAACATTTGCTTACCAAGCCCGCCTGGATGAATCGCCACCCCTCACCCCATTATGTCCGAGCCCAAACTCGGCCTTTTCAAAACCCTACTCAAAGGCCACCTCCAGACCATCAATCACTGTGACTGTCCTTAACCCCCTTGACCCTTGACAATGGACTATCCTCCTGCTCCTTCGCCCTAGCCCCAGCTCTATTTTACTAATTAAGAGCAGCCCTGTTTTCAAAGTTACTGTTGAGCTTGACACTGTCAGGTCTATGCCCTGGCTACGACTGACCCTTGCTCCAATGCTTATCTAATGAAACTGTAATTTATATACTATAAAACATTTGTACCCAAACTGTATATGTTGACCTAACTGTTGTATACTTGTCTACTGACATGGTGCCTTTGGAAACGAGTCTCTGACTCAAAGAATGTAAACCCGAAATGTTCAATAAATAAAACGTTTTCCTGGCCAGCACAACACCTCTCGCCAGCAGTGTGCTCTACTAGCATATTTGTTCCCAAAGCTATTCTTCTGATGTCTAATTATGTATTTGTTTCTTATTTGGATTTATTCTACAAGTTTGTGTTGTGATACTTCTGATGCTGGGTCACTGGCCCTAAACTGTATGCACTTCTGAGCTTTGTAACGGTTTGTATTCCTGCACTGTTTGTTTCTCCTTGTATACTTTGTATTTCTGACATGGAGCCTTTGCAAAAGAGTCTTTGACTCAAAGGGTTGTAACTCTGATTGCATAAATAAATAAATAAATAAAAGCATAGACATTTGTCGGCAGAAAAGGACCCCATTGCCCATCCACTCTGCCTGAATTCCCCCTTCTAGGAGGACTTCCACCCTCTATTTCCTGCCTATCTACTGTTGCTTAGCCCATATAGGTATCCTAAGCTCTTTTAAATTTGTCCACTGAATCTACCCCTGCCACCCATTCCAGCAGTCTGTTCCATGGCCCAATGACCCTCTCAGTAAAGAACTTCCCCCTGATGTCACCTCTAAAGCTACCCCCTCCAGTTTGAATGCATGCCCATAGTGGATTTGTTCTCACTCATTCTGAAGATGCTGTAAACCCTCACCATGTTTATACCCTTCAAGTACTTGAAGATTTCAACCATACCCCCCCGTCCCTCTTCTCCTGTCCTCCAGTGCGTACAAGCATAGCTCCCCCAGCCTTTCCTCAAATGACTTCTCTTGCAGCCCTTTCACCATTTTGGTTGCTCTTCTCTGGACCCTCTCCAACCTGTTCTTGTCCCCTTGTTAACATGGCCTTCAGAACTGGACCCCATATTCCAGGTGTGGTCTGACCATTGCTTTGTATAGTGGCATAATCACCTCCCTTCTCCTGCTTGTAAAGCCCCTCCCTATGCATGCCAACATTCTGATTTCATTCCCCGCTGCCCTGTTGCACTGAGTCCGAACTTTCTGGTTGTCTGAAATTGTGATCCCCAGGTCCCTTTCCTGATCTATTACTCCCAGTCCCCCCCCCCAAGCCAGCATTTTGCTCTTGGGTTTTTACATCCTATGTGTACAATTCTGCATTTTTTTGCATTGAATTGTAGCTGCCACTTTTCTGATCAAACCTCCAGCCTAACTAGATCCTCCCTCACATTTTCTACCTCCACCACCCCCGGCGTATCAACCCTATTACAGATCTTCATGTCATCTGCAAACAGACGCACCTTCCCATGTAGACCCTCTGAAATGTCCCCAATATATATATAATATATATCAGTACAGAAGGAATAGAAATGTGGCTCTCTAGACTTACAGAGCTATTACCAACAAATCACCCCAATACATTTCCGACTGTTTGCTGTTATACGTGGTAGGCAACTCACGCACTGAGAAGCTATTCTCTGCTTCTACTGAAGGTATCTAGGCCAATACACGCTTTGGGGAGAGCAGCCATAGGCTTTGTGTTGCCCTCACTCTGGAACAAACTACAGAAATCTATGAAACTGAGTCTCCCTGTTAGTCTTACCACCTTCAAGATCTTGTATACCAAGGCTGTTAAGGAACTATGCAGCTGTTTCCAGCACGCTTAGCGTGCTAGGGTGCCTACTGCTTACCTGCCCACTACATCTCCACCTAACCTGGCCCCTTGATTGTCTCCACATATAACCCCTCTTTTTTTCTGCTAATCCTCTACCTTTCTTACCCTCAGACTCCTAACATATACATCCCCAGCCCATCTACCGTAGCACCCCTCCTAGAACAGCTGCAGTCCTGTACCCCTCTCCTCCATATTTGCCCCTTAAGTTTGTATATGTCCTGACCAATGATATGCTGTGCTGTTTGAAAATGTTTTAATATGCTGGCTGTTTCAGAATGTTTTAATTCCCCTTCTCATACCATTCTCCCTAATCTTGCTAACCCTACACCTGAAATACTTGTTATTGCTCTGTGTATTTTTTTTTCTATTTCTGTATAATTATGTCTATTTATTATCTGTACATAAAAGTGTTATCTTGACCTTGTGTAATGCAGGTCCACCTTGTAAATGAGCCTGCTCAATGGTGTGCGCCTGGATAAATAAAGACTTGATTGATTGATATATGTTGAAAAGTATGGGTCCCAGCATGGACCCCAGGGAAACCCCACTCATCAACCTTTTTTTGACCCCACTGACACCCTTGCCCCAACCCTCTCTACCTACCTTATATTGCGCCATCCCAGGGATTGCCCAGAGTATCCCTTCACCGGATGGGTCCCTCTCCTCCAAGGGGGAAGGCGCCAGGGAGGACAACCAGCACACTGTCTGTTCAGTCCCTGGGAACTGCTGAGGTGGCTTTGTGGTCTCAGGGCACTCATGGCAGCAGGAGCCAGCGACCATCATCCTGCCGGCTGAGGAAGCCAGTTTTTCGGTTTGTTCCCGGGGGGTGCCACAGACATCAGGGGCATGTGCGGCGTCCACCACGGCCCTTGCATTCAGTGGGGCTTGCCGAGCTGTTGCGCTCCCAGCCTCCACCAGGAGACAGCACACAGTGAGCCGCATCCCCTCCTCCCCCCCGGGAGAAGGCGAGCAGTTCTCGGATGCTTGAGCCTTCTCCTCCCGGCCAGCCCTCCAGTGATCCAGGCCCGTTTCCGAACCTGGGTCACCGGCTTTGCAAGCAGAAATCCAACTGCTGCACCAATGGGCTGATACCTTTCTTCTTTGGTGCACCCCATTTACTACAACCTCTGTGTCCTCCCCTCTAACCAATGTTCTACCCAGTTTGTGAGCTTGCTCCACACTCTAAGCTGCCCAGTTTGCTTACTAGTCTCCCTACGGTGTCAAAGGCCTTCCTGAAGTCCAGATAGGCCATGTCCACCGCCCTGCCCTGGTCCCATATCTCCGTAACTCTGTCAAAGAATTCAAGTCAGGTTGGTCTGGCAGGACCTTCCACCTGTGAATCCATGCTGGTTGTCATCCAGGAGGCCCTCCTCTAGATATTTTTTCAGCCTTTCCTTAATAAGTGTTTCCATTAGTTTCCTTACAACAGAGGTAAGACTAACTGGGCAGTAGTCTCCCGTTTCCTCCCTTCCTCCCCCTTTATGCAATGGCACCACCTCAGTCCTTTTTCAGTCACCAGGAACCCTCCCCGTGCCCAGTGACAGATTAAATAACCTTGTGAGTGGTGCTGCCAGCTCCTGTTTTAACTCTTTAAGCACCCTCGGGTGAATCTTATCTGGTCCCATTGCTTTGTCTGCAGTTTTCCTAGTTCATCCAATATCCTATCCTCCATGAAGGGACTTGAGTCCATCTCCCTGCCCACCCTTCCGCTGCTTTTCAGCTCTGGCCCTTCCCCTCCTCCACCATGAAAATTGACATGAAGTAGTCATTCAGACTATTAGTCTTTTCCACACCCCCCTCTACCGGTGCTCCCCCTTCCCTCTTGAGCTTGATAATCCCCAGATTCCCCTTCCTTCTGTCACTCACATATCTGTAAAAACTTTTTATCCCCCTTTTCACTTCCCTTGCTATATTCTCCTCCAGTTCTGCCTTCCCCTTGATGATTATTTTGCCTGCTTCCCTCAGTTTCTCCTTATAAACCTCTCTGTCTGTCTCCTCTGAGAGGCTTTATATGCCTCCTTTCTACCTAACTGCTTTTTCACTGCTGTTGGGAACCAAAGTGGTTTCCTCCACCTCTTATTCTTGCTCACCTCCCTAATACATAGTTCTGTCACCTTCAATATTCCTCTTTTAATTTTTCCCCACGGCTCCTCTACGTCATCCAAGTTCTCCTTCCCTTCTAGCTCCTTTCACACAGTTTCTTTCATCCTCCTAAAATCTGCCTTCCTAAAGTCTAGCACCTTAGTGGTGGAACTGCTCTTAACTAGCACCTTTCTAAATCTAAATCTTACTGTCCTATGGTCACTGTCACCCAAGTTTTCCCCAACCTCCACTTCCTCGACACCATACCCATTCATCATAACCAGGTCTAGTATGCACCCCCAAGTTGATTCTGTGACCAGCTGGTGAATGAATGCTTTCTGCATGGCTTCCAACAGCTCCCTACTCCTTTCTGTGGATGCTGCCAGGATTTCCCAGTCCACGTCTGGTAGATTTAGATCACTCACTACCACGATTTTCCCTTTGCTGGCCATCCCCTGTATTTCCCTAACCATCTCTCTATCCACTTCCTCCCCTTGATTTGGTGGTCTGTACACCACCCCTACTGCCTCCCCCTCTTTTGCTTAATGTGACCCATAGGGTCTCCGCTGATCCCTACCCACTCACCCCGCTCACCGTCACCCGAATCTCCTCCTTCACATACAGGGCAAACCATCCCCCTTGTTTTCCTTTCCTGTCCCACCTGTAGAGTCCATACTCTGTTTTTTCCACCTTCCATCCATATTTGTCTGTCCGCCAGGTCTCCGTAACTGCAATTAGATCTAGGTCATCCGCTGCCACCATCGCCTGCAGGTCTCCCATCTTATTTTCTATACTCCTGGCATTTGCTAGCAATCACTTCCACCAGCCCCACTTTCCTCCATTTCCCCCCCCCACACCTCCTGCCCCCAGCTGTGGGAGAGTGCGAGTTAGGTAAGTTTCACCTGTCACTTTCCCTGGACCACCCCAACTTTGTACTCCCCCTCTCCTAGTTTAAAAGCACCCCCAGGATTCTATTTATGTATCCCTGCAGTTTCCCCTCCACTCTACCTCTTCATCATTCATATGCAACCTGTCCCTTGCATACAGGCACTGCCCACCCACGTGTCCTCCCAGTCTCCTAAACTTCGTAGCCCTCCTCCTGCACCACTGCCTCAGCCAGTGGTTAAAGTCCTTGATTCTCAACTGTCTAGCTGTGCTGGCACAGTGCACTGGCAGAACTTCTGAAAAAGCTATGGAATTGACCATCCCCTAAAACCCTCTTGTTAGCTCCATGAATCTCTTCTGCACCTCTTCCATCTCCTCCCCATCCGGGTAATTTGTTCCAAGGTGTAAGACTAGGTGAGGTTCCCCCCAGTTAGCCTAAAGCAATCCCTAATTCTTGAAAGTACCCTGCTCACCTCCATCCCTGGATCACAAAAACGCCTCCCTTAAAAGCCAACCCTTCCTTAACCAGTGGATCCCTTTATAATGGAGTCCCATACACTACCACCGATTTTTCATTCACTAACCCCAAGGGTGTCTCTACAGGCTTTTTCTGGCATTTCGTACACCTCCCCCCTGGCCACCCCCTATCTCCACTCCTGCACCTGCTATCCCTTTATTCCCCTGCCCACCAGGATGGTTCCATGTCTTGCCCCTCTCCCCTGCCTCCTCCACTCCTCGTCTGTGCCATTTCCCATTTCCCCTCCCTCTTTGTAACCCATCCCCTACCTAGTAGCCCGTGCTGTGTCCCCCTTCCTGTGGACCCCTACCCCCTTTGTCATACTCTCCCGCACCTGTCGTGATTGCCCTTTTCTGCCTCTCAGCTACACCTTGTCCTTCCATGTTTTTTATTTCCTTCAGTGTGCCACACCTGCTACTCTTGTCTTGTACCCCAGTTTGCTGCAATATTTTTTACAATGGCTTTCTATTTTGTATGAACGTGCCACTGTGGTTCCTTATGTTAATAGTTGGTACAGTGCCCCTGTTCAGGTTCACAGGGGAGTCAAGCAAGGATGCCCTTTAAGTCCCTCTTTATACATTTTCTCCTTTGATCCTTTATTACAGTTACTACAGCTTTAACCTGGATATTAAAGGAATTACCCTGGTCTCTGAGACTCCTGAATTCAGATTTCTAGCTTATGTGGATGACCTTTGTGTTATCTTACAGGATCGCCCCTCGGGTGACTATGTCCACAATACTCTGTTTACCTATTCTCAGGTCTCCGGTTCAAGTAGCAATTATGATAAAAGTATGGTGGTTTCCCTGACTAGGACTTCAGTGGATGGATCAGCGCCGAGCTTAGTTGGGATTCCTTTCCAATCGCACCTTGTAAAGATTCTAGGTGTGTGGTTCAGTGGTGATACAGCTCTGTTGAATTAGCAACACTGTATACAAAAAGTGGAGAACTTACTACTTGTGTGGGAAAGCAGAATTCTCTCCAAAAAGAAACGTGTGTATTTAATTAAAACATTGCTGCTGCCATGTTTTCTTTTTCTTAGTTATGTTTTTCCTCCTCCTCCACAACTGGAGACCAAGTTATATAGTATTTTATTTTCAAGGGTTATGGGGTTCTAGATTAAACCCCATTAAAAGAGACTTTACTTATTAGCTCTATGGTAAGGCAAGAGTTCCTATGACACATCCGATAGCTTTTCTGTACAGTATTATTTTGTCTTGGAATTTTGGACTTGTTTTACGTAATGCTTTTGTCACATAGACTCCAGTATTGGAAGAGTGGATAGTCCCGGTTGTTTATTTCTGGGAATGCAATTTATCCCTGGTAATAAAATGAATCTCCTTCCTATAGTCCCAGCATATATTCTTTATGGTTTTCAAAAGTAAGGCTTGGAAGTTGACCTTGGAAGCTGTTTGTACTAAAAGTTGATGCAATCTTTATGATCATATTGTTTCCTCGAATTTTGCTACCCCACTTTCCTTAGATTTTGCCCACCACCTGATTTCAAATGCTTTGTCTCAATTGACTAACCCACGCATGCCTGCCTCAATGTGGGATCTATTATGACTTGGGCTTCATGGGAAAATTTCAGTACGAGGCTTTCACAAACATTAATCAGTGGATGAGTGCTTTTGCCTGAGATGTGCATGTCCTGATATAACTGAAACTCAGTTCCACTTTTTTATTGATTGTCCCTATAGTCAAATATTGTGGCGGACATTAAGTATAGTTTGGAAAGAACTGCTGTTTTCCTGCATCACTTATCATTTTCTCGTCTTTGGCATTTATACAGGTGATTGGTCTAAATTTAATACAGGAACTCTACAAGTTTGTCTGGCGATATGTAAGTAATATCTCAGGCAGGCTAGATGCACCTTGACTGTCCAGCAGAAATGTCTTCCACATGTAGAAGTCATAAAGTTAATACAGTGCAGTTTATTTTCAGTTTATTACGCAGATGTTAAGGTTTGTATGGGGTCCATTCTTCAGACACTGCACATCAATGTTGGGATTTATTTCCTCATAATCACTTTCCCCTTTTGTTTTCTTCCTTTTATACGAATTTTTTCATGTTGTACTTTATTGAATATGTTTTCCTCCTGATTATGTTTTGTTATACCCATTACTTTTCTGTATGATTTTGTGTTTCAATTAAAAATTCCCCATATCTTTTCAAGAAGTGCGTGGGCTCTTTAACATCCACCTAAACAGGCAGACAGAACCTCGGTTTAATGTCTTATCTGAAGATGGCACCTCAGGAGTACAGCATCCACCTCATGATGCACTACAGTGTCAGTATTGGTTTACCCAAGTTCCTGGTGTGGTGCTAGAACCCATAATCTTCTGATTGTCTGGCCTCAGAGGTGAGTGTGCAACCTGCTGAGTTAATTATGGTGAGGCAAGTGAGCAGTAGCAATTGGTAACACCTGGAACAGATCTGGCTATAGTAAACAAACAAACAAACAAACAAAATAGGCACTAGGTAGGCAGGAGGCCCACAGTAAACTAGGCAGATAAGTTGCAAGTTGTGGTAGGCAAGTGAACAGTGGCAATGGGTAACACCAGGAAACAGACGTGGCTGTCGCAATAACAAACAGGAAAGCAGCAAGCCGGTGAGAGCTACTACACAGATGTGCTCCACAGATTACTGAGAAGCTGAAAGTCCTAAAAGGTAAACAGCAAAAGTGAGCTCCAGAGTGTTATTTAAATTGAACATTAAACAAGTGAAAAAATGCAGAATGTGGATGCACCCAGATAGGATTTTTCTGCAGGTGTAATGGAATTTACAGCAAAGTAGAGTAGCAGCTAGGTTAAGAAGTGGCTTGAACAGGGAGTAGCATGGCCTGCCAAATGACTGACCTCAGGCTGACTCAGGCAGACTCCTAGATGTCCTTTGTGCCATGATCCTTCATGCAGAAAGGCCTAATGATTCACCTGTGAAATGGAGAGGAGGAGGAGAGAGGTTCCACCACAAAAGCACCCGATTGGTGGAGCAGGCTGCAGTTGGGAGCAGCAGTTGGGGGTTCCAAGGAGCAGCTGGAGTCTGAAGGCAGGGGTAGGGAGAACAAAGATGGTCAGCGGGCTCCCTCCACTAGCCCTGGAACTATTGAAAGTCACTTCAGTAGTCCTGTGCCGAGCTGAATAGTCTAGATGGGCACTGGTTGAAATATTGCGCCATCTTCTATAGGTCCCACCCAGGAAACCACCTGATTGGTGGAGCAGGCTATAGTTGGGAGCAGCAGTCAGGGGCTCCAAGGAGCAGCTGAAGTCGGAAGTCAGGGGATAGGGAAAATAAAGGTGGTCAGCGGACTCCCTCCACTAGCCCTGGTATGGTAGAAAGTCACTTCAGTAGTCCTATGCCGAGCTCAAAAGACAGGCAGCATTTGAAAAATCACACCATGTTCTGTAGGTCCTGCCCATGAAACCATCCAACGGGTGGAGCAGGTGGCAGTTGGGAGTAGCAGTTGGGGGCTTCAAGGAGCATTATCACAGTGTATCATGTTTTTTGCATAAAAATTAGAAAGACATTTTTCTCACCCTGTTATACATGCGATAAGACACTTCAGGGATCTGCATTTATGGGGGAATAACTGCACTTTGCTCTTGGGTGTTTAAAGACACTCATCATAAGCGCCTCATACCTAACAACACCCTCGAGCGGTGCAATTAATCCCCCACAATTACACACCCTTGTGTGTGTTATTACGTGTGCAGCATATGTATCTGTCACTGGGTTATTATTCATGCACATATAAAATGACTATTTAGCTTTTTTTTAATAATTCACTATTTTCCCCAGTACTGCAATAGTCCTCTGAACTCTCTCCTTATTTGGTCAGGTACAGATTGTTACCCCTCATGATTCTGTGCCACTTCCCCAGAACTCCAGTCCAGATCACTACATCTGCTCCATACACTCCACAGGAACTGCCTCCCCCCACTTTGTGTCAGGGCCCAGCCAGAGGAAAGCCCAGAGTAAATGTTCTAGTGGAGTGAGGCTAGGGAATTTTGAGATTAGCAAGTGGCATCAGTGACATGGGTGCACAGTGTTAGCAGCTCTGTGAATTTTGCCCCTAGAGCACTCCTACTTTCTGCAGCTTGGTCCACCGTTTCTGATACAGGCCACCAAATGGGCACTGTGTGATCACCCACAATGCCAATGCCACTAAACCACCCTTCAGAGCTGCCACCTAAGCAGCAGGGTAGTCAATACCCTCTCCTTGGAGTTTGAATGCACTGAGGCATTAGAGTCAGACTTGGGACATGAACTCAGGTCTCCCATATAGCCGTGCAAAACGCAGTCATCAACGTCACAAGGCTGGGCCACTTAGCTGATTTTTGTTTGTTTGTTTTTTCTGTTAACTTTTCTCCTAATGACACCAGTACTGTCCCCATCCATTTGGTCATCTTCCATCCCTTGTGGTACTTAACCCCCATTTCCCTATGGCTTGTCCCTTGTGGGGGGCCCTTGAGTGGGTGGAGCTTCCTCAGGATCAGTATCAGTGGGGTGACCTTTCGGCCGTGGCATGGTCTGAGAGTAATACATTTCAGTCTTGCACGCTCCAAGGATTTTCCGCTTTGTTTCTTTATCCCCTCTCCCCTCTCCCCTTGGATGCCGGCATCAGACATGTATGCATGCTATATGCTGTATCAACTCCCTCCCCAGCATCCTTGCTGTCTGAGCGGGTCATGCTGCACCACCAGTGTGGTTACCCAGGTGGTGGTATTGCAGCTGGCCAAGGCACCCACCCTGGAGGAGGAGGTTGGGACACTTGAACCTCCCCCCCCCACTAGCCCCCGAAAGCTTTGAGCTTGTGTCATCAACCAGGGTCATTGGCACTGCAAGTGGCAGCACTGCCAATGTGCCAGCAGGCTTGCTCACTTAGCTCTTTGTTTTACCTGTATAGCTGTACTTTTTTTTTTTTTTGCAATATACAATTTACATACCCTTATCTCCAGCCCACCTCTTTCTGTCCCTGTGGCAACCTGCCGGCCCTGACATGTCTACCCAGTAGCAGGCACTACTCTTACCTAGTAACAGGGGCCACAATGTCTTACCTTGCTGCCATGCACCACACCCTCCCTCCTTAAAGGCATGGGAGTATTATGGTACCACCTAGTTCTCTCCTACTAGTTCCAAACCAGCAGGCATGCATAGGGTTAAGGGCTGCCAGGGTCATGTTTCAGTGGGAGGAGCCTTGGGTATAAGGGGTCTGGTAAGAGGCTTCTAAGGAGAGTTGTTGAGATATAGCACCAGAGGAAGGGTGGCTGTGGGAGGTGGTCTCCCTTCTAGGGAGGTGCCCTGATGGACTTCACACATGGAGTGCAGTCCTGGTTTGAAGAACAACAGTGGGTCCCAAAGAAATATGAGATCATGTAGTCTAGCACTTACTCTGCCATACAGTAGGAGGGAAAGAGGATTTCAACTTTGATCCACTGGGGTGTTAGAGGATCAGAGCATGGAGGAACGTTCCAGTGAAGGCCTCCGGGCAGAAATAAAGAGTCAGTGTCCATCGTCTCACAAACTCAGGGAGTCAGGAAGAGGTTGTTTTGAAAGTTGATGGTATATATTTTTTTAATCTGCAAAATACTTTACAGTACTAGAAAGGTATGTCAAAAACTATTCCAGGAAATGATCAACAGATTCTAGTGCTGGTTATAAGTCAACACTAGCAGGTAGGTCACCATCCCTTGGAGCTTTGCTTTGGACAGGGTTTTAATGGCAGACCTTATCTCCTCTGGACTGATGGCTGGTTTAAGGATTGTCACTGGGGTGGACCAAGGTATGGTAGATTCAGGGAGGACAGGAAGGCCTGGATATCTGCCTTCTCAGAAATACTGGTGGTTGAGTAGAGCACCACATAGAAGTCTCTCATCTTACTATTATCGTCAGTGACGCCTTGGAGCATGTGCCCCTGTATTTCAATTGTTTTTCAATTCAAGTTTATTGCTTGACTTATGAGAAAGTCATTACAAATAGTGTAAAAAACAAACCATCAAATTTCCACAATATACAATATATCTGTACACTATAAAAACAAACACATACTGTACATTAATACAATGATAATAGAAATTGATTAAATATAAGATTCAGCCAGAACAGAATAGCTATACTATTGCACTTTAGAGAATGGGCAAAGAAAATGATCTCCTCTGATTGGCCGAGACACTTATTTAGGTGGGCATCTATCAGACAATAGATGCCCACCAAATAAAAACCCCAGACCAACCTTCCTAATAACCAGCAAAGTATCCTTGTGCCCAGCACCCTGCTTCTCATTGGCTGAAGTGCTAGGCACAGTAGAATGTTAATTTTAAAATGCCCGCCATTTGTTGTCTCCTTACAAGAGCGAGACCCGCTTAGCCCCTTGCTATCAAAAGCGATATGTACTCGAACTGCAGCTTTTCCTGTCAATGGCCCAGCCCCTTCAGCACACAACAAACTGCAGGCAGTTCTGCCAAGGAGCCCTCGGCCACCGACTCTGCCAACCCTGCCGCATCCATCCGGGTTCCTGTGTGCGCAGCTCACTGGTGCTTCCCAATCCTGCCATCCCAACCTGCAGCCAGACCGCGCTCTCTCTCTCTCTCTCTCACCTGAATTCATTGCAGCTCCTCTCTCATAGCGACACAGACAGGCTTCCCGGCTCCATTGCACCACCTCTACCCTCTGTGAATGCGTAGAGACTCACCCGCCCATCACAACGGGTTGTGTGATGTCACCTAGCAGCCACCCCAGCAATATCTTACTTTAGAAAATGGGCAAGGAGCACTTCTGCCAGACCTAAGTAAGCGGTACTGGATATTTCTTTCACATAAAAACACTAACTCATGTTGTTACGAAAAGTGTGGGGGCAGCAGTAACCATGACAACTAGGACCCACCGCTACAGGGACTCTAGAAGGACAAAACTCCCTAGATAAAACACACACACACACACAGTAGGAACTATTTTATTTCAAAACTGATTTTAAATTGATTTTGTATTAACATTTTATTATTAAACTTATTTTGTTTACAGTGCCCATTTCTAAGCGCAATAATACCCTCAGGGTGGGCGGTATTGTGCTATACTGGACCTTCCAGGGGCTATAAGGCCCTCCGCCTGCGGCGTCAGGCCTCATTAGGCCCCAGGGCGGTCCGGTATAGCACAATACCGCCCACCCTGTCGGGTATTATTGCTTACTTAATCATATTGTAAGTCCTCTAAAAATTGAATATAGATTAACTAATTTGGACATTATAGACAGTGCCTAGTGTGGACAGCACCTATTTATACTATAATAACAATACTGTATTTCTATAATGAGCTATACTCTCTAATCCTTGCAGAACTGATGTCTGTTTTATCAGTTTAAAAAAATTACTTTTAATATACCCTAATTCTCTTTTATAATATGATATTTCTTTCCTTCTATTATTTTAAGGAGGGAGGCCACATATGTGCCCCTGTACTGACCTCAAACCCACGATTTGTCTGTTTGCTTGAGTGACACAGAGACCATGGGCAAGCAGCTTCCTTACCCATTCTCCCCTTTCCCAATACCTGCGCCTCAGCTGTACAACTGCAATCTGCACATGCCTGGATAGCAGCAAATTTAATTTTGTACTTCAGATTGATAATCTGTGTTCGATTACCATCCAAGGTGTCTGCTTCAGTCTTAAAGTTGGCTTCTCTGGACTCCAGTTCCTCTACCAAGGTTTTCTTTTCTTTTAACCCAAGCCTTGTGACTATGGGCAGCGCACCATATAATATCTCCTCTGATCTGTGCTTTGTTGGCCTACCACGTAGAGGTGAAGATTTCAGGAGACATTTGTTTCAAAAATAACTTTTTCCCTGAGCATTCAGGAACAGAAAACTGCATCTCAGCAGCGCGGGTCCAGCTCCAATTTGAGGGCTTGAGCTGTGGTGGGGGACAAGGGTCACCATTACATGGCTGGGGCTTGACCTGTTAGGACAATGTTACCAGTGTCTGCTTGTACCAAGGAATGGAAAATGAGTGGGGAGTCGGACAACAGCTACTAGTCAATTCTGAAATACGATCTGTGCACTGCTGAAAAAAATGTATGCTGTCTTAAGGAGGATGCAATGGCCACCAGCCATCTGTAAGCACAAAGTCCCTCATAAGGGACTTCAGGGCCAGTTGAGCCATGGTTGGAAGGGTGATGGAGGGGATGCTTTTATCTATGACCCTGTCTAAAGGGAGACTGAAGACTTCCCCTAACATAATTGGCAATTTATCTGTACTGAAGTCCCCCAATGTTTGAGGTAGGGCGTAGAAGAAGGGCAGGTCATTCTCACTGGGGCCATAGAACCTCCATATTGACTCCTGCAGGCACCCTCAGCATCTGCTTTGTGCCTTAAAATTTTCCATGGGTGCTGCTGGTGAAACAAAATATAAACCCCCTCTTCCATCTAGAACATACTGAGTGTACCTTCTTACCTACCCACACCCACTTTAGCTTCATTGCTTCCTCTCTAGTGAGGTGAATCTCCTTGAGACTGTCCACTTCTGCGTTCATTTTCTTCAAGCTGATTGAGGACTGCATTCCCCCCCCCAATAATCTGTTTATCTTCCCTGGCCAAGGCAGACTTAGGATCCTTCTGCCCCGCCCTATCAACCCCCATCATCCACCACCTCCTCAAACTTACCTGACCATTCTGGGTATCCCCACAGACTACCATCCCCCCAATCCCAAATCCAATTCAGCCGGCAGGTTGTCCTGGTGGTGGGACGGGGAGGGACTCTGTGTGCAGTGTGTCACATACACCTGCATTGCCACATTTTCCACTGTTTTCTCTTCCCCCCCATCTGCGGTAGCATGTGATGTGTATGCAGGTGTGCATGCATCCCAGAACTGCAGCTCTTCCTCCCCTGACTACAGTCTGTGCTCGAGCATTGGTGCTACCACCAGGCCTCAACCTGGGCCGTGCACCACCGAAGTACCTGTCATCCTGATCCAGGATGAAGAGCTGCCTAATGGCAGTTGAATCCACTCCCAACCATCCCCCAGCAATCTGAGCACACTCCCAAACTTGGTTCACCAGTGTGGTGAGAGGTAAAGCATGCAGAGCCGCAGTTTCCTGCATTATCGACTAGCCTAGGACTGCATTCCTTTTAATGGTATGATGAAGACCGTTCACAATCCACATGACAAAATGATGATTTAATAGCTCCATTACTAAGCATTATGTGAGACAGGGGGATTGGTGGACTGGGAGTATGATCTGATACCCTCAAAAAAGTGATATCTCTCTAACATCCTGGATTTGAACCTCTGGTTCTGTTACCAAACAAACAAGGTGATAACATGTATCACCGCCTGAACTCTTTTAAATAGTTTTTTATTTTAATGGGTTCACCACAACATAACCCAGACAGACCGTCTTAGGGTAGCTGGTTTATTCCACTGGGGTGTCAAACAGATAAGGCATACTGATGAGTCCTGGTAGGATGACACATGTGTCTATGTCATCTGTTAGCACCTCAGCAAACTGTGAGAAGCCTTTTGGCACCATGCAATTCTGCTTAAAGTTGAACCAGCATAACATTCTGTGGTGATTTGCATATGCAGCCCATGATGCTTTGCATTGTGTGGGCATGTGTGATTTTGTATTTTCTTGAAACTTGGCTTCCCAGCCAAATGCCCTTTGGGGTAACCCTTACCTCAGTGTTTACGCACAGAGGTTCTTTGTCTTTTAAATCGTTTTTTATTTTAATGGGTTCACCACAACATAACCCAGACAGACTGTCTTAGGGTAGCTGGTTCATTCCACTGGGTGTCAAACAGATGAGGCATACTAATGAGTCCTGGTAGGACCGAAACACGTGTCTATGTCATCTGTTACACCCTTGCAAACTGTGTGAGAGGCCTTTGGCACCATGCAATTCTGCTTAAAGTTGAACCAGCATAACATTCTGTGGTGATTTGCATATGCAGCCCATGATGCTTTGCATTGTGGGGGCATGTGTGATTTTGTATTTTCTATGGAAGATAGACCACTAAACAGATAAAAAACTATAAATACAGCTAGCTCCTGCCGGCTCCATGGTGCCGAATAAAGGGTTCGCTCAGCGCACTGGTGACCAGGGTTCAAGCCCGGGTACCAGGAGCAGAGACTGGCAGGGAGGAGACTCACAAGCATCCATTGGATGCTTCCCTCCCAGTGGGGGGTATTTGCCTGGGAACTTGTGGGTGGATTGGGTGCCATGCTTGGGGGATGTGCTGCCTCAACATGCTCCCGCACGTCCCCACCCAAGGTCGCCTGCGCTTACTCAAGGCTGAGAACTGTGATGGGTGGGGCAAAAAATGAGAAAACAGCTCCCAGTCCAGCTGGATGATGAGCACCAGCTCCTGCTGTCACGAAGCCCTGGAGTCATCCCAGACCAGCCTCGCAGCCCTGGGATGCACCATCTGCTGATAAGGCAATCCCCCCACGGATGAAAGGGACCCTCCCAGCATAGGGATATGCCTTTCTACCCAGGTAGGCTGCTAATAGGGGCTGGTGGATGGCGCTAGGGTTCGAGAGGGTGTCAGAGGGCCTAGGCACTCCGGAGGAGTGGCTAGCAGGGAAGCTACGGGGAGGTGCATAAATAGAAAATACAAAACAAAAAAATACAGCTAGCTCCTAACACCTGGATCCTCAGCAGTTGAGACAAGTAAATGGACAAATACGTAACACAGAAACATAGAATCTGATGGCAGATAAGGACCGCTTGGCCCACCTAGTCTGCCCATTTCCCTACCTAATGAATAAGCTGTAGATCCTAGTTAACCAACAGCCTACTTCCTCCTACCCCCCACTAGAATTGCCTTATGTCTGTCCCATGTATTTTTAAATTCCCCCACTGTTTTTGACTCCACAACCTCCTCAGGAAGGCTGTTCCATGCATCCACAACCCTCACGGTGAAAAAATACTTCTTCACATTGCCTCTAAGCCATCTCCCCTCTATCTTCAAATTACATTTCTAGTGCTCTCCCCCCACCTCTGTAGACATCACTTTCCATACTCACGGAACAAGCCCCATGCTCCAAGTGGAGAAAGTGCAAGTTGGGGTGTGAAGTGAGGTACTAGGATAACCAGCCTCCTCCTCCTACCTGCCCTTCTGCATTATCTATTCCATACCCTGAAACATACAAAGTACCTACCCCATACCCATATTACCCTGGTTGACCTATTTACTCGGTATTATTTCGGTAATTTAAGGTGGATCAAGGCTGAGGCCCACCGAGACCACCTTCCTGCACTTGCAGGGTGTATGTTATGACCATAGTCTAATAAATATCTATCAAGGAAATGTTTAAACATTTCAAGGAACAACTGTTAACCAGATAGTCGGTAGTGTATTCCAGAGTTTACTCACCCTAATAGTACAAAGCTTTTTAAGCTCCCTTAGATTACTAGAGAGAGTCCGACTGACACAATGCCACTGCATCTCCTTTGTGGGATCCTGCAAGAGTGTAACAGTGGTAACACTACTCCAGATGTCAAAACAATATATTAAAAATAAAAAGGTATAAATTGACTTGTCCTCCTTCTCAGTCACTGGGACTGGTCTTCCTTTGTCCTTGTGGCATCCATATACTGTATTAGGAGTTCGGCATCATGCCAAGGAAAGCAAAGTGCCCCTCCAGTATTTCAGTAGCAGGAGAGAAAAAGTGAGCTACGATTCATACATGTCTTAGAATTATTGCCCCCTATTATGAAGGTACCCATCCGAGTCACTCACCCCAGTACACAGAAATCCCTTTTCTGTCCCTTCACTGTTCTAATCCGTATTACATGGCAAGGGGAACCCCAGCCCAAGGGGAGGGAGAAACAGCTATTCACAGCAGTGCACTTCTAATCTGGCCTGTTCATGAGACATTCTCTAAGTGGCATCCGTTCAGGTGTAGTCTCCCCATCCAGAACATTTTACTAATGAAATCAGAGTACTGCCTGATGGGTGGTTCCTGAGCGAGGAGTCACTCTACTGTTCACCTATGGTACAGTGATTCTAGTCCCTCATGAGTCCCAACAACTGATGTTATGTTTATAATTCCTCCCAAGAGATATTATTTACATGCTGCTTGGAAAGAGTAGTGAAGACCAGACTACCTAACAAGCAAAAATGCCCAGCTTGGGGCCCTCTGCATCTTAAGAAAGGTGCTCATAGGCAGTGTCAGTCATGCTCGTCCGGTAGTCCTAAATGAGCATATTGTGGCCCCTGCAACTCCTCCCTTCCCACTATCACCCCACAGCAGGAGGCTGTTCTGCGGCAGTATGATAGTACCCTCATGGTCATGGTACAACATACTTACAGGCTCCCATTTGTCACCGGGGATGAGGGGGAGGGGAAGGCCATGCAGGGGGGCATAGAAACATAGAAACATAGAATTTGATGGCAGATAAGGACCGCTTGGCCCACCTAGTCTGCCCATTTTCCTACCTAACAGATAAGCTGCAGATCCTAATTAACCAACAGCTTACTTCCTCTTACCCCCCCTCCTAGGACTGCATGTCTGTCAGACATCCTGAATTCCCCCACCGTTCTTGATCACACCTCACGCAGTGAGCAGCACCCACCACCTGCCGCCTGCCGCCCGCCACCGACACAGCCGGTAAGGCTGTACACCATTTGGTTCACAGCTTGAGCAAGATGGGGATTCATGTCAGATTATAAGATTCCAGATATGTGAATGAATCATTCACATATCTGGAATGTGTAGTATGGAGGTTGCATGCCCATTGGCTCACGCCAGAACAAGAACATACAGCCCCACCAACTGTGTCAGTCGGCAGGCGCGGCAGCAGGCTGGGGGGCTGCCACCCGCCGCTGACCGGGGGCGGGTGGTGGGGCTCAGTGGGCAGGTGGGGAGGGGGTACCCTAGACCACCAGGGATGTAGGAAATATTTATTTTATACAGATGCCCGTGATCGGCAGATAGCGTCCACTGGACCACTAGGGATATAGGAAATACTCTATTTTACACAGATGCCTGCGATCAGGGCAGATAGTGGTCCACTGGACCACCAGAGATATAGGAAATACTTCTATTTTTACACAGATGCCCGTGATCGGGCAGATAGTGGTCCACTGGATTACCAGGGATATAGGAAATACTTCTATTTTTACACAGATGCCCGGGAATCGGACAGATAGCGGTCCACTGGACCACCAGGGATATAGGACAGAATAGTTATTTTTTTTTACTACAAATGCCCGTGATTGGGCTGCAGGGGGCATCGGTCCCCAACGGCTGCTGCCTGGCAGGGCGCCAGGCGCAAGTTGTCAGGGATCAGTGCACCTGCATGCAAATGGGGCCATAATGACATGCAAATGGCCCCATGTGCTTTGCATACATTATGGCCCCATTTGCACGCATCCCCATGCTCCACTCTGGCCACTTGCGCTGGTGCAGTGCCACTGGGAGTGGCCAGGGTGCGATATTCAACGATGCTGTGCCATGGCGCAGCTCTGTTAAATATCGCCCAGTCCACACCCCTGTGTAGCCAAGTTGAGCTGCGCCCAAGCTTGCGCTACAGCCTGGCGCAGTTTGAATATCTGGGCCTTAATGTATGGAGCTCTAACAAATCATGACTTGTGGGACTGTTTAGGCTTAGACATGAAAAATCAAACATACCATACTTCATCCCACGTTTTACAAATAAGGGGTGATTTGTGCCATACCAACAAAAGAGCATTTTGGTATAACCAGAGGGTGGTGGCATTATGGAACTCACTTTCTGAGGTAGTGATAGGTAGCAAAAGCATGAATGAATTCAAAGTTAAATTGGATGATTATTGTGTTAGAAACAAAATTGATGGGTATTTTCATTGAATAATGGTGAGTGAAATGGACATTCATCTACTGTGCTCAGTATTAATCTGTGTAACCTAGGTACCTTAACAACGGAAGACGATACAACAGCAATATGCTTGGAGGTAGTCAGGCAGGCAGTGAGAAACAGTGTAACAAAAAAAATGGTAATAAGGGCTGATAATCCAATCAGCTAAATGCAATAAGATAATGGCAAACAAATTGAAGTAAAAATGAGAAAGAAAGCTATACCCAGATGGGGTGTAGCCAGGATACCTGCGTTAGCAAGGTAGCAAACAGTCACTTTTGTGGGTGAGGAAGTCTCTTGGTGCAGCAAGTTAGTCCAGTCCGAGAAATAAGCCCTAAAAGGCTTTGGAGCAGAACATTACAGTTCTAAGATTCTCAGCATGAAATGCTCATAGAGTGTACCTGAGTTAGCACAGACACTTGTGCAGATGGAGAAGTCTCTTTGTGCAGTAAGTTAGTACAGTCTGACAAATAAGCCCTAAAAGGCTTTGGAGCAGAACATTACAGTTCTAAGATTCTCAGCATGCAATGCTCAGAGTGTAGGCTGATCACTTGACCTTGTAGTGCACCAAACTATAAAAAGTTAGACAATGGCCATACTGGTGATGGAGGGGGCTGTTCTTCAATGCCTGCACTTTCAGAACCCCACTCCAGGTAGACCAGGATGGAAAGTGATGCCCAGCAAAACTAGTTTACTAAAAAAGCTGAATGGGGGGTGGGGGATGCTGAGCAGCCACGTGGAAGGCAGCAATGTTGTGTAGCTCTGTGTATTTCTAAACTTATATCTGTATTTTAAAAGTAATTTTGGGAATTTTCATTCTGCCCTCGCATCTCCTGAAACTTTAGATGCCCTGGACTGACCAGCTATGGGGAAAACGAGAGTCTTCACAGCTGCACCGCCTAATTTCTTCCACCCTAAAAGCAAGAAAGGGGATGGGCCCTTGCAGAACAGTGTAGCTGGGCCCACTGGTACAACTGATCCAGAAGAGGTGTCTCTGGGGACGATACATTCGACACTACAGCAGCTGGTCTGGTTGATCCAGGATTTGATCTGTTGACCCGAGAGTGGCAGCGCTTGAGACCAAAGCAGAGCTCACCCACCAAACAGTATCAAGATGGAGCAAAACCTGAATAATTCAATGGATGTATCCACTAAGCTTATTGGAACACATCAGTGTTCCGCTGCCAGATTGAGATGCTGGAGAACCAAGTGAGAGAGTGGAGCAGTCGCATATTGGGGCTCCTGAGTTGGCAGAAGGAGAGGACCCCTGGACTTTATGCAGACATTTTACCTGACTTGCTTGGCTTGGGTGAAGATGAGCCACAGCTCTCCTTGGAATGAGCTTTTCAGCTTACTCCCCATAGGGTGATACAAGAACAGAGGGGTACACGGACTCTGGTGGTTACTTGTACTGGAGTGGGAGTTTGTGATAGAATACTGGCTGCAGCAAAAAGACGGAGGACTTTTAAATCCGGGGACTCAGTTCTAAATATTTATCTGGATTTATCCTTTGAGACCTACCAATGCCGTAGGTCCTTTGATGGTGTACGTAGTCGTCTTCGGCAGCTTAAAATCTCTCACCAGCTACTCTACCTAGCCTGATTGCATCTGGAGTGGCAGGTTAAGATCTGTATGTTTAATGATCCTACTGAGGTTTAGAAGGTTCTGGGGCTGATGGATCAGGAGGTATCCCAGGACTTGGGGGCTACTGGTGCAGAAAGGGAGTGATTCTCCTGTTGGACTCTCTCTAACATGTTATCCCAATAGATCTGTATTAGCCTCCCCATTTGTTGTGCTTTCATTAAAGTAGACTGATTGGAGGGTAGTAGCATATTACCACATTTGTGCTAAAGGGCTGTACTCAAGGTTCTCTAATGCCTTACAATGCATATAATGATAAATACTGAATTTTTCCTTTTTTTTCCTCTGCAGCTGTCAATGGGACTCATATAATTTTGGACTTCTGAAAGTTTGAAACTAAAAGTCAGTGAGGGCCCTTCACTGTATGTTTATATGTAGGCATACTACCGATTTTGATTACAAGGGGAGCACAAAGAAATATTCCTGGCAAATTTAATTACAGTAGCCTATTACTTGTTATTTGCTGATCTTTATATACCGATGGGGATACTGGGTACTATTACAGGTGTATTTAAAAAGAAGTTTTGGTAATACAGGGGCTGTTATCCAATTTAGTTAATGGAGCTTTTTCGGGGTCTATGGGCTGGCTAGCTCACATGCCTGCAGGTCCTATAGGGGTCAGTTGGTGTCAATTCCCCTTTTTCGAAGCCTTCCTTGGCTGAAGGCTTTTGGTTTTTTATTCTGGAATATTTGTGGCTAATTCCCCAGGTTGGTCTTAAATGAGGGGTGGAACTTGATAAGCTGGGGATGATATGTCCTCATATATGTATTTTGATGTATACATCTATTGTGAACCCACTCCTGTGTATTAGCTTGCTGTGAGTGTTACTTGCATTTTAAGCTTAATAAAAATATAATACAAAAAAAAAAACTGAATAGGGATGCTGCCCAGAGAAGAGACAGAGAAGCAGACCAATACCAGCAAGCCTCAAGGCGTCTCATTTGGTGGGTGACTGTGTGTATGGGGATACCCTGCTACTCCATCTTGATCAAGAGAAGGAGGAAGCACTCTTTCCCCCCACTACAGCCCAAGGTAACCCATATTATGACCCCAAAGTGCAATCTGATGAGGTAGGTGAGAACTGTAACCAGTGCTGTCAACATCCACTGTATATACCGGCAAGAAACCACTATCCCAGTAAGCACAATAGTAGGTAAGCTGCTTTAGGGAATGTGAGTGCAGATATGTAATATAATAATGATAAAACTAATGATGTCAGACATGTATAAAACTGCTAAGCAAATTTTTTTTTCTTTATTTCGAACAATCAGTTTTACAACCTTTGAGTCAGAGACTCATTTACAAAGGTACCTTGTTGCAGGGAGGGTGGACAAACAATCATGTGTAGTTTAGGCAGTGGTAACAGTACAAGTGAGATACAGGCGTAAATAAACAAACACAAGTTGTTTTAACTATACATGGCAAAATCATACTCTGCAGTAGAAACCAGTGCTTAGTAGTCTGTGGGATCCCAGGAAACTCTGAGAGGTACTATTTGGGACAGAATACAGCTCCAATTATTGACAGTTACAGCTCCGATTATCAACGATGTATTTTCGAAGGGCTGTTTTGAACTGGCCAATTCTGAGAATGCCTGTGATGTTCACAAGGAGAGAGTTATACCAGACAGGTGCTCTATGGCGAAAGGATCTTTGGCAGAGTGAGGTCCTGGCTCTAGGTACTAGGAAGGTGGCTTTAGTGGAATTACGGGTGAGTGCAGGCCGGGTGGCCTGTTGCAGGGATGTGGTGACCCCTGGAGGGCATAGCCCAGATAGGGACTTTTTTGCCAGCAGGCAGGTGTGGTATTTCAGTCGTTCCTCAAAGGTGAGTATGTCTGAGGCAGAGTATAGCAGGCATGTGTGGGTTCTGCTATAGGCACCAGTCAGGAGCCTGCAGGCTTTGTTAATTGAGGTCTGGACTTTAGTGAGGGCAGTAGTGTCTACAGCTGCATAGGTCGGGAGTCCATAGTCTGCCAGAGACAGCACGGACAAGGTGATGGCCAGTTTTAAGGCAAATTCAGGGAGTCAGTCTTTGTGGCGATACAGGAGACCAATCCTGGAGTTCATGGCTGATGACAGGGTTTTTAAATGGGTGTGGAAGGTAAAGCCTGAGTCGAAGGTGATGCCCAGGTACTTGTCGGTTGCTACCTGTTCAAGTGGGTGGAGTGTGCTGGGGGTGATGAGAAGGGGAGAGTCACTGGCGTTGTTTTGTCGGTCTGCAAAAAGCATCGATTTCATTTTTTTCAGGTTTAGGACTAGCCGATGGCTGTTGAACCATTTTCTGCTTGGCTAAAGGTGCGTTGCAGGGTGCTTTGGAGGGAGGTGGGTCCGAATGTGATACGATGATGACAAGCGTCATCAGTGTAAAGAAATATTTTGTCAGTGCAGGAGCTTGGGAGGGTGTTTAGGAAGAGACTAAAAGGGTAGGCCCAAGGATGGAGCCTTGAGGGACCCCAGAGCATACTGGTAGGTTAGTAGACAAGGTCCCATTCAGCTGGACTCTTTGGGATCTATTCTGTAAGTAGCTTGAGAACCAGTTCAGAGGGCCAGGTGAGAAACCCAGTTGGCTAAGGGAGTTTAGCAGTAGAGGGTGACACACAGTGTCAAAGACCTTAGATAGGGCGATGAATACCGCACCTGCAAGTTTCCCAGCATCAAACGCAGAGTGGATTTGGTGGGAGAATTCCAAAAGGGCTGTGGAGGTGCTGTGACCCGGGTGGAAACCATGTTGTTCAGGGCATAATATGTCATATTTAGATAGGTATTCTATGAGCTGCATGGATACTATTTTCTCCAGGGCTTTGGGGAGGAGGATGGGCCTGTAGTTATTTGGTAGTGTTCGGTCTCCAGACTTATGGATAGGGGTGATTTCAGCCTGTTTCCATGCATCCGAGAATTGACCAAGGCATAGGGATCGGTTGAGGACATTCGTGAAGGGAATTAGCATGACATCCAGCGTGAGGCGGAGTATCCTGGAGTCAAGGGGGTCGCTGCTTGGGTTGTGGGAGGTGAGGGCTTTTAACTCATTCTATCCTGTTGTCACTTAGAATGTTCAGATACCCTCTGCCTGCTGCTAGAACACCTGCGTGCCTGAAGGGATTTTAGATCTGCAGCATTCATACAAACACACTGTGCTTAAACCTACATATCTTAAAAACCATACATCCAATTTTAAAACTGTAAAAAGAAAAGTTTTTCAGGACAAAAGGTTTTTGAAAATGAGCGAGGTTTGGTAATGTCTATTTAACTGGATTTATTGTTGTGTAAGGTTGTTTTCATATTTTAATAAATTCTGATGATTTTATCTAAATATAATTATGCTCTGTTTAGTTAGTCATGCAAAATATTAAATTTCTGTAAAATTGTTGATTACAATTGTTAAAATATATAATAAACATCTGTAACTTTCTAAATATAAATTTTGCAAGTTTTTACAATTTTTAGTCAGAAATCAATATATGAATCACTTGTTATTACAGTTTGAGTTTTTTGTTCCACTCCACTGGTTGGAATTTTGCAGTGTTTAATTCTTCTTACCACTGATTTTAGTTTATGAATCTGATTATCAATTTTTGTTTTCCCCCAGTTTAGTAAGAACATATTTACATTACCTTAGAAAGACATATCAGGAAGTGATGCAGGCAGGAAGTGCTTTGTGAGGTCAAGTGATGTAAATAGGAAGAACACCTCCAGTGTAGGTCAGTGAGCTGACACAGGAAATGGAGACATTTGTTAGTGCTGGAGGTCTCTATGATTAATTGCATATTTGCTGTAGTTAAAATGTATAATTTAATTGAAATAAACTATTTTATTTTATTTTGTAATAAAATCCCATAATAAGAGAGGAAACTGTATTTTATTTGTGCTGTTTGCTTTATCATACTGTAAATGAAGCATGATGCTGTTCATGTAAAGGCTCGCAGTCTTTCAGTAAACATCATGCTACATAAATCTGTGTATTTAATTTCCAGGTATAGTTTATTTTGGGGTTGTATTATGGGATGGTTTAAGGTGAGGGAATGACTGTATGATGTAGCACTGTGTGTTAGTGGCGGGGGTCCTGCATTCATAATACAGGCTTAGATGCACTTCATATGTTCTGGGGAAATGAGAGGGCTGTGCCTGTAATAATGGTGCTAATATACACTGTAGATATATTATGGGTATCGTATAGGATGATGAAATTGCTGAAAGGCACTGGTAATTTGGGGTATACTGTGTCATGGGGAAGGGGGTGGGTGTGCCTGTACCAAGGAATGATGCTCATAGGCACTGCAGTCATTTGCATCATGAATTGGCACCTGTCCTTGGGGTATACTCAGTTGTAGGGAAGCAGGTGGGGCCTGCACCCGGTAAGTGTGTCATATGCCATGCAGAAACATTGTGGGTACACATACAGGGTGATGACATGGGCATCTATAAGGTTGTGTACTATGTGCTGTGTCACATGGTTTGCCTGCATACATGTGATATGTTGCAACATTCAGTATGGCGCACTGTGTTGGTGGGAAGGAGTGTGGGTATGCCTGCACCATGGAATAATACTCATTGGTACACATGTGTACTGTGTGCTATGTTTTGTTTGAATGGACTGTATAAGTCATACACTGGCACTGATCACATCACAGTGCATCAGAGGTAAGGGCTGGTCTGAAGCATTATGAGCACAAGGGACTAAAGTGGTTGTGGAGTGATTCAAACTTGAATAGAAAATTACAGTGCATCTGAGGGTAGTGTTGGAATGAATCTTGATGTGCACAATGGACTACACCATGGTGACTGAGGAGGGATCCATATCAGTAATGCACATCACAGAGTGTCAGAGATAAAGATTGGACTGAAGACTGATGAACAAATGGACTAAATCAGTGACTCTGGTGGGATTTAACCTGGACAGCACTTTACAGTGCAGTAGAGGTTGGGGCTGGACTGACACCAGATCAGTCAATGGACAACATCATTGGCTCTGGAGGGATCTGAACCTGAAATACACTTCACTGTTCACTACAGTTTGGGGCTTGACGAATGCATGATAAGGAGATAGATTTTACAAGTGGCTGTGGAGGATTTGAGCCTGAAGAATACTTTACAGTGCATCAGAGATTGGGGCTGAACTTATGTCATATGAATTGATGGGCTACACCAGTGGATGTGGAGGGTTTTGAACATCAAATGCATTTCACAGTGCATTATGGGATTGATCTGACTGATACATGGTAAGTCGATGACAACACCATCATCTGTGGAAGGATCTGACACTGAAATGCACTTCACTGTTCACTACAGTTTGGGGCTCGACTGACACATGATAAGGAGACAGATCTTACAAGTGGCTGTGGAGGATTTGAATCTGAAGAATACTTTATAGTACATCACAGATTGGGGCTGAACTGGTGTCATATGACTTGATGGACTACACCAGTGGATGTGGAGGGTTTGAACATGAAATGCACTTCACAGTGCATTATGGGATTGGTCTGGACTGATGCATGGTAAGTCAATGGACAACACCATCAGTTGAGGAGGGATCTGAACCTGAAATGCACTTCACTGTTCACTACAGTTTGGGGCTCGACTGATGCATGATAATGAGCTAGAACTTACAAGTGGTTGTGGAGGTATTTTAACCTGAAGAACACTTTACAGTGCATCAGAGGTTGAGTCTGGATTGACGTCATACAAGTAGATGGTAAACACCAGTGACTGTGGAGGGGATTCAAAACTGATTTGGCCTTTACAATGCATCAGAGATTGGGGCTGGACTGATGCCAGATAAATTGAAGGCAACACCATTATTTTTTCATTTTAAAGAATCAGCAACTGCTTATTAGGGAGAAAACTCAAGTACAGAGCATGAGACAAACATGCTACTGACCCTAACCCACTTATCATCCATAACACAGGGAGCAACATGCCACATAGATTTTAACATAGCTATAATCCAAACATAAACTCTTTAAAAAAGTAACAAAAGGCGCTGAATTCATGTGACCTCATCTAGTACATGCATAAGAAACACTATCTCCCATCAGGAATGCCAGCCGGATCCATAAGATGTGATCACACAGGATGACCAGAAATTATCCCAAAATGAACAAAGTAACAACTATGAAAACTTATAAATAAAAATAAAAACAAATAAAGTAAATACAGATTACAAATCGAGGTTTTGGTACCAAAATGAAGTGAGTATTTTAGGGTAAGAGCAACACCTCCATCTTGAAACTAAGTTTTCAGTCACCATGCTCTTCCTGCCCCAGTGTGCACTCTGACTGGTTAGTGGAAATAGTGATGTGTGCAATAAGCATAGAGGAAGCATGGCAACAGTAAGGATCAATATGATCAGATGGTGATACACTAGAGAGCTAGGACAGGTGCAGGTGAGGGCTGTGACCCTAAATGAAACATCAAAAAAATCACTGTACACTCCAAAGCCCAGGCGCCACTTTCCCTCCAGTGACGGTTGTAAAAAATATGAGTCCTTGCTTGAATGCTAAATAAGGATTTAGTCTAACGTTTCATTGATAGAATAGTGGAAGGCACAACAAAAGATCTGCATGCAGGTTCCCTGGTGCTTTGACAACTAAGGCTTCATCAGGGGGATGGTGCCTGCATCTAAGACAATCCCTTTATACCAATTAAATTCAGAATTGGTGATGTCAGAAAATCTGACCAATCACAGAGCTCGATTTTTAAATACAGAAATATTCAGCTCACTTAGCGGTATAAATGGACTAATAGTTATAACAATCATGATATCAGTTACAACATGTTATTGTAGAAAAATACCCCAAAAGACAAAAAAATACACCAAAGTGGTGACGGCCAATCAGATTGCTCGAATAAAAAAAAAATATAAGTTATGAAATTATAGTGTCAACGGATCAGCAACATGTTACACTAAAATAAGATGATTTGTTGTTACAATACAAGCTAATGGCAGAATGAACATAATACATCTTACACAGCACATGCAAAAAATAGTAAATTTATTTTTTTATGTATTAAGGCTTGTTTTCTCAAAAATAGCCAATGGGAATGCATATTACATTAGGTAAAATCAGTAAGGGTACAATGTCTCCTAATAGCTGGTACAACTTATTCATCAAATGTAAACAAATGCTTGAGCTGCACCAAGAGAAAGATATGGATGCCAATCGGCGTCATCAGGCACTACAGCACATGATTTAGGACGCCATATGGCGTCATCAGGAAAAAGAGGTATTTTTTTATGACGCCATATGACGTCATCAGGAAGGAATGAGTTAAGAGAAAAGGTTTGGCGTCACTGGGTGAGATTGTTCTGAAGCGGAATAGGGGCTGGGAGGTAGTGGTGTGGGTGGATGGGGGGATGGGGTCAAAGAAATGGGGAGGAAGAACCGCACTTAGGTCAGAGAAAGTTTTGTTTAGGCAGTCTTCAGAGCATGTTTGGTCCGTCGAAACTGCCCCATTGATAATGATCTGAGGGGGGGGGAGCAGGTATTCCTATTAAGTTCTTTTATATTATCCCAGAAAGCTCTGGCTGAGCCCCAGAAAGATGTTAGAGCTGCCTAATAGTGTCTGGCTTTTGCTTGTTTGATGGCCCAGGTGCATTGGTTATGGGCCATTCTATAGGCTTGCCTATCCGCCGTTCTGCCGGACTTGCCTGCAATATGCCATAGATTGTCCCTCTGTTTTAGTTGCTGGATCAGTGCGGGGGGAAATCCATGCAGCGGCCCATCTTTTTGGGCTAGATATGGTGATGGGAGCAAATAGGTCACAGGCATTGCTGAAGACACTGGTGAGGTAGATTAGGGCAGTATTTATGTCTGATGCAAGGGTGATTGGGGCCCAGTCGAGCTGTGCAAGATGCCGCTTGAGATTGTCAAGGCCCCTGGGGTGGAAACGACGATGAGGGGTGCTATTATACTCAGGGCTGAGTGTGGGGGAGGACCAGAAACATAGAACAGGAGAGTGATCACTGAGTGAGTCTGCTAGGACATTTACCGATTTCAATTTGTGTGGTCGATTAGAGAGTACTACGTCTAGGAGGGAGCTGGTCCCCTTTGCTTGGTTAAGTCTAGTGGGCTGGGTGACCAATTGAGATAGGTCAAGAGCCGTGAGGTCGTCCTTTATGTTTTCTGATGAGGGGGCTGAGCCAATTGGTGTTAAGGTCTCCCAGAATTAGCTGTTCAGCCTTGTGTGGTAGGGTGTCAAGATAGTCTATGAGGGCATGGATAGCTACGCTTTTTGCTCGTGGGGGTATGTAGGCGGTGGTAAGGTATAGGGGGCCACGACCGGGGTGTGGGGTGATTTTCAAGGTAATAGCTTGAGCCCCGTAGCCAAGCTCAGGGGTTGGTAATGCATGGCCTAGGATGGAGTCGCACAGGTAGATTGCACACCCCCCTCCATGCTTACCCACCCGATCAGCCCTGAACAGAGTAAAACCTGGGAGGGAGACAGCTGAGTCTGGAGTAGACTGGGAGAGCCAGGTTTCCACTATCATAAGGATGTCCGGTGTGTGCTGTTCAACCCAGCATTGGAGTACTGCAGTTTTCTTAGGGACACTGCATATATTCATAAATGCAATGCAGAGACCTTTGCCAGGGTTGGGTGGTGGCATTGCAGTAACGCCAGGCACAGGGTTTGGGTGCACATTTCCTGAGAGCAGGAGGAGTAGGGTAATTAGACGCATCAAGGGGCTGTGGTTGCTGTGGGGGAGACGTTTTTGAGGATGCCACGATCTCAGGTGGGTGGTGCATGGGATAAGGAGTGAGATGAGGGCAGGTGTAGCTAGTGCGGAGAGGGACCATCGGATACAGTATTCGGGGGACATGGGGTTGTGTACTTGTGGTGGGTGGGTGAGGTCAGAGTGGTGGTCCAGTGTGTGAGGTGGGTAGGTGAAGATGGGCATTAGGGTAGATGGGCTGTGATAATAGTGATAATAGAGATACTCCATCTGGATGGGCTGGGATACAGGCAGGGGCACATATGTGGGGGATTTATAGGGATCTATAGCGGTGGGTGGGTGGAGTAGCAGGAGGAGTGACGAGATTCTCCAGAGTATTGCAAGGGACATGCTTGTGTGTGGTTTAGTAGCAGTGAACATAGACTTAGAGAGCAGGCTCCCTCTAGTGATGAGGAGATATAATCTGCAAATGGAGAAGCTGGCTGAGTGGTTCTGGCACCCCATGTGACTATTGCTATAAAACAGAGTGCCGATCAAGGGTGGTGGTGGGGGAGGTGGGGAGCCGGCACGCAGTGCCGGCAGGGCCAAACAAAGCTGGAAGACAAAGGAATGCTCTCTAGAGGTAGCCAAGCACTACTCCTCAACGAACTCTGTGAGGCATACCTATGCAGTCCAGGGGGGTGGGGAGTGAGTCCTTCTGTGGAGGTCCTGGGAGGGCAGGCTCTCCAGCCCTCACGACCCTCAGTGGTCTCGGCAATGGATGCAGGAACCCCTGGAAGTGAGGAGAGATGGGTTTTTAAGCACAAAGCTAGAGGCGTGGTCTGGTGAGTAAAATTACACAGCACAGGAGTCTAATATCTAATGCAGTGCTGTAAATGAATGGCTGTTACGGGTGAAACAAGCTTAAGATTATTTTGGGCTCAGCAAGCAGCCTCTTGCAGGTCGCAGATGTTTAGCTCAGGGCGTCCTGCTAGAGGGCTGGTGTGAGAGAGGGGAAAAGTGGCTATGGTGGGATTTTCTTGCACTTGTGTGGCGCGGGTTCCAGCACTCAGCTCAGTACAGTCTGCAGATGTTCCTAAGCAGAGAAAAATACTGCCCGAGGTTGAGAGGCTGTACTGCTACCACTAAAATTAAATTAAATTAAATTAAAGGTACCGAGGGGCTCGGGTTCGACTCCCGTTTTGGCGATAGGGCTCTTCCTTAAGATTATTTGACCCAACACTGGTGTAATAGGCTGACTTTCCTTTTAAACAATGCTGAGCACTCTGGCTGTAAATAACAAGCTAAACAGTGGTACTAAATTGCAGGCAAACAATTAAAGTAACTTCTAGGAATGCAGTTTAACCCTGATCCTGGCACAGTAAATTGCAGTGTAAAAAACTATCTGTATTGCTGCACCGACAATTAAGGTGCGATGGTGAAATTCAAATTTTAAACAGCAAAAAGTCTTTGTCAGATCCTGTTTGGCACCAAAAGCACTCCGTTTAAACAAATCTGGAAGACAAAGGAACGCTGTCTATAGGCAGCCAAGCGCTGCTCCTCAATGAACTCTGTGAGGCGTACCTATGCAGTCCAGGGGGGTGGGGGGGGCGAGTCCTTCTGTGGAGGTCCCGGGGAGGGCAGTCTCTCCAGCCCTCAAGACCCTCAGTGGTCTCAGCAGTGGACACACGAAATATATAATGACTGTGATGGTCATGCTCATTCTCAAGTTTTTTGCACAATGGTATGTCGCCAGCCTTTTATAGGACAGAACAAGGGGACGACTTTCAGGGTCTTCACTCTGGTTTGGTAATTGTGTACCACCTTACTTGCACACCCTCCAGGGTAAGGCTCACCTGCTTTAAGGATGCCAATGCAATCCCATAGCTTTTCTCTTTTGGATGCCCCAGGTTGCCTTCAGTGGTCGTGTCTTTGGTAGGTGGAAGTCAATGTCTTAAATATGGAATTCAGGCCACACACGACAGATATTATATGAAAACAATACCTCTTTATTTGCTTTCTGCAGTAGTTGGTTCTGGTACAGACTAGTTTGCAGGTGGATACAACATTTGCTGTGCTTTTTCAGAAGTTTTCTGACTACAGGGTTAACCTTTATAAAAGCTATGTTACACACAGCCTTTCCCAGGTCAGACTGACTCTCTCTGTCTCCACTCTAACCAGCCTTTTCATACCCCTGCTCCAGCAAGTGTGAAAAATACTTTTTGAAGTTTTACATCTTTTCCATATACTTAAAGGAAAACTGTCAAAATCAATTGCGACCCCAACCCCCAAAGGCTTACTCCCCCGATAAAGCTTTTCACAAAGAAAAGCCTTCTTTTTATCAGCTGGTACTTACTTTATTTTAATTCTGAAAAGTTTGGGAGTCAGGAAGATGGCAGACCATGCTTGACTCCATTTAATGAGAAAGTATAGCGCAGTGGTTTAAGGCTCTGCTCTACAAACTTGGAGACCTGAGTTTGAATCCCACAGCCCCCACTTTCATACTGTGTGACCCTGAGCAAGTCACTTAACTTCCTTGTGCTCCCAGATCGTACCTGTAAACAAACTTCAGCTTAGTGTGTCTCTCCTGGTTAAAAAAAAAAAAAAGCGTGGTGCCACACTGCTCGCTGCAATGTAGAGGTAGGGTCCAATTTTGTTCACAGCCCACTAAATGCCAAGGTCCTCTTTCTCTACTGTGGAATACCCCATCTCCTGGTTGGGCATTCTGCTTCCTGCTGAAATATGCAGTGGGATGCTTCTCCCTATTGCTTGCCTGTTGATTGAGTGCTGCTCCTAAGCCTCGGACTGATGCATCAGTATGGACTATGAATTCCTTCTCATAGTCTTGGCTAGCGAGGAAAGGAGCCTGGCAAATGACATTTTTGAGCTGCTCATATGCCTTTCAACAATTTCCTTTCCAATCACCTTGTCAGGTGTTCATTTGGCTGTGAGGTCAGTTAAGGGCACAGCCACAGCACTGAAGTTTGGTATAATCTTTCTGTAATAGCCTGCTAACCCCAGGAAAGTTCTCACTTTCTTTTAGTGGTGGGTCTGCCCTAGTTGTTAATGGTCTCCACATTTGTTGCTGCTTCTGGTGTCCCAGGTATGTCACTTCTGACATGCCTACATGGTACTTTCATGCTTTTACTGTCAGACTTGCTTTTTGCAGCCAGGACAGTACCTCTCTGACATGCTCAATATGTTCCACCAAGATCTGTCTGTAAATTGTGATATCATCCATGTAAGTAATAGCAAATTCCCCAGTCCCATTCAAAATTCTGTCCACCAACCTTTGGAAAGTTGTTGGATCACTTTTCATCCCAAACGGTATGACCATAAATTCAAACAAGCCAAGGGCGTGACAAAAGTGGACCACTCCTGGGCCTCCACAAGTACTCTTTGGTCAGATCAATAATAGTGGGGTATTTGATGCCCTCTAGGCATTCCTGGATTTTCTTGGTTCTTGGCATAGGGTATGCATCAGTCACTGTGAAGGAAGTAAGTTTGTAGTAGTCCACATAGAACCACATTGTACCATCCTTTTTAGGGATCAAAACTACTGATGAAGCCCAAGGGCTTTTAGATTCCTGTATCACCCTTAACTGTCTCATCTCTGTCATCTCCTCCTGCATCTGGTCTCATACACTAGCAAGGATCCTGTAAGCACTTTGTCTCACAGATTACCATGAGACAGTCTTGATCTCATGCTCTGCCAATCTAGTGTATCCTGGCATGAAAGTAAACAGAATCTGAAAGGTCTGCAGTGTCACAGCAATGCCTGTCACCCGATTCGGGTTCATCTGTGTGGAAAGCTGGACTGCATCCACGGAAGTCTCGCCCTTGCTATCTTTGAGCTGATTGGTTATAGGATCCTCCTTCTCCTCAGCTGGAGAACATATTGCTGTGAAAACCAGCTCCTCTTGAGCATGGTATGGTTTGAGCATATTTACGTGAAAGGTTCTGCCTTTGCAGGTACGGTCTGACAGTTCAAGTACATAATTCAGATCATTTAGTTTCTTGATCACAACAAAAGGACTCTACCAGGCAACTGAAATTCATTGTGTTTCACTGGAATCAGTGCCATTACTTTCTGCCCAGCCTGATATGCTTAAACCCTCACACCCCAATCGTACCATGTTTTCTGCTTGCTCTGGGCTTGCAGAAGCTTAGAAACAGAAATATAGAATTTGCTGGCAGCCCTTATTGAAGTAAAAAAGCGTGCAGCATGCATGCCGCATGCTTATTAAGCATGCGGCATGCATGCTGAACACATGCTGCACACTTGTATTTCTATAAGGGAAATAAGGACAGCTTGGCACACCTAGTCTGCCCATTTTTAACCTACCTAAAGTATCACCATGGGTCTTGCTTTATCTTGGGCTTATTTTCCCTCCCCTTCCTTTCCCTAAGCTTCCTTAATACCTATCCAATGCATTCTTGAACTCCACTACTATTTTCGCCCCAATCACCTCCACTGGAAGGCTGTTCCAGGAATCCACCACTGTTTCAGTGAAGAAGTGGTTCAATGTGATATCGGCAAAAATAAGATAGCGCCAACCAAAATCGCGAAGAGCAAAACTGTGAGGAGCACTACAGCATGCCCCCAAAACAGTGACCAGCTGCCGTAACTTTTTCTGTTAGGGGCTGAGCCCCCCACACCCCCCTACTTAACATAACTACCACCGAGAGGGGGGGACACAAGTCAGGGACAGGGACAACCTGAGGATGGGGGGGGGATACACTCCAGTGAAACAGAGGTTGAGGAGGAGAAAGTCGGAACAGCACTCACAACCATGCTCGGGGACACAAACACACATTGAGGGGAGCAAAGGGGTGGAGGGCATCAAAGTTGGGAGGATGGGCAAGCATCAAGAAAAAAAAATACCATACAGCCATTCTCGAACCCAGGCAAGCTAGCCACACAAGCAGTGACTGTAACCACTATGCTATGTAGCCAGCCCAGATTTGGTACTGCAAGAAACCGCCTAACTAGTGCTCACAGTAACTCCCATAACTCCCGACTGCCGAAAGTAAAGTGCTGACCTTAACATGTGCTCTTATTTCACGGTAGCTAATTTCACATTCGTTATTTTGTTCTCATCCAAATTGACTTGTTCAAATTGAGTCGCTCTTTTCACAGGATACACTTTCTCACATCTCTCATGAATGTACCCCTTTCAACTTGCTAGCATGTCATCTTGTGCACTCTTTTCAGAAAACTACTCCCTTTCTGTACCTTGTTTATCCCTGTGAGCTATTTAAAGGTCGCTATTATATCCCCTCTCCCTCCTCCTTTCCAGGGTGTACATATTTAGATCCTTTAATCTCTCCTTGTAGGGCTTCTGATACAGACCTTGCATCATTTTAGTTGCCCTTCCCTGGAGCACCTTCTCTCTGTATTTGTCCTTCTGGAGATGTGGTCTCCAGAACTGGGCACAGTACTCTATCAGTCTTGTCAGTGATCTATACAGAGGTATCACCACCTCTCTTTTCTGCTTGTGATACCCTTCCCTATGCACTCCATCCTCCCACTAGCCCTCCCAACTGCCTTGTTGCACTGCATGGCCATCTTTTGGTCAGCCAATATGATCACCCCATGTCTCTTTCCTGCTTGGTGGTTGTCAGTACCACTCCTCCCATTTTGTACACTGCCCTGGGTTTCTGTGCCCCAAGTGCATTATTTTGCACTTTTTTCACATTGAAACCCAGCTGCCATACCCGTGACTACTCCTTGAATTTTCCCAGGTCACTGCTCATCCTTTCCACTCCCTCTGGAGTGTCTACCCTATGGCAGAATTTGACGTCATCTACAAATAGGCAGACCTTCTTTTCCAGCTCCTCTGCAAAGTCACTTATAAAGACATTAAAGAGGACCAGTCCCAGCACTGATCCCTGAGGCACCCCACTGGCTACCCTCCCTTCTTGGAGTGAACTCTGTTTACCACCACCCTGTGCGACTATCCCCTGACCAATTTCTTACCAAGTTTATCACCTTTGGACTCACTCCTAAGCTACCCAGCTTGCTCCTATGTGAAATGGTGTTGAGCGCCTAACTGAAATGTACAATAGCGTCTCCTATGCAAAGTCCATGTGCTCTTCTGGAAGTTCAGTACCTACTCTATGATGCTTCACTTGCTTGTGGGGATCTTCCCAGCCCATTGCTCCATGATCAAATTCATTGAGCCTCTCACTCTGTGTACAGAAATAGCTCAAAGGGTGAGAATCCTGTGGTCTCCTGTGGCACTTCCCTGTAGGCAAATAGCAAGTGGGGCAAAAATAGTTCCCTGTCTCTGTCTGCAAAAGGCTGAAGCATGTGTTTTAGCATGGCGTTAAATCTCTCACATAAGCCATTCCCCTAGGGATTAGTATGGGGAAGTTTTTAGCTGTCTCACCTTTCATTTTTCCACCAGGTAGTTATCAGAGTGGACATGACATCAGTGCTCCATCTGATAAAATTTCCTCAGGGAACCCCGCTATGCAAAAAATTCCCAAAAGCTCATCTGCCATCTTTTCTGCTTCCACAGAAGACATGGCAATGGCTCAGGATAGCTAATTGCAAAATCAACAACTACCAAAACAAATCTTGTACTGCTCTTACTAGTAGTATTCAAGGGACCCACAGTATCAATGGCTGCTCCCCTGAATGGCTCATCTACAACAGGCAATGACATAATGCCTTATCTCCCACCTTTCCTGTCTTTTGGCAAGCTGAACAATGTTTGCAGTACCAAGCCACATCTGAAGAGATAGTGGGCCAGCAGAAATTTTACAAAAGTATATTTTGGGTCCTATCTGTTCCTAGGTGCCCAGACATTGGAATGTCATGAGCCAGTTGTAGCAGCTGTCTCCTGTATTCCTGTGGCACCAATATCTTGGAATAGTTCCCTCATTTTTGCTCCTGTTCTTGCACACCTCACCACTAACCCATCCTGAGCTTTCAAGTATCCAGTTTGTGGCATACTCTCACTGCTGTTAAGAGTCTCTTCTAAGTCCATTATTTTACTCAAGCTTGAGTCCAGCTGTTGTGTTTGTATTAGAATATATGTGGAAACACTGCCCAGCCCCCCAGCTGTCTCTGTGCTTAGCTGCAGTTCACTCTCTGGGGTTTCAACTTGAAGAGGTGTGAGATGATCAGGCTCTCCTGGCTGAATGCTTGATGCACTATCAGCCTCCCCTGTTGGCTGCTGTGGAGGAGCTTCCTGAACCATTGACACTCCCTCCATTGCATTGACTGTGCTGAGAGTTTGCCTCTTTGGATTATTTTTGGGTATCTCTGATTGTATTTCTAACACACTGACTGCCCCCTCACTTTGTAGCTATGAGGAACCTTACAAGTCTTTTCCCTGCACCCCACCCCCCACTGCCTTTTTCTGTCACAGTCAGCAGCTGTCTCCTGCTGCAGCTGAGGGGTAGCCTCACAACCCCATGTCTCTCTCTCTCTCTCTCTGTGTCTGCGGATGATGCCCCAGTGCTCTGATAGTGTCTCCTCCTCACAATGTGTAGACTCCTTCTGCAGCTGTGGGTAGTCTTGTGCTGCCCTGACTGCACATCCATCTCACAGTCTGCAGACTCTTTTTTCAGTTGTGAGGTAGTTCTGTGTTGTTTTGTCTGCCCTCTTTCTCATGTTCCTGTTCAGTGCAGGACAGAACAGAAATCTTGAGTGTATGTTATTCTCTGAGCTTGGCTCCTTGTTGCAACACAGGCAATAGTTCCACAGGGGTCTAGATCATTACCCAGAATGACATTAAAGTGCTGGCCTGCAAGCACTCCCATTTCTGGTGTTCTCTTATTAGAGGAACCTTAGCTATGGGTACCACCACTGTGGCCCCCCCATAACAGATTTAATTCTAGCAGTCTCCCCTGTCAGAATTAGGCCCTTTAACACTAATGATTGTTTAACAAATGACAGATGTAACCCCTAGAGGGTGCTATCCCAAGGGCTACCACTCCTGCCTGCTCAGTTGATAACAGGTTGAGGGGCCTGGATCCAATGGCGGGCGCCTCCACCCAGAGATCGGGGTTGGAAGGGTCAAAGGCGACCTGATCGCAGCCCTCTGGGTCACTGCAACCCCCCTTTCTTCCCACTAGTGGCTCACCAGCACTTCCCACTCTACCGTTATGACTTGCCCTTACCCCCAAGTCAGGATGGCTAACTTGGTGCTGAGGACCCCCTGTAAAATGAGATGTAGTTATACAATAACCCAGGCACAAAAGGGTAGCACAAACACACAGTTCAAGCGATATACTTTGCAACAACAAATCTGATTTATTAAGGGGGAAGTAACAAGGATGGGGGGAATCAGGTTAATAAGCTTAACACTTCTACTATATAGGGCACTGTGCACAGGCCAATCCTATTAGTCATTGTCTTTGGGTACCCAGGTCTTACAAGGCTAGCCTATTCATTGCAGCTGGTCAGGGCCCTTGAGAAGAAACAAGCATTTGATAGCTAGGTTAGATTTGCAATAGCCCTCAGGCACAATTCATGCAGCCAATGAACAGCCAGACAACTCTGGTCCTTAGGAAGAACATTTGACAGGGAGCTACCCTGATTTTTAGTACTCACGAATCCTGCAGCACGATCCCTCTCACAGCACTACAGGAGTTAGCCTGTGATTCAAACGCTGCTCCACACATTTATATGTAATGCAGAGGGGTACCATACCATGCAGCTGCTCCAAACTCCCGATCGCTTTTGCTGAACAACCCGGGTGAACTATGCAGCTTCACTTGTCCTGACAGACCGAGCTCGATTCAGCAGATTCTCTAGTCCTCTACAGGGTGAGCCTGGTAGGTAGCTGTATTCACACAGCCTCCTCTGCCTGCACTCCTCACGGATCTTGCCCGTTCACTCTCGTCTGGCGATATAGCCGCCCGCCTTCTTGGCCTAACACATGTGCTTCACGCGCAAGGACATGCACAGTGCAGGAGCCAGAGCTCCTTCTCCCTTCACGATCACCAACGACTCTGCCCTTCCAGGACAGTTGCAGGGCAGTTTCCTCTCGCTCCACAGGCTCCGGTTGGCTGCTGTTGGGCTGTCCATCACCTCACATGCCCTCTATTGGTGCAAAAAAGCACCAGGATCCAAACTACACTTCCCAGGAGCACCTGCCATGTATTTTCCCTTCAGGCAGGCTCCCAGTGGGAGTCCAAGTTCCGATTGGTTCAGGTGGTCTCCATTTTAAGGCCCCCCCCCTTTTCCCAATTGGCCCAGTTAAGTAGTCCAGGTCCAAAAATGGTGGGGTCAAACACAGAGTACCTGCTGCAACAAAGGTGGATTAAGCAAACTATATTCGTACTGTCACGCTACATATTCCCCAGCCAACAGTCGCATCCCTAAATTAGGCTCCCTCTGCCCTCCTAGCGACTGCAGAAATGGAGTGATTTGAAAGGCAGCTCAGGTGGGATTTCAGCCTTAAATCCACAGTCCCCCTTATACAAACTAATAAGCCTGCGAGCAGGCAGCTCTTAAAGAGACAGTATTAGAGGCTCCGGAAGTACTCATTGAGCCCACATTTAAATGGCATTACGCCGGACACCAGTTAGGCAGGAGCACATAGGCAGCTCCGAGAAGGCTTTTAGGAACCCTCATTAGTAGGGGGGTTACACCCTTCCTGACCTGGAAAGAACTTAGCGTCCGCGTCAAGTAGTTACCCTTAAATCACTTTAAAGCAAAACAGTTTAAACTGAAAGCACATCAAACTTTAGTTACGTACACTGGCACTATATTACACAGTTTACTATTGATTGTACAACATCACACATACAGACAACCTTTTTCTTCTTAAATTAGGTCATTGCTTCCTGCCCATGACACCTGGATAGAGGAGGCCTTTCCGTATCATCTATGTGTAGGCTAAATGGGGCAGGGTCACCATACTCAGAGGGCGATACTAACAGTTGGGAATAATCTCCCAGGGTCAGTTTAGGCAAGCAGCTCGGGGACATGTACGCCCCTTTATGGACCACATTCAGAGGCAGATCCACAGGCTGACCCAGGGATTCATAACTCAATCTCACTACAGGCCGTACTTCTGGACCAGTCCATCTAGGAGTCTCAGATATAATTTCAGAAGACCCCGACTCCATTTGAGCTCCACAAGGGTTGGTCGGGGACACCTCTATAGGAGAAGGGGACCCAGAACCCATAGTACCTTCAGTGACAGGGCCCTCTACCTCGGAACCCACACTACTTAGCTCAGCTGGGGACATTTCTGGTACTGCCTGGATGCTATCAGGGCACTCAAAATATTCTTCTTGCTCTGGCATATCACCAGTTACCTCCCCCACATCACTTCCATCATCCGAGAAATCAGACAGTTCAGCCAGTCCCAATGAACTCATATCTTCAGATTTAGTACCACTCACTTCTCCCTCTGGGAGCATTGGCTCCAGAGATAAAGCTGGGGGCTCAGATAGTCCAGGAAACCCAATTTCATCCCCAGGGTTAATTAGAGGATTGCCCCTAAACACCTGGCTCAGTTCATAAGAGGGGTAGTACTCAAGGTTATTCTCACTGTCCTCAGACACAGACAGACTGGCAATCAACTTCAACAGAGGGGGGTGGACAAGGCCTCTTTAGTTCAACTTCTGAGGAATCAACCAGTCTTAGTTTTTTCTTAGCAGTGGCCCTAGTCACAGGCCTGGGGAGGGGGGCATTGGGAGGTTCAGCCTTAATTAAAATCTATCCAATTGGCAGCAGATGATTTCTGTGTATGGTTTTCACATCTCTTGAGTTGTTCTCAGGCCGCACTTTATATACAGGTAGATCTCAAAATTCCTCAATAGCACTCTATCCCCTTCTCTCAGCTGCATTGCTTTCACTTTGTTGTCATACCTTTCCTTATTGGCCAGGTTTCACTTAGCAGCCACGGTCTGGGCTAGTTGGTAGGCATGGTTGAGTTGGGCCTTCAATTTTTGCACATACTGTAGATGATTAGCTGCTTGAACCCCATCAGGAGAAACCCCGAAATATACATCCACTGGCAGTCTAGCTTCTCTCCCAAACATCAGTCTATACGGGGAAAATCCAGTGGCATCACTTTTGGTACAGTTAGAAGCATGTACTAAGGTGCTAATCTGCTGGCTCCATCTAGGCTTGTTCTTAGGTTGCAGTGTGCCCAACATATCAAGAAATATGCAGTTAAACCTTTCTGGTTGGGGATCTCCCAGGGGATGATACGGGGTGGTTCTTGACTTTCGTACCCCCCACAAGGATAACATTTTTTTAATCAGGCGGCTCTCAAAATCCCTCCCCTGGTTGGAATGGATTCTTTGGGGGGGCCCATAGTGGACAAAGAAATTCTCAACAAGTACTTTAGCCACCGTGGTTGCTTTCTGATCTTTAGTAGGAAAAGCCTGGGCATACCGGGTAAAATGATCAGTAACTACCAATATGTTGCTGATGTTTCTCAGATCGGGTTCTAGACTCAGGAAATCAATGCAGACCAATTCCATAGGGGCACTAGTAGTGATGTTAACCAGGGGGGCAGCCCTCTGAGGCAGGGTCTTTCTTTGTAAACACTGGCTACAAGTCCTGATATACCGTTCCACATCAGCACCCATCTTGGGCCAATAGAATTGGGACCGCACTAGGTCAAGGGTTCGGTCTATGCCAAGAAGTCCCATGTGATTGTGCAGGGACCTCAACACCAGTTCTCGAAAAGCAGTAGGCAGCACCAGTTGTTGTTTGTCTACTCATCCCTCTTTATCTACGGTCTCCCTGTATAATAGATTATTAATCAGTTTCAACTTTGAACCTTCTTTGTATAACAGGGCAGTTCTCAGGTCAGTGGAACACAGTTTTGACAATTCTCTCCCTACCTGCAGAGTTTCCAAAGCAGCTTTTATCATGGAATCTCGGGATTAAGCCCGTTGGAGACTATCATTGTTGAATTGGGGCAGTGCACTAGTGTCTAATGCAGAAAAATGACAGTAAGCAGCAGGTATGCAGTTCTCAGATGGCCCGAAGCAGTCCACCATGCAATGCACAGAATCAGATGACACCTGTACCTCCTTATCAAATTTTTGGCAAAGGGCTCTTATGTCAGGTTCTGACAACCGGACCCAGTCAGCTCGGGGCACAGGCCTCTGGGAGAGAGCATCAGCATCTATATGGTTTAGGCCTGCTCTGTATTCAACAGCATAGTCATAGGTAGACAATGCAGAGAGCCACCTATGGCCAGTGGCATCCAACTTAGCAGAGGTCTGCACATATGTCAGAGGATTGTTATCAGTCTTCACCAATATCTTAGCACCATACAAGTAGTCATGAAATTGATCATCAATGGCCCACTTCAGAGCCAAGAACTCTAGTTTATGCACTGGACAGTTTTTTTCTGACAGAGTCAAGCTTCTGCTGGCAAAAGTTGCAGGTCTCAGACCGTTTTGGTGCTCTTGATATAGCACAGCCCCCAATCCTTGTAGACTGGAATCAGTGTGAAGAACATATGGCTTGGCAGGGTCAGCACAGGCCAGCACTGGAGCATGGGTAAGTTGATATATAATGTCATGGAAAGTTTCCTCACAATCAGCAGTTCAGTGGGTTCCAAACACATCATTTGGGCGGAAATATTTTTTCTCAATCTCAGAAGGCACAGCTTTCTTATACTTTTTGTGGGTTGGAGGATATCCCTGAGTAAGGTTAAGCAGAGGGCGGATCACTCAAGAATAGCCTTTGATAACTCGCCTATAATATCCACAAACCCCAGGAACCATTGCAGCTCCTTGAAATTCTTTGGTTGGGGCCAAGTAGTCAATGCTTCCACTTTTCTGGGGTCAGTCTCTATGCCTTCAGTGGATACTATGTGCCCCACATACTTCATGGATGTTTGAAAGAATTGGCACTTGTCTATAGATAATTTGAGACCAAAATCTTCCAGTCAATCCAGGACTCTGAACAACTTGCTTTCATGTTCCTCCAAGGAGCTGTCAAACACTATGACATCATCTAGGTAGACTAAACAGTCGAGCAAATTCATGTCCCCCACAGCACGCTCCATCAAATGCTGGAAAGAAGCAGGGGCACCTGAAATCCCTTGTGGCATCTGCATAAACTTGTAGAAGCCTAGTGGGCAAATGAAAGCAGTCTTTTCTTGATCCTCCGGAGCCATCGGGATCTGGTAGTACCCACTGCAGAGGTCTAACACTGAGAACCATTTACTACCATTTAGACAGTCCAAGGCATCCTGAATGCATGGCATGGTATACTGGTCTGGTATGGTTTGCCTGTTTAGAGTACGGTAATCCACACACATCCGAACGGTTCCATTCTTTTTTCTCACTACTACAATCGGTGAAGTGTAGGGGCTTCTGGATTCCTGTATCACCCCAGCTGTGAGCATCTCCTGCAGATGTCACCTCACATCATCTATATCAGCAGGGGCTAGACGTCGAGATCGCTCATGGAAAGGTTGCTCATCCTGTAGCCAAATGTGATGCTCGGCTCCTTGCACACATCCTACATCCCACTCCTTCAAGGAAAACACCTGTTCCCTCTGGGCGAGCCTTTCACTAATCCTTTTCTTCCACTCTGCTGGCAGTGGGGAATCACCAAAAGCAAACAGATCATGGGTCACTCGGTCACTTCTCCCAGGAGTCTTGTTGTGGGGCAGGACAGCAGTATCTGCACAGTGCATCATAGCCAGAGTGCAACCCCCGTTTCACTTGAATCTCTCGATCAGATACATTATGCACTTGAACCAGTACTCTTCTGGCAAAGGCACGGGCTCAAGCAGGTTTGATACTGTGTTTAACCAACAACCCCTCTGGCAACTTTCCCTCACCTGAAGCATCTGTATTTTATCCTTAACATCCTTTTTAATCCGGACTTCTCCCTGTAGAACACACTGGGCATTCAGGGCTAGTAGTAAGGGTTCTGGATCCTTCTTCCCAGACGACACCCACAAGGCCTTTGGGTTCTGCCTGGTTGGCCTTTCTCTGAGTCTTATAGGCCTTCTGAATCAAGGCAGGTATTCTGAGAGCTCGTCCAGTCCTGGACATCTGTTTTTCAGAGCACAGCTGCGCTAAGCAGCCAAACATGTGAGCATTGGTTCCAATTAACAAGGGCATCCCATCATACAGTCCAGTGGGGGGACACACCAGTGCCAAGGTTTCCACTTGTTCAGCCACCCCAGCTACAGAAGTAGGAAAAGACAACCAGATCCGGATATACCCAGAATAGGGGTTGGCCTTATCACTCAGTCCCCAAACATGTAGCTCATCCAAAGGCTGCAGAGGCACCTCAGGCAAGTGCTTCTGATACCAGTCCTGAAACATAATGGTCACTTGGGAACCACTGTCCAACACAGCCCGGGTGGGTACTCCATTCACTCTCACGGTGGTTTCCATTGAGGGAACCACCACGTCAGACCATTCAGAGGGCATGGTTTTGGCAGTCACTTGGCCATTAGCCCAGGTAATAAAACTCTTCTGAGGAGGCCCTCTCTGAGGTCTGGTATAGGCCTTTCAATGCCAGGCTACTAGCCTGCTGTTGACCCTCCTTAAGTTCTCGGGTAACCAGCACTCAGTCTGAAAGTGTCCATCCTCCCCACAGTGGTAACAGAACTTAGCATCTTGGGAGTCTTTGTTCGGACGAAGATATCTCACCTGTCAGGAGGCATCTGGGGTTCTGGAGAGCTCCTCTTGGCTAGGTCATTTATTTCTAGAAAACTCAGGTTCCCCAAATTTGGGTGGGGTTGCAGTATTTTGTCTCAATTCTCTCACCATTTCCCGTAGATCTCTAATCTCAGCCTTCAAATCACTCTCCCCCCGGGGATCAGAAGAGACAGCATACACCCCCACTCCACCCTGGGCCTCGGGAGGGGGCACAGGAAAAGCATCGGGCCCCTTATTCAATTCCCTTGAGGGGTGAGTCTCATCTGGTTCACTGGGCTCAGGGGTCTGGCACAGATTCATGACCCCCACATAAGGTTCCAACCCCTCTTCATCGGTCTCAGCTTCTCGAATCTCTCTCATCAATTGGCAGTATTCAGGAGGGGCAGCCCGTTGGTAATGTAACTTGAGTTTTAACAATATCACACTGGAAAACTTAGCAGATTTCAAGATATGCTCCAGCCAGACCTGATTCAATGCTGGGGCAGTTACAGCCCCCCTTTTCGATAAGCTTTTTGCAATGCCCTTTCCATTCTAGTGACAAAGGCTGATCATTTCTCATTCCTCCACTGTTTAGCTGACTTGAACTTCCACAACAGGTTTTCCTTGGTTTCTGTACTCCCAAACACCCCCTCTAAGGCAGAAAGGTACTCTGTTGCAGTGGCTCCGGGGCTAGTAGCCCGCAAGAAATGAATGGCTTCCAAAACCAGGCCCCTCAGGCTCTCCATCAGTCTCTTTTTTTCTCCCCCTCAGAGCACTGCCACTCTTGGACTAAAGGGGTTGCATAGTCCATCCAAGTCTCCAAATCATCTTCTCCCAAGAGCACAGGCACAGTACCAGAAAAGAGCTTCAATCTCCGATAGGAGTCTAGCTGTATGGGGGGTACAACTATAGGAGGTGAAGCTAGAATGGAACTCTTGGGGGACCCAGGAGAGGTACCTGGGGAGGTGTGGGGGGGTGGGATCACTAGAAAGGTCTAACACTTGTAGTAATTCCTGAGTAGTCCTCCCTTCTGCCGCTAACAGTTTAAGCAGTTTATCTTTAAAGCTATTAGTCTTGGGGAACCCCCCTGGGGTGACAGAACCACTCCGGACATGAATGACCCTCCAACTCTTTTGAGTGCCTTCCAGATAAATCACTGAGGGCACCCTCTCGGGATCTATAATTATACTGCATAAAAGCAGCACCTGCAAGGTCTGGTTGAGTAGGTCGGTCATTTGCCCCTTCACCTCTACCTTGCCCAAACATTTAACACGCTCAACTGCAGAAACAGGGTCAGCGTTCTTTATCCCCAGAGGCACATCCAGTAGTAACACAATTTTTTGGGAATCCAACTCTTCAGCTTCACCTCATCCCATCAATTTATGCACCATCATCTTAACAGGGTCTAACTTCATTTCAGTCATGATATCCCCGTCCAATTTCTCCTTCAGTTTGGCCATGTTGGGGCACTTCGTCTACACTGCCACTAGGGGACGCTAATCTGAGTGGTGCCTTAAAAATACAACCCCTAGGGGGAACTATTCCAAGGACTACCACTCCTGCCTGCTCAGTTGATAACAGGTTGAGGGGCCTGGATCCAATGGCGGGTGCCTCCACCCACAGGTCGGGGTTGGAACGGTCAAAGGCGACCTGGTCACAGCCCTCTGGGTCACTGCAACCCCCCCTTTCTTCCCATTAGTGGCTCACCAGCACTTCCCACTCTACCGTTATGACTTGCCCTTACCCCCAGGTCAGGATGGCCAACTTGGTGCTGAGGACCCCCTGTAAAATGAGATGTAGTTATACAATAACCCAGGCACAAAAAGGGTAGCACAAACGCACAGTTCAAATGATATACTTTGCAACAACAAATCTGATTTATTAAGGGGGAAGTAACAAGGATGGGGGGAATCAGGTTAATTAGCTTAACACTTCTACTATATAGGGCACTGTGCACAGGCCAATCCTATTAGTCACTGTCTTTGGGTACCCAGGCCTTACAAGGCTAGCCTATTCATTGCAGCTGGTCGGGGCCCTTGAGAAGAAACAAGCATTTGATAACTAGGTTAGATTTACAATAGCCCTCAGGCACAATTCATGCAGCCAATGAACAGCCAGACAACTAACTCTGGTCCTTAGGAAGAACATTTGACAGTGAGCTACCCTGATTTTTAGTACTCATGAGTCTTGCAGCAAGATCCCTTTCACACCACTACAGGACTTAGCCTGTGATTCAAACGCTGCTCCACACATTTATATATAATGCAGAGGGGTACCATACCAGGCAGCTGCTCCAAACTCCCGATCGCTTTTGCTGAACAACCCAGGTGAACTATGCAGCTTCACTTGTCCTGACAGACCAAACACGATTCAGCAGATTCTCCAGTCCTCTACAGGGTAAGCCTTGTAGGTAGCTGTATTCACACAGCCTCCTCTGCCTGCACTCCTCACGGATCTTGCCCGCTCTCTCTCATCTTTCGATATAGCCACCCGCCTTCTTGGCCTAACACACGCGCTTCCCGCACGAGGACTTGCACAGCGCAGGAGCCAGATCTCCTTCTCCCTTCATTATCACCAATGACTCTGCCCTTCCAGGACAGTTGCAGGGCAGTTTCCTCTCGCTCCACAGGCTCCGGTTGGCTGCTGTTGGGCTGTCCATCACCTCACACGCCCTCTATTGGTGCAAAAAGGCACCAGGATCCAAACTACACTTCCCAGGAGCACCTGCCATATATTTTCCCTTCAGGCAGGCTCCCAGTGGGAGACCAAGTTCCGATTGGTTCAGGCGGTCTCCATTTTAAGGTCCCCCTTTTCCCCATTGGCTCAGTTCAGTAGTCCAGGTCCAAAATGGTGGGGCCAAACACACACAGTCCCAGCTGCAACAAAGGTGGGTTAAACAAACTTTATTTGTACTGTCACGCTACATATTCCCCAGCCAACAGACACATCCCTAAATTAGGCTCCCTCTGCCCTCCTAGCTACTGCAGAAGCGGAGCAATTTGAAGGGCAGCTCAGGTGGGATTTGAGCTTTAAACCCACAGTCCCCCTTATACAAACTAATAAGTCTGTGAGCAGGCAGCTCTTAAAGAGACAGTATTAGAGGCTCTGGAAGCACTCATTACGCCCACATTTAAACAGCATTTCGCTGGACACCAGTTAGGCAGGAGGACATAGGCAGCTCTGAGAAGGCTTTTAGGAACCCCCACTAGTAGGGGGCTTATACAGAATTGCACTAGTATTGTGCAGGACTGTAGATGACACACCATTTACCAATATGTTATGCATATAGGGCAAAGAATTGGGTGGAGGGCATCTCACTAAGCAGTTTGCTATATCCTCACTCCCCTGGGTTAAAGTCTGTCTCCCAAATCTCCCATGAGCATTTTCATTCTCTGTACTGCCTTGCCAAATGCCCCATTTTGTTGTGGAGGTAACACCATTTCTCCTATTTTTTCTGTTCTCTTTGGGTCAGAACTAGATGGAGTAGTGGCATGGCTGTGTTGCTAGGTGCCTCTGGGATTACCAGGTTGTGCCCCAGTAGGTCAACTAACTAGAGTTCTACTTCCTCCCAGCCTTTTAGGTAAGGCAAGGCAAATGTTATTTATATAGGGCCCTATCGAAAGGCTCAGAGTGCTTTACAGTAAAACAATATCCCAGAATTTAATATCTGGATTTAAATAAAATTAAAGGCTTTTTCAAAAAGAAAGGTTTTTAAGGAGGCTTTAAAGGCCTCCACTGAGCTGGCTGCATGTATATAAGGTGGAAGAGAGTTCCACAACAAAGGTGCAGCAGTACCAAAAGCTCTATTGCCTGATCTGTTGAGGTAAGAGGGAGGTACCACAAGCAAGTCTACCTTGGTGGAACGTAGGAGCAGAGAGGTCAATATGGCACTGGGAGCACTTTGAGATAGTCAGGACCCAAACCACATAGGGCCTTGTATGTCAACAAGCATATCTTGAAGGTGATGTGTGAACTCACAGGCAGTCAGTGCAGAGCACACAGAAGAGGAGTGACATGATCCCACAGACAGGCACCTGTCAGCATCCTGGCTGCAGCATTCTGCACTAGCTGCATTTGACACATCAATCCTGCAGACAACCCTAGGTACAGAGCATTGCAGTAATCAGGTCTGTTGGTGACAAATGCATGGATGACCGTAGTTAGGTAGTCAAGCATCAAGAATGGCCGGATCCTGGTGATATTCCAGAGATGGAAAAAAATGGATTGGACGACTGATGACATCTGTTGTTCAAGGACCAGTCATTCATTATGAAAAATTCCAAGATCTCTTACTGCACTCACCACAGACAGGGGCATCCCACCAACAATTGAGACGAGCAATCTCCCGTCAGTGGAAACACCTCCCTGACCAGGCTCAATCACCATAACTTCGGTCTTGCCAGTTTGCAGACTTCCAGTCATTTGTCTTGGCTAAACACATGCTCAGCATAACTGAGGCAGAGAGGCCACCTGGGGCACAGGACAGGTACAACTGGGTGTCACATGCATAGCAGTGAAATCCCAGATTGTACCACTTAATGATATCTCCTAGCAACAGCATGTACACAGAGAACAACAGGGGTGCCAAAATAGAACCCTGAGGAACACCACAAGGCAGCGCAAAAATTCCCAGAGGAAAAATTCCCAAGGACAACACGCTGTGATCTCCCAGTTAAATATGAGCTAAACCAGTGCAAAACTGTGTCAGTGGTACACACACAGTTCCACAGATGATCCAATAACACCCTATGATCTACTGTGTCAAAAGCTGAGGATAGGTCCAACATCACCAAGATGATACATTGCCCCCGGTCCCTTGCCATGAAGAGATCATGTGTCACCCTGGCCAAAACTGTCTCAGTGCTGTTCCAGGGTCAAAAACCTGACTGGAGAGGTTCAAAGATGGACAAACTCTCCAAACACTCAAGCAGCTGGTCAACCACCACCTTCTCAATAACCTTCCCCAAAAAGGGAAGATTAGAGATAGGCCTGTAGTTTGAGAGAACATCAGGATCTAAATATGTCTTCTTAAGGAGGAGTCTCACCACAGCCTCTTTCAAGGCAGTAGGAAAAGTACCCTCACTTAAAGACCCATTTATGATCTCAACGAACACTGGACCCAGAAAATCCAAGCAACTGATGACAAGCCATGTTAGACCTGGGTCCAAGGGACAACTGGTGGGACGCAAGCTGGAGAGCACACGGAGGACCTCAGATGCCAAAACCAGCTAAAACTCACCCCAGCTCGGCAGAAGATCTCCACCAACAGACCGATCACCTCCAGCAAAAGCTGGACCAGAGGAAGCAATACTCTCCTTGATGGAGGACACCTTGTCAGCAAAGAAATGCCCAAACTGCTCACATTTTTCTGTGGAAACTGCTGTCCTGGACTGCAGACAACAGGGTTCAGCAAACTGTCAACAGTATGGAAGAGCGTGATGGGGTGATTCCCAGCCACAGCAATCAACTGAGACAGAAACTCTGTCTTCTTTAGATCGATTGCCCACTGATACTCCAAATAATGGAGCCTCAGCACCACCTTGTCCCCCTCAGAGTGGGACCTCTTCCAGGTATGCTCTAACCTATGCCCCTTAGTCTTCAACTGACGCAGCTCAACACAGTACCACGGTGAGTGACGTCAGGAGATCAAGGGGCAAACTTGGAAAGGTACAATCAGGTCCAGGGCATTGGTCAAGGCTGTAATATAAGCCTCAACACCAGCCTCTGAACCTTGAGCACAGGCTAGCAGCAAGCTTGAGACATCTAGTGACTCCTGGAGCTAGCAAGGCTCCAATTTATTTTTCAGATGACACTGGATAGTCTCTGTAGTAGGGGTTATTTGGCAGGGGGCCCTGCACTAGAACTCAACAGCATGATGATCCGACCAACAGACTGAATCAACCTTGACCACCATAATGTCTAGTCTGAGCAAGAAGACCAGGTCCAAAATGTGGCCATATTTGTGGGTCTTGGAGGTAACCACCTGAGACAATCCCAGTGAATTCATCAGCTGGAGGAGCTCTTGCCCAAAATGACAGGATTCATCATTGACCCAGGCGTTAAAGTCCCCCAGGACCAAGATCCTGGGGGACTCCAACACCTGTTCAGTAATGAAGTCAGCCAACTCCTGCAAGAAAGAGCTCCCACTCCCTGGAGGCTGGTAGATGAGAGCTATACTGCCATTGACTCCCAAGACACACTTGACAATGACACATTCAAAGGACACTAGTGTCCTCATTGGGAATGCAGTGAGGTCCGTGGTGGATCTAAAGCAGATGGTCAACTCACCCCCTCTATGGTCCCTCTTCAGGCAATGCAAAACTGAATAACCAGGGGAATAGACACCACCAGGGCTGGACCAGCATCATTGCCCACCCAAGTCTCAGCGATGCAAATAAAATCAGCTGAAGAATTGGCAATGAAAGATTCCACCACCACAGTTTTGTTCCTCAGTGACCTTGTGCTACAAAGAATGGCCAGAAGGGGATGAGCAGCATAGGCTGGATGGACTACCTGCTTCCCAGAAACAATTGGCAGAGTCCTAGGGGGGTACAGGGAAAGACGGTCCCCTATCCTAGGACCTTCTCCTCCCTGGGTGTCTCCTGGGCTGTATCACAGCATTTCTACCCCCCACATTACCAAACTGAGGACCCTCACTGCAGCGAGTACTCCCTCCCCTCAGGACTCACAGCTCCTGACAGCAGCTGAGCATCCCTGCCAACAAAGACAAAGGAAGCCCCGAGAAAAGACGAGGTGACTGCAGGAAGCCCACTGAGTAGATGAGCTTCAAAGCCTCAAAACATCTACACATAATATAAAAGTACTTAACAATAAAAAAGAAAAAAATAATGCAAAGTGGAAAAAACAGATAGACTAGTCACACGTAGCCACAAACACCCATACATACACAACAAGTACGCACGCACTCACACACATCAACACATGTAAAAATAATTTAAGACAAATAAATGCCCCCACCCTAACCCAGCAAAACAAAATAGTATTATAAACTTTAAAAATAGTTACTGGAGAATCTGATACAACACTTAAATGCCCGTAGAATAATTTTCAAGAATCAGCAATGCTAAAGTTCTTTATTTTTAATTTTTTCTCCTCTGGATGTACATTTGGTGATGTTAGATGTTGAGCCGAGGTACGTTTGGAGTTTGGTAGTTGTGTCTTTGGTAGGTGGAAGTCACTGTCTTAAATATGGAATTCATGTTACACACCACAGATATTATATGACAATAATAGCTCTTTATTTGCTATTTTCAGAGGTTGGTTCCAGTACATGCTTGTGTGCAGATGGATAAAACATTTGCTGTGCTCTTCCAGATGTTTTCTGAACACAGGGCCACTCTTATAAAAGCAATAATACACACAGCCTTTCCCAAGCCAGACTGTCTCTCTCTCTCTCTCTCTCTCTCTCTCTCTTTCTCTCCCCTGTAACTAACTTTTTTTTCCCCTGTGCTCCAACAAAAGTCTGAAAAAAAGTATATTTGAAATGTTATACCCTTTCTGTATGCCTGATATTCCTCACTGGCCACATACCAGACTTCCTCCACTGCTGGTTACAGTTCCTTGCCAGCATCTCCCTGACTATAGAAATAGAAAGGAAAAAAAACACTTCTACATTGCCTAGTAGTAATACTATAGGGGCTCCCATTACACTGTGTCACAGTGAAATTTTTTACTGACTCACAAATACATGCAGCTAACAGGCTCACTAATGTAGTAAAACCTGGTTAATGTGAATTATAAAAATCTATTTTTATTTCCTTCAAGGACGTATCTTTATAACATGTGACATCATTAGTTGTATGCATTAAAGGGACACTGCCAACTCCCTTAGGCCTCAAAGCGTTCCTAGTTTAAAAAACATACTATGATTGTTGACTTTCTTTAGAGACTACTGATGCAACTGATAGTTTGATTCTGATTACCTTTTCTTTTAAAAAGTGAAAAACAGACTGCCCACCATACTGGTGTTACCACACTAAAACGTCTTTGTCTACATTCCTTGATCAACTCCCACTGCATTTTTTTCTGGACCAGGAAACACCCCCAAAACTGTCTAGCCACTCATTTGGCAGTAGGAAAACAGACTACCGTATTTCATCATTTTTAAGCCACCCTCATATAATTGCCACCCTCATATTAAAGCCTGCCTGAATTTTAATTAATGCAATTAGATCCACCCTCATTTATAAGCCGGGAACAGTACATATGGTCAGTCTGTGGCTATACAGAAATGGAGCAACAAACAGTCTCCTAACACACTCACTTGCACACACAGTAGCTCCCCCGACCCCAAACACACACACAGTTGCCGTAAAAACAGAAGACAAGTGCTGAGTTTGTAATGGTACTTCACTAAATGTTGTCTACTATATTTCATCATGAGTGGTTGTACTGTTTGGGATGTGCTAGTGTTCAGGAAGTATGCAAAAAGAGTAGATCAAGGAATTGAAAGAAAAAAAGATTGTGTAAAATTATGTCATTAGCATGCATTTAATTTCTACTAAGAAAAGAGGCAGATAAAGCAATCAGCAACATCAATGAATTTTAGAGAAGGTAAGCAGTCATAAATGTGGGGTTTAACTAGAAATACAATGGTGCAAGAAATGGTTGACAGTGTCCCCTAAATAAATATATATTTTTTAAATCTTTTCTTTCTAATTAAAAGAAAACTGGTAAAATATAAAAATTAATTGAAATAAATAATGTTTCTAGATTGTGGAGTTGGCCAGTAGGTGGCACCAATGCTGCACATTTGAGGCAAGTATGGGCAACAATCGGGAGAGTACTGTAAGGGTAGGGGCAGTTTAAGAGAAGTGGCACCCTCAGTGTACACCTTATGCGCTGTGTTTGAATTTCAAACTGTATGTGTTTTTATGCAAATGATAAGCATATCATTTTTAAAAAATACTGCTGCTTTTAATGTCATATTTTACAGGTCTTTGGCTTTCTCCCATTCCCAGTCTTTTAAACATTTTACAAATAGTATTTACACTGTCTGTTTTTTTTTTGTTAATAAGATTTTTATTTCAAAGTAAAAAGAGTAATCTACATTTACCTAGATGATTAAACAGATTCATATAGAAATGTCAGAACATACAAAAACAAAATGATGAAAGTTAAATGCAAAGCAGGTCAAGACATAAGACTTTTCATGAATTGGTATTAAATTCTACAGCACCTAAGTAATTATATTCAGTAAAAAGAGACGTTGAAATTAACCATCTAAAGTAAAAATCTAATGATCTCTTATAACTTCTATTAACAAAACTTTAAAGTTTATAAACAAAAACATGCATGTGTACTCCTTCCTAACCTTCATTTCAAAATCTTCCTTGCCTGAATGAACTCACAACTGTTGTGTTTGTGACATCGATAGTCTGTTGTCATGGTGAGCACTATGATGTCATAACAAGTGCACTATGATGTTCTGAAATCCTGATGAAAACTTTTTATATAGACTTAAAGAGCTGCTGACACCTTATATTATTTGAGGCAGGCACCTTTTGGCAAGTAACTACTTGTCCAAGACCCAGTCATAAATTGCCATTTTTGTTCATTAATTATTTAGATATTAAACTTACAATAAATGTGAAATAACTTGCCTGTTCAGTGCTAACCACTGAGTGCCCCTTGCAGCTCCATCCACAAAACCATGTTTTAATGATCTGAAGTAGGGAAAGGGCTGCAAGGCTATGGACAGCATTATAATGTGATCAGGAACAGCGTCAGCATTAGATGGTACTTGTACTCTTTACAGGCAATGGTACATGTTAAGAGGGTAGTATTACAGGTCTATACTCACCATAACATTTATTGAATTGTGTTTATTTTTTGAATTTTGTTAACTGGGTGGGCGCAGAGACAGATGTCCCTTTTTCAGGGGCGACCCTGAGTTAGTAACATTAAAGCAGTATGTACGATTGAGGTGGTGGATGGCAAATGTGTAGCTTTTAAGGAAAGTGTAGCAGAAGATGGGAACTTTGTTTTAGGGAGGAAAGAAAGTGCAAAAAAGCTATAAGTTCAATGTGGTTCAAAAGTATGGCAGGAGAGGGGTTGAGAGAGAAAAAGAATATCATTCGACAGATACAAAGAAAGCCAAAAAGATGAGAACAGGGAAGTAGACCTAATAAGACAAGGCAAACTAGTAAGATAATGAAAAAAGGGAAGTCTGAGGCAGAGATGAGAAGAGCAGAGGGACTGAAGCAAGAAGACAAAGCTTTTTTTCAGTATACACAGGAGACATGCAAGACTAAGGAAGGAATAGTGAGGTTAAGACAGGGGTGGGTTGGGATCAGGTGGACAAAGGTAAGGCTGACATACTGAACCAATGTTTTTGTTCAGAAAAAGATATTTGTTCAGTATTCATAGTAGATGAAAATGACCTGCTGTCTGACTGTGAACTGGACTGATGAATAAAGATAGAAAGGGGCCAATAGTGAACTGAAGAAAGGATGCTCAAGGACTGAGTGTACTAAACACAGACAAATCTATGGGTCCAGATAAGATACACTCATAAGTATTAAATGAGATGGTGCAGGTTCTTGAGCATCACTGGCAGATATCTATGACGCATACTTTGAAAACACCTGTTGTGCCAGTGGTTCACAGTACCAATGACATGTGCACAAGTGGTCAGACCACAGTACATGGCAATGATGTCCCATGGTGTCAACGTCCCCTCTTCTTTCTCTTTCTCCTCCCTGGATTTAAGTGGCTTCAGCAGCAGTCATGGTAGCAAGTCACCAAACCCTCCAGTTTCCACAAGTGGGCAGATTTCCACCCAATATTTCTGCTCCCCATCCTTGCAAAACTCCAAGAGCACCTAGTGCTGGCTCAGCTTTCTCCTTTCCTTTACTCCTTCTCCTTCTTCACCCCCTGCCAGTTTGGTTTCCGTAAGGCCCACTCCACCACGACCTCCCTTCTCCAGCTCACTGACTCCATTTTCTCTGGCATGGATCAAGGACATATCACCTCTGCCATCTTTGTTGACAAGGGCAAAGCCTTTGACACTATTGCCCATTCCCTTCTCCTCAAAAAGCTTGCAGCAGCTGGTCTCTCTGAGACCGCCATCTGCTGATTCAGTTCCTATGTTATGGGTAGGTCCCAATCAGTCAGGATTTGCAGCTCCCTCTCCCCATAAACACTGGTGTCCTGATAGGTTTGGTTCTTGATCCAGTACTCTTCTCAATATTTCTAAATGACTTACCTACTGCCTGCTCAACTACCAGCATCCACATGTATGCAGATACTACTGTTTTGTATGCCTCCAGTACCTCCAACTCGCATGTAGCGTCCAACCTCCAATTAGATTTCAGTAATGTCCAGTGCTGGTTTCGTGCTAATCAACTGTCACTAAATGCAAAAGAAATGGTCTCTATGACCTTTGGCACTAGGCAAAAGCTCACCAAGCTTCTTGCCACCCCTTCCTTCCATACCTTCAAGGGTTCCATATTAGAGGATGTCTCCAGCTTTAAATACTTAGGGCTCTGGCTCAACAGAAACCTAAATTTTACTGGTCATGTGGACAATATCCACAAAAAAACTCCTTCCCAAACTAGACGCTCTGTATAGCTGCCTTCTCTTGCTTGCCTGCAGAAGGATCGTCCAGAAGATGATTCTCCCAATCTTTGACTTTGGAGACATATTTTATAGCATTACTCCCAAAACCTTCTTTACCAGACTGGACACTCTATTCATCTCCTTCTGTTGCTTTACTCTTGTCTGTCTGCCATGTACACACCACTGTGACCGCTACACAGCTCTTTCCTTCACCCATCTTGGCGTCATATGCCTTGCCCATAGTGCTTCTTTAATTGGGAAGTTCTGGCTTGGCTCCCTGCCTCCCTACTTCAGTGCTATTTTCTCCATTTCCTCTACCCCACCTACTCTTTCTGTAACTCCCCGTATAGAACCCTCTCCCTCCTTTCCCATATTTCCACTTCAGGAAGTAGCTGACTTCCCCGCCAACAGGGCATTGGAGTCACCCAGACAGATGGTTCTGGGCGATTTCAGTGCCTGGGTCGACAACGAATCCTCACTTTTTGGACAACACTTCTTTCAGCTGATGACATCACTGAGCTTCACACAGGTCATTTCCTCAGCTACCCATAATGGTGGTCACTCTTTGGATTTGGTCTTCCTCCTGGGGATTGAGGCTTTGAAGGTGGAACCTGTTGGTTGGTCCGATCATTAAACCGTGAGGTAAAATTTTTGTGCCCCTCATGTAGGTCTGCTCCTGTGGAGATAGTCAGTTTCTGCTCTTTATGGGATGTTGTCCCTGAAGACCTGGTGGCGGTGATTGATCTCTCGGAGTTCGTTGATGTCTGCTCAGGCCCAGAGCTGTTGGTTCAGGCCTATAATAAGGCCATTTCCTCAGCTGTTGACCTGATTGCCCCAGTCCATGTTCATCCCCTTCCACTTTGCCCTCGGGCCCCTTGGTTTGATGGGTCTTTGAGGGAGCTGAGGAGGATGGGACATAGGTTAGAACATCACTGGTGGAAATCTACCTTGGATGCCGACTGTCTAATTTTGTTGGAGCATTATCAGCTCTACCAATCAGTGATCTTCTGTAAGAAGGCAGAATTCCTGTCCAGGGAGATCACTGTCACTCGGAATCGACTGGCCCAACTCTTCTGAACTGTGGACAGGCCGTGCAACCCAGCCTGTCTGCAGCTCCGTCGAGTTTTTCACAAATTGAGTGTGATGAGATTGCTCGATTCTTTGCGAATAAGGTGGCCGACATCAGGTCAGAGATCCATTAGACCCACTCTATGGGGGTTGCTGTTGGTCAGTGCTCGGTCACTGTGCCTCTTGTTTCCTGGAGTACCTTTGACCTGCCAGAGGTCGTCGATGTTATGAGGATTGTCCAGGGGATGTGCCATAAGTGCTGTAGTTTAGATCCGGGCCCTACTTCCCTAATTATGGGTTGTAGTGATATCCTTGGCCCGGTCTTGGCTCAGATCATCCAGTGCTGCTTGGAATTGGGAGAGTTTCCAAGCTCCCTGAAGGAGGTGGTGGTGACACCCCTTCTGAAGAAAGCTTCATTGGACCCGGATATCTTTACAAACTACAGACCTACCTTGGACCTTCCTTTTGTGGGAAAGATTATTAAGAAAGTTGTGGTAACTCAACTGGAGAACCATTTAACCATCCATAGTACATACGAACCTCTCCAATCTGGGTTTCATAAGAGGCATAGTACTGAGACTGCTCTGGTTTGGGTGCTCAGTGATCTCCTGTTGGTGAGAGATCAGAGAAACCACTCCATCTTTGTACTCCTTGTTCTCTCTTCAGCTTTTGACACTGTGGACCACGGGGAACTGCTCGAACACCTGGGGTCCATCTGTGGACTGACTGGTACAGTGCTCAGATGGTTTTCATCTTTTCTCACCAGTAGAACTCAGAGAGTCATCTGGGGAATTTATTCTTCCAAGTCTTTCTCTCTGCTTTGTGTGGTTCCCCAGGGCTCTGTGCTGTCCCCCGTGTTGTTTGCAGTGTATATGTTGCCCCTTGGAGACATTGTAAGATGGTATGGGCTGAGGTTTCATTGCTATGCTGATGATACCCAGCTCTACCTGTCTTTTGCCCCTGAACAGGTTAGTGCTCTCTCAGTATTTAACAGCTGCCTCACTGAAATTCAAGACTGGATGAATCTGAGTCGGCTAAAGTTGAACACAGGTAAAACAGAAGTTCTGGTAGTGAACCCGGGATGTAGGATAGAGGGGTTGAGAACAGATTTGCTCTCCGGTATATTCTTGGGGGGAGCTCAGATCCTTACCTCTGAATGGGTGCACAACCTGGGAGTGGTACTTGACAATGGGCTGACCCGCCATCATCAGGTGTCAGCAGTCATGAAGTCAGCCTTTAATCATCTTAGGAACATTGCCAGGATCAAACACCTTGTTCCGTCCAGTGATCTGCCCATACTGGTCCACGCCTTTGTGACCTTGCGCCTTAACTATTGCAACTCCCTTTACTTAGGGCTTCCTGGGGTTGATATCCACCACTTGCAGCTAGTGCAGAATGCTGCTGCTCGCTTATTGACTGGGTATCTAGGAGATCTCATATTATCCCAGTGCTGCACGGTCTGCACTGGCTGCCGATTCAGTGGTGGATCACCTTTAAGGTAGGTTTGTTAACCTACAAAGCCCTACATGGACTTGGCCCTGACTACTTGAAAGAGCTTCTGATTCCTTGTACCCCTGTGCATCAGCTCCGCTCGGCTGACGAGGGGTTGCTGAAGATTGCGAGGGTTACCTTGAATTCTTCTGGGGCTCGTGCTTTTATGTTTGCTGCCCCAACCCTCTGGAATTCTCTACCCTGTCAGCTTCAGGAGTGCAGGACTGTGGGGAGCTTTAAGCAGGCACTGAAAATGTTTTTATAGTCTCAAGCATTTCCTGTTATATTGTGATTTTAATTGTGTTTTTATGAATTATCTGAGACTGTTGTGAAGTGCCTTGATAATTTGAAAGGCGCTCAATTAAATAAAGATATTATTATTATTATTATTTATTATCATTTCCCAAACATTTGGAATGCCCTCCCCTTAGATATCCATTCTGCTCTGTCTACTCATTCGTTGTCCTATCTTCTTCACCACTACATTTCCCCATCCTGCAATTGCACCCGACCCTTGTCCTCCTCTTCATTATTCCTCTCTGCCTTTTCTTCTGTTCTTTCTCCACTGCTTTTCTCCCTCCCTGGGCATGCTGACAGCCTATATCACTAGCTGGGTTTGCATTGAGTAGTGTTGATACCCTTGGGGTTCCACTCCTTGGATAAGTCTTGCCCCCCACCTCCTCACTCCTCCTCAATTTTTTTCCCTTTCACAATTTTCATACCACCCCTTTCCTTCCCCATCTCTTCCCATATTCCCTCACTCCCTTCCCTCAGTTTAGTCTATGCACCTGTCTTGTACCTATCTCTGCCTCCCAATCTATCTCTCTTCAATCCCCCCTCTTCCTGGCCAATCCTCTTGCGGGGTGTGCATTCTGGAGGGGTGAAGGCTCATTCTTACTCTCAATCTATCTCCTCCTCCCCTTATTCCGGCATTTTCTCACCCCAAGCACGTGTGTTTATAAATAATAACATAAATGTGTATATAGGTATAGTGGACATATATATGTAGAATAGATCTGATGGCAAGTGCTGCCTGCCTATCCCACAAAATGTTGGGCATAGCCTGTTGAACTCGGTGTATGTATAGATTTAGCCTTCGTATATTTTTATTTTGGATCTGTATTCTGTTTTGTATCCCGTTCCCCTTCCCCAGGACACATCTGGAAATGAGCTACTGTAGCTCAGTATACCTTTCCTGGTGAAACGTTTCAAAATAAATAAATACAATTTATGTGTCTGTGGATTTCACAATGGTAATCATGCAGATAACTACCTACAGTGTCTTAAGCAGAAGACTGACAGGTGGTTGACATTCACTCACAGCAGGTTTCATAATAACAGATAATGCAAAGAACATTATAAAGGCAGACAGGATGGATGACTTTACCCATGTTCCATGTTTTGCTCACTGTATAAACCCAATAGTTCAAGGACATCTAAATGAGGAAAGCAGCACTGTGCAGACTTATGTAGGTGTGGCCAATATGTTTGTGGTCATTATAACCATTTTGTTAAGGCATGGAAGCTGTTATGCAAGAATTAGCAGCAGAACCACTTCCTCCTCTGAAACAAGATTTGTCAACAAGGTGGAATTACATCTATTACATAACGTAGTGGCTGTTAGAACAGCAGAAGAGGAACAGTCATCACCTGAACATGCAGTGACAAGGAAGGTGGAGTAGGGGAAAAGAAAGTCCATGGATCATAAGGTCTTGCTGCTGCTGATAAACATGATAGAGGCCTCTCATCTTTGTTTTAAAGTCAGCACAGAACTACTATTACTGCTAATGCTGCTGCTGCTGTTACTAAACAAACTCTGGCAGAGCCTCTACGACTGTGAATGCATTAACTAGATAAGGGTGTTTCATGGGCTTAAGCATAAACATTTATTTATTTATTTAAAAAATATCAGATTTACAAACATTTGAGTCAGAGACTCATTTACACTGGCACCACATCAAGAAGACCAAAGCAGTTCAAACAATATACAATAGCCAAAGCAAATAGACATCAGGAGTCAAAGAGAAGCCCAGAGTGTTCACATGAAGGCTGTTGCATACACTAATTGAATCAAAGTACAGTACATTGAGAAAGGGCATATTTAAGCAGAGGCAAATCCGAGTGCTTCCACCACCCCAGGAGTGGTGTTATTACACGATAACACACACCCTGGAGTGCCTTGTTGCAATTATACAATGGCTTGTTGTTATATACAGAATAAAAAATTAATTTTAAAGGATGTTTTTGTTAGTGTGGAAAAATATTTCTTAAGAGAAAATGCAAGGAATGATCCAACTCCAAAGGTACAGTGATGTTACTGTGCAATAACATCACTGTTTTAATGGGTCAGCAGCCAATCAGCTTCTTACATTTTTCCTTGCCATTGTATAATTAATAATAATGCCACCATCTGTATTACAGTCACCTATATGTTTTGCAATTTATTCTATGCACTGTTATTGCAATCAACTCAACAGAACCAGGCCATCATATACATGAAGGTACTGTACCCTAACTGAAAACACTGCTGAGACAACTATATGTTGTGACAACGTGGAAGATAAACACAATGTTGAGACAAGTTTTTGAAGACATTTGATGTGTGTTTTGTTTTAGAGACTGATGTACAGTTCGCTCACAAAATTCATAAAATATAAAAGTGCATATGCCCAAATGCCACATTTCATTACAAGCTGTTCTCTTGAAGGAAGATATTACTATGTAAGGCCTAAAAATGGGCATCAGGTAAATGTAAACTGGGGTAGGTGTGTTACTGAGGGTATTGCATGGTTTATACTTATTGCTGCTCCACTGGATCAGCAATATTTGCACAAGCTGTGCCCAGTCCAGATTTTACAGCTCTGGCCTGGGTCTGGTGATCTGGGTTTTACCCATATCCCACTGCATGTGGCTTAGTGATATACTGTACAGATGGCTACAAAGTGTAACCCATTGAAGGCTGAAGTTTTAGAAAATCATTATGTTTAAAATACCAAGACTCACTCTCCCCCCCATCACAATTAATCCTCTACCAAAGTCATGCTTAAATACTGGTGCTTCTACATCCATACCACTAAGCTTTCAATGCCAACATGCCACTTCTGCTGTTATGAGCTTCCCCATCCATTAAGTCCCATTCCACTTGTGGCAACCTCCACCCCCAAAACCAGGTAATTTTCCAGGGAACAGCTCTTTACACCATATTTTATTTATTTGTTTATTTAGTTTTTGTTGACCAGGTAAGTGCACTAGACAAATCCTGCCTATTTTCAGGCACTACCCGGTGGAGGGGGATACAGAAGAATGCCAACTGACCTTAAACCAGATTAAGCTGGTATCAACCACATTACTGCTAAACTCCTTATCTGTAAAACTTTTGTTGAGAAGTTTTTGTTGCAATATATGCAGAAAGTTCTGGCTGCTTGCAGATAATCAGTTAACTTTCTGTGGATCTAGTATAAAGGCAGACTCTTCCCACTAACCTATTATTATCCATTTGAGTGCTTGGCTGGGCAACCAGGTATCTACCCCACCTATGATATTTCTGGTTAGGAATGTAGTGGGCTGAAATGGGTGGGGTCGGTTTTACCTGTTTTTATATCATGAGATAACAAAGTGCTGGTTAGGGCAGCAATTTGCAGTCCTTATAAGGTTAAGCAGAAGGGGTGGCCATAGACACTCAGGATAACCTCATTTTGGAGGCTAAACGTCTCCCTGCTACAAGATAAGAATATTCAAAAGCAAATAAAAGACCATCTAAAATAGGCAATCATAGATAATAATATACAAGACGTGAATCCGGGGGTTTTATGGGAAACAATAAAAGCCATGGTAAGGGGGAGAATAATAGAAATAGCCTCAGGATGGAAGAGGGAATGACTATACAAGCAAAATGAACTAGAAATGAAAATAAAAGACCTAGAAGCTCAACAGCAAGTCAGACTAGACAGATCTCGGGGAATACAACTGGGAAAACTAAAGAAAGAATTAAATCAAAAATTCTTTATTATAAGGTAGAATAACATCTCAGATGTTTAAGACAGATATTATGAAGGGGGCCCAAGGGCCTTGAGATTAGTTCCAGGAAGTGTTTAACCCATTCTACTTCTAATAGCTTTCTATGATGTCTGTATTATCCATTGGTAATCTGACACAGAATGACTCCCAGAAGATAATGAGTTAACTTTCTGTGGTCTCAATTAAGTCCCCAAGATAGAGGAAAAATAGTGTTGTAAAGCTTCCTATACACATACAGGCACAGAAACTGGAGTAACAGGTTCCAAGGCATATACAGTAAACTCACAAGGAATGCTAGAAAAAACCCTCCCCATTCATTCATAGGTGGCAATGAATGTATTTGTTAACCATGCTGATTTATCTTCTTGCTTCACTCATGGTAAAAATGTGAAATTACATTTGTGTAAATGAGTGATAAATAGCTTGTCCAGGGGATGGCAGCTCTGATAGTTGTTTCAGTCTTTCTTTTCAGTGATAGAAACTGAACCAGGAAAAAAGTAAAATACACTTCATCACAAACTGTGTTTACCAAGTATATGAACCTGCATGATTTATCTGTAAAGACAATTAAAATGTATTTCTAAATGCATTACTAACTCCAATACTTTCAAGATTTTGAAACCACTAAAAAAAAAAACTATCTATATAGATAAATAGAATATGGTAAACAAATATTGTCAATCCCAAAAGCTAAACTTTGTTTTTAGTATATAAATGTTTAAGAAATACCTGAAAGCTGAGTCTTTCCTTTTGAGACACTAGGTGCTCTGATAATCATTTGTTCCAAGGGTGTTTAAGTCAGTTTGAAGGTACCAAGCATTATCTGTTCTCCTAGTCCTTTAACAATATGCAGCAACTCCACAGACTTGTTGTTCCTTGGCCAGATACCAAACTAGTGAGTCTTCTTTCAGCATTATAGATCCACCTCATTCCCCTCCCACATGAATAAAAAAAAAAAGTGGTCTGGATCTTTAGGAGCTTCTTGGTGGAGGTGGGTTGGATCTTACTTCCCCCCAAAAAAACAATGCTGCTGCCCCACTACTCAGGTTCCAGTTCTTGTACCACCCATTTAAGAAAGAAAATAGTACCCTGCAACCATTGACTAACATGGAAGCGTATTTATTTGAGGGCAGAAAACATTTCTTGGAGAAGGGTAAGACGGAGGAGACTATTTACACCTTCAGTCAGTTCCACGGACAGAAAACATGACATCACTTCTTTTGTACATGCAATGCTGTTGTTGGCTCCACCCACAGTCATAAAAATAGACATTAGTCAATATTTAACCAATGTGGGAATAACTGTCCAACTATTGCTTGATTAAAAAGATTGACAAAAAACAGCCTTCTGTAGTGGTGCCAGAGATGCCAACACACTAAATGTTGCAGGAATGTTTGGATGAGAGCATGGAGAAGGAGCTGAGTACCTACTGTACCGGTATCAGAAAAAAGACTTTCTAGCCCTTTGACAGAGGCAGCTGATGAGTAAAAGTGAATACTCAGAATGTTCAGACCTGCGAGCAATATAGTAAGAAAAAAAGAGAATGTACCTTTCCACAAAGATATAGAGATGCTCACCTTCTTCAAATAGCAAACCTGCCCATTTTTAATAAGACCTATTCCACTCCAAGGTTTATGGGCAATGAATCTCCTATACTACCAATTGTAACATACTGTAGAAAGATGATGAAATGGAAGGCAAGGGCTTCTGTGTCCATCAATTATACCATGAGTACCATGAGTCTGTCTTCTGTTCACACCTGATGTCTATGTCTTTTCTCCTAGCCCTGGTGACTACCTCTTTGTCATCAATCTCCATTATTTAATTGGCTGCCATTCCTGGCTGAGTGACTGCTCTTCTCCTGTTCCCACTCATTGTACAGTAAAAGTATCAATTAACTCCTCAGAATCTCATCCACATATCTATCCAATCTGATAATCTGAGATACATCTGAATGTTTATAGTGTTTACTTTCTTGCCTTGTGTAGGTTGTACAACCCCAAGTGTAACTCTTGGAGAGTGAGACAGTTTTATTGACAGGAGGGACTAATCCATGTTGGTTGGTCCTTTACACCATAAGCAAGACTAGATTATTGCAGCTTGTACTGTGGAAAATATACAAGAATATTTGCTAGCTAGTGGTCTGTTACATACAGTTACTTGTTTTATCGTTGTCATCATCAGCCTTATAAATAATTGCAAGCATTACATTTTTTTGACAGAGTTGTTCAAGTACTCTGTGTCTAAAACATCACTGACTTAACATGAAGCCTTATCCATGTTTGGCAGTGTCTGAATGGACATAACGTTTGGAACCTGCAACCTTCACACACCATTCTTCAGATTATTTGTTCTACATAGGCTTTATACAAACATTTCAATTTTTGGGGGGCAGCGTTGTCTAAATACTCTGTGACCAGCACTTACTCTTGGCATAATCTCAGTCTTAACTTTAAAGAGGCTTCATTGTCCATTCCTGTTCCTGGTTAATACATTTAAATTTAACCTTGAGCCTTGTCCTTGGGTGGCAGTGTCTGAACAGGCACAATTTTTGAAACCAGAAACTTTCACTGTGAATCACTGCAGCATTCTGCTGTTTTCTGTGCCTCATTTGCACTGGCAGAAAGGAAATACTCTTTCAGAACATCTTAACCACAAAACAGTGGTTTTATACAGTCAAACCAGGGTAAACTGGTTCAAAATGAAGAGGACTTTGGCAGATTTTGCTTGGTTCCACTGCTGTTTGCACAACCAGACTTCTGGAGGTTCACACAGCTCTAGCACAAATACATACAGAGACCCAAGTTCTCTTTACCCCCTGCTAGATATTCCAAGTTATTAATTGAAACTTGTGAAGTTAGGGCTCTGGAAAAAACTTGTTTTCCTACCCAGGAAAATGTCTTTAAATCTTGGTGTGTGGGTGTGCTGAGTGAGGACATCTAATTAGCCAGGTGTGGGGAATGTTCATTTGCTCTGGTCAATCATTCCCAAAGTCAGTTATAATTTATAGTTCAGTATGACAGCAGCAGGAGTCAGCTGTCTTGAGCTAGATTCCTTTTTTCTTCCTTCTCCCCTTCTCCTCACCGGAATGCATGTCCATTTTAATCAAACTCTGACAAAATCTATCATTCCTGAGAAGTGAAAATCCTGTGTTCTTGCTCCATTCAGGTGTTCCACTTAGGAACAAAATGATAGACGAGAAACACACCAAAGGGCCATTGTGCCCATCTCCTGACATTCAGGCACCTGTACTATTCATTGTTATATAAACACAGTTTGTAAACCAGCGGAAATCCTCCATTCTCACAATAAATTAAATGCAGTGCACAGTAATCTTATTCTCCATTAGAAACCTCAGTTCTAAAGACTCAGCATTCACTACTTGCATGGCTTCCTTTGGGAGCATATTCTGTAGATTTACTACTCTCTGGGTAAAGATGCTCCCTCACATTATACCTCACTCTATGTCCCTTAAAATGTGTTACTTCTGATAGTGCTTTTAAAAGTCTGAACATCCCATTACTTAACCTCAATATAAAATGGCTGCCTAAGTGAAAGTGAGTTGGGTATGCCCTCTAGTTCTACTTCCCTAAACAAGCAGAAAAGGTTTATACTAATTCATCATATTTATGTAACAGACCCCTTCCTACGAAACATAGGTGACACTGCAGGGATCACTTTCTTTACCTGGGCGCACAGTTGGCATTTGCCAACAGACAGTCCACTCACTCGATAGTTAAGGCATTTTTCTCGCTCGGTCTCGGGAGGAAGGAGGCACACAAAAAACATCTGTATTTTAACCGGGAACCAGGGAGGGCTACCATGGCACTGGGGGCACCAATAAATTACAGGGTCACTCACAGAAGAATGTCAACAAGCAGAAATAAAACCAATTAGTAGGTTTTATTCCAACTCAATGGACTGACATAAAAACATATTTTCTCACTGGGGGTGCAGGTGCAGAAACTGGTACAACAAAGTCCACAGTTCCACAGTAGTACTTTTCTACAGTACAGATGTTCAAATCCCACCCCTTCTTTAGGGGGTCACAAGACTACCTTTCCATCTATCCCTCTTCTGGGCTATGGACATAACACAACTTGTCCAAAATGAAACAAGGCAACTTTGGATTTACATATCCCAGTGGTGAACAACTCTGGGCTCCCCCGATTACCAAAGTCCTAAACTATAGAATCTCTCAAAGGACAGTGCATGTCCTCCAAACTGTAAACAGTTTCAGTGAAATTCATCCCAAGACAACAAGAAAAATGTATCCTCCTTTACCAGACAGAAGCATGTCAGCTCTAACTCTGGATAGAGGGCAGGAATCTCTTTTCCAAAACAGATTCATGACCGTAATGGTACCATTTGAGTGACTTAAACAGTCCTCTGACAGTCCATGAAGTAAAACTTTTCAAAACTGGCAGGAATTCCCTGAGAGAGGTAGAGCAAAATCTTGCCATCCTAGACACTGGACAGCACTTTCCCATTTCAAATGTTCCTCAGAATGGGATGTCCCTCAAATTACTCACAGTTACAGGAACCATGTCCATTCAGGATTCTTCTCCCACACAAAGGCATGGCACAGTAGACAGCCACTGCCACTACTCAACACCGCTCCCACTGTGGAACAACTGAGGGCTGACTGGGGTCAGGGGAGAGGAGTCACCTTCCCTGAGGCTCTCCCTTAGTCAGCACCTCCAACTGTTCTTTCCTCAGGCAGAAAACTGAACTAGTGCAGCAACATTTGAAAGTGGCTCATCTACTTAGAACCTCTGCCAAGGTGATTGACAGGGGCTGCCAAGGGAGTCCCAGCAGGTTAAACCTGGGCTGCCCAGTATTCCTAGCAAGCAACGCCACTAAATTACCAGGGTTCTAGTAACCCTGGGGGAACCCATGGGGTTACATTTAAACCCTTTAAAATAATAATAAAAAATAATAGTTCTTCTTAGTCTTTTTTTTTGTTTGTTTTTCACCAGGGAAAGCATATCTAGCAAGTCTAAATGTTCTCCATAGCTTAACCTTAATAATTTTAGTTGCTATCTGTTACATCCTCCCAATTAATATCCTTCTTGTATTATGGTGACCAGAAATGCAGATTGCATTGGCATAACCAGCACCCTTTAAAGGGCAGAATCACATCACTTTCATAGTATGTGATGGCCCTTTTAATGCAGCCCAGCACTGGATTAGCCTTACTTACTACTACTGCACATTGTTCTGGTAGCTTCAGCTTCCTATCAATAATGACACCCAGTTATTTTTCAATGTCTGTTGCCGATAGTGGTTTTCCATTTAAATAATACCTTCAACCTGAATTCCTTGGGCCTAAGTGAAGGAACTCACACATTTTCTACATTGAACTGGGCTCACCATTTGTTGGCCCACTCCATAGTACATTGAAGTCTTGTTGTATACTGTCTTTTTCTTTCCTGGAATTTACAACTGCATTATCTTTGTATCACCTACAGATCTAAATACAGTACCTTACTTGAGACCCTTGTCTTCAGGTCATCAGTAACAATACTGAACAGTAGGAATCACAATACAGACCCATAGGAAGCCCCAGTGGTGACCTCCTTCAAGTCCAGTGTTGTTCTATGCAACACTAACTAATGAACCCTATTTCTTAACCAGCTTTCTCTCCATTGTACTATATTTCCTGTTCAACCTCCCTTTAACTCAAAACCAGCAAGTATATATACTGAATTATTTGCTGACTTTAAAGTATATTACATCAACGTCCTTTACCAGTTTAGTTTCTTTGTTATTTCCTCAAAAAGACCAACAAATTAGATTGGCAATGGCTTCACTAAGAGAGACTATGCATATCTAACTTGTTGGAGTGGCACATTCACAAATGGAGATTGTGCCCATCTAAATTGTTGGATTGACATGTTCACTAAGGGAGGATCATGTTGCTCTAACTGTTGGATTGCTGCAATCTCTAAGAGAGGATCCTGCCAGACTAACTTATTTGTAGTGACTCCTGGGTAAGTGTTATAGAGACTCAAAGCTGCTAGTTTAATAGCGGGAGTGCTTTTTTGGCATGTGAGTCTGGTTTTGTAATTTACCTTGTGTTTTTTATGGTGGCTGATTTGTTCAACAAATTGCTGGTAATACACCACATGTAAGTTTTACATACTAGTAAATATTCTTTGTAGTGTGCCCTCAATTCTTTGAAACTGCTTTGCATGTTTGGAGTTAGCCAGTCCAATCACCTACACCACAGCAATGAGCACGCCTGAACATTTTGCTGTAACATGACCCACTCACTAAAGGAAGACAATGCCAGTCTAACTTGTTGGACTGGCACTCTCCCTAAAGGAATACTGATCTAGTCTAACTTGTTGGATTGCCACTCTCACTAAAGGAAGACTGATCCAGTCAAACTTGTTGGATTGGCATTCTCACTAAAAGCAAGACTGAGCCAGTCTAACTTGTTGGATTGGCACTCTCACTAAAAGCAAGACTGAGCCAGTCTAACTTGTTGGATTGGCACTCTCACTAAAAGCAAGACTGAGCCAGTCTAACTTGTTGGATTGCCACTCTCACTAAAGGAAGACTGAGTCAGTCTAACTGGTTGGAATGCCACTCTCATTAAAGGAAGACTGAGCCAGTCTAACTCGTTGGACTCACATACTCACTAAGTAAAGTGTGTTCCAGTCTAACTTGCTGGATTGGCATATTCACTAAGGGAAGATCATGACACTGTAAACTGTGGGACTGGCACATTCACTAAAGGAAGAACATGCCAGTCTATCTTGTTGGATTGGCATGCTCACTAAGGGAAAATTGTGCCAATCTAACTTGTTGGACTGGCAGATTCACCAAGGGAATATTATGCCACTCTTACTTGTTGGCCTAGAATGTTCACCATTTGGAGGCAGTATCGTGCTGTGATTTAGGGCACTAAGCTGCAAACCTGGAGACCTGGGTTTGAATCCCACAGCCCCCACTTGTGTACTGTGTGACCCTGAGCAAGTCACTTAACTCCCTTGTGCTCCCAGGTAACACCTGGAAACAAGCTTCAGGTTAGTGTGCCTTTTCTGGTTAAACAGTCCCTCCCCCATTGGATCTGCATGCTCACCAAGGGAACATGATTGCCAGTCTAACTTGTTGGAGTAGAATGTTCACTAAGGGAAGACTTTGCCAATCAAACTTGTTGAACTGGCATGTTCACTAAGGGAAGCTCATGTCAATCCAACAAGTTAGATTGGCACTATCTTTCTTTAGGAAACCCACATTGATTCTCTTTTAACAGCTTGAATTTGCCTAATTGTTCGACAATCTGACCTTTGATAATCATCAGTAGTATTTTCCTGCAAATAAGATCTGACTTATTTGTGATGATTGTTATTAAGAATGTCCCCCGTGAGTGTGGGGGTGTGGGAGCAGGAGTTCAGGAATTTAACTTATGGTTTTGATACATCTGAGGGATGCAAACTTCTTTTAGAATCTTGATGGTATATGTGTTTTTTGTTTGGTTTGCACCAATATTATATAGCACCTGTTCATGCACATCATACACCAAAGTCCTTTTTCCAAGAAATGAATTAGATACTGACAGTGCTCAGACTCTACATCATTGCTTGCAAGCATTAATTACTTGACATCACAAACAGAAATGGACAGTTGTATTATTGGGGAAATTAACAGATTTATGTAATTCTTTCTGTTGTACTATGTTTATTTTTTTAATAAAAACATATGTTTTACATTGTCTCATTTCCTGTAGTCATTTTTGGCTGTTTTTAACTCAGAGTGTGTACTGCTTGACACAACATATCTTAATGTTTCTTTTTTGGCTCAAGAGCATCAAATGGAATGTGTCATCCCCAGTGATATAACCATTTGGGCATTCTATTTGACACTGTGTCAGTGTCAGAGTCAAAGATCCTCAGACACTACCTCTCTCATCACCCCTAAATGCTTGACCAAGATGTGTAACCAGGCTTTCTCCTCATTTACACACATGCTTTGGAACTCCCTCCCCCCTGATGTCTGTAGTTCTCTTACCATGTCATTTTTCAAATTTGTCTGTAAGTCTCAGCTAACTTTATCCATGACCTGCACCTGTGTCTAGCCACTCTGTCTGTACTTGCTCATACCCTTGCCTAATTTATTGAACTTCAGATTTGCCTGCATCCCAAAATGTACCTGTTCAACTTATTTTTGTACTTTGTTCACTATTTGCAATTTGTAATATTTCATATTGTACCTTTCCCAACCTTGGAACTGTGAGCTCTGTATCTGTATTTGTTTGAAGAATTTTGTTCTGTACCCTCCCAAATCATACATGAAAATAAGCATTCAGTTGTCTACTGTCCTTCCCGATTACCATAAAACTAATAAATAAAGCCTCTAATAACAGTTAACATGGTAAATTGATATTAATGTGTAGACATGTTACCAATTAATTTACATCTCTATTAGTTTTTCTTATTGTACCACCAGTTCATGAGGTCAGTTGTCTTTTTTCATAGTCTCAGTATCTGGAATCATGATCTGTAAATTTAATTCTCTTAAAATGAAATGTGCCCACACATAGATTCATAAAACATTTTTACCAAACAGACATAAATGCATTATGCTTTATGCTTATATATTGAATTTCCTCCCCCTGCTAGTATAGTAATTGGCTAATTTACTGGATTGCTTGTTTCTGGTGCCATTTATTTTTTAAGACCTGACCACTACAGCTGCCATTTGGCATGGCTGTCCCAAGTAATTTGTGTAGTGCATGAGTCACGAGTTGTGCAATTGTCTATTTGGGCACCCTATGTGCTCTGATGTACCCATCTGGAGAGGCTATCCATGGGAATCTTGAAGACCTGGCCCTCTGGCAAGGGTTATAGCTACCCAGAGTGGATGTATAGTGTGCTCTAGAGACTTGGGTGCACCGAACTGTGCTATAACAGCATGGAGTGGATGTGCTGGTGACTCCCAATGTTCATGAGTGGATAAATCTGTCATAGGGTCATGCTACTGCAGAGGTGTTAATGGACCATCTTATGAAAATATTTACTATATTTAGTATCCATTTTTTGTAGTTTAGTAGGGCATCACTTTTTTACCCTATAAAGTTATGCGTCACTTTAAAATTATGTTATCTTTTTGTGCAAATAGCAGATCTGGTACGTGGATTAAATATTACAAACCTATTAATATCAGTTGTGTTGCTGAACATTGTTTCCGTATGTTTGGTAATGAACAAAAGATCAGATTGTGTACACATAAAGTATCATTGTGGGACAGTGTGACAAGTCAGTACAGGTTTTGTCAGAGGTATTGTACAATATAGGCAAGCAATGTGCCTCATGCCTTACTTAAAAACATCATATTTCTCAATTGTTGACACGGCAGCCAACTGAACTGATCAACTTTACCAACAACCCCTCTCCCCCCAAGCAAACCAATTAAAACATAAAAGCAAAAAACCAGTCACCTCAGTCAGCTGTCTTGGTTGTACTTTTTTTGTTTTTCTATCCTCCCACGGAACCCTCTTAGCTGTAGATGATGGGTTGCTGTGCCACCAGCCTAGCCAAGATACGTATCAGTGAGTTTTTTGTAGTGCAGTCTGTGCCTTGCCATTTAAACATTTTTTTTTTCAATGAGCTACTATGTCAAGTACTGTGCACATCCTGGCTTATCCAACCCAAACATGCCAACCTGTGTCAGGGTCATACAGTCATCCTATGTCCAGCCTGGAGCAGCCTCTCAGTCTGTTCATATCTATGTTTGTTTATATCACCTGCTGTGACAGCAAACAGTAGCCCAACCATAAATGCACTTCTTTGTTTATTTTGTAATTCAAATAATGCTTCCCATTAATCACTCTTACATTACTTCTTCAGAGCACACGCTGCAGTTGGGCACGTTGCCTACTCACTGCAACTGTAAGCACAGCCATCAGCTTTGATTTCCGCAAACTTTTCTAGTCAGTCAATTTTACAACTTTGAAAGGAATACCGGAGACAGAGACAGAGAGAGAGAGAGACTAGGGAGGTTAGGGAACAACATAATTTATTTTTTTTTTTATTTTATTAAATGAATCAGAATTACAAATGGAGTCAGCGACTCTTTTGCAAAGGCTTCATGTCAGGGAGGTACAAAACAATGATACAGAAGATGACAAGCATATTTGGTACAAAAAAGACAAAACAATAATTACGCATGATAAAAACTATCCAAGGTCAGTTAAACACAAATTATATAATCAGACAAATAAGATTGAGATAGAAATTATGTAACTAATATCAGACAGAGCTGGGACCAGGTGCCTGCAATGGGTATGGCGTAAAACTAGGGAGGGGGAGTGGAGGAGGAAGAGAGGGGGAGATGGGAGAAATAAAGAAGGGGAATAGAGTGAAGCAGGAGGGAAAGTTAGAAGCAATTGCAGGAGCTGGAGGAAGGGATTTGTTCCCTAAGGAGAGTTTTGAACAGTCCAAGTTTGGATACAGTTGAGGTGGCAGCCAGTAGAAAGTTTAACCAAAAGGGGGCCCTATAATAGAAAATTCACTTCTGAATGGGCAAGGACGTGCATAATTTATACAAAATAAAACCAATGATGGGAAGATCTGAGATATATGCATACAGCAGAATATTAGCGATCCTTACCAGTTACGTGTAGTAGTGTAGATACGACAAGAAAATGTCTATCTGCTAAAAAGACAGCTTCTTTAATTTGTTCTACTGTCACATAGTTGTGTTAATTAGAGCAAAAACTTCACTGTGCGTAAATGTTCTTGTTTATGGTAAGTTACATTTATTAAATGAGAATATCACAAGTAAAGGTTTAAGGGTTAGAATATGACAGTGCAGTGTCTGACCCCTGCCATTCCCAGCAGCACAGCTCATGAATCTGTGGTTGTAATATCGCATGGAAAGCAACAGTACAACTCTCTAAAAGAAGAATTCATACTTCACCTGTGTTAATATAAAATATTTAATTTATTTGGAACTAAACTTTCATTTTGTGAAACTGTCTTTGATGAAATAAAACTATATTTCTCACATGTTATTTCACAGAGGACATATTTACATTTCTAAATATATAGCACAATGACCAAACCCCCAACCACCAATACAATAACCACAGCTTGCGAGTCCACATATTCAACTACTATCTCTGCTAGCTTGAGTTATGAATTTGAACTTATGTACATTTATCATGTGTCATACCAGGAAACATAGAAACATAGAAACATAGATTTTGACGGCAGATAAGGACCGCTTGGCCCACCCAGTCTGCCCATTTCCCTACCTAATGGATAAGCTGCAGATCCTAGCTAACCAGCAGCCTACTTCTTCCTACCCCCACCCACTAGAATTGCCTTATGACTGTCCCATGCATGCTTGAATTCCACCACTGTTTTTGACTCCACAACCTCCTCCAGAAGGCCGTTCCATGCATCCACAACCCTCTCTGTGAAAAAATACTTCCTTAAATTACCTCTGAGCCACCCCTTCTATCTTCAAATTGTGCCCCCTTGTTCTTGCACACCTCTTTTTTTGAAAGATGCTACCCTCTTGGACTTTGTTGATTCCCTTGAGGTACTTGAAAGTTTCTATCATGTCCCCCCTCTCCCTTCTTTCCTTGAGGCTATACATATTCAGCTCCTTAAGTCTCTCTTCATATGTCTTCCGGTGCAGACCCTGCACCATTTTAGTTGCCCTCCTCTGGACAGCCTCCATCCTGTCTATGTCTTTGTGGAGAAACGTGTGTGTGTGTGTGTGTGTGTGTGTGTGTGTGTGTGTGTGTGTGTGCGCGCGCATGCAAGTGCTTGTAGGAGGAAGGAGGACAGAGGATGAAAAAAACATGTCTAATGCTAAAAAAAAAAAATGAGAGAATATAATTCATTAATATCCACCACAACAGATCATAGACAAAAGACACACATTTATAAAATAGAGGTGTACCAGCAGAAATAGAATGAAGGGTATAGTGGTTGCTTGGTATGGCAGAAGCTGGGAGGGGAAATGGGGGGGAAGGATAGGAGGGCTAAGACCCTGGAAGGACAGTAGGTCCCATGGTTAATTAGAGAACTTGGGCAGACTGGATGGACCATTGCTCTTTTTCTGCCATCATTCCCTATGTTTCTATGCATATGCATATAGACTCCAAAATTGCACATCTGAAACATGTAAGGCAAGACAATTTTGTTTGTATGGCGCCCAATCCCAGGGCCTCTGAGTACCTCAGTATACACAACAAATTTGATAAAAGAAAATAAAAATAAAATCAATATAAGTGCAAAAATTATAAAAGCAGCAGACAAACAGGCATGGGATAGGCATAAGGGAGCAATACAGACGAATATGGATAGATAGGTCATTGACAGTGTAAAGGTGTGTGGCACATTCATAAGGTAGAAAAAATGGGCAGACTGGATGGGCCTTACGGTCCTTATCTGCCATCAACCTCTATGTTTCTATGTTTCTAAACTTCACGTAACGGCACCAGGCCTGAAACTCAGTGTAAACAAATTAGTTTTCAAGCATGACATGAATATGGTCAGTGATGGAGCACCGCTCACCTCCAGGTGAAGGGCATTCCCAAGAATTGGGACAGCTCTCTGAATGTCCAGTCTCCCAAGGATTTCAAACATTTCTCAGTACAGACAAGAGGTCTGCCTCCACCAACCGGAGGGGCTATCCAGGAGCATACGGTATCAGGAGGTCTTATCAGGTAGCCTGGACAGTGTAAACTGTTTACTTCTGGATTCGGAGGGCTCTGTTGTTTTGGTCAGTCTTTCAGGAAACCTGGACCGAGACCATACAGGGCCTTGTAGGTTTACAAGCACACCATGGAATTGATGCACCACTGCACTAGCAACCAATGAAGTGCACAGAGTATCGGCATGATATGCATGAACTGAGAACTCCCAGCAACCGGCCGGGCTGCTATATTCTGGATGGAATAGTTGCAAATGATGCAATAACTTTGTGTATAACCCAAGGTATAGAGCGTTACAGTAATCCAGTCTTGACATGACTGAGGCATGCACCAGTGTTGCTAGGTCAGTTGGTTCAAGAAAGGTCTTAGCCTGGGAAATGTTTCAAAGATGGTAGATGTTGGTAGGACCCCCCTCCCCCAAAGTCAGGTTGTAAAGGGAGGCAGTATAGTACAGTGGTTTAAGGCTCTGAGCTGCAAATCTGGTGACAACCAGCAGACCAGACCTGGGTTTGAACCTCACAGCTTCCACTTGCATACTGTGTGACCCTGAGCAAGTCACTTAACTTCCCTGTGCTCCCAGGTCGCACCTGCTAGTGTGCTAGTCCCTGGTTAAATAAACAAAACAAAATAAATACTGGTGGTTAATTTAAACAGGTGGAAACTGATTAGGAAAACAATGTGAAACTGTTAAAAATATGCCTGTTATGTTCATGTATTCACTTTCACTTCATTCTCTCTTTTTAGGACTTACATGACCTTTAAACAGTGATCACAGCTGGCTGCTTAGATCCCAGGAAATGGAGGGCACTTTGCCACATGAAAGGGTGATCAGAAGCTTTCAGTTAGAGCTTGAAAGGAATGTGGATGTCTACTTCTGAACTCTATCTTCAAACTCTAGCTCCAGGTAGCCACATTACAGGTTTAAGTTCATAGGTGTTTTATGAGTTCTAGGAGGTTTGAGACCTTTTGTCAAACTCACCACTTTTCAGTGGAAGTACTCATATTTCTGTGCACCCATAGGTATATCTAAAGACTTTTTAAAGATCGCCATTGTGTCGCTCATCACCACACTTTCAGGCAGTGAGTTCCACACTGATATCAGTCACTGCCTGAACAAGTTACATCTTTTAACTGTTCTGTTTGCCATACCAGTGAGTTTCAAACCATGTGATCTTGTACATCTAATATTGTCTTGCTTACTTAATTTAATGGTTTCCCATGTAGCTACATCTTTGCTGCACTAAATACTAGACAAAGGTCTCCTCTTAAACTTCTATATTTAGTAAAATATATTCCCAATTATCTTAGCCTTTCTCTGTATTCTACGTTGTGCATATTCCTAATCCTTTTGGTAGCCTTTCTTTACACCATTCTGACGAGTTTTCTGCCTCCTGTTTTGTGGTGCACAAAAGGGGGCACAAAAATCTAAGTGGGGCCTCACCAATGATGATTACAATAGCACAATCACGTCATCATCCCGACTCTTTATGTTCTTAAAAGTATAGCTCAAGATTTTATAGCATTTTCTATTGGTAGCCCTTGTATGTGCTTCAAAATTACGGTAAATTTGTTTGAAATGACAATACCCTTGATCTTGTTCATTGACTGTTTCTTGTATGATGTTATTATTTAATTCATAGGTGTGCCTTAGGTTATTTTGTCCAAAATGCATAACCTTGCTCTTGTCCCTGTTAAAATTTAGTTTGTTCTGTTCTGCCCAGTATGCCAATTGCTTTTTAGTTTTTTGTAGGTTTTTAGCTGCTTCAGCATTGTTGACAATGGCTCCAGTCTTGGTGTCATTTGCGTATTTGCACAGCCAGGTACTGTCAGATGTCTGCATTGTGGTGACCAATATATTAAATAATGTTGGCCCCAGGACTGAGCCCTGGGGAATCTTGCTCATCACTGCGCCCCACTCTGAGTAAAAGTCTCTGATACCCACCCTCTAGTTCCTGTTATCCAACTAGGAGTCTACCTATTTTATGATTTTTGAGTTTAGCTTTATGTTTTGCAGCTGCTTGAGTAGTGTTTTGTGAGATACGGAATCAAAGGATCTTAAGTATTCCAGGTAGACAACATCCACTGGCATGCCCCTATCTAAGGCTGCACTTATGGGCTCAAATAATTGCAGGAGATTTGTAAGACATGCTCTTCCAATAGTGAACCCATGCTGTGATATGTCTATGTAACCTTCATTTGTTTGAATGGTTTATTATATGGTCCTGCATTAACCCTTCCAATACTTTTCCCAAAATGGATGTTAAACTAATTGGGTGGTTGTTCTTAGCCTCCTTCCTGTCCCCTTTCTTAAAAATTGGTGTTACCACCACCTCCCTCCACTCAGGGAGTATAATGCCTTCTGATTTTGAGGCATTGAATAGCTTCGTGATTGGCCCTGACAATTCATTAGCTAGTTCCCTCAAGAACTTCGGATTCACTCCATCTGGCCCTGATGATCTATTTTGTTTGATTTTGTTTATTTTTCCCTTGATGTCTTGTGTGGTGAACCTTAAGTTGCTTTCGGATGAATTATCCTTGATATCATTAAACATAAATTTATCCTTAGGCTAGTATGTACTTACATAATAGTTATTTAGTTCTTTAGCTATCTCCTTTAGGTTTAGTAGCCATTTCACAAATAACAGCTAACATGTTCATTTATAAAAGTGATCTGAGGTGAGAACTGTGATAGAGCTACGGAGCAACTGCATGCTGAAACTCAGGAGAGTTTTCAGCAGGGTCCTGACAAGCTTTTTTGCTGTTTATAATAGGTAAACCACCATTGCCTATTAAGGATTTGGTGATATTGTGGTGTTTGAGAAACACTTTTGTTCAACCATTTGGGCAGTGTCAAGTCCTTTCCAATACGTCTTGTGTTGGTGTGAAAATTTCTCCTGGCCTTGTTTTTTGTCCCCCCAGGTTACAGCAGTCTTGCGATGGAAGAGGCCGGGACCAGGGAGAAGTTGTGGGAAGCCCCTCAGGGGATTTGCAGAAAGAAGGCCCGGAGAGGAGGAAGTGGTAAAAAATTTGTCCGAAGCTTCAAAGAGAAGGAGAAGAAATATAAACAAAATAAAAATCCACTTGCTCTACCCTTCTACTATAGTATAAAAAGGGAAGTTCTATAAAATTGTACTTAAGCATTTTTAAGTGTCCTTTTTTTCTGTGGACTTTTGAAATAAATATTGTGTGTATTAGTTCTTTAACATAGAATTGAATGTTAAATTAAGAATTAAAGAATTAAGAATTAAAATAAAATAAATTAAAGTTGATTTTCAGCTTACATATTTAATTTAAAAATATACCAAGAGTTGTGGTTGGGTAGAGCGCTTCACATGGTCATTGTCATTTAAGAGCATGTGCTAGCAATTTTCAGGCATCTGTCTGCTTGTTCCATCTGCTATCATCGGTTGTGGGCTGCTTGCATGAGTATGCTGAGAGAAGATGTTTTGAAAGCTTGCACAGACTACTTTGCAGTGTAGATTCGTATTATGGTGAAAATGTTGAACTTTCCTTGTATTTTGTGTCGTATTCTGTGTTGGAAAATATAGGGGAGTGCGTTTACTTTTGCTTCTTCTGCTGTTGCATTTGTATTTATATGTGTTTTTTTGCTATTATCACCAGCCTTATTTTGCCTTCACCATTCAAACAGTGCACCATGCACCACACATTGTGTACAATTGCATCGTTACCTGCACCTCGGTCAAGCGTTCACACTTTTCTACTATTTTAGATGTTAAAGAGGCCTAAAATGCTTTTAAGCTTGTAAGTATTTTTTCAATATCTTGTCAGCTTCTTGAAATTTGTTTTATCTGTTAGTTAGTTGATTGTTCACCAGACAGCAGTCCTTTAGACATTTGCTAATTGTACAACAGGTGTTTTATTAGTTTTAGGGGGTAGGTTTTGTTTATATCATTAAACATTTTTTTTGTTCCCTTATTGTTTAGCCTGGATTTCTGCCTATTTTCTGGCTTTCGGGTTGTAGAAGAGAATACTATAGCCACACCAAGCAAAGTTTGGTTGACTGTGTCTGCAAACTCTGTGAATTTTATGGACTGTATGAACCTTTGCAACAATATGGATTATTCAATTTGCACTTAAATTTGTCTGGGAATATATTTATCTCTATGAGACAGCTTTTAAGTATTGCTGGTGATTTACTGATTGGACAAAAGTAGTGAATTCTGTGGATCTTTTGATCAAAGAGGATTATATGAGCTTCACAAGGAGCCAGGGAAAGCTGAAAAGTTCATGAAGCCTTAGAAGCTTTTGGAAAAAAACAAGATGAAGCCTGCCACAGTGACTAGACAAGACTGTTTAAGACCGTTAACAGGACTGACTCAGTGCACTTAATGCCTTATAGTGCTTTATAGTGCCTCTAATACTTTTAGTGCTGATCTGGACTTAATTTATTAGATTTTGAGATCAAAAGATCCAGACTTTTGTAAAAGGCCATACAGCACACAGGTCTTAAAGGTCATATAGGACATAGGTCATCAGTTTTTTCCATGTTCTTTGTCTAGTGCCTAGTGCATAAACAATTTAAGAATATACATTGGCCCAGATATTCAAACTGTGCCATTCTGTGGTGCAAGCCCCTGTGTCGCACAAAATAGTTGTGCAGGGGTGTGGCCAGGGTGATATTCAATGGAGTTGCGCTATGGCGCAACTTCTTTGAATATCACCCCCTAGCCACACCCACTGTGCATGGCACAGTGGAACTGCACCAGTGCAAGTGGTCAGAGTGGAGCATTGAGATGCGGTGGTGCAAGTTCCATTGCGCCATGTGCAGCACCTGCGATATTCAAAGGGTGACATGCAAATGGGGCCATAATTTATGCAAGATGCAGGGGGGCCATTTGCATCTAATTACGGCCCCATTTGCATGCCATTAGCATGCAGGTGCGCCGATCCCCGACGACTTGCACCTGGCGCCCTGACAGGTAGCAGCCATCAGGTCCGACGCACCCTGCAGCCCGATTGCGGGAATAATAGTAAACTCCATCCCCCCATTAGCCCGATCATGGGCATACCTGAATAGTCCCCCCCCATTAGCCCAATCACGGGCATAACGTTCTGTTCCCCCATTAGCCCGATCGCGGGCATAAAGTTCTGTCCCCCATTAGGCCGATCGCGGGCATAAAGTTCTGTTCCCCAGTAGCCAGATTGCGGGCGCAACATTCCTGTTCCCCCATTAGCCCGATCATGGGTATAGCGTTATGTCCCCTGAGCAGCCGATCGCGGGCATCAGACCTCCCCTCAAAGTCAATATCCTGGTGGTCCAGTGGACGCGGTAGCCAATCACTGGCGGAATCCTAACCCCCGACATCAGAAATCCATGGTGATCTAGTGGCCCCCACCCACCTGCGAGCCACCACCGCTCCCCCGTCAGCCAGTGGGTGGCAGCACCCCCACTCGCCTGCCACCCCGCCGCCCGCTGACTGACAGCTCGATAGGGCTGCAGGCCCGTGGTTCAGAGCATGAGCCAATGGGTGTGCAGCCATACCATCTAAGGCGGTCCAGATATGTGAATAGTTGTTCGTTCATATTGAACTGCCTTAACTATGTTATGAAACTGCATGCCCGATGGCTCATGCTCTGAACAATGAGTGCAACCTCCAGCTGTCGGTCGGGTGGGCGGCGGGTGGCGAGCGGAGTGCTGCCGCCCACCAGCTGATGGGGAGCGGGTGGTGGGCTCATGGGTGGTGGGGTGAAACTTGCCATCACAGGGATTCAACGTGGGGGTTAGATGCCGCTGGAGATCGGGCTACCACGTCCACTGGACCACCAGGGATATTGGACTTTGAGGAAGGTCTGATGCCCGCGATCGGGCTGCTCAGGGGAAACATAACGCTATGCCTGTGATTGGGCTAATGGGGGGGAACAGAACATTATGCCCACGATCGGGCTAATGCGGGGGAAACAGAACATTATGCCCACGATCGGGCTAATGGGGGAGGAACATAACATTATGCCTGCGATCAGGCTAATGGGGGGGATCAGAACGTTATGCCTGCGATCAGGCTGCTGGGGGGGACACTTCAGCCCCCGATCGGGGCATGGGGGTGCGCCGCCAGGTGCAGCAGGAACAAGTGGAGGGCCACCCACAGGTGGCAGCTGCTGTGTTGTGCCCTGCAATGTGGCAGCTCACCTGTGGGTGGCCCTCGACTTGTTCCTTTTTTTTAGCGTAACTTTGTGCAGGCGCAGGTAGGGGTTGCGCCTGCATAACTCTGCATGGCCCGGCTGAATATCGGGCTGTGCAGTTTATGCATGGGCACACCCCCCCCACCTGTGCCTGCATACATTACTGATGTGCCCCAGCGCATCAGGATTTGTGCAGGTGCACTTTTCCCTTTTAAATATTGCACTGAGGTGCATCAGTGGGTTGTGCATGGTGCAACACTGTTGCTCCATGCTCAACCCTTTTGAATATCTGGGCCATAGTGTTTTGGGTGTATAAATTAAGTGCTGCTTTTTGAAACGTACTAATTTTATTGCCTCATTTTCCCCATAGTTTCTGTGAGTTTATCGCTGTTTTGCATCTGAGTGTTCTTTGGTCCATTAGGTAGAATTTAATGTATGGTAAGTGCCTATTAACCACCATAATCAGCAGTCACACAGCTTTGTTATGCACTGTTTAGAATTTTAAAAGTTGTTAACCACACTTCGGAACTTCCAAACAGTGGCATAACAAAAAAGAATGCACCAGAGTTCCATAATTCTCACACACAGAATGCAAACAGTGTTTTTTTTGACCATACACTATAAAAGATGATGGCTGGAGATCTGGTGACAACTCCACTGAAATCACCTCTCATGGTTGCTAGGGCTACAGTAAACCTCTCGAGCTGTGCTCTCGAGGTTTACCATGTTGCCCTAGCAACCACTTGAGGTGATTACAGCATGGTTGTCACCTGATCCCTAGCCATTATCCTCTATATTATGGTTAATACTAGGTCACAGAGACTCAATAACAGTAACCTCTCACCTCTGCAGGAACCAATTAAAATAAGTAGAGTATTAGCTGAGCAGAATAAAAAAGGTGGAGCAGTCTGGGCAAGCAAAATTGACTGACCACTTGTGCAGTATTAATAAAACCTCTACACCAAGGAATGTAATTAACTTAACATCAGCAACACCAATAATAATAACAACAGATAAGGTGGATAGTAGGGAGGATGCCACTTAGCCTTGAATTGTTGAAAGCAGTGGCAGCTCTACACCAGGGCCCGCCAGGGCACGTGCCCCGGTAAGAAAATGCTGTGCCCTAGTTGGTGCCCCATATGGTGCAGAGCTTCCCCCATAGTAACAATATATCAGTGCCCTGGCTTCCATCTGTTGTGCCCCAGCTGTGCCCTGGTAATCATTTGTGGCTAGAGCTGCTAGTGGTTGAAAGAATATGAATCTGGGAAAAGTCTAGGGGAAACTTTAAAGAATAGGGAGCACTCCTTGGGAATCCATCTTGGGTAATACTCCAGAAATTGATTTATCCAATAAAATAGAGGATGCAATCTGGGGTATGGTGGAAGGTATAACAAGGAGTAGTAGTGTGGAAAAATCACCTATACTTTGGAATGTTGGTGAGTCATCCAGCCCTACTAAGCAACTGGGGAGTTCTAATTATGACCACCAGAATAATAGGACAGAATTTAGGAAGGAATTAGAGGAACTTCAACATACAATTAATGGATTGAAAGTATTAGAGGAGTAGACCAACTGTCCATGGTATTGCAAATCTTGTGGTGTTAAAAATAAGTGAGATGAAGCCAAGGACAAAGAACTGAGTTCTGAATACATGCCTGTTGGTTTGAGTGAGGAGGTGATTGAGCTCCTGAGGAATCCTAGGAGTCCTTCCCTAGTCTTGATGTAACAATTAGTAATTAATAAGAACTTGCTTGAGAATATGAGGGCAGATATTGCTTTTAATGAAGCTAAAATGAATCAGATATTAAAGGGTACCTAAACACGCAGTTTTTTAAAACTACAAACTCCAAAATCTGTCTTCATAGCAAGGTAAAGTAAAGGCTGCTGTTTACATTTATGCTAAAACTGCATTTATGTAAATAACATAAATGCAGTTTCATAGCTTTTGAAAAATGCAAACATCAGCCTTTCACTTTCAAAAAAACAGTCTTGGTTTCTCCCTAAGATGTCTGCCAAGTGTGTTAAGTGATGAGTCATGATGATATCATAGGAGCCAGAAACAGAGATCCACATATATTTCTATAGTGCTAACTAGTCCTTCTTTCCCTCTTTATCGTGAATTGTTGAACCAGAATGATCAACACCATGTATTAACTCATGGATTATTTTGATCACTACAAATGTTAAGCTATGATTTTGTTCATTTTGTTTACTTTAACTTGCAGAAAATGTTTTGCAATCAAGGTGATTTTTTCTTTGACAAACTGCATTACAGTACAACACTTCAAATACCTGACGATCTAGTGGTTATATAATGCACTGAATTTTGTTTTTGTTAACCAGGAGAGACACACTAAGGCCCTGTCCACACTACACCACTCGCGCCTGGTAACAGATGCAATCCGTTATGGCTGGGGAGCGGTGCAGTGCGTCCACACCTCAGTGGTGTCCGTTACGAGACCAGCACTGCCGGTCCACACATCGGGAGCCAGGCGACCGTTACGGCGGTGCCCGATCCCACAATGCAGCTCATGCTGCTGCTTCGTGCCCTGCAGGGGACCATTACCGGCCATCCACACTACCGCAGGTAATGTTACCAGGGTGGGACCGGTTTCATAACCGTTGTTGAAACCACCTCATATGTGGTTTTAACAACGGTTATGAAAACGCCTCCTGTAACGTTACAGGTGTAAACGCGACCTGTTACGGTAACATTTTACACCCTCTGTAACATTACAGAGGCGTAGTGTGGACAGGGCCTTAGTTGAAAGCTTGTTTACAGGTGTGGCCTGGGAACACAAGGAAGTTTAGTGACTTGATCAGGGTCACACAGCAAAGTACCAGTCTTGTTCAGTTCCAAAGCTCATGCTTTCTTGTTAATCCACAAATAATAATATAATAATAATAATAATAATTTTATTTGTATAGCACCTTTCAGTATATCAAGGTGCTGAACAACTTTAAAACAATTCAAACACTACATAAAACAACACATGTACATAAAATCAGCATACAACAAGATGAAATATTTGATAATAAAATCCAAGCATTAATAAATAACTAATTGTCTAAAAGCCATACTCCACAAGTAAGTTTTCAAATCCTTTTAAAAGTTCCACGGAGGTGCACTGCGTAACCCACATGGTAGAGAGTTCCAAGAGTGGGTGCAGCATGTCTAAATGCTGTGCTGCCAGAAGATTTTAAACTCACTCTTGGGATCTCTAACAACCCCATGTCGGCCGGCGGAGTGATCGGTCAGGGCAGTAAGGCACCAGGAGGTCTTTCAGATAGGCTGGACCCTGGTGCGTGAAGGGCTTTAAAGTCAACAAATGACTTTAAGGTGATCCGCCACCGCACAGGCAGCCAGGCTGATTCGCGCTTGTACGGGAGTGACATGACAGAACCGACTTGTCCCAGTCAAAACCCAGGCTGCAGCATTCTGCACTAGCTGTAGGTGACGGATTTCAACCCCAGAAAGCCCAAAGTACAGGGCGTTGCAATAGTCTAAGCGTGAAGATACAAAAGCGTGAACCAAAGTTGGCAGGGAGTCAAACGGAACAAGATGCCTAACCCTGGCAATATTCCTAAGATGATAAAAGGAAGTCTTGACAACGGCTGACACCTGAGCTTTGAGAGTCAGCTTTTCATCAAGAATAAATCCAAGGCTACGCACCCGTTCTGAGGACGGCATAGATACTCCACCAAGAATAATTCCAGATGGAGCACCGATACCCGGCCTCACCACCCGACCACCAGGATCCACTACCAGCACCTCTGTTTTCTCCGAGTTCAACTTTAGCCAACTAGAATCCATCCAGTCTTGGAAATAAGGCTTTCTTTTTCCATGTGAACCCCCTGCATCTAGCCTGCCTTCTGTTGAACACCCCACCATCTATACCCTGTCCTTAGTAATGCCTGGGGCTGCATATGAGCTTGTGGTCTCATGAAGAGAATTATCAAACCTCAGATTGTAATCTTGTACCTCAGAGAGTTGTGCACACCTATACTGATATGCATCATCAGCTGGCACTGTTAAAAATGCCTCCCAAGTCACTCTCCAGTCCACATTCTCAATGTTTGACTTCTTCTCCCACAGTAAACAATGAGTGGATCACCGCCCTTCTGCACAGTGATGGTAGTATGTACAGTTCCCCTGTTGTGTTTTTTTCCCACCTCATTAACCAACAACTAGGTCTTCTTGGAGGGCCAAGCAATAAGCAATATGACCCACCAGAAAAGTGCTGTTCATGCCCTCATAAGGGCTGCACTTACAATGGATAACAATATTATTAGCAGGAGAGGCGTACTCATACCTTGAGTGAATCCACCTGACTGCCAGTGTCAGTCTACTCCTTTACCTGTGATCTGCAGAACCCTGCAGGGCAGTTCCCAGCAATTCTTCTCCAGAACTTTTCTGAGCTTTACTCCGCAATGTGAGTTGGCTGGCTACCACCCTTCCAAATCTTGAATGAGCTATACACAGCTCCCTCAGTACTGTCCTAACAAACGTCAACATTCCCCCCCCCACACGAGGATAAGCTCCCTACACTGAATTCAAGTAACAGTTTAGGTGCAGCCCTGCCACTCTGAGTATTTGTCATTGCTGGCTACTCTCATCCACAGTCAGGCAGTGATCACGATGCTGGCAGCCCCACATTTCAGATCCCACAGCGATCTGCTCAGCGTCCTCCTTCATATGTTCAGCTAACCTGAATACAGCTGTTCCCTACTGGAATGGCCTCTTCAGTGCCTCTCTGGCATTCATTCTTCTCACCTGCTTCCCACACACCAAAAACTGGTGAGTTCACTACCCTTCCGCATCATGAATGTGTTTAGTACAGTCTCCCATGTTATATTTACATATTAATAATAAACATGATCTTCTGGTAAGCCAGGCTGATACAGGTAGCAGCATGGCACAAGTGGAAAATTAGGCTTTCCTACCCATATAAGATCTAAGCCACCTATGATTAGGCACTATTAAATGGCATGCATAATGATGTGCACACCCATCATTTAATAGTGTCTAATCAAAGGTAACCTAGATCTTTTAAGGATAGGAAAGTCCATCATTCCCCTTGTTCCCTGCTGCTATGAGCCTGACTTACTGGAAAGACATGTTTATATTTGATATGTCAAAAATAAAACTGGGACTGTACTACTTGCATTCATGATGCAGAAGGGCGATAGAGCTCACCGGTTTTTACGATGAAGTGAAGAATGGATACCAGAGGGGGACTGAGAAGGCCACTCTTGCAAGGTACTGCTTTCCTGCTTCAGGAAAGGGGGAAGACAGAGGGAGAGAAATATGAGCAGATTACTGTGAGAAATAAGATGTGGGACTGCCAGCACATTGATCACTACCTGATGCCATTGTCCTGGCCAAAATTCCCCTTCCCATAAAACCAGTTCATGCAATTGTCCAAGGCTGTGTGTGGATATTAATGTATGAAATGGCTGCCACTACATGTTCAGTCACTTTCTTACCAGTCTAGTATTGCTTGTAAAGCAATTTGGGATACAATGTGTATGAAAACCACTATATAAATGTGGATTCTTATTATTATTATTGTTATTATTTCCCCATGGAAAAAGAAGAAAAGACAAGCATATATTTGAGTTTCGAGAAAGTATGAACTCTAACACTGAACTGCACAAGAACTTTGCTACAAAAATGTGGTGGCTCTAGGGGTGGTGAAGGGTGTGGCTGCACCCCCCCACATAGTAACATACTTGCCTGCTGCTGCTGCATTTCAGTTTGTTGAATAAGTCTGATTTATTGATTGCACAAATGTTTACATTCAAACTATGGATTACATTTGTAGGTTTTGTCAAATTTGTCATACTAGAAAAGAATATTAGCAGAAAATATAAAGGTTTAATAAAAATGTGAAAAGTGCATATTAAGCATGCACACAACCCCAGCACCCCCACTGTAGCATCCTGGATCCACCATAACCACTAGACCACCAGGTTATTCAAGATTTGTACTGCACTGTGCTTTGCCACAGATAAAGTCGGTTGGATTAAAACACATTTTCAGCATGTTAAAGTAAACAAAATGAACAGAACCATAGCCTAACTTGTGTATTGTACAAATAATGCACATGGTTTTGACCATTTGGGTGAAACAATTCTATACTAAGGGAAAAAATAACTAGTTAGCACTAGAGAGAGCCATATACCTCTCTCACTTTGGCTCCAATGATGTCATCACATAACACATTTGGCGGCCATTGTAAGAAGCAGGTAAGACAGTTTTTTTGAAATTGGAAGGCTGATTTTACAATTTTCAAATGTTCTGGAACCACATTTAGGCAAATTATGTAAATGTAATTTTAGCATTAATGAATACAGCAGCCTTTCCTTTAGTCACCTACAGAGTCAGATTTTTGAATAGTTTGTTGTCAAAATCGTGTTTAGGTATCATTTAATGAAACTAGATCAAGACACAATTATTACTAATGAGTCAGTTGATAAGGAGGATTTGAGTATTGAAAGCAAAGATAGATTAAGAACTGAATTTAGTGTAATTGAGTTTCCGGACAATTTAACAAATGTAAAACTCAAAAAAGGTAAAGCCAGAAATAGAAGAGGTAGAAGGAGAGCCAGGAGGGAAAAAACTGTGTAAAAAAGCTTAGTCAGTACAAAACAATCTATAATAGAGGGAGGCACGTTATAGTGCTGAGAGTAGGGATCACCTAAGTGAGAGGAATGTTGTCCTGTCTAATATGCAGCACAATAGAGATGAGTATCAAGTTCATATTGACATATTAACTAAGCTGGAGGGGTTAGAACAGGAGATTGTTGCTTTTAATCAGGAAGTTGAATCAGTTATGGGAAATGCACAGATTCCAAACCCAATGGATAGAAAGAGGGAGATAGGTGGAGATTGGATTAACTGTGACAACAGACATAATTTGACAAAAATTAAGCAGACAGACATATACCTAAAGATAAGATTATATGGACCAGTGAGTTGGGGGAAACTTGAAGGAGCAATGAGAGATTACAAGGTTATAGCATATTTAAATAGTGAACTAGATATCAGTGTAACTGAGGAGGATGTGGTAGAAATAAGAAATTGCCCCATTGAGTCAGCAACAATTATAGATATTTATCTTATGCCCCAAGGGTTGCAAATTACATATGGGTAAACAGAGCTGAGTTGTCTGACAATTAGGTAATTCTCTTGTATCTGAACAGAGAATACTTTGACAATAGCTAAAGGTGAAAAAACATGAAGATGAGGAGAGAATTCTGACACTGTTTGGGCTTAATTGTATTGAACAAGAAGATGATTATAAGCTCTCAAGGGAGATTAATGATCTATTGAGCAATTTTCTGGCAACCCCAGTTGACCAACTGGGTTTACTAACTGCTAAAAGAATGCATGAGGGTAGCCAGATTGATTTAGTGGTTAATAATGACACTTTGGCTGAACACATTTTGTTACAAGCCCCTAAGCTTGCTCATCTAGGTTTATATTTAATTGATTCGGTAGTACGCAGGAACGCATCCCCCAATGGTTGCAGTGATGAAGTAAGGAAATTCGCAAATCCTTTACATTTAACTAATCGGTATATGCAAATTGCTGGATATAACGATGCATGACACTATGCTGGAGCTGGCTTTGATGTTAATAATTCTGAATCTATTTTGCCTGCAGATGGTTTCACTGGGGTTATAAATTTATTACATGGAATATAGCTGGTTGGTATAATAAGCTGCCTGATGAGGATTGTATGCATTTTTTAAACAATTTTGATGTCATCTGTCTTCAGGAAACTTTGCACAATGTGAATAATGTAACTTTTTTAAATGGTTATGAATGCTTACATGAACCTGGAACTAAGGATTCCAAAGTTGGTAGAGTATCTGGTGGACTCATTAGCTTTTTTAAAATAGGAAGTTTTAAAAAATTACAAGGTTGGGGGGAAAATAAGAATTGTATAGTAAATATAATGAGGGATGATGTAGATGAGAAAGTTATTATAAATTGCTATACCCCTCTGGAGAACTCTAGTTATTATTCTGAAAAAATATGGAAAGATCTGTCTGACATTTTGTTAGAAACACAAATGGCATTCCCAGCTGCTGAATTATTGATTATGGGAGATTTTAATGCCCATATTGGTGCATTTGATGGGCTGTTAGAGCAATCATATTTTCAGTATATGGGACATTCTGAGCAGTTTCGGATGAGAAAAACCAAAGCTCTTGTGTTAAATAATGCTGGACATATGGTCATTGATATCCTCAAGGAAAATAATCTGTACCCTTTAAATGGGAGATGCTCAGGGGACACGGAAGGTGACTATACCTTTGTGTCCCCTAGAGGAGCTTCAGTTGTGGACCTAATGTTTTGGTCTGATACTCCAAGTTATTGGGCTAACTGCTTGATTCAAATAAGAGGAGAAAATGACCATAATCCAGTCATATTGGAAGCCAGTTTAAGAAAACATAGAGTAAACAGATATGAGGATATTGTCTTTACTGAGATTAGAGCATCTCTGCAAATAATTTGCAGACAAGACTCACATAAGAATATTCAGCCAGTCCTGGTGAACTCTATGCTGACTCAGCCCCTTGGTTATATTAAATCTCAGGAAATTGTAGCATGTTAAAGTATGTAGTTGTGCTTTTTAATGATATGAAAACAAGCTTGGAATATACTAATAATACATGTGAAAAGATTATAGATTCTTGGTATGATACAGAATGTATGAGTGCAAAAAAAAGGATTAGGAAGTTAAGAAGAAACTATGTTAAATCAGAAAGTAAATCAAATTTAAGTTAATTGAATAAAGCTAGACGTTTGTACAAACAACTTCTAATAAGGGAAAAAAGGGATATTTAGGCAGTATAAAGGCAGTATAGCACAGTGGACTAAGGCTGCATATCTGGAGACCTGGGTTTGAATCCCACAGCCCCCACTTGCATACTGTGTGACCCTGAACAAGTCACTTAACTTCCTTGTGCTCCCAGGTCGCATCTGTAAACAAGCTTCAGCTTAGTGTGTCTCTCCTGGTTAAACAAAAAAAATGCTAAGTGGTTGAGTATGTTGGAAGCAGTAAGGTCTAAGGATCAAAAAAACATTTGGACACTTGTGGCAAGAGGCACCAGTAATTATGGAATGAATATGGATTCATATATCTCATAAGAAAGATGGGTGGAAGATTTCAAACAGATTTTTTTTGAACCATTGTGAGGGCAAGCAAATGAGAAGCCTTTAATGGTAAATAGTGAGTTTCCCCCAACTAGAATGGATGAAGTATATTTAGCGATATATGCTCTTAAGAAACAAAAAGCACCAGGTCCGGATGGAATCCCTTCTGAAGTTTTTTCTTGTAGAAACTCCATTATGGTGTAGATATTTAACTATTTTTTACAATAAATGCATCACGAGTAATAAATATTTAGACTCCTGGAAAGGAGCAAACATAGTTCCACTATGGCAATGGCAATGTGACAAGGCAGTAGGGAGGACTCGGGGGGATACTGGGATGTATAGAGAGAGGCATAACCAGCAGAAAACATGAATTTGTTATCCCTCTGTACAGACAGTTGGTGAGACCCCATCTGGAGTACTGCATCCAGTTCTGGAGACCCCTTCTCCGCAAGGACATAGACAGGATAGAGGCAGTCCAGAGGAGGGCAGCTAAAGTGGTGCAGGGTCTGCAAGAGAAGCCATATGAGGAGAGACTAAAGGAGTTTAATATGTATACCCTTGAGGAAAGGGGGGGACATGATAGAAACTTTTAAGTACCTCAGTGAAATCAACAAAGTCCAAGAGGGTAGCATCTTTCAGAAAAAGAGGTGTACAAGAACAAGGGGACACAGTTTGAAGATGGGGGGCAGTTTAGGGGCAATATGAGGAAGTATTTTTTTCACAGAGAGAGGGTGGTGGACACATGGAATCACTTTCCTGAGGAGGTTGTGGGGTCTAAAACTGCGGGAGAATTCAAGAATCCATGATACAGACATAAGGCAATTTTTGTGTGGGGTAGGAAGCAATAGGCTGTTGGTTAACTGGGATCTGCAGCTTATCCTGTAGGTAGGGAAATGGGCAGACTAGGTGGGCCAAGCGGTCCTTATCTGTCGTCAAAGTCTATGTTTCTATGTTACATAAAAAAGGATCCCTGACAGACCCAAGCCATGTAAAGGCCAATTAGTCTTTGGGATATTAACCTTAAAATTTTCTCTAGAGTAATTCTGTGTCTACTACAGGAAGAGGTTGAAAAAACTGGTGCTATCTCTAGATATCAGGCAGGCTTTAGGCCACAGTTTTCTACAACTGATGATATATTTGTCTTAAGACTTTGTTTGAAAAATACGTGAAACTTCTTGGGCAAAAGCTTTATACTTCATTTATTGACTATAGCTCTGCTTTCGACAGTGTGTCTAGAGAAATACTAGGGGAAATAATGAGATACAGAGGCATTGATGTTAATTTAGTGGCAATCATAATTCAATTATATTCAAACACGTGAGCTAAACTCAGACTGGGAAATAAAGGCCAATTATCTAGTTCTTTTATTTGTAATAAGGGTGTCAGACAGAGATGCAGGGTTTTAAATAATTGATTAGCAGTTTTTTTTCTTGGGACAATGCTAACTGTACAGAAAGTATTTATATAGGTTTTCTAGAAGTGTTATGTTTGTTAAACACAGTGAGGCAAGTGCTATGCATTTTCACAATGTTTTAGCACTTTTATGAGCAAAACGCTAATAAATTTTTGGAGTTAAATAAAGCCCTGGGGATGTGTGTTGTCCCCTATGCTTTTCTCCCTATATCTTGACAAAATGCTAAACTGTTGTGCAGACATTGATCAAGACTCCCCAAAAATACAAAATGTGCCATGCCCGCTATTGGTTTATGTGGATGATATTATTTTAATCTCTCTTACCAAAAAGGGTTTGCAGAATAAGTTAAATTACATCTATGATCAGTCTTCTCTGCTAAAATTAAAAATAAATATGAATAAAACTAAAGTTTTAGTTTTTGGGAAGAAGAAAATTGAAGGTTCATGGTTTTTAGGTGACATCAAAGTGGAGGTTGTTGATAATTATACCTATTTAGGAGTTACTGTACAGCAAAATTGCGGCTGGACCTCACATGCTAATTCCATTATGAGAAAACTGAAGAAAACAATGGCTGGGCTTACCAGGTTTAATTTTAAGTATGGAGGTGTAACTATTAAGCCACTCATAGATGTTATTAAGGCTAAGTTTGAGACACAGCTGTTATGTGGAGCTGAGATCTGGGAATTTAAAAGTCCAGATAAACTAATGACCCCATTGTACAAAGCATTACGGAACATTTTGAAGGTTGGTCATGCATGCTTGTCCAGCAGCATACATAAAAGTGGAACTAGGGTTATTCAATATTAATGTGGCCATAGAATCCAGAAAAATAAACTATTGCATTACAGGAACAAGAAAAGATGAAGCGACTCTTGTGAGACAGTGCCTGAAAGAAAAGGAGCTGTAGTTGGGATTGGGATATAGAGCAGGTTATTGGCACAATGTATTGTGCTCGGGGTAGATTAAATATCAACTTACTCATCTTAAAAGAGCAGCTGAGCGAGGGATAGTATTAGGTATGAAATATATGAAATACATCTCTAAAAAGATAGAGATATTGGAATAATTTAGATCTGAAAATCGTGGCTGGATCACGATATTCCAAATGGTTTGCAGCAAACAATTATTATCATGGGTGTAAACCTTATATGGAAATACTCACAGATAATAAGCTGAGACAACATTTTATTATCTATAAATCTGAGCAATTCCCAAGCAATGTGTTGGAGTGCCACTATAAAAAAACAGGTATTACATCAGCAAATTGTGATTGTGGTATTGGAGAAGTGGAAGATTTATGTCATGTATTGTGGAAATATAAGTGGTATAATCTTCAAAGGGCTTATTGGCTTGGACCATTTTTGCATGAGAAGTACTAAATAGAAAAAAACGCCCTTACAAATATTTTATTGCATACAGAAGATCCCTGGACAATAGAATGTTTAGCTAAATTGTTTATATCTGTTAAGAGTATTAAAAATAAGATCACAATTACATGAATAGAGGCTAGGTTAGATACTGATTGCAAAGGAAGGAGGAAAGCTTCTATTAAATCCAGATGTTTTGTCTTAAAATATTTTGGGATTTGTTTTTATAGGGTTATGTGGGTGCTATTATGTGTCTAGCAGTGCCAACTGTAAGTTTGCTATATATACTTTCTTTTTTTAAACTGTTTTTGATGACAGGTTTATGTATGTATTTATTATCTTGTCGAAGTGTATTTATTCACCTTTATGTGTAAAATTTGTGTCCTTTAATCCTGTGAAGATGTATGCTTTTGTAATTGTGAAGACTTTTTAGTTATACGATAAAATTTATTGCTACTACATTTATAAAAGCTGGGAAGATGTATTTTGTAAGCAAAGAAATTATTTTATAAAGTGTCAAATCAATGATAAAATGTTTTAATTTAAGGAATTAAGTTAATGCACTAGCACACCAAAGTGCTTTACACTTTATTGGTTTTTTCTTTGCACTTTAAACAGCCTGAAATGATTTATGCTGTTGCATATGATGTCGTAATAATGACATCCATTGTCTGTATAAAAATGGGCTGTTTCACAAAGTGGTACATGCCCTAAGGAAGCTCAAGTGGAGTGAAGCACATGGGTGGGGAGCAAAGTGGGGTTGACCTGTACCATGTTTGATGGTGTATGCATCGCAATATAAATAACAAGTATTAACTTTTTTTTTGCAAAATAGTGTAAGCTGTCTACGTCTCAGTCTGGTGCACTCTGTCCTTTTGATCATGTTTCAAGAAGCCTGGACTGAGACCATACAGGGCCTTATAGGTTTACAAGCACACCACAAAATTGATGCACCACTGCACTGGCAACCAGTGAAGCGCACAGAGCAATGGCATGATATGCTTGAACTGAGAGTTCCCAGCGACCAGCTGGGCTGCCGCATTCTGGAGTAGCTGCAAATGATGCAAGAACTTTTTGGATAACTCAAGGTATAGAGTGTTGCAGTAATCCAATCTTGACAAGACGGAGGCATGCACCAGTGTTGCTAGGTCAGTTGGTTCAAGAAAGGGCTTGGTCTGGGAAATATTTCAAAGATGATAAACCACTGCAGACCACAGCTGACACTTGATATTCTAATGTGAACTTGGAGCCCACAATGACCCCCAGATTCCTCACCCTATCTGAAGCTTTGAGTGTCACAATATCCAACAACGGTAGAATGGTGCTGACCCGAACTAACCTAGTCCACCTGTAGCACCTCCACCTTCAAAAAACCACATGAATGCATTTAAACAGTTAGGCATATCTCTGTTCAGATTTTCCATTAGCCAGAAACAAAATATAGGATAATACATGTGTAGATGTGTATTACGAGTTTTTCACACACCTGAGGTGTGAGATGCCACTTAAACCCCAAGAGTGAATTTCAAGGGGTTTAAAAGGCCTCACACCAAGGGAGTGTGAAAAAAAGGAATGATACAAATCTGAAAATGTTTTATATACAGTAATTTACTAGATTGCAGTATTTTATTTATTTATTTATTAATTTTTTGTTTACTGGGTAGGTGCACTAGCCATGAAATGACTATTTTCAGGCACGACCCGGGAGAGTACAACAAAGAACAGTGGAACAGCACAAATGGTTACAGTAATTAACAAGTACAGGGGTACAGTAAAAGCTATAACACAAGGGTAACAATAAGTAGGAGTTACAATATATTGGTAAACATAAGATGAAAGGGCATCAAAGTTTAATAATAAGTGCAGGAGTCATTCAGTTGACCTGATGAGAGACAGGATTAGGTCCGAAAATAAGGTAAGTGGGGGGGGGGAGAGAGAAGAAGGGTGAGGAGATGATCAGCTGTAATATAAGATAGGGAAAAGGAGGTGTTAAATGAGAGAGGAAACAATCAAGGAGTAGGGGGGAAGATGTTAAGAATATTGGGGTCAGTAGGTCTAGAGTGGTTTGAAACAGGAGCATTTACAGGATAGGATTAGGTGATTCCAGTATGCCTTCTTGAAAGCATCATGGAATGAGGCCTGGCGAATGTGTAGGGGTAGTGAGTTCCAGTGTTGGGGGATGAGACAGGCAAATGCACCGGCGCCCTTAGAGGTAGAGTGCCTGGGGACGAGAACAGGGGCAGAAGCTGCCAATCAAGGGTCATAGAGGGATGACTGTGTTTGAAAGAGGCCTGCAAGGGATTTAGGAGTTTGTGATCTGATAATGCTATCAATTATGGATCCAAAAGCATAAGACCAAGACTTGTGGGGTGGAAGCCATCCAAGGTCAGAGTAGAGGGTGCAGCGGTGTTTCAGACAGTGACAGGAGAGCGCATACCGACAGATATTATTTTAGGTGACACTCCATTTCCAGAGACTGGATTTGCTTGCAGTTGTGTAGGTGACAATGCCATAGTTTAGTATTTAGTATTTATCAACACTGTAAGATTACATTTCATTGAAGAGCCTTTAGAAGTGCCACCGATGTAAGTTGGCGATAGACTGATGTGGGACTCACAGATCTTTTTACATTTTTATTTATTCATTCATTTATTTATTCTTTTATGGCTAAAGAATGAATGACAATTGTGACAGGAACAATGATCACCTGGAGATGCGTGAGCCACTGCAAAGAGAGGAAAACTGCCATACTGTCTTGAGCACGGGGTGGTGGTGGGGGTGGAGATTTTTCTGTACTTAGTTCACAAGCATACTGTGCCACAGATAGTGATTTTCATTGAAAATAGTGTTTCTATATCTTGGGAACAGTTTACAAGGTACTTTTAATCAGCAAAGTGAAAATAAAAGCACAAAGCCCTTTCTTTGGTGGTATCAACTGGTTACCCGGTTATTACGAGGCTCTATAATGACTGGGCACCTGGTTCATATCGCAAAAGGCAGTTATTATGAAATTTTATGGACATGCTCTGCAGGTTGATAAACACTGCAACCAATATTTATAAAATTGTAGATACAAGACTGCACACATTCTTTATGTTTAAAGCATCTAATCAAAACAGAATGTGCTCTTGTATTATTATAGTCTCCTGCCCTTGATAGTGAACCAGTGACAGCTCAGGAGGAATGTGAAGTACTTGTCATAATGGTGCAGGGCCTGCACCAAAAGTCATATGAGGAGAGACTGGGAGACATCAGTATGTGTACCCTGGAGGAGAGGAAAGACAGGAGTGATATGATAGAAATCTACAAATACATAAAAGGCATAAATAGGGCATACAGGCATAAAGAGAGTAGCATCTTTCAGAAAAGGAGATGTCCAGAAATGAGGGGGCATGACATGAGGTTGGAAGGGGGGTACACTAAGGAGTAGTGTAAGGAAATATTTCTTCACGGAAAGGGCGGTGGATGCATAGAATAGACTCCCAGCAGAAGTGGTAGGGGCTAGCACAGTGGGGGAATTCAAACATGCATGAGACAGGCATAGGGGAACCCTAGAAATAGGAAAGAGGAGGTAAAGCAGGGTCTGCAGCTTTTACAGTAGCTGGGAAAATGGGCAGATGGGCCTAGTGGTCCTTATCTGCCGTCAGTTTCTATGTTTCTATGTTTCTAGAGGCTGCTAGAGGGCCAAGTGAAATTTTTTGCAGTGCCATAAAGACTTTATGATAAAGGGTTAGAACTTTAAATTTAGCATAATTCCTCATAAAATCAGCTAAAGTAGAACCAAAACTCTATAACATTTTTGAACAGTCTTTTTAAAAAAGCCAAAAAGAAACTGTCATGTGATTTTATGTATAGATAGAAAACGATGGTATTGTTACACTGTAGTTGATATTTTTTTTTCCTGTGACGCAACAAAACACACTTACCAATAATGCATTCAATAAGTGGTTTCAAAATACCTGTAGTATTGATACATGTAACATAGTATCAATATATAACAACTGTATCAATAGCACTTTTCCTTATCAACCTTACTCCAAACTTTCATTAAAAAAATTAAGTTTGCAGGTCTAATGGTTCAAAAGTTAGACTTTTTGAAATATGATTTATCTAGATGCAGATGCTTGAGCCATTGATGATAGGAACTTAATTTTTTATATATGAAATTTTGGAGTTAGCTGTTGATGTATTAATAAAGCATGTTGTTATAAATGATATACATTGATAAATGGTAACACAACATGGTTTACAGATTTATTAGATCCTGTTACTTTCATCAATATATTATATCAACAAATAATTACAATATTGATACACTCAAATAGGTCCCCATACTGAGAGCTGACTGATAGCACCATGCAGCAGGTAGCACTGCTTGGCAAATAATGCACAGCTGCCTCTGAACAATATTCAGACAGTTTGCATGTTCCAACAGAGCATACTAACTTTCTGAATATGGGGCCATGCCAGCGCAGCTCAAAGTGACTATGCTCTGTGCTGACATGGCCCAAGGCTGAATATGGCCCTCATGTGAGCGCACTGGTGATAGTACTGCTCAAAATGGGACAGCACCATGGCTACTGAGGTAATATTCAACCCTAGCATGGAAATGAGCCTACTGGGTATGCAAGGTGCTAAAGGGCCATTTGTGTGACCCTTATTTTCATGCCACACAGCTACTCAGTACCCATGCTGGGCTTGGGGAAATATGTATTCTCTGTACAAGCCAGAGATCTTCTTCCTCCAGATCCTCACACCTTGGCCCAGGAACCAGGTATCATGAGGTGGGTCTAGGTTAAAACCATGCACATATTAATTGCGTGGTCAAAAACCATGACGTGCAGACACCAAAACAAGGGTGCAGTGAAAAAACATGCTAATATGTATGAACATGCTCTGAAACCATGCACTCTGTTTTGCCTGCGCAGTTTTAGACTGCAAATTTATTCAGACACAGAGATTATATGGTTTTAAAATGAAGGACCCAGTGGAAGATAAAACGTTGTTAGATCTTGTTGTTCCTTTTTTCACTGCAAGATGGAGGTCCAGATTGATAATAATAATAATAAACAACTTTATTTATAAAGCACCTTTTCAAAGATCAAAGCACTGAACACGTAATTCAGTAAAACACATACAAATAAATAACACCTCCACTAAACATATTCATAAAATCAAATACATAAAATCAGGTATTCAGATTCAGCATAGTAATTGACAGCGGCATTATATTTCCCATCAGCTGACCTCGTCTGGGAAAGCTAGACTGAATAGAAAAGTCTTGAGGGCTGACTTAAGGCTCTGGATGGTCAGGCACTCCGTCACCCAACGAGGTAGAGAATTCCACAGGGTAGGGGCTGCACACACGAAAGATCGAGCCCCAGATGTCTTCAAACACACCCTGGGTATCTCTAGCAATCCCTCATCGGCAGATCAGTGTGGTTGGGAGGGGCAGTAGGGATGAAGGAGATCTTTCAAGTTCCCTGTTCATGTAGGGCTTTATAGGTCAGCAAGCCAACCTTGAAGGTGATCCGCCACTGTACAGGCGACCAGTGCAGTCTGTGGAGCACAGTTGTAATGTGACTGGTCCTAGAAGTACCAGTCACAAGCCTGGCTGCCACATTCTGCACAAGCTGCAAGCAGTGAATATCAACCCCTGGCAGCCCTAGGTACAGGGCACTGCAGTAGTCAAGGCAGGTGGTCACAAAGGCATGGACCAAGATTGAAAGATCATTGGGAGGATCCCATGGCGATATCCTCAGATGGTAAAATGAGGTCTTGACAATGGCAGACACCTGCGATTTCAGAGTCAGCCTGTCGTCAAAAATAATGCCCAGGTTACGCACCTGATCTGAGGTAGCCAGCTGAGCATCCCCGAACCAAAGCCAAGATGGTTGTCCAGCTGACAAACCCACCGCCCGATGATCTGGGTCCTTGACCAATGCACTCAGTCTTAGCTGGATTCAACCTCAGCCAGCTGGCACTCATCCAGTCTTGAATCTCGGCAAGATAGTTGTTAAATCCCAAGACAGCATCCTCCTGCCAGGGCACAAAGGACATGTACAGCTGAGTATCATCTGCCTAGCAGTAAAAACTCACTGTACCACCTAACAATGTCTCCTAATGGCAGTATATATACTGCGAACAACATGGATGACAAAATGGAGCACTGCGGAACCCAGCAGGATGGGGGAGAGCATCAGAGGAATAAATTCCAGTGACCACTCTCTGAGCCCTACCCTCAAGGAAAGATCTAAACCATCTGAGGACCATGCCAGATAGTCCACAGATGAACTGCAGGTGCTCCAATAGCACACCATGGTCCACAGTGTCAAATGCCACAGAGAGATCAAGGAGGACCAAGATGGAACGAGTCCTCCGATTTCTCTCAATTAGGAGATTATTTAATACCCGACAAGGGCCATCTCGGTACTATGCCTCTTCCAGAATCCGGCGGTGTGTAGAGAGCAGATAGGCCAATACAGAACCAGGAGCTCTTTGAGATAATCAGGTCTTGAACCACGTAGGGCCTTGTAAGTTAACAAGCATATCTTTTTTTTTAACTCAGCTTTCAATTAATCAATCAATAGTTTATTTCTTGAAAGTGCAATTCAAATAATTATCAAAGCATTTATACAAATATAAAACCAATAAAAAAACATCACATATAAAAACAATAAATAGGCAGGCAGCAGAAATTTTAAGTTCGAAGAAATGCTAAATTAAATAAATAGATCTTTAATGCAGATTTAAAGACCTCAGTGGTCAGGCACTCTCTAATCCGACTAGGTAGAGTTCCAGAGGGTCGGGGCTGCAAAGGCAAAGGATCTCGCTCCCAAAGTTTTAAAGCAAACCCTGGGAACCTCTAGCAATCCCTCATCAGTGGAGCAGAGTGGGTGGAGAGGATGGTAGGGGTAAAGGAGATCTTGCAAATACTGCAGCCCCTGTCCGTGTAGGGCCTTATAGGTCAGTAATCCGACCTTGAAGGTGAACCTCCACTGAACCGACAGTCAATGCAGGTCATGGAGCACAGGTGTGACATGGCAAGATCTTGATAAGCCAGTCAACAATGTGGCAGCCAAATTCTGCACCAGCTGGAGGCAGTGGAGGTCCACCTCTGGTAGCCCTAGATATAGGGCATTGCAGTAATCAAGGCGGGAGGTCACAAAGGCATGTAAAAACATTGGAAGGTCATCAGGCAGGACCAGGTGTTTTATCTGGGTGATATTCCTCAGATGGTAAAATGAGGATTTGACGACGGCCGACACCTGAGACTTAAGTGTCAGCCACCACCAAGCATAACGCCCAAATTTTGCACCTGGTCAGAGATTGTCAGCTGGCTGCCCCCCCCCAGCCACAGTCCAGATGGCTGCCCATCAGACAACCCCTCTACCTGATGGCCTGGGTCCACAACCAACACCTCAGTTTTACCCAGATTCAACCTCAGCCAGTTGGCACTCATCCAATCCTGGATCTCAGAGAGGCAGTTGTTAAAGACAGCGTCACCCTGTTCAGGTACAAAGGAATGTACAGCTGAGCATTGTCTGCATAGCAGTGAAAACTCAGTCTGTACCACCTTATAATGTCTCCCAACAGCAGCATGTACACAGCAAACAACATGGGTGAAAGTACAGAGTACTGCGGCACCCCACAAGGCAGGGGGAAAGGGGCCGGGGAAAAAATCCCTTACTCCACTCTCTGAGTCCTGCCTGTGAGGAAAGAATGAAACCATCTGAGGACTGTCCCAGTCAGACCATGGATCAGCCGCATGTGCTCCAGCAACACACCATGGTCCACGGTATCAAATGTCACAGAGAGATCAAGGAGGATCAAGACTTGAATGGCTCCTCTAATCTCTCTATTAGGAGATCATTAAGTACCCGCACCAGCACTGTCTCAGTACCATGCCTCTTTCTGAAACCAGACTGGAGAGGATCATAGACATTATGGGTGGTAAGATGCTCCTCTAGTTGAAATGCAACCACCTTCTCAATAACCTTGCCCACAAAAGGTAGGTTAGAGACAGGCCTGTAATTAGTGAGACAGTCAGGATCGAGAGAAGATTTCTTCAGAAGGGGGCATACTGCCATCTCCTTCAGGGTGTCTGGAAACACCCCTGTCTCCAACAAGCACCCAACTATCTCATCCAGGACTGGTCTAATTACATCCATACATCACACCAGGAGGCACTTTGGACCTGGGTCCAAACTACAGTAGGTCGGTCGCAAACCTTGGATAATCTTTATGACGTCTGTGATTGCCAACTGGTCAAAGTCGGACCAGACAAACTGGGCACCTGTGCTCTCCCACCGATCATCACAGCACCCATTTGAGTGAGCTGAACAGATCTCCGACCTGATGGTGGCAACTTCATCCATGAAAAATTGACTGAACTCATCACACTCATTCTGTGAAAAGGCTCCCCAATTGTGGAGACAGGCTGGATTGCACAGCCTGTCCACAGTACAGAATAACTGAGCCGATTGATTTCACACATCAGCAGTCTCCCTGGACAGGAACTTTGCTTTCGCATGGGAGACAGCTGATTGATAGTCCTTGTAATGGGACATCAATCTAAGCTTGTCATCAACCAGGCCAGATTTCCACCAGCATTGCTCCAACCTTCTCCCCACTCTCTAAAACTCCCTCAATATCCAATCAAACCAAGGGGATTGAGGGTGTGAAGGGTGAGGGCGAACCTGGACAGGAGCTATGGAATCCAGGGCAGCCATTAGCATCTTAGTACAGGTGAGTAACAGATCCTCTGGATCTGAGCTTACAGTCGATCTACCCAATAGGTCCAGCACCGCCATAGGACCATCAGGGGTCAAATCCCATAAAGAGCGGTACCGGACCATCTTCATAGGGGCAGGCCTATTGGGGGGAGCTGCAAAACTGAACCCTCTAGTGTGGTGATTGGACCACCCAATGGGTTCCACCACCACGTCAGAGATCTCCATCCTCAGTAGGAACACTAGGTCCAGCGAATGACCTTGCCTGTGGGTCATAGAGGTAACCACCTGTGTGAAGCCCAACAAAATTATCAATTGGAGGAAGTCCTGGTCGAAATGTGAGAGTTTGTTGTCAACCTAGGCATTGAAGTCACCCAGCATCAACCATCTGGGAGACTCCAACACCATGTCGATGATGAAGTCCACAACTTCGTGCAGGAAATCCTTCTCGCCCCCGGGTGGATGATAGATGAGAAGTATCGTGCAGCCCACACCTGCACCCACGATACACTCAAAGGATCTAGTGACCCCGTTGGCACATCTACAAGGCCCAGCTCCATCCTAAAACACATGGTTACACCCCCACCACTACGATCCAACCTCAGGTGGTGTATCACTGGGTACCCGGCCAGAACCACTGCCTCCAATATGGGACCAGCATTCTTGTCCAGTCAGGTCTGGGTGATGCACGCCAGGTCAGATGTTCCAACAAGATCAGCAATTACTGCTGTCTTGTTTTTTATTGACCTGGCATTGTATAACACTGCCTGAGTAGGATGGGCAGTCATGGTCGACAGCACTATTTGCCCACCCAAGGTGGAGCCCTTGGATATGGGAATCAGGCAGGGCAGATCCCTCTCCTGGGCCCATTTCACCCCAGGGCATATCCTCGACCCCACAATCCTAATTCGTCCACTTTGTTCCCCCTCGGCCAGGCACGCCCGACCTCTCTGTCCTCCCTCGCTATATCCAAGGCGCGACATCACCTATATACTGGGGACAAAAGGTGGAGGGCCCTCAGCCCAGCGGGGGAGTAGCACCTGACCACCAACACTCCCCACCAGCACAAAGTGCTGCCCTGAACCCAGCAGCCACAGAGTTATAAAATCACACACCCACTCACATACATACACACACACACACACACACACACACACACACTCACTCCCTCTCATACTGTACTAGTTCAATACCTCCTAGACAAATAACCCAACCCCTCAAATTACTATCTCTGCTGAACTTGTGTTCCCAGGATGCTCCTGTAAAAAAGCTTTCAGCTTAGTGTGTTACTCCTGGTTAAACAACTAAAAAAAAATAAAACTTGGCATGCTGTATTACATGTCAAGTTTAGCAGCAGGTAATACATACAACAACAGAAGATATACAAATCTGACATATGAGTTTCCAGCTATTCATATTCTACCAGTTAATGTCTGCATCTTAGCAAGCACATATATAAAAACAAATCTGTACCACTGCATTGAAATGCTAAATAGTAGCCAACAGAATTGGTCACAAATATTTGGGAGTCAATATAACAGACTAATTTACTGTTAAGAATAACTTACAACTAGAACTAAAATTTATTTATTTTATTTATGGAACATATTGGCATTACAAACCTTTGAGTCAGAGGCCCATTTGCAAAGGCTCCACGTCAAAATACAAGTTAACTGTACAATACAAATTAAAATAACAAGTGGGTACATGAGGTATAGAGCTGGGTACAAGACATACAGAGAGTAGACAACTATACCGTGAGTCACGACAAGCAGATGAGCAACAAACCATTTATTACATTAAGATAGTACAATAAGTAACATAGAACAGCTATATATTTGAGAACACTCAGGAGCAGGTACAAGCCTATCATTTTAGAGATGAGGGGGACCACTCAGGAGGTGGATACAGACACAGCATTTTAGAGATGGGGGAGAAGGTAGGGAGGAGGAAGGGATGGGGTGGTGGGGGTGAGATCGGAAGACTTTGTCTGTGAAAGCTAGAAGGGGAAAAAGTAGGGGGTGCAAGGAAAGTAGGGGGAGGGGAGGAAGGTTATATGCAATCGCAGACACAGGAGAAGAGTAGTAGCTCTCTAAGTTTGGATTTAAAGGGGGCCTAGTTTCAATACCAAGGAGACATCTACAGGTAGGTCATTCATCCAGAGGGTGGGCCCTATAGTAGAATGCACATTGCCCCAAGGATGTCCTGCAGTGAGGGACTAGGAGTGGGTCTTTTGTAGAGCTTCTGGTGGATCTAGCTTGGGGGGCATGCTGCATTAGATCCAGAGCCCCACAGGGAAGAGACCAGCTGAGATTTTACATAGAAACATAGAAGCATAGAAGTTGATGGCAGATAAGGACCGCAAGGCCCATCCAGTCTGCCCATTTCTTTTTCTACCTTATAAATGTGCCATCAGCCTTTGCTCTGTCAGTGGCCTATCTATTCATACTCATTTGTATTGCTCCCATATGCCTATCCCATGCCTGTTTGAAGCCCTGCACTGTATTCACAGCCACCACTTCTTGAGGTACGCCATTCCATGCATCCACCACCCTTTCTGTGAAAAAGAATTTCCTCACATTCCCCCTTAATCAGCCCCCCTCTAATCTCATGCTGTGTCCTCTTGTCCTGCTATTTTTCTTATATTTAAACATTAGACTCTTTCACCTTGTTAATGCCCTTAAGGTGTTTGAATGCCTCGATCATATCACCGCTCTCCCTCCTTTGCTCAAGGGTATACAAATTGAGCTCTATTAATCTGTCCTCATATGTCTTCTGATGCAGTCAATGCACCATTTTGGTTGCCCTTCTCTGGACTGCCTCAATTTGGTTAATGTCCTTGTGAAGGTGTGGCCTCCAATACTGCACGCAGTACTCCAGATGGGGCCTAACCAGTGTCTTGTAAAGAGGGATTATTACCTCCCTCTTACGACTTGTGATACCCCTACTAATACACCCTAACACCCCCCTAGCCTTACCTACTGCTTTAGAGGTCTGCTTGGATGATTTCAGGTCATCAGTGATGATGATGCCCAAGTCTCTTTCTTCCTCTGTGACTGCTAGCAACTCCCCTCCCAGCCTATAGGTGGCTTCAGGGTTTCTCTTCCTTATGTGCATGATCTTGCACTTTGTAGTAGAAATTTCTGAGTTCATAAAACTATAACTCTATTTGCTGTTATATGCCCTGAATATATGCTTGCTTTGTAGGCCATGCTGTAACAAAGTCATAATGGATGTAGTAGAAATGTCTGGTATCATGCTGTTTTTTATTTTGTTATAGAATGATACTGAGGTTACTTGAGGTACATTTGTAGGAACAGAAAGCAAGATAAAACTGGGCAGAACTGGTTGTACCAGCCTGCATAACAAGCTCGGGCAGAATATAAGATAACAGCATGTGGGCATGCTGTATGTTGCTACGGTGTGAGTGAAACTCACTGTTTCACTCAGGTCAGACTGACCCAGGCATATGTAACAAGAAGTATTGGGAAAGAGATGAAATAAACAGTGGAAATGTACCCCAGATGGTGGTATCAGTATGCTTTTCTGTTACATTGGAATCAACATGTTTTTCTTATTCATGATTGGTTAATACTGCAATGTTGGTAATTTTCAAGATAAGAGTACGCCTAACAACGCCTTGATAATAAGTGTATAAAAGTGATTGACTAATGAAACTCAGGGAGCCTTGCATAATTTTTGGAAGCAGACTCCCATATGCATATGTAATAAACCGTTCTTTCTACTATGCAGTGGTCCTGAGTCTGATTTTAAAGTAAAGTGTAAGAACATATTTTTTTTCCACGACAATTTGGCGTAGTCGGCAGGATCAGCATGCTCGGACCTCAGTCAGCTCGGTCCGGGACCGCTTCCCAGGTCTCCCACTTGGAGGAAGTCCTGACGCTGAGGGGAATGCTGAAGGAAAATCTCAAAGATACAGCCAGGGGGAGATTGAAATGGGACGGCCCCGATCGTGCTGGATTTTTGCTTCCCCTGGGCTCCGAGCGGCGCTGATCTGTAAGTACCTACCTTTTTGCCTTGGGACGCTGCATGTTATAAAGAATAAGTAAACCGGCAAACAAGTAAATGGGGAAGTTTTGAGCCTGTTTTAATTGTATGAGACTTTAAGGCAGAAGGGAGACAGGGAAAACCAGGGGGAACCTGCAAGAGAACTCTTAGGTGAGTTGAGCACCCCTAGCAAGATACCCTTAGGTGGGTTGAGCGCCCTAGCAAGATACCCTTAAGTGGGTTGAGCAAGGGGACCCTAGCAAGATACCCTTAGGTGGGTTGAGCGCCCTCGCAAGATACCCTTAGGTGGGTTGAGCGCCCTAGCAAGATACCCTTAGGTGGGTTGAGCACCTCACAAGATACCCTTAGGTGGGTTGAGCACCTCGCAAGATACCCTTAGGTGGGTTGAGCACCTGAAGAAACCCTTAAGTGGGTTGGCGCCTTTAAAACTGTGGAGGAGGCAGGCAGCATAACTCCCGGTGGTTGTTTTTATCTTTCCTTTGTGATTTGCTTTCTTTGTGTGGGTTTCTTTTACTTGGGGTACGAAATCAGGAGATATTGGTTAAAATGGGGGCGCAAACATACAGAAAAATAAGGAGTTCCATGGGTTGCCTCCGCCCGTAAAATGCATGCTTAAAAAGTATGGAGAGTAATAATAAAAGTATGGAGAGGGTTTGAGGACTCCAGGTTTAAAAATATGTGGAGAGATGTATTAAGAAAAGTCTCTAAACAAGCAGGGCAACTGCCTTTGCCCTTTGTAATTTGTGTTGCTACAAGTATACTGTTAGAGCCAATGATGGCTTTCACAGTTCAGGCTGCTTTAGGAGAAAAGCAGCGGCTGATTAAGTAACGTTAGATAAGCAACATCTAGAGAAAGAAAAATAAACTACTGTAGGTGACTACAGACGGATGATTTGAAAATCCCCCATGTTGCCTATCTGTGTAGTTTCAAGTTTTTATGTATCAATTTCAAGTTATCCCAAACTCAAGTACTGGGGACCTCTACCAGATGGATCTCAACCTAGTACTGTTAGAGATTTTTTTTGTTTTGTTTTTAAACTGCAAACCAGAGCTCTGTAAAAGACTTGGTTTGGCAGGTTTCTAAAATGGCCAAAAGGGTTAAAACCTTTGAACGGGTAAATAGCTGCAGTGTTTGGAAATTATCATGAAGGTCCTGCAGTCAGTTTTCTTACTCAGACTAGTGTATCGAAAAAAAAAAAAGAAGAAAAATACCTTGGCACCGGGTAAGTCGGATTTTTTTATTCAAAGTTGTTTTATGTCTGTCTGTTTTATTTCTGTAATCTAGCTTATATCTGTGTTCTGTAATTATGTTCTGTTGTCAAGGTTGCGAGATAGGATTGACTGCCTTCGGTGCACAACATATTACAGTAAAAAAAAAAGAAAGAGAAAGCTTCTTTGCCTCATAGCTGACTGTTTTAATTGGCTTTATTTTTAATGGAACATTTGTGCTGCCTAGATAGGGTCAGTGAAGAACTTCTGTATGTAGTTGTTGGTTAAAGCAGGTAGTGTTGAAGGTGAAGAGTTATGACGTCATAGCATACCTCTCAACCTCCTGTCTCAAAAATCAGGGACAAGGCTTAAAAAAATCAGGGACAAAGGACCAAAATCAGGGACACATCTTCAAAATTAGAGAGATCCACCCAGAAACCTGGTAGAATATGGGGCTTAGTGCAAAATGCATTTTCTAAAGAAGAACAAGTCTGTAACTGTAATGCTTGACATTGTTTTGTGCTTACAGTCCCCACTGTTTAGCCACAAAAACACAACTTTTAGGAGGGACAGAGTAAACTTTTGAGGCAAAATCAGGGACGTCCCTGAAAATCAGGGACACTTGAGAGGTATGCGTCATAGATTGCAATGTGCAGAAAGATTTGTAGTTTACAAGCAATGTGCCAAGCCACTGCTAGGTGAAAATGTAATGTGTTAACAGCTATAAATGGCTTTATCATACTTCTAGTTAAAACCAGAAACTTTTTGCAAAATGGCAGAGTGCCATATTTTGGCTATGCCCCAGAAGGTGTAACCATGTTATACTAGATGTGTTCACTTACAGATGGTATGTTGTGCTGTGTTTTAAAGGTGTTGAAAGGAGTTAGAATGTGTTTAAAAAGTGTTTTGTTCTGGAAAGATTTGGCATGGCGATATGTATAAATGTGTTGGTTTAAAAATTGTTAGTGTTATAAGACAGGCAGGAGGCAGCACATATATCTAAAACACGTACAGTTTTCTAATGAAACTATGGGCATTACCTCAGCAAATTGGTGTCAAATAATATCAGTCTTATTTTGTGTTAAGTATTTCTTTTGTGTGTGTGTGTGTGTGCACTGTCTTGGCTAGCAGTTTTATTGTGTGTAGTGTTCAAGGACACTACAAAAATAGCTGGGTTTGAACGACCCTTGCATGCACACTGTGACCTTTGCACGTTATTTGACCTTCTTGTGTTTCAACATTTTATGTTACTACCAGTTCAAACTTGATGTGTATTCCATACCTAAAGCACAACTTTTCACACAAAATGTATGTTTTTATGAAAGCACACCAAGAGTGAACCATGTAATTTGACTTTTTATTGCAAAACTAGTATTCTAAGTGAAGAGGAACAAACTTTTCTTCTCGTCTCACTGCTTCTGACTTGCAGCCAACACAGGCAATACTCCAGCTGGAAGGGGAGAATTATTCATCATCTCCCCATATTTTTATTATATATATATAGTACGCTTTTGAACAAAGGACTATTACAGCCGTTTTTGAGAGTTTACCATCTACAGTTAAAAAACAATGGTTTTGGTTTTTATGTGTGACCATGGTGTAATCATTTTTTTTGTCTTTTTGAAATGCATTCTAAGAGATGCGCAGTACGGTATTACCATCAATCTGGATTTTTATAAACTCAGCTGACATTTTGTCATGCTTAGGATAAAGGAACCAGGGACGCTTGGCTTCTTTTATCCTATGGAAATAATCTTGTTTTATTTTTAAACTGGTGTGTGTTTGTTTTGTTGTTTGTCTGTGTTTTTCTCTTTTCTTCTAGAGAAAAAGAAGTTCCCATCTTTATAGTAAGGTATGAAACTTACTAAACTAATTGTAATATTATCTTGTTATAATTTAAAGTGTAGTAGGTGGGATCATGTCACCATCCACAGCTAACCTTTATTGCTACAGTATTCGAGTTGTCTCTTTCACTTGAGCTGTCTTTTCCACCAGTAGGAGCTTGGGGAGGGTAGCTACCTTCCTCCATCCCTTCCAGTGTAGTACCCACAAAGGTTGCAAGGTACATCACTGTTCCTCTAAAGGTAAATAAAGAAAATGTGTATTTGCCAATAATTGTTTCTTATTTACAGGTTTTAAAAGACCCAAAGTATTTTGACAGCATAACCCAGCCCAAGCCCTTCTGCTTTTCTAGTGCAAACAGTTAAATCTCACACCTATTATTGGTACAAGGGTTTCTGCCTCAGCAAATAATCAGTTACACTGGAGAGTGAAGTTGTGTATGTATGTCCACACATATTCATTCTTTTGATTGTCTTTTCAGCTTTCTTATCCTGTTAAAACAAATGCAAAACAACTTTTGTCATTGCCTTACAGCAATGAATGCATTTTTTTTTCAACCAGTAAATTCACAGTACTCTAACATTTCTGGACTCTAAGCTAAGTTTACAGTTTATATTTGTTGTTTAAAATGTATGTTATGCATTATGCTCAATACTGAAATTGTTCTATTGCAAACACTAATGTTTCACGTTTATGTTAATGTTTTGATATACATCTTGCTACACTGTATCATGTGTGTATTCAGAAAAGTTCTCCACATGTATAACGTTTTAAATGCTCTTAACCAAACCTAAATACTGGGGCCAGCATTGCTGACCCACCCCTACAATATGTTCCAAAGCAAAACCCCAGACAAATTAATGCTCCGTTTGTCTTATTATTCACAGGTGCAATAGGCACTGTTATTAAATTGGCATAGGTCAACAACATATGTATTTGTCCCACTAATTGCATAGTGTATCAGGCATATTGCTATGAACTATATGTTTGAAGCATGTTATTGTAACATTACAAGATTTTATGACTCAGGTCTCAGTCAGGCCTGCTTGCAACAGACAGGGAAATAATGTTCATCACTGTCATAACTGCTTCTGTGATTTGAGAAAGCAGGGTGTAACCATAACATTGTCATGATTTACAGATGGTCAAATGGTATAATTGAACTTGGCCTGCACCCCAGGGTGTGCGGCTGATGTTCCATTTTTATTTTGTCTCTTTCAAATTGCCAGAATTTAGGCTCTGTCACACCACTCTTTACAAAACAAAAAAGCCAAACGGTTTATAAGATTGTTGTTTATGTGTTTTTAATTCAGTGTCTAACACACTTTGCAAGTTTGCAGGTTTCCACGGTGTGGCACACATAAGATCTCCACATTCCACAGCAGTAAAACTTTCATCTAAGTTGCTGAGGCCTTCATCTTTTTCCTGAAAAGAAAACAACTGCCACAGCTTTGATGTCATCACTACCTTTGTGCCTGACTAGTTCCATATAAGGACTATTGCATGAATCAAGTTATTATTACCTCTGCAAGGGTAAGGTTTTCAGCAAAATTACACCTATTTGTAGAACTTTAAATCAACTGAATAAGGTCCAATCAGTTCAGGCTCTGCAATCAAGCTTATTGTTTCTGCTTACTATGAAGTTAAGTCTGGGGAAGGGGCACTCCCCTAACTCCAACGAAAAGATTCTGCTTCAATTGACCTTCAAGCAATACATCCATTTTCTTCACTGCCGCTTGTTCCAAACATGGTTGGTACTTTCTACAACCCTATTGCTCTGTTATGGACTGTGTTCTTAATGGTTTATTGTCAATTGTTACCTTTTTATGGACTGTTAATCTTTATGCCGGGGTGTAATCAACTACGACAAAACAAATGCCATGCCAGTGTGTGTGTGTGTGTGGCTATTCCATTAAAAGGACTCAATGCACCCCTGGCCAGTGAGTCTACTAATCAGCCAGCTAGCAAAATGAACACTGACTTTTCTACTGTCCTGGTGTTTTGTTTTTAAATTACTGTCTGCATTGCCCCATATGCCTTGTGGGGTTACCACCATTCTGCAAATGACATTTCATCTGTACTGTAACTACATCAACCTGTGGATACTTATATGAACTTATGAACTGTTCATTTCATGGACTGTTATGTTTTATAAAGACTTATCTGTCAAGAGACATTATCAACAGATTCTTCAATCAAGCTCCAAGGGTGTGCCACACCTCAACACAAGGTAGCATCTACCTTATTCACTCTCAATGAACTCTTTTTCATCAACAAAATTGTTATGTTATATTGTGTTATATATGGTGTCACATGTTAGCATTTTTTCACATATTTCAGTTGTGGTGTTGACATCCCTCAGTTCTGTATTGTGTTTTCAAACTCACCATTTGTGTTCCATCTGTAACTACCTCTGTATCAACTCCAGAACAGCATGTTTTTTATAAATGCCTTAACTATCTGTATGCTGGCAACCAGTTTTAAATCATATAGATAAAAAGGGGGGTGGTTAGTTGATACAAAGTATCAAAAGGGGGGAGAATGTAGTAGAAATTTCTGAGTTCATAAAACTATAACTCTATTTGCTGTTATATGCCCTGAATATATGCTTGCTTTGTAGGCCATGCTGTAACAAAGTCATAATGGATGTAGTAGAAATGTCTGGTATCATGCTGTTTTTATTTTGTTATAGAATGATACTGAGGTTACTTGAGGTACATTTGTAGGAACAGAAAGCAAGATAAAACTGGGCAGAACTGGTTGTACCAGCCTGCATTACAAGCTCGGGCAGAATATAAGATAACAGCATGTGGGCATGCTGTATGTTGTTGACGGGTGTGAGTGAAACTCACTGTTTCACCCAGGTCAGACTGACCCAGCATATGTAGCAAGTACATTGGGAAAGAGATGAAATAAACAGGAAATGTACCCCAGATGGTGGTATCAGTATGCTTTTCTGTTACATTGGAATCAACATGTTTTTCTTATTCATGATTGGTTAATACTGCAATGTTGGTAATTTTCAAGATAAGAGTACGTTAACAACGCCTTGATAATAAGTGTATAAAAGTGATTGACTAATGAAACTCAGGGAGCCTTGCATAATTTTTGGAAGCAGACTCCCATATGCATATGTAATAAACCGTTCTTTCTACTATGCAGTGGTCCTGAGTCTGATTTTAAAGTAAAGTGTAAGAACATATTTTTTTTCCACGACAACTTCTTTGCATTAAATCCCAGTAGACACTCTTCTGACCATTTTGCTAGTTTATCCAGATCTCATCACATTCTGCCCACCCCATCTGGATCATCTACTCTGTTGCAGATCTTGGTGTCATCTGCAAACAGACAAGCCTTACCCTCTAGTCCATCTGCAAGGTCACTAATGAAGATGTTGAAGAGGACTGGCCCCCAGGATTGATCCCTGAGGTACCCCACTTGTGACTTGCATCTCTTCTGACTGTATACCATTTACCACCACTCTCTGTTTTCTGCCCATCAACCAGTTCGCCACCCAGTTGACCAACTTCTGACCCACCCCGAGCCTACCCAGCTTATTTATCAATTTTCTTGGCTTTAAGGCAAGTTTGGTATTTTAGTTGAGCCTCAAAGTTTAGCCAGTTTGTTAGCTTGTAGAGGTCACAAGTGTGGGTCCACCTATCACACCCAGAGACTAGCTGGCAGGCTTTGTTCAGCGCTATCTTGATATGACTGCGAGCAGTGTTATGAGCTGCACCATAGAAAGAGGCCCAACAACTGCCCGTGCTTGTCTCCCCCCCATCCTCCTAAAAACATCAACTCCCATCCCACCAGGGAAGGGGACTGTTTCTCCCAGAAACCCACATCACCAAATATATCATAAACTATATATGCTGCATTAGAACTCACAAAAGTTGGAGTCCACCTTTGGTTTATACAATGAACACACGTGGTATAAGGTATAATCGCCTGCAAATGTAGCTCAGCATCAGTATTCGGGGAATGCCTCTCCCCCCTTCCCTTGCCAACAGCCATGTCTCCCAGCCTCTCCATCTGTCAATGTATTTATCAAACCGAAGGTGCAGCCTTGCTGTCAGGGCCTCCATCAAAAGCACATCTTTAACCCTTTGGATCCACCCTCCCAAGAAGAGCAGGGGTGGCAAAACATTCATTTTTCCCACGTCTGCCTTCCCCACTAGAAAGAGGGTCAAGAGGTACCACCGGGCCATGCCTTATTCCAGGGTCACCCACAGCTTACCATAATTTAAGAAGAAAAGCCTAGAGAGGTCAGTAAATATCTGAACTCCCAAATATCATATCTGATCTCTGTGGGCCCACTGAAAAGGGAAGGTCTCTCTAAAGTGATTAATGCATTGACCACTGATCACTAAGGCCTCAGATTTAGAAAAATTAATCTTGTTGCCAGAAAACCAACCAAAAGATTGTAACATCGGAATAAGGGGCAGTAGAAATGTCTCTGGGGAAGATAAAAAGAAAATAGAATCATCTGCATACAAGGGTAGTTTCTGTTCCACCCCTCCTGCCGTAATACCTGTTATCACCATATTTTGTTGAATTTTGGAAGCCAGTAGTTCCAGACTTAAGGCAAACAGGAGAGGGGACGGTGGGCAGCCATGGCTTGTTCCCCGGGAAAGAGGAAGAAATGCAGAGCTAATGCCATTAACCCTCACCAGTGCTGTAGGGTTGCTATATAATTGGGAGATTGCCTGTAAGAATTTAGGGCTGAATTGCATGTTTTCCATGGATGCTTTTAGAAATTGACAATTAAGCCTATCAAAAGCATTTTCTGCATCCTTGGAAATGGCTATCAGGAATGATTTCTGAGACATGATAATATTTAATAACCTCCAAATATTATCCGAGAGATACCACCATGAAATAAAGCCTGTTTGGTCTTCATAGACTAACATTGGGATCACCCTTGGAGTCTTTTTACTAGCAAGCCTGTAAAGAGTTTCAGGTCTATATTTAATAAAGAGATAGGGTGATATGACCCACACTCCAAGGGGTCCTTACCCATCTTATGCAAGACTGAGATTTCAGCAAGGTGCCACGATGGGTCTCAGAGTTGCAAAATTGCCCTGCTAGCCTGTCGCATATGGAGCTGGGTTGCCAGTAGATGTCCCACTCTATTACTGCTTTCAAAATACTGCTGACAGACCCTCCTATATCAACCCTCAAGCTGGGCAGTTTACAGGGCCTCCAGGGTGGTTCTCTTATCTTCTAAAACTTTTTTAACTCTTGGGTTCAAAGTGATTTTATGCTAAAATTCTAAGTCTGCAATTTCAGGTTTCAAAGCCTTACGTGTATGCTCTTTCTGCACTTCAAAATTGGTTGCAAATTTTATAATGACCCCATGGAGGAGTGCTTTCAACGTGTCCCAGTGGACTGCATGTGAGGTGGCACCAGGTGGATTATTAACCAAACAATCTGTAATAGTGGAAGTTATGAGGATTTTAAAATCAGAAATGTTTAGAAGGCCAACGCTGAAATGCAAGTGGGAATTTCGGATTGAGGGAGCCAATTCTAGGGTCAGCTTCCTGGGGGATGGTCCGAAAGAGTGTGTGGCAGTATTTGGCAAAAAGTGGCAGTGTGAGTCCACTCCTCTGGCATAAATAACATATTGATCTGGGTATAACAGTTATGTCAATCTGAATAGTGAGAATAATCTCTTTGCTGCCCATTGACCCATCGCGAGACGTCCAGCATCCCCAAGATTTGGCTCAATCTGTTTAATTCCAGAGCCCCTCCATCCTGTCAAGAGCTGAGGACATTATAGCATTGAACTCACCTCCCAGGATGCAGAGACAGTCATTTGTGTCTGTCACCTCCAAAAAGATCTTTTAAAAAAAATGAGAGGCTTCTTTATCATCATTAGGGGCATAGACACTAATTATCGTACAGGGAGTATCCCTGTAGAGGACAAGTATCTTAATGCATCGGACCTCAGAATCAGAATCCACTGCTTCCACCTGTAGGAGACAGTCCTTATGGACCAGAATGGCTGTACCTCCGTGATGTGGGTGGGCCTTATAGGAAGAGGCATAAATGGTGCCCACGCATCTAAGGCACAATTTTTTATGTTCAGTCTCTGTAAGGTGAGTTTCTTGCGATTCCGCAATCGTCGTTATCATATAGAACCATTCTTCTTGCAGTGTGAACAGGTGAAATCAAAAAGAAATTGTTGTAAACAGTGATTTTGAACAGACCAAGCTTTCCAAAGAGGGATGGCTTGTAGTTTTCAACTGATTTTTCTAGTTCCCTCAATTTAAAAAAATCGGTATGTAAATAAGCTCATGATTATTCATGAGTTATGAGGTGACTCTAGGCACCCAAGCCACGCCCCTTCATACAACTATTTTGAAGTGCTTACTGAGCACGTTCAGAAACAGAATTTTTTAAATTTAATAACTTTGGAACAGAGTAATATTTTTTTTTCATCAAACCAGCGAAAGGCACATCTGTGAGCCAAGCCCTTTGTATTCTGAAAATTTCATATCATAATTCCAAACCATCTGGGCTCAAGGCATTGTCAAAAAACAGCAAAAAACAGAGATTTTTTTACTTTTTCACTATCTGCATCTCAGAAGCCACACATCTGACTGGAATGAAACTTGACACATCTAGAGAGCTCCCAGTGAGACCATGCATACAAAATTGTCTGAAAATCCTATAAATGGTTACAAAGATATTAAAATGCAAAATATGAGGTTTAACATAGAACCCACTGTTCGACCTTAACTATAGGGGTGCATCCGCACGCCACCTGGCCTGGAAGGTGTAACATACATCAACTGAAAGGGTTATGCCAGCATCAACTGCCAGGTGGTGTGCGATGCCAGGGGGCGAATAACCAATGTCTGTGCCACGCACCCTGGGGGAGCACATGATGCCTTCATCTGGTACCAGTCTGCACTGTGCCACAGGTTCGAGAGTGGGGACATACCCACTGGCCACCTAGTGGGTGAGTATGCACATCACGCAGGATGACATGGGTTTTGGGGGGGTGCATAGTCAGAGGTGCCATGGGTACCAGCCTTGACGGCCCATGGCAGAGCGACGATGACCACCATACTAATGTCTACCCTCTACACACAGATGACAGTGGCTACCCACTCCATCCCTGGCTGCTCACACCATACCAGTGCCCCGCGACCCCATCACTGCAACAGTACAATGAGACACATGCAACCACACGCAATGTCAAAGAGCGGGTGTTCAGGATACTGAAGGCATGTTTCCATTGCCTGGACATGTCTGGTGGTGCTCTACAGTACAGCCCCTCGAAGGCCTGAGGGCTATTCCTGGCCTGCTGCATCCTGCACAACATGACCAACGACTGTGGGATAGTTGTAGAGGTTGAAGAGGGGGACATCGATGGGGATGATGAGGATGCCGGTGCAGACTGTGATGGGCAGCCCCCTCTTGGGCGAAGAGACCCCCACCTGATCCAGATGTCGCAGCTGCACCAGGACACATCACAGAGAAGCACTTCAACCAACTCAGGTAGGTCATGGGGTCATGTGCAACTACCAATGGCAAGGGCACAACCCACAAACTCGCATGGATGAACCCCAGGGGGGCATAGCAGCAAGGGAATTGGCTGAGTGTGGAACTGCACACACCGTCAGGGATGGGCAAGGCCTAACATGACACGCGGTCACATACACACACACACACACACACACACACACACACACACACACACACACCCCACAAGACATGCACAAGGGGTAGAAGGCACGCCGACCCCGACTACTACCCCTAGCCACACACAGGTCCACAGACGACCATGCCCAGTGCCCATCATTGTGTGTGTCTCAGACATTGGGCACCATTGCACAGTGGTGGACAGCGCAACGCAGGCATCATCATCATGCACATGCCACAGCGGCCAGCAGCTGGGAGGGTGTGCACAGGGACTGTGTGTGTGTGTGCAGGGCCAGGTACCCCACCCATGCGATGCATGTGGCACAACATACTGCACACAAGGCAACGTCAGACAGTAGCCATGGTGGGAGACAGGTTAGTCATGCGGCACAGTACCACGGCTGCCATGGATGCATGGGCGGCCCCGCCGAGACCTGCCAGCCATGACAGGCTGACCATTGGCCTCATGGAGTGGCACCGATGGTCCCCCAAGGGGGTGACGCTTTGGGAACATGACCGTGTTTGAGCAGGGTTCTCAGCTCACCGAACATGCCTGTGCCAGGCGTGCTTGGGATGCCCACAGCTGAACCCAGTGTCGACATGGAGGGTGTCGCACAATGCTGGGAATGGGGGGTGGACATGACACTGCACGGTGTCTGCGGCACATGGGCAACAAACTGTGTGCCCAATGTGGTCATGACAGCTGTGAATGCACGTGTCTGCCTGTCAATGGAAGCGGTCACATCCTCCCACTGCCTGGCCATCTCTGCCAGGAGCAGAGCGTGGTCTCTGCTGCGACGCTTCTCTGCCTGGTGCAGAACCACACTGAGTGTGTCCACCACCCTAACAAGCTGCGACTGCTGATCCACGGAAGCCTTGAATAGTCGGCTGTGCTCATCAAAGAGGTCATCCGCCGGATCGGCATGACATCCCTCATGGTGTTCCTGGCCATGCTGGGCATCACCCCTTGATGATGGGCGCTGCACACCAGAGCCATGCCAGGGAACGTCCACACATGGTGCACTGACACCGCCCCCCTGACACTGTCCCCCTGTCACCATTGGCCGACTGCTGACACTGCCCCTCCAGCCACCGCTCACCAGGGCTCAACGGTGCCACCGCAGCAGCCGCAACAGCCCCACCAGCCTGGATGCACACCAGTGCTGCTCCACTGGTGCATACAGGTACAGGCAGGGACTGTAATGTCACACAGGCCTCCATGGCGGCGCCACCCATGGCTATGCCCATGCTGTTACCTGCTGTGAGGCCATCCTGCAGCTCACACATATCACTGTCCATGATGTAAGCTCCATCATCATCGGTGCCGGATCTGGCACCAGTCCGTGTCACAGCACGCTGGCATCCATGGACGCTGTCACGCTGGGACAAGGGCAGGGCCTCCTCCGCACCAGCACCACCAACTTCAGTCCAGACAGACAGGTGGGTACAATGTTGTCCTGACCCTTGGACACCTGTGGAGGTGGATGGGAGCTCCTCCGTGTCCAGGGTATTGCCCTCAGTGGACAAACCCACCACTGCTGACCCATGTAGACGCACAGGAGCTGTAAGGGAACACAATAGCATTAATGTCTCTGCCCTACCCTGTAGCATTTCTCCCACACAGTGACAGATCAGGATCTACCATGCAGTGATGGGCTGTCACCCATCTGGAAGCCACCACCTGGAACGCCCTCTAGGGCACAACGCCTCATGCTGCCAACTACCTGCTCCTCCTGTGGCGTCAGGTGTGCCACATCTGGCTGTCTGCCACCAGTCACAACATGTGCTGCCCTGATGGCAGCCACCTTATCTTTTATCCACCTCTTTCCTGTGCCCACCTTCTTCTTGCACTCCTGCACGGAACACTGGTGGCTGCGATGCTGGTTGATGGCACGTGCCACCTTTTCCCATGCCGCAGCACGAGCCTGTGGTGTTCCCCGCTGTCCACTGAGCAGCGGTTCCCTGTCAAGGTAGGCCTCAAACAGGGCATCTGATTCTGCCTGGGTGAAGTTGGGCCTCCTCCGTCTCCCACATCTCTGTTCCTCCTCCTCCTCCTCCTCCACACGTTCGGTCATTATTGCTCCTGTGGGAATGACAGGTGTTACCTCTGAATGTGCAGTCCCATGAATCTCCCACACACCAGAGTCCACACTCCCAAACAGCATGCAACCCACCACAATAGACTGCAATATCAGACTATGGCCACTGCAGCTCCATGTCACATTTATATAACGCAATGCATGCAAATGAGGCGAGGCTCAATTTTAAGTGGATGCTAATGCAGTAGCTGCGCCATGGAATTGCTGATGAGCTGATTTGCATATGCCGGCTGAATATCGCGCTGTTGTGCCTTGTGCAATTGTGTTGAACATGCTCAGGCACAGGCACAGCTCTGTGACGTGTGCAGTAGGCACCGCACGGTGCATGCCCGGGTTGCTGACGTGGACGCCTGCCACGCTGCTGATGTGCTGAGCATGGGAGGCAGTGCAGGGCACGTCCACCACTTGGCCAGTGGTGTTAGTGCACTGTTCAAATGTATGACACCCTTGTCCTGGAGTGCCGTAGGTGCCATGGTGCCACAGCGGGGTAGGCCACTACAGGAAGTCCCACACAGGAGCCCTACCGCGCTACACATAGAGAGTACCAATCACACTGTGGCGGTCTGTGTATGAGAGACTCTTGACCCTGTGCCTGACCTTTTCCCCCTAGGTGCCATGCATCCACATGGGAGCACCCCATCATGCTGTTCGGTGACAGCGTGATGGGGAATGGTAGGGCTGTACCACACAGCATCTGTACATGGCGGATGTGTGCTAGGGAGCACCATTTTGAATCTGAGCAGATGCAGAGATGGCACGTAGGAGGGCGGCAGTTTGGAGCCAGATTGAACTAGCAAATTTGGTGGCACTAGTGGAGCTCCATGCTGGTGCGCTATTCAGAGATGCACCCCTGGACAGGGCCAGGAGTGCTGTGTGGGAGAGGTGGTGGTGGCACTGGAGGCCACAGGGATGGACTGATCGGCGGAGCAGTGTTGACACAGGTACGGGGACCTCCAGCGGAGGGACCTGGACAGGCTTTCCCACCTGTGGGCATGCGCCAGGAGAGGAGCTGTTCCACAGACAGGTAGGTGCCCCATCCATACACTGATTGCGTCTGTACGGGTATCGCGGTGGGCATGTGTCCACCACACAGGGGGGCATCTAGTGTGGGCAGTGGTGGTGGTGTGGGGGGGCAGAATGTTTGGGTTGTGAGGGATCGCACACACCCGAGGGTGGGGGGGCCTTTGCTACTGGATTACACTGATGTTCCTCTCTCCATGTTTGCACCCTAGGCCCTGATGAGTGTCGCCAGGCTCGGGAGGACCAACAGAGATGCGAGATGAGGGAAGGGGAGCTACATCCTCATGCAGAAGGTCCGATCGTGGGTCAGCGATCCAGGACTAGGCCAATGATGGTGAGTGCCTTTCATCCAGGATATTCTGTGCATGCTGTGTAGCAGGGCAGGTGGCGGGGCATGGCCACCATCCATTGACACCACTGCCATGCATGCCACATGATACAGTCAGCACTGTCCAGTGGCACTGCATGTCTGGGTGTGCATCACTGGTGGTCCATGCACCGGGTACATGGCTGTGCCACTGCCTTCGCACCGCATAGCCATGTCACTCTACAGCCACGGTGGTGCTGTGCGGGACTTGGGAGGTGGGTGTGTGCAGCGGTCCACATGGCTGTGTGCACCTGGTTGGGCAGGTCATGTGGACATGATCACTGTGGGTGGTCGCACACCATCACAGGGGTGTGTCCCACAGCTGTATGCCATGCACAATAGGTGGGCTGCAGGGGGATGTGCATTCATGCCTATTGACTCTGCTCCCTTGTCCTAGGTGGATGGAGGATGATGAGGATAGAGAGGGCATTGCAGGAGCTGCTGCAGATGGCACGGGCCTCATTAGAAATACTGCACCGGGTGGAGCAACACAGCATCCGCAGGTGGCATGGCAGGAGGCGCCACTGGAGCGGGAGCGGGCTCCAACTGAACTGCATGTGCCCCAGGATCAAACTCTCCCTGACCCACCCTCACACCTCTCCTTCCCTCTTCCATATGTTCACCCCAACCCCTTACCCACCCCCACCTGGTTTGTGGCCCTCACCCCATACTGATTGTATGTAGTTGTATATAGTTTTGTTTTAACTTTTCAAATACATTTGTTTTGTTATGCCTATGGTGGTGGTCTCTGATTTGCAGTGGGCTAAAGGTGCTCAGCTGCAGTGGTGTGCATGGAGTCAGGCGTGGTGCTGTCATGGGCGTGTGTGTCCGTGGGGGAGGTGACTTTGGTGTGGGCATAGCTCTCAGTCACTGTCTGTGGTTAGTGTGTTGTTCCCTGTGCACTGGATGACTGAGTGCAGTGGTCCACAGTACATGGACTGTGTCCATGGTGCCCCTGTCAGACCGTCCATGGCCTGTGCAGCTGACACCCTTGCATGTCTGTGACCTGCACAGTCCACTAGCATGTCAGTGGTGGCTGCCCATGCTGGACAGTCACTGTGCCCAGCACGATGCCGGGTTGCCTCCTGTCACTGGTGTGGTGCACAACTGCCTCAGGTGGCACTGTTGCCTCCACTGTTGTTGTACCACCTCAATGCTGTCACTTGTGTCTGTTGCAGGGGATGTGCTTCCACTGTCTGTCACTTGTGCTCTGGCTGCATGCTGGTGGCATACAGCATCGTGGTGCCTGCACAGGGTTGCTGGCACACCTGTGCCATGGAGGGGTTCTGGCCGTGTGTACACAGCTGCCATGGCCACATGGTGGGGCTTGGTTGACCCACTACTGTGTCCCTGTGTTGGTGTGCCCTTGGGTATGGGTGGGTGTTTGTCCATGCACTATGTTGCATCCTGTGTGGTGAATGCATCCATGCACCACTGTGGGTGTCTGTGGTGGCTGTTGTGGTCAGTGCTGGGTCAGGGTGTGTCCTTGGGAGAGTGTGCAGGGTGCTGTACCACTGGTGGTGGGGTCCGGGGTATGCCCTGTCACGTGTGGGGTACCTCATGTGCCAATGCATGGTCTGTCTCTCAGCTGTACCTCGGGGAGGATGTGCAGGGTGGGGTACCTCAGGGATCAGTCCTGGGGCCAGTCCTCTTCAACATCTTCATTAGTGACCTTGCAGATGGACTAGAGGGTAAGGCTTGTCTGTTTGCAGATGACACCAAGATCTGCAACAGAGTAGATGATCCAGATGGGATGGGCAGAATGAGAAGAGATCTGGATAAACTAGCAGAATGGTCAGAAGAGTGGCAACTGGGATTTAATGCAAAGAAGTGCAAAATCATGCACATAGGGAAGAGAAACCCCTGAAGCCACCTATAGGCTGAGAGGGGAGTTGCTAGCAGTCACAAAGAAAGAAAGAGACTTGGGCATCATCATCACTGATGACCTAAAATCATCCAAGCAGACCTCTAAAGCAGTAGGTGCAGGGACTGCATCAGAAGACATATGAGGACAGATTAACGGAGCTCAATATGTATACCCTTGAGCAAAGGAGGGAGAGAGGTGATATGATCGAGGCATTCAAACACCTTAAGGGCATAAACAAGGTGAAAGAGTCTAACATGTTTAAATATAAGAAAAATAGCAGGACAAGAGGACACAGCATGAGATTAGAGGAGGCCGATTAAGGGGAATGTGAGGAAATTCTTTTTCACAGAAAGGGTGGTGGATGCATGGAATGGCTTACCACAAGAAGTGGTGGCTATGAATACAGTGCAGGGCTTCAAACAGGCATGGGATAGGCATAAGGGAGCAATACAAATGACTATGAATAGATAGGCCACTGACAGAGCAAAGGCTGATGGCACATTTATAAGGTAGAAAAATAAATGGGCAGACTGGATGGGCCTTGCGGTCCTTATCTGCCGTCAACTTCTATGTTTCTATGTTTCACTGTGTATGCAGCTGTTGCACTGCTGTCTGCTGCGGCCCGCTGCAGGGTGCTCGTGGTGGGGCTGCCTTGCATGGTTCTGTGGTGCACAGGGTTGCATTGTCACAGTGGGGGTAGCGGCATGCATGGGGTGTCCTGCACTGCTGGGCGCTACTTCTGGGCAGGGTGTATGGGGATCATGGTGCAGGGTGTGCTCTGCATTGGTGGGATGTTGTGGCACAGGGTGGCTGGACAGCCATGTGTGGCAGTCATAGCTTGCCAGGGGGTGTGCTGGGGCACCATGCCCTGGCTGTGGGTTTGTTGCTGGTGTCCAATGGATGGTGGTTCTTCCAGCTCTACTCCAGTTGTGCAGTGCATGGGGAGTGGGGGGCGATGTCTGTTCTGCTGTGTGCTCCTCTGCCCATCTCTGCCATGGGTGGTGGATCCCTGCATCCTCTATCTGCGCATCCCTGGTTGTGCTGTTGTGCTGCTGCCCTGCTCCACTGAGCATCCCTGGTTGTGCTATTGCACATCTGACCTGCACCACTGCACATCCCTGGTTGCGCAATGGCACAGTTGGCATGATATTCAGTCGTGTGCCGCAGGCGTATCTTGACCTGTGCAGTGTTTGAATATCGCGCATGTTGCGCATGGACGCAGTGGACTTGCGCCTGCTCCTGCTATTGTGCTACTTTGTGGCGCAGTTTGAATATCTGGGTCACACTGTATATAAATATATTAATAGCTTCTCCCCCATTCAATGGAATTGCACTAAAATTTGCATCACAATCTGGGGGGCAAGGTGTTTTAATTTATCAAGTTTTGTTCCAGTCAGATGTGAGGATTCCAAGATCTGGATAATGTGTTTTTAGGAAAAATCGGGTTTTTTTGCTTTTTTTTATCACCTACAGCCCAAACAGTTTGGAATTTTGATCTGAAGTTTTTAGGGTAGAAAGGGTATGCTGTAGAATGGTGCCTTTTGTTGGCATGGTGAAAAAATATTAATCCACTCCCAAGTTATAAGCATCTAAATTCTGATTATGAGCATTCTCAGTAGGGTATCAAATGTCTATCCAAAAGACCGTACTCAGAACCAAAATTTCAAATCCTTATAACTTGGCAATGGATTAATATTTCTTCACCAAACCAGCAAAAGACACATCTGTGGGCCAAGCCCTTTTTACCCTGAAAATTTCAGACCAAATTCCAAACCATCTGGGTGCTAGATGACAAAAAACAGCAAAGAATTGTGTTTTTTTAAACCATTTTCGCTATCCAGATCTCAGAATCTGCATGTGTAACTGGAAGGATACTCAGTAGCTGAAGAGATCTATCTTCTGACACTGTGTACGCAACATTTTGTGCAAATCTGTTGAACGGTTGCAAAGATATTAAAGTGCAAAGATGGCATCTCATGAAAAAGATTTTTTTTTTTTGTTAAAAAAAAGGATTGGCCCCTCACAACAAAGAATCCTTTTTTGTGAGACAAAATTCTTTTGCCATTCCAGGAAGCTATCCAAACGATTGAACTGAGCATGCTCAGAACTCAAAGCTTTAAACTTACATAACTTTGGAACAGATTAATAAGTTTTCACCAAACCAGCAAAAGGCACTTCTGTGAGGCAAGCCCTTTCTACCTTGAAAATGTCAGATTAAAATTCCAAACCACCGGGGTGCAGGAAGATGACAGAAAAAGCACAAAAAACAGCAATTTTTAATGTTTTAGCACTATGTGCAGCTCAGAATCCACAAATCCGATGAAAACTAAACTTGGTACATCAAGAGATCTACCACACAAGACTGCACATGCAAACATTTGTGCAAATCAACTGAACAGTTGCAAAGTTATTACAAAGTTATTAAAGTGCGAAGTTTGATGTTTACCATAGAAACCTCTGCTCAACCCTAACTATGGTGGCACTATTGCACCATATAATATGTATACTGAGAGTGAGAGAGAGAGAGAGATAGTTATATTGTCTCTCCATATCTAAAGTAGTAGTCAGTATTAGTATTTGTAGTCAGTGTTTGGGGAACTTAGAGATTTGTCTTTAGTTACTTTGAGATCGGTATTTAAATTAACTATTTAAAGGGAAAGCCAGTAACACCCTATCTAGGATAAGGTGTTAAAGTAGATCCTGATAGAAACGTAGAAACATAGACTTTGATGGCAGATAAGGATCGCTTGGCCCACCTAGTCTGCCCATTTCCCTACTTATTGGATAAGCTGCAAATCTTAGTTAACCAGCAGCCTACTTCCTCCTACCCTCACTATAGTTGCCTTATGTCTGTCCCATGCATTCTTACATAGAAACATAGATGTTGATGGCAGAAGGAGACCACTAGGTCCATCTTATCTGCCCATTTGTTTCAGACCTATTTTGACACTGTAGTTGCCCTCTGTAGCCAGGGCTCCTGTGTGTCTATCCCATGCATTCTTGAATCCCCTCCACAGTATTGACCCCCACAACCTCTTGGGGCAGGCTGTTTCAGGCATCCACCACTCTTTCTGTAAAGGAAAACTTCCCCATGTTGGTAGAGAACCTCCCTCCTTGCAGCCTGAGGTCATGTCCTCTGGTTCTAGAGCCCTTCTTGAATTGAAAAAGTTTCTGTGCCTGTACCTTGTTAATACCTTTGATGTACTTGAATGTTTCAATCATGCCCTCTCCTCTCCTCTCCTCTCTTCTCTGCTCCAGAGAGTACATATTTAGTTTCCTAAGTCTTTTCTCATATGACATGTACTGCAGACCCTGAATCATTTTTGTCACCTTTCGCTGTACTGTTTCCACCTGGTCAATGTCCTTCCTGAGGTGAGGCCTCCAGAACTGAACTCTGTATTCCAGGTGAGGCCTTACCAGAGATCTATATAGTGGTAGTACCACTTCTCTCCTCCTGCTTGTGATTCTCCTCTCAATGCAGCACAGCATTGTGTTGGCTTTCAATGTTGACTTCTCACACTGTTTACTAACCTTCAAATTGTCTGAGATTATGATTCCCAGATGACGTTCCTGGTTTGAGGCCGCCAGCCTTTCGCCTCCTAGGCAATACTCCTTTCCTGGATTTTTCTTTCCTATGTGCATGACCTTGCATTTTTTGGCATTAAATCTCAGCTGCCACACTCCAGACCATTCTTCTAGCTTCTTGAGGTCAGCTTCCATCTTGCTCACTCCAGAGGTGTCCACTCTGTTACATATCTTGGTGCCATCTGCGAACAGACACACTTTCCCTTCCAGTCCATCAGCGATGTATGCTATAAAAACATTGAAGAGCAGATGCCCCAGTACTGAGCCCTGGGGCATCCTGCTGGTCATCCTGGCTTCTGTTGATTGCATTCCATTAACCTGTACCCCCCGTGTTCTGCCTTTTATCCAGTTTTGTACCCATCTGACTATTTCTGGATCAATCCCTGTGTGGTCAAGCTTCTTTACCAGCTTTCTGTGTGGAACCGAGTTGAAGGCCTTACTAAAGTCTAGGTAGACAACATCTACTGCCTCACCATCATCCACTATTTTCGTAGCGTAGTCAAAAAACTCAAGCAGATTTGCCTGGCATGACCTAACCATGCAGTTTAGGGTCTTATTGGCTGCTAGTTTTGAGGAATGCTATGATCCTCTGTTTGAGTAGTGTCTCCATTAGTTTCCCTACTATAGACGGTTTGCAACTGCCTGATTTGTGAAGTGGAACCACTATTGCCTTTTTCCAGTCTTCAGGTACCACACCACTGTTCAAAGATTTTGTGAATAGAAGTGCCAGAGGGGCTGCTAATTCTGCCCCCAGTTCCTTAAGGATTCTGGGATGCATCTCTTCTGGTCCCATGGCTTTGTCTGCTTTTAGTTTATTTAGCACCTCCTGTACTTTGGCTTCTGTAAAGGGAATAGTGTGTACCCTGGTCCTGGGGTGTTGTGTTTTTTCAGGGCTGGGCCATCCCCTGGGTCCTCTTTGGTAAACACAGAGCAGAAGTATTTGTTGAGGATTTCGCTTTCTTGAATTCCCCCACTGTTTTTGACCTCACAACCTCCTCAGGAAGGCCGTTCCATTCATCCACCACCCTCTTCATGAAAAAATACTTCCTCATGTTGCCCCTAAGCTGTCCCCCCTCTATCTTCAAATTGTGCCCCCTTGTTCTTGCCCATCTCTTTTTCTGAAATATGCTACCCTCTTGGACTTCATTGATTCCCTTGAGGTACTTGACAGTTTCTATCATGTCACCCCTCTCCCTCCTCTCCTCAGGGGTATACATAGTAAGCTCTTTTAGTCTCTCTTCATATGGCTTATGGTGCAGACACTGCACCATTTTGGTTGCCCTCTTCTGGACTGCCTCCATCCTGTCTATGTCCTTGCAGAGATGGGGTCTCCAGAACTGCATGAAGTTCTCCAGATGGGGTCTCACCAACTGACTGTACAGAGGGATAACAACCTCCTGCTTTCTGCTGGTGATGCCTCCCCCTATGTATCTCAGAATCCCCAGCTCTCCTCACTGCCTTCTCACATTGCTTGCCTATCTTAAGATCATCTGATATGATTACCCCCAGGTCCCTTTCCATTTCTGTTGTTGTTAGTACCTCTACCCCCGCATTGTGTACTCTTCTCCTGGGTTTTTATTTCCCAGGTGCATTACTTTAGCCTTCTTTGAACTGAAACTAAGCTGCCATACCCTTGACCATTCCTTCAACCTTGCCAAGTCCCTTCTCATCCTTTCCACCCCTCCTTGTGTATCGACCCTGTTGTAGATCTTTGTGTCACCTGCAAAGAGGCATATTTTTCCTTCCAGCCCTACCGCAATGTCACCTATAAAGACATTAAAGAGTACCGGTCCCAGTACTGAACCCTGCGGTACCCCACTAGTAACTCCCCTTTCTCCAGAGTGTGCTCCATTTACTATTGTCCTCTGCGTCATGTTGTCTAGCCAATTTGTTACCCGGGCTACAACCCTGGGACCCACTCCCAGGCTGGCTAACTTGTGTATTAATCTCTGGGAATCTGTGGGACTGTGTCAGATGCCTTGCTAAAGTCTAAGTAGGCTATATCCACAGCCCCTCCCTGGTCTACTACTTTGGTCACCCAGTCAAATAACACTATTAGATTAGTCTGACATGACCTTCCCACTGTGAATCCATATTGCCTTGGGTCCTGTGTCCCACTGGCCTCTATGTACTTGACAATTCTTTCTTTCAGAAGTGATTCTATAATTTTCCCTACCACTGAGGTCAAACTAACAGGTCTGTAGTTTCCTGCCTCTGCCTTGCTCCCACTTTTGTGAAGGGGGATCACATCTGCCTTCCTCCAGTCCTTATGTACCACACCATTGGCCCATAATTTGTTGAAAAGGGTAGTCAGTGGTGTGACTAGGTCTCCCCTTAGTTCTTTTAAAATTCTTGGGTGAATCCCTTCAGGTCCCATTGCTTTGTCCACCTTGAGTTTTAAGAGTTCTTCTATGAATGGACTGATATCAACTCCCCCCCCCGCCCAGAATGCTGCTGCTGTTTGATTTAGGTACCTCCCCCTCTTCTTCTTTTCTGAATACTGAGCAAAAGTATTCTTTCAGTATCTCTGCCTTTCCACTGTCACCTCTGCCCACCTCCCCTCCCCTTTATTAAGCCTCACTATCCCTTCCTTGATCTTTCTTCGCTCCCTAATGTATCTACAAACAGTTTTATTCCCTTTCTTAACTGAGCTGGCTATCTTTTCCCCAGATTGGGCCTTTGCTATCCTGACTGCCTTCCCTCTGCTTTAACTGATACAGTTCTCTGTCCTGCTCCTTCTGTGATTCCTTATACTTCCTGAATGCTATCTTTTTCTCCCTAAACTTCCTTGCCACCTCTTTTGAGAACCATAGCTGTTTTTTACTTCATTTTGTTTTCTTTATTTATTTCACATAAAGGCTTGTTGCCTCTATGATGGCAGTTTTGATTTTTCCCCATTGTTCTTCCACCCCTCCTTCCTGCCCATTTGCTAGTGCATTCCTTAGGCACTCCCCCATTTTGCCAAAGTCAGTCCTTCTAAAGTCCAGTACCCTCACTTTGTATGGCTTGACTCCACAGTTGTGTTTATTGTGAACAACACTGTGTGGTGGTCACTTGTTCCCAGATGGCTACCCACTTCTAAATCTGTGATCCTCTCTCCATCCCCATTTGAGAGTGCCATGTCCAAGATTGCTCCCTCCTGAGTGGGTTCCAGCACTAGCTGTCTGAGGCATGCCCCCTGTAGGGCATCGAGAATGATTCTACTCTTGGATGTGGCTGCAGTAAATGTGCTCTAGTTAATATCTGGTTCATTCAGGTCCCCCATCAACAATATCTCTCCTTTTTCTGCCATTCTGAGGATGCCTTCTATCATTTCCTTGTTCATTTCCTCCCCCGGAGATGGGGGTCTGTATACAACCCCTGTGTGGATTGTAGTGCCACTATCTGTCTCCAAGGTGATCCACAGTGCATCCTCTCCTCCCCATTTACCCTTTAGTTATATTGCTTTGATACCTTCCCTTATGTAGAGAGCTACTACTCCTCCTCCTCTTTTACCCTCCCTGACCCTCCTGTAGATTGTGTACCCTGGTATGTTGACATTCCAGTCATGGTTCTCCATGACATTCCAGTCATGGTTCTCCATGCACCATGTTTCTGTGACTGCCACGATATCCAGGTGTCCCTCTTCCATCGAGGACACTAGTTCAGGAAGCTTGTTACCCAGACTATGGGCATTGGTATGCATTGCCCTCCATTTTATGATGGCCTCACCCTTTTTTGCCCCATCCTTGCCCTTACTGCCTTTGCCTTTTTTTCCATTCACCCCTGTCCTGTTCCCTATTGACCCTGTTACCTTGGTGTTTACCTTGCTAACTACTCTGTTTTGTGAGGGGAGGCTGGGAATTTTCTACTTCATATCAGTGCCTCCCCCCTTGGCTAGTTTAAAAGCTTGCCAATGAAACATTTAAACCTATCACCTAAGAGCCAGGTTCCCCTCCTGGACAGATGCAGACCATCGCACCAGTATAGGCCTGCATCTCTCCAGACAGACCCCCAGTCCCCAAAGAAGCCAAAACCCTGTGCTCCACACCAGTTTTTCAACCATTTATTGAATCCCATGGTGCAGAGTACCCTAGCCTCACCCATGCCATAGACAGGCAGCACCTCCGAGAAGGCTACCACGCATTCTACCTCTCTAAGACCCCTCCCCAACTCCACAAACTCCTCCTGCACTGCTCTGACCCCATGCCCAGCTAGATAATTTGTCCCTAGGTGAACAAAAACAACTAGCTCCCTCTCCTGTGCCGCTGCTCCTGCGATCCTGAGGATTCACCTCCTGTCCCTCCAAGCCATGGCACCAGGCAGGCACTTTATCTGCTTCTACCTCCCTCCTCCCCAGTTCTACCCCCTAACAATTGAATCCCACACCAGGAGCTACTTCTTTTCCCTGTGGTGTCCCATGCCACCCTCCTGTGGGTCTCCCTTGTTGAGGTTCCCAGCATGCTCCTTGGTCTCCACTGCGGGTGCCTCCCTAGAGGAACCATGCTCTTCCAGAATGGCACATGAATTGTGGAGCGGTACAACTGGAGGGATGTGCCTCTGTTCCACCACCCTCACCCTCCCTGAGTCCACTGTGGTCCAACCGCTCCTCTTTCATGGCAACCTCTGAGGCAGCAGTGGTGGCACTGGTGTTCCTTGACTGGGGGAGGCTTCTCTACTCCTTGTCATTTCGGCCTGGAGATGGGCAACCTCCTCCCTCAGATTAGACAACTGCATGCATATAGGGCAGCAATGCAGCCTCCGGAATGTCTCCCAGAAAACAGCTGCCCCACAGCCACTGCATTGCACCACTCCCCACATGTCTCCTTCCCTTACTGCTTAATATATAAACACATTTTTTTTTTGTTAGTGTGTACATTTATGTATTTATTTATTTATTTATTTAAGAGATTAACCAGGCAGGCATACTGAGCAGGGACTACTTGTTGCCAGATGTGACCTGGGAGAATTACAACGGGTACATCAGAACAGATATTTACACTGTTTTACATACATACACTGTTTTTTCATAGATACAGATGATAAAACATGACAGAGGCCATTTAGGTACACAGGTAGTGTGAGAGAACCTTCAACTAGGCATTCGGAAGCAGAGCTGAAACAATATTTAGAACTTAAATCTGACCCTAAGAGGCAGCAGGTGAGAATACACAATGTGACATGAAGCAGGGGCACATGGGGCTTATAGCTCATGAAACCTAGTAGCAGTTGCATGCGTCAGAGAAGTATGCATGGAGAAGTGGGTTGAGGAGTCTTGGGTTAGTGGTAAGCCTGACGTCTGTAGGTAGATCATTCCATAGTTTGGGTAACCGATATTTAAAGTGGATTGTCCCTTGGAAGTATGCATGAATGGGACTTGGAGAAGCCTGGAGTCGGAGTCGGAGCTTGTGAGTGAATAGGCCGGGGAAGGTTGGGCCAATAAGGTTGAGCTGAGTTAGGAAGGGAGTGACTGTGACCAGAATTTAGCTATGATTCTGGAACAGTGGATCGATCTGCGGGACATGAGTAATTGAAGGGCTAGAGAGCTGTATAGGTCACTGTGATGGGTCGTAAGGGGGGCAGTCCAGGATGAAGTGACAGAAGGAGTGAAAGAGGGTGTCTAGGCTTGCCAGGTGGGATGAGGTGCAGTGCCATAAACCACGTCACCATAGTTGAGTATAGGGAGAATCATTTTATGCACAATTTCCCTCCGGACCTTAGTGGGCATACACCCCTTGCTGTGATATAGAGCACCTAGTTTAGGATGCAGTTTTTTTGTGTAGGGATTCTACGTGTACGGAGAAATCTAGGTGTTGATCAAGCCAAACTCCCAGGTATCTGAAAGAGGTGCAAGACTCCAGAGGTGATCCATCCAGGGTATGGAAGGCGGGAGGATCAGCTAGACAGGAAAGATGCAGTTGTGAACCAAAGGTTAGGGATACGGTTTTCTTTGCATTTAGGAACAATTGGTTGGACCTGAACCATTGCTGTATGGCATTGAAGTCCTGTTGTAGTACTTCGGACATGGCTCCTGTAGTGGGGTCAGAGGCGTATAGTGGTATCATCCGCATACATTCATATGTCGGAGTTTGTACAGGCCAGCGGGAGGTCATTTAAGAAAATAGAAAATAGTAACAGGCCCAGGACGGAACCTTGGGGGACCCCTGTGGTGACTGGGAGGGGGGAGATAAATGACAGCCAATTCTCACCGATTGTAGTCTATCAGTCAGGTAGGCCTGAAACCAGCTAGTGGCAAGGCTGGAGAGGCCTGCTTCATTAAGTTTTGCTAGTAGCTTGGGGTGGGAGATGGTGTCGAAAGCTGAGGCCAGGTCTATGAAAATTGCCGAGGTGATAAGCCCCTTATCCATACCCGAGGAGATGTCATCAGTGAGTCTTAGTAGGGCAGTGGTAGTGGAGTGAGACTTGCGAAAGCCAGACTGATATGGGGTGAAGAAAGAGGTAGAGTCAAGGTATTGGGAGAGTTGGGCAAGAGCGAGGTGTTCCTGAAGTCTGGCCAGTATTGGGAGTAAGGAGATGGGGTGGTAATTACCAGGCACAGAGGGATCGCCATCCTTTGGGAGGGGGATAACAACCACCTGTTTCCAAGTGGCCGGGATTTTAGCCAGGGAAAAAGAGAGGTTGAGGAGGTCAGCTAGTGGGGCAGCAATGGCGGGGACTGATAAGTGGAGTAATTTAGCATCCAGGCCTAAGGGGCATTTGCCTTTGTTGGGGTCAAGAGCACGCACAGCATGCAGGACTGCGGTCGGGGTGACTGGACGGAAGGAGAATGTGGTGGCAGGGTGGAGTTCTGGGATATTGGCGATGAGCTAGGTGTGGATGGGGTGTGTGGGAGGTTGTGTAGGAGAGACGAAGGAGAGATGTAGTGCTGCTGGAAAAGAAGGTATTAAAGGCAATGGCAATTTCGCTAGGGTTTGAGATGGTGTTGCCATGGATGGATAGTATTGGGGTTGGAGGTTGGGCTGGTGGGGAAAGCAGAGATTTAATGGTTTTCTTGAAGTTTGTGGGGTAGCTAAGGTTGGAATACAGAGTCGACTTGAAATAGTTCTTTTTGGCCTGCCATAGAGATTTGGTGCAGGAGTTGCGGAGGGTACAGTATCTTTGTAGTGATTCTTGGGAGCTGAATAGCTTGTGTTTTTTCCAGGCCTGGTCCCTGGAACGGCATCTGCTAATGATGTCGTCGGTGACCCAGGGGAGAAGGGAGCCCCTTACTCTTGTGCTTCTTAGAGGGGCGTGGTAGTCCCATACAGCAAGAAAGTTGCTGTTGAAACAGTTGAAAGCGAGGTCTGTATGAAGGACCAATCAACAAGGGCAAGGTCATGCAGGAGGGAAGATAAACATAAGGATTTAAAGGGTCTTGTAAGGAGTGTCCTAGAGGGAGGTTCAGCAGGTCTGTGCATTTTCCGGACCATATATACCATATGGTGATCGCTCAGGGAGTCGGGGAGGAGGCCGGCTTTAATTATCCTGTGAGGGTGGGATGTGAGGGCCTAGTCCAAGAGGGAGTGATTAAGTGTTTTAGGGTTCAGTCGGGTGGGTTGGTCAATTAGTTGGGAGAGGTTTTGAGACTTTATTTTGGGCTGTAGCTTTGAGCAGTCGCTAGCTAGCTAATTGAAATTAAAATCACCAAGGATATGGAGCTCGCCAGCTGTGGCAAGAGACTTTAATATGGCCAGGTGGTCTATGACAGTGAATGAGGGGCTAGCAGGGGCACAGTAAGTCCCTGCAATGTACACAGGGGTGGAGTGAGGGAGAGCGAGCTTAACCAGTAAGGATTCAAATTATGGTGCAGGTCCAGGGATCTGGACCAGGGAGAACTGAATCCTGGTGGAGATGAACATGGCAATGCTGCCACCTTTTTTCTTGCTGATATGGTCCTGCCTGATCAGTGAGTAGCCAGGAATAGCTATTGCAGAATCAACATGATGTGGCTTCAGCCATGTCTCAGATATAATGAAGATGTCTGGGCGTAAGGTAAGGGCAGTGAGTTGTAACTCAGGTACTTTGTTCAGAATGCTGCAGGTGTTGAGGTGCAGTAAATGGAGGCCCTTGGGGAGAGTTAGAGGGGGGGGGATTGGGAGGTGTAGGACCTGGGTTGGTTTCAACATCCTCTGCCAATAGGAGAAGCAGTGTGAGGTAGTGAATAGTTCTATTCCAAGCTGATCTGGACTTTTGATAGGAGAGGGTTGCTTGTAGGGTAGATGGAGTGGCATAATTTGCCAGGTTGCATAGGACAGTTAACCCTGGGGAGAAGGAGGGAGGGAGGATGGTGGCACTGAGCTCCCAGGTAAGGGTGAGTATATGTGGCATTGGGTGTGGTATGGTGGATGATGGGGGGAAGGGAGGAAGTTACAGAGGAGGAGGTTCGGTTCCCGCAGGGGCTGGTTTGCTTGCGCCTACCCTCTATGCACTGTGCTAGGTTATTAGGATAGGACAGATGTATGCCCCTTGCCCTCTTGGGGAAGTGATGTCAGAACCTCTGGTATAAGGGAAATGACATGCCTAGGGGTGGGTGGCACCAAGCCTGTCACCTTCAAAAAACAATCAACTAAACCTCTGAACCACCACCCCGGTGAGTGCTGCTCTTCCTTTAAGAAAGACAGCTAGCACAACAAATTAACAGACCACTTCACTCCACTTGCACAAACTACTCCACTGAACCCAGGAATTAAAATTAAATTATTCCTCAGCCATTGGTACAAATCTAAATGTTTGTTGAAAAATGTTACTAAAAATACTAGCTCACTACACCAGCCAGCAGTCCACAGGGAAAAAGCAATATCAGTAGTATTTCACTGCCTCTGGATATAAAAGTAGCAACCTTCAAATGGATACCCAGCACTGCAAACCCCTTCTTGATTCAAACAAGCAAAATTAAAAGTGACAATATAAAAGTATGGGAAACCTTCCTCACAGGTCCCAAGCAATATTGTGCCTTTTTCCAGGCTCCCAGTTCCCAAAATATGAGTATGCTTTCTTCCCAGCAGTTCAACAGATTCCAGAAGCCTTCACCTTCAGCAGTAAAAAGTGTAGCTGGGAGGGGAGCAAGTAAAGGAAAGGGACAGTAGAGGCAAGTTACGTCCAGAATACAGAAGGGAGGGACTGATATTAGCAGATGTAAGAGTGGTACCATGTAACAGCTGTTGAGCTGCAGTTTTCCGGGAGACATTCTGGAGACTTAGGCATTGCCCCATCTGCACGCACCTCTCTGCGTTGAGAGCAGAGGTCAGTAGTCTCCATACCAAGTTGACTAGGATCCAGAGGACCTCTAACCCCCCCATGCCACTGAGTCTGTTGCCTTTGCCATAGAGGTTGCCTAGTCATAGGAAGGCTGACTGGACCTTGGGGAGCTCTGGAAGGGTGGGGGTAGTAGGTCAGATTTACATTCCTCAGCCTGTGCCACTACAGATTTCTTCACCATTCTGGCAGGATGGGACTGCCAAGAGGAGGGACCCACAGTGGTGTCAAGGGAGGATGCTGTGGGTCCTCCAAAGGAGAGGCCCCAAGGCGGGAGGTAGAGGACCCCAGCAGAAGAGAAAGCAGCTTTTTGTGGGGGACTCAGTTGTCAGGGGATAGATTTGGGAGCAGGAAGGGGAGGAGAGAGGGAGGTATGTGCCTACCTGTGCACCAGCTTAGAGGGTTGGACAGAAGATCCTAAGAACCTAGTCAAATTCTGACAAGGAACCTACGAATGAACATCTGCTCACAGGTGTTCTCCAAGATATCATTAAATAAATAAAAAAAAAATTCCACTTCCTCAATGGTTGCCTCACAGGAAGAATGGATGGTCTACGGTGGGTTCAGGAAGGATGAGTGAGGGGGTATGCAGGCACATCTCCCAACCGGTGACACTGTGAAACTCATACTCTATCCTGACAGAGTAAGAAGGTCCCACAGAGCCTCCCAACGTAGTCACCAGGGAGGATGAGTGGGTCCTCCATGATGGAGCCCCAAGGGTGGGCAGCAGGAGACCCCAGAGGAGGAGGAGGAGGAAACAAATCCTGTTTGGGGACTCCATTGTGAAAGTAATAGAGTTGGGGACAGGCAGTGGGGCAGAAAGGGAGATCATGTGCCTACCTGGAGGCAGAGCTTGGTGGGGTGGGGCAGACCTTAAGCATTACCAGGACAGTAGCAGGGAGGGAGGAGCTGGATGTCATTGTCCACATGGGGACAAATGACCTATTGGGGAAAGTGGTTGACATAGGGGCAGTGAAGGAGGACTTTAGGGACTTGCGAATAGGCCTTAAACAAGTAACACACTCCATAGTGTTCTCAGAGGTACTGCCTGTCTGTGGCAAGGGGGAAGGTAAGGACAGCTGCAGCAGGGAACTCAATGAATGGTTGAAGGGCTGGTGCAGACAGGAGGGTTTCAGCTTCATTGGCGACTGGGGCCCCACTCGGGGTTGAAGGACTGGGGCTGCCAGATGGCCTGCATCCATCCAGAGGGGGAACCAAGATCCTTGGTGAAAAGTTTAAATGTTACCTCTGCAACCATTTATACTAGCTGAGGAGGAGGCAAAAGCAAGCAGGGAATATCATACTGCCCCCCTCACAGGAAGAGGTAGGCATAAAAGAGGATACTAAGGTCAAAGAATCACCAATAAAACAGAAATCCTACATAGGTAACATGGAGGAAAAACAAAAACAGGACAAAATGCAAAAGAGGGACAGAAGGGAGACAGGGGTGTAAGGGGGAGGTGACCAAACATGGAGAGCAATATGTACAAATGTCCACAGCCTGGGAAACAAAATCCCAGACCTGGTGGCATCGATAGTGGAAGCGGACCTGGACATAGTGGCAGTTACAGAAACTTACACATAGAAACTCATGAATGAAATATAGCCATATCAAGATACACACTTTTCAGGAAAGGCAGGGAAGGAAGAAAGGGTGGGGGTTGGCCATGTATGTAAGGGAAGAATCAAAGCAATGGAGGTTCAGGGGCTGCATGAGGGAGCTGAGGCTCTGTGGGTCACTCTAGAGACAGGAAATGGTACCAGCATTAGAACAGGAGTGATCTACAGACCTCCAGTGCAGGGGGAAGATACAGACAAAACACTAGTGGAAGCCAGCCACAAAATGGCAACCAAAGGTGAGCTACTACTACAAGGGGACTTCAATCCGCCAGATGTAGATTGGAGCACCCAGACTGCAAGTACAGCCAAAAGCAGAGACATCCTGACTGCATTGCAGGGGTCATGCCTGAGACAGCTTGTGGCTGAACCCCACTGCGAGGGGGCTACACTAGACCTGGTGCTCTTCAATGGGGACAGGGTCAAGGATGTTAAGGTAGGCAGCCACATAGGAACCAATCACCACAGGACAGTATGGTTCAATGTAACCACAATAGAAGAGGCTAACCACACAAAAGTAAAGGTCCTGGATTCCAGAAGGGCCAACTTTGACAAAATGGTGGAATATCTCAGGGAAGCCCTGGCAAAAGAGGACAAAGAGGGGAAAGTAGAGAAGCAGTGGTCTATTCTCAAGGGGGCCATAGCAGAGGTAATGAACCTCTGTGTTAAACAGCAAAGCAAGAGTAAGAGAAAAAAATGACCACTTTGGTTCTTGACAGAAGTGGCCAGGAAAGTGAGAGATACAAAGAAACACAAAGGGAAGAGGACAGGGAGCAGTAACTAGAGAAGCAGAGGAAGGCAGGGAAGGCAGTCAGGAGCACAAAGATGGGAACAGAAGAGCATATAACACAGACTGTAATGAAAGGTGACAAGACCTTCTTCAGATACATCAGCAAGAAGAAGAAGACCGGTGTGGGGGGGTCAGGATAAAGAAGGAGGGAGGAGGGTGTGCAGAGGAGGACACAGAAAAAGCAGCAATACTGAACCAATAATTTTGTTCAGTTTTTACAAAGGAAGGGAAAGACGAAGGTCCACAACTCAACAAAAAGGTAAAAAAGCCATCAGGGAAGGCAGGTAGACACCACTCCATTCACAGCAGAGAGAGTCATAGAGGAACTCTGGAAACTGAAAATAGATAAGGCAATGGGACCAGATGGAATTTACCCCAGAATATTAAAAGGGCCCAGAGAGGTACTGGTGGCCCCCCTGACCACCCTATTCAACAGATCACTGAAGATGGGGGCAGTCCCAGAAGACTGGAGGAGGGCTAATTTGGTCCCTTTCCACAAAAGCGGGAGCTGAAAAAAGGCAGACAACTACAGAGCAGTCAGCCTGACCATGGTGGTGGGGAAATTAATGGAGGCACTGCTAAAGGAGAGGATTGTGTCATTCCTTGAATCTAGCAGAGCACAGGATCCAAGGCAGCATGAATTTACAGTGGGAAGGTCATGTCAAACAAATCTAATAGATTTCTTTGACTGGGTGACCGGGGAGGTAGATTAGGGAAGGGCAGTGGATGTGACCTTCTTAGGTTTCAGCAAAGCCTTCGATACCATCCCACATAGAAGGTTGGCAAACAAGTTAGGCAGCATGGGGGTGGGCCCCAAGGTGGTAAACTGGGTCAGAAATTGGTTGAGAGGAAGGACACAGAGGGTGCTGGTGAATGGTGTTCAATCAGGTGAGAGGGAGGTGACCAGCGGGGTGCCACAGGGATCAGTCCTGCGACCAGTCCTCTTCAATGTCTTTATAAGTGACATTGCAGAGGGGCTGGAGGGGGAAGTATGTCTTTCTGTAGATGACACTAAGATCTGCAACAAGGTTGATACTCCAGAGGGGATAGAAAAAATGAGATAAGACCTAAGCAGATTAGAGGAGTGATCAGAAGTGTGGCAACTAAGATTCAATGCAAAAAAGTGCAAAGTCATCATCTGGAAAGCAGAAATCAAAGGAAGCTATACAAGATGTTGGGGGAGGGTGCTGGTGGCCACCAAGCAGGTACGGGACCTGGGGGTAGTCATTTCAGAGAACCTAAAGGCAACCAAACAATGTGAGAAGGCTGTGGGGAAAGCCAGTGGGATTCTGGGGTGCATAGGGAGAGGTAACACCAGCAGAAAGAAGGAGGTGGTTATGCCACTGTACAGCTTGCTGGTGAAACCTCAGCTGGAGTACTGTGCCCAGTTCTGGACCATATTTCTGGAAGGACATAGACAGATTGGAGGAAGTCCAGAGGAGGACTACAAAGATAGTGTAGGGTCTGCATGAAAAGCCCTATGAGGAGAGGGTAGGGGAACTCAATATGTATTCCCTGGAGGAGAGGAGAGAGAGAGAGAGGGGGGGGGGGACATGATAGAAATGTTCAAGTACCTCAGGGGTACAAACATGGTACAGGAGGGTAGCATCTTTCAAAAAAGAAGATGTGCAAGAACAAGCTGGCATGAAATTAAGTTTCATTTTTTTGTATCTTCTCTTTTTGCACTGTCCCACGAGGAACTCTCTCAGGCATCCACGGTTGCCCCCCGTGCCACCTCGTTGCCTGAAACACCTCTCACTCCTGGCACCAGCCCAGCAATCCCCTCCCGGCTCTGAGTCCCTGAGGTAGGGCCACCCTCTCCATCCAGGGTGCTCTATCTAAAATTTGGCAGGCCGGACTGGGCTTGGCCCAGGAGAGGAGGATGTCCATCAGTTGGAGTGTGGCTGCGGGTGGTGGTGCTGTCGCCTATGGGGATTTTCTGTGTAACTGTTTCCCAGTGGGGGTGCGGCGTGCAATGACATCCACACACGGCTTTCCTGCTGATATCTGCCACACTCCCCGCCCCTATGATCTGGCTGGTGAGCCTGTAGTGCCCCCGATATCCATCAGGGGTTGCTAGGACACCAAGGAGCTCCAGGATCCCTCCCAGGGTGAGCAGAGCATCCTCCAGACACTCAATCCTCTCCTTCCCCCGCCGATCCCCAGCTCCCTGAGTCCACCACTGAACCCGGGTCACCAGCATAGTGCGAGGTGTGGCGTCCAGCGCCTCAGCTCTCAGTGCCACCGGACTGGCTCAGCATGAAATGAAGTTAGAGGGGGGAGGTTCAAGTGTAACATGAAGAAGTACTTTTTCCCTGAAAGAGTGGTGGATGCTTGGAACAGCCTCCCAAAGGAGGTAGTAGGGACAAAAACAATTAGGGAATTCAAGAATGCATGGGATAGACATAAGGGTACCCTAGGGACAGGAAAGAAAAGGTGAGCTGCAGATCAACTAGGATCTGTGGTTTGTAATAGGTAGGCGAAATGGGCAGACTAGGTGGGCCACACAATCCTTATCTGCCATTAACTTCTGTGTTTCTGTGTTTCTAAGGATCACTAGGGTGGCAGGACAGCATGGAGAGCTGGATGTCATAGTCCACCTGGGGACCAATGAACTAGTGAGGGATGGGGCTCGGGCAGTAGAGGGAGAGTTCAGGGAACTGTGGTGAGGCCTAAGGCAAATAGCATGAATGGTAGCATTCTTCAAGGTGTTACCTGTCAAGGGGAGGATAGATTAGTATGCACCTGGAGCTTCAACACTTGGTTGAAAGAATAGTACAGGGAGTTGGGGTTTGGTTTCATTGGAGATGGGGGACTGATCTGGCAGGATATGGGTCTATACAGAGGTGATGGCCTGCATCCATATGGGAAGGAGATCACAGCCCTCAGTGGAAGATTTAGATGTTACTTTGATGAACATTTAAACTAGCTGAGAGGGAAGACAGAAATACAAAGAGAGGCATAACCTGCCCCCCCCCCCCACAGACTGAAGCAACAACAAGAGAGGGCATGAGGGGAGAAAACTCCCCCAAGGTACAAGTAAGGGGAAGCAGTAGCATAATGGGGGGAATGGGGGTTGTGATCAGAAGAGGAGGAAAGGGGGGTGTTGAGGAGGCAAAGCATGAAGAGGGTAGTGAGGGGGAAGGTGGGAGAGGGACTTTTCAAGTGGCAACAAATGCAGGAAAGGGGTTGCAGGCAGAGTGGGAGCAAGGTGTGGAGAGCCATATGTGTCAACACAAAGAGTCTTGCAAATAAAATTCCAGACCTGGAGGCCCTAATGGTGGAGGCAGACCGGGATCTTGTGGCCATTACTGAGTCATGGTGCACAGGGAGCCATGACTGGGACATGGCCATTCCAGGCTACAGTCAGTTTAGGAAGGATAGGGAGGGGAGGAAGGATGGGGGACTTGTGCTGCATGTGAGGGAGGGTATCAGAGCAACAAAAAAGCAAGGGAACCTAGGTGTAAAGAATGAGTTGGAGGTGCTGTGGGTCACCCTGGAGACAAGAGCTGGAGTCACTGTTCATACTGGGATGACATACAGACCTTCATCACAGGGGGAAGCATCAACAATGATGGCAGAAAAGGGGGGGTGCTGCTTGTGGGAGACTTCAATCTGCCAGATGTAGATTGAGCTCTCTCTTCTTCTCTCTCTCTCTCTCTCTCTCTCTAGCTATGGCTATGGCTAGAAACAGGGCCATCCTAGACTCCTCACAGGGGAATTTCTTGGGCAACTAGCTGGACAGCTCACTCGAGATGAGGCATTACTGGACCTTATCCCTCACAAACAGAGACAGTATTGCAGACATCAGAGTGGGATGTCACCTGGGGACCAATGATCATCTGGAGAAGTCATGGCACTTACTCAGGGCATATATAGAAAACGTTTGGCTTTGACTGCAGCCCGTTCATATGAAAAGAAGGTGGCTGTTATATTGCCTGCCCCCTTCTCAGCATTCCTGGTTACCTCAGTACTCTCAGTTCTGGTGTTATTTACTGAAGTGTTCCAAAATAGGTTTATTTTTGAAAGGTTTTCAAATAAACTTTCTGTAAATTCTGCTGTTTCCCCATTCAAATTAGCTACTTGTGTACTTCCTTCAGGTACTACCACTCCTGCCGGTTCATGCATTCTCTGCTTGTTAGCTTGTATAGCCTCCCCAAAGCATAAAGCAAGCTTTTCTAATAGCTGTTAAAGATAAGGGTTCCAAAAGTATGCCCTCACCTGTGCATAGCTCAAAAACTGAACAGCAAGGATAAAAAAAGAGCCACACCAAGGTGACCTGGAGTGCTCAGTGATAACATATATACATGAAGCTTTGGAGAAGTCATAGCACTTACCAAGGGTATATATAGAAAACCCAATGAAGAGTCCAACCAAGTTGTAAGGTTCCAATAAAGACTTTTACTTCATTTGATGAGCCATTTTAACAGCAAAACTGACCCTCCTGGGACAGGAGAAACACCAAATAATCAAAGCTTCAACTCAAACATCAGGAATATTCTGGTACACTCAACACATTAGGACTTGAAAGAAAGCCCCAGAAATTGGATGCCACCACCACTTCCAAAAGGGTGCAAAAATGTGGGCATTGTAAATATTGCCCTGCTGTGCAAGAGTGTACTAGTTTCAGTAACCCTGGAGGTATGGGAAGGTTTGATATAAAACAGTTTGTGAATTGTGAAGCAACTTTTGTTACAATACAAATACTTTATTTGTTCTGCATAAAGCCATTACAATAAATAAATAGTATGTAGTAACAACATTAAAATGTAAATTCCATCATAACAAATATTTGCATCTCATTATACATGTTAAAATGTACATAACATTGCTGGATTTAATACATCAAATACAATTAAGTTTCCATAGTTCAATGCAAATTTATATTACACATATCCCTAAAGTTTGATAGATTTTAAAAAGCGTACAAGTCTTGTCAGCACCTGCTTATCCCTGGAGTTGTACAACTCTATCATGACCTGATCTGTGGGGAGAACAAGGTTCTTTAAAATAGGATCCAACCAAAGATGTCTGTGTTTGGGTTCTGGTGAAGCTTGCTCTATATCCAGCAGCTAAAATCTACAGTAATTGGCCTGATTTTCCTGGCATCTTAAGAACTTAACCCTTCACATCAATTGCCCGAGTAACGTGGTAATGGCTAGTGTGAAAAGTTCTCCCCCAAAATACACTGAACCGGCAGCATAAAGGAAAACTGTCGCCGCGGCCTAGGGATAGACGTCGGGTGAACTCAGTTACCTCCATGCACACTGCCAGCTCCGGTGATGAGGAAGAGGAATACGGATCAGATACAGGATCACTGCTTGGAAGGGCCAATTCACAAGCCATCATGCAAATGCTACACAAAATTGATGGTAAAATCACTGGAATATGACAAGGTTTGCAAAAGTTAGAGAAGAGAACATCAGGCACTGAATTACATCTGGAGACCCTCCACACTGAGCATATGGCCTTTGGGCACTCCCTTGTCTACCTATACAGGCAGGAGAGGGACCTCACTAACAGAGCAGAAGATGCTGAGGTCCAGTCTTGTAGAAACAACATTAGGGTCTTTGGAGTTCCAGAGGGTTCTGAACAAAAGGACACCATCAGCTTTATGGCCATATAGCTGCAAAAAGAACTAGATCTTTCTGATGACTCAAAACTGGGGATAGAGTACGCACATTGGTCCCTGGTGCCTAAACCAGCTCCAGGTGCCCTGCTGAGATCCATCATTATTAAATTTCATAGCTTCCCAGTAAAGGAGAGAGTACTCAAGATGGCCTGGGCCAATAAAAACCTAAATTTGGATGGCCAATGAGTCTAAATTGATCAGGACTATCCCCCTGCTTTAGAAACATAGAAACATAGAATTTGACGGCAGATAAGGACCGCTTGGCCCACCTAGTCTGCCCATTTTCCTACCTAACAGATAAGCTGCAGATCCTAGTTAACCAACAGCTTACTTCCTCCTACCCCTCACTAGGACTGCCTTATGCCTGTCCCATGCATTCTTGAAGTCCCCCACTGTTCTTGACTCCACGACCTCCTCAGGGAGGCTGTTCCATGCATCCACAACCCTCTCAGTGAAAAAATACTTCCTCACATTACCTCTGAGCCGTCCCCCCTCTATCTTCAATTTGTGCCCCCTTTGCTAGCAAAAAAGAAAAAAGTTCTACAGGTGACCAAGCTACTTAAAGGAAAGGGACTTAAAGCCCAAATTCATTACCCTGCCCAGCTCTGGATACAGGATAAAGACACAATAAAGACCTTTGATAATCTGCTGGCAGCCGTACCATTTTTGAAATTGATGGATATCCCACTCCCTGATTTTATGGAAGAAGAGGCTGAAGCTCAAATCGAGGGCCTGTTATGGAAGATGGTTTTTCCAAACACTGCTCGAGGAAAACATAAACCCGAGATTTGGCTGCACTACACTCGGAACTGTCGAAGTGGCTGAAAAAATCAGAGTCTCCTACCTGAAACTAGAGACCTTCCTTTTTGAGTATTTTTTATTTTTAAGGGTGGTGATTTCTACTGCACAGATTATGAGGACTTATGAATCCAGGGTTACCAGTAAGTGATATGTACGAGGGGAGAATATTTGAATTACCTGGGTGTCTACCCTCCAGATGTGTCCTCAGACCCTGTCCTTATGTTTTCTTGGGCCTTATGTCCTCTGATCGTATCTCCGGTGGAAGTATTTTTGGTTTTTTCTGCATATGCGACTGCTCTCTTCTCAATAGGGGAAGGCTCCAGGGGTACAGTTTTTGGGGAATTCCATGGACTTGGTTGTTTGTTTCTACACAAGGACTGGAATGACACTCGGTCTCTTGGTGCACCCTTTAGATCATTCCCCAGAGTTCGATCAGAAGAGTTGAATTAGAAGTGATATTTTGGGAGGACTCCGGGATTTTTTCAAGAACATTCCTCCTTGAGGTAATCTACACATGTTCATTTTTGGTTTCGGACATGCATTAAAGGTTGGACTGAAAATACGCTCCCCAGTTCAAATGTAATTCTTTCCTTTCTTTTGGGCTCACGTTTTGGGTAGAAGTTAAGGACTATATTCGGGAGGGTCGATATTCCAGGCTATGGCCCCCAACCCAGATGCAACAAAAGACATGAGTAATGACTCCTCTTGGGACAAGTGTGAAATGGTTATAATTCCCATAATTCATATCCTTTACCTGGATCTGTGGTCCAACTATTTTGCAGGTCAGCCTTATGGCTGAAAGGCCTATCACTGGGCCACAGCCTAAAGTTTTGATGGTTCTCTGTCATAGTTACTGATTAACAAGTTGGTTAGATGTTTTAAAGCTAAAATTTCCTTGTGCTCTTTCTACCATTTAAAGGTTACAATTGATTATGATGGTTGCTGATCATGCAGGCCTTATTTCGGGAGGGATGGGAGATAATCATTGTTTATCTAAAGGAAGGCATCTGGCAGTATTCCAGGGGCAGTTATTAGCTGGGTGGCCCCAGCTGGCTGCCAGTAGCCGAAAGGTAACTACCTATCCCTCACACAATGCTAGGTGCAGCCTACCGCCTCAATCAATATCTGTCCTCTGAGACCCGACTAGCTGTCACCCAAGGAAACTTGCTGCCTCAACTCGTCTATTGCTCCCCTGTCTAATTCTCAGTGTCCTCCTCTCTATGTTGTCATCTAGCCTCAACATATAATTCCATCTGTCACTTTGTTCTTCAAGACCCTTTCTCCACTCACCACTGCATGCTCTACAAGTCCTTAGGGTGGCTCACACTACAGGGTCGCTTTGACTATGCCATGGTCTGCCTAGTTGACAACTCACTCAGGAACTACCATCTGTCCCCCTACTCTACTCTACTCACTGATAGAGTGGCCTCTTAGAGCCTCAGGGTTTCCTCTGTTCCTCCGCTGGAAGTTCCGTGTACATCCTCTGTCATGGGTAGCAAAGCCTTCTCTGTCTTTGCCTGCTCCTTTTGGAACAGACTCCCATTGTCTATTCACTCTTCCCCCTCCCACCAATCTTTCAAAACAAACCTCAAAGTCTGGCTCTAGATGGAGTATGCTTGTAACTGTCCTCCAGGTATCTCTTGAGATTGCAAGTCACCCTAGGATGTATTGAGGGCTGCCTGGTATTGCTCCCCTCCGGCCCTCACCTCACTCCCTATCACCGTTTACTCTCCTGTGCATATGCTCCTTATTCTGGTCCTGATCTTCTGAAAGTCTATAAAGAATGTCAGCCCCCTTTCCTTTTGTTTTAAACTGTTATTTCATATTTAGTGGTTACCAAACATTAGGTTAGCCTACAGGAAGCCATAGCTTGCCTAGTCAACCCATAGCATTTACTTTTGTTGTTGCATCATATATTCTAAGCTTTCGTGTCTGTCAGTTTAGTCTGTACAAATCATACTATGTTAAGCCCTCTTATAATTTTTGTAACCCTGCATTTGATTACTGCTGTATGTACTGATGTGTATTGTTGATGCTATGTACTGACCTCATATTGAGGTGTGTTTGTCTTCCTGTAATACTGTATTATACCTCTGCTGTTGTTTGCTGTCCACCACACTGTGGCCCGGGTCATGACCGAAAAATAGTCCTTTGGATCAGCTCGCTTACCTGGTTACCAAAGACATACATACATACATAAATACATACATACATACATACATAAATACATACATAAATACGTACATAAATGAATACATACATACATACATACACACACACACACATACATACATACATACATAACTACGACAATTAAGCTGCAGGTGCAGTGGGTACTGGGATCTCGGAGGCCCATTTCATGGGAAGGGAGGCAGGTGTGTTGCTGGGCTGCAGCTCTCTATATACCTACATTGTGGTGCTCTCTCTGATCTAATTTTGCTATCCCTGTGCCTAGGCACTGCCAGAAGACGAATTGTCTTCTGCACCAGACAAGTTTATATCTGTTTTAAAGTTACAAGTTAATATGTGTGTTCTTGTTGAGAATATAGTTTTGTTTATTGCAGCAACTGGAATAGGATTTCTTAGTTATGTATATCAGTTTTTTTTTTCAGGATGGTCATTTTCAACTGGAGGGTACTGGGAGGTGTTGAGAAAGAAGGGGTGGGACAGCAATCACCTGTATTGTATTTTTAGAGTCAAGTATGGATAGCTTAGTGGTTTGCTCCTGGAATGTTAAAGGAATTAATAACATTATCAAAAGGGCTAGAGTGTTACAAGAGTTGCAGTGGGCCAGTTATGAAATAGCTTGTCTCCAGGAGACTAAGCTGTCCCCTGCCAAACATCTTAAGTTACGGAAAATGTGGGTGGGGAATGTTTACTCAGACTCCAACTTAAAGTCAAAAAAGGCAGGAGTAGCTGTCTTGATATGAAGGGGCCTTCCCTTTCAGGTGATTCATACCCATTCTGAGGGTTCAGGGAGACTGGTTTTAGTTTCCAGATTCCTACAGGGCCACCCTCTACACATTTTATCAATATATGCACCCCCCCCCCCGACAGGGGAATTTTTTAGGCAGGTATTTCAGCTCCTTGCATCCCATCCAGAGGGACAGATATTATGTATAGGTGAGTAGAACTGTGTGGAGGATGCCCAACTGGACCATGCCCCCTCCTGGGGTGGGGGACATGGGGTGTGTTTCAAATTATTAGCCACTTTAAGAACAGAGACAGGGATGGTAGACCCTTGGAGGCTTGCTTTCCCAACTGGAAGACACCACAGCTTTCTTTCCCTGGCCTCCAACTCTTATTCTCACCTAGACAGGCTATACACTCAAAAGAACTGGGCATATGCAGTTAGAGATACCCATTTTCATCCCTAGCCCTATCGGACCATGCGTTGGTGGTATATCAGTTGCAATGGGAGGTGGGAAGACTTAGTGGAGGGTGGAGATTTAATGTTAGTTTACTTCATGATGAAGTGTTTGTCACCTCCACAAAGGAAATTATAAAAAATTTCATTAAGGAAAATACTACCCAAGATTAAATTTGGGATTGCCTAAAGGCAGTGATTTGGGGGCACGCCATATCACATGCTTCGCATAAGACAAAACAGCACAAGGCCTCACTGGTCAAAGCAGAGGAAGCTCTGTGGCAGCTAGAAGCAAAATGTAAAAAAAAAAACAGACATTCAGATCTGTTGCCTAAGCTTAAACAGGCCAGACACATGATGAATGCCCTGACCCTGCATAAAATGGAGAACATGCTCTGATTCACAAAACAGAAATATTACAAATGGGGGGATAGGGCAGGGCATTTACTAGTGCTACACCTTAAAAGACAGGAAGCAGACAAATATGTCTCCAAAATAAAGAAGAGGTCAAGGCCACAGGATTTTGCCACAGCTCCGATGGATATAGCTCAGGAATTTATAGGATATTACTCGCAATTATATAGTAAAGAAAGACCGCTTGACCATCAGGAGAAAATAGCAGAATTTTTTGAGAAGATTGCTCTCCCCACCCTTTTCCCCAAGCAACAACAATATCTGGAAGCCCCCTTCTCTGAAACCCATATTTTGACAGTTCTTAAATTCTTTGGGGGGGGGGGCAAGGCCTCAGGCCCAGATGGCATCCCCGCAGAAGTTTATCATACATTCTCTGGGGAACTGGTCCCCCTACTTACCCAGGTGTGCAACACTGCTCATGAGGATGGCACACCCCTGATTCATGGAGTGGAGCCACTATAACTGTGTTGCCCAAGCCAGGGAAAGATACTTCATTATGTCACAGCTACCGCCCCATCTCCCTTCTTAATCTGGATGTTAAGATCTTTGCTAAGGCTATTGGGACGCAATTATAAGCCCTCATTACAGATCTAGTACACCCGTATCAAATAGAGTTCATATCGGGCCACCATATACAAGACAATATCAGTCTTTTCTTAAATACCATGTTAGCTGCAAAATCTTTCCCCAAAAAACCCTCCATGCAGTGATGTCGATTGACACCGAAAAGGCCATTGACTGCCTAGATTGGCATTATTTAAATAAAACACTTATGCAGTTTGGATTTCGGCTCTGATTTGGGGCTTGGATTTCCAACCTGTATAGATCTCCCACAGCCCGGGTTAAGGTGAACGGGATATTCTCCGCTCCTTTTGATATCCAATGGGGTACACTGCAAGGCTGTCCCCTCTCCCCATTGTTGTCCACTCTGAGCATCAAACCCTTGTCCGCTTATATTGGGCAATCTCCCTCTTTCTGAAGCCCAGGCCAGTTGTAAGAGGTGAAGGGAACTATCCCTCTCTCTGATGGGTAAAATTGAAACTATTCGTATGAATCTTTTGCCAAGATTTTTGTTCATATTCACGGTGATCCCTATAAAACCCCCTGCCTCTTTCTGGAAGGTGCTCAGATCCACATTAACCAAGTTTGTGTGGGGAGGGAAAAAAAAAACTGAATTTGTTGGCCTATCTTGGTAGCCCTGAAAAACAAGGGAGGCTTAGCACGGCCCGACTTCAAGTTATATTACTGGGCAGCACAGTTACAGTATTTTATCCCCCATCTGAGTGATGCAAAGCCCCCCCTTATGGGTTAGTTTGGAACAGGGGTCCAAGGGTTTGCCTACCATGGGGGATGTGTCATTTATGGATAATTTGAACTTTAAGTTGTTTAGCCCCAGTAACACTTGGGCCATGAATCTAAAACAGACAGAGATAGAAACATGTACTAAATACCTGTTACCCATGAGCCTGATGAATGATGCCCCACTGAGGGCTTGCATGGACTTTCTTCCTTTTATGATGGAGGCAGGATATAAACTATGGGAAAGGAAGAGATTATATAGTTTAGAAAAGTGTTTTCAGGGAGAAGTAATCAAGTCCTTCCTCCAACTTTCCCAAGAGTTTCAGTTGCCTCAGAGGGAATTCTTTCGTTTCTTATAGTTCAGGCATTATCTCCTAGAAAACCAACATAGATCTCATTGTAATGTGGGCAATAACCCCCTTAAACCCCCTTCTTATATCGCTCGCGAGATCCCCACAGAGCAGAGACAGAGTCTCCCAGATTGTGTGTTTGCTCTCAGACTTACAACCAGATCCAGTCAGCATACTAAAGAGGAGAAGGCTCCAAGAAGCAGGGATCGATTTGCCAGATGCAGACTGGAAAAAGATTTGGTGGGGGTCTTTTCTACCATGGCCTCCCCATCATGGCAAGATTTCAGATGGAGGGTGGTGATCTGCCATTTCCGCACCCCTGTCATCATCACTAAGCACTATGGGGCACATTCATCAGATGAGTGCTGGAGAGAGTGCTCTGAAGTAGGGATGCACATTCACACCTTTTGGTCCTGTTCTTTACTGAAACCTTTTTTGACAGAGGTGGGTAGAGAATGTAACAGCATTTTTGATGTGAGTTACCTCTAGAATTTCCCACATTCATACTGGGATTGCCGCCTGAGAGTCTGTGTACTAAGGTTCAGATCTATTTATTTAATATTTTAATAGCTGCAGCTATCAAAGCAGTAATGCAAATGTGGCTATCCCCCAATATCCCCACGGCTGAGTTGTAGCTATCCAACTGTGATCATATAATGGAGATAGAGCGCCTCATAGCGAAACTGAGATTACAAAAAGACAAGTATATTGGCTGCTGGCTCCCATATTTCCATTATAAGGCTGACTTACTTATGAGGGATGTGCTTGAAATCTTAGCAGAACGGGATTAGAGTGGGGAAGTCCCCTGTTGATTCCCCAACCCTGCTCAGTGGTATATTATTGTTTACACTATTGCCATCTCCTACGGCTCCCAATCAGTTAGGTGACTGACTTGGACAAGTTGCTAATAGAGAAACACCACATGGATTATACTGACCATTCCTGAACTTTGAGTTGTTTTACTGTAATTGTCTTCTTAATTTTTATATAACTGTTTATTTTTAGTCTGTATCAATTTTATGCATTGTTCTTGTCATGTGATGTATAAGCAAGGATCTGTCTATTCTTCGTTTTCTTTTTGTTTAGTGGTTTGTAAATGATGTATTTGAATGTTCATGTACCAAAATTGGAAAATGAATAAAAAAAAAGTGTCTGTGTTTCTCATATAATGGGCAAATCAAGGTGACATGTTTTAAATCATACACCATATTTAGGTAGCAAACACATTTGTCACTTTCCACACCCACTCTTTTTGGGCATAATACACATATCGACAGTTATATAATTCCATCCTAAATCTTGTTATTGTTCTTCTTAAATCTGGACAGGCTAATATTGTTAGATATGTTTACAAATTATGGCATGGTTTCAACATGTTGTATCATTTGCAATTTTTAAATGTCTTTATCTGTTCCATGTCTTTACTACTATAAATATTACTGATTCTTTCCTTGACCTGGAACTCTATTTCTTTCAAGGGAATACAATAAACTTGATATAGGAGGTGTTCTAACCCCATTGGATAGAGATATGTTGCCACACATTCTATAGCTGGAGATCTAAATCCCAGGAGTACATAGTCTATCTCCTCTTCCAAACACATCCTAGGTATCCTATATTCTGGGCAGAGGAACAACTTGAATAGAAATAAGATTTTCCTTTCTATTATATAAGCTTCTATAGGAAGTTGTCCTAGTTTGGCTCTTGCAATTGCAGCAGGAACCAATTGTGGTATTTTAAGAATACATCTTTACAATTTATTTAGTTGTATTTCTAGTTTCTTGAAATCTATTGTTGCCCAAACCTCTGAGGCATATAGAGTACGAACATATGAACATACAAAATGCCAGCAGAAACAGGCCTCATGGTCTATTGAGTCTGCAGCTAGCCCCTCAACTTGCAGCTGCCCCACAATCCCTTCCCCTCCTCATAACCACTCCCTCACTCTGCCCCACCCTCTCTTAAATCCTCCCACCATTCTACATGATACCACCTCCTCATGTAGTGTGTTCCACTTATTTATCACCCTTTCCATGAAAAGGTGTCTCCTGATTTCCCTCCTGAATCTCCCCCCTCCAATCTCAGCCGATGCCCTCTCATATCCCTCTCCCTTCTGATCTGAAGAATCCCTTCTGTGTTAATCTTGTTAATACCCTTTAGGTACTTAAAGGTTTTGATCATATCCTCCCTATCCCTCTTCTCTTCCAGGGAATACATTTGCAGCTCTCCCAGCCTCTCCTCGTAGGATTTTCCCCTCAAGTCCCTGTATCATCTTCATTGTCCTACTCTGCACTCCCTCCAGCAATCTGATGTCCCTCTTCAGGAATGGCCGCAGGTACTGCATGCAGTATTCCAGGTGTGGCCTGACCAGTGACCTGTACAGGGGTAGTATCACTTCTCTGTGCCTCGAGGAGATTCCCCTCGCTATGCACTCCAGCATCTTGTTTGCCTTTGCAGCCACCTCCCTGCACTGAGCTGAGTGGTTCATACTCCCCATTATTAGTATCCCTAGATCCGTTTCCCCCACTGTGCTTTCCAACTGTACCCCTTCCAACTGACATTTCTTCCCCTGGCCCCTTGCCCTGAAGTGCGGTACCTTGCACTTCTTGGTGTTGAACCCCAACTGTCATGTCTCTGACCATTCCTGTATTTTGATCAGGTCTTCCTGCAGCCCCCTCCACCCCTCTAAGTCATCTACCACTACACTGATCTTAGCATCATCTGTAAACAGACCAATCCTACTCCAGATCCCATTTGAGATATCGGATATGAATATCCCAAACAGCACCGGTCCCAGTACTGAACCCTGGGGCACCCTACTCGTAATGTCTCTTGGTGATGAGAGTTCCTCCCACCATCACCACCACCCTTTGCTGCCTACCCCTCAGCCACTTGGTGATCCAGTTGACCATTTTTGTCCCCACCCCAATGTATTCCAGTTTCCCCCACAGCCCAGCATGCGGCACTGAGTCAAAGGTCTTGCTGAAGTCCAAATATTGGACATCCACTGCATGGCCCCTGTTCAGTTCCCTGATAACCCAGTCATAGTACTTGACTAGGTTCATCTGGCAGGATCTGCCCAATATAAAACCATGCTGATGGCTGTCTTGGAGCCCATTGTCTTCCAGAAAGGTCAACAGCCTCTCTTTTAGGATTGACTCCATGAATTTCCCCACGATTGAAATGAGACTCTGTAGTTGACTCTGTAGTCTGTAGTTGCCTGGATCATCCTTCGGGCCACTTTTATGAATGGGCACCACATGGGGAACCTCAGGTCCTGTGGCATGCATCCTGTATCCAGTGATGTACTGAACAGGTTTTCCGGTGGTCCTGCCAGAATCTCCGCTAGCTCCCTAAGTGCCCTAGGGTGAATGCCATCCGAACTCGGTGCCTTGTCCACCCTTAGTCCCTCCAGCACCCTGTCCTCTGTAATTCTGATATCAGTTGCCCCTGCACCCCCTCTGCCCACTCCACCCTTCCCATGTGGTATCTGCCCCACTCTTTCCATTGTGAACACAGAGCAGAAGTACTTATTCAGTGCCTCTGCCTGGTCCTCCCCCTTCTCCACCAAACCCCCCCCCCCATCTTTCTTAATCCTCGCAATCTGGTCTTTGTTTCTTCTTCTCTCGCCAATGTATCTGAAGAAGTCCTTTACCCCATCCTTGATTCCCTGTGCCAGTCTCAGCTGTCTGGAAGCCTTGGCCACTCTGACTAGCCTGGTAACCTCCCTGGATTTCTTCATGTACTCATCTTTGTCCCCTTGCCCTCCCAATTTTCTAAACCTCTGGAATGCTTTTGTCTTGGCCCTCACCCCTTCCATGACCTCCTGAGTCAGCCAGCTTGGCTTCTTTGCTCTCCCCGTCTTACTCCATGTCCTGGTGCAGGTCTCAGTAGCCTATGCCAGCCCTTTCTTAATAATATTCCATTATTGGCTGGCACTCATGCATGTTTGAATTCTCAGCATATGCTCAACCAAAATTTTCCCCATCCTTTTAAAGTCTGATCCCTTAAAATCGATCACCCTGGTACCTGTTCCTCCTGTTATCCTTCCCATATTGAGTGTGAACTACACTGTATGATGGTTACTCCCAGCTAGGGGGTCCTCCACTCCCAGATCCCTTACAGCCTCCCCATTTGTTAATACCAGGTGCAGAGTCCTACCCTCCCTAGTCAGCTCACAGACCAGTTGCACCAGGAATTAGCTCTGAAATGCATCTAGTAATCTCTGCTCCTTTGCACACATGGTGGTTGGGGTGTTTCAGTCCACCCCAGAGAGGTTGAAGTCCCTCACCACTATGGTGTTCCCCTTCCTACAGACTCTTCTAATCTGCTTGGCCAACTCCCTGTCCAGGTCATCCCCCTGAGCTGGTGGCCTGTACACTACCCCCACCCTCAGTGTCTTTCTTTTAGAGTCTTGAAACTACATCCATAGGGCCTCTGTCCTGCCCTCCAGCCCGTCTCTCTTATACACCTTATCCCTTCCCTCACATAGATCACCATGCCCCCCTTTCCCCCTAGTCCTGTCCTTTCTGAATATCATGTACCCTGAGATCATCATATCCCAGTCCAGGTTCTGGTTGGCCCATGTCTCTGTGATGGCCACAATGTCCACCCTCCTCACAGCCAAGAGAGCCTGTAGTTCAGCTGATTTGTTACCTAAGCTTCTTGCATTCAGCAAAGACCACCCTCCAACCTGTGTCTTTCTCCCCCCTCACCTGCCCCCCTCCTAATCCCTCCTTGTTTCCCCCATCTCAAATACCTCTCTGATAGCTTGTTGCTATTTGATAAAAAAGAAAGACACCGCTCAACTAATAGGGGCCCTATTAGTTGAGTAGTGTCTTTTTTTATCTCAAGGTAGTTTAAAGTTTTAAAAAAAGTTCTGAAAATAAGCCCCATAGACTTGCATGGGGCACGTTCCCATGCTCTCCCTGGTACCACATCACAAAACAGGGGAGCGCGGGGGCAGAGCAGGCAGTCTAGGAAGTGGAATAGTTAAACTAAATTGTTGAATTTAGTTGAACTATTTGGCTTTCTTGTATTCATTCTGGAGTGCTGCAGTGTGAAGATTTTGTCATGTGTTGGGCTGGCTGCCTGTTGCAGTGAACTGACTCACTATTGAGCGCAGGAGTTTTCTTTTTGTAAAAAAAGTAAAAAAGTCTAGGAATTGGGAAGGAATTGACTAGCTCGTGGTTTGGACAAATTACGATCCCTTCCCAAACTTTGATCTGTGAGTGAAAAATATTTATTTTTACACAGCGGGGCTTTCGCCACCCCAGGGTAGTGGGCTATGAAGCCCAACTTGTGACATCACACATTTCCTCTAATAAAGAGAGTCTGAGTTCTCTTTGATCTGTTTCCAAATATTAATGTTTGAGTTTTGCTTATATTGACTGCAAGTTTTTTTTTTTAACAAAGTGCAGAAAATAGAGTTACTTTATGCTGCAGGTCCAGAAATGATGTTGACAGGAGAACAAGACCGTCCAACACACAACATTTGCTGTCTAGCTATCGTTCTGCACTTGTGGATGTTTTTATGTCGGGAAGACGAAGCAAAAAATTAAAGAATGAGTAGGGGAGCATGTGTGAGCAGGTAAAAATGGTAAATAGCAATTTGGAATATGCCTGGGCAGAACATGAGCTCCATGTATCAGATAGCGATAAACATGTCATCAGATTTATTGGAATTGAACAGGTACAGTTGGGACCAAGAGGGCCTTTTAAGCAAAAGAGAACAATACTGGATATATACTTTTGAAGCATATAAGGATAAGGGGCTTAATGAACATAATGAGCTGAAAGCCTCTTTGAAGGACAAGCACCGATTGTGTCTTATTATCTCAGTGCTCTCTCCTTTTAGGTTTAAATTGTTAAGAGTGGAACCGCTACATGCTCATGCCCTGTTTGCTCCATTTTGTCTAATTTTTCTTTCAACTTTAATAAGTACTATGTCTAGAGACCCCAATACCCAGTCTTATGTGGACTATTAGGTGGTCCCTCTTCCCTTTTTTCCCCCTCCTCCATCCCCCAACCGCCTTCCCATCTTTCTCCCTTTTCCCCAATTGTAATATAATAACTGGGTTTTATTTTTTTCTGTACAAAACCCGTGGTGTAATTTACCATTATAAAGGAGTGTTTATAATGGCAAACATGCACCGAGTTTTGTTTCTCCTGCGCATGCCCCACGCTAGTGCCAGGTGCCCCTCTTCCACATTCCCCCAGCCAACCTAACCCGAGCCACCAGAAACTGCCACTCCAGCTCGGCAGTACGTACATTTAAAAAAAAAATGAAAGTGCCTCCTAGCAAGAGTGAAATAAAATAAAAAAAAAACACTTCCAGCAACCACCTCCCGACCGCTGACAGTGCCGAAACTTGGCCAGACTGTGGCTTCACCAGAGGTCTTTTCATTATTTTATATAATTGCTATGGAGAAAAAAATGAAACCCAACAATTATATAAAATAAAATATGGGTCAGTGTGTGTAAACTTGAAGTTTACACACACCCTCGGGATAAGAAGCTATACATAAACCCCTTGAGCTTCGCTCTCAGGATTTATGTAGCATCTAACCCCTCGGGTGTGTATAAACTTCTAGTTACACACCCCAACCCATACTTTATTCTCTATATTACTCCACAGTGCAGTTGGCAGTCTCTAACTTACAAGTGTTCAGTTTCTTCCCATTTCTCACATCTGTGTAGCTTCTCCTAGCTTTAGCCCCACACCAATAAACACCTTCTCCTTTCCCTCCTTTTCTCCTTCTCCCTTCTTTAAGTAATCTAAGCTGAACATTTCTGTACTCTCTTACTATCTGTGCCTAAACTTAGTACCATGATATAGTTGCATAATAAAATTGTAATTCTGTGATAAACTTATTTAGTTTAGTGTCCAGATTTAAAGTCTAGAGTTTTTAAATATTCTTAAATATGTCTTCTTGTTGTGTTTATTGTTATTTATATATTGTCACTTATTTATGCAATATTTAAGCCCTTGCTCTTCTTGAAATGTTAGTTTGCACATAGGAATATATGATATCTTAAGTGTATGTTTAAGCTATTTGAAATGCTAGCACTTTAAAAGCAATTAACTGCTAAACATGTGACTTGTTATTTCACAATAAAAACAATTCACCCAAAGGGGGCAGTATCTTTACAAAGACTCTGAGTTGAAACGTTGATCATTTGGTGTTTTCCCTGGCCCAGGAGGGTCAGTTTTTCTGTTAAAGTAGCTCATTAAATGAAGAAAAAGTATTTATTTGAACCTTACAACTTGGTTGGACTCTTCATTTGGTTTTCTATATATGCCCTGGGTAAGTGCTGTGACTTCTCCAAAGCTCCATGCATTTATATATATATGTTGTCACTGAGCACCCCAGGTCACCTTGATGTGGCTATTTTTTGCTCCTTGCTGACCAGTGATTATTGTACAGTGTGGTTTAATATAAGGATGGTGGCAGAGACAAACCATACAAAAGCAAGGGTCCTGGACTTCAGGAGGGCAGATTTAAAAAAAAAAATGGGTGAATGACTCAGAGATGACCTAGCAGGGGCAAATTACCTGAGTGGGGTGGAGGAACAGTGGGCCAAATTAAGAGATGGCATTGTGAAGGTAACACACTTCTGCATAAAAGAAGTAACAAAAAAACAGGAGGAAAAAGAGACCACTATGGCTCTTGAGGGAAGTGTCTGTGAAGACAAAGGCTAAAAGGGCTGAATTCAGGAGCTACAAGGAGATCCAGAAGGAAGAGAATAGGGAGCTGTGCCTGGAAAAGCACAGGAAAGCATATAAGTCAGTGAAGGGTGCAATGGTGCAATCAGAGGACAGGACAACCAAAAGGGTAACTAAAGGCTACAAGACCTTTTTTACATACATAAGTGAACAGAGAAAGACAAGGGGAGGGAGTGTGAGGTTTAAAAGGGCAAGGGAAGACTGTGAATATGAGGACCAAGAAAAAGCAGATATCCTGAACAGATACTTCCTCTCTGTCTTCACAGTAGCAGGAGAGGGGGCAGACTACATAGACTCATCAGGAACAGTGGGGAGAGGAAGGTGGTCACAAGTCCATTCACAGAGGAAAGAGTCCTGAGAGGAATTGCAAATCTGAAAGTGGATAAGACCATGGGTCCAGACAGGGTACACCCAAGGGTGCTGAGGGAGCTTAGAGAGGTACTGGCTATACCTCTGATAACCCTATCCAACAAGTCACTGGAAACAGGAGTGGTTCCAGAGGACTGAAGAAGGGCAGATGTAGTCCTGCTTTATAAAAGCAGCAGTAGGGTGGAAGCTTGCAACTACAGGCTGGTCAGCCTAATGTCAGTGGTGGGGAAGTTAATGAAGACACTTTTAAGAGAAAGGCTTGAGGAGTATCTTGAATCCAATGGATCACAAGACTTGAGGTAGCATGGATTCACTGGGAGGTCATGTCAGAGGAACCCAATCAGTTTCTTTGACTGGGTTATCCAGGAAATGTATTAGGGTGGGATGAGGGATGTGCCCTATGTAGATTTTAACAAAGGCTTTGACACCATATAACATACGAGGTTTATAGGAGCATAGAAACATATAATTTGATGGCAGATAAAGATCACTTGGCCCACCCAGTCTGCCCATTTTTCCCACCCTACATTGTTATCTCAGACCGTACTTGATCTACTGATCTTTCTCCGTCCCCCTCCTTCCTTTCCACTATGATTCCCTTATCCCTATCCCATGCATTCTTGAACCCTGCCACTGTCTTTGCCCCCATCATCTCTGCTGGAAGAGTGCTCCAGGAATCCACCACTCTTTCTGTGAAGAAGTACATGTAAAGTGTTTTTTTTTTAATTCTTTATTGGATTTAATCAATTGCAGTACAAGAAACAGATCAGAACTCCATATATATACCATTCAATGGTTAATGCTTCACATAACCAAATTGAGGCAGTCCAGAGAAGGGCAACCAAAATGGTGCAGGGACTGCATCAGAAGACATATGAGGACAGATTAATGGAGCTCAATATGTATACCCTTGAGCAAAGGAGGGAGAGAGGTGATATGATCGAAACATTCAGACACCTTAAGGGAATTAACAAGGTGAAAGAGTCTAACATGTTTAAATATAAGAAAAATAGCAGGACAAGAGGACACAGCATGAGACTAGAGGGAGGCCGATTAAGCGGGAATGTGAGGAAATTCTTTTTCACATAAAGGGTGGTGGATGCATGGGAACGGTCTACCTCTGGAAGTGGTGGCTATGAACACAGTACAGGGCTTCAAACAGGCATGGGATAGGCATAAGGGAGCAATACAGATGAGTATGAATAGATAGGCCACTGACAGAGCAAAGGCTGATGGCACATTTATAAGGTAGAAAAATAAATGGGCAGACTGGATGGGCCTTGCGGTCCTTATCTGCTGTCAACTTCCATGTTTCTATGTTTCTATAATGACATTAAAACTATTATAGTCTAACAAATCTCATAAAACATAGTATAAACCTAGTATACAAAAAACAGATCTAAATATAATAAAACTTAGTCAACAACCCTTCAATTAACTGAACATGGTATAGGCAATTAAAACAGTAGTAAGTGATAAATGTTATAACCACACAATAAGGTAGTGGCAAAGTGTTACAAATAAATATTTGTTAAGAAACATGGTTCATAGTCCTCCTCAGGAGGAGTCAACTTCAAAGCCTTGATAAAATTCAAACCTAGTCCATCTGTTAAGAAAAGCTGGAAACCTGTACTGTACTACAGAGGTTAATCATTCAAACCTTTGGATTTAGTATACAGTATTGAGCCAATCAGTAACAGCTGGTGGATCTGGCTGTAGCCCTTTCTTCAGAATGGCCTTTGAAGTGGCCACAATCAAAATGGATCAGATGTATATGGCCTCTCATCCTTGTAAAGGTTGAGGAGGTATCCCCAGTATTAAATGTTATGGGCCTAGAGGGGTAATGATACCTAGGATGCCTGAAACATGCTGACTGATAATCAACCAGAATCATTGGAGGGCAGGGCAACACCAAAAAATGTGAGCCTGAGAGGCATAAGACCAACAGGCAGCTGAAAAGGAAGAATCCCATTTTGCCTTGAGTTGGGGTACAAGCAAATATTGGATATATAATTTCTAGGTGAATTCTTGTCATGTCGAGGAAGAAGAAATTTCCCAGGAATAGTTCCAAACTTTAGATCATAAATCCTTATATAGCACCATATCAAAATCCTTCTTCTAATGGATTCTCAGTGTATCCATTGTATACTCCTGGTCCCTCATAAAATTAGTGTCATTCTGTGTTCTCCATGTGCAGAATTCCAAATATGTTGAAATGGGGGGGATGCTCCAGGGGTTAATGCAAGGCCAACTTCTGCAGTTTATTAATGTAATCCCTGAGCTGATATTGGTAGATAAAAGTATCTGCTGTCTTATACTTGGTTTCTTTCCTTTCCAGATAAAAGCCAGCATGAATGCCTGCCATGTATGAAACTCCTACTTAGGTATGCAGGGAACACACTGGAATAAATATAGAAATCAGGGGAGAATATTCCTTTTAGTAGGTTGAATGTGAGCATGTAGGGAGAGGGGTAGTAGTGACCATCATCTAATATCAGATTGTAGCATAGTAAATAAGGGAGTATAACTTAAAGAAAATAACATGGAGATTTCAGTCCCCAAGTAAACACCCAGGTATTTGATAAATGGGAGATTCCACCTCATGGCACACATCTTCAGCAGTGCGTGGGAAACTTAATAAATAACAATACTTCTGCTTGTTAGTATTGATTGTATAGCCTGAAAGGTCTGAGAAGATTTGGATTTGTTGGAAAAGTTCTGGAAGTGTATTCTCGGGGTCTGTGAGATAGAGAACAGCATCAGCATGTAAGCCAACATATATTCTGAGCCCCTTAGTGGGATTCCCATAATAGATGGATTAAGTTGGATACTTTGAGCTAGCAGCTTAATATAAAGGGCTAATAGGAGTGGGGAAAGGGGACAGCTCCCTGCTCTAACAAGAAACCACTAGAAAGATTCCCATTGGCTCTTACTTACGCTGAAGGAGTGGTATACATTTTCGAAATGAATTTAATAAAGTGCTCAGTGAAACCGAAGATGGCCAGGACCCCTTTAAAAAAAAAAAGGGAAACTTTATCAAACGCTTTCTCTGTGTCTAAGCTGAGCAAGAAAGCTGGTGTTTTAGTTCTATTTAAATTGTCAAGCAAACGGACAGTCCAACAGATATTATCCTCTGCCTGTTGACCAGGAACAAGTGCAGTTTGATCCAAGTTGATCAACTGAGGAATGATTTGTTGCAGGTGCCGGGAATAAATAGAAGTAAGTATCTTGTAATGAATGTTAAGGATGGAAATTGGTCAGTATGAGGTACAACTAGAAGGGTGCTTCCCAGGCTTCAAGATCACCAAAATTATGGCTTGAGACCAGGATGGAGCAAGTGACGCATCCTCACCAATGGCAGCGTTATATGCCTTATGGAGTAAAGAGAGAACTGATGCCCTAAACTGCTCATAAAATTCATCAGGTTGCCTGTCTGTACCGGGGCATTTGCCTGTCTTCAAGACACTGATTTCCTTTCTATCTCTGCTATGTTTATGGGGGCCTGTAAAACTTTGTTTTGGGCTTGGGTAACTTGTAGTAATTGTAACCATTGTAAAAAAGTGTTCAGTGTTACTTTATCTGGGGGGTGGGCACTTTATATAGATCCATGTAAGAGCTGTGAAATGCTTCTGTTTTGAATGGGGTCAAGCTGTGCTTCTGTTTTGTAAGTGGATGGATTATATGGGAAATGGTGGCCTTGGCCTGCTAAATTTGGAGCCTACCTACCAATAACTTAACAGATCTGGGACCCCCCGTCATAATAGTGCTGCTTAAGAAATAAAAGCTTTTGCTCTACTCAATAGTCCCAAATGGAATTCAGATCCCTCTTAAGCTTAAAAAGGAGAGAATCCCTCTGTTTATCAAATTTTGGTTTTTGTAAGGTTTCAAGTTGTTGGATCTAGGCATATAATTCTGTGCGGTGCTGCTAAGTTTCTTTTTACGGGAAGAGAGCTCTGTAAGTAAGTAAGTGAGTAAAAGTTTCATTCATACAAAATATATGAATTAGGATAAACTCGACTGAACTATTGCTCATTTGCAACAAGGTCATAGATAAGGGCAATCTTCCAATACAATAGAAAAAACAAAAACTGAAACCAGACAATAAACATTTAAACACTGAATATATAGTTGTAGACATTAATGTTACATTAATCACATTTTCACAGACAAGGAATGATCATAGAAGAATGCTCCTACAAGTTTTCAATGTGAACAACATTGTCTGTAAAGGTCCCCTCAGAAAGCCTTAATAGTATCCCACAGCACAGGTGGGGAAACCGCTGCAGCATCGTTCTCTTGTAGTGCTTGTTAAATGCTTTCATCAATGGAGGTCTGAATGTCTCTATCCTGTAGCAATGAAACATTCAATCTCCAGAAGTTGTTATTACCAGTACTGCCCAATCTAATTTTGAGAAAGAGTGGAGAATGGTCCGACAGAGTGAAATCTTCCATCTAGCTGTCCTGTATAAGTCCAAATGTCTCTTTAGGTATGAAAAAATAATCAATATGGAAATGTATACAGTGGGAGTAAAATGTAAAACCTTTTTCCTGACCTTGTAGCTGGCATCAAACAATAGGATGCCCCACATGTAAAGTGTTAAAAGGAAACTGTGCAGTTTGGGGGTGGAACCCAAGGTGATACTGGGTACAGAACTGATTGATGGATAGGTGACAGAGTGTGGTGGTAAATGGCACTCACTCGAATAAGGGGAGCGTGACTAGCAGAGTATCTCAGGGCTCACTACTGGGACCAGTCCTCTTCAATGTCTTTACAAGTGACATTGCTGAAGACCTGGAAGAAAAGGTCTGCCTCTTTGCAGATGATACCAAAATATGCAATAGGGTACATACTCTGGAGAAGTGGAGAGAATAAGTAGAGACCTGAAAAAGCTCAAGGAGGGGTCAAGGGTATGGCAGCTGGGTTTCAATGCAAAAAAGTGCAAAATAATGCACCTAAGCACAGGAACCCAGAGGAATTGTATAAAATGTGAAAGAGGCATTGACAATCATTAAGCTGGAAAGGGACCCTGGAGATATCATATCTGATGACATCAAGGTGATGAGGCAGTGTGACAAGGCAATAGGCAGGTCTGGCCAGATGATGGGGTGTATAGGAAGGGGAATCGTGAGTCAAAGGAGAGAGGTGGTGTTACCAGTGTGTCGATTATTGGTGGGACACTACCTGGAGTACTGTGTCAAGTTCTGGAGACCACATCTCAGGAGACACATAGACAAGGTAAAGACTGTCCAGAGGAGAATAATTAAGATGGTGCAAGGGCTGCATCATAAGCCCTATAAGGAGAGACCGAGGGATCTCAATATATACACACTGGAAGAGAGGAGGGACATGATAGTGACATATAAGTATCTCATGGACATGAATAAGGTACAGGAGGGGAGTATTTTTCAGAAGAGAAGGTGCACGAGAACAAGGGTCATGCAATGAAGCTAGAAGGGGGAATTTAAAAGTGATGTGGGGGAGTACTTCTTCACTGAAAGAGTGGTGAATGCCTGGAACAGTCTTTCCAATGGAGGTGGTGGGGGTGAAAAAAGTGATGGGCTTCAACCATGCTTGGGATAGGCACAAAGGAATCTTGGTAGGAAAGTGGGGGTGGGGTGGAGTAGCCAGAGATCAGGTAGAGTCTGCAGTGACAGTATAAGCAGGTAATAAAATGGGCAGACTAGGTGGGTCAAGCGGTCCTTATCTGCCAACAATCTCTATGGGCAGGATTTTCAAAAGGGTTAGATCGCTGCAGATCCCGGGTGCGATGACAATACAGCACATGGGGCTTGTGGTGATCAGGATCTTCTATCCTGTGTGGAAACTGCCATAAGTTAGACCAACTTTTTCTGGTCTAACCCGCCATAATCCTGGGGACCTTTTTTATGGAGCTTGTGCCAGATATTTGGTACAAGCTGACATAAATCCTGAAAACCGTTGCAACTGTGCCTGAGATTGTAAAATTGGGTGCAGTTGCATCAACAGGGTTTGGCACACTGCCAGAACCTAAGTGTCATGGCACAGGGCTTGGAGCAAGCCTTGTGTCGTGCTTTGAAAATCCATCCCCGTGTTTCTACGTTTAATGAATCAGTATATTTTCAAACACTGTTGTATCAATACATGAAAACTGTATTGCTACACCTTAAAACTGTAGCAATATTATTGTAATATACTGATACATGAGAACTGTACTGCTACACCTTAAAACTGTAGCAATATTATTGTAATGTACTGATACATGAGAACTGTACTGCTACACCTTAAAACTGTAGCAATATTATTGTAATATACTGATACATGAGAACTGTATTGTTATAGCTTAAAACTGTAGCAATATTATTGTAATGTACTGATACATGAGAACTGTACTGCTACACCTTAAAACTGTAGCAATATTATTGTAATATACTGATACATGAAAACTGTATTGTTTTAGCTTAAAACTGTAGCAATAATATTGTAATATACTGATACGTGAGAACTGTATTGCTATAGCTTAAAACTGTAGCAATATTATTGTAATATACTGATACGTGAGAACTGTATTGCTATAGCTTAAAACTGTAGCAATATTATTGTAATATACTGATACGTGAGAACTGTATTGCTATAGCTTAAAACTGTAGCAATATTATTGTAATATACTGATACATGAAAAATGTATTGTTTTAGCTTAAAACTGTAGCAATAATATTGTAATATACTGATACATGAGAACTGTATTGCTATAGCTTAAAACTGTAGCAATATTATTGTAATATACTGATACGTGAGAACTGTATTGCTATAGCTTAAAACTGTAGCAATATTATTGTAATATACTGATACGTGAGAACTGTATTGCTATAGCTTAAAACTGTAGCAATATTATTGTAATATACTGATACATGAGAACTGTATTGTTATAGCTTTAAACTGTAGCAATATTATTTTCATATATTAATACATAATATAATAATAATAATAATAACAACATTAATTTGTTATAGCACCTTTCATATAACCAAAGCACTGTATATCAAAATAAAACAAAATACAATAAAATCAAAAAGACCCAGAGTAGGCTTCCCCCCACAAAAAAGTCTTAAGTGCCTGCTTAAAACACCGCATCATCCTGCACTCCCGAAGCTGACGTGGCAGTGAATTCCAGAGGGTAGGTGCCACAAAACCAAAAGCATGCGCACCAGATGACGTTAAGCTTACCCTCTGAATCTCCAGCAACCCCTCGTCAGCCGAGTGGAGCTGTCAGAGAGGGGTGTAAGGAACCATAAGCTCTTTCAAGTAATCAGGGCCCTGTAAATGTAGGGCTTTGTAAGTCAATAGACGTACCTTAAAGGTGATCTGCCACTGAATAGGCAGCCAGAACAGACCATGCAGCACAGGGATAATGTGTGTTCTTCTAGATGCCCCAGTCAACAAACATACTGCAGCATTCTGCACTAGCTGCAAGCAGTGGATATCAACCCCAGGAAGCCCTAAGTACAGGGAGTTGCAGTAATCAAGACGTGATGTCACAAAGTAGTGGACCAAAACAGGTAGGTCGCAAGACAGAACAAGGAGCTTAATCTTAGCAATGTTCCTAAGATGGTAAAAGGCTAGCTTGATGACTCCCAACACCTGATGACAAAGGGTCAGACCATTGTCAGGCACCACTTCCAGATTACGCACCCATTCAGAAGTGAGAATCTGGGTCCCCCCAGGACTATACTGGAGGGGAGCTCAGTCCTCAACCTTGCAACCCAGGTCCACCACCAACACCTCAGTCTTTCTTGGGTTCAACTTTAAACTGCTGGTATTCATCTAGTCTTGGATTTCAATGAGGCAGCTGTTCAATACTGAGATAGCACTAACCTGGTCGGGGGCAAAAGACAGGTAGAGCTGGGTATCATCAGCATAGCAGTGAAACCTCAGCCCATACCATCTTACAATGTCTCCAAGGGGCTGCATGTATACTGCAAATAACATGGGGGACAGCACTGAGCCCTGGGGTACCCCACGAGGCAGAGAGAAAGCCCTGGAAGAAAATATACCTGAGACAACTCTCTGCATTCTACCAGCGAGGAAAGATGTAAACCATCTGAGAACTGTAACAGACAGCCCACAGATGGACCTCAGACACTCGAGCAGGACCCCATGATCCATGGTATCAAAAGCTGATGATAAATCAAGGAGAACCAAGATGTAACAATGTCTCCGATCTCTTGCCATCAGGAGATCATTCAGCACCCAAACCAGAGCAGTCTCAGTACTATGCCTCTTATGAAAACTCAATTGGAGAGGGTCGTATAAATTATGGATGGTTAAATGGTTATCCAGTTGAGCTGCCACAACTTTCTCAATAACCTTCCCCACAAAAGGGAGGTTAGAGACAGGCCTGTAGTTTGCTAGGTGCTCCGGGTCTAAAGAAGCTTTCTTCAGGAGGGGTATCACCACCCCCTCCTTCAGGGAGCTAGGGAACTCACCGGACTCCAGAGAGCACTGGATAATCTGAGCTAAGACAGGGCCGATGATATCACTACAACCCAAAATCAGGGAAGTAGGGCCCAGGTTTAAACTACAGCAGGTGGGATGCATCGCCTGGACAATCCTTATAATATTTACGAACTCCAGCAGATCAAAGGTACTCCAGAAAACTCCGGGTTCTGTGACCAGGTACCAATCAACCGCATCCCCCATAGAGTGAAGTTGGTGGCATTCCTGCCTGATGTTAGTCACCTTATTCGCAAACAAGTGAGCGAGCTCATCATAATCATTTTGTGAAAAAACTCGATGAAACTGCTGACAGGCTGGGTTGCACAGTCTGTCAACAGTTCTGAAGAGAGTAGAGCCGGTCAGTTCCATGCGACAGCTATTTCCCTGGACAGGAATTCTGCCTTCTTACAGGAAATTTCTGTTTGATAGAAATTATAATGTTCCAACAAAATAAGGTGGTTGGCATCTAAGGTGGTCCTCCACCAACGACGCTCCAACCTATGCCCCTGTCTCTGCAACTCCTTTAGAGTCCCATCAAACCAAGGGGCCCCAGGTGACATGGGAGGGGTGAACACGGACAGGAGCAATTAGATTGAGAGCTGAGGAAATGGCCCTATTATAGGCAGTAACTAACTGCTCAGGATCTGTGCTAGTCTCGCCCAATAACAAGAGGTCAATTACTGCCATCAGGTCTTCAGGGATCACATCCCACAAAGGGCGATAATTGACTATCTCCACAGGGGCTGACCTACCCAGGGGGGCCAAAAAATTGAACACAGCCGAGTAATGGTCAGACCAACCAACTGGGAACTGTATTGCTATAGCTTAAAACTGTAGCAAAATTATTACGAACATACGAACATACGAAATTTGCCAGCAGATGGGAAAGGAGATGGGAGGTCATAAACCGGGGACTTCATGAGGCAGTCAGGATCTGCGCTAAGTTGAAACGTAAGGGAGCAAGGTCACATAAACCATGCTGGTGGTCCAGTGAGGTACAGGTAGCAGTCAGAGAAAAGAAGGCAGCCTACAAAAATATAAAACAACAAGAGGGATAGGGATAAGAAATGTACCATCTTGCATCTAGAAAAGTCACCGGATGGTGAGGGAGCAAAGTCAGTAAAGTAGCGGCTGGCACAGGGATACATGGAGGGAAAAGGGTTCTTCTGGTACATTGGGGAGCAGAAAAACTAAGGGCCATCTCAGCAGATTGAGATCAGAAGGAGGGTGGGTGGAAGAGGCGAGGGACCAGGCAGAGGTATTTAACGAGTACTTTGCCTCTGTGTTCACTAGGGAGGGGGATGGGATATCTACAAAGCAAGGCATGAAGGGGATAGAAGCGGCAGTGAGTGGGATCAGGGGAGCAATAGAAATGGAGGAAGAGGGAGGGAGAGGTATCCCAGGGGTGTCACATCTGGATAAGGATAAAAAGGCCAGTAAGGTGGAGGGGACGGATGATGCTATCTCCACCAAAAGGGTGTGGTTAGCCCTCAAGACCCTAAAGAAAGACAAATCTCCTGGGCCGGATGGCATTCATCCGAGAGTACTATGGGAATTGGCGGACATACTGGCTGCACCCCTGGCGGAGCTCTTCAACAGGTCACTTGAGACAGGGAGGGTACCTAGGGATTGGAGAGAGGCACATGTGGTGCCAATCCATAAAGGGGGGTCGAGGGAAGTACCAGGTAACTATAGACCCATCAGTTTGACCTCAGTGGTGGGAAAATTAATGGAAGTATACTAAAGGAATGATTGGGGTGTACTTGGAGGTGGGAGGTCTGGATAGTCGGCAACATGGGTTTGTGCCAGGTAGATCATGTCAAACCAATCTTGTGGAGTTCTATGAATGGGTAACATCAGAACTGGACAGGGGAAAGCCTGTGGATGTATTATTCTTGGACTTCAGCAAGGCATTTGACTCTGTCCCCCACAGTGGTCTGGTGGAGAAACTGATGGGGTTAGGAGTAGGCCCTTTGATGGTCAGATGGATTGAAAACTGGCTAGCTGGATGCACCCAGAGAGTAGTGGTCTGTGGGGAGCTCTCATACCCTAGAGAGGTTGGTAATGGGGTACCGCAGGGCTCGGTCCTGGGTCCGATCCTGTTTAATGCATACTTATCGGACATCAGGGAGGGTATAGGGTGTGAAATGAGTCTCTTCGGGGATGACTCCAAGATAGGAGCAGTAGTTGAGGGAGAAGAGGGGAGGTTGGCCCTGCAAGGGGACCTGGACACCCTGGAAAGCTGGGCTCACACATGGAAATTAAATTTCAATATCACCAAGTGCAAGGTGTTGCATTTGGTCGGGGAAACACTAAACACAGGTACACTCTGGGAGGGGAGGTGCTAGAGGCCTCAATAGGGGAAAAAGACCTAGGGGTCATGGTGGATGCATGTATGAATAACTCTGAGCAGTGCAGGAGAGCGGTTAGCAAGGCAAACAGGATGTTGGGATGCATCGTAAGGGGGATCACCTCTAGGAGCAAGGAAGTGATTCTGTCGCTGTACAATGGACTGGTTAGACCACACCTTGAGTACTGTGTACAGTACTGGAGATCACACTTGAAAAGGGACATACAGCTCCTGTAGAGGGTACAGAGGAGGGCAACTAAGATGATATGAGGGCTAGGGGATTTGACGTATGAGGACAGACTTGAGGAGCTCTGCCTGTTTTCACTGGAGGAGAGGATAGACAGGGGGGACATGATTGAGGTCTTCAAGTACCTCAAGGGAATAAATAGGGTAAACATGGAGGGAATCTTTAGACTAAAGCAGGGAGGTATCACCAGAGGGCATGGTTTGAAGTTGGAAGGTGGAAGGGTGAGGGGGAAAAGAGGAGGAGGTTTTTCACTGAGAGGGTGGTGGACCCTTGGAATGCACTGCCTGGCGAGCTGGTTCAGAGATCCACAGTGGAGGGCTTCAAGAGAGGGTGGGACAGACACAGAAAGTGGATGTATCAGATGATGGCCTGTCCCAGGGGGGTGGGGATGGATGATAGGGGTTTCTGGAGCACAAGGGATGGGAGGGCCTCGGCACCCAACTAAGGATCTAAGGTTCGAGCAGACTCGATAGACCATAAGGCCTAATCTGCTGGCAAATAGTATGTTAGTATAAAGGCCTAGAGGTCTATCAAGTCTGCTCGAATGTGCAGCTAGCACCCCTTATTCTGCAGCTGCCCTTCCCTTCCACCTTTCCCCTTCATTAACCTTCCCCCTTGTCCTGTCCCATCCTCGTTTGAAGCAGTCCACTGTTCTACTGCATACCACTTCAGCAGGTAACGCATTCCACCCAGCCACCACCCTCTGTAAAAGTGTCTCCTCATCTCCTCCTAAACCTTCCTCGCCCAGTCTCATATCATGGCCCTGGTGGCCCTCCTCCCTTACTTTGAACAGCCCCTCTGTACCCGTCTTGTTTATTCCTTTCATGTATTTAAAGTTTTCAATCATGTCACCCCTGTCTCTCCTCTCCTCCAGTGAGTACATGTTCAACTCCTTCAACCTCCTCTCATATGATAAGTCCCCCAGCCCCTTGATCATCTTTGATCGCTCTGTGCTGCACCCCCTCCAGTAACTTAATGTCCCTCTTCAGATATGGATGCCAGTACTGCACGCAGTACTCCAGGTGTGGTCTAACTAATGACCTATACAGTGGCAGAATCACCTCCTCCCTCCTCGAGGATATACCCCTTGCAATACAACCCAGCATTTTGTTGGCCTTTGCAGCTGCCTTCCTACATTGTGCCGAGTTGCTCATTGACCCTGTATTGAGCACACCCAGATCCTTCTCCTCCTCTGTCTGGGCTAGCTGCACGCCCCTTAGCTGGTAACTCCTCCTTGGGTTCTTCATCCCAAAATGCAGCACCTTGTACTTTTTGGCATTAAAGCCCAGTTGCCAGGTGTCTGACCAGGTTTCAAGCTTTGCCAGATCATCCTGCAACCCCTGCCATCCCCCTAGGTCATCCACCACCGCGCCTACCTTGGTATCATCAGCAAACAGACTGATCTTGCTCTTGATGTCCCATGATATGTCTGCAATGAATATCCCAAACAACACTGGTCCCAACACCGAGCCCTGTGGAACACCGCTTGTCACTACCCTTGGGTGTGAGAGCTCCCCACCCACCACCACCCTCTGTTGCCTTCCCTGCAGCCAGTTTCCTATCCATCTCACCAGCTTTGCACCGGCCCCTGTGCCTACTAACTTCCTTCCCAGTCTTCCATGTGGCACTGAGTCGAATGCCTTACTGAAGTACAGATACAGGACATCCACTGCATGGCCCCTGTCCAGTTGCCTAGTTACCCAGTCATAGAACTCGACCAGGTTATTGTAATATACTGATATGTGAAAACTGTATTATTATAGCTTAAAACTGTAGCAATATTATTTTCATATATTGATACACGAGAACTGTATTGCTATAGCTTAAAACTGTAGCAATATTATTGTAATATACTGATATGTGAAAACTGTATTGTTATAGCTTAAAACTGTAGCAATATTATTTTCATATGTTGATACGTGAGAACTGTATTGCTAGAACATACCTATAGCAGAGTCAGCCAGGATGCAATGCTGCACCTTGCAATATTAATGCAGAGTGATGCAGTGCTGCTGGGAACAGTACATTTCAATGGCAATTAAGCCCTTTTGTATTGCAGTATTTTGTTACATAATTTAACTCTTTTCAAAGAAATGAGCCTCAAATTTTAGACACTTGGCATGATTTTACTGCACTTATGACAAGACTGTTAAGCTGCAGAAAATATGATCTTACTTTTTGTTGCATGTGCTGCAAAGTTGTGCAGCAAAAATGACTGGGGCATCAAATACTTGATGCATGCATCAGTTTGCCTGCTATAAATTAAGCAGAGTGTTGCAAATGAGTCCAAATGTTTGAAAATTGCCTGGACAAGTTCTGGCACATTTATACAGACACAGCTGAGGCAGTACTACTGTCACACGTGCTGCATCAAGACGCCTGAAAATCCAGGTCATTATCTTTTAAAAAAGCTAACTTTGGACTCTTAGGTTTAGAAACTTAAAGAGCCCCTAACACCATTAGAAAAACTTTAACAACATGTGAGATTTATTTGTTTTTTATTTATTAATGAGTAATTGGAATTACAACCTTTGAGCTAAAAGCTCATTTACAAAGAATCCTCGTCATAAAGGGAAGGAAGAATACATGAGTTTGGGAGTCAATAGCAGCTAAACAGGCACTGTCAAAAACATCATAATGTGATCAGTAGCAATCAATCACATTGGTAATAGCAACGCAACATAGATAACAAAGGCAAAAGCAACACATAACCACAGCATGGGTACATGGTACATGGGGATACAGTACACACAGCAGGGCAGACAATAGAGTGCATAAGTCAAGCTAGGTACCAGCTGGAGAAAATCAGAGGTTGAAGCTATACAGGAGCTTGTAGGGAGGAACAGGAGATGTGGCTGAACATCATTCCTGATACTGAATTTGGTTACTAGGCTACATCCAGGGGAGTAAGCATAGCTGTGGTAAACAGTCGGAGTAGTGGGAACTAATCAGGAATAGGTAGCAGAAGAGGAATCAGTGGAGGGGAATGGAGGTTTGGTTCATGGGTAGTGAGGGTATGGAATAGGGAGGAGAGGGCTAACAGGGAGTAGGTGAGGGGAGTAGGGGGTGCATGGTAGGTAGGGCAGGTGTAGAGCAGGGAGTTTCAGGTCAATTTGTAGAGTGCAAGATGAACCTTGGCAGGCCCTGGGTTCAGGGGTCAAGTAACAGCCAGTTAAAATTGGCAGTAGCAGTGAACAGGTGGGGAGATAGTCTTTATTGCTTATGCTTGTGAGGACAGTGGCATGGAGGGCTTGTGGGTTAAGAATGGCAGTAGCAGTGTATGGGGGAGATAGACGTTCTTAGCTCGGACTTGAAAGGACTGAGGTGTGTAAGGCTTGTGGCTGTGGGTGGTAGGTCATTTGACCATTAAGGAACCCTAACTGTGAAGGCCCGCTTCCCCAATGCAGTCCTTCTGAATGGAACAGCTAATGCTTGCTTAGTAACATTTCTAGTGGCATGTTCAGCTGGAGCAGGATGGAATATGATTTGTAGGGAGGGAGGGAGGTGCAAGTCTGAGTTGGGCCTTCTTTCCCAGAAGACGGGCATGAAGCTTAATGTGGTCTGCAAGTGGGAGCCATTCAGTCCTTATGTAAAGGACACATGTATGCATCAGGTGATCAGCACCTAACACAAACCTACAGGCTTTATTTAGCAAGGCATGCACTTTGAGCAGGCTTGTATCAGTGGCAGCCCCACAGATAACATTCCCATAGTCCAGGATAGGTAGGATTGTACCTCTGACTGCTGGTTTCCTGGCCTTGGGTGTAAGGCAGAACAGAAGTCTGTATAAGGCCCCTAGTTTCCTATTGGCTGCAGTCGTAATATTGCGGATATGTTCATCAAATGACAAGAACTCATAATTTAGACACAATTTAGTTTATATTTCATATATTCTCTAAAATTTGAAATTATTTCCTGTTTTCTTTATTACTGAGGGCAGTTGTATGAAAGAGGATAACTGTCCCTCAGACTATATCTGCTCTTTCTGCTTTCCTACACTTGACATCATAACCTTGTTTATGCTATCATAGTTATCTCCGCAGCAACAGATTATGATGTCGTAAACAGAACTGTGATGTCAGGTGCAGGCAATCAGCAAGAACAGATAGGGCAGTGATCCTGTATATATTCAAATGTCCTTAGTAACAGATGTACGGGAGAGAATTACAGAAAGAAAATATTAATTATACCCTGAATTGTGTCTAAATATTAAATTTTTTGAAGTTATCACAATGATGTCAGGATCTCTTTAAAGAGTTAGTGGAACCAAAACAAGCAGACAGGAAAATAATACAAATTTTAAGAAGTAGCCAGTTGTAACTTTTTATTTTTGTAATATTTTTCTTTTTCCCTTTGCTCATTAGAAAGTTTTCTACATAATAACATTGTGCTGGATGTGTGGAACAGCTCTTAGTCTGGCAGCTGACATATCTATCTCTATACCCCAACTACATCATCAGCATTCTGATCTCACTGATAGTGACAGTATGTACAGGTAAGCAATAAATAACAGTACATACAGGTAATCAGCAGTAATATAGGTTCATAAGCAATTTTCGAGTCAGGAAGTCGAGGACCTATAATAATTCACCACTATCCAGTCGTAATGCACATATTGCTCTCTGCCCATAAAATTTTCCAGAGTGTTTTTGCATGCTTGCATAGAACTGCTTGTCACAACACTTTCTAGCAAGTAGTTCCATACTGAGACCATTCTTTGATTATACCATTTACTTCTTTCAACAGTTCTAACAGTGTTTCCTTTTATTTTTAAGCAGTGTGACCTTATTGATTTGTTATTATGTTGCCTACATAGGCCTGTGCTTTTTCATGTTATTACATTGTTCATAGCACTGAATGCAAGACATACTGTAGGTCTCCTCATGTTCTTCTGTATTCCATTGAATACTGGCTCAATTCCCTTAACCTACCCCTATATGTTTTATGCTGCATATTTTTGATGTTTTTAATGGTTTTTCATTGTACCCGCTCAATTATTTTTTTACCACCTATACTCTGAGGTGTGCAGAAAGGTAAGCAGTACTCTAGGTGGGGCCTGACCAACGATAAGTACAGTGGCATAATCACATGTGGTTCCCTGCTCATCAAATTTCTGAAAACGCACCCCAATATCCTGTTACACTTCTTTACTACATTCCTGGTGTGTGTGTGTGTGTGTGTGTGTGTGTGTCAAAGGATAGATTATCTGTGACAGGGACTCCTAGGTCCCTTTCATTTGTTGTTTTCTGAAGAATTGTGCTGTTTAGCATATAATCCTTCCTAGGGTTATTACACCCAAGGTGCATTGTCTTGCATGTACCTTCACTGAATTTGAGATTATTTTTTGCTGCCCAGCATTCTGTTTTATATCCTGTTGTAGTTGTTGCATTGCCATGTCATTATTCACTATGACTCCAATCTTGCTGTCATCAGTATATTTGCACACCCATGTGCTGTCAGAAGTCCGCATGGTTGATAAAATATATTAAAGAGGGTGGGTCCCAACACTGAACTCTGTGGGACCCCGCTGATCACCTTGCCCCATTCTGAGTAGTAGCCCCTGATACCTACTCTTTGATGCCTTTTACCCAGCCTTGATACCACCCATGCTATTACTTTTGGGTGCAATTATGTATCTGCTAGTTTCTCTATCAAGATTGTATGTGATGCAGAATCAAAAGCCTTAGAGTAGTCTAAGAATATAATATCCACTAGTAGGCCTTTATCTAAGGCTGAGCTCACTGGTTTGAAGAAATTAAGGAGGTTCATGAGACATGAGCGTCCTGAGCTAAAACCGTGCTGTGCTATATCAACATATCCATTTTGTCTGATGTGTTTAGTTATATGGTCTTGTATTATCCTTGCTAGTAGTTTTCCTAGGACAGATGTTAAGCTGATTGGCTGATAGATTTTTACATCCTGCCTATCCCCCTTTTTGAGTTTGTCATGGTGCGAAGTCACAGACAAACTCATTGCAATAAGAGGTACTATACAAGGGTGTGCCCAATGGAGAGCTCTATTTCAAGGTGCAGGTCAGCAGTAGGTGAATCAGTTGGCAGGCTGGCAATGACTCCCTTTCAGCTGTTGGAGCAGAGTTGGCCAACTTTTCAAAGGACAGAGCCACACCAATAGTGGTGCGGCTTGGTCTTTTAATGTTGCATTCCTGCATTGTTAAAGTCTTGGTTACGTGTCCACACTGCTGTAGTTTACAGCAGTGTGAACGCACTGAACCCGGGCTGTCAGCATGTCCCCTTGCCATTTCAAATAAACAAATCGATGGGGCTGCCCAATCCCCCTGTTGGCATGCCCCCCCCAGTTCATTTGCCAATGGGGGAGCCCACTCCCCATCTGCATAATCCCCCAGCTTGTTGTGTGCAAAGGGGGGTGCTCAATCCCCCTTGGCTCTTGTCCCCCACCAAATACTTGGTATGTGCCAACGGGGTGCCCAATCCCTGTCAGCTACAGCCCCCCCCCAACAAACACTCTGGTGGCATGCTGGGAGCCCACCCCAGCATGCCAAAATCCCTGTTAAAAAAGAAAACCTTCCCACTCTGGACTTATGTGTTTTTTAAAACCTGTAAACCAGAAAATGGTTCCTCACAGTCTGCCATGCCCCCTCCCACCTAACACCCACCCTCTGTGCACCCACCTCCCCACACACCCCTTTACCCGTACTTACCTCAGAAGCCAGCATGACAGTCTTCAGTGGAACGGGAACACGTCTGCACTCTTCAAAGCCAACCGCGAACTGAAGAAATGCCAGTAAGCTGTATAATGGCATCAATGTATTTTTTTTTCAACTTTGGTGCATATCTCAGCCATTTGTGTGAATTTTGGTACCACTTTTCAACATAGGATTCTTGGGACCTCATCTCATGAATTCAGTGACTGTCATCTGGTTATTCGGTCCCGAAAGGTGATTTCACGGTCACTGTGCAGAATCACCTTTTGGGACTGATTAACAAAATGACAGTATCACTGTTCATGAGGTGGGCACCAACAAAGCCTTATGTTGCAAATCTGGTAGAAAAAATTCTAAAATGATCATGCTATTTAGCTGCATTGGCGCAGTTTCACGCACACTTGTAATGTCACGAATATGTAATATTTTCACTCCAGATTTTCAACTTTGGCATTTTTTACACCTCCTCATGAACGGTACTGCTGTCATTTTTCACATCCTGGCCAAAATGCGTTTTCACACTTCCGGCACAGAATAACGCAGTCGCTGTGGGAAATCAGTGTTGGGGACAGATTACAGTAAGAAAATCACAGTGAAACTGTTCATGAGCAGAGGTCCCAAAATGCCTATGTTGAAAATTTAGTGACAAAAGTCCATAAAATGACTATGTTATGAGTGCGCATTGCGTTGTTTCCATGCATACTTGTAAAGAATTTGTAATATTTTCAGTCAAGATTTTCAACATTATCAGTTTTGTGCACCTCCTTATGAAGAGTACAGCTGTCATTTTTTCACAGCCTGCCTGAAATGTGTTTTTGCACCTCTGGTGCACAATGGCGCAGTTGCTGTGGGAAATCAACGTTAGTGACAGATTAAAAAAATCATAGTGTTTACAGGAAGGAACTGGAAGGGGGACAGAATCAGATCTACAGTACAGTAGCTTCTTGTTTTACATTGTTTTTTCATGGATTCTACTTGGTAGAATGTTTATTTTCCTTCTTACTACTAAGGGGCTAGCAGGGTATTGTTTGGGGCTGTTGGAACTTTGAAACCTGTTTTGGTAGCTAAAAGTGGGCTCATTTGTTTGGTTTACGGTGTGGCAGGCTGCATTTGTAGAGGCCTATTTCTTCTCTTTTAAACATAATTGGTGTAATTTAACTGGTCTGTTTCTTTGAATTGGAGACCTATATCTTATAATTCCAAACCTATTTTGATGTATTGTTGGTGAAGCTGTTTGAATTGGTGTCCTGTTTCTTTAGGTAGAATTTATTCATTGTTGCTGGCTTCACTAGCTGCAAAGTTTTGAGTGGGAGAAGGGTGCTAATTGTCTGACTAGAGGCCTCAGCTACCTGATTGTTTCCGGAGGACTTGGGCTGGTCCCACCCTGGTCAATTATTCCCTTTGTACTAGGGGTTCTGACATCACTTCCTCAAACAGGCAAAGGATTTGCACCTGTCATAACAGAAGCAGACATCCAGGAAAGGAACTGCAGCAAGTGAAGAGGTGACGGCTCTCTCAGTGGAAGGAAGTAAATGCAAATCTAGGCGCTCATTATTACTACTCACATAGTTATTGCATTGGGTAAAGGGGAGTAGGAGTTGAAGAAGGTGTGCAATGGCTACTTAAAGTATTTTTGAGTGTGGATAGGAATATACAAAGCAGTTGCTCAACATATCTAAACGTGTGCAACAAAGGAGGTAAGGGACATAAAGAATGTTTTGCACTGATAGAGGGGGGAGAGTGGGGACTTGGGGGAGTGTTTGGTATCCTGCATCTGGAAGGGTGGGGGGTCGCTGGTGGGCAATGACAGCAATGGGTAGGGTGGTAGGCTGCAACAACTGCGGTGCACCAATCTTTCTAAACATTGCCTGGAGAGTGGGAGGATGTTTAGTGTGCAACCACATAGAAAAACTTAAAAAGGAGATTGAGGGTCTGCAGGAGGAACTAAGACAGGCAAGGCAGATTGGGTGTGGGTTTAGCCCAATACTGGAGGGAGGAGGAAGGGGAGATGAGGGAGGGCAATTTAAGCCAACAGTGGCGAGGAGAGGCTCAGAAGAAGGGAAGCAGAGACAAAGGGGCCCAGGCCAGGAAGAACGATTGTCGGGAAACCAGGTCAGGAGACAAAAGTCAAATGGAAGGAGGCAATAGGGACTTGTGAGGGAGGCAAGAAGTGGCAAAAGTCATGGAGTGGAAAGGAGAGAACAGGTTACTATGCAGAGAGAGGAGCAGGCATTTGTGAAGGATCTTCAGAAAATAGTTTTGCACTGCTAGAGAGGAAGAAGGTGGAGGAGGAAGTGATGAAATTAGAGGAGTAATTGATAAATGCCTGGACCAAACTGGAGCGGGGAAGTTCTGCTGGGAGAACTGCAACAGGGTAAAAGGGCATAATAATGTGCAGGAGGAAGAAGAGGAGCTGGAAATGAGGAGGGAGATGAAAGGAAGCAAGCAGGGAGTAAGAGGTGGAATCTTAGTGCTGGGGACTCAATACTAAGAGGAGTTAGGTGGGGTAGCAAGGCGGAGAGGCATAGTCACATTTGGGTGGAGGCCTTGCCAGGAATGACAGCGGAAAGGGTGGGACAGTCTGTTCTGAAATATGCTAGAAGGGGTAGGGACAAGCCTCATCTAATTATACATCTTGGGACAAACGACCTGGCTGACAAGACAGTGGATATAGTCCAGAGGAGGTTTGAGGAACTAGCACAATTATGTGAGGGGCAGGAAGATCAGTAACTTTTCTCGAGATACTTCCGTGCCAAGGGCAAGCACAACAAGAAAGCTGAGAATAGAGGAATTTAACAGATGGCTAAGAACCTGGTGTTGTGCTAAAGGGTATGGGCTGTTGGGGGTGGGGAGGACTGGGAGGACAGTAGTCTCTATGCCAAGGACAGACTACACTTGAGTGAGGAAGGAAAGAAAGTGTTGAAGCAGAGGATGGAAGAATATATAGAGGAAGTTTGGAGTTTAAACTAGGAGTGGGGGTGGCAGTTGGGGAAGAGATATGCAGGGACCACAGGTTGGGAAATCATATGAGCTTACCCCCCATAACAGTGACAAAGGACAAATGGCAAGTACTGTTGGTGATGCTAGGAAAGGAGGGCAGGATGGGAGGAGGGGAAAAGGGTGGAAGGTGGTTCCCTTAATGCTAGAGCCTTTGGGAGGAAAACTGCAGAGTTGCAGGTTCTCATGGCAGAGGGAGAGGTGGACATTGCAGCCATCACGGAAACATGGGCCACCCAATATAATGACTGGGACCTGTCTGTACCAGGGTACAGGTTATTTCAGAGGACAGGGTGACTGGGAAAGGAGGGGGGTACTATATGTGAAGGAAGGACTGAAGTGTGTAAGGAGGAAGGGAGGAGGGCAGTACAGAGTCACTTTGGGTGCAATCCAGGATTCCAAGAATAGGAGTCTTAGAATGGGAGTGGTGTACAGGCCACCATCTCAGATGGAGGAGTTAGACAGGAACTAGCGGGACAGATCAGGAGGACCTGCGAGAAGGGTAGTGTGTGGGATTGTGGGGATTTCAACATGCCAGAAGTGGACTGGAGCACCCCAACAACCAGGAACAGAAGGGAGCAGGTACTGCTGGATGCCTTCCAGGACAGCTTCCTGCTGCAAATGGTCAGTGAACCAACCAGGTTAGGGAATACCCTTGACCTTGTGCTGGCAAATGGGGACTTTTGTGAGAGAACTTACAGTGGAGGAACCGCTGTCAGGGAGTGACCACCACTCAGTATGGCTCACATTGGATATGGGCAAGGAAGGAGTGGAATCTGGCACAAGAGTGCTGGACTTCAGGAGGGCTGACTTTGGGAGGATGGGGGAAGTGGTAAAAGGGTACCTGGCCAGAATTCAATCTAGTATGGATACTAACCAGAGATGGGAGCTCATAAAGTTGGGGATAGTGGAGGCAACCAAAACCTGCTGCAAAGCCCAGAGCAAGAAGGCTAGAGCTAAGAAACCGAGCTGGTTGAGCAAAGAGGTCATGGAAAAGGTAAGGAGGAAAAGAGCTGCCTTTAGGAAATACAAGAAAACAGGGAGGGGGAGGACAGAGAGGAGTACTTGACAGAATCGAAGGAGGTGACAAGGGCAGTAAGGGGAGCCAAAGCATCTACGGAACTCAGGCTGGCACAAGGCATTAAGAAGGGGGAGAAGGACTTCTTTAAGTACATCAGGGAGAAAAGGAGCTGTAAGGACCACATAGTAAGGATTAGGAAGGAGGGGGGTTGGGTGGAAGCAGGGTATGATAAGGCGGAAGCACTAAATGAGTACTTCTGCTCAGTATTTACTAAAGAGAAGAGGGGGGTGACACCCAAGATGGGTGAAATGGCAGACGAAGGGGGGGAAGTGGTGACAGATGGGGAAATCATGGAGGACAGAGTTCGAGAGGGTTTGAAGGCACTGAGGGTGGACAAGGCACCAGGCCCAGATGGCATCCACCCCAGGGTACTGAAGGAGCTGGCAGAGGTCCTTGCAGGACCTTTGGCAGACCTATTTAATGCCTCACTACATTCGGGGTGTGTACCTCAGGACTGGAGGATGGCTCATGGTGCCCCTCCACAAGAGTGCCCCAAGGATGAACCGGAAACTACAGACCAGTGAGCCTCACATCCATCGTGGGTAAGCTAATGGAGACTATCCTGAAGGAGAGGCTGGTGGCCCTCTTAGAGGCCAAGGACTACAGGACAGCAGACAGCATGGCTTCATCGTGGCCGATCCTGCCAAACCAACCTGGTCGGGTTCTATGACTGGGTAACTAGGCAACTGGACGGGGACATGCAGTGGATGTCCTGTATCTGGACTTCAGTAAGGCATTCGACTCAGTGCCACATGGAAGGCTGGGAAGGAAGTTAGTAGGCACAGGGCAGGTGCAATGCTGGTGAGATGGGTAGGAAACTGGCTGCAGGGAAGGCAACAGAGGGTGGTGGTGGGTGGGGAGCTCTCACACCCAAGGGCAGTGACGAGTGGTGTCCCACAGGGCTCGGTGTTGGGACCAGTGTTGTTTGGGATATTCATTGCAGACATATCATGGGACATCAAGAGCAAGATCAGTCTGTTTGCTGATGATACCAAGGTTGGCGCGGTGGTGGATGACCTAGGGGGATGGCAGGGGTTGCAGGATGATCTGGCAAAGCTTGAAACCTGGTCAGACACCTGGCAACTGGGCTTTAATGCCAAAAGTGCAAGGTGATGCATTTTGGGATGAAGAACCCAAGGAGGACTTACCAGCTAGGGGGAGTGCAGCTAGCCCAGACAGAGGAGGAGAAGGATCTGGTGTGCTCATCACAGGGTCAATGAACAACTCGGCACAGTGTAGGAAGGCAGCTGCAAGGCCAACAAAATGCTGGGTTGTATTGCAAGGGTATATCCTCAAGGAGGGAGGAGGTGATTCTGCCACTGTATAGGTCATTGGTTAGACCACACCTGGAGTACTGCGTGCAGTTCTGAAGTCCATATCTGAAAAGGGACATTAAGTTACTGGAGGAGTGCAGGCGCAGGGCGAAAAAGATGATCAAGGGTCTGGGGACTTATCATATGAGAGGAGGTTGAAGGAGTTGAACATGTACTCACTGGAGGAGAGGAGAGACAGGGGGGACATGATTGAAACCTTTAAATACATGAAAGGAATAAACAAGACAGGTACAGAGGGGCTGTTCAAAGTAAGGGAGGGGAGGGCCACCAGGGGCCATGATATGAGACTGGAGCGAGGAAGGTTCAGGAGGGAGATGAGGAGACACTTTTTTACAGAGAGGGTGGTGGCTAGGTGGAATGCATTACCGGCAGAAGTGATATGCAGTAGAACAGTGGACTGCTTCAAACGAGGATGGGACAGGACAAGGGGGAGGGTTAATGAAGGGGAAGGGTGGAAGGGAGGGGCAGCTGCAGAATAAGGGGTGCTAGCTGCACATTCGAGCAGACTTGATAGACCTCTAGGCCTTTATCTGCTGGCAAATTTCGTATGTTCGTATGTTCGTAGGACATGAGCACCAGTGGGTATTACTCACATAGGTTACTTCCCAGCTGGACAGAGGTTGTTCGTCCATCCATGGAATAATACAGTTATTTTGCTGCCCGCTTGTTTAGGCTCTGCTCCTCAAGTTATTGTAAGCCTGTCCCTCTAACTGTATTCATACAGATGTATGTAACAGGTCTGTAATATTGTTGTTATGTATAAGACAGCTTTATTCCATTTAATGCTTGTTAAAGTTAAATCAATAAAAAACTTATTAACCATAAAAAAAAAAGAAAATCATAGTGACAGTGTTCATGAGCAGAGGTCACAAAATGCCTATGTTGAAATTTTGGTAAAATTATTCCACTAAATGACTGTTACAAGCGTACGTTGTACAGTTTCCATGTACACTGGTATGTTTGAGCATTTTTAATATTTTCACTCCAGATGTTCAACACTGCATTCTCTTCACACCTCCCTATGAATGGTACAGCTGTAATTTTTTTCACATCCTGCCCGAACTGTGTTTTCGCACATCTGGTGCAGAACGGCGCGATCGCTGTGAGAAATCAATGTTCAGGACAGATTAACAAAATCACAGTGCCACTGTTCATGAGCAGAGGTCCCAAATTCTTTCATGAGGTGGGGGTCACAAAAGGCCATGCGGAAAAATAGAGAAAGGATCTTGAACCAAAATAAAGACACGTGATAAATAATAGCTTTTGAAGGAACAAAATAGTGGAAGCTTCCAAGAAGTCCTCTAAAGAAAAATTTATTCCATAAAAAGAGTGATTGGATCTCACTAATACTAGTGAAAAATATAGTTTGGCTCATTGATTGTTACTGGCAAAAAAGTAAAAAAGTTAAAATGAAAGAAAGAAAATTACCAGTAAAATAGAGACAGAAATAGAGCTTTGTGTTGCATATTAACTTTATTGTCATTTTTTTAATTATTTTTGATATTTAAATGATGAAAAGAATAAAAAAAGCTTGAAAAATTCAAAAAATAAATTTATAAGGGTAAAAGATTCAAATCCTTCCAGAGCCACTTAAAATTCTAAAAAAAATGTTATGGGTTTAAATTAACACCATGGGTCTACCAGGTGTTCATGATTAAGTTGACTATTTAAGGAGGGTATAACTGATCGCTAATCACCCCCTGAGGAAGATCACACCCTGGTTGAAGCACCGGGGTCAGTTCAGTTTTGGAGACACCGAGAGAAGTGGTGTAATGTTGAAATGCTGGAATGCTAAAAGGCTCAAGCTTTGAATGAAATGTTGAAAGCAGCAAAATATCAACCACAATAAAAAGAAATTTGTGGCAACACAACAACTTTCCAGATAATGCTTGTGCATAGAGTGCAGAGCATGATTTGGAATTTGTTTCATTAAGAAGGTTAGCTGCCCTCTCTCTGCACCCAGTTAATGGCTGAGCACATAGATTCTGAGTGGACTGTGCATGTTGAAAATGTGTAATGCAAATACCAACAAATGCCTGGTGTGTTAGGGTTTTAACCATAATGACCCCCAACCCATGGTGGGGCTCCAGTGCTCTCATCTTCTCTGAACTGCAGACACATCTTCACTCTTCAAAGGCAGATCACAAATTGAGGAAACTGGTATGCACTTCACTGTATTTCAACGGGAATGTGAACTTGGTGGCATAACTTGTTCTTTCTGCTGGGAACTGTAGTTCTGCCAATCAGTACATACCAACAGCAGTTCCAACGATGAACTTCAGCATTGACAAATGCTTGTTAAACATGGGTGTCACTGTTACTTCTTTCCACTCAGAAAGTGTACTTCCTTCATTAAGTAAGGCAGTAAATAGCTTTGTAATTGGACCCACTAGATCCTCTGATAGTTCCCTTAGGCGTTTAGGATGTATGCCATCCTGTCCTGCTGATTTATCAGGTTTAATTGTTTTGATTTTATCCTGTACATCTTGCTCTGTAATCATAAGTTCTCTACTAGTATAATCCGCATTTGTGTTGGTACTGTTCGATATGTCCTTAAGTTGATACGTGCTTAAAAAGTATTTGTTAAATTCCGTGGCCTTATCCTGTTCTTCCCTGATAATCCTATCTCCTTCCTTTAATGGGCCAACAGTTTTCTGATTTCCTCTAAGAGAACCTACATAGTTAAAGAGCTGTTTTTTGTTATATGTTAATATGTCCCCGTGCCCCGTAGCCACTCATTACTGTATAAGAGTGGTTTCACATGCCTTCGGCAGAAGCCAGAACAGCTCAAGCTGAATGCAAGTTAAACCTCTCTAATACAGGAACGAATGGCAATGGGGGATGTAGTAATACATTATTGATCGAGAGCAGTCAATAATAATTTTTTTTTTTAAAACTGTTCCTGGAATGTGCCCTTTTCTAGGGCATCTGTGTGTGAGATGCTCTTCACAGAATAAGAGTGTCTCACGCTCAGGGGAAAGGAGCTTTCCAAATGGTGGGGAGCACTCCCTGGATCTATAATATCCTTTATAGTAGTTGCTAATTTGAATTCAGACCTGCTTTTAGATCTACTAATCTGGGTCTTACACTTGTTTGCTTGTCTTTTATAGCTGTTCCAATTTGTCTCTGTTGGTTGTTGCTTGTACTTTTTGTATAAGTTTTTTCCTTTTTAATATTGCGTTTTATATGTTTACCAAACCAAGTTACTCTTCCTGATTTGTTGTATTTCTTTATCACTGGTACATATGTTTTAATACAGTAGTCAGTTTTCTACTTGATTTTATCCCATATTGCATATAGCAGTCAGTATGCTGCAATCCATAAAACAGGTGTGCAGAATATCAGTATATAATAAATAATATCAATAGTAAAATAAGATGGTATGGGCAGGGCAACATGAAGGAGGAAATCGGGGGCAAAGAAAAAGGGGAGCCAAAATAACTGATTGACAGGGGTGAGCCACTTGGCAGCCAAACTATTTAGAGGGATGGGAGTGTAAGGAATTTAATTAGCATACACAATTTGCAAATGCCTTGTTAATGTGCATGCGCTAGCCCATATATATAAACCCTTATCTGGTGGGCAGTAGCCCACACTTTCTGCAGTTTGTTCTAAGTGTTATACAGTATGGTAAACCTACCAACTCACTCCATGTTGGTGTCTGCGTGATTATTACATGGTGTCAGAATGGAAATCCTGCAGCCTCCCCCACTCTCAATCTACATGGAAATGTTGCTGAAAACTGGAAAAGATTTAAGCAGCAATTTGAAATTTTCTCGGTTGCCAGTGGACTCACTGAAAAACCTCAGAAAATCCAGGTTATGACCCTCTTGCACATGGCTGGCCCTGATGTATTTGAGGTATTCAATACTTTTGTTTGGGAAAAAGAGGAAGAGAAGGAGCAACTGAATAAAATTATGGGACAATTTGAGAGATATTGTAATCCAAGAAAGAATGTGACTTATTAGAGACATTTGTTCAATACTCGGAGCCAGAATCTGGGTGAGTCCCTTGATTCATATGTAACTGAACTGAGGCTAAATGCTAAATCTTGTGAATTTGGAGCTTTAACTGAATCGTTGATCAGAGATAGAATTGTATGTGGCATACAGAATGAGCATGTGAGATGTCGACTGTTGAGAAAAGCAGACTTAACATTAGATGGTGCCATAGATATATGCAAGGCAGCCAATCAGAGTGGAATGCAGATAAAATGCTTAAGTGGAAATACTCAGGATGAAAGCTCAGTGCAAGTAGCAGTTGTGCAGGAAGAAAGAGTAAAAGCAAGTGCCAATGTGAGCAAAGGGAGTAGTGTACCTCGAGCAAATAAAGTCAAATGTGAAAAGTGTGGTCATGAGCATGAGATAAACAAATGCCCAGTAGATGGACAGTAGTGTAGATTGTACCACAGACAAAAATCACTATCTTAGAGTATGTCACATGGGTAAACGCAGTGAGATCCATGTTGTTAGAGAAGATGCCCAGGAAAATGAAAGTACCTTTAGTATTGAAACTGTGACTACCTATAAACCCAAGACTGATTGGAAAGTAAATCTGAGCATAAATGGGAAATAGTGACATTCAAATTAGACACTGGAATACAGTGTAATGTGTTGCTTTTTCAGGTGTATAAGACATTGTCTGGAGAAGCTGTTCAAAGGTCATCAGCTAGACTGGTTTCCTATTCTGGGCATGAACTTGATGTGAGAGGCAAAGTGATGTTGCTAACGTGTTTTCACCAAAAGTATTACCTGTTGCCATTTCAAGTGGTTAATGCAAATGTGACCCCAGTGTTGGGCCTATCTACTTGTTTAGAAATGAAGCTTGTAAAGAAGCTATTTTCAGTAGATGCTGCAAGTGGAAGTGCAGGGGAAACCACAGAAGGAATACTGGCTGAATTTGCTGCTACATTTGAGGAATTGGGATGCTTAGAGGATGAATACCATATTAAAATAGATAAGGCAGTCAGCCCTGTGATCCACCCCCCTAGGAAAATATCTTTTGCATTACAAGACAAAGTGAAAATTGAGCTAGAGACATCCAGCAGACCAGACCTGGGTTTGAATCCCACAGCTTCCACTTACATACTGTGTGACCCTGAGCAAGTCATTTAACTTCCCTATGCTCCCAGGTCATTCCTGTAAAAAAGCTTTCAGCTTAGTGTGCTACTCCTGGTTAAACAAATAAAAAAAAGAAAAATAAATACCCTATATCTCATAAAGTAGGTCATCACACTCTTACATAAAGTGCTATTTGTGTCCATTTGAATCTTAAGACTAACAGGAGGCTTAAACAATCATAGAAACAAGAAATGTTAGTGACAACTACAGACATCTTTTATTTTTTCAGTAGCTAGCTTTTTAAAGAGACTAACGGAGACTACTTTGGGTAGTTTCAGAGATGATTTGTAGCCGGTTCCAGAAAACAGGCAGGGCAATGGAGATGACGAGCTTGTCAAAGGAGGCACGAGTCATGGGGACATCCAGGAAGATGAAGTCCAGTTTCCTGAGAGAAGAAGTACTGTGGCAGGTGTGGATGAGAGATGTTAGATAGCTCAGAAGCTTGTTAAGGAGAAGCTTTAGGGGCCAGGTACCAGCGTGGAGAATACATCTAGTGGTAAGGGACATCCAACTTTCAGCTGAGTACAGGTCACAATGGTGCGTCTGGTATGGGGATTTTGTAATAAAGCGCAGAGCATGATGATTGAGAGTGTCCAGTTTATTTAGAGTCAAGGTTGCAGATGAGTTATAGATTATGTCCCCGTAATCTAGTAATGGGAGGAATGTGGCTTGGACAAGTCTAGTTCTTACCTCAGCTGGGAAGAGTGACCTGTTGTGGAAAAGGAAGCCTAACTTTAATTTTAGTCTTCTAGCTAGGTCATCAAGGTGATCAGTGAAGGCAAGCTTACTGTCTAACCAAAATCCAAGGTATGTGAATTTAGGGGTGACTTCCAGAGGCTCACCTAGGGAGGTAACTATAAAGTCTTCCAGCAGGGTGGTGAGTATGGAGGGAGATATCCTAGGGGAAAAGATCATAACTTTGGTTTTCTTACCATTTAGGAGAAGTTTGGCATTAATGAGATTGGATTCAAACTGAGAAAAGTCAGCTTGGAGAACATCCCTAACCTTGGGCAGTGATGTGTCGGATATATAGAGAACTGTATTGTCAGCGAAGAAGTGAAGTTTTGAATTGGATATGTAGCGGTCAAGGTTGTTACTGTATACAGAGAAGAGGATGGGACCTAAGATGGAGCCTTGCAGGACACCCCCTGGTGATTGATGAGGGGGAGGAGAACAGGCCACCTGCTTTGATTTTTGCATCCTTCCTGACAGGTAACTACTAAACCACTGGATGGTCGGCGGAGTGGCACTTATTTTAGCAAGGCTGTTTTCGATTAGGTTGTGGTCTATGGTATTGAAAGCTTTGCTAAGATCTAAGAAGATAGCTCCCATGATCTTCTTAGAGTCCATAGCGGAGATCCAGTCATCGGGTTACTTTAGCCAATGCAGTGATGGTACTGTGCTTAGAGCAGAAGCCAGATTGGGCTGGGTTCAAGAGCGAATAGGTTTCCACGTGGTGTTTTAGTTGTGCGTAAATCAATTTTTCAAAGACTTTGGAAAGGATAGGTAGGATAGAAATGGGTCTGTAGTTATTAAAATTGCATGAATCCCCCAATTTAAATAAGGGGAGGCTGTGGGCTGATTTCCAGCATGAGGGGACTATAGAAGAAGAAATAGAAAGGTTGAAAATATGTAAGATTGGGGCCATAAGGTAGAGGTACCTGAGTTTTAGGAAAAGAGGTTCAATACCATCATCCCCTGCACTTTCTTGGTGTCCAGGTTCATGAGAGAATTTTCAACTTCTTTGAAGTTAAGAGGGAGCAGCTGGAAGGGACGACCCATTGCTGGGCTAGTAGAGCCAGCACTGTCCTGGTTATTAACATGCGCAGCATACGGGGAGGGGTGGAACCCCAGACCAGCAGTGACAAAGTGAGAGTTGAATTCTCTTTGAGGATTTGGCTACTGGTTTCCACAGCCATATCATTATTGATGATCTTGGGTGGTTGGGGGGGGCACTGGCCATCCTTCAATAGACTTGAGGGTCTTCCAGATTTGTTGGGGGTCCCCTTTAGCCTGCTTTACTGTGGAGATGTAGAAGTTGGCTTTTGCAGAGCGAATATGTTTAACGCAGGCATTCCTGGCAGTTCTAAAAGCCTGCCAATCCACTGGGCTCTTGGTGTGTCTAGCCTTAGCCCATAGTTTATCACGTGTGGAGAGAGCGTTCTTTAGCTCAGAAGAGAACCAGGGGTGTGAGGTGTTTCACGTCCTGACCTTGATAAACGGTGCATGTTTGTTAGCTATGGTAATGAGATTATCATTTAGGACCACATCCGCCTCATCAGGTGTTTTGGAGAGGTATAGGTTTTGCCATCTGACCTTGCTAAGGTCATACAGAAAGTTTGACACGCTGAATTTAGGAAAGATCATTTGGTTATAATCTTAGGCTGGTGGCGAGTTTTCATTTGTAATCTTGTACAGACTACAATTCCATGGTCACTCATATCATTATGGAATACTGCCAAATGAAGGATTTTATGGGGATGGGTAGATAATATTGGATCAATAAGTGAGCCATTAGTTATATTTACTTTGTTGATCCTAGTAGGTTCAGATACTAATTGGGTAAGGCCAAGTTCATCGCAGAGGGACAATAGACTGTGCAATTTGTGTCCGAGCCAGTCCATGTTAAAGTCCCCAAAGATTAATACTTCATAGTTGGCAGCAGTAGTTAGCGATTTGAGGATATTAAGGAGTCAGTTCTGGCACTAGGGTGCCAGTAACCACCTATAATAATAATGCATTCCGTGGAGGGAAGGTGTCGCTTTAAGGATACAGTTTCGTATTCCTTATGTTTTGAGTTGCAGTGGATATCACTAACTATGAACTTGGTTTTGGTGTAAATAACTACTCCCCCACCCTTGGATCCCTTATATAGCTTGTAGCCCAGGAGGGTAACTTGTTGGTCCTGGTTAGATTTTTTTAGCCAGGACTCTGTGATAATGATGAGGTCAGGCCCTGTGTGTAGAGCCTATGATTGTAGCTGGTCGATTTTCTTAGGCAGGCTTAGAATATTAACTAACATTATTTTAAGACCTGAGAATTATGCAAATTCAGTAGGTAATGTAAGCAAGGTGGGTGGGCCAGGGTTTAATTCCACGTTACTCAAGCATAGGAGGAGGAGGAGGAGGAGTAACAGTTTCTCAAGTAAGCTCAGGAGAGACCTGAAAGCTTTATTCCTTTTTCCCCACTTGTTGGTGGTTGGCCTTGACAGTCTAATTCTGCTGGTAGGTACCAGGGAAGTGTGGCATTTAGAGGATAGGAGAGAGAGCGCGCTCTGAGAGACATAGGTGAAGGGAACAGGAAGTGTGTGAGGGGAAAGTAATGGGGTGTAGACAAGTGGAGGGGGAAAGCACCAGAAAAAATTAGGTGCACCGACAGGGGGCAGGGCTATCTGAGATTGTGGGGACAAGGAATAGGCTAGGTCCATATACATCGTTCATGCAAAGGACAGTAGGTGCACAGCAGAAGAATAGTATAATACTAAAAGGCGCAGTGTGCCATGGCTAGACTAGGAGGTGGGGTATTAGGACAGATAGAAAAAGCACCTTATTCTACAGTATGGCGATAAGGCACTAGGATTGGCCCAGCTGGGGACCAATGGATAAGCAGCGGTGCCAGTTGGGGGTGGAACAAAAGCATATTTAATGGGGGCCTTGGAGGGGGTGGGGAGATGGGCCAAAAATAGAGAGCAGACTTAAGTCCTTTGGGCGGAACAAAGCCCGATCCAAAAGCCATACCTCTGAGCCAATTGGGGCTGTTCCCTAGGAGGCACCCGAGTTCCGATTGGTTGGAAAGTGGCCATACCTTAGATGATCAGACACAAGTTAAGCAATGACGGGCAGTTGGCAGACCCCAGGAAGATAAAAGCAATTACCCAGATGCCTGTTCCCCCAAATAAGACTGACTTACAGAGATTTATGGGCATGGTAAACTACCTGGCAAAGTTCATTCCAAACCTATCAATTGTAAACAAGCAGTTGAGAGGGTTACTAGAGAAAGAAACAGCATGGCACTGGAAGCAGTGCCATCAACAAGCTTTTCAAGAACTGAAAACAGTTGTCACAAACCCCCCGGTGCTGACCTACTATGATCTAAGGAAACCGACTGACTTATTTGTTGATGCATCTTCAGAAGGGCTGGGTGTATGTCTGCTGCAAGAAGGCAGGCCTATTACATTTGTTTCCAGGATCACTTAATAAAGCTGAGAGAAATTATGCACAAATTGAAACCGAAACGCTAGCTATTGTGTTTGGTTATTCAAAATTCCACCAGTATATCTATGGCAGACCAAGGGTCCATGTTGAATCATACCACAAGCCCCTAGAAAGCCTTTTCAAAAAAACACTGGCCACAGCCCCACCGAGAATTCAATGCATGATGCTAAAACTGCAAAAGTATGATTTACTAGTACAGTACAAAGCAGGTAAAGAACTTCATATAGCAGATGCCCTGAGTAGGGCTGTGGGACGGAATTCTGAGCCAGAAACTGAACTAGACAAAGATGAGGTTCACGCGGTGGACTATATGCCTATCAGTGATGAAAAACTAAAATTGTTTCAGCAAGAGACTGACAAAGGTTCAGCACTGGTCAAGTTGAGAGACATTGTTTTGAATGGGTGATCCCAGGAGAAAACATCAGTGCACCCCGAGATAAGGCAGTACTACTGGTAGTTCAGAGAAGAAATCTCGACAGAAAATGGACTTTTGCTGAAGGGGGAGAGAATGATAACCCCCACATCACTGAGACCAGACATGTTAACCAGATTACACAGCAGCCACTTGGGCAGTGAAATATGCAAGTGCAAGGCCAGAGATCTTTTATTCTGGCCAGGGATGAACAGTCAGATTAGTAACATGGTGGCCCAGTGTGGCATTTGCAACCAGTTCAGGAAAGCACAATCTAGAGAGCCGCTGCAGCCACATGAGATACTAGAGAGACTATGGCAAAGGGTTGGAACTGACCTATTGAAATTTGAAAGGGAAAATTATCTGGCAATGGTTGATTACTACTCCAAATACACTGAGATATCCAAGTTGCAAAATACAATAAGCGAAATATTGATTAACCATATTAAATCACAATGTGCAAGACATGATATCCCAGAAATACTCATAACAGATAATGGCCTGCTATTTGCCTGCATTGAATTCAGGGACTTTCAATGAAAGTATGAGTTTAAACATGTAACATCTTCACCAAGATACCCCCAGAGCAATGGCATGATAGAATGAGCCATTCAAACAATAGACTGTTAAAGAAAGCATATGTCGACCATCAAGACCCTTACTTTGCACTCTAGGAATTGAGAAATACCCCACTGGAGAGGCTAGGATCACCAGCACTGCTGCTTATGGGCCGCAGAATTAGAACTTTAATGCCTACCAGATTTGAGCAACTTAAACCAAAAGTGGAAGTTGATGTGCGAGCTACATCACGAAGGGACTCAAGAAAAACAAAAATCTTATTACAATTTGCACACCTGACTGTTCCCAGCCATACAGCCTGTTTATTTGCGAACACCTGAGAATACCTGGACCCCTGCAATTGTGGAACATCATGCTGAAGAGCCACACTCCTATTGGTCCAAGCAAATGGGAAATTGTATCGAAGTAACAGGAGGGACCTTCGGTTAACCCCTGAGCTGTGCTGCTCCTGTGACCCACAAAACTTGCACATTCAAGGAGAAAAAGAGAGAAGAAAGCTGGATGACATGATGGAGAATGATGGGATCCCAGAGGTGCCTGCAATGGAGGTCCCTCCACAAGTGATGCCGGGGCAGCTGCAAAGTGAGCCTGTGGAGTCGGCCACACCTCTGAACAGTCAGGACCAACTGTCTGGCACCAGCTCCAGCCTGAGAATTAGCCATGTCAGTGGAAGAGAGATCCAAAGGCCCACCTGCATTGTGACTATGTAGACTCACAAAAACAAAAGAAAGGGTCCTACAAGAGCTCGCTAAGCTCAGGGTGGACAAGGCAATGGGACCTGATGGCATACATCCCAGGGTACTTAAGGAGCTAAGGGTGGAACTAGCAGGCCATTAGCAGAACTGTTTAGTGAGTCTCTGAGCACAGGAGAGGTCCCAGAAGACTGGACATGTGATCCCGCTCCACAAGAGTGGTAGCAGGGAGGAGGCAGAGAACTACAGACCAGTCAGCCTTACCTCAGTAGTGGGCAAGATTATGGAGGCACTCCTTAAGGAAAGGATAGTGCAACACCTGGAATCCGTAGGGGCACAGGATCCAAGACAGCATGGGTTTACAAAAGGAAGGTCCTGTCAAACTAATCTCATAGATTTCTTTGACTGTATAACCAGAGTGGTGGACCAAGGGGGAGCAGTTGATGTCTCCTACCTTGACTTCAGCAAAGCTTTCGACACTGTTCCACATAGAAGATTGATAAATAAGCTGGATAGGCTCAGGGTGGGTCAGAAGTTGGTCAACTGGGTGGCAAACTGGTTGACAGGCAGAAAACAGAGAGTGGTGGTAAATGGTATACAGTCAGAAGAGATGCAAGTCATAAGTGGGGTACCTCAGGGATCAGTCCTGGGGCCAGTCCTCTTCAATATCTTCATTAGTGACATTGCAGATGGACTAGAGGGTAAGGCTTGTCTGTTTGCAGATGACACCAAGATCTGCAACAGAGTCGATGATCCAGATGGGGTAGGCAGAATGAGAAGAGATCTGGATAAACTAGCAAAATGGTCAGAAGAGTGGCAACTGGGATTTAATGCAATGAAGTGCAAGATCATACACATAGGGAAGAGAAACCCTGAAGCCACCTATAGGCTGGGAGGGGAGTTGCTTGCCACCACTGGGTGTCAGGCAAACAGCATGCCGTACTGCCCCCCCCCCCGAGGAAGGAGAGCTGTCTATGGACACTCAATTCTTCTTCACCCCTGCCAACCCCTGAGCGACACGACTCCATTCTTGAGCCCAGGTCGCAGGCATGGCATCCAGTGCCTTAACCCTCAGTGCCACCAGGCCAGCTTGTTGTATTATTTTTATCTACCTGCACAGCATCCAGAGCCTCCGGGATGGGGCGCTACATAAATAAACTTTACTTATTTACTTGCTAAGTACTGGTTTAGAGTCGATTTTACAGCAGTACAGCTGTTATTTTAAGTAACTTTCCTTATCCAGTTGGCACTGAAGGCTACATTTACACTTTAGCAACCACCTGAGGGCAAACTGAGTAGGTATTCTGTAAGAAAATAGCTAGAGTCTTTACTAATTGTAGCACTGATGACTGAGGGTGATCTGTGTGCTTTTTATGGCTGGGTGTAGTGCGATGAAATTAAACGCTTTTAAAGCAAAACATTTACTCCTGCTGGCTAGACCTGAACACACATATAGAAAACAAAATATTGAATTTGTGTTATTTAGTTGAGGCCAGAACATCAGGCACTTATCTGCAGATTACTGCTGCAGTACTTTCCTTCACTGAATCAGTGGTTCTGGATGTATCACTGTCAGATCAGACAGGAGGCATGGTTGGAATGGTTGGAAAAAGAAGTGCAATAAACCATGCTAACACAGAGATCCCCAGAGGCCATAAAACTATAAAGTAAATTTAGAAAAAGCTCCTACTAGCAAACAAATGGAATGACACAACAGGAGTACACACAAAAATAAAAACACTATGCATAACATGCGTCTTAGCAAATTTTCACTATAATACTCCTTTAAGGGAGCATCAGCAAGTTGTGTGAAATGTATAGAGCTCAGGGGCCGGCCAGTGGCACTGATGGTTGAGGCGTTAGATGCCACACCTCGCTCCATGCTGGCGACCCAGGTTCGAGAGCGCAGTTCGGGTTGTTGGTGGGTCGGCCGGAGGGAGACAGGATTGAGTGTCAACGACAGCTCGCCGTCTCCAGGAGAGTTGTGTCTTAACACTTGCGACCCAAGTGGAGGCTCGAAATGCATGCTCAAACTTAGGAGTAGAGGGGTGGCCAATGAGCAGCCAGGATGTCGGGGTTAGTGCCTTACGTCAGGGAGCCACTTGCTCCTCGGGGAGGGAAGAAAATGAGAAACTGCCTGCCACAGCCGGGAAGATGGGGAGACTGAGACCGTGCCCACAATCTGCTGGAACCCAACCAGCAGCCCTCGATTGATGAAATATAAGTATCGGGGCACTTGCCCCCCACATCGTCCCCACCCAGGGGGTAAATCATGGCTCCATGGGGCTTGAGGATCTGACTGGGTAGGGTTCCCAGCAATGGGATGTCCACTTGTCTCCCCTGAAGGGTCAGAGGTGGCAGGCAAGGGGGAGAGATAAAGAGTAATTGAAAAAAAAAAATCTAAAGCCATTATACAGTATATTCTTCCATGACTAATTTTTGAGCAGCAGTCTTAGGGAGAGTTAAGTCACAGCTGCTGGAGTTGCATTGATGTGACAGCATTACAAAGAGCAGGAGTAAATAAGGAAATTATAGGCATGTCGGTATTTATTTATTCATTTATTGAAATGTTTCACCTGGAAGGCACACTGAGCGCCAAGTTGCTTGTCTCCCAGTGAGACCTGGGGGGAAGGGGTACAATAAGAGTGAGACATTAAGCATTCAAGTTACAAGATCAAAGTTAACATACAGTTGTAAGGCAGGTGCTGCAAGCAGTGTTACAACAGTGTTGCGCACGATAGGCAGAAAGAGTGTACAATAATAAGTGCTGGATTAATAAGTAAACAAGTGCTTACATCAAAGAAAAGAGGGAAAGGAGAGGAAGGGTGAGGTGGGGAAGGGGGAAGGGTTGTGTTCATGTTACATTCAAGTTACAAGATCAACATTAACATACAGTTGTAAGGCAGGTGTTATAAACAGTGTTAAAACAGTCTTGCACATAATATGTAGAAAAAGTGGACAACAATAATAAGTGCTGGGCTAAGAAGTAAACAAGTGCTTATGTGAAAGAAAAGGGGGAAAGGAGAGAAAAGGGTGAGGTGGGGGGAGGGGGAAGAGTTGTGTCCCCGGAGACACCTTCAGGATGCGAGGAACCCTGCAAGGGGACTGGGGGGCACCAGAGAGGAGGGGATAGGCAGTGTCCGGTGAGACCCCTTCAGGATGTGGGGAACCCTGCAAGGGGCCTGTGGGGCTAGACAGAAAGAGGGATAAGCCTGTAGGAATTTAAAGAGGGAGGAGAAAGAGAAGGAGGAGGTGTGACTTAAATGCTAGGAGGGGGAATAGGATCTAACTTAAGACAGACCCCTTCAGGATGTGGGGTACCCTGTCAGGGGGTTGGAGAAGGTCAGTAGATAGGGATTAAGAGAGTGATAGGAGAGGGAGAGAGGGAGAACTGAACCCTTGAGGGGGAGAGAATTTGCACCTTTGGAGGGGATGGGGCCTAATCAATAGTCCATCAGGATGCATCGACCCATGGGGGGCATTCAGGGTCCCGTACATTCTGTGACAGATGAAGAGAGGCCAGTAAAGGGGAGCAATTTGGGGGAAGGGGAAGAGAGCTAGAAATTTGGGGACTGCTGGTGCACAGGGTAAAATGAAGCTGATGGTAGAGGGGTAGGGTTTAACCAGGGCATAGAGGAGGGAATTAGGGAGGGACATGGCTGGAACAGCTAGGTGCAAGGTAATCATTGAGGGCATAACTGATGGAGTAGCCAGAGGATGAGTGCTGAACTTGAGAGGGAAGGGAATTCCAAATTTATGAGAGACAGTGAGAGTAGCTGGATTGGCTGATTAGGGTGGGTCTGCGGGGGACTAACAGGGTGCGGGAGTCAGTTGATCTAAGGGATGGAAGGATGGGGGTTGTTATAAAGGAAGAGGTGAGGTAGGAAGGGAGCTTACCCAGCCAGTGCTTGGAGGTGAATTTAGCACAGTGGGAGAGTCGCCTATTTGTAAGAGAGGGGAGGGATAGCGCACAATAAAGATCGCAGTGGTGGGTGCTGGGGGGGGCATCCAGGGCAAAGCGGCAGAAGGAACTGAAGAGGGTGTCCGGTCTGGCCAGGCAAGAGTTAGGGGCAGCACCATAGATTACATCACAGTAGTCAAAAATGGGCAGTATCACCTTCTGAACAAGTTCATGCCTAGCTATAGGAGGGATGCAACTACGGTTCCTGAACAGGACACCAATCTTGGGGTGCAGTTTTTTCTGGATGACGTCAATATGTCCAGAGAAGTTTAGGTGTTGGTCATAGAAACATAGAAACATAGACTTTGACGGCAGATAAGGACCGCTTGGCCCACCTAGTCTGCCCATTTCCCTATCTAAAGGATAAGTTGAAGATACTGTTTAATCAACAGCCTATTTCTTCCTACCCCCCACAAAAATTGCCTTATGTCTGTCCCATGCATTCTTGAATTCTCCCACAGTTTTAGACCCCACAATGTCCTCAGGAAGGCTGTTCCATGCATCCACCACCCTCTCTGTGAAAAAATACTTCCTCACATTGCCCCGAGCCGTCCCCCCTCTATCTTCAAATTGTGTCCCCTTGTTCTTGCACATCTCTTTTTCTGACAGATGCTACCCTCTTCGACTTTGTTGATTCCACTGAGGTACTTAAACGTTTCTATCATGTCCCCCCCTCCCTCCTTTCCTCAAGGGTATACATATTAAGCTCCTTTAGCCTTTCCTCGTATGGCTTCTCTTGCAGACCCTGCACCATTTTAGTTGCCCTCCTCTGAACTGCCTCCATCCTGTCTATGTCCTTGCGAAGATGGGGTCTCCAGAACTGGATGCAGTACTCCTGATGGGGTTTCACCAACTGTCTGTACAGGCGGATAACAACTTCCTGTTTTCTGCTGATGATGTCTCTCCCTATACATCCCAGTATCCCCCCAGCCCTCCCTACTGCCTTCTCACATTGCTTGCCAAACTTAAGGTCATCTGATATGCTTACCCCCAGGTCCCTTTCCATTTTTGTTGTTGTTACTACCTGACCCCATTGTGTAATCTTCTCCTGGGTTTTTGTTTCCCAGGTACATTACTTTGCACTTCTTTACATTGAATCCAAGCTGCCATACTTCTGACCATTCCTCCAACCTTGCCAAGTCCCTTCTCATCCTTTCCATGCCTCCTTGTGTATCAACCCTGTTGCAGATCTTTGTGTCATCTGCAAAGAGGCATACTTTTCTTTCCAGTCCCTCTGCAATGTCACTTATAAAGACATTAAAAAGGACTGGACCCAGTACTGAACCCTGTGGTACCCCACTAGTAACCCCTCTTTCTTCAGAGTGGACTCCATTTACAATTAACTTCTGTGTCCTGTTGTTCAGCCAGTGTTTTACCCAGTCTACCACCCTGGGACCCACTCCAAGGCTGGTTAATTTGACTACTAATCTTTTTTGTGGGACTGTGTCAAATACCTTCCTAAAGTCTAGGTAGGCCATGTCCACAGCCCCTCCATGGTCTACTACTACTTTGGTCACCCAGTCAAACAAATCAATTAGATTTGTCGGACAAGACCTTCCCACTGTGAACCCATGCTGCCTTGGGTCCTGTGCCCCACTGGCCTCTAGGTACTCAACAATTCTTTCCTTCAGAAGTAATTCCATCACTTTCCCTACCACAGAGGTCAAACTGACAGGTCTGTACTTTCCTGCCTCTGTCTTGCTCCCACTTTTGTGAAGGGGAATCACATCAGCCTTCTTCCAGTCCTCAGGTACCACACCATCCTCCCATGATTTGTTATAAAGGGTAGTCAGTGGTGTCACTAGTTCTCTGCTTAATTCTTTTAGAATTCTGGGGTGAATTCCATCTGGCCCCATTGCTTTGTCCACCTTCAGTTTTAGGAGTTCTTTCAGAACCCTTTCTTCTGTGAAAGGACTGGGATCGACCCCTCTCCAGAGTGCTTCTGTTAATTGGATTAGGAACCTCCCCACTTCTCTTTTGTGAATACTGAACAGAAGAATTCATTCAGTATCCCTGCTTTTTCACTGTCACTCTCTGCCCACCCACCATCCATTCTATTCAGCCTCACTATCCCTCCCTTTGTCTTTCTACGCTCCCTGATATACCTATAAAAGGTTTTATCCCCCTTCTTAACCGAGTTGGCTATCTTTTCCTCAGTTTGTGCCTTTGCTATTCTGACTACCCTCCCTGCTTCCTTCTGCCTTAAGTGGTACTGTTCTCTGTTCTGCTCCGTCTGTGTTTCCTTATACTTCCTAAATGCTATCTTTTTCACCCTAACCTTCACCGCCACTTCTTTTGAGAACCATAGTGGCTGTTTCTTTCATTTTGATTTGTTTATTTGCTTCACACACAGGCTTGTTGCCTCTGTGATGGCAGTTTTGATATTTTCCCATTGTTGCTCTACCCCTTCTTCTAGCCGGTTTGCTAGTGCTTTTCTAAGGCACTCTCCCATCTTGCCAAAGTCAGCCCTCCTGAAGTCCAGAACCCTCACCTTTTTTTGGCTTGACTCTGTAGCTGAGTTTATTGTGAACCACACTGTTTGGTGGTCACTTGTTCCCAAATGGCTACCCACTTCTAGATCTGAGATCCTCTCACTGTCCCCATTTGAGAGTCCAACCAAACACCTAAGTACCTGAAGGAGGATATGTCCTCAAGTAAAGTCCCAACAAGGGTGTGGAAAGTGAGTAGGCAGGGAAGCCTAGAGAGTCTCTGCCTAGTGCCAAAGGTCATGGAGACAGTCTTCTTGGCATTGAGGAAAAGTTGATGGTTAGCAAACTGAGCTGAACCTTGTTGAAATCTTGCTGTAGGCTGGTTGTAACCTCAGCAGGACAGGAACAAGATGCATACAGGATTGTATCATTGGCATGCATATGTATAGTGGCGGAGGGGGAGTAAACAGAGGAAAAGTTGTTTAAGAAGATGGAGAATAGAAGGGTCCCTAATACAGAGCCCTGGGGGATGCCAGTGCTAATCGGAAGGGAAGGGGAAGTGGCATCCAAGATCTTAACTGATTGGGTTATGCTAATAAGGTAGGCCTTGGACCAGTTTGTGGTGGAGGGAGATAGGCCAGCTGCTGGGAGTGAGTTGAGGAGAAGGGAGTGAGAGACGGTGTTGAAGGCCTTGGCCAGGTAGACAAAAATGACAGAGGTAATTTGGCCATTGTCCATTTCAGTTAGGATGGAGTCTGTGAGCCATAGGAGAGAGGTGGTGGTTGAGTGTTTTTTCTTGAAACCAGACTGGAAAGGGTGGAAAAGGAAGTGTCAGATAGAAAACAGGTGAGTTGGAAGAGGACAATGTGTTCTTGAAGCTTGGCAAGGGCAGGGAGGAAAGACATGGAGCGATAGTTGCCAGGCAATGAGGGGTCACCTCTTTTGGGTAGAGGGAGGACCACTGCATGTTTCCATGAAGAGGGGACCGAGGCAGTAGAGAATGAGAGATTTAGAATTATTGAAAGGGGGTAGGTAAATGACTGAAGTGGAGAGGGAGAGAAGTGTTGCGTCAAGGCCATCAGGGGAGGCACCTTTAGAGGGGTTGATGATGAGGAGGGCACTTAGGGCATCATTTGGGGTTACAGTAGTGAAAGAGAAAGGGAGGTGGAAGGGTGGTGGAGGGGCTACACTGGTAGAGGGTGGGGAGGGTGATGGGTTGGAGGGAGGGATTTCAGTAGCTCAGTGGCACAGGAGGTATAGTAGGAGTTAAATTCCGCAGCTACAGCAGGTGGGTTGGACACTAGCGAGCTATTTACTTTAAGTACCGGTGGGACAAGATGAGGGGATAAATAGAGTGTGGACCACTTTCCAGAACTTTGAAGAGGAATTTATGTTGGTGATGAGGGCAGATTTGAAATATTTGGACTTGGCTAATCTTGTATCCCTGATGCAAGCATTTCAGAGAATACGGTAGTTCGCAAGGTCACTAGGATGCTGGGTAGCTTTATGATGCTTCCAGGCTCAATCTCAAGCCCTGAGGCAGACTAGAAGTTCAGGGGTTATCTAAGGTAAGTGGTTACCTCTGACTCTGGTTTGTCTGAGTGTGGCAAAGGCATTCCAGTTTACAAGAAAGATTTCTTTGAAGTAGGCAAGGGCCTTATCAACCGAGGCCAAGGAGGTTAGGGGGACCCAGTCAGAAATGGCAAGGTTACTCAGGAGAGGTTCAAGGTTAAGAGACTTGAAAGAGTGTAGTTGTATGGTTTCCTGTGGTGATTTAGTTCTGTGGACTTTCCTAACTATGAGTATTGGGTTATGGTCACTGAGAGCATCGGAGAGTATGCCAGAGATGATGACGCAGTGGGGGATGGGAGGTAAGGGCCCAGTTGAGTAGGGAGTGTTGTTGTGTCTTGTGGTTTGGGAGGGTGGGTTCAGAGATCAATTAGGAGAGGTTTAGGGTTCTGATTTTGTTCTTAGTTTTGGTAGTTTTGGTTGACAACCAATTTATATTAAAATCACCTAGGATGAATAATTCCCCAGAGCAAGCAAGGGAAGTGATGAAGGTTAGGAGGTCTAGCGCGACCAAAGGATGGACATTTGGGTGGCAGTAAATGCCGGCTATGAAGATTGGGAGAGTGAAGGGAAGGGTCACATGGATAGCTAGGGCATCATGGGTCTCAGAATTTGAGGATGAGTAGATGATGGAATATTGGATGATGGCTAGGACATAAATGGTTACACCACCACCCCAGCCAGCACTGTCTTGCCTTAGCAGTGAGCAGCCAGGAACAGAGACTGAGAGATCAGGGATAGTGCTCTTAAGCCAAGTTTCTGAGATGATTAGAATGTCTGGTTTTAGAGTGCACACCATGGTCTGAATCTGGTCTATTTTTTGCAGCAAGCTGTATTGTTGTATTGTATTGTAGTAAGTTGTATTTAACGGATTTGTATAAGAAATTGTAGAGTTCTCTGTGCACCCTTACACAATTATTTTTCTTGTTACTAATATGCCACAGATATCTGTTAGAGAAAGTCTTAAATTCATTAGGTAGTTAGAATACAATTCTGAAATATTTGATTAAAGGGGCCCCATATCTTATTAGATGTCTCAAGTTTTTTAGTTTTAAAGCAACAAACTTTTTCAAGCTAAAAAAAATGTCAGTCATAAAGTTTATCCAGGTCTGCAGTGTGGGGTGTTTCTCTTTCCATTTTAGTCAAATGCATCTCTTTACCAGGATGAAACCAATGATAATTTGTGAGAATAAATAGTTATGAGTTCTTGGGCTTCCTTTAATCCATTAGAGGTGGTGAACCGATAATCTGAGTTGAGATTCCTTTGGATAATTTTTGGATAATTTGTGATCAAATGTCAGATAGGTATGTGAAAGCATGGAGAGGGTGAAACAAGGTCTCTGAAGGGTTTATGCATCTCTGACAGACGGGGAGATAAAGTGAGTTATTTTTATTTTACTTGTGTGTATTATGTCCTATGGAATGTACTTAACTGAATTTGTTGAAGCTTAGAGACTTTTACCATACACGTAGTACAGCAAGTAAGCAATAACCCACGACAGGGTGTGCAGTTATTGGGGATTAATCAACACACTGGGTTTGTTGTGAGACACAAGGATGCAAGCCGAGTGTCCTCACAGCACTTGAGGTGCTGATTAATTCCCCAATAACTACACACCCTGGAGTGTGTTTTTGCACTTAAAACATGGAGTATGTTTTAACAAGAAAACAAAATCAAGAAAGGTGTTTTTTGCTGTTTAAACAGCAAGAAAGGTGGTGTATCCTGCCATCTTGCAAAATAGTCCCTAACAAATAATGGGTACTACCAGAGGCGTCATGCCCATAGGGCCCGAGGGGGCATGTGCCCCCCCAAAATTGTTGAGAGGGCTATACAGGAAAAATCATGAGTATTTATTTTTTTAATGGCATACATGGGCTGCCAAATAATATGGTGTTTTTCACTGTCATTTTGGCGGGGGTGGGGGCCGGGGGTTACGATTAGCGCGATTGCAGCCTGTCATGTGCTAGTGAGCTGACTTGCTTCGGGGATGATTGAGCACCTGTAAAATGAGAGCGTGAGAGTGAGATGGACAGTCTGAGACAACCAGCACTGTGATCGGTTGCTGCCAGGCAGTTATCATGTGACACGTCCACTCCAATGTAAGCACCAATCAAGCTAAGTGGCTGCACATCGGAGCCTGGAGGCGCGAAAAAGAAGCTTGCACTCCAATGAATGGTCGTTCTTCCATGATCTTCCAAGACAAGTCTTTTGGTTGACCTCTCGCACGCAGACACAGAGAGACCCACAGCATCAGTCTGTCCTGTTGGCAGTAAGAGAGACAAGCCTGCCCACCCGGTGGAAGTCTTGTGAAATTTCTGGCTGCCTGCTTGAAGGATCGATTGCTTCCTTCATCCTTCCACACTGCAGTCGCTCCTTGATTAAAAAGGTAGGTCAGACTCAGTAGTCAGTAGTTGCTGTAACAAGTTCAGGGTAGGGTAGCAAATTTACTACTATTGAACTTCTTGGCAATTTGCAGTGCCTTAGTTCTTTTCCTTCACACATGGTCCACATCTTGCTTCATCGAGCAGCCCCACACTGCTGCCTGTATTTGCCCAGACTGGTATCTCACTAATTTACATTTTAGAAAGAATCCCTCACTCGGATTCCAGTGCATGTCGTGACTATCGTCGTGTGTATTTCCCATACTGATCTCTCCCAATTAATTTCCCTGTGCCCCACACTGCTCGTTCACTTTTTATCCCCTCCAATTTTTTTATCCGTTGCATGAGTACCCTGTTGTTAGCGACCCCCTAAAAGCTTATTACTGAAATCTCCCTGCTGCCTTTACTGTAACTTTACCATGGAACGGAAACAGTCATGCTCTCTGCAGAAACTAGATTACCAGAAGTTCGGGGATAAAATTCACCATCTTTGCAAATGTGTAACACTTACTGTACAGGAAGCCTGACTCACTGTTTGTTGTTTGGCCCCTGAATGCAGCATAGGAAAGACAATATGAGCATTCCTTAAGTTGCAATACATATAGACGCAGGTATTGCTGGATAACATTTCACAATTTACTGCATTGTTTCAGACTTGTTGAAAAAGATCAATCTTTTTTGGAAGTTGCTGTGTTACACATAGGGAGTGGGACTATTTGGGTAGGTATTGTAGTGACACACGTATACACACACACATACACACACACACACTCGTAGGTAGATAACGAGTTGCTGTGTTTTTATAGACTTCATTTACAAGAGACAGTAAAAAGTTGTAGTGATATGGTTCTACTTGTATAACATAGTACCCCCATTTCTTTACCCCTCGACTTCGACCACTGAGCTGTCGTGGCCACAACACACAAGTGGGTGACAAAAGTTGTACTGGCCCACCTGGATACCTGGAAATTTCCAGGTGTGCCCCCCTCAGCTGGGTAACTTGTCACTTTCTGAACTCTGAAAACTTTTGCATTTATCATCTTTTCTTTTTATTGAGGAATAAATACAAAGGTAGCAGCAGAAAGCAGAAATTGTTTACATACAAATGCATCTTACATTTCTTATAATTTGCAGACAGAGTTTTAACACAGTAAATCATAACAATGACTTATATATGAATATCTTAGTAGAGTAACAGGCATATTAATCCAAGCAGTATGAAATATCAGGCTGGTTAACTGACTAGTTCATGGGGGTTTCAACAAGTCCTTCATGTTGAATCCCACAGGGGTGGGAGGGGATCTAATGACTCAAGCCATGTAGGGAGCCCAAATTTTTACAAAGGCTGTGCTTGTCTACTTGACGAAGTGAATAAGACGCGTTCGGGAGTCGAAGTACTCCATTGCTTCTAACCATGTTTGAAAGGCTGGAGGACTTGATGTCTGCCATTTCATAGAAACATAGAAACATAGAATTTGACGGCAGATAAGGACTGCTTGGCCCACCCAGTCTGCCCATTTCCCTACCTACTGGATAAGCTGCAGATCCTAGTTAACCAGCAGCCTACTTCTTCCTAACCCCACCCCCCAGAATTGCCTTATGACTATCCCATGCATGCTTGAATTCCACTGATTTTGACTCCACAACCTCCTCCAGAAGGCCGTTCCATGCATCCACAACCCTCTCTGTGAAAAAATACTTCCTTAAATTACCTCTGAGCCGCCTCTATCTTCAAATTGTGCCCTCTTGTTCTTGCACACCCCTTTTTTTGAAAGATGCTACCCTCTTGGACTTTGTTGATTCCCTTGAGGTACTTGAAAGTTTCTATCATGTCCCCCCTCTCCCTCCTTTCCTCGAGGCTATACATATTAAGCTCCTTAAGTCTCTCTTCATACGACTTCTGGTGCAGACCCTGCACCATTTTAGTTGCCCTCCTCTGGACAGCTTCCATCCTGTCTATGTCTTTGCAGAGACTGGGTCTCCAGAACTGCACACAGTACTCCAGATGGGGTCTCACCAGCTGTCTGTACAGAGGGATAATAACTTCCTGTTTTCTACTGGTGATGCCTCTCCCTATGCATCCCAGTATCCCCTCAACCCTCCTTGCTGCCCTCTCACATTGCTTGCCCATCTTTAGGTCATCTGATATGACTACCCCCAGGTCCCTTTCCATTCTTGTTGTTGTTAGTATCTCACCCCCCATTGTGTACTCTTCCCCTGGGTTTTTGTTTCCCAGGTGCATTACCTTGCACTTCTTAGCATTGAATCTAAGCTGCCATACATTTGACCATTCCTCTAACCTTGCCAAGTCCCTTCTCATCCTTTCCACCCCACTCTGTGCATCAACTCTGTTGTAGATCTTGGTGTCATCTGCAAAGAGACATACTTTTCCTTCCAGTCCTTCTGCAATGTTGCTTATAAAGACATTGAAGAGGACCGGTCCTAATACTGAACCCTGCGGTACCCCACTAGTAACCCTCCTTTCTTCTGAGTGGACTCCATTTACTATAACTCTCTGTGTCCTATTCTCCAGCCAATTCTTTACCCAGGCTGTCATCTTGGGACCCACTCCCAGGCTGGCTAACTTGTATATTAATCTTTTGTGTGGGACTGTGTCAAATGCCTTGCTAAAGTCTAGGTAGGCCATGTCCACAGCCCCTCCCTTCATTAGAGTTAGTCGGAGAAGTTCCACCGAAGCCTGTGTGAGCCATATCAGCTGCGCATTAGTCATCAGCCAGCTAACTGGAACAACACCGAGTAACCAGAAAGAGGGGGAGTGAGGCAAAGTGCATGCCAAGGTGTGGGAGCAGAACTGGATCACTTTCCCCCATACCACTTGGAGTGGTTTGCAGCTCCACAATATCTGTAGTAGATCCACCCCTGGGACCTGACATATCCAGCATTGGTTATTGGGTAACAATCCTATTTTATGCAGCTGATAAGGGGTTCTATACCAGAGGTGAATAACTCTGTTTTTAATAAGAAGGCTCCTCTGGTCCACACAGGCCTTATGTGCAAGCTGCCAACAATTAGACCATTCCTGAGGAGTAACTGAGATTCCAAGCATTTTTTTCCCACCTGTTTTTAGCAGGCAGAGATGGGTCTGGATCAGAGTCTCTAACCCACATTTGAATCATATCTGCTGACCCTTTACTTTGTTTAGACCAGCGGGAGATTGGGAGTGTTTCCTTAGAGGGGCCTAGATTCACCCTACAACCCATTCACTTGCAGTTAATTCTGGACCAGACACCATGCAAACTATCATCTTTTTTCTAATTAAATGGGGGTATCTGGGACACTGTACATAAATATAAGATGGAAACACAGAGTGGAAATGTATCAGACTGAAGTGAAATATTGATGAGTGTTTCAGCCTAGTCCCTCCTGCACTGATTTTCCAGGTGGGCCCTTGTATCCTCTTTCCAAGTGGTTCCTCTGTATTCCAGTCCAACACTGAAGAGGGGAGATCACAGCTCTCAGCTTATATTACTTTTGCATAGCGCTATGATTTTTACACTCAAATTTACACGTCGCCTGGGCACACACTACACTATGAGCACCACTCTCTCCCAAGGGCATCTGAAGCCTCTGATTGGGTGCTCCACATTTCCTTCAGATACAGGCCATGGACCCTCCTATTTCATCTGTCACACATGATGTCACTCTGGGATAAACGTATCTTACTGCCACCCTCTGCATTCTGGCAGCCACTTCCTGATTTACCACATTGTGCAACCTGCCCAGACTACTAGTCTACTACTCTTGTTGAGCAGCCTTTTGCATTATGTGAAACTGTGTCAAAAGCAGCATTGTTGTATCATGTTTATATTGTTACCATACTTGCCTCACCTGCTAATCAGTTACAAAATAATGATTGATTATGTCAATTAATGTAACACAATGAACATATGAAACAGTAATTATAACTGCCTGTCCTACTGCAAATACGGTTTCCAATCTGTATGTGCATTATTATTATTATTTATTTGTTCTTAATTATCTTACTGTGAATGAGGGGAGTTGTATACTGTGAAATTTTCATTGTAAAAATCTACCATTCCCAACACGGTCGAACCTGGGAACGGGCTGATATTCAGTCACTGTGCTTTACCCAAAGTACAGAATTTTACACACACACAAAAAAAAAAAGAAAAACAGATGACATGTCATTATTATTCAAATATTACATTTACAGTTGACTATAATGACAACAAATTGATAGTGAATTCTTGTCATTTAGAAGTCAATGGATCAGCTACAAGTGGACTAAATAGTTATGTGATTACATATCATAAAACTAAACTTGTGCATTATGTGAGTCTTTTATGATAAAAGACTGGCAAAATGCACAAGTTCTGACTAAGTGTTAAAAAAATACAAAAGATAACTCTAAGTACAATGAACAAAGGACAAAATAATTAATCATTTCTATAACCTATATCAGTATTATGTCACTTAGCTTGTTGGGGAACAGCTTTCTGGGTTGCTAAAAGTCACCAAAATGCACCATTTGACTTCAATTTTTCAAAATTTTCCCGGGGCATGCACCTGGACCCTCCTAGAGAGGTTCAGATTTTGTGCCCCTCCAGAATTTCAGACTGCATGACGTCCCTGGGTACTACATTGCTCTTATGCACATAGACATGTTACATATACATTACTTAGATGATCTGTGACATTTCTTGTGCATAAGATTGTATCCTATGTTGCCTACCTCCATTACTGTGGCTACACACAGAACACTGCAATGTTACAATCTGGCAAGTTCAGAGTACACTCTACTACAGGGAAACTGTACCTGTCTCTCTCTCTCTCTCTCTCCCCTTACACCACAGCAGACAGAGATAGAGAGGACATTGCAAGACAGAAAGAGACACACAGTTCAGTCTCCTGCCTTTCCCAGTTGGCACAACACAACTTTGACTGCCACTCGCTGAACCGCACATGTCTCTCTCACATTAGCAGCCTAGTTGGCAGAATGCCAAGTGGGAAAAGGAACAGTCACAGCACTCTCTGACACAGCACAGTGTGTCATGCTTCACTCCATCTCTTTCCCCCCGAAGAGCGGCATAACATTTCTCCATCTCTCTCCCCCTGAAGTGCAGCATAGCATTTCTACATATCTCTCCAGGCGGCATAACATTTCATCCTTCCCCTGAAGTGTAGTATAACCTTTCTCCACACAGATGTGGTCACTGTGGGGGTGTGTGTGTGTGGGGGGGGGCTGAATGTAGCTCCTGATACCCTGCTCACAACAACACTGCCCATGTTCAGCATGATAGGTCTTGAGACAGAGAGAGACAGAGACACACAGAACACTGTCAATATTCCGCTGGGCCGGTCCCTGTGTTGCTGTCACTGTGTGTCTCTCTCTCACTGTCTCAGCACTACAAAGGCAAAGCGAACCAGTTACCGGAGGGGACGGGACGAGTGCTTCTACAACTCTTGATATCTCTATCTCTCTCTCTCTCGCTCTCTTTTCCCAGTGTCGGAAGTGGCTGTTCTGAACAAATACAATTGATCAGAAGGGGGACGTGCTTCCTGCTTCCCACTGTGGTTTTCTATTGCTGGTTTATGTTGCGAAGGCGAGACACACTCACACAGTGGCCAAGACAAAAGGAGAGCCAGTGCCCTGGGACAGGAGCGGGGGCTGCAAAGTGAATAGGTGCACAGACAGAGACATGCGGTCACATGGGATATTGCAGAAAGTTGCTTCTGCTCTGTCTCACTTGGGGGGGCACTGCAGGAGACAACAACAGGCAGCAAGAGGCATGGAGCACACAAATGCTGCTGAATATGAAGGAAAGGGACAGCACAGTAGCCAACATCTGCTATCATGGGGTACTGCTGCCCACTTCTGTATATTTTAAGCAGATCATTTGGGATCAGAAAACCACACACGGCCGCACTCTCCTGCATGGGAATACCACTCGCTTTGTAATATTTTTAAATGACTGCTGTTTGTAACTGATTTCCCCAGACAGAACAAGTGCAGCTCAGCCCAGGGATGTCTCTTCACTGACCCTTCACCACTAGGTGTGCATATATCGGGGATTAATTAATGGTCACCAGATGGCTCTCTACCAATGAAGTACCACTCCTCCCCTACCTCATGTTATAATTTATATTATTTTGTCCCTGGAGTCATTGAAAATTTTAGTTTCCAGGTCTGCTTCTCATATCTGTTTTAAAGAAATAAGATAAGTAAGTAAGTGATTAATAAGTTCCGAGTATATTTGGGATATTGGTTTCATTTTTTTACCATGAGATATCACAATGCCTTGTATAGTTGCAGTTGGGGAATTTATAATGAGGCAAAAGGAAAGGCCGCTCAGGGGTCATTAGTGAAGCTAGGATAAAAGACAATGACAAAGCACAAAAAACAGGCTTCCACAACACAGTTGAGACAAGGCATAAAACACTTTCTTTGTGCAAAAGTTAATGCATTTATTTAAATATACATAAGATAAAAATATGCCCAACCACAGTACAAAAATACTGCCCCAACATTTTGTGTAGTTTGAACACTTTGTCAAGAGTTTTAACAAAGCTGTCAAAGTGTGTAAAACATTTGGTCACTATTGTTGTACTGCTGCTGGGCATAGTTTCATCATTAGATATGTAAATTGATTTATTAACATTTTGCACAGAGAAGGAATTCTGTGCCTTTTTCTCAACCATACAGTGGAATCCAGGCTTCATACTGAGTCTGCAGACTTGACTACAAAATTTCTTAGTTACAAGTATTGGAAAAAGTGAGAGTGAAGTGGATTATAGTAAGTCTGAATTTCATCAAAAGGTGCTAACAAGTGCCAGATTTTAAATGTCTAATTAGTAACTGGCGGAGGGAAATGAAAGTTAAAGTATCCTGGTGGAATGTGTGTGGATTATAGTAGATTGGTTAAATAGACTATGTATTTTGGATCAGCAGGCTACACTTGTTCCCGTAGTTCAATGGCCTACCCAATCAGAATAATGTTATGCTTGTGCGACTGTATAACAATGTTGTGGCTATTTGCACTCTCTATTCCATTAGGAACTACCACCCTGTAGAGCGACTGAAGGCAAGGAACCCTGTAAGAGGGCTCCACCCCTAGAGGTGCTACGAGAAGGGTCCCTTGGCTAAAGGTACCTTAGAAAGGAACCCCTTGGGAGTAAAGAGGTGAGCTGCTGGCGGAGAAGGGGAGGATGGTGGGGCAAACAGAAAGTGCTTCAGAGGGAGGCTGGAACAAATTGATTATATAGCACAGGAAGTAGGTGTGGCTGGTTGCTCACCCATAGAACTGCAAGCGCAGTCTTTCAATTCAGTGGCCTTCGCAACCAGAATAATGTTATGCTTGTGCAACTATATTACAACATTGTGGCTGTTTGCACTCTCTATTCTACTAAGAATTACCACCCTGTAGGGGTACTGAAGGCAAGGAACCCTGTAAGAGGGTTTCACCCCAGAGGTGCAACGAGAAGGGTCCCTTGGCCAAAGGTACCTAAAGAAGGAACCCCAAAATAATTGTGGCAGCCTCGCTACTAGGTGCCCTACTCCTTGTAGATTTTGGTGCTTCCATACTTGCCATAGAACAGAAGCTCCTGCCCTGCCTACCGTCTCCTTCACCCCGATGCCCCCCCCCGTCCTACTGTCAGGTGGGAGGATACCCCCATGGGCCTTGCTTTTTTTTTGTTGTTGCATTTCTTTCCAAACAGGATGCCTGTCATCTTGGCTTCTTCATTTTCTCTACTACTATCCCCCTTCCACATTTGCCCATGGCATATCACCTGCTCTTCTCTTTGCTTCTACTAGCAGGAGACATTAAGACCAATCCTGCCCCCCCCCCAAGTACCACCATTGATCATTCAAACCCTATGTGGAAATCCTCCTTTGGTTTAAAGTCTGCACACATCAACCTCTGCAGCCTCTCCTCCAAATTCATTGACCTTGAACCCTGGGTTGCCCTATATAAGCCACATGTGCTGGGCATCTCCAAAACATGGCTAAAGCCCCATCTCTCTGATGCTGCCTACTATCTCTCAGGATACTCCCTGCTGAGGCATGACAGGCCTGATAAGAAAAAGGGGTGGTGGGATGTCTCTCTACATCTATGAGCCTCTCTCTGCTACCCCCATCCTCCGCTCTGACCCTAGCTCACCCAGTGAGTGGCTCCTAGTGGAACTGACCATAAGTGCAGCAAAAAAGATGTATGTGGGTTGCTGCTATAACCCCCTCCAGGACACGCAGCAGGTCTCATCACCCACCTTGAAGGGATGGGAAGCCTCTCCTCCTCTAGGAACACCATCCTCCTTGGGGATTTCAACCTGGACTGGTTTAGTGCCCAGGAACCTGATTACTCTAACCAACTCAAGCTCCATAATCTAGTCCAAATTATCACCATCCACACCAGGCAAAACCTTAGCACCCAAAATCATGCACTTCTTGACTGGGCAATCACCAATAGAGAGGACTGGGTGCTCCTATCGGGAACTCTGTCTGATGCTAGTAGTGATCACTCCCCATCCTACCTGGTCTGGGCCTCTAAGACCAAGTACCCACCCCCTAAACTACTCTCCTGCTGTAATTTTAATCACCCAGACATCCCCTCCCTCCTTAATGATGTTCCAGTGGTAAACTGGTCAGCCTTCTACACCCTTTCTGATGTGTCTGTGGCTGAGAGTTTCTTCACAACCGCACTCCTCTGTCTCCAAAATTAACATTTCCCCCTGACTACTCGCTGAGTTGGGGTGGCTGAATGTACTGGGTTACCAAAGACCTCCTGGACATGTTGAGGGAAAGGGATAGACTATGGTCAGCCTATAAAAAGGCCCCCTCCCCTGCCCAATGGAACAATTACTGGTGGCTACAAAACCTTTGTAAACAGCCCTTGCCAAAAAGCATGCCTTCTTTCAGGGCAAACAACGGGACAGTCTTTGTGACCCCTATCGCTTCTGGAGTGAGGTCAGCTCATTACTCAACCCACACACTCATAACCCCATTATTCACCTTGACACTCCCTCTGGACATCTGGCCAACCTCGTTGATTGTGGCCAAGGCCTTCAATAAGAAATTCACAAACCTGTCCACCCTACTTAGCAAGCTGCCACCCCCGGTGACCACTGGTCTCTCTGATCATCTCCCCACCCATTCCCCTCTTTCTGTTTCCAGACCATCATCCCAAGGGTCACTGCCAAACTGCTGAAGAGCTTGCCTAGCCAGGGCAGCCTGGGCATCGATCGTCTTTTCCCTACTATGCTTAAACTTATATCACCTGCCATCTTAAAATCACTCACCCACCTCTTTAACCTGGCACTGACTACCTCCTCAGTGCCCAGCACTTGGAAGCATGCCAAGGTGGTCCCGATTTTTAAGACTGGTGACCCTCTATCCTCAGATAACTATCAGAATATAACCTTGCTCCCCCACCTTAGTAAACTCCTAGAAAGGATTGTCCACCAACAACTGTCTGACTATATTGACACACACACAACCTACTGTCCAGACAGCAACATCGCTTCCATAAACATCACTCCACCACAATTGCCCTCGCCCTGTTTACCAGTTATATTCTTAGGAACATGGACCTTGGAAGAGCAATGGGTGCCATCTTTGTCCACCTGTCTAAAGCTTTCGACCTGGTTAACCACACCCTGTTGCTCTCCTCCCTCCACACCCTTGACTGCTCTACTGACACCATGCAGTGGTTCCAAAATTACCTTTCAGATAGATCTCAGTCGATATGTGTAGGACCTTCTACCTCCCCCACCCTCCCAGTTGCTACCGGTATACCCCAGGGCTCCATCCTGGGCCCACTCTTATTCTCCCTGTTTATAAACTCTCTCTTCTATGACAGTGTCACTTGTGATGTCCTATTTTATGCAGATGACCTTGTCCTCTTCACTAGTGACATGGCTCTTGAGAATATACAGTATCCAGGGGTTTTATCCAATAACTACTCTGCAGCGCACACCTGGTTCCACTCACATCGCCTAATTTCACACTTTGCTGATGGAATTTTGCACCTCGTACTCATGGAATATTTCACAAAATGTGCAAATTTTGTGAAATATTTTGTGGAGCGAAATTTGTGGACTTCTCCCATTCTCTAATGGGGCCATGACGCTCCCCTATAACCCCCATCTTCCGCTGTCGGAAAAACAAAGAAGCCACGGTAAAGTGCCATGACCCACAAGCAGATACTAAAACTAGTTTACACTGACAGCTGTAGCCCAGCTGACCTCCAGAGTATAATGAAGCACTGTACTAATAGTGAATAGCTTTAAGCAGTAATTACTAGTTATAGATTCCAGCAGTAGCCGAGATGAACAACTGAATAAGCATAGGAATCTGTAGGCATGGGCAATAATGCACTGAAACAACAATACTACTTGATTGCATTTAAGTGGGTTTGAATCACATGGAGAAAGTAAAATAGAGTTTCAATAGATTCCAGTTTGATTCCCACTGAGTGCAAATAAACACATTGAGCGGATTTAAATCCCCAAAAGGGCTGGATAAAACTGAGGGTGTATGGAAGGAATTGTGAAGTAAATAAATGAAATGCTGAGGTAAATAAGCAGGAAAGAACCATAGTGGAATGCAAGGCTGCTGTCAGTATTAGAGTAGAGCTAGCACTGAGAACTGAGAGGAAGCTACAACAGGGAAAGGCAGCAAACTGAGAGCAAGATCCTAGGCTAGGTGCAGTGAATTAACAGAAGTAGCAGCTGAGAAGTTGGAATGGGAGCTGAAACATGTAACAATTGCAGGAGAACTAAGGGTGGTAAGCAGCTGAAAAGGAAAGGGGCTTGAGCACAGGCACAGAATTAACATAGCACACGCAAAGGACAATGAAAACCCCCAAAAGAAAAGACAAACACACAAACACAGGAAACCAGAAAACAAGCACAGGAGGAAGCACACAGTGGCTGGAAGCAAAACAAATACTACCCAAGCTGGAGAAACACATGAACACATTCAGCAGAACCAAACAGGTTCCTGACCACTGGCAACAGGAAAGGGGTGGGGCAAGTCTGAAGCAGGCCCAAAGTAAGAAGACAGACCAACAGAGCCTCTGGCTGGCAAAGAGAAAGTGCTTCAGAGGGCGGCTGGGAGGAACTGCTTATATAGCTCAGGAAGTAGGCATGGCTGGTTGCTCATCCTTAGAGCTGCAGGCATAGCCTTTCAATTATATTTATGACGTGCTTTTTGTTTGTTTGTTTTTTTCTGTGGCCCTTCTAACCACTTCATTCTGTTTGAATCCATGATGGGAACAAAACTCCTGAAAATGATTTTTAGATTTACTTTTACTTCTACTTTGCTAAAAAGAACTGCATTTAACCTACAAGCCTATGATTCAGTAGAAGCATCATTTCAAACACTGGGCCACATTCTATTCTTATTCCATGTGTACTGGCATTTTACTAAACTCATTCGATGTTTTTGATTTACATGCTAGTGCCAAGGTCCATATCAGAATTGTGTGATGTAGTTTATCTCCACACTCAGCTCTTCCATTATTGCCACAATGCACCTGTGTTCTACTATAGAACTGCTCCTTAAGGGGACATAAACTACATCACACTGTTCTAAAACTGCACTTGCCACCAGTGCATGCATCAGAAACATCCAGTGAATCTATTAACAGGCCAATAAACACCGAACAAAAATAGAACTGGATTCAGTGTTTTAAAACTCAGCTTCTTTTGGAAAATATTACTTACAGGTTGCATGCAGTTCACCTTAAATTGAAGTGGGAGTATACCAGTGTGAGAAGGCTTATGGGGCTACCTTGTGATTTTTTGGAATTACTTAATATCTCTCAGGCGGCCAAAGTCCATGTATTACCTATGCGTTCTCAATTAACTCAAACACAAATTCCATCTTTCTTTGGGCAATCACAAAATAGTGAAGCTTTTCTTTTTGAGAAAACATTTTTTTTGCAGGCCTTTTATTGAACTTTACTCTCTGGTTCATTGTTTCAAGAAGTGAAAGAACACAGGGCAGCACTCACTAATGAAGGCGAAACATTAGATCAGTATGTGTGCTGATTCCAGAAAGGGATGTTAACAACTCCCAGTGGGATATCTTATTTATCCCAAACAAGTAAGAAAAATCTCCTAAGAAGCCATTGCAGACTTCTGTAGCAATCAACCCTGCAACTGGAGGAAACAGCATTCCATTTAAAGTCATTAACTAAATGAAATTACTTAATGCTGACCTAAGATCTATTACAATGTCTGGCGCACTGTTAGACGAGGCAGTGAATACAAATAACGTAGGGATAAAATTCATATTCTAATGTTCAAAAGCAGCCTTGCACTTCAGCATGAAGTTTCATCAACATAATGTTTCAGCAATTATAACTTGCTAGTGAATATATTCTTGAATTCCCAGCTGTCCCTGTCCGGGTGGAGAGGGCTGACCGCCCCCCAGCATGCTCTCCTCCCCCCGTTAACATGCGAGGACCCCACAGAAGAAAGACAATAGCAATGCTTTGTTGATCCACATTAACTCACAAGCCTCCCCTACATGATCATGTGCTCCTTTTTGGGGGATTGAAAAAGTTAAAGTGGGGAGGAGGGGAGGGTACTTGAATGACCTCCTTTTAAGGAGAGAAAGGTGGATGGTGAAATTATAGAATGGGTTTAAATGATAAATTTGATTTAATGTTGTTGCTACACAGGAAATGACTTGCTTCTCTGGATTTGCTGCTATATTCTTTTGTTGAGCCCCTTGATTCTAGAAATCATTGATTGTTTCTTTTCTTTTTTACAGCTTAGGAGCTGGAAGCGTATGAGTCTGGATGCAGCCAATCTATTTTACATATTTAGCCATATTCCACAGATGACTTTCGTCTCCCCTAGGGGGCTACTTGATGTTTTACTACGCTAACCACTTAGTTGTAGTAGTAAAAGTGATCTATCACTTCATCATGTGGTGCAGATAATGTTTTAGCCATAGGATAGAGGGCATTTTAGGTCTTCTTTTTTTGCTACTTTTTAGATTATTAATTCACATTAGGTATTTATTAGCTATTTCACTTTAAAACTGCACTTTAAATGCCTGTCATCCCTGCACATCCAGGATTCCTAAGAAGCAATGTGTATAATCGGTAGAGTCAAGTTGGCATCCCATGCTGGATGCTTGTAGGTGCCTTGTCAGCAGCAGTTAAGTGCAATATGACACTAATAGTTTTTTTGGCAGTTACATTTGCACTTTGTATGTCTTTACTTACAGTACATGTAATAAATTGAGTTTTTTTTTAATTCTGTAGCTGGTTCCAGTTGTTTTGTGCTGGTTCTTGTTTTATTTTTTCTTATATAAATGTATTTATTTCCTTCTCTGCCCCAGCTACCCCCTTCTAACCGACATCCCAGCCTTGTCACCTCAGTCTCACCAGGACTTACCCAGAGCCCAGCCAGTCACCAGGTGCAGAGCTTGCGAGGGGTCGGTTGTCATCCACAGCTGGGATGTTTTTCCTTCATTTTTTCCTTCCCCGTTGCTGAGGCACACATGCAGGACATACACATGTGGAGGCGTGCATACATCCATGGAAGTCCCACAGCACCCTCCCTTCTATAGCGCCCACAGTCCTGCACTGCCATCAGGCCTCTACCTGGGGGCAGTTGTTTGGTGGGAGCACCAGTCCTCCCTCCCTGGGAGAGGAGAACTGTCCTCCAGACACTCAATCCTCTACCTCCTCTGCCAACCCACTGCGGCCTGTGCTTGTTCCCAAACATGATGTCAGCATGGCTCAGTTGGTAGCACATCCGCCTCTGGACCAGAAGGTCATGGGTTCTCGTCCCACACCGGGATTGGACTTGCACCTAAAAATTGCTGGCATCCGAGTGCAGTATTGGTGGGTGCTGTACTGCTGGGTGTGCCGTCCTTCAGATGAGACGTTAAACCGAGGTCCCTTCTGCTCATCCTGGTGTTGTCCTGGTGGGTGTCCAGGTGGAAGTAAAAGAACCCAGGGCACTCTTCGCAAAGAGCAGGGAACATTCTCAGTGTCTTGGCCAACATTCCCCCTTCCCATAAACCAGTTCATGCAATTATTCAGGCTGTGTGTGGGTGATGATGTGCGACATGGCCGCCACCACACATTCAGTCACTTCACTGCCAGTTTAGCATTGCTTGTAAAGCACTTTGGGATACTGTGTATGAAAAGCGCTATAAAAATGCTGATTCTTCTTCTTCTTCACTGGCGTGGTGCGAGGTGTGACATCCAGCGCCTCACCCCTCAGTGTCACTGGGCTAGCTTGTTGTTGTTTTTTTTTTAACCAGTCATGGTGTTCTGTTAGTGTGGTGTACATGTTTAAGATTTTCATGGACTTAACAGCTCCTACTCCCAACAGGCTTTAATCCCTAGGGAATGCCCTGATGTTTGGGCATTATTGCTCAATCACGCAGTTCTAAAATGATCCTTACCACCAGAGTGCAAATCAGAAACCCTTAACAATTTATTACAAAATGAGTAAAAAATGGAAAAAATAACAGATTATGAACCAGAATTTGAAACATAGCTTTTACAAAAACACAGGCTTACAGGTATCAAGGCAGTTCTCCTTAAGTGAGCCCTTGATTTCACAGGGCACATTGAAAACTAGGGCAGGGTAACATTACCAAATTCTGATTCCATGTAATTTTCACAGAATTCTTTGAAATGTCACAAAATATTGTGGAGTTTTCCAAAATTCTGTGTTTGGTCATAACTTAGTCAGTATTACAGCTAGGGTTATGAGATTTGGCAGGTATATTGTTTGGAAGAGGCTCTAAAAGGGCGCCAAGTTACTTGACATTTGGATGAGGGTGGGGGCATTATAGGGGCTCAAAGTCTGGCAATTTATTATTTACGTGAGCATTTTTGAAAATATTTCTATGCTTACATCTTAGCCCCCCTTTGAAGCCAGATAATTGATCATTTATATGCATACTTTCTTGAAAGAGTCTTATAAACTGTTAAATAGGGAGGTAATTGGTTGTGCAAATTGTAAGTTACAGGAGTTCAACATTTTCACAATTTAATTATTTGTTAAAGGGGAATTGTCGTCATCCTAGAAGGTAACACATGGGACCTATGGGTCCTGATGAGCTAAAACAAATGGACGGTACAATTTTTAAATACTATAACTGTTGAAACATTTAGTTTTCTCTGGTTGATCCTGCAATCCTTCACCTGCCATTACTGTCCCTGAGTCCCCCTAGACCAGCTCTCTTATGATGCAACTGATGGGCTAAGCTGTAAGGGAATCCTGTCTGTCAGAATAGTTGCCAGTATAGTACAGTACAATTGTAACAGATATGAAGTGCATGTTTATACTTCTAACCCTGCTACCGATCAACCAAGGATGGTACCAGGGTTAGAAGTGTAAACATGCTCGGGGCACCTGTGAGGTATGAGCGTGTGATGCAACACGCTCTTACCAAGATGGCCAGGTGAAGCTGCAGCAGCACAGGACGGTGTCTCTATACTATGAAGAACTGGTTGCAGAATATGGCAGATCAATGCTAAACCTATGAGGTTGTAATTAAAGATGATTAAAAAATCTCTGAGTCCAGAAGAGTTGGCAAGATAATAGCCATATATGTATCTTAAGCCATTTTTGTGGACTCCAAAAATTTGACATACATAGAGTTCAAGCTCATGTCACATTATTATTTGCTCTCCTCTTTTTGTGGCTCATACTGTTTTTATTTGCTAGAGATGAGTTATCGGATTTCCGATTTTAACTCTGCTGCGGAAGTTCTCCTATTTTAAACAATTGAAGCACCATTGTACTAGTTAAACTGTATAAGTGCACACATGTAAATCTACTATAGTGTGTAGTGTGTATTTGGCTTTTCAAACTGAAGCAGAAGGAGCTCAATATATTTTTGGTCACTGGCTTATTCCTAACCATGCAGTATGCTAAATGATATATGCTATATTAGGGAGTGGTCAAAGGAGCATTTTCGGGATAAGAGAGCAACTAATAAAACTGTGTGCAAATATTCTGCTGCTGGAACAAAGGTTAACAGTGAGAGCATTACCTCTAAACATCCAATAGATGCAAGTGGAGTTAATTTGCAGGCTACATATACCAACAGTGTATGCCTGTTATTGTCTAATAAAGACAAGCTATAGACAGCTCCGAGTTACTAGCTAAGCATAAGAAAAATACCATAACTGTCTCAGATACAGCTAACATATCAAATTTTGAAAAGCCACCTAAAAAACATTTAAATAAAGCATCTGAGTTAGTCAAAGGGGGTCAAACCATTATGAAAAAACACTACCAAATTAAGCGATGTACAAAAATCGAATGAAAACACCATCCCTTCTGCTGAACAACTGTCTCGCGATCTGCCTGTGCCTTCAGCAGAAGCATTACACCAGGAGGTAGCCACATCTAGTTCAGCTAAGGAAGTAAATGGAGTAGCAAATGTACATCCTTTAGACTCAGCCAACATGTTAGAGGCCATAAAAGAAATCAAAGATGAAATGTTAGAGGTCCTGGAGGAAATGAAGACTTCTGTTCAGACCATAACCAACTCCATCTCCAACTTAACGACTCTTACGAAAGGTTTCTCATTTAAAACAACTGAGATGTAGGACTGCATTTCTAAAATAGAGGATGCAGTTCCCCCAGTGGCAAAACCCTGTCATTACATGAAAAACAACTACAGCTACTAGCAGACAAAAGTTGCAAAACAGGAAGATCACTCCAGAAGGCATACCTCTCAACTGTCCCTGATTTTCAGTGATGTCCCTGATTTTGAGTCAAAATTTTACTCTGTCCCTCCTAAAATTTGTGTTTCCGTGGCTAAATATTGGGGATTGTAAACACAAAATAATGTCAAACATTAAAGTTACAGATGTGTTCTTCCTTAGAAAATGCATTTTGCACTAAGTCCCATATTCTACTAGCTTTCTGGGTGGATATCTTTAATTCTAAAGATGTGTCCCTGATTTTGGTCCTTTGTCCCTGATTTTTTTATGTCTTGTCCCTGATTTGTGAGGCAGGAGGTTGAGAGGTATGCCAGAAGGGGTAATCTCCACTTGTGTAAAATTCCAGAAAGACTGGAGGGCACACAAAACCCTGTAATGTTTTTTGAAAAATTTTTTACCCAAGCACGTGGCAAAAAATATCCGGCAGAAAAAAATCACACTAGATCGGGAACACAGAAGCGGAACTAGATTTGGTGCCACAAATCAATCATTACCCAGAACAGTTTTCATTAAACCTTACGGTTTTCAGCATATAGGACAGATTTTGAAAAAAGCAAGGATTGAAAAGGGCTTGAAGGTGGATAATGTGCTCTTTTATGTTTATCCGGATCTTTTACATGAGAGTACGATGAAAAGAAAACTTTTTAATCCCTAAAAGCACAGCTATACTTGAAGGGTGTTAGGTTTTCGATGCAATATCCTGCCAAAATCAGATTTGTGGTCAATAATAAATTGCAAACATTTGACGATCCTAATGAAGCACAGGAGGCCTTTGATAAATGTTATGCAGATCCACCTACTAGCAGTTATACTTCAGGGCCTTCCAAACCTACACTTTATTCTACCACCACAGAAAAATCAAAGATTTCTTCAGAAAATGATACAGGAATGCAAGAAAATGTAGAAGGATAAAAACTGATTGCAAAATGAAAATTGTTTGCTTTAGAGAACCCTTCCTCATTTTTCATTTAAAAGTGCAGTGTTTACTAAGGTGGGAAAAAAGTGAACTAGTCCAGAAGAAGTATTGCTTGAAAGTAAGAGAAGAAGATTGAGGATTACTGACAATTTAAGATGATGCTACAAAATAATGAGTGAATGGGGAGACTCTTTGCTTATTATAGTTTATTTGCTGCTTAATATTGTTTATTAGTATTATAGGGGGCGGATCTCATGTTTATATTAGTAAAACCCCAGATAATTAAATGCAGAAAGTAATTAAGTATACTGAATTGCATGCCATAAACTGTTTATGTTTACAAGAAACACATTTTAACCAGCAGGATTTTGACTGGTTTGCTAAAAAATGGGGTCAAGGAGTTCATTCTTATTATCATAATAACTCAAGAGGCGTAGCCATATATTTTTAAAAACACACAATAAAACCAATCATATTAAAAACATCTAAAGATGAATCTGGTAGCTATATAATAGCTGAAATCCAATTAATGAATCAGGCATTGACAGTTGCAACTTTGTATGCTCCAAATGAAAATTCTCCTAATTTTTTACTAACTTTTTTCTTCAATTAACAACACATACCCCTCCCAATGTTGTAACAGGGGATTTTAATTTAACATTAACTAAATCAGACTGTACTTCAAATGTTCATCATACACATAAAACAGTAACAAAGGTCATTAAACATTTTCAAACTGAACTTCATTTAATTGATCCATGGGTTTATTTTAATAAAGATAAAAATAAATTTTCTTTTTATTGTAATATACATAAAATGTATTCTCATATAGACATTTTTTTATACTCTGAAGCCTTGATACATCAAACTCGAAAAACAGATATCCTGGAATAATAATTTCAGAACACTCTCCCTGTATAATGCATTTGTTATGTAGTAGAGCTAACATCTCCAATAGCTGGAGACTAGACCCCACAATATTACAGAAAACTGAAGTGATTATGATATTACAAGCTAACATCCAGGAATACTTTTTGAACAATGATAACGAAGATGTTAAATTAAGTAGTATACGGGAAGCATTCGAGTTCTGGATTGGTTGATATATAAGTAAACTACAAAAAAAAATAGTAAAAAAAACATGGAATCAGAAACAGATCAGTTTTGAGCAGCAGTTACAAACTTTGCAACGATTACATAGCTCTATCTTGGATCCCCAGTTATATAAAGAAATTTTACAAAAAAAGATAGAAAATAATACTTTGATTACAGAAAAAGCAGAGAAAATGTTAATACGGACTCTCAGTAAATATTATATACTTATGGAAAAACCACTAAAATGATTATCATGGCAGTTAAGTAAAGAAAAGGAACAGAATTCAATTAATAAATTAAAAAAGAATGATGGTGCCATCACTAATGATCCGATGGAAATTAACTTAATCTTTACTGATTACTACAAAGTACTTTATCGGACACAACAGGTCCCAAATGATGTGGCAATAATGGATTATCTGGACACAACACAACTAAATTCACTTCCAGAACATTTGCAATACATTCTGAATGATGTCATTCACGGATATGAAGTAGATCCAACAATAATACAATTGCCACAAGGTAAAGCCCCAGGCCCTGATGGACTATCTATAGAACTATACAAGAAATTTAAAGATAACCTTACACCATTCTTAGTGAAGCTTTTTAATTCATTCATTACAGAGCAGAATATACTGAATTAATTTAATGAAGCGACTATTCATTTGCTCCAAAAAAAGGTAAAAAATAAATTATTTGCGAATCATATCATCCTATATCATTATTAAATGTAGACTACAAGATATTTACAAAAATATTTACAGGAAGGTTTCAGAAAGTTATTCATTTATTTGTCCATCTGAATCAGAATGGATTTATTAAAGAGCATAGAATTAATTATAATATTAGAAGAACGATTAATATTATAAATAATAAAACAAACATAGATGCAATTGTACTTTCAACAGATGCCGAAAAGGCATTTGATAAAACAGAATGGCAGTTTATTTTTGCAACCCTTCAAAAATGCAGTAGGGACAAAACTTTATTAATTGGATTAAATTCCTATATTAATTCCCTGTAGCTAAAATAAAAACTAACAATATGTTATCTCCATTTATTCAGCTTACCTGGGGAACTTGACAAGGCTGTCCATTATCACCACTCATCTTTGCACTCATAATAGAACCTTTAGCGTCAAAGATTAGGAATAAAATGAATATTAATGGAATTCAAATACAAGAGCAGGATCATAAAATAAGTTTATATGCGGATGATATGCTATATTATATGACAAATGTTTTTACCTCTCTGCCCAAGTTATTTAAGATCATAACTTTTTTTTGGGCAAAGCACCAGGATGTACAGTAAACTGGAAAAAAAATGGTTTTGTCTTTAGAGGATACATTTAAAAAAAAAGTGAATTTAAGTGTGTTGTGTCCAGATAATCCATTATTGCCACATTTTTTGGGACCTGTTGTGTCTGATGAAGTACTTTGTAGTAATCAGTAAAGATGAAGTTAATTTCCATTGGATCGGTAGTGATGGCATCAGCATTCTTTTTTACCTCAATATCTACAATAACAAGTTTGATATACTTGAAATGGTCACCACCTTTAAATACCTTGGTGTCTACCTTGACAGCTCTCTGTCCTACAGCCAGCGCATAGACCTTGTTACCAAGGCAGCTAGTGCCAGACTAGGTCAGCTCTGCTGGCATAGGCAGTGCTTCACCAAAAGTGCCATTAAGCTTGCAGTTAATAGCTCTGTGCTCTCTATCATAGATTATGGACTGGTAGTCTATGGAGCCGGTACCCAAACAGCACTTAGGTGAATCAAGATTGTCTTAAACAAAGCCTGCAGACTAGTCCTGGGTGTGGACTGTTTAACTCACACTTGTGAACTATACTCAAGCACTGGTTGGTTAAACTTGAGTAGCAGAATTCAGTACCAAGTCTGTCTATTAGCTAAAAAATCCACCCTAGGTCTTGTTCCTCCAGGAGTGAGGCAACTGCTAAGAAACTCCACTTCCTCCATACTAACTAGGGGGTCGAGTAAAGCTGCCTTCATTATCCCAGTCCACTGGACCTCACTAGGGCAAAGGTCCTTTGAATACAGTGCCCCCTGCTGGCTAAATTCCCTTAAATCTGAGCTGATTGAGGAAACAAAACTATGTCCATTTAAGGCCAAGCTGCTGCAGTACCTGGCCACACTTAATAACTGTGACTGCATCACCTGTGCCTAATCCTACTGTTATTGATAGATTATCTGTCCTGCATAACACCCATCTCCCACCCCCACTTCCTCCCCTGCCTAGTGTGACCCCACTGAGCACTTACCCCCCTTCCCCTCTTTAATAGGGTCCCTATTAGTCGATCGATTGCTTTGATTTATGAAAATTCTGACAATAAATTGTCTAAAACTATGTGACAGTATCAGCCCCATTATAAATGAATGGGGTGCGCTCACACAGCCTTTGTTTTGTGACATCACAAAACAGGGCTGCATGGGCCAGTATGAGGGCATGGTTTGCTGGGTTCTTTTGTTGCCGGTGGGCTTGATTTTAATTTTACAAGTAAAATAACTTTTGATATAGAACGACTTGTTATGCCACACTTCATTGGGAGCTGTCTGTGGGGGTAAGTTAACGAATGAGCTGGGGCAAGCAGCTACTAGGAAGCTGCTCTTTAGCCCTTCTATTGATTCTAAGTGCCCCAGAAACAGTAATACATCTGGGACACTTATACACCTAATTCATACATGTCCCAATCTTTCAGAATTTGTGTCCGGAATATTTAATTTTATAAATAGTGCAACCAAAATACACTTTAATTACGTACCAGCCATAACACTTTTGGCAAATTTTTCAAATGTTGGAATTAAAGATAAGTACTTAAGAGCTTTATACATGATCGCAACTGTCACGGCTCGCAATATATTTTACTTCACTGGAAGGATACTGAACTCCCAAAAATTGAAATGTGGCTTAGTTACAGGAAAAACATAATGCAGTTAGAAAAACTGCATTATATAAGAAGTGACCAGATTAAAATATGTAATAAAATATAGGCCCCTTTCCAGGATGCAATGAATAATGAATAATTAATAGATTTATTAATGTAAAATATTGTAATTTAAAGCATATTGTTTTAAAAACTGTCATAAAACCAAGTTCTTTATTATTTTAGGTTAAATGATGTAAGTTTAAGTGAAGCTTAAATGCAGAACTCCTTGGACCCTTGTATAGGTAGGTTGGTATGGCATATGATGTAAAGTGAATAGCTCAGTTTTTTCATAATTGAAATGCTATGTTATATGACTGATCTTTCACACCTTTGCTGATTCATACCAAAAAAAAGAAGTGTAAACATGCACTTCATATCTGTTACAATTTTATTATACTATACTGGTAACTATACAAGCAGGTAGGAGTCCCCTGTGGCTTAGCCCATCAGTCATGTCATCATAGGGCTGGCTGCGGGGGACTCGGGGACAGTAATGGTGGGAGCAGGGTCACAGGATGAACCAGAAAAAGTTATAGATTTCAACACTTGAAGTATTTAAAAAGGTAGGTACCACCTGTTCATTTTAGCTAATTGGGACCTATAGGTCCCATGTGTTTCCTTATAGGATAATGAAAATTCTTCTTTAAATTATGTGAAAAATGTTAAAATAGTTGAACATTTATTGCTCCAGTGCTATTTCATGTATACACTAAAGATTTGGCATGCATAGCAAAGTAAATATGTCCTAGAATTCTACTAAGATGGAGAAAGGATAAAGAACCACAGCACACCAGGCATTCCTGCTTAAAGCTGAACTGGCCTAAAATCTCACAGTGATTTGCATATACAGTACATCCCATGATACTTTGCATTATGGGAGTATGTGTGATTTTGTATTTCTAAGATGGATAAATGTGGTTTAGTAGGTTAAAATGTATTGTGGATACTTTAGAAATTACTAATTGGCACAATTTGCTCAAAAATTCATGAACATATCACATGTAATGCCACTAGAACTCCACTTGTGGTATTTAATTTTCACAAAGTACTTGTCACCACTAAATCACCTTACCTGCACTATAATCATGGCCCTGCAATACCTTTTCAACTCCCCTGTAACAAGAGATGGCTACCATCATACTTCATCATGACTAAAGATATCCAGATACTTCTGTCACAGTGGCCTAAGTCATAGCTAGTTGTAAGGCTTAGTGTCACTTAGTGCCACTGTTTTCAAATAGTAAAAATATACGTTGTTATCTACAGGGTTGTTAAAAAGTCATCAGGTGGCACTGTATGGAAACAATGCTGCACACGCATGTGTTTTCACAAGTCACTAAGTCAGTCAGATCTTGTGGTTATCTGGCATATTAAAGAACTCAGGCTAGTGAACAGTGATGTTCATGACTATTCTTCATGGTTAATCACTCAAGATAGTGACCTGATACTTGGCACCAATATATGTTTAATATGGAGCCTTCTATGAATGATACCTTATTGTCACTTTACTCAGCCTTTAGCTTCCTCTACAACTGCAACTCAAGTGAATGACTGGGCAGAATGTATTGACATGGCTTCAACAAAGTATCACAGCATTCCACAATTTCACAAAAGCTATGAAAGTCAACTACAATTACTGATGCTATTTAGGAATCTTTGACTGCTTATAACTTGGCCAGCCACTGAACAAGAGATTAGGGAGTTAAACACACACAGCCTCTTTTTTTCCCCATATTATTTTTTCTCCTGGCCGCTAGCTTGTATCTCAGGGATATACCCTGTTTACAGGGATATACCCCTGATCAAGTGGAAACCAGCCATCATTCAGTTGGCTACTGGTTTTCTAAAACATTTGTTTTCCATTCCATCTCCCCTAGTGGAGGTGGTGCCTATATCAACCTTGCACAGACGCAGCTTCTCCTGTGGCAGGAACAAACTCTCAGGCCCAGCTGCAGGGGTTGCTGAGTAGATGGAACCCACCACCAGCCTCCTCCGACCTAGAAGCAATGCTAAACAACAGCTCTCTCAGCCATGGCCTGTCTCCCTACATGACTTCCCAGGCCATACCTCTCAACTGTACCACATTACAAGGAACGTTCCTCATTTTACTTCACAAAAGCTCCTCGTTCCACATTGTGAGGACTTTTTCCACATTCAAAGTCAAAATTTCATAGCAAAAATCCATAGTAAACGATACAAAAAAATATATTATTCAATTAATAACAGACTTTCTGAACATAAATGCAACATTTTAACAGTATTTTGAGCGTCTTAGGTAAAGATTTGATTAAATGTTCACCATTTTACCCATTTGTTCCACATTTTGACAGGCAATGTTCCACATCTGGGGGAAAAAGGTTATGAGGAATGTCCCAGGTTGATTTCCAGACCTGGGTTGTCAGCACGGCATGGTGACGCTCTGTGGTTGGCCAGGGGGGTGGCCTCGAAGCCTAATATTTAGGGTCAATGAATCTAACACAATTGGTAATATTCTGTTCTCTAGTTTTAAAGCTGTAGGGGCTTAAAATGATGCAGTTTACATAACTGCAAAGTGTAATTTTAAAATTTCCCAAAGTTTTGTGGCATATAACTCAGTCACCATTAAAGACAGAGATCTGAAGCTTGGTATACATATGTATGGACCTTAGCAAAGTCACCTTACCATGTTGGGTGCAATTTGGACAAATACATTTAGTTTACATAATTGCAAAATGTAATTTTAAAATTTCTAGCTGGCTCTGTGGTGCTGAGCGTTAGGTCAACGTTCTGGCACACTGGTGACCCGGGTTCACAACCCAAACTCAGTTGCTAGGAACAGATGCCGATAGGAAGGGAGCTGAAAGTATCCCTTGAATACTTCCCTTCCAGATGAGTGGATTGTCATGTGCTGCTCTCATAGCAGATCCATGTGGTGGTTTATGGAGGTGTTCCTGGCGGCATGGGTGGCCACATGCTGCTGAACATCCCTGTCCCCAGGATGCCACCACAGACACACAAACTATGGGAAGTGGGTGGGTGCCCCAGAAAAGCAAAACACATGGTTGCCCTGCAGTGCAGATAACAGCCTTCAGTAGTCTTCCTGCACACTGCCAACCACCCAGTGCACCATGCCTGGCCCCAACCATCTTCCCCAGTGTAACAGGCACTCCCTCCCCCGCTGCACCCCCGATGGGGGGGGCTCCCCAGCAGGGATAAGCTGGATCACCAATGTGGAATGTCAGCAGAGCTCTGGGGGAAGTCGATACAGGTGTGGCAGTGGGGGTTCAGTCAGATGGGCAGAGGGAGAGCCAGTATGCAAGAGCCCAAAGGAGTGGGGCTGCAGGGGGGCCCTGGCGGAGCAACGAAAAAAAGAAACAAAAAAATTTCCAATCATTTGAAGGTTTATAACTCAGTCATCTTTAAAGATAGAGATCTGAAACTTTGTAGACTTCTGCATGGACATTGGTAAAGTCATCATATCAAAGTTGGTACAGTTCAGATAAATTATATAGAAATAACTGAAATCACAATTTTGGCAAATGTTTGTGGAATTTTCATAGAAATGCCATGAAGTTTCACAGAAAAAAAAGCAGAATTTCACCACAATTTTGCTGGCAGCAGACAAATTTCTCCCAGCACTACTGAAAACAGTGTCTCATTTCCACTGTTGTCCTGGGGCAAGAGGCCACCTCTCACATGTGTACATAAAATTATGTTCACAACCTACTAGAGCTGAACATACCTTTCCTAGTTCTAATTAGAACAAAAAAGGATGTTAAATGTTTTTGTATCCAGACCTCTTTTTAAACATGATTATTTAAATACAATATCATGTTAATAAAAAAATATGGGGGACAAGTCATTCTTCAGGTACATCAGTGAGAGAAGGAAGTCCAGGGGAAGGATTGTAAGGCTCAAAGGAGATAAAGGGAAGTATGTAGAGGGGGACAGAGAAAAGGTAGAAATACTGAATGAATACTTCTGTTCAGTATTTACTGTGGAAGGGGAGGGTCAGGGACTACAGCTAGGAAGCAAGTGCGCAGGGAGGGAGGAGGTAGATACCAGTCCTTTTCCAGAAGAGAGGGTCTTGAGTGAGCTCACCAAACTGAAGGTGGACAAGGCAATGGAACCAGATGGCATTCATCCAAGGATACTAAAGTAACTACAGATGGCGCTTGCAGCCCCACTGGCAGCCCTGTTCAGTGAGTCTCTCCAGACTGGGGTAGTCCCACAGGACTGGAGGAGAGCACACGTAGTGTCTCTGTACAAGAGCAGAAGGAAGAAGGAGGCAGGAAACTACAGGCCAATCAGCCTCATCTCAGTGGTGGGTAAGATTATGGAGGCACTGCTTAAGGAAAGAGTAGTGGACTACCTGAAGACCAACTGAGCCAAAGATCCTAGGCAGCATGGGTTCACAGCAGGCAGGCCATGTCAAACAAATCTGATTGATATTTTGACTGGGTAACAAAGGTTGTGGATCAGAAGGGAGCAGTGGATGTTGCCTACCTTGATTTCAGCAAGGCCTTGAACACTGTACAACTTAAAAGGCGGGTAAACAAGCTGACCAGCCTGGGGGTAGGCCAGAAGGTAGTGAACTGGGTCAGGAACTGGCTGGGGGACAGAAAGCAGAGGGTAGTGGTAAATGGGATCCAATCCAAGGAAAGGAGGGTGACCAGTGGCATTCCACAGGGATCGTCCTGGGGCCAGTCCTTTTCAATATCTACATCAGTGACATTGCAGAAGGGCTGGTAGGAAAGGTCTGCCTATTTGCAGATGACACCAAGGTCTACAATAGGGTAGATACACCAGATGGGATGGAAAACATGAGAGGGGACCTGGAGAAACTGGAAGAGTGGTCAAAAGTGTGGCAACTGAAGTTCAATGCAAAACAAGTGCAAAATCATGCATCTGGGAAGGAAAAATCCTGCAGAGAACTACAGTCTGGAGAGGGAACTGCTAGCAACCACCAGGAAGGATATAGATTTGGAGATTATCATCATAGACAACCTTAAAGTGGCCAAACAGTGTACAAAGACTGCAGGGAAAGCAAGCATAGAACCAAGGAAATGAGCACTCAGGAACACGGAGAAATTAAATCCAAGTGTTTAATCCATGTAACAATTCCAGGACCCCTGCACTTTGGCTTTACGCCTTCAAGGGGGTATAACCAATCTTTCAAACAACAGTGTATATATATGCTCTTCATGATGACATCACGAGGGTAATCAGTGTGAAGCTGCCCTCCCCAGCCAGCCAGTGCATCCGAGGACGCCCCCCACCACCGAAGCTGCTCAACAGGTACGGACGCTCTGCTGAATCGGAGTGTGTGTTGGCACCAAAAAACGGAAATTCAAATCCTGGACAAAAGAACTCTAAAGGCTCTAGCCCTAAGGACTTTAATTTGTATCTACTGTCAGCACAGCCTTATAGATGGTCTATTTGCCAGCTAATTAACTCATATTTTTACTGATTTAATTGCTTTCTGTGGGACCCTTAACAAAAAGTTAACATACTGCTCAGCTGTAGAACATACGCAGATACATAGAAACATAGAAACATAGAAGTTGACGGCAGATAAGGACCGCAAGGCCCATCCAGTCTGCCCATTCCTTTTTCTACCTTATAAATGTGCCATCGGCCTTTGCTCTGTCAGTGACCTATCTATTCATAGTCATTTGTATTGCTCCTTTATGCCTATCCCATGCCTGTTTGAAGCCCTGCACTGTATTCATAGCCACCACTTCTTGTGGTAAGCCATTCCATGCATCTACCACCCTTTCTGTGAAAAGAATTTCCTCATTCCCCTTAATCGGCCTCCTCTAATCTCATGCTGTGTCCTCTTGTCCTGCTATTTTTCTTATATTTAAACATGTTAGACTCTTTCACCTTGTTTATGCCCTTAAGGTGTTTAAATGTCTCGATCATATCACCTCTCCCTCCTTTGCTCAAGGGTATACATATTGAGCTCCGTTAATCTGTCCTCATATGTCTTCTGATGCAGTCCCTGCACCATTTTGTTGCCCTTCTCTGGACTGCCTCAATTTGGTTAATGTCCTTGTGAAGGTGTGGCCTCCAATACTGCCAAGTACTCCAGATGGGGCCTAACCAATGTCTTGTATACAGAGGATTATTACCTCCCTCTTACGACTTGTGATACCCTACTAATACACCCTAACACCCCCCTAGCCTTACCTACTGCTTTAGAGGTCTGCTTGGATGATTTTAGGTCATCAGTGATGATGATGCCCAAGTCTCTTTCTTCCTTTGTGACTGCGCAACTCCTCCCAGCCTATAAGTGGCTTCAGGGTTTCTCTTCCTATGTGCATGATTTTGCACTTTTGCATTAAATCCCAGTTGCCACTCTTCTGACCATTCTGCTAGTTTATCCAGATCTCTTCTCATTCTGCCCACCCCATCTGGATCATCTACTCTGTTGCAGATCTTGGTGTCATCTGCAAAGAGACAAGCTTACCCTCTAGTCCATCTGCGAGGTCACTAATGAAGATGTTGAATAGGACTGGCCCCAGGACTGATCCCTGAGGTACCCCACTTGTGACTTGCATCTCTTCTGACTGTATACCATTTACTACCACTCTCTGTTTTCTGCCAGTCAACCAGTTTGCCACCCAGTTGACCAACTTCTGACCCACCCTGAGCCTACCTAGCTTATTTATCAATCTTCTATGTGGAACAGTGTCAAAAGCTTTGCTGAAGTCAAGGTGGCGACATCAACTGCTCCCCTTGGTCCACCACTCTGGTTACCCAGTCAAAGAAATCTATGAGATTAGTTTGACAGGACCTTCCTTTTGTAAACCCATGCTGTCTTGGATCCTGTGCCCTATGGATTCCAGGTGTTGCACTATCCTTTCCTTAAGAGTGCCTCCATAATCTTGCCCACTACTGAGGTAAGACTGACCGTCTGTAGTTCCCCGCCCTCCCTGCTACCACTCTTGTGGAGGGATCACATGAGCTCTTCTCCAGTCTTCTGGGACCTCTCCTGTGCTCAGAGACTCACTAAACAATTCTGCTAATGGCTCTGCTAGTTCCTCCTTTAGCTCCTTAAGTACCCTGGGATGTATGCCATCAGGTCCCATTGCCTTATCCACCCTGAGCTTAGCAAGCTCTTGTAGGACCCTTTCTTTGTGAAGGGAGTAGTGCTCACCTCCCTCCCCTGTGTCCATGATGCTGAGCTGTTGGCCCTGCCCTACCTTCTCTTCAGTAAATACTGAGCAAAAGTATCTATTTAGGATAGATGCCTTTACAGGGTCCTCCTCCTCACATGCTCCTTTTCTCCATTAAGCTTAGCAATACCCCTCTAGACTTTCTCCTTTCACTAATGTATCTATAGAAAGTCTTGTCACCTTCTTTTACTGTTCGTGCTAGTGTTTCCTCAGTTTGGGACTTTGCCTGCCTTACTGCCCTGCTTCCCTTAGGGCAGTTTGGTATGCCTCCCTATCTTCATCCGCTGTGTTCCTTATATTTTCTGAAGGCCAGCCTTTTTGGCTCTGACCTTTTCTGCTACTGTATTTGAGAACCAAAGTGGTTTCCGTCTTCTTTTGCACTTCGCTTTCTGTCTAACACAATGGGATGTTGCTTCAAGTATTGTATCCTTAATGCTTGCCCACTTTGCCTGTACCTCCTCACCTGTGTTTCTTTTGCCAGGGCTAGCTTAACTCTGTTGGCCATCTTATCAAAGTCAGCTCTCTGAAGTCCCATATTTTTGCCTTGGAATGGGATGATTTAGATGTAGTAGCCAAATTGAACCATACCATGTGATGGTCACTGGCCCCCAGGTGACCTTCTACCTGGAGATCTGTGATCCCTTCTTTGTTAGTCAGTACTAGATCTAGGATAGCCCTGTCTCTTGTGGGTTGCTGTACCAGTTGTTTGAGGCCCTCCTGCAGGAATCCACTATGAGTCTAGTTCTGGCAGATGTTCCTGCTGGTATTGACCAATCTGTATCTGGCATGTTGAAGTCTCCATTATCAGAACCTCCCTTTAGCTGTCATGTTTGTATATCTTCTAACAGTAATGTGTCTATGTCCTCCCTCTGGTCTGGGGGCCTGTAGACAACCCCAGTTCTTATGGCTGTCCCATTTCCTGTTTCAGGGTGACCCACAGTTCTTCTGGCTCCTTATGTGTATTCTGAATTTCTGTAGCTTTGATATTTTCATTAACATACAGGGCCCTCCTCCCCCTTTTGCACCTCGGTCTCTTCTGAACAATACATAGCCAGGTACTGAAGTCTCCCAAGTGTGGTTACTGGTAAACCACGTCTCACTAATTGCTACTATGTCCAGTTTAGCCTCTGACATTATTGCCTGCAGGTCTGGGATCTTATTTCCAGGCTGTGAGCATTTGTGTACATGATTTTCCATTGGCCAGATTTTGAAGTGTTAGTTGTTGGGTGAAGTTTGGCATTACCCTGTGCATCGTATGGGGAGACAAACCTTTTTCTTACCTGGTGATGCAAATGAATGGCAAACACGCTTGAATTCCTGTTTGACCACTAGCTGAGGGGAGGTGTTCTTCCCATTCGACTGTATGGGGTGCAGCACCTCTCCCATTTGCTAGTTTAAATATTCTGCAAAGACGTCAAACTTCTGCCCCAATGCACTGACTCCTCTTTAGTCAGATGCAGTCCATCAAATTTAAAGAACTGGGCCTCCCAGAACTGTTGCCAGTTCCCTACAAATCTGTGTCCTTTTCCTGGCACCAGTCCTTGAGCCACGTGTTTAGCTCCCTATCTCCGCTTCTCTGACCTTCCGTCCATCTGCTCCCTTCTCCCAGACTGGCAGGATCTCAGAGAAGGAGATGCCAGACGAAATAGATGATAGTTTGTCACCCAGCCTAGTCAGGTGTTCCTTGGTCTCCACAACTGACCGGCTGGCGAGATCATTAGTCCCTATGTGTACTAGGACATCAATGTTTTCTCCTGCTTTGTGAACAATTTTAGCAATGCGGTCAGTGTCTCTCCATGCTGATGTACCTGGAGACATCTGACCATCACCCTGGCTGGAGATGGGTATCAACTCCCGAATCATGGAGTCTCCTATGATCAGAAGTTTTTGGATTTCCTTTGTGCTTGTTTAGTTTTGGTTCCTGATTTGGGTGAGTATTGTTGTGTTAGCTCCTGTGCCGCAGTGTCCTGCTCTGCAGTGTCTTCTGCCTCTTTATTTGATTTCAGAGATAGAGGCAGATACCTGTTTGTAGTGTTTATATGGTTTTTGGAGGTAATGTGTTGGAGAGGAGAGAGTGATGGGGCACCTGATTTGCTCCTCCTAACCACCTGCCAACCTCCTGGACCAACTACCCTCTGCGGTCGAGGTTTTTCTGTTGGATGCTGAGGAAATGGCGGGTGGTTCCTATAATGTATTTCCTCTTCAATATGAAATTTGAGGCGTGCAATCTCTGCCCATGCTGCCGGAGCTGAGACCTAAGATCTCCAAAGGCCCAGCATGTGGACAGTGTCCTAAATCCTGTAAGACTGTCCTTCTGAAAATTGTTCCACAGTACCTGCAGTTAATGAAATCCATTCCAAATAAGTTGCTGGGTTTGTAACCAGTCAGAGTAATTAGAAGGAAAAAAATGCAAGTAATGGTTTAATTGTGCTTTGTTTAACTTGTTATAACAAGTTAAATTACTAGTGCCCTGTAAATGAGATCACCTTGTGGAGGCCCCACTGATCCGCCCCTTCCTGCTCTGCCACAGGAAATGTCACAACTGTGGTACCCTATAAAAGGAGTGTAGCGTGGGGTGGCTGGGCCCTTCCCCTACCTAAAAAGAAGAACCACGGACGAAAGAACAAGGAGGTAAGAGCAGAAACAATCAGTCAACAACAAATGCAGTAACCCTGAAAGCTTATCCTAATGTTAGATAAAACTGTAAAACCTGTAAAGCACCACCTGTAATAATTTCAGAGAAGATATACCCTGTAAGAAACACTTTGCTCCAGAGAAAAATAAAGCAGTAACAGAAGATATACCTTGCAAAAGACAATTTGAATCAGAAAATTACAGCAGTAATCTGTTAGCACACACCTGTAGGCACATCTTGTAATAATGCAGAAGAAGGTATACCAGCAACAACAATTTGAATCAGAGAAAAAATAAAGCAATGAAATGTTAGCAACAAACAGTAGCAATCCCTGTGAGTAAAAAATAAAAACACCACCACACAGTAAATCTGCTTAGCCAAACTAAGTCTTAATCCTTCCCTTGCTCTGGTAAGTTTCTCTACTCTGCCTTTCAAGCAGTCTTAGAAGGAAAGAGCTCAGGTGAAGCTAGGTGCCTTGGCCAGCAAACCAAGTCTTCTACCCCAAGATATCAACTAACCTGACTTTTAACCTTCTTTCTGTTGGAAATTACTGACAGTTTGCCAGCTCCACCCCCACATACACACCTAATCCTTTGGAAGAGCTGTGGGAGGAAAAGCAATTAGCTCCTTCAATGTGAGAAGGAGACTGAAACACCTCTGAGACAACAAACCTTTCAACAAACAAGAATAAAATAAAACACAGTGTCAAACAGTAATTTTGCTTAGCCCAATGATAAAAAAGTCACAAAAATGTAAGCTCCACCTGTAATACAGTAATTTCAGAGAAGATATACCCTGTAAGAAACACTTTGCTCCAGAGAAAAATAAAGCAGTAACAGAAGATATACCTTGCAAAAGACAATTTGAATCAGAAGATTACAGCAGTAATCTGTTAGCACACACCTGTAGGCACACCTTGTAATAATGCAGAAGAAGGTATACCAGCAACAACAATTTGAATCAGAGAAAAAATAAAGCAATGAAATGTTAGCAACAAACAGTAGCAATCCCTGTGAGTAAAAATTAAAAACACCACCACACAGTAAATCTGCTTAGCCAAACTAAGTCTTAATCCTTCTCCCTTGCTCTGGTAAGTTTCTCTACTCTGCCTTTCAAGCAGTCTTAGAAGGAAAGAGCTCAGGTGAAGCTAGGTGCCTTGGCCAGCAAACCAAGTCTTCTACTTAGTTTATTTGCCAGCTAATTAACTCATAGTTTTATTGATTTAATTGCTTTCTGTGAGACGCTTAACAAAAAGTTAACATTCTGCTCAGCTGTAGAACATATGCAGATATTATTTAAAGGTGCTTGCATTAGTAATTACCAGTCTGCCTGATTACACGTACCATACGTGTTGCTCCTCCCTCTCTGTTCAACTATAAATTCTCTGTCTTCATTCCTTCACAGTCGGGGTCGCGAGGGTAAGCACTGTGAAGCTACTCTCTGATCAGCCAGTGCATCCGAGGACACCCCCCCGAAGCTGCTCAAAGGGTACGGATGCTCCGCTGAATCGGAGTGTGTGTTAGCCCCTCCACCCTCACCACCGCCCTTAGTGAGCTCCTCACTTTATAGCAATCACTCACGTGACTTCCAGAACCTATCAGCCCACTCTCCCATTTGCAGCTTATTAGCTGCTACCACTAGTGGCCGCTATACCTCTGCTTAAGCATTTTCTCCACTTATTTCTGCCAATTATGCTGCCTTTTCTATCCCTGCTATTTTTCTCACTTGCCCCACTGGCATCCCTTCCTCCAGCTGTCCTCCCAAAAAGGGAACCACCCCCACTTATGAACCACTGCTTTATCCCCCCAGACCAAATATGCAAACTGTCACCAATAGCAAGCCCACGCTAAAGTGCACAACTGGGCCATTAACGCTACCATCCTGCCCCCCTCTTTTCTCCCAAGTCACACTGTTCTTCGCATCCCAGCCCTCCGCAGCCCTCCGTCCGCCGCCTCAGATACAGCCCCTACCACCAGGCCCAAATACTTCTGGCATAAATCCAAACAGTATATCATACTGCTACTCTTCCTGGCTGGGGACATTGAGGCCAACCCTGGACCCACCCCCACAAATGCTCACACCTCGTTTTCACTCCCTAAAGGTCTCAGGCTCCTGCACCTCAGCACCTGTAGCTTACTAAACAAAATAACCATGCTGCAACCAATCGCCCTATCCTATCACCCTGATATCCTGATCATATCTGAAACCTGGTTAAAGCCTCACCACACTTTATTTTATTTATTTTTATTTTATTGAAATCTAGGATTACAAATACCTTTGAGCAGGAATTGCTCATTTACAAAGGTTCCACGTCGAAGGAATGGGGGTATACATACATACAAAGGTCAACATAGTAATACCTAGTTACACAATAAAAAGTAGTAAGAGACTGAGGCTTAGGAAATTCCAGTAATTCAAAATGCACCAAATGTTAGGTAGCATGACATACCAGCCAAGGGCAATCTTAGAAATAAGTGCTGCAGGTGAGAGGGGGGGTATGCAGGCAGGAAAGCCATTGTCAGAGGGTAGAGGGTGAGGGTAAGAGCTCTAAAGGGGAAGGAGGGAAGGGATAAAAGTCAGGAAATGCCTGGGGGGAGGAAAGGGAGAGGGGGAAAGAGGGTAGGCAGGTAGGAGGGGGCAAGGCGGGGAGAGGTAGCTGTCAAGACTGAAGTGGAGGGCAGTGAGCGGTGGGCCCCTGATTAGGTGAGGCAGTCACAATGACTAGTTGAAATGAGATGAAGTCGGAGTTGTCTCTTAAAAGGGCCAAAAGCAGCAGCAGTAGGAGTTTCTTTGTTGAGAGTATTGCACCACTGTGGTGCTCTGTGGGCAAAGGCCCTCTGGCCCATGGTAGTCCGGCATCTGGGGACAAGGAAGGGTTAGTTGTTGTGAACTTCTAGTTCGCTGGGTGCTATGGTGGTCAATAAGGAGGAGGACTTTTTGGCTAAGAGGCAAGTTTGATACTGTATCCAGCTGATGAGAGGAAGCCATCCTGCCCGAGTGTACAGGTCACAAGTGTGTGTAAGTTGGTCAGCCCCAGTTAGAAGCCTGTATGCTTTGTTGAGTGCACCTGTAATTCTGCGGAGGGCAGAGGCGGAGGCAGAGCCATAAATTGCTAGTCCGTGATCGATGATGGAGGTGACAGAGCTGTTGATAGCCAACCGGAGAGTGTCAGGAGTCATGCAGTGTTTGTGCCTGTAGAGCAGGCCTATACGGATGTTGGTGGCTTTGGTGACAGAATCTATGTGCCGATGGTAGGAGAGTGAGCTGTCCAATGTGACACCTAGGTATTTAAAATCAGGAACTTGTTCAAGTAAGGTCCCTGTTTGGTTTAGGATGGTGAGGTCATGGGATTTGTACTTGCTCCTGGCATTGTAGAAGGTCATAACCTTTGTTTTGCTGTAGTTTATGACCAGTTTGTGTGACTTGAACCATTCTTTGATGCACATGAATTCAAGCTGTAATTGTTTCTCAAGGAGCTCTGCATTTTGGTGGTTGGTGAACATGACTGCGTCATCAGCGTAGAGCAGTAATTTCTGGTGGCAGACACTGGGAAGGTCGTTGAGGAAGAGGCTGAAGAGTAGTGGCCCCAGGGTGGACCCCTGTGGGACCCCTGAAAGGACTGGCTTTTCTTCCGAGGTGACGCCGGCAATCCTAACCCACTGGACCCTCTCCCCAAGGTAGCTTGAAAACCAGAGCAGTGCTTCATTGGAGAGCCCAATGTTTGATAATTGCTTGAGTAGGAGTGGATGGTTCACAGTATTAAAGGCTTTCGTAAGGTCAATGAATACTGCCCCTATGCAGTTTGCTTGATCGAGCGTGGTATGGATGAAGCCCATGAATTCTAATAGTGCAGTGGTGGTACTGTGCCCTTTTTGGAAACCATGTTGCTCAGGACACAGGATGTCGTATTTTTCCAGGTACTTGACTAGTTGGTCTGAGGCGATACGCTCCAGGGCCTTAGACAATGGAGGGAGGATGGAGATAGGTCTGTAGTTGGAGTGCAGTGATTTGTCTCCACTTTTGTGTACCGGTGTGATGGTCACCTGTTTCCAGTGAGATGGGAACTGGGACATCCTTAGTGATAGATTGAGGACCTTTGTCAGGGGTTCAAGGACTTCTTCAAGGACAAGTGTTAGCAACTTCAGGTCAAGGGAGTCACTACTGTAGCCTGTGTTGTGAATGGCCTTCCGAATATAGGTTCTGGCTTCATGCACTGGGATCTCCTTGAAGTAGAATTGTGGGGCAGGGTGTAGGAGAGGAGTAGTTGCATGAGGGTTACTATTAGAGGGGACATCAAAGAAATTAGAAGGGAAAACACTATCCAAGTTGGAGAATGCATTGTTAAAGGTGGTGGTGATTGTGTACAGGTCAGATGTTTGTGTTCCATTTATGTTGAGCATGGTGGGTGGTGACTTAGGGTCCTTGCCTGTAAGGTCTTTCAAATTACTCCAACATTTTTTTCCATCACCCCAGGAGTTGGAAGAGCTTTAAGTACTTGCTTTTGGCGCCCTAACTGCCCGCGTGCACTCATTTCTAGCAGCTTTAGACTTTTGAATATCCCCAGGTTTGGATGTTGCAGGGGCACAGTGCCAGAGATGATCCCTATGTTTGAGTAAAGTGATTAGATCGGGGGTTATCCAACGGTTAGCTCTGCCCCTGACCTTCAGGTTTTTGAGAGGTGCAAAGATATTGCAGGCCGCAGTGAAGTGGCTGATGAAAAGGTCTAAGGCTTGGTTTACATCAATGGCAGAGTCGATTGGTGTCCAGTCCAGGTGGCTTAGGTGTATCGTTAGTAGCTCAAGGTACCCCTGCTTTAACACTCTGGTGTAGATTATTTTAGGAGGGGGCTTAATGAATTTGTTTGTCCAGGTACATGTGACCGGTGAGTGGTCACTGATCCCGTCAGGGAGCACTGAGACTTTTGAGATTCGTTCAGGGTGATTAGTAAGGATCCAGTCCAGAAGTGTGTGTGACCCTGTCCTATAGTTGCATCTGGTGGGGTGGTAACAAGCTGGGTGAGGTTCTGTGATGTGACAGCATCCTTGTAGTTTCTGGCCTCAGCGATAGCCAATTTATGTTGAAGTCGCCTAGTACTATGAGTTCAGAGTTATGGTGTAATCCCTGTAGGCTTTCCAATATGTTCATAAATCCATTAGGCTGATCTTTAGGGGGTAGGTACACAGAGGCAATGATGAGCTCCTTGTTGTGCACCCCGAGTAGAACTTTAATAGCGAGAACCTGCGAGGGTGGTTTAGGGTTTGAGACCGGGAAGACTTGACCCAGATAGGAATTTCTCAGGTAGATGGCACAGCCTCCACCTAGTTTGGAAACCCTGTCCTGCCTGAATATAGAGTATCCAGGGATGGTGACTGCAGCATCTGGTATCTTGGAGTTAAGCCATGTTTCAACAACAGAGAGTACATCAGGGCTATGTTGCTGGACCCAGGTTTGCAAGATGTCAAGTTCGTTAAGGAGGCTGCAGACATTGATTGAGGCTAATGTGAGGGACCCCTCCCACCTTTTTGTGGCATGGGGTGCTCGGCTGGTAGGCCCCGGGTTAGGATGAACATTTCCAGATATCAGAAGTAGCATAAGTAGTATCCTAAGAAGTGCGCTTTAATCATTTTGCAGACTAGTTTTGTTGTAGGGCATCTAGTCCTCTTGGCCTTGCTGGTCTGCGTTTGCCCCGTGATATTGCAGAGCACAATATATAAAGCCATGTTCTCAGAGGTGCCACGTGATTGATGAAAAGTAATCAAATCCACAGGAAATGGTGAACTGCCAGGGACCAGAAAACTGTTATTGTAGCTCAAAGACCCAGAATGTGATAAATTCCTGAAGGGGTTAAATTTCTGAAGGTGATGAACACTGGCCTGGGGCATACGCAGGATGTAAAAATCCTTCAGCATCAACACTGATACTGAAGTATACATCCCTGGCTACTCAATCATCAGACATGATCGACCAGGGAAAAAGAGAGACGGTGGAACAGCCATGTAAGTCTCCTCTAGGCTGCAGTTTACTATGGTGCACATACCCTCACTTCCAGCCCACATCGACTCTCTCCTAATCAAACTCTCACTCTTGCGTACCACCCCTGTGTACATTGCAGGTACCTACTGCCCCCCGGCACCCCCCCACATGACATCCTAGCTCACCTGGACACGCTAAAGTCCTTAACCATGGAAGGCGAGCTTCACGCCATTGGCAATTTTAACCACAACTGGCTAGCCACAGATAAGGCCTGCCTCACGACCAAGATCAAGGGTCTAAATCTCACACAACTAATTGTAGATCCCAGCTGGCTAAACCACAAAACACAAAATCACTCACTCCTGGACTGGGTCCTTTCCTCCCGCCCCCACAGGATCCTACATGCGGGCCTCCTTAAGTGACCACCACATGATCTTCATGATCAGAAAAGTGCACAGGCCCACTGCCCCCCCCCAAGATACTGCGCACAAGATCAAATAATTCCCTGGACCTATCATTGCTCGTGCAAGACCTAGGACACGTAGACTGGTCCTTCATCCCAGCGGCCATATCTATTGATGCTGCACTCGAAACTTTCAAGTCCAAATTTCTAAAAGTATGGGACTACCATGTCCTCCTGCGCACAAAAAGGGTGATAGGCTCCCACCTTCCCTGGATCACCACTGATATCATCAGCCAATGCCACTCCAGGGACCATGCATGGAAAGCCCACAAGAAACTGGGCACCCGGGCATCCTTCCAAAGCTACAGAGCCCTCCGCAACTCCTGCACTAAACTCATTCACCAGACAAAAAAGAACTATTTCCTATCTGCTTTCAGTGCAAACCTTAACCACCTGACAAACTTTTGGAAATCGTTCAAATCCCTTTTCTCCCCCCCACCCAGCTGCCACCACCGACACTGTCAATTCAGGGCACTCCCATCACCGATCCCTGCGAGGTTGCTGCCGCTTCCAACACCTATTTCTCCAGCTGTGCCGACTCACTCCTATCGTCCCTCCAGCACCCACCCACTCTGTACAACCCCCCACCAAGAGCACTCCTACGGACCATACAGTTTCTCCTTCTGCCCTGTATCCCTGGCCAAAGTACTCAAATCCCTACGATCCCTGAACCCTAACAAAGGTAAATGCCCCACGGCCCTGGATGCCAAGATGTTATATTTGTCCGCTCCAGCCATAGCCGCCCCACTAGCCAATCTATTCAACCTCTCCTTCTCACTAGGCAAATTATCAACCAAATAAAAACAGGCTACCATCTTACCCCTCCCAAAAGGGGGTGACCCCTCCTCCCCAGGTAACTATTGCCCCATCTCCCTACTCCCGATTCTGACAAAACTATTGGAACGTCTTGTCCTTGCCCAACTCTCTCCCTATCTGGATGCCTCCTCCTTCTTCTCCCCGTACCGATCCAGTTTTCGTAAATCACACTCAACTATCACCTCCCTGCTAAGAATCACTGATGACATACTTACCGACATGGACAAAGGCCACATCACTCTGCTATCTTTATAGACTTAGCCAAGGCTTTCGACACCATCTCCCATACTCTGCTCCTTTCTAAACTAAAAGAAACTGGTCTGTCCAAGCCAGTCTCCACCTGGTTCCACAACTACCTGGTGGGAAGGCACCAGGCTGTAAAAGTCACCTCACACATCTCTAACCCACTATCAGTTACTGCCGGCATCCCCCAAGGTTCAGTCTTGAGCCCACTGCTCTTCTTCATATTTTAAACGACCTCCCATCAGCCTGTCGTTACTCATCCATCCAAATGTATGTGGATGACACAGTGCGGTATGTCACAGACCCTTCCACAAGCGTGGTGGCTAATCTACTACAGCAGGATTTCAGCGCCATCCAGGACTGGTTCTGGTCAAACCAATTATTCCTAAACCCTAAGAAAACTATGTCTCTAACTTTCAGATCACTGCAAAGACTCTCCCACCAAGCCCCTTGCCTCCCTTTCCAAACTCTGGATGGGACCCTCCTGGAAGCATGCACCAGTTTCAGATATTTAGGAGTCTGGCTCAATCAGCACCTAGATTTCACCACTCATATTTATTCCATCCACAAGAAACTACTCCCTAAACTTGGCGCCCTATATAGGAACAAAAGCTGCCTCCCCTCTCCTGCCAGGAAGGCTATTGTTCAAAAGATGATCCTCCCATTACTCGACTATGGTGACATAGTCTATGCTACTGCTCCCTCCTCCTCCTCCTCCTCCTCCTTAGCCAGTCTTGACACCCTTTTCCACTCTTTCTGTCGCTTTATCCTGGACTGCCCACAAACAACCCACCACTGCACCTTATACAGCTCCCTAGCCCTGCCATCCCTCCAAGACCGCAGATTAACCCACTGTGCTAGGTCCGCAGCCAAATTTTGGTCCCATACCCTTCCCCCCTACCTGGCCTCTGTCCTCTCCCCACAACCTCCCCCTGCTTACTCCCTCAGAAGCACGGACCCCAGGTTTCTCCACGTCCCCTTCATGCACACAACCAAAGGGCAAGCAGCTTTCAAATTCCATATCTCCCAGCTTTGGTGCACCTTACCAGCCAATATAAGACACTCAACGAACTCCCGCCACCTCAATCTCCTACTCAGCACCCACTTCTCCTCCAGCTGCTCTTGCTTTAGCTAGTTCCCAATATGTACTTGTATTCTGTGTTCTCAGATGGGTTTCTGTGTAATTTTATCCACTTGTATTTTCCCCTCCTATGTTTCCTGTATCTATCTGCCCATTGTCTGTATGGCAGGTGGCCCCCTCACTGTGATGTTTAACTACTGTACCTGAGATTGTGCTATTGTCTTGAGACTTGTTCCCCAGGTCGCATCTGGAATTGAGCAACACTGCTCAGTATGCCTTCCTGGTTAATCTCATAAATAAATAAATAAACAAATAAATAAATAAGGGACAATTAATTCATTCTGAACCCTATTCTATCTAATTGGTTTTTCTCCCACTGTGTTGTCCCTTACTTTAACAAGCTAGAATAAATAGATTCTATGCACATGAAGAATATATGAAAAATATTTTTATACAAAATATATACAAAAAATTATTTGTGAGTACAGATAATAAAAATTAAAATATTTAAATTACTATACAAAGAGATTGACAGTCTTTACACTTTTTATATATGTTTACAAATATTTCTGCGTTAATACACGGCTGTCATATCTGAAAATATTTGGAGTGAATACATTTGTATAACATCATCTCCTAGTTTAATCAGAAAATACATTCAATACAGTATAAATTACACTGTAGGCAAAAAGAACCTATGAATGAATACAAATTTAAGGTTAAAGAAATGAAAAGGAGCATGCAGTACCAGATAATGTCACTAGATGGCAGACAAATGGTTCATATATTTATTAGAAAAAATGAAATGTCAAGACACAGAATGGAATAATGAAGATGTTTTGACCAACATGACAGTGATGACAATGAAGATGAGCTGATGTCATTATTGTGATCACACTACATCAACTTCAGGCCAAAAATGGGAGAAGGGAAATCATTCTGATGGGGATCCACTCAGATAACATCTCATACCGATTCTGAAATGAGAAACACAAAACAAGACAAAACAAAATAAGCATTAGAAATAGAACACAAAGTGTCACACAAAATATGTTTTACTTCTACCCCCAACTATTTTCGACCATCTTTTAAAAATGGTTTCAAATCCCACTGTCATTGAGACCATCAGGTTTACAGTCTTGAGTCTATATATCCACCTACTCTCTTTCTTAAGCAGTTCATTTATTCTGTCACCTCCAAATTTCATAGGGGCCTGTCATTCTAATCCCATAAACTTCATACCTTTAAGGTCAGAGTTATGTGCTTGCAAGAAATGTTCTCCTACAGAGGTGTCCATCCTTCCATTTTCTATGTTTCTCACATGTTCCTGTACTCTAACCTTCAGATTTCTTGTGGTGCGTCCTATGTATATGTACACCACAAAAGTAGTGTCTCAATTAATACATTCCTTGATTTCATATTTGTTACCTGTAAGAGGATGTACGAATTCTGCTCCCACCATATGGTAACTGCATATATTACATCTCTGCCACTGAATGTTACCTACCGGTTTAGTACCCAGCCATGTACTTCTATTTGGCTCTTCCAATCTACTATGCACAAGTTTATCTTTTGGATACTTGCCCCTGGAGAATGTAATTCTTGGTTTTTCATCAACTACCTTTCCCAATTTAGGGTCAGTATTGTAACAAATACCAATTTTTGTGTATGATGTTACCCAGTTGTCCTGCCCAGTTATTAAATTCAGTGATAAAGCTCACAGGGAATCTATCATTAGAAGTATGTGATATAGTATTCATCTGTTTAAGTATATCTTTTCTATTTTGTTTTAATGCTTTCCCCATTGCTGATAGCAACAGTCCTTTCTGGTAACCCCTATCCAAAAAACGTTGTCTTAATTCTTCTGCCTGATATAATGAAGTCTCTCTCTCTCTTCTGAGCAATTTCTTCTCAAGCGAAGAAACTGACAATATGGGATGGACTCCTTCAGGTTCTTGGGATGGGCACTGACTGCTCAAAGTACACTGTTGGTAGCTGAAGGTTTTTTGTAACATCTGGTTACAACATCCCACGGTATATACAAAGGTCTCAGAATTTCCAAATCCAGAAATTCAATTTTGTCTGGATCAGATTTGTGAATGAAGTTCATATTAATATCATTCGTATTTAACCATTCAACAAACTGTTGTATTTCTGAGACCTCACCATCCCAAACACACAATATGTCATCAATAAAATGTGTCCAAAATGCAATTTTATCCAGAAAAGGGTTTGTGCATTGAAAAACTGTAAGTTCTTCTCATTTTTCCAAAAAGAGGTTAGCATAAGATGGTATCATGGCAGCCCCCATTGCTGTGCCACACATCTGAAGATAGTTTTCACCTAAAAATTCAAAGTGATTGTGTGTCAAAATAAATTGAATGGCCTCCAAGATAAAATCTACTGGTATATTATCTTTATCAACCTGTTTTTCTAAGAAATAGCGACAAGCGCTGATTCCTTGTGTGTGCTGAATACGTGTGTAAAGAGATTCAGCATCTATTGTAACCCAAACCATCGTATCCTTCCATTTTAATCTGGACAGTTTAGAGATGACATGTGTAGTGTCTTTAGTGTATGTTTCTAGTTTTGTAACCTCTTGTTGGAGAAAAAAATCAACAAACTGGCCGAATTTCTCAGTGATTGACCCTATTGAGGAAATAATTGGTCTCCCGGGGGGATCCCTCATATTCTTAGGTACTTTAGGCAAGATGTAAAAGCTGGAGACTATCAGATTTTCACACCATATGAATTTAAGTTCTTTTTCACTAATATCTCCCCTATGCACTGCTTCTTGCAGTAATTGGTTCAGTTCTGTTCTGAACTTGTACATGGGGTTACTATTAAGTTTGTTGTAGTTAGTGCTATCATTAAGCATCTTTAAGACAATTGACACATAATGTTCTATATCTAATATAACAATATTTCCTCCCTTATCTGCTGGTTTCAATACAATAGTAGTGTCAGATTCTAGCACCTTCAGAGCTGTTAATTCATTTTGTGTGACGTTGCCACTTCTAGGTCTACCTGCTTTCTGCAAAACTTTGTTAATTTCTTTTAGTACTACATTCTCAAAAACTGAAATGGCACAGTTAAGTACATGTGGAGAAAATTCAGATACAGGGTAAAACAGTATCTTTCTCTGATTTACAATATTAAGATTACTTACATCAGGGGGACTAGAACCAGAGGGCCTCAGGTGATCCTGCTCAATTTCATTCAAAATGAAGTCAATATCCTCCATGGGTTCAGATACTGCACTCTGTGTATCTGAGGATTCCACTATCTATTGTAGTTCCTCTATATTACTAATGAAACCCATTATTCCTTCTTGTTGTTCTTCAAATTTTTTACTAAAAACTGCTTTTAACCTGATTTTATGAAAAAGTTTATGCAAATCCACTTGAACCTGGAAATGGTTAAGTTGTGGTGTGGGTACAAAGGAAAGTCCACATTTTAGTATTTTAATCTCGATTTCTGTCAGTTCCCTTCTTGATAAATTAATTATTTGCAGTTCTTGCCCCTGCCCTTGCCCCCCCCCCACATCCTCTGGTTTTGTGTTTTTCTTGTTGTGTTGCACTTTCCTCCTTGTCCCCCTTCTTGTTCTCCTATTTCTTCTTCTGCCTCCCCTCTTTGATCTAAAAAAGCACTTCTTTCTCTGTCTCTGGCGATTTCCACATTGTTTGCAGAAAAACGAACTCAGTAACGACTCCTACTTCTGCTCTGAAAACTACCCTTTCTTCTCCAAACAAATATCCTGTCATTATCAAAATCTTCCTGGTCTCTCGTTAATTTTTTCTGTTTTTTAACCACAAGGTCAGTTTTGTATTTGTTTATTCTTTCTTTCATGTGAGTCTCAAGTTCCTTGAAAATGGGAGTGTCTTTAAACACCAAAACTTCTTTTTTAACCTGATTGCTTAGCTCCTTATGCCTTTTAGAGTCAGCTCTAATAATTAGTTCAAGAAATGTTTTTGTGCATAATGTAGCAGCCACCATCCATTCTTCTTTAAAAATAAATGATTCTAAGCCAGAGGAAGGTGAAACAATCACTCTGAGACCTCTTGGTGCTTATTCTTTGGCTATGCGTTGTTCTAAAGTAATACTATTGTATATCAAATCCAGTTCTTTCTTCAACAGTCTCTCAAGTTTAATGAAAGTAGTTTTGACATCACCTGATATATGTGCAGCTTCTTCATTTAATTTAAGCCTCTCATATGCTTTACTACGCTTTGCAGCCCATGTTTCAGTGTACTCCCAATTGAAATCTGCCATTGCATTTTCTATTGCATACATATTTATTGCAGTTCACATTGCAAATGGAAAACCACTTCTCACTAAAATGGTCACAGAAATCTGGAGATTGGCTCTACCTGGAGAATGGCATGTGATTATTTGACACGTTGTGATTCTCAATACCGTCCTGTCCCAACACTCTGGAAAATAAGCTTTCTCTCTGAATCTCAAGCCTTCCGTGTGCAGCTGTTGCAAAGCAAGTTCGAATAGGTCCAACAGTTAGTAAACAGCGCAACACTTTGAGTGGGTGTTCACAGTGGGAGGTGCAAACCTCAAATCATATACATAGAACCAAGGAAATGAGCACTCAGGAGTGCGGATAAATTAAATGCAAATGTTTAATCTATGTAACAATTCCAGGACCCCTGCACTTTGGCTCTACACCTTCAAGGGGGGTTATAACCAATCTTTCAAACAACAGTGTATATATATATATATATATATATCTATATATTTATATAGATATATATATATATACTCTTCACGATGACATCAGAATTAAGGGACAATTAATTAATTCTGAACCCTATTCTATCTAATTGTTTTTTATCCCAATGTGTAGTCCCTTACTTTAACAAGTTTGAATAAATAGATTCTATGCACGTGAAGAATATATGAAAAATATTTTTCTACAAAATATATACAAAAAATTATTTGTGAGTACAGACAATAAAAATAAAAAATATTTAAATTACTATACAAACAGGTTGACAGTCTTTACACTTTTTATATATGTTTACAAATATTTCTGTGTTAATACACAGCTGCCATATCTGAAAATATTTGGACTGAATACATTTGTATAACATCATCTCCTAGTTTAATCAGAAAATACATTCAATGCAGTATAAATTACACTGTAGGCAAAAGGAACCTATGAATGAATACAAATTAAAGGTTAAAGAAATTAAATGGAGCATGAAGATGTTTTGACCAACATAACAGTGGTGACATCTTCTTTGTCACCACTGTCGTGTTGGTCAAAACATCTTCATTATTCCATTCTGTGTTATGACAGTTCATTTTTTCTAATAAATATATGAACCATTTGTCTGCCATCTAGTGACATTATCTGGTACTGCATGCTCCATTTCATTTCTTTAACCTTAAATTTGTATTCATTCATAGGTTACTTTTGCCTACAGCGTAATTTATACTGTATTGAATGTATTTTCTGATTAAACTAGGCAATGATGTTATAAAAATGTATTCAGTCCAAATATTTTCAGATATTACAGCTGTGTATTAACACAGAAATATTTGTAAACATATATAAAAAGTGTAAAGACTGTCAATCTGTTTGTATAGTAATTTAAATATTTGTTATTCTTATTGTCTGTACTCACAAATCATTTTTTGTATATATTTTGTAGAAAAATATTTTTCATATATTCTTCATGTGCATAGAATCTATTCTAACTTGTTAAAGTAAGGGACTACACATTGGGAGAAAAACCAATTAGATAGAATAGGGTTCAGAAAGAATTAATTGTCCCTTAATTAAGATGTCATCATGAAGAGTATATATATATATATATATATATATATATATATGTATATATACAGTGTTGTTTGAAAGATTGGTTATACCCCCCTTGAAGGCGTAGAGCCAAAGCTCAGGGGTCCTGGAATTGTTACATGGAGTAAACATTTGTCTTTAATTTCTCTGCATTCCTGAGTGCCAATTTCCTTGGTCCTATGTATATGATTTGAGGTTTGCACCTCACGCTGTATGCACCTGCTCGAAGTGTTGCGCTGTTTACTAACTGTTGGACCTATTCGAACTTGCTTTGCAACAGCTGCACACAGAAGGCTTGAGATTCAGAGAGAAAGCTTATTTTCCAGAGTGTTGGGACAGGACGGTATTGAGAATTGCAACATGTCAAATAATCGCATGCCATTCTCCAGGTAGAGCCAATCTCCAGATTTCTGTGACCGTTTGAGTGAGAAGTGGTTTTCCATTTGAAAGGTGAGCTGCAATAAATATTTATGCAAGAGAAAACACAACGGCAGATTTCAATTGGGAGCAGACTGAAACATGGGCTGTGAAGCACAGTAAAGTGTACGAGAGGCTTAAATTAAATGAAGGAGCTACACATATACCAGGTGATGTCAAAACTACTTTCATTAAAGTTGAGAGATTGTAGAAGAAAGAATTGGATTTGATATACAATATTATTACTTCAGAACAAGCACCAAGAGGTCTCCCTTCCTCTGGCTTAGAATCATTTATTTTTAAAGAAGAGTGGATGGTGGCTGCTGCGTTATGCGCGAAAATGTTTATTGAACTAATTATTAGAGCTGACACTAAAAGGCATGAGGAGCTAAGCAAGGATATAGATCTGGTTAAAAAAGAAGTTTTGGTGTTTAAAGACACATCCATTTTCGAGGAACTTGAGACTTGCATGAAAGAAAGAATAAACAAATAGGAATCCGACCTTGTGGTTAAAAAACAGAAAAAAATAATGAGAGACCAGGAAGATTTTGATAATGACAGGATGTTTGGAGAAGAAGAGGTAGTTTTCAAAGCAGAAGTAGGAGTCGTTCCAGAGATCGCTTTTCTGCAAACAACGAGGAAATCGCCAGAGACAGAGAAAGAAGTCCTTTTTAGATCAGAGAGGGTAGACAGAAGAAGAAATAGGAGAACAAGAAGGGGGACACAAGGAGGAAAGTGCAACATAACAAGAAAAACGCAAAACCAGAGGATGTGGGAGGGCCAAGGGCAGGGGCAAGAACTGCAAACAATTAATTTATCAAGAAGGGAACTGACAGAAATCAAGATTAAAATACTAAAATGTGGACTTTCCTTTGTACCCACACCACAACGTAACCATTTCCAGGTTCAAGTGGATTTGCATAAACTTTTCCGTAAAATCAGATTAAAAACATTTTTTAGTAAAAAATTTGAAGAACAACAAGAAGGAATAATGGGTTTCATTAGTAATATAGAGGAACTACAACAGATAGTGGAATCCTCAGATACACAGAGTGCAGTATCTGAACCCGTGGAGGATATTGACTTCATTTTGAATGAAATTGAGCAGGATCACCTGAGGCCCTCTGGTTCTAGTCCCCCTATTGTAAGTAATCTTGATATTTTAAATCAGAGAAAGATACTGTTTTACCCTGTATCTGAATTTTCTCCACATGTACTTAACCATTTCAGTTCTTGAGAATGTAGTACTAAAGAAGTTAACAAAGTTTTGCAGAAAGCAGGTAGACCTAGAAGTGGCAACCTCACACAAAATGAATTAACAGCTCTGAAGGTGCTAGAATCTGACACTACTATTGTATTGAAACCAGCAGATAAGGGAGGGAATATTGTTATATTAGATATAGAACATTATGTGTCAATTGTCTTAAAGATGCTTAATGATAGCACTAACTACAACAAACTTAATAGTAACCCCATGTACAAGTTCAGAACAGAACTGAACCAATTACTACAAGAAGCAGTGCATAGGGGAGATATTAGTGAAAAAGAACTTAAATTCATATGGTGTGAAAATCCGATTGTCTCCAGCTTTTACATCTTGCCTAAAGTACCTAAGAATATGAGGGATCCCCCCGGGAGACCAATTATTTCCTCAATAGGGTCAATCACTGAGAAATTCGGCCAGTTTGTTGATTTTTTTCTCCAACAAGAGGTTACAAAACTAGAAACATACACTAAAGACACTACACATGTCATCTCTAAACTGTCCAGATTAAAATGGAAGGATACGATGGTTTGGGTTACAATAGATGCTGAATCTCTTTACACACGTATTCAGCACACACAAGGAATTAGCGCTTGTCGCTATTTCTTAGAAAAAGAGGTTGACAAAGATAACATACCAGTAGATTTTATCTTGGAGGCCATTCAATTTATTTTGACACACAATCACTTCGAATTTTTAGGTGAAATCTATCTTCAGATGTGTGGCACAGCAATGGGGGCTGCCATGACACCATCTTATGCTAACCTCTTTTTTGGAAAATGAGGAGAACTTACAGCTTTTCAATGCACAAACCCTTTTCTGGATAAAATTGCATTTTGGACACATTTTATTGATGACATATTGTGTGTTTGGGATGGTGAGGTCTCAGAAATACAACAGTTTGTTGAATGGTTAAATACGAATGATATTAATATGAACTTCATTCACAAATCTGATCCAGACAAAATTGAATTTCTGGATTTGGAAATTCTGAGCCTTTGCATATACCTGGCGATGTTGTAACCAGATGTTACAAAAAACCTTCAGCTACCAACAGTGTACTTAGAGCAGACAGTGCATATACCAAGAACCTGAAGGAGTCCATCCTATATGGACAGTCTCTTCACTTGAGAAAAAATTGCTATGAAGAGAGAGACTTCCTTATACAGACAGAAGAATTAAGACAATGTGTTTTGGATAGGGGTTACCAGGAAGGACTGTTGCTATCAGCAATGGGGAAAGCATTAAAACAAAATAGAAAAGATCTACTTAAACAGATGAATACTATATCCCCCACTTCTAATGATAGATTCCCTGTGAGCTTTATCACTGAATTTAATAACTGGTCGGAACAACTGGGTAACATCATACTCAAAAACTGGTATTTGTTACATATTGACCCTAAATTGGGAAAGGTAGTTGGTGAAAAACCAAGAATTACATTCTCCAGGGGCAAGTATCCAAAAGATAAACTTGTGCATAGTAGATTGGCAGAGCCAATTAGAAGTACATGGCTGGGTACTAAACCGGTAGGTAACATTCAGTGGCAGAGATGTAATATATGCAGTTACCATATGGTGGGAGCAGAATTCGTACATCCTCTTACAGGTAACAAATATGAAATCAAGGAATTTATTAATTGTGGCACTACTTTTGTGGTGTATGTATTGTGGTGTAAATGCAAGCACATATACATAGGACGCACCACAAGAAATCTGAAGTTTAGGGTACAGGAACATGTGAGAAACATAGAAAATGGAAGTATGGACACCCCTGTAGGAGAACATTTCTTGCAAGCACATAACTCTGACCCTACAGGTATGAAGTTTATGGGATTAGAATGGCAGGCCCCTACGAAATTTGGAGGTGACAGAATAAATGAACTGCTTAAGAAAGAGAGTAGGTGGATATATATACTCAAGACTGTAAACCTGATGGTCTCAATGACAGTGGGATTTGAAACCATTTTTAAAAGATGGTTGAAAATAGTGGGGATAGAAGTAAAACATATTTTGTGTGAGACTTCGTGTTCTATTTCTAATGCTTATTTTGTTTTGTCTTGTTTTGTCTTTCTCATTTCAGAATCAGTGTGAGATGTTATCTGAGTGGATCCCCATCAGAATGGTTTCCCCTTCTTCCATTTTTGGCCTGAAGTTGATGTAGGGTGATCACGATAATGACATCAGCTCATCTTCATTGTCAGCACTGTCATGTTGGTCAAAACATCTTCATTATTCCATTCTGTGTCTTGACATTTCATTTTTTCTAATAAATATATGAACCATTTGTCTGCCATCTAGTGACATTATCTGGTACTGCATGCTCCATTTCATTTCTTTAACCTTAAATTTGTATTCATTCATAGATCCAGAAACAAATGATTTGATACCTTTTATTGGACCAACATGGATGTTACAGAAAAGAACATCTGTAACATCCATGTTGGTCCAATAAAAGGTATCAAATCATTTGTTTCTGGATCTGTTTTTTAAAAGGACCAATACGTCACCTACAACATTTTTTTGTATTCATTCATAGGTTACTTTTGCCTACAGCGTAATTTATACTGTATTGAATGTATTTTCTGATTAAACTAGGAGATGATGTTATACAAATTTATTCAGTCCAAATATTTTCAGATATGACAGCCGTGTATTAACACAGAAATATTTGTAAACATATATACAAAGTGTAAATACTGTCAGTCTGTTTGTATAGTAATTTAAATATTTTTTATTCTTATTGTCTGTACTCACAAATAATTTTTTGTATATATTTTGTAGTATTCTTCACGTGCATAGAATCTATTTATTCTAACTTGTTACGGTAAGGGACTACACATTGGGAGAAAAACAATTAGATAGAATAGGGTTCAGAATGAATTAATTGTCCCTTAATTATGATGTCATCATGAAGAGCATATATATAAATATATATATATATATATATATATATACACTGTTGTTTGAAAGATTGTTTATACTCCCCTTGAAGGCGTAGAGTCGAAGTGCAGGTTTCCTGGAATAGTTACATGAATTAAACACTTGCATTTAATTTCTCTGCGTTCCTGAGTGCTCATTTACTTGGTTCTATGTATATGATTTGAGGTTTGCACCTCACCCTGTGAGCACCCACTCGAAGTGTTGTGCTGTTTACTAACTGTTGGACCTAAGGGAAAGCAAGCAGCATGTTGGGGTGCATAGGAAGGAGTATCACGAGCAGGAGAAGAGAGGTGGTGATGCCACTGTACAAAGAGCTGGTGAGGCCTATTCTGGAGTACTGTGTTCAGTTCTGGAGGCCACATCTCTGTGAGGATATCAGTAGGGTAGAAACAGTCCAGAGAAGAGCAACAAAAATGGTGCATAGCTTGCACCACAAGACATATGAGGAGAGATTAAAGGACCTCAATATGTATATGCTGGAAGAGAGGAGAGAACAGGGTGACATGATTGAAACATTCAAGTATCTCAAATCCTTAAATAAGGTGCAGGTGGAGAACATTTTTCAATATAGGAGAGGGGTAAGAACAACAGGACACAATATGAGATTTGAGGGGGGAAGGCTGAGGGGGAACATGAGGAAGTTTTTCTTCATTGAAAGGGAAGTGGATGCCTGGAATAGCCTGCCACAAGAAGTGGTAGGGTCAAGCACAGTGGGGGGTGGATTTAAACAGGCATAGGATAGGCATAAAGGAACACTAGATTTTTATTTAATTTTATTTATTTCTTGAGATCTAGGATTACATATTACCTTTGAACCGGAGGTTCATTTACAAAGGTTCTGCATCAGAATACAAAATGAACAATACATGTGGAATGAGATAAAATGCAAGGGACAACTAGATACATCATTTTAAAAATAACAGTCAAATGTTACAAAAATTTAAAAGGTATTAAAACAAGATTGTCAAGGCAAAGGGGGAGGGGCAACAAGTAAGAAGAGGCGGTCAAAATAAGATTTGTCATAAAGTGCAGGTTTCAGTAGTAAGTGCTGGGGGGATAGATGGGCAGAGAGAGAGAGGGGAAGAATAGGGAAAGAGCAAGAAAGGGATGAGAAAAGGAGTAGAAAATAGGGAGAAATAGGAAATGAGCAGAGCAAGGATGGTTTGTTTATAGGTGGATACATGAAGGAGGCAAGTGGGGAGGAAGGGGGTGTGCGGAATGGAATTAACGCACAAGACAAGGGAGGGAAATATGAAGTAAAAGGGGGAAGGAAGGGAGAGAGAGGGGGAAGGGAGGGGCTGAGAAAGGAGACCAGGAGGGGGAATAAAAGAAAAGGAAAAAACGGTAGGAGATGAGGAGGGGTAAAGTGGGAGAGGTGCACAGAGGCAACCTAGCTGGAACAATCACAATTGCTAAGACTAGCGAGGTGCTGGCACAGGTTACGTTTGAAAGGGCCAAGCCTAGTCTCAGACGAGACCTCAGGAGGGAGATGATTCACTAGAGAGGGGGCTCTAGCAAAAAATCAGCATTGAGCTTGGAAAGTGTGACAAAAGGGACTCTGGAAAGAGGACTTGCCAGTACTATGAGTGCAGCGTGTGAATGTGGTGGGTGACATGAGGCCACGCGTGGCAGGTGGGGTAAGGCCAAGGCAGATTTTCTTAGCCAGGAGGCAGGTCTGGTAGGCAATCCTTCCTTGAAGGTGAAGCCAGGATGATTGTTTATAGAGCTCACAGGTATTGGTTTTTTTACCAGCACCTGTCACAAAATGACAGCACTTATTCAAAGCTGTTCTGATTCTTTTTAAAGTGATGTCAGTTACAGCTCTATAGAAGATCAGTAGATAATCGATTATCGAGAGGACTGAGCAGGTTACAGCTACACGCATTGCCTCTTGGGTGAGACAGTTGCGATGGTGATATAGAATACCTATGCAGTTCAGTTCAGTTTTTTTGTGAAGGGATAAAGATCTGTTAAGCAAGCTCATTTGCAAGGATGTCCCTTGTGCAATATACAACATATATAACAAAACACAGTAGTAAGATACAAAATACAATATTCAGGACTTCTGGTTGCGATGGCTGCCGACTAAGATAAGAGTCTTTCAGCTCTGTGGACCCCCCCCGTTCAGTATTACTATTCTAAGTCAGATATTAGGCTACTAGCATCAGAAAAAGGGAGCTGAACAAGATGATAGCCACAATACCTGATCCAGTAACAGTTTCCCGGTGTGTGGAAGTGGATATGAAACCCCAGCAGCCCAAACACATGCCACCCCTGTCTTCTGATAAGATAAAGCCAGCAAAAAGGAACGAAAATGGGGGAATCAACTGAAACAGATCCACCGGCTTCTCAGGCCTTACTAACTGAGGCGATATTCTTCGAGGGTTTGGCTCCCTTAAAGGAGTCGCTGCAGACTGTCGTAGGGGACCTACAAGAGGTAAAAAACTCCTTAAGCCAACTCACCATCAGGACAGGGGATAATGAAGCAAGGATTTCATCGTTGGACGACTGGAGGGCACGAGCAGAACCCGAGATGGCTGCCCTGAGACAGCGTTTGAGGAAGGCCGAAGACAAACTGGAAGATTTGGAGGGCCGCTCATGTAGAAATAACCTAGTGATTCTAGGTTTGCCAGAGGGAGAAGAAGGGATGAACCCAGTGGCATTTACACAGAAGCTGTGCAGTAAAATAGCTGGGTCTTCCCCCGAACGGACCCGTCTATATAATAGAGCGAGCCCACCAGTCCATCCATCCCATACTGCCGCAGGGATCCCCTCCATGTCCTCTAATCTTTCGGCTCCTGAACTCTCTAGACAAGCAACATATTCTGGATAAGGTCAGAGAAATGAAGGACATACAATGGGAAAACAAAAGGATTCAAATAGCGCAGGACTTACCGAGGTTGGTGAGGGTAAGGCGTACGGAGCTACACCCGGTAGTCACGAAGCTAATAGTGGCGGTTATAAGATTCCATATGTGTTATCCTGCAATACTTCAAGTACAACATGAGGGCAAATGGATAGCGTGCGAATCTCCGACAGAAGCTGTGGCTGACCTAAAGAAGAGGTTTCCAGATCTTTTTAAATAATGATGTCTCCAAGAGTGTGGTGTTTCTGCTAGGTGCGGTGAGTTGCACCGAATTTAAACTTGGACTATAACAGCATGTTTATGGACACTTTGGGCCAGATATTCAAAACTTTGCCCAGGGGCAAAATTAGCACTGCCCAGCGGGCAAACTGAGCCCGGGAGCACAAAGCAAGCCATATTCAAACGGAATAGCCCAGGGCAAACAGCTTCTGAATATAGCATGGTAATGAGGCCATGCAAACTGGGCTGGGAGTGCAGGGCAATCATAGCCCTGGAATAAGACAGCACTGAATAAAACAACCAGGAAGTGCAACCCACAACAACAACAGTACACAGCAACGTGAGGGCAGGTACAGGCGAACTACGTGGCCAATGTGTGTGCCAGCAAATGCATGGACTCAGTACAGTTGCAGGAAGCAGCAGATGAGAAAGAACAGTGATCAAAACTTTACAATATTCCCGTACCATTAGCGCCGGCTAACACATTAGCGTCGGAGCTAAGCAATTAACCTGAGCAAACACGCTTGCTCGGAGCTAAAATGTGCCATATTCAAAGTGCCATGCAAATGAGCCTACTTAGGTAGTCTCTGGGCAAACAACCGGATTAGCATCTCATTATACCCTGATTTGCACACAGTTTGCCTAGCGTTACTGCAGGGTCCCATAGAGCCACCTGTAGGTCAGTCTGGAAGTACAGGGCAGACAAGGTCCAACCGCAGCTCCATCTGTAGGTCAGTCTGGCAGTGCACGATGATAGCTACAGGCTACAGGTAAACAGCACAGCATAGCATAGCATAGCATATTGTACCCCAGGGGACAGGACAGCATAGGCACAGGTGGTGGTGGTGCTGCATGCAACTGTCACACTGTAGGGCATGCTACAGTGCACAGCAGACACTACAGTAGCAAGGGAGACAGTAGTGTGAGGGCGTAGCACTGCCTATGGTGTGTGGGGCAAGTGATGCTGATTGCACTGTACACAGTGACAGGCCCAACCTGCAGGTGTTTACTGACAGTCGACATTACTGTTACACTGTTGTGTGACCCACAGATGCTGTACCTGTGGCATGTGATGCCCACAGTGACATGTACATATCTGGCTTTGTGTATTGTGGCAGTTGTACAGCTGTGTGGTATGTGGCTGGGGGCATATAGTATCCGAAAGGCACACTAGTGTTGGGGTATTCTAATACTGGCCCATGTGCACTGCATGAGTCCCAGCCTTGTGGCCACACCTGGTCTGTGGCACAGCCTGGCCACCCATACACTCCCTCAACATCCTCCATGCCCACAGTGCTGCATGTGTGCTGGCATCTGTTCGTGTCCACAGATATGTGTGGTCAGCAGGTGTGTGCTGTGGCTACACTGCCATGCTGTCCACTGGCGGCAGGGTCACCACTTACTGCCTGGCATGGCTGGGACTGGTGGCAGATGTTGGCATCATTGTGATGCCATTAGTTAGGCAACAAGCTTCCACTATGTTTGGCTTTATCTATGTGTTATATTTATGTATTAGGGTCGCGCAAGACCAGCGCTAAACCCAGCACATCCCGCACAGCCATTTATGTTGCGCAAGTTGATTGCCCAGGATTAAGACCAGCTTTTCTCTGGCGGTAATTCATAATCTACAAGGCTTAGGTCGCGCTTAAATCCACTTAGCCGCCAAGCGCTAGCTACTGAATATAGCATTGGCGCTTTGTATTCATGTCATTTGCCCTTGCATACATTATACTTTGCCTGGCGCTAATGCAGTTTGCCCGCTCTATTTGGCCTTTTGAATATGGCAGACCCGCGCTAATCCCGCGCTAAACCTGCGCAAATGATTTTTGCCCAGCGCAAAGTTTTGAATATCTGGCCCTTTATCTTTTAATATTGTTTTGTCACCTGCTGCAGTTGCAGAAGAGAATGTTTTTTTCTGAGATATGACCTAAGTTTGATCTGCTAATTAGGTCCCCTTAAGGGTGAATGCAGTGGAATAGTTTATGGTTTTCACAAAGGTCCTGTTAAGTAATATAGTTAAGTGGGCATATAGTTCAGGCTGTTAGAAGGTTGAATTCTGTTTTCATTCGTATTACAGTATGGCTTTGCAGAAAAGACGAGCAGTATTATAATTTTTCCTAACTAATGCTGTGAGCGGGGGAGGAGAGAGGAAGACTGCAGGATATTTGGTAGCTTAATGTATCATAACCCGATATTTGGGGAGGAGGGCAGTCTATAGGACTGGGGGATTGTTGGCTTATTATTTTTGGGGTAATAGGGGAGAGGAAGGGAAAAAGTACTGTCAGATTTCTGGGCATCAGCAAAGAGAGTTGGGAAGGGGAAGGGGCGGGCCATCCACCATTTTCGGCAAAGCAAGAGGTGAGGAAGGCCATATGCTTATGTAAGGTAGTGTACCATTATGGAGCTCCATTTAAAAGATACAGCAGGGAGACTGGGACCCAATCTACTCGATATGACCGGCATTCCAATAGTTTTGTAATAATAGCTACGGTAGGATGATGAGATTTGTATCCTGGAATGTAAGGGGAGCCAGGAACAGGGTCAAACGTTACCAAATCCTTAGGCATCTTGAGTCACTGCGCAGTAAGGTTGTTTTTCTCCAAGAAGCGCATTTACTGGAAAAAGAAAGTATCCTTTTTAGAAGCCAGCAAATCGGTCAAATCCATGCAGCGGGTAATGCCACGGCCCAGAGAGGGGTAGCTATTGCTTTCACACAAAGTACAGCTTTCCACTTGCAGAGGGCATATATAGATCCAAAAGGCAGGGTTATACTCTTAATGGGAATACTGAATCATTCTGAGGTGTTACTGGGTTCAGTTTATGGACCTAATAAAGACTCCCCTGAATTTTTCACTGCCCTCTCACAAATCTTAGGATCCTTTCCGAGGGTACCAGTAATATTGGCAGGTGACTTGAACCTGGTGCAATCCCCAGAGGTAGACAGATTATGTACAGGGGGTAAGAAATTACTAACCCCTGCATAAATAGTGCTTAAAGAACTTATGGCAGACCATGAGCTCAGTGATCCATGGCGCCTATTAAATCCTAATGTTAAGCAGTTTACATGCTACTCTGCTGCAAGTAGATCCCTGTCGTGGATAGACTTCTTTCTAGTAAATAATCTAATGATGACCGGGCTTTTTGGTAGTGGAATTATCCCGAGAACCATCTCGGATCATGCGCCAATCTGGTTAGAGGGAACCCTGTCTAATACCACCGAGAAAGATAGTAGTTGGAAGTTGAATGTACAAATGCTTCAGGAACCAAAAATAGTAAATATCCTTAAAAGCTCTATAGAGTAGTATATAGCCCAGAACTATGACTCCATCCAGCATATAGATAAGGTATGGGGTGCGTTTAAATGTGTAATAAGGGGAGTGCATACGCCTGGCCACAATTCGTAAAAAGAAAAGAGAGGCCCTTTCCTCTTCCCTTTTAGCTCAAATTCAGAGCCTGGAAAATAAGTTAAATCGAAGTCCCAATGGGGATACCCTAACCCAATTGACTTTGTTAAGAAATCAATATTCAGAAATTTTAAGGGAGAAGGCACAATTTGCGCTGTTTAAATCCCATACAAAATATGTGGAGCAAGGTGACAGAGCGAGCCGTCTATTGGCACTGCGACTTAAAAAACAGGAAGAATCCAGAATGGTGGTGGCCCTGAGTTCCTGTAAGGATAGTATACTTCTCACTAAACCAAGGGAGATTGTTCATGAGTTTGAGGAATACGATAAGGATTTACAGTCTCCTCTAACTCATCCCCCATCATTTTCGGAAATTAAGAACTATCTACAACAGGCTCAATTTCCCTCACTGTCACCATCTGATAAAGAGTTCCTAGTTAGTAAGATTGGAAGGCAAGAACTGTCAGATGCTATTCATTCCCTTCCTGAAGATAAAGCTCCCGGACCTGATGGGTTACTGCCGAATTTTTACAAAGTATTTGAGGAACAGCTTTCTCCCCTGCTTTTGCAGGTGTTTAATTTTTTTTGTGAATCAGGGATAACTGATTCAACCCTACTGGAAGAGCTCATTATTATTTTTTTTTTAAGTTGTTTAACCAGGTATAGCTCACTAAGCTGAAAGCTTTTTTACAGGAGCGACCTGGGAGCACAAGGAGGTTAAGTGACTTGCTCAGGGTCACACAGTATGCAAGTGGAAGCTGTGGGATTCAAACCCAGGTCTGGTCTGCTGGATGTCACCAAATTTGCAGCTCAGAGCCTTAGACCACTGCTCTATACTGCCTCCGGTTATGGAGATACCAAATTATGGAGATTATGGTGATACCAAAACCGGGCAAGGATAAAACCAAAGTAAGTAATTACCGGCCCATATCCCTAATGAATTATGACATTAAGTTGTTTTCTAAAATCCTGGCTACAAGGCTAGCCAGGGTTTGGCAACCCTTGATTAGCCCCGAACAGGTGGGATTTGTGGAAGGGAGGTCCTCAGTAGACCACCTGAGAAAGCTTTTCCATATCTTCTCTGCGTCCAGGGCAGGTCCGCTCCCAATGGTGCTGGTATCCCCGGACGCAGAGAAGGCTTTTGACCGAGTTAGTTGGCCTTTCTTGTTTGCAGTATTAGAGAAATTTGGCATCCCAGACAAATGTATCCAATGGATTAAAATCCTGTACATAAACCCCACAGCAAAAATTTTTTGTAATGGGGTATACTCCAACTCGTTTCCACTATATATGGGCACCCATCGGGGATGCCCAATGTCGCCAATGCTTTTTAATTTATATATTGAGCCCCCATTGTAGTTCCTTTAGCATTCCCCCCTAGTGCAGGGCATTCAAATAGGCCACCTTAATCTTTGCTTGTCTGCTTGTGCAGATGATATTCCGCTACACCTAACGAGTCCAGAGACTTCGATTCTGGCAGCCCTGAGGATCATAGATACTTACGGGAAATTAGCAAATTATAAACTAAACATTGAGAAATCCGCAGTGATGCCACTGAATTGTTATACATGTCGTGCTCAGATAGACAATGTAAATCTGAGTTGGGCTCCTCAAATCAAGTATTTAGGACTTATTATATCCTGGGACATGAGACAGGTTAAAAAACTCAACCTAGACTCTTTATTAGGAACTATTAAATCATATCTGGACAGGTGGGCCCCGCTACATCTCTTGATACAGGGGAGAGTTAATGTGATAAAGATGAATGTCCTCCCAAGGATATTTTACCCTCTAAACATGCTTAATTTCCACCTTCCGTATTCTTGGTTCCAGAAACTCCATAGTATTATTTCTCATTTCTTGTGGAGACGGAAGCTGCCGAGAAGGTCATACATGAGGTTAGGAGCAGCAAAGCTATGTGGTGGCCTTAAACTTCCCAATTTCTATCAATATTATTTAGCAAGTCACGTGGCTAAATATTTACATTGGATAGATCTCACCCCCCCAGACCCAGGAAGATATATATGAACCAGTATGTTTGCAATTAGAACGCCACTGGATTAAGTAGAGTGGTATTGATCCATCTGCTCTATTATATACCACGGCTAGGGAGTGTCACCCACTTCTTAAAGTCTATCAAGGTTCATAAGCAGCTATGTAAGGCTATTAAATACGATAATGTTAAGGACATTTCCCAACCTCTATATTCAAATCCCAACTTTAAAATAAGGGGACGATGTCTCAAGCCCTATGTAGCATCTCAAAATCCAAATGTAACAGTTTTGGCCCTTCTGGGGGAAGGCAAACTCAAAACTACTAAAGATTTCATGCCCATGCTAAGCATCTGTGAGAGACAGATTTTTGTGATTACCAAGTTAGACATTTGCTAGTCACCAAAATGGGAAATATAAATGGGAAGAAGATCGATCGGGGCTAATAGACTCGCTCGGAACCTTGGCCTGGCTCCCACATGCGGTTTCCCAAATTACTGCAGCTCTGTATCCTCTTATGTGTCCTGGTATATCGGGGCAGTCATCATACTGGGCAGATCAATTTCCTACCAAGGATTTTAATTGGGAGAAGATTTGGCAAGCGGCTTTTTCACATACTTCCAACGACAATCTTCAGATAATGCAATTTTACATACTACATGACATATATCTTACTCCCTCTAAATTAGCAGCCATGGGCAAACTAAGAGATATTGCATGTACTAGATGTGGTAAGACAGAAGGTACTCTGCTTCATATATTATGGGATTGTCCTGGTGTGAAGGCATTATGGAGTGAGATACGAAGTAAAGTAGACCCCTTACTAGGTCTCGAAGAGTACTTTACACCTGAGATTTGTATAGTGGGTGATTATTCCCTAGTGCCTCTTAAAGAGAAAAGATTCAATTTGGCCCTTATCTTGCACTCAGTTAAAAAGCTTAAGCACTGGAAGGATTCCATAGCAGTCACCTGTACCGAATGGTTGAACGAGCTACTATTTAATCTTTGGATAGAAAGGACAATTGCATCTCTAAGCATAACCTTAAAAGCTTTGATAAGAAATGGGGAAAGCTATATGTGCTGTATTTATCTATATAAAGCAATTAGCTAAGTATACATGCAATCTTAAGTGAGTTAGTATGACAACTGTTTGGATCCTTGCCCTGAACTGGCCTTTTACAGGGTACCGAAGATTATTCCCCTACGGAGCATTCCTTTTTCTACCTGCCTTATATCAATAAATGTGGCCTTGAATGGTGGTAAGGGTTATTTCTTTATTTCAAAGTCTATATCAGGATAGAGGGGTTTGAGGGGTGGGGGAGGGAGAGGTTTGGGGCCTAGTTGAACCGATGTAACCTATAGGCAGTTAAATTCACCGTTTATGTACATGGATAATGAATAACCTGCATTGTCTCATGAGCTTTATTGTATTATTTTTAAAATGCTTAATGAAGTATATTGAATTAAAAAAAAAAAAAAAAAAAACAATATTCAATATTCACCGACTACATGGGTACAAAATTAGTGATAGCAGTACAAACATCTACCAGATACATCAATCAGGGGATGAGTAATAACATTAGGATACAAAAGAAATTATAAACAATACTAGGAAGGGGAAGCAGAGATGGAGGGGGTACAATAACAAGAAAGAACCCAACTAGGGTCAAGAAGTGTAAGGTATCGGGTCAAAAACAAGAAGTGCAAAGACCTTTTGAATGCATTTAGTGGTATTAAATTCTGAAGTTTAAGAGTAGGTTGGAGTTTGTTCCAGGTGGTTGGGAGAATATAGCTCAAGGCCGCCATATCGAAGTGGGTACGAAAATTTGGGGACTTCCAGGAAGATGTAGGTACACTTTCTGAGGCTGTAGGCACTATGTAAACAGTGGAGGAGTGATGTAATATAGATGGGCAGCCTGTTCAGGAGAGCTTTGTATGTCCAGAGATAGATATGAGCGAGTCCCCTGGTTGCTAGGGATGTCCAATTTACCTCTTTGTACAGTGTACAGTGGTGTGTTCTGGCCAGGGCATTGGTAATGAAGTGGATGGCCCAGTGGAAAAGAGTATCCAATTTGTGTAGGTTTATACTAGGAGAGCTGTTATAAACAAAGTTGGCGTAATACAATAACTGCATGAAAGTTACATGCACTAACCTAGTTCTTGAATCCCGAGAGAAGAGAAATTTGTTTCTGAAAAAGAAACCTAGCCTCATTTTTAGATTTTCAGTTAGTGATTCGATGTGGGAGGAGAATGATAAATGTGTTGAGGATGAAGCCTAGGTATTTGAATTTGTCCACAACCTTGAGTAAGTCACCAAGGAGAGTAGTAATAGGCGTGGGTGAAATGGTATTGGAAAGAGTGGGTGGGTAGAAAAACATGGTCTTAGTTTTTTCGGTTTTTAGTAGTAATTCAGACGTGAGTAGATTATGCTGTAATTTGATGAAGTCAGTCTGGAGCACAGAGCAGACTTGTTCAAAGGATGGCTTAGATTTATACAAAATGGTATCATCCACAAACAGATGGATATTTGAGTCAACAATGCCTTCACTCAAGTTATTTACATAAATGAGGAATACGAAGGGGCCCAGAATGGAACCCTGAGGAACTCCTCTTAGGAGTGGAAGTAACGAGGACAGGGTTCCATTAATTTTGATTCATTGCTGCCTACTGTGCAGGTAACTTACCATTTTATAGCCAAGACATCCAGTCCCAAATCCATAAGGCTATCAAGCAGAAGGGAATGATCAATGGTGTTGAAGGCCTTACTCAGATCAAAAAAGACTGCACCAGTTATCTGTTTGTTCTCCATGGCCTCAAGCCAGTCCCAAGGTAACTTTAGAGAGTGCCAAAATGGTGCTATGATGTGGTCTAAAACCTGACTGCAAAGAATTTGTCAGCTGGTGGTCTTCTAGGAATTCTCTGACTTGCAAGCTGACTAAGCTTTCGAGCATCTTTACAAGGGTCAGCAGGATTGATATTGTTCTGTAGGTATTTAAATCTCTAGCATCACCTGACTTGAAGCGTGGTATTAGGTGTGCAACCTTCCAGTCCTCGGGTACTATACCATCTGCTAGGGATAGATTAAACAGATGGGTGATTGGGGCAGTGAGGAAAATGGTAACCTAACTTCAAAAAGAAGGGGTCAATGTTATTGGCCCCTGCACTTTTTTCATGTCTAAATTCCATAGCTGATCTTCTAACTGTTTAAAGGTAACAGTGGCAAAGGTAAATGAGGCATGAGTAGGAGGATTAGATAGTGTTGGTGACTTTGTGGATAAGGAACATAAGGCGGCTGCCTGCGGGGAGTTGAAAGCCAGGCCTGCTGTTGCAAAGTGCTTATTAAACTTATCCACAACAGTATCTTTGTCAGAGATAGAGGTGTCTTGGTAGTTGATAGTGGGAGTGAGGGTAGGGGGTGCTATGCTGCCTTCCAGAAGCCTGAAAGTTCTCCATATTTTAGATGACTACCCATTCACTTCCTCAAGAACAGTTAAGTAATAGGCCTCTTTTGTTGTTCTGATTAAGTTGGTACAAGCATTACGGCAGGCCCTAAAAGCTGCCCAGTCCACTGGGGTTTTAGTGCGTCTTGCAGTGGCCCATTGATTATCCCTTTTTTGCATCATTTTTTTAATTTCCCCATTGAACCAGGGGCAGGAAGCATATTTTATTCTACAAGTGATTAAAGGGGGTACATTTTTTGATTAATCCACTAATAGTGGAGTTAAGGATATCTAAAGCCTTATTTACTGTCTGGGCAAGACAGAATTGCTGCCAGTTGATATTTCTTATGTAACCCCCTTGTTACCTGGGGTTACTAGAATCCCAGTAAGACCTAATGGTAGGCAGGGAAGGCAGCTTGTGAAACTTCAGTTAAATGGATTTCACACTGTCTCACTCTGTTCTCAGTCTCAGCTGAGACTGAGGGATGACATCACCATAGAACTATCGCAGCTGCATGAGCCACAATGGAATCTGCAGCAGGGAGCTGGAATAGAATGTTGGGAGGTTTGAACAGTAGTCTGTAGGTCAGTTGGAGTTGGGAGCTTGCTGAGGTAGGAGCATAGCAGCTCAGTGTAGGCTCGTGGAGCCTCAGCCCTGACATAGGGCTACCATTCTAAAAAAGGGTATGTGTCTCCACCAAAAGAGAGACACAGAAGCAGTTTGTAAGTGGTGGAGACCACTGATTCGGGTCTCAGTGCTCCCTCCCTCCGGGGATTGGGGGCAGGAAAGGGTATCCTGCATATTCCAGGGACAACCCCCCTGGTTCTGCTACTAGTGGAGAAGCTGCCTATTTGTTCCAGAGTTTTTTGGGAAACAAGAAGATTTGTGAATCGCCTGTGGTGCACCTGCAACCAGAGGGTGAGTTTCTGCTCTTCCTAAAGGGCCTATGTTTTTCACCCTGGGACTTGTGTGATAGTGGGGATTGGACTACTGAAATAGTGGGAGGCCTAGAGTAATAGGCTTAGCCAAAGGAAAAAGTATGTTCAAGTCCAGCACTTAAGGGAAGTCAAGACATGTAGAGGAGATGTGACATACGTCTACCCAGTAATCTACATTGCCAAGCTTTCAGTAAAAGAACTGTTTCGTTTCCAGAGAAATGGCCAGGCATGGATTGTGGGAGCGGGAGGTGGGAGACCCCCCACCTTTAGTGACCAGGTCCACCTCTACGGATTTGCTCTGTGGATTTCTACTTTGCCTCATGCACTTGGCCAGTGATGAGGGAAGTACCCAGACGTGGGATTGGAAGGAAAATTCCCTCTAGGAGTCGAAGGCTCTAAGGTGGTTTGGGGAGCCACAACAGGAAAACTGGTTCATTTCCTAAAATGGACCATGGATCAAGTGGCCGTCGGGGGAGCCGGGCCCGTGGGGAAAACCCAAGTAGTGTACAAGTTGGAATGTGTACCCAAAGCTGCGTGCAAGTCTGGGCTGTGTGCCTGGTGGGTTCACAGCCTGAGGGCTGGAAATAGTGAGAAAGTGCTCTGTTGTCTCTAATCTACATTACCAGGAATGTAGCCCTGTGGGGGTCCGTCTATGCTTTGTTTGTTCAGCTTGGATGTGAATAAAAGTCACACTGTAGAATCCCATTCCTGATTCTGGACATTACAGTTATTGGTTCCTGTGTGCGGATTTACTTGGGTGCCCCCGTGCAGAGTAGCCAAACCTAGGCTCCCCTGTGCCGAGTAACCTAATCCTCCCCAAACCCAGTCCCCACCAGGTACTGCTGTCAGCTTCAGCAGCATGCCACCTGTCATTTTGCAAAAAGGCAGGGGTGAGGGGTTACACTTAGATCTGGTAGAAACATAGAATTTGATGGCAGATAAGGACCTCTTGGCCCACCTAGTCTGCTCATTTCCCTACCTAATGGATAAGCTGCAGATCCTAGTTAACCAACAGCCTACTTCCTCCTACCCCCTACTAGAATTGCCTTGTGTCTGTCCCATGCATTCTTGAATTCCCCCACTGTTTTTGATTCTATGACCTCCTTGGGAAGGCCATTCCATGCATCTACAACCCTCTCTGTGAAGAAATGAAGAAATACTTCCTCACATTACCTCTGATCCGTCCCCCCTCTATCTTCAAACTGTGCCCCCTTGTTCTTGCACATCTCTTTTTCTGAAAGATGCTACCCTCTTGGACTTTGTTGATTCCCTTGAGGTATTTAAAAGTTTCTATCATGTCCCCCCTCTCCCTTCTTTCCTCGAGGCTATACATCTTAAGCTCCTTTAATCTTTCTTCATATGTTTTCTGGTGCAGACCCTGCATCATTTTGGTTGCCTTCCTCTGGACAGCATCCACCTTGTCTATGCTTTTGCGGAGATGGGGTCTTCAGAACTGTATACAGTACTCCAGATGTGGTCTTACCAACTGTCTGTAGAGAGGGCCAACAACTTCCTGTTTTCTACTGGTGATGCCTCTCCCTATGCATCCCAGTATTCCCCCAGCCCTCCTTACTGCCTTCTCACATTACTGGCCCACTTTTAGGTCATCTGATATGACTACCCCCAGGTCCGTTTCCATTTTTGTTGTTGTCAGTATCTTACCCCTCATTGTGTACTCATTCCCTGGGTTTTTGTTTCCCAGGTGCATTACTTTGCACTTCTTTGCATTGAATCTAAGCTGCCATACATTTGACCATTCCTCCAACCTTGCCAAGTCCCTTTTCATCCTTTCCACTCCACCTTGTGTATCAACCCTGTTGCAGATATTTGTGTCATCTGCAAAGAGACATACTTTCCCTTCCAGTCCCTCTGCAATGTCACTTATAAAGACATTAAAAAGGACCGGCCCCAGTACTGAACCCTGCGGTACCCCACTAGTAACCCTCGTTTCTTCACTGTGGACTCCATTTACTATTACCCACTGCGTCCTGTTGTCCAACCAGAGTTTTACCCAGGCTACCACTCTGGAACCCACTCCCAGGCTGGCTAATTTGTTTATTAATCTTTTGTGTGGGACTGTGTCAAATGCCTTGCTAAAGTCTAGGTAGGCCATGTCCACAGCCCCTCCCTGGTTTACTGCTTTGGTCACCCAGTCAAAGAAATCAATTAGATTTGTCTGACATGACCTTCCCGCTGTGAATCCATGCTGCCTTGTGTCCTGTGCCCCACTGGCCTCTAGGTACTCAACAGTTCTTTCCTTCAGAAATGATTCCATCATTTTCTCAACCACAGAGGTCAAAGTGACAGGTCTGTAATTTCCTGCCTCTGTCTTGCTGCCACTTTTGTGATGGGGAATCACATATGCCCTCCTCCAGTCCTCAGGTACCACACCATCCTCCCATGATTTATTAAAAAGGGTAGTCAGTGGTGTTACTAGTTCTTCCCTTTGTTCTTTTAGAATTCTGGGGTGAATCCTGTCAGGCCCCATTGCTTTATCCACCTTCAATTTTAAGAGTTCTTTCAGAACCCTTTCTTCTGTGAAAGGACTAATATCAACCCCCCTATCCAGAGTGCTTCTATTGACCAGATTACATATTTCCCCCTGCTTTTCTATTGTGAATACTGAGCAGAAGTATGTGTTCAGTATCCCTGCTTTTTCACTGTCACTCTCTGCTCAACCACCTTCCTCTTTGTTCAGCCTCAGTATCCCTGCCTTAGTCTTTCTTTGCTTCCTAATGTACCTATAAAATGTTTTATCCCCCTTTTTAACTGAGTTGGATATCTTTTCCTCAGTTTGGGCCTTTGCTATTCTGACTGCCTTACCCGTTTCCTTCTGCTTTAACTGGTACAGTTCTCTGTCCTCCTCCTTCTGTGTTTCCTTATACTTCCTGAATGCTATCTTTTTCTCCCTTACCTTCCCCGCCACTTCTTTTGAGAAGCATAGTGTTTTTTTCTTTCGTTTTGATTTATTTGCTTCACACAAAGGCTTGTTGCCTCTGTGATGGCGGTTTTGATGTTTCCCCATTGTTGCTCCACCTCACCTTCTTGCCTGTTTGCTAGTGCTTTTCTGAGGCACTCTGCCATTTTGACAAAATCAGCCCTCCTGAAGTCCAGTACCTTCACTTGTGTGTGGCTTGACTCTACAGCTAAGTTTATCGTGAACCACATGGTTTGGTGGTAGCTTGTTCCCAAATGGCTACCCACTTCAAGATCAGAGATCCTCTCTCCATCCCCATTTGAGAGTACCAGGTCTAAGATTGCTCTCTCCCGAGTGGGTTCCAAAACTAGCTGTCTGAGGCATGCTCCCTGTAGGGCATCGAGAATGACCCTGCTCTTGGATGTGGCTGCAGCAAAGGTGCTCCAGTCAACATCTGGCATATTCAGGTCCCCCATCAGCAATATCTCCACTTTCTCGGCCATCCCAAGGATGCCTTCTATCATTTCCTTGTCCATTTCTTCCCCCTGAGACAGGGGTCTGTATACAACCCCTGTGCAGATTGTAGAGCCATTTCCAGTCTCCAGAGTGACCCACGGTGCCTCCTCTCCTCCCTGTTTACCCTTCAGTTCTGTTGCATTGATCCCTTCCCTTACATAGAGAGCTACTCCTCCTCCTCTTCTTCCCTCCCTGTCACTCCTGTAGATTGTATACCCTGGTATGTTGACATCCCAGTCATGGTTCTCTGTGTACATGTTTCTGTGACTGCCACAATGTCCAGGCATCCCTTTTCCATCAAGGCCATCATTTCAGGGAGCTTTTTACCTAGACTACGGGCATTGGTACTCATAACCCTCCATTTTTTTATGGCTTTATTTCTTTTTGACCCACCTCTGTCCCTACTGTCTTTGTCTTTTTCTCCATTTACCCCTGCCCTTCTCCCTATCGACTGCTCTATCTTGGTGTTTACCTCACTAATCACTATCTTGGTGTTTACCTCACTAATTACCCTGATTTTGGGGGGGGGGCTAGGATTTCCTTTCTCCTCTTCAGTGGTAATAGCGCCGTTGACAGGTACCTGAGATGGGGGAGTGAGTTTTTCCTTTGAGCTCTATAATATTATCCCAAGACGCATGCGTGGAGCCCCAGGAGGTGGCCAGGGTGGTTTGGTAGTATTTGGACTAGGCTTGCCTTATGGCCCACATGCATTGGTTATGAGCGTCATTATAGACCTGTCTGTCTACTGTCCTGCCTGACTCGACCGCGATATGCCAGAGGTTGTCTCGCTGCCTCTGTTGTTGAATAAGGGAAGGGGAAATCCAGATGGTATTATGTCTTTTGGAGCAGGTACTGGTAAAAGGGGCAAAGACATCACAGGCCTTGCAGAAGACTCTGGTGAGGTAAGCTAGCGCAGTGTTTATATCAGTTGCGAGTAAGATCGGGGACCAGTCAAGTTGGGTAAGGTACTGCTTCAGTTTCCTGAGGCCCCTGTGTGAAAGCGGCATCGGGAGATGACTACGTGCCTGGGTTTTTGCGTAGGGGAGGACCAGAAACAGGATAGGGGAATGGTCGCTCAGGGAGTTAGCTAGGACATTAACATTCTTGATTTTGTGGGGCCGGTTGGAAAGTATTATGTCAAGGAGGGAGCTGGTTGCACTTGACTGGTTAACTCTGGTAGGAAGAGTGACTAATTGAGCTAAGTCAAGGGCAGTGAAGGAGTCCTTTATGTTTGCAGCAGTAGAGCCTAGCCAGTTGACATTGAGGCCACCTAGGATGAGCTGCTCAGCTTTGTGGGGCAGGGTAGAGAGATAATCAGCAAGGAAGTGGATTGCTGGTCCTTGGGCCCATGGGGGTATGTATGTAGTGGTAAGGTAGAGAGAGCCCCTGCCTGGGTCAGGGGAGATTTTTAGGGTGATGGCTTGAGCACCATGACTGAGCTTGGGGACAGGGAGAGCATGGCTAATGAGGGAGTCATGCAACTAGACTGCACATCTGCCACCATGCTTGCCAACTCGATCCTCTTGGAACAGGGTGAAAGCAGGGAGGGAGACAGCTGAGTCAGGAGTTGATGCAGAGAGCCAGGTCTCCACTATGGCAATGATGGCTGGCCTGTGTTGTGTGACCCAGCACTGGAGTGCAGCAGTTTTCTTTGGGAGAGTGCAGATGCTCATCGAGGCAATGTAGAGGCCACATCCAGTAGGGTGCGAGGGGGGTAGGAGACCCAGGACCAGGGTTGGGGTGGACATTCCCAGAGAGCAGAAGAAGTAAGGTGATAAGTCTGAGGAGTGGGCTGCAATGCTTGGGGTTGATACATTTGAGCTGATGTGAGGATCTGGTGGTGGAGGAGCAGGGGATGGGTAGGGAACTAAGGGTAGGTATGACTAGGATGGGGTGGGACCATACTACTGTGGGGGTGGGGTGAGTAGGAGTAGGTGTTGGCAGGGGGTGTGGCGGGGTGGTATGGTGGTCCAGTGTGAGAGGTGAGTTGGGGAGGTAATGGGGGAGTGGGGTAGAGGGTGGGGTAGATGTTTTTGGGTAGGGTGGGGGATGAGCGAGCATGATGATAATAAGAAGATTAAACATGAGAGCCAGTATACCCATGGTTGAGATGCTGGGTGTATAGGGTGGGTAGAGGTACTTGGTTAGTGTAGCTGCTGCTATGGTGCAGGGGTAGCGTCACCGCCTCTGGTGCTAGAGGTACAGGGTTTGAAAACTGCCAATGGAGAGTGGTCTGTGGGCCTGGGAGAGAGGTGGAATTGGGCACGAGAGAGGCTAGAAAGGGGAAGTGGGTGGGGCTCTGGGAGTGGAAATAGTGACTCTTAGTGGCTATACAAGGTACTGCTAGAGGCCGTAGGGGGTGGTGAGAGCTGAGAGAGGACAGGGAGGTGAGTGGCTGGGAGAAGGAGGGAGGTGCAGGGGGTACTGGGCAGGATGTAGGGCAGTGGAGGAGCAGGAACAGCAAGAGTGCCAAGGAGTAGAGGAGATCAGGGAAGTATAGGTGGGGAGATGTGCAGAGCAGAGGGAGCTCCCACTGGTGGTTACAGAATATAAGCTGCAATGGGAAAGTAGGGAGATAGTTCCAAGACATACAGGAAGTCATGTGACAGGAAAAGGTTTATAAATTAAGGGTCGAGGGTGGGTGGCTGGGGCGGGCAGGGCAGTCAACGTGTGCAGCACATCGATGGGCTAACACCCCTCTGAAACAAGCCAGGAGAAGGTAGAAGCTTTACCTATTTCAGCCCTCGGTGGCTGTCCCTGTCCCCCTGTAGAGTGAGTGAGCTGCGGGTGGTTTCTTCTGGGGGGGTTGCACAGAGGCCTATAAGGAAATGGAGAACAAAGAAATAATTAGTATGCAGCGGGAGGCTTGGGGCCTAGAGGTCCACACTATGCATGCGCACAGTCTTCCACTCTTTGTCTGGGTATTGGGATAGGCCCTAGTGTGCATGCATGGAGGAATGGTGTCCTGGAGTGCTCCCAGTTAGGATTATCAGAATAAGGAAACATAGATACATAGACAGTGTTGGCAGATAAGGGCCTATAGCCCACCCAGTCTGCCCATTTGAGCTTGTAAGTTCAGTTTATGTTTTCCTAGAAGTCTGCTGCCCCTTACCCCTGACCTCTGAATTCCTTTATGTGTATACACTCTAGCTTAGCAATATAGTCTAAATGCCCGGCATAGTACAGTGCTAGATAATGACAGTCACAGTCTATCTATCTGCCTGTCTGTCTATCTATCTATCAATCCATCTATTCATCCATCCATCCATCTGTCTGTCTATCTATCTGTCTATCTATCTATCTGTCTGTCTGTCTGCCTATCTATTGCATCTGTCATGTATTTATGCAGTGGCAATGTAAATAAAATCACACAAATATCAATGTTATTTTTGCTTGTCAGGCATTTACAGTGAGAATATCATATGCTCATGTGAGGTAGATAAAGCAAGTATTCTCATTGTAGGTACTTTAGAACAGAGGCCTGGGTCAATTGTGGGATGACACTGCTGTTTCACAAATGGCCCACAGGGCCAATGAGTGTGAGGGTTCAGGTGTTTTGTGAACCATTTGGGAAGCAGATACACCGTCAAAGACATTATTTCAGGCCTATTGCGGGGTTCACAAGTAGCCCCCAGGCCTGCAACAGGCTTTGCAAAAGGTGTGGGCCTGTAGCAAACAGTTGAATCTTCACAAACATTGCCTCAGTTCTATAGTGGGCTTTACAAATAGCCCTACAAAGCAGGTGCACCATGTGGCATGGCCCAAGACCTGTAGCTTGGAAAGCAGCTCCACCATGGTACACATTGTTCCAGACCTGTAGCTGGATTCACAAATGACCTAGCAGAGCACTCATGAAGCTGCTGATGTAATACATGAATATAGTCCACGGCCTGAAGTAAGCTTTGCAAGCAGCCCCATCAGACTACTTGTGAAGCAGCTACACCATCAACCCACATTGGTCCTGGCCTGCAGCTGGCATCAGAAATGCCCAGCTGGCCACTCATGATGCAACTGCACTATCCCACTCATTGCCTCAGGCCTGTATCCCGCAGCCTTATGTATCACAACATATGAGTGCAATGTTAGCAGCTACAATGTCATTTATTTATGATATTAAAACAAATGTATTAAAACTGGATTATGCTTTGGCATGCAGTTCAGTGAAGGTCATGGAGTAGTGGATAAGGTTGGTGGAGATAGGGTTCAAAAAAACCCTAACCCTGCATTTCCTTACTTTTTCAATTTAATACAAACTCTAACTTGTGCATTAATGTAGTTTTTGCAATGACATTTCTGTATTTTTGAAATGGATAACCACAGTGGTTTGCTTTGCTACTGGCAAAAAAGGTGCAATGAGCAGCATGGCCGCAGACCTGTTGCTTGCTTTGCACATGGCCCTGCAGGCCATATGCAAAGCAGCTGAATGACAGGACACAGCATTTGGCCTGCAACTTGCCTTGCATATGACCCTCAGCAGATGCTCCACCAAGCATGTCCCCAGACTTGTAGCTTCCTTTTCTTATGCCCTGTGGGCCATATGCAAAGCAAGCACTCCATCGAGCATAGTCTTGGACATGTAGCTTGCTTTGTGCATGGCCCTGGTCCAACATGATCCATATCAGTACATCAAATGTGGTCATGCATTCTATTAAACAATTATTCATTAAAAAGTACTGCAGGTACATAGGCATCTCCCATGGCTTAAGCAGCTATTTGCATCATTAGAGGGCTGGCCGTGGGGAACACTGGGATCTGTAGGATACAGGACAGGGTGAGTGGGAGGTTCTGTAGGATACAGAAGGACAGGGTGGGTGGGGGATCTGTAGGATACAGAAGGACAGGGTGGGTGGGAGGATCTGTAGGATACAGAAGGACAGGGTGGGTGGGGGGATCTGTAGGATACAGAAGGACAGGGTGGGTGGGAGGATCTGTTTGATACAGAAGGACTGGGTGGGTGGGAGGATCACAGAATCAAACTGGTAAAAAAACAATATTATTTTTAAGTAACTGACAGAAAAAAATGATATTTCTTTGCATTTTATTTATCAGGACTTCACAGTCATGTAGCATTTCTATAGGGGAGCTGAGAGCTCCCCTTTAAGAAGCTTACATTGGAGTTTAACATATTAATGTCTTCTCTTTTCTATATTTAACATTTTTATAAAAGTTATTCAGACAAATAAAACAGATATGCATGGAATCTGTTAGAGACATAAGAAGCAGCTTCCTGATATCTTCCATTATCTTTACCCTTAGGGTCAGCATGGGCATCACTTATTCTTTTCCTCTGCAATGATGCTTCTCCATTCCCATCCTGCTCTATCTATAAATTCTACACATCATAGAGAACATAAAAAGAAAACTGCACAATTAACAAGAAAGCACTATGTTTCATTTATCACATAATAGCTACCCTGGCAGGGAAATGTAGATACTATTAACCCTGACAACTCACAAGGGTTTTAGTATATGACCTACCTTTGCTTTACAGAGAAACTGGTTGAAAGGCAGGACTCCCTCCCCACTTACTTGCCCCCTCTAAAAGTCCCATGTTTTTTCTTGTCTTTTTAAACCAAAATAAGTTGTGCAGGATCCTTATGGCACAAAGTCTGTTGAAAAAGTGTTATATACAGAATGCACACAGTCCATCTGCTCATAAATTTAGAATTATGATCGTGCAAAGAGAAGGACACTCTGTCCATTTTATTTAGATAACTGCCAAGAATTCTCCACCCATCAATCATGGGTGGGGCATACTGTAGCCAGCACTTAGTGAGGGACTTGTTTGCTACCACAGTTAAACAGCTAGTGGGACCTAACCAGACAGACAGGAAAATGATACATGTTACGAAGTAATCAGTTGTAACCTTTTATTTCCAAAGTATTTTCCTTTTTCCTTTGCTCATTAGAATGTTTTTGTTTAAGTGATGATATTGTGTTGGATGTGTGGAACAGCTTCCACCCTGGCAGCTGACATATCAATCTCTAATGCCCCCGCTACATCATAATCATTCTGATCTCATTGACAGTGGCATCACAGGTGACTGACCTGTCAGCCACTGAGTGGCTGTTCCTAAGCAGCAGTGATGTCACAATCATCACGGTCACAATGCTGACTATGTAGTGGGTGGAACAGAGCTAGATATGTCTGCTGCTATGCAGAGTGCTGTTCCACACGGCACACCTACTAACATCAGGTAAACAATCCTCTAATTAACCAAAAGGAAATGAAGAAGTATGTCAGATGCAAAAAGGTAATGGTTGACTGCTTTTAAAAACTGATATTCATTTTAGGCAGTACATTAGCTCTTTAAGATGCCCAAGAAATATTGATCCAGAAGCAAATGATTTGATACCTTTTAATGGACCAACATAGATGTAAGAACAAGAACAAAGTGCTCTAGCTTTCGGACCAACCAGTCCTTCTTCAGAAGCTCATGGCAGTTGTTTAGAAAATACAGTACTTATAACAGCTAGATAATGCAGAAAAAAACAGAAAAAAATCCCCATTGGTTTAAAATACTCATTTAAAAAAACAAAAAAAAAAACAGAAGATGATGTCAGAGAAGTTTAACAGTACAATACTGCCCTCAGTCCGAAAGAACCTTGGGTTCAGATGTGCTTGGTGCAACACACATACAAAGAATCCTACTGCATATAAATTTAATTGACATAAGATAACACTGCTGAAGCAGACAACTCCTAAATCAAGCTATGAGTGTCACAGTTAGTATAAGGATGTGATTACTGAAAGGCAACCCCCACCCAGCTTAAAGACAAACTAAGATAGTTATAGGGATCATGAAATTACAATGTTAGCATTAAAGACAAGAATTACCAGTAAAGTTGTCTAAAAAACATCTGTGCACACTGTGTGATGTGTAAAACCTAGCTGGACATGTCACCCAGCTGTATTCTCAAGCTAAATAAAAGGCCCAAGAAATTACAAAAACAAGAAATATTGAATATCACTATTTTTAATATTTATGGGGTATTTCAAAAATAAAAATAAAAGTTAAGGGCAGCTCAACAGGCATGGTCAAAATGTGTTGATGCCCTATCTATGCCCTAGGAAAAAGGTCTTAAAACTTTACAAGTCCATAGAATATAGGTACACGTAGCACTTGTTTCACCACATTGCCTCCAGTACTCTGCAGCTGGAGTGGCAATGTACTTCGTCTACGGTGAGGCACCATGATAAGAAAGACTCACAAGTGTTTCCACCTTCCAGATATAGTCTCTCCTGTCCCGAGATGCTATTACATGATGCATCCCTTCACAGTACCTAGCAGAGCTTTCCATTGTTATATCTACTGTAAATGTAACTCCTCTTCCCATTTTTTCACAGCTGTCAGCCTATGTTGTCTTATTGGCTCTCAAAATGCTCCTTATCCTTTGGAAATTCCATGACTTAATAGTGCACCTCTCTGTACCGCCTCTTACATGAGAAGAATCAAATGCATTGTTTCCAGACCTGGTATCCTAGTGGAGACCCATGATAAATAGGTTTTAAGCTGGAAGAAATGATACAAATCAGAGAGTGGGACCCGAAGTCTATCTTTAAGCTCCTGAAATCTGAGAAAGTCTGTCTTCCAAAGGAACTAGTATGGGTAAATCAATCCCATGCTCCCCAGTTCTGGAAACTCATGTCCAGTCAATCCAAACCAAATTCAGGATGGTGAGCCAGGTATAATAGGGTCAGCATATCCTCCCTAAATTTACGCAGTTGTTGTGGTGCCCTCTAAGCCCTGCTCATCACTACTATAAAAGGACTTGGGACCTAGAAGATTCCATCCCAAACATCTGAATCAAACAACCACTGGGAGCTTGAATAAGAAAGTGCAGCCTGCTCCATGCTCACTACATGAACCTGGGACTGGTACATCAGCCAAAAACCTGCAAGAAAGAAGGCAAGATGCTATTAGTTTTCCAGTAAATTCAGGAGACCAATGTACCCCTCTCTCTTGTAAAGTTGTAAAGTAGTAAATTTAGGACAGGGCTTACCTTTCCACTACTATCTTAATATAATTCTATTCCATCTATTCCAATCTGTCCTACCCATCAGAACCTCCTATTTTAGAGGGACTGAAACAGAAATAAACATTTTGGTAGAACCATCATCTTAATAGACTGTATTCTTTGGGCCAATGAAAGGGGTAAAAGCTGTTAGTGATCCAGGTTAGCCTTCACCTGCAGCACCAGATGGTTGAAATAGCATTTATATAATCATCTAATGGTGCCATTGACTTAACCCCACATATTGAATCACCAGTTGAGACCAGTGAAAAGGGTAACACATCTGCATGTGCTGTGGCATTGTCTAGTTGAATGCTAACAGGTCCATCTTGTCCTGATTTATCCAGTACCCCGATATCACACCAAAATGAGTTATGTTCTCCATGAGCAATGTGAAATTTATTTTTGGGTTCCTCACATGAAGTACCACATCATCCATGTACAAGGACAAATGCTGTTCTCCATCTCCCACTCACATCCCAGTGCAGTCTGGGGGTTGCCTGAGACTGTGGCATTGATTCCCTGTATATAGCAAACAACAGTGGTAACACTGGCACCCCTATGCGTTCCCTGATGTAACTTGAACTCAGCAGAGAGGTGTCAGTTAGCCTTAACCCAGACACTAGTTCTGGTATAAAGGCTATCCTATACTGTGCAGAATTCCAAGGGAAACCAAAGTATCTCAGAATAATCCAGAGAAAGCCTTTCGACACACAGTTGTCAAAGGCCTTCTCTGTGTTTAAGTTGGCTATAATCAATAGGGTTTTCCTCTTAATAGTTATATGCATTGTATGTAAAGCCTGTCATACACTGTCTCTAGTTTGCCTCTGGTGTACAAATCCGGTTTGGTCTGGATTAATCCAGCAACCAATAAAGGATCTCATCCCTGTGCCAAAAGAGATGCAGAAATGTTATAGTCTGCATTTAGCACAGATTTGTTAACTGTATGAGGAACACCACCCTGGATTTTTTCCTGGTTTTGGTATAACTGACAGAATGGCATATTTCTGTGTAGGGAGTGGAGTCTCACCCTACGTGACTGCATTACAAAGTTTTAATAAAACTAGACACAGCTTCTCCCCAAATCGTTTTAGAAACTCAATCAGATAACTGTCCAGGCTTGGACTTTGACCCATCTTGGGTGAACGCTACTGGTCCATTAATTTGTCATTCATGATTGGAAGGACAACACCTTCTCATCTTCTGGTGACAGTTAAGGGAGTATGAAAGGGGATAAAAGGAGAGCATTGTAGCTTATGGAGGCTTTTTGTTCATGAGTACAGTGTCACATAATAGGCACAGAATGCTTCTAAAATCTGATCCGCCACGTCTCTACCTGACCTCCAGCAAGTGGCATAGACAGGATAAAGTGGTAATTTGTGATATGCCATTAATCTATGGGACAACAATCTGGCTGCTCTAGGTCTTCCTTGACAGTAATGGTGCCTATGGTATGTTAAGGATAATTCTGTTTGGAGTAAGTAAAAGTCCCCTAGATATTTCTTTACCTTCCCCAGCTGGGAGGGGCTCACCAACATGCCCTGTTTGTGTTGCATTTGGGGAAAATGCAAGGTTCCTTCAATGTCTGCTCTGTGTGCCTTCCATACTCTTTCCTTATGGGCTGTTTATTCTAATAAATGACCCTGTATGACTGCCCTTACCTGCCTCATAACATATTCACCATGATCTCAGGGAGGTCATTGAACAAGGCATAAAATAAGTGGGTTCGCATAGCAATATGCTACCCCAAAAAAATCTAGTTGGTAATCAAGTGCAGCCTCAATTAGCAGAAGTTAATAATCAACTAATATGCTGCACTGAGTAAAAAAAAAATCCAAATTGCAGTAATATTGTCCTGCAACTGCAGTTCAATGTGGTTACGCAACTGGTATGATGAATGCTTGTATGACTTAGATACATTGTGGCTGTTCACCTCTCTGTCCATGGGATATACTACCCTGTAGGGGTATGATGGAGAGGAACCCTAATGAAGGGTTCAACCCCTATAGATGCCGTGGGAATGTTTCCCTTGGCTAAAGGTACAGTAACTTAGAAAGAAGCCCACGAGAAAGAAAGACATGCCACTGGAGGAGAAGGGGAGGATGGTGGGGCAACGAAAGAAACGAATCCTGGACTAGCCAGGAGGAGCAGCCTGTAAAGGCCTGATGGGGGAGTAGTTTGTTACTCTTTCCATTGAACTACAGGCATAACCTTGCAATTCAATGTGCTTATGCAACTGGTGTGATGTATGCTTGTGTGACTTAGATACATTGTGGCTGTTCACCTATCTATCCATGGGCTATACCACCCTGTAGGGGTACGATGGCGAGGAACCCTAGTGAAAGGTTCCACCCCTATAGGTGCCATGGGAATGATTCCCTTGGCTAAAGTTAGCTTAGGAAGAAGACCAAAAAGAATACCCAAAAGGGTGTCGAGCATCGAAAGAGGCAAGAAGTCAGAGGATATCCAGGCTGGAAATGAAGGTGATAGACGTAGATGGGAAGGACAGGAGAGGAATGAGAGATGACGAGGACAATGAATGAAATGAAAGCTGACAAGATGCAGAAAGGTGGACTTCCTAAGGAGAGAGGGAACAGCCGGGGCCACCATCTGACTCCATCCAACAGCGGAACCTAACTATGGAACCTATGAAAGCACTAACCCTGTCTAATATTATGGTCATTGGCACAGAGGAGAGGAAGACCCCCCTTTAAGGAGGAAACCTCTGGGGATTCAAGGCCTAGATCACCTTCCCTCCAGGCTAAAGGACATTTTGGTTAGTGACAGCTCAGCTACTACAATTTAGAGTCGAGATCGGGAGAAGAGGAAAATATTCCAATTTGGAAGAAGCTCTTGCTCTGTCCTTCTAACAGGAAAGCTTTTGAGGGTTGTGAGCGATGTTTCTACAACTAGATGATACTCCCTCTGTATAACTGCTTGGTGAGGCTGCACCTCGAGTACTGCGTGCAGTTTTGGAGGCCACACTTAAAGAGGGACATTAAACTCCTGGAAAGGGTCCAGAGGAGGGCAACCAAAATGATTTGGGGCTTGGGGGACAGAACCTATGAGGAGAGGCTCGAAGAGCTAAATATGTACACACTGGAAGAGATAAGGGACTGGGGGGACATGATAGAGGTCTTCAGGTACATGATGAGGGTAAATAGGGGAGGAACAGTCAGGGTGCTTTGAAGGAAGGAGGAGGGGCCACTAGGGGCATGGGTGGAAGCTGGAGGGGAAGATTCAGGGAGAAAGGAGGAAGTGCTACTTCACTGAGAGGGTGGTGGAGCCGTGGAATCGCGCCTAGGGGCTGGTGGAGCAGAGGCGGTGGAGGGGTTCAGGAGGGGTGGGACAGGTACAGAGGAAGGATCTGGAAGCAAAATCCAATGCAGCAAGAATATCCAGAACTGGGAAGGGAGAAGCCAGAGAAGGCGAGGGGGGCAGCAAGGTCAGCTCCCAGGGTGGGGGCTGACCAAACGAGCAGACATGAAAGACCGTTAGGCCTATTCTGCTGGCATTTTAGTATGTTAGTATGTTAGATGCCTATAAGCAAAGGAGGAGAGAAATTACTGCTGAGGCACTCAGCTGGCCTACACAAGCCTACGAAACAGACCAGGTGAATCAGAGGCAGTCAGATAGAGAATGGCGTAGAGGGTGCCTCCGAATCCACTCGGGCAGCCAAAGCAGCCATGATGATGAAAGCCCCACCCCTTTCAGCTTGAAATCAAAAATTCTACATCCAGAGGTGTCACCGAAATGAGGGACGACTGAAGATCCACCCGAAGTGAAGACATTCTCACTATGGGCCAGGGAGAAGGACCCTGCTCCAAGCTTTGCAAGATCTAGATGTGGACTTCCTGGGTGCAGAGTGAGCCCGTCAGCTACAGGCTAGTCCTGAGCCATAGAGCAATGGACACGGAAGGCACATCTCCAAGTGGAGAGCAGGTCACGTCGAGGTAGCACAGGACCCATAAGAGGGGTCAGCTCCAGTAGTCGATGTAAACAAGTAGACCCACAGAGAGGTCAGATTGAATGGAGACCCTGACTTGGGTCCTGAAGAGGCAAATTGCAGAAGCAACCATGGGAGTGCATGCTAACTGGGTCCATTGAGAAGCCAAATTAGGAGTGGATCGAACTGCATGAAGGTAGAAACAAGGACGGCCGGGCAAAGCCCACAACCGACAGGTAAAGTACGAAGTACCGGGAGTAGTGAGGTAGGAGCTACAAAGTCGGAATGGACGAGTGGAGGATCGAGATGAATATACGAGGTTCACTGATGGAGGGAAGCCTAGAAAGCCAACAAGGACTGCAGAATAGAAATGAAGGATGTGAGGGGGGAGATGAGGATGGCTGGGCAAAGCCTGCAGCCTACGATGAGTGGAGAGGTTGATGCGGGAGGACAGAATGATTGAGAACAAATGAACGATAAATAATGGTGGATTGAAAGCCTTGAGGACCGGAACGGTTAGGGTGAATTATGAAATGTATGATATACGATGATGAAATGAAGCCCAGAAGGCTGGTATGATGAAGGTGAGATATGAATGGTGATGTATGGTAATGGAGTGAAGCCTTGAGGCTGGTACGGGTAAGATGAGGTATGAAAGGACTGATGTACGATGATGGAGTGAAGGCCTTGAACACCAGTATGGTTAAGGGTAGGTAAGGGGTTTAATGACAAAAAGTGCAAGGTGCTGCATTTTGGGGTGAAGAACCCAAGGAGGAGTTACCAGCTGGGAGGAGTGCAGCTAGCCCAGACAGAGGAGGAGAAGGATCTGGGGTGCTCATTACAGGGTCAATGAACAACTCGGCACAACGTAGGAAGGCAACTGCAAAGGCCAACAAAATGCTGGGTTGTATTGCAAGGGCTATATCCTCGAGAAGGAAGGAGGTGATTCTGCCACTGTATAGGTCATTAGCTAGACTGCACCTGGAGTACTGCGGGCAGTACTGGTGCCTGTATCGGAGGAGGGACATTAAGTTACTGGAGGGGGTGCAGCGCAGGGCGACAAATATGATCAAGGGGCTGGGGGACTTATCATACGAGAGGAGGCTGAGAGAGTTGAACATGTACTTGCTGGAGGAGAGGAGGGACAACATGATTGAAACCTTTAAGTACTTGAAAGGACTAAACAAGACAGGTACAGAGGGGCTGTTCAAAGTAAGGAAGGGGAGAGACACTAGGGGCCATGATATGAGACTGGAGGGAGGAAGGTTCAGAAGGGAGATGAGGAGACACTTTTTTACAGAGAAGGTGGTAGCTGGGTGGAATGTGTTACCTGCAGAAGTGGTATACAGTAGAACAGAGGACTGTTTCAAAAGGGGATGGGACAGGACAAGGGGGAAGGTAAATGGAGGGGAAGGTTGGAAGGGAGGGGCAGCTGCAGAATAAGGGGTGCTAGCTGCACATTCGAGCAGACTAGATAGACCTCTAGGCCTTTATCTGTTGGCAAATTTCATATGTTTGTATGTTCGTAAGATGACAAGTAGGTTATAGAAAGAAGAAGGAGGTTTGGTAATGATGAAGGTTTGACATGGAGTAGAGTATACATGAGTTGAGTGGTCCAGAACGTAGGACTAGGGTAAGAGGAGGATACGAATAGGTATGGTGATGGCAGGATAGGGAACCCCCCCAAAAAAAAAGCACTGAACAAGGAAGGAGAAGAGGCGAAAGGCATGAGTTGGAGATGAGAATGATAGGGCAAAGCCCACAGCCTATAGTTGGAGTATGAAGAACCGGGAGAAGAATGAGGCACAATGGTGGTAGGAGGAACTGCAAGATCTGAACAGGAAGGACGAGGTTCAAAAAGAACAGAGACTGACATACAGAGGAGGAAGACACGAGCTGAACGACGTGGTCAGAATGGAGAAGAAGAGGTTCAAGGATGCAAAGACAATATAGAGTAATGGAGGGAAGCCTTGAAGGATGGCCAGAAACAGCAGGAAGGGAGCGAATTGTATGGGCAGGAGAGACAATGGTCTACGACGAGTAGAGAAGGCGGTACGGGAAGAAAACAGATGGCATGCACGAGACTGAGATGAGAAATGGCCTCTACCCAGAGCCATGGTGCCCACTGTCACCCAGCAGTCCCCTGCCATGGAGAAGACAGAGAGCCATGAGTGGGCACTGGAACACCCGAAAGCAGCAGAATGAAGGAGAGAAAGTGAGACAATGCAGAGAACCAAAGTAGGCCACTGGAAATAGCAGCAGGGGAAAATTCGAGGTGCCTGTCCCTTTAAGACAGGAGAGGGTATAACCTGGAAGCAAGAAAACACAAGGGGAATGAAAGGTGCGCATGAAGCGGCGGTAGCTGCAGCAAGACAGCTGCAGTTCCGAGAGAAGTGTGAGCCCCTGCTCGAGTTGGTGAGCCGGGTACGGCCAAAAGATGAGAGGAAGATGACCACAGGAAAACCAATATGGGGATTCAGTGGTGGTGCAGAGCTCAGGCTCCAAAGTCTTCCCCCGAGAAAGACCTGGAAATGTGGAAGCACTAAAGAAAGTGGGGCAGCAGTTGGCGAACCCGCATGCCAACGCCGGGTGTGGAACAATAGCGAAAAGATCATAGAATCATAGAAGCTAGATGGCAGAAAAGGGCCATACCGGCCCATCTAGTCTGCCTCCCCCCCCCACACCTCCCCCTCCCTGCCAGCCCCCACACCTCCCCTCCCTGCCAGCCTCCTATGGGGGACAGTGTCAAAGGCCTTACTGAAGTCCAGACAGACCATGTCCACCGCCCCCCCAGTCAATCACCTGAGTCACCTAATCAAATAACTGAATTAGGTTTGCCTGGCAAGACTTCCCCTTCGTGAAGCCATGCTGTCTGATGTCCTGCAAGCCACTCTTCTCCAGGTAATCCACCACCCTCTCCTTGATTAATGCCTCCATTACCTTCCCCACCACTGACGTGAGGCTGACAGGTCAGTAGTTCCCCTTCACCTCCTCACTACCGCCCTTGTGTAAAGCCTCATGTGCTTGTCCCATGCCCTCTTGAACTCTTCCACCTATTTAGTCCCCACCACTCCTTCTGGTAGTCTCTTCCAGGGCTCCGCCACCCTCTCCATGAAGAAACACCCTCTCACATTGCCCCTGTATGTTTTTCCTTGCAGTCTGAGGCTGTGCCCTCTAGTTTTGACCCCCTCCTTCCTCTTCAGTAAACCCTCTTCTCCCACTTTATTGAGCCTCTTTACATATTTAAAAGTTTCATTCATTTCTCCCCTTTCCCTCCTTGTCTCCAGTGTGTACAGATCCATCTCCTGACACCTCTGCACGTATGACTTTCCCTGCATACCGTGCACCATCTTGGTTGCCCTTCTCTGAACCCTCTCCAAGGCATCTATATCCTTGCAGAGATGTGGCCTCCAGAACTGAACCCCATACTCCAGGTGCAGCCTCACCATGGCTTTATAAAGGGGCATTATTACCTCCCTCTTTCTGCTAGTAATGCCCCTACCTATGTATGCTAACATTCCATTGGCCTTTCCCACCGCCCTGCTACATTGGATTCCTACCTTAAGGTTCGAGGAGACTATGATCCCCAGATCCCTCTCCTGTTCTGTTACTTTGATTTCCTCCCCACCTAGGGTGTGCCCTGCTCTTCTGTTCCTACTCCCCAAGTGCATCTCAGAGCACTTCTTGGCATTACATTTCAGTTGCCACATCCCAGACCATTTTTCACGCATCTTTAAGTCTTCCTTCATGTCCTCCACCCCCCCCCCGGGGTGTCCACCCTATTGCATATTTTCGTGTCATCAGCAAATGGGCACACCCTCCTCCTCAAACCCTCAGCAATATCACTGATGTAGATGTTGAAGAGAAGTGGACCCAAAACCTGACCCCTGTGGCACTCCACTCTTCACCCTCGCTGTCCCGGAGTGCACTCCCTGTTTAGCACCAACCTCTGAGTTCTTCCTGACAGCCAGGCCTCCACCCAGCTTGTTGTTTTCCCACCCAACCCCAGGCTTTCCATCTTGCTCACCAGCCTCCTATGGGGACGGTGTCAAAGGCATTACTGAAGTCCAGCTAGGCCATGTCCACCGCCCCCCCCAAGTCAATCATCTGAGTCACCCAATCAAAGAACTGAATTAGGTTTGTCTGGCAAGACTTCCCCTTCATGAAGTCATGCTGTCTGCTGTCCTGCAAGCCACTCTCCTCCAGATAATCCACCACCCTCTCCTTGATTAATGCCTCCATTACCTTCCCCACCACTGATGTGAGGCTGACAGGTCAGTAGTTCCCCTTCACCTCCTTACTACCGCCCTTGTGTAAAGGCACTATGCCTGCCCCTTCCAGTCTTCTGGCACTCTTCCCGTATCCAGGGACAAGTTGTAGAGCCTTGACAAGGGTGTGGCCAACTCCTCCTTCAATCCCCTGATCACCCTGAGGTGTAACTTGTCAGGCCCCATTGCCTCAATCTATCTAGCTCTGCCCTAACCCTATACACAGTGAATGGGCTCAGATCCATCCATTTGCCCTCCTTCCCATTTGACTTTAGCTCAGGTCCCCTACCATCCTCCTCCTCCATGAATATCAAGCTAAAGTACTTATTTAATAACTGCTTTTTCACAGTCCCTTTCTAATTTTATTTCTCCCTCCCCCCTCAGCCTAGTAATCCCCTGCCTTGCCCTTCTTTTCTCCCTCACATATCTGAGAAAGGTTTTATCCTCCTTTTGGCCTTTTTTGCTATTTTCTCCTCAGTGTCTGATTTTGCCCTTCTGATCTTTTTCCCTGCCATACTCCTCTTTTCCCTATACTCTTCCTTATCTTCTTCGCTGAGTGTCCTCTTAAATTTTCTGAAAGCCCTCTTCCTTTCCCTGACTGCCCCCTCAACCTCCTTTGTAAACCAAAGCGGTCTCCTCCCCCTTTTGTTCTTCCTAACCTTTTTTATGCACATTTCCACAGCTTTCAGTACCCCTCCCTTGATAACTTGGTATAACTCCTCCACTGCCCCTATATTCTCTGTACCCTCCATTGTCTCCCTTACTATCCTTCTCATCTTGTCACAGTCTGAGCATCTGAAGTCCATGACTGTAGTACTGGTTTAACTCATCCCCCTCCCTGCCCTGACCCTGAACATTACTGTGCTGTGGTCGCTGTTGCCCAAGGCTTCTCCCGCCTGCACCTCCTCCACACTCTCCCCATTTGTCAGGACCACATCCAGCAGGTTGTTGCCCCTTGTCGGCTCCCTGACTAGCTGCTGAAGGAATACCCCCTGAAGCTCAGCTAGTATCTACTTGCTCCTTGACGATGCTGCATCCAGGATTTCCCAGTCTACATCTGGGAGGTTTAGGTCCCCTACCAGCAGTAGCTCTCCTTTTAGGGCCAGCCTTGTGACTGCCTGAATTAACTGTTGATCACCCTCCTCCCCTTGCGTAGGTGGCCTGTATACCACCCCAGTCGCAAGGATTCTCCCACCCTCCTGCCTAGTGTTACCTACAGTAGCTCAGCCTCCCCATCCTCCTCTTGTCCTTCAGTTACACTTATGCCTTTCCTGATATATAAAGCAAGTCCTCCCCCCTTCTTACCCTCCCTATCCCTTCTGAACAGTTTGTAATCTGGGATAGTTATTTCCCAGGTGTGCAGCTCTGTCCACCAGGTCTCACTTATATCTACTATATCTAGTCCTTCATCTTCCATGATGGCCTCCAAGTCCACCAGCTTATTTGCTAAGCTCCTGATGTTGGCTGCTAAGCTCTCCACCAGGTTCCCTCTCCATCACCCCCTTCTCTATTCTCACTCATGCCCAGTATTTTAGCACTATCCTAGGGGGAGGCTGGTAGTGGTAGCCCCCCATTCTCCTGCCTTGTGGTGTGGATTTTCCCCCCTCCCCCCAATCTAGCTTAAATTGTAGGTTTCTTCTATGAACTCTCCTAATTTGCTTTTTAGCACTGCCATACCCTCCCTATTCAGGTGCAGTCTGTCTGGAGCAAATAGGCTCTCACCCCACCACGTGGATCCCCAGTCCCTTATTAACCTATACCCCATTTACTTGCACCACCCCACCAGCCACTCATTGAACTCCTTAATCCTTAGCCTCTTATCAGTACTTGCCTTTGGTACTGGCAACACTTCCGAGAAAGCCACTGATTTGAACCCCAGACTGCTGCAGTATCTAGCAAGTGCTCTAAATCTTGCCTGCACCTCCAACAGGCTTTTTCCTGCCAGGTCATTTGTTCCCAGGTGGAACATCGGGTGTTTTTTCTCATCCTGTTGTTTCCCCCTTGTGGGGATATAGTGAATGACCTCCACTGCTGTCATGCCTGGCAGATACCCAACCAGGATATGGAAGTTCCGGAACGAGCAAGTGAAAAAGAAGGAAGGGGAGAGGAGCTGATGAAGAAGGAGGAAGGTGAAAAGAAATGCCTTGGAGCACCTACAGAAGAAGTCACTAGGAGAATGGGTGGTGTGGCGCTCATAAAAGAAAAGAGAGGAGAGCAGTCCCAGAGGGGAACCAACAAGAAGCAGAGGACAAGGGAAACTGAGCAGGGAGGGAGAGGGGAACCCAGAGCCCCGTAGAACAGTGGGAATGAGAGGGCAAAGTGAGAGGAATGAACAGGAGAAAAGGGGGAGGACTGGAACTGCAACGAGCAGCATGCACATAAAACGAAGGAACAAGGGGGGAAACAGAAGGAGAGAGATGGAAGGGGCGATGAACAAGCAGCCAAAGAGAGCAGGAGCAGCTGGAGGCTAGATACAAATGAGGAAATGGAAGCAGAAGAAGTGGCAGCTGAGAGAGCCTTCAGCTGCAATGAAAGAAACGAATCCTGGACTAGCCAGGAGAAGCGGCTTTTAAAGGCCTGATGAGGGGAGTGGTTTGTTGCTCCTCCCATTGAACTACAGGCATAGCCTTGCAATAAAAAGAACAGAATTGCAGTAATTGTTCTTGCAATATGACACTTTTTCCCATAACTGCACTCTTCTGGACTGTGCCAGGAGGCAGTATAGCACAGTGGTTTAAGGCTCTGAGCTGCAAACCTGGAGACTTGGGTTTGAATCCCACAGCCCCCACTTGCATACTGTGTGATTCTGAGCAAGTCACTTGACTTTCTTGTGTTCCCAGGTCGCACCTGTAAACATACTTTCAGCTTAGTGTGTCTCTCCTGGTTTAAAAAAAAAAAACAGGGAAATTGCTCCTCAAACCTGGATGGTTGCTGATCAGAATGTTGTTGATTAGCAAAGACTGCTGTCACGTTTCCAAAACTAATTTATGCCTTGCTCATTGAGGGAAACACACTCTGTAATCTTTTGTTTCACAAAATCAAGTTAGGCTCCTTGAGGACCCCCAACAAAGCAATGCCACCCCTCTGTTCGGGCATGCAGAAAGATCAAGGCAGATGCCACAGACAGTAATATCAGCACCACCCACATCCATTCAGAAACAATGATACCATCAGGCCAGTGTATGTGCACATAATGCATTTTAATGTATCATAAAGAAAGAAGCAAGGCACCTGCAAGGTCAGCCCCTCATGGAGACATCATCAGGAACACAGCTAAATGAACTCCAAGTAGTTTTGCGTTAGAGCAACATCAGGGAGTAACGCTCTAATATGAAACCGGTCAGAGTTCATTTAATTATATTCAGGCCAGCATTTCCATAAGGGGTTGACAGTGCAGGTTCCTGGCTTCTTCTTTTTTTTTTTTTTTAAAGATGCATTAAAAATGCTTTATTTGCACAGATATTAGCCTGATGGTATATTTGTTTCAGAATTAACACAGATCTTACTGTCTGTGGTCCTTGAGGTCCCCGACTGATGGGTAGAGTATACTGAGGAATAACAAAACTTTGCTAATTGTATATGCTCTTCTTTAGACAGATGAGATCCTTGCAAATCACCAGATTTGGGCACTCTTTTTGAAGTGCTGAAGAAGTCTGGAGCATTTTAATTTATTTAGTTTTTGTTGACTGGGAAAGGAGAGCTTGGTAATTCTGCCTGCTTTCAGCCTAATATGGGGGGGGGGGTATACAGGTACAAACTGACCTATTGAATCAGGTTAAGCTGTTGATAGTATTTTTAGTGAAAAGGAGACATTTGGCCTGGACATCAGGGGGAATTCCCCTACTCTTTTTGAGAAGCGCCATGGGATCTTTAATGTCCACCTAAGCAACCACCAGCATGGGCAGATGGGACATCAGTATAATGTCTCATCTGAAAGGTGGTACCTCAGGAGTGCAGCACCCCCTCATGCTACAATACAATGTCAGTACTGGGATTTGTTCCAAATTCTGTGTATGGGCATAGAACCCACAACCTTCTGATCTTCCAGTCTCAGAGGTGAGTGTGCAACCTGTTGAGCCACTGACAATGATGATTAACAGGATTATCTAAGCCATTGACCTTAACTGAATATAATGTTAATAAATGATTAGTTATCCCTAATTTGTTGATTTATTTGAAGCAACATCAAATGATCATATCCACAAAATTAAAAATATCCCAGACCCTCTAGCCCCCCATTGATAGAGTGCCATCCCTCTCGGCTTCATTCCCCCCATACCAGGCCTTATGACACTCTATATATTGGCCCCGATGTTGAAAGCTAGGTGCAAGCACAGTGCAGACGTTTGCACTCTCCTGCCTCTGGTGATACTTAGGCAAATAGCACTCGCCAATGGAGCGGCACTATCTGACTGAATATTGCTCCATGTTGGTGCAGTGCTAACATAGAAACATAGAAACATAGACTTTGACGGCAGATAAGGACCGCTAGGCCCATCTAGTCTGCCCATTTCCCTAACTACAGGATAGGCCGCAGATCCTATTTAACCAACAGCCTATATCTTCCTGCCCCCCACAAGAATTGCCTTATGTCTGTCCCATGCATTCTTGAATTCTCCCACAGTTTTAGACTCCACAACTTCCTCAGGAAGGCTGTTCCATGCATCCACTACCCTCTCTGTGAAATAATACTTCCTCACATTGCCCCTGACACCTCCTTCTATCTTTAAATTGTGTCCCCTTGTTCTTGCAAGTCTCTTTTCTGAAAGATGCTACCCTCTTGGACTTTGTTGATTCCCTTGAGGTACTTGAAAGTTTCTATCATGCCCCCTCTCCTTTCTTTCCTCAAGGGTATACATATTAAGCTCCTTTAGTCTCTCCTCATACGGCTTCTCTTGCAGACCCTGCACCATTTAGTTGCCCTCCTCTGGACTGCCTCTATCCTGTCTATGTCCTTGCTGAGAATGGGGTCTCCAGAACTGGACACAGTATTCCAGATGGGGTCTCACCAACTGTCTGTACAGAGGATAACAACTTCCTGTTTCTGCTGCTGATGCCTCTCCTATACATCCCAGTATACCCCGGCCCTCCCTACTGCCTTCTCACATTGCTTGCTAACCTTGAGGTCATCTGATATGATTACCCCAGGTCCCTTTCCTGTTTTGTTGTTGTTACCCTCCCACCCATTGTGTATTCTTCCCTGGGTTCTTGTTTCCCAGGTGCATTATTTTGCACTTTTTGCATTGAATCCTAGCTGCCATACGTCAGACCATTCCTCCAACCTTGCCAAGTCCCTTTTCATCCTTTCCATGCCTCCTTGGTATCAACCCTATTGCAGATCTTTGTGTCATCTGCAAAAGGCATACTTTCCTTCCAGTCCCTCTGCAATGCCACTGATGAAGACATTAAAAAGGACTGGACCCAATACTGAACCCTGCGGTACCCCACTAGTAACCGCCCTTTCTTCAGAGTGGACTCCATTTACAATTACCTTCTGTGTCCTGTTGTCCAGCCAATGTTTTACCCAGGCTACCACCCTGGGACCCACTCCCAGGCTGGTTAATTTGACTAATAATCTTTTGTGTGGGACTGTGTCAAATGCCTTGCTAAAGTCTAGGTAGGCCATGTCCACAGCCCCTCCCTGGTCTACTACTTTGGTCACCCAGTCAAAGAAATCTATTAGATCAGTCTGACATGACCTTCCGCTGTGAACCCATGCTGCCTTGGATCCTGTGCTCCACTGACCTCTAGGTACTCAACTATTCTTTCCTTCAGAGTGACTCCATCACTTTCCCTACCACAGAGGTCAGACTGACAGGTCTGTAGTTTCCGCCTCTGTCTTGGTCCCTCTTTGTGAAGGGGAATCACATCCGCCTTCCTCCAGTCCTCGGGTCACACCATCCTCCATGATTTATTAAAAGTAGCCAGTGGTTTCACTAGTTCCTTCCTTAATTCTTTTTAGAATTCTGGGGTGAATTCCATCAGGACCCATTGCTTTGTCCACCTTCAGTTTTAGGAGTTCTTGCAGAACCCTTTCTTCTGTGAAAGGACTGGGATCGACCCCCTATCAAGAGTGCTTCTGTTAATTGGATTAGGCACTTCCCCTCCTCTTTTGTGAATACTGAGCAGAAATATTTGTTCAGTATTCCTGCTTTTCACTGTCCCCTCTGCCCACCCCAGTTTATTCTATTCAGCCTCCTATCCTCCCTTTGTCTTTCTCGCCGCTGATGTACCTATAAAGGTTTATCCCCTTCTTAACTGAGTTGGCTATCTTTTCCTCAGTTTGGGCCTTTGCTATTCTGACTTCCCTCCTGCTTCTTTCTGCCTTAACTGGTACAGCTCTCTGTCCTGCTCCTTCTGTGTTTCCTTATACTTCTGGAATGCTATCTTTTTCTTCCTGACTTTCACAGCCACCTCTCTTGAGAACCATAGTGGCTTTTCTTTCATTTTGATTTGTTTATTTGCTTCACACAAGGCTTGTTGCCTCTGTGATGGCAGTTTGATAATTCCCCATTGTTGCTCCACACCTCCTTCTAGCCTGTTTGCTAGTGCTTTTCTGAGGCACTCTCCCATCTTGCCAAAGTCAGCCTCCTAAGGTCCAGTACCCTCACTTTTGTATGGCATGACTCTGAGCTGAGTTTAACGTGAACCACACTGTTTGATGGTCCACTTGTCCCCAGATGGCAACCCCTTCTAGATCTGAGATCCTCTCCTGCCCCGTTTGAGTCTGAGGTCTAGAATTGCTCCCTCACAGTGGGTTCGAAACTAGCTGTCTAATGCCTGCCACCTGTAGGGCATCAAGAATGGCCCTGCTCTTGGATGTGGCTGCAGCAAATGTGCTCCAGTTAACATCTGGCATATTCAGGTCTCCCATCAACAGTATCTCCCCTTTCTCTGCCATTCTAAGAATGCCTTCCATCATATCCTTGTCCATTCCTTTCCCCTGACATGGGGGTCTGTACACAACCCCTGTGCGGATTGTGGTGCCCTTTCCAGTCTCCAAGGTGACCCACAGTGCCTCCTCTCCTCCCTGTTTACTCTTTTGTTCAGTTGCTTTTATCCCTTCCTTTACATAGAGAGCTACTCCTCCCCCTCTTCTCCCCTGCCTGTCTCTCCTGTAGGTTATGTACCCTGGTATGTTAACATCCCAGTCATGGTTCTCTGTGTACCATGTTTCTGTGACTGCTACGATATCCAGGCATCCCTCTTCCATTAAGGCCACCAGATCAGGGAGCTTGTTGCCCAGACTACGGGCATTGGTACTCATTACCCTCCATTTCCTGATGGCCTTACCCCCTTTTGCCCCATCCCTGTCCTTCTTGCCTTTGTCACTTTCTCCATTTACCCCTGCCCTTCTCTCTATCAACACCTCCATGCTGGTGTTTGCCACACTTACTACCGTGATTGTTTGAGGGGGGGCTAGGATTTTCATGCTCCTTTCCAGTGCCTCCCCCCTTGGCTAGTTTAAAAGCTTGCCAATGAAGCATTTAAACCTATCACCTAGGATCCTGGTTCCCCTCCCGGACAGATGCAGCCCATCATGCCAGTATGGAGCGCATCACTCCAGGTGGACCCCAGTCCCCAATGAAGCCAAATCCCTGGGCTCCACACCAGTTTTCAACCACTGATTGAATCCTGTGGCATGAAAACACCCTAGCCTCCCTATGCCATAGATGGGTAGCACCTCCGAGAAGGTTACCGCAAGTGCTACTTGACTAAGACCCCTCCCCAATTCCACAAACTCTTCCTGCACTTCTCTAATTCCTTTCTTAGCCAGGTCATTTGTCCCTAAGTGGACAATGACATCCAGCTCCCTCCGCTGTGCAGCTGCTCCGGCAATCCTGAGGATTCGCTCCCTGTCCCTCCAAGCCATGGCTAAGTGGATCTACTTTGCACCAACAGGGATCAGAGCTGCATATGGCCACAGGAGACAGTGTGCTCAAAACGTGATAGTGCCAGGTCCCTGTGGGCCCTATTCAACTCAGGCATGTAAATGTGCCCATTGGACATGCAAGGCGCTAAGGAGCCATCTGTATGCCCATTATGGGCTCATTTGCATGTGGCACAGCAGCATCTTAGCACCCCTTTCACTGTCAAAAATCACTCCCTGGTGGCCTAGTAGTATCCCACACACATCCCAATTGCCTGATGGTCTTAGTGGTAATATGCCCTGGTTGTCTAGCGTTTCCCCTCTGATCACCCGTTTGTCTTGGTGATGATATACCCTAGTGGTCTACTGTTATCCCCCAATTACTGTAACTGTTTGTCTTAGTGATAATATGCCCAGGTGGTGTAGTGGTTCCTCCCCCGTGATTGCTTGTTTGTCTTAGTGGTAATATGCCCTGGTGGTATAATGGTACCATCACCCCTCCCTCAACCATAAACACATCCCCCAACTGCCCACCCACCGAGGACCCCTGCCCCACCCCCCTCACCCCGAGTGCTGGACCCCTGAAATCGACATATGTGATTGGGCTCCATGACTGCCAGATGGCAGCCAGCTGAGGAGGTGAGAGGAGGGCTGTGGCAGGCACTGATTTCATGGAACTGGTATTTGGGATGACAGGGGTATGATGTGGGGGTCCACAGCAGGTGGCCAGGTACATGTACAGTTGGGAGGGGAGCACTAGACCACCAGGGCATGTTACAACTAGAACAAATGGGTGTTCAGGGATTGAGATACTACTAGACCACCAGGGCATATCACCACTAAGACAAATAGGTGACTGGTAGGAATCTGCTAGACCAGCAGGGCAACTATTACTAATGGAAACTGGATGATCAAAGGGAGGAGATGACAGCTTGACACAAAGACAGGTGGCTGCACTACAACCACTCTGCCTCATGGGGTGGGGGCATGGGCTTAGTGCCAGGTTAAGAGATAGTTTTTGGTATGGTGAACAGTGCTACTTGGGGGCTGTTTATCACTGCCACCAACCTTTAAATATGCCACTGTGCCCATATGCATGGGGGAACCCCTCATCTGCATAGGTGCAGTGGTATATTTAATGCCTTAGTGCTGTCAGGTTTGGGGTGCTCCAGGGACCTCTGAATATGGCCCTGCCTGGAGCACTAGCACAAATTCAGGTTACAGCCAGCACTAGCCACATTCACACCGGTAACCTTTGAATATCAGGCCCATAATGTTTTAATTAGTAAAGGAAAAAAGTAAAGCCAGAGACAAATAACTTGGAAAACTGGAGAAAACCAACAACTTGTACCATCCAAGGTAGTGGATGGAATAGTTTCCATTCCTATGGCTCTGCATGGAACTGACATGCCCACTGTATAGAGTTGGAAACTAATCGGGGTGAGTCCTGAGGTCTCCATGGGTATTTAGCCTCAATAGAAAATGGATCTGGGGAATCTGACATCATTCAGGAAGGGATGGGGACACAACAGAGTTGCTTCTAGGATCAAGGTACTATCAGATACAAAAGGCCCAATGTGCAGGAGGAAAAAAGTCCAGGCACTTACCGTACTCTGCTAATACTGACAGGGAGTCCAAAATTAGGTACAGTTTCTTCTTTATTAGTGGTTTATCTCACACATACACAGATTTAGCAGCAGCCGCTACCAGTGCACAAAGAACTTCTAATGTTTCATCCCCTCTTGGGCTTTGTTAAGGAGCTAACAACACTGACAGACCATCCCTTCTTATAGCAGCCCAAATCTGTGCGATTACATTTAAAGTGACATTGTGTATAAACAATACAGTGTGCTAAGACAGACAAATCTAAAAAAACAGGGGCCAGCTCTTTTATACTCCTTTTGGCAATGATCAGCCAATAATTCATAATATATTTTGTAAAGCATGGGCACATTCCGGCAACAGGTTTTTTTCAATATATTACTGATCAATAATATACTAATACATCCCCCATCGCCATGCTTTGCTGTATCAGAGTGGTTTCACTTGCCTTCAGTTTGAGCCAGAACAGCTCAGCTTCCCTTCACTGTTCTCACTCAAGCTGCAGATGTGTGAAACTACTTTTATACAGCAATGAGTGGCTTGGCAGACGTATTAACACATATGCTAATCCTTTCTCAGTGCTGTCCCCTTTCTGGGGTGGCAATCCGTTTTATTTGCACAAACCCTTTATTTCATGAAAATTCATTTATTACTCGAAACTAATAATTTTTTCTAGAATAAAACAAAAATAAAATACATCTGGGAGTTTATCAAGTGCGACACTACATATGTAGTTTATATGGCTATGTGCAACTTGCTTTTTTAATGTGAGTCGAACAAAATGGAAGTTTAAAGAAAGAATGGTGGATCAAGTAGAGGCAGTACACAATGAGACCCTGGAATATGTCCTGGCTACACATATTAAAAACTCCAGAAATAAAAGTGATCACATATTGTTTATATGACGAATCGACCAATCAACCTTACTTCAATAATCTGCAAACAAATGGAAATAATAATTAAATCCTATCTGGAAGAAGAGATGGCATCACTAAACATTTTGGACAGCTCACAACATGGATTCAGGCCAGGCTACTCTTGCACAACCAATCTAACTGCATTCTACAACCATATAAACCAGGGACTTGATAGTAACATCCCTAGGGATATAATCTTGTTGGATTACAGCCATGCTTTCGATAAGGTTTCTCATGGAAAATTAATCCACAAACTGATAACACTAGGCTTTTCCCCTTGCCTAGTCAAATGGATTAATGCTTGGCTAACAAACAGATCTCAAAGACTGAGAATTAACAGTACTCTATATAACACTGGATTGATAACAATGGGGTGCCCCAGGGCTCAGTCCTGGGTCCCACCTTGTTCAACATTTTTATCAGTGACATGCAAATAGGTCCACACAACATTCTATCTAAATTTGCTGATGATACTAAGCAGGAGGGAGGGTGGATGGCTCTATAAATAGGGCAATACTTGTCACGACCTAAGAACTATTGAACAATAGGCACAGTGCAATGGTATGATCTTTAACACTGATAAGTGCACTGTTCTGCACTTTGGTAAAAATAATCCAAATGCAATTTACCTCCTTAATAACACTCTGCTTTAAAGCAGGGATATCATGCCAAGAAAACTTCTGGAGGGGACATACAATTGAAACTTAATCAAGGAAGGGTACTAACTTATACTTTTACAGTCCTTTCTTCATTTAAAAAGCAAAACTAGATGGGAATTTGGGTGTGGGGCAAGCACCCTCCAAACTCTGTGAGCATAACAACCTTGCCAGGAGGGACATAATTAAGCATTTCTTCACACAGAGAGTACTAGGGTTTCATAACTGACTACCAGAGGAGGTGCTAAGTAAGTAATAATACCCGACAGGGTGGGCATTATTGGGATATAACGGACCACCCAGGGCGTAATGAGGCCCGACGCTGCAGGCGGAGGGCCTTATAGCCCCTGGAATGTCCGTTATATCTCATAACGCCCACACTGGAGGGTATTATTACACTTAGATAATGTAGTATAACTGTAATGTTTTGAAAACTATAGAACAATAAACATTTCTTTATGAAAACTACATAAAAGACAAAAAAAGTAACTTTTCTAGTAAAGTAATTCCTGCAGTACTGGAATTACCACAGGAGGGCGCTGCCATGTTTGTATGTGTGCCTTTCAGTTTGCACACAGTGAGACAGGAGAGCTGTTTCTTTAGCTTGTTGCCTTGATTTGTGTTTCCCCTGTTCCTCAGACAGACTCAGAAACTGAGATGATAGGTATTCATTTTACTTTGTACTGTGTGTTTATAGGTATTTGAAGATGGGTACCTGTTTATTTTTCATTTTCTTGAGGTCTGAAATGTGGTGCCGCACGACTCTGGAACTCTGTGTAGAAGTATGTTAAGAGGGAGCGTGACCGAGCTGAGTAAGGAGATTTAACTTAAGACGGAAAAAAAAAGTTTAATTTTGACATACATTTATTTTGGAGTGTGGTGCAACAGTGTGTAGAGAACTCAGTTTGGCTAAGCGAGTGAGGGAAAATGGCAGGTGGCAAGTTTCGATTTTGGGGTGCCCAAGGATAGTGTTAGTTATAGGGCAGTGTCAAGTGGAACTTGTTTTTCAACGGGCCGTTACTGAGAAATAACGGCCCGGGTGGCATGCTGTTTTAGCCAATCAGGATGCTAGTTTTGTTTTAGCCATTATCTAAGTGCAAACAGTGTTCTGAGTTTCATGACCATCCTGGCTAGATATGTACCCGAAGGAGAAAGGTATTACAAGTTCTTGCTGTCAAGGTAAAAGGAAGGTGACAGTGGTGCAATGCCTGGCCTTCCTTCTCACAACACTTATGCACCTTTATCTTTTTTCCAGGTGTATGAGGCCCATAAATCATAAATATCCATTGCTTGGTATTGCGGTACTAAATAATTGCACCGTCATGCTTTGACTATGATGAATGATCTCACCCCAGTGCTTGTCCAGGGCCTTGATTTGCCTACCAGCAGCATGCCATTCATGACAAGAATAGAAATCAATAGAAAGTCAATTACCCATTTATGTGATGCTTCTCAGTCTGTGTTTGGGTCAGCTGCCTTACACATCCTATACTGATCTGCTTACCTCCTCGACTGCTTTTTTGTATGATTTCATTCATAATAAAATCTAAATCAATTATCACTTCTGTCCTGCTCTGCTGTTCCCTGATTAGCTCTCAGGCCTTGGCTGCTTTCAATAATATATAGCTCTGCCCTTCTTCCTACACCTGTAGTGATTCCACCCCTTGCCCCTTGGCTATGATGCATATTCACTGACAATTAAAATTACAAGGCAAAAAAAAAAACTCCACAAGGGCTGGATTTCTCCTGTGATATCATTCGTACTTGTTGAGTACCAAATGTAGTTATTTAGGTTTTTGCATGCATTTCTTAGGGATTGTCTGCTGAGATGCATTATCACATATTCACTGAGGTCCTGCTTTTATCCATGTTTATGGTTGTGTGAACTGAAGCACCAAGAATGTTCAGTGACTTGCTAAGGGTACAGTGAGGAAGTGGTAGTTGGGGGATTTGAACCAGGGCCTCCTGGTTCCCAAATGTATGCTCTAAATACTAAATCATGCTCTCAGTCACTTTTTGCAGTGTGTTTTGGGGAAGGTTTGAATGATTTTTGTAAGAAACTGCTTCTTATAATGAATGAGATTTCCATTTAGGATGGGGAAACAGTTCTGATTGAGATTGTGACATGGCTTGGCTTTGATAATTTTGATCAAATTATCTGGACTGGAATCCCAGCTAGGTCACTTGAGGAGTTTACCTAAAAAGTATCATTTGAATCTGGACCCCTCATGAGGCAGACCAGACCCCCCCCTTCCCTAGGAGTGGCTTGGGTCATCTCAGTCAAATTCTCACATCCATGACCAAATCCAAACCAGGTCAGATTGCCAGCTGGCTTGCCCTTCTTTAATTTTATTAGTAAGCAATGCATGACCCCAAAAAGAGGAATAGAGGCTCATTCGCATCCTCCCCTGTCTCCCAACCTGATGACAGAGGCTAGGCATCCATGCCTGCACCCTTCCTCAGCTTGGGAGTGCAGGTAAGTGGCTGCCTTCACAGCCAACACCAGTGCTGCTCCTTGATTGGCTGGCAGAAAGCCCATGAATGCCATGCAGACTGCATCCTCCATCACTGGGAATCAATCACCTCAATTTCACAACCTTTTTAAGTCCCTTTAACAGAAGCAGCCAATCATCAGTGCATTTACATGGCAGTGAATATTCTGATCTTATTCGCAATACTCAGTATTCTGAATCAGTATTCCAGCCATGCAAATAGCACTATTCTGAATACTGAGTGTCTATTCTGAATACTAGTATTGACCCCTATGCACTATGCCTACACACTGTGTATCCACGGCACATAGGCAAATCTACGGCACATAGTCAAACCTAAGTCAAATAGCCATGCAACCCGTGCAGCATGCACTACAGGGGTGCACACCCCTTCTGTGCCCAATTCCCAAACCAGTCATGCTGCTGTGCACATGGGCAGGCCAAGGGAGTGCCAGGGGTGTGCCTGCACTCTGCACTATTCACTATGGCATGGAGTGGCAGGCAAAGGTGGTGCAGGCTTTGTGGGCAAGTACCCTGCTGTAGCCATTCTGTGCCCCCGATATAACACACTTGCTGGCCAGGGCAGGACATAAAACCCTCTGCCATTGTTGCCCCAGCCATTCGGTCAGGCAGGGAGGGCAGGGGGTGGCCATTCAGTAGCTTGCACATTCTTTTTTATGTTACAGGACCAGCAGCATACCACAATTCCCTGCTTTACATGGAGCAGGGGATACACTCACAGATGAGGTCAGGCATCCTATTGGATGCCCACCTGTTTCTTCTGATCTACCCCCCCCATGCACCAGTGCATGGGGGGGCATAGGCAGGTTTCCCAGTAATCATGAATGCTGGCCACCATGCCCCTGTCTGTGGTTGCAGAGCTACATGGGCTAGGCACGTGGCAATCATGGATACCTAGACCTGAATGGTTCATAGGCATCATTCAGAATAACACAGAGAGGTTATTACACTTATATTCTGAATATTACATATGAACATGTGAAAGGCCAGCAGAAGAAGGCCCATTGGTCTATCACATCTGCTCAGTAACTGATGCAGGGTTTATGGCTTATGCTAATGACCTCCCCCCCCGCATCATCCCCTCACTCGATCTCTTCTACCCCTCCTTGGTCCCACGGTCTCTTTATTTGTTTGTCCCAGGCCCTCTTAAAGACCCCCACCATCTTTACTGAGACCACCTCAGTGGGTGGTGGTGAGGGGCCAATATTAATGGAATACTGTGCCTAGCAAACACAGGCTTCTCAGTATTCTGAATGTGCCCTAGCTTAAATGCACTGAGCATGTGCATGACCTCTGACACATTCCACTCTGGATGCCACTTAAACACCAGACAGCGTACTGAGCATGCTTGAAGTGCTGCTTAATCTGAATACTGCAATTTACATGTAAGCTGAGAGCGCAGTTGGAATATATATCATACTTCAGTGCCATGTACACACAGTATTGGGAATATTTTTTTTGAGTACTCAATATTTTGAATCCTTTGGCAACCATACCTCTGAATGTTTTGTCACTGAAATGAGGGATAGGGACCCTCAAAATGAGGGACACGTGCTGCCATAATGTAGGACCTCCCATCTAACATACTGTAGGTACAAGCAGAATGCTAGAAACTGGTGCCTTTATTTTAGTAAAGTTACATTTTTATTTAACATTTTTGATTATGAATTTTTACTCTAAAGTCTGAGTTTGTATTACCTTTTCCATGTAGGATGTATGTGGGAGAGAGAATTTCTGAGGTGTAAAATGAGGTACCTCCCTCGTAATGTCAGACATTTGAGAGGTATGCTGGTAATCCACACTGGATGAGAAGAGATCCGCAGGGAAAACAATGGTTTCCATTTGCCTCAAGTCTTCTTCAGAAAGTGCCTTACAGTATCTTTCATGTCCCAACTGGGGTTTATTTGCAGTATCATTTTTTTCACCGAAATGCCTGTATTAAAGAGGTAGTATACTACTGCCTAAAACCAATATTAATGTTTAAAAGTGGACAGCTATTACTTTTGTATTTGAAGTAGTTTTTCTTTTTTTGTTGCTAATTAGAGCATTTTCTAACTAGCATTACAAGGTGTGCTGTGTGAAACGGCACTCTACCTCGGAAGCTGATCTAGTTGTATTCCCCTGCTTCATACTATAGATTAACAGCATGTGACCTCACTGACTGATATCACAACTGACCAAGAAGAGCCACCAGTCATCTGCCAGACTGCTCACTAGTGATGTCATAATGGGTATAGTCAGGTGAGGTACAAAGCAGACTAGCACTAGAAATATCAGCGTCCAGGGAAAGTGCTGTTCTACATATCACACCTAATACTATTGGGTGGGAAAATGCATGCACAAAAGGAAAATGAAAAATACTTTAGAATAAATAGTATAAATAGAATAAATAAACTTTCTTCTTTTAGAAATTAATAACATTATCTTTCTATTGTTTTTTGATGATATTAGCTCTTTAAGCCTATAAATGCTGTGAGTGAATTTATTATCTGGACAACGAATAAAAGGAATAATGAATCCTAATGGTAGCCTGGGAGTGAGATGCTGTTATCAGCACAAAATGGTATTCAGATCTGAGAATGAGGTTGAATTAAAAGAGATCAGGCACAAGGAGATGTACAGTACAGTAGGTATATGAAGTGATCCCGTGAGGTATTTGACATCTTTTGATCAATCATGTGGACTTAATTTAAAGAAGTGACCTAACCTATAAAAGGTACAAAGAAATAATGGGATAAAGGTGGTCACATGAAGCAGGTAATGGGATTAACTAAAATAATTAGTCAAATGTGGTTATAAATAGGTGGGAAACTTCCTGTGTCCAGATTGGCTGAGAAGGTTCTGAAGCCATGTAGTTAAGGAAAAGAAACCTACAGTTTTGTACTTTCTCCAGCAACCAGGGAGCAGCACGCACAGATATTGTATCAATACCTATCTGAAATGGTTTTAAAAATGTTTCGGTCAACCATACTGGTATGACATATATATTTATCATATTTAGTGTGATTTGATTTGATTTATTGATAATATTGCACCCATACACAAAGTGCTGGTGGAAGTTTTATGCATTTTCAAAAGGCACACATTGGACATAAAATCACAAAACATTTCTTTCTTTTTATTTCTTTTTTTAGCATATGTAGTTTCTTATACCTTGAAGTACATCAAAACTACAGTTTAAAATACAGCTAATTTTATGTAAAACAAAGTGATACATGTTCAAACTTGCCTCAACAAAGGCAATGACATGTATGCTTATCATTCAGATGTGCCTTAAGTTAAAACTTGATTTGTAATATATTTTGACATAACAACCAACTGCCCCTGTCAGCACACTTGCAAAACTTTAAAAAAGTGAACAGTATAGCAACCTAGCTCCTTATTTTTTTTTACATTAAGTATGCATGAAGGCCTTGAATCCTTCATGCTCAATTACTCAGTCATCAAGACTGATACCATGCGAGCTGGCAACACTCCAACCTTAAAACCCACACTTTACATCAAGTCCCTGATTCTTCAGCACAGAGCTGCTGTTTAACTTGAACCATGTACAGATGGCTCACCCCTGAGGCTTGAACCATGTACAGACAGCTCACCCCCGAGGGTGGTCACGAGGGCAAGGAACAGGAGCCCTCCCCAGAGCTGCTGCTAAACTGATGTCCCTCTACTAGAAGCCAATACAGATGACTCCCCCCGAGGGTGGTCATGAGGGCAAGGAACAGGAGCCTCCCCAGAGCTGCTGCTAAGCCGACATCCCCCTACTAGAAGCCAGTACAGGCAGCTTCCCCAGAGGGTGGTCGCTAGGGCAAGGAACAGGAGCCTCCCCAGAGCTGCTGTTGAGCCGACATCCCCTTACTAGAAGCCAGGTACGATACTTCCTGAGCGAGTCTCAAATCAGACTGCAAAGAGGCCCCACCATCCCCACCACCACCCTTGGTGAACACCGCATTATATAGTTTCAGCATGTGATGGTGTGGAACCAATCAGCCTGTTTTACCATCTGCAGATTATTAGATCCTACCACCAGAGGCCTCTAACATAATCTTTACTCTGTGTCACCAAAATTTAAAGCCATGCCATCATGCTGCCTTTTCTAACATTTATCTCTATTCTTGCTCCACTGGTGTCACTCCCCTCATCCTCTTACCCACAAATGCAGGTATGCCTGCTGGCATCTACTACCATGACTGCCCCTGAATCCCCCTCCATCATCACTCATGAAGGCCTGCTGCATGTGATACAACTCCACTTCTGTTTTATAGGCTCAGCCATTCTTCCGCCATCCTTCCATGCCGGCCTTTTAGCCCTAAAATTCCCTGCATAAGTGCCCTCAGCACTTACAAATCAGATGCCTGCTTCTCTATGCAAGCTTCCTTGGACCCGGTCTTTCACTAAACTAATGATAAACCTCCTGCTCCTCCTGTCTGGAAATGTCGAGACAAACCCTGGCCCAATCCCTACCCCAGGGCAACCCCCCCCCCCCTCAACTCCCCAAGGGCCTAAAGCTGGTTGACCTTAAAGTCTGCAGCCTTCTTTCCAAACTAGCCCTCCTACAGCCACTCGCCCTTTCCTTATACCCTGACATTCTGATTATCTCTGAGACCTGGCTAAAACCTCACATAAAGGACCCTGAAATCACTATTCCTGGCCACACTGTCCTTCATCACGATCGCCCCGGGCATAAACGAGGAGGAGGCATAGCAATGCATGTTGCATCTTCACTTCAGTTCACCAAAGTCTCATTAACCGCCTCCACGCTGACCATTGACACCTTATCACTGAAGCTATACGTTCCCCACACTATACCTATATTCATAGCTGGATTCTACTGCTCACCTGATGGCACCATGCCAGACATCCTGGAACACCTCTGTAACCTAGAATCTCTGGCATCAGGGGGGTGAGCTATATATCCTTGGGGATTTCAATTGGAACTGGCTGAACAGTACCAGCTCCAAGCTATGCAGACAAGTGGCCATTCTCAACCTGTCCCAATTGATCACTAAGCCAACATGCCTGGACCGCAAATCCCGAAACCACTCACTCATTGATTGGTTCCTTAGCTCCCACCCCCAATACATAGTAGCCTCTGGCCTATTACCGGACTCACTAAGTGATCATCATATGATTTACACAGTAAGAAAAAATTTCAGGCCAAAGGCACCTCTCCCCAAAACCTTCCTGACTAGGTCCTATAAATCCCTGGACCTCTCCTCCCTTCTACACGACCTGGCAAATACTGACTTATCTGGCATCCCTAGGGCTACCTCCATAGACTCCACCCTGGATTATTTCAAGACCAGGTTCATTGCAGCCTGCGACTACTGCGCCCAACTCAGGTGGGAGTGGGTGAGGGATGCACACCTGCCTTGGATCACAGCTGACATCATGGCATACCTCAGAGTTTGAGATCAGGCATGGAAGTCTTTCAAAGTCTCTGGCCAATCCATGGATCATCTACAGTACCGTGGTCTATGTAACGGCTGCATGAGATTAATCCAGCAGGCAAAAGCAATGTACTTCAGTAACACCTTCTTCATGAACTTAAGCCACCTGGCAAAATTCTGGAAAGCGGTTACTTCGCTCTTCACACCACCATCTCAGCCCCCAACCCCTGCTTTAAACATAGGTGGTTCCACTGCAACTGACCCTCTTGTAGTGGCCTCTGAATTCAACTCCTATTTCACAAACTGCACCACATCTCTGCTCTCCTCCCTCCTATCTTCCCCAAATTCCCACTCACCCCACCCAACCCCACTCCACCCCCGCCCAAACCCCTCCACAAGCTTCCTCATTCTCATTCTGCCAGGTTACTCAGTCCAAAGGTATATGCCCCACTGGCCTGGACTCCAAAATGCTCTACTTGTCTGCTACTGCCATTGCCTCCCCTCTGGCAGTGCTCTTCAACCTCTCCTTCTCTCTAACTTCAGTCCCATCTGACTGGAAGCACACCACTGTCATCCCTCTTCTGAAAGATGGCAATCCATCTGTCCCAGGAAACTACCACCCTATATCCTTCCTCCTTATACTGGCCAAACTTCAAGAACACCTGGACCTCTCACAACTCTCCTCCTTCCTTGACTCCTCTTCTTTTTTCACACCTTACCAGTCTGGTTTTAGGAAGAACCACTCCACTGCCACCTCCCTACTAAGGCTCATTGACTCCATCCATACTGGCATGGACAATGGCCACCTCACCTCAGCAATTTCTGTCGATCTGTCTAAGGTGTTCGACACTGTCTCCCACTCACATCTACTGTCAAAGATGTCACTCGCAGGGCTCTCCTGTGTAGCTACCAACTGGTTCCACTCCTACCTGGTTGGTAGATCCCTATTAGTCCATGTTGGCAACACCACCTCTGCCCCCCTCACTGTCTCTACCGGTGTGCCCCATGGTTTTGTCTTTGGACCACTCTTATTTTTCATTTTCCTTAATGATCTGCTCTCTGCCTGCCCTCACACATCCATTCACATGTATGCAGATGACACGGTGCTGTATACGTCCAGCTCCATGACATCTGATGTGGTGACCAGACTGCAGCAGGACTTCAATAATGTTCAGCTCTGGTTTTGTGCAAATCAACTTTCCCTCAATGACAAGAAAACTGTCTCCATGACCTTCGACACTAGGCAGAGACTCTCACGGCTCCCCACCCCCTCAAAAGCCATACCCTGGAGGGGACATCCCTGGAGGCCTGCACCTCCTTTAGATACCTCGGGTCTGCCTTGGCCAGCACCTCGACTTTTCTGTACATATTGATACCATCCACAGAAAGCTTCACCCAAGGTTGGGGGCTCTATACCGAAATCGTGGCTGCATTCCACTGCCGGCTCACTGAGCCATTGTACAGAAAATGATTCTCCCTATCTTTGTCTACAGGTGCATAGTCTATAGTGCCGCACCCAAGTCCACCCTAGTCAGACTGGACCCTCTCTTCCACTCCTTCTGTTGTTTCACACTGGACTGCCCACCTACCACCCATCATTACGCCCTCTACCAGACCCTGGGCTTCACCTCCCTCCAGGACCAAAGAAGACTGTCCTACTGCACTTGAATCACGGCCAAGTTATGGACCCAGTCCCTGCTGGTTTACCTCACTTTTATACTGTCTGCTCCTGCCTTTCCAGCTTATGCACTAATGAGCAATGCTACTCATGTCAATTGCTGTAGGCCAGGCAGCTTTCAAATATCGCATGTCTAAACTGTGGAATTCCCTCCCCATGGGCATTCAGCATGCCTCCTCCACCCAGCACCTCAATTCCCTACTCAAAGCACAATTCTCCACCACCTGTACATGCGTCTAAATTTTCGGCCCATTCTAAGGCCAGTCCCTCCTATTTCCTAGATTGTCGGGACAGCATTAACCCAAACTGCTATGTTGTTTGTGCGTATCTTAGCTTAGACTGTCCAACTGTTTGAGTGTTTCTTCTTAGCTTAGATGGTCCAACTGACTGGCACTAATTTCAAGCTGTTGTACTGTCTTCCTTTGCACTGTGCTTGTACTCTTTATTGTATTTTTGTGTGCATTCTGTACTTCATTATTGTATTTCTGGACCTCTGGTTCTCATTACTCAATGGTGGTCCTTGTTCTGTACTTGTACTACTCCCCTACCCCCTTCCCCCAGGACGCATATGGAATCGAGCAGTATTTCTGCTCAGTATGCCTTCATGGTAAAACTTTTAAAATAAATAAATAAATAAATGTATGTATGAATGGTTCACCTGGCTATCATAATTTGCCCAAGCTTTTTTTTTCAACATGCGGGTGACTTATTGACTACCGTTGCCAATCCACCTTGGTACCTGGTCCAACAAATTTTGTAAACCTCCCCCAAAAATCATCTACAGCAGAGTTATACGTCATGGTCAGTTACCACATCTCAAATCCCATCTTCTCCATCAGGACTGGTTGCCTGTTCTCAGGGCAACTGATACTAATTCCGCACTGGACCACTTCATCCACATTTTTAATGAAGCCTGCAACGTATTTGCTCCTCTGAAAAAGCACAAAGTTAAATCCCTCCGCAACCCTTAGCTATCAGGAGACCTCTTTAAGAAACTAAAATTCAGAAACCACCTGTGGGAACTGGCCAGATCCATCGGTAGGCAAGTTGACATCCAGAACTATAAACATGCACGGAACGACTGCACTAAATCCATTCGGCAACTGAAGTCCGCCTACTGCAAGAAAGCCCTCACTGACACTTGGGGAAATGGGAGAGATTTCTAGAACAACATAAAAGAAGTCACGGGGATTCAACCCAAATCATCAACAGCCATGCTCAAGGTTAATGGGAGTACAACACTTGATCCAAAAATCATTGCTGACATCTTCAACGTTGCGTTCACTGACCTCAGCAGTGTTCTCCCCCCTGATTTCTTCAATGATGATGACCCCCCTCATCCCACAGCCACACACACCCTCGGCTAGTCACCCTCCCTTCTACTTTAAAGCAATAAAGACGCATGATGTTCTCAAGTATGTCACCAAAGCACTATGTAAATCCAGATCAAGCAATGACTCACTCGACTTCAAGCTTCTATCCCTCACCCTAGAAGAAGTCCTGGGGCCTCTCACCAAGATTTGCAACGTCTCCCTCTCTCTCTCAGCCAATTCCTGGATAAAAGGAAATCAGCCACAGTCACCCCGATCCATAAAAGTGGCGACAAGACCATACATGGAAACTATTGCCCAATCTCTATCCTACCCCCCTCTCTAAGGCATTGGAATGTATTGTAGCAGACCAGCTCACTCACTATTTGGACAAATATAATATTCTCTGCCGGACACAACATGGCTTCAGAAAAGGCCACAGTACTGCATCCGCCCTCCTGGAATTCACTGCTGCCATCCACAGCTCCCTGGACAACAGAAAACTCACTGGAGCTATTTATATTGATCTCACCAAGGCCTTTGATACTGTCCACCACTGCCTCCTACTTGGCCAACTTCAGTCCTCTGGGCTCTCCACTGAATCTGTTACATGGTTCAAAAGCCACCTCAAAAAACAGTCTCAATGTGTAAAAATTGTGGATGTGCTCTCCGATGCCAGATCTGTCAGCTCTGGTGTTCCACAGGGCTCTATCCTTGGCCCACTCCTTTTCAGCTTGTTCCTTAACACCCTCCCTGACTCCTGCACTGAACAAATCATACTGTATGCCGATGATGTGGTAATCCTTTCATCCCACCAGGACACAAATCAATTGCAAACAAACCTCCAGCAGGGTTTCACTATGGTTGAGAACTGGTTCATAAAGCGTAAGCTGATACTTAACCAGAAAAAAACAAAACCATGATTTTCAGTAGCACCCACATAAAGCTTAAGGATCACCTCTTCACCATCAACACCATACAAGGTGGTCCTCTGGAACAGGTCTAAACGTTCAAATACTGTACTTTGGGATCACCCTTGACTCGCACCTCTCGTACATGGCCCACATTAATAATGTTGCCAAAGCTGCAAACTCCCACCTGGGCCTGCTTTTCCAACACAGACAACACCTTACCCCCGAGGCACTGGCAGCTGCTGTCCAGAGCTCCATCATTACCACTATTGACTATGGACTTATAATCTATAGCTCTGCCACTGCTACCACGCTCAAATGTGTAACTACCTCCCTCAACAAGGCTTGTCGACTCATCACTGGCGCTCAACACCTTACCCACACTTGTGACCTCTAGTCTCAAACCGGTTGGCTGCAACTAGAAAATCAAATAAAATATCAAACCTGTGTGATGGCAAAGAAAACTTTGATGGGCCTTACACCACCTGGAGTATGTTCCCTTCTGCAATCCAGAAACAGTAGCCATAGCACCAGGGGGTCTAAACTGCAGCTTTTTCAAATCCCCTGCTGCCATACTGCACAAGGTCAAAGATCATTTGCCTACAGAGCCCCTAGCTGGATGAGTGGACTGCCTAGTGACATTACCTCCACCACCTCGCTTGGCACTTTTAAATCCAGACTCCACCAGTCACTCATTGCCTCTAGCACCTGTGACTGCCTTGGTAATAACTGAACCCCCATCACCTATACCTGCCTTGGCCTTATGCAGTCCCCCCCCCATTCAGCTGGGTGGTGGTTACTATGTCTGTTGCACTTACAAACTCCTGGCCCCTCTCTGTTATATCCGTGATTGTTTGACAATGCCTTCCTAGAGGCACCCCCCCCGTCCTGACCCCACCCAAGCCCTCCTTCATCTTCACCTCTGACCCCCACTCCCCCATTAACATTCCCAGCCTCTTTTCCTCTACCCTAACATTTCTTGTTCTTTCTTAGTATTTGTATTAATAAGTGATCAAACATCATACTGCCATTCATGTTGTTTTGTTGTAACCAATGCCGTGGAACCTTGGTAAAAGAGCCCTGGCTCAAAGGTATTTGTAATCCTAGACTGAAATAAAATAAATAAAATAAAAATCCTGTGATCTCATGATGTTTGTGAACACTCTACCGCTCTAACTGTTTCCCGTTTTACCCGACTGCACTTTCCACATGTTCTCATGCACTTGATTGGTTCACACACTTGATTGGTTCATTGGACTGTTACAATAACAAGACTACTTCATCCTATGTTATCCTCTTTCACTCCTGTTCAGTAAGCAATAAGACATGACAGGTTATGGGTTTCTATTCAACATCACAATTCCAGGTAGTTGAAAGCACTCATTGCAAATGCTTTATGCCTCGCAATACACCATGAAGTGCTGTGTTTGAATAGAAGTCCACATCCTGTCATGTCTTATTGCTTACCAAACAGAAGGAGTGGAAGAGGATATCGTAAGGTGAAGCAATAAATGCATGTGTTCCTTGTTATTGTAATGATCAAATGAGCCAATCAAGTGATTTTCAGTGGCAGTTAAAACAAGGTCTGTAAACTAGGGATGCATGAAATGGGCTTGGATTCAGCTCCAGACAGCCAATTCAGATCCTCCAGAACAAATTCTCAAAGATACAAGCCATGCCAAATCAGAAACAAAGCTGGCTACTGAGGGCTTGCCTTATCCCTATACATTTGACCTGACTCAGATTCAGATCTTGAGTACCCTCCGAAGAGAGCTGACTTGGACTTGCCAGCATCGTTCAGGCAGGATTCATTCAACTACATTATGGAAGTACTGTACTTGTGAAAATAAGGCAAAAACTTCCAAAATAAAGGGGAGGAAGCATTTCACTCACAAAAGAGGAGAAAAAAGGAAATTAGGTGACATCCAGTTCTGGAGGTATGAAAGTAAAAAATGATAGATTTTTCAGAACAAACTGGTGGCTTACTATAGCAATAATACTTTAATGTCACATGTTTTAATATCAAAAATGTTATCTCACTTAGACTACTGACCTCCAAAACTGGGAACCTAGGAACTATTCCAAAATTAAAAGACTTCCACATATGTATCTATTTTGGTTTACACCCCTCAAAAATTAAATGAATCTCACCTGGGTCAAATTCCTGGAGATTCTGTCTGGAATTAAAAATGGGTCACTCAACAGCCCTAATCCCTAATCCAGTATAAAGCGAAGATCTGATTTTCATTCACACGGGACCGTTGCAAAATTGTTCCACTGAAAATGTTGTCCCAATGTCTTGATTGTGACCCATGAGCTATGTTCCAAGGGGGTCTCACACCCCTCTGAGACATTCAAAATTCAATCTGTGACTGTGTCAGGAAGTGGGCATGAGTGACCAATGTCAACGGTCAAAAAGGCCATTGAGAAAGCTTGGCAGCTCTCACCCTTGGTGTAACAACTCTATGGATACCTAAAGGGACTGAATATGATATCACAGTAAGTGGGGGAATGGGCTGGTGGGGTCCACAGTGTGCCAGGGACTGCTGCAGTGATGGAGAGTGCATAGGCTGTGTCACTGGACTATCTGGGATGGGCTGCGTAGACAGGATGGCATACTTCAAGTGACAGCCCAGGGATGGCCTAAAGGTGAGGTACAGGTGGTGGGAAGCATTCGATAGTGTCGCTGGTGTCCTGGAGCACTGTTCATGTCATAGTGCCATGGGCTGATATTATGTCACGCATAGTCCTTTGTGATTGTTCCAAATCAGGTATTATTTGGCACAAACTCCATTTCCTACCAATAATGCCTAGCAACCTTCATTGTTTTACTGTGAATTAGTCATAGAGGGATCTCCTCCACTGATGACTAAGTACAGCTTCTGTGTACGGCAGCAGTGTGATACACAGACACAGAATTTGTAGGCAGATAAGGACCACCTGCCCATTCTAGTCTGCCCATTTCCCTTACCCTTTTACGTATGCTGCTGACTGTAGATGATCTGCAGCTTTCCCTCTCCTCCCTGTCTGTAGGGTTCCCTGGTGTCTGTCCCATGCATTTTTGAATTCCCCCCATTTGGTGACTCTGCCTATTGTGACTGAGAATTAGACTCTAGGTTTGGGTAAGGGAGATAAGGAACTTCTTTATAAAGCTGAGAAGCAGAACAGATAGACACTAATGCTTCATCTGAAGCCCTCTTGTCACTGTCTACTGCTGTTAAATGAAATTAAAAAAGAAACAATTTATGCAGAAGTGTGTTGTCCTGAGTTTTACTGGGGGTGAGCCTCTGTTCCTCTTTTTATGGGGACATGCACATCCCTTGACCTTCCTCCTTATGGTTTCCTGTCTGCCCCACCCCTACACAACAGATGCCAGTGCTGTTCCATGGTTAGCTAGCAGTAGATTGATGAATACCAGGCAGCCCATGCCCTTCCTCCAAGAGCTGACCATGACCCATTTGCAATACTCTGTGCCCCCCAGCTGCAGTAGCCTCAGCATGGCACTCTGGGATTCACGTTTGAGCCCTGGACCATTGTGCTGCCACTGTATGGCATTTCAGGTGTCTAAATCAGAAACGTGGAACCCATTCTTAGCTTGCCCTCTGGTTAACATCACAGTAGGTGCTCATAGTGTTGATTTCCTCACTGTGGGGTATGGGTCTCACATACAGGGGACTATAAGTCTGAGTGCAGTCTGTAATGAGTCCATCACAAAGGTCATTGAATGGGAGGGAGCAAAAGCATTTGCTTTCAATGGAGATTTAAAATACAGAAACAGAGAATTTGACGGCAGATAAGGACCACTTGGCCCACCTAGTCTGCCCATTTCCCTACCTAATGCATAGGCTGCAGATCCTAGTTAACCAACAGCCTACTTCCTCCTACCCCCCACACTAGAATTGCCTTATGTCTGTCCCATGCATTCTTGAATTCCTCCACTGTTTTTGAGTCCACTACCTCCTCAGGAAGGCTGTTCCATGTATCTACAACCCTCTCTGTGAAAAATACTTCCTCACATTACCTTTGAGCCATCCCCCCTCTATCTTCAAATTGTGCTCCCTTATTCTTGCACATCTCTTTTTCTGAAAGATGCTACCCTCTTGGACTCTGCTGATTCCCTTGATGCACAGCTTTAGAATCAGAAACCAGAATGTGGTGATGCCTGATGGCTCAGGTGAACTGCATTGCACTGATGTTCTGGCTACCCAGGTTTATGACAGGACCTGGAATGCTGGCAGTGGGCATCCAGGCTGGGAGGGGTGCCACTGCTGACAGTACATTCCAGCTGGGGGAGGGTTAGTGGAGTATTCCACTGCTGTAGTGACCCTCCAATGGTGGCCAGGGATCTTGATCCTCCATCAGGGGTAAGCTGCATAAATATGAGACATAGAAACATAGAAACATAGAAATTGTCAGCAGATAAGGACCACTAGGCCCATCCAGTCTGCCTGTTGGCTCTATAAATTGTATGTGGCCATTGACCCTATGTGATCAAAGGCTTTTCATCACTCCCTCTCCTGCCAAGCTTCTCTCGTGCCTGGTCCAGGCATGCTTAACCCCACTGTGCTTGCCCCCACTACCTCCTGTGGCAGACTATTCCAAGCGTTGACTACCCTTTCTGTGTAGAAAAACTTCCTCACGTTACTTCTTAATCTACCCCCTCACAATTTCACATTGGAAAAGGTCCCCCACCTGCAGCTTGTTTATGCCCTTGAAGTACTTGAAAGTTCCAGTCTTGTCTCCCCGCTGTCTCCTCTCCTCTGATGAGTACATATTGAGATCCCTTAGTCTCTCCTCATATGTTTTGTGGTACAAGCCCTGCACCATCTTTGTTGCCCTTCTCAGGATAGTCTCCACCTTATCGATGTCCTTGCACAGGTGTGGCCTCCAGAACTGCATGCAGTACTCCAGGTGAGGCCTTACCAATGTTTTATACAATGGCATCACCACCCCCCACCTCTTGCTAGTGATACCCCTACCTATGCACCCCAGCATGCCACTGGCCCTCCCTGCTGCCTTTGTGCACTGCTTTGATACCTTAAAGCCATCAGAGATGATAACCCCTGTCACAAACCAACTCCTGGGGTTAGGCCCTCTGCTGCCACAGTGCCTAACCTTTAAGTGTGATTCGTGAACAGGGGACAAACAGAGACACCCTCCTGTTTGTTTTGGGTCTGAGCAACTACCAATCTCGAGTCCTGGGGTCAATTATGAACCCTTTTTAGCTAGCACACCCAGGTAACAGGTCCAAATATCACATTCTCTTCGGGAGAGTAGTGCCATATACTTGGCCCAGCAGGCATACAACCAACCTTAGTTCACAACCCCCTTCTGACTCAGTGGGACTCGGGTATTTTTCTTACCTTGCTGGATCTTTACACAGATACAACTATAAAACTGGTACCAGCACACTCATCAATTGGCTCCTCACCACCTGTCCCGAACATATCTCTGATGTCTCAGTCCTACCAGACACCTTAAGCGACCACTCCCCTATCATGTGCACCTGGTCCAATAAATTCTCAGAAAGTGATTCCCAGGTCACAAGAAGTCACTCCCTGAGACCAAGCCAACTAAATACCTTTAAACAGTATCTTAACCTACTAGATTGGTCGCCTCGCCACTTGACAAAGCCCAGGATGGCAATGCTGCTCTTAACTACTTCCTCACGATGTTTAACAAAGCCTGTGATATTTTTGCACCCTTCAAAACAAAAAAATCAGGGGTGCCTCTAACCCATGGCTTACGGGCACCATCGTGTAGCTCATGCGACTTAGGGACAACTTATGGAATAAGCCCAAAGCCACGGGTCAACTTCCTGACATCATTTCCTACAAAACAGACAGGAACAAGTGCACAAAGCTAATTCAGCAGGCAAAAGTGTCCTATTACAATGGACTCCTAAAGAAGAGCTGGGGCCGGGGTAAAGAATTCTGGCATTCAATAAAATCCATCACAGGGAAAGTGACCAGAACTTATCCAGATGTAATCATGTCTCCCACCGGTACATTACATGACCACAGTGATATAGCAGATGTCTTCAACAAGGCATTCACTGACCTTAGCTCAGTACTACCCAATGACTACCTATCCCCTACCACCCCTCCTACGTCTCTGGTCAGGTCCTCTCCCAATACTGTTCCCCCCTTTTATTTCAGGCATCTTCCTAAGCAGGAAACAGTAGGTTATATCAAACGGGCACTTGGGAAGACCAGGATGGGAGGTGACAAACTGGATATGAAGCTGCTAGTTCTGGTGCTAAGCAAGGTAGCTGAACCAATCACTAAAGTGCTAAATGCCTCACTAAGGTTAGGAGTTGTCCCTGACAAATGGAAGGAAGCCCTGGTTACTCCAGTCCTGAAGAATGGTGACACTACCAACCTATCTAACTACAGGCTGATCTCTACTTCCTCCACTGTCAAAAGCACTCGAACGTGTAGTATCTGACCAGCTCACTGATCATCTAACCAAGTACAGCCTAGTCAGTCCCCAGCAACAAGGGTTCAGACGTGACCACTGTACTGTCTCTGCACTGGTTGATTTCACCTCCTACATTTATGATGCCTTTGAGGATGGTCTGGCAGTGAGGTCTATCTTTATAGACCTTACAAAAGCCTTTGACATTGTCAACCATCAACTCCTGCTACACAATCTTCTCTCCCTGGGACTGTCTAATGATGTGGTGACTTGGTTCAGCAGCTACCTCTCACACAGGACCCAATGTTTCAAAATAAATGGAACCCTGTCGCAGTCTAGGGAGGTCTGCCTGGGTGTCCCCAAGGGTCCATTTTAGGGCCGCTTCTCTTCAGTCTCTTTATTAACCTACTTCCATCAGCCTGTCTGTCAAAAACTGTACTCTATTTATTTATTTGGTAATTTATTTGGTGATTCAGATGATGCAGTAATCTCTGTCTCAGAAAAAAATGCTGCATCCATCTCCTCTGAACTTCTAATCAACTTCCAAGGGCTTGAAAAATGGTTCACAGACAACAAGCTCTTGCTCAACCATAAAAAAAAACTAAGAGCATGCTTTTCTCCGTACCCCAGACCAGGAAGAAATACAGGACCCTGCAAGTTCGGAGTCAAGAAGGAGTCATATTGGAGCAGGTGTGCACCTTTAAATACTTGGGGGTTTTACTGGACAACACTCTGTCCTTTGGTGCACATGTTGACCGTGTTGTTAAATCAGCCAGCGTTAAACTAGGAGTCCTCTACCAACACTGGCACTCCATGACCCCGGAAGCATTGAAACTGGTCACTAGCTGCTCTGTCCTATCCACCACAGATTAAGGTCTTGTTAACTATGGTGCCATCACCTACATGGTCCTCAAAAGGCAAGGCAAGGCAAATTTTATTTTTCTGGTGCCCAATCCCAGAGGCTCTGGGCTCTGTACAAAATATGAACATTTAATTTATTAATATAAATATAAAAACACACTCAGTCACTATATATAAATACACCCCATTTTAGTTTACACAGGACTGATAACAATAGTATCAGTAGTATCAATGATATCATACAGAATCTGTGAAGGCCTGTATAAACAAATAAAACTTTAGGTGGGCCTTAAAAACCTCTACCGATGGGGCCTCCCTCATCAATGGTGGAATCGAATTCCACATAACAGGGCCGGTGACACTAAAAGCTCAATCGCCGGCCATTTTCAATCTTGTCCTGGGAATCTCCAGGAGGCCCCTCGAAGAGGACTGGAGGGAACAAACCGAGGCAGCGGGTGTAAGAAGGTCAGCCAGGTAGCAAGGGCCCAGTCTATGTAGGGTCTTAAAAGAGAGCAATCCCACCTAAAAAGCACCCTCCATTGAACTGGCAGCCAGTGCCGTTCCCCCAGCACCGGGGTGACATGGCAGTATTTCGACAGACCAGTCAGCAACCTGGCAGCTGCATTCTGCACCAGCTGCAGTCAATGGAGGGTACCTCCAAAGACCCCGAGGTAGAGCACATTACAGTAGTCAAGCCTAGATGTTACAAATGCATGTACCAAGGTGGAGAGGTCCAGAGGCGGAATCAGGTGCCTAATCCTGATGATATTTCTCAGATGGAAAAAAACTCACCTTGACAACGGCAGACATCTGATATTACATCGTCAAACTGCTGTCAAATATCACGCCAAGATTACACACCTTAGAGGAAGCCATCAATAGAACAGACCCTAGAACCAGTCCAGAATCTGCCCCAGAGGACAACCCCCTCATGCCTCCTGTTTGACCACCACTAGTACCTCCATCTTATCGGGGTTCAGTCACAACCAGCTAGAGGCCATCCAGTCATTGATCTCTGCCAGACAGTTGTTTAATACTTCCACTGCATTGGATGTTCCAGGGACAAAGGATAAGTACAGTTGGGTATCATTGGCATAACAATGAAACCCCAAGCTGTACTTCCTAATGATCTCTCCCGGGGCAGCATATACACGGCAAATAACATCGGTGACAACACCGAACCCTGAGGTACCCCACAAGACAGGAGGCTCAAAGATGAGGAGAAATTCCCCATCACCATCTTCTGTCTTCTGTTTGTCAAAAAGGACTCAAACCAGTGTCAAGACTCTTCTTAATAAAGTTTGTCATCTGGTCCTGGGGGCGGATCACTTGAGTCACACATGTGCTCTCTACCAGGACACCGGTTGGCTCCCACTACAAAGCAGAATTGCCTTCCAGTCATGCCTACTAGCAAAGAAGTCTCTGTTGGAACTCACCCCTGGCTCTATGTCCAGCCTCTTCATGGCAGCACAACCCCACTTAAGAACCCAGAATGCAGACAAAGGTGGACTGGTTGTACCTATCAAGAGAACTTCCCAAGTACAGTGATCCCTCTCCTTCTATGGCCTGAAGCTGAAAGTTGTTCAACAATCTCCCTAAGGTCCTGACAGAATGTAATAAACTTGGCCAATTCAAGTCAGGACTATGAGCACAATTGGCCAGGGAAATGTTTGTAACTGCCTTTAAATACCATTACCCTCTCCTGCTCCAACCTCTACTCCCCCCCGGCCCACTATACCCCCCATACGTCCATACTACCAATCATCCCTTCACTCACCTGCTATCCATGTTCCCACCTCTATCTCTTCCCCCTCCTCACACATCCCTCCCCGCTCTTTATACCCTCCCTCTCTCCCTGCACCTGTCCCCCCACCCCTGCCCTTCCTCCTTGTTCTACTACTCTCTCCATCCTTCTAGTCTCTTTCTAGCCCACTTACATGTTCCTCCCATGCCTCAGCTGACCTCTGGCTGTGCCTTTACTCCCAACCTAGTCCTCTACTTATTAGTATCTGTGAACTCTGCTCTTCCCCTCTTCTCTCTGTACATTCCAACTTCATCTTTCCATAATATGCATTCTCCCTGAATCAATATTTTACCCCTCCTAAATGCACGTATGTATACTCAAAATCTGTGGCCTTCTGTATGACTAGTTTCACTGACTGTCATTTGCAACAGTCTGTACCTACAGTAACTCATTTTGCTACTGCTTTGTATGCGCTCCATACATTGTGTATCAATCTGTAACTATGTTTTGTCTGTCTGTCCTCGTACCTGTATTGACCTGGAACCTTTGTAAACTAGTCCCTGACTCAAAGGTATTAATCCCAATCTGAAATAAATAAATAAATAAATAAATATGCCTTGTACTGAATAATTAATCCTACCCCAGTTTCAGCTGGTAAATAGTGGTGCTGAAATTACCTATTTTGGCAGAAGTGCCTCTGTTTGAGTCCGGGAACAAAAGTGTCCCTTAGAATTTCCAGAACACAAGTGTCTCAGTCCTATCAGCCAGATTGACAATATCAGTTAAAGTCCCACCCTCCTTGTGATGTCATAGCACATTAAGTCACTCTTAATCCTGTAATTAATTTGTAACATGACCAGGTATAACCAACATGGTTTCATCTTACTGTTTTTTTTTTGAAATCTGCAAAGATAGAAATATCAAATTATAACAGTCTGTCTTCTTCAAAGCATAAGTTATAACAACATTCCCCTTTGATCTCTCAGCAGAACATCCTAAAAACACTTCTCTTAGCTGGGTGAATTTTCACAGGTATCTATCAGAACTTGCTTCCCTCCTGATATGTCATAAAATGTCTTCCTAAGTTCAAAGCAGTTGTCTTTTTACAACCTGGTTGTATAGCAGCTACACAGGCTCTGACAAGTAGGTGCCAAAAAAGGAAGTTCTAATTAGTTTACTTTCTAGGTCAGTGAGAGGGCAGACCATTTTTTCTTCTCTTTTAAAATTCAGTGTCCTATGAGACTCTGCTGCTTGGCCTGTTTCCTAAGCAGGACTCAAAAACACATATTTTATAGCAAAAATATAATACAAATAATAACAGGCAGATGGCTATTGTCACACTCCTCCCTCCTAGACTGAATTTGGGGTACTCTATTCCTAGGTATGGGACGAGTTTCCCAAATTCAGTTCACTGCTCTAACTGGAGGGATAGACCATCGGTGTTTGCGTTTGCTGATCCGGCCCTGTGGGTAATGGTAATATTATATCCCTGTAATGCAAGACTCCATCTTAGAAGCCTACCATTTGTCTTACCCATTTGTGCCAGCCAAACCAGGGGATTATGATCCATCCATACCTCAGAGTGCCACCCATATAGGTGTGGCTCTAATTTCTTCAGTGCCCACACCAGGGCAAGACACTCCTTCTTCACTGTAGAATAAGCCTGTTCCCTGGGAAGTAAATTCTTACTTAGGTACACTGTTGGCTGATCTTTCCCTTGGTTAGAAGTCTGGCTAAGTACTGCCCCAATACTCACATCTGTGGCATCTCTCTAGACTACAAATGGTCTACTGTAGTCTGGACTGGCTAACACAGGAGCATCGCACAGTGCCTGCTCTAGCCGTATAAAGGCTCATTCACAGGCTGGTTCCAAGTTTACTCTTTTAAGCATTATTTTCTTTAGCAGGCCAGATAGGGGAGCTGCCAGGGCACTGTAGTTTGATACAAATTTTCGATAGCACCCTGCAGGCCCTAGAAAACTCTGGACCTGCTTCTGTGTTTCTGGTCTAGGCCATGCCTTTATTGCCTTGACCTTTGCTTGATTAGGACGGAGCTGTCACCACCCTACTACATGCCCTAGGTATGCCACCTCAGCCATGGCCATCCGGCACTTTCAGCTTTCACAGTAAGCCTGGCACCCTGTATCCTGCCCAACACTTCCTTAAGGTGGGACAGGTGTTCCTTCCAGCTGGCACTGAAGATGGCAATATCATCCAGGTATGCCATGGCGTACTCTTCAGTACCATGTAACACATGGTTCACCAACCTTTGGAAGGTGGCAGGGGCGTTCTGCCTTCTGAAAGGCACTACCTTGAACTCAAATAATCCTATTGGAGTGATGAAGGCTGACCTTTCTCTGGCTGTGGCAGTTAACTCCACCTGCCAATACCCTTTCATCAGGTCAGTGGTGGTAAGATAGGTCGCCCCTCCCAACTTGTCCAGTAGCTCATCCATCTGTGGCATTGGGTGGGTGTCAGACTTCATGACTGCGTTGAGTCTATGATAGTCCACACAAAAATGAGTAGAGCCATCTGGCTTTGGAATGAGGACTGCAAGTGAGGCCCAGGGGCTGTGGGATTTCTGGAATACCCCTAAATCCAGCATTTCCTCCACCTCCCTCCTAATGTCCTTTTGGATGGCCTCTGACACCTGCTATGCTGTCTGCTGTAGGGGCACTTCTGTCCCTGTATCTACATCATGTGTCGCTAAGGGGGTTAGTCAGGCTTGGCATTAAACAATGGGGCAAAGTCTGCTAAAACCTCCCTTACTTCCTGGATCTGTTCTGGGGTCAACTGGGTGACAGTTTGATTGCCTCCATAGAGGACTCCCACTTGCTTTCTTCCAGCAAGTCCAAAAGGGGGTCTGCTTCATCTGTACCATCCCCAGGACCACACACTACAAAGATCATGTCAGACCTATTTACATATGGCTTCATCATGTTGACATGGTACATTCTTTGGGTAAGTCTCCTGTCAGGCAGTTCTACAATGTAGTTTATGTCATTCACCTGTTTGATTACTTTGTATGGCCCCACCCACTCGGCCTGCAGCTTATCTTTCCGGACTGGGATTAGGATCATGACCTCCTGACCCACAGTGTACGAGTGATCTCTGGCTCTGTGGTTGTACCATACCTTTTGCTTCAGCTGGGTGGCTGCCAGGTCACTCTGGGCTGTTCCCACAAGCTTCTTCAACTTTTACCTAAACTTAAGGACATAATCCACTATGGGAGTCCCCTGGGTGGCATGCTTACCTTCCCAGTCCTCCTAGATCAAGTCTAAGGGTCCACGCACCCTGCATCCAAATAAGAGCTTGAAGAGGGTGAAAACTCTGTCGACTTTTGGGGCACCTCCCTGTATGCGAACAACACGTGGGGAAGGTATTTCTCGCAGTCCCTCCCATGCTGTTCAGCAAATGCTCTGCAGCATTGATTTTAGGGTACCATTAAACCTTTACACAAGCCCACTGGCTTGCTGGTGATAAGATGTCATGCATTTCTGCAGCACCCCACACTTCTCCCATAAACACTTCGTCAGGTCCGACATGAAGGAACCCCCTCGATCATTGATAACCTCCTGCGGGAACCCGACATGGGAGAAAATCCCAAGCAAGGCATCTGCCACTTTGTCTGTCCTCAGTGAGGATAGGGTGACTACCTCTGGGTACCAGCTGGCATAATCCACCACTGATAGGATAAATCTCTTTCTGGAGGAGCTGGGGATATTCAAAGGTCCCACAATATCCATTCCTATGCTCTGGAATGGCTCCTCCACAATGGGCAAGGGAATTAGGGCAGCTTGGGTTTTGCTACCCACCATCCCTATTTCTTGGCACTGGTGACAAGACCTGCAGTATTCCTCCACGTGCTGGGTGAAGTTGGGCCAATAGAAATTCTGGGCCAATTGCTGTATAGTGCGCGCAATTCCCAGATGTCCAGACATGGGGATATCATGAGTAATCTTGAACAACCGCTCATGGTACCCCGGGGAACGACAAGCTGACTGCCCATCACCCATCCCTCTGTCCTTACATTCTGTGTATACAGCAGTCCATTGTCCCAGTACACTCTATATTTTCTGTCACCTCCCTGTGTCCTGTCAGATTCTGCACAAGCCCTAAGTTTCTCTAAACTAGGGTCATTTTTCTGAGCGGCTGCAAAATCTTTACATATTCTCAAGGCATGGGACAGGTCCCCTTCAGTTTCTAAACTAGGGTCTCTAGCTCTAGCATCAGATCATTCAGGGTCACTGCCAGCCCTAGCTCTCTGACTGTAGGTTACTCCTCCCTCCTCAGAGTAACCTTCTGTAGCTGTTTTGTTAACTGCTACCTGGGGAATTTCTACCTCCCTTTCACTACTCTCCATGTCAGGAGACACAGGCTGGGGAACCAGCCTCCCAGTGTTTTCGACAGGGGCTTCTATGGGTTCCAGGGAACCACAATTGGCCTTTGCTATCTGACTGTGGGTAACCGCACACACCACCCCCCTTGGAGATTGTTCCCTATAATCACATCCAGGGCAATATTTTCTGCCACTGCAACTTTTTGCACAGTCTCTCCTGCCTCGCCCCAGTCCAGGAGAACACTAGCAAGTGGCAGAGTTTTCTTCTCCCCAGTGAATTCCTATACTGTAACAAACTGATTAGGTATAAGCTGTTCAGGCTCACCCAAATCCCCTTTTACCAAAGTAAGGGATGCCCCCGTGTCCCTCAACTAATGGGTTTGTACCCCATTTACAGTAACTGGGTGTATGTGCTCCCTCATGTTTACAAGCATGCTTTTCAGGGATACACAGTGTACCCGCCTCTGTTCGAGCACCACTTTGTGCATTCTGTTCCTTTTTAGGACACTGTCTTGCTAAATGCCTAGGTTGTTGCCCACTTTCTGGGGAGGCAGTGAGGGTTTTAGCTGCCCTGAAGGCACGCTTTTCCCTTTCTACTCTGCTACACCCGCCCCACTCCCTTTCAGAACAGGCCTGCCCCTGGCATAGCGGTCTGAGAGCTCGGCAGCCTCGTGCACTGTTTCTGGATTTGGGTCCCTCAGCCAGGTTTTCAGCTCTGCTGGGCAAGCCCAAAAGAATTGCTCCAAAAGTACCACATCCTCAATTTTCTCCACAGAGTCTGCTTTGTCCTTCTCCCACCAACATATCAAAAACTGATGTTGCTTGATGGCTAGTTCCTCGTAGCTCATGTTAGGGCTGCTCCTGAGCATATGGAACTTAACTCTGTACGTTTCAGCTGTCAATTCATACTTTTTAAGCAATGCAGTTTAAGTTTATTATAATCATTACTGTCCTGATTGTCCATGTGACCCAAGGCATCATGAGCTTTACCGGTAAGCAGCAGGGAAAGCTGGAAGCTCCAGGACTTTTGTGGAATTTTTGCCTGAATGCATACCTTTTCAAATTAATTTAAAAATGCACCCATATCCTCCCCCTCTTTAAATTCCACTATCAATTTAGAATTTAACTTGTAATCCAGTCCTGGAGCTCCAGCTTCACCCATGCCACTTACCTACTCTGGAACTGGTCATTGGAATTGTAGCTTATCCAGTTCAGATTTCCTCTGGTGCTCTCTCTCTTCTCACTCAGCCTCTCTCCTGTGCTGTTTTTCTTTTTCTTGCATCTCCAGCTCCATCTGGAACTTCTTCTGCTTGAATTCCAGCTTCATTCTCCACAACTCTAGCTGTAGCATGATCCCTTCTGGCTCCAGAATTGTGGTGACCTTTCTCTGCTGCTGTGGCTCTCAGCTCTCACTGGTCCTGCTGTCCTCCTCCCTGGGACTGGACACTGTGATGGACCCTGGCACCACCACATCCAAGGTCTGGCCCCTTTCTATCACCGACTGTGACCCAAGGTCCTGGGCAGTTGCTTGTGCGTTGGTTGCCACAACAGCATCCATGAGGTTCTATTTGTTTCACCCCTCACTCCGGACTCCTCTTTATCTGTCTCAGGTATTCCACAGTGTACTCGCTGTAGGTGGAAGCCATCTTCTTCTGTAATCTACAGGTAAACTAGCTTGGGCCCGAAAAAAAAATAAAACGGGTAGACAACTTAGATTGTAACCAAAATTATATATTTCTTTTAAAAATCTCTGCTTTGTTTGTGTGTGAACTGTTACAGTTTATCAATCCAACACACTGGACTGTTAATGCTCGTGTCACCAAATAATTGAACAGTATGCAAATAAATCTTTTAGATTGCACATCACTGCCACCAAATCTGTCACAAACCCACTCCTGGGGTCAGGCCCTGTGCTACCACAGTGCCTAACCCTTAAGCACGATTCATGAACAGGGGGCAAATAGGGACACCCTCCTGTTTGTTTTGGGTCTGAGCAACTACCAGTCTCGAGTCCTGGGGTCAATTATGAACAGTTTTTAGTTAGCATACCCAGGTAACAGGTCCAAATATCACACTGTCTTTGGGAAAAGCAGTGCAGTGTTCTTGGCCCAATGGGCATACAACCAACCTTAGTTCACAACCCCCATCTGACTCAATGAGACTCAGGTATTTTTCTTACCTTGCTGGATATTTACACAGATCCTTCTTAGCATGGCTGTGTAAGGTGACACAATAAGCATTTAACAGCTGTGTTAGAATATTAAGACTGTTCCACCATTCACACACAAATAAGCATGTCTCAGGGAGTGTTTTAGGGAAAAACAAAGTTTACTAAAAATTAAAAATAGTAAATAAAATACAAAACACAGAACATATATACATTAAGGGCACAGTCATAAAATAAATGGACAGTTATTTGAAAAAAAAAACACCTTGTACTGAATAATTAATCCTTCCCCATTTGGTAAATAGTGGTGCTGAAATTACCTATTTTGGCAGAAGTGCCTCTGTTTGAGTCTGGGAGCAAAAATGTCCCTTAGAATTTCCAGAACACAAGTGTCTCAGTCCCTTCAGCCAGATTGGCAATATCAGTTAAAGTCCCACCCTCTTTGTGATGTCACAGCACATGAAGTCACTCTTAATCCTATAATTAATTTGTAACATGACCAGGTATAACCACAATGGTTTCATCTTAATGTTTTTTTTTAAATCTGCAAAGATAGCAATATCAAATTATAACAGACAGTCTCTCTTCATCAAAGCATAAGTTATGAACACATTCCCCTTTGATCTCTCAACAGAACATCCTAAAACACTTCTCTTAGCTGGGTGAATTTTCACAGGTATCTATCAGAACTTGCTTTCCTCCTGATATATTGTAAAATGTAACCTTTTATGGCAGTTTTCCTAAGTTCAAAGCAGTTGTCTTTTTACAACCTGGTTGTATAGCAACTACACAGGCTCTGAGAGGTAGGTGTCAAAAAAGGAAGTTCTAACTAGTTTATCCTCTAGGTCAGTGAGAGGCGGACCATTTTTTCTTCTCTTTTAAAATACAGTGTCCCATGAGACTCTGCTGCTTGGTCTGTTTCCTAAGCAAGATTCAAAAACATATATTTTATAGCAAAAATATAATACAAATAACAACAAGCAGATGGCTATTGTCACACCCCCTAAGTCTCTTTCCTCTTTGGTGACAGTCAGTCCCCCCAACCTGTAGCTTTCCCTAGGGTTCCCTCTACCCAGGTGCATTATTTTGCACTTCTTTGCATTGAACCTCAGTTGCCACATCTCTGACCATCTTTCAAGCTTCTCCAGGTCCCTCTTCATTTTCTGTACCCCTTCTGGAGTATCTACTCTGTTTCAGATCTTGGAGTCATTTGCAAACAAGCAGACCTTTCCTTTCTGCCCCTCTGCAATGTCACTAATGAAGACATTGAACAGGACTGATCCTAGTACTGATCCCTGTGGTACCCCACTGGTCACCCCTCTCCCCAGATTGTACCCCATTTACCACCACCCTCTGTCTCCTGTCTATTAACCAGTTCCTAACCCAGTTCACCACCTTGTCTTCCATGTCCAGACTACCTATCTTGTTAATCAGCCTTCTATGTGGGATGGTGTTGAAGGCTTTGCTGAAATCTAGGTAGACGAAGTCTACCGTCCCTCCCTGATTTATTTCCCTAGACACCCAATCAAAAAAAATCTATTAGATTCATTTGATATGACCTTCCTGCTGTAAATCCATGTTGCCTCAGATCCTGAGCACCTCTGGATTCCATATGTGCCACTATTCTTTCTTTCAGCAGTGTCTCCATGATCTTTCCCACCACTGAAATGAGGCTGACTGGCCTGTAATTCCCCGCCTCCTCCCTACTGCTGCTTTTGTGCAGTGGGACTTACATGTGCCCTCCTCCAGTCCTCTGGAACGACACTTGTGTTGAGTGACTCTGTGAACAGGGCCACCAGAGGTGCTGCTAGTTCCCTTCGCAGCTCCTTTAATATCCTCAGGTGTATGCTGTATGGCCCCATGGCCTTATCCACTTTTGGCTTTGAGTTCTTCCAGAGCTCTCTCCACTGTGAATGGACTGATGTCCACTTCTCCCCCCCATTGCCTTTGCAACCCAACTGTGGTCCTTGACCCTCTCCCTCCTTAGTGAATACTGAGTAGAAGTATTTGTTCAATATTTCTGCCTTGTCCAGCTCCCCCTCCATACACTCTCCCCTCTCCTCTCCCCTTTGAGCCTTACAATCCCCCCCCACCATTTTTTCTTCTTTCACTGATGTACCCATAAAATGCCCTATCCCCTTTGTTTAAAGACCATGCTAAACCCTCTTCTGTCTGTGCCTTCATCCTCCTAACAGCCTTGCCTGCTTCCCTTAGATATTCAAGGTACTGTACACCTCCCTGTCCTCCTCCCTTTGGCTCCTCTTCTATTTCCTGAAACTCAGCCTTTTAGCCCTGACTTTGTCCCCCATCTCTTTGGAGAACCATAGTGGTTTCCTTCTTCATTTCCCTTTAGCCACTATCCTAATGCATTGGTTTGTTATCTCCACTATGGCTCCTTTCAGTTTCTCCAATTGTTCTTCAACCCCCTCTATTACCCCTCCCTTCCCCAGGATTGCTTGTATACATCTGTCCATTTCAGTGAAATCAATCCTCCTGAAATCTACTACTATTGCCCTTGAGTGGCTTAATTGAGTCCATGTCTCCATGCTGAACCACACCATGTGGTGATCACTGGATCCCGGCTGCCCTTCCACCTGTATTTCTTTGATTCTGTTCCCATGGGTCCATACCAGGTCCAGAAATGACTTGTCCCTGGTTGGCTCATGCACCAGCTGCCTGAGTCCAACCCCATGCAGGGATTCCAGGATGACTGTGCTTCTGGCTGAAGCAGCCACCTGGGTGGCCCAATCAAGTCCAGCATATTGAAATCCCCCAGTAGCAGGATTTCACCTTTAGCTGCCATGTCATGTATGTTCTCCACTAGTTCCCTGTCTACTTCCTCCCTCTGTGCCAGAGATCTGTGCCTGTGCATATTGCTGGTTAAGCCACAGCCTTTGAGTAGAATAGGCCACTGACAGGGGACAGTATTTATGGAGGAGGGGAAGGAAATGGGCCAAGGGTAAAGGGCATGGGTATAAAGGGATGGGAAGCGGACACAAAACCATTTACAGAAGAAATAGTACATAGGGAACTATCATAGATAAAAGCAGACAAAGCAATGGGGCCAGATGGAGTGCACCCCAGGATACTGAGGGAACTGAAAAAGGAGCTAGTTGAATGTCTGACAGCCCTTTTCAACATGTCATTAAAAACAAGGGAGTTACTGAAGGACTGGAGAAGGGCAGATGTAGTCCCACTCCACAAAAGTGGAAATAGGGAGGAGGCAGGAAATTACAGGCCAGTCAGCCTGACATCAGTGGTAGACAAAGTAATGGAAACACTATTAAAGGAAAGAATTGTGACATACCTACTGTATTTACCAATAACCTGCAGGATTAGAGGCAGCATGGGTTCACAGCGGAGAGATCCTGCCAGACAAACCAGATTGAGTTCTGTGATTGGGTGACCAGGGAAGTGGATCAACAGGGAGTGATGGAGTGGCCCACGTGGATTTCAGCAAGGCCTTCGACACCGTTCCAAATAGAAGACTGTTAAACAAGGTGGGAAGCCTAGGAGTAGGTTCTAAGGTAGTAAAATGGGTGGAAAATTGGCTGGACAATAGGAGTCAGAGGGTGGCGGTAAATGGCAGCTACTCTCGAATAGGCATAGTGACCAGTAGAGTACCACAGGGATCAGAACTAGGGCTGATCCTCTTCAATGTATTCATCAGTGACATTGCAGAAGGACTAGAAGGGTAAGTAGGCCTGTTAGCAGATGACACAAAGCTCTGCAACAGAGTATACACACTGGGAGGAGTGGAAAAAATGAGATGGGATTTAAAAAAGTTGGAAGAATGGTCAAGGGCTTGGCAGTTGGGTTTTAATGCAAAGAAGTACAAAATAATGCACTCTGGGCATAAGATCCCAGAGGCAACAAACCAAATGAGAGGAGAGGTATTAACAGTTACAAAGCAGGAAAGGGACCTGAGTTGATCATTTTTGATGACCTGAAGGTAGCGAAGCAGTATGAGAAAGCAGTGGGGAAGGCTGGAAGGATGCTGGGTTGCATAAGAAGGGGAATCACCAACAGAAGGAGGAAGGTAATAATACCTCTATAAAGATCACTGGTTAGGCCACACCTTGAGTACTGTATAAAGTTCTGGAGGCCCCACCTCCATAAAGAAATAGAGAGGTTGAAAGCAGTACAAAGGAGGGCAACAAAAATGGTGCATGGCCTGTATCAAAAGCCCTATGGGGTAAGGCTCAAGGAACATAACATGTACTCCCTGGAGGAAAGGAGGGAAAGGGGGATATGATAGAGACATTCAAGTACCTCACAGGCAAAAACAAGGTACAGGAGAGATGCATTTTCCACAGAAAAAGATGCTCAAGGACAAGGGGTCCTGCTATGAAGTTAGAAGGCTCAGAGGAACTGTGAGGAAGTACTTCTTCACAGAGAGAGTGGTGGATGCATGGAACAGCTTACCAGCAGATGTGGTGGGGGTGGAAGCAGTGAAAAGGTTCAAGAATGCATGGGATAGACCCAGAGGGATCTGGGGGGGGGGACCAGAGACCAAGTAATGTCTGCGGCGACACTACATGTAGGGAAAATAGGGCAGACTAGGTGGGTCATCAGATCCTCATCTGCCGACAGGTTCTATGTTTCTATGTTGCTAAAGAGGGAGGGCCATACTTCACTGGGGGGAACCACAATGCCATCAAGATAGTAGTCACTGGCACTTTAAGGCCCCGGGCCTACATTTTAAAAAATGAGCACAAGCCTTAGCTCAAATGTTTGCACTGCACTTACTCTAATGCCTAACCCAGTGGCTGCTATATTCAGTCAGATAGGGGACAGGCACTATCCGATTGAATATCGTCCAGTGTCGGCACAGTGCTAAGTCAAACTGCGCTGCCCCGACATGGACCTGGGCTGTATCCAGCACACACAGAGACTAGTGCTCCCAGACCGGATAGCACTGGGAGCCATGTTGGCTATGTTCAGCCACACCATGCAAATGAGACCATTGGGAATACAAGGTGCCATGAGATCATTTGCATGTCCATTATGGGCTCATTTGCATGGTGAGCAGTGGCCCTTTAGTGCCCATCCTGTGGGCACCTGACACATCATCTCTGGCTTAAAGCAACACTCCTACAACCCCCCGAACACCAGCCCCACATTCATGAGACATAGCCCTGGTTTCTAGTGGCACCTCCACCCCCAAACACCCATCCTGTGACCGCTGGCAATGTCCCAGTGTTTAGTGCAACTCCACCCCACTGAACATCCATTCTGAGTTATGATGACAGCTCCTTGGTGTCTCGTGGTACTCCCCATCCTCAAACATCTGTCCCATGTAAACAGACCCTATCCCCGGTTTCTAGTGGCACCCCCCAACCCCCTGAACATCCATCCTATATTATGTGAAGGCATTCCTGATATCTAGTGGCACACCCCATCCCCTGAACACCTATCCCATAGTAGGTCAACATCTCCCTGGTGTCTAGTAGCACCCTTTGCCCCCAGTCACTCCTGCACTCAGAACACCACCTAGCCATCTCTCTCTTGCCAGTGTGTCTGGAGGCATGCCTGGAATCCTGATATAGTGACTAGCACGGCCCTCCTCTCACCATCTCAGCTGGTCGCCGTATAAACAGACAGTGAGTGTGCATACAGTCACCACAGCACCAGTGCCTGGAGTGTCAACATCCTACAGCTACAGCTACAGATTACTGCATAACCACAACCCACCCACACACACTTTTAAACTCTTACCCAGGACACAGCAAAGCTCACAGTACCACTGCAGGGGCATAATCATAGCTCAGAACAAATATTGCCATTGGAGTCTCACCCACCCTATCCATTCCCTTTGAATTAGCACTGAGTTTGCAACAGATCTTGTACAGGTAGCCCAGCTAGCCTCCCTTCCCCCTTATGGTTACCTTTCCCATTATCTCTAATACCCACCAAAGCAATGTAGTTCTACTGTATCCATCGTCTAACAGCGTCATACATGTCTTCCTGATAGCCAGGCAAGCAGCTTCCTTTGTGTTTGATACCACATTTAATCACCCCTTCTCTAAAAGATATTGTACCTAGTGCTCTAGGATCTCAAATAGACATGGGTATTATTTCCTGGGAAGGAAACATTTTCAGGGGGCCTTACCTAGGAGTATAGGTACTGGCACCAAGCTATGTACTGGCAGATCACTTTGTATGGGAAGGGGACTGCTGGCCAGGACACCAGAAGAAAAACTCTACTCTTGAGAAAAGTACCTTTAGTTCTTTTATTTTCACCTGGATACCCAGCAGGACAGCAACAGTGATGAGTAGAAAGGACCTGAGTTTAACATCTAACTTGAAAGATGGCACATCCCAACAGTATAGTGTTCCACTAGTACTGTACTCGGCTGCCAGCATTTATAGTATGACTCCAATCTCAGTGTAGTAGGACTAGAATGTATGACCTGGTCCGGAGGCAGATGCGCTACCAGCTGAGCCACACTGACATCTATATAGATGCGGGACTGTTAACCTTTTTTTGGCAGGTTGTTCCACATCACCATTATCCTCTGTGTAAAAAATGTCTCTCTGCTAAGTGATCACAGAAATTCTTCCCCCTAAACTGATGCTGATGGCCCCTTATTCTGATGTTACTATATTTAGTGACCAAATGCAAGGTGTTTTGTAATAGTTTATCTTTGAAAGCCTTATGAATTAAAATCATATCCCCTCTCAGTTTTCTGTATTTCAGCCTAAAGTGATGTATTAAACATAGTCTCTCCTCATAACTTAAGGCTGCCTGACCCCTCAGTTATTCAAGCAGCTCTTTTCTGAACACTTTCCATCCTTTCTGATAATCTGGAGCTCAGATCTGGGGACCAGTGACCATCGCACAGTGTGGTTTAATATAAGAACAGCAACGGAATCCAACCGTACAAGGGCGAGGGTCCTGGATTTCAGAAGGGTTGACTTTACAAAGATGGAGGAATGCCTTGAGAGGAACTGGTAGGGGGAGATGTCATGAGTGGAGTGGAGAGCAAATGGGCCAGATTAAAAGAGGGCATAGTGAAGTAAACCAACCTGTACGTCAGGCAAATAAGCAAAAGCTGAAGGAAGAGGGTTCTTGAGGGAAGTGGCAGAAAAGGTAAGGGCAAAAAGTGGCATTCAGAAAATATAGGGAGACCCAGGGAGAGGAAGGCAGTGACGTATATCTGGGGAAATCGAGGGAGGCAGGCAAGGCAGCAAGGTGTGCAAAAGTGCAAGCTGAGGAAAGAATAGCCCAGGCAGTTTTGAAGGGGAGCAAAACATTTTTCAGGTATATTAGTGAGAAAAGGAAGACAAAGGGAGGGACTGTATAGTTAAAAAAGGAGGTTTCTGTACAGAGGAGAACTAAGAAAAAGAAAACATCTTAAACAAATGCTTCTGCTCAGTGTTCACCATAGAGGGAGAAGTGGAGGGACCACAAATAAGCACCAAGAGCTTGGAAGGGAGGGAAGTGGACATCAGTCCCTTTTCTGAGGAGAGGGTCAGGAAAGCACTCAGTAATCTGAGGGTGGACAAAGCCATGGGGCCAGACTGGGTGCATCCAAGAGTGCTGAAGGAACTCAGGGAGATGCTAGCTGCACCCCTGGCAAACTTGTTTAACAGCTCACTGGAGACCAACGTGGTCCCAAAGGACTGAAGAAGAGCAGACGTAGTACCACTTCACAAAAATGGCAGCAAGGAGGAGACAGGAAGCTAGGCCTGTCAGCTTGACATCTGTAGTAGTGGAATTGATGGAAACAATTTTAAAGGAAAAAATTGTGGAAAACCTGGAATTCAACAGACTGCAGGACTCAAAGCAGCATGGTCTTACAGAGGGGAGGTCCAAATCGAATAGATTTTTTTTGACTGGGTAACCAAGGTGTTGAATCAGGAAGGAGCAGTGTACGTGGCCTACCTGGATATCAGCAAGGCCTTTGACACTGTTCCACACAGGAGGCTGGTAAACATGTTGGGTAGCATGGGAGTAGGCAATAAGATGGTAACCTGGGTAAGAAACTGGTTAGGGGATAGGAATCATAGGAGACAGAGAGTGATGGTCAATGGAGTTATGTCCAAGGAAGGAAGTGTGACCAGTGGGGTACCACAGGGGTCAGTACTGGGGCCAGCCCTCTTTAATGTCTTCATTAGCGATATAGCAGAGAAAATGGAAGGGAAGGTCTGCCTTTTTTGTGGATGACACCAAGATCTGCAAGAGTGGACACTGTGGGGGCTGGGGGTCTGCAAAGGATGGAAAGGGATTTAAAACAAAAAGAGGAGTGGTTAAAAGTTTGGCAGCTAAGGTTTAATTTAAAAAAGTGTAAAATAATGCACTTGGATCACAGAAACCTGGGGGTGCATTACAAAATAAAGGGAGAAATACTTGCAATGACCAAGCAGGAAAGGGATCTGGGGCTAATCATATCGAATAACCTGAGGGTGGCCAGACCATGCGGCAAAGTGATCAAGAGAGCTGGTGGGATTCTGGGGTGTATAGGTAGAGGTATTACCAGCAGGAAGAAGAAAGTGGTGCTGCCCCATACAGGTCACTGGTAAGACCCCACCTGGAGTGTATTGTGTCCAGTTTGGGAGGCCATATCTCAGGAAAGACATAGACAGAGTAGAGGGTTTCCAGAAGAGGGCTACCAAGATGGTACAGGGTCTGCATCAAAAGTCCTATGAGGAGTGGCTAAAGGAACTAAACATGTACACACTGGAGGAGAGGAGGGAGGGGGGATTTGATAGAGACCTTTATATACACCTCATGAGGGTGAATAAGGTACAGTTTCGAGCTATTTTTCAGTGGCAAAGGCGGTCTAGAACAAGGGGTCACAATATGAAGCTGGAGGGGGGGTAGGTTCAGGAGATATGTGAGGAAATACTTCTTCACAGAAAGGGTGATGGATGCCTGGAACAGTCTTCTAATGCAGGTGGTGGGGGCAAAAACAGTGGTGGGATTCAAAAAAGTCTGAGTAGTAAGCACAAGGGAATTATAAGGGATAGGAAGGGGTAGAAGCGAAAGTATCCTAGGCCAGGACAGGTCTGCAGCGAAAGCAGCATGATGAAAAAGGGCAGACTGAATGGGCCAAGCAGCCCTTATGTGTCCTCAGCTGGATTCTATGTTTCTGTTTCTGTCAGCACAGCATACTCCAAAAGCAGATGCACCAGTGACTGAGAAAGCTGTCTAATTACATTATAAGAGCTACTTTCATAATTCTTTGTAATGCATGCTAATAACTGGTTATATTTTTTGACTACGTTGGTACATTGTTTCTTATTGAGAGTCTGGTTAATTATTAGACTAAGATTTATTTTGTTGTTCATTGCTTTGACTATTAAGCGATTTATGCCGTAATTTGTTGTATGCTTTAATCCTCACAGTTGCTTCTCTCAATGTCTGCAGCCTCCTCAGCAAGCTTGATAATCTCCATTCCTGGGTTCTGCAACACAATCCCGACATCTTCTCTGTAGTTGAAACTTGGCTTAACACAAAAATTCCTGACACTGCAATCGCTATCCCTGGATATGTTATATATAGGCAGGACAGGAGTACAAAAAGGGGTGGGGGCTGTGCGATATATCTCAGGGACACTTACATAGGACACGCCCTACCAGTGCCAAACCCTGGATCCACATCCCAGGTCCTTGCCATAAAAGTTCTGCTTGGGGCACACAACAAAGTGCTGACAATAGCCTCTGTGTACCCTCCCCCTAAAGAGCAATCTATTGGTTTCAACAACATCTTGGAATATCTAAGGGGGCAGCATCTTAACTCAGAAACAATAATCCTAGAAGACTTCAACATAAACTGGCTCTCGCCTGATGCCTGTTCCTATAAGGACACTGCTGCAGCGCAGCACCTCACCCAGCTTGTCACCACCCCCACTAGATGTAACTACAAGGCAGGTTCTCACACCCTGCTTGACTGGATCCTGACTAACTGTCCTGAACATATTTCCCAAGTGGATGTGCTCCCTGACACCATTAGTGACCACTCCCCCATTACCTTTGTCTGGTCCAACAGATTCTGTAAGCCCCCCCCCCCACATTTATATATGCAAGGGTATCAAAGCGGGGCCTCCTTGAATCATTCAGATCTCATCTCCAAAACTTGGACTTGTCCCCATTAGACACTATCACCGATATTAACACAGTGCTGGAACTCCTCATCTCACAATTCACTGCAGCCTGTGATACCTTTGCACCTGTCAGGAAGATGAAGGTAAAAGGGAACCCAAATCCATGTATACCACCCGAGCTAATATCTCACATAAAACCAAGGGACTACCTCCGGCACTGTGCAAGAGCCTCATCCATGCAAGTGGACATCCAAAGATATAAAGCTGCCAGAAACAAATGTATGCATTTTATTCGAACCTGTAAAAGTAACTACTTCAGGGAAATGCTCACTAACTCCTGGGGAGATGGGAAAAAGTTTTGGTGTAACCTTAAAGATCTCACGGGAAAAGATCTCAAGCTACCACCCACAATGCTTAACATCAATGGGGCCCCAGTTCTTGATCTCAGAGTAATTGCCAATACCTTCAATGATTCTTTCTCGGATCTGGGTAGTGTACTGCCACCTGATTTCTTTGACACAGCTAATTCTAGAACTCAACCTGCCGACACTTCCGTTGACAGCTGCACCCTACAGTTCCATTTCAAAGAGACTCCAATTCACCTGGCAAGAACCTGCATTCACAAGGCCATCCATAAACCCTATACCAGCAGTGACTCTCTTGATCTCAAACTAATCTCACTCATCCTTGAAGAAATCCTTTTGTCTATCACAAGGATCTTTAACTTCTCACTTAGATCAGCACAGTTCCCATCTCCCTGGAAACAGGCGCTTGTCACACCGGTGCACAGGAGTGGTGACAGGGCACTTCACACCAACTACAGGCCCATTTCCATTCTCCCTCCACTTTTCAAAGCACTTGAACGCATAGTCTCGGACCAGCTAGTTGAATATCTGGAGAAATATGAAATCCAATGCCCCCAACAGCATGGATTTAGAAAAGGGCACAGTACCACCACTTCCCTTTTGGAGTTTACGGGTTTCATCCACAACACACTTGATCAAGGAAACTGTGCTGATGTGGTGTTCATTGACCTAAGAAAAGCTTTCGACACTATCAACCACCCACTTCTCCTCAGACAGCTTTCCTCCATTGGTCTCTCCAATGAAGCGCTACAATGGTTTGAGAGGTATCTTGTGGTCCAGTTCCAACAAGTCAGTATTGCCAATACCACCTCGAATCGGAAGCCAGTCCTCTCAGGCATCCCCCAGGGCTCCATCCTGGGACTGTTACTGTTCAGTCTGTTCATGAATAATTTCCCTAGTGCCTGTCACCAGAGAATGTTACTATATGCAGACGATGCTGTCATCTTTACCAGCCACTAGGACCCGAACCTCATTGAACATTGTCTACAGCTTGACTTTGCGAGGGAAGAAGAATGGTTCAGTGCCCACAAATTGTTCCTGAACCTCAGCAAAACCAAGGTTATGCTTTTCAGCAATGTGCGTAACAAACATAAAGCCCATTCCCTCGACATCCGGAATGGCTCTGGTGCCCAGCTCGAGCAGGTCAAGCGTTTCAAATACCTTGGGATCACATTGAATAACTTCCTCTCCTACACGCAACACATCGAGAATGTTGCCAAGGCTGTAAACATTCGAATTGGAATGCTACATAGGCACAAGCATTGTATGACTACAGATGCTCTGTGTCTGGCAATCCACAGCTCAGTCACCTCCATCATTGACTATGGTCTAGCCATCTATGGCTCTGCCTCACCTACTGCCCTCCGTAGGGTAACGGTGGCACTAAGCAAAGCCTGTAGACTACTCATAGAAGCTACCCACCTTACTCACACCTGTGAGCTATATGCCCAGTTTGGATAGCTTCCACTTCTTTGTAGGATCCAGTATCAGACCTGCCTGCTAAAAAAAAAGGTACTCCTAGACCTAATGCCACCAGGTGTTGAAAAGCTCCTAAACACACATTGTACCACTCAGCATACCCGTAACGCCAGCAATCAAACCTTCCAGGTTCCCAGATGTCGGACCTCTATGGGACAGAAATAATTTGCCTACAGGGCTCCGCACTGTTATAATGCTCTCAACTGGGATATCCTGACTACTCCTAAAATTGGCCCCTTCAAACAGCTGCTCTGGGCACACCTCACCTCTTCTAGTAGCTGCGACTGTTTCACCTAGAGCTCCTACCTCCCCTAGCACTTCAGACTTTCCTGCTCCTCTCCAATAAATCTCTGCTAACAAGTCCACCTCTTTGTTTCCCCTCCTCTACCCACTGCTACCCCCACCTCATCCCCACCAACACCAGTACTTTTTAGCTCCCCTGTCTTCTACCCCTACCCAACTAGCACTTCTCACTCCCTCCTCCCTCATTGACAATGGCCTTCTAGCCTGCCCACTCCTCTGGGACTACCCTCCCTACTGTTCTTCCTCAATCTCCTTCACATCTAGCCTACCTATGCACTGCTTAGTTCTCAGTCTGAGCCATTCTCTCCATGTCTATTCACTGGTCTTAGCTCTACTCCTACCCAACATGTGTAGTCACAAATTATGAATAATGATGTGCAACCTGTATGCTCTCTTCCATCTGTGCTACTGCTGTATAATTTTCGTAATGATGTTCACCCTGTTTGTCTACCGACACCATGATGTGGAACTTTTGTAAATAAGCTGTTCTTGCTCAAAGGTGCTAATCCTAGAGTTAATAAATAAATAAATAAATGGAAATTTAACAATATGTTTCTGCTGCCCAAGTGTAACACTACATGTTTATCAACATCGAACCTCGTTTTGGATGCATTTTGCCAGCTGGAAAATTTGTCAAGATTTCTTTTTACAGTTATCTATTTCCCTCCGGAGTCCTCTGCATCCATCTGACATCCCCCCCTTCACGCAGGCACTGGGTTTGAGACCCCCTCCCCTTGACCCCATGACTTACCATTCATGGCAGGGGTTGGGGAGTGACTCAACCCACCAGACTGGATTTAGTTTTCGGGGAGGTACCTTCCTGGGCCATTGCGGAGGGGGAGCATTGTCATCCTCACAGAGGACTCCCATTTTTGTATTTTTCCTCCCTGAGGTCATGGCATGCAATGGCACCAGTGGTTGTGGCGCTCTCGCACTCATGTGCACCCCACCAAGCACCTGCAGCAGACTCTTGCCCACAGTCTCAGTGCTGATGTGCCACCTCCCAGCCTCTGCTAGGTGTCAGGCAATCGCCAAGCACTGCAATCCCCCCTCCCTGGAGAAGGAGAGCAGTTCTGGGGATGCTCAATCCTTCTCCTCCCTGCCAACCCCCGGCATCCCATGTCCATTCCCAAACACAGTTCACCTGTGCAACGCAAGATAAGGCGTCCAGCGCCTCAGCCCTCAGCACCATCAGGCCGGGGTCAAGATTTCTTTGTAGTACCCTTACCTGTGCCTCGGCATCTCTGCCCATGTCTAAAATGAAAATGTTGAATAGCAGTGATTCCTGAAGCACCCCACTGGACCAGAGACCTCCCAAACTAATGAGGCACAAAATACTCCATAACACAGAATGTGACAGTTGGTACATTTTTACTGATCCTATGGAACAGAAAGTAAATTCAGTCAATTGCAGTATTTGCTCGCAGTTTGTAGACAGACTGTTTCATTAGTCTTTCAAGGGTCCTTTCATTCAGAAGCAAAGTGAAGCAAACACAGTTGTGCCCTGTAAATGTGCCCTTACATCAGCAGCAGAAACTGATGGTGTTTTATTCTAACTCTCAAATGACAAAAATCATGAAGAGATGGTGAGAGAAAAGGATCTGGTGCTTCACTCCCAGTGGAACGTCTAAGGGACACAGTGGACATCCTGCCCCAGTCAGAAGTAGACCCATTCACTGTAAGCTTCTGTCTTCTATTCTGATTCCATTTATAGTTTATGGTGGTATACCATTAGAGGGGCAACGCATTTAGGTCTCCGGCATATGAGCACTGGCATTAGAGAGCCTGTGATCTCACTGACTAGGAGGCTGGAGTGGAGTGTGCTGGAGTGCTTGTTCCATGGGTGCAGAGTGGGTAGGGGGCTGGAGCAGAGTATGCTGGAGCAGTTGTTCCATGGGTGCAGAGCAGGTAGGAGGCTGGAATGGAGTATGCTGGAGCATTTGTTCCACAGATATAGAGTGGTTAGGAGACTGGAGCGGAGTGTGCTGGAGCACTTGTTCCACGGGTATAGAGTGGGTAGGAGGCTGGAATGGAGTGTGCTGGAGCACTTGTTCCATGAATGCAGAGTGGGTAGGAGGCTGGAGCGGAGTGTACTGGAGCACTTGTTCCATGGGTGCAGAGTGGGTAGGAAGCTGGAGTGGAGTGTGCTGGAGCACTTGTTCCATGGGTATAGAGCAAGTAGGAGGCTGGAATGGAGTATGCTGGAGCACTTGTTTCACGGGTATAGAGCGGGTATGAGGCTGGAGTGGAGTGTGCTGGAGCACTTGTTCCATGGGTGCAGAGTGGGTAGGAGGCTGGAACAGAGTGTGCTGGAGCACTTGTTCTATGGGTATAGAGCAGGTAGGAGGCTGGAATGGAGTGTGTGGGAATGCTTGTTCCATGGGTACAGAGTGAGTAGGAGGCTTGAAGTGGAGTGTACTGAAGCACTTGTTCCATGGGTGCAGAGCAGGTAGGAGGCTGGAGCAGAGTGTGCTGGAGCACTTGTTCCACGGGTATAGAGTGGGTAGGAGGCTGGAGCGGAGTGTGCTGGAGCACTTGTTTCACGGGTGCAGGCTGTTGTGTGTACTGTCCTCTGTGCAGGTTTTTACAGGGTTTCTGCAGGGTGGGCAGGTGGTTTTCATTGTCTTCCAGGATGGGTATGGACTTTCAGCTGTGTTAGGTTTCGAAGGCATTGGTGTTGCAGCGGGATTTTGTGTGTACTGGGGGTTATACTGTCATGGAGGACACTACCTGATGTCCCTTTTTGCACTGCTTCCAAATTCATGTTCAACTCAGAGTATGTGATATTAATTGATATGGGATGGGGGGGGGCTGAGCTCCCCACAAAACATGTTACTACAAATATATATCTGTTCTATGTATTTTACAGGTAATGTGTCCAGTTAGAAGTGTGTTTCATTTCCTGCATGGCTGTGATACTGTGGTGTTTCACTCCTGTTGCTGTCAGTGTATTACTGGAGCACTCCCTTCACTGTCGGTGTTTTTCTGGTACTCTAATTGCAGTCGTCTGTTATACTGTTATACCATCACAATGCAGTGGGTGAACTGTATATGGTTAGGGTTTATTGTGTCTAGAAATCGGTGGCTCTCAAAAACTTGTTGTAGGACAGTTCAAGGGTCACAGAAAGTTGTTGGAGTATTGTTCTGAGGTCACAATGATACCACAACAATTCCCCCCCCCTTGGCCTGCCTCCTGATTGGAAGAAACAGCACTCTGCACAAACAATTCAAGGTAAAATCGCAACACTTCTTAGTGAGCAGTTCACCAAGAAAGTTAAGACATTGACAGCCATAGCTGGCTCCGTGTTTCTAAACTATATCAGTTAGTTTTTTTTTTAATCATGGCTGCCATGAATCTTCGGAGGGCTGGGAGCGAGCAGGACCACAGCGAGTGACTTCAGAACAGACTGAGCTACCGAGAACAAGCAGAAGTGTGAACACAAGGTATGGAACTTTGTAAGGGTGACTATATGCAACAATGCTTTATTTCTATCTCAGGGATGTAATGCCATCATAGAGATCTCTTGAGCTTGGCTCTTGAGCTCTGCATGACATCATCACATCCACTCGATGGAAACACATCATTGATGAGTATGATCACCAATACTCTATTCTATATGTATATCCAGTAAACTAAGTAAATTGGTGCACCAATGTACTGTACATCCATACAATAAGTCTCTGTGTATATGGACATGCAGGATTTGCCAGTCCCATGTAGCATGATTGCCGGAGCAGTTGATTAATATGACTATCTACCTTCAGAAATCCTACTATCTCAGCTACTCCATTTCCACATGAGTATGTTCAATTATTGCAATGCTTTTGGACAAGCACTCCTGTTATGCCAATCAACCAAAAGAGTTTCAGTTATTTGCTGACCACAGTTATCCTTTAATACAGACCAAACTCACAACGTCCTTTCAATTCACTCCAGCTTTTCTGTGTCATGTCACCACCCTCAACCTTCTTTCAGGAAACAAACCTACTGAAGGAGTATATCAAGTTATAAAAACATTGTTTAACAAGCATTTGTCAATGCTGAATGTTTGCTTGCTGGCATTGGCAGTGGTAGTGTAGAAGTTACAGAGCTTAATAGGAATGGCAGTGAAGTATTGAAGTGAAGCCAACCCCACCACCACCCTGCAGAGAGTGACAGGCATTGGGGTGTGCCTTTGGGTCATCAGGCATAACGGCCATGCCATTTCACCACACCCCACCCTGCAGACACTGACAAGTGTCACGGTGTTCCTTGGGGTCTTTGGCCCTTATGCGCACCCCATTCCATTAGGAAATACGGTGAGATGGGTGTGATATAGGAGAATGGGGTGAACTTTGGGGTTGAAGAGTCCAAGGCATACCTCGATGCCTCTCACTGGCTGCAGGGTGTGGAATGGTATGAGCATTACAGGCAAGAATCCCAAGTCACACCCCGATGCCTGTCATTCTCTACAGGGTTGGGCGTTATGGTTGGAAACCCTAATACCTCAGGCATTCGTTGGTATTTTCACTCCAAATTTTCAACATGGTTTTTTTGTGACCCCACCTCATGAACAGTGGCAATATCAGTTTGTTAGCCGAAAGCTGCGTATGCACAGCGACTACGGCATTTAGCATCACAGGTGCAAAAACATTCCGAACAGGATGTAAAAAATGACAGCTGTACTGTTCATGGGGAGGTGTAAAAAATGGCAATGTTGCAAATCTGCAGTAAAAATATTAAAAACTGAGTGAAGTCATGAGCGTCACATAGAAACTGTGCAATGCTGGCCGTAATATAGATTAGGTTGGGGATTTTTACAACAGATTGCCAACTCAGGCATTTTGGTGCCTCCGATCATGAACAGTGTCACTGTGATTTTCTTTATCTGTCCGAACAATGATTTCCACAGCGACGCATCTCTGTGCTGAAAGTGTGAAAACACACTTCAGCCATGTTGTGAAAATGACAGCTGTACTGTTCATAAGGAAGTGTGGAAAATGCCACTGATGAAAATCTGGACTGAAAATATTACAAAGTCATGAACTTACGTGGTGCATGGAAACTGCGCCAATGCTCACTCATAACACAGTCATTTATGGACTTTTGTCACCAAATTTTCAACATAGCCATTTTAAGACCTCTGCTCATGAACAGTGTAACTGTGATTTTGATACTCTGTCCCAAACATTGCTTTCGCACACCAACAGCACCATTATGCTCATGTGCTGAAAACACATTTTGGGTGACATATGAAAATGGCAGCTGTACTGTTCATAAGGAATGTAATAAAATGGCAATGTTGAAAATCTGGAGTGAAAATATTAAATTGCAAACTTATGAGCATGCATAGGAACTGCGCAATGCGGCTACATAAAACAGTTATTTTAGAATATTTTCACCAAATTTTCAACATAGCCATTTAAAGACCTCTGCTCATGAACAGTGTCACTGTGATTTTCTTAATGTGTCCCATACATTGATTTCGCATCGACTGTGCCATTATGCGCTACATGGAGGAAACACATTTTGGGCAAGATGTGAAAATGACAGCTGTACTGCTCATAAGGAGGTGTGGTAAAATGGCAATGTTGAAAATCTAGAGTGAAAATATAGAAATTTAGGACTTATGAGCGTAACGTGAGGAACTATGCAACGCAGGTCGTAGAAACAGTCATTTTGAATTTTTTCACCAAATTTTCAACATAGCCATTTTAAGACCTCTACTGAACAGTATCACTGTGACTTTCTTAATTGTCACATACATTGATTTACTTTCCAACTATTCATTGATACGCTACATGAAGAAACATGTTTTAGGGTGAGATATGAAAAATGACAGCTGTACTACTCATAAGAAGGTGTGGTAAAATGGCAATGTTGAAAATCTGGAGTGAAAATATTGAAAATTCGCTAACTACGACGTGCGTAGGAACTGTACAACGATAGTCGTAAAACAGTCATTTTTGAATTTTTCACCAAATTTTCAACATACCCATTTGAGACCTCTGCTCATGAACAGTGTCACTGTGATTTTCTTAATTTGTCCATTACATTGATTTGCTTTACCGGACTAAGCCATTGGGAGCTACATGGGAAACACATTTTGGGTGAGATGTGAAAAATGACAGCTGTACTACTCATAAGAAGGTGTGGTAAAATGGCAATGTTGAAAATCTGGAGTGAAAATATTGAAAATTCACGAACTTATGAGCGTGCGTAGGAACTGCACAACGGACGCTCGTAAAACAGTCATTTTTTGGAATTTTTCCACCAAATTTTCAAATTAGGCTTCTTGAGGGCCCACCTTATGAACACTGCCAGTGTCGTTTCATTAATTGGTCCCAAAAGGTGATTTCGCGCAGTGACTGTGAAATCACCCTTCGGGCCTGAATAACGCCATGACAGTGACAGCATTCATGAGAAGGGGTCCCAAAAACCCCATGTTGACAATTTGGTGCAAAATTCCAAAAATGCCTGAGATATGCAACAAAGTTGAAAAAACCCTATCTATCCCATTATACAGCTTACCGGCATTTCCTCAGTTCGCGGTCGGCTTTGAAGAGTGCAGACGTGTTCCCGGTCCACCGAAGATCGTCGCGACGGACTCCGGAGGTAAGTATGGGGTGAGGGGAGGTGTGGGGAGGCAGGGTGCGCAGTGGGTGGGTGCAGGTTGTGGGGGGGCAGGGAGACTGCGTGGGACCATTTTTTCTTTACAGGTTGTTTTTTAAAGACCACGCGGGACGTTGCTCACGCTGGGGTGAGCTCAGCGTGGCACAAACACAACTGGTTGGAGGCGTGGAGCCAGCGGGGATTGGGCACCCCGTCGGCCATAGCATCTTTGCCACGCTGCGGTGGGCTCCCAGCGTGGCACCCTGTACTCTGTACTCTGGGGGGGGGAGGACAGTGGAGCTGATGAGGGATTGGGCACCCCTCGGCTATACCATGAGTTGCCACGCTGGGGTGGGCACCCAGCGTGGCATGTGGAAGGCTTTGGGGAGGGAGCGCAGCACAGCCAGCGGGGATTGGGCACCCGGTCGGCTATACAGTGTGCATGGGGGCAGCACACACAGTATGCGCGTGTGTTTGTGTGTGTGTGTGCGCTGTAGGGGAGCTGCGCGATGAGCAGGCGATATCTGAGTGCTGCTCACTGAAGCGTAGCTCCCCCTTTCAACTGTACACCACTGCATTTTGAAGCTGTCATAGATAGCTCCAGCATGCATTGGAGGACTGGGGCCGTGCCTGCCAACACACTGACTGAATTGGAAGAGGGGGTGACACACCTCCGAAAACTCGGATGTGGCACTATGTTTCTTGCACATGCGTGCAAGCAAACATAAAAATGACTAGACTGAAAAAGGTTTTTATTTCTAAAAATGGCATTTATTCGGGAATTATCACTGGCTTATTTCCCAGGTTCTTGTTTCTGACCCTCATGACGAACCTGTGTATTTGTATACATTTATGAATGAGTAGAACCCCCATATCTGGTCTTGATCTGAACCCAAGCTTTTAAAAAAATGGCCTCCTTGGGTCCACAACTCCAGCTGCTAGCAATCCCACCCACTGCCCAGGGCTTCAGTTAACTCCATTTTGGGAGTATTTGACTCCCTATAATAAGGCAAAAACTTCCAAAATAAAGAAGAAGGAAGTCACTGACTTCCAAATGTAAAAAAACTAAATTGGATGACTTCCAAAACTGAAGGCACAGATGCTGAGAAATGATGGATTTTTTTCTAAAAGAAACTATGTTACCACTAATATTTGTATTAACATCTATAAATTGATCATTCCTAGAATATTGGCTTTCTAAATTGTGGGATCTGGGAAGTATTTTGACTTCCAAAAAATCGGGATGACTTCCAGATTTTGACTCATGGAAGTATTTGACTTCCACTAAGAATAAATTAACTGAACACCTGCCACTGCCTATGTCCACCAATGTCATAATGATCATCCCTTTAAATCAAGAAGAGCTGAGCCTTTGCTGCACTTTCTGCCCTGCGGTTATGGGCCCTGACAGTTCCCCTCTCTGATTACTAATGCCTACACTAAGCAGTCAGCATGGGGGAAGGGAAGGTGGTGCTTTTTAGGATCACATGGTACAATTACCATGACATAATCAAATTCATGAACAAAAGGTGGGTGGTGGTAGTGCTTGCAGTAGATGGCTGGGGTGGGGGTCCAAAAAGCCCAGTGTGTTTTGATTAAAACAAATGACACTGGAGCCAGCAGGAGGCTAAGCCCATCATGGAGATGAGGCCCACGACTCCTTGGTAGAGCAGCAAGAGTGGGCACGGCTCCATGTAGTCCACCTCCCTACCATTTCAGAAGATGATGAAGAGGCAGTGTGGTCTAGTGATTAGATCATTGGTGTGGGAGCCTTACAGATCACGGGTTCAAACCCCACTAGAGCCAAACACTCACTGTGTGACCCTGGGCAAGTCATTCATTGTTCCAGTTCACCCAGCTGCATAAATGAGTAGATGAAGGACCCCACTGGAAATGAAATGTTGCATCTCAGCTAGGCTCTCCTGGGTAATAAACTTTAAAAGGAAAAAGTACCCATCCTGTGTTGGTTTTTGTTTTTTGTAGCTGTAATATGCTTGTTTACATCATAATATTTTATTTTCATTATGATCCTGACACTAAGGAGTGGAAAAAGGACCACTGGGAGCCCGTGGTGTACTGGATCCACCTGTTCATCCCAGTCATACCATAATACCCTTCACTGTATTGAGAAACACAGCACTCTCTTAGTTTTCCCAGTTCTCAGAATCTGTACTGAACTTACCCAAGCTAACTGTAAATGTCTATCTCTTCATCCCACAACACTCTCTGACAGCCTATTTTGCATCATTTTATTATTAATTGATTCATGACAGTTCCTCACATCGTCCATTACCTTTAGGCTATGGCTCCTTGTCTTGCTGTGCTGAACTCATTGAAATAGCTTCCTGTTATCTATTGTACTTCATCACATCCTCTTACTGTGTTAGACACTTACCATCATATATCCTCTTCCAAATCTCCAGTGCAAACGTACCCAGTTGCTCCAGCCTCTACTCATACTGGAGCTCAACTCCTCTAATTCACTGATGATTTTTGATGTTTATTGCTGCCTCTTTACTATCTACACATTTTTTTTCCATTGTGGTGACTAGAACAGCATGCAGCATTAGAAACATAGAAATACGCCAGCCCACTGGCACAGCAGCAAGGCATCCATTTGCAGTGTCTACATCCCAAGTTTGAGACAGACTCAGGAGTTGGAGGGCCGACGGGGGGGGGGAGAAGGATTGAGCATCCCAGGGCTGCTCTCCTTCTCCAGAGGAAGGGGGAAGAGTGTCCACTGCAATGCAGACCTCTAGCAGAGGCTGGGATGCTGTCACGGTCAGCACCTTACATTACGGGGCGGGGCAGATGCTGGTGTCATTGTACATCCCCACCCCCAGGGAAAAATCTTCCATAAAAATGCCGGCCCACTAATGATGGTCCCCGTCTCCATAATCACTCCCGCTGCAGACCAATGTCTGCTGGGGGTGGCCCGCTCCCAAGGCTCCACCCTGGAGGGGAAGCCAGGGATAATTGGCCAAGTTCCTTGGAGAGGGGGCACCACCTGGCAGCCCCAACCGGGGGGCAAGCCTGGGAATGGGGGAACAGCGAGCGGGGCAGGAGATCAGATCCTCCAGCACTAGGGGAGTTGGAGTCAGGCAAAAAAAAAAGAAACATAGAAACACAGAATTATGTGGCATACAAGGACTGCTTGCCCCCCCCAGTCTGCCCAGATGGTCCTTATCTAGTCTGTCTCTACAGACCCTAACTGGTTTCCAGAGACCTTCCCTCGTCCCTGCTTATTTATTAATATTCTCCTATGTCTGTTCCACCCATGCTTGAAACCCCCTACTGTTCTGGCCTATACCACTTCTGCTGGTAGTCTGTTTCTGGCACCTACAACTCTTTCAGGGAAGTAGTACTTCCTCACATCCCTCTTAAACTTCTTCTCCTCCAGGTTCATCACATGTCCTCTGGTCCTAAAATCATGCTATCATTCTTAGGCAATCACGATTGTTTATTTCCTAACATTTCAGGTACTCTTACTCATAATTATTAAAAGGTTGCTGCAGTAGAGCTTTCTGATTGATTTTAAGCATTCCATTAAGCCTATGTTAATCTTACGTGAATATATATATATAATCTAATACATTCCTAACCAGGGTACAACTCTATTTTAAAATATCCTTGTTATAATAGAAATAAGGAACTCGCAGGAGTTATATTAATGTTCAGTTGATCACCCTCTAGGGGCATGTGGACTCGGCTACTCTTTCTGCCATAATACAGCCCTGAGGGTGATTCATAGAACCTCAATGCTGCAGGAGTCTATGCACATCCAGAATCTATATACAGTACATTCAAGTATATTCAGCACTTAGAGAATATTACATTACCCAGATCTTGCCTTATTACTTGAAGATCACCAGTTTTGGTGCTTTTCATAAGCCCCCCACTGGTAGCTGGCCTGCACTGGAGTTTAAGTCTTCATATCTGAACATTTTTCATTTGATATTGTGTGAAGGGGCAGGGATCATAAATTTGAGTTGGCTGCCCGATCCCTTCCCCTTCCTGGTCCCAATCTAGTCTGGCACTGTCTGCATGCTGCCCCCTGCACCTACGTTTTGTGATGTAGAAATTTTTAGAACATGGAGGCATTTTTCCATTGAGACCAATGGAAATGTCGTTGAAAACATTTATTTTTATACTTTAGAGATCCACTGAGGGCAAATCCAAGCCACAGCTCAACTAGCAAGGCTCTTGTTATTTGAGCTGTGGCTTTGATTTGCCCTTAGTGGATCTCTAAAATATAAAAATAGATGTTTATAATGATGTTCCCATTGCTATCAATAGAGTGTGACCCTGCACCCTACGAATTCCCACATCACAATACATAGGAGCAGAGGGGCAGTATGGGGCAGTGCTGGACTAGATTGGGACCAGGAAGGGGAAGGGATCAGGCAGTCAGCTAAATTTACAATCCATTCCCTTTCTCCTTTACAGAATCTCAAATGAAAAATGTTCAAATATGAAGAACTAAACTCCAGTATGGTAAGCTACTGGTGGGGTGCTTATGGAAGTAGATTGAAATGAGCATAGCTGGGGCTTTTAATTATTATAAGGGTGTCCGAAATAATGCAATGTGATTGGTTAACATCATTCTATCTGCCTTATATTATCCTTACATAAACATACTTATTGGACTGGATCACATCCGCTGCAACACAAGTACAGTATTTACAACAGTGAATCTAATCAAATTAAATTGTCTCTGCTTGTACCTCATGCTCACCAGTTTTGCATCTGGAATCTAAAAGTGATCTTTTCTGTGAAACAGCTCTGTTGCCCGCTTCACTGATTATGATTGTAACATCTTTAACTATACAGTAAAGTTGATAAAAAAAATGTGATAGAAATGCCATAGACGTGCTTGTTAGTCCCAGAAAAAAACAAGTGTGACAGCATATTGTCAGGGTGTCAGTTTAAAATAGTGATTGGGACCCTGCTAGAAATTACAGAGTTGTTCTATCATTCTGAGCTCAATAGTGAAAGGAGAAGAGAAGGAATGTGAGAATGTTCATTCAGAAAATTAACATACTACTGTGACTTGTGGTGCTGAGTGAAATTCAGAAAAACAGTATGCAGGCACTGCTAGTAGAAGCAGTACAAGTGCACATAACATCTTGCACTTGTGTCTGTATCAGCTGATTCAGATGTCAACAGTAATTCTCTTGAGACACCATAACAGCACAACAGAAGGGCTATTTTATCTTCATAACAAAGAAATTGTAAAATAAAATACATGACAAAGATAAATATACAAATAAAATCTGGATCCAATTATAATGACAGCAATAAGGAACTCTGGGGTGTTATTTTAATGTTCAGTTAATCACACCCTCGGGAGCATGAGGCACTCAGCTTCACCTCCAGCCACAATATGCCCACATGGGGTGATTAATAGGACATTAACATAGCACACCCCTTGTTCCTTAAGCAAGTGTTTCATGCAAATACTGTAGCTCTAAGACTCTTAAGGCACGTTTATTTCTATAATGCCTTATTCTTCGGGCTCAGGGATGGGTGCTATGTAATTTACACAACAGTTTAAACACACATATAGGGCATTCATAGTCAATTAATCATTATATTGCACACATCAGAATTTAGATAACGTATCTATTACACTATTACAGTAAAACATATCCTTAAGTTCCAAATTCTTTTGGCACAGTTCAATTCCCACACTGGGGTTTCTCTAATGTTTTGCAAAGTAAAACTTCTTCATTTTAAATGAAGGTTTCAGTTTTTAAAGCAGAAAAAATCTACATGATTTATAAAATGTTTATATGTACAGTTACTGTCTCTTCACTGCGGTTTGCTCAGCTCCAAAGGTAGAAGAATGCTGAGGAGGCCGTTGAGCTACCTTCTACCACTCAGTGGTAGTATCCAGGAAGTTTCCCCATGAAAATTAATTTGTCCAATCTGGTTTTCATGGTTGTTTTGCCTGTGCTTTCAGTTCTGTACTGAAGAAGGTTATTCTAGATAATGTACCAGTTACTCACTGGTTAAAGGATACATTTCCAGTTGGTAGCTCTGAAGATACCTACTTTTATTTGTCTGCAGTGGCCTCTTGGATATTTCTTATTTTCCTTGAATTCAGTTCCAGTATTTTTCAAGTTCATCATTATACATAAGATCAAGCATTACTAGCAAATATAGCTTTTCCTCTTTGTTTTTAGGTCCATTGAACCTGTCATTTTTAATCTATCTCCATAATCAAGTTCCCTCAGGACTCTAATAATTTGTGTTGACTTCTTTTGGATACACTTAATTTTTTGTTTGTCTTTTACAAGAGACTGGGTCCAGTATTGCACAGTAAGGCATAGTTAAGGTGGGGTCTGAAAAGATTCCTGTATAGAAGAATGGTGACAGACTGCTTTCAAGAAATAACATTTCCTTTAATATAACTAAGAATGTTATTTATTTTACCGCTATTCATTCGCAGTGTCTGGAGCTGCTCTTGCTATTGATTGATAGTACCCCAAGATCTTGCTTTGTCTCTAGTATGCTTAGCTTTGTACCATGCATAATAACACTGTTTTATGTTTCTAGGTCCAAGGTTCATCACTTTGAATTTATTGGTGCTTAATTTTATCCCCATTTTTCAGTCAGTTTAACCAGCAAGTCCAGATTCCTTTTTCTTTAACACACTTTGATTACCAATTCTGATGTGTTCCCTAGTTTTATCTTAGCAGACTTCTCCAACCAATGATTCATTCCTAAGCCCATATCTGAAATAAATATTGAAACAATAGTGGTCTCAATACTGATCCCTGTAGTACTTCACTTGTAACTGGACCTACATTAGACTCTTTACTGTTCATTCTCACCCTCTGCTGTCTTCTTTCTAGCAATCCTTTGATACAATTTACAATAAAATTTGGAACTCCACAATTATTTCGGTTTGTGTAAAATCACTTGGTGTGGGATGGGATCAAAGGCTTTGGTGAAGTCTAAAAAGATGTCAGCCAGTTTGTTATTATCTGGACTATATCATCTAGGTTATGTATTTTAAGGATAGAGACAAAATAATTGCTACTTTTCAAAAATGAGATGTTATGCTAATGTGTTTGCAGTTTGAGATGTGTCACCTTTTCAAAATTAGGTGTGAATATGGTGTTTCGCCAGTTCTTTGGGACCACAATCAAATCTAAAAAGAGATTAAAGACTTAGGTAAGCATATCTGTAATATAAGGGTGCACCACAGAAACATAGAATTTGACGGCAGATAAGGACCGCTTAGCCCACCTAGTCTGCCCATTTCCCTACCTGCAGATTCTAGTTAATCAACAGCTTACTTCCTCCTACCCCCTCACTAGAATTGCCTTATGTCTGTCCCATGCATTCTTTAATTCTCCCATGGTTCCTGACTCCACAACCTCCTCAGGAAAGCTGTTCCATGCATCCACAGCCCTCTCTGTGAAAAAATACTTTCTAACATTACCGCTGAGCCGTCTCCCCTCTATCTTCAAATTATACCCCCTTGTTCTTGCACATCTCTTCTTCTGACAGATGTTACCCTCTTGTACTTTGTTAATTCCCTTGAGATACTTGAAAGCTTCTATCATGTCCCTCCTTTTGTCAAGGGTATACATATTAAGCCACTTTAGTTTCTCCTCGTATGTCTTCTGGTGCAGACCCTGCACCATTTTGGTTGCCCTCCTCTGAACAGCCTCCACTCTGTCTATGTTTTTGCGTAGATGCCTCTCCCTATGCATCCCAGTATCCCCCCAGCCCTCCTTACTGCCTTCTCACATTGCTTGCCCACCTTTAGGTCATCTGATATAATTACTCCTAGGTCTCTTTCGATTTTTGTTGTTGTTATTAACTCACCCCCCATTGTGTACTCTTTCCCTGGGTTTGTGTTTCCCAGAAGCATTACCTTGCACTTCTTTGCACTGAATCTGAGCTGCTACATATTTGAGCATTCCTCCAACCTTGTCAAGTCCCTTTTCATCCTTTCCACCCCACCTTGTGTATCAACCCTGTTGTAGATCTTTGTGTCATCTGCAAAGAGACATACTTTTCCTTCCAGGTGCTCTCCAATGTCACTTATAAAGACATTAAAGAGGACCAGTCCCAGTACTGACCCCCTGTGGTACCCCACTAGTTACCCTCCTTTCTTCACTGTGGACTCCGTTTACTATTACCCTTTGCATCCTGTTGACTAGGTTTATTAGAAGGCTGAGTTGTTGCCTGGTCCTGTTGCAGTGTTGGTCTTAATCATTGTTAAGCCTGTGAGTACCATATCCTGATTTATTTTACAAACTGCACATGCAGTAATTGCCTTTGTAGTCCATTCTTGTTCTATGTTTATCACTAAGTTGTTGTTGAATACAGGTATGTCACAATAATATTTATTTAATGCATCTGCCATTTTGAATTTGTCTGTAAAATGTTTTCTTCCTTCCTTTAATGGGCCTATAATATCTCTTGGTTTGTTACTTGAGTTTATGTAGCTGAAGAATAGTCGGGGTTCCTTTTTTGGTTAGCTAGTTTTTGTTCCAGTTTTCTTTTTTCTTTAAGAATGACCTTTTTACACTGTTTTTGACTTTTTAATAATCCTCCAGTGTCTCATTGGATCTGTTCTCCTTCATAAATTTATGTGCTTTAACTTTTCTATTCACTATTTACTTTGTTATTCACTGCCCTACTATTTTTTAACTTCTTATGGTTTTAGAAGTTTCTTTGCGAGTCCTTTGTGTGAAGAACTGCACAATTCACAGTTCTTTCACCCAAAGAACTCAGAAATGTATTCTTATAACAATAAGACACACAGTAAGAATACATATTGTATAAAGATTTAAAAAACGGCAAGAAAACGTGGAAATTTCATTGGTAAGAGATATCACCTAACTGTGCATTAAATTTCTATAAGTACATGGTGAGGTGCCGAATCTCATTTTCCTCCTCCAAAAACCTACTTAGCGCCATTATCTAAGTGTAATAAGCCCCTCCATGGTGTGCATCATTGGATTTTAAAGCACTTCCCGGGGCTGTAAGGACACTCAGCCTTCACCTTAGTACATCACAGGGACATACATTAAAATCCTATAATAACTGGTGAGCATTTTTTCCCACAGGGAAACCTGATTATAATTTGCTCTTATAAGCAGCTGGTTATAACAGTGAACATGTGCCGGGTTTCCCTTGCTCCACGAATAACCCAGCTGCCATCTTCCTGTCATCATGCTGGACACTTCACTACTACTCATACTCCATAAGTAAATTAAAAAAAAAATAGCTCACCTCTTATAATTACACAGTTAGCATGAACTTTTTTTTTTTTTTTTAAATGTTTCAACAGCCTCTTCAACCACACCTGACTGGACCATGGCTGCACAGTGATGTATTTCTGTTTTATACATTTGCTGTGGTGAAAAAATGCTCCCCAGTAATTATATAAAATAAAACATGGGATGATGCGTTAAACTTGAATTTTACACACACCGTTGGTGTTGGATGCTTAAATAAACCCCTTGAGCTTTGCTCTTGGGGTTTATGCAACATTCCACACCTTGGGTGTGTGTAAAATTCTCGCTAAAAACACCGCTCAATGTGTTATTCTATGTATAATACACACCTTTTCATGGCTTATTACTTACACAAATAAAGCCTCACCAGCATCCTATAAAGTAATAGTATTACGTCACATGTCCTGCTTGTTACTCCTTTTTAAACGTCATCCTTCTCAAGATTTTTAAATCTGAACAGCCAACCAGAATGAAAGTTTGCTGCGCTTCTATTTCAAGTTGACTCCCAAAATTAAGAATGCAGGGTATCACAACTACTGTACATAAACTCACATTTTTTTCTCATCTTCCTCTTTCCAGATCTTCAGGGGCAAATCCACACTCCAATTACTCTTTAGTTGTTTGACCTGAGCAGAGAATTTCTCTAGAGCTAATGGCTGCTGAAACAACGCCAGTTCCAGACTACATCCATCTAAGCTGCGGGGCAGGATAGGACTTCTGAGGACAAAGTCACATTTCTCAGGATTCCCCACTGATGTCAGGAGAAGGAAGTGGCCTTGTAGAGGGGAGAAAAACAGGAAATAAGAAAATGAAGGGAAGAAAAATATGTCAAGTTTTTGCAAATGCTGACTCAAACATTTTTGTGTAAGTGGTTTTCAGTTAAACAGTCAGCTAAAAGTGTCAAGAATTGGCACAAATGATTCTAAAAAAGCCATAGCCCTCTAGAGCCAGGCCTATTCTAAAACTTGGAACTAAAATTTATCTCACCTTTAAAAACTCACCAGATTGAGTGGTTTGAAATGTAGGTGAGGCATTCATGTGTAAATAATATATCCATATATGGTAATCGCCTGCTTCCAAAAGACCTTCCTTTTAAAATATTTAATCTAGAATTAAAACAGGTTCACCCATCTAGCCATGATAATACAGGTGCTTGGATAAAGCGATAGGCTTTCTGGATACCCCTGGATTTCACAGTTGTCAGTCAGGGGGGAATGCGGATAGTGGGTGGTCCTTTCAGGGTTTGAACATGGATGCCTTTTCCAAAGCAGATTTCCACTATCTGGAAAATGTATTCATTCAGTATGGTGGTACTGACCCAGTTGATGGTTAATTCTGTCCAAATAATCTCAGATAAGTTATCAGGATAATGATGTGATTTTCTCATCATCAAATCTGGTCAAAAACTTCTAGCTTAAAATTGTCATTATTCAATGCACCTGGACTTGTCTATAATGGGTAATGACCCTCGGTTATAAATCACTAACCATGAATGAAGAACTATCATGAAAATCTGACTTGGAGTTGATGCATTCCTGAGAAGGTTTAACTGCTGGATAACAAAGGTATCCACCACAGTATGCATGGATCAGTTAAAGCACTGTTTGAGCAAGTCAATTGGATTGGTTTTAATAAGTGAAGTTATATAATTAGCTGAAATTCATGAACTGCTTCTGCCTGAGAGACTGCATGTGTATATGCTATTTATAAAGCAAAAATTTATCTGTAATTTCTTTTCCTTTTTGCTTTTCTTTAAACCTGTATTGTGATGTACAAAATAATGAGTTTTCAATATTAAAGACTATGTACCAAAATCTGGATCCCCTTCCCCCACTTTTCATGTCCAGAATCTACTTTCATGGTGCTTAGGCCATGCCAGCTATGGGTAGCTAAACCCATTCTGCTTTACTCACCAACACCAGACCTAGATGAATTTACTCCTAATCTCTTCCATCATTCATGGCTCCTACTCTGCTTACAGTATACTCCCCATACTGACCAGCACAGCACATGTGGGTGAGACCACCATGGGAAAACCCTCTGAGGCCTTACTTCTCCTCCTCCTCCCAGCTTCCATGGGGGTTAGGCAAGCTGCTCCTGCTGGATGGACCACTGGGAAGAATGAGCCTCTCCAGTCCAGACAAAGACCAGAACAGCCACTTAGAGGTGTAGTGGCAATGGCTGCTTTATCTGCCTGGTCCTGTCTGTTTCTACTTATGCCTTCCTTTCACAACTGCAGAGACACCACCAGCACTCCACCTGTTATTGTGGTATGGCTGGCTGCATGTGGTCACCCATTCAACCAAGGCCATAAAGTCAAACTACTATAGGAGGTAATCCTATTGTGGGCAGCCCAGCTACTCTCTGGAGTATGAACACGCCATCAATGCTGTGTACCCCAGACTCAGAGTGAGTAGTTACTTGAGCAGAAAGAACCCAGGTCTCCCAACTAGTAGTGCAGTGTATTAAAACCAGTGCCAACAAGCTGGGTTATTTCTATTTAAAAGCAAAATGTGCTTAAAAAAGGGAATGTGACCCAAATGGAAACTGAAACCCACTTGGGGTGGTTATGGCGGGGGGTTTACCTTCGGGTCGTCCCACAGAATGATCAGTTTCTGGATACTGGATCTGTGCATTTGGAAACAGCAGCTCTGATGAGGTGACAACCCAGTCTGGCTCTCCATTATGGTCAGATGCTACCCAGGCACAATCAGACTCCAAATCACAGGAAAACCCTGGAAGAGAAGAAATCAGAAAATAACAGATTCTAATTTAGTTAAGTGCTCTTCTTGAATTTTTTCACAGATCTTCTTCCTTCGGAACACTGTTGCATAAGTATCAGACTGGTCAATTGGCAACCAGACAGTAAATTGAGTTATAGAATGCAACAGAGATAGAGCCCTTGATGAAATTCAAGCCACAGACTATCAGTCTCAAAGGCAGAATCTCTGCCAGACAGCTAAATCAAAATGCTTTATTAGCTAAACTGTGTTGTCCTGCTGTGTACACCCCAGTTATTATGGCTGTCACTATGGGGGTGGGGGGGTGGGGACGGCACACAATCTTTGTCTTAGCACAACAGAACAAACCCTGCCAAGGCAATTTGTGCTTCACGATGTATCACCATCCATTGTCTGAGACTATAAATGACACATGCCAACCAACCGAAAAGCTCAAGTTCTTTTTCCATCACCAACCAACCAACCAACCATACATCACCAAGTCGACCAACCAACAAACTACTGTAAACAACAAACAACTGTAATTTAACTAACTAACCAACCTACCAACCAACCAACCAGTCAGCTGTTCAAGCAAGCAAACAAGAAAGTAAGAAAGCAACCAACCAGTCACCAATCCAATCAACTAACCAATCAACCAACCAACCAACCAACCAACCAACTGCTTTAATCAGCCAATCAACAAATCAACCAACCAATTTCACTGAGAGATCAGTAGTTCTGTACATACAATGCCACCTGCCAGGATAAAGCACTTTTTAAGCATGATAAATTGGAGTACTTGCCATCAGACTACATTATATCCTAACATTATCCTGCAAGATATAACTGACAGAACCTGTAATAAAAGTGCTTTATGCTGGCACACAGCACTGTACTTCACATTTGCAGTATGTGGCTACATCTAGATAACTGCTTATGAGATTGCCACCAAACATAGCATAGACCTTTTGTGCTATGAGTTCTTCAAAGTATCAGAATATTGGCCACAGTGACCTAATTATGGATAAAAGGTAGGGCCACTGATGAGCTATGGTGACACACATGTATATTTGCGAGCATCATACAGTACAGTCTCGATCAAGCAACCCTTTATTTATTTATTTATTTATTTATTTATTTATTTATTTATTTATGTCTTTGATAACTAGGTGGGTGCACTGATCCAAAGGACCATTTTCAGTCATGACCCAAGCCACAGCATGACACATTAAGCAATACAGGCATAGAGAACAATAGTAAATGCAGACCTCAACATGAGGTGCAGAAATTACAGAACAAAGGGTCATTACTTAAAGTGCAATTACATAAGAATACAAGGTGTCAAAGAAGGCCAGCATACAGGTCAAAAATATATAGTCACAGGCCAGGCAACAGACTGAAATATAAGTCACAAAACACAGAGACCAAACATAAGTCTCAGATATGATACATAAAGTGCAAAATGCATTCAGGTACACTAATAGTACACAGGTCAACAAGCAGACTGAAACTCTGAAATCGAGCACAACACTTCCCCTTAGCAAATGGTGATGGAACTTAGAATAGGGAGGCAACAGCAAAAGCCTCAAAAAGTGGGGGAAGAGGACAGGAGCTGTAGAAATGAGTGTAGCAAGGATGAGACACTGCTGGGTTGGGAGGTGGGACGGAGGGAGGGGATGCCAGAGATTACTCAGGAGAGCAGTGGCATTTGGATTCAGACAGTAGCCACTCTTTGAAATTGTTTTAGAAGGAGAGATGGGAGGTGGAAGAGTGAAGAGATGTAGGGAGTCTGTTCCATAGGGAGGGGGCAGAGACAGAAAATGCTTTACTACTCATGGTAGAGGAGAATCATGGAACTACTGGGGGGGGGATGGATGATTCATGGAGGCTCCTAACTCATGAGGAGGGATGAGTACGGGGACAGGTGTCCGCCTCTCAGAGTGTTGTCAACTAAGCAACCAAGGGCATAGTTGAACCATCCTTGCAGTGGGAGTCAACCAAGTGACTGGTACAATACACAATGATGGGTAGAAAAGGGGGCATGGAGGGCAAAGCGACAGATACTGTTGTAGACTGAGTTCAGTCTGAGTCTGCTGAGGATACAAGGGAATAGACAGGAGAGCAGTATTCGAGGAGTGGTAGAAGGTTTCCTTGTGCAATTGCTAGGCGTGCCTCAAAAGAAAGGAATTTATTTAGGCAGTAGGTGGCACCTAGCTTCTGATTAACTCTGCGCACAGAATTATTGACATGGTTGGCGAACATAAGGGAGGGGTCCAGAGTGACGCCTAAGTATTTAAAACTAGGGACATTTTCAAGGGGGGGACCAGCAGGTGTAGTTATAAGGAGGGAGGAGTTTGTCTTGGAGATCTTTGTGAGGAATGGTTTGGATCCAGATAGCATTACTTTTGTTTTATTTTCATTTACCAAGAGTCTGTTGGAAAGAAACCAATTGTGGGCAGCACCATAATTATGTGTAAGAGTGGAGGAGACATTTGCAAGAGACTTGTCACTATGATAAAGGACAAGGTAATCCGCATAGAGGTGAGCCTCACAGGTAAGGCTTTCAGCCAGGAGTGCATTAATAAAAATGAAAAAAGTAGGGGGCCAAGGATGGAACCTCGGGGAACCCATGTGGATACTGATAGGGCAGGGGAGGAGAAGGCTGTACCAATTGTAACAGACTGGGATCTGCCTTTGAGGTAGCTTCTAAACCATGCTGTTGTCTCAGCAGAACAACCAAAGTGTAGGAGAGTGGAGTGGAGGAGGGAGTGGTCGACGACGTTAAAGGTCTTAGTCAGATCCACGAATACAGCACCAGTAGCCTTACCCGCATCCATGTTTTTGAGTACATGGTTAGAGAAATGGACTAAAGCAGATGTGATGCTGTGGTGCTTATGGAAGCCGTGCTGCTGAGGGCACAGCAGATTATACTTTATAGATGCTCTGGGAGTTGGAAGTGCACATTTTTTTTCCAGTAGCTTGTTCAGATGGGGAAGGAAGGAGATAGGCCTATAAGTACCAGGAGAAAGGGGATTGCCTGATTTGAGAATAGACATGCTAGCATGTTTCCAAGAGTCTGGCATTGTGGACAGGAAAGGGCAAGGTTAAATATGAAGGTCATGGGTTCAATGATAGCTGGAGAGATGAGCTTAAGGAATGAGGGAAAAAGCCCATCACTGCCAGGGCTACCCCTGGCAGGGAGGGACTTCAGGAGCTAGGTGGTAACCCCTGGGTCAATGGCTCTGAAGTAAAAGGGTGGGGTGTCAGAAGGGGGTGGTGATGGAGGGGCAGTAGTTATCCTGACTACCAGGGCTGGTGGGTGGCTAGGAGGGTAGTTTAGTAAGATAGGCAGAGAGGTCAGAAAATACTTTGTTAAAAATCTGCACAATCTCAGAAGGATCAGTCAAGGAGCCTGAGAGAGAGGCGAGCTGAGTAACTTGGCTATGGGTTTTGGGGTTGAGCAAGGACCCGACTGAGCCCCAGAAGTGACGGGGATCACCAAGGTTGTTCCTTTGAAGGTTTAGGTAGAAATCGCATTTTAGCAATTTGGCTATTTGCTGATGTGTTGTGTAAGCACCTATAGGTGTTCCAGAGCTTGGGGAAGGGGATGCTTTATAAGCTTTCCATCTACTGTCCCTCTCTTTCATTAGGGACAGTAACTCTTTGGATATATATCGGGTGCAGCTCCAGGGAAGTGGAGGTATTGTATCTGAATGAGGGCATTTGTAATGAAGCTAACTGCATCTGACACATTGTTGATGAGGTAGAGGACAAACCAGTTTATTGCTCTTACATCGTCTAGGAGATTTGTAGGATCCAGACAGTTAAAATTTCTGAAAGACAGGTACTTGGTGGGGGGGGGGGTTGATGTTGGTGGTCAATATGACGTAGGTAGGGGAGTGGTCACTTATAGAGTCCAACAATGTACCTGCCTGTAGGACCATGTCCACCCAATTTGTGGCTATCCAGTCAAGCAGTGAGCAGCTGAGCATATGGGCGTTGTGCCTGGTGGGGGATGAGATGATTTGCTTGAAATTATGTGTTTTCAGGAGGTTTGCTTAGTTGGGTTCTGGTCACTTAACCAATTAAGGTTAAAGTCCCTGAGCAATATGGTGCCCCTGATAGGAGATAGTAGTCCTAGGCCATTGAGAAGGGTGAATAATCCAGGGATACCTCCGGTAGGGGAGTTGTAGCAGCAGCCAGGTAGAACTTTTTTGAGGAACCCAGGGTCAACTCTGCATGGAGCCATTCACTGGGGGAGAGGGGATCGGAGTGGCTAACACTGGTGGCTGAGATATGTTCCTGGATGTACAGTGCTACTTCCCCACCCTTTTTTCTTCCTGGTCTATCCAGGCAAAGGAGGGAGTAACCTGGGAGATGGCAGAAGGGATCAGAGTTGTAGGGTTTCAGGCAGGTCTCAGAGAGCCCTAGCACCTGGGGCTTATAGAAGGACACCCAGGCCTCAAGGTCTGGGAACTTGGATGGGAGGCTGAAAACATTTAAACGTGCAGTTCTTAGACCAATCTGCCTTGCCCAGGTGACATTAGAGTGGTCGATATGGGTGCTAGCAGGGCCAGGGTTGCTTTCAATGTCACCAGAAAGGAGAAGGAGGGAGAAAAAAGAGCAGAGAGGTGGGAGTCAGGGGGTGGGTGAGATGGTGAGGAGTACAGGAAAAAGCCAAGTAGGAGATGTTCAGGGTTGGAGAGGAAGGCAAAGAGAGCCGGGCCCAGGGGAGTGAATTCATATCTAACAATAGTAGAAGGAGGCACATCAGATCTATGGAGGTGAGTAAATGAGGATAAATTTTGCTGTTCTACAGCAAGTGCAGAAGCACACACACATCTGATACAAATAGCAAAACATCCCTATTCAACAATCTGGCAGCATGTCTCCCAAGTGAATACACTCAATGTTTTTCTCCAGTTATATAAACCCCAACTTATGAATTAATTTGATGTTGCCGGAAGCAGCTAGGATAATCAAGACTGTACTGTACTTCCATTTGTAACTATATCTTATAAAAACACTTAACAGATTGTCTCCAACATTGGTAAAGACATTCAGTATTGTGAGTTTCTTGATGGTACCAGAATATGAGCCCTGGTTCCATTTAAAACTACTCTATTACATAAATACAGACTATCTGTGAAAAACTTAAAAAAATCTATTAAATTGGCAAAAAAATAAGCTAGAATTTAAACTAGCTCACACAAAAGACTGTCACAAATCTCTTTCCTCCTATATAAATAGTAAAACAGGTGTATCAAGGACCATTCATCCCATTATAACCAATGGCTCTTCTCTATCTGATATAGAAACCTCAAATCTCTTTAATAAGTACTTTTGTTCTGTCTTCTCTCAAAAATCACCTATTAGTACATTTAAAGTTCACCATGTAGATTATCATAGGTTCTATCCAACTGACATTATACAGGCTATCAAAAAACTAAAAAAAAATACTAGTCGGTATTCATCCATGGTTTCTGATCGAAACCTTTATAAATATTTCTATACCTTTGTCAATTATTTTCAATAAATCCTTACAAGAAAGCATTGTATCAAATGATTGGCGTTCAGCAATAGTTACTCCCATATTTAAAAAAGGCAATAGAGGTTCTGTGCAAAATTATCATCCAATTAGCCTGACCTCAGTGGCTGGTAAATTAATGGAACGAGTAATGAAGTCTCTAATAGATCAAGATTGTAAAAAATTAGGAATTTATGATTCAAATCAGCATGGATTTACTCCCAAGTATTCCTGCACCACCAATCTGATATCTTTTTACAATAATATAAGTACTCTACTAGATGTGGGTATCCCTACTGATGTAATTCTTTTGGACTTTAGTAGAACTTTCGATAAAGTCTCACATGAAAAACTTATTACTATAATGCACAATCTAGGTTTGTCACCTGATACTGTCAATTGGACTTTAAACTGGTTGACAAATCATTCTCAGAGAGTCAGAATTAATGATATCTTGTCTGATTTAGGTAGTGTGACAAGTGGTGTACCACAGGGGTCGGTCTTGGGACCAACATTGTTTAACCTCTTTATCAGTGAGTTACAAACAGGACCAAATAACTTCATAGTTAAATTTGCAGATGATACTAAATTGGGGGGCAAGGTTAATAATCAAGAAAATATTTCTATTTAAAGAAGGATTTGGAAAAATTAACACTTTGGGCAAATGAAAATCATATGCAGTTTAATCAAGACAAATGTTTAGTAGTGCATTTCGTCGTAAATAATCCAAAAATGATATATCATATAAACGGACTACCACTTCACTCATCAAATTGTGAAAAAGATTTAGGGATATACGTTATTAATAAACTTACATCAAATGATCACTGTGTCAGAACTGCTTGCATGACAAACAGACTTTTGAGGCAAATAAAATGCACTTTTGTTAATTGCACTGAACAATGCCTTATTCCATTATATAGGGCATACATTAGACCGTATCTAGACTCTGGCTCTCCTTTCTGGAATCCAAACCAAAAAAAAGACATAGCAATTCTTGAACAGGTTCAAAGGAGAGTAACTAGAATGATTCCAAGATTAACAAACTTGGATTACCAGAACAGATTAAAAGCTACTGGTCTCTTCTCTCTTCAAACTAGAAGATTAAGAGGTGATATGCTTATGGTTTTTAATTTAATAAATTCACCAGATCTAATGGAAAAATGTGGTCTAACACTCTCCAAAAGGAGACATATATAATAAACAGCTTGAAGTAAAAACTTATAAAACCAGCAAAAGGGGAAACTTTTTTCCAATAAGAGCATCCATTGTATGGAACACCTTGCTACAAGAATTGGTAGCGGCAACTAGTGCCACTGTCTTTAAAAACAAATTAGATGTTTTGTTGAGGGATAATAGATAAATAATGTCCCACATAGTGTGGGGAACAGTCTCGATGGGCTCTGGCCTTCTTCTGTTCTTTCATACCAAGTAAGTAATACCAAGTAATGGTTACTTAATTATGTGTGGGATTTGGCTTCTGATAGCTTTTGGGACACATATACATTTGTATGGTATGCCATTCTAACATATTCAGCCAGTGGTTTGGTTAACTATTTGGTGGTGGGTGTCACAAACATCCATTAATCCTAGTCTGGACATCATTCCATTTCTTGGGGGGATGCTGAAATACTTCCCAGGCCCCTCATTTTGGACGTCAGTAGTCTAAGAGAGACCATTTTTTTTCACATTAATATTTAAATACTATGGGTACGGTAAGGTACTCTATCATTTTTGACTTCCACGCCTACACAATTGGCTGATACTTAATTTTCCTTTTTTCTCCATTTGGAGTAAAATGTTCCCTTCCCCTTTATTTTAAGAGTTTTTATTTAATTTTTGGAAGTCAAGTACTTCCCAAAAATAGAGTTATCTGAAGACCTGTATTTAGCTATATTTTAGGAACCAATAATCCTTGTCACCAATCTTTGTGTAAAGTAACATTCAGTATTATGGGTCCATTAAGATACTATAATATCCACAGGGATAATTAAATTGTGTGATAGTGTATACCCACTTAGTTAGTGAAGAAAATAACTTAATTTATTTATTTCCTTCCTTCCTTCCTTCCTTCCTTCCTTCCTTCCTTCCTTCCTTCCTTCCTTCCTTCCTTCCTCTTATATCTTAAGTACATAGGAATATTTTTTTAAGAGACAGAAAAAGACTACATGGACCATGTCCTGGCAGATGTACCCATCCTGTGATTTGCTATAGCTGTAATTTGCATGTGCAACATTATAGTTTATGTTCCTTAATACAAAAAAAAAAAAATAATCTGTGGCAAAACTCTCAGACAACCCAAGGCTCAAGTGGTCCATCTGCTCCTTTCAGTAATGGTAGATTAACTACATATCTGCTGTTTATTAAACTTTATAACGACATTCAATATTATGAATGATTGAGCTTTTAAAATTTTTCACCATATTACTCTCAGTCCAGCACTAATGATCTTCAGCGAGACCTTCATAAGAGTTCTACTTGGGTTAATAACTACAGCAAACCTGGATAAGTGTAAAGTAATGCATCTTGGCAGTAAAAATCCTAAGAATACATAACAGCTGAGTGGCAGGAAACCTCTAAGATCCGATAATGAATAAAACCTAGGCATAACTATTTCAGATGACTTTGAAAACACACATCAAGTTAATCAAACCATTAATAAAACTAGAAAGACCATATAGTCTATTAGAAAAACTATTGTTTCCAGAAATGATAAGGTATTAATGCCTTTATTTAGGGCTTAAGGTTTTTTGCTATTTAGTTATTTAACCAGGAACAGCACACTAAGCTGAAAGCTTTTTTTAGCGGTACAACCTGGGAGCACAGGGAAGTTCAGTGACTTGCTCAGGGTCACACAGTATGCATGTGGAAGCTATGGGATTTAAACCCAGGTCTAGTCTGCTGGATGTCACCAGATTTGCAGCTCAGAGCCTTAAACCACTGTGCTATACTGCCTCCCTTATGTACGTCCTCATTCAGAATATGCATCTCAGCTTTAGTGCCCCTTTAAAAAGGAAGAATGCAAAAATCTTGAAAAAATACAAAGAATATTTACCAAAAGTATATACAGTATCACTTAAAGGATAAAACATATGAAGAACGCTTTAAAAGTGTAAATTTAATGCCATTGGAAACAAGCAGATTACGAGGAGGCTTACCTCAGATGTTTGACATAATTAGTGACCCTTACCTCCTAGCCAAGAAGGGTAATGATTTTAAGAGCTCTTTCAAAGAAACTAGAGGGCATCCATTACAGATTATGGGAACAGCTTTCAGAACATTTAAAACATCAATATGTTTACACTGTGGGCAGGATATTCAGAAGGGTTGGCATGGTGCAACACAGTTGCGCCATGCGCAACCCACTGATGCACCCCAGCACGATATTCAAACGGGGATTGAGCCTGGCACAAATCCCAATGTGCCAGAGCACATCAGTAATGTATGCAGTGCAGGTGGGGGGTGTGTGCCCATGCATACTCCGCACATCCCAGTATTCAGCCCCGGATGTGCTGAACCCATGCATGAGCAACCCCTACCTGCGCTGCACACAGGTGAGCCAAAAAAAAAGGAGCAACAGCTGGCCACCCACAGGTGAGCTGCCGTATTGCAGGGCACAACACGGCAGCTGCCACCTGTGGGTGGCCACCTAAGCTCCGGCTGCACCTTCATGGTGGCGCCCCCATGCCCAATCATGAGCATACGTAGAAAATAGATAGTCCTATATCCCTGGTGGTCCAGTGGACCGCTCACAGCCTGATCGCGGGCATATATAGAAAAATATAAATGTACCATATCCCTGGTGGTCCAGTAGACCACTCGCAGCCCAATCACGGGCGCCAGTAGAAACATAATGCAACACCAATCCAACCCTAGTGGTCTAGCGGTACCCCCCAACCCACCACTGAGCCCTACCACCCACCACCCGGTCAGCGGTGGTGGCAGTTCCCATCCACTTGCCGCCCATCGACCGACACTGTACAGTAGGGTTGTACGCCCATTGGTCCACAGCATGAGCCAATGGGCGTGCAGCCCATACCGTACTACACAGTCCAGATATGTTCACACTTGCATACTATATAACTCTAAACAAGTCACTTAACCACCCAGTGCTCCCGGGACAACCCTGAAAAACAGGCACTTGTGCCTAGTGGGCCTAACCCGGTTACCAAAGAATAAAATAAATATAAATAAATAAAATATGCCACAACATACACTGAGCATGTGCCATTCTCCATGGAGGAGCAAGCTTCAGGGCCCACCATGAGGGGCTGCTGTGGCACCAGTTTCCTCTTGCCTTCCTCTCTCCCTGGACTGGCTCAAGCTGCATTTGTAGCACTCCCAAGCCCTGAACCACTTGGGTCCAGCTCCCCAGGCTTGCTCCCCAGGTCACCAGCTTGAAAGCAGGCCCACAGGGCAGCCACGGTTGTTACAGTTTTGACTGTATTTTGAGAATTATATACAATTGCCAACAAATGTGGTATACATATTTATTATTATAGGCTCATGAGAGTTTCTGAATATTACTCAGGTTTACTTTATTATGCATAATCTCCAGTTTGTGAGTAGATAAATACAGTATTTCTCAATATTTGAAGAACCACTTATCTGACTGTCACCAAACTTGGTATCAATATTAACCCTGTGTTAGACCCAGTAGCAACCCAGGATACATCGGTTTTACCATGCTGCAGTGACAGCAGCTATGGAGACATCCCTGACAGTGACAGCCACATTGCCGAGTGTTGGCAATGTGCTGTCAGGGATGCCTCCTGTTTCCATTGGGGGGACTGCACCCCAAACCCTCCCATAAGGGGGCTCCACCCTCACACACCCCCGGTCTCTAGGATTTCAACTCTGAGTAGGAGTTGGACTAGGGGATCGAAACACCCTGCGAGGCAATCCCCTGGGTGTGCAGAGACCATCACAGCGACAGGCGGATTTTAGCAGAATCCTGTTGCTGTGGTGGTCTTCGCCACCTGGGTTTCGATGTGGTGTCTGTATATGGGATAGGTCTAGAATTGAGCTTCTACCAACTTCTTCTTTCCTCAGAAAACTTATGAAATCAATCCATCAATTAAGTAGTACGAGTTCATGAGGAATTCAGAATGTTGACCATGGTGACTTAATTATGCATGAGTTCTGCATTTACTTAATTATGTATGAGTTCTGCATTTACTTAATTATGCATGAGTTCTGCATTTACCTGTGCATGAGGTCTGTCTTCACACAATTATAAATGAGTTCTGCAGTTACCTAATTATGCATGAATTCTGCCTTTACCTAATTATAAATACCTAATTATAAACGAGTTCTGACATTATGTAATTATGAATGAGTTCTGCTTTTACCTAATTTCCATGAGTTCTGTCTTTACCTAAATGTACATGAGTTCTGCCTTTACCTATTCATACATGAGTTCTGCATTTACCTAATTATGCATGAGTTCTGCCTTTACCTAATTATACATGAGTTCTGCCATTATCTAATTATAAATGAGTTCTGCTTGTATCTACTTTCCATGAGTTCTGTCTTTACCTAAGTGTGCAAGAGTTCTGCCTTTACCTAATTCTGAATGAGTTCTGCTTTTACCTAATCATACATGAGTTCTGCCTTTACCTGATTATAAATGAATTCTTCCCTTACCTAATTATAATAAGTTCTGCCTTTAATTAATTATAAATGAGTTTGGCCTTTACCTAATTATGCATTAATGTTGCCTTCACCTATTTATAAATTAATTCAGCCTTAACCTAATTATGCATGGGTTTTGACTTGCAATTTGCTATTACATTTTCAGCTAATATTTTGGCAACTGCATATCTGGTTGTCAACAAATTACTTACAGACTTTGATAAATAGGACTTGTTGATTATATTGCAGTGTCAGCTTGGATACCCAATTATGCACACATTTTGTCTTTTGATTGGTTGTTCTATTTCCAGCTATATCTCCTGAACCACTCATGCAATTGTTGCTAATCATCATATACAGTTTTCTGGGTGACACAATTACAGACCTGCAATTAGAGTGATGGGAAAAGGTTGTGAGTGACAGGGGATGCTGGATTTCATAACGCCCTGCACTCATGACTGTTTTTGCTGCTGACACTGTTCTCCTCTGGTCCACTCATGCCTGGACTCGGAGGAGGTTGTATTTAGTGTTGTGGGATGTAGGGGGCAAAAACCCCCAGCAAGAAACAACTGTTCTCTCCTGCTCTCCCTTGTTGCCCTACTTGGGTTGTGGTGGAATGTATGGGTGTGGTAGTTGTGCGTGACATGTTTCTGGTGCCCTAATTTACAGTGATTAAATTCATGTAACCACAACATGGGTGAACCACTAAACATAGTATACACATTTGTATTTATCAGTTCTTAAGGGACTCCTAAATTTGATTGTGTTGTGGTACCCAGTGTCAGGTTCCATTGGGACTAAAAATATCTTGATACTACTATGACAGCCAGTGGAAGATTGATTCTATTCCTGTGCAATGTATCTGAGAATGTGTAGAGTTTGATTATTATATGAGTTTGGAGTGTTCATTATGTTACCATATTACTTTATTTGTGTACGTCTCATAGATAATGTTTTGTATTTGCTAATTCTGTACATGTCACAGTGTCTATTGATGTATATTAGAATGTTGTTATTTAATATTTTGTATTTTTCAAATATATTTTATTGATGTTTCATTGCACTACAAACATAGGTAGCAAAAGATACATCAATACATAACCAATATCTTAAATGCAGTACATTTGTTTTGTTAGAAGCGCAGAGGATGAACAGCCAGTCTGCCTTATTATATGTACATTTTGATGACATCTTTGAGGCATCAGTTAATAAATCCATTATAATAACTGGCTTCCCCTTTTTCCCATAGGGAAACCATGGCTTAATTTGCTGTTATAAAGGAATGTTTATAACAGCAAACATGCACATGATTTCTCTTGCTGTGCTCATGCTCAGACAGCAGCGCGACCAGTCGAGACCGCTGAACGCTTCCTTCTCGCCCGAAACCAAACCGCCAGAAGAACCCGGCAGTAAGTTCTTTTTTTTTTTCCCCCCACATACACTGTAAACACATAAAGACCTGTTCAAAAGAAGAAAACCTGATTTAAAATACGGCAAATCTCGTCACCGGGCTAAAACTAAACCGAACCAAGGACACACTGGAAGCTTTTTATTTTATATAATTGCTGAGGTGAAAAAGGGAAACCCAGCAATTATATAAAATAAAATGTGAGTTGGAATGTGTAAACTCAAAGTTTACACACACCCTCTGAGTTAGATGCTAGTCATAAACCCCTTGAGTGTGTGTAAACTTCTCGTTACACACCCCGACCATTACTTTATCCTAGATGTAATGCACAGATAAAGTCATGGAAGAAAAAAGATTATAAGGAGAGTTGCAATCCATTCGGACAAGAGAAATATAACAACTATGTTGTATTTTTATCTTATTGTAACTGTGGGTATGAATGACATATTATACATGACTTCTGCCTCTACCTAATTATAAATGACTTCTGGCAAAACATGGCAAGGCAAATTATATTTAAAGATGCCCAGTCCCTGAGGTTCTGGGTGCTGTACATAAAAACAAACCAACAAAAGAAAACTCATCAATAAATATCAACAATGATTAAAAAATACAATAATAAATATATAAATAAAAACTCAGTGAATAAATAAAAGGACATCAGGGACATACAATATAAATAGTCAGAGCAGAGCAATATTTATAAAACAGGGTCAGGGAAAGCCTGGTTAAAGAGGTAGGCCTTAAGACATGCCTTAAGTGCCTCCACTGAGAGGGCCTTCCTTACAGATGGAGGGAGCAAATTCCACAGGCTAGGGTTGGTCACACTAAAGGCTCTGTCACCAACCATTTTTAGCCTCATCCTGGGAATCACAAGGAGGCCACACGAGGAGGAGCGAAGGGAGTGGAATGAGGTCGCAGGTGTAAGAAGGTCTGCCAGGTAACCAGGACCCAGGCCATGTAGGGCCTTAAAGGTGAGCAAGTTCACCTTAAAGAGGACCCTCCAACTGACTGGCAGCCAGTGCAGCTCACATAGCACCAGGGTGATGTGACAGTATTTAGACTGCCCCATCAACAACCTGGCAGCTGCATTCTACACTAGCTGAATGTGGTGGAGGGTACCTCCTGAGACCCCAAGGTACAGCATATTACAGTAATCCAGCCTTGATGTCACAAAGGCATGCACTAAGGTAGGGAGGTCCAGGGGTGGAACTAGGGGCTTAATCCTGGTGATATTCCTCAGATGGTAAAAACTGGTATGGACAATGGCCGACACCTGAGCCTCAAGTGTTAGTCCACTGTCCAGAATAATGCCTAGATCACGCACCCTAGAGGAGGCCTTCAAAGGCACAGATCCCAGGACAAGTCCTGTCTCTGTTCCCTAGGCTATCCTATCACACCCTCTGTTCGACTCCACTACCAGTACCTCCATCTCATCGGGGTTCAATAGCAACCAGCTGGAGGCCGTCCAGCCATTTATTTCAGCAAGGCAGTTGTTTAGCATGTCCACTGCATTGGATGTCTCAGGGGCAAAGGAAAGATACAGCTGGGTATCATTGGCATAGCAATGAAAACCCAAGCTGAACTTCCTAATGAGACTTCCTGGGGCAGCATGTACACGGTGAACAATACTGGTGACAAGATTGAACCCTGAGGTACTCCACAAGACTGGAGGCTAGAGGAGGAGAATAAATTCCCTATCACTACCCTTTGCCTCCTGTTTGTGAGAAAGGACTCAAACCGGCAGATGACTGTGCTGGTGAGCCCACAAAATTCCCTCAAGCAGTCAAGTAACACAATGGTCCACCGTGTCAAAAGCTGAAGATAGTGCAAGGAGAATGAGAATTGTCCCCCCCCAAAATCTCTTACTCTGAGAAGGTCATTGTGCACTCGAACTAACGCAGTTTCTGTGCTATGCCTTGCCCAAAACCCAGACTGGATAGGCTCATATAGATCAGAGGCCATGAGGTGCTCCTCCAACTGAAGCACCACAATCTTCACAACAACCTTACCCAAGAATGGAAGGTTGGAGATAGGGCAGTAATTCACCTTGACCTTAGGGTCCAAAGATGGTTTCTTCAGAAGGGGTCTCACCAGTGCCTCCTTCAAGGCATCTGGGAAGACCCCCTCCGACAAGGAGCACCGGATAATCAAGGCAAACAAGGGGCTAACAGAGTCAACACATCCCATCAAGTAATGTGTCAGCACCGGGTCCAGTTTACAATATATGTGCCTCAGATTGGAAGCAACCTCAATGACCTCAGCCACCTCTACTGGTCTAAACTTGCCCCAACCAGACAGAGTGCTCTCCGAGTGCCCAAGGCAAAAACTATAGGATGAGGACTGGCTCACTGGTAGAATTCTCTGCCTGATGGCAGACACTCTGTCTGAGAAGAACCGAGCAAACTCTTTGCATAAAGCATTAGAAAAGGCTTTTTTTGGCTGCAGGCAGCCTGGATTTAACAGCATGTCTACAGTCTGAAAGAGCACAGTTGGTCAATTCTTCCTGGCAGCAATCTCCCTGGACAGGAACTCTGCCTTCTTACAGTTGATTGCCCCCTGGTACTCACCATAGTGAGTGCGCAGAGCCAGGTTGTCGGCCTCCAGGCCGGTCTTCCGCCAGCAGGACTGCAGCCTGCAACCCAAAATATTCATTGTCTTGAGCTCCCCATCAAACCACAGGGTCCTCAAGTGAGAAGATTTGGGTCATACACAGATTGGTGCAAGGGAGTCGAGTGCATCAGACATCACCTTATTACAGGTGGCAACTGCACCACGCATCCTTCTCGCATGCTTTGCCCACGCTAGATATGTCAGTCATCACCAGAAAACTTTCGGGGGTCAAATCCCTCAAAGGGTGGTAGCTTACCATCTCAGCAGGGGGAAGGCTCTCAGGGGGTGCCCAGTACAAGGAACATCACCATGCAATGATTGGTCCAAATGATCCGATTAGTCTTGAGACTATTGATATCATGCCCCAGAGAGAAGACCAAGTCCAGCATGTGACCGCTGTGGTGGGTCACAGATGAAACTTCTTGCGACAGGCCCATAGTCTGGAGGAGGTTATAACCAAGCCTGGATGATTCATCATTGGCTCAAACATTGACGTCCCCCAGAATTAAACATCTGGGGGCCTCCAATGTTTTGCTGATGATGAAGTCAGCTACCTCCAGCAGAAATTCTCCCCTTCCGTCACAGGGTGGTGGTAAATCAAGAGAATTCAGTAGCCTGCGCCCGGACCCTCACGAATGGCCATACATTCAAAAGAACCCAGTCTTCTCACTGGGTGCACGGTGAATCTGAGCTCGGATATAAAGCGGATGACCACTCCCCTGCCCCTGCATTCCACTCTGGGGCAGTGCACTACAGAGTACCTGAGGGGATTGGGAACCTCTAAAACCGGGCTGGCATCATCACCCACCCAGGTCTCAGTAATGCAAGCCAGATCGACTGATGAAACCAAGTCCTCTATAATTGCAGTCTTGTTTCTAATTGATCTGGCATTGCAAAACACTGCCTGCAGGGGATTGGTGGACAATGCAGCCCTTCTGGCTACCTGCCCACTTGGTCTGGTGAGAAACCTGGGGATGGGCACCAAACGCATCTGACCGCTCTCCTGGGCCCAATGAACCCCAGGGCCTTCTTTTTTTTTTTTTTTAATTGTTTAACCAGGTGAGACACTCTAAGCTAAAATCTTGTTTACAGGTGCAACCTGAGAGCACAGGGAAGTTAAGTGACTTACACAGGGTCACACAGTATGCAAGTGGGGGCTATGGGATTCAAACCCAGGTCTCCAAATTTGCATCTCAAAGCCTTAAACCACTGTGCAATACTGCCTCCCTTCTGCACCTGACCACCCCTATCCTGCTCCCAACTAATGTGCACAAGGCACCCCACCACAATTGATTAATGCTGCTCCTCCTAATTCTGACCTTCCAACAGCAATGAACTGTTGTGCTAGAAACTGGGAGGTCAGAGAAGGGCCGCAGATCGAGCCACTGGGACGCCCTGTACATGATCCTGGCATGCCCCAGGCCTTCACCCTTCCCTAAATACATCTGTCCGACTAAGATGTCCCCAAACTAACACAGTTCTAACTAACTAAATACACAAACTCACTTCGCTCACTCATCCAGCCACACACTAATACAAAAACTAACCTAACACCATTCACATACCCACAGCCATACACTAATACAGTAACAGCCTAAAACATTCACATCACACAGACAATAGCTAAAAACCAAAAACTACAAAAAACCCTTTACCTAATTATAAATTATTTATTTATTGAAAATTAGTAATAGAGAAAGGCACACTGATGCAAGGCTTGTTTCCAGGTGTGACCAGGGGAGAAAGAGTAGGGAGACAGATATATAAACTATACAAAATATGTAAATGAATAAACAAGGTAGTAAAGTGCAGCAAATGCAAATGGAGCTAGGCAGATCTCAAATTTTATGGCATGCAATATAAAAGATATGCAAATAGCTAAAAGAATATCTAGGATGGTAAAGGGCAGCAGTAACAAACAGTGACAGTGTACAGTCTGAACTCTTATGAGCCTGGAGCAAATGCAGCAGGGTAAGGACCTTAAGAGTACTGTACATGCCAGCTAATGCCAGAGCAGGAACAGGAGGGAACAGCAAGATGTTTGAGTTGATGCTTGAGGAAGAAATAGGAAGGGAAGAGGGAGAGAGTGGAAGGAAGATTGTTTCAGATGGAGGGAAGATGAGAGGAGAAATCAAATTTTCCAGCAGATGAGTTGGACTGAGGAATGGAAGAGGTATGGGAGTCATGAGAGCAAAGAGTTTAATTGGCAGTGGGACTAGGGGAAGGAAGAGAAGAGAGCGAGAGAGGCAAATAGAGAGTAGAACCAGAATTTGTAAATGAGGGATGCACAGTGCATGAGGTGTCAAGAATGAAGAGGAGATATAAAGAGGGAGGTATATAGGGAGCAATGATGATTGTGAGGACATTATGGTTATAAGGTAAAATAGCAGAAGGTACTGCATAAGGTGTGTAAACTGGCAAGGAATGAGGATGGGGCAGTGTCATAGATAACATCTGCATAGTCAAACATTGGGAGAACTATTTTGGTGATCAGTTCATGGCAGAGTTGGGATGACAGGAAACATCTGTTGCGATACAAGGCACCAGGTTTGGTGTGAAGCTTGCTGTTGATGGCATCAATGTGGGTGGAGACATCAAGGCTAATATCCAGCCACACATGGAGATATTTCAAAGCAGGGGACATTTTCTAGTGGAGTGCCCTCCAGGGTGGTGAAAACATGAAGAGAAGAGAGTCTGGTAAGTTTTTGGCTGTGCTAAAGGTCATCGATACAGTTTTCTTTGTGTTAACACAGAATTGGTTTGCTTGTAACTAGTGTCAGACATGATCAAAGTCATGTGTAGTAATGTTACAAGGGCTGGGACAGAGGCCCAGAAGTGTAGAGCACAATGTTGTCCACATAAATGTGAATATGTGAGTAAGCACAGATGGAAGGGAGATCATTAGCTGGAGCCTTGGGGGACCCCAAACTTGATAAGGAGGGAAGGGGACAAGGCATCACCAACTTGTTCTGATGGGAGATGGCCAGACAGGTAGGCAATGAACCAGTTAAGTGCTGGGACAGAGACCAGCAGATCAGAGATGGCCAGAAAGGCAGGAAATGAACCAGTTAATTGCTGGGACAGAGACCAGCAGATCTTAACTTCTGCAGAAGGAGAGGGTGGGCTATTGAATCAAAGGCCTTGACAAGGTCAATGAAGATAGCAGCAGTGATGTGAACCTGGACCATCCCTGTAAGGATGGAGTTAGTGACACACAGCAAGGACGATAAAGGGAAGTAGTGTTTGTGAAAGCAAACTGGAAGAGTGAGAAGAAATTATTGGAGTGGAGGACGTCAAAGAGTTGGGAGTAGACATGCTTTTCCTGGAGCTTAGTGAGAGTAGGAAGGAGGGAGATAGGGCTACAGTTGCTAGGGGAAGTAGGACTGCTACCCTTGTGAAGGGGGAGCATCTTGGCAAATGTACAGGACTGCAGGACAGTGCTAAGGGAGAAAAAGAAATTGAGCAACAGGAAGAGGATTAAAGCAATAGCAGGGGCACAGAGATGGAGCAATTTAGGGTCAAATCCATCAGGACTAGTCCCTTCAGACAGATTAAGGAAGGAAAGAGCACATAATAGGTATCCAGTAGAGTAATAGGAGAGAGGTAGAAGCAGACAGAGGAGAAATCAAAGGGGGACTTTGTGGGGGGACTGGGTTGGGGAGGAAGAAGTAGACAGTTGCAATTGGTGAGAGACAGTGCAAGGGGTGAAGAAAGAGTTAAAATTAAAGGCAACCACAGAGGGGGAAGAAATAGGTAAACCATTTCTAGTAGCACAGGCATGGATGACTTAGTAGGGGGTCAAAAAGTGAGTGAATGTCCTTCCATGACTTTTCAGAATTTAACAGGGCATTTAAGGTTATTCTGGAGGTTGGAATGAACCTAGTTTAATTACACCACCTTTATAACCATGGTAGAGGAATTACTAAGTCTCCTGTAAGTGAGGAAGTCAAAAGGGGAGTTGGACAATTTTAAGCAAGACCAAACACTGTCATGGGATTTACAGAGAGTGATGAGGTCTGCTGTGATCCAGGGGTGGTGTGAACCTTTGATATGGGATTTTCTTAGAGGGCATGCTTATCCCAGGCTTCTAACAATTTGCAGTGGAAAAGGAGAGACCACATCAATTTCAGCAGTGGGGGTGTTAGGGGATAGGAGACCAGTCAACAACTACAAGGTCTCAGAGGAGGGCAGCAATATTTAAGGACCATAGAGACCCGGACTACACATACTTAGGAGGTACTGAAGGGAGTCAAATTTTCCTGCTGGAATAAGTCATACAGTAGTCACTAAAGGCACCAGGTAGAATGCTGGTACTAACTATACAGTGAGGGTGGGAGGAGAGAACCCAATCCAATAGAGAATGGTAAGAGGCATGGGAATTGAACTGAGTGGGCTCCATAATGAGCTGTGTCAGATTCAGTGATGCAATATTTTGAATGGTAGACCTGGTAGCAGTGAGAGTCAATTGAAATTGAAGTCACTTAGGAGAATAATTTCACCAATCAATGAAAGGCAGGGGAAAAGGGAAAGAGTATCAACTAATTATAAATGAGTTCTGTCTTTACCAAATTGTAAATGACTTCTGCCTTTACCTAATAATGCCCAGTGCTAGGTTCCATCAGAACTTAAAAATGTCCTGTTACTACTATAGGGGCCTGTGAAAGATTGGCTCTATTCTTGTGCAGTGTATCTCAGAAAGGATGGAGTTTAATATTATATGACTTGAGAGTGTTTATTATATTATTATAGTAATCTTATTTGTGTGCATCTCATAGGGTTTCTTAAGTATTTATATATTTTGTACATATCACAGTATCTATTGACGTATATTTAGAACATTATTATTAAATGTTCAGTATTTTAACTGATGTAACTGTGGGTGTGAATGGTATCCAAGATCCCATTGAAAATGAGCCTTTGTTCAATCATACATTCCCTTTTTGTCTGATTTCATGAAAAAACGTTTACAACTACTACTACTGGTACTACTGTGATAGTGTCCTCAGCTACAACTACAGTAGTTGTAAAGCTTAGTGTAACTTGGTGTCACAGTCTGTAAATGCTATAAATATACAGTACATTGTCATCTGCAGGGTTAATGAGTCAGCATGTGGTGTCCCAGATGAAATGATCATAAATCATCCATGAATGTTTATAAATTCTTCATGAACTGTTCATGAATTAAGCACATTATTCATTGAGTGTGTATCAAATTGTGCACGAATGTTCATGAATTGTGCATGGACATTAAATGGCTGTACTGTGTTCATGTATGTATATGAACATAAAGTTTCCTAAACATCCATAAACATTAATGAAACTCCTCTACCCAACCTTTACAGAAAAAGTTAATAAAAAAATGTTTTTGTAAACAGAAATACCCTGCTTTTATAATATTGTTTAATACATCAGCTAAACTTGTTTTAGCAGATAGCATGACTTGTTGTCAAGTGTAATTACTGCGTGTCAGATACTGCACAGTGAAAGGTACAAAAGGTATAAGAGCGAGGGGGAGATTATAATGCTGGTGTGGTACAGCGTGGTTGATTACTTACTTGGAAGGCAATTTGCCTTGTTGTGGTGGTTTGTTAGTTTTCAGTGATGTTTATATTTATGAAGGCAGGTTTGGGGGTGAACCCCTTGGGGGGGGTGCGGGGGGCAAAGGAAAATTCTTGAAGAAAGATTTCAGGTCTCATCCTCCATTTCAGTTGAATTTCAGGCTAAATACTCTAAGCTCCTGAATGTGTGCTGGTTCAGGGTGCTGACGGTGCATCTTACAGGTTAGGGTGACAAGCTGTGAATGCTGTACATCCAGGCTACCTGGGTTCAGGTCTCACACTGCCCTTTTAGTTTTCCTGTTTTTTTAGTTGGCCATCATGTCCTCAGTCTTCTCCCCAAGTTCATCCCCCCCAGAGTTGTAATGCAAAATTCAGCCCTGTCCTGACTCCCCCCACCGAGTTCCATTCCTCCCAGAGTTCTTTTCCTTATTTACCCACCACCCAAATTTCTCCCCACCTCCAGTTGTGTCCTGCAGGGAGTTGTTCTCTTAAATGTGCCCACCCACAATTCCCCCAGTTGCATCCCCTGAGGTTCTTGTAATAACTTTGCACACTTCCCCAAAGTTTCATAGTCTTGTCACTTTGGCGGTGGTTTTATTTTTAGCTGCATTTTAGTGGTGCTGTGTTTTCCATGTGCTGATTTTACTGTGTGGTTTGTCACCTCACTGTTTTTTTCCGGTGACTTGTTGTGGAACCATTTTAGCCCTATTCTCAAATGTTTTTTGCCCTGTGTACAATCCAGAGGCAGACCCATTCAACACTTATTAGTTTTGTCACGCAACCTAAGCAATTAGCTATGCTAATTGAATTATTTTAATAAACGGAACATTTTCTAATGAATGACTTTTCTTACAGCACATTTAAGAATTAATAATTTATGTGATACTTACTTGTTTTGATCTTTCAAATGGAATCCCTGCTCACCTTCCTTTCCTAAGCAGTAGGCCTAATTGCTGTCTATATCAAAAGAATCTCTCTCTTTCTTTTAACACATGGTTAATTTAAATGTTAATGGGTGCTCAAATAGTTACTTGCCCTGTAGAACATGTATTTCCCACTTCTAAACTGAAAATATTCTGATTTTGTGTTTCTTTTTAACTCTTATGAGGGAAAACGGTGCATTATGATATGCAAATGAATTATGCAAATTTATGTTTGTTTTGGTTCTTTCTGGTCCTTTAAAGGTTCAATAAGTTCATTAACGTTATGCTGACTAACAGTTCAAGTGAGTTGAAGGACAATTGTTGAACTTTGATGGATGTTCATGAACCATTCATGAATGTTCATCGATGTTCATTTGGCCTTTGTTTGTACAGAAAGTAAAACTTCACATGTATGATTATTGGTTGTACTTTGCCTGTCTTGACAACTGCCAATCCAGTTGTCTTCAAACTTGATATAAACATTCATTTGTGTTAATTTTTGAGAATGTCAGAATCACAATAAGGATGACATAATTATGTTTATCTTTCTGATTTGCAGTTGAATTTAGGCTAGATCTTGAGAACCACTTATTTAATTCACATCCAACAGACATATTGTATTGTACCTTGGTACAACATCCTGCAGTACATTTACATGCATCTTTTTTTTACCAGGAGAGAGAGACTAAGCTGAAAGCTTGTTTACAGATGTGACCTGGAAGCACAAGGAAGTTAAGTGACTTGCTCAGGGTCACACACAGTATGCAAGTGGGGGCTGTGGGACTCAAACCCAGGTCTCTAGCCCAGAGTCTTAAACCATTGTGCTATACTAAGTATTCTGAATGCATTTAACATTCAGGATACTCATGTATCACAAACAGGAGTATCCTGAATTTGTACTATACATATTAACATGGTACTTTCTGGATGGGACTCTAAGTCCATGAAGTACCCCTCCAACTAAACAGGAACTAATAAGTATGCTGTTCAAACATATACATTATTAATTTATATATTCTTATATTCTGGAGCATGTGACTACTGTACATCACAAAAAATATGCTTGTTGAGAGAATTATTTTAAAGTTATCTTACAGTTGCTTGAAAAAATTACAGTTGATATCTGCAGGTCAGGTATCGCATAACATAAAAAACTGTATTTCAGTACATTCATTATTAAAGACATTGGCATGACACCATATTCTTTGTCCCTTAGATGTGATGAGTTCCTGCTGCTTTTCCTGCCTAGAAATCATAATCTTCTGCTTGTGACATCAAACTAATATTTATTCAAATAGCCTGTGATGTCATAAGAAATGTAATATGCTTTCATGCCAGGAATAAACATGGGACCAGATGAAGTCTAAGAGAAAATGATCCTATTTCAATGAAAATGCCTTCAGCAAATAAAAAAATAGAAGGTCCTGAAATCCTGAAAATTAAACTTTTGAGAAATAGTATTGCAGCTCAGTTCTGTTGATTTGAACTGTGAACTTGTTTGCTGGAAACTAGAAAATCTCTTTTACTTTTTTTCATAGAGCTGTTTGCCCCGGAGTCATCATCCTTCATTGTACTACCAGATCTCTCAGACTGGCAACCTCCATGCCCCATCTGCTGTTCCCCCCTGTTGTTGTAGCTAGCTGAGATACATCAAGTGGAGCCTGAGTGCTGATGGCCCATGGTAGATAGGTTTTCTTTCCTTACTCTAATTCCTGAATGCTACCTTCCACAAGGCACCAGGCTGTGCCTCAACAGGCCTCAGAAGCAAGCAGTTTATCTCTGTGGAGGAGACAAGCACTGTGGTCCCAAACAAGGGTTGCTGCAGCTGTGAAAATCAATGCCTGCCCTCCACAGCTGGAAGTGCTACTAAACAACAGTACCACCCCAGCCCCCCGCCACGGTGTCTGATAAGCACACAAGTCCACTTCCAGTTCAGGGTGATGCACTGGTGCTGGGCTATATAGCAACTGATGGAAAATGTCTTTTAACATTCTCTGACAATATGTAGGCTGAGCAGTGTGTCAAATGCTGAGGTGTGTCTTGCAGTTGGCATTGTTCCATGCAGTAAACCACTGAACTGCACATTTACAGGTGCATTGGCTTCTGGGAGTATTAAATCAGTAGCATCTGGGAGTATTAAGTATTAAATCAGTACTCAGAACACTAGGAAACAGATACATTTAAATCTGTTAGTTAGACTATACTGTACCATCCAAAATACTCTAAATACTGATATTCAAAAAATGCTTGTGCATATTCCAAGCACATACACTTTAATATTTAGAAACTATTTCAGAATACAACATTTCCATGAGCTTTACTATTCAGAATATATTCAGAATACAGCATTGCCATGCACTTCAATATTCAAAATATAACAGCATTTCCATGCACTTTAATATTTCATTACATTTTTAATTTTTTAACTTTATTTTATTTATTGAAATGTTTCACCAGGCAGGGTACACTGAGCATTAAGGTTGGCATGCACAATCTCTAGAGGTAGGGCTCTTGATGTGGTAACTATTGTGTGAATCCATTGTGTGGTTTCTGAGACACAGAGTGTCGAAAATCCCTAAATGTACATATTTTTTGCCATTTTTTGTCAACCTGTATCTCAGAAACGGCTTTAGGTTGTGATCTGAAATTTTCAGGGTAGAAAGCCTTTGCCTCACAGAGGTGTCTTTTGAAGGTCTGGTGAACACATTTTAGTGTGTTCAAAAGTTATTACATTTTTAATTTCCCCATTATTTCCTATGGGGAAGTTAGATGTTCCGCACAAAAATACTTTTGTTTTCACAGGAGCTGTTGTATTTTTGCATGGAGGATCACATAGTGGGTGTTTACTCAGCTGGTAAAGGTGATTGTGTTAGTTGTAGCCATGACACTCCAGACATTACCTCATGGGTTCTCAACCCACCTGATAGGCTAGTGATGCACATGTGACCCAGATCAAATTTCAGAGCACAGCCCGGTCCCAGGAATCCCTATTCTCCAGTTTCGATTCTTCCACAGCTGAAATGCAAATGCTCTAAACAAACAAACCCTAACAGTTGCGACTCCCATTGTTGTTTATATAAAAACATAAGAAACCACTGAATATGGACTCATCACAATTTTAAATTTATTTCCTATTCATTACAGTTCTAATTCAGTCCGTAAGGGCTCCGACTAAGAAATATGGAACATTCGATTACAATACTAACAATTCCTACTTTTTTATATCAATATGTTGCCACTGAAGTCGTTCAGAATGAATCTGTGCCGTAGTTGCCCTAGTGGGTGGGTTGTGGAGTGTCATGGATACAACTAACACAATCACCTTTACCAGTTGAGTAAACACCCATTGTGTTATGTTGTATCCATGACACTCCAGACATTACCTCATGGGTTACTTCTAATAAGCAGTGCATAAAAACCATCGGGGCGGGCCAGGACGATCAGACGGACATGTCCTTGGGGCACGCTGAAGCTAAAACTCTTGTGGCAAAATCAAGTCTTTTGCTTGTATAGGGACTCAAGTCTGTAATGCCTAGCGAATGTATGTACAGAAGTCCAGGTATCGGCCCTGCAAATGTCCTCCATTGATACGCTAGCTCTTTCTGCCCAGGAGGTAGCCATTGCTCTTATTGAGTGGGCCTTTGTCCTTGTGGGGGAGTGAGACCATTTGTCTTGTAGGCCTCCTGTATTGACCTTTTTATCCAGCTTGCAATGGTGGTCTTCAATGCCACCAACCCTTGCTTGTGGCCTTGTGCACTAACAAAAAGTCTCTCGGACCTACGTATGGCTCTTGTCGTCGTGATATATAGTGCTACAGTACTATCCACATCTAGTGGGTGATGAGTACCTGTTCCCCCTTGTCCTGCCTGTGTGTGAAACGTAGGCAACTCTAGTGCCTGCTCCTTGTGGAATGCGGACATGATCTTTGGTAGAAATGCAGGCACAGTCTTCATAAAGACCACTTGTGCTGTGAATATGATGTAGGACTCCTTGCACGATACAGATCCTAGCTCACTAATCTTGTGAGCGGAGCAGACAGCCACCATGAAGCAGGTTTTCAAACCTAACCAGTAAAGAGGTATACTGTGGTTGGGCTCGAACGGATCCTTCTCTAGAGCATCAAGCACCATGGTTAAATCCCAAGGGGCTACTGGTGAGCGAATGAGTGGTCGAATATGTTGAACCGCTCTAAGGAATCTGACGGCATCAGGGTGCGCACCTGGTGGGGAAAGGCCAACTCTTCCCATAGCCGCACCTATGGCCGATAGCTGCACTTGCAGACAGGAGGCAGATAATCCCTTATCTAACCCATGCTGTAAATAAAGCAGGATTGCTGACATATCTACTCACATCGGGTCGAGATGTAATGACTTGCACCATTTGGTAAAAACGTTCCACTGTCTGTTATACGTGGATGTGGTAGACTGCTTCCTGGACTGTAGCACAGTTGAGATGACTGACTCATGATACCCAGCAGTTAGCAGTCTCTGCCTCTCAGGAGCCAGGCCAACAGTTTCAGGGAGTAGGGGGCTGGATGGAGTAACAGGCCCTGCTGTAACATGTCCCTCTGATATGGGAGGGTCCAACTGTCCAGTGCCATGGATATCACTGCTGCAAACCACGGTCTCCTTGGCCAATAAGGTGCGATCAGAATGATCTATAGCCAGGATTGCCTGTCCTTCACTAGTACTTGTGGAATCAGGTGGATTGGGGGAAATATGTATGACCGTTCCTGATCCCAGATTTGTGATAGGACATCTGTTGCTATTGCTTGTTTCTCCTTGTATCTGGAGAAATAAGCTTTTACCTGTGTGTTTGTCTTGGATGCCATGAAGTCCATTCGGATAGGGCCCCACCTCTCTTGTACAATGGTGAAAAGGTCTGAGTGCAGCTGCCACTCTCCGGGATGTACCCGTTGTCTGCTTAACCAGTCTGCTCTGACATTCAGCTTCCCTGCCAGGTGAACGGTGGGGAGGTGAGACAGATTGGACTGTGCTCAGTTCAATACTTTGGCGGCCTCTCTGAGCATGGCTCTGCTGCGTGTGCTGCCTTGCTTTGCTATATAAGCTACCATGACCTGATTGTCGGACTTCACCAGCACTGTCCGACCCACGATATCGTTTCTGAATACTCTCAGATCATTGAACACTTCCCTCATCTCTAGAACGTTGATGGATAGTTGAGTTTCTGCTGATGTCCACTTGCCTTGTGTGGTGGACTGGTGCAAGCACACTCCCCAATCGATGAGGCTGGCATCAGTGTCCAATGTTACCTTGTAAGACAGTTCTAGGGGGCACCCTCTCTGTAGGTTTGGATGGTGTGTCCACCTATTTCAGTGAGTCTCTTACCATCCTTGGTAGGTGGATCATCTGGTTGAGGTTGTCTTCCAATGCTGCAGTACGCAGTACTGTAGTGGGCACATGTTCCATCTTGCCCATGGTACTAGGTCCAAGCAGGATGTCATTATGCAAAGGACCTGGGCTGCTTGGCCCAGCGTTGGTTTGCCTGAGGACCTTAAGCTCTTTACCATCGACATTACTAAGTCGATGCACTGTGCTGATGGTCTTGCTAGCCCCTCGGCCATGTCTATTTCTGCACCCAGGTGTTCTATAAACTGTGCTGGGCGCAGCGAATTCTTCTTATGATTGACTACCCAGCCATGTTGGGCCAGAGTCATCAGGACTAGGTCCGTGCTTATCTGAGACTGGGTGCTGCCACATGCCCTGATCAGCCAGTCGTCCAAGTATGGAATAATATCCACACCCTGTTCCCGTAGGCGGGCTGCTAAGGCCACCGATACCATCATAAACACCCGTGGTGCCGATGTGAGGCCGAACGGCATGGCCTGATACTGTAGATGCTGACCCAGTATGTGAAATCAGAGGAAACATTGGTGACTTGGCCAGATTGGGATGTGGATGTATGCATCCTTCAGGTATACGGATGTGAGGTAATCCCCCACCCATACGTTTCTTGTTTTCCCATTAGCGAGAGATAGAAAATAAAGAAAACATGTAAAAATTAATGTTATTCATGAAAGAAACATCAGAACTTAGCTAAACAGGCATTCCAATTTTTTTTTATATTGTGGTCAGAAACACCTTTTGTGGGCACCTGAAATCCTGGGTGCTAAGGTTAGCGAGAGTACCACTTCTGCTATGCTCTCTGTATGAGAACAATGAGATTTTCTTGATTTCTGCAGCGGCAGCTGGAACTCAGGCTACTGGCTGTAGTTTTAGTTGTGAGTCACCATTTCCTTGGTGTCTAGTGGCACCCTGCACTCGCTTGATCACTGTCCCCTATCCCTGGTGTCTAGTGGCACCCTCCACCCTCCCCTATCTTTCCCTGTTGTCTAGTAGCACCCCTCACCCTCTGTTTCCCATTGTTTATTTATTTCTTTTCTATATATCTTGATACAAGGGTGCCCACCCTGGTGTCAGATGTCCCCCCCCCACAGCCCATTCTCTTTAACATTTGCCGACATCGGGGGGGGCAAATCCCTGTTTTGGAATTACAAGCCCCCCCACAGCAGTGTGGGACAATGGGGAGCCCACTCCCAGTGTCCCCAAATGATAATTTACTTGTACCTGTGAAAAGAAAACAGTCCCCCAATGTCTTTTTTTTACCTGAGAAAAGATAACAGTCCCTCCTTATTCCAGCCATCGCCCTCCCCATCCCGACCCTCCCAATGAGCACCCACCACCCCACACACCCCACCTTACCCTATACATACCTCTTGAGGTTGTATGCTGTCATATTCTGTGGACTTGGACAGGATCACTATCTCCTATGAAGATGATATTTCATGTTTCAAAATGTGGTATGCGTTAAAATAGGTATAGCTTATTTTTGCACATACTGCATTTTGGAAAATGAAATATCCACTTGCAATCAAGGATGATTGAGACATTTCATTAGTAAAGAAAAAAAAATACTGTGTTAGCTATAGTTCCTCTGTAGTACAAAAACAATGCACAGGGACAGGACACCCTGGGGTCCTGGGTTTGAAACTAGTCTCTCCATAGATTTTTTTCCCACTTACAATGAAGGTGAACAAAATGAGGGAAAAGTGGCCTCAAACCCAGGACCCTTGGGTTTTCAGTCATGTGCCCTGTTCTCTACACAACAGGACAAGTACAAAAAACAGGTGTTTTTTTCCTTTACTTACGAATTCTGTCAATGATGTGCCTGGCTTGATCACACATAGATGTTTATGTGTAAACGTGGGCATAGGCAGAGCTTATTTTTGCACATAACACATTTTCAAACATGAACTATCCACTTGCAGTCAAGCATATGCAGATGACTGACAGTGGGATTTTCTTGACTTGTGGAGCTGGAGGTGGAACTCATGCTGCTTGTTATTTGTGCTGTGAGCCAACCTTATTACTGTCCCCTGTGTAGTGGCAACCCCCCTTCATATGTTTCCCTGGTGTCCAGTACCTCCCTATACTCCAACTCTCATTTGTTTTATTTGTTTGTTCTATTTGTTTATTTATTGATATGACACCCCAAGACCCTTGTGTAATTTGCTGTCATTGGGGGGGTCCAATCCCCGTATCGGCACTAGAAGCCCCCCTTCCCCAACAGTGTGGAACACTGGGGATCCCACTCCCAGTGTCCTGAAATAGTTATTTACTGTTTAGCTGAAAAGAAGACAACCGTCCCCGACATCTTTTTTTTGTTTAACCTGAAAAAAGAAAATGGTCCCTCGTCATCCCTACTGTCCCTTCCCCCATCCTGACACTCCCACTGAGCACCCATCACCCCACACCCCGTTACCCTATACTTACCACTGGAGGTCGCTGGCTGTCATTTTCTGTGGACTGGGACATGTCTGTACTCTTCAAAGCTGAACCACAAACTGAGGAGCCAAGGTAAGTGCTGTATAATGTATTTCAATGACGTTTTAAACTTATGTTCATAACTTTTCCATTTTTAGGAATTTTTTCACCACATTTTCAACATGAGCTTTTTGGGATCCCACCTTACAAATACTATGACTGTCATTTTGTTAATCGGGCCTAGAAGTTGATTTGACAGTTGCTGTGCTAAATCACCTTTCAGGGCTGAATAACAAAATTTCAGCTCTAGTGTTCATGAGGTGGGGTCCCAAAAAGACCATGCCTACAATTTGGTGGAAAACTTCCTGAAAATGGTCGAGTTATGAGCGTTCATTGAAATGTTTTTATGCATGTGTGTAACTTTGGTAATTTTCAACATTTTGAGTCCAAATTTTCAGCATAGCCATTTTTTCATACCACCTCATGAACAGTACAGCTGTCATTTTTTTACATCCTGCCTGAATCATGTTTTCGCACCTGTGACACGGAATGGCATGTTAGCATGGATTTGTAAATGTTCACCTACAGGATATATGAGGTGGGGTCATAAGAAGACTATGTTCAAAATCTGGGGTCAAAATATGAAAAAAATACTAATATTCTGACCTTTTGTTGCAATTTCAGTGCTCCTACTCGTAACTTTGGAAATTTTAAGTATTTTGACCCCAGATTTTCAACATAGCCTTCTTATTACCCGACCTCATGTATGTCACAGCTGCCATTTTTCAAATCCTGCCTAAAATGTGGTTTTGCACCTGTGGTGCAGAATGGCATTGCAGTTGCACAGAATTACATTTTGGCATGGATTCGAAAATTTTCTGTACTGGGGTACATGAGGTGGGGTAATAAGATGGCCATGCTGACAATTTGGTCACTGTTGTCCTATAAATGGAAGCACATGGCTCAGATGGCCTTGTGCTTCCATGGCTACATACATGTATGCCATCTATGGAGGGATGAGAGTGCAGGGCCCAGAGGGCCCTGCACTCCCACAGACAAATAAGGATATGATTATACTATCTGAAAAAGTAAGGAAATTGATTGCAAAATACTTCTTTAATGCATTAGTTAGGTTTTTTACTAAAGTGACAAAAGCAGGGAAATGTGGTGTTAGGGTTTCCAACCCTAACACCCCACCCCCACCCTGCAGACACTAAGTGATGTTGGGGTTGTGTCTTGGGGCCATAAGCCCTAACTCTCACCCCATTCTCCTATACAGTACCCATCTCATCTTTTTTACTTATGGAATTGGGTGAGCATTGGGGAAGATGAGGCCAAGGCACCCCCGACACCTGTCAGTGTCTGCAGGGTGGGGGTGGGGTGCAGAGTTGGGGAGTAACTAATTACTTGTAACTAGTAACTGTAATCTGATTACTTTTCTAGGTAACTAATAATGGATTACTTTTAAAATAAAGTAATAAGTAATTGTAATGATATTTCTTTACCTTAAAAGTAACTTCTTACTGTAATATAAACAGAATAACAAATGAGCATCCATCTGTTATGGTTACTGTAATCCATCAAGGGATTACTGTGACTTCATAAACCTCAAGAGCAAAGCTCCAGAGGTTTATGACATCCCGGGAATCCAGAAATTGTGCATGTGTCTTTTGATATTCAGGTTTCAGTGTAAACAAAGGCTGCTCAGCTAACTGCATGCTTGATTTATTACATCAGGCTAAAAAAACTGCCTTCTGACAAGCACTGCATGAGCACCCAGCATCTTCACCTTGCACATTGAATGCAATAGCTGCCTACCATTTTTGCCTTTCTGCACAATAAAAGGTTTAAGCAACATTTCATGGCTGTGAAGTGCCATTTTTGTAGCCTTGCTGATATTCGGGTTTGCATAGTCACAGTGTCTACGTATTCTGAGCTGCCAGAGGTACAGGGTGGTCTAAACCCATGGCATGACAACTGGAGCAAAGACATGCAGCCTTGTGATGCTTAGCCTAGGAATTGTGACTAATACTGGTTTGCCCTATGAGATCTTTGCTCTAACACGGTGGCTACAACTACAAGGTAGCCTCATTTATTGCACCACTGCTTTCTACATGGTTACATTCCCACTGCCAGTGGGTGTTGGGGTTGTTTTTGCCAGTTGTTTCATTATGGAAAATTTTGTTAGGCTGAATGGCTCTGGTGAGGTGTCTCTGCAGTGGGTGTCCTTGTACCAGTTGTTGCTGTTCCAGTGTAAATCACTGGCCTCTCCAGTTTGAGTATTTCTTTGATCTGAAGAACATGAAAATGAGTATGCACACACAGCTTTCACCTTTCAGCCTTCTTACTAGGTCTTGCTAATTAGTCCCCACTTAAGAACTCCTCAGCTCATTTACATCTACTATCTATGCCTTTTCATACCTAACATCACCTTTTCATTTTCCAGATTCTTATTGCTTTTTTCTCTTTTAGATAATTCCTAAAGAAGTCCCATGGTTAAAACATCGATTCTCACTACATTTTCTATTTTCAGCATGCATTTAGTATTACCATTTTGCTCTATATTTGTAACATGTGCTATGCAAATGAAAGTCAGAAAACACCACGTTGTCAGTTTATTATTGAATATATCATTTTGCAACATTTGATATACAAAATACTACTTGTGCACCGCTACATGGTACAGCTAAGAATTACTATAGGAATCGATGAAATTTGTTTGAGTGAGCAACAGATTGGCCAGTTGATGTATAATTTATAGATAGCTAGCTACACCCCTGCGTGTCATTAGTCATGGTCCTCTGTAGTAGCCATTATGAACCCAGAGGGAATTGGGGGTAGCCTAGCTATTGTAGGGAAAAAAGCAAGTAGTCTATCTGCAGGCAGGACTCAGGGCCTATTTCCACTAACACCACATGTTCTGATCTGTCACAGCAGGCCACTTGATCATCTGTCTGCCCACCCACCTGCCAGGTCTATCACCATCACCCAACCCATCTCAAAGAAATTACTCATCGAAGGGGTATGTACTGGAGTTCAACAACTGTGTTGTGTTGTGTGATAATTTGAATGTAAGTGACACTGTCTGACTTCAGTTGTGGCATGCTGGCAGTGGCATAAAAATAATGGCAGACTTAGTTATAACTATAACTGTGTCTCTGTGGCAAGTCAAGGTTCACCTGTGGGAAAGAGTGTTTAAATTGTGCACTGGGGTAAGCAGGTGTGCGCTGGTGGAATTTATTGTATGTGATGTGGGTGGATCTGTGAATGTCAATGATAAAGTTAGGATTCAGGCTGCTGTGGGGAATTGAGAAAAGATCACCAAGGCAATGAAAGGCAGTAGATCTGCAGGGTGTGTGTGTGTGTGTGTGTGTGTGTGTGTGTGTGTGTGTGTGTGTGTGTGTGTGTGTGTGAGTGTAGGGCAAGCTATGTGAGGGTGGGATTTTATTATGGAAATTTGAAAGGGTAGTTGTGGCTCTTGCATAGTCAGGAGGAGAATACAGGCTAAATGTGGGAAAGATCGCCAAGTGCAGAAGATGCAGCACGGTGTGTGTGTGTGGTGGTAGGGTAAAGGTGGGATGTAAAGGGGAAGTTGTGACTGGCATTGTCAGACTATACAGCTGTGTGGGACTGATCACCAGTGGCACTGGCACTAGATGCAGAGTGTGTGTTGGTGGGTGAGTGTGGGTGTCATGGAAATTAAAAAGGTCAGGGACAGCAGTGGCTGGCAAAGTCAGGATTCAGCTGTAAGGGGAAAAGATTGCGGAGGGCAGCAGTAGATTCAGGGTGTGTGTTTTAGTGGGTTTTTTATGAGAGCTCTTATTTACAGAAATGTAAAGGGATCGTTGTGGTTGGAAAAGTCAGATGGGTAGTGCATTATAAATTAACAAATCCATGGTCTTTAGCATCTGTTTTATTTCTTTTATACCCTTCTTGGGATTTCATGAGCACATAGCTATGTTCAATGAATAAATACAACCATGTTAGCAAAAGTAATATGAAAAGTAATATGCATTACAGTTATAATTACTAATTACTTTTTATATAAAAGTAATAAGTAACTGTAACTGATTACATTTATTTGAAAGTAACTAGTAATTGTAACTGATTACTTTTTAAAAGTAACTTACCTAACACTGGTGGGGTGTTAGGGTTGGAAACCCTAACACCACAGTTCCCTCCTTTTGTCACTTTAGTAACAACCCTGATGCATTAATGAAGTCTTTGCAATTAATTCAAAATATATTCAGAATAAGCATTTCCATGCAGTTTGATGTTCAAAATATATTCCAAATACAGAACTTCCATGCACCTCATTATTCAGAATATATTCCAAATGCGGCATTTCCTTTCACTTTAATATTCAGAATGTTGTCAGAATATAGCATTTCTGAGCACTTTAATATTCAAAATATGTTCAGAATGCAGCATTTCCATGCAGTTTAGTGTTCAAAATATATTTAGAATACAGAATTTCCATGCACTTTAATATTCAGAATATATTCAAGATACAGCACTTCCATGCACTTTAACATTCAGAATATATTCAGAACACAGCATTTCTGCACACTTTAATATTCAAAATATATTCGGAATACAGCTTTTCCATGCAGTTTAATGTCCAAAATACATTCGGAATACAGAATTTCCATGCACCTTGATATTCAGAATATATTCCAAATGCGGCATTTTCGTTCACTTTAATATTCAAAATATATTCAGAATATAGCACTTCCATGAACTTTAACATTCATAATTTATTCAGAAAACAGCATTTCCAATGCACTTAGAATGTATTCAGAATACATTATTTCCATGCATTTTAATAGTCAGAATATATTCAGAATACAGCATTTCTGTGCACTTTAATATGTGCAATATATTCAGAATACAATAGATCTGGCAGAACATGGTGAAGTGCTGACCCTCATTAAATAAGAACTGGAACACAGGGTGGAAGGGGGGTTGATTAGTTCTGATTATTTAAAAATATTTTTATGAAATGCGATAAAATGCATAAAAAGGGCCAAACTCTGTAATATTTGACACAGATGCCCAAAGGGAATAATTTAATTCATTATTTGTATGAAAAGTAAAGTAAAACTGCTAAAGCAAACCAACCAGTAGCTCCCTGAAGGATGGCCTGTATCCTCCCTTGGTGGCATACCTGCTTGGGCCTGTGAGTGTGCTGGGAGAAAGAAAGAGACAGCAAGAGAAAGGGAGTGAGAGAGAGACACACACAGATGTAAGTCTCTCCATACCTACCACCATCCAATACCAAGCAGCTAACATATTTTTTATTAATGCTGCTTATAAAGGAGGAGATATATTTGTGGATGTTCCACAGTAGACCAGGCCAAAGGAATAGATGGGCAATGAATCATCAAATGAGCAGCAGTAATGGCCCAGCCACCCTGCCCATGTGATACAGCTGCATTGCATGTCCCAATGCACTGTGGCACAGTACAATACCTCATGCAACAGGTGGTAATGTTTTCTATTAGTTCTTCTGCTCAGCACAGCAACATATGTTAAAGAAGAAATGAAAGCTATCTCTTACTGACCACCACCCAGGAAGTCAAATGCAGTGCAGTCAATAAAATAAAATAGTTTCCCATTGTTCTGTGTGCATCTGTCCATCTGAGAACATACAATAATAAATACATCTTTCTTGCTTCCAAGAAACAATTGCTGTCAGTGCCAGGTACATTATAAATAAGCATCTAATTAAGCAATAATGCACAACAGGGTGTGTGTCTTGCTTGGGTGATGTCACACCTCGGGTGGCTGGGAACAAGGCCAAAGGCTGAGAGTGTCCAGCACCAGAGATGCAACATTATCCAAGCACAACACACATCCTGGAGTGCATTATTGGTATTTTATGAAATGGGCTTCAGTTTTCCAGCCCTCTGATTGGTTGTTAGCCCTGCGCTAAAAGTGTCCAGTGCATGGCTAAAATCAAGTACTGGCAATCTTGATGCAGTACCCAACAAACATATTAGTGCCATCATTTTCTTTAATACCCTTGAATTGTACCAGAAAAAAATACAGTCACAAATGGCACCTCACGGTTCCATTTCAGTTTCAAAAAAGACAAAATTCATAGCATTGTTATACGAGGTCCCTGCACCCTAATTGATACCCCAGAGGTACACCGCAGATAGCTAGCATTTATGTATATGTTATACTAACATGTAGGGCTAAAGACATTTACCATACAAGAGTAAATGTCTAACTATGGTAACTATCTTATGTATCTAATGTTAGACACTATATCTTTTACCTCGGAAACCCCAGGAGACCTGGAGACATGGAGATTCCTCGAGCTATAGGGAATGCTTAGCATTGGCTCCCAGTTCCTAATGGTAAGAACTGCTTAGGGCAACTGTGATTTTTCTTTTGGTAGTAATAAACAAGATTTATTACTCTTACGCAACATGTTTCTTATTCCTTGTATTCCCATTATTGCCAAGCACCTGAGAGTAAGGATTTAGACTGCCTGACAATTGACGATCGCGTGCAGCCAATATTTGGTGTTTGCAAAGTTTTCACTAGTTGCTACTACTTTCCCTTCTAATGGGGACAGAAGGTGTGCACACCTGCATCACCTCTCCCATTTTTCACCCACTTTGTAACTACTTGCAAAGTCTGGCTGCTTACTGGATGTGGTCGATGCCGACTCACCACACACCACAGCAGTTTTGAATTGCAAGCTTACAAGTGCACAGTAGCCCAACTATGAATTAGTGCACCTGTTGTGGATCGATACACAGAATGGCACCTTTTCGCAGTTTGATTTTATGTTCCCTCCCACTAAATGGCCACCGTATCAAATATCTGCACAGACTTGAGACTCGATGTCTCAAACTTCCCTGCCTCCCATGGATGATGGGCTGACTTCACGCGGGATGCAAGTCAATTCAAAAACCCCATGCTGGGGGTTTCAACCCAGTACTCATAGATGAGACAAGAAGCTAGAAAGCATGACGCTAAAGGGCTGTTTGCTGTGGCTCTTTACGCTGCTCTGGAAGCCTCCGAAGTGAGGTTTCGAACCCTTGATCTGCAAGTCTCATCTCTCAAGCAGGAGATGGGACTGAGGGAAAGTGAATGTTTGAAAAGAAAGTAGGGTTTGGAGTCTGAGCGCCAAGCTCTGCGGAATGAAAAGGATTCACTTTTGCATCATTCTGTTCTGGAAAATGAGCAGGAACTATGTATGTTGAAGCAGGAATGTGAAAGTTTGAGACAGGATAAGGGGCAGGTATTGCAAATGAATGTTCTATTAAGTAGAACTAATAACTAGATCCATGATGAGTTAGGAGAGCTCCTGGACGAGATGAGCCAGGTAAGTAATGATTTAGGTGTAGTTACTAGGGACAATTGCGAATTGAGCACCATGTATAGAGTGTTACAGAAACAGTTACAGGATGATGTGGATCAGAATGTTGCAAAAGTTAGTCATGAGGAAATGTGAATGTAAAATGTTGAAACTGCACTATCAGCAAGAGGTACTGGTTGGTCACATCAAAGTGATGGGTGGCGTAGCCCCCATCCTAATGATGTCATCTTAGGAGGAGGATTCAGATGATGACATTTCTTAGTACAATGCCCAGTCATGCCCCTACTATGGCCCAGTAACCCCACCCCACAATCCACAACATGGAAGACCCCTGTCACATGACACCATGTGCCTACGTCATCAACATCATGATGACCATCATGGGCGATGCCAACATGATGACCCCCATGATGGGGGGGGAGCAGGTCCAGGCCTAGTCCCAACAGCACCACCGATCACCGTTATTTCTGTGGATGATAAAGAAGAAATAGAGAGAATGATTGATACTGCCTTAGGTAATGTGACCCTCCCCAAGAGAAGCAAATGGACTCTCCAAAAGCAGATTAAGCAGCTGCTACAGGAGACTGCTACTTGGGAAGGAATAGTTTGCACTATGGCTGAAGCCACAGCTCAGGCAGCCTTGCAGGGTGCCTGAGACAATCTACCTCTGAACGATCATCCCAGCAATCCCCTACAAATGGCCCACTCTGTTCAGCAAATAGCTGACAGGATTGGTCAGATGAGCCCATCCGATAACCTCAGTTGCCACTTGGAAAAGGTGTGTGTTAAATGTGAACTACTTAGTCTCGTTGCAGACTACCAAGTCCAGATCCTATGCCAGACCATTGATCCTGGCCTATGGGCGAAACTCCCTGATGCTGTCTGACAGGATAGCCACGCCACTTTTGATGAAGTTGCAGCTGAACTCATTACTGCACATAACCCAGGTGTGGTAGGAGTAATGCTCACATACGCTGTGAAACAGAATGCGAAGGAAAGTCCAGCAGCCTTCCATCAGAGGCTTTGGGTGGCCTACCAAGCAGGAAAGAATCTTGCAGGAGAGGCCGTGGATGTGGACCTTACTGAGTACAAAACCCTGTTCCTTTGGAACATGATCCCTGCAGTCCGACAGAAGGTAGAGCCAACCACCTATCCCACCATGGAGAGGTTTGCCAATATTCTTCGGAAAACAGAGAGAGTTTATCAATTCTACATCCATGATTCAAGCTCCAGCTCCAAGAAGGTAGCCACCATGGAACCCATCCCAGAGGATACGACGCACTACATGGTGGAGGGGCAGGCCCAAGAGAAATGGCCCTTCCCCTCAGATCACCAACAACCCCAGCAGGACCAACAACAACCCTGGGGTGGGAACTGAAGCTACCACAAAAACAAGAAACACCAGAAAAATAATGAGGGTAAACAAAAAACATCTGGCACTTCATATAGGGAAATAGCCGATGGGAACCTACCTTCTCGGGAAAGTGCGCACCGTGGCGGATACTGTCCCAGCTTGGGCCCTTGCTGCAGTACAACCAGGAGAGCAGGCCTCCACATGCTGTGGAGATACTGGAAATCCAGACTCTCAGGCCCCTACAGGCCTGAACCCGGAAGCGGCTCCCTACATGGCATCAGTACAGCATGGTGAAACGGTTCACAGGAATCAGGTCCAAACGCTCTTACAAGAGCTTCCCCATGCCTCCACTGGTATGGATTGACAATTACAGGCCCCAGTCCATATTGTGAACAAGCTAGTCTTGGATACAAATGGAAGGTCCTGCACAGAGGCCGAGGTCGGGGGCCACCTACTTACAGTATTGCTAGATACAGGTGCAACAGTGTCTGTATTGCAGGATGACAACCCAGACACATCACCTTGGTCCACCAGATGGAAGACCAATATGTCTGGTGTAGATGGAACTAGGCTACCTTCATACCACTCCCTGCCACAACCTGTGACACTGAGACACCCGAAGGCATATCATACCTTTCAGCTGATGGTACTGCATGATGTATTATCAGAACTGAGTTCTTGACACCACACGGCTGTGTGGTAAACCTGGCCAACGTGTTGTTGATGCAGATTCAGGGACAGTACCACACTGTCATGATTCCTGACTCACATGTGTTTGCAACAATAGCTGCCAATGACAAAGAGTATGATGTCATAGATTTGTTTAAAAACCACAAGCTTTTCTCAAAGCTCCTTCCCATCCTACAAAGGCATCTGGAGTCATTTGCCACCAACAAGCATGACTGTGGCAAGATGCATACTGTCATTGAGGTGACAGGCCTAGCCCATGAGAGGCAAAGGCAATACCCTTTTCCATCCGAGGCCTTGCTTTCTCTTAGGGGACACAATTAAATCACTTCTTAAGCAAGGTATAATCAGGACATATGTTTCCACTGAAAATTCCCCAGTGTGGCCTGTGAAAAAACCCACGGGCACATGTAGACTTACAATTGACTACAGGAGACTAAACTAGGTCACCCCAGTTGTGCCCCAATGGTGGCATCAGCACCAGATGTGCTACGACTATTGACCCCTGAGCGACAATGGTTTAGTGCCCTGTATACTTCCAATGGTTTCTGGTCACTGCCATTGGCCCCCAAGAGTCAATATAAGTTTGCCTTCACATTTGAAGGTGGGCAGTACACGTGGACCTGCTTACCACAGGGGTTCCATAACAGCCCCTCCCTATTCCACCTGCAAATGATGAACACTCTTGATGGTTTCTCTACACCCAGTGCCTCTTGCAGTATGTGGACAACCTGTTGCTGGCAACAGCCACGTAAGAATAACATCTGGATCTCTTAGATGAATTGCTGACCCTCATCCAGAGGGCAGGCCTCAAATGTAACACAGCAAAAACACAACTGTGCCAGAAAGAGATACTCTTTCTTGGTTTGAGGATAACAGACAAAGGCAAAAGCCCTACCTGGAAGAAGATACAAGGATTACAGGACTTGCCACTCCTCATCAATGTGGCCACCCGTAGAAGATTTCTAGGTATGGTAAATTATTCCAGAGATTTTATTTGTTATTTTGCTCAGAAGGCCACCCCTCTGTATGAACTACTGAAAAAGGATGTCCCCTGGACTTGGGGCACCATACATACCCAAGCTGTGATATCACTGAATCAGGCCCTGGCCTCTGCTCCAGCTTTGGTTAACCCCAATCCAGCCTTGCCATTCCATCTGGAATCTGCCACCTCTGACATGACAATGTCTGCAGTGTTGGCCCAGAAGGTCCATGGCACCCTAAGACCCACTGCATATGTATCACAGCTCTTGACCCCAGTGGAACAGAAGTACAGCCTTTGTGAAAGGAACCTTCTGGCTACCTACTGGGCTGTCAAGCACTTTTTGTATATCATTGGGTCCCCCTTGATCATCAATACAAACCACACCCCAACAACCTTCTTCCTCTCAGACAGAGTAAAGGATGGATCAGTTTCTAATACCAGACTGATACACTGGTCCCTCCTTCTCCAGGATAGGGACATCAAGGTCCACCCAACCAAAATGCCATCCATGCTGGCGCATGGCATTCTTTTCCAAGGAGAACCACATGACTGTACACTGCAGCCACCTGATCTGCCAGATCCAGGCCCTTTCCTTCCTGCTACACCACAAATACTTGAGAATACCTCATTGTGTCACATTTTTACAGACAGATCAGCCTCCTATTATCAGGGAGAACAGATAGCAGGAATGTGTGTATTGATGATTTACCCTTTTGGTAACACTGTTAACATTTCCAAATATTGCAGTGTAGCATCATCACAGTATGCAGAAATGGCAGCGGTGGCCTGTGCCCTCGAGTTCATCCAGCATGGAACCGAGGATACCATCTTTTTTACAGGCTCTAATTGGGTTTGTTGTTCTCTTACAGAATTTCTCCCTTTCTGGCAGAAGAACTCCTTTACCTCTTCTGATGGCACCCCCAGTGAAACACAAGGAACTCGTAATATACATTCATTCACTGGCACAGAAATTTGCACACAAACTCTATGCACACAAGGTTAAGGCCCACTCCATGCATGACCCCTATCATGCCTTCAATGACACTGCTGACACCCTTGCTAAGGAAGGGGCCTGAGGGGGGACATCTGGATGATGGACCATCCAGAAGCCAGAGCAGCTCTGCACATTGCAGCTATCAGGAAGGAAACCTGAACCCTTCTCTCCTTTGGATTTATCAGAGGCCCAGCATGCTGGCTCTGAACTCAATGATGTGTTCAGATATTTGGACAAAGGCACCAAGAAGAATCTACCTGCCCATAACCCATATAGAAGGCATAAAGGTAAGTTACATTTGTCCCCGGATGACAAGCTCATTTGGTACCAACCAGATGACACCACTACAAAATTGTGGGTAGTCCCTCATCATCTTAGGTCTGAATTTTTGCACCAAGTGCACACCACCCCCACTGGTGGACACCAGGGAGTGGAAAACACACTCCAGAGGCTCAAGTCCACCACATGGTGGCCCGGTGTCACCAAGGACGTCAAACAGTACATAGATAACTGTCTTGTTTGTGCACATAACAACCTCACCCCTACCAAAAGAAATGCCAAGTTACCACCGCAAAGGCATTCTGGCCCTTGGCATGCTTTGCAGGTCAATTTTATTGGTCCTCTCACCAATACCAGTAGAAACAACAAATACGCCCTTGTGTTAACTGATCTCTTCTCTAAGTGGGTTGAGGTTTTCCCCACCAAGACATTTACTGTGAAAGCCACTGCCAAAATCATGGTGGAGCAGATTTTCTCCATGTGGGGCCTACCTCTTAAGGTGGACTCCAACAAAGGAACCACTTTTACAGGTGAGTTGATGAAAGAAGCCCTTGAACTCCTTGGAGTTCACCAGAAGTTCCACATACTGTACCACCCGCAATCATCAGGTCAAGTAAAGAGGGCCAACAGACGGATTAAGCAATTGTTTCCCAAATTTATTGAGGACAATCTCAAAGATTGGGATTCCCTACTGCCGTTACTCCTTATGGCAATTAGGGGCACACCCTCAGCCACCACTCAGTTGACATCCTTTGAAGTGATGACTGGCAGAAGTATGAGATTACCTGAACACCTGTTGTTTGACCCGCACACCACCACCGCAGATCATGTCTCGGTGGATCAATATGTGGAAAAGTTGAGAAAAGACCTAATACACACTCATTTGTATGCTGAAAACTGCATGGGCAAAGCCCAGCAACAGTCCAAAATTCAGTTTGACAAACACGCACAAGAAGTGGATTGGCAAGTTGGAGATCAGGTAATGGTTCTCAGATTTGCGCACCCAACACACTCTTTCTCCAACAAGTAGGAAGGACCCTACCCAATTGTCAACAAGCTCAGTCCAGCAGTCTATCAAATTAGACTCATGCGAAACAACAAATTGACTGACAAATGGTTACATGCAAACCAGTTGAAACTGTATAAAGGAGTATAATTACTTTTCCTCAGCCCACTGGTCGGAATAGTACTAACCCTGCTAATGTTTGATTTTCCTTTTCAGATACACTGATAGGATGGCTATCTTGTTCCATTTTCTCCTTATCTCAGGAGTTATCCCCTGCATCCAAGGCACAGTAAAGCACATCCCTCCTCATCTTGATTCACCTGCAACTACCCCAGAGGGAGTCTCCATCAATGTCCCTGACAATTTGAATACAGTTCAGAAAGGTTCAGATGCCTACCTCACTGCCTCAGTTGTTGCTCCTGATAAAACTACCCTACAAATTGAGTGGCAAACCAAGTCTCAAGGACAAATACTCCCCGTGGCCAAACTCTTCATGGGAACTTTCCATGGTTGGCCCAATGCAAAATTATCCCGAAATGGTACCTTGTCCTTGCACCAAACCTCTCTTAGACATTCAGGTTTATGCAATATTACTGCCTTAATTGACCCCTCATACTGTGACATACGTTCTAAAGATTCTGCCAGGAAATTTTGTGCCGTACACAACATGGCCTCAGCTGCCATGTATTTATCTGTGTTACCCCCCCCACACTGAGAAACAACTTTTGGGATGTCCAAAACAAAACCCTGGTCCTCGTAGTGGTCTCACAGCCACTGCTTTACCTGGCACACTTATTAACAACTTACAGTACATGCATATTGTTTTGTTTAATTTGACTTACTGGAATATGAAAGAATTTGGTATGTGTCATACTACTAACACATCATTGTTTTATAGTACTTTTCTACTTGATAGCTTAGCAACTTCTCAGATTCGTAATCCAGACCCTGTTGCTGGGGTACATACCACTGAGCATAGAGGCAATTTTAGGAGAAAACCTATTTCTCAGAAGGATAATCAAAGTCATAAAAGAAACACACGTGATATGTCGGATGTCACTGGTGCCATAGGCAGACATTGCTACTATCAAAGCACTTTCACAAAAGTTTGAAGCTGGTATGATCAATGACATCATACCCCCATTATTGCATGGTGTGGATGACCTTAGTCAGGAAGAAAGATAGACTGTACATAATATGCACGACATTGCTAAGGCATTTTCAGATTCTAAAGACAAGAGCAATGCCCTTATTGCACAGAATAATAAGGAGGCAGATAAGCAATACATTGCATGTGAAATATTATGTTCTGCCTATGGGTCATATATTATCACTACCATCAACAATCTCTTCCGTGATCTGGAATCTGGAAGAATCCCTGATATCATACATGATAGATGTATCTCTAAATGGTACTGCTCTCACTGCAAATCCCTTAACTGTGTTGCCATGTGTATGTTACAATCTGTTTCTATTCCTGTTTCTATTGCTAGGAATTTGGGATTTGTGACCAGGCACCTAATACTGGTCCTTGCTATACTTCTAAGAAATGTTCCATTAAGGATACCATGTTTGTGTCTTTTACTGTTTCTTTACCATGTTTTGATCCCAATACAGCTATATTTGATAAACTAGCATCCGTACACTCCATTGGGCACCTTGATGAAGACATCTAGAGAGACCGCCTCAACTTGCCACCTCTTCGGTTTTCCATCCTCTTCTGGATGCATGGGTCTCACTGCACAAGGACTGTTGTGTTAAGAAAGGGTATATTTATTTGTGTCAATGTGATGTATTTGATGTTATTAAACCTATATGTGGATATTCCCTCAACATTATCCATTGGTCCTTTTCCATGGACATCATCACCAATGGCACAGAATACCAGGACTCAACATCTGCTCCAGACACTTCTTGATTGTACCAGTCTTACCGGAAGGAGGTTCATTGCCTGTCAACATGGATTTCTAACCAGACTTACACTTTCTCAGTACAACTACAAAAATGGAGACTATCTACTGTGAAAATGCAATATAATTTGGATGGTGAATTTTGTGTGGTAACTAATTTTAAGCAATTTATTTATGGCAATGAGATATGTGTTATTACTGAACCCAATTTCTGTTTCACACCTCACCAGACCACTATTATTGGGCACCCCTGGCCATTTGCTAGAAGTGTCTAGCGCACACCCCATCGTGTCTTATTGCTTACATACAATGGCCAATTTTATACAGAAAAGAAATAAATAAAAAATAAATTTTTAAAATAGTTTCTGTGTTAATTTTTTATGTGTGGAAGCATAAAAGAAAAAAGTTCCTCTTTTGTCTTTGCCCAATAGGTGGTGCTATTGTGTAGTAGCACTAAATGTGTGTGCCACCCTACTAGTACAGGTCTCTCCTTCTGTGTTGCTTTTGTCGAGCTCTTTCTCTCTCTCTCTCTCTCTCTCTCTCTCTTTCTTTCTCTCCCTTTTGTCCCCCCCCACGTACACACACAAGTCAGGATGGTTTTTGTGTCCCCCCCTGCTCTGTTCTGTCTCTCAGTACATGGTCCAGAGAGTGATTAATAGAAACTGAGCAAAAGACTTAAATGGAGTGCTCCTTTCAGTAAGTGCACTGCATGAGGGATGTTCTGGCGAGCTGTCACGCAGTGACTGGGCAAAGGATGGCTTTCACTTTCTTTTTACTGGCCAGAATGCTGGTATGTGAAGCTGATTGTAGTGAGAGTTTTCTCTACTTTGTCTGTCCCTGGACTGGGAAACTTATTTATTTATTTATAGTTGTTAACTGGGAGAGGCACACTGAGCCAGGGCTTAATTCCAGGTATGACCAAAAGGAAATGGAGTTAGGACAGATTACAATACAATAGTGAAAGTAGCAATACAGAGTACAACATATTAAGGTACAAATAGCAATGGTATGCATGGAGTACAAGGTCACAAATAAAATGCAGTAGTACAATACATAGGTGAGACTGGCAGCACAGAGTGCAAATCCTAAGGTACAAAAAGCATGGCATACATGGAATACAAATTCAGTTAAATAGAATGCATTATTACAGAGATGCAGGAAAATCACAGCATTGACCAAACAGAGGTGCCTAGGTGGAGAAAGAGAGAGAGAGAGAGAGAGAGAGAGGGAAGAGGAGGGAAGAGAGAAAAGTGGCAAATGGGGTAAAAAATGAGCATAGGATAAGCTGAGATAAGTGCACGAGAGCTGCCTGTAATGTTGATCAGGGGGAGCAAAGGGGTTGAAGGAAATAGATCATCCTTGACATGGGCAGGAGTCCAGAAATACAGAAGAGTGGGATAGGATACTTTTTAGGAGAGAAATGGGGGGGGTGTCTGATGTGGGAGGAAAAGGAGTTCTAGAGTGAGGGCAGTCTGTAGGAAAATGCAGCTAAGCCAGAATAAGAGGAGGGCCAAGGGAGGGAGAAAGTACAGATGTTCCTAGACCTGAGAGGGTAGGAGGTCACAGGGGAGGGAGACAGAAGAAAGAGAGGCAGTAGGGTAAGAAACCAAGCCAAAATTTAGAGTTGAAAAGAGAAGATTGGAGTAGGTGTTGGTGGTGAAGAGAGGTAAGTGATAGATGAATGAAGGGAGCAGTGATGTGCATGAGGAGGGGCTTTTAGAGCAAAGTGGTAAAAAGCATTATAGAGGGAGTCAAACCGGGCAAGGGAGGAGGCTGCAGCAATGTTATATACTACATCAGCATAGTCGAAAAAGGGGATTATCATCTTTGTTAGGAGCTGACGCTGAGTGATTAGAGAGAGAGCATCCTTGTTTCTATACAAGACACCCAGTTTGGTGTGAAGTTTTGCATGAATGTGCTCAGTATGCTTAGCATAGTCAAGCCAGCAGGCAAACCATACCCCTAGGTATTTGTAGTGGGGGACTACATCAAGTGGGCAGTCATCCACAATGGTAAACATGAGAAGGTAGGGAAGGGAGGTAAGTTTTTGTGGGGTTCCAAATGTAATGGATACAGTTTTGTTGATATTTACCTTGAGCTTTTTTTGGAACCAGTGGAAAAGGTGGGGGGGGCACTCACTTAACACACATGAGAGTGGGACATGGAAATGGCTTGCACTGAAATGGTGGACTTCAAGCGGACTGTCATAATGCTCCCCTACTGCTACTTAAAACAATACTGTTTGGATTCTTTTCTGTTTTAGCTCTGTGTGGTTTTCTGCAGCATTTAGGTGTTTACTTCACAGTGTAGACTCCAGCAGTGGCAGAGGGGTGAAGCTCATGATGGCTTTGAGATAATGGGGAACAGTGATTTTTTTTGTTTTTGTTGCTTGAGGTGATCTTAGTGTCGGACCTTCATACAGTGATGTTATGTTCAGATAAAATCACTGGTGAAGGTGGGCACTGACTCATCAGAAACCAAGAAATGTTCTTGCCATTGTATATTATCAAATATAATCTCAGTCTAGTAACTGTAACTGAGATGTAGTATTCCATCATACTACAAGCAATGAATGACATGAATTAATTAATTTAATAATATGTGTCTCCAGTAATTGCAGTCAAATATGGAGGGATGTAAAACAATAATATATTATTTTATTTATCCAAAGAAGAGCATTCAAGTTTTAGCTAAACCATCTGTTGTAAGAAAATTAAAACAGTAACCATAGAATTAACATCATACTACAGTACAGTCAGGTGGTAAAATAAAATAATATGCTTTTCACGCAGCTGCTGACAAGTAGTAGTAGTAGGGAGCAGTACCTACCTTGCAGATCAGATAAATAGTATTACTAAGATGTTTGGGGCATGAAATGCAGTTACTTGCTGTATTATATAGAGTCTGGATGCACTGATGTTATTTTTTTTGTGTGCTGCTTATTGTGTTCATTTAGGCAGTCCTGGTCTACTCTGTTCTGTACCAACCTGACTTATCATATGTGTGCCACATAATAAGTAGACCCTGGGCCTGATTTTGAATGTAGCGTGTCTGCCACAAGGGACGTGTGGCAGAGGGTTTGCCGAAAGTGCCAACTTGTGGCAAGTGTGACTTTGTAAGCTGCTTGCTGCAAAATCCCTGCCACAAGGCTTGTAGTGATACAGCAATGTTGCAGCAGCTCCCCCCTGGTGTACCTGTGCATCCATGGGGGATCCAATTTATGGGGCTTGCTCACAGCTTTGACACAAGCTACCTTAAAATGAGGGCATGTTTGCATATTGCATCCGAGGTTGGAAAATTTAGTGCAAGTTGTGACAAACTCTTGGCCACAGGCATGGCAAACTTTGTGGGGGCACAGGGCAAGGCCACAAGCCCTGCGTCCCTGTTTGAAAATTGGCCCCCTATTCACAAAAGATATTTCACCACAGGTACAATGGGAAACTGTTTAGTGGATAGGGCCTGCTCAGAGTCAGTATGCAAATGTTTCATTCAGGTATCATATTTGAAATTAGAGTGATGAATGTTGACTTTCAGGAATGTCAAACACTCAGCATTTTTTGGTGTCTAACAGGATCTTGTGTCAGTTATAACGTTGCCAACTGATCTAAACAATCATTCTGAAAAGGCACTAATCGGAGGGCAAGTTATGTATTTCACTACAATTTGTATTAAAGCAGGACACATATTTTGTTTTGATTTCAAGTATTTCAAAAAATCAACATTCCAATTATTATTGGGCTCTGACAGGTACATCTCAACAATGGTCTGTGCTGAGGCTGTGTTAGAAGAAATGGACAAAGGTGTTGCAATGCCATCTTGTAAGTGACTCCAGACACCTGAAGCTTGGGACAGTGCTATTGCTGAATGGTGGTGAAGAAGAAGATCCTGCTGTAGTGGCTGAAGAGGAAGAGGGAAAAAAATCCCAGAATACCAGAGGAGGGGCTGCCTGATGCTTTGCTGTTTTGTGACATAGACTGTGAATCTGATGCTGTACTCCATTCTGTGACAGCATACACTTCATCAATTATTTCTGTTTACCTCAAAAGAAGTGTCATCATCTCTCTCAGTAGTTGCTTTGATTTGTATCCTGGTTTTTCATCTTCATCAACTTTTTTGATCATTGATCTTGTGATATGTTTTGTATTCTGGTGGGCAACCTGTCAGCACCACTGGGAGCATGTGTTATGGAATTGTGTGTTCTGTAAATTGTCCTTAATCAGATTCAGTCTGGGAATTTTAAATTTTTTTATCTAAGGTATCACCTGGCTCAGAGTTGCTCTGTTTGCACACACTTCTCAGGTGATTTCCTCCAATGACTGGTGGAGTGAAATTAGAAACTCCAGCATGGCCCACTGTGGTGGAGTAATACAGATATCTGCATCACCAGTTTTGTTTTCCAAGGTGTACTGTCTGATCTTCCTTTTGTTCCAGCAGCCTTTGGAACATAAGAAAGGTTGTAGAAATGTCTTGGATCAGTCTGTGCAAAGGTAAATTGTGCTCCTCATGTATTCTTTCAAACAAGTGACGAGCTTTGCTTGAGTGACTGAGATGAGTGCAGATTCTTTTACCAGAGCTAACAAGAGTCTTAATGTCCCTGTCCTCATCAAGAAAACTGTTACCTGTTAAATCCAAGCAGTGCATAAAGCAGCAGATGCGAACAAAGCCTTCCTCCTCCAAAGCCTTCCTTATGTAGGACCCACTATTTACAACAATAAAGCCAACTGACAGTCCCTGTGACATCAATGATTGCTGTACTGGTTGTTTGAGCTTCTCACTGATATTGTATGAGTTATGTTCAGATAGAAAATGTAGCATTCTTAGAACAGCAAACAGGGATTCACTGTCCTCACAAGAATTATCAAAACATGTCCAATGTGCAGTGACGGATAGGAAGGGCTCAAGCTGACAGCTTGTCCAAATATCTGTTGTAAGATGCACCACCATCCCAACAGCACTGGCCAGAACTCATCACAGTTTTTTGCATATGACATCATAGAGATCTGGAACCCCTCTCGAGGAGAAGCATTTTCTCAATGGTATATTATATTGAGGTTCAAGGTACTCGAGTAGCCACCTGAATACTACATGTTCAACTATGTTATATGCTAGCAAGTCAACATCTATCATCTCTGAAATGTTCTTCCTTATTGTAAAAGCAACAGGGTGTGTTGAGGGATATTTGGCTTTACAGCCGTATGTTTCTGAGATGGTAAATGGTTTCCTTAAAGGAGGGAGGCTTTTGAACACATGGTAAACCACTAATAGTAACAGTAGGACTCAGAGCTTTTTTAAATGGAAGGAAGTGCTGGAGTTTCTGTATTGCTGCAGAAGCTGCCACTGCTTTCATCTATTGGAGTTACCCTGAGTTTAGTGAGCTATCATCACTGTGACTTTCTATTCTATTTTCAAAAAATGATTTCTCATCTGAGTAGGTGCCTTTTCAGTGCTGAGCTTGCCTACACTCTTTTCCTTTGGCCCGTGCTGATTGCCTGTTTACAAATAGCACATGTTGCTATCAGCTCATTAGATACACTAATGGAGAAGTATGACCAAACAAAATATGATATCTTTTTAGTGTTGTTGTCAGGGGGTAGGCACTGCAGCTCAGTCACCTTTTCAGATTTTTCTTGGGCATCTTCCTGTTGTACTTGATCACCTTTCTCTACCCTGCTGTGCTCCTTCTCAACCATAGAGTGAAAAACATTTGCTTCTACTTAAGAACATAAGAATATGTCGGCAGAAGGGGACTCTGTGATCCATCTAGTCTGTCCAGATTGCCTACCCCCCAATTCTATTCTTCTTCTGAGATTACCGCAGTACTTGTCCGATGCTAGCTTAAAAGCAGTGACTGTTTTGGCCTCCACAACCTTCTTTCTTATTTGCAATTTCCATCCCTTCCGGTAAGCCTACCCAATCACTGCCTCCTTCATCATCTTTATCTTTACCCTCATTGGGCCCAGCCTCAGAGAAATCAGATATTTTCTGTGAGGGACTAACAATAGTGTAATATCCAGTTGTTCCATACATCTGCTGGTGGTGCCCACCAACCCTTTTGTTTTAAATAAAGAACCTTTTTTTGAGGGGGGTATCTAATCTGGTAGTTGCACCCTTGTTGGAGTCAAACATTCACTTGGAAGATGACACTTTAGATTTGCTAGAAACACTTTTTTGGGCGGGCTTGATTTTGTTTGGCTCTGTGCAGGATGATCGCTTAGCCTGTCCTTTGCCCCTCCCTTTTGATTGCCTAAAACTGCAGTGCTGACCTGAGACTCAGAATTTGCCAGAACAATTTCATAAATTTTTTTGAGTTTTTGACTCCCACACCTACAGGCCCAATTTCTGTATTGTAATGTACACAGCCACTCAACAATGACCATCGCCACTTCCTTCTCAGCCCAGTGCAGAAGAGTGACTCCAAGTCCTGCTGTTACTGTTAAGCGACTGACTATATTCATTTGACTATATTCATCCAGTCAACAATGTAATGCTACTACAGCTTTGGAATATAAATTGGTGATGCAGACATCCGGAGCACACTGGTATAGTGGTGAACTGTTAGTTATTGATGATAATGAACAAACTGAAAAGCAAGGAATATGATTGGTGATGACACTTGTATACTTTTATGGGGCAGTATATTGCCTACAGTCACAGTAGTCAACTCTCAATAAAGCAAAGAATGTCAAAAACAGTCTGTATGGAATTTCTTTCCTCCTTTTGCTGCCCAAACTGTATTTCTTTTTCATTTTAGAATTGTATTTTTTCAAAATTAATGATAGCCTTGCTTTGCCTTCCCCCAGACTACCCAGACAGCAGCACTGCACCAACCATGACCTTCATCTATGGCAACTGGTATTTTTTTTGTAATAGAACTGTACTACATTTTCTTAAACTAATGATTGCTTTACTTTCCCTTGGACTGCCCAGGCAGCAGCACTGCACCACCTGTGACCATGACCTATGGCACCTTGCATTTAATTAAGTAGGTTTGCCTGGTTTAAAGGCAGGCACATTTGTTCCAGGGCTCTGACCAAAAGTGACTCAGTGGTAACTAGTAGGAGGGGGAGGGGACAGGGTTTTAGAGGCAAGGGGAGTAGCCAAAGGGGGGGAGAAGGCAGAGTGACATCACAAGGAGGAGGTGGAGTCAGGAAAGCACAACAAGAGGGAATTGGTCAAGAAAAAAGAGAGAGTGTGGGGAGGGGGATTTAAAAGAGGCTATTCTGAGCAGGCCCTCTTACAATTTTGCTGACTAGTAATTTTTACCTAGCAAGCACATCAGTTAGCTGATTTTAAGAGAGTCTTTGTTCCAGAAATTTTTGTTGCAGATTCATTGGTGAGACAATTGTGTGATTTCAAGTTGGTAAGTAGCCAAATAGATGGCTGTAAGTAGATGAACAGAGATATATTGAAATGTTAAGAAATGTTTCAGAGTAAGGTTATCCTTGGTTAGAAAGTTTGGTGGGCCAACAGGCCGGAGGCTAAAACTAGAAATGGAAAATGCTCTGAAAATTAGAAATGTATTTAAAAGTTTTGAAAGTTTCAGGTAGAGCAGAAGAAAAGGCACAGCACTTGGTAGCGACTACAAAACAAGTCTCTGAAGAATGCCACTGTTTTATGTGCTGACAATCCTGTGGTCATTTATGTGTTTAACAACACTTTCTGCAGCACAAATTGAGGCGGAGAGGGAGAGGGCCATAGAATGGGGCCTCACAATCCTTTGGTCATTTTGCGGACCTGAGCAGTTTTTCTTAAGGAGTGGGTTTTATAATGGGGGCCAAACAAAAATTGGAGATATGAAAAAGTATCAATGATGCTAGCAGGCCTGCTGTTTTTAAAAACAAAAACAAAACAAAATATGAAGCAGGATAGAGTCATAGTCAAAAGAGGCCATCTGGGATGCAAGGGCAAGCCAGGTTTAGAAGGGGTTAGAGTTGTGAACTCTAGCAGCAGAAGAAACTCTTTGTGGTATAGTCATACACGCATATTTGTATTTTCAAGTTATTGAAAGGAATGTGAGACATGGTGTCAGGGGCACTGGCAGGATGGAGGAAGCCCCTTTGGGATAAAGCCGGACTGCACAATTTTCTGGATTGGGAAGTGTAATGATGAGGGACTCGGTAACTTGAGAAGCAAACCAAAAGGGTTTGGAGGTAGGATGTCCGGGCACGGGTGAGAAGAGAAGAGAACAGGTGATTAGTGGGAATAAAAAGGAACAAGCAGGCCAAAGATATAACGGATGTCAGAGGTTTCACCAGAGCAAGCCACATGGTTGGCTTCCATCTTAGGTACACAGATGGACCACATGGATGGCCGCCATCTTAGATTCTCAGGTGGACCAGAAGGGTGGCCACCATTTTGGGGAGCCAGGTGGGACCATGTGGGAGGGCTGCCATTTTTTTTTGGCTTACTTTTTCTCCCCTGGCCCCTGATCATCTCCTTCTTCCTGGCACCCTTCTACATCCATCCATCCACCATCCATCTTGCACCGTCCTCCAACTTCAGGCCATCACCTTGCTACCCCCATGGCTTACCCCCCGTGGCAGGGTGGTGTGAGCCCCCTAACTTGCCCATCAGGACCAGATCCAGTATATGTGATGCCCTCTGGAGATGATGCAAAATGTCAGATGGCCATCAAGCCACTCGACCCGGCCACCATTTTCTGCATTTTCTGTTTTCGGCGGTGGAGTATGTAGTGTCAACAGTGGATGTGTCATATAAATGTCCACACACATCACGCCCACCGGCTGCTTCACTTCCATGCCCCACACTGTACTGGGCCAGTTGTGCCAGCACCTAGCCTCCACTAGGGTGTCAGGTAAGTCGGCCTCAGTTCTCACCCTCCCTGGGAGAGGAGAGCTGTCCCAGACGCTCAATCCTCTCCTACCCTAACCAGCCCCTGATGACCCACCTGCACTGTGAACACGGGTCACCGGTGTTGCAGGAGGTAAAACATCACTGCCTCAACCCTCCGAGCCACAGGGCTGGCTGAGGGCCATCATTTTAAAATGGGAGCAATGCAGGACACATTCAGTTCCAGATCTGGGGACAGGAAAAGATGTTGGATTGGGGTGGGCATTTAGAACACAGCAGTCACAAATAAACTCCTGTGCAGAGAAAGCCTGCAAGAGTGTAGAGCTGCGGAGTGGATTAAGCTATGTTTATTGGGCAGGAGCAGTAGGTTCTAGAGTCACTGGCCCACAGAGAGGCACAGCAAGAAGACTAGCGGGGGGACATTATGGAGCAAAGGAAATGACAACAAAGCAGAGAGCCTATCATTGGTATAAAAAAATGAATAAAATAATAATAAAATAATAACATAAGATATTTATAGATGGATAAAACGGGGTGCTCTGAACAGAGAATGGGACAAGAGGGCCAAGAGGCAAGGGTACAGGCTTATAAGGACAGTTGTCCAAAACAAAACAAAACAAAAAAAAAACAACAGAAAAGCAGGAAGAAAACAGGGAGGCACTTTGACTGCAGCACAATGAACTTATTTTATTATGTTTGCAGCTGTCAAGAGTTAAAAAATGGCACTAAAGGGAAGCAAGAACTCAAAAGAAGAGGTGATGAGACGGGCGATGGAGCTGGTAGAGAAGGCCTAAAGATGCTCGATGCCGTGGAGGATGTTCTGGCATGGCCAGAGCCTGGCAGGCGCGTGAAGAGGTGGAAGGATGGCAGGGCACCAAGGACAAAGGGCAACAAGAAGCCAGCGGCAGCCCTGCGGGTCTCAGAACCAGCAGCCCCAGCTCTTCCGCAATCACCAAGCCCAACAACTCCCATCCTGCCCCTGCTGACAGTACCGAAGACTCAGCCAGAACCAGCACCGCAGCACCAGCCATCACCTCCACAGCTGCAGGCCCCCGTGGGGGTGCCTATGCCCCAACTCCTCCCCAAGTGCCTCTCCCACCAGAAAATGGACCACCGAATCAACCCTTACTCCAAATACTGGTACCAGTACTGGTGCCACCCAAACCAAGTACAGTAGAGGTAACATTGGAAATGTACTGGGTCAATAAGTCATAGATACAATGCTGCAGGGCAAAACCAAGTAACAGGAACAGTGCATGGAAGAACAGCTACAGGGTACACAATGCTGCATGACACAAATAGTGTGGAGCAGCAGCAGTGACCCTGTAGCTGTTTCCTGGAGAGCTCTGCTGCAGAGGGTAAGAGCTCTGCTGGAGCAGCTGCCATGGCTCAGGAAGTAATGCCATCTACATCTGGAGGACAATGGAGAGGCTGTAGACCGGGGTTCTATTCCCAGTCCCAGATTAGGTTTGTTCATTTTTTTCTTTCCTTTTTTCTGTTCCCAAATTGTCCTCCCCAAGGAGGTTATTTTAATAGGGGTGTTCAGGGGTGCAGTCCCCCTGTAATGGGGGTGTGGTGAGCAGAGCCCCCCACAGAAAACAAATATTATACTGTATTTATTTTTAGTTGCTGTTTTGACAGCGTGGTATAGTGCCACACTATTTTTGTATGTGACAACATGACCCCGTGCCCACTGGAAAGCAGTATAAAGGAATATGTAGAGCAGATGATAGGTTCTATGGGGGATAACAGGATAAGGGAATTTAAGAAGGTCCTGAGTGAAATTAAAAAAGGAAAAGGGTCTGAACCAGGAACAGAGACAAAGGGAGCAGGGAGCACAGGGAACCTGGGGATAGAGATAGGCACCCCAGGAATTAGAATTGGGGGGCTTTGTACCATTGGCTACAAAAGAAAAGATATGGAAAGGTGAATATGTCGACATACAGTAGTTTGCTTTGGTTAACAAGGAGACAGCAAAAAAATATGATGAATAAGAGTGCTTTGAGAGAAAAGACATGGCAGCAGCCTACGTGCTGCTGGAAAGGGGAGAGGAGGAATGCACAGTGAAAGGAAAGACATGGGACACATGGGGAATGGGTTTCACCTATTACAGCACCACAATACAGGAAAAAAAAGACTGAATTGCCGACACCACTTCTGGCTTACTCCCTGATTGTGAATAGTGTCTACAAAATGAGAGGGGGTACTAACTGGCTACAGTATGATGAAATGTTCCATCAGAGAATGACATTGCATGGTGATGTGTGATGTGATACAAGGCATGCCGAAATTTGGTTAGAAACCTTGACGGTGCTGGGAGGGAGCAAAGAAGATTGGGGAAAAATATCAGGGAGATTACAAAAGTGCTGTTGGGGATACAACAGAGCTCAATGCTCCTGGCTGAACTGCTGCTTAAGGCATGCTGGCTCAAGATGCGGAGGGTCCCATCCAACTTCCAAGTGCAGGTCTTATGGGGATAGGAGCAATGGGAACAGCTATGGAAGCCAGCCCTTTTGGGCTGGTCATTTGGGATATTGGGGAGCAAACTGGGGGAACGGGGCATGGGGCAAATGTTTCAAGGGAGGTAGAGGATTGGGACAAAGGAACAGATGAGGAAAAAGATAGGACTAAAAGAAGGGACAGGTATCAGATGGCAAGGAGACCAATAAAGTTGAAAGTTTTAAGGCACTGGATAAAGGAATACCAGACTAGAAGGCTGCAGGGGTTTTAAGAGAAGGTTTCCATAGGCGTTGTAGCCTACATTTTTAAGGGACCTGGAAGGGCACAAAGGCAAAGAATCTGGGATCAGTAAAAGGCAAGGAGGAGCTCTTAGTTTAGAAGATAAAGAAAGAAATGGAAGCATGAAGAGAAGAGCGACCATTTGTTTTTTCCCCCTTTGACAATTTTAGAGTATTGCCACTGAGGTTAGTACCCAGAAAGTAGCTGGGGGAGCATTGGGTGATACACCATTTATCATATCCAGAGGGGGAGTCAGTAAATGATTACATTAATGAAGATGATAGCAGGGTCACATATGCAACACTAGAGGAGACAGTAAGAATGATAAGGGCAACGAAAAGGGCGTGGTTGGCCAAGATGGACATTGAAACAGCATTTCAACTGCTTCCAGTTTGGCTGGAAGTTTGGGACTTGCCGGGTTTTCGTATAGGGAAGCAGTACTATTTCAATAAAACTATGCCTATGGGTTGCTCTATAGTATATGCCACATTTGAGACATTTAATCAAAATCAAATCAAATCAAACTTTATTTGTAAAAGGTGCCTTTCCAAAACCAAGGCGCCTGTACATAACATAATAAAAATCAATAAATAATTAAAACAATGTTAAAAATGTATCCAAGGTGGTAACATTAAAAATAATTATATGCATGGCTAAAAAGAAATGTTTTTAACACCCCCTTGAAACTTTGGACAGTCTAGCAATCTTGCACCTGACGAGGTAGAGAATTCCACAGAGTTGGGGCCATTAAACTAAAAGATCTGGCCCCAGATGTCTTTAAACGAACCCTGGGAATCTCCAGCAATCCCTTGTCAGTGGATTGGAGAGACTGGGAGGGACAGTAGGGACAAAGGAGATCCTTCAGGTAACCAGGTCCCTGATCGTGTAGGGCCTTATAGGTCAGCAAACCGAACTTGAAGGTGATTCGCCAGCATACTGGCAGCCAGTGCAGTCCATGGAGGACAGGCGTTATATGACTGGCCCTAGAAGAACCAGTCAATAGCCTGGTTGCCGCATTCTGCACCAGCTGCAGGCGGCGAATATCAACCCCCAGTAGCCCAAGATAAAGGGCGTTGCAGTAGTCAAGGCAGGAGGTAACGAAGGCGTGGACCAAAGTAGGAAGATCGTCAGGAGGAACCAGGTGCTTCACCCAGGCGATGTTCCACAGATGGTAAAAGGAGGCTTTGACAACTGCCGGCACCTGAGACTTAAGTGACAAACAGTCATCAAACACAACGCACAGGTTCCGCACCCGGTCTGAGGTAGTTAGCTGAACACTCCCAAGCCATAAACCCAAGGATGATCCCACCAACAAACCCGCCTCCCGGCGACCTGGGTTGACAACCAACACCTCAGTATTCTCTGGATTCAACTGCAGCCAACTCACATTCATCCAGTCCTGGATTTTGGCTAGACAGTTGTTAAAGACCGAAATGGCAGCATCTTGGCTGGGCACAAAGGACATGTACAGTTAAGTATCATCTGCATAGCAGTGAAAACTCAAATTGTACAGCCTAATAATCGCTCCCAACAGCAGCATATACACCGCAAACAACATGGGCACCAAAATGGAGCCCTGCGACACCCCACAGGATGGGGGAATGATGTCGAGGAAAAAATCCCAGACACCACCCTCTGAGTCCTACCCTCAAGGAAAGATCTAAACCAACTGAAGACTGTACCAGAGAATCCACAGATAAACCACAAGTGCTGCAATAGCACACCATGGTCCACGGTGTCAAATGCTGCAGAGAGATCAAGAAGGACCAAGATGGAATGGATCTTTCTATCTCTTGCTATTAGGTGGTCATTTAGTACCCGGACAAGAGTTGTCTCGGTATTATGTCTCTTCCTAAATCTGGACTGGAGAGAATCATAGACATTGTGGCTTGTCAAATGATCATCCAGCTGCGACGCAACCACCTTCTCAATAACCTTACCCACGAAGGGCAGGTTAGAGACAGGCCTGTAGTTGACCAGACAATCTGGATCCAAGGAGGACTTCTTAAGAAGGGGCTGAACCACAGCCTCCTTCAGAGGATTTGGAAAAATCCCCGTCTCCAAAGGCCTCCAGACTATCTCAGCAAGGACTGGACCAATTTTATCCACACAGCCCACTAAGAGACGTGTGGGGCCCGGTTCCAAACCACAGTTGGTTGGACGCAATGACTGGATGACCATCACAATGTCACTGATTGTGGGAAGGCTGAAGTCAGACCACACAAATTGGGTGTCCGACATCTCCTGCTGACCATCACAGCTCCCATTAGGGAGAGTCAAGCAGACGTCAGTCTTAATTGTGGCAACCTTATCTGAAAAGAATTGAGCAAACTCCTCACACCATTCTTGAGAAAAGGCTCTTCTGGGCTGAAGACAGATTGGATTGCACAACCTGTCCACAGTCCGGAGAAGCACAGCTGGTCGATTCTGTGCAGCAGCAATCTCTCTGGACAGGAATTCTGCCTTCTTACAAGAGGCTGCTGATTGATAGACCACATAACGGTCTATCAAACTAAGTTTGTCACAATCCAGGCCTGATTTCCGCCCGCACCTCTCTAACCTTCGTCCAGCTCTCCTCAACGCCCTCAGAGTCTCATCAAACCTGGGGTGAAGAGTGAGGAGACGAACATGAACAGGAGCAATGGAATCCAGGGCCCTTACTACTGCCTTATTACAGGCGAGTACCAAGTCCCCTGGATCCATGCAATCACTGGTAACCCGATAGGGTCCAGTACCGCCATCAGGCCATCTGGGGAGACACCCCTCAAAGGGCAGTACCGGACCATCTCCATAGGGGCTGGCCTATTAGGGGTGGCCTTGAAACTGAACCCAATGGTGTGATGGTCAGACCACCCGACTGGTTCCACTACCAAATCGGATATCTCCATCCCCAGTAGGAACACCAAGTCCAATGAATGACCATCAATACGGGTCAAGGAGAAAATAACCTGTATGAAGCCCAGTGAAATCATTAACTGGTGGAAGTCCTGACCAAACTGTGAGAGTTCATCATCGACCCAGGCATTGAAATCCCCCAGAACCAACCATCTGGGGGATCCTAATGTCAGGTCGACAATGAAGTCTGCGACTTCCCACAGGAAAACATTCCTGTCACCTGGTGGACGGTAAACAGAAGCATCCTGCACCCCACACTCGCCCCATGATACATTCAAAGGAGCTGGCAGTTCCACTGGTACCTCCATTAGGCCCAGTTCCAGTCTAAAACAGATAGCAACACCCCCGCCCCTACGATCCATCCTAGGGCAGTGTATCACCAAGTACCTGGCCAGAATTGCTGATGCCTAAACTGGGCCAGCATTCTCATCCAGCCAGGTCTCAGTGATGCACGCCAGGTCAGATGAGCCAACAAAAAATGCTATAATAGCGGTTTTGTTTTTAATAGATCTGGCGTTGCATAACACCACCCGAGTAGGATGAGAATCCGAGGATGACCGTGCTACCTGCTGACTACAAGCAGAACCCTTGGGTATGGGAACCAGACAGGGCGGACCCCTTTCCTGGACCCATTTTGCCCCAGGACATCTCCTTGTCTCCACTATCCTTATCCGCCCACTCCTTTCCATTCCCTCTCCAGACCCAGCCCTCGTCCTCCTCCTCTTTCTAACAATCCCCAGAGCCCTACACCATCTGTACACCTCTGGCAATAGGGGAGGACAGAAAAAAGGACAGAAGTCCCTGAGCCTGGAGGGGGAATAATACCCGACCGTCCTTATGCCTTCCCACCACATATTTACTGCACTAAGCAAATACCAGTAAATAAACAACCCCAAAATACAGATTTAACCCACACCCAAACAAACAATACTCAAATACTCTAACAAACATCCACAAAATTAAACAAATACAACACCCTATATAACAATTTAACAGCAGAATATAACAGAGATCCTTCACAGATCCAAGTCCAGTACACAGAAGGAGCCAAAACCTGCCAGTTCCCAATGAGAAATACAGAGCAAAAAAAAAAAAAAATGAGAGTCACAGGTTAATTGAAGCGCAGGGTTGGCCAAAAGTTAATTCACCCCTCTCACGGGTGAAAAACCAGATCAACAGATAGTAAATGACCGGCCTCTTTACTAGTCACGGAATATACCCTGGAGCTCTCACCTCCAGAGAAAGGTAGTACTGTTCAAACTCCCTCGTGGGTCTCACTTCCACGTGGTTACAGTGTGTAGTCAGGGTCCACTATGGGCACAGGGTGGTCATCCACTATCTGGATGATTTTTTATTAGTTGGGGAAGGGAAAGCTGAGGCTGACCACATGCTTGGACAGTTTTGGAAAATGTGTGAGGAACTGGGGGCACCGCTAGAGGCAGATAAAACAGAAGGGCAGAGTCAGCATATTGAATTCCTGGGGATTTAAATTGATTCAGAGGAAGGGGCATTTCATTTACCCAGGCAAAAAGTGGACAAACTAAAAGGACTATTGGAGGTCATGAAGGGGCAGAGAAGGGCACCTCTACAATTGGTACAACGCCTTATAGGGCACCTCAATTTTGCATGCCAAGTGACAACCCTGGGGCAAACATTTACACTTCACCTGGCCAGGGCAACAAGAGGCCCCACCATTAGGTGGACATTACAAAAGGGGTGTGAGAGGACCTAGAGTTTTGAGAAGAATTCCTGCGTGCATACAATGGGGTGACCTTTTGGCAGGAGGAATGGGTCTTCAACACAGACCTGGACCTGTACACAGATGCTGCTGGAGTGATAGGGATGGGAGCCTATTTCAAAGGAAAATGGTTCTCAGAGCCATGGCCAGAGGAATGAGCATGGCAGGGGCTGACAAAAGACATCACCTTCCTAGAGATCTTCCCCATATGGGTAGCTATGCTGGTACGTGGGGAGGAGCTACAAAATCAAAAGGTAACTTTTTGGTGTGATAGTTGGGTGGTGGTACATGGTTTGTTTTATATATACATTTTTCATTGTTTTTCTCTGTTATTTCTCCCAATCCCCCATCCCATCCCAAATATGTGCATGTGGAGGCATGTGCACATTGTGCTCAAGACACGCTACCTACACGTCGTCCCCCTCCCGCCTGCATCACCACCAGACCTACACCTGGTGGCGATGGAACTATGGGGGGGTGGCAGCCTCCCTGGCAGAGGAGAACTGCCTTGGGAGGCTCAATCCAGCTCCCCCCAAGCTGGCTCCCTGGTGACCCGAGATAGTTTCCGAACCCGGGTCACCAGCATGGCATGAGGTAAGGCATACAACACCTCAACCATCAGCACCACTGAGCCAGCTTGTGGTAGTAGATGTTTTGAATAAAAGGGGGGGCCATGTCTGAGGTGGTGATGAGGGTCCTGAGGCAACTAGTTTTACAAGGGCTGAAGCTCAATATGTCTTTTAGGGCAAAACATATCGAAGGGGTGCAGAACATGGTAGCTGACAGCCTCTCCTGTCTACAGTTGGACAGGTTCTGGGCCATCGCCCCAGGGCAGAAGGAAGAAAAACAGCAGTACCAACATATAAATGGGAGACTGATTGGAGGAAGTTGGGCTTTTATTCCAAAACTCTTGGTAGCCAAGGACCCTGAGCACATACAAGGGCTCATGGAGTGTGTTCCAGGCTTTATGGGAGATCCAAGGCATGGAGGTAAGTGGGGCAGTCATGGAGGAGCAAGTGACAAAATTCATTGTGAGCAGCTGGAGGAAGGGAGTGGCACATGCCACCATGGGGTACACCTCTCGGCCGTAGAGCTAATCAGTAACTTGTGGGGTGGAGAGACCCAGGAAAAAGTAATAAAGTAAAAGAATGATGCAAGAATGGCTAAGAGTAAAGGAAAGTACCAGATGGAAAGTGTCCAATTCTGGAAGCCTTACTGTCATTCTCCAAGAAAAAACAGAATGGCATAAGTCAAGGACTAAAGAGTAGCAAGAAGAACACAATGAAATGTGAAGCATAAAGTGCTAGTGGAGGCATAAAGATCTTCTTCTGGTGAAACTAATATATATTATATGAAGATTTGCATTTTAATGGATTCATATGGAGTATTGTATTGAAACATCAAGTAAATTAACAGGAGAATCAGAAAAACAACACTGTATACGAGGGCCTGAAGAAGTGGCGTTTTGGCTATGAAACTGTTGCCCAGAATTTTTGGTGTGAATTTTGAAAAATAAAGAAGAGCTGCTTTTAAGTTAAATAAGAATACTTTGTATGAGTGGAGTTTATCCTATGTTATAAAATTGTTGTCTCATTGAATGTTGCTATATAGGATGACCCAATTATTTAAGTTTTTAAGATATAAGAAGGGCAAACTAAACCAATATTTAGTGGATAAAGCCTTACTGAAACACCTGTTAGGAGCCCTACCAAGGATATGCCAGTCAAGGAATGAAGCATACCTACTTGGGGCAATATACACAGTGATGTTTCATGGGCATTTCTGGGCCAGTGAAGCAGTGGGCCACTATGGGAGGAGACAATATGGCAGGGGAAAGGGTCAACCTGCAGTTACAGAGCTTCAAGATGGATCAGACTGGATTAGGGGTGACCATAACACTGCATAGACATGAGAAAGCCATTATATGCCCTGTTCGAGCATTAACGGCATATGTGGAAGTCAGGCCTGCAAGTGCAGGCCAATTGTTTATACATGAAGAAGGAATGCAAGTATCAAGCATGCAGATGGTGGCAGTACTTAAGAAAGGCCTAGAGTTCCTGGGAGAGGACCCAGTTTGTTATTCTTCCTATTCATTCAGGATAGGTGTGTAGTGTCGAGGCTGCAGCCCAGGTGTCTAAGGAAGAAGTAAAGAAAAGTGTATAGATGGGTATCAGACTGTTACAAAACCTATGTAAGACAATTGAATCACTGACAATGATTTCTGTTTATTTCCAGAAGAGAGCCACTGCATCATGGAAAGAATGGGCCACGAGGGCACATGGGGGGTGGGGGTGAGGGGTGAGGTGGGGGAACATCCACAATTAGTGTCTCATGGTTTTCTACTTTGCTTACAGGTCACAATGAGAGGCTAGAGGTATGGATTTGAGGTCACTCCTTTATATACTGGGCAGAGTGCAGAACAGCTGTGAAAGCTGGGGGAAGGTAATTATACCAAGACTGGAGCAGCATAAGGTTACAATTAAAGGGAATTCGAGGGATGCACTGGGTGCAGTTATTCCCACTGTTGCAGGACATGCATACAGCAAGACCTGAGCCACATTTATTGATAATACACTTGGGGGCAATGACCTAGGGACTAGGCCATGGCTGGACATATTTTTCTAATAAAAGGATGTCCAAAAATAAAAGAATGGTGGCCAAGTACAGCATTGGCATGGTCAGAGATGTTGCCACGGAGAGTATGGTGACATTGAAAAAATCATAAAGTGATAGAGAAAGCTAGGAGAAGGATGAATCATTGAGTAGATATATTATTCACAGCAGTGGAGTGGGGGATCATAAAGCACAGGGAGATAGAGGAGAAATGCCAGGAATTCTACAGAACGGATAGGGTGCATTCGACCAAGTTAGGTTTGGATATTGTCAATGCTGAAACAGGGAACACCATAGCAGATTGGAGGAGAGAAGTGACCACCAGATAAAAAAAATGGAGGGGGGGGAGCCACCTTCTTATGCAAACTGGAGACAGTGGAAGAAAAAGAAAAGGGGGGAAGGGGGTGCAAGGATGAAACCAGCCTGCATGTACACCATGACTGGGGGGACAGGCAACTTTGGGTGTACACCCACAAGGCCACAGAACAGACAAGGGGTATGGGTGTACACACGTACCCATCAGGAGAGATGAGCAATGGGAGATGATGACCCCAGATATACATCTGGGGGGAGAAGATGAATGGTTAAGGTGATACAAGGAATTTAAGGAGATGAAAAATGTGTTTGGAATGTGGAGATATATGATTTGAATAAATCAAGATCTTTGGTGTGTAAATACAGGAGATTTGTGAATTAAATATTGCTGACTGAGCACCCACATAAAAGATCTTAGTGTGTTTATTGGGAAGAGGATCTGGGAACAAGGAGGTTTACTTGGTTTAAAGCAGGCCCATTTGTTCCAGAGCTCTGATCAAAGATGACTCAGTGGTATCTAGAGGGGGGAGGGTGGGTTTTGGAGGCAAAGGGAGGAGTCAAGGGGGAGAGAAGGCACAGTGACATCACAGGGAGGAGATGGAGTCAGAAAAGCACAACAAGATGGGATTGGTCAAGGAAAGAGAGACAGAGTGTGAGGAGGGGTTTCAAAGGTCACTCTGAGCAGGTTCCCTCACAGTTTGCTGGCTAGCAATGTTTCCCACCCACCCAACCCTCTGTTTTAACAGAGGAAAGAAAGGAGAGAGAGAGGTAATAAGAAGGATGGGAAGAAGAAATTTGGGGTGACAGAGTGCTGAAGGTGGACAACACTTTGTCAAGTGAAGATACAGGAAGAAAAAGAACCCTAATGTTATGCTTAAGGTTGATGACTAAGAGTACAAGAGATTTGGGGTTTGGAAGAAAAAGAAAAGAGGGGGAAGGGGGGTACAAGGATGAACCTGGCCTGGGTGTACACCAAGGCTGGGGGGACAGGCAGCTCTGGGTGTACACCCAGAGAGCCACAGAGCAGAAGAGGGGTACAGGTGTACACATGTACCCATCAGGAGAGATGAGCACCAGAAGACAATGCCCCAGATATACATCTGGGGGAGAAGATGAATGGTGAAGATGATACAAGAAATTTAAGGAAATATAACATTTGTTAGGAATATGGAGATAAATGATTTGAAAAAATCAAGAGCTTTAGTGTGTAAATACAGGAGATTTGTGAATAAAATATTGCTGACTGAGCACCCACATAAAAAGGTCTTAGTGTGTTTACTGTGAAGGGGATCCGGGCACCATGATTGCTTTGCTTTGCCTTCCTCTGGACTACCCAGCCAGCAGCACTGCACCACCTGTGACCATGACCAATGGCAACTTGTATTTTTTTTGTAATAGAACTGCACTCATTTTTAAATTAATGATCACTTTGCCTTCCCTGGACTACCACACTAATATACACAGCCTGATTGCTTTGCCCGGACTACCCTACCAGACAGTATACATGGATGATTGATTTGTCTGGCCCCTCTCAACTACTAACCACACACACACACACACACACACACTTTAATAAGTTTTAACAATACAAACCAACAATAATACACCAAGAAAATGACAATGTGTAGGTAAACATCAAACAGGAGCTGTAAACACACCACCCCAAAGAAAAAAACAAGACAAACAAATACAAAGGATAATTCCCACAACCCCAAACTCCCCCTTGCCCATCCCCCCCCCCAACAGAGCACAACTCAGAAATGATGGAAAGAGGACAAGGGAAAACAGAGAGAACAGCCAAACTGGGATTTCAAGAAAACCACTGTGTAAGACTCATAAGGTCATTAAGAAAGCTTCAAGGGGTCCCCAGTACTCTCTGTACCTCTTTAATCTGTTCTGACAGTGCACAGTGTGTCTCTCAATTGCCAAAGCCTGCAACATTTCCTATTGCCATTCACGGAGAGAAGGTATAGCGTCATCCATCCAATGACATAAAATGACAAGCTTGGCAGTTATCAAGACAAAGGCCATAGATGCCTTACGATGGCCTAAAACTTAGCAGGATATACACCTATGAGGCAGACTGGGGGACGTAAAGAGCAATTCAGTCCCAGCCAAGGATCCAGAGAGTTACGAATAGCAGTCCAAAAAGGAACTACTTTAGAACAGTCCCACAAAATATGTTGAAGAGAGCCCACTCCTGATCCAAAACGAGAGCACTCCTTGGAGGGTCGTTGGCTCATCTTATAAAATTTTGTAAAGATTATGTAAAATACGAAACTGTGTGAGGTGATAACTGTCTTGTCTAATATATTTATAACTCCTTTTCCAGAGCCTTTGCCACTCTTCAGGGTCCATATGTAAATCTAGCACCTGTTGCTAATATAAACACACCCCTGCAAATTTCCAGAGTCCTTATCCTGAAAGCAAGAGTAGAATTTTAAAACAGAATGGGATTGCCCAGCCAAGGACAGGAATTCTGAAAGGGAAGAGTTAGGAGGCATAAGCCCAATCTGTGGGCCCAAGAAACTCAGGAGTGCTCTTGAAAGTTGGAGGTGTTTAAATGTATGATAAACAGGAATAAAGAAATGGTGTTGTATCGCCTCCAAAGATCCCACTCTACCATCAACCAAGAAATGCTCCAGGAGGCATGCCAAAGCTGAGGACAAAAATTAACAGGAACAGGGCAATTATCTATATGAATGTTGGGATTGCTTAATAGTGGTTGGACAAATCTCTGGATCAATCGATTTTTAAATACAGGCATAATTGTTTAAGGGCCTTCAGAGACCACTCCAATGGGGTGTTACAAAAGATGATGGGAGAGAAGACAGAGTAAAATACAACTAACTGGAAAGGTGAAACCCAGCTTTCATGCACAATTGTGATTCTAGGGAGAGCCATAGAGGTGAGTAAATTCACTCCGGTCCCATGTCTTGTGGTTGCCCCCACCTTGTGGTTGTCCCCACCTAAAAATGTTGCTGCTATGAAGTGCACAGTAACATAGAAACATAGAAGTTGACGGCAGATAAGGACCGCAAGGCCCATCCAGTCTGACCATTTCTTTTTCTACCTTATAAATGTGCCATCGGCCTTTGCTCTGTCAGTAGCCTATCTAGTCACAGTCATTTGTATTGCTCCCTTATGCCTATCCCATGCCTGTTTGAAGACCTGCCCTGTATTCATAGCCATCACTTCTTGTGGTAAGCCATTCCATGCATCCACCACCCTTTCTGTGAAAAGGAATTTCCTCACATTCCCCCTTAATTGGCCTCCCTCTAATCGCATGCTGTGTCCTCTTGTCCTGCTACTTTTCTTATATTAAAACATGTTAGACTCTTTCACCTTGTTTATGCCCTTAAGGTGTTTGAATGCCTCTATCATATCACCTCTCTCCCTCCTTTGCTCAAGGGTATACATATTGAGTTCCGTTAATCTGTCCTCATATGTCATCTGATGCAGTCCCTGCACCATTTTGGTTGCCCTTCTCTGGACTGCCTCAATTTGGTTAATGTCCTTGTGAAGGTGTGGCCTCCAATACTGCACGCAGTACTCCAGATGGGGCCTAACCAGTGTTTTGTACAGAGGTTAATACCTCCCTCTTACGACTTGTGATACCCTTACTAATACACTAACACCCCCCTAGCCTTACCTACTGCTTTGAGGTCTCTGGATGATTTCAGGTCATCAGTGATGATGATGCCCAAGTCTCTTTCTTCCTTTGTGACTGCTAGAACTCCTCCCAGCCTATAGGTGGCTTCAGGGTTTCTCTTCCCTATGTGCATGATTTTGCACTCTTTGCATTAAATCCCAGTTGCCACTCTTCTGACCATTCTGCTAGTTTATCCAGATCTCTTCTCATTCTGCCCACCCCATCTGGATCATCTACTCTGTTGCAGATCTTGGTGTCATCTGCAAACAGACAAGCCTTACCCTCTAGTCCATCTGCAATGTCACTAATGAAGATGTTGAAGAGGACTGGCCCCAGGACTGATCCCTGAGGTACCCCACTTGTGACTTGCATCTCTTCTGACTGTATACCATTTACCACCACTCTCTGTTTTCTGCCCATCAACCAGTTTGCCACCCAGTTGACCAACTTCTGACCCACCCTGAGCCTACCCAGCTTATTTATCAATCTTCTATGTGGAACAGTGTCAAAAGCTTTGCTGAAGTCAAGGTAGGCGACATCAACTGCTCCCCCTTGTTCCACCACTCTGGTTACCCAGTCAAAGAAATCTATGAGATTAGTTTGACAGGACCTTCCTTGTGTAAACCCATGCTGTCTTGGATCCTGTGCCCTATGGTTCCAGGTTTTGCACTATCCTTTCCTTAAGGTGCCTCCATAATCTTTCCACTACTGAGGTAGACTGACAGGTCTGTAGTTCCCGCCTCCTCCTGCTACCACTCTTGTGGGCGGGATCACATAAGCCCTTCTCCAGTCTTCTGGGACCTCTCCTGTGCTCAGAGACTCACTAAACAATTCTGCTAATGGCTCGCTAGTTCCTCCTTTAGCTCCTTAAGTACCCTGGGATGTATGCCGTCAGGTCCCATTGCCTTATCCACCCTGAGCTTAGCAAGCTCTTGTAGGACCCTTTCTTTTGTGAAGGGAGTAGTGCTCACTTCCCTCCCCCTGTGTCCATGATGCTGAGCTGTGGGCCCTGCCCTACCTTCTCTTCAGTAAATACTGAGCAAAAGTATCTATTTAGGATAGATGCCTTTACAGGGTCCTCCTCCTCACATGCTCCCTTTTCTCCATAAAGCTTAGTAATACCCCCTCTGGACTTTCTCCTTTCACTAATGTATCTATAGAAAGTCTTGTCACCTTCTTTTACTGTTCGTGCTAGTGTTTCCTCAGTTTGGGACTTTGCCTGCCTTACTGCCTTACCTGCTTCCCTAGGCAGTTTGGTATGCCTCCTATCTTCATCCGCTGTGTTCCTTTATATTTCCTGAAGGCCAGCCTTTTGGCTCTGACCTTTTCTGCTACTGTATTGAGAACCAAAGTGGTTTTCTTCTTCTTTGCACTTCCTTTTCTAACACAATGGGATGTTGCTTCAAGTATTGCTTCCTTAATGCTTGCCCACTTTGCCTGTACCTCCTCACCTGTGTTTCTTTTGCCAGGGCTAGCTTAACTCTGTTGGCCATCTTATCAAAGTCAGCTCCTCTGAAGTCCCATATTTTTGCCTTGGAATGGGATGATTTAGATGTAGTAGTCAAATTGAACCATACCATGTGATGGTCACTGGCCCCCGGTGACCTTCTACCTGGAGATCTGTGATCCCTTCTTTGTTAGTCAGTACTAGATCTAGGATAGCCCTGTCTCTTGTGGGTTGCTGTACCAGTTGTTTGAGGCCCTCCCCCTGCAGGGAATCCACTATGTGTCTAGTTCTGGCAGATGTTCCTGCTGGTATTGACCAATTTGTATCCGGCATGTTGAAGTCTCCCATTATCAGAACCTCCCTTTAGCTGTCATGTTTTGTATATCTTCTAACAGTAATGTGTCTATGTCTTCCCTCTGGTCTGGGGGCCTGTAGACAACCCCAGTTCTTATGGCTGTCCCATTTCCTGTTTCCAGGGTGACCCACAGTTCTTCTGGCTCCTTATATGTGTTCTGAATTTCTGTAGCTTTGATATTTTCATTAACAAACAGGGCCACTCCTCCCCCCCTTTTTGCACCTTGGTCTCTTCTGAACAATACATAGCCAGGTACTGAAGTCTCCCAAGTGTGGTTACTGGTAAACCACGTCTCACTAATTGCTACTATGTCCAGTTTAGCCTCTGACATTATTGCCTGCAGGTCTGGGATCTTATTTCCCAGGCTGTGAGCATTTGTGTACATGATTTTCCATTGGCCAGATTTTGGTGTGTTAGTTGTTGGGTGAAGTTTGGCCTTACCCCGTGCGTCATATGGGGAGACAAACCTTTTTTCTTACCTGGTGATGCAAATGAATGGCAAACATGCTGAATTCCTGTTTGACCACTAGCTGAGGGGGGAGGGGAGTTCTTCCCATTCGACGTATGGGGTGCTGCACCCCTCTCCCCATTTGCTAGTTTAAATATTCTGCAAAGATGTCAAACTTCTGCCCCAATGCACTGACTCCCTCTTTAGTCAGATGCAGTCCATCAAATTTAAAGAACTTTCGCTCCCAGAACTGTTGCCAGTTCCCTACAAATCTGTGTCCTTTTTCCTGGCACCAGCCCTTGAGCCACGTGTTTAGCGCCCCTATCTCCCCTTCTCTGACCTTCCGTCCATCTGCTCCCCTCTCCCAGACTGGCAGGATCTCAGAGAAGGAGATGCCGGACGAAATAGATGATAGTTTGTCACCCAGCCTAGTCAGGTGTTCCTTGGTCGCCACAACTGACCGGCTGGCGAGATCATTAGTCCCTATGTGTACTAGGACATCAATGTTTTCTCCTGCTTTGTGAACAATTTTAGCAATGTGGTCAGTGTCTCTCCATGCTGATGTACCTAGGAGACATCTGACCATCACCCCTGGCTGGAGATGGGTATCAACTCCCCGAATCATGGAGTCTCCTATGATCAGAAGTTTTTTGGATTTCCTTTGTGCTTGTTTTGTTTTGGTTCCTGATTTGGGTGAGTTTGTTGTGCTAGCTCCTGTGCACAGTGTCCTGCTCTGCAGTGTCTTCTGTCTCTTTATTTGATTTCAGAGATAGAGGCAGATACCTGTTTGTAGTGTTTATATGGTTTTGGAGGTAATGTGTTGAGAGCAGAGTGATGAGGCACCTGATTTGCTCCTCCTAACCACCTGCCAACCTCCTGGACCAACTACCCTCTGCGGTCGAGGTTTTTCTGTTGGATGCTGGGGAAATGGCGGGTGGTTCTTATAATGTATTTCCTCTTCAATATGAAATTTGAGGTGTGCAATCTCTGCCCATGCTGCCCGGAGCTGAGCCCTAAGATCTCCAAAGGCCCAGCATGTAGGACAGTGTCCTAAATCCTGTAAGACTGTCCTTCTGAAAATTGTTCCACAGTACCTGCAGTTATTGAAATCCATTCCAAATAAGTTGCTGGGCTTGTAACCTAGTCAGAGTAATTAGAAGGAAAAAAAAAAGTAAAAAAAATGCAAGTAATGGTTTAATTTGCATTGTTTAACTTGTTATAACAAGTTAAATTACTAGTGCCCCTGTAAATGAGATCACCTTGTGGAGCCCCACTGATCCGCCCCTTCCTGCTCTGCCACAGGAAATGTCACAACTGTGGTACCCTATAAAGGAGTGTAGCGTGGGGTGGTTGAGGATGGGGTGGGTGGCTGGGCCCTTCCCTGCCTAAAAGAAGAACCATGGACGAAAGAACAAGGAGGTAAGAGCAGAAACAGTCAGTCAACAACAAATGCAGTAACCCTGAAAGCTTATCCTAATGTTAGATAAAACTGTAAAACCTGTAAAGCACCACCTGTAATAATTTCAGAGAAGATATCGCTGTAAGAAACACTTTGCTCCAGAGAAAATAAAGCAGTAACAGAAGATATACCTTGAAAAGACAATTTGAATCAGAAGATTACAGGAGTAATCTGTTAGCACACCTGTAGGCACACCTTGTAATAATGCAGAAGAAGGTATACCAGCAGCAACAATTTGAATCAGAGAAAAAATAAAGCAATGAAATGTTAGCAACAAACAGTAGCAATCCCTGTGAGTAAAAAATAAAAACACCACCACACAGTAAATCTGCTTAGCCAAACTAAGTCTTAATCCTTTTCCCTTGCTCTGGTAAGTTTCTCTATTCTGCCTTTGAAGCAGTCTTAGAAGGAAAGAGCTCAGGTGAAGCTAGGTGCCTTGGCCAGCAAACCAAGTCTTCTACCTCAGTAGAAGAGGAAAAAGTCAGGCAGGCGAAGCCCACACCCCTTGCTCTTTGGGGAGTGTCAGTTTGGAGTAGGCCCGACGCATGGCTCTTTTTTCCATATAAACTCTGAAATAAGGCTTTGGAGATGGGAAAACCAACCTTTAGGTAAATAAAGACTGAGCATACCTAGTGGGTACAGGAAATGAGGAAGAATATTCATTTTAATTATATTAACTCTTCCCCAGTGAGATTTAAATCAGGAAGTAAATTGGTTGATACCTTTTATTAGACCAACATAGATGTTACAAAAAGAAAACAATGTCTAAGCTTTTGGACCAACCAAGTTCTTCCTTGGAGACGTATGACAGTTGTTCAGAGAGTCACATTCTATTAACACCCAGATTATACATAAAAAATACATAAAAAAAACCCAGAAAAAATTCTCTTTGGTTTAAAGTACCTATTTTAAAAAATCACGGATTTATATGGAATGAACAGCATTCCATTAACTTGCTACTACTGAGAATCATTTCAAGGTCAAATAACATCTACAGCAGATAAGCTGAACACCCAAGTAGACAAAATCTCTGACTGTAATTAATGAATGAGTGTGTTATAAGAATACATTCAAAATTAAAAGCAAGTCTTTTAGATTTAATACACAAATGTCCAAGTTAAAACTTGATTGTTTGTATTGTATGATAAAACTGTACAACAGAAATGTATGTATGGAAATAAGAAGGAATAAAATAAAATAAAAATATGTGCCTTGTATGAACAACTGTTTAAAACATTCATACAGAATTAAACCTGCATGGAGATATTTTCTAAACTATACTCTCAACCAGTTAACACACTCCATAAACATTAAAACATTAAAATATACAGTGCTGTAACATGAGTTTTACAAGATAATATCAATTGTCAGTATTATTGCCAAATAAAAAAAAATCTCTCAGGACCACCTAGAAAATGCATTCATGCATCCTAAACTGTTCAAAGTTCAATAATGAGTCAGTATATAATCAATTAACTATATGAACAGAAACAGTCTTAAGAATCTGAATAAAACCCCCAATGGAATTAACCCTCACCCCACCCGGAAAATATAACTAGAAAAGAAGTGTACAGTATATTCACTGTGTATGTGAGCCAAGAGTCCTAACACCATGTAGCATAATTATGACATGTACCTGAATATAAGCCTACCTAAATATGTTAGCAAACCCAACCCATCCCCCACACACACAGCCTTCTCTCCACAAAAAACACCATCCTACAACCCCCAAAACACACACAAGTTAGTCCCACATATACACACTAACCCCCATACACTCACCCAATAACCCAACCTTCCCAACCCCCACACATGTATATTTGATGAGAAACCAACATGTTGATAACCAGTTAAAAGGACTCTGTGAAATAACAACAACAACAACACACTGAAGTCCTATTAAATGTCTGTCCTACGATGTAAAAAGCCTGTGTAAGTTTAAGTGGGTAATGTGTCATGAAACCCAAATCAATATTCATGCCATTTGCTACCATATTGAGAAGTAAAATAAGCTAATCTCAAAGTCTGTAACTGTTGTGCAATTTTGAAATGTCCTTTTAAGACCATTATTGACATATCTGAGATAGAGTGGTCATTCTGAGAGAGGTTGTGCCCCACTGGTTTGTCAGTCATCTTCATATTAATGATATGTCTGTGTGCATTCATTCTAGTGTGGAGAGGTTGGCTTGTCTCTCCAACATACCCTGTTTGTGGACATCTCTTGCACTGAATGAAATAAACAACATTACATGATGTACAGCTATAAAATGGGTTGTAAGTTTGCTGTGTCCTGATTGGCTTAGAGGTGCCTCTGGCTGTGTGCTTATCAGGGCATATTGTGCCAACCAGCACCTCTTCAGCCAATCAGGACTGATAACTGAATAAATCACTGTACCAAAGTGTGCCCTGTGCTATCTAAGTTTTTGCCCCTCAGAACTCCATCCTGTAGTGGCCAACCTGCTGCAGCCCAGCCTCCTCCCCCCCCGCTCAATAACTGGAACCAAAATACAAAGTAAAACATTAATGTGGCAAGTCTGACCTCTGATTCCCCCGCCAGTTGACAAAGAGCCACTCACAATCTCCACTGAGAGCCATTGTGCATCCTTGCGTGCTGCCAACAAAATGGCTCTCAAATCAAACCTGAGACCTGCACTTCACTCTAGCAGTTCAGCCCTGTTATTGTGTCACCACAAAAGTGACAGTGAGAAAAAAGCAATCCCCAATGGCACAAGTTATGCTAACCGCAAATCAGGAAACAGCAGAGCACAAGTAACGGTAACCGCAAACCGGGAGACAGCTCTGTACAGCGCCTGGTAGAAGACATGTTTGCTCTAAATCATGCGCTCATGTATGGGTTGTTCCATGTAAATGCAGTACAGACAAAGATTTAATTTAAAAAAACTCAGCGGAAAAAAAAGATTTGTTTGTGTATCTTGGTGGGGGGACATTACCCTAACTGCAGCAGCTGATAACGGATGTACTCCCACTCAATGTTAGAGAAACCAGTGAGCAGTCAGTTGCTTGAGGAAATAGGCAAAATAAAACATGTGAAGGAAAAGGTAAAAAAAAATAAAAATTACACAACATTTTGAGTGTTGGTGTGTGTGAGGGGGTGCGGTGGGTGTTAACTGCAGAGATAGGCACAAATGCCCTCTACTGACTTTTAATTAAACAGATCCATTCCAACACAACAACCAGGACTACTTTTTCTTTTTTTATGTTGTCTTGTGCCTGCACAAGAAACATGTTACCGTAACTTTGGAATAGCAGGTTTTAGATGCGCGATTGTGCTGTGACCAGTGGCACCACTGCTTTTTCAGGCTGGGCTCCATGGCATGAATTAGATTGCATGCTGACTATGACAGCAGTGTAAAAGCTGTGCCACCACTTTCAAACATTTTAGTCGCTGCAATGAGGGACCTCCACATCATTGCAGGGCATGCCTTGTGTGGTGTAACATTTTAATAAACATGGCGGGCGGTGGCTCGCTGCCCACCCTCACAGTCCTTCTGTCGCCAACTTTGGGGGTGCCCAATCCTCCTGTTGGCATATGTGTCCCCTTCTCTGCTGTGGTGTGCCAAGGGGGGTGCCCAATCCCCCTCGGCATCAATCATGCCTCCAAAGGTAGACAGCCTTGCCGCCGGGGGTGCCCAATCCCCCTGTTGGCATGTTACCCCCTGCCATTTTTCTGGTGCTGCCCCAATTGTGTACCATGCCCACACTGGGAGCCCACCCCAGTGTGGGTGACATGACCCCCCCACCAATATGCCACAACCTGTTAAAAAAAAAAACAGAAAATGGTCCACGGTGATTTTTATTTTTTTTTACCTGAAACAAAGGAAACGGTCCCTTGCTGGCTGTTCGGGGCCCCCAACCCACAACCACCCTCTTCGACCACACCTCCCACACCCCCTCACCCTATAACTACCTCCAGAGCCTGGCATGATGATCTTCGGTGGGCTGGGAACACGTCTGCACTCTTCAAAGCTGACCATGAACTGAAGAAATGCCGGTAAGCTGTATAATGGCATAAATAGGGTTTTTTCAACTTTGGTGCATATCTTGGGCATTTTGAGGAATTTTGGCACCAAATTTTCAACATGGGGTTATTACGACCCTTCCTCATGAATTCAGGCATGCCATGGTATTATTCAGTCCCGAGAGGTGATTTTGTAGTCACTGTGTGAAATCACCCTTCAGGACTGATTAATGAAACAACAATGCCACCGTTCATGAGGTGGGCTCCCAAAAAGCCTATGTTGTAAATTTGGTGAAAAAATTCAAGAAAATGACCGTGTTATGAGCCTGCGTTGTGCAGTTTCCACGCACGCTTATGACTTCGAGAATTTTTAATATTTTTGCTCCAGAGTTTCAACATTGCCATTTTTTCACACCTCCTTATGAACAGTGCAGCTGTCATTTCCCACATCATGCCCGAAATGTGTTTTTGCACATCCGACGCACAGTGGCACAGACGCTGTAGGAAAACAATGCTCTGGACCTCCAGAATGATTTTGACATCCTCCAAAAAAATCCACTCAACTTGAAACTCCTGCTCAATGCCAAAAACACTAAGGCCATGATTTTCTCTCCACTGGCCCCTCATCTCAAAAAAAAAACACCCAGATAAGGTCCCTCACATAAGCACCCTTTTGGGAGAAGCACTGGAGTTCGTGGAACAATTCAAATACCTGGGGGTCTGGATTGACTACAAAATGTCCTTCTTTGATCACATTGAAGAACTCATTAAGAAACTGCGTCAAAGGCTTGCTATTTTCTTCAGGATCAAACACTCACTAACCCAGGAGGCTAGAAAACTCCTAGTCCAAGTTACCTTCTTGCCTCTCCTAGACTATTCAGACTTCCTATATGGCCATAGTACTAGCACAGCTCTCTCCAAACTTGATACCCTATACCACAGAGCCCTTGGGCTCATTTCGGATGCCCCTTATGACATGCACCAGTGCATCCTCTATTCTTCCATAGTCTGGAGCTCCCTTAGCTTCAGGAGGCAAAAGAATGCTATTCTATGGACATATAAGACAATCACTCATAAATTACCTCAGTATCTCATAAGCAGCCTAACTCCTTGCATCCCTAGTGCCTATTCTCTCAGAAGTCTTACCATCTTATCTCTGGCTATCCCTAAAGTTAAAATGCGCTTTGGTAGAGCCTCAATAAGCTTCACTCTTCCTATGCTCTGGAATAAGATCCAGAAAACCTTAAGGCTCACTTCCCCTGTTACGTTCTCCCTCTTCAAATCCTTGTTCCTGAGGACCTTCTCCAAGGTCTGCCATTGCTTCAAGTCAAGGTCTTAACATCATGATTTGTTACTGCTTTAAATTCTGGACTTAAATCTCAACCATTGCCTGAGGCACCATTTGAGTTCTCCCTTCTGTCATTGTTCAAATCAAGGTCCCAACATCACGATCTGTCTTTGCTTCAAATATTGGACTTAAACCCCAACCATTGCCTGTGGCATCTGTTGTGTTTCTCCCTTAGAACAGTCCTTCCTCCCTCCCTAGGCCATTATGTCTACTTCTCTCCTTTCTCATCTGACCTTCCCTCCCCACTCCCTATACCTCCCTCCCATTCCCACTTAACTTGCCAGGCCATACCTACAGTACTTATCAAAGGACTCTTACATCTGAATCTTCTTCGCACTTTGACATTAGAGGAACTGCCACTCCTGCTTACTATGACTTCTCCAATGATGTTTACTGTATAAACTTTAGCTCATTACCTTACGTCCATATATCTGTATCTATGAAATTGTATTTAAATGGCAATACCTATTGTTGAACCTATTGCTATGTTCTGGTGGAAGTATCTTGTTACATGTAATGGTTATATGTTATTATGTTGTTATTATTACTACTATGTAATTGTTATGTAAGTTCACTCAACCTGTTATGTCTTAACCCTGTTGGCAATTGTTTTACCCCAGGTCCATCTTGTAAATGAGCTTGTCTCAATGATGTTCCACCTGGCAAAATAAATATTTTGATTAATTGATTGACAGTGCAGCTGTCATTTCCTCATATCGTGCCTGAAATGTGTTTTTGCACATCCGATGCACAGGCACAGTCGCTGTAGGAAAACAATGTTCAGGACAGAGTAAGAAAATCACAGTAAGACTGTTCATGAGCAGTGGTCCCAAAATGCCTAAGTTGAAAATTTGGTGAAGAAATAAAAAAATAACTGTGTTATGAGCATGTGTTGTGCAGTTTCCATGCATGCTTTTAACTTTGAGATTTTTTAATATTTTTTCTCCAGATATTTCACATTGCCATTTTTTCACAATTCCTTATGAACAGTACAGCTTCATTTTTCACATCCTGCCCAAAATGTGTTTTCACACATCTGGTGCACAGTGGCACAGTTGCTGTAGGAAAACAATGTTTGGGACACAGTAAGAAAATCACAGTAACACTGTTCATGAGCAGAGGTCCCAAAATGCATATGTTAAACAGCTGGTCAAAAAATTCCACAAAATGACTGTTACAAGTGTGCATTGCGCAGAGTCCACGCACCATTGTAAGATCAAAAATGTTTAATATTTTCACTCCAGATGTTCAACATCATCATTTTTGTGCATCTTCTTATGAACAGTACAGCTGTCATTTTTCACATCCTACCGAAAATGTGGTTTTGCACATCTGGCGCACAATGGCACGGTCGCAGTGAGAAAACAATGTTCAAGACAAATCAAGAAAATCATGCTGCCACTGTTCATGAGCAGAGATCCCCAAATGCCTATGTTAAAAATTTGGTGAAAGAATTCCAAAAAACAGACTGTTACGAGCGTGCGTTGCCTAGTTTTCATGCACACTCATAATGTTAAGCATTTTTATATTTTCACTCCAGATTGTCAACATTGCCATCTCTTCATACGTCCTTATGAATGGTGCAGCTGACATTTTATGTGGTGCAGAATGGTGTGGTCACTGTGGGAAATCAACGTTTGGGACACATTAACAAAATCACAGGGACACTGTTCATAAGCAGAGGTCCCACATGCTTTCATGAGGTGGGGTCACAAAAAGGCCATGTTGAAAATTTGGAGTGCGAATACAAACAAACATCCAAGGCGTTAGGGTTTCTAACCATAACATCCCACCCTGTACAGACTAGCAGGCATCAGGGTTTGCCTTTGGATTGTCGGCTGTAATGCTCACGCCATTGCACCCCCACCCTGCAGCCACTGACAGGCATCCAGGTGTGCCTTGGACTCTTCGGCTCCTAAGTTCACCCCATTCACCTATGATGTACCCATCTCAACATACTTCATTATGAAATGGGGTGAGTGTACAGCCTGATGACCCCAAGGCACAATGCGACACTTGTCAGAGTCTGCAGGGTAGGGTGAAGTGAAATGGCATGAGCACTATGGCCAGTGATCCAAAGGCACACCCCAATGCATGCCGCTCTCTGCAGGGTAGGCTGGGGTTCACGTCAGTTCTATACTTCACTGCCATTCCTAGTATGCATCTCTCTCTAACTCTTGAACTACCAATGCCAATGCCAGCAAGACAACATTCGGCATTGACAAATGCTTGTTTCTACTGATATGATCAGATTTTTCTACACTTTTTATGTACATTTTTCTGTGCATATTTTAATTAATTACTTTACTGGAGGACCCATTTTATAAGCAGAGTAAGACACTCCGAGGTGTGGTTTATGGCCTAATAAGAGCACTTCCCAGGTGCAAAAGGCACTTGGCGCAAACACCTCATTCCTCATTACACATCTGGGGCGTGCTCTTATCAGGCCATAAACCACACCTCATTGTGTCTTATTCCTTATGTATAATTCCCCTGTATCCTGCATATTCTGTTTTGTGATGTAACCACACAATCTGAATTTTAAATGAGCTCGCAAGTCCTACATCTGGATTGATTACAGGGTTGTGTACCATTTAATGTCATGGTACCCTGTTCTGGTGCAAGTTTACTCCTAACAATCAAGTTGGCTAAATTAGGTGGTTGTTTAAAAGATAACAGTGGTAGTCCTTGAAAAAATACAATTTAGGGTCTCATCCTCACTAAATAGAGGGTGGAGGTCCTTAATAATTTTAAGTAGATGTTCAAGGTCAGGATGATACGTGACTACTAAGGGTATTCTGTTGGTAGTGGTCCTTTCCTTATACTGAAATAGTTACTCTCTAGGTACCTGTGTTGCACATTATACTGCTCTGTCAATTTCTCTGGAAGAGTGTCCCTGCTCCATAAAGGTGTTTTTCAACATGGCCAAATGTGTATCTCTGTCTTCCTCATTTGAACAAATACGGTGATACCGAAGTGCTTGACTGTACATGATATAGAACCTTAGCAATCAAGTATATGAGTACTGATGATCCTTCTGTGTGAGGACCTATGTTGGCTATCTTAGTAATTTTGGTGGTTTTAAAACTTTTACTAGGCCAGAAGCCTGAAGCCATGCCTGCTTGGGACCAGCATTTGAGTTGAGCCATTGTGTTCACCAGGGGGTGCTAAGGACAAGCTTGAAAGTCTGCACAACATTGCAACAAGGACCAGCTGCTGAAACTACTTGCTACAGGAAGGATTTTTCCAATATTGGATGAAGCAAGGACTGTGTTTACCTACTAAGTATCGACTGAAGTAATGTCTTAGAATTTCTGCTAAAAGTCTAGACAAGAGACTGACCTTGAAATTCACCAGCCAAAGCAGACATGCAGTGCTGTTGGATAACAGTGAGTCCAGAGTTGCAGGTTCAAGAGCAGAAAGGAACTGAAATGGGAAAAAGTCATAGAATCCAGACAGGAAGGGCTGACCACCTCTCTAGGTCTCCCCTAATCATAGCCAACAGGGGTGAAAGATTTATTTTCACCAAATTGATGACCGAATGAAAAATGCAGATTCCCAGATGCGTAACTGTTTCAGATGCCCAACAGAGTCTCAAATCTAAGACCTGTTGTTTAAGAACGTGAACATTCAGAGGTAACACCTGTGTCTTGTCAAGGTTAAGTTTATACAATATTTATGAAGGCTACATCAAAGACAAACCTTTTCTATGAATGAACAAAATTTAGGTTTATTTTATATTCATTAAACAATCCTGTGTTATATAGTTAGAAAAAAATCAGAGTTTTGATGAGAAAGAACAGAGAGCTGTGATAAAGACAAGCTGATCTCTTATAGAGAAAGATTTTCTCTACTTCAATTCAGCATTACGACTCAAATGATCAACTTTTATAAGAAGAGAATTATATATTTTAAGCTAATCTATCTAAACACAAACCACAGACTGAGTTTGTAAGAAATCTGGTTAGCAAACCATTAACTCTACAGCCTGCTGTGATTGGGAATCTGAAGTAGCAAGCTACAGTACTTCAAGATGATGTAATCGATCTCCAAACCTGACTGAGAGAGATAGAAATAATGCCTCTGTTTTCAGCCACTGTAGAGCAAGTTAACAAATGTTGATTTAAAGAAAACCACAAAACCAAACAGCGTGAAATTTTCAGGAAACACTAATCATGACACAGGGACTTGAATTCAATCTTTATTAACAATATGCAAAAACCTTTGCTCATGCTCTTTAATATGATTTTAATTTCCACAAAAATCATTGGCCTATGCAAATGAATCTGATAGATTTCTTTCACTGAGTGACCAAGGAACTAGATCATGAGGAGCGGTGGATGTGGCCTACCTAGATTTCAGTAAAGCTTTCAACACTGTTCACACAGGTGACTATTAAGCAAGCTAGTTAGCTTAGGAGTGGGTCCAAAAGTGGTAAACTGGATAAGAAATTGGTTAGGGGATAGGCAACAGAGGGTGGTGGTAAATGCAAATTCACTCCAAGGAAGGAAGGTTGACTAGCAGGGTGCCTCAGGGATCAGTACTGGGATTGTTCCTCTTTAATGTCTTTATAAGTAACATTGCTGAAGGGTTGAAAGGGAAAGTCTGCCTTTTTGCAGATGACACCAAAATCTGCAATAAGATGGACATTCTAGGGGGGCTGGAAAGGATGTGCAGAGACCTTAGAAAAATAGAAGAGTTGTCAAGGGTATTGCAGCTGGGTTTCAATGCAAAAAGGTGCACAATAATGCACTTAGGGCACAGAAACCCAGGGGAGGAGTTCAAAATGGGTGGAGTGGCATTGATGACCACCAATCAGGAAAAATACCTGGGAGTAATCATATCAGATAACATAAAGGCAGTGCAACATGGCAGTAGGGAAGGCTAGTGGGATACTGGGGTGAATAGGGAAGGTTTACCTATGTCGAATTGACAACACTGTTGTTGAAGTTCGGCAAAGCAAGATCCCCAGTGTCGACAGGTGACATTTCACCTGTCTGACATTGAAGTGTTTCTCTTGGGGGCTGTGCCCCTCAGAAACCCCCATGTGGGGTTGCTGTGCCCCCTGCACCCCTTCTAAAGCATTATCAGCTTCAAATTGGAGTTGATTTGAAGGGGGTCAGCACAAGATGAAAGGGCAAATTTCATCCTCAGGTCTCCCACAGCGACAATTTGAAATTTGTCTAAATTGTTGCTGGGGGATTTCTCTTAAATGTTTCAATGTACGGTCAGCACACCCACAGGGAGGGTATCAGCAGCAGAAAGAAGGAGGTGGTGTTGCCTCTGTGTAGATTGCTGGTAAGACACCATCTAGAGTATTGTGCCCAGTTCTGGAGATCACATCTGTGAAGGAGATCCAGAGGAGGGCAACTAAGATGGTGCAGGGTCTGCTTCAAAAGCCCTACAAGGAGAGACTAAAGGACCTCAATATGTACACCCTGAAACAGAGGAGGAGAGATATGATATACACCTTTAAATACCTCACAGGGGTAAATAAGGTACAGAAAGGAAGCATTTTCAGAAGAAAAGGTGCATAAGAACAAGGGGACATGCTATGAAGTCAGAGGGGGTAGGTTCAGAAGAGATGTGAGGAAATACTTCTTCGTAGAAAGAGTGCTAGATTCTTGGAGTACCTTTCCATTGGAGATGGAGGAGGCAAAAACAGCAGTGGGATTCAAGAATGCATGGGACAAGCACAAGGGAATCATAGTGGAAATAAAGGGGTGGAGGGAGAAAGAGCTGTAGAGTGGGTGTGGTCTGCAGTGATACTGTAGGCAGGAAGAAATGGGCAGACTTGATGGGCCAAGCAGTCCTTATCTGCTGTCAAATTCTATGTTTCTATGTTTCTTGAGAAAATTATTGTTTAGTACAACAGCCTAAGTCCCCAAATTGCTGATAAATCTTTTAGCAATTTGGTGACTAAAATCCCCACAATAAGGGGACTGAAAAAAAAATTAGGCATAGCCCCTATGATGATTTCGCAGTGGCTCTACTGGCTAAAATAAGTCTGGATCACCACAGTTACCAATTTGATAACCGGGTAACTTTGCACCGTCACAGATGGGCCCATACTCTGTGGTGCAGGGTCTAGCTGCACCCCAAACAGGAATGACCATCTGCAGGATATGGTGCACTAAACAGGAGAGCATGACTATGCACAGGAGCTTCTGCTTCCATGCCAAAATGCATTTATTAAAGCCACTGATGTGCATAACAGGTGCCGAAGGAATACATTACAAACAGACACTGGCCAGCTGCTCTAGCACTTCACTCATGGGGAACTTCGTTATGGAGGGAAGTTCAACATTTTTGAGTGCTCAAAAATGTTTAGGTGAAATGTCAAGACAGTCTAGACTAGAGTCCTTCATCAGCTTAGCCAAAGGCACAGCAGCATGCTGGTTTTTCAAGTTAACTTTAAAAACAGATGCTTACTTAGAAGTCCTGAGAAAAATGTTCACGTAAATGGTTGACATTATTAGGACCATGGGAATATTACCCTGGCCCACAGCACTCACCCCTATCCACCCCCGCTGTCTACCCTGACACTCCATGGTTGGAATTCATCCATGCCCTCCCAAACCTTCGAACCCTGCCCATTCCTTTCACCACCATGGCCACCTCCTTTCCCAGCGTACACCAAAGAAGTTGACTTGCTGCCATGCCCAGACCAGAGCCTTGGCCCTCCTGCTTCTACTTTCTGGCAACATACATCCCAACCCAGGACCAGCCCCCTCCCACCCATCAACTTGGTCCACTGGCCTTAAAATACCTCTATGAACATATGCAGCCTGCTGAAAAAATTGACGCCCTCCAGTGCCGGGCCACGGCACACCAACTGGACATCATAGCCCTGGTAGAAACCTGGCTGTCCAAATCCACCCTTGACTCTCTTGTCTCCCTCCCTGGCTATACCCTATACCGGGAGGACTGAGTAGGCAAATGAGGGGGAGGCTGTGCAATCTACACTAGGGACATAATTACTGGTCAAGCACTCCCTACCCCTGCCCTTGTAAATGAAGCCCAGGCCCTCACCCTCAAGCTCACCCCTGACCCCTCTAGGGGCCCTCTCTATTTCACCACTGCCTACATTTCCCCAAAAACCAGAACCCAGCCCTGGTATCACTAACTGACTATCTGGCCACCCTTCCCATGCGGTGGAGCAAATCCTAGTTGGTGACCTAAACATAAACTGGCTCAGCCCCTCCTCTTCCTCAATCCAGGACACTTTTGCCGCCCAAGATCTGACGCAACTCGTCACCCAACCCACTAGAATAAACCCAAAAACAGGAACCAGCACCCTACTGGATGTACTCATCACCAATCGACCCCAAAAAATCCAAAACATCCAGGTCCTACCAGACTCCCTAAGTGACCACTCCCCTATCCTATTTCTATGGGCAGCCCCCAATCCCAAACCCAAAGCACAAACCATCCTCAGAAGGCGCCTTCAACCCGGTGGGCTGAAAAAACTTAAGCAGTTTCTCACCCAGATAAACTGGTCCCCCATTCAGCATGCACCCGACATTGACACTGCCCTCGCTTTCTTCTCCCAAACGTTCAACAATGCCTGTGATCTCTTTGCACCCTTCACCAAAACCCGATCCAAAAAACAGAATGCACCCTGGGTCAGCCCTGCCCTCCTACAATTGCCTAGAAATCGGGATAACCTCTGGCACCGTGCCACTGAAACAGGCCGGCTGGCTGATAGACAAGCCTACAATGCAGCCCGGAATAAGTGCTCTTGGGCGGTCCGTAAAGCCAAGGCTGACCACTACCAGGCCACCCTCACCTCTTCCTGGGGCTTGGCCCGCAAGTTCTGGGATAATATTAAACAGTTAAATGGAAAGTCACGGTCCCCTCCCCCATCTCAGCTCTCTAGTGATGGTACTACCTCCACCGATCCTGCCTTCATAGCTAACTGCCTCAACACCGCTTTCACCGACCTTAGCTCAGTCCTCCCCAGTAATTTCTTTGAACCCCCAAAACCAACCCCCGTCCGCCACCACCCCAGCTTCCATCTACGAAGGTATCTGCTCGGGAGGCCAGACCCATCCTTATCAAAGCTTTAAATGGCAACCAATCCCAGCAGCGACTCACTGGATCCCAGTATCCTCAGGTTGGTGCTAGATGAAGTCCTAGCCCGCTCACCAGCCTACTAAACCGATCGCTCTGCCTGGGACAATTTCCTTCTGCCTGAAAACAGCCATAGTCACGCCCATTCATAAAGGTGGTGACAGGTCTGCAACCAACAACTACTGGACCAATCTCCATCCTCCCTCTCAAAGCCCTGGAAAAGTCATGGCCATTCAAATCACCGAATATCTATCTAAGCATGACATCTTATGCCCTGAGCAGCATGGCTTCCATGCTGGCCACAGTACCAGCACTGCGCTAATTGAATTCTCCAATTTCCTTCACTCCTCCCTGGACACCAGCTCACTAGCTGGTGCAGAGTTCATTGACCAATCAAAGGCTTTTGACACTGTCTCCAACCCTCTTCTGCTGAACGCCCTCTGCCACACTGGTCTCGTGGCTGGCCCACTAGCATGGTGCTCCAAGCTACCTAAGCTCGGTCACAGTGTGTTAAAATCAATGGAACACTCTCTGATACCCATCCCATACACTCAGGAGTTCCTCAAGGCTCCATCCTGGGCCCCCTCCTCTTCTCACTCTATCTGAACACCTGCCCAGTGCTTGCTCTGGCAAAATGCTTCTGTATGCTGACGATGCTGTCATTTTTGCCACCCACCGCAACCCCATCTCCCTTCAGGATTCCCTACAACAGTCCTTCAATGAGGCAGATGCCTGGTTTAAGGAGCACAGACTCATCATTAATCTTAAAAAAAACAAAGCTATGCTTTTTGCCCACCCCTAAAACAAAGCTAGCAACCACCCACTCCATATTCTTCCTAGTACCAAACAACCTCTGGAACAAGTCTGCTCCTACAAATACCTCAGGATTACCTTCAACTCAGCCTCACTTCCACAAACACATTGATGCCCTTGCATCCGCCACCAACATCGACGGCATCCTCTTCCGCCATCGAAACTGCCTCCCCCAAATGCTCTCCGGCTTGCTGTCACATCCTCAGTACTGTCCCTGGTAGACTAGGTAGCTACTAATCTATGGTGCTGCTAACACAACTGCCTCAAAAAATTCACATAACCTAAAAAGGCTTGCAGACTGATTACTAGTGCCCCCAGGCTCACACACACCTGTCAACTGTATAACGATGCTAAACTCCTGACCCTAGATGAGCGGCACGCTATCATATCTGCCTACTCACTAAAAAACCCTACTCGGGCTCTCTCCACCAGGGGTGACTGCATCCATCCACCGGATCCCACCCACTGTTGCTACACAGTCCTCCTACAAGACCACTCTACTGGTCCCCAGATCAAGAACCACTCATGGTCAGAGGTCCTTCTGGTACAGAGCCCCACTCTGGTTTAATTCTCTCCCTGCCACCATCTCCAATGCCACCACAATCTCCAAATTCAAAACCACTCTTCGCAGCCAACTCCTCAACACTTGTAGCTGTTCCTGTCTCTGAATGAGGCCCTACCTCGACCTCTCCACTCGTGACAATGCCCACCGGGCAGCTCCCCACCTAGCCCACCCCCATCCCTTACCCAGCACACCATTCCTAAGCATAACCTGGCCAGAGCCTGCTGTCTCATGCCAGTTGATTGCTCAGCAAGTGAAACCAATTGTGTCAGACCTATTTCTATTACATGTACCCTGTAACTCAAATGTATGTTGTTTGACCACAGTGTGACGTGGCGCCTCTAACAAACGCCTACTTGAAGAAAACCTGTACTATATAATCTAAATGCTATGTATGTCTCAATGTGACGAGGTACCTTTGGAAACGAGCCTCTGGCTCAAAGGTTGTAAACTGATTCTCACAAATAAATAAAAATAAATAAAAGTAGATGGTGTGCCCATGTAAATTGGCTGACAGTTCTCACCAACTCTATCCAGATAACAATGCCTTCCCCATATGTTCATCTAGTTTATTGTTGAATATGGTTAGGTTGTTGCAATTTACAATCTAATCTTGGAAACTATTCCACCCTGAGACCACCCTCTGCATATTATTAGATCAGTACATTGGCTAGTATGCCCCATGGTGGCCTGAGTACCACTGTATGCCTAACACTAGAGTTCAAATAACCGCAACTTCAACTATACATCTATAGACACATACATATGCAGTATGAATGCCTTTAAATCTCTATATGCTCGGTATGTGTGTGAGCCATGCAATTGCTACCACAACCCTAATTTTGTCCGAAGCATCAGGCTGCTGCCCTCTGAGCATAGTTGAATTTATGATCACTTGTAACCTTTGGTGACCTTAACTCTGTGAGTGTCTTATGCCTTAAATGTTTTTCCCTCTAGAAATCCCTGTGAGGTTACTATCTCTTCATGGCTTCATGGCGCTACACCTTACTCACCCTGCTGTCTTTTAAATATTGCTTTATCTGTGGCTTTTATTCCCCTACCCTGCACCATTTAACTTCCTTATTTCATCTTTGTATTCCCTTTCCACTGCATTCCACTCTTACTATCGCTTTCCTCTGTCCCCTATCTCTTTTCCCTGCCTTAGACTAGCCCTTCAGGGGCTCCCTGCCCCTCAGGTTGGAGAAATGTGGATACCAGGTGGTTGTCGCTTCCATAGCTGCTGCCTGAGACATCATGACCCGACTCCTTACTAGCGAGGTGCGGCATTGCTGATACCCAATCGGAACAAGCATGCTTTTCTGCTCTGGTGTTTGACTGTCTCCTGCAGTCTACTCCTGTGTCTCCCTCAATACTAAGCTAAAGTCTGATTTTCTGTCTAAAACTTGCACAAAAAAGAGCTGTACTTACTTATTGCCTAGCAGTTATGACCTCTATTTTTTCCTGTTTAGAGTGTCAGGAGGTGGGACTCTTGTTTAATTACACTCCTTTCTGAATTTCTGTGGTTGGGCCAGTCTTTAGGCATCAAGGAATACCCAGTTCTGTTGTCCTGCTGTTTTGGTCCTCCCACTGGTTCAGATGTTCCATTATCCATGGTCCAGTACTTAATACCAACCCTTCTTCCATCCCCTGCCAAGGATATGCTCTCCACAGGCTCCCGGCCCATAGGTGTGGGAAACCTGGGCACTGGGCAGTTAGAGCTGCCTCTACATACACCTAAGAACCTAAGTTCAGATTCCCATTAGCAAGCACAGCATTAGAAGCCATCCATTCGAATGTGAGCACTCTTCAACGTTGACTTCTGATTGGTTCCTGCAGTCTGCTTCTGTGTCCATTCTAAACCAAGCATAATTCTGATTTCCATGCTGAAATTTGCCAAAAAAGAGCTGTAATTACTTTTCTCCTTGACCGTTAAGACCCTTATCCTTCTGTTTAGAGTGTTACATTTAGGGATGCTGTGTGATTACACTACTTTTGAAATTCTGTGCGTGCGTCAGCTCCCTACACCTGCGGCTGATCATTTCTCCCTGCTGAAGTTCCTACTAAGCCTCATCTTATGTCCTTCTTAAATATTACAGAAGCACTCTGAGCTGATATGACTGATGTAACATTGAGTACTTACAGTACCTGCATTAATTGCATTAATCGTTTTTTACTTGTGTTATTTTGCTCTATTGTAAATACCTCTGTATGCAATGTACCATTTGACCTGGAGCTAACCAGGTACATCTTGTAAATGAGCTTGCTCAATGATGTTCACCTGGATAAATAAAGATTTTGATTGATTGATTGACTGATTGATTGATACATAGAAGTATGGGCCGCTTCATTTGATTGGGTCTGCCACAGTGAATGCCAGTGGGAAATGCTATCCCAAGAACTTACAATACTTCACATTGCCTTTGATTCATCTGATGAAGGCCTCTTAAAGGGCTCATTTGCCTGAAATGTCCAGGCATATCAGTGAAACACATTTAAAGAAATCATTTGATCTATTTATCATAGTAAAATGGCAACTAGTAATTAGTAGGACTTTGATGAACAAATCCCTTGGGTTGCTCAAAGATGTTTCAGTGAAATGACAACAGCAAAGCAGTTATTTAGTTTAAAATGTTTTCAGATGGAACCGATAAGGAACCCTGCAGGGCAGGTGCACTATTCAGCAGATTCAAAGGAAGTGGGTAGTCCCTTATCTATGCCTCCCTGTTTACAGTATGCTGGGATTTTAACAATGATAGAAAAGGTACAACTTTTGCCAGTTTTGAAATTGATTGATCATGATTACAATGACTGTGTGAGACACACATCATACACCATTGATCTGATTTTGTTTCACAGATTTTATTGCCCAGTAATTACAGTACAGAACTGTTAATTAGGAGGGTCCTAAATCAGGGTAGAAGCAGTAACCCCTCTGAAAACAAGGGTGGGTGTTGAAACAAAGCACAACAAGAAGGGCAATCTTTTGTTGAGAGGTTGCATCAGAAGAGCCCTGTAGTGGAGGTAGGTTGCAAGAGCAGTGCAACCAGTAGTGGATCTGTTTGGAACCTGTTGAGACTGTGATGCCCTTGGGTCCCCTACCTTGCCCACTAGCTAATTGCACTAGTTTTAGACTTTAGCATATGTTGGCATAGTTATTTTAGTTCATAAAAGACTTACTTCCAGTGGCATGGCTTGTATTTAATGGTGAGCAGCGAGTGTGAGACACTCTGCTTTACAACATGAAGTTTTCTGTTTTGGAAATGTAGTGGAAAAAAAAAATAATCAGCACAAATGTACCTGTTGAAAAGGAACCCAAGTTGACAAATTTGCAAAAAAAAAAAAACAACCCCAAAAAACACACACACTTAAAAAGTCTAAAGTGCAGCAGCAGCAGATTAAAAGTTGGTTATGCCTGCTAGAAATGCACTTCTGTGGTGGTATGAGGGTTCAGGTCGGGGTGCAGGAGTGTAGTGAGAGATGTCAGTATTTTAAAAAAAAATTGTTATTTTAGTTTCATCTTTATATTCCCTCACTACATAGCTGATCCTCATCCCTGGCATCCTGACAGCCCTGTCACCTGCTGTCTCGTGGCTTACTCACCTGCTTTTAGTGCCCATAGGTTACCCATTGTGGCAGAGTCTCTGAGTACCCCAAGCCCTGAAGGGTGTTTAGTTTGGGTGTTGGCAGGGTGCCCAGTGTGCAGTGCAGGGCCTGTGGAAGGATACCAATCCATCCACCTCAGCCTGGCAGTGTTTCACATTTTTTCTCAAGCCCCTATCTCTTCATAGAATTGTAGAAGCTTGATGGCAGAAAAGATCCATAGCGGCCCATCTAGTCTGCCCTTTTCCCCCCTACACCGCTCCCTCCCTGGCAGCCCCCGCCCTCCCCTGATACTCAGCCCCATATGCTTGTCCCATGCCCTCTTGAATTCTTCCACCGATTTAGCCCCCACTACTCCATCTGGTAGTCTGTTCCAGGGCTCCACCACCCTCTCTGTGAAGAAATTCAAGGACTGCAGGAGACATAAGCACACAAGCATACTCACGTCGCAGGAAGGAGGCACCTGCCTACCCACTTGTGGCTCCATCTTGCCCTGCCACCTGTGGTCCCCCAGCTGGTGGCAGCACAAAATTCTCCCTCCTGAGAGAAGAGCATCCTGTGGGATCCTCCAACCTCCTCCCACTGACTGGCCTCTGATGATTTAGGCTCGAACAGGGATTGCCGGCATCATGAGCAGTAGTGCTACTTGTGCAGACAGGCAAGCTTGGAATGACAGTTTTGTAAGCACTCTTTCCAAGTACTGCCCAGCACCAGTCTCCATGGTAATGTACAATGTATTTTGGAATGCATACTGTAATAAACAGTATCCAACCATAAAACAAACCAGTGTGGCAGTGGAAGATTGTTGTCCCACTATTCTGAACTGGCTATAACACTGAAAGAACAACATTTTGACAGGTACTAAAAACAAATATAAATCAATGTGAGAGTGCATGCCTATGCCTTCTTCAGGTGACTTGGGTGAAGAAGTTGAATATGCACAGATGCTGGCAAAGTGCCAGGATAGCACTCATTTGAAGGAAAAGCCCTGAAGAGTGCAGTTTGCACATCAAACAATAAAACTGATGCCATTCTACATATTGTTTCAGAATTACAGCAGTTGCAAGAATCCAGTTTAGCAGCACTAAAAAAAAAAACTCTCAGAAATCTTATCTGTGCTACTTGTTTATACTAAGTGTTGCCTAGGAGCACTGCTCAGAAACTGCAGGGCTTAAAGACAGAACATTTACAGGTGCAGATAGACCTTTTATAGTTCACATCCCTACTCTGTGTCAGGCATTGGATATTTATTTAATTAGTTTTTGTTGACCAGAAAAGAGGGTGAGCAAAATGCCTATTTTCACCCTCGTCTGGGTCAGGTGGGGATACAGATGGAAACCAACTAAAATTAAACCAGATTAAACTTGGGTGGTATGTAAATGGGGAAAATATGGCCAGGACACTGGGAAATTTCTCCTCTCCAGTAGGGGAACCTCTGTCCAGCTACAGGCTGGCAAGATGGCCATTCAGGCAGCAGGAGGAGTTGGAGCTGGAGCAGGAGCTGGAGCTACATAAGTTATTTACTAAGATGCAACGGAGATTACTGAGGACAACAAAGAACCTGGGCCAGAAATTGCCATGAAATTTATGGACACACAAGCCTCTGATGTATTGCCTTTACCAAAAACTCCATTAAGTTTGCAACCTGAAAGTACTAAAACATCTGAAATAAGAGATTTCCAGTGATATACAGCAGAAGAATTGTCTAAATTGCAACATAGAGGAGAAATCCTAAGTGCTACTAACAGGCAGCAGGATGTCTGACCTACAGAAAAATTATTGGAAGCCAACCATAGGAGGGACAAATCGCTGAAATTACAAGCAGAAGAGGAAAGAGTTTTACAGCACCTGGAAACTGGTATAGGTGATGTTGCACTGATAAAATCTAGGCCAATGACAAAAGTCACACACTGAGTAAATCTCCAGGACTAAATTACTTAGTTCTACAGTTCAGCCTATTTGGTCTCGGAAAAGGCTGTCCTTGCTGCAGGTTGGAAGAAAGCTACAAACAGGACAGGATGGGCTGGAATCAATCCCACTGCCACAGAAATCCTCAGTCTGCCTGTTAAATTGGAGCAATCCTCAGGTACGGTCCCAATAATTTTACAACCAGTTTAATACAAATCTACTGAAAAGTTATAGTTGGGGTGAGTGGTCCACCCTCTTGTAGCACTTCCTCTCAGTCTCCTCTCTTATCAATTACTCCTTCATCCTCTATCTTTCACTTTCCTCTCCATTACATTCTTAATCTCCCTCTTCTCTACCCCCTTTCAATCATGGTCCATACTGCCTGTGGTAACGACCTCCCCACTCTTCTTACTTATCTCTAGCCCTCTTCATCTCTCTGCCTATCGACATTCACACCATTAGCACTTCACATTATCTCTTAAAATGTCTGTGTTGTCTTAATATTGCCTGATTTATTGCCTTCTGTAACATTACTGTTGTTTTTTTCATTTTTGTCTGCGCTGTTTGCCTCCCTTTATACCTGTTGTCAAAATTTCCATTGTTATGCAAATATTTCCTCATGTAAAGTTTATTATTCATGTATATTCTCCTTGAAGTTTTGTATTATTGCACTGTTTGCCTCCCTTTATACCCGTTGTCAAAATTTCGATCGTTATGCGAATATTTCCTCATGTAAATGTCTAGTATTCATGTATATTCTCCTTGAAGTTTTGTATTATTGTGTCTGTACTCTCCTGGGTCATGCCTGAAAATAGTCTTTTTGGCTAGTGCCCTTTCCCAGTTAACAAAAACCAAATAAAATAAAATAAAAAATGGCTGCAACCTTGTAAGCTGCCTCTGTAAGCTCCTGAAGCTGATGGCCTGCAGGCGGTGTAAAATTCTGTGCTGAGTGCTTTAAACTGCTGAATTGCTTGTCAATACTGTAGCAAGTGCAGCTGGACCAGTGTCAGAGCTAAAGAGATGGACAACTCAAAGAAAAAATGAAAGGAGAGGGGGTCCTCTACCTCCTCTATCGATGTTTTGTTCGTCCACTATGGGCCTATGGATACATTTTTGAGAGCTGCTGGACCCAGCCTAGAGAAAGGAGAGGCACAGGGGAGAGCTGTGGTAAGCTCTGTGTACTCACCACCAAGGGCAGTACACACAACATTGGAGCCTAGGCCGCGAAATCAAGCGGTTGCCACTTCAACACCACAACTACAAAATGATGCAGATAATGTTGCCAGATACAGAACTGACAAATCCGAACAGGATTTCAGAGATAGTGAAAGGCAAAGAATTGAAAAATATAAAGCCTACCTTTTAAAAGAACCCCCATTACTATTGAAAATGGCTCAGGGAGGGAGTTGGAACTTCTGTATGAGAGAGCAGAGAGTGTGGAGTACAGAAATTTGGAAAGGATTGAAAGGTCTGAATGAGCACAGAAACCGCTAGAGGCCTGAGCTATCGGATACCCAAGAAGATGAGGACATGACGAAATTGAATTCTGCGGTCACTTGGGAAGCTCAGATGATAAGCGCTTTAGAAAACATTGGTACCTGGATGACAAAAATTGATCTGAGATTTTCACATATTGAAACAAGTATACAGTCTCTCAATGTAAAAACAACAACACTTGAGTCTGAAATAAGGCAGACCAAAGTTGACATGGAGCAAATAAATAAAGCTGTAAAGAACAAGAAAATAAAAATATCATCACCGAAGCTAAAATAACTGCAGTTATTGCTGGGCAAAATGTGCTTAACAGAAAGCTAGAAGTGCTTGAAAACGTAAACAGATATAAGAACCTATGTTTTCTTGGCATACTTTCTGTCTTGGATTCTGAATATCCTGAGCTGGGGAATTTCGTTAAAACCATATTACTCGAAACTTTCCAGTTACCAGAAGAAGACCCCCCCACCCATTTATTGTGAAGGAATACAGAGTAGCCACAAAATGAAACCCTAATGATTCAAAGCCACCCATCCTGGTTCAATTCACGTTTGAGACTGATTGGGACTCAGTTTTAAAACTTGCACTTGTGAGAAAAATATTGGAATATAAGGAACATAAATACTCTATCTTCCCTGATTTCTCTTTTGTGACACAGGAAAGAAGGAGATGCTTCCTTAATCTAAGAGCAGAAGTTTTGGAACTAGGGGCTACCTTTTCCCCTTCTCATGCCAGCCAAAGTCAAAATTGTGTTTAAAGGACACTCATATATGTTTTTTTGACCTAGACCTGGTTATGAGTTTTTTGCATAAACACAGTTCAGGTTATGATAATGTTTCTGACCTGGAATCAGATTTTGATACAGATATGCTTAAAACAGTAACAGAAATTGAAAATATGATGTTGGGGTCAAAATAAATCATAAATATGATATATTATATAAATAGTTAATTGGAAATATCGTATATATGTAATTTTGAAGGTGACCTCATTTCTTACTGGTATTTACCTACATTTACTAGACTCATCGATAAAAAGATAAATTTCAACTCTTGTTTGGTGCAGGCATAAGGTTCTGTTTAATGAACAGTTGATTTATTTATCAATCTGGATCTTTCGCCTTTCCCCTTTCTCTCTTCCTTTTGGTTTTTTTCCTTTTTTATTGGAAGGGACTGTAAGGTATACAAGAATATACTTTGAGAGTATGTTTTCATTTTTCTGTTACCCTTTTTTGAATTGTATAAAACTGAAAATTGAATTAAAATAGAAGTATGATAAAGTTACAGTTGCCATGGCAACACACAATAGCGGACCTGGTACAACCACCCCCCAAACTTTGCAAGCCAGCACTGCATTTCAGGGAGCCCAAAATCAAGCATGCTCCCAGAGACAGGTCACAACAGCGTCTGCGAGAAAAACAAAACTGAGCACCCAAAGCGAATCCACGATCTCAAAAAAGACCCAGGTAGAACAAACCCCTGAGCAATAGATTATGCCCCTAAGCATTGGCCCAGTTATTCCAACTATGTCTTGGGCAGAAATTATTGACAATCAAGCACCCTTGCAGCAGACTGATAATTTAAATAACACACTTTCCCTGCCTTCTACTGATAAGCAGGGAAAATCTGATAACCAAATGGATCCTTCAGACCCCACTTCAGGTAATAATAAAGAGAGGGTCCCCACATGCACTTTTAAGCTCTCTGACCTTTTCTCAAATTTGGGAAAACCTGCAAAAAGAAAAAATGCTGTTCGACTAAAATATATGGGAGGTTTGGAGGAACAACAAGACAGGGTCTACGTGGCAAGGAAGCTACTAAAAGAAACAATGCTTTTCACAGCTACAGAAGTTTTTGCCTGTATACACACTTCAGGAGACACACAGTTTGATATAAGTTTTCAGACACCAGTACTATTGGGCAAATTCTGGCTCAGATATCAGAATCTAAAACACACACCTGTCTGGACACCTTTCATAGTTTTCCCCCTAACTAAGCCCACATGGAAAACAGTTGCGATTCTTTTTAAAAATGAGAGAGTGAATCTTTCAGATATACTGCACTGGGTTAAACAAAGGGTGGAGGCAATTGAATGTCCACAACCTAGAACAGACTCTGAAAACATCTGGACAGGGGGTTGGCATATTAAGGTAAAACTGAAGAATACTGCAAATGGTCTACAACATCTCCCTAGCAGCTTCTACATAGGGAGAGAAAGAGGTTTCTGTTTCTACGCAGGACAGCCAAAAACTTGTCACAGATGTGGATCTTTCTCTCACCTGAGTAATGCTTGTGACACCATGGTATGTGATTTATGCTTAGGAGTGGACATTCAAGTCATTTCTGCCCCAGCCCTGTCAGATGCAATTTATGTGACAAATATGAACACTCATACAAACAGTGCCCCGGGCTGCACATAATCGGGGGTCCTTTTATGACCAAGAAGACATAGTCTTAGAAGCCCAGAAATGGAAAGAGGTGGAGAAAATTCTAAACCTGCCTCTGGGATCACTACACAAGAATCCCTCAGGAAAATACAGAGAAAATACTTAGAAAAAGCATCTCAGGAAGTTACAATGTTGAATAAGAACTTGGGGCAAATACTGTAGTGGAAGATCACCATCTCCCCCACCGGATCAGCAAGAGATACTCCTCCCACCCCAAGAGATGCCCTCGCCCCACTCCACAGGATGAGATTACAGTAGTGGGTGGAAACGGAAAATCTGAAAATCAACCCCTAAACCAAAAGTGTCTAGACTCAGCTTGGTAGTCACCAGAAACAGCTACTCAGCACTGGCTAATACCACTGGGGATGAGGTGAAGGCTCAGACATTTCCTCCATAACTTCCTCCCAGAAGGAAGCCTCTGACACAGAAGGCGAACCTGCTAAAAGGAAAAACCTTTACAAGAACCAGGAAGAAAAAGTCAAAATAGTATGTTTTCTTTGTTCACTTTCCTTTTGAATGCTCTCTAATTTACGCATTATTTCATTGAATGTAAATAGTATTAGCAACTATTTATTTATTTAAAAGTTTTACCAGGAAAGGCATACTGATCAGACTACTGCTCGATTCCAGATGCGTTCTGGGGGTGTTGGGGACAGGAGGATACATTTCAAATACATAATACAGAAATTACACAGAATATATACATAAATATATACAGGAATATATACAGTATGTACACAGCAAGCAAAAACAGTAAATCAGAGTTAATAAGGCAGCAAATTGGTAGAAGGTACAAATGACAACTAACAGGGTCAGAGATAAAAACAATGGAGTAACCACAGCTGGAGCAAGTTGGAGAGCTGTCCCTTGTCTAGTGTGAGCTTAGGCTGCATGAGCAGTTGGCAGAGCAGAGCAGTGCCCTTTGAGGAGGGAGTTGAGTTTCTGAGGGAAGGGAGTGTGCCAAAAGTCTTCAGGCAAGGAGTTCCATAGCTTTGGCATGCGAGCTCTAAAGGCCAGTTGGCCAGCAGAGGTCGCCATGTATGGGATTTGAAGGAGCCAGTAGTCAAAGTTCCTGAGTGAGTAAGCAGGGGGTGTTTAAGTAGTATGGGTAGAAGCGAGGTAGGGGGGTAATAACTGGGCCCAGAATTTGGCTGTGAATCTACTGCAGTGGGACTAGTGCCAATCTATGAATGAAGGGAGATTTAGGGACTATGGTTGAAGGCAGACATTATTTTCATCCTTAAGTTTGACTAAAGCTGATATTATCTTCCTTCGGGATACAAGGTTAAAAACAACCAGTGATATAATTAAAACACAAAAACTATGGCCATAGGGACCATCAATATGGTTTTAGGGCAGTATGCTTCTCTGGGGTGGGTGTTTTGTTCACTTTTCAAGTGCACATGCAGAGAATCATGGATGTTGAACCAGGAAGAATGCTGTTTTTGGATGCTGTGCTTATGAATACAGCCATAAGACTTGGTATTATATATACCACAAACAAAACTGATAGAGTTGCACTTTAAAAGTGATGCAACCTTATCTACATACTGCAAGATTTGTTATCCTATGAGGTGATTTTAACTGTCCCTAGAACTTAAAGATAAACGGGAAGCACAGCAAAATTATTTTGTGACACCAATGCATTACAGAATGTACTATCCACAGCTAATATAAAGGACGCTACAGATGCCTTCATAAAATAGGAGGTCACACATATTTCAGGAACTCCATTTCCACTAGAATAGACTACATTTCCATCTCACACCGTGCGGTAATATCACAAGGGCGGATATCCATGCAAATGCAATTTCTGACCATATGGAACTTCACACTTACATTAATTTATCCGGTTCAATAAGGCTAGGATGAGGTGTCTAGAAATGGAATACCTCCCTCCTGGAAGATGGGGTTATTTATAAAGATTGTTTGGATTTTCTGAAACCTAGGCTTTCTATCTCGGTTTATTATGATTCCATCATAGAATGGTGGATAGAAACAAAACAGGAGCTGAAACTTTTTTGCAACATAAAGGGAAAAGGAAAACTATAGCTGATTATTTAAAATACTTGCAACTCAGGGCACAACTATTTAAATTAATATCATTGCAGGCAACAGAGAAACACTCATGTAAATCACAGACTGAACAAATTAAAACAGACATGAGGAAACACTTATATGACAGGGCAAAAACACTGTCTTTAGAACATCAGTTTGGGACACATCTAAAAAAAGGTTTGGTTGATGTTTTTAAATGCATTCAGGAACAGAACAAAAATAAAATTATTTATGACATTCAAACTGAAGATGATGTACACCTAACTCAAAGTGGCAAAATCTTAATGTTCAAAACACATATGAAGAGTTTATGACAGAAATCCCTCAGGCCTCAGATTTTGATGCATACCTTCATACACTTAAATCTAAGAATTTAACAACTATGGAATGCAAACAGCTGACACAACCCATGCTTCTTTCTGAAATAGAAGATGCAATTAAGTCACTCTTTTTACAGAAAGTACCAGGACCAGACGGACTAAGCTCAGAATTTTATAAGAAATTCATTGACTTGTGAAATTTATACTCGGAGAATTATTCTCCGAGTTACTGGAAACAAATACTTTTTCCAGTGAATGGTTGAAGGCTACCATGATACTACTACATAAGAAAAATGACATCGCTGAATTAAAAAAATGGAGGCCAATATCTTTACTAAATATAGATCAAAAAATTCTTACCAAAATTTTTACTAAGCGATTTATTCGATTACCCCAAAACATGTTTCCACGTCTCAGACTTGTGCCATCCCTGGCAGAAATATTATAGACAACCTTATCCAAATAAGAGAACTAGTAGAAAAAATGCATGCAGGATAAATTAGGGGGATTCTTACTCTCCATTGACCTAAAAAACCTTTTGATAGGATATCCCATGACATCCTATACAGGGCACTACACTACCATGGTATTCCGGAGAAATGTATTTTTTGGATCAAAATGATTTACCGGAAGGCTACTTTTAGATTATTAATTAATGGGTTTTATGGAAGGGAAATTAGACAGTGTCGTGGGTAAGACAGGGATGCCCCTGGACCCCATACTTTACATCTTCACTGTTGATAAACTGACACAAAAAATAAATGCATCCATAGATATCAGAGGATTTATATTACTGAAGGGGCGACACTAACAAAAATGTTAGCATATACAGATGACATCTGCCTTTTTTTACAGGATGAAACCTCTGGAACTGCAGTAAGTCAGATACTAGATGATTTTTCAAAGGTGTCAAATGCAAAAATCAACTTACAAAAAAGTAAAGCTATTCAGCTGGGTCACAGGGAGGCCAACATACACTCTATTGCAGGCATTCCTATTATTTCAGAAGGCCTTAAGATACTGGAATAATTTTGGGGTTCCACATGCAGGAACAGTTAATTGGGACCAAAAAATCACTGAAGGACTGTCCTAATGAATAAGTGGAGAAATATGCAAATTTCTAAGCAGAAGCAGTACCATTAATTAAAACCTTATTACTCCCATTTTTTATACATTTCTGCAATTTTCCGCCCGAATTTTGAAACAAGAATATATAGTCTATTTTTCCAAGCATCATGGGGCAACAGACTCAATCCCATAAAAGGAACTTCACATATTTATCCAAGAAAGGGGGTTGATAGTTTTCTTCTACACAATTTTTTCCATAACATAAGGCCTATTCTACTACCACTAATAAGGATTGGCAGGCCTGGATATACACAGATCTTGTTAAGATTTTAATTTGTGGAAAGATGGAAGACATGTTTTCACCAAATTTGGAAAAAGACAGACATATCATCATATTTTGTGTCTTGCTTCAAAAAATCAAGCAATGGAAAATCACCACTGAGATAGTCACTTTGTGCCCCAAAAGAAATTTATCAAATAACAATTGATGAGAACTTTTACAATCCTTTAATATTCCTAATGGGTCTTTGGATGATGCAGAAATAACTACAAAAATGCTTAATGACCCCAGAATACCTAAGTCCGTTTGGGAGAATACATTGCTATCTTGTTATGGCAGGCTGGGGGTTAGAAATAACCATAAGCACAAGCAAATTTTAGAAAGATTTTGCCCAAAGGACACTTGTAATAACTTACTTGAAACACAATCCCATCTCTTTTTTGAATGTAGCTGTACACAATCTTTTTGAACTCTTTTGAGCAAGTTATTACTTAAGCATCAATGGATTATCACACACTTGTGCTAGAAATCTATAGAGGCCCATGGTTGAGATATCACTCTAGTGCTCTACACATTATAACTAGTGTGTTAAAATATTATTTATGGATAGCCCGTTGTAAGTGGGTATTACAATAAATTTATTGGAAACAAATGGAAGTATTCCACAGAGTACAATCGAGGATAGAATCTCATTATAAAAATGATATTACCTACCTGACAAACAAACAGGTTACAGTTTTTAGGAAAAACTGTAAAAATTGATGGTATCATCCACCCTGATGCATGTGATGTTTTTGTTTTCTTGAATTATGGATTATTTTAGAAAGTAACAGTGTACAAATTAATGTATTACCAGATGGAATGTGTCGCTCTGTATCATATGGTTATAAGTATTGTACAAGTTTTATTTGTCCTAATAAAAATTCCCTTACTCTTTTCATAGGGGGCACTGGTTCCCGGTCTCCAGAATGAAGGACTCCAGTGGGAGCACGATGGAGGAGCAGGATGGAGGTATGGAGAACCCTGCAGTGGTGGCTGCAAATCAGGCAGCTGGAAAGCACCCTCTCAGTGGCCAGCAACATGCCTTACTATCTGCAGAATGTACTGATAAAGTCAGCGGTCAGGGCAGAAATGAGCCAACAGCTCTGCAAGGACATCTGATATCACTCAGTGCAGCAGTGCCACGGACCATGATCGACTCAACAAGCTCTCCTCAAGAAGAAATGACAGCTCCAGCAACAACTACATTACATTAAACAAGTTTTGGCAGCCCAAAGCATGGAAGATGAGAAAAAAAGGAAAAGAGGTCTACAGCGCTCACCAGGATCGGAGGTAAATCCTAACAAAGTTTTTGTATTTTCAGGAGCAGCAAACCTGTAAGTCTCCCCATAGTTCACCAGGAAACTGTGTAGTCCTGGCCCCAGCTCTCACAACAATTGGTCCCTAGAACAGACTCTGGTGGGGGCAGGATGGATGCAGTTGACAACAGGAGAATGGGTTCCTGACCCCAGTATACCTATACCTGGGTCTGCGGGGTGGAAAAATGGCAGATCCTGAGGCGAAAAACACCACCCCTTCAATATGAACATACAAAATTGCCAGCAGAAAAAGCCCACAGGTCTTTCAAGTCTGCCCAATTGTGCAGCTCTTGGTTTCATATCACTACAGCTGCCCCCCCCCACTCAAACCCCTCCCTTTCTCTTCTTTCCCAGTCTTTCCCTTTTTGTGTTTTTGTCTGTACAGTACTAACCCTGCCCTTGAATCTATCCCAGCCCCACTTAAAGCTATCCACTGTCCTTTGAGTGATTAACTCCTCCATTAGTGCGTTCCAACCCATCACCACTCTCTCTGTGAAGTAGTGCCTCCTCATCTCCCTCCTAAACCTTACCCCTTCCAACTTCAGACTGTGCCCCCTAGTGACCCTTCCCCCCTTAAAGTGGAACAATCCTACCTCCCTGTCTTTATTTATGCCTTTCAGATACTTAAAGGTCTCTATCATGTCCCCTCTACCCTTCGTCTTCCAGCCAGTACATGTTGAGCTCCTTCAAACTTTCCTCATATGGCAACTCCTTAGTCCCATGATAATTTTGTAGCCCTATACTGCACCCTCCAGTAATCTTACATCCTTTTTGAGGTATAGGCACCAGTACTGTACACAGTACTCCAAGTGTGGCCTCACCAGTAATCTATACAATGACAGGATGACATCCCTCTTTTGAGAGATGATCCCTCTGACAATGCACCCCAGCATCCTATTTGCCCTTGCTGCCACCATCCTATACTGTACTGATACCTTCATGTCCCCTGTGATTATCACCCCCAGGTCCCTTTCCTCCTCTGAAGCCATTACCTGCACTCCCCCAGCCAGTAGCTGTTCCTGGGATTAATGGCTCCAAGGTGCATGACCTTGCACTTCTTAGTGTTAAACCCCAACTGCCACTCCCTAGACCAGTGTTTGAGTTTAGCTAGATCATCTCTGTGTGCCTGTCTGTCTTCCTCATTGTCCAGTATTGCACAAATCTTAGTGTCATCCACGAACAGGTAGATCTTACCCTTGACCCCACTACAATGTCTGTGATGAAGACATTGAACAAAACAGGGCCCAGCACTGAACCCTGTGTTACTCCACTTGTTACTGGCCATGGCTTGGATGTCTTCCTCTTACAACTACTCTCTGTTGTCTACCCTGCAGTCAGCTCTCAACCCACTCCACCAGTCCCCCCCCGCCCCATGTCCTCAGCTTGCTCATTAACCTCCTGTGTGTCACAGAGTTGAAAGCCTTGCTGAAGTCCAGATACAGGACATTCACAGCGTGGGCCTTCGCCAACTACTTCCCAGTGACCCAGTCAAGAAATCGAGATCAGGTTAGTTTGGCAAGATCTTCCCGTGACAAACCTATGCTGTCTCTCATCCTGCAGCCCATTGCTATCGAGAAAGGTTATCAACCTGTCCTTCAGAATGGTCTCCATCAACTTCCCCTCGGAAGTCAAGCCCACCGGTCTGTAGTTACCCGTTGGTCCTTGGGTGTACTCTTGTGAAGGGGCACCATGTGAGCCGTCCTCCAGTCCCTGGGTACATTCTCCATCTCCAAGGAGGTGTTGAACAGGTCTGTCAGAGGGCCTGCCAATAACTCTGCCAGTTCCTTTAGGACCCATTGGATGTACACTGTCTGGTCCTGGTGCCTTGTCCACCCATAAGCTTTAAGACCCTTCAGAACTTTATCCTCTTGGATGACCTTGTCTGTTATCTTTGGCCCCCTCCACCCTTGCCCTTTTCCTCTGCAGTATTCGACCATCCCTTTCTTTTGTGAACATTGAACATAAATACTCATTGAGTGCCTCTGCCTGATCTTCCTTGTTCCTCAATTCTCCCACTCTCTTGATTCTAATGATGTCATCCCTACAACTACTCTTCTCCCTTATGTATTTAAAGAACCCTTTTCCTCTCCTGATCCCTGAGCCAACTTCAGTTCCTTTGCTGCCTTGGCTGCCTGACTGACCTGGTGACCTCCTAGATGCCTTTGAGAACACTTCTCTATCCTCCTCATGCCCCGATTTTTTGAACTTAATGAAGGCCAATCTTTTTTCCCTTACTTTCCTGTCCACCTCTTTGCTGAGCCAGCTAGGTTTGTTTGACCTGGACTGCTTACTCTGAGATTTGGCACACATGTTTGTGACCTCATTTATCCCCTTCCTAATGATTGCCCACTTCTGTTCAGCATCCATCCCTGGGTTAATTTCAGCTAAATACCACTCTAGGATGCTGCCCATTCTGGCAAAATCTGCCTTCCTGAAATCCAACACTCTTGTCCTGGTCTTAGCCGACTCCCTCCCTGTGTTAAGGAGGAGTCAAACTGGAGCTGTTTTCATTGACCTAACAAAGGCGTTTGATACTGTTCACCATGGCTTACTTATCACACAACTACACAGTCTTGGGCTCTCAGAAGGACCAGGTGCCTGGGTTAAAAGTTACCTGGCCCAATGCTCTCAATCAGTAAAAATCTCAGAAGTTCTCTCAGACTCAAAACCGGTTCTCTCAGGTATTCCACAGGGGTCAATCCTAGGCCCCCTCCTTTTCAGCCTTTTCTAAACTCTCTCCCAAATCCTGCCTGGAACAAATAATCCTTTATGCTGATGATGCACGGATTCTCCTCTCATAAGGACCCAAACTCTTACTCCAGAGCCTGCAACTTGCTTTCTCCAATGTTGAAAAGTGGTTCCTAGATCACAAGCTGGTCCTAAATCACAAAAAAACAAATTCCATGCTTTTCTCCAGTCTACAAAACAGAAAAAGACAAATTCCACTTACTATCAAAACATACCCAGGAAATACCCTTGAACAAGTGTCAACATTTAAATACCTTGGAATCACCTTTGATCAAGGTCTTACCTTTGTGACCCACATTGATAACACAGCAAAAACGGTGAACCAGCGCATTGGTATCCTGTTTCAAACCGGCAATTTCACCCAAGCTACGCCTGAGGATTGCTATCCAAAGCTCTGTCATCTCAATCATAGACTATGGCTTAATTATCTATGGCTCTGCCACTACCACCGCACTAAGGTGCATCACAACCACCCTAAACAAGGCCTGTCAGCTGCTCACTGGAGTGCAAAGACGTACTCATACATGTGAGCTCTACACTGAAACAGGATGGCTGTAACTCTCAAATCGCATAAGGTACCTCACATGCTTGATGGCAAAAAAATCCATCTTGGGCCGCACTCCGCCGTGTATCCAAGACCTACTTTGCCCGAATACCAGCATCCATCCCACCAGAAGATTGGAACACCAGCCTCTCCAGGTCCCCAGATGCCGGACCACACAGGGCCAAAGATCCTTTGCCTATCGTGCCCCCAGCTGGTACAATGCCCTGAGCTCGCTCATTACATCCTCCACGTCACTAGGAGCTTTTAAATCTATGCTTTACTCTCACCTCTCAGCCTCTAGGTCCTGTGACTGCCTTGACTAATGATTCTTCCCTCATGGCTGTTTTTACTGTTTTCCATCCTCCTCCTCCTCCTCTGCTCCTTTCTTGACAAAGGCATCTGAGTACCTCTAACTACTCTAAGTCTGCTCCCCTCCCCATATCTCCTCCTACCCTTCCCACCTTGACCATTCCTCCAGTGTTTTGTTTTTTTCCTGTGATGTACTGTATTATACTGGCTTATTGAAACCTTTATAATTTGCTGACCATTCTATGTAACATGTCTTGTTTGTTTGTACATTGATGACATGGAACCTTTGTAAAAAGCCATTGGCTCAAAGATAATAATTCCTAGAACAATAAACTAAACTACAGCTTGGTACCATAAAATGGCAATAATTATATATACTGTAATCAAATAGAGAAGTTGTGTTTAATTTATTTTTACACCCTGGTGTGTGGTACCTACATAAAGTTTCTTTGGCTCTTGGGGGTTTATTGGCATCACACACCTATGGTGTGTAAAGAAAACTCACACCTAAGCAGCATTGAATGGTAGTAGTGAAAATTTTGACCTATACTTTTGTATTCTATTTTCTATTGCCCCTCATCTCTTGACTTGTATGATACTCTGTTTTCAACAGTTTTCATCTGCTTCACCACTTTTTTTTTACAGTTGAAATAGTAAAAGGAGCATTCCTCTTACAATGGCTCAGACCAGGTCGTATCACTATTCTCTGTCATTTTTGAACATCCTTTGTTTATGATCCCTTTTCTTGTGACTATAATGAACTAACATACATCAGACACTGCCCCCTGTCCTTATAGGACAACAGGTGTACAAAAACAGCTGAGAATACTGATGAATGCTTGGTCAGAGATATATTAAAAAGAGCTCTCCTTTTATTATTTAAAAGTGAAAAAGAATAAATGCAGACTAAAAATAAGAAAGAAGGATATCACACAAGCCAAGAGATAAGACGCAATCTAAAACAGAATAAAAAAGTATAGGTCAAAATTGTCACCCCTATCATGCATTGTTGCTTTCACTTCCCATACGTTATTTTACATGAAAACAATCAGGTGTGTCTAATTACTGAATATGATGCTGCTTCACGATTTGTGCAGTCTCATGTGGCTGAGCTGTATGAAATGAAGGCTTTAACAAACGGGTCAGTTTTCCAAGTGTCTATGAGCAGTGCACCAAAGGGACACTTTATGCTCCTGTGGCACCATGTAACCAATGTGAATATGATACTATATACAGCACACATTGTAGTGAGAAAGAAATAATGTGGCCTACTGGGAACTGAACCCAGGCCTATGGAATCCCATTTTGGTGCTCTAACCACTCATCTACAGGATCACATGGATGGATGTGGGGTTCCCAGACACACTTCCTTTCCAATGTATTGCATATCCAGCAGCTAGGAATAATCAAAATGACAATGAGATGTTGGGATAAGTAAGCAGTAAGACATGACAAGATGTGGGTTTCTTTTCCTGAACCACATGCCCAGGTACATTGTGAGGTACAAGGCACTTTCATCGAGTGCCTTCAACCACCAGGAAGTATGACTCAGTAAAAGAAACACACACTCTGGGGAATTTTATTGCACTTACAAAATGGGCTAAAAAAATTAAATAATTTTTTAATAAAACAATAAAAAATGCATTTTAAATGCTTTTTTTTTAATGAGTGCATAGTTCATTTTTTTATCTGACTTTATAGCTGCTGTGTATGGGTGGGTACTGTTCAGCATTTTTTCCACTAGATGGTGCTGTGATGGCTTATTTGAGTACATTGCTTTGCTTGTGGCCATTTCTCCCCCTTCCCATCCCACTGGCTCTTGCTTGTTTGTTTGTATGTGTGTGTGTGTGGGGGGGGGGGACTTACATCTTAAATTTGAGCTATTTTGCTGTGTCCTGTGTGGTGATGGTTTTTAAGTAGAAATGCTGAGATCAGTAGTCTGACTTTGTCAGTTTCTATTATTGTGGTAGTTATCCCATTCATGAATGCGTTAAGTTTGTGAACCCAGGGAACTGGAGCACAGCAGCAGGGGTCAGGTAACATATTCAGGCTGAGGGATGCCATGATGGTCACTGAGTCACTCAAGCCAGCAGGGCTTAGGCATACATGAAAAAAGTGAAAAATGAAGCAATAACTGATGCAGTGATGTGCCATATGGTGCGAAAAATAGAGGGGTTTGTGTTCTATAGGAGGAGGCTTTCCTAAGTAGATGTGATTGGAATAAGCTTTTTTTAAGCTATGGCAAACTAGGATTGGTCATGGTATGAACAGTAGCAACATGGCTGCCAGAAATGTTTTTAAAATGATTTTTGAGAGGCATTGATACCCAAGCGCACTGCATCCTGGTTGCCAGTAAGAGGTCCAAAGCCACGGGTTTCTTTTCCTGAAATGCATGGCTTCAGAATCTTCTCAACCAATCAGGATGCAGGATTTTCCCTACCCATTTCCTAACTCTACTTCTCTGCTTTACCCACTGTAAGCTGTATACTGCTCCAGTGGCTGGGATTTCTGCAGTATTTTTGCTTTCTTCCCTGTGTTTGCATTAGGCTGACAGAGTACAAAGAAAATATTAATTGAACTTGTATGAACATATGAACATACGAAAATGCCAGCAGATTAGGCCATGAGGTCTATTAAGTCTGCTCAAGATGCAGCTCACAGCTTGGTAACTGCTGCTATTCCTCCCTTCCATCCCTCCCTGATTTCTATTCTTATTTCTCATGGACTCTGCCCTGCCTACCTGTACCCTTCCCTGTATCTATCCCATCCCTTCTTCAAACCTCCCACTCATTTTCTGGATACCAACTCCTCAGGTAGCGCATTCCAAGGCATCACCAACCTTTCCATGAAGTAACGCTTTCTCAGGTCTCTTCTGTACTTCCCACCAACCAGTTTCAGGCTATGAGTCTGATCCCCCATGTTCTCCTCCCCTTTCATTCTGAAAATGCCATCTGTGTTTACTCTATTAATACCCTTCAAATATTTAAAGGTCTCTCATTTCCTCTCTGTCCCATCTGTCTTCCAAGGGCACATGTTTAACTCCCTAAGTCTCTCCTCATGGGCTTATTCCCGATTCTGAGGATCATCTTAGATGCCCTCCTCTGGACCCTCTCCAGGAGCACAATGTCCTTCTTTAAGTAAGGGCTCCAAAACTGTACACAGTACTCCAAGTGCGGCCTCACCATGGATTTGTACGGGGTAGAATTACCTCCTCCCTTCTCAAAGTGATCCCCCTAGCTATGCAACCCAGCATTATGTTTACCTTAGCTGCTGCTTTCCTGCATTGTCCTGAGTGATTCATTTTACCAGTGATCACTACCCCCAGATCTTTTTCTTCCTCCAAGACTGTTATCTGTACCCCTCAGTTTGTAGCTATACCCTGGATTCCTAACTCCAAGTGAAGTACACTGCACTTCCTAGCATTAAATCCCAGCTGCTATGTGACTGACCATTTTTCTTGTTGTTCTTGGCCTTCCTAGAGTGTCCTCCTTCCCTCCTCACTGTTCACCTCCGCACCTAGTTTGGCATCATCAGCAAACAGGCTCATATTACTCCTAACTCCCACTGCAATGTCTGAAATGAAAACATTAAATAAGAATAGACACAGAATCAAACCCTGAGGGACCCTGCTACTGACCCTCCTGGGTGTCTATAACTCCCCAGCTACCACCACCCTCTGTTGTCTGTCTCTTAGACAGTTCCCAATCCACCTCGCCAACCTTTCCCCCACCCCAAGTCACTCAGTATGCCCAATAGTCTCCCATGTGGCACTGAGTCAAATGTCTTACTGAAGTCTAGATATAAAACATCAACTGGCTTACCACCATCTAGAGATCTTGTCACCCAATCAAAAAATTCAACCAGTTTAGTCTGACAAGATCTCCCCTTGGCAAAACTATGTTGTCTGACATCCTTAAGTCCACTTACCCCAAAGAACTTCACCAGTCTTTCCTTCAATATACTTTCCAATAGTTTCCCACTATGGACATCAGGCTGACGGTCTATAGTTTCCTGGCTCTTCCCTTGATCCACTCTTATAGGGGGACACTACATATGCCATTCTCCAGTCCAATGGTATACTTCCCATTTGGAGGGAAGAGTTGAGTAACTCCACTGCTGGTGCTGTAGGACATGCATCAACACTTTTAGGACTCTGGGTGGATCCCATCCAGACCTGGAGCCTTGTCCATCCTTAAAGACCTAAGTCCCTCCCACACTTTCTCCACTGGTATCTCCACATGTTAGTGACCCTCTTCCACCTTTTACCTTAACACCCTATGGAATTGGACCATCCAGTTCCCACGAAAAGACTGAGCAGAAATATTCATTTAGTACCTCAGCCTGCTCCACTTCCTCTTCAGTCCACCCACCCTCCTTTTATTAACCTGGCAATCTGCCCCCTACACTTCCTCTTCTCCCTGATATATCTAAAACATTCCTTCTCCCCCTCCCTGATCCCCTGTGCCAACCTTAGCTCTTTGGTTGCTTTGGCTGCCCTTACCACCCCACTCACCTCCTTCGCTTTCCTATAGCAGTCTACCCTATCCTTCTCCTTACAGGTTTTCTTCTACTTTTGGTAGGCTAGCCTTTTCTCCCTTACCCTCTTCTATACATTCCTAGACCACCAGCAGGGTTTCCTTGACCTCACTTTCTTGCTTTGGGACTTAGCGCAGGTTTTAGTGGCCTCCAACAGGCCCACTTTTAAAGTTTCCCACCTGGGATCCATGTCCAGTCCACACATACTTTCTTGAAGTGACCTACCAGAATGACTGCCATCCTCCGAAAATCCACCCCCCTGAAATTCACTACCATCATATTAGTGTGATTTCCCTTCTCCCCAGGTCCAGGGAGAATCATACTATTGAGTGGTCACTCCTAGCAAGCATGTCCTCTACTACAACATTATTTACCTGCTCACCATCTGTCAGAACTAAATATAAGATACTTCCTTCCCTGGTTGGCTCTACCACCAGCTGTGCCAGGAAAACATCTTGAAATGAGTCCAGAATCCTTTGTTCTTTACCATTCGTTGATGTCATAGTGTGCCAGTCCACCTCAGGCAGGTTGAAATCTCTCACCACCATCATCCTACCTCTCCATCTACCACACTGATTTGTTAGGTTTGCCACCATTTCCCTGTAATATTTTTTCTTTATTTAAAGGCACTCTATGTAACAGAGTGCAATGTACAATGCCTAATACATGATGATTAAGGCTGTAAACCTAGTTCTGTATCTGAATGGTTTCTTAACTGATTCTTTCTATGTTAAAAGGAGGTATGTCATAGGAACTGTAGGTATGGGTTCATTTTCAGATGCTAGTTCATTTTCAGGACATTTCCCCAAACCCTTTGTTACAAGCCTTGAATCAAATAGGTTTCCTTACGCTTATTCAGCTGTATAAACTGCACAAGTGGTCAATAATACTGGACAGGGTGTATGTTCATTGGGAGATTTAAGCACTCCTCTGTTGTGGGCTGACACATGAGGTTGCAGTCTTAGTGCTCCTTCTCAGCATATACCAGAAGAGTGCCTATATTTACCAATGAACACACACCCTGCTGTGTGTTACATAAAATGACTTGGCATTAAAAGTCGGAGGGTAGAAAAATGCAGTACTGGGCATTCATGAGCACATATAGGCATGGCAGGTGATCTAGTTATCCAATTGCGATGATCATCTTGACTCATTTTATAAAATAAGATATGGGTGTTGTATACAGGCCCCCATCCATTAAGCCACCAGAGGATGAGGTTTTATTAGACTTTCTTAACCAGATAACATCAGAAGGGAATATAGTATTGATAGGAGACTTTAACCTCCCAGGTATCAACTGGGATAAGCAGAAAGCTTGGAGTCCAAATACTTGGAAGTCTTTAATCTAGCAGGGTTGGAGCAATATGTTACAGAGAATACTAGAGGTAACCATATTCTGAGGATTTAGTATTAAGCAACCTCATTAATAACATTCTAAACTTCACTCTGAAACCCCCATTAGGGTCCAGTGACCATCTAATTATTAGTTTCCAGTATATTGGTACTCTGGCAGAAAATGTGTGTAGTACTGTTATACACAGGTATGATCTAGCTAACTCGAACAAATAAAGCAGGACCTTGCAAACTGGAATTGGGAAGCTGATTTTGGAAATGAAACAGTCATAGGCATGTGGAACAAATTGGAAAGTATGTTTAATTTATTGGTCCAGAAGCATGTACCAATAAAAACAAATACAATGGGGCTAAAATTCCTCCCACCTTGGATGACTTTTCCAGTTAAAAACTAATCAAATGTAAAAACAAGGCATATCATCAGACAAGGCATAGTCATAAAGAAGCTGACTAGGAAACTTATAAAATAGTCTTAAGCTAGCAAAAAGGGTATTGAACTGGCAGAAAGAAATTATGAACATCGTTAGCCACGGAGTTCAGGATAATTACAAAACCTTCTATTCATATATTAACAGCAAAAGGGAAAAATAATACTGTTGGGCCCTTAAATGCACAGAATGGTGCACTTATAACAGAGAACAGAGAGCTAACAGAGGAATATAATAAATATTTCTCCTCAGTGTTTAATAAAGGGTCACAGATAAGGAGGAATTATGACTCTGAGCATAAGGGCCCCAGTTTAATGATAGACCCAACTGAAGTGGCTAAAAGGTTAAAAAATATTAATCACTATAAGGCTCAGGGACCACACAACATTCATCCTAGATTAATCAAGGAGATGGCAGAATTATTGGTTGGCCCTGTTTCTTGATTGTTCCAAAATCACTGGATACAGGAGGGTCCCTCATGCATGGAGACAAGCAGTGATTATTCTTATATATAAGAAGGGTTCCAGACAAGAAGTCACAAATTATAGGCCCAATAGCCTAACTTCAGTATTGGGGAAAGTATTGGAAGGTATAATTAAAGATTATATCATAGAATTCCTAAATAAAACAGGCAATACAGATATAACACAGCATGGGTTTACCAGTGAGAGGTCATGTCAGACTAACCTTCTGGATTTTTATAGCAGGGTTAGTAATTCCCTGGATTCAGATAATTCGGTGAATTTCGTTTTATTGGCTTTCACTAAGGCATTCGACAAAGTCCCCATGAGAAACTGGTTAAGGCCCTAATAGATCTGGGTTTCCTACCTGGGTTTCACAGTGGGTGGAGGCTTGGCTGAATGAAAGATGTCAGAGGGTCTATATAAGGGTGAATTTTCCTGACAGGTCAAAGTGACTAGTGGAATACCCCAGGGTTATGCCTTGGGTCCCTGTCTTTTTAATATATACATTTCTTCATTGCAGGTACAACCTGAGGTATGGCTTGCTAAATTTGCAGACGATACCCATATTGGATGTCCAGTAAATAATGAAAAAGATCAACAGACTCTGCAATTAGTACTGGATTATTTGGATTTATGGGCCTCACATAAAAAAATCTATTTTTAATATTGAAAAGTGCACGGTAATGCATTTTGGTAAAAACAATAAACAATTTAAGTATTCATTGGGCGGTAGTACACTAAGAGTTGTTAAAGAAGAGAAGGATCTGGGGATATGGATTAATAATGATCTCAGTTTTAGTATGCAGTGCAATAAGACTATAAATAAGGCAAGCAGTATTATGTACTGCATTCAGAAGCACATCAAGTATAGGGTTAGCGAGGTTATGATCCCACTATACACAGCACTTGTGCACCCTCATGTGGAGTATTGTGTGCAGTTCTGGGTGCCATATAAAAAGCGGGATATCAAAACCCTGGAGAGGGTCCAGAGGAAGGCCACCAAAAGTATTAAGGGTACTTTTGGACAGAGTTATGAGCAAAAGATGAAATTTTTGAATATATATTCCTCGGAATACCGTCAACTGAGAAGGGATGTGCTTAATTTATAGGGCCTTGACTGACATACATTTGTCGGATCTGTTGGGACTGGTACTAGAGACCAACTATACAATACTAGGGCACACCGCTTTCAGGTAGTTAAAAGTAGATATAGAACTAACAAAAGGAAATTCTGGTTTAATATTAGAGTGACTCAAATCTGGAATACCTTACTGTGCAAGGTTGTGGAAAGCAGGACTATGTTGGAATTCAAGACTAAACTTGACAATTACCTTATAAGTAGGGAAATATAGGGATACCTTTGAGAATATAAATGGTGAGCTAATGGACTAAGGTCTTCAAATGCTCTGTAATGTCTATGTAATCCATGTAATCTATGAAATGTGTCATATTAATGGTGGAATGTTTTTGTTTTGGTAATCCATAAAATAATTTTTCAACAACTATTTTGCTAATGGACTGCCCATCCCCTTCCTCCATGGTTACAGTATGTTTAGTTAAACACAATTTTGATTTATTTCCTAAATTATATTTTGTAACTCTTCAGTTATTCTGTTATGCTGAACTACTGTATGTTTTGGTTTTGTTGCATGCTATACAGATGGTGATGACCCACAATCCCACAACACTGAGTCTGCTTGTGAACACTTCTAATCGAAAGCTAGTAAATTTCTCATTGTAATGCCCGTATACTATGTTATTCTGACAAGGAGCTTTGCAATAGAGTCTATGACTCAAAGGGCTGTAATTCTGATTTCTCAATAAATAAATAGTAGTAGCCATGAATGGGCTGTATGTCATGAAATTAAAGGCCAGCGCCCCATGAAAGGGAAGTATTTTTAAGTCAACAATAACTACTGAAACATATGCTACAAATTTTAAACATAAGAAGATGGCTATTCAGGGGGCCTGATCACAGCACAATCCCAATAGGCACTGTTAGTTGCACTGCTGGGTTAAATGCTTGTTTATAGCTGCTGACTGGAGAGGCAGAGATCTACTTTAGCTGAATGATTAGAAAAAGCTATCTTGCCAATACAGGGGACCTTGTGCAAAACCTTTTTACTAGTGTTCATAGTGGGAGTGGAGAGCCCCAAGAAGTATCCAGATCCCTGCTTTTGCATTCTTGTGTCTCCCTTGTGTAGTTCAATGTTTTCTTGCTTATTCCTGCTCTCTCCTCAAATTAGAATGTATGTAACATAGTAATACAGTAAAATAGTAATTTAAGTTCAGAAGGGACTTAGGTCTATCAGGCCCACCTTCACCTCTTCCCACCTTCATAAGCAAGGAGCACCAAGTATTCTGTGCAAACATGTAAAAATGTATAGGGATTCCCTTCCCAGCCTACTAACCAGTATACTCTTGCAATTCCCTTGCTAAGCAGAGATTAGTTCAGGTTTACCTTAAAGGACTGTGCTGTCTTCATGTCCTCTGTCTGTACTGATAGGCTGTTGTTTCATAAGTTCACCGGCTTCTGCAAGAAGAAGTGCCTCCTAACATTACCTCTAAATTTAGCACCTCTGAGCTTCAGGAAGTTTCCCATTGTTCTGCAGGAGCATATCAGATCAAGCATGCCTGTCTGTTCAGCCTTGCTTATGCCCATATGCAGAAGGCTGAGATCATGTAGCCCCTCAGCCTCCTCTCCTCCAGGGTGAACATATAAGGGTCTTCAGTCTTTCCTCATAGGTTTTATCCTCCATAAGCAATATATATTTTTAGCAGTCTATAATGCAATTTATAATATATATTTACTCTTGAATGATCTAGTCTTGCACTATGAAAGGGGTCACTCTGAACATTAATTTATTATGTGGGGCACAGTGCAACTTTCCCCAGGTTAATGCAGTTAACCAACTACCTATCCATGTTGATTAGTGTGGAGAATTGGGTTAAAGTTACTTCTCTTTAATTCTGGGAGGGGTAACAGTCACTTCTAAGAGTGGCAAGAGCTATTAAGTTCTTAAAATGAAACTGCGTATTTGAATTTCTTGGGCAGAATTTATTCTTGTATTTGTCCTTGTTGACTGCCAAGTCAAATCCCAGTTGACTATGTCTGTAGAGTAGTGCAAGCTTCTGTCTGCAGGCTAGTGCAATATCCATTAACTTGCCTTGTGGCCTAGTGTAAAAAATAGTTAAGGTCAACCACTGCATTATAATAAAGTCAACCCTGAGAGTTAAGAACCATTGCCTTTGTTGCTTTGGGTCCATGGTTCTACTCCTGGGTGGGAGAAATCTTCCAGCATTATATCAAAAACAGAACATTTGTGAGGCTGTTTATCAGCAGGCCAGGAACAACATAGGAGCTCACAGAACAGGACACATTGTAACAACTCAGTTGGAGTTCTCCTGAATAAATAAACACATAGAGAACAAGGAACAAGCTAAGAAATGTGCAGAGGGAGCAGCACATTCTCAAAACAGATCTCACACTGTGTGCCATATCTGTGCCTGATGCGCATTATATTTTCTCAAGTAAACTTCAAAGTTCAATTGGCAGTAAAGACCATATGAATGTCTATAACTGTCACAGGGTGCTGTAAGACCATTTGTATTTCTGGAACCTTCTTCTCTTTCTCCTGCTTCAAGACTGCTGCAGCAGCACCTTCTGTATCTATCCTGTCTCTATGGACTTTGCTTTATTTCCCCTTTCCCAGACAGGCCACCTGGGAAAGCTCTTTGTACTATCCCTGTGATTCTTTATGGTTTCAGGAAGCAAAATGTCTTCATGCCCCCAGGTAGCTAATGTAGCTAATATATCTTCACTTGTGTCCCATTATTGCAATGTTATGGCACTTTGACAGTGCTAGAATTTCTATGCACAGTGCATTCTGCAGTGGGAGTTTGCCGTATGGGTGCTTGCCCTGTTAGCCTCATTTAGAAACCTGCACACAGTATACTTAGTAAAGCAGCGGTTCAAAGCTGCCAGAAGTGACCCCCTTGCACTTGTGAGGTGAAACCCCTTTTCCTTTTTTTCCCCTTGTGAGATGTCCAAAGAGACCTCCAAGTGGAGGTATTTGTTAAACTGTTGAATGTGCCTGTATTTTAAACCTAAACCGAAACAAACACAGTTTTCTGTTTGTTTTCTTCAGGCCTAGGCATCCAAGCATCACACTGAATGATATGAAGTTCTCTCTGTTGTTAGTAACCCTGTGAAATGAATTCTAGAAAACATGGTTTTAATGTTTGTTTTCTGCAGAATCTCCAGAAGTATTATAGTTGAATAAACATAAAGTAAGAATGATAATGGCCATACAAAAGCAACACAATGTTTCTACAATAAGAGCTCTGTGTTTCCCTGTGCTGCAGCATGTTTGTAAATATAAAAGGAAACTTCTGTTCTTAAATGTACAGAATTCTAGATAACTTTCAGCTTTTGGTTCAAAGCATGTATAAAATTCCAATGTTAGTTTATTTGTTACTTAAGAATGGAAGGTCTTACCGAGGTATAAGCAGGAGAACCTTCTAGAAGGGATTTTCTCCTTGCAGGGATCATTATGAATGGCTCCTTAGGGTCAGCCACCCTCTCTTCTCCATACTTATACCTTGGGTCATTCAGGGGAGGAGTCTGCTACCAGGAACAGCATTACAATAAAAGAAATAAAGCATATTTATTGATAATTAAAGCTATACTACATAGTCTTATGCTGAATTGAAGCTGTCCTGTGTTTAAAATGTGAAAATAATGGTTAGTTTAAAAATTAAGGATTTGGGAAGTAAGTGGGCGGAGCTTCAAGTAAATCACCTGTCCCCCACTGAGATAAATGAAGCAGCTCTTATGCATCTCCTCAGACAGATAGTGAGTGGAGAGGCTGGTAGTACACTGACCTGTTGTTGTGCTCTAGCCACTTCTAGAGAAGTTTGTATTCATATATTCTTTTTGTTTTGCTTCTGTTTATTTTTGTCATATTCAGTTCACCTTTTGTTTATTTGCTTTGCTTATCATGCTGGCTTAGAATAAATTTGCCTAGCAATTGCTTGGTCCAACCCAATACCTTTTGGCTCTGAGTCCATCCTTGACCACTTCCCTCCGACACTGGTGTCAGAAGTGGGATTGGCTTAGAGTTTGCCAGAGTAGGGTAGTGCTTTCTGCCCAAGTGGACGCTGAAGGTGGCAACCAGCAGCTGTGGAGCAGTTTGAGCAGCCCAGAGGTGTTCTCACCCACACCATGGCAGAGAAACTGGGAGAACCGCTCCTGACCAGCCTACTAGATGTGCGACGAAAAACATTTACGGCAAGGACAGAAGCTAAGGAAGAAGAAGGGGCAACTGGAGGACCTCCTGAAGATGTGACTCTGGTAGAGGAACCCCCTGAAGATGTGACTCCGGTAGAGGAACCCCCTGAAGATGTTCCACCTGATGACATTCGAGAATTGCTGTGGTGGCTCTGCATCAGACAGGTGGAAATGGATAAGAAACATGAATTAACCTTGAGAGCAATTCAGGCCATGGGATCCTGACCTTCTTCTATGTCATCTGACCTCCCTAAAGACATCAAGCTGATGAAGTTGGGTGAGTCAGATGATATTGAATCTTATCTAATGATGTTCGAAAGGGTGGTGCAAGCATGTGGGTGGCCGAGAGAGCAGTGGGTCATTCACCTTGCACCCTATCTGACTGGTAAAGCACAGCTCACTTACAGTCACATGGACAGTCTACAGGCCAACAACTACAATGCAGTATGACAGGAGATACTGCACCGGTATGACATAAGCCCGGAGACCTACAGGCAAAGGTTCCAAACCTTCAAATACCATACATCAGACAACCCAAGGGAAGCATATATTACAACCACATATGGCCTATTGTGCCGCTTATCTTGATGATGTGGTGGTCTTTAGTAAAACATGGAAAGAGCACCTGCAGCACCTCGAGGCTGTATTACAAGCCATCACTCAGGCTCATTTAACGATCAACCCACCAAAGTGTGCCATAGGGATGAGTGAAACTAAATATCTTGGCTTTTATATTGGCAACGGTTACATCAAACTGATGTTGGTAAAGTAGATGCCATTGCCAGGAGTCCCCGTCCAGAGACCAAAAAACATGTGAGATCCTTTTTGGGGTTAGCTGGGTATTACCGGCGTTTCATTCCAAACTTCGCCACACTAGCTACGCCCCTAACAGATCTCACTAAAAAGAGTCATCCCACAAAAGTAAAATGGACCCCATTCTGTGAAGAAGCATTCTGCAACATAAAAGCGCAATTATGTGGTTCGCCTGTGCTAAGAAGTTCAGACTTTTCTATGCCTTTTGTGGTTCAGACAGATGCATCAGAAACAGGTATTGGGCTGTTTTGTCACAAATGTTTGAGGGAGAGAACACCTGTTATATACATGAGTCGTAAACTCCATGAGAGAGAGACACATTACTCGACCATAGAAAAGAATGCCTAGCCATCAAATGGATTGTTGAGGCACTAAGATTTTATCTATGAGGTGCTCAATTCGAGGTCATCACTGATCACAATCCGCTTTGCTGGTTACATGTGATGAAAGATAAAAATCCAGCATCATGAGCTGGTATCTGTCGCTGCAACCATATACCTTTGCTGTTAAACATGGGCAAGAACCCTCAATAAGAATGCTGATTTCTTTTCCCGTTATAGGGCTGATGTGCAGTCAGACCAGTCAGACCTCGGGGTAAGTGAAAATAAGTAGATTCAGAGATAAGGTTATGTCTCAGAGTCTTGTTTGTTTGTTTATTTAAGAGGGACCCCGAGGTGGAGCTTTGGGAGTGGGTGGGCTGAAGCTCCATCTCTCCTCGGAGAGAGCTGATACTGTGTCTGCCTGTATTTTGCTTTAGCAGTTACGGAAACCCGTACACTTCTTCCCCTGGTTTCCACTTGAGTGGGGAGGAGACTGTCACAGGGTGCTGTAAGACCATTTGTATTTCTGGAACCTTCTTCTCTTTCTCCTGCTTCAAGTCTGCTGCAGCAGCACCTTCTGTATCTATCCTGTCTCTATTGACTTTGCATTATTTCCCCTTTCCCAGACAGGCCACCTGGGAAAGCTCTTTGTACTATCCATGTGATTCTTTATGGTTTCAGGAAGCAAAATGTCTTCATGCCCTCCCCCAGGTACATAATGTAGCTAATATATCTTCACTTGTGTCCCATTATTGCAACGTTATGGCACTTTGACAGTGCTAGAATTTCTATGCACAGTGCATTCTGCAGTGGGATTTTGCCATATGGGTGTTTGCCCTGTTAGCCTCATTTAGAAACCTGCACACAGTATACTCGGTAAAGCAGCGGTTCAAAGCTGCCAAGAAGTGAACCCCCCCTGCACCTGTGAGGTGAAACCGCTTTTCCTTTTTTTCCATTGTGAAATGTCCAAAGAGACCTCCATGTGGAGGTATTTGTTAAACTGTTGAATTTGCCTTGGTAGAAGTTGTATTTTAAACCTAAACCGAAACAAACACAGTTTTCTGTTTGTTTTCTTCAGGCCTAGGCATCCAAGCACAACACTGAATGATATGAAGTTCTCTCTGTTGTTAGTAACCCTGTGAAATGAATTCTAGAAAACATGGTTTTAATGTTTGTTTTCTGCAGAATCTCCAGAAGTATTATAGTTGAATAAACATAAAGTAAGAATGATAATGGCCATACAAAAGCAACACAATGTTTCTACAATAAGAGCTCTGTGTTTCCCTGTGCTGCAGCATGTTTGTAAATATAAAAGGAAACTTCTGTTCTTAAATGTACAGAATTCTAGATAACGTTCAGCTTTTGGTTCAAAGAATATATAAAATTCCAATGTTAGTTTATTTGTTACTTAAGAATGGAAGGTCTTACTGAGGTATAAGCAGGGAGAATCTTCTAGAAGGGGTTTTCTCCTTGCAAGGATCATTATGAATGGATCCTTAGGAGTCAGCCAGCCCTCTCTTCTCCATACTTATACCTTGGGTCATTCAGGGGAGGAGTCTGCTACCAGGAACAGCATTACAATAAAAGAAATAAAGCATATTTATTGATATTAAAAGCTATACTACATAGTCTTATGCTGAATTGAGGCTGTCCTGTGTTTAAAATGTGAAAATAATGGTTAGCTTAAAAATTAAGGATTTTGGAAGTAAGTGGGCGGAGCTTCAAGTAAATCACCTGTCCCCCACTGAGATAAAAGAAGCAGCTTTTATGCATCTCCTCAGATAGATAGTGAGTAGAAGGTTGGTATTACACTGACCTGTTGTTGTGCTCTAGCCACTTCTGAAAGTGTTATTGATATACTCTTGTTTCTTTTGCTTCTATCATATATAGTAGGAACACCAAGTCCAATGAATGACCATCAATACGGGTCAAGGAGAAAATAACCTGTATGAAGCCCAGTGAAGTCATTAACTGGTGGAAGTCTTGACCAAACTGCGAGAGTTCATCGTCGACCCAGGCATTGAAATCCCCAGAACCAACCATCTGGGGGATCCCAATGTCAGGTCGACAATGAAGTCTGTGACTTCCCACAGGAAAACATTCCTGTCACCTGGTGGACGGTAAACGAGAAGCATCCTGCACCCCACACCCTCGCCCATGATACATTCAAAGGAGCTGGCAGTTCCCACTGGTACCTCCATTAGGCCCAGTTCCAGTCTAAAACAGATAGCAACACCCCCGCCCCTACGATCCATCCTAGGGCAGTGTATCACCAAGTACCTGGCCAGAATTGCTGATGCCTAAACTGGGCCAGCATTCTCATCCAGCCAGGTCTCAGTGATGCACGCCAGGTCAGATGAGCCAACAAAAAATGCTATAATAGCGGTTTTGTTTTTAATAGATCTGGCGTTGCATAACACCACCCGAGTAGGATGAGAATCTGAGGATGACCATGCTACCTGCTGACTACAAGCAGAACCTCCTTGGTATGGGAACCAGACAGGGCGGACCCTTTCCTGGACCCATTTTGCCCCAGGACATCTCCTTGTCTCCACTATCCTTATCCGCCTACTCCTTTCCATTCCCTCTCCAGACCCAGCCCTCGTCCTCCTCCTCTTTCTAACAATCCCCAGAGCCCTACACCATCTGTACACCTCTGGCAATAGGGGAGGACAGAAAAAAGGACAGAAGTCCCTGAGCCTGGAGGGGGAATAATACCCGACCGTCCTTATGCCTTCCCACCACATATTTACTGCACTAAGCAAATACCAGTAAATAAACAACCCCAAAATACAGATTTAACCCACACCCAAACAAACAATACTCAAATACTCTAACAAACATCCACAAAAATTAAACAAATACAACACCCTATATAACAATTTAACAGCAGAATATAACAGAGAATCCTTCACAGATCCAAGTCCAGTACACAGAAGGAGCCAAAAACCTGCCAGTTCCCAATGAGAAATACAGAGCAAAAAAAAAAATGAGAGTCACAGGTTAATTGAAGCGCAGGGTTGGCCAAAAGTTAATTCACCCCTCTCACGGGTGAAAAACCAGATCAACAGATAGTAAATGACCGGCCTCTTTACTAGTCACGGAATATACCCTGGAGCTCTCACCTCCAGAGAAAGGTAGTACTGTTCAAACTCCCTCGTGGGTCTCACTTCCACGTGGTTACAGTGTGTAGTCAGGGTCCACTATGGGCACAGGGTGGTCATCCACTATCTGGATGATTTTTTATTAGTTGGGGAAGGGAAAGCTGAGGCTGACCACATGCTTGGACAGTTTTGGAAAATGTGTGAGGAACTGGGGGCACCGCTAGAGGCAGATAAAACAGAAGGGCAGAGTCAGCATATTGAATTCCTGGGGATTTAAATTGATTCAGAGGAAGGGGCATTTCATTTACCCAGGCAAAAAGTGGACAAACTAAAAGGACTATTGGAGGTCATGAAGGGGCAGAGAAGGGCACCTCTACAATTGGTACAACGCCTTATAGGGCACCTCAATTTTGCATGCCAGTGACAACCCTGGGGCAAACATTTACACTTCACCTGGCCAGGGCAACAAGAGGCCTCACCATTAGTGGACATTAAAGGTGTGTGTGAGAGGACCTAGAGTTTTGAGAAGAATTCCTGCGTGCATACAATGGGTGTGACTTTTGGCAGGAGGAATGGGTCTTCAACACAGACCTGGACCTGTACACAGATGCTGCTGGAGTGATAGGGATGGGAGCCTATTTCAAAGGAAAATGGTTCTCAGAGCCATGGCCAGAGGAATGAGCATGGCAGGGCTGACAAAGACATCACCTTCCTAGAGATCTTCCCCATATGGGTAGCTATGCTGGTACGTGGGGAGGAGCTACAAAATCAAAAGGTAACTTTTTGGTGTGATAGTTGGGTGGTGGTACATGGTTTGTTTTATATATACATTTTTCATTGTTTTTCTCTGTTATTTCTCCCAATCCCCCATCCCATCCCAAATATGTGCATGTGGAGGCATGTGCACATTGTGCTCAAGACACGCTACCTACCGTCGTCCCCCTCCGCCTGCATCACCACAGACCTACACCTGGTGGCGATGGAATTATGGGGAGTGCTTGCACTCCCTGGCAGAGGAGAACTGCCTGGGAGGCTCAATCCAGCCCCCCAAGCTGGCTCCCTGGTGACCGGTGATAAGCCCAACCCGGTCACCAGCATGGCATGAGGTAGTATACAACACTCAACCATCAGCACCACTGAGCCAGCTTGTGGTAGTAGATGTTTTGAATAAAAGGGGGCCATGTCTGAGGTGGTGATGAGGGTCCTGAGGCAACTAGTTTTACAAGGGCTGAAGCTCAATATGTCTTTAGGGCAAAACATATCGAAGGGTGCAGAACATGGTAGCTGACAGCTCTCCTGTCTACAGTTGGACAGGTTCTGGGCCATCGCCCAGGGCAGAAGGAAGAAAACAGCAGTACCAACATATAAATGGGAGACTGATTGGAGGAAGTTGGGCTTTTATTCCAAAACTCTTGGTAGCCAAGGACCCTGAGCACATACAAGGGCTCATGGAGTGTGTTCCAGGCTTTATGGGAGATCCAAGGCATGGAGGTAAGTGGGGCAGTCATGGAGGAGCAAGTGACAAAATTCATTGTGAGCAGCTGGAGGAAGGGAGTGGCACATGCCACCATGGGGGTACACCTCTCGGCCGTAGAGCTAATCAGTAACTTGTGGGGGTGGAGAGACCCAGGGAAAAAGTAATAAAGTAAAAAGAATGATGCAAGAATGGCTAAGAGTAAAAGGAAAGTACCAGATGGAAAGTGTCCAATTCTGGAAGCCTTACTGTCATTCTCCAAAGAAAAACAGAATGGCATAAGTCAAGGACTAAAGAGTAGCAAGAAGAACACAATGAAATGTGAAGCATAAAGTGCTAGTGGAGGCATAAAGATCTTCTTCTGGTGAAACTAATATATATTATATGAAGATTTGCATTTTAATGGATTCATATGGAGTATTGTATTGAAACATCAAGTAAATTAACAGGAGAATCAGAAAACAACACTGTATGAGGGCCTGAAGAAGTGGCGCTTTGGCTATGAAACTGTTGCCCAGAATTTTGGTGTGAATTTTGAAAATAAAGAAGAGCTGCTTTTAAGTTAAATAAGAATACTTTGTATGAGTGGAGTTTATCCTATGTTATAAAATTGTTGTCTCATTGAATGTTGCTATATAGGATGACCCAATTATTTAAGTTTTTAAGATATAAGAAGGGCAACTAAACCAATATTTAGTGGATAAGGCCTTACTGAAACACCTGTTAGGAGCCCTACCAAGGATATGCCAGTCAAGGAATGAAGCATACCTACTTGGGGCAATATACACAGTGATGTTTCATGGGCATTTCTGGGCCAGTGAAGCAGTGGGCCACTATGGGAGGAGACAATATGGCAGGGGAAAGGGTCAACCTGCAGTTACAGAGCTTCAAGATGGATCAGACTGGATTAGGGGTGACCATAACACTGCATAGACATGAGAAAGCCATTATATGCCCTGTTCGAGCATTAACGGCATATGTGGAAGTCAGGCCTGCAAGTGCAGGCCAATTGTTTATACATGAAGAAGGAATGCAAGTATCAAGCATGCAGATGGTAGCAGTACTTAAGAAAGGCCTAGAGTTCCTGGGAGAGGACCCAGTTTGTTATTCTTCCTATTCATTCAGGATAGGTGTAGTGTCGGAGGCTGCAGCCCGCAGGTGTCTAAGGAAGAAGTAAAGAAAGTGTATAGATGGGTATCAGACTGTTACAAAACCTATGTAAGACAATTGAATCACTGACAATGATTTCTGTTTATTTCCAGAAGAGAGCCACTGCATCATGGAAAGAATGGGCCACGAGGGCACATGGGGGGTGGGGGTGAGGGGTGAGGTGGGAACATCCACAATTAGTGTCTCATGGTTTTCTACTTTGCTTACAGGTCACAATGAGAGGCTAGAGGTATGGATTTGAGGTCACCCTTTATATACTGGGCAGAGTGCAGAACAGCTGTGAAAGCTGGGGAAGGTAATTATACCAAGACTGGAGCAGCATAAGGTTACAATTAAAGGGAATTCGAGGGATGCACTGGGTGCAGTTATTCCCACTGTTGCAGGACATGCATACAGCAAGACCTGAGCCACATTTATTGATAATACACTTGGGGGGCAATGACCTAGGGACTAGGCCATGGCTGGACATATTTTTTCTAATAAAAAAGGATGTCCAAAAAATAAAAGAATGGTGGCCAAGTACAGCATTGGCATGGTCAGAGATGTTGCCACGGAGAGTATGGTGACATTGAAAAAATCATAAAGTGATAGAGAAAGCTAGGAGAAGGATGAATCATTGAGTAGATATATTATTCACAGCAGTGGAGTGGGGGATCATAAAGCACAGGGAGATAGAGGAGAAATGCCAGGAATTCTACAGAACGGATAGGTGCATCGACCAAGTTAGGTTTGGATATTGTCAATGCTGAAACAGGGAACACCATAGCAGATTGGAGGAGAGAGTGACCACCAGATAAAAAAATGGAGGGGGAGCCACCTTCTTATGCAAACTGGAGACAGTGGAAGAAAAGAAAAGGGGGAGGGGGTACAAGGATAAACTAGCCTGGTGTACACCATGAGCTGGGGGACAAGTAACTTTGGGTGTACACCCACAAGGCCACAGAACAGACAAGGGGTATGGGTGTACACACGTACCCATCAGGAGAGATGAGCAATGGGAGATGATGACCCCAGATATACATCTGGGGGGAGAAGATGAATGGTTAAGGTGATACAAGGAATTTAAGGAGATGAAAAATGTGTTTGGAATGTGGAGATATATGATTTGAATAAATCAAGATCTTTGGTGTGTAAATACAGGAGATTTGTGAATTAAATATTGCTGACTGAGCACCCACATAAAAGATCTTAGTGTGTTTATTGGGAAGGGGATCTGGGAACAAGGAGGTTTACTTGGTTTAAAGGCAGGCCCATTTGTTCCAGAGCTCTGATCAAAGATGACTCAGTGGCAACTAGTGGGGGGCAGGGTTTTGGAGGCAAAGGAAGCAGTCAAAGGGGGAGAGAAGGCAGAGTGACATTACTGGGAGGAGGCGGAGTCAGGAAAGCACAACAGAGTGGGATTGGTCAGAAAGAGAGAGAGAGAGTGTTGGGAGGGGTTTCAAAGGCCACTCTGAGCAGGTTCCTCACAATTTTGCTGGCTAGTAATTTTCCCACCCACCCAACTCCTCTGTTTTAACAGAGGAAAGAAAGGAGAGAGAGAGGTAATAAGAAGGATGGGAAGAAGAAATTTGGGGTGACAGAGTGCTGAAGGTGGACAACACTTTGTCAAGTGAAGATACAGGAAGAAAAAGAACCCTAATGTTATGCTTAAGGTTGATGACTAAGAGTACAAGAGATTTGGGTTTGGAAGAAAAGAAAAGAGGGGAAGGGGGTACAAGGATGAACCTGGCCTGGGTGTACACCAAGGTTGGGGGACAGGACAGCTCTGGGTGTACACCCAGAGAGCCACAGAGCAGAAGAGGGTACAGGTGTACACATGTACCAATCAGAGAGATGAGCACAGAAGATAATGCCCAGATATACATCTGGGGAGAAGATGAATTGAAGATGATACAAGAAATTTAAGGAAATATAACATTTGTTAGGAATATGGAGATAAATGATTTGAAAAATCAAGAGCTTTAGTGTGTAAATACAGGAGATTTGTGAATAAAATATTGCTGACTGAGCACCCACATAAAAAGGTCTTAGTGTGTTTACTGTGAAGGGGATCCGGGCACCATGATTGCTTTGCTTTGCCTTCCTCTGGACTACCCAGCCAGCAGCACTGCACCACCTGTGACCATGACCAATGGCAACTTGTATTTTTTTTGTAATAGAACTGCACTCATTTTTTAAATTAATGATCACTTTGCCTTCCCCTGGACTACCACACTAATATACACAGCCTGATTGCTTTGCCCCGGACTACCCTACCAGACAGTATACATGGATGATTGATTTGTCTGGCCCCTCTCAACTACTAACCACACACACACACACACACACACACTTTAATAAGTTTTAACAATACAAACCAACAATAATACACCAAGAAAATGACAATGTGTAGGTAAACATCAAACAGGAGCTGTAAACACACCACCCCAAAGAAAAAAACAAGACAAACAAATACAAAGGATAATTCCCACAACCCTAACTCCCCTTGCCCATCCCCCAACAGAGCACAACTCAGAAATGATGGAAAGAGGACAAGGGAAACAGAGAGAACAGCCAAACTGGGATTTCAAGAAAACCACTGTGTAAGACTCATAAGGTCATTAAGAAAGCTTCAAGGGGTCCCCAGTACTCTCTGTACCTCTTTAATCTGTTCTGACAGTGCACAGTGTGTCTCTCAATTGCCAAAGCCTGCAACATTTCCTATTGCCATTCACGGAGAGAAGGTATAGCGTCATCCATCCAATGACATAAAATGACAAGCTTGGCAGTTATCAAGACAAAGGCCATAGATGCCTTACGATGGCCTAAAAACTTAGCAGGATATACACCTATGAGGCAGACTGGGGACGTAAAGGAGCAATTCAGTCCCAGCCAAGGATCCAGAGAGTTACGAATAGCAGTCCAAAAAGGAACTACTTTAGAACAGTCCCACAAAATATGTTGAAGAGAGCCCACTCCTGATCCAAAACGAGAGCACTCCTTGGAGGGTCGTTGGCTCATCTTATAAAATTTTGTAAAGATTATGTAAAATACGAAACTGTGTGAGGTGATAACTGTCTTGTCTAATATATTTATAACTCCTTTTCCAGAGCCTTTGCCACTCTTCAGGGTCCATATGTAAATCTAGCACCTGTTGCTAATATAAACACACCCCTGCAAATTTCCAGAGTCCTTATCCTGAAAGCAAGAGTAGAATTTTAAAACAGAATGGGATTGCCCAGCCAAGGACAGGAATTCTGAAAGGGAAGAGTTAGGAGGCATAAGCCCAATCTGTGGGCCCAAGAAACTCAGGAGTGCTCTTGAAAGTTGGAGGTGTTTAAATGTATGATAAACAGGAATAAAGAAATGGTGTTGTATCGCCTCCAAAGATCCCACTCTACCATCAACCAAGAAATGCTCCAGGGAGGCATGCCAAAGCTGAGGACAAAAATTAACAGGAACAGGGCAATTATCTATATGAATGTTGGGATTGCTTAATAGTGGTTGGGACAAATCTCTGGATCAATCGATTTTTAAATACAGGCATAATTGTTTAAGGGCCTTCAGAGACCACTCCAATGGGGTGTTACAAAAAGATGATGGGAGAGAAGACAGAGTAAAATACAACTAACTGGAAAGGTGAAACCCAGCTTTCATGCACAATTGTGATTCTAGGGAGAGCCATAGAGGTGAGTAAATTCACTCCGGTCCCATGTCTTGTGGTTGCCCCCACCTTGTGGTTGTCCCCACCTAAAAATGTTGCTGCTATGAAGTGCACAGTAACATAGAAACATAAAGTTGACGGCAGATAAGGACCGCAAGGCCCATCCAGTCTGACCATTTCTTTTCTACCTTATAAATGTGCCATCGGCCTTTGCTCTGTCAGTAGCCTATCTAGTCACAGTCATTTGTATTGCTCCCTTATGCCTATCCCATGCCTGTTTGAAGACCTGCCCTGTATTCATAGCCATCACTTCTTGTGGTAAGCCATTCCATGCATCCACCACCCTTTCTGTGAAAAGAATTTCCCACATTCCCCTTAATTGGCCTCCTCTAATCGCATGCTGTGTCCTCTTGTCCTGCTACTTTTCTTATATTAAAACATGTTAGACTCTTTCACCTTGTTTATGCCCTTAAGGTGTTTGAATGCCTCTATCATATCACCTCTCTCCCTCCTTTGCTCAAGGGTATACATATTGAGTTCCGTTAATCTGTCCTCATATGTCATCTGATGCAGTCCCTGCACCATTTTGGTTGCCCTTCTCTGGACTGCCTCAATTTGGTTAATGTCCTTGTGAAGGTGTGGCCTCCAATACTGCACGCAGTACTCCAGATGGGGCCTAACCAGTGTTTTGTACAGAGGATTAATACCTCCTCTTACGACTTGTGATACCCTTACTAATACACCTAACACCCCCCTAGCCTTACCTACTGCTTTAGAGGTCTGCTTGGATGATTTCAGGTCATCAGTGATGATGATGCCCAAGTCTCTTTCTTCCTTTGTGACTGCTAGCAACTCCTCCCAGCCTATAGGTGGCTTCAGGGTTTCTCTTCCCTATGTGCATGATTTTGCACTCTTGCATTAAATCCCAGTTGCCACTCTTCTGACCATTCTGCTAGTTTATCCAGATCTCTTCTCATTCTGCCCACCCCATCTGGATCATCTACTTGTTGCAGATCTTGGTGTCATCTGCAAACAGACAAGCCTTACCCTCTAGTCCATCTGCAATGTCACTAATGAAGATGTTGAAGAGGACTGGCCCCAGGACTGATCCCTGAGGTACCCCCTTGTGACTTGCATCTCTTCTGACTGTATACCATTTACCACCACTCTCTGTTTTCTGCCCATCAACCAGTTTGCCACCCAGTTGACCAACTTCTGACCCACCCCAAGCCTACCCAGCTTATTTATCAATCTTCTATGGAACAGTGTCAAAAGCTTTGCTGAAGTCAAGGTAGGCGACATCAACTGCTCCCCTTGTTCCACCACTCTGGTTACCCAGTCAAAGAAATCTATGAGATTAGTTTGACAGGACCTTCCTTGTGTAAACCCATGCTGTCTTGGATCCTGTGCCCTATGGTTCCAGGTTTTGCACTATCCTTTCTTAAGGTGCCTCCATAATCTTTCCACTACTGAGGTAAGACTGACAGGTCTGTAGTTCTCTCCCTCCTGCTACCACTCTTGTGGAGCGGGATCACATGAGCCTTCTCCAGTCTTCTGGGACCTCTCCTGTGCTCAGAGACTCACTAAACAATTCTGCTAATGGCTCTGCTAGTTCCTCCTTTAGCTCCTTAAGTACCCTGGGATGTATGCCGTCAGGTCCCATTGCCTTATCCACCCTGAGCTTAGCAAGCTCTTGTAGGACCCTTTCTTTGTGAAGGAGTAGTGCTCACTTCCCTCCCCCTGTGTCCATGATGCTGAGCTGTGGGCCCTGCCCTACCTTCTCTTCAGTAAATACTGAGCAAAAGTATCTATTTAGGATAGATGCCTTACAGGTCCTCCTCACATGCTCCCTTTTCTCCATAAAGCTTAGTAATACCCTCTGGACTTTCTCCTTTCACTAATGTATCTATAGAAAGTCTTGTCACCTTCTTTACTGTTCGTGCTAGTGTTTCCTCAGTTTGGGACTTTGCCTGCCTTACTGCCTACCTGCTTCCCTAGGGCAGTTTGGTATGCCTCCCTATCTTCATCCCGCTGTGTTCCTTTATATTTCCTGAAGGCCAGCCTTTTGGCTCTGACCTTTTCTGCTACTGTATTTGAGAACCAAAGTGGTTTTCTTCTTCTTTGCACTTCCTTTTCTAACACAATGGGATGTTGCTTCAAGTATTGCTTCCTTAATGCTTGCCCACTTTGCCTGTACCTCCTCACCTGTGTTTCTTTTTGCCAGGGCTAGCTTAACTCTTGTTGGCCATCTTATCAAAGTCAGCTCCTCTGAAGTCCCATATTTTTGCCTTGGAATGGGATGATTTAGATGTAGTAGCCAAATTGAACCATACCATGTGATGGTCACTGGCCCCCGGTGACCTTCTACCTGGAGATCTGTGATCCCTTCGTTGTTAGTCAGTACTAGATCTAGGATAGCCCTGTCTCTTGTGGGTTGCTGTACCAGTTGTTTGAGGCCCTCCCCCTGCAGGGAATCCACTATGAGTCTAGTTCTGGCAGATGTTCCTGCTGGTATTGACCAATTTGTATCCGGCATGTTGAAGTCTCCCATTATCAGAACCTCCCTTTAGCTGTCATGTTTTGTATATCTTCTAACAGTAATGTGTCTATGTCTCTCCTCTGGTCTGGGGCCTGTAGACAACCCCAGTTCTTATGGCTGTCCCATTTCCTGTTCCAGGGTGACCCACAGTTCTTCTGGCTCCTTATATGTGTTCTGAATTTCTGTAGCTTTGATATTTTCATTAACAAACAGGGCCACTCCTCCCCTTTTTGCACCTGGTCTCTTCTGAACAATACATAGCCAGGTACTGAAGTCTCCTAAGTGTGGTTACTGGTAAACCACGTCTCACTAATTGCTACTATGTCCAGTTTAGCCTCTGACATTATTGCCTGCAGGTCTGGGATCTTATTTCCCAGGCTGTGAGCATTGTGTACATGATTTTCCATTGGCCAGATTTTGGTGTGTTAGTTGTTGGGTGAAGTTTGGCCTTACCCGTCGTCATATGGGGAGACAAACCTTTTTCTTACCTGGTGATGCAAATGAATGGCAAACATGCTGAATTCCTGTTTGACCACTAGCTGAGGGGAGGAGTTCTTCCCATTCGACGTATGGGGTGCTGCACCCTCTCCCATTTGCTAGTTTAAATATTCTGCAAAGATGTCAAACTTCTGCCCCAATGCACTGACTCCTCTTTAGTCAGATGCAGTCCATCAAATTTAAAGAACTTTGCTCCCAGAACTGTTGCCAGTTCCCTACAAATCTGTGTCCTTTTTCCTGGCACCAGCCCTTGAGCCACGTGTTTAGCGCCCCTATCTCCCCTTCTCTGACCTTCCGTCCATCTGCTCCCCTCTCCCAGACTGGCAGGATCTCAGAGAAGGAGATGCCGGACGAAATAGATGATAGTTTGTCACCCAGCCTAGTCAGGTGTTCCTTGGTCGCCACAACTGACCGGTTGGCGAGATCATTAGTCCCTATGTGTACTAGGACATCAATGTTTTCTCCTGCTTTGTGAACAATTTTAGCAATGTGGTCAGTGTCTCTCCATGCTGATGTACCTGGGAGACATCTGACCATCACCCCTGGCTGGAGATGGGTATCAACTCCCCGAATCATGGAGTCTCCTATGATCAGAAGTTTTTTGGATTTCCTTTGTGCTTGTTTTGTTTTGGTTCCTGATTTGGGTGAGTTTTGTTGTGCTAGCTCCTGTGCACAGTGTCCTGCTCTGCAGTGTCTTCTGTCTCTTTATTTGATTTCAGAGATAGAGGCAGATACCTGTTTGTAGTGTTTATATGGTTTTGGGTAATGTGTTGAGAGCAGAGGTGATGAGGCACCTGATTTGCTCCTCCTAACCACCTGCCAACCTCCTGACCAACTACCCTCTGCGGTCGAGGTTTTTCTGTTGGATGCTGGGGAAATGGCGGTGGTTCTTATAATGTATTTCCTCTTCAATATGAAATTTGAGGTGTGCAATCTCTGCCCATGCTGCCCGGAGCTGAGCCCTAAGATCTCCAAAGGCCCAGCATGTAGGACAGTGTCCTAAATCCTGTAAGACTGTCCTTCTGAAAATTGTTCCACAGTACCTGCAGTTATTGAAATCCATTCCAAATAAGTTGCTGGGCTTGTAACCTAGTCAGAGTAATTAGAAGGAAAAAAAAAAGTAAAAAAAATGCAAGTAATGGTTTAATTGTGCATTGTTTAACTTGTTATAACAAGTTAAATTACTAGTGCCCCTGTAAATGAGATCACCTTGTGGAGGCCCCACTGATCCGCCCCTTCCTGCTCTGCCACAGGAAATGTCACAACTGTGGTACCCTATAAAAGGAGTGTAGCGTGGGGTGGTTGAGGATGGGGGTGGGTGGCTGGGCCCTTCCCCTGCCTAAAAAGAAGAACCATGGACGAAAGAACAAGGAGGTAAGAGCAGAAACAGTCAGTCAACAACAAATGCAGTAACCCTGAAAGCTTATCCTAATGTTAGATAAAACTGTAAAACCTGTAAAGCACCACCTGTAATAATTTCAGAGAAGATATACGCTGTAAGAAACACTTTGCTCCAGAGAAAAATAAAGCAGTAACAGAAGATATACCTTGAAAAAGACAATTTGAATCAGAAGATTACAGGAGTAATCTGTTAGCACACACCTGTAGGCACACCTTGTAATAATGCAGAAGAAGGTATACCAGCAACAACAATTTGAATCAGAGAAAAAATAAAGCAATGAAATGTTAGCAACAAACAGTAGCAATCCCTGTGAGTAAAAAAATAAAACACCACCACACAGTAAATCTGCTTAGCCAAACTAAGTCTTAATCCTTTTCCCTTGCTCTAGTAAGTTTCTCTATTCTGCCTTTGAAGCAGTCTTAGAAGGAAAGAGCTCAGGTGAAGCTAGGTGCCTTGGCTAGCAAACCAAGTCTTCTACCTCAGTAGAAGAGGAAAAAGTCAGGCAGGCAGCCCACACCCCTGCTCTTTGGGAGTGTCAGTTTGGAGTAGGCCCGACGCATGGCTCTTTTTTCCATATAAACTCTGAAATAAGGCTTTGGAGATGGGAAAACCAACCTTTAGGTAAATAAAGACTGAGCATACCTAGTGGGTACAGGAAATGAGGAAGAATATTCATTTTAATTATATTAACTCTTCCCCAGTGAGATTTAAATCAGGAAGTAAATTGGTTGATACCTTTTATTAGACCAACATAGATGTTACAAAAAGAAAACAATGTCTAAGCTTTTGGACCAACCAAGTTCTTCCTTGGAGACGTATGACAGTTGTTCAGAGAGTCACATTCTATTAACACCCAGATTATACATAAAAATACATAAAAAAACCCAGAAAAAATTTCTTTGGTTTAAAGTACCTATTTTAAAAATCACGGATTTATATGGAATGAACAGCATTCCATTAACTTGCTACTACTGAGAATCATTTCAAGGTCAAATAACATCTACAGCAGATAAGCTGAACACCCAAGTAGACAAAATCTCTGACTGTAATTAATGAATGAGTGTGTTATAAGAATACATTCAAAATTAAAAGCAAGTCTTTTAGATTTAATACCACAAATGTCCAAGTTAAAACTTGATTGTTTGTATTGTATGATAAAAAACTGTACAACAGAAATGTATGTATGGAAATAAGAAGGAATAAAATAAAAAATAAAAAATATGTGCCTTGTATGAACAACTGTTTAAAACATTCATACAGAATTAAACCTGCATGGAGATATTTTCTAAACTATACTCTCAACCAGTTAACACACTCCATAAACATTAAAACATTAAAATATACAGTGCTGTAACATGAGTTTTACAAGATAATATCAATTGTCAGTATTATTGCCAAATAAAAAAAAAATCTCTCAGGGACCACCTAGAAAATGCATTCATGCATCCTAAACTGTTCAAAGTTCAATAATGAGTCAGTATATAATCAATTAACTATATGAACAGAAACAGTCTTAAGAATCTGAATAAAACCCCCAATGGAATTAACCCTCACCCCACCCGGAAAATATAACTAGAAAAGAAGTGTACAGTATATTCACTGTGTATGTGAGCCAAGAGTCCTAACACCATGTAGCATAATTATGACATGTACCTGAATATAAGCCTACCTAAATATGTTAGCAAACCCCAACCCATCCCCCCACACACACAGCCTTCTCTCCACAAAAAAACACCATCCTACAACCCCCAAAACACACACAAAGTTAGTCCCACATATACACACTAACCCCCATACACACTCACCCAAGATAACCCAACCTTCCCAACCCCCCCACACATGTATATTTGATGAGAAACCAACATGTTGATAACCAGTTAAAAAGGACTCTGTGAAAATAACAACAACAACAACACACTGAAGTCCTATTAAATGTCTGTCCTACGATGTAAAAGCCTGTGTAAGTTTAAGTGGGGTAATGTGTCATGAAACCCAAATCAATATTCATGCCATTTGCTACCATATTGAGAAGTAAAATAAGCTTAATCTCAAAAGTCTGTAACTGTTGTGCAATTTTGAAATGTCCTTTTAAGACCATTATTGACATATCTGAGATAGAGTGGTCATTCTGAGAGAGGTTGTGCCCCACTGGTTTGTCAGTCATCTTCATATTAATGATATGTCTGTGTGCATTCATTCTAGTGTGGAGAGGTTGGCTTGTCTCTCCAACATACCCTGTTTGTGGACATCTCTTGCACTGAATGAAATAAACAACATTACATGATGTACAGCTATAAAATGGGTTGTAAGTTTGCTGTGTCCTGATTGGCTTAGAGGTGCTCTGGCTGTGTGCTTATCAGGGCATATTGTGCCAACCAGCACCTCTTCAGCCAATCAGGACTGATAACTGAATAAATCACTGTACCAAAGTGTGCCCTGTGCTATCTAAGTTTTTGCCCCTCAGAACTCCATCCTGTAGTGGCCAACCTGCTGCAGCCCAGCCTCCTCCCCCCCCGCTCAATAACTGGAACCAAAATACAAAGTAAAACATTAATGTGGCAAGTCTGACCTCTGATTCCCCCGCCAGTTGACAAAAGAGCCACTCACAATCTCCACTGAGAGCCATTGTGCATCCTTGCGTGCTGCCAACAAAATGGCTCTCAAATCAAACCTGAGACCTGCACTTCCACTCTAGCAGTTCAGCCCTGTTATTGTGTCACCACAAAAGTGACAGTGAGAAAAAAGCAATCCCCAATGGCACAAGTTATGCTAACCGCAAATCAGGAAACAGCAGAGCACAAGTAACGGGTAACCGCAAACTGGAGACAGCTCTGTACAGCCTGGTAGAAGACATGTTTGCTCTAAATCATGCGCTCATGTATGGGTTGTTCCATGTAAATGCAGTACAGACAAAGATTTAATTTAAAAACCCGGAAAAAAAAGATTTGTTTGTGTATCTTGGTGGGGGGGGGGGGACATTACCCTAACTGCAGCAGCTGATAACGGATGTACTCCCACTCAATGTTAGAGAAACCCAGTGAGCAGTCAGTTGCTTGAGGAAATAGGCAAAATAAAAACTGTGAAGGAAAAGGTAAAAAAAAATAAAAATTACACAACATTTTGAGTGTTGGTGTGTGTGAGGGGGTGCGTTGGGTGTTAACTGCAGAGATAGGCACAAATGCCCTCTACTGACTTTTAATTAAACAGATCCATTCCAACACAACAACCAGGACTACTTTTTTCTTTTTATGTTGTCTTGTGCCTGCACAAGAAACGTAATACCGTAACTTTGGAATAGCAGGTTTTAGATGCGATTGTGCTGTGACCAGTGGCACCACTGCTTTTCAGGCTGGGCCCATGGCATGAATTAGATTGCATGCTGACTATGACAGCAGTGTAAAAGCTGTGCCACCACTTTCAAACATTTTAGTCGCTGCAATGAGGGACCTCACATCATTGCAGGGCATGCCTTGTGTGGTGTAACATTTTAATAAACATGGCGGGCGGTGGCTCGCTGCCCACCCTCACAGTCCTTCTGTCGCCAACTTTGGGGGTGCCCAATCCTCCTGTTGGCATATGTGTCCCCTTCTCTGCTGTGGTGTGCCAAGGGGGGTGCCCAATCCCCCTCGGCATCAATCATGCCTCCAAAGGTAGACAGCCTTGCCGACGGGGGTGCCCAATCCCCCTGTTGGCATGTTACCCCCTGCCATTTTTCTGGTGCTGCCCCAATTGGGTACCATGCCCACACTGGGAGCTCCACCCAGTGTGGGTGACATGACCCCCACCAATATGCACAACCTGTTAAAAAAACAGAAAATGGTCCACGGTGATTTTTATTTTTTTACCTGAAACAAAGGAACGGTCCTTGCTGGCTGTTCGGGGCCCCCAACCCACAACCACCCTCTTCGCACCACACCTCCCCACACCCCCCTCACCCCATAACTACCTCCAGAGCCTGGCATGATGATCTTCGGTGGGCTGGGAACACGTCTGCACTCTTCAAAGCTGACCATGAACTGAAGAAATGCCGGTAAGCTGTATAATGGCATAAATAGGGTTTTTTCAACTTTGGTGCATATCTTGGGCATTTTGGAGAATTTTGGCACCAAATTTTCAACATGGGGTTATTACGACCCTTCCCTCATGAATTCAGGCATGCCATGGTATTATTCAGTCCGAGAGGTGATTTTGTAGTCACTGTGTGAAATCACCCTTCAGGACTGATTAATGAAACAACAATGCCACTGTTCATGAGGTGGGCCCCAAAAGCCTATGTTGTAAATTTGGTGAAAAAATTCAAGAAAATGACCGTGTTATGAGCCTGCGTTATGCAGTTTCCACGCACGCTTATGACTTCGAGAATTTTTAATATTTTTGCTCCAGAGTTTCAACATTGCCATTTTTTCACACCTCCTTATGAACAGTGCAGCTGTCATTTCCCACATCATGCCCGAAATGTGTTTTTGCACATCCGACGCACAGTGGCACAGACGCTGTAGGAAAACAATGCTTTGACCTCCAGAATGATTTTGACATCCTCCAAAAATCCACTCAACTTGAAACTCCTGCTCAATGCCAAACACTAAGGCCATGATTTTCTCTCCACTGGCCCTCATCTCAAAAAAAACACCAGATAAGGTCCTCACATAAGCACCCTTTTGGGAGAAGCACTGGAGTTCGTGGAACAATCTAAATACCTGGGGGTCTGGATTGACTACAAATGTCCTTCTTTGATCACATTGAAGAACTCATTAAGAAACTGCGTCAAAGGCTTGCTATTTTCTTCAGGATCAAACACTCACTAACCCAGGAGGCTAGAAAACTCCTAGTCCAAGTTACCTTCTTGCCTCTCCTAGACTATTCAGACTTCCTATATGGCCATAGTACTAGCACAGCTCTCTCCAAACTTGATACCCTATACCACAGAGCCCTTGGGCTCATTTCGGATGCCCCTTATGACATGCACCAGTGCATCCTCTATTCTTCCATAGTCTGAGCTCCCTTAGCTTCAGGAGGCAAAAGAATGCTATTCTATGGACATATAAGACAATCACTCATAAATTACCTCAGTATCTCATAAGCAGCCTAACTCCTTGCATCCCTAGTGCCTATTCTCTCAGAAGTCTTACCATCTTATCTCTGGCTATCCCTAAAGTTAAAATGCGCTTTGGTAGAGCCTCAATAAGCTTCACTCTTCCTATGCTCTGGAATAAGATCCAGAAAACCTTAAGGCTCACTTCCCCTGTTACGTTCTCCCTCTTCAAATCCTTGTTCCTGAGGACCTTCTCCAAGGTCTGCCATTGCTTCAAGTCAAGGTCTTAACATCATGATTTGTTACTGCTTTAAATTCTGGACTTAAATCTCAACCATTGCCTGAGGCACCATTTGAGTTCTCCCTTCTGTCATTGTTCAAATCAAGGTCCCAACATCACGATCTGTCTTTGCTTCAAATATTGGACTTAAACCCCAACCATTGCCTGTGGCATCTGTTGTGTTTCTCCCTTAGAACAGTCCTTCCTCCCTCCTAGGCCATTATGTCTACTTTCCTTTCTCATCTGACCTTCCCTCCCCACTCCCATACCTCCCTCCCATTCCACTTAACTTGCACAGGCCATACCTACAGTACTTATCAAAGGACTCTTACATCTGAACTTTCTTCGCACTTTGACATTAGAGGAACTGCCACTCCTGCTTACTATGACTTCTCCAATGATGTTTACTGTATAAACTTTAGCTCATTACTCACGTCCATATATCTGTATCTATGAAATTGTATTTAAATGGCAATACCTATTGTTGAACCTATTGCTATGTTCTGGTGGAAGTATCTTGTTACATGTAATGGTTATATGTTATTATGTTGTTATTATTACTACTATGTAATTGTTATGTAAGTTCACTCAACCTGTTATGTCTTAACCCTGTTGGCAATTGTTTTACCCCAGGTCCATCTTGTAAATGAGCTTGTCTCAATGATGTTCCACCTGGCAAAATAAATATTTTGATTAATTGATTGACAGTGCAGCTGTCATTTCCCATATCGTGCCTGAAATGTGTTTTTGCACATCCGATGCACAGTGGCACAGTCGCTGTAGGAAAACAATGTTCAGGACAGAGTAAGAAAATCACAGTAAGACTGTTCATGAGCAGTGGTCCCAAAATGCCTAAGTTGAAAATTTGGTGAAGAAATAAAAAAAAATAACTGTGTTATGAGCATGTGTTGTGCAGTTTCCATGCATGCTTTTAACTTTGAGATTTTTTAATATTTTTTCTCCAGATATTTCACATTGCCATTTTTTCACAATTCCTTATGAACAGTACAGCTTCATTTTTCACATCCTGCCCAAAATGTGTTTTCACACATCTGGTGCACAGTGGCACAGTTGCTGTAGGAAAACAATGTTTGGGACACAGTAAGAAAATCACAGTAACACTGTTCATGAGCAGAGGTCCCAAAATGCATATGTTAAACAGCTGGTCAAAAATTCCAAAATGACTGTTACAAGTGTGTATGCAGAGTCCACGCACCATTGTAAGATCAAAATGTTTAATATTTTCACTCCAGATGTTCAACATCATCATTTTGTGCATCTTCTATGAACAGTACAGCTGTCATTTTTCACATCCTACCGAAAATGTGGTTTTGCACATCTGGCGCACAATGGCACGGTCGCAGTGAGAAAACAATGTTCAAGACAAATCAAGAAAATCATGCTGCCACTGTTCATGAGCAGAGATCCCCAAATGCCTATGTTAAAAATTTGGTGAAAGAATTCCAAAAAACAGACTGTTACGAGCGTGCGTTGCCTAGTTTTCATGCACACTCATAATGTTAAGCATTTTTTATATTTTCACTCCAGATTGTCAACATTGCCATCTCTTCATACGTCCTTATGAATGGTGCAGCTGACATTTTTATGTGGTGCAGAATGGTGTGGTCACTGTGGGAAATCAACGTTTGGGACACATTAACAAAATCACAGGGACACTGTTCATAAGCAGAGGTCCCACATGCTTTCATGAGGTGGGGTCACAAAAAGGCCATGTTGAAAATTTGGAGTGCGAATACAAACAAACATCCAAGGCGTTAGGGTTTCTAACCATAACATCCCACCCTGTACAGACTAGCAGGCATCAGGGTTTGCCTTTGGATTGTCGGCTGCAATGCTCACGCCATTGTACTCTCTCACCCCTGCAGCCACCGACAGGTATCCAGGTGTGCCTTGGACTCTTCGGCTCCTAAGTTCACCCCATTCACCTATGATGTACCCATCTCAACATACTTCATTATGAAATGGGGTGAGTGTACAGCCTGATGACCCTAAGGCACAATGCGACACTTGTCAGAGTCTGCAGGGTGTAGGGGTGAAGTGAAATGGCATGAGCACTATGGCCAGTGATCCAAAGGCACACCCCAATGCATGCCGCCTCTGCAGGGTAGGCTGGGGTTCACGCCAGTTCTATACTTCACTGCCATTCCTAGTATGCATCTCTCTCTAACTCTTGAACTACCAATGCCAATGCCAGCAAGACAACATTCGCATTGACAAATGCTTGTTTCTACTGATATGATCAGATTTTTCTACACTTTTATGTACATTTTTCTGTGCATATTTTAATTAATTACTTTACTGGAGGACCCATTTTATAAGCAGAGTAAGACATTTCGAGTGTGGTTTATGGCCTAATAAGAGCACTTCCCAGGTGCAAAAGGCACTTGGCGCAAACACCTCATTCCTCATTACACATCTGGGGCGTGTTCTTATCAGGCCATAAACCACACCTCATTGTGTCTTATTCCTTATGTATAATTCCCTGTATCCGTATATTCTGTTTTGTGATGTAACCACACAATCTGAATTTTAAATGAGCTCCAAAGTCCTACATCTGGATTGATTACAGGGTTGTGTACCATTTAATGTCATGGTACCCTGTTCTGGTGCAAGTTTACTCCTAACAATCAAGTTGGCTAAATTAGGTGGTTGTTTAAAAGATAACAGTGGTAGTCCTTGAAAAATACAATTTAGGGTCTCATCCTCACTAAATAGAGGGTGGAGGTCCTTAATAATTTTAAGTAGATGTTCAAGGTCAGGATGATACGTGACTACTAAGGGTATTCTGTTGGTAGTGGTCCTTCCTTATACTGAAATAGTTACCTCTAGGTACCTGTGTTGCACATTATACTGCTCTGTCAATTTCTCTGGAAGAGTGTCCCTGCTCCATAAAGGTGTTTTTCAACATGGCCAAATGTGTATCTCTGTCTTCCTCATTTGAACAAATACGGTGATACCGAAGTGCTTGACTGTACATGATATAGAACCTTAGCAATCAAGTATATGAGTACTGATGATCCTTCTGTGTGAGGACCTATGTTGGCTATCTTAGTAATTTTGGTGGTTTTAAAACTTTTACTAGGCCAGAAGCCTGAAGCCATGCCTGCTTGGGACCAGCATTTGAGTTGAGCCATTGTGTTCACCAGGGGGTGCTAAGGACAAGCTTGAAAGTCTGCACAACATTGCAACAAGGACCAGCTGCTGAAACTACTTGCTACAGGAAGGATTTTTTCCAATATTGGATGAAGCAAGGACTGTGTTTTACCTACTAAGTATCGACTGAAGTAATGTCTTAGAATTTCTGCTAAAAGTCTAGACAAGAGACTGACCTTGAAATTCACCAGCCAAAGCAGACATGCAGTGCTGTTGGATAACAGTGAGTCCAGAGTTGCAGGTTCAAGAGCAGAAAGGAACTGAAATGGGAAAAAGTCATAGAATCCAGACAGGAAGGGCTGACCACCTCTCTAGGTCTCCCCTAATCATAGCCAACAGGGGTGAAAGATTTATTTTCACCAAATTGATGACCGAATGAAAAATGCAGATTCCCAGATGCGTAACTGTTTCAGATGCCCAACAGAGTCTCAAATCTAAGACCTGTTGTTTAAGAACGTGAACATTCAGAGGTAACACCTGTGTCTTGTCAAGGTTAAGTTTATACAATATTTATGAAGGCTACATCAAAGACAAACCTTTTCTATGAATGAACAAAATTTAGGTTTATTTTATATTCATTAAACAATCCTGTGTTATATAGTTAGAAAAATCAGAGTTTTGATGAGAAAGAACAGAGAGCTGTGATAAAGACAAGCTGATCTCTTATAGAGAAAGATTTTCTACTTCAATTCAGCATTACGACTCAAATGATCAACTTTTATAAGAAGAGAATTATATATTTTAAGCTAATCTATCTAAACACAAACCACAGACTGAGTTTGTAAGAAATCTGGTTAGCAAACCATTAACTCTACAGCCTGCTGTGATTGGGAATCTGAAGTAGCAAGCTACAGTACTTCAAGATGATGTAATCGATCTCCAAACCTGACTGAGAGAGATAGAAATAATGCCTCTGTTTTCAGCCACTGTAGAGCAAGTTAACAAATGTTGATTTAAAGAAAACCACAAAACCAAACAGCGTGAAATTTTCAGGAAACACTAATCATGACACAGGGACTTGAATTCAATCTTTATTAACAATATGCAAAACCTTTGCTCATGCTCTTTAATATGATTTTAATTTCCACAAAATCATTGGCCTATGCAAATGAATCTGATAGATTTCTTTCACTGAGTGACCAAGGAACTAGATCATGAGGAGCGGTGGATGTGGCCTACCTAGATTTCAGTAAAGCTTTCAACACTGTTCACACAGGTGACTATTAAGCAAGCTAGTTAGCTTAGGAGTGGGTCCAAAAGTGGTAAACTGGATAAGAAATTGGTTAGGGGATAGGCAACAGAGGGTGGTGGTAAATGCAAATTCACTCCAAGGAAGGAAGGTTGACTAGCAGGGTGCCTCAGGGATCAGTACTGGGATTGTTCCTCTTAATGTCTTTATAAGTAACATTGCTGAAGGTTGAAAGGAAAGTCTGCCTTTTGCAGATGACACCAAAATCTGCAATAAGATGGACATTCTAGGGGGCTGGAAAGGATGTGCAGAGACCTTAGAAAATAGAAGAGTTGTCAAGGTAGTGAGCAGCTGGGTTTCAATGCAAAAGGTGCACAATAATGCACTTAGGGCACAGAAACCCAGGGAGGAGTTCAAAATGGTGGAGTGGCATTGATGACCACCAATCAGGAAAAATACCTGGGAGTAATCATATCAGATAACATAAAGGCAGTGCAACATGGCAGTAGGGAAGGCTAGTGGGATACTGGGGTGAATAGGGAAGGTTTACCTATGTCGAATTGACAACACTGTTGTTGAAGTTCGGCAAAGCAAGATCCCCAGTGTCGACAGGTGACATTTCACCTGTCTGACATTGAAGTGTTTCTCTTGGGGGCTGTGCCCCTCAGAAACCCCCATGTGGGGTTGCTGTGCCCCCTGCACCCCCTTCTAAAGCATTATCAGCTTCAAATTGGAGTTGATTTGAAGGGGGGGGGGTCGACACAAGATGAAAGGGCAAAATTTCATCCTCAGGTCTCCCACAGCGACAATTTCGAAATTTGTCTAAATTGTTGCTGTGGGGAATTTCTCTTTAAATGTTTCAATGTACGGTCAGCACACCCACAGGGAGGGGTATCAGCAGCAGAAAGAAGGAGGTGGTGTTGCCTCTGTGTAGATTGCTGGTAAGACACCATCTAGAGTATTGTGCCCAGTTCTGGAGATCACATCTGTGAAGGAGATCCAGAGGAGGGCAACTAAGATGGTGCAGGGTCTGCTTCAAAAGCCCTACAAGGAGAGACTAAAGGACCTCAATATGTACACCCTGAAACAGAGGAGGAGAGATATGATATACACTTTAAATACCTCACAGGGGTAAATAAGGTACAGAAAGGAAGCATTTCAGAAGAAAAGGTGCATAAGAACAAGGGACATGCTATGAAGTCAGAGGGGTAGGTTCAGAAGAGATGTGAGGAAATATCTTAGAGAAAGAGTGCTAGATTCTTGGAGTACCTTTCCATTGGAGATGGAGGAGGCAAAACAGCAGTGGGATTCAAGAATGCATGGGACAAGCACAAGGGAATCATAGTGGAAATAAAGGGGTGGAGGGAGAAAGAGCTGTAGAGTGGGTGTGGTCTGCAGGATACTGTAGGCAGGAAGAAATGGGCAGACTTGATGGGCCAAGCAGTCCTTATCTGCTGTCAAATTCTATGTTTCTATGTTTCTTGAGAAAATTATTGTTTAGTATAAGTTTAAGTCCCCAAATTGCTGATAAATCTTTAGCAATTTGGTGACTAAAATCCCCACAATAAGGGACTGAAAAAAATTAGGCATAGCCCTATGATGATTTCGCAGTGGCTCTACTGGCTAAAATAAGTCTGGATCACCACAGTTACCAATTTGATAACGGGTAACTTTGCACCGTCACAGATGGGCCCATACTCTGTGGTGCAGGGTCTAGCTGCACCCCAAACAGGAATGACCATCTGCAGGATATGTGGCACTAAACAGGAGAGCATGACTATGCACAGGAGCTTCTGCTTCCATGCCAAAATGCATTTATTAAAGCCACTGATGTGCATAACAGGTGCCGAAGAATACATTACAAACAGACACTGGCCAGCTGCTCTAGCACTTCACTCATGGGGAACTTCGTTATGGAGGGAAGTTCAACATTTTTGAGTGCTCAAAAATGTTTAGGTGAAATGTCAAGACAGTCTAGACTAGAGTCCTTCATCAGCTTAGCCAAAGGCACAGCAGCATGCTGGTTTTTCAAGTTAACTTTAAAAACAGATGCTTACTTAGAAGTCCTGAGAAAAATGTTCACGTTAAATGGTTGACATTATTAGGACCATGGGAATATTACCCTGGCCCACAGCACTCACCCCCTATCCACCCCCCCGCTGTCTACCCTGACACTCCATGGTTGGAATTCATCCATGCCCTCCCAAACCTTCGAACCCTGCCCATTCCTTTCACCACCATGGCCACCTCCCTTTCCCAGCGTACACCAAAGAAGTTGACTTGCTGCCATGCCCAGACCAGAGCCTTGGCCCTCCTGCTTCTACTTTCTGGCAACATACATCCCAACCCAGGACCAGCCCCCTCCCACCCATCAACTTGGTCCACTGGCCTTAAAATACCCTCTATGAACATATGCAGCCTGCTGAAAAAATTGGACGCCCTCCAGTGCCGGGCCACGGCACACCAACTGGACATCATAGCCCTGGTAGAAACCTGGCTGTCCAAATCCACCCTTGACTCTCTTGTCTCCCTCCCTGGCTATACCCTATACCGGGAGGACTGAGTAGGCAAATGAGGGGGAGGCTGTGCAATCTACACTAGGGACATAATTACTGGTCAAGCACTCCCTACCCCTGCCCTTGTAAATGAAGCCCAGGCCCTCACCCTCAAGCTCACCCCTGACCCCTCTAGGGGCCCTCTCTATTTCACCACTGCCTACATTTCCCCCAAAAACCAGAACCCAGCCCTGGTATCACTAACTGACTATCTGGCCACCCTTCACCATGCGGCGGAGCAAATCCTAGTTGGTGACCTAAACATAAACTGGCTCAGCCCCTCCTCTTCCTCAATCCAGGACACTTTTGCCGCCCAAGATCTGACGCAACTCGTCACCCAACCCACTAGAATAAACCCAAAAACAGGAACCAGCACCCTACTGGATGTACTCATCACCAATCGACCCCCAAAAAATCCAAAACATCCAGGTCCTACCAGACCCCTAAGTGACCACTCCCTATCCTATTTCTATGGGCAGCCCCAATCCCAAACCCAAAGCACAAACCATCCTCAGAAGGCGCTCTTCAACCTGGTGGGCTGGAAAAACTTAAGCAGTTTCTCACCCAGATAAACTGGTCCCCATTCAGCATGCACCGACATTGACACTGCCCTCGCTTTTCTCCCAAACGCTCAACAATGCCTGTGATCTCTTTGCACCTTCACCAAAACCCGATCCAAAAACAGAATGCACCCTGGGTCAGCCCTGCCTCCTACAATTGCCTAGAAATCGGATAACCTCTGGCACCGTACACTGAAACAGGCCGGCTGGCTGATAGACAAGCCTACAATGCAGCCCGGAATAAGTGCTTTGGCGGTCCGTAGCCAAGGCTGACCACTACCAGGCCACCCTCACCTCTTCCTGGGGCTTGGCCCGCAAGTTCTGGGATAATATTAAACAGTTAAATGGAAAGTCACGGTCCCCTCCCCCATCTCAGCTCTCTAGTGATGGTACTACCTCCACCGATCCTGCCTTCATAGCTAACTGCCTCAACACCGCTTTCACCGACCTTAGCTCAGTCCTCCCCAGTAATTTCTTTGAACCCCCAAACCAACCCCCCCGTCCGCCACCACCCCAGCTTCCATCTACGCAAGGTATCTGCTCGGGAGGCCAGACCCATCCTTATCAAAGCTTTAAATGGCAACAATCCCAGCAGCGACTCACTGGATCCCAGTATCCTCAGGTTGGTGCTAGATGAAGTCCTAGCCCCGCTCACCAGCCTACTAAACCGATCGCTCTGCCTGGGACAATTTCCTTCTGCCTGGAAAACAGCCATAGTCACGCCCATTCATAAAGGTGGTGACAGGTCTGCAACCAACAACTACTGACCAATCTCCATCCTCCCTCTCAAAAGCCCTGGAAAAAGTCATGGCCATTCAAATCACCGAATATCTATCTAAGCATGACATCTTATGCCCTGAGCAGCATGGCTTCCATGCTGGCCACAGTACCAGCACTGCGCTAATTGAATTCTCCAATTTCCTTCACTCCTCCCTGGACACCAGCTCACTAGCTGGTGCAGAGTTCATTGACCAATCAAAGGCTTTTGACACTGTCTCCCACCCTCTTCTGCTGAACGCCCTCTGCCACACTGGTCTCGTGGCTGGCCCACTAGCATGGTGCTCAAGCTACCTAAGCGCTCGGTCACAGTGTGTTAAAATCAATGGAACACTCTCTGATACCCATCCCATACACTCAGGAGTTCCTCAAGGCTCCATCCTGGGCCCCCTCCTCTTCTCACTCTATCTGAACACCTGCCCAGTGCTTGCTCTGGCAAAATGCTTCTGTATGCTGACGATGCTGTCATTTTTGCCACCCACCGCAACCCCATCTCCCTTCAGGATTCCCTACAACAGTCCTTCAATGAGGCAGATGCCTGGTTTAAGGAGCACAGACTCATCATTAATCTTAAAAAAAACAAAGCTATGCTTTTTGCCCACCCCTAAAACAAAGCTAGCAACCACCCACTCCATATTCTTCCTAGTACCAAACAACCTCTGGAACAAGTCTGCTCCTACAAATACCTCGGGATTACCTTCAACTCAGCCCTCACATTCCACAAACACATTGATGCCCTTGCATCCGCCACCAACATACGGCTTGGCATCCTCTTCCGCCATCGAAACTGCCTCCCCCCAAATGCTCTCCGGCTTGCTGTCACATCCTCAGTACTGTCCCTGGTAGACTATAGCTTACCAATCTATGGTGCTGCTAACACAACTGCCCTCAAAAAAATTCACATAACCCTAAATAAGGCTTGCAGACTGATTACTAGTGCCCCCAGGCTCACACACACCTGTCAACTGTATAACGATGCTAAACTCTGACCCTAGATGAACGGCTCACTATCATATCTGCCTACTCATCAAAAACCCTACTCGGGTTTTCCACCAGGGTGACTGCATCCATCCACCGGATCCCACCCACTGTTGCTCACAGTCCTCCCACAAGACCACTCTACTGGTCCCCAGATCAAGAACCACTCATGGTCAGAGGTCCTTCTGGTACAGAGCCCCACTCTGGTTTAATTCTCTCCCTGCCACCATCTCCAATGCCACCACAATCTCCAAATTCAAAACCACTCTTCGCAGCCAACTCCTCAACACTTGTAGCTGTTCCTGTCTCTGAATGAGGCCCTACCTCGACCTCTCCACTCGTGACAATGCCCACCGGGCAGCTCCCCACCTAGCCCACCCCCATCCCTTACCCAGCACACCATTCCTAAGCATAACCTGGCCAGAGCCTGCTGTCTCATGCCAGTTGATTGCTCAGCAAGTGAAACCAATTGTGTCAGACCTATTTCTATTACATGTACCCTGTAACTCAAATGTATGTTGTTTGACCACAGTGTGGACGTGGCGCCTAACAAACGCCTACTTGAAGAAAACCTGTACTATATAATCTAAATGCTATGTATGTCTCAATGTGACGAGGTACTTTGAAACGAGCCTCTGGCTCAAAGGTTGTAAACTGATTCTCACAAAAATAAAATAAATAAAAGTAGATGGTGTGCCCATGTAAATTGGTTGACAGTTCTCACCAACTCTATCCAGATAACAATGCCTTCCCATATGTTCATCTAGTTTATTGTTGAATATGGTTAGGTTGTTGCAATTTACAATCTAATCTTGGAAACTATTCCACCCTGAGACCACCCTCTGCATATTATTAGATCAGTACATTGGCTAGTATGCCCCATGGTGGCCTGAGTACCACTGTATGCCTAACACTAGAGTTCAAATAACCGCAACTTCAACTATACATCTATATAGACACATACATATGCAGTATGAATGCCTTTAAATCTCTATATGCTCGGTATGTGTGTGAGCCATGCAATTGCTACCACAACCCCTAATTTTTGTCCGAAGCATCAGGCTGCTGCCCTCTGAGCATAGTTGAATTTATGATCACTTGTAACCTTTGGTGACCTTAACTCTGTGAGTGTCTTATGCCTTAAATGTTTTTCCCCTCTAGAAATCCCTGTAGGGTTACTATCTCTTCATGGCTTCATGGCCGCTACACCTTACTCACCCTGCTGTCTTTTAAATATTGCTTTATCTGTGGCTTTTATTCCCCTACCCTGCACCATTTAACTTCCTTATTTCATCTTTGTATTCCCTTTCCACTGCATTCCACTCTTACTATCGCTTTCCTCTGTCCCCTATCTCTTTTCCCTGCCTTAGACTAGCCCTTCAGGGGCTCCCTGCCCCTCAGGTTGGAGAAATGTGGATACCAGGTGGTTGTCGCTTCCATAGCTGCTGCCTGAGACATCATGACCCGACTCCTTACTAGCGAGGTGCGGCATTGCTGATACCCAATCGGAACAAGCATGCTTTTCTGCTCTGGTGTTTGACTGTCTCCTGCAGTCTACTCCTGTGTCTCCTCAATACTAAGCTAAAGTCTGATTTTCTGTCTAAAACTTGCACAAAAAAGAGCTGTACTTACTTATTGCCTAGCAGTTATGACCTCTATTTTTTCCTGTTTAGAGTGTCAGGAGGTGGGACTCTTGTTTAATTACACTCCTTTCTGAATTTCTGTGGTTGGGCCAGTCTTTAGGCATCAAGGAATACCCAGTTCTGTTGTCCTGCTGTTTTGGTCCTCCCACTGGTTCAGATGTTCCATTATCCATGGTCCAGTACTTAATACCAACCCCTTCTTCCATCCCCTGCCAAGGATATGCTCTCCACAGGCTCCCGGCCCATAGGTGTGGGAAACCTGGGCACTGGGCAGTTAGAGCTGCCTCTACCGCCACCTAAGAACCTAAGTTCAGATTCCCCATTAGCAAAGCACAGCATTAGAAGCCATCCATTCGGAATGTGAGCACTCTTCAACGTTGACTTCTGATTGGTTCCTGCAGTCTGCTTCTGTGTCCATTCTAAACCAAGCATAATTCTGATTTCCATGCTGAAATTTGCCAAAAAAGAGCTGTAATTACTTTTCTCCTTGACCGTTAAGACCCTTATCCTTCTGTTTAGAGTGTTACATTTAGGGATGCTGTGTGATTACACTACTTTTGAAATTTGTGCGTAAGCTCCCCTACACCTGCGGCTGATCATTTCTCCCTGCTGAAGTTCCTACTAAGCCTCATCTTATGTCCTTCTTAAATATTACAGAAGCACTCTGAGCTGATATGACTGATGTAACATTGAGTACTTACAGTACCTGCATTAATTGCATTAATCGTTTTTTACTTGTGTTATTTTGCTCTATTGTAAATACCTCTGTATGCAATGTACCATTTGACCTGGAGCTAACCAGGTACATCTTGTAAATGAGCTTGCTCAATGATGTTCACCTGGATAAATAAAGATTTTGATTGATTGATTGACTGATTGATTGATACATAGAAGTATGGGCCGCTTCATTTGATTGGGTCTGCCACAGTGAATGCCAGTGGGAAATGCTATCCCAAGAACTTACAATACTTCACATTGCCTTTGATTCATCTGATGAAGGCCTCTTAAAGGGCTCATTTGCCTGAAATGTCCAGGCATATCAGTGAAACACATTTAAAGAAATCATTTGATCTATTTATCATAGTAAAAATGGCAACTAGTAATTAGTAGGACTTTGATGAACAAATCCCTTGGGTTGCTCAAAGATGTTTCAGTGAAATGACAACAGCAAAGCAGTTATTTAGTTTAAAATGTTTTCAGATGGAACCGATAAGGAACCCTGCAGGGCAGGTGCACTATTCAGCAGATTCCAAAGGAAGTGGGTAGTCCCTTATCTATGCCTCCCTGTTTACAGTATGCTGGGATTTTAACAATGATAGAAAAGGTACAACTTTTGCCAGTTTTTGAAATTGATTGATCATGATTACAATGACTGTGTGAGACACACATCATACACCATTGATCTGATTTTGTTTCACAGATTTTATTGCCCAGTAATTACAGTACAGAACTGTTAATTAGGAGGGTCCTAAATCAGGTAGAAGCAGTAACCCTCTGAAAACAAGGTGGGTGTTGAAACAAAGCACAACAAGAAGGGCAATCTTTTGTTGAGAGGTTGCATCAGAAGAGCCCTGTAGTGGAGGTAGGTTGCAAGAGCAGTGCAACCAGTAGTGGATCTGTTTGGAACCTGTTGAGACTGTGATGCCCTTGGGTCCCCTACCTTGCCCACTAGCTAATTGCACTAGTTTTAGACTTTAGCATATGTTGGCATAGTTATTTTAGTTCATAAAAGACTTACTTCCAGTGGCATGGCTTGTATTTAATGGTGAGCAGCGAGTGTGAGACACTCTGCTTTACAACATGAAGTTTTTCTGTTTTGGAAATGTAGTGGAAAAAAAAAAAATAATCAGCACAAATGTACCTGTTGAAAAGGAACCCAAGTTGACAAATTTGCAAAAAAAAACAACCCCAAAAAACACACACACTTAAAAAGTCTAAAGTGCAGCAGCAGCAGATTAAAAGTTGGTTATGCCTGCTAGAAATGCACTTCTGTGGTGGTATGAGGGTTCAGGTCGGGGTGCAGGAGTGTAGTGAGAGATGTCAGTATTTTAAAAAAAAATTGTTATTTTAGTTTCATCTTTATATTCCCTCACTACATAGCTGATCCTCATCCCTGGCATCCTGACAGCCCTGTCACCTGCTGTCTCGGTGGCTTACTCACCTGCTTTTAGTGCCCATAGGTTACCCATTGTGGCAGAGTCTCTGGAGTACCCCAAGCCCTGAAGGGTGTTTAGTTTGGGTGTTGGCAGGGTGCCCAGTGTGCAGTGCAGGGCCTGTGGAAGGATACCAATCCATCCACCTCAGCCTGGCAGTGTTTCACATTTTTTCTCAAGCCCCTATCTCTTCATAGAATTGTAGAAGCTTGATGGCAGAAAAGATCCATAGCGGCCCATCTAGTCTGCCCTTTTCCCCCCTACACCGCCTCCCTCCTGGCAGCCCCCCGCCTCCCTGATACTCAGCCCCATATGCTTGTCCCATGCCCTCTTGAATTCTTCCACCCATTTAGCCCTCACTACTCCATCTGGTAGTCTGTTCCAGGGCTCCACCACTCTCTGTGAAGAAATTCAAGGACTGCAGGAGACACAGCACACAAGCATACTCACGTCAGCAGGAAGGAGGCACCTGCCTACCCACTTGTGGCTCCATCTTGCCCTGCCACCTGTGGTCCCCCAGCTGGTGGCAGCACACAATTCTCCCTCCTGAGAGAAGAGCATCCTGTGGGATCCTCCAACCTCCTCCCACTGACTGGCCTCTGATGATTTAGGCTCGAACAGGGATTGCCGGCATCATGAGCAGTAGTGCTACTTCTGTGCAGACAGGCAAGCTTGGAATGACAGTTTTGTAAGCACTCTTTCCAAGTACTGCCCAGCACCAGTCTCCATGGTAATGTACAATGTACTTTGGAATGCATACTGTAATAAACAGTATCCAACCATAAAACAAACCAGTGTGGCAGTGGAAGATTGTTGTCCCACTATTCTGAACTGGCTATAACACTGAAAGAACAACATTTTGACAGGTACTAAAAAACAAATATAAATCAATGTGAGAGTGCATGCCTATGCCCTTCTTCAGGTGACTTGGGTGAAGAAGTTGAATATGCACAGATGCTGGCAAAGTGCCAGGATAGCACTCATTTGAAGGAAAAGCCCTGAAGAGTGCAGTTTGCACATCAAACAATAAAACTGATGCCATTCTACATATTGTTTCAGAATTACAGCAGTTGCAAGAATCCAGTTTAGCAGCACTAAAAAAAAAAACTCTCAGAAATCTTATCTGTGCTACTTGTTTATACTAAGTGTTGCCTAGAGCACTGCTCAGAAACTGCAGGGCTTAAAGACAGAACATTTACAGGTGCAGATAGACCTTTTATAGTTCACATCCCTACTCTGTGTCAGGCATTGGATATTTATTTAATTAGTTTTTGTTGACCAGAAAAAGAGGGTAAGGCAATGCTGCCTATTTTCACCCTCGTCTGGGTCGGGTTGGGGGGGATACAGATGGAAACCAACTAAAATTAAACCAGATTAAACTGTGGGTGGTATGTAAATGGGGAAAATATGGCCAGGACACCGGGGAAATTTCCCCTACTCTCCCAGTAGGGGGAACCTCTGTCCAGCTACAGGCTGGCAAGATGGCCATTCAGGCAGCAGGAGGAGTTGGAGCTGGAGCAGGAGCTGGAGCTACATAAGTTATTTACTAAGATGCAACGGAGATTACTGAGGACAACAAAGAACCTGGGCCAGAAATTGCCATGAAATTTATGGACACACAAGCCTCTGATGTATTGCCTTTACAAAAACTCCATTAAGTTTGGTAACCTGAAAGTACTAAAACATCTGAAATAAGAGATTTCCAGTGATATACAGCAGAAGAATTGTCTAAATTGCAACATAGAGAGAAATCTAAGTGCTACTAACAGGCAGCAGGATGTCTGACCTACAGAAAAATTATTGGAAGCCAACCATAGGAGGGACAAATCGCTGAAATTACAAGCAGAAGAGGAAAGAGTTTTACAGCACCTGGAAACTGGTATAGGTGATGTTGCACTGATAAAATCTGAAGCTGACGACAAAAGTCACACACTGAGTAAATCTCCAGGACTAAATTACTTGCGTTCTACAGTTCAGCCTATTTGGTCTACGGAAAAGGCTGTCCTTGCTGCAGGTTGGAAGAAAGCTACAAACAGGACAGGATGGGCTTCGGAATCAATCCCCACTGCCACAGAAATCCTCAGTCTGCCTGTTAAATTGGAGCAATCCTCAGGTACGGTCCCAATAATTTTACAACCAGTTTAATACAAATCTACTGAAAAAGTTATAGTTGGGGTGAGTGGTCCACCCCTCTTGTAGCACTTCCTCTCAGTCTCCTCTCTTATCAATTACTCCTTCATCCTCTATCTTTCACTTTCCCTCTCCATTACATTCTTAATCTCTCCCCTCTTCTCTAACCCCCCTTTCAATCATGGTCCATACTGCCTGTGGCACGACCTCCCCCACTCTTCTTACTTATCTCTCTAGCCCCTCTTCATCTCTCTCTGCCTATCGACATTCACACCATTAGCACTTCACATTATCTCTTAAAATGTCTGTGTTGTCTTAATATTGCCTGATTTATTGCCTTCTGTAACATTACTGTTGTTTTTTTCATTTTTGTCTGCGCTGTTTGCCTCCCTTTATACCTGTTGTCAAAATTTCCATTGTTATGCAAATATTTCCTCATGTAAAGTTTATTATTCATGTATATTCTCCTTGAAGTTTTGTATTATTGCACTGTTTGCCTCCTTTATACCCGTTGTCGAAATTTTCGATCGTTATGCTAATATTTCCTCATGTAAATGTCTAGTATTCATGTATATTCTCCTTGAAGTTTTGTATTATTGTGTCTGTACTCTCCTGGGTCATGCCTGAAAATAGTCTTTTGGCTAGTGCCCTTTCCCAGTTAACAAAACCAAATAAAATAAAATAAAAATGGCTGCAACCTTGTAAGCTGCCTCTGTAAGCTCCTGAAGCTGATGGCCTGCAGGGGTGTAAAATTCTGTGCTGAGTGCTTTAAACTGCTGAATTGCTTGTCAATACTGTAGCAAGTGCAGCTGGACCAGTGTCAGAGCTAAAGAGATGGACAACTCAAAGAAAAATGAAAGGAGAGGGGTCCTCTACCTCCTCTATCGATGTTTTGTTCGTCCACTATGGGCCTATGGATACATTTTTGAGAGCTGCTGGACCCAGCCTAGAGAAAGGAGAGGCACAGGGAGAGCTGAGTAAGCTCTGTGTACTCACCACCAAGGGCAGTACACACAACATTGGAGCCTAGGTCACAAATCAAGCGTGCCACTTCAACACCACAACTACAAAATGATGCAGATAATGTTGCCAGATACAGAACTGACAAATCCAACAGGATTTCAGAGATAGTGAAAGGCAAAGAATTGAAAATATAAAGCCTACCTTTAAAAGAACCCCATTACTATTGAAAATGGCTCAGGGAGGGAGTTGGAACTTCTGTATGAGAGAGCAGAGAGTGTGGAGTACAGAAATTTGGAAAGGATTGAAAGGTCTGAATGAGCACAGAAACCGCTTAGAGGCCTGAGCTATCGGATACCCAAGAAGATGAGGACATGACGAAATTGAATTTCTGGGTCACTTGGGAAGCTCAGATGATAAGCGCTTAGAAAACATTGGTACCTGGATGACAAAATTGATCTGAGATTTTCACATATTGAAACAAGTATACAGTCTCTCAATGTAAAAACAACAACACTTGAGTCTGAAATAAGGCAGACCAAAGTTGACATGGAGCAAATAAATAAAGCTGTAAAAGAACAAGAAAATAAAAATATCATCACCGAAGCTAAAATAACTGCAGTTATTGCTGGGCAAAATGTGCTTAACAGAAAGCTAGAAGTGCTTGAAAACGTAAACAGATATAAGAACCTATGTTTTCTTGGCATACTTTCTGTCTTGGATTCTGAATATCCTGAGCTGGGGAATTTCGTTAAAACCATATTACTCGAAACTTTCCAGTTACCAGAAGAAGACCCCCCCACCCATTTATTGTGAAGGAATACAGAGTAGCCACAAATGAAACCCTAATGATTCAAAGCCACCCATCCTGGTTCAATTCACGTTTGAGACTGATTGGGACTCAGTTTTAAACTTGCACTTGTGAGAAAATATTGGAATATAAGGAACATAAATACTCTATCTTCCCTGATTTCTCTTTGTGACACAGGAAAGAAGGAGATGCTTCCTTAATCTAAGAGCAGAAGTTTTGGAACTAGGGCTACCTTTTCCCTTCTCATGCCAGCCAAAGTCAAAATTGTGTTTAAAGGACACTCATATATGTTTTTTTGACCTAGACCTGGTTATGAGTTTTTTGCATAAACACAGTTCAGGTTATGATAATGTTTCTGACCTGGAATCAGATTTTGATACAGATATGCTTAAAACAGTAACAGAAATTGAAAATATGATGTTGGGGTCAAAATAAATCATAAATATGATATATTATATAAATAGTTAATTGGAAATATCGTATATGTAATTTTTGAAGGGTGACCTCATTTTCTTACTGGTATTTGCCTACATTTACTAGACTCATCGATAAAAAGATAAATTTCAACTCTTGTTTGGTGCAGGCATAAGGTTCTGTTTAATGAACAGTTGATTTATTTATCAATTCGGATCTTTCGCCCTTTCCCCCTTTTCTCTCTTCCTTTTGGTTTTTTTCCTTTTTTATTGGAAGGGGACTGTAAGGTATACAAGAATATACTTTGAGAGTATGTTTTCATTTTCTGTTACCCTTTTTGAATTGTATAAAACTGAAAATTGAATTAAAATAGAAGTATGATAAGTTACAGTTGCCATGGCAACACAATAGCGGACCTGGTACAACCACCCCCAAACTTTGCAAGCCAGCACTGCATTTCAGGGAGCCCAAAATCAAGCATGCTCCCAGAGACAGGTCACAACAGCGTAGCTACGAGAAAAACAAAACTGAGCACCCAAAGCTAATCCACGATCTCAAAAAGACCCAGGTAGAACAAACCCTGAGCAATAGATTATGCCCCTAAGCATTGGCCCAGTTATTCCAACTATGTCTTGGGCAGAAATTATTGACAATCAAGCACCCTTGCAGCAGACTGATAATTTAAATAACACACTTTCCCTGCCTTCTACTGATAAGCAGGGAAAATCTGATAACCAAATGGATCCTTCAGACCCCACTTCAGGTAATAATAAAGAGAGGGTCCCCCACATGCACTTTTAAGCTCTCTGACCTTTTCTCAAATTTGGGAAAACCTGCAAAAAGAAAAAATGCTGTTCGACTAAAATATATGGGAGGTTTGGAGGAACAACAAGACAGGGTCTACGGGCAAGGAAGCTACTAAAAGAAACAATGCTTTTCACAGCTACAGAAGTTTTTGCCTGTATACACACTTCAGGAGACACACAGTTTGATATAAGTTTTCAGACACCAGTACTATTGGGCAAATTCTGGCTCAGATATCAGAATCTAAAACACACACCTGTCTGACACCTTTCATAGTTTTCCCCAACTAAGCCCACATGGAAAACAGTTGCATTCTTTTAAAATGAGAGAGTGAATCTTTCAGATATACTGCACTGGGTTAAACAAAGGGTGGAGGCAATTGAATGTCCACAACCTAGAACAGACTCTGAAAACATCTGGACAGGGTTGGCATATTAAGGTAAAACTGAAGAATACTGCAAATGGTCTACAACATCTCCCTAGCAGCTTCTACATAGGGAGAGAAAGAGGTTTCTGTTTCTACGCAGGACAGCCAAAAACTTGTCACAGATGTGGATCTTTCTCTCACCTGAGTAATGCTTGTGACACCATGGTATGTGATTTATGCTTAGGAGTGGGACATTCAAGTCATTTCTGCCCCAGCCCTGTCAGATGCAATTTATGTGACAAATATGAACACTCATACAAACAGTGCCCCGGGGCTGCACATAATCGGGGGTCCTTTTATGACCAAGAAGACATAGTCTTAGAAGCCCAGAAATGGAAAGAGGTGGAGGAAAATTCTAAACCTGCCTCTGGGATCACTACACAAGAATACCCTCAGGAAAATACAGAGGAAAATACTTAGAAAAAAGCATCTCAGGAAGTTACAATGTTGAATAAGAACTTGGGGGCAAATACTGTAGTGGAAGATCACACCATCTCCCCCCCCACCGGATCAGCAAGAGATACTCCCTCCCACCCCAAGAGAGATGCCCCTCGCCCCACTCCACAGGATGAGATTACAGTAGTGGGTGGAAAACGGAAAATCTGAAAATCAACCCCCTAAACCAAAAGTGTCTAGACTCAGCTTGGTAGTCACCAGAAACAGCTACTCAGCACTGGCTAATACCACTGGGGATGAGGGTGAAGGCTCAGACATTTCCTCCATAACTTCCTCCCAGAAGGAAGCCTCTGACACAGAAGGCGAACCTGCTAAAAGGGAAAAAACCTTTACAAGAACCAGGAAGAAAAAAGTCAAAATAGTATGTTTTTTCTTTGTTCACTTTCCTTTTGAATGCTCTCTAATTTACGCATTATTTCATTGAATGTAAATAGTATTAGCAACTATTTATTTATTTAAAAGTTTTACCAGGAAAGGCATACTGATCAGACTACTGCTCGATTCCAGATGCGTTCTGGGGGTGTTGGGGACAGGAGGATACATTTCAAATACATAATACAGAAATTACAGAATATATACATAAATATATACAGGAATATATACAGTATGTACACAGCAAGCAAAAACAGTAAATCAGAGTTAATAAGGCAGCAAATTGGTAGAAGGTACAAATGACAACTAACAGGGTCAGAGATAAAACAATGGAGTAACCACAGCTGGAGCAAGTTGGAGAGCTGTCCCTGTCTAGTGTGAGCTTAGGCTGCATGAGCAGTTGGCAGAGCAGAGCAGTGCCTTTGAGGAGGGAGTTGAGTTTCTGAGGGAAGGGAGGTGCCAAAAGTCTTCAGGCAAGGAGTTCCATAGCTTTGGCATGAGCTCTAAAGGCCAGTTGGCCAGCAGAGGTCGCCATGTATGGGATTTGAAGGAGCCAGTAGTCAAAGTTCCTGAGTGAGTAAGCAGGGGTGTTTAAGTAGTATGGGTAGAAGTAGGTAGGGGGTAATAACTGGGCCCAGAATTTGGCTGTGAATCTACTGCAGTGGGACTAGTGCCAATCTATGAATGAAGGGAGATTTAGGGACTATGGTTGAAGGCAGACATTATTTTCATCCTTAAGTTTGACTAAAGCTGATATTATCTTCCTTCGGGATACAAGGTTAAAAACAACCAGTGATATAATTAAAACACAAAAACTATGGCCATGGGGACCATCAATATGGTTTTTGGGGCAGTATGCTTGCTCTGGGGTGGGTGTTTTGTTCACTTTTCAAGTGCACATGCAGAGAATCATGGATGTTGAACCAGGAAGAATGCTGTTTTTGGATGCTGTGCTTATGAATACAGCCATAAGACTTGGTATTATATATGCACCACAAACAAAAACTGATAGAGTTGCACTTTAAAAAGTGATGCAACCTTATCTACATACTGCAAGATTTGTTATCCTATGAGGTGATTTTAACTGTCCCCTAGAACTTAAAGATAAAACGGGAAGCACAGCAAAATTATTTTGTGACACCAATGCATTACAGAATGTACTATCCACAGCTAATATAAAGGACGCTTACAGATGCCTTCATAAAATAGGAGGTCACACATATTTCAGGAACTCCATTTCCACTAGAATAGACTACATTTCCATCTCACACCGTGGTAATATCACAAGGGCGGATATCCATGCAAATGCAATTTCTGACCATATGGAACTTCACACTTACATTAATTTATCCGGTTCAATAAGGCTAGGATGAGGTGTCTAGAAATGGAATACCTCCCTCCTGGAAGATGGGGTTATTTATAAAGATTGTTTGGATTTTCTGAAACCTAGGCTTTCTATCTCGGTTTATTATGATTCCATCATAGAATGGTGGATAGAAACAAAACAGGAGCTGAAACTTTTTGCAACATAAAGGAAAAGGAAAACTATAGCTGATTATTTAAAATACTTGCAACTCAGGGCACAACTATTTAAATTAATATCATTGCAGGCAACAGAGAAACACTCATGTAAATCACAGACTGAACAAATTAAAACAGACATGAGGAAACACTTATATGACAGGGCAAAAACACTGTCTTTAGAACATCAGTTTGGGACACATCTAAAAAAAGGTTTGGTTGATGTTTTTAAATGCATTCAGGAACAGAACAAAAATAAAATTATTTATGACATTCAAACTGAAGATGATGTACACCTAACTCAAAGTGGCAAAATCTTAATGTTCAAAACACATATGAAGAGTTTATGACAGAAATTCCTCAGGCCTCAGATTTTGATGCATACCTTCATACACTTAAATCTAAGAATTTAACAACTATGGAATGCAAACAGCTGACACTAACCCATGCTTCTTTCTGAAATAGAAGATGCAATTAAGTCACTCTTTTTACAGAAAGTACCAGGACCAGACGGACTAAGCTCAGAATTTTATAAGAAATTCATTGACTTGTGAATTTATACCGGAGAATTATTCTCCGAGTTACTGGAAACAAATACTTTTTCCAGTGAATGGTTGAAGGCTACCATGATACTACTACATAAGAAAAATGACATCGCTGAATTAAAAAAATGGAGGCCAATATCTTTACTAAATATAGATCAAAAAATTCTTACCAAAATTTTTACTAAGCGATTTATTCGATTACCCCAAAACATGTTTCCATCGTCTCAGACTTGTGCCATCCCTAGCAGAAATATTATAGACAACCTTATCCAAATAAGAGAACTAGTAGAAAAATGCATGCGGATAAATTAGGGGATTCTTACTCTCCATTGACCTAAAACCTTTTGATAGGATATCCATGACATCCTATACAGGGCACTACTACCATGGTATTCCGGAGAAATGTATTTTTGGATCAAAATGATTTACCGGAAGGCTACTTTTAGATTATTAATTAATGGGTTTTATGGAAGGGAAATTAGACAGTGTCGTGGGGGTAAGACAGGGATGCCCCCTGGACCCCATACTTTACATCTTCACTGTTGATAAACTGACACAAAAAATAAATGCATCCATAGATATCAGAGGGATTTATATTACTGAAGGGGCGACACTAACAAAAATGTTAGCATATACAGATGACATCTGCCTTTTTTTACAGGATGAAACCTCTGGAACTGCAGTAAGTCAGATACTAGATGATTTTTCAAAGGTGTCAAATGCAAAAATCAACTTACAAAAAAGTAAAGCTATTCAGCTGGGTCACAGGGAGGCCAACATACACTCTATTGCAGGCATTCCTATTATTTCAGAAGGCCTTAAGATACTCGGAATAATTTTGGGGGTTCCACATGCAGGAACGGTTAATTGGGACCAAAAAAATCACTGAAGGGACTGTCCTAATGAATAAGTGGAGAAATATGCAAATTTCTAAGCAGAAAACGGTACCATTAATTAAAACCTTATTACTCCCCATTTTTTTATACATTTCTGCAATTTTTCCGCCCCCGGAGGATTTTGAAACAAGAATATATAGTCTATTTTTTCAAGCATCATGGGGCAACAGACTCAATCCCATAAAAAGGAACTTCACATATTTATCCAAGAAAAGGGGGGGGGGGTTGATAGTTTTCTTCTACACAATTTTTTTTCCATAACATAAGGCCTATTCTACTACCACGCAATAAGGATTGGCAGGCCTGGATATACACAGATCTTGTTAAGATTTTTAATTTGTGGAAAGATGGGAAGACATGTTTTCACCAAATTTGGAAAAAGACAGACATATCATCATATTTTGTGTCTTGCTTCAAAAAAATCAAGCAATGGAAAATCACCACTGAGATAGTCACTTTGTGCCCCAAAAAAGAAATTTATCAAATAACAATTGATGAGAACTTTTACAATCCTTTAATATTCCCTAATGGGTCTTTGGATGATGCAGAAATAACTACAAAAATGCTTAATGACCCCAGAATACCTAAGTCCGTTTGGGAGAATACATTGCTATCTTGTTATGGCAGGCTGGGGGTTAGAAATAACCATAAGCACAAGCAAATTTTAGAAAGATTTTGCCCAAAGGACACTTGTAATAACTTACTTGAAACACAATCCCATCTCTTTTTTGAATGTAGCTGTACACAATCTTTTTGAACTCTTTTGAGCAAGTTATTACTTAAGCATCAATGGATTATCACACACTTGTGCTAGAAATCTATAGAGGCCCATGGTTGAGATATCACTCTAGTGCTCTACACATTATAACTAGTGTGTTAAAATATTATTTATGGATAGCCCGTTGTAAGTGGGTATTACAATAAATTTATTGGAAACAAATGGAAGTATTCCACAGAGTACAATCGAGGATAGAATCTCATTATAAAAATGATATTACCTACCTGACAAACAAACAGGTTACAGTTTTAGAAAACTGTAAAAATTGATGGTATCATCCACCCTGATGCATGTGATGTTTTTGTTTTCTTGAATTATGGATTATTTTAGAAAGTAACAGTGTACAAATTAATGTATTACCAGATGGAATGTGTCGCTCTGTATCATATGGTTATAAGTATTGTACAAGTTTTATTTGTCCTAATAAAAATTCCCTTACTCTTTTCATAGGGGGCACTGGTTCCCGGTCTCCAGAATGAAGGACTCCAGTGGGAGCACGATGGAGGAGCAGGATGGAGGTATGGAGAACCCTGCAGTGGTGGCTGCAAATCAGGCAGCTGGAAAGCACCCTCTCAGTGGCCAGCAACATGCCTTACTATCTGCAGAATGTACTGATAAAGTCAGCGGTCAGGGCAGAAATGAGCCAACAGCTCTGCAAGGACATCTGATATCACTCAGTGCAGCGAGTGCCACGGACCATGATACGACTCAACAAGCTCTCCTCAAGAAGAAATGACAGCTCCAGCAACAACTACATTACATTAAACAAGTTTTGGCAGCCCAAAGCATGGAAGATGAGAAAAAAAGGAAAAGAGGTCTACAGCGCTCACCAGGATCGGAGGTAAATCCTAACAAAGTTTTTTTTGTATTTTCAGGAGCAGCAAACCTGTAAGTCTCCCCCCCATAGTTCACCAGGAAACTGTGTAGTCCTGGCCCCAGCTCTCACAACAATTGGTCCCCTGAACAGACTCTGGTGGGGGCAGGATGGATGCAGTTGACAACAGGAGAATGGGTTCCTGACCCCAGTATACCTATACCTGGGTCTGCAGGGGTGGAAAAAATGGCAGATCCTGAGGGCGAAAACACCACCCCTTCAATATGAACATACAAAATTGCCAGCAGAAAAAGGCCCACAGGTCTTTCAAGTCTGCCCAATTGTGCAGCTCTTGGTTTCATATCACTACAGCTGCCCCACCCCCCACTCAAACCCCTCCCTTTCTCTTCTTTCCCAGTCTTTCCCTTTTTGTGTTTTTGTCTGTACAGTACTAACCCTGCCCTTGAATCTATCCCAGCCCCACTTAAAGCTATCCACTGTCCTTGAGTGATTAACTCCTCCATTAGTGCGCTCCAACCCATCACCACTCTCTCTGTGAAGTAGTGCCTCCTCATCTCCCTCCTAAACCTTACCCTTCCAACTTCAGACTGTGCCCCCTAGTGACCCTTCCCCCCTTAAAGTGGAACAATCCTACCTCCCTGTCTTTATTTATGCCTTTCAGATACTTAAAGGTCTCTATCATGTCCCCTCTTACCCTTCGTCTTCCAGCCAGTACATGTTGAGCTCCTTCAAACTTTCCTCATATGGCAACTCCCTTAGTCCCATGATAATTTTTGTAGCCCTATACTGCACCCCCTCCAGTAATCTTACATCCTTTTTGAGGTATAGGCACCAGTACTGTACACAGTACTCCAAGTGTGGCCTCACCAGTAATCTATACAATGACAGGATGACATCCCTCTTTTGAGAGATGATCCCTCTGACAATGCACCCCAGCATCCTATTTGCCCTTGCTGCCACCATCCTATACTGTACTGATACCTTCATGTCCCCTGTGATTATCACCCCAGGTCCCTTTCCTCCTCTGAAGCCATTACCTGCACTCCCCAGCCAGTAGCTGTTCCTGGGATTAATGGCTCCAAGGTGCATGACCTTGCACTTCTTAGTGTTAAACCCCAACTGCCACTCCCTAGACCAGTGTTTGAGTTTAGCTAGATCATCTCTGTGTGCCTGTCTGTCTTCCTCATTGTCCAGTATTGCACAAATCTTAGTGTCATCCACGAACAGGTAGATCTTCACTTTGACCCCACTACAATGTCTGTGATGAAGACATTGAACAAAACAGGGCCCAGCACTGAACCCTGTGTTACTCCACTTGTTACTGGCCATGGCTTGGATGTCTTCCTCTTACAACTACTCTCTGTTGTCTACCCTGCAGTCAGCTCTCAACCCACTCCACCAGTCCCCCCCCGCCCCATGTCCCTCAGCTTGCTCATTAACCTCCTGTGTGTCACAGAGTTGAAAGCCTTGCTGAAGTCCAGATACAGGACATTCACAGCGTGGCCTTCGTCAACCGCCCTAGTGACCCAGTCGAAGAAATCGATCAGGTTAGTTTGGCAAGATCTTCCCGTGACAAACCTATGCTGTCTCTCATCCTGCAGCCCATTGCTATCGAGAAAGGTTATCAACCTGTCCTTCAGAATGGTCTCCATCAACTTCCCCACTACGGAAGTCAAGCCCACCGGTCTGTAGTTACCCGGTTGGTCCTTGGGTGTACTCTTGTGAAGGGGCACCATGTGAGCCGTCCTCCAGTCCCTGGGTACATTCTCCATCTCCAAGGAGGTGTTGAACAGGTCTGTCAGAGGGCCTGCCAATAACTCTGCCAGTTCCTTTAGGACCCATTGGATGTACACTGTCTGGTCCTGGTGCCTTGTCCACCCGCAAAGCTTTAAGACCCTTCAGAACTTTATCCTCTTGGATGACCTTGTCTGTTATCTTTGGCCCCCCCTCCACCCTTGCCCCTTTTCCTCTGCAGTATTCGGCCATCCCTTTCTTTTGTGAACATTGAACATAAATACTCATTGAGTGCCTCTGCCTGATCTTCCCCTTGTTCCGCCAATTCTCCCACTCTCTTGATTCTAATGATGTCATCCCTACAACTACTCTTCTCCCTTATGTATTTAAAGAACCCCTTTTCCTCTCTCTGATCCCCTGAGCCAACTTCAGTTCCTTTGCTGCCTTGGCTGCCCTGACTGACCTGGTGACCTCCCTAGATGCCTTTGAGAACACTTCTCTATCCTCCTCATGCCCCGATTTTTTGAACTTAATGAAGGCCAATCTTTTTTCCCTTACTTTCCTGTCCACCTCTTTGCTGAGCCAGCTAGGTTTGTTTGACCTGGACTGCTTACTCTGAGATTTGGCACACATGTTTGTGACCTCATTTATCCCTCTAATGATTGCCCACTTCTGTTCAGCATCCATCCCTGGGTTAATTTCAGCTAAATACCACTCTAGGATGCTGCCCATTCTGGCAAAATCTGCCTTCCTGAAATCCAACACTTTGTCCTGGTCTTAGCCGACTCCTCCTGTGTTAAGGAGGAGTCAAACTGGAGCTGTTTTCATTGACCTAACAAAGGCGTTTGATACTGTTCACCATGGCTTACTTATCACACAACTACACAGTCTTGGTTCTCAGAAGGACCAGGTGCCTGGGTTAAAAGTTACCTGGCCCAATGCTCTCAATCAGTAAAAATCTCAGAAGTTCTCTCAGACTCAAAACCGGTTCTCTCAGGTATTCCACAGGGGTCAATCCTAGGCCCCCTCCTTTTCAGCCTTTTCCTAAACTCTCTCCCCAAATCCTGCCTGGAACAAATAATCCTTTATGCTGATGATGCCGTGATTCTCTCCTCTCATAAGGACCCGAAACTCTTACTCCAGAGCCTGCAACTTGCTTTCTCCAATGTTGAAAAGTGGTTCCTAGATCACAAGCTGGTCCTAAATCACAAAAAAACAAATTCCATGCTTTTCTCCAGTCTACAAAACAGAAAAAGACAAATTCCACTTACTATCAAAACATACCCAGGAAATACCCTTGAACAAGTGTCAACATTTAAATACCTTGGAATCACCTTTGATCAAGGTCTTACCTTTGTGACCCACATTGATAACACAGCAAAACGGTGAACCAGCGCATTGGTATCCTGTTTCGAAACCGGCAATTTCTTACCCAAGCTACGCTGAGGATTGCTATCCAAAGCTCTGTCATCTCAATCATAGACTATGGCTTAATTATCTATGGCTCTGCCACTACCACCGCACTAAGGTGCATCACAACCACCCTAAACAAGGCCTGTCAGCTGCTCACTGGAGTGCAAAGACGTACTCATACATGTGAGCTCTACACTGAAACAGGATGGCTGTAACTCTCAAATCGCATAAGGTACCTCACATGCTTGATGGCAAAATCCATCTTGGGCCGTGACCTGTATCCAAGACCTACTTTGCCCGAATACCAGCATCCATCCCACCAGAAGATTGGAACACCAGCCTCTCCAGGTCCCCAGATGCCGGACCACACAGGGCCAAAGATCCTTTGCCTCATCGTGCCCCAGCTGGTACAATGCCCTGAGCTCGCTCATTACATCCTCCACGTCACTAGGAGCTTTTAAATCTATGCTTTACTCTCACCTCTCAGCCTCTAGGTCCTGTGACTGCCTTGACTAATGATTCTTCCCTCATGGCTGTTTTTACTGTTTTCCATCCTCCTCCTCCTCCTCTGCTCCTTTCTTGACAAAGGCATCTGAGTACCTCTAACTACTCTAAGTCTGCTCCCCTCCCCATATCTCCTCCTACCCTTCCCACCTTGACCATTCCTCCAGTGTTTTGTTTTTTTCCTGTGATGTACTGTATTATACTGGCTTATTGAAACCTTTATAATTTGCTGACCATTCTATGTAACATGTCTTGTTTGTTTGTACATTGATGACATGGAACCTTTGTAAAAGAGCCATTGGCTCAAAGATAATAATTCCTAGAACAATAAACTAAACTACAGCTTGGTACCATAAAATGGCAATAATTATATATACTGTAATCAAATAAGAGAAGTTGTGTTTAGTTTATTTTTTTACACACCCTTGGTGTGTGGTACCTGCATAAAGTTTCTTTGGCTCTTGGGGGTTTATTGGCATCACACACCTATGGTGTGTAAAGAAAACTCACACCTAAGCAGCATTGAATGGTAGTAGTGAAAATTTTGACCTATACTTTTGTATTCTATTTTCTATTGCCCCTCATCTCTTGACTTGTATGATACTCTGTTTTCAACAGTTTTCATCTGCTTCACCACTTTTTTTTTACAGTTGAAATAGTAAAAGGAGCATTCCTCTTACAATGGCTCAGACCAGGTCGTATCACTATTCTCTGTCATTTTGAACATCCTTTGTTTATGATCCCTTTTCTTGTGACTATAATGAACTAACATACATCAGACACTGCCCCCTGTCCTTATAGGACAACAGGTGTACAAAAACAGCTGAGAATACTGATGAATGCTTGGTCAGAGATATATTAAAAAGAGCTCTCCTTTTATTATTTCAAAAGTGAAAAAAGAATAAATGCAGACTAAAAATAAGGAAAGAAGGATATCACACAAGCCAAGAGATAAGACGCAATCTAAAACAGAATAAAAAAGTATAGGTCAAAATTGTCACCCCTATCATGCATTGTTGCTTTCACTTCCCATACGTTATTTTACATGAAAACAATCAGGTGTGTCTAATTACTGAATATGATGCTGCTTCACGATTTGTGCAGTCTCATGTGGCTGAGCGTGTATGAAATGAAGGCTTTAACAAACGGGTCAGTTTTCCAAGTGTCTATGAGCAGTGCACCAAAGGGACACTTTATGCTCCTGTGGCACCATGTAACCAATGTGAATATGATACTATATACAGCACACATTGTAGTGAGAAAGAAATAATGTGGCCTACTGGGAACTGAACCCAGGCCTATGGAATCCCATTTTGGTGCTCTAACCACTCATCTACAGGATCACATGGATGGATGTGGGGTTCCCAGACACACTTCCTTTCCAATGTATTGCATATCCAGCAGCTAGGAATAATCAAAATGACAATGAGATGTTGGGATAAGTAAGCAGTAAGACATGACAAGATGTGGGTTTCTTTTCCTGAACCACATGCCCAGGTACATTGTGAGGTACAAGGCACTTTCATCGAGTGCCTTCAACCACCAGGAAGTATGACTCAGTAAAAGAAACACACACTCTGGGGAATTTTATTGCACTTACAAAATGGGCTAAAAAAATTAAATAATTTTTTAATAAAACAATAAAAAATGCATTTTAAATGCTTTTTTTAATGAGGCATAGTTCATTTTTTATCTGACTTTATAGCTGCTGTGTATGGGGGGTACTGTTCAGCATTTTTTCCACTAGATGGTGCTGTGATGGCTTATTTGAGTACATTGCTTTGCTTGTGCCATTTCTCCCTTCCCATCCTACTTGCTTGCTTGTTTGTTTGTATGTGTGTGTGTGTGGGGACTTACATCTTAAATTTGAGCTATTTTGCTGTGTCCTGTGTGGTGATGGTTTTAAGTAGAAATGAGATCAGTAGTCTGACTTTGTCAGTTTCTATTATTGTGGTAGTTATCCCATTCATGAATGCGTTAAGTTTGTGAACCCAGGGAACTGGAGCACAGCAGCAGGGGTCAGGTAACATATTCAGGCTGAGGGATGCCATGATGGTCACTGAGTCACCAAGCCAGCAGGGCTTAGGCATACATGAAAAAGTGAAAAATGAAGCAATAACTGATGCAGTGATGTGCCATATGGTGCTAAAATAGAGGGTTTGTGTTCTATAGGAGGAGGCTTTCCTAAGTAGATGTGATTGGAATAAGCTTTTTTTAAGCTATGGCAAACTAGGATTGGTCATGGTATGAACAGTAGCAACATGGCTGCCAGAAATGTTTTTAAAATGATTTTTGAGAGGCATTGATACCCAAGACTGCATCCTGGTTGCCAGTAAGAGGTCCAAAGCCACGGGTTTCTTTTCCTGAAATGCATGGCTTCAGAATCTTCTCAACCAATCAGGATGCAGGATTTTCCTACCCATTTCCTAACTCTACTTCTCTGCTTTACCCACTGTAAGCTGTATACTGCTCCAGTGGCTGGGATTTCTGCAGTATTTTTGCTTTCTTCCCTGTGTTTGCATTAGGCTGACAGAGTACAAAGAAAATATTAATTGAACTTGTATGAACATATGAACATACGAAAATGCCAGCAGATTAGGCCATGAGGTCTATTAAGTCTGCTCAAGATGCAGCTCACAGCTTGGTAACTGCTGCTATTCCCCTCCCTTCCATCCCTCCCCTGATTTCTATTCTTATTTCTCATGGACTCTGCCCTGCCTACCTGTACCCTTCCCATGTATCTATCCCATCCCTTCTTCAAACCTCCCACTCATTTTCTGGATACCAACTCCTCAGGTAGCGCATTCCAAGGCATCACCAACCTTTCCATGAAGTAACGCTTTCTCAGGTCTCTTCTGTACTTCCCACCAACCAGTTTCAGGCTATGAGTCTGATCCCCCATGTTCTCCTCCCCTTTCATTCTGAAAATGCCATCTGTGTTTACTCTATTAATACCCTTCAAATATTTAAAGGTCTCTCATTTCCTCTCTGTCCCATCTGTCTTCCAAGGGCACATGTTTAACTCCCTAAGTCTCTCCTCATGGGCTTATTCCCGATTCTGAGGATCATCTTAGATGCCCTCCTCTGGACCCTCTCCAGGAGCACAATGTCCTTCTTTAAGTAAGGGCGCCAAAACTGTACACAGTACTCCAAGTGCGGCCTCACCATGGATTTGTACGGGGTAGAATTACCTCCTCCCTTCTCAAAGTGATCCCCCTAGCTATGCAACCCAGCATTATGTTTACCTTAGCTGCTGCTTTCCTGCATTGTCCTGAGTGATTCATTTTACCAGTGATCCTCACCCCCAGATCTTTTTCTTCCTCCAAGACTGTTATCTGTACCCCCAGTTTGTAGCTATACCCTGGATTCCTAACTCCAAGTGAAGTACACTGCACTTCCTAGCATTAAATCCCAGCTGCTATGTGACTGACCATTTTCTTGTTGTTCTTGGCCTTCCTAGAGTGTCCTCCTTCCCTCCTCACTGTTCACCTCCGCACCTAGTTTGGCATCATCAGCAAACAGGCTCATATTACTCCTAACTCCCACTGCAATGTCTGAAATGAAAACATTAAATAAGAATAGACACAGAATCAAACCCTGAGGGACCCTACATTGACCCTCCTGGGTGTCTATAACTCCCCAGCTACCACCACCTTTCTGTTGTCTCTTAGACAGTTCCCAATCCACCTCGCCAACCTTTTCCCCACCCCAAGTCACTCAGTATGCCCAATAGTCTCCCATGTGGCACTGAGTCAAATGTCTTACTGAAGTCTAGATATAAAACATCAACTGGCTTACCACCATCTAGAGATCTTGTCACCCAATCAAAAAATTCAACCAGTTTAGTCTGACAAGATCTCCCCTTGGCAAAACTATGTTGTCTGACATCCTTAAGTCCACTTACCCCCAAGAACTTCACCAGTCTTTCCTTCAATATACTTTCCAATAGTTTCCCCACTATGGACATCAGGCTGACCGGTCTATAGTTTCCTGGCTCTTCCCTTGATCCACTCTTATAGGGGGACACTACATATGCCATTCTCCAGTCCAATGGTATACTTCCCATTTGGAGGGAAGAGTTGAGTAACTCCATCAGCGGTGCTGCTAGGACATGCATCAACACTTTTAGGACTCTGGGGTGGATCCCATCCAGACCTGGAGCCTTGTCCATCCTTAAAGACCTAAGTCCCTCCCACACTTTCTCCACTGGTATCTCCTCACATGTTAGTGACCCCTCTTCCCACCTTTTACCTTAACACCCCCTATGGAATTGGACCATCCAGTTCCCACGAAAAGACTGAGCAGAAATATTCATTTAGTACCTCAGCCTGCTCCACTTCCTCTTCAGTCCACCCACCCTCCTTTTATTAACCTGGCAATCTGCCCCCTACACTTCCTCTTCTCCCTGATATATCTAAAACATTCCTTCTCCCCCTCCCTGATCCCCTGTGCCAACCTTAGCTCTTTGGTTGCTTTGGCTGCCTTACCACCCCACTCACCTCCTTCGCTTTCCTATAGCAGTCTACCCTATCCTTCTCCTTACAGGTTTTCTTCTACTTTTGGTAGGCTAGCCTTTTCTCCTTACCTCTTCTATACATTCCTAGACCACCAGCAGGGTTTCCTTGACCTCACTTTCTTGCTTTGGGACTTAGGCAGGTTTTAGTGGCCTCCAACAGGCCCACTTTTAAAGTTTCCCACCTGGGATCCATGTCCAGTCCACATACTTTCTTGAAGTGACCTACCAGAATGACTGCCATCCTCCGAAAATCCACCCCTGAAATTCACTACCATCATATTAGTGTGATTTCCCTTCTCCCCAGGTCCAGGGAGAATCATACTATTGAGTGGTCACTCCTAGCAAGCATGTCCTCTACTACAACATTATTTACCTGCTCACCATCTGTCAGAACTAAATATAAGATACTTCCTTCCCTGGTTGGCTCTACCACCAGCTGTGCCAGGAAAACATCTTGAAATGAGTCCAGAATCCTTTGTTCTTTACCATTCGTTGATGTCATAGTGTGCCAGTCCACCTCAGGCAGGTTGAAATCTCTCACCACCATCATCCTACCTCTCCATCTACCACACTGATTTGTTAGGTTTGCCACCATTTCCCTGTAATATTTTTTCTTTATTTAAAGGCACTCTATGTAACAGAGTGCAATGTACAATGCCTAATACATGATGATTAAGGCTGTAAACCTAGTTCTGTATCTGAATGGTTTCTTAACTGATTCTTTCTATGTTAAAAGGAGGTATGTCATAGGAACTGTAGGTATGGGTTCATTTTCAGATGCTAGTTCATTTTCAGGACATTTCCCCAAACCCTTTGTTACAAGCCTTGAATCAAATAGGTTTCCTTACGCTTATTCAGCTGTATAAACTGCACAAGTGGTCAATAATACTGGACAGGGTGTATGTTCATTGGGAGATTTAAGCACTCCTCTGTTGTGGGCTGACACATGAGGTTGCAGTCTTAGTGCTCCTTCTCAGCATATACCAGAAGAGTGCCTATATTTACAATGAACACACACTCGCTGTGTGTTACATAAAATGACTTGGCATTAAAAGTCGGAGGGTAGAAAATGCAGTACTGGGCATTCATGAGCACATAGGCATGGCAGGTGATCTAGTTATCCAATTGACGATGATCATCTTGACTCATTTTATAAAATAAGATATGGGTGTTGTATACAGGCCCCCATCCATTAAGCCACCAGAGGATGAGGTTTTATTAGACTTTCTTAACCAGATAACATCAGAAGGGAATATAGTATTGATAGGAGACTTTAACCTCCCAGGTATCAACTGGGATAAGCAGAAAGCTTGGAGTCCAAATACTTGGAAGTCTTTAATCTAGCAGGGTTGGAGCAATATGTTACAGAGAATACTAGAGGTAACCATATTCTGAGGATTTAGTATTAAGCAACCTCATTAATAACATTCTAAACTTCACTCTGAAACCCCCATTAGGGTCCAGTGACCATCTAATTATTAGTTTCCAGTATATTGGTACTCTGGCAGAAAATGTGTGTAGTACTGTTATACACAGGTATGATCTAGCTAACTTCGAACAAATAAAGCAGGACCTTGCAAACTGGAATTGGGAAGCTGATTTTGGAAATGAAACAGTCATAGGCATGTGGAACAAATTGGAAAGTATGTTTAATTTATTGGTCCAGAAGCATGTACCAATAAAAAACAAATACAATGGGGCTAAAATTCCCTCCCACCTTGGATGACTTTTCCAGTTAAAAAACTAATCAAATGTAAAAACAAGGCATATCATCAGACAAGGCATAGTCATAAAGAAGCTGACTAGGAAACTTATAAAAATAGTCTTAAGCTAGCAAAAAAGGGTATTGAACTGGCAGAAAGAAATTATGAACATGCGTTAGCCACCGGAGTTCAGGATAATTACAAAACCTTCTATTCATATATTAACAGCAAAAAGGGGAAAAATAATACTGTTGGGCCCTTAAATGCACAGAATGGTGCACTTATAACAGAGAACAGAGAGCTAACAGAGGAATATAATAAATATTTCTCCTCAGTGTTTAATAAAGGGTCACAGATAAGGAGGAATTATGACTCTGAGCATAAGGGCCCCAGTTTAATGATAGACCCAACTGAAGTGGCTAAAAGGTTAAAAAATATTAATCACTATAAGGCTCAGGGACCACACAACATTCATCCTAGATTAATCAAGGAGATGGCAGAATTATTGGTTGGCCCTGTTTCTTGGTTGTTCCAAAAATCACTGGATACAGGAGAGGTCCCTCATGCATGGAGACAAGCAGTGATTATTCTTATATATAAGAAGGGTTCCAGACAAGAAGTCACAAATTATAGGCCCAATAGCCTAACTTCAGTATTGGGGAAAGTATTGGAAGGTATAATTAAAGATTATATCATAGAATTCCTAAATAAAACAGGCAATACAGATATAACACAGCATGGGTTTACCAGTGAGAGGTCATGTCAGACTAACCTTCTGGATTTTTATAGCAGGGTTAGTAATTCCCTGGATTCAGATAATTCGGTGAATTTCGTTTTATTGGCTTTCACTAAGGCATTCGACAAAGTCCCCCATGAGAAACTGGTTAAGGCCCTAATAGATCTGGGTTTCCCTACCTGGGTTTCACAGTGGGTGGAGGCTTGGCTGAATGAAAGATGTCAGAGGGTCTATATAAGGGGTGAATTTTCCTGACAGGTCAAAGTGACTAGTGGAATACCCCAGGGTTATGCCTTGGGTCCCTGTCTTTTTAATATATACATTTCTTCATTGCAGGTACAACCTGAGGTATGGCTTGCTAAATTTGCAGACGATACCCATATTGGATGTCCAGTAAATAATGAAAAAGATCAACAGACTCTGCAATTAGTACTGGATTATTTGGATTTATGGGCCTCACATAAAAAAATCTATTTTTAATATTGAAAAGTGCACGGTAATGCATTTTGGTAAAACAATAAACAATTTAAGTATTCATTGGGTAGTACACTAAGAGTTGTTAAAGAAGAGAAGGATCTGGGGATATGGATTAATAATGATCTCAGTTTTAGTATGCAGTGCAATAAGACTATAAATAAGGCAAGCAGTATTATGTACTGCATTCAAGCACATCAAGTATAGGGTTAGCGAGGTTATGATCCCACTATACACAGCACTTGTGCACCCTCATGTGGAGTATTGTGTGCAGTTCTGGGTGCCATATAAAAAGCGGGATATCAAAACCCTGGAGAGGGTCCAGAGGAAGGCCACCAAAAGTATTAAGGGTACTTTTGGACAGAGTTATGAGCAAAAGATGAAATTTTTGAATATATATTCCTCGGAATACCGTCAACTGAGAAGGGATGTGTGCTTAATTTATAGGGCCTTGACTGACATACATTTGTCGGATCTGTTGGGACTGGTACTAAGAGACCAACTATACAATACTAGGGCACACCGTTTTCAGGTAGTTAAAAGTAGATATAGAACTAACAAAAGGAAATTCTGGTTTAATATTAGAGTGACTCAAATCTGGAATACCTTACTGTGCAAGGTTGTGGAAAGCAGGACTATGTTGGAATTCAAGACTAAACTTGACAATTACCTTATAAGTAGGGAAATATAGGGATACCTTTGAGAATATAAATGGTGAGCTAATGGACTAAGGTCTTCAAATGCTCTGTAATGTCTATGTAATCCATGTAATCTATGAAATGTGTCATATTAATGGTGGAATGTTTTTGTTTTGGTAATCCGCAAAATAATTTTTCAAGCAACTATTTTGCTAATGGACTGCCTTACATCCCCTTCCTCCATGGTTACAGTATGTTTAGTTAAACACAATTTTGATTTATTTCCTAAATTATATTTTGTAACTCTTCAGTTATTCTGTTATGCTGAACTACTGTATGTTTTTGGTTTTTTGTTGCATGCTATACAGATGGTGATGACCCACAATCCCACAACACTGAGTCTGCTTGTGAACACTTCTAATCGAAAGCTAGTAAATTTCTCATTGTAATGCCCGTATACTATGTTATTCTGACAAGGAGCCTTTGCAATAGAGTCTATGACTCAAAGGGCTGTAATTCTGATTTCTCAATAAATAAATAGTAGTAGCCATGAATGGGCTGTATGTCATGAAATTAAAGGCCAGCGCCCCATGAAAGGGAAGTATTTTTAAGTCAACAATAACTACTGAAACATATGCTACAAATTTTAAACATAAGAAGATGGCTATTCAGGGGGCCTGATCACAGCACAATCCCAATAGGCACTGTTAGTTGCACTGCTGGGTTAAATGCTTGTTTATAGCTGCTGACTGGAGAGGCAGAGATCTACTTTAGCTGAATGATTAGAAAAAGCTATCTTGCCAATACAGGGGACCTTGTGCAAAACCTTTTTACTAGTGTTCATAGTGGGAGTGGAGAGCCCCAAGAAGTATCCAGATCCCTGCTTTTGCATTCTTGTGTCTCCCTTGTGTAGTTCAATGTTTTCTTGCTTATTCCTGCTCTCTCCTCAAATTAGAATGTATGTAACATAGTAATACAGTAAAATAGTAATTTAAGTTCAGAAGGGACTTAGGTCTATCAGGCCCACCTTCACCTCTTCCCACCTTCATAAGCAAGGAGCACCAAGTATTCTGTGCAAACATGTAAAAATGTATAGGGATTCCCTCCCAGCCTACTAACCAGTATACTTTGCATCCCTTGCTAAGCAGAGATTAGTTCAGGTTTACCTTAAAGGACTGTGCTGTCTTCATGTCCTCTGTCTGTACTGATAGGCTGTTGTTTCATAAGTTCACCGGCTTCTGCAAGAAGAAGTGCCTCTAACATTACCTCTAAATTTAGCACCTCTGAGCTTCAGGAAGTTTCCCATTGTTCTGCAGGAGCATATCAGATCAAGCATGCCTGTCTGTTCAGCCTTGCTTATGCCCATATGCAGAAGGCTGAGATCATGTAGCCCTCAGCCTCCTCTCCTCCAGGGTGAACATATAAGGGTCTTCAGTCTTTCCTCATAGGTTTATCCTCCATAAGCAATATATATTTTTAGCAGTCTATAATGCAATTTATAATATATATTTACTCTTGAATGATCTAGTCTTGCACTATGAAAGGGGTCACTTGAACATTAATTTATTATGGGGCACAGTGCAACTTTCCCCAGGTTAATGCAGTTAACCAACTACCTATCCATGTTGATTAGTGTGGAGAATTGGGTTAAAGTTACTCTTTAATTCTGGAGGGGTAACAGTCACTTCTAAGAGTGGCAAGAGCTATTAAGTTCTTAAAATGAAACTGCGTATTTGAATTTCTTGGGCAGAATTTATTCTTGTATTTGTCCTTGTTGACTGCCAAGTCAAATCCCAGTTGACTATGTCTGTAGAGTAGTGCAAGCTTCTGTCTGCAGGCTAGTGCAATATCCATTAACTTGCCTTGTGGCCTAGTGTAAAAAATAGTTAAGGTCAACCACTGCATTATAATAAAGTCAACCCTGAGAGTTAAGAACCATTGCCTTTGTTGCTTTGGGTCCATGGTTCTACTCCTGGGTTGGGGGGAGAGTCTTCCAGCATTATATCAAAAAACAGAACATTTGTGAGGCTGTTTATCAGCAGGCCAGGAACAACATAGGAGCTCACAGAACAGGACACATTGTAACAACTCAGTTGGAGTTCTCCTGAATAAATAAACACATAGAGAACAAGGAACAAGCTAAGAAATGTGCAGAGGGAGCAGCACATTCTCAAAACAGATCTCACACTGTGTGCCATATCTGTGCCTGATGCATTATATTTTCTCAAGTAAACTTCAAAGTTCAATTGGCAGTAAAGACCATATGAATGTCTATAACTGTCACAGGGTGCTGTAAGACCATTTGTATTTCTGGAACCTTCTTCTCTTTCTCCCTGCTTCAAGACTGCTGCAGCAGCACCTTCTGTATCTATCCTGTCTCTATGGACTTTGCTTTATTTCCCTTTCCCAGACAGGCCACCTGGGAAAGCTCTTGTACTATCCCTGTGATTCTTTATGGTTTCAGGAAGCAAAATGTCTTCATGCCCCCAGGTAGCTAATGTAGCTAATATATCTTCACTTGTGTCCCATTATTGCAATGTTATGGCACTTTGACAGTGCTAGAATTTCTATGCACAGTGCATTCTGCAGTGGGAGTTTGCCGTATGGGTGCTTGCCCTGTTAGCCTCATTTAGAAACCTGCACACAGTATACTTAGTAAAGCAGCGGTTCAAAGCTGCCAAGAAGTGACCCCCCCCTTGCACTTGTGAGGTGAAACCCCTTTTCCTTTTTTTCCCCTTGTGAGATGTCCAAAGAGACCTCCAAGTGGAGGTATTTGTTAAACTGTTGAATGTGCCTGTATTTAAACCTAAACCGAAACAAACACAGTTTTCTGTTTGTTTTCTTCAGGCCTAGGCATCCAAGCATCACACTGAATGATATGAAGTTCTCTCTGTTGTTAGTAACCCTGTGAAATGAATTCTAGAAAACATGGTTTTAATGTTTGTTTTCTGCAGAATCTCCAGAAGTATTATAGTTGAATAAACATAAAGTAAGAATGATAATGGCCATACAAAAGCAACACAATGTTTCTACAATAAGAGCTCTGTGTTTCCCTGTGCTGCAGCATGTTTGTAAATATAAAAGGAAACTTCTGTTCTTAAATGTACAGAATTCTAGATAACTTTCAGCTTTTGGTTCAAAGCATGTATAAAATTCCAATGTTAGTTTATTTGTTACTTAAGAATGGAAGGTCTTACCGAGGTATAAGCAGGGAGAACCTTCTAGAAGGGATTTTCTCCTTGCAGGGATCATTATGAATGGCTCCTTAGGAGTCAGCCAGCCCTCTCTTCTCCATACTTATACCTTGGGTCATTCAGGGGAGGAGTCTGCTACCAGGAACAGCATTACAATAAAAGAAATAAAGCATATTTATTGATAATTAAAGCTATACTACATAGTCTTATGCTGAATTGAAGCTGTCCTGTGTTTAAAATGTGAAAATAATGGTTAGTTTAAAAATTAAGGATTTGGGAAGTAAGTGGGCGGAGCTTCAAGTAAATCACCTGTCCCCCACTGAGATAAATGAAGCAGCTCTTATGCATCTCCTCAGACAGATAGTGAGTGGAGAGGCTGGTAGTACACTGACCTGTTGTTGTGCTCTAGCCACTTCTAGAGAAGTTTGTATTCATATATTCTTTTTGTTTTGCTTCTGTTTATTTTTGTCATATTCAGTTCACCTTTTGTTTATTTGCTTTGCTTATCATGCTGGCTTAGAATAAATTTGCCTAGCAATTGCTTGGTCCAACCCAATACCTTTTGGCTCTGAGTCCATCCTTGACCACTTCCCTCCGACACTGGTGTCAGAAGTGGGATTGGCTTAGAGTTTGCCAGAGTAGGGTAGTGCTTTCTGCCCAAGTGGACGCTGAAGGTGGCAACCAGCAGCTGTGGAGCAGTTTGAGCAGCCCAGAGGTGTTCTCACCCACACCATGGCAGAGAAACTGGGAGAACCGCTCCTGACCAGCCTACTAGATGTGCGACGAAAAACATTTACGGCAAGGACAGAAGCTAAGGAAGAAGAAGGGGCAACTGGAGGACCTCCTGAAGATGTGACTCTGGTAGAGGAACCCCTGAAGATGTGACTGCAGAGAGAACCCCTGAAGATGTTCCACCTGATGACATTCGAGAATTGCTGTGGTGGCTCTGCATCAGACAGGTGGAAATGGATAAGAAACATGAATTAACCTTGAGAGCAATTCAGGCCATGGGATCCTGACCTTCTTCTATGTCATCTGACCTCCCTAAAGACATCAAGCTGATGAAGTTGGGTGAGTCAGATGATATTGAATCTTATCTAATGATGTTCGAAGGGTGGTGCAAGCATGTGGGTGGCCGAGAGAGCAGTGGGTCATTCACCTTGCACCCTATCTGACTGGTAAAGCACAGCTCACTTACAGTCACATGGACAGTCTACAGGCTAACAACTACAATGCAGTATGACAGGAGATACTGCACCGTGTATGACATAAGCCCGGAGACCTACAGGCAAAGGTTCCAAACCTTCAAATACCATACATCAGACAACCCAAGGGAAGCATATATTACAACCACATATGGCCTATTGTGCGCTTATCTTGATGATGTGGTGGTCTTTAGTAAAACATGGGAAAGAGCACCTGCAGCACCTCGAGGCTGTATTACAAGCCATCACTCAGGCTCATTTAACGATCAACCCACCAAAGTGTGCCATAGGGATGAGTGAAACTAAATATCTTGGCTTTTATATTGGCAACGGTTACATCAAACTGATGTTGGTAAAGTAGATGCCATTGCCAGGAGTCCCCGTCCAGAGACCAAAAAACATGTGAGATCCTTTTTGGGGTTAGCTGGGTATTACCGGCGTTTCATTCCAAACTTCGCCACACTAGCTACGCCCCTAACAGATCTCACTAAAAAGAGTCATCCCACAAAAGTAAAATGGACCCCATTCTGTGAAGAAGCATTCTGCAACATAAAAGCGCAATTATGTGGTTCGCCTGTGCTAAGAAGTTCAGACTTTTCTATGCCTTTTGTGGTTCAGACAGATGCATCAGAAACAGGTATTGGGGCTGTTTTGTCACAAATGTTTGAGGGGGAGGAACACCCTGTTATATACATGAGTCGTAAACTCCATGAGAGAGAGACACATTACTCGACCATAGAGAAAGAATGCCTAGCCATCAAATGGATTGTTGAGGCACTAAGATTTTATCTATGGGGTGCTCAATTCGAGGTCATCACTGATCACAATCCGCTTTGCTGGTTACATGTGATGAAAGATAAAAATCCGCGCATCATGAGCTGGTATCTGTCGCTGCAACCATATACCTTTGCTGTTAAACATAGGGCAAGAACCCTCAATAAGAATGCTGATTTCTTTTCCCGTTATAGGGCTGATGTGCAGTCAGACCAGTCAGACCTCGGGGTAAGTGAAAATAAGTAGATTCAGAGATAAGGTTATGTCTCAGAGTCTTGTTTGTTTGTTTATTTAAGAGGGACCCCGAGGTGGAGCTTTGGAGTGGGTGGGCTGAAGCTCCATCTCTCCCTCGGAGAGAGCTGATACTGTGTCTGCCTGTATTTTGCTTTTTAGCAGTACGGAAACCCGTACACTTCTTCCCTGGTTTCCACTTGAGTGGGAGGAGACTGTCACAGGGTGCTGTAAGACCATTTGTATTTCTGGAACCTTCTTCTCTTTCTCCTGCTTCAAGTCTGCTGCAGCAGCACCTTCTGTATCTATCCTGTCTCTATTGACTTTGCATTATTTCCCCTTTCCCAGACAGGCCACCTGGGAAAGCTCTTTGTACTATCCATGTGATTCTTTATGGTTTCAGGAAGCAAAATGTCTTCATGCCCTCCCCCAGGTACATAATGTAGCTAATATATCTTCACTTGTGTCCCATTATTGCAACGTTATGGCACTTTGACAGTGCTAGAATTTCTATGCACAGTGCATTCTGCAGTGGGATTTTGCCATATGGGTGTTTGCCCTGTTAGCCTCATTTAGAAACCTGCACACAGTATATCGTAAAGCAGCGTTCAAAGCTGCCAAGAAGTGAACCCCTGCACCTGTGAGGTGAAACCGCTTCTTTTTTTCCATTGTGAAATGTCCAAAGAGACCTCCATGTGGAGGTATTTGTTAAACTGTTGAATTTGCCTTGGTAGAAGTTGTATTTTAAACCTAAACCGAAACAAACACAGTTTTCTGTTTGTTTTCTTCAGGCCTAGGCATCCAAGCACAACACTGAATGATATGAAGTTCTCTGTTGTTAGTAACCCTGTGAAATGAATTCTAGAAAACATGGTTTTAATGTTTGTTTTCTGCAGAATCTCCAGAAGTATTATAGTTGAATAAACATAAAGAATGATAATGGCCATACAAAAGCAACACAATGTTTCTACAATAAGAGCTCTGTGTTTCCCTGTGCTGCAGCATGTTTGTAAATATAAAGGAAACTTCTGTTCTTAAATGTACAGAATTCTAGATAACGTTCAGCTTTTGTGTTCAAAGAATATATAAAATTCCAATGTTAGTTTATTTGTTACTTAAGAATGGAAGGTCTTACTGAGGTATAAGCAGGGAGAATCTTCTAGAAGGGGTTTTCCTTGCAAGGATCATTATGAATGGATCCTTAGAGTCAGCCAGCCCTCTTCTCCATACTTATACTTGGGTCATTCAGGGAGGAGTCTGCTACCAGGAACAGCATTACAATAAAAGAAATAAAGCATATTTATTGATATTAAAAGCTATACTACATAGTCTTATGCTGAATTGAGGCTGTCCTGTGTTTAAAATGTGAAAATAATGGTTAGCTTAAAAATTAAGGATTTTGGAAGTAAGTGGGCGGAGCTTCAAGTAAATCACCTGTCCCCCACTGAGATAAAAGAAGCAGCTTTTATGCATCTCCTCAGATAGATAGTGAGTGGAGAGGTTGGTATTACACTGACCTGTTGTTGTGCTCTAGCCACTTCTAGAGAAGTGTGTATTGATATACTCTTTTTGTTTTGCTTCTGTTTATTTTTGTCATGTTCAGTTTGCCTTTTGTTTATTTGCTTTGCTTATCATGTTGGCTTAAAATAAATTTGCCTAGCAATTGCTTGGTCCTACCCGATACCTTTTGACTCTGCGTCCATCCTTGACCATTCTCTCCGACAATAACATTGTTTGTTCATCTCAAGATAAAATAACTTGAGCCTTTCTTATCTAATTTTTTTCAGTCTCTGTGATGTGGCTAGGAAGATTCTTGCTAGCACCATGCCCCTAGCTCTCTATAGCAAGGAGGAGGTGTGGGAGTGGGCTGGCATTTCTAGGCTGGGTGCTCCCGGTCCCAGTTAATACAACAGCAGAGGAAAGGTAAGGATTTACAACAGGGTCACCCCCTACTATGAAATCAGAGTCCTGAGTGACTTCATGCACATGGCCAGCACCCCGACATGCTCCATGATCCAGTCACCTGCATAGCTCCATGGAACAGCCAAGATGGGGCTGGGACAGAGTGGGTGAGGCTCAAAGCTACTCTCCCTGGAAAGTAGGTGTCTAAATGTTTAAAAATATTGTTTCCCCAACAAGCTGCAAAATAACATTTTTTATCTGGACCAGGTCAGAACTTGATCATTGGCATATCCAAAATAAGTCAATGAAATGAGCAGGATGAAATCAGAGCTGAGTCACAAATGACTGAGTTTCAGGCTTTTTTTAAATTTATTTATTCTTTTGGTAACTGGGTAAGGCCCACTAGGCATAAGTGCCTGTTTTCAGGGGCGGCCTGGAAGCACAGGAGTGGTTAAGTGACTTGCTCAGAGTCACACAGTATGCAAGTGAAGGTTGCAGGAATTAAACCCAAATCTGCTGGATGTACCAAGCTCATTCACAGCTCATTACTCTAATCTCTAGGCTATACTGCCAGCTTGAAGGCCCCAAGCCCAGGCTTCAGTTGAGGCAGACTGGTTGGGGAGGTCTGCCACACTGATTTCCCTTCCATTTCTATCAGACACACAAAGTATTTTATTAAATAACAATACCTCTAAATACAAAATCAATGGAGTCTGGTAGAAAGGCTGGGCATAAATGAAAATTATGAATTCATTGTAATTCTTAATGTCCTAGGAAAATCTTTCCATATAGCTTTTTTCACTTCAACTGACTCAGGCAGGGCTACTCAGTTCCATCCCCACCTCCTCTCTCAACCAACGACCTTCTCTACCAGAACTCACCTGATCCAGTGACCCCCACGGATTTCCCCCCATGGTGGGGCTAGGAAGGGGAGAGCTGTCCTTCTCCTACCTGAAAATTCATATCCCGTGTGGATCCAGTGGTCCGAACTATGGTGTGGGTCAAGGTGGACAGGTGGAACTTCATGGAGCCCAAGTCTGCCTCTTTTTCCACTTTTTTCCCTGGGTTGCCTTCCAAGGCAGCACTTAAGTGTGCAAGTGCGGAGGCCTGCACATACCATTAAACTGCGGCTGCTCTCTATTTGTCACTCAGTCACCGGTGCTACTCCCAGGCCTCCACCTGGTAGCAGCCAAAAGTTGAGACAGCATGCTTCCACACCCTGGGAGCTCAATCCTCTCTGTACAGCAACCCAAGCTCCTTCCCCAATTCAGGTTGCCCGTGTGGCAGGAGGTAAGGTGCACAGTCTTCCATGTCACTGGGATGGCTCTTTCTGGGAATATCTTCACCATTGATTCACACCATTACCTGCTCAGAGCCTCAGTTATATCTTATATTTACTACTCTTATACCCATTCTTCTTTTTTACTACCTTACATCCCTTTCTCCCTCCCCTGTCATGATCCATCCTTTGACTATCCTAGGACCTGACCACCACCTCCACCAACTTACTGTCTGATCTGATCTGCTCAGGGTCAGTACATTGTATGTACTCCCTTCTTGGAGGTAGTACCCAGTATTCAGCCACTTATCCCTGTTTTAATAGGGGCTATTGCCCTTCAGCTTCACTCTGTATTATTTATTTGCACCTACTGTTGTAAAATGCAAACCTTAACTTTTTTTTTTATTTATTTAGATCTCGGATTACAAATGCCTTTGAGCTTAGAGCTCTTTTACAAAGGTTCCACGTCAGCAGCATAATAATACAACAGGTTAACATAACAAAGAGTATGGCAAAACAGTAGACATAGAGAAAGGAGATCAACAGGTTTAGACTAAACAGAGTATGGTAAAATAATTGTAAATTAGAAAGGAAGCAATGGTTGACATACACAGTGAATTAAAGACTAGAAACGAGTAATGCTAAGCAGTTTCATGCACAGGAATGCATACAGTAAATTGAAAATCTGCAAAAACAAGCTTTGTCAGTTACTGGTAAAATCATAAGGTAAGTTGAAATCAGCCAACAGGCCTTGTCAGGACAGATGGAGGGGGCATTAGGTAGAAGGGAGGAAAGGTGAAGGGGGTAGGGTGGCAGGGGGAGGGGTTGTCAGAGATGGTGCTAAGGAGATTTAACAGTAATCAAGTGATAGGGTTTTAGATTGCCAAAAAGTGTTTAGCGGAAACAGTCACCGGAGCGAGTGGCAGAGAGTTGTCGCTGTAGCTTGGATTTGAAAGGGCCCAATTTGGATTTGGAAGAGATGTCACAGTTGAGGGCATTCATCCAAAGAGGAGCTCTGTAGGTGAATGATCTTTGTCCCTGGGAGGTACAGCAGTGAGGGACCAGAAAGAGCTGAGATTCAGAGCCACTGGTATGGCGGGTATTAAGAGAGGAGCTGAGAAAACCTTGAATTCCAGGTGGTAGGAGGCCTAGGGTTATTTTCTTGACCATCAGGCATGTTTGATATTTGATGCGATCTTTGAGCTGGAGCCAGCCAATTTTGGCATTGAGGTTGCAAGAGTGGGTGAGACGGGATCCTGAGATGAGGCAACACACCTTGTTTAGAGCAGTGGAAATGCACCAGATGGCAGTTTCAGTAGCAGATCCATAGATTATCAGTCCATAGTCAATAATGGAGGTAACACAGCTCTGTACAGCCAACTTTAAAGCTTCTGGTGTAAGGGAGTTCCTGTGTCTGTAGAGGAGACCGATGCGAGTATTGACTGTTTTAGCAATATTGTCAATATGTAGCTCATAGGATACATTGCTGTCAATGGTGACGCCGAGATATTTAAAATATTGTACCTGCTCAAGAGCAGTCCCAAGGTGGTTAGAGATAGTCAAGGGATGATGCCTGTGTTTATAGTGGGAGCAGCTGAAGAGCATGAGCTTAGTTTTTTTATAGTTTAGCACTAGCTTGTGATCACTGAACCATTTCTCTACTGATGCAAATCTGAGTTGCAGCTGGCTTTCAAGAGGCGTGGGGTCTGCGTGACTTGTGTAGATAACAGCATCATCCGTGTATAGTAGGATTTGTTCGGGGCAGGATCTTGGGAGATTGTTTAAGAAGAGACTAAATAGTAGAGGGCCCCGGATGGACCCTTGTGGGACACTTGAGTGAACTGGCTTAGAGTCTGAGATGACATCGGCAATTTTGATTTGTTGAATGTGGTTCTCCAGATAGCTTTTAAAACAGGCATTAGAGTCAGTGGAAATTCCAGTGTTGCTTAGCTGTTCTAGTAGTAGGGGGGTGATGGACCGTGTCAAACGCTTTTGTCAGGTTTATAAATATGGCCCCAACTTTCTGTCCATGGTCCAGAGATTTGTGTTTGAAACTAGTGAATTCCACGAGAGCTGAGGAGGTGCTGTGTCCTTTTCTGAATCCATTTTGTTGGGTACATTGGATCTTATGTTTATCAAGATAATCTGCAAGCTGGTCGGCTACAATGCATTCAAGTGCCTTGGAGAGGGGCAGAAGTATGGAGATGGACTGGTAGTTCACGTGGACAGACCTGTCACCGCTTCTGTGTACCGGTGTTACCATCCATGGCTGATTTCCATCTCTTGGGGTACGGGGCAAGTCTATGTGAGAGATTAAAAATCCAGGTAAAAGGCAGTAGCACTTCCTCTAGTGTGAGGGACAACAGTTTAAGATCAAGGGAATCCCCGCTGTGTCTAGATTTACCAATTGCCTTGATGATGTATTTATGAGCTTCCTGTGGTGAGATAACATTAAAGTAGAATGAAGGTGGCTAGTAAGTGTGGGAGTGCTATCAGAGGTGGCCAAGGTGACATCTGCATCAGAAAAGTCCAGTGGGAGAACACTACTGAGGTCCGTAAATGCATTATTGAAAGTATTGGCAATAGTTACAGGGTCAAGGGTAGTGATCCCATCTAAGTCCAGTATGGTAGGTGGAGATTTCAAGGTTTTACCTGTGATTTCTTTAACATTATCCCAGAAAGCATTTCCTTTGCTCCAGGTATCAGTAAGCACTTCCTGATAGTGTTTCATTTTTGCTAGATGGATGGATCTAACAATATTATCGTGTACACCTTTGCACATTTGTATCATTGTAATGGTCTCTTCATTTTAACGTACTCCTTAAGTAAACCTTGTATTTCATATTTCCTCCCTACTTTTGGGAGCTGTGTATTACTGTATTATTGCATTCTTCCCAGGCCCACCTTGCAGATGAATTCTTCTCAATGGTGTTCTGCCTGGTTAAATAAAGATTGATTGATTGATAGTGGGTCTGAGCCAATGGGGCTATAACCCCATGGGAGCCAGAACTTTTCAGAGCGCTGGCATCAAGGTAAGCAGTGTGCATGTGTGGCACCATAAGAAATAGCACACAGGCACATGCTTACCTTGGCACCAGTCCTCATCTGCCTCAGTACCTTTTTCACCAAGGTGGTGCAGCATAATCTAACAAGTACTCATGCACTTAACCTACAGGCATAAGATAGCCCTGGTGGCCCATTTAAGAAGGATCACCAAATCAGTAGCACAGTGTCTTCACAGTCCAAACCAAACATGTAGTGTTGAAGATCAACACAACATGCTGAAGTGAGTCCAGGGAATGGCAGGCGGTCATGTGAATCAATGGTGAGGATATTCTAGAAGATCAAGAATTACGGTGAGCATGTAATTTTCATATCTTCCAGGAATCAGTCTTCACCCATTGATTCCCACTAGTTGGTCTGAGTACCAAGCTCAGACAAAGTCCCTTGGACTAGGGTGGAAGGAGCTGAAGGCTCACTCAGGATAGTCCTGCTGAAGGTGGCATGCTGCCTGGCATTGGCATCCAGAGCATAGTGCTTAGTAAAAGTGTATAATGTGCTCCAAATTGCAGCTCTGAAAATACCTCCAATAGGCACAGAGTGAATCTCTGCCAGGGATGTGGCAACCACTCTGGTAGAGTGGCCTTCCAGCTTGGCCTGGGCTATGGGATAGCAGTGGTGCAGGCAGTTCACAATCCAAGCAGAAATACACTTGATCATAATAGGCTGTCCCTTCTAATTAGGATCAAAGGAGACAAAGAGCTGTTTGGATGGTCTGAAGTTCTTAGCTGTTTTTTTGAACTTTAACTTCTATTGTTTTACAAAACAAATCAAACAAACAAGTGATAGACCAATCTATACAGTAAACAGAACACAGTAATGCATGGATAAATAGAATACAAATACAAAGGGGAGAAAATTAGCATCCAATAAACATAGTGAAATACCACTTGTCCAGGACTATTTACAAAAACATCTCAAAGTATTCACCCATTAAAATGTCTAAGTTTTTGTTGGCTTCCAATGGTGTAGGCAGTTCTTGAAAATCACTTAAAAAGTAAGCAAGTCATGTTTCACTTCAATAAAGAAGATATCCACTAATAAAATGAACCATCACCAGCTCTAAACAAAATCCAAACTTGGTTTGAAACCTAAAATAATCAGTTCAAGTCTTACACTCACCAACCAAAGCACAGGAAAAGAAAAGGAAAGAGAAGAAGAGAGGGGCTGCTGAAAGCATGCCTTACATACTACGAAACCTACCTGATGTCTCCTATGAGCCTTAAACAGTTCCACTGTCCTATAGGTTCTGACTGTTCCCCTCTTTATGGGACAAAATCAGGATCATGTCATAATTGATACATTACTCACTTACGCCGTGCTGGATCAAATACCTGCTGCTGATATTGAAGTCTGGCCGACATACGTTTCAACGCATAGACTTCTTGAACTAGACCCCTCCAAGCCCCTATAGTTGGGATTGTCTTCTTGTACCACAAGCAAGTTATAACTTTTTTAGCTGCAAGGATGAGTAAGGTGACCTGTCGATATATATTCTTATCCATTCTAACCCCAATCGGAGGGGTAGCCATCAAAATGTAAGTCAGAGTTAATAACTCTGAACAAGCATACATGTTGGTTAGCTCCTGTAGGACTGCTTTCCAATATGGGGCCAAGAGCTGAAGTCCTTAGTTCTGCCTAGATAAAAGCTAAGGAGCCTCCTAACATCCAGAGTGAAGAGCCCTTCCACTGCCTTGTTGCTCTGATGTCCAACAGTCTCCTGCATCTGAAGTTCTGACATATGAACTGATAAGAGGAGCTGCCTTCTGGGTGGATGATCAGGAGGGGTTTCTGTGAAATCCAGGGAGTATCCCTCTCGGATGATCCTGAGGACCCACTTGTCCATTATAATGGATTCCCACTGATGGTAAAAATGGGTCAGGCACCTCCCCACTACTGTGCAGGAGAGGTCTGCCTCAGGTAGCAGAGGCAGGACTGGATCTGGAGCTTCAGATGGTGGCACTAGGTGCTTTCATCACCTGTGCCTTTGGCTGTGCCTTTTTTTGAGGCTGTGGAGGCTGAGATTTGTTTGGGGATCCCCTGCCCTTGCCATGAAAGGATTGCTTGTTTTCAAAAGAACCACATCCTTTGCCCTTCTTTGAATTCAAAGGAGCTGGCCTGGAAGTCTTAAGGGTTGTTCTTGTTTCATTAGATACCTTAAGTGATTGCACCGCCTGCTCTCCAAACAGGTAAGTTCCATCAAAGAGAACATTCATAACGTGTTGGTGGACATCTTGGGTGAAGCATTAGCCAGAAGTCTGCAGCCAGGAATGCCACCTGATGCAAATGCCTGCAGCAGCAGAGTGAGATGCAGCATCAAAGGCATCCATAAAGACTTAAAGCTAGTGAATGCTAGACTCAATCCCTTGCTTGACAGTAGCAGAATACCCTGTTTAACCTCCGACTCTGTCAGGGACTCTTCCAGAGACTTCATCTTGCTCCAAACACTTAGAAAAATGCTCTTGGTAGCTGGCAATCCTCATACCCAAGGTAGTTGAAGTGTAGGCACACTTGCCCACAGTGTCAATTTTGAGCAACTCCCAGTTAACAAGGTGTGCAGTGACCTCTTGGGGAATAATGGCCTTATAATTCTCGGTGAGGATAACAATGGCATCAGCTATAGGCTGAGAAATATACACTGACATATTTTAAGGAGCAATGCATTTCTTGTCAGCCTGCTTGCAGACAGCTGCCACTGAATCAAGCATACTCCAGACCACATCAGACAGGGTCTCGAATGTGGAAGAAACAGGATGAACTAGACTGATGGTGTCATTTATTTACAACTTGTAGTTTTAATGCTTTTTATGTGGGTAAAACCACTAGAAGTTTTAAGATTAGAGTGGGCGAACATATTAGGGCCATTAAAAGGAAAGATGACTCTTATGCTACGGCGGCTCATATTTTTACAGCAAAAGATAACTTTTTACATGATTTAAATTTATGGCTATTGATAAAATATGCTGCAACCCAAGGGGAGGAGATTACAATAATCTTGTGTTATGAAGGGAGAATTATTGGATTTTAAAGTTACGGGCTAATACAAGCCGAGGTTTAAATGCCCAAATAGACATTTGTCCATATTTAAAAAAATGACACCATGTTTTTTGATTAAAGGCCTTCAGAATGTATTGCTATAATTTTGATATAATAGTCTGTTTCCTCTTTTCCAACCTTTTTGTGTCATAAGAATGCTGTAATTTTTACGTTATTTATATTGGTCTCTAAATATATTGTATTTGTGAAATTATATATATTTTTTGTGAGCTCTGTTAGTAAAAATCTGCTTATTTGGTTAGTGATATCATAAAAATTCCATTAGGTGATATCATGAATGATTAGAAAATAGCTTGATGAGTTGTTTTTCCACATTAACTGATACTAGTATTCTCTACTCTTTAAAGTGGCAGTCACTTTGTAGTAGTATAGACTGTTTATAATGGATTCCAGTAATAATTGTTTAATTGATCAATTTTAACATGTTAATTGTATCACCTGTTGTAATGTGTATTTAATAAGAGTGTCTTGAGGGATTTTTTTCAGCCTCTGAATCCTTTGATTGGCAGTCAATCTGAAACATGTCAGGAAAGATGTTCTGTCTCGTTTTGTGTAATAAATGTTAACCTTTATTATTATTCTATGCATTCCTCTCAAGAGTTGGTGTGTGCCAGAACCTTTATTCTAGGAACTAGGAACTAGACTGACCAGTACATTGGAAACATTAAGCCACTCTAGTTGGAGACATTAACCTTGGTCAATGGCTGTAGGCTCAACATTGAGTGCTGAGTGCATATTTCTGAGCAAAGGCTGGAAAGTGAGATCCTTCTGAGGCACAGACACAGAAACTAGGTCAGAGGTGTCCAAGTTAAATAAAGAATCCTTGTCGCCATCTTCAGAAATGATGAGATTGTAGTCAGACTCATCCCCCTCTATTTCCTCCTCAGAAGGGGAGTATTAAAAGGGTTTGGGTTGTAGGCACATCAATCTAAAACACTGCTGCAGCAACACCCGAGACACCTGCCCAGAAGGACAAGCGGCTGGTGCCACAGTAGTACTGGAATCAAATCCAGTCACAAGAAAATCTTGAGCACTGATGGTGATGCTGGGACTGGAGCCAGAACTGGTTCAAGGCTAGGTCTTGAAGGATCTAAACCCAGTGCCGGAACAAGCTCCAGAACTGGTGCTGATGATCCAGTTGGCACTGAAGTGATTGGCAATGGCACCATGGACAGCCCCATCAAGACATGGGATAGTGTCTGCCAGGTGGGATATACATCAGTAGCACAGTCACTGGCAAGATCCCTGAGGCTGTTGCCAGAGCTAAGCGCTCTACCTGGCCTGACGGCCATGTCAGTGGTACCAGTTCCCCCGACCCTGAAGGGTCAAGGATCAGCTCTACCAACAGAGGCATATGGGCCCAATACTGCACCCACTGCTCTCCAAGAGTTGTCCAGTGGTTGAACTGCCCACCAGAGTCCTCACTTACAGATGGGGGTGGGCTCCAGGCCTGGGACTCTGGCCTCCAGGTACCAGAAGTCCTCGGAGACACCAAAGGTGATGGTGAGGTCCTCCAGCTCCTGGAGACTTGAGATCTTACAGCAGACCTCACAGAGGGCAACCTCGACCAGTGCAGTTTCTTCCCCTTATGGTAGGAAGAGGAAGAAATTGAGGCCAAGTGGCTCCTGGACCAGATGCAGAGAATGTGCAGGATTGGGGCTGCTTCTTTTTGTGCTCATGGGAGGACTATCCTTCCTCCTGGGCACTGGACCACCATAATCAGAACTCTTCCCTGATAGGGAAAGTAGACTGGACATGGCCCCACTGCTGGAACAACCTGCCTGTTCAGGCTCCCTACTGTACTCAATGAAAAACAAACTGAGAATGCATTCCATTGGTTAAAACTAATGTAAGAAACACTACTGAGGCTCCAAATTGGCTGCTGTACATTTTATTAACAATTGTAGAAAAAGTGTTTCTACAAATGGACCAGGCACCTGGGAGATGCTGCCTCTACTGTACTCCATGGTCTTTGACTGTTGATGCTTGGTAGGGCTGAAAAGAAAATGGACAACATTTTTGTGACAAACTATAGTAAACTGACGCAAAAATAACAAACTATAGCATTAAACTCTAAAACTGAGAAGAACCGAATACTGTTGTCATATAGACATGAAGTTCTGACTTATGGTGGGTGAGTGACAACATCATTGATGCACTCTTGATTCTGAGAAAAAAGGAGCTGAGATGGTTGAGGCCTGGTGCCAAGGTAAGCATGAGCCCATGTGCTGTGTCTCACAGTGACACACATGCACACTGCTTACCTCGGCGCCAGCCCTCTGAAAAGTTCTGGCTGTCATTGGATATTAGCACCTCCAACTCAAACCCACTAGTGGAAATCAATGGTGAAAACTGATTCCTGGAAGATCTAATTCTACCCCCAGAACCTGGCCAGTTCAGAAATTTAGAACCAAACAAAATCTCCCTTGAATAGCAGTTTGAGTGGCCTGAAAAGCAAACGAGTAATTAGCGTGATGTTTGCATGTACTTGACTTGCAAATCTATATCAAGCATGAGGTTTGAGAAGAAGTTTGAAAACCAGATCCATTCAGAACCTTTTGGGGTATTAATTAAAACCAGATCCAGACAGAATCAGACAAGGCTGAAGCATCTCTACTTCGTTTCACATAAGCTGCCTTTGGCAGGGAAATGCTGTAAGAGTGCTTGCCTAAAGACTGAAGCTGTCAGGCAGCATATCAAGAGAGACATGCCAGGGAATGGACAAGCAACATCACTTTCAGATGCTGTTATCCCTGCCCGACCCAGATAGATGACACTAGAAGTCAGCAACATAATACCTGGACATAATTGTTTGTATGACTGACAGAAGACGCCACCTGATGGCCAGAAACCACATCAATGGGTGGAGAGATAATTAAATAATAAGATTGCTACAGAGGACATGGCGGTCTCCATCTTGTATACCTTGGCTCTCAAAATACTGTAGGACTGGGCCAGAGGCACAATTTTGCCTGTACTGTAAAGAGCCTGTGTGGTTGCCCTCAAGGCCTCAGGACACATCTTCTCATGGCAATGCCCATTTAGAAGGAAGTAGTTTGCAAAAAAAGGTGCAGGACTATAGAATGCAGTATAGGAAGAGCATTAACACTGGACCAGTGAGAGAGCTACTTTAACTGCAATTAGCCGATAGAAATTGGGGCTTGAGAAGTAGGATGTCTGCAGAGTGGCCAGTAGCTCACTCAGGTGAATCAGTAAGTCATCACTTACGTTTTTTAAAGGTAAATTATGACTGATCACTGTTAATCATCTAGTGTTACCATATGATCATCAAGTGAGATCATCATCTGGATCATGATTTAATCACCAATCATAGCTTTCAAATAACCAGTGGATGTGTCATATTTTTGTAAGCTTAAATCAGCATAACTTTTTTTGATTTGTAAATGATCAAGTGATGATCATTAATGATTGTATCAGTTCCATGATGTAAGATTGCAAGTCACATAAGTAATGTTAAAGTGTTATTTGCTACTAATATGAAATTATAAATGTCTCAAGTAGCTTAAAAATAATTATAAATCATGCAAAGTCAAGTTTTAAACTCATTAGGAAGTGCACATGCTAAGTCTGACATAATATCTACATTTTTATAACTGATTTACATATTTCAAAACCACAGTTTATGGACAAAAAATTGGTGATTTTTATTTTTAAAATAATTTTGACTTGGCAATATTTGCTTGCAGACCCCATACAGAAAACAAGTACTTGAATAAACTTATCACAACCACAAAAAGAACCATGTTTTGGAGCTATTTAAGCAAATTAGAGCCTTGATAACAAGAGTCAGAAGTGAAGTGTAAAGTAAGTATTAATGAAAGTATGTGTTTGGTTAGAAGAAACTTCGTAACTGATTATCCATTTAATTTAAGATGTCTAAATAGAAGACTGCATAAATTCCAAAAGTACAGAAAAAAAGATAAATTAGATTTTTTTGTTAAATTGTTGCAGTGATCATCACCTTGGGCAATTATACAAAAGTATATTGCTGTGAGATCATCATTAATTACAGTCATCATTTCCATAACATAATGGTTTTTGATTTGTGGCCGTCCAATTAATGGTCATGTTTAATCACTGTTAGCATGATCACAGTGATGTTCTGTGAAGACTGAACTTGATCTTTGAACATAATTGATGCTGATAATTTGTGTTGCATCATTATAAAATCACCATTACAGTCATCTGCCATTTCAGATTAGTCTGCTCCATATAAGAGTACAGCCTTGCTTTCTGCAGTTCAGCCATCTGGATACAAACACAATCAAAAAACATACACTCCTGATTTGAAATGCTCAGTCTCTGGAATTGCGAGTCCACACAAGCTGCAACTTACAAAAGTATGCCAAATTTATTTCGAATGTGCAAGTTAATGCAGAGTAGTGCAGAACTGTGGAAAAGTTAATCAGTATTAAGGCAGTCTTAGTAGTTTAAATGGAAGCGACCGAGACAAGCTATATCTCTACAGCAAGGTGCCCTGGAGCATGATTTTCAAAGTGAGGTGCAGGGCTTTCATCAAACCCTACACCACAACATTTAGGTTCAGCCGGTGCACTGGACCCCTTTTCGGCAACTGCATCCAGCTTCGCAATCTCGGGCACAATATCTGGTGAAAGCTGTGTAAAAACAGCCACCAGGATTGCCTCAAGCTAGACCAGGAAAGGTTGGTCTCACTTATGGCAGTTGCCACATGGGATCAAAACTCCTGATCACTAGCTGGGAGATTGCCACAAGCCCCATGCACCATATCTTCAGTATACCTGGGGCTTGTGGCAATTGGAGGTTTTTGAAAATTGAGCCCCTGGTGTTTCACTCATTTGGAGCATCATCAGGGGGCCATTTGGATAACCTCCTGCCAGAAATCACTGCCTGGGATTTTCAGAAAACAGATTTAGAGCCTGGAAAGGAAGTGCTAGCCAAGGTCTTCAATACGCGGAGCAGGGGTTGTCTTGCTTGGGTTCTCAAAGGTAGGGTAGTCATTTCTTTTGATACAGCCAACTGCCAGGATTCATCCTGATATGGGGCTCTATTATCAAGGCCCTGTGTGATGGCCTGTCTTTGAGGTATGTGAAAATAAGCCCCCTGTGGGGTAAAAAAGATCATTGAGGGGCTTTCAGCTGAAGAATTTCTGCACGACTCACATGCTTCCACATCAGAGTTGCACTGTGCCCACGAGTGCAAGTAAAGATGCACTGCCAGGAATCACAGTGAAGGATGCTCTGAGAGAATGCATTACCTGACTCTAGTGCCATGAGTAGGGCAGGGAAAAATTACTATAATACATGCAAAATTGTGCAAAATTGCCAAATTTGCATTTACACAATTTTTATAGAATTGTGCCACAATCTGGCTTGATGTCACCAATGCTTTTTTATTCAAATAGCTTTTTCCCAAATGGCACATTTATGAAAATACAAGTTCTTAAAATGTACAATGCCAGCTAACTGCACCATTGTTTCAAAAGTACACTTTTTAAAAAAAAATGTGATTTTAAAAAAAGGCAACATTTCTACCAAAACGTGCCCATTTTAAACACACTATTCTAATTCATGAAATTGTGCAAAATGACATGGCACTGGTGAAATTTCATAAAAAGTGTATGAAATGTGTTTTTACAATTTTGTCCAGTAATAGTCATGAGTATAAAATCAGGGCCCCCTCCCTGCAACTTTCTTATGTAAATAGGGTATTAAATAGTTACAGTGCTTGGGCAAGTACTGGGTGAACTTAGAAAACACCCGGAACAACAGGTTTCTCAGTTACATCAGCAATTAACCAGCCAAGGCTCAGAGCTTGTGCTTAATGTTTATTTGGGATCCCTAGATCTATTTATCTGGGATCCCCAGATCCATCTATCAGTACCAGACTGTGTTGACCTTCATCAAGCCTGCAGCCTTTACCACCTGTGTGCACTACATACCCAGAACTGTGGCAGCTGTCATTAAGGACTTCAAGAATCCAAGTCATACTGCCCTAACTAAGGGCTGAACTACTGCTGCCTACCTACCAAGGGATACAGGACCCCATGCCCTGGCAGCAGCAGACAGTAGTAGTCTATCTGTGAATTGTGTGGTTAGCAGCTCATGAATATGCATGAGCATGTAGGGGGCATTACATTGCTCCCTGTGCTACCAGGCCATGCAGTGTAGTCTCTGTGTCAGGGAAAAGGGGCCACTCTGCATACTGGAGCCATCACTCCTAGCAGAGACAAGCGGACAGCAGGTAATCCACCCCTGGAAGCTGATGCCTGCGGAGTTTGGTTCAGTACTGCAGACACTGCTGTGTCCAGGTACTCCTGCCATTAGGTTCCCATGTTCTGGGGTGGATTCCAAATGGTTCAAGGTTGGCAGACATTGAAGTTGGAAAATATTATGACTCTATTTCTGTCTGTATACCCATCAGCTGGCATGTTCTGTATGCAGCGCTCCACTGTGTAGTGCAAGCAAATGAGCCCAGCATTCCAGATACTGCCTTGACCACTACCTTTGCTGCTATTGCCATAGGCAGCTCACAGCCTGTGATCATTGCTGGCTGCCCTTGTCCTGCCCTTCTGGAAAAAAAACTGGTAAACCAATTGGTGGTGGTGGGGGGGGGGTTGCAAAATACTGACTGGTGTGAGAGGTGGATTTTCTGTGTGGGAATTTCACATATGTGTATTGCCTTGCATCGACTTGACCCTTTCCTCCTTCAGAACTGTGTCCCTGTACCCCTACTAAAGCCCTTTCTATTTGTTTGTGCCATATTTACTACCTCATTTGCCCGCATTGAGTTGTGTTGTGTTTACTATATGGCATTCTACTAGTTATTGTTTAATAGGGAGTATTGTGTGTGTTTCACAGAACACTGGTTAGGCTCCTTTTCACTGTGGGTGGACACAAATAAAATTCCTGTGCGACAGCACTCTGGCAGCTTATGACAGAAGGATCTCCTCAAATTCCTGCCAACTACAAGCTTTGAAATGAGATTTGAAAGCACCAACATTACTAAGAATATTTTGGATTCTTATTTAAATGGTTCTAAAGGGGCCAGAAGTGCTTGGACAAATGCTAGATACTTCATTCATATACTGTAAATAGCACCTTGCACACACTGAACTTGGTGGTGATGTGGCTTCAGGGAACATATGATGGCTTACCAGAAATGGTACAACTGTTTAGAATTGTATTTTTTATAAAATATTGTAAGGGAAGCCACACAGCTAGAAATGAACTGGAGTCCATAGCAAGAAAAATACTGCCGTGTTACTGGGAATTAATCAGTATGCATGTGTTGAAACAAAGTAGGCACCCATTAACACTAAGTAATGAGTAGGCTGAGCTACATTTGAATTAATCTGAGTGCTGAGAAAACTAATCAAGCTATGTGATGTCTGTAGGGATTTAGAAGTGTACCTCACAAATCTGCCATACTTCTTTCATTGCTAATATTTATTGTATGAGTACTTACCAGCTATATAGTCTCAATACCACACAGCTGGAGAAGTCTCTTCTTCAGAATACCCTGCAGTGGTCTCTCTCACACACACACACACACACACACACACACACACACCAAAAACTACTGCATTATTTACCATCAAACTGGCTTCATGGCAAAAGCTAGGGGGATCTGTGTGTCATGTTGGTGACTTGGATTCATGCTCTGCACCTAGAATAGCACTAGAAGAGGTTGTCCAGGGACACAAAGCATCTCATGAGGATGTTGTGCTCTCTGGGGAGGTTTGGGTGGTGGACCACACTTATGCAGCACCTGGTGTTGGCCCAGTCACTGTACATTCCACAACATGGTTGAACACACATTGCTGTCAGGATTCATGGGCAGGAGGACTACTTTGGCAGAAGTCGGATCAGAGCTGTGAGAGGCAAATGCTTGCTATTACTCTGTGGGCTGAGGAGTAGCCCAGAGAAGCAGGGAGACTTTGCTCAATACATTTTTATAAAAGGTATGCCACCTAAGCCATTAACGTGCGTCTTCTTACCAGACTAGCTTTCTGCAAGCCTCTGTTGTGCACCTTCTGTCGGGTCCCATGTTCTCTCCCCTCCAGGAAGAAGGCCCATTGGTGGACCAAGGATTCTTCTTGAAGTGGTGTGGGACTGAGAGCTGAGAGACTGGTTGATTGGGACGGCTTAAGGACCTGGCTGAGGATTGCACCCCCGACAAAAAGCTGTTTCTACTCTGGTCCACTGTTTATGGAATGAAGGGATGTAATTTTAGATAGTACAGAAGATATTTGCAAGATTTCCCCAGGAACTAACTTCAGATGCTGTTAACTTTACATCTAATTTTATTAAGAGACCTCCAATTCATTTTTAATTCTAATTCTGATCAGTGAACTGAATTCAGTTTGAGGCATTGCTGTTATTTACACTGTTTGTGGGAAAAGTTCAACAAAGCTCTTTTTAATTGATTTTATCTTTTTATTTGTCAGGTTTTATTTTTATTTTTCAAACTATATGTTAAGATATAGCAGCGCAATTTCGCACCTTATGCAAATTAGCACACACTTGTGATCACTTCTATATTAGCACACTTGTGGAGCTATTAGTCAATCCCCATTCAAGTAAGCACAGAGAACACGGAGCACTGCTTAAGCTGATAGAGTCTGTAGCTGGGTGTCTTTGCTTACATACTGACTAGTTGTTTTTGAGAAGGGAAATTTGCATTGGCTCCAGTTAAACAAGGCAGGTGAGGGTCACTGCCAGAGGAGCACAATGCTTTTGACGTTCTGTACAATTCATGAGCTGTAAGCAAGCGGAGCTGTGCATGAGCAGTACAGAGTTAAAATCAGCAGAGAACATGCAACATTTTACTTGTCTGTGTTGTGTTATTTTCCGCCAACTCACAAATCATAGAACTCGCACAAACACCCCCCATGCAGAAGTGGATTGCTCAACGAAATGCTAAACACAAGTTATTAGCGAGCACGCCAATGTAATTGAAAAGTAAGCCATTTATTTTAAAGTCTGGATAAAGATTCACAGAGTATATAACCTTGAGACAACAGTAATATTTGTTTAGCTCAGGCATTTTGAATTTTTTTTATCTTACTCATGGCTACGTGTATTTTGATATTCTAAACAGGAAGGGGGTGGTTATATGATAGGTAAAGACTAAATTTACAGAACATCTAGGATACAGAATTAACCAAACTAACTGAACTGAATAAGAAATGATTTCTCTGTCCTACTTTTTCTCTTTTAATTTAGTGGGCATCTTAAGAGCTATCAGCTGCTGTAGTGCTGGAACAACGGCAGAAGCCCACATTAGACAACCAATCTTGAGATTACCAATTGGTCAGACAACAACTACTGACCCAAGTAAATGAGTGTGTAGTGGGGACTTTGGATGGAAAGGGAGTCACTTATTCCACAGAAAAGGAACAACATTGCAGCACATTTTCTATACAATGGCACAGCTGAGGACTGTTTTTAGGCCAGAAGAAGCTCGGGTAAGACAGATTTAAAACAGCAATAGAAGTTCCTGAGGTTCTCTGTCTGAGCCCATTCTTAAAGAACTTGAATGAAGGAGATCAGCATTATCCCAATTAATTTTGGTATTGTGGACATCCCACATGTAAAATATTTGTTATAATACTTTATAATATTGTGGTAATTTATTGTACATATTTGTATTCAGATTATTTACCTAATAATAAGTCAATAAGCTGCAGTAGCAATTACCGCTTTTATTGCAATTGAAGCTTGTTTTCTGTTAAAACCTGTGTTATATTTTTTAAACACCTGAGGTATTTATCTCACCAATTTATTAGTTAGAGTATAAATAATGAGTATATTTAACAAGATGGTGGTGACTAGGAAAAGATCACGTGCAGCAGAGACTGATTCTGCAAGGTTAATTAATGGTCTAGACAATAGCATAGGTGCCATATCCTTATTAAAGATGGCCGAAAGTGATATCCTAAATAAAGAAATACTACAGAACCTCTTAGATAATCACTCAGCTCCCAAAGTGATAGAAAGTAGGGCTAGAAAAGGAAGTAGGAATCATATACTACAAATGAAGAGTAAATGAAAAAAAAAGTAAAAAGTACAAAAAGTACAACAGTTGCAAAGACAAAGAAATAAGAAAAACACCACAGCTGGATGCAAGTAAGCAGACCAGAACTGTGGATCATTTTACCACAGTTAATTCATCAGTAAGATTACAGGAGATAATTACAATTGAAGATACTTATAATAGTGCCAAATCAGTATCCAGAATTATTAGTCCTGTTAAAGAGGCCACTAGGTTGTCACTTACCTCTTAAGTGATCAGTGCAACAACTGCTGAATCATATAAGGACTGCAGCAGCAATTCTTTACCAACAGCAGATACAGTGATAAATAATGAAATAGAATTGAACTCAGACCAAAGATCTTGCCACTGTACGTCCTCTCATTCTCTTAATTTCTCACCAGAATATTTCTCTGAAGCTAATCAAACAAGCATTTGTCAATGCCGAATGTTGCTTGCTTATATGTGCTGTTTAGGTATTTGGAAGTGAAAGTGCCATGCCTAAGAACTAAGCACCCCCCCCCAGACATGCATTATATTATTACAGCAATCATAACAGCATAGCGAGTCAGTACTTAGCTCAGTTAGAGAAATAAACAGAACAACTAAATCTGTATTATTACAGCAATCCTAAAAGTATCCAATCATTGCTTTGTGTCCTCTCCAGAGACCCTGCTGTAATATAGGACCACAGGGGACCCTGGGTGGGAGGGTGTGCAACTCTAAAGTCCCAGCAGAGCTCCATTGAGCTCGCTCACTCCCTCCCCCTCTCTCACTCTCTCATTCTATTCCTCCCAATGCTGCAGACTGCCCTTTTGTAATGGGCTCCTGCTTTTTCTGCCCACAAAGAAATCTGCAGCAGTCCCGACAGAGCTCCATTAAGCTCACTCACTCCCCATCTCTCACTTGCTCATCTTGTTTTTCCCAGAGCTACAGGCTGCCCTTTTGTACTGGTCTCCTGCCTGCATTGGCACCTTTTTTTGCCCACAAAGAAATTTGTAGCAGTCCCGACAGAGCTCCATTGAGCTCGCTCACTCCCCCTCTGTCACTCAGTCATTCTGCTTCTCCTAGCACTGCAAGGCTGCCCTTTTGTACTGGGCTCCTGCCTGTGTTGGCGCCTTTTGCTGCCCACAAAGATGTTCACAGCTGTCCCGACAGAGCTACATTTAGGTTGCTCACTCCCCCTCTCTCACTCGCTCATTCTATTCCTCCCGATGCTGCAGGCTGCCCTTTTGTACTGGGCTCCTGCTTGCATTGGCACCTTTTTCTGCCCACAAAGAAATCTGCAGCAGTCCCGACAGAGCTCCATTAAGCTTGCTCACTTCCCATCTCTCACTTGCTCATTTTGTTTTTCCCAGAGCTACAGGCTGCCCTTTTGTACTGGTCTCCTGCCTGCATTGGCACCTTTTTTTGCCCACAAAGAAATTTGTAGCAGTCCCGACAGAGCTCCATTGAGCTCGCTCACTCCCCCTCTGTCACTCAGTCATTCTGTTTCTCCTGGCACTGCAGGCTGCCCTTTTGTACTGGGCTCCTGCCTGTGTTGGCGCCTTTTGTTGCCCACAAAGATGTTCACAGCTGTCCTGACAGAGCTCCATTTAGGTCGCTCACTCCCCCTCTCTCTATCTGTCATTCTGTTTCTCTTGGTGCTGCAGGTTGCCCCTTTGTACTGGGCTCCTGTCTCCATTGTCTCCTTTTTCTGCCTACAAGAAATCTGCAGCAGTCCTGACAGAGCTCGGTTGAGCTCGCTCTCTCCCCCTCTCTCAGTCATTCATTCCATTTCTCCCAGTGCTGCAGGCTGCCCTTTTGTACTGGGCTCCAGCCTATGTTGGCACCTTTTTCTGCCCACAAAGAAATCTGCAACAGTCCTGACAGAGCACCGCTGAGCTCACTCACTCTCCCTCTCTCACTCACTCAGTCTGTTTCTCCCAGTGCTGCAGGTTGCCATTTTGTATTGGGCTCCTGCCAGCATTGGTGCCCTTTTCTGCCCACAAAGAAATCTGCAGCAGTCCCGATAGAGCTCCGTTGAGCTTGCTCATTGCCCCTCTCACTCGTTCAGTCTGTTTCTCCTGCCATTGCAGACTGCTCTTTTGTACTGGGCCCCTGCCTGCATTGATGCCTTTTTCTGCCCACAATGAAATCTGCAGCGGTCCCAACAGAGCTCCGTTGAGGTCGCTCACTCCCCCTCCCTCACTCGCTCATTGTTTCTCCCGGTGCTGCAGGCTGCCCTTTTGTACTGGGCTCCTGCCTGCATTGCTGCCTTTTTCTGCCCACAACAGAATCCGCAGTAGTCCTGACAGAGCTCAGTTGAGCTTGGTCACGCCTCCTCTCTCACTCGATCTTAATCTGTCCCAAACACAGATTTCCCAAAGTGACTGCACTATTCTGCACTGGAAGCGCAAAAACTTATTTTGGCCAGGATGTGAAAAATGACAGCTGCACTGTTCATAAGGAGGTGTGAAAAAATGCCAGTGTTGAAAATCTGGTGTGAAAATATTACTAATTTGTGAAGTTACAAGTGTGCATGGAAACTGCACAACACATGCTCATAACACAGTCAATTTATGGACTTTCATCACAAAATTTTTTATCATAGGCATTTTAGGACCTCTGCTCATGAACAGTGTCACTGTGATTTTTGGAATATGTCCCGAACACTGATTTCCCACAGTGACCAAGCTATTCTGCGCCGCAAGTACGAAAACACATTTCAGCCAGGATGTGAAAAATGACAGCTATACTGTTCATAAGGAGGTGCACAAAAATGCCAATGTTGAAAATCTGCAGTAAAAATATTGCAAATTCATAAAGTTACGAGTGTGCGTAGCAACTGTGCAATGTATGCTCATAAAACAATCATTTTTTGGTTTTTTTGCACCAAATTTGCAACATAGGCTTCTTGAGAACCCACCTCATAAACACTGGCACTGTCATTTTGTTAATCAGTCCCAAAAAGTGATTCCATGCAGTGACAGCGAAATCACATTTTGGGACTGAATAATGCCATGGCAGTGGCTGAATTCATGAGGAGAGGTCCCAATAACCCCATGTTGAAAATTTGGTGCCAAAATTCCCCAAAATGCCTGAGATAAGCACCAAAGTTGAAAGAAACCTATTTATGCCATTATACAGCTTACTGGCATTTCCTCAGTTCACGGTTGGCTTTGAAGAGTGCAGACATGTTCCTGATCAACTGAAGATCATCAAGCCAAGCTCTGGAGGTAAGTATGGGGTGGGGGTGTGTGTGGGAAGGCAGGGCACACAGAGGGTGGGCACGGTTTGGGGAGGGGGCAGGGAGACCGTGAGGGACCGTTTTCTATTTTAACAGGTTTTTAAAAAAAAAAAAACATTGTGGAACAGTTTTTCTTTTTCAGTGGCATTTAGCACACTGGTGTGGGCCCCCAGTGTGCCACCTGAGTGTTTTGGAGGAATCTATAGTCGACTGGGGATTGGGCACCCCCATTGGCACATATCGAATGGGGGACACAAGAGCTGAGGTGGATTGGGCACCCCCCTTGGCACAGAACAAAAGTGGGGGGACTTATGCTGATGGGGAGTGGGCTCCCCCATCAGCAAGGGGAAGGGGGGACTGAAGCTGATGAGGATTGGGCACCCCCTCGGTAAGCCCTGTAATGAGGTGTCACTCCCTCATTGCAGCGGATGATGCTGCAATGACGAGGCAGCCCCTGATTGCAGTGGCTAAAATGTTTCAAAGTGGTGGCATCCTGGCTGAACTAGTGTCAGCAGCAGCGTGCCACCCCATTGGGGAACGTGGTCCAAGCCTCCAAGGGCAGTGGGGGCATTGGCCACAACAGTGCCGCACCTCCACAACCTGCTTCTGCAGCAAGCTGCCACAACATGTTTCTTGTGCATGTACGCAAGCAACATAAAAACCACCTGGCATAAGGATTTGAAAATTATTGCTAATGACCTACAAAAAACTATAAATGGGTTGAAACAATATAGTACAGCTGATAAAGAGCAAAACATAGGAAAAGTACAATATAAATATTCTGGCACAGGTAATGCTGTCTTTTCTCATCCTTGCAGGCTCAGTGAAGAGCTTAAAAAGTTTGTGAGTAACCCTTATGCAGCACATCTAGTAATACTAGAACAACTTGTTAACTTCAGATATGAATTGAACAATCTGAAGGAAAACATAGCTATCAATGGATGTAGGCTGGAAGAAATCCTAATGAAAGTAGGGAAATTTATCCCTCAAGAGGGATCTCCATCAATCTTAATAGAAGAAAGAAAAAATTCAGCCAGAATGTTCCCCTATTTGTATACCTATTATGCCTGAAGAAAAATCGAACAAGAAGGAGAATGGGAACGACAAAAAGGCACAAACAAAGGAGAAAAAGACAAATGTAATATTTGAAAATAGACATCTTCACATAACAGGGTAATGATAGATACAGGCAACAAAGTGGAACAGAGAATATGACACAGCAACAGTAGGAAGCAGATCCCAATCAAAATGAAAGACAGTTATATCTCAGAGGCATTTGAAATATATAATAATTTAGGAAATGCAAATGAAGTAAAAGTGCAACAGCCAATATATGCATTAGATGAAATAAAAATACAACATACAAAATCTGATAGATTTGAAAGCCTTCAGAGACGAGTGGCAACACTCTCAAGCTAAGGAACTAACAGAAAAAATGCAACTAGAAGGGAGTAAGTTCTTTCCTCCCGGAATGGGTGCTCTAATGGCAAAAGAGAAAAAACGGTACAGGGTTCAGCCAAGGATATCGTTGATATAGATGATTGTGCAATTTTGGCCTTATATGGCTACAAGAGCAAGGAGACTAATCTATCAAGTGTCACTAAAAATAAGATTATGAACCTTTTCAGGACAGAAACTGGGGCTGATATTACAGAGGCTGATGTGGTACAGATATGGAAAGATCAAGGTCCAACCTACATCCAAGAAGGCAGTACAGTGCAGTGGTTTAAGGCTCTGAGCTGCAAACCTTGAGACCTGGGTTTGAATCCCACAGCCCCCACTTGCAGTTAAAAGCAAAATACCAGTGCACAACCCCCCCCAAAAAAAACATGGTACATTTTAATATTTAAACAATTACATGGCCATTGGCTCTACTTACTTTAAACTTCATGTAAAAAAGGGGGGTCCTCTTAGTTTTCAGATTGGAATTCCAAAATGAGCAAGCTACACCACCCCATCACGGTGGGACCCTTTCGGTGTAGTCCCTACACTAGATTAATAGCTCTGAAATGCCTGCAGTGGCTACTCACAAATATAGAGTGCTGCCTGAAATGGCTTACAATACATGGCCTAATTGGCTCCTTAAATAAGGTACTTCCACCCAGGAACATTTACAGGTGGGTGGTGGAAGAGAGCATGTTGCAAGGGGTGCCACACCTTCCCCAAACAACATGCTCTGCTCTGTATTGCCCACAAATGTAATTCACATTTCTGCATACTGTGTGACCCTGAGCAAGCCACTTAACTTCTTTGTGCTCCCAGGTTGCACCTGTAAACAAGCTTTCTGGATAGTGTGTCTCTCCTGGTAAAAAAACAAACAAACAAAAATAAATAAAGGAACAAACTGCATTTTCATCTTCTGTTCAGCCCATAGAATAACTAATCACATATGGATTAATAATGAGGCTCTGATGAAACATGATTATACTATGAATTATGTAAATAGGAAGGTGGCAAATAGTGTACTTAAAAAGCATAAGCCAATTAGGAAACAAATCAGTATTTTGGGCTGAAACCAATACCAAAAGATAATGTGGAAAAAATCAGGAAGGTGCTTTACGATGTTTTCACACAGGCATTGAAAACTGCTGTATCAAAATTGGAAATTACAGAAGCTTACCGATGGGAAAAAGAACAAAAAAATGGACAAGTGAATATAATGGTTAAAGATACTGAAATGGGCAATATAATACAGTACTTCAGAAGGCAACTGTTTTAGACAAAACAGGCCTTTATGTAGTAGATAGTACAATAAAGTATCAAACTAAAAGCAGACTGAGGGATAAGAATGAAGATAAAGTAACACATAATATTCTACTATATGGCCTGTGTAGAACTAAAAATGAAACAACAACAAGCTCTAACAGATATTTGTGGATTTGATAGAACAACGACTCAGTATATCCATAGAAAATTGGGATGCTATATCAGTCTCTAGAAGAGGAACTGATCTAGAATGCAACCAAATACTGATAGTGCATTATCAGAGTCTGTTTAATATAATTCTAGACAGTGCAGGCCTTCTCGATACCATGGGCCTACACCTAGTCCAGGCTGTACCATGTACTTCAAAGAATTTACACGAAACTAAGGATGTTAGCCATGAACCAGAGGGTGAACATAAAGCAAACTCCTGTGCGGAAACACTGCATAATGTCACCACTTCAGACAGATTTGAAGTACTAGATCTGTCAAACAATTGACAACTGAAAAAACAGGTGTTAGACAGCGCTCAAGGGGAAAATGGGCACATTTTCCTAACATGGAATATATCAGGGTTACATGCGAAATTTGCAGATGATGATTGACTAGTCTTCGTAGATAAGCATTCTATAATTTGTTTGCAGGAAACTTGGCATTTGCCCGATAATGATATAGCTCAGAATGGGTTCATGAGCCACGAGAAAGGCATGCAAAAACAGGGAGATATGCAGGGGGATTAGTTATTTGGGTGAAACTGGGAAAATACATCAAAGTTGAGTTAATATCTTCCAATACAAACATGGTAGCAATTCATGTAAAACTTTCTTCAGTATAATTTATGTGCTATAAACACATATATCTCCATCAACTTCTAAATTCTATACAGAAGGGATCTGGGAAATCTTGGATGATCAACTGCATAAAACCTGGGCTGTAACTGCATGTGATCATATTCTCCTCTGTGGAGACTTTAATGCCAGAATCAGCAATTATGATGGATAAACAGATAATACATTTCATAACTGCTGTCATGGTAAGGTCCATAGACATAACAGAGTTTCAGAAGATTCAAAAATTAATAAAGTAGGATATAAATTAATCAATGTAATTTCCACTCTTTTTTTGGTTCCTATGAATGGGAGAATAAAAGATGATAAACCAGGGAATTACACTCATCTCTCTGTATATGGCTCTTCTGTGATAGATTATATTTTTTGGAATGAGGATACACAATTTTGGGTCCACTGTGAGGTAGTCAAGTGTGCAGATAGTGATCATTTCCCAATTGTAATTAAACCTAAACTTCAAGACCCCCCCAGAGATTATAAAACATGTATTATCCCTGATGGAATTAAGAAACCAAATTAAAATTACATGGAGCAACATTCAAGAAATCATTATTAAGCAAAAAGTTCAGACTTTAATTAATGCAAAAGGTTGTGACACCACAGGAGAAGAACTGAACTATTTGCTTCATAATTGCCTTGAAGCAATAAAAGTGTCACTAAAAAATGCAGTACCACAAGGTCATAAGAACTGTATCCAGGTCACACGGTTTGATGCTGAATGTCATGCAGAAAAAACTAAACTTACTCAGTTCATTAAAAATACAAAAAATAGTGAATTGAGAGATAAAAGCAAGACTTTTTTTTTTTTTTGAAATTTCTGTTTATTCCTCCTCCCTAGCCTGCCTCCTCTGACCCTTCAGGGGGGACAACTGGACATCCCACTGCCCGGAACCCTACCCAAGCAGACCCCTGGCCCCATGGAGCCGCGGATTACCCCCCGGGGTGGGGACGAGGTGGGGGGCTCAAACCCTGTTACTTACTTTTCGTCGGTCTGAGGTCTGCTGGTTGGGCACAGGCAAATCATCAAATGTATCAGACATGCCAGCTCATCTTTAAAGCCCTGCGTGGCCTATCCCCCATAGGCCTATCCAACTCCATTCACCGTACTGCACCGACCCTGATCACGCGCAGCTCGTCAAGAGCTACCCTAGTTATTCCGAGAGCCAGGACCTCTCAAGATCAGAGGGCATTCCCCTATTGTGCGCCCCACTGGTATAACTCCCTCCCTGCCAGTGTCTCAAACTCACTAACCTTAGCTTGCTTTAAGCCCAGGCTCAGAAACCTCCTGCTTAGCTCTTGCAAATGCAACTGCCGCTAGCCTAGTGTAAAAAAAAATATATATATATACTCTGTTTGACAATGCTCACTGAGTGGCTCCCCCTTCCTTTCCTACTAATTCCTCCTCCCCCTATCTCCTTCTACTCCACCAGCTCTCCCCGACCATAAGTTTTGCACCTTTTGTTATCTTTTGCTTCGTTGGAGATTGTATTCTATTGAAACAAAATTGTAATTGAACTGTAACTTTTTTGTTTGTAAGTACTGTGTCCCTTGTACTACTGTTCTGATGTCCTCTTTGTGACAAGGTACCTTTGTAAATGAGCCTCTGGCTCAAAGGTTTCTAAACTGATGTTTAACTAAATAAATAAATAAATAAAATAAATAAATCATGGGCATGGCCATGGTCCTCCCATCTTCCCGGCTGAGGCAGGCTTGTTTTCCACATTTTTTCTCCCTTCCCGAGCAGCAGGTAACCTCCCCTGACGTCATGATGCATGCACCGACGTCCATGCTGCTCAATGGCCGCCCATCCCCAAGTGGAGCTTGCAGTTCCTCGAGCCTCCGCTCGGGGTCATGCAAGTGTCGGGCATCAGCTAGATCCCTCCCGGAGAAGCCGAGCTGTTGTCGGGCCGCTCAAGCCCTATATCCCAGCCGACCACCGATGACCTGACCGCCTCCCAACCCGGTCGCCGACGTGCGAGGTGGCATCCAGCGCCCAACCTCAGCGCCACCGGGCCGGCCAAAAAGCAAGACTTTTAATCAAGCCAGGAAAATCTACAAAGCACTTTTGGATAAAAAACAAAAGGATTATCTGCTTAAACAGTGGAATAAAATGTTAACAACAATAGAAAACAATGACTATCAAACATATTGGCTTGTAGTAGCTAAAGGAACTGATAAATTAAAATATGAGATTGATTCCCACAGTACAATGAGTGAATGGGTTGAATACTACTCAGCTATTTTTTATGATCCAAGTATAGGTGACATAACATATAATAACAATTTAGACATGATGCAATTTAGGGAAATCACATTATCCAAAGTTTATTTTGCAATCACTGCCCTAAAATGAAAAAAAAGGCTCCTGGACCGGAATTAATTCCAACTGAAGTCTTTTTAGGTGCTCCATCAATTTGGGCTAAATCTTTAGCTGACTTTTTTAATCATTGTTGTACTACATTAGTATTCCCATTTTCTTGGAAAGGGGCTTTAATTATTTCCATATACAAGAGAGGTAATAAGAAAAAGCCTATGATGCATAGACCTATATCACTTCAGGATAACATGTGTAAGATATCTGCAAAAGTTATTCTAGACAGGCCAAAAGAACAAATTTATAATCTAAGTGGTTTCTCAAAACTACAGGCTGGTTTTAGAAAGGGATACTCTACTACTGGCAATTGTTTTATTCTCTAACATTTAATTGAGAAATATGTTAAATTGAAAAAGCAGAAACTGTATGCAGCTTTTATAGATTTCACTTCAGCCTTCGATACAATTGCACTTAGTACCCTATGGAAGTAGATGAAACAGTGGGGAGTGTCAGAACCTGTTACTGCTATAGTCAGTGAATTATATATGGGAACATGGGCACAGATTAGGTTAGGCAGAACTGGACAGCAATCAGCCAATTTTCCTACCAACAAGGGAGTTAGACGAGGCTGTGTCCTTGCTCCATTGCTTTTTTGTATCCACATAAATAATTTATTGATATAATTAGAAACTATTTAGTCTGATTCTCTGAAAATTTTGAATATGCATTGTGCTGCCCTGGCATAAGCAGACAATTTAGTTCTGTTTTCCTTGACACAGTCTAGACTACAAAAAAAAAACAACTAAAATTGTTCAACACATATGCACTTGACCATTCACTTAAAATTAAAAAAAGCAAGGTCATGGTGTTTGGTGCTAAACATATAAATAGAACTTGGCAGATTGGTGAAAAGAAGCTGGAAACAGTCAAACAATATACATATTTAGGACTCACATTTTCAAATGATGGCAGATGGTCTACACATATTAAACTTCTGAAGATAAAGCTAAAACAAACTGCAACCTCCCTTAATTTATTCAATAGGAAATATGGTGGGAGCACGCTTAAACCATGTTTAGTGGCATTAAAAGCAAAATATTATACACAAGCACTTTACAATGCTGAAGTCTGGGATCTTTGTAAATTTGAATCTATAGAGGGACCAATGAATAAGTTATTAAAAGTAACTCTGGGCTTGGGAAATTCAATGCCTACAGCACTTGCAAGAGCTGAATTAGGACTGCCAGGTATATCAGAACATTTTCATGCTAAAAGAGTGAATTATTGGATTAAACTGCTTCAATATGAAGAACACCTTATCCCATATATATGTTTGCAGGAAAAGAACTATTGGGTAACCAACAATTTTCTGCCAACAAACTGGTAACAAAGGGTACAGACAATATTACAAATGACAGACCATGGTATATTAGAATATTACAGTACCAAAGGTATTGCCATACGTTTGAAAGATCAGAAATATGTCACAGATAAACTAATAGAGTATTGTAAAATATATGATCTAGAAAACATTGCCAAACTTCACGTCTCTCATTGGCTAGCACAGAATGATGTATTGCATTATTATAGATATTACCTGGACATCCTAACAGACAATAAAACATGAAATTTGTACACTAGATACTGTTTGGAATTGTTTCCTAACAATGTCTTAAAAGCAAGATATGAAGGAATTACCAGTGACAAGTCTTGTACTTGTAATCAAACCCAAATGGAAGACTTGTATCATGTAATATTCTGACTGGTGTACTCAGCCAAGAGTGCAATATTTACAACCATTGTGGGCCACTATACAACATGCTGACACAGATCAGATTTTTAAAATCTTTTTTACAACAAATGATGAAATAATAATTAGGGGTGTTGAGGCTTATTTGATAGCTATTACTAAAATTAGAATTATTCAACAGAATAAAGGCAATTGAAAATTTAATTGGTTAAATGTTATAAAGGGATATAGCTGAGAATGTTTCTGTCTTTACAACCAAGGAAATATGAGAATAATTTGATGCTTTGTATTAAAGTACGTTGGAAATAGAAATGCACTGTAACATTTTAATCCATTTATAATATATTTTGGTATAAGGGGTTAAAAGTTGTTTATGTATTTTTCAAAATCAGGGCAATATGTGGGTGTGATACTGTATAGAAGTGCTTTAACAATATACGTGTGCTGCTGATGTCTTACTATATGCATAAAATTATATTTATTTTTGTATAAATTGTATTTATGCTATATGTAAATTTTAGATTTTGTAAAGGTCTTTTGACTGAATTATAAAACTTTTCATTCATTCATTGCTGTCAACCTCAAGCACATGATGGTATGTGTACTTGGGGAGGCCAGCAGAGGACAGGCAGGGAGACGAGTGGAAACATGCACGAAGTAACATGCTGCATGATAACTTTCCTGCTGCACCCATAATGGTAGCATGCCAGTGATTACACGGTTGGTTAAACTTATTGCACTGTGTAGGTTCATGTGTGGTGTGGGAAGGTACTGCATCCCAAAGGGTTGTACCATACTGACACCAGGCCCACTTAAACTTTTCTCTGGGTGGAGGCACTGCACAGGTTATTCAAGCCTTGGTTACAAACCCCTCAATCAGGAGTTTAATGATACAGGCCCCTGAACCTTACTTGAGTCGTCAAGGCAGGGGTAGTAACTGCAATATCCTTGGCAACCCAGTTTCACTTTTTTCTGAGACCTCATAAAAGACAAACATAGAAACATAGACTTTGAAAGCAGATAAGGACAGCCTGGCTCACCCAGTCTGCCCAGTTTCCCACCCACTGGACAAGCTGCAGATCCTAGTTTTGCCAACAGCCTACTTCCTCCTACCTCCCACTAGAATTGCCTTATGTCTCTCCCATACATTCTTAACTCATTCACTCCACAGCGCTCTTTGAGAGTTCCACCACTTATGTTCTGTATACTCTTAACACTGCATCCTGGGCCTTTCTAAGCAAAATCAAGCCATAATCAGCATGCCACAAACAAATGGGAATACCTCTTGAACCATAAATTCTACACACAAAGTACGATTTCAGATTCATTCAAGGTACTTAGGTGAGGCTTGATAGACAAATCTTAGCCATGCACACCATACCATATACAAATGGGCATAACTCATAAAGTATATGTGAAAAACACAAAGGTTCATACTAAGTTTCATACTAAGGTGAGGAAGAAAGCAAGAGAGCCAGGAGGCCCATATGTGCTTCCATAAAATAATAGTAACAAAGACAAATGCCAGAGGATATACGTTTATCCAAATGGGATTTAAACAAATGCTGATACAAAGTATCAGTAGCAAAGTAGTTCAGCACAAAATTACCTTTCTAACATTCAATTCTAAGCAATTCTGTGTTTTTAATATTCAGGTAAAAACTGCCAACTTCCTCAGATGTTCCCAGGCCTGAGTGAAAGTCAGCTGAGTACGTCTACTGTCATTCTTGGCCTGACTGGCTCTTCTTTCAGATGCCACCTACAGGCATATCCAGGCCTGAGTGAGTTAAATTCCCATACTGTTTTTGACCCCACAACCTCCTCCTCAGGCAGGCCATTCCATGAGTCCATCACTCTCTCTGTGAAAAAATACTTCCTCATGTTGCCTCTGAGTCATCCCCCCTCTATCTTCAAATTGTTCCCCCTTGTTCTTGCACATCTGTTTTTCTGAAAGATGCTACCCTCTTGGATTTTGTTGATTCCCTTGAGGTACTTGAAAGTTTCTATCATGTCCCCCCTCTCCCTACTTTCCTCAAGGGTATACATATTAAGTTCTTTTAGTCTCTCTTCATATGGCATCTGGTGCAAACCCTGCACCATTTTAGCTGCCCTCCTCTGGACTGCCTCCATCCTGTCTATGTCCTTGCTGAGATGGGGTCTCCAGAACTGCATGTAGTACTCCAGGTGGGGTCTCACCAACAAGTCTGTACAGAGGGATAACAACTTCCTGTTTTTTACTGGTGATGCCTCTCCCTATACATCCCAGTATCCCCCCAGCCCTCCTTACTGCCTTCTTACAGTTCTTGCTACCTTTAGGTCATCTGATATAACTACTGCCATGTCCCTTTCCATTTTTGTTGTCAATAATACTTCCCCCCACCACTGTGTATGCTTCCTTTGGGTTTCTATTTCCCAGGTGCATTACTTTGCATTTGCAGGTGAGGACTGTGCAATTGCATGCTATTCAACTGAGGAGGAGCTGTAGGAGCAGGAACGCTGACACACTCACTATTTTCTTGGAACAGGGATGCTACCATTGCCTGCATGGCTGGGAGAGTGATTTCACCTTAGCATCAAGAAAAGGAAAGTATGCGGTAGCTACTTATAGTCAGTGACTTTCCAGACTGACTTGTGTTGCCTGAGAAATACAGATAGAAGCCTTGTAGCACTGCCATTTAGCCACAGGTGCCAGGAATCTGGGTGGTAGCAGAGCCCGCACCTGAGGTGGTATGCTCAGAGAAGCCCTTCGGAGGGCTAGTCACTAGAAGACCTAAGCTGAAGATTCAATGCACTTCATGTAGACAAAGTGTTTTTTTCAGTTCTCAAGTAGTCTTCTTTCACTTTGTTTTATTGTGTGCTGTCTTTTTACATATTGAGTTTAAAAGGAAAAAGAAAAGCTGCATTGTACTGTTGGAAGCTGTGAAAAGAACAGCTCTACAGATTTTATATGTTCTAGTCTTGCATTTTAGTTTTCTTTTCTTTTTTTTAAAAGGTTATTTATAATATTTTAGAGGAGCATTTTACCATGTTAATCATCTTTTATTAGTCATTACACTTGACAACATGTGATAATCTGAATACCTTGCTCATTAGAAAAAGGTTAAAAAGGGTAATAAGCGTATATTGTTTACCCCTTCCTTCATGTCTAATTAGTTCATATTGTACTAAAAAGATAGCCATCCCATCCCTGTTATCATTAAATACCCCCAACTATTCTCTGAGACTCCCTGTTTAATTGAATAATTATAAGACAGAAAATCTAAGTGGAGGCACTTAATTAAGAGATTATGCTCTGAGTGTAATTGGATCCCCGATTGGCATCAAGCATTCAGTAGTATCTTTAAAATAAGGGCAAATTGGTTGAATATAGAATACAAGTACTGGCCTGCCTAATTAATCAGAGAACATCCATAAGAACAGGCAGGACGCACTGACACCAAATGAGATAGTGGGGCAAACAAACTGCATGTTAAATAAAGTAGTTGCGGTACAGCAGTACGAGGTACGCTAAGCTATGCATCTGAGATTTGAGAGAGCTCTGACCGCAGTTACAGCACTTCTCCAACACAGCTCTTTTCCAGGTCTAGTAATGGCAGTTTTGGCCTCTGCTGCTGGCAATACAAAAGAGAATGGGATACACAGGAAAGAGGAAATTAGTAAGGGAGAATCAATTCAGGAAGAGGAAAAAAATGATGAAAATTTTAAGAACTTCTTAACAAAAACCATTAAGACAGATTTTGTATTACCAGTATATAAAATGGCCTATATTCCTGATGAGACAAATGAAAGTCTGAACAGGATGGTCAAAAGCTTATTAGGGGCTGCCCTGAATGGATGCAGACATGTGCTAGATAACATGATTATTGTTAGATAAATAAAGGATGAGGAACTAGTGCTACTAGTTTCAGATCAATTTTACGTTTAAAAGCAGTTTGTTATACAACTAAAGAGCTAAAGAAAATGGGGATACAAATAGGGGAAATAGTAACATTAAATGAATTGTTCCCCAAGTTCTATGAAGCAAAAGGAAAAAAATGGAGGACTATAACATCAGGATTTCAATTTTTGGGTTAAAACAAATGCACAGGGAAAATAAAAAGAACATAAGGGAAAAGTTAATAGACACATTAAATATTCTGTTAAATACACAAGTCTGCAGCCATGATATAAGGAAAGCAGTACGATGGGAAAAAGGCAGGCAGGCAAATAGTTGTCTGGGCAAGAAAAGGGAGCATGTTAGACTTGTTAAAAAACAAACAAAACTTATTGGATGAGCTTGGCATCTTCATCTGTATAGAAGATGAACTATCAGACAGTAAACAAGATTGCCCAACCTTGGGAAAGGGTACAATATGGGAAACAATGGTAGAAACCTCAAACAAATATGAGGTGCTGTCTAACATGAATCAATGACAACCAGTCAATGAGATGCAAGGAAGGAGGCCACAGGGATCCAGACAGGGAACAGAACAAAAAGATAAAAATAAAAAAAAATACTCCCCCTAAAGTGGCGAGGCCTCCATACTTTTCTGGAATTCACTCATCAGGTATAGGAGACAAACTGGGAGATTCAGAGGTGGAGAGATATTTACACACCTTCAATTCATATGTATCCAAGAATCTTGGGTGACTGGAGAAGTATTCCTAGATGGATACAAGCCATATTCCAAAAAAGCAGAAAGGCAGAAACAATACGGTAAAAATGTAGGGGTTTTAATCACCTTCTATAGACTAGATGGCAAAATAACCACCAAGGAAGTTCCTAACAAAAGCAGGAGCATTTTAAAAGTGCAAATTTCAGGAACTAGATTGGAAGACATATTTCTTATAAATTTCTATGCACAACCTGAAAATAGCAAATATGGGGAGCAAAGATTAGCAATCACACCTAGAACTAATACTGGACAAGTTGCAAATGAAGAATCCAATAGGGAATATAATTGTTATGGGAGATCTAAATGCAAGGATGGGCAGTCTACAAGGAATATCAAGGGACATCAAAGATGCCATGGGAGATTTATCAGTGGACAGAAATGCTAGGGATTTAACTATAAATAACAGAGGAATAGGAATACATATGGTTTTGAGTGAGAAAAATGTCCTACTATTAAATGGTAGACTAAACGGTGAACAACAAGGAGGGTTCACCTTTATGGGATGAAATGGATGATCAATGATTGATTATGTCTGGGTTAATATCAACATGATTCCCAACTGTGTCAGCATGAAGGTAATAATCAGGCCTGAAAGTCAGCATTCTGCTCTGTAAGTATGGATTAAAACTGCAGGACAGAATTTTAATAAAGGTGTGTTAATGGCCCCTTTAGAATTCAGGAAAAAAAACTGTATAGAGTGGCAAATAATAGATGGTAGCAATCTAACACAGTCTCTAGATCAAAGAGGAATCCTAGGGACTCTTGAGAACCTTGCAAACTGTACAGAGATCAAGACAACAATTGCAGAATATAATGTGATCATTTACAATTTAATTACCAAAGAAATTAATATACAAGAAAAGAAGGAATATGTGTGGTATAATAAACTATATAAACAGGCCAAAAAAAACAGTTAAACAGACAGTTAAGGAATTTAAAATAGGATCCAGGTAAAGTTATCAATAGGGCAATGAGCAAATTAAGGAGAGAATGCAGAATAGTTCTAAAGAAAAGCAAGGAAAAGTATGCACAATATTTATGGGCTGAATTAGAACAGGCAATACAATTAAAAGATACAAAAAAGTTCTGGAATATAGTAAACAGGGGAACCAAGGATTACAGGAATGGGATAGGAACCCACATAGAACCAGATGTATGGGTAATACATTACAAAAAATTATTCTTTCTGGATAACCCTGGATACCAGGAAAAATTGACTGAAACAAGGGAATCAGAAGTATGGATCCCACCGATCAACATAATAATCTCAAATGAGATAGAACAAGCTTTGATCTCCTTTAAAAACATAAAGCCCCAGGTCCTGATGGGGTACCATTAAATGTTTTTTACCAAACTATAACACAATAGATTCCATTTTTGGAATCCCTATTTAACCTGATCTGGAAATATGGGATTATACCAGAAAGTTGGAAACTGAATATTATTGTCCCATTATTCAAAAAAGGAGACAAGAATGTATCAAGTTACAGATCAATTAGTCTGACTGACTGCAGAGAAAAACTGTTTACAAGGATAATAAACAATAGATTAATCAAATGCATAGACACGTTTGAAGTTATAGATGAAGCACAAGTTGGCTTTAAAACTGGCCAGTCCACAATAGATCAGTGTTTTATTATTTCACACCTTATATACAAATATAAAATGGTCAAAAAACAAAAGTTATACTGTACGTTTATAGACCTGAAGACAGCCTTTGATAGGGTCAACAGAAATATATCATGGGAAAGATAAGAGAATATGGGAGTTGACAAAACCATTTTAGAAATAATTAAATTACTTTACCAAAATAATTACACAAGTGATAGATATAATGACAAAGGTGAAACAAGTGATTGGTTCGAATCAAATGTGGGGGTTAAACAAGGTTGCACACTTACACCCATATTGTTCCATCTATACTTCCCGACAGTGTTACAGACTACTCTATGTATGCACCAGAACACCATATGCCAAGAATAGGCACAAGAGCCTGTCCATATCTGGTCTACATGGACAATGTCACCTTACTCTCTACAAGCTTTATAGGAATGAAATAATGTTAAATAAGTTTGTAGTATAATGTGACCAAGCAGACTTAAAACTAAATTACAAAAATACTAAAGTAATGGTCATTGGTGGAAACAATAAAGCATGCAAATACATAATCAATAATCAGAGATTAGAGGTGTTTAAGGGATTTTGCTATCTACAGATATTACTAACATAAGAAGGCACATGGAGAAAACACATACAAGAAGCAGAAAACAAGGCAAAAACATTAAACTTGTTCTGCTCCAAATATGGGGGAAGTCACTTAAGGGAAATATTAAAGTATTGAATGCTAAAGTCAGGAGCCAGCTACTCTATGGAGCAGAAATATGGGGAACAGCAGACCAAAAAAACATAGAAACAACTTTAAATAAATTAAAAAAAAATAATTTGGGGTCTCCTGAGTAGTGTGCCATCAGCAATGGTAAGACCCGAATTAGGACAACTTCTAGCTGAATATCAGATTAAACAAAGACAAGCCATATATTGGTTAAAAGTGTATGGGATGAAAGACACTAAACTACCGAGATTATGCATGGAAGAAGCAATTACATACACAAGTCAAAATATAATATTTCCATGCATACAAACGGTGGAAAACATACTGAAACCATTTGGCCTGTTAATAAGTATCACAAACTGTCATAGGCTCCCTTTCACTCAGGTAAAACTCATTGTAAGAGAAATAATTAGGGCTACTTACATTCAAAAAGATCTAGTACCCTGTAAACAGTATAAAGTATGTAAATGGATGTCAAAAAAAACAAAAGAAATCATAGTATGGAAAGATACCTGACAGTGATAGATAAACCAGATTATAGATGGTTAGTAACTCGATACAGATTCGAGTGCATCTCCAGCAAATGGAAGCTAAACCAATATAATAAACAAGTAAAGGGAAAGAACGCTTTATGTAGATGTAGGTTAGGAATAGATGGTTTAACACATTTAGTTACCATATGCCCTCTGTTGACAAATGCAGGAAACAGATTCTTGGACACATGTTAGGCTCCCTGGAATGTGAGCCTGAACATTTGGTGACGCTCCTTTTGAAATCCCAGTATAGAAGAATATTGATCCATGTGGCCTCCTTCCTAAAAATTATAGAGGGAAAGAGACTGCAACTAGAGAAGGAAAATGTAAATGACAGTAACCTGAATAACTGAGGTGTTAAGCACTTGTGTTTAATTTAAATATTAAACTCCTTTTATCTTTGTCATTTTTAAGAGCAATGATTGTGCTCCATGTGGACAGAACTCAAATGTTATGATTATATTTGGCTGAATTGTATTTATATGTTTTTATCTTTTTTGTAATTTGTAATGACTTGTTGCAAGTCGAACAATAAACTTTTTGATTGATTCTTTGCACTTCTTTGCATTGAATCTAAGCTGCCATACTTTTGACCATTCCTCCAACCTTGTCAAGTCCCTTCTCATCCTTTCCATCCCCCTTGTGTATCAACCCTGTTGCAGATCTTTGTATCATCTGCAAAGAGGCATACTTTTCCTTCCAGTCCCTCCACAATGTCACCTATAAAGACATTAAAGAGGACAGGTCCCACTACTGAACCCTATGGTACCGTACTAGCAACCCCCCTTTCTTTGGAGTGGACTCCGTTTACTATTACCCTCTGCATCCTGTTGTCCAGTCAATTTTTTACCCAAGTTACCACCCTGGGGGCCACTCCCAGGCTGGCTAACTTGTTTATTAATCTTTTGTGTGGGACTGTGTCAAATGCCTTGCTAAAGTCTACGTAGGCCACGTCCATAGCTCCTCCCTGGTCTACTACTTTGGTCACTCAGTCAAAGAAATCTACTAGAGTCATCTGACATGATCTACCCACTGTGAGTCCATGCTGTCTTGGGTTCTGTACCTAGCTGGCCTCTAGGTACTCAGCAATTCTTTCTTTCAGAAGTGATTTCATCATTTTCCCTACCACTGAGGTCAAACTAACAGGTCTGTAGTTTCCTGCCTCTGCCTTGATACCACTTTTGTGAAGGGGAATCACATCTGCCCTCCTTTAGTCCTCAGATACCACACCATCTTCCCATGATTTGTTAAAAAGTATAGTCAGTGTTGCCACTAGTTCTCCCCTTAGTTCTTTTAGAATTCTGGGGTGAATCCTATCAGGCCCCACTGCTTTGTCCACTTTCAGTTTTAGGAGTTCTTTCAGGACGAAATGGAAAATGTTGTGAGAGGTAATTCAGAAAAGATCAGCCAATACTCTAGACTCAGTGTTAATACCTGTAGCCGCTGATTTTTGAGATGGGCTTCTGGCTAGGGAAGGCCAGAACTGGTTTTAAAATATTAAAGAGAACCCCCCCCCCGAAGCTGACTCATACAAAACTGGTTGAAGCAGTTCTAAAGGGTGTTGCTGACACACTGTGAGTGGGCAGAGACTGGCAAGGGACCACTATCATCTAGAACAGTGTGGGGGAACTGGGTTAGACAGAGGGGATTCATGGGATACCAGGGACTGGAAACAATATCTGGAAGAGGGCCACTTGATCATTATGGATAGACAGCAGACCAGAAGAAACACCAACATGCCAAAAACACAAAACGTACACCACTCTAAGGTCTGTGTGGTGCAGTAAGTGACAACCCAGTAACGGAGGCAGAGCAACAGAACACCAAAAGTGTGTATCCAAGGAAGAGGACATGTTGTGGTGGCAGGAAGCAGAAGAAGAAGAGGCAATAGACAACTGAACTACAGGCGAAGAAGAGAGAACCAACACGGCCAGCACTGAATGTTATAAACCTCTCTTCTTTTCGCACTCTCTTCTAATGAAATAAATGTGTTAAACAAGGCACTAACTTTTGTCTCCACTAATTCTATTAATGAGTTTCAAACAGTAACAGACCTTTTTGTATGTTCGCTAGAAAATTCTTTGAGATCATTTTACAATAGAAATGATGCAAACAATTGCGCTGAATCTGATGTAGTAGCATTTAGTGGTAACCCATTCAAAGGAAAATCACAGTTTTGTCCACAGGAAAGCCCAGCTATTGAAGTTTTGAAAAGTGTAGCTGACATTCGGCAATTGTTTATTGACTCCAAACATCATCACAGTAAGAATAACACGCCAAAAAAATGAACTAGAAGCCCTAAATAGCCTTGAAATAATATAATACAATAACTATCAAAGCAGCCAATAAAGGAAGGCAATTGTGTATTGAAAACTGAAGATTATGTTAAAGAGATAAAGAGTAAACTAGTTCCTACTAGTTTTTATGTATGTCTGCAGTAACAAAAAAATGCAATAGATATGGTGATTAAAGCTGGCATTGAAAATGGCTAAATTAACAGTTGCGATTTTTTAATGGTTGAACATCCAGTAATACCTCCCTTGTATGAGTTACCAAAAATATATAATTATTCAATGGCAAGAAAATTTCCTGGACTCTGATTGGTCAGTGTGTCCCTGGCACAGTGAGGTTATCCAAGCACAACCTCACTGTCACTGATTTGTTGGATATCTTGGATGATTTCTCTCATTGTCTCTCAAGAAACAAAGATATATTGCCTCACTAAAAATCTACTAAAAACATTTTTTACATTTTTTTTATTTTATATAACAATGAGCCATTGCATAATAGCAGTAAGTACTCTAGAGGAGTTGTGCTGGGATAACCTCACTTCTGGGACGTTGGATGCACTCGGCCTGTGGCCTAGTGCCCAACCACCCAGGTGTGAGGTTATCCCAGCACAACCCACACCCTGTCATGCATTATTGCTTAAATGACTTGCTGATATCCCTGGTCAGTCTACTGTAGTCAGCAAAGGGCCTTTATTAAAACTTTCATCGCAATTCGTTGATAATTTTATCAAGGACTGCTAGTAACTTAAGGTCTCATATGCAGGATACTACTTTGATGCTAAGGATTTTGGAAGGCATGAATTTTGGTTAGGAATGTATTTTAACTACATTAGATGTAGAATCTGTCTACACTAACACCCCTTGTCAAGAAAGCATTGAATAATTTCAGTACTTTTTGGATCAGAGAGAGGAGTTCAGTAGCCTCCAACTGATTTTCTACTTAGTTTGGCAGAACTGGTCCATAAAAATAATTATTTCTTGTTTGATGGCAAGTTCTATCTGCAGATCAAAGGCACCTTAGTGAGTGCAACATTTGCACCCAGTTTTGCAAACTTATATCTTGGCAGGTGGGAAGAGCAATTTATCTAAGATGTAAGTAATCATTTTTATGTTGATTGCGTGCAAACACAAGAAACACATTACGGCAGCTTTTGCAAGAAGCAGGTTGTGGAGGTGCGGCACTGTTGTGGCCAATTCCCCCACAGCCTTTAAAGGCTTGTCCCACTGTCCCCAATGGTGTGGCACGATGCTGCTGACACTAGTTCAGCCAGCATGCCACAACCTTCTAAAGTTTTAGCCGCTGCAATCAGAGGCTGCCTCGTCATTGCAGCGTCATCCACTACAATGAGGAAGTGACCCCTCAGTGCAGGGCTGTTGCTGACGGGGAGCCAAGTCCCCGTCAGCTTGTCTCCCCCCCCATTTCTTGTGTGCCAAGGGGGGTGTCCAGTCCCCTTGGCTTATGTCCCCCTCCTACTGTGTTTGCCAAAGGGGTACCCAATCTCATCGGCATATCCCTCATTTCTGTGCCGAGAAGTTTTAATCCCCTCGGCTCATTAGCCCCCCAAGTATGTGCTGACAGGGTGCCCAATCCCATTGGCTTCAGTTCCCTACCCCAAAACACACAGTTGGCATGCTGGAACCCACCCCACCATGCCAAAGGACCTGCAAAAAAAAAATTCTCGCAACGTCTTTTTTTTTTTACTCCTAAAAAGCAGAAAACAGTCCCTCGCTGTCTGTGCCCTCTTCCAGCAACTCGCGCCCTCCCACTGTGTACCCCACCTCCCCACACCTCCCTCACCCTATACTTACCTCCGGAACCCGGCGCGACGATCTTTGGTGGACCGGGAACACGTCTGCACACTTCAAAGCCAACCGCGAACTGAGAAAATGCCGGTAAGCTGTATAATGGAATAAATCATTTTTTTTTTAACTTTGATGCATTTCTCAGTCATTTTTTGGAATTTTAGCACCAAATTTTCAACATGGGTTTTTTGGGACCCCTCCTCATGAATTCTGCCACTGTCACAAAGTTACTTGGCCAAGGTCACTGCGTGGAATCACCTTTCAGGACCAATTAATGAAATGACAGTGCCAGTGTTCATGAGGTGGGCTCTCAAAAAGCCTATGTTGCAAATTCGGTGGAAAAAATCCAAAAAATTACTGTTTTACGAGCCTGCATTACGCAGTTACTATGCACGCTCATAACTTCATGAATTTGCAACATTTTCATGCCAGACTTTCACATTGCCATTTTTTCACACCTCCTTGTGAACAGTACAGTTGTAATTTTTCACATCCTGGCCAAAATGTGTTTTCACACTTCCGGCACAGAATAGCACAGTTGCTGTGGGAAATCAGTGTTTGGGACAGATTACAAAAATGACAGTGACACTGTTCATGAGCAGAGGTCCTAAAATACCTGTGTTGAAAATTTGGTGCCGATACTCCATAAAATGACTGTGTTACGAGTGTGCATTGCACAGGTTGCACGCACGCTCATAAGTTCACAAATTTATAATATATTCACTCCAGATTTTCAACATTGCCATTGTTCTGCACCTCCTTATGAACAGTACAGCTGTCATTTTTCAGATCCTGGCTGAAATGTGTTTTCACACTTCCGGACAGAATAGCTCGGTCGCTGTGCAAAATTAGTTTTTGGGACAGTTTGAGAAAATGGCAGTTACACTGCTCAGGAGCAGAGGTCCTAGAATGCCTGTGTTGAAAATTTTATGATGAAACTCCACAAAATGACTGTGTTACAAGTGTGCATTGTGCAGTTTCCATGCACCCTTGTAACTTCGCAAATTAGTAATATTTTCACGCCACATTTTCAACACTGGCATTTTTCCACACCTCCTTATGAACAGTACAGCTGTCATTTTTCACATCCTGGCTGAAATGTGCTATTATGCTTTTGGTACAGAATACTGCAGTCGCTGTCAGAAATCAGTGTTTGGGACAGATTAGGATCGAGCGAGTAAGAGAGGTGGGGAGTGGCTGAGCTCAACTGAGCTCTTTCGGGACTGCTGCGGATTTCTTTGTGGGCAGGAAAAGGCGTCAATGCAGGCAGGAGCCCAGTACAAAAGGGCAGCCTGCAGCGGCGGAAGAAACAGAACGAGTGACAGAGAGGGGGAGTGAGCGAGCTTAACGGAGCTCTATCATAACTGCTGTGGATTTCTTTGTGGGCAGAAAAAGGCGGCAATGTAGGCAGGAGCCCAGTACAAAAGACCAGCCTGCAGCGCTGGCAGAAACAGAATAAGCGAGTGAGAGAGGGGGAGTGAGCAAGCTCAACACAGCTGTGTCGGGACTGCTGCAGATTTCTTTGTGGGTAGAAAAAGGAAGCAATGCATGCAGGGGTCCAGTACAAAATGTCAGCCTGCAGCAGCGGGAGAAACAGAACAAACGAGTGAGAGAGGGGGAGTGAGCGAGCTCAACGGAGCTCTATCATGACTGCTGCAGATTTCTTTGTGGGCAGAAGAAGGTGCAACACAGGCAGGAGCCCAGTACAAAAGAGCAGCCTGGAGTGGTGGCAGAAACGGGATGAGCGAGTGAGAGTGGGGAATGAGCAAGCTCAACGGAGCACTGTCAGGACTGCTGCAGATTTGTTTGTGGGCAGAAAAAGGTGCCAACAGAGGCAGGAACCCAGTACAAAAGGGCAGCCTGCAGCACCAGGAGAAACAGAATGAGTGAGTGAGACAGGGGGAGTGAGCAACCTCAACGGAGCTCTATCATAACTGTTGTGGATTTCTTTGTGGACAGAAAAAAGCGGCAGTGCAGGCAGGAGCCCAGTACAAAAGGCCAGCCTGCAGCACCAGCAGAAACGGAACGAGCAAGTGACAGAGGGGGAGTGAGTGACCTCAACGGAGCTGTGTCAGGACTGCTGCAGATCTCTTTGTGGGCAGAAAAAGCTGCCAACGCAGACAGGAACCCAGTACAAAAGGGCAGCCTGCAGCAGCAGGAGACACAGAACAAGCGAGTGAGGGAGGGGGAGTGAGTGTGCTCACTAGAGCTCTTTTGGCACTGCTGCAGATTTCTTTGTGGGCAGAAAAAGGCAGCAATGCATGCAGCAGCCCATTACAAAAGGGCAGCCTACAGCAGCGGGAGAAACAGAATGAACGAGTGAGAGAGGGGAAGTGAGTGAGTGAGCTCAACAGAGCTCTATCATGACTGCTGCAGATTTCTTTGTGGGCAGAAGAAGGGGGCAAAGAAGGCAGAAGCCCAGTACAAAAGGGCAGCCTGCAGCACTGGCAGAAATGGAACAAGCAAGTGACAGAGAGAGAGATCAAGCTCAACGGAGCTCTCTCAGGACTGCTGCAGATTTCTTTGTGGGCAGAAAAAGGTGCCAACAGTGGCAGGAGCCAAGTACAAAACGGCAGCCTGCAGCTCCTGGAGAAACAGAATGAGCAAGTGAGAGAGGCGGAGTGAGCGACCTCAAAGGAGCTCTGTTGGGATAGATGCAGATTTCTTTGTGGGCAAAAAAAGGTGCCAATGCATGCAGGGACCCAGTACAAAAGGGCAGCAGCAGCGGGAGAAACAGAATGATCAAGTGATAGAGAGGAAGTGAATGAGCGAGCTCAATGGAGCTCTATCGTGACTGCTGCAGATTTCTTTGTTGGCAGAAAAAGGTGGCAACACAAGCAGGAGCCCAGTACAAGAGGCCAGCCTGCAGTGCTGGCAGAAACAGAACGAGTGAGTCACAGATGGGGAGTGAGCAAGCTCAATGGACCTGTGTTGGAACTACTGCAGATTTCTTTGTGGGCAGAAAAAGCCACCAACAGAGGCAGGAGCCCAGTACAAAAGGCCATCCTGCAGCACCAGGAGAAACAGAATGAGTAAGTCAGAGAGGGGCAGTGACCCACCTCAACAGAGCTCTGTTGGGACAGCTGCAGATTTCTTAGTGGACAGAAAAGGGTGCCAACGCAGGCAGGAGCCCAGTACTAAACAGCAGCCTGCAGCACCGGGAAAAACACAATGAGCAACTGACAGAGGGCCACTGAGCAAGCTCAACGGGCCAACGCAATCAACATTCGGCATTGACAAATGCTTGTTTACCTAGTTGGATTGTTATAGGCATTATATAGACAATGGGTACTACACACAAAAAAATAAAAAGGCTTACATGCTGAACATCTGCATCATGTAAGTGGCCCTACGATCGTGAGCGATGCATCAGCAACCCAGCAGACCACTGCGGCATGCGCTAAAGGGGCACATGCCCCTTCCAAGCTTGATCCTCTTGCTGTTTATGCTGCTACATGCAAAGATGATAGGGGGAGTGGCCAGGGGCTATGACCACACTCTGAACCATTTACACAGGTGCTGAGTGCCAGGCTGGGGGGCACAGGATACTGAAGCAGGCATCCTGCCATACCTGTTGCATGCTATTCATGGAATACAACTGACAGCCATGGCTGGACAGAACCCTTCTGCCATGCTGCCCCAGCCTTCAGATCAGGAAAGGAGGGCTGGGGCAGCCATTTGGGCACTTTGTTTATTTTTTATTTATTTATTTAAGAGTTTAACCAGGCAGGCGTACTGAGCAGAGCACCACTCGTTTCCAGACACGACCTGGGGGAGATGGGGGGATTGGGGAGCATATGATGATTATTACATACAGTACAGATAATTACAATAGTGTACAGATGATGATTATTCCATACAGTACAGATAACTACAATAGTGTACAGATGTTGATTATTCCATACAGTACAGATAATTACAATAGTGTACAGATGATGATTATTACATACAGTACAGATAACTACAATAGTGTACAGATGTTGATTATTCCATACAGTACAGATAACTACAATAGTGTACAGATGATGATTATTCCATACAGTACAGATAACTACAATAGTGTACAGATGATGATTATTACATACAGTACAGATAATTACAATAGTGTACAGATGATGATTATTCCATACAGTACAGATAATTACAATAGTGTACAGATGATGATTATTCCATACAGTACAGATAATTACAATAGTGTACAGATGTTGATTATTACATACAGTACAGATAATTACAATAGTGTACAGATGTTGATTATTCCATACAGTACAGATAATTACAATAGTGTACAGATGTTGATTATTCCATACAGTACAGATAATTACAATAGTGTACAGATGTTGATTATTCCATACAGTACAGATAATTACAATAGTGTACAGATGTTGATTATTCCATACAGTACAGATAGTTACAATAGTGTACAGATGTTGATTATTCCATACAGTACAGATAGTTACAATAGTGTACAGATGTTGATTATTCCATACAGTACAGATAGTTACAATAGTGTACAGATGTTGATTATTCCATACAGTACAGATAGTTACAATAGTGTACAGATGTTGATTATTCCATACAGTACAGATAGTTACAATAGTGTACAGATGTTGATTATTCCATGCAGTACAGATAATTACAATAGTGTACAGATGATGATTATTCCATACAGTACAGATAGTTACAATAGTGTACAGATGTTGATTATTCCATACAGTACAGATAGTTACAATAGTGTACAGATGTTGATTATTCCATACAGTACAGATAGTTACAATAGTGTACAGATGTTGATTATTCCATACAGTACAGATAGTTACAATAGTGTACAGATGTTGATTATTCCATACAGTACAGATAATTACAATAGTGTACAGATGTTGATTATTCCATACAGTACAGATAATTACAATAGTGTACAGATGTTGATTATTCCATACAGTACAGATAGTTACAATAGTGTACAGATGTTGATTATTCCATACAGTACAGATAGTTACAATAGTGTACAGATGTTGATTATTCCATACAGTACAGATAGTTACAATAGTGTACAGATGTTGATTATTCCATACAGTACAGATAACTACAATAGTGTACAGATGTTGATTATTCCATACAGTACAGATAACTACAATAGTGTACAGATGATGATTATTCCATACAGTACAGATAATTACAATAGTGTACAGATGTTGATTATTCCATACAGTACAGATAACTACAATAGTGTACAGATGTTGATTATTCCATACAGTACAGATAGTTACAATAGTGTACAGATGATGATTATTCCATACAGTACAGATAGTTACAATAGTGTACAGATGATGATTATTCCATACAGTACAGATAGTTACAATAGTGTACAGATGATGATTATTCCATACAGTACAGATAGTTACAATAGTGTACAGATGATGATTATTCCATACAGTACAGATAATTACAATAGTGTACAGATGTTGATTATTCCATACAGTACAGATAGTTACAATAGTGTACAGATGTTGATTATTCCATACAGTACAGATAGTTACAATAGTGTACAGATGTTGATTATTCCATACAGTACAGATAATTACAATAGTGTACAGATGATGATTATTCCATACAGTACAGATAATTACAATAGTGTACAGATGTTGATTATTCCATACAGTACAGATAACTACAATAGTGTACAGATGTTGATTATTCCATACAGTACAGATAACTACAATAGTGTACAGATGTTGATTATTCCATACAGTACAGATAACTACAATAGTGTACAGATGTTGATTATTCCATACAGTACAGATAATTACAATAGTGTACAGATGTTGATTATTCATACAGTACAGATAATTACAATAGTGTACAGATGTTGATTATTCCATACAGTACAGATAACTACAATAGTGTACAGATGTTGATTATTCCATACAGTACAGATAATTACAATAGTGTACAGATGTTGATTATTCCATACAGTACAGATAATTACAATAGTGTACAGATGTTGATTATTCCATACAGTACAGATAACTACAATAGTGTACAGATGTTGATTATTCCATACAGTACAGATAACTACAATAGTGTACAGATGTTGATTATTCCATACAGTACAGATAACTACAATAGTGTACAGATGTTGATTATTCCATACAGTACAGATAACTACAATAGTGTACAGATGTTGATTATTCCATACAGTACAGATAACTACAATAGTGTACAGATGTTGATTATTCCATACAGTACAGATAACTACAATAGTGTACAGATGTTGATTATTCCATACAGTACAGATAACTACAATAGTGTACAGATGTTGATTATTCCATACAGTACAGATAATTACAATAGTGTACAGATGTTGATTATTCCATACAGTACAGATAATTACAATAGTGTACAGATGTTGATTATTCCATACAGTACAGATAATTACAATAGTGTACAGATGATGATTATTCCATACAGTACAGATAGTTACAATAGTGTACAGATGTTGATTATTCCATACAGTACAGATAGTTACAATAGTGTACAGATGTTGATTATTCCATACAGTACAGATAGTTACAATAGTGTACAGATGTTGATTATTCCATACAGTACAGATAATTACAATAGTGTACAGATGATGATTATTCCATACAGTACAGATAGTTACAATAGTGTACAGATGTTGATTATTCCATACAGTACAGATAGTTACAATAGTGTACAGATGTTGATTATTCCATACAGTACAGATAGTTACAATAGTGTACAGATGTTGATTATTCCATACAGTACAGATAGTTACAATAGTGTACAGATGATGATTATTCCATACAGTACAGATAATTACAATAGTGTACAGATGTTGATTATTCCATACAGTACAGATAATTACAATAGTGTACAGATGTTGATTATTCCATACAGTACAGATAATTACAATAGTGTACAGATGTTGATTATTCCATACAGTACAGATAACTACAATAGTGTACAGATGTTGATTATTCCATACAGTACAGATAACTACAATAGTGTACAGATGTTGATTATTCCACACAGTACAGATAATCACATAGTGTACAGATGTTGATTATTCCATACAGTACAGATAACTACATAGTGTACAGATGTTGATTATTCCATACAGTACAGATAACTACAATAGTGTACAGATGTTGATTATTCCATACAGTACAGATAACTACAATAGTGTACAGATGTTGATTATTCCATACAGTACAGATAACTACAATAGTGTACAGATGTTGATTATTCCATACAGTACAGATAACTACAATAGTGTACAGATGTTGATTATTCCATACAGTACAGATAACTACAATAGTGTACAGATGTTGATTATTCCATACAGTACAGATAACTACAATAGTGTACAGATGTTGATTATTCCATACAGTACAGATAACTACAATAGTGTACAGATGTTGATTATTCCATACAGTATAGATAATTACAATAGTGTACAGAATTTACAGCCAGAGGGCTGAAGAACAGTTGACATAGAGGGCACTTTTTCATAAATTGTACATTTTCACAAACAACAGAGAACAGAACAGCAATTAACCTTTAGGACCCTACAGTGTAGCAGCTGAGATTTGGCATGCCCATAGTTGCCCATAGTTGTAAAATGTAAAGGACATACAGTGTCACACAATCCCCTGCCCTATGCGGAGCAGAGGATAAGAAGGTCCACTAGTGGAACAGGGCAGGCATCTGATTGGATGCCTGCCTGTGTCCACTGATCTGCCCCCCATGCACTAGCACACCATGGGGTAGGCCATGAACAGGTGCCCTGCAGTGGCCAGTGATTGCGCATGCCAAGACCCAGATTTCTGTTTGCAGGTGCAGAGCTGCGCAGGCTGAGTACATGCCTCTCATACATACCTTGTGACTCGTAGTGTCTAGCCCCAATTAATTTTAATGTATGCAGGGAGTCAGTATCTGAGGTATTTAATTTAAAAAAATATTTGGAATTTACCAACCCAGCCTTTGCTTTTGACTAAACTGGAAAAGAGACCAAATCAGTTATCTTGATGTGAATATCTGTAAATGAATGATGGATGTATTGTAATTGATCAGTTCAGACCCCTTTGCTTGCAGACAACTGTCACCTGAATCACATAATTCGTGACCTGCCTAAAGGACAGTTTCTCTGCATGTGCAGAAATTGTACTACTATTGAACTTTCTGAAAAGAGATCAGAAAAGCTTGCTGTAACATTTCAAGACAAGCATTTGTCAATGCCGAATGTTGTCGTACTGGCATTGGCATTGGCAGTGTCGGAGCTAGAGATGCATAATAGGAATGGCAGTGAAGTATTAAAGTGACGCCAACCCCACCCTCATCCTGTAGAGAGCGACAGGCATTGGGGTGTGCCTTTGGGTTGTCAGCTATAATGCTCATGCCATTGTACCTCACCCTACCCTGTAGACACTGAAACGTGTCATGGTGTGCTTTGGGGTCTTTGGGCATTATACTTACCCCATTCCATAAGAAAATATGCTGACATTGGTGCAGTATAGGAGCATGGGGTGAAGTTTGTGGCTGAACAGTGCAAGACACACCACGATGCCTGTCAGTGGCTGTAGGGTGAGCATGGGGGGTGGAATGGCGTGAGTATTACAGTACATCCGATGATTCCAAGTCACAGCCCTGATGCCTGTCAGTCCTTACTGGGTGGGGTGCTACAGTTGGAAACTCTAACACCATAGGCGTGTAGTGGTAGTTTCAGTCTACATTTTCAACATGGGCTGCTTGTCAGGCTACCTCATGAAAAGCAGCACAATCACTTTATAATGTATGGTAAGTGCCTATTAACCACCATAATCAGCAGTTACACAGCTTTGTTATGCACTGTTTGGAATTTTAAAAGTTGCTAACCACACTTCAGAAGTTCCAAACAGTGGCAAAACAAAAAAGAATGCACCAGAGTTCCATAATTCTCACACATAGAATGCAAACAGTGTTTTTTTGACCATACACTATAAAAGATGATGGCTGGTGATCGGGTGACAACCACATTGAAATCACCTCTCGTGGTTGCTAGGGCTACAGTAAACCTCTCGAGCTGTGCTCTCAAGGTTTACCATGTTGCTGTAGCAACCACTCGAGGTGATTACAGCGTGGTTATTACCTGATCCCCAGCCATTATCCTCTGTGTTAGCTGAAAGGTGGTTTTGCACAGCGGCTGTGGCATTTGGTGACAGAGGGACGAAAACACAGTTTTGGGCAGGATGTGGAGACTGACAACTGTATTGTTCATGAGGAGGTATAAAAAATGGCACCATTGAAAATCTGGAGTGGCAATATGAAATATTGGTGAAGCAATGAACATGCATACAAACTGCGCAGCAGACATCCGCAACACCCAATTATTTGTGGGAGTTTTTTAGGCACATTTTCAACATAGGTATTTTGGGACCTCCCCTCATGAACAGTGGCACTGTGATTTTGTTAATGTGTCCCAAAAGGTGATTTCCCACAGTGAGCACGCCATTGTGCGCCACAGTTGCAGGAACGCGTTTTGGGCAGGCTGTGAAAAATGGCAGCTGTACTGTTGATAAGGAGGTGTGCACAAATGCCAGTGGTGAAAATCTGGCATGATAATATTGCAAATGTACAAAGTGACAAGGCTGCGTGGAAACTGCGCAACTCACGCTTGCAGCACAGTCATTTTATGGACTTTCGACACCAAATTTTAAACATAGGCATTTTAGGACTTCTGCTCATGAACAGTGTCATCATCATTTCCTCAAACTGCCCAGAAAACTGATTTCGCACAGCGACCGTAGGCAATTGTGCCGGATGTGCGAAAACACATTTCAGCCATGATACGAAAATGACAGCTGTACTGGAGGTGTGGAAAATGCCAATTTTGAACATGTGGAGTAAAAATATTACAAATGCATCGAAGTCACGAGCGTGTGTGCAAAGTGCGCAACGCACGTTTGTAAAACACTCATTTTATTGACTTTTGGCCCCAAATTTTCAACATAGGCATTTTAGGACATCTGCTAATATACAGTGTCACTGACATTTTGATAATGTGTCTCAAACATGGACTTTCCACAGCGACTGCGCTAATCTGCGCCGGAACTGAGAATACACATTTTGGTCAGGATGTGAAAAATGACAGTTGTACTGTTCATAAGGAGATGCAGAACAATGGCAATGTTGAAAATGTGGAGTGAAAATATTATAAATTCACAAACTTACGAGCGTGCGTGCAAACTGCACAATGCACTTTTGTATCACCGTCATGTTATGGAGTATTGTCACCATATTTTCAGCATAGGCATTTTAGGACCTCTGCTCATGAACAGTGCAACTGTCATTTTTGTAATTTGTTCTGAACACTGATTTTCCACATCGACCGTGCTGTTCTGCGCCGGAAGTGAGAAAACACGTTTCGGGCAGGATGTGAAAAATGACAGCTGTACAGTTCACAAGAAGGTGTGGAAAAATGCCAATGCTGAACATGTGGCTTGAAAATATTGCAAATTTCTAAGTTACGAGCATACGTAGTACCCGCGCAAACGACGTTAAAACAGTCATTTTTGATTTTTCCCACCAGATTAGCATAGGCTTTGAGAGCCCCCCATGAACACTGGCACTGTCGTTTCATTCCTCACTCCCAAAAGGTGATTCCACGCAGTGACTGCGAAGTCACCTTTTGAGACTGATTAACACCATGACAGTGCAAGAATTCATGAGGAAGGGCTCCCAAAACCCCATGTTGAAAATTTGGTGCCAAAATTCCAAAGAATGCCTGAGATATGCATTAAAGTTGGAAAAAACCTTATTTATTCCATTATACAGCTTACCAGCATTTCCTCAGTTTGTGGTCTGCTTTGAAGAATGCAGACGTGTTCCCGGTCCACCGAAGATCGTCGCGCCAGACTCCAGAGGTAAGTATGGGGTGAGGGTGTGTGTGTGGGGAGGCAGGGTGCACAGTGGGTGGGTGCAGGTGGTGGATAGGGAGACTACGAGGGACTGTTTTTGTGTTACAGGGTGAAACAAAACAAAAAAACATTGCGGGACAGTTTTTTTCCCTCAGGGGATTTGGCACGCTGGGGTGGGCTCCCAGCGTGCCACCTAACTGTTTGGGGGGAGTGCTGCAGCCAATGGGGGATTGGGCACCCTTGTCAGCACACAAAAATGGGGGTGGGTTAATTTATGCCGACAGGGATTGGGCACACCCGTCGGCACACAAGGAACACGGGGGGGGCAAGAGCTGAGGGGGATTGGGCACCCCCTCGGCATATAACATATGGGGGAGTGCTTTATGCCAATGGGGAGTGGGCTCCCCTGTTGGCACATAATTGGGGCCACGGTAAGCCAGCAGGGGGATTGGGCACCCCTGAAGTCAGCAGTTGGGTGGCCGCCCGCCATGTTAACAATGTGGCTGAGCACATCGGGAGGTCTGCTGCATCTGATGAGCTTTGCTCAGATTGCAGCGGACCTTTCCTTAGATATGCTCGCCACATTAGTATGCATGGTGTGGTGCCAGCATGCAGGCTGATTGGGGAATGAGGGACACACCTACTGATGCATGCCCTACATTCACCCAAAAGTGACCACGCCTCCAAATCTCCACTGCCACAAGATGTTGGCTGCGCAAGTGCGCCAACATAAAAAGGGTTATCCAGAACAGCTTATAACATCAGGCAGGGAGCATGCAGCCAAAATCATACGTCAATATCTTTGATCAAAAGAGAATAGACAGAGAAAATAATTGGGGAAGAACTTGTCTTTCCATCACTGATAAAGAATTACTGGGATATCCTTAAGTTGGATACAGCACTTGTGAACATCAGGGCCTATGCACCAATGTGCAGGCACTGTGCCCATAAGCGTGGTTGCGGCTGCATGCAGCTACGCGTCATGCAGGCATGGACAGGTATATGCAATGCACGAACATGCACACAGGGAAGGAAGAGGTAGGGGCATGGCTTTCAGACATGTGCAGGGCCATGTGTAGCAGGCAGTGGGTGGACCTACTTCACGCAGTCATGCCCCTTGACCCCACTATTTATGGCCATCCACTCCACCCCACATGGAAATGCAGAAATTAATATTGCTATGGAGGATTGTGAGAATACACCAACAGAGGGGGAATGGATGCACCTGAGGTACCCAGGCTGCCACCAGGGCCTGATGGCACTGACTGTGGCTCAGCTGGGATGCGGTGACCAGACTGGACATGAGCCAGAGGCCAGACATGATCCACGAATTTCTGCCCTGGTCTCCAACATACTGGAGCACTATGCCATCCTGTATAGGGCAGAGTCACCAAAGGTGCCAGCTGAGACAAAAGAGAAGCTGTGACTTGACATATAGGTAGCCATCAATGTGGTAGGGTCCAAATATGCACACTATAGGTCATCAAACACCTGTGGCGGGAGAGGCAATCAGCTCTCAAGTAGACACTGGCAGCTGTCAAACATCAACAGATTGGCACAGGCAGTGAGCCACCCATCCAGTAGTACAACCTGACCCCCATAAAGAGGATGGTGGTAGACACCCTTTCCAATAGCTGGGAACAGGAGGACTGTGCAGGCAGGTAGATGTCACCCTAGGTGTCCCAAAGCACTTCCTGAGATGCCCACAGCAGTGGCACAGCCTGTAGCATCTGTCTGTTCTCTTGCCCCCAGGTACATCACAGGTGCCCATGTGCATGGGAGAGGAGGAGAATGTTTCTGAGGGCATTCCCCTATACAAACACAGTGGATGAGACCCAGGTGGATGAGGAGGGGATAGACAACCCCTCTAACACTCAGCCCCTAACCACCCCACCGAGCAGATTCACTGCAACAGTTCCCACCCTGGGAGCCTCCACAGGATGTTCCACATGCCAAAGATGACACCGCCATCCAGCCACATGCTGTAGGACAGCTAGCACAACCTGACAGCACCACTGGCCACACACAGGACACAGGTGGCCTGCCCAGCATCGGTGGCCAGCAGACAACAGGAGGTCTTTGAGGGAAAACACAACACTGACAGTGGGGATGATGGTGCATATGTCTGCTTGACACACAGGACAGGGAGGACAATCTCCTAGGGTATACTACATGCATACTACCCCGACCTATGGCAGCTGGAACATTGACTCGCTCCAGGCACAGAGGGAAAACATGGAGACATTCAAGGAGCTGACAGTGGACTTGTGGTGGATGTGCTAGGGGACAGATAGGATAGGGGATCTATTGGAGAAGTTGACAGAGCACATTGTTGCAGGAATGGCAATGGCCACAATGACACTAAGAAGCACCCCCCCATGGTTCCTGATGCACCACAGACCTGCCAACCCCTGTGACCTTGAAGAGTGGGAGGACAGTCAACCCAAATCAGAGGCTAGCATGCAGCTTGACAGGTGGTCAAGTGGGGCTGGGAAGGTGACAGTAAAGATCCGTCATCTCAGGACATGGGCATCAACATGGCTTGGGCAGCAGCAGGCAAAGAAAAAGTGATGCAAGTAATGCACAGCACCTGACACAGAGTGTTACACAAGAACTCATCATACATAAACTCCCCATCAGATACCCACAACACTATATACATACTATCTCTCTCTCTCTATATATATATATATATATATATATATATGTTCATGGCAAAAACTCTGTTTAATGCATCAGTTAGGATATATATATATATATATATATATATATATATCTAGATATATTCATGGAAAAAACTCTGTTTAATGCATCAGTTAGGGTTGCTCCACAGTGACAAATGCGAAATTTGGTATTTGAATTGCACCCCACACTGAGAAGCCTCTGTCCCACCAACAGGCACTGGGGTGTGCGTTGGGGTCATCAGTCCTAACTCTCACCCCATCCCATGTGTAAACAAGCTGAGGTGGTGCAGTATCGGAGAATGAGGTGAGAGTTAGGACCGATGACCCCAATGCACACACCGATGCCTGTTGTTGGGGACAGGGTGGGCTTGGGGTGCAAGGGTTGGTAACCCTAACACTGAATTTCCTCACTTTTGTTGCTGTGGAACAACTCTAACTGATGCATTAAACAGATTTTTTTTTGCCATGAATTTCCCTTCTTTTTGAGAATGAGAACTATAAATAGTGAATGGAATGTGATTTTTTGTCACATAGTAATGCTAACAGTAATGCAAACGCAAGTGCAAATGGTAACGCACATGGTGACACAAATGTAAATGGTAACGCAAATGGTAAGAGAAACGCAAGTGCAAACATTAATGAAAACAGAAATGGTAACGCAAACAGTAACGCAAATGCTAACAGCAACAGAAACGCAAACGTTAACGAAAACAGTAACATAAACAGTAACGCCAATGGAAATGCAAACTGTAAGAAAAATGCAAACAGTAACATAAACGCAAACAGAAATGCAGACAGTTAAGGCAACGGCGCCACAGAAGGAAACAGTAATGCAATCACCAATGGAAACGCAACCGAAAAAACAAATGCTAAGGGCAACAGAAATGCAAACGGTGATGAAGATGCAAACAGTAATGGTAACGCAATTGGAAATTCAAACAGTTACAGAAACAGCAACGATGAAGCCAAAGCAAAAAGTAATGCAAATGCAAATGCATACAGAAATGCAAATGGTAATGCGCATGGTCACAGTACCACAATTGGAAACGCAAATGCTAATGGTAACAGCAATGATGATGCCAAAGGAAACACAAACACAAATGGAAGCGTATATGCAAATGCAAATGGTAATGCACATGGTGACGCAAAACGAAACACAAACAGAAACAGTAATGGAAATGCAAATGGTAACAATAACGCAAACGCAAATGAAAATGCAAAGGGTAACGCACACGGTAACATAGATGGGAATGGTAACGCAAACGGTTACGGAAACGCTAACTGTAACAGTAATGGAAGCGCACACCCTTTTTTCCCCCAAAAGCTGCATAGAGAAACACAGTGAATACAAAGAATGTATGCATAATAATGGGTCTCAGAGCAGAACATGAGCACTTGGAATACTGAACTGCTTATATCTCAGGAACCGTACGACGAAGAAAAAAAATTAAAATGTCATATAATTTATGACTTTCCTGGCTAGTTTTGCACTTAGCCCCCTAGTGGGGGGCTAAGCACCTTTCAGACAAAAAATCAAAATCTTGAAGCATTTCTGAGATACGGGTCCAGAAAGGCACAGTGGACGCCGTAATGTTAGTCTATGGGAAAAATAGTCAACTTTGGAGTACTGTAACTTTGCAGCCCTCTAATATTTTGTCACCAAACCACCAAAAGGCACATCTGTGGGATATTGGTTTTGTTTCCTCTAAATTTCAGCCCAAAAAAACAAACCGTTCTTTTGCAGCAGGGTGGCAAACATGTTCTATTATTTTGGGCATAGTGTCACAAACTAGTGTTGCAAATCACAACATTTCCGCAAAAAAATAACGAAAGTGTTGCAACTATGACACTACAGTTTACAAAAATTTGAAAATCTTATTTCTGGGGTGTTTAATCCTGAAAAAAAAGACATGGCTAGCATCCTCAGGGCTCGACTAGGTGAACACAAAATGAATTGTGTCCCTAGAGAGTCCCAAATTTAAATACCAAGCATTTCTGTGACCAGTAACTGAAAAAAAAAATGGCTGACTCACAACACTACAGGGGTCATTTGCGACACTAAAAACTGCATTTGCGACACTGTCAAACTTTTTGTTAACTTTTCCCATTGACTATAATGGGAAATTTGTTTTTTGAATAACTTTTGAACTGCTTAATATTTTGTCACAAAATCTTTGAAAGACACACTGGGGACCCTGGCTGCATGATTCCTGAAGGTTTTGGATCAGTCACTCAAACTGTGTGACCTGTAAGCACGAGCAAAGAATGTGCAAGAAAAGCGTGAATGGTACTTTGTATTGTGCTTTATAGTGCAAGAACCGTATATCTGACCATTATGAAACTTGGCAGATATAAAGATCTATAGTACTGCTCCATGCCTGCCAAATTTCAGGCAAATCCGTCATATGGTGGCAAAGTTATTAAGCTGCAAAATTACATGCTTTAACCTTAAATGGGGTACTCAATCCTAACTATAGTGGCACTACCGTGCCACTATAATATATAATATAAAGCCACTATAGTTAGGGTTGAGTAAGCAGTACAACGTTAAACCCCCAAATTAGCATTTTAATAACTCTGCAACCATTCAATGGATTTGCATGAAATTTGGTATGTACTGTTCTGTGGGGTAGATCTCTGGACATGCCAAGCTTTGTTTTGATTGAATGTACAGTTTTTGCAACGTGCACAGTGAAAAAAGTGTGTTTTTTTACTTTTTTTGCCCATTTTTGCTGATTTTTGCCCATCACACTACGGTCACATGGTTTGTAAGTTTGGTATGAAATTTTCAGGGTGGAAAGAGGTTGCACAAAAGAACAATCCAGCATTGGTTTGGTGAAACACTATTAATCCGTTCTAAAGTTATTCAATTTTGAATTTTTGGGTTCTGCTCAGTTCAGTCATTTGGATAGGTGTATTCTCTGTGAATAAGGATTTGCATCACAAATGGGGATTTTGACAATTCATGAATGGGGATTCCTTAAATTCCTGTTCATGAAAAAAAATTCCCGTTCTTGAGCCGCCATCTTGTTTTCAATTTTTGGTAACTTACCCTATGGATGTGATCTGTGAAAACTGAAGTATGGGTTTTGTTCAGGGTGACGTCCTCTACAAACCTATGGCTTTGGTTTTGTTCACTTTTGTCAAAAAAAATGGCTGCTTTTTATTTCAAAAATCCTTGTTCATCACTTGCTTCTGATCCTTGTTCGTGAGGTGTCAAAATCCCTGCTAACGAGCCAATCTTTGTTCGCGAGCTGTCAAAATCCTTGTTTGTGAGATTAGAACCAGATGGCCCTATCTTATGAACAAGGATTGGCTCACGAACAGGGATTTTGTCACCTCACGAAAAGGGATCTACTCGCGAAAAGGGATTTTGATAGCTAGTGAAAAGAGACTTTTTTTTTAAATCCCTTTTTGCGAGCTGTCAAAATCCCTATTTGTGAGCCAATTCCTTTTCGTGAGTTGTCAAAATCCTTGTTTGTGAGATCAGGACCTGATGGCCCAAATCTCACAAACAAGGATTTCTCACAAACAGGGATTCTGACAGCTCACAAACAGGGATTCGGCTCGTGAACGGGGATTTCGACACCTCACAAACAAGGAATTTAAAAACTTTCCCAGTTTACTGCTAGGAAACAGCTCTTTTGGCTTGAAATTTGCAGAGTACAAAGGGGGTGTCCCACCGATGTGACTAATGCTAGTTTGGTGTAAAAATTTGCATTGGTTCCATAGTTATGCCATTCTGAAGTTGAGACATTTCCCATAGGATAACATTGTGGCAAACACAGTGCCTTTCGGTGCCTATATCTCAAAAACGCTTTGTGATATAGATTTTTTGATAAACAGTCCATGATTTCAACTTCAGTGGAATTTTTTCCAAGGTTGCTATGGTTACTGAGATATTGGCCATTTACAGCACAGGGGTACTTGTAATGTGTCTATGCCTGTGCTATGTCTCTATAATTATAGGTAGATGGGAGCGCAGGGCCCACAGGGCTCTGCCCTCCCACATATCGATAACATTATGCAGTAATGGGACTGCTGGGCCATCCCTTACTCCCACACTGAGATGACAGCTCATTACAATGTCTATGCACTTACTCAAAAAGTAAGGAAATACATTGCAAAAAACTTTGTTAATCAGAAGAAGAAGAATCAGCATTTATATAACGCTTTTTCATACATCCCAAAGCACTTTACAACCAATGCTAGACTGGTAGTGAAGTGACTGAATGTGTGGTGGCAGCCATATCGCACATCATCACCCACACACAGCCTGGATAATTGCATGAACCAGTTTATGGGAAGGGGAATGTTGGCCAGGACACCGGGAATGTTCCCTACTCTTTGCGAAGAGTGCCCTGGGTTCTTTTACTTCCACCTGGACACCCACCAGCACAACACCAGGATGGGCAGAAGGGACCTCGGAGTAACGTCTCATTCGAAGGACGGCACACCCAAGCAGTACAGCACCCCCCAATACTGCACTTGGATGCCAGTGATTTTTAGGTGCAAGTCCAATCCCAGTGTGGTACGAGAACCCATGACCTTCTGGTCCAGAGCGGATGTGCTACCAACTGAGCCACGCTGACACCTAATGCATCAGTTAGGCTTGAAGCAACAAAAGTAGTGAAGTGAGGCATTAGGGCTGAGACCCACCACCCCACCTACCACCCCACCCTACCACCCCACCCCACCCCCACCCTCCACAGACCAACAGAGCATGGGATGCACCTTGGGATCATCAAGCCTAACTCTCACCCCATTCTCCTATACTCTACCATGTCAGTTTTGACCTCATTTAAATAACTGACTTATGACATCAGCTGCATTTATGTATCTGACCTGCCCATTGACAGTCCTGTTTTGCATGCAGTCATGTACAAGTTGATACAGTACTAAACTCTGCATGCACATATGTCCAGTGCCCTTGTCTTTATTCTAGCCAGCACTGGCATTTAGCTGTCCTGGGGAGAGTTGGTTGGTGAAGGTGTTGGCATCCAACTGACCTGCTGACTTTGTGTGGGGACACTGTGGGGCATGTGTTGTGCACAGAGAGACATGTACAATTTTCAGGGTGGTAATGGCACATTGTAGTAGGGGGCATTGCACTAGCAACTGGTGCCATTCAGTAGTCTAGTAGCACGACACTGTGCCAACTATTAGTGGTTAGCTGCATGACTGCTGCATGGCCAGATCCAGACCTCTGTAGCATGGAGATACTTTTTCAGTGACAGTCCTGAATGGCCAGTGCCCATAGCCCCCACAGTCCGGGCAGTGCGCCCACAGTTCAGGCAGTACATCTTGGGCACCTGTGGTTTAGATCAGCCCTCTGTGTGGTGTAGTGCTGTATGTGTGGCAGTCAGTGCATTGGGGCAGAAGTTTGATGTCTTTACAGAACATTTAAACTAGCAAATGGGGAGAGGAGTGCAACACCCCAATACATCGAATGGGAAGAACACCCTTCCCCCCTCAGCTAGTGGTCAAACAGGAGTGCAGCATGTTTGTAGTTCATTTGCATTGCCAGGTAAGGAAAAAGGTCCGGCTCCCCATATGACGCACAGGGGAAACACCAGACCTCACCCAACAACTAACACACCGAAATCTGGCCAATGGAAAATCAAGTACACAAATGCTCGCAGTCTGGGAAACAAGATCCTAGACCTGCAGGCAATAACGACAGAGACTAAACTGGACATATTAGCCATTAGTGAGACATGGTTTACCAGTAACCACACTTGGGAGACTTCAGTACCTGGCTATGTACTGTTCAGAAGAGACTGAGGTGCAAAAAGGGGGATGGAGTGGCCCTTTATGTCAATGAAAATATCAAAGCTACAGAAATTCAGAATACACATAAGGAGCCAGAAGAACTGTGGGTCACCCTGGAAACAGGAAATAGGGCAGCCATATGAACTGGGGTTGTCTACAGGCCTCCAGAACAGGGGGAGGACACAGACACATTACTGTTAGAAAATATACAAGGGGGTGCTAATGAGCAGCTAGCTGAACAGACGTGGATCTCCACGCGGCTCCCTCCTTACAGCCAAAAAAGTAAAATAAAAGATAGAAAAAGTGCCCGAAACCTCAGAAACATTGTGCCTTGTGGTTCATGAAGTTAGAATGGATGAATATCTAACTCTGGGAGTCTCGAAAAGCCAGAGGTCGACAGCAAAAAATGCGAAGAAAGGGGGAGATGGTGGCGGCCTGGTTTCACTGTCAGCAGCGGAGATGGCGGCCCTGAGAAGAGAAGTTACGGGGCAGGTCATTGCAGCATTGGAGCCCCATTTAATAAAGTCAGAAGGGAAGCTGGATTCAAAACTCCAGGAAATGCAGGAGCAACAGGTGGTGCAGTTGGGCAGAATCTCATAGATGGAGGGGAGGATTTTGCATGCAGAGGACGAATGGCTGGAGACCCCTGGGCAGGTAGTGGCCCTCCAAAAGGAACTGAATGATCTGAAGGAAGCCTTTGATTATCAAGAAAACTACCACAGACGATAAATCTGTGGCTAAGAGGTTTGCCATAGGGTATGGAGGGGGAGAGCGTGCTTGATTTCTGTGCACGAGTGCTGCCTGGGTTACTGGACCTCCAGCCCACGAAAGGAACATTTAAGCTTGAGAGGGCTCATAGGGCTGTGATGCTTAAGCCATCAAAAGAACAGCCACTGAGACAATCATATTTCGTTTTCACCATTTTCAAGATAGAGAGAAAGCTTTCCGAGAAAAGGGGAAAGTGGAAATCGAGGGCCATCACCTCTATATTTCACAGGATTACTCAGCCCGACTGCTAAAGAGAAAGAAAGCGTTCAATAACCCCATGCAGCAATTACGTGAACTGAATGTCAAGAACTTCTTGGTGTACCCGGCCATATTAAAAATAAAACACGAGGGGGCCATGTACTTCTTTTGGGAGGCTGAGAAAGCAGAGGAATTTGTGAAGAGTTTGAGGCAAAGCTGCGTCTGACTGTCAGTTTGGGAATTGAGTACATGGGCAGAAGATCAGTGTGTGAGCCTAAGTAAAAGGAGGAGAGACTGTATTTGCAGTTGCCGTTTGTTTATGTTTTGAACTGGAGTTCAGATGTTCAAGTTCGTGCTGGAGGAGAAGGAGCGGTTTTTTTTAAGGACTGTTTTGTCGCCGTTGCCCGTTGAAATGGACTGGGGCCTTGTGGAGATACCAGATCGGCGACTGTCCTGGCAGTCGTGAAGAAGACTGAAGGAGGCATGTGTGGGGGCTGTATGGAGCGCCATTACATGGTGGGAGCCAATGCATCGCGGTAGAAATACCCGGATGTATGACAGGAAGGCCCAGGATGACTGGGAGGAGAGATGCTGACTGAAAATGAGTATAGGTACAGGTAGGAGGGCGAGCGGGGAGAGGGACTTAGTGCGGTGGTTTTAAGCGTGGCCTAATCTCCCTGCTTGTCTTAACTTGTAGCCCCAGCCATTTATGTGGGAACACTCGTTTGGTGCATGCAAAGGGGGGAGGCTAATGTTGGGTGATAGGTAGAGGAGGGGGAAGGGCCTCAGGATGAAAGGGAAGGGAGGCTCCATGGGAAACAGCGATGGTGAGGAAACAGGGAAGAGAGTGGGGGGATGAGGTAATGGAGGAAACTGCAAGGAGGGGGATAGCTAAAAGAGTCAGGTTACAGGGCAAGGGAAATCAAATTAAAGGGGCTGTGAAGGGAGTGCATGGGGACATCTCATTCAGTATCTGGGGATGAGGCAGACACTCGAGTCGGGGAGACTAATAGTGTCTAAGGGAAGGGAAGTATTACAAGAAGAGGGAAGGGGAAAGGAAGGGGTATGCTTGGATGGGGGATATTCTGAAGGAAAGAAGGAGGGGTGGGAATGTTGGAAGGGAAGTATGGAATGTGAGAGACAGGGGGAGCTGTGCATGGAGGAAGGATGTGTGTATCAGACCTGGAATAGAGGGGAGGGAACAGGTAACGCTTGGGGTGAGGGGGGGTATAGTAGGGGCGGGGAGGGAGTGAGTAGGGGGGAAGGGGTAAGAGGGAAATATGTACAAAGTTATATGTTTGAACTGTAGATGAGACTGTTTGTTTTGATATTAGTGTTGTTTTTAGTTAAGAACAAAGTGCAACCAATGAGATTAAATATGCAAGGTTATCATGCTCTCAGTGGTAAATGTGAGGTGAAAAGAATATCATATATCAATGTCTGTTAGCAAAAGTATTAATGTGATTACTTGGAATGTTTGGGGCATTATAAATCCAGTAAAGAGGTCTATGTGGCTGACAGCCCTCAAAAGAAGGGGAGCCCAAATAGCCCTGTTACAAGAAACGCACCTAATGGAGGTTGAGCATGCCAAACTGGCCCGAGGGTGGGTAGGGAAGTGTTACACGGCATCTGCATCGGTACACAAAAGGGGCATAGCCATATTGATACATAAGGGCCTGAATTTAGAGGTACAGAGAGTTATTAGGGACACCAAGGAAGGGAGATATATTTTTATTGGGATCCTTGGTTAGAGCAGATCACTTGGGGTCGGTGTAATGCTCTCATGTACATGATTGCCAATTTTATCCTCTTTGCTGGACTTATTGGTGGGAGCAATTCTGGGGTTAATAATGGGGGATCGGAACTGGGCAATGGACCGGAATTGGACCATTCTGAAGGGAAAGGAGGACATCGGGGAGCGCAACAATGGCAAGAGGGAATGGCTGAACTAGACTTAGTGGATGTATGGCGAACGGCAAACCTGGGAGTGAAGGAGTATACCTTCCACTTGAACCCCCTCAAAACATGGACATGGATAGATTATATCTATGCCACGAGGGAGTGGTATGCTCGGGTATGGGAGACTCGACATAGCCCGATACATATATCGGACCACGCCATGGTGGTGATGAAAGCACAAGGTGGGGAGAAACAGGGATCCCTTCCCTCATGGAAATTTCCCATATATATGGCTCAGAATGAGGAATTTAGGAAGCACCTGGAGGAGAGTTGGGATGTTTTTATGACAACAAATGATAAAGAGGGGATCTCAAAAGATATACTGTGGGAAACAGGTAAGGAGGCATTTATGAGGGGAGCAATTATTGAGTATGTGTCACGGACCAAGAGGAAACAGCAGGCACAAAGAAGTGAATTGGAAAATAAACTGAAGGAGTTAGAAATGAGGGTGGCTCATGGGGAACAGGGGGAGGCCGTTCAATTGCTGGATATGGTGAGGGAGGCTTTGAATGCACACCTACGAACAGAAGCAGGGAGAGCTTGCTTATTTAATAAGAGATTTATATTTCAATGGGGAAATAAACCAGGGCCAATGGTGGTTAACCTTATGAAAGGAGGTAAAAGGGTGAGTAGAATTTTGGGGGTGAGACGAACAGGGCACCCTGCAGAGCAAGGATAGGAGATACAGGATGTCTTTCGCCTTTCTTCCAATGACTATATCAGGCAGGATATGGAAACGAAAGAAAAGATGCTCGAATTCCTGGGGAAAATTAAAGTACCAAAAGCCATGCAGATACAGAGGGAAAGGTTGAGGAAACCAATAACGGTGGGGGAGGTGATGCAAGCTATCCAAAAATTAAAAAAGGGGAAAGCCAGTGGACCAGATATCCGTGGAGACATAAATTGATGGTTGTCTAAACTGCGAGGGTGCTGTGCCGGGTGTTCAACAAAAGGAAGAGACGGAGAGATCAGCTGCCAGACACATGTTATGATGCAGTTATATGCCTCATACCAAAGGAGGGAAGGATCCGCAAACTGTCTGCCTGCACCAGCCGATATCACTGCTGGAATTGTGATTTGAAAGATAATGGCTATAGGTATTGGCCTGTAGGTTAGAGGATACTACCGGAGATGGTTCACCCGGACCAAACGGGGTTTATTAAAGGAAGACAGTCATATCATATGAGGCGACTGCTTAACATAGTGTGGAAAGCGAACAGGGGAAAGGAGGATATAGGGATTCTTTCAATGGATGCAGAAAAAGCGTTCGATAGTGTGGAATGGAACTACCTGTTTTAAATACTGGGGAGGTTTGGTCTGAGTGAACCATTTCTGGGATGGGTAAAGGTGATGTACAGAAGACCTAGGGTGCAGATAGTAGTGAATGGCAGTAAGTCAGAGAGGTTTACATCAGAGAGAGGCACGAGGCAGGGGTGCCCTCTTTCCCCCTTGCTTTTTGCGCTGGTGATAGAACCCCTGGCAGTGGCAATTAGAGATTGCAGGAGAATACAGGGTGCTGGGGTGGAAGGTAGGACACAACACAAATTGTCTCTATATGCAGACGATATGCTGCTGTTTCTGAAGGACCCAAAGTATTGGTACTTCCGCTGTCATTGGTAGAGGAGTTCGGGCTTTCGGTTACAAAATTAATCTAGGGAAATCGGAGGTAATGTGAACAAGGGATCTGGGAGGAGTAAAGACAATGGGGCCTCAAGATGATGGGATGAGTCTGATGTGTTTAGGGGTCAAGGTGGGAAGATCCTGGGGGTTCTATACAATTTGAACTATGCCAAATTGATAAAAAATTATTGAGGTGGATTTAAGGAGGTGGATGCAGCTACCTGCGGTCGCGGGCAGGGTGAATCAATAATATAAAAATGAATGTGCTGCCTAGAATTTTATACTTGCTGCAAATGTTGCATTTGGGGCTGACTAGGGAAGACATACATAGGTTGGAGAAGGCCTTTTCTTCTTTTATTTGGAAAGGGAAGCGCCCGAGGGTTAGTTTGGGGAGGCTGAAGGCTGATAGAGAGAAAGGAGGCTTAAATTTTCCAGATTTGAGAAATTATTTTCTGGCTATACAGCAAAGATATGTGGTGGACTGGCTACATAGAACCAAGGTAGCCAGCTGGGTTGAATTGGAACAGGAGATGGCCCAGGCAAACATAACCGCGATCTTCATAGTAAAGGGCTAGGGCGTATAGGTGGGGAAAGGAAGTCAACCATCTAGCAGTGCAAGTGCGTTGGCCTGGAAGGAGCTAAGAGAAAAGGTTGACACAAGGAGAAAGAGACATTGCTAATGCCTGTGGTGGTAATCCTACTTTTTACTAGGGTTGGAAGATATGACTATGGGAAATGGGAAACAGGAATAAGGAGTTTGGGGCACCTACTAGTAGGTAGGAGGGGCTTTGATATGCTCATTGCAGGAACTACAGGAAATGGTAGGGGAAGAGATAGGTTCTAGGTATTTATGAGGATATATATGGGGAGTCTGGGAAAAGAGAATAAGGGGCGAGTGAGACTGACCCGTGTGAGGCAATGATCTATGCAGAATCAAGAGAAAGAGTTTATAGGCTGGTGGTGAAGAGAGAAAGGTTATACTCCTGATAGAACATTAGGAACAAAAAACTTGTGGAAAGGTCCTTTGGTAGCTATAACAGAGAAAAACTGGAAATTATTGCTCCCAATGCATTCAGAGATTATGGCCTGCAATAAATATATGGAGGCATAATTTAAATTTATCCACAGGGTGTACCACCTGTCGGGTGATTGGTGCATAAGGCGACTTGGAAATATCACCCCATGTGGAGGTGGAAACTGAAGGCGGACGATATGCACTGTTTCTTGGAATGCCCGATACTGCAGAAATATTGAAGGAGGTGGTGTCCAGAGTAGGAAGGATTGCTGGAAGGAATTACCTATGGAACCTTTTGGGGTGCCTATTTGGGGTGGAGGATGGAGAAGAGGAGCGGACATTGCTACCTAGTGGATTAGAGTGTTATATAAGTTTTGGCTCATCATGGGATCCAAAATACTTGGGTGTCACAAGTTGCAACAACAGCCCAGGGATGGTGGAGGATGATGCTGCAGACATTCAGGCTAGAGAGGCTAATTTATGTGATGGGGGGAAGGGAGGAAGGATTTACAAGGAATTGGGACCCATTCTTGGCCTCTCTCTCGGGGGAGGAAAGCTGGATATTGTGGGAGGGTATAGTAAGTTGAGGGAGAGGAGGTTAAAGAAGGATGGCATTTGGAGGCAAGAAAGCAAGATTTAACAAGCATTTGTCAACGCCGAATGTTGATTGCGTTGGTCTGCTGAGCACGCTCACTGGCCCTCTGTCAGTCTCAGTCTGTTTCGTCTGGTGCTGCAGACTGCTGTTTTGTACTGGGCTCCTGCCTATGTTGGCACCTTGTTCTGCCCACTAAGAATTCTGCAGCTGTCCTGACAGAACTCTGTTGAGGTGGCTCACTCCCCCTCTCTCACTCGCTCATTCTGTGTCTCCTGGTGCTGCAGGCTGCTCTTTGTACTGGCTCCTGCCTCTGTTGGTGGCTTTTTCTGCCCATTAAGAAATCTGCAGCAGTCCCAACACAGGTCTGTTGAGCCTGCTGACTCTCTCTCCTCACTCGCTTTCATTTCTGCCGGGCGCTGCAGGGTGGTCTTTGTACTGGGCTCCTGCCCGCGCTGGCACATTTTTCGCGTTAACAAAGAAACTGCAGCAGTCATGACAGAGCTCGCTGAGGTCGCCTACCCCTGTGTCACCACTCATTCTGTCTGTCCTGGCGTTGCAGGCTGCCTTTGTACTGGCTCCTGCTCTGTTGGCGCTTTTGTCTGCCTACAAAGAACTGCAAGCAGTCCCGACAAAGCTCTGCTTAGCCGCTCACCCCTTCTATCACTACTCATTCCGCTTCTGCCAGTGCTGCAGGCTGCCCTTTTTTATTGGACTCCTGCCTGCGTTGCCGCCTTCTTCTGCCCACAAAGAAATTTCCAGCAGTTACAATAGAGCTCTGTTGAGCTCGCTCACTCTCCGTTTGTCACTCGCTCATTCTGGGTTCCCCGCCAGCGCCGGCTGTCCATTTGTACTGGGACCCTGCATGCACTGGCACATTTGTCTGCCCACAAACAAATCTGCAGCTGTCCTGACAGAGCTCTGTTGAGGTCGCTCAGTCTCCCTGTCTGGCACGCTCATTCTGTTTGTCCTGGCGCTGCAAGCGGCCCTTTTGTACAGGACTCCTGCCTGTATTGGCACCTTTTTCTGCCCACAAAGAAATCTGCAGCAGTCCTGACAGAGCTCCGTTGAGCTCACTCAGTCCCCCTGTCTCACTCACTTGTACTGTTTCTCCCAGCGCTGCAGGCTGGCCTTTTATACTGGGGGCCCCTGGCTGCATTGATGCCTTTTTCTGCCCACAAAGAAATCCGCAGCAGTCCTGAAAGAGCTCCGTGAATTTTTCTCACCTCTGTCACGCCGCTTCCTCGCTCTGTTTCTCCCAGTGCTGCAGGCTGCCCTTTTGTACTGGGCTCTTATGTTGCACCCTTTCTCTGCCCACAAACAATCCACATTAGCTGTCCCCACAGAGCTCTGATGAGGTCGCTCAGTCTCCCTCTCTCACACGCTCATTCTGTTTGTCCTGGCGCTGCAAGTGGCCCTTTTGTACGGGACTCCTGCCTGCATTGATGCCTTTGTCTGCACACAAAGAAATCCGCAGCAGTCCTGACAGAGCTCCATTGAGCTCACTCAGTCCCCCTGTCTCACTCGCTCATACTGTTTCTCCCACCACTGCAGGCTGGCCTTTTGCACTGAGCCCCTGCCTGCACTGATGCCTTTTTCTGCCTGCCAAGAAATCAGCAGCAGTCCTGAAAGAGCTCTGGTGACTTCGCTTACTCCCCCTCCCTCACTCACTCTCTCATTCTGTTTCTCCCAATGCTGCAGGCTGCCCTTTGTACTGGGCTCTTCGTTGGGCCTTTCTCTGCCCACAAACAAATCCGCAGCAGTTCCGACAGAGCTCAGTTGAGCGCGTCACCCCCTCTCACTGCTTGATCTTAATGTGTCCCACGGAGTGATTTCTGACAGCGACTGTGCTATTCTGTGGCAGGAGTGCAAAACACATTTTAGCCACGATGGAAAATGGCAGCTGTACTGTTCATAAGAGGTGGGAAAATGCCACTGCTGGAAACGTGTGGTGAAAATATTACAGAATTGAGAAGTTACAAGGGTACGTGGAAACAGTTCAACACACGCTTGTAACACAGTCATGTTATGGAGTTTCGTCACCCGATTTTCAACATAGGCATTTTAGGACCTCTGCTCATGAACAGTGCCACTGTTGTTTACTTAATCTGTCCCAAACAGTGATTTCCCACAGCGACCGTGTTATTCTGCGCCGGAACTGTGAAAACACATTTCGGTCAGGATGTGAAAAATGGCAGCTGCACAGCTCATAAGGAGGTGTGGGAAAACCACTGGTGAAAATGTGGCGTGAAATTTACAAATCTGCGAAGTTACAAGGGTGCATAGAAAGTGTGCAATGCACACTTGTAACACAGTCATTTCGATGGGTTATTATCACCAAATTTTCAACACAGGCATTTTAGACTTCTGCTCATGAAAAGTATCACTCTCATTTTCTTAATCTGTCCCGGACAGTGATTTTCCACAACGCCCGCTGTATTCTGTGCTGGAAGTGCGAAAACACATTTTGGTCAGGATAGAAAAATGACAGCTTTACTGTTCATAAGTAGGTGGGGAAATGGCAATGTTGGAAATCTGGAGTGAAAATATTATAAATTCAACGGTTATATGCAGCCGCAGGCAAACTGGCGCAATGCCGTTGTAACACAGTCATTTTATGGAGTATCATTACCAAATTTTCAGCATAACCATTTCAGGACCCCTACTCATGAACAGTAGCACTGTCATTTTTAATCTGTCCCGAACACTGATTTCCCACAGCGACCACGCTATTCTGCGCCGGATGTGCGAAAACATATTTCCACCAGGATGTGAACAATGACAGCTATACTGTTCACAAGGAGATGTGACAAAATGCCAATGCTGAAAATCTGGCATGAAAATATTACAAATTCACAAAGTTACGAGTGTGCGTAGCAACTGCGCAGTGCACACTCGTAAAACAGTCATTTTTTGGATTTTTCCCACCAAATTTGCAAAATAGGCTTTTTGAGAGCCCACCTCATGAACACTGGCACTGACATTTAGTTAATTGGCCCCAAAAGGTGATTCCGTGCAGTGACCGCAAAATCACCTTTCTGGGCTGATTAACGCCATGACAGTTCAAGAATTCATGAGGAGGGGTCCCAAAAACCCCATGTTGAAAATCTGGTGGAAAAATTCCCCAAAATGCCCGAGATAATGCAGTAAAGTTGAAAAAACCCTATGTATTACATTATACAGCTTACCACCATTTCCTTAGTTCGCGGTCGACTTTGAAGAGTGCAGATGTGTTCCTGGTCCACCGAAGATCATCACGCTGAGCCTCTCAAGGTAAGTATGGGGTGAGGGGTGTGGGGAGGCAGGGTGCAGTGGTGGGTGGGTGGGGTTTGCGGTGGGAAGCAGGGCAAGCCGAGGGACGGTTTCTTTTTCCAGGATTAAAAAAAACAGACATCACGGACTGTTTTCTAATTTGCAAGGGCATCTGGCAGACTGGGGTGGGCCCCAGTGTGCCAGTAGAGGCTTTCTTAACCGGGGAGTGGCAGAGTCGACGGGGATTGGGCACTCCGTCGGCAGCAACAAAAAGGGGTGGTAAAAGAATGCCGACAGGGAGTGGGCTCCCCTGTCAGCAACAAAACAAATGGGGAACACTACAGCTGACGGGGATTGGCCACCGCGTCAGCAGGAACAAAAGCGGGGCACAGAATGCCGATGGGGGTGGCCTCCCCGTCAGCAACAAAGACCACCAGAACCGATGGAGATTGGGGCCCCGTCAGTAACGCTACACATGGTGAGAGGTTATAGGTTGTTTAGGAACATGGCGCAAGACACCGCCATGTTCACAAACAATCTTAGGGGTTTTACATCCCGCCCTGCAATGATGGGTCGCTCCCTCATTGCAGCGGATGGCTGACGCTGCAATGACGAGGTGGCCCCTGATTGCAGCGGCTGATATTTTAGAAAGTTGTGGCACGCTGGCTGAACTAGTGTCAGCAGCAGCATGCCACGGCATTGGGGGAAGTGGGGCAAGCCTTTGCAGACTGTGGGGGCATTGGCCACAACAGTGCCGTGCCTCCACAACCTGCTTCTGGAGAAACCTGTCGCAACATGTTTCTTGCACATGCGCACAATCAACATAAAAAGGAGGTGGGAATGCCTGATGAAGGACAAAAGGGAAGAAAATAGTAATGAATGAAGCAGATGAAGAGAGGAAAACAAGGAAAAGACAAGGGGCGGTTGTTAAAGAGCATGAATACAATGGTTGTACTTGCACTTTCAATTCAAGTCAATTCATTATAATTTAATTTAATTAATTTTAATTTAACTTAACTTGAATGGAATATATCTGGAAATTAAGTGAAATGGATGAATATGATTTATTTTATTGTTAGTAGACTGACTAAGTTGTATATTTGCCTGTTTGTTGAACTTCTGAAAAGCAAATAAAAATATTACACAAGAAAAAAAGAAAACATGACAGTGAAAGGGGAGGTTCTGATAATGGGAGACTTCGACATGCCAGATACAGATTGGTCAATACCAGCAGGAACATCTGCCAGAACTAGACACATGGTGGATTCCCTGCAGGGGAAGGGACTCAAACAACTGATACAATAACCCACAAGAGACAGGGCTATCCTAGATCTAGTACTGACTAACAGGGAAAGGATCATAGATCTCCAGGTAGAAGGTCACCTGGGGGTCAGTGACCATCACATGGTATGGTTCAATTTGGCCACTAGAACTAAATCATCCCATTCCAAGGCAAAAATATGGGACTTCAGAGGAGCCGAAGATGGCCAACAGAGTTAAGCTAGCCCTGGCAAAAAGAAATACAGGTGAGGGGCTACAGGCAAAGTGGACAAGCATTAAGGATGCAATACTTGAAGCAACATCCCATTATGTTAGAGAGAAAAGGAAGTGCAAACAAAGAAGAAAACCACTTTGGTTCTCAAAAACAGTAGCAGAAATGGTCAGAGCTAAAAGGCTGGCCTTCAGGAAATATTAGGGAACACAGCAGGATGAAGATAGGGAAGCATACCAAGCTTCCCTTAGGGAAGCAGGGAAGGCAGTAAGGCAGGCAAAGGACCAAACCAAGGAAACACTAGCACAAACAGTAAAAGAAGGTGACAAGACTTTCTATAGATACATTAGTGAGAGGAGAAATTCCAGAGGGTGTATTGCTAAGATCACAGGGGAGAAGGGGGCATGTGAGGAGGAGGAGGAGGACCATGTAAATGCATCTATCCTAAATAGATACTTCAGCTCAGTATTTACTGAAGAGACGGTAGGGCAGGGCCCACAGCTCAGCACCATGGACACAGGGGGGAGGGAGGTGTGCACTAGTTCCTTCACAAAAGAAAGGGTCCTACAAGAACTCGATAAGCTCCCATTATAACCAATGGCTCTTCTCTATCTGATATAGAAACCTTGAATCTCTTTAATAAGTACTTTTGTTCTGTCTTCTCTCAAAAATCACCTATTAGTACATTTAAAGTTCACCACATAGATTATCATAGGTTCTATCCAACTGACATTATGCAGACTATCAAAAAACTAAAAAAAAATACTAGTCCGGGCCCAGACAGTATTCATCCATGGTTTCTGATTGAAACCTCTATACATATTTCTATACCTTTGTCAATTATCTTCAACAAATCCTTACAAGAAAGCATTGTACCAAATGACTGGCATTCAGCAATAGTTACTCCCATATTTAAAAAAAGGCAATAGAGGTTCTGTGCAAAATTATCGGCCAATTAGCCTGATCTCAGTGGCTGGTAAATTAATGGAATGAGTAATGAAGTCTCTAATAGATCAAGATTGTAAAAAATTAGGAATTTATGATTCAAATCAGCATGGGTTTACTCCCAAGTTTTCCTGCACCACCAATCGGATATCTTTTTACAATAATATAAGTACTCTACTAGATGTGGGTATTCCTACTGATGTAATTCTTTTGGACTTTAGTAGAGCTTTCGATAAAGTTTCGCATGAAAAACTCATTACTAAAATGCACAATCTAGGTTTGTCACCTGATATTGTCAACTGGACTTTAAACAGGTTGACAAATCGTTCTCAGAGAGTCAGAATTAATGATATCTTGTCTGATTCGGGTAGTGTGACAAGTGGTGTGCCACAGGGGTCGGTCTTGGGACCAACATTGTTTAATCTCTTTATCAGTGATTTGAAAACAGGGCCAAATAACTTCATGGTTAAATTTGCAGACGATACTAAATTGGGGGGCAAGGTTAATTATCAAGAAAATATTTCTGCATTAGAGAAGGATTTGGAAAAATTAACACTTTGGGCAAATGAAAATCATATGCAGTTTAATCAAGACAAATGTTTAGTAGTGCATTTCAGTGTAAATAATCCAAAAAAGATATATTATATAAACAGACTACCACTTTGCTCATCAAATTGTGAAAAAGATATAGGGATATATGTTAATAATAAACTTACATCAAATGATCACTGTGTTAGAACTGCTTGCATGACCAACAGACTTTTGAGGCAAATAAAATGCACTTTTGTTAATCGCACTGAACAATGCCTTATTTCATTGTATAGGGCATACATTAGACCGTATCTAGACTATGGCTCACCTTTCTGGAATCCAAACCAAAAAAAAGACATAGCAATTCTTGAACAGATTCAAAGGAGAGTAACTAGAATGATTCCAAGATTAACAAACTTGGATTATCAGAACAGATTAAAAGTTACTGGTCTCTTCTCTCTTCAAACTAGAAGATTAAGAGGTGATATGCTTATGGTTTTTAATTTAATAAATTCACCAGATCTAATGAAAAATGTGGTCTAACACTCCAAAAGGAGACATGTCGAGACTGCATAATAAACAGCTTGAAGTAAAACTTATAAAACCAGCAAAAGGGGAAACTATTTTCCAATAAGAGCATCCATTGTATGGAACACCTTGCCACAAGAATTGGTAGAGGCAACTAGTGCCACTGTCTTTAAAAACAAATTAGATGTTTGGTTGGGGGATAATAGATAAATAATGTCCCACATAATGTGGGGAACAGTCTCGATGGGCTCTGGCCTTCTTCTGTTCTTTCATACCAAATAATACCAAGTAAGCTCAAGGTGGACAAGGCAATGGGACCTGATGGCATACATCCCAGGGTACTAGAGGAATTAAGAGTAGAACTAGCAGAGCCATTATCAGAACTGTTTAGTGAGTCTTTGAGCACAGGAGAGGTCCCAGAAGACTGGAGAAAGGCTCATGTGATCCTGCTCCACAAGAATGGTAGCAGGGAGGAGGCAGGGGACTACAGACCAGTCAGTCTTACCTCAGTAGTGGGCAAGATTATGGAGGCACTCCTTAAGGAAAGGATAGTGCAACAACTGGAATCCATAGGAGCACAGGATCCAAGACAGCATGGGTTTACAAAAGGAAGGTCCTGTCAAACTAATCTCATAGATTTCTTTGACTGGGTAACCAGAGTGGTGGACCAAGAGGGAGCAGTTGATGTCACCTACCTTGACTTCAGCAACGCTTTCGATATTGTTCCCCATAGAGGATTGATTAATAAGCTGGGTAGGCTCGGGGTGGGTCAGAAGTTGGTCAACTGGGTGGCAAACTGGTTGATGGGCAGAAAACAGAGAGTGGTGGTAAATGGTATACAGTCAGAAGAGATGCAAGTCACAAGTGGGGTACCTCAGGAATCAGTCCTGGGGCCAGTCCTCTTCAATATCTTCATCAGTGACATTGCAGATGGACTGGAGGGTAAGGTTTGTCTGTCTTCAGATGACACCAAGATCTGCAACAGATTAGGTGATCCAGATGGGGTGGGCAGAATGAGAAGAGATCTGGATAAACTAGCAAAATGGTTGGAAGAGTGGCAACTGGAGTTTAATGCAAAGAAGTGCAAGATCATGCACATAGGGAAGAGAAACCCTGAAGCCACCTATAGGCTGGGAGGGGAGTTGCTGGCAGTCACAAGGGAAGAAAGAGACTTGGGCGTCATCATCGCCGATAACCTGAAATCATCCAAGCAAACCACCAAAGCAGTAGGTAAGGCTTGAGGGATGTTGGGGTGTATCTTTAAGGGTATCACAAGTTGGAAGAGGGTGGTAATAATCCCTCTTTACAAGACACTGGTTAGGCCCCATCTGGAGTACTGTGTGCAGTACTGGAGGCCACACCTTCACAAGGACATTAACCAAATTGAGGCAGTCCAGAGAAGGGCAACCAAAATGGTGCAGGGACTGCATCAGAAAACATATGAGGACAGATTAACTGAGCTCAATATGTATACCCTAGAGCAAAGGAGGGAGAGAGGTGATATGATTGAAACATTCAAACACCTTAAGGGCATTACAAGGTGAAAGAGTCTAACATGTTTCAATATAAGAAAAGTAGCAGGACAAGGGTACACAGCATGAGATTAGAGGGAGGCTGATTAAGGGGTGATGGAGGAAGTTCTTTTTCACAAAAATGTTGGTGGATGCATGGAACAGCCTACCTCAGAAAGTGGTGGATATAAATACAGTGCAGGGCTTCAAACAGGCATGGGATAGGCATAGGGGAGCAATACAGATGAGTATGAATAGATAGGCCATTGACATAGCAAAGGCCGATGGAACATTTATAAGGTAGAAAAAGAAATGGGCAGACTGGATAGGCCTTGCGGTCCTTATTTACCATCAACTTCTATGTTTCTATGTTTCTATGTATGCTGGACAGTCATATTGCACTTATGGAATGCAAGTCTGTAGGAGGCTCGCATGCTGGCTATCTGGCCATGCCCCTCAGCTCATGCACAGTGCTGCCACAGCAGATCTATCCATAGGATGCCTATGCATGCTTCAGCATGCCATACATGCCTGCCACACAGCCATGGCATATGCATATTAGGTTAGAGTGTCTTTACACGCATGTGTTGCATGCCACGCAGCCACTGCAGTTCCTTAGCACATAGGCCCCATTGTGTATAAAGGTCAGCAAATGACATACAGAAAGGGATGAAGTGTAGGTGACTCCACAGTATGTAGTTTTTATTATAGAGAGACTGGCATAACATGGCTAGGCAGTCCACCAGTTGGCACACACAAGTGTGGGAGGTGCAACCAGTGTAAGTATGTGGAGAACACTGATACTTTCCATAATCCCTGATTAACTAAAATGTGTGACATCAGAGACTTTATCACTTGTGATAGTATAGGGAATTGTGTACTGCATATGATCTTATGTGATTGTGGTGCATTTTACATTGGATGTACCAAACAACAGTGGACACAGTGAAGAGCAGAGCATGTCCATGCAGTTAACAATAATGATAAAATGCATGATTTTTGCAAGACAAGCAAATAAATTGAATAGAAGGGAAAATTTCTGGATCTACTTCATGGGAGCCTGGTCCTACCCTGGTAATAATGATAAATTAGAAACTGCTCCATTTTTGAAAATGTAGAGTACTCTGTTTAGAAACTAGGTGCTATGTGGTTATGTATCGGTTCTCCCTTGATGAAACGGCATGCACTGAATGGTGTAGCAGTAGTGCCTCTGCCTCTAATATAGGAACTGAGGGCTTCAAGTCCCCATATGTATGTAAATATGATTTTGAATGGTTGGTACAACTAAATAAGTTAATTATGATTAATGATGGCTAATGAATTTGAATGCATTGGTGTGATGCTCTCTGTAAGTAAATGAGTGACCTGCTTTTTATAGGCATGGAAATATGAATATGAAAATATAATAGATATAAAGAAAGAAGTTGGAATGAACTTATGTGAGAGATAGTTCCTGGTTTATAATAGTGATTATATTTAATTTAGAAAGTGGTATGATAAGTGGAAAAATATAAAGAATTATTTTTACAATCTGTAACAGATACAGTACAATCTTACTGAAGAAGGACAATGTCCGAAACGTTTAAGAAATATGTTGGTACTGTATCAATGAAATTTGTGAACTCTGTTTTGAGAAACAAGGAAAAAGAAGAGAAAAAATACAATAAATAATTATAGAACTATTTTATACGTTTGTTGAGTGGCTTCATTCCTACCAATTGTCTATACTCTACTTCATGGGAGCCTGGTCCTACCCTGGTAATAATGATAAATTAGAAACTGCTCCATTTTTGAAAATGTAGAGTACTCTGTTTAGAAACTAGGTGTCATGTGGTTATGTATCGGTTCTTCTTGATGAAACGGCATGCACTGAATAGTGTAGCAGTAGTGCCTCCGCCTCTAATATAGGAACTGAGGGCTTCAAGTCCCCATATGTATGAAATTGTTTCCGTAAGTATATTAGAGATATTGGTTATGTATTTTTGTACTTATTTCTTCTGTTTTTCATTCCATTTAGAAGCGGATATTTAAGAAGTGCCATAAAATTTTGAAAACTTAATCTGACAAGCAAATCAAAAGTGAGTAAAGTAACCATGGATCCAGCATGGACTAAACTACCAAGTTCCTGATTATCTGCTCAATTGTTATGATATCTTATTGTAAAATTGTAGATCTACAACTGTTATTTATGTATATGTAGCATAGTTTTAATATTGTTGTATTGGTATTTATGTAATTGTCTCCATGTGCTTATTTAAATGATATATGAATTTTGTAATTATATAAGTGCATTGGTAGCCAATGGTTTTGATTAACTGATGATTCATTTTCACAGAAACGCATTTAGATTAGCTACTTTGGTGTGCGTATCCTGATCCCATTTATTTGTGTCTGATTATGTGAGATGTTATCGTGATACTTTAATAAACTTTTTGCAAAACATATCTTTCTGTTTGTCAGTAAATCTGTTGTGGGGTGTATCCCCATGAAAATAGAGGATTGGGTAAGTGCTGCTATTTTGTACTTTCTTAAACACTAATGTGTCTTTGGTTGAGAAGCAGGCCTAAAGGTAAGCATTGGGTAGGTGGGGGAAGAGTATGACAGAAGCCTTGTTTCATTAGGGCACTGTGCATGGCATAGCACCATGCTGATGGCATTCTGCCTTGCACAGTCCTCCGTGGCTGTCACATTTCTGGTGTTAGCAGTTTGAAACCCTGGTTGTGACTACTAATATCTGGTGATATTTATTTGTTTATTTTTTATTTAGCTTTTTGATCCCCACCACCTCCTCTCGCCAACTGGCAACAGAGACACATATTCATTTTTACTTATTTTCTCCCCTACCCCCCCAAGGCCTGAGCATATGGCTGTGCGAGTGTGTGGAGGCATGCTTTACACCCATGGTGTCAGCTCAGCCCCTTCCATCTCCCAATACTTTGCCACCCCCTCTCCACCTATGCTACCCAGCAGACCTCCACCCGGTAGGAGCAGAGCTATGGGGGGGGCACCAACCAACCATCACCACCCACAAGAGAGGAGAGCTGCCTACCGGCATGCTCATTCCTGCTCCGCCCCCCCATGCCAGCACTTCAACAACCCAAGGTCATTTCCAAACCCAAGTCACTGGCATAGCATGAGGTATGGCATCCAGCACCTCAACCCTCTGCACCACTGGGCCAGCACATCTAGTGATATTTATTTGAATTGCAACTTAGTCACTGGAGTGATACCTTGCTCAGCAAACTAAGTTTTCCTCTTACTATTTGTATGTATGACAGTTTTTAGTGGTTGTACACTGAAAAGCCAACTGAACCCTGAAATTTCACCAGCAACAACTGTAACTGTATATAGAGCCTCAGATTTATGATCCAGCCCGATGGCAAAAAAGGACAAAAGTGCTTATCTGGGCATTTTTTACATGCACATTCAGATACTATCACACTTGCCCACATCAACAACTCCCAGCCTCTCCTATCAGCACATGAAAAGGAGTGAAGAGGGGCTCGCCTGTGTTGGGGATGAAGCAGTGCCTGACACCTAGCATCCAATCAGATGCCCATTCTGTCTCTATAGTGGATCCCATGCAGTATCAAGCAAGGGGTTGTAAGATATGGCAGTCCTCCAAAAAATGCCATATCCCTTAAAGGGAACATCATTTACTGTATAAATGAACAAAATACAGAACATGACCCTCTGCCCTGCATGCAAGGTGGAAGGGCAGGGACAAGGGTGGTTGGCCAACTGGACACCCAAAAGACTCCAAGTGGCCATTTTGAGAAATGATGGTATTTGTGAATCATTATTACAGTCAGTTCTGTTGTTATACAACAAATATACACAGATACCTGTACTAAAGTGAGATATGATATTCATGGGAATACAACAAAATTTTTCCCCTCATTAAGAGGGGTAAAGCAAGGGTGTTTATTAGCTTCAGCATTATTTAATTTTACATTAATGATTTGTTGAACTTTGAGGAATCTATGCAATTCGACCCCCCAAAAATTAATGGTTTACAGTGTCACATGCTAGCTTACGCAGATGACCTCTTATTATTGTCATTAACAAAAAGAGGTATTCAAAATAAAATAGAGGTTATTAAAGAAAAATGTCAGAAACTCAACTTAAAATAAACATCCCGAAAAACTAAAGCTTTGATTTCGGTTCAAAAGAATAACAACCGCAGGAGCGTAATGAGCTGGTGAGAGAATAAACAGCGTCTTCGTCTATTCGACGGGCAATTAAAAGTAAAATTAAGAAAATCGACCTGTTACAGGAAAATTTACGGGTGCAGCACGTGTTGGAGGGAAGAATGGAGGAATATTTGGTGGCAGGAGGTGGAAAAAACCAGAGGCAGACTGGAAAGACTGGCAAGAAAGCGGCGACCCCTGTGGCCTCTGCTACAGGTGAAAGCACGGGGGTAATCTCATTGTCAGCAGCTGAAATTGGAGCCCTGGGAACCCAGACTACTCAAGCTTGAGGGCAAGATAGATCTTAAGCTGCAAGAAATATTAGAGCAGCAAGCAGCCCATACGAACAGGATTGCAGAGGCTGAGGAGAGAATATCACGACTGGAGGATGATACAGGGGAAGTGCTGAGCCAAGTAGTGTGCCTGCAAAAGGAGTTGGAGGAATTGAAGGATGCGATGGACTATCAGGAGAATTATTACAGAAGGCTAAATTTACAGCTCAGAGGATTGCCAGAAGGAGCGGAAAAGGATGATGTGCTGAGTTTTTGTGCAAAGACTTTGCCAGAGTTGCTGGAGCTGCAGCCAAAAAATGGGAAATTCAAGCTGGAAAGGGCACATCGTGCTGTGATGCCCAGGCCTCGGGGGATGCCCCCACGACAAGTTATTATTCGCTTCCATTCATATCAAGATAGAGAGGCGACCCTCCGAGCATATCGAGAAGCAGGAACGTTGGAGTACCAGGGCATGCGCCTATATATCTCCCAGGATTACTCGATGAGACTGTTACAGAGAAGGAAGGCCTTTAATGGACTGATGGCCCAGTTACGGAATCTTAAAACTGAGAACTTTATGGTGTACCCAGCAGTACTGAAAATAAAGCACGAGGGAGCGCCCTATTTCTTTCGGGAACTGTGTAAGGCTGAGCAATTTGTTGCAGAGCTGTAGAAGAAAATGAATAAGTGAAACTTGGACTAGTGAGATACATGGGATTATGAGAGCGATATACAGCACTGGACAGCTTAGAAAAATCATGATGATGCCACCGAGACTCCCAGAGACATAAAGATGTGTTGGGGAGGGGGACAGGTGAAATGTTTTTTCCTTTTTCTCCATTTTTTCTTTGTTTAGTAATGTAGGAGAGATGGCGATTGGAACAGCGAACCAGCGAGCTGGGAGGCTGCGTCTGGCAGAAGACGAGGGAAGAGAAATGGCGTGGAGTACTGAGCTGCAGCCAGGACTCACTGGGAAAGCTGCATCGAGAGGAACATGAAAAATGGCTACTCAGAACTCTGGGGACATGATGGCAGGTACTGTGAGGGCTCAGTGGGGGGATAAGGGGGAGGTCTGATGACACAGGAGAGAATATATTATATCTGTGCCACTGAAATATTCACAGCCACGCTGGAGATGCAGTTAAAACTGCACTGAAGAGACTGAAAACGCCACTCTGTCTGTGTGGTATTGCAAATAGCTGGGAATGGGCAGAAGGGGAGAGGGGTAAACCATGATGAATATGGAATGAACATGAATGGGGGGGCCTACCCGAGGGCCTTGGGGAAGTTGTCTGAAGAATGCTGGGAGGAAAGGGATTTTGAAGAGACTGAAAACGCCACTCTGTCTGTGTGGTATTGCAAGTAGATGTGAATGGGCAGAAGGAGAGGGGGATAAGCCACGATGACCATGGAATGAATATGAATGGGGGGGTCTTCCTGGTGGTCTCGGGGAGTTGTTTGGTGAATGCTGGGAGGAAAGGGATTTTGAAGGTGGGGCGCCACCTGCTTGCCAGTTTGCTTTTGTTCGACCTCCTTTGTACTTTTCTGCCACTCTCCATTGTCTGATAACATAACTTCACACAATGCTGCTGACTGTATGAAGCAGGTCGATAAAATGGGAGTTGCTCGCGGGCAGAGCGGGGGCACGTATATTTTTTGGTCTGTTATGGACACTCATGCAGATTTTGCATTTAATGTCAAAGGGGGGACCTGGTATGGAACAGAGTATGCTAAAGGGAAATTAAAGAAGGGATGGGGGGCAAAGGTAGGGAAAAGGGAGTATCAGGAAAGTTCTTACAGAGGGAATACTGTTCTTGTTATTGTGTATATAGTTGAACTGTTTAATTGTTTTTACACTGTTTGTTGACAGATGCACTTCATACAAAACAAAGGTTAATAGGTGTCTGTGGATGGGAAGGCAATGATGGGACAAGGGGAGTGGGGGAGTGGAGAGAGTACATGGGGGAAGTAAATGGATGGACGTGGGGAACATACGATATAATTAGATGACTAATAAGCAGGAAATGGTGCTAGTCTCCTGGAATGTGAAGGGGATTGCAAACCCGATTAAATGAACCATGCTGCTGGCTATGCTGTGAAAAAAGGGGGCGCAGATTGCGTTACTGCAGGAAACGCATTTGACAGATGCGGAGCAGGCAAAACTGGCACGGGGCTGGTTGGGTAGGTGCTTTGCGTCCTCTTACTCATCCCATAAGAGGGGGGTTGCCATCCTTGTGAATAAGAATCTGCCACTAGAGGTCCATAGAATTGTAAAGGACAGTAGGGAGGGTAGATACATATTTCTGATAGGGAAACTTTATGGTGAGTTAATTACATTGGGAAATATGTGTGCCCCGGCCCAGCATGACCCGCAGTTCTTCCTGGGATTATTTTTATTGGATCTGATTACTAGAGAGCAATTCCCAAGTCTAATTTTAGGAGGAGAACTTAATAGTACTTTAGATCCTGTGTTGGATCATTCAGAGGGTAAGGGACGGGCACCGGAGGCAGTGGTTCAATGGAGGGTTGGGATGTCAGAATTGGACCTAGTAGATAGCTGGCAAATGGCATATCCGGGGGCTCGGGAGTATACATTTTATTCCAACCCACATGGAAGGTGGACAAGGTTAGATTATATCCTGATACCTAGGGCTTGACATGGAAGGGTTATAGATGTCTCGCATAGCCCATTCACATATCAGACCATGCTATGGTGGTGGGTAGATTTCAAATGCGGGAAGAGAGAGATACAAGGCCGCAGTGGAAGTTCCTTACATATATGCTCCAACATAAGGATTTTCGGGAATACCTGAAAACGCAGTGGGAATTATACAAGGAGACCAATGGGGGCACAGAGGTGGATAGGGCAGTCTATTGGGATGCAGGAAAAGCCTTCATTAGAGGTTCTATAATAGCGTATATGGCCAGAATTAAGAAGGAGAGGTGGGACAAAAGACAAGGACTGGAAAGGCAGTTAAAGAAGCTGGAAAAAAGAGTTGTTGGAGGAGAGAGAGGGCAAGTGGAGTGTCTGTTGATGGTCACAAGAGAAGCATTAAACTCCCTGGTAAGGGGGGAGGCCCGAACCTCTTGGTTCTATTATAAGAGGCAGGTGTTTGAATGGGCCAACGAACCAGGCCCACTGCTTGTAAGATTAATGAAGGGGGGGAAGTGTCCTGTTAGGTTAACAGGGATTAAGGATAAGGAGGGCAGGGTACAGCGAGGGGAGAAACAGATGAGAGAGCATTTCCGGGAATTTTATGCTCACCTGTATAGGGCGGAGGGGGTGGGGGAGAAACAGAGAATGCAGGATTTTTTGGATAAGATTAACCTACCTAGCCTCATGGAGAAGCAAAGAAAATGTTTGGGCCAACCCTTGACAAAGGGAGAAATACTAAAAGCGATTGGAAAGCTCCAGTTGGGGAAAGCGAGTGGGTCGGATGGATATCCTATAGAGTTTTATAAGACACTAGTGAGTCAGATGGCAGAGACGCTAAGTGAGGTTTTCAAAGTGGAAGAAGGGCAGGAAGTACCGTGTCTCCCAGAAACATGTTATGATGCCACGATATGCCTGGTCCCAAGGGGGGGTAGGGATCCCTTGGATTGTGCCTCATATAGGCCAATTGCCCTGCTGAATTGTGACCTCAAGATTCTGGCCAAAGCGTTGTCTCTAAGGCTGGAGGAATACCTGTCATCGTTGGTTCACCCAGACCAGACCGGGTTTATTAAGAGGAGGTTATCGTATCATAATGTACGTAGATTACTCAGTGTGGTTTGGAAGTCGGGTCAGGATGTGGGGAAGACATATGTCATATCAATGGATGCTGAAAAGGCTTTTGACAGGGTAGAGTGGGAGTACCTCTTTGGGGTTTTGGACCGGTTTGGTCTGGGTGACCCATACATACGGTGGGTCAGGGCAATGTACCGCTCTCACAGGCCAGTGTTATAGTTAATGGAACCCCTACAGCTCCTTTAAACTGGAAGAGACAGGCAAAGTTTCCCGCTTTCACTATGTTTGCTTAGCGTTGGAACCACTGGCGGCAGCGATTAGGTAGTGTCAGGGGTGAGGTGGGTGAGGGGGACGGACAACACTGAACACAAGGTCACGTTATATGCAGATGATATGTTGGTGTTTCTTCGGGAACCAGAGGTTTCTATGACGTCACTTTTGCAATTGGTAGGGGGCTTTTCGGAGTTCTCTGGCTATAAAATAAATCTGAACAAATCGGAAATGCTGTGCTTCCCCAAGCAGGAAATAGGTGATGAACGGTGGGGTATACAATGTAAATCTACAAGTATAAAGTACCTTGGTATCAATGTGGGAAGAACAATTGGATCTCTGTATGACCTGAACTATGCTCCCTTGATTAAAACAATAGAATCAGATCTCAGAAGGTGGATGTAGTTGCCAATATCATGGTTGGGGTGGATAAATGTATTAAAAATGAATGTTTTACCTAGAATAATGTACCCTATGCAGATGCTGCCTATGCAAATCACACGGAGGGATGTTGATAAATTGGAAAAGGTATTTGCTCAGTTTATATGGAGAAGGAAAAGACCAAGAATGCGACTCCAAAGACTTAAGGCGGAAATAGCTAAGGGAGGTCTTAATTTCCCTGATCTGCTAAATTACTATTTGTCCATCCAGCAGAGGTAGATAGCAGATTAGGTATTCAAGTCAGAGGTAGCAAGTTGGGTGACGTTGGAGCAGGAAGGGTGCATAGGGTGGTTATCGGCCTACCTGGACAGTAAGGGACCACTGGCATATAGGAGTCAGGGGGGCCGGAATCCATTGATGGGAATGACCTTGGACGCTTGGGAGATGTTAAAGAAAGCAAGAGGGATAGTCAAAGGGGAAACTATACTGATGCCAGTGGTGAGGAATCCGTTTTTTTTTACTGAGGTTAGAGGATAGAGGATTTAGGGAGTGGGAGAAGAGGGGGATAAAGTGTGTGGGTAGTATGATTGGAAGGGGGATGTTGCTTCCATTAAAGGACATTAAAAAGAAACTGAGTTTGCAGAGGCAGCAGGTGTTTCGATTCCTCCAAGTGAAAATGTTCATAGGTAAAATGGAGAGCGAGAAGCCGGAGGGACAGGGGTGGGACTCGGTAGAACTAGTAATATTGGGGAGCACAGAGGGACTCCAAAGGATTTACTGGGAAAGCCACAAAGATTGGGAAACAGGGCTGGCCGGATTACACTCAGAAGGTAAAACGGCAGTGGAGTAGAGATCTGGGGAGGGAAATCTCTGCAGAGAATTGGCAAAAGTTATTATTGGGACATAGGGGCCTGTTGATTTGTAACAGGTTTAAAGAAGCATATTTTAAGTTTCTGCACAGGTTATATTATCCTCCAGCTGTGGTGCACAGGGCCTATTTGACTGTTTCCCTGCTGTGTGGGAGGTGCAAAAGAGAGGTGGGAACGTACATGCATTGTTTTTGGGGCTGTCCTGTTTTGAGATCCTTTTGGGGAAAGGTATTTAAAGAAGTGGAGCTGATGGCGGGGACCCCCATCCAGTTGGACCCTATCAAAGGGCTATTTGGCCTAAATGCAGATGAGGTGGAGGAATGGGAGGCAATGCCACGTTGGATTAGGATTCTTATGGTGATGGCCAGGCATTGCATTCAGAATACATGGGTTAATAATGCCGTACCTACCATCCAGCAGTGGCGCCAGTTAATATTGCAAACCTTGGCATTGGAATGGCTATCATCGATTCTGGCGAACAGATCAGAGGTATTTTGTGGGGAATGGGCGCCATTTATTTCTACACTTGAAATGCAAGAGATGACCACCCTATGTGAGGGACTGGTCTAGCTAGATGGGGACTGACTGGATGGGTGTCCACCTCCCTCCCCCCTGGCGCACCTGAGGGTGGACGCATCCAAGGGTGATGTGTGCTGGCATCTGCAGTACATAGATTTGACAATTAATTTAGATATTGGCCTGTCTTGTTTTTCCTTTTAATATTCTAAATGAGTTTTTTGGAATCAATTGTCTGGAGCAGGATTATTGGATGTAGGAATAATTGTATGAAAGTGCATCTATTTATGTGTTTGTTGTATTTAAGTGTTTGTTGTACGCATTAATAGCAACATACATGTATGACTGTCTGTCTATGTATTGTAAGTCTGTTGATATAAGAGAAAATAATAAAAAGATTATACAAAAAAAAAGAATAACAACACAAATTTTTTTCTAGATTATCATAAGATTGATAATGTTATGTCCTATGTATATCTTCGAATAAGTATAGCAGCTAACACCTTTTGGACAACTCATCATAAGCCTCAAATAAGTAAATCAAAAATAAGTGCTAAAGTGCTTCTAAAGTTTCATTTCAAACTTGGAGGCCTTGATATAAGATCAGCCCTAATAGCAGCTGAGGTGAAAATAAATCCATTACTGACCTATGGGGCGGAAGTTATTCCCTGTGATTGTAGGATTAACTTGGAATCCCCTCTTCTTTACTTTTATAAATCATTACTCATGGTTCCTCTTTCCACCACATCTGCTATGGTTAGAGCAGAACTTGGAAGACTATCAATACATGCAATTAACCAATATAGATCTATCTCTTACTGGTTGAAAATTATAAACAATAATCATAATTTTCTGCCTAGGTTATGTCTAAAGGAGAAAATAAAATGGTTTCAAATGGGCTTAAGATCAAAATGGTTGTCAAACATACATCAAATTCTCGAAATGATTAACCGTATGCATTTATGGACAGACTCTCGGAAAAAACTAATAATTTATTTACAATATAAGACACTTATTAAGAAAAGATTATTTTCTAAGTCACAATATATGGATATGGAATCAATTAGGGCTCAAAAATGTGCACCCTGGTTTAGGATGAAACAAAATAGATCACGGTTTGGAAAACTAGTTTCTATTCCCTTTAGAACCATCCAAAAGGAAAGCCTTAACATGGGTTAGGTTTGGCCTGATACAGGTAAATTCTAAATAGTCACATTTGAACAAAAATTTGTGGGACAAAAATGTTATACCAAAAGTTTTGATGTGTCAATGTGATCAAAATGTGCCAGAATTTTTACCACATCTAGTTACTGTATGACCTCTATACGTTGTCTACAGGCCCCCAGACCAGGGGGAGGACATAGACACATTACTGTTAGAAGATATACAAAACATGACAGCTAAAGGGGAGGTTCTGATAATGGGAGACTTCAACATGCCGGATACAAATTGGTCAATACCAGCAGGAACATCTGCCAGAACTAGACACATAGTGGATTCCCTGCAGGGGGGAGGGCCTCAAACAACTGGTACAGCAACCCACAAGAGACAGGGCTATCCTAGATCTAGTACTGACTAACAAGGAAGGGATCACAGATCTCCAGGTAGAAGGTCACCTGGGGGCCAGTGACCATCACATGGTATGGTTCAATTTGGCTACTACATCTAAATCATCCCATTCCAAGGCAAAATATGGGACTTCAGAGGAGCTGACTTTGATAAGATGGCCAACAGAGTTAAGCTAGCCCTGGCAAAAAGAAACACAGGTGAGGGGTACAGGCAAAGTGGCAAGCATTATGATGCAACACTTGAAGCAACATCCCATTGTGTTAGACAGAAAAGGAAGTAAAGAAGAAGGAAACCATTTTGGTTCTCAAATACAGTAGCAGAAAGGTCAGAGCCAAAAGGCTGACCTTCAGGAAATATAGGGAACACAGCGGATGAAGATAGGGAGGCATACCAAACTTCCTAAGGGAAGTAGGAAGGGCAGTAAGGCAGGCAAAGTCCCAAACTGAGGAAACACTAGCACCTAACAGTAAAAGAAGGTGACAAGACTTTCTATAGATACATTAGTGAAAGGAGAAAGTCCAGAGGGGTATTGCTAAGCTTAATGGAGAAAAGGGAGCATGTGAGGAGGAGGACCCTGTAAAGGTATCTATCCTAAATAGATACTTTTGCTCAGTATTTACTGAAGAGAAGGTAGGGCAGGGCCCACAGCTCAGCATCATGGACCGGGGAGGGAGGTGAGCACCTCCCTTCACAAAAGAAAGGGTCCTACAAGAGCTTGCTAAGCTCAGGGTGGATAAGGCAATGGGACCTGATGGCATACATCCCAGGTACTTAAGGAGCTAAAGGTGGAACTAGCAGAGCCATTAGCAGAACTGTTTAGTGAGTGTCTGAGCACAGGAGAGGTCCCAGAAGACTGGAGAAGGGCTCATGTGATCCCGCTCCACAAGAGTGGTAGCAGGGAGGAGGCAGGGAACTACAGACCAGTTAGTCTTACCTCAGTAGTGGGCAAGATTATGGAGGCACCCTTAAGGAAAGGATAGTGCAATACCTGGAATCCATAGGGGCACAGGATCCAAGACAGCATGGGTTTACAAAGGAAGGTCTTGTCAAACTAATCTCATAGATTTCTTTGACTGGCAACCAGAGTGGTGGACCAAGGGGGAGCAGTTGATGTCGCCTACCTTGACTTCAGCAAAGCTTTTGACACTGTTCCACATAGAAGATTGATAAATAAGCTGGGTAGGCTTGGGGTGGGTCAGAAGTTGGTCAACTGGGTGGCAAACTGGTTGACGGGCAGAAAACAGAGAGTGGTGGTAAATGGTATACAGTCAGAAGAGATGCAAGTCACAAGTGGGGTACCTCAGGGATCAGTCCTGGGGCCAGTCCTCTTCAACATCTTCATTAGTGACCTTGCAGATGGACTAGAGGGTAGGGCTTCTCTGTTTGCAGATGACACCAAGATCTGCAACAGAGTAGATGATCCAGATGGGGTGGGCAGAATAAGAAGAGATCTGGATAAACTAGCAAAATGGTCAGAAGAGTGGCAACTGGGAATTAATGCAAAGAATTGCAAAATCATGCACATAGGGAAGAGAAACCCTGAAGCTACCTATAGGCTGGGAGGGGAGTTGCTAGCAGTCACAAAGGAAGAAAGAGACTTGGGCATCATCATCACTGATGACCTGAAATCATCAAAGCAGACCTCTAAAGCAATAGGTAAGGCTAGGAGGGTGTTAGGGTGTATTAGTAGGGGTATCCAAGTCGTAAGAGGGAGGTAATAATCCTCTTTACAAGACACTAGTTAGCCCCATCTGGAGTACTCGTGCAGTATTGGAGGCCACACCTTCACAAGGACATTAACCAAATTGAGGCAGTCCAGAGAAGGGCAACCAAAATGTGGTGCAGGGACTGCATCAGAAGATATATGAGGACAGATTAACAGAGCTCAATATGTATACCCTAAAGCAAAGGAGGGAGAGAGGTGATATGATCGAGGCATTCAAACACCTTAAGGGCATTAACAAGATGAAAGAGTCTAACATGTTTAAATATAAGAAAAATAGCAGGACAAGAGGACACAGCATAAGATTAGAGGGGGCCGATTAAGGGGGGATGTGAGGAATTTCTTTTTCACAGAAAGGGTGGTGGATGCATGGAATAGCTTACCACAAGAAGTGATGGCTATGACTACAGTGCAGGGCTTCAAACAGGCATGGGATAGGCATAAGGGAGCAATACAAATGACTATGAATAGATAGGCCACTGACAGAGCAAAGGCCGATGGCACATTTATAAGGTAGAAAAAGAAATAGGCAGGCTGGATGGGCCTTGTGGTCCTTATCTGCCGTCAACTGCTATGTTTCTATGTATACTAGGATCTCCGTACAAAATTTTGAAAGGAAATTTTGGAATGTTATAGTAATACAAATTATGATGTTCTATTTATTCTTCTGCATCCTTTTACAATAAAGGATGCAGAACTAATAATTGCATTCTTTGTATCATTGATGAAAAGAAAAAAAAATATTACAAAAGAAAAAAACATCTTAAACTTGATGTATTTCCCTATATGTATTTATGTATGTATGGTGTAATGTAATAATGTTGTTATTTAATGTAATTTTTATGTATGATGATTTTTGACCAATGTACATGTGTTTTTATTGAAAATGTCTTTTTGTAATAACCTAGACGTTTTGTTACATCTCGGTTGATAATAAACAATTGAATTGAATTGACTCCAAGCGGCCATGTAGAGGGGCCCATATCTGCTACAGCAGAGACCCTCTTTGTGTTGCATGTATCTCTTTCTGTGTTATGAGTAGTATGGAAGCATGCCACTGCCCCATGCCTGCCCTTGACCTGACCTTCCGAATACTGTAAAGGCATGGTTCATAGGGTCATCAGGCTCTTGTGAGTAGGTTTAGGACTGACTGATACCGAGTAGCTTATGATGCTTGTCAACTGTGAATGTTGGCTTGTGCTCTATCTGTCCCTGTTACAGGGATTACCTCCCTGTAGGCTTGTCATAAGAACATGGGAACCCTAATGAAAAGGATTCAACCCTTGAGGTGTCACAAGGATGAGGTCCCAGGATGAAAGGCACTTTAGGGAAGAAGGTCCGACCCCAAGGAGAGAGAGGCACCACAAGAGGAAGGAAGGAAGGAAGGAAGGAGGCAACAATAAATTTCAAGCATCCAACGGCAGACACTTGGACATGTGTTGTTTTATATCATGTGGGAGGGGGGGATGGTGTGTGTCACCCAAAGCCCCTCCAGACCACAGGCAAAGTCATTTAATTCATAGGGTCATCAGGTTCTTATGAGTAGGTTTAAGATTAATTGAGACTAATTAGTACATGATGCTTGTGCAACTGTGAATTTTGGCTTGCACTGTCTCTGCCCTGCTACAGGAATACCACAATGTGGGGGTGCCATAAGTACATGGAACCCTGATGAAAAAGTTCCAACCCCCTAAGGTGACACAGGGATGAGTTCCAAGGAGCAGGGACACCATGGGGAAGATAGCCCAAAAACACAGTGGAAAGACAGACGAGCATGTTCTTCCTAAGGAGAAGAAAGATGTAGCCAGACTGAGATCTAGAACTAGTGTGCCACCAACCAACTCCAGCTCCTGTGGAAAGTGTCCAATTTGTATGACCTATTTATGGCACAGAGGCTGGTCCAGTAGTGTAGAGGGCTGAGGCACCTAGCACCTTACCTCTTACCATGCCTGCTACCCGGGGTTGGGAGCGTGCTCAGGTTGCTGAGGGCTGGCCGGAGTGGGAGAGGATTGAGCATCTGAGGACAGCTCTCCTCTTCTGGGGCAGGGTGGGTTGTGGTTCTCAGCCTTCAGGCACTCCCAGCAGAGACTGGGTGTGCAACAACCAGTGGTCACATCAAGGACAGGGAAGGAGGCGATGGCGGATGTCTGTGGGGTGGGGGCAGGAGCGCGCCCATCACACACTGGATGTCATTGCACATCTGCGCCTCCAGGGAACTCATGCTCACAAACAAGAAATACCCGAGCATCAGAAGGAGATAATGACATGTCACCAGCCCCATAGCCACTGTTGGATCTTGCCCTCCCTTGGTACTGATATCCTCTGGCCTTCACCCTGCCTGCAAGAAAATTAGATTCAAGGAGAATCAGGTAAGTGGATGGTGGCCCCACCCTGGGGGGTACAAGCCAGGGGGTCTCCTGCAGGTTGGGGGTGATAGTTCACATTTCTGGGGGGGGAGACCTGGTGTTGGAGGCACTCACATGGCCTCCAACTGAGGGGGAGGCCTAGTAAAAAAGCCAAGCCCTTTGGGGGTGCAGCTTAGGACTTGAGCCCTTGAGGGCAGAGCATTTGAGTAGCTGTACAATCTTCAACCTTGAGGAGCAGAGGAATGGAAGTTTGGGAAGTATTTGAACCTTAGGTGCCTGTGTGGGAAAAGCCTTCAAAGGTGCTGCCAATGTGGTTTACACAGCTAAAGGAGTCCCTGAGGACTTAGATGCCCCACCCTCTGGTATTTGAAGTCCTAAATGTTACAGTAAGAGGTGCTGCAGAGTTGATCTGCATGGCTTAAGTTTCCCCTGGCATGCAGGGCATTCTCAACCCATCATGAAGGTGCAGACTTCAAGGGAGCAGAGCAAGATCATCAGCCTGCAGGGCAGAGGGGGCCTGGAAGCCATTGATGATCATAGGAGGCATGCGTGCAGAGCCAGTATGAGAACAGGACTATAGTAGGAGGCCAATGGTGAAGCCGGATGGTCGTGACACACAGGCAGAACAAACAGCAGGCTAGGATGACTAGCTGAGCAGATTGTGTGACAGAATATTTGACTGAGGTTTGCATGATAGTGACAAATTGACAAAAATGGCAGATGCATGCCACCCAATCACATAAGAACTGTGGTTAGTGCAGTTAGGCTAAGGCAAGGAGGTAAAACACCAGTAGTATACAACTCTGGCATAGGAGCTATGACTCAAAACTGAGTAATGGAAAATAACCTGTATGAATGCTGGAAACAGAGGTATGTAAGAGCTAAAAAGACATGCACTCCTGAACTCCTTAAGGTGCCACTGTCCAAAAAACATATGTTGGAAAAACAAAAAAGTGGTGCACACAAAATGTAGAGAACTGTAAACCATTTATTTAAATCTGCATGGTATAAGGAACACTGACCAGCTATCCTGGTAGCTGGCACTGTTTGTTATACCAATGCACCTTTAAATAAATGGTTTACAGTAACTCACAGTTTGTGGAAATGGAAATAGGAAGTCATTATAACTCATGGTTAAATATGCCTGGCTGCTTGGTTGCTGAACCTAGTATACTGTGACAGAATGGCATGAAGATACAGGGAGCAAGCTTAAACCAAGCACAGAGTTTGACTGAGGTAAAAGAACTCCAGCTTAGCATGAGTGAGCCCAAATGAGGGGCGCTAGGACCCTGGTGTGGCAGTGTTCAGTGGAATTGTGGTAGCTTACCCATCTCGCATAGTAGACATAGGGTCTGGCTTCAGCAACAAACACCAACTCCTACTGGTTCTGAAAAAGCTCCCCTGCCAAGAGCCTGAGGCAAGGGGAGCACAGACTGGATGGGCTGCAGCAAGCTGAAAGGGTTAAACAAAGCCTAAAAGCTGTGGCCACAGAAGGTACAGGGAGGGTGAACTAAATGGAGCAGCCATGCAGTGACCAACAAAAAATTTCAAGCATCCAAGGAGTGCTTGGACATGTGTGGTTTTAAACCTTGCAGAGTGGGGCTCTGAGTGCATCACCTACTGCCCCTCCAAAGCACAGACAAAGCCTTTTAAGCAGAGATGGATCAGGTGCAGAGGGGGTGCACAGTTCAGTTTGTAGTTTCCATGGAGTGCCCTGCATGTGCAGAAGGGGCATTCTACAGGCAGACGAGCCATTCTTCACCTGAACCTTACTCTGTAAGTCATGATGTTCAAATCAACTTTACACATAGGTGATTGTTTTTAATCTGTTCCTGTATTGCTCCAGTTACTCATTTCCTCTCATGGCCCTATCCCCATCATGTGATTGAATTACTCCAGTTATGGAATTCTAATTTGCACCATTGATACCAATCAAATAAAATGCATTTATAAATACCATTAGCATTACGTAACACCATGCAGTCCATAAATCCAAGAAATCATTCCCTCTGCCATCACGTTCAACATATCAGACACACAATGGTAACTGTTCTGTCTAGCTTTGTTGGCAAGAATACAGCAGTAAAGAAACCAGCAGAACACACCATTGCTGTTATGACCTGTTTGATGGTATTTGCAGACACTGATATTAATTTATTCTGTGTTTTATGACCCAGCATATTGAAAGTAGTAGCATCATACTTTCCAAAGAAGCTACAGAAGTTTACAAAATGACCCTGTCTGTTCTCTGAAAATCAACTTTCATCATACCATCATGACGCCAAACCCTGTCTGGCCAGAAAGAGCAGAACATCACACACTTTCAAAGCACATTCCCCATGGCATACTCTTTTGTACTGATTCTTGATAGGAGGTTGACAGGAGCAAGTGCACAGACCCTGATTCTTCCATCTGCATAGCATCTGCCCAGCTCTCCATGCACTAAATAAGTACTTTTGAAGAGGCATGTGTGGATCCTTGTTCTAAAAATATTTTCCAGTCTGTAAATCCTTCCTTAGTAAAAGCATCTTGGTAACCACTTGAGTCACAGAGATTCAACCAGAGAAAGCATCCTGCTGCCTTCTGGGAAACATTGTATTTAATAAAAGAAGATCTATTAAACCATGGGATGAAAATGCCAGTTTTTGCCTTCTAACATGTTAAAGGGTAAATAGGATATCTTGAAAGCAATGCACCTGGTGATTTGTTTCCCAGATCAGACTGAACTGAGCAGTACCTGCTGATGAAACTGGTAAAGCAGAACTGGAAGTAAGAGAAAATATCATTGCCTTTCTCCCCACATACAGTACATTGCCACAGGCGTGCTGGCTGGTGTTTCCAAGCTCTGTTACCTATTAGTAAGGAAGTGTTGGATAGGCGACAGATTCAAACTGAAATAAGGTAAAGCATTTGTGGATTATGGACTAGAGCACACATCCACCAACAGAATTCTGAAATATTTATTTTATGAATGTTGTTATAGAATGTGCCACATGGGCATTATTTAGAAAAAAAATGAATGTGCTGAAATATCATTTAGACAGTCAGAAAGTACTATACAGTATTCCATACACGTACCATAGAGGCACTACTGAAAAAAGTTAATGTGCTGAGGCATGCAATCAGCAAGGCACATGGCCAGTAAGTACTGGGGTACATGCTACTCAATTTAGCACACAGGGAAGGAAATTATTTTATACAGTGCCTTTCATACTGGACAAGTTGTATCTTGAAGTACTTTACAATCCAGAAGAGGGAGAGGGAAGAGTTCTGCTCCATTTTAGTGCAATGGCCTGGAACATTCAATAAGGAGAGATTAAACGAAGAGAAATTAAAAAGAGTTTATGCACAAGGAGGTTAAGCTTTGAATCACACAATGAGTTAATGGCAGTTATGGGAGTCAAACCCTGGCCTCCAGGTTCACAGTTCTACACTTTAGCCAGTAGGTCAGACTCATTCCACAGATACAGGTACAGGCACTACTGGAGGAAAAAATAGTATTCTGTAATATTATTTAGACATGCAGACAGCAGGTGTACATGTACCTCATAGGACCTGCCATGAGGGCACTATTAGGAAAATATTGATGTTTTCAGGAAGGGAATTTGATTTTATTTGTACCTTTCAAACAAATTACATCCTAAAACACTTTACAGTCCAGGAGGGGGTGGGGGAGGTTGCTACCATTTTTAGTGCACAGGGAGATTTGAAAAGCAGAGCTCTAAATCTGAGAGAAATTAAAGAGCGAGGTGAAGCACAGGGAGGGTACATGAAACATTATTCAGACACAACACATCAGACACTGCTGTCTATTCCAAAATTAACCTTCATTTATTTTCATAAAAATTATAGCTTTCGACTGAAATGCTAACCTACAATAATAACATTTTTAGCTAAAAAAATAAATGATGAGTAGATCCCCATGTAAGGGCTTTGTTGCCTACCTAGCAGCCTAAAAAGAGTTTGGTATCTAATTATCTCTTGTGTTGATAGGGTTCGATTCTGATTTAAACAGTTCATTAGATATATTTTTTTTTAAACTGAAAAAAAACAACCAGCAAAAAAAACAAACTCCAGATGAGGCCTCACCAGGGATCTGTACAGTGGCAGAATCACCTTGCTTTTTCCACTGCCAAAACCCCACCCTATATAACCCAGCATCCTTGATATCTTGCTGTATATCATGTTGCATTGATTTGTTTGCCTGAGGGAATCACTGATTATGACTCTCAGATCACGCTCCTCTGTTGAAGTGGCCAGTCTAATTTAACGAGATTTTTACCAATCTTGAGCCTTACCATCTTGGCTTCCCCACCTCTTGCCTTCCCAGTCAGCCCATCAGAGGCATTGCAATGAGGTGCTTCAACTCTTATTTAAGGTAGATGAAAAAGGTGCTGAGGGGAGTGATGAGTCTCTTACCTAGACTGCTAAAAGTCACATCACCAGTGATATTCAAACCAATTGCTTCTCTGTTTAACCTTTTACTGACTTCTGGCCAGGTGCTTGATAGCTGGAAAAAAGCCATTGTGGTTTCTACTCACAAAAGGGATTCTTATCCTTATATTGATAGTTACAAACTTATATCTTGTCTAACTGTTGGAAAAATTAGTACAACGACAAATCATTCATTAAATTAATTCCCATAATCTCCTATCCCCTAGTAAGCACAGGTTCAGAAAACACCATGGGACATTTACTAATCTGGCTATGCTCATTAATGATCTTTACCAGGTCTGCTGACAGGTGCCATGTTTCAGTGGAGTCTGAAGGAGAAAGGGGTCACTATGAGGGTGGCTCTGATGATTTTACAGAGATTTTAATTCAGGAGGTGTAAAGTTAATACTGTTATAGAAGCACCAAAGGGATTTACTGTGAGTTTGACAGACCTGGAACTTGTCACATGACCTCCACCTCCTGTTTTTGTGAGGGGTAGAGGTTTGCAGGCTGCTGTCTTATAGGGGACAGTTTGAGGAGCCCTTTAGAGCTCCTTTGTGGTTGTTTAGGTTGCCTTTTTAATGACAGTCTATGGCCACAGCCTAAACCAGTCTGGACATTTTTGAGGGTTGCAAGGCAACCACCTGATAGTGCTGTGTGCAGCGTCCACCCTGCTCCCTACAAGGAAACTGCAAATAAAGCAAATGTGGACCAGAATTTTTTTACACTAGCAGGTGGGGAAGTAGGGGTAAGGTGTACAAATTGCAATATGATTACTCTGCATGAGGTAAAAGAGTACAATCAGAATGTTTGCAAACGATACATTGAAATAAAGAGTCTGAAGACAATGATTGTAAGTTTAGAATTAGAGATCAAATGTATTAGAGGACTGTTGACAGAACAAACAAAGAATAGCGAGAACTCTATAAGTAGTAGGAATATATTAAGCAATACAGAAATGTCAGGCAAAGAACTGCAAGAACTGGATAAGGAAGGGAAAACATTGAATACATCCACTAGTAGTCAGGCCAAAAAAGGGAGGAGAGCTATGGAATTCACAATACCATTGCACAATAAGTATACACCGCTGGAACACTGGATGGATAAAATTAATGAAGAGGCAAATGAGATATTGCATGTAGTTACAGACATAATTCCAGACCAGAACAATATGCAGAGAAAAGACGCGGAAAGGACAAACATTGCTGAAAACACACAAGTAGTAGACATGGACACACAAGATCATGAGCAGTTAGCAAATACAGAGGGGAATGAGTCACATAGCCAGCATGAAAAACAAAAAGACCAGTGTACATATTAGGTGATTCTATTATTAAGTACACTGATCATTATACCACAATTTTAAATAAGGAGTTGATCAGTAGTAGCTGTTATTCAGGAACAGGATTTAAGGGTATTTTGACAGAGATCCCCAGAGTTATAAAATAATCAGAAGATAGGCCTTTGGTTATTATCCATGTGGGTATAAATGATACTAGAAGATCTTCCCTGGAAGAAATTTATAATGGTCTAATTGATATACATCACACACTGGTAGAGTTAAACCATGAAGTGATCTTTTCAGAACTACTTACTGTACAAAGAGCTAATTATTATGTTAATTGTAAAATAATGAGGCTAAATAATTGGCTTCATTATTGATGTTTGACCAAAGAGGTACAGTGTATAAGAACATAGGAACATTTTGTAAATAATGAAAGATTGTTTAGTAGAGATGGATTACATCTAAGTCAATCAGGGAGCAAAAAATTAGGACAGTACTTTGCTGAGACCATATTGACATGTTTAAACTAAACAGACAGGGGAGAAGGGCCAACACATACATGCAAACTCTTAATTATCATCATATGAGCTATTTGTCACAACTTAAAATGAATAAAAGGAGAGATAACAGCAAAGACCTGAACTGTGTACTCATTAATGCATGTAGTCTGAAAAATAAACTGGAAGAACTGCAATATAGCCTTAAAAGGGATAATATTTCTATTTGTGGAGTCACTGAGACTTGATGTAAGGAAAGAGACTAGGGAATACAAATCCCAGGATATAATGTTATTCACAAGGAAAGACCCAATAAAACTGGAGGGGGGTTAGCACTATATGTGTCAAATAGTCTTAGAATGATGGAAGTTAAACAAACAGAAGTACAGCAAGACAGTGAGATTCTCTGTGCAGATAAATAAGAAATTAACACTCGGTCTTGCATATAGACCTCCAGGGTACAATATGGAACAAAATATAACATTTTTAAACTTAATAGAAAAGGTAGGACCTAAAGGTGATTACGTCCTAATGAGTGATTTCAATTTACCACACATAAATCGGTTAGGGCTAGAAGGAAAAAGTGCTATAGGAGAAAGATTGGTACAAATAACAATACAAAAAAATTTACAACAATTAATTACAAGTAATACCAGAGGAAACATTATCTTGGACCTAGTCTTTTGTAACTTCCCAGACCATATTGATAAAATCAAGATACTTGAATCACTAGGCTGTAGTGATCATTACACTGTTGGATTTAAAATTAAAACATCCTGGGACAGTATAAAAGACTTAACCAAAACAAAATGTTATAACAGGGCAGATTTTAATAGAATGAAGAGTTTTCTCTCTGCCTGGAAATGGGAAGCAGATTTAAGAAATGCAGATCTAGAAACATCCTGGGAAAAAAAATTATGATAAAATCAATTATTGTATAAGTAATTACATGTCCGAGGTGGGTAAATATAATAGTTTGGGTAGGGTACTCCCACTGTTTAACAAAAAGATTAAAAAACTTATAAACCAAAAGAAGAAAGCATTTAAGAAGCATAAGAAAAAAGCAAACTAATGATACCTGGATCGATTATAAAAACAAGACAAAGATCTGTAAAAGGGCCATTATAGAAGGGAAAAAAGACATGGAACTTAACTTAGCCACGACAGTAAAGAACAACACTAACACATTTTACAGTTATATAGGAGCATTATGGGGAAACCAAATGAGTATAGGACCACTAGTAAAGGATGGTATGTTAATTATAGAAGAATCTGAGATGACAAGAAAATTTAACAATTACTTCTTAAGCATATGTCAAAGGCAAGACAGGGTCTCCATACCTACTTATAATCAATTTCAGCCACAAGAAGAAATACAAATTACAGAACAAGAAATGTATAATAAAATTTTAAAAACTCAAGCCAGACAAATCTGCAGGACATGATGAATACACCCCAAATTTGTTAAAACATTATCAGACAAATTAATTGGATCATTAATAGGGATGCAGCAAATTTAAATTTTGGTGGTAAAGTGCCGGCAAAGTGGCCAAATTTGCCTGGCAGAGTAATTAGTGAAATTTTCCCACATAAGGCGGAATTTCACCTAGGTGAAATTTTGCCTTCCGTGGGTGAAATTTTGCCTTCACGAACAACATTCCACCTTCCGCGGGTGAAATTTCACCACTGAAGGTGGAATTTCGCTGTGGAAGATGAAATTTCACCATTCTGCTGGGTGAAATTTTGACAACTGATAGGGCTAATTTGGCATTTCGCTCTGCGAAATGGGTGGACTTTCTCAGATTACTCCGTGAAGTGAATTTTGCTCACTTTGCCCACCACTAATCATTAACTATACTATTTAATAAATCTATCCAGGAGGGGAAAACTATTAAAGAGTGGAGAGATGCAGAAGTTATCCTGATCTACAAGAATGGGTAAGAAACATATGGTGTCAAATTACAGACCAATTAGTCGAACATCCATCATAGGAAAATTAATGGAAGGTATCATACAAGATAAAATTAACGAGTACATCAGTAACTGTGGAAATATGGACATAACACAACATGGGTTCAGTTCAGGGAAATCCTGTCTTTCAAATATGCTGTCATTTTTTGAACCAGTGAGTATTGCACTTGACTCTGGCCTTTCTGTTGATGTAGTTTATTTGGATTTTTCTAGCACATTCACCACTGTTTCACATAAAGAATTAATTGAAAGATTGATTGAATTCCAGTTGAATTATAATCTTATATCATGAGTGAATTCATGGCTAAATGACAGGAGACAAATGGTGAAAATAAAAGGTTATTTCTCAGAATGGGGTACTATGAAGAGTGGGGTTCCTCAGGGATCGGTGCTTGGCCCGACATTTTTCAATGTTTTTATCCCGGGAATGCAGACATCAGATAAGTCATGGTTGGCTAAATATGCAGATGATACTAAAATAGGAGCCATTGTTAATAACCAGAATGATGGGAAGTCATTACAAAAAGACTTGGATCTAATTTATAATTGGGCAGGAAAAAAAACATGAGATTTAATGTTGAAAAGTGTCAGGTCATGCACTTTGGACATAAGAACCCACAACCCCCTACTCGGCATGGCCTGCATCTCCTATACTAACCCAGCTCCAAACCTAATCTATCTCAGCTTGCCTACCCCCCTGTATTTCACTCCCCTTAGCATGCTCTGTTCTCTATATCAGCACACACTTGCCTACCCACCCCTGTGTAGTCTATCTTACCTGTCCCCAACCACCCTCTACTTGCCTTGACTGATATATCTCTGAAGCTTGCCCTACCACAGACTTAAATAACCTCAGTTTCCCATCCCCTGCATCTAACCCCCACTTGCAATTATCAATTATATTTCTTGTATCTTCCTTGTCTGTTTATAAATTTGTCTTCCAGTAGGGTCATATCTGCTGTATGACTATTTTCTTATTTTGCGTTATACCCATGTATCTTTTATCTATTCCTTGTACTCTGTAACTACACTGTTTTGCTCTACTGGCAAAATTGTATCATCCAAATGCCATAATTGTAATACTGCTCTGTATCCTACTCCTTAAAAACTTGTATATTATCTGCACTGCATAACTTGATGAGTAACACCATTGTTTATACCTTGCTGTAACTACCTATTGTTGTATCTCTGTACTGTTTTACCCTGTAACCTCCTTTGTTATGCCTGAAAATAGTAATCTCTATGGCTAGCACACCTACCTAGTAAACAAAAACTAAATAAATAAATAAACCAGTTACCAGCTAGGCAACATCATACTCCTGGAAAAAAGTAATGAAAAGGATCTAGGGGCGATTATGACAAATAAGTTTCCTCTAAGTACACACTCAAAGTATATAGTTCAGAAATGTCGTAAAATTCTTGGCTGTATTTTTAGAAATATTAAGTGTAGAAATAAAGAGGTAATCATTCCAGAATATTCATCATTGGTTAGATCATACTTAAAACATTGCTCCCCTTTCTGCGCCCCTCAAACAATAAAGGATAAAAAAATCAATGGAGAGAGTGCAGTGCAAAATGACTAAAAAAATACATAACATGGGTAACAATTCATATCACGTCAGACTGATTGAATTGAATCTATATTCTGTTGAGTACAGAAGATTAAGGGGAGATCTCTGTTATGTATATAATGCCAGTAAGAATAAATTCTTATGGGAATCAATAGGACTACAGAAAAGTCTAAACTTAATGACTACAAGATCACATAGTCTGCAGTTAAAAGGGGACTTGTATAGGACTAGTATGAGGGGCATGCAGTTCAGTCAGTGAGTGGTTAATGTTTGGAATGAATTGCCAGAGAAAGTTGTGTCCTGTAGTTCTTTGACATCCTTCAAACATAGTTTGGATCAACATATGTGAGAGGAAAAATGCAGGCAATACCACTAACTAGTGATGAGTCATTATGGGTCATTTGATCTTTAGACTCATAACTTACCTATGAACCTATGTTTAGGCAGCATGTCTAAAGCTTTTGCTCTTGTCAATCATCAGCTGCTGCTCCTTAAACTTGAGGCCCAGGTTTTGTTCACTCACCACTTGGCTGGGTCCATGACTACATAGCCAATCACACCCAGATTGTCAAATTCCAAATTCCAAGATACCCTTTCCTCCCCCTTGTTGTCAATCACAGTGTCCGAAAGGCTCAGTACGAGGCCCTATACAGTTCAATGTCTAGTATTATTGATTAAATAAATTTGGGTCTGTGTTCTGACCTTCATCTTCAGACCTGGTTTCAGGGCAATAGGCTGTTGCTTAGTAGAAGCAAAACTAAGGCTATGCTCTTTGGCATCTTGTTGAGCTGGCCTTTTTTTGCCAACAACGTCTACATTTCCTGTGCTGAACATTTTATTGTTATTACAAGCTGTCCACCAGAAACTTTGTATGCTACTCTATGTAGTGTCAGAAACTGTCTGACTCCTGAAGCCACAGTCAGTATGGCACAACAGATGCTGCTACCTCAAACTGAATATAGCCCTTGTCTGCAATCTGGCCCCTGCTTCTGAGCTACAGAGGAAAGCAGTGCACCACAACCATATTGTATGGGTTACAAATGTACAAATGTGCCATTGCTTCTTGTACTCCAGACTCAGCTGGCTATCACCAGACAATAAAGAACTGCACAACCACTGCTCTCCTGCTTACAACATGATGTCTTATCGGTACCCAGGTCACCTACCTAGCCTCCTGGTTTTACACCCCAACTAGAACACAACCTCTTCATTCCATGAACACTGATCTTCTTAATGTTGTACAGATTAAGACAACCATGGGGCAAAAAGCCTTTGGTTTGGTGGCCTCCAGTATTTGGAACTCCACCTTACATTCTGACTACAAATTACCATGTTGCTGTCAAATCAAGGTTTAAGGAACATCTCACAGTGAACAACACCTGTAACTTTCTCTGAGATTCTCTACATAGCTTATCTGCCCTGTACTGTGATTTTTATTCTACATTCCTTAACGTCATTACACTTGGGTGTGGGGCTCGAGGTGCTGTCTGTTCCACTTTAAATCATTAGTACATCACTAAGGAGTTTTGATCCTTACTAATGATTTCAGGACATGTGTCCAAAACAGGCTTCTTAAACATGTAAGAGGGTTTACTCATAAGATAAGGTCTGGGCATGGAATTCATCTTAGTCATTTTTAGCCTTCTTAATCTCCATACTGTACTTTTTGTTTTGTTTATTTGTAATAATCTTGTTTTCCTTCTTTTGGGGTCTCTTCCTGATGTTGCCATTTCCCACCTGTATTCATTTTTATGGCTGCATATATGGAGCCCTGCAGAAGTTTTGCTAGGACAGTGAAAAGGGGCTGTGGAAGCACATGACCAAATACCTCAGCTCTGTGCTTCCACAGTGCTGTGGTCCCATGTTCACTGTGCTGCCATCAGAGCTGGTGGGATAGTTCTCCACTGCCCCTCCCCTCCACAGGCCACATGCTCCCCCCCATGGGGTCACTGTATTGTTTCCGACCATCACTTCCGCAGTTACAGGTGAAACAAAAGAGCCTGCCGTGCCCAAGATGCCCACTGTGAGCTCATTGCACATACGCAAGTATCGCGCATGCACACAACTGTCATGGCAGCAGCCTTGTTTGGAATGGTGGGCTCTTTCTCACACATAGACAGTGACGAGTACTGTGCAAGTATGGCATCGGCCACAGCTGGAGCTTGGAGTACTTTTTACACGAACTTGCCACCCTGAAGCAACCATATTGGCTCTGACCAAAATTTGTTATAATTACTGATTGGTTCAGCTGATGTCACTGGGTTCTGGAGCACGAGTATTAAATATAGTAAAAGTTGGCAAGAGCCAACAACAGCTGCCTTGTTATTATCATGATGTGTATTGTTTATTTTTCTATGTTGTTTTGAAATTTGGGTAGCTACTGTATATGGTCTTTTATTTATTTTTCCTTACCCCACTTTTTGTGTGCGTTTTGTGGAAGTATAATTTCGATGTTTGCATGATTAGGGAGCAAAATTTGTATTTATTGAACAAATCTTGATTTGTCTGTGTATTTAGGGTGGTTGGGGTGGTCACCTTGGACTTTTAGTGCAGTGCAGGGTTGAGATGTGTAGAAGCGTGAGTGAGGTTTGACACATCCACACCAGTGACCACCTGTGACAGCTCCGTCCTGTGGAGAACCCCATCAGTTCTCCCTACAGAGGTTCTCAGCTGCTGTAGGGGGCTGGAGATTCTTTGAATGAGGGGAAGAAACTGCAGTGAATGTCCTGAGTATAATGGTTGGGGGGGCAGGATCAGAGTGAAGAGAACTAGGAGACATCCAGGGAGGATTTTGAATCAGGACCAGGGCCCACCATGGCTGGTTCCCCTCTCCAGGGCCTTGTCTAATGTCACAGAGCAGGCAGTAGTCTGTCTGGCCAGAAGTACTCCTCTCCTTCAGGCCATTCTTTGCAGTGCAAGGTCACTGAAGAATAAGACAGCAGTAATGGAAGGTTTATCACTGATTTCTCTGGTAACCTCGTTCGTATAATGGAGACCTGGTTGGGCAATGACTCCAGTACTGTTTTGGAGGCATCTGTCCTGCCTGTTTTTTCTGTGGGGCATTGTCCAAGGAGGGATTTCCGGGGGGGGAGGGGTTAAATCCACCTTGGGACTCCTCACTGCACTCCCTATTGGAACTTTCAGATGCTTTGAATATGTGGTGGCTAGGTGTGGTCTGGGTGTTAGTGGCAGGATCATTCTTATATACTGACCTCTGGGCTGTGGGAGTGATTTTTTACAGGAGTTTGTGGACTTCATGGTCAGACAGGTGTAGGACTCCCTTGACTGTTGGAGCTGGGGGACCTTCATGCCTGGGTTGACAATGAATCCTCACATTTTGAACAGAAATTCCTCCAGCTGGTGTCATCACTGGGACTAACATAGGCAGCTGCCTTGGAACTCACCAACATGGCCACACTCTGGACCTGATCTTCTCATTGTGACTTGACATTAGTGCGGTCAAGATTGATCAGGTCTTCTGATTGGATCATCATGCAGTGTAATTCCTTTGTGGGGTGCCCTATTTGTTTACTCCCTCTGCGGAGATCACCTGGTACCATTGGATACATATTTTGGGGCCTCAAAGGCTCCACGAGGTACTGGATGTCTCTATATTACTTGCTTGTGCACAGGACTCTGAGAAGCTATGGAGCACTATAATATGGTTCTCATGGCTGCCTTAGACTCTGTTGCACCCTATCGCATTCATCACTTGACATTCCATAGTAGCTCCCCATGGTACTGTGATGAGCTGCATTGGTTGGATACTAAGGGACAGAAGTTGGAGCATTCTTAGAGAAGACCCCAGTCTGAGGAGTACAAGTTGGTACTAAGAACTCATTACGGTGCATATCAATGGTCAATTGATCCAAAAAAAACAAGTGTTCCTGTCAAGGCCAATTGCTGCAGAGGAAAATCATGCAGATCAACTCTTCTGCACTGTTGACAGGTTGTTAAATCCTTCCTGTCAGCCAGAGCTTTTTCAGTAGAAAAGTGTGAGGAATTTGGATGATTTTTCTCTGACAAGGCGTCCTTTATTGGACTGGGTATCTTTTCGAGCAGCCTGTCATGGGCCAGTAATAGTCATTCTTTTGGTGACATAGAAGAATCTGCCTACCTTTCAGTCAGTTTCTGATTAGGTACTTCGGGTAGTCTCTAATTTGTGCCCCCACCAGCTATATGCTGAACCTGGGACCAACCTGGCTGTTTCTGGGTTGTGGTGAGTCCCTGGGTTGGGTGTTTACTAAGATCATTAGTAGTTTCTTGAGGGTGGGTGCTTTTCCATTTGCCCTGAAAAAGGTTGTGGTTAGACTACTCCTTAAAAAGCCAACCTTGGGCCCTGATGTTCTGGCGAATTATAGACCGATCTCTAATCTTTCTTTTTTGGGGAAGGTTATTGAGAAGGTGGTAGTGGAGTAACTTGTGGACTGCCTGGAGAAGTTTGCCATCTATGAACCTCTCCAGTCAGGTTTTTGGCTCCATCATGGTACTGAGACTGCACTCATCAAGATGACTCATGGTTTCTTCCTAGTGAGGGACCGAGGACTTTGTTCCATCTTGGTACTCTTGGATCTGTCATTGGCATTTGACACAGTTGACCATGGGGTGCTATTGAATCACCTGAGGAACTATGTGGGTCTCACCGGCATACTGTTATGCTGGTTCGAGTAATACCATAACAAGGAGAATGCAGCAGGTAGACCTAGGTAATTTCATGTCTGGGGCCTCTTTGCTATCCTGTGGCATTCTTCAAAGCTCAGTCCTTACCCCTATGTTGTTCTCTGCACATAAATTGTCCTTTGGTAGGCTCATCAGGTGATGCAGTGTTGAGTTTCACTGTTATGCTGATGATACTGAGCTGTACATGTGCTGCTCTTCTGGTATGAATTATGTGACTTCGATGCTGGGGCGATGACTTGCTGAGATAAATAACTGGATGGCCTCAAACTGGCTATGTCTCAGCCCAAGAAAGACAGAGATCATGGTGACTGAGCCGGGCCGCTAGAGCTCTCCAGTGGTGGGAGGTCTGGTTCTTCCTTAAGTGGGCAGACAATCTCTTGTAGCTGTCAATGTGGTTAAGATTCTTGGGGTCATTTTGGATTGCAGGCTGACACTAGAACAACAGCTGTCAGTGGTGGTCTGATCTATCTTCTGTCTTCTCTGAAACATCATCAAGATCAAATTGCATCTGGCTCCTGAGGACCTGGTGGCGATCTTTCCATGCTTTCATCACCTATAGGTTGGACTGCTGTAATGCTCCTTACTTCAGGCAATCTGGGAGGTCTTATGTGATGCCTGCAGCTGGTCCAGAATGCTGCAGACTGGCTGGTAGTGGGCTCTTCTCAGAGTGATCACATCATGCTAGTTTTACAGGCGCAGCAGTGGCACATCACCTTCAAGATACGTTTGTTAACTTGCAAGGCCCTATGTGGTTTGGGACTGGACTGCTTGAAAGATCTTCTGGTCCATTACCAGCAAGTCAGACCCATTCACTTCACCAATGTAGGCCTACTCATTGCCCACACTTCCCATCTGGGACTCTCTGGGGACAGAGCTTTTGGAGTGACAGCTCCAATCCCATGGAATTCACTTCCTGGGAACATTTATATGGCCTACAAGGTGGAGGCTTTCAAAGCCTCTCCAAATACCTTTTTATTTGAACAAGCTTTTGTCAGCTAGCAATTTTTATCAAGTCTGTATTTTGATAAGTCATATTTGGCTATATTTTATATTTCTGATATTATGGTTTGCTCGTTTTGCTTTTTTGATTGGTTATATGTACAGCTCTCTGAGTCCCTAGGATAGGGGCTTTATAAATGAAGACAGTCTTGCCTTGCCTACAGTCTAGCCCACATAAACACAGATCTTCTAAGTAAATAGCTTTTCTGTTTCCAATTTTTTTTATCTTATGTTATTCAGCACATTTACGTCAGTCATTATGGCCATTTAAGTGAATAACTGTGATTTTAGTTTTGTGCTTTGCTGCTGGTTCTCATCAGCATTAATGACTGCTAATGACCTGCTACATGTTGTTCAAAGATGCAGTATGATGGATTTACATGTATCTAGTCACAGTTTCTGTTTTTGCAGCCAAGAAGGAAAGAAATGTGAGCTATGAATTGCCAAAAAAGTTCAGGCTATTAAAATGTTGACTGCTCCTCAGATGGTACAGAACAAGGTGGCCAGGTGGATTGACATTTCACAACCCCAAATAAGTTGCATTGTGAAAAATGAACAGGGCATCTTGGATAAGTTTCATCAAAATTCAACCCCTTGAGGAAATGTAAAAGAGAGGCCATGGACTCATCAGTAGATGAAGCACTTATTCAATGGTTTGAGCATGCAAACACTGTTGACCCACCAGTTTCTGGACCACTGCTTCTCATCAAAGCAAAAATATTGGCAGTCAGTCTTGGGAGGGAGGACTTTGAACCTGTCAGTTGGTTGTGTCTATTTGAGCAGAGGCATGACATTGCTTTTAAGTGGCACATGGGGAAAAATATGTTAACAGCCCATCAACTGACAACTGGGTTTCTGATTTATGCTGACAAATTTTAGCAGATTACCTTTTACAGCAACCACTTTATGTCTGCTACATTCATCTGCTTGTAAAAACACTGAGTAGAACCTGCTTGCTTACAGAATAGCCTGCTCAAACTAATAAGTTTTGACCATATCATGCCCTATTCATTTAAGCAGGCCACACTGTATTATTGGGATGTACTTGTAGGTGTTCTATTTTATGTAATTATAGTCCATAGTGTAGGCTTTGTTCTACATGGAAATCCATGCTACTAAAACCTTGTTGTACCACAGTTCAAAGGTCATGGAATGCAATTGTACCCTTCTGTGGTACAACAATGTTCCAGCTGTTTTCATAATTGCACGAGCCACCCATGAATCTTAATAGAAAACCACCATGCGCACATCAAACAGCAGAAAGAGAAAGTAATCTGTCTTGATGGCAATGCCATCTTTTCCAAAAGTAGAGGGCGAGTGCCAGAAGGATTCTTTATTCTTTGGGGAACCATGCACTTTAAAAATGCTGGATGTGACACTTTTTGCACAACCAGTCTGTGTTGCCACCTCATGGTTTTATTTCCCTATGCCCTCTTAAGCTTCACTCTTGAGGTCAGAGGGAATCAGAACCCTCTGTGGCAGCACAGTCTGGTTGTGCACAGTTGCCCATGCAGTATTCTGTATGTTATAGCCTACACCCATGCTAGTTCTAACATTTCTATGTTACCCCACCCTTACAGTATAGTAATATAACAAAGAAATTAAAGCTCTGCACATCATGGGCCAGATTTTAAAAGCATGGCGCAGGGCTTATGCTAAGCCCTGCGCCATGACATTTAGGTTCTGGATGCAGTTGCAACAGTTTTCATGATTTACAGCAGTGTGCACCAATATCTGGTGCAAGCTCCATAAAAAAGGCCCCCTGGATTGCCGCAAGCTATACCAGAAAAAGTTGATCTAACGTGTGGCAATTGCCACATGGAATAGAAACTCCAGTTAGAACGCTGCAAGCCCCATGCGCCATATCGTCAGTGCACCCGGGGCTTGCAGTGATCTAAGCCTTTTGAAAATCATGCCCCATGTGTCAAGCTTACACAGAAGCAGCTGTTGAACACACACAAACCCATGCAGACACGAATAGTGGCACACACATACACGCGCACACACACACACACAGACACGCATACACACAAGCATATGTACACATACACATACACATGCACACACACGCGCACACACATACACATGTATACACACGCACACACACATATACACATGTATACACATACACACGCACGCACACACACACACACCAGTACTGTGCATACAGACAGAATGAAGGTATGGTATTTCCAAGCAAAAACAATTGTAAATGACTGAGACCTCTCCACCCAGCCTTTGTATGAAATGAGGCAGAGAAAAAAGATTACTAGTTTCTGTGTGGTGAGAATGCAGTTTATGCTGTGTCAGGGACAGTAGATTCAAAATCACGTCTGAGATTATGAATAAGATTTTAACCTGTAACTGGCTAGAATATTACATAATCAATGCATGTTGGGGGTGTGAAGGGCAAAGCCCCCTACCTGATAATTAAGAATACTTTTAACCCTTACAGTACTGCAGGAGTATATATATAGTCCTGAATCTATATACATTCAGACATACTCAGCACTAAAGACAGCTTAAACCACCCCCTCTAATAACTGTTTACATGTCTTATAGCCTGCTCCTGGTGGAAATCTTGTTTGTAATGTCAGCTACCATTCTGAATCTACTGTGAGAGGTGTAAACTGCAGTTGCCCCTTTTCTGCTCCCCTCTCTTGCTCAGGAACATAGACTCTGTCATACATTAGCTCCGAACAGATCCCAGACACAAACTCCAGTCATACTAACAACCTCCATCAAAAGAAGGTTGTACACATTTATGAGCACAGCAGTTAAGGGATGGTTCATGGCTGGTCCTCAGTCATAACAGCACTGGGCCTCAGTCTTTATCTCCTGCACCAGGTGCAGAGATAGGACCATGTAAAACCATCTCACCTTAACATTATTGCCATATTATAATGAGGTGAGATCTTCTCAACCAATCAGATTGTTTATTTACAGAGCAGTGTGTGATGACAGTGCCTTGTAAATAAGCAAAAATATGAAAAAGGTACTTCTGTATGCACATTTTTAGATGTGTTTTTTTTTGTTATTCTGTTTTGCCACTCCCCCCTTACATCTCTGGTACCTGGACCCCCATTGCCACTTACCAAAGATCTTCCTAGGCCACCAGGCAGCCATGGACATCCCCTTGGAGGGTGATCTGAGGTGGGCAGGCCTACAGAAATAATCTGTGATTTTTAGACCCTGTCCTTGTGGGACAACTCAGTTGAGGACAGGGGCTGTATATAGCGGGGCTACTAATCTCTGGTGTAAGGCCCATTTTCCTTGTTCCTGAGTACTCCGAGGTGATGCAATAGGTGACATCATGACTGGCACATGCAGAGTATGCATGCACATTGATGCCCGCAGCCACCTCCTGCACTGTGTGTTCCTGTGGTCAGCTGGGTAGCAATGCTGCCATGGAGAAGACAACCCTCCCTTCCTGGTAGCAGAGAACATTCTCCACCCCCCAACTGGCCCTCGATGACCAGAGATTGCTCCCAATCCCAGGAGTGTGGCTGGGTTTTTCATATAATTTTATTGATTTTTATATACCACAAAAAGATATAAGACTTTACCAACAAATCTATGAAAGTGAAGTGGTACATTTCCTAGTTATAATACTACACAATCAATATACAGCCATAGAGGATAATGTATGGATTGCTATCAGTAACTGGCTTGTTAACCATCAGGAGGTTGCCATGGTGAACGTGTAACCCTCTGGAGCAAAGCTCGAGAGGTTTACGTCACCATGGCAACCTCAACATGATTAAACAAGTTTGTTGCCGATAGTAAACCATTCATTATCTTTTATAGTGTATGGTACACTTTTTCCAGGAGTCTATTCAGAAAATAGCACTTACAATACAATCGTCCCTCTCCTAGGCACTTCTCTTATCACCGACATGGCCATTTTGGAGTCGCATTCCCAGATTGCACATGCGCAGTTAACATACAGAGTAAAGGATGCGCAAGTGCAAATAGGTCAGTGTTATTATACCATCGATGTGACGTACTCATGATTGCATAACATCATCGAGACATCACATTGATAGTATAACAACACTATACTTCGTCCAATTTCCATATATGATAATGTTCTACCATTCATTATATACACATATATCTGTGTATGTGTGTGTATGTACAAAATACATACATACACTATATCTATCTATCTATCTATCTATCTATTGAGAGACAGAGAACAGATGTTGGTTAAGTGTGGTATATATAGAAATATACTATTGAGGGGGGCTAACTAGTACAATAACCCATGAGCCTGAAGGGTGAGTGGGTTTATTGAGCAAATTATCCCCTGAGATTGTAGATTTCCCTATGGCACATTAGCCATTATTTATCTTATGTAATGTATTGGTTTGGTTTCTGTGTGCAGTTTTGAAACTTTTCCCAGGTAGTATAGATTTTTTTTCCATAGTTGTAGTGTTTTTCCATAGTGTAGAGGGGCAGTGTTAGTGTAGGGTGGGTGTGTGCATTTTTAGCATGCGTGCACCCATTGAAGCACTTCCGCTATATGGAGGAGAGGTTTGTCAGACTTTCCTTTTAGGATGGTGTGTCAGTTTGCCTAGTCAGAAATTGCAGTCAATATTCTTATGCAATCAGGACTCAGAGCGAAGATGCAGTCAGGACTCAGAGCAGCAGTTTTGCCCACCGGTATATGTAAGGATCCTCATATGAAAGCCATTAACTGAAACTGTGAAGTTGGGAATGGTGGTCTATGATGAGGAGTGTCCAACAAATACAGGAGGGAGTTGGCCTGGAGCACAGCATGGCAAGTAAAGTCAGTTCTGGCTGTCTGAGAGACATGCTGTGACAGCTGCAGTAGTATGTTACTGCTTACGGACAGTTTTTCCTCAGGTTGTAAGCTGCTGTTTTGGGGGCTGAACTTCAAGAGGATGCTGGTATTGTGACATTGTTAAAGGACTTCTTAAGCTGATTATTATATGTGTTAGTATGGTGGTTGTTAAATGTTGTAGTAAGATGGTTGTTACACGTGTTATTAAGGAGCGTGTTACAGGTGTCATTGTGTGTGTAATAAGGTGGTTTGTAGTGCATTAGGCATTAATATATTATTAAGGCATTAATAACAAATGAATACAATGAAACTAGTTGTAACTAGTAGAATGGAACTCGCAAAACCTAGAGTGGACAAGGCAATGGGGCCAGATGGGATACATTCAAGTGGGTAGCCCGTGACATGGGCGACTGTGATTGTATGAACCACAAAATGGTGACTCAGTTGCAGCGCATGTCATGGGGACTACCAATGAGGTAGGGTGACCGGATGGAGGTGGGTTAACGCATATAGTGACAGGATGTCACTACACATACGTGCCATGGTGGGCTGCTGAGCTGGCCCCATGGCATGGTGGGTGGGTTTGCAGCTTGAGTGGACAGTGTGCTGTGTTTGGGTCTGGGCGCAGGTACATTTTTGTTATGCCCGGCCCCCAATTTTTTTTTAATGTTTGGCACCCCTGACATGCACCCCCCTGGAGTTGAGAATCCTTAAGTAGTTATAATTGTAAGTCTCCAGTGCCGTTTTGCTGTGTGCCGGGGAGTCACATTGCCAAAATTGATTTTCAGCTATGTGACTTCACCGTAATGGTGATCGCATTTAGGTGGTCACCATTATGACATAGAACCATTGAAGAATATTAAAGAATATTAAAGGAGCTTAGAGAGGTGCTCAAAGCACTACTGACAGCCCTGTTCAACAAATCGCTGGAAATGGATGTGGTTCTGGAGGACTGGAGGAGGGCAGATGTAGTCCCTTACCAAAAAAGAGGGAGCAGGGAGGAGGCTGGTAATTACAGGCCAGTCAGTCTGACCTTGGTGGTGGGGAAATTAATGGATTCACTGCTAAAGGAAAGGATTGTGGTATATTTTGAATCCAGCAGATCACAGGATCCTAGGCAGCATGGATTCACAGCGGCAAGGTCATATCAAACAAACCTGATAGATTTCTTTGACTGGGTGACCAGGGAATTAGATCAAGGAGGAGCGGTGGATGTGGCCTACCTTGATTTCAGCAAGGCCTTCAACACTGTTCCACATAGGAGGTGTAAAAAGCTGGGCAGCCTGAGAGTGGTCCCAAGGTGGTAAACTGGGTCAGAAATTGGTTCAGGGAAGAAAAAGAGGGTGGTGGTAAATGGAGTTCATTCCAAGGAGAGGAGGGTGACCAGCAGGGTGCCACAAGGATCAGTTCTGGGGGCAGTCCTCTTTAATGTCTTCATAAGTGACATTGCAGAGGAGCTGAAAGGGAAATATACCTCTTTGCAGATGACACTGAGCTCTGCATAATTATTTTTTAATAAATACATGTAAGCAGATTGGGGTTCCCACCCTCAGTACTGCTTTTATGGACCTCCTCCTCTCAAGGTCATCTGACACCATTTCTGTATAGTGCTCTGTCACTGAAGTACCCAATCCTAGAGTAGGAGTTTAGCCTGAAATAAAGAAAACTGCCCCTCGGTGATGAATTTCAATGTGGTTTTCAACTTTGATGCCTAGCTTTGCCATGTTTGCATAAGCTGGGCCCAAATTTTCAATATGGCCTTTTTGGGACCTCAACCTCATGACCACTGGCAGTGGAATTACGCAAATCAGACCAGAAAGCATTTCTATGGTTGCTTGGTGAAATCCCCATTCAGGCAGGATTTGAAAATTCCCACCACTCTTGTTCATGAGGTGGGATCATAAGAAGGCTATGTTGAAAATTTGAGGTTAAAATATTTAAAAATGTCAAAGTTATAAGCAGGGCCAGATTAAGGCTTAAGATTTAAGGGCTTGTAAACCTTTAACTCACAGAATCTTGTTGAATTTAAGTAAATATTGTTATTTTTACTTCTCACCAAAACCGGAAGCGAACAGACGCTTACTTCTGGTTTTTTGGCCCAAAACCTGCCCTCTAGCCAAGCAGGGTCTGCAGCCGGGTCAGTGCATGAAGATTGCGCAGAGACACGCCGCATTTGGCGCATGTCCACTGGGCACGCTGAAACTGCTGGCATTAGACAAACTTGAATAAGATAATTTTAGCATATCCTCTACTTAGTAAATATACACCTTTAATAATGGAAAAAGAACTTAGTAAGTGTATGCAATGTTTGATGAATAGTGAGGGAAAGTATGGGAGCGAGTATGTATGTACTAATTTCCATCTGATTACTACTCTTGAAGCAGAGATAGCGTTTCTGCTTAATATTAAACCAGTTTCTACTGATATTAGGGAATTGGAAAGTTACATTGATCTTATGGACGAACTACTTCATTCTAATGAACAATTTCCTTCACATTTAGGTAGCATTTCTATGCCTCCTGATGAGGAGACAATTGTAATGACTAGTACTAGTATACCTGTTGCCTCTGCCCCCTCTTATAAGGTGGATGATTATCCACCCTCTTCTCATGATAATGATGACTGGACCATTGTCACAAAGCCTCTTAAAAAAAGGAGGGGCGGTCAAATACACAATAATGCCCCTATTGAAACTCGTAATAGGTTTGAGCAATTGACTGTATCAAATAATTAAGTGCTACATGATTTATCCTGTGCATCACCCTCTGTTGATAATAATGGTTTAAAAACACTTTTCAATCAGGAGTTAATGCCCATGAATATCTGTCCTAGTAAGTCTCAAGCTACCAAATCAATACCTATTAAGTTAATTGTTCCAGAGTGTGTTAAACAATCACCTGTTTTTGATTCTTGTACCCCTACTATCTCAAAACAAGTGTTAGTCCTGGGAGATTCAATCATTAAGCACATTGACAGGGCGGTATGCAATAGTGACAAGAGCAACTGCACTTGTTCTAGCTTCCATGGGGCCAGGGTATCTGACATTAACTCCATGATGCCTAAAATTTTACAAAATGCGGGGGGAAAATCCACTGGTTATCATACATGCCGGTGTTAATGATATAAACAACACCCCGTTTAATCAGTTACAACAGGACTATGTGGTGTTATGTAATCTGTTACTTGATAGGGGATGCTGTGTATGTATATCTGAAATTCTACCTGTCCTGAGAGCAACATCTACCATGACGCAGAAAATCAAAGCCCTAAAGAATGGCTGAGAAAGTGGTGTTTTAAGCAGGATATGCCCTGTATTACCCACTGGTAATCATTTTCAGATCATTCTTCCTTGTTTTGCTGGGATGGTTTACATTTCAGTCATAGGGGTAGTACACTTATGGGGAAAAGTATCACTAAAATCATAAATCATTGTTTAAACTAAAAACAATGGGGGAGAATGGGTCTATTCCCAAGTCTCTGAATACTTACCAAAACATTATTACAACTAAATGTAAATTCCTAGCTTTGAATGCAAGATCTTTAAACCAACTCAAATGATCAGAACTAAAGCCAAATGTAAAACGTTAAATATAGGTGTGGTGGGAGTAACTGAAACTTGGTGGGATGCATCCTCAATTTGGTCCAGAGAAATTCCAGGTTATAAATTATATCATAAAAACAGATTAGATAAGCAAGGTGGTGGAGTCTGTATGTACATACAAAATGATATTCCTTCTTTTGAAGTGTGTTCTCCCTTTCCTTTGGAAAGTATATCGGTTAACATCTTATTGAAGGAACAGTCCTATATAACTATTGATAACATCTACCGACCTCCATCTGCAAATTCAGATTACACAACTGATATGTTTAAAGAAATTGCACATTTTTCAAAATCTCAAGATACTGTAATATTTGGTGACTTTAACCTCCCTCATATTAACTGGGACTCATTCTCAGGACAGTCATATGCCGAGAAAGGAATAATAGATGTGATAGTTAGTACTGGATTACAACAACTTGTTACTGAACCCACTCGAGGTCCTAATATTTTGGATCTATTATTTACTAACGTACAGCAACAAATTAGCAATTTACAAATTTAGGATCCACTTGGGACCAGTGATCATTCGTCTATTCTTTTTGAAATTCAACAGTTTAAAACTACACAAAGGAAGTTATACTGTGCAAAAAATTATAATAAAGCAAATTTTTCTAAAATCAATGAATACTTACAAAACATAAACTGGGAATATAATCTTCTTAATTGTACAACACAACAAACTTGGGACTTTTTTAAAAACACTGTACACTATTTGGAAAATACCTTTATTCCATCTAAGAGGAAATTTAATAATAAAGTAAAAATTCCTCCTTGGTTCAACAAGACAATTAAAAATCAGATTAAAATAAAAATTAAACTTTTTAGGAAACTTAAGAATAGTTCTGATCCACTTAAAACTACTCTATTACATAAATACAGACTATCTGTGAAAAATGTAAAAAATTCTATTAAATTGGCAAAAAATAAGCTAGAATGTAAACTAGCTCACACAAAAGACTGTCACAAATCTCCTTTCTCCTATATAAATAGTAAAAAAGGTGTATCAAGGACCATTGGTCCCATTATAACCAATGACTCTTCTCTATCTGATATAGAAACCTCAAATCTCTTTAATAAGTACTTTTGTTCTGTCTTCTCTCAAAAATCACCTATTAGTACATTTAAAGTTCACCACATAGATTATCATAGGTTCTATCCAACTGACATTATGCAGGCTATCAAAAAACTAAAAAAAATACTAGTCCGGGCCCAGACGGTATTCATCCATGGTTTCTGATTGAAACCTCTATAAATATTTCTATACCTTTGTCAATTATCTTCAACAAATCCTTACAAGAAAGCATTGTACCAAATGACTGGCATTCAGCAATAGTTACTCCCATATTTAAAAAAGGCAATAGAGGTTCTGTGCAAAATTATCATCCAATTAGCCTGAGATCAGTGGCTGGTAAATTAATGGAATGAGTAATGAAGTCTCTAATAGATCAAGATTGTAAAAAATTAGGAATTTATTATTCAAATCAGCATGGGTTTACTCCCAAATATTCCTGCACCACCAATCTGATATCTTTTTACAATAATATAAGTACTCTACTAGATGTGGGTATCCCTACTGATGTAATTCTTTTGGACTTTAGTAGAGCTTTTGATAAAGTCTCACATGAAAAACTCATTACTAAAATGCACAGTCTAGGTTTGTCACTTGATATTGTCAAATGGACTTTAAACTGGTTGACAAATCGTTCTCAGAGAGTCAGAATTAATGATATCTTGTCTGATTTGGGTAGTGTGACAAGTGGTGTACCACAGGGGTCGGTCTTGGGACCAACATTGTTTAATCTCTTTATCAGTGATTTGAAAACAGGGCCAAATAACTTCATGGTTAAATTTGCAGACGATACTAAATTGGAGGGCAAGGTTAATAATCAAGAAAATATTTCTGCAATAAAGAAGGATTTGGAAAAATTAACACTTTGGGCAAATGAAAATCATATACAGTTTAATCAAGACAACTGTTTAGTAGTGCATTTCAGTGTAAATAATCCAAAAATGATATATTATATAAACGGACTACCACTTCACTCATCAAATTGTGAAAAAGATTTAGGGCTATATGTTAATAATAAACTTACATCAAATGATCACTGTGTTAGAGCTGCTTGCATGACCAACAGACTTTTGAGGCAAATAAAATGCACTTTTGTTAATCGCACTGAACAATGCCTTATTCCATTGTATAGGGCATACATTAGACCGTATCTAGACTATGGCTCCCCTTTCTGGAATCCAAACCAAAAAAAAGACATAGCAATTCTTGATCAGGTTCAAAGGAGAGTAACTAGAATGATTCCAAGATTAACAAACTTGGATTATCAGAGCAGATTAAAAGCTACTGGTCTCTTCTCTCTTCAAACTAGAAGATTAAGAGGTGATATGCTCATGGTTTTTAATTTAATAAATTCACCAGATCTAATGGAAAAATGTGGTCTAACACTCTCCAAAAGGAGACGTTCCAAGACTGCATAATAAACAGCTTGAAGTAAAAACTTATAAAACCAGCAAAAGGTGAAACTTTTTTCCAATAAGAGCATCCATTGCATGGAACACCTTGCCACAAGAATTGGTAGAGGCAACTAGTGCCACTGTCTTTAAAAACAAATTAGATGTTTGGTTGAGGGATAATAGATAAATAATGTCCCACATAGTGTGAGGAACAGTCTCGATGGGCTCTGGCCTTCTTCTGTTCTTTCATACCAACTAATACCAAGTAAGTAAGGCATATTTTATTTATTTATTTATTAGAATTTTGATGACCAGATGAGCCCACTGGGACTAACAAGTCCCTTTTTCAGGGGTGACCAGGGGAATACAGGCAGTCCACATATAACAGAAGAAAATATTTTTCAGGCATTAAAACAGGAAAAAGTATGATAATACAATGGTGATCATCCAGTGATAGCAGGACACAATATGGTATGTAAACAGTTCCCAGAGCAGTCTATATTTGGGTGCAGGTGCATGGCTAACAATTAGGACTTGTGGCTGTATACGGATATGCATACAGTATAGTACACTATAATACAATGTATTACATAATTAATTTGTGGAGAAGAGGAGAAAAAGACAAGATCAGGGGAGGGGAAGGGGTGGTGGGATAGAGCATCAAGTAGAGAAGGAGGTGAAGAGAAGGAGAGGGGAAGGGGAGTAGACACAGATAGAACAGGTGAGGAATTAGATACAGTTACAAATGGGGGAGGAAAGATTTTCCTAGCAACATAGATAGGCAACATAGGCACTAGCCTAGGGACTTCACCTACCAGGGGACCCCCAACAATCCACAAAATATATATTTTTGCATACCCATTTCTTTCTGCTGAAGTTTTTTTGTAATGGACTTGGCTGCTGAATAAGATGAACAAGGGAGTAGCTGAACTGTAATGGGAATCTCACCTCCCTGATTAGGTGTTAAGTACAGTTGATAGCTTCAGGGGGCTGCAACCAGATTAACCTTTAATGTGTAAACAGACTCTTTTTCTTTGCTTTGTCTACTTGAATGTGAAGCTCACCACCCTGATTAGGTGTTAAGTACAGGTGATAGCTTTGTGAGGCTCCAGCCAGACTGACCTTTAAGGTGAAAAGATACCCTTTTCCTTTGCTTTGACTCCCACCCTCCTGGTATTCCAAGTGAGAAGAAGTAGCTGGAAAGATCCTTGCACCCCCCCAATAGGGAGAGTCACTGGTAGGAAGAGTGACTAGTTCAAATCTTAAATGGGGGCCCCCTGCAGGAGTTTGTCCACTACTTGCCTCATCTTGTGCATTTGGGGGGCCCTATCTGTCATACTGGAAGAATCAGAGAACCAGTAGAGCCTGCTCACTGGAGAGCCTTTTCCAAGTTCCAGATGCCTCTCATTAGCACATGGATGTTCTGTGATATGCCCTGGCCCTGGGTCATGTAGTATGCAGATAGAGGTTGTGGTTCACAAATCCAGGTATTATGAGTCTACCTGTTTTCCAGGTTCTTGGCTTAGGGCTGTAATCACTAGGCTGTACTGCCTAATGTATTAATTATTTTTTACATTCCTTGACTGGAATTGGGTAATCAATCATTGTTACATGCAATTCTCCTCTTAGGCAAAATTAGTAGGATGGTTCATGGTTGAGTTTGGGTTGGGGCAATGAGTGTCATGAAAATGATCTTCAAAGTTATAAAAAACAAGAACAAATAGGGCTGAATTTTCTAAGTCCTTTAACAGTACTATATTGCAGTTCGCAAACAGTATGGCTAAGCTTGGTCTTTAACATCACCTACAAAACCATATTTTAATGACACAAAGTAGCAAAGAGACTACAGTACTATTGATACGTTTACAAAGCCATCGAGGTGGCAGTGGCATTTAGATCATATTTAATTTGCAGGCAACTATATATGTTATGGAGCTATATACATACACTACCATCCACATTATGTACAATTGCCTGCAAAGTAAACAAATAGTATCTGAAAGCTACCACTAACCCTGACCATTATAAGTTATCTATAGCAATACAACCCCTTCCTTATGTGGTTTTGTGGGTGGGGCTGTATCAGAAAGTAAGACTGTACTTACTAACATACTAACATACTAACATACTATTTGCCAGCAGATTAGGCCTTATGGTCTATCAAGTCTGCTCGAACCTAGATCCTTAGTTGGGTGCCGAGACCCTCCCATCCCTTGTGCTCCAGAAACCCCTATCATCCATCCCCACCCCCCCGGGATAGGCCATCATCTGATACATCCACTTTCTGTGTCTGTCCCACCCTCTCTTAAAGCTCTCCACTGTGGATCTCTGAACCAGCTCACCAGGCAGAGCATTCCAAGGGTCCACCACCCTCTCAGTGAAAAACCTCCTCCTCTTTCCCCTCACCCTTCCACCTTCCAACTTCAAACCATGCCCTCTGGTGATGCCTCCTACTTTAGTCTAAAGATCCCTCCATGTTTACCCTATTTATTCCTTGAGGTACTTGAAGACCTCAATCATGTCCCCTGTCTCTCCTCTCCTCCAATGAAAACAGGCAGAGCTCCTCAAGTCTGTCCTCGTAAGTCAAATCCCTAGCCCTCGTATCATCTTTGTTGCCCTCCTCTGTACCCTCTCCAGGAGCTGTATGTCCCTCTTCAAGTGTGGTCTCCAGTACTGTACACAGTACTCAAGGTGTGGTCTAACCAGTCCATTGTACAGTGGCAGAATCACTTCCTTGCTCCTAGAGGTGATCCCCTTGGATGCATCCCAACATCCTGTTTGCCTTGCTAGCTGCTCTCCTGCACTACTCAGTGTTATTCATACATGTATCTACCATGACCCCTAGGTCTTTTCCCCTGTTGAGGCTCCAGCACCTCCTCCCAGGGTGTACCTGTGTTTAGGTTTCCCCGACCAAGATGCAACACCTTGCACTTGGTGATATTGAAATTTAATTTCCATGTGTGAGCCCAGCTTTCCAGGGTGTCCAGGTCCCCTTGCAGGGCCAACCTCCCCTCTTCTCCCTCAACTACTGCTCCCATCTTGGAGTCATCCATGAAGAGACTCATTTCACACCCTATACCATCCCTGATGTCTGATATGTATGCATTAAACAGGATTGGACCCAGGACCGAGCCCTGTGGTACCCCACTACCAACCTCTGTAGGGTTCGAGAGCTCCCCACAGACCACTACTCTCTGAGTGCGTCCAGCTATCCAGTTTTCAATCCATCTGACCATCAAGGGCCTACTCCTAACCCCATTAGTTTCTCCACCAGACCATTGTGGGGACAGAGTCAACGCCTTGCTGAAGTCCAAGAATAATACATCCACAGGCTTACCCCTATCCAGTTCTGATGTTACCCATTCATAGAACTCCACAAGGTTGGTTTGACATGATCTACCTGGCACAAACCCATGCTGCCGACTATCCAGACCTCCCACCTCCTCCCAAGTAAACCCCCAATCGTTCCTTTAGTATACTCTCCATTAATTTTCCCACCACCGAGGTTAAACTGATGGGTCTATAGTTCCTGGTACTTCCTTGACCCCCTTATGGATTGGTACCATGTGCCTCTCGCCAATCCCTAGGTACCCTCCCTGTCTCAAGTGACCTGTTGAAAAGCTCCGCCAGGGGTGCAGCCAGTATGTCCGCCAATTCCCATAGTACTCTCGGATGAATGCCATCCGGCCCAGGAGATTTGTCTTTCTTTAGGGCCTTGAGGGCAAACCACACCCTTTTGGTGGGGATGGCATCATCCGTCCCCTCCACCTTACTGGTCTTTTTATCCTTAACCAGATGTGACACCCCTGGGGTACCTTTCCCTCCCTTTTGCTCCATTTCTGCTGCTCCCCTGATCCCACTCCCTGCAGCTTCTATCCCCTTTGTGCCTTGCTTTGTAGATATCCCATCCCCCTCCCTAGTGAACACAGAGGCAAAGTACTCGTTAAATACCTCTGCCTGGTCCCTCGCCTCTTCCACCCACCCTCCTTCTGATCTCAATCTGCTGAGATGGCCCTTAGTTTTCTCCACTCCCCAATGTGCGGAAGAACCCTTTCCCCTCCATGTATCCCTGTGCCAGCCGATGCTCTTTACTGGACTTTGCTCCCTCACCATACGGGTGACTTTTCTAGATGCAAGCTGGTACATTTCCTTATCCCTATCCCCTCTTGTTGTTTTATATTTTTGTAAGCCGCCTTCTTTTCTCTGACTGCTACCTGGACCTCACTGGACCACCAGCATGGTTTATGTGACCTTGCTCCTTCGTTTCAACTTAGCGCAGATCCTGCTGCCTCTTGAAGTCCCCGTTTATGACCTCCCATCTCCTTTCCACACTTGTTGTTGAGGTAATCCCTTCAAGTGATCCTTGAGAATATTTCCATGCCCATAAAGTCTGCCCCTGAAGTCCACTGCCAGTGTCCTAGATCTCACCCCACTCCCCCAATGCTTATTTGAAACCAGACAGTATTGTGGTCACTCCCAGTCAGGGGTCCTGTACAACCATGTCCCTTACCAGATCCCCATCTGCCAGAACCACATCCAGGACATGCCCTCCCTTGTGGGCTCCATCACATGCTGTGTTAAGAACACATCCTGGAAGCCATCCAGCAGCCTCTGCTCCTTGGCCACCTTAGAGGACATGGTTCCCAGTTAGTACCTGGCATATTAAGGTCCCCATCAACACCACTCCTTCCCTTTTGACCACACTGGGCAATGATGTTGTCCAGCAAACCATCCTCTAGAACATCACTCATCCGGGGGCCTATATGCTACACCCAGCTTGACCTTATCTCCTGCTGGGGATGTGGGTGACCCATAAGGCCTCCACGTTTCCCTCTGCCTCTTCTACCATAGCAATTTCTATGTCATCTCTAATGAACATAGCCACTCCACCCCTCTGCCCTCCTTTCTATCCTTCCTAAGCATAGTGTACCCCGTGCATTAAGGTCCCAGTCATGGTTTTGTTGTGCCAGTTTCCGTGACTGCCACACATCCACCCCTCGAACAGCATGGCCTGGAACTCTGGCAACTTGTTTCCCAAACTCCTGGCATTTACTAACACTAACTCCCACCCTTATCCCTGATCCTTTTGTCGACCCCACCCAGATTCCTTATACTTCCATCCTCCCCTGCTCCTCCTGAAACCTCCACCTCCAGTCTGTTTCCCCTCCCCCTTGGGCAGAGGCTACTCCCTCATCTGGAGGGAGGGCTTCTGTCAGCCCTCCTTATCCCTTCCCCCTTACAAGTTTAAACCCCACCTTTCTTGTATGTAGTCAGCCATCCCTGTTTAGGACTTCTTCCCTAATGGGGCAAGATGAAACCTGTCCTTGGCATATAGTCCCTTATCCTCCCAAACTCCATTCCAGTTCCCTAACACCCCAACCCATTCTCTTCACCCCACTTCCTGAGCCATTCATTAACCTCTGTGAGCTTCATTTTTCTCCACTGAGGCTTTGGTACTGGCAATATCTCCGAAAAGAAATGTTGCATCCATTATCCGACAGACTCTGGCAAGTTCTTGGAACCTTGCTTGGATTTCCATAATGCTATTTCCTCTAGATCATTAGTTCCCAAATGCACCAGGAAATCCGGTTTCCCTCCACAATCCCTAACCATTTCATACACCATGAACTTTGCTCTGTGCACTGTCAGCCCAGAGATACTCACTACCTTCACCTGGCTTATGGCATCCACCCCTGTCCCTCCCAATGGATACCCTTAATCATCGAGTCTCCCAGTAACAGAACCTTAACACCGCCATCATCCTTATGGTTACCTCCACTATGCCCTCTCAGCCCCCTCCCCACTTTATTCATGATCACAATTTCATGGGAGTCTTCCTGCCTTATTAGAGACCCCTTGTCACCCTCCCTTCTGCCTCCTTGCTATTTTGCCCATTAACTCAAACCCCCTCTGAATAGGTGTCCCCTTTAACCCTCTCTTATCTGAACCATTTATCCTGGCCCTGATGGTTTCCTTCCCCCGCACCTCACCCCCCCCTTAAGTACCCCTGTCTCCAGAGGCTCTCTGTGGGTCCCCTTTAGCTAGGGCCCCATCCTTGGTACTGACCTTCCTGCTGAAGGGGGGCTCCTCTCCCACCTCCTTGTCTCCCAGTTCCTCTCCAATCATGCTCTCCTCCTCATGTCTGGAATATGTTGCATCTCCCCCATTTGCTTAACATATATGTTTCCCCTTCTCCCTCTGGGACTATGTCTATCCTTTCCATAGCTGTTCTGTGATGCCCTATGGGTATCTGACTCCCTCCCCCCGGCCTCTGTATAAGTTTCCTCATTTCCACCAACCCCTTCCTCCCCCTCTAGGATGCTTAGTATCTCAAATTTATTGTGACACTCTATGTCAGCCTCCATCAAGTAACCCGAGTTTCCCCTGACTGCATCTCTAAACTGACCCTCTTCTTCCTCTCTTGCACTGTTCACCTTAGGAGCTCCCTTCCCACAGTCTGCTGTTTTAGGCTTCCGCACAACAGCCCCTCCTGACTTTTCCCCCTCCAGTCTCCTTGAATTCAGAATTTTCACCCTGTACGCTTTCCCCTTAGCATCAACTTCCCTATCTAAGGGTCCTCTGTCCCTAATATCCCCCCTTCTGCTTGCTGTAGCATAATGTCCTGTAATTTCAGAGCGTTGCCCCAGCCTCCCCTCAGCCCCACCCTTCTGCTGCCCATATCCACACCCCTTATCCTTGGACACCCCCCCCAGCTCCCACAGCTTACTCCTTAACCAATATACCTCACTCCTAATACAAGATAGCTGTCTACAGAGTGGGCAGCCTCCCTCTCTCCAGGCCCAATTTAGAATTATTGCCATCCCACAGCCTGTGCAGCCTACAACCCTTCCGAAGATGCCTGCCATGGTGGAATATGGCCACCCTGATTATCCCCCTCTGTTTATAATAGCACACCCCCTTTTCTCAGTCCCTTTCCCCTGGAGTACAGTTTCTCTCTATACTGACTGTAGTTATTTACAAACCCAATTTCAACCCCACCAACAAAGTTCCCAAGTCTCACAAACACATACAGTCCAGTATGTGTTCAGTCCCACTAACAGTGTGTGTAAGCAGACTACAGGTACCGTATGATGTCACAGGCCCACCAACTCCTGTTGCTTCAAAATTTCAGTCCCAAACAGAAATACTCAGCCCTTCAATCCCAACCCCCAGTGGCTTTTCAGTATTTAAGTATCTTACCAAACACCAGGCAAACACATTTAAATTACCTTCTAATTTTCCCTGCCAAACATCTATCCCCAAACCTACAATATCACAGCCCAAGTATCAGTTCAAATTCAAGGTAATAATTTTTAACACATAGAACTAATTTCACTAACAAACTAATCAAATATTTCAGTTTAAAACAAAATATAACTCCTGGCCTCTTTTCTACCAACCTGTTGCTTAAACTCCCAAGTGAACAATGAAAGCCACAGTAATTCCTGTTTAAAGACAAGTTAATTGCAGCTAATGTCCCCTCCTCCAAACACCAGGCAAACACATTTAAATTACCTTCTAATTTTCCCTGCCAAACATCTATCCCCAAACCTACAATATCACAGCCCAAGTATCAGTTCAAATTCAAGGTAATAATTTTTAACACATAGAACTAATTTCACTAACAAACTAATCAAATATTTCAGTTTAAAACAAAATATAACTCCTGGCCTCTTTTCTACCAACCTGTTGCTTAAGCTCCCAAGTGAACAATGAAAGCCACAGTAATTCCTGTTTAAAGACAAGTTAATTGCAGCTAATGTCCCCTCCTCCAAACACCAGGCAAACACATTTAAATTACCTTCTAATTTTCCCTGCCAAACATCTATCCCCAAACCTACAATATCACAGCCCAAGTATCAGTTCAAATTCAAGGTAATAATTTTTAACACATAGAACTAATTTCACTAACAAACTAATCAAATATTTCAGTTTAAAACAAAATATAACTCCTGGCCTCTTTTCTACCAACCTGTTGCTTAAGCTCCCAAGTGAACAATGAAAGCCACAGTAATTCCTGTTTAAAGACAAGTTAATTGCAGCTAATGTCCCCTCCTCCAAACACCAGGCAAACACATTTAAATTACCTTCTAATTTTCCCTGCCAACATCTATCTCAAACCTACAATATCACAGCCCAAGTATCAGTTCAAATTCAAGGTAATAATTTTTAACACATAGAACTAATTTCACTAACAAACTAATCAAATATTTCAGTTTAAAACAAAATATAACTCCTGGCCTCTTTTCTACCAACCTGTTGCTTAAGCTCCCAAGTGAACAATGAAAGCCACAGTAATTCCTGTTTAAAGACAAGTTAATTGCAGCTAATGTCCCCTCCTCCAAACACCAGGCAAACACATTTAAATTACCTTCTAATTTTCCCTGCCAAACATCTATCCCCAAACCTACAATATCACAGCCCAAGTATCAGTTCAAATTCAAGGTAATAATTTTTAACACATAGAACTAATTTCACTAACAAACTAATCAAATATTTCAGTTTAAAACAAAATATAACTCTGGCCTCTTTTCTACCAACCTGTTGCTTAAGCTCCCAAGTGAACAATGAAAGCCACAGTAATTCCTGTTTAAAGACAAGTTAATTGCAGCTAATGTCCCTCCTCCAAACACCAGGCAAACACATTTAAATTACCTTCTAATTTTCCTGCCAAACATCTATCCCCAAACCTACAATATCACAGCCCAAGTATCAGTTCAAATTCAAGGTAATAATTTTAACACATAGAACTAATTTCACTAACAAACTAATCAAATATTTCAGTTTAAAACAAAATATAACTCCTGGCCTCTTTTCTACCAACCTGTTGCTTAAGCTCCCAAGTGAACAATGAAAGCCACAGTAATTCCTGTTTAAAGACAAGTTAATTGCAGCTAATGTCCCTCCTCCAAACACCAGGCAAACACATTTAAATTACCTTCTAATTTTCCCTGCCAAACATCTATCCCCAAACCTACAATATCACAGCCCAAGTATCAGTTCAAATTCAAGGTAATAATTTTTAACACATAGAACTAATTTCACTAACAAACTAATCAAATATTTCAGTTTAAAACAAAATATAACTCCTGGCCTCTTTTCTACCAACCTGTTGCTTAAGCTCCCAAGTGAACAATGAACTTACTTGCAGTAAGTTAAGTAGCATACGAAAGGTGGTAATCATGTATGATTAACAGATCAGGAGGAACTGTGGAAAGAGGGGAGTGGTGATAGATGGGGACTTCAACTTACCAGGGGTGGAATGGGAAACACCTACCACCAAGTGCAGAAGGGAGCAGGTAATGCTGAATGCCTTCCAGGATAACTTTCTGGTGCAGTTGGTCAGAAAACCAACTAGGGAAGGGAACACCTGTGACCTCATACTGACAAATGGGGAATGGGTGAGGGATGTGAGGGTTAAGGAACCACTGGCTGGGAGTGACCACCGGACAGTATGGTACCACTTACTGATGGTTAAGGAGAGGGGGGGTATCTGGCACAAGGGTGCTGGATTTTAGGAAAGCCAACTTTAAGAAGATGGGGAAGTGGCACAAGGATTCCTGGACAAAATTCTAATATGGACACAAATCAAAGATGGGAACTGAGAAAGCGAGGGTTAGTATTGGCAACAAAAACCTGCAGCAAGATCCAGAGTAAAAAGGCCAGGGAGAAGAAACCGAGCTGGATAAGCAAAGGGGTGATGGACATGGTGAGGAGGAAAAGGGTCACATATAAGAAATACAGAAAATCCGGGAGAGAGCAAGATAGGAGATGTATCTGAAAGAAGTGACCAGAGAGGTATGGGCAGCCAAGGCGTCAAGGGAACTCAGACTGGAGCAAGGCATAAAAAAAGGTGAGAAAGACTTCTTTAGGTACATCAGGGAGAAAAGAAGCTATAAGGACCAAATTGTAAGACTTAAGAGGGAGGGGGATGGGTGGAAGAAGAGGGTGAAATATCAGAGGTACTTAACTTTTTCTGTTTTTTTCTTTATCTTTATTTATAATGCACTATTCACAGTGTACCAAAGTGCTGTACAATCTATACAATATCAATTAAAACAATACAAATTCTAAAAATCATTTGTCCAGTCAATATGATTAAAACACAAATACGGTAGTCGAACATGAAATTAAAATACTCCAAAGGCCAGCCCAAATAAATAAGTTTTTAATGCAGTTTTGAAGCTCTCCACTGTCAGACGCTCTTGTGTCTGACGAGGCAGAGAATTCCACAGGGTTGGGGCTGTGAAAGAAAATGCCAGTGATCTAGAAGTTTTTAACTGTACCCTGGGAATTTGCAACAATCCCTTGTCAGCTGAGCGGTGTGGTTGGAGGGGGCAGTAAGGGTACAAGAGATCTTGCAGGCAGCTCAGACCCTTAATGACTACTTCTGTTTGGTCTTTACCAAGGAGAAAGGGGGGGGGATACCCACAGTGGGTGGAAAGATAGCAGCAGATGGAGGGGTGACAGACAGAGAAATCACAGTGGGGAGGGTACCGGAAGGGTTAAGGGCATTGAGGATAGACAAGGCACTGGAACTAGATGGAGTGCATCCAAGGGTACTGAAGGAGCTGGCGGAGGCCCTAGCGGGCCCCTTGGCAGACTTATTTAATGCATCACTAGTCACAGGGTGTGTACCGTAGGATTGGAGAATGGCTTACATGGTTCCCCTCCATAAGAGTGGACCCAAGGATGAACCAGGGAACTATAGGCCAGTGAGCCTAATGCCCATAGTGGGGAAGCTAATGGAGACCATCTTAAAGGAGAGGCTAGTGGCACTACTGGAGGTCAACGGGGTGCAGAACAAGGCGTAGCATGGCTTTGTCAAGGGCAAATCATGCCAGACAACCTAGTGGAATACTATGACTGGGCGACTAGGCAAATTGATGGGGGCCATGGGGTGGATGTCCTGTACCTGGACTTCAGCAAGGCCTTTGATTCAGTACCGCATGGGAGACTTGGAAGTAAGCTATGGGGCATAGGGGCAGGAGCAAAACTGGTGAGATGGATGGAGAACTGGCTGCTGGGGAGGCAGCAGAGGGTGGAGGTGGAAGGGGAATTCTCATCCCCTAAGCCGGTGATGAGTGCGGTTCCACAGGGGTCGGTATTGGGGCCGGTGCTGTTTGTAATATTTATTGTAGATGTCTCGAAGGGCACCAGCAGCAAGATCAGCCTCTTTGCAGATGACACCAAGATGGGGGCAGTGGTGGATGACCAGGGGTGGTGGCAGGGGCTACAGGAGGATCTAACAAGGCTTAAGGTATGGTCCAACACCTAGCAACTAGGGTTCAACACCAACAAATGTAAGGTGCTGCACTTCGGAACAAAGAATCCGAGGATAAGCTACCATATGGGGGTGTGTGCAGCTAGCAGTAACAGAGGAGGAGGAGGAGAAGGATCTGGGTGTGCACATTACAGGAGAAATGAACAACTCTGCGCAGTGCAGGAAGGCAGCAGCAAAGGCCAACAAAATGCTGGGCTGCATTGCAAGGGGTATAACCTTGAGGAGAAGGGAGGTGATTTTGCCATCGTACAGATCGTTGGTCAGACCCCACCTGGAGTACTGCATACAGTTCTGGTGCCTGTACCTACAGAAAGACATTAGACTACCAGAAGGGGTGTAATGTAGGACAACAAAAATGATTCCTAGTCTGGGGGAGCTGCCATATGAAGTCAGACTGGGGGAGTTAAACATGTACTCACTGGAAGAGAGGAAGGACAGGAGGATATGATTGAGACCTTCAAGTACATGAAAGGGATAATTAGGTCAGACAAAGAGGGGCTGTTCAAAAGGAGAGTGGGGAGAGACACTAGGGGCCATGACATGAGGTTGGAGGGAGGAAGGTTCAGGAGGGAGACGAGGAAGCACTTCTTTATGAAAAGGGTGCTGGCAGAGTGGAACACGCTACCAGCAGGGGTGGTGGCATGTAACTCAGTAGAATGCTTCAAAAGGGGATGGGACAGGGCATAAGAAAGGGTTATGGGAGGAAGGGGAGGTGTGGGGGCAGCTGCAGAACAGGGGAGCTAGCTGCAAAACTGAGCAGACTCGATAGACCAAGTGCCTTTTTCTGCTGGCAATTTTTGTATATTCGTATGCTGAGGGTAGGCTTGCACATACAGTGATCCCTCAGTTATCCTTTGCCACTTATTATCTCATTCCCCTGACTATCTATCCAGTTTTGCTTGTATAGAAATGGGTGGATAGTCAAGGATACACTGTAGATTATCAGACTGAAATCAAACAGTATGTGACATACATTGGAGAAAAGGGAGACTAAAGAAAGGTGTGCGCTGTCGCTAATATGATGCTAAAAGTGAATAAGGCAATGGAGAGCACCCCAGTGTGCTGAGAGAACTCAGAAAGGAGCTTGCTGCACCTCTGACAGCCCTTTTTAACCTGTCCCTGAAAACAGGAGTGGTTCTGGGAGACTGGAGGACTGCTGATGTTGTCCCACTGCACAAAAGTTGAAGCAGAGAGGAGGCAAGGAATTTTGGACCTTCCAGCCTGACTTCAGTAGTGGACAAGGTTATGGACACACTGCTGAAAGAGAGGTTGGTGGAGTATCTGGAAGCCAATGGGCTGTAAGATCCAAGGCAGCTTGGGTGAACCCATGCTGCCTTGGATCTTACAGACCATTAACTTCAGATACTTACCAGACTAACCTGATTAAGTTCTTTGACTAGGTGACCAGGGTAGTGGATGGGGGGTGGGTAGACATGGCATACCTGGACTTCAGCAAAGCCTTTGACCCCACCCCCACAGAAGGCTAGTAAACAAACTAAATAGCCCTGGGGTAGTAACAAAGGTAGTTAGATGGGTGAGAAACTGGCTGGAAGGTAGAAGTCAGATGGTTGTGGTAAATGGTGTGCACTCAGGGGAAGGCAAAATGACTAGTGGAGTGCCACAGGGGTCAGTGCTAGGTCTAGTACTCTTTAATATACATATCTGCGATATCACTGAAGGGCTGATAGGGAAGGTGCATCAGTTTGCAGATGGTACGGGAGGAGGGGGAGGAGGGGAGCAGTACGGAGTCACTCTGAATGCAATTCTAGGACTCAAGGAATAGGATTCTCAGGGTAGGAGTGGCGTACAGACTGCTCTCCCAGACAGAAGAATTAGACAGGGAACTGGCGGGACAGATCAAGAGGGACTGTGGAAAGGGAAATGTGGTGATCATGGGGGGACTTCAACCTACCGGGAGTGGATTGGAGTACCCCAGCCACCAAGAATAGAAGGAAGTAGATATTGCTGGATGCCTTCCAGGGCAAATTCCTGTTGCAGATGGTCAGTGAAACAACCAGGCTAGGGAGCACCCTTGACCTCATGCTAGCAAATGAGGAGTTTGTGAGGGAACTGAGGGTGGAAGAACCACTGTCAGGGAGCGACCACCACTTGATATGGTTCATGTTGAATATGGGTAAGGAAGGAGTAGTATCTGACACATGGGTGATGGACTTCAGGCGGGCTGACTTCAGGAGGATGGGGAAGTAATAAAGGAGTACCTGGCCAAAATTCAACCTAGTATGAACACTAACCAGAAGTGGGAGCTCATAAAGCTGGGGGTTGTGGAGGCAACTAAAACCTGTGGCAAGGCCAGGAGTAAGAAGGCTAGGGCAAAGAAACCTGGCTGGGTTAGCAAAGCGGTCATGGAAAAGGTAAGGAGGAAAATAATCTCCTTTAGGAGGTACAAAAAAACAGGGAGGAGGAGGACAGGGAGGAGTACCTGATAGCTATTTTAACATTGTTTCTCAGCAGGTCTGACCACAATGATCGATGGCGAGAGAGTAGAAGCACTTAACGACTACTTCTGCTCTGTATTTACAAAAGAAAAAAGGGGTGTGATACCCAAGGGGGGTCTGAGGTCAGGAACTGAGAGGGAGGGGGTGACAGATGGGAGAATCACAGAGGACAGAGTCCTGGAGGGCTTGAGGGCACTGAGAGTGGACAAGGCACCAGGACCTGATGGCATTCACTCCAGGGTACTAAAGGAGCTGGCAGAGAGCCTAGTCGGGCCTTTTGCTGACCTATTCAATGCCTCGCTGAATTCAGGATGTGTACCTCTGGATTGCTCACATTGTTCCTCTCCATAAGAGTGGCCCCAAGGATGAACCGGGGAATTATAGGCCGGTGGGCCTCACATCCATTGTGGGTAAGCTGATGAAGACAATCCTGAAGAAGAGGCTGGTGTTCCTTCTGGATGCCAGTGGTCTGCAGGACAGTAGACAGCATGGCTTTGTCACTGGAAGATCCTTCCAGACCAACCTGGTGGAGTTCTATGACTGGGTAACTAGACAACTGGACAGGTGCCATGTGGTAGATGTCCTGTACCTGGACTTCAGTAAGGCCTTCGACTCTGTGCCACATGGGAGACTGGGAGGTAAGCTACAAAGTACAGGAGTGGGTGTGAAGATGGTGGGCTGGATTGCGAACTGGCTGCAAGGAAGGCAGCAGAGAGTAGTGGTGGGTGGGAAGCTATCATCCCCAAGGCCAGTGATGAATGGAGTTTCGCAGGGCTCAGTGTTGGGACCAATGTTGTTTGGGATATTCATTGCAGACATTTCGGCAGGCATCAAGAGCAAACTCAGTCTGTTTGCTGATGACACCAAGATGGGAGTGGTGGTGGATGATCTATGGGGATGGCAAGGGTTGCAGGAGGATCTGTCAAAGCTGGAGACCTGGTCAGATACCTGGCAACTGGGGTTCAATACCAAAAAGTGCAAGGTGCTGCATTTTGGGGCACAAAATCCTAGGAGGAGCTACCAGCCGGGGGGAGTGCAGTTAGCTGTGACCGAGGAGGAGAACTCTGTAGGGGTATTCAATATGGGAGCAATGAATAATGTGGCACAATGTAGAAAGGCAGCTGCAAAGGCCAACAAAATGCTGGCTTGTATTGCTAGAAGTATATCCTCAAGGGGGGGGAGGTGATTCTGTCATTATATAGATCGCTGGTTAGGCCACGCCTGGAGTACTGTGTGCAGTACTGGCACCCGTACCTGAGGAGGGACAATAAGTTACTGGAGGGAGTGCAGCGCAGGGCGACAAAGATGATCCACCATCTGGGGGACTTACCTTATGAGAGTAGGCTGAGGGAACTGAACATGTACTCACTGGAGGAGGGGAGAGAAAGAGGAGATATGATTGAAACCTTCAGGTACATGAAAGGAATAAACAAATCTTGTACGTAGGGGCTGTTCAAACTAAGGGAGGGGAGGGACACCCAAGGCCATGATATGAGATTGGAGGGGGGAAGGTTCAGGAGGGAGATGAGAAGAAACTTTTTTTATGGAGAGGGTGGCGGCCGGGTGGAACATGTTACTGGCAGATGTGGTATCCAGTAGTACAGTGGACAGCTTCAAAAGGCTATGGGACAGGGCAAGAGGGAGGGTCAAGGGAGGGGGGCAAGGGAAGGAGGGGCAGCTGAAAAATAAGGGCTGCTAGGTGCTCAATCGAGCAGACTTGGTAGACCACAAGGCCTTTTTCTGCTGGCAATTTTCATATGTTCATATACAAAATTTTCAAAAGGGTGGACACTCCATGGGGGTGGAACAAATGAGGGAGGATCTTAGCAAACTGGGAGAGTGGTAAGGGGTCTGGCAGCTGAGCTTTAACACAAAGAAGTGCAAGATCGTGCACCTGGGTCACAGGAACCCTGTGGCTAAGTACTATCTGGGAGGGGGGGAGAACTGATGGTCACAAGACAGGAATGGGACCCTGGGTGTAATAATGTCTGAAGACCTGAAGGTGGCTAAGCAGTGTGACAAGGTAGTGAGGAAAGCCAGCAGGATGCTGGAGTGCATAGGCAGAGGGATCACCAGCAGAAGAAGGGAAGCCATAAAGTTGGTGAGACCGCACCTGGAGTACTGTGTACAGTTCTGGAGGCCCTAACTCTGAAAGGACATACACAGGGTTGAAGGGGTTCAAGGCAATGAAGATGATGCATGGCCTGCACCTGAAGCCCTACAAGGACAGACTCAGACAATTAAACATGTTCTCTCTGGAAGAGAGGCTAGAGAAGGGAGACATGATAGAGACATATAAATATCTCATGGCTGTGAACATGGTATGGGAAGGAAGTATTTTCCAGAGGAGGACTTGCACAAGAACTAGGGGTCACACAATGAAGCTGGGTGGGGAGTGGGAGACTGAGGGGGAATGTCATAAAGTTTTTCTTTATGGACAAGAAAGCTTAGAATAGACTCCTGGCAGAAGTGAAGGAAGCTAAAACCATCACAGGCTTCAAGAACATGTGGGATAGGCATAAAGGAATCCTAGCACTAAGGCAAACATGGAGAATATCTAAAGACTTACAGGGGGCTATAGACAGGATTAACAGGGTGGACTAGGTGGGCTAGGTGGGCCTTATCTGCCCACAACTTCTATGAGAGAGGGGAACAGAAGGGTAGGAATTTTGATTTGTATTCTGTTGCCTGCATCTCATTATATACAAACTGTATCCTAACATAGGATACTGTTTGTATGACAAGGGATTCCCAAGATGCCTTACAGTCTGTGACAGGGTCCCTTTGCAGCACAGGGGCATGGTCATGGTGAGGGGGGCCAAGATTTCTGGTTAAGACCCCATGTTACCCGCTAATCTATTACAACTGTAGTTATGGTATGTTGAAAATTTGCAATGCATGCTCATACTTTTGGTTATTTTAAATATTTTTATCTGAAATTTTCAACATAGCCTTTTTTTTACATCACCTCATTAACGTGACAACTGTCGTTTTTCAAATTTTGGCAAAAAAATGTTTCTGCACTTGTGGCGCAGAATGATGTTGCTGCTGCACAAAATCACCTTTCAGGCAGGTTTGAAAATTTTCTCCAGTCCTGTTCATGAGGTGGGGTCATAAGAAGGTTATGCTGAAAGTCTGGGGTAAAAATATTACAAAACAACAAAGTTATAAGCATATGTTGACATTTTGCAATGCACGCTCATAACATTGGCAATTTTAAATATTTTGATCCCAAATTGTCAACATAGCCATTTTTTCATATCACTTCAGGAACATGACAACTGTCATTCATAAAGCCTGTCTGAAATTGGTTTTCATACCTCCACCGTGGAATGACGTTTTGGCCGAGATTTAAAAATCTTCACCTACCGGATTCTTGAGTTGGGTTCTTATCAAGGCTATATTGGAAATTTGGTGTAAAAATATTAAAAAACAACACAGTTATGAAGGTACATGGACATTTTCCTATGCACATTCATAACTTTCGTAATTTTTGACATCGGATGCTGCATACAAGGGCAGGGTCAGTAGGACCCTGCACTTCCATAGGCGAATGGAGTCTTCCCTTGGGACATGACCCAGATGGCCATGCATGTCTGCATCTGTTCACACAGAGGACCTGTGTGAATGAGGATACGATTCCACGATCTGAAAAAGAAATGAAATTATTTGCAAAAAACTCTCCTCCCAGTCCTGGTGCTTGCCCCCCAATCCAGGAGCAGTCAAATCCTAAAAACAAAATCACTTGTAGGCAACCTTTCCTCCTCCACCCTGGAGCTCCCTAAACTAAAAAAAAAACAGTTGGAGGCTGACTGTAGGGAACACGGCAGAAATCCATCCCCCTAATACTTATCAATAGCCTTTTCCCTTGAAGTTCCAGCTCACTCATTGACTACCATGCATTTCTCGCTGCTGCTACCATCTGAGACTCCAGGCCAATGTACTCCACCACCTCCATGGGCCACAATGACACAAGCTGCTCCCTGTCCACAAACTATCCTCTCGACCATTGATGCCACTCCCTTTAAACTGATGCACACAGCCACACTCTATGAATCCACCAATGAACTAAAGTCTGACCAACCAAAACACACCCTCTTTTATAGGGGAACCCTGCACTACAGACACACACTCTGCCAGGGACAAGGCAAACCCCAAGATGGCCCCAACCATGGCTCACCAGAAAACTGACCTAGCCCCACACAGCAGGTAAAACAAAACATGGGCTTGTTATTTAATTACCCCCCCTCCCATGGATATATTTCCTTGTATACCACCCATTGCCCATCATTTGTTTCTCTCTATAAATATATGAGGAAGATGAGAGACAAATAAGGGGAATGGTTTTGGGGGAGGGGGTAGGATTTTGCATTTTCCCAATCTGAATTTGTAAGAATGGGGAGAGGATGTGTTCTGGTTCGTTTGATGATAATCCCATAATGTAACTGTACTCATGAACATTGTGGTAATGTTTTTCCATGAAAGAAGTTTCCTTAAAAGTATAATGCCATTTGGCAATCTCCTAATCAGGCAGGACAGCTGTGTTCCAATGATGTAAGATACATCTTTTGTTGCTATGGTTCCCAGACCTAACATTCTTCCTGATTCTTGTATAGGTTGAAGTAAGAAGTATGATTCAATATTAGTACATTAAATGATCATGGCAGTGAAATATGTAGGAAAGTAGATAGCACTTGAGTTGTCTTTCATCACCATTTCCTTAGATAAATACAGTCCCATAGACTGTGGAAGACGTTGTCTATTTGGCCACAACCATGTCAACATAAGCCAGAGTTGGTTTTGTTAATGTTAGCTATGATGTCTTGGAGATATCCACTGGCTGATTGGGAGTGTCGGCTCAGAATCATCTTTGCGGTCCAAAACTGCTCAGCTTCACTTTGCAGTTCTTGAATGCAAGGGTGTCTTGAGAGGACACTCTTGATTGGCTGGGGGACAACTAGAAGCCATCATTTACCTATATAATGACAAGGGTGAAACAAGTAGTTCATGTGATAGGCCAGTGGCCAACAACAGTTCTTAAAAATGTTCCAAAACCCAAAGCTGGAATAATCCAGTATTGCTTATGGTGTAAAAGAGCAGCCAATATAAGTTAGTCTCACCAGTCAAAACAGTTCTCTCCCTCTCCAAGAGTTAGACTTGGAGAGTGGGACAAACAGGCAGACAGTTTTTGCCATCAGCTTCTACGTTTCTATGACTTAGGGTTGTACAGCATACACAGGACAAACCCGCAGACAACTTATAAAATTCAAGTGTGTCTCTGATGGTCAGATCAGACAGATATGTAGGGGAGCCACTGAGGAGTAGGTGAAAAATGTAACCGAGCAGTGCACAACAAGAGGAAAGAGCAGTCAACCAGTCAGGCATAGTAGTCGAGAATAAAACAATGATGTTGTTGACAAAAGTGTAACAGCTCAGGTAAGGTGAAAAGAGAAGACAGCAGGAGCAGTATAAAGATGGACCCACATGACCAACAGCATAACTTATGGACACAGAAGTCTGCGCCATCTACCTCATCATCTTCCTTTGTCAGAATAGGTACTGTAGAGGTGGAAAACTGATGTATTATTTACTTATTTTGTGTTGTTGACTGGGAAAGGAGGGCTAGACAATACTGCTTATTTTCAGCCTTGTCTGTGGTGGGGGATACAGATGCACAGCAACTGACATTGAACCAAATTAAGCTGTTGGTGGCATTTTAGTGCATAGGGAAAACTTGGCCAGGATGTCAGGGCAATTCCCCTATGCTTCTTTAGAAGTGCCATGGGATCTTTAACGTCCTCCTGAATAACCACCAGAACAGGGAGGCAGGACCTCAGTTTAACATCTCATCCAAAGGATGGCACACCTTGACAATACAGCACCTCCCCAATACCGCATTTGAGTTCCAGAATTTATGATATGACCCAATGCGGGAGCAGGACTAGAGACCATGTTCTTTTGGCCCACAGGCAGATGTGGTAGCAACTGAGCCACATTGACAATGACTTCTCAATGGCTGCCTATGTAAAAGAGGTCTTTTTCTGATAATAGAGGCTTTTCTTTTTCTCCTAGTGTCTTGCTCTCATCCAGATGGTCTGGCACCACTTTGTTTGCTAGCATCTCCTGTACGACTATGAAAGACTGTGTCTTGCTTGTCTTCTTATTCAAACTATAATCGAACAGCTGTTCTCACAGTGACTTGTCATCAATGAATGTGTTTTTTAGCAGCATTAACAGGAGCAGTACTTGTTCTCTGTTGACTTGAGAACAAGGATGAGTGGTCCGACTAGTTTTTATCAGCATCAGCAACCACTTGGGATCCATGAACTTGCTTCTCTGCTTGTCTACCTTGCCTGTCGGGGGGCATGCAACTGACAACTTTTCTTCTTTTGCTCTGCTTGTAGCTCTAGCCTTTTTAGGAGGGCATACATGTACAGACAAGATGGATAAGCCAGTCTTTATAGGATTGATCATCCTTACTACCTTCATCCACATGAATAAATGTCCCAAATGTGGTCTCAAAGTGAGGATCTAATACAGTGGCCATGATGTAGTGGTCAGCTGTACTTGTGATCTGAATGTGTACATCACCCAAGAAACATCTTCCTAGTCTTTCTATACCATTAACAGAAGTGGTATCCTTCTCTTCATATGGGAACTTCATGTAAATAAGTCACAGGTTACTAAGTGCAATGAGGGACAGTACCTTTCTTAGAACTTCTGCATCATCACCCACCACCCATGTGGCATTCTAAGTTGGCTTCAGAACTGATTAGAGGGTCTCCATCTGTCACCACTGATTAGGGCTGATGTTTACCTCTCCCTTGCCAATACCATGCTCAACTGCATACTACTGGATGGTCTTCTGTTGTTCTAGCAGCCATTGCATCATCTAACAAGTGGAATTCAATCCTGCATGCTTATCTTGTTTTAAGTGGTGGAGGGGGAGTGGCTCTGATGCTGAATTTTTCATAACAGCTTCTGTGCCTTAATAGAATGGTTAAAATAACCATAGACATTGTTGACAACCCCTTACCATTCTGCACACTGCTACCTTTCTGGCCTAGAATTAATGAACTACCTGGTTTATACAGTGAGCAAAACATGGAATGTTTATTGATATAGAAATGTTTTACCAGGAAAGGCATACTAAGCTGGTAACAGCTTGTTTCCAGATGTGTCCTGGGGAAGGGGGGAAAAAGCGGAGCAGTACAGTACAATATACAGAATAATTATGACATGAAAAAGTTACCCATCCCAACTGTCTTTACAATGTGCTTTTGCTTATCTGTTACTATAAATCTTGCTGTGAATGAGACAGGTGTTAGCCACTCATTAAACCTCCACTCAAGGTGCTCTAGGAGGTTTTCCACACAATGGTTATTGTTGAATCCACAGACGCATAAAGCTGTCTATTTGTGGAGATCGGAGGATTCCGGTGGATTACTGCTACTACTACCACTGCTGCTGCCACTTATAACAGTAGGGAATGAGAAATGGAAGGAATTGGGGAAGATGACCCAATGAGCAGTCAGTGCAATGTAATCTATGGTCTGACCTCTCATCCGTACGTCAGTGATGTGAACCGTCAACACAACAGATGTTTTCAGGGTATGTGATACAGTCTCACAGACACACTGATACAAGTCTAGAAGTTCCACAGTGGAAAAGTATGTAATGCAAGGTGCATAGCACCTTGGCACTGTAATTTGCAATAGAGATAGAAAACTTTCACTGCTTACCATCCAAAAAGGAGAATACAAGCAAGTCAGTGGCTACCATTTCCACAATGATTTTTGTCAACTTTTTGGCCTCCGGCATGTTGGGTTCATATGTCTTGCTCTTTTCCAGAACTGGATCATGGACAGTTGACTTGTTTTTTGGGTACACCAGATGGCTGGTGCTTACTGTTGCCACCACTGGATGTGGAGGTAGATGGGAATTTGTAGCCTCTAGTGGGTGTGATAGTCAATGGGTTAAAGAACCTAGAAATAGAGGACAGTGGGGTTGTGCTGCCACTTGAACTATGGTGGCTTCCTTCATCTTTGTTTCTACCATCAATATTCTCAACTTTCTATTCCTCATCATTCATCATCGTCATCATCATCATCATTACTGCTTGCTGTTGTGATGACAACACACATAAGCACCTCTTCTTATCCCAGAACCTATGTGATTTAAAAAGATATGTTTTCATGGTAGAGATGTTTCCAGCTGTGTACCTTCCTTACCCTGATTAAGCCTGTCCTTAGATAAAAGGTATACTACATGTGCTAGTGATTTTTTTCCATGCTGAAGAAATCCAGCACCACCAAAGTCCCTGGTTTGGTCCTGCATAGTGCCACTGTTTGGTGGCAGCTATTATGGAATTCCTTTTTTTACATCCACCTCCACCACTACATCTGAATCAGGGAAAGGTTCCTCTTCCTCTGGCACCACCAAGTTTGCCTGCGTACTTCTGTTTTCCTTTTCTTTCTCCACTGGTCTTTTTAGTTGTTTTTTTTTAACCTTGCTTTTTGGGGGGCTTCTTTCTCTTTTGTTTTGAGAATCACTGTCCTTTTTTTGATCTCTTATGTGCTCCAGGTCCCACCTCTTCCTCCTCCTACTTCCCTTAAGTAAATTCTCACAATCAGTATGTCTGTCACCACTCCTATCTTCCTCCTCTTCTCCCATGTCCATGGTCTATAGCTGCTGTCTTTTTTTTACTGTTTCAACTATTACTGCCCAACTCCCAACCCTTGCGTTGCCACTGCAAGTGGTACCTACAGTGTGTGACACCTTATGGACCATTCCTTCAGTTTGCACAGTTTTGAGGGGCTCTGGCTAACCCAACTTTACTCTGTTTTTTCTTTGCTGCTTCTGGATGGTTTCAAGACCCCATCACCTTCTCCTTCTGTTGCTCAATTGCTGCTGCATTGTATCAGTTTCCAGCCCATGACCACTTGCTGCCCACTGTCCAGACTCCCTGAGAAGACATGACTGAGCCAGACACAACTAAAGCATAAACAAGGTTAAAGGGGAAAATATGCTGCAGTTCAAAAAGAGTGCCAAGACCAGAGGACATGACATGACTAGATGGAGGCCACTTAAGAAGAAATGTGAGGAAGTTCTTTTTTACTTAGAAGGTAGTGGATGCATGGAACGGCCTGCCCCAGAAGGTGGTGGTGGCATGTACAGTGGCAGGATTTAAACATGCATTGAACAGGAATTAAGGAACACTAGGGATGAGAAAGCATAGCTAAAGCCAATGACCATGTAGGGTCGTGGGCCACTTTTACAGGCAGTAAAATGGGCAGACTAGATGGGCCTGGTAGTTCTTATCTGCTGACAATTTCAATGTATCTATGTATGTATGTATGTTACTGGTGCCCAGTACGCGTTGGACACTTATTTTACATTGAATTGATTAATTCTTGGATGAAATAAACACTCTATTAGTTCTAACGCAGCAATTTTACCACTGTTTAGTTTCAAAATAAAAATGTGATTATATTTCCCACTTCTTATTTGTCTTAAGTTGTGGGTCTTTTAGGTATTTTAAAAGATCCTTATATAGTTTAAATAGCAACTCTTTGGTGAGGATCCAATAATTTCTTGCTTTTCTACAATCTAGAAGAAAAAATCTGAAAGAGGATATTCTTTTTGCAATTCACAAAATTGTTTAAATTTATAAATGAGAGATTGTTAAACAAAAATTTTTGGAAGAGTTAGATATTTGACAGGTTTGTGTTTTAGTATTAAATATGAAAATAACTGAAACTTCCCATTTATTATTGTGTCATTCCAGGTTTTGAATCCTAATGAGATAATTTGTTCTTAATGTTATTATGAGGTGATAACCACAATTTCCCCCATGAACTTATGTTGGAATGAAGCCAAGGGAGATTACTGTATTTTAAATCCATATACTTTAAGGGGGAAAGAAAGCCTTGTAAGAAGGATTTTTGAGTATTTGACAGATAAAAACAGACGAATTTCTTTTTCCAGATTTGCCTGATAGATGTTGTTCTCCTGGCTGGGGAAAAAACACCACTCATGCACAAAAGCTAAGCTTTGGCACAAAAAATACAAGTTTGGATTTGGCATCCAAATATGGCCTGTTTCTGAGAGGCCACCTTGATTTCCAGGCTATGTGAGGTCTTGCACCACTCCTCAAAAATGTTTTAATATTTCTTACATTAAAGAATCAGGAGTCCCGTATATTTCCGCATAGAGCCTGGAACTTGTAAATGAGTGGTGCATGCAAATGAGTACAAAAGGCACTATGAATATGTTTGAGGGGAAAAAACATACCAGTTATGTAAATGAATGCCAAACGCACTCTGAGTATGCAAAAGGATTTCTGATGTCAACAGAAAAAAACATGGCCTCAGCTTTGTGGTTTGTGGGCCTATCAGAAACTTCTGAAAATTCCTTTGGACTGGGAGGGATTGCTGGAACTGGCCAAAACACAATAAAGGAAATGGACTTGTCATCAATCATGTTATTTACAATACCGCAACAGAGCAGGAACTACTTCTGTGAATAGTTCTCATGTTGCCTGCAGAAAGGGAATTAATGGGGCAGCTAGTCCAGGTCTATATGTATAAACCAATTCTAATGACTTCAAAAACTATTATAAAGTCTCCACACCTGACTAGGACACCATGCATGTCAAAAGATCCTACTACCCAGAGTACCTGGTAATTTCCTCGGTAAGCAGAAATTTGTCCAGGCTTACCCTGAAGGTCTATACCATCTCCATGCCCACTGTTTCCACTAGTAAGAAACAGCCTCACTTTCTATATGCTGATTTGCCTATTTACAATAATAGGAAAGACCCTTTGAATCAGTCTGTATTGTGGTCTTTTTTATGCTGGATGGTCTGCACAACATGGTACCTTGTATTTTGCCTTGTCTAGTGTGTCTGTTTCACTGGAGCACTCTGTTCTCACTGTGTAACTTTCTCCTGTGTGTTACAAAATTTCTACTCTTATGTGCACTGCTTCTGACAGCAGTTGTTAGAATGTGAACTGATTATAAATTGTTATGGTGGGAAGATGTTTTGTTACTGAATGTCCTAATTTTGGCTTCCTGAATTGTAGCCAACCTATCAAAACTTTCCATTGCTAAAAAGATTTACTGTGGCTGGCTTGGGCCAAGATGCCTCCTCTGGACTTGGGCATTGTGCAGTGCCTGACCCTTGGGCTCACCTGCCAATCTGGCCTTTGTCTCCCAGTGCTCAAAACTTTCTCTGCCTCAGTGGGTTACTATACAGTATGTCAGGGGAAATTCTAATGTGTTCAAGCCATCAGGTCTGGTACTGTGGCTGCTGCTGTTGTTGAATTGCATGTAGAAGGCTTAAGCAGCAAGCTGCAAACTCCATCACATGTTTACAAAACACATGTGCTCAGCACAAATGAGCAAGCAAGCCACTGACTGATCACACAAGAAGAGGGAGAGTAGAAACTTTGTTGGCTTAGTAGGCTGGCTGGCAAGCAGAGAGTTGCTTATCAGGTGTGAAGGAGTTGCCACAGAGTGCAGCTTTGTTGAGTGTCCCAAGGGAGACCAAAGGGGATGCCATGGTGTGACTTTGTTGAGAGTCCCAAGGGGGACAAAGATGCCACCAAACATGATTTTTCTGAAGGTCCTGAGGGAACCAGAGATGCTGCCAAATGTGGCTTTGTTGAGTGTCCTGAGGGGAACTGAAGGAGATGCCACCAAGTGCAGGTTTGTTGTGTGTCCCAAGGGGGGCCAAAGGAGATGCCACTGAGTATGGCTTTGCTGTGTGTGTGTCCGAAGGGGCACTGAAGAAGTTACCACTAAGCTAGACTTTGTTGTGTGTCCCGATGGAGACCAAAGGATAAGCCACTGTGCACAGTTTTGTTGTGTGTCCCAAGGGAGACCAAAGGAGAAGCTACTGAGCATAGCTTTATTGCATCTCCCAAGTGGTAATGAAGGAGATGTCATTGAGCACAGCTTTGTTACATGTCCCAAGGGGACTGAAGGAGATGCCAGTGAGCATGGCACCATTTGGGGATGGAGCTGGTAGATGGCATAGAAGTATCCATATTACTACTGCTGTTATTGTGATGAGGCATGAAAGTAGTTTTCACAGTAACTGTTGTAGCAACATGGGCAAAAATGCCTTTTCCAGTTCCGGAAAACTACACTAATGTAATACTAACAAGTCTGTCTTGCTACATCAGGTAGCCTTAAAAATGAATGTCAAGCAGTGAAAAAAGAAGCATTAACAAATGACCCTAAAAAGGGGGCAAAATAATTTCCAAGGGAATGGAAGAAGAGGTACAGTATGGAGATTAAGGAAGCTGCACCCATGTCCAAATTTCCAGTTATATTGAAAAATATAAAGAATTATATTCCCTTTAATTAAATATACAGGGACAGATGGCCACACACACAGCTACTGGCACATCAGACAGTGCAGGAAACAGCATACTAGGTACAGTAGCTGACTAGCCCATCAGGTGGGGAATACTTTAATTAGATGAAATTTGCTTGCTGTCCACTTAAAAACTAGGGATAGAAACACCTTTTCTTTCTTTTGTTTTGTTAATTTTTATGTTGCTTGCACGCATGTGCAAGAAACATAGTGCCATCATCCGAATTTTCGGAGGTGTGGCACCCGTCTTCCAATTCAATCAGTGAGTTTGCAGGCGCGGACACAGTTCTCCAATGACTGCTGCAGCTGTCTATGACAGCAGTCGAAAATGCAGTGACATACAGTTGAAAGGGAGAGCTCCGCTTCAGTGAGCAGAGCTCCCCACACACAACCACGCATATGTGTGTGCTGATGTTGCTCCTCCCCACACACACTCACTGTATGGCTGACGGGGTGCCAAATCCCCGTCGACTCCCCGACTGCACGCCCCAAAGCTTTCCAGGTGCCAAGCTGGGAGCCCACCCCAGCGTGGCAAATCTTGTTATAGCTGATGGGGTGCCCAATCTCCCGTCAGCTCCAGCCCCCCAAACAGCCTTTCAGCTGCCATGCTGGAGCCCACCCCAGCATGGCAAACGCCCCGCCGTCAGAATTAAAAACCCCTGTAAAAAAACGGGTCCCTCACAGTCTCCTGCCCCCACCTGCACCCACCACTGTGCACCCTGCCTTCCCCACACACTTACCCCATACTTACCCCAGAGCTCGGTGCGATGATCATCGGTGGACCAGGAACACGTCTGCACTCTTCAAAGCCGACCGCGAACTGAGGAAATACCGGTAAGTTGTATAATGGAATAAATAGGGTTTTTTCAACTTTGTTGCATATCTCAGGCATTTTGGGGAATTTTGGGCCCACATTTTCAACATGGGGCTTTTGGGACCCCTCCTCATGAATTCTTGCAATGTCATGGTGTTAATCGGGCCTGAAGGGTGATTCTGCGGTCACTGTGCAAAATCACCTTTCAGGACCGATTAACAAAATGACACCGCCAGTTTTCATAAGGTGGGGCTCTCAAAAAGCCTATGTTGAAAATTTGGTGAAAAAATTCTTAAAAATGACTGTTTTATGCGTTGGGCAGTTCCTACGCACGCTCGTAAGTTCATGAATTTTCAATATTTTAACTCCAGATTTTCAACATTGCCATTTTACCACACCTCCTTATGAGCAGTACAGCTGTCATTTTTCACATCCTGCCCAAAACATGTTTCTGCCCATGTAGCGCACAATGGCGCAGTTGGTGTGCAAAATCAATGTATGGGACACATTAGGAAAATCACAGTGACACTATTCATGAGCAGAGGTCTTAAATGGCTATGTTGAAAATTTGGTGAAAAAATTCCTAAAAATGACTGTTTTACGAGCGTGTTCCTACGCACGCTCGTAAGTTCGCAAATTTTCAATATTTGCACTCCAATGACTTCCAAATACCTAAACAGCACATAGAAGCAAGCAACATTGAGCACTGACAAATGCTTGTTTTATTCACTCCCTGCTGATCTCCCCCATCAGACCCTCAGGCAACCTCCCAGCCCCAATAACCTCTTATCTACTGAGTCCTCCCTCCCTCCCCACCTGGATGTCTCATATTGAGCATTGTCACTGAGGTGAGTCCTGAGGCCTCAGAGTGCCACGGCTGTCTCTGATTATTATCTTCTGATCCTTTTGTAGGTGAAGCCTCATAAAGCTATGAAGAATAAAGGCTCTAAGAGGGGAAACTGAAATGTCTGTGATATGATTAAGGGCATAAGATGAATACAAATTGAACTGCAAACTACACTGCTTATAATGAAATAATTTGTAGTATTACTCAAATTCATAAAAAGTGAAAAAAAAATGTAATTGTCATGTGATTTTTTGCATTGGTACACACAAAAAATATTATTGATACCATCTATCAATACAGAGTTACATAGTGATTTTCAGCAGATAAAGGCCTCGTGACTTACTGAGTCTGCCAGATTCTATCTAATTTATGAATTGTACCCTGTTGGACTTTCACTCATTTCCTGTGTTTAACCTCTCACTCTTTTTCATAATACCCATATGCCTATCCCATCTATGCTGAAATGTATTTACAGTATTAGAGCACATTACTTCCTTTGGGATCTTGTTCCAATTTTCCACCACCCTCTCAGTGAAATAGTACTGTCTGACATCCTTTTTGAACATTTCTCCCCCACAGCTTCATAGAGTTTCCCCTTGGGCTAGTGTCTGCTTTAATTTTAATTATAACATGGGTTGACAAAAGAAGAAAAGCTCATTGGTTAAAGTCATTACCTGACCATGGATTAAATCTCCTATTCAATTCATGGTTAGAGTGATGGCACATAATTTTGTTCTTCAGTAGCCTCTTTGCTGTTGGTGAGCAGCAGCACAGAGCCCTGCAAGTCAGTGGGAGATAGTTATTTTTTTTCCCAGCCTGTCCTTTAGCCATCCATATGAGCTCTGAAAGTGAGTTGGGCACCTTTAGAGAGCAAGAGAGAGAGAGAGAGAGAGAGAGAGAGAGAGAGAGAGAGTGACAGTGAGAGTGAGAGTGTGAGAAGAGACAGAGAGAGACAGAGACAGCGACAGCACGTCTGCGAGACCGGGACATGTAAATGTCTCTCTCTCTTCTCTCTGTGTGCTTCTGTCAGACTCTCTGTGTCATTGTGATGGTCGTGCTTTGGTGCCCCTCCTTCTTACCCCATTGCAGTTTGTAATCCAGCTGTGCAATGTGGAAAGGGAGAGAGAGAGAGAGCTATGCAGCCAAAAGCACAGAGTGAAAGCAGCTAGCGAGTGGTGCAACTTCACATTAGTGACCGGTATCAGTCCATGTGTCAGTGCATGTAGCACCTACATTCCCCCTTGCCCTCCCTGCCCCTGAGAACAGTAGTGACAGCTCAGCTGTGTGGCACCTACAGTCCCCTCCTCACCTGATGATGTGCTGTATAAACTGTAAGTCAACAGAGTTCATCTTCATAACAGTACATCATAGCAGCAGGGCAGGGGAAATTCAGTTCACTGTCTCTTCCTGGTATGTGTCTCTCTGAGGAGCATAGATGGAGAGTGAGAGAGAGAGAGCAGCACATCGCACTGCAAAGAGCGAGACAGAGGGACCGAGTGCCAGGTGTAAGTGATTGGGACACAAGCAGAGTGAGGGGACAAGGCATATTTTATTGACAACAAATGTCAGAAATCAGTTCAGGACTCTAAACTACTTTTTAAATCAGCAGTATATACTACAGTGTTTGCTCTTTACAGAGGAATAAAACAACTTTGTGGTTTTATTTAAAAAAAAACGCAAAAAAAACCATAACCCATGTTATAAGTGCAATAACCCATGACAGGTTATTGGGGATTAATCAGCACCCCCGGGTACTGTGAAGACACATGGTCTGTAGCCTCGTGCATCACAATACACCCGGGGTGTTGATTAATCCCCAATAACCCCATACCCTGTCATGAGTTACTGCTTATATAAATTATTGCACTCTACTCTGTTTATTACACTTAAAAACTTAAATGTCTCTATCATGTCACCCCTCTCCCTTCTGGCACCCAATGTGTACAGATTTAGGTCTAATAATCTTTCCTTGTACAACTTACCCCATTGCCCTTGTATCATATTTGTTGCTATCCTCTGTACTTCCTTGACCCCATCCCTATATATTTTTAAGTGTGGATTCTGGAACTGAACACAATATTCCAAGTGGGCCTGACCAAGAGTTTGTATTTTACCTTCTTTCTTCTACTACCGATTCCCCTAGCTATGCAACCTAGCATTTTGTTTATCTTCCCCATTGCATTAATACACTGAAATGACTGCTTTAAGTTCTCATTTATTAACACTCCTATGACCGTCTACTCATCTGTTTTTACTCCATCTATCATGTAGGTTATTGGAGTTTTTGTTCCAATATGCATAACCTTATATTTTTTGCATTGAATTTCAGTTGCCAAATCCTACACCATTTCTAGATCCTCCCTAAGTAGTCTTAGATCCTCATTATTATACTCTGTCACACATCTTGGTATCGTCTGCGGAGAGGCTCATCTTTGAATATATTCCCTGACCTATGTCACATATGAAAATATTAAAAAGAACTAACACCAAAACTGATCCCTCCCATGAGTCACTTCTCTGTTAAGACTTCCTCTCTTACTGTTCCACATAACCAGCTTCTAACCATTGAATAAGACATTACGTTTTTTAATTAATCTCTCATGAGGCATGGAGTCAAAGGCCCTATGAAAATCCAATTACAGTGCATCCACAGCCTTGTCTCTCACAACTGACTTTATGACCAGATTAAAAATGTCTATTATGTTTGTTTGACATGAACTTCGCTTGCAAAACCATGTTGTTTCTCATACTGTAGCCCATTTGACTCCAAAAAGTACACCAATCTTTCTTTTATCATTGGCTCTAGCATTTTACATATTATAAATGTCAGGCTTACCAGCCTATAGTTTCCATGCTCAACCTTATTCTCACTTTTACTGTATTTAGAGGTATCACATTTGCTGTTCTCAAATCTACTGGAACTACATTTGTCTCTAATTAACAACTGAAGAGATCAGTCAGTAGTGCAGCTAGTATTAGTCTCAGTTCCTTTAGCATTCTTGGACATATGTTGTCAGTACTCATGACTTTATTCACCTTTAAACTAGTTTGATCCTTTAGTATTCCTTCTACTGTTATTTTTCCACACAGAACTCCCACATATCTCCCCATGTTTACCTACAATTTACAGTCTAGTAATGAACCTTTTTTCCACCATAGATACTGAGAAGAAATATTCATTTATGCAACATGTGTAGGTCTCTTTTCAGGAAGATAAAAGAGGTATCTTAAGGACCACATGTGAGATATCATTTATATATTCACAGTTGGGTATGTCACGATGGATATATTGGCCAGTTGGGTATGTCACAAAAGGTTCAGAACTCGTTTAGAATGTTCAGCCTCAGTAGCAGTACTAACCGTATTCAAATGCAAATAACTTTAAAACGAAAAATATTTCTTTTCACTTTTTTGACAAACAAATATGAATAACTTTAAAACACAAAATGATCGCATGGTACCATGAGCAAGAACTTTGTTCAGCACAAAAAAATCTACAAAATGAGTGGTGTTTCATTTACAGATACCTTTTAGTTTTTTTTTATAATTAGCAAAAAACAGCACAAAATCCATTGTTTTCACTTTTTGCAACAAACAAATGCAAATAACTTTAAAACTGAACAATTGTTGTATAAATTGAATACGACATGGGTGGCAATGAGACAGTAGAAAGATCTACACTTGCTCTCATTGAAGTCCAGATATCCCACTTGTGGCTTTGCCACTCGTGGGATATCAAGAGTTCGATAGCAGCTCCTGGAGATATTTCTGCTATCTCACTCTCACCAATGGCATATCCCATATTTAGGATGTTTTTCTTTTCTTTATCCCTCTATACCAATTTTTTACCTTTCTTCTGTCTTACAGTGCTAGCTTTTGTTTTTCTTTTCTTCCTGATATAGCGTAAAAAAGTCTAGTTAGATACTTTTTTAGGTTTTCTGAGTTCTTGTATCTGATATTGCTTTTCTTCATATTATTGTTGGCCTTCTTCATGCTTGTTAGGTAAATTTCCTTTTCATCATCTGTTTGGTTTGCCTTGTAGTCTGTAAAAGCTTGTTTCTTTTTTCAAACTGCAATGCTCGCATCCTTATTATACCATAATGGTATTTTTCTCTTTTTATTTATACTAATTGTCATTACACAAAGACTAATTGTCACCAGTAAATCCTATTGTGCTCCACTTGCTATTCACATCTATTGCATCCTTCACTCTCTCTGGTTTCTTTTCAACCATCTCACTTATCTTTGAAAAATCTGCTGTCCTAAAATCAGTATTTTTGTAATAAAATATTATGTTGATAACATGCCATCTACTAACTGGTGCAGGGTATTGTATTCACACTTGTGACCTTTTCGTACAAGCACACTGGCTTCAATTTTCCAGGCTCGCATTGAATATCAAGCCTGCCTCCTGGCTAAGAAGGCAGCTCTTAGTCTCCTACCACCAGGTGCCCTTCAGCTTTTCAGTCCCTTCTGGGGCACTTGTAACACACACAGTTCTGAGAGCCAAACTTTTACTGTCCCTCGCTGTCAAACCTCGCTCAGACAGCAATCCACTGCAGTTAGAGAGGCTAATTTATTTAATTCCTTTCCTCCTGAGATTGCGACGACTGCAAACTTGGGACCATTTAAGCGAAAGCTGCATCAATTTCTAGTTTTCAGAGCATCCTGTGAACACTATACCTAATCTTTGCAGACAGCTAAATGCACGGGGACCTCCCTCTTTTACCATTCGCTCCTGTATAGCCCCTACCCTGTTGTTGTGCTGTTCCACACACAGCACTTCCTTCCTTCCTTCATCTCTTTCCTGTCTCCATCCCTGCCCTCTTTCATCCTACCTCATCCCCCCTTCCTCTACCCCTCCACTCCCACCCCCATCCCCCTCTGTTTCCTCACCTTGTTCTCTCCCTCTACCCCCCCATAGGTAATTTCCTACATAAGCTACATTGTGGCAGCTCCCTCCTTGCTCTTATTTTGCTCCTTCCACCTCCTCCAATTTGCCCCTATCCTTCTCACCTTGTAATCCCTTCCACCTCTCTTCAGATAAGGCTACTGGCTGCACTTGACACAATATTTATCTTGCCAAATTATTCTTTTGTTTATGTAATTACTTTCCTCATGTTGTGCTACTTACTGAAGCCATTGTAATTTTTTATTCTTGTGACTTGACATGGAACCACTGTAAAAGAGCACTTTGCTCACAGGTCTTTCCAATTTGTTAAAAAAATAAAATAAAATAAATAAATAAAAATATTGTATTGCTACTATGTTGTTAAAGATGTTGGCTGCATGACAACTAAAAAACATGTATCGATAACATACTCAGAAAGTGGTTTAAAATTGTATGACTACATATAGAATAGCATTGACACATAAAAACCGCATCAATAGGAATTTTTCTTAATGATCTGATTCCAAACTTTCATATAAAAAAATAAGGTTCTAGTCCCAGTGGTTCCCAAGATAGAGCTTTCCAAATATAATTTATTTAAAGTGGGATAAGTTATAACTGTTAGGCTAGAATCGTATTTTATTTTGTAAGAAATGAATGCTTGGAACCCAGTAACTTGATATATTGATACACAATGTTGCTACATCTTCAATATAACATAATACAAAAACATGAAGTGGTTCAAAAAATGTTTAAAGTCCTGTTATTTTTAACAACATGGTATATCAAGATGCACAGACATGTATCAACATGAATACTGTAATGTTATGATCTATTCAAGTTAATTGGACTCCATGCATTCATTCAAAAAAAAAAAGTTTCTAAGCCTAAAATTTCAAAGATACTTGTTTCAAAATAGCATAACTTCATGCGTTATAATACATCATAAAACACTATTTTTGGAAATGATTTGACAATATTAGTGGTTGTTGTGTTTAAGAATAAACACATTGTTTTCTGCTTCTGCAGTTTTCCTCCAGTGATCATGTCTGTCCTTCAGGGACCCCAGCACTGAAGGCCCAGGCATGCACGTGCACTGGTAAGTCAGCATGGCTCTGGCTTGCATTCCACCCACTCAGCAATGGGGATCCATGAGCACTCTGCCCCCTGTGTCCCTGCAGGAAGGAGGCAGTGACACAAGGATCCATGAGCACTCTGCCCCGTGTCACTGCAGGGAGAAGGCAGTGACACAAGGATCCATGAGCACTCTGCCCCGTGTCACTGCAGGGAGGAGGCAGTGACACAAGGATCCATGAGCACTCTGCCCCCTGTGTCCCTGCAGGGAGGAGGCAGTGACACAAGGATCCATGAGCACTCTGCCCGGTGTCACTGGTGGGAGAAGGCAGTGACACAAGGATCCATGAGCACTCTGCCCCCCGTGTCCCTGCAGGGAGGAGGCAGTGACACAAGGATCCATGAGCACTCTGCCCCCTGTGTCCCTGGAGGGAGAAGGCAGTGACACAAGGATCCATGAGCACTCTGCCCCGTGTCACTGCAGGGAGGAGGCAGTGACACAAGGATACATGAGCACTCTGCCCGGTGTCACTGCAGGGAGGAGGCAGTGACACAAGGATCTATGAGCACTCTGCCCCATGTCACTGGAGGGAGAAGGCAGTGACACAAGGATCAAAGAGCACTCTGCCCCCTGTGTCCCTGGAGGGAGAAGGCAGTGACACAAGGATCCATGAGCACTCTGCCCCATGTCACTGCAGGGAGGAGGCAGTGACACAAGGATCCATGAGCACTCTGCCCCCTGTGTCCCTGCAGGGAGGAGGCAGTGACACAAGGATCCATGAGCCTTCTGCCCCCTGTGTCACTGCAGGGAGGAGGCAGTGACACAAGGATCCATGAGCACTCTGCCCCTTGTGTCACTGCAGGGAGGAGGCAGTGACACAAGGATCCATGAGCACTCTGCCCCCTGTGTCCCTGCAGGGAGGACGCAGTGACACAAGGATCCATGAGCACTCTGCCCCCTGTGTCACTGCAGGGAGGAGGCAGTGACACAAGGATCCATGAGCACTCTGCCCCCTGTGTTCCTGGAGGGTGAAGGCAGTGACACAAGGATCCATGAGCACTCTGCCCCCTGTGTCCCTGCAGGGAGGAGGCAGTGACACAAGGATCCATGAGCACTCTGCCCCTTGTCACTGGTGGGAGAAGGCAGTGACACAAGGATCCATGAGCACTCTGCCCCCTGTGTCCCTGCAGGGAGGAGGCAGTGACACAAGGATCCATGAGCACTCTGCCCCCTGTGTCCCTGCAGGGAGGAGGCAGTGACACAAGGATCCATGAGCACTCTGCCCCCTGTGTCCCTGCAGGGAGGAGGCAGTGACACAAGGATCCATGAGCCCTCTGCCCCTGTGTCACTGCAGGGAGGAGGCAGTGACACAGGATCCATGGGCACTCTGCCCCTGTGTCACTGCAGGGGAGGAGGCAGTGACACAGGATCCATGAGCACTCTGCCCCTGTGTCCCTGCGGGAGGAGGCATTGACACAAGGATCCATGAGCACTCTGCCCCCTGTGTCACTGCAGGGAGGAGGCAGTGACACAAGGATCCATGAGCACTCTGCCCCCTGTGTCCCTGGAGGGAGGCGGCAGTGACACAAGGATCCATGAGCACTCTGCCCCGTGTCACTGGTGGGAGAAGGCAGTGACACAAGGATCCATGAGCACTCTGCCCCCTGTGTCCCTGCAGGGAGGAGGCAGTGACACAGGAATCCATGAGCACTCTGCCCCCTTTGTCCCTGGAGGGAGGAGACAGTGACACAAGGATCCATGAGCACTCTGCCCGGTGTCACTGGTGGGAGAAGGCAGTGACACAAGGATCCGTGAGCACTCTGCCCCCTGTGTCCCTGCAGGGAAGAGGCAGTGACACAAGGATCCATGCGCACTCTTCCCCCTGTGTCCCTGGAGGGAGAAGGCAGTGACACAAGAATCCATGAGCACTCTGCCCCCTGTGTCACTGCAGGGAGGAGGCAGTGACACAAGGATCCATGAGCACTCTGCCCGGTGTCACTGGTGGGAGAAGGCAGTGACACAAGGATCCATGAGCACTCTGCCCCCTGTGTCACTGCAGGGAGGAGGCAGTGACACAAGGATCCATGAGCACTCTGCCCGGTGTCACTGGTGGGAGAAGGCAGTGACACAAGGATCCATGAGCACTCTGCCCCATGTCATTGCAGGGGGGAGGCAGTGACTCAAGGATCCATGAGCACTCTGCCCCCTGTGTCACTGCAGGGAGGAGGCAGTGACACAAGGATCCATGAGCACTCTGCCCGGTGTCACTGGTGGGAGAAGGCAGTGACACAAGGATCCATGAGCACTCTGCCCCCTGTGTCACTGCAGGGAGGAGGCAGTGACACAAGGATCCATGAGCACTCTGCCCCCTGTGTCACTGGAGGGAGGAGGCAGTGACACAAGGATCCATGAGCACTCTGCCCCATGTCATTGCAGGGGGGAGGCAGTGACTCAAGGATCCATGAGCACTCTGCCCCCTGTGTCACTGGAGGGAGGAGGCAGTGACACGATGGGCTAAGTAAGTCCAAGTGCTGCTACGGCCTCTTACTGGCCTATAGCAATGCCCCAGGTTGGATACATAAACCCAGTTCTCCAGTGTGGCAAAGTGCTCCCCATGGCTGCACTACTGGGCTGTACTCCCTTACTGGTTTTAAATCAAACTGGCTGCAATTGCAGCCTTTCAATGTTTTTATGTTTGACCCTCTTCTCAAACTCAATAATTTGCATACACTTGAATTTGAATTTTATTGAAAAGAAACTTTAGGCATAAATGTCTATTTTCAAAGTTGACCCCGACAAACTGCAAAACAACAAACAATACATATTAGAATAGTGTATAAAAATGCCATCTCACTATAAAATATTTAAAAATATCTGAAAAAAAAAACATGTACACAGCTTAAGGTCATTCAAATGCAATCTCAGGGCATATTTAAATTGCCCTAGGTGGTTACAGTGCAATGTATTTAGTGGATGGGCAGTCCAAGTTCTCACAGATATGTTTTTAAAAGCTCTCTGTCTGAGGGACGTTTTGCCATTTGGCATTTCTAGTTGTAATTTTTTTTTTATTCTAGTGTTACATGAATTGGGACATTTAAACAGCAGCATGGTTTTTTTTTTATATTTTGTATGCTTTTTGTACCCCAAGTTGATTGGCTCATCAGCCCTACTCATGCCCCTGCCTCACTCTCCAATGACCACCACCTCCCCACTGATACTCCCTGGCTCGCCCCCCAAGGCGGGGCCCAGGCACCACTTACCTGCCCATCTCCAATGGGAAAGGTGTCGGGAGACCCAACATTGCCTCCGTGGGTAACCCCCCAGGGCAGGGTTCAGGGCCTGTAGTGCTATCAGAGGAGCCATAACTGAGTCAGTGGGAGGTGCAGCAGAGAGCCATTAAAGCTAGGAGCTAGGCTGGCATCATTAACAATGACTGGCATGATTTTGTGGTTTTTCTGGAGGCAGGGATGTACAATGATGTCCAGAGTCTGCCATGCTTCCTGACACTCTCAGATGCTGGTCGCTGCAGTACCCCTGGCCTCTGCCAGGGGTCCAACAAGCACCGGACATACACCCAGCCTTCCCCCCTGAGAAGGAGAGAAGGAGAGCAGTTCTTGGAATGCATCATCCTTCTTCCCCAGCTGGCCCTCTGATGACCTGGGTCCATTCCTGAACCCAGCTCACCGGCATCGCAAGCGGAAATCCCACCACTGCACTGACAGGCCGGCAAACAGCAACATATTTAAATTAATAGTGCTATGCTACTAGTGCTCTCTATGTAACGGAAGGGATAAAAGCAACAGAACAAAAGGGTAAACAGGGAGGAGAGGAGGCACTGTGGGTCACCTTAGAGACTGGAAATGGCACTACAATCCGCAGAGGAGTTGTACACAGACCCCCATGTCAGGGGGAGGAAATGGACTAGGATATGATAGAAGGCATCCTTAGGATGGCAGAGAAAGGGGAGATACTGTTGATGGGGGACCTGAATATGCCAGATGTTAACTGGACCACCTTTGCTGCAGCCATATCCAAGAGCAGGGAAATTCTCGATGCCCTACAGGTGGCATACCTCAGACAGCTAGTTTTGGAACCCAGTCATGAGGGAGCAATCTTAGACCTCGTACTCTCAAATGGGGACAGTGAGAGGATCTCAGATCTAGACGTGGGTAGCTATCTGGGAACAAGCAACCACCAAACAGTGTGGTTCACGATAAACTCAGCTACAGAGTCAAGCCATACAAAAGTGAGGGTACTGGACTTCAGGAGGGCTGACTTTGGTAAGATGGGAGCGTGCCTTAGAAAAGCACTAGCAAATAGGCTAGAAGGAGGGGTGAAACAACAATGGGGAAACATCAAAACTGCCATCACAGAGGCAGTAAGCCTTTGTGTGAAGCAAATAAACAAATCAAAATGAAAGAAAAAGCCACTATGGTTCTCAGAAGAGGTGGCGGGGAAGGTTAGGGAGAAAAAGATAGCATTTAGGAAGTATAAGGAAACACAGAAGGAGTAGGACAGAGAACCATACTAGTTAAGGCAGAAGGAAGCAGGGAGAGAAGTCAGAATAGCAAAGGCACAAACTGAGGAAAAGACAGCCAACTCGCTTAAGAAGGGGGATAAAACATTTTATAGGAACATCAGGGAGCATAGAAAGACAAAGGCAGGAATAGTGAGGCTGAATAGAATGGACAGTGGGTGGGCAGAGAGGGACAGTGAAAAAGCAGGGATACTAAACGGATACTTCTGCTCAGTATTCACAAAAGAGGAGGAGGGGAGGTGCCTAATCCAATTAACTGAAGCACTCTGGATAGGGGGGTAAATTTCAGTCCTTTCACAGAAGAAAGGGTTCTGAAAGAACTCCTAAAACTGAAGGTGGACAAAGCAATGGGGCCTGATGGAATTCATCCCAGAATTTTAAAAGAATTAAGGGGAGAACTAGTGACACCACTGACTACCCTTTTTAACAAATCATGGGAGGATGGTGTGGTACCTGAGGACTGGAGGAGGGCGGATGTGATTCCCCTTCACAAAAGTGGGAGCAAGACAGAGGTAGGAAGCTACAGACCTGTCAGTTTGACCTCTGTGGTAGGGAAAGTGATAGAATAACTTTTGAAGGAAAGAATTGTTGAGTACCTAGAGGCCAGTGGGGCACAGGACCCAAGGCAGCATGGGCTCACAGTGGGAAGGGCATGTCAGACTAATCTAATTAATTTCTTTGACTGGGTGACCAAAGTAGTAGACCAGGGAGGGGCTGTGGACATGGCCTAACTAGACTTTAGCAAGGCATTTGGCACAGTCCCACACAAAAGATTAATAATCAAATTAACCAGCCTGGGAGTGGGTCCCAGGGTGGTAGCCTGGGTAAAACATTGGCTGGACAACAGGACACAGAAGGTAATTGTAAATGGAGTCCACTCTGCAGAAAGATGAGTTACCAGTGGGGTACCACAGGGTTCAGTACTGGGTCCAATAATTTTTAATGTCTTTATAAGTGACATTGCAGAGGGACTAGAAGGAAAAGTATGCCTCTTTGCAGATGCCACAAAGATCTGCAACAGGGTTGATACACAAGGAGGCATGGGAAGGATGAGAAGGGACTTGGTAAGGTTGGAGGAATGGTCAGAAGTATGGCAGCTTGGATTCAATGCAAAGAAGTGCAAAATAATGCACCTGGGAAACAAAAACCCAGGGGAAGATTACACAGTGGGGGGTAGTAACAACAACAAAAATGGAAAGGGACCTGGGGGTAATCATATCAGATGACATTGAGGTTAGTAAGCAATGTGAGAGGGCAGTAGGGAGGGAGGACTGGGGGGATACTTGGATGTATAAGGTGAGGCATCACCAGCAGAAAACAGGAAGTTGTTATCCCTCTGTACAGACAGTTTGTGAGACCCCATCTGGAGTACTGCATCCAGTTCTGGAGACCCCGTCTTCACAAGGACATAGACAGGATGGAGGCAGTCCAGAGGAGGGCAACTAAAATGGTGCAGGGTCTGCAAGAGAAGCCATACAAGGAGAAACTAAAGGAGCTTAATATGTATACCCTTGAGGAAAGGCAGGAGAGGGGGGACATGATAGATACTTTTAAGTACCTCAGTGGAATCAACAAAGTCCAAGAGGGTAGCACCTTCCAAAATAAGAGATGTGCAAGAACAAGGGGACACAATTTGAAGATAGAGGGGGGACAGCTCAGGGGCAATGTGAGGAAGTATTTTTTCACAGAGAGGGTGGTGAACATATGGAAAAGCCTTCCTGAGGAGGTTGTGGGGTCTAGAACTGTGGGAGAATTCAAGAATGCATGGGACAGACATAAAGTAATTCTTGTGGTGGGTAGGAAGAAATAGGCTGTTGGTTAACTAGGATCTGCAGCTTGTCCTGTAAGTAGGGAAATGGGCAGATTAGGTGGGCCAAGTGGTCCTTATCTGCCATCAAAGTCTATGTTTCTATGGCCACTGACAGTTTTGCTACTCCACATGTTATTGAAGTAATCAACTTTAGCATTCAATAATGGAAGCCAGACCAGCTTCAAATAGAGAGCCCAAATGATGACAGTCTGTATTTGCATCTAACACAAATTGACAAATTTTGTTATTTGCAATCCTATTCTGTCCATTACACTGTCCATTGCCATTGCACAAATGGGCAGACTGTAATCTACAGACTTTGGGCCTCTAATTTGCAGCTTCTTTGTTTATATATTTTTTTTGCTTCTGTATAACGGTCCAAATCTAATATTATTTTATTATGGTCTGATCAATATGCTTGAAAAATGACACAGTGGTATCCAGGTAAACACCTACATATTTTCAAAAAGGTACTTGCTCTAATTATTCACCAGCAGTAGCTGTTATTTTCAAGTGGCCACATTTTTGCACCTTTTTATTGTTGCAAAACAAAATGGATTTGGTCTTTTTACATTCATACCTAATTTGCTTTGTATGAACCAATCCTGAACTCTATTAAAATCATCTTGGAGTGGTCTACCTAAATCAGAAACAGACTTGCCACTGTTTGCCAGGACTGCATTGTGAGCATAAAGAATGACTTTGCAGTCATGGCAAACAGAAGTCAAGTCATTACTGCAAAGGCTGAAAAGCAGAGGTCTCACAATGGACCCCTGCAGTACTCCAATATTAATAGGCTTAGATAGTGATACAACATTACCCAACTTTACCTTTTGAGACCTGTTCATTGTGTAGTTTTGAAACTATTGACATGTGCTCCTTGCCAGGCTTTTATTTTTATTTATTTATGTATTTATTTATTTATCAAGTCTAGGATTACAAATACCTTTGAGCCAAGGCTCTTTTACAAAGGTTCCATGTCAGAGAAATACAAATTATGGGGAACATCAAGACAGACATTACAACAATGTGGATATTGCAAACAGATTACAGATTAATGCAATTCAAGGGTAACACTGTAAGCAAGGTAGCCAGCAGCATTTGTCAGAGAAAACAGACAAGAGATAAGAAGTGCCAGAGTCATGGGGGGGGGGGGGAGAAGGAATGTAGGTAGGGTGGGGAAATGGTGAAAAGTGCAGCATTGGGTATACCAAGATGTGAGGGTAGAATCCAGTGAGGAGGGGAGGGAGGACCACTAGAGCAGGCAGGGAAGTGGAGAAACAAGGTTAAGTTGGTCAGTCACAGGAGCTGTTGGTAGTGAGATAGTCCCGGAGCCTAGTTTTAAACATAACAATTGTCAGGGCAGAGGAGTTGGTGGGGCTGATGCCATTGAACCAGAGTGGCACTCGATAAGCAAAAGAGCGTTGTCCCTGTGAAGTGTGACAGTGGGGGACTTTCAGTAGCTGTAGCGTGGCTCTCCGAAGGCACTGTTTGTTGGTTCGGTGTTGTAACAGAGTTGAGACCCCAGAAGGTGCAATGCCAAGGTAGATTTTTTTTCACCATGGAGCAGGTGAGAAACTTTATGCGGTTTGATAGTTGGAGCCAGCCAGTCTGGGTGTACAGATCACATGTGTGGATGAGACGGTGAGCACCAGTGATGAGCCGATATGCCTTATTCAAGGAGGTTGAGAGGCGTCTAAGGGTTGTGGTTGTGGCTGAGCCATAAATGATGAAACCATAGTCTATTACAGAGATCACAGAGCTCAGGACTACAACCTTCAAAGCTTCTAGCATGAGGTGTTGTCTATGTTTGTAGAGAATACCAAGCTGTGTATTAGCAGCTCTAGCTACGTTATCTATGTGAGGTCCATAGGAGAGATTAGGGTCAAGCTGTACCCCTAAGTATTTGAAGGACCCCACCTGATCTAGAGTGTTCCTCTGGGTGGTGGAGATAGCCAAGTGGTGTAGCTTGTGTGGGTTATGAGAGCTGCAGAAGAGCATAGATTTGGTTTTCTTGTCATTGAGGACCAATTTATGATTAAGAAACCACGTCTCTACATAACTGAAACCAAGTTGAAGGTTGTGTTGAAGAATTGCAGGATCTTTGTGAGTGGAGAATACAACAGCATCATCGGCATATAGTATGATCTGCTCAGAGTAGTGGTAAGGGAGGGAGTTTAAGAAAAGGCTAAAAAGAAGGGGCCCAGTATGGATCCCTGTGGGGCACCCGAGCGAACAGGCAGGGTGTCAGAAAGAGCGTCAGCAATTTTTACTGTTTGCGACCCGTTTTCTAAGTAGCTTTTAAACCAGAGAGAAGAGTCATGTGATAGCCTAGCATTCAGTAGTTGGTCAATTAGTAGTCCATGGTGTACTGTATCGAAGGCCTTGGAGAGGTCGATGAAAACGGCCCCTGTGAGAAGGCCCTTGTCAAGGGATTTGTGCAAAGTTCCAGTGAACTCAAGAAGGGCTGTGGTGGTGCTGTGACCTTTCTAGAAACCGTGTTGTTGTGGACAAGGTATATTGTAGTTATCCAAGTGGTCGATAAGTTGATCAGCCACAATGCGCTCGAGTGCCTTAGAGAGTGGGGGTAGTATGGAGATAGGGTGATAATTTGAGTGGTTCATCTTATCCCCACATTTATGGACAGGTGTCACAGTGGCTGTTTTCCATAAGTCTGGGAATTTTCCACAGCTGAGAAAGAGGTTTAGGATTTTTGTTATTGGATGAATTACCTCATCGAGGGTAAGCAACAGAAGCCTAAGGTTCAGGGTGTCGCTACTAGATCTAGATTTAGAGATAGCTGCAGTAATATAGTGGCAAGCTTCATTCAGCCTTACCTCCATGAAGTAGAAGAGGGGATGGTAAGACTGTGGGGCTGAGGTATTTGGGGAGTAGGCTCTGTTTTCAAAAAAGTCATGGGGTAGGACAGCACTAAGGTCTGAAAAAGCCGTGTTAAAGATGTTTGCGATCACCTTGGGGTTGAGGGTTGAGGATCCATCAACCATTAACATGGCCAGAGAGGTTTTTGGCTGCATCCCTGTGACATCCTTGATATTGTCCCAGAAAGCAAGACCATTTCCCCATGTATTGGTGAGAGCGTCTTTGTAATAGGTGGATTTAGTGAGCTGGATGGCTTTTGTGCAGGCATTTCATGCTTGTTTGTAATTTTGGATGTCCAGTTGTTTGCCAGTGGCCCTGGCAACTGCCCAGAGGTGGTCCCTTAGTTTCAGCTGTGAGAGAAGAGCCATGGTGAGCCATGGGTTAGAGAGAGAGATTTTGTTTTGCGCCTTTTAGCAGGGGCAAAGAGGTCGCAGTTTTTGTTGAAAATTGAGATGAAGTGATCAAGAGCCAGTTAACATCCGTTGCTTTGTAGATGAGTAGCCAGTCTTGTAGAAGCAGGTGTTGTTTGAGATGTGGAAGTTTTCCTCGAGGAAGGACTCTGCTAGCGATAATTTTGGGAGGGGGCTTGAGGAATTTGTTAGACCATGCACATATGACTGGGGAGTGGTCACTGAGAGAGTCTGGGAGAACAGTCATATGAGAAATCCTTGTGGGGGTGAGAGGTGAGGACCCAATCCAGGAGGGTACTGGTGCCAGTCTTGTAGTTAATCCTAGTAGGGGAGTTTACCATTTGCATGAGGTTAGCAACTGAGATGGAGTCTTTATAGGCACTGGTACCCAATGCTAACCAGTTTATGTTGAAATCCCCTAGTAGAATAAGTTCAGCTTCAGGAGGATGAGAGCTGATAAAGTTTAGGACGTTGTTGAAGCCATTTTTAGGGTCCCTGGGTAGGATGTATACAGAGACAATAGTCAGGGCTTTATGGTTGGGACCTAGAACAATTTTTATTGGCAGAATCTGGGTCGAGGCAGAAAGTGATGGAGTTGCTACAGGGTGCCATGACAGTGAGTCTTTGATATAGATTGCGCAACTACCGCCTTTTTTGGATATCTGGTCCAGCCTGTGGACATTGTAGCCCTGTATTGTTACTGCCGAGTCAGAAACTTTAGGCATCAGCCAAGTTTCCACCACTGCAAGGATGTCAGGGTTGTGTTGCCATATGAAGGCTTGGAGTGCATCCAGCTTTGGTAGTAGGCTGCAGATATTAATGGTTGCAAGGATAAGGGCACCTGGAGTTTGTGTGTGGCCTGAGCTTCTAGGGCCAAGATTGGGATGGACGCTGCCTGAGATGAGAAGGAGGAGGAATAGGAGTTTTAAGGAGCAGAGTCACAGCTCTTTGAGAGATAGTTTTGATCATTGTTTCCGGGAGTAGAGGTTGCAAGGTTCCAGGCGGTATCCCATATGAACTGCAAGGTGATAGAGTGTAGAGAGGTGGCCACACTTGTTGAGAGTAGTGGTCGCGGTAAGTAACCAGGAATATCCAAACGGTGGACCACGCACAAGTCTTGAGTGGAAGTGGAGGGTTCCCTTGGAGTAGCAGTGGAAACCAGAGTAGAGGGTAGCGGGGGAGGGTGAGGGTGGCTGAATTCATATAGCCTTTCTGAAAGCGACTAGTGGTCCATGCTTTTGATAAATTGATATAGACTGTTCCAGCCATGTTCCCACTGTCTGAGGTATCACTAAGAATATGAGTACTCCAACAAGGCTGAGATGGTACTACACAGTTTACAAAATCCGTGTTGTGCATTTGTCAAAATACCACAATCCTCAAAATACTAATTTAATTGGTTGTACACGGTTCTCTCCAATACTGTACCTTGGACAGTGGGGACGGGACTGAGATTGGCCTAAAATTACCTATAACTGTGGCATTGCCCCCTTTATATACAGGAACCACTACTGCTTGCTTCCAGAGCTCCAGTACCTCTCAAGTGCATAAAGATAGATTGAATATTTTCCTAATAGGTACTAGCACTTCATCAATAGCGATATTCATTAACTTATTGTCCAGGCTATCACACTTTCTACTCATTTTCATATTCATTTTATTTTATTTAGTTATTTCCCTCTCAGACACTTGTCTGATATAAAATTTCCTTTCAACCTCGGTCTTTCACCTTTCTGTACCATTTACATCAGTAGAAGTAATGTATTTACTGAAGATGATAAAAGCATTAAACTCATTGGCTATGTAGAAAGTGTCAACTAGTTTACCCTTTTGGCTGTGCACAGCTTTAGGGATAGACTTTTGTTCCTTCCCAACACTTGGTTAATACCTTACCAATTTGGGGGGATTATTAGCCTTCTATCATTGCTTAGTCTGAAAATGGTCAGCTTTAGCTTTCCAAACTATTACATAACTGTTTATAATTTATTTTGTCCCTTCAAGCCCACTGCATGTAAATCTTAACCACACTTTATCTCTTTCCCTCATTAATTGTTTAACCTCCACTATAAACCATTTTAAAAGCCCTCCCTTGTTTACTTTGATTCCTTACTGGTGCAAACCTGTTGTGTACTTGAGTAAATTCCGTAATAAAATACTCTAACGCCACATTCACTGAAGGGATACAGTCCATAAAGTACCAGTCAGCATCTCATGATGCCTGTTTGAGGACAGGTATCTTACTGTTTAAAATGTTCCTTTAAACGTACTGTCATCCGGTTTAGGCTTAGCTATTTTTACTGTCAATTTGCATAATATGGGAGAATGATCACTAAGATCCTCTGAAAGTATTTCAATTTTCTTTACATTTTTAAAGTCTGAGACTAACGCACAGCCCGGTACAGTGCCCTTATTTGTCTTATAATTCAGCTTAGCAGTCTCATTCACCATTTGCATCAAATTTAAATCAGCTGTCTTATCCTTAACTCCATTGTGTGCTTCTTTTGCCCAATCATTATTAAACTCATTGAATAGTAACTCTTCATGGTTCTCATTTAACTGTGCTGCATGCTCACTAAAGAAAAATGATAATACCCCCAGTAAAATTCTGAAGAATATAGGTTACCCCAACAACTAATTGTTTTAGTCCCTCCCACAATCATGGTAATTGCCAAGAATTTGCATTCTGGTTTATTGTCAGCAATAGTTACATTGTCTTTTAATAAATAATCTTTTATATCCAGTTTAAAATGTTTCATAGAATCACAGAATCATAGAAGCTTGATGGCAGAAAAGTACCATACTGGCCTATCTAGTCTGCCTTTTTTTTTTCTCCCCTACACCTCCCCTCTCTGCCAGCACCTGCCCTCCCCCGATACTCAGCACCATATGCTTGTCCCATGCCATCTTGAATTTTTCCATCTATTTAGCCCCCGCCACTCCATCTGGTAGTCTGTTCCAGGGCTCCACCACCCTCTCCATGAAAAAATGCTCTCTCACATTACCCCTGTATCTTTTTCCTAGCAGTCTGAGGCTGTGCCCTCTAGTTCTGATTCCCTCCTTCCTCTTAAGTAAACCCTCTTCTCCCACTTTATTGAGCCCCTTTACATATTTAAAAGTTTCCATCATGTCTCCCCTTTCCAACCTTGTCTCCAGCTCATACAGATCCAGCCAGAACTGTATGCAGTACTCCAGGTTTGGTCTGACCAATGACCTGTACAGTGGTATGGTAACCTCCCTCCTCCTGGAGGTTATTCCCTTGGCAACACACCCCGGCATCTTATTAGCCTTAGCTGCTGCCCTCCTACACTATGCTGAATGGTTCATGTGCCCTGGATTAGCACCCCTAGATCTTTCTCCTCCACCGTAGTGGCTAACTGTATCCCCCCCAGCCTGTAGCTAAACTTTTGGTTTCTGGCTCCTAAGTGTATGACTTTGTACTTCTTTGTGTTGAAACCTAGCTGACATGTGTCTGACCAGTGCTTTAGTCTAGTCAGAGCCTCCCGCAGTCCTAGCCACCCCTCTGTGTTGTCCACCACCACACTGATCTTTGTGTCATCTGCAAATAGGCAGATCTTATTTTTAAACTCAACTGCAATGTCGGCAATAAAGATGTCAGACAACACTGGACCCAGCACTGAGTCCTGTGGGACCGCACTGGTTACAGCCCTTGGATTTGAGAGTTCTCCCACTATAACAACCCTCTGCTGCCTATCCCGCAGTCAGTTTTTCACCCATTCCACAAGTTTTTCCCCCTGCCCCCAAGTTACCCAGTTTGCTAATCAACCTCCCATGTGGCTCTAAATCAGAGACCTTGCTGAAATCCAAATACAGGTCACCTGACCCCCTGTTGATTGCCCTAGTTACCCAGTCATAGAAGTCAAACATATTTGTCTGGTAGGATTTCCAAGAGACAAACCCAGGTTGCCCGCTGTCCTGGAGACTGTTCTCCTTAAGAAAGGCTACCAGCCTCTCCTTGAGGATAGTTTCCATTAGCTTCCCCACAATTGATGTGAGACTAACTGGCCTATAGTTCCCTGGCTCATCCTTGGGCCCACTTTTATGGATGGGCACCACATGTGACAACTTCCAGTCCTGGGGTACTCACCCAGTCCCCAGAGAGATGCTGACAAGTCCACCAGTGGTCCTGCTAGGACCTCTGCCATGTCCCTCAGCATCCTGGGGTGTATGCCATTTGGACCTGGTGCCTTATCCACCCTCAAAGCCCTAAGGCCTTCGAGCACTCTGCTCACTGAGATTACCTCCCCACCCTGTTAGGTCTGCTCCCCCTCGCCCTCACTCCCCTTTCCCTGAGGCACTGGCCCCATCTTCCCCTGGTAAACATGGAACAGAAGTAGTCATTGAGTGCCTCTGCCTGCTCAAACCCATTCTCTGCCCACCTCCCTTCTACCTTGATCCTGACAGTTTACAGTTATAAACGCATTTTATATCACCGTTATAAGATGTATAATCATAAAACGTCATGTTAGGAATAAAAAAAAGACATTTTCCTGAATGTATCATGGTATTAAATGCTTTTATTGCACTTCCAATAGTCTACACCTAACAAAAACATATGCGTTACAGTTTATGATAATCGACTGAAATTGGTCTGATTTTTATGTTGGTTCGTGCTTGCGAGCCAGCCAACATATTCCATTAGTAGCAGATTTGGAGGTGCAGTCACTGTGGACGAATACAAAGCATGCATCAGTAGGTGTGTCCCTCATTCCCCAATAAGGCAGCTGCAGGCGCTGACACCAGCAACACATAAAGTGGCCACCAGATCTAAGAAAAGGTCCGCTGCAATGAGAGCCAAGCTCGTCATGCAGCGGCACCTCCCCACGTGCCTTTCCTGGTGAAGCATTCTACTAAACATGACAGCAGTGACTGCTGCCACCACCTGCAACAATGCTGACTTCGGGGGTGCCCAATCCCCCTTTCAGCATGCCCTGACCCGGTTCATGTGCAGATGGGGAAGCCCACTCCCCGTCGGCAGAATGTCCCCCAGTTATTGTGTGCTGAAGGGGGTGCCAAATCCCCTCGGCTCTTGCCACCCCCTTCAGTATGTGCCAACAGGGATGTCCAATCCCCCATCAGCTAGCCCCCCAAACACTCAGGTGGCACACTGGGAGCCCGCCCCAGCATGTCATATGCCCCTGTAAAAAAAAAAAGTCCCCCAATGATTTTTGGTTTTTTTTGATAACCCGTAAAAGAAGAAAATGGTCCCTTGCTGTCTGTCCTGCTCCCTCCCTCAACTTGCGCCCACCCTCTATGTACTCTGCCTCCCCATACCCCCTCACCCCATACTTACCTCCAGAGTCCAGTGCGACAATCTTTGGTGGACCAGGAACTTGTCTGCGCTCTTCAAAGCCGACCGTGAACTGAAGAAATGCCGGTAAGCTATATAATAGCATAAACAGGGAATTTTTAACTTTGGTGCATATCTCGGGCATTTTTAAGAATTTTGGCACCAAATGTTCAACATGGGGTTATTGGGGCCCCTCGTCATGAATTCAGTCACTGTCATAGCATTACTTGGTCCTGAAAGGTGAGTTCGTGGTCACTGCATGGAATCACCTTTTGAGACCGATTAACGATATGACAGTGCCATTATTCATGAGGTGGGCTCTCAAAAAGCCTATGTTCAAATTTGGTGAAAAAAATCCAAAAAATGACTGTTTTACGAGCGTGCATTGTGCAGTAAGGAGGGCTGGGGGGATACTGGGATTCATAGGGAGAGACATCACCAGTAGAAAACAGAAAGTTGCTGGCCCTCTGTACAGACAGTTGGTAAGACCACATCTGGAGTACTGTGTACAGTTCTGGAGACTCCATCTCCGCAAAGACATAGACAGGGTGGAGGCAGTCCAGAGGAGGGCAACCAAAATGGTGCAGGATCTGTACCAGAAGACATATGAAGAAAGACTGAAAGAGCTTAAGATGTATAGCCTCGAGAAAAGGAATGAGAGGGGGGACATGATAGAAACTTTCAAATACCTCAAGGGAATCAACAAAGTCCAAGAGGATAGCATCTTTCAGAAAAAGAGATGTGCAAGAACAAGGGGGCACAATTTGAAGATAGAGGGGGGATGGCTCAGAGGTAATGTGACGAAGTATTTCTTCACAGAGAGGGTTGTAGATGCATGGAACAGCCTTCCTGAGGAGGTCATAGAGTCAAAAACAGTGGGAGAATTCAAGAATGCATGGAACAGACATAAGGCAATTCTAGTGGAGGGTAGGAGGAAGTAGGCTGTTGGTTAACTAGTATCTGCAGCTTATCCGTTAGGTAGGGAAATGGGCAGACTAGGTGGGCCAAGCGGTCCTTATCTGCCATCAAATTCTATGTTTCTATGTTTCTATAGTTTCCACGCACACTTCTAACTTGGTGAATTTGTAATATTTTCACTCCAGATGTTCAACAGTGGCATTTTTCCACACCTCCTTATGAACAGTACAGCTGTCATTTTACATATCCTGGCCAAAATGTGTTTTCTTACTTCCAGTGCAAAATGGCAAGGTCGCTGTGCGAAATCAGTTTTCGGGACAGTTTGAGAAAATGACATTGACACTGTTCATGAGCAGAGGTCCTAAAATGTATATGTTGAAAATTTGGTGATGAAAGTCCATAAAATGACTGTGTTACAAGCATGCGTTGCGCAGTTTCCAAGCACCCTTGTAACTTCGCAAATTTGCAATATTTTCATGTCAGATTTTCAACACTGGCATTTTTTCACACCTCCTTATGAACAGTACAGCTGTCATTTTTCACATCCTGCCCAAAATGTGTTTTCGCACCTGTGGCGCAGAATGGCATGGTCGCTGTGGGACATCAACCTTTGGGACAGATTAACAAAATCACAGTGCCATTGTTCATGAGGGGAGGTCCCAAAATGCCTATATTGAAAATGTGTCTCTTCAGGGTGGGAGTGAGGCTGGCGTCAGTTCAATACTTCACTGCCATTCCTATTATGCATCTTCAACTCCTGCACGAAAATACAAAACCACACATGCCCCCACAATGCAAAGCATCATGGGCTGCATATGCAAATCACCACAGAATGTTATGCTGGTCCAACTTTAAGCAGAATTGCATGGTGTCGAAAGGCCTCTCACACAGTTTGCAAAGGGTGCTAACAGAAGACATAGACACGTGTTTCATCCTACCAGGACTCATCAGTATGCCTCGTCTGTTTGACACCCCAGTGGAATGGACCAGCTACCCCTAAGGCACTGTGCCTGGGATATATTGTGGTGAACCCATTAAAATAAAAAACTATCTAAAAGACAAAGAACTTCTGTGCATAAACACTGAGGCAAGGGTTACCCCAAAGGGCATTTGGCTGGGAAGCCAAGTTTCAAGAAAATACAAAACCACACATGCCCCCACAATGCAAAGCATCATGGGTTGCATATGCAAATCACCACAGAATGTTATGCTGGTCCAACTTTAAGCAGAATTGCATGGTGCCGAAAGGCCTCTCACACAGTTTGCAAAGGGTGCTAACAGAAGACATAGACACGTGTTTCATCCTACCAGGACTCATCAGTATGCCTCGTCTGTTTGACACCCCAGTGGAATGGACCAGCTACCCCTAAGGCACTGTGCCTGGGATATATTGTGGTGAACCCATTAAAATAAAAAACTATCTAAAAGACAAAGAACCTCTGTGCATAAACACTGAGGCAAGGGTTACCCCAAAGGGCATTTGGCTGGGAAGCCAAGTTTCAACTCCTGCACTACCAATGCCAATGCCAGTGAGACAACATTTGGCATTTATTTATTTAGTTTTTGTTGACTGGGTAAGTGCACTAGACAAATCCTGCCTATTTTCAGGCACTACCTGGGGAAGGGGGATACAGATGAATGCTAAAAGATCTTGAACCAGATTGAGCTGTTGGTGGTATTTTTAATGATTTAGTGACAATTGTTTGTTTGTAACAGGTGCACACAGTACCTAGATATACCTAGATATAGTGAGATTTAAAAAAAGAAATAACATGAAAATATAGCTTTAATTTCTTAAATTAGTTACCAGAATATTAAAGAAAGCTTAATCTGAATTATAGCTATCTTGTTTTCTCAACATGTAGTGCATAACATATGGACTGGACAGAAAAAACACATAATCAAAATTAGCTTTTTTTTTTTAGGTACGTATACAAAATTAGGCTGTTTGCATTCCTTTAATAGGAAGACAACAGTTTTACAATGGGTTATAGCTAGTGGATCTAATAACATATTCTGACATTTTCATTATGATATCTCAAATAAAAAACAAATATATAAGGATTTACATAAGGGGTTCAAATTCCAGCAAAATCGCCAGCAACAGGGGTCTAAATTAATACCAGAGACCATCCTTTAAAGGGTTAATATAAAAAGAAAAAACCCTATGACCACAATTACTCAAAAATGCTGAGTTTTATCCCCAGGCACAGCTAATTTGGCTGATTCCGGCAGACTCTGTACTCTGCCGTAGTAATCAGCCACTAGAATCAGCTGCCTCCACTTTAAAGACACTGCTACATCTTGCAGCCCCAATTTAAACAGCACCTATACCCCACCTACAATGCCCCTGCCACTGCAGCTAATATGTGGGGATTGGGCAGGCAGTAAGTTCAAAGGGCTGAGGGAGGCGATATGAGTGAGCACAATTATGGGTGAATGCATGTTCAAATTAATTGGTCAGCAACAACAGGGAAAGTAAGCAGCAGAATAACCAACAGCAGCAATCTCAGCAATGCAAGCGCAGCAAAATGTCAATTTATGATGCAAGTTCACAGAGGGAGCGAGCAAAAGGCAGCAAAGTAAATCAATGTGCACAGTGCACTGCACGGACCATGTGAGCTGTAGACTTTCTGTGGTACAACACAGTTCAAAAAAGACAGTTCTTGCAGGAATCCATAAGACCTCTCACATCTCTTGGCAGCTGTTACAGCACAGTAGACCCAAGGCCAACAGATGACAGGAGCAGGCAGGAATTGGTTCACCTTAGGACAGACAGGCTCAAAAGGGTACCCAATCAATATACCAGATGAATATGAGCGACTGCATAATAGCGAGTCAAAAATAGCACACGGAATAACACTGCAGGGATGTCATTGCCATGTGGGTCTTTTTGCCCTTTGTAACTGTAGTGTGGACTGGAGTTGTTCTATATATAGTATGGGGAGTGCAGGGGTGCGTGGGGTGAAGCCCCACTGCATAAGATTTTTACGATACTGCTTTTTGATGGATGTAAAGTTCGAAGTTTGCTTGGTTGGGAGCTGTGCTGGCTTCATGGCATAGTAGGTTAGGACATGTTATGTGCTAGGTTGTATTGGTGTTTCAGTCTAGGGGTTGGTGGATCGAGTCTCGTGTGGTCTGTGTGACTTAACTGGTGCTGTAGGGTGTGTAGTATGCATGATGTGTGTGGGTTTTGGTTGAGGGTCTTTATTTCATTTTTCTGTTTTTTTGTTTGTTTGTTTTCTTGTTATTATTTTGCATGGTTGCGATTTATGGAGTTTGGTCTGTGATTGTTATGTTTTGTGGTTTGACAGTCCCTCTTGGTTCTGAGTATTCCATGTCCTGCAGACTGTGATATTTCTTGTTACATTTGATAATGTTGTTTTTTCCGTGTTATGCTGCTGTGTTGCTGTAACATTGGCCATTTGGGGTGTAGAAATAAAGTACATTGACTAGCCTAGTTTTACTTGTGGTCCATTTCTGTGTTCATCCTTTTTCTTCAGATGCTTTGTGCTATTTTGAGTGTTCACCATTTTCTCTGTAAGCTGTGTATTCTGTCGCTGTACTTTCGTAGCAGTTGTTGTCAGAGTCGTTTTTGTTTTTGGTATTTTGACCTGGTGCCTTCAGAAGAGGGCTGCTAACTCTTACTTTTGGCAGGATAATGATTGCACACTTTAAAGCTGTGAACGGAGAGGTAAGGACAGGGACTGCCACTCACCTGCTATACTCTGCCATCATTCTCAGCTAACAGAATCAGCTTCCACCACTTCAAAGCCTATTAATGATACACAAATCACTATTTTTTTTCCAAAACAGGAAGAGAAAACAGTTCTGACCCATCCTATATGGAAAACGCCACCCTTCGACTGCTTCACCCTTTCTCCTTCTTCTCACTCCCTCTTCCTTTCCTTTCCTTTCCCCCTACCTTCCCCTCTGGAACTACAACTGACTCCTCTCCCCTTGCTGGACTCTACCCTTCCCTTGTTGCCTTTACCTCCCCCCATTTGTCATCCTCCAAGATTGTTTGATTTATTGTTCTCCAAAATTGACTTATAATGTATGGTGGAATGCGGTTATGTATGGAAATCCATACACCGCAAAAAGTTGTTCTGCTGCAGTAGTGACATCCTCACTAATGCTGAATGACTTTTCATTCCGCGTTAGTGAGGACATCATAATACAAGGGCTACAACAGGTGGTGTGATTTGTCTCCTGCTGTGTGAGAGTGGCACGCGAGTGTGCTGGGCAGCGGCAGTTGTGAATCGAGGGCATCGTCAGAACTGATGAAAAATATGGAAAAGTCAATTTTTTTTTCTTTTTTTTAGTCACCATACACTATATAGAACAGTCTATGGTTACCAATATACTACTCAGCTATTCTTTCACCCCATAGATACAATGCTGACTTGGAGACCTCTCGAGCTTTGCTGTCGAGGTCATCAGTCAGCATTGTATCCACTCGGTAGAAGAATAGCCTTGTAGTGTATGGTTACCTATACACTATCCTATATATATCAGGCTAATCCCTGCCTGTTACCCACCATGAACTTTGTTACCCCCTCCTGTGAAGAATTGTAAATAGATTTTAAATATGCAGTTTGTATATACCTGTTCATTTGTTGTATATATTTTGTTGTGTTAGGTATCTTCTTCTTATCACTTAAGCTTATGTATGTCATAATGTATGTTCTTCCCTGCACTACCCTTATTTGATGTGGAAGCTTTGTAAACGAACCTATGGTTCAAAGGAATTGTAATCCTGGACATGAATAAATAAATAAATAAAAATAAATAAAACTACTGCCTTTCAGTTTCTTGTATGTTACCTGCAGCTCGCCTCAGACAGCTGTAGTAGATATTCATGTCATGGCAAGACAGCCAGCAGAGTGTCCCTCTCTGGTTGTGGCCATAAACCATCTTATGGCCCTTCTGCAGTAAAGTAGAAAGCACGTTCCCGTTCTCCACAGGACCAAATAATAATACAAAACATGACCTGGTATATTTAAATAATAACATTCAGTTAGCTAGAGCATAAGAAGGAATAACCAGCTGACGTGGATGATTAAATGCAGAGGCCAAGGCGTTTAATCAACCATTGAAGCTGGTTATTCCAAGTATACTCCAGCTAACTGAATGTTGTTACTTTTATATGACTAGAAATTTTGAATCCAGGATTTTAAAAGTGCTGTGGTGGATTTTAAGTGATTTGCTCATAGTTACACAGTAGGCAAGTGGTAGCTTTGGGATTCAAACCCAGTTCTGCAGGTTTGTAGCTCAGTGCTCTTAACCACTGCACTATACTAGCTCCCAGGTAACAGTTGGAACATGCATTTGTTTCCCATTTTTTGTCTGTGGATTACATGGATAACCTACTGTGGGCATGTCTGAGAAATGTAGATAACCTACCGTGGGTGTCGCCAGAATGTAGATAGCCTACTGTGGGCACGTCAAAAATGTGATTGTAGTAGTTTGTGGGATAATAAGTGACAGTTCCTGTGTTCTGATTGGCTTACAACAGATACCTGTCATATAACAATAGTTGTTCTTTTTTTGAAATCTCAATATGTAACATTTACTGCCTCTTTGTCAGACAATTCAGTTTAAAGGAGACACTAGCTGGCACCGTGGCGCTGAGCAAAGGGGTTTGCTTAGCAAGCTGGTGACCCAGGTTCACGCCCTGATCCTGGGTGTCAGGAGCAGAGACCGGCAGGAGGGGAGTTTCAAATGTTCATTGGACGCTTCCCTCCTAGGGAAGGGGGAGCCTTTAGGTAGCTGGAGATGGATTGGGCAACATGCCAAGCAGTGTGAAGCCTCGACACATACCCGCCTCAGGTCGCCGTCACACTCAGGCCCAATCAGGGTAGAGAGAGGGCAGAAAACAGAAAAAGTAACCCACCCCCGACTGACCAGATGATGGCTTCCAGTTCCTGTTGGCATGAAGCCCTGGAAGTGTCCAGACCAACCCTGCAGCACCTGGGATACATAGTATTGTGCCTAAGGGTGCTTCCCCTTCCGGATGGGAGGGATCCTCCCGATGAAGGGATATGTTGGGTTTCCCGGGGGGTTGCTAATAGAGGCAATGGATGGCGGCAGGGGACAGAGTGGTGGTGGATGCACCTTGGAGGCCTGAAGGAGTGGCCGGTCAGGGGTGCCCAGTAAGGCACAAAACAAAAAAAAAAATAAAGGCAACACTGCCATCCGAGAGAACACTTTGAAAACAACATTTTTAAACAGAATTCGGCTTTTATTTCATATATATTTTTTTTTTTTTTCTGTACTTTGCTTCCTTTTGTGCAAACTGCCACATAACCCATGAAGACAGGGCACTGTCTATTGAATACCTTTTTGGCTGCGTGAGTATACTGGACATCCCACTTCACTGTTTCTGACATCATAGCGACAGATGTAATGTCCCAAGCAAAGGATGGTGCTGCCAGGTGTAGAACCAAACAGATGAAGCTTACAAGGACAGTAATCCTGGTTTAAGGTTAATAATGTACATAGCTATGAAGACTAAATGGAATATGAAATGTATGCACAACTTTCATGCACTCACAAACACTGCTGACTTGTACCCTTGTAAGGATGAAACTACTGTGGTACAATGGCTTGTTTTGTACCACAGAAGCTACATCACAGAAGCAAAACATGTATAGCAAACAGAAACTGCTGCAGGGCAGCAAGTAAGTGTGTTCTGGCAATGCTACAGAGCAGCATACACAAAGAAGTCACCACTCAGGACAGCACCAGTTTGTACAAACAAATACAAATGCTGCAAACCATATACTATGAAAAATCATATATGGGCAGGCATGCCCAGCTTGGCTAGTTTTTCCATCTTGGGGTTGAAAGTGATATCAACTTCTCAAGCTGCACTCCTGAGATTCCTATGATCTTATCTCTGCCCCTCAATGGAAACATAGTTTTATTGTGTATGGTGGCTTATACATTATTCTTTCACCTCACATATTAACCATATTAGGAAACAAGCTAATAAAATAATTGGATGCATAAAAAGATCTTTTGTGTCTAAAAGTAAAGAGTGTATCGTCCCGCTATACAGAGCCTATCTGCGTCCCCACCTGGATTATTGTTCCCCATTATGAAGTCCATATCTTAGGTGAGACATTAATGCATTGGAGGGGGTGCAGAGAAGGGTGACCAGAATGATAGATGGACTACAACATAAAAGCTATGAGGAACGGCTTGCAGATTTGAATTTATATACTTTGGAAATGAGAATGACAAGAGGAGATATACTCCTGATGTTTAAAATTGTTAATGATAAGGAACTTATGACACAGTTAGGAATGACCTTTAATATAAGAGAACGTAATCCCAGAAGTTATAAATTTCAACTTACCCTAACATATCCCAAACTAGACCATAGACGCTATTTTTTCACCCAGAGAATTATACCAATTTGGAATGGACTACCAAAAACAATATTCAATACTTTGACTATAGAAACCTTTAAAACCAGCCTTGATAAATTCTTATTAAATAAGGTATAAACAAGTTCCAGGATCTGGAGATGTACTTACAGTATATGGGCTACAGCCTTCTATACATCTATTTCTCTTAGTATGTAACTTAGTATTCTATATACAGGCATAGCTGGTGCAAATAATCTCTAGGTTCCTTTGATATCAGCATTGTGCTGCAGAGTTTGGGATGGGACAGGGTGGGCATTGATAGATTTATGGCCAGTCTCCTGACTTTACGCACGCCTGCTGGTTGAATGGCTGCCTGCCCACCAGCCTGCCTAACTTGTGTAGCAGCATTTACACAGGAACACAGATGGTAATGGCAGATAAGGATGCTATGGCCCACCTTGTCTGCCCCCTTTCCCTACCTAATGCATTACCACAGACCCTAGTTAATCTGTGGGTTACCCTCTCTTCCCTATTGCTAGAGTACTCTTATGTCTATCCCATGCATTCTTGAATTCCCTGACTGTTTTTGTCCCCACCACCTATGCGGGGAGGCTGTTCCAAGCATCCACTACTCTTTCTGTGAAAAAATACTTCCTCATGTTGCCTCTGAGCCTACCTCCCTCTAGCCTCATATCATGCCCCCTTGTTCTTGTACACCTTCTTTTCTGAAAGATGCTACCCTCCTGTACCTTGTTTATACCCCTGAGGTACTTGAATGTCTCTAGCATATCCCCCCTCTCTCTCTCTCTCTCTCTCTCTCCTCTCCTCCAGGGAATACATATTGAGGTCCTCTAGTCTTTCATCATAACATGACTTTGGTTCCATGTGATATGAGTGAGGATTAAATTGTGACTTGCGTAATAGTGAGTGCTAATCGCCGAAAACAAAATTGATGATCAGTACTATGCTGAACACAACATGAGCAACAATACAAAGCCATACCACTTATATAGAGGGCCCCCTGCACTATCCAACTAAATATAATCAACTCCAGGGGGAGGCGAACACTGGGGGAGGGAGGAAGCGTGGGACAGGCGACCAGTGTGGGAGGGACAACCTGTGGGTTGGGGGAACAACTTCAGGGGAACGAGAGAAAAAAATCAAAATCAAAGTGCAAACAGTGCAACAGAAAAACAATTCAAATACCCTAGATGCAGTCCCAAACCCAGGTCCTTTCGCTTCCCAGGTGGTGGCCGTAACCACCATGCTAGGCAGCCAGCTTGGCAGTGCGCCGTTCAAGTCATCCACTTACCCTACAGCACCGATTCACCGACTCTACACTAGATACGTATTACCATTCACTATATTGTCCCTCCACAGTCGCTATTCATTCCCTCTCACTATTGTTCCACGGTAGCTGTTTCTCCAGGCACATAAATTGAGTAGCTCAATTTGAGTAGTTAAATTTGCTTTGCCCAAATCACAGGATACCCATGACTTTTGGTGCAGTCCTTGCACCATTTTTTTTTGTTTTTCTCTGGACTGCCCCTATTTTGTCTATGTCCTTCTGGAGAAGCAGCCTCCAGAACTGGACACAGTACTCCAGATGAGTTTTTACTAGTGGTCTGTACAGTTGCATAATCATCTCCTTTTTTTGCCAATGATACCTCTCCCTATGCACCCTAACATCCCACTGGCTGTCCCCACAGCCTTCTCACATTATTTGGTTATGTTTAGGTCATTAGATATGATTACCCCCAGGTCCCTTTCTTGACTGATACTTGTCAGTACCTCCCCCCCCCCATCTTGTACTCCTCCCTTGGATTTCTGTGCCCCAAGTGCATGATTTTGCACTTCTTTGCATTGAATCTTAGCTGCCACGCTCTTGAAAACTCCTCAAGCATGTTTAGACCCTTTCTCATTTTTTCCATCCCCCTGGAGTATCAACCCTGTTGCAGATCTTAGTGTCATCTGCAAAGAGGCATACCTTCCCCTCCAGCCCCTCTGCAATGTCACTTATGAAGACATTAAAGAGGACTGGTCCCAGCACGGATCCCTGTGGCACCCCGCTGGTCACCCCCCTCTCCTCGGATTGAACGCCATTTACCACCACCCTCTGTGTCCTGTCACTCAACCAGTTTTGACCCAGTTTACCACTGTCAGGCTGCCCAACTTATTTATCAACCTCCTATGTGTGACAGTGTTGAAGACCTTGCTGAAATCTAGGTAGGCCACATCCACCACCCCTTCCCTATCTACCTCCCTGGTCACCCCATCAAAGACATCTATCAGATTTGTTTGACAGACCTTTCTGTAGTGAATCAATGCTGCTTTGGATCCTGTGCTCCGCTAGATTCAAGAAATATCACAATCCTTTCCTTTAGCAATGACTCCATTAATTTCCCCACCACTGAGGTCAGACTGACTGGCCTGTAGTTGCTAGCCTCTTCCCTGTTTCCACTTTTGTAGAGAGGGACTACATTTGCCCTCCTTCAGTCCCCTGGAACCACCCCAGTCTCTTCTGTTAGAGAGATATACTGTAAGGACTGCTGCTGGTTGGTCTGATATGCTCTAGACAAAACATTCATTTTTTTAAGCAGCTGCAACATTCAATATTACCTAAGCTCCTGCTGGTAATAATTTGTCCTGAGTCCTCTTACCTTGTTAAGCAACACTACTGAGTGCAGACTGCCTGGCTGCCTGCCCACCTGCTTGACTTACAGCAGCACTTTATATAGCATACCTACAATATCTGAAAAAAATGTAACAATTGTGTTTAATTTTCAAGTAGTTTCACTCAGCACTTATAATTTGCTTCTGGTAACACTTCAAGTTCTCTAGGGAGGAAGATGGTCACTAGGGCACTAGTAACAGGTAGGGCTGGGCAGACCTCATGGGCCAGCTGGCCTTTTTCTGCCGTCATGGTCTAGGTTTCTGTATTTCTAATATTTAGATAGTTTGCCAACTAACTTCCTCCAGGCTCCATCTGAGTCGATCACCCAGTCTGCATGTCAGTTTAAATTAAAATAAAATAAAATCCTCTCCCCATAGCTGGTATCTCTTGTCCATCAGTCAATCAAGTCAGTCAAGCCACTCACTTGCTCACTCACTCACTCACTCAATGTCCCCGTTCCCTTATTTTACCGCTTGACAAAGTTGACAAACTTGAAGCGTCTCTCAACTGCTGATCAGTATCTTTTAAATGGGCAGCAAGCCATAAACATTTAACTAAATCGATGATTTTCAATCTATTATTGTGCTTTACAGGCACTCAACATACTCTCAAAGATGAGTCCATCTAGAGAATTTGGCTCCCCTCAGAGAACACATACTGTAACTGCCTTGCAACGCAGCCAAAATGACAGTCTGTGAATGGTGGCAACTATTTGCACTGTTTGGCCCTTTCCCTTTATGCTCAGTGTTCCAATCAGGCAGCAGCAAGTTACAGGGAAGCACCCTACTCCCATGAGGTGAGTGATCATGACCAGAGCTAATGAGAATAATTGACAGGAGACAGAAGAGAGCAGCAGAAATATGACAAAAAGATGGGAGTATGTTGGTATGAATAACTGATTACTCAGTTCCTTTTAGAGTGCAAGTTGGCAACCAGTGCATCACATGATCTCTTTCAGTGTGCCAGAGCACCTACCTGGAATGTCAGTGTCAGGCCTCTAGTCCTTCTCAGACATAAGCACACAGCCACAGTCAGTGTTGGTAGGTGCTACAGTGCAACAGTGCTTTTCTTCTGTGCATGTACATGCACTGATCAGCTGATCTTGAGCTGATGTTTCTGAGTGAGTGAATGACTTTTACAGCAACAGCCAGTGGCGATTTGCAGACTCAGTACAAATTGGTTTGGGGGCACCAATATAAATTTGGGGGGACACATGCCCCCATTTTCGAAGTCAGTGATGACATGCCACTTTAGGAAATGCTCACAGACCTACTTACAATAGGAGAAGTGAGATGATGCTGCCATTGGACAGATCCCTGGTGAGGTCTCATCTGGAGTACTGTGCCCAGTTTTGAAGCCCTCACCTGAGGAAGGACACTGACAGACTAGAGTCTATATAACTAAGAATTATCACGATAATCCAGAGCCAGCAGAGCAGATCCCATAAGAAATGGCTGGAGGCACTAAACATGCATTCACTTTAGGCCAGGCAGGAGTGGGGTGACATGACTGAAACATGCAAGTTTCTCAGGAGTATAAACCAATTAAACAGTGAGGAACGATTTGTAAAAAATAAGGATGGGGTCACAAGTGGGCATCGCTGGAGGCAAGGGGACTCACAGTAAGGCAAGGGGACTCATTGTCCCTAAGGGTGAACAGCAAGGGTTTGAGAGTAGGGTGAAAGGGGGCAAGAGATACAGCGCCCAGGGCAGTAGGTCAGTGGGATGAGGTAGTATAGTGAAAGCAGACTCGATGGTGCTTTGGTCTCTTTCTGTCATCAGATTCAATGTTTCTGTGCTTGCAGTGCCAATCATGTGGTCTCAGAGCACAGTGGAGGGAGGCCCAGCATGGAGGAACTGGAATCATCAGATTCATCAGACTAGGGTTTGTTGTTTGGAGTTAAGATTTTCAGAATTGCTGCCTGAAAATCCTAAGAACATTGGAATAGGAAGTCACTGGCACTCATCCACCCACCTGGCCCATAGACAGTGCACCCTAATGTCGGCCTCGCACAATATAAAATCATCCCTCTGCCCCCAGCCCTAACAGCATCCCAATCTCCCAAAATCCCCCCCCCCAGTCATGCCAGTAAAACAAAAATACCCTTTACTTCCATGCTGGTAGCACCCATCCTACCCTTCTCCTTCCTGCCAAACCACACCTAGTCAATTTATAATCACCCCTTCCCCCAACCCAGGTAGCATCCCATCCCACCTTCTGCAATGTACTTAAAACAATCCTAAATAATGTTGATGACCTGCTCAAACCCTCCTTACCCCACCTCAGCCAGTCACCGGCTAACTGACACAAACTACTGTACAGCTCTATACCAGAGGGTATTTGGTAACAGTACTTATATGAAGTTTTCTACTAGGTAGTTAGGAATGAAGTACTGACTGACGTGAAACCTTTGTAAAAGAGCTCTCAGCTCAAAGGTGTTGAATCCTAGATCTTAATAAATAAAATAAATAAATAAGTAGGGACAAGACCATTGAGACAATCCCCTGCATCACAGCAGTACTATTTGTCCTTCCCTGCTGCAGAGGTACTTGTCTAGAAAAAATTTTAAAACTACTAACTATTTTGCTCTCAAGTATCTCTGCTAGCAGGGTGTGCCAGGTGCCCACTATTCTTTGTGCAAAGAAGTATTTATCTTGGTTGGTCCTGAATGTCTTGCCCTTAAGCTGGAGACTATGACCTACTGTAGCATGACCTCTGACCTCTTAAAACTGAAAATCATTTTAGTAAATAGCTGTTCATTTTGGTAACTAGATAGTGGTCCTCAATTATTTTGAATATTAGAAGCAGGTCCCCTCTTATCCTTCTGCCCTCTAAGGCCCTGTCCACACTGCACATGATAAACCATTACTGGTGCTTTGAACCATTACCGTGAACTCCAAAAATGGGTCACGTCCACACTGGTAAGGGTTTACCATGCGATTTTAAAACCGTTCTTTAGACCTGTCAAGATGTGGTCTTTAGGTCGGAATCTGAAACGGTTCATTTTTCTATAACGTTTCTCTTACCAGTGCGGACGTGTGACTGTATTGATTTCTATGCTTTATGTATGTGTGTATGAGGACACCCTGTAAGGCACTGTGGGATATCCCCTTGATTCGGTTTGCATGGAGCTCCAAAAAAGAGCAGCAGTGTGGATGGGATGTGACCGTTTCAACAAACGGTTCAGCATCAATGCGGACGGACGGTAATGGTACATACCATACCGGTTTTAAAACCGTTACCGCTCAACCGTGTGCAGTGTGGACAGGGCCTAAGTTAAACAGTCCCTGATTTCAGTAGTTGCCTGACAGTTTACTATTACCATGCAAACTGCCATATCGATACACTGTAGCAGGTAAGACTGGATGAAGGTTAGAAGCCACGGTTTTGAGGTTGAATACTACTCATATTCAGATCAGAGTACAGAATACTCCATTATTGGTGGTATTATCAGGAATTACTATTCATTATTTGTACACCCCCAGTTGTAACATTGTAACGGTTACCTTGGCAAGAGACTATATTATCATAGGCACACAATTTATGAGGACAGTTGGGGTCAGTCTAATTTTTTGAAACAGATTGAGGGATGAATTATTTTATTGTGACATATATAACATGTCAATGAAAATCCACACAACTTAGAAGTTTTGAAAGATAAATTCAAGTGCTATAGATGTAATACTTGAACTCATTTTATTGTATTAGCTTATTAAGCCTTCATTTGCCAATTACAAGACATGCAATTACAAACTACAAGGCACTGACTGGATTGGCAGTGTAGCAGTGGTGGACTTTCCTTGCCACGCAAGTGACCGGGTTCATAGCCTGAGCACATAATGCTGACACAGGCCAGGGAAGGGAATGGCTGAGATGGGATGTGACCGTTTCAAGAAACGGCTCAGCATCAATGCGGACGGACGGTAATGGTACATACCATGCCAGTTTTAAAACCGTTACTGTTCAACCGTGTGCAGTGTGGACAGGGCCTAAGTTAAACAGTCCCTGATTTCAGTAGTTGCCTGACAGTTTACGATTACCATGCAAACTGCCATATCGATACACTGTAGCAGGTAAGACTGGAGGAAGGTTAGAAGCCACGGTTTTGAGGTTGAATACTACTCATAGTCAGATCAGAGTACAGAATACTCCATTATTGGTGGTATTATCAGGAATTACTATTCATTATTTGTACACCCCCAGTTGTAACATCGTAACGGTTACCTTGGCAAGAGACTATATTATCATAGGCACACAATTTATGAGGACAGTTGGGGTCAGTCCAATTTTTTGAAACAGATTGAGGGATGAATCATTTTATTGTGACATACATAACATGTCAATGAAAATCCCCACAACTTACAAGTTTTGAAAGATAAATTCAAGTGCTATAGATGTAATACTTGAACTCATTTTATTGTATTAGCTTATTAAGCCTTCATTTGCCAATTACAAGACATGCAATTACAAACTACAAGGCACTGACTGGATTGGCAGTGTAGCAGTGGTGGAATTTCCTTGCCACGCAAGTGACCGGGTTCATAGCCTGAGCACATAATGCTGACACAGGCCAGGGAAGGGAATGGCTGAGTGTTCATATGGATGTTCTCTTCCTTTTCCTGGGTTGGAGGTCAATGACTGCCAGTGCAACACTGCTGCCTGGGTAACTACAGTGCAGCTGGAAGTACTTGTACATAGTTGGTTCACATGTCAGGTTCTGTGACACATACTCATGCATCCCTGTGAACAGAATAGTATGTAAAAATTAGGAAAATGGGACAGAGCGATTTATGAATTAAGCCCCCGTGCCTTCAACTTCTCAACTGGATGGTCAAGAGCCCTATGCCTCCCACTCTTCTTCATACTCCCATTGCACTGTGCCAGACTGGCTGTGAAGGAGAAACCCTTCCAGGCTCTGCAAGCTTGGGAGAGGTACATGTGGTGGAATGGAACAGTCCTGGAGCAGTGCAAAGGCCAGCAGTCAATCCTGCATAGAAACATAGAATTTGTCAGCAGAAAAGGACCACTTGGCCCACCCGGCTGCCCAGATGGTACCTGCCTAGTATGTCTCTGCAGACCCTAGCTGGTGTCTAGAAACCCTCCCTCCTCCCTACCTATTTACTAATATCCCCCCCATATCTATCCCACACACACTTAAAGCACCCTTCTGTTTTCACCTTCACCATTTCAGCTTTCAGTCTGTTCCAGGCATTCACCACTGTTTCGTCGAAGTAGTACATCCTTATACCTCTCTCACTCGCCTCTCTCCAGGGTGTAAGTGTTGAAATCCCTCAATCTCTCTCATTGTAGGGCTTTTGATACAAACCTTGTACCATTTTAGATGCCCTCCTTTAGACCACCTCCTCCCTGTCTATGCCCTTTCTGAGGTGTAGCCTCCAGAAATGGACACAACACTCCAGATGGGGTCTCACAAGTGAGCGATACAGTGGCAACACCACCTCCCTCTTCCTTCTAGAGATACCTCTGCCTATGCATCCTAGCATCCCACTGGCCCTACCCAATGCTTTGTCACACTGCCTTGCCACTTTGAAATCATCAAATATGATAACCCCAAGGTCCCTTTCCTGCTTAGTGACTGTCAGTACCTCCCCCTCCCAATCCTATACTGAGTTTCTAGGTTCCTATGCCCTAGATTCATGATTGATGGGTGAACAGGGCTGGGAGGACTACTAGACTACCAGGGATTTACATATAACTTGTAGTCTGGGTCATACCAATGGTCAAAGGACAATCATTTCCCACAGAGAGAAATAGCATACGGGGACACCTTGTCACATATGTCAGCACTGGTTTGTTGACATTATGATCTAGGATATACAGGTAGGAGTTATGAGAGACAGGCATTCTAGAGTATATGAATACTATCCACAATGAATCACTCTGGACACTCACTGGTAATGTGAGATAACTAAAGATGCAAAGAGAAAGAAATGCACTCAACCCTGGTAGTTAAGGTTCCAAAGAACTACACCTGGAATCTAGCAATTGCTTTGGTTAACCTTTATTTCTTTCAGCTAAGTGTCACATGCATAATGTGGAAGTGGTGCAATCCACAGCTCCCCTGAAGGGGAACAGTTGGTTGAAGCATCAGCCTAAGATTGAGGCTCCCTGAATTCTAGAGGAACTTTAGATGGCACCATTTGCACATTATGTAGCTGCAATTATGTAGCTGCATGAACTAAAGGTGGAGCAAATCAATTACTAGACCCAATGGGTAGTTCTTTGAAGCATCAACTGCCAGGGCTGAATGCATTTCTTCTCTGCTTGTGTATCTAGTTTTGGCTGGCTACCTGGAAATGCTCTGTGACCTTGCACCACATGTGCAAGCTTTTAGGAGGAACAGTTAGACAGCTAAACCAGAGTTTTCACCAGCACACAAGGCACAGGAGGGTTAGATTTGGGTTTGGGTTTTAAATTCAATACTTAAATATATAAATGAGATCTGAGGCTTTTATGGTAACATTTTCACTTGTTCTCATAAATAGTTCTTTCTTTTGTTTTGGCTTATGTGCTGGAGGGCAGAATTGGTTACAGATAATATGGCATGTGAAGGTGGGAAAAGACAGTGCAAGGAGACGCACAACAGAGACAAAGCACTGTAGCCAATGCTGCTTGACCCCCACTCAACTTATTACTATTCTTAGGAAAGAAAGGAAAGGAATTTAGTGTTTTATAGTGCCTTTCATCTACAAGTGTGCTGCAATTTATGACCTGTTGTAGTAGGAATTAAGCACACACAGGGAGGGCAACAATAACTTTGCCTGAAGTTGTAGCTGTTTGTAATACTTCAATTTTTTTTAAATGATATTCATACCAGCAAATACAGTAATCCATATTAAACTTCATAAAATGTACAGTATGTTGGAGTCAGATCTTACACATCAGTAGTTTATTTTAGTCACTGAAGCATTCTAAATGAAGAGGCAAGAACAAGGGAACACATGTTGAAGAGGAATAAAATATTTGTTTCCACTAGTGAGTGGTAAGACCCAAATAAACAAGAGTGGCAAAGTTATGAAGGTCTTATCACTAGTGTGGTTATAAATGTGTTATTCCACTGAAAACCATTATGTATTTTACATATACCACACTATTAACTTTTTTTAGAGTTTTAGTGTAAAACTGCCTTCTTTTCCACCATATGCATGTAACCCCTCAGCCCTGCCTTTTTAGCAAAACGACAGGTGGCATGCTGTTGAAGCTGACAGCAGTACCTGGTGGGGACTGGGTTCGGGGAGGATGAGGTTACTCTCGGCACAGGGGGACCTAGGTTTGGCTACTCTGCACAGGGGCACCCAAGTAAATCCGAACACAGGAAGCAATAACTATAATGTCCAGAACCAGGAATGGGATTCTTCAGTGTGGCTTTTATTCACATACAAGCTGACCAAACAAAGCATAGATGGACCCCCACGGGGGCTACATTTCCTGGTAATGCAGATTAGAGAAAACAGAACACTTTATCACTATTTCCAGCCCTCAGGCTCTAAACCCACCAAGCACACAGCCCAGACTTTCACGCAGCTTTGGGTACACAGCCCGACTTGTACATTACTTGGGTTTTCCCCACTGGCCCGGCTTCCCCGCCAGCCCACTTGATCCATGGTCCATTTGAGGAATGAACCAATTATCCAATTCGTGGTCCATTTGAGGAATGAACCAATTATGCTGTCGTGGCTCCCCAAACCACACTAGAGTCTTCAACTCCTAAAGAGAATTTTCCTTACAATCCCACGTCTGGGTACTTCCCTCATCACTGGCCAAGTGCCTGAGGCAAAGTAGAAATCCACAGAAGAAATCCGTAGAGGTGGACCTGGTCACTAAAGATGGGGGCCACCCACCTCCAGCTCCCACAGCCCATACCTGGCCATTTCTCTGGAAACTGAACAATTCCTTTACTGAACTTTCAAATGTAGGTTCTGGGTAGACGTCTGTCACATCTCCTCTACATATCATTTGCATCCCAACAAGCTCTGGACTTGAACCTACTTTTACTTTGCTTAGCCCATTACTCTAGGCTTCCCAATATTTAGTAGTTCAATCCCCCACATTGTCACACAAGTTCCAGGGTGAAAAACATAGGCCCTTTTAGCAAGAGCAGACACTCACCCTCACATTGCAGGTGCCCCACAGGCAACTCACAAATCTTCTTTTTCTCACAAATAAACAGTGAAATACATAGACAGCTTTTCCTTCACAAGCAGAACTAGGGGGTTGCCCCAGGAATCTGCAGGGAAACCTTTCCTGCCCCCCCGAAGGGAGGGGGCATTGAGACCCAAAAACAGTGGTCTCCACCACTTCAGTTATCTTTTGTGTCTCTCTTTAAGGTGGAGACACACACCCTTCTACTTAAAAGTAGCCCTCTGACAGGGCTGAGGCTCCTAGAGCCTTCACTGAGCTGCTTTACCAGCAAGCTCCCAACTTCACACTCACTCACTGAAGACTGACTTCAAAACCTCCCAACGTTCTAACCAACTCCCTTGCTGCAGATTCAAATGTGGCTCATGTAGCTGCGATAGTTCTATTGGTGATGTCATCCCTCAGTCTCAGCTGAGACTGAGAACAGAGTGAGACAGTGTGAAACCCATTTAACTGGAGTTTCACAAGCTGCCTTCCCTGCCTACCACTAGGTCTTACTGGGATTCTAGTAACCCCGGGTACCGGGGGGGTTACATGTGCTACATCTACCCTATGGTTCGCTGTGTTCCTTTTTCAGATTCTAAGTGGAAATAGCATGTTCCAAGTGGAAATAATGTGTTATAACTGTAAAAATTAATGTTTATACCCAAATAACATTGTCACAACACAACCCAGGGTGCCCAAGGTGGTTGAGGTCCACTGGCTTGCTCACTCAATTGTGCTTCCACCAACATGGTCATTATGACTCATTCAGGGCTGCTCCCTTAACATTCCATCACAAGCTCCTGCTCACACTAAACAAAGCTAGGTTCTTGCTCACACAGTACAATGCCTCTCATACATAAAAATCTCAGTAGTCATTCCAGGTATTCCTTAACCCTGCTCTGTATCAGATGTAAAGCTGAGAAAAGTGGGCCATCGGCAACTTGGGTCAGCTTTGAGTTGGGCATCATAAATTCAGTTCAGCTTCGAGAAGTGGGATGAACCACTTTGGCTCCAATGCAATAAGTGGCATGGGATAAAGCAGACTACAAATATGGGGGGGGGGGATAAGGAGCCTTGAGGACAGCAATGCATATTAATTACTGTAGCTGACTTGGAGCATGTTCTATTGACATGCATCTGCTGTGGATTGACCAATCACTGCTCAGTGTGACCTACAGTAATAGTCACTACTCACTGTGCCGATCTCAGGGACTATACCTTCTTGTAGTTTCTTCTTTACTTCCCTGCCAGTTACTATATTCTCTCTGGCTCCTTTGCTCTTTAAATGATTAATAATGTTCCCCCAGGAAAAACACATTTTGTACTGCTAAACACCCCCTAACAAGCACTCCCATGGTCAAAGAACCAGGGCTGTAGCAATCAGCATCCCAGGTTTTGTACACTTTACTATGCTCACATTAAATAAACATGTTGCTTAAATAGCAGTTTTGGTGCGTTATTTGTTTTCCTCCTCAACTGCAACCTCAGTGCTTTTTTTTCACACACACAAACATGTACCCCTTGCCCTCTTGGAAACACTCTCTTCCTCACACTCATCAAGAGCCCTGGGTACAGACTTCAAAGGCTGAAGCAGGGTTGCATCAAGCTCTGCATCAAACCTTACATTGCCGCGGCTGTGCCAAGGCAAAATGCCACAACTGCATCCAATTTCAGAATTTTGAGCACTTCTGCAACAGTCGATCAGTTTTACAGCAGCTTGTAGCAAAGTTCATCTGCAACCTGCATGTTAGACGTCCCCAGAATTGATGCACACTTTTGGTTAACCCTGCTGACACAGCCCCAGTGTTCTGTCCTTAACTACCCAGGTGCCCTTTAAATAGTCCCATTTAGACTGTATTGGCCCATCAAAGGGATACCTGGCAGACAATATTGGAGTTATCACAGTCCCTCTAAACAGCATGTCTCCACACAGCAGATGGCGTATAAATAGGAGACATCCCAGAAAAGAAAAAAAAATTGAAAAGATATATTCTGCTTCATAACTGTTACATCCCTCCCCTCCCCAAAAAAATACAAAAAAACAAGAAAGCGCTTCTTTCTCTTTGGCACACACCAATGTGGACAGTCAGCCAGCTAGCATTTTTATGATTTGAATTTCCACAGCCACTTTTCTTACAGACCATTTCTCACTTTTCCTTTTTGTTTGAACAGTGTTCTTTTTGGCTTTCTGTTGGGCCTTTTGGGTACAGTGGAACATCAAGGCATGGGTTCAAGACCGTGTGTCCTGTTGGATGTCTGGAGTCTCATTTGTTTGTCATGATGATGGGTCTCCTTTGATGGTGTTTCAGTTCTGTCATGTTTTAGGGAAGGCCAGGAGAGGGCAGAGGGTGTACTAAGGTCATTTATATTACAACATCACTAACGAGCATTTTTCAAACTGTACACCCTGTAGTGTAGTAGAAGTCAGGCTAAGACTGGAAATGGGGTTTTTGTGTTGTGTTGGCATGTCCCTTTACAACTGTTGCATCCAAGATGCATAGAGGTCAGATCAGTGGTGCAGACTTCGATCGGCAACACACTGCTCAGTAGGCCCAGAAAGGTGGATAAGGAGATGGAAAAGAAGGATAAAGGTGAAGGGGTGGAAAAAAACCACAAAGTTACAATCCAGTGCACTTGGGAAAATCGGTCGTCCAGCTTTGCAATATTTGCAGGGCTGCTGACACAGGTGAATCTGACAAAATCATCAGGACTGAGGATTTACTACAGCCAGATTATTTCCATGCATGTCAGTAAACCTGGTTGAGGATGGCTGGAGTATGATGAAGAGTTCTGTAGGCACAAACAGGATGAGCCAGGCAGATCATGGAATGTGTTGGATCTTCCCCTATTGTGGGTGCTAGACCTGGAGGAAGTAAAACCCTCTGACAGAGGATTCCCAGTTAGGTGATCTCTATTACCAAAGAAGGGGAAGCAGGGTAGCAGTGAGAGGGAGGTGGTGGGAAGGTATTGCTATAACTATAATCAGGCAACTTGAAAACAATGCTTAGTATGTGGCTGCCCGTACCCGTTCAGTCAGTGCAAACTCCTTTCGGCCCTTCTGTAAATGGAAAAACAAGTTTTTCAATGCCAATAAGGGCAGAGTGCATTGAGAGATGGCTGACCAGTTACCTGAATATGATTACAACTCACACTATGGCAGAAGGCTTCAGGGAGGAATTTCAGATCCCGTATGAAGGTCCTGACCAGGCTTATGAGGTAGAGAACCTGAAGCCTGCCAAGGAACCACCAGGCATGGTGTGACATAAACTGGACAAACAGGCAGTGGCAGGTAAGGTACGTGTGCCCTTCGTGGTGCCTTCCTGGCCTCATCTTGGTGTTTTACCTATTGAGCTGGTTCCCAAAAGGTGCCGGCTGGATGAATTTCAGATGATAAATCATTTATCGTACCTACAGGGAACCTCAGTTCACTATCATATTGACTCAGTCCATACATCTCTGTGGTATGCACTGCTCAACAGGGCAATAGAAGTGTTTTGGGGGGCAGAGGACTCTGTTTTATAAGATGGACATCAAGTCCACCTTTTGGACTTTACCAGTGCACCCAGATAAGAGAGATCTGCTGGGCATAAGATTCAAGGGGCAGTATTACATAGATAATTGGGTAGCCCATCAAAACAGTGACTGCCAAATGGCGAGGAGTCAAAGCAGCCCCAGATTATAGTGAATGACAATATCGGTGAACTTTATGTACCCCCCCTCCCAAGGTACACCCCCCAAAGTGAGCATATTTAGTAAAGGGGTGTGTGTGGTGAGCACAGCCCCCCCCTCACAAGGGGAGGCAGGGGGCAAAGTCCCCTGAAAACAGAGAGTTCGACAATTTTGGCATTCGCTATATCCAGCACTGTTTTGGCTCCTCACTGTTCAGGATTCGCTGTTTTGATGTTGAACCATTAATTGCATGCCAATGGGATGTTCAGTGGTGTGTGGCTGTTATTGAGCAGTGTAGCACATTTCTCCATTAGGCCACCACATATAGGGCAGGTCAGACGGAAGTGGTTCACTACTTGGACAACTTTTTTGTTTGTGGGTGAGGCAGGCACTAATGACTGTGGCCAGCTAATGGAGGCCTTCAAAATAGTATGAGCTGATATTGGAATATCTCTGCCCCACGAGAAGACAGAAGGACTGTGTACATGACTCTCCTTTTTAGGTGTAGACATTGACACAGTGGCCACTGAATTCTGCTTGCCTCAGGAAAAGCTGGTAGCTCTTAGGGCCCTCCTCACTCAGGTGCCTAGGGCTCACAAAATCACTTTACATGAGCTGCAGCAGGTGCTTGGCCACCTTAATTTTGCTTGTAAGGTCATACCCATGGGTAGAACAACCCTGCATTGGATGGCAAAGGTCGGGAACGGTTACACCAAGCCTCACCACAGGATATAGCTGACAGAAGCAATGAGGGAAGATTTTGGGGTGTGGCTGTCTTTCTTAAATTGGTTCAATGGGTTGGCCATCTGGTCAGAGCCAGCCACCAGGCAAGAGTTAGAGCTGTTCACTGATGTGTCTGGGGGGCTTCAGTTTTGGGACATATTTTTGGGAAGAATGGTGGAGGAACCAGTGGCCCCAGGACTGGAAAGCAGAAGGCTTGCTTACTCAGATCATGCTCTTGGAATTCTTTTCCATTGTAGTGGCGCTGGTTGTATGGTGACAGCAGCTGAGGAACAAAAGAGTGGCCTTCAGGACTGACAATATTGGGGTACTTTATGCCATAAACAGCTAGCTGGAGTACAAGGGCCCACCAGATAATCTCATGTGGATATTTGTTCTTAAATGTTTTGTTCTTAACATACCATTTAGAGTTGTGCATAATGAGGAAGTCAGGTATGTGGTTCAATGTATTTCAGTGGGTTTTGAACTTGTCCTCATAATTTGATAATTTTTGAATATTTTTCCCCTCAATTTTTAACATGGCCATTTTGGGACCCCACCTTATGAACAAGGATGTTAAAATTATACAACTCCATCCCAAAAGGTGATTTCATGGTCACTGCATGAAATCACCTCTTGGGCAGGATTTGAAAATGTTCTCCGCCATTGGTCATGAAGTGGGGTCATAAGAAGGTTATTTTGAAAATATGGGGTAAAAATAATAAAAAAACAACAAAGTTATGAGGGGACTTGAAATTTTTCAATGCCACTCGTAACTTTGGTAATTTTCAGAATTTTGACCCCAAATTTTCAACACAGCCATTTCTTCACACCACCTCATGAATGTGACAAGCTGTTGTTTTTCAGATTCTGGCCAAAATGTGTTTTTGTACTTGTGGCGTGAAATGACATTTTGGCCACTATTTGATACATGGCATCTATCATATTTAGAAGAAGTGGTCAAAAATGACTGCTGAAAATCTGGAGTCAAAATGTGGAAAAAATCCTAAGTTATGAAGAAATGTTGAGTTGCTCCAACTTTTACTCATAATTTTACTTTTGCAGATTTTAGCCCCTAATGTTCAACATATCACTTGTGTTGCCATACCTCCAGAACATAGCGCGTGTCATTTTTCAAATCACCTCTGAAACTCATTTTCACAGTCACACTGTAAAATCACCTTTCCGATGGGCTATTAAACATTCCACTTGTCTTGATCATAATGTCAGGTCATAAAAAGACTTGGAAATTTGGAGTGAAAATGTGGGAGCCCACTGGCAATTAGATACTGCCTCTCAGCTGGCCTATCCTGGCTAAATACAATATAAAAATGTATAAAAGCAGGACAGCACTGAAAATGAAATACTGCATCTCATCTGGTCTGTACTGGGTAAATATTATAGTGGTGCCATGAGCCACTTTAGTTAGGGTTGGGCAGGGGTTTCTATGTTAACTAGGGTTGAGCAGGGGTTTCTATGTTAAACCTCAAACTTTACACTTTAATAGCTTTGCAACTGTTCAATGGATTTGCACAGAATCTTTCATGTGTGGTCTTAGGAGGTAGATCTCATGATGTGCCAAGCCTTGTTCTGGTCAGGTGTGCAGATTCTGAGATACAGATAACAAAAAAAAAAAGAAAAAAAATCATGTTCTTTTGCTGTTTTTTTGTCATCACCTAGCACCCAGATGGTTTGGAATTCTGGTCTGAATTTTTTCAGGTTAGAAAGGGCTTTGGGCCATAGTGGTGCCTTTCACTGGCTTGGTAAAAAATATTAATCTGCTCCAAAGTTACTACATTTTAAAATTTTAGTTCTGAGCATGCTCATTACGGTCTTTTGGAAAGCTGTTTGGAATGAAAAAAGAATGTGGTCCATATTAAAAAGGATCTCCTTTTTCATATGCAGTAATCCTTTTTTGTGAGGAAAAAAATATTTTTCCATATGGCCGCCATCTTGTTTTCATTTGAAAAACTTTTTTGGGGAAACTCACAAAAATGACATCCTGCACACACATCAACACATGTATCTTATTAATAGGGACCCCAATAGATGGATTCTGGACTTACATTTTGGAAAAATTATCCAGAAATGTGTATTTATACATTTAAAAATCATTTTTAAAGACTCAGTTTCCTTTTGTTTGTATGGCGATGTGAAAAAGGGATTCAGCCAAATGAAAAAGGATCCCTTCATATGAAAAAAGAATTTGGACTTAGTTTTTTTCTTTTGATTGATTTTTGTATGAAGGCATCCTTTTTCATATGAACAAAAACAAAAACATAAGAAAAAATGATGTCTTCATATGAAAAAACAATTGGGAAAAAAACTAAGTCCAAATAATTTTTTCGTATGAAGGAATCCTTTTTCATATGGTTTTATCATTCATACGAAAATCTATACCTTCCTATGAAAAATGTTTTTGGACTTAGTTTTTTCCCCGTTTCTTTTTTTGTATGAAGGGATCCTTTTTTCATATGTTTTGTATTTTGTTCATATGAAAAAGGATTCCCTCATATGAAAAAAGAGGTGTTATCATTCATACGAAAAACTATACCTTCATATGAAAAAAGTTTGTGGACTTAGTTCCTGCCCCATTTCTTTTTTTTCATATGAAGGGATCCTTTTTCATATGTTTTGTTTTTGTTCATATGAAAAAGGATGCCCTCATACAAAAAAAGATTTTGGACTTAGTTTTTTCCCCCCAATTCTTTTTTCGAATGAAGGAATCCTTTTTCATATGACTTGTTCATTCATACAAAAAAGGATCCCTTCTTAGAAAAAAAGAATTTGGACTTGCTTTTTCCCCACAATTTAATTTCAGCAAGCCATATCTCCCTCAGCATTTACCGTTATGGGACAATCTACATATCAAAACAAAGGTCTTAATGAGTACCACAAGAATAAGACATAATACCCCCGTCAAAAAAAAATTAGGGGTCATATAAAAAACATTAAAATTAAAACATCAAAATTCCCACTGGATAACACTGAAAAGTTAACAAGCCATACAACGAGCAAATACATTATTTTTTGGCAGAAATGGAAGCACAGGGCCCTCTGGTTCCTGCACTTCTACACCAACATGGATGTATGCATCAATGGAGGGATGAAAGCATAGGGCCCATAGGGTCCTGTGCTTCCATGGGTAAATGGAGTTGTTCACTCAGGCCCCTTGGATATGATTATACCATCTGAAAACATTAGGAACTTCATTGCAAAAAACATTGTTAATGCACCAGTTAGGGTTAAAGTAACAAAAGTAGGGAAATGTTGTGTTTGGGTTCCCAACCCTAACACTCCACCCCCACCCTGCAGGCAGCAACAGGAAAAACTATTATGCTTTCATCTCTCCTGAGTCTTCGCAAATCAGGCATGAGATGCACCATGGGGCTGTCAACCCTAACACTTGCCCCATTCTCATATACTCTACACATCTCAGCTTATTTACTGAATGAATGGGGTGAGCATTAGGGCTGACAGCCTCAAGGTACACCCCACGCCTGATTTGCAAAGACTCAGGAGAGGTGAAACCATAATTGTTTTTCCTGTTGCTGCCTGCATGGTGGGAGTGGGATGTTAGAGTTTGGAACTCTATTGCCACATTTCCCTACTTGTCTCGCTTTAACCCTAACTGGTGCATTAAGAATGTTTTTTTGCAATGAACATAGTAAAAATGTGTGCAAGTGCAATGTTCCATATTGACAAATGCTTGTTATCTGTTGCAGCTGGATGCAAAATAAACTTTACTGATCTAACCACTGGCAAGTTTAGTATGCTCCTTAAGGATGAGATGAGGCTTCCCTGGAAAGCAGATGCCTGCTTTCAATCTGTATAATTCATTCACCATCTGTACTCAAAGAGTTAGGTCCTTAAACATTATAAGTTACTAGTTTTGTTTTATCATAGAAAGTCCTATCCATTTTAGATATGCCTAAAATGTTTTTATAACTTTTATATAAGTGGTTTACAGCCTGTGTAAATGGCTATCTTTTAAAATTGTCTAATAATTCTAGAAGAACGCAGGTGATGCTATGTATAAGGTGCTTGGGTTAAAGGGTGATGACGCCAACCCTCACTAATGCAGTGTTTCTCCAATAAGGCCATCATGACTGCATGTAACCACCAGCTCAATTTTGGTCACCCACAGAGCTCTTTAAAGCCTCAGTTAGAGATGTAAAATCCCTAGGAGGAATATTTTCATAACTTGTTAGTTTACTCACTTAGGATACACACTGGAAAGGGGAACCATATCTGTATCTTGTTTATTTCCCTCATTACTCCTCTCACACTGTGTATATATTATGACTCAGGGTCCACTTAAGACCCCCTGAAACTGTAACCTACCATATGTAATGACATGGGGTCTACTGTTAATGACCACCACAGCTGTAACCTGCCAATTGTATATATTCCCTGTACTGTATTACCTATGTAAGTATCCTGTTGTTATTTGTATATGTGTCTATCTGAAGTGGAGCCTTTGCAAAGGAGTCTAACTCAAAGGATTGTAATTCCAATTTCTCTTAAATAAATAAAAAAATAAATAAAAATAAAAGGAATGGACTATTTCTTACTCTAACACAGGACTTATTTTATTAGTTATGTTGTGTGTAAAATATTTTAGTTGCTGTGGGATGTATAAGGAGAGCTGAAAATGGTCTTCTAGACAGTCCCAGCTAGAAGGGTTTTTGTGTGAGTATTCCTGTGTTCTTACAAAAATTGGGTGTGGACAGAAGAGTTCCTATTATCTAAAAACTTTTTTGTTTTCAGTAACGGGGTCCTTTTACCTACAGATTCTTATGTTTTTGGGATAAACAGTGGCCAAGCCAAAATTAAGAGTCTTACTACAGATAAGATGACCATGATAACAATATGACAGAATCCAAATGCACACAACCTGTTCGGGCCAGTTTGGTTGTGAAGGAGGTCCTCACAGTTCAAAAGAAATGTCTAGGGTGTGATGTCAGAGACAAGGCAGCTAATGCAGGCAAGTGGCCTGGCCTGCCCTGCCGAAGGTATGTCTCTCATTTTACTTTGAGTAAGCTAGTTTTATTTGGGATTTGAGAAGCCTTACCAACATTGTTCAAGTCTATAAAACTCATAAGATCCCAATAGGGTGTAAACTTCAACTACTACTTAAAATTTAGTTAGACCATAGTAGAGGTTACTCTGTATGAATTCTGTCTTGTTCAAATGTTTTATTTTCCATTTCTGTAGTATACTGTATTCCCCATAGCTTTTGGTGTGTATAATCCTGCATCACATGTAAATATTGTGGAGTATTAATTATTAGTTTTATATAATTCATGTACTTCATGTCAGATGAATAAGAGAAGGTGGGGTATCTTTTAGCTTACTGTTACCTGTTTAGGGAGCTAAACTGGTGGGTAGAGAATATCTGCTGGGAAAGAAACAAGCGGATGGAAATACAGGAGACACCCTGTCTGGGGTATGGTGCAGTACCTAATCAGAAAGGGCAAAAAAGGGCAGGGTTTATTAAAAAAGGAAGAAACAAAGAGGCAGAGAGGCAAGAAAGTAAGGGGGAAAGCAAGTAACACCCTATCTAGGGTAGGGTGATAAAGTAAATATTGAATAAAGGTGTAAGTGGGAAAATAGCAAACACAAGAAGGAGGCAACAGGAACAAGGAACATTTGAAAACAGTAGATAGTGATACATAAAGACAATTACTGGAATGGTACAGTGCAATGTCTGCAGGACTGCAGTACTCTGGGAGACACTGGAGACTGAGATACTGCCCCATCTTTACACACCTCTACTGGTTGAGAGAGGAGGTTGCTGGTCTCCAGGCTGAGCTGCACAAGAGCCAGAGGACCTCTTGCTCCACCCAGGGCCACCAGGTTTACTGTCATTGCCCCAGACATTGCCCAGGAAATGGAGGGCCAGCTGGAGCACTATGAGCTCCAGAAGGGTTGGGGCAGCAGGTCAGGGCCACATTCCTCAGCCTATGACACTATAGAATTCCTTCGCCATTATGTGAGAACAAGACTGCCGAAGGACAGCACACAAAGTAGTGGCAAGGAAGGATGTGGGGCTCTGCTGAAGTGGAGGCCCCAAGTTGGGAGGTAGAGAACCCAAGCAGAGGAGAATGCAACTTCTGGTGGGGGACTCAACTGTTGAGGGGGGTAGATTTGGGAACAGGAAGGGGAAGTGAGGAGGAGGTTAAGTGCCTACCTGGCACCATGGCTTGGAGGGATGAGCAGTGGATCCTAAGAATCGCTATGGCGGCAGGGCGGGGGGGTGCTAGATGTCATTGTCCTCCTGGAGATTAGTGGCCTAAAAAAACATAGAAACATACAATTTGTCAGCAGATAAGGATTGCTCGGCCCACCTAGTCTGCAAATTTTTGCCTGCCTATACTGACACTGTAGATCCCACCTGATCTCTGGCTACCTCCACCCCGCTTCCCTACCAAGACTTCTTTGTGCATATCCCATTCATGCTTGAAGAACTCCACTATTTCTGCCCCCACTATCTCCACCGGAAGACTGTTCCAGGCATCCACAACTATTTCAATGAAGAAGTACTTTCTCACATCCCTCCTAAATTTCCCCCTTCCAACATCATTGCATGCACCCTTGTTCTTGTGCACCTTTTCATCTGAAAAAGACTCCCCATCTATACATTATTAACCCACCTGAGATGTTTATAAGTCTCTATCATGTCCTCCCTACTCCCTCCTCTCTTCCAGGTTGTATATATTGAGATCCCTCAGACTCTCCTCATATGACTTGTGATGCAGTCCCTATACCATTTTAGTTGTCTTCCCCTGGACAGCTCCTACCCCGTCTATGTCCTTCCTGAGATGTGATCTCCAGAACTGGATGCAATACTCCAGGAGAGGGGCCTCATCATTTATCAATACAGTGGTAACATCACTACCTCCTTCTTTGCTGTAGGTACCCATCCCCATGCACCCTAGCATCCTGCTGGCCCTGTCTACTGCCTTATCACACTGCCTTGCCACTTTAAGGTTATCTGATAGGATTACTCCAAGGTCCCTTTCCTGTTTTATGACCATCAATATTTCCTTCCACATTTGATACTCTGCTTCTTGGTTTCTGTGCCTAGGTGCATGATTTCACACTGTTTTGTATTGAAGCAGCCCAACTTCCATTTATTTGACAACTCCTCCACTTTTCTTCAGTCTCTGTTCATTCTCTCCACCCCATCTCCTGTCCACCATACTGCAGATTTTGATGTCATCTGCAAAGAGGCGTATCTTTCTTTCTAGCTCTTCTGTGCAATGTTTCTTATAAAGGCATTATAGAGGACAGGTTCCAGTACTGATGCCTGAGGTACTCAGTTGGTCACTCTTCCCTCCTGCAAGTGAGTGCCATTTACTACTATCATCTGTCACCTAGCCATCAGCCAATTTGGTACACAGGTTACCACCTTAGAACTCATCTCTAGATAGCCCAGTTTATTTATGAGCCTATGCGGTATGGTGTTGAATGCCCTGCTGAAGTCTAAGTAGACCATATCCACTGCCACACCCTAATCTATTTCCCTGGTCACCCAATCAAAGAAATTGACCATATTCATCTGACATGACCCCCTCCCACCATGAGTCCAGGCTGCCTCAGGTCTTGCAACCCACTGGATTCAAGACAGAAACATAGAACATAGACTTTGATGGCAGATAAGGACTGCTTGGCTCACCCAGTCTGCCCATTTCCCTACCTATTAGATAAGCTGCAGATTCTAATTAACCAACAGCCTACTTCCTCCTACCCCCCACTATAATTGCCTTATGTCTGTCCCATGCAGTCTTGAATTTCACCACTGTTTTTGACCTCACAACCTCCTCAGGAAGGCCATTCCATACGTCCACCACCCTCTCTGTGAAACAATACTTCCTCACATTGCCCCTGAGCTGTTCCCCCTCTATCTTCAAACTGTGCCCCCTTGTCCTTGCACATCTCCTTTTCTAAAAGATGCTACCCTCTTGGACTTTGTTGATTCCCTTGGGGTACTTGAACATTTCTATCATGTCCTCTCTCCCTCCTTTCCTCGAGGGTATACATATTAAGTTTCTTTAGTCTCTCTTTGTATGTTTTCTGGTGCAGACCCTGCACCTTTTTGGTTGCACTCCTCTGGACTGCCTCCATCCTGTTTATGTCCTTGTGGAGAAGGGTTCTCCAGAACTGCACGCAGTACTTCAGATAGGGTCTCACCAACTGTCTGTACAGAGGGATGACAACTTCCTATTTTATATTGGTGATGCCTCTCCCTATGCATCCCAGTATCCCTCAGCCCTCCTTACTGCCTTCTTACATTGTCTGCCTACCTATGGTCATCTGATATGACTACTCCCAGGTCCCTTTCCATTTTTGTTGTTGTTAGTACCTCCCCCCATTGTGTATCCTTCTCCTGGGTTTTTGTTTCCCAGGTGCATTACTTTGCACTTCTTTGCATTGAATCTAAGCTACCATACTTTTGACCATTCCTCCAACCTTGCCAAGTCCCTTCTCATCCTTTCCACCCCACCATGTATCAACCCTGTTGAAGATCTTTTTGTCATCTGCAAAAAGGCATACGTTTCCTTCCAGGCCATCTGCAATGTCACTTATAAAGACAATAAAGAGGACTGCCCCAATACTGAACCTCATGGTACCCCACTAGTAGCCCCTTTTTGGAGGACTCCCTTATTATTACCCTCATGGCCCTGTTGTCCAGACAATTTTTTACCAGGCTACCACCCTGGGACCCACTCCCAGGCTGGCTAAGTGGTTTATTAATCTTTTGAATGGGACTGTGTCAAATGCCTTGCTAAGCCTAGGTAGACCATGTCCACAGCCCCTCCCTGTCTACTACTTTGGTCACACAGTCAAAGAAATCTATTAGATTCATCTGACATGACCTTCCCGTTGTGAATCCATGCTGCCTTGGGTCCTGTGCCCCGCTGGTCTCTAGGTACGCAACAACTCTTTCTTTCAGAAGTGATTCCATCATTTTCCCTACCACTGAGGACAAACTAACAGATCTGTGGTTTCCTGCCTCTGCTTTGCTCCCACTTTTGTGAAGGGGAATCATATCCACCTTCCTCCAGTCCTCAGGTACCACACCACCCTCCCATGATTTGTTCAAAAGGGTAGTCAGTGGTGTCACTAGTTCTACCCTTAGTTCTTTTAGAATTCTGGGGTGAATCCCATCAGGTCCCATTGCCTTGTCCACCTTGAAATGTAGGAGTTTTTTCAGAGCCCTTTCTTCTGTGAATGGACTGGTATCGACCCCCCTATACAGAGTGCTTCTATTGTTTGGTTTTGATATGTCTCCCACCTCTTCTTTTGTGAATAGTGAACAAAAGTATTTGTTCAGTAACTCTGCCTTTTCACTGTCACCCTCTGCCCATCCACCTTTCCTTTATGAAGCCTCATTATCCCTCCCTTGGTCTTTCTTTTCTCACTAATATACTTATAAAAGGTTTTATTCCTTTCTTAACTGAGTTGGCTATCTTTTCCTTGGTTTGGGTCTTTGCTATTCTGACTGCCTTTCCCGCTTCTTTCTGCTTTAGCTGATAAGAGTTATTTGTAATGCTCCTTCTGTGATTCCATATACTTTCTGAATGCTATCTTTTTCTCCCTAACCTTCTCTGCCACCTCTTTTGAGAACCGTAGTGTTTTTTTCCTTCATTTTGTTTTGTTTATTTGCTTCACACAGAAGGTTGTTGCCTCTGTGATGGCAGTTTTGATTTTTCCCCATTGTTCCTCCACCCTTCCTTCCTGCCCCTTTGCTAGTGCATTCCTTAGGCACTCTCCCATTCTGCCAAAGTCATCCCTCCAAAAGTCCAGTACCCTTGCTTTTGTATGGCTTGACTCTGTGGCTGTGTTTATTGTGAACCACCCAGTCTGGTGGTTGCTTGTTCCCAGATGTCTACCCACATTTAAATCCAAGATCCTCTCACTGTCCCCTTTTGAGAGTACTAGATCTAAGACTGTTCCCTCCTGAGTGGGTTACAACACTAGCTGCCTGAGGCATGCCTCATGTAGGGCATCGAGAATGATTCTGCTCTTGGATGTGGCTGCATCAAATGTGCTCCAGTTAACATCTGACCACATTCAGGTCCCCGATCAACAATATCTCCCCTTTTCTGCCATTCTAAGGATGCCTCCTATCATTTCCTTGTCCATTTCCTCCCCCTGAGATGGGGTCTGTATACAACCTCTTTGCAGATTGTAGTGCCATTTCCTGTCTCCAAGGTGACCCACAGTCCCTCCTCTCCTTCCTGCTTACCCTTTAGTTCCATTGCTTTGATCCCTTCCCTTATGTAGAGAGCTACTCCTCCTCCTCTTTTACCATCCCTGTCCCTCCTGTAGATTGTTTACCTGGTATGTTGACATCCCAGACATGGTTCTCTGTGTATCAGGTTTCTGTGACTGCCACAATATCCAGGCATCCCTCTTCTATCAAGGCCACTAGTTCAGAAAGCTTGTTACCCAGAATATGGACATTAATACTCATTGCCCTCCATTTTTTAATGGCCTTATCCCTTTTAGCCCCATCCCTGTACTTACTGCCTTTGCCTTTTTCTCCATTTACTCTTGCCTTGCCCCCTATTGATCCCTCTACCTTGGTGTTAACCTCACTAACTATCCTGTTTTGTGGGGGCAGGCTGGGAATTCCCTGCTCCTTTACAGTGCCTACCCCCTTGGCTAGTTTAAAAGCTTGCCAATGAAGCAATTAAACCCATCATCTATGATCCTGGTTCCCCTTCCAGACAGATGGAGACCATTGTGCCAGTATAGGCCTGTATCCCTCCAAGTGGACCCCCAGTCCCCAGTGAAGCCAAATCCCTGTGCTCCGCACCAGTTTTTCAACCATTGATTGAATCCCAGGGTGCGGAGTACTCTAGTCTCACCAATGCCATAGACAGGCAGCACCTCTGAGAACTTTACCATGCTTGCTACTTGTCTAAGGCCCCTCCCCAACTCTACAAACTCCTCCTGCACAGCTCTGATCCAATTCCCAGCTAGGTCATTTGTCCCTAGGTGGACAATGACATTCAGCTCCCTCTCTTGTGCAGCTGCTCCCGCAAGCCTGAAGATTCGCTTCCTGTCCCTCCATTCCATGGTGCCAGGTAGGCACCTTACCTCCCTCTCCCCTCCCTCCCCCAGTTCTACCCCCTAATGATCCACCTGTTGTGTGCTGTGAGGACAATCAGAGTAATCCAGTCTTAACCTTCTGAGGTTTTGTCTGGCTCTAATACACAACTCGACTTACTGCAGGAATGAAAGACCACACCAGTGAAAACTTAAATATTTGTTGCAAAAAGTCACCAAAATACTATCAAGCTACAAATAAGGAACCAGATTCACAGAAAAGGAAAAAAAAGTTGCAGTATTTTAATCCCTCTGTATGTAAAGTAGAAATCTACAAAACAATCAGCAGTACTGCAAACCCATTCTTGATTCATACAAGCAGAAACCAGTGAAAAATTAAAAGTAAGGCACACTTTACTCAAAATTCAGTCAAGATTCTGCCTTCCTCCAGTTTCCTAGTTTCTAGTTCAACATTGTGCATCCTTCCCATCTCCAAGTTCAGGTTTGCAAAAGCAACCTTTAACTTCAAAAGATAAGGAACTTCACAAGCTTTTTCTTTAAAAGCATCGTCATCAAATCTTCATTTAAAAGCATCTTCATTAATTTCCCCACCACTGACATCAGACTGACCCACCTATAGTTGCCAGCCTCCTTTCTGCTGCCACTTTTATGAAGCATCCCTGGGTGTACCCAATTCAGCCCCATAGCTTTGTCCATTTTCAGATTCACAAGTCCCTTCAGGACCTCTTCTCTGTGAATGGACCTGTGTCTACTCCCCCCCCCCCAAGCTAGGGACAGGGCTGGGACTGCGCAGGGAGAATTCAGGAAACTGGGTAGGGGCCTAAGGCAAGTAGTGTGCATGGTTGTGGGTTGGTGGGGAAGGGGGTTGTTGTATTACCTGTTAAAGTCATGCTCATTTTGTTATTGTGTATAATTTGAAAATGAAAAAAGTGGTTTTAATTTAAAAAAAAAAGTAGTGTGCACGGGTGCATTTGCCAAGGTGCTACATGCCTATGGCCATGGGGAGGATAGGGTCCTCCACAGCAGAAACTTCAAATTCCAGATGTAGAGGCCATCAGGGTGGAGGCAGACCTGGATATTGTGGCCATTACTGAGTTGTGATGCACAGGGAGCCATGACTGGGACATGGCCATAGCAGGCTTCATTCGAATCGGGAAGGATAGGGAGGGGAAGAATGGTGGAGGAGCTGTGCTAAATTTAATGGAGGGTACCAAGGCAATGGAAATGCAAGGACCTGGGGGAAGGACGGGCTGGAGGAACTGTGGATCACCCCGGAGAATGGAGCCAGAGGCACTGTTCACACTGGGGTGATATACAGACCTTCAACATAGGGAGAAGAACAGGATAAGGCACCGGGAGAAGCAATCAGCATGATGGCAGAGAAGGGGGAGCTGCTGCTGGTGGGGGATTCATTTCAGTCTGTCAGATGTAGATTGGAACCTCCCAATCACAGGCTCAGTTAGTAGCAGGGACATCCTAGACTCTCTGCAGGGGGGCATTTCTCAGACAACTAACTATTCATGGAGTCCAGTCATGAAGGGGCAATACTGGACCTGCTGCTCACAAACAGGACAGTACTGCAGATGTCAAGGTGGAATGCCACTGGGGGACCAGTGATTACTGTACAGTGTGGTTTATCATAAGGACAGAGGCAGAAGCAGGCCACACAGTGATGAGGGTCCTGGAATTCAGGAGGACATATTTAAAAAAAAAAGGGTGAACTCCTCAGAGACAACCTAGTGGGAGGGGGGGTGTCTAGGTGGGGTGGAGAAACAGTGGGCCAAATTAAGGAATGGCATGGTGAGGGTAACAAACATGCATGAAAGAAATGAGCAAAAAAGGAGGAAAAAGTGACCACTATGGTTCTCGAGGGAACTGGCAGCAACGGTAAGGCAAAAAAGGTAGCATTCAGGAGGTACAAAGAGGTTCGGGGGGAAGAGGATAGGGAGGTGTACTAGAAATAGCAGAGGGAAGTGAGGAAGGCAGTGAGGGATGCAAAGGAGCAAACTGTGGAATGGATAGACAAAGGGTTAACTAAGGGTGAAAAGACATTTTTTAGGTACATAAGTAAGAGGAAGATAAGGGGAGGAACTGTGAGGATATGAAGGGCAGGGGGATACTGTACAGAAGAGGATCAGGAAAAATCCATTCAGATTGCACCCCTGACCTGGGCAAAGCTGCCTCCTGGCAGCGGCTCGGCCACGGACTCCAGCCGGCTGTGCTACCTCCACCACCCACAGACCAAGGAATAGTACACAGATTGTGCCCCTGACCCGGGCAAAGCCACATCCTGGCAGCGGCTTGGCCACCCACTCCTGCCGGCTGCACTCCCTCCACCACCAGCAGACCAAGGAACAGCACACAGATTGCGCTCCTGACCCAGGCAAAGCCACCTCCTGGCAGCGGCTAGGCCACCCACTCTGGCTGTCAGCGCTCCCTCAACTGCCCGCAGATCAAGGAACAACACACAGGTATGACTACGGGGATCAGAAGTCTTAACTCCTATTGGCAGCTCACTACCGCAGCTCTGCCAGCCATTGGCTACTTCCTTCCTGGCTCTCCAATCATGTTGCCTGCTTTTGCCTGCTGGTTTCAGCTCTGGGGGCTGGTTGCAGCTTTCTGATACTGCTACCTGGCTCCTATTTGGTCGGTGATGACTAGCTAAGGGATAGAGTTGAATTTTTGTTATTCTTGCCTGATGTATTGTTAAAAATATTTTTCACCCTGCTGTGTAAACTGCTTAACCTAGTTGAGTTAGATCAGATAGCCGCATTGCTGTGACTTAGGAGTGTGCCTTAGGCCATAAAATTGTATTTTTTTTTTTTTAGTCTGCCACCTTCAGCCTCTGCCTTCTCACTGCTTTGCTGCCTGCAACCTCTCACTTTATCCCTCAGCCTTTTCACTTGATTACTCGCCTTTCAGCCACCCTACCTTGCCCCCCTTTCAAACCTGAAAATGTCCTTTTTTCCCTCTTAGGCTCTCTTCTGCCCCACTCTAGTCCATCTTGGAAATTCTCCCGCCCTGCATTTTGTTTTCCTTTCAAGTGAAAAGCGCACTGGCGCCAAAGACAGACAGTATTCCAGGTACTTGCCTGCAACCCTCCCCCAGGCCTCTCTCTCCTATCGCTAGAGCTTTCTTTTGTCTAGTGTCCTGACCACCAATTTAGAGATTCACTGCCCTGCTAACACTCAGCTATTTCAGGTGTCCTAACCCTTTATCTCTCCCTTTCAGACTGCACCCCTGATCTGGGTGAAGTTGCCTCCTCACAGTGGCTTGGCCACCCACTCTGGCCAACTGTGCTCCCTCCTCCACCTGCAGACCCAGGAACAACACAAAGGTATGGCTATGGGGATCGGAAGCCTTAACTCCTGTTGGCGATTCACTATCGTGGCTCTGCCCACCATTGGCTGCTTCCTTCCTGGCTCTCCAATCATTGGATGCCCGCTTTTGCTTGCTGTTTTCAGCTCTGTGGGCTGGTCACGGCTTTGTGATACTGCTCCCTGGCTCCTATCTGATCGGCAGTGACTAGCTAAGGGATTGAGCAGAATTTTCATTGTTATTCTTGCCTAATGTATTGTTAAAAATATTTTTTGGCCTGCTGTAATCTGCTTAACCTAGCTGAGTTAGATCAGACAGCCGCATTGCTGTGATTTTAGAGTGTGCCTTAGGCCATAAAATTGTATTTTTTTTTTTTTTTTACTCTGTCACTTTCAGCCTCTGCCCTCTCGCTGCGTTGCCTCCTGCAACCTCTCACTTTATCCCTCAGCCTTTTCACTTGATCACTCACCTTTCTGCCGCCCTACCATGCCCCATTTTCAAACCCTGAAAATTTCCTTTTTTCCTCTCAGGCTGTCTTCTGCCCCACTCTTGTCCATCTTGGAAATTCTCCCCATCCTGCATTTTGTTTTCCTTTCAAGTGAAAAGCACATTGGCGCCAAAGCAAGACAGTCTTCCAGCCACTTGTCTGCAACCCTCCCCCAGGCCTCTCTCTCCTACTGCTAGAGCTTTCTTTTGTTTAGTGTCCCACCCAGTGATTTAGAGATTCACTGCCCTGCTAACACTCGGCTACTTCAGGTGTCCTAACCCCTTATGTCTCCCCTTCAGATTGCGCCCCTGACCCGGGCAAAGCCACCTCCTGGCAGTGGCTCGGCCACCCACTCCATCCGGCTGTGCACATGCCACCACCTGCAGACCCAGGAACAACACATAGGTATGACTATGGGGATCAGAAGCCTTAACTCCTATTGGCAGCTCACAACCAAGCCTCTGCCCACCATTGGTTGCTTCCTTCCTGGCTCTCCAATCATTGGGTGCCCACTTTTGTCTACTGTTTTCAGCTCTGGGGACTGGTCATGTCTTTCTGATACCACTCCTCGGCTCCTATCTGATAGATGGCAACTAGCTAAGGGATTGAGCAGAATTTTCTCCTGCCCCCACACCCCCACCCAGGCCTCCTTTAAATACACTTGAGCTCCTCCGTTTCCCTTGCACCCACTACTCTTTGCTGCAGTCTTCTCTGTGATTCCCTTAATGTCAAACCATGCTGGCAGCTTTCTCTGCCTCTCTACACTGGGCTACCTTTAACATGGCACTGGCAGGCTTATCATACTGGAGATCTTCTTCTTACATTAGTTCAGCCTTATAGCACTATACTGTCAAGCTGTCCACCCGGTGTCTTCTATTTCAGACGCTACATCTTCTTGAATAGGCAATCTAACACACCACCATGCTGCTTCACACTCCCTACTTTCTCTCGCTCTCAGTATCCAGGCTACTCATCCCTTGTTCTTGCTTTCCTTTCACCTACAGCCCTCCCCTCCATGACTTGCCCCCAAACTCAGCCTACCCTTTTACTGACTTTAAGATCCCCATCATAACAGTTACATCGGGCCCCACCTTATCACCCCTGCAACACTCTCAAACATCTTCAATCCACTCTGGGATTATAATACATACCAGTTAACAATACTATTTACAACCATCTACCCCAGATCCTATCGGGCATCTCTGATTTACTACACCTTATTTCCTTCTTACCAGCACTATTACAATGCAGAATCACCCCATATCTACCCACCACTCAGGCTCACAAACTCGTTCAAAATTAAGTTGCTATGCAGATGGTTTATGAACATAATTTTCCTGTCACTAATCTGTGCAGGAAACATTGAGTTAAACCCGGGCCACCCACAGTCTAAAACCTCACCAGCCGACGTTGCATCCTTAAAAGGGCTGAAGTACTCGCACATTAATGTGTGCAGCCTATTGAAAAAGTTTGATCTTGTCCAAACCTGGATCTCTCACACAGACCAAGATAGCCTGGTTTTAACCAAGACCTGGCTGAAAAAAAACACACCTGACACTGTAATATCCATCCCTTCCTTCAACCTCATCCGATGTGGCAGACCAACTAGGGGTGGGTATGTGTGGTAATTTATGTCAAAGATGGACTCACAGTATTCGATATTGCTCATGTCAGTGTACCTAAGGAGTTGGAAGCCTTAACATTAAATCTGTCATATTCCCCATAGAAACCATTATAGTAATAGGTTGCATTATAGTAATAGGCTGCCATCTGCGGGTCTGAAGCTTCTGAGCTATCTGTGGACTGTATCTGATGAAAGACAGAATTAAATTGCTATCCTTGGTGATTTAGATCTGGACTGGCTAAAAAAAACTGTAACTCCTGCCTAAAACTCAGAGAGTTCTGCAACGAATCCGGCTTCTCTCAACTAGTCCCTGAAATCATATATGTCCAAACCCCAAAACCCTTCAAATGGATCCCTAACTGACCTAATCCTCTCAAACAGACCCCCTATATTTACCCACATAGTTGTCTTTCACAATGATGTCAGTGACCACTGCACCGTGGCATGCATTAGAGGACAACCCCCATCCAAGTCGACAAGTAGGTTCACCTGAAAAGAGGATTCAAATTCAAAGTCTCCCACTACCTACCAGACATCAGAAACATTAACTGGATGGATTTCTACCTGACCCCATGCATTAATACCGCTGCTTCCTTCTTCAATAACACACTAAATATCATTATCAACAGACATGCCCCCATGATCAAATGTAGGATCTGGAAGTATTCTTGCCCCTGGCTGACACCCGAGCTAAAAGCGGCACTGAACAGGAGGGACTGTCTCTGGGTGACAGCCAGACGAACCAAACTTCCTGCAGACTGAGCTGCCTTCAGAACCTGCTGGAACATATGTACCAAAATGATCAGATCCAAGAAAGCAAATTACTATTTATCTGCCTTTGACTCAGCCAAGGGTAACTCTGCCAAATTCTGGCAAATCATTAAATCAGCAGATGGCCACAAATTGCCCTCCTTTTTACCCAGCAAGATCTTGCTCAAGGGTATTACCCTCTCCAATAAGTCTGATATTCTACATAGTTTCAATGACCACTTTTCAACTGCGAGTCTGGCGTTTGATACCTTCAAAGCAGCCACACTTATTTCCAGCTTACCTAGAACTCACCAGCCCCAGTCAACCACAGTTTCTCCTTTGCCCCATTTCAATACAAAGAAGTTGAGGACCTCCTTCTCCACCTAGACACTAGCAAAGGTACAGGTTCAAATGGAATAGGACCATTGTTCCTTAAAGCTGGCTTCCACTACCTTACAGCCCCCATACTGCGCCTGTTTAATCTGTCCACCAGCACCAGTTTGGTTCCCAATGCATGGAAGGTAGCTCAGGTCCTACCACTGTTCAAATCTCGCTAACCTATGGATCTGAACAACTACCGCCCCAAATCCATTTTACTCCTTCTCTCAAAATTCCTTGAATAATTAGTAAATTCCCAGCTAAGAGACCATCATGAAACAACTAACCTAATAAACCCTGCTCAATCCAGATTTAGGCAATCCCACAGTACTATCACAGCCCTAGCTTCAGTCACAAATGACTGGCTACTCGCCATGGATAAGAAACAAGAGAGAGAGGCACAGTTTTTCTGGACCTCAGTAAAGCCTTTGATACCATTGACCGCGGCATCTCCAGTACTTCACTATCATGGTTCAAGAGCTACCTGGCTGATAAATGGCAACAGGTGAAAGCAGATAGCTCACTCTCCCCATTCCTTCCTATTACAAGAGGCATTCCACAATGATCTATCCTTGGACCTCTTCTTTTCATGCTTTACATCAAAACTATTGAATAATAACATCACCAAAGCAAAACTTCACCTGTTTGCAGATGATACTGTGATCTACCTATCCAGGCCCTCAGTTACCTAAGTTCATATGGAGCTCCAATCTCAGTTCAGTCTCCTCCAGCTCAGACTGGCACAATCAAAACTCCTCTTAAACGCCAAAAGGAAAAAAGTCATGTACTTCTATTCTAACCAGCTCACTTCCATCACAAATGCCCTATCATCACTATCTCCTATCAGAATGCTCCTAGGTGATGACCTTGAGGTAGTTAACAACTTCATATATCTGGGCTATGACTTAGACCAACACCTAACTTTATTTGTCCATGTTACTTCTCTCACAAAAAAAACTGCACCAAGGTATTGGCTTCTTCTACAGGAAAAAATCCTTATTCACAGCTGAGGCCAGACTATGATTACTCCAGACAACTTTCATGCCACTCCTCGACTATGCCAACCTAGTTTATGAGCAATGCTCGGACTCCCTGCTTCGCCAATTGGATACACTCTACCACAGAATGATTAATTTCATTTCTAATGCACACCATCACACACATCACTGCAAGCTGTATGGCCAGTTAGGCTGGACTTCCTTATTGACTAGGCACCTCATCCACTCTCTCACCTGGTTGTACAAAGCCCTTTTGTCTAAGCTTCCCTTATATATTTCTACTCTCTTTCATTGTGCTGCCTGCCTATACGCATTATACAGAAATAACTATATTATGCCAGAAGTCCCTTGTGCCCATAATCAGTTCAGTGATATTGCTATAAGCCATGCCCTTCTGGCTGTCTGGAATAAAACACAATGCAGTCTCAAACTACAAAATTTTGTACGCCATATGCAAGTTCAAAACACTAGTCTTCAACAAAATTTGTGACTCCTGTGCATTCCACTGAGCACATGCCTTCTCCTCTCCCACCCAACCCCACCCTTCCCTATTTTCCTCCCTCCTCCTCCTCCTCACTCACACTCACTTACTACCCCACCACCCTCACCGCTTCCCTGCCCCTAGTTCACCTTTGTCCACTCTCACACCACTTCCCTATTCTTCCAGCCTCCTCCTTCTCCCCCACTTCTCTGCCCTCCCCTGTGCCTCCTGCCCTCCCTCCCACCCCTCATCTCCACTCTGCCCCCACCTACATCCCTTGACTCACCCCCTTCCCCCTTTAACCTTCACCTCAGCCTACTTTCCTTCAAAATCTCTGCTGGTCCCATGGTTTATTTACCGGTTTACAATTTGTTCCAAATGCTTAACCTAAAGCTCTCACCATGTCTTAACCTCACTGCTCTGTACACCTGTGGCCTGTATGTATATTTTGTATATAACCATGCATACATTTTACTCTGTACATGTAAGTTTTTTGTTTGCTTGTTTTACCCTGTACATTGTATTGTTGCTAATTGTGTTTTGTGCCTATGACTGTTTGCTCAGGACTTCCTTGTGAATGAGCTTGCTCAATGGAGTATTTCCTGCCAATAAACTTTGACTTTAAGCAGAAATTATGAACAGATACTTCGGTTCAGCCTTCACAGTGGAAGGAGAGGGGGCTGGATCACATAAAAGCAGCAGGAACACTGGGGGGATGAGGTAGACACAAGTCCATTCATGGAGGAAAAAGTCTAGAGAGGACTTGCAAATCAGAAAGTGGATAAGACTATGAGACCAGAAGCTGAAGTACACCCAAGAGTGTCGCGGGAGCTCAGGTAGGTACTGCATGCACCTCTGATAGCCCTGTTCAGCAAGTCCCTGGAAACATAAGTGATTCCAGAGGTGGACAGATGCAGTACAACAGGGAGGTGGATGGTAACTATAAGCTAGTCAGTCTAATGTCAATGGTGAGGAAGTTAATGGAGACACTATCAACAGAAATGCTAGTGGAGTATGTTAAATCCAGTGGGTTACAAGACCAAAAGCAGTACTGATTCATGGGGGGTGGAGGTCATGTCTGATGAAGCTCATCAATTTCTTTCACTGGGTGACCAGGGAAATAAATCAGGGTGGGATGGTGGACATTGCCTACTTAGACTTCGGCAAGGTCTTTGATGCTGCACCACGTTAGAGGCTCATAAAGAAACTGGGCAGTTTGGGGAGGACCCCAGGGGCTAAACTGGGTACAAAATAAGTTGATGGATAGGCGACAGAGACTGGTGGTAAATGGCATTCACTCTGGGGAGGGAAGCATGATCAGTGGGGTACCTCAGGGCTCAGTACTGGGAGCAGTCCTCTTTAATGTCTTTATGAGTGACATTGTAGACAAACTTTAAGGGCAGCTCTGCCTCCTTGTAGATGACACCAAAATCTGCAATAGGGTAAACACTCTGGATGGGGTAGAGAAAATTAATAGAGATCTGAGAAAACTCAAGGAATGGTCAAGGGTATGGCAGCTGGGTTTCAGTGCGTAAAAGTGCAAAATAGTACACCTAAGCACAGAAACCCAGAAGGAGAGTATAAAATAGGGGAAGAGGTATTAGCAGTCACTTAACATGATCATGGAGTAATCATATCTGATGACCTCAAGGTGGAGAGACAGTGTGACAAGGGACTAGGCAGGCCAATGTGATGCTGAGTGCATAGGGAGGGGTAACAGCAGCAGAAGAGAGGTGGTGTTACCACTGTATTGACAATTGGTTAGGCCCCACTAGAAGTACTGTGTCCACTTCTGAAGATTCCATCTCAGGAAGGACATAGACAGTAGAGGCTGTACAGAGGAGGGAAACTAAAAATGGTATAGGAGCTGCATCGCAAGCCTTATGAGGAGAGACTGAGGGATCTCAGTATGTACACCCTGAAAGAGAGAAGGGAGAGGGGGGCATGATAGAGACCTATAAATACTTCACGAGGTTGAATAAGGTACAAGAGGGGAGTTTTTTTCATAAGACAGGGTGCACAAAAACAAGGGGGTATGCATAGAAGCTGGAATGAGGGAAATTTAGGAGGGATGTAAGGAAATACGTCTTCACTGAAAGAGTGGTGGACACCTGAAACAGTCTTCCAGGGAAGGTGGTGGGGGTGAAAACAATGGTGGGCTTCAAGCATGCATGGGATAGGCACAAAGGAATCTTGATAGTAAAGTGGGGGGGGGGTAGCCAGAGATCAGGTATGGTCTGTGGTGACAGTATAGTCTGGGAAATGAGGGACAGACTGGGTGGGCCAAGGGGGTCCTGACAAATTCTATGTTTCTATGTTTATCTCTGCAACTGAGTTTTTAAGGTATGAATAATGTGGATAATTGGCAATCCTGTGATCTATTTCTGAAGAGACAGGTTACTCAGCTATCTAAAGCAAAGTGTTCTCAGCCACGACCAAAGAGGTGGGTCATTTGCCCTTTAGGAAATATCACTATACTGTGTGAGCAGTGGCTGTGGTGGCAGTCTGACCTAATGATACTCCAAATGACAGTCAAGCTGAGTGGTGGCAACATATTGAGGTGACCATTCAGGGATTTGAATGGTTGTGAAAATTGGTAGCAGTCTGGAATGAGTTCAGTGAGAGAAACTGTTTGTGATAAACTAGTTGGCAGTGGTTGGGATCTTAAGTGGATTGTCAATAAAAAGGTTATTTGTCCACCCACAAAACAGGATATACAAAGGGGATATAGTATATGCTATACTACTATTTTTATTTGATTGTAAGTAAAAGTAGATAGTGAGAAGATGCAATGTCTGGGCCATATTAGAGATGTACAGAGGCACACCCTGAGGAGCTATGCAAGAGAAGAGGGCTTGTATCTGAGGAAGGCCAGCCAAGGGTGAACCCCATAGACATAACTGAGAAAAGTTACCAGGGAGGAGGTGCAAAAGTGGACACTGATCACCAAAGTCATGAGTCCAAGGTAGTGAAAGGGCAAGTGAGCCAGAGCCTATAACTGGGAAAGATGCACAAACAGACCAGATAGCAATGATGCAGCTGGAGTTCACCCTGATTAAGGTGAAGGTAGATGCTGAGTAGCAGAAGGTGGATGCTGAGCTACAGAGGGTGAAACTGGAGGCAGATGAGCAAAAGGATGCACCAGAATGAGATCCAGGTGGGAGAAGATAGAGAAAGGCGATGCCAGTATGAGCACCAGTTGAGAGAATATGAAATCCAGATGAAAAAGGAGCTAGAGTGAGAGCATAATCATGGAAGGGAGATGGAGATTCTTCGCTAGAGGGCATTGCCACAAATCATAAGTACTGGCATCAGAGGTTCGAGCCAAGGAGCCAAAATTAATTCCAAAATGTTTCCCAAGTGTCATGAAGGAGATTGTGATGATTTATTTTTAAAATCCTTTGAAATTCTTTTTGGGCAGTTTGAATTGGAGAGGCATTCTTGGGCAACTCACTTTTTGTCATTCTTTATGGGCAGAGCATTAGAATTCTATGCCAGGATGGACAATGAGGACATTATGGACTATACTAAAGTGGAGATTGCCTTGTTAAAGCATTTTGAACTGACTCACAAGGCCTGTAGACAAAAAATTATAAGGTGAAGGAAGGCTATTCAGAAATGTGTGTCCAACTAGGTCATTCATTAGCGCACTGGTTAGAAGGTGCAGAGGCTACCTCTGTGGAACAAATCAAGCATTTGTTCCTCAGGGAATAGTTTCTCAAGACTGTACCAGAAGAGTTGAGAATATGAATAGGACTCCTAGCTCCACAAAGGAGACAGCAAGAGCGCTGATCAGTTTCTGTCCAGCTGACCATACACTCAGTGTAAAAACAATAGGGAGGGACATCAGGTAGTTTTAAGTGAACCCTGGGGAAGCAACCTAAAGGGGAAGCCAGCCTGAGCCCAAACAAAAAGGAAGCCAAATGGTTTCAAAACTAAGGACTCAGGGGAACACAGGTGCTATATCTGCCAAAAGCTGGGGCACCTATTGCATGAGTAACCATAAAACAGTAAAAGAGAGAGTGCAGATGGAAGGGGTAGATCTGGAAGCTCCCAGTAGCTAGTGACCTGTACACAGAGTGCAGTTCCCACTAATGCCACTGCACACATGCACCCTGTGTTAGTTAATGGGACGGTAACCCAGGGACTGAAGGACACTGAGGCCTCACTTTCAATGGTAAAATAAGATTTAATTCACCAGGAACAGATCCTGCCAGACTAGTTTTCCAGAATTAGAGGAGAGATGGGTCCTGGTCTTGGTGCCAGTAGACTGGAGCTTTCTAAGCTGGGAAGGTGGCTAGTGCCTATGGAATGTGGGTGGTGTATCGGACCTTCCTGTTGATGTAATTATGGGTAATGACTCTGACAGTCTGGCCAATGTAGTGTGTGTCAATTCCTATAGTAAGGCTAGGGAACTAGCTCCTGAGGAAACAGGGGTGGGGCAGTGCAGCTGGAAACTGCCCCTACCTCAGCAGAAGGGGAAGTTGTTGCTTAAGAACAAGTTGGGAGCAGCAGTTCTGAGCCAGAGCTACAGACAGGGTAGAGCTCAGGTGTGGGCTGCTCTCCTACATGAGAGTGTGCTTTAGAGAAGGTTAAGCATGTGGAGCTGGGGAGAGCTCAGCAAGCTGACCTATCCCTACAGAAATTAGGGGAGTTAGCCACCAGGGTGGAAGTGACTGTCAGAGTTCAGAGAAAAGGGATGTTATATTGGAATAATGGGCTCCTATAACAGTGGGTTCTAAAGGAAAGGCTGAAGAAAGGGGTATTCTGGGAGGTAGTAGTCAGTGAACAGCACTGAAAGCAGCTTCTGGCCTTAGCACATGATATACCCTTTTCTAGATATTTAGGAGTTAGCTGTACAAAAAAGTGGCTGACTAACAATTTTTACTGGCCCAGTATCTTCAAAATGATGGCAAACTACTGCCAGACTTGTACACAGTGTCAGAGAGTGGGAAAGAAACATAGAAACATAGAAGTTGATGGCAGATAAGGACCGCAAGGCCCATTCAGTCTGCCCATTTCGTTTTCTACCTTATAAATGTCCCATCGGCCTTTGCTCTGTCAATGGCCTATCTATTCATACTCATCTGTATTGCTCCCTTATGCCTATCCCATGCCTGTTTGAAGCCCTGCACTGTATTCAATATCCACCACTTTCTGAGGTAGGCCATTCCATGCACCCACCACTCTTTCTGTGAAAAAGAACTTCCTCACATTACCCCTTAATCAGCCTCCTTCTAATCTCATGCTGTGTCCTCTTGTCTTGCTATTTTTCCTATGTTGAAACATGTTAGACTCTTTCACCTTGTTAATGCCTTTAAGGTGTTTGAATGTTTCGATCATATCACCTCTCTCTCCCTCATTTGCTCTAGGGTATACATACTGAGCTCTGTTAATCTGTCCTCATATGTTTTCTGATGCAGTCCCTGCACCATTTTGGCTGCCTTCTCTGGACTGCCTCAGTTTGGTTAATGTCTTTGTGAAGGTGTGGCCTCCAGTACTGCATGCAGTACTCCAGATAAGGCCTAACCAGTGTCTTGTGAAGAGGGATTATTACCTCCCTCTTCTGACTTGTGTTACCCCTACTAATACACCCTAACATCCCCCTAGCCTTACCTACTGCTTTAGAGGTCTGCTTGGATGATTTCAGGTAATCCTTGATGATGATGCCCAAGTCTCTCTCCTCCCTTGTGACTGCCAGCAACTCCCCTCCCAGCCTATAGGTGGCTTCAGGGTTTCTCTTTCCTATGTGCATGATCTTGCACTTCTTTGCATTAAACCCTAGTTGCCACTCTTCCGACCATTTTGCTAGTTTATCCAGATCTCTTCTCATTCTGCCCACCCCATCTGGATCATCTACTCTGTTGCAGATCTTGGTGTCATCTGCAAACAGACAAACCTTACCCTCCAGTTCATCTGCAATGTCACTCATGGAGATACTGAAGAGGACTGGCCCCAGGACTGATCCCTGAGGTACCCCACTTGTGATTTGCATCTTTTCTGACTGTATACCGTTTACCACCACTCTGTTTTCTGCCCATCAATCAATTTGCCACCCAGTTGACCAACTTCTGACTCACCCTGAGCCTACTCAGCTTATAAATCAATCTTCTGTGTGGAACAGTGTCAAAAGCATTGCTAAAGTCAAGGTAGGTGACATCAACTGCTCCCCCTTGGTCCACCACTCTGGTTACCCAGTCAAAGAAATCTATGAGATTAGTTTGACTGGACCTTCCTTTTGTAAACCCATGCTGTCTTGGATCCCGTGCTCCTTTGGATTCCAGGTGTTGCACTATTCTTTCCTTAAGCAGTGCCTCCATAATCTTGCCCACTACTGAGGTAAGACTGACTGGTCTATAGTTCCCTGCCTCCTCCCTGCTACCACTCTTGTGGAGCAGGATCACATGAGCCCTTCTCCAGTCTTCTGGGACCTCTCCTGTGCTCAGAGGCTCACTAAACAGTTCTGATAATGGCTCTGTTAATTCCACCCTTAGCTCCTTTAGTACCCTGGGATGTATGCCATCAGGTCCCATTGCCTTGTCCACCCTGAGCTTATTGAGCTGTTGTAGGACCCTTTCTTTTGTGAAGGGACTAGTGCTCATCTCCTTCCCCCCCCCATGTCCATGGTGCTGAGCTGTGGGCCCTGCCCTACATTCTCTTCAGTAAATACTGAGCAGAAGTATCTATTTAGGATAGGTGCTTTTACATGGTCCTCCTCCTCACATACACCCTTATCTCCTTTGATCTTAGCAATACCCCCTCTGGACTTTCTCCTTTCACTAATCTATCTATAGAAAGTCTTGTCACCTTATTTTACTGTTTGTGCAAGTGTTTCCTCAGTTTGGGCCTTTGCCTGCCTTACTGCCTTCCCTGCTTCCCTTAGGGAAGTTTGGTATGCCTCCCTATCTTCATCCTGCTGTGTCCCCTTATATTTTCCTGAAGGTCAGCCTTTTGGCTCTGACCTTTTCTGCTACTGTTTTTGAGAACCAAAGTGGTTTCCTTTTTCTTTTGCACTTCCTTTTGTCTCTGACACAATGGGTTGTTGCTTCAAGTATTGCATCCTTAATGCTTGCCCACTTTGCCTGTACCCCCTCACCTGTATTTCTTTTTGCCAGGGCTAGCTTAACTCTGTTGCCCATCTTATCAAAGTCAGCTCCTCCGAAGTCCCATATTTTTGCCTTGGAATGGGATGATTTAGTTGTAGTGGCCAAATTGAACCATACCATGTGATGGTCACTGGCCCCCCAGATGACCTTCTACCTGAAGATCTGTGATCCTTTCCCTGTTAGTCAGTACTAGATCTAGGATAGCCCTGTCTCTTGTGGGTTGTTGTACCAATTGTTTGAGGCCCTCCCCTGCAGGGAATCCACCAAGTGCCTAGTTCTGGCAGATGTTCCTGCTGGTATTGATCAATCTGTATCCAGCATGTTGAAGTCTCCCATTATCAGAACCTCCCCTTTAGCTGTCATGTTTTGTATAACTTCTAACAGTAATGTGTCTATGTCCTCCCCCTGGTCTGGGGGCCTGTGGACAACTCCTGTTCTTGTGGCTGTCCCATTCCCTGGTTCCAGGGTGACCCACAGTTCTTCAGGCTCCTTATGTGTATTCTGAATTTCTGTAGCTTTGATATTTTCATTGACATACAGGGCCACTCCACCCCCCCCCCCCCTTTTGCACCTCGGTCTCTTCTGAAAAGTACATTGCCAGGTACTGAAGTCTCCCAAGTGTGGTTACTGGTAAACCACATCTCGTTAATTGCTACTATGTGCAGTTTAGCCTCTGTCATTATTGCCTGCAGGTCTGGGATCTTGTTTCCCATACTGCACACATTTGTATACATGATTTTCCATTGGCCAGATTTCAGTCTGTTAGTTGTTGGGTGAGGTCTGGCATTTCCCCTGTGCATCATATGGGGAGCTGGACTTTTTTCCTTACCTGGTGATGCAAATGAACTGCAAACATGATGAACTCCTGTTTGACCACTAGCTGAGGGGGGAGGGATGTTCTTCCTATTCGACGTATGTGGTGCTGCACCCCTCTCCCCATTTGCTAGTTTAAATATTATGCAAAGACGTCAAACTTCTGCCCCAATGCACTGACTCCCTCCTTAGTCAGATGCAGTCCATCAAATTTAAAGAACTTTCTCTCCCAAAACTGTTGCCAGTTCCCTACAAATTTGTGTCCTTTTTCCTGGCACTAGCCCCTAAGCCACATGTTTAGCTCCCCTATCTCCCCTTCTCTGACCTTCCATCCATCTGCCCCCCTCTCCCAGACTGGCAGGATCTCAGAGAAGGAGATGCCGGATGAAATGGATGATAGTTTGTCACCCAGCCTGGTCAGGTGTTCCTTGGTTTCCACAACTGACCAACTGGTGAGATCATTAGTCCCTGTGTGTACCAGGACATCAATGTTTTCTCCTGCTTCCTGAACAATTTTAGCAATGTGGTCAGTGTCTCTCCAAGCTGATGTACCTGGGAGACATCTGAACATTACCTCTGGCTGGAGATAGGTATCAACTCCCTGAATCATGGAGTCTCCTATGATCAAAAGTTTTTGATTTTTGCTTTTTGCTTTTTTTATTTTGTTTCCTGTTTTGGGCAAGTTTTTTTGTGCTAGCTCCTGTGCTGCAGTGTCCTCTGCTCCTTTGTTTGATTTCGGAGAGAGAGGCAGATACCTGTTTGTAGTTTTTATATGGTTTGTGGAGGTAATATGTTGGAGAGCACCGGATGATGGGACACCCGATTTGCCCCTCCTAACCACCTGCCAACCTCCCAGATCAACTACCCTCTGCGGTCCAAGTGCTTCTGTTGGCTGTCGGTGAAATGGCGGGTGGTTCTTATAATATGTTTCCTCTTGAATATGAAATTTGAGGCATGCAATCTCTACCCATGCTGCCTGGAGCTGAGCCTTAAGATCTCCCATGGCCCAGCATATAGGACAGTGTACTAAATCCTGTAAAACTGCCCTTCTGAAAAGTGTTCCGCAGTACCTGCAGTTAATGATATCTATTCCAGATAAGATGCTGGGTTTATAACCTGGTCAGAGTAATTAGAAGGAAGAAAATGAAAGCAAAAGTTTGATTTTGTGTTTTGTTTGTTTGTGTATAACTTGTTATAACAAGTTAAATTACTAGTACCCCTGTAAATGAGGTTACTGTGTGGATACCCCACTGATCCAGCCCTTCCTGCTTTGCCACAGGAAATGTCACGACTGTGCTACTTTATAAAAGGAGTGTAGTGTGGGGTGGTTGGGGATGGGGGTGGGTGGTTAGGCCCTTCCCCTGTCGAAAAAGAAGAACCACAGACAAAAGAAACAAGAAGGTAAGAGCAGAAGCAGTCAGTCAGCAACAAATGCAGTAACCCTGAAAGCTTATCCTAATGATAGATAAAACTGTAAAACCTGTAAAGCACCTCCTGTAATTGTTTCACAGAAGATATACCCTGTAAGAAACACTTTGCTACAGAGAAAAATAAAGCAGTAACAGAAGATATACCTTACAAAAGAGAATTTGAATCAGAAGATTACAGCAGTAATCTGCTAGCACTCACCTGTGGGCACACCTTGTAATAATGCAGTAGAAGGTATACCCAGCGACAACAATTTGAATCAGAGAAAAATAAAGCAATACAATGTTAACAACAAACAATAACAATCCCTGTGAGTACAAAATAAAAATAACAACACACAGTAACTCTGCCTAGCCAAAAGAAGTCTTAATCCTTTCCCTTGCTCTGGTAAGGTTCTTTGCTCTGTCCTTTTAAGCAACCTAGAAGGAAAGAGCTCAGGTGAAGCTAGGTGCCTTGGCCAGCAAACCTAGACCTGACAAAGGGCTAGTGGAACAAGGTTGGGAACAAGGCAAAGACAGCTTTGACTCTCCTGCCTATAACTGAAGAGCTATTTCAACAAGTTGCTGTGGTCATTGTTGGGTCACTCAGCAGCCCAGGTTGCATAAGCAAGAGGTACAATTTGGTGTACATAGACTATGTCATGCACTATCAGAAGTCTATGGTTTTGTCTTCCATTGAGCTAGAAAAAGTGGCCTATGAACTGCTGGGGATATTCAGCTGGGTGGTGGAGCACCACATTGATATGGGATCCCAGGCCCCACTGAGGCAGCCACCCTTCAGAGTCCCTGGGGGAGAAAAACATGTCATTGAGGGGAAGAGCAAGGAAATGCTGCTTTTTTGAGTCCAATAGTCCCAGGGCCTTCCCTGTAGTACTGATCCACAAAAAGAATAGGACCATGAGGTTCTATGTGAACTGTCACAGGCTCAGCAGCTGTACAGAGTCAGACATATACCCCATGCCCAAGATGGGTGAGGTCCTAAAGAGGTTAGGAGGTGCCATGCACCTTACCATCATAGATCAACAAAGGGCTATTGGAAGGTACCCCTGATTCCTGAAACCAGTGAGAGATCAGCCTTTGTCATTCTATTTGACCTTTTGAGTTTTGAGTAATGCTATTAGGGAGGAAGAATGCACTAGCAACCTTTCAATGGCTCCTGGACTACGTTCTGTCTGGGGGAGTTGATTTTGTGCTGGTGTATATGAACAACGTTGCCACCTACAGACAGACATGGGAGGATCATGTCAGGCACATGACTGTGGTGCTCCACTGACTGAAGGCTGCAGGGCTGACAGCCAAAATGGAGAAGAGCCATACAGAGATGGCAGAGATGTCATACATTGGACACAGGGTAGGTAATAGGTACATCCAGCCTGAGTTAGTAAAAGCTGAGGCCATTTAGGGATGTGCTATGCCCACCATAAAGAGGGAAGTACCAGCCTTCCTAGGGATGGCAATGTACTACCACAATTTGTGCCGAGCCACAGTATGGTCAAATCCCTGTCTAAACCCACTAGGAAGAAAATGCCAGAAAACATTAGTATTCCACAAACTGAAGGAGGCATTCTGTCAGGCACCCGTGCTCATGAGCCCTAACTATTCTCTGAAGTTCACTGTGCACATGGATGCAACTGGTCATGGGCTGGGGCAGTTCTGAGCCCGTTCATGCACACAGGAGCATCAAGTCATGTATCTGAGTAGGAAGCTGCTGTCCAGAGAGAGGAAATCTATGCCATAATTGAGAAAAAGTGTCTGGCTGTAGTCTGGACTCTGCAAAAGCTGCAGTAATATTTCTATAGTGTTTGCACTTGTTATCAACCATAACCCCTTCGCATAGCTCTACAGAACCAGTGGGCAAAATCCAAAATTGTTAAGATGGAGTCTGGTGCTGTAGTCCTACAACATAGACATTAGGCACAGCAGTAGGCCACAACATGGCAATGCAGATGCTTTGTCTAGGCAGAAACTAGATGGTCATTAAACAAGCAGTGTGCCCTAAATAATTTAATAAGTTGTTAAACAAGAGTGAACTGGGGCATAGCAGGTACAGCAAACCTGCTATCATGAAAAACATATTTTAGGATTGCTAAAAGATGCCAAAAGATGTTGTTTTATTTCTCCATGGGATGAAGATATAACACAGGAAACATTTGCTTAGTTTTAATTTTATTAGTTATGTTGCCTATAAAAAATTTTAGTCAATTTGTGATGTATGGGGAGCACTGGAAATTGCCATTTATGGCAGTCTCAGCTGGAAGTGCTTTTGTATGCACATTCCTGTGTTCTCACAGGAGCTGGGAGTGGACAGCAGAGTCCCTGTACTCTAAAGACTCTTGTTTTGGGTAACATAGCTCCTTTCATCTACAGACTCTCATGTTTTGGGTGTTAACAGTGGCTACGCCAAAGTTAAAAAGCTTCTTGCCAAGCAAATGGCCATGATAACAATAAGACAGAGTTGGAATACACACAATCAGTTCAGATTAGTTTAGTTGCACAAGAGGTCCCCACAGCTCAAAATAAATGTCCTGGGGGTGATGTCAGAGAGACTGTGCCAATGATGCAGGCAAGTGGGTTAGCCTGACAAAGATACTTATGTCTTGTTTTACTCTGAGGAAGTCAGTCTTGTTTCATTTTGAGAAGCCTCACCATTGCTGTCCAAGTCTGCTTCAACTCACAAGATCCCAGTTGGGAGAAAGCTTCGAGTCCTACTTAGAATTGTTATGCCATAGTTAGGTTATTCTGTGTGTATCCTATCCAGTTTTCCAATGTTTTATTTTCTATTTCTGTAGTATACTGTATTCCCCATAGTCTTTAGTGTGTATAATCCTGTACCATATGTAAATATCATGGAGTATTAAGTATTATTTTTATGTAGTCCATGCTCTCTGTGACTGAGTTTTTAAGATATACATAACCTGGGGTAATTAGCTAGTCCATGATCCATATTTGAGAAGTCAAGCTACTCAGCTATCCAAAGCAAAGTATTCTCAGGTATGACTAAATGGGTGGGTTGTTTGCCCTTTAGGAAAGATCACTGTACTATGTGAGCAGTGGCTGTGGTGGAATTCTGACCTAAAGACACCCCAAATGAGAGTCAAGCTGAGTGGTGGCAGCATATTGAGGTGACCATTCAGCTATCTGAAGGGTTATGAAAACTGGTAGCAGTGCAGAATGAGTTCTGGGAGAGAACCTGTCTGTGATACTTAAAGCGGTAGTATTTGTTAGTCACATATAGTTTTTTTTCAGCAGTAATGTTTGTCTGGCAGAAATATCAAGATACCTATTTTTATTTTTCTTTGCAGGATTTTTTTTTCCCAGTTAAATTTTGTATTTAGTTTGCAAGGGTAGTTAAACATTACAACATGTCATCTTCAGATGTAACTACATTTGCATTATTCCAACAAGTATAACATTTACAAAGATGTGGGATTTTTAAGTTTTCAGAAGTTGTCTTTCCCATGCCATGCCTGCCATGAAGAAATTAAGCATCTTGGTACAGTGCTCTGCTTTTTCCCATCAGAAACATTTAATAACAGCATCTTAATACATTCACATTATGAATCCAGTATGTACATTAACTTCAACAGGAGAGATTTTTAACAGTTGTGAGTGGCAGACATCTTCATTCCACCCTTCGGAGCAGCAGGGGATCCAAATCCTACAGCAGGATCAGTGCTCAATTATCTAAGGGGCATTCCGCCCTTCGGAGCAGCGGGGGATCCAAATCCTACAGCAGGATCAGGTACGGATATCTGCGGACTGTATCAATGCCAGACTGCTGCCTACAATTTCAAATTTGGCTCCTTTTCTGCATGCCTCACTAATCTGCGTTTTCCAGCCGGAGTTTTTCCATGTCTCTCCATAGTGCTTCGGCTATCTAGTGACTGAGGTAGCTTCTGGGCACTTGCAGACGACATTAATTTAGTCAGGTCTCTCTCGTAGAATTTGGACTGGATTTTAGTCTTAACTCAGGGCAAACAGTGTTTCAGCAGCTGAGCAGTCGGGGCTGGTCCAGTTTCTGTACTGTGCCTGCCCTGCAGCTGCTACATGGCTGCTCCCCACCCACCCCCCAATACCTCCCACTCTTTGTTGTGTGTAGCTATATAGGTAGCTGTTCCCACGTGATCAAGGTGGGCTGTGTCTTTTTTTTCTATCAACTTTGCCATCTGCAGATTATATTCCTTCTCCACTAGGTGTCGCCTTCCCCAACACTTTTCAGTTCACCTCCCTATCCACTTTCAGAAGCTAATTTCTGTCGTGAATGGTCCATTTTTCTCATTCGGTGTTACAGCATTATAAGCCCATTATGAGTTTTCTGAACTTGTATTGTCACTCTCAGGTCTGACCTGACACCCCTCTCAATCCTCTGACATGATGACTAGGAGAATCCTAAGCAGCCTTACTCTGACACTTACAGTTCTACTCTCCCTCAACTCCCTACCCTTCCTCCTGGGTTCCCCTGCTCCCCTATCAGTGTTGTCCTCCTGGGACTTCAAATACTCCAACATGATGGTTGAACGTGCCTCCCATCCTACTCCATCTACGTATCTCAGTCCAAAACCATTAGGGTCACTACTGAGGCTCATTGTCCACAAAAAATGCTCCTCCCCGGGACAGTATCCTATGCCTTTGCTCTTGCTATGCTCTGGATCACTACATTATCCCTTGTTCTAGCTGGTGATATTGAACCTAATCCTGGTCCACAAGTGGATCTTTCACAAACTCTTCCAGGGGTCACACATCTTTTACCACAGGCCTTGGGACTCACATTTGTACACCTTAATATTTGTAGTCTCATTGCCAATCTCTCTGACCTTGAGGCCTGGGTGCAGGCAAATAATCCAGACATACTCGTGCTATGGAAACCTGGCTGAAACCTTCCATCTCGGACCATAGCTGTTCACTATCGGGCTATCTCATGCACAGGGCTGATCGCTCATCTGCCAAAAGAGTGAGTGGGCTGGCTCTGTACTACAAGGCTCACCTCAGTGTTGCTCTCCATCCTATCCCCCTTCTATGTTATGGTGAGGTGATACATACAGTACTGCTTCTTGGTGGATCCAAGAAACTGCACATAGTTGGCACTTATTTACCCCCACAATCCAGCAAGCCTGGTCTGGAGGAGCTCATAGACCATATCCCTGCACTGACCAATAAAAATGAGGTTATCTGTCTGGGAGACTTTAATCTTGACTGGATCGGACCATCCTCCTCCTCCCTTGCATCCACTGTTAGCAAGGCCAACCTTTCCCAGTTCATCTACTCCCCCACTCGGAAGTCGCCAAGTGGATCTAGCTCTACTATGATTGACTGGATTCTCACTAACTCGAAGGATTGTTACTCCTCTGCTGGGGTTTTACCTGATTCAATCACTGATCACAGCCTGGTTTTCTGTGTCCGTGGCTCCTCCCCTTCCTCCCATCCCCACAAAGTCCTATCCTTTGCCAACTTCTCCCTACTTGACCCGGCCAAGTTTCTATGTGATCTTAAGCACACTGACTGGTCCCCCCTTTTCACCACCAATGACATCAACCAGACCACCGACTACTTTAATTCGACCATCCTTGCCCTACAGTACTGGCACATCCCATACACTACGTGCAGGGTCAAAGGAATGGTGACCAAGTGGCAAAATCACCCAACTGCTCAAACAACGTGACAAACTTTGGCTAAAATGGAAGCGATCCTCCAATCAGTCTGACTTTGCTGAGTACCAAAACTTGCAAAATACCTGTAAGAAGTCAATTAGGGTTGCCAAGAGCAACTACTGCCGTGGTCTCCTGCATTTTTCGGCAGCTGACTCCAGCAAATACTGGAGCCAGATTAATGAAATCATGGGTAACACTAAGCCCTTGTCTCCCAAAGACATGTTAATTAATAACTCTATTTGCAACAATGCCGGCATGATTGCCAATGCCTTCAACTCGCTTTTCACAGAGGTTCCTAAAATCTCCCCTTCAGGACCCACCGGCTCCCTTCCCTCTACTACAGCTTCTCCACATTCTCCTCCAGCCCTGGTGCTCTCACCAATCTCTCGCCTTGATGTTCTCAGGTTATTACAATCCATTCCCCTCGGTGGCAGCACTGGACCAGATGGGATTGAACCTAGATTACTTAGACCTGGTGCCTCACTCCTAGCTACACCGGTTACTTGGCTTTTTAATTTGTCCATTAACACCTCCACAGTGCCTTTGGCATGGAAATCTGCCAGGATCATTCCCATCTTCAAGAAAGGAGACCCTAAAATCCTGTCCAATTATCTCCCCATCGCGCTTCTGCCTACCCTTTGTATAACGATGGAAAAACTTATTCATCACCAGATCTCTGCCCATTTATCAAACTTCAATCTTCAGTCTCCAGCTCAACACGGTTTCCAGGCTGGGCACAGCACCACAACAGCACTCACCCTGCTCACTAGTAAGGTCAAGTCGAACATGGACGCTGGCCTACTTACCGGGGCAGTGTTCATTGACCTCACAAATGCCTTTGATCTGATTAATCACCCTCTGCTCATACACAAAATGCAACCTATTGGTGCCTCTGGTCTCACCTTATCTTGGATCAGTAGCTACCTCTCAAACCATTCCCAATCCATCTCCTTCAACAAAGACCTCTCATCTCCATCTCCCATCTCCTGTGGTGTCCTGCAAGGATCCATTCTTGGACCCTTGCTTTTTTCCATTTTTGTCAATGATTGCCTCTCTGCCTTTGCCAACTGCGACTCCATCATGTATGCTGATGACTTGATGCTCTACTCAGCTGCTCGCTCTGTAGCTGACCTTAATGTTCACCTCTCATCTGCATTCCAAATGACTCAATCCTGGCTCCAATCCATCTCACTGATCCTCAATCTACCTAAAACACAGGCAATGCTCTTTGGGTCAGCAAGAAAGGTTCATGCTGTGACCCCCAAGCTTTGTGTGCACTGCCATGACGGGTCTGTTATGCAGTCCACTGACTCCCTAAAGTACCTCGGAGTGACACTCAATCCTGCTCTTGATTTCTCTTCTCATTTAAATGAGGTTTGTAGATCTGTCAACATTAAGATTGGTGCTGCTTACCGAGTGCGTCACTCCCTAACTCCTGCTGCAAGGATCTCGATAGCCAGAGGAGTCTTGCTTCCTAGGCTTCTGTATGCCCTCCCTATCTTTTCCAACTCAAATGCTGGTATTCTCCATAAGTGGGATACCACCTATAATAACATTTGCAGATTCACCCTGTCGGCCCCTCGACCAACTCATCACTGTCTACTGTTCTCCTCCCTCCACTGGCTGTCCCCCAAAAATATGCGCTTATACACTCTGGCTGCTTCACGGACACCATGTCCCGACCACCCCACCCTGACAGCATTGGGGCAATGCTCACCCCGGTGTCTCACTCATGCCATCTGAGATCCTCTAACTCCTCTTCACTCTCTGTTCTACAAAAATGGAAGAATAAGCTTTTGCTCACTTTGCTCCCAAATTCTGGAACTCCCTACCCCCCAGGCTTAAATGCTCTTCCTCTCACTCCTCCTTCAAATCTGCACTTTTCTCCCACCTACTTGCACTTGATTCTTGTGGAATGTACCTAACCTCCCTCTTTTACTGCCTTCTATAGGCTAGCTACCGATTGTCACTGTAATAATTGATTGCTTTGTATTGTGTCACTGTTTATACATGATTGCTTTGTCTTGTTTCCCATTCCCTCCTGCCTTCCATCCCTGCTTGGATGGCTACTGCTAAACGTATGTTTCTGATTTCCCTACTTTCCCTGTGAGGATATCCATGGGTTTCTGTATTATCTATTGCTTTGTACCTTTACCTTTGTCCTGTTTTTTGTAAAACTGTATACTGTACTCTCCCGGGTCGTGCTTGAAAATAGGCAGGGTTTTTGCCTAATGCACCTACCTGGTCAACAAAAGCTAATAAATAATAAATAAATTAATGATGTGAGTCATGAATTATATAAAATGAGCTATAAACATTGTTTTAACAATATCTGAGAAAACTAAAAATACACTAAATATGAATCTAAGATTCAGGAATTCTAAGGTTCAGAAATAAATTTTTACTTAAAAAACTATATGATGAGATTTTTTTGCCAACTAACAAATATGGCTGCTATAAATCATAGAATTATAGAAATCCTATGGCAGTAAAGGACCCCAATGGCCCATCGAATCAGCCCTTTCCCCCCCCTACTTATCTCTTTTTCCATGGGCCCTCCCCTTCCCCCCACTTATGAACCACATATGTCTGTCCCATGCTCTCTTTAATCCCTCCAGCATTTCAGTCCCCTCCACCTCCTCTGGTAGTTTGTTCCAGGCCTTCATCACCCTCTCTATGAAGAATCGCCCCCTCACATTGCCTCTATGTCTTCCTCCCTCCAATCTTAGGTTATTCCCTCTAGTTTTAGCCCACTCATTCCTTTTAAAAAAAAGCTCCCCCCTTCACTTTATTGATCCCCTTTACATACTTAAAAGTTTCAATCATGTCCCCCCTCTCCCTTCTGGTCTGTAATGGGTACAGATCCAATTCCCTACACCTCTGCTCATATGGCTTCCCCTGCATACCGTGCATCATCTTGGTTGCCCTTCTCTGAACCCTTTCTATCCCATCTATGTCCTTCAGTAGGTGCACTCTCCAGAACTGAACCTCTTACTCCAAGTGCAGCCTCGCCATGGCTTTGTAAAAAGGCATCAGTACCTCACTCGTTCTGCTAGTTATGCCCCTCCCAATGCATGCCAACATTCCATTTGCCTTCCCCTCAGATTTGCTGCATTGGCTACCTACCTTAAGGTTGCTTGATATAAAAATCCCAAGATCCCTCTCCGGCTTTGTTTTTTTATTATTTCCCCCCACAGCGTAAGTTGCTTGTAGGTTTTTACACCCCAAGTGCATCACAGCAGACATTTTGGCATTGAATTTCAGTTGCCAAGTTTCCAATGAGCCTTCCAGAATCTTCAGGTCCTGCCTCATGGCCTCCACTCCCCCCGGGGTGTCCACTCTATTATAGATTTTCATATCATCTGCAAATATGCACACCCTTCCCTCCAGCCCATATGCTATATCACTGATGTAGATATTAAAAAGGAGGGGTCCCAGTACTGATCCCTGGGGCACACCACTCGTCACCCCCCTCACCCTGGAGTGTACCCCATTTACCACCACTCTCCGCCTTCTGCCCACCAATCAGTTTTCCACCCACCTAGTTATTTTCCATCCCACCCCTAAGCTTTCCAGCTTATTTATTAGCCTTCTGTGAGGGACGGTGTTGAAGGTCTTACTGATGTTCAGATATCTTAAGTCCACCGCCCCTCCCTGGTCAACCACCTGCATCACCCAATTGAATTAAGAAAACCATTTAAAGTGAAAATATATCAGGGAATTGATTTAATATATACTATTTGAAAAGCAATGTGTTATATCAGGGGTTTGGTGTGTATCAAGGGGTTTGGGAAGAAAACAAGTAAGTTCTGGTGGCCTCACTTTCAGGCCTTTTAAGGCCATCAGGATTTAGTGCTTGAGAACCACTGCTCTAATGTCATAATGAAAAGAATTTCACACTCTCCATTCATACCAAAATACCGTAGGAGTAACTTGAAAAAGAAAAACAAACTGAAAAAACTCAGCATTCTATCAGGATGCTTTCACACAACTCAAGGAATGTTTTTAAAACACTATTGTGTTTGAGCTGGCAGAGTCACTGATGTGATTCTTTTACCATCTGCAAGCACAGTTTCTAGTGAGGAATAATTATTTGCTGCATCCTAGCTTTTATGACCACTGTTCAAAGCTGCCAAAAATCTGTGATCTTTAACTTTACGTTCAAGGGCTTTAGTGCAAGCTGATTACCCAGCCAGCATTCTGCTCATTTATTGAGTGTGATATTTCACCTGCTGAGCATAGAATGCCTTCAGGTATTTATATTTACTGACATGCCATTCAATACAGCAACAGACATTCTCTATGTGAAGCCCATTTAATGCAGCAAGGTGTTTGAATCAGTGCCACACAGAAGGTTGCTGAAGAAGTGAGAAGATCTAGTCAAATGGGTAGGAAGCTGGCTGAGAGGGAGCACAGAGGGTGGTGGCAAATATAGTCAAGTCAGGGAAGGGGGAGGTCATAAGTGGAGTGCCACAGGGTTTAGTTCTGGGGCCAGTCCTTTCAATATGTTCATAAGTGACATAGGAGAAGGAATAAAAGGCAAGATGTGTCTCTTCGCAGATGACACCAAGCTTTGTGGCAGAGTATTTATTTATTTAGCTTTTGTTAACTAGGTAGGTACACTAGACAAGTTATATGCCTATTTTCAGGAATGACCCTGGAGAGTACAACAGGTATTATAGATACATCAGCGCAACACAGCAGGTAAACAAGTACAATTTGTAACATAATACAATTGAGTCACAAAAACAATAAGCATGATGGGGTTAGGGAGCCGTAGAAGGACCTGCAAAGATTAGATAGGTGGTTGAAAATTTGGTACCTGAAATTCAACACCAAGAAGTGATGCACATAGGGAACAAGGATCTTAGGAAGGAATATTGGATGGGAGGTTCTAAGCGGGACATATTACTGATGAAAGGGTCCTAGAAGTCATCAAAATCTACTCCTTAAAACAATCTAGCCATTGTAACAAAGCCTACAGCAAGGCAACCAGGATGCTGGGGCAAATTGGGAGGGTGGGGGTTGACAACAGAAGGAAGGATGGGATACTGCCTCTCTACAGATCACTGGTAAGGCTGCATCTGGAGAACTGTTCTCAGTTCTGGAACCCCAACCTAAGAAAAGGCAAGGACATGCTAGAGACGATGCAGCACCAAGTAGCCAAAATGATTTAGGGTAGCAGCAGAGACACTGTGAGAATCAGCTGAAGGCCCTGAACACATACCCACTGCAGACCAGAAGAAAAACGGCTGTTATGATAGAGATTTTCAAGTTCCTGAAAGAAATGAACAAGGTAGAGTGCGGGGAAATAGTCAGCAGGACTGGCGAATCAAGAACACGGGGGGATGAGTGGAAGCTGACAGGAGATTCAGGAGGGATGTGAGAAAGTTTTACTTTACAGAGAGAGTGGTGGAACTGTGGAACAGTCTACCAGAAGAGGTGGTGGGTGCAAGAACCATTAATGGTTTCAAACACAGCTGAAACCGAGTAATAGACTTAGTAGTTACACAGGGGGAAGTTGCATGGCAGGGGCAAGGAGAGTGAGGTGAGAGTAATTACCCCAACTAGAAATTAGGCCCTTATGTAGGATAGTGTTAAACAAGGCAGACAGGATGGGCAGATGGGCTTTTTCTGCTACCATTTTCCATGCTTCTATGTTTCTGTTTCTTTCCTGAGAGAGGCTTGTCCATCTGAAGATATGTTGTTAGTTCTCCCCCGTCTTCTTTAAAGTAAAACATTTCCACTGAGTTCACACACATGTACAATTGCTCCCATTCCAACCCACACCACTCTAGGATCCTTTTCTCTGGACATTGCAGAAGAGTTAGAAGGGAAGGTATGCCTGTTTGCAGATGACACCATAATCTGCAATAGGGTGCATATTGCAGAGGAGGGGGACAGAATGAGTAGTGACCTGAGAAGACTTGAGGAATAGTCAAGGATATGGCAGCTGGGTTTCAATGCAAAACTACAAAATCATGCACCTAGGGCACAGAAACCCAGTGGCAGTGAATAAAATGGGGAGAGAGGTATCGATGGTCACTAAACAGGAAAGAGACCTTGAGATTATCATACCTTATGTCCTCAGGGTGTTGGGGCAGTGCAACAAGGCAGTGGGCAGGCCAACAGGATGCTGGCTTGCACAGAGGGGAATTAACAGCAGAAGGAGAGAGGTGGTGTTATCACTGTATCGATCATTGATGAGACCCCACCTGGAGTACCCTGGAGTTCTGTAGACCACATCTCAGGAAGGTCATAGACAGGTTTGAGGCTGTCCAAATGAGGGCAACTAAAATGGTGCAGGGGCAGCATCATAAGTCCTATGAGGAGAGACTGAGAAACATAGAAACATAGAATTTGATGGCATATAAGGACTGCTTGGCCCACCTAGCCTGCCCATTTCCCTACCTAACGGATAAGCTGCAGATCTTAGTTAACCAACAGCCTACTTCCTCCTACCCCCCACTAGAATTGCTTTATACGTCTGTCCCATGCATTCTTGAATTCTCCCACTGTTTTTGATTCTACGATCTCCTCAGCAAGGCTGTTCCATACATCCACAACCCTCTCTATGAAGAAATACTTCCTCACATTACCTCTGAGCCGTCCCCCCTCTATCTTCAAATTGTGTCCCCTTGTTCTTGCACATCTCTTTTTCTGAAAGATGCTACCCTCTTGGACTTTGTTGATTCCCCTGAGGTATTTGAAAGTTTCTATCATGTCCCCCCCTTCCCTCCTTTCCTCGAGGCTATACATCTTAAGCTCCTTTAGTCTTTCTTCATATGGCTTCTGGTGCAGACCCTGCACCGTTTTGGTTGCCCTCCTCTGGACAGCCTCTATGTCTTTGCGGAGATGGGGTCTCCAGAACTGTACACAGTACTCCAGATGTGGTCTTATCAACTGTCTGTACAGAGGGATCTTAATATGTATACCCTTGAAGAGAAAAGGGAGAAGGGGGACATGATAGAGGCTTATGATTGAGACTTGTAAGTACCTCACGGGGGTGAATAAAGAAAAGGAGGGGAGTATTTTTCAGAGGATAAGGTGCATGAGCACCAGTACCAGCTGGCATGCTATGAAGCTGGAAGGGGGAAATTTAGAAGGGATGTGAGGAAATACTTCTTCACTGAAAGAGTGGTGGATGCCTGGAACAGTCTTTCAACAGAAGCAATGGGAGCGAAAACATTTGTGGGCTTCAAGCATGCAAAGGATAGACACATAGGAATATTTGCAGGAAAGTGTGTGTGTGTGTGTGTGTGTGGGGGGGGTGATGTACCCAGAGACTGGGTAAGATCTGCATTAACAGTATAAGCAGGAACAAAATGGGCAGACTTGGTGGGCCAACAGTTCCTTATCTGCTGACAAATTCTATGTTGCTATATTCTTAGTTGCAAATATTCATTGATGTGCTTAGGGAAAGACGCATGTGGGGAGTTAAACTCTTTTGGACATGAACAAGTCAAGCAACATTCATTGGCTCTGAAATGTAAATCCCATCGACATGGGAACACTCAACCACACATACATACATGTGCACATGCACACACATGCTCAGGCACCTAAGCACACGTGCAGTCATATGAATGCATACATTTTATATACACACAAGCATGCACACACACACACGCTTCTTGCAAACAGCCACACATGCACATACATGCATACAGGCAAACAAGCTCACATATATACACACATGCACACACAAGTGTACATGTACACAGACACACATGCAGAAATATGCACAGATGCACAACATACACATACATCCACTTCCTTCATTTCATTTTTATTTCAAAGGTCAAAAATATTTGAGTGAAATGCTTATTTTCATTGGTATCCTAGACCTTTATAATTACATGACATTAACAGACATGTAACCCCTTGGCAAACTGGATTACTAAAAAAGCGCCGGAACCTAAAGAGTTAACAGTATAGCTATCAGAAGTACCCTTACAACAGGAGCAGGTAGGGTTCAGCCACAGGAAATGGGACTGGAGAAGAGCTAAGAGAGGAGAGAGAGAACAGCAGGAAGGTTCTAGTTAGTGCTAGTCCAGAGTCTAGAAAGAGAGTACATGTAGTACAGGTCACCTGTCAGGTTACGTTGAGAGAGGGCGAGAGAGAGAGAGAAAAGAGAAAGACAGAGAGAGAGAGAGGGAGAACGAACCTAAAGCAAAGCAGCAAAAGAAAGAAAGAAGATTCCCCAAGGAGCCAGGTACTGGGCTGGCTATGTAGACTGCTTAATGATGGGTCCTGGAGTCCTAGAGCGTACCACTCTGGTACAGGAAAAGAGCTATGGAAGAGAAACTGAGCTTGTGAATGAGTCAAACTACAGTTAAATGCAATTGGTAAAGATGCTAAGAGGAAGACTCCCTGAGGACCGAGGTATACAGAGTCAGAAAATGGGTCTCCTTGCCTAGGGACCATACCATTCAACCTTTTGTCCCTCAGATGTGGAACATTGCCTGTCAAAATGTGGAACAAATGGGCAAAATGTGGAACACTTAATCAAATCTTTAACTAAGAAGCTCAAAACACTGTTAACATGTTGCATCTATGTTCAGAAAGTCTGTTATTAATTGAATATATTTTTTGCATAATTTACTATGGATTTTTGCTTTAAAATGTTGGCTTTGATTTGGAACAAGTCCTCACAATGTGGAACAGGGAACTTTTGTGAAGTAAAATGAGGAACATTCTTTGTAATGTGGTACAGTTGAGAGCTCTGCTAGGGACCAGTGAAGACTGTACCTGATAAATATCTGCCTTGGGGCTAGTGACAGATCAAATTTTATTGCAAAAAAAGAGAAAGCATGGAATAACAAGTGGAGCTGTGAATTAAATGCTGAGGATCCTCTAATGGCTCTTCCCAAAGTTGAGAAAAGTTAAAGGGGGAAACTGAGGCCCTATGGGATCAGCTTGGCACTGCAGAAGGGGAGTCAAGGAGAAATCCTCCTGAAAATTGTGTGGAGTCAGTACTCTATATCAGGTTGTGCAAGCCAACAAAGGGGCAGTAAACATTTGCCAAGCTACATCATTATAGCTAAGGCTGCACACGTGAAACAATGAGGTAAATAACTCTTGTTATTGAAAAAGACATTACTCAGTACATACTGTCAGCTGGTTACATCTAGGAATAACTCAGGCTCACTGCCCAGTGCGGGAGAGCGGCTGCAAAAGAGAACAAAATGCTGGGGTGCATAGCGTGGGGTTTTTTATCCAGGTGAAGAGAGGTGATCTTGCCCCTCTACAGGTTGCTGGTAAGGCCGCACTTAGAGTATTGTGTACAGTTTTGGAGGCCATACCTAAAGCATGATATTAGGCTACTGGAGGGGGTGCAGAGGAGGGCAACAAAGATGATATGTGGAATGGAGGGAGAGACTATGACAGTGGGCTGGGAGACCTGAATATGTACACCCTGGAGGATAGAAGGGACGGTGGGAGGACATGATAGAGACATTCAAGTATCTGAGGGGAATCAATAAGGATGGGGCAGATGGGGTCTTTAATTTAAGGAGGGCGAGGGTTACCAGGGGGCACGGGCTAAGGATAGATGGGGGAAGATTTAGGAAGGAAATGAGGAGACACTATTTCACAGAGAGGGTGATGGAACACCCTACCAGAATGGGTGGCATCATGTAAATCTGTGAACAGCTTCAAAAGAGCATGGGACAGGGAAAAGGGGAGAGTGAGGTTGGGACAGGTGGGGGTGGCAGTGGGATAACAAAGGGGACGGAGTGGGGCAACTGCAAACTAGGGGTGCTGGCTGCACACTCGAGCAGACTCAGATAGTCCGGGTGGTATATTTCTGCTGGCACATTCGTATGTTCGTAGGCTATGGCCCCAACACTTTGGTCACCCACATGACCTTCCTCAGGGAGGATAATTCTATTTCCTGTGAAACTTAAATAGTAGTCCCAATTAAAACACACAGGTGAATACAATAGAAATCAAGTATATAGCTTGTGCTATTTCACGAGCAGCTACTGCTAAACTGGTCCATATGCTGAAGCATCATGTTTGCCAGCACTAGAACATTTAAAATTCTTCATTTTACTGAGCCTATTTCAGTTACTCATTAATTGTCAAGATGCCACAGGAAATGATAAGCACTTTATGTCTTGAAAATCTCTTAACAATTTCCAAAGTGTAATCCAGTGCTCTAAAAATGTACACAAAAAGGAGCCCCCTCCCCAAACCGAACTAAATGAATGATTGCTAAATCTTCTTAAATATTATCACTGAACACCAAGCGGTTTATTGGTCTGGGGATCTGGGTATGAGGGCATGGTACAGTAAGGTGGCAATTGGGCAAATAGAGCTCCATATACTCCCCTGGCTGAATGCCACCAAGATAGAGAAAGATGACTTTTTGTGGAGAAAGGCCCCAGTGAGGCAGGACTATATTCAATGATCATTTTCAAAGTATATGTGGTGCCAATTAACTAATGTATGTGGCATTAATTTGTTCTGTTGAGCACCACTCCCCTTTGCTGATGGTAGGCTCTGGGCTTAAGTTTAAAAATGTTTCTTTTTGCTGTAAAATAAATACAGTGAATATAAAGATTCAGGAGGTTCTGACAAGGCTTGGATAACTATCAGAACTTTCCATAACTTATTAAAACCATTCAGGAGGACCTCATACCCTTTCACATTTCTTCCATCCCTAGGTCGCCTCCCTATAGACTATGCAACATCCTGTAGTATATGCAGCTGATCCGTGTCAGCAGCTGTGAAACATGTACAAATATAGAATGTTTCTCATGCTCTCATTTTGATTTTCTGTACTAGAGAATGATAATAATCAGTGCTTTGGCCACATTTCTCAGTTTTGTTTTTCTTTTCTCTGTGGATTGTTTGTCATTTCAGCCAGATGGCAATCCTTTGATGTGTGGCAGACCAAAGGTGGAAAGTTCACCAAAGTGTAAAGTATGGTAGCAGCTATTTTGCATGAGGTGCAGAACTTATTATCCGATTTGTGCAAGGGTCACTACTGCAAGAGAAGAAGAATGCTGGCTTAACATTTTCCAGGGTCTTTAATTAAAGAGGAGTTTGGGGTCCCAATCAGTCATCCCAGTTCTTGGCTTTTTTAGGATGAACATTGTTATGGAAAGAAATTAAACTGGCTGGCCCATCAACACAGTGGTCGTGTTGCTTTTGCAATACCAGGGAACTGGGTTAGTGCCCCAAGCCCAGGGTGTTGGTGGGCTCATTGGGAGAAGATTGGAAAATATAGGTACAGACAGAGAGGTTAAAGGCAGAGCTGGGAGGTCATCCACAGGAGCAGATGGGGGCAGTACTGATGACCAGTGAACAAGAACGTGAACAAGAAAGTAGAATGTTATAACCAGGCTGTTATTTTCTGGTTTTGAGTTGCTTGAGCTCCCCCACCACCCACAACTGTACTTTGACACTTTTGAGACCGAGTTTTCTTTATGACTATGACTTGCATGCTTATCTTTTATCTCACAATTTAGAATCCTTGGGAGTTTTAATTCTAAATAGGAAGGCTTGTGACCATAATCAACCAATGAAGTTTTTCTGCTGTGGACACAGACATAAAGTAATAGCTTGCTGCAACATTCTCTGCTTTTTTTCTGCACTGGTCACTGACCTGCAATAGCAGTCTGCTGCAACATTCTTTGTTTTCTTCTGCAATGAACATTGATCTGCAGTAGCAGTCTGCTGCAACTTTCTCTGCTTTTTACGACTGTGGGTGGAGCCTGCAGGAGTATTGCATGTACAACAGGAGAGACAGAAAAATACTTTTAAAATTATGATGTGGAGGAATCCATTTTGTGGACATGAAGGGTGCTGTGATGATGTCACTGTCTCACCAGCTCTAACAGTGTGCAATTAAGCAGGTTAAAACAAACTGGTCCTACAGACAGGGATCCTCATAAATCATGAAGAAAAGCACTGGATTCTTTTCTTGCACTCTGCCAAACATAAAATCCAATACGTTCTTCAGAATACAATAGTATCCCTAACAACACAGCTGAACTGTTCTCACCTGGTGCACTGCACACTGTTAACACTGGTGAGGCAGTGACATCATCACAACACCCTTCCTGTCCACAAAATGGATGCCACCACGTCCCTATTTAAAAGTATTTTGTCATGTTTTATTAAAGTCCTTTTCTAAATGTATCCTTTTTCAGTCAATTTCTGCACAACTATGATAACTGTTGAAATAATCATATAGGGAATCATACGCATTATCTTGAAGGCCAACTTGTGGGCACAGTTCTTTTCCATTGAGTAGGTCCCTTGTCAAGTCATCATTGGTGAACCAGTGGCCCCAGTCCAGTCCCCATGAGCATTAAGATTCCCTGGTATCCAATGGATCCCCCTTCCATATCCCAGTCCCATCTGAGTTTGGCAGTGCTCTGCGCCATCTAACCCTTACCCTGACCATTGCTGGGGTTGTGCAGATTGGGATCCTCGCCTGGAACCCCTTCTGCCTCTGGCTCTATAAAAGCCACCCTGCTCTGATTGGTACTGCTGTTGGGGCACAGCCTGCACTGGAAAGAAGGGCCTCCTAAAAGAGGATCTACCCCTGCCTCCCCTTCCATATGATGAAGTGGAGGGAGAAGCTCTTTCTTTGGTAGAATTACTGCAGAAAGTAGCCTTATACTCATCTACTTTCTTCATGTATGCCTCATTCTGGGCACCAAAAAGTGAGTGGCCCTTGACTGGGAAGTCCATAGCCTTACCCTGGGTGTTCTGTGTGAGATTAGTAGCTCTCAGCCAGGCAAATCTTCTCAAGGCTATACTACCTGCCATCCATTGAGCAGCAGTGTCATTCGTATCAGGTGACATTTGGAACTGGTACTGGGAAGCCTCCAAGCCCAGTCTTGTAGTGTTCAATAACTCTAAAACTGTTAGAGAGGAGTTAGCCTCTACAGTATCCAAGATGGACTGCCAAAGAGCCTGCTGGTAGAGGGCTGCATAAACTTGGTAGCTGACTTGATGAACTGCCAGGGAAGCTGAAAGGTACCCTTTTTTAGCCATGCTGTCTATTTTTCTTTGGTCCTTCTCGGGGTTGGGGGTGAGAGGACAAGGGAGATTTTGCCTTTTCATAGGTAGCCTGTTGTACAATCCATTGGTGATCAGGGTGAGTAAATAAAAACTCAGCCCCTGACCTCTCAAGCTGGTATTTTTGTCACACTTTTTATTAGTGGGTGTGACAGTGTTTGGAGTCTTGAGAATTTCCAAGACATCTTTCTTAAAAAACTTATACATAGGCAGAAGGAGCCTTCTAGTGGGTGTCCGCCCCATAAACTCCATATATTGGGTTTCTTCTTCATCCTGTATCTCTTCTGCAGTCTGCATATCCAGGGTTTCTACCATTTTCCTGACAAAGGAAAAATGGGATGAAAAGTCATCTGTGGGTCTGGGAGGAGAGCCAAAGTCCTGTTCTGGCAAGACCTTGGGTTCAATACCCTCCTCTGCCTGATCATTCTCTTCAAATTCTGCTGTTTCAGTAGATAAAGGAGGTACAGAAATGTTTTTTTTTTTTCAACCAGAGTGAACACAGGCTGCTTAGGGGGTAGTATGCCCTGCAGCACTTGTAGTAAGGCCAGAGCCTGGGTTAGCTCAGCATGTAAAGGAGCAGGTACAGGCAACTGAGGGACCCCTTGAGGTGTTTCAGCCTGGGTTTCAGTGTGCTTTGTCTTCCTGAGTTTTTTTGCAGGCACCGGAGAGTCAGCTGATTCATTGCCTCTCTTGCCAGAGCCCTCACCTGCCTCAGGGGTGGTTTTTGAGGCTCTGGAAGGAATAACCAAGGATTTAGAGGGGGTGGACTGGTTAGAGTCCATATACCCCTCTTCCAACTTTTTTTTAGCCTTTCCTTATGTTTTCCCACTGTTTTTTCAGGGAAAGACTTGCATATCTCACAGTCAGCAGAAAAATGCTGTTGACCAAGGCAGAGCAAACACAAATCATGTTTGTCTGCCTTAGCAAAGACTTCAGACAATTTTTAAACCCAGGAGGTTCCGTTTTCTTTTTAGGTTTATCTGACATTTTAAAGAAAACGGAACTGGGAACTGACAAAAATAAAGTAAAGTTAAATATTTGAGGTTGGTTCAGCAACCGAGAAAACCCCCAAATCCATCAGTTCCAATCAGATCCGGAACCGAGAAACAGCTCAGGGGACCGAGAAAAATTGGTTTAAAACAATAAATTTTAACAGAAAAACACAGAAAATACGATCTGAACCCTTCAAAAAAGGTTCCGATTCAGTAGAGAAAAGAATCGCTTGCCTCTCGGTTCACAGGAACCACGAGGAACTGGAAAAATAACACTAAATTTAAACTATGAGGTAAAAAGCTAAAATACAATTTCGCTAGGCAGTAAATGGAAATATTAAATAAAAATACTTACTTTTTTTGTTCAATGCACTTCAGGAATCGCTCTTGATAAAGAGATCTCCAGGGCATCTAAACTTTGCAGTGGAGAGAGGAAGTCTGAGGTTAGAATGTAGGAAGTTACATTGAGCAATTTTTGAATTGGATGCATAAGCTAAAGATTCCATCATTAGCATAGCATTCCATTTGTCTCCGGGGCAGTGCTGGCTTAAAGGAACACTGCAAGAAGTAATAATATTAGTGGATTCCTGGGGTTAGAATTAATAAATAAATATATGGGAATTATGAACATACGAATGTGCCAGCAGAAACAGACCACCCGGTCTATCTAAGTCTGCTTGAGTGTGCAGCCAACACCCCTAGTTTGCAGCTGCCCCACCCTCCCCTTCATCATCCCACTGCCACACCCCAAAAGAAAACAACTTTTGAGAACCCTGTGAGGTTCTGATAAGAACTGCAAAAGGTTCACTTCTCCACTTGTTCTAGTCTCTGTTCTTTCAACCCTGATCCATTCCAGTAGCAACCCATGTGGATCATGGTTGCTGCAGTAATGAGGGCAGGTCAGCCCAGTGGGGGATCTTTAAGTCATGACTTTCACAAACAAACTAGCTGCCTAGATTAGGACTAGATTCCTTACACCTCGCAGTGCAAGCCAGATTTCAGTCTAATTCCATTGGCCCCAAGAGAATCACTGATACTGACTTTTTCATTTACAGTGTCTGAAAACAGAACAACTACTGCACAGCTACTGAAATGGCATATCATGGTACAAGATTTGACGAAAAATAATACAGTACCACTGTTTTGTGCTGCTGTACCATAACTAACCAGCTTCTTCCTTCTTGATGAATTTGATTCGGTTCATTGCACATGATGGTGGCATACCACCCCCTTTAACAGAGATGACAAACTATACTGACTCACTGATCATACATCCTTTAAGACCATGAAAGATATGGACTGGCTTTTCTTTATTTACAAAGCATAAGTACTTAAAAGGGGAACAGTCAACACTAAGAGCCCCACAACCAAGTGTGGGGCCGGTCCCAATTTGTGTTCACTGCAGCTGAACAGATTGTATCAGGATGCGACTATTGACTTCAAAGCAGACTAGTACTAGGGAGATGAAATTTGGTCCCATGAGTGTTCACATTTGTGTTTGTTCAGTTGTCAAGCTATTGTACAGATGCCTCAAAATTTTAAAAGACAAAATGCCACACAACAGTGCAGGTACCACATCAGCTTGCTTTTCAGTGCTAATAGAGCAGGATCCCATGAAATGAGTGCGTACAAAAAAGCAAGTGAAGAATAGCAAATGGCATTTTAGTGACCTGGTTTTCATAACGTGTGGTTGTCTCAGCAATGTAGGCAGAGTTGTTGAATAATTTAGACAGTGATGGGTGTGGTGGGATCTGTGTTGGCAGCGTAGCACAGAGGTTTGAGCCCCTGCCTAGGAGTTTCTTTGCTATGATCAGCAGACCTGGGTTTGAATCTTGCAATGCCTGTTTTGGTTTTTTTTTTGTATTAATGTTGTGCCTGCTTTCACCCTCTTGACTTTGTCCCTCTCCATGAGTTGCATTTCCACTGGAGTGGGAACAATTTATCTGCCTCCTGACTTACTCCCCTTCTGGAGCTGTGTCCCCCCATAGAATACTCCCTCAAGTTTCTCCCCATCCCTGAGTTGTGGGCAACCTAGTGTTGATTATATATTTTAGGGTGGTGGGTGCAGGGTCCAAAGCTCCCCTCCCATAGAAAGTCATTTGCTGCACTGTTTTAGTCCTTTATGGAGGTTGCTGTGATGTGCACTCACTGTTTGTGCACTGGGTATTTTGGAGTTGCGTTTTTTGTATGCACTGTTTTTTTTTTGTGCTGTTTTGACATGGAACCTAGTAGAGCAGATAGAATTAATACAGATAATTAAAGGAGTATTACACCCACATAAGTAGATATAAGTAACACAGGTAATAAAAGGAGTATTTCACCCACATAAGTAGATAGAATTAACACAGATAATTACAGGAGTATTACACCCACATAAGTAGATAGAATTAACACAGGTAATAAAAGGAGTATTACACCCACCTAAGTAGATAGAATTAACACAGATAATTAGAGGAGTATTACACCCACATAAGTAGATAGAATTAACACAGGTAATAAAAGGAGTATTACACCCACCTAAGTAGATTGAATTAACACAGATAATTAAAGGAGTATTACACTCACATAAGTAGATAGAATTAACACAGGTAATTAAAGGAGTATTACACTCACATAAGTAGATAGAATTAACACAGGTAATTAAAGGAGTATTACACTCACATAAGTAGATAGAATTAACACAGGTAATTAAAGGAGTATTATACCCTCATAGCTTATACATTTTATTTGTTCTTTGTCAGCAGTCAACTCTTTTCCTGCAGATGTGTGGGATGCAGATTTTTATTTTAGTTTATTTTCACTGTTCATACTTGTCTCCTGTAACTATTCTGGAGGATTTTATTTTCTGGTTGTTGAAATCTAATTATCGCTGAGAGCTGTGTTCCCACCATGCTATGGCCAAGCCCCCTGAGCAAGGGGGTACACCCTTGACACACTGGAGTTCACATGATGGCAAGTCCCAGGTATGTCCACTAACTATTTGAACTTCTGTCTGCACTTTGTATTTTTTTTTTTTATGCACATTGATTTTTTGTAGCGGCTTTTACTTATACCTTTGTTTTTTCACTAAAGATAGAAGTATTTCATGGATGTAGTACTAGTGTCTGTGTGTTTTGTTCAAGCTGCGTTAGTATATGGGGACATAATGTGTCAGCACCCTTTAGACTCCAGAGTGTGCTTCTCCACCTGCTTAGAGTTCAACAAAACACATTGCAGCAATGTATGAAATACCACATGTACCTTCAATTAGCTTTAAAAACTGCTTAGGAGTCATAGTGTACACCAGTGTTGTTTTTTTTCCATGTAAATTACATTCAATGTGCGTGTTTCCAGAGAGTTTTTCAGGCTATTTGTACTTGGAGCACAGAGATACATGGTGTAAATGGGTGCAGTGACATCATGTTTTCACTGCAATTATTGATCTTGGGAAGAAATGAGATTCCAACCATCTGAAAATGGAGTCACCTAGGATAGTTACAGGGGCTACTACTACTACTAGTGGTAAAGGTAAACGAAAAGTAAAAGTAACCTAAAACAACAGCTTATATCCTGAACAGTTACAGGAATGGAGGAATTATGAAAGTTCCAGTGACAGCACAATACTTATTTTCACACAGGTAATACAACAGGAAAGTACGAAGACTGCTGGAGTGCTTGTTTCTCTGTTGCTTTAGGTTGTATATTTATGAGCATCTGGTCTTTATCTGAGGTGCTCCCAACTCTAGTGCTTACAGGAATGGAGGTCACTGGTGACAACTAAACAGATAACAGTTACAATATGAGAGGACTTAGTGCTCCTTTAAATTGTATTTTGTTCCTGCTTTTTTCAAGAGTATATGAGGAAGCATTACTCTGCTAACTGCATTCTCTTTTCCCTTTTAAACTCATGTAGTGCAGAGCAGCTGTTTAACAAACCATTCAGAATCTACCACATTTGACTGGTATGAAACTGAGCCATAAAACTTTCCACAGCTGAAGGCATTAGTTACTAGTGAACTGTCTTCCTAGAGTCAGAGACATCATGCAACTGGTAGTATTAGCAAACTGCTCTCCCAAGCTCAGCACAAACTGAATTCCCTAAGTATGGGAAATCTAAAATGGGACTCCTCACCCCTCCTGCAAACTGAAGACAAAACAAAACAAGTCCCATACTTTTTGAATTCCAAAAGTATGGGAAGTAGAAATTCCACCACCAAAATAGAGACTACAAAGAACCAAACATGCAAGTCACATACATACTACTTGCCAACTTAGTTCGTTTGATGCAACAACTTCCCCAACCTGCCCCCTAAAATAATATTTGCTAGGGTCATGTCCCGCTTCAATGCTCAGGCTTTCCTAGAAAACTTAACCAGTGCAGACTGAGGACCAATCAGCCTCCTCCTGGATATCAATTAAGCTCTATATTGTTGATGAAATTGTCATGCTTTTTATATTGTAAATTATAATTTGCAATTGTGTACTGCTATAAGGTCACCACTGTGAATGAGCTGATGCTCAATGATTATTCCGTAATAAACAAAGAAACAAACTTCTTCACAACCTTTTCTACCATACTTAATCATCATGCTCAGGTAATGTTAGAAAGTATTTTTTCACAGAGAGGGTTGTGGATGCATGGAACAGCCTTCCTGAGGAGTTTGTGGAGTCAGGAACAGTGGGAGAATTCAAGAATGCATGGGACAGGCATAAGGCAATTCTAGCGGGGGGTAGGAGGAAGTAAGCTGTTGATTAACTAGAATCTGCAGCTTATCCATCAGGTAGGGAAATGAGCAGACTAGGTGGGCCAAGTGGTCCTTATCTGCCTTCAAATTCTATGTTTCTATGCTCCCTTGAGGAAACAAAGAATCAAGGGACTCAAGGCTCTGTGGCTTTCCTCTGAACAAAGGAAACTCATGTCCTCCCGTGACAAGGCCAGGCATGTCTACAAAAGAAGTGGCCTCCACAAAGATTGGCTTACATATAGACAGCTTAGGAATGCCTGTAACAACACCATTTGCAAGGCAAAGCAAAATTACATCAAATCACTTCAGGCCGAATGTCTCAGCAACCCAAAAAACCTTTTGGAAGCAAATTAACACTTTAATGAAAGGCAAAACTACAGTATATCCCAGCTCCCTTCAAGCCCAAGACCAAGTCCTCTCTGATCCCCCATCAATTGCAGGTGGTCTTAATGAATTCTTCACTGATCTTGATAAATATACCTCCCGCTTCGACTGCCCTACTAACCCCGCTCCGTTTCCCCTTCACTTGCTGACCTGGGATTACAACCATCCTTCCATCTAAAACTAGCTACCAGCAAGAAGGTACACAAGTTACTTTTGGCCTTAAAGCCTGAAAGTTCCGCCAGTTATGACAGCCTTGAACCTAAGTTTCTAAAACTCGGGGCTGAGGATAGCACCATACCTTTAAGGAACTTAATAAACAGGTCCTTCCTCACAGACATGGTTCCTGACAAATGGAAGATAGTAGTGGTAATCCCAATCCACAAATGAGGTCCAGCTACTTGTGTTGAAAACTATAGACCCATCTTGATTCTGTGTCCACTTGCAAAAACACAATAATGCATTCTCTATAATCAACTCCAGGACTATCTAGAATCACACAACCTCCTGTCTATGTACCAACACAGCTTCAGGAAGAACCACAGTACCCTGACTGCTCTAATAAAAGTTATGACTGACATATCCACTGCCTTGGACCAAGGTCAAGTTATGAGTGCAGTCTTCATTGACTTAACGAAGGCCTTTGATCTAGTTGACCACAGTCTACTACTGTGTAAACTCCATGCCCTGGGCCTTGATTCTACTGCCTTGGCATGGCTCTGTAACTACCTTTTGCATTGTACCCAAAGGACCAAGTGGTCTGGGGCCCTCTCAGAACATAGACAAATTCAACATGGTGTTCCACTGATCTCCATACTGGGGCTGTTATTATTTTCACTGTTTATAAATGACCTGCCACCTAACTGCGGAGGTGCCATAGTTCATCTCTATGTGGATGATGCAATCATCTATTGCTTATCCCCTGACCTGGGCTGGATAAACCATAACCTTGAATCTGATTTCCATGTCCTTGAGGAATGGTGTCATGATAACAGTCTGGTCCTTAACACAAAGAAAACCAAGACCATGTTGTTTCATAACTCGGGGTCTATACCGTCATCTCAGCATCGCCTTGCAGTCAGATCAAAGGATGGAAACCCCCTAGAACTAGTTACCTCCTATAAATACTTGGGGTCACCCTGGACCCCTCACTCACTTTTGAGAACCATGTCAATGTTTTGTCGAAAGCTTTCAACCAACAGCTTTGTCTCCTTTATTGCCTCTGTCCCCCCCTGACTCAGGCCTCATGTCTAAAACTAGCAATGTCTACTCACTTCCCCCACTAGCTTATGGTGGCCTGCTGCTCCTCCAAGCATGCATATCCATTCTTGCACGTATCAATCAACTCTACTTAAGGATCGGGCATTACGCTGCTGGTTCCGATCCTCATCTTCATCACTGCAATGTTCTCTCCTCCCTAGGCTGGGCACACTATGAGAATAAATTCCTGCTTGCTACAATGTGCTTTATGTTTAACTTGATTCATCATCATACCCCACCCTGTCTGAGTGATCTCATCAACTGTAAACGTACTCAGCACACCCTACACACCATGGCCTTCCCCCTCCTGGTTACTCCTAACCCCCATCTGATGGTTGGCAGGCAGTCATTTTCCTTAACAGCAATGTCTGCCTGGAATTCACTCCTGCATGAGATTCTCTCCTCTACCTCTCTCACTCAGTTCAAACAGAAACTTTCACGCCATCTTCTTGTCGTCCCCCCCCGCACCTGTTTCCACTAAGCTACTTCTCCAGATAATCTCTGCACAGCTTAGAATGTATACTATGAACCTAGCCTAATCGCTCATTTTGTCATGCTGTAACATGGTCTGACTCCAAGGTCACCTTGTAACTGTGCCTGTAATTGTATATCATTGTATTGAACTGTTCACTGTATTTATTCACTCCTAAATGTTATACTTATGCTGTATTGCTTCAATCTGGGTCACCCTGAAAAAGGGACTGTATTGGCTCAGTGGGCTTACCTGGTTACCAAAATTCAATAAATAAATAAATAAATAGAAAAGATATTCTAGAAACAGTACTGCACATGAGAAATAATTAAAAAATGTACTGCTTTCTGTGATTTTTTTACAGCTGTGAAACTGTTATTTCAACTTGTCTTTTTTTCTCACAAAGAAAAGGATCAATTATATATCTGAAGTTGGGGTGTGAGCTGGATAATTAACATAAATACATGTTACTAATTATGCATTCTGCTGCACTACTGTGGATGACTGAAATTTCCAGCCACTATAGTGAATGAATGGAATGGTGACAACAAGAACAGGCCAATAATAACCAATAAGGTATCAGCTTGTTACAGTGAAGACTTCTCACTATTGCTTCCTCAAGAATAATTGATTTCCTAGTTACAGGAAATGTTTACTCCCTTTTAAAAGTAACCCATCAAATAATGTTTCTCAACTGGGGTACCAGTCCCCACACGATGGTACTGAACAGTGACTGATCTGCCTTTCAGAAAAGCCATCTGATCTAGTGTTAAAGCAAAAGGGTCAAGTTCAAACGCTAATATTTGCATAAACTCCAGAATGAAGGCATGCATTCATCTGAGAACTATCCAACACCCTGAGGACTAATCCTATGCCTACTTTCTATTGAAAGGAGGAGCACATGTGAAGGCAGGGATAGAAAATACAGACCTGAGCTAAAAGATGTAATTCTTACAGCTTGTCCAGAAAACCCAGGTATTCTATAATCTCATTACGTGTGAAAACGTATGATCTTCTTCGAGGATGTCCATTTCATCAGGCCATACCTATGGAACTTATAGCCACTAGGCACTAGGACCACATGGAAACTTTTGCAATCAGTCCACTAGGGGCCACCCATGATGACGTCCTATGTCAACTCTCCCTATATAAACGTGGGTGGCCCCTTCCCACCTCAATTCTTTTCCCACCATCGATCAGAGCTTGTCGGACTACTGGGAAAACGTCGCTGCTTTTATCACCATTTTTCTTTCTCCAGTGATATAAATAGTCACCTTAATGTAATTCTGATGACCTATATGTTGTCGAAAAGACACTCTTCCCACAGGTGTGAATGCGATGATGAGATCTACACAACACAGCGACAGCTCCCACACATTTGTGCCACCTCGCAAGCTTCCAAACCCGAGAATAAGGCCTAGCAGACAGTGGGAGTCCCAAGATCAAGCACCAGGACCAGGGCAGAGGAAGCATTCCCGGATGTGATCCAGGTCACTCCACCATCCTTCAAGGATGACCTCCTCTCTGGCGTCATCTGCTTTGATGACAATCCCCCCTCCCACTGACCATTGAATCAGGCACCAAGGTCAAGGTCTGAGGCAGTCTTTACTGGGTCTTTTTCAACTGGTACAGAGACTGACGGTTATGCCTCTGCCTCCCCCATTGACCTTTTTCTTCCTGGTGGATGCAGTAACATGTGAACAGTGGTGCCTCTGCCTCCCTCATCTACCCCATGCCTACAGTATATCAATGCTGATGGTGGTGACTATGCCTTCCCCCTTGACCTTCATTGTCGTTCCCATCTACCACATGGGTGCCAACATCCAGGTGGTACTCTTCACCCTTATGGACGTACTTGGACACCTGCTACCTTCTCCTCCCATTACAGGAGCTATGTTGACCCTATGTTGACACCTATACACCCATCATGCCAGCTCTCTTTCCAAGTGCCGAAAGCCCCAGTAGCTCACTCCTTGCGACCCATCATCCATGAGACAATGCCCAGGAGTACCATCCTGTCTTTATAGTACAGGATGCAGAGGAGCGGGAAGACTATGGGAAAGCCCCTATAAGATGAACAGTTCTGCTATGCCCACAGGGAGTGAGGACCCAGTGTATTCCATCCAGGTCTCCCCCCCAAGGTTCCCTTTTTTATAATCATGATGCAGCATTTGCAAGCTGCTATGGGGCTTGCTTCAGTGGGACAGGCCATAACCAAGAAGAGTTCTGTCAGGAAAGTTAGCACTCCATTGCAAATCACCACTACTGAAGGCAGAAACTGCAGTAAAATTAAAGTTCCTTATTGTGGCATGTTAGAGATGCCGGCTAGGATCCAGAGCCCTGGCACTTTAATCCTATCTGGGTCCTCATCAGGGGGCGATCTTGTGGCTGTCAGGCATGTCAACCTTTTGTACAATGCTAGTGCAAACATTTCCATATCATTTAAATATGTGATGCAAATCATATACATTTCAACACACATGAATACATTACACATTAATCCTGTACATATCACAACATGGTGGAATACAATGACAACAAAAAAGAACCATTTACTCATAATCAAATTCATTCTATGGTCCAAAAAACAATTCTATACTACATGTCACTGTACTTGTCAAATCTATCATAATGGAGGGCACACTCCTCAGGAATAAAAAGCCTCCAACATCTTTGTTTGATTGTCAAAGTGACAAAAATAGAGCATGCCCATCGTGAGAGTGCCAGGCAGATAGAATACATTAAATCACACTAGAAACCTGTGTTTGTAACATTAGATTCTCCATGGGGGGCAGAAAGCAAACAGTGGGAAAAAGTGGGGATGGAGTGAAAGGCATTTCAAGTTGGCTAAAATTACAAAGAAAAGATAATGCTAGTAAAGTATTTATATGGAGGCCAATACTGGCATGCATCCCACTTCAGCCAAGTTGATTCATTTGGGATACATTATATCCCTAAAGTCTAGTCACAGGAGTCAGTACTCTAAGTGACAGGGTTCCTGGCTGAAAATACAAATACAAGCATCTAACCCTCCATATAAGGAACTTGGGGGGAGGGGAGACAGAGAGAGAGAGAGAGAGAGAGAGAGAGAGAGAGGAGGGAAACAAGGAGACACGACCACAGTAAAAAAGTGGAGCAAATAATAAATGTCATGCTGATCAATTAATTGTGCTTGGTACCAATATTGGCATGCATTGTCCTCCCACCAGAAAAATTTTGACTGAACAATATATGTCTCATGAAAGTGAAATCCCAAGCACCAGTGCTCTACGAGTTACATGCTTTCTGGCCGAAAGTGCAAAATCCCATATCAGCAAAGATGTCTTTCTATTCGCTGTAGAAACAAAACATCATTGGCCCCAAATAATATAAAGCAATTTAAATAAATCAAGGTGACCCAAGTCTACCAAGTCAATTCTATACAAAATCCTATGAAAGATTACTTGAATGTGATAAGAAACATGGATCAGTTAAAACTAAGAAGAGCTGCTTGGATGTATGGAGAAAAGTCAATTTCTTTGTTTAGACTAGTGCATGACTTTGTTTTCTTCTGCATATTTAAGAGACTTAACTGAATTCCCTCCTGGTTATTACTGTCGGTCACTCCTGCCTTAGGCTGTTACAGAACAAACTCGAACAGTTGCTCTCATTAGTTGACCAAGGAAAGGAAGCTGGCCCGGCGAACCAGAGTATTTTCTCTCAAGGAATGTGATGTTGTATGTGTAACTGGGGCTGAACATCAGATATGAATGCACAATGAGAGACCCTTCAGGTAAAGATCCAGGCGCATAGCTCCTGCCAACATCGACGACGTGAGCCATCATCTGAAAGAGATGTTGGCAGCTGGCATAATACAGGAATCATGGAGCCCCTATGCCTCTCCAGTTGCTGTAGTGCAAAAGAAGAATGGCTCTGTATGAATGTGCATAGACTACCAAACCCTTAATAAAAGAACTGTCCCCGATCAATGTATCATGCCATGCACACAGGATGCTTTGGATTGTCTGAATGGGAGTAAGTGGTTTTCCGTCCTCGATCTCCATAGTTGATACTACCAGATCCCAATGGCGCCCGAGGACAGGGAGAAAACAACATTTATCTGTCCCCTAGGATTCTATGAATTCCTCCACATGCCACACGGGATTTCGGGTGCACCCTCAACCTTTCAAAGATTTATGGAGCATGCCATGGGCGACATGAACCTCCTCAAATGTCTGGTGTACCTCGGCAATGTTATTGTTTTCGGAAAGACTCTTGAAGAGCATGAGGCTCACCTGTTTAAAGTGCTTGATAGGCTTCAGGAGTTTTGCCTGAAACTATCTATAGATAAATGTCAATTTTTTCAAATCCCTGTAAAGTATGTGGGTCAGATTCTGTCTTCAGAGGGTATACAAACCAACCCCAGCAAAGTGGATGCATTAACCAGCTGACCAAAGCCCAACTTAAAAGAACTTCAAAAGTTTTTTTCTTGGATTCTATGTTTATTACTGCTGTTTTATCAAAGACTGCATGAAGGTAGTATGCCCATTGCTAAACTTAACTCAAGGGTACCCACCTACTCACAAAAAGTTCAAAAAAGGCACTGATAAAGAGACTGCAAAGACATATTTCAGACCTGATGAACCATTTAGTCCAAGATGGACTCTTGATTGTGATACAGCATTTGAAGAAATCCTCTACCAGTTAACTCACGTGCCAGTACTTGCCTATGCTGATCCATCAAAACCTTACGTGTTACATACAGATGCCAGCGTAAGTAGCCTAGGAGCCATACTTTACCCAGAGTACACAGAGGGGTTACGCCCAGTAGCTTTTGCTAGTAGAAGTCTGACGCCTTCAGACAAAAACTACCCTGTACATAAATTGGAATTTCTCGCTCTCAAGTGGGCAATTATGGAGCAGTTCCACGAATACCTATATGGTGCAAAGATTCTGGTCAAGACCAACAACAACCTGTTGGCATACGCTCAAACCTCTGCAAAACTAGATGCTACTGGACACAGATGGCTTTCTGCTCTTTCAACATATGATTATGCAGCAGAGTATCATCCAGGCTTAAATCACATTGATGCCGATGCCCTTTCACGCAGGCCTGCTTCCACTCAGCAATGGGTGCATATTCCTGAACAATCAGTAAAAGTCCAGTGTCACAAATTTGATAGAGATGAATCTCCATCTTCAGAGGTTGTTAATTGCTTGGCAGATTGCTTGGGACTTCCAGATACCGGCATACCTGTGGCTTACTGTAATTTTGCAGCTGTAGGCTTAAATTCTTTACCCCAGCTAACCCCAGCTGACTTTCAAAAAGAACAGCACTATAATCCAATGATAAGACAAGTGGTTAATGCTTGAAAAGAGGAGAGGGTGTCTCAAAAATGCTGTCCAAAGACCCCAACACTGCTTTGTTATTGTGACAAGGGCCTAAACTCAAACTACGAGAGCAGTTATTGTAAAGAGAACTGACAGATAGTCAAGGACAGTTTGTCGAAAAACAGCTAGTATTGCCCACCAAGTTTGAAAGTGGTGTGCTGAAGGCCTTACATTACAACATGGGGCATTTGGGAAGTGAAAGGTCCCTGGACCTGGCTAGAACATGCTTTTGTTGGCCTAAAATAGGTATTGACATTGAACAGTACTATGAAACGTGCAGCAGGTGTCTCCAGAGGAAAGCCCAGCCTCAGAGAGCAGCCCCACTGGTCAATATAACTATGAGTGCCCCAATGGAGCTTGTATGTATTGATTTTCTTAGTTTAGAGCTAGATTCAAAGAATATTGCAAATGTATTGGTAGTGACTGATCACTTCTCGAGGTGTGCTCAGGCTTATCCTACTAAAGACCAAAAGGCCTCAGCTGTGGCAAAAGTTCTTGCAGAGGAGTTCTTTGTGCACTATGGTGCTCCTTAGCATATTCATTCGGATCAGGGCTGAGACTTTGAAAGCGGCTCATTAGGGAATTGTTATCCATCTGGGGTGTCCAACAATCCAGAACTACCCCCTACCATCCACAAGGAGATCTGCAACCAGAGAGATTTAAAGGCACTCTATTAGATATGCTTGGCACCCTGCACCCTAAAGACAAGCCCAGGTGGAGTCAACAAATAAGTGCACTAGTACATGCCTATAATTTCACGAAAAATTATGCTACTGGTTTTTCACCATACCACCTTACGTTTGGTAGAGAAGCTTGTCCCCTGTAGATGTATGTTTTGGAGTGTCTCCTGATGGGACTCAATCAGAGTGCTACCTTCAGTATGTTAAACCATTAAGAGCACAATTGAACCATGCATATCAGCCTGCAAATACCATGGCCTCTTGACGAAGGGGTAGCAATGCCCGGAAGTGCCAAGGCTGGAAGGGTTGTGGAGCCCTAGATTTATTCATTTATGTGTGTGAATTTGCACATTAGTTGCATGTGAGTACTTTTTTTCATGTTTGTATTTAATTTTCTTTTTACAAGAATATATAACAAATATTCTCCCTGAATTTGGTTCTGGAGTGCTGGATTTTATTTTTAATTTTTTGCAAATACCATGGCCACTGAAAGAAATCTGGCTAACAAGGCTCACCATAATAAAAGTGTCAAGGCCCAAGAGCTCAAAGCAGAAGATCATGTGCTCATGCACAACTTAGGGTTTCAAGGCATGCTCAAAACACCCAACTGCTGGAGTCACACCCTATATATTGTAATCAGTAAACTAAATGATTTGCCTGTCTACAAAGTGCGTTCTGAAGGGGATCCTCATGCTGTCAAAATCATCCACAGTAATCATCTCTTACCTATTGCGCAAATAGTCTTGGACACAGTGCCACAAGCTGCAGCTCCAACAGGCCCTGTCACTAGCTCTGCTACCCGTAACAAACAGCTTAATCTGCCTCTTACTGCTCAACAATCAGGGCCCTTAGCCAGTAATGCTACAACTGACAATGATAACAATTCCGAAGATGATGCAAGTGAGTTTGGTACTGCTTATTACCCATCTCTTGAATTGGCTCAACTGTTTCAGGGGCCCTACCCCTCCACCTCTAGTAATGCTGCTAATAACCCTGTAACTTCTGACAATACTGAACTCTCAGTCATTGACTACCTTCCAGATAGTGATGTTCAAAGCATATACTCTGAGTGTACTGATTCCCTTTGCATGGTGGAGTTAACTGGACTCAATGTACCTGAATCAAAGGAAACTGGTAGCGAAAATGCAAGTGAACCTAAAAGTGATGCTGGGCTAAGTGGGCTTAGAGAACTGTTTTGTTCCAAAGAAAGCATTGCTGTTCCTGAAAATGATAGCTATGTGTTGGATGATTCTAATTTCATTGACATATCTCTGTCTGATGACAATGAGCTGCAAAACCAGAGAATTGCAGCAATGTACAAAGTCATGAGCCTACAACATGTTCTGATCCTCCAGAGAGTGCAATGGTACCCCTTTCATCAGAAGCTGCCTTATTGCTGGACAATGAGCCAGGAGTCACAAACCTGAATGTTAATGATGAAGTGCAAGTGCCAATGCCACCCATGTCTAGAAGATCTGAAAGAGTTCCAATACCTGTGATTCGGGCTCACATATGACACACCTGGAAAGCCTGTTGACCTGCCCATGAATGTTGTTCATAAGGGAGTGTATGTCACAGCCAATTCCACACTCAAAATAGTGTTCACAGCATCCTCTAAAATAAAAATAAAAACCTCCACCCAGTATCCTAGGGGTCACCCTTATAGGGTCAAAGGGGGGTTAGTTGAGGCATATGCTGGTTAACTGTACAATTGAATCAATACTTAACAGTGACTAAAAGTCAAATGTTATCTCATGTGTGTAAATGCCTGAAACAATATATGACAAATAGGTTCAAGGTGTTCAGTCAATGTGTTAAATAACTGACCTCTTTAAAATATGTAAAGCAGTACCATTTAGAGTTAAAGCATGCCATATTGTACGTAGTTGTAGTATATCTACACAGATGTTGTATATAGTAATGAATGATCTAGACCAATATATAACAGAGGGGTTAATAGTAATTGTTATTTGTATTATAGACTTGATGCAGATGCCAGGTTTCCTGGGCAGGGGAGAGTGTAATCCCCCCAAATTGAGAGGCTTACCTTGAGTGTCTCCTTGGGCTCCAGTAATGCCCACTGCCTGGCTGATGTCCAGTAAGGAAAAGTAATCCATGTACAGTAATGGTGCAATGCTGTCCTGCATGAGTGTGCAGAGCCATGCCGCTGTGCTGTTTCTTTAAAAAGTCCAGCTTGTGTATAGTGTACCTAGCCCAAGCTGGGTCCAAGTAAGTCAAGGCTCGTAACCAGCTGAGCACAATCCCATTTAACTCCACTAAGCAGTTGCCCAACAGTGCTGAAGGAGCCCTTCAATGCCCTGTAAATGTTTATCTCTACTGTTTACACTGATTATTTATTCCTCTACTATGGGAGTCGCCATGTTTGGTCCAGGACTCAGTGGTTGGACCAGTCAGAACCAAGGGGTCCTCAAGGAGTCCTAATTACAGTGACTTGTGCAAGATGCTGTGAACATTTTTGTTGGTGCCTAAATTAACCTAGGAGGGTTCTCGGACTGTGATTGATAATAAAGGCAGCCAACCAAAATACAGAGATCCCGTACTTCAGTTGGGACTGTTTTGAGCTGAGAGAAGTTTAGCTTGAGCTACCAAGAAGGAAGGAGCCTGCGTGTGTGGGCTGAGAGAAGCAGGCAGAAAGGGCCTGTTTTGCCTCCCTGGAAGACTTGAAAGCATACTAGACTGCCTAAAAGCAGAGAGAGCAATTCAACTGAAGTTTGAGAGAAAGGAGCCTGTATAGCGAGCTGAAAACAGTCATGGGGAATTCAGCCTTTCTTGCCGCCCTGTGGGACTTACACTGCTGAAATGCAGAACCAGAGCAAGCAATCTTCAGCTATCCTGAGTTCAGAGACCTTGATGCTGGAAAAGAGTGTTTTGCCTAAAAGAGGGCAGCTGAAAGGACTGTGAGAGGATTTCTCAATCTAAGGCTCCAGTGCCATTTGGAGTCAGAGGATGCTGGATTTCTCTCCTACCATGTTTAATAAAAGGGGAGACCCGCTGACAGTAGTTTCTGTTTATTTCCTGTCAAAGTTAAGCCAGTCTGCCAACTGCAAGTTAAGTAACTTTTCCAAACTGTGTACCAAGCCGAACTTCATGTGCTGGCCTGTGTCATCTGTGGCCCTAAAGACTGTTCCTGCACCAGACCTAGCATCTGTCTGTCCAGAAATCAGCCTTAGGGAGACAGCCTATGTGTAGAAGCAAGTTGCAGGATGCAGCGACGTACAGGGAAAGGCCATGAAGTGGAGATGAATCATGTCAGCCTCAGGCCCCACCATCACCCTGAAACTCCAGCAGATCCATGGTGTCTTCATCTGTTTCACCAACTGGTCTGGGTGCAGTGAGTACAATCAGTGTAGCCCCCTGCAACAACCAAATAAATGTTTTGTATCATCTGATTTGCCCTGTAAGTCTTTGTTGGGTGTTGACTGTGATTACAGGCCATCCGGCCTGGGATTACAAATATTTTGCTGTTTGCATGTGCTTCAATCTATTAACAGGCTTTTCTCCATCCAGGGCTCCAACCAGCTGCAACACCAGTCTATCCGCGGCAATGTTTCAGGTCTGCACCTAACAATATCCTGGGTACCCAGCAGCTTGATAAATTGACTAATTCAGGGACAGATTTAATGGCCATAAATTGTCATTTGTTTAATTACAGTGCCACAATAGTTAACCTAAATGTTCACCCCCTCTCTGTGTTCTGTCCCCTGAATAAATCTGATTTGTTTTGCATGTTAACTGGATCTGTGAGCACACTATTGTTGTGGGGCCAAGGGTAGGTAAAAGTAAAGCTGCACTGTGGTTGCTAGTTAACTGTTCTCTTGCAGGGGACACGGTGTGTTGCAGCAGCTCAGACCCTGTTGGTAAGTGTGAAGTTGGTGAGCATATTATTAGCGCTAGCCATTAAATGTGGTATTGTATGCAAAGTACATTGCTTATTGCCAGTCTGTGTGTTGGGCCACTAGCCAGGGTTGTGGGTAGGTATAGCTTCCCAGAGGGCTGTACTAGTTTGGCAACTTACCCACGTAATCATTACTCTGGGTGGAAGCACCATACTCCTAGTTCTGCTGCTGGTAGGGCAGACACAGTAACTGTTAAACCCGAACCTAGGCTCCTCAACCTACAATCAGAGAAGCAGGCAGGGGTAGTAGCCCTTGGAATAATGGCACTAGGGTTACATTTGCATAGCCTTGTATTTGCAGTTAGTTTTGTATTTGCAAATACAGACTCAGCAATCCTCAGGTAGGGGAGACTATTACTCTTTTAAGTGTCATGCAAGTAATTCTGCAAGAAATCTGTGCTAATTAATTTAATTTCTATAGGACCTTTTTGCATATATTTTTGTAAAATAGTGGGATTCAAGCATGAATGTTATACCAATGTGTAGTATATTGCAGGATCTTCAGCTTGTACATGGCACAGCTTAATTGCCAGCATTGCCATCTCTCGAGATATGCTGGCAGCAAGTAAATTTGACAGTTTATTGAAATGGAAAGGGCACAATATAAAAGGCACCTGTTAGTTATGAATGTCTGTCAGTCACACAATGCGTAAATGTATTATCCCCTGCAGCTCATTATGTATTTTTGTAACCTGAATGGAAACTGTTATTTTGTTGGCAACATCATCAGTTTAGTACACACATTAGTATAAATGGTAACTCCCCCCATTCCCAAAAGTCACAGCACTGCCTCTACTCCTGACAGTCACAGCACTGCACTCTCATTCCCTGAGAGTCACAGGAATGACCCCCACTCACGACAGTGACATGAATCACCCCCCCATCCCCGACAATCATGCAACTGACCCCCATCCCGACAGTCACATGACTGATCCCGCCCACCCAGACAGTTACGGGAGAGTACCACCACTCTGACACCCTCCACTATCAGTCACAGCAATGACTACCCACCCTTGATAGTCACAGCACTGCCCCCTCACACCCAACAGTCATATGACTGAACCCCCCACAACAGTCACAGGACTGACACCTTCCCCCTACAGTCACAACACTGACCACACATTTCTGGCAGTCACAGCACTGATTCACACCCCCAGAGAGTCACAACACTTTCTCACTATTCCCCACAGTCACAAAACTGGCCCTCATCTGGCAGTGACAGCAATAACCACAGCACTGATCCCCAGCCCCCCACAGTAACAGCAATGATTCCCTACTACCATCAAGTCACAGCACTACATCCCACCTCAGTCTTAGAGCACTGACCACCCACCCTCAACAGTCAGAGGACTGACACCTTCCACTGTCAGTCAATACTGTCAGTCACAGCAGTAATCCCCATCCCCCAACAGTAACAGTGCTGATCCCATACTCCCAGCAGTCACAGCACTGCCCACCCTCCCACAATAGCCACAGCACTGCCCCCTCACCCCGACAGTCACAGGACTATACCACCCCTCCGACTGTCACAGGACTGACACCCTCCACTGTTAGTCACAGCACTGGCCACCCACCTCTGACAGTCACAGCACTGATCCCCATCCCCCAACACTCACAATAGTACACCCCACCACTGTCACAGCACTGTTCCCCCACAGTCCCTCCCCCCGACAGTCACAGGGCTGACTCTCTACAGCCAGTCACTGCAGTGATCCCCATCCCTGACAGTCACAGCACTGCGCCCCCACCTCCAATATGTCACAGCACTGAGTATCCACCCCCTGACAATCACCGCACTGAGCAAATATGGTAAAATGATCCAGAACTTAGGCTACACACTGAATACTACAACAGGAAGGAAACAGAGAAGGCACAAACAACCAGAGGTTGAGTTGACTCACACTTTGTGGAGAGGGAGAATAGATACACATCTAAGCATCAGGGACCTTGCCTGAAATAGAGAAGTTCAGGAGGACCGAGATATAGGTGGCAATAGTGGAAACTGAGATGAATGAGCTTGGTATGAAGACCATCAGTGCTGTTTATCACTGAAGGCTTGAGAAGTATCTGGGCAAAGAGTGCAGCAGCAGGGTGATGAGGTGAGGAATAGAAGGGGGAGAAGAGGGAGGAAAGGAGAGGGGGATGAGCAGAAAGGAAAATAAAGGGACAGGAAGGGAGCAGAGGAGGGGAAGAGGTAGGGAAAGGGCACAATAGATAAAAATTTTATTAAATGTAGATGCAGTTTTGGTTGAAGCCCAGGACAGAGCCCACCCCAACAAATTCTACTGCACTTTACAAGTTTACATTGAACATGTTGTATCCCTGTCCCTCACATTGCATCATTAAAATCCTGTTTTTATTTTTTTTTGGGGGGGGGGGTTACAGCTTGAGACTCCAAAGATGAGTAAATACAAACTAGTCCTACCAAGCCTTTCATCTAATTAATTACTGTATGAAATTATTTTAACAACCTTGAGACAGGTAGCATCCTGGAGTGACTTGCCTGCCCAAGGATAAACAAGCATTTGTCAATGCCGAACATTCGCATGCAGGTATTTGCAGTGGTGTTTGGCATGTATGGTGCTTTACCCTAATGCCCTGTGCGATTGCTGGTATTTGCACAATAAATTTTCAGCATGACCTTTTTGTTACCCCCATTGTGCGCTACATAGGCAGAAACATGTTTTGGGCAGGATGTGAAAAATGACAGCTGTACTGCTCATAAGGAAGTGTGGTAAAATGGCAATGTTGAAAATCTGGAGTGGAAATATTGAAAATTTGCAAACCTACTAGCGATGCGTGGGAACTGTGCAATGCACGCTCATAAAACAGTCATTGTCAGGAATTTTTTCACCAAATTGTCAACATTGGCATTTTAAAACCTCTGCTAATGAACAGTGTCACTGTGATTGTCTTACTGTGTACCATACATTGATTTTGCACACCGACTGTGCCATTGTGCACTACATGGGCGGAAACATGTTTTGGGCAGGATGTGAAAAATGACAGCTGTACTGCTCATAAGGAGGTGTGGTAAAATGGCAATGTTGAAAATCTGGAGTGAAAATATTGAAAATTCGCAAACTTACGAGCATGCGTAGGAACTGCACAACGCACGCTTGTAAAACAGTTATTTTTAGGAATTTGTTCACCAAATTTTCAACATAGCCATTTTAAGATCTCTGCTCATGAACAGTGACACTGATTTTCTTAATGTGTCCCATACACTGAGTTCACACAGCGACTGTGCCATTGTGCGCTACATGGGCGGAAACACGCTTTGGGCAAGATGTGAAAATGACAGCTGCACTGCTCATAAGGAGGTGTGGTAAAATGGCAATTGTTGAAAATGTGGAGTAGAAAATATTGAAAATTCACAAACTTACGGCGTGCATAGGAACTGCGCCAATGAACACTCTCGTAAAACAGTCATTTTTGGAATTTGTCACCGAAATTTTCAACACAGCCATTTTAAGACCTCTGCTCATGAACAGTGTCAGTGTGATTTTCTTAATGTGTCCCATACATTGAGTTCGCACACGGATCGCGCCGCACAGCGCCAGCATGGGCGTGGGAAACATGTTTTGGGCAGGATGTGAAAAATGACAGCTGTACTGCTCATGACGAGGTGTGGTAAAATGGGCAAAGTTGAAAATCTGGGAGGAAAATATTGAAAATTGCGAAACATAAGAGCTATGTAGGAACTGCTATGAACGCAGACTCAGAAAACAGTCATTTTAGGAATTTCACTAAATTTTCAACACAGCCATTTTAAGACCTCTGCCCATGATCAGTGTCACTGTGATTTTTTTAATGTGTCCCACACATTGAGTTCGCACACCGACTGTGCCATTGTGCGCTACATGGGTGGAAACACGTTTTGGGCAGGATGTGAAAAATGACAGCTGTACTGCTCATAAGGAGGTGTGGTAAAATGGCAATGTTGAAAATCTGGAGTGAAAATATTGAAAATTCACGAACTTACGAGCCTGCTTAGGAGCTGTGCAATGCACACTCGTAAAACAGTCATTTTTGGAATTTTTGCACCAAAGTTTCAACATGGGGTTTTTGGAACCCCTTCTCATGAATGATGTCACTGTCATGGTGTTATTCAGGCCAGAAGGGTGATTTCACGCAGTGACTGCGCAGTGACTGAAAAATCACCCTTCGGGCCCGAATAACGCCATGACAGTGACATCATTCATGAGAAGGTGTCCCAAAACCCCATGTTGAAAATTTTGTGCAAAAATTCCAAAAAATGCCTGATATATGCAATAAAGTTGAAACTCCCTATCTAGCCCATTATACAGCTTACCGGCATTTCCTCAGTTCGAGGTCGGCTTTGAAAAGTGCAGATGTGTTCCCAGTCCACCAAAGATCATCGCGCAAGCTCAGAGAGGTATGGGGTGAGGGGTGGGGAGGCTGGGTGCGCAGGGTGGGTGTGAGGATTGTGGGAGGGGGGACTGGGAGATCATGTGGGACCGCTTTTTCTTTACAGGTTTAAAAAAAGGACTATGTGGGACGCTTGCACGCTGGGGTGGGCTCCCAACATGGCAGAAGATGGCTGGGGAGGCCCGAGGAGCTGACGGGATTGGGCACCCCCTCCTGCAAACTACGGGGGGCCGAGGTGACGGAATCTGGGCACCCTGCCGGCAAAAAAACGGACGCTTGGCCACACTGGGTGGGCCCCAGCTGGCAGAAGGATGGCTTGGGGCCGGGAGCCAACGGGATTGGGCACCCCTCAGCCGCAAGCAACGCTTACACGCTGGGTGGGCTCCCAGCATGGCACCCAAAGCTTTGGGGGCGGACGCGGGGAGCGCCTCGACACAAGGCGGGGGTGGCGTGGACGTAGTGCCGGTATGACAGCCGTGGTTTCTTTGAAGCAGAAGAGCACCACTGTCATACAGAGCTCCTGCACCACACCTGCTCAATGGAGCACTGGATTGCAAGGGAGAGGCACACCTCCAAAGTGTGCTACTCTCCCAAAACGTTCTTTGCGCATGTGCGCAAGCGAACGTAAAAAGACATCAACAACTCTTTAAGAACATGTTCAAATGGACTGGGTGATGCAGGGTGAAAGCCATTTTTATTGCGTAATAATGGAATAAGGTAAATTATAAAATGATGGGACTTAAACTGGGCTAGTGATGCACTGAGCCCAGTCAGGTGACCATACAGCAAAGTTTACATTATAGCAAGTGCACCTGCTAAATAAATAAGCAGCTCTGCTTTACATGACAAAACTTTTCACACCCTTAAAAGCCATTTTATAAGTGTAATAAATCATACCAGGGTTGTAGTAATATTAAAATTATCACACTTCCCAGAAGGTGTCAGGCACTCAGTGGCATCTCATGCCTCCCTACACGTAATCATTTTAGAATTTCTGGACATCCAGTCTTGGCTTAATGTTTACTTACAAAACAATGGCAGGAAATAGAACATTCTGATTGGCTGAATCACATTTTAAAGGATTACATTAGTGATAGGAAATAGAAATCCTCATTTAGGATAGCAATTGTAGGATTTAGCTATTAAAAACATTAACTGAAAAAAAAAAGAAAAAATTGTTTCATTTCACACTACCATTAGGGCACTCCTTGGATTGGGCTACCTTTATAATTGAACCCTAGAAGCATAGGCACTCGGCTTTGCCCTACCCATCATGACTCCTTTAGGGTTAGATTAACTAATGACAGTTCAATCCCTGGTCCTGTCTTAATGGAGAACTGCACAGATCCTGCTGTTCATTTTTGTCCTGTAGAAACTATTTTAATAGGTTCCAGTTCTTGTTTTTTCTCTCTGTACTTTTTTTATTTAATTAAACACATTGGGTGTTTGTGGTTCCCTTGCCCTAAGTACGCAGAGGAGGCACTCTTATACTTCTTTTTCTCCCAGGGTCGCACCTGGAAATGAGTCTTGTTCAGTGTGCTTCTCCTGGTCACCAATTTTTAAATAAAAAATAAACAAGTAAAATCCATAGGAGGCCTTTCTAGCATTCCTATAAAATGGTTATAGATCAGTCAACATTTTTTTTTTACTTAAGGTTATATGCTCTTAGGCCATGGGAGGCAGGCTGGGCTCCTGTCAGTCCTGTCCCTGCCAACCCCCACAGGTGACCACCTCCCCAGGACATACCTGTCAAGCCTTGTTCCCCCACAGATTACCCCCATGGTGGGAACAGGAGGAGGAAGGCCACCCTCCCTGAGTCACTTATTCAATACTGGGCCAGCAGGGTCCTGGTGGTGGTGAAGGTGAAGGGTCAGAGCACAGGTCGTCATACACCTACCTCACTTTCCTCTTCCTCCCCTTCTCTAGCTGGGCTTCTCAAGCCTAACTCTCACCCCATTCCATCTATAAATAAGGTCAGATGTGTAGACTTTATGAGAATGGGGTGAGCGTTAGACTTGAAAATCCCAAGGCACACCCCTACACCTGCTCCCCTGCCTGGTTTGGGAGGTTCAGGTGTTAGAGAAACCCTAATGCCTCATTTCCCAACTTTTGTAGCTTTGACCCTAACTGGAGCATTAACAAAGTTTTTTGCAACTTATTTCCTTACTTTTTGAAATGGTATAATGGTATCCTTATTTTACTGTGGGAGCGCAGGGTCCTTCAGACCCTGCACTCCCATCCCTCTATAGATGCATATATGTACGTAGCTGTGAAACCACAGGGCCTGCTTCCATTCACAACAGTGACCAAATTGTCAGCATACCCCACCTTATGGACCCGGTACAGAAAATTTTCGAATCCCCACCAAAACATAACTCTGCTCAACTGCAACACCATTCTGTGCCACAGGTGCGAAAACACATTTTGGTCAGGATTTGAAAAATGACAGCTATGACATACATGAGGATGGGTAATAAGAAGGCTATGCTGAAAATCTGGGGTAAAAATATTTAACATTTCTGAAGTTACGAGAGGGTGTAGCAAAATTGCAACAAATGGTCATAACTTTAGCATATTTTTCATATTCTGATCCCAAATTTTCAACATGGTCTTCTTACGACTCCACCTCATAAACCCTGCAGATGAAAATATTCAAATCTGTGCCAAAACGCCAATCCATGTCACAGGTGCAAAAACATGTTTTGGACAGGAAGTGAAAAATGACAGCTGTACTATTCATGAGGTGGTGTGACAAAATGGCTATGTTGAAAATGTGGAGTCAAAATATTGAAAATTACCAAAGTTATGTGCTAGCATAGAAATATTTCAATGAATGCATGTAATTCAGCTATTTCTAGGAATTATTTTCATCAAATTTTCAAAATTGCCTTTTTGGAACCCCACCTCAGGTAATGAAATTTCATTATTCAGTCTCGAAAGGTGATTTCGGGCAGTGACCTCGAAATCACCTTCTGGGCCTGATTAACGAAACAACAGATGCAGTGTTCTTGAGGTGGGGTCCCAAAAAGGCTATGTTGAAAATTTGGTGAAAAATTTCTCAAAAATGGCAAAGCTATGAACATCAGTTCAAAACGCCAGTGAAATACATTATATGGCACTTACCTTGATTCCTCAGTTCATGGTTTGGCTTTGAAGAGTGCAGACGTGTCTGGGTCCACAGAAGATGATGGTCTATGACCTCTGGTGGTAAGTATAGGGTAAGGGGTGGTGTGGGGTGGTGGGTGCTCAGTCAGAGGGTCGATACAGGAGAGGGACCGTTTTCTTTTTTTTCAGGTTTAAAAAAAAATGGAGTAGTTTTTTTCTTTTCAGGGAATGAGTAATAAAATTAAAATACATTGGGACAGTCGGGGTGGGATCCTCAGTGTCCACACTGTTGGGGGGGTGGTCTTCTAAATGCTGACATGGGGATTGGGCCCCCAGATGTCGGCAAGTACTATTTAACACAACAGGTTGCAGGGAAGGGGGGCAATTTACATAAATAGTGTATCCACAGGAGCAGGCACAGGACAGATGTATTAAGTTGTAAGCACACAAAAGGTGCAAAAACATACCTCTCAGTCTGTCAGCATTGAAAGGCATACCACCAGCCTTCAAAATACTGAGCAAATAGCCAGAACATGCTGCACTTTCTTATTTAAAAGAATAATATGTCAAGAAAAGTGGACCCTATATGCTTAGAGTTAAGGAATCAAGTTAGGTTCCTTTTTTAATAGTTTGCATGTCCAAAAAATAACTCTAACATTATGAGGAACATCACTATTTTTTTTTGTGGAGCAAGGGCAAATCTGAATGCAAATTAAAACAAACTGTGCTATGTGACATGCATAGCAGTTGTTGAGAAGTGAGAAAGCAGCAGAAATCCAGTTTCAGACACTCTCTTGAAATAGGTTTCATCAGCACTTGTAAGAAGTGAGGGCAAACAGTCCAGAAGCGTGCAGAAATAATAATAAGCCAGTAGTCTGGTCCCATACCGAATTAGGTACCCCTCCTTCCAGCCTACTCTGTTTTCCCATGCCCAGAGCCGAACTGCAACTCACTCACCTCCTTCACTCATTCTTGGCCCTTTTCAGATTTCCTCTCGCTCCAGAACCTGCAGGATTCTATCCGCTTCTTCCTCACTGACGAAACTCGGGTACAGTTTGTCCGCGTCTTTGGTCATTGTTATTGTTTGTCCCTGCTACCAAGGTCTAATCACCTTCAGCAAGACTCCCATTACCACCAACTCCCATTACCACCACCACCATCTCCACCACACGTTATGCGCTGACAATCCGTCATTAATGTTGCAGTATTATTTTTTAAAAACGGTCAGTTGTAACTTTTTATTTCTGTGGCATTTTCTGAGTTCTGTGTTACTCTGCACTCATTATCACTTTGGTGAAAGCTACAGAGCTACAACAACAAACTCTGCCATGTCCAGGATGGCAGCAGAAACAGAACTGCACATGCGCAATGCTCACTCATGCACAGCTGGAGTCGGTGCCACCATCTTGTGTATGGCCACTGTTATTTCTGCAGTTGCAGAACAAAAAGTAGTGCACCACAAAGGGGGGGGGTGTTTATGCAGCCTGCGGTGGGCAAGGGCAGCATAAACAGCACCACTGTACATTTAACAGAGCACTGTGGAAGCACACTGGGCAGCGGTCTGGTCATGTGCTTCCGCAGTGCTCTGCTAAAGACATTGTGATGCCATAATGTCTGCTGAGCTCTACCCACACAGCTGTATTGAAGACATTGTGATGCCATGATGTTTGCGGAGCTCCACCCACACAGCCGTATTGAAGACATTGTGATGCCATAATGTCTGCTGAGCTCCACCCACACAGCCGTATTGAAGACGTTGTGATGCCATAATGTCTGCTGAGCTCCACCCACACAGCCGTATTGAAGACGTTGTGATGCCATAATGTTTGCGGAACTCCACCCACACAGCCGTATTGAAGACGTTGTGATGCCATAATGTTTGTGGAGCTCCACCCACACAGCCGTATTGAAGACATTGTGATGCCATAATGTCTGCGGAGCTCCACCCACACAGCTGTATTGAAGACGTTGTGATGCCATAATGTTTTCGGAACTCCACCCACACAGCCGTATTGAAGACGTTGTGATGCCATAATGTTTGCGGAACTCCACCCACACAGCCGTATTGAAGACGTTGTGATGCCATAATGTTTGCGGAACTCCACCCACACAGCCTTATTGAAGACGTTGTGATGCCATAATGTCTGCGGAGCTCCACCCATACAGCCATAAAAAAAAGATGTAAGGGCCACATAAACAGCACCACTGGACATTTGATAGAGCACTGTGGAAGCACACCAGACAGCAGTCTGGTCACGTGCTTCGACAGTACTCTGCTAAAGACATTGTGATGCCATAACGTCTGTGGAGCTCTACCCACACAGTCATAAAAAAAGACCAGCCTTGTTGGTACCAGGTAAATCTTGCTTTATTTATTTGGTTACTAGGTGAAAAACTGTCAGGACTGAGCCTATTTTTTATTTATTTATTTAGTTAGTGTTTGTTGACCGGGTAAGTGCACTAGACAAATTCTGCCTATTTTCAGGCATGACCCAGGGGAGGTGGATACAGATGAATTCCAACTGACCTTGATCCAGATTCAGCTGTTGGTGGTATTTTTAGTGAATGGGGGAAATTTGGCTAGGGCACCAGGGAAATTCCCTTACTAGTTGGTAGGGAGCGCTGAGACTGGTGCTGATAGGCCAGTCTTCCCTTAGGAGATGGAGGAGCAGGACGTTTGCTGGGCTGAGGAGAAGGCCTTCTCCTCGACTTAAGTAACTCAGAGGCCGCTCCAATGGATGCTGACAGTTCCATTTATTCAGAAGACGTACATGAAGTGGCATGCGAGATGTCGGATCTGGAGAACCAAAACCCTGAAGATTTGGAGGAGGGTATGGATTGCCTTTCCTCTGATGCACTTTTAAGTTTGTTTTTTTTTCAGAAAAGGTATGGTCCACTGTAAAACAGAACCACACTGAAGAGGAACTCAGATACCATGAGACGGCATTTGGGAAGGGACCAAGAAGTGCATCTCGATATGGTATCAGGTAGTTTGGAGGAAAATGCCAGTATTCAACAGGAATCCAAAGGCTCTGGTGCAGAACTGATCAAGGGAGGCTCTCCGGAGCCACAGGTACTATTTAAAACTACTGAATGTGCTATGGATGGGAACGCAACAGAGCAGGACACTTCAAATAATAGTGGCAGTGATGTGGGACTTTTTTCAACGGAGGGGGAAGACCGAACAGGGGTAACTATAATATATGACTTTGAAACGGGGGGGGGAAGAGATACAGATAGCAGGCCCCTCTAAGCTTCATCAATCAGTAAAGCTTCCAATTGGGGTCTTGGCTAGTAGCCCAAAGAAAATAGTGGCTGCTGCAAAGGTGCTGGCGGGGGCAGCACAGGAAAAAAGATAAACTGCACCCAGTAGGGTCTGTGCATGTTGAGATTCTCCTGCCTATACTTCCCCCTGCTGATAGTCATGGTGACACCTCTAAATCTCTGGCATGGGTACAGGAAGCTCTCACAAGGGTAGGGTGGTTACAGACTGGAAGGGGATGGATCGCAGACCCCCCACCACAGCAGGAGGGGAGGAAGGTATTGACTGACCCCATCTCATCATCAGGGCCAGCATCCAGTGCTACAGGGACTATGTCTCTCCCCCCTGGCCAGCATATGGGGAATACTGTTGGTATAGATATGCAGTACACAGTTCCTCACGACCTTCTGCACACTATTAGGGATTTGGAGGACGATCCTGATGGGGTCCCTGCACAAGATCAGCCACAGGAGATGTTAACCCTTATTCTTGAACAGCCACAATGAAACATAGAAACATAGACTTTGAAGGCAGATAAGGACCACTTGGCCCACCTAGTCTGCCCATTTCCCTACTTACAGGATAAGCTGCATATCCTAATCAACCAACAGCCTATTTCTTTCTACCTCCCACAAAAATTGCCTTATGTCTGTCCCATGCATTCTTGAATTCTCCCACAGTTTTAGATCCCACAACCTCCTCAGGAAGGCTGTTCCATGCCTCCACAACCCTCTCTGTGAAAAAACACTTCCTCACATTGCTCCTGAGCAGTCCCCCCTCTATCTTCAAATTGTGTCCCATTGTTCTTGCACATCCACATCTCTTTTTCTGAAAGATGCTACCTTCTTGGACTTTGTTGATTCCACTGAGGTACTTAAAGGTTTCTATCACGTTCCCCTTCTCCCTCTTTTCCTCAAGGGTATACATATTACGCTCCTTTAGTCTCTCTTCATATGGCTTCTCTTGCAGATCCTGCACTATTTTAGTTGCCCTCCTCTGGACTGCCTCCATCCTGTCTATGTCCTTGCAGAGATGGGGTCTCCAGAACTGGACGCAGTACTCCAGATGGGGTCTCACAAACTGTCTGTACAGAGGGATAACAACTTCTTGTTTTCTGCTGGTGATGCCTCTCCCTATACATCCCAGTATCCCCCCAGCCCTTCCTACTGCCTTCTCACATTGCTTGTCAACCTTAAGGTCATCTGATATGATTACCTCCCGGTCCCTTTCCATTTTTGTTGTTGTCATTACTACCTCCCCCCCCCTCCACTGTGTAATCTTCCCCTGGGTTTTTGTTTCCCAGGTGCATTATTTTGCACTTCTTTGCATTGAATCCAAGCTGCCATGCTTCTGACCATTCCTCCAGCCTTGCCAAGTCCCTTCTCATCCTTTTCACGCCTCCTTGTGTATTAACCCTGTTGCAGATATTTGTGTCATCTGCAAAGAGGCATACTTTTCCTTCCAGTCCCTCTGCAATGTCACTTATAAAGACATTAAAAAGGACTGGACCCAGTACTGAACCCTGCGGTACCCCACTAGTAACCCCCTTTCTTCAGAGTGGACTCCATTTACAATTACCTTCTATATCCTGTTGTCTAGCCAATGTTTTACCCAGGCTACCACCCTGGGACCCACTCCCAGGCTGGTTAATTTGATTATTAATCTTTTGTGTGGGACTGTGTCAAATGCCTTGCTAAAGTCAAGATAGGCCATGTCCATAGCCCCTCCCTGGTCTACTACTTTGGTCACCCAGTCAAAGAAATCAATTAGTTTCGTATGACATGACCTTCTCATTGTGAACCCATGCTGCCTTGGGTCCTGTGCCCCACTGGCCTCTAGGTACTCAACAGTTCTTTCCTTCAGAAGTGATTCCATCATTTTCCCTACCACAGAGGTCAAACTGACAGTTCTGTAGTTTCCTGCCTCTGTCTTACTCCCACTTTTGTGAAGGGGAATCATGTCCGCCTTCCTCAAGTCGTCTGCTACCATAACATCCTCCCATGATTTGTTAAAAAGGGTAGTCAGTGATGTCACTAGTTCTCCCCTTAATTCTTTTAGAATTCTGAGGAGAATTCCGTCAGGCCCCATTACTTTGCCCACGTTCAGTTTTAGGAGTTCTTTCAGAACCCTTTCTTTGGTGAAAGGACTGGGATCGACCCCCCTATCCAGAGTGCTTCTGTTAATTGGATTAGGCACCTTCCCCTCCTCCTCTTTTGTGAATACTGAGCAGAAGTAATAATTCAGTATCCCTGCTTTTTCACTGTCCCTCTCTGCCCACCCAACGTTCATTCTATTCAGCCTAACTATCCCTCCCTTTGTCTTTCTACACTCCCTGATGTACTTATAAACCAAATTGGTTATCTTTCCCTCAGTTTGGGCCTTTGCTATTCTGACTTCTCTCCCTGCTTCTTTCTGCCTTAACTGGTACAGTTCTCTGTCCTGCTCCTTCTGTGTTTCCTTATACTTCCTAAATGCTATCTTTTTCTCCCTTACCTTCCCCGCCACCTCTTTTGAGAACCATAGTGGCTTTTTCTTTCATTTTGATTTGTTTATTTGCTTCACATAAAGGTGTGTTGCCTCTGTGATGGCAGTTCTGATGTTTCCCCATTGTTGCTCCACCCCTCCTTCTAGCCTATTTGCTTGCACTTTTCTAAGGCTCTCTCCCACCTGGGACTGCCACCACTGCCTATCTTGAACAACCGGAAGAAGCAAATCTCCACTCTCACAGGGTTGCTTCTGCATGGGACAATGGTCAAAGGGCTAATGTTTGGCATACAGATGTTAGAGAACGTTTGTTTCCCAAAACAGTCAAACTGGCCTCAGAACCTGCAGCACACAGAAATGCTATGCGTTTACGGTACAGGGGGAATATGGAAGATATACTGGATCGACTATTTATTGGGAGAGCTCTATTAAAAATGAGCCTGAAAAATTATGCTTACGAGCTATATGCACTGATACACATGCCGGGAGATACCTGTTATGACATCAGCTTTAAGCATCCTGCTGGTTTAGACTGGTTTTGGAAACAATATTTGTTGCTAAAGAACACCCCACTCTGGAGACCCTTTGTTGCAATACCCTTGACAAAACCAGCCTTTAAATGAATTACCATGCTTTTTCGGAATGAGGGGGTTAATGTGGCAGACATTACATGTTGGTTAAAGAAACATTGTACTGGTAAGATCACGTGATGCATCAGAAGCAGTAGCAGCTATCTTGTTTAGCTCCCTCTCCTTCCTCTCATTAACCTACTAGTTCTTCAAATTACTGACCTGCTGTAGGCACGGGCTGTTCCGGACTGGTTCTGCTTGTAATCTGAATTCTCCGGGTGTGATTTCGGCACTACGATTTGACATAGGGAAGCAGAGATGAAATCTGCATTTCCCCATCACACTCCGCCGAGCATGCCAGAGAAACTAAGTAAGAAATCGAAGGCCCAGGCTCACGCCGCCCACTTGCAGGCCACGGGGTGCCAGCAGGAAACTCCACTGACACTGGAGCTCTTCCATGAGGAAATTAAGCCGTTCAAAGAAGAACTCCACTCCTTGGCTACAGATTTTAAAAACCTATCTGGGGCATTGGAAGACCTCACCAGATGAATGTCGGACAATGAAGCAAGGATTGTTTTGGGTTGAAAAAAGAATGGAAGCATTTGACCCATCCTTAGTGGTTACCAGAAGCAGGATAGCCAAATTAGATGCCAAGGTCGAGGATCTTGAAGGTAGGAGCTGCCGGAATAATTTAATCATCATCGGACTCCCCAAGAAGGAGGAGGGAGAGAATCTGGTGTGTTTCATGCAGAAATTGCTAATCAAGTTAGCTGGCCCATCTCCTTTTGGCACAGATTATGTCATTGAACGTGCACATAGGGTGTTGTGGCTCATGCCTCCCCCGGAGCACCTCCATGGGCTTTCATTTTTAAATTCCTAAACTACCAGGAACGTCAACATGTCTTGATCAAGCTTAAAGAGCTTAAAGAAGTTTTCTGGGAGGGAAGCAAGCTCCGGGTGGCCCAAGATTTGCCTTTGTCAGTGAGGCAGAAGCGTTCCTTATACCATGCGGTCATTACTAAACTGATTGCGACCAATATTACTGTAGATTCAGGATGGGCTATCCTGCTAGATTCCAAGTCTTGTTTGCTGGTGAATGGAAAGCATATGAAGACCCAAAATCTGCTGAGGACTCTCTGAAAATCTCTTTTCCTGAGTTGTTCAAAAATCACTGAGGGATGTGGAGTATCTACAAAGTTTCACGTCATTATTGAGGAATGATCCTAGCTAGTTGGGTACGCTTTCTAAATACCTGTGAAATGGTTTGTGGATGCCTCTCAATTTCTTTTGCCTAGCCCTCCACAGAGACTGTTGTTCCACCCTAGGAGCCTGGATTTTACCCCTCCCCATTTTAAGCCAGTTTTGTGTTCCAGAAAGAAGAGGCCCGAAGTGGAACCGGCTGCCGGATTTGTTGGCTTGCCAAGGAGCGTGCAGAGACTGTTTCACCTGCTGGTATTTTGCAGATGGACTGAATAGCTTTTTGTTTGGGAGGATCATGCTGCCTGTATTTCGAGTCGATCTTCCTGTGTATTGAACATTATTTTATACCTTTTCCTTTTCAGTGAATCCCAGTTCCAGAACATTTTATTATAGTTTGCAGCCCGGAATGGTTTTGGACATTGTGGCTCTTTATGCTGATTTTTCATTTTTAGTGCTTATTTATGTTTTAGGCTCCATGAATCATTCTCCTATGGGGGGGGGGGGGGTTCATTGTTATGATGTTGAAAGTGGGTCTTTTGCTTTTATACACAATTACTCTTGTTTGTGGGGGGTTAGAATAATTCTGTTGTTCTTTGATCCTAGTGGATAGAGTATGGATAACTAAACAGTTGGTTAGTAGATAAGCTGCCAGGTATGGCACGCTTTAAATTTCTCGGGGTTGAGAGAGGGGAGGGATGAGGGGGTAGAGATAGAGGTGGCTCATGCACTGTAATGATATTAATGTAGTGGGAGGGGGGATGTTAATGCTTGTGGAGAGGTTTGGTTCTCAGGGATGGGGACTATTCTGGGGGGGAAGGAGGGAGGGGGCTATAATTTGGGGGAAAGCTGTCTTGAGGGGGCCTGATTTCACACTGGGTTGACAGGGATATCGTTTGCTCATGGTTCCTTTAACCAATACTCAGTTTCATGCCTAAGCCCATCATCTGATAATAATGGCTACTCCTAGATGGTTTCTTACATGGAATGTGAATGGTGCCAGGAACAAGACCAAACTATACCAGATACTCAAACATTTGCAGCTTTTTAAAAGTGACGTCTCCCTACTTTGGGAAACCCATCTTCTGGAGGCGGAAGGGGCCCTTTTACACTGATAATTTGTAGGACAAGTATGTAGTGCAGGTGACAGCACTCAGAGCAGAGGGGTTGCAGTAGTAATAGCCAGGAGAGTCCCGTTTAGCTGTGAGCAAGTGGTAGCCGATCAGAGAAGTAATTTTATCCTAGTAAAAGGATGCCTGGACAGGACTACAGTGGTCCTAGGAAGTATTTATGCTCCTAACATAGATTGCCCAAGTTTCTTTATGACACTAATGCAGACTTTAGCTCAATTTACTTCTTGCCCCATTATTCTGGGGGGGGGGACTGGAATCTTCCTTTCTCCCCAGACTTAGATAGGTCAGGAGCTGCTTGAAAAGAACTATCTCCTGCACTGGAATCTATCAGGGAAATGGTAGACCACCTGGGCCTGAGTGACCCCTGGAGGCTCCTTTATCCCACTGCCAGGGAATATACATTCCACTCAGTGGTGCACCACTCCCTCTCCAGAATTGATGATTTCCTTCTCAGTCAAACCCTTCTGAGGGGATTATTGGAAGCTAATATTGACCCTGGGGGATCTCAGACCATTCTATTACCTGGTGCTCCTTAATCCTGTCTAGTGATCGGCTCAGGGAATCAGTCTGGAAGCTGAACAATCAAATGCTTCAGGAGCAAGAGGTGATAGATCACATTCAGATGGAAATAGAGACCTTTTCTGCCCTAAATTCTAACTCAACATCCCGCCCAGATTTTGAGTGGGGTGCCCTCAGGTGTGTGCTACAAGGGGTGTTCATTGTACTGGCATTGGAGAGAAAGAAAAAGAGAGGCCAAGGCTTTTTCATTACTATAGGAGATTCGTACTTCAGAATGTGCCTTATCTCGATTGACACCAGAGATAGATCATATAAAACTAATCAGCCTCTGGGATCAATATTCAGACTTGCTTAGGGAGAGGGTGGAGTTTTCCTTATTAAAGATGTGTCCGAAGTATATAGATCAAGGTGAGAAAGTGGGCCGGCTTCTGGCCCTCTGCCTTAAGAAACTCGTGGCCTCTAGGATAGTGAAATCCATTAGATCCCAAACAGACGGGATACCCTGCATTTCCTCTACACAGATTACTGAGGAATTTGCTAAATTTTATAGGGAATTATATAGCCCCATGTTTCACCAACCACCACTGGAGGCGGTCCACCATTACTTGGCTCTGATTCCGCTTCCCACTCTTCTACCAGATCATCAGAACAGCCTGGTAGCACCTATCTCTGAGGCTGAAATAAAAGAGACCATCTCTACTCTAAACTCGGATGAAGCTCCAGGTCCAGATGGATTTTCACCAAACTTTTATAAAAAATTAATTTCCTTTTTGTCCCCCTGGCTAAAAAGCCTTTTTGATTGGGTACTGGGGGCTAAGGAGTTAGATGAAACTCTGTTTGAGGCCACTATTATTGTTTTGCATAAGCCAAAGAACCTTAACAAGTTGCCAGCTATAGACCTATTTCACTATTGAATTGTGATGTGAAAATTCTGGCGAAGGTACTGGCCAATAAACTCAAGCTGGTTTTACCTCACATAATTCACCCTGATCAGGTGGGCTTCATGTCGAGCCGACATTCTACTAATCATTTCAGGAAACTGGTACATGTCTTCTCCGCCTCCAGGGATTCAGGTGTTCCAGCTGGCCTGGTGTCCCTGGATGCAGAGAAGGCATTCGACCAGGTTAATTGGCAGTTCCTATTTGGAACCATGGCTAGGTTCAGCTTCCTGTCCAAATTTATAGAGTGGGTTTCCTCTTTGTATCAGAACCCCAGGGCTCGTATTTTCTGCAATGGAGCTTTTTTGGTGCTTCAATTTGTATTCAGGGACTCATCAGGGATGCCCCCTGTCTCCCCTTTTGTTTACTATTTACCTTGAACCCTTACTAACATTGCTAAGGGCACACAAGGAAGTTCAAGGGGTAAGGACTGGCTCTCAGACTAGTAAATTATCTGCATATGCAGATGATATCCTTTTACAGCTATGGCACCCCACTCAGTCTTTGCCAGTCGCACTTTCCATAATTGCTGATTTTAGTGCCGTATCAAATTACAGGATTAACCAGAGTAAAACCACAGTCTTCCCTCTAAATGGTAGACTTTTAAAGACAGAAATAATTTCATTGGGACTACAGTGGTGCCCTAAGCAGATAAAATACCTGGGCTTGGTTCTAACCAGAGGGGATACCCAAACTAGAAACCTTAATCTGAACCCTTTACTCACTACTATCCAACAGGATTTGGAAAGATGGTGGTCACTCCCTATTTCCCTGTGGGGTCGCATTAATTTAATTAAAATAAATATCCTTCCAAGACTATTTTACCCGTTGAGCATATTGAATTTTTGGGTGCTTCTTACTTGGTTTAAAAAAGTACATTTAGTGATTTCTTCCTTCCTTTGGAAAGGAAAGAGTCCCTGTAGAGCCTACACCAAGCTAGCTGAATCGAAAGGAATGGGAGGTCTTAGGCTACCACATATAATGCTCTACTACTGGGTGAGTCAACTGAATAAATATTTGAGATGGACAGGACCCCTGGATACTGGGGCATTGATCCCCTATATGCCCCAGTGGTTGATCCTGGAAAGGGAACTGATCTCCCAGGTAGGGATCTCTCCTGGAGCTATGTTTTACATCTCCCCCAAGGCTTTACTGAGTCCTCTGAAGGCCTCTCCATTGGCAATTTCATTGCGTATCCACACCCAATTATGCACTTTCCTTAAGTATAAAAACTCCCATAGTCTGTACCAGCCCATTGTGGGTAACCCTAATTTCAAGATCCGGGGTCAATATATTACTCCTACATGGATCCCACAATTAAAAGATTCTACCCTCAAGGATCTATTGTTGGAGGGCAAGTGTTTTATGTCAAAGGATATTATGGCTAACCTAAAAATATAGAGGGGACTGGTTTTTAAAGTTTTCCAACTGCGACATTTGATTGTCCAATTTCTGAAGGGTATGGGAGAGCTACCCATAGGGGAGCTTTGGGAACTCTCTCTATCTGACATCTGTGGTAGGCTTCATGCTGTTTTCTGGTTATATATGGCCCTCTCAGGAAAGTCACTGGATGCGCAGAATTTAACCCTCTCTTACTGGGTCAATTTATTTCTACATGTTCAAGATAACTGGGGCAGTATTTGGACTGATCTCCACAAATATATTCCCCAGGATAGGCTTCAGTTGACACAATACCAAATTATTAATAACACGTACTGGACGCTGGTTTGGCTTCAGAAGATAGGACGTCTAGCATCATCGCAATGAAATAGATGCTCTGCGCAAGAGGGTATGCTATACCACATGTTATGGGAGTGTCCCCCTGTCAAACAGCTATGGACCACCATAAGACTCAAAGCTGACCCCCTATTAGGGCTGGAGGAGCTCTTCACCCCAGCTATATGTGTGCTGGGAGCCTTCTCCTCATCCCGGTGTGGACACGTAGGTACCACATGGCCTTGATCTCCCTGACAGTAAAGAAACTGGTGCTGCATCACTGGGTGGATGGGAAGGATATCTCATATACAGAATTGCTCCAAGATCTACTATTCAACCTTAGTACAGAAAAACTGAGGGCCAGCTTGTGGGGTTCCTTGCCCCACTATAGAAAGATTTGGGGGGGGTTTCACTCCTTATATACTTTGTGAGCAATTTATGTCTGAAGGATATTGTTGATCTGAATGGGGAATCTTGGTTAACTTGTAGGTAGATTGGACACTGTCTCTTGTCTCCTGGTCACTGTAAGACTATCTTCTAAGGGTGTGTGAAGCCAGGGGCGGAATTGGGGGGAAGGGGAGAGGTAGGGAGATGGGGAGTCGCATGACTTTTCTTTTTCTCTGTACCTGTGTATGTCACTTCAGTGTCTGTAAGAACTGTCATGCGGCTTTCAAAACTCTAATAAACTTCGAATTTAAAAAAAAGAAGCATTGTACTGTTACTGGATATCCTGAGCCTATACTAGATGAGGAGCACTTGTGGATGGGGGAGGTGGAGATACAGGGTTACTCTTAAACAAGAGAATGGGGTGATGAAGCATTTGCCGAATTTCTTCCTGAGGCGGGATAGAGGTGTTTTGTTTTATGAGGGGCATCCCCATGCATGTTAATGGTGTGGAGATGTGGGCCATTTAAGCAATGTATGTACAAAGTTGAAATCTGGGTATTGTGGGGAATTGGGACATTCCAGTGTTCAATGTCCCAGTCCAGTGAAATGTAACCTATGTGAGGAGGTGGGCCATGCATTTCATGCCTGTCCATGGGCATCCCACAACAGTCTAGATAACACTGTTAGGGCTGAGCAGGATGCATATGTGGCCACCGTGCAAAAAGAGCAGCTGAAGATGGACGAGTTGCTGTCACAAGTCACGATCCTGAAGGCTCCACCTCTGACTTGTTCTCCAGTTGAATAAGATCCACTGGTGAGGCCAGAACCTTCCAAGATAGTTGGACTTCAGCTACTGGGTGTCACCTGGGATCCAGTGGTAGAAGTAAACACAAGTGATGCACCTGCTTCCCCCCTCCCCCTGCAGTGAGGGCTAAAGACATGGAGCCCTTGTCTACAGCCTCATCAGAGGGAATAACCACTGTTGCTAGTAGTGACCAACCCCTCATGGAGGAAAGTGTTCCACCCCAGTTACTTTGGTGGATGCAGTTATGCCTCCTCCAGCGTCCATAGAGGAACCTCCTTTTCAGAGAGTGACCTGTTCCAGATCAATTGTGCATGCCCCTGTCCCCATGGCAAAAGACCTTGACACTGAACCTGTTGCTATCCAGAGCTCTTATGAAGTGCTTATGAATAGTGAATCAGTAGATTCTGAAGGTGGCTCAGAAGTTTCTTCTGTTGCCTCCTCACAACAGGATGCAGGGGGTGAAATGTTAGTGGTTGATAAAGTTAAGGCTAAGAAACAGAAAAAAGAAAATGATGCTGTTCTTTAGCAATTTGCAATTTTTTTTGTTCTTTCTTTCCTTCTTCTGATGTTACTACTTAAGGTTCTAATTTTGAACTTGAATAGCCTTAAGTCGAGGGATGCATGTCATGTCACTTTTGCAAAACTCACTATAGAGCATGACAATATTGTTTTTTTACAAGACACGAGATTGCACACGCTCTTAGACATGGACTAGGCCAGAGTGGATTTTTGATGGGGACCATCGGTTTGGTCTGTGGGTGAGGATGAGTGCTCTGGCTTGGGAATCTTGTTTCGGGGTATTACTTTTAAAACTTTGAAGGTTCTTGGTGTCCTTCCAGGTAGGGCCCTTTTGATGGATGTGTTTCTTGAAGGGACAGTATACCGCTTAATAAATATCTATGCGCTGCAGGTGAAAGCTGAAAGCATGGCTTTACTACATCGCATTGAGCCCTTCCTAAATTCCTTGAAGGTGATTCTTTGGGTTGTAGATTTTAATTGTGGCTTATCAGACAGGGATTGGGCTTGGAAAACTGGGAAGAAGTATTGTGACACAAACCTGCTGCAAGATATTTTGACTAGGCATCACCATGTTGCCGTTTTTGAGTTATTGGCTGTCCCTCCCACCCATACTTTTTACAAGGGTAAACTTTCTACCAGAATTGATTTTTGTTTTTTATCCATGAGAATGCTTGTTGTCTCAGTGAGAGTGGTCCCTTTTGAAACATCGGACCACTTTGCAGTAGAGACTACCTTGGAAGTGAGGCAAGCAACAACAATGAGAAGGGGATACTGGAAGTTAAATTCCTCCCTACTACAGTCTGATCTTCACATACATGAAATCTTACTTTTCCTGGAATCCAGGCATGACATACGTTTCCTATATGACAGTCCAGTGGACTGGTGGGAGGACACAACAACTGGTTTAAAGGAGATGCTTATTAAGCTATCTGCTATGCTGACACAGGAGAAATACCTGGCCTACCTCAGTTTGAGAGCCAAATTTCTGAAGTTAGTGACTCAAATGAGAAACACAGGGATGGATTGCTCACATGCAATTTCTGAAATCAAGCCGCAAATGTATGCGTACCTCCAAGAGAAAGAAAGAAATATGGCATTTAATCAGAAATTTACCACCCAGGGCACTAGAAAGGAGGCAAGCCCTTCTGACTTTCAGACGGCAAGAGTAGGACAAAGAGTTATGACTGCTTTATTGAACTTTGATGGGGTGCTAGTAAATGATTTCCCCTCTATGCAACAGGTGGTGCAACAATATATTGCGGGCAGATTTCAGGTAGGTGGTGATTGGGGCTCGGGCAGCCTACTACAGGCTGTGGATCTGCCCCAGACTTCACAGATAGTCAAAAACAATGGTTTTGGAGCCTATAACAGAGACTGAGGTAAGGACTGCAATAGGGCACCTCTCTCGGAATACATTGCCAGGTGGTGATGGACTTCCTAATGAATTGTATAAAATCTTCTGTGATCAGTTAGCTCCAATTTTGACTGAGATTTTTTCAACTATTATGAGGGAACACAAGCTGGGCCACAGAATGCCAGAAGATATTATGTTTTTTTCTGTACAAGAGAGGTGATTGTATGGATATTCATAACTGGAGGCCACTTAGTCTTTTAACAACTGATTATAAAATATTGACAAAAATGTTGACTGCTCGATTGTCTAAGGCAGCACAGAAAGTTATTCTCAAAGCACAGACATGTGGAATACCAGGGGAGAACATCAAGCAAAACATTTTTTTATTAGAGAAATTGTAGAGCAAGGACTGCTTATGAACATGGATGGCTATCTTTTGTCTGTGGACCAGGAAACAGCTTTTGATGCTGTAAAGCATGGGTATCTGTGGGATTGTCTTGCAGCATATGGTGTTCCAAAAGATTTTTATTTATTTTACTTTTGGTAATCAGGTGGGTGCACTAGGCATAGAAATGCCTATTTTCCAGCACGACCCAGGAGAATACAAGTTAAAATACATAAGTACACCATGTGACGCAGCCCTTGAAAGAGATAACGCAGTGGGAAGGGGTCAAATACAATCAACATAGGGACTGGGAGAAATACAGTTTGGTCCTGATTAAGTTACTGTATGAAGAAGCACAAGTGCAGCCTTAGGTTAATGGACATCTTGGCTTTCCCATGTACATTAAGAATGGAGTACGACAGGGGTGTCCCCTCAGCCCTTTGTTGTATGTTTTTGGTTTCAACCCCCTGTTACGATGCATAGAAGCACATGCTCAGATTCTCCTGATAAGGCATGTTCTGAGTAATGAAATGGCAAAGATCACTGCTTATGCAGACGATTGCACATTGTTGGTAAAAGACTAACCATCAGGGGAGCACGCCCTTCAAGTCTTTGCACAGCACCGCTTGGTTACTGGCATTAAGATTAACACAGCAAAAAAAATCAAGCTTTAGCATTAGGAAGGGCTTCAATAGATTCTGATTTTGTTATACTCATGACATCAAAAAGTATAAAAATACTAGGGGTTTGGTTTGGTTCCCAGGAAGTGGTGCAAAGCAACTAGGATGCTGTCTATGATGGTGCTCAAATGAAAATCCAGAAATGGAAAATGTGGAAAATGACAAGGAAGAAAAGGGGTTTCTTATTGAAGTCTTATATACTTCCATTTTTTTTTGTATCTTTCCCATATATTTCCGTCACCATTTAAGATACATGCTAGGGTGTTGGGTTTATTTTTAATTTAATATGGGGCAGTCACCTAAATCCTGTAAAATGGAATCAGACCTATAGAGCCAGGAAATATGGAGGCTTGGATATGGTACAGCCATTGTTTTTTTCTTTTTGGGAATCTTTTTTTTCTCTAGCATTCAACCTTTACTACTAGGACAGAAGAAGGAGGGTTTTTTGTTATGTCATGTTGGGAACAGGGTTTCCTTACTGCTTAGGAAAAAGGGAGATGGCATAGGGATGTAGTCCAACTTTCAGTATGTGTACGAACTTGCTTAAAGTACATTAGGCTATGGAAGTTGGAATTGATTTGGGTGTTGGCTGTTTCAAATAAAAAGTTTTATACTGTCATAGATAAATGCTATTTTGAGGATCCTATTTTCAAGGTTAGTTCCTCTATTGATGTTTCATTTCTGTTGGGTTGCATGTTAGACACCAGAATATCACAAAAAATGCAAGACACCATGTGGATTTGTGGACATGAGAAATTAAATGTTTGTGGCAACCAAAAGCATAAACAGCTACAGGACCGACTGTGTGATGTTGATAGTTGTCATGCGCAGATAGAAACTATGGTGCACCTCTTTTTTGAATGTGCTTTTATACAGGGTTTTTGGTCAGCTAGATGCCTTTTAGAACACCAAAAGGTTTGCAAATATGATGTATGACGCTTTAATTTATGGTCAACTGACATCACTTTGGTCCCGTTGGCACAAGAGTACTGTTTTTGTTATTTTTGCATGTTTAAAATGGGCTATCTGGCATGTCCAATGTCAGAGAGTATTGAAGTAAGGTACAGTCTCTATTAATGACATCCTCTTCAACGCTCAAGCAGAATTGGATGCAATACATCAGGTGGAAGTTACCCATTGGGGAACTCAGTTTTGTGCCAAGCTATGGAAAGGTATAGATTGAGTGGGATAAGTTTTGTTTTCTATTCCTTAGTGTCTTTTCTGTGTTTATTTTCTTTTTTTATCTTATTTCAGTCCAGAATTTCTGGGGTTTTGTTTTCACTGTGCTGTACAGTTTTTTTTGGTTTGGTGCTTTTCTGATTTCATGTGTTCTCTTGCTACTGTTTTGATTTGAATGTTAATAAAAAAAATCCCCTACTCTTTTTGAGAAGTGCCATGGGATCTTTAACATCCAGCTGAACTACCACCAGAACAGGGAGATGGGACCTCGGTTTAACATCTCATCTGAAAGACCTTTGAAGCATGACCTGGGGTAAATGGCACTCAAATTATACAATGCTGAGAACGTTTAGATTATGCAATAAAATCATCAAAAAACTGTTCAGAAAAGAACAAAAGCAGTAAATTCTTGAGAAAATAATGTTTTCCAGTTTGCATGCCTGAAGTCTGGTAACAAGAGCACTACATTTTCATAGTGACAGTGGTTACATGAGAATTTGGCAATTACAAGGCCGATTCTGATGGTATTCAGATTTTTTTCTGTCACTTTACTAGTACATGTGGTTAGTATTCTGTGTGCTGTCTCTCTCTTTCTCTCTCTGTATTTCACCCATTTCCAATAACAGTGCATCCGTTCTCACAGACATAGTGGGAAGTGAAAATGACAGTAGCTCTGTGGCTGTGAGAACAGAGCTCATGCTTACAGTGATTGAGGCAGTGTATGTCTGCCATTGCTTGACTTCTCAGAAGGAACTAGAAGGGAAAGGATCAGATCTTTTACAGTACAGTAGCTTCTTGCTGTTTTTACATTGTTTATTGTGGATTTTACTTGGTAGAAGGTTATTTCTTTTCTTTCTTACTACTTCTAAGGGGCTAGCAGGGTATTGTTTTGGGGCTGTTGGAATTTTGAAAACTGTTTTGGTGGCTATAAGTGGGCTCATTTGTTTGATGTTTCACTGTGTAGCAGGCTGCATTTGTAGAGGTCTATTTCTTCTGATCCAAAACCTATTTGGTGTGATTTAACTGGGGCTGTTTCTTTGAATCAGAGACCTATATCTTTTAATTTCAAGCCTATTTTGATGTGTTGTTGGTGAAGCTGTTTGAATTGGAGACCTGTTTCTTTTGGTAGCAAACCCATTATGGGGGCTTTGAGTAGAATTGTGATTCATGTTTGCTGGCTTCACTAGCTGCAAAGGTTAGTGCATAGTGGGGGAAGGGTGCTAATGGTCTGACCAGGGCCTCAGCTACCTGATTGTTTCTGGAAGACTTGGGTTGGTCCCACCCCTGAACCCCTCCCCCACCCACCCCGGTCTGTGATTTCCTTTATATCACGGGTTCTTACATCACTTCCTCAAGTGGGCAAAGGATATGCACCTGTAATAGCAGAAGCAGACATCCAAGAATGGAACAGCAGCGAGTGAAGAGGAGACAGTTATCTCAGTGGAAGGGAAGTAACTGCAAATCTAGGAGCTTTCATTGTTACTTCTTTGCATTGTTATTGCATTGTGGAAAGGAGGAATAGGAGTTTGAAGAAGGTTGTGCAATAGCTACTTAAAGTCTCTTTTTGAGTGTGGATAGGAAGGTTGGGAATATAAAAAGCAGTTGCTCAATCTATCTAAACTTGTACAACAAAGGGGGTAAGGGAACTTAAGAAAAGAATGTTTTGCACTGATAGAGGGGGGAGAGGGGAGACTTGGGGGAGTGTTTGGTATCCTTCATCTGGAAGGGTGGGGGGTCGTTGGTGGGCAATGACAGCAATGGGCAGGGTGGTAGGCTGCAACAACTGCGGTGCATCAATCTTTCTAAAATTGCCTGGAGTGTGGGAGGATGTTTAGTGTGCAACCACATAGAGAAACTCAGAAAGGAGATTGAGGGTCTGCAGGAGGAACTAAGACAGGCAAGGCAGACTGGGGGTGGGTTTAGCCCAATACTGGAGGGAGGAAGAATGGGAGATGAGGGAGGGCGATTTAAGCCAACAGTGGTGAGGAGAGGCTCAGAAGAAGGGAAGCAGGGACAAGGGGGCCCAGGCCAGTAAGAACAATTCCAAGGGAAACCAGGTCGGGAGACAAAAGACAAATGGAAGGATGAGATAGGGACTTGTGAGGGGAAGCGAAGAAGTGGTGAAAGTCATGGAGTGGAAAGGAGAGAACAGGTTACTATGAAGAGAGAGGGAGCGGGCATTTGTGAAGGGTCTTCAGAAAATAGTTTTGCACTGCTAGAGAGGAAGAAGGTAGAGGAGGGAAATGATGAAATTAGAGGAGTAATTGATAACTGCCTGGGACCAAACCGGAGCAGGGGAAGTTCTGCTGGGAGAATTGCAACAGGGGAAAAAGGGGGAAATAAAGTGCAGGAGGAAGAAGAGGAGCCAGAAAGGAGAGAGGGAGATGAATGGAAGCAAGCAGGGAGTAAGAGTGGTGGAATCTTTGTGCTGGGGGACTCAATACTAAGAGGAGTCAGATGGGGTAGCAAGGGGGGAGAGGCATAGTCGCATTTGGGTGGAGGCCATGCCAGGAATGACAGCAGAAAGGGTGGGACAATCTGTTCTGAAATATGCTAGAAGGGGTAGGGACAAGCCTCATTTTATTATTCATCTTGAGACGAATGACCTCGCTGACAAGACAGTAGATATAGTCCAGAGGAGGTTTGAGGAACTAGGACAATTATGTGAGGGGGCAGGAAGATCAGTAACTTTTTCAGAGATATTTCCAGTGCCCAAGGCAAGCACAACAAGAAAGCTGAGAATAGAGGAATTTAACAGATGGCTGAGAACCTGGTGTTGTACTAAAGGGTATGGGCTGTTGGGGGTGGGAGAGACCTGGGAGGACAGTAGTCTCTATGCCAAGGACAGACTACACTTGAGTGAGGAGGGAAAGAAAGTGTTGAAACAGAGGATGGAGGAGTACATAGAGGAAGTAGGGAATTTAAACTAGGAGAGGGGGGTGGCAATTGGGTAAGAGACATGCAGAGACCATAGGTTAGGAAACCATATGAGTTTACCCCCCATAACTGTGATGAAGGACAAATGGCAAGTACTACTGCTGATGCTAGTAAAGGAGGGCAGGATGGGAGGGGGGAAGGGTGGAAGGTGGTTACCCTTAATGCTAGGAACCTTGAGAGGAAAACTGCAGAGTTACAGGTGCTCATGGCAGAGGGAGAGGTGGATATTGCAGCCATCACAGAAACATGGGCCACGCAATATAATGACTGAGACCTGTCTGTACCAAGGTACGCGTTATTTTGTAGGGACAGGGTGATTGGGAAAGGAGGGGGTGTGGCACTATATGTGAAGGAAGGACTGAAGTGTGTAAGGGAGGAAAGGGAGGAGTGTAGTATGGAGTCACTTTGGATGCAAATCTAGGATTCCAAGAATAGGATTCTTAGAATGGGAGTGGTGTACAGGCCACCATCTCAGACAGAGAAGTTAGACAGGGAACTAGTGGGACAGATCAGGAGGACCTGCGAGAAGGGTAGTGTGGTGATTGTGGGGGACTTCAACATGCTAGGAGTGGACTGGAGTACCCCAACAACTAGGAACAGAAGGGAGCAGGTACTGCTGGATGCCTTCTAGGACAGCTTCCTACTGCAAATGGTCAGTGGACCAACCAGGTGAGGGAATACCCTTGACCTTGTGCTGGAAAATGGGGACTTTGTGAGAGAACTTATAGTGGAGGAACCGCTGTCAGGGAGTGACCACCACTCAGTATGGCTCACATTGGATATGGGCAAGGAAGGAGTGGAATCTGGCACAAGAGTGCTGGACTTCAGGAGGGCCAACTTTGGGAGGATGGGGGAAGTGGTAAAAGGGTACCTGGCCAGAGTTCAATCTAGTATGGACACTAACCAGAGGTGGGAGCTCATAAAGCTGGGGATAGTGGAGGCAACCAAAACCTGCTGCAAGGCCCAGAGCAAGAAGGCTAGGGCTAAGAAACTGAGCTGGTTGAGCAATGAGGTCATGGAAAAGGTAAGGAGGAAAAGAGCTGCCTTTAGGAAGTACAAGAAAACAGGGAGAGGGGAGGACAGGGAGGAGTGCTTGACAGAATCGAAGGAGGTGACAAGGGCAGTAAGGAGAGCCAAGGCATCTATGGAACTCAGGCTGGCACAAGGCATTAAGAAGGGGGAGAAGGACTTCTTTAGGTACATCAGGAAGAAAAGGAGCTGTAAGGACCACATAGTAAGGATTAGGAAGGAGGGGCTGGGTGGCAGGGAGGGTGGATAAGGCAGAAGCACTAAATGAGTACTTCTGCTCAGTATTTACTAAAGAGAAGAGGGTGACATCCAAGGGGGGAGAAATGGCAGAAACAGGGGGGAGGGGGTGACAGATGGGGAAATCATGGAAGGCAGAGTTCAGGAGGGTTTGAAGGCACTGAGGGTGGATAAGGCGCCAGGCCCAGATGTCATCCACCCCAGGGTACTGAAGGAGCTGGCAGAGGACCTTGCAGGACCTTTGGCAGACCTATTTAATGCCTCACTACATTCGGGGTGTGTACCTCAGGACTGGAGGATGGCTCATGTGTGCCCTCCACAAAAGTGGCCCCAAGGATGAACCAGGAAACTACAGACCAGTGAGCCTCACATCCATCATGGGTAAGCCAATGGAGACTATTCTGAAGGAGAGGCTGGTGGCCCTCCTAGAGGCCAAAGGACTACAGGACAGCAGACAGCATGGCTTCATACGGGGCAGATCCTGCCAAACCAACCTGGTGGAGTTCTATGACTGGGTAACTAGGCAACTGGACCGGGGCCATGCAGTGGATGTCCTGTATCTGGACTTCAGTAAGGCATTAGACTCAGTGCTGCATGGAAGGCTGGGAAGTAAGTTAGTAGGCACAGGGGCAGGTGCAAAGCTGGTGAGATGGGTAGGGAACTGGCTTCAGGGAAGGCAACAAAGGGTGGTGGTGGGTAGGGAGCTCTCACACCCAAGGGTAGTAACGAGCAATGTTCCATAGGTCTCGGTGTTGGGACCAGTGTTGTTTGGGATATTCATTGCAGACATATTATTGGACATCAAGGGCAAGATCAGTCTGTTTGCTGATGATACCAAGGTAGGAGCAGTGGTGGATGACCTAGGGGGATGGCAGGGGTTGCAGGATGATCTGGCAAAGCTTGAAACCTAGTCAGACACCTGGCAACTGGGGTTTAAAGCCAAAAAGTGCAAGGTGTTGCATTTTGAAATGAAGAACCCAAGGAGGAGTTACCAGCTGGGGGGAGTGCAGCTAGCCCAGACAGAGAAGGAGGAGGAGAAGGATCTGGGGGTGCTCATTACAGGATCAATGAACAACTCGGCACAATGTAGGAAGGCAGCTGCAAAGGCCAACAAAATGCTGGGTTGTATTGCAAGGGGTATATCCTTGAGAAGGGAGGAGGTGATTCTGCCACTGTATATGTCATTAGTTAGACTGCACCTGGAGTATTGCATGCAGTACTGGCACCCGTATCTGAAGAGGGACATTAAGTTACTGGAGGGGTTGCAGCACAGGGCGACAAAGATAAGGGGCTGGGGGACTTATCATACGAGAGGAGGCTGAGGGAGTTGAACATGCATTCACTGGAGGAGAGGAGGGACAGGGGGGACATGATTGAAACCTTTAAGTACATGAAAGGAATAAACAAGACAGGTACAGAGGGCTGTTCAAAGTAAGGGAGGGGAGGGACACCAGGGGCGATGATATGAGACTGGAGGGAGGAAGGTTCAGGAGGGAGATGAGGAGACACTTTTTTACAGAGAGGGTGGTGGCTGGGTGGAATGCATTACCTGCAGAAGTGGTATCCAGTAGAACAGTGGACTGCTTCAAAAGGGGATGGGACAGGACAAGGGGGAGGGTCAATGAAAGGGAAGGGTAGAAGGGAGGGGCAGCTGCAGAATAAGGGGTGCTAGCTGCACATTCGAGCAGACTTGATAGACCTCTAGGCCTTTATCTGCTGGCAAATTTTGTATGTTCATATAACCAGACAGTTATTATGGCAAATAATAACTGCTTGAGCCCATAAAAAAAATTGCTCACCAGTTATTTTAAGCAAATTATGAATGTCTGCCTTGTGTCAGAATGGCAAGATAAAGCATGTTTATTTATACAGTGCCAATCTATACTGCTCTGGGCACCTTACAGTGTTGGAAATACAGGAGAATAAAATAGTAAAAACAAATAAATAAAATATAAATACAGAACTCAAATATTTTTCAAGCATTTTCAGGAAATGCCAAGGTAAACAGGTTAAGTCTCTAGAGCAGTTTTACAGGAGTCCACCGAGGGGGCATTCTAGACCCTCACTGGCAAGCTGTTCCATAGTAAGGGGCCTGCCACCTCAAAAGCTTTGTCACCTGAGAGCTTCAATCTTGATCGACGTATGGCAAGCAGCCCCACTTTGGGTGACAAGAGTGGACGGAAGGCACATAAAAAGTCAGGAGATCTTCCAGATTATGAGCTGTGTTGGGAAAGCAAGGGATGAACACAGTAGGGAATGATGGAGTCCAAGGCAACTACAAGAGCCATGTTGTAGCTCTCCTCAGCATTCTCAACTGTCTCATCATAAGCGGTCATCATGCTCGAGAGATTCATTACCCCTGGAGTTTGCAAAATGTCTTTGTGGATGGTAGTGAATCATCTCCACAGGTGAAGAAATCAGCCAAGGAGCTACACAGAAGAACTGAACAGCATGATGATCTGACCAGCTGACTGGATAACCCTGCATTGCAAATGTCAAGACCCAACATGAAGACCAGGGTCAAGGTATGGCCCAACTGGTGAGTGCTGGTGGCAACTGCCTGTGCAAAGCCCAATGAAATCATCTATTGGAGGAACTGTTGACCAAAAAGTGAGGCCTCACTGTTGACCCAGGCATTGAAGTCCCACAGCACAATAAATCTTGGAGAGTCCACAAACAACTCAGCCATGAGGTCTGCCAGTTCCAGCAGGAAATCATTACCCTGTCCCACAGGCCAGTAAATGAGAATGATTCTACAGCTGGCATCCAGCCCACTATGTGCAGCCACACATTCAAATGACCTGGTAGTTTTTGTGAGGTAAGCCACTAATCCCAGAGCAGATCTAAAGCAGATGCCCCACCCCCATGCCACTACTTCTGGCACTACACCATGGAATACCCGGCAGAGACCGTTGCCTCCAGTACAGGACCAGAGTCATCCCCCATCCAAGTGTAGGTGATGCAATCAAGGTCAGCCACAGAGTCCACAGCAAAAGCTTCAACCACTGTTTTTTTTTTTGCAGTGGTCCAACATTACACAGACGTGCGCAAAGAGGGGGAGCTGTGTCAGTTGTCCCTTTTGCCATCTGTAAGATCAAATCACAGGGAACCCACTGGATAGGGATTAGACATGGAAGACCCCTGTTTGATCCCCATTTACTCCCTTGGAATCTCCTAGATCTGATACACTCTGTCTATCCCACCTGCCCACCTGGGGACCAGATTCATGATCTTGGATGCACCTTCTTAGGATTTCCAAACACCTGCAGTGACAGATAACTGCTGCATGGAGAATAAGAAGAAATTATGCAATGACCTCTCTTCCTCTGCTCCCCTCCCCCCAACACCCTCTTTGGAGTGCTGCAGGATGTCAGTTAACTGAATGATTACAGAGACAGCAGCATGCTGCAGGATAGGAAGGGAGACATGCTGAGCAGTCAGTATGTTACGTACTATTGCATCCCAGTTATGGACTGGGGAGTGGGGGGTCTACTTGAGCTACATGGCCTTTTTGGGCCAGGTGGAATGAGACAAAGGGAGGAAAACTTTCCAAAAGTTGGCTATGGGTCCAGGCTCTGTGCCATCATTTTTTTTTCAGTACAATTCTACTCTGTGGGTGGATGGGTGTGGGATTCAGAGTGGGTTGTGACTGGAAATGGGGGTGGGGTGGCTACAGAACTAGCCCAGGCTGCCTTTAGAGGGATAGAGTTTTTTTTTTTTTTTGGTATTTTTAACTTCTTTTTTTATTTCCTTGAATTTTTTATTTGTTTATTTCATGGTTCAGAAACAAACTTTGAGCAAGGTACTCATTTTCAAAGGTTCTACATCAGTATTAAACAACACAATACATACATACATTTATACATACATATATACATACATACATTATAAGAACTTCAGATCACAAAAAAAAATAGAAGGGAGTACATTTTACAAAGGTAAGGAAATAATTCAGGCAACACGATGTACAGTCACTAATGACTTGACATATAGCAAGTAAGGGATAATTCAACCATGGCAATGTTCAGGCAATGAATTAGTTGACTTATAACAGATGCCCAAGTTCAGAGTGCCCCTGACATAATGAGTAAAGTTAACAGATGTTCAGTTTATTGTTCAACTGGTATAGTAAAACACATCATTCAGTTTCAAAAAACAAGTGCAAGGCAACCTGGTGGGTAGGCTCCATCGAGGGGGTGGCAGCCTAGAGGGTAGGCTCAGTCCAGGATTTAGAGGGCTTAGAGGAGTAGGAGGAGGACAATGGAGGAGGGGGAGGAGGAGACTAGAGGGACACTAGCGGGAGAGATCAAATTTAGGCAGGAGGGACTGGGGGTAAGGGGTGCAGGATAGAACAGTAATGTACATGGGGAGCTTTGCATTAAAAGGGAGGAAAGGTAGGATGGGAAGGAGGAAAGGCAGATACAAAAAGGGTAAGGGTGGGAAGACTGGTAGTAGCAAGAGCTCAGGGCATAGAAGGAGAGGAGAAATTTATTAAGTGCATCAAGACACTGAGAAGGTCTAGGCACCAGGTCAGTGGAGTCAGCTCATACTGGGCATATGATTCAGGCTAGGGGGAAGGATGGGGTAAGTTGAGGCCTAGAACAGCCAGAATTGATAGGCAAAATCCTGCACTCACAAGATCCAGTTTCAGCAAGGAAGTATATCTGAGGTAAATTTTTAAAGAGCGAAGACTATCTATGTTTAGTAAAGATGTGTGGACTTCATTTAACCAAAGTGGGGCCCAATTCGCAAAGGACCATTGTCCCAATAAGGTTTTCATGAAGGGAACAAAGAGGGGACTATGGGCCATGGCCCTGGTCTGATAACTAGAGAGGTTAACCTGCAGTAAGTCCCCTATGCGGGGGGGGGGGGGGGCTTTGTCAAGCAAAGCATTCTTACCAAGGAGGCACGTCAGATACTTTATCTTATTCCTGAGATTCAGCCAGTTTGTCTGCTCATAGAGTGAGCAGGTGTGTCCTAGGTTATCCTAGTACTCACATATGAATACAATGAATAATGGAAAAATACTCCATATTCTGTCTCGAGTGCTGAGTATGCCATTATTCATGTGGTATTTGTGAATAAGCAAAGGCACCTAGCTTTACCTGAGCTCTTTTCTTCTAGATTTGCTTGTAAGGACAGAGCAAGGAACAACATTATCAGAGCAAGGAAAAAGATTAAGGTTTATTTTGGCTGGGCAGATTTACTGTGTGTTACTATTTTCTTTTGTGCTCACAGGTTTTGTTACTATATTTGCTTACATTTTACTGCTTTATTGTTCTCTGATTCAAATTGCTGTTGCAGGGTATACTTTCTGCTGCATTATAACATGGTGTGCCTACAGATTTGTTACTTGTTTGTGCTTACAGATTACTGCTGTAATCTTTTCTGATTCAAATTCAAATATTTGGTGACTTTAACCTCCCTCATATTAACTGGGACTCATTCTCAGGACAGTCCTATGCTGAGAAAGGACTAATAGATGTGATAGTTAGTACTGGATTACAACAACTTGTTACTGAACCCACTCAAGGTCCTAATATTTTGGATCTATTATTTACTAACATTGAGCAACAAAGTAGCAATTTACAAATTTGGATCCACTTGGGACCAGTGATCATTCATCTATTCTTTTTGAAATTCAACAGTTTAAAACTACACAAAGGAAGTTATACTGTACAAAAAATTATAATAAAGCACATTTTTCTAAAATCAATGAATACTTACAAAACATAAACTGGGAATCCAATCTTCTTAATTGTACAAGACAACAAGCTTGGGACTTTTTTTAAAAAACATTGTACATTATTTGGAAAATACCTTTCTTCCACCTAAGAGGAAATGTAATAATCAAGGAAAAATTTCCCCTTGGTTCAACAAGACAATTAAAAATCAGATTAAAATAAAAATTAAACTTTTTAGGAACTTAAGAATAGTTCTGTTCCATTTAAAACTACTCTATTACATAAATACAGACTATCTGTGAAAAACTTAAATTCTATTAAATTGGCAAAAAATAAGCTAGAATTTAAACTAGCTCACACAAAAGACTGTCACAAATCTCCTTTCTCCTATATAAATAGTAAAAAAAGGTGTATTAAGGACCATTGGTCCCATTATAACCAATGGCTCTTCTCTATCTGATATAGAAACCTCGAATCTCTTTAATAAATACTTTTGTTCTGTCTTCTCTCAAAGATCACCTATTAGTACATTTAAAGTTCACCACATGGATTATCATAGGTTCTATCCAACTGACATTATACAGTCTATCAAAAAACTAAAAAAAAAATACTAGTCCCGGCCCAGACGGTATTCATCCATGGTTTCTGATCGAAACCTCTATAAATATTTCTATACCTTTGTCAATTATCTTCAACAAATCCTTACAAGAAAGCATTGTAACAAATGATTGGCATTCAGCAATAGTTACTCCCATATGTAAAAAAGGCAATAGAAGTTCTGTGCAAAATTATCATCCAATTAGCCTGACCTCAGTGGCTGGTAAATTAATGGAACGAGTAATGAAGTCTCTAATAGAGCAGGATTGTAAAAAATTTGGAATTTATTATTCAACTCAGCATGGGTTTACTCCCAAATATTCCTGCACCACCAATCTGATATCTTTTTACAATAATATAAGTACTCTACTAGATGTGAGTATCCCAACTGATATAATTCTTTTGGACTTTAGTAGAGCTTTCAATAAAGTCTCACATGAAAAACTCATTATTAAAATGCACAATCTAGGTTTGTCACCTGATATTGTCAATTGGACTTTAAACTGGTTGACAAATTGTTCTCAGAGAGTCAGAATTAATGATATCTTGTCTGATTTGGGTAGTGTGACAAGTGGTGTACCAAAGGGGTTGGTCTTGGGATCAACATTGTTTAATCTCTTTATCAGTGATTTACAAACAGGGCCAAATAACTTCATGGTTAAATTTGCAGATGATACTAAATTGGAGGGCAAGGTTAATATTCAAGAAAATATTTCTGCATTAAAGAAGGATTTGGAAAAATTAACACTTTGGGCAAAAGAAAATCATATGCAGTTTAATCAAGACAAATGTTTAGTAGTGCATTTCGGTGTAAATAATCCAAAAACAATATATTATATAAATGGACTGCCACTTCACTCATCAAATTGTGAAAAATATTTAGGTTATGTTAATAATAAACTTACATCAAATGATCACTGTGTTAGAATTGCTTGCATGACCAACAGACTTTTGAGGCAAATAAAATGCACTTTTGTTAATCGCACTGAACAATGCCTTATTCCATTGTATAGGGCATACATTAGACCGTATCTAGACTATGGCTCCCCTTTCTGGAATCCAAACCAAAAAAAAGACATAGCAATTCTTGAACAGGTTCAAAGGAGAGTAACTAGAATGATTCCAAGATTAACAAACTTGGATTATCAGAACAGATTAAAAGCTACTGGTCTCCTCCCTTCAAACAAGAAGATTAAGAGGTGACATGCTTATGGTTTTTAATTTAATAAATTCACCAGATCTAATGGAAAAATGTGGTCTAACACTCTCCAAAAGGAGACACGTTCCGAGACTGCATAATAAACAGCTTGAAGTAAAACTTATAAAACCAGCAAAAGGGAAAACTTTTTTCCAATAAGAGCATCCATTGTATGGAACACCTTGCCACAAGAATTGGTAGAGGCAACTAGTGCCACTGTCTTTAAAAACAAATTATGTTTGGTTGAGGGATAATAGATAAATAATGTCCCACATAGTGTGGAGAACAGTCTCGATGGGCTCTGGCCTTCTTCTGTTCTTTCATACCAAGTAATACCAAGTAATAAATTGTTTTTTGCAAGGTATATCTTCTGTTACTGCTTTATTTTTCTCTGTAGCAAAGTGTTTTTTTCAGAGTATATCTTTTGTGAAATTGTTACAGGTGGTGATTACAGGTTTTACAGTTATATATATTATTAGGGTAAGCTTTCAGGGCTACTAAATTTGTTGTTGGTTGATTGTTTCTGCTATTACCTTCTTGTTTCTTTCATCCATGGTTCTTCTTTTTGGCAGAGGGAGGGCCCAACCACCCACTCCCATCCCCAATCACCCCATGATACACTCCTTTTATAGAGTAGCACTGTCATGACATTTTCTGTAGCAAAGCAGGAAGAAGAGGATCAGAGGGGTATCCACACAGTGACCTCATTTACAGGGACACAATTAATTTAACTTATTATAAAAAGTTATACAAAAATAAACAAACAAACCCCCAAAAAAAATATTTTGCTTTCATTTTCCCTCTAATTACTCAGACCAGGTTATAAACTCAGCAGCTCAATTGGAATGGATATTATTAACTGCAGAAACTGTGGGACACTTTTCAAAAAGCCAGTTATACAAGATTTAGGACACTGTCCTACATGCTGGACCATCAGAGATCTAAGGGGCTCAGCTCTGGGCAGCATGGGCAGAGATTGCGCACCTCAAATCACATATTCAGAAGGAAATATATTACAAGAACTGCCTGCCATTTCTCCAACATCCAACTGAAGCACCTCGACCGCAGATGGTAGTTGGTTCAGGAGGTTGGCTGGTGGTTAGAAGGGGAAAATTGGGTGCCCCATCACTCAATGCTCACCAACGTATCACCTCCACAAACCATATAAAAACTACAAACAGGTATCTGCCTCTATCTACGAAATCAAACAAAGGGGCAGAGGACACTGCAGAGCAGGACACTGCAGCACAGGAGCAAGCGCTACAAAACTTGCCCAAAACAGGGACCAAAACAAAAAAGCAAAAAAGAAAATCCAAAACACTTCTGATCATAGGAGACTCCATGATTTGGGGATATACCTACCTCTGGCAGGGGATAATGGTCAGATGTCTCCTAGGTACATCAGCGCAGAGAGACACTGACCGCATTGGTAAAATCACGCAGGAAGCAGGAGAAAACATTGATGTCCTGGTACACATAGGAACTAATGATCTTTTCCAGCCGGTCAGTTGTGGAGACCAAGGAACACTTGACCAGGCTGGGAGACAAACTATTATCCATTTCATCTGGCATCTCCTTCTCTGAGATCCTGCCAGTCTGGAAGAGTGGGGTAGATGGACAGAAGGTCAGAGAAGGGGAGATAGGGGAGCTAAACATGTGGCTCAAGGGCTGGTGCCAGGAAAAAAACACAAATTTGTAGGTAATTGGCAACAGTTTTGGGAGAGAAAGTTCTTTAAATTCAATGGACTGCATCTGACTAAGGAGGAATTCAGTGCACTGGGGCAGAGGTTTGATGCCTTTGCAGAATATTTAAACTAGCAAATGGGGAGAGGGGTGCAGCACACAATACATCAAATGGGAAGAAGACCCCTCCCCCTCAGCTAGTAATCAAACAGGAGTTCAGCATGTTTGTAGTTCATTTGCATCACCAGGTAAGGAAAAAGGTCCGGCTCCCCATATGACGTGTGGGTGAAATGCCGGACCTCACCCAACAACTAATGCACTGAAATCTGACCAATGGAAAATCATGTACACAAATGCTCACAGTCTGGGAAACAAGATCCAGACTAGGAGGCAACAATGACAGAGGCTAAACTGGACATAGTAGCCATTAGTGAGACATGGTTCACCAATAACCACACTTGAGAGACTTCAGTACATGGCTATGTGCTGTTCAGAAGAGACCAAGGTGCAAAAAGTGTGTGTGGGGGGAAGAGTGGCCCTTAATGTCAATGAAAACATCAAAGCTACAGAAATTCAGATACTCATAAGGTGCCAGAAGAACTGTAGGTCACCCTGGAAACAGGAAATGGGACAGCCATATGAACTGGGATTGTCTACAGGCATCCAAACCAGGGGGAGGATATAGACACATTACTGTTAGAAGATATACAAAACATGACAGCTAAACTGGAGGTTCTGATAATGGGAGACTTCAACATGCCAGGTACAGATTGGTCAATACCAGCAGGAACTTCTGCCAGCACTAGATGCATAGTGGATTATCTGCAGGGGGAGGGCCTCAAACAACTGGTACAACAACCCACAAGAGACAGGGCTATCCTGGATATAGTACTGACTAACGTGGAAAGGATCACAGATCTCCAGGTAGAACATCACCTGGGGGCCAGTGACCATCACATTGTATGGTTCAATTTGGCCACTAGAACTAAATCATCCAATTCCAAGGCAAAAATATGGGACTTCAGAGGAGCTGACTTTGATAAGATGGCCAACAGAGTTAAGCTAGCCCTGGCAGGAAGAAATGCAAGTCAGGGGGTACAGGCAAAGTGGGCAAGCATTAAAGATGCAATACTTGAAGCAACATCCCAGTGTGTTAGGGAGAAAGGCAAGAGCAAAAGAAGGAAGTAACCACTCTGATTCTCAAAAACAGTAGCAGAAAAGATCAGAGCCAAAAAGTTGGCCTGCACAAAATATAAGGGAACACAGCAGGATGAAGATAAGGAGGCATACCAAACTTCCCTAACGGAAGCAGAGAATGCAGTAAGGCAGGCAAAGGCCCAAACCAAGGAAACACTAGCACGAACAGTAAAAGAAAGGGGCAAGACTTTCTATAGATACATTAGTGAAAGGAGAAAGTCCAGAGGGGGTATTACTAAGATCAAAGGGGATAAGGGGGAATGTGTAGAGGTCCAAGTAAAAGCATCTATCCTAAATAGATACTTTTGCTCAGTATTTACAGAGGAGAAGGTAGGGCAGGGCCCACAGTTCAGTACCATGGACACAGGGGGGAGGGAGGTGTGCACATGTCCCTTCACAAAAGAAAGGGTCCTACAAGAGCTCGCTCAGTTCAAGGAGGACAAGGCAATAGGACCTGATGGCACACATCCCAGGGTACTAAAGGAGTTAAGGGTGGAACTAGCAGAGCCATTATCAGAACTGTTTAGTGAGTCTCTGAGCACAGGAGAGGTCCCAGAAGACTGGAGAAGGGCTCATGTGATCCCTCTTCACAAGAGTGGCAGCAGGGAGGAGTTAGGGAACTATAGACCAGTCAGTCTTACTTCAGTAGCGGACAAGATTATGGAGGCACTGCTTAAGGAAAGGATAGTGCAACAACTGGAATCCATAGGAGTACAGGATCCAAGACAGCATGGGTTTACAACAGGAAGGTTCTGTCAAACTAATCTTACAGATTTCTTTGACTGGGTAACCAGAGTGGTGGACCAAGGGAGTGCAGCTGATGTCGCCTACCTTGACTTCAGCAAAGCTTTTGATACTGTTCCACATAGAAGATTGATTAATAAGCTGGGTAGGCTCAGGATGGGTCAGAGGTTGGTCAGCTGGGTGGCAAACTGGATGACGGACAGAAAACAGAGTGGTGGTAAATGGTATACAGTCAGAGGAGAGTCAAGTCACAAATGGGGTATCTCAGGGATCAGTTCTGGGGCCAGACCTCTTCAATATCTTCATCAGTGACATTGCAGATGGACTGGAGGGTCAGGTTTGTCTGTTTGCAGATGACACTAAGATCTGCAACAGAGTAGATGATCCAGATGGGGTGGGCAGAATGAGAAGAGATCTGGATAAACTGGCAAAATGGTCGTAAGAGTGGCAATTGGGGTTTAATGCAAAGAAGTGCACGATCATGCACATAGGGAAGAGAAACCCAGAAGCTACCTTAAAGTTGGGAGGGGAGTTTCTGGCAATCACAAGGGAAGAAAGACACTTAAGCATCATCAACACAGATGACCTGAAATCATCCAAGCAGACCACTAAAGCAGTAGGTGAGGCTAGAGGGATGTTGGGGTGTATTAGTAGGGGTATCACAAGTCGTAAGAGGGAGGTAATAATCCCTCTTTACAAGACACTGGTTAGGCCCCATCTGGAGTACTGCACGCAGTACTGGAGGCTGCACCTGCACAAGGACATTAACAAAATGGAGGCAGTCCAGAGAAGGGCAACCAAAATGGTGCAGGGACTGCATCAGAAAACGTATGTGGACAGATTAACAGAGCTCAATATGTATACCCTAGAGCAAAGGATGGAGAGGTGATATGATTGAAACATTCAAACATCTTATGTGCATTAACAAGGTGAAAGAATCTAACATGTTTCAATATAAGAAAAATAGCAGGACAAGCTGACACAGCATGAGATTAGAGGAAGGCCGATTAAGGGGTAATGTGAGGAAGTTATTTTTCACAGAAAGGGTGATGGATGCATGGAATGGCCTACGTCAGGAAATGGTGGATATGAATACAGTGCAGGGCTTCACACAGGCATGGGATAGGCATAAGGGAGCAATACAGATGTGTATGAATAGATAGGCCATTGACAGAGTAAAGGCCTATGGCACATTCATAAGGTAGAAAAAATGGGCAGACTGGATGGGCCGTGTGGTCCTTATCTGCCATCAACTTCTGTGTTTCTATGTTTCTATTTGTTACTCACACAGCTATATCAGGAACTATCCCATCCAGTTATCTGCCAAGACCAACACGAATTGAACTAGACGTCTGACAGAGATATTGGTTTAACTGGAAAAAGGCAGCGCATGGGAGTGAGCACTAGGTGTACTGTGCTACCAAACACTAGCTTCAAAGAGTTTTACTTTAAAATAATGAATGTGTGACTTGTGCCAAAAAAGGACCTACCAGTGCCAAAATCCATCACAGATCACCCAATGAAAATACAAAAGGATCTTGAGGGCCCACAGCCCACCAATCAAATAAAACAAAACTGTGTGTTATAGTATTATTAGGTCTCAGTCTCATGCAACAAAAAGGAACACAAACATTTTAATGTGGGGCTGGACCAGTGACTAGAGGTTCTGATTGGATTCATGAATTCCTATGCTGAGGCTGACTGGGGGCCAGGCACATCACAAGCTGAGGTGATGGACTCCTGAGGGAGAGTTTGGACTGTTTAACATTTTGGCACCTCCTGCTGGGTGACCAAGGAGTGGCATTGGTATCAACTGTGAAGGCAGCCCCTTGCCTGCTCTGCTGGCTAGAGTGATGGTGCAAGCAGTGGTGACCGCAATTATCACTGTAGGGGAATGAAGAGGAAAAGGGTTCAAACAGAAAAAAACAACAGTAACATATTTGTCACAAGCTGGTTTACTTCTCACTTATCCCTTCTGTCATACTTGCTCTCCTAGTGCCAAGCTACCTTGGGACTGCTGAACGAAATGACCTAGTTCACAGGTTCCCCATGTCAGTTCAAGGTAGAAACCTAGGAATAACCACTTACAGTGCAACCTCGAAGTCACGAACACCATGGGAATGATGGGTGTTCATAACTCTGAAAAATCTGTATCTCTGAAACTAACAGAATTTGTTTAATAAATGGAGTCAAAAAACGGCATTAGCTTTGTTACTGCTTTATTTAATCAACATTTACTGTGCTGCACTGTATTTAAAATTAAAAAAAGCAATGTTCATGACTAAGCCTGTGAGTTTTTAAAGAAACTAATAATAGCACTCTGCTTTAATGGGCTATAGTGCTGTTTTGCAACCAGGTTATGCAGTCTTGTCATCTCTGAGCCAGTCCTTTTGTTCCACCTCGCTTTTTGCAGCGCTCTCTCTTCCATGAAATGTACTTGACTTTTGGCAACATTGTTGCACTCCTGGTCATCAAGTTCATCATCGGAAGGCCATAGCACATTCCAGGATCATCTTAAGGATTCCACGGTAATCCCATACCCGGCTTTAGAACTTGGTTGTCTGCAGAAAAGAGAGTGACCCCCTTTCTTTTCACACTGCCTGCCATGCTTAACACCACGTTAGCGCTAGCTTTAAATAAACACTTGCAATTAGCGCCTTTTAAAAGTTGAACCACAGGTGTTAGAGGTGTGACAGTTACAGATAATTGATGCCTGCATGGGGGGGGGAGGGTTTGGTTAACCAGTCAGTCAGGATTAGTGAAGTTCGTAACTCTGAGGTTGTACTGTACTTCAAACATTCTGACCCTTTCACTAGTGCAATGAGGTTTGCTTGGTATTGTGTCTTCAGGAAATTGACAAACAAATAGTGTAGTTGCTGTACTGGTCCTAGTAAGAACAGATCCAGAAGCAAATGGTTTGATACCTTTTATTGGACCAACATAGCTGTTACAACGAAAGAACAAAGTGCTCTAGCTTTTGGACCAACCAGGTCCTTCTTCAGAAGCTTTATGATAGTTATTTAAAAAATCCCATACTATTAACACCCAGATAATGCATAAAAAACAGAAATAATTATCATTGGTTTAACATACTCATTCAAAACATAACAGAAGATTACGTCAGAGATGCTAATTAACATCAGTATGCTTTTAGCTGAGAAGCCCCTGAAGGTCAAAGGTTATCAGAAAATAGCAACAAGCAGAGAGTTCTCCTCACATAAATTTTAAAAAGTCTCAGTATGTTTCAAGAAAACAGTCTACTGATTTGGGATGCTATTCTCCCTAATTATATGGACGATGAGGAGTTGACAACTTTAATTGCAAGTGTCCTTGTGTTTTAAAGAACACAGTCAATGAGAGGCAAATGTGTGGATAATAAATACATGCTAAAATAAGGCCAAACTGCAAGTTAAAAACAAGCCTCAAAATTGAAATAAACAAATTATTTATGTATATGGCATACAGATTGTTTAAAGTGAAGTTTACTCAAAGTGAGATGTTTCACACATAATGTAATATAGAACTTAGCCTGAGACAGTTTCCCCAACTATACTCTCAACCAGTTAATACAGTCCATAAACTTTAAGGCCTTCAGTGTTGTAACAGGAATTAATACATGATAATATAAATTGTAAGTATAAGTGCCAGATATATATTAAAAAAAACCCTACTTGTTAAGGACCCCCTAGAAATTGAGACCATGAGCCTGATATGTACACATAGTGTTAGTGTAAAACAAACATGTACAGACTCAGTCTAAGGAATCTGAATAAAAACACATAGGAATTAAATCCCCCAGCATCCCTCTTCCCGGGGAAAGACAACTAGTTAGAATGAGATATATGTACAAGAGTCCTAATACATCATCATTCACACCAATCTTTGCAATATTTACCCAAAGGAATTAAATCTTTCATGAACTCCAAGTAATTGAGATATGCATCTTAATATGTACAGAATTTAAAAATGTGACAGTGTGTAATCCAACCACAGACAACTAGTAGAAGGAAGTAAATGTTCACTATATATGAGAACTAAGAGTCCTAGCTACTGTAACAACATTATGTCATGTGCCTGAATAAAAGCTTACCTCAATATCACCACAATAATTACAGCCAGTATACCCACAAAAAACACCCCAACACCCACATAAAAATTGCCCCATGCCACACCCCCAACACACACGCACACACACACACACACCCAGTGTGAAGGTGAGAAGCCAACATGTAGATAACCAGACAAAGGGGACTCTATAAGCATAAAACTAAGAAAATCAAACGCTCGCTGAAGAACTAAAGTATTTATGTCCATCCTTTGAAGTAAAGGTCTATGTAAGTTTAAATGGAATAATGTGTCATATACCCCACATCATTCCATCCGCCACCATATTGAGAAGTAAAATAAGTCTAATTTCAGAAGCCCGTCTCTGTTGTGTACTGTTGAAATGTCCTTTTAAGACCATCACAGACATATCTAAGATTGAGTGGCCATCCTGGGAGAAGTGTTGCACCACTGGTTTGTCAGTCATCTTCATATTAATAGAATGCCTGTGTAAATTCATTTTAGTGCGGTGTTGTTACTTTGTCTCCCCCACATAACCTGTGTGAGGACATTTCTTGCATTAAATGAAATAAACAACATTACTTGATGTACATGAAGAATTCCCCTGTATCCTGAATTGTCTGTTTTGTGATGTAACCACACAATCTGAAGTGGAAATGTGATGCTAGCCATCTGCTTGTTGTTATTTGTATTATATTTTTGATATAAATATGTTTAGACTTCTGCTTAGAAAAACAGGCCAGGCAGCAAAGCCTCGTGGAACATGGGATTTTAAAATAGAGGAAAGAGGGGTCTGCACTCTCACTGACCCCATGGCTAATCTAATTAAGGGCTTCCTTTTGACACCAGGTTGTAACGGGTTTTAAAACCAGTTACTACTTTGAACCTAGGAAACCTATTATAAAATGTTTCATTTTATGACATCAGGAGGTAAGCCAACTCTGACAGTTACCTGTGAAAATCTTCACATAGCTAAGAGAAGTGTTTTTCAAGATGTTCTTCTGAAGATCAAAGGGATATTCTGTCCAGTCTTAATTCATGCTCTGTGACTCACTAATTAAAAAGAATATATATTTTTTTTAAGTGGGATGTTTAGCAATGTGCAGATGCATGTGACTAATTCAATCTGCAGGAATGAGAGTGACCTCACAGCCAGCATCACCACAGAGCTGTGACCTCACAAGCTGGGTGAGACCCTTTTTCCCTCATGATATTGTCAAGTTGCTGAGGGAACATGGCATACTTGTGTTTGGACTTTCAAGAGACAATTGTGTTCTGGACTCTTAAGAAGCACGTCTACCAAAATTAGGTAATTTCAGCACCTATTTACCAACTGAAACTGGGGTAGGAGCAGTTACTCAGTATAAGGTGGCTTGTTTATACTTGTCCATTTATTTTTATGACTGTACCATTAATGTTATATGTTCTGTGTTTTGTATTTTATGCGCTATTTTTAATTTTAGTAAACTCTGTTTTCCTTCAAATCTTGCCTGAGCCATTTTCTCATTCTGAGTATGACTGCTGGGACAGTGTTGATAATGCTGACAGAACTGTTAACATGCTTATAGTATGTCACCACATGCAGCAAGGTAAGAAAATACCTAGGTCTCAATTGAGTCAGAAGGGTGATTGTGAACCAGGTTGTGTGCCCGCTGGATTAAGTATTGCACTGCTTTCCTTGAAGAGGGTGTGATATTTGTACCTGTTACCTGGTCGTGCTAATGAAAAGGGTTCATATTTAACCCCAGGACTCAAGACTGGTAGTTGATTGGACCCAAAATAGACAGGTTGGTGTCCCTGTTTGTCTCCTGTTCATGTAATGCACTTGGAGGTTGGGCACTGTGGGAGCAGAGGGCCTGACCCCCAGAGGGTGTTTGTGACAGAAATGAGCTTACAAGTCTTACTTCTCAGTTGATGACAGGGTTATGTACCATATGATGTCATGGTATTTGGTTGTGGTTCAAGTAGACTCCTAATAATCAGGTTAGCTAAATTAGGTGGTTGTTTAAAAGATAGTAGTGGTAGTTCTTGAAAAATACAATTAAGGGTTCCATCCTCACTAATTATTGGGTGGAGATCCTTAATAATCTTACGTAGAAGTTCAAGTTCAGGATGATATGTGACTACTAAGTGTAGTCTGTTGATAGTGGTCCTTTCGTTATATTGCAGTAGTTGTTCTCTTGGTACTTGTGTTGCACATTTCACTGCTCTGTCAATTTCTCTGGACGAGTGTCCCCGCTCAATAAAGGTGTTTTTCAACATAGTCAAATATGTGTCTCTGTCTTCATCATTTGAACAGGGGCGGTGATACCGAAGTGCTTGACTATACATGACAATTTTTTTTTTTGTGTGTGTGGCTTGGGTGATTACTTTTCCTGTGTAAGTATCTCTGTCTGCCTGTTGATTTCCTGTAAATATAGGTGTGTAGGGTTCCATCCTTGATAGTGACAGTGGTATTACACTGGTGGCAGAATATTCAAGGGAAAGCTTTATTGTTGGGTAGAGGTTATTAAGTTCCTGATGAAAATCCTTAAGTGTGTCAGTGCCCTCTGTCCAAATTATAAACAAATCATGTGAGCACAGGCTCTGTGTTGCCAAACACACATATACAACTGACACTGTGGTGGTATCAAACTCCCTAGCCCAGTCACAAGGATCGTTGTGGCACTTGAACTCGTTGCCAGCCCTCCCCAGATGTGGTGCACCACCATGCAGCAGTTGCCTTGGCCTGGATCGCCTCCCAATGCAGTGACCCGAGCTTGGGCCAAAAGTTGGGTCACCAGCATAATGCCCTACCACTGGGCCATCAGGGCGGCAAAACTTAACCAATTTAAAAATCTGTGAATATCACAATAATGTGTTCACTTGAAAACATTAACACATCACTCCCCATTTTATTCTTCAGGGTCTGCACCCATGGCAGTGCACTGACTGAGATACACAAACACCTAAAACCGAGGTAGAATGGCAGAGATAAGGAAGAATGGGAGTAAAAACAGGAGAGGAAGGGAGGGAAGACATGAAGACAGGAGGGGATCTACTAGAAGGGGAGGTTGCAAAACTTGGAAGGCCATGTGCACGAATGCCCGCAGCCTGGGAAATAAAATCCCAGACCTAGTGGCCTTGATGGCAGAGCAGACCTGGACTTTGTCACTGTTACCAAGACATGGTACACGGGGGAACCATGAATGGGATATAGCCATTACATTCTATTTAGAAAAGGCAAGGTGGGAAAAATGGGTGGATGGGTGACTATCTATATCAGGGAGGGAATTAAAGCAAATGGGGAGGGAGTGAAAGCACTGAGGGTCACCCTGGAGACAGGAAATGGCACTGCCATTTGCACAGGCATGATCTACAGACACCTGGCACAAGGGGAGGAGATGAATAGGGTACTAGTTGAAGCCATCCACAAAATGATAGCCAGAGGTAATGTGCTGCTGGTGGGAGACTTCAATTTGCCTGATGTGGATTGCAGCACCAAGGCTGCAGCCACAGCCAGGAGCAGAGACATCCAGGATGCCCTGCTGGGGGCGTGCCTCAAGCAACTTGTGGCAGAACCCACCAGAAAAGGGGGCAATATTGGACCTGGTACTCACCAATGGGGACAGAGTAACTGATGTAATGATGGGTAGCCACCTGGGGTCCAGTGATCATCATATGGTGTGGTTCAATGTGAGAACAGTGGAGGAGTCAAACCACACAAAAGCAAGGGTCCTGGATTTCAGACGGGTTGACTTTGCAAAAATGTGGGAATGTCTCAAGGAAGCCCTGGCAGGGAAAGAAGGGGGATGTAGAGAAACAATGGGCTAACCTTAAGGGAGCCATAGCAGAGGCAACAAGTCTTTGTGTTACACAAGCAAGCAAAACAAAGAGAAAGAAAAAAACACTATGGCTCTCAAAGGAAGTGGCCGGGAATGTAAGAGAGAAAAGGCTAGCTTTCAGGAGGTACAAGGAAACAAAGGGGAGACAGGGGCTGTATCTGGAAAAGAAAAGGGAGGCAGAGAAAGCAGTCACGAGCACAAAGGCACAAACTGAGGAAAAAATAGTCCACACAATTAAGAAAGGAGACAAGGTCTTTTCAGGTACATTAGTGATTATATCCTTTAGCCACTAGAGGGCCCAGTTATAAGCACACTTACCCAATCCAACACAATATAGTTCCTGTCTCATTTCATTTATTGTGTGGTCAGTCTCTCACTATTCATATGTCTTTGCCCCTCCCTCTTCTACTGATTTATACTGATTTTTCCCATTTGCCGCTTATAGTCTTTTCGCCCACTAAAGGGATTTCCCCCCAACCATTCCAAAGCTGCTCTACATCTCCTTGCTCTCTACTACTCCTGGCACTCTTCCTTTACTGCTCAGCTGCTATGGGTACCTACACTCCATTACTAAGTCTGCTCTCCTTCACCCTCTCGGTACAGACCTCACACAGACTGGAGCACCTTTCCTCCACACTAGGCACCTCATCCCCAGACTACCCCACAGTGACTCGGCCCTCCCTCACCCTCGACACACCCATGACCCACAAACACCCCCACCCTGCCAACACCCCCACTCCCTCCACCCTCCAAGGCCTGACCTGGACCCAGCTCTCCCTTGCCATTCCACCCTTCGCACTTTATCTATCCCATGCACCCTGATTCCAAAGTCCTCAGCTGGGTGTCAACCAAGGGGTCTCCATTGCCACCTGCCACTAACCAGAATAATTACACTGCTATTATTATTATCTGGTAATGTACACCCAAACCCAGGACCTATTGCTTCCAGCCCTTCTAAACCCAGTACTGCAAATGGCCTCCACTTTGCATCCTTAAACATTTGCAGTCTCCTAAAGAAATCTGTTGCCTTCCAGTGCCGGGTCATTCAACATCAACCTGACATAATTGCACTGGTACAGACTTGGCTCCCCAAATCCACCCCTGACTCTGCTATCACTCTCCCTGGATATACCATCTACAGGGAAGACTGAGTAGGCAAACGCGGTGGTGGTTCCACACTACTCATCCGGGACTCCCTTATAGGTCAGGCACTCCCAGCTCCTAAACTTGATTATGGAGCCCAAGCCCTCACCTTAAAAATCACATCTGACCCCACCCAAGGTCCTCTCTTCCTCATAGTCTCCTATGTACCACCGAGGAATAAAAACCAAGCGATACAGTCCCTCGTTGACTATCTCACATCTTTCTCTCACAAAGTGAAGCAAGTCATCCTAGGTGATCTCAATGTTAACTGGCTTGCCTCCACTGCTCCCATATAAGCGACCTTTGCTGCCCTGGATATGTCCCAGTTAGTCACCCAGCCCACCAGATTCAACCACTCTACTGGCACCAGCACTCTCCTAGATGTTATTATATCTAACCACCCCTACAAAATCTGGGATGTCACTGTCCTCCCCAACTCTCTTAGTGATCACTCCCCAGGCCTCTGTCTCTGGTCATCCTCCACTCTGAAGACAGTGTCCCAGGCGACTCTACACCACCGTTTATGCCCTGGAGGCCTCCGAAAATTAAAACAATACCTAGCCAGTGATATCTCCGATCCCAAAACCAAACAAAGACTCTTCAATTCCATCTATGTGTAGACCTATTTCTATCTTAAATAATGATTATAAAATCTTCATGACGATATGGGCGACTAGGTTAGAAACAATTTTGCCTTCTATTATTCATCAAGACCAGACAGGTTTTATAAAAAAAAGAAATACAACAGACAATATTAGAAGAACTTTTATTTTGATTGAATATATTCAAAAAAGAAAGATTCCAGCGGTAATGTTAAGCCTGGATGCTGGGAAGGCGTTCAGCAGGGTGTCCTGGGATTTCTTATGGGACACCCTGTCGAAATTCCAATTTCCAGAAACTTTTGTGGGTTGATTAAGAAACATATACAATGCTCCTCGAGCAGACATCCGTATAAATGGAGGGTTATCTGCCCCTTTCCCATTAACTCATGGTACACGTCAGGGGTGTCCACTGTCGCCCTTATTATTTGCCATCTACATGGAGCCCTTGGTGTTGGCTCTTCATGAGGATAGGGAGGTGGAGGGGATCCCACTGGGACAAAGAGAATATAAGCTCAATTTATTTGCTGACGATATTCTGCTTATTCTGATATCCCCGGAAATTTCTATTCCAGCCACATGGCATATACTAAAAAATTCGAAAAAGCAGGGGGATTTAAACTTAATATGAATAAAACTGAAGTCTTGCTTTTAAATTTTCGCCCCAGCAGTGAAATGCATCTGACTTATCCCTTAAAATGGAACTCTACTAAAATTAAATATCTTGGAGTTTATCTTTCCTCAAATTTGGAGGTAATAGAAACAACAAACTATGAACCCCTAACTCAAACAATTCAACAAGAACTTAAAAAATGGTCAGCCTTACACTTATCCCTTTTTCAACAGGCAGAACTGCTGCGAATGAATGTACTTCCGCGACTTTTATACTTATTTCAAAATATTCCCTTTTTTCCTTGGGGATTTTACTTTAAATCCTGGGGAAAAATCTTTTCGGGTTTCGTGTGGGGTAACCATAAGCCCAGGATACATTATTCAATCTTAACATTATCTGTGGCCCAGGGTGGTATTAATTTACCAAATCTAGAACTATACGCAGCAGCTGCCTTTCTTAAAATATTGATATTATGGGCATCAGGGAAATTCTCGGCACCATGGAAAATACTGGAGTTTGAAATCAATGATATGTACGACATTCACAGGCTTTTGTTTTCTTCTCCGGGGAAAACCCCTCCACTTAAGAATTTTACTAAGATTACAGCTAGTGTTTTAAAGATTTGGTATAGGATGAGGGAAAAACCATACTTGAATCTGATTTATACATACTGTATGATACTCTCATACGATGAGCAATTTATTCCATCTCACTCAGATCAAACTTTTTCACAATGGAGACAGGGGGTCTTATCCCATATTTTCCAGTTTCTAGATGAAAAGGGAATGTGCTTATTTGAAGAACTAAGAGCAAACTATAAATTAAGAAGAAATGACTTCTTTAGATATTTACAAATACGAAACTATATTTTAAGGAAAAGGAACATGGAAGCAAAATTACCAACCCCTATGAACCTAAATTTAAAACTATTCATAGACACTATTAAAGGCCAATTGGCAGAGCATTTGATAGGGAACATCTACAAGGGACTTAGAGACCAAGTTCAAGAGTCAACATTGTCCATCCTAGAGAGATGGAACTCAGAGTTAGGTCTTTCCATCTCCCCCACCCTTTGGACACAGACAACAGAGTAAGCCATTAAAATTACTTCCTCCATATTCTGGAGAGAATATGCATGGAAATGCAGAATTCGCTATTTCTGCTCACCAGCTTTGCTGGCTGAATACCTGCCAGAAATGTATGGTCATTGCTGGAGAGAGTGTGGATGCACTTTAGCTAACCTAGGGCATATCATGTGGTTTTGTCCAATATTAATGCCATTCTGGTGCTCCCTTCAGGGGGAATTAACAGATTATACCCCCTTGAAGGCACTCTGCCGAGGCGCTAGGGGTTCTCACAACTGGTGAAATAAAACAGATATTGGATCTGGCAATATTGCTTCCTTTGATGTTGATGAGCGCTACTTGTTTTGGAGATTTGTTGGAATCTTTTTTAGGTTCATTACCTTAGTAGCAAACTCCTCCGTGTGTGAGCACAGGCATCTTCTTTGGAACTTTGGAATTAACAAATTGCTTGGGCGAGACAATAGAATTGACAGCGGAGATGGTTCTACTGTCGATATATCCAGACCTGTCCCCCTCCTGGGAAAAAACGCTAATGCCCATTTTTTTTGCTTGCAGCAAAAAAAGGTGCTAACTAGAAAATGGATGAAAAAAGTAATACCAACAATACAAGAATGGAGAGAAGTTATAATTGATATATATAAAATGGAAGGTTTATCAGCACAGCTAAATGATAGAATACCGAGTTTCCAGAACAAATGGAGAAGATGGTCTCTATACCAAGCTCGTATAGACAAAGAATTTACTCCTTAGTAGGAGTGGGGGGTCCTGCCTCATCTTCCACCTTTCTTTTTCATTTTTCTCCTGCTGGTCTGTACTGAAATAGGGAGAAGAGTGTCTTAACTTTTAAAATAATGTAAAAGCATATAATTTGAACAAAGTGTGGCTATCACTGTCAGAAATGGATATATGTGTATTGTGTGTGAAATGAAAACCCTTTTTTTTTTAATAAAAATCAAAGTTAAAAAAAACAACAAATACCTAGCCCAGCTAGACTGGTCCCCTATCCAGCACACCCCTGACATTGACTCAGCTCTTGACCACTTCACAAATGCCTTCTGTAAGGCTTGTGACCTTTTCGCCCCCCTCACCAGGATCCGCTCCAAAGAATGCAGTGCCCCATGAATCACCCCACCCCTCCTCCAGAGACTCAAAAACAGAGATAATGTCTGGCACATTGCTGTAGAATCTGAAAAGGCATCTGACAGACAGGCTTACAATGCAGAATGCAATAAGTGCACTTGGGCCATTAGGCGGGCCAAGGCAGAGCACTACCAGATCACCCTCACTTCCACTTGGGGTTCAGACCGGACCTTCTGGGATAATATGAAAGAGCTAAATGGGAAGTCCTACTCCCCCCACCATCTCAGCTCTCCATCAATGGCACTCCCACCACAGATCCACTCCTCATAGCCGATTGCCTTAACACTGCCTTCTCTGACCTAAGCTCGGTCCTCCCCAGCAGCTTCTTTGACCCAATCCCCACCTCTCTCCCTCCAGTCCTGCATCGCCCACCATTCTACCTGCACACCCTATCCCTCCAAGAAGCCAGGCCATGACTGCTAAAAGCCTTAGGCAGCAATAACCCCAGCAGTGACCCCCTCAACTCCAGGATCCTCCGTATGGTCTTGGACGAAGTCCTAGTCCCCCTGACTGACCTTCTAAACTGGTCTCTATGCCTGGGTCAGTTCCCAAGTGCTTTAAAAACTGCTGAAATCACACACATACATAAGACTGGGGACCAATCCACCCCCAACAATTACTGGCCCATCTCCATCCTCCCCCCACTCTCTAAAGCCCTTGAAAAAGTGGTGTTGATCCAGCTCTCTGAATACCTAACCAAGTATGACATTATGTGCCCAGAGCAGCACGGTTTCTGCCCAGGACACAGTACAACCATGGCTGTCCTGGAATTCTCCCAACACCTGCATGCTGCTCTCAACTCTGGCAGCCTTGCAGGAGCAGTGTTCATTGACCTCTCCAAGGCCTTTGACACTGTCTGTCATCCCGTTCTACTCTACTCTCTCCACCAACTTGGCTTCTCTAGTGGTCCCATTTCCTGGTTCTCTAGCTACCTTTCTGCTAGATCCCAGTGTGTCAAGATCAGCGGCACCCTCTCCAGCACTCTTCCTGTTCACTCTGGGGTCCCTCAGGGCTCCATCCTGGGTCCAATACTTTTTAGTCTCTACCTCAACACCCTCTCCAGCTCATGTACCGGTAAAATGCTCCTCTACGCCGATGATGTAGTCCTCGTTGCCTCACATCCCAATCCCACCTCCCTCCAATTATCCCTCCAGCAAGCTTACAACCATGCCAAAAGGTGGTTCAGAGACTGCAGACTGGTCATTAACCTGAAGAAAACCAAATCAATGCTCTTCTCCCACCACCAAAATAAAGCTAAAAATACCCCCCTCTTGATTATCCCCAGCACTCTGCACCCGCTAGAACAAGTGACCACATACAAGTACCTAGGCATCACGTTCAATACTGCCCTCTCCTTCCACACCCACATTAATGCCCTGTCAGCTACCATTAACTCTCGGATTGGCCTGCTATACTGGCACAAGGACTGCCTGCCTCAGGTTGCCCTCAGGCTGGCCATCACCTCCTCCATCTTGTCCCTCGTGGACTATGGCTTGCCCATCTACTCTGCAGCTGACAACACTGCCCTCTCCAAAATCCAACTCTCCATCAATAAGGCCTGTAGGCTCCTGACCGGTGCCCCCAGCCATACTCATACCTGCCTTCTCTATACTACCACCAATCTTCTCAACTTTGAGAAGCGACTGCTCTACCAGACCTGCCTTCTCGCTAAGAAATCTCTGCTAGGATTCTCCCCTTGGGGGTCTCCACCTCCCTACAGCAGCCATCTTCGTCCATCACCACCCGTAGCTCTGTTAAGGCCACTTTCAAGGTGCCCAGAACCAAGACCTCTCTTGCTCAGAGATCCTTTCTCTACCAAGCCCCCACCTGGTTCAACTCCCTCCCTAACTGCATCTCCAACTTGCCAAAAATTAGGTCCTGCAAAACAGCCCTTCGGAACCATATCTTTAATACCCGCTGTTGTAGGTGCAACTAACCCCTTGTTGTAACCTGTTGTTCCCACCCGCCTTGCCCCCTGGCTCAACAATGTCCACTGGACAGCCCCTCCCTCCCTCCCTCCCCAGACCTACCCCTTCCCTACTAGATCCAACCAGGGATGTAACCCACTATCTTCTCTGAGGACCTACTATATCCATGACTGTAACTCACAATTTTGTAACATTATGTAACCTAAATAACATATAAACTACTACATTATGTAACCTAAATAACATATAAACTACTACATTATGTAACCTAAGTGTATCTATGTTAAATGTTCCTTTTACTGCACTTGTAATGTCATCCTCTGTTTTAATCTGCACTGTAATAACTATCTTGATGTCTGCCCCCCCGTGATGAGGTGCCTTTGTAAATGAGTCTCTGACTCAAAGGTTGTAAACCCGATTTGTAATGAATACATGATAGAAAGAAGACATGGGGTGGGATTGTGAGGTTAAAAAGGGAGGTGTGCGGAGGGGGACCTAGAAAAAGCAACAATCCTGAACAACTATTTTTGTTCAGTATTCACAGAAGACGGGGATGGGAAAGGACCACTACTGATGGATAGGAGTACCAGTGGGAGAGGTGGACACCGGCCCATTTACAGAGGAAAGAGTCCAAAGGAACTCGAGAATCTGAAAGTGAACAAGGCTATGGGGCTGGATGGGATACATCCAAGAATATTAAAAGAACTTAGAGAGGTGCTGGCAGCACCACTAATATCCCTATTCAAAAAATCAGTAGAGACACGGGTGGTTCCAGGGGACTGGAGGAGGACAAATGTAGTCCCTTTCCACAAAAGTGGGAGCAGGGAGGCTGGCAACTAGAGGCCAGTCAGACTGACAGCAGTGGTTGGGAAATTAATGGAATCACTGCTAAAGGAAAGGATTGTGATAATTCTTGAATCCAGCAGAGCACAGGAGCCAAGGCAACATGAATTCACAATGGGAAGGTCTTGTCAAACAAATCTGATAGATTTCTTTGCCTGGGTGACCAGGGAGGTAGATAGGGGAGGGGCATTGGATGTGGCCTACCAAAATTTCAGCAAGATCTTCAACACTGTCCCACATAGGAGGTTGATAACTAAGTTTGGCAGCCTGGAAGTGGGCCTCAAGGTGGTAAACTGGGTCAGAAACTGGTTGAGTGACAGGACACAGAGGGTGGTGGTAAATAGCATTCAATCAGAGGAAAGCGGGGTAACCAGCGGGATGCCACAGGGATCCATGCTGGGCTCAGTCCTCTTTATTGTCTTCATAAGCAACATTGCAGAGAGGCTGGAAGGGAAGGCATGCCTCTTTGCAGATGATACTAAGATCTGCAACATGGTCGACACTCCGGGGGGTGAGGAAATGAGGAAGGACCTAAACACGCCTGAGGAGTGGTCAAGAGTGTGGCAACTAAGATTCAATGCAAAAAAGTGTAAAATCATGCAGTTGAGGCACAGAAATCCAAAGGAGGAGTACAAGATTGGGGGGGCGGAGCTACTGACGGCCACCAGTCAAGAAAGGGATCTAAGGGTAATCATATCTGATGACCTAAAGGTATCCTAACAATGTGAGAAGGCTGTGGGGAGAGCCAGTGGGATGCTATGATGCATAGAGAGAGGTATCACCAGCAGAAAAAAGGAGATGGTTATGCCACTGTACAGATCACTAGTGAGACCTCATCTGGAGAACTGTGTCCAGTTCTGGAGGATGCATCTCTGGAAGGACATAGACTAAATAGAGGCAGTCCAAAGATGGGCAACAAAAATGGTGCAAGGACTGTACCAAAAGTTATACAAATAAAGGCTAGAGGACCTCAATATGTATTCCCTGGGGAAGGGGGAGGATATGAAAGAGACATTCAAGTACATCAGGGGTATAAACAAGGTACAGGAGGGTAGCATCTTTCAGAAAAGGAGGTGCACAAGAACAAAGGTGCATTATATGAGGCTAGAGGGGGTAGGCTCAGGGGCAACATGATGAAGTACTTTTTCACAGAGTAGCGGATGCTTAGAACAGCCTCCATGTGGAAGTGGTGGGGGCAAAAACAGTAGGGGAATTTAAGAATTCATGGGATAGACATGAGTACTCTAGCAATGGAGAAGAGATGGTAAGCCACAGATTAACTAGGGTCTGCGGTAATGCATTAGGTAGGGAAACGGGGCAGACTAGGTGGATCACACAGTCCTTATCTGCCATCACCTTCTGTGTATCTGTGTAAACAGACCAAGATATCATAATCTCCAGGCTTGAAGAAAATCTATAGTACTGGCAGGGTATGCATCGAGCACTGTTCATACCCTGGGGGGTGGGCAGTCAGGAAGGTAATAGGTTTTTTTGACTCCCCAACTCAATACACAAAAATGTTTTGCATAATTTTATCTGTTTTTGGTTGTATTGTCATTATACTTTTTATTATTACTGTGAAACTTGTATGATCTGCCTGCTATGTCTTAATAGTACCTGGTTCAATTTTCTTCTTTTAGCTTTTGTATATGAGATCATATATGTAAACTGTATCCCCTTCCCTTCTCCCCCAGGACGCATCTGGAAATGAGCTGTTATAGCTCAGTGTGCCTTTCCTGGTGAAACTTTTCAATAACTAACTAACTAACTAACTAACTAACTAACTCACTAACTAATATGATTGGGCAACTGTTTTCACTCAGTATACCTGAAACAAAAAAAAAAAATAGCAGAATTTTGCAAACAGTCTCAGCTATAAAGAAAAACAGTTTTAACTAAAGATGTAATACTTAGCTTTTAAACAATCTGTGACATCTCTTGTAAAATTTTGAAAAAAAAAACAGTGTACTTGCAAACAATGCTATCCCCAGGTGGTAGCATGTGAGGTTGGTACCCGAAAGATGGCGCCATCCAAAACAGCGACGTGAAGTAGGCGAAAGCCCAAAAGGTGAGGGGGCAGGGAGGGCAACTGGATGTGGTGTTGTGGGTGACCCTACCAACAGGATGTCGCTATAATGCACATCGCCACATGGGGGATCGAGCGGCCTGGGAGGGGTGGAGGGGATGGGGATGGCCTGTGGTCAGCTGCTGAGCTGTGCCATGTCATCAGGGTTGACACCGCTTGCAGTGCTGGGGTTCCGGATTCGGGTCTGGGTCAGGGCTCTACTACATTTTGTGCCATGGCCAAAGCGTTATCTATATTTTGCTTTTCACCCTCGACATACCCCCAGGGTTTAGAATCCTTAGGGAGGGTGCGGGGTGAAGCCCCCGTGGTGGTGTGGGTGGTGCACCTCCCACAGAAAGCAAAGTATAGAAATACCTGGCACCGTTCTTCCATGCACCGAGGATGTCAGGGTGGGGAAATTGTTTTTCGCTGCCCTGACGTCATGATAATGCGAGTCACCATTCAGCGTTTGTTATTATCACATAGAACCTCCACATGCTACATATTTTTTATATTTATCTTCCTCACTTTTTTATTGCTTTTTTTTTTAAATTTAAGTTTATTGGTTTCAAGAATAATACAACCAAAAACCCATAACAATCAAGAAACAAACCGGTAAACCTAGGTCAAACCAAGACCCCCCCATAACAAATGTAATAAATAACAAGCACATTTGAGAGTAAAAGCAACATAAGATATCTGTCTATCAATCAAAGTGCCAAAGAGTATATACCCCTCACCCCCTCCCCTCCCCCCCCCAGGGTGCACCCGCTAAAAATCATAAGACTTACAGCTTCTAAAATCTGGATATCCACACCTATTAAACAACCTATTTAATAACCTAACCAACAGTCCAAGTTATAGTAAAGGGAACGTATCTTAAAACCACAATAAGACCATATACTAAAAGGTAATGTCTACTATGCTATATGGTATGAGGTCCAGGGATCGGGTCACCAAACCTTATCATTAAGGTAAACAAAGAGACTGGAGCTACCCCATCTTTTATGAAATAAGTCCACACGATTCTTATAGCTGGCAATCAAGTTTTCAGACTGGATGCACGACATCAACTCCTTTAACCAATCCGCATGATAGAACCAACTGGTCCTTCCAGTGCCTTAAAACCAGCTTCTTGACTGCCATAGATACCAGGGCCATATGATACCTACGTCCACACTATCTATCAGAGAAAAATCACCCAATACACAAATTCCTGGAGAAAAAAACCTGCTCAGACCCAGAAGGGGATCTAAATTATCCCGAATCAAGGACCATAGTGGGGCAACTTTAGCACACTCCCAAAAAACATGAGTCAGAGTGCCCTCACCTTGTGAACACCTGAAACACACTGGAATGGGGATCAGTTTACGTTGAAAAAGCTTGACTGGAGTGTAGTATAACTTGTTAACAATATTATATTGCACTAACCGAAACCTATCCTGGGTGTGGTATCTATGTAGGTTAGGCCAAAAAGTTCTCCACAATGGTACATCATCAAGAAGGAGATGTGTCCAGACCGAGGGGCCTCCAACCTCCTCCCCCAAGTTAAAAGTCAAGAGGTAGGAGTAAATCTGTGAAATGGAATGGGGCTGGGATGCCAGCATAATAATGTTGGAGAGAAAGGGATGTACCGCGGATTGCTTAAACACTGATCCGAATTTATTACTCACCAGGTGCTGGAGCTGGAACACCTTAAAAGTCTCTCTGCTTGGGATATCGAATCTGGTTAAGATATTGCTTGAAGTAAAAAGCGAAGCTTGGCCGAACAAATGTTCAACCCTGGAATCTTTAAGTTGTGGGAGCCAGTTTAGTCCTAACCAAGAATCTCCTAATCTAATATTGGGATTGAGAATAATTGGCTGCCCTAAATCCGTGGTTAGAAATCCGGAAGAACCTAAGACATTGGGCCCACACTTTAAGAGAGACGCCACCGTGTCATCAGAAATCAGTTGTGAGAGTGTTTTCGGGGTAAGATAAGGTAGAGTGGATATGTCAAATCTAAGCTCGGAGAGGAAGGCCGATTCCAACTGAAGCCAGATTGGGGAAGAATTCTCAGCATTCTGAAGAACCACCTTCCCAACTTGGACAAGTGGGCTTCAGTAATATAGCTGAAAATTGAAGTCTTAAGCTCCTCTTTCTTTAGGAGTGATAGGGAGCCATAGGAGTAACGCCCTTTCCCTCTCCAGATGAAAGTGGAAAACAGACTTTGGAGCTGCTGGAAGAAGGAAGAGGGAGCCAGAGGTTGGTAAGGTTCAGTGGGTCAAAAATCGGGGAAGGACATTCATCTTAATGATACTGATTCTGCCTCACAAGGAAATAGGAAGGGATGCCCAACGCTGAAAATCTTGACTAATCGAGTCTCTGATCTTAATTAAATTTAGTTTCTTGAGCAAGAAAGGGTCAGTAGAGAAGTAGATCCCCAGATATTTAATTGAGCTGGAAGTCCATTTCATTCCAAAAAGGAAGAAAGCCTCTCTTAAAGGTATAATTATTTAAGGGAAAGATCTCACATTTCAAAGTGTTTAACTTATAGCCAGAGAAGGAGCTAAACTGCCTAATAATATCCAGGGCTGCTTCTAAAGATGCTACTGGATCTGACAGATGTAACAGAACATCATCTGCATACGCAGAAAGAACTAGCTCCCGGCTTTGGAGCCTGACCCCTCTTACCCAAGGGGAAGACTTAAGATTTATCAGTAGAGGCTCCAAGTATAAGTTGAACAATAAAGGAGAGAGGGGGCAACCTTGTCTAGTACTGGCAAGAAGACTGAAAGAGGGGGATAAGACCCCATTGCAATAGATTTTTGCAGAGGGGCACCTATAGAATACCTGTATCAGGTTCAAAAAGGGAATCGGGGAAGCCCATTTCCTCCATCACTATCCATAAAAAGGACCAATCGACCCGATCAAATGCTTTCTCAGCATCTAAAGAGACTAGTACAATTGGGTCTGAGACGGACCGGGCGTACTGCGAAATATGCGATAGGGTCCTCAGATGGTCAGCTGCTGATCTCCCTGAGACAAAACCTGCCTGCTCAGGGCTCAAAAGCTCCGGCCAGATCTTTTTAATCCTCTCAGCAAGTATTTTAGCTAGTATCTTAACATCATAGTTCTGGAGAGAAATAGGACGGTAACTAGCCGGATCAGAAGGCTCCTTGTCCACTTTAGGAATTAACACTATAGTGGCCTCGAACAAAGCCGGATCAAGTTCCAATGCAACCGGGAAGTAATTATATAGCTTAAGCAAAATAGGGATTAAGTCTTTGGCAAAAACTTTGTAAAAATTTGCTGGAAATCCATCTGGGCCCAGTGCTTTGTCCGGGGTCAAGGAGGCAATAATGCTTTGGATTTCTTCAGCTGAGATAGGAGCCAATAAGCTCGCTTGTTGGGACTCCAATATACTCGGAACACCAATTCCTCTTATGTAGTTTCTGACGTCTGCTGTCGAATGGGATGTCGGAGGGGACTGTAAAGACTTGAATAGTATTCCCTAAAGACCTGAGCAATCTCTCTGGGCGAGGAGACAGTGCTTCCAGATGAGGAAACCAGAGAAGAAATGATCCTAATCCTTCGCTTACGCAAACGCAGAGCTAATAATCTGGCCGGATTTCTCGCCGAGATCAATATACTTAGCCTGGGTTTTCACCAGACAGTACTCTATCTTTTCTTTCAGAAGGTCCGGTATTCATTCTTAACTGAAAGAAGCTCCTTAAGATCCAAGACCGAAGAAGTTAATAAGTACCTACCTTCTAACTCCCTAATCCTACCCACCAATTCTAACGACCTAGCTAATCGTGCCTTCTTCCTAAGGGAAGCCATCTTAATAAAGTCACCCCTAAGATAACACTTTAACGCTTCCCATATCATATCCACTCTAGGGGTGGAATCCATATTATCGGCCAAGAAGAGAGATATTCTAGAGCTGATCTCTGAGACACAATGGCGGTCCTTTAATAGTTGAGTATTTAGTCTCCACATGGCGTCTCAAGAATAATCGGGAATTAAAGAGAGGTGTAACCAAACCAAGGCATGATCTGACACAATGATCGGCTCTATACCAGATAAAGATACACTCGGGAGAGAAGAGAGACTGACTAATATCATATCAGTCTTGATTTAGTACCATGTGATTGGGATTGAAAGGAAAGGCCAGACAAGAAGGATTGGCTATGCTCACGGGTCACCTAAGCCTAACATTGAAACCATTTCACAGAGGGCTTTCTGGGCGAGGAGGTGTACACCTATCCTGGGGCTCTCTATCTAACGACGAGGGGAAAGGTACATTACAGTCCCCCCCTAGCACATATTGAGTTGGCAAAAAACTGGCCAATTTATCTGTCAGCATCATGAAGAACTCAGGATTACCTCCCACCGGTCCGTATACCGAACCAAGAACTACACTCTCTCCTTTTAGGTTACCTTTAACTAGAATAAATCTCCCTTCTGGGTCTGAGCAGACCAGGTCTTTGGTAAATAAGACGTGTCTTTTAACAAGAATCGCCACCCCTTTGCTAAAATGAGAATTCCCAGCAAGATAAACTTGAGAGAACCCAGACCGAGAAAGCAACTTGGCCTCATCACGGCCTAAATGTGTTTCCTGCAAAAAGGATGTCCGTAAGTGAGCAGGAGCAATGATTGAAAACCTGCAAACGTTAATCCAATCCCTGAGCCCTCTCACATTCCAGGATGCTATTTTAACTATACTCGTAGCCATTTTAAAAATATCTCACAGCAATTAGATATCCAGATAGAGTACTTCCCACAAATTATAGCAGGGTGCACCTCCCTCATAATAAGTCTGAAACCCCTTCGTACCACTCCCTCCTCCCTCCCCTTACAAAACCCCCAAACCTGACCGGCAGTTAGATGGAACATCAGTCCGTAACCCCCCACATACCCACACCCCAATCCAAATTCTAAGGTTAATTAACAGCCAAACAACCTTAGAAAAAAACCCCTCCCCCCAGACAAGACTATGAGACCCAATACTATAATCAGCGGTATGGAGATCCCCCCCAAAACATCCCCAAACATAAACCCACCAGAAACTATGTACAGATGGAGGTCCATACAACAGTGGTCCCAAATACAGCCTATTACCTCGGGTTATGAACCCCCCAGATCCCCATGCGAATCTCCAATCCCCCAGAGCCAAGAGCTGATAGCCACATATTATCAAAAATAAATACATTCTCAGCGAAGATATGACCCCCACAACAACCAACCAGCACCTACCGCGAATCAGCCCCAGGCAGAGATTAGCAACCCCCACCACGCACGGCTCACGATCCCACATCCAGCACGCAGACTACCAAGCCCCCACAGCCGCCCCCACCCCCGCTCCACATACCAATGAGACAGGAAGACTGAAGAGCACTAAAGAAAGGGGAGCAAGGGGAAGGAGGAAAGACAGAAACATAAAGATGGATAAGCCCCAACTGAGGAAACACCCCTTAGGCCTCTTCCACCCGGATGGTCCCGCAATGCTCCTACTCTTCCCACCCCAATAAAACAAATGGGCCACCTACCCGAATCCGCTCCAATTGAAAACTGGGAAAGCAGTCCCAACACACGCCATTCCAATGGGAAGCAAAGGGGAAGCTCACCGGAGATTTGCCATAGAGGTTGCTGTTTCCGAGGGACCCTTAAAACCGCCGAACCCCAAATGGTCCGTCCTCCAGGAAGTTCCGTCCCGGAAACAACGCCCCTTGAAAAAAACGTTCCGCCGCCGGCATATGCGCATCAATAAATGGGACCAGAGGCGCGGACCCAGACCCAGACCTAGCCACCCACCGTGCCCTCGTCTCAACGGTCAGCCCACCAAAAGGACCCAGAGAGAAAAGCCAGAACAACCAGACAACACAAAGAAAAACACCACAACAAAGCACAACACAGAGGTAAGTGACAAGAAGGGTGGGCAAGCGTGAAACAGAAAGCCAGGGGGGTCACAACAACAGCCAACAAGGGGGTAAACACAGACACCATCTACAATAGTATTAATATTTCAAACGAGCATTAACACAGCTCCTGAAAGTCCACCATATAGTCCTCAGCCGGATCCCTTAAACAGGTCGGGCAGTCTGTTAGTAAGCTCCTTGTGGGCCGCTTCTGGGGTACTAAAACTCATGGCTGAGCCTCCAACAGTAACTTTCAGGGTTGCAGTATATACCATCCTGAACGGGATTGCCTCTGCTATGAGTTTCTGCACTATTTGGTGGTACGCTACTCTCTTTTCACGAATCTCCTTGGGAAGGTCCTGGGCGATCCGGATCTTCGAAGCACCCCACAAGATTTCTTTAAGCTCCCGGCCTTCAAATACATGCTGCCTTTCCAGGTAGCTAAGAAATTTAATAATGATCGGACGCGGGGATCCAGCTGTAGGTCGAGCGCAGTGAGCTGTGGGCCCTTTCGAGATGTGGAGGCATTTATGGGAGATGGGCCCACAATTTTAACAAAGAACCTCTGTAGGAAAGCCATCAAGGTCTGGGCCTTCTTCCAACCCGAGGCCAATTATTAACAAGTTGTTTACGGTTTACTCCTCCAGGTCCTCGGTCTTAAGTTGGAGTCTCTTCACCTGTTGCCTTAATTCTGTTATCTCCATCTCAGCCCTAGATCTCCATTTTTCAGCAGAAGCGACCCTGACCTCCACATCTGAGACTTTTAGAAACATCAGAGAGGTCACTACAAAGATTTGAGTTCCCTGTAAGTTCCACACGAGCTCCTCAAAGGACCAAGCTCCTGAGGAATTTATCCTCCCAGTTAATGGCGAGGGCTGTATTGCTTTATCACCTCCACGGTCCGATTTGGCTGGGGCCTGATTTCTCTGTTTTTTTGCGGCCTTCTCAGGGGATGCTGGAGGGGTGTGCTTGGTAAGGGCCTGTTTCGAATCCACCTCCATCGCGACCCAGCTAGGGCTTAAAATTTCAAGGCAAAGCTCTCTATAGATGACGGAGTGTTAAAAGACTTGCTATTTAAGTAAATTTTCGAAAAAAAATGTCAGGATGCACCTTAAATTCTGCAGTTGAGGCGGCCAGAGGGGGGAGCTCAGGATCTCAGCTGCTGCTCAGATGGATGCCATCACGTGACCCCCCCTCACTTTTTTTATTGCTATGGGCAGCTGCTTAAAGATAGAAAATCTTTGTTCCAGAGGCTTCATTGACTTCTGTTGTTTGTCTACATGATGCCATAATCTTCTGTTTTATGAATCACATTTGACTGCCACAGAAATGATGATGGTGTCAGAAGCAGGAGATTTCAACATCCTATTTGAACAAGCATCAGCATCAGATAAACTCTTGAGGAGAAGGATTTTGTCTCTGTACAAATTATCTTAGTATTACAAAACAATGGGGTAGCTAAAAACAGGAAATACAAGAAAGTTATCTAAAATTATGTACAGTACAATTCACATTAAACTGTCACACCAATTACAGTCAATTCCGACTGTATGCACAAGCTCGGGCTGTGCCATTTTGTCCATACATCAAAAATTACAAAACCGGAGTGCTATAGTAATGCATGGGTGCCAATTGAAATCAATTGGATCCATTTTCAGACATCAATCACATGCCACCTAAGCTGCCTAAGCCATCTTAAAGGTTATTTTAAACCAATATAATATATAATTTAATATACATTTATAGCTTTAGATTAAACTGTGCCAAAAATACTGTACTGCAGCATGCAGTGGACGATCGGTGGCCAGCATGCTGTTTGTTAGTGTACACCAATCAATAAAAGCCAAGCACCACCTTCACTATAGTGCACATAATGTTTTAAAAAAACCTCACTCACTCATTTAAATCAACTGTGACCGGGAAAGTGGAAAAGAAGAGCATGCAGCATGAGTTCTGTACCACTGTGCTGATCATGGTGCTGGGGGAGAGAAGTGACAGCTGCAGTGGTTAGACATAAGTAAGATGCTATACTTTTGCCTTACTATGTTGTTAAACTGTATCTTGAACTGTCTCAGGACCTGCAGGCAGGCATATGTCAGGTAATTAGCATATTAGCTGCAGGGACGGGGCATGTTAACAAAACAATGAGGCAATCTAGTGGCTATGAGAGAATGGCAACTGATACAAAAGGTGACAACAGCCTACTGGGGACCTGCTGGGGAGCATCTCACAATGAAAACAATATGCATACAACTGAAAAACCATGTGCATACCAATAAAACACTTAACACTGCTGAAACAGGGCATGAATTGGAGCTTCAGTTTTTTTGTGCATACATCTGAATGGCATTCAAGTGGAATGCACTGTCATTGGTTTTGCATTTTTTTTAATTGATAATTTTATATTTATTTAGTTTTTGTTGACTAGGAAAGGAGGGCTAGCTAATTCTGCCCATGTTCTGCATCGTCCCGGGGGAGGGACGTTGATACAGATGAAACTGACATATTAAATCAGATTAAGCTGTTTGTATTTTTGGTGAATGGGAGGAGATTTGGCCAGGACACTGGAGAAATTCTCCTTCTTATTTCTGAGAAATGCCATTGGCTCTTAAGCATCCATCTGAACAGCCACCACAAGAGGCAGATGGGACATCAGTTTAGTATCTCATCTGAAAGATAGCACCTCAGGAATGCAGCCCCCCCCTCCCCATGATGCACTAAACTGTCAGTATTGGGATTCACCTCAAGCTTCTGGTGTGGGGCTAGAATGCATTGGCAGCTCACATTACAGTATGTTACCTTTCAAGACTTTTCATGGGACATCTCTAGGATGCCCCTTCCCCTAAAGGGCAGTTGTAATATGTTGGCCAGAAGAGTCAATATCTGATGAAGTCACAACATTCCAAGGAAAGTAAGAAAGAAAGGCTACACTCCTGTTTAGTTGATCTGTTATATAAGTTATTTCTCTCCACCCCTAACAACTCCAATGTTTCAAGGTGGGTGGTTCAGTACTTCTATTGCTAATTCTTAAATTTCTCCTGAGACTCTGTACAGTTCAGTTCCTTCCTTAAAGGGACACTGTCAGCTTTTCAATGTATTATTTAGTCATCTGTGACCAGTTTGCCTATGGGTACATACAAACTATGTTGAATGCCCCTGTATGTCAAATAATTCATTATTTTATCTTTTAAGCCACTTTTTTCTTTCCATGGTCAGTCCGAGCAGTCTGCACAATTTCTGCTACTGGAAACATATGTTTTCCTTGAATACGTATCTCTAAGGGTGCCTCATTGACCTAGTAAACTTGTGCATGCTGCTTTCAATTTTTTACCATGTGTATGCCATGGTGTGTGGTATGGAATGTGATGAAGAATAAGAAGATGAGTTGTTTTGTAGGCATGCGCAGGATCTCAGTTCCATTCTTCAAATGCTTTGTCTTCTTCTGCTGGCACTTTTCATATATTAGAATGTTCGTATGTTATGGTGGGATAATATCACACCTCTGGTTGGGAGTCACAAGGCTGAAAGCCTCATGATGTCACCGCCTGAGAAGTGATATTATCCCACTATGACACACACACACACACACTGGCATGCCTACTGTGGTTATCAAATGGTTCTGTTGTTTTGCTAGTTTTGTTTGGATTAAATAAAATTATACTATAAAAATATAGGTTTGTTGTATCTTACTTATGTAATGTGGTTTCTTTTGCACTTTATTATCTGGACCGTGAGTGAACTTGGCACAATTAAAATAATTTCAATGAATACATCTGGTATCCAGAAAGTACTTGAGTTTGGAGTCATGTAGGGAGGTGAATGCTGTCTCTCTCTCTTTTATTTTTGTTTGAAAATGGAACTGGATAAAGCATCCTGAGCCCTGGGATGGACATTTATCACAGTAAAGTTATTAAAAAACAAATTATCAAATTCTTTTGTTCATCAATTTGAACGAATAGGTACATGTCCTTAGAAAAAAGTACTATGTTTATATTAATTATAGTAAGTGGTGCTGTTGTATTAGTGAGGGATGTGTAGTTCGAAGCTTTCTCATCCTCCCTACACACATGCACACACTCCTGAAAGAAAACAGAAAAATGCATCTCTGGACAGTGTCACAGCAGGCAGACATTTATTTGAATGTGTTTACTAGCATATTTATCAGGAGTGGGAACCAAGATCGAGGCCATGTTTATGACCATGAGGCACATGGCATTATTGTTAGAAGCACTGTGTGTGGCCACTATTTACCTCTGGAGGGGATCCAATGAAACCTCTCTGAACAGTTACTGCAAAGTGAAGAGGAAGGTGGGGAATAAGTAGCACTGTAATGTGTTTCTCCATTGAGGGGGAGAAGTAAAAGTTGTTATTGGTGTTTGGTGATTCTTGTTAAGATTCGGAGGGAGGAACTGTTGTTTAAAATCAAGGCTCATGTACTGGCAAATTCTTAGATGGCCATTAATAACAGAGGGTGAGGTGGAATCTGGGGATGTAACTTGATTTTGTTTTATCATGTGATCATGTGTTTGCTGGAACTTGACCCTATGATGTTGTGAGAGGATAACGTCACAGGAAAAAGTCTCAGTTAGCCAATTGGGATTCAGTATGTTTTTCTGGTACTTTTTTATATGCTGCTCAATGCCAGTATATACATTAGAAACATCCACTTACAATAGGTTACTAGAATGCAAGCACTACAGAATGAAACAACAACAAAACTGGAACTAGTATTTAAAAAACAGCTTCTGGCAGGCCAGTGGCACTGAGGGTTGAGGCGCTGGATGCCACATCTCACGCCACGCTGGCAACCCATGTTTGGGAATGAGCCTGGGCCGCTGGGGGTCAGCAGGGGGGAGAGAGGAGGATTGAGTGTCTGGAGGACTGCTTTCCTCTCTCTGGGGAAGAGGACTAGTCATCCCGCCCACTGACTACCCTCTAGTGGTGGCTGGAGAGCAGTACAGGTCAGGAGGCTCAGACACAGACATGCTTATGTTGGGGGGGGGAATGGAAAAAGGATGGGGCGCCACAGACCGTGATAGCCCAACTGCTCTGGTGTAGTCTGCCTTCTGCCACCAGATTTGCCATACCGGGTAGTGGGGGACTGCTGGCACCCCTCCACCTGGTCCTGCTATGAAGAGGGAATCCGCGGGGGGACCTCAGGGGGCAGAAGAGCTGGGAGTTGGGCCGGAGGATATATCCCTTCTGAGGGAGGGGGTCATAGCCCCATGAAGTCCACAGAATGCGCTATGAAAGAATAATAAAAAAAAAATCAGCTTCTATTGGGAAAAATGACTTATGGATTCAGCACAGTTCTCCCTTAAAGAAATAAAATTACATTTCTGTGCTTTAAAGAAACTTGTTTTACAACTGGGAAAATAGATGATTTTTACTAGATACGTGCAGTTGCATCTCTGATATTTGCACTTGTTTTCATGTTTATGTTTATTTTATCATTCCACATTTGTTCTGTTGATGATGGCACAAGACCAAAAGTTTGAGAGTTTTCAAAATATGCATTCATGTTATAAGCCAGTGTTTCAAATGAGGCTACCAGGGCTGCATGTGCAGTGGTGAATCCAGGATTTTACAATAGGGGTGCTGGGGTGGTGTGCCTACTTGATATACAACATTTCATAATGTTTTTAATCCTTTCTACTATCCTTTTCTTTGCATTTTGACTGAAAATAGAAACCTAATCTATAGTTTTGATTGTAGATTTTCTTACAATCAATATATTTGTCTTCTCCAGCAAAGTGAAATGCAGCAGCAGCAAGCAAGTAAGTTACAGTGGGGGGTGCACCTGCACCCTCTAAACCCCCCTAGATCCACTACTGTGCATGTGGCCACAAGTGCAACTTTGTGCAGCCACAGAGCTCTTTAGAGCCCAATTTAAAAATAGGATGGAATGGACAATTTCCCATATTTAGAAAAAAACACAGGAGATACATTTCAAGTTAATAATATAATCAGGGATTTGATTTGATGTATTCTAGGACAAGAAAGGGTTGAACTCAGACATATAGGGCCAGGGTGCTGCTACTGGGGCTAGTCATGCCCCACACACAACAAACACCAGAGCTATGAGTAGCAGCACTCACACCAGTGAAAATGCTCACAGAACCAGGCAAAGAATCACAAGTAATCCATCATGTCCACAGGTGTGAAAAAAGTTTATTGCTGGTGAAAATACACAACAAGGATATGAGCTGTGTACAGTGTGGGGGACCACAGCCCTGATGTCCCTACACTTCACTCAACTGGGCCTCCTTAAGGGACCTAAGGAGGCTCCAGTTCTGGTTCTGTGTGCATTTTCACTGTATGAGCGCTGCTATACTTGGATCTAGTGTCATTTGATTTGATCATAGGATCATAGATAGAAACAAGTCAGTCAGCTTGCACTATTATGATTTGATGTTTTAAACATATCGCAACACACATTGACTTATTAATAGCTTATCTGCTTAAATCTTAAAATGACACATACTTTGAATTGTAACAACTTCCCTGGGTAACCTATTCCAAATTGAAACCACGCTCTGGTTTACCCATGCCCATCCCCCATACTGTGGGAAAAGAAATGTGTTATATCAAGGGATTTGGAGTATATCATTATCAGAGGGGGGATTGGGGTGACAAATATGAGGAATGACACCACCAATAAGTTCTAGTGCCTGTGCATTGAGACTCTTTGAGACTATCATTATCTAAGGCTTGACAACAACTGTTATAAGCAGTAGTAGTCAAATGTGAGTCACACCAGGCCCAGCCAAGGTCTACTGGTATGTTTTAGGGGTCTAACACAAATACAAACATTTACAGCAAGAGTGATATTTGTATTTGTTACAACAGCTAAAGTACTATTTATTTATTTTATTTATTTATTCAGTCTTGGATTACAATACCTTTGAGCGGGAGACCGCTCTTTTACAAAGGTTCCACATCGTAAAGGGTGGGTATACATACATTGTGGGCTTAAGAGAATCTAGCTAGGTGACTAAACATAGACAAAAATTCATTGTAAATAGGAAACAGAGATGGTTTTAACACTAGGATAATTCAGGAAACAGTAGCAGCCTAGGTGGCATGATCAGGTAAAAGACAGTAAGCAGCTATCCAGAAAGGAGAGTAGGGGGCACTGAGTGGGGGGGCATGATGACTATTTAGGGAGGTGGGAGAGGAGAGGAGAGTGCAGGGTATTGCAGAGCAAAAATGGGGACAATTCAGGGTAGAAGGATAAAGTAGGAGATGGCGAGGAGATGGTAATAACCTGAAAGGTGAATAAGACTAGGGTCAAGTGGGTGTGTGTGGGAGTAATTAGAAGTACAGTCACAGGAGCTTTTCTTCAGTAGGTGTTGTCTTAGCTTGGTCTTGAAAAGCCCCAATCTCTGCGTGGCATTATGTTCAGTGCCGAGGTTATTGAGCCAAAGTGGTGCCCGGTAGGCATATGACCTCTGCCCTTGGGAGGTTCTGCAGCGAGGAATGGTGAGAACCTGATGGTCAGAGTTCCTGGTGCAGTATGGACCTGTGAATAAGTTTAATAGGCTTGTGACTCCAGGAGGCTGAAGTCCAAGTAGTGATTTTTTAGCCAACAGGCAGGTTTGGTATTTGTGTGCATTTGTGTAGTTGCAAATTAGTAAGGTATACCCTTAGCTTGTGATATGAGGGAAAACATCTCCCCAAGATAAATGGTAGTGTAAAGCCCCTGCCTTGGCATGTACAAACTCTGAAAATGATCTCCTGCATAGCTTAAGCATGAGCTGCCTTGGGATACCTTATATCTACTTTTGTTTGTTAACCACAAGTTACCAAAATATGCCACAGTGCTATGTAAGAAACCCCTGCATGCTAGTTTGCTCTAGCCATCTTCATTTATTTTCGAACCTTTTGTTGATGTTTGGTCCAATAATGTGGTCTTCTGCTGGTCTGGGGAAAAGTCAGGTGTAGCTATGGGTTTAGATTCTGTAATCTTGTCACTGAGACTGTAGCCAATATCTGCTGCTGTATGAGAGAAAAGAAAATTAATGTACATGGTAACTATTTGACTGGAGTTTATTATGCAGTTACATACAACCAAACCACTGTTTTACTTGTCATTTAAAGACCATCCAAGTGTGATTAAAATTAGAGATGTTGCGAAGTTTTAATTTGCAGATCAAGTTAAAACGAAATCACCAAATTCTCCTCTGTTGATTATTTCACAAAGTTTTTCTATTTTATAGGAAATTCGCCATTGGTAACTTCGCCCCACAACTTCACCTATAACTTCTCCTTGGGGTACACAAAGGTGAAGTTAGGTCACAATGACTTTCAATTTCTCCTTTGGGGTTTTTTATGCATATCTCAGCCACATTTTTTGAATTTGTCTGAAAACTGGCATGGTTGTAGTCCAAAAGGAGGTGCATATTTGGTGCATTTTTGATGATTATTGGATTTACATTGTGGATTTGGCACCATGGTCAAGTTGGGAGGTGATTTGGAGGTGCTATGCACACCCCCGGGGGTACTATGTGTTACAATTGTAGTACACATTGAGACCCTTGTTTTGGATGTATAGTGTTTCTTAACTCCAAAGACTGGTGGAGTTATGCTTGTTAAAGTTGCAGTGTTATCCTATGGGACATTAGGGTTAGGGTTAGTGTGGTCACTTGCAACCGGTGCAATAAACATGACCCCTGGGTTGTTTATTGCTATTTCTTTTGTCACCTCCTATATCCCCCACCAGCATGGATGCCACAGATGTGACAGAAAAATCTGGCTACACTAATGCCACCACCACTGCAGCCAACTACTTCATTGCTACTACCAGCCTATAAAACATGCTGCTTCTGCACCCACAGACATAGTTTTTTTTTACCTGCAGCACTCTTTTGTCCACAGATTTTGAACACTTCTTTGCTGCCTCACCAGCACCTCTCCCTTTAGTGCAGCATCTCTTCCTGGTCATTTTTATATACTAATTGTAACTTGATTTGGGATGAAAAATTACAAAATGTAAATAAAGCCTGCAGTACAAATAAGTACCAGAGGCAGACAACACCTCTTCCTAGGGAATCAGGGATCTGCAGTGTGATCTGGAAAAATAAACCACCACAACACTCATAACAAGGGAAACAAGGGTAACCAAATTATTAACTCTCAGCATCCGCAGACAACACCTCCCCCTAGAGAATCAGGGATCAGCAATGTGATCTGAAAACATAAAACACCACAGGGATTAACACAATACACACAACGGGGTAAAAAGGTTAAACAAGTTATTAACTACCAGCAGCAGACAACACCCCTCCCTAGAGAATCAGGGATCCGCAGTGTGAAACATAGAAACATGGGGGGCAGGGTTCACAAAACATTCTGAAGGTGCAAAACCTTCCCCAAGTCCCCAAAAGGTTTGTAGCTGTGGAAAAAAGGGAAGTGCTCTGGTGCTGTACAAAACTTCATAGCTGTGGAAAAAATACACAGGACTGTGGAAAAAAGTGAAGTTGCAGACATTCCTGAGGGAAAAAAGTCATTGATAAGTATGGCACATCCTCTTAAAGGCTATTCTCAGCCAGGTTTTGTCCACAGTTGCAGAAACAATGTTGCACACATGAGAGTGAGGCATAACACTCCCTCAGCAAAATGCAGTGCCCCAACAATTGAAATACAATTATAGTGGAGGTCAGCCACAAGTAAAGCATCCCAGTGGGTGTATATCTGTGACTGTAATTACAGCAACAGTAGCATACATTGTCATTGAATGACAACAAACTACAACCACCAGACCCAGTGCAGCCCATGAAGAAGCCCCACGGCAGTAGAGACTGAACAGCCTGCAGTGAGTGCTACTCCTGCAGGCAACAGAAGCACTCCAGGGAGAGATACGACCAGCAGTGACAGACAGCCACTGTGGTGCATTGTATTGCTGGTACCAGTGGTGCTGCAGTGGTCCCAGTTGAGGGACTGGTTGCTGGTCTCTCTGAGGGTACTGTCAGCTACTTCTATGGCAAGACTGTTAAAGTCTGCTACGCCAGCTAATTTGGTTCACTGTTGTGCCTCCTGAGGCATTTCTGCAGCTGTGGATCTGTAGTTGCGGATTTTCAGCACTTTCTGCAGCTGCTGAATTTCCACAACTGTGGGGATTTTTGCGGAATTCCGCACCTGCACAAGTTTTCTTTCAGAACATCACGCAACTGCATTTCCACAGTGCTGTAGGCCTTTTTCCCGCAGCTATGGGATTTTGGGCTTTCTTTGTGAACCCTGCCCATAGACTTTGACAGCAGATAAAGACCGCTTGGCCCACCTAGTCTGCCCATTTCCCTACTTATTGGATAAGCTGTAGATCCTAGTTAACCAAACAGCCTACTTCTTCCTTCCCCCACCAGAATTGCCTTATGTCTGTTCCATACATTCTTGAATTCCCCCACTGGTTTTGACCCCACAACCTCATCAGGAAGGCCATTCCATGCGTCCACAACCCTCTCTGTGAAAAAAAATACTTCCTCACATTGCCCCTGAGCCATCCCACCTCTATCTTCAAACTGTCTCCCCTTGCTTTTGCACACCTCTTTTTCTCAAAGATGCTACCCTCTTAGACTTTGTTGATTCTCTTGAGGTACTTGAACGTTTCTATCATGCCCCCCCTCCTTTCCTCAAGGATATATATATATATATTAAAGCTCCTTTAGTCTCTCTTCATATGGCTTCTCTTGCAGACCCTGCACCATTTTAGTTGCCCTCTTCTGGACTGCCTCCATCCTGTCTATGTCCTTGCGGAGATGGGGTCTCCAGAACTGCATGCAGTACTCCAGATGCAGTCTCACCAACAGTCTGTACAGAGGGATAACAACTTCTTGTTTTCTACTGGTGATGCCTCTCCTTATACATGCCAGTATCTCCCCAGCCATCCTTACTGCCTTCTCACATTGCTTGCTTATCTTTAAGTCATCTGATATGACTATCCAAAGGTCTCTTTCCATTTTTGTTGTTATTAATACTTCCCCCCAATTTGTACTCTTCCCATGGGTTTTTGTTTCCCAGGTGCATTACTTTGCACTTTTTTGCACTGAATCTAAGCTGCTATACTTTTGACCATTCCTCCAACCTTACCAAGTTCCTTCTCATCCTTTCCACCCCACCTATTTATCAACCCTGTTGCAGATCTTTGTGTCATTTGCAAAGAGGCATACTTTTCCTTCCAGTCCCTCTGCAATGTGACTTATAAAGACATTAAAAAGGACCGGACCCAGTACTGATACCTGCGGTACCCCACTAGTAATTCCCCTTTCTTTGGAGTGGACTCTGTTTACTATTACCCTCTGCATCCTATTGTCCAGCCAATTTGTTTTACCCAGGCTACCACCCTGGGACCCACTCCCAGGCTGGCTAATTTGTTTATTAATCTTTTGTGTGGGACTGTGTCAAATGCCTTGCTAAAGTCTAGGTAGGCCATGTCTACTGCCCCTCCCTGGTCATCTACTTTGGTCACCCAGTCAAAGAAATCTATTAGATTCATCTAACGTGACCTTCCCACTGTGAATCCATGCTGCCTTGGGTCCTGTGCCCCACTGGCCTCTAGATATTCAATGGTTCTTTCTTTCAGAAGAGATTCCATCATTTTCCCCTACCACTGAGGTCAAGCTAACAGGTCTGTAGTTTTCTGCCTCTGTCTTACTCCCACTTTTGTGAAGGGGAATCACATCCACCATCCTCCAGTCCATTAGGTACCACACCATTCTCCCATGATTTGTTAAAAAGAGTAGCCAGTGGGGTCACTAGTTCTCCCCTTAGTTCTTTTAGAATTCTGGGGTGAATCCCATCAGGCCCCATTGCTTTGTCCACCTTCAGTTTTAGGAGTTCTTTCAGAACCCTTTCTTCTGTGAAAGGACTGGTACTAACCCCCCTATCCTGAGTGCTTCTATTGATTGGATTAGGTTCCTCCCCCTCCTCTTCTTTTGTGAATACTGAGCAGAAGTATTCATTCAGTATCCCTGCTTTTTACTGTCCTTCTCTGCCCACCACCCTCCCTCCCATATTAAGCCTCACTATCCCTTCCTTGGTCTTTCTTTGCTCCTAATATACCTACAAAGGTTTTATCCCCTTCTTAACCGAGTTGGCAATCTTTTCCTCGGTTTGGGCCTTACTATTCCTGATTGCCTTCCCTGCTTCCTTCTGCTTTAACTGGTACAGTTCTCTGTCCTGCTCCTTCTGTGTTTCCTTATACTTCCTGAATGCTATCTTTTCTCCTAACCTTCCCCACCACCTCTTTTGAGAACCATAGTGGTTTTTTCTTTCATTTTGATTTGTTTATTTGCGTCACACAAAGGCTTGTTGCCTCTGTGATGGCAGTTTTAATGTTTCCCCATTGCTCCTCCACCCCTCCTTCCTGCCTGTTTGCTAGTGCTTTTCTGAGGCACTCTTCCATTTTGACAAAGTCAGCCCTCCTAAAGTCCAGTACCCTCACTTTTGTATGGCTTGACTCTTCGGCTGTGTTTATCGTGAGCCACAGTTTGGTGGTCACTTGTTCCCAGATGACTACCCATTTCTAGATCTGAGATCCTCTCCCCATCCCCATTTGAGAGCACCAGGTCTAAGATTGCTCCCTCCTGAGTGGGTTCCACTAGCTGTCTGAGGCATGCCCCCTGTAGGGCATCGAGAATGACTCTGCTCTTGAATGTGGCTGCTGCAAAGGTGCTCCAGTTAACATCTGGCATATTCCACATACGGCCATTTGGTCCCCAGACAAATGTTGTGGTGTGGTTGTTGTGGATAAATAGTTGCCAGGACGTTTGTTTGCTACCTTAACCATCGCCTGGACAAAGTGGAGCGGTACAACTAGTCGATTTAAACTAATGTTACTGCCACAGTATATGCTGACATGCTGCACTGGAATATTATTCTGGTTTACTTCACTAAATCCTCTGAAACTCATTTTCAAAACCTTAAAATCTAGCTTCTGGTTTTGCACTTTTGGAGGGTATGCTGTATCTGTGGAGAACTCTGTTATTTCATAGAGGATACTCTAGAAATTATTCTTAAAGAGGGACTTTCATACCAGGACAGACTTCAGAAAACTACAACATTGACACACAAATTATGTTGCTGTGGAAATGACTGTGATTATGATGACTATGCATGCCCAAGCTATATGGTATGATGAGATGTGATGTGCAGGGGAAAGCTTTAGGTTAGATTTAAATCTCTTAAATGATCCCCCCAAGCTGCCTCCTCATGGTCTGTCATCCCTACCACCTTGCCCCAGCCCCCAGGACTTAAAACTAAAACAACACTAAATTTGCCCGGAGCACGGTAAACACAGGACAGTGGAGAGTACAGCATACAGGACGCTGCTCACTTACTGGTAATCGCTGTGCAAATTTAATTATGTTCAGTATTGTTGCAGTTACTACATGACTGCAACTACTATTCTGGTGACTACAGTGCCCTGCTACATTTTCACCGCCCCCACTTGACCACGTCGAAAATTACCGCGATGATTAGTCCATAAACCAGCATATTCATGTTCCCCATCAACAATATCTCCCTTTTTTCTGCCATCCTAAGGATGCCTTCTATCATTTCCTTGTCCATTTCCTCCCCTGAGACGGGGGTCTGTATACAACCCCTATGTGGATTGTGGTGCCATTTCTGGTCTCCAGGGTGACCCACAGTGCCACCTGTCCTCCCTGTTTACCTTTTAGTTTTGTTGCTTTGATCCCTTCCCTTATGTAGAGAGCTCCTCCTCCTTCTCTTCTACCCTCCCTGTCCCTCCTGTATATTGTGTACCCTGGTAGGTTGACATCCCAGTCATAGTTCTCTGTGTGCCATATTTCTGTGACTGCCACGATATCCAGGTGTCCCTCTTCTAGTAAGGCCACCAGTTCAGGGAGCTTATTACCTAGACTATGGGCACTGGTACTCATTACCCTCCATTTCTTGATGGCCTTATCCCTTTTTGCTCCATCCCTGTGTTTACTGCCTTTGTCTTTTTCTCCATTTACCCCTGCCCTTCTCCTTATTGACTTCTCTATCTTGGTGTTTAACTCACTAACTACCCTGATTTTTTTTGGGGGGGCTAAGATTTTCTTGTTTCTTTTCAGTGCCCTCCCCCATGGCTAGTTTAAATGTGATTTTTAAAAATACTATCTTAATAGTATGTAGCAAAATAAAAAAAAGAATATTTTTTAACACAACACAGGGATTCATAGATTAGCATGACTCACATAATAGGTGTAACGGGGTAAATGAACTAATAACTATCACCAACAGCAGACAACACCTTCCCCTAGAGAATTAGGGATCAGCAGTGTGATCTGAAAAACTACTGCTAAAAACAACCAAAAAAGTTATTTAAAAAAAACAGAACAGGGATTAAAACAACAGGGGTAACAGGCATAATTTAATATTAAATATAACAAAAAGTGACAGAACACCATTACTTTAAGAAAAATATAACTAAAAAATAACTAAAACTACTACAGAAAGACACTGACAAAATACTTAAACACACCAAACTAAACCACAGAAATAACAAGCATTTGTCAATGCCGAATGTTTGCTTGCTGATATTAGCATTGGACGTGGAGGAGTTAGACAGATTCAGAACAGGAGTGGTAGTGAAGTACTGAACTCATGCCAATCCCACCTCCACCCTGCAGAGATGGGCAGGCATTGGGGTGTGCCTGTGGGTCGTTGCCCATAATGCTTATGGCATTTCACCTCACCCTATCCTGTACACACCGACAACTGTTGAGGTGTGCCTTGGGGTGTTCAGCTTCACAGTCACCCCATTTCATAAGGACATATGCTGAAATAGGTGCAGTACAGGAGAATAGGGTGAAGTCTGGGGCTGAAGAGTACAAGGCACACCTCAATGCCTGTCACTGGCTTCAGGGTAGAGGTGGGATAGCATGAGCACTACAGCCGGTGATCCAAAGTTACACCTCTGATGCCTGTCAGTCTGTACAGTGTGGGATGTTATGGTTAGAAACCCTAATGCCCCAGGCGTGTGTTAGTATTTGTACTACAAATTTTCAACCTGGCCTTTTTGTGACCCCCCCCACCTCATGAAAGCATTTGGGACCTTTTCTCATGAACTGTGGCAGTGTGATTTTGTTAATGTGTCCCAAACTTCGAATTCCCACAGCGAACGTGCCATTCTGTGCCAGATGTGTGAAAACACAGATCAGGCAGGATGTGAAGAATGACAGCTGTACCATACATAGGGAGGTGTGAAGAGATGGCAATGTTGAAAATCTGTAGTGAAAATATTAAAAATGCTTGAAGTTCGGAGCGTACATGGAAACTGCGAAACACATGCTTGTACTGCTGTCATTTAGTGGAATTTTTTCACCAAATTTTCAACATAGGCATTTTATGACCTCTGCTCATGAACACTGTCACTATGATTTTCTTAATCTGTCCAAAACAATAATTTCCCACAGCGACTTCGCCATTGTGCGCCAGATGTGCAAATGTATATTTCCGGCAGCATATGAAAAATGACAGCTGCACTGTTCATAAGGAGCTGTGGCAAAATGCCAATGTTTAAAATCTGAAGTGAAAATATTACAAATGTGTGCACTTTTGAGCATACGTGGAAACTGCGCAACCATACCTCTCAACTGTACCACATTACGAGGAACGTTCCTCATTTTACTTCACAAAAGCTCCCTGTTCCACATTGTGAGGACTTGTTCCACATTCAGTATTAACATTTTAAAGCAAAAATATGTAGCAAATGTTGCCAAAAATATATTACTAGATTAATAACAGACTTTCTAAACACAAATGCAAACATTTTAACAGTGTTCTGAGCCTCCTAGGTAAAGATTTGATTAAGTGTTCCACATTTTGCTCATTTGTTCCACATTTTGTGAGGCAATGTTCCACATTTGGGAGACAAAAGGTTGAGAGGTATGTGCGCAGCACACGCTTATAACACAGTCATTTTATGGACCTTTGTCACCAAATTTTCAACATAGGCATTTTAGGTCCTCTGCTCATGAACAGTGTCACTATGATTTTCTTAATGTGTCCCAAACACTTATTTCCCACAGCAACCGTGCTATTCTGTGCCGGAAGTGCAGAAACACATTTCGGCCAGGATGTGAAAAATGACAGCTGTACTGTTCATAAGGAGGTGTGGAAAATGCCAATGTTGAGAATCTTGAGTGAAAATATAACAAATTTGCAAAGTTATGAGCATGTGGGGAAACTGTGCAACACATGCTCGTAACACAGTCATTTTATGGACTTTGGTCACCAAATTTTCAACATAGGCATTTTAGGACCTCTGCTCATGAACAGTGTCACTGTGATTTTCTTAATGTGTCCCAAACACTGATTTCCCACAGTGACCGTGCTATTCTGCGCCAGAAGTGCGAAAGCACATTTTGGTTAAGATATGAAAAATGACAGCTGTACTGTTCATAAAGAGTTGTGGAAAAATGCCAATGTTGAAAATCTGGAGTGAAAATATTACAAATTTGCGAAGGTACACGCATACATGGAAACTGCGCAATGCACGCTCGTAAAACGGTCATTTTTTTGGATTTTTTTAACCAAATTTGCAACATAGGCTTTTTGAGAGCCAACCTCATAAACACTGGCACTGTCATTTCATTAATCAGTCCTGAAAGGTGATTCCGTGCAGTGACTGCAAAATCACCTTCCGGGACCTAATAACGCCATGGCAGTGGCTGAATTCATGAGGAAGGGTCCCAATAACCCCTTGTTGAAAATGTGGTGTTAAAATTCCCCAAAATGCCTGAGATATGCACCAAAGTTAAAAAAAACCCTATTTATGCCATTATACAGCTTACCGGCATTTCTTCAGTTTACAGTCGGCTTCAAAGAGTGCAGACGTGTTCCTGGTCCACCGAAGATCATCGCACTGGGCTCTGAAGATAAGTGGGATAAGAGGGGGTGTGCGGAGGCAGGGTGCGAGAGGGTAGGCGCTGGTCAGGGAGGGGCCACAAACCAATGAGGGACCTTTTCTGTTTTATATTAAAAAACAAAACAATGCTGGACTGTTTTTTTTTTCGGGACATTTGGCATGCTGGGGTGGGCTTCCAGCATGCCAACTGAGTGTTGTTTGGGGCTGTAGCCAACAGGTGATTGGGCACCCCGTTGTATATACTAGTGGGGAAGAGCCGAGGGATTGGGCATCCCCTTGGCAGACAACAAATTATGGGGGCATTATGCCAATGGGGAGTGGGCTCCCCATTGTAGATCAAATGAACTGAAGGGGGACTAGAAGCCAATGGGGATTGGACACCCAGTCGGAAAAGAAAGACTGATGGGGGGCATGATGCCGAGGGGGACTGCGCACCCCCTCTGCATACAACAGAAACTTGGGGTTGGGGGCATTATGCCGACAGGGACTGGGCTCCCCACTGGCAAATGAACTGGGTCGGGGCACGCGGATGGCAAGGTACCACCCTGCAATGACGGGTCGCTCCCTCACTGCAGTGGAATGGCTGATGCTGCAATGACGAGGCGGACCCTGATTGCAGCAGCGGAAATGTTTCAAGGTGGTGGCATGCTGGCTGAACTAGTGTCAGCAGCAGCATGCGACCGCATTGGGGAAAGCGGGCCAAGCTTCAAAAGGCATTGGGGCCATTGACCCCCACAGTGCTGCACTTCCAAAACCCCGCTTCTCTCCTAAGCTGTGCCGGAATCTTTCTTGCGCATGCACAAGCAAACATAAAAATGAGAAATTGCTCACTACAGATTAAAAATGATGAACAAGAAAGAATGAGAAAACCAAAGTATAACACAAGTCTCCTATTTAGACAAAAAAGCTCTAGATCTTTCTGGGCTGCCTTGCTGTAAAGTACACCTACCTTCCCCCACACCATTGCTTCACAGACTGACAAAACAGAAACCACTACTTTAAAGTAAATAATCAGTGAAAAAATAAACAAAAAAATACAAATCTAGCAGCACAAGGCCTTCTAGAACAATTTGTAAGCAATTTGGATTCCAAAAGCTCAGTTTTGAGACGTATTTTAAAATGTGTTTTTCTCAGACAGACACACACAGACTTCTCTCCTACTCTGTCTTCAGAAGATTGCACTGAAGACAGCCTCCTCATGGCACACAGCTTGTTTCAGCAACATGTGTCTTCCAATCCCATAGTGCATTGCAAACTTCACCTCTGTACCAAGCTTCACTTGCAAAGTTACCAGCTTCACATTTTGTGATGTTTATTTATTTATTTATAATTACTGGTGACTCCCTTTACTAACCGGATTTCAGGCACAGTAAAAATGCCATAATAACCTGAAATCGAGTTATTACGGTATTCACTACACTTTTTTTCCACCGCTAGCGTCCATTGTCTGTCACTCTAGCATTCTGAGCCACTTCATTGGCTCGCATTCTGCTTGTGGGCGGGCTAGCAGTATTTCAAAAAATGGAGGCTCGGTTTTCCGTTTACCGAGGAGCCGCTATTGTTGAATTCTCCGTCCCCTTCTCTTTACATTTGCTTATCTGGCTGATCCTGCCTTTCAAACTTAATTGAATATCTGGTTGATCCCGCTGTGCCCCCGAATCGGTAGACGCGCGGACTCCTACTAAAGCCGTGGATGACACCTAAAAATAAAGTAAGTCAAAGCAGGGAAAGGGAAAGAGTGTGTGTGTGTGTGTGTGTGTGTGTGTGTGACAGTGTCTGTGTGAGTGTGAGAGACAGTGTCTGTGAGAGAGTGTGTGTGTGTGTGTGTGTGTGTGTGTTTCTAAATGCACCATACTCTGCACCAGTAATTATAAAAATTAAAAAATAAGCAACTGCATGTATATGGATCTTTTTTACACACCCTCAGGGTGTGATGACCTCATAAACCTCTCGAGCGATCACACCCTTTGGGTGTGTAAAAAAAATCCATAACACACAGTTGCCTATCTATTATTCTTTATGTTACACACAAGATCCTTTAGAAAAAACTTATTTTCAAAGTGTCTAGGGTAATTTACAATAGTTTCGTAAAGGTACAGTTATAATACATATTTACAGCAGTAAGTGACAAGATCAAGACATAGTTATATTACATATTTACAGTGGTAGTTGACATGGTAAAAACACAGCTGAGTAAAACAAAATGGTTGACATGGTAAGTAACAGGTGAGTAATGCAACATGGGTGTACAGGATACAGCTTGGTGTACAAACAGGAAATGTGCAGTAGACAACAGTGATATAGCATAGATGACAAATTTGGACTTTGCAAGGTAGAGTAGCGTTGCAAAACGTGATGAATTAGTGAATTAATTTGCGAACTGAAGTTTTCCAACTTCGCACATGACTAGTTATCATACTATACCGTACCGTACTGTACTGTACTGTTCCACATCTCACCGTACCATATTATTTAATTTCATGCCTTACCATTTGATACCATACTGCATCATATGTCATATAGGTTTGAATCAGACAACCAGCCCTTACTAACTGTGCAACTTTGAGCATGTCACTGAAAGCAGCAGTGCGTGTTAGCAGTGACAATTTACTTTTGTATTCTGTTTTATGTTGTCCCTTTTATGATACCCTTGTTTACTGATTTGAGTTGGTTTTAGCACTTTGTTTACATTTGAAATCATAAAAGGTGCACCCCTTTTAATATAGCTTGGCCAAGGTTTCAGTCGGTATTCTCTGCTGTTTTTGAACATCTATTGGGTACCAAGATGGCGGCGATGTGTGAGCTGCCCGAGGATGGAGCTCTGTTTTGGGAGGCTACTTGCTGTTTTTTAACCTGGACTTATAGACAGAAAAGGGTCTTCAGTGAGCTTTTTTAGTTAGATAGTGCTTGTAAGCGCTTTTTCAGTTCCCCCTGTTCAAACCAAATGTTTTTTCAGTTATTTTGTTAAAGTTTATGTTTATCCGTGAAAGACAGTGTCTAGCTTTTAGAACGGCCATTTGTTTGGCTTTTCATCCACTTTGAGATAGTGTGGGAGTGCCAGCAGTTTAATTTTAGCATTCACCGGCTTTTTTTTTGGAAGAGGTGAATTAAATGTGGATTTGGAGCAGACTTGGATGATTGGAGAGGAGCAAGACTGAGAATTCTGCTGCGCGGTTTGTGGGACTGTGCTTGAAGACTTGGATTGCTTCTGATTTGTAATTGCGGCAATGAGAGTACAGACTGGAGTGTAAGAGTGTCCAACTGAGTGGAAGCCTGTTTTCTGTGGAGGCTGCTGGTGCGGTGAGAGTGCATCCAGTGGATGCTTTGTGGGTTCTCCTTCCACATAGTAGCGGTTGGGAAGTGTGTCGGGTTGGGGGCGGGCTCAGTTGTGGGCTGTTGGAGGCTGGTTACCAGGGCCTAGAAGCGGTTACATCTGAAGGGGGAGCCCCCTCTAGGCTTCTGTTTTACACACTTCTAGCTCGGTGCTGTATTAGGGATCCCCAGACTGTCTGATTACCAGACTGCCAAGACTGCCAGATCGATTGAATCAGCACGGCTATGACTGTGTTGAATATGGATTGACTGTGGAATTTAATTACTTAACTGTTTGATAAACTGCTGGAGATCTTCTACAACAGACTTTGGATTTGTTACAGTGGTCATAGATTAATTTTCTACAGCTTGTTATATTTTCTTTTATTATTTTAGTTATATACTGCTCAGGTTCTGGTGACAGCAGAACCAGGGATTAAGAAGTATACTGCTGGATATCTGCTATAACAGACTTTGGATTTGTTATAGTGGTCATGGATTAATTTTCTATAACTTGTTTTATTTTTCTTTTATTATTTTAGTTATTCATTGCTCAGGTTCTGGTGAGAGCAGAACCTGGGATTAAGAAGTGTTGGCATTTTTGTTCAGGGGAGGTGAGAGCTCCCCTGGGCTACTTATTCTACATCTGGACTTAATTATTTAATTATTGGACTGCTGGTTATCTTTTCTAAAGGGCTGTTGAGTCAGATTTATTTGTTCTATTCTGGGGAATTGTAGTAGTGATTAACTATAAACTTTAGACCCAAACTGACTGATTGGATTGTGTGGAATGTGTTGGATGCCTGCCCCCACAGTTGTGCACTATTCACCCTCTGCCCTCCGTGACCTCTGCGCCTTCTTTACTCCCCCCTCGAGTTTGTTGTTTACCAGTGCTGCAGAGTGCTAGGTATTGCATGTAAGAGATGGAGGGGGGCAGGGGTGGAGAACAGCTGAGGGTGAATGAGCGGGATCATCCTATTGGGGTGGTGGGATCCAGGAGACACCCTGGGGTGAAATGGAACTCAGAACGTGGTTTGCCATGCCTGGTTTCCATACCCAAGGGCATGACTGAGTCTGGTTGGCAGGTGGTTCAGGAGGCACGAGGGGCTCGTCCAACTTGGCCGGTGTTGTGCAATGCAAGGTCTGTCAAAAACAAGACTGCAATTATTGCTGATCTTGTTGAAATGGCAGATCTGACTTGCATCACCGAGACCTGGCTGGATGAGAATTCTGGCCCCATTTTGGAGGCTTTAATTCTAGCTGGGTACTCGGTGATACACCACCCAAGATTGGACCGTGGGAGGAGGGGTTGCAGTCTGTTTCAAGACTGAACTTAACCTCACGAATGTACTAGTTGAGGAGACTGAGTCATTCGAATGTGCCGGTGTAGCAGATGTAGGTTGTCGGATCGTTCTCATCTATTGTCCACCTGGTGACGAGAAGCGATTCCTGCAGGAAGTGATATACTTCGTCATCGACATGTCATTTGAGTCACCCAGACTGATGGTTCTGAGTGACTTTAACACCTGGGTTGATGATGAACTCTCTCAATTTGGTCAGCACTTCCTCCAGTTGATGTCATCTCTGAGTCTGACACAGGTAGTTACCACTGCTACTCATAAACACGGTCATTCCCTTGACTTGGTCTTTCTCCTAGGGATCGAAACATCTGACTCGGGGGTGGAACCAGTCAGGTGTTCTGATCACTACACATGGGATTTAGTTTTCATATTCCCCTTGGTAGGCCTACCCCTACGGAGATGGTTAAATACCACCCTTTACGAGATATAAGTTCTCAGAGCCAAACAGCGGTGCTTAACCTATCGTCCCTTTCATTCACAAGCAATGACCCAGAGACCCTCATGATGGCCTATAATTTGGCCATCTCAATGGCACTGGATTCCATTGCTCCCATCTGAGTTCTCCCTCTCTCTCTTCGCCCTCGATCTCCCTGGTTTGACAGGACTTTGAGGGAGATGCAGAGATTAGGTCGAAGGTTAGAGTGTTGCTGGCGGAAGTCCATCCTTGATACCGCCTGCCTTAGATTGATGGACCATTACCAAGCCTATCAATCTGCAATCACCCGTAAGAGGGCAGAGTTCCTGTCCAGGGAGATTGCAGCTGCTCAGAATCGACCAGTTCAGCTTTTCCGTACTGTGGACAAACTGTGCAACCCAGTATGTCTACAGGTTCAGAAAGCTTTTTCGCAATTAGAGTGTGATGAAATTGCTCGATTCTTTGCTAATAAGGTGGCCGACATCAAGGTGGGACTCCAGCCAGCACAGTCTATGGGCATTGCTATTGATCAGTGCGAGGTCACTATACCTCGATTGTCTTGGAGTACCTTTGGCCGTCTGGAGTTCATGGATGTCATGCGGATTATCCAGGGTGTGCACCCTACATGCTGTAATTTGGACCCTGGACCAACCTCCCTAATTTTGGGTTGTATTGATGTTATCAGTCTGGTCCTAGCACAGATAGTCTGGTGCTCTCTGGAGTCTGCAGAGTTTCCTAGCTCTCTGAAAGAGGCGGTTGTGACACCTCTCTTGAAGAAAGCTACCTTGGACCCAGACTGCCATGCAAACTACAGACCTATCTCTAACCTTCCTTTTATAGGAAAGGTGATTGAGAAAGTAGTGGCAGCACAACTGGAAAACCATTTGACCATCCATGACATCTATGAACTGCTCCAATCTGGTTTTCTTAAGAGACACAGTACCGAGACAGCGCTGGTTTGGGTGCTCAATGATCTCCTGATGGCTAGAGATCGAAAGAACCATTCCATCTTGGTCCTTTTAGATCTCTCATCAGCATTTGACACCGTGGATCATGGGGTGTCGTTGGGCCATCTAAGGTTCATCTGTGGACTGTCAGGAACAGTCCTCAGGTGGTTTACATCGTTCCTCATGGGTAGAACACAGAGAGTGGTGTCTGCTTTTTTCCCCTCAGGCCCTACCTCTCTGTCGTGCGGGGTACCTCAGGGCTCTGTCCTTTCACCCATGTTGTTTGCGGTGTACATGCTGCCCCTTGGGAGACATTGTAAGAAGGTATGGGCTAAGGTTTCACTGCTATGCTGATGATACCCAGCGCTACCTTTGTTTTGCACCCTACCAGACTGGAGCTGTCTCGGTCTTTAATAACTGTCTGAAAGAAATCCAGGTGTGGATAGATTCCAGTTGGCTAAAGTTGAACTCGGATAAAACTGAGGTGTTAATTGTGGATCTGGGTCGCTGGATAGGGGGGGTCGGGGAAGGTTCACCCTCTGGAATTTTTTTTGGTGGCGTTTCACTCCCTACCTCTGAACAGATGCGTAACCTGGGGGCAATTTTTGATGAAGGGCTGACCCTGCATTCGCAGGTGTCAGCTGTCATCAAAACCTCCTTTTACCATTATATTGCCAGAATTAGGCATCTGGTTCTGTCTGACGGCCTTCCTACACTGATCCACGCCTTTGTGTCCTCGCGCTTAGATTATTGCAACTCCCTTTACCTAGGGCTTCCTGGGGTAGAAATCCGCTGCTTGCAGCTGGTGCAGAATGCAGCGGCCCGGCTTTTGGTGGGATCTCTTCGATCCTGTCATATCTCGCTGGTGCTGCGCGAATTGCAATGGTTGCCAGTACAGTGGCGGATCACCTTTAAAGTTGGTTTGCTGACTTTTAAAGCCCTACACGGACTGGGCCCAGACTACCTGAAAGAGCTCCTGGCCCCCTACTGCCCCAGACGATCACTCCACTCAGCCAATGAGGGGTTGCTAGAGATTCCAAGAGTATGTTTAAAATCTTTGGGGGTGAGAGCTTTTGAGTTTGCAGCCCCTACCCTTTGGAATTCTCTACCTTGTTGGCTATGGGAGTGCACAACTGTGGAGAGATTTAAGCAATCATTAAAAACATATTTATGGCATCAAGCTTTTAACAACTGAGCCTCCCGTTTTAGTGTATTGATATTTTTATGTTAATTTTATTTATGTTTGTTATATTTTATATTGTTATTGTTGTCTTAAAATGTGAGGCGCCTTGGTTATAGATAAGGTGTCATATAAATAAATATTATTATTATTGTTTAATATCACTTTTCTTGTGACTAAAGTGAACTAGTGTGCAGTAGCTAGTGCTCACTGACTTGATGGGACAATAGGTGTACAACAACAGCAGCTAAGAATACTGGTGAAAACCTGTTACAAGCCATATCAAAAGAAGCACTCCTTTTAATAGTTCAAGTGCAAAAAAAAAGTGCTAAAGCAGACTCAGAATTGGGAAATAAAGTTATACAGAATGGAATAAAAAAGTATAGGTCAAAATGTTCACTGTTAACAGGAACTGCTAATTTAACCTCCCTGGGCCGGATTTTCAAAGAGCCCCTAGATTGCTTCAGATGTGCAGTGATCTAGGGCTGTGGTGCACCCCAGCTGCATCAGGGACCCTGCACCATATTCAAAAAGAACAAGGTCCCTGCACCACAAATCGGGGAGTTGCTGCATTGGCAGGCATGCGCCATAGCAGTAGGAGCACTTATGGGAACTTCCACAGGGATCTGGCTGCCACCCCATCTGGTGCAACAGCAGAGGTGTTGGGATGGGTGGGGGTTGGGGGCACACACCTGGCAGGCATGCGTGGTAAGGGGCAGCATGGGCAGGAGGTACCATAGTGGCAGATGGGGTGGGGGTGGGCATGCATATTAGTGCAGTTGCACCCAGTGGGAGGGCAATATGTGAGCAATACACTGTAATCTGCTTATAATGGGCACTAATGTACAAATCCAAAGTGCCCGTTATATAGCTTGGTCAGTGTAATGAAAGATTGAAAAAAAATGTGGTTGCGGTAAACAATCTTATTGTGATTGCGCCACAGCAAACAAATCAAACACACCACACAGTGCTGAGTAAATACTGTATACAGTTCAGCTCATAATTGAATCACACAGTGCACAGATTACATACTTCGCAGAGAGCAATAGAGCAAGCAGCTACAGCTCCATTAAAAATTTGTTCAATCTTACTTGAATAAGTCAGAGATTTTACTCTGACGTGTTGTTTTCGTGCAGTAAGGTGCCCAAACCCTCTTGGCAGTACAGAGTGCACACCAATCTGGCTCCACGTCAGGATGTTGCTCCATGGCACTTCTCAAAGTCAACAATGTGTTCTGGACATCCACTGCTGTTACAGTCACCTTCGGCGCTGTCCTCCACTTCCACATCCTTGGTGTGTATACTGTCCCCATCCTCGCTGACATCATCAGATACTGGCTCCTCCTCCTCCTCCCCTTCGCTTAGGATACACATTTCGTGAAACTCCTCTGCTGTCATTCCATCAGGGGTTGGCACACTCTCCTCAATCTCTAGCAGTGTCTGCATTTTGTTTTTCACCGTGCTGTCTGCGGAAACTGATATCATGCTTGATCTTCCATCTGTGTAATTAGCCCTGAAGGAGTGAAATCAGTGTGGCCCAGAGCAACCGGAAGTTCAGTTGCCTTTTAGATTAACAAGGGGCCACTAATGAGGGTGTCCCAACCCCTTGCATTGCTGAACCACCTCACTAAGGCCTCCTCAACTTCCCCATCCTTTCCATCTAATTTTCTTTTATATTCAGAGTTTACATTTGTATGTCAGTCAGACATTATTTTCTTTTTCTGGTGTAACAGGTCGGCTAGTGTAGATTTACGCAGAGCCAGATGTTGCGATAAGTCACGCTGACTCATTTTTGATAAACTTCCAATCTTTTTGAGAAGTTCAACCTTCTCACAGAGAGACATGGGGCTTTATGTTTGCCTGCCATTCTTCCACACAGTAGGCTGTGAATGAGCTGGGAATGAACAGGAAATGAGCAAACAGGTCTGATTAAAAGGATCAAAGTGAATTTCAGGGGAGAACATTCAGCACCTGATAATTACAGTACTTGACACCTTGACAAGGGTGTGATTTCAGCCAGTATGTGGTCAAAATAGACAGCGCTCAATAGATGTTATGTCAGTAGGTTATACAATGGGTGTCTATGGGGCAGGTTTTTGGAAATAAGAAAGTGCCTGCTAAAACCGAATGGCCGTTATGGCTGCGGGCGGTATAACTGGGGTGGACTGTACCATCAGTGGCACGTAATGAGGAGGGGGATACAGAGACACACAGTGCCATTGCCCCACATGGGCACAGCCCTGGCAATAGCCCCCAGGCCGTACCCACGTGAGGCCATGGCACTGTGTACCCCCCTTCCCATTCCATACCACTGACAGTATTGCTCACATATAGGCACCCCCACCTGGTGCAACTGCACTAATATGCATGCCCACCCTTCCCCAACCACCACTATGGCACCCCCTGCTCATGCCACCTATACACATTTGTCAGGGCCCCCAAAACAAGTGGCCACAGTGTCTGACAGTGGCACAAGGGGCTTAGACCACCTCATTGCTGGTCTATCTGGAGGCCCTTGCTGCAGCCATGATGGGGCTTCTTGAATCCCAGAAAAGAGGATGTTGCTACCCCGCCATGGCACAAGCTTCCTTGGGACAGGGCACACCCTCATTCATGTCACAAGGGGGGGTGATGTGCCAGTTTACCTCAATGGGTCTCGATCCAGAGATGAGCCGCTTTTATGAATTGGGACCTCAACATCCTTTGCCCCAAGGTGCATGATGCATCTGAACCCTTTGCCACAAGCAACTTGTGGCATTCATATGGCTTTGAAAATCTGGCCCCCTGTGTTTAACCTCTCTCTACTTTCTCTCTAATCAGTCTCTTTGTTCTTTGAATCTCCCTGTAAACTGAAAACAGCACCAACATTCTCTCCTACATTGTACTGGGCTTTGGAATTTAGTCAGGATAAAAGACACTATAGACAAAAAAATTCCTTCCTTCCTTCCTTCCTTCCTTCCTCCCTCCCTCCCTCGTTAAGATACAACATATTGTTTTCAGTGATGTCCTGCATTTTCCAGCACTGGGAGATAATGGTATATGAGTTCATACCATACCCATTCCCTACTCTACCTCTTTTTTGTAAAGCAGCATTCATTTTGGACTATTCCCTAGCACTTATATTAATTTTATAGCATCTTCTCCTATGAACAGTCACATAGAGTCCTCCAGTCAGCCTGCCAAAAAAAAAAACTGTCTTCCAAGGGCATCTGTTCTCCGAATAGCTGAAGGCAACATTTTCAGCTACTCGCATTGCACCTGAAGGGCTTATAAGACAACACTCTCAGTTAATCAGACATCATGTTAAGGATTGAAGGTGTTTGTCTGAATACTGTATGCTCCAAGAGCATGTCTGTGACTAACACAGGGCATATCAACAGTTCAGAAACGTCACATCATACAATTAACAGACATTAATGGCTGCTGTGATTGGATGCCTGGTGGCCAGCTGTGACCTCTGAGGAATCTCTTTTTTCCTAATGAGAGTATATCACAGTTCTTGGAGCTGAATAGCCTTTTCATAGCATAGTGTGATCGATTTTGCTTTACTGTATCCACTGAAAAGTATGTCACTGTCCCTGCCACACTGCATATGTAGTTACAAGTTTGTGAAGTATCAAAGCAAAGTAAAGCACTGTACTCGATCATTAAGAAGAGGCACCGAAACAAACACAGGGACTGAAATCTCTGGAAAAACAAGCATTTTTGAAAGGCTATGCCTATGGTTCAATGGATGAAGCAATCTGCTACTCCCCCTCCTGAGCTATATAAGTCAGCTCTTTCCAGCCTCACATAGAAGCACTTTTTCTTTTCTGCAGCCGGAGGCTGTGCTGGGCCTCTGCGCCTTCCTTCCCACCCCGGCGTTTGTCTCCTGGCCCTTTATTGTCTTGGACATCTGCTTGGTTCATGTTTCTCTAGTTTTCTTGGTCAGTATTTTTATTTATTTAGTTTTTGTTGACTGGGTAAGGTGCACTAGGCATACATAAGCCTATTTTCAGGCACGACCCGGGAGTTTACAAAGAAAGTTTCATATAATGGATGATAACACCAAACAAACTAGAAATTGTACAGGGTTCATAGGTTCATCAAATCAATTTCACATGTTAGATTTAAGCAGTAAACATCTCAGTAAATGTACAGAGTTCAAGGAATATGGGACACACTTTCACATATTGGATGGGATCAACAGATAGACCATAGATAGTACAGAGTCCATAGGTTATCACCATTACGGATTGTTATGATAAGATTATGTAACCCCTAGGTGGCGCTATCCCAAGGGCTACTTCCCCTGCCTGCATGGCTAGTTGCAGGTTAAGGGGCCTGAGTGCTGAAATGGGTGCCTCCACCCAGAGGTCAGGGTCAGTAGTAGTCAAGTTAACCTGGGCACAGCCCTCCGGGACACTGTAACCCCCCTCTTTCCCTTCTAGTGGACAATACACAATAATCACTTTCACAATACTCCTTGTATACTGGGCAATTACCCACACTGTTTGCACTTACCACCAGGGTATGTTCCTCTAGCTCGACCCCAGGGACCCCCTTGAAAACAAGGTTATGCAAAGCAAATAGCAACAGTACAGTACTCTTGGCACAAACTGGAACCACAGTCAGATTACATGCAGAAAAAGTTACATCTGATTTATTCAGGGGACTTGAACAAGGGAGGGGCGAAATCAGTTTAATTAGCTTAAAGGCTATATCAATCAAACAGTTATGCATGCGCTTTAAGTCCCCACACAGTCACACCTCTGGGTACCCAGGTAAAAAGCGATGGGCTAGCCAGGACTGTTGCCTATGGTAGGCCGGTGTCGCAGCTGGTTGGGGCCCTGTGGTGGAAGGAAACAACATGCACAATACACACTATTTGTAATCCGGAGCCGGAGGGCTCAGTTCATGAAAGAAAAAAAACAACAAAACAATCAGATGACACACTCAGATTAAGTTGTTGTTGCAGGGAGCTACCCTGATGATTACTCACGATACCCAAGAATGGACACAGGCTGGATGAAAATCGAGACTGCAGGTGGTTGATCTGGAGTGCCGGGAGAAGCAGAGCCCACACGAATTGCTGAGGTGTCATTCCTGTTCAAGCGTGGAGCAGGGGCTGATCCCCAGGTAGGTCTCTCGTCAGTGGCTTTCTCTGTGCAGTGGGTAGTCTGGCTTGGCCAGTGTGACAAGGCCCAGGCCGAATGGAGGTGAACACAGATTCAGTCCATTACAGCTGGATGCAGCATCCAGCAAGCAGAACACCGTTCACACAGTGGGGAACCAAACCACGACCCACTATCAGCACACAGCACATTTACATGTAAGAGATTCTACTGTACCAGGCAAACCGCTCTCCGGCCACAATCACAAAGTCTCTGCACACACCAGGAGTTTAGGGGTAGCTGGAAATCTTGACAGGCTGATCGCATTCAGCAAATCTTCGGTCTGCTTCAAGTTGAGCCTGGTCACAGTTCAATGGCTTAAATAGTCCTCACAACTCGAATTCAGTCCGAATGAACTCTATTTTCCCTCTCAGAGACGGCAAGCAGACAGGCAGGCCAAAACTCAGCCCTTTTACAGTTCTCCCATGCAAAACTACACAGCACTGGAGCCCAAATCACTTGAGCTGTTACTCATTTCACTTCCCAACTCAGAACTAACTGAAAACTGCAAGCAATCTGGGAATTTCCCTAAGATCCAAAAGGTTCGGTTGGTTGATCTATCTGTCAGTCACAACAAGGTCTCCCCCTTTAGGTTCATTTAGGCGCCAAAATGCAAAAACTACAATTCCTACAAGTTTTGACCCCACCAAGCCCCTGTAGGCAGGCTCCATTTTAGAGTCCCAACAGTACTGATTGGCTCATTCTGACAGTCCCAGGCCAAGTTGGTGAAGATAAACAGAACAGTCCTTGCTGCAAAGAAAACAGGTTAGAACAAACTACAATATTATTATCACTCTAATAGATATTCAGCAAATAAGCACATCTTATAGCAGAGCTCCCTCTGTGCAAATAGTGATGACAGAACGGAGCAATTATCTGGCAGCCCGGGCATGGCTTGAGCATAGAAACACTCAGCCCCCTCCCAGATTAATTATAACTGCAATCCAGGCAGCTCTTAAAGAGACAGTACATAGAGGCTATACAGGCACTCTCTGGCAATACATTTAAACTGCTAATACACAGAACACCAGCCTTGCAGTGAGCATTTAGGCAAGCTCAAGGAAGACTTTTTGGGAACCCCCATTTGTAGGGGGTTACAATTAGAACAGTTTGGTTGTTGGTTAACTAGGATCTGCAGACTAGATGGGCCAAGCAGTCCTTATCTGCCGTCAAAGTCTATGTTTCTATGTTTCTATGTTTCAGAGTAAGGAAACTGTTGTAACAGGAGGTTAACAGGACAGGCGCATAACTGAAGTATAATCTAATGCGTGTACATTGACAATGGGATGGGGTAAGGTTAGTTGTGTTTCTAGATACTTGGTGTAGCTAGCATGCTTCCTTCTTCATTGGCTGCAGTTTTGCTTCTCTCTGTTTTTGTCTGCTGTGTGCCTGTTCTCCTGTGCTAGTGTTTCTTTATGTTTTGCTTCTTTTTTGGGTGGGGGGGGGCTTTCTAGTTGTCCTAGCATCCTGCTATCCCCTTTCCTTGCCTTTTCCATACCTTGACCAATCCCTTAGTTCAGCTACATTCATTTTCTGTTTCCACCCGGCCTACCAGGCAGCCACTCCCTTCTGGGTTATTTGTTCACTGCAGCAGCTCTGGTACCCAGATTTCAGTTCCCTTCTGCCTCCTTCTTCCCTAGCAGGTTCAGTTGTTACTTTTCCTGCCACAGCCTCCTGTTCTCCTGGGCCTTCTGTTTCTTTCAGTTTTGCTTTTAGGCTTTCTAGTTTTCCTAGCACTGTCCCTATTTGCTTTAACTTGTGCTTTTCAGGCTACCATTTTGCTTTTTTGTATGCCTTTAGCAATCTCTCAGTTCAGCTGCAATTGTTAACTGTTTACACCTGGTTCCTAGATAGGCAGCCACCCCCTTCTGGGTTCTTTGTTTCCTGCAGCAGCTCTGCTACCTAGTTTCCAGTTCCCATTTACCTCCTGCTTCCCTAGTAGTTTCATTTGTTAATTTTACAGTCTTAGCCTACTGACTTGCAATGCATCAGCAGAAGTAATTTTCACTAACCTCCCTTATTCTCCCCCCTGCATTCTTTATTTAGTCCAAGCTGTAACATTCAGTCTTATGTGATGTTTTATTTGTCATTCTATGTCACTATCAGCAATCATGCAGTACTCAGTGCTAACTGTTGCACTCCAACCCATGCAATCTCTTATGTTCTCAGTGCTAACAGGCCTTACTTCTGCACTTTTTCGTTTATGTGCTCATGGCTCTCAGGCTTTGCCTCAGCCTCCTACTACTCCTGCATTCAGTTAAAAGCAGTACTCAGCCTTAATTGTGTTTTATTTCTTCCATGTGCACATACTGTCAGGCTTCATCAGAGCCTCCTATCTTGTACTAGTTTTCATTTATGTCTTAACTAGCACCTTCACCCTGCATTCCATTTAGCAAGCAGCCTTCTAGGGACCTGGGTGCTGCTGAAATGTAGGCAGCGGTACGGTGTGCCCTGCTGATGCAGTAAGCAGCTCCTGTAGGCAGGGATCTTGGGTGCTACTGAAATGTAGGCAGTGGTACAGCCCTGCTGATGTGGTAGGCGGATGCCCTAGGCAGGGATCTTGGGCACTGCTGAAATGTAGGCAGCAGTGCAGCGTGCTCTGCTGATGTGGTAGGCAGATGCCATAGGCAGGGATCTTGGGCACCACTGAAATGTAGGCAGCAGTATAGCATGCTCTGCTGATGCAGTAGATGGATGCCATGGGCAGGGATTTTGGGTGCTGCAGAACTCTACACTCTGCCCTGCTGATAAGGTAGGTGGACACTGTAGGTAGGAAAAAGTTCTCTTCTGCCGAACTTGTATGCAACGGTATCTCTTGCACTACTTAAATCATAGGCAGTGAGTTATCATTTGGGTTCCTACGTGGCAGTAGCTGTGATGTCACTAATTTATTCCAAGTCTGAAGGGAAGGTGACCAAGGCCTTGGAGCCCGAGAGGTTTTCTAATCATAGGAGGTTTTTCCTCTCCTCCATGCTGAAGATCATAAAAGTTAGGTAGTTCATAACGTAGTACATTCAGTTAATTTCTGAGCGCGTCTTTACAGTAAGCTCTCCTACGGAACTCAGTCGGCGGCTGGCCGTGGAGGGGAGAGGTGGGCTGTGCCAGTTGCCGGCTGGGGATGGGTGGAGGGGTGCTGGGTGGACTGGCATGGCTGGGTGTGGGGTGGGGGGCCACTAGACTACCAGGGAAATGGAGATATTCATTTATTTTACAATGATCGGGAGGGGGGCACTAGACTACCAGGAAAATGAGGGAGATATATATATTTATTTAACAGTGACCGGGGGGTGCACTAGACTACCAGGGATATGGAGATATTTATTTATTTAACAGTGACTGAGGGGCACTAGACTACCAGGGATATGGAGATATTTATTTATTCAACAGTGACTTGGGGGAGCACTAGACTACCAGGGATATGGAGATATTTATTTATTTAACAGTGATCGGGGGCACTAGACTACCAGGGATATGGAGATATTTATTTATTTAACAGTGATCGGGGCACTAGACTACCAGGGATATGGAGATATTTATTTATTTTCAATGATCGGGGGGCACTAGACTACCAGGGATATGGAGATATTTATTTATTTTACAATGATTGGGGGGGCACTAGACTACCAGGGAAATGAGGGAGATATTTATTTCTTTAACAGTGATCGGGGAGGGCACTAGACTACCAGGGATATGGAGATATTTATTTATTTTACAATGATTGGGGGCACTAGACTGCCAGGAAATGGAGATATTTATTTATTTTACAATGATCGGGGCACTAGACTACTAGGGATATGGAGATATTTATCTATTTTACAATGATCGGGGGCACTAGACTACCAGGGAAATGGGGAGATATTTATTTATTTAACAGTGATGGGGGACACTAGATTACCAGGGATATGGAGATATTTATTTATTTAACAGTGATTGGGGGGCACTAGACTACCAGGGATATGGAGATATTTATTTATTTGACAGTGATCGGGGGCAGTAGACTACCAGGGATATGGAGACATTTATTTATTTTACAGTGATCGGGGCGGGCACTAGACTACCAGGGAAATGGGGAAATATTTATTTATTTAACAGTGATCGGGGGCACTAGACTACCAGGGATATGGAGATATTTATTTATTTAACAGTGATCGGGAGGGCACTAGACTACCAGGGATATGGAGATATTTATTTATTTATATTGTGATCGAGGGGCCACTAGACTACCAGGGAAGGGTAATTGCCGCATTGGCAGCCGTGACTCGGGGTTGGGGCATGGGTGGGGATGGCAGCACAGCTGGCGGGGTCATCAACGGTGTTTCGGGGCTGGGGGTATCTTCATGGGCCCCACTGGGGTATGCTAGCATGGGGTGGACAAGGTGGCATGACTGCAAGCGGTCTATAGGACTGGGCATCCATAAGTTACACCAGCTAAATGCTGGTGTAACTTACGTTGCCGGTTCTCCTCCGGGGATTCTTGTAGTATCCCGACATTGGGGACTTTGTTGCTGCCCTTCTGGAATGGGGCGCAACTGCTGCTGTAAGCTCCCTAGCGTCATGTCACAGGGGGTTTATGGTGCAACTGCCGGCGTAACTGCTGTTCAGCGTAAGTGGTCTGTGACATGTCGCAAGCCACTTTGTAGAATCGCGCATGTCACAGCTGCTGGCATAGGTTGCTACATGCCCCAGTCTTCTTGGCGCAACTGCTGTTATGTCAGGTGTATCTCTTCTGGAATCTGGCCCAATGTGTGACTGCATAACAAAGACGTCTGCCACCGAGAAGTGGGGGGTCATTACAATGGGCTACCTGGCTTAATTTTGCCTCAAAACACAATAGTATGAACAATAGCAATAGTAGTATTATCAGCTTGTTTTCAGCAGAAATCTTAGGATGCTTATTATAGTCACTGCATATGAACATGTAGATTACCTAGCTGGGCAAGCCAGAGCAGGCTTGACCATGGCTCGAGCTTAGTGCCTGGCCCGGCTCAGCTTGACTTCTATAAGCAACTGATAGCCAAGGTCAAGCGAGCTGGTTATGGTCAAAGTAAGCATTTTTTGTCAACTTGAGCAGTCAGTGTAGTGTCTGAAACATTCAACTCCTATGCAGAAAACAGTCTGCAGTAGCCAGGGCTCGGCTTGTATTTTGGCTCATAGAGTCAAGCCAGACCCCTGGCTTGGCTCTTGGTAAAAAAAAAAAAAACCTGGCTTGCCAACCTACAGTAGGTACAGTAACAGACTGTCAAGTGAGAGATCACTGCTGTCAGCTCCCTCAGAAGCACATTCAAATTCATTATTAGCAAGCCCATCCTAACTCCTAAGACATTTGAATCAAAATCCATTAAGGATCATAGCACGTGTGCATGGAAAATCCTGCCCTTCCACTGATAAAAGGCTTAGATCATGCTCCATTTAGGTGAATGGGGTAATTTGCATCTTTGCTCCCACCTACAGTTTCAATCTATGTGGCAACAAAATATTTTCTGATGGACTACCTCAGCATAGGCTGCTACGTGCTTAAAGAGCTGTAGTGCACTGCCTAAAACTAATTTAAGTTTCTAAAAGCAGTCAACTATTACCTTTTATAGCTGAGGCACTTTTTCTTTTACCTTTGGTTAATAAGAATATTTCTTACCTGATGTTAGTAAGTATGATGTGTGGGATAGCACTTTGTGCGTGGCAGCTGACATATCTAGCTCTGTTCCCCCATTATATCATCAGCATTGTGACCTCACTGACTGTAACATTACAGCTGCTCAGGAAGAGCCACTTAGGTTCTGGACATACTACAGAACTGTTTTTGAAAACCGTTTTTAAAACCAGTTTAGCTAAACCATTTCAGTGCAGCCACACTACTCAGTAACCATTTTTGATAACGGTTTAGTGTGGCCACACTGCTTGTGTCAAACCTGTTCTCCTTGTAACTATTCTGTGTTAAGTCCAACACACAGAACTGTGCTTGCCTGGACACACTGCAGCTAGAACTGTTTTAGTTAAACCATTACAGCTTAAAACACTTTTACTCCTGGACAGACCTGTGAGTAGAACCATGCTAGCTCCAAAACGTTTTTAAAAATGGTTTTAAGACTAGGTATCTAGCAGGGTTTAAAAACACTTTTGTTAAAACGTTTTAAGGGGCTTGTCGTCTGTCTGCAAACAGTGCTAGGGGAATTTAAACTGTTTTAAGGCACTTAAACCATTTTGAGTTCCCCAGTGTGTCCAGGGCCTTAGTAGCTGCCAGATCAGTCACCTGTGATGTTACTATCAGTGATGTCACAATGGTGAGGATGTAGTGGGAGAACTAGAGCTAGCTATGTCAGCAATCATTTTTGTTCAGTAAGGAGAAGGATGGAATGGGAGGTTGCGAAGGGAGAGAACAAAGATGGGGAATGGTCCAGATTCTGGAGAAAAGGGTGCTGGAAAAGCTAGCAGGATTGAAAGTGAATAAATCTATTAAACCTAATGGCTTGTTCCCAAGGATACCATAGGAGGTACTGTAGTTAGGGTTATATCAAGGCCACTAGTGGACATTTTGAATTGCTCACTAGCCACTGGGGTTGGGAGGGGAGTCCCAATGGACTGGTGGACAGCAGATGTGATTCTGCTACACAAGAATAGGAAGAGGGATGAACCAGGAAACTATAGACCGGTCAGCTTGATGTTTACAGTGGGGGAAATTATGGAATCTCTACTTAGGGAGGATCTAGTGAATTTTCTAGAAGGGAACCTAAGACAGCATGGGTTCTTAAGGGGAAGATCTTGCCAGACAACTCTGATTGAGTTCTTTAACTGGGTAATTACAGCATCAGACAAGAGGCAGGCAGTGACTATACTATACCTAGACTTCAGCAAGGCCTATGACTCAGTCCCACAAAGGGAGCTGGTCAAAACATTAGGGACCTGGGGTACAGGAAAAAATGACAAACTAAATAGAGAGCTAGCTAAGGGGTAGACCACAGAGGGTGGTAGTCAATGGGGAGTTTTCAGAGGGTGAGTGATGTCACAAGCGGGGTACCTTAGTGGTCAATGCTAGGAATGGTCCTCTTTAATATATTCATCTGTGACATACAGTAGGTGAGGCTATCACTGGTAAAATCTGTCTCTTTGCAGATGACACAAATGTAGTGCCCCAGAGTTGGGGGCACAATAGAAAATTAATGAAGGGGTGTTCTGAAGGGACAGGGCGTTAGGGGCCCCTGTCAGCATTCCCCCCCCCACAATGCCAAAAGCAGCATTATGAAAAAAAGTTTTGTTTCCTTGCTGCCTGCTCCTTCATAGAACCCCTTCCCCAAGCAGGCAGCGTGAGCTATGGCTGCCCATGTGCTGGGACTGCTGTCCCTGCCCAGAGCATGGGTGTTAATATTTAAAAAGCTAGCTGGTGACAGGTGCTCAGGGTTCGAGAACCAGAACCCCAAGTGTCCTTTTCCAAAAAGTATCATTTTCTGGGGAAAGTTGCTGGCTGGGGTGGAAGGAGTGAGGACGTCAGAAAGTGGTGAGGGACTGGTAAGGCTTACCTGTGTGTTGAAGCCATCCCTGCACTCATCTGGGCACCTCAGCTCTCGTTCCACCAGCAGTTCTCCGTGCCATCTCCGGTTCCTGTTGTCATCCAGTTGTAGTGCAGCGGTCACCAGAGGGACGAAGAAAAGAAGAGGCCGGCAGACATCTGCGGTGAGGGCTCTGTTCTGTCCCATTTAAATTAAAAGTAAAGGTTTTTCAATCCCACGTTAGCAGCGAGAGAAAAGCCACATCTTCAGTTAGAAGAGACAGACCATCGGGCATTGTGAAGTCCCATAAGGTTCCCTAGTCATCTGTCGGGCTGCCTGCAAGGAAAAACCCTCCCTCTGCCAGCAGTACCTCCCTCCTCCCAAAGCAGTCTCATTCTCCCTGGGCTGGGGTGGTTAGTTGGTGGCAGTACAAGAAGAGTGCTATCCACCTGAAACGAAGTTGAAAGGTTTTTTTTATTTTATTAAAAGTGCTGGAAGGAAGCCAGGAAAAGACGTCCGAGCGCCGTGGAGGGAGCGGGTCAGAAAGGGCCGAATTTAAATAATTTAATTATTCATCGGGCAGTGACGCCCAGGGGAGGGGCAAGACATAGAGACCCATGGTAAATTTTATAAATATTCATGAGGGGGCAGAGCAAAGACGGAGCCAGAGGGAAGTGACAGACAGGCCCTGCTGAAGCCTAAGAAAATATTTAAAGGGGCCTAGCTAGCCATATAGGTCCACAAGTGTTGAAGGAACCTAGCCAGCCATAGTGGGGCAATTAATTGTAAGGGGCCCCACCCAATTGGAGTACCTCACAGTCTAAGGAGGCCATTTAGTGTTTGGCTGCCAGTGTGTCCACAGTAGCAGGAGAGCCTGTTTTAGTTAGAAGGACCCAACTACAGTAGGTCCATGCTTAGTAAGGGCTTCACCAAAGAAGGGGACCAGAGAGAAGCAACCAAGATATTGTGCATAACTGTTGGAAATGTGACATTAAGAAATACTGTTGGAACTGTGACTTTTAATTGCATTGAGCCAGCATCTTGTGCTAGTGTGTTTGAATCAGACTTCAGCAGCCTTTGAAGGACGTTCAGCAAGTCCATCCCTGAGTCAGTTTTCAGCAGCCTTGGAAGGGTGTCCCACAAGTGAGTGCCCAAATCAGTCCAAAACAATGCCTGGATGGTGTTCAGCTGCCGTTTCCACAGCTTCAGGTCTCCTCCAGAAAAGTGACATCTTGCCATAAGTTTTTCTGAAGTACCGCGTCAATGTCCCCTTGTCGTTCACTGCGAGTCGAAGTCCAACGTAGCCCAGGACTGACTCACGGCTGCCATTTTCTTGTTTTCTTAGTGCTTCTTCATCAGTTTCTTTAAGATGTTCTGTTCCAGTTTCTCCATACCAACATCCCGTTTATTGTTTTATTTTTGTCCTTGGCTCATCTGGTCTTCCAGCTCACACCATCACCCAGCTACCAGAATCTGGATTTGTGTGTACCGAGTGGAGGACGGTCTTCCCCCTCTTGGCCCCATGAGAGACTCTTTGGTAGCTGAGAGACGTGACTGCCAGTCAGGAGGGAAGCAAGGTCATGGCTGATAGCTACCTGCCTGTAACTCACAAAGAAACACTCATATTGCAAAAAATAGCTAGTAGAGCAAAAATTGCAGACAGGAAAATATTACAGATTTTAACTAGTCAGTTGTAACTTTTTTTCTTTAGTATTTTTCCTTTTCCTTTTGCTCATTAGAAAGTTTATTATGTGACTGTATTATGCTGGATGTTTGGAGTAGCAATCTGCCTGGCAGCTGCATAGATGCACAGAAGCAGGCAGCAGAAAAAGGTTTTGGACCCAGCCAGTCTGACCACCCTAACTAACTATTCTGTTGTGCTAGGCAAAGAAAAAGAGCTGCACCAAAGTGTACTGGGGTGCTCAATGACACAATACTAAACTGTTTTCAGAAAGTCATGGCACTTACCCAGGGTACACAGTCGAAGCACTAGTCCAAGACTTAGGATTTCTTTTGCTTAAAAATTCCCTTTATTGATGACAAGTATAAAAAAGCCATATGGAAACCTCTAACGTTCAAACTTATCCTAGTCTTTGTCAAAGATGACAAAGACCGATGATGGAAACGTTAGAGTTTTAGTGTGTGTCTCTTCGACCTGAATGGTTTGTACAGCTTTTATGCATCAATAAAGGTATTTTTGAAGCAAAAGAAATCCTAAGTCTTGGACTAGTTCTTCAACTGTGTACCCTGGATAAGAGTCATGACTTTCTGAAAACTATTCTGTTGTGCTCTTTTTCCAAACTAAACCCACCTGCCTGCCCCATCCTTGCTTGAAGCTGCTGATTGATTTGGCCTGTACCAATTCCTCTGGCAGCTTATTCCACTTGTCTGCCACCCTTTCCATGAAGAAGTGCTTATGGACATCCTTTTGAACCTCCCCCTGCCAGCTTTACTGACCTCCCTTTCGCCCCTGTGTTTGTAGTTAACCTGTGCAGATACTGGTATGCCTTTCCCTCCTCTTCTCAAGGGTATACATGTTTAAGTCCTGCAGCTTCTCCTCATACTCATTTCCTCAAGGCCATGGATCACCTTAGTTGCCCTGCACTTTACTATTGTGCCTCCACCTTGTTGCAGTCTTTCCTCCAGTGCGGGCTTAGTACTGTACCATGGGCAGTATCCCAGGTGCAGCTGCACCAGCGACCTGGACAGTGGAATAATCACCTCCCGACTTCTACTGCTTATCCCCCTCCCTATACAGCCCAGCATTCTGCTTGCTTTGCTCACTGCCTCTTGCAGTGTGCAGACATTTTAAGGGTCTCCAATATCATTACACCTCAATCCTTCTCTTCCATACTGCTGTCCAGCACTATCACCCCATTCTGTATTGCATCTTTAGATTCATTTTCATAATGTGCATTTCTTTACATTTTTTAGTGTTGAAGTTCAGCTGCCAAATCATTGACCAGCTCTTCAGCCAGTCCAGATCCTCCCTTACTTCTCTCCTACCCTCCTTTGTGTCTACTTTTGTGCAGATCTTTGTGTAACGGTGCTGGACTGGTAGACTTAGGGGTTCTTCACTTCGAGAGGTGGATGTAAATGTCTCACTACCAGCAGCACAGTGGCATCCTCAGCAGATGGGATGACGAGGGGCCGCTGAAGGTTCAAGTAGGTGTGGGTGGATGGAGACACCCGACAAGGAGAGGCAGGAGTCATACACAGAGGCCCAATGAAGCAAAGATGTATATTCGACAAGAGGGGAAGGAGGACATGGTCATACAGGAAAATACCAAAAGTAAAAATAACAGGGAGTATGGACAGCATCATGGTTATAGGAACAGTAACACAAAAATCTTTTTTTTTTTATTTCAATATACTTTATTAATATATCATAAACTTCAACATCTATATAGAAAACAATTAAACAGACAGTAATAATCCCCCCCAAAGAAAACTGTGAGAAAAGAACAATAGTCCAGTTACATTTACCCATGTATCCACCCCGAAAACCCCACCCACCCTCCACCCCTACCCCTCCCCACCAGGCGTGATCGTGCTCAGTTATCAATCTATAACAAAAACAAAAATTTACCCCACCAAGAGCTATCATGGTTTCCATAAAGTAAGTATAGCATCCAAGGGACCCCATCTGCTCTGGTAGATCTTCAATCTATTATTCATGGCTGAAATGTGCTTCTCTAACTGAAGGGCAAACAGCATTTCTTTATGCCATTCAATAACTGAAAGGGCTGATTCCTTGGTCCAGTGCCTCAGGATAATTAATTTAGCTATTGCTGAGATCAAAGCCAAATGCGCTTTCCTAACATTGGGAATGCCCTGCGGAAATAAATTTAGTAAACAAATCTCAGGGTTAATACACGAATCCAAACCCAGCAAGGGATCGAGCTTACTCCTAATAGCCGACCAAAATCTCTGGACCGTAGAACAAGCCCATATCATGTGATACAATGTCCCAGTATGAGCAACACATCTGGGGCAATCAGGGGTAGACCTATTCCCCAATTTGTATAGCTTGTATGGCATAAATTATAAATTATGCATAAGATTGAATTGCATCAGCCGCAATCTGTCTTGCTTGAGAAATCTGTATAAGTTCTGCCAGATTGCAGTCCAGAAATGTAGTTCATCCCTAAGGGAAAATGTCTGCAGCCAATAATAAAACACTCCCTGTGGCAACCTCAAATCCAATCTCTGGATTGCTTTGTAAACTACTGACACAGCACGGGGTTCCTTCGATGCTCTCAGAAGAATATTAAGAGCGTCTGTTGACCCTTGACTTGCTGTCCCTGATCCCAAATAAGTAAGGACAGCCCTCCTAAGTTGTTCATACTTGAAAAAAGCTGTGACAGGCACCTTGAACCTAGTTCTAAAGAGATCAAACGAAATTACTAAGCCTTCCTCATATATATTCTTTAAGCTTAGCAGTATAGGGCAAAGGTAAGAAACCTCGCAGAATGGGCTTCCCACCAATTAGAAAATGGGATTCCTCATAATCGGCTGTTCCAACGAAGCATGCCCGATATGAGATAAGTGAGTTTGCAGTTGATGCCAGGCCTTAATGGACCACCCAAGTGGTATATTCTGAAGAGGCTTTGGGATTGCTTTCTGGATAGTGTATACCAGGGCAAGGAGTGAGCAGCCACACTGGGCTGCTAGGTATTGTTCGATGTCTAACCATAAAGGTACATACTCTTGCGTCTCATCTCCCAATACCTCTCTAGTCCAATATGACATTCTCGCCAAATGTTGAGCACCATAATACGAGAAAAAAGAAGGGTCTGCTAAGCCCCCCCACTCCTTGAGTGCCGAAAGTTTAAGATAGGATCGTCTAACACTCTTACCTCTCCAAAGGAAAAATACAAAAATCTAACATAAACTTTAAAAATGGACTGAAATTTCTAAAAAGGTGCACCTTGGCCTAAGACTTCTAGGGATTAAGCTCTACTCTTAGTACTTTTACTACAGTACCCTAGAACAGTTACGGATCCTCATAAAGGTTCTGGCAATAGAATCCATTGTGCAATGTAAGTGATCACCATAAAAGTCTATGAATGACTCAAACATCCAGTTTGATTGGAAGTCTTCATGTGCACAGCTGATGGAAACAAGGGAAAGCAACGGTGAAATGAAGAGGTTTTATGAGCAGGCCATGGGTCCATTGGCTACACCCACCTCTCCTGGGTTGCCATAAACAGAGCACAACACAAAGGATTCCCTTGCCTAAGAATCCGCTGGTGGGCTACCAGAATTTAAGGACAATCACAAGGACTCTCTCAGCTAAAAACCCACTGGTAGGCTGCCAAGAATAAAGAACAGATGCAAGGATCCAGCCACAGTCCTCTGGTGGATAGCCGGGATGAGACAACAGATGCAGAACACCTTGCCACAGCCCTCTTCTGAACTGCCGGGTAAGGAAGAAGATGCAGAACACCCTGCCACAGCCTGCTTCTGGACTGCTGGGTAAAGAAGAAGACATTGGGAGGACCCCACGGAATTTAGGAATCAAGAGGATGAAGTCTTTGGACGTTGGAGAATAACAGGGTTCTGGGCTTCATGAAGCCCACCCCAATCTCTTTTCTGTTTTCTGGTCCCTCCCCATAGCTGGGGTGCGCACATCAGCACATACATGTGGAGGCATACATGCATCGCAGAAGTCCCACAGCTTCCTTCCTACTACCATGTGCTACTCCAGTTCCATCCTACCACCAAGCTTCCACCTGGTGGCAGTCGCACGGTAGAGTAAGCAAACCTCCCTCCTCAGGAGAGGAGAGCAGTCCAGTGGACTCTTGATCCTCTCCACCTGGCTGCCCCAGAAACCAGAGACAACTCCTTGTCTCAGGTCACCAGCAGGGTGGGTGGTAGCCCTGCTGCTGCACCACTGGGGTGACATTCTGCTAGCCCTTCAAGGACTAGCAAGCTATTCACACCTGACCTGGCTAATAATTGGAAGGTGATTAACTTGATGGGAACTGGCAATGTGCCAGGTCTGCCTGTGGCAGATGGCAGCTACTGAGGGTGGTGAATGAGTTTAGGAATTAACATTTAGAAAATGGGCTTGAAAAATAAAGCATCCTGATTGGCTGAAAGTCATGGTCAGGTATGCATTTATTTTTCAGTAGATGCCCGGTGAAAAACAATCACCAATTCGGGGTGTCCCATTACCAAGAGTATCATTGGGCACCATGAATTTTGAAACTAGCCTGCAGCCATTTTTTTTTCTCTCGTTTACCGAGAGGAAAATTGGGCTCTCCAAACCACAACAGACCTGCACGCAAAACCAAGAAAAAAAGTCTACAGCCATTCATTCATTAAATAAAAGCAACCCCATCCCCAAAATCCACCCTAGTTTCTCACAAATACATTTTCCAACCAGATAAATACGGCTCTTCCTTGCAGTGCCAGGCCTCTGGGACTCCAGCTATTCCCCATTCACCATGCTGTTTTCCCTGTAATGAAACACTAAAAAACTGCAGAAACAACTTAATTAATTTTTTCTGAATGTAATACCACTTCCCTGAACTTCACAGTAAATTCCTGATCACGCTCCATCTGAAGCGACGGCATACTTTGAAACTGGCGCTAGAGACTCCTGTTGGGTACTCGTGCTACATTTGAAAGCTGTTCCTAAATAAAAATTAAAAAAGAGAAAGATACCTCAGTTCAGTACCGGTCTTTAGCACTACAGTCCACTGTTCTGACTCGGCATTGATTAAACCGACAAAGGAAGCAGTTCTCCACTGTTGTGTATATGTGTGTGTGTATGTGGGGGGGGCGGGGGGAGCAGCAACCAACCACATAGTGGAGGAAATCCTTATCAGAAAGAAACTATTAATAAAAGAACACCAGCACCCTCCACTGGTGAGTCTGCCAGTACAGGGACTACTTTAACAAAGAAGTTAATTTAATTTTTTTTTATAAATGTTTCATAGATTCATAGAAGTGTGACAGCAGAAAAGGACCGACAAGGCCCACCGAGTCTGCCCATTTGTCCAGCTATCTGCTTGTCCCTTGCCCTTTTGAATCCCTCCACTGTTTCTTCCCCAATGGCAGCCTCCGGGAGTCTGTTCCACTTTTCCACCACTCTCTCTGTGAAATAATATTTCCTAATGTTACCCCTGAACTGCCCCCCCCTCCACCTGCAGGCCATGCTCCCTTGTCCTCTGATTATCCTTCATCTGGAAGATGCTTTCCACTGGCACTCTGTTTATAACCCATGTTATATATGATTCGTTATTTCTATATATATTTTTTCAAAACTTTATCTATGGTCCATTTTCTAAGCGCAATAATACCTTTCAGGGTGGGCAGTATTGGGAAATACCAGACCTTCCAGGGGCTATAAGGCTCTCTGTCTGCAGTGTTGGGCCTCATTACGCCCTTGGGCGGTCCGGTATTTCCCAATACTGCCCCCCCTATCAGGTATTATTGGTTACAAGAGATACAGGGGAAAATGGTAGCTGATAGCAAGAGTGGCAGATAATCGAGGGGCATATAACTGAGGGAGCACTGTATTTATTTACCCAAGATAGCCCAGCTGAGAAGTGACAACTTGTTTCTAGCAGAGTCCTACATTTTACCCATTCCCACTGTTGGGTGGACTGGAGAACTGGTAGGTTAAGTCAGGGACTAGCAGAAGTGACCTAGTTTTCCATGACACTTAAGTACTAATTTCTGCAGCAGCGTTCCTAGATTTCAATAGAAATCGGTAATTGAATTCCAGTGAGTGTGACTTAATAATATGGCATTTATGAAAATTATCCATTATGTTTCCCATACCCTGTAATCTGTTCTTGAAGTGAAGATTCATATCACAACATTAAACAACTGAAAACTATTTTCCAAACCAGGCTACCCATTGCCTCAATAAATTAAAGTTTTGCAAATATGTGTTCATATGTATTGTGCATATGTGTGTATGTACTATATTTAAGGGATGTGTAATGGCTGTAGTGGGATAATAAAGGAATAATGCACGACAGGGTGTGTGTCGTGCTGGGATAATGCCACATCTGGTGGGGCTGAGCATGAGGCCACAGGCCGACTATGTCCAATGCCCCAGGCGTGGTGTTATCTCAGCACGACACACACCCTGGAGTGCATTATTCCTATTATACAATGGCTTGTTGTTATATATAGAATAAAAAAAATAATTTTAAAGAATGTTTTTGTTAGTATGGAAAAATATTTTTGTTTTTTAAGAGGAGATGCAAGAAATGTAGCTCCAAACAATCAATTGAGAGGTTCACAGTGAGGCTGAGACTAGACCTGTGGTGTTATGCTGGGAAAACGCCATGGGTCCAGCCCCAGACTGACCAATCACAGTCCAAGATTCTTTTTTGCCATTGTATAATCATATTTATTCCCTGCATGTCAGGCTAACAATTTTAACCCATTGGATCATAACTGTATAGATTTGTAAAATGAGTAAAAACTATGGAGGACACCTGATTGGCTAACAGGCTCACCAATGTGTACAATGAAGTCACCATTATTACACACCATAAGCCTGGGACTTGTTAGTAGCCACATGGTGATATGAGCAAATCAATTATCCTGAACCAAGTACTACAGTAACCTGCCATCACCATCACTAACTTTCATCTAGGCCCTCAATATAAAAATATGTTTTGGGCAAGATTTGAAAAAAAATGACACCATGTTCATGGGAGAGGGTGTAAAAAAGGCTATGTTGAGAACGTGGGGTCAAAAATGTAGAAAAAATAATTATACAATGGTGTGTGAAAATCCTGTAACATCATTGGTTAAAACATGTCACATGACCCTTGGTAAATCCTGCATAACCCACGGCTGAGGAATAGCATTTATAAAAAAACATAATTAAACACATTTTAAATTTAATGTACACATGGGTCCATTGTATAATTGCAATAAGGCACTCCAGGGTTTGAGTTATTGGGTGATTTACCCACTTCTTATGTGGTTAAGTCACTCGGCTGCGCCTCATTACACACCACACAAGGCGTGGGTAAAATCCCGAGTAACCCACACCTTGTTGTGCCTTATTGCTTAAATATGAGTAAACTCTGAAACATTTATATATATATATATATACTTTTTCTGCCCTCCAGGGCACACCATAGGCAGTTAGTTACCCCAGCTCTGCCACCTATGTCCATCCACTGTTCCCCTGGTACTGCCGAGACCCACTTCCCCCACAGATTTCCCCCTGTGGTGGGGCCAGGAATGGGAGGGCTGTCCTTCTCCCACCCAGAACTCACAATCCAGATGGGGGCTTCCGGCAATCCAGCAGCAGAGCGGGATGCCAGCTGCTAGGCAGGGCTTCATGAAGCCTACAGTCACACTTTTTCCTGTTTTTCATCCCTCCCCTTCCACAGCCATGCACATGCATGCATGGAGACGTGCACATGCCATGAAGCCACGCTCTTGCTTCCCTAACTCCAGTGCTGCCACCCGACCTCCATGAGGAGGCAGCCAAGGAGCAGGACAACATTCCCTCCCTCCTGGAAGAGGAGAGCTATCCAACAGACACTTGATCCTCTCCTTCCCCTGCCAACCCCCAGCAACCTAAGCTTACTCCTGAGCCCAGGTTGCTGGCATGACGTGAGGTGTGGCATCCAGTGCCTCAACTCTTTGTGTCACCAGGCCAGCCACACACTGAAACATTTTAACATTTCTTCATAACATCGTCTGTTTTTAAATTTTTACCCGAAATTTTCAACAGTGTTTTTATTACCCCACCTTATGATCAAGACTAGTGTCATTTTTAAATCCTGTCCAAAAAAAGATTTCGAAGAGCAAACCGCAAAAACCTGTTTCAAAGGGGATTTGAAAACAAAATCCCACCTGCCTTATTCATGAGGTGGGTTAAAAAAACTCATGTTGAAAATGTGGGCCTAAAATGTTGCACAAATTATGGTGTTATGAGTAAAAGTTCAAAATGCATTAAACGCCATTAATTGGACTTGGCTTGTTTTTGGTCAGTTTGTGGTCGAGTGTAGTAGCAGAAGCATCTGCAGTCACTGAAAGCATTACTTTGTGGAACTCTAGTGAGGTAAGTGAGGAATGTGGGTGTGGCATGATGGGTACTGAGGAGGGTCGGGGTACTAGAAGACATTGACGGTTGGTTTCCTTTTTTTACAGGTGTAAGAAAAAAGAGGAACAGTGTTGGATGGTTTTCTTTGTTTCAAGAGTGGATACTGGGGATTGAGCATTACAATTATGGTGTGCTTGCTGCTTGGTGGCATTGGGGGTTGGACTGTGGTGGGGGATATTCTCTCTTCCCCTTCCCATGAGTCATATTCTAGCCATTGTACTTCCGCACAAAATACAGACACTTTTCTTTTTACCTATCCTCGCCCCTCTCTTCTTCTGTGCCTTCCTCCTATCCTTTCTACTCTGCTGGCAGCAACTCCTTTTTTGTCCCATGATGTGTATCCACTGCTGGACAACCTACCTTCTATGTCTGTCTCCCTAACTTGTGCAACAGCCTTCTGCTATCTGTCAAACTCCTCTTCTCCATCCTCACTCTCAAACCACACCTTTGGTCTCATTTACTTTCTCCTGTATCTGAAACTAGCCTTCCCTCTTTCCCATTGTTCCCATTTCTTCCTTCTAACTGGACTGTCTGCATGTTGGTGAGTGCCTTTGTTGGAGCCTCCACCTATGTCCTTCCATTCCCTCCATGGCAGCAACACTGATGCCACCTTGGATACCCACCCTCCATACCTGCACCTTTTGGTGAGCTGTCCTGTTGCCAACTTTGCACCTTTTACTGTGCAGTTCTTGTACCCTCACTGTGTAAATGTTGTACCTTCTCATCCTTTATGTTGTTTTGAACATATAAACATATAAATTAGCCAGCAGAATTAGGCCTTCTGGTCTATCAAGTCTGCTCATTGTGTGGAGTTTTCAGCTCAGCTCATGTTGATGTCTCCCCTCCCCTCTCCACTCCTCAACTATTTCATCTCTATCCCCCCCCATTGATCTTTATCTTCCCCCTATATCTATCCCAGCCCTCTTGAAGCTACCTACTGTCCTTGCAGAGATCACTTTTTCTGGCAGTGTATTCCACTTGGTCACCACTCTTTCTGTGAAGAAGTGTCTCCTAACCTCCCTCCTAAACACTCCTCCCCAGCTTAAGGCTATGCCCCCTCGTAGTTTTGGTACAGCTTTCTCTGAATAGCCCCTCCTTGTTTATCCTATTGAACCCCTTCATGTATTTGATGGTCTCAATCCTGTCTCCCCTCTCCCTTCTGTCCTCCAGGGAATACATGTTCAGGCCCCATTCTCTCCTAGTAAGCTCTACCTTACTGCCTCGCTTTCATCTTTGTAGCCCTCCTCTGGACCGTCTCCATCAGGTTGATATCTTTCTTAAGGTGGGAGCCCCAGAACTGCACCGAATACCCGAGATGCAGCCTCACCAGTGACCTGTAAAATGGCAGAACCACCTCCAGTTGCCTGCTGCTGATCCCCTTGGCTATGCAGCGCAAAATCCTATTTGCTCTTGCCACTGTGTTCTTGCACTGTGCAGAGTGCTTTAAGTCACTAGATATTATCACTCCCAGATCTTTTTCTTCCACTGTGGGAGTCACCCTGACCCCCTCCCAGGTAGTACTCTGTCCTGGGGTTTTTGGCTCCCACGTGCATGACCCTTGCACTTTTTGGAGTTAAAGTCTAGTTGCTTGACCCCTGACTACCTTTCAAGTGTTCTTAGGGCCTTCATAAGGTTTGTGTGGTACTGAGTGAAAGGTCTAGCTGAAATCCAGGTAGAGGATGTCCACTGCTGGCCTCTGTCCATTATTTTGGTTATCCAGTCAAAGAAGTCGATTAGATTCTTTTGACAAGATTTCCTCCCATAAAACCACGCTGCCTTGCATCCTGGAAGCCATATTCCTCTAGATGTTCTATCAATCTTTCCTTCAGTATGGTCTCTATAAACTTGCACCCTATCAAAGTGAGACTGAGTGGTCTGTAGTTCCCTGGGTCATCTCTGGGACTGCTCCCATGGAGGGGCACCACATATGCCATTCTCCAGTCCTGCAGCAGCACACCGACTCCAGTGAACAGCTGAACAGGTCTGCCAGTGGCTCCACAAGCTCCCTTACCAGTTCCTTCCATACCTTAGGGTGTACTCCATTCAGGCTTGGTGACTTGTCTGTCCTTAAAGCTAGCAGTCCTTTTTTCATTCTTTCCCCTTCTATTGCCCCATCTGTCCTCCACCCCCTGTCTGGTCCCTTTTTCCTCCCTATCAGCACTGGTCCATCTTTCTCCTGCGTGAAGACAGAGCAGAAGTATTTGTTCATTAGTTCCGCTTTTTCCCTTTTCTCCTCCATCCACCATCCCCTTATCTTAGTCTTACTGTCCCCTATCTTGTCCCTCTTCTTGCTTGTGTAGTGGAAGAAAGCCTTCTCCCCTCCCCGTACCTTCTGATAATTGTAATTCTTTCTCAGCCTTAACTCTCTAAACTGTCCTTCCAGCCTCCCTCGCCTGTCCTAGGTTTATTTCTCTGTCCTCCTCCTTCTTGGTCTTCGTGAATTTCTTGTATGCTAGCCTCTTATTTCTCACTGCCTGGGCTACCTCACAGCTGAACCAGCTTGGTACTTTGATTTTTGATTTCTACCTTTTGTACCTAGCACATTCTTCTGTTGCAGCCCCTATTCCTTCCTTGATAATGGCCCATTTTTGGTCCACCTCCATAGTTGCATTGGTTTTCTCTATGTAACCAGCCAGGGCTCGGGTTGATGTTATTTTTTGTTTTATTAGCACTGTGCAGTGGCTCCATATTGTAACCCATTACCTGGCTGCCTGGGTTTGGGGAGAAAACTGTTGCTCAGCATTTTGGCTAGGTTTGAAACCTCTGCACAGGGGCACCCAAGTAATCCAGTCACAGGAAGCAACAACTGAAATGTCTAGACCAGGAGTGGGATTCTAGAGTATGGCTTTTATTCACAACAACAACAGAATAATGAACCCCCATGGGGCTACAATCCCTGGTAATGCAGATATACGGAGACTAGAACACATCTTCTTACACACTGTAACCCTCAGATTCTGAAACACACCGGGCTTTTAGCCCAAATTTGTACTCTTATCTTGGTTTCCCTGGCGTGGCACATCCTGCCAGCACTTGGACTACTTTCCATATGGCATGGACAAGTATTGGTGGCTCCCTCTACCACCCATGAGCACTTCCTGGCTTCATAAAGGGAAAATCTTCATCACTAATCCCATGTCTGGGTACTTTCTGTGAACACTGGCCAAGTTCCCGGGACAAAAGCTATAGGTGCCCAAAGTGAACCCGTGGAGGTAAATCCAGTTACTCCAGATGGCAGATTGGGGAAGGGGGTCTCCCACCTCTTGCTCTCAAATCTATAACCTGTCATTCATTTGGAATCAACTCCTTTCTTGAAATACACTGTTGTAGAATACTGTCTCGAAATGTATGTCACATTTAACACTCTACTCTTCATAATCTGATATCCTGGCTTACAATGAGCTCTGAGTGGCTATATCCATCCCTGGACACCCCCACTGTTTAGATGCATTTTTAAGTCACGCACAACTGTAGTACTGTACCAGACTGTCCTTCCCTGACCCCACAGTAACAGATACTCTACTCACTGTCTGGTGAAACATAGGCTTTCTTTCAGAGCAGACTCACCCACTGGTTTGCAGGTGCCCCAAGGTTTCTGGCAAAGCAAACTACTTCTTGTGCCTCAGCACTTGAACAACAAAATGACAGGCAGCTTTCCTTCTTCAGCAGGGCCAGGGGATTGCCCCTGAAATTGCTGGCTCTCTTACCCCCCATCCCTCCTGGGATGGGGCACTGGAACAAACTGGGAACAGTCTCTACCACTAGAACACTTTTCTTCTGTGTTCTTCTCTAGGGTGAGAACACACACACACTCTTCTATGCAGCTCTAAAGCAGAGCTTAGCCCTGAGGGGCTGCCAACTGCAGCACACCTCCTGCTTCCACTGAGTCTCCCTGCAGACGGATTCAAAACCTCCCAACGTTCTAAGTAACTGTCTGCTGCAACATTTCAAAGTGGCTTATGCTGCTGCGAGAATTCTTTATGATGCCAATCCACCAGCTCAGCTGATACTGAGGACAGAGTGAGACAGTGTGAAACCCATTTAACTGGTGTCTCACAAGCTGCCTTTCCCTGCCTGCCACTAGATCTAAGTGGGATTCTTGTAACCCTGGGTGACGGGGGGTTACACCTAGATGTCTTTTTAGTGGATTACTCATTTTTCCAAAGTCTTCCCTCCTACAATTCATGATTTTGGTCTTAGTGGTGACACTTTCCCTGCCCATGTCCAGCCTGAGCCACACTGGGAGATGATCACTTCCACCAAGTGGTTCCCTGACCGTTATGTCCTGTATGTGCTCTGCATTCATGAATACCAGAACCAGGATTGCCCACTCTCGGGTGGGTTCAGTGACACCCTGGGTCAGGAACCCATGCTGGATCACATCCAGTATTTTTTGGCTCCTGGCACGTGTTGCAGGTATACTCCAGTCCAGCCTGGGCAGGTTGAAGTCCCCCACTATCACCACTTCCCCCCTCTCTGCGGCTTTCGGAATTTGAAAACTCAGGTCTTTGTACATTTCTTGCTCCAGATTGGGTGGTCTGTAAACCATCCCCAACCTCACCTTCCTCACCCTAGTGGGCTGTAGTTGGACCCACATTGCTTCTGCCCTCCCTTCTTCTGATTCCTCTCTTGTGCTTGTTATGCCTTCCCTAATGTACACTGCCACCCTTCCTCCTTTGTGTACTACTCTGTCTCTCCTGTAAAGCCTATATGGAGGAATGAAGAGGTCCCATTCATGGTTAGATGTGGTTCAAGTTTCAGTTTTTGTTGCAATATCTACCTTCCCTTCTGCAAGTAGTGCTTGCAGGTCATCCATCTTCCTAAACTACATGCGTTTAAGGACACCACCTTCCACTTTGCATCTGAGCCCCACCTTCTCCCCTGCTTTCTGATTTTTCCTTGTCTTCATATGCTGTATGCCAAAATCCACACCTTTACAAGCTGTGGATTTTGGAGAAACTAAAACTGGAAATACCCATGATCAAAGTTCACAGTCACAAATTCAGGAAAATAACTAAACAAACCAGTTAAATAGGGATTTACTAGTAATAGGAGACTCCTTGATAAGGGGTATGGATACTATGTTATGTAAAGGAAGAAATGAAACTACCACAGTGAGCATGCTGCCAGGAGTAAAGATACAGGATATACATTCACTTCTGGATGGACTATTGGAAAATACTACAAATCCATCAGTTTGCTGCATGTAGGGATAAATGATATACCCAATCGGAACTTACAAGATATTTTTACAGATTTCCAGAACACTTTAGTTAAAATAAAACAAAAAGGGGGTACTACAATAATATCTAGTATACTACCAGTTTTCGGGTACCATTCAGCTAAAATTTCCAAAATCAACACATTAAATAGATGGTTGAGAGATTTGTGCAGAAAAGAAGGAGAATTTTTTGATAACTCATTGGCATTTAATAATCCTAACTTGTTTAAGCATGATGGATTACATCTTGAGAGGACAGGGACTAGATATTTAGTCAAGAGATTTAAAGAAGTCACAAAGACTGATTTAAACTAAATGAAAGGGGGCATGGGGGACATGATAGTGAAATTACAAATAGAGGAAAGAATACTATTAACTCTCACAAATCTGATTCTTGGAACTGCATCTTAGTCAATGCTAGGAGTTTAAAAAACAAAATGGGGGAATTTAGAAATATATTGACCACAAATAATATACATATAGCTGCTGTGACAGAAACGTGGTGGGATGTAAATGATGATTGGGGTCAGGCCATAGTTGGTTATACCTTATATAAAAAGTCTAGAACATATAGAAAAGGGAGGGGTGGCCTTATATATAATAGATGGCATTAAATCAGAAGAAATTACTTTCTCTATTGATATGATGGACCAACTATGAGTTAAATTATTACCGACATATACCACTAAAATAGTCTTGGGACTTATCTACAGGGCTCCTTCATCAACCCCACAATATAATAAAAGTTTGAATGACAACATGATGACCTTAAATCCAATGGATAGATTATTAATTCTAGGGGATTTAAATCTACCTGGAATAAACTGGGGAACATCTTCTGCAGAAACACCCTTTGAGAGAGAGTTCCAATCTGTATGCGATCAAATTGGTCTAGTACAGTGCGTTGAAGATCAGACAAGGCGAAAACATATATTGGATTTAGTTTTAACAAATATGGGAGACACTCTGAGTGAGTGTAAGACTACTGCAGCTCTAGGTACAAGCGATCATTTTAAAGTAGAATTTAAAATAGCTGAATCAGCAATTAATCAGATGGATAAAACTACTATTCATGACTTTGGAAAAGCAAATTTTGCAAAGATGAAAGTCAACCTCTCAAAATGGCTGTGGAAGGAAGACTTTGATAACAAACCATTAAAAGAGGTATGGGAAATTTTTTCCTCAAAAATAAAGCAGCAAGAAATGATCAATATTCCTACAAAACAAAAGTATACTATGAGAAATAAAAAAGTACAGTGGTGGACTCCCAAAATTAGAACATTAATAAATAGGAAACATAAGCTTTATAAAAAGTGGAAAACAAATAGATCTAACAAAACTAGAAATCAGTATACACAAATAACAAACTATATTAAAAAACAAATCAGGAAGGCCAACATTGACTTCGAATTAAACTTAGTTAACAGAGTGGAAGGAAATCATAAGGCCTTCTATGCTTACATTAACAACATTAAAGGGAATTCAAATACTATAGGACCATTAAGAAAAACAAATCGGGATAGTACATCAGATAATAAAGAAATGGCAGACATTGCAAATAAATATTTTTCAACAGTTTTCACCAAAGATAAGGGTTTATATCCTATTATAAGACTTGATCCAGATCCAAAAGAAAGAATAATATTAACCCAAACTGAAGTCAAAGAATGACTGGCTAAATTAGATCCAACTAAATCCCCAGGTCCTAATGGGCTACACCCAAGAATGCTTAAAGAGCTGGCAGAGATAATAGCTCCCCCATTAACATACATATTCCAAAGGTCATTGGATACTGGTGAAGTGATTGATTGCTGTAAATTAGCAGTTGTTGTTCCTATCTATAAAAAGGGTGATAAAATGGATCCTGCAAATTATAGACCCATTAGCCTTACTGCTATACCCTCCAAGATTTTGGAAGGAGTATTAGAGGACAGAATTAATGAATATTTAGAATCAAATCGTCTCACAGACTAATTTCAACATGGTTTTGTTAGGGGAAGGTCATGCCAGATGAATATGTTGGCCTTCTATAACCAAGTTATAGATAGATTGGACAAGGAAATCCCTGTGGATGTGTTGTTTCTCGATTTTTCAAAGGCTTTTGATAAGCTCCCTCATCCTGAATTACTACAACAAATGAGAAACCTGATTATAAACCCATTTATAATAAATTGGGTTCAAAACTGGTTGGATGATAAAAATCAATATGTGAGCATTAGAGGTGAACAATCCTGATAGTTTGGGAGTGACTAGTGGGGTGCCCCAGTGATCTGTCCTGGGCCCTTGCTTGTTTAATCTTTATGTAACAACACTTCAAATTAAACTAGAATCTGTATGGATACAAAAATTTGCTGATGATTGTAGGATTGGCGCAGAAATAAATATCAGACAAAATTCATCTAATTTACAAGACACAATAGACAATATTGATACATGGACAAACAAATTCAAACTGACATTAAATAGAGACAAATGTTTTGTTATGCATCTGGGCAACAGAAACCAAATACTACCCTACAAATAAGAAAACGTATCACTAAAGACAATAGTTGAGGAAAGAGATCTGGGTATAACAGTTTCCAGTGATATGTCTTTTTCATCACACTGTCAAAAAATAGGCCAAAAAGGAAATAAACTTCTAAATTGTATACTGAGGCATATATCATCTAGAAGCAGGACTGTTATTGTGCCTCTGTACATATCTCTGGTGAGACCTATTATGGAGTTTGGAGCACAGGTATGGTCACCATATAAAAAACAGGATGTAATATTGTTGGAGCAGGTTCAGAAGAGAGCAACAAAAGCTATTCATAATATGGCAGGGAAAAATTATGAGACCCGTCTGGCTGAGCTGAATATGTATTCCTTGGAGGAGAGAAGAAAAAGAGGTGACACGTGCTTAGTGCATAAGGCTTGGCAAAGCGATGATCTCTGGAATATCACTAGTCTTGAATCAAACATTAGTGTGTACAATACTAGGTCTCATCCAATGCAGCAAACAGTACCAAAAAGGAACAAAATATGGAGTACACGATGGTTTAACCAAAGAGTTGTGTATGATTGGAATAGATTACCATTGAAAGTTGTGGCTAGCCAAACAACTATTGAGTTTAAATCTAAATGGGATAGTTACGTGAATAAGATTAGAAATTAGCACAAATGGCAAGCATATAGGATGAAAGTCCATTTGGCTCAGTATCTTTCCTATGATTCCTATGATTCCCCCCTCCCCCGTTGCCAACAGGCCCTACTTCCCCTTCTCCCTGCAGTCCCCTTTTATTGCTATAGGGGGTGGCCAATTCATGTCCACCTCCCCTTGTCTTTTGACCCTTAGGCCTGCCTGCCTCCCCCTTTTGAGTTTAAATTTAACTTCTGGGTGATGTACCCAACCTCCTGTTTGGCCCTTAGTACCCTCAATCCCCCTCTGTTGAGGTGCAGCCTGTCAGGTGCATAGAGAGATTTACCTGACCACATCTTCCCCAAGTCTCCTATTAGGTCAACCTCTCCTCCTTGTACCAACTGAACTCCTCTATCCTAGCTTTCCTTACTGTGCTAGTTCTTGGCACTGGATTCACTTCTGAGAATGCTAGTTAACTTGCCACTTCACTGCAGATCACTCCCAACTCCCAGAAATGACATTTTATCACCTCCACCTCCTCCCCTGCTAGGTCATTGCTGCCTAGGCGAATTATTATGCTTATGCCTACCCTTCTCCCTTTAACCACCTCCCTATTTTTGGACCAGCTCTCCCTGTTGTCATCCCTGGCATACACACCACTTTCATGTTGGTGTCCATGTCCCCCTTCTTTCCTCAGCAGATGCCCATAATCATAGACTTCCCAGTTACTGTCACTCTACTGCCCCCACCACCATGTTCCCCTCCCTCCCAACCTCTACTACTGCAGAACCTGTCTTATCACGATCCTTATGCATTACATTGTTCCATTGTTCCGTGCCTCCTGTTGTCTCCATTCTTCCCCTCAACTGTGCCTCCCTTGCTCCCTGAGCCTCTTCCTTTTCCCATGGCTGTGTATTCTCCCACTATCCCCTTCTCCCTCTGATCGCAGCCTTTTTAACCCTTTTACTGTCCGCTCCACTAGACTCACTTATTTTCTCCTGTTTCCCCGACTTCCCTTCATTGTCTGGATCCCCCTGTCATGTCTCTCTCTGCCATTACATTTCTACCCAGACCTCCCACCTCACTTCCTGCTTCGCCTATCCCCATTCCAGACAGAGGACCAAACTTGTTTGATAAGGACACTCCCTCTGGAGTCCCCCCCTTGCATTGTTTTGCCTCATGTTACACAATTTCCATTGTAAATTTATTTGTTGTAACTGATAATTTTGCAAGTATTAATCTATTGCTACTGTTTTCCCAGCTGTAACCCTTCCCTCACCTCACCTGAAAATGAGCCTTGGCTCAGTGTGCCTTTTCTGGTCATCAAATTTTACATAGAAACAAAATCACATTGTTTGCAATGCCCCATCAACAGAATGTTAAATACGTGACATGAATTTGTTGAAGACTGTCATAACTTTTATTGGATGAACAGAAATATACGTAGATGATACAGCGCGCGAGTTTTGGGGGCAAAACAAGCCTCTTTATCAGATGTTTAAAGCAACTCTGTGTTACTCAGCAGACATTTTGATTATATAGTTTTTTTTATCAAAAATGTTTTGACATCCTTGGCTTGCTAATCATTATCTCTTTAATTTTCTCACATATTTAGAAGAACATATCAGTACAGATGGCTGCCACACACAATATACAAAATCTCTCATGTTGAGGGTAACTTCTGACTGTAAATACTGGATTCATAGTGATCATATTGCACTGTGATGTTGTTAGCACATATTTTGAATGATAAGTAGTACCACACCATAACAATTTGTTTCATTTTTCATAGTGAGCAATTTCAAGGGAGCAAGAACGTTTAAAAACTTTAAACTCAAGTATCTCACTTTTGGAAGAAAAATTTTTTTTTGCAGTATTTATATCTTAACAGCACTCACTCTGATAAGGGGAGAGGGGCCAGCGGGGTGCTGCAAGACACAGTACTGGGACCAGTCATCTTCAATGTCTTCATGAGAGACATTGCAGAAGAACTGAAAGGGGAGGTATGCTTTTGCAGATAACAACAAAATCTGTGTAATCCTGTTGCCAGGAATCTAAAGGCTACTACCCCGTCTTGCAGGCCTGACCAGATTGAGTGGCCTGGGTTCCTATTTTTGATATTAGAACTGTTTTTTCCCCAAGGTAACAAATGTTTTAACCCAGTGCCTCTACCCAGAGTATACTTTAAGTGGGTCTAAGATTAAACTAGTACATCCCCCGGGATGCTGTATTTACCCACAATACCATATTATCACCCCACTCATGGATTAATAACCAAAACACCACATTTCACTTTTTTGAATTATTGACTCACTATAATAATATGCTCACACACCAGATTTATAGAAAATGGTTAACCAACAATTTATTTACAAATGGGGGTGAGAGTTAGGAAGGGATATATTGGTTGTAGGGGTTAAACAAAGGTAGATTGGCATTGCTAGGAATCGCATAGAATCAAATAATCATTTTGCAGTTTAGATTCATAGGCCCGGATATTCAAAAGGGTTGCGCGTCAGAGTCAAAATGCGCCATTTGCGATATTCAGAGGCAGTTGCGCCCACGAAAACATGCTGAGCAACAGCGCAATGAAAATGAAGGCATGCACAACCGAAGGGGGTGGATCCATGCATAAAGAGCGCAATGCGATATTCAAAGACTTGCGCGATGTGCAATAGCGGCACAGCTGGAAATTGCCACTAGCGGAAATGAGCCAAAATAAAAAGGCTCAAGGAAGCAGCGCAAGAACACTACAAGGCTGCCAAGTGGGGAGAGAGAGAGAGAGAGAGAGACAGACAGACAGACAACAGACAGGCTAGGGCAGGCAAGGAAAGCATGGGCCATAGGCTGTAGAGGCCAGCGGGGGGTGCCCAGTGCAGTGGAAGTAGCAGTGAGGACAGCGGGGATAACACAGCAACACCAGCCAGGGGGGGTCAGAAGCCAGGGAGATGGACAGCACCAGCTTCCACATGGAAGCTGTAATGAGGGGGTTGAGAATGCATGCTGCAGGGGGACGTGGCCGTGGAAGGGCCCATCGGTGGTATGCCCCCAACAGGCAGTACCGTGCCCGCATCAGCTTTGAGCTGTACACAGATGTAGAGATCGTGGACCTGTACCGCCTGAACAGGGCAATACTGAGACGGCTCTGTGAGCTGTGCAGTGATGTGATGCAGGCACCCTCATGACAGAGTCACGCTCTGTCGGTGGAGACCAAGGTGACAGCCTGCATGTGCCTGCTCGCCACGGGCACCTTCCAGAGGCAGACAGGGGACACCACAGGCATCACACAGTCGGCCACGTCACGCATCCTCACCCAATTCCTCAGCGCACTGCTGCCACATGCTGCGGAGTACATCCATTTCCCCAGCACCTTGGCAGAGCGTACAGCAAACATGCAGGGGTTCCACAGGGTAGCACGTATGCCTGGCATGCTAGGGGCCATAGACTGCACCCATGTGGCCATTCGCACGCCACCTGGCCCCGATGGGCTCGCATATAGGAACAGAAAGGGATTCTCCAGTGTCAACTGCCAGGTGGTGTGTGATGCCACTGGGCGCATAATCAATGTCTGTGCCACACACCCTGGTGGAGCACATGATGCCTTCATATGGTATCAGTCCGCACTGTGCCATCGATTTGAGAGTGGGGACATCCCACAGGACATCTAGTGGGTGAGTACACATGTGGGAATGCAAACTCGGGGCAAGGGTGGAATGCCACACAGGTGCCATGGTAGTGGCACACAGGGATATGGGCAATATGGACCTGAACATGAGACTGATCTCCACTATCTCCACACAGGTGACGGTGGATACCCACTCTATCCCTGGCTGCTCACACGTGCAGCCCCATGACCCCATCGCCGCAGCGCTATAATGAGGCACATGTTTCCACACAACATCACAGAGCGGGTGTTTGGGATGCTCAAGGCACTCTTCCGATGCCTAGACACCTCCGGCGGTGTTCTACAGTACAGCCCCCAAAAAGGCCTGTAGGGATATATTCCTGGCCTGTTGCATCCTGCACAACATGGCCAAAGACTATGGGATAGCCGTACAGGTTGAAGAGGGGGACAGCGATGGGGATGCCAGTGGCGCCGGTGTTGATGGTGATGAGCAGCCCCCCCTAGAACATCGGGATCCCTGACTGATCCGGCAGGCCCAGCTGCACCGGGACACCATCACAGAGGAGCACTATGCACAACACAGGTAAGTCAAGGGGACATGTGCAACCAACACTGTCCATGCGCAAACCATAGGCACACAGGGTAACACACCAGGGGTGCATGACGGCCAGGTGAGTGGAAGGGTCCAGGCATACAAACAATCATCAGGAAGGGGTGAGCACTCATATGGACACACACACACCAGGCACAGAGCGTACATGGGCAGATGCACAGCACAGCAGAACCGACATTGCACACACAGCACCACCGACCACCCCTACACCTGCTGTCAACCAAGTACGCAGTGTCGATGCTGGGCACCTCTTGCACCTTGGTGTACAGTACAATGCAGGCATCATCATGCACACACACCTGTGGACAGCAGTTGGGAGGGTGTGCAGGTGGTCCATGTGTCGGCGTGGTGAGCAGAGCACCCAGCAGTGCACTGCCCACCATGACACACATTGCACACATGGCAGCACCAGACAGGGCCCGCACTGGGAGACAGCTCAGTTATGTAGCACTGTCCCACGGCCACTGCGGATGCGTGGGCAGCCCCACCGTGACACAACAGCACTGGCAGGCTGAGCAGGGGCCACATGGGGTGGCACTGTTGCACCACCAGGGGTCCCACTGCGTGAACGCGACCTTGCCTGCACAGGGGTCTGCAGCATGCTGAACAAACCTGCACCAGGGTGCCTGGATGGCTACAGCAGAACCCGCGCCGACAGGCCTGGTGTCACACAGATGCTGGGAACAGGGAATGAGAGTGAATCTGTGTGGGTGGCGGTACAGGGCACCTGACTGTGTGCCCAATGCATCTCCAACAGAGACCACTGCCTGGGTCAGCCTGTCAATGGTGGCAGTCACATCCGTCGCTACGCTACCAGCTCTGCACGTCCAGAGCACACCCTGCTGTGCAGCTCCACAGCCACAGACAGTGCCTCCACGGACATTGCAACCCGCCTCTGCAGCTGTACTGATTCCTGCAGCAGGTGGGTGTGCTCGTCCAATGGGTACTGTGCCCCAATGGCATCCTGTCCCCCAGGGTGTGGAAGGTCCTGATGCACAACACCCTTGAGGGTGGGCGCCTTTTGCCAGAACCAGGAATGGAGGATCTAAGGAAGCGGCGGACATGTGCCACCACTTGACTCTGTACCCCAGACCTGGTGGGTGACTGCTGCTGCTGCCCCACCAACTGCTGCACCCAGGGTCCACCTGCTCCACCGCTGTGCTAGCAACAGTGCCAGACACCTGCACAGCCACCAGTGCTGCCCCACCGGTGCCGAACAGGCACAGCCTGGGACTGTGCCAGCATGCTGGTACACAAGTTGGAACCAGAAAGGCCCAGGGGCACGCGCTGGCCTGCTGTGTGTCCGTCATGGGACACACACCTATCACTGCCCATTGCAGTCCTTGCATCATCAATGGTGCAGGTAAATGCTCAGCCATAGTCACAGCTGCTGGCATGCTTGCATGCCAGACTGCTGAGACACAGGCTGTGCACCCCCGCACCCAAATCACCGACACCAGAGTTGGCGGCCCAGCGTGCATGCTGCTGCAGTGCCTGCTGGCTGGTGATAGAGGTGGATGGACCCTTCTCCATGTCCAGCAGGTCATCATCACTGCCTGGACCCACCACCACCGTCTCCTGAAGACGAACAGGATCTGTAACAGAAAGAGAGTACATGTGAGTGCATGTGAACAACCTTCCCCCCCCCCCAACACCACCACCATGTCATACCGTGCAGTGATGGGCTTCCACCTGTCTGGAATCCACCTCCTGGTACGCCCTCAATAGCGCTCTGCTGCATTGATGTAACCAGTGTCTCCTCAGCCGGGTCAGCTCCAACACCACTGGTGGGCCCGCCAGTGCCAGCATCGCCGCCCCTGAAGGCTGCCACCTTCTTCTTCAACCTCCCTGCGGTCTGTCCCCATCTTCTTCTTGCATTCCTGCACGAGCGCTGGTGGCTTCCGTGCAGAGTTCACGGCCCGACTACCTCTCCCATGTACGCCGCACGGGACTGAGGTGCCCCTCCGTCCACTCAGTACTGGATCCTCATCCAGGTAGGCCTGGAAGAGGGCCTCTGTCTCTGCTGGGGTAAAGTTTCCTCCTCGCTTCCACTGCCCTCACCCTCACCTTGGCTCTGCTCTGGTCATGGCGATCTGTATGGGGGCAAGTGGACACCTATCACTGTGCAGTCTACAGCATTTTCCCATGACCATTGTCCAGAACATCACACAGCATGCAACTCACCTCTCACCTGCAGTAACCGAATCTGGCCAGTGCATCCCAATGTCGCACATTTATAGCGCAATGCATGCAAATTAGGAGTGGAGCAACTATAATGACATGCAAATCGTGCCACTGCGCCTTTGAATGGCTGATCAGATGATTTGCATGTGTCGGCTGAATATGGCGAATTTGCGCTTTCAGAATACGGTTGAGTTGGCTGAGCCAATGGCGCAGATCTGTGACTGTGGTACACTGCATTGCGCATGCCCAGATAGCTTATGCAGGTGTCTGCCGTGCTGCTGATGTGCTGTGCACGATCGGCAATTCAGGCCATGGCCACCATTGTGCCAGTGGCGCTACAGCACTGGGCACTATATGGCACTGTGGCACTACTGCGTAATAGTCCACTGTGGCACTGGTACGCAGCTGGTCGGTCACGCAGGATGCCTATACATCAGATGGCGCTGTGCGTGGCCTTGCGTCATTGCCCATGACCTTGTGTCCGACCTTTGCCCCCTGGCCCTGTTCGGCTGCCATGTGTACGGCCTGCTGGCGTTGTCTGGTGACAGCGCTTATGTGAAGTGAGATCGCGCTGTTCGAATAGCACGATTGGAACCTGTGGTGGTCTATTGCGCAACATCTCCACCTGGGGTTACGGCGCAGCGGGGCGCCATATTGCCTGCTGTAAAGTTGGTACCATGGCTCGGAGAAGAGCTGTTCCATGGAGCCCATTGGAACTGGCCAACTTGGTGACCCTAGTAGAGCCCCACTATGGGGCACTTTATGGTGAGGCAGCCCTCACCATTGCCCGGACACAGGTGTGGCATCAAGTGGCCACTGACCTGGTGGGGGTCACTGGACAGTGCCGGTCAGCTGAGCAGTGCTGGCACCGGTACAGTGACCTCCACCGGAGGGATCAGGACCTTCTGGATCAGCTGCGGTCACGTGCCAGGCGGGGCGTGGTGCCTAGGCCAGGTGGGTGTACCATCTATGCACCTGTATTCTCTGTAGGGGTGTGAGTGTGTTTTGGTGGCTGTGCATAGGTGATGGCTCTGCCATGGTTGGCTGTGTCAGTGTGTGCAGCTGTGAGATGAATGGGTCTGGCTGTGTGGGCAGGCACTCTCACTGGGGCAGGGGGCAGTCTGCTTTGGAGTCACACTGATGTTTGTCTCAACATATGTCTCCCACAGGCCGGGATGTGAGGATGCAGGCCCGGGTTGAGGAGGGCCGTGCCAGGGCCCCGGTGCCAGTGTTAGTTGCACCCCAGCAGCAGCAGCAGCAGCAGCAGCAGCAGCAGCGGCAGACCCAGCTGCTTGAGCAGTGTGAGTATCATTACTTCATGGATGCTATTGCATGCTGGGGGGGGGAGACCACTAGCCCTGCACAACACAACCATGCAGGAAAGGGGAGGTCATAATTCAACTATACAAGACACTAGTGAGGCCCCACCTGGAGTACAGTGTACCGTTCTGGAGACCATACCTATGTAAGGACATAGACTGGGCAGAGAAGGTTCAGAGGAGGGCAACAAAGATGGTGCATGGATTGCATCACAAGTCCGATGAAGACAGGTTGAAGGAACTGAACATGTACTCCCTGGAGGAGAAGAGGGAGAGGGGATGATAGAGACATACAAGTATCTTACAGGGAGGAACAGGGTGCAGGAAAACACTATTTTTAAGTGAAAAGATGTTCCAGGACTAGAGGGCATGGGATGAAGTTGGAGGAGGACGATTCAGAGGAAACATGAGAAAAATTTCTTCACAGAATGGGTGGTGGACAATGGAACACCCTGCCAGAGGAAGTGGTGGGGCTGAAACAATCACGGGATTTCAGAATGCAGGATAGACATAAAGGAATTCTGGAGGTCAGGGTAAGGGGCAACAGACTTATAGGAAAACAAAGTGAACTTACAAGCTCAAATGGACAGACTGGGTGGGCCATAGGCCCTTATCTGCCGACACTGTCTATGTATCTATGTATGTATGCACGACACAGGTGACATGCATCACTGTCCAGTATCACAGACGCCTGTGTATGCGCCACTGGTGGTCCATGCATGCACTGGGCACATAGCTGTGTAACTGGCATCGCATCACGCTGCTACGCCACTTGACAGCCTTGTTTGTGCTGTGATGGACATGGGCAGTATGTGTGTGCAGTAGTGCGCATAGCTGGTGCCGCATGTTTGTGATGGCCATGTGCATGTTCACTGTGGGTGGGTGCATGCCATCACAGGTGCGGGACATTGGGCTATATGGCTTGCAGGTTGGGTGGTGTTCAGGGTTGTGGTCAGTCACAGCCATTGACTGTGTTCCCATTTTCCTAGGCCTCGAGCTTCTCCGGAGGATTCGGCAAAACATTCGGGGCCTGACACAGGTGTCCATTGAGAACCAGGCCATCCTTCAGTCCATCAGGCGCCATGGCCTGCGGAGGAGGCGTCACAGGACAGTGCGGAACCAGGCACAGGATGACTAGTCGGCTGGGCCTAAGGAGAAAATACCCTTCCCACTTCTCCCATCCCTACCACCCTGCCTTCCCTCTCCAAGTTGTTCATCCCTACCCCTTGAACACCCCTACCATGTACCCGTCCCCCCCCTTGTAAATAGTTGTTGTTTATTGTTTTGGTTATTTAGTATTTGAAAATTTAAATATACATTTATATTTTGATATGAATACTGTGTTGGTCTCTGATTTGCAGCTGGCTATGGGTGCTCAGTTGCAGTGGTGTACATGCCATCTGGGGTGGTATGATCCTGGGTATATGTGTGTGTGTGTGTGTGTGCGTGTGTGTGCATGGGGAGGTATCTCCGGCATGGCAGTGACTTTCTGTTGGTCTTGCCGTCTGCTGCCACCCACTGCTGGGTGCACAGGGTGTGTCTGGCTTGTATGCTTCTGTGCTGCATGGGGTTGATGTGTGCTGAGGGGGATGCATGGTTTCCTGCAGTGCCAGTCACTGCACATGGGTGGTGTCTTGGGGTCACGGTGCAGGGTGTGCTGTGTGTACGGGGGGCTGATGTGCACTGTGGTTGTCAATCCCCTGTGTGTGGCACTCTCAGCCTGCCAGTGGTTGTGCTGGGGTGTCATGGCTCTGCTGTGCTTTGTTGGCTTGTCCCCATGGGCCAGTAGATCATCCGTCACACCCTCAGTGATGCTGTGCTTGGGGTGTGCAGGTGTCTTGTTATTTCTGCAGTGTGTTCCTGTGCCCATGTGTGGCATGGCTGGCGGTGGGCCCCAGCCTGCCTCCCTGGATGTGCAGTTCCATTGCTCGGGGGGGGCTCTGCTTGCGCTATGGCACCTCTGGACTGCTCAGCTGGGCTGCTCTGGTTGCGCTATAGCGCAACATTTCTGCTCAGCTTCTCCTTCCTGGTTGCTCTATGGCGCAGTTAGTGCGATATTCAGACGTTGACTGCTTGCGCAATTTGTTCTGCTCCATGTTTGAATATCGCACCTGTTGCGCATATGCGCAATTGGTTTGTGCTTGCTCCTGCTGTTGGGCACATTTTGGGCTCAGTTTGAATATCCGGGCCATAATCTATTGCAGTGGCCACCCACCAACCTTCTGATGTATTCAGAATCAACTTGCTATCCAACTAGTTGCACTAGATGGTAACATACATATGCACCCCACTGGTACCAGTCCCCAGTTCATTATAGAACCCCCCAATTCTATACCTTATCTGTGTACCCAGTACTAACTATTAAGTTGCAGGCCTGTTACTGCTGCAGCTGGTTGGCCGGCGTTGGAGCCCTTAAAGGAAAATCAGGTTAGCTTTATTCCTCCATTAGACTGCATAATAAACATTTAACTCTGAAAATGATCAAGCAGCTCCCTCACTTTGAAAGTTTGGGCTTCTTTAGTACTGAGCTTGGCAAAAGGCAGCCTTTATCTATTTACAATCCCTTTCACTTGCAGACCAAGGGCTGCTTACTCACAGTTTTGCAGTCCTCTTTAAGTTGAACTCAGGTGTTACAAGGTGAATTCAGGAAGTCACGGTATGCCGGCTTTGATTCTCGGTGCTGAGATGACTGCTGAAGGCTTGCAGCAGGCCTCGTACTGACTGCAGGCTCTTGCAGCTTTAGCAGGCTGGAACTTTCTCTCAGCTTCATAGCAGCTGCCCATCTTCTAGCTGAAGTCACATTCTGGAATCAACCAGCACTAGGACCAGGGCCAGCACGCCTCAGACCCCCATGTCTAGGGTATTCCCCCTCACGGGGAAGGGCATATGGCAGTGCCATGGCTGGCACACTACCAGGCTGACTTCCAATGCTAATTTTAGGTACAGTCTCTTTCTCTTTCTCTCTCTTAAACATTGCAGCACTTTTATTTAGGTTGGAATTTGAACCATGCTGATAGCGTAACAGCTATAGCCCTTTTGCTTTAAGGCACAGTCCCATTAAGCAAAACAAAACTACCTTCTCCTCTCTGTCAGAAGCAGACAATAGAGCTTCAGGCATGCATTCTCTGTCATTTAGTTACTTTAGACATCACAGGCATTTTCAACCATTCTGCTAGCATAGCAGAAATAGCCCTTTCATAACCAAAAAGCAGTTCAAAGACAAGGGGTGTATTTCCGACCTCAGGAACACTCCAGTCTAGACACATTCTCAATCAGTTAGCAGATCTTTCGTCTCAAAAAGCAATACACAGGAGCTTAAGGTGTGACTCCTAGGTGGAAGACTAGGTTTGCTGGCCAAGGCACCTAGCTTCATCTGAACTCTTTCCTTCTAGGTTGCTTGAAAGAACAGAGCAAAGAACCTTACCAGAGCAAGGGAAAGAATTAAGGCTTCTTTTGTCTAGGCAGATTTACTGTGAGTAGTTGTTTTTATTTTGTACTCACAGGGATTGTTACTGTTTGTTGCTAACATTTTATTGCTTTATTTTTCTCTGATTCAAATTGTTGTTGCTGGGTATACATTGTGCTTCATTATTACAAGGTGTGCCTACAGGTGTGTGCTAACAGATTACTGCTGTAATCTTCTGATTCAAATTGTCTTTTGCAGAGGACTTCTGGTGTGATGGCTGCCTGCTGAGACGCTCCTTCAGACGGCTCCCCTGCCCTCCTCTACAAACTGATAGAATTTGTGTAAAATAGACACTACTCACTAACCTAATTGCATCCAGAAATGTACTGATTGACTGGTGAAACTGATTTTCAGCTTATCCGCATATGGTCTGAAAAATGGATGCGGAAATGAAGACGCCGGTTCTCCACCACACTCCCCCGCCAACTCTGGCCAAAGACAAGACCGCTAAGAGAGCTAAAGCTGGTGGACCTGATGTCTCTACACCAGCAAAGCAACAAGTTGCCTTAACGGAGGATCGGTTTCTGGAAGAATTGGTACAGATGAAAGAAACCTTGCTTGCACTTGCTTCAGAATTTAGGGGCATGAAATGATCCCTAGATCAGCTAAATGTCCATACTAAGGACAACGAAACCCGGATTTCTTCATTGGATGACTGGAGGGGAAGACTGGATCCAGATATAGTCACTTTGTGCCACAGATTGAAGAAAACAGAGGATCGCCTAGAAGATCTTGAGGGTCACTCGAGAAGAAACAACCTGGTGGTACTGGGCCTTCTGGAAGGAGAGGAGGGGCGTCAAGCTGTGATTTTCACACAAAAGCTTTGTGATAAACTGGTGGGGACCTCACCTAATGGGCCCACTTACATCGTCAAGATGGCCCACAGATATCTCCGCCCTATGCCTCCCTCGGGATCGCCCCCTCGCCTCTTCATCTTCCGGCTGCTGAATTTTTTGTACAAGCAATATGTGACAACAAAATTGAAGGAGGCAGCAGAAGTGCAGTGGGCAGGAAAGAGAATTCGTATTGTTCAGGATTTGCCCTATTTGGTCCGTCAGAGGTGCTCAGCCCTCCATCCATTAGTCTCTAAATTAATATCTGCTGACATAATATTCAGAGTGCGATATCCAGCTACTTTGCAAATTAACAGGGAAGATCAATGGCACTCTTTTGACTCACTGGATTCAGCTAGGGAAGCATGCAAGAAATGGTATCCTGATTTAATTAAATGAATCCTCTCCAGCTCATATCTGCGATAAAGAGTGTCATCTAGTGGACGTTTGTTGAAATGCAAGTTCTCTGTTTTACACCCTGTTTATTACCTTGAGATTTAAATCCTATTGAGATTTTTCTGTTAATAGTGGTAACTAAATTTGATCTATTAGGGTAACATTAACAGGCTCATTTTCTTATTTGAAAAACCCAACTTTGGGGTCCTACGGTTTATTGTGATGTTATAGCTGATGTCTTGGGAATGTCTCTATCTTCCTAAGTGTTACAAGCTGTCTTGTTATCTGGGTTGGTCTCTGAGTTTATAGGGTTCAGTTGATTTCTACTTTGATTAAGGGGTGAAGGAATAATTATATTACCCTTGTTGAAAGCTTCCTTTAGGTTTTTAGTGATAATACTATGAGGATGCAAAGCTTTACGCTTCTATGGGGGTGGTAGAAGGATTACAGTTTTCTCAGTTAGCTTCGGCATTTTATTCATGCAGAGCTGCGTACATAGTTTACATTAGGAATTAGATATTAAAAGTTGCTTGTGGAGTTTCCACTTTTTATACAATTTGTTCAAATAGTGTTAATGTTTAGAGCAGATATGGGGATGGGTGGGGGGGAGGTGTAATTGTGGTAGCATGAAAACATCACACCGACTGTACAGCTGCGAGGTCAGTTGCTTGAACTGGGGTGGTTTACTTTATATTCACCTACTGGGGCATACCTAACAGTCAGGTAAATATGCCCATGAGGATTCATTAGAGGTTAGGGATAATACGCTCCCCAAGTTAACCAACTCTCGTAGGACTTTATTGGATTACAGTGGGGGGGGGGTAAAGAGCCAGTCATTGGGTTTATATTTTAGGTTAAAGGTCATAAATATAAGTCTAGTTTTTGGATTTTTCAATCTACCAACTTGTTTTAAACTTAAACTCTATTATGAGAATTGTCTCATGGAATATTAAGGGGACAAGGGCTAGACTGAAATGCCGTCAGATCCTTAAGCATTTGGCTCTACTGCACTCAGGAGTTTCATTTCTACAGGAGACACACCTGTTGGCCAGCAAAAGTAACCTATTTTGAAGACAGCAAATGGAGTATATTTATGCAGCTGGCAACTCCACTTCCCAAAGAGGAGTTGCAATTTTATTTACTAGAGGGACCCAATTTCAAATTCTACAAGAAATAGGGGACCCGCAAGGGAGATTCCTCTTTGTAAGAGAGTTGCTCGACCATACTGAAATTATTTTGGGTACCGTTTATGGACCTGATTATTTATTTATTTATTTAGATTTTCTTGACCAAGGTAAGCCCTCTGAGACCAGAGATCCCTTTTTCAGGGGCGACCCAGGGTTGAGAACACCAACCACTTTACATTAGGTGAGGATACAGTAACACAGTTTAAGAGTACATTCATAGTCAGTAGGGTACATTTAGACAATGATGGTAAGTACAGTTTCATTGCAACAAGTCTACATTCCTCCCCGGAATTTTTCTCACAAATAGCCCTTAAGTTAGCCCCATTCAAACAATTGCCAATAATCTTAGCTGGGGATTGGAATCTCACTTATGACACTAAGTTGGATAGATCTACCCAGAGAGGTTGTAGCTTGTCCCCTGCGCAGAAGTCTCTACATGAAATGATGGTAGGGTTGGAGCTGCCTGATCCCTGGCACCTTCTTCACCCGAATGAGAAGGAATTCACCTTCTATTCAGCCTATTACAAATCCTACTCTTGTCTGGACTTCTTTTTAGTAAACCAGGCGATGCTGATGGGCCCAATAAACTGTGGATTTTCCCCTAGAGTGCTGTCAGACCACTCTCTGATATGGTTTGAAGGTAGGGTACCCCAAGCAATTCCTAAAGTTACCCAGTGGAAACTTAACCTCCAGCTGATATCCCATGAGGACACTGTAAACAGGATCCATACATCAATTGCTCAGTATATGGATCAAAATAGGGGCTGTATATTAGCATATGACCAACTCTGGTGTTCCTTGAAATGTTATCTAAGGGGGGAATTTATCAGAACAGCTGCTACCCGGAAAAGGAAAAGGGAGGCTGTGGCGAAGTCCTTATTGGTATCTATCCAAGAGCTAGAGGGAAAGCTTGCCATCTGTCCCACTAATGGTGATTTAATTCGGCTCACAGTTCTTAAAGACCAATATGCGGATACATTTAGAGAGAAGGCTGAATATGCTTAAAACTCATGTTAGGTATCTGGATCAGGGAGATAAAGCTGGGCACCTCTTGGTTCTTAAACTGAGACAGCAGGAGGAGTCTAGAATGGTTGCATCTATAGCTACTGTAGACGGTGGTTGTCCATTGACAACTCCTAAAGCCATAGTGGAGGAATTTGAATTGTTCTATAGACAACTATATAGCCTCCCTGAAAATAGCCCTACGCAAACTGAAATTCAGGAATACCTCTCAACTTTCCCTTCCCACCCTTAGTCCTGAACAGAGGGACCAGCTGATTTCCCCTATTTCGACATTAGAGATAGCTACTGCTATCCATTCCCTCTCACCAAATGAAGCTCCTGGACCGGATGGTTACCCATCAAACTTCTATCGAAGCTTTGAGAAGGAGCTTACTCTCATTCTTCAAGAAGTATATGCCCATATTTGTGCCCAGGGTATTGTTGACTCCACTCTATTAGAAGCTACCATCATTGTTCTGTCTAAACCTGGGAAACCCAAAGATAAAGTAGCAAATTACAGACTAATCTCCTTGATGAACTACGATATTAAAATCTTAGCTAAAATTCTGGCCTCTAGGATTACAAAAGTCTGAGGTAATTTAATTAGCTCTGAACAGATTGGATTCATTGGTGGTAGAAACCCCTTAGATAATTTCTGTAAATTTGCCCATATTTTCTCCATATCCAGAGAGGCAGACCTACCAATGGCCCATGTCTCCCTGGATGTGGAGAAGGCTTTCAATAGGGTAAGTTGGCCTTTCCTTTTTGGAACTATGGCCCAGTTTGGATTCCCCCTTGAATTTATTGCCTGGATCAGGCACTTATACTCTAATCCTAGGGCTAGAATTTATTGCAATGGGATTTTTTCCCAGTAATTTCCCATTGTACTCAGGAACACGTCAGGGGTGCCCATTATCACCTTTGTTGTTCAACTTGTATTTGGAACCCTTGATCCATAAATTGCAGTTATCCTCTGATATATCTGGTATTCCAGTTGGTCCATTAGAACTTAAACTGTTGGCCTATGTGGACGATATTCTACTGCATGTTTCAGAGCCAATTAAGGTTTTCGCAATAATTTTAGATATAATTGTCGAATTTAGCTGGTTCTTAAACTGTAAGTTGAACATCAATAAGACTGAAGTCATGCCACTCAAGTCACATGTCCACAGAGGTGATATGGTTAGTTTCATGATGGCTTGGACTAACAGGCTCAAGTACCTTGGCATTATTTTGGTGCCCTCAGCTTTTCTCTTGAAGAAGCTCAACCTTGACAATCTTCTCCTAACCATCTAACAAGACTTAATTAGATGGTCCCCTTTATATATTTCCCTCCAAGGCAGAATCAATGTTATTAAAATGAATGTGTTTCCCAGAGTATTTTACCCTCTTAATATGTTGAATATTTACCTCCCCTTATCTGGTTTCATAAACTTCAGAGTATGATTACTAAGTTTTTATGCAAAATAACCCCCCACGGAGATCTTACAATCGCTTATGTGCTCCGAAATCATTAGGGGGACTGAAACTCCTGAATTTTTACCACTATTATTTGGCGAGTCACATTGCCAGATATATGCATTGGGTGGTTCCCCCTTCGAAAAATACTCAATCCCACTATAACCCCCTCTGGCTACAAATTGAAAGAGATCTCATTAAGTGTTCCAAACTGTCACCCAAAAGTCTTTGATATATACTCCCAAAAAACTTGCCTGCTTCACTCCGGCCCACGGTTATATTTACTTCAGTCAAAGTTCACAATCAATTATGTAGGTCTCTAGGGATTATGCACACTAAAGATATTTCACAACCATTGTTTGGTAATCCCAATTTTAAGGTAGGTAAGACTTTTCTCTCATTACATAGGTTGAGAATACCCCCACATACGAAAGTTAGTGAGCTAGTAGAGCAAGGAAGGATGTGCTCGTTCTCTGATATATTGGAGAAATTCCATATATCATCGAAGTACACCTTCTATGTTTATCAAATTATGCATATGCTCACCACTTGGTTTGGATTGAGTCAGTGGGATATTAACTATGGAGAGACCTTGGAGTTTCAATCCCTTGCTGGGCAGCCTCACGCTGTTTCTGGGTTAGTTGCAGCCTTATATGTGAAGTCGCACCCAGGTACAGTTGATTATTCTCAATATTGGATAGATACTTTTCCTAACATCTGTTTTAATTGGGAACATCTTTGGGGAGGAGTTTATATATACAGTGCCAATGACGAGCTTAAGCTAACACAATACTATATTTTGTATATTATGCACTTGACCCTTACTAAACTATGTAAAATGGGCAAGCTCCCAAATGATGAATGCTTCGGACGTGGTCAGGCGCAAGGTCCCCTGTTGCACATTTTCTGACAATGTCCCCTGGTTGCTCTCCTATGGTCTCTAATTAAAGCTAGGACAGATCCTTTATTAGGGTTACAGGACCCACCCCGCAGATTTGTTTGTTAGGAGATTACTCAACTGTTGAAGTGAGAGAAAAGAGGTATTTTACTAACCTAATTTCACTTACAGTGAAAACCTTGGTATTAAAATATTAGAAGGATCAGCATCCTATCACCTATCAGGAATGGCTCGCTAGATTGTTATATAATTTAAGGATTGAGAAAACTATTGCTAGCTATAGGAATGCAATCTCCTGTTTCAACACCAAATTGGAGAAATTTCATGCTCTATGGTCAATTGCTCCCACACACTGATATGGGGGGAAGGGACTCCTTATATCCTTTTAGGTTTGTGCATGACTCCTGATCTTTAAGTGATGGCATCCCCATAATACTTTTTTTTTCTTTCTGAAGGGTTAGAAGTATGACTTGTACTATTACTATTTTGAACTGGCTCTTGGGGGGGTTAGTGGGGGGAGGGGGAGTTTTGGAGGGATAAGAAGGGGTTTTTGAAGATGGTTTTGTATGGGGGAGGGATAGGGGTGAGGGGGGATTTATGGGACACTTATCCTTTGTATTGTATATGTATCTTGTACTATGTTTCATCCTCTGTAATGTACACTGCATTGCTTGTGTATGATAAAAACTCAATAAAGTATACTTAATTTCAAATTGTCTTTTGCAAGGTATATCTTCTGTTACTGTTTTATTTTACTCTGTAGCAAAGTGTTTCTTACAGGGTACGTCTTCTGTGAAATTATTACAGGTGGTGCTTTACAGGTTTTACGGTTTTATCTATCATTAGGATAAGCTTTCAGTGTTACTGCATTTGTTGCTGACTGATTGTTTCAGCTCTTACCTCCTTGTTTCTTTCATCTGTGGGTCTTCCTTTTTGGCAGGGGAAGGGCCCAGCCATGCACCCCATCCCCAACCACCCCACACTACACTCCTTTTATAGGGTAGTACAGTTGTGACATTTCCTGTGGCAAAGCAGGAAGGCAAAGCGGATTAGTGGGGTATCCACATGGTGAACTCATTTACAGGGGCACTAGTAATTTAACTTGTTATAATAAGTTACACAAAAAAACAAAAACAAAGCACAAAATCAAACTTTTGCTTGCATTTTCTTCCTTCTAATTACTCTGACCAGGTTATAAACCCAGCAAATTATCTGGAATGGATATTTCTGCAGAACACTTTTCGGAAGGGCAGTTTTACAGGATTTAGGACACTGTTGTACAGTTGGGCCATTGGAGATCTTAGGGCTCCGCTCCAGGCAGCATGGACAAAGATTGCACACCTCAAATTTCATATTCAAGAGGAAATATATTGTAACAACCACCTGCCATTTCTCCAACATCTAACAGAAGCACCTCGACCGCAGAGGGTAGTTGGTCCAGGAGTTTGGCAGGTGGTTAGGAAGGGCAAATTGGGTGCCCCATCACTCGGTGCTTTCCAACATATTACCCCCACAAACCATATCAAAACTACAAACAGGTATCTGACTCAATCTCCAGAATCCAACAAAGGGGCAGAGGACACTGCAGAGCAGGACACTGCAGCACAGGAGCTAGCACAACAAAACTCACCCAAAACAGGAACCAAAACAAAAAGGAAATCCAAAAAACTTCTGATCATAGGAGACTGCATGATTCGAGGAGTTGATACCTCTCTCCAGCCAGAGGTAATGGTCAGATGTCTCCCCGGTACATCTGCGTGGAGAGACACTGACCACATTGCTAAAATTGTTCAGGAAGCAGGGGAAAACATTGAAGTCCTGGTACACATAGGGACTAATGATCTCGCCAGCTGGTCAGTTGTGGAGACCAAGGAACACCTGACCAGGCTCGGTGACAAACTATTATCCTTTTCGCCGCATCTCCTTCTCTGAGATCCTGTCAGTTTGGGAGAGGGGGTCATATGGACAGAAGGTCAGAGAAGGGGAGGTAGGGGAGCCAAACATGTGGTTCAAGGGCAGGTGCCAGGAAAAAGGACACAAATTTGTAGGGAACTGGCAACAGTTTTGGGAGCGAACGTTCTTTAAATTTGATGGACTGCATCTGACTAAGGAGGGAGTCAGTGCATTGGGGCAGAAGTTTGACATTTTTGCAGAATATTTAAACTGTCAAATGGGGAGAGGGGTGCAGCATCCGATACATTGAATAGGAAGAACACCCCCCCCAGCTAGTGGTCAAACAGGAGTTCAGCATGTTTGCAGTTCATTTGCATCACCAGGTAAGAAAAAAGGTCCAGCTCCCCATATGACACACAGTGGAAATGCCAGACCTCACCCAACAACTAACACACCGAAATCTGGCCAACAAAATATAATGTACACAAATGCTCACAGTCTGGGAAACAAGATCCCAGACCTGTAGGCACTAATGACAGAGGCTAAACTGGACATGGCAGCAATTAACGAGACATGGTTTACTAGTAACCACACTTGGGAGACTTCAGTACCTGGCTATGTACTGTTCAGAAGAGACCGAGGTGCAAAAAGGGGGGGGAGGGGGGAGTGGCCCTGTATGTCAATGAAAATTTCAAAGCTACAGAAATTCAGAATACACATAAGGAGCCAGAAGAACTGTGGGTCACCCTGGAAACAGAAAATGGGACAGCCATAAGAACTGGGATTGTCTACAGGCCCCCAGATCAGGGAGAGGACATAGACACATTACTGTTAGAAGATATACAAAACACGACAGCTGAAGGGGAGGTTCTGATAATGGGAGACTTCAACATGCCAGATACAAATTGGTCAATACCAGCAGGAACATCTGCCAGAACTAGACACATGGTGGATTCCCTGCAGGGGGAGGGCCTTAAATGACTGGTACAACAACCCACAACAGACAGGGCTATCCTAGATCTAGTACTGACTAACAGGGAAAGGATCACAGACCTCCAGATAGAAGGTCACCTGGGTGCCAGTGATCATCACATGGTATGGTTCAGTTTGGCCACTGCAACTAAATCATCCTATTCCAACGCAAAAATGTGGGACTTCAGAGGAGCTGACTTTGATAAGATGGCCAACAGAGTTAAGCTAGCCCTGGCGAAAAGAAATACAGGTGAGGGGTACAGGCAAAGTGGGCAGGCATAAAGGATGCAATACTTGAAGCAACATGCTGTTGTGTTAGAGAGAAAAGGAAGTACAATAAAAGAAGGAAAACACTTTGGTTCTCAAAAACAGTAGCAGAACAGGTCAGAGCCAAAAGGCTGGCCTTCAGGAAATATAAGGGAATGCATCAGGATGAAGATAGGGAGGTATACCAAACTTCCCTAAGGGAAGCAGGGAAGGCAGTTAGGCAGGCAAAGACCCAAACTGAGAAAACACTAGCACAGACAGTAAAAGAAGGTGACAAGACTTTCTATAGATGCATTAGTTAAAGGAGAAAGTCCAGAGGGGGTATTGCTAAGATCAAAGGAGATAAGGGGACGTGTGAGGAGGAGGACCATGTAAAAGCATCTATCCTAAATAAATACTTCTGCTCAGTATTTACAGGAGAGAAAGTAGGGCAGGGCCCACGGCTCAGCACCATGGACACAGGGGGAGGGAAATGAGCACTAGTCCCTTCACAAAATAAAGGGTCCTATAAGAGCTCAATAAGCTCAGGGTGGACAAGGCAATGGGACTTGATGGCATACATCCCAGGGTACTAAAGAAGCTAAGGTTAGAATTAACAGAGCCATTATCAGAACTGTTTAGTGAGTTTCTGAGCACAGAAAAGGTCCTGGAAGACCGGAGAAGGGGTCATGTAATTCCGCTCCACAAGAGTGGTAGCAGGGAGGAGGCAGGGAACTACAGACCAGTCTGTCTTACCTGAGTAGTGGGCAAGATTATGGAGGCACTCCTTAAGGAAAAGATAGTGCAATACCTGGAATCCATAGGAGCACAGGATCTAAGACAGCATGGGTTTACAAAAGGAAGGTCCTGTCAAACTAATCTCATAGATTTCTTTGACTGGGTAACCAGAGTAGTGGACCAAGGGGGAGCAGTTGATGTCACCTACCTTGACTTCAGCAAAGCTTTCAATATTGTTCCACATAGAAGTTGATTAACAAGCTCGGTAGGCTAGAGGTGGGTCAGAAGTTGGTACACTGGGTGGAAAACTGGTTGACAGGCAGAAAACAGAGAGTGGTGGTAAACAGTATACAGTCAGAAGAGATGCAAGTCACAAGTGCGGTACCTCAGGGATCAGTCCTGGGGCCAGTCCTCTTCAATATTTTCATCAGTGACATTGCAGAGGGTAAGGCTTGTCTGTTTGCAGATGACACCAGATATGCAACATAGTAGATGATCCAGATGGGGTGGGCAGAATAAGAGGAGATCTGGATAAACTAGCAAAATGGTCTGAAGAGTGGCAACTGGGGTTTAATGCAAAGAAGTGCAAGATCATGCATATAGGGAAGAGAAACCATGAAGCCACCTATAGGTTGGGAGGGGAGTTGCTGGCAGTCAGGGAAGAAAGAGACTTGGGTATCATCATCAACGATGACCTGAAATCATCCAAGCAGACCACTAAAGCAGTAGATAAGGCTAGGGGGATGTTAGAGTGTATTAGTAGGGGTATCACAAGTCACAAGAGGGAGGTAATAATCCCTCTTTACAAGACACTGGTTAGGCCCTATCTGGAGTACTGCTTGCAGTACTGGAGGACACACCTTCACAAGGACATTAATCAAATTGAGGCAGTCCAGAGACGAGCAACCAAAATAGTGCAGGGACTACATCAGAAAACATATGAGGACAGATTAACTGAGATCAATATGTATACCCTAGAACAAAGGAGGGAGAGAGGTGATATGATCGAAACATTCAAACACCTTAAGGGCATTAACAAGGTGAAAGAGTCTAACATGTTTCAATATAAGAAAAATAGCAGGACAAGAGGACACAGCATGAGATCAGATGTAGGCCGATTAAGGGGTAATGTAAGGAAGTTCTTTTCCACAGAAAGGGTGGTGAATGCATGGAACGGCCTACCTCAGGAAGTGGTGGATATGAATACAGTACAGGGCTTCAAACAGGAATGGAATAGGCATAAGGGATCAATACAGATGAGTATGAATAGATAGGCCATTGACAGAGCAAAGGCCGATGGCACATTTATAAGGTAGAAAAAGAAATGGGCAGACTGAATGGGCCTTGCGGTCCTTATCTGCCATCAAGTTCTATGTTTCTATGTTACCAATGTATAAACAGAGCTTAAGGCATGGCTCCCAATGAAGTTAAACACTTCTCAGTTCAGAGATTCTCTTCACAGCAGCCTATTGCAGGCTGAAACAAAGGCAAACAGTTCCTTTTGGCCAGCTGGCATTTGCAGCTCCATTTTGAACATTACAGGGCCTCATAGGTAGCTTCTGGTAAGCTCCGAACTAGGATTACTTCCCTTTCATTCCTGTAGGTGTAGTAGTCAGTCAGTCCAAACATTTCTCAAACACAGGACCCTTTCATGGTCATTCACACAGATGTCCACTCATTTCTTGGCACTGGATATGCACAGGGTGCAGACAGAGATTAAAGAACTCTTGAAATTCTTGGCTTGGCTACCCAGGAAGACCTTTCTTTTTTTGCACTTTCAAAGTAGGTTTACTCAATCAGGATTAGGTTAAGTCACTTTCATCCAGCTGAAGTTACCAGGATCAACAACATTCTCACTGCTAAGGTAAAATCAATCTTACAGCCCTCTCACAACTGCAGACAGATTCTCTTGAACAGCTCTCTCACAGCTGAAATGAAGTTAGGATTATTCCCACAAATCCTTCAAAATGTGGAAAGGTAAATGCCAGCCCTGGGGGACAGTAACTTGCAATCCCCCAGGGCAGCCACTCCAAAGCCTTTACAGCCACATTCCTTTAGCAAGGCAGGGCCCCTCTGCCCATGGAGGGGCTCCCACTGAACTGACTCCAGGCTCATTCTCTTTGGCAAGGGGCCAGAGCTCCCCTCCCTGTGGAGGGGTTTACACCAAACTGACTCCAGACTGAAAAGTCTCTAAGGTTTTGGGAGCTCTCTGTAGCTCCAGATTGGCCGATTCAGGTGTCTCTCATAAAAATTAATATTCATCAGGCTCCCTCAGTGCCTGATAGGCTCCTTGTTTAGGTAGCAACATTTGTCCCTGCCTTTTCCCTACAAGACTTGGCACAGTCCCAAAAGTCCTTTCCCATAATCCTGGCTTTCTGATTGGCTGCAGAAAGGTCAAAGGCCGCAAACAGGGCTGCATTTTAATACAGTCCCCAAGCAGTCAATTGGAGTCCCAACAACAAAGTTCTGGTGCAGCCAGAATAATTACTTTTTATTTTTAACAGCTCTACTGTTCACGGTGCCCTGTCAAATGCTATCATTATTTAATATTTTAGTACAACTCTCAGCCTGCCACTAGTGCCAAAATAAACAGTCCCAAGGTACCAGACAGGCATGCTCATTGATAGTCATTGGGCTCACATTAATATTCATGAGCCTGAGAATAGTGCTATTGGCACGCTTTACCTAAGCAGCCCCAAAGTTTCTTGGCTACCTTGTTCAAGTCTCCAGTCCCCACCCAGCTGCCTATGGGGATTGGAACCACCAGACAGCTATCTGTTTTACTGCAATTACAGTCAGAAAACATGGGGGCACTTCTGCACATGCGCAAGCTGCCCTCCTGCTGTGGCGTGGCTAGGGAGAGAATGGCAGCAGCTGAGAACAGCTCCTATGGCCCCTACTTCAACTGCAAACATGCAGGAGCCACAAGGAGACTCAAGCACACATTTGGAGCACATTCAAACTTGGGCTGTAGTGGTGCAAAGACAGGGGAATGGGGAACACCAGGAGGAAATTGAGAGGCAGTCAGGAGACTGGGGCAAATAAGGTAAGCCCCAACAGGGGGGTTACATCTGTAATAGGGTTGACACTTAGGAGGGGGTGGAAAGAATTCATAGGGACATTGGGAAACTTGAGGATTGGTCAAGAGCATGGTCAAGAGCATGGCAGTTGGGGTTCAATTCAAAAAATGCAAAATCATGCACCTAGGGCATACGAATTGGTACTGACAGTCACTGCAGGCAAGGGACCATGGCGTTATCATAGCTGATGAAATCAAAGTGGCAGGACAGTGTGACAAAGCAGTGAGTAGGGCCAGTGGAATGCTGGGATGCATAGGGAAAAGTATATCCAGAAGAAGGAGGGAGGTGACGTTGCCAATGTATCATTCACTTGTGAGACCCCCACTTGGAGTATTGTGTCCAGTTCTGGAGGCCACACTTCAGAAAGGACACAGACAGGATGGATGCAGTCAAGAGGAAGGCAACTAAATGGTGATGAGTTTACATTACAAGCCCTATGATGAGAGGCTGAGGGATTTCAACATGTACATCCTGGAAGAGAGTAGAGCAAGAGTGGACATGATACAGTACCTCACGCTGGTGGACAGGGTGGAGGAGGGGAGTCTCTTTCAAATGAAAAAGAGTACCTGGATGAGATGGCATGTCATAAAACTGGAGAGGTGGACATGTAAGACTGATGTGAGGAAGTACAGCTTCACTGAAAGAGTGGTGGATGTCTAGAACAGATAGCAGGTGGCAATGCTGGAGGCAAAAACAGTAGGGAGCTTCAAGTATGCATGGGATAGACACAGGGAATATTAGTAAATAGGCAGGGAACAGGGAGGGTCATTGGAGACCAGTTAGGATCTGTCAGGACAGACTTGGCAGGGATCATCTGAGCAGACTGGGTGGGTCAAACGGTCCTTTTCTGCCAAGAAATTTTATGTTTCTATAGTGATGTTTTTGCCAGAGATACATTAGACTTGGGTGCAGTTTTTGCGAGACAGGAAAAATGGAGGATGTGATTTTGATGTCATCACCCAAGATTTCAGCATTGTAGTGAAATCTTGTTTGATGATGTTGAAATCTCATTTGCACTTTAACTATTAGTAGTAGTAGTAGTATTAGTAGTAGTAGTAGGAGCATAGTAGTGGTGAGAGTAAGGGATTAAGTGGGAAGTGGGGCTCGGGGACTGTGCTCTGTGAAACTAACCCTTCTGCTGTGCTGGGGAAGGGTAGGGGTGAGGGGGGCATAGCCCCCGATATGTTCAGCAGACTCCATTCATACCATCACCCATGATCTCATTCACTATTTTTCCCATCCAGCCGACACTTCACCCACTTCATAAACTGTTCCTAAAAAAAGGCACGATGGCTAACAAATACTGCTGCTTTAAGCAGACTGAGCAGAGGGAGTAGGATTCTAAAAGCTTGTGTATTGTAACAGCTATCTAGCATTTCTTTGTTGGTCTAAGAACAAGTATCACAATCTTCAGCTAATCCAATTTTTTCAAGGACTAACATGGCTGCATTCTCTTATTCAAATATTTTACATTAACAAGTAACCTATTCAAAATGGTCTGAAAGGGGGCATGGCTAAGCAGCCAGCAAGGATAGACGCTCTACAGTGAGCTCCTCAGCAAATCTTTAACAAATATTTTTAAATAACGTTATCCTTGCTAATTTGTTCTTTTAAAAAGCTTAGCTATAGAACTTATCATCCAGCGTCTACAGTCAAAATGTAAATTGCCTACAACAATGGGAAATCACCACAAGCAGACTGGACAGGAAGGTGGCAAGCAGAAAGCCAGCAAGCCTCTAGAGCAGCAACCTCAGGATGGGCAGGCTGGACCTACAAGCACAGCAAAGCCCTCTCATGTCATGCTCCTACAAGTTGTCTGGGAGCTGGGCAGAAAAGTGGAGGGCATAAATAACAAATCTGCAACCTAAGAAGTTTTCATGGATTGCTTAACAAAGGAAGTGAAACAAGCCATGAATACTGCTAATAAATCTGTGCTTGCAGTGACTGGGATTATTAAAGAATGGAAACTTTTGCGTCTCAGGCAACATGGAAAACGGTGCATGCATGATGAATGTGTGCATCCTGGGTCTTCCAGAGGAGTTGGAAGGGCAAAATGTGGTCTCCTTTATCACCAGATTGTTAAGTAAACTACTGAATTTGAACTTAATTGGACTGATAGTTAAGCTGTGCTGCATCACCCCCAGATGCCGCCCTGCAGAGCCAGAGTAACCATGCACGCTACTGATGGTAACTAGTGGTTCACATGTGAAGGATACAATACTGATGGCAGCCAAAAATAAAGGTTGGTTATCCACGGAGGAGGGTTTGCAACTTTACTGTTTCCAGACCTTTGGTTTGAGAACAGAAAAGAAGGAAGGTGTTCAAAGCAGTCCGAGAATGCCTCAGGTATTAGACATTGTCCGCAATCTTCAATATCCAGCCAAGCTTCTGCTTCAGTATGCAAGCAGAAAATTGTTTCTGGACCACTCCAAGGTGGGAAAAAAAACTGGATGCACTACGAAAAGGCTTTTCTGCCCAGATTCCAAATAGGGAGCTAACAGACTATGAGTGAGGACTTTATAGTTGTGAACAGAAAAAATGTTTAAAGACTTGCCAAAGTATTAAAATGTTTAACTGCTATTTTATTTAGTTACACTTGGGTTTCTCTCAGATAGAAAATTATTTATTTTCATAATATGGTGGAGTGTAAGGGTGCAGGATGTGATATTATTCACACCAGCAGGATTTTATGAAATTGTGGCTTAGCACAAAAGTTGATTTTTATTATTTTTGTCCTTGGGGCTTGAGGATCCTTTACTTCAGTAGTGATATTGGAGAGAAGATGGCTGCTGCCTAGTGGGGTACTTCTTCATGGTTAGAGTGCATTACAGTATATGCACACACACTATGCTGCTCAGCACAGAGTCGCAAAGCAAAATTGTCTGATCCTTGCTCCAAACTTCCTGCCTACTTGTAAAGTGAGAGATAATTTGTTGGCTGCTATACACTACAATATTGTAAGTGCATTATCATACTGTGCCTTTTTCTACCAATAAGTTCTGATGTTCAGTCATTAATTGTTGATGAGTTCTGTTCTATGACGCTTCTGCAACTTGAGATATATATATAATCATACTTAGCTCTCTGCATGGACTTTATCACCATTGTGTATGATGTCCAGGGTGCAGGGTCACCTTATTCAGATTTTACGGACACTGTTATCACATGTTCAGTTCATGGCTTTGTTGCATATAACTAAAATTGAAGCTTTCATAGTAATGTTTATTCATCATCATTTTCCCCATGTGGTAACAGGGGTCAGAGTGAAGGTGTACTGTTGTAATTATTTACTGGAATTTATCACTATACTATGTAATCGGTATTAGATTTATGTGCTCCTTGTCATATTTGTCCAAAGAAATAAACATAAATTTTATACAAAATGGTCAGATACTCTGTGACTGTCCCCTACTCACCTCACAATTGCCATGTCTGTGACAAAGCCTCAGTGCAACAAAACTGGGCAAAAAATTTGATCCATTTGTTTTTCTATAGAAGATTCCACGTATCATCATGTTTTATTTGGTGGAAAACTTTTTAAGTTCCACCAACATTTGAGTATTTTTTTAAATGTTTTAAATTAGTTTTTTTCTCAAGATAAAAAAATGACTGCCATATTTGGCTTAGAAATCGCATTACAGACCTGGTATCAAGGCTTAGGCTTGAGGAAATTTTAAAAACTCATGGTGCACAGCAAAAGCAGTACCTAGAAAACTACATTTGTAGATATGGTACTAGTTTCCCATTTTTTTGCTTAAACTAGCTGTTTTGAAACACATTTTTTTGTTGCATTTCTGCTTCAACACTCTTGTCATGGTGAGAGACCACTGTAAGAGTGTTGAGAAAATCCTGACAAGAATCTGTTTATACAGATTTATACATAGATACATCAATCAATCAATCAATCATTCAATCAAACTTTATTTAACCAGGGAGTTACATCATTGAGCAAGCTCATTTGCAAGATGGTCCTGGGCACAGAAGACAAATTCATTTATAGTATTCAACATCATTTCATAACACAGCAGACATTGAGACAGGTTATTTTTAAGTACGAGATCATTAGGTAACTGGAGCAAGACTTGGATAATGAGGGCTATAAATATACAGGCAATTCATCATATATGGGTTAGGAGACAGTGGAGGACAGAGGGAGGAGAGGATGGCAAAGACAAAGTGGAGGACAGAGAGAGGAGAGGAGAGGAGGGCAAAGACACATGAGGGGAGCAGAGGAGGGCAGCTCTGCTAGGGTAAAGGCCCTCAGGGTGGTTGCCACAGGGAAGAAGGAAGGGAGCTAGGAGGGGGGTAGTTACACTAAAAAGGAATGTTGGCTGACAGGTGGAATAAGAAGGCCAGGGAGGTCCAGGAGCTAGGGAAATATTCAGTTCATATGCCAGTGATTACCTGAAGCAATCACACGCAGTCTTCAGGCATCCATAAAGCAGCTGCCTGGACAAGCTACATAGATAGTGATGGCAGAAAAAGTCTCTTTCCCCATCCATTCTGCCCACCCTACCTACCTATTCTGCCTTGCCAAAGTGGCAACCCCCTCTTTACTACTGTTCCTCCTTTCACCCTTTTTAACTAAACTCAGCTGCCTGCCCCATCCCTGCTTGAAGTTACTGATTTATTTTGCCTGTACCGCTTCCTCTGGAAGTTTATGCCCCTTGTCTATCACCCTCTCCATGAAGAAGTGCTTACAGACTTCTTTTTTATGGACAACCATTGTGGCTCTCCCCACTGCCAGCTTTAGTAAATTTCCTCTCGTCGTATTTGAACTCAAGGAGAAGAGTTACTTCACTTCCACCCTATATATCCCATGCAGGTGCTTGTTTGTCTTAACCATGTCACCTTGTGCTATGTGAAAATAAAATTCCACTGGCAGAATTACAACAAACATTAGAAATTCACTTCTGTTAAATTTCAGAATGCACTCTGGCAACTATTATGAAATTCCAGCTTAGAATTGCAGAATGAATATATGAATTGCATATTCATGTAGTAAACAGCGAAAAAATTTCACAGAACTGATCACTGAATTACAGAATGATTGCCTGAATTGTAAATTAATGTATTAAACTGTGAAATGGAATTCCATAGAACTGTCATTCTACAGATCATATACATCATTCTGCAATTCAAACATTTCACAGAATGGGGGACACATCTGACAAAGACATTTGGAAGATTCAGATTTCACCATGTTGGAATTTTGGAAAGTTTCATGACATTTGCAAAAGTTCATGAAATTTTCTGCAAATTCTAAATTTGCAGTTTATATCCTGCACTAATGTCACCCCTTTTCCTCCTCTTTACAAGGATGTCCATGCTAAAGTCCTGCAGCTTCTCTTTATACATCATTTCTCCAGGGCAATGGATTGATCCTCTTAGTTACTAAGTGCAATACTACATCCACTTTATTGCAATTCTTCTTCAGCTGTGGACTCCAGTGCCTTGTGTAGTTTTCCTGGTGTGGTCGATATGACCATCACCTCTGAACTTCTACTGCATATTCCTGTCCCTATGCATCCCATCATTCTGCTTGCTTTACCCACCACCCTGTTGTAGTGTGCAGACATTTTTAGGGTCCCCAGTATCATTATTCCTAAATTGTCCAGCACCCCCTCCCATTTAGTATTGCCCACTTGGGTTTCTTTTCCCAATTTGCATTACTTTACATTTCGTAGTGTTGAAGCTCAGCTGCCAGATCTTTGACTAGTTCTCCAACTTATCCAGATTCTCCCTTAGTTCCCCTCTCAACTCCTTCATGTCTTCCCTTGCACTGATCTTTGTGTCATCTGTGAAGATGCAAATATTACCCTTGATACCTTCACCTATGTCACAGAAGAATGCATTGAAGAGGCTCAGTCCTAGTACTGACCCCTTGGGGTAGCCCGCTTGTTACTTTCCTTACATCTGAAACTACCATCCTTTGTAGTCAACCCCTCGACCAGCTCTCCACATAATTTGCTATTTGTTCTTCCACCTCAAGGTCTCTAACCTTTTTTGAGATGCCTCAAGTGGAAGGATTGAATTCCTTTTCAGCATTACTGAAGTATGGATATACCATACCTAGACCTCACTGATTAAGTTGTCAAAAATATAATGCCAAAACCTGCAAAGATGTAAAATGTATTTATTTATTTACAATTTTTGACCAGGAAAGGCACACTATGCTGTGATAGCTTGTTTCCAGGTGTGTCCTGGGGATGTGTTACATGGACCTGTTTTTTTATTGATCTGGGAAGGCTGGACATGACACTTGGGAAACTTCTCATCTCTTCTTCATCGTGCTGCAACAGTCACCAGAGGATAGTGCACTTTAGCTCACCCCTGATACTCCTGTGGTGAAAACATTACTTTGCACTGACGACCTCTGCTTTGTACTATGAGACCCTGAATAATGAGTTCCGGTGAACAAAATTTTGCAAACTTTCTCAAGTATGGCAGGTTTTCAGATTAATTTCACTAAGAGTGTGGGAACCCAAATTGGGGCTCTGGAGGTTCATGCCACAGAGATTGCGGACATCGGTATTTCTTCATCCTCTGTCAAAATACTAGGTATAAATTTTGAACAGGTAGACCAAGTACAGGACAACTGGGTAACATACACTAATAAAGCACATCCTTTGGAAAAATAGAACTATGTCTAAAAGTAAGAGGGTTTTCTTGATTAAAACTCTGATATTGCTATATATTTAGTATGTTAATGCTTTGTGTTCATTACTAGAATGTTTGGAAAGCACATTTTTTTGGCTGTTCTTTCAAGGGCTTTGGGGAAGCAGGCTCAATCCATCAAATGGGAACTGACATATAGGAGTACGCAAACTGGGGGTTACAGATGGTTAATCACATAGACTTTTTTATGACAGTGTCCATTTTTTACAATTTTGTTCCACTTTTGAAAGGCCTTGAGATGCCCTCGGTGCCTCTGATGGAAGAGTGGATAACCCCATGGTTTCAGATGTGGGAGAGTAGCGATTTTAAAGCCTTTAATAAAACTGAAATATGTTATGCCTGACTATGTTTATGGACTGTCATCAAACTAAAGAAATGCCAGTTGCAGATAGACATAGTAAGTATACAAGAAAGCCACTGTATACGCATAGAACGTACACTTCTTACTCAGTCCCTCTGGTACTTAAAGGCTGCCCAGTTGGTAAAGAAAGGCTTGTCCTTGAACAATTATGCAATAAAGAGTCCCTGTATACATGAAAGATATCTGTTGGTTGGGGGTCCATGGGAAGATGGCTGTTAAGGACTCCCTGAAGCATAAGAAGGTAGAGCAGAGGGAATGTTCTAGGTCATCCAGTAATGGCACTCTGGAAACTCAGCAGCATTTGTTGTTATCGTCTCCTTTTGTGGTGGTCTTCTGACAAAAACTGAGCCATAAGTGGCATGAGCCTTTGTTTGCTGGTGTCACTTATCTGGAGAAGCAATATGTTTATTTTTCGAGCTTTGGTCTAAATATGACAGATCAATGCTACAGTTATTTTCTTTGCCTGCTGCAAATGTTATTTGTGGCAGGCAAGATGTGCCTTAACCACACAACACAGAGACAGAAACAGAAACATAGAAACTGATGGCAGATAAGGATAGCTTGGCCCACCTAGTCTGCCCATTTTCTCTACTTACTGCTGACCCACAGACCCTACTTGATCTCTGGCTTTTCCCTCTCTTTCCTATCCCCTATGCCTGCCCCATGCAGTATTGAATTCCCCTACTATTTTTGCCCCCACCACCTCCACTGGGAATCTGTTCCGTGCATCCACCACCATTTCCATGAAAAAATACTTCCTCACGTTACCCCTGAGTCTACCTCCCTTCTGCCTCATGTCATGCCCCCCTGTTCTTGAATACCTTTTTTTCTGAAAGATGCTACCCTCTTGTATCGTATCTATATCCTTGTGGTATTTGGAGGTCTCTGTCATATCCCCCTCTCTCCTCTTTTCCCGGGTATACATATTGAGGTCCTCTAGTCTCTCCTCATATGACTTTGGGTGCAGACCAGAAACCATTTTTGTTGCCCTCTCTCTCCATCTTTTTGCTGGGTCTTGTCCCTTGCAGGGTTCTCAGGATCCTGAAGGGGAATAGTTCTTGGCTTGCCTCTCTTCCCTCCTTCCCTCCCCCCACCTGTCCTTTCTGAAAGGGAATAGTTCTTAACTTGCCTCCCTCCCTCCCTCCCCCACTGGTCCTTCCCACCCCCTCTCCCCACTTGTGTTATAACTGCCTTTCCTCAAGTTCTAAATTAGCACTTAGCAACCCTGTGCTCAGTCTACAACTCCTAGCACTTCAGTTCCTGGTTTAATACTATGCATGTTATGTCTGCATATTGTTTTGGCTTACCCCGGTATGCCTCACCCTATGTTTTTTAACTTTAACTTAGTTAGCTACCACACTGTTGTTCACATGTTACTGTCTATTGTCTTGGATTGAAATGTACTGTATTACACACCATGTGATGTATTGCAATTGCACTGTATGCATTTTATATTTTTCTGCTTTTCTGCTTGATATCCCAATTTTTGTACCCCCCCCCCGGACTCTTCTGGAAATGCGCTGTTTACTGCTTATGATGTTTTTCTTGGTAAAACCTTTTCCAATAAATAAATAAATAAACTGCCTTCATTCTGTCTATGTCTTTCCAGTGATGCAGCTTCCAGAACTGGAGACAGTACTCCAGACTGAGGTCTTACCAATGATTTTTACAGTGGTATCACCACCTCTTTTTTTTCTGCTGGTGATACCTCTCCCTGTGCACCCAGCATCCTACTGGGTCTCCCCATTGCCTTGTCACATTTTTGGCCATCTTTAGGTCAACAGATATAACTATCCTCAGGTCCCTTTCTTGTTTGGTGTCCTCCCCCCCACATGTACTCATCCCCTGGGTTTCTGTGTCCCAAATGCATGATTTTGAACTTCTTTGCATTGAATCTTGGCTACCACACTGTTGACCACTTCTCAAACTTACTTAAGTCCCTCTTAATTTTTTCCATACATCCTGGAGTGTTTACCCTGTTGCAGATTTTAGTGTCATCTGCAAAGAGGCATACCTTCCTTCCAGCCCCTCTGCAATGTCACTTATGAAGACATTAAAGAGGACTGGCCCCAGAACTGATCTTTGTCATACCCCGCTGGTCACTCTCCTCTCCTTGAATTGAACCCCGTTTACCACCACCCTCTGTGTTCTATCCCTCAACCAATTATTAACCCAGTTTGCCACCTTGGGACCCACTCTCAGGCTGCCCAACTTGTTTGCAAACCTCCCAATGTGGAACAGTGTCGAAGGCCTTGCTGACATCCAGGTAGGCAATGTCCACCGCTCCTCCCTGATCTAATTTCCTGGTCACCCAGTTGAAGAAATCTATCAGATTTGTTTGACATGACCTTGCCATTGTGAATCCATGCTGCCTCGGATCCTGTGATCCAGTGGATTTAAGATATTCCACAATCCTTTTTTTAGCAGTGATTCCATTAATTTCTCCACCACTGAGGTCAGGCTGACTGGCCTGTAGTTTCCAGCCTCATCCCTGCTCCCACTTTTGTGAAGAGGGACTACATCTGCCCTCCTCCAGAACCACTCCTGTTTCTAGCGATTGGTTGAACAGGGCTGTCAGCAGTGCCACCAGCACCTCTCTATGCTCCTTTAATATTCTTGGATGTATCTCATATGGCCCCATTCCCCTTGTCCACTTTCAATTTTGTGAGTTCATTTAGGACTGTCCTCCATAAATGGAATGGTGACAACCTCCTTTCCATTAATGTTCCTGTTGCTTAACTGGGGTCCCTAACCTTCCCCTGCTGTGAATACTGAACTAAAATATTTGTTCAGTATTACTGCATTTTCTAAGTCCCCCACTGTGCACTCCCCTTCTTCCCTCTTCAACCTTACAATATCAACCCTGATCTCTCTCCTTTCACTAAGGTACCTGTAAAAAGTCTTTTCCCCTTTCTTTACTGCCTGGGCTATTTTTTCCTGTTTGCACCTTTGTGCTCATGACTGCTTTCCCTGCCTCCCTCTACTTTTCCAGACATACTACCCTGTCCTTCTCCTTCTGTGTTTCCTTGTATTTCCTGAATGCCAGACTTTTCACTCTTACCTTCCTGGCCACTTCCTTTGAGAACCATAGTGTTCTTTTTTTCTCTTGCTTTTGTTTGATTACCTAACACAAAGGTTTGTTTCCTCCTCTATGGTTCCTTTTAGATGCTCCCACTGTTCCTCTACTCTCCCCAGTCCTCCTTCCTGCCAGGGCTTTCCTGAGACATTTCCATAACTTTGCAAAGTCAGCTCTCCTGAAGTACAAAACCTTCACTTTCATGTGGTTTGACTCTGCCACTGTTGTCATACTGAACCACACTGTGCGATGATTACTGGACCCCAGGTGGCTACCCACCATGACATCTACAATTCTGTCCCCGTTGGTGAGTACCAGGTCCAAAATTGCTCCCTCACAGGTGGGCTCTACCACTAGCTGCTTGAATCATGCTCCTTGCAGGGAGTCCAGATATTATCCCATGGGCTGTAATTGATAATGTATACAGAGCAGTAGGAGGAATTTATTCAAGGGAATTTGTGACTTTTCCTAAATCTTCATTTTGTGTTTTTTGAAACAATTGTCATTGGATGAAATAATTGCAATGAATGTGCATACAGTATGTATTAAAGGAATCTACATTTCTTTCTATTTTATTGTATACTATTATTATGGATGTAATTTGGTACTGTTACCTTATCTCTCATGAGTGTTAAATGATTTTATTTTTTATTTCTTTACCTTTTTCTTATATTTTTCTTTTACATCCTTTGTATGAGTTCTGTATTCATCGTCTTGATTTTAATAAAATACCCCTCCTCTTCATGGATGGGTGCCAGGGGACCTTTTACTTCTGCCTGGGCAGTGACCAGAGATGGGCTGAAGGGACCTTGGTTTAACATCTCATGTGAAAGATGGCATCACAATTGTGCAGCACCCTCCTCATACTGCATCACAGTGTCAGTTATGTATATTACCCCAAGTGCCTGATGTGGGGCTAGAACCCATGACCCATCCTCTTTTGCAAGATGTGAGCTTGTTATCTACTGAGCCACTGACACTGCTAATTGCTAACTATACTGCATTTATACTGCAAGTTGTCTATGTAAATTATGATAGCTGAACAGATTATAGTAATGAATATATGTATATATATATATATATATATATAATGGCTTCCTCGTTTTACGGCAAACATGCATACAGTTTCCCTCACTCTGCATATGCGCGTGCTCGTGCTCCTCAATTCCAGACCGCTGCCTCCTTCCCGAACTGCAAACCCCACATGGAGAGAAAACTGCCACTGACACTCGGTAGTAAGTAATATTAAATAAACTTAAATGTACCACACGCCTTACCAGATTGACTACCCTCACAATATTGAAAAAAAAAATAGTTTTAAATAAAAGTGAAACCCAACAGCAGACTGCACACCATAATGTAATCGGACCGTTGCCACACAGCAACCTTTTTTATTTTATATAATTGCTGAGGTGAAAAAGAGAAACCCAACATTTATATAAAATAAAATATGGGTTGAGGAGTGTGTGTGTAAACTTGAAGTTTACACACACCCTCGGGGTTGGATGCTATGCATAAACCTCTGGAGCTTCTCCATTGGGGTTAATCTAACTCCTCGAGTGTGTGTAAACATCTCATTACACCTCCCAACCCATACTTTACATTGTGACATTATGAAACACAAACTATGGAAATTAATTTGTTTAATTCCATGTTTGGATATCATCAGCATGCTATTTGCACAGCTTTTTTTTTCTAGAATTTATTTAGAACCTACTCACTGACCTCTGCCTAATGAGGTGTAGGTGGCATGAAATCCTTGACTGAAATTACAACATTACTTCTGTCTGCAGAAGTGCAGGCCCCTGAGGGACCCATGCCTCATCAGCCACAGGTATAAGACATACTTACCAACTTTTGGCTGTGGGGGGGGCCCCGCAAGTTACGCTGCTGTATACAGAAAAGCATGCACTAGCGGATCAAGCTTTGTAGCAAGGTACCTCCCACTACCCCTTTAGGCCAGCAAAATGTAGCTGTTTTAACATAATCTGAGCTTTAAAAGATAGCATTTTACTCTTTTAGGAAAAGTGCTACCCCAGACAAAACTATTACCCCCTTGAAAAATGTCTAGATCTGCTGCTAAAACCATGATACCCACATTGCAACAGTACATTTGCAGTGACAAGTATTCATGCACTGTGTATGACATACACACACAGATATGGATACATAATCACAGGCCCCTGTGGTACTTGTGCTTATATAGCTGCAGATACAACTCCACAAAGGCAGCATATCAGTGCTACTGCATTTGTGTAATCTGGAAACAGCTGTTTGTTGTTTGTCTTACCTGATGATGACTGATTGTGGTTGCTTGTGTCATCGTGTTCTTTTACTGCTTGGGGGTGGGGAGTTAGGGTTGGATACCCTAATACCACATTTCCCTACTTTTATGGTGTTCAGCTGAATCCTAACTGGTGCATTAACACAGTTTTTTGTAATAAAAAATTACACACACACACATATTACAGTAGCGCAGTAGTGCCACTATAGTTAAGGTTGAGTAGGCACTTTAATGTTAAACCCCAGTTTTGCACTTTAATATCTTCAAACCGTTTAACAGATTTGCATGGAAGTTTGCATGCAAAGTCTCATGGTGTAGATCTCTGGATATGCCAAGTTTCCTTCCACTTGGATGAACAGATTTAGAGATCTGGATAGTGCAAATAGTGTTTTTTTTTTTTTTTGCTGTTTTTTTGTCAACTTGTCTAGTGCCCAGATGGTTTGGAATTATGGACTGAAATTTTCAGGGTAGAAAGGGGCTGACCCACAGATGTGACTTTTGCTGGTTTGGTGAAACATATTAATCTGTTCCTAAGTTATTTAATCTTATAAATGCGGGTTCCAAGAATGCTCAGTAAGCACTTCAAATTAGCTGTATGAAACAACAAAGGATTCCTTTTTAATTTGGGGGAAAAATCCTTTTTTGTTCTCCACCATCTTGCTTTTTGTTTTGTTGTTAAAAGAAATTCAAAACAGACAAAATGATGTCCTGCAGAGTGATCAACACATGTATCTTGCTCATTGGGACTCTGTTAGGTGGATTCTGCTCTTAACTGTTGGATAAATGACCCAGACATTTTTTTTGTTTAATTTTAAATCCTTTTTCATGACTCACTTCTGGTTCTTTTGTATGGATGTTCATACAAAAATTTTCATATGCACTAAAATCTTTCCTTCTTGTTGCCTGTGTTTTTGTCTAAGATGATTGGATTGGATAATCAACACTGTACTGTATTGACAGTTGAACTGTTTCTGCCTCCAAGAGTCGCTGTGTTACAGACTAACTTAACCAGCAGCTTTAACAGAAGAGGGTCATAGAAGAGAACCACATGACTGAAAACAATCAGAGTGTGGGCAGGGATATGTGAGCTCACTACCCTACCCTGAGTAAGTGTGTGTGTTTTATCAGTTGTGCTCTCTCCCTAATTACCTTACTGACACGACTATTAAAGTCAAAGTACAATACTGTATTTTATTAAAATGAGACTTGGAGTGCTCATTTAAAGGCTGGCAGTATAGTCTAGAGGTTAGGGTAATGAGTTGTGAATGAGCTTGATACATCCAGCAGACCAGACCTGGGTTTGACTCCCCCAACCTCCACTTGCATACTGTGTGGCTCTGAGCAAGTCACTTAGCCACCCAGTGCTCCCAGGTCACCCCTGAAAACAGGCACTTGTGCCTAGTAGGCCTTACCTGGTTACCAAAGACTAAAAAAAAAAAAAGAGCTACTGACGCCTCAAAGAAAACTTTAAAAAACATAATAATTAGGTACAATTCTGCTTGCATTCCATTTATATTTCATATATTTCTCCTCCCCATAATTTATTACTAAGGAAATGTATATGAATATATGATCATTGTCTCTTAGATTTTATTTTGAGTTCATCTGCCTCTGTAGCTTACTCCCTACTCTAAATCATAATCCTCTGTTGTGACATCACAGTCTGCTGCCGTGGAACTAACTGTGAGGCCACAGGCAGTACTCTATGACTTCAGGTAGGGAGAAAGCAGTAGGAATAGATGAACTCTTCAGGAGCAGAAATCATGTTTTCATACAAATGACCTCAGTAATAAATAATGGGGGAGGAGGAATATAGCACTAATAGGAAATGCAAGCTGGGCTGTCTAAATATTATGTTTTGTAAAAGTTCACCTGAACGTGTCACCAGCTCTTTAAGTCATTATAAATTTAAATTCCAGTTCAGTACATTATAATATGTTGGTGTGTCAGCGTGTTTGTGGAACTGTAAAAAAGAGCAGTGTATGTCAACATGTTAAGACAAGGGTGAGTGAGAGAGAGCGAGAGAGAGAAAGTCCTGTTTTACTTTTCAGATGATTACAGTCTGCAGTTTATAGAGAGTTTTTAAAGACTCTTCTTTCTGTGAGAAAGTCCTGCTTTTTGGTGTTGGTTGGAGATTTGTTTCTGGTTGCAGTGATTTTTTTTATAGACTTTTCCTTCCATGGAAACTGTAAAAGATAGCAGTGTATGTCAGCATATTGAAAGAGGAATGAGAGAGAGAGAGAGAGGGAGAAAGTCCTGTTTTTAGTTTTCAGCCAGAGATTGGTTATAGTTTGCAGTCTGAAGTGATTTTTTAAAGACTCCCCTTCTTTAGAAAAGTCCTGCTTTTAGGCTTTGGTCAGAGATTGGTTACGGGTTACAATGCTTTGTTTAAAGACTTCTCTTTTCTGTGGGAAAGTTTGTTCTTTTTGATTTTGATCAGAGACTGGTTACAGTTTGCAGTGATCTTTCAAAGACTTCTCCTCCTACTGTGCTATGCTTATCTCCGATACGTTATGAAAGTAAAAGTCAGATGAACTCACTCACTGATTACATTTGCTGCTGGTGTGTACTTTTGTGGTTTTATGGTCCTGCATTCAGTTTTTGACTGGAAATCAGTGTAGGGCTACAGTGGAGAGTTACAGAGCTAGGTAGCCCTAGAGTAGATAAGTATTGAGAGTAGGAGGGAATAGGAAGATAAGAAAAAGCCAAGACCTTAAACACAGTACATGTACTGCAGCGCCATTGAAAAGCAGTGTAACCCCAATCATCCTGACTCCCTCCGAATTATCTAAACTGATCTGGTGTCTCCAGGCAATTTGGATAATTGGGACTGTATAGTACTGTACTTCCTTGGTGTCTAGTGGTGCCCCGCACCCCACTGATCACTGTCCTGTATTTTGCCACAGTTTCCCTGGAGTCTACTGGCACCCATATACCTGTTCCTGTCTGAAATAAAGAAAACAGTCCCTCTATGTCTTTTTTTCCCCTGTAAAAAAGAAAATGGTACCTCTCCAATCCAACCCCTCACCCCAGCCTCCAACTGAGCACCCACCACCCTGCAACCCCCTCATCCCCCACACACCTTCACTCAACTGAACAGCTCACTCACCAAAGATCCATTCTCCGATTGAAGACATGTCTTGCTGCTGGAACCACTGACTGCAATATAAGAAACTAAGGTAAGAGCAGTTTAATGTATTTCAAAGGGGTTTTCAACACTGATACATAACTTAACCATTTTTCCATATTTTGAGCCCAAATTTTCAACATGGCCTTTTTGGGACCCCACCTCATGAACAATGTTGGTTGAATTTAGCAAATCCTGCCTGAAAGGTGATATCATGGTAACTTGGCAAAATCACATTTTGGACAGGATTTGGAAATGTTCACCACTCATGTTCATGAGGTGGGGTCATAAGAAGACTATGTTGAAAATTTGGAGTCAAAATATGTAAAAATGGCAAAATTATGAGCATCAGTTGAAATTTTGCTACACCTGCTCGCAACTTTGGAAATTTTAAATATTTTGACCCCAAATTTTCAACATAACCTTCTTATGACTGTACCTCATAAATGTGATAGACGATATTTTACAAATCCTGGCAAAAATGTGTTTTCTCACCTGTGGCATTGAATGACATTTGCAGTGGTATGGAATTGTGTTTTGGTGGGGATTTGAAAATGTATCAGTAGCAGATTCATGAGGTGGGGTAATAAGAAGGCTATGCTGACAGTTTGGTTGCTGCTGTCCTACAAATGGAAGTGCAGGTCCCTCTGGGCCATGCTCTTCCACAGCAATATACATATACTTATCTACCGAGGGAATTCAAATATTCATCTACTGAGTATTCGAATAAGGATATGATTACTGTATCTCAGAAATTATAGATGGATGGGTCCTGTGCTCCCACAGGCAAATGAGGCTGCAATTAGACTATCTCAAAAACTAAGGAAATTCTTTACAAAAAACTGCATTAATGCATCACTTAGGGTTCAGGATAAAGTGTTAAAAGTAGGGAAATGTTATGTTAGGGTTTCAACCCTAGCACCACTGCCCCACCCCTGAAGCAAATGATGGGTGGAGCCTTCTTTGGGGTTGTCAGCCATAATGCTCACCCCACTCAATGCACTCATTAAACATACACATTTGTCTCCATCAGATCTCAGCTTTTCTGTTACTGCAGTGGGATGAGCATTAGGGTTGACAGACCCAAGGAAGACTCCACCCCTCAGTAGCTTCATGGGTGGGGCTGGGGTGTGTTAGGGTTGGAAACCTTAACATCACATTTCCCTACTTTTGTTGCTTTATCCTGAACCCTAACTGATGCATTAGTGCAGTTTTTTGCAAAGATATATACAATGTACTGTACATGTAGCATATGTTTGGGCCCTCACCTCCATGTAAAAAAGTTATCATATATTTCCTTGCATACCACCATAGCCAATTAGGGTATATGAAAAATACAACTGGCATATACAACACCAACCAGCTAGTTGCATATAGAATAATACATGGGATAGTGTACACTATGAGAATTTAATACACACCCAAGGTACATGATACTACATATCCCCTGAGAACAAAGCTCAAGGGGTTTATCAAGCATCACACATCAAGGCTGTTTATCAAATTCAAGTAATTACTCCGTTCCATAATTTGTTTTATATAATTACTGGCCATCAATTTTTTTCTCTCTCCCTCCCCCCAAAAAAGCAGTGGCCGTCTGGCAGCTTTCCCAGATAAAAATGTGCTTCCATTTCTAAAGTTAATGGCTTACTAGAAAAAGAGTTACTAGTAAGAGTCTTACTGGCTTGATGAGGTTTTTACTTTTGATTAGCGGAGGTTCATCGGGAAAGTATGTGCATCCAGTTTTCAGTTTAACAGTTGGGTTTCACTTTGTGTGGTTCTGTGAAGGTCCTTTTCAGGTTGGTGCTTTTTTTTTGGCAGGGGGTGAGATGAGGAACAAACTGCAGAATCAACCTCATAAAGTGACCATTGTTAGGAAATGCTGCACTCAAGACACAGACAGCAAGTCCCAAGGCTGGCAGGTGTCACAGTTAAAACTGGTTTAATGATTGCTTTATATAGCTATTTCTACATGTTTGCATTTGTTGTTTGTGACTTTTACTTACTACGGTTACTGTGGGGCTGCAATTGAGCAAGGCTGCAAGGGGATTTCTGAGAAAGCTTCACTTCCTTTGTGCTGCGCTTAAGAAACTGACACCGTCTGTAGTGCAGTTGCCCTAATGAGAGCGTGTGTTTGCCATGATAATTGAATGGCTATTACAGCAAATAAAAACTGCCTAACTGAAAAAATGATAGATTAATGTGTTAACATGTTAATAACACATTAATACCTAACAAGCTATAAACCACCATATTACACACATAATAACACATGTAAAAAGCACCTTAACACATGTAACAAGCACATCAATAACACCTGTAGTAAGCATCTTAGTAACATACATAACAGTTACCTTAGAAAATCCTCGCACAAATCAAGTCATATAACTAACAGTCAGTCCACAAAACAGCAGCTCGCAGCCTAAAATAATCACAAAGAACTACACTACACTACACTACTGCAGCTCCTCCCACATTCCCATCCCAACATCATGTCATCAATAAGCCAGAACCCATAGTACCCGACCTCCATACTGCTGCCAGTTCATGCTCCTCCAGGCCATCTCCAACGCCACCATGTTGCTGCCACCTTCAGTGCATGACACTCCTCACCCCAGACTGCTGCTCTCGACTGTTCAGCTCCACTCCACATACCGCCACTCCCAACTGCCTGCTGAAAGATGCTGCACTCCACATACTGCCACTCCTGACCACACACTGAAAGTCGTGCATGCCATCCTGAATGCAAACCCCCATGTGTGCTAAACCACTGCTTCTGACTGCAGGTTGAACTCACACAATCCTGAAAATGAAATCCTGGCTAAACCACTTCCCCTTTCATAGGGGACTTTCTGAAACTGGCATGTGAACAGAAAGACATGCATGTCCACCCTACACTATGGAAAAAAACTAAGAGGCCCTACGAAAAAAACAAAACAAAACAAAAAAAAAACAGAGCATCAGTTCAAAAAGAACACAGATACAAAAGTGGCCACATTTATGTACAGTATTATATAAAATAAATGATGTCTGCTATACTCATAAAATAATACCATCTTAGGGTCGAACAAGCTCATAAGGCCACTTGCCCTTTGGGTTCATGGCTTTACAGCTTGTTTGTCCCCTTGATGGTATTATTTCCTTGTATACCCCACTTTGCCATCATTTATTCTATAGATACAGTTTGTCACAGAATGGGTCTCTCCCAGAACTCAGTCTGCACTGTGCTACCTGCTTTCACAACCCTTCAGATGCCTGAATGGTCACCTTGGTATGCTGCCACCACTCAGCTTGACTTTTGCTCGGTATACCTTTAGGTCCAAATCCCACCATTCACTGCTCAAACAGTAACATGCACTTTCCCAAATTGCAAATGATTCACCCCTTTAGTCATAGCTGAGAACATTTTGATTTGGATATGATAGTTGTGTAACCTGTCTCTCTGGAAATGGACCACAGACTTGTTACTTGACCCCTGGTTATCTGTACCCTAATAGATTCAGTAACAGAAAGCATGAAGTATACACAAATAACATTTAATACTCCACAATATTTACATATGTTACAGGATTATACACACTAAAGGTTTTGGGGAATGCAATATTCTACAGAGATGAAAAATAACACATTTGAAAAGATACAGATCACATAGAAAAACATATCTCAATGCTAGCTAAATATCTAGGTAGAGTAGAACAAGCTTTTGTTCAGCTGGGAACTGATGAATAATAGTAGACAGAAACCTGTGATGTTACCAGTTCAATGTCCAAAAACATAACAGACTACTCAGAGAAGCATACAACAGAAAAACTCTTGGCTGGTCATCCCACTATACTCACATCATTGGACATGACACTCTCACATTATACCCTGGACCTTCTTTTGATCTCTGAGAACCACCTTCTTCCTAGAACAGCTCCAAAATTGTTTTTGTGAATTGCCTTCTGGTTTCACTGTTTCTCCAGCTTCCAGCCTAGCAGGTGCCATCTAGCTGGACCAGGCATTTGTTTGTGGTCAAAATACAGCCCTTTTAGATGAAAAGGGGCTCAGCCTTTGATGTTTAAATACAATAAAGAGCCTCTACTGGACAGGAACTGTTACTGTCCCCCACCTAATGTGTCTTTACTCTGAGGACAAAAGACTGCTTAAGCAAAAGCCACTCTCAGCTAAGTGCCCTGAAGCTTGGGCCACAGAAAAATGTAATTCCCAGGTTCCACCAGACCTGTATAAAGTATTTCAGCTCTGGTGGGAGACCAGAGCTGAAATACTTTATACAGGTATAGATGATAAAAAAAACAACACATTGCATATTTGTCATACACATACACACACACACACACACACACACACACACACACACACACACACGTGTGTGTGTGTTAACAGTTCTTCTGTGTCTAACAGCTTAATAAATGTAGTGGCAATATTATCTGGCTCTGTTACTTTCTCTGGTGATAGTTACTTTATCAATATGTCCAATTGAACTGTTCTGTCACTTTCCAGTTTGTTCCATATTTCCAGTGGAATGTAAGCTTTTTGTGAATTCTTTACTGAAATAATTGTTTAGGACCTCCACCATGTATTTTTTTATAATAAGAACTTGATCTGACCTTAATGATCCTACAGCTCTGTAGTTATTTTTAGTTGAGCTAATGTACAGTATCTATAAAATTGCTTTGGATCAGTTTTATTACTTGCAAGCTTTACTTCTAATATCCTTTCTCCTACTGTATTGCTTTCTTTCTGTACCTCTGTAATTTATTGTATTTTAGTATTGTGCCAACTTTGCCCTTTTCGCATCTGTATGTAGGCCTTATTTTTCTGTTAAGTAATTTATTCACTTTCTTTACATCATGGCGGTTTCTTCCCCTTCTTATTATAGGTTTTTATTTTTGGTACAAATACATTCTATACATATTTTTAGCTTTAAGGTCTTCCAAGCTGAATTACTACAGCAGTTCATTATACCTGCCTTCCAGTCCAAGTCTGCAAATCTATGTTTTAATCTTGAAACATCCATTCTCCTGTAATCACAATGTTCTGTAACCTCTAACTCTGTCTCTCTTAATGTCCACCTCAAAGGAAATTTGCTGGTGGCAAAACTTTCCATCACTCTGCAATTTATGACTAATTTCTCATTATTAGTCAAAATCAGGTCCATTCCTCCGCCTCCTTTAGTAGTTTTTTAGATATTGGATTATTCCATTTCTCTCAGTTTGAGTAAATAAACATGTTTTCAGTTCTTGTTTTACTCTTTATATGCACCCAGTTAATAATGCCTGGGGAACTAGAATATCCCAATAAAATCACATTTGATTTCTCTGCTGCCAAACATACATCTGCCTCCATTGCTTTGTTCCTCATGACATCATTATCTGATAACCTAACACACTTCAGTTAGTAGTGGAATGGTTTGTTAAATTTGGGGAATTATCTTAATAAGATTCAGTATTTGAGTCTTCTTGACTAATGTTAGACGTTTTAGCCCAGCTTGTTAGTTCTCCATTTATATATATATATATATATATATATATATATATATATCGCTGCTCCTCTTCTTCAGTGATTTGACCCATCTCTTCTGTATAGTCTGTATCCAGTAATCTCTTTTCCTCATGTATCGCCTATCTCTGACCAAGTTTCCATGACTGCAGCTGTATCTGACTTCTACTCATTTAAAAGAATTTCTAATGCCTCCTTTTTTGTTAGGCTTCTGGAATTTTGGAGTAAGTCATTTTAGGTTTCTTTACTACCTTTTGCTGTCCACGGTTTAATAATCATTTGCGTTTAGAATTTTGTTTTTGTGGTTACCTCCTGTTATGCTTTTAACAATATTTTCCTCCAGCTCCGGCCCTTGTAGTTTTAACTCCTCAGATTTTATGCCCTTATTTTTTTCTCTCGCAATATGTTTGCCCATTTTCTTTTGAGGTGCAATCTATCTCCTGTCTAGAGATCCATCTTGTGCATGTGTAGTTAGTTCTGAGACTAAAGCATTCTGCTGTACCGAAAGTTCTATCTTTGTGTTTTAAAACATCATCACTGTATTGTTTGGGATGTGAGGCAGAAAGCAGTGAGACTGCAAGACTAAAAAAGGGGATTTGAAACAAATCCCTTCCATGTCTAAAACTATTGTGAAATATTGTGCACCTCAACTTCCTCACTAGTCACACTGACTCACCTCAAGTCCACCTCTCCAATAATCTTTCTTGCTGATATCCATAGCATCATGCATATGTGTCAGTGGCTCAGTAGGTAGCACACTCACCTCTGAGGCCTGGAGATCAGAGAGCTGTGGGTTCAGTTCCCACATCTGGCACTTGGGTTAATATCCCAGTACTGACACTGTAATGCAGCTTGAGAGGGGTGCTGCATTTCTGAGGTGCCGTCTTTTGGATGAGACGTTAAACCGAGGTCCCATCTGCCTGGATTGGTGGTAGTTCAGGTGGATGTTAAAGATCCCATGGCACTTATCGAAAAGAGTAGGAGAATTTCCCCAGTGTCCTGGCCAATTTTCCTCATTCACTAAAAAGACCACCAACAGCTTAATCTGGTTCAAGGTCAGTTGGCATTCATCTGTATCCCCCTCCCCCGGGTCGTGCCTGAAAATAGGCAGGATTTGTCTAGTGCACTTACCAGTCAACAAAAGCTAAATAAATAAAATAAATAAATAAATATGGCATATAAATAAGAGCACTTCTATCTTGAACCCACTGCCATATCACTTTATTACTAGGGCTGGGTGAAATTCATCTTCTGCCAGTGAAATTCTGGTGAAATTCTGATTTCACTTCCATACAGTTTCATTAAATTTCTGTGGAAATTTCACTAAATTACATCAAAATTTTGAATTAAGTTATTTCCATCTAATTTCAAAAGTATTAACCCAAATTACACCATGTTTGATATGCTTATTTTACTAAGCCCATACAGATGAGTACCAAGTTTCAGATCTCTGTCTTTAAAGGTGACCGAGCTATAAGCCTCCAAACATTCAACACTTTTAAAATTACATTTCATAGTTTATGTAAACTGCAGAATTTCTTAAGTATTAATCCAAATTGCACCATGCCTGTTATGCTGATTGTAATGAGGCCATACATATGTGTACTGAGTTTCAGATCTCTTTCTTTAAAGGTGACTAAGTTATATGCCTCTAAACATTCAGGAATGTTCAACTTACATTTCCCAATTATGTAAACAGCAGAATTTTAAACTCCTATAACTTTATAAATAGAGAATGGAACATCACCAATTTTCTTAGATTCACCGATCCTAAATATTAGGCTTTCAGGTCACCCCCATGGCTCAGCATCAGAGCATCATGCTGCCACGATGATCACCCGGGTTTGGAAGTGAGCTTAGGGAGTCAGATCGAGAGGCAAGCCATGGCTCAAACAACTGCTGCTTGACAGTAAATCATGGTTGGGGAGGGTTGGGAGCAGGTTTCACCAATGAAGTGACCCCAGTGGCTGGGCCTAGGAGCTTTCTCCTGCCACAGGGAAAGCTGCGGCTGTGTGAAGCTGACAGGGGCACCGCCCTCACCAAGGGAAATGGGAGAGGAGAAAATGTTGGAGGAAAAGCTGGTAGCCAACTGAATGGTGGTTGAGTTCAGCCTGATTAGGGCATACCCCTGGGAGACGAGCTGCCAGCTGGGAGAAAAAACAGTATGACAAAAAAACCAGTCTGTGTGTATCAATCCTCAAACCTCTTGCTTAAAGGCTGGGCAAGTTATAAGTAACCAAATATCCAAAAGTAACACCAATAATTAAAGTCGAATTTCATGAGCCTTTGTGAAATTGACGAATGTTGTGATACTTTTGTCAAAGCCATGTCCATACATTTTGCCCAGTCATCCACTTAAGTTGCCAGTGTAGAGTAAGATAAAGCCTGGGTAAAGTCGCAATACTGTAGCATTCATAGGAGGCTCCTTAGTGAAAGTATAGTGGTGCCAAATGTCAGGTCACTATCTTGAGTAATGGACCATGAAGAATAGTCATGGACATCACTGTGTACTACCCAGAATTCTAGCAATATGCCAGATAACCACTAGAGCTCACTGACTTAATGACTTGTGGAAGCACGTGCACATGCAGCATTGTTTCTGTACAATGCCACATGCTGACTCTTTAACAACTCTATAGATAACCATGTATATTTTTACTATTTGAAAATAGTGGCAACAAATGATGCCCGGCCTTACAACTAGCTGTGACTTAGGCTATTGTGACACAAGTGTCTGGATAGCTTTAATCATGATAGAGCATGATACTGTGAATCACTGTAGCAGGAGTGTTGAAAGGGTTTTGCAGTGCCATAATGCTACTGCAGGGAAGGTGATTCGATGGTAATAAGTGCTTTGTGAAAGTTAAATTCCACAAGTGGAATTCTAGTGGCATTATTTATTATGTGTCCATAATTTTTTTAGCAAATGTTGCCAATTAGTAATTTTGAAAGTATCGACAATACATTTTAACCTACTAAACCATATTGATCCAGCTTAATTTTTCTATTTTTGTATGGAAACACATAAATCCATTACTATTGAATCACTTTTACCCCATTTTGACTATGTGGCCAGTCTGCATTTTAACCTGGGTGTTAAAGAACATAATATTCTTTCTGTTGTTTATGATAACATTTGTCATTTTGTTTTGGCTTCTCCCCTATGAACTCATCACTGCATACTTTACTCCCAATTAGGTTGGCTATCCCTCTGGTCTAAAATTGCATACTGTATTCTTTTGGTTGCCAGATCTCTAAGTCAATTTTTTCTAATTCTTTTTTTCCTCTTACTGATTTAGTCAGTATCCGACACACCTCTACTAATCTGAGATCAGCTAAAGGTGTTGTTTTCCAAACCATTTCCCATAAGACCAAGGCTGGTTCTTGTGCTTTCTAATTGCAGTGCCCGTGTATTGGAACAATCTTCTGGATAAGCTTTGTTCTGCTGTTTCTTTACAAAGTTTTAAATCAAATGTTAAATAATATCTGCTAGTACATGATGTTTTTAAATGTTTTCAAGGATAACTAAACCAAGTAAAATGGGAAAATAACTATTCAGAAATCAGATCTGACAGAATTGTAGGTAGTAGTCTTACCTACAGCACTATGCAGTCCATGTTGCTAAAATCTGGGATTTTACACAATTTTGTCATGTTTGAAATAAAAACAGAAGCCGCACTATGTACTGAAAAGTCTTGCTCCTGTGGATCCCTAAAATGACTGGAACATCAGAATGCAATGACGTCATTGGAGTGACAGTGCATCATTATGTGAGAATAGGGACCTTATAAATATACATATGCTGGCACCTTTACATTGCGTTTCTCAACAAAAATCCTTTAATCTACATGTGTGGCTCACCCCAATTAATGCCTCCTTCAAAAGGATGCTACGTACCCACCTCACAACATCTGACCTGGTTTCCATCCCCCTTGACTTCCCTCTGCTTTGCTCTCACCTACCCACTGCCCTGGCTACTAGTCCCTAGCACTTCTTCCTGCACTTTTGACTCAGTTAGCTCTGCTCTCACCTCCCCTATACAATACTGTCTTACTTCTTCTCTCATCAGCTCCTCTCTGTACCCACTTCTTCTGCATACTCCACTGGCTGCCCTTTACAGTCTTAGTGTTCTACCTCTGACCTTCATTCGTGCACCTAGAAAGTCCTCCTACTGTATATGCATTGTTATTCCATTTGTAATTGAACTCTTGTTCCAATGTGTACTTTTATAAAACTGTATATCTTTGTTCTATTTTGCAGTGTATTCTACCCATATCTTACTTGTATTATTTCCTGGACTGTTTGACTAATGTAATGAGTTGTATTGCTGTAATGAACTGTACTGTATCTATGACTGTTTTCACTTATACTCTCCTTAGGCATGCCTGCAAATAGGCATTTTGATGTCCAGTACACTTACCCAGTTATCAAAAACAAATAAATAAATACCCTGATTGTTAATTTTCTCTAACATTTGTCTTTTTAGAATCCTCTCTAAAGCTTTGCAGATAATTGATGTTGAACCTATAGGTCTGTAGTTACTTTGATCCTTCCTAGGTTCACCCTTCATTCTTCCACTCATTGGGTACCACACCCTCATCCAGTGAGGCATTAAAAATCAATGTAAGAGAACAGGCAACAGTCCCAGCCATGTCCTTAAAGGGGAAAAGTCTGCATTAATTAGATGGATAAAAACCTTTATTTTTTAACAGGAGATGAACATTTAGGACTGTGAGACCCTGTTTTACAAAGTTGTCCTGTATAAGCAAATGGTTACATAAGGTAGATGAGTACAAAATCTTAACAATTGTTTCAGAGAGGACCAAAGGCTTATACTCAGAATCCATAAAAAAGTTTTAAAGCACATTTGAGTATAAAACTTACAAAAAAATGTTAAATAAAATACAGAGACAGAGAGTCTGTAGTTTAGTGTTGTATACAAGAGACAGGAATTTTTTTTATGCTACACTATGGGACAATGTTTCCTTTACTAGACAGTCAAAAGACATAAAGATGAATAAGATATCCACATGGTTTAAAACAGACATTACATGAAATTTATGTACGTAAACTTTTTTTTACATAATTTATAAGAAGCTGCCCTATTAAACCCTTTGCTATCCTAGACAGTGACAAGTGGCTTTCCACACGGTGTATATGCCTTCTCTAAACTGTCCTAGATTTCTTGCATTTCTGACCTCTCAGCTTAATTCATTCCATACATTTGAGAGATAATACCTTCTTTACATCTTACTATATGCATTATTGCATTTGTTTTATATGTCCCTCAGAGTATATTTATTTTTTGGTTTCTGTGCATATTTTGTTCAATTTGTGTTCCCCTCTCCAAATTCTGCATACACTTTTTGACCCAGTCATTTTTTCCTTCGGATTTCAAGGGAGTCCCAATTTAATTGTTGCAGAAGACTGCAAAGATGTGTGTTAAAGTGACATTTTAAGACAAATCTTATCTTATAAAATACTTTATCTAACTTGTCTAATGAAGTTTTTGTTGCATGTTGATAGATGATACTGCCATATTCTAGTACAGTACTGGTAAAAGTAGTTGCTGTGCTATTTTGTTTCTGTTCTCTTTCAGCAGGAATGAGACTTTCCTGTGAAGAGCCCCCAGTCTGAAATTCACTTTACCCACAGTGCTGGCTATATGCCCCCCCAAAGTAAGTTTGTTATTGAATTGTACCCCAAGTATTTGTACAGTTCCACTTCTTCCAACTTATATTTATCTAGGGTAACAATATTCAGTCCTTGGTTATGTGTCTTTGTTGTACCTCTTAGTTTAAATAAAATAACTTGAGTTTTTTCCTATTTAGGACCATTTTGGAGTCCTGTAACCAGCACTGTAGGTTATCAAAATCAGACTGCAAGATATTCTGCAGTTCTGTTCTATCCTTGGCTCTAGCTATCAGAGTCATATCATCTGCATACAGATAAATTTTGCACCTCTCAATCAACTGTGGCAATGGATTTATATAGATTAGAAACAAAAGGGGGCACAGGACTGAACCCTGGGGAACACCCCAGAAGACCCCTCCAGACAGTACATCACCCACACAGACCTGCTGAGTGTGCTCTGTCAGATAGGAAAGCATCCATGTTTTTTACTGGATCAGACATACCAACAAGTGTAAGCCTGTCCATCAAGATGCTGTAATCAACCAAATCAAAGGCTTTTGAGAGGTCAAAGAACACTGCTCCAACAGACTCCCCCACCTCTAGTCCATTTGAGGCTGTGTTTATGAAGTCTCCAGAGCAGTGTCCGTTGATCTCCCTGCCCTAAAGCCTGCCTGGGAGTCCAATAACAATTTGTATTTTTGAAGGAACTCATATATTTGGTTGCATACCAATCTTTCAAATACTTTAGAGATTGTAGACAGTAGGGCTATTGGGGGATAATTTATCAAGTTGACTCTAGCTCCTCTCTTGAAAATAGGTATCATTTTAGAATTCTTCCAAAAATCAGGGTAAGTCCTGTGTTGTAGGCTGGCATTAAACAGATTTGTTAGGATTGGAATTATCTGTTCAACTGAATCCTTTAAAAAATGTTATGTCCACTTGATCTAATCTAGTGGCCTTCTATGAATTACATTTTTTTATTTGCTTTTGTACCTCATTTGGTCTAATAACTCAAAAATAAAATTATGGTATATTTTGATTAATATGTGCTACTTTAAGTGGACTATTCTGTGTACTGAGTGTACTGTCCTATTGGCATTTAACATCTATGTCTGGGAGGTGGCAGAAATATTGATTTAGGTTGTTTGCAATTTGTTATGCACTCATTTCTACATCCTTCTCATCCCGTATGTTTATTTCCATATCTTTCTTTGTTTTCCCCTCAAGTTGTTTTATTACATTCCAATATTGTGCTGGGTTTTTTGTCTGGTTTATTTTACATTTATAATATTCTTTTTCTAGCCATTTTAATCATACTTTTACATACTGTATGTTCCTGATCTTTTTAAATAGTTCCCAGTCCTTCACTTTCAAGGTTTGATTTGCCTTTTACCATACTCTATCCTTCCATCTAATCTTTTTTTTTAATTTCATCATCAATCCAGGGATGGTGCTGTTTTCTTTCTTTTACTTGTTTGAAAGGTGTGTTTTTGTTACAGATAACCACATAAGTTCTGATAAAGTCCCTGACTGCTAAATCAGCTTCTGGGATGAGATTAATATGTTCCCAGTTTTCTTGTTCCAGTTGATACTGGAACCTCGATCTATTAAACTTTTTAAAGTCTCTTATGAATTTTACCTTTGTTGTGTTTATTTGATCATATTTACATTCTACTTTGCATTCTTTGTAACAATGGTCCCCTAGATTAGCCGTCCCTACCTTGAAACTTAATAAATTAATACCCCCGGTCATAAATGTCAGTTTCAGGATGTTTCCATTGCCCTGATATGTGCTTTTTCATGTAGGAATGTTTATAATCTGTGTTAGGCCTAAAGGTTTTAGTTCTGCTTCAAGTTGTCTCCAATCAATAATATCTCCTTTTGCCCAGTTATGGTGTTCATTTATGATGATAATGTCTTAAACGCTATAGGCTTAACCTTGGGATAAGAATATATTACCCCAACACAAGTTTTTAATTTAAAAAAGTGGACTAGAATAATCTCAATACCTTCTATGTTTCCTGAAAAAAGCTATTTTGTCTGTCCAAAAGTATCCTTTATGAAAAAAGCCACCCCTCCCCCTCTATGTGGTCTGTCATATCGAAAAAATGTATAATTTTTTGTGGCTATCTCGGAGTCCAAGTGCTAGTTTGTAAGCCAGGTCTCTGAGATACCCACAATATCATAATCCCCAGCATTTATCCAGTGTTCAAATGGAGTCTTTTTGCCCCTTAAACTTCTAGAATTATTGTGGGCTAGTTTAATGATGTTTGTTTGTTGTTGAGGTCCAGGGTTTGCTTCCATATCTCCACTTACCAATATCAGCATTAAGAGAAGCATTAAACCTTTGCAGGGGTTTATGCCTGCAGGCGGTAAGCCCAGGTATGTCCAATTTAATCGTGTAAAAAATCTTGTTTTGTTCTTCCAAATTTGATTGAATTTATTTCTTCTGATAGGTATTTTACTTTTTGCATGGGTTTTTAAGCCTGCAAGCAAAACAGCAAGAGGGTTGTGCTTACTTCTTTCAATATCTTTGTATGTTGTTAATTTAAATATGTTGGCTACAGTTATGAGTGTTATCCCTATCCAGAAAAGGGAGGAATGCATTTCTAAATGTGCTACTTAGGAGACCTTAGGGCAAAAACATAAGGAAGAGATATTACTATATCTGATATACAGTTTGCAGCTCAGGCCTTAATCTGGCCAGGGGTTTATAAATACTGTCAACAACTGAAATAGTTAGCTTGATAGTACCTAATGGAACCCATAAAATAATGATGTTATCAGCTTTGGGATTATTTTAACTTATTAAATACCCAATAATAGGAATCCAAAAGCGGGTAAATTAATTAATACAGTTTTCCTAAAAATTACATTGCGTCAAGAAGCTCAAAAATAAGGAAATCTATTTAGCAGAACTTAAACATACTAATAAACTGATAAAGCCTAGCACTTTTGCTAAAATTCAAACAACTCGGCTTTCCTGGAAAGAGTTAAAAAATGTGCTTATTTTATGCTAGGTTAAAAGTATTGCAGTTTAACTCACTTGTCTCTCAATTTTTAAAAACAAGTGAAATAAAATAAGGGAAGCATGCTACAGCTTGCACAGTGCTGCTTTAAAGTTTGTATACAGTCACCTGGGAGCAGCTGTAAGGAGATTTCTGATGGCAGCTCCATATAAATATGCTTCTGAGAGTGTATGTATAGTCCACATGAGGAGGGGATTCAGCTCTCTGTTTAAATTTCTCATACTGGTGCTTCCACTTGCGCTCAACGAGTGGCACAAACTTTTGAAAGGCGTAGCCCAACCCCCTCAGCATGCTGACTGGCTACCAGTTCTCCTGAACCCCCACACACCAGAAACTCAGGGAACAGTAGTAAAAGTCAATGAAAGTCCTGCTTTTTTTTTTTACGGCTGTGGTCGGAGCCTACAACCATTTTGCTATCTGTAGCTGGAAAAATGGAGTATCGTGGAACACACATTTTGGAGTTTTCAATGTATCCTTCCACATCTGCAAATTACTATGCCAATTGAAATAAAATACTTCCTTCTTTCTGTTTAGAATGCTGGAGACATAACTCGAAGCTGCTTATCAGATGGCCATTAGGAATCTGAAATAGCTTGATAAATATTGGTTGCTTATTAAAGTGGAGATATATGCCAGGTCTTTTGTGAACTATCCATGTGAAATATATCGCAATCAGCAAGTATTTTTTTTTACTATGCTTTTATGGAATAAAATATATTGAGCTACAGCAAACACACACACACACACACACACACATATACACTGTACACACCATCCTCATGGCCACAACACTCAAAATATACTGCAATCTAATATGTTATAAAACAATATTTGTTTATATCAGTGAACACAGTGAAGTTCAGTTTACATTTATGATGTCCTCTTTTGCAACTTCTATTATTAAAATGCATTAAATGTATAGTTTACTAAATCTTGACTTTGGGATAATGCTTGAATGACTCCTAAATACATTTTAAGCTATTCCCTTTATGGGAGGTCAAAACCTGTGCAAAAGGTCAAGTGTTATTTTTCTCATATTTTTTTTACAAATTTCCACAGTAAACATGTGGAGAAATACATAAGTATGTACAACTAATCTCCTATGCATTCTTGACTTGGCCAGGTCTTCTGTGAACAATCCAGGTGAAATATATAACAATCAGCAAGCATTTTTACTATGCTTTTGGGGAAAAAAAATATATTGAGCTACAGCAAACACACACACACACACACACACACACACACACACACACATACACACACTGTCACACACTGTACACACCATCCTCATGGCCACAACATTCTAAATAAATACTGCAATTTAATATGTTATAAAACAATATTTGTTTATATCAATGAACACAGTGAAGTTCAGTTTACATTTATTATGTCATCTTTGGCAACTTCTATTATTAAAATGCATTAAAAAACAGTTTACTAAATCTAGATCTTGGGATAACTCTTGAATGACTCCTAAATAAGTTTTAAGCCATTCCCTTTATGGGAGGTCAAGACCTGTGCAAAAGACCAATTGTTATTTTTTCATATTTTTTGTACAAATTTCCACGGTAAAAATGTGGAGAAATACAAAAGTATGTACAACTAATCTCCTATGCATTTTCAACTCTGAGAGAAATTAATATTTGCACAAAATCAAACCTAAAGCTTATACAGTTTTTGTTCTAAAGTAATTTCAGTCTAAATCTTATTGGACTATTGATGAACTGAGCAAATAATTGTTTAGATAAAACAAATTGAAGACTCCATGATTGGGAGGTCATTAAAATTGCAAAAGGTCAAATCATGAAACCTTAAATGAACTTATTAAGACCATTCTTCTTAGTGTGTAATTATAATGAATTAAAGCCATTTGACTATAGACCTGCAATTATACAACCATTGTGATACATGTTTTTAGGATCAGAGGAATGGTGCAAGGCTATCAAAATTGTGGTGATCTCACTGCTTCAGCACTTCAGTGTGCATGGATCAAACCAAAAATAGTCATAATAAAAGCTTCTATCTTCTCAAAAAAAAATAGATATATATTATATTTGATTTAACCTGAAAATACAAAATAGCAATAAGCAAGTAAAACAATAAAGCTGAGAGTTCAGTGTTCTCCAACATACATTAACAGCAAGCCATAATAAAGGCTTCTATCTTCTTCAAAGAAATTATATTTTATTTTGATATATTTAATATTCTGTATCTAAGTAGACACTAGAAAAAAAGCTTATTGGGTGTTTGAAAACAGGCAAATGCAACTAGCCACAGAAGGAAGTCAAAAGAGAGTATCGGTTGCAGGGGCTAGTAACAAGTTGAGGAACTCGCTTGACCATTCCAATGGGGGCCACCCACCAACACTACTGACTGTTGGTGGGCACTGGTAGCAGAGGAGCTGGGCAAGTGCTGCAAGCAGTCAGTGTAGGAGAAGGAAGAGGCAGAAGGCAGGCTGCCTGCCATAGTCCAGCTCTTGTTTTAAATCCCCGGTGGTGCCTGAGTGGCTGCAGTAATCATCTGTGCAACAGCCCTGCATCTGTAGGGATTAAGGGGACTCAGTTTAGCTGTCCTGTTGAATTCAGGCAGGTTTGAGCTCCACTACAGCAGCAGATCTGACTGAAACTCTGGACCCCCAATTCTGCTACTTGTACAGGACTGACCACTTGAGAGCGAGGGATGCTCGCTGCTTGCAGAGGAAGTGGGAGGGGTCATGGTTGGTGTTCATTTGTGTGCTGGGGTAGGTGGGGGAGCTGGCTGGGCTGGGAGAAGTGCCTTTAAGTGTCAGAATTGCATGTGTCTGAACTGTTGTGGATTGCATGGGCATAGGCAAGGGGGTGTTCAGGGTGTTCAACCCCCCCCCCCCGAAATTACCTCAGAAAATTTCGAATTCCTGTGTTTTATTATCAGGTTGGCTCAGGCTCAGCTGCTAAAAAACTCAGTGTCTCAGCAGTGTCCATAGTGGTTGGAGCTAGTTGCAACACAATCTGTATGCACAGGAACATTGATGGCTAGGGGTGATGGAGACATCATCAACAGAGAGACCAGGAGAAGCCCAGTGAGACAGACTAATGAGTATACTGCTGTGTTGCATCATCTGTACAGCACCGAGCAAGTCGTGGTGTCCTTTTGACTGTTGTGGTGATAAACATAGAAACATAGAAACATAGACTTTGATGGCAGCTAAGGACTGCTTGGCCGACCTAATCTGCCCATTTCCCTATCTACAGGATAAGCTGCAGATCCTAGTTAACCAACAGCCTATTTCTTCTTACCCCCACAAGAATTGCCTTATGGTCTATCCCATGTATTCTTGAATTCTCCCACAGTTTTAGACCCCACAACCTCCTCAGGAAAGCTGTTCCATGCATCCACCACCCTTACTGTGAAAAAATACTTCCTCAGATTGCCCCTAAACCATCAAACCCTCTATCTTTAAATTGTGTCCCCTTGTTCTTGCACATCTCTTTTTCTGAAAGATTCTACCCTCTTGGACTTTGTTGATTCCACTGAGGTACTTAAAAGTTTTTATCATGTCCCCCTTCTCCCTCCTTTCCTCAAGGGTATACATATTAAGCTCCTTTAGTATCTCCTCATATGGCTTCTCTTGCAGACCCTCCACCATTTTAATTGCCCTCCTCTGGACTGCCTCTATCCTGTCTATGTCTTTGCGGAGATGGGGTCTCCAGAACTGGACACAGTACTCCAGATGTGGTCTCACCAACTGTCTGTACAGAGGGATAACAACTTCCTGTTTTCTGTTGGTGATGCCTCTCCCTATGCATCCCAGTATCTCTCCAGCCCTCTCTACTGCCTTCTCACATTGCTTGCTAACCTTAAGGTCATTTGATATGATTATCCCCAGGTCCCTTTCCATTTTTGTTGTTGTTACTACCTCCCCCTCCATTATGTAATCTTCCTCTGGGTAGAGTGGTAGAGTGGGACTGTGTGCTGCTCTTCTCTAGCTTCAGTTTAACTGCTGGAGTACTTGAAGTATGGTCTACTAGAGAAAGAACTGTCCCATCCAGTGCCGAGCTATGAGTAATGCACGGCACATCTTCTTGACTGCGATGGACGCTGGCTGGACTGGTGGTGTGGTCCGAAGAGAAGACAGGAGAGGTCAAGGGAAAATATGCCCTGGCCTAGTGGTCTTTAGTCCTGTCTTGGGAGGGGAGCAACTGGTAAGGCAAGCAAACAGGAGGATAATCAACAGAAAAGTGGTGAGTGGAGAAAAGAATAAAGATTGATTTTGGGGGGACTTCTCTCACTCAAAGAGGTGGTGAAGGATATTGGCACAGTTTCCCAGGGCAGCCCACTCATTACATCTTCACCCCATTGATGTACTTCCCAACTTGGAGCTCATCATGTGGAGTGGGGATAGGTGTGGAAAGGCAGATGCCTGACTGACATCTTTGTCTCTGGCTGTTGCAGAGTGCTCCCATGTGCAAAGATGGAATGGGGTTAAGAGTACTGTCTATATGTAGAGGTGGGATGGTGGTAGAGGAGGAGTGATGCAAACATGTGGCTGTGTCCCCATGTGTAGTAGTGGGATGGATGGGGAGCAGTGCTCCCCTTGTAGGGGCAGTGGGATGAAGGGTGGAGTGCTCCCGATGTACGAAGCTGATATGAAGTGGGAGGAAAGCTCCCCATGTGTGGAGGTTGAATGGAGGGGGAGGAGTGCCCCTTTTGTGCAGGAGATGGGATGCAGTGGGAGAAGTGCTGTCCATGTGGGGGAGGTGAAATGTAGTGGGAGAAGCAGTGAAGGGGTCAGGGGATGAGTGCTCACAATGTATGGAGGTGGGATGGAGGTGGAGCAATGATACCTATGTGCAGAGATGGAATGGAAGGAAGAGTGCTTTCCATGTTCAAGTTCAAGTTTATTGTGAAGGGATAAAATCCATTGAGCAAGCTCACTTGCAAGGAGGTCCCTTGTACAAGCAATGATAAAATCAATACATGGTGTGAGATACAAAAAGTAAGGACACATAATATAAATTAAAATAAAGCAATTTTCTTTACATTAGAATATACGATATGTACAATGTTGCATTCAACGAGGATTGAGACCAAATATCATTACATAAGACACTACTGTATGTCCGCTGTGTGGAGGAGGGCTGGATAAGGAGAATTGCTCCCAATATGCAAAGGAAGCATGGACGGAGAGGAGTGCTCTCTAAGTGCAAATGTGCAATGGAGGGGGAGGAGTGTTCCCCATGTGTATAGGTGGGATGGACGGGGGGGAACATTCACTTAATGGTCACCATGCTAGACTCCACTCTAGCCTGTGTGTGAAACGTTTTGGAATGGGCACAGTTTATGATGGGGCAGATGTGCAATCCACATCTCTTCTCTGGTGGCTGTAAAGTATTGGGTTGAGGTAGGGATGCAAGAGGGGGCATCAGTCACTCAGAAGCATCATCTGTATCCTACCCCCCCCATCCACTCAGCAGAGGGGGAACAGTTGTGGAGGGGCAGATACAAGATCCACATTTTTATATCTCAGTACCTCAGAGTGCTCTCCATGGGTAGAGTATGTTAGATGGGAGAGCCTCTGGCTATAGCAGAATGTTCTGCAAGTGTAGTGGTGTGGCATAGGGTGAAGAAGTGCCAGTCACTCAAAGCCCATTCCAACCTTCATGCTAGCTCTGGTGGAGCAGGGACGGGTATGAAGGGGCAGGTGTGCAACATGCATCTCTATCCCTGGCTGCTGCAGGGTGCTACCCCTGTGTGGAGGTGGGATGGGGGATGGGGAATCATTCTCCCAGAGTCACCTGCTTGGAGCCCACCCAATGCCAGTGCCAGCTTTCATGGAACTCGGATGGATGAGAATGGACAGATGTGTGAACCACATCTGTCACTGGCTCCAGCAGAGTGCTCCTAACATGCAGGAGATGGAATGGAAGGAGAAAATGCTTCACATGTGCAGAAATGCAGAAAGATGTGTTGGGTGCCAATGGCCTCAGGCCACCCAGTGGATCTGGACCGCAACCCCATTTCCACCCACCTGGCACCCACCAGGCTAGATAGAAACAGGTGTGGCATGGCAAATGTGCAACTCACATTTCTGTCTCTGGCTGGGGCAGCCAATGTGCTGTCGGGGTGCTCCTTTTGTGCAGTGGTGGAATAGATGTACCAAGTTTGTTTTACACTGTGTCTCTCCTGGTCTCTTACTCTATCTCTAATGTCTGCTCCCCCACGGTGAAAAGAAAACTCTGCAGCACTGCTCTCTGTCCCAGTCATGGCACTCTGGCTGCCACTTTCTCTGCCTCTCTGTATGTGCTGTCTGCTGCCACTGAGTTTCAGAAAGACAAACAGAAAGTCAGACCGACAGCAAGGTATCGGAAGAATGTGTGGAAATAAAATGGATGGCAACCGAGCTCGGGTGCACACTGTACTCCATTTCTCTGTTTGGGGGGGGGTTGACATGTCTCTGACTGGAACAGATTGGACCTGTGCATATATGCTGCACTGGAAGCATCTCTTGTTGTTGCTGTGTCTCTCTCGGGGGGGTGGTGAGTAGAATATGCTGGGGGACAGGCCACCCATTTAAATTAATGTTTGTTCAGGTGCAGGTCTTGGAGCCTCCAGTCATCATGGTTATGGTCACTACATTGCACTACCCCCAGTTTCACACTGCCAAGGTGGTGCTGCAATAATGACAGCATGTCACCTAGTGATCACTCTCATTATGCTTACTTACCACATCTCAGCATGCTGCTGTCGCTGTTTGGGGGCTCTCTCTTCGCTCTGTCCCTGACACTGGTACAACTCACCACCCCTTTTGATCCTGTACTCTCTTTCGGGGGGGCGTTGCCGCATCTACTTCTGTGTCTGTCCCTGCAGCCCATGTCTCTCTCTCTCTCCCCGCCATTCACGGTTAAGCTACAGCTCTGCAGGCAATGCTGCCTCACTTCTCAGCACTCTTGCTCCTTGAATTGTGTGGTGGGGTGGGAGCACAGTGAGGCAGCATGGACACTAGCAGATCCACGGGGTAGGTCAGTGGATACCATCACAGAGGGCAATGCTTAGGCTGGGCATTGTGGCATACATGAAGCACTGGAGAGACAGGAGCTCAGGGTCAAGAACACACACTGTCATTCACACAGAGACACAAACAAGTTCAACCCGGACGTCTGTCTGGGGAAGGATAAATAATATTTATTTGTTCTTTACTGCTAGGACTGTTTACAGCTTTTGGCACAGAGAGTGGGGGACGCAGTGTATGGCTGGGTAGCCGGACATCTGCAGGATGAGTGGGAGGACAAGCAGTCAGATCAGTAAGGTCATGAATGAAAGAAATGAAGCGCTCTCATTTGAGCACTTTATTTCTTTCAACTAGAGAATGGTTTCCAGCTGTGAAACTGTGACTGGTGTCACAGTCTGGTTGCATGCTCATTGGTCTGCCAGGGACAAGCTCACTGTAGATTGCTGTGCATTGGACTTGTCCCTGACACACCACTGAAATGTTGTTCTACCAACAGATGTTTCTTGCAAACGTGCAAGGAAACATAAAAAAATATAAAGAATTTAGATTAGTGACTACCCTCATTTGAAAGGCATTTTTATACTGAACACAAAAATGTAAAATAATGCACTTGGGATACAGAAATCCAGGGGCAGAGTATACATTGGCAGAGTGGTATTGACAACAATAAGAAAGCACACATTCAAAAAAAAAGAGCTTTTACATACAGTTGATTACTGTTTAACAATATTTTGCATCTATGGCTGCCACTGTACATCTGATGCAAACCCATAATGCTGTTCCTCACTTGAAGCAAAAAGGGGTGGGTGGGTGGAGGTCATAACTGACTCCTTGTTTTTGTGTTAAAGGGGTCAGTTTTTTACAGCAAAAACAAGGAAAGGCATAATTTCAAAAATGTGCAACTGAGCATGAGGACCACTTTTTCCAGAACATGCCACCATTGGCAGCTACCACTTCAAGACTGCTGCTACCCCTGCCTAATACAATCAGGGGAAAACCAGAAGTAGTCTACCAGCACTGAGATCAATATGGTTAAGGCACATTTGCCAGGAATTACTGCTTAGAAAAGAATGAGAAAGTGATTGTGATGATGAGCAAGTCCCTGACCAAATCTCTAGTTTGTTAATGGACTCCTCCTGAGTCTGACTTGTATGGCTGCATGGGTCAAGCTCCATGGATGTTGTGCCATCATCAAATTTGTATAACAGTACTGTGGAAGCATGTAACCGGACCACTGTCTGATGTGCTGCCAGAGTGCTCCGACATAGTTTCCAGTGATTCTGTTTATGCAGCCCTTCCCATCCATGGGCCACATAAACATACTCACTTCTCGGCACACTACTTTTCTTTTCTACAACTGCAGTACTGACGGACACTGTGTGCAACATGATGATGTTGACTTACGCTGCACATTCATGACTATTGTGCATACATAGTTATGTCAACATCGCCATGTTGCTGTGCTCCCAGGTCACTCATGTAAAAAAGCTTCCAGCTTAGTGTGCTATACCTGGTTAAACAACTAAATGAAAAAAAAAAAAAAACATCGCCATGTTGTGCAGGGCTGACTATGGGCAAATTTCACACATGTGAGTATCATGCATGTGCAGTGCTATAATCGCTGCAGTACTACTTATGGCTGACTCCGGTGCAGTGAAAACACCACATATTCTTTTCCATGCTCTTGCTACTCCTAAAAGCTCTCCACAGCCATATTGGCCCTGACCAGACCTTCTTTGTTGTTGGTGCAGGCACTGTGCATGATGAATGTTTCTCCGGTAGAAGAGCAGCTGCTGAAGATATTTTAGCTGCAGCTGGCAATTACTTCTTCTTAGCGAGCGGCGCAGACTTTCAAAAGACATAGCCCCACCTCCTCAGCACGATGACTGGCTGCTGGTTCTCCTGAACCCCCACACATCAGAAACTCAGGTAACAGCATTAAAAGTCAATGAAAGTCCTGCTCTTTTTTGGTGTTGGTGCAGGCGCTGTGCGTGATTGAGGCTGGTCCCAATTTGCTCTTTGTGTGCAAAATCCTTTTTTTTTGTTTACTAGTGTTTACTACAGTACAGTAGATTGTATCAGATTGGTTCTGTTGACTTGCAAGCTGACATTTTCTGTAAGTACACATCCTAGAATCCACTGCAGTTGACATCAGAGTAGGGCTACAGCAGTGGGAGATTCAATAGCCTGCAGTGCATGTCAGAGCTTTTATAAGCTCAGATCAGATGTTTGTTGGTCCCACTGTTCTACTGGGGCTATTTATGGTCCTCTGACAGTACTTAGCTCAGGGAGGACAGCAGGACCAGCAAACAAAAGAACACCTGAATGTAGGCCTCTTAGTGCTGTTTTCCCTTTAATAATTTGTGGATGCAACCCATCTGGCCTTATGCTTGCTGATGACTAATTCTAGTCATTCCTTCCTCATAGACTCCTTATTAAGCAATATAAACTCCTCCGCAATCTGTGTGTTTCAGGTTGATAACTCCACACCCATTTTATCCCCTCCCACCTTTTAATTAGATACAGCTGAAAAACACCTAGTAATTTACTTGCAGTTAAAATTGGATCAGATATTTTGCATGAGTTATCACTTGAGTCCAATTGACCTACTTTAGGTTTTTTCCCCATAACATAGCTCACTGTAGAAGCATTTCTTATTCAGTGCCTCAGTCCTTTCTACTGTATATTCAGTTCCATTTTAGATTTTAAAGTATTTTGCTTCTAACCGTACTTGAATGATTGACATCTTTTATACTACATGCTTTTCTTCTCTCTATAATTAGTCCCTTATTGTTCTTCGTTAAACATAAAGGGTTCTTCTTTCTCTGTCTTGTTTTATTTCCAAATGGGAAATATTCCCTTAGTGCCATTATCATATTTATAATTTAGCACTATGCTATTCCATTTACCAGCTGCTTTAAGCTGACTCATGGCACCAATCTATACTACTAAGCAGCTTGTTCAATAATTTAAAATTGGCCCTTTTAAAGTTCCATGTCTTAGTACCATGTCCTTTCATGTTGTTATTTTTTAAACTAATCTCATATGCTATGATCATATGCTTGCTCCCAGCAAGACCTGGTCACACACTTACATTAGAAATACATTCTCCCTATTGTTTAATATTAGAGCCAGACTGGCTTTCCCTACTGATTTGTGTGTACACAATCTATGTCATTAAAAAGCCCTGTGTGATATTCTGGAACCCCGTTCCTCTCCTACTCCCATACATGATATCCTGACAGTTTATTTAAGGAAAGATGAAATCCCCCACCAGTATAACCCTGCCCCACTACACAATTCATTATGAAGGATAGTATCCTCATCCTCAGCCTAACCTAGTGGTCCACATGCCATTCCAGTAAGAAGGATAAATATCACTGACCATCTGTGAGCCATAAATCCTCTATTTGTGTTACATCATCATCACTCAAACTAACATTGATGTCATCCTAACAGTTTGCCAATCCCCCCTTTTCTTCCCTTATTCAATGAAACATCTTATAGCCTTCAAGTTTTATTTCCCGGTCACAATCATGATGCAACCAGGTCTTTATAGTTACTATTGAATTGTTATGTCTCAGTTTAGAAGCTATATTGTAGCGTTGGTTGTATGTTCAACCTTACTGCTTCATTGCCTCCTAGAGTGAGAAGAAGGAGCTTTTTCTGTAGTTCTGTCTCTGAGAAGGCAGAGGTGGCTCCCTTGAAGGAAGGCTTATGTGTCTTTTCTGTTGTTGATATCCAGGTGTTTGAAAATCAATGTGTGAAATGTGCCTTTTCTGATGTTGATACCCAGGTATTTGAAAATCAATGTGTGAAATGTGTCTTTTCTGATGTTGATACCCAGGTATTTGAAAATCAATGTGAGAAGTTTGTCTTTTCTGATGTTGATACCCAGGTATTTGAAATCAATGGGGGCACATTAAAAGGACATTAAGGCACACTTCCCATTAATCATAACACTTCTGATTTGTCACTTATTCATCATGACAACAGATCCATGATGATCAGTTGACAATTTTGTTGTCGACCAACATTGCAGCGACTCCTTTATGTCGACCATAATTGCAGTCAGCATAAAGAGGTTTACTAGAGACTTTGTTTTCTTCGGAGCTTTGCCTCCTGAACCCCCCATGTAGGGGGGTTCTGCCCCCGCACCCCCTGTAACTATTATAATTGACTCCGAGTCAGAATTGATTTGGGGAGGGGTGCAAGACCACCGGAAAGCAGTGCCGGGGTCCCGCGCCAACATTACAGTGAGCTGGCACTGTTGTCACTTTAATGTTGGTCATGGTAAAAGTGTTACCAAAGAGATAGCATACCACAACAGGTATCTATCTGTAGTACTCTAGAGTATGCATTGACTGTGGTATACATGTTGCTGGATGAATTACAAAGTTTCATCTGCATAAAGCCCAATGTTGTACTCTTTATGGTGCAGTTATCCCTGAGATTCAGTGGTCTTTGAAGATCCAGATAATTGGTAGCTCCATAGCAAGGGCAAAGAACAAGGGGGAGAGAGTTCAAATGATTCTGAGAAAGTTCAAGTTACAGGACTTTGAAAAAAAGCTGTATCTCCCTTGAAGAATGTGAGTAGTCAGCTGATCAACATTTCTCCTACAATATACTGAATTTCTTGAGTTAATATTCCCACTTGACCAGGTTGAAAACATTATAGCATCAATACTTATTGCTAACATGGGTGTTGTTGAGTTTTTGACTAGTAACTTAGCCTTTTTCTAATGAAGCCCATTTCTTAATGAGACACTAAGCATGTTATCCCTTTCTTAAAGTCTCAAAGTGAAGATTTTGATGAATGCTTGTGTGTCAGCATTAATGAAGGAGACTGGCCTATATGATGAGCAGTGGGACGCTTCCTTCTCTGGTTTGCTTTGCACTGAGAGAATTGCAGTTTTCTGTTCTCTGAGGAAGTAATTAGTGGCAAGGTTTTTACTAAAGAATTGAGCAAGGGATTGTAAGTATAGCAGAGAAAGTCAGCTGGAGTTCCCCTGTTTGAGATGTTTTGTAGTACTGTACCTTGAATATTGTCCTCAGGTCTGATTTGTCTTCTGTGATGTTGCTGGGTATGTTAGGTACCACTTGCGGCAGTGCACTGGACACAAGCTAGGTATATCAAATTGGAAGCTTTAGTAACATAGTACATTGGTGCTCTCAACTACACCTGGACACAGACTGCTTTAAGACATAGACAACACATACTTTAGGTACAATGGCTGACACAGAGTATGCTCATTAAGGCATTGGTTTCTGGGCAGGCAGCCATGTTGGTCATGCTTGTTTTTATATGACATCTTTAGACAGGGTTGATATTTTAGTCTTTTCAAAGGAAGGCCTATAGCTGTGTTGATGAGTTATCTGACTTCCTTTTATGATGTAATTCCTTGTGCAATGTTCTGAATTATTTTCCTATGTCTTCTAGAGGCAGCAAAATTTTTATCAGAATTAGATGCTTTCTGTGTATATTATTACATCTAGCTCACTTGTCCTTGCTTGGTCTGTATAACCAATAGCTGGTCTGCTTTCTTCTCATAACTGAAATTGAAAGACCTCAATATGTATACACTGGAGGGGAGGAGGGAGCGTGGGGATATGATAAAGACTTTCAAGTATCTTAAGGGTATAAACAAGGTGCAGGTGAGTGACATCTTTTAATATAGGGGAGGCACAAAAATTTAGGGGCACAATATGAGATTGGAGTGGGGCCAGTTAAGGGGCAATGTGAGAATGTTTTTTTCATGGAAAGGGTGGTGGATGCATGGAATAGTCTACCCCAGGAGGTGGTGGAAGCAAGCACAGTAAGGGATTCAAAAATGGATGGCATAGGCATAAGGGAACCTTAGCATTGGGAAGGTGGGGCTAGTGCCAATGACTGAGTAGGGTCAGAGGGCACTGAAACATACAGGGCATATGGGCAGATTGGATGGGCCTAGTGGTCCTTATGCTTTGTATTACTATATATTCTTTCTGGGATCCTTCCTAAGATACCTTTAGCCAAGGAAATCATCCCACAGCACCTCCAGGGGTGGAACCCTCTTCAAGGGTTCTTTGCCTTTGGTACCCCTACAGGGTGGTAATTTCTTTCGAATAGAGAGTGCGAACGGCCAAAACCAAGTAACACAGTTGCATAAGCATAACACTATACTGGCTGCATAGGCCATTAAATTGGAAGGCTGGGCCTGTAGTTCAATGGACAAGCAGCCAGCCACTCCCACTTCTTGAGCTATGCAAGCAGTTCCTCTCAGCCTCCTTCTGAAGCACTTTTTCTTTGCCCCACCATCCTCCCCTCCTCCTCCAGTGACAGTGCCTCTCTCCTTAGGATCCTTCCTAAGGTACCTTTAGCCATGGAAATCGTCCTTCGGTACCTCTACAGGGTGGAAATTCCTTTCAAATAGAGAGTGCGAACGGCCAAAACCAAGTAACACAGTTGCACAAGCATAACACTATATTGGTTGCGTAGGCCTTTGAAATTGTGGTAATCCTGCTTGTACAGGTTTTGATCTTTCTCATGTAGAATGGAGGACACAGTTTCTTTCCACTCACCATCAACCACACACACACACATACACACGCGCGCGCGCACACACACACACACACACTGCAGAATCGATGTGCTTTTTTCATAAGGTTGATAAAAGTGTTTTTAGAGAAATTACTGGGTGCATGTAGATTACAGGTGTGTGAATTTTTGAAAACTTTGATCTGCAACAACTTTGCAAAGTCATGCAACTTCATGAAGTTTTTTTGCACTTTGTGAAGTCAAACTTTGAAATATTGGCAACTTTGCAAAGTTGCGAATATACAACTTCGTTGGTGAAGTTCATTGGGACTTCACAAAATGGCTGAGTCACTGAGTACTGTTGTGCACAATGTGGCCTGTAGATCTCATGGTTATATTGCAGCAGGAAACAGATCAGATGAGCTGTGTTGTGTGCAGTTCTAGGAAGTGTGTTCAAGAGATAGACTCTGCACAGTACTTAGAGCTCAGTTTTGACTCGATTTGAATTGCTGTTCATAGCATAGAACAAACTGTCTTAAAACCATTTCTTACTTGGTGTTCTGCATCTGCAGACTTAATTTTAAATGTTTTTGCCTACAGTTTGGTTATTTTTTTCCCCTTTCTCTTTCTGTGTGGTGCTGCTGTGCTGGATTACTGCTATGTGTTGGAGGAGAGGCAGGCTTTTATCTGCAGACAAAAACAGCTTTACTTTCCAGAAACTTGCAGAGAATTTTCAGTTTTCGTTGTCACTCTCAGACTAGGAGTCATACTAGGAAACATAGGGTACAACAGGCTCTTAGACCCATAAAGACCCAAAACTTACATATTGCTTGAGATACTTGTATGAGTTAACAAGTATCTATCAAGCCTGCTTTTAAATGTGTTTTTATTGGTACTTAGAACTATATTTAATGGTAATTTATTCCAGGATTTCACTACCCTTTGTGAAATAAAAATCTCTTTTTTTGTGTTGCATTTATGTTGCACCAACTGAAGTGGATGACCTCTAGTATTAGCAAGTAATTGTTTGTATTCCAGGCCATAATCAATTAATAAATTGACATCATCAGCTATATCCCAACAAAATAACAGGTTGCCTCTAAGGTGCCTTAACTCTAAGGACATTAAATTCAATCTATGTAATCTATCTTCATACCGTAGCATATATATTTATTTGAAAAAAAGGATTTTGTAATTCTTTTTTGTACTCTTTCTATCCTATCAGTGTCTTTATGCAAATATGGGGACCAAAGCTGAGATGCGTAATCCAAATGTGGACGTACATATGTACAAAAAAGAGGAAAAATAACATGAGAATTTCTGGATACAATATTTCTCTTAATTGATCATCATATTTTGTTTGCTTTATTAATACAATTTGTGATTTGAATATCAAAATTATACTTAAAGTCTATCATAACACCAAGATCTTTTTCATTTGCCTTATACATAATTGGTTCCCCATATAAGTAATATTGATGACCGATACATTTTTTTCCAAAATGCAAGACTGAACATTTGATGGCTTAAATATAAAATTCCAACTTATAGATGATTGTTCTAAAGTATCCAAATCTTTTTGAATCACTAAACAATCATTCAAATGACTTGCTGTGTTTGCCATCTTACAATCGTCAGCATACTTTATGGTGTTATTTTCAATATTACAAGATAAGTTTGAAATAAAGCACTGAAAAATAATGGGTGCAAGGACCGATCCTTGGGGGCACCACTCAAAACCAGATTCCAAGCTGATCTAAAACCATCAATGGATACACATTGTCTTCTATTGTTAACCAGTTATTAATCCAATTTACAAATAGTGGGTTAATTTTTAATATTAATAATTTTTGAATCAAAGCCCAATGAGGTACTGAATCAAATGCTTTTTTCATAATATTTTAACCCTTTCTTGTAATTTTGAATTTTTTTAAATTCACTTATAACTATTTTACTATTTGTAGTACTTTTATTATTGTTCAGTCCACTAGTAGTGCTACACATTACCACTTTAGAATGAGTGGTAGAGGGGAAGAAAAAGGCAGACAGGGATGAAAGGCAGAGAAGCCAGCAGTGGTGACCACTGGTTGAGGCAGATGAGGTATGGATGCAGGTGGTAGCAGCGTGTGATGGCAATGACACTGTTAAAAAAATGCTTACAGCACATGATGTAGCTACTGTGTTGGTTGAGGGAGACAGCAGCCAAAGCCAAGATTTGTTATCTGAAATTTCCTCAATCCCATCCATACCAGAAAGTAAGCATGGTGATGCTGAACAAAATATCAAAATGAGTCCCCAGTGGTTAGTGCTACTGTACTGGAGTTTGAGGATGATGCAGTGGTAGAGCTGTGTGTGCCACTGCCATCTCAGGAAAATGAGGAAGAGGAATACCTACACAAGGAGGAGGAGGAGATGGAAATGAAAGGTGAAGGTGGGGATGACACTGTCATCAATCTATTGTGGGAATCTGAAAAGAAAACCAAAAACAAAAGGATAATAGTAAAGTTTTCAAATTTTTCAAATTAAAAAGTAGGTAACTTCTGTCACAAGAGATAATATATGAAGGCACATATCCCAGAACAGAAACAAGTGTGGGTGTGGTGGCCACCACAACTGGTGCTCCACATAAGTGTGCATCCTTCAAAATCCCTTGTTCTGGACTTTTTATTACAGATCCAAAAGATGACACTGTAGCAATATGCCAACTTTGTCAGGCCCGAGTAAGTCATGGCAAGAAAGGATCTTGTGTTCACACAGATTGACAGCATCCCCATCTTAAAAGCAAACATATGGTTAGGTGGCAAGTGCTTCAGCAGAAAGTGTCTGCTGATTGTTTGGGAGGTAGAGATGAAGATGTTGTGGAGGAAAAGATAGTTGAGGAGGAGGAGGTCAGTAGTACCCCTAAAAGTGTGAAATTGCTTATGAGCAAATAGTACCATTACCCTGACAAAACCACTCAGCCAAGTCACAAGTTTCTTGACACCGAGTCTGTCTGTGACATTCTCCAAGCTATATGATGCCTGCACAAAACTGTTCTTAAAAAGCTCCCACCCAAAAAAGATCCAGCCAACTATTAAAAAGCATTTTATCAAAGCAATGTGAATCCCCCTTAATTACTCAGTGGCCAGGGAACTGACTGCTGCTGTGGCAGAGATGATCTCTATTGATCCTCTCCTTGTTTCTTTTGTGCAAAATGCTGGTTTCTTTTGCTTTATGTCCAAAGCATGCCTCAAGTATAAAGTGCCATTCAGGACCTACTTTTCACAGCGAGAAATTCCTGAACTGTGGGATGTTATTGACAAAGAAGTTTCACATGCCCTTCAGTGTTCCTTCAGTTCGTACACCCATCTTACCACAGATATGTGGAGCAGTGGGCCGACAGCTACTAGTTCATTTATGTGAGTTTGCAAAATACCACACTGGGTACAATTAAAGGGGATTGGGCATTATCTTCACAGAAAATGCAAGAGACCTAACTGTAATGGAAGCTGCATGCCTGGAATTCACAAGTGTGCAGCATTGGCTATGAAAAGCATGCTTAAGTTGCACAGTCGGGACAAAATGTTTGCATCAATATTGTTGGAGAGTGACACTTGGTTGAATCTTCTATCCTTAAAGGCAGGATTCGTAGCTAGTAACAGTGGTGCAAATGTTGTTAAGGATATATGTAATGGGGATATTGTTAGGGTGCCCTGCTCTGCACACTCTATAAGCCTTGTTGTTCAAGAATTCTTGTCACAATGTGACATTAAAGAAGTGCTCACTTTGTGCCCTCAAATTTGTGGCCATTTTGCATGGTCCGGAAAGGCCAGGGACCAATTATGTGTGCTGCAATTAAAAAATGACCTGCCTCAGCATTGATTAAAGCAGGAGGCTGTTGCAGGGCAGAATTTGACCATGTACATGCTGGAACAGATGTATGAACAGTACAAGGCCTTGTCAGAGTACATGCTGCTTCATGCAAGCCATGACAGCTCTGGAGCTTCTATGCTGCTGACAAAAGAACAGTGGAGGTTAATGTAGGAGCTGATTTTGATCTTCTTGAAGCCTTTTGATTATGCCTCACAGGCAGTGAGTGGGGAAACTGTCTCTATTAGCCAGGTCATCCCACTGCTCCAGGTGCTGAAGCAGACCATCTGTAATGTGCAGCAGCAGTCTGAGGCAACAGGTGACTCTGTAAGTTGTGCAGTGTCTGAACACATGCTTAATGTACTGGATCATAACAGACACCTGAATGTTATCCCAAGATCTGTGGATTTCAGCACAGCAACATTGCTGGATCCATGGTAAAAACAGGGACTTTCTGCCATACATGGTGGTGGTAGTCAGAAAGTTGAGCATCTGCAAAGACTGCTGATCAGTCATGTACACAGTTTACAAATGCTAAAAAAACTGCATATTGAGATGATACACAGTGAGCCACCCTCACCAACAGTCAGCAAGGGCAGTGAGAGATGTTGAGATGCAGCTTTGACATCTACCAGCAAGAAAACTAGAAAAACATCTTCAAAAGCATAACCTCTATGGGCAGTTCTTGCACAAGCTGGTGTTGCAGATTGTGAGGAGGAGAACGAGGAGAAACCATCGGAGGATGCCAGACTAAAGGCAGCAGGCAGCTCTGTTGCAGCATATATGGCAGACCCCAAACACCTTGGTGCTGATGATGAACCCCTTGTGTATTGGAACAACAAAGTTAAAGAGTGACCTGCACTGGCAGATGTGGCTTTTAAATAATTAAGCTGTTCAACATCCAGTGCTAGTTCTGGACCTGTGTTCAGTGCTGCAGGGGCAATCATTATAGCCCAAAGTACAAACCTACCCCCCCCAAAAAAAAATGTTACTATATTGGCATTCATTAAAATGAATAGTTCACCTATACTTCAAAATAGAAGTGCATCGCTATGGGCCCCACTGACACACCAGGATGAAGCAGGGGAAGAACAATCACCCCCACAGAGGTAGACATGGTTTTAATGGATACAGAACTCCCATGTGGTGAAAATTGAAATACTGAGGATGCAGAGGGGGGTATTTGTTGTGGGGGATGAGGAGCAGTAGATTGATTTATATGGAGAACACAGAAAGAAGGAGGGGAATGATGAGTCTGGGTGTTTCTGGAGGCATGCATGAGATGGAGGAGGAGAAGATCCACATTATTCCCTGGTGAGAAGGACTGGAGGAGGAGGATTGGAGGCCAGACAGCAGAGGTGCATTCTCTTCCTTCTTTTTTCTGTTGTGGGAAACTGACTGACACAGCGCAGCAGCATGTAGCGAGTATATATAATTTCTGGGACATGAGAAAAAGTGGGAAAAGATGAGATATCTAGATAGTACGTTTCTGGGAAATAAAGTGAATCACAAGTTAGAGGTGCTTTTGCTGTTGGTGGGAGACTGACTGACATAGTGCAGTGGCATGTAGCAAGTAATTTTGGGGACTTGAGAAAAAATTGGAAATAATGAGATTTTCATATAGTGTATGGCGAGGGCTTGTTCTGCATAAAAATCCATCACTGCTGAAATGTTGTACCACAGTTCAAGGTCATAGAACACGGTAATGCACTTTTGTGGTACAACAACATTTCAGCTGTTTTTAAAAGCGCATGAGCCACAGTTTAACTCAGGCAACAGAAATGGCAGGATCTACCAGATAGACATTTGCGGTGGCACAATCACTCAAACCTGAAATCTGGCAGATGCAGGATCAACCAGATATTTTCAGTTTCAGAAAAAAAAATACAACTGCAGGATCAACCATATATTATAATTACTCACAAAATCAAGGATGATTCCTCACAGCAACAGTCGTCTCACTTAACGAGAAATATGGGCATTTTTTTTTCTGAAAATCCCCACAAATGCAACAGACGACCAATAGAAGCCCAGGCTATAGATGTAGGGATGTTTGGTCCCTACCAGCCACACCACTGACCCTAGCAACAAGCCTTAAATCCTGGAATAAGATGCAGAAGCAAAAATGTTATTTGCTATTAAAAAAAAAAAAGCATCAAACTGTTTTTATACTATTATTAAAGGCACCATACACTATACAAAATACTGGATGTGCAACTCTATACATAACCAACGTGTTCTGCCACCTTGGAGTTCTGATTTGCTCTTGAGCTCAGAGGGAATCAGATCCCCTCTATGGCAAAACACACTGGTTGTGCATAGCTGCCTATCCAGTATTCGCTATACAGTGCATTTCTGGACAGTAAGTAAACTACAAGGTAGAGGTGCTATTGCTGTGGTGGGAGACTTAAGCAATAACGACTGAGAAGTTGGTAATTTCTGGTTGGATGGCCTGAGGTGCTGCTGAGGGCCACCTCCCTTCAGCCAGTCATTAATCCAAGAAAACGACTAGCTTTGAGGCTGTTATTGTGATTATAAGTCTACTTGCAATAACAACTTTCTTTTTTACTATTTACTTTTAACTTTCTTAAGGTTTTAAGCTGAGTGGAGTGAGCGATGCGTTCCGCACAGCAACAGCTGTCAGCTGGATTGGTCATTTTTTAAGATGCCAATGACTGATCCAGTAGCCAATCAGGAGCCTCGCTAGGCTCATGAATAATTAATTAGACGTACAATGACTGACAGCACAGTAGCATATAGCAAGCAATTTCTGGGACGTGAGAAAAAAATGGGAATTAATGAGATTTTCATATAGTGTATTTCTGGACATGAAAAACTGAATTAAAATTTAGAGGTGCTGTTTCTGTGGTGGGAGACAAACTGATACAGTGAGTGCAATGGTATGTAGTAAGTAATTTCTAGGATATGAGAAAAAATTAGAAATTATGAGATTTTCATATATTGAATTACAAGTTAGAGGCGCTGTTGCCTGTGGTGGGATTCTGACTGACACAGTACAGCTCAGTGGCATGTAGGAAGTAATTTCTGGGACATGAGAAAAAATGGGAAATAATGAGATTTTCATATAGCGCTATTCTAGGCACTTAAGTGAATTACAAGAATTACATTAGAAAAATAGGGGAAATGAGACTTTAAGACATGTAGGGTCAGATTTTAAAAGGGTGACTCAGGGCCTGCACCACTGCACTTGGGCTCTGGTGGTGCACCAATTGGGGTTGCTGCAACTTCCTCCAATTTTATTAGGTTGGACAGAGTTGTAACAGTTATCTGCTATATGGCAGCTTGCACCAAATATTTGGCACAAGCACCATAAAAGGATCCTGGGATAGAGCGAGCTAGACCACAAAAAGGTGGTCTAACTTGTGGCAGTTGCTGCACGGGATGTAAAATCTCATTAGATTGCTACAAGTCCTGTGCACCGTATCTGTGGTGCACCTGGGGCTTGTGACAATCGGACCCCTTTTAAAATCTGATACATAGTGTTTATTCATTACTATGGTCTAGGTGGGACAGAGGGTGCACCTCTACTATGGAGTTCTGCCATTCCCTCAAGCAGTGTTTGCTGGTTTGACAGAAGCATATGGAGTGTGACATCCATGGACACAACTCTGCTTCTGAGGTCCCCCATCTCGATGCAGATTTGTGCCACTTCATCTGTCAACTGAGAGGATGAAGGAGAGGATCTGCAACTGAGGTGTCACGTGCTCTCCCCACCTGCGCTCCCTGAGTGTGGCTGCAGGCAGGTCACACTTCATTCATTAATGCCCCCATCCAGCACCTGTGCACCTCACCATCGCTTTCTGCACTGCCTCCCCCCCCCCACCATAGCACAGAAAGAACACAACTTTAGAAGTGAGAAAGAAATAAGTGCCCCAGCTGGGATTTGAACTCATATCTGCTCAGAATACTGTTCTGCTGCACTAACCAGCTGTGCTACTAGGAACCAGAGGGCACTAAGGGCACTCAACTTCCTCGAGAATGCACACCTTGGAGCCACACAAATTATTATCTTTTATTATCAAAGCATGTGGTGTGCATCTATGTTTGAAACACAGCTTTAGAAGTGAGAAATAAATAACTGTCCCAGCTTGAATTTCAACCCATGTCTGCTCAGAATACCATTCTGCTGCACTAACCAGCTGTGCTACCAGGACAACTGGAACCTGAGGATCTCCAAGAGCACTCATCTTTCTCTCTAATGACACCCTGGAGCTACACAAATTAGAAAGACATCTTTTATTATCAAGTGAGAAGCTGGTTAGTGCAGTGGAACAGTACTCCAAGCAGACATGTACTGTGTATGCACACCACACTCTGCTCATAAAAGATGTAATTCTAATTTGCATAGCTCAAGGGTGTGCATTTGAGAGAAAGCTGAGTGTCCTTGGAGATCCTCAGGTTCCAGTTGTCCAGGTAACACAACTGCTTAGTGCAGCAGAGCACAGGAGGACCACTAGGAGAGGTACCACCTCCACCCATCTCAGCCAACTTCTGGTATTCCTTCCACTCACAGAAGTACCTTACTGTAAGGTGGGCAAGCTGGGCAGTGCTGAAGTGGTTGCTCTGTTTACCATGCCAAACAAGTGTCTGGCACACTTTGCACACCACAACACTTTTGTTGGTGGGGTTCAAGTAAAAAAATCCCCAAACTAGGGACTTGTGCTGCTGCCTAGGGAAGGAGCCAGAGGTGGATGGATAGTCTTGGGAGCTTCTGCTCATGGGACTCGGCCAGTAGTGGTAGCAGTACCACAGGGAGGGGGGCCAGAGGGGGGTTTATCCCTTGCAGGTTTTTCTAGTGGTAGAACAGCTGATACTTGCTGCTGCTGCACTGTGGGGTGTGTTGGGGGGCAGCCATTGTTGCTACAAGATTCTTGCTGACCCTTCCTCCAACAACCCATGCTGCTGGTGCAGCCCCTAAAGGTGTCCTCTTCTGACAGATGGGATGGTGTGTCCCATCTGTCGACTGCATTCCCATCCCCCTCTCCTCCCTCTGAGTCCCACTCCTACCACTAGTCTCTCCATCTCCACTTATTTTTATTAAAAATAGAAAGGTATGAAAAGAAAAAAACAACACAAAGAAAGTGAATTTGGAAAAGGCAGAAAAATGAAAAAATATATAAATAACAAGAGTTCACATAATTAGAGCATGTAAACAAAGAAGTAAAAGGAAAATACAGCTAGAAGGCTATAGAAAGAAGCATTTGTCAGTGCCAAATGTTAGTTGTGTGCACTGGTGTCAGTTTATGGGTGGGATGTTACAAGCCTGCATTGGCAAATTTCAACATGGGTTCATAATGTTATTGTTTTTTCATATTTTGACACCACATTTTCAACATAGACATCTTATTACTCCACCTCATGAAGAAAGGAAGAGTGCAATTTCAACTCCTGTCTGAAAGGTGATTTCACGCCAGTGACTGCGAAATCACCTTTCGGGATGCAAAAAGACCCCATTTTGGCCAGGATCTGAAAATGACAGCTGTCACATTCATGAGGTGCTGTGAAGAAACAGCTATGCTGAAAATCTCGGGTCAAAATATTGAAAAGTACCAAAGGTACGAGCCTGCGTTTGCTAATTTAAGTCCAGGCTCATAACTTTGTTAATATTTTCACACCACATTTTCAATGTAGCATTCTTATGACCCCACCTCATGAACAAAGGTGGAGAAAACTTTCAATTCCTGTCCCAAAAGATCATTTTGCACAGTGACTGCGAAATAACCTTTTGGGATGCAAAAACACATTTTTACCAGTATCTGAAAAATGACAGCTGTCATGTTCATGAGGTACTGTGAAGAAATGGCTATATTGAAAATCTGTGGTCAAAATATTGAAAATTGCCAGAGTTACGAGCATGCATTTGCAAATTTCAATGCAGGCTCATAACTTCTTTGTTCTTTAATATCTTTACACCAAATTTTCAACATAGCCTTCTTAAGACCCCTCACCCAGGACCTCCTTGTGAATGAGCTTGCTCAATGGAGTTTTCCTGCAATAAACTTGAACTTGAACTTGAACTTGAAGACCCCACCTCATGAACAATGGTGAAGAAACTTTTGCACTCTTGCCAGAAAGGTGATTTTACACAGTGACCACAAAATCACCTTTTGGAACAGATTTACCTAACATACATAGATACATAGACAGTGTCGGCAGATAAGGGCCTATGGCCCACCCAGTCTGCCCATTTGAGCTTGTAAGTTCAGTTTGTTTTCCTAGAAGTCTGTTTCCCCTTACCCCTGACCTCTAGAATTCCTTTATGTCTATCCCATGCATTCTTAAATCCCATGATTGTTTCAGCCCCCACCACTTCCTCTGGCAGGTGTTCCACTTGTCCACCACCTGTTCTGTGAAGAAATTCTTTCTCATGTTTCCTCTGAATCGTCCTCCCTCCAACTTCATCCCATGCCCTCTAGTCCTGGAACATCTTTTTCGCTTAAAAATAGTGTTTTCCTGCACCCTGTTCCTCCCTGTAAGATACTTGTATGTCTCTATCATACCCCCTCTCTCCTTCCTCTCCTCCAAGGAGTACATGTTCAGTTCCTTCAACCTGTCTTCATAGGACTTGTGATGCAATCCATGCACCATCTTTGTTGCCCTCCTCTGAACCTTCTCTACCCTGTCTATGTCTAGCATCAATTGCATTAATCATGAGGCGGAGGCCCCAAAAACGTATGCTGAAAATTTGGGGCAAAAATATTTAAAAATGGCCAAGTTTTGCCACTAAGTTGAAAATCCCATTGAAATACATTGACGCCAAAACCCTACCTGAACTATGTTTTGACAAGCTGTCATATTTTGGACAGCATTTGAATACAGTAGCTCGGGTAATAAGAAAGCTAAGCTGAAAATGTGGGGTGCATCATCGGCCCGGTGACGCTGAGGGTTGAAGTGCTGGATGCCATACCTTTTGCCATGCTGGTGACCCATGTTCGGGAATGAGCACTGCCACTGGGGGTTGGCAGTAGAGGAGAAGGATCAAGTACCCCAGGAACAGCTCTCCTTCTCCAGGGAGAGGGGCGATCAATTGTCGGTGCATGCCTGGCCCCTAGCAGTGGCTGGGGGCTGGCACACAGATGCTATAGACATCAGATCAGAGGTGGAGCAGACACCTGATGGGGTGCATGCATGGGAGTGTGCATGGCACTGTCGCTAGTGTCCTTACACACTCTGCCCCTGAAGGGGAGAAACCAGGAGGAAAAAAGCTAACAGTAGATGATGGAGGGAGCTCGAAGATCCCACCCCCGAAGAGTCACGGCGTGACCCCTGTACTGGATCTGGTCTTGATGGGGGAGGGCTGACTGTGCCGGGGGGGGGTAAGCCCTGGGGTAGCTGGTCAGTGCTTGCCAGTGGACGTTGGGGGACAAGGCTGGAGATCCCTCCAGATAGAGAGGGTCATGGAGCAAGAGTACAAATAATTTAAAAAAAATGTGGCGTGCAAATATTTAAGAGTTCCGCAGTTCCTAGCATGTGTACCAAAATTGTAACAACTGGCCATAACTTTGTAATTTTTTCATATTTTGACCCCAGATGTTGAACATAGTCTTCTTATCACCCCATCTCATGAACCATGTAGGTGAAAATGTTCATATTCGTTGCAAAACGGCATTCCATGCCACAGGTGTGAAAACACATTATGGGCAGGATGTGAAAAATGACTGCTGCACTGTTCATGAGGTGGTGTGATAAAAAGGCTATACTGAAAATCTGGAGGGAAAATATTGAAAATGACCAAAGTCACACATGTGCGTAGAAACTTTTGAATGACCCGGTGTAACTCAGCCATTTTTTTGGAGTTGTTTCACCAAATTTTCAACATAGTCTTTTTGGGACCCCACCTCATGAAAAGTGTCACTGTCATTTCGTTCATGCATCCCGAAAGGTGATTTTGCAGAGTGACTGTGCCATTCTGCCCCACAGGGGAAAACATGTTTCAGACTGGATGCAAAAAATGACAGCTGTACTATTCATAATGAGGAGGGAAAAAATGGCAATGGGGAAAATCTGGAGTGAAAATATTAAAAAACGGTGACATTATCAGCATGCATAGAAACTGCACAATGCACTTTTGTAAGAAGGTAATTTTTTGGAATTTTTTTCATCAAATTTGCAATATGGGCTTTTTGGGACCCCACCTCATGAACAGTGGCACTGCCATTTCATTAATCAAGCTTGAAAGGTTATTCCATGCAGCGACTGTGAAATCTCCTTTCTGGACGGAGAAATGAAATGACAGTGACGGTGTTCATGAGGTGGGATGCCAAGAACCCCATGTTGAAAGTTTGGGCCAAAATTCCTAAAAATAGCTGAGACATCAACCTAAGTTGAAATCCCCATTGACTGCCATTATACGGTGCTTACCTTTGATTCTTCAGTTTGTCAGTCGGCTTTAAAGAGTGCGGACATGTCCTGGTCAGGAGAAAATGAAAGTGCTGACCTCCAGAGGTAAGTTTTGGGTGGGGTTGGTAAGGGGAAGTGGGTGCGCAGAGGGAGAGTGGGGATGGAGGAGGGGGGACTGGAGAGGCAACGAGGAACCATTTTCTTTTTCACAGGTAAACAGAAAAAAAAAGATGACGGGGGACCGTTTTCTTTATTTTACAGGAAAAAAAATATTAAATTCATTTAGGCACACTGGGGTGGGCTCCCAGTGTGCCACAACAGTGATGGTGGGGGGAGGACATACCGCCATGGTGATTGCGCACCCTGATGTTGGCACAGCACGGGGACGGGTACCAGAGGGTGCAGGATAGACAGCACACAGCGGGAGGGAGTGGGAGGGTTTTATTTTCTTCTGGGGGCTGCTGGGGACTGGGATGGGAGTGGGGAGGACAGCACACAGTGGGAGTGAGTGGGAGGGTTGTATTTGCTGCTAGGGGCATGACTGGTGGTGAATCCTGATGCATGTCTGTACCTGCGAATCTGTGCCAATTTCTAAATTGGTTGTTCCTACAGCTGCATTTTGTTTACACTACATCACATGTTGCTAAATGCACAGGATGCCAAACAATCTTTTATTTCGATGTTTGAATGATATACAACTGCACAACACCTCTCAGCTGATGACAGGGACTGGGTATACTCTTGAAATCAAAGGACCGAGCTGCCAGTGCTGCTCAGCTGCACCAGGGGAGTAGCCACAAATTTCATATGTGTATAGTTGCCAGTACTATGACCCCCCCCCCCACTGGCCACACAGTGTGATCCATGATTTGGATTCTGAGAATGAAAAGATGCACCACCACCCAATTTACAATTTACAAACCACAGAACACAAAGCAAATAAAAATGACCATAGCAATATGGTGTGTGTATTTAAATATGAAGACCTTCTGTAGTCTCACCTTATAGCAGAGTTTACCAGTGCAGTTAAGTGATTGCTAATGTATACTGAACTGACTGCTGCATCGTACATTGAGCTGTATGTGGGGTACCTAATGCTGGTGATATAAAGTGGGTGATAGCACACTGCAGTCAGTAGGTTCTGCATGATACAGGGCTAGCTAGTCACCCTGCAGTGCCACCGAACCACTGCTGGGTTACAGTGCACAATGCAGGGTGGCAGTGTGAGTGCCCAGGAGCTAAGGGACTGCTGGCACCATCTGGATATCAACTGCACTCGCTGTTTGGGGGAGTTTGTCATGCAGGATGGGCTGGTTGGCAATCTGCGGAGTAGTGTTGCAGTCAGTCTGTCACCATCTGAATCCCTCGGAGGCATCTGCATAGCACACGGGAATGGAGCAGGGCGCTGGTTTGATGCTAGTGCTCCCAGCAAACAATGCACTAGGGAGGAGTTTGGGGGTTACCTGAATATCCCTTCCCCATCACACAACTCTGTGCTGAATGCACTGCTGCTGGGTCTGGCTGAATCAGTATCCACTGCAACTGTAGCATCAGGCAGGTAGCCTTGACATACACTCCACAGACTCATGAATATTCATAAGTGGCCACCAGCCCAATACAGCAAAAATCTACTGCTGCCTGCTACTATCTGGGCATGCAGTCCTGCACAACACAGTAGGCAAGCAGCATTAGTGCTGCTGGTAAAAATGGCAGTATGGCCTGGATTCCAGAATCCAGGCCACTGTCACATATTTGTTAAATGAAACATCTTACATACTGTAGCTGCCATGATTGTCAGCCCTGACCGTCTTCACTTTTAATTTTTCCTTTTCATATTTGAATTTTATATAGTGCCCACAGCAACAGGACTTTGAAACAGCAATACTGCTTTAAACTAACCCTCCCCAGAGCCTTTCATTTGCAGGCTCAACCCCCTCCACCTTACCAGAAACTCTGTACTCAGATATAGGTTCAATGTCTACCCTCAAGACACTAGACCCATTTCTCTCTCCAGATCAGACACACAGATTCACCCCCCAGGCACAAATTACAAGCAATGGCCCCCCAAAAACAGGCACAGACCCCCCAATAACTGTACTCCAGTTCAACACCCAAGCATCACACATATGTTCACCTTCCTTGCATCCAGCATGGGCACGTGGTCATCTCCTCCCCCACCTGACTATTTGTATACCCCACACATATGCCCTCCAAAGTCAGACACACAGATCACCCCCAGTACAGGAACACCCACTACCAACACACTAAAATACCCTTCAGAGATACTTCCAAATCCATCATCTTAAAACCTGCATATCTTCCTTTGTGAACTGCTACAGGAATAGTTGCCCCTCTAACCACCGCATGCTACCTCCATTCATTTTCCTAACAACTTTTGCTCTTTTCAGGAGCCTGGTGACAGACCAACAGTGTCCTGGGAATAGGTCCATTTGCAACAACTAAGCTCCAAACTTCTTAGTGACTGACTGAAGTGATTGTGTCTGTAACAGGATAGGGTTTTCTGAAAATATTCAACCTGCAACTAAGCTATCTGAGTCTCCTGTTTAATTTTAAACATAGCAATTAATTACTAGAAGAAGAGACTGAAATTGTTTGTCTGCAGGGCTCAGTGTGTTTCACAACTGGCTGTATAAAACCTGCATTTTTTAGATGTTTTCTTTTGCAAGTGGGAAGCAACTTTTGCTAACTTCTGATTTGGCACCCAGATATGGACTAAAATTATAAAACTTATCTTAAAACTGTATAGGTGTCCTAGAATTCTTCTTTGGCTATCTTTAGCAAAGCTTTTCAACTGCACGGCCATGTGAGATAGGTGTCCTGTGTAGGCACCATGCTTCCCTGAAAGCATAACAGAAACAGTATCGCACTGCAGCTCCTGTACAAGGTTGTTTTTATGTCAGAGGCACAATATGAGAGTTTCTTTTATACTTTCATGGGACATGTTGGCTTGCACCAGACACTAGCCTGATAATATGGCTGTGCAGTTGAAAAGATGTGGTAGTGTGAGCAAGAAAGATATGTAGGAGTTAACAAAACTTAATATGGGTGTGCACTGTGGCACTTTGGTTTAATTCTCACCCATCTGCCTGATTTTCCTCCTCCTCCTCTTCCTCTTCCTCCTCCTCACTCATTAGGTCTATCCTCTCAAACCCCCCCCCCCCACCACACCACACACAAAGGCACCTCTTCCAGTCAGTAGACTGTAAAAAATAAATAGAAAATGAATGCAAAAAGCATCTTCAAAGAAATAATGGATCTGAGTCTGTTATGAATCCAGGGCATGCTGCCTTGCTCCAGACGCCAGCCTCAAGATGTGGCTGTGCAGTTCAAAAGAGATGTCAGATGAGACAGGAAACATTGAATAGATGTCAAACAAAACTTTATGAGCTACATTTTCTTTATTCACAGCCATCCAATTGTTGTCCTTGCTCACTCCTCATCCTCCTCTCATGCAAGCCAGCCCCCCCCCCCACAGTGGGAGGACCACAAAAATAAACTTTAATAAATTGTGACTGCCAGTCAGAAAATTGAACCACAAGAAACACACAGTCTTAACCCCTCCCCAATAAATTCCAATCTTACTCTGGTACTGTTTCAAGTTCGAGACTTCTCAGCCAGTGTCGCAGAAGTGCTGTTTTTCTACTGTGTTGTGAGTCATTGGAGCTGCTTTTCTAACTGCTTTCTTGACCCTCCAAGCATGGCAACTACTGTTTATCTGCTCATTGTACACTCCGTCTCTCTCCAAGTCCAAACACTGCTGTCTTTGAAGCCCCTACTGCACTGGTTAAACTCTGTTCTCCTTCCCCCTCAACTACCACTCTCAAATTATGTGTGTGCGGAAAAGACAGATTCTAAAGGCCAACATCAGTGATATGCACAACACTTCTCAGTTGATGACAGCAACCAGATATAGGCCTCGATTCCACAAAAGAACTGCCTGGTGTAATAGCACTTGCACCAAGTAGAATGGCACAAGTAGCAATTTACGCCAGCAGTTGCAACTTGCGCTATTCTACAAAGTGGCCTGCGACATGTCGCAGCCAGTTGCGCCGAACAGCTGATATGCCGGCAGTTTCGCCATAAACCCCCTGCGATATGGCACTAGGGGGTTTGTGGCAGCAGTTGCGTCCCATTCCAGAAGGGCAACAACAATTTCTCCAATGTCGGGATTCTATAAGAACCCTGGAGGAGAACTGGCAACATAAGTTACACCTGCATTTAGCTGGTGTAACTTACATCTGTCCTCAGAGGGTCCTGTAGAACCCGGTCTCTGTGTCCTCCCCCCATGCCCAGACCTCCTCTATTGCCCCAGTGAGCATCGCACACCCCTGCCCCATCCTCCATTCAGTACATGCCCCCATACCCCACACACAGTAACAGCCCCCAGGGCTGCCCATCCCCTGCCCCGACTCCCTGTGAAATCCATGTCTCACAGGCTGTTCATTCGCCAGCCCCGAACCTCATTGGGGCTGCCCTCACAGGTGAGCAATTATCCCCACCATGTTCTGAACTCGAAACACAGTCATAGCTTGTAACACTGAAAGAAAGCTTGAAACAGGTTTCTTACCAGCTGGCGCGCCAGCTTCATCTAGCACTCCCCACCCATCCTGCCGAGGCACTGGCACAGCCCATTTTCCTCAGCTCCACGACCAGCGGTGCTGATTGAGGTTAAGGGAGCGCTACTGGAGCACGACGACTTAGCCACTCCCCTGGGTGTTCCTTTCTGCAGCACCCCTACATAACCTGTGCTGGTGGCTGGGCCATGGAGGAGAGAGGTGGGCTAGTCGCCAGCTGGGGACAGGTGTGGTGGTGGCTGGCACAGCAGGGTGGGTGACCACTAGACTACCAGGGCTTATCAGGTTATTTGCCGACGGCAGCTGGTGACTCAGGGGTTGAAGCATGGGTGGAGGATGACAGCACCGCCCTGTGGTGCATTTTACAATAGGGGATCTGGGGGCTGGGGTATGGGCAGTCCTGCAGGGCTCTGTATGCACACTTTGGGGGCTGAGGGTGTGGGAAGTTCTGCGGGGTTGTAATATACAGGAATCTGGGGGGTTGATGTGGGCACTTGGTGTGGGCACACGGGACAGGCAAGCTGGGCATGGGAGGGCACATGCGATCTATGTTGCAGCTTGCAACATGCCTCCAGGTTTGCCCACAGTTCAGCTGCATCTGGCCACATGTCACAAGTTGCAGGACATAAGTCAGGGAGACCCTGCCCCTTCTAGAATAGGGCGCAGGGTCAGTGTCACAGTTGGGGCTGGCACAAGTTGCATTTGGCGGTGACTTGCACCACCCTTCTAGAATCGGATCTATAATCTACAGGTCAAAGGACAGAGCTGCACCGCTATTGGTTCAGCTCTGTCCTTTGAAATCCTTGCCCACTCCACCCCAAAACCAGAAAGTGTATCATTGGCAACCTGCCTCCTGATTTGCCTGCACCAGTCCTGCCCCTTGAACAGATCTCTCCATTGGACGCACCCCCTCACACCCCTCTATTGCAACTCTCATATCAATATGTTCATCTGCGCTTGCACGCACGACTAACATAAAAAGTACAGAAATATAAAGAAAAAAGATGTAATCCACAGAAAAACCTTTCTAAGAAATGACTAAGCAAAGAGCAGAGGTAGAAAATACAAAAAGAAAGCTGAAAAGGTTATTTTTAAATCACTTTTCAATGCTCAAGAAGCAGCAGATCTGCACCCTTTCCCTCACTCACACAGATTACAAAGTGAAACTGATGGATGCTGTGTACATACAGTTGTATTATGTGACCTGCAGGAACTGTTGCATGTGATCTACAGCCTCTTTCTAAGGAAACTTCGCCAGAATTAGCCACAAAGTAACTCCTAAGGTGAAGTTACATGTAAAGTGCTGTCAAAAGTGTTTTGAAGTCAAAGTTGCCACAAAGTAGGTAACTTTGCAAAGGGCGTAGAGAAGTTGAAGCTGGGGATTTTGCTGGAACTTTACATTTAAAGTAACACTTCACTGCATCTCTGTAAACAGGGAAATTACGTTACCTTGATATTCAATCTGACCAGGCTGTGCCAGCTGTCTTTGACTGTCCAGTCTTCTATTAAATTGATTATAGCCTGAGAATGGCAAATTAGCTGTTGTATCTTTGAGGGATTTTAAAGTTATATAAAAAAATATAAAAAATGTATAAAAAGGTAATCTGGTCTGGTAAGCTGGCATCTAGTGGGAGGGAAAGGCAGCTGCAGAATAAGGGGTGCTAGCTGCACATTCGATCAGACTTGATAGACACTAGGCCTTTATCTGCTGGGCAAATTTCATATGTTCGTAAAGGCTGCCTGAAAACACAGCATGTCTTGCTATCATACTGGTGACCTGGGTTTAGAAGTGAGCTCAGAATGCTGGAAAGCAGATGGCAAATTTTGGAAAGTGCTGTTGATGGCGGGAAGGGTGATTTAGTCTTTCCCCAGCACTAATGATCCTTGTGATTTGGCCCCTCCAACCACACTGGAGACTGGGGATTATGAGGTCAGCCCAGACTGCGGTAAGGTGTCATGGGGTGGTAGGAGCCTTTGGGAGAAAATGGAGTTAAAAGCCACCCTGCCCCCTCAATGACAGCTGCTGTCACTTCTGGGACATGCTACTGCATTGACCCTGTAGGCACCTGAACTGCCAGGTTAGTGGTGGTCAGGGCTGGGATCTGCTGGCCACAGAAAAGCCTAAGCATTGGGAGGACTAGTAGGGCCAGAGAAAAAGCTAAGTGAAAAACAAACAAAAAACTGTTAACTAAGTTGTTAATTAGGGTATGCAACCTCCCACGGCGAAACCTCTCTAGCAACATACATTGCTGTTGACAACAGTGCCAGGTCACTGTAGAGGTTGAGCCTGGGACCAGGCAACACTTTCCCCTGACCTGCACCCCCTCCCCGAACAAACTACAACTCAGAGTTAGTATCTATAAGAACAGGGGGTTCCTAGAAAGAAACAGTCCCTGGTGTGCGCAGCTCCCTGTCGACTGTAACTCACAGTCGACAAGCAGCCTGGCGCTGCGATGCCAGTCAATGAATTAGTTGTCGAGTCAGCATCATAGATCCATTAATTAGAATGTTCCCTTTAGCAAAATATTATTTGAACTTTGGTAGATTTCACATCCTCTCCAGTTGCCGGTTCTTGTTTTCTTTTTTAGCAGTTAACTCAAACAGCTCAAACTCAAATTCAAACAGCAGCTGCAACTTTGGGACCTAAGAACACTCCCTCTTGCCTCATAGCTCCTCTACCTCTCTTTTCTTTACCCTTGCTTTACCTTTCGTATCTGCCCCCCCCCCCCCATGCATCCTGCCCTCTCCTTTTCTTTCTTTAGTAACTACTACTGGCCCCTCTTCTGGGTGGAAGGACCCCTCTCTGCACCTCCCCTCTTGGACAAAGGGCCCCTTCATTGTGTCCTATTAAAACCTAGCACTTCTGACAAAAGACCTGTTACCTAGAACATGTCTGGCTGCTTAGTAATGTACTTCCCAGGCTCAAATGCTATGCTTGTATGATGAGTTTCTTTTTTGTGCATGGTTCTCAGTGTCCTGTACCTGTTGTCCTATTTCGCATCCTGTATGTAACATGATTTGTAAACTTGCTTTACTAATGTCATGTTATGATGTGGAACCCTCTGTAAAAGAGCTTCTGGCTCAAAGGTTTATCCAAGATTTCTAATAAAGCTAAGAAGCTAAGGCCCTGTCAACACTTGACATAAAAAGTTGGTAATGTTTTCAAAACCATTACTGTTACCATGCTGCCACATCCACATTGACATTGAACCATGTTTTAACATGGTATACTCCCATCCATATTTTCCAAAATGAACGCACTTCCCGGCTGTGTTCAAACTGTGTGAGTGCTTCTCCATCTCACAGTGCATCAGGGGATGTGAGGACATCGGCAACACTTCTCTTATGTGTACAGCAACCTAGACAATGTTACTATACACTGCCTATGGGGAATACAGTCACTGCAGTATTACTAGGAAAATGATACCTTTACTGTTTTTTTGTTTATTTTTCCAAGCTACTACAGCTGTACATCCACAAGCAACTTCAGTATTTGTGATTTTCAATCCAAACGGTAGCAGAGGTACACTTTTAAATTGTGATCCTCATCTAATCTGTACTGCTGCACTTGTACTTTCTGGCCTTACGTATCTCACTCCTTCTGAGCATGCGTGAGCACAGGTGCAGCACTGTGCAATTGCTATGGAGTGTATTGTGAGCAGTAGGATGACCAACAGCATGAAACATGAATCAGATGGCGCTTCACACAGATAATTTAAATCGTTTCTCAGGTAAAACATTTTCAAAACCAAGCTAAAACCCAGACTGTAACAGGCTTTAAACATGGGTTTGAAACCCAGTTCTGTAACTTTACCAGTGTGAATGAAAACAGTGTTTGCTGATTTTAAAACATCTGTAACATTTAAAAATCCCAAGTGTGGACAGGGCCTAACAGTTTCTGGGTTGAGTGATTAGAAAAGCAGCAATGCTAAAAGATGCAGTTCTTTGCAAAAAGTTCTGTTGACATATGAATGTAATAAAATAATCATGTTTAGTGAACCTGAATTATGGTTCTTCTTCTCAACAATATTTGGCTATGATGCGTGGGGGATCAAAATGAGATAATCTGCACATTTTAGGAAGTAGACAAACTTCAAGTTAAAGAAAGCTTCTGAAATTATACAAAAGATTACAGCAGTTTCTGGAAGCAAATCATATTAAGCAGGAATATAAAAGTAAAATTTTTCAGTCGGCGAATGATGCAAAAACATTTGCCCTACTTCAACATCATTTACCTCACAAGAAATCAGGTGAGACTTCATTTTCAGAGATAGCTGAAGGATTTTGGTTTTGCAGATGAAAGAAGTGCATTTTTAAAGAAACTGGGTTTCTTCTGCAAATTAGGAAAAAGCCTGATTAGACAACTGAGAAGCAAGTTACAGTGGTATGTGGCATTATAAGTCAAGAGCTTCACAACTGCTCATGGGATTCTTTGCATACTGAAATGCTGTCCTGGCATAAGTCACTTGAAATGTAACTAGCTACAGCTTGCAACAGTTTCACAACCGGAAAAAGGTTAAAACTAAAACAAATAAGTGAAATACACATGTTCATCACAGCAGCTACATAATATAATTTATCTGGCAGTGGTATTTCTACTATTCAGTGCTGCTTCCACTAATTTATGTACTTGTTAGTTGGCATATATTGTGATTTTTGTCTTCCATATATAAGAGTACTGTCTACATACCCCTAAACCATTGTGGGTTCTTGTAACTATTCCGTGGTCAGCTCCTAATTGGTCTTTTTTATCCTGAAAGAATGTGTTCAAAGAAACTGTGTTTACTACTCTAGATATGTAGATTTCTTGCTTTTTTATTTGCAGTGAGTGGCTCATGTTTTTAAGGATCTTTTCAGTCATTTTGTTTGTGGCCTACTTGGACACCAAACCGGTAATGTATTTTGCGTGGCTTATCAGTTCAGATACCTGTGCTTATGTTTAGTGCTTTTATTTCAGTCTATTTTGACATCTTACACTAAAAGTAAAAAGGGATAAAAGGTAATGTGATTTTACAGTATATACATTTTATAAGTATTCTGTGTGTACCCACAGTGGGTGGCAGCTGGATGGAATAAACTACTCAAGGATTTGGTCAGTGCAGAAATGCTGAAAGGATTCACGTGAGGGTGTGACAGATCTAAATGACTGGTTAATGGAGCTGAGAAGGTCAAGGCAGGGAGTAGGGAGGACAGTCATGGACCAGAAAGGGACTGGTGCCACCTCACCAGGCAGACAGGATAGACTGTTAAGCCTTCTTCTACCAGCAGTTTTCTATGTGTGTATGTTTCTATATTAGGGCTGTGTGAAATTAAACTTCCACAGGCAGAATTTTGGTAAAAGTCAAAATTTCGCTTTAGTGAAAATTTGGAATGCACTTTGGCAACTTACATGGAAATTTTGATTTAGAATGGTGGAATGATTGTATGAATTATGGATTAATGCATTAAACTGTTGAAAGAAATTCTGCAGAACTGATCACTGTCAGTGGTCAGTTCTGCAGAATTTCTTGACGCAGTCTATTACATTAGTCCACAATTCATACATTCATTCTACAGTTCAGTGACTCACTGAACTGCAGAATAAATGTATCAATTGTCGATTAATGTATTAAACTGCAGAAAGAGATTCTGCAGAACTGATCACTGAACTGTGGAATAATTACATGTATTGCAAATTAATGCATTAAACTGCAGATTGTAATTCTTCAGAACTGTCATTCGGCAGTTCATGTGTATTATTTTGGAATTCAGCCAGAACATTTGCAGAACAAGCAGAAATTCACCAAACACGTGGCAGATTTTGATTTCACTAAAGGTGGGAAGTTTGGAAAATTTTGTGAAAGTGCTGTGAAAGTGGAATTCACGACTTCCGCCCAACTCTATTCTGTATTTCATGAGTAGACGCGCATGGACATTTTTGTATATGATGTGGAGCCTCTTATGCCTAGTGAAGTCTGTGGGGTTTAACTGATATAATAAAAATGTTTTCATGTCCTCAGAGATGGATTATGGTGACCACCATTTGGTCACCCAGCTGTATTAATGTTGGTGTTTTGGGGGTGTTCTCATTCTCTTGCATTCATTTTTAGCTGTTACAGTACATTTTCATTACAAAGGACACACTAATTGGAGTATCCTTTGTAATAAATGCGTGTGCCAGAAATTCCAGAAGGTTTTTAATTGCACACAAATAAACATAACTTTCTGGTTTCCTTTTAATGCCTTTTGTGGTGTAGTCCAGTAATTTTAAGTAAGTGTGTCATGTCCCATGTAATACATGTTAGGCCCAGTACAGGTTTTCTGTGGAAAGGCTAGTTAAATTAAAATCAGACACAGAGCATTGATTGATCTGACTGCCACAGTCACCCCACTTTATATTTTTTGGGTGTATTTGGGCTGTTTCTCTTCTCTTTGCTGCTTCAGTGAATGTTCATTAAAAAGACACCATAGTGGTGGTTTTCTTTGTAATGAACATAATCCCTGGTAATTCTATCACTGTTATTTGTTCTTTTGCATCAGTTTAAATCCCAGCAGTGCTTTGAAAAGCACAGGGAAATCTCTCTTACCCCAGTTAAAATAATTACTTTTAAGCATTTCTTAGCATTGGGTCTGGGATTTTTAGTAGATGTTTGGTGTCCATTGTGGTACATGTCAGTCCCATCCTGGTTTCTGTGGTAAGACTAATGCAAGTTTTTCTGGTCCAAGGAATTGTTTGTTGTGACTGCCACAGAGTCACCCCAGTTTTTGTTATATGTGTGTGTGTGTGTATCTGTGGTGTTTTTCTTCTCTTGTATGCCTATTTGTCTGTTTCTGTGTTTGTTTATTACAACAATACTGTAGTGGTGGTGTCCTTTGTAATCAACAAAGCGCCAGATTCACAAATGTCCTTGGAATGCTGCAAGCCCCAGATGCATCAAACATATGGCACACAGGGCTTGAGTCATTCCCCAGCCAGCAATTGGGATACTTGATCCCATATGCCAATTGCACAAGTTAGACCAGCCTTTCCTGGTGTAAACTGTAGCAAACTCAGGTACTCTTTTTGCAGGACTTGCACCAAATTTTTTTCGCAAGCTGATGTAAATCAGGAAAAGTGTCACAAATGCATCCTATCTTCTTTAATTGGGCCCAGTTTGCAGCAAAGTGTTTGGCGCAGCTGTCCCCCCCAAATGGGTGTGACACAAGGCTTGGCACAAGCCCTGCATCACCCTTTGTGGATTGGGCCCATAATCCATAGCAGTGCTATCTATGTCTTCAATTTTACTTTTTGTATTATTTTGTCCCAAATGCCAACAGAATTTGAAAAAAGCTCATACTCTATGAAATAATTTCTTTCCATTTGAGATTTGTATTTTACAGTAGTTCTTATTGAGGGGGGATGCTATGATTTTCAGAAAATATTTTGGTGTCTTATGTGGAGCATGTTAGGCCCAACACAGGTTTATCGGGTAAAACATATAAATGTTCTTCTGGCCTAGGGCATTGATTGCTCTGACCACCACAGAGTCACCTAAATTAAGAATTAAGACATGAGCAGGAGTTGTGTTATCATCTGTTAAGCTAATATTTGAGGAGCCATAAGACACAAGGCATAGCACAGTGTCTTATGCTCCTATAATTAGATTAACGACAACCCAGCCACTGGAGAGCCCTAACGCTCTTATTAAACTAAAATGTTGTATTTTTTAAACTGAATGTTTTAATAGGTAACATTCTAATTCTTTTACTGTACATGAAGGTTTTCAGTCATTACCATAACCCTTTATAGAATGTTGTTAGCCAATCAGAATACTCAGAATAACCTGGCAGATTTCATAGGATAAAGTGTATAAAGATTACCTTTGGCCAGAACAGTTATTTGATAGCCTCTGTCAAAATTATTGTAAACTTTAACCTCAAATGTGTTCTACAATACATTTTGTAAAATTATTATTAACCTCCTCTTCTACTTCTTCTGTTTGCCTCTTCTTCTCTTCTGCTGCATGTCATGCTGAGTTGCCTGTTGTCTACCTGGCAGAAGACTAGGTGCTTTCTGGATCCTGTCCAGCCTTCTCTTACCCCCCTATATCTAAGTGTTTCCCCTTCATGGTGCTTATTTGTATGAGTACCCTTATTGTGGTATCTCTTTGGAATGCAAAGCTTTAGAAGTGTAGCCTACAACATCTCCTCCAATCCAGTGCCCCTCACCCTACCTTACCTAATATATCCTCTCTCCTAATCTTAGGAATACTTAGTGTTGATTTATTCTCAACAGTAGATACTATATCACATGACTGTTCCATACTGGGTACTAAGTTTGTTCTATTCCTCTTCCTACTCCCCTTCTCCCCTCTGTCTGTCTTGATCATCCTACCTCCCCCATACTCATATACACATACATACAGCTACACGCACGCACACACACATATGCCACTAAGGAGAAGCTGAGTTAGTCACTTGAACCCACATGAAAGTCTTTAGAATGTGTTTATCTCAGAGACCACCACCTCCCTTTCTATGGTCTAGGTGAGTACTATAAGTTTACAGGGATGCTACAAGGGCATCTTATGGGTATAAGAGTGTTGCCTCACACATTCTTATGGCAAGAGAACAGTTAACCAAAGGTGAGCAGTTCTGGTGCCCTAAGCATACAAGCAGCAACACTCTTACAACCATAAGAGGCCCCCCAGCATCTCTATAAATTTATTATAGATTGTGTGCAAATTTTTTGAAAATGACCTTTTTTTTATGTCTGACAGTCCTTGACTGTGTGGTATGACTGGTGTTACAAGAAGCCTGTTAGTGTGGCACAGCAGATGAGATACTCTGAAAATAAGATTATTTCATGCACAACTAAAAAAAGTGCTGTTATTGGATGAGGCATGACATGATGCTAACAGGATCTATAATCCTCTAGCTCCCTCACTTGGTTGAATCCTGAATGTTCAATCTATAGTTACTGTACCCCCTTCCTGAACATTCCTTAATGCCAACTAAACCTCCTGGTTCATCTCCCAGCACTTTCTGCTAATCCCCCAATTCACTGCAGGTTAAGTGGTCAGCATGCTGCCAAAAGAGATTTGCCTGTGCCTATGCCCATTCCCACTTCTTCTACAGTCTTGATGTTGCCGTAAAATGGCACAAAGTGTTTATGCTGAGGCACCTGCACTTCAATGCCCCTGTGATCTGGATCAGATATTACAAATCCTTTAAGGCTCACCATTAAATCAGAGCAAAGGATTCAAGATATTTCCATCTCTTATCATGTACACAGTTGTGCCCTCATGTATACTGTTGAGCTATTCCATTCTCTAGCAGTGAAAAGGGGGATTATTTGTTTTTTTATTTAGAACTGTTTGCCAAAACAGACATACTGGCCCAGATATTCAGGCTGCACCAGGCAGTGGCACAAGCCTGGGCACAGCGCAACTGTGATGCACTGGGCCAGGTCCAGGTGATATTCAATGGGGATGCACCATGGTGCAGCACCATTGAATATGGCATGGTCAGCGCACTTACTGCACATGGTGCAGTGGCACTGCACCAGTGCAAGCCACAGATAGGGAGCACAGGGATGCACCAGCGCAAGTGCAGTTGCGCTAGGTGCATCACCCACAATATTCAGCAGGGGGCATGCAAATGAAGCCATAATATATGCAAGGTGCAAATGGGGCCATTTGCATGTCATTATGGCCCCATTTGCATGCATTCTACAGGGCAGACCAGCGACTCATACCTGGTGCCCTGCACAGCATGCCGTGAACACAGTGGGGGTCCCAGGGCATCCCCTGCCCCATAGCCAAGATCGTGGTACAGCACCATAATGTACATCCCTGGCAGTCTAGTGGCACCCTCCACCCTCCTGCATCCATGGTAAATGGCAGTGTAAACACACCCTGGTGGTCTAGTGGACCCCCTTCCCCCCCGATCGCCCGATCACCGGTAATAGAAGAATGATGCATTCCCTGGTAGTCTAGTGGACCCCTCTCCCTCCCAATCACCAGTAATTGTAGAAAGACTCAGTCCCTGGTGGTCTAGGGGAATCCCCCACCCTCTCGTGTCCCCGATCACCAGGAATCCACTGTATTTAGACGTCCCTGGTAGTTCAGCGGTACCCCTCGCCATTGCCGCAATCACAGTACAACCCAGTAATACAGCTCCCTGGTGATCCAGTGGCACTCCCCACCCATCCCACACAGCCCCTTGCCCACCCCACTCCCCCCCTCATCAGAGGGCAGCTGCAACTCACCCGCATACTGCCTGGCTGCCCACTGAATGACAGGTACAGTATGGGTTGTAATCCCATTGGTCCACACTGTGGACCAATGGGCTTATGGCCCATACTGTACCTGTCATTTAGCGGTGGTCGGAGGTATGCGGGAGGGATGGAAGCTGCCCACCAATGATGGGGGGTAGGTGGGCAAGGGGTTGTGGGTGGATGGTGGGGTGTGCCACTGGATCACCAGGGAGTTGTATTATGGGGTTTTACCACAATCATGGCAATGGGTGGGGGGTACCACCGGACTACCAGGGTGTCTAATATAGCAGATCCCCGTCAATCAGGCACACGGGAGGGTGGGGGCTCCACTAGACCACCAGAGACTGAGTCTGTCTACAATTACCAGTGATCAGGAGGAAGGGGGGTCCACTAGACTACCAGGGAATGTGTCATTCTACTATTACTGGCAATTGGGTGATTGGGCAATCGGGGGGGTCCACTAGACTGCCAGGGGTTTCTTTATTCACCATTTACCAGTGATCAGGAGGGTGAGGGTTGCCAGTCAACCATCAGGGAGCTGTGGGTGCTTGTGGACAGTGCTCTGGGTAGGCAGGTGGCCACCCACGGCCGGCAGCTGCTGTGTTGTGCCCTGCAATACAGCAGCCCATCTGTGGGTGGCTGGGATTTGTTCCCACTTTCCACAGGCTCAACTCTGAGCCCCCCAATGTGGCACAATGCAGGGCTGCACCAGCGTATGTGCCGCATGTCCCAGGCTAAATATCAGGATGTGCCGCATATGCATGGATACACCCCCTGCATCTGTGCCACATACAATTACATTGTGCCCCAGCACATCAGGATTTGTGCTGCGCCTGGTGGTCTTTTCACTATCCCATGGGGGGAATGTGGGGTTGCACCATGCACAACTCCTTTGAATATCCAGGCCACTGAGTTGAAGCTCATTTCTAGGTGCAGCCTGGGGTAGTGGGATTACCTGTCAGATAAAAAATAACAACAAGAACAATGCAATGGTGTGATGAAAGAAAACTAATTGAACTTATGCACTGTACATTAAATCAAAAGAGAGGTAAAATACAGTATTAAACAATGTTTAATACACATGAAGAATAGAGATTCAGGTAAAAACTGATCATTAACTACGTGCAAAAATAATCAAGTGAGAAAAAGGTTAGCTTACAAACATACGCTATCTAAAAAAGGAAAAGAGCCAAGCTTGATGAATGGACATTCACCTAATGTATGATACCTCAATGGCAAAACTGAAAGCATTTGTGATGGCAGAAACTTGAACAGCATATCACAGCTTGCCTTTTTTGCAATTCCAAAGCCATTTCCCATTTTTTTCTACATGAGTGAAAGAAATGGCTAGTGACAATTTCCTACAGTTCTAGGAAATGGTCAAGTATGAAATGAAAAATGTAATTGGCATTGTTAAACAAGATGCAGCTGGTAATTACTTGGCCCCCAAGTGTTGATTTAAGAATTGATTACAGTTTGAAAGGTTTACCACATTCAGCCTTGAACTTGCTTCCTATCTATTGCATATCATAAATATGCTTTGAATCCAGAAAAACAATAGCTCTAACATTTTTTCCTTACGTGCTTCAGAGCTCAAACATAACACATTACCTAATTCATGTAAAGAGCCACCACAATGCAAATTAAACTTTGTTTAATATATGATCTGCTCCTTTAACACGTAAATAAGAGACATACATTGTTTTCACTTTTTGGCTATTTCATTCTCAGAAAGTAAAACAAAAACTGTATGTGAAAGGATTTTTAATATCTGATGTTAGAATGACTGAATCTATTTTAATATCAAGTAACCATCTTAAATATATTACAGAAATGTTACTTGAAAGATTCAGCTTATGTTAGTAACCTGTGTTGTTTTAAATCCTCCAATAATTAAATCATTAATTTAGGAGGTCACAAGAAGAATACAATATTTTGGTGCCTATATACAGTATGTCCCTCTTTCTCATTTTGATTGAGCATGGAGACTATAGGCTACAGTACTATTGGGTGGATGTAGGTAGCCAGGTCAGGTGGCAGTCAAGTAGCAGCATACACTGTCTGCCCTATCTGAAGGAGGTGAACTCTCTATAGATGCTAAATCCTCCTTCCCAAAGTCAGCCCTTGAGTATCACTGGTCTGTTTCCAAACCTGGGGCACTGCATAGCAGGACATAAAGTGTCCAGAGTCTCAGCCCTCCACGCCACCAGGTTAGCCTCATTTCTAATGATCTGAGTTGTGGGAGGATGGGGAACATTTCTCACTGTGGGTGGGGGTGGCTTATAATGCAAAACAGGCATATGAAAAGGTCACTGCAAGAAGTGGAGTGAAGTTAGGAAATTTTGCTCCGCTCCACATAATGCAAAGTTCATAACTTCACATTAAATATGTCAGCAAAGGTAAAATTCAGTGCATCTCTACAGCTGACACATACAGATCACAGATTCATAAATTTAAGAAAGGCCATGATGAGAGTTTCATGGAAATGTGGGTACAGCTAGCCAGTTTACTCAGGAGATAGTAAAAAAGGGCACATGCCTCCTCTGCTGAGCAAATTACAGGGACTGTGTTACTGAAGCAGTTTCTTAGGTGCTGTCCAGATGATTGAAAGGTGTTGACTTGCAGACTGAGATGTGAATTCTGCCAGACAAGTAGCCAAGATGGCTGACCAGTATATGGTGAACAGGCCTTTCGCCAATTGAAAGAATGTTGGAGGAGGGACAGCAGGGTTCAGAGGAACAGGCAAGCCAGCATTAAAGCCAAAAGGGTCTCAGCTAGTCCTGAGCCTATGGTGGAATACATCCATCCCTCCAAACTGAAAAAGAACCAGCAGGAACAGACAAGAACTTGCCTCATTTTCTATTTGCCTATAGAGAAGTCCTGAAGTCCTGCAGGAGTCCATAGGGTTTTTACCCTTTGAATGTCTGTATGTATGCCAAGTTTGGGGACCCCCTAGAGTTAGTAAAGGGGTGAGTGGTAGGGCAAGATTACTACTCCAGGGAAATCTGTTGTAGAGTATGTCCTAAACTTCAGGAAGATGCTAAAGGAATTGTTGGGCTGGGTATGGGATAAAATTTATTTTTATTTAAACATTTGTTGAACTGGATAGGGCACACTGGGCCAAGGCTCGTTTCCAGGTGTGACCCGGGGGTGGGGGGAGTAGGAGTACATACAAAATGTTATAAAGAGACTTTCAGTTACGAGTAGTACATACAAGCATTGTAAAATGGCTTTCTTTCTCAAAACCGTAGTGCTTTATGGCTCAACATCGCCCGGACATATTCTGTATAAGAGTCCTGGTTGAAACAGTCAGTAGACAGTAAACTCTATCAGACTGATGGTTATAAATTACTACACAAGGACAGAAGTGGTAAAAAGAAAGGGGGAGAAATAGTAATCTATTTTAGAGAACGTTTAGATGTGTTTGAAAATCCCATAAATTGGTGCTCTCAATCTGAGTGTGAATTACTCCAATTTTATATAATTCTTGGTGGCTGTTATAAGCTTAAGATTTGCACAGTTTACAACCCTCCCAAACAGCTAGTAGGGGTTTAGCTGATTTATTAGAGTGTTTAGGTTCTGAAAGTAGATCCGGGGACCTTTTCGTCCTTGGTGATTTTAATATAAATCGATCTCCTGATGATAACCCAGCACTTGAATCACTTATAACTAATGCAAGGCTTGTGCAGGTAGTTTCTACCTATACTAGAATGAATATGGTAAGCAATAAACATACTACTATTGATTGGATTCTTACCAATAACCATTCTAAAATAGCAGCTGAGGGTACTCTCCCTGATGTGAGTGATAATCTTGCATTTTTTTGTATATGGAGATGTAATATATCAAAACCTCCTCCTAGATTTATATTGGTTAGGAAATTTCCATCAGTAATCTCAGAGGATTTGGCTGAAGATTTAAATAATATAGATTGCACTTATCTAGATGTGATCCCTGAGGTAAACTGTGCAGTGAAATATTTTAATAAAACTTTAGCTGATGTACAGAATAGATTTTTTCCTCTAAAGACTCGTAGGGAAAGAGACATAATAAATAAATGGATAACGCCAGATTTATTTAAATATATGAAAGAGAGATGCTCCCTGGAGGCTTTATAAAAAGCAAAAAACAGACCAAAGTTTTAATAATTATCAGTGTTTACGTAATCTATGTAAGGCCAAAATAAGATTGTGTAAGTCAGAGTTTTAGCAAGCTAAACAGCAGAATAATTTGAAGAATGCTAAGCAATTTTGGTCTGCTATTAAGGAGCTGACTGCCCCAAAAATTAGTGCTGTAACAAATCAGATGAATGTTGGTGGGAATCTTACGTCTGAGTCGTATATTATTACTGAAGCCTTTCTGACTAAATTTTCTGATTTTTCCATTTGTACTAAGGATTTTTCCTCCTCACACTCTCAGGGTCATTTGTGTTTGAAAGAGAATTCTCTTTCTTTTAATTTTTGGCAAATTAGGCCTAGCGAGGTCTTGAGATTATTAAAACAATTGTCTGTGAATAAAAGCTCTGGATCAGGTGAACTCGAAAAAAGGTTCTTAAGACTTGTAGCTGAGTATATATATGTTCCATTAACTAAAATTTTCAATCTATCTTTGATTACGGGTGAATTTCCATTTTCTTGGAAAAGTACAATCGTAAAATCTGTGTACAAGGATGGATTAGTAAATGAGTTGGATGGTTATCATCTCATTTCTCTGTTTCCTGTTTTGGGAAAAATGCTTAAAAAATTGTGAATCATCAAATGGTGGAGTTACTTGACTCTGTGAGCCTCCAATCCCTGGTGCAGCATGGCTTTCATAAACATCATGGTACAGGTATGGCCTTGACCAAATTCACGGATTATGTTGGCAGAGCATTGGATAGTGATAAGCTTGTTGGAGTCATATTTGTGGATCTGTCCAGGGCCTTTGACTTGGTAGACCATTGCGTGTTGCTCCTGGGGTTGGAGGACCTCGTAGTCAGGGGCTCCCCATTGAGATAGTTTGCTAGTTATTTAACTGAGTGTCCATTGCAAGTTAGCTATCAGGGAGTCCAGTCTAGAAGTAAAATGATGCAGGTGGGGGTACCCCAGGGTTCTATCCTGGGGCCCCTACTTTTTTCTGTGTTTATTGATAATTTGCCAAATTATCTGGTATCTACTGAGGTTTTGATTTACACAGATTATATTATTCTTTATATTAGCTCACCATCAGAGGATGAAATAAAATTAAATCGGACCTCTAGCTTTCAGGTACTAGATCTGTGGCTACGTTGTCATTGCCTTCTTTTAAACACAAAGAAGACAAAGAGTATGCTTTTTGGATCTAAGTATAAGTTAAATAAATGCAATACTTTTGGAGATTGTAAGTTGTGAGGGTGTTATTTTGAAGCAGGTCTTTCAATTTAGGTACTTAGGACTTATTTTAGCTCCCTGTTTATCTTATTCATTACATATTAAAACCATTTGTGGAAATATTAATCAAAGGTTGGGGACTTTGTTTAAGATGTGAGATATATTGTCTAGGGAAGCCAGATTTGCAATAAGTCAAAGTGTATTGCTATCAATTTTGAATTACAATGCATTTCTATTTGTGAATTTGGCTAAGTTTGATGCTTCATTGTTAATAACATGTCATGCTATATGCAGATTTGCATTAAAGCATCCATATAAAACACATCATTGCAACTTATATTTAGCAACATCTTGGCTTCCCCCATCTTTATATTCTCAATATAGTATAAGTTGTTTAGTTTATAACACTTTTGCTTTGGGTATAGTTTCTCCTTTGTCTTCATTGTTAAACATTAAGATACTCAATGGGGTCATACGTTCCAATGCTTCTGTTATGTTAACTATTCCAAAAACAAAATCCAGATTAGGTCAGCAGGAGCTCTCTAATTATGCTCCTGTATAAGGAATAAAGAAATAAGATTCCATGCACTTTATAACATATTGATGGAAAAAATGCTTTTAAAGCATCAGTGAGACAACATTGTTTATGTTTAGTGGTGTGCAATTGTTAATAATGTATTGCTTGCATGTTATCATGTTGTGTTTTGTACGATTGTATTGTATATTAATTTTGTATTACATCTTGACTGTAACATAGATTATGGTCCCAGGTGGCATTTGAAAAAGGGCCTTGGCTCATATTGTTCACCCGGTAAACAAAAGTTTAAATAAAAACAGACAACAAGTTCCAGTTGAGTTAGACAACATTTCTGATCTACAGTTTATAGCAAATTAGTCAAAATTAACAGAAAAGAAAGACTTTGATGCATTTCTAGGACAAGAGACAGCTGGGAAAGCCAGATTCACGAAAGTAAGTACAGCAGCGTAGACTAAGGTCTAGTCAATGTTGTAGCATGGAGAAAGATTACTTGGCACAGTGGCAGGGGGAGATAGCAGTAGGCATAGTTATGTCAGGCAGGAGAAGTGAGAGGAGGCTCTTCTAATGGGGGTGCCTAGTTTGTCCCACAGGCTGGGGAGCCAGTAGGAGAAAGCAGATTTGTCAGATGCCAAGGATGGGCAAGGTATATGAAAGGCATGAAACATGGCAGCTGCACAACTGAGGCCGAAAAAATGGTATGACTGTACAGCCAGAGGCAGGACATATGCCATAGGACAATAGGTAAGACCACTGAATTTTGGTTTTTACCCAAAAAAGCCTGTAAAATTCCAAAATTTGGACTGCCTGCACACTGGTAAAAGCAAATAATTTTATGGAATTTGGCATTTTAGGCCAGGTCAGTAAATCTGCAGAACTTGCTTTTTTTCTTATATTTGCTTCCTGTAGGATTTTCAGTTTGCTTCAATTAATGTTCTGTATATTAAGCCTTGTTTTATTTTGATTATTTATACACATTCTGAAAGAATAACAGTTGAATCCTGGTGAAATCAAGAAATTAGTTTAGCAATCACCAGTGGAATTCATGGAATTCCAAGTCTTGAAAATGGAATTTCATTATTTTAATCACGTAACTCAGTGGGCTTGACAATAGGGAATGGTGCTAATCCCAGTGTGACAGAACAAGCTGCAGACAGCATGGGAAGGTCTTTTGTAGTGGTGAAACTGGTGAATGAAGTGAACTATGCCATGGGACTGCCCAACAGGAGGTATAGATAAAAGAGTTTATCATGTCAACATGGCAAAACCTTCTCATAACAAGGCAATAGGTTTTCAGTCAAGTAGGCAAGTGTGGGGAGGAGCGACTGAGATCTATTACAGGAGAGTGAGGGACATGTCAATTGTCTCTGTCACACTCTTAGAGTAACTGAGGCCTGCACAGGTGACACAGATGAGGGGATGCTCCATTACATCAGCATGGTATTCTCAGCAAGGCTGAGGTACACTCAATTTTCAGAACGCTGTGTTCACAAGAACTAAGGCATCACTGAACCAGTATGCATACAGAGTTCCTGACAGAGTGAAAGGTTACATGACGGAGGAGGTAAAGGAGATGCAGGAATTCTGGGTTGTCCAGGAATCTAGCAGTCCTTCAGCTCCCCCCATCATTCTTATCCCTAGAAAGGATGGAACAATGTGATTTTGTGTGGATTACTGGAAGCTTTATTTGTTCAGGGTGTCCAATGCGTATCCAATTTAACAGACAGATGAGATAATACAATAGCTAGGTGGAGCCAAGTCCCTATTGACTGTTGACCTGACAAAGGGTTACAGTATGGTCCCTTTAACCCCTGAGGCTAGGGAGTGGTCAACAATTATCACTCCATTTGTCCAGTATGAAATTTGTATCATGCCATTTGGAATGAGGAATACACCAGCTACCTTTCAAAGGTTGGTCGACTGAGTGTTATCCAATTTAGGTGTCTTCCCCATAGCTTACATGAATAATGTTGCTATATTTAGGCAGACCTGAGAGAAGTATCTCACACTTGAAAAAGATACTCAGAAGACTGCATGCTACAAAGCTTCAGAGCTGTTGTACTGAGTATCACTATGATGCTGCTTTTAGATATCTTCTCCCTAGAGTACGGAAGTGCACAATAACTATGTTAATGCATCTAGTAGGGTTGAAATGCAAGGAGTACAGGCAAGGATCCTGACGAGAGGAGCCAAATGAGCTTACCCCCAAGCTAGCAGGGAAGGATTTGGGGACGTTGCATGGGGGGGTATAGGAGGGAGGAAGAGCAAGGAGAGGAAGGGAAGGGGACAGGATGGAGAGTGGTCTCACTGAATGTGAGAAGCCTAGGCAACAAATCAGCTGAGTTACAGGCACTTTTGACAGTGGGGAGGGTGGATATTGTGGCAGTCACAGAAATGTGGACCACCGAGTACTGGGACTGGGATATGATGATCCTGGGGTATGGGATATTCAGGAAGGATAGGATGGAGGGGAGGGGGGGGCATGACAATATGTGTGTGAGAAGGGATAAGGTGTGTTAGGGAAGAGGTAGAGAAAGGCAGGACAGAGGCCCTATGGATGCAGTTCCAGGACTCAAAGAAAAGGACACTGAGGATAGGGATAGTGTACAGACCACCAGCACAAGTGGAGGACCTGGATAGAGAAGGGTCTGTAGAAAGGGAAACACAGTGGTGGTGGTGGGGGACTTCAATCTACCTGTGATGGATTGGAGCACCCCAACCGGCATGAGTGCAAGGGAACAAGTCATATTAGATGCAGTTCTGGACAGCTTCCTGGTGCAGTTGGTCGGCGAATAGACTAGGAAAGGAAGAACTCTGGACCTGGTATTATCAAATGGAGAGGCTGTAAGGGATCTGAAGGTGGAATACCCTCTGGCTGGGTGTGACCACCACACGGTGTAGTTCATGCTCAATATGGGAAGGGGAAAAGGGGGTACGGGAACCAGGGTGATTGATTTTAAGGGGGCAGACTTTAAAATGATGGGGAAAATTGTGGGTAGGCACCTGGCGAGTATTTAGCTTAACATGGATGCTTGTCAAAAGCAGGAGATTATTAAAACAGGACTGGTGGAGGCTACTGGGACATGTGCAAAGACATGTAGCAAGAAGGGCATGGCAAAGAAGCTCAGTTTGTTAACACAGGAGGTGATGGAGGGAGTGAGGGCCAAGAGAAAAGCATTTCAGAGACTCAAGAAATCAGGAGAAGAAGGCGACAAGGAGGAGTATATGAAGAGATCCAGGGAGGTAAGCAGGCTGGTCAGAGTGGCCAAGGCTTCAAGAGAGCTGAGGCTGGCACAAGATATCAAGGATGGTGAAAAGGACTTCTTCAGATACATTAGGGAGAGATGGAAGGACTACGATGTAAGGATTAGGAAGGACGGGGGTGGGTAGAGATGGAGGGGGATCACACAGAGGCACTAAATGAGTACTTCTGTTCTGTGTTCACAAAGGAGAAAGGGGGCAGATACCTTGGGGGAGGAAAGATGAGGGTGGGGGGTGATTGATACAGGGATTATGAAGGCCAGGGTTCTGGAGGGGTTAAGAGCACTGAGGGTGGACAAGGCACCGGGTCTAGATGGCATTCACCCCAGGGGGCTAAATGAACTGGTGGTAATCCTGGTGGGACCACTGACTGACCTGTTCAGTACCTCCCTGGACACAGGATGTGTACCAGAAGACTGGAGGATGGTCCATGTGGTGCCCATTCACAAAAGTGGCCCTAGGGATGAGCCAGGGAACTACAGACCAGTGAGCCTCACATCGATTGTGGGAAAGCTCATGGAGACAATCCTGAAGGAGAGGTTGGTGGCATTTTTGGAGGACAGTAGACTCCAGGATGTTCAGCAACATGGGTTTGTCTTGGGACGATCATGCCAGACAAACCTAGTTGAGTACTATGACTGGGTGACCAGGGAACTGGACAAGGGCCATGTAGTGGATTTCAGCAAGGCCTTTGATTCTGTGCCACAATGGAGTCTAGGGGGAAGCTGGAGGATACAGGGGTGGGAACAAAAATGGTCAAATGGATTGCCAATTGGCTGAAGAGAAGGCAGCACAGGGTGGTAGTGGGGGGGGGAGCTGTCATCACCAAGGGATATGACAAGTAGAGTGCCAAAAGGATCGGTACCAGGACTGGTGCTGTTTGGGATATTCATAGCAGATATCGCACATGGAATCTTGAGTAAGAGCAGTCTGTTTGCAGACAATACTAAAATGGGAGCTGTGGTACATGACATAGATGGGCAGAAAGGGCTGCAGGACAACCTGACCAAACAATAGGAATGGTTGCAAACATGGCAGCTGGAGTTCGACACCAAGAAGTACAAAGTACTGCACTTTGGAACTAGGAACCAGGGGAGGAGCTATCAGCTTGGAGGAGTTCAGTTGGAAAGCACTGGGGAGGAGAAAGACCTCGGGGTGATTATTTATTTATTTATTTTTTGTACTTTATTTCTTCCCCCGGGGTCCCCAGGTCGGTTTCCATCCTAGCCACCCATCCAGCCCCGTACCCTGATATCAGGCTGCATCTCCTGTTCCCCCATGACTTACCCTCTGTGGCAGGGTGGCGAGGAGCTCCCCCAAGCTACTACTCACCTCAAATAGGATCCAGTTCAGGGAGTGCCATTCAGGGTCAGGGCCTGCGGTGGGTGGCTTCTCATACAGCTGACCTGGGACCATTTTTCCTCATTTCTACTTGCCTGAGAGTGGGGCATGCAATGGCATCAAGGGATGAAGTGCGCACGCTTCGGCACGTGTTCCTCCCGGCACCTGCCCCACTCAGTGCCTGCTTGCAGTGTTGGTGCTCTGACACCCAGTTGCTGCCAGATGTCAGGGATGCACCAACCACTGGATCCCCCCTCCCCAGAGAGGGAGAAGAGTCCCTCGGATGCTCAGTCCCTGTCTGCCCCTACCAACCCCCGGTGGCCCCGCTCATTCCTGAATATGGGTCACTGGTGTAACGCTAGGTAAGACAACCAGCACCTCAGCCCTCAGTGCCACTGGGCCTTCAGGGTGATTATAATGGGGAATATGAACAACTCAGCACAGTGCAGGAAGGCAGCAGCAAAAGCCTACAAGATGCTGGGATGTATAGTGAGAGGTATCTCTTCCAGGAATAGGGAGGTGATCCTTCCCCTGTACAGGTTACTGGTCAGACTGCACCTGGAATACTGTGTGCACTACTGGCGCCCATTACTGAAGAAAGGCATCAGATTATTAGAAGGGGTACAGTGCAGGGTGACAATGATGATCCAGGGTCTGAAGGATATGTCCTATGAGGAAAGGCTGGCTGAGATGAACATGTATTCACTGGAGGAGAGGAGGGATAGGAGATATGACTGAAACTTTTAAATACTTAAAGGGGACTAACAAAACGGATACAGAGAGGATCTTCCAGATTAGAAGTGGGAGAAACATGAGAGGGAATACATTGAGATTGGTGGGGGGAAGATTCAGGAGGGAAATCAGGAGACACTTTTTCACTGAAAGGATGGTGGATAAGTGGAATGCCCTGCTTGAGGAGGTGGTAGCCTGTAGTATGGTGGGGGGTTTTAAGAGGGGTTGGGACAGAGTGAGGGGAGGGATAATTAAGAGGAGCGGGAGACTGGGTGTGGAAGCTGCAAGTTGAGGGGCTAGCTGCACAATTGAGCAGACTCAATAGACCATTAGGCCTGTTTCTGCTGGAGTTTTCAAATGTTCATATATATGTTCATAGTACAACATAAGGTAATTAAAAATTCGAGTTCAAAGTCTCTGGGACCTTGGCAAATCAGTGGTGTGGTATTCTCTGAGGTTTTAACAATCATTCAGCACAGGGTTGGCATTACCTTAAATATCAGCACTGTCTTGATAAAGTAAATGACATAGTAATGCTTGCATAGAGGGTACTGATACTAGGGTAATGCCAACACTGCTTTCTATGATCATTCAAACTCTGAGGAACATGGCCCTATAGTTAGGATTGAGTATCCTGTTTCATGCTAAACCCTGTTTTTTGCACGTTAATAACTTTTGTGTTCTTTGATGACATAGCCCAACATTTGGCATGTGTGATCAGGCTGCCAGAATCTCAACACGTGTAAAGTTTTGTGATGGAATCCTGTGTGGTTTTTGAGACATGGAGTGCCAAAAAACAATAAAAAACACAAACATTTGATTTCCCTATACTTAACATTGTGTATGGTACTTTTTGCTCTCACCTGCAACCTAGACTGTGTGGAATTTTTTTCATGATATTTTCAGGGTTGAAGGGGCCCATGCCAAGAATGTGTCTCGGGAAGGTTTGGTGAATAAAATTTGTACCGTTGTAATGTTTTTTGAGTCAACGTTCTGGTGTGACTGGTAAAAAAAAAATATTGTGAAAGGTAAGAAAAAATATTGCAAGTGGTTATTTGTATAATTTACTTGTCATGGGGAAAAACAATTGAGATGGCTGCCATTTTCTTTTTACTCTTTAAACTTACAAACAGTAAAAGTACATATGAATTATGTATTTTTAAAAAATGAACACCCACACCTAGCTAAACTAGACCTGTTTAGCTAGATTCTGGTGTTTGTTTTTTTCTAAAGTTGCCAGAAATACCTATTCTGAGCACCCAAAATCCAGGGTGCCCAGCTTAGTGAGAGGTGCCACTCACCCACATTATCTATAGAAGAACAGCAAGACTTTCTTGACTTCTGTAGCCACAGCTGGAACTCATTCTGTGGGCTGCAGTGGGCTCCCATTTCCCATGTCTAGTGGCACACCCCACCTTCCGATCGTCATTCTTGCAATTCATATATCTTTCCCTGGTGTCTAGTGGCATGCCACATCCTCCAGTCACCATCCCTGTAATTCATAGACCTTTCCCTGGTGTCTAGTGGCACCCCCATCTTCCAATCACTTTCCCCATACTTCATGGAGCTTACCCTGGTGTCTAGTAGCACCCCCACTCTCTGATTGCCATCCTGGTAATTCATGAAGCTTTCCCTGGTGTCTAGTGGCACCCCCACTCTCCGATCACCATCCCCATAATTCCTGGAGCTTTCCCTGGTGTCTAGAGGCACTCCCCCACCCTCCAATCACCATCCCCATAATTCATGGAGCTTTCCCTGGTATCCAGTGGCACCCCCCATGCTCCAATCTCCATCCCCATAATTCCTGCATCTTTCCCGGGTGTCCAGGGGCACCCCCTCCTTCCAGTCACCATCTCCATAATTTCTGGAGCTTTCCCTGATTTCTAATGGCATCCTCACTCTCTGATCTCCATACCCATAATTCTTGTATCTTTCCCTGGTGTCTGGTGATATCCCCACTCCCCGATCACTGTCCCCACAATTCCTGAAGCTTTACCTGGTGTCTAGTGACACCCCCCCACCCTCCAGTCACCCTACCCATAATTCATGGAGCCATTTTTTTTACATCACCTTATGAACTTGACAACTGTCATTTTTTGAATCCTGGCTAAAATGTGTTTTCACTCATGTGGCACGACAGGACGTTTTGGCAGGGATTTGAAAATTCTCAGCACATTGTTCATGAGGTGGGGTTAATAACAAGGCAATGCTGATAATTTGTTTGCTGTTTTGGCTGGAATGCAAGTGCAGGGCCAAGAGGACCCTGTATTTCCATTGCAACAGCTATGCACACAGCTATGGAGGAATGGGAGCACAGTGCCCAAGGGCCCTGCACTCCCACAGGGAAATGAAGATGTGATAATAGTATCTCAAAAAGTAAGAAAAATTGTTTACAAAAGCTGCTTTAATGCACCAGTTAGGATAACTTTACACCACAAAAGTAGGGAAATGTGATATTAGGGTTGCCAACCCTAACCCTAATGATTCCCAACCCCCCACCCCAAGCAGCAAAAGGAAAAAAAAATAGGGGTTTGGGTCTCCAGAGTCTTGGTGAATCAGTGGTGGGGTCTTCCTTGGGGATTGTCAACTCTAATGATCACCCTTCCCCTTGTTGGCCCTGAGTGAAGAAAAGAGATCATGTGTGACATTGTTTGCTCATGGAATGTGGTAGGCATTAGGGTTGACAACCATCTGGACCCTGTACTCCCACACGCAAATATGGATACCATTAAGGACTGATGGGATGCTCCCACAAGGAAATACAGATATGATTACAATATCTCAAAAATTATGGATGGATGGCACTGTGCGCTCCCATCATTATGCAGTGATAGGAGTGCAGGCCTTATTCATACATACATACATGAAAATACCCAGAGGATTATGGAGTAATGGGAGTACAGGGCCCTTCAGGCCCCATGCTCCCACAGGGAAATAAGGATACAATTACAATCTCTCAAAAATTATGGATGGTTGGGAGCGCCCACAAGCAAATAAGCCTACTATTATACTTTCTTAAAAAGTAAGGAAATTCTCTGAAAATAAAAACTTTGTTAATGGACTATTTGGGTTCCAGAGACAAAAGTAGGGAAATACGGTTTGAGGGTTCCCAACCCTAACACCCCACCCCCACCCTGCATGCTGGAAGAGGTGTGAGAGTTGTGTCTTGTCATTGTGAACCATAATGCTCACCCCATTCTCCTATACTCTAGCCATCTTAGCTTACTTACTCATAGAATGGGGTGAGCGTTAGGGTTCACAACCCCAAGACACACCCCTCATGCCTCTTCCTGCATGCAGGGTGGGTGTGGGAGTGAAGTGTTAGGGTTGGGAACCCTAAGACTGCATTTCCCTACTTTTGTCACTGGAACCCTAATGGTGTATTAACAAAGTTTTTTTTTTGAACAGAATATATATATATACTGTATATATATATATATAGATATATATAGCTATATATATATATATATAGATATACCTGTATATCTGTGTGTCTGTGTGTGTGTGTGTGTGTGTGTGTGTGTGTATCTATATGTATAAAATATATACAGGCTTAGTAGTGCCTGTTTATTAGGGTTGCGCTGGGGGTTTTATTAAAATGTGCAATTTTCAGAGCCTTATGTCTCAACCATCTTAGACACTAAGACTGCAAAATTTGGATTGCACCTTATCAGTCCTAGGATCTCTTAGACCACCAAATTTTATGATGATTGGATTTGTAGAGTTTGAGATATTCAGGGCTGAAAGTATGTATTTTTTTCCCTCAGTGTTTGTGCTCAGATAGCTCAAAAATGAGAAAGAGTTAAGATATGAAACTTACTGGTTTTGTAGGTTTAATATCAGAATATTTCCTTTTGGGTTGTTTGTTAAAAATATTAATTCATGTTTAAGTAAATTGTAATTTTTTAGTTGTGCATGCACACTGAATAAAAATTATTGAGCAAAATTGCTAGAACGACTCCGAGATTTTTTTCTACGTTAAAATATTTCACAACCAAAAGGTTTAACCTAGTGTGACTTTTTAGAAACTGAAAACTGTAGTGTGAGCTAAGTGTTTATGAGGGAGGGGAACTATGAGGAACACAATGCAATTTGTTTGTTAAAGTAACTTGCTACAACTTATTTATAATTAATTAAAAACACAAATACTGCCAAAGGAATCCTTTACGATTTTTTTTAATGCACCTGAAATACAATTTTTTCCCAACTGCTGTGCAACGGATTTCGTACTTTGCGTGCAGTTTTTTAAAGTTTTCGTATGGGATGTCTGTGTCCCAGTCTTTCATTCTTTTTAATTATAATACCCTCCCCACTTCCAGCTGCAGATGCCAACCCTTGCTATACCCTACTACCATTTGTTTTCATAATTGTAATATCCTCTCTACTCCCAGACAACCCATGCTCTGCCCAATCACCATTTGTTTCAATAATGATTAGACCCTTCCTACTCCCATCTGCAGATATCCTTCTGTGCCTTGCCTGATCCCCTGGTGTTATTTAAATAACTTAATTACCAGCCCCTACTGGCCGAGGCTGACTTTCCCTTTCCTTTCCTGGTGCCAGGTGTGATTGAAATTAAAAGACCAATCCCCCAGCAGAAGCTGACCTCCCTCACCCTACCTGATGCCTGAGGAACACAATGTAATTTGTTACTTAAAGTAACTTGTTACCACTTACTTATAATTAATTAAAAATACAAATGCTCACAAAGGAATCCTTTACCATTTTTGTTCTATTGTACCTGAAATACAGTTTTCTTCACAACCGTTTTGCTATGGATTTGATACTTTCTGTGCAGCTTTTAAAAATCTTTGTATGGGATGTCTGTGTCCCAGTCTGTCATTCTTTCACACCGGTCCTCCACGAGCCACACTGGCTGCCAGTGAGGTGGAAGGTTTCCTTCATGGTCAGGTTACTGACCTATAAAGCCCTGAATGGGGGGGCAGCCTACCTGCAAGACCTTCTGATTCCTCACCACCCATCTTGGGCTCTACGTTCCTCTGAGAGTTGCCTCCTGATGGTTCCAAGGGCCAGGCTGCAGCAATTGGGGGACAGGGCATTCTCGGTTGCTGCACCAACCCTGTGGAACTCATTACTGCGACATCTGCAGGAGGCACCCTCAGTGGAAGCCTTTAAAAGGGGCCTAGAAATTCTGCTCTTTGAGCAGGTGTATAATCAGATCTGATAAAAATCATTATTGCCTACTGATATATAAAATCTATTACACTAACTAGTATTTTATATTTGAGACTATGGTCTTATTAATCATTAATATATTTTATTGGAATATTGTTTATTATTAAGAGTAGGATAGCTAGAACTGGTTGTGCTCTGCTTCATATGTCATTTTAATATGTACTACATGTATTTCATGATTGTTAAGCACGCCGAGCCTCAGGGAAGAAGCACTATATAAATAAAGTTCCTATCCTAATTATAATACCCTCCCCACTATCAGCTGCAGACACCAACACTTGCTGTACCCTATTACCATTTGTTTTAATAATTATAATACCCAACCCACTCCCAGCTGCAGATGTCAACCCTTGCCATGCCCAATGAATGTTTGCTTTAATGATTAGAATACCTTACCCAGTCACAGCGGCAGATGCCCTACCAGTTCCATGTCATAACGGCGAATGATTAATGGCAAGTATCTAATTGGAGAGTGCAGGTTGCCGAAACCAGTCAGCGAATGTGCACAACAGCGGACCCTCAATTAGCGAGGGTCCACAATACAAACTTGGGGTGCACTACTAGTAAATGTTTTATGTGGGGGCTATGCTCCCGCACCGCCAATCTTTTTATAACCAACTACAGGATGGGCTTCACACTGGGTTAGTAGATTAACTCTACAGGGGGATATGCAGAGGATGGGGACATGGAACCAGGAGATCAGGGAATGAAATAAAAATGAAACTGTTAACTCCCAATGGAAAAAAAAACACTTACCATCCCTAGTAAGCCCCAAACCTGGTACCTTTTTATCTGCAGGTAAGCACCTTCCCCACTACATCAGACAGCTAGCTGCAAAATCCCTTGGCAAGCTCTGACCCTTTTACCCACTTCCTGTCCCTCACCCTTCTGGTTGCTCTCCTGCTTCCTTACTATTTTTACCTCCACCACCGCTATAACCCCCTCTTGTCATCCTTGAGCAGTAGCCCACATATCAGGTGCCGAAAATGATTCGCTCAAAATAGAGACTCTCATTTGCAGTCACCCATATGATGGGATAACCTGCCCTACTATGTCTTCCCAATCCCCTGGTGTTATTTAAATAACACAGTTTACTTGCCCTTCAAGCTTGAGCTGACTTCCCTCACCCTTTCTCATGACAGGTGTTATTTAAATTAAAAGATCACCTCCCTTTCCCAGCTAAGGCTGACCTCCCTCACCCTTTCCAATGCCCTCCCCAGCTGAGGCTGACCTCCCTCACACTTTTCAATACCCTGTGTTATTTAAATTAAAAGATTACCGGGGGGATCACGTGATGAGCTAAGCGAGGGCGGACGTACTGAGTGTTGCTCCTGGGCCTGCCCGATCTAAATAAGTTTATTAAACATCTCCGTTTGTCGTGAGGGCGGTGAAAACATTGTCTGGTTTGGTGTTTTAGCGCTTTCTCTCCTGGCGTGCTTGCAGGAGTGGATACTCGCTTAGCCGACGTCTTTAAATTTTCTGGCGCCATGGAGTGCGGAAGCCCAGAATTTTCTGACGCTCGAGCGCCGGCCTCTAAACGCCCGAAACCCCCATCACCTGTGCCAGAAGATCAGGACGCATACTTGGGTGGGGAGGAGAAAGGCCAGTCACCTCCGGATGACTTAGCCGAAATCAAATCTCTGCTGCGAGGCCTGGTTGCAGATTTCTCAACAATCAAGCCAGCTCTGAATGCCCTGGCAATGAGGATAGGGGACTTAGAAGCCAGAACCTCCTCACAAGAAAAGAAGATGACAGCTCATGAGCAGGAGCTGGTGGTTTTGAGGAGACAAGTCAAAAAATTGGAGGAAAGGGTGGATGATCAAGAATCCGTGCGGAGAAATAATTTAATTTTGGCAGGCTTGCCAGATCGATCGGAAGGCTCGGACTGTATTTCCTTCATCCAGGGACTATTACTTAGGGTCTTGGGCCCAACGCCCTATGGAGGGTGATAATATTGAGAGGGCTCATCGCTCCCTAAGGAGATTCTCCCTGGGCTCGCCTCAGGGTTATTATAATGAGGTTCCTGAATCATAGGGAGAAGGCCCATGTCCTTATGAAGGCGAGAGCTCTTAAGAACCTGCACTGGAATGGAGCTGCAATTTGGCTTTTCCAGGACCAGACGCCGGCCATTCGGGAGAAGCAGAGAGAATATGTGGATATTAAGAAAAAGCTGTATCTTGCAGGAGTGAAGTTTCGTATGCAGCATCCAGCTACTTTGGTGGTCAAGCTCCAGACAGGAGATCGGAGATTCCTGACAGCAAGGGATGCTGCAGAGGGACTGAAAGTTGAATTTCCAGATTTATTTAGAGTGGCAACTTGAGTCTCCAAGGCAAAAGGTGTTCTTGGATACAGTGGAGATCTGAACTGTTTTGTCTATAAATGACTCTTTGCTGCACCTTGGCTATGTTGGAATGACTGAGCTTCCCCCCCCCGGCGATCTTTTGCCCGCTATGGACTTGAGGATCTTTACATGGGGGAGGGAGGACACTGGAGCTATTATGAACTGGGGGGAGAAGGGAATTGTTATATTTTATATTTTGGCTCTTGTTTTTTTTCTGTAGAGGAGACAAGTAATTTTGTTTAATCTCACTACAGATTTTGGGGGCCTAGAACTGCAGCTCTTGTTGGCTGGCTCATTTAGTGTTCGACACTGGATAGGAGGGCGATCGAAGGATCGGGGGGTTGTTTAAATGGGTTAGGGGTTGGGGGGAGGGGGAAGAGAGAGAGTCCAGTCTGCATAATTGTCCACATTGGCAGTCTTGGTTGGGCGACAAGGAGGGGTATAGTATGCCTTGATGTTTACGCTTAATATGCTATCTTGGAATGTCAAAGGTCTCAGATGGAGGAAGAAGAGGTTAGTTGTTTTAAAGCATATTTGAAACTGGGGGTTCAAATAGCTTTCTTGCAGGAAACCCACTTGCTTAAGGAGGAGTTGGCGTTGTTGAGGAAGCTTTGGGTGGGTCAAGTTTTTGGAGAGGGGAATGCCAAAGCTTCAGGGGGTGTAGCGATTTTGATTGCTAGGGGATGTCCGTTCGCCCCCCTGCGATATCAGGCGCGGGAGGACGCGCGGGGAGTCTTTGTAACGGGCACCATTTTGGGGAGGTTATTAACAATAGCTTCTGTTTATGGTCCCACTCCACCTAATCCAGATTTTTTTGCTACGTTGGAGCAGGATTTATCCAGCCTCTCATCCCACTCTTTAATAATAGCAGGGGATTGGAATCTCTGTTCCAACAACTCTCTCGATAGGATACCCCCTTCTAGGAAGCCACCCTCCAAGGCACAGATAGCAATGGCTAGATTCCTTGAAGTTGCTGCACTGACAGACCCCTTCTGGCAATTTAAACAAGGGGATTGCAATATGACCTTTTATTCTGGGGCTCATAAAATCCAAACACATATTGATTTTTTTTTTGGTAAATCAGGAGGCCCTCCGAGGGGTTAAGAGTTTGCTGGTTTATGGTAGAATTCTATCTGACCACTCTCCAATTTGCCTCTCTTGGGCAGTGGACTCAGCCCAAATGAAGCCCTTCAGATGGAGACTGGATGAATCCTTCTTCTGGATTTATAATATGCTACCTGCCTGGAGGAAGCTCTTAGGGATATTATCTCAACTCAGATTCCTTCCCTTGACAATAAGGCCTTAGCTTGGCCCACACGTAAAGTTTTGTACGCTAGTGTAGCCCAGACCCTCACTATCAGGAGGAATAGGATGAGAAAAGCCAGGAGGAATTTATATGGGAGCCATTAACTCTCTTACTCCTGGAGGATCTAGTGAGGAGGTGGATCGGGAACTTCAGGATTTAAGAGGTGAGATGACAGACATTTTATTTAGTAAACTGGAGGCTAGGGCAGAAAGGATTCAAGCTGAGTATCTCTTACAAGGGGATTTGCCAAATAAACTTCTTGCCGCTAGAGTTAAAGAATGGGAGGCCACCATGACAATCTCTTTTTGGAACACCAGGGGAGGTGGTGACGGATCCGAGGCCATGGCGGATACTTTGCAGATTACTTTGTTGAATTATATCAAGGGCATCAGGTGTCCCGAGGAAAGAATGCGGGGTTTTTGGATGATATATGTCTGCCAAGCTAGATTCAATGCAATCTCAGGCTTAGCGGCCCCTATATCAGAGGCTGAAATAGAGATGTGATTAATAACTTGCCCAGGGGCAAACACGGGACCAGACAGCCTTACTGCCCAGTTTTACAAGACCCATGTCCAAACCCTTACCCCTTTGCTTTTGGAGTTTTTTTAATATTATGTCAGATGGGTTCCACACTTACCATTATATCAGGCTTACATCACACTTATTCTTAAGCCAGATAAACCCGGAGAATTAGTGGGAGCTATAGGCCCATTGCCTCCTGAACCAAGATATTAAATTATTATCTAAGATACTTGCTAATAGAATTTTAAAGGTTGCCCTCTAATTATTAGTCAGGATCAGGTTGGTTTCATCCAGGCAGGGGACCCCATGATGCCTTGCGAAGCTTCATCATGTGCTTTTGGAGGCCGCTGACTCTCCCTTAGATTTGGCGCTTTTCTCCTTGATGCTGAGAAGGCCTTTGATAGGGTCTCCCACTCTTTTTTATTTGCTACTATGGAAAGGATGGCTTTCCGGAGGGCCTTCTCAGGGGCATTAAGAATCTCTATGCCCTCCCCACGGCCAGAGTCCTTTGCAACGGTTTCTATCAAGAGAATTTCGCCTTGTAATGGAACCAGACAGGATGTTCCTTTCCTAATTTTATTTAATATATATTTGGAGCCCCTGTTGAGGGCGATTCAATCTGACCCTGAAGTATGGGGATTGTGGTCAAGGGAGGAGTTGAAGCTCTCGGTTTTTGCAGATGACATCCTTTTGCATCTCCGAGACCCGGTGTCGAGTTTTGGGAGGGTCTTGAGATTATTAATAGTTTTCGGTGGTCTCGAATTATAAGTTGAACCTGAATAAGACTCAGGTTCTTCCTCTTACCCGCATCTATATAAGGCAGATCTGGAGTCCTGGCAACTGAAATGGGCTCCAGATGGTATCAAATATCTGGTATCTGGGTTCGCTAATTTGCACCAGGGTGTTGAGGTAAATTTGAATAATATTCTGATAGCAGTTAGCGGACCTGGATAGGTGGAATAAGCTCCTTAAATTTTATGGCCAGATTGGGGTTAATTAAGATGAACTTATTGCCTAGGTTTCTGTATCCCATATACTTGTCCCTTATGTAATTCCCCAAATCTGGTTCATCAGAATACAAAACTATTTTCTGACTTCCTATGGAATTTTAAACCCCAAGGAGGAAACACTCAGTTCTTTGGCTTCCCTCTAGTTTAGGGGGTCTTAAGTTTCCAGATCTTCATTTGTATTATGTAGCTGGGCAATTATCTATAATGACTCGATGGAATAGTTCTTCTGAGGGAAAGCGCTATACTCCAGTCTGGCTGCATATTGAAAAGCAAATCTTGTTGGATAAGGGTATTTCCTGATTCACTCCTTTTCATTAACCCGGCCGATTTGCCGGATATAGGTAAAGATTCCCCAATATTTAAGACAGTCCTGGCTTGGTGGTCTCTTTTATCCCCAACTTACAAAAAGATCCAAAGGGGCTGTAGAGATCAACCTATTTCTGGTAATCCCAATATGAAGATCGGTGGCCGGGTAATTGGGAATTATTGGGCTCCGCAACTTTCTAATCTTGTCTGGGCAGACTTCATTCTAGATGGTAAAGTGGTGTTTCCCCCTCAGTGTAGTGACATTAACTTCTTTAAGAGGATTCAGGTTGCTAAAATGTTGCAGAAACTACAAAGGGATATCTTACCTCCCTCAGGAACCCCATTTACGTGGGATAACCTTAAGGATCTTAAGGATGCGCATAGACCTCTGTCAGCGGTGTACAATGTACTTCTGAGCTTTTTAGAAAAGGGTTCTCTGTGAGGTTGCATACTGGGAAAAAAAGGTCTCTCCTCTGAGACCGGATTGGGATGTGATCTGGAAGAGCGTAGCTTACATACCTATTCCCAAATATAGAACCATGCAACTTTTTATATCTTCTAATTTGTACTATACCCCCTCTAAACTCTGTGCTAGGAGGCTTAGACAGACAGACCAATGTTTTAGGTGTGGATTGAGTCTGGGAGATACCTTGCATATATTCTGGGATTGCCCCAAGATATCTCCGCTTTGGGTTCAGGTTAAGCAGAATATGGACCCCTTTAAATTATGCGAGTTTATTCTCCCTGAGATTTGTATTTTAGGGACATGGCCCAAATCTCACGAGTGCAGGCTAGATGTCATACAGCACTGATGTCTGCTTTGATTAAAGCTTTTGTTTTGAAGCATTGGAAGAGCGATTGTATTTATACATATGATCAGTGGATAGCCGATCTTATGAGGTCTTTAGGCAGGCTAAGGCGGCAAATGTATTGGGACGGTAGAAAAGGAACATATATTAAGAAATGGGGAAGTTTAGAGGCAATATATTCACTTCAACTTAACCTACCCATTCGTCGGTCTGTCTGTCTAAGTGTAGATCACTGTAGTGACGAGTTAACAAAACAATAATTTTTGATATTTATATTGGGACTAAACGGGATCTTTCTTCTTTTAATCTTATGTTTGGAGGATTTGGTGCGTCAGGGTGCTTACCCAATAGGGATACCTTAGTGTGGACAGGTACAAGACTGCCAACAGGGTTTTTTTAGGGCTCTCTCTCTTCCTCGGGACACAGCTGCAGGTCTGACCCCATTAGATTATAGGGCTCTTGGAACAATAGGCCCTTTGGCTTAGGCTCAATTTTTATGTTTAGTGGTGTTTGTTTTGTTTTCCCTTAGCATGAGCCGATATTTATCTTGGATATTGTTATGACTGTATGAATGTTTAGATATGGGGGAGGGTGTTCTCTGCAGCTGTGATTGTATATAGATACTGTATATAGTTTACCTGCCCAGTTTTGGGGTGGGTACCCACGGTTGGCCGGGGGGTTGTGGCTTGTCTGTCTGTACTTTCTCCTTTTGTCTTGTCCTTTTTTTTCTTCTCTGAAAGTAAAATCTAATAAACATGGGTTTAAAAAAAAATTAAAAGATTACCTCCTCTACCAACTGAGACTAGCCTCTTTTACTCTTCCTGAAGCTCAGGGTTATTTAAACTTAATTATTACCTACCCTTCCCAACTTAGGTAGACCTTTCTCACCCTTCTTAATGCCCAGGGTTATTTAAACTTAAGTAATACCTCCCCTTTCCAGCTCATCCTGACCTTCCTCATCCTTCCCGATTCCTGGTGTTATTTTAAATTAAAACATTACTTCCCACTATCAGCTTAGGCTGACTTATTTCACCCTTCCCAATGCCCGGTATTATTAAAATAAACAAACTCTCCCTCCCAGCTCATTATCATAAAGCAAAGTTACTAATTTTGGCCCTATGCACTATGTTATTTAGGTTACTTATTTAAAGGCTAAAAAAAAGTTTGGGCAACCAAAATGATCTAGGGCATGAGGGACAGAACATAGGAGGAGAGGCTGAGGGAACTTACCATTTACTTCCTGGAACACAGACGAGAGAGGGAGGACATGATAGAAACTTTCAAGTACCTGAAGGGCATAAACAGCGTTGGTACAGAGGAAATCTTTAACTTAAGGAAGCAGGGTACAACAAGGGGCATAGCCTGAAACTGGTGGGGGTAGATTTAAGAAGGAATTGAGGCAGCACTTTTTGACTGAAAGGGTGATGAAGGGGTGTAATGAGTTACTGGAGGAGGTAGTGGCAGTAAAGACGGTGGCCAGTTTCATGGTGGGGGGTGGAACAGGGTGACAAAGAGAATTAGAACAGGAGGAGTTATAACTGGGAGGTGGAAGGGGGAGGGGAATGGGAGGGAAGTGGAGGACTCTAAGAGAAATGTGTTTGTGGGGGGGGGGGGACAGCTCCAGGGAATTAAATGAGCTACACACTAAAGCAGACTAGATAGACCATTATGGCCTGTTTCTGCTGTCAAATTTGTATGCTCGAATGTTCGTAAGTTAAAAAAATCAAGTTTTTCTTTTCCCAGTTGTGACTATCTTTATTGTCCAGTTGCTCTTTGTATTGCCTATACAAATGATGATTGAAACACTACTGCTGGTGTACTTATTTTTTAATCAGTACCTTGCTTTATGTCCAGTGTATACGAGATGTGGGCTTTGCCTAACTGAGGCCAGTTCAAGCGACATTTCTGCATCCTAATTCAAACTGTGATTTTTAGGGATATATTATTTAGTTATAAATACAAATTAGTATGAGAAAGAGAGAAATGTAAGTGTCTAATTTTTATTTCTCACTACCCATGTATCAATGCTTTGTTGGGGGGGGGCACACGGATTGCTATATGAATTATCTCCCTTTTGGAAACTACAATATAGAAAGAGAGACAGAGAGAGGTAAAAGCTGTCTGATATGATTATTGGTCTCTCATCAGAGCAGCGAATAAGACGCTTTTTCTCATCCAGTGGTTCATACTAAAATCGGAATAATTTTATGGAGTTCATTATAAAATGTCATACAGTTTAAACTACAGATTTATTTGAAAATACTCATTGCTAAGGTATTTTTATCCAAATTTCTGGAGTCATACATAAGCTATGTATGAAAAGCAGGGTAGTCTGCAATAACACTAGAGGCATATACTATTAAAAAACTGAAAAATAGGATGCATGTACAACTGAGTGGTAGAGCACTGCATGTACCATTTTCGTATTAGCGTCTCTGATTGAAAATCAGAATTGGGGGAGTCACGTGATGCAAGTGCCTGCATAATACCCTGACTGCTCGGCTCTAGCCTCCCGTCTCTGTTTTTCAGTCAAATATCAGTTTGAAAGGTGGTGTAGCAGTCAAATTTGATACAAGACTCCTGCCTAAAGTGCTGGAGGGTGAAGAGATCCCATTTTGGTAGCAGATGGAGAAAGAAATGCGCAGAAATCATGGGAAGCATACTCCGCCTGTCTCTCCTGTGAAGGCTCCGAAGAAAGCCAGGTCCTCTCCAAGTGCTGGGGACCCGGAAACCGAAATGGAAGCTATGGAGAATGAACCGTTAACACTGGCGAGATTTCTTGCAGAGTTTAAACCTTTCTGAACAGAACTTCATGTTGTTACTGAAGAATTAAAGTCGGTAACCCAGGCATTGGAGGACTTATCCAGACATACAAGAGATAATGAAGCTAGAATCACATCTATCGACGCCCGCTCAGCCAAACAGGAACCGGAGTTGGTGGCTATCCATCAGAAATTGTCCAGAATGGAAATGAAAATTGAAGATTTGGAAGGGAGGAGTAGACGTAATAATGTAATTATTATACGTCTACCGGAGAAAGAGGAGGGGGCTGACCCTATAGCGTTTGTGCAGAGGCTCCTGTTAAAAGTTGCTGACCCATCGCCATTTGGCTCAAATTATATGATAGAATGAGCCCATCGGGCTCTGAGAGCAATGGCCCCCTCTGGGCGCCCCCCCACGCACCTTAATCCTCCACTTTCTGAACTACCTGGAAAAACAGCACGCCCTCCTCAAGATTAAAGAGCTTAAAGAGATCTCCTGGGAAAATGCCACTTTGAGGATAACCCCAGATTTACCCTTATCAGTGCAGCAAAGCGCAGAATACCACTCTATAGTGATGAAGCTGATTGCCTCCTCTACCTGATTCCGCATGGGATACCCAGCGAGTTTGCAAGTTCTTCTGTCTGGCTCTTGGGTGAATTACAAAGACCCGCATGCAGCAATGGCAGGCTTAAAGGTTGCACTCCTCGACCTGTTTAAGTGAACAGAAATCTCCTCATCCTGGGGTTGAAGGTTAATTTCTTGGAGCTGTGGGGCAATGAGCCTCTGATGAAAGTGCATCTCCTGGCTATATAAAGATTGGGTAGTTTTGTCCAGTGGATTGTTGGCTCCGGTTTGAGGTTTGGGGCTACGAGTGAAGACTGAAGCGGTATGGTAATTTTCATGCATCCTGCTTGGTGTGGAACTGGGTGAGGTGCAACACAGTGCTCTGAAGGACAATTTCATCAAGTTTCAGAGATCTAACAAGTGGGAATGGACTGAAGATATTTGTTTTGTTAAGAGCCGTCAGTTACACCCTTCTCGGGTTTGGCTGCATTTAGCTGTAAGGACTAATAGGCATATTTAGCCACTACAGAGCGCCAGTTCTCTGTTTTTGTTCTGAAACTGTGTAAGTTTTTTCTATTGCAGGTTGGGCTTCTGTTAGCTGGTTTTGCCGATGTATGCAAGAATTCTCCTCGATACTTTTACTGAGGAGGATATTTAATTTTCATGCAGGAATGAGCAGGGGCATCAGGTAGGAAGTGGGAAAGGATGCCTCTTTCTCCTGGTTACTTTTTATTTCTCAGGAGACGGAGAGTGGAACCCTGTATAGTAATGGGGGTTTCTATATTTCCTTTTCACCGGGGTTAGCTGGAATGGGCAAATACGGGGCAATTCTGGAGCGAGGGACATATGGGGAAGAAATGACAGTGTGGATCGAAGTTTAACTGTCTGAATTTAAAGTATGCACCACTATATGGGAGGAAGGGAGCTTAGCTGTTTCCTGCTCCCCAGGTAATCTTCTGTTTTTCTTTGTTGCGAGGGTACCATTATGTTACGGCTCAGTCTAAGGAGGGTTCAACTGAGTTTTGATTTTTTAAGGGTTCCTTTCCCTCACCAAGAATCTCCCTGCAGGACAGCTAGGGGGCAGTTTTTTTTGTTTTTGAATAGTGTGCTCAGCTGGAGCTGGATAGACAGTTGGGTTGCAATAAGTGCAGGGCATGGGGGGCTGAGCTGAGATCAGGAGGGTAAGTGCATTTGACATCGTGGACCATGGACGTTTTTGTGAAGCGAACACTTCTGTAGTGTGTCTGGGATGGGGTTAAGTATTATTTGGGGTTTATAAGGGGTCAGTGTGGGGGATCGTACTGTATTGGGGAGAAAGAGTGGGGCAGGGGGAAGGGAAACGCAGGTAGGAGATTATGGGGACCCGTCAGGTGTAGAATTATTTTATGGGGTTTGAAAATCAGGGATTGTTTACATCTAGGAAGGTTTTACATATATATAACATCCAGATATTAAATGGGTACTCTTTGTGACATCGTTATGTGGAATGTCAGCGGGGCCAGAAATAACACAAAAAGGTACAAGCTGTTGAAACACTTACAAATGGAAAAAGGGAAAATTATTTGTTTATAGGAAACGCATTTGCTCAAATCAGAAACCGCTTTGTTTAGGTGACAGAGTATAGGGCAAGTGTATTTGTCTGGAGATAGTACAGCCAGCAAGGGAGTAGCTATTCTGATCACAAGACAAACCCCATTTTCCTGTGAGGAAATCATTAAAGATTCCTTGGGATGGTTTCAGTTCATTTTAGGTACGTTATATAGATCAAAGGTGATAATTGGCAGTGTCTACGGCCCAAACATGGATACACCCAGTTTTTTTGTAGATCTTTTAAAGACCTTGTCCGCATTTGTCCCTATCCCGATGTTTTAAGGGGGAGATTGGAACTTACCATTTGACTCGGAATTGGACAAAGATGGTAGAAGAAGAAGTGGGCTAACTCCCGCTCAAAGAGCTTTAAGGGAATTGGTGGATAGTGTTGGTTTATGTGATCCATGAAGAGTTCTTTATCCCTCACATAGGGAATACACATTCATTTCAGCTGTGCATGGATCCAGATCTAGGATTGATTATTTTCTGATTAGTCAATCTGCCCTCCCGGGTCTGTCACAATGTACAATATTACCTGAGGTAATCTCAGACCATTCAATGGTCCGTTGCTCAACAAATCTATCCCCTAATCTTCCTAGACAAATGAACTGGAAACTGAACGATCAGTTATTATTCTCCCTGGTAACCAAAAATAGCATCATTCATATTATAGAGCAATACGAAGGGGTAAATTTAGATTCGACAGGTAAAGGGATATGGAATGGAGTGCACTTAAATGTGTTCTAAGGGATGAATTAATCAGATTGGCAGCAGAAAGAAAGAAAAAAAGGGAGAATAAAGCTATGAAATTACTTTGGCAAATCAGGGAAGTAGAGTGTACCCTCTCCGGGAACACCCCCACAGTTATTAGAGAGAGGCCAATAGGTTTAAGAAACCAATACAGTGACCTCTTGAGGGAGAAAGCTGAATACGCTCTGCTAAAGACAAAAGCCTGGAGTCTGACAGGATTATACGGAGTATTACATCCCTGTCGGATGGGGAGATCAAAACTCACCCAAAGGAAATTACCCAGGAGTTTGAAAACTAGTACAGGGAGTTGTATAGCCCGATGAGTTCTAGACCCTCAAAGAAGGAGGTGGAAAGATACCTTTCCTCTTGTCCACTCCCTTCGTTGCCGCCTGAGTTGGGAGGGGAGTTGTCCCATCCCATATAAGAGGAAGAGATTGTCACAACAATGAATTCACTTACCCTAGATAAAGCCCCAGGCCCTGATGGGTTTCCCCCTAATTTTTACAAATGCTTTGCCACCCAGTTAGCCCCTGGTTTAAAAAGATTATTTCAATGTATTTTGAACTCTGAGAAGGTGGACAAGCATTTATTTGCAGCCCTTATTATTGTTATCCCCAAAGAAAATAAGGAGCCAGATAAAGTGTCTAGTTACAGGCCTATCTCATTAATAAACTACAATGTTAAGATTTTAGCAAAAATCTTGGCAAATCATTTAGCTAAAGTAATGCCCCTACTCATTCATAGTGATCAGGTAGGTTTCATGGCGGGCAGAACGGCCTCTGACCAGCTACTCAAACTGGCTAATGTCTTCTCTGCATCCAGGGATCATTGCTTTCCTTGCGGGTTGGTCTTGGGGGACGCGGAGAAGGCATTTGACAGGGTGGATTGGCAGCTTTTATTTCTGACCATGGTGAAATTCGGTCTCCCCCTCCCCTTCATTAAGAATGTCTTCTCACTATATAGTCAGCCGAGTGCACAGATCTATTTTAATGGTGTTTTTCCTTCAATATTTCCCCTGTGCTTGGGAACTAGACAGGGATGTCCCTTATCACCCCTTCTTTTCAATCTTTACCTGGAACCTCTTCTGACAAAAATAAGGCAGGACCATAAGGTTCAAGGTGTCAAAGTAGGTTCATATGAGTTTAAACGTTCTGCCTATGCAGATGACATTATTCTCCATTTAACTCATCCCACTAGCACTATACCCATAGTCATGGGGCTTATAGAGGAGTATAGCAGGTTCTCCAACTACAAAATAAATAGAGAGAAAACCCTGGTGTTCCTGCTGAACTCTAAATTATTCAAGTCTGAAATTACTGTGTTGGGCTTACAATGGAGCCCACATAAGCTCAAATATTTAGGAGTAATACTGGCGCAGAGTGACTCCAAGATGGTGCAGCTGAACTTAGATTCGATTAAGAATTCCATTCAACAAGACCTTACAAGGTGGGCCAAACTCCCAATATCTTTATGGGGAAGGGTGAGTTTAACGAAAAAGAATGTGTTACCTAGGGTACTTTATCGTCTAACCATGCTGAACTCCTGGCTGCCATTAAGTTGGTTTAAAAACTTGCATGCAATAATATCAGCCTTCATTTGGCAAGGGAAAACCCCATGCAGAGCCTATTATAGAATGGCTGCCCCCAGAGAAAAGGCCGGGTTATGTTTACCACATATGGGACTATATTATTAGGCAAGTAATGCCAGTAAGTACTTAAAGTGGATGGTAACTCCCATAGAGCATGGTTCACTCTCTTATGTCCCCTCATGGGTCAAATTAGAAGCGGATTTAATAAAGGAATCTGGTATTGATCCGATTGCCCTTCTTTACACTTCACCGAAGTCCCTCCCCACTGATTTATTTCCCACCCTGATAAAAACCTCTTTAAGAATACATGCATAGTTATGCTCATTTTTAAAATATTCCCCCTAGTAAAGATAGGCACCAACCTCTGTGCCAGAATCTGAATTTAAAAATTGGGGGGAAATTGATTCAGGAATCTTGGCTTCCTGAGTTAAAGAGCTTAAGGGTATCAGACCTCTTTCAGGAGGGGAAATGCCTCTCAGCCGTGGATTTAATCAATAAATATCATATGGCCCCTAGTCAAATATTTAAAATTTTTCAGCTCAGACATTTAATGGTGCAATCCCTTCAGAAGTTTGATGTGTCTCAGCCATGCGACGGTCTATTTGAAGCCCTTGCCTGGACTGTATGGGAGCCACATGTAGTTTCCAGATTCTACAACAGTTTATTCAGTCAAGCATATCAGCATCTTGAGGGTACCCCCCACTACTGGAATACTATTTTAGGGGGGCCAGGGAAGGATTGGGACATAATTTGGTAGCATACCTATAGTTATATAACTCAAGATAGACTGAGAATTATGCAATTTCAATTTCTAAATAATATGTTTTGGACCCTGTCCAAATTGCATAAGATCGGCAGTATTCCCGATTCAAAATGTAACCAGTGTCACCAACAGGAAGGAACATTATTCCACATTTTTTGGGAATGTCCCAGGATTAAATCCCTGTGGGATATGATTAAGGAAAGAGCAGATTCGTTGTTGGGACTCGAACTTCTCTTTAGCCCTGAGGTTTGTCTATTGGGAGATTACTCCAGTGTCAAGGTAAAAGCCAGAAGGTATTATATGGCTATCATATCATCATCACTCAAAAAGGTAGTGCTGAAATATTGGGTGGATGGTGCCTCAATTTCCTACACAGAGTGGTTGCAGGAATTGCTTTTTAATTTGAACATGGAGAAATTTAGTGCGAACAGAAGGAATTGTTTGCTGAGGTACCGCAAGGTATGGGAAAGACTACATGAGTTGTACCTACTCCAGACAGGTGCTTATTCTTCAGGAGTACAAGACTAAGTTGGATGGTGTTTCAACAGTATTCGTCACGTTATAATTTTCTGTCTGCTTGGGGAGGCGGAGAGGATAAGGGGGGAGCAAGAAGCATCTGGATAGTGTTTCTGGTCATGCTCATAATGTTATTAGAATGCACTGGATATTGGAAGAACGTATGTACTTACAACTTGTTCTGTAATGGGAAAAATTTGAACAAACTTGAATTTCAAAAAAAAAAAAGAAAATCAGAATTGGATGAACACTGAGTTTTAGAAAGCACATAACAATAAGCAACATAAAAATATACCAACATTTTAGTATGTTATTTTTATAGTAGTAAAAGTGTTTGTTCAGTACAAGCAGTCTTGATTATCATGGAATCATTGATGTACATTGATACTTTAAATGGGTCAGTGGAAGTACTAGAAATGGAGGCTGTAGATAATGATAGTATCCCTTTCAGAGTAAATAAATAATGTCATTCAATAATAAATAAACTCTTTTTTGGGTTTATAATCCAATTCATCTTATGACAACTGTGATGCTCTGCCATCTGCTAATGGTTATATGTATGATATTTGCAATATAAATATATGGTATGTGATTGTCTGCCTAGGACAAGCAGCCAGAGTGTGAGAGACTTCACCTTTGACCTTCAAGGTGTCAGTGAGGATGTCATGAAACTGACCAGTGAAACCTAATTAAATGCCTTCCTTCCAGAGGGACAGTTTATTTCTTTTTATAACCTGCTCCTGCTTCTGAAGTTGGTTCCCACCTATGCATTTTATGACACAGCAGGAAGGGAAGTAATTTGCCTGATTCCTCTTGGTTTTCTCACATAAATGGGGACTAGTGACAGGATATGGGTTTATAAGCCATCAAAGGAACCTGCTTGCAAAGATTGTCACATATTTTTTTTTTATTGGTAACTACTGATTCCAGCCAGCAGAAGAATAATATCCTTTTTGGATATCCCTAATCAGATTACAGATTTATCACATATCTAACAATTACCTCATGGGTGACATCACCAGGGGGTGGAGAAAACTGACTTTAGAATATTACTTGCAAGAGAAGTTTGTGAAGAAGGACTCTTTGAAAATCAAAGACATACTTAGTCTGTAGACTGGTAACTAGGCACTTTAGAAAGATAATTCATCTGGAACTGTTAAGTGTTGGTGGTAGGTGTATTTGTGTTCTGTAGCTTCCCATTAATTTTATGTGATTGTAAGTTATTGATGTATTTGTTCTGTGTTTGATAGTTAATTTATTTACAATTTTTAGTAAACAATATTTTCCTTGAAATACTGCCTATGTTTCTCAGTTTTCTTCTGCATGTGGATGCTGAACCCATGTTAATTCTGATAGCTGTTAAGGGCTTGAATGTGTTACTAATCTTGCTAAAGGTAAGAATATACCTAGGTCTCATATTGAGTCATAAGGGTAAATTTTGAAAACCTGGCTGGTGGCCCCTGGGTGAAGTATTATATTGCATTTCCCCAAAGAGAATATATGTCTGAGCCTGCTAATTGGGTATGCTAGCATAAGGTTCACATTTTGACCCCCCAGGACTCGAGGCTAGTAGGTAATTTGGACCCAAAACAGACAGGAGGATTACCCTGTCTGTCTCCTGTTCACACTATTGCACTTCAAGGTTGGCACTGTGGGAGCAGACAGCCTGACCTGCAGAGCTCGTTTCAGACAACAACTGCCTACTTCCCCTCAAAAAAACACATACAGACCTCACAGTTTGTCAGTTCACCCACTCATGAATCTTTGTTACAGACACTCAAGCAGTCAAGTCAAATAAGCAAGGCAAGGCAAAGGTTATTTATATAGCACCCAATCCTCATGGGATCTGAGCTCTTTACAGAGTTGGACAAAAATCATAAAAAAATGAATACCAGTTTATGGATGAAATAACATTTTTTAAAGTGACAGAATGCAATCAAAGCACATGCCTTACTTATTTACTTTGAAGGTACTGCAAGTCTATAAGCCTTTGCAAAAATCATATTTACAATAGTTACACATATACAGTATGAAATAAAACTATGGATATCAAACAAACTCAGATAACTACCATATGGGAAGATGTAGCTAAATAAATATATATTTTAAACAAATTAGGGTATCCTAGAGGTGCTCATGGGCATGGCACTAGAATCATGTACATGAGTTGGAAACAACAATTAATTTGCAACCTTAGAACTGTTCAGTAGAACATGATTTTTTCCCTTTGCCATTTCTGTGGTGTATTATATCACACTGTGCAGCATGTTTTGCATGGGCTTATTTAAATTTTCAGTTGTATCAACTCATTCAATGAGCAATCAGTAATGAAACTTTTCTTTTTCTTGTCTTGTTTACTCTGAACACATTTCAGCCCCTAGTTAAAAATGCACACAAGGGAATTACATTTGTGAGTTGTTGAAATTAAAAATAAAATGATATATATATATATTGGGGCTGTGCATGGTCCAAATAGTATTTCCAGAATACTATGAAAGGTAGGCTTGCCGAATATTCGGATGGACATTCCGAATAGTTCACTATTCGGCTACTATTCGGGACGTACTATTCGGTGGGTGAGATTTCAAAATCTCACAGTGCTTTGCTTGCCAATCAGAGGCTGTTTTTGGAGTTCAGAGCCAGGAACACCATGTGATCTCCTTACTCTGAGTGTGTAGATGAGAGGAGACAGTTGTTTCTCAGAGAGCTAGTTCTGTTTAGTTTATCACTTGTAACTTTTATAACTGTTTAAAAAATGTTTTGTGTGTAATCCAGTTTTTACATCTGATCACCTTGTGACTGCATCTGACTGCAATTTTGTTTTTCATCCTTGAAACTGGGTTCAGTTTCAAGGAAAAGGAGAGTCTGTGTGTGAGTGTATCTGTGTGTGTGTGACTGCATGCTGACTCCCCTCCCCCACTGCTAACAGTTTCACAGCTCAGCTGAAGCAGTGTGGTTTGATTTTTTGCTTAAGAACCAATTAGTTCTTATCAGGATTTTTTTTGTCAACAAAGTCCAGTTTGGCTTTTGCATGTAGTGGGTAACTGTTACTGGTATCAATAACAGTGAGTGGCTCAAGCTTTTGCTGACTGCCCTATCCCCACTGCTGTGCTTGCTTAGCTTTTTGTTCCAAATCCACACACAACCCCTGTGGTATTCTCTATTTCTTTTTTGAAGCGAATTGGTATTTTGGTGTAATCAGGTTCAGGGTTTGGTTCCCTGCATAAGTGAGGTGTGATTGTCATCTGACTCCCTCTTATCTGCGTTGCAGCTTACCGCAGCGCATACATCATCCGTGTGTATGTTGTATTGTTGTTTTTGCAATCTGTGTCCTGCAAGTGCATGCACAGTTGTCTGCACGAATTTTTTTTTTGAGATTTATAAAGCAGCCTTTTTTTTTCTCACTGGGTCAGGCTTGGCCCATTGAATTGTTGTTGACTGTAGTCTGGTTCTTGGCTCAGTTCCCTGTACAACTGAGTAAGGAGGGTGTATCAGGTGACTCCTCCCTCCACAGCTCACTGCACCTGAGTGGCCTCCTGTGCATGTGAGTTTTTCCTTTTTTGTGTGTCTTTGCCTCCTGTGTGTGCACTACTGTGAGTGTGTACACGTAAATTTTCTGTGAACTGCTTTAGTATTTCTGTGTGTGTCAGGTGTGACTCACTGGGTTCTGTGTGTTGTAAGTTGTTTGGTGCACCTTCAAAGCTTGAATTGCTGTACTGTATGACTTCACAACTAACACCATACAAGTAAGAAGTTGTTTGCTGACTCCATCTCTTTCTAGTATCAACTTGACTTTATTAGCTGCTACATACGTGGTGTTGCTATTGTTGTTTTCTGCAAGAAGCACCAACATAAACAAAGACACTAATCACAAATAATATACAAAGTAAGTTACTGACCATGTCTCATCAATCCCGTAAAAGTGCATGGTACAGCCCAAGCAAGTCATCTTCACCACCAGTCGTAAGTGGTGAGGAACCGGGTGAGAGAAGGTCTGTTCGTATTCGCCACTCTAAAATAGTTTTCTCTGCTGATAAGCCTTCAGGTTCTGGTGTCAGTAAGATTGGGGGTAGTACTAATACTACTATAACTTCAACTGCTGCCACTACTATTACTAGTACTGCATTTGCAGCACCATCATTTTATAAAAGTAGGAGGGCTTTACAGCTGACATCTCCAGTTATACAAGAACAAGAACCCACCGCCACTACCAGTGGTAGTACTATTCACACAACTGCCCCCATACAGGTAACATCGCCTATCAGTGTACTCCTCCCCACCACCACCAGTGCCGTTATTTCAGTAACCAGAGCAAATTCTTTTTGTACTGTTGACACCACCACTGCCATAACAGTGTGCACTGTTATTTGTGCTCCTTGCACAGCCACTGTCACCACAACCTTTGCTTCCATTAGTAGTCCTGAGTGTTCTGCTGTCACCATGACTACTGCTGCCAGTATTACTATTAGTTGTAATATGATGCCAATTTCTTCGACTGTAACTCCTGATTGTAATTCTGGCACCAGGACTACTGTCGACAGTGCTACTACCTTGCCAAATGTGCCCATGACCATAGGTACTGTGACTAGCACTGACCATGAGACTGTTACAACGACTGCACCAATTGTGTTGCCAAAACATACTGTTGCTCAGCCTCGCAAGTTTCCTCTCACCACATTTCCTTTTGCTGATGTGGAAGATTTCGAAGAAGAGCATTCATCTGGTTCTGAATATTTACCAGAGCCTCAAGACTTGCTAAGTACATCATCTGACAGTGATACCCACCTAAGCGAATTTGGTGATGAGGCCGAATATGCAGCATATCTGTGTGAGAAGCGCGAATGTGCAGCTGCCAAAAAATGCAGTACTTCTTGTCGTGGCAAGCAGGCCGGTCAGGGTCACCCTCCTCCTCTTACTAAAAAAAAACAAGCAGTCCACCCTGTCCTTTCAAAGAGTTGTGTTAAGTTCAGCTCCATCTGATACACAAAGTAGTTTTGCAACTACATCTGTTGCTGAGAAAGAAAGGGGTAGAACAACTGCATCCACTGCACCCAGGTCTGATAAGGGGCAAGGGGAAAAACATGCCCGTGGTCACCCTATTGGGGCATGTACTTCCACTGTCAGTGCAAGGAAAAGTGTGGTGTGGCTGTACTTTAGTGTTGTAAAAGATGATCCAACAAAGGCACACTGTGTGTGTGTGACTGTACTATAAGTCGTGGTAAAAACCTTTCAAATCTCACAACAACATCAATGATGAACCATCTCTGAATGAAACATCCCAGTGCACTTCAATGATCTACAGCTGTTCCTCCCCCTCCACAACATGTGCCTGTCACCCCCCTCTTCTGGTACTGGTCCAGTAGATGCACAAAGTATTGTTAGTGATTCTATTACTGAGACAGACAGTGTGCCCTCATCTCCCCCCTACACCACTTATAGTGCATCCCCATACAGGAGCATCACCCATTCTGCCTTCTTCTGCTCAATCATCTATTATTGTAACACCCTCCACCATGGGTTCAAAGTCAAAATCAATGCGATGTAGTACCGCTTTGACTACACCCATCGCGCAAGTCTTCCATGCCTGCACCAAATACCAGGCATCACACCCTACAGCACAGCAGATCACCAGTTTAATTGGCGAGATGATGACCTTGGATCTGCAGCCATTTTCCACTGTGGAAAACACAGGTTTTCGTAGGCTGCTGCAGCATTTGCACCCTAGGTATAATATACCATCACGGACCACATTTTTACATATTGTAGTACCCAACATTTACCATGTTTTGAGAAAAAAGTTGCAAGACTACTAGTACAGGCTTTTGGTGGAGTTTTCCACTGCACAACTAACACATGGACCAGCATGAATTCAAATCATGCATATATGTCACTGACTGGTGTGTTGCAGATGTGGTAGCCACTGGTGGTGATGGTGGTACTGGTGCTGGTTCTGTCTCTTCTCCCTCTTCCTGCAGGTCTGCTTTGCTAAATGTCAGTGTTATGGATAAACATACTGTCATTCCTGCAGAGATGTTGAGCCCATGGATTGATGCCAACAATTTGCAGGTAGTGTTTGTGGTCACAGACAATGCCACAAATATGATAAAAGCACTTAGAGATGGCAATTTTGATGGGATACGCTGCTTTGCTCATACACTAAATTTGGTGGTGACAAAGGCTTTGGCAAACACAGCAGAGGTAGATCACACAAAGTAGCCAGAAGCATATGCAGCCACTTCCATCACTCTGTGAAAGCCACAAACCATCTGCATCAGCTACAAGAGCATCTTCAAATGCCGCAGCATCATCTCACCCAGGATGTACAGACCCGGTGGAATTCCATAAAACTATACCAGAATTTAAATTGATGTTGGATCATTATTTGATTGGTAATGGAATTAAAGGATATCAGTAGATTTAAAAAAAAAAGAAAAGGCGAGCTAATGGACTATGGTCTTAAATATGCTCTGTAATATCAATGAAATCAATGAAATCCCACCTATTACATACTGCAAAGGCTTCTGGAGCAAAAGTGGGCCTTTCATGAGATAAGCATGGAAAATGATATAGGGGGAGTCCTCGGACATCAGGACTGGGCTGTGATTGAGGGCTTGGGAAAGGTTTTAGCACAATTTGAAAGGAGCACTCGTGACCTTAGCTCTGATTCTGCACTGCTAAGTCAGGTAATTCCTGCTGAACAGATCCTGAAAAAATCCATGAGGAGATTCAGTGAAAATGCTGAGAAAGATCCAAACCAGACACCAGGCACAGTAATATCCCTTGTGGAAAACTTCACCACAGTACTAGAAGTTAGATTTTCTGATCTCTGTTCCAATAAAAAACACATATTTGCCACTATGTTGGATCCATGTTTGAAGTGTGAGGTACTACACCTTATAATGTCTACTCACAGGGTTACAGACATTTAGAAGCAGATGTGCTCAGAACTTAGTTTCTGCAACCTTGGGTCAATGAAACCAGCAGGTAACCCTATTGATGAGCCAGTCTCAGAATCACAAACTGAAAGCAGCATGGAAAACCATGAGAAGGAGGGTGACTGTTGGGCTGAACTCAGCTCATCACTACAGGCTGAGCAGCGGAAGAGAACAGAACAGCAGCCACAGCTGGCACCCAATCTGCTGAACAGTTGTTTCAATGAGCCTCTGGAGTCATTCTCCATAAATCCAGTGGAGTACTGGATCAAAAGGATGAAAGCATCTCCGCACTTGGTACAGTTGGCCCTTAAATATATCTGTTGCCCCCCTACCAGTGTACTGTCTGAATGAATGTTCAGCACTGCTGGGGATGTGGTGGAATCTCACCGATCCTCACTTAACCCAGCACATGTGGAACAACTTGTGTTTATAAAAATAAATCTACCTCACCTTGGGTACACATATGGCCACTAACAATTGCATTAAATAATTGTCTTGTACTGAATACAACATTTGTGTGTTGTAGCATTGACCCATACACAAGCCATTCTGTGTTAACCATCCTTGTTCTGTTAGCAAATAAGCACATGTTAACATTCATATTCAAAGTCATACTAACACAAATCTGTGACCAGCACCCTTTTCCTTTATTACTTCCACTGTCATGGTGTATTCGTTTTAATGAGCATGCCCTGCAGTTCCCAGTTCCTACAACTGCCACAGACTTATTGATTGCTGTTCCCAATACAAAATCCTCAACTGGTGCTGCTACATCTCTCATCCCCTGTGTTGCTCGTGCCCATATTCCATCGATCCCTTTAACAGCTTTCCAGGTGCCAGTAACCAGTGTGGCATCACCAGTCTCAAGTATTTCACATGCATAAAATATGGCAGCTAATAGTGTGTCATCTCCAGTCTCAGTGTTTCCCATGCCTGAAATATGGCAGTTACAAGTTTGGCATCTCCAGTCTCAGTGTTTCCCATGCCTGAAATATGGCAGTTACAAATGTGGCATTACCAGTTCTCAGTGTTTCCCATGCCTGAAATATGGCAGTTACAAATGTGGCATCTCCAGTCTCAGTGCTTCCCATGCCTGAAATAGGGCAGTTACAAGTTTGGCATCTCCAGTCTCAGTATTTCCCATGCCTGAAATATGGCAGTTACAAGTTTGGCATCTCCAGTCTCAGTGTTTCCCATGCCTGAAATATGGCAGTTACAAGTGTGGCATTACCAGTTCTCAGTGTTTCCCATGCCTGAAATATGGCGGTTACAAGTGTGGCATCACCAGTCTCAAGTATTTCAAGTGCATAAAATATGGCAATTAGTGTGGCATCTCCAGTCTCAGTATTTCCCATGCCTGAAATTTGGCAGTTAACAGTGTGGCATCTCCAGTCTCAAGTATTTCACATGACTGAAATATTACAGTTACGAGTATGGTATCACTTGTCTCAAGTATTTCACATAAGTGAAATATTCCAGTAACCAGTATAGCTTCACATGTCTCAAGTATTTCACATGATTGAAATGTTCTGGTTACCGGTTTGGCATCACCATTCTCAAGTATTTCACATGCCTGAAATATTTCAGTTACCAGTATGGCATCTCCAGTCTCCAGTATTTCACATGACTGAAATATTCTAGTTACCAGTATGGCATCACCCATCTCAAGTATTTCCCATGCCTGAAATATTCCGGTTACCAGTGTGGCATCACCAGTCTCAATTATTTTCCATGCCTGCAAAATTATTGCAAAATGCTTCAGTATCCTGCAAGGAGCAGTGTAATTCAATGGCAGTTAATCTCTAGTCATCCAATATTTTGTGACAGCATTTACTGCAAAGTATTGAATTGCATCTTGTCTTACTTCACTGTATACTATTGATACATAACACAATTCCAGAGAAGGTGGTGAGATAGACTACATGGATGATGACAGACAGGTGTCTCTTTATTAGACGGTCTCAAATATTTTTCTCCCCAAGCAAGCCTTTTAGTTCTTGTAGCACTGGGAATAGTACTACTACTACTAATACCACCGGCAGAATGATTACTACTACTGGTGTCACCACCTGTTCCCTCTATACATTCACTATCACATCCTTTTATGCAGTAGTAGGAGGGCATTAGTGCATACATGTTTTGTGCAGGAAGCAGCAGACACCACCACCAGTGTTCCCACTGTTATCACTATGGCTGCTACATCTACAGTCAGTGTGCTTCCCATCACCACCAGTGCCATTCATGCAGCAGCCACCCTTTCAGCTGTCACCACTATGACAGCCACTGTTACCACTGTTCTTATGCCCATGGCCAAAGCACCGTCTACCCTGTGTCTGTGGATTTATGTGATAACCATGGAAGCGAAGTCGCGATTGGTGGCAGGGCAGGTATATATCACTGAAAATCTATTTCAGTGATGTACACCCCCAACACACAGGAAAACAGTGCCAGGGACTTAAATTTTGATTGTTCATGCAGTGGGCTGTGCCCCTTGCATTGCCCCACACACCCCCTACTAAAGAATTCTTAACTCCAGGGAGGTGCATGTTGGGGGGGTGCAAAATCTGGAGGAAAAAAACATTGGGGCCAGGGCACACAAAAATGTAGGTGTGCCCGGACCTGAACCTGGAACCCTTGCACCTTTAGGCTGACAACCACCAACCACGCTATGGGGCCAGCTTGGCAGCCCCACACCAACCACACCAGGCTGACCCTCCCTCCCTTCCGTCATGCTGGACCCTGCCCCCCCACACACGTACACATATAGTGATGTCCTGTTGCTATATGCACCCACCTCCCCCATCCGGTCACCCTTCTTCAGCAGTAGCCCCTTCGACATGCACCAGGATTGAGTTGCCATTATTAAAAGCACTCAATCACTGATGCCCATGTCATGGGCTACCATTTCTGTGACCAAGAACACCCTCCAGTGCTGACCCAATGCAATGCTTGATATCGTTTTCGGAGTGCTATATGTGTGGTGTGGTGGATCAAGTGTGCGGCATGTAGCTTGTGTTGCATTAATGAGAGCTCTGCGTTGGTGGTTGAAGTCTCATTGAGGTGTATATGCTACACTAGGTTTAATGGGTGATTAATGGTGTTGTTAAAGTGCTTTTTTAAAGTTTCCTTAAAAAAACACCTTTTCTGGCCAAATACCGAATAACGAATACCGAATATTCGGCCGAATATTCAGGAAAAGGTATTCACACAGCCCTAATATATATATCTATTGATATATCTATATATATATATATATATATATATATATATATATCTATATATATGTGCTGTATAAACTAGGAATAGAGGTCAATCCCATGTAGAGTCCTTACAGGGCACGTGGTGCTCCAGATCAGAAGCACCAATAGTAAAACTATCAGGATCGAGCACTCACCACCTCTTGAAGTAAAGGACACCAGGCAAGTTAAAAATTATACATCTTTAGATAAAGGATCATTCTGATCTTCAAGAGGTGGTGTGTGTGCTCGATCCTGATGGTTTTACTAAACTAGGAATACAAGGGAATAAAATGCATGATAATAATCTAGACTGGTCAGATACTTTTTAAGATATAAACATGTCATTTACATAGTCAACCTCTGACATATATTTTAATGAACTTGTCTTGCCCATGGCCCCACCTCTTGACATCCACCATGTGCAAAACACACATAATTCATGCATTGTGTAACTACTGTACACAGATTTGACTTCAGCAAGGTATTTGACTACAGTAACTGCCACACATAAGGTTGCTGAAGAAGTTAGAGGATCTTGGTGTGAGCAGTTTAAATCAGACCTCATACTGCTATGTGCCTCTGATTTTTCACAGGCTAGAAAGGGTCCTGTGAACAGTCTTTTTCTTATTTTATTTCACCAGGAAAAGGCTCTGTTGAGCAAGCTCATTTACAAGGTGGTTCTGGGTAGGATAGTATACAATGTTTAAAGAGTGGTACGGGGGTTACAGATGTATACACAGCAGAGAGCAGTATTTCACTGAAAGAAGTAAATTCACAGTGGGATGGTCTAACCAGCCCGGTGGCACCAAGGGTTGAGGAGCAACCGCGATGGCCTTTCTGGGATTAGAGAGTATCTACCTTGGGTGGCGGGTCGGCCGTGGAGTCCTCCGGTCACAGGGCTGACAGTTGGGATGTGGGCCACGCCCCTCAAACCCCCATCATCTCTTCGATGCATGGCAGGGTTTTTCTGCTTTTTATGTCCCCTGTGGAGCATGGCCAGCAAGGCAACACGGTGCCACAGTGCCACCTCCCCAGGCATACATCACATTGCTATGTTTGGTGACCCCCAGCCGCCAGAAGTCGCTCAGTGAGCAGACACTCCCCAGAGCCCTCACTGGGAAGATAGAGCAGTTTGCTGGATGCTTGATCTCTTCCCTCCCCTGCCGACCCCTGGCAACCTGGGCTTGCTTCTGAACCCAGGTTGCTGGCATGGCCCGAGGTGTGGCATCCAGCACCTCAACCCTCAGTGTCACCAGGCTGGTTAAACCATCCCACAGTTAGACCAGTCCATGGCTTGTCTAACAGCCCATGCACCACTCCTGGAGCCACTGCTGGGTGGAAGGGAATCTGTGCCCTCTGTTGCAGCCACCCACTCGTGGTATCTCACAATCTCACAGCACCTGGAGACATCAGTGGTGCAGTGTCAGCAGGGTGCCTCCATGGTGATAGGCATGCAGCCACCCCCCCCACAGTCAGGGAGCTGTTGCCACTGCCTCCACCCATCTGTACTCTATCTGCCCTCCTCATCCTCTGTCCCATCCATCATGATCCTGCCAGCCTTCATGTGGGTCTCTAGCAATGGATGCCAATGCCACCCGACAGCCCTACATCATATGGCAAGCCTCTCCCATGTGCCTTAACCTTGAAGCATGGCAGCAGTTGCAGCAAGCTGTGGGGGGTTTAGTACTGGAACCCTTCCCAATAGTGAATTGAGTGCAGGGTCTCTGGCACATCAGAGAGTGATGCAAGCCACTGTTTGCTGCATCTTGCATTGGTCTATGAGGAGCTTTGTGAATTGGGCCCCCTATCTCTTACAGTTATTTATAGACTTCAGGTATACAGGATATAGTAAATACTATATAATACAGTATAGATATAGTATATAGTAAATAGAAGTAAGTTCATTTAGTTTGACAGTTGACAAAAAAACAGTGGGGACTACACCATACAATTAGTAGTCTTATGAGAGCAAGAATAGTCTATCCACCAGAGCAGGTCTCAGTATACAATTTTTTTGATAAGCACCTTGAAGGTGTTGGGTCTCACTAGTGAAGTGAGTTTTAAAGAGGCTTAAAGCAAATTCCATATTGTGGGGATGAAGCAACTGATATTTGAAGTTTCCTATCTGCGTAGCATGGTTTGGAATATCTAGGAGGATGTAGTTATGTTTTCCAAGCGAGTAGATGTTGCATGATGAGTGGAATAGTTCAATGATATATCCTGGGAGATATTTTAGGAGCACCTTGTATGCCCAGATATACAGAGTCAATAGTCTCCTCATGGTTAATAAGAGCCAGCTGACTGTGGCATATAAAACACTGTGGTGAGTCCTGGGTCCTGATTCCATAATGTTACAAGTCATCCCCTACTTTACTAGGGGGGTCATACTAGGGTAATAGAACAACAGAAGGCAAAGCCTATATAAGTTGTCCCCACTCCTCAGTGGAAGTAATTGGATTACTAACCTTTATGTACCTGTCTAGTCATGTCTTAAAGGTCAGAAGAGTAGGTGCATTAACCACCTCCTCTGGTAATGTATTCCATAACCTAATTGATCTAGGGGAAAAACTATGTTTCCATGCTTCAGTTCTATACTTGCTTTCTTTTATTTGATTTCCATGCCCCCTCATATTATATTAATGATCTTCTCTCTCTAGAGTCAATTCTTTTATTAACAAATCCTCCCTCAGTATTTTATATAGCAGTAGTATATCCCCCCTCATTCTTCTCAACTCCAATGACCACATATTTAAGTAATCTAATCTTTCACTGTACGGTTTCCCCTTACACTCTGATATTAACTTTGTGAAGGACCTCTAAGGCCTTTCTACCAGTGTTATATCCTTTTTTGAGGGGGACTCCAACATGAAGATCCGTAATCCAAAATTGGTCTCATGTAGATTTGGTATATAGGCAACAAAACACAACTATTCCTTGAGAAGAAGCTTCTCCTTATACCATTAGTTATATACATAACTGTTAGCCACATATTTACAGGGAGTTTCGCTTTTTAAATCTTCCCTAATATGTATTCCGAGATCTTTTTCACAGCTTGTTGTATGTAGGGTAGTCCCCTAAATGATAAAATCCTGTCTGATATTTCTTTTTCCCAAATGTAATATACTACGTTTATTCATACTCAGTTTCATCCCATTACTCTCTGCCCATTGAACCACAGTCAGAATATCCTGACCGAACCTTAATCTATCATCAAAGGTGTCAACAACCTCTCCTAATTTAATGCCGTCAGTGAACTTAATGAGCCTGTTATCACTACTGTTATTTAAGTCTCCTATGTTGATACAAAACAGCAGAGGACCCAGGACTAACCCCTGAGGCACCCCACTACAAACTTTCATCTCTTAAGATTCAAACTGCCTGCTTTCTCTCCATCAGCCATTGTGCAATTCATTTAACAATACTGTTTTTTAAACCCATGTTATACAGCTTCAGGATCAATTTATTGTGGGGTACAGAATCAAACGCTCTGCTAAAATCAAACAATACCACATCCATGGATTTTCCCGGTCCAAGTTTTTCCCTATAAGTTTATAGAAACTAGCAAGATTTGTATTGCATGATCTATTTTCCATGAATCCATGCTGTGACTTAGCCATCATGTTCTTCTCTTTCATCCATATCTTTATTTCTTCTACTATAATACTTTCTATAATCTTCCCTACAATAGAAGTCAGGCTTGCAGGCTGATAATTCACAGGGTTAGCCCTACTACCCTTCTTAAAGATAGGTACCACTATTGCCCTTCTCCATTCCATGGGCACATATCCTTCCATCAAAGATTTAGTTCCTATGTCTGCAATAATTGGTGCTATTTCATCCTTTAATTCCTTCAATAACCTTGAGTGCATATCATCAGGTCCTGCAGGTTTATTAATCTTTAATTGCTCAATTTTCTCAAATATCCTAGTACTGGTAACAAAATCTATCTTTTCCTGTCTTGTTTTATCTAGAATGTCCTCCACTATACTGTTATCTGACTTCTCAAAAATGGAACTAAAATATTTTTTAAACTCTCTAGCCATCTCTTCCAGTTCATCATAAACAATGTCTTTAACTTTTAAAGGACCTTTCACTCTTTCCTGCCCTCTTTTGCCATTAATGTAAGAAAAAAAACCTTTCCTATCAATTTTGCTACTAGTAAGCCTAAATTCAGTTTTCTTCTTTGCTTTGTTTATTTTGATTTTCAAACTATGTAATGCTGTCTTGTATAATTTTTTGTTTTTGTCAGATGAATTTGTTTTAAGCATTTTGTAATACTTTCTTTTTTTATTACTTAACTTACAAGTTTTCTTGTTTAACCATATTGTTTTTTCAATTGAATTGGTATGTGCTTCTGGCTTACCTCCTCAATAATCTGAACAAACATTTCCCATCATTCCTTAGTTGTACATCTCTTCAATATAGTTTTCCAGTCCATATTTGCTAAATCTTGCTTCATAGCCCAATAGTTTGCTCTGTTGTATAACTTCTTTATGGTTTTCCCCCTTACGGTTTTCTTTGATTTGATAATCCTGAACTTGATAACATCATGGTTACTGGTACCAAGTGGTGGAAGAGCTTCAATGTCAGCTATATCCTGCTTAATGTTAGTCAGGATTATGTCTAATATGTTATCCCCTCTAGTGGGTACTTCCACACATTGCCCTATCCCCGCGGCAAAAAACTCAGCCTGTATCCCATTATCTAGTGCATTATTACAGTGTTTAGTTCCTGACAAGTCTACATTAGGCATATTTAAGTACCCCATGAGTATTAAATTACTATCCTCTGAGACCTTAATAATGTCTTTTATAAAGGCCTCCGTTTCATCTACTGGAGTGTCTGGTGGTCTGTAAAAGACTCATAATTTGACTTTCTTACCAAATAGACCTACACAGTCTACCCAAAGTATCTGTATATTCACTTTGTATATTCCTGTGTAAATTTAATACCTTCCCTAATATATAGGGCACTACCCCCCCTTCATATGTACTCTATCCTGATTAACATTGTTTAATCCTTGTAGTTTCCTATTCCAACCACTGTCATTCCCCCACCAAGTTTTAGTGACACCAATAATATCTAATTGTTCACTATCTATTATATCTGTCATTTCCTCCATTTTCTCTTTGTTTAAACTTTGTGAGTTACATAATTTAACCTTCACTACCTTCTTATCAAGTCCAGTCTTAGTCTTTATATTATTCTTAGTCCTTTCTTCAGTATTAAGATTGTTTATCATCCCCCTTCCCTTTAGTTTAAATATTTCTGAATTTCATTTCTTAACCTCACCCCTTGAATTTGCTCAGGGAAGGTTTCAAAAGTAACACGTAAATGAATTTGCTATAGAAATTTCTTAAAAATTAAAAAGTTGTATGTAGTCATATTGGTCCTAGTACACAAAGATGCACAAAATATTTGATTTGATTTTATTGGACCAACAGAGATTTCCCCCCCCCCAAAAAAAAAACAACAACATTAAGCTTTAGAGCCTACAGGTCCTTAATCATAAAAAAATTCTGTTTTCTTTCTGAAGAAGGACCTGCAGGTTTGAAAGCGTAAAGTTTTTTTTGGAAATCACCTATTTTGTGCGTCTTAAAAATGAAAGAAATTTATGTCAAAAAATCTATGTTAATGCACATTAGGGTTGCTACCACACAAAATGCAAATCACACAAAGTGTTGGAAATAAACTATTAGAGTTGCAAACACATGCCCACAGAGTATGGAAATGTCCTATTAGGGTTCTTATATGAACACACAAAGAAGCCAGCAGAAGAAGGCCATTTGGTCTATCAAGTTTGCTTGTATTGCAAGGTCCACAGCTTGAGCTACTGTCCATGCCCTCCTCCCCCACCCTCCCACCTTCCCTAGCCATGATCCTTACTTTCCTTCTATGCCTATCACAGCCTCTCTTAAAGCTGCCCACTGTCTTCAATGAGAAGACCTCTTCCACAGTGCATTCCAAGTGTCCACCACCCTCTCTGTGAAGAAGTGCTTCCTGACCTCCCTCCTAAACCTCCCACCCTTCAGCTTAAGACTGTGCCCCCTCGTGTTACGGTTGCCACTCAGCTTAAAAAGACTCTCCTTATCAACCTTATTTATTCCTTTCAAGTACTTGAAGGTCCCAATCATGTCCCCCTCTCTCTCTCTCCTGTCTTTCAGGAAGTACATGTTCAGTGCCCTCAATCTTTCTTCATATGCCTTACCCTGCTGACCCACTATCATCTTTGTAACCCTTCTCTGGACCTTCTCCAGCAGGTTAATGTTCTTTTTGAGATGTGGGCACCAGTACTGAACTCATACTCTAGATGTGGCTTTACCAGTGACCTGTACAAGGGCAGTATAACCTCCTCACTCCTACTACTGATCCCCCTAGATATACATTCCAGCATCTTGTTTGCATTTGCTGCTGCTTTCTTGCACTGCATGGAGTGCTTCAGGTCACTAGTGATTATCACTCCCAGGTCCTTCTCCTCTTCTGATGCAGATACTCAGACTCCACTCAGATAGTACTCTGTCCTGGGATTCTTGGCTCCAATATGCATAACTTTACATTTTTGGCATTGAAGCCAAGCTGCTAGATCCTGGACCACATCCCCAGCTTTTCCAGATCTTCCTGTAGGTTCTATATCCCTTCAGCTGTGTCCACTCTCCCACAGAGCTTGGTGTCATCCATGAATAGGCACATTTTGCCCTTAATGCCATCCCCAGTGTCATTGATGAAGACATTGAACAACACCAGCCCCAGCACAGAGCCCTGTGGGACCCCATTGTCTTATGTCTAACTCCCACCCAGCCTACCATGCCCCTATTGTCATGACCCAAGAACAGTCTACAGGTACAAGGCCCTAGATCAGTGGTGTGGTACCTCATTCAGGGTCAACATATTAACATTGTCTACCATTTATTTGATCTAATTTGCAAAAAGCCCTCAATAAATTTGGTTTTAGCAGGCAATTTCAAAACTGGGTCTCCATGCTGTATAATAAAGCATCGGCATCCATTTTAACAAACGGCCTCTCTCCTGTAGTATATTTGTCCTAGCCATTGAACCACTGATAGCAAAAATTAACAAATATGTAATAATAGAAGGTGTGAAACTGGGAAAACACTATAGCAAAGTGCTAGCATTTGCAGATGAAGTTTTAGTAACTGTAACATCACCAGTAACCTCAATAACTAGGCTGAAAAGCATGATTCAGAATTTTTCAGAACTGTCCAGATTGAAAATAAATTTGGGGAGACTGAAATAATACCTGGAAACAAATCTTGTACCAAAAGGTGAGTACAGTCAACACTAGATCATCTCAAATGGTCTGATAAATCCCTGACATAGCTGGTATTGAGATCCCCACAGAGTTATTAAAGATTGTGAAATACAATATGGACAATATAATTTTAAAGATTTGCTCAGATTTAGAAGCTTGGAAACCTCTGAACCTTTTGCTATGGGGTTGAGGTTAACTCAATTAAGTTTATATTGTGTCCCAAGATTCCATATCACCTGACTAATTTGTGTGTCAAAACTGATTGGGACTGATTCTTTAAAATTAATAAAACTATGACAAACTTTCTGTGGGATGGCAAGTGACCAAGAATAAATTTTAAACAGTTAAAACAAAAGAAAATGGAGGCTTTGGTCTTCCAGATTTCTAGTTCTACCATGAAGCCTTTAACTTTAAACAATGTGCATTACTCTTGCAATAGCCAAACACAGAAAACCTACTATTTTGGGCTACATATGAGAACACTTTTCTTAATCCAAGGAGTTTAGCAGACCATATGTATTTACCTGTTTCTAGGAAAATAAAACAACATCCCACTTTATCCCCTACATTAGTAAATATCGGATTTGTAAAAAAGCAATGTTAAAGACAAGAATCCACCAATGGAAATTATGCCTCTATGGAATAATCCACTTAAAAAATATGAAGGTAAAAAACTTAAAAAATGTGGATGGTCAAAGAAAAGGCTACTCACTTAGGTGATATCTGGAATGCCAAAGGTAGCTACCTTATCAGCTTTTCAGAACTCAGAACTCAGCACAACATTGGGTGTCTAGATTTATGAAAAGATTTTCATTTTAGAGAGGCCATACAACCTTTCATTTGTTCAGACCAAGCCATAATAAAATTGTCAGACTGGAATATGTTAGTTGAAATTACAAAGTGTAAGGGTGTGTGTGTGATGGGGGAGGGGGTAGAATATATGAATTGCTTATTTCCATGCAGCATAAGTTAACTGAAGGGACCAGAGTCAAATGGGAAAAGGAGCTTATTTTGAATATATCTCATGCTAGATGGCATAAACTTTGGGCCAATACATGTAACACCAGCAAAGATATTAAGAGACATCTTATGCAGTTTAAGACACTGCACAATGTCCATCACACCTCAGAAAAACTAGCAGAAATGGGAAGCTCTCAGGATGATAAATGTTGGAGATGTACCAGTCATAATGCAAATCTATAGCATATTTTGTGGCATTGTCCGTGCATGGGAAGATTTTACCTTCTTTTGTAAAGAAACATTATGGAGTAATGTACCATTTGACCCCGTTCTGATAATATTGGGTAACTTCTTGAGTATAAATACAGTGCCCAAGTTCAAACAAAAGTGGATTTTGTCAGCAGTATTAAGTCTGAAAAGACTCATCCTATCAAAATGGAGAGACTCAACAGTGCCCTCTCTAAATGAATAGTTGTCCTGTACAAGTAAACCAGCTGAAAATGAAAGACTAAGCCACTTAGCTAAAGGTAAGCTAGAATTCTTTGAAAGGACATGGAACTTTGACCATTCACAAAGCAACAAGCAGCTGCTTGGTGTCTCAAACTGTACCAGACTTGAAGCGAACTTTGCAAGTGGCTGTCACCGGCAGCAAGTGCAGTTAGGACAGGATTTACACTGCCATGGGCCCTATGCACAGTGGTGACCATGGGCCCCCTCTGTTGCATTGCCCACCCTTGTCATGCAAACCTTCAGTACTTATTTCTAGTTAACCAAATAAACTATTTGCTCTGCTGTACTTGGCATTTTCAATACAATAAAGCACAGTAAGAAACTACACAACCCCATCCTCAGTTATACAAATGAAAAACATTATAAATCTGGGTATGGGTGAAAACTGTACTTCCAAATTCAGACCAGATTAATAAAATTTGGACTGGTTAGTCCTGCCAGGACAGGCACAAGCAATATTGCTGGTCCAGCCACTCTGGACAGATGGGCAGGTCAGACTGGTACCTATCTGGCCTATTCCCATTCTGGCAGTCTAGTTTGCACTCCTGCTCAAGATGGGGTGAATTCCAAACTACCGGGACCAGACCAGATAGGTAAAAGCCAAACTGGCCTGTCCAATCACAGTGGCTAGACCAGCAATATTTGCTCAACTTTCCTTAACTGACTTCCTTCTGGTCTCCCTTTCTTTTCTTTAATTTTCTATCCATTTACTCAGTTAGCTAGCACTGCCTGCACCATGTTTGTTTCATTATCATGTATTCCATCCTCAGTTATGATGCACTTATGTATAATGCACTGCATTACTTGTATACTCTTATCCTATGTATTATGTACTGTATTAATTTCCTGTAATGTTTCATATCCTGTTTTAAATCTACTCACCTGGTTTGTTTCTTTGCCATGCACTCTGCAGTCATTTATGATTCACTTATGTATACTGTACTGCACTACTAGTATAATCGTATCCTATGTATAATGTACTGTATTCATTTCCTGTAATTTTTTTTTGTAACCTGTTTGTTTATAAATCTGATGTGGAACCTTTGCAAGAGTTTTTTTGACTCAAAGGGTTGTAATTCCAAGACTTCAGTAAATAAATAAATTAACTTGGTCCAGCTTGTATGGCTGCACTGGCTAGTCTGGATTTTATCCATCTGGTCCAGTGTGGGGTCTGGAGGTCCAGTTTTCACCATATCCCATATATCCCTTGCATTTGAAGCTTGGCTTTGCCATAGATTTTACAACAGCAACAATTTTATACATGCGGTTGTTCCATCGCCAGCCTAAACAGTAACACTGGCCACTGTAAAATTATTTTTTTAAGTCAAAATAATGTTAAAAAAAAAGAAAACACACACCACATACATGCATCAAGTGCTGCATAATTAAATTAATCACACATTGCATCATCTAAAACATTACATTTCTCAACTACTCCTCCACACCAACCATAAGATCAAATACACAATTCAACTAATATAATGTACTGTATATGTGTGTGTATATATATATATATATTAGCTTCTTTTTATTTTTTGAATCTTGATATGCATTTATGTGTCTTGTTCATTCTGGTTTAGTGCTCAGTTGCATTCTTTTGTTTATATTGTTATACCCTTTCATATTAATTTTGTATTCTGAATGATTTTGTCTCATTTTCTTCAATTCATGATATCCTGTACTCTACTATGTAAATTGTATCCCAGTCCCCTTACCCCCCGGACGCTTCTGGACATGAGCTCTTTGTGGCTCATGTTGTCTTTCCTGGTGAAACTTTTCAAATAAATAAATAATAAACAACAGGTAGCAGTTATAAAATAGTATACCAACACTACACAAAAACACAATGCCCTAAAAACACCACTGAATGCCAATTACGTGCTTTTGATTTAATTTACTTCTAGCTACATTTCTTTAGCCCATGCATGACATTTCATTTTTATTTTGTTCCACATCTTAATCCCCTACCATCATGACCCAGAGCCCCTTCCTGGCTAGTGGCTGCCTGGTCTCATAAGTAACCCATCACTGCATCATCTGCTCTAAATGTAATTGGTTCCCTCAATGTCACAGGCAGAACTGTCACATACTAAACACCGTCTAGAAGTACATCCATAAAAACTCATCAGGTCACCTAATGAAACTGCCCTTCTGCTTCAGACCACTTATACTCTCAGAAGGAAAGAGCAAATGATCTCTTCTGTCCCTAAATCAAGAGTAAAAACAGGGAGCCCAGGTTTTTGCCTCCGCTGATCCCACATCTTAACACCAAAAGTTCTCCTAATGAGGGGAAGGATGGAGGATATTTCAGCAATGTGGGAGAGTGAGTCAGGTCTATATAGGCTAGCAGGATATGTGAGGCTGAGTCATCTGTTGGCCAACAAGTATATACTATGGTCTATATAAATAGTTGTTAGGGCAGAAAGAGGCGAACGAAGGCTGCCAATCTGGACTGCACCCACATATCAGTGGTGCTAGTGCCTACCCGTGAAATTAGCTATAACGCCCAAAACCTCTAATATAATGTTAGAAATGTACTTTAATGTCCACAGAATCCCTCAATGCCATTACAGTCTCATAGTAGTGGTGGTGCAGTAGTGCTGTTATAGATATAATTAAGTAGACTCATTAGTGTAAAACCTCTTTATTCAGTCACTCTTAGCTTGACTGTTCTCAGATATTAGCATGCATCATATTTTGGTCAGCAGCTCCAAAGTCTGAAAATTTAGATAATGTCTTTATAGCTGTTTTTTTTTATTTCTAAAAATGTTAAACACCCGTAATATGAGTTGAATGCAGTTTTTTTACTCATCTACTGTATAACAATGGCAAATACTGGAAACTTGAAACTTTTGGGTCCATTAGATCCTGACCCAAGAGTCTTCTTTTTAGCACTGCCTGTCTGAATATGAGAATTGTGTTAAAACTGTACATATTGACTATGCACAGCAGTAACATGGACCCCATGCAGGAAAGTGACTCGCAAAAGCAAAGAGATATTGTATATCCATAGTGTCTTTGCTTTTGTGAGCCATATGGCATGCAAGGTGATAATGAGCCATTTGCATGCCATTGTTTATTTATTTAGTTTTTATTAACCAGTTAGAGTGCACTAGACAAGCATTTGCCTATTTTCATGCATGTCCTGGGAAAGTACAATTATATTGGCCATTACCATCTCTGCACAATTTCATCACACAGAAATGTACAGGGGCATTGGTGCCTATGCACTAATGGGTGTGAATGATGTGCCTGAGGCACGTAACCCACCTGTGCAGCTCTGCACCTGTGGAAAGGTGTGCACTGGTGGCACCATGGCCCCACCCCCCCGGCAAGCAGGTTCGCTCGGGGTGGACAGGGGCAGAGCTGTGGTCCCAGGCAGTTGACCAATCGAATGGCCTACCTGGGACCCAGAGTGCATCCCCAGTGCAGGACAGCATGGCACAAGGGTCAAGCATTGGGCACAGGGCATAGAGCCACTAAAGCACCTGTGGACCACCTGGGTGGCAGGTGGTGGCAGAACAGCCCCCCACACCTGCCCTGGAGGCATCCCCCACTGACAGAAGCACTGCTGCTCCCTACCCCAGCATGGGGCAGCACCGACTGCAGACCCCCGATGCCTGCTGCCCACATACAATGTGGAGCTCCGACCCCAGCAGTGGGCCACCCCCCCACCCACAGTGGGTCACCAGCCCCAGAACAGCTGTACCACTGGCCATAAACATGCATGAACCCCCCTGCAACACCAACCACACCACCCCAGGACCGGGCAGGTGGTGTGGTGGCCATGAGTCAGCCAGTGGCAATGCCCACTGGACACTGCCCCCACTGTCTGCACTGGGGATGGGGCACACACAAGTGCAGGGGGGTTGTGCAGCAGGGGTGTGGGGGAGTTCCATGTGTTGGGGTGAGGGTGCCTAGATATGGCTGTCATGCTGGGGGACCCTGCGAGTGCATGGGTATGGCTGTGTATGGCCATTAAAACAGGGTTTCCCCCCAGTGTATCCTTTCCACCTCTGTGCCTCCCTGCATACTGCACTGTCTGCGCAGCCAGGGATCAGGTGCCTAGGGGCTGCGCACCCTGTTTGATGAATTCAGTGCCGGGGGTGCAGTAGGTGCAGAGTGGCTATGCACCGCACATATGTGGAATGCAGCCATTCTGCCCAATCGTGCATAGGGGCCATTGTGCAGAGCTGTGGCTTCCCCCTCAGTGGCCCTACAGATGTGTCATATGACAGGTTATAACCCATTCCTTGGAGGTCTAGTAGTTTCTTCCACACCAGTCATTATAGTGATCTGTCAGAAGTATTAAATATAACCTTTTCTCTGGAAATCTAGTGGTTCTCCTCCCACTCCAATGCCACACCAAAGTGTCTAGTGAATAAGTTATATTTCCCTGGTAGTGTAGTGGACCCCATACCACCTACATGATTGCTGTTAGAACCCCTCTGTCAGGCCCATCAACTAAGCACCCTCTCCCCATCTGCACCCAGTTCCTCCTCCTAATGTTAAACAGTGGCCACTGTCTGGTCCACAGACAGAAACCAGCACAGTCTTCCACTCACCACCTGGGCCATCCATGGTACAGGGAGTGAGTGTGCATGTGTGTTTCTACTGTACAGTATGTATGGACTCACTCCCTGTCACTAAGACAGAGGCTGGCCAAGGTGATGAGTGGAGGGGCTGTGCTGGTCACTGCCTGGAATGTGACAGCATCTACTGTTTAATGATAGAGGTGTGAGTCAGGTGCTGACTGTGGTGGGGGTGGTAAGTGCTGAGTGGGTAGGCCAGTGAGGGGGGTTATAACAGTGATTGGCTGAAGTAACTCAAAAAAATAACTTATTCGTAAGAAAGATTGGTGTAGGGATGGGGGTACAGGGATCACTAGACTGCCAGGAAAATATAACTTATTCATAGGACAGACTGGTATGATGATTTTGGGAGGACACTATTCTACCAGGGAAATTGAATTTATTCATAGGGCAGATCAATATGGCAATCAGGGGACCACTAGATCATCTGAGAAACATAACTCATTCACATGACAGATTGGTATGGTAATCGGCGGTAGTGGGGAACCACTAGACCACCAGAGATATATAACTTATTCATAGGACTGATCGGTATGGTGATTGGGGGGGATCTCTAGACTATGAGGGAATGGGTTATATATAATACTTCTTAGAGACAGGTGTCTAACTGGGGTGGGGAGACACTAGAAGGGACTGGTGTCTTTCGCTCTCAGTCCACTACCTGATGCTCATCTGGGAAGGGGTTGGGTGTTCACACACCACTGTGCACTTTGATAAGAGTAAAATTCTGAAAATGTTAAACACTGCTGCAGCAGTAGTGGCTTTCTTGCACTTTCAAAACTTCTGAATATACCACTGCACCTTGTATGCAAAAGAGACCCCTTATTTACATGGGTATAGTGGTATATTCTGTTCATACGCACTGTCTGCTGAGTGCCTTGCAGTGGGGCTGCTGAATATGGCCTTTATCTGATTGCACAAAACCCGGTTAGTGCATTGGTAACATGTTTAGCAACATGCTAATCTTCAGAACCTGGGGCCCTAAAACTGCTCCAAATTTCTCCATCGAAAAGTCAAGCACAAAATTTATTTTTAGGATGCAGAAGTCAATAAAGCTGCAGCTTACTGACTACACATCAAGCACAAGTTTCTACTCATCAAATTTCATATTGCATCTCCCTTCAATTATCTGACTTGAATGTGTTTGTTTCTCTGTATTAAAGATGTCAGAAGCATATTTGAAAAACAAAACTGAACACACATGAATTCTAGACTGAACTACAGTCTTCACAGATTACAAGCAGGAAGAAAAAATGCAGAGCAATTGCACAAACTCATAAAACAGAATACTTTAGCTGGGTCTGCAATATCCTGTTCTCTGTCTATCTTCCTGTCTCACACCGGTCAGTCCTCACTCCCACAGTTGTTCCTCACTCATGCTGGCCCACCAGCCTTACTGGCCTTCGATCTTCCTGCAAACATTTGACAAAGAAACTTGACATCACACCATTCCATGTGAAAACAGATCCAAAATCAGAAGCCCCATCACTTCCGCAACTGGATTGTCGTCTAATAACATGGCCTACGTGCCGTGCTGCAACCCAGAACACTGCCTCAGCCATCCTACAACAGCACTGCTGGTGGTTGGAAGACCAATCTTCCCTCACAAATTAATCTGCTCCCTTGCATGCTACTACATAGCGCTAACCCAACTGAGCAGCAAATCAGATGAATCACCCATTGCTCTGCTCCCCCCCCCACATAGGCAATCATGTGCCCTTTGCTTTGTACCTTTCAACAAAAAAGAATCCAGACTCGAGCTGAAGTCAAACAGGCTAGCAACTCCACTTGCAAATTGTGTGGTAGCTGAGCAAAGCGCTAAAGCTTGCCATCATCCACCACACAAAGGACAACTATAGATGGCACCCCAAAAATCAGAGGCCCTATGCACAGGTGTAATTTGTGTAATGGTAACTCCAGCCCTGAGTGCAATGTTTACTGTGGGATGCAACTGTATTCTTCATCATATGAGTTTTATTTATGATGCTAAAGCATATGTTTGAAATCTGAATTGTGCTTTGCCATTCAATTTGGTGGAATTAATGGGGGTGGTGCATAAGGATGGATGGATTTGGGGTTAAAAAAACTCTTACATTTGGTTTCCTTACTTTTAATGCATTAAAACCCTGAATTTGTGCATTAACTTAATTTCTTTTACAATGAACTGCAAACGCATTGTGCAAGGCCCTACTGGCCATGTATGAAGCAAGTCAGTTGTAAGTGCCTGTCATGAAGCTATCTGCATGATAACATGCACCTCGCCAGATCTGTAGCTTTGAAGAAGCTGCATAGTGACAAGCATTGCAGTAGACCACAGGTGGCCTGAAGCAGGCTCTCATTCCATTAGGTTACCCAACTTGAGTTTCAACTTAATTGTTTCATTTTCTCTTTTGTTCATAACCTGGCTGTTTTTAGCTATCTTGACTCCAGCATTTTAGGGTGATCACATTGCCACCTCACTTCTTGTCCACATAAGTGGCATATTGCTAATACTACCCAAAACGTGTTCATAGGGGTTGACCCCTCAAAACACATTTCAGATCAGGGCCCAGCTTCACAAAACTTGCCCGGGGCAAACTGGGTTTGGCCCGGAGTTGGTATTCGTGAAGCCCAGTAGCCCGAGCAAACTCAGTTTGCACCCAGGCAATGTTGGGAGGGGGACTGTAATGCATACGAGGGGGAGAGGACATGCATATCCCCGCAGTACAGTTCACTGGGTAAGTTTGTTCATGCAAGGGCCTTTTGTGAAAGCCCTTGCATGGAGAAATATCACCGATAAACACCTGACGGTAATCCGCATAACCCTAGTGGTTGGTGGAGATACTGTGGAACCCCTCTCCATGTGCCCTGATCGCCCACCCAATATGTCAAAAATAGTTTCCATAGTGTAGTGGTCCCTCCCTATTCTCCAATCGGTCACCCGATGTGTAAATACAATTTTCCATAATGTAGTGGTCCCTCCCCATTCCCCGACTGCCCACCCACTATGTCAATAAGATTTGCCATAGTGTAGTGGTCCCTCCCCATTCCCAAGAATGCACAATGCCAAATTTCAGGCTATTTTGTCTAAGGCAGCAGTGTTATTAAGTTGCAAAAATAAGAGGGTTGGCTGGCGGAGCTACAAGTGAGTATCAAACTCTTGCTCCCTCAGTCCCATCACAAGTGATTATACCCTGTATTTTGAGCTGGGTCATTGGATATTCAGTTTGTACATTTGTTTACTAATTATACATTCTAAGCCAAATGTTTGTTTCAAGATTTAACTGTTTTTTTCTGAGGTTAACTACTGGCTTCACTTCTGTACAGTAAAATTGTGTTCTTATCATGACTGTCAAAGCTGTTTTTCTGATTGGTTCGGTATGCATTGTAATATACAGTATCCTTTACTGGGTTTACTGATCTTCTTCGAGAATATCCTCTTTCAGGCCACACCTATGGAACTATAATCCACCAGGCACTGGAATGTGTTACCTAATACTTGATTGTACTATGTCCTGAATATCAGTTGTACTGTTTCCTGATTTTGTAATACTGTGCTGTACTTCTCCACTACCCCTCATCCCCAGAACGCATCTGGAATCGGGCAGTAGTCTGCTCAGCATGCCTTCCTGGTAAAACCCTTAAAAAAATAAATCAAATACCCGATAGGGCAGGCCATAATCTCTGACATACTCAGCTCTCCAGATAACATGATGTCTTGTGAGTTGCTTACAACATATTACTTTCGAGCTAGTAATTTTTTATTCCCTCTTGTGGTGTATGGTATTGCATTAACTTAGCACATACCCCTACATGATGACATAGGGGTGTGCATTAATTAAGAACCCAACCTATAGGCTGACCCACCGGCGCAGAGGTAGGGCATCCATCTGCAACACTGACGACCTGAGTTCAGGAAAAACTCGGGACACTGAAGGGCCGGCCGGTGAAGAAGGATCAAGCATCCTAGGGACTGCTCTCCTTCTCTGGAGTTTGGGGGGTTGTGTGTCCAGTACACTACAGACCCCTAGCAGAGGCAGGGGGAGCTGCATTGTTGGTGCCGTACCAGTGGGGAGCGGGGTGCGGGTTGGACGCTAGCCATCATTGCACATCATTGCACATCCATGCCCCCAATACAGCTTACCAAATGCCAGCCCCTGAAGCATGAAACTCTGCTCCACAACCTCCACTGCTTACAGACACATGCATCAAGTGCTGCATAATTAAGTAAGTCACACGTTGCATCATGTAAAACATTACATTTCTCAACTACACCTCCACACCTACCATAAGATCAAATACACTATTCAACTAATATATATATATATATATATATATATATATATATATATATATATATACACATACATACATATATATATATGCCTCTGAATCAGTTCTTGTGGAGTGGAAGCACTCCACAGTCCTACCACTTCTCAAAGGATGGGACCCCACTACTGCAGCCAATTACCGCCCCATCTCCCACCTCCCTGCCCTTGTGAAACTCCAGGAGCACCTCATGCTCTCTCAACTCTCCAGCTTCCTCTCAGAATCCAACTTCTTCACTCCTTTCCAGTCTGGATTTAGGAAGAACCACTCTACTGCCACTTCCCTCCTAAGACTCTCTGACACTATCCTCTCAGGGATGGACAAAGGTCTTATTGCTGCAGCCATCTTTGTCGACTTAGCCAAAGCTTTCCACACTGTCTCCCACCTCCTATTGCTATCCTGTCTCTCTGAAGCTGGTTTATCCGCACCTGTCACCAACTGGTTCAGAGCATACCTGGAAGGCAGAACTCAGTCCATAAGAACTGTTGATTCCACCTCTCCTCCACTCCCAATAGATACTGGTGTCGCCTAGGGCTCAGTACTCGGCCCCATTCTCTTTTCCATCCTCCTAAATGACCTGCCTCAAACCTGTTCATCTACCTCTATTCTATGCAGATGACACAGTCCTCCCTACAACTCTCCTTTAATGCCAAGAAGACAGTCTCCATGACCTTTGGCACTAGGCAGAGACTATCCAGGCTTACCACACCCCTGAACTTCCACACCCTTGATGGGACAGTCCTTGAGGACATGACAACTTTTAGGTACCTTGGTGTCTGGCTTGATCGACATCCATCCTTCTCTGCCCATGTGGATGCTATCCTGAAAAAACTGTGCCCTAAGCTCGGCACTCTCTATAGGAACCACAGTTGCCTCCCACTACCGGTGAGAAGTGGAACTGTGCAGAAAATGATATTACCTACGTTCGACTACTGTGATGTAGTCTACATTGCCATTGCTAAGTTTACTCTATCCAGACTGGACCCCCTCTTCAATGCTTTTTGCTCTTTTGTCCTCGATATCCCCCCCCTTACACCCACCACTGTGAACTTTACCATAAGCTGGCCTTCCCCTCCCTTGACAGCCAGCGCCTGCTCTGTAGTGCAAAATTTTCTTCCAACCTCTGGCTCGTGTCCCTTCCACCCTACCTCACCTCCTCCCTATCTTCCCCCCAACCCCCCCCACAGACTTAGATCTACTGACTCCTAGCTGTTGGTAATCCCTCACAGCCGGACCACTGCAGGCCTTCTCCTACCACCTCCTGAGACTCTGGAATGACCTGCCAGTACAAATCTGTCACTCCTCCGCTAGGCATTCCATATCCTCAGCCCTGACAAACTTCTATGCGGTAAACTGCTTATGTATCTGACCTCCCCCTCCGCTCCTCCTCTTGCCAAACCCTCTCCCTTCCCCCCACTTCTTCTCCCTCCCTTCTACTGCCCCATCCTAGATCCCATGCGGCCTGACCAGCGGCTTTAGCAATGGCTATAAATGCTGGCATATAGCCACCAACTTCCACACTTACCCCCTACTGCACTTCTAGCCTTGTTTCTCTGTCTAACGTGTTACCCATAGATTAGTAACTGACATGTATGTATTTACATTTTATACCCTATGTCATTTAATTCCTTGTACAATTTTCTCTCACTCCATGTACCAATGTGTAAATTCCTTGTTGCAATGTATCCAATGTTACCCCTACTTCATGTTCCAATGTATAATTTAATTTCCATGTATCAATGTACTCAGTTGCTCTCCTCTATAACCCCCCCAGGTCGCACCGTGAGACGAGCATCTTTTTGCTCAGTGTGCCTTTTCTGGTGAAACATTTCAATAAATATATATATATTAGTTTATTTTAATTTTTTGAATCTTGATATGCATTGATGTGTCTTGTTCATTCTGGATTAGCACTCAATTGCATTCTTTTGTCTGCCGGGTGGGGCCCTGATCCTGTGGCCCCACCCTGGTGGGTAAACTAGGGCAAGTTACTGCTGACCTTGGGAAGGGCCCAGTGGCCCAGCCCAGCCCATCCCAGGGGGGTAAGCCTGGGCATAGAAAAGGTGGCATGGGTGGGAGCTGAACCACTGCAGGGGAGTCGGAGAAGCCAACACAAAAATAAATAAATAAATAAAAAGAACCCAACCTGCAGGGGCCAAAAGGTCAATATGATAGTGACATAACCACAGGATCAAAAGGGTCATATTAAAATCCTCAGACATATTCTGTTTTCTTCTGTGTGCGAAGTTAGTGCTCTTGAAAGCCCTCTGTTTATCCAAATAACAAATACAGCATTGACAATCACAATGCAAGCTTCTCCACACTGCCACTCCAATGCTCCTTGACCCTGTCATGGAGGGACCACCACATACTGTAACTGAGTTGTTGGTTCAGACTCCATGCCCATTCAATTCTTGGCCTCTCATGTTATACTGCCAACAAGCATGCCAATTAGTGCCAGTTGTGTTGATGGTGTTGTGATGTAGATACCTGCCCACTGGGAACTGGACTGATACCACAACTAGTCATTTCACATTAGCCAGTGAACACCTCTTAGGGTGATAGTGACTTTCATCCACTACCAACTTGGGATGGATTTGAGCCAGTACCTTGATAGTCAAAAGGCTCATTAATAGGCTTCCCATTCACTAAGTCATTCAGTTCCCCCTCCTCATACATATTCAATTATTTATCTATTTGTTTGAATTTTGGTAACCGGGTAAGCCCACTGAGTTGGACTGTCCCTTTTCCGGGGGCAACCCAGGGGAGGGAACAATGGGAGGTACGATATAAAATGATAGCAGTATTAGTATAAAGGTACGGTAACAACATGAATGTTTGATTAAACACACATGGCCTAACAACATAGCACGCCTTGCCACCCTAGACTCAAACAGCTATTGAGTACATACCTAACAGATTAATCACGGAGCAGTCTTAGTAGCTACTGGCAGAATTAACAACAGAACGCTATGGAGTAGCCTCCACAAACAAACAAAAAAATACCAGAGCCATAACCCTCCACATGTTATAATTCAGCCCTATCAGAATACAGCAAAATGCTTCTGCTCATAGCTGCACAGCAAACTGTTATGATAAAACATCTTACAATTACTTTAATAAAAGGTTCAAAACAAAACAGCAGAACTTGCCACACGTCATCCTGCACATAGTGTACTGCTCAACCTTTTGTCACTGAAATGATGGACGTGGGACTCAAAATGAGGGACACATTCTCAAACATAGAGGTACAGTTTCAGAACACTGTAAAATATTGTGTTTATTTGTAAAAGGTTTTTTTTTATTTAGCATCTTTGAGTTTTATGAATTTCTGCTTTTAAGCTGGAATTTGTAGCACATTCTCTGTGTGGGCAGCACCATTTCCTTGAGGGGTGGATAAGGGACAGAGCAATTCTGAAGCGGTAAAATGAGGGATGTCCCTCATAATCAGGAACAGTTGAGAGGTGTGGTCCTCCATGCTGTAATGAATGCTGAACTGTAATATACAAATGAGCCTTACAACTCTTATACCCTGCATTATTATCCACAAGCCCTATATGATAATGCAGGGAGAGAGCTGTATGCTAATCAGCTGCATAATCTCCTGCTCCAGATGTCAGCACATCTGTCCTACCTGTAGATTAACTGGAATTATACAATGGGGTCTGAAAATGCCACAGTCTGATTGGCTGACTGGCACCTTTCTGCCACAGTAAATCCTAGCATAGCCACTGCAAAAGGTGCCAGTCAATCGCTTTATCAGTGAGAACCTTAACAAAACCACTATGACCCCTGAAAATTAAAACAGAAACTCCGCCATATTAGATCCCCAGTAAACTGAGAACTCCCCATGCAACACTTAGCATAAAGTGAAATAACTTTACTAAACAATTGTAAAACTAATATCAGAGCCAAAACAGTGCTTTTGAACTTGTTTCTCCATGACTACTTGCACCTGGCTCACCTGAAAACTTCTTTTCACTCTTGGCTCGGCTCTGTTCCCATGTTCCACACAACATCACAGTTGGCAAATCCACACTGCATGGCCCTTCACAATAATAAATGGCCTGATGTCCTCCATGAAAGAAAAAAAACACCCTTTCCAATCTGAACTAGAAAACAAAATAGCACCTTAACAGGCAAAGTCACCCTAAAAGCAGATCTTTAGCTATGGCAGCCAGTCATTGGTCACACCATGCTCTGCCAATAAACCTTAATAAGTTCTCATCAAAATCCCCACCACACTGTTAGAAACCCTGAAAACTTTACAGCCACTCAGAAGTCCAACGTGCCATCTCTTTATTAACAACAAAAAAAAATGCCAGCAACTTTGTTTCTCTCTGTATGAGTGTGTGTGTGTGAGTGTATGTGTGTGTGTGTGTGTGTGGGGGGGGTGATAACCTCAATCATAATCTGCCTAGCAACAAGAGAAGCACAATTGATAAATGAAACGTAAAAAAGTAAAAAGAAAACAGTTTAGCTAACTTTCTTTTACATTCTTTTATTAGAAGACATTGGTTGGAGACTTTAATATCAACTGGTCCTCCGCTAAAGCTGTACACTACAAGGACTCATTAGCCACTCTCAACCTTGTGCAATTGGTAGACTCCCCCACTCGGTATAACAGAACAGGCATGGGATCAGTAATCAACTGGGTGGTCACAAATCGGCCAGAAAGAATATCCTCCATCACGGTTCTCCCTGACTCCCTCTGTGACCACTCCCTGGCAATCTGTAAATGGTCAAATAAGGCCCCAGAGCCACCAACCAGGACTATTACTGCTCAACTTCTGAATAAAGGCAAGTTGGAAGCTCTAAAAGCACACCTCAGCCTCCAAGATTGGAGCTCTATTGACCACAAAACAGATGTCACCACTACCCTAGAATGTTTTATAAGCAAATTCAATGAAGTGTGCAATGTCTAGGCCCCCTACACCAAAAGAAGGATCCGTGACTATGACAGCCTCTGGATCACGGCACAGCTACTAGCCCTCATGAAAACTAGAGATGACTTGTGGTACAAAGTAAGAAACTCCGGTACCCAGACAGACTACCAGAACTATAGAGCTGCACAGAATAAATGCACTTGGGCTATTTGTAAGGCCAAAAACACTCACTTTAAAAATGAGCTGACAAACTCATGGGGTGACAGTAGACAGTTCTGGGAGAACATCAAGTCCCTAACCGGTAAACCTAATAAAACTCCCCCCACCTTCCTGAACATTGAGGGCCCACCTACGCAGGATCACAGTCGCATAGCAAACGTCTTCAACAAAGCTTTTACTGACCTCAGTGGAGTGTTGCCCCCTAGCTTCCTTCAACACCAATCAGATACTTGCACAGAACGAAACCCGGGGACCCAATCAAACTCCCATCCGCCTTTCTACTTCAGAGCTATCACCTTTATGGAAACAAAACAGTGTATCCTAAAAGTGCTAGGTAATTCCAGAACTAGCTCTGATCAACTTGACCTAAAACTAGTTAGGCTCACCCTGGACATAACTCTCAAAGCCCTCACCAAAATCTTAAATCTCTCCTTGGTATCAGGCAAATTCCCAAGGATCTGGAAGGTGGTGGTGGTTACCCCTGTTTACAAAAGTGGTGACAGGGCCAACTCTACAAATTACCGCCCAATATCTATCCTTCCTCTACTCTCCAAGGCCCTGGAGCGAATTGTAAGAGGCCAACTGACGGAATATCTAGACAAGTATCACTTACAATGTCAGCAACAACATGGATTTTGAAAAACAACACAGTACCACAACTGCTCTAGTGGAGTTTACCAGTTTTATCCATAATGCACTAGACAGAGGGCTCTTGGTGGGGGCAACATATATTGAGCTCACCAAGGCCTTCGACACCGTCAATCACAATCTGCTCCTGGACCAGCTCTCCAATACCGGCCTCTTCCCTGCAACAGTAGCATGATTCAGAAGCTACCTCTATGGGAGGGTCCAAAAAGTGAAAATCCTGGACATCTTCTCTGACAACCTCAGGGTTTACACAGGTGTTCCTCAAAGCTCTATCCTTGGTCCTGTTCTTAAACAACCTCCCCCAATCGGTAAACGACCAGCTACTACTGTATGCAGATGATGCAGTCCTATATTCATGTAATTCTGACCCCTGCATACTGGAAAAGCAAATGCAGGCTAATTTCACAGTGGCTGAGCACTGGTTCCTTCAATCAAAAAAACAAAGACTATGTTATTTGCATCATCACATAACAAACACCACACTCACCAACTTTGCATTCACAACAATCAGAACACTTCCTTGGAGATGGTTCAAACATTTAAATACCTAGGATTGACACTGGACACCCTCTCATTTAACCAACACATAGATGCAGTTGCAAAGTCATCAAATGCAAAACTAGGATTACAGTACAGACACCGAAAAGGCCTGACTTCTGAAGCACTCAGAACTGCTGTAAATAGCTCAGTCCTCTCAGTGACAGACTATGGTCTAGCAGTATATGGGGCTGCCTCCCAAACTGCTTTGAAATGTATCAAAACAACACTAAACAAAGCATGTCATTTAGTCCTAGGTGTACCCCATCTCACTTACACGTGCGAGTTGTACAATCAAACAAAATGGCTCAACCTTGACAGTCGCCTCCAGTATCAAATATGCAAGCTCGCCAAGAAGTCTATGCTAGGACTTACCTCCCCAGGCCTGCAAAGCCTCCTTAACTGACCTAATTCCATCAGATCCACTAGGGATACAAACAACTCAGCTCTCTGCATCCCTTTCTGTAGAACCACACAAGGCCAATGGTCCTATGAATACCAGGCACCACTTTGGCTTAATGCTCTTGACCTAGGCATCACAAAAGAGGACAAAATAGGCCCCTTTAAAGATAAACTCCGAGTGGCCCGTGCCACAAACAGGATCTGAGACTGTGAGACCTGAACTCCCCCACACTCTTCCCTCCTCTTTCCTGCTACCCTCATTCTAACCTGCACCCTTTCCTTCTCCTCTCTTCTTGCTAACTAACACTCCCCTAGTAGGCTCCAGGTCCCAGTCTTAGCACTTCCCCCCAGTGAGTCTAGCCCTCCTTTATGACTACACTCTTTAGCACTTAAGACAAAAGAACCACTGCCCATCAAGTTCTCGCCTCCTTGCATTTAGTATTAGTTAATTATTTTACACAATATATCATCCTCTTTTCCCTACCTGATTCACTCTATATCCTGTAGCTTCTCAAATTGTTCACATAACAGCCTGTCAACCTAGCCTACTTTAAATTATGTGTCTGTATATTTTTACTTTATGTAATCCCTGCTATTGTAATTATGTAACCTCTGTAACCTGATGTACTCATGCCTTTCTAGGCATGGAACCTCCTTGTAGCTGCTTATGTACTTGTATAATTGCAATAATCCACTCCAGGGTGTGGGTTATTGTGGGATTTACTCACTTCTGTTGTGATTCACTCACTCTTCCTACAGCCTCATCCTTGAACCACATCAGGTGTGGGTAAATACCACCATAACCCACACCCTGTTGTGGAATATAGCTTAATTAACCACACATGTATAATGCAGCATTTTAACAACAATCTAACCATGCTGTAATTCTTACCTGTCAGTTACTGAGCTGCCAACCGCTAACAGCACCCACAAAACAACACATTATTGTGCAACTGAACCTCCCAAGCAGCAAATCGTTAATATTAAATGTCCATGGAGGAATTCTGCCTATAGGTAGGGTTGAGTAGGAAGTTTAATGTTAACCCCCATTTCTGCACTTTAATAACTTCACAATTGCTCAACAGACTTGCATGGGATTTTGCATGTACAGTCTTGTTTTGTAGATCAGTGGATGTGCCACATTTTGTTTTACTTGGCTGTGTGAATTCTGAGTTCTGGATAGTACAAAAAAATGAATTTTCGCTTATTGGTTTGGATGTTTTTTTTTTTGAACACCTACAGCCCTTGAGCACCTAGAGGCCAGCGGGGCAGAGGACCCAAAGCAACACGGATTTACAGCAGGAAGGTCATGTCAGACTAATCTAATTGATTTCTTTGACTGGGTGACCAAAGCAATAGACCAGGAAGGGGCTGTGGATATGGCCTACCTAGACTTTAGCAAGGCATTTGACACAGTCCCGCACATAAGATTAATAATCAAGTTAGCCAGCCTGGGAGTGGGTCCCAGGGTGGTAGCCTGGGTAGCGAACTGGCTGCACAACAGGACACAGAAGGTAATAGTGAATGGAGCACATTCCGAAGAAAGGGGGGTTACTAGTGGAGTACCTCAGGGCTCAGTACTGGGTCCAATCCTCTTTAACATCTTCATAAGTGACATTGCAGAGGTCTGAGGAAAGGCTGCCTCTTTGCAGATGACACAAAGATCTGTAACAGAGTTGATACACAAGAGGGGTAGAAAAGATGAGAAGGGACTTGGCAATGTTGGAGGAATGGTCAGACATATGGCAACTTAGATTCAATGCAAAGAAGTGCAAAGTAATGCACCTGGGAAACAAAAACCCAGGAGAAGAGTACACAATAGCAGGGGAGGTACTAACAACAACAAAAATGGAAAGGGACCTGGGAGTAGTCATATCAGATGACCTAAAGGTGGGTAAGCAATGTGAGAAGTCAGTAAGGAGAGCCAGGGATACTGGGATGCATAGGAAGGCATCAAGTAGAAAAAGGGAAGTGATTATCCCTCTATACAAACCCATCTGGAGTACTGTGTGCAGTTTTGGAGACCTCATCTACGCAAGGACATAGACAGGATGGAAGCAGTCCAGAGGAGGGCAGCTAAAATGGTGCAGGGTCTACATCAGAAATCATATGAAGAGAGACTGAGAGAGCTTAATATGTATACCCTTGATGAAAGGAGGGACAGGGGGGACATGATAGAAACATTCAAGTACCTCAAGGGAATCAACAAAGTCCAGGAGGGTAGCATCTTTCAGAAAAAGAGATGTGTAAGAACAAGGGGGAACAGTTTAAAGATAGAGGGGGGATGGCCCAGGGGTAATGTGAGGAAATTATTTTTCACGGAGCGAGTGGTGGATACATGGAACAGCCTTCCTGAGGAGGTCGTTGGGTCTAAAACAGTGGGGGAATTCAAACATGCTTGGGACAGACACAAAGCAATTAAAGTGCGGGGTTGCAGGAAGCAGGCTGTTGGTTAACTAGAATCTGCAGCTTATCCAGTAGGTAGGGAAATGGGCAGACTGGGTGGGCCAAGTGGTCCTTTTCTGCCGTCAAAGTCTATGTTTCTATATTTCTATGTAGGTGGCATGCCTCAGACAGCTAGTTTTGGAACCCACTCATGAGGGAGCAATCTTAGACCTCGTACTCTCAAATGGGGACAGCAAGAGGATCTCAGATCTAGAAGTGGGTAGCCATCTGGGAACAAGTGACCACCAAACAGTGTGGTTCATGATAAACTCAGCTACAGAGTCAAGCCATACTAAAGTGAAGGTACGGGACTTCAGGAGGGCAGACTCTGGCAAGATGGGGGAGTGCGTTAGAAAAGCACTAGCAAACAGACTAGAAGGAGGGGTGGAGCAACAATGGGGAAACATCAAAATTGCCATCACAGAGGTAACAAGCCTTTGTGTGAAGCAAATAAACAAATCAAAATGAAAGAAAAAGCCACTATGGTTCTCAAAAGAGGTGGCGGGGAAGGTTAGGGAAAAAAAGATAGCATTTAGGAAGTATAAGGAAATGCAGAAGGAGCAAGACAGGGAACTGTACCAGTTAAGGCAGAAGGAAGCAGGGAGGGAAGTCAGAATAGCAAAGGCTCAAACTGAGGAAAAGATAGCCAACTCGGTTAAGAAGGGGGATAAAACTTTTTATAGGTACATCAGGGTGTGTAGAAAGACAAAGGGAGGGATAGTGAGGCTGAATAGAAAGAATGGTGGGTGGGCAGAGAGGGACAGTGAAAAAGCAGGGATACTGAATGAACACTTCTGCTCAGTATTTACAAAATAGGAGGAGGGGGAGGTGCCTAATCCAATTAACAGAAGCACTCTGGATAGGGGGATTGATCCCAAGCCTTTCACAGAAGAAAGGGTTCTGAAAGAACTCCTAAAACTGAAGGTGGACAAAGCAATGGGGCCTGATGGAATTCACCCTTAAGGGGAGAACTAGTGACACCACTGACTACCCTTTTTAGCAGATCATGGGAGGATGGTGTGATGCCTGAGAAATGGAGGAAGGAGGATGTGATTCCCCTTCACAAAAGTGGGAGCAAGACAGAGGCAGGAAACTTCAGACTTGTCAGCTTGTCCTCTGTGGTAGAGAAAGTGATGGAATCACCTGAAGGAAAGAATTGTTGAGTACCTAGAGGAAAGTGGGACACAGGACCTAAGGCAGCATGGGTTCACAGCTGGAAGGTCATGTCAGATGAATCTAATTGATTTATTTGACTGGGTGACCAAAGCAGTAGACCAGGGAGGGGCTGTGGACATGGCCTACCTAGACTTTAGCAAGGCATTTGACACAGTCCCACACAAAAGATTAATAATCAAATTATCCAGCCTGGGAGTGGGTCCCAGGGTGGTAGCCTGGGTGAAACATTGGTTGGACACAGGACACAGAAGGTAATTGTAAATGGAGTCCACTCTGAAGAAAGAGGGGTTACTAGTGGGGTACCGCAGGGTTCAGTTCTGGGTCCAGTCCTTTTTAATGTCTTTATAAGTGACATTGTAGAAGGACTGGAAGGAAAAGTATGCCTCTTTGCAGATGATACAAAGATCTGCAACAGGGTTGATACACAAGGAAGCGTGGAAAGGATGAGAAGGACTTGGCAAGATTGGAGGAATGGTCAGTATTGCAGCTTGGATTCAATGCAAAGAAGTGCAAAGTAATGCACCTGGGAAACAAAAACCCAGGGAGAACATTACACAATGGGGGGGGGGGTAGTAACAACAACAAAACTGGAAAGGGACCTGGGGGTAATCATATCAGATGACCTTAAGATTAGCAAGCAATGTGAAAAGGCAGTACAGAGGGCTGGGGGGATACTGGGATGTATAAGAAGAGGCAACACCAGCAGAAAACAGGAAGTTGTAATCCCTCTGTACAGACAGTTGGTGATACCACATCTGGAGTACTGCATCCAGTTCTGGAGACCCCATCTCTGCAAGGACATAGAAAAGATGGAGGCAGTCCAGAGGAGGGCAACTAAAATGGTGCAGGGTCTGCAACAGAAGCCATACGAGGAGAGACTAAAGGAGCTTAATATGTATACCCTTGAGGAAAGGAGGAAGGGGGGAACATGATAGAAACTTTTAAGTACCTCAGTGGAATCAACAAAGTCCAAGAGGGTAGCATCTTTCAGAAAAAGAGATGTGTAAGAACAAGGGGACACAATTTAAAGATAGAGGGGGGACATCTCAGAGGCAATGTGAGAAAGTATTTTTTCACGGAGAGGGTGGTGGACACATGAAGCAGCCTTCCTGAGGAGGTTGTGGGGTCTACAACTGTGGGAGAATTCAATAATGCATGGGACAGACATAAGGCAATTCTTGTGGGAGGTAGGAAGAAATAGGCTTTTGGTTAACTAGGATCTGCAGCTTATCCTGTAGGTAGGGAAATGGGCAGACTAGGTGGCTCAAATGATCCTTATCTGCCATCAAAGTCTATGTTTCTAAAGTAAATAAATGAAAAACATTAGGATTTGGGGTCTTCAGAGTACTGGTGAATCAGTGGTGGCGTCTTCCTTGGGGTTGTCAACCCTTATGCCCACCACCTCCCTTCCAACTCATAGCATCCTGTGTGAAGCACAAGGTACAACTCCAAGCCAGTGCCTCATAATGATATACTCTTCAAAGGTAGAGAAGTATTGCTCACTACATATTGGCAATAGAATCTGTCATAGTTTTCTACATACAGGGTCAGGCCGTGCGTGAATAAAAGAGATCCTGGGCTCAATTTTCAGAGCCCCTAGAATGCCACAAGCTCCTAATGTGCACATCTTTTGGCTTACGGTGCTTGTAGCATTCTCCTAGCTGGCACTCAGGACTGAAAATCCCGAGCATCAAATGTCACAAGTTAGACCAGCTTTTCCCAGGCCTAACTTGTGCCATTCAAGGGACCCTTTTTATGAGTCTTGCACCAAGTCTTTGATGTAAGCTGCTGTAAACTGTGGAAAGTGTCACAACTGCATCTGATGTACTAAAGGACAGCAACTTAAATGGTACAAGGTCTGCACAAGAAGCCATATGAAGAGAGACTAAAGGAGCTTAATATGTATACCCTTGAAGAAAGGAGGGAGAGGGGAGACATGATAGAGACTTTCAAGTACCTCAAGGGAATCAACAAAGTCAAAGAGGGTAGCATCTTTCAGAAAAAGAGATGTGCAAGAACAAGGGGCACAATCTGAAGATGGGGGGATGGCTTGGGGCAACATGAGGAAGTATTTTTCCTGGAGAGGCTGATGGATGCATGGAATGGCCTTTCTGAGGAGGTTGTGGGGTCAAAAACAGTGGGGGAATTCAAGAATGCATGGGACAGACATAAGACAATTCTGGTGGGGGGTGGGAAGTAGTAGGCTGTTGATTAACTAGGATCTGCATCTTATTGAATAGGTAGGAAAATGGGCAGACTGGGTGGGCCAAGCGGTTCTTATCTGCCATTAAAGTCTATGTTATTGTAGTTGCATCAAAGGTGTTTGGTGAAGCTGCGCCAAACAAAAGGGTTGACACAGGGATTGACATAAGCCCTGCTTCACCCTTTGAAAATCGTGCCCCATGCCTGGCCCTGTTTTGCTCATGGGAGGGGATGAGCATTAGGGTTGACAATCTCCAGGAAGACTACACCACTGATTAGCCAATACTCTGAAGATCCAGAACCCTAATGCTTTTTATTTCTTTACTTTGTGCACGTTGGGTTCTTCAACTCTAATGTCTGCATTAACTAATAAGTAAATAAGGTTGTGTGGTGTGGAGGGTGCTGATTGGAGGGTTGGTTTGGGCTGGGGGTGGCAGCAAACAATAAGGGACTGCTTTGTTCATTTCAGGATTTAAAATGAAATGGAAAAGACATCACAGGATGGTTTTCTTTATTGCAGCTACATTACAGTGCCTCTGTATTCATGAGACTTCTGACTTAGCAATCATTAAAGAAGGTAAAAGAAGGGAAAACTTGACACTTTAAAAACCAAAACAAATGCTTGGAGCTGTAGTCTGAAACTAGTGCACGTGATAGAGTGCAGTGAAAGGGTGATTCTGCAAGGGTTCTTTTTTAAAGTAGTTTTTAAGTAATTATTTATTTATTTATGTATGTATGTGTGTATGTATGTATGTTGTATGTATGTGTGTATGTATGTGTGTATGTATGTATGTTGCATGTATGTATGTGAGTATGTATGTATGGATGTATGTATGTGTGGATGTATGTATGTTGTACGTATGAATGTATGTATGTATGTTGTATGTATGTATGTTGTATGTATGTTGTGTGTATGTATGTATGTTTGTTTGTATGTATGTGTGTATGTTGTATGTATGTGTGCATGTATGTATGTTGTATGTGTTTATGTATTTTGTATGTTGTATGTATGTGTGTATGTATGTTGCATGTATACATGTATGTGTGTATATATGTATGCTGTGTGTATGTATGTATGTGTGTATGTATGTATGTATGTTATATGTTGTATGTAGTATGTATGTATGTGTGTATGTATGTGTATGTATGTTGTGTATATGTATGTGTGTATGTATGTTGTATATAAGTATGTATGTGTGTATGTATGTGTGTATGTATGTGTGTATGCATGCATTATGTGTGTATGTATGTTGTATGTATGTATGTGTGTATGTATGTATGTGTGTATGTATGTGTGGATGTATGTTGTATGTATACATGTGTGTATATATGTGTGTTGTATGTGTGTATGTATGTATGTGTGTATGTGTGTTGTATGTATGTATGTGTGTGTATGTATGTGTGTATGTATGTATGTTGTTTTTGTTGACTGGTAAAGAGGGATTAGACTATACTGCCTATTTTAAGCCTTGTGCCTGTGGGGGAGGGGATGTGGACACATACCAATTGAAATTGATCCTGATTAACAGTTACTAGTACTTTTTTATGTTCACCGTGCATGCATGCACAAAGAACATTTTGTTAGGAGAGTGACTTTTGAGGAGTGTGACACTCTCAGTCCAATGAAGAGTGGTCTGCAAGGGGCTCATCAGTGTCACACCACTCATCAGCCAGGCTAATCATGACATTTTTCTGGCTTGCTGGGTGGAAATGTGCATTTCAAATGAAAGAGCCGATCCAGCCATAGGTTGTCTCTTTCCTTGGATCTATGCCACCCAGCAAGCACAGCTGATCTGTCATGATCAGTCTGCTGGGGTTAGATTACACCCTGTAACAAAGAAAACCATCCATAGATGTTTGCTGCTACCACAGCCGTTACTGTTCCCCAGCCAACGTTCTCGCTCAGCACCCCCCCTCCACCCCCACAAACATGACACTGACACTGGGGATGGCCAATCCCCAATGTTGCCACCTGAAATAAAGAAAACTGTTCCTTGTAGTTTTTTATATATACTCTGTAACAAAGAAAACCATCCATTGATGTTCGTTGCTGCCCCCACCATAACTGAACCCCCAACTGACCCTCTCACTCAGCACCAACCACCCCACACCCCCCACAAACATAACACCAACACTGAGGGTTCCCAATCCCCAAGTGTTACCACCTGAAATAGAGAAAATCATCCCTCATAGTTCATTTTGTTTTATTAATTATACCCTGTAAAAAATAAAACAATCCATCGATGTCTGTTGTTGCTGATGCCATTAGTCCCCGATCTGACCCTCCCACTCAGCACCCACCACCTTCACACCCTGCCAAGCCCTCACTTACCCACCAGGAATTCAACACCATAATCTTCTCTGGACCACAGACACATCTTCATTCTTTAACGCCGGACCACGAACTGAGGAAATCAGGCATGCAGTTCAGTGTATTTCAGTGGGGTTTTGAACTTGCTCCACACTCTGACACTGGGGGTACTCAATCCCACAGTGTTCCACCTGAAATAAAGACAACCATCCCTAGTATTTTTTCTTTTTTTCACATACCCTGTAAAAAAAAAAATCCATCAATGTCTGTTGCTGCCGCTGTCGTTAGCCCCCCACCTGATCCTCCCACTCAGCACCCACCACCCCACACCCTGCCAAGCCCTTACTTACCCACCAGGAATTCAACACCGTAATCTTCTCTGGACCACAGACACATCTTTATTCTTCAATGCCGGACCACCAACTGAGGAAATCAGGTATGTAGTTTAATGTATTTCAATGGGGTTTTGAATTTGCTGTCATAACTTGGTCGTTTTTGAATATTTTTACACTAAATTTTCAAAATGCCTTTTTGGGCCCCCATCTCATGAACAATAGTATTGAAATTAGGCAAATCTGTCCCAACAGGTGATTTTGCAGTGGCTATGCGAAATCACCTTTTGGGCTGGAGCTGAAAATTTTCTCCACCCTTGTTCATAAGGAGGGTGCCTTAAGAAGACTATGTTGAAAATCTGGGAAAAAATATATAAAAAAAAGAAAGTTATAAGCCTACACTGAAATTTACAAATGCAGGCTCATAACTTTAGTAATTTTCAATATTTTGACCCCAAATTTTCAACATAGCCATTTCTTCACAGCACCTCATGAATGTGACAGCTGTCAATTTTAAAATCCTGGCCAAAATGTGTTTTTGTGTCCCCAAAGGTGATTTCATGGTTGCTGCACAAATCTACTTACAGGCAGGAGCTGAACATTTTCTCCACACTTGTTCATGAGGTGGCTATGGCTATGTTGAAAATTTTGGTTAAAATTTAATAAAACAACAAAGTTATGAGCCTACACTGAAATTTACAAACACAGGCTCATAATTTTGGTAATTTTTATAATTTTGACCCCAAAATTTCCATGTAGCCATTTCTTTGCAGCACCTCATGAAGTTGACAGTTGTCATTTTTTAAATCCTGGCAAAAACATGTTTTTGCACTTGTGATGCAAAATCACTTTTTGGACATGATTTTGAAAATGTTCTCTGCCATTGTTCATGCAGTGGGCTCATAAAATGGCTATGTGAGGTCCTAAGAAGGTTGTGATGAAAATTTGGGGTACAACTATGAGAAACAACAAAGTTATGAGTCTATATTGCAATTTTTCAATGCATACTTGTAAGTGTGATAATTTTCAATATTTTGACCACAACTTTACAAAATGCCATTTTTTTCACACCACCTCATGAATGTGACAGCTGTCATTTCTCAGATCCTGCCCCAAATGTGTTTTAACACTTGTGACACAAAATGACATTTCAGCCATTGTTTTATAAATGCATCATGCTCAGGAGTGGCCCATCTGTGGGCTTCCCAAGCTGCTCCTGTGTCCCTGGCTCTCTCTGAGCAGGCTACAGTTAGCAGACTGTATGACTGACCCCCAGACAGATTCAGACAACCCATCTGCAGGCTTCCCAAGCTGCTCCTGTCGCCCTGGCTCTCACCGAGCAGGCCACAGCTAACAGACTGCCTGACTGATCCCTGGACAGATACAGACAGCCCATCTGTGGGCTTCCCAAGCTGCTTCCATGGCCCTGGCTCTCTCCGAGCAGGCCGCAGCTAATAGACCACCCGACTGACCTCTGGACAGATTCAGTATGCACTGGACCTCTGAAACTCATGGTTTTGCATGCTGCTATTTTGACTGGATGCCCAGTGATGAAGCCAGGCACTGATAGGCAGTTTCTGCTCCTTGGCTGATTTTTCAACACCTGCTGCTTCCCAATCTCAAAGGAATCTCTTTCTGTGCTGTGTTCTGGACTGAATTTTTGTTAATGCAATTACTTATGTTATGCATCAATTGGTCTTACTTTACCTGCCAGTTTAGCTAGTCTATTACAAGCCACTAGTCTAGTCTCTTGGTGCTACTTGCTGCTGTGTGACTAGTGCTGGACAAACTATTTTGTATAGTAGCTGATGTTTCACTGTTTAGACCTAGCTACTGAGCAAGAGTGCTGCGGTTTTCCATTTCTGCCCTACTGACAAACCCTGTCCCCTTCCCCACAATGGTCACTCTGTTAATTATCAATTTCTCCACCCCACTTGTAATGCTATCTTCCTAAACAGCTTAATTTCTTCTCTGCCCCACGTTCAAACCCTTCCCTTACTCCTCCACCCACTGCTGCTGTCCTCAGACATTCCGGTGCCAAAACACAGACCCCCCGTTAGCTTCTCCTGTATCTCTAAATAATTGCCCTGCATTTGCCACCTCTTCACCTTATGCTTTGTCCTTCCCAATTGCCTGCCCCCCACTGAGCTTGATATTGTACACTAGCTGTACTTAATTCTCTGTGTTTCCCTCCTTGTTACATAGACAGCCCATCTGCAGGCTTCCCAAGCTGCTCCTGTGGTCCTGCCTCTCTCTGAGCAGGCTGCAGCTAACAGACTGCCTGACCGACCCCCGGACAGATTCAGGTACACACTGGACCTCTGAAACTCATGGTTTTGAATGCTGCTGTTTAGAATGGATGCCCAGTGGAGAAGCCAGGCGCTGATTGGCAGTTTCTGCTCCTTGGCTGATTTTCCAACACCTGGTGCTTCCTGATCTCAGGAAAATCTCTTTCTGTGCTGTGTTCTGGACTGAATTTTTGTTAATGTAATTACTTATGTTATGCAACAACTGGTCTTACTTTACCTGCCAGTTTAGCTAGTCTATTTCAAGCCACTAGTCTAGCCTCTTGGTGCTACTTCCTGCTGTGCAACGAGTGCTGGACAAACAGTATTGCATAGCAGCTGATGTTTGACTGCTCAGACCTAGCTGCTGAGCAAGATTGCTAGAGTTTTCCATTTCCATTCCTACTGACAAAGCCTGTCCCCTTCCCCACACCGGTCACTCTGCTAATTATTAATTTATCTGCCCCACTTGTATTGTTGTCTCTCTAAGCAGCTTAATTTCTTCTCTTCCTTACCTAAACCCTTCCTTAAACCCTCCTGCTGCTGCTGCTGTCCTCCTCAGATGTCCCAGTGCCAAAGCACAGACCCCCAGTAACTCTTTTGTCTCTAAATAATTGCCCAGCATTTACAACCTCTTTACCTCATGCTTTGTCCTTCCCATTGCCTGCCCCCACTGAGCTTGCTATTGTACTCTAGCTGTATTTAATTATATGTCTTTCCTCCTTGTTCCACAGACAGCCCATCTGCGGGTTCCCAATCTGCTCCTGTTGACCTGGCCCTCTCCGAGTGGGCCACAGCTAACAGACTGCCCGACTGACCTCTGGATAGATTCAGTACACACCGGACCTCCAAAACTCGTGGTTTTGAATGCCGCTCTTTTGACTGGATGCCCAGTATTAGAGCCAGGCACTGATTAGCAGTTTCTGCTCCTTGGCTGATTTTCCAATACCTGCCGCTTCCTGATCTCGGGGAAATCTCTTTCTGTGCTGTGTTCTGGACTGAATTTTTGTTAATGTAATTACTTATGTTATGCGTCAATTGGCCTTACTTTACCTGCCAGTTTAGCTAGTCTATTACAACCACTAGTCTAGCCTCTCGGTGCTACTTGCTGCTGTGTGGCTAGTGCTGGACAAACTGTATTGTATAGTAGCGGATGTTTGACTGCTTAGACCTAGATACTGAGCAAGATTGCTGCAGTTTTCCATTTCTGCTCTACTGACAAACTCTGTCCCCTTGCCCACACTGGTCACTCTGTTGATTATTAATTTCTCCACCCACTTGTAATGCTGTCTCTCTCTAAACAGCTTAATTTCTTCTCTGCCTCACCTATAAACCCTTCCATTACACCCCCACTGCTGCTGTCCTCCTCAGACACCCCAATGCCAAGCACAGACCCCATTAACTCCTCTTCTATCTCTAAATAATTGCCCTGCATTTGTCACCTCTTTACCTTATGCTTTTCCTTCCCCATTGATTGCCCCCCACTGAACTTGCTACTGTACTCTAGATGTATTTAATACTCTGTCGTTCCCTTCTTGTTCCACAGACAGCTCATCTGCGGGCTTCCCAAGCTGCTCCTGTGTCCCTGGCTCTCTCTGAGCTGGCCACAAATAACAGACCGCCTGACCAAACCCTGGGCAGATTCAGGTACACCCTGGACCTCTGAATCCCATGGTTTTGAATGCTGCTGTTTTGATTGGATGCCCAGTGGAGGAGCCAGATGCTGATTGGAAGTTTCTGCTCCTTGGCTGATTTTCCAACACCTGGCATGTCATGATCTCAGAGAAATCTCTTTCTGTGCTGTGTTCTGACTGAATTTTTGTTAATAAAATTACTTATGTTATGCAACAATTGGTCTTACTTTACATGCCAGTTTACTTAGGCTATTACAAGTAATTAGTCTAGCCTCGGTGCTACTTGCTGCTGTGCAATGAGTGCTGGACAAACTGTATTGTATAGTAGCTGATGTTTGACTGCTCAGACCTAGCTACTGCGTATGATTGCTGCAGTTTTCCATTTGTGCCGTGATTGACAAACCCTGTCCCCTTCCCCACACTGGTCACTCTGCTAATTATAAATTTTCCACCCCACTTGTAATGCTGTCTCTAAAACAGCTTAATTTCTTCTCTGCCTCACCTACAAACCCTGCCCTTACACCCTCCCACTGCTGCTTTCCTCCTCAGAAGTCCCAGTGCCAAAGCACAGACCCCCCATTAACTCCTCTTCTATCTCCATATAATTGCCCTGCATTTGTCACCTCTTTACCTTATGCTTTTTCCTTCCTCATTGATTGTCCCCCACTGAGCTTGCTATTGTACTCTAGCTGTATTTAATTGTCTGTCTTTCCCTCCTTGTTCCACAGACAGCCCATCTGCGGGCATTCCAATCTGCTCCTGTGGCCTTGGCTCTCTCTGAGCAGGCCATAGTTAACAGACCACCCGACTGGCCCCGGACAGATTCAGGTATGCACTGGACCTCTGAAACCCATGGTTTTGAATGCGCTGTTTTGACTGGATGCCCAGTGGAGGAGCCAGGCACTGACTGGCAGTTTCTGCTCCTTGGCTGATTTTCCAACACCTGGTGCTTCCTGATCTCATGGAAATCTCTTTCTGTGCTGTGTTCTGGACTGAATTTTTGTTAATGTAATTACTTATGTTATGCATCAATTGGTCTTACTTTACCTGCCAGTTTAGCTAGTCTATTACAAGTCACTATTCTAGCCTCTCAGTGCTACCTGCTGCTGTGTGACTAGTGCTGGACAAACTGTATTGTATAGTAGCTGATGTTTGACTGCTTAGACCTAGCTACTGAGCAAGATTGCTGCAGTTTTCCATTTCTGCTCTACTGACAAACCCTGTACCCTTCCCCACACTGGTCACTCTGCTAATTATTAGTTTCTCCACCCCACTTGTAATGCTGTCTCTCTAAACAGCTTAATTTCATCTCTGCCTTACCTACAAACCCTTCCCTTACACAACCCCCCACTCCTCCTCAGACATCCCAGTGCCAAGGCACAGACCCCCCTGTTAACTTCTGTTCTATATCTAAATAATTGCCCTGCATTTGCCACCTCTTTACCTTATGCTTTGTCCTTCCCCATTGCCTGCCCCCACTGAGCTTGCTATTGTACTCTAGCTGTATTTAAGCCTCTGTCTTTCCCTCCTTGTTCCACAGACAGCCCATCTGCAGGCTTCCCAAGCTGGTCCTGTGTCCCTGCCTCTCTCTGAGCTGGCCACAAATAACAGACTGCCCGATCAACCCCTGGACAGATTCAGGTACACACTGGACCTCCGAAACCCATGGTTTTGAATGCTGCTGTTTTGGTTTGATGTCCAGTGGAGGAGCCAGGCGCTGATTGATAGTTTCTGCTCCTTGGCTGATTTTCCAATGCTTGGCATGTCATGATCTCAGAGAAATCTCTTTCTGTGCTGTGTTCTGGACTGAATCTTTGTTAATAAAATTACTTATGTCATGCATCTATTGGTCTTACTTTACATGCCAGTTTACTTAGGCTATTACAAGCAATTAGTCTAGCCTCTCGGTGCTACTTGCTGCTGTGCAATGAGTGCTGGACAAACTGTATTGTATAGTAGCTGATGTTTGACTGCTCATACCTAGCTACTGAGCAAGATTGCTGCAGTTTTCAATTTGTGCCCTACTGACAAACCCTGTACCCTTCCCCAGACTGGTCACTCTGCTAATTATTAATTTCTCCACCCACTTGTAATGCTGTCTCTCTAAACAGCTTAATTTCTTCTCCGCCTTACCTACGAACACTTCCCTTACACCCTCCCGCTGCTGCTTTCCTCCTCAGACATTCAGGTGCCAAAGCACAGACCCCCCCATTAACTCCTCTTCTATCTCTAAATAATTGCCCTGCATTTGTCACCTCTTTACCTTATGCTTTTTCCTTCCCCATTGATTGTCCCCCACTGAGCTTGCTATTGTACTCTAGCTGTATTTAATTGTCTGTCTTTCCCTCCTTGTTCCACAGACAGCCCATCTGCGGGCATTCCAATCTGCTCCTGTGGCCTTAGCTCTCTCCAAGCAGGCCACAGTTAACAGACCCACCCGACTGGCCCCAGACAGATTCAGGTATGCACCGGACCTCTGAAACCCATGGTTTTGAATGCCGCTGTTTTGACTGGATGCCCAGTGGAGGAGCCAGGCACTGATTGGCAGTTTCTGCTCCTTGGCTGATTTTCCAATGCGCTTCCTGATCTCAGGAAATCTCTTTCTGTGCTGTGTTCTGGACTGAATGTTTGTTAATGTAATTACTTATATTATGAATCAATCAGTCTTACTTTACCAGCCAGTTTAGCTAGTCTATTACAAGTCACTATTCTAGCCTCTCAGTGCTACCTGCTGCTGTGTGACTAGTGCTGACAAACTGTATTGTAGAGTAGCTGATGTTTGACTGCTTAGACCTAGCTACTGAGCAAGATTGCTGCAGTTTTCCATTTCTGCCCTACTGACAAACCCTGTACCCTTCCCCACACTGGTCACTGTGATAATTATTAATTTCTCTGCCCCACTTGTAATGCTGTTCCTCTAAACATCTTAATTTCTTCTCTTCCTTACCTACAAACCCTTCCCTTACACCCCTTGCTGCTGCTGTCCTCCTCAGACGTCCCAGTGCCAAAGCAGAGACCCCTGTTAACTCCTCTTCTATCTCTAAATAATTGCCCTGCTTTTGCTATCTTTACCTCATGCTTTGTCATTCCCATTGCCTGCCCCCACTGAGCTTGCTATTGTAGTCTAGCTGTAGTTAATCCTCTGTCTTTCCCTCCTTGTTCCACAGACAGCTAATCTGTGGGCTTCCCAAGCTGCTCCTGTTGCCCTGGCTCTCTCCAAGCAGGATGCGGCTGCAGACCACCTGACTGACCCCAGGACAGATTCAGGTACACACTGGACCTCCAAACTCGTGGTTTTGAATGCCGCTTGTTTTGACTGGATGCTGAGTGGAAGACCCAGACACTGATTGGCAGTTTCTGCTCCTTGGCTGATTTTTCAAGCCTGGCGCTTCCTGATCTCAGGGAAATCTCTTTTTGTGCTGTGTTCTGGACTGAATTTTTGTTACTGTAATAACTTATTTTATGCATCAAGCCTCTCGGTGCTACTTGCTGCTCTGCGACTAGTGCTGGACAAACTGGATTGTATAGTAGCTGATGTTTGACTGCTTAGACCTAGCTACTGCGCAAGATTGCTGCAGTTTTCCATTTCTGCCCTATTGACAAACCCTGTCCCCTTCCCCACCCAGGTCACCCTGCTAATTATTAATTCCTCTGCCCCACTTGTAATGCTGTCTCTTTAAATGGCTTAATTTGTTCTCTGCATTACCTACAAACCCTTCCCTTACACCTCCATACTGCTGCTATCCTCCTCAGATGTCCCGGTGCCAAAGCACAGACCCCCCCGTTAGCTCCTTATCTATCACTAAATAATTGCCCTGCATTTGCCACCTCTTTACATCATGCTTTGTCCTTCCCCATTGCCTGCCCCCTTCTGAGCTTGCTGTCGTACTCTAGCTGCATTTAATCCTCTGTCTTTCCCTCCTTGTTCCACAGACTGCCTATCTGCAGGCTTCTCAAGATGTTGCTGTGGACCTGGCCCACTCCAAGCAAGCTGCAGCTAACAGACCCCCGGACATATTCAGGTATGCACCAGACCTCTGATACTCATGGTTTTGAATGCCGTTGTTTTGACTGGATGCCCAGTGGAGGAGCCAGGCACTGATTTGCAGTATCTGCTGCTTGGCTGATTTTCTAACTCCTGGCATTTCCTGATCTCAGGGAAATCTCTTTCTGTGCTGTGTTCTGGACTGAATTTTTGTTAATATAATAACTTATGTTATGCATCAATTGGTCTTACTTTACCTGCCAGTTTAACTGGTCTATTACAAGCCACTAATCTAGCCTCTCAGTGCTGCTTGCTCTCTGTGCAACTAGTGCTGGACAAAATGTATTGTATAGTAGCTGATGTTTGACTACTTAGACCTAGTTACTGAGCAAGATTGCTGCAGTTTTCCATTTCTGCCCTACTGACAAACTCTGTTCCCTTCCCCATGCTGGTCACTATGCTAATTATTAATTTCTCCACCCCACTTGTAATGCTGTCTTTCTAAATGGCTTAATTTCTTCTCTGCCTTACCTACAACCCCTTCCCTTACACCCCCCTGCTGCTCCTGTCCTCCTCAAAAGTCTTGTTGTCAAATCACAGACCCCCCATTAACTCCTCTTCTATCTCAAAATAATTGCCCTACATTTGCCACCTGTTTACCTCATGCTTTGTCCTTCCCCATTGCTTGCCCCTCACTGAGCTTGCTATCATACTCTAGCTGTATTTAATCCTCTGCCTTTCCCTTCTTCTTCCACAGACAGCCCATCTGCGGGCTTCCCAATCTGCTCCTGTGGCCCTGGCTCTCTCCGAGCAGGCTGCAGCTAACAGACCTCCCGCATACCTGTCAATGCTATGAATTTCAAATAGTGCTATGAGTTTCACACTCAAATTTACCCCTGCTCCGCATTGGTTTACTGATGTTCCTCATGATGTTTTTACTATTTCTGGACACATGAACTATTAAATCATTGAAATAAGTTGATAGAAACATTCATTATCACTAACTATATGGGGCTCACTATCTGTAGACATATTATTGTTTAAAATAAGAAAGTGCTACACATTCTGGCCCTTTGCTATGATTTTTGTAGTCCAGTGCTATGATTATTAATGCTGAGAGGTTGAGACCTATGACCGCCTGACTGACCCCGGACAGATTCAGGTACACACCGGACCTCCAAAACTCATGGTTTTGAATGCCGCTGTTTTGACTGGGTGCCCAGTGGTGGAGCCAGGCACTGACTGGCATTTTCTGCTTCTCGGCTGATTTTCCAATGCTTGGCGCTTCCTGATCTCAGGGAAATCTCTTTCTGTGCTGTGTTCTGGACTGAATTTTTGTTAATGTAATAACTTATGTTAAGCATCAATTGGTCTTTCTTTATCTGCCAGTTTAGCTAGTCTATTACAAGCCACTAGTCTAGCTTCTTGGTAGTACTTGCTGCTGTGCGACTAGTGCTGGACAAACTGTATTGCATAGTAGCTGATGTCTGACTGCTTAGACTGAGCTTCTGAGCAAGATTGCTGCAGTTTTCCATTTCTGCCCTACTGACAAACCCTGTCCCCTTCCCCACACTGGTTAGTCTGCTAATTATTAATTTCTTCGCCCACTTGTAATGCTGTCTCTCTAAACAGCTTAATTTCTTCTGCCTTACCTACAAACCCTTTCCTTACACCCCCCACTGCTGCTGTTCTCTCGACATCCCGTGCAAAGCACAGACCCCGTTAACTCCTCTTCTATCTCTAAATAATTGCCCTGCATTTGCCACCTCTTTTCTTCATCCATTGCCCTTCCCCATTGCCTGCCCCCCACTGAGCTTGCTATTGTACTCTAGCTATAATTAATCCTCTGTCTTTGCCTCTTTGTTCCACAGACAGCCCATCTGCAGGCTTCCCAAGATGCTCCTGTGACCCTGGCGCTCTCCAAGCAGGCCGCAGCTAACAGACTGCCTGTCTGACCTCCAGACAGATTCAGTACACACCGGACCTCTGAAACTCATGGTTTTGAATGCCGCTGTTTTGACTGGATGCCCAGTGGAGGAGCCAGGCACTAATTGGCAGTTTCTGCTCCTTGGCTGATTTTCCAATGCCTTGTACTTCCTGATCTCAGGGAAATCTCTTTCTGTGCTGTGTTCTGGACTGAATTTTTGTTAATGTAATTACTTATGTTATGCAACAACTGGTCTTACTTTACCTGCCAGTTTAGCTAGTCTATTTCAAGCCACTAGTCTAGCCTCTTGGTGCTACTTCCTGCTGTGCAACGAGTGCTGGACAAACAGTATTGCATAGCAGCTGATGTTTGACTGCTCAGACCTAGCTGCTGAGCAAGATTGCTAGAGTTTTCCATTTCCATTCCTACTGACAAAGCCTGTCCCCTTCCCCACACCGGTCACTCTGCTAATTATTAATTTATCTGCCCCACTTGTATTGTTGTCTCTCTAAGCAGCTTAATTTCTTCTCTTCCTTACCTAAAACCCCTTCCCTTAAACCCTCCTGCTGCTGCTGCTGTCCTCCTCAGATGTCCCAGTGCCAAAGCACAGACCCCCCAGTAACTCTTTTGTCTCTAAATAATTGCCCAGCATTTACAACCTCTTTACCTCATGCTTTGTCCTTCCCCATTGCCTGCCCCCCACTGAGCTTGCTATTGTACTCTAGCTGTATTTAATTATATGTCTTTCCCTCCTTGTTCCACAGACAGCCCATCTGCGGGCTTCCCAATCTGCTCCTGTTGACCTGGCCCTCTCCGAGTGGGCCACAGCTAACAGACTGCCCGACTGACCTCTGGATAGATTCAGTACACACCGGACCTCCAAAACTCGTGGTTTTGAATGCCGCTCTTTTGACTGGATGCCCAGTATTAGAGCCAGGCACTGATTAGCAGTTTCTGCTCCTTGGCTGATTTTCCAATACCTGCCGCTTCCTGATCTCGGGAAATCTCTTCTGTGCTGTGTTCTGACTGAATTTTGTTAATGTAATTACTTATGTTATGCGTCAATTGGCCTTACTTTACCTGCCAGTTTAGCTAGTCTATTACAACCACTAGTCTAGCCTCTCGGTGCTACTTGCTGCTGTGTGGCTAGTGCTGGACAAACTGTATTGTATAGTAGCGGATGTTTGACTGCTTAGACCTAGATACTGAGCAAGATTGCTGCAGTTTTCCATTTCTGCTCTACTGACAAACTCTGTCCCCTTGCCCACACTGGTCACTCTGTTGATTATTAATTTCTCCACCCCACTTGTAATGCTGTCTCTCTCTAAACAGCTTAATTTCTTCTCTGCCTCACCTATAAACCCTTCCATTACACCCCCCACTGCTGCTGTCCTCCTCAGACACCCCAATGCCAAAGCACAGACCCCCCATTAACTCCTCTTCTATCTCTAAATAATTGCCCTGCATTTGTCACCTCTTTACCTTATGCTTTTTCCTTCCCCATTGATTGCCCCCCACTGAACTTGCTACTGTACTCTAGATGTATTTAATACTCTGTCGTTCCCTTCTTGTTCCACAGACAGCTCATCTGCGGGCTTCCCAAGCTGCTCCTGTGTCCCTGGCTCTCTCTGAGCTGGCCACAAATAACAGACCGCCTGACCAAACCCTGGGCAGATTCAGGTACACACTGGACCTCTGAATCCCATGGTTTTGAATGCTGCTGTTTTGATTGGATGCCCAGTGGAGGAGCCAGATGCTGATTGGAAGTTTCTGCTCCTTGGCTGATTTTCCAACACCTGGCATGTCATGATCTCAGAGAAATCTCTTTCTGTGCTGTGTTCTGGACTGAATTTTTGTTAATAAAATTACTTATGTTATGCAACAATTGGTCTTACTTTACATGCCAGTTTACTTAGGCTATTACAAGTAATTAGTCTAGCCTCTCGGTGCTACTTGCTGCTGTGCAATGAGTGCTGGACAAACTGTATTGTATAGTAGCTGATGTTTGACTGCTCAGACCTAGCTACTGCGCAAGATTGCTGCAGTTTTCCATTTGTGCCGTACTGACAAACCCTGTCCCCTTCCCCACACTGGTCACTCTGCTAATTATAAATTTTTCCACCCCACTTGTAATGCTGTCTCTCTAAAACAGCTTAATTTCTTCTCTGCCTCACCTACAAACCCTGCCCTTACACCCTCCCACTGCTGCTTTCCTCCTCAGAAGTCCCAGTGCCAAAGCACAGACCCCCCATTAACTCCTCTTCTATCTCCATATAATTGCCCTGCATTTGTCACCTCTTTACCTTATGCTTTTTCCTTCCTCATTGATTGTCCCCCACTGAGCTTGCTATTGTACTCTAGCTGTATTTAATTGTCTGTCTTTCCCTCCTTGTTCCACAGACAGCCCATCTACGGGCATTCCAATCTGCTCCTGTGGCCTTGGCTCTCTCTGAGCAGGCCATAGTTAACAGACCACCCGACTGGCCCCGGACAGATTCAGGTATGCACTGGACCTCTGAAACCCATGGTTTTGAATGCCGCTGTTTTGACTGGATGCCCAGTGGAGGAGCCAGGCACTGACTGGCAGTTTCTGCTCCTTGGCTGATTTTCCAACACCTGGTGCTTCCTGATCTCATGGAAATCTCTTTCTGTGCTGTGTTCTGGACTGAATTTTTGTTAATGTAATTACTTATGTTATGCATCAATTGGTCTTACTTTACCTGCCAGTTTAGCTAGTCTATTACAAGTCACTATTCTAGCCTCTCAGTGCTACCTGCTGCTGTGTGACTAGTGCTGGACAAACTGTATTGTATAGTAGCTGATGTTTGACTGCTTAGACCTAGCTACTGAGCAAGATTGCTGCAGTTTTCCATTTCTGCTCTACTGACAAACCCTGTACCCTTCCCCACACTGGTCACTCTGCTAATTATTAGTTTCTCCACCCCACTTGTAATGCTGTCTCTCTAAACAGCTTAATTTCATCTCTGCCTTACCTACAAACCCTTCCCTTACACAACCCCCCACTCCTCCTCAGACATCCCAGTGCCAAGGCACAGACCCCCCTGTTAACTTCTGTTCTATATCTAAATAATTGCCCTGCATTTACCTCTTTACCTTATGCTTTGTCCTTCCCCATTGCCTGCCCCCACTGAGCTTGCTATTGTACTCTAGCTGTATTTAAGCCTCTGTCTTTCCCTCCTTGTTCCACAGACAGCCCATCTGCAGGCTTCCCAAGCTGGTCCTGTGTCCCTGCCTCTCTCTGAGCTGGCCACAACAACAGACTGCCCGATCAACCCTGGACAGATTCAGGTACACACTGGACCTCCAAACCCATGGTTTTGAATGCTGCTGTTTTGGTTTGATGTCCAGTGGAGGAGCCAGCGCTGATTGATAGTTTCTGCTCCTTGGCTGATTTTCCAATGCTTGGCATGTCATGATCTCAGAGAAATCTCTTTCTGTGCTGTGTTCTGACTGAATCTTTGTTAATAAAATTACTTATGTCATGCATCTATTGGTCTTACTTTACATGCCAGTTTACTTAGGCTATTACAAGCAATTAGTCTAGCCTCGGTGCTACTTGCTGCTGTGCAATGAGTGCTGGACAAACTGTATTGTATAGTAGCTGATGTTTGACTGTTCATACCTAGCTACTGAGCAAGATTGCTGCAGTTTTCAATTTGTGCCCTACTGACAAACCCTGTACCCTTCCCCAGACTGGTCACTCTGCTAATTATTAATTTCTCCACCCACTTGTAATGCTGTCTCTAAACAGCTTAATTTCTTCTCCGCTTACCTACGAACACTTCCCTTACACCCTCCGCTGCTGCTTTCCTCCTCAGACATTCAGGTGCCAAAGCACAGACCCCCATTAACTCCTCTTCTATCTCTAAATAATTGCCCTGCATTTGTCACCTCTTTACCTTATGCTTTTTCCTTCCCCATTGATTGTCCCCCACTGAGCTTGCTATTGTACTCTAGCTGTATTTAATTGTCTGTCTTTCCCTCCTTGTTCCACAGACAGCCCATCTGCGGGCATTCCAATCTGCTCCTGTGGCCTTAGCTCTCTCCAAGCAGGCCACAGTTAACAGACCACCCGACTGGCCCCAGACAGATTCAGGTATGCACCGGACCTCTGAAACCCATGGTTTTGAATGCCGCTGTTTTGACTGGATGCCCAGTGGAGGAGCCAGGCACTGATTGGCAGTTTCTGCTCCTTGGCTGATTTTCCAATGCGCTTCCTGATCTCAGGGAAATCTCTTTCTGTGCTGTGTTCTGGACTGAATGTTTGTTAATGTAATTACTTATATTATGAATCAATCAGTCTTACTTTACCAGCCAGTTTAGCTAGTCTATTACAAGTCACTATTCTAGCCTCTCAGTGCTACCTGCTGCTGTGTGACTAGTGCTGGACAAACTGTATTGTAGAGTAGCTGATGTTTGACTGCTTAGACCTAGCTACTGAGCAAGATTGCTGCAGTTTTCCATTTCTGCCCTACTGACAAACCCTGTACCCTTCCCCACACTGGTCACTGTGATAATTATTAATTTCTCTGCCCCACTTGTAATGCTGTTCCTCTAAACATCTTAATTTCTTCTCTTCCTTACCTACAAACCCTTCCCTTACACCCCCCTTGCTGCTGCTGTCCTCCTCAGACGTCCCAGTGCCAAAGCAGAGACCCCCTGTTAACTCCTCTTCTATCTCTAAATAATTGCCCTGCTTTTGCTATCTTTTACCTCATGCTTTGTCATTCCCCATTGCCTGCCCCCCACTGAGCTTGCTATTGTAGTCTAGCTGTAGTTAATCCTCTGTCTTTCCCTCCTTGTTCCACAGACAGCTAATCTGTGGGCTTCCCAAGCTGCTCCTGTTGCCCTGGCTCTCTCCAAGCAGGATGCGGCTAGCAGACCACCTGACTGACCCCAGGACAGATTCAGGTACACACTGGACCTCCGAAACTCGTGGTTTTGAATGCCGCTGTTTTGACTGGATGCTGAGTGGAAGACCCAGACACTGATTGGCAGTTTCTGCTCCTTGGCTGATTTTTCAAGCCTGGCGCTTCCTGATCTCAGGGAAATCTCTTTTTGTGCTGTGTTCTGGACTGAATTTTTGTTACTGTAATAACTTATTTTATGCATCAAGCCTCTCGGTGCTACTTGCTGCTCTGCGACTAGTGCTGGACAAACTGGATTGTATAGTAGCTGATGTTTGACTGCTTAGACCTAGCTACTGCGCAAGATTGCTGCAGTTTTCCATTTCTGCCCTATTGACAAACCCTGTCCCCTTCCCCACCCAGGTCACCCTGCTAATTATTAATTCCTCTGCCCCACTTGTAATGCTGTCTCTTTAAATGGCTTAATTTGTTCTCTGCATTACCTACAAACCCTTCCCTTACACCTCCATACTGCTGCTATCCTCCTCAGATGTCCCGGTGCCAAAGCACAGACCCCCCCGTTAGCTCCTTATCTATCACTAAATAATTGCCCTGCATTTGCCACCTCTTTACATCATGCTTTGTCCTTCCCCATTGCCTGCCCCCTTCTGAGCTTGCTGTCGTACTCTAGCTGCATTTAATCCTCTGTCTTTCCCTCCTTGTTCCACAGACTGCCTATCTGCAGGCTTCTCAAGATGTTGCTGTGGACCTGGCCCACTCCAAGCAAGCTGCAGCTAACAGACCCCCGGACATATTCAGGTATGCACCAGACCTCTGATACTCATGGTTTTGAATGCCGTTGTTTTGACTGGATGCCCAGTGGAGGAGCCAGGCACTGATTTGCAGTATCTGCTGCTTGGCTGATTTTCTAACTCCTGGCATTTCCTGATCTCAGGGAAATCTCTTTCTGTGCTGTGTTCTGGACTGAATTTTTGTTAATATAATAACTTATGTTATGCATCAATTGGTCTTACTTTACCTGCCAGTTTAACTGGTCTATTACAAGCCACTAATCTAGCCTCTCAGTGCTGCTTGCTCTCTGTGCAACTAGTGCTGGACAAAATGTATTGTATAGTAGCTGATGTTTGACTACTTAGACCTAGTTACTGAGCAAGATTGCTGCAGTTTTCCATTTCTGCCCTACTGACAAACTCTGTTCCCTTCCCCATGCTGGTCACTATGCTAATTATTAATTTCTCCACCCCACTTGTAATGCTGTCTTTCTAAATGGCTTAATTTCTTCTCTGCCTTACCTACAACCCCTTCCCTTACACCCCCCTGCTGCTCCTGTCCTCCTCAAAAGTCTTGTTGTCAAATCACAGACCCCCCATTAACTCCTCTTCTATCTCAAAATAATTGCCCTACATTTGCCACCTGTTTACCTCATGCTTTGTCCTTCCCCATTGCTTGCCCCTCACTGAGCTTGCTATCATACTCTAGCTGTATTTAATCCTCTGCCTTTCCCTTCTTCTTCCACAGACAGCCCATCTGCGGGCTTCCCAATCTGCTCCTGTGGCCCTGGCTCTCCGAGCAGTACAGTAGCCATCAGACCTCCCGAGATACCTGTCAATGCTATGAATTTCAAATAGTGCTATGAGTTTCACACTCAATTTACCCTGCTCCGCATTGGTTTACTGATGTTCCTCATGATGTTTTTACTATTTCTGGACACATGAACTATTAAATCATTGAAATAAGTTGATAGAAACATTCATTATCACTAACTATATGGGGCTCACTATCTGTAGACATATTATTGTTTAAAATAAGAAAGTGCTACACATTCTGGCCCTTTGCTATGATTTTTGTAGTCCAGTGCTATGATTATTAATGCTGAGAGGTTGAGACCTATGACCGCCTGACTGACCCCGGACAGATTCAGGTACACACCGGACCTCCAAAACTCATGGTTTTGAATGCCGCTGTTTTGACTGGGTGCCCAGTGGTGAGCCAGGCACTGACTGGCATTTTCTGCTTCTCGTGATTTTCAATGCTTACGCCTCCTGATCTCAGGGAAATCTCTTTCTGTGCTGTGTTCTGGACTGAATTTTTGTTAATGTAATAACTTATGTTAAGCATCAATTGGTCTTTCTTTATCTGCCAGTTTAGCTAGTCTATTACAAGCCACTAGTCTAGCTTCTTGGTAGTACTTGCTGCTGTGCGACTAGTGCTGGACAAACTGTATTGCATAGTAGCTGATGTCTGACTGCTTAGACTGAGCTTCTGAGCAAGATTGCTGCAGTTTTCCATTTCTGCCCTACTGACAAACCCTGTCCCCTTCCCCACACTGGTTAGTCTGCTAATTATTAATTTCTTCGCCCCACTTGTAATGCTGTCTCTCTAAACAGCTTAATTTCTTCTCTGCCTTACCTACAAACCCTTTCCTTACACCCCCCCACTGCTGCTGTTCTCCTCGGACATCCCGTGCCAAAGCACAGACCCCCCGTTAACTCCTCTTCTATCTCTAAATAATTGCCCTGCATTTGCCACCTCTTTTCTTCATCCATTGCCCTTCCCCATTGCCTGCCCCCCACTGAGCTTGCTATTGTACTCTAGCTATAATTAATCCTCTGTCTTTGCCTCTTTGTTCCACAGACAGCCCATCTGCAGGCTTCCCAAGATGCTCCTGTGGCCCTGGCGCTCTCCAAGCAGGCCGCAGCTAACAGACTGCCTGTCTGACCTCCAGACAGATTCAGTACACACCGGACCTCTGAAACTCATGGTTTTGAATGCCGCTGTTTTGACTGGATGCCCAGTGGAGGAGCCAGGCACTAATTGGCAGTTTCTGCTCCTTGGCTGATTTTCCAATGCCTTGTACTTCCTGATCTCAGGGAAATCTCTTTCTGTGCTGTGTTCTGGACTGAATGTTTGTTAATGTAATTACTTATGTTATGCATCAATTGGTCTTACTTTACCTGCCAGTTTAGCTAGTCTATTGCAAGCCACTAGTCTAGCCTCTTGGTGCTGTACGACTAGTGCTGGACAAACTGTATTGTATAGTAGCTGATGTTTAACTGCTTAGACCTAGCTACTGAGCAAGGCTGTTGTAGTTTTCCATTTCTGCCCTACTGACAAACCCTTTCCCCTTCCTCACACTGGTCACTCTGCTATTTATTAATTTCTCCACCCACTTGTAATGCTGTCCCTCTAAACAGCTTAATATCTTCTCTGTCTTACCTACAAACCCTTCCCTTACACCCCCCTACTGCCGCTGTCCTCCTCAGATGTGCCGGTGCCAATGCACAGACCCTCCCCCATTGACTAAGGCCAAAATTCATCTGTTCCCAGATAACACCGTTCTTTATCTAAGTTGTCTTTCGCCTGAAGCTGCCTGTGGAGACCTACAATCTGAATTCAATCTACTTCAGAGCCAACTCCTAAACAAAAAGTTCCTATTAAATGCCAAAAAAACTAAGGTAATGCTATTTTCTCCACTTCTTCAAGCTGCAAACCCGGTCAGTGCTGGCTCCATTCCACAGATCACAACAATCCTGGGAGAAAACCTGGAATTTGTCAATAAATTCAGGTACTTGGGATTGTGGCTTGACCATATCGAAGATGTGCTGAAGAAATTGAGGCAGAGGCTTGGACTTTTTTTCTGGATTGATAACTTCCTTACTAGCAATGCCAAGTGGCAGCTGGTACAAACAGCGTTTCTCTCCTTGTTCGACAATGCTGACTTTCTTTATTTACACTGCCCTGTCTTTCATCTTGCTAAATTGGATACGTTGTATCACAGGGCTCTGAGATTCATTACTGGCCTACCTTTTTCCACTCATCATTATGCCCGTTATGCTGCCGTGGGGTGGCCCTCCCTTCAGTACAGGAGAAACAGAAATGCTGTACTGTGGACATTCAGAGCTATTATCAAAAAACTACCCCTATATATCTCTGATTGTCTTCTGCTATGCGAGCTTGGGAACTATGCACTGAGAAGCTACTCCTTTATTTCCTTAAAGGTACCTAAGCTAAAAACACACTTTGGAAGAATGGCTATAAGCTTTATGCTGCCGTCTGTATGGAAAAAAATACAAAAATCGCTAAAGCTTAGTACCCTGGTCAGTCTATCCTCCTTCAAGACACTATATGACCATTTGGTCAAGGAAATTTGCAACTGCTTACCCCAGTCCTAAACTTCCGTGCACTTATAGCATACCATGATGGCATTGTCCTCTCTACTACACCTGACCTTGTGGCCTCTCCTTCACATTTCTCTAATACCTAATTGTGCTCCCCACCCTCCTGTCCTGTGTCCTCTCTGAGGCTTCATCTGTCCCTCATCTATCCCCTACCACCCTGCCTGTACCCTATCTCATCTTGCCTACCACACCCCCTTCTATCCTGTTACACTGTTTTGTTTTTCCTTTTTTTAACTCACTGCCTGTCTTGTTAATTATGGCATTGTATGTAATATACCATTGCCTAACAATTGTCCTTGTTAGTACTTCCAGCTACTGTTACTAGACTCATTATACACCACAAAGGAATTAAACAGTTTCCAAACTGTTCTCCACTTATGACTACGTTTAACTATTGTATCTCTGTATTGTATAATATTACTGAGGTGTTATGTTGTGACTGTTCATATATTGTATATCCTGTGTTCCTGTGCTAACCAGGTCCATCTTGTAAATGAGCTATGCTCAATGGTGTTTGCCTGGATAAATAAAGATTTTATTGATTGATAAAAAGATTATGTTGAACATTTGGGGTAAAAATGTGAAAAACCAACCAAGTTATGAGGAGACAAATTGTTCCATGTTCACTTATCATTTTATTTTTTGAAGATTTTGGCCCTTAATGTTCACTATATCCCTGAACATGGCAGGAGTCATTTTTCAAACCCCCTCTGAAACTTGTTTCCACAGTCACACAGCAAAATCACCTTTCAGATCAAATTTTGAAAATTGCACCAGTCTTGATCATAACATCAGGTCATAAAAAGACTCTTGGACATTTTGGATCAAAATGTGAGAGCTCGCTTAAAAGTAACTATTGCCTCTCAGCTCCCCTACCCTGGGTAATTACAATCTAACAATGTGTTAAAGCAGGACACCACCGAAAATGAGACATTACATCTCATCTGCTCTATCCTGGGTAAATATATAGCAAAATGTGTACAAGGAAGACCTGGTAAAACAGCAATAACAGGGATGAACATTCCGCATTGACAAATGCTTGTTTAATGAATGGGGGGAAATTTGGTCAGGACACCAGGAAATGATCCTATTGTTTTAAAGAACTGCCATGGGATCTTTTATGTCCACCTGAATGGACACCAGAACTGGCAGACAGGATCTCGGTTTCATGTCTCATCTGATGGAAAGAAATAAATTAATTATGTAATGAAACTTGTTATGAATCAAGTCTGTTGCTAGTAATAAAAAACAGGTTGAAACCTGTTAATGCTTTTCAATGCAAATATGCAGAAGCTTTCTTTTCTGAGAAGGCTATTGGTTCAATCACCCCATTTATATTGGGTCACAATATACTTAATGCCCATAACTTCAATGCAGTCAGGGTCAGAATTATGACTCTCAACAAAATGTACTTCTGGGGTATCAAACCTCTTGTTAATTATGGTTCTAACATGTTCTTGGATCCTCTGTTTCAATGGTCATACAGTTCTCCTGACATAGATTAAATTACAGGGATACCAGAGGACATACACTGAAAATGGAGTGTCACATGTAATGCATTCCTTAACCTCAGCCCATATTATATTTTTCCTAGCACGTGTAAATTGGCTACCTGTTTGTGCATGCTTGCATTTGTCGCATCTCATGCATTTGTGAAAACCTTTTGGTCTAGTTGGTAGCCAACTGTTTCCTTTTGATTTTGGAGGAATGCTCAGATGACTGTGAACTAAATGATCCTTAAGAGTAGGGGCCCTTCTAAAAGATATCCTCAGTTTGCTGCCAACTACAGCACTAACTTCATTATCCCCCATTAGATTAGGCCATTTCCGATGGGCAATGTTCCATATCCTTCCTGCCATACCACTGAGTTCTGTGAAAAAATGTGACAGACCCAAAATTGTTATCAGGGACATGCACATAATCATCTTTTGGTACAATATATTGTCTGTATCTAACTGTAGGGCCCTATTCTTGGAGTAAGCTAATAGATCTTTATCGTATCCCCTTTCATAAAATCTAGTTTCCAACTCCAAAGCGTGTGATGAAAATCTTCCTCAGTAGAACAGTTATATTGCAATCTAACTATCAGCCTTGGATCACCGATGCCGTCCTGTTTCTATCTGTATATTTAGCATCAGCTTTTCATTTGCAGAGGTGATTGCAGTATTACTGCAGCTCCTTTAGAAACTAAAGCATTAGAATTACAATGTTTCAGCTGTTATTTCTGTAATATATGTTCTCCTATAGCTCTGTTTAATAGTGACATGAGTATTGATGCACAGGAGTGGTTCAGTATTGCTGCATAGTCACCAGCTTTGTTCATTCTTACTGGTATTTGATATTGCTTCTTAGTGATATATGCAATGATATACTATTGTTATTATAATCTGAGCATACATTTTATTTGTGGATGAATTTCCTGCAAACTGTATTAAATCATGTCTGTTTTCTTATGAATATTCACTATTTTAATATATTTAAGGTGATGTGAGACTCTTGCTGCCATGCACCCTGGCAGAGAGTGTGAGATTCAAAGTGCCAGGGCAGTAGTGGCTAGCAGCTTGGTCTGCACCATCACTTTTATTACTAATTTGCAATAAAGCTTCAATCTGTATTGCCAGCAGATATGTGGTGGATTTCTCCTTGAGTGCAGTATTCTTTTCACACCTGTGTTACTGTCAGGCTGGTTGCGTACTCATACTGCACCAGCCCTGCGCCATATTTTTGCAGTCAGATCTTCTGAAGCCATTGGGACAGCCCCTGGAAGTAGACTCCGACCTCAAATGAATATTTATTTTGTCTGAACTCCAAACAGAAGAAAAGGTTTTTATTTAAAGTGAAATGGCTTAATTTAAAAGGAAATCTTATCCTTATTTAGTGTAAGGGTGAATCAGCAAGCTGTGTTTTTCCACAGGGTGGAAAACTTTAAGTTTCTGCAACTTAACCCAATTATTTAATAGAATATGCTGGGGAAGGCCAGAAGTGTGAGCTTTCTTATGGGGAATGTGTGAAGTGATTCAATTTTATTTTTAGGTAATTTGATTGTGCTTAATGTGATGTACAATTTAAATGAATCTAAGTTAACAGAGAGAGCAGGATAAGACGTTTCAGAAAGGCAGTTGAAAATTCAAACTTGGAATTCCATTGTGGCTCATCCTGCTGCAGAATTCCAAAGTAGAATTGGAGCTGATTGGTACTGAGGTTTGGAACAGGATCCTGGCCACTCAGTGACAAGGACTTGGGAGGAATGAAACATTCAGGGGATATAATAGGAGTTGCACAGCTCATTTTCAGAGAAATCGAGCAGGGGGACAAACTAGATGGCACCAGATCTGTCCAGAGGGAGTCCAGCCTACTGAGGCCTACCAGTTATTAGAGCATGGGGACTAGCCCTCATTTACATGTAAGAGACTATAGCGGATCACTTGCATCTGAGTCTTAGGGATACAGTAGTATGGCAGTAAAGTGAGAGCAGAGACATAATAGATTAGCCTGCTGCTTTGAGTACCTATGTTTTTCCTCAAGTGTCTTCAGCTACATCCAGCAAGATCACATCTGCTTCAAACAACCGATCATCTTTGATGATCAACAACATTAGATCCATTGCCATCTGCAGAGGTCCAAGTTGCCAAAATTTTCCAGCCATTTAAGGAAAGTGGTACAGTAATCTTTATTTAATTGTGGGACTAGTTCAAGAGGGACACTCATCTGCTAAATTGAATTTTGGAATCCTTATTGCTTCAAGGACTACTGTCCAGAAATTGAAGGACTGAATTTAGAGACTGAGGGGGGAAAAGTATATTGTGTATGCTATAAAGTATTGCTATGTGATGCAAAGTGAATGCTATTGTGAAATACTTAGAGTACAAGTGAATAGAGTGTGTAAGCAATCTAGAGTTTAGTATTTCTGTGTTAGATACCAGGGAAGGGTATCTGATGATAAGGGCTGAGTGGGCTGACTGAGGTGGGTATAGGCTTAGTAACCACTGCACACCCTTAAGGTAAATAAACTTATTGTGCAGTGACTGAGATCCGGGTGGTGGCCTAGTGCTGGGTTAGGATTTAAATAATTGGAGGGCTGGTGGGTGGTGGAATCACCTACAGTCTCCAGGGATAGCAGGTACAGACTTGTGGGAATATGCAACAAGGGTATTAATGTTCAAGGTATTTATTCAATACAAAAGTTATTTGCAAAAGTATGTATTAATAATAATAATAATAATAGAGTTAATAGAACAGATAAAGGTAATATACCCCTTGTAAACTGCTCCCCAATATATCAGTGAAGGAACTTGGATTTCATTTTATTCTCACCAGCAACCACTTCAAGAGGGAGGCTATGTGTTGTTGTTGCTAATTGCTACCATTTCTTATGCAAGCTGCATCTGTAAGTTGGCAGAACAGTTTAGTAAAATTTACCTGAATTTTCACTTGGAAACTGTGTCAATCTTGCTTCAAGGTTGTCCGAGTCTCACATTCATGTAGTCTCCTGGGTCAGTCCGGTATAGCACCTCTCTTTCCCACACAGTTTCTGCAGCTATCTGATTGGGGACGTAATCTAAAGAGTTCTTGTGCACACCCAAATCAATGGTTGTGGGTGGGAAGAGAGGCAAAGAATCTACCGCTGGTGCAGCTCTGTTTTTCCTCTGTGTGTGTATATTGCATTCACCTGGTGTGTTATACACACACATGTGTGTGTTATAGTGCCCAAGTGAAACATCAGTCATGCTGTCTCACTAGTTGTGTTGTCATCAAGTTGCTGCCGCGAGTTGCTTCCATCAGCAGATTGATGTGTATGGCTATAGCTTTTACAGATTATTCATGGAGTAAATGGTAAGCCTTATACTTTTGTTACTGTGTGAGCCCATTCCTTGCTGTGGATGCGTTGAAGGTTTTTCTGGCAAAAATGAGAAAAGAGAGAGCTATTCTTTACTCAGACAGTAGTCAATATATGTAGTTAGGGAGGAAAGACATGCAAAACACTTTATTTGGTGTCATTGTGTAGAAGGAATAAAAAGACCCCTGGTTGAGGTTCCTTGACTTGTTTCACACACTTTAATGCTTTCTCGAAGCCTCTGAGACTAATTAAAGGGATTGTGTGTTTTGGCATTTTTGGTGGTGTGTGCTAAGTCTTTCCTTCCTAAATGCATTACATCTTTGGATGGTTAGCAGCCCATTCCCACCTGCAGTTTTCCTTGCATTTTGAAAGTAATCAGTATATGGAATACAGCTGCCATAAGAAATCACTCTAAGAGACTTAAAGCTAGGCTAGACAAGTACATGACAAATGTTTGTAACCCCCCTGTTATCCAGGGTTACTAGATCCCCAGTAAGACCTAGTGGTAGGCAGGGAAGGCAGCTTGTGAAACTCCAGTTAAATGGATTTCACACTGTCTCACTCTGTTCTCAGTCTCATCTGAGACTGAGGGATGACATCACCATATAACTATCGCAGCTGCATGAGCCACATTGGAATCTGCAGAAGGGAGTTAGATTAGAATGTTGGGAGTTTTGAACAGTCATTTGGAAGTAGTCTGTAGTTGGAGATTGATGTGAGAGGAGCACAGCAGTTCTGTGCATAGGCTCTTGGAGCCTCAGCTCTGAAATACAGCTACATTTAGGGAAAGGTGTGTGTTTCCACCTAAAGAGGGACACAGTAAGCTGTTCTTTAAAGTGGTGGAGACCGCTGATACGGGTCTCTGTGCCCCATCCCTCAGGAAGGTTTGCCTGCTATTCTAGGGGCAACCCCCTGGCTACTGCTAGAGAAGAAGCTGCCTTATTGTTCCCATGTGTGTGGGGTACAAGAAGATTTCAAGATTCACCTGTGGGGCACCTGCAACCAAAGGGTGAGTTCTGCTCTTTCTAAAGGGCCCATGTTTCATCCTGAACTGTGTTAAAGTGGGGATTGGACTGCTGAAGTAGTGGGAGGCCTAGAGTAATAGGCTTAGCCAAAAGTAAAAGTATGTTCAAGTCCAGCACAAGGGGAAAGCCAAGACATGTAGAGGAGATGTGCTATATGTTTACCCAGTAATCTACAATGCCAAGCTTTCAAAAGAGTTGTTTAGTGTTCAGAAAAATGGCCAGGTATGGATTGTGGAAGCTGGAGGTGGGAGACCCCCCCATCTTTAGTAACCAGGTCCACCTCTACGGATTTGCTGTGTGGATTTCTACTTTGCATCATGCACTTGGCCAGTGATGAGGGAAGTATCCAGATGTGGGATTGGAAGGAAATTTCCCCTTTAGGAGTCGAAGGCTGTAAGGTGGTTTGTGGAGCCACCAACAGGAAAACTGGTTCATTCCCATATGGACCAGGGATCAAGTGGCTGGCAGGGGAACCAGACTATGGGAAAAACCTAAGTAGTGTACAAGTCGGACTGTGTACCCAAAGCTGCATGCAAGTCCGGGCTATGTGCCTGGTGGGTTCAGAGCCTGAGGGCTGGAATAGTGAAGAAGTGTTCTATATCTCTAATCTGCATTACCAGGAATGCAGCCCCGTAGAGGTCTGTCTATGCTTTGTTTGTTCAGTTTGGATGTGAATAAAAGCCACACTTTAGAATCCCATTCCTGGTATTGGACATTACAGTTATTGCTTCCTGTGTTCGGATTTACTTGGGTGCCCCTGTGCAGAGTAGCTAAACCTAGGCCCTCTGTGCTGAGTAACCTAGTCCTCCCTGAACCCAGTCCCCACCAGTTACTGCTGTCAGCTTCAACAGCATACCACCTATCGTTTTGCAAAAAGGCAGGGGTGTGGGCCTTACATGTTGAAATGAAGAAGTACTACCATTAAATGGGGGGGGGAGGTAGTCCCAAAGGCCCTGTGTCACACGGTCTTCTTTTATTCCAGAGATCTTAGTATGAACCTTAGTTTTATGGTTAAACATCTCTAGAACATTGGCAAATTTGTAGTGCAGTGTTCCTCAGGGTATGAATGATCATGCAGTGCAGTGCTGGTGTCACCCTAATGTTGGCATGGTCTTGTTACACAAAGTAAATGACACAGCAATGCTTGCATGGAGAGTGCCAATGTTAAAGTAAGGAGAACCCCATAATGAATGATTATTTAAGAACCCCATGGGACACCACACCACAGAATTACCTAGGTTCTAGAGACTTTTTTTTTACTTTCCTTTTTATCCCATCTACACTGCCCTCTCACCCCACTCCTTCGGACTTGGTCAATTTCCCTTAATGGATCCCCACCCCATGGAATCTTGCCCCTAGAGTGCCCAGTAAGCTCCTACCTTGATTCTCTTCCTCCATTGGAGTGCCTGCACAGTGGAGTCTTGCCCATGGGCAGGAGATCCTGGGTGGGACCAGTCATCATCCAGGGCTGGGAGGGTGTTTTTCTGTTATCTCTGCTGTTAGTCCCTCTACTCCTGAGGATGTTGGCATGCAGGACTGCTGTCCAGACAGACGGCATGCTAATGCACACCATTGTCAAGCGCCCCAGACGTCCTCCCCTCCCTGACTCCGTAGAGCCACCTACACCCCTGCACCCATGCTTCCACCAGCACCGGAACATCAGGTGCATGAAACACCCATAGGTCCCACCCCTGGAGGAGGAGAGCATCTGTTGGGATGCTCAATCCTCCTCCTCCCCCCCTCTGACCCCTGGCAACCTGAGCCCATTCCCAAATCCGGGTCGCTGGTGTGGTGTGAGGTGTGGCGTCCAGCGCCTCAGCCCTCAGCGTCATGGGGCTGGCTGGTTCTAGAGACTTTTGTCCTTATTTATTTATTTTTGTTGACCAGAAAAGGAGGACTAGGCAATTCTGCCTATTTTCAGCCTCATCCTGGGGAAGAGGGGGAAGAAACAGATGCAAACTGACATAGAGAACCAGATTAAGCTGTTGGTGGTATTTTTAGTGAATAGGGGAAATTTGGCCAGAACACCAGGGAAATTCCCATACTCTTATCAAGAAGTGCCATGAAATCTTTAACATCCATCTGAACAGCCACCAGAACAGGTAGACGGGACCTCAGTCTTACATCTCATCCAAAAGATAGCACCTCAGAAGTGCAGCACCCTGCTCATGATGCACTACTGCGTCAGTATTGAGATTTATGCCAAGTTCCCAGTGTGGGACTAGAACCCACAACCTTCTGATCTTCCAGCCTCAGAGGCAAATGTGCTACCTGCTGAGCCACTGACACTGCACCTTAATGTTTCATTTCACTATTTTTTACACTATAGCCATAATAATACATTTGTATTTTTTTTTTTGCAATTATATATAGATATATATAATCACCACAAAAAACTGCATTTAATGTATCAGTTAGGGTCAAAGCGACAAAAGTGAGGAAATGAAATGCTAGGGTTGAGCCCCTAACCCCTCCACACAACCACACCCATCCTCCACAGACTGGCGGACACTAGAATTGTGCCATGGGGTCATGTGGCCCAACTTTCACCCCATTCCATGTAAGCAGGTTGACATGCTACAGTAAAGGAGAATGGGGTGATTGGTGGAAACCTCATGACCCGATGGCACACCCCGTGTCTGTTAGTCTGTGGAGGATGGTGGTGGAAGCGGGTAAGATTGGGTCAATATTAATGTTTCTATTTCTCACTTTTGTTGCTTTAACCCTAACTGATGCATTAAATGCAGTTTTTTGCCATGAATTTCCTTACTTTTTGAAAAAGTATAACATAACTAGTAAAAAACATGTATTGGTGGGAGTGTGGTGCCCAAGTTGCCCATTTCTGTATACCAATATGCATAGCTACAGAGCCATATAGCAGCCCTATAGGGCAAGAAACCCTTGTAACACTAATTTGCCGATATGTCAGGAACCGTAGCAGGTAGAAAAAAATTCAACTGTCATTGTAATCATCACAGCGAGTACTGTATGCAACAACGTTATGAACGAACCCATATCTCACATCGTTTCTGAGATACGGGCACTGAAATACACTGGACAGGCACACTTTGAACCCTTGTGACACTAATTTTACAATATCTCATGAACTTTGCAACCCACAAAAAAATTCCACTGCAGGCATATTGTATGGTTTCAAATCTTGTTCCAGTGACGTAGATCACCTAAAGGTAATCTAAGCCACCAGTAGCAAAATCTCTGTATGTCACTTCATTTTTGAGATATGGGCACCAAAAGGCATGACAGACCCTGTAATGTTATCCTATGGGGAAAAAAATCAAGTTTGTAATGGCATATCTATGGAACCACTTAATTCCCCAACACCTAATAGCGTCATTGACACCTGTAGGGCATCCCCTCAACACCATGTAAATTTAAGTAAAAAGACCGAACCGTTAATGAGATATGCCATTTTAAAGTTTTTACACCTTAAAAAACTCTTCATTCGTGAAATAGCAAAATCCTGGGCTGTCAGATCAATCCTAGTCCGCGAGCTAGCAAAATTGTAGTCCGTGAGGGGACATCTGGTCACACCATCAGGGCCATCTGGTCACACCAAGGGAGATCTGGTCATGAAATTCTGGTTATCTGGTCACAAGATGGTGGACTAGGATGGTCTCATAGACCAGGATTTTGCAGGCTCACAAAAGAAGATCGTTAGCCAGTCGCGAAAGAAGAATTTTTAATTTTTTAAAACCTATTTTTCGACAGAAATGAAGCAAACCAAAATAATGACTTTGTAGGTCAGGTCACCCTGATCAAAATCCATGCCTCATTTGGCCCAAAAGTCACCCACAGAGAAAGCTACAACTTTTTTTTGACTGGAAAACTAAAAACAAGATGGCAGCTCGCGAACAAATAATTTTTCTGATGGACTAGGATTTTTCTTTCTCGAGCTGACAAAATCTTTGACCGTGAGACCATTAAGCTTAAGCATAAAGCTTAATTACCCTGTTTAGTGCAACTCTGCTCAGCTGGCCCAGTGGCTGAGTGCTTCAGTCAGGGTAATAAATTGAGCTGGTTACAAGCACTGGAAGGTCCTGCTCTGTATGCCCTCTATTGCTGTAACATCTTGCTGAGGTGGACTGTGCTGCTGCTGAGTGAGTGGAAACACTGTGTTTAACTGCTGACTTTGAACCTGTTCAGAACTGCTGTTTTACTATTTCTAACAGAAGGGCTCTGTGTTTCCTTGCTTAGTTACCCTGTTTAGTTCAACTCTGCTCAGCTGGCCCAGTGGCTGAGTGCTTCAGTCAGGGTAATAAATTGAGCTGCCGCAAGTGTGAGTGTGAGTAGCGTGAGCGCCACTCGGTAGAGGAAATAAGGAAGATATAAAGGTTATTGACATTTTAAAACTACAAATTGACACTTATATTTGTATAATCAAGTTTTAGAAACATTTTTAAGAATGAAAATGTAAAAGTGCTTAATAATGATGGGTTGTGTACTGGGGCTGATGCTTGCAGATTCATGTGTTTGGATCCTGGCAAATATTGCTGTGGGTAAGTTTGAACAAGGTAAATTCGAAGATAATTTTATATATTCAAATCTTCTTTGTGAATTTAGACATAATATGATGTTAAAATTAGAAGTGGTAGGGTTGTTGAACAAAATGTCACAGTATAGAATAGGTGGTTATAGTGTACCAGTTCCTAACTTATACCCAAATAATGTATTGTCTTTTTGTATTGGGTTATTGTTAACTTTATCTGGGGATACAGAAGTAAACCCAGGTCCCAGTCTGTATGGTGATCACTTAATTTGGGGGAAGGGGGGGCCTAAGAGTGGCACAGTTGAATATTTGTAGCTTATTTCCCAAAAAACAGGAGTTAGAGGCTTGGGTCTTAAAATATAAATCTGATGTTTTGAGTTTAACAAAAACTTGATTAAAACCTTCAGTAACTAATGGTGTCCTGGCCTTAGATTGTTATAAAATAATAAGAAAAGACAGGGCAGGTAAAAAAAAAAGGGTGGAGGTATACTTATATATTACAAACAAGAATTAAAGAGGACAGGAAATCATTTCTAATTGACAGTTGTTTATAAAGTTCTTATTCTCAGAAATGATATACATTCCTCCAAACTACCATATTTAACTGTACCTGCATAAAAAGTGATGTGAAAAACTGTATTTTGCATTGTTTTCTTTTTATGGGCAACATTCTGTAACAGTTCTCATCATGGAACCAATAATTTGGAGTTTTCACTATGTCACAGTTTGTGCACAGAACTCTAAACATAGTTCTGATAGGACAATCGCTGATAAATAGCATTCTGTACACAAAACCGTGACATAGTAAAAACTCCAAGTTACTGGTTCCATGAAAAGAACTGTAACAGAATGATGCCCATAAAAACAAAATAATAAAAAATACAGTTTTTCACATCACTTTTTATTCAGGTACAGTTAAATATGGGTAATTTAGAAAAATGCATATAATTTCTGAGAATAAGAACTTTATAAACAAATGTCAATTAGAAATGATTTCCTGTCCCCTTTAACTGTGTCTAAACTGGAGTTAAAGGTTGATTCCCCATTAGAGTGTGAATGGTTATTGATTGAGATAAAACAAAGGGATAATTATAAACTTAAACATTGCACTGTTTATAATCCACCAAAATTTGCACTTTAAGGCCTTGAAGAGTTTTTACAATTTGTTTCAAATTACCAATTTAGTGGTGACTTTTTAGTGTTAGGTGATTTTAATATTCATTGGGACTCCTGTGATGCTTCTAATATGGAGTACTTGTTGATGAATGCAGGTTTGTGTCAGTTAGCACAAACTTTTACACGCATGAACCTGAAGATAAATCATTCAGTTTTGGACTGGATTTTGACTAATAATCATACTAAAATTATTAAGATTGGAGTCTTACCAGATGTTATCAGTGACCACCTAGCAATATATTGTACTTGGAAATCAAAGAAAATAAAGCCTTCCCCTCATTTGATTACCTATAGAAAGTATCCAGAAGATTTAGATGATGGATTAAAGTCTGATTTAAGAGATGTTAATTGGTCTTACTTGGATGTAATACCTTGCATAGAGTCTGCAGTAGATTACTTTACAACACAAATTTTGGAGTTACAAAATAAATTCTGTCCAATACTAACTAGGAGAGTAAGGGGAACAGTGAATAAATGGATTACTCCAGAGATGTTTAAATTGATGAAACAAAGAGATCAAGCATGGAAACAATTTTGCTTGAGTAAAAATATTAGTGATTTTCAAAGCTATCGGAAATTAAGAAATGAATGTAAGATAAAATTAAGATTATGTACAGTAAATCTGATTACTATACAAAACAACAAGATTTAAATTTGTCAAATCCAAATAAATTCTGGTCTTCAATCAAATCTTTGGTGTCTCCTCCCATAGATGTACAATTAGGTGAGTTCCTTGTTGAAGGAGTTACAATAAAAGATCCACAAGAAATAAGTACAGCCTTTTTACAATTTTTGGATATTGGTAAAAATAGTGTAGATAAGGATGATCAAGACTTAAAGAACACAGTTATAGCATCTCAAAATGATTTAATATTTCATTTTAAAGAAATAGAGCCCGATCAGGTACTGAACATTTTGAAGAAAATTCCTTTAACAAATGTTGGAATTGATGATAATCAGCCAAGGTTTTTGAAGTTAATATCTTCATACATTTATAAGCCTTTGACAAAAATATTTAATTTGTCCTTAGAAATAGGGATCTTTCCACAACAATGGAAAAAAAACATAATAAGGACAATTTTTAAGGGGGGAAATAGTAAAGATTTGGGGAATTACTGCCCTATTTCTCTTCTCCATCCTTTAGGTAAAATTTTAGAAAAGAAAAAAGAGGTACAAATTAGTGATTACTTACAATTGACTGGGCTTCAGACTCCTGAGCAGCATGGCTTTAGGAAATGTCATAGTACAGGAACTGCCTTGGTCAGGTTCACAAACCACATCAATGAGGCTATGGAGAGGGGTGAGCTCACTGGTGCTGTTTTTGTGGACCTGTCCAAGGCATTTGACCTTGTTGACCATCGCCTGCTGCTCAGGAGCCTAGCTGCCAAAGGATTATCCAGATTGTCATTAGAATGGGTGGAGAGTCATTTATCAGGTAGGGAACTACAAGTTCTTTATGAGGGTTCGGTGTCAAAGAGTAGAATTTTAGAAAAGGGTGTACCTCAAGGGTCAATCTTGGGACCCCTATTGTTTTCCATATTTGTGGCTATTATACCAAGTAAAATTCTTAAGGCTAAGACAATCTTATATGCTGATGATATAATATTATGTAATAGCTCTAATTCATTAGATAAAATTGCTCAAGATTTGTCTGTAGATTTTCAGAGTCTAAAAAATTGTTTGTTGGACTTAAAATTATCATTGGAAATTTCAAAAACCAAGAGTATGATATTTGCCTCTAAACAAAAGTTGGTTAAATTAGGGAAACTGAATATTTTTGGTAAAAATTGAACTAATTTGGAGCAGGTGCAATGTATTAAATATTTGGAAATGAATTTGGACTCAAATTTAACATTTTCAAATCATATATTGACTTTAACAAAATCAGTAAATCAAAAATTAGGGGTTTTATTCAGACTACAGAATGTGTTAACTTTACAAGCCAGGAAACATATAGCCCAAAGTATAATACTTTCTCAATTGAATTATAATTCATTTTTGTTTACTGGTTTGTCTAAACATGTGGTAAATAACTTAACAATGACTTTTCATAATATTTGTAGATTTGTTTATAGATTGTCTTATAGTACACATCATTGTACTTTATATCAAGTTTCAGGGTTTCTACCACCTAACTTGAGTCCCATTTACTGTCTTTGTTGTAAAATGGATAATGTATTGAGACAAAAAAAGTCTTTCTCCCTTGTATTCTCTGATATCTGTAAGGGAAGCTCCGAGAAACTTGAGGTAACATTTTCTTTCTTGTTTAAATTTGAAAGTCACTAAAACTAAAATGGGTGCTGAAGCTTTTCTATCCAAGCACCAAAACACTGGAATGATCTTCCAATTGAATTGAGAACTATGAGTAGTCATAATTTATTCAAAAAGAAATTGAAGCATAATTTATTGAGTAGCTTGCAATGTCACTGCTATTTTAAATAATTTGTATTATACTGTATTGTTTGTCTTATATGTCATGTATTTGTATTCCTGTATTAAGTGATGTAAAAGTTATATTTTTGTATAACATCTTGTGACTATTTAATAGTCTCGTGTCGCATATGAAAAAGGGCCTTGGCTCATATGTTTACTCGGTTAACAAAATAAATAAATAAATTAATTAATTAATCTTTTGCAAAATATACATATAAATTTTTGAGTGAACTGAGCATGCTCAGTTAGGAGGCAGTATGGCGCAGTGGGTTAAGGCTCTGAGCTGCAAATCTGGAGACCTAGGTTTGAATACCACAGCCCCCTAGGTGCATACTGTGTGACCCTGAGCAAGTCACTTAACTTCCTCGTGCTCTCAGGTTGCACCTGCAAACAAGCTTTCAGTTTTGTGTGTCTCACCTGGTAAAATAAAAATAATAATAATAATAATAATAATAATGCTCAGAACTCAAAAATAAAAAAAAAATAATAACTTTGGAATGGATTAATATTTTTGTACCAAACCAATGCTAGATTGTTCCTTTACCCAACATCTTTCTATGTTCTAAGTTTCAGACCAAAAGACTACATGATGTGGTCACAGTGCCACGGGCAAAAAATGCATCAAAACTGGCAAAAAGTGCATTTGTTGGTGTTTCGCTGCACAGAAACTGTATGTCCAACTGAAACGTAACTTGGTAAATCAAGAGATCTACCATACTAGACTATACATTCCAAATTTTGTACAAATCCATTGAACAGTTGCAAAGTTATTAATGTGCAAAATTTGAGGTTTAACAGTAAAGTGCCTACTCAACCCTAACTATAGGGGCATACCCATGCCCCTATAATACTGTACATATAAACACTTAGAGATAGATAGATATAGCTATATTGATTCTATCTGACATTATCTGAGAGTCTCTGTAGTGGGGCAGGGTAGGACTGACTCAATGTATGGGAAGTAGTGATAGGACTACTTGTGGGTGAAAACAATGCAGATTTAATGTAAAACAGAGCGTGTACATGAATAGTTAATAGGAATATCAAAAGTACTCTATTTTCTGCTTAGCTTTTCCTGTTCTGTGATTTACTTCCAGAACTATCTGCTTACTTTCAGAACTATCTGCAAGCATCAGTTTTATTTAGCTGGGCTCATGATTACAACTGCTTGAAAACTAATCACTAATGATTTGCTTACAGGGCCCAAGTCCATCCCTACTTTGCAGAAATGGGTCCCTTCCCCTCCACTGATAGCTCAATGAATGTACTCCTCTACACCAACTGGATCTCTGGGTGCACTCAAGCCAATCAGGAGCCAAGGTACACTGCCCATCTCCTCTTAAAGGGCCCTTGCCTAGAGGTCCTCTGCACAGTGATCCAGAGGTCAAAGTGATGTAGCGCAAAGGGCATATTTACATTGGGTATTTGGTAGGTGTCAGCCAGGGAGGCAGCAGCAGCAGATAGCCATGCTGCCCGTATGAGAATGCATCTACGCTCATTGCTCAGGATCTCAGGTACTGTGATATCCTGTGTGTATGCCCTTGATCTCAACTCCTAAACAGACTTGAGTGTTTTCTACTTAATTCCATATGTGACATGTATAGCCCAGTATTAAGTGCTTACTGAATGTATGTGTAATAGCTGTGCCCAAGATAGTTATTGCCCAAAATAGCTAAATGTTTCTTTCCTCTTTGCATAGCTGGCTGTTTGCTCCCTTGCACCTGCATACCAAACTGAGTAAGTTGTGGTTACTTCCTATTTAGGGTGTGTTAACTGTCTCTGTACAACTGTGTGCATTCCTGTCTTCTTTGCTTAATTGACTGGACAATATGTGGGGTAGCCTTACTTTTTTGCAGGCAGGTGCACCTCACAGTTGACTTGCTTTAACATTTTGGTGACCCCCCCCGTCTTGGTATATGAGGTATGCCATTATGCTCCCCTGCTAGATCCTGTGTGATTGCTATAGTCAGACTCCTAGGCTCTTTGGGGCTGTGCCTATATATAAGCCTTATTCTGCTTCAAGGAATTAAACTGGCTTCCTGGCATATCTTACCTCCTTTATCATTTTCGACTGGATGACTATTTAAATATTTACCCCTTAGAATGACTAATACAATGTGCTGTCTGTACCTTCTGCTGCTATGTCCTGTGCACAGCTAGTGCTGCTCACCTACAAGTGCTCTGTAGTTTGTCTCCAAAAGGTAACTGCTTTAAATTTGCCTTTTACGTAAGAAAGATACGCTGCAACCATTTTGTAACTGCTAGCCTAATAACCAGATCACAGCTGTTCTTACTACTACTCCTCCTCTCTGCTGGTGACATAGAAACTAATCCCAGCCGTGGGCTTGCAAACATATGCATGGCCTTCCCTACAGAACCTGCATGGTCTATTACTACGGGTCTCAGATTTGAGCATATGAACATAAATAATTTAAATATGAAGCTACAATATCTCAAAGCCTGGGCCAACCTTTATGGCCCTTAGGTTCTGTTAACTATGGAAACCTGGCTAAAGCCCTCTGTGCTAACCCATGACATTGATATCCCTGGCTTTACTGTTTTTAGAAAAGAGAGGGTAAGCAAAAATTGGGGTGGGATTTGCTGTACTTGAAATCTTACAACAATGTGAAGGAAACTAGCCTACCTATCTTGGTAAATTTCCCTGGTGAGTGTCTTTTTTCATACAACTGTTACTCGGAGACACCAAACCACTTCTTATTAGATGCATTTATAATCCTCCCTAAGTTACAAAACCAGCCTTTGCTGCTATCTCCTTCTGTCTGGTTGAACAGTCACTAGGGGAAGTTATCCTACTCAGGGACTTTAATATTAAATGGAACAATGATGTCCGCTATGTAGCCAAAACAGACTTAGCTTGGGAGCAGCTCTGCCAAATTATTGAGGAGCCAATTTAGCTGAACCATAAATCTGGCAATCATACATTAGTAGAATGGATATTGGTAAAATAAAACCAAAAGGATCCAAGTTGTGAGTATACTTGCTGACTCCCTAAATGACCATGCCACCGTTTTTTGCATTTGGAAAAATAATGTCCAAAAACCACCATCTAGGGTTATTTGAGTTTGGAAGTATACAAAGTTTGATGAAACTGCCTTTCTTCATAGTCTTGATGAAGTTCTCTAGGGTGCCATAAGGCAACTTGCTACTGTTAACATTGCTCTAGATGTTTTCTTGAATAATTTCTTGTGTGTGGTTAACAAGTATGCTGTCCTTGTACAGAAAAGAGTGAAAGTCCCTAATTGCAAATGGCTGATCTGAAGGTCAATGAAGCTACAGCATAAACCCTGGGGTCACTACAAGGCCCCGGGCCTGTCACCTGATTGACAAAATTCTTGGAGGCTCAGGAGTACGTGCAAATCTGATCTCAAAAGGCAAATATAAAGTATGTAAAAAAACCTGCAGGACAGAATCATATCTGACCTGAAATGCTTCCAGGGTCAGATAAACTGTCTCCTAAAGGTTCAACTAGGAATACAAACTAGAGAAATTGCTTATGACGGGATGCTGCTCACAGATCCTGCATCCTAAGTTGTAGCCTTTAATGCCTTCTTTACTGATCTGAAAAAAGTTAAAGTCCTCAATTGTGATGCACCTTAGACCCCCTCCCCCTCTAATCTAGCAACCTCATATCCTCCAGAATTTCACTTTAAACTCTTTGCTAGGAAGGAGGTTCTCACCCAACTTAATAAAATCAAATCTGACTGTTCAGCCAGCTATGACAGTTTGGAGACTACATTGCTCAAATTAGCTGCTCCAATCATAGCATCTCCTCTCAGGGATCTCTACAAATAAATCCTTACTCCTTGGTACCATCCATGAGATACACTGTAGATATATAGTCCTAGTTGTGCCAGTCCACAAGGGACACTCTAAAGAACCAGTCAAAAACTACCACCCCATCTCACTCCTTATTCCTTTGGCAAAAACACTGGAAAAGATGGTCTATATTCAACTTAAAGAGTAGCTTGAAACCCATACTATCTTAACTGATTTTCAGCATGGTTTTAGGAAAAACCATGGTATAGATACTGTGCTCGTTCAGCCAACAACTGACATTTCCCATAGAATAGACTCCGGAATAGCGAATGGTACATGTTTATTGATTTGACCAAAGCCTTCGATTCAGTTGACCATAACATCCTTTTGTCAAAACTAAAAACACTAGACCTTGATGAGATTTGATGTCTTTGATTTAAAGGATATCTGACTAGCAGAAAACTGCAGGTAAAATGGAGGGGCAGTTTATACCCTCTCAGACCTATAATGCAAGGGCTGCAACTGGGTCCTATGTTACATACGAACATACAAATGTGCCAGCAGAAACACACCACAGGGTTTATCTAAGTCTGTTCGAGTGTGCAGCTAGCACCCCTAGTTTGCAGCTGCCCCACCCCCTCCCTTTGTTTTTCACTGCTGCCCCACCTCCCCACCCTCACTCACCCCTGTTTCCTGTCCCATGCACTTTTAAAGCTGTTGACAGATCTACATGATACCACCCATTCTGGTAGTGCATTCCATTTGCTACCACCTTCTCCATGAAATAGTGTCTTCTCATTTCCTCTCCTAAATCTTCCCTTCTGTTCTTAGCCCATGCCCCTAGTGTCTCTCCCCTCCTTAGCTTAAAACCCTGCATGCCCCATCTTTATTGATTCCCTCAGATACTCGAATACCCATATGCCCCTGCCTTTTTATCCTCCAGGGTGAAATATATTCAGGTATCCCAGCCTGCTCTCATAGTCTCTCCCCTCCATTCCACATATCATATTTATTGCCCTCCTCTGCACCCCCTCCAGTAGCCTGATATCATGCTTCAGGTATGGGCTCCAAAACTGCACACAATACTCCAAGTGTGGCCTTACCAGTGACCTCTAGAGGGGCAAGATCACCTCTTTCTTTGCCTGGATGAAAACCCTCTTGCTATGCACCCCCAGCATTTTGTTCACTTTTGCAGCCACTCTAGTGCACTGGACAGTGTTGTTCCTGGTCCTCGTTACCATTACCCCTAGGTCTTTCTCCTCCTCAGTGATCCCCAGCTTAAACCCCCCCGCCAGTATTCTCTCTTTGGGTTCTTCACCCCAAAGTGCATAACCTTACACTTCTTTGCATTCAACCCAAGCTACCACCTATCTGACCACTCCTCTAGCTTGCTTAGGTCCCCCCTGCAGCAACTTCCATTTCTCCCCTCCACCCACCACTGCTCCCATTTTGGTGTCATCTGCAAACTGACTTACCTTGCTCACCACCCTGTGCACAATGTCTGATACGAAGAGTCCAAATAATACTTGTCCCAGCACAGAGCCCTGTGGCACCCTGCTTGTCACCGGCCTCGGAGTTGAGAACTCCCCTCCCACCACCACCCATTGCAGCCTCCCACTCAGCCATCTTGTAATCCAGTTCATCATTTTTGCCTTCAGTCCTCTAGGACTCTACCTCCCTCAATTCTTCCATCTGTCTCCTCCTCTCTCTCATCCCCACCCTCCCAGCCCATGGTGGTAGCGGTCCCCCTTTTCTTCCATGAACACTAAGCTAAAGTATTCATTTAGTACTTCCGCCTGTTCTTCCCCCTTTTCCATCCACTCCCCACCCTTTTTTATCCTCACTATTGTCTCCTTGCACTTCCTTTTCTCCCTGATGTATCTGAAAAAGTCTCCCCTCCCCATGATAATTCCCTGCACTAATCTCAGCTCCCTCTGGGCCTTGTCTTTTCTCACTTTTCTGGTCACCTCCATGGACCATCTTGCATACTCCTCCCTGTCCCCTTCCTTCCCCGTCCTCCTCTACCTCTGGTGCGCCTCTCATTTTCCCCTCACCACCTCCACTGCCTCGCTGTTCAACTAGCATGGTTTCCTTGCTCTGTTCCTTTTACTCAATGTCTTAGTGCAGGTTTCTGTTGCCTCTGTAATCCCCCATTTAATAATATCCCATTTCTGCTCCACATCCATCTCCTGCCTTATGCCCTCCAGTTTCCCTTTCAGTACTTCCTGCATCCTCCCAAAGTCCACTCCACTGACATTTATCACCCAGGTTACTGATTTCTCTGGATCCCCACACATCGTGATATTAAACCACACCGTTTGGTGACTGCAGTCGGCTAGTGGGTCCTCCACCCTTATTTCCCTTACTGCCTCCCCATTCCACAATACTAGAGCTAATGCGTTCTTTAGCCTAGTAGGTACACTGAACAACTGTGTCAGGAGACCCTCCTGGATTGAGTCCAGGAGCACTTGTTCCCTAGCACTGGAGGTGACGGGAATGCTCCAGTCAATCCCCGGCAAGTTGAAATCCCCCACGATGACCACCTTCCCTTTTCTACATATCTTCCTTATTTATCCTGCTAATTCCTTGTCAAGCTCCTCTGACTGGAACGGTGGCCTGTATACCACCCCAAACCTCAGTTTTCTATCCCTTGAGTCTAGGAGCTGCAGCCAGATTGTCTCTGTTATCCCTTCCTCCCTTCGTCCCTTGTGCATTTGATCCCATCCCTCACATAGACTGCCACCCCTCCCCTCCTTACTGTCCTTCCTATATAATTTGTACCCTGGGATTGCCAGATCCCAGTCCCGGTGCTTGGTTGTTGATGTTTCCGTGACAGCTGCAATATCCACCCTCCAAATTGCCAAGTGCACCTGTAGCTCAGCTGATTTGTTGCCTAAGCTTCTTACATTCAGCGAGACCAGCCTCCATCCTGCTTCCTTCCCTTCATCACCCTCCATCTCTTCCCTTCTACTCCCTCCCTTTTCGGCCACCCCGAGTCCTTCTCTGCTAGCCTGGGGGGTAGGCTGTGACTCCACTCTATCGGATCCCTATCTACCTGATGTCCACTTGCCACCCCCCATCTAGTTTAAATCCACCTTTGTCACAATATACTTCCCAGGTTTTTGCTTTCATACCTCCTTCCCCTCCCCACTCAGGTGCAGCCTATCCTTTGCAAACAGATTGTTATTATCCCAGGTACTGCCCCAGCTGCCCACAATCACATGCCCCTTAGTTCGACACCATTTTACCAACCATGCATTCAACTCTCCAATCCTCTCCTTTCTCACTGTGCTTGCGCAGGGTACTGGGAGCACCACCAAGAAGGCCACAGACTCCCCAGTCTCCTTGCACAACCTTCCCACTTCCTCAAACCTCTCCCTTGTTACCTCCATCATTTCCCCCACTAGGTCATTTGTCTCCACATGTACCAGAATGTGCGGTTTCCTCCTACCCCTCCTTATGCACCTTAGGATTACCTGTCCTGCCTTGTCTGCCTTTAATCCCGATATGGACTCCACCCATATCTGACTGTGCTTCTCCCCCATGCTGCCCCATCTGATCCCCTTGAGTATGGAGTCCCCCAACACCAGTACACCTCCCCTCTTTCCTTGTGCCTGTTGCAACCGCCCACCCAGGTTCTCATTCCTGGGGCCACTCAAGATGGTGCTTCCACCATTTGCCTCAGTGTCTTCCCCTGCACTCTCTCAATTGAGACCTCTCTCCCTCCTCCTGTTTAACTACCGACCTCCCTCTCCTTCCTCACCTCTCCAAGTATTATCCTTCCCCCTGCCACACCATGCTTAATTTCCCCACTAGTAATGCCCATCACTCCCTCCTCTTTGTGAGTACTACCCCTTGTGCAATCTCCTCCTGCGTCCTCTTCCCCATGTGTCACTAGAAAAGGCAAAAATGTTCTCTACCCTCTTTGCATTAATATGTGTTTTCTCCTCCCTCCTGCCTACTGCTGCTACTCTTTTGTTAGGCCCTACTAGAGTCCACCCTTCATCAGCTGGCTTCCTGTCTAGTTTGCCCTCTCCCCGACTCCTCCTTTGACCCACTGTTCCTTCTCCTTGGTGTCTCTGATACTCTCAGATGTCAGCCCTTCTACCAATACAACCCTCCCCTCACCCCTCAATCTCCCCAGCTCCCTATCAAGCCACTGAACCTCTTCCTTGAGCCTCCTTAGCCTGTGGCATATTGGGCACCATCCCAGTCTCCACAGTATGTTCATCCACACTGCTGCCCCACAACCATTGCACCCCATAATCCTACCCATGGTTCATACTACCCATACAGGACAGTGAAATACAGTCTCTCTGTACTGACTGCAGTTGTTTACAAACACAGTTACAAACCCACCAATAGCATTCCCAAGTCTCACAAACACACAGTCCAGAAATTAGACGTTTGCCCCAGGTCCTCTTTAGGCCTCTCCTTCAACTTTAAGTGGGGTTGTTGTGCCTCCCGTTGAGCTTAATTCCAAACAACACAGCCACAGAAACCTTTAAGCTAATCCTTCTCTCCTGCAGTTTAAACTAGATCTGGTCAGATCCACCATGGCTGCATAATAAAGTTAGTGAAGTTGTGTGGAATTGTTAATGAGGTATGGAGAAGCAACAAAATGATTTGTAAGTAGTAAGATTTGTTTTAGTTTCTGTTCTAAGGAAGGCATACACATTATTAGGAAAATATATGGAGGTGTATATTTTAATGGAAGGAATAGGAAGCAATATAGATTTACAAAAGAACCCCATAGCAAATGTCACTGAGGTATGTGTTATCCCAGATGATATTGGCTGGACAGCCACATTTTAAAGAAAACACAATTGCACATACCGCAATAATGCAAAGCATCATGGGAAACATATGCAAATCCCCATGAGGGTACAGAAGGTGGCAGTACATGAAAAAGTAATGGCTGGCATATGTTCAATCTTGGGATTATTTACACAGTTTTTTTTTTTAGTGAAACAGGGTTTTTGTCCATGAGGCAAAATAAGTTATATTTAAGCAATGTGTTGATGTCAGGAAGTCAGGTGTAATGATGATGGACTGTTAGAGAAAATGTGATATTAACTTTCAAAGGGGGTTGCTTTTGATAAGGGTAAGGCAGTTACGCTTGTGATAATGGGAATGTTAGGAAAGTATGAGGTCTACGCAGAAGTGGAGTACAAATATGCACAGTTTCATAAGTATGTGCTCAGAGTGCAGGCAAATGTGATATGCAGGTTTGTTTTAGAAATAGGTAAAAACAGTGATGCATGCAATTGATAGAAAGATAGATACAGTAATTACCAGGGCCCCGATTTTTCTGTGGCACATCGGAGCAAAGTTCTGTGGCAGGGTTCTCATTTGCCACAGAACTTCTGCAGCACTCAGCATCAATTTCTGCGGCAATTCTGCAGCACATTTTTACCCTTAATTTTTTTCCCTTTTTTGTATTTTTTTGCCAAATCTGACACAATGCATGCTCATAACACAGTCATTTTAAGGGCGTTTGTCACCAAATTTTCAACATAGCCAGTTTAAGACCTCTACTCATGAACAGTATCACTGTGATTTTATTAATCTGTCTGGAACATTGATTTCGGACACCGACCGCGCCATTGTGCGCTACATGTGCGAAAACACATTTCGGGTGAAATGTGAAAAATTACAGTTGTACTGTTCATAAGGAGGTGTGGTAAAATGGAAATACTGAAATTCTGGAGTGAAAATATTAAAAATGCTCGAAGTTATGAGTGTGCATAGGAACTGCGCAATGCACTTTCATAAAACAGTCATTTTGGGGAATATTTTCACCAAATTTTCAACATAGGGTTTTAAGGAGCCTACCTCATGAACTGTGACACTGTCATTTCATTAATCATTCCAGAAAGGTGGTTCCACGCAGTGACTGCAGAACTACCTTTCGGGACTGAGTAATGAAATAACAGTGTCACAGTTCATGAGGTGGGGCCCCAAAAACCCTGTGTTGAAAATTTTGTGAAAAAAATTCCCAGAAATGGCTGAGATATGCACTAAAGTTGAAATAAATCCATTTATACCATTATACAGCTTACCGGCATTTCTTCAGTTTGCGGTCGGCTTTGAAGAGTGCAGATGTTATTCCCGGTCCACAGACGATCATCGTGCTGGGCTCCGGAGGTAAGTATGGGTTGAGGTGGGGGTGTGGGGAGGTGGGTACGCAGAGGGTGGGTGCGAGTTGGGGAAGGGGGCAAAGAATCACCGATGGAAGGTTTTTTTGTTTCAGGTTTTTTTTTTTGGATTCCCACACAAGGAGGGACTTTTGCCATGCTGGGGTGGGCTCCCAGCGTGGCACCAGGCAGCTTGGAGGGGTCAGTGAAACCAATGGGGGATTGGGCACCCCCGTTGGAAAAGGAAGATTTTGCCACACTGGGATGAGCTCCTAGCGTGGCATAGAAACATTTGGGGGCAGTGAAACCAACGGGGGATTGGGCACCCCCATCGGCAAAGGAAGTTTTTGCCACGCTGGGGTGGGCTCCCAGCGTGGCATAGAAACATTTGGGCAGCAGTGAAACTGATGGGGGATTGGGCACCCCATCGGCAAATGGAGCATTTGCCACACTGGGGTGGGCTCCCAGCGTGGCATACTAACATTTGAGAGAGGGCACGTTTGTTCCGCGGGCGGCTGCAAATTCTGCGAGTGACAGCAAATTCCATGGATAGTTCCACGATTTGCTGCACCCACAGAATCATGGAAAACTTGGGGCCTGGTAATTACATATAGACAGAGAGAGACACACACACACATACACACACACACAGACAAATGGGCAGAACAGGAATGGCAGTGAAGTACTGAAATGTGACGTCAGCCCCACCCCCACTCCACAGAGATGGACAGGCATTGGGGTGTGCCTTTGGGTCATTGCCCATAACACCCATGCCATTTTACCTCACCCTACCGTGCAGACACAGACAAGTGTCAAGGTGTGCCTTGAGGTGTTCAAACTTTGCACTCACCCCATTCCATAAGGAAAAACACTGAAATGGGTAATGAGAATGGAGTGAACTTTGGGGCTGAAGAGTCAAAGGCACACCTCAATACCTGTCACTGCCTGCAGGGTGGGAATGGGGGTGGAATGGCATGAGAATTACTATTGACAATCCCAAGTCACATCCCTGATGCCTGTCAGTCCCTACAGGGCAGGGTGTTATGGTCAGAAACCCTAATGCCCTGGGCATTTCTTGTTTTTTTCACTCCAAGTTTTCAGCATGGGCTTTTTGTGACCAAACCGCATGAACAGTGACACTGTCAGTTTATTAGCCAAAAGGTGATTTTGCACAGTGACTGTGCCATTTGGCCCCACGGGTGCAAAAACACATTTTGAACAGGATATAAAAAATGACAGCTGTACTGTTTATGAGGAGGTGTAAAAAATGGTACTGTTGAAAATCTGGAATGAAACTATAAAAAAATTGGTGCAGTCATAACACTGCTCCTGCTAATGTATACTTTTTTCAAATTCCTATGCATCTTATTGTTTTCATCTCTATTGCTGTTATGTGGCTTCTTAAACTAGCACCAACATTTAATGCATTACATTATAAGGACAAGTAAATGTTTTTAATACATTTACGGACAGTTACATAAATGTAATTTCCTTCATATAATAATTTAAATTTAGTAATAGTGGTATTACAAAGCAATTACTCAGACAACTTGAAAACTATAACTACTTTATATTGTACATTGACACCCCATAAGGACCTCCTTGAAATTGAGATGCAAATGTCACACATTTATCAGTTTTCTAACAGGAATATTTTACTATCCTACATTTCTTGCTTCAGTAACTGCTCAACACATCTATTGCATGAACTACCTATTGCCATTTTACACCTGCTATGCAATGTACTGCTGCTTACAACACCAACATCATGAACCATAAAACAGATGACTGACATAACTAGGGAGGCAGTATAGCACAGCGGCTTAAGGCTCTGAGCTGCAAATCTGGAGATCTGGGGTTTAATCCCACAGCCCCCACTTTCATACTGGGTGACCCTGAGCAAGTCACTTAACTTCCATGTGCTCCCTGGTTGCCCCTGTAAACAAGCTTTCAGCTTAGTGTGCCACTCCTGGTTAAACAATTGAAAGAAAAACAAAACTCAATATATTATTTTTCTTGCTTTATTTTGCTACTACAAGCTTTGACTAATACATCCATAATTAAATGTATTTTTTATAGCTTATGTGTCTGTGACCTAGGCAGAACTACATGTAGCTCCTGTAAAACGCATTCAGCTTAGTGTGCTACTCCTGGTTAAACAACTAAAAAAAAAAGAATCTCCTTCCTTTTCAGGTGTCCGTGACACTATGTATATATATATTTATATATTTTAACTTCAAAGCACTAAACCTATTCAAATGCACAAAACACAAGACTTTATTCTTTTCACACATTACTGCTAAACTTCAGGTCCCAAAATGGCAAAGAAACAATTACTAGACTTCGCTCTTGCATGCCACTGTCATGCCCACTTCTCACACAAACAACAATTAATTAGGCAAACCCTTTCATTTCTGTGCTATGCACTCTTACATCAGAGAGGCATAAATCTTACAGAACTGCTAAAAATACAAATTTATCAAGACTGGATTTCTGAATTAAAACCTGTTGTTTACAGTACCTATGTAAATAATAGTTTACTGGCTACAAACAATGCTACAGACATGACAATAACAAAATTTCTGCTTTACATGGAAAACATCCATATAATGAACTTGTCATACAGGATTTGTGTACTTCTGTCTGCATATAGCTGACTAAGGAAGAGGCACCTGCTTGATCCTTTTTTTCTATTTTATTTTTATGCCCAACATGCCCATACTGTTAAAGCCAAATATTGACATGCTTAGAGTTAAAAAAAAATCATGATGTCTACGTGTGTGTGGGGGTGGGGATATGCCTTGATGCAGTTTCAGGCACTCCTTAATTACTTCCCCAGGCAGCTCTGAACATCAGTTGTTCAAACATGATAGATCCACCTCATGCCCCTCTCACATGAACCAAAAAAAAAGGTGGGGTGGATCTTTAGGAGCTTTAAGGGGTGGAGATGGGGGGTGGATCTTACTTTCAAAAAAAAAAATAATGCTGCCTCCCATTACTCAGGTTCCAGTTCTTGTACCTACTATTTAAGAAAGAAAATAGTGCCCTACAACCATTGACTAACATGAAAGCATATTTATTTGAGGGCAGAAAACATCTCTTGGAGGAGGATAAGGCAGAAGAGACTATTTGCACCTTCAGTCAGTTCAATGGACAGAAAACATGACATCAGGCCTTTTGTACATGCAAAACATCTGCAGGCTCCATCCACTGCAGCCGTAAAAACAATAGCAAAACTTAAAAAATCCTCTTCACCCTAACTCTCTCTGCAGCAAGCAGAATTGTGGCTATGGGAGGCTGACATTGTTGTTATTATTCGTGAATGACATGCCTGTAAACTGCAGTGGTGCAAATTTGCTCCTACAGTATATGTGGATGATGTGGTACTTTACAAAAGCCACTCTGACCTAGACTTGCTTAATTCCAGTCTTTGGGAGGATTTCAAACAACTGGAAAATGGTTCTTAATGAATAAATTGTCATGGAACACTAAAAGGACAAAAAACACATGGTCTGACACAAGATATCTGGGTGCTTAAAGAGGGAAGCTATGTAGTCTGCACATAGCTTTAGGTCCCTAAATTGATGTTGCAGGTACCCTGAAATACTTAAAGGTCCAACCTGATCAGGAGCCAAGTTCAGGCCCTATGTTGACTATTTGTCCAAAGTTCTCTACCAGAAGCTTGGACTAATGTATTGCTTTAGCTCCTACAGTGCAGGAAGCATGACTGGCTATCTCAGACAGTGTCCTGCTCCTACCTGCTGTATGGTGCCCAAGTCCTTTATTCAGTTAGTGATACTGAGCATAACAGGCTTAAAGTGTTGTACATGAAGTGGTCATTTTTGTTTTCACTTTCTATTTTTCAGTCCCCGGTCTAGTCCATCTCTCAGGGCTCCCAATGCACCACCCCAGGCTATGCCAAGAGGACTGTGGATCACTCTGTCAATGCCCCACTCCATTACCTCTAGAGACCCAGATGACTCCCCAGGAGGGGTGGAGGAGGTCCCCCCTTTACCCCATCCAAAACTTTCAGATAAGCATTCACCTGGACTCCTCCCTGGTTCCTCTGTGGTTGCTTCAGTGCAGGAGCCCATTGCCTGGCCCAAACATGAGGTATTTTTCCTTGTTCTGGTCCCCACCCCTTGCAGGTGTCAGCACTCAGGGAGGACCAATGAGACAGAGGTGCATAGAGACATACCTCTGTTCTAGTCCTTGGCCAACACCTGCCCCTCCCTACCATTCTGCCTCCTCAGCTGCACCAGCACCACCCATGGTCACTCAGGCAGTAGTGGTATAGCAGCGAGAAGAGCAGCCCATCCCTCCTGGAGAAGGAGAGCAGCCCATTAGGTGCTCAATTCTTCTCCCCCAGCCAGCCCTCCAATGACCCGGGCTCACTACTGAACCCAGGTCACCGGCGTCGCAAGCGGTAGTACTACTGCTGCACTGGTGGGCCATCAAGAGTGGTAATTTTGCTACTGGTGCTTCGCATATAGGGCTGGGCAAATGTTATCTTCTGCTAGTGAAGTTCTGGTGAAATATCAGTTTTGCGTCTGTGAGAATTTGCAAAATTTTCACAAAAGCTTTGCAAAATGTTCCCCCATATGTGGTTTCAATTTTGTCCATTTAATTTACAAAGTGTTTGTCTGACTTGTATCAAATTTGGTATGGTAATGTTATGAATGACCATACAGAAAATTACCAAGTTTCAGATCTCTGTCTTTAAAGGTCACAGAGTCATTAGCCTCCACATATTTGGAAATTTTGAAATTACATTTCATAATTATGTAAATTGCAGAATTTTAAGCCCCTATAACTTTAAAACTAGAGAACAGAATATCATCAATTTTGTTATGTTCATTGACCCTAAATATTAAGCATTGAGGCAATTCCATGGCCCACCAGCAGAGCATCGCGCTGCCACACTGACGACTCAGGTTCGGAAGCAAGCCTGGGAAGTCACGACAGGAGGCAGGCCATGGCTGAGGCAGCTGCTGCTTGGAAATGCATTTCAGCTGGGGGGAGTTGGTGGTGGGTACCACCAAACCAGTGACTCCTGTGGCTGGGCCTGGGGGCTTGCTCCTGCTATAGGAGGCTGACAGAGGCACCGCCCCAACAGGGGAAATGGGAGGGGGAAAAAGATGTGGGAGAAAAACCCTGTAGCCAACTGAATGATTGCTGAATTCAGCTTGATCAAGGTATAGCCCTATGAACAGGTATATCCTTGAGAAATGAGCTGCCAGCTGGGAGAAAAAACAATATGAAAAAAAGAGGCTGTGGTGTCAATTCTCTAATCTCTTGCTCAGTGGCTGGCTACATTATAAGCAGCCAAAGATTCCAAAATAACATCAATAATTAAAGTTGAATCTCATTAGCTTTTGTTGTGATACTTTTGTCAAAGCCATGTTCACACATTTTGCCAAGTCATACACTTGAGTTGCCATTGTAGAGAAAGGTAAAGGCTGGGTAAAGTGACATTAAAGTAGCATTCGTAGAAGGCTACTTAGTAAAAGTATAGTGGTGCCAAGTGTCAGATCACTATCTTGAGTGACAAACCATGAAGAATACTAGTGGACAGCACTGTGTACTAGCCTGAATTTTTACAATATGACAGATAACTGCTAGAGCTCACTGACTTAATGACTTGTGGAAGCACATGCACATGTAGGATTGTTTCTATACAATGCCACCTGCTGACTCTTCAACAACCCTGTAAATACAGTAACAATGTTTCAATGGGCCTATGCAACCAGTGTAGTGTTATACTTGTGCAACTGTGATAACTGTTTGGCTGTTTGCACTCTCTATTCCATGGGGAATTACCACCCTGTAGGGCTACCGAAGGCAAAGAACCCTTGAAGAGGGTTCCACCCCTAGATGTGCCATGGGAAAGATTCCCTTGGCTAAAGGCACCTTAGGAAGGCACCCCCAAGGAGAGAGGCCTGCAGCTGGAGGAGGAGGGAGGATGGTGGGGCAAATAAAAAGTGCTTCAGAAGGAGGCTGGGAGGAACTACTTGTACAGCTCAGGAAGAGGATGTAGCTGGTTGCTTCCCCATTGAACTACAGGCATAGTCTTTTAATTCAATGGGCCTATGCAACCAGAGTAGTGTTATGCTTGTGCAACTGTGATAACTGTTCGGCCGTTTGCACTCTCTATTCCACAGGGAATTACCCTCCTGTAGGGGTACTGAAGGCAAGGAACTCTCGAAGAGGGTTTCACCCCTAGAGGTGCCATGGGAAAGATTCCATTGGCTAAAGGCACCATAGGAAGGAGCCCCAAAAAGAACATTGAGTAGTAAATGTTGACTATAAGATAGAGAATCTGATTGACAGCAACGAGATATCTTGATGAAACACAAATGATATCCGCAGGTTATCAGGATTTCACTGTAGAATGGATTGAATGATGAGATCAAAGGACTTCCTAAGGAGAGAGGGAACAATGAGTAGGGCCACTGTCTATCTCCATCCAACAGCAGAAACCCACTTAAGGGAACTAAGGAATATACTATAAACAACTAACTACATATTATGACCTTTGGTATGGAGGAGAGAAAAAAAAACCTTTTAAAAGGAGGAAACCTCTGGGGATCCAGGGCCTAGGTCACCTTCACTGTGGGCTAGGGGTAATTTATTTAGCGATGGCTCTGCTGTTGCAATTTAGAAACTCAATCAAAAGGGAGGAATTTTCCAGTTTGGTGGAAAGCTATCATGATTGCTCTAACACGAAGGCTGTGAAGGGCTGCAAGAGGCCTCTGCAGCTATGGGTACTCTGAGTGAGACTGAACTCCCAAGGCAGGAGGAGAGCCTCGACCACTGAGGCACTCACCCAGGCCACTGACTAACACAAACTGGGTGAACCAGATGCAGTCATAGGGAGAATAGCTTTTGAAGGTCCCACAGCAAAGCCATAGCCAAAGGAGCCCTCTTGGGATTGAAGGGCCCCACCCCTCAGCAGCTGAAGTCTTAATTCTGTATCAAGAGGTGCACCATATGAAATTGCAAGCTAAAGCTCTGCCTGGAGCGAGGACATTCTCACTATGAGCCATATGAGGAGGACCCTGCCTCGAGGTTCACATGCTCAAGATGCGGACTTCATGAATGCAGAGCAAGACTGTCGGCTTACAGGGCAAGCCCTAAGCCAAAAAGGGTAATGGACATGATTGGCATGCCTCCGATTTAGGAATGAGAGCATGATTCAACTTTAAGTGTTTGATTGGTGGGGGCTGAGTGAAGCCAGCGGCTGTAGATTGGATAGCAGATTATTGATGAAGAGGCTGGCCTTGAATGGTTGCGAGCTAACTCTCCAACCATGTGATTGAAAGGCTATGAGCAAACTCTGCAACCACTAAATTGAAAGGCTGCGAGCGAACTCTGCAACCATAAGAACTACCAAGGCAGGGCCTGGGTGAGGTAGGTGGCTGCAGTGCAAGCCAACGATTGGTATTTTGATAATAGTAGTAACCAGCAGAAAACAAGCCAACCAAATCCATTATGGTGCCAAATTGATGGTGACATAGAAGGTAGATGTTTAGGCAGTCAGAGGCTGTGAACCAGTGATTGAATCAAAGAGGTTTAGCAGAAATTAATCAATCAGGTAAGCAGGAAACATGTAACAGATTTGTAAAAGCATTTGCCACAGTAACAAAATGGGCTGCAGCTTAGGTAAGCATGATGCATTGCACATGAGATGTTCTGAATTATGTATATGCTTAGCTAACTAGTTCCATGAAGAAGTAAATTATAGTTTATATAAGGCACTGGATGGTACAGTTTCAGCAGGAATAGTGAATTGGTGTGACAGCATGAATAGTGACTGATATGATTGGCAGGAATACCTTGAATGCAATGAAGGTAAAGATAGGTTATTGCAAGGTCAGAAGTATTTGCAAGCAGTGATGGCATAAATCACTTAAGCACCACTAAGGCAGAGTTAGGTTATGACAAGGCAGTATGTTTTACAACGCACTAATGAAATGCATGAAGTTCTCGAAAGCCATGTATGTATGCAATGGATAACTGAAAGCCGTGTAGGCAAGGATCAGCAAGGACAGGTGATTCATATAACTTACTTAAAGCATGCTCCTGCTACCTGGGCCATGATGCACCACCAAGACACTACAGTCCTCCCACGTATGAATAACAGGGAGCCAGAAGCAAGGCACCATGAGACCAGGCAGCAATGAAATAGCAAAATTGTCAGCATAGCAAAGCAGAATTTGTCCTATTGGAGCTAGCACTGAGTAAATCATGAGCAGAGCTATAAAACAGGGAGTAGCTGCTAGCTAGGCAGCAAAGCCAAGACCAGATGCAATCAATAGATGAGGAGCAGGAGGCAGCAAACTGCAGTGTGAGCTGAAACATACAATAACAATTGCAGGAAAACTGAAGTGTGGTAGGATCCTGGAACACAGGCAGGATAAACACAGAGCAAACAAAGGGCAACAAGATATTAGGAAAATTAGAAAACCCCAAAAAAGAAACACAAAATAAAAATAAAGATACAGGAGAACAGAAAAATAGGCACACAGGGAAGCACACAGCAACAGCCAGAGGCAAAATAACAAACCAAAAGCAGGATAACACAAAAAAAAAATAAGTAAATAAACAGAAGTCCAGCACAAACCAAGCAGAGCCCTAGCACAGCTAGGCTGGCAGAGGTGGGGCAAAGCCTCAGCGGGCCCCAAGGGAGAAGATAGACCAACAGAGCCTCTGGCCGGCAAAGAAAAAGTGTTTTAGAAGGAGGCTGGAAGGAACTGCTTATATAGCTCAGGATGGGGGCATGACTGGTTGCTTCCCTACTGAACTACACGTGTAGCCTTTCAGATTTTTTCTATTTGAAAACAGTGTCACCAAGTGATGCCAAGCCTTTCAACTAGCTGTGACTTAGGTCACTGTGACAGAGATATCTGGATATTTTTAGTCAAGATGGAAGATGATGCTGGTCATCACTGTTGCAATAGTGTTGGGGGGGCAGCATGGTGGCACAGAGGGCTGAGGTGCTGGATGCCTTACCTCATGCTACACTGGCATCCTGGGTTTGGGAATGGACTCGGGTCACTCAGGGGGTTGGAAGGATTGAGTGTCTGCCGACAACTTTCCTTCCTTGGGGGTTGGGGGTTTCAGCATCACACTGTAGACAGATGCCCAGTTGTGGCTGGGAGTCAGCACAGGCACAATGCTAGAATGGGGTAGACCCATGCACAGGGTGTAAGACTGCCTCCACAGAGGTGGAGACAGTCACCTTGCCCATTGCATGTGCATGGGTCTGTGGAGAAAACAGAAAAAAGGTTTCGAAACTGGCAGACTCAATGATGGCAAGCTGTGCCCATGCCTCCCATCTAGCAATCTAGATGTTGGAGTCTGGGGGTGAGGGAGGCTGGCAACCCTTGCCACCAGCCCTGTCACGGGCGGAAACTCATGGGGGATGGCCAGTGGGGGTGGGGTTGGGGAAAAAATGGCTGGAGAGACAAGTCCCCTCCGAGGGAGTGGCCAGAGCCACCTGCCAGCTCTGAAAGGAGGCATAAAGACTAATAAAAAGAGTTTTTAAAAAGTGTTGGAGGGGTATTGCAGAGACATAGTGCTTGTGCAGGTCAAGTGATTTGGGATGATAAGTACTTCATGAAAGCTAAATTCTACAAGTGGAAGTCTAGTAAATTAACCTATTATGTGTTCATGAATTTTTGAGCACATTTTTCCAATTAGTAACTTCTAAAGTATCCACAATAAAATGTAACCTACTGAACAACATTTATCCAGCTTAATTATATTCCAGGACATATTTACTTTGGTATACATGACAAATCTTGAGCATATACCTGCAATAATAGTGGAGTTATAAACATCTATCTGTTTTTAAATTTTTCACATAACATAACAAATAAATTCTGAAATTTTAAACTCCTGTAACTTGCAATTCTCATAACCAACTACCTCTCTATTTAGCAGTTTATATGACTCTTTCAAGAAAGTGTGCATATACATTTTCAGTTATCTAACTCCAAAGGTAGCTATGTTGTAAGCATAGAAATATTTTCAGAAATGTTCACATGAATAATAAATTGCCAGATTTTGAGTTTCTATAATTTCCCCACCCCTCATCCAAATGTCACAAAACTTTGCATATGTCTAGATCCTCTTCAAAACAACATGCTGCCAAATTTCAGATCTCTAACTGTAACAATGACTGAGTTATGACCAATTAAAGAATTTCAGAACTTTCCAAAACATTGTGCGACTATTTTGTGAAATTTTGTGAAAATTCCATGAAATCAGAATTTGCTAATTTAACCCAGCCCTACTCACATAGGGAGCATCACAGTGATGTTTTTTGTTTGCTAGGAAAAGTCCTCCCTAGAAGGAAGACTAGATTATCCTCTGTTGTACCTTTTGCACAAATTAGTTAAAGGCTGCCCTCCACCTAGCCTGCATTATCTCCTAAAACCAAGACCTCTGCAGTGGTTGCTTCACTCTTTGTTCAGTACTCTACTTGATGTTTCTGTGGTCAAGGCTGGCTCAGCAATCTTAGGCCTTCTTAGCCCTTAAAATCTGGAATAAGCTCCTTCTTGAAGTCTGTGACTGCTGAACCCCTAATGGTTTCAAAAATAGTGCAAGGTCCTCTATCTCGGCAGAAGCCACTGCAACTGTTAATGCTGAACACCTCTGTTCTAATGATGATCTTTTCTCAAAGTACTATACCTGCCATGTACTCCCAGAATGTGTGGCTGACCTTGTAAACAATTTCTTATCTGCACTTCCTATGTTGTAATTTTTTTCCACTGTTCCTGAATGTCTTTGCATGTCTTGATTTCCTACTGCCGTATGTATTCCTAAATTGTTATTATGATTTCTCCTTTCAGTAATAACTCTGGGTGCCCCTGAAAAAGGGACTTATAGTCTCACTGAGCAAACCTGGTTATCAAATAAATACCAAATAATGACTGAAGCTTACTTATTGGAGGAAATTGTTAATATCCTATCAGACCACTATCCATAGTTTCAAAACAGTTGGCCACCGTGAGTACTTTATGCTATGCTGATGTCTCCTGACCTCGCTCCTTTATGTATCTAATTTGTAATTAAAATAAAGTCAGAATCCAGCCCCCCCTGTGCTATCCAGAAAGAGTTTACATATTTTAACTATTTCTTCTTTTTGTATTTCTTTAGTTCTTACTTTAGTTAAAAGAGGATTAGTTGACAGATTTTAGCTGAAATATGCATAAGCATGGCTCCATTCCAGGTGCACCCCATTTGCCATATCCTACTTTATCTTATTTTTACCCTCCCTCTGCCACTAGCTTCTACAGCTGGAGTCTCTTAACTCCTGCTTTGTCCCCCTTATGTGTGAACATTATCTCGCCCTATCCCAAGTCTGTCTCCCCTATCCTCTTCACCTTCCCCCCTCCCCACCATCATCACTTTTACTCAGGTTCTCTCCTCCTCCCAATTTCCTTTCTCTTTCTTGCCACAGCCTATTACAACCTGGTTTTGCACTGTCATATTTTACTAAATGCCTCTCAGTTTATATTCTGCCCCCAGTTGTATATAGCACTTTTATTTGACATTATTTGCTTCTCTGTTGTGTGTATTTGCCTGTAAGCCTTCTCCCTCTCATCTTCCCCCTGGGTTGCACCTGAAAATGAGCCTCGGCTCAGTGTGCCTTTCCCGGCTATGAAACTTTTAAATAAATAAATAACATTTTAGATTTTCTCAAATGCCTATCAGACTGACATCAATGGTTTGAAAGAGGTTGGCTGCAACAGGTACTTTATGTTACCCTGAAGTCTCTTGACTTTGCTTCTTGATTTTTTCAATTGATAACTAGGAATGGAGCGAGAGGTAGGAGGATATGTCCCCATGGTTAACTGGGCTGGAAATTGTGTGATCTACTGGTATGGTCATTTACAGATAAGCAGTGTGGTGAGTACTATGTTGATGTTGGAGACCAGATTTATTATATTGGGTTCAATATTGAGATGAATGTACTATAAACTTGGGCACACAAGGCAGGTGAATGTATGCACATGAACCTGTGTATTGTATTGCAATGATGTCTTACTTAGGATTTGAAACAAAAATTACTCTAAAGTATGTCATCCCATCTTGTGGGCTGACCTTCCAGGTTCCCCATCTGGTAGCATTCACCCAAACATGGCACAGTTTCAGTGGCCCATCACTCTGATCCCATAAGGACTACACTGGGGACCAGGAGCAGCAGGACAGCAGGACAGCAGGAGCACTTGCTTCTTTGCACCTGAATATCATACCAAATTGACTGGGAGACAGAGGAATGAGCTCTCACCCATGACAATGTACAGGGTGTTTTGTAAAATAAACTTTGGCCCTCTGTCAGATGCCAGAAGGCAGAGAGTCATGGACAAAAGCAATGCAATGGAACAGAGTTCAGGAGCACTCATGGACAACCACAGGACTGTTTGTCCACCCCAAAGACACAGAAAAGGGGTCAGGCAGTGAAGGGGGACACAATTAGTTGAATGGTGATAGGTGGCACCAAAAGAACAGCTAAAAGCTGTGCCAAGAGATTTTTAAAATGATAAATAGAGCAGTAAGGCATAGCTGAAGTCATTTTAGTCACTACTGACCCCAGAAGACAGCTGCAGGAGTTAGAGCAACTCACCAATTCTAGAAAATGCAGGCGTCAGTAAGGAGGCAGCCAGGCCTCCAGAAAAAGTCCAGTCACTCAATGACCAGAGTAGGCAAGATGGAGCCCAAGTGAAAATTTCTAGGAAATGAAGTTGCTACAGGTAAAGGGCACACGAGCAGACAAATAGGGGGCTTCCTTTCCCCAATGTGACTGTTTCAGCCAATAGACATTGCAGCCTGATAACTGGCTTGGGTCTTCTGCAGGATCCAGCACCATCTCAGATCTGTCTGACTGACAGACAGAGAATGGATAATTTCTTCAGCAAAGCCCCTAGAGTGAGTTAAGTTTTCAAAGTTCATCTCTGGGACTTAGAAACTGTCTCAGAGTGATGACTGTAGTTTCTGCCCTGAATTTCGACCATTAGAGCAGGGGTTACCTTGCAAAAAGGTTTGACTCTGTGAGAGGGGAGCCTGGCTGTTTTTCTCACATACTGTCTCAGAGATTAATCCTTCTTAGAGGGCCCTGATACTATGGCCCTAAGTAACTGCCTGCCTTCAGGTTGGTAAAGATGAGTCCCTCATAAGGTATGAAGAGGCTAGAAGAAGATTATCTGGAATTTCAGCATAGCCTACACTGTTCAGAACCATCAAAGGCATATTTAGCATGTACCCATGCTGCTTTCGTGCAGATGCACCATTTTGCACATATCGGCTGTAAGAGTGTTGATTTGATTTATTTCATAAAAAAAAAATCCTTCAGGGGCATTTGGTTATCTGCTACACCAGAGGTAGGGGGTCAACAGGGACTGAATTTTTCAGACTGTGTTGTAGAATAGTTTCAGAAGTGGTGGGATTCTAACTTGTGTTTGGTAAATACTATTTGATCACCTACCTTGCCCAATTTTCCTTTTATAGATCACTGTTCTCATGTCCCTGAACCCCAATAAACTTCAGTCTATTTTGCATTGCTCATTTCCATTCTGTTGCATAATTGTGTCACAGTGTGTAATGGCAGAGGGTTGTTGCATACAGAAACTGTTAATCTGCTAAAGGGTGGGTAGTACTGGTGATGGTAGTATTATTGTTATTTGATTGATTTTTCTGATGTATTTATTTGAATTACCAGGTGATACCACTGGCCACTCAATGCCTTTTACATGGTTGACCTGGAGATCAGAAGTTCATACAAAGATACAATTAATGATAATACAAAATACACATAACACCTAGTGGGCGGCACCTTGGCACCTTTTATTGGAAAGATCCTATCAGGTGGGTGTAAGCACTGTGCTAGTAGCATACAAACATACCAAACCCCAGAAACCATCCAAGACCTCAGGACCATCTGGCCTAAAATCTAAAGGCATCAGCCATGCCATAGCAAACACCAAGCTGCCCCAGTCCTTAGGGGGCAGAAGTAGCATTTATTACACTAACTGAGCTCCAGTGAAAGCTGTGATGTTTGTATTGCCCCATTTCTGCACATGTCTGAATGGTAGGTCTTTCTGATGCTTTCCAAAAATCCAGCACCACTCACCACTCACCAAAAACCACCACTGAGACCATACAAATGAATGTTGCAAATGCCATTTTATTGAAGGCAAAAAAATAATAGTGCACTCACCCAAAGTGCAATAAGTACTGATAATGCCTTAGTGAAACCAGTTGAAGTTTGCTGGGGTTCTGCTTTCTCTTCCTAGCTGGTGTTTATTGCACTTTGGGTGAGTGCACTATTATTTTTTGCCTTCAATAAAACGGCATTTACAACATACATTTGTATGGTCTCAGTGGTGTTTCTTGGTGAGTGCTGAGTGGTGCTGGACTTTTGGAGAATGGCATATCAATGTGTGTCCTATTAGCACACTCTGTTGCAGGGCTGCTATTTTTGAGAGAGTTAGGTCTTTCTGACTACCTGAGATTCTGTGAACTGCTCTTTACCATAGCAAGTTTTGAGTGCTGCCAGCCCCAAGCCCCTGCAGCAGATACATCTGTGTTCTGTGCCTCTGATATCATCAGAATGCTGGATGTTTTGAGAAATTCAAAAAAGGACACAGACTGCAACAAGAACAAAATCTGGCCAGAGCCAATAGGGCTGCAGGAGAAGAATCTGGGTTAAAAATATTGAAAATAATTTTTTTTTTAAATATTTTCACACCTAATTTTCAACACAGCCTTGTGATGAACCTGCCTCATAAAGAAGGGCAGAGAAAATGTTCAACTCTTGGCCTAAAGGAGATGTCATGCAGGGACTGCAAAATTAACTTTTGGGCTGCAAACACATATTTTAGGCAGAAGTTGAAAAATGAAACCTGTCACATTAATGAGTTGCTGTATCAAAATGGCTATGTTGAATTGTTATGGTAAAAATATTGAATATTACCAAAGCTATGAGCCCGCATTTGCAAAATTCAATATAGTCTCAACTTAAAGCAGCAGTGTAACAATCTGGTGAAAATTTTGACCTACACTTTTTTATGCTATTTTAGATTGCCACTTACCTCCTGACTTGTATGACACCTTCTTTCCACAGTTTGAGTCTGCTTGAGTACTTTTTTTAATGTCTGAAATAATAAAAGGAGCACTCCTTTTAATATGGCTTGGACCAGGTTTTAATCAGTATCCATAGCTGTTTTTGAACAACTATTATTCTGCAAGGTCAGAGAGCACTGTCTGCTACACAATAATTAATTCTAGTCACAACAGCAGTGATATATAAACAACAGATGGACAAAAACATCTGAAAATACTGATGAAGACCTGGTCTGCAATGTATTAACCTGTAGGCTGCTGAAAGAATTAGGACGTATAGGAATTTTGGACTGATATATCAGTCCATGACACAGCAAGGGTTAAAAGGATTGCTTCTTTTATTATTTCAGACATGAAAAAAAGTACCAAATCAGACTCAAATTGTGGAAAGAAGGGTATCATACAAGTCAGAAGGTAAGTTGCAATCAAAAATAGCATAAAAAAGCATAGGTCAAAATTTTCACCACATTGTTGCACTGCTGTTTTAATAGATGAACATACTAGAATCATAGAACACAAGAATGTGCAAAGTATAATACCACCCCATATTAAATGTATTCAAAGCCAAGGACTAGCATTGCTAGTCTGTTTTTAGGCATTGAAAAAGTTTAACTTTGTCCACAGGGAGGAAATTTAGATACAGCTTTACTTAATCAAGCCCTAAATATCATGCTATCAGAGCAGAAAGGGGGTTAGGGTGCATTAAGATGGAAGTGAGGATAAGATAAAGAAAATGTATTGTGGTACTATACTCTATGAAGAACCTGCCGAAAGAATGCAACACACATGACAAGCAGAGAAACGCCAGCTTGGCATAGATGCTGAATTCTTTGGTGCGGTCTTAAAGTACAGCAAGTTAAATTGTGTCCGTATTCATTTTTGAGTCTGGGATGGTGAAAAATGTCAGATGGTTGTCAATTCCGATCCACCTTTTTTCTTCTTTGATAACAAAACTGCTACTTTAAGAAAATGGGTTATGTAGACCATTATGATCCATCATATTTTCAATAAACCCAACTTTTACAACCTGTGGGTCACTGTCCCACATAGAAAAACTGACCTTCTCACTCCTCTCTGAGTGCAAACCAAGCCCTCTTTTTTGTGTTGGCAAATCCCCTTCCCCCCATCTGCCACTTACTTAGTGGCAGTGAATTTATGTAGCATTTTTTAGTTCTGCTTATTTATACAGTCACATCAAATGCCAAATGACACCCTTTGTAAGTTTTCCTCTATATCAGTGTCTTCATATTTCCTCCAGTGTTTACATTTGCTGTAGCAGTAAAGAGAATGGGCTGGATATTCAAAAGGGTTGCGCCATGCGCAATAGGGTTGCGCTTGTGCAAGTCTGATATTGCGCCATTCTGCGATATTCAGCAGGAGGCAGTTGCCTCCCCAAGTCATGCTGAGCAACAGCGCAATGCTAATGAAGGCATGCGCAACCTGAGGGTGAGGAACCATGCATAAACTGCACAGCCCGATATTCAGCCGGGCTGTGCAGAGTTGTGCAGGCACAAGCCCCTACCTGCGCCTGCACAACTTTGAGACAAAAAAGGATCAAGTCGAGGGCCACCCACGGGTGAGCTGCCGCATTGCAGAGCACAACACAGCAGCTGCCACCTGTGGGTGGCCCTCCACTGTTCCTGTACCCCCGCGGCCCGATTGTGGGCAGATCTCCTCCCCTGACTGGCCTGATCGTGGGCATAACAGTATTAAATGCCCCCGGCCCGGTGGCGACATAACAGTAATGAAACCCCCGACTGGCCGATCACGGGCATAACGGTAATGAACCCCCACTGGCCCGGTCGCGGCATAACAGTAATGAACCCCCAGTGGCTAATCGCGGGCATAACGAAATAAAATCCCCTCCTGACTGGCTGATCATGGGCATAACAGTAATGAAACCCCCCACTGGCCCGATCGCGGGCATAAGATCAACCCCCAAGACCAATATCCCTGGTGGCGACCGTGAAGCCCAATCGCGGGCATAGGTCAACCCCCAAGGTCCAATTTCCCTGGTGATCTAGTGGCCCCCACCCCACCCACCCGCAGGCCCGCCCCCGCTCCCCATCAGCCCGGCGGCAGCACTTACCGCCCAACCCCCCGTTGCCATGGTATACCATACAAGGCAGTCCAGATATGTGAATGAATGAATGAATTCATTCACAAATCTGACTGTTTTTGTATACAAGCTGCATGCCCATTGCTCGTGCTTTGAACCAATGGGCGTGCAGCCCTATCGAGCTGTCAGTCGGTGGGCGGCGGGCAGCAGGCGGGGGGTGCTGCCGTTGGCTGGACGGGGAGCGGGTGGTGGGGCCCGTGGGTGGTGGGTGGGGGGCCACTGATCACCAGGAAATTGGACTTGGGGTTGGACCTTAGTGCGCGATCGGACCCATCAGGGGTTTCATTACTATTATGCAGCGAGTCATGCCAGGAGGGTTCATTACTGTTATGTCCGCTGATCAAGCCAGTCGGAGAATTCATTACTATTATGCCCTGATTGGGCAAGTTGGGAGATTTACTTCATGCCCGTGATCGGGCTGCAGTGGCGTTGGTCCCCGATGGCTGCTGCCTGGCAGGGTGCCAGGTGCAGAGTTGTCGAGGATCAAGCGCACCTGCATGCTAATGCATGCAAATGGGGCCGTGGTAGATGCAAATGGCCCCTCTGTGCCTTGTATAACTTATGGCCCCATTTGCATGTCACCATTTGAATATTGAAATTGCGCATGGCGCATTGGAACTGCACCACCACATCTGAATGCTCCACTCTGACCACTGCGGTGGCGCAAGAGTTCCACTGCGCCATGCAGTGGCTCAATGGCCAGGCGATATTCAAGGTTGCTCAATAGCGCAACTCCGGTGAATATCACCGACCACACCACGCTAACTTTTTTGAGCAGCGCAAGGGCTTGCACCACAGAATGGTGCAGTTTGAATATCCAGCCCCATGTGTTTAGTACTAAAAGTAAAAAGAAATTTGCTGGTGGGCTTTCTATTTAGATACCACTGTTAAGGGGAAGCTGCATTTTCAAAACAGGAATAGCTGGAAAGATCTAACAGATAATATCCACATTTATGTTTACTAGTAGTTGTTACTGTCTTCTCCCTGTGGAACAAAGCAAAATGAATTCGGAGAGGCATGACAAGTAATATGGTGCTCAGCAATTAAAAAAATGAAATGAGCAAAAGCATGAGGAGCACTCACATATGCAGAAAGCACCAGGACTGCAAAAAGATTATTCTGAGTTCTTTATTTAACTAAAGTGCATAGTGCACCCACACATACGAGCATAAAACAGTGACAGCTGTACCACTCTGAAGGTAATGTTTCTCCTGGCCACTGCCAAGCATCATCAGAGTGAATCACCGTGATGATGCCTGGCAGGGGTCAGGAGAAATGTTAGCTGCAGAGAGGCTCAGCCACCACTTTTTATGCTCACTATGTGTGGGTACACTATGCACTTTATTTAAAGGACTTCGAATAATATTTTTGTGGTCATGGTACTTTCTGCATATGTGGGTGCTCCTTATCCTTTTGCTTGTCCTTCTGGAACAGCAGGCTGAGATGGGACATGAGCTAAGTCTTCCCATTCTCAAGGGTATTGACAGGATTGAACATATGGATATGTTCTCCAGCAGAACACAGGGACATGCTCTGAAGGTTGCAGATGGCAAATTTAGGGGTAACATTAGGAAGCATATTTTGTCCCAGAAGGTGATGGCCTTTCTAAAATGACCTGCCAATAGAAACTGTGGACATGAAGACAGTAGAGTGCTGCCCATCCCTTAGCTTTTGCCAGCACTGAGCCAATACAGCTATGGAGAGCTTTTAGAAGTGGCAAGCACGTTGATTAGAATATGCAGTGCTCTCGTAGCACCAGAGTCAAATGTAACTGATACTGCTGTGATTACAGAACTGTGCATGCATGATACTTGCACATGCACAGTTTGCCCCATAGTCAGCCATAACATGGCATCACTGACATGACTACATATGCGCCATACTCACATATGCATAGTTTAAGTCAACACCAGTAAAAGTAAGACCCCACTGAAAATAAGATACTGCATCTTAGCCAGACTAACCTGTATCAGTACATTGTGGAAGTGGGTAAAATTAGGACCCTTCTAAAAATGAGATTCTGCATCTCATCAAAGCTATCCTGTATCAGTACATTGCCAAAATGGATAAAAGTATGACCCCACTGAATATGACATACTGCATCTCAGCCAGGCTATCAAGCTGTGTCAGTACATTGTAACAATGCTATAATACCATCAAGAGGTTCTGGAGACATGTGAACATTGAGAGCAAAGCTTGAGAGATTCCAACATTTTTCCAGAGCTTCTTTAATATGTTGCAGGTGAATTTTACCATTGAAAATAAATAAAAACAGCCTTAACATTTGTCATAGTTATTTTACTGACAGGCATAATTAAGTCAGTTGCATACATGTATTGATTTGAGCATACAGGAAAATGTACAGGAGTTTTGTCCCAGTTTTTCATGGAAAATACATGGAAAAGGAGGGTGCCCTACAGGGAAATGCTTTATTCAGTCTGGGAACACTGCAGTTGGCACCGCTATCATTCTTTGTAATTCCCTAGGATGCCCCTTGCAACCTCTGAAAACTCCTAAAACATTAGCTTCCTAGCATTTATTTACCCTTACTATAAGTATAAAACCATGAGGGTTACAATGCCACTAAGTAGGTCCAGAAAGGGTTAACATAAATCAGGTCTTCAGAGGAAATACTGTAAACCATTGCTACACACACACACACATACACACGTTGGAAGAGATGACCACAAATGTAATTTGAAACTACTCTGCAGTTAGATGTTGTTATCTGTTGAAAGTTATGTCACTAAATTATTAGTCTCCAAAGACAGCAAATCACATTGCAATAAAATAAAAAAGCTGAGAAAATAGTGTTGAAATCGGTCTACTCAACAGAGACAAGAGAGTATTTTATTTAACTGGCATTTTGGAGAAGGATATACTGAAAACTCCAAAAATGTGTGCCGTGGTACTCCATTTTTCCAGCTACAGACAGCAAGATGGCTATACTGTATGCAGCCCTCTTGCATTAGCTGTAAAAATGCTGTTTACCAAGCTGGATTCAAAAGAAAACATGCATTTTTTGTACTCACTGAAGCACTACAAGGTTGGGGAGAAGATGTGCTTGTCCAGAGCATTTGTTTCTTAACCCCTAGGCTGCTGAAAGAACTAGAATTAATCTATTTGACTGAACTCTGGACAGATGTTCCATGTGCAGCACTGCAAGGGTTAAATTGAAGGGCTGCAAAGATGTGGAAGGATCATTTGAAAACTTTAAAGGAAGTGTTCAACTGTCTGAATCCAGTAGCTCATTACTAGAGCTGATGCAAGAGGGCTGCAGGGTCCGCCTACCTGCAGCCCTAAAAAGACACATTTGGATCAGCCTGACCATAAATCTAAGCAACATTTTTTTATTACAAGCAGAATATTACTAATGCATGTAACTACTAAAAATAAAGAAATAAAACCAATTATATTTGAAGGCACTGATGACCCCTAAATATGGTTCCAGCTAGGCAAGGAGTACCAGAGCATAGACTTGGCTCTCTCATGGGTATTAAAATATTTTAAAAGCAAGTTTGTGGTTTCAATAATAATGAAACACAGAAACTAATTTCTGCATTTTTTTCAAAACCATATTTTATTTTATTAATGTTATTGATTAATGTTACAATTTATTTTTTCAGGACAGTGTAATTAAGATGTGATACCTCATTTTCTGAGGCATCCTGCTTCTATAGTAGGCTCACAGTTTGGATGGGCTGATGCACGTGGAGGTCAATACAGTTTATTTTCTAAAACACAGCTAGAATTATCTTGAAATTTACATGCAGAATAGTGTACAGTATGGGTACCAGTATGTAAAGTGTTTTCATAAAGCATAAGAGTTTTACTATGGCATCACATACCGAGGGTGTGTAAAAAACATGTTACTAACTGCTACCATACTTTAGTTCATATAATTACAGGTTTCAGTACATAAACAACAAGGACAAATAGTTGATTCAAACACAGAATTGCAGGCATTAGCTGTGAATCAGAGCTTACAGTCTCTGTTAACATGGGTGGTGCATCATACTCGTGTATAACCGATAATTTGGGCCACTGATATGATGGCTAACCAGTAATTACATCTTATTTAGAAACCTTTCCTAAACCAGATTGCCTGATCATTAAATAAACAGCCACAAAACCAGAAACAAATAACAAAGCAAATGACCTGTTAGAACCTCAGGGTATGATCAGTCACACCGTGAACATTTTCAGGCCATGCAGTCCTTGATACTGGGGGTGGGTCCATATCATCTGCAGCATTATCTCAGTTGAGAAGATGCCTGAGCATCACACTGCTGAACCTGTCGGCATGAAAATGCATAGTACTAGATCAGCTCTGTGACACTAAATGATAGTACTAGATCAGCTCTGTGACACCAAGCGGTAGGGGACCGCTGTGGCATGCTGACAACCTGGGTTCATGACCGAGCCTGAGACAGCAGAAGCAGAAGTTGTCAGGGAGTGCTACGGACATCCACAATGACACTTTCCTTCTGAGGTGGCGAAATCAAAGCATCTCTCATTGACTGACACAAAGGGATCAAGTGGTGGATCTGGCAGTGTCATTCAATGCAAGATCTCATATTCTCGCCAGTGGTAGCATGAGTAACCACATGTCACCAGGTATCCTCCCCTCTAGCTGTCACAAGTATTTGCCAGTACACTGTAGAGAGATTAGTGAAGATTAACATGAGGAAAATTTGGCTTGCTGTGATGTATGACAGTCATACAAGTCCCTGTGTTGCTCTGCCCTATGACTCCCTCGTCTCAGCCCCTCTTCTGCCTCTACCAGCTGAAAATGTGTCTATCTTGCGATCTGGCTGGCTGACTAACAGATGGAAACTCTGATGTGGATCCTGAGATCAGGTAAGGCGCAGTTTACAGAATCTCAGGTAATCAGAAAGACCTATGCATTTCACATGCACACTATGCTGTGTGTGCAGTTGCTCTTTCTTTCATTTGTCCTAAAGTGTTTACCTTTAACATGTGGTAAGCGACCACTAATTTTGTTTGTCTCAAACATAATCTTTCAAAAGATCTCAGAAACAGGTTGAGATCGTTTCCCCCCCAGTAATGCAGAAATAGTTTAGAATTAAGTTTGGATTAATGGTGGGGGGAAACCTCCCATGCTGGTACTTCTATTTGTTGAAGCTGCTTTCTACAACAGAATCTTCCTGAGGAAGAGGTGTTGCCTGAAAGCACTGGGGACAGCTTCCTTCTCTACTGCACCCTCACTACTCATGTACTCCCACTATAGAGTTAAACTAATATTAACAAGTCTTGATCCTGAACTGAGTGCCCTTTCTTTCTGTTCTGATCTTTCACTCCTCTTCTTCCCACTGTGCCTTTTTAAAGTTCTACTTCTGCTTTTTATATGTTTGAGCAGTGAGCACCAGTCCCATCCTCTTAATCTTAATGTAGTTCAGTCTTTCATCCCCCTTGGTGCTGCCTGGCTCGTCATCACTCCCCATAAGCATGGTCTCATGGCTGGGGCCAGCCTCCTCAGGCTGCACCATTCTCTTGTTCACTTATCCTGAGGCACTCTAAGAGTTGTGACTTGCTCTGCTCCACGTAGGTGAGTCCTTACTTTTAGCACAGTTCCTGCAGCTGCATCAAGGTATACCTTTTCTATGCTTCAGGCATAGTGCCTACTCAGTATTCGATTTGGTATCCTGAACTGTAATTGTTGACCTGCTAACAGCCATCCAGCCTCAATACTTCATGGCAGGTCAGTGAACGTGGATACACGTTATCATGAAGTGACACTGTACACATTGAAAAGTCATGTGCCCACTCCGCCACCTCCAGACCAAAAAACCAATGAAATAGTAAGTAAAACTAATAAATGTTACAATTACAAGAAGCATTAGGCTTATAATAGCAATAACAACCTCACTGGCAGTTGTTTACTGAGGTTTAATGACTTTGTGTTGGGTGGTTGCCCTAGGCTGCACTTTGGGCAACCCAACCCCCCACTTGGTTGTTAATCCCCAGGAAACGACCGCCAGTTTGGTCATTATTGCTTAAATAACATCACTAGATCTATGCTAGGCAAACAAATGACTGCGTCACCAGTATTAAAATACCTCCCTGCTCAATCCATAGTGAAGGGGGCTTTTTATTCCCCACCTAGCAGCCACAAACAGTTTAAAAAAAATAAAGCAGTCATGATCTAACGGAAGGCGTAAGCAGTTCACCCTCCATCCCTTGAACAAACTGCAGCAACCTTTGCCACATTTAAAGCAAGCACTGTACTGAATGCTTTCTCCTTAGTGTAATGAGCGTGCTCACATGTCCTGTGCTCCCCAACCTGTATCAGATCCCATCCTGTCTGAAGTCAACGGTGCCACCAAGCATCTTCACTGAAGTCCTGAGGTGTTCTCCCAGTACAGATCACAAATCCTACAAACTGTACTTGGAGAATCTGGAAAAGACATACTAAACACGATCGTCACCTCATATGTTAGCATGGCAGCTCAAACATTAGTGCGTGTACAGTTCAAAAGTGCTGAGCTCTCCTATCAGAGACCACGCTGAATTGAAACTACTGGGTAATGCTAATTTTCATTGGAAAAAAATACATCAGTACAACTTACAGTAATGGAAGGAAGCAAGATCAAGACAAACACTAAACCCACACCAACAATGAGAGACTGGGGTTGGGGGGTGTTGAGATAGAAACACAGAGATACAGACAGCACACCAAGAATAGTGCCACCTGCTGAGCAACCACAAAAAGGAACTTCTTTTTCCTTAAATAGCATTCCCCACTATTTAATCACTAAAAAAAAACTAAAAAGTGCATTTATTGCATTTTTTTATTCTAAATATAATGAGCCACTATAATGGTAATAAGGCACTCCAGGGTGTGTGTTATTGCGTAATAACATCACTTCCCAGGTGTTGAGTGCACTCAGCCTGCAATCCCATGCTTCAACCACCCAAGACGTGAGGTTATTACACAATAACACACACCCTGTCATGCCTTATTGCTTAATTATATGTACTTCAATTTGGTGTCTGATCTCCAGAATGCTGTTGTAATAATAAAGTAAACCGAAGTGCTTGGCCATCAACTAAGATGGCAGCTTAGATCTTTAGCAGCTGCTGACCGGAGCATCTAACCCACTTTTAATCCATGTTTCCTGCAGGCTCATTGATTAAAAAAGTATCCAGAGGACGTCTGAGTGCTTCCTACCTGCTGTTAGCGAGTTGTGGAAATTTTGGTCCCGAAATTCACCTGCCAGCTGCCGAAATCTGAAGAACCCATTTTACTGCATGGCCCACAAAAGCAAGGAAGGTCACAAGCCTTCTGTCCTTGAGATGCTTGTGTCCATCTTCAGCAGGATGGATGAGTTCACAATCGCCATCAATAACACAGCTTGTGCCCTGGTAAATCTAGACTCTCAATTGGGGCTAACGGAACAGAAAGTGGTCAGCCAGGAGGACATCATCTAGGCCCACTGCACCACACTGTGCAAACAGGCAGCTCAAATCCATGGGATTAAAGATAAGCTCAATGACCTGGAAAATAGGAGCCACAGAAACAACTTGCGGCTCCTTGGATTCCTGGAGGGGTGCGAGGAGGGACGAGCTACCCAGTTCCTCCAACGGGCACACCCTGACATACTCAGGCTACTGCCCAGCACTAGGATCACTACTGAGCGGGCCCACTGAATTCTGCAACTGCAGCCCGCAGCAGGGGAGAGACCAGACCAATTCTGGCATGCTTACTGAACTTTGCAGGGAAGGAGGCCATCCAGTCCAGGGCGAGAGAGCTGGGAGCTCTGGACTGGCACGGAAACTGCATAATGCTGTTCCAGGATTATTCTAAGGACCTGATGGCCTGTAGGAAGGGCTTCGCCGATGCCAGCAAAAAGCTTCATGACCTGAGCATCCCATTCTCACTCCGGTATCCAGCAAACCTGAAATTTAACTACAATGGTAACTCCTTGCAGTTCTCCACATCGGAGGCTGCAGCTGACTTTCTGGAAGAAACTTACCCTTGTCCTAACAATAACTAGAGGAAGAGCCCTGAGTGTGGCCCTCCCACAGCTCACACCAGTGACTATACCGATCATCGCTCCCCACTCAAATAGGACCCACAGGCCCCTTCGACTGTGACCCATCCTCAGTGTATGCTATGGAAGTCGAGGCCGCAAAACCAAAAGAAGCAGCAGCAACAGGAGGCTTACAGTAGAAGAAATCACCCACAGAATCGTGCTGGGGAGAGCCTGTGTCACCACCCGACAATCTGCCATGAGGAGCAGTTGGGCCCTGAGGTGACCAGCCCGTACTTCACAAAAAAAAGGTACTTTCTACTTGCGCTGGTCACCCACACAATGAAGCTGCCAATCTGCAGGAAATGGACATCGGTACCCTGGAGGGAGCTCCTGCTGAATCTGACTTATGTGCGCACAATTGGACAGCTGCTATGGGCTCTCCTGTGCCAGCCCAAGACCACAAGGCCCATGGAACTGCTGCAGGCCTGGAGCAACGACCACAAGGGTGGATCAATGGCCTGAGGACTGAAGATGGGTGGAGGACTGCTGTGGCTGTGCTCCCTAGTTAGGAGCTTTCAGATAAGTACAGCATTTTTGTGGGGTGGCACGACAGAGGAGAGCAATGAGGGGAGTAGAGCTTAGGAATTGGGGAGGAAGCTGTGAGGAGATGACCGTTTGGTTTTAAATCACATTTACTTGCTTCTGACTCCCTGCTCCTCTTACCTAGCGAGGATTTTGGCAATGGCCAGGATAGCATTTATTTCTGCTTCCGCCTCTGTAACTGCTGCCCAGCAGGACTAATGTACTATGGTGCCTGTGCTCTGGGGTGGACTGGGGGGGAAGGAAAGCACTGGGTAACTGTATTGATTGGTGCTGCAGCATTTTCCTAAGTGTCCCTGGTTTTAGCTTAGAGGCTGTAACTGTGCCACACTGGCCCTCTGCCTCCCCATCCCATTTCTCTATCTCCTGTCGCAATCCAATCAGCAAGCCGCCCCATAGGCATCCAACTGGGTTGCACCTCCTGGTCAAGGCTGAGCCACTTTGCACCTTCCCTGTGGGAAGTATGATGCACCTCAGCCTAGTGTGGCTCGGGCCCGACTGCTACCCTGGGCCCACCTTCCCCACTGATCCTATGTGACTCTATGTGGCACAGCCTGAGTGTAGGGGGTAGATGTTAGCTTGGTGGCTGGTGGGCTGTGCACCCCACAAATTCCACCTGCTACACCCTGAGTGTGACACACATTTTGATCTCCTGTATGGCAGTGGGGCAAAAGGAAGCTGGGAAGGCAGTCAGAACAGCAAAGGCCCGAACTGAGGAAAAGATAGCCAACTCAGTTAAGAAGGGGGATAAAACCTTTTTTAGGTACATCAGGGAGTGAAGGAAGACTAAGGGAGGGATAGTGAAGCTTAATAAAGGGGAGGGGTGAGCAGAGGGTGACGGTGAAAAGGCAGAGATACTAAACAAATAGTTTTGCTCAGTATTTACAAATGAAGAGGTGAGTCCTAAAACAAACAATAGAAACACTCTGGATACAGAAGTTGATACCAGCCATTTACAGAAGAAAGGGTTCTGAAAAGAACTCTTAAAACTGAAGGTGGACAAAGCAATGGGGCCTGATGGGATTCATCCCAGAATTCTAAAAGAACTAAGGGTAGAACTAGTGACACCACTGACTACCCTCTTTAACAAATCATGGGAGGATGGGTTGGTACCTGAGGACTAGAGGAGGGCAGATGTGATTCCCCTTCATAAAAGTGGGAGCAGGGCAGAAGCAGGAAACTACAGACCTGTTAGTTTAACCTCAGTGGTAGGGAAAATGATGGAATCACTTCTGAAGGAAAGAATTGTCGAGTACCTAGAGGCCAGAGGGGCACAGGACCCAAGGCAGCATGGATTCACAGCAGGAAGGTCATGCCAGACGAAAATAATAGATTTCTTTGACTGGGTGACCAAAGTAGTAGATCAGGGAGGGGCTGTGGACATGGCCAACCTAGACTTTAGCAAGGCATTTGACTCAGTCCCACACAAAAGATTAATATTCAAGTTAGCAGCCTGGAAGTGGGTCCCAAGATGATAGCCTGGGTAAAGAATTGGCTGGAGAATAGGACACAGACAGTAATAGTAAATGGAGTCCACTCTGAAGAAAGAGGGGTTGCTAGTGGGGTGCTGCAGGGTTCAGTATCAGGACCGGTCCTCTTCAATGTCTTTGTAAGCGACATTGCAAAGGGACTGGAAGGAAAAGTATGTCTCTTTGCAGATGACACAAAGATCTGCAACAGAGTTGATGCACAAGGTGGGGTGGAAAGGATGAGAAGGGACTTGGCAAGGTTAGAGGAATGGTCAAATGTATGGCAGCTTAAATTTAATGCTAAGAAGTGCAAGGTAATGCACCTGGGAAACAAAAACCAAGGGGAAGAGTACACAATGGGGGTGAGATACTAACAACAACAAAAATGGAAAGGGACCTGGGGGTAGTCATATCAGATGACTTAAAGGTGGGCAAGCAATGTGAGAGGGCAGTAAGGAGGGCTGGGGATACTGGGAAGTATAGGAGAGGCATCACCAGTAGAAAACAGGAAGTTGTTATCCTCTGTACAGACAGCTGGTGAGACCCCATCTGAAGTACTGTGTGCAGTTCTGGAGACCCAATCTCTGCAAGGATATAGACAAGATGGAAGCTGTCCAGGGGAGGGCAACTAAAATGCTGCAGGGTCTGCACTGGAAGACATATGAATAGAGACTAAAGGAGCTTAATATGTATAGCCTCAAGGAAAGGAGGGAGAGGGGGGACATGATAGAAACTTTCAAGTACCTCAAGGAAATCAACAAAGTCCAAGAGGGTAGCATCTTTCAAAAAAAGAGGTGTGTAAGAACAAGAGGGCACAATTTGAAGATGGGGGGGAGGGCGGCTCAGAGGTAATGTAAGAAAGTATTTTTTCACAGAGAGGGTTGTGGATGCATGGAACAGCCTTCTGGAGGTAGTTGTAGAGTCAAAAACAGTGGTTGAATTCAAGCATGCATGGGGCACCCATAAGGTAATTCTAGGGGGTGGGGGTAGAAAGAAGTAGGCTGCTGGTTAACTAGGATTTGCAGCTTATCAATTAGGTAGGGAAATGGGCAGACTGGGTGGGCCAAGCGGTCCTTATCTGCCATCAAATTCTATGTTTCTATGTTAGCTAGGATTCCATCATGAGCACAGGGCTCCTCTTCTCCCTCCCGATAAGCTGAGCCTTGGCTATGCAATTTAGGGCTCGTAGTGGTTGGGAGGAACCCTAGTCATTTTCCACGTGTGTGCCCTCCTTCCCACCTGAAGGGCAGGGAGGATACGGGATGGTTTTACTGGTTGTCCTATGGGGTTAGTGCTGCATCCCAGCTGGGAGGGTGGAGGTGACCATATCATCCCCCCCTGTACCCCGGGAAGGGCACAGTGTATATGTCCATGCCAGTTTGATCCTGTACTCCTCCCATCCATCCGTCCCCTGTGGAGTCTTTAGTTGGGGCAGTCAGCTAGGCTGCGTAGTCTCTGTTCCATCTGGATGGGGCCAGACCTGCAATGGTACTCTGATAATTAGCTCTCCCTTGGACCCATGTAGGCCCACTCCAATTTGTTATGGATGGGGTATGGTTATTATGGAGTCTATAGGAATATGTCCCCACTGACAGGCCCTGTCCAGTTAGCTTCCAGGTTCAGTGTGTATTCTATAGCTCCAGGAGGCTGCTATCCCTATAGGTGTTAGTGTTTAGTTGAAGCTAGGTGCAGTTCTATCACCCAGCATTAGAGTGAAAGGCTGCCTTGGGTCAGATGCTACCGCCCCACGGTGCTCTGTGCTACTTGGTATCCTGTGTACGCTTAGCCCAGCTGTCTAGCTGGGCTAAGCCACTCCTTGGGGTAGGCTGGACCAGCCACTGACTGTAGATACAGCCAGCTATAGTCCAAGCTGAGACCCTTAGATACTTTTTGGTTAGTAAATATACTATAGTTATATGTTGAAGTCTTTCTATATGCTTTGCTGAGAGTCGAGATACTAGGTTATTGTTGTCTAATAAAGTACCAATTTAAGGTAATGTCCCTGCCTGTTTCTAGACTTAGTGTGCACCCATAGGGGGTGTAGTAGCACCGTACACCTGTTAAGGATCCCTACCTGGTGTGACGCTTGGCCAGCTGGTTATGATTATTGTATGATATTCGTAATACAGAAATATAGTATGAGATTGTCTCATATAAGACAGCTTGTGCTTCCATGGGTGCCCCCTCCAAGGTTTCAGTGATGCTACAAGAAATGAAAATTGACCAGGAACCATTTAATTAACTGACTTCCTTCAGAATGGCATTTTATTACTGTTTTATGACATGCCTAGGCTTTTTGAAGTGCAAACCAAATGTGACTTTATGACTTCAGAAACAGGACGTTATTAGGCTGATTCCAGTTAGCTTTTTAACACATTGGTGCCAGTGTGGGATTGTTAAGTTCAAAGGAAACATGTGTAATTAAGGAGTTATATATAGGAAATGTCTTTTTTGTTCTGATGGCACCTTATTTAAAATACCTCCTGATAGGAAATCATTTTTTGTAATTTTATATTCTAAAAGGAGGAGCTAGATGACTCACAGAAGGGATGTGGAGACACAAAATTTAAACTGATACTTGTGTCTGAAATGTTGTCATATCACTTGGGACTCTAGAGAGACACAGCTCTCTGATCTAACTTTAAAACACACTTCCAGAGGTAATACCTTAGACAGCAAAAATGTAACTGTATTGTGGTATGAGTTTTGCTTTGTAATTTTCCCTTGTTCTTTTATGTGATTGCGAGCTCTTTGATATAGTGTTCTGTGTTTAAATTTTTCATATTTTTATCATCTTTTAGTAAAGTACATTTTCTTAAGATACTGCCTGGGTGTGCCTTCCAAGTTCTTTTTGCATCTGATGTATACGAGGTTCAGTCTGACAGCCGTTTGAAGGACTTGATGGTGTTACTAAGCTTGGTAAAAGGTAAGAATATACCTAAGGTCTCTTATAGAGTTTTTAAGGGTTCATTTTGGATACCTGGTTAGGTGCCCTTAGGCGAAAGATATATTGCATCCCCTGAAGAGAATATTATCTGAGTCTGTACATTTGGGTACGCTAGTATAAGGTTCACAGTTTGAATCCCCCCAGAACTTGAGACTAAAGGTGATTTGGACCCAAAAGCAGACAGGAGGGTTACCCTGTTACCTGTTCACAATATTGTGCTCTTAGGTTGGCACTGTGGGAGCTGAGAGCCTGTCCTACGGAGTGCATTTGTGACACCTGGGGCTTGTCCCCAGAATGTCACACATAACTGCCCCCTGAGAGGACAGAAACAGAGGTAGCTTTCTTGGTGTACTCATAGGTCACTCGCCCACTGGTCTTCTCTTGATTGTAAAATGAGGGATATAATAATGCATACATGGAATGTTAGGTGCTTGAACTCCCTTATTAAGAGAAAAAAGGTCATCTCTCACGTTAAATGACTTAAGTCCCAGGTGGCTTTCCTTCAAGAGACTAAGCTGTCTGGGTCAGATCATACTCTACTGCAGAAAGATTGGGTGGGACAAATGGTGCACACGGAGACCTCAATCGGAAGAGGGGAGTAGCCATCCTACTGCACAAGTTTCTGGCCTAGAAACTGTCTGCCAGCAGAGCTGATGGAGAGGGGCAGTGGGTGATGGGCTTGTATAACACACTGTCTGTCTGACCCCATAGTACTGTGCAATGTATACATCCCTAATCAGGATGATCCCCTGTTCTTCAATTCCCTAATTGAAACCCATACCAGCTTCGCGTCCCTCCCTACAACTCACTTCTGCTGGAGGGGGACTTCAACCTGACTCTGGTACCCCATCTTGACAGGAATGATAAGGGGACCAAATCACAGGTGTGGGGAGGGAGGGCCTTGTGCCTGCTTATGGAGGACCCGGGTCTCACAGACGTATGGTGATTCTTCCACCCCCAAGTCTGTGACTACATCTTCCACTTGGAAGCCCACTCCTCCTATAGCAGGTTGGATTTCTGGCTTGTGTCGCAGACCCTTATACAGAATGCTGTGGATTCTGATATACTCCCCAGGAGTATCTCTGACCATGCTCCAACTCATACTGGTTTGGGGCCCTATTGAAACCCCCCTCCCGCTCTAGGAAACTGGACCCGCTCCTCATGCGAGACCTGGATTTTATCCCCTGGGCCAGAACAGAGGCCTCCCTCTTTCTCTAGTTCAATCCCATCTCTGACACTACCCCGGGGAACACCTGGGAGGCCTTCAAAGTCACCATGAGAGGAAGCATAATGGGGTAAGTGGCTGCCAAATGAAGAGTATGGGAGCAGAAGCTGGTGGACTTTAGAATTTAAACTCGAGCAGGCAGAGGCCATCTATAAGGCCATGCCTCTCCCTCCCCTTCCCCCACTGGCTGAGCGATCCTGGGGCTCCGCCTCGAGATTAACCAGATCTTAAACAGGAAAGCTGAAGTTGCCATCCTCAGGCTATAGCACACATTCTGGGAAGAAGAGGATAAGGGAGGCAAGGTACTGGCATATCAGCTTAGGAAACAACTGGCTGCCAGCCATATACCAGCCCTGAGGGATGGCAGCTCACCAGATATAAACAAGGTCATGATCTCCTTCTACTTCATTCTCTACCAGTCCTCCCATCCTACTCCTCCAACAGAGATCTGGCCCTTCCTGAACATGACTCCCTTCCCTAAACACTTGGCCCAGCAGGCCAGGGACCTGGATGCACCTATTTCAGTGGTGGAGGTCGAAACAGCCATCAGAGCCTGGGGGGGGGTCTCCGGGAGGTGATGGATTCATGGTGGACTTCTACCAAGCCTTCTGCCAGCACATGGCCCCTCTATTGACTGAGGTTTTCAGGGAAGCCGAGGCTAGTGGTATACTGGCCCTACTCTCTGTGAGGCCAATATCATAGTTATTCCGATAAAGAGTAAGGACCCTATTAACCCGGGTAGCTATCGGCCAATATCCCTTATTAACGTGGATAGTAAGGTGTATGAAAAAGCACTCGCCACCCGGCTGAGCCGCTTGTTATCCACCTTAATAACCCTTCCCAGGTGAGCTTTATCCTGGGGTGACACAGCTCTGACCACCTAAAGGCCCTGCTGAATCTGATGCACGTGGCGAGGGACCTGCCCACACAAGCTGCAGCCATTACAGTGGACTTCAAAAAGGCTTTTGGCTCTCTTGAGTAGGACTACTTGGATGTAACCCTTGCCCACCTGGGAAAAGGTGATGGCTTCAGGGGTAAAGTACAGGTCATCTACAACTTCCCAGTGGCTAGGGTCACCACTAATCAAACTATTTCTCCCTAGTTCTCCCTAGAGAGGGGGACACGGCAAGGCTGCCTCTGTCCCCTCTCCTATTTGTACTGGTGGTCGAATCTCTGGCCATGACAATCAGACACCAGCCTGACATTCGTGGTATAATGGTGGGGGCAAAGAACTTACCTGACCCTCATGTATGTTGATGACCTGCTCCTCCCCCTGGCCAATGCTCCCCTTTCAATACCCCCACTCTTGGCTCTCCTAGATTCCTTTGCCAGGCTCTCAGGGCTCAAGCTGAATCAATCCAAAACAGAGCTAATGCCCCTGAATGTGCACTGCATTCAACAAACTGCACTGGAGACTGGTTTACTGTGGGCCCCATCTGCAATCACATTCCTGGGTATTGTCATTACCCCTAAATTAGAGAATATCTGGGGAGCTAACATACTTCTGCTGTTGGTCAGCACCAAACTGGAGTTTGAGAGATGGAAACTACTTTGACTTACTCTTGCCAGGAAGATAGCAGCCATAAAGATGGTGATGACCCCTAAATTTTTCTACCTCCTTTCCCACCTTCCAATCTCACCACCCAAGCAGTGGACCCAGCCTATTGACAAAATGATTGGGGACTTCCTTTGGGAGGGATCAAAACCCAGGTTCAGTCACAACAAGCTCCGGGCACACTGGTCCCAGAGAAGCTGGAACCTGCCCTGGATGGAGGGCTACAAATGGGCCTTGCAATTTGCCCAAAATGGTCAGAGATTCCTAGAAGGAGGGCCCACAATGGGTGGAGATGGACCGGAACCTGATGGGGCTCCTGGACGCTTCCTCTCTTATAATCCCTCTTGCGGGGTCTTTGATCTCGGGAAGCTCATATGCACCGTCATCTACCATTGTGGCCTCCAGGAAAATCTGGGACACCACTCAGACCAAACTAAGGATGGGCCTGCCCCCAACTGTCCTCAGCCCCCTGTGGCACAATTCCCATATTACCATAGATGACAACAGAGCGGCTTGGCCACACTGGAGCAGTAGAGGTGTACTGAAGGTGGGGGACCACCTTGACCTTCCAGACCTGAGAGTAGCCTCCTTCCAAACACTGTGGGAAAGATGGAGAATACCTCAGGTGGACTTCTGAAGGTACTGACACATGTGAGCAGCTCTCCACCCCTTGTTGGCCTAAGCCAGACAGACCCCACCAGAGCTGGCCCTCTACATCTGGATTGACTGGCTGAAGGGTCAGGCTGGCCACATTTACATGCAGCTCAGAGACACCCTATCTTCACAATCTAGTGCAGCAAAGTCCAAATGGGAAAAGATGCTAAAGTGTACTATCCCGGACACCCAATGGGAGCAGGCCTGGAAGGACTTGCACAAATGGTTCAAAGACTCAAACACCAGGCTAATCCAAAACAAGATTTCCCATTCTTGGTACAAAACTCCTGCTGTTCTTTACAAAGTCAGACTCCTCCCATTGGATGAATGCTGGTGATGCCTTGACCTAGGACCCCATCTGGTGCACATTCCATGGTCTTGCTTTAAGATCCAATACATGTGGCAGCAGGTGTGCCTGGTAGCCTCCACAGTGCTGCAGAAACCCATTCCGCAATTTCCCACCTTCTTTCTCTTGGGCCTAAAGCATGATCTCCCATCTCTCACCCCTCAAGAATACAGGTACTTGCTCTCCTGGCCATTCAGACTAAGAGGGTCTTGGTCTGTAAGTGGAGATCCACTGTGCCCCCAACCAGCGGTGAGATCTTAGCCTCCCTCTCGAAATTAGCGATCCTGGATAAAATATCCCACCTCAAGCATTACCAGATGGCCAAGTTCCAGAAATGCTGGGGCCCATACATTCACTATGTCAATCCCCCTGCTGGGGTTAGATGAAATAAGCAAGGTACCTGTAGGCTATTTCCTCACCTTAGGTCTCACCCAGCCTGCATGTGGATGCATGGATGTTGGGCGAACCACTACATTGCGGGTTTGGTATGCCTTTGGGAATGCTTTGAGTAATAGGTAAGTCAGAATCACCAATATGCTGTAAGATGCCCCAGCTGTATGTACTAGTCTGTGTCATACTAGGTCTCTGTCTGGTACTGGATGAATGAACTTGCTGATAACCCTACTGGACCATTTTCCATTGTGGACTTGTTTCTCTGTTTCAGGGGTTGGTGACTGCCTGGCTCACTGGAACTGAAAACACTTCTACCTGGGTTCTGCTGGTGTGCCTTGTGGGAGGTGACAGACACTCAACTAAGAAGGGGACATTGCCCAGTCGCAGGTTTGGTCCATCCAGCTTTGAGCCGTGAGTACCACTTTGCTACCTCTGATCCTTAGTCACCTTTACTTCCTGTTACTTGAAGTCTGATGTGAGTGATATGGGGACAGGAGACACTCTGGGGAGTAAGATAGGGGATGCTTGACACTTAACTCACATCTTGTCAGATTCCCCTACCAGTGTATGTTGAATAATTTTAGTTAGCTATGATTGTCTTGCACTCTGTACCCTGATACAAGCTACAGTTACCTAACAGTTGACCCGTTTTAGCGGTTATGCTATCCCTTCTTCCCTTCCCTCTGCCCCCCTTCCCCCTTTTTTCTTCCCTCCTCAGTTTTCAGTATATGTACCTATTCGCAATACACTGTGGATGTACTTTGTTCTATTGTGTATAAGTTTTAAAATGAATAAAAATTCTTAAAAAAAATAATAAAGTAAAGTAAAACAACGTTTTGATTATGCCAAGTGAGGAACAGGGCTGTAGGATACTTAATGGAATGAGAATGGGATCACACAGAGAGCTCTGTCTAAACATAAGATTGTTAAATTTTGCAGGCCAATGCACATGTGTTTGGGATGTAAACCTGACACACACACACACACACACACACACACACACACACACACACACACACACACACAATACACAGATACAATGACCTGTAAAACCTGGAAATGTTATGTTTAGACACTGTTTCCAACTTGGCATCATTAAACTGCTATTTCTGGGGTTACAGCTGCAGTGTTCAGCAGTCACTAGGCTCATTGTCTACAATTATGAGCATGGCCTATTTGAATAAATATTTCAGTAAATCCTGTTAAAACATCTGACAGTTTGATAATCTAGTCTCTTGAGCAGGCCTTTCCTTGGTATGAATTGCCTGACAGGGGTGGGGGGTAGCACCTCTTTGAAGGCCCTGTATTCAAGAAATTCCACCCCATTTTATAAATCAATAGGGACTCTGAGAGATGCCTCTTATGGTATAAGAGACTCAGAGTGTGATGTTTGGGTGAGAGGACTGGGAAGCAAAGCAGAACAGTCCTGCCTGCCCAAATCTCATGAGAGTAGTCTCTTATACCATAAGAGACACCCCTCAGAGGTCCTAATCTCTTATTATAAATTCCTCGAGATTTGCTCAAGTGATTTATAAGTTTAGAATCTCTTTTTTTATTTGATTGTGCTGTCTTCCCCTTTTAGTTCTAAAGTGAACACTCCTTCCCAACACTCCTACATGAGAGCACACTGTACACAGGGCAAGAGATACAGTAGCTCTGCACTCCCTCCCAACACTCCTACATGAGAGCACGCTGTACACAGGGCAAGAGGTACAGTAGCTCTGCACTCCCTCCCAACACTCCTACATGAGAGCACGCTGTACACAGGGCAAGAGGTACAGTAGCTCTGCACTCCCTCCCAACACTCCTACATGAGAGCACGCTGTACACAGGACAAGAGATACAGTAGCTCTGCACTCCCTCCCAACACTCCTACATGAGAGCACGCTGTACACAGGACAAGAGATACAGTAGCTCTGCACTCCCTCCCAACACTCCTACATGAGAGCACACTGTACACAGGACAAGAGATACAGTAGCTCTGCACTCCCTCCCAACACTCCTACATGAGAGCACGCTGTACACAGGGCAAGAGGTACAGTAGCTCTGCATGCTGATTGGTTGAAAATCATGTGATCTATAATGTGCTGTGCAAGAAAAATCCTTTCCTTTTCTAGCTGTTTCCCACCATGACAATGAGGTCACTCTAGATGCACCATTCCTGTCTGGGAGGGCAGTGAACAGCTAGCTTCTCAAGTCGAGGTCAGTGGCACTGCTTGGACAGCCTGTGGGGGAGGGCTGTTTTATATTTGCCCACGGCCTCCCTCCCTAGAAGTAGCATGCCTTCCCACCATGACAAACATAGTGCCTAGCCTGCCCCAGTGTGAGATTCTGGAGCTCATACATGAACCCCGCTCTCCCAGTGACAACAAAATATGAAGATGCCACAGTGTTAAGCATTGTTGCACTTTGCTTGAAATGCATTTGTAGGGTACACAGTGGAGAGGGTGCCAGCTCTGCCCACAACATTTCATTTAAGAAGATATTTTAAAAAAAAGGATCTCAGAAATGCTGCAAGTTGATTGGCTGTTGGGATTCTGAGATGCACTGTCATATACAGCCTGATCACCACGTTGCTTGAATTTTTCTTTTAGCGTTCCATCCTCAAGCACTGCTGAATGACTGGAATGATCCATTCTGAGTCTGAAACAGCATTTTGAATCAGTTGATGGGTGAACTATTTTGTTGATAAAATCTCCTTCTCAATGACGAAAACATTCAAAAGGTGATCATCTAAAACTTTTGCTTTGGTAAAAATGTTTCTAATTGCAATAATGCATTCCCAAAATTTAGAATTTGTTAATCATTGCCTAGAGGCAGTATGGCACTCAGCTGTGCCTCATGCCACATTACACCCAAGGGGTGATTAACAGACTGTTAATCTAACCTTGGGTTATGAACATCCGGTTATGCTTTATTGCTTAAATAAAAGGAAAAAAGGAATCTTGCGCCTCAACTATGACAGAGCTTTTATGATCCTGGTTCCAAAACCCCTAGTCCTATAATAGTAAAAACATTCACTTAACGGGAGTATACTTAAAATAACCAGCTTCTGCAGCGGATTAAACACCATGGCTGTTATCACCCACATCGGCATGTTATTCCTTCTTGCCAGCAAATGGAATGTTGCCACATTAATATAATAGTGGTTTTACTGCACTTAACAATAATCTAAGTGTGCAGGGGATTAAGGATGGGGTCAAAGGCTGAGTACTATACTTTGTTTTCATAAGACAGTTTGATTTTTATGGATGATAGTGATTACATTATCATATTTTGTTTCTATGTTTCTATAAGGGCATAAACAAGGGTGAAAGAGTCTAACATGTTTAAATATAAGAAAAATAGCAGGACAAGAGGACACAGCATGAGATTAGAGGGAGGCCGATTAAGGGGGAATGTGAGGAAATTCTTTTTCACAGAAAGGGTGGTGGATGCATGGAATGGCTTACCACAAGAAGTGGTGGCTATGAATACAGTGCAGGGCTTCAAACAGGCATGGGATAGGCATAAGGGAGCAATACAAATGACTATGAATAGATAGGTCACTGACAGAGCAAAGGCCGAAGGCACATTTATAAGGTAGAAAAAGAAATGGGCAGACTGGATGGGCCTTGCGGTCCTTATCTGCCGTCAACTTCTATGTTTCTATGTTTCTATATTATTTCTATTAGGCAACATGTTTTAAGAAGTCTTTTTTTGTATTTTTTCTGCTGTCTCGCCCAATTACAATGCTAGATAAGATTATTTATTTATTTGTAATTGTTTTGACTAGGAAAGGCAAAATAAGTGATCTTAACATGTTTCCAGGTGTGTCCAGTGGGTAGGTGGGTTACATGCACCTACTTTATTGACAGGGGAATGTTGGCCATGGCCCATGGAAACTCCATGCACTTCCTCGATAAGTGCCATGGAATCTCTTATTTCCACCTGGGCAATATGGTGTCACTGAGGTAACAGTTAACTTCGCTTAAGTGATAGTGTTCAGTTAACCACAGTATATGAAGGAATAACCAGGTGATGTGGGTGGGGAAATGCCAAAGGCTGAGGCATAATCAACCACAGAAGTTGGTTATTCTAAGTATACTCTGGCTAACTGACTATTATTATTGTTACATGACTAGGAATTTCTGAACCCAGGATTATTTTATTTATTTATTTTTTGCATTATTTCTTTTATCTTCCTATGTGTCCCTTGTCTGCCACTTCCTTCAGGCAGCCATGATCCCCGACATCCACCTACTGTCCTCCCTTGGAACCCCCTACCTCAAATCACAGCCAACCCTGGGGTAGCTCAGCATAACCCTTCGCTGAGTGGGTCCCTCTCCTCCAAGGGGGAAGGCACCAGTGGGGCAGCCAGTACACACTTTCTCTCAGCCCCAGGGCACTGCTGAGGCAGTCAGGCTCCTTGAGAGTTCTTCGGTGGTGTCGGCAGATCGTCTGCCATCATCCTGGCCAATCCGGGATGTTTTTCCATTTTCCTGGTTCCCCTGACGTCCTGACGTCATGCTGCATCTTGCAGTGCTCCTGGTCTCCACCAGGGGCCGCTACAGAGCTAGGGATCACCCTAACCCACCACTGGGGGAGGAGAACAGTCCTTCAGACACTCAGTCCTCTCCTGCCCTTGATGACCCCCAGCGACCCAAGTCCATTCCCGAACCCAGGTCACTGGCGTGGGTTGAGGTAAGGCGCCAGTGCCTCAGCCCTCTGCACCACCAGGCCAGCAGAACCCACGATTTTAAAATTTTTGTGGTGGTTAAAGTGGACCATGCCCCCCCCCCCTTTTTTCTGTTGGCTAAATGAATAGCCTACTATGGGTATGTCTGAAATGTGAATAACCTATTTTTGGCATGTCAAAAATGTGATTGTAGTAGTTTATGGTGTATAAATGATAAGACAGTTTTTCTGTGTTCTTATTGGCTTTGAATAGATACCTGTCCTATAATAAAAGATAAACTGTTTGCATCTCTGCCTTCTGATTGAAAGAAGGGTCCACATGTAGAATAATTTTGTGTACAGTAATATGGTTAATGTCAGTCTTGAAAACCTAGTTCTTTTATTTTTATTGCTGCTTAATGTTTATATGTAGCTGCTGTTGACTGACTGTTAACCATAAATAAAAGTCTTCTTGATTCTTCGGTTCGGTTTTCTTGGAACAACTTTGACTCTTTTTTTGCAGACCTTACAATTTATTTCTTGTTTCAGCCCTCTGTATTCCCACCCTTGGTGCCTCCCTGTAGAGGTGTTCCTGATCATCTGTATTCTTAATGGGGACTGCCTGTTCTTCCCAGCCTATTCAAGGCTCCTTTCAGGCTGGCCCATCAATTCTGGTGAGAGAAAAAGTGGCTTTTGTTGCTTGTTCACTTTTCCTTTCCATGACAGAATGATGGATTTATCTGTCACATTAACACCAAAACATATTCAAACTAATGGACTGGGGTGTGGGGTGGGTAGTATTTGCAATAACCATAACTGATCCACTGGGCACTAATTGGTGGGAGCTCTGAACTGGATTAATTATAAAGTCAGGCTTTGTCCAGTAATCCAAAGAAATACTGCTTGTATAGATTCCTTTGATAGGTATATTTGTCCTACTAAGCATTTATTTAATTATAAGAATTGGTGCAGGAACGTCGCTTTGAAGAAAAAGCTTCCTACCTTGTAACTATAGTTTTTCTTAACTTTTTTCCAAGATACACACTAAATTCATGTACAACTGCACATTACCTTTGATTTGAGGCATGTACATGCCCAGCCTCCATTAATCATATCTGACATAACATGAGATCACAGTGTTAGAAACATTGGGTTACAGGATACAACTTAAAGACAAAGTTCCATCTGAATGCCATCTGTCCCTCATCTTGGTACTTTGATTTGTTTTCCCCTTCACAGAATTTGCCTCTGCATCTGGTGCAATATCAAAACTGAAGACAAAGCATTACCTAGAGGGGTTGTTCCTTTACTGTCTGCCCCATGAGTGATCATGGCACAAATTCATTTCTTTTAGTGACTGTATGAATCAGAAAGGCTGTTCATCTATTTTGAAATGCTGACATCTGAGTTCTGAGAGAATACGTTATCTTCTCCATTCTATGTAGCTTAATTAAAATAGTCTCCCATTGCTGGATGGTGGGGGGAGTTGGTTGCAACCATTTTTAACAACTTTTTTGGGAGCAGTAAGAAGTAGAGACATAACATATTTCTGGCTCTGTGTCATGGTCTCTGGTAATATTAATAATATTGCTGTCGGGGGGTTTAGTGCGGTTAGCTCTGGGATCACTTGTTTAATTTCTACTTGAATATGCTGCCAATATAGCTACAAAACAGGGCAATCCCAAAACACGTACCTGTGTGTTTCCCGGGCCCTACTGCAGGCTCTTCAACAGGTTGATGAGAGCTGTAGATTGTATTTTGCTGTTTTTAATGGGGATCTAAAATGCCTAAGGGTTATTTTCCAAGAAAATTCCCTCCACAGATGAGAGTCCATTACCTTATGCTGTGTATACATTGCTGAGTCCTACTGTGATGTGGAAATGGAAGGCTGACGTTCATCCTCCCATAAGTGCTCTAGTGAGTTCTAAGAAGGTTTCTGACAGAAGCATATACTCTCAATAACATATGATCCTACATTTGACCCCATGGCGCCTCTACTATTAAGTCTATGCAGGAGTGGTAGTCTGTATAGACAAGTCTTATGCCTAACTCCTTCAGCAGAAAGTGCCATACCTGCAGATACCTAAGTGAACCATATTTTGTAACTGGAACTTAATCCGGAGTTGTTCAAGACTCTAAAGCACTCCATCTCAGTAAAAAAAAAAGATAAATGATTTAAGCACTGTTTCTTCTAGAATTAGTCTTATAAGTCTATTATAACAAGGAGGAAGGATTTGTTGCAGGAAAAGCAATTTTAGATAAATCCCTCTTCCCTTGGGCATACAATTTTGTGGACCTTCCACCAAGTTCTTAATCAAGTTTATGTAAAACTGCAATCTGTTACACTATGTGGGATTTGGAGTTGGGAAGCAAATAATATTTTATGGAAGTTAGGAAGGAAAGACCTGACTTTTATGTCCTTCCAGTGGCTCATATATGTAGGATCCAGCAAATTACATACATGTTTAAACTGAGTTGCTATACAGTAGGATAGGGAAGGGAGAACCCCCATCTTTGCTTCGGCAACTGTAACTGTTTATAAGCTAATTGAAGTCATTCATTGGATTCACACAAATGCAGATAGCCCACACATGTGCTGTGCCTGGAATGTTTGTAGTATTTCAGAAATCTGCTCCTGGGCTCCCTGTGCTATAACATTGTGTCCCATCTACTGTAACCATCAACTCTTTAGCAGAACAGCCATGATAAGCTAAAATGATATTGTTGAATTTAAAAAAAAAATGTTTCAAAGAAACAACTAACTATTAAAAGGACATCTTTCTTGTGAATAACCACTGCATTTTCTCTCAGTGGTCAAGGAACAATATAGAGGGATTCAGTTCTCTGTCATAATGGCGATCGCCAAAGGACAATCGCCGTTACGGCGAATGTACATCACCAAAAATAAGAATGGCGATGTACATTCGCAGCAACAAAACCACACTTAAGTGTTTATGCGGGGGGGGGTGAGCTTCATCCCTCACACACCCCCTTTACTAAAATGACTAACTCCGGGGGGGGGTGCATGTCAGGGAGGGGGGAGAACCATGACAAAAGAAAAATTAAAATGGGCGCAGAAAATATTGTGCTTTATCTCAGCCCTGAGCCCTGCACCCTTCCCACCAGAGCCAGACAACCTAACCACAGAGCCACTAGGCCAGCTCTGTAGTTTCCCCTTCTTGCTACCCCTTACATACCTTACAGATACCTTCCGGTATCCTGTCACTGTTCCTCTTGCCCTGCACATTCCTGTCACTACCCTTTCAGGATAGTCTACAACACAGGCATTGATATCGAGTCACTCATATTTGAGTCGCTCAGTCTCAGTAACCCTTTTGATGGGATACAGAGGGATTCTTATGGATGCACCTAGGCCTATCCTAGTAGGGGAGTGTTGTGTGAATTAGATGGAGCATGGAGTAGAAGAACCATAGCTACAAGGTAGGCAACTTTTTCTTCTAACACACTAAGACTTATACTAAGGTTCATACTAAGGTCTTAGGAGCAAGAAAAAGGCTGTTGGCCTATATGTGTTCCTGTGGTTATCTATAATACGTCAGAGTATTACCCTTTAATAGGTAGTTATCTGATCTGTTTTTGGATTGCATTTTATCTTTGCTAAAGACAATATCTTCAGAGAGAGTGTTCCATGGGTTAATTATTTGCTGTGTATAGAATGCCTTTCGTGTCTCTGTTTTAAATTTAGTGTGTTTTAATTGTAGTTTATGTCTCCTAGTACCCTTGTTATGATCTTTAATGCTTAAGTTCAATTGATCCAACAAGTTAGTGCCCTGTGTTAAGTAGCAGCATAATATCAAGTCCACCCAAATCGTTCTCATATTGATTGCCATTAAGTTCAGCTTTGTCAGTCTGTCCTCATATCCTAGATTCCTGCAGTCATAGATAATTTTTGTTTGCCTCTGCACCCTCTCAATAACTGTCCCTATTAGCAGCCTTTGTTGGTCCCGGTAATGGGTTTCCATAATCCAGAAGAGGCCTGATATACGCTCTGTACAGAGGCATAATGACCTTTGCCTCCCTGCGTTTACGTTCCTTTTGATTGTCCATAGGACTCTTTTTGCTTTTGCTACCTGTGTCCTACAGTGTGTTTCATAGGTCAGCTTATTTGATATAATAATTCCTAAATCCTTTTCCTCACTGCTTGTTTTGAAGGAATTATAGAAACACAGAAACATAGACTTTGATGGCAGATAAGGACCACTTGGCCCACCTAGTCTAACCATTTTCCTACCTATTGGATAAGCTGCATATCCTAGTTAACCTACAGCCTATTTCCTTCCTAACCCCCATCAGAACTGCCTTATGTCTGTCCCATGCATTCTTGAATTCCCCCACTATTTCTGACCCCCACAACCTTCACAGAAAGGCCATTCCATGTGTCCACCACCCTCTCTGTGAAAAAAAAAATTCTCACATTGCCCCTGAGCCATTCCTCCTCTATCTTCAAATGTGTCCCCTTGTTCTTGCACATCTCTTTTTCTGAAAGATGCTACTCTCTTGGACTTTGTTGATTCCCTTGAGGTACTTGAAAGTTTATATCATGCCCCCACCTTCCTCAATGGTATACATATTAAGCTCCTTTAGTCTCTCTCTGTATGGCTTCTGGTGCAGACCATGTGCCATTTTAGTTGCCCTCCTTTAGTACATCAGCTGCATTCATCCTGTCTATATCCTTGTGGAGATGGGGTTTCCAGAACTGCACACAGTACTCCAGATGAGGTCTTGCCAACTGTCTGTACAGAGGGATAATAACTTCCTGTTTTCTACTGGTGATGCCTCTTCCTATACATCCCAGTATCCCCCAGCTCCTCTTACTTTATTTATGTTCTTCATAAAGTATGCAGCTTCTGTGTTGTGATTACCAAAGTGCAGTACAGTACATTTGTCTTGACTGAAAATCATATCTGCTGAATCAGCCCAATCAATCATTTTGTTTAAAGCATCTTGTAATCTTTGACTATGTCATCTGTAATCACACTAGCCAGTTTAATGTCATCTGCATATTTGCTAACCCAGACTTCAGCATTGTGTCCTAGTTTGGATGTGTGTAGCTGGAAGAGTAAAGGGCACAGAACTGACCCCTGTGGTACTCCACTAGTCACAGGGGTAGGTGATGAATAAAACCCATTTATATTAACTTTTTGTGTTCTCCCAGATAACCAGTTCTGAATCCACTTAATCAGGCTTCCTTCAATTTTTACATTGATGAGAGTTTGAATTATCTGGTTGTGGGAGACTTTATCAAAGGCCTTTGACATATCTAGGTAAATACAGTTAACAGGTCATCCATGATCTAAAGCTGACAATATATTTTCATAGAAACATAACTGGTTCATGATATATGATCTCCCTGGCATGAAATCATGCTGTGTATGGTCTAACTGATTTCTATCCCTTAGATCATTATAAATTTCTTCCTTAATTATGAACTCCAAGGTCTTCCTGGGAACTGATTTTTTTTCTCTCAATTGTTTGACCAGGAGTGGCACACTAAGCTAAAAGCTTGTTTACACGTGGGACCTGGGAGCACAGGGAAACTAAGTGACTTGCTCAGGGTCACACAGCATGCAAGTGGGGGCTGTGGGATTCAAACGCAGGTCTCCAGATTTTCGGTTCAGAGCCTTAAACCACTGTGCTATACTGTTAGGCTAATGGGCCTATAATTTGTACAGTTTGACCTGCTGCCTTTTTTATGGACAGGTAACACAGTGGCAGTTAGCCAGTCAGTTGGAACTGTTTGTTCAATAACATGGTTATGGGAGTTGTTATATGTAGGAATAATATTCTGAGCATAGCAGCAGAGATATTATCTCGACCTGCTGATGTAATGTTTTTTAATGCATTTTTTTGTCAATGATTCTAATGGGAGTAATCTGAATGTTTAATTTTACACCATCAGGTATAGTTCTTTCTTGATTAGAATTTATAGTGAATACTGATCCAAAATATATGATAAATATATTGTCAATGCCCTGTGGTTCCTATATGTGTCTATTGTTGTGAGTTATTGATCTTATTCCTGTGTTGTTACCTCTCAGGGAGTTAACATAGCTATATAATTGTTTGATGTTTTCTTTATTTGCTGTATTCGCTACTCTGTGTTCCATCTTTTTTTGTTTTTGCCGATCATTCTTTTACATGTTTTTTGACACTTTTTATATTGTACCATAATTCTTCTGAATTAGTCTTTTTGTAGTTGGCATATAGTTTCCTTTTTTGTCTTAGCATTTTCTTTATTTTATTTGTTAATCATTTTTGTCCTGTGCCCTTTTTATCATATTTCTTTATCTTTGTTAAGTGTGTGTCACAAATATTAATTATCTCACTTTTTATTATTTCCCACATCTGTACAGTATTTTTGCCTAGTAATTTGGTTTCCCATGGTATATTATTTAATGCTGTATTATGTCCTTTCCGTATTTACAGATATGAGGTTATATAAGATTCTACACCATCTAGAGTTTGTTACTTTGCCAGTGAGACTAAAGTGAATGCTATTGTGATCACTGTTACCTAATGGTTCCCTAATCTTACAAGTATAAACCTCAATATTATTTGTAGTCAATATGATATCCAGTATAATTTTATTCCTAGTTGGTGCTTTCACATGCTGTTTTAAACTTAATTCTTGAGTTGTTCTAAGGAAATTATTTCCTACTTGGCTGTGAGCTTTAGACTCTTCCCATAAAATGTCTCCATAGTTCAGATCTCCCAGGAAAAGGACTTGGCCCATTTTGCAAGCCTTTTCTAACTCTTCATTGATTTGGTTGGCATATGCAGTACTGGAGCAAGGGGGGGTGATAACATAGTGCAATAATTATACTCTGCTGATGGCATGCCTCAATTTTTAGCCATAGGGTTTCAGTAATAGATAGCTGATTTTTAATGTTTTCAGTTATATTGGATGAGGAGATACTATTAGATATGTACGCTACCACCCCTCCCCCATTTGGTTACTTCTATCAAGATAATAATGATGATACCCATAGATACCTCTTCCCCAAATATCATAATTGCTCCACCAGGTCTCTGTGACAAAAAACATATGCATATTGTATATTGCCACAACCCATAAAGGCACCTCTGTTAAAGGGGGATGCCTCACGTAAATACAGACAAAAAGGGATGGAGGAACAGTAAGGAAGGACATAATGTACTGAACTGCACTTACGTCTACTATCTACTCATGAATGTGTGTAACTAACAAGGTTGTTCATACATAAACTTGCCTATGTCAACTATAGTAATATCTATCTCTGCGACAGGTATACATGATCAATGTACCATATACTGTAGTACAATCAAAAGCATTGTTTTTCTTTTCCTTTTCCCCTCTAGGTACAACTCATCCTGTGTCACCCCTGAAAAAGGGACTAAATCTCAGTGGGCCTACCCAGTTACCAAAATTTAAATAAATAAATAAATCTGCTCCTCAGATGAAGTTAGGATAAATCTTAATTCATCCAATTTGTTTTGTAAACTTCTTGCATTTGTTAAGTAGCAATTTAATTTGGGATTGTTATTGACTTTAATTTTGGGCAAACTATTATTTCTTGTATTGTCTAATTGTGAGTTAGCAGCAGAATTAGTTGGGGCAGTAGAATGACCTGAGTAGTTGCTTTCACTTGCTGTTTTAAACTTAATTCTTGAGTTGTTCTAAGTAAAAATTATTTCCTACTTGGCTGTGAGCTTTAGACTCTTCCCATGAGATGACTTATTTAGGGAATAGATATAAAAGTATAGAGGTACCAAACCTACATCCTGGCTGGACTGTATATTAAGCGATAGTTGGATGTGAAAGTGTGGGTCTATATTTGTTTAAAATTTTGGCTACAAAAGGGACACTGAGCAAGGCTCATATCCAGATTTGACCTGTCGGGGTGGGGATTGGAAAGTATAGCAGGGAAGGGTACACAACAGGTATAAATTCCAATGAAAAAGCACACAGCATATGTATAAAATGATAATATAGAGTTGTACAAATGATTTCAGAATGAACAAATAATCATGCACAGTATACAGCACACACGGTGTACATACATATAAACAGTTCTGATATGGGGAAGAAGGCAGCTTGCTCAGCTGAGATTTTCAAGTGAGGGAGAGAGAGGCACCAGACCTGGCCTTAGGGGGTTGCAAACTGTGCATTTGCACAGGACACCAAGAGCAGAGGGGCCTCCCAAAAAACTCAGCTGTCCAGTTGGCCTCCTTATTCCTGGTCCTGTATGTACTAATTTAAGTAAAGTGCAAAAATGGCACACAAGTAGCTACAAATGAAGCTACAGGGAGGCCATGATAGGGATGAGGATGTTCCTTGGGGGTATAGTGACTTCTGATATGGGGCCCCAGCAAGGAGGTTCACACAGGGCCCTGGAATAGCTTGGGCCAGTGCTGAGAAACACTTGGAGTCAGCAGAGTAGAGGGGGTAGGAGGTGGGGAGTCAAGGAACGAGGAGGAAGGAGATGTACTGCAGCAGAGGAAGTAGATGAGACTCAGCATTTACAAAGGAAGGAAGGAGGTGCACCAGAAGAGACACCAGCTCTCAAGAGAAGGGAGGGCTGTTGAGAAAGAGGGAGCAGTGGTGGGTGTGATGTGCAACTTGATCTGTCCAGCACTGTGTTTGCATTGTTACATTTATTCCTAGCAGACTGAAAATAGTAGATGAAGATGTGGCCTTACCTGTCACGGTCAATTGGCTTCAACCTCTATGTTCCTCAGGAGGTTGGTCCACTCTTCTATGATGTTTGCCATGTATTTGCTGCCTCTGGTAGAGATCATTAGAAAGTAGAGTTTTGGGTATCACTACTGTGCTGCTGATACCCAGCTGTAGCTCTCCTTTACAACCTACCAGGGCCATGGTGATCTGATCGCTTGGTGATATTAAGCAGATTTTAAACTGTTCATATAGATTACTGCTAGGATTATCTAAAACAGTATGTGCAGTATTTCTATAAGTAGACTTCGAACAGATAAAATAGATGAGCTGGATAAAATTAGGGTAAATTGCTAATGGATAAAATTAAGCAATATGGAAGAATTTTTACTTCCAAGAATATGCTTGCAAGAAAAAAATGCAATGCAGAAAAGGGCTTATAAAATGCCCTGGTTTAATTTTGTAGAACTGACTTTAAAAGCAATTGGACATTCAAATATACTATATATGCCTTGGGAAAACACTACATGATGCAGATAGAACAGCAAATAATTTATATTGCTATATAAAAGGATATTGCCCAGCTTAGCCTATCCAGACATAATCCCTGGTTATGTATAAACAAACACTAAAACAAACAGACCAGTCTCAACCCACCAAATACAATAAATATATAAAAAAGATTTTCCATTCACAGCAAACACATGATAGACAAGTCAACATTTCATTGCTAAGCAACTGCATCAGGAAAGGATGTGTTATCTAAAATAAAACATAAGTAAACAAAACTAGATACATGTACAGCCCAGTGAACCACTAAAACATAGTTTCCTCATTAATATCGTATTGTAGACCCACTGAATTAAACCTTAGTATCCAATAAATGCCCTTTTTCAAGTTTTTTTCTTTCAAATTAGTCTATGCAGCAGTGTCAAATGCATTCTCAATACCACAGAAGTTTAAAGGGTACTGTAGCACTGGGATGATGAGGTTCCATGAGATGGCTTGCTAATAGGGCTTGCCAATAAAAGGTAGGCCAGGTTGTCTAATGGCCCCTGCCAGGAATGAGCATGAAAGAAGGAAGGGGTGGGGGGAAGGGGGAAGGATCAGGAAGAAGGGGAGGGGCTAGTGACATCATCAGGACAGGTGGAAGGGCAATATGACAAAGCAAGCCGGAGACCCACAGATTTTCTGGGGGGCTGAGTCTCAGGGGTCCTGATCAGGGGTCCTCGGGCAGTATATCACACCAGAACACCTGCAGGACAACCTCTTTTGCTGGGATTTTTCAGATTGAAGAACTCAGCACATCATTGGCAATCTTCAGGTAAGGCACCGGGAGCAGCTAGGCCTTATAGGCCATGTGGCCAAGGGGCTAACTCATTGGGTTGTTGATATCTCATTGCAAGTTGAACAGATTTTGCATGTTGCTGGGCATGCAGTGTATTATTTGCAGTCTGTGTGTATGATTCTCTCATTGTTTTTAAAAAAAATTGTGCTTATAAACAGGAGGGGGCGAAGTGGAGGCAGCCTGGGCAGAAATAGCAGGTTTGAGGTGCATGCCCAGGAGCTAGCTCAGGTAGTGATTTACTCTTGTTGTAAAAAAAAAAAAGGACAAGAAATGCTGTGCATGCCCAGTCATTGGTGGTGGTTCTGGCTATAGAATGCCTGCTCAGATTGTTTGTGGTGAAGGAAGTGCGCAGAGCTCAGCCGTTTGTGTAGCTAGGGGTGCTTTGTCAGAGTGGAGCAGCTGTAGTGGTGGCTGGAAGCAGGTGCCCTGAGGTTGAAGGGTTGGAACTAAACTTGCTTCAGGTTAGAAAGCAGCTCACTGAGGCATCCAACGCTGTGTGGGCAGGTGGGGGGGGAGCACATCATGGGTGATTTTTGGTCTGTGTCTTGGTGGGCAGCATTAGGATGTCTTTGAGCAAGAGAAAGCCTGGTGTGGTGCGCCTCATGGAGGATTAAAAAAAAAGGAAAATGAAGCATTCTTCTTTCCTTGTGTTGGAAGCCCACGTTGGGAAAGGTGGTGCTCATATAGGCACTTGGTTGTCAGGCGATCGAAATGAAGGGGGATTGGGGAGGCGAGGCACAAGAGGCGGGTTGTCTGCAAGGGGTACACACAGTGTGCACATTCAGGCTCTTCGTGACAGCAGAGTGCCCGATGGCCTGGTGGGTCTCCCATTGCAATGGAAATTGAGGTGGCAATGGGTACTGTGGTGGTGTTTTCATGGTGGTGATGGCAGCGACTGCGTAGCACATGAGGGGAGGCCCTTCCCTGGGCTGGCTTGTTACAGCAGGGCCTTTGATGCCACGTGGTTTGTGGTGGCCTGTTATGGCAATGTGGGCCATGCACTGCTTAAGTGGGGGCAGCGGCAGGTATTTTAAAATCAGTTGGGGTTTTTTGGGCAGAATGGTGGAACTGGGGGTTTGAATCAGTGGGTTGTTTGGTTCAGCTGGCTCTGTGCCTCACTCTTTGTTTTCGGGTTTTGGCCTACAGCAGGTGGGGGCCAGGGATGGCGCATGAGGTGCAAATCGGACCAGGGGGGGTTGTTTGGGCCTTGGCGACCATGCCACATGGAAGCAGCTGGTTTGGATGTATGTCAGCAGGAAGGAGGGCCTGCCATTCAAGGGTGAGCACTCTGGCCTGCAAGAGCATATTGGCATGCCAGGAGCATGGCCGCTGGGTTTACAGGAGCACAGCAGGTGCGCTTTGGATCAGGGCAAAACAGCATGGGTTTGACAAAAAAAAAATGAGGATAACAGGAGCACAGTGCATTGGGATGCCTCCCAATATGAGGGGGCAGGAAAGAGGTGCGCGGGAGCAAGGGGGGAATGGAAAAAGCACGCGGTTGGTCCCGTGCAAGCTTGGAAAAGAATGGAGCCTAGCAAGGGAAGAGGTTGGCCCCACACGGTCTCCTGATGTTTTCTCAGGTGTTTGGAGAACAGATGGAAGGGATCTCAGCAAGGAGGCTGGGGGCGATGCGAGGGCTTGACCCAGGCAGGCAAGGGGCAAGACTTGATCGGGGGGCAGGGAACAAAAGGAAGCCCAGGCAAAGGTAGATCTAAAAAAAATAAATAAATAATAATAGCCTGAGTTCTGAGCACCCCCCTTAAGGGAGCTGTATCTTTCACAAGCAGGACCACAAGGCCGATTGGGCAGTTGGTAGACCAAGCAAAAGGGGGAGATAGAAATGAAGGACGGATTAGTGAGGTCCCTACAACCTCGGTCATATGGAGTTTGTGTACACTGGTCTGATCATTTGTTTCTCACCCATCTCCATGCAGTGACTAAAGGCACAGCAATGGCACCCAAGCGAACCCCGATCTCCATCAAACAGATGATGCAGGAGGCGACAAAATTGATGGGGCAGAGGACGGAGCTGGTGGCAGAAGCAAAGCAGAGAGAGGTGGAGGAAGAGGTGCAGAAAAAGCGGAAGGAGCATGAAGAGCACGCAGGCAGGAGAAGAGGGGGGAAAAGGCCCAGGCGGGAGATGCCACGCCCCACACCCATCCCAGCACCTCTGACCACACTGGAGCCGGACAAGGAGAGCCCGGATGGTGGTAAGATTGATGCGGATCTCACGGATGAGAATGGTTTGAAAGAGTATTAGAAGGGGCTACTGGGTAGCATGGGGGACACAGGGATCAAGAGGATGGAACAGGCTATGCAGGCATTAAAAAGCAAAGGAGCAGGGATGGACAAGGTGGGCAAGTCAGCCGGCAAGAATTTGTATGACGGTTCCCAGGGCTGCTTGGTGGGGGCTCACGTTCCAGCCTCAATAAAAGAAAAAATTTGGAAGGGGAAATATGTGGAAATTTTCGGGCTAGTGGATGAGGACAGTGCAAAAAATATGAACAGAAGGAGTTGGTAGGGAAGTCGGAGATGGCAGTAGCTCTGGCAGTAGTATGGCACAAGGCCAAGAAGGTGAGGTATAAAGGAAAGACCATCAATAATTGGCAAGGGGGGGTTCATCATTTACAGTGCTTTAGTACTGGAAAAGCAGCTGGAGCTTGCCAGCCCTTTACTGACTTACATATTCATCATCAGGGAGGCATACAAGGCGAAGGTAGGTTATGGATGGCTCAAATATGATGAGGCTTTTTGAAGGAGAATGGTTGCAAAAGGGGATCTCAGATGGAACTGCACCCACTCTGAGTTGTGGGTGAGAACCCTCTCTGGGGAGGGGGGTGGGACTGGAGGCGATCAGACAAGGAAGAACCCACCTGCCAGTGGGGCCAAGACCTGATGGGGTTTCAACAAGGCCAGCTGCACATGGAACGGCTGTAAGTTCAGTCATGCCTGTTCAAAATGTGGAGGTTCGCATCCGGCCTCCAGCTGATGACAAGTTGGTGAAAGAGGGGGTATGAGCAAGGGACATTTTCAGGACCATTCTTTTTGGGGAGCCTAGGCTGGGCAGGGCAGGGGGCGGTGGGCAGCCACTGGGGACAGCACTTTGCATCCAACGGCTGGCATTAAGGAAGAACCAAGGGGAGGGTGTTGGGGGTATGTGCTGGTGCATACACCCATTTCACTGATAGTGGTAGAGGAGTGGACCATGAACTACCCAATTAAGGGAGCAGGGGAGCTGCTCAGGGAAGGTTTTCAGATGGGTTTCCCGCTGGGTTTTCTAGAGGGGCAGGCGGGGATGTGGGCTAAGAATCTCGGGTCAGTGAAGGGGAAAGAGGACATAGTGGGGGCCAAGTTTAAAAAGGAGATCAAGGCAGACCAGGTGGAGGGGCCACTGGTGGCCCCCCTGTGCACGCATTTCCAAGTTTCCCCATTGGGCATCATACCCAAGAAGGCGGAAGAGGAATTCTTCCTGATCCACCAACTCTCTTACCCGGAAGGCTCATCAGTAAATGAGGGCATACCAACCACCTGAGAGCAGTGTTATATGCCTCCCTTGAACAGGCCATAACACTCATCAGGGCAATAGAAGGGGTGTGGTTGGTGAAAATGGGCATCGAGTTGGCATTTTGACTCTTACCTGTCAGGTCAGTGGATTGGGACCTATTGGGTTTCCAATTCCAAGGGGGGCATCTATTTTAACAAAGCCATGTCAGTGGGGTTCTCAGTGGCATGTTCCACTTTTGAGGAATTCAGCACCTGGGTACAATGGGTATTCAGGGCCAGGAATGGGCATAGGAGAGTAGTACACTGCTTGGATGATTTTCTCCTCATCAGGGAGTCAATGGAAGAGGCACGGATGATGCTATGAGATTTCGAAGAAGTGTACCAGCAGATAGGGATACCGCTGGCACAGAGCAAGAATGAGGGCCCCACCCGAAGGCTAGAGTTCTTGGGCATAGAGGTGGACATGGAAGGAGGTTGTTTCAGGCTCCCCGGGAACAAAGTGACATGCTTCAAGAGCCTACTGGCCCAGGTGATTGGGAGGAAGAGGAGGGTGCCACTGGTACAAATGCAGCAACTGCTGGGGTACCTTAATTTCACCTGCAAGGCTATCAGCCTGGGCAGGGTATTTATGAGGAGACTGGGAAGAGCCTTGGGGGAGGCGAAGCTGCCGCACCACTGGGTAGACGTGTCAAAAGCAGTGCAGGAGGATTTCCAGGTATGGGAGGAGTTCCTCAACAGCTATAATGGAGTGATGTTCTGGCAGGATGAGTGGGAGCAGAGTATGGATTTGGAGTTATTCATGGACACCTCAGGCACCCTAGGGAATGGGGCATACTTCCAGGGAGACTGGATGTCGGAGGCATGGCCAGAGCAGTGCAAAGAATGGGGAGTGTTGAAGGACATCACATTTCTGGAGATATTCCTGATATGGGTGACTATGGAGGTATGGGGCTCTAGAATGAAGGGAAAACGCATTATGTTCTGGTGTGGCAACAAAGGGGTAGTGGAGGTGATTAATAGGCAAGGGGAGAGGACATAAACAGTGGGCAGGCTGCTCAGGCACATGGTATTACTGGGGCTGCAGCTGAATCTATCTTTTAAAGAGCAACATATTGAGGGTCTGAAGAATGAGGTGGCTGACAGTCTTTCCCGTTTGCAGCTCGGAAGGTTTCGGAAGCTGAGGCCACAGGCAGTGCCGCACAGGACCAGGGTCCCGGACTGGTTATGGGAGGCTGGAGGGACACAGCCAGGGCATTTTACAGGAGTTCCTGGTCAGCTAACACATTAAGGGCTTACAAAATGGGGTGGGTGAGATTTCAGGAATTCAGAGGAAAGCGTGGGTGGGACAGGGTCGAGCCAGTTCAGGATGAGCAGGTAAGGAGGTACGTAGTAGAAAAATGGGAGGAAGGGCTGTCACACACCACAGTGGTAGTGCAACTGGCTGGCATCAGTTGGGTATTCCAGAACAGGGGCTGGCCCTACATAGAGGCCAAGTGGGAAGTAAAGAGGATGGTGGTAGACTGGCAGTGGGGGCAGGTAACCAGGTCAGATGGGAGGCACCCCATAAGGGGGAAGTTGCTGGCAGGAGTATTGGGAGCAATGCAGCAGGTGTGTTCCTCAGCCAAGGAAGCAGTCCTGTTCAGAGCCATTTTTGTGGTCATGGTGATGGGGGCCTTCCAGGTGGGGGAAGTGGTGGCCTCACGAAAATTGGCAGGGGTGCAAGCGCTGCAACACGATAACATATGGTGGGGGCAGGATGGAGTAGTCATTCACCTGGCCAGGTCCAAAACTGACCAAAACGGGAAGGGGACAAAAGTGTCATTGTTGAGGCAGCCACAATCTATCAGCTGCACAGTGGGGGCACTGGAGGCATATGTGAGCCAACGGGGAGGCCTGGGGGGGGCCTTTTTTTGGCATGGGGATGGTTCCCCGGTCACTGGTTTTCAGGTTGGGGCAGTGCACAAGAGGGCACTGGCTTTCACTGGGGAGAACCCAGGTGAATTCACCCCACATTCCTTTCAGATTGGGGCAGCCACACAGGCAGCAGAAAATGGGGCTGCAGTGGAAGAGGTAAAGAAGGTTGAGCGCTGGAAATCCGGCTGCTACAAGAGATATGTCAGGTATATGTAACAGCAACTCACACTGTTTCTCTTGTTTTCATGGCAGGTTCCAAGAGGAAGGTTTGGATAGTAGGGCACTCCTTCATCTATTGGGTGGAAAGGTTTGCAGTGGCCACTTCCAGAGGAGCAGAATCATGTTACAACATGGAGCACATAAAGATGCTATGGAAGGGCATTGGGGCATGAGATGGGCACAGCTCTTGCCACTGTTGTATGTGCTCACAATGTGGCACACCAGACTGTGTGATCATACATCTGGGGGCAATGATTTAGGAAGCCTGCCATGGGGGAGCTGGGGAGGAACATCATAGGGGGATTTGGAACAGATTAAGGGGTGGTGACTGAGGGTGACAATCAGTTGGTCCATCATCACTTCCCAACAGGTCTGGAGGGGGGACAAGGATGTCCAACTGATTGAGAAGGTCAGAAAATGACTGAATATGAGGGTAGCAAGGGCAGTAATTGAAATGGGGGGGTGTACACCTGCAGCACAAGGACATTTCCTTTGATTAGGTGACGGTGTACAGGTCTGATGGGGTGCACCTGTCAGAATTTGGCATGTGCCTATTCCTGAGGCCAATTGGGGAGTTAGTGAGAGAAATAGCCAGAAAAGGCCTGAGGTACTATCCACAAGGAGGAGCCCATCCGTCCAACGCAAGCTGGAGGAGGGGCAGTGGAAAAAGAAAAGGAGGAGTGGTGAGAAGGGAAAGGGGGTAGGGTACACGGGCCGAGGACAAGGAACCCAGATGTGGTGTAAAAACGGGGAGGGGGGATAAGTTCAGGCGCCAGATTCAGAAGTGTCCAGGCCTAGAGGGTGAAGGCCCTGGTAGGTGGTTCCGGCCTGGTTCTAGTGTGGAGGAGGGGGCCAGATTTAGTGTCTGGACCCAGAAAGCAAGACAGATGAACAACCAGAAGAAGGAAGAGGCTGGAACCAAAAAATGTGGATTGAACTGTTTATGTATGAAAAACTGAAGTATTAACATGGGTGATGTTAATATTCTTTGTGCCAAAATAAACATTGCTAACGAGCAACCAAAAGGAAGAAGTTGTGGCATCCATCATTCCTGGGAGGGGTTCAGGGGACAATGGGCAGTTATAGTCTCCCCTTCTGATGGTGCTTTTGTGCTCTGTTACATGCATTTTAAATTGTCTTGTTTTACCTGCAGTATATAGAGTACTGTAAGTCACAAGTGCATTTCAGCGCATACATAAGATACATTACATTTTCAGAAGAGCATGTTATAAACTGCTTGATATCAACATATCCACAATGGGAGGCAGTATAGTGCAGTGATTTAAGGCTCTGAGCTGCAAATCTGGAGACCTGGGTTTGAATCTCACAGCTCCCACTTGCATACTGTGTGACCCTAAGCAAGTCATTTAACTTCCCTGTGCTCCCAGGTCACACCTGTAAATAAGCTTTTAGCTTAATGTGCTATTCTTGCTTAAACAATTGGGAGGGAAGAAAAAAAAAACATTGTCACGATTAAAAGGATTCTGCAACATCAATGTTTTTACAGTATTTACAATTTCAAAAGGGAAAGTTTCCCATGGAGGTGTCCCAGACCATATTGTTCCTTGTGATTCTCTTGAAAACTTGAATGTACTGTTTAACACAGTCTGTTTATTAGGTTTGTTGTACATTTACTTGTAATCCAGGGCTTTTTCCTGACAACACACTTTCCTTTGTCCATATGTCCATATATTCAAAAAGTTCCACTTCATTAGTATACATTGTTTTACTCACTCAAAAATACATGGTCTATGTGATGATGGCGAACGCCTAAAGGCGATCACCATTATCGCTCAGTCAGAGTGCCGAACACATTTTTGGCTTTCTGACAACCCCAGCACACCAGAACAATGGCGCCAGGACAGATTTTTACTGCTTTCTGTGAGGTGGGCTGTGTCCCCCCACACCCTTCTCATGGGGAGCTTTGACCTCCGCACCCCCCCTACTTAAGGATTCTCAACCCAGGTGGGTGCATGTCAGGGGGGTGAAAGCAGTAAAAAAAAAAGGTTTGGGCCGGGTGCAATAAAAAATCGCAACAGCGCCCGGACCTGAACCCAGTACCTCAGCCACTAGCCAATCCCCGATGCCACAACACAGCTCATCCAGCAACTGCAGCACCACCCCCTACAGCATCTCCACCCCCTCCCAGCCCACACTTGCCATGCTCACTCCTACCCCCCCCACGCACATATGTATAGTGATATCCTGTTGCTTAGTTAGCCCACCCCCTCATCTGGTCAGCCTACCTTTCCATCACCATGAGTGGATTGCACCGGGAAGGAGTCACCATAACGGACAGTGCCCTTCCTCATGTGCCCACTTCACGAGTTACCAAAAATACCAGAGTAATACATGCTGAATGTGAGAAAATACAAAATAAAGAAACATAATAATACTGTATAAATAAACAAAACTAGATACACAGATACAGCACAGTGAACCATTCTGTCAAATTAATTTTGAAAATCTAGGTCACAAATTAGTGGTAGTGAATGATAAATACCTTAAACATAATTTGATCTGTTTTGAAAAACACTGCTGTTCATTTTTCAGTCTCAAACAATCTAAAAATTAAGTTAAAAAATACTGGGTGGGATATTCAAAAGGGTTGCGCCATGACTTAACAGGAGTTCTTGCCCTCAAAGTCAAAAGTGTGCCATTCTGCGATATTCAGCAGGAGGAGGTTGTGCCACGAAAACATGCTGAGCAACAGCGCCAATGCAAATGACCGGCGTGCGCGCGCAAGGGGTGGATCCATGCATAAAGAGCGCGAATGCATATCCAAAGATTTGCACAATGCGCAACAGCAGACCAGCTGAAGTTGCGTTTCCAGCGAAATGAGCCAAAATAAAAGGCTCAAGAAGCGGTGCAAGAACACCACAGGGATGCCAATGGGGAAGAGAGAGAGAGAAAGACAGACAGTGACAGGCCAGGGCAGGCAAGGAAGCAGTGTGGGCCATAGGCTGCAGAGGCCAGTGGGGGTGCCCGGTGCAGTGGAAGTAGCAGTCAGGACAGCGGGGTAACAGAGCAACATCAACCGGGGGCACAAACCAGCGAGATGGACAGTGCCAGCTTCCACATGGAAGCTGTAATGAGGGGGGTGAGAATGCAAGGTGCAGGGGGACGTGGCCGTGGATGGGCCCATCGGCGGTACGCCTCCAACAGACACTACCGTGCCTGCATCAGCTTTGAGTTGTACACAGATGTAGAGATCGTGGGCCGTACCACCTGAACAGGGCAATACTGAGGTGGCTCTGTGAGCTGTGCAGTGATGTGATGCAGGCACCCTCAAGACAGAGTCATGCTCTGTCAGTGGAGACCAAGGTGACAGCCTGCATGTGCCTGCTCACCACGGGCACCTTCCAGAGGCCAACAGGGGACACCACAGGCATCACACAGTCAGCCACGTCATGCATCCTCACCTAATTCCTCAGCGAACTGCTGCCACATGCTGGCGGAGCACATCCATTTTCCCAGCACCACGGCAGAGCGTACAGCAAACATGCAGGCATTCCACAGGGTATCATGTATGCTTGGCATGCTAGGGGCCATAGACTGCACCCATGTGGCCATTCGCACGCCACCTGGCCCCAATGGGGCCACATACAGGGATAGAAAGGGCTTCCCCAGTGTCAACTGCCAGGTGGTGTGTGATGCCACTGGGCGTATAATCAATGTCTGTGCCACACACCCTGGCGGAGCACATGATGCCTTTATATGGCATCAGTCCACACTGTGCCATCGATTCTAGAGTGGGGACATCCCCACAGGCCATCTAGTGGGTGAGTATGCATGTAGGAAATGCAAACTCAGGGCAAGGGTGGGAATGCCACAGGTGCCATGGTAGTGGCACACAGGGATATGGGCAATATGGACCTGAACATGAGACTGATCTCCACTATCTCCACACAGGTGACAGCAGATACCCACTCCTTCCCTGGCTGCTCACACCGTACCGGCGCCCCATGACCCCATCGCGCTAGCGCTATAATGAGGCACATGCCGCCACACGCAACATCATTGAGCGGGTGTTTGGGATGCTCAAGGCATGCTTCTGATGCCTAGACACCTCGGCGGTGCCCTACAGTACAGCCCCTCAAGGCTTGTGGGATATTCCTGGCCTGTTGTATCCTGCACAACATGGCCAATATGACTGTGGGATAGCCGTACAGGTTGAAAGGGGACAGCGATGGGGGCGCCAGCGGCGCCGTGTTGATGGTGATGTGCAGCCCCCTTGACGGCGGGACCCCGACCGATCCGCAGGCCCAGCTGCACCGGGCACCATCACGGAGGAGCATTATGCACAACACAGGTAAGTCAAGGGGCCATGTGCAAACAACACTGTCCTGGCACAACCCACAGGCACACAGAGTAGCACACCAGGGGTGCATGACGGCAAGGGGGGTGGAGGGACCAGGCACACAAACACACCATCAGGGAGGGGCGAACAGTCATATGGACACACACACACACAAACACACCAGGCACAAAGCGTACATGGGCAGGTGCACAGCAGAGCAGGAACAGACATGGCAAACACACAGATCCACAGACCACAGCCACCACCTGTACTGTCCAAGCACGTGTGTCAGATGCTGGGCACCCTTGCACCTTGGTGTACAGTACAATGCAGGCATCATCATGCACATGCACCTGTGGACAGCAGTCGGGATGGTGTGCAGGTGGTCCGTATGTCAGCGTGATGGGCAGGGCACTCACCAGTGCACTGCCCACCATGACGCACAGTGCACACAGGGCAGCAGCAGACAAGGCCCGCCACTGGGAGACAGGTCAGTCATGTTGCACCATTCCACGGCCACCGCAGATGCATGGGCGGCTCTGCCGTGACCCAACAGCACTGGCAGGCTGAGCAGGGGCCACATGGGGTGGCACCAATGGACCACCAGGGGTCCCACTGCGTGATCACGACCTTGTCTGCAGTGGGGTCTGTAGGATGCCAAACATACCTGCACCAGGGGTGCTTGGGATGCCCACACAGCAGAACCCAGCGTCGACAGGCCTGGTGTCGCACGACGCCAGGAATGGGGAGTGGATAGCATACTGTGTGGGGTGCACGGTACAGGAGCACCTGCATGTGTGCCCAATGCAGCCACGACAGCGACCAATGCCTGGGTCTGCCTGTCAATGGTGGCGGTCACATCCATCCACATATGGACCATCTCTGCATGGTCCAGAGCACACTCCCTGCTGTGCCGCTCCACAGCCGCACACAGTGCCTCCACAGACGTTGCAACCCGCCTTTGCTGCTGTACTGATTCCCGCAGCAGGCGGGTGTGCTCATCCAATGGGTACTCTGCCACAACAGCATCCTGTCCACCAGGGTGTGGAAGGTCCTGATGCACAACACCCCTTGAGGGTGGGCGCTGTTCACCAGGACCAGGAATGGGCATATCAAAGGGCGGTGGGCATGTGCCACCGCTTGACACTGTACCCCCAGACCTGGTGGGTGACTGCTGCTGCTGTCCCTCCAACCGCTGTACCCCAGGGACCACTTGTTCCACCGCTGTGGCCGCAACAGTGCCAGACACCTGCACAGCCACCGGTGCTGCCCCACCGGTGCTGACAGGCACAGCCTGGGACTGTGCCGACATGCTGGCACACAAGTTGGAACCAGCAAGGCCCAGGGGCACGTGCTGGCCTGCTGTGTGCCCGTCATGGGACACACACATGTCACTGCCCAGTGCAGTCCTTGCATCATCAATGGTGCAGGTACGTGTTACAGCCACAGTCACAGTGTGCTGGCATGCTTGCATGCCAGACTGCTGAGACACAGGCTGTGCACCCCCCACACCCGACTCACCGACACCAGAGTTGGCAGCCCAGCGTGCATGCTGGTGCAGTGCATGCTGGCTGGTGACAGAGGTGGATGGACCCTCCTCCATGTCCAGCAGGTCATCCTCACTGCCTGGACCCACCACCACCGTCCCCTGAAGATGAACAGGATCTGAAACAGAAAGAGAGGACATGTGAGTGCATGTGAACGACCTCCCCCCCCAACACCACCACCATGTCATACCATGCAGTGATGGGCTTCCACCTGTCTGGAATCCACCTCCTGGTACGCCCTCAATAGCACTGCACTGCATTGATGCAGCCAGTCGGTCCTCAGCCAGGTTCAGTTCCACCACCGCTGGCTGGCCCCCGCCAGTGCCAGCACGTGCCGCCCTGAGGGCTGCCACCTTCTCCTTCACCCTCCTGCAGTCTGTCCCAATCTTCTTTTTGCATTCCTGCATGGAGCACTGGTGGCTTCCATGCAGGTTCACTGCCCGGGCTACCCCCTCCCATGCAGCCGCACGGGCCTGAGGGGTGCCCCACCATCCACTCAGTAGTGCCTCCTCCTCCAGGTAGGCCTGGAAGAGGGCCTCAGTCTCTGCCGTGGTGAAGTTGGGCCTCCTCCTCCTTCGCCCACCATCCTCACCCTCACCTTAGCTCTGCTCGGTCATGGCGATCTATATGGGTGGAAGTGGACACCTGTCACTGTGCAGTCTGGCGTATCCCATGCCATTGTCCAGAACATCCCACAGCATGCAACTCACCTCTCACCTGCAGTAACCGAATCTGGCCAGCGCAGCCCAATGTCGCACTTTTATAGCGCAATGCATGCAAATTAGGAGTGGAGCAACTGTATTGAGATGCAAATCGCGCCACTGCGCCTTTGAATGGCTGATCGGATGATTTGCATGTGTCAGCTGAATATCACGCCATTGCACTTTTCGCAATACGGTTGAGCTGGCTGAGCCAATAGCGCAGATCTGTGACTGTGCGGTACACTGCATTGCGCATGCCCAGGTAGCTTACGCAGGCATCTGCCGTGCTGATGACGTGCTGTGTGCGATCAGCAATTCAGGCCATGGCCACCATTGTGCCAGTGGCGCTACAGCACTGGGCACTATATGGCGCTGTGGCACTACTGCGCAATAGTCCACTGTGGCACTGGCACGCAGGTGGTCGGTCGCGCAGGATGCGTAAGACGTCAGATGGCGCTGTGCGTGGCCTTGCGTCATAGACCCCTGACCTGGTGTCTGACCTTTGCCCCCTGGTGCTGTTTGGCTGCCATGTGTACGGCCCTATTGTGCTGTCTGGTGACAGCGCTATGTGGACCAACGGCGCTGTATGAACAGCGTGATTGGAACCTATGGTGGTCTATTGCGCAACATTTCCACGTGGGGTTGCAGTGCTGCGGGGCGCCATATTGCCTGCTGTAAAGTTGGAACAATGACACGCAGGAGGGCACTCCAATGGAGCCCGGTGGAGGTGGCCAACCTGGTGGCCCTGGTAGAGCCCCACTATGGGGCACTGTATGGGGAGGAGCCCCTCACCATGGCTCGAACCCAGGTCTGGCTGCAAGTGGCCAATGATCTGGTGGGGGTCACAGGGCGGCGCCGGTCTGCCGAGCAGTGCCGGCACAGGTACAGTGACCTCCGCAGGAGGGAGCCGGAGTTGCATGAGAGGCTACGGTCACATGCCAGGAGGGGCGTTGTGCCTAGGCCAGGTGGGTGTACCATCTATGCACCTGTATTCTCCGTAGGGGTGTGAGTATGTTTTGGTGGCTGTGCATGGGTGATGGCCTGACATGGTTGGCTGTGTCAGTGTGTGCAGGTGTGAGATGCATGGGTCTGGCTGTGTGGGCAGGCACTCTCACTGGGGCAGGGGCAGTCTGCTTTGGAGTCACACTGATGTTTTTCTCAACATTTGTCTCCCACAGGCCGGGCAGAGAGGATGCAGGCATGGGATGAGGAGGGCCGTGGCAGGGCCCTGGTGGCGGTCAGTGGTGCTACGAGGGGTGGGCCACAGCAGCAGCAGCAGCCGCAGCTGCTTGCGGAGTGTGAGTATCATTACATCATGGATGCTATTGCATGCTGGAGGGGGTGGGCATGACCACCAGCCATGCACAACACAACCATGCATGACACAGGTGACATTCATCACTGTCCAGTGTCACTGCACGTCTGTGTGTGCGTCACTGGTGGTCCATGCATGCACTGGGCACATGGCTGTGGAACTGGCATTGCACCACATTGCCACGTCACTTGACAGCCTTGTTTGTGCTGTGATGGACATGGGCAGTGTGTGTGTGCAGTGGTGCACATAGCTGGTGCTGCCTGGTTGGGCTTGCCATGTGCATGGTCACTGTGGGTGGGTGCATACCATCACAGGTGCGGGACATTGGGCTATATGGCTTGCAGGTTGGGTGGTGTTCAGGGTTGTGGTCAGTCACAGCCATTGACTGTGTTCTCTTTTCCTAGGCCTCATTGTGCTCCACAGAATTGAGCAGGCACTGTAACAGCTGACCCGGGTGTCCATGGAAAACAGGACCATCCTCCAGGATAAACAGCGCCATGGGCTACGGAGGAGGCACAGCCAGGCAAGACAGCACCAGGCAGCGGAGGACCAGCCTGCTAGGCCTTAGGCCGGCTTCCCCTTCCCACTTCACCCATCCCTCCCACCCTGCCTTCCCTCTCCAAGTTGTTCATCCCTACCCTTGCCCACTCCTACCTTGTACCCCTACCCCTCTTGTAAATAGTTTTGTTGTTGTTCATTTTGTACTTTACATTTTTCTAATATATATATATTTGATATGAATACTGTGTTGGTCTCTGATTTGCAGCTGGCTATGGTTGCTCAGTTGCAGTGGTGTGCATGCCATCTGGGGTGGTATGGTCCTGGGTATGTGTGTGTGTGTGTGTGTGTGTGTGTGCGTGTGTGCATGGGGAGGTGTCTCCAGTGTGGCAGTGACTTTCTGTTGGTCTTGCCATCTGCTGCCACCCACTGCTGGGTGCACAGGGTGGGTCTGGCTTGTATGGTTCTCTGCTACATGAGGTTGACGTGTGCGGGGGATGCATGGTGTTTCCTGCAATGCCAGTCACTGCACATGGGTGGTGTCTTGGGGTCATGGTGCAGGGTGTGCTGTGCAGACGGGGCTGATGTGCACTGTGGTTGTCAACCCCCTGTGTGTGGCAGTCTCAGCCTGCCAGTGGTTGTGCTGGGTGTCATGGCCCTGCTGTGCTTTGTTGGCTTGTCCCCATGGGCCAGTAGATCATCCGTCCCACCCCAGTGATGCTGTGCTTGGGGTGTGCAGGTGTCTTGTTGGTTCTGCAGTGTGTTCCTGTGCCCATGTGTGGCATGGCTGGCGGTGGGCCCCAGCCTGCCTCCTGGTTGTGCAGTTCCATTGCTCTGCTGGGGGCTCTGCTTGCGTATGGCACCTCTGGACTGCTCAGCTGGGCTGGCCTTGTTGCGCTATGGGCAACCTTTCTGCTCAGCTTCCCTTCCTGGTTGCGCTATGAAGCAGTTTGTGCGATATTCAGACGTTGGCTGCTTACGCAATTTGTTTTGCTCCATGTTTGAATATCGCGTCTGTTGCGCATATGCGCAATTGAATTGTGCTTGCTCCTGCTGTTGCGCACATTTTGGGAGCAGTTTGAATATCTGGGCCTCTGTCTGTTAATTCTGTATTCATAGTATATGGTCTTATAAATGCAATTTAAAAACAAATTACCTCAGAAGTCTTTTTATTTTAACCTTCATTGAATGTAGATTGTCTCTTTAATTGCACTTTGGAGTTTTGTTAAAAATGATATACTACAGTGATCCATAAAAAATAATACATAATTAATTCATTTTTATTTACTAATACATTGATCTATTTACTGGTATATTTTCAAACAGATTTAATACACTCTGAATCTTATTTCTTTCATGTAGGTCCTGTAACTAAACAAATAAAAAAAATGTGTACACTAATATCTCCTTTTTAAAGTACAGTATATAATTTATTTCAATAGGCTAAAAACAAGGCTTCTATGCTTAATAACAGTGATTGAGTTACATGGTTTCACCCCAAACAACTATGAAAGGGAAAGGGGGAACTGTTTAACCCGGAAAGGCACAGTAAGCCAGAGTTTGTTTTCATATGTGACCTCGGAGCACAAGGAAGTTACATTTTTGCTCAGTATGTCTTTCTGGTGAAACTTTTTAAATAAATAAAGTGACTTGCTCGGGTCACACAGTATGCAAGTGGGAGCTGATGGGATTCAAACCCAGCTCTTTAGGTTTGCAAATCAGTGATCTTACCCACTACACTATAAATATGTTGTGAATATCTCTGTAAAAAATAAATCACATTACATACAAGTAATGTACTTTCACTTATCGGTCTCCAGAGGTACTGTACCAATAATATTATCTCAAAGTGTTTACTGTAACTTACCACAAATGCTACCAACCTGATCTGTGATCAGACTTCCTGCCTGCCTTTTGCCAATACAAGTTCCAAACTGTCTCCCTCCTCACATTAACAGGCTACAAATTGAATTACAATGATTGGACACTTAGAAAAGCCAAAGGATTTTGCCAGGCAAGAGAAACTCTATTTCAGCTTGTATTACTCAACTAGTTTGGGCAAGTAAAACAAAGAAAATTATAAAACTGGGACATTTTGAAACTGACAAAGGACAGCATATTTTTAGGGAAACATCCTGGATCACAACTAAACATACAGTATAAAGAATTTAAAAATTAGGCTGTGTAAAACAGTACATGCAATTCCTCAAGAAGAACCACAGGGAGCAACGTGGTTAGGGACACTTCCATAGAGAAATTTTCCCTGTGGAAATTGGTAACATTGTTCAAATCCTGTAAAAACATCAAAGCTGTACAATTCCTTTTAATGGTGAAAATGTTGTAATCAGACAGTTTATAATATGCTCTGCTAAAAATGAACTGAAATTTACTTGTGACTTATTTTAAGTAGGTAAAACAACCAGGCAATTAAAATTATGTGTGACACAGCACAAAAGTGCCATCAGAAAGGGAGAGTGTAACTTCCTGGCAGCCAGACATTTCTTGGAACATCATCATCCAATAGCTAGTTTAAACTTCTATGGGCTTGAGGTGATATTTAACTCTGTATAAAAGACAATCCGAATGAAAGAATGCTGAAATGGGCAATATATTGGATACTAAGATTTCATTCAGTGAATCCATGATATGGTCTTAATGTGGAGATTGACTGGTCAGCTATTCTGTAATGCTGACCAGTCAGTCATAGATCATTTATTCACACCCACTCCCCGATATAATTCCAGCTCCTATTCCTCACTGTTACTTAGTGCCTACTTCTCTGTTAAAAATAGATACAGTACATACACTTTAAAATAGTGTGTTTAAGTTATAGGTTAAGAGTCCATTTCTTGCCTGGTACGCAAGCACCTACATACCTATAAATGAGAAATAGTGTGACGTATACAATTGGGTCTCAATAATATTTTTGTGTTTACTGCTGAATTGCAGTTAGTGTCCCAAAATGTTGTCATTGTGCACAGGACATGTGTGATGACATCAGACATTTTTGGCAGCACTGGTGACAATTTCAACCTTGAATATAAGGGGACATGAAGAAGGAACCAGGTTAGAAACACTTGTCCTCTTTGTATTGGTTTCTGCTCATGTGGTGTTGCTCTCACTGAGAATACCTGCCAACCATGTTGAGCACTTGTATTGGAACTAGGTCAAAGGAGCAAGTAATTAATAACACAGTCAAACTCTGCACAGGGAGCGCAGTGGGAGAAATAACAGCACTGAGCAAAAACAGCAAGGGTAGAGACAGCGCTGTGCAACTGGTGGGGGGTGAATGTCAAGGTGGGCAGGTTGAAGAATGGTACTGGGAGGCACACAACATTAGAAAGGGAGGCATATTCAGGTGGGAGGCACAAATTCAGGTGGATGGACAAAAGAAATACATACATTACACAAGGAATGTTACTGGGGCGGCGGTGATGAGGCATGTTGGACAAATATAGACAGGGTCTTCACCCCTGCCACCACCCACACCCCCCATAATATAAATAAACATCATCCACAACAGGACACATTTCCACACAATGACAAAATGACTAGGGAGGAATAGTTGGCAAAAAAAAAAAGTAACAATGTAAGAGTTCTATGACGGGTTTGAACCATGGTCAGACACTCACAGCTTGTTCAACTAAACCATTACACCATGATGCCAGCACACTGACACTGCACACACTCATTGGCTTATCCTGCTCTGCAGAAGTGAAAACAGTTACAGGTAGAGTGCTATCATGTCTCAGCTGTTATTCACCAGTAGCTGTTTTTACTTACGCTGTTTTCTCTGCGGGGTTTTTACTGCACTCTTATTGAAACACACTTTTGACCAGCTACAATTGTACTACCAATCATGAACTGTGTTTTACTCTTCTTGTACTACAATCATATTTTACTATTCTTATGACTGTAATTTCTGTATGCTGTTGCTGTACATTTTCTATGCTAGTGCTCTACAATTATATACAGTACCAGTGTTTCCTCATTTATGCATGCTTTCCTACCCAGGACCTCCTGGTAAATAAGCTTGCTCAATGGAGCCTTTTCTTGATGAAATAAATAAACACAAATACAGACTGCAAAAGGCAAGCATGAAGTTTGATCACACAGCAGGTTGGTAGCATTTGAAATAAGTTACAAGAATTTAATTGAGGTAGGATTACTGGTAACTCTAGGTGCTGATAAGTGAGAGCACAGTAATTGTGTATGTTGGGTTCATTTGTTACAGGGATATCCACAAAAACAATGGGTGCTATAATTGCTTTGGGTTGAAAACAGTCTAACTCAAGCACTGTGAGTCCACTTAGAAGCCTGTTTGTAGGTTATTGAAATAAGTAATATATTTTAAAAAAGGAGGATATTAGTTTTAGTTTCAAAGGTTTTAGAAAAATATCTTGCTGAGTTACAGGACCTCCATAAAGGAAGTGACATTCAGGGTACAGTAAACTGGTTTGAAAATATACCAGTAACTAAGAAAAAAAGAATAGTAAATACACATGAGCTATTTTTTATGGTTGAGTCTAGTATATTTTATTTTAACAGAACTTCAAAATGCAGTGAAAGAGGAAGTTTAAAAAACAATTGTTACCTCAGATGTCTCTTTATTTTAAATGTCACCAAATGTAAATTGTATTAACAGGAACCTATACCATAAATTCAGAATGAACAGAAGGTATTTATTTACTTAATTTTATAGATTGGTTGAGTTTGAAAAATGAATTCCTTTGTTTTTGGTAAGAGATAATATTTAAGAAATTTATCATTCATTACCACCAATCTGTGACGCAGATTTCATAAATGAATTTGACAGTATGGTTTACTGTGCTGTATCTATGTACAGTATATAGTTTTGTCAATTTATATTGTGTTTTAGATAACAAAACATCTTATCCTGATGGAGTTGCTTAGCAATGAAATGTTGATATGGCTATGATGTGTTTGCTTTGAATAAAACATATTTTATGTATATTTGGTGAGTTGAGACTTTTAGTGTTATATAAACAGTCCCCTAGCCAACTCCTCACAGATTTTTCCTTTATAATTCACAAATCAGCCACTAAGCCTTTTTGTTTGGACTAAGTATAAAAAAAAATGTAAATTTGCAAGTTATTTGGATAGCATCATGAACCCTGACAAAATGTCAAATCATAACAAGGTATCAAATTGAGGTATTTCAAAGTAATGTGTTAAAACCAAGGTTAGATCCAGCTGAAGTCTTTCTGTAACTGTAACATAAAGGAAAAATAAGATTTGAAACATATTATTTTATTCTACAAATGTATGTTATAGCAAGAAAATACTATTTAGGAACGGTCTTAGAGCAATTATATTGTACTAACTCTGAACTGACTGCATATCTATTCAACAGTAATGAAAAAGCTGTATTGTTAAAACTGACTATTTATTGCACTGCCAGGAAATGAGATGAAGGAAGAGTTGAAATATTTTTTCATTATAAATCAGAAATCATTGTAGTCTGTAATTTGTCAAAGGTCCTTCAAATATAGGGACCCCTTATGGATGAACTCCGTCCTCGGTTCCCTCCTATCCATACCCAGGTTGGACCATTTCAAAATAGAACTGCAGGACCACATCCTGGTTTCATCAAACTGTGACTGCCCTAACACTGTCATAACCCTTCAACTATTTCCTGTCCTGCACCTTAGCCTCACGACAACACCCATTGTGCAGCTTTCTGGTCTCTACTATATTTCCAGTTCTCCTTCGGTCCACTTCCTGAACCTATTTCTCACTTTCTGCTCCGTTGCTCCTATCTCCAATATTTATTTTTTCTCCTGTGACTTATTTCAACAATTTTGGTTACCCCCATGTCAATTGACAGTGCTTATTGTATTGCATCATTATTAGATAGCTCCCTATTGTATAATTTTCTCTCTGTATATAATTACTGTCATTGTCCATGATGTCTGTAACATTTGCCTGCCACACTTTGTACTGACATGGAGCCTTTGTAATACCTCCTATTATATAATTTTTCTCTTTGTGCACAATTACTGTCATTATAGTGTATAGTGGACCCTTATTGTGCATGGAAACTGGAGGTTCTAAAAATGTTGTTCTGCTGCAGTTCAAAAGGTCATGGAATGCAATTGTACTCTACTGCAGCAGAACAACATTTTGAAAACCTCTACAGGTTCCACGCTGTCAGTCTCCTACCTTTACTCAGTGGAAACGGCAGGCTCCACACTCCCGGCGGCGGCAGTAGAAGCAGTTGCATCACAGCCTCAAAAGATGCAGGATCAACCAGATATTGTGAAAATGCAGGATCAACCAGATATTTTTAGTTTTAACAAAAACAATGACTGAGCAATCCCCAAACCAACTCCCGCTCACTTAGCGAGAACTACGACTGCCATGTTATTTTTTTGAAAATCCCTCCCACACCAGAATGACAGCCAATAGAAGGCTGCTCAGTAAACAACATAACATCTGTTCCCTAGCAACCATGCACACCACCTAGCAAGCATACCCTAACTTGAACAGCAGGATGGAGCAACAAATTGTTTTTTCTATTTTAAAAATTAAAACCGTAATCGAAAATGGGGAATATATACCATAAAAAATAGTGCATGGGGAACCTCATGCGCGACCAGTCTATTGTACCACCTCGGGGTTCTAATTACTACGGACCTCTCGAGCTTCACTCTTGAGGTCTGAGGTAATCAGAACCCCTCAGTGGTACAATAGGCTGGTTGCCCATGGTTCCCCATGCACTATTCTCTATGTTCATGGTGTCTATAATACTTGCCTGCCAAACTTTGTACTGACATGGAGCCTTTGAAAAAGAATCCCTGACTCAAAGGGTTGTAATTCCTAGACTTCAATAAATAAATAAATAAATAAATAAATAAAAAATAAATAATTTATTTTGATTTTAATTTTCTGTAACAACTATCTAGGTTTATCAGGTAGTAAACTTGAACTATTCAAGCGGTACCTGGTGAACATATTGGACTGGATGACCTTCAGCTGGTTTGCTCTGAACCTAAGCTAGGTGGAGATGCTTCTGGTGGGTGCAGATGACCAGGTTACTGCTTTATAAAGCAAACCCAGGCTGCAAATTCTCAAGGGGGGGTTCAGCTTGTGGCTGACAGGGTGATCAGCAACTTTGGATTATCTCTTGATGAAAGACTGCCCTTGGAATCTCAGGTGACATCTGTAGTTAAGAACTGCTTTTAATTATCTTAGAACCATTCCAAGGCTGAGTAGCTTTCTAGAACCAGGCAATCTGAAAAACTCTGGTGCAGGCATTCATCTCCTTAACACTTGACTACTGCTGTGTACTCTGCAAAGTGGCCAGATTCAATGTTTGCAGCTAGTATCAAATGCAACAGCTCACCTTCTCACTGCTGACTGACAATTAGGCAGAGAATCAAGTACAGGGTTATTGTTTAGACTTGTATGCCCTTAAATGGACTGGGTGCCACATAACTCCACATGCTTCTGTTCCTTCAGTAAGCAGATGGAACTCTTACAGGGGCTTCTGGTGGTCCTCACTCAATATTAAAATATATGGGGTAGAGAACATTTTTATTAGTGGATCCAATCTTATGGACATCTATCCCACTGACCAAGGATTTCATGCTTGAGACACTTCAGAAATGGAGGTTTGAAAGTAGATTTTTAAATCTATCTACCTTGTCTCTGTGTTTACATTTTCATTGCTACTATTTAATATAATTTACTTATTTAATCTAAGGGTTGTATAATTTATTATCTATTTTGCTATTTGTGTATATGTAACAACCCCTTCCTAACAAATAGGGAAATGATTGTTCACCGAGGTAAGCCAGTGGGGACTGGTGCTTTGGCATCATCTCCAAGGGTCTAGATGGAGGAGGACTTTGGTAGAGTATACAAGTAGGTTGCCCATGTGGTTCTTGTGGTCAGATGTTTGCAGAGGAAGAAGGCTCAAGAGCTCAAGAGAATTGGGCAAGATAGAGAAGAAGCTACTCAGTGTATAGAGCATAGAGTGCAAAAAGGAAAGGAGGTTGCCAGGCACCCTTAAGGAGCTGGAGGTTGCCGAGCTCCCAGAAACATAAGTGGTTCAAAAGCATTAAATGATGTCCTAGCAGGACTCTGGTAGTCTGCCAGGAATAGATCTCTGGAACCAGGGACAGATCTTTGGGATCTGGGATCAGAGGACTATTTCTGTGAATGTTGTGAATTTCTGTAAGAAAATGTCTGGGTTGACCAAATAATCAACCTGAACTACTTGAGCAGTGTCTGGAGGACATAAAGGACAGGGTGGCCTTCAGCAGGTTGGCTCTGAACCCTAACAAGGTGGAGCTGCTTCTGGTGGGTACAGTGTCACAGCATGTGGTAATAAACTTCAGACAAGGCAAATTCATAGGTTTAAAACACACCTCGGTGTGATAGTTATTTTTCAAAAGTTCAAAGAATAATAAATGAAAACAAAAAAATTGCAAAGAAAATCGCTACTTAACATCAGTAGTTTATCACACAATACGGTCCTGGATTCTAGAGCTCCTAAGACCCTTCTCATCTGCATTCAACAGCTTGTCTACAGTAGCAGTAGAACATCACCTCCTCTTTCAGGGCTGAGCCTCACTGAGCTGAACTGAAGTAAACTCTGTGAAGAGGTATTTATATATTTTGGTGGGGGGGGGGCACCTGACTAAGCCCTTTCTATTTACAAGTCTGGACATGTTGTTTCATGTTTGAACATGTTGTTTCAAAACCAAGGGGCGAGGGGTTATTTCAGTGGACTTCCTGGTTCAGTTAAAGATACAGGCCCAGATATTCAAACTGCGCCAGTCTGAGGCGCAAGCCCCTGCGCTGCTCAAAATAGTTACGCGAGGTTGTGGCCGGTGATATTCAAGGAGTTGCGCTGTTGAGCAACTCGCTGAACCTCTCGCCCAATACAGCACTGCGCGTAAGCGCAGTGGAACTTGCGCTACCGCCAGTTGCAGAGTGTGAGCATTCAACTCGTGGTGGCGCAAGTACCATTGCGCCATGCGCAAATTTCCGATATTCAAAAGGTGACATGCAAATGGGGCCATAATTTATGCAAGGCGCAGGGGGGGCCATTTGCATCTCTTTATGGCCCCATTTGCATGCCATTTGCATGTAGGTGCGCCCATCCCCGAGGACTTGCTCCTGGCTACCCTGCCAGGCAGCAGCCGTCGGGGACCGACGCACAATGCAGCCCGATCGCGGGCATCACAGTTACATGACCCCCACATCACCCATAGCCCGATCGTGGGCAGAATCCGTACATGTCGCCCCCCCACACACATCACCCATAGCCCGATCGCGGGCAGAATCCGTACATGTCGCCCCCCCAGTGCCCGATCGCGGGCAGAACCTGCATAAACCCCCAGTGCCCGATCGGGCAGAACCTGCATAAACCCCCAGTGCCCGATCGTGGCAGAACTTGCATAAACCCCCAGTGCCCGATCGCGGGCAGAATGTAACCCTCCCCCAACCCGAAAATTCCCTGGTGGTCCAGTGGACGTAAAGCCCGATGCGGGCAGAATGTCACAGCAGAACCCCCAAACATCTCCCTGGTGTCTAGTGTCCCCCCACCCACCCACGAAGCTCCTCCACCCGCCTCCCCGCAGCCGGGCGCGGGGATAGCATCCCACCTGCTTCAGCGCCGCCGCCGCCGACTGACCGTCCAGAGTTGCACACAGCAGAGTTACAGCCACCGGGCGCAGAGTTTACTGTCAGAATGACAGTCCAGATTTGTGAATGATCATTCACAAATCTGGACTGTCATGTGTACGGTATGGGCTGCACGCCCATTGGCTGTAGCTCTGCACCAATGGGCGTGCAGCCCTACCGGACAGTCAGTTGGCGGGCGGCGGGGCGGCAGGCGGGTGGGATGCTGTCGCCTGCCAGCTGCGGGGAGCGGGTGGAGGGGCTTCGTGGGTGGGTGGGTGGGGGACACTAGACACCAGGGAGATGTTTGGGGGTTCTCTGTGACATTCTGCCCGCGATCGGGCTTACGGTCCACTGACCACCAGGGAGTTATTCGGGTTGGGGGAGGGTTACATTCCTGCCCGCGATCGGGCACTGGGGGTTTATGCAGGTTCTGCTGTGATCCGCACTGGGGGTTTATGAGGTTCTGGCCGCGATCGGGCACTGGGGGTTTATGCAGGTTCTGGCCGCGATCGGGCTGTGGAGGTGTGGGGACATGTACCTGTACTGCCCGCGATCGGGCTGGGGGGGGCACAGGGAGTGAGTTGGGGCCAGCCAGGGTGGAAGCTGCTGTGTTGCTCCCTGCAATGCAGCAGCTCACCTGTGGGTGGCCCTCAACTTAAGCCTTTTTTTTGCTCAAGCTTGTGCGCGGCGCAGGTTGGTTGGGTTGCGCATGCAGAACTCTGCTCAACCCGACTGAATATCGGGTTGCGCAGGTTATGCATGGATCCTCCCCCTCCTGTTGAGCATGCATTCATTTGCATTGCTCTCTAGCGCAACCTGGTGCCAGTGGCGTAACTGCCTCCTGCTGAATATCGCAGAATGGCGCATTTTGGACTTGCGCATGGCGCAACCCTTTTGAATATCTGGGCCACAGTGTATATATCTACAGATACTGACTTTCTATATCTCTGATCCACAGTGACTAACCTCTTTTATACATAGAACCTTATACAGTAACAGGTTTATAATGTGAATTTATGAAAATACCTTTAGGATTTCTTATAACTGTACTAATCGTGACATTGTTATTGTTTTATCTGGCTTCTGAGTCTTTTTTTTTCTTTAAAAAGGTTGTATTAACTGTATTCATTCCTGCTATCTCAAATAGCCTTCATGCTTTTTTGTACACAAATTGCACTTATGCACTTTACACAACACCTCTCTGGGTGTTTGGCATCATTCCAGGGACTGGATGGATGGAAATGGAAAAGAATGAAAAGAGAACTAGTAGGAAGTTTAGTAGGGAAAGTAAAGAGCTACACTAGGTGGCCAACCCAGGGTAGGTGGGAAAAAGAAGAAAAGCAAAGAGAAAAGCGGTAGCTGTTGCTAGGAAATAAGGAGATAGAAAAGTGGTCTGTCAGTCACAGCCGAGGGCGTAGCCTAACTCTGTCACATACAGATGACCAGGTTACTGCTCTAAAAAGGCAAACTCAGGCTGCACATTCTCAAGGAGGGTTCAGCTTGTGGCTGATGGGGTGGTCAGCAACTTTGGAGAAGCTCTTGATGAAAGGCTGCCCTTGGACTCGCAGGTGCCATCTGTAGCTAAGAACTGCTTTTAACCTTCTTGGAAACAGCTGGCTGTCTGTCATTTTATTATTGTTGTGTGTAACTGGTGCCAAAGGGTGGTGAACATTAGATAGGTAGGTACATATAAGGGAATCTCTATGCTGATAAACTTTCATTACTGACATTAACTGGATACTAGATAAAAGCCATTCCACATGTAAGAGGTATACAGAAGTATAAATTCAAGAAAAAGTCTGTAGGTGTCCCCAGGGTTCTAGAGTCAATGGGGTGCTATATCAGTATATGTAACACTCACAGTCTAATAGAGCACAGGTAGAAAGGCTCACATGTCCTTGGAGGTCATTTACTGGTGATCTGGTTTGGTTTGATTTGTTTATTTATACTCTGGAAAGTCCATGGACCAAGGGCCCATTTTCATAGGTGACCAGAACAAATAAACAATACAATAAATATGAATACGATACAAAAAATCACAGTAAACAACAATACATGCAGTATTAGAATACATCAAGGAATGAAATAATTACAATACTAAGTGGAAAAGCATTTACATTGACTACTGGACAGTAAAACGTTCCTGAGAACATGTTTAAAACAATTTCGCAAATTCCCGGCCCACATTGTAGATGTGGTGAGGGAATTAAAGAAAGTTGGCAGTTTACAGAACATTGTTTTCTGACCTGTCATTGTTTTTATTCTGGGTACTGTAAAATGAAAATTTAAAGATGACCTGGTAGGCACTGTACTAATATGGCCTTTAAAAACTACATGTATACTGTTTAAAATAAATCAATGAATACTTTATACTGGGGTAAATGACCATCATTTCCTGTGTCTGGTAGGAATAGTATTCTTTATTTTACACAGGAGAAGGCTGCTCCCTGAAAAAGAGTTACGTTTTCTATTCTCAGTACCATACTATAGTTCATACTATATTGGTATTGGGAGCAAAATGGCAGATGCCCGTTAAAGCTCCCTTCTCATAACCCATAACACACTGGTAAATCCATGTGCATAACCCATTTGTCTAATTTAGTTTGAATGCAGATTTATTACCGCATGATAGTATTACCTCCAGCAGCAAAGCATTCCAGACTTCAACTCTTCTGTGTGGGAAACAAATATTTTCTTCTGTTGGTGTTCTGTTTCGGACATCTAAGTTGTAGAGGGTGACCCCTGGTTTCAACTATATTCTGTTACTGTGGTAGTATCAGAGACATCCAGACCAGCTATTAAAACATCTGCTGTCCTTTAAGCCTTTTGGCATTCAACATGGAACTTTAGCTGTCACTAATTTTGATCTGCATGTCCCTTTCCTCCATTGTCTTCTCCCCCGCCTCGCACCCCCCCAAGCAGTACGCTATTCGGATTTCTTTTGCCACTATGCATAACCTTACACTTCTGGGAATTAAATGTGAGTTCCCATGTTTTGGATCCCATTCCCAGTCTGTCCAGGTATTTTATTTGCCAGTAGCAACCTTCTTTCTGTTCCTGGTGTGAATTTGGTAATGGCTGGTGATCAAACATTTTCCTGTGCTGGTTCGACCATATGGAATGGACTTCGGAAATTTGTTCTACTGAAACCCCCACTTTAAGTTCTTACTAAAATCTTTTCCTTTTTTTTATTGCTTAGACTACTGAGATCTGTACTGTAGTTGTTTGGTTGCACCCACCCTATCTTTTTTGTTGCAATTGTAGTTACTATTTTGGGTCACATTATTTCTTTCTCACTTTGAGTCTGGACTGAGAGCTGATTTTTTAGTGACTACTGAATCCTAATGTAAGGTTTATGTTAGCCAGCAATGAGATTAGCATTCCATTCTTGGATATTACTATCTGCAAGAACCAGCTGGGGGGGGGGAGTAGATGCAAATCTCTATTGGTACCCAACTGACAGAAATACACTTCTTCTGTCCAGCTCTTGCCATCCCCACCACACCATCAATAACATTCTGACCAGTCAGTTGTTGCATATTTGTGAGAACTGTAGTTGTGAGGAAGATTTTGAGACCACTTCAGAATATTTTGTTGTTAGGTGTCAATGGGGGGGGGGGTATTCTGCTTATTACATAGAAAAAGTCTGTCAATATGCAAAAAGGGCAAATAGACAGGAATTATTAGTTCCCAGACCCAGTAGAAGCAATAATCAGGATCAGAAGTGGTGCAATTTTTGTTACCACATTTAGTAATCAGTCTATGGAGATGGAGAACATAGTCTGGAGAAACTGGCATATTCTTTTGACAGAATCTAGATTGGAAGAGTGGGTGGAGCCTTTTCCACATTTGGGTTACAAACATCCGCCAAATTTGGGAGAAAGATCGATTCATAGTTTTTTAGCTTCTTCTTAAAAAGACCACATAGTTACCACATCCACCATACTCAGGTGTGGTAAATGTAAATATTGTGGGATCACCACTCTAACATCTTTTCCCATCCGACCACACATGAGATTTTCAATATCACAAGGTTCATGAATTGTGACAGGACACATGCTGTGTACCTGGCAACATGTTCATGTTCCAGTTTTTATGTTGGGTGTATCAAGAGGGAATTAAAAGAGAGAGTGAGAGATCATGTTTGGGCCCTGACACAGAACATGGAGTATGTTATGACAGCCCATGTTTTGTGAGCAGCAGAACCTTCAGCTCATAAATGGAGATTTGTGGGTATAGAAAAGGTATTTCTGGGCCCCAGGGGAGGTGATCTGGTCAATGCTCTGTCCCAGAGGGAGGGTGTTTGGATTTTCAAATTGGGAGCTACTATGAATTGAGGGCTTAATGATAAAATTGAATTGGTTACTTTTCTGTGATCAGCTGTTTTACATTGTGATTGTGAGTAGGATGTGTTTTGTAAGCAGACATTTAGTATCATATTAATTGGTATCATGATTATAAGTTTTCTCCCAACAAGGTTGTGATGGATTTAGAGCAGTCGTGTAACTGCCATTTATAGCATCATAGTTTAGCACACTGTCAATGTTTTTAACTTTTATTTATCACACTGGTGTTATTTTTTGTCCCTGCCTCTTATGTGCATGTACTGTACCTTTGAAAATAATAGTATAAATAATGTAGTACTAGGGGGCAAGATTTGTCTCTTGACAAAGCACAAGTCAAGAAACATTGAGAGATTTTTGTAGAGGTTGTCACAAATCCACTCAGCAGGTCAGTGCTCTACTCCCAAAGTGCCAACCTCTGAGCGTAGTCTTGGGAACAGTTAACAGAAACAGGGTAACCCTCCTGTCTGTTTTGTGGGTTCAGATCAACCTTTGATCTCAGTTCTGGAGGGATTCAAACTGTGAACATCTTGCTAGTGCACCCAATGCACAGGCTCAGATAGTTCTCTCTTTGGGGACCAGATATCTTTGCCTAGGGGCACCTAACCAGGTGTACAGAAATGAACTCTTAAAATCTTTAATAAAGACCTCAGATTAAAACGCTTACCTTTTTCCTGTTTGGTATCACCATTCAAGCTTATGTACAGTGTCTGCTTTAATCATATATACTTCACTTATAAAGGAAAGAAATTCAAAGACAGACCAAGTAGGCTCTAAAAATAGAGTTTTACTCAAATAGATAAAGAATATGTAAAACATAAAATACAGAACTATTATATCACAAGAACCATACAATCTTTTAAAAGAACAAGGTTTTAACAATGCAATTCCTACTACAGTACTTAGATTTTGTTTTTCTCTCTCTAAATACCTGCTTAAAGTGCTCAAAGATGTTTCTTTGTCAGAGTGAAGATAAAAGTGTCTCCGAAGGAAAACAGAATATTGTTTAAAAAAAACTGTCTTGGCCAACCCCTTTGTGTGAGGTCACCTAGCTCCTCCTCTGTCAAAATATATAAAAAAAATATATCTATACAAAAACAGGATGTCTTTTCAAAGTATTAAATTCTGTAATCCTCAGCACAACTCATTTTCTTCAAAATGAGTTTCTTTGATCTTAGGAGCAGTTTCCCCTTTTTCAGGACATCAACGCATCTTTTATGACTTCACACTAAAACGTCATAACCTGCTCTTCTTTCTCTAACTGTTATAAAAGTTTATGATCTATCTTGGCAGTTAGGTATCTTCTAGCCTATAATTAGCTTCTGGCCTTCCAGGTAACACCTTGTATCTAAAACCTGTGTGTGGGGGCGTGGCTAATGCTCAACCAAGATGGCTACCTAGCTCCACATCTCCACTCGCATAAGAGCCTAGAACCCTAAATTTATATCTTTGTGGGTGGAATTTTAAGGAGGAAAACAAATCTTAACTGATCCGAAGGTGCATTCTAATAACTGGCCAACTCTGAGAGAGAACTGATCACAACTGAGCTAATTAAGAGTGAACAGAGCTGCAGCTCCAGCAGCGAGGCAAACAGTATGGCGCACTCACTAAAGAGAAAGAAGAACCTTCTATCAGAGAGATGTTTGTGACTATTATGGCTAGTATTGATACGCTTACTCTGGCAGCAAATAATTCTGCTTTTTCTATACAGCAGATAAACCTCAGAGTTGATGGTTTTGCTATAGTCAGGACTTGTCAAAACAGGAGCACTGCACAGTGCCTCCTTTAGTTTGGAAAAGGCTTCCTCACAGGCTGGGCCCCAGGTCATTTTCTTGGGCATCCTTTTCTTTGTCAGGTCAGATAGGGGAGCAGCCAGGGCACTGTAATTGGGTACACATTTTCTGTAGTACTCTGCTGTCCCTAGAAAACTCCTGACCTGCTTCTGTGTTTCTGGTCTGGTCTGGGCCACGCCTGGATTACCTCTATTTTTATTTGGTTAGGATGGAGCTGTCCCCAGCCTACCACATGCCTGAGGTATGCCACTTCTCCCATGGTCACCTGGCACTTCTCGGCTTTGACAGTGAGCCCAACCCTCTGTATCCTGATCAGCACTTCCCTAAGGTGGGATAGGTGTTCCTCCCAGCTGGTACTAAAGATGGCAATGTCATCCAGGTATGCCATGGCATACTCCTCAGCACCATTTAACACCTGGTTCACCAATTTTTGGAAAGTGGCCGGGGCGTTCTTCTTCCAAAAGGCATTACTTTAAACTCAAATAAGTCTACCGGAGTGATGAAGGCCGACCTCTCCCTAGCTCTGTCCATCAACTCTACCTGCCAATACCCCTTTGTCAGGTCAATGGTCGTAAGGTAGGTCACCCCTCCCAACTTGTCCAGCAGTTCATCTGTCCGGAGCATCAGGTTGGTGTCTGACTTCATGACTGCAGTCAGTCCACGATAATCCACACAGAAATGAGTAGAGCCATCTGGCTTAGGCACAAGGACTACAGGTGAGGCCCAGGGGCTGTGGGATCTCTGGATTTCCCCTAAATCCAGCATCTCCTCCACTTCCCTCCTAATGTCCTTTTGGACACCCTCTGACACCCGATATGCTGTCCACCGTATGGGCGTCTGTATGTCCCTGTCTCCACATCATGAGTCGCTAAGGGGGTTAGTCCAGGCTTGGTGCTAAACAATGGGGCAAAGTCTGCTAAAACCTCCCTTACTTTCTGGATCTTGTCCGGGGTCAGCTTGGGAGACAATTTAACTGTCTCCACAGAGGACTCCCGCTTACTTTCTTCCAGCAAGTCCAGAAGGGGGTCTTCTTCATCTGTCCCCTCCCAGGACTACACACTGCAAACACCATGTCAGCCCTTTTTGCATATGGCTTTATCATGTTGACATGGTATATCCTTTCTGTCTGTCATCGGTCAGGTAACTCCACAATGTAGTTCATGTCATTTACCTTCTTAACCACTTTGTACGGTCCTGCCCACTCAGCCAGCAGCTTGTCTTTCCAGACCGGAATAAGGACCATGACTTCCTGACCCACCACGTACGAGCGAGCTCTGGCTCTGCGTTCATACCACACTTTTTGTTTCTTTTGGGCAGCTGCCAGGTTGCTCTATACTGTCCCCATAAGCTCTTTCAGCCTTTCCCTAAACCTAAGGACATAATCCATAATGAGAATTCCCTGGGTGGTGTGCTTGCCTTCCCAGTCCTCCTGGATCAAGTCTAGGGGCTCATATACCCCGGTGTCCATATAAGAGTTCGAAGAGGGGAAAATCCTGTTGACTCTTGGGGCACCTCCCTGTATGCAAACAACAGGTGGGGAAGGTATTTCTCCCAGTCCCTCCCATGCTGTTCAGCAAACTCCTGGAGCATTGCCTTTAGGGTACTATTGAATCATTCCACAAGTCCATTGGCTTGTGGGTGATACGGTGTCTTGCATTTCTGCACTACCCTACACTTCTCCCATAAACATTTCATCAGGTCCGACATGAAGGAACACCCTCAATCGGTGATTACTTCCTGTGGAAACCCAACACGGGGAGGAAATCACAAGTAATGCATCTGCCACTTTGTCTGTCCTCAGTGAGGATAGGGTGACTGCCTCTGGGTACTGGGTGGCATAATCCACCACAGTCAGTATGAATCTCTTCCCTGAGAAGCTGGGGCTATTTAAAGGCCCCACAATATCCATTCCCACCCTCTGGAATGGCTCCTTCACTATGGGCAATGGAATCAGGGCAGCTTGGGCTTTCTTGTCTGCCTTCTCTATTTCTTGGCATTGGTGACAAGAACTGCAATACTCCTTTACCTGCTGGGTGAAGTTAGGTCAGTAGAAATTCTGGGCCAACCGCTGCATCATGCACATGATTCCCAGATGACCAGACAAGGGAATATCATGTGCAATCTTGAGCAACTGCTCATGATACCCCTGGGGAATGACAAGCTGCCTGTCTAGCACCCATCCCTCTGTCTGTACTGCCTGAGTATACATAAGTCCATTTTCCCAATAAGCCTTATGTCTGCCATCACCTCCCTGTGCACCATCTGAGTCTGTCCAAGCCCTCAGCTTCTCTAAACTAGGGTCACTTCTTGGAGCAGCTGCAAACCCCTCATACATTCCCAAGGCATGGGACAGGTCCCCTTTAGTCACTAAACTAGGGTCCCAAGCACTAGCATCAGGGCACTCAACATCACTGTTAATCCCAACCCTCTGACAAGGGGTCATCCCTTCCTCTTTGAAGTAACCCTCTGTAGCTGTGTGGTTACTTGCTATTGGGGAACTTTCTAACCCCTCTTCATTAATCTCCATATCAGGAGACACAGGCTGGCTAACAAGCCTTTCAATGGTTTTCACAATGGCTTCTGTGGGGTTCAGGGGAACTATAATTTTCCCTTGCCACTTGGCTATGGGTAACTGCACTCACCATCCCCTGTTTGAGATTGTTGCCCAGGATCACATCAACTGCTAATGTTTTGGCTACAGCCACCTGTTGCACAGTTCCCCCTGTTTCACCCCAGTCTAAGAGAACACTAGTGAGGGGCAATGTTTTCCCCCACCCACAAAATCCTGTAAAGTGATGTATTTATTGGGTATAAGCCGACCAGGCTGTACCAGATCCCCCTTTACCAAGGTCAGGGATTCCCCTGTGTCCCTTAACCCCTGCGTCTGTACACTATTCACCATGACTGGATGCATGTGTTCCCTCATGTTCACTGGCATGCTTCAAGGGACACACAAACAATCCACTTCTTTTCTTGCACCTGGTTGTGTATTATTGCTCGCCTTTTTGGGATACTGTCTGGCAATATGCACAGTTTCTTTACAGAACCAACATTCATTTCTTCTCTTAGAGAAATCTTTTCTCTGAAACGTGGGGCTAACTGGTTTCGTTGGAGGCTGTGAGGGTTTTAGCTGCCCTGAAGGTGTGCTTTTCCCTTTCTGTTCTGCCACACCCACCTCATTCACTCTCAGAGCAGGTCTGCTCTTGGCATAGCAGTCTGAGAATTCAGCAGCCTCTTGCACTGTTTTGGTATCTCGGTCCTCCAGCCAGGTTTTCAGCTCTGCTGGGCATGCCCAGAAAAACTGTTCTAACAGAGTCACATTTTCAATTTTATCAACAGAGTTTGCCTCAGTTCCTTCCCACCGACATTTTAAAAACTGACGTTATTTCATGGCTAGCTCCTCGTAGCTCATGTCAAGGCTTCTCCTGAGTTTATAGAATTTAGTTCTGTATGATTCAGCAGTTAGTTCAAATTTCTTTAACAGTGCAGCTTTAAGTTTGCTGTAATCATCACTGTTCTCATTGTCCATTTGACCCAATGTATCCTGAGCTTTCCCAGTACGTAGCGGGGATAGCTGGAAGCTCCAGGACTCTCTTGTACTTTTAGCCTGAATACAAACTTTTTCAAAAGAATTTAAAAAGGCATCCATGTCCTCCCTCTCTTTAAATTCAGCTATTAATTTGGAATTCAATTTGTAACCCAGTCCTGTAGTCCCAGTTAAACCTAAGCCACTTACCTGCTCTGGTGCCGCTGGTCAGAGTCGTAGCTTCTCCAGTTCATGTTGCCGCTAGTGCTCCTGCTCCTCACAGTTTGTGTCTCGGTGTTCTTGCTCTCTCTTCTCCTCTGCAGCTCACTGGCGCTCATGCTTCTCAGGGTCTGCGTCTCTCTGTTCTTGCTCTGCCTCTCAGCATTCTCGCTCTGCCTCATGGTGTTCTCATGCTGCCTTCTCTTCTGCAGCTCGCTGTCACTCATGCTCCTCATGGTCTGCCTCCCACTGTTCCCACTCTGCCTCTCATCTCTCTTGTTCTTTCTTCTCCTGGAACTCCAGCTCCATCCTGTGCAACTCAATTTGCAGCCTGAGTACTTCTGGATCCAGGATACAGGTGACCTTCCCCTGCTGCTGTGGCCCTTCACTGACAGTGGCCCTGTTGCCCTCCTCATCAGATCTGGACACTGCACTGGCCGCTAGCCCAGCCACACTCAAGGTTTGGTCCTTTTCAGTCATGGTCCATGACTCGCTGCTCTGGGCATCTGCTACCATCAGGGCATCTATGAGGTTCTGCTTGCTGGCTTTCATCTCAGACGGGACTACTCTGTCCCTGCACAACTGTCTTAAGTAGTCTACAGTGTGCCTGCTGTATTTGGAAGTCAGCTTCCCTAACTACTGCTACTCTGCCTTGCACTTTAGGAAAATAAAATAAAACAGGTAGGAACTTGACTGTACGCCAAGTGATATAGTTCTGTCTCCTTTTAAAATAAAACTGTCTTTTCTTTCTTTGCAAGTGAGCTGATGGTCTCAAGCTGACACGCTGAGCAATAAAAGCTTGTGATACCAAAATATATGCCACTGCTGCCAACCAATCTCTCTCAAACCCACTCAGCAGGTCAGCCCTCTACTCCCAAAGTGCCAACCTCCGAGCGTAGTCTTGGGAACAGTTAACAGAAACAGGGTAACCCTCCTGTCTGTTTTGTCAGTTCGGATCAACCTTTGGTCTCAGTTCTGGAGGGATTCAAACTGTGAACCTCTTGCTAGTGTACCCAATGCACAGACTCAGATAATTCTGTCTTTGGGGGGCCATATATCTTTGCCTATGGGCACCTAACCAGATGTACAGAAATGAACCCTTAAAATCTTTAATAAAGACCTCTGATTAAAACACTTACCTTTTTCCAGTTTGGTATCACCATTCAAGCTTATGTACAGTGTTTGCTTTAACCATATGTACTTCACTTGTAAAGGAAAGAAATTCAAAGACAGATCAAGTAGGCTCTAAATATAGAGTTTTAATAAAATAGATAAAAAAAATTTAAAAATATAAAATACAGAACTATTATTTCACAAGAACCATACAATCTTTTAAAAGAACAAGGTTTTAACAATGCATTTCCTACTACAGTACTTAGATTTTGTCTCTCTCTCTAAATACCTGCCTAAAGTGCTCAAAGATGTTTCTTTGTCAGAGTGTAGATAAAAGTGTCTCTGAAGGAAAACAGAATATTGTTTAAAAAAAAACTGTCTTGACCAACTCCTTTGCATGAGGTCACCTAGCTCCTCCTCCTCCTCTGTCAGAATATATAAAAATATATATCTATACAAAAACAGGATGTCTTTACAAAGTATTAAACGCTGTAATCCTCAGCACAACTAATTTTCTTCAAAATGAGTTTCTTTGATCTTAGGAGCAGTTTCCCCTTTTCCAGGACATCAAAGAATCTTTTATGACTTTGCACAAAAACATCATAGCCTGCTCTTCTTCCTCTAACCGTTATAAAAGTTAATGATCAATCTTAGCAGTTAGGTATCTTCTAGCCTGTAATTAGCTTCTGGCCTTCCGAGTAACACCTTGTATCTAAAATCTGTGTGTGTGTGTGTGTGTGTGTGTGTGTGTGTGTGTGTGATCGCACATGCTGTTTCAGCATTTCTCATGAGAGACAGTCCGTAACCCATTTTTATATTACAAAAAATGATACAATGATCAGAACCAGCTGTCCAAGTGTCACAGAGGTTTCCTTTTTTGCACCTGCTACTGAAAACTATGAGTAGCAGTTATAACGTTGAAGTCGTGTGCAAGTTATTCTTCTTCAAACTTAAGTGTGCTCTTAACTAACACAGTGGTACTCTAAGCTGCCTTTTTTGTTTATTAAACAAACAAAATACTTGAGAGAGATAGTATCATATATGACATACTCATCAATTTATATTGCTTCCATAACTTCCAAAAGGACTGATTATGTAGTGCTCTATATTCTATAAAAGAAATTCTTTGTAAATAAACAGAAATACATTTAACCACTTCAGTTTGTGGCATTGTTTTATGTTGTATTGTGAGAGCGCATCTAGCTTTCTATATAAAATATTTATACATTGCAAAAATCAAATGAAGTGTGCGCTCATGAAAAATCCTCCATGGTCCAGTCCAGAGTATAGTTCCAGAACTACTACCTCGCAGCTGGCTTTAGTAAAAATAGATAACTTTCAGCTCTTTGCCAAAGTATCCCAAATTTTGCAGCATATGGACAGGAAAATAAAAAAGTGCTGATGTGTTTCTAATATTGATGAACATGTTTCATGAGGACATATGCATTCCTCTGTCTTATGCTTCAGTGAGTTTGGTACTTCCACTTTACCATGGCAACAAAGTCCATGATATCCCAATTTACGGCTGAAATTCTAGTGTTTATCAGATGTTTTATTTACATAAAGGACAAAAAGAAATTCATTTTGTGGTAAAAACAGAGAAAATATAACTGATGTACATCACTGTTTCTTATGTTTCTCCATAGTGTGCATACAGTAGGTGATATTTTCCACTGTCTGAGTTTAGTTAATCCTGCTCTAATGTAGTTTGGAGTATGTGGATCTGAGCCAGAATTATGCAGTCTGAGAACCAGTTTTCTGAGCAACCATAATCTATTTATTTAGTTTTTGTTGACCAGGTACGTACACTAGACAAATCCTGCCTATTTTCAGGCACGACCCGGGGGAGGGGGATACAGATGAATGTCAACTGACCTTGAACCAGATTAAGCTGTTGGTGGTATTTTTTTAGTGAATGAGGGCAATTTGGCCAGGACACCGGGGAAATTCCCCTACTCTGTCAGAGGGTATTCCCTGTCCAAGATGGAGGACGCTCTGCTGCCTGCAGTTGCTGGAGCTGTGGAGACAGGAGACCTGGTCTCGACTCCTGTCTCTGTATCTGAGGAGACCACGACAGCTTATCAGACTGTTTTACCTGTATCTTCAGTGTTGGGAGACGATTTGCAGGAGGTGCCTGTGGTTCTGACGATGGTTCGTTTCGACGAGGTTGGTCTGATTCGGCCTGAGTGTTCAGGGGAACCGAAAGTGCAGCACACTTCCTTTGACTCGGAACCTTCGAGTCTGGAAGTGCGTGTGCCGCACGACCATTTGTTGGAGGCAGACCGCTGTCGTATGTCTGCCGAGATGGGCTTGCAGCAGGATCAACGGTGTGTGCAGCAAGAAGGTGTGCCTATGGTTACAGCGGGCACTTTTTTTAAGGACTCTGCAGACTTGCCTTGAGTCTCTGAGAAGGAGCTTTGTCGAATGTCTGTAGAAGCTGTCTCTGGACATTCCTTCGTGGTGGAGGAACCAGTGAGTACTTTTTCGGCGGTGAGCCCGCCCTCTGTATCCCAGGCTGATTTGTTGACTTCTCAGACTTCTCCTATTCAGGTAAACCCTACTGTTGCCCCTGCATGGTCAGTAGATGTGGCGCTTCGGGTGGCAGGATGGGTGCAAGACCCCAAGGTGGGTTCCTGGGTCTCGGGGCCATCCCCTATATGATCCCCTCGACCTGTTCAAGATATGATAATGGATGAGGGAGAACAGATTCCCCAAATTGTGAAAGACCCTATGGACCTTCCTGTAGAGCTCCGTTTGACTCAGAATCCAGTCCTGGACCTTAACAAGGTCCCTGCTACACAGACTCTCCCCGGTTCAGACCCTATGGCTGAAGGGACCTCTGCCATTGTTCGACCTCCCTTTCCTTGAACTGGGCCAGCGAGGTCCTTCTCTTCTTTGTTTAAATTTCCAGTTCTGGCAACTAAGCGTCACAATGCCATCTGGCTTTCCTATAGAGGTGGGCTACCGGACCCCCCTGACCGTGTGTATGTGGCCAGAACACTGTTGAAGGATTCAATGAAGTTTTTTGCACACGAAATATATGCCCTGATACATGTCTCAGGGGAACTAACTTTTGACATTAGTTTTCAGACATCTCGTGGTCTTGACTGTTTTTGGTCAAAATATCATGTCTTGTGTAACACTGCTCTTTGGACCCCATTTCAGGCTATACCCCTCTCAAAACCAGCTTTCAAATAGTTACTGTTATGTTTTGCAATGAGGGAGTAGATGTCTCTAATATTGTTTATTGGTTAAAACAGCGTTGTGCTTTATAAGGTCAGCCAGAGGCAATCTTAGACTCTGAAAACATATGGACAGGGGATTGGAAAATTTAAAGTAATGTTGAATGTTTCTGAATCTGGACCAGTGCACTTACCAAATTCCTTTTTTTTAGGTCGGGATAGAGGAGTTCTGTTTAACCCTGGCCAACCCAAAGCGTGTTATAGATGTGGGGATCCCTCACATCTGAGCAGTGTGTGCGATAAGATTAAATGTAATAACTGTGGTGAAATGGGTCATGTGGGTATGCATTGTCTGAATGACTGCAGGTGTAATCTTTGTGACGAGATGGGCCACACGTTTCAACCATGTCCCTAGGCACATACTAAGGCAACACATGATGGAGGTGTGGATCAGCGTTTTGTAATTACTCAAGCTCAGAAAGCTCACCTTCACACTACATTGAAGCCCCTATAGAGGTGACTCCCTCCCCTAAAGCTTTGGTTTCGAAAGCCTCCTGTAGTACTGTACCTTTGTCAGCTAAAAAGGCTCCACCCCCTGGGAAGGTACCGATCTCAGCATGTCCTATGGAGCTAGAGGATGTGGTGCAGGTCCCGGGCTCTAGTACTATGCCTCCCCCTCGTGAACCTGCCAAAGTAATGTATCGCAGGTCATTACGATCTGGTTCCTGCACCTTATCGTCCCCTCTGAAGGCCTGTGCTGCACCTTCTATTGCACTATAGAATGCCTTTGAGGTGCTTCAGTCGATATCGGACGATGCAGGTGGTGAATCTGACTCTTTCTCTATCGCTTCTTCCCTCCCTGAAGGTCTTGATGATTCTGAAATTCAATTAAGCACAGGCCTTTCACAAAAACGGAAGGCCAAGGTTGAGCTGAAAGGGACTAAGGTAGCTGGAAGAGAAAGACTTGATAGTGCTGGTTACCTCATTTGTGTGCTGCCATGTCACAATTTACCTGCCATACTGTCAATGTAAATAGTCTGAAATGTGTGGACAAAAGACGGCTGGTGTTTTCTTTTTTGAGGCTTTTGCCATTTGGTATTTTTTTTTACAGGATACGAGATTCCATACTGTGCAGGAGATCCGACTGGCTCAACGAGATTGGCTTATGGGTCCTTCTTTTTGGTCTATAGGCCAAGACTTCTGCTCTGGTCTTGGCATTCTAATTAATATTCCCGAGTTTAGACTTTTGAAGCTGTTTGATTTGGCCTCTGGTAGGGCTTTGATTTTGGATTTTTTGCTCAGGCAATGCCCGTACCGGGTGGTGAATGTCTATGCCCCACAACTGAAAACTGAGTGGATAGCTCTTTTTGATTTAATTCATCCTTATTTACATTCTTCTTTCCGAATTTTATTTTCTGCTGACTTTAACTGTGGCCTTAGTCTTCGGGATAAGAGTTCCATTGCTACTACTAAGAAACTGTATTGTGATTCACTTGTACTGGGACGCATGATTCGTACTGCCCGTTTGACGGACTCTTATTTCTCTTTCACGAAACAGCATACTCCCACATTTCAGAAGGGTAGGCTGGCCACCCACATCAATTTTGTTTTTACATCAAGTATTTTGGAAGTTACTTTGGCTGTAGTACAGGCGGTAGCCTTTTCTGACCATAAGCTGCTCTCTGTTAGTTTTGGATCTCCTGCCAGTTGTGGTAAAGGGCCGGGTTTCTGGAAATTTAATGTATCCTTATTACAGGTACCATCATTTCAGCAAACCCTTTTGTCATTTATTCATGCCCGTAAGTCAGCATACCCCATGTATGATGATCCAATTCAGTGGTGGATGGATATGAAGCGTACTCTAACTGGATTGTTGAAATCCTATAGTCGTCATGAAAAGCAGGTCTGATTATCTTGTATATTTACAGAAGAGAGCTCATTTTCAGTCTTTACTGTCACTAGCATACTTGACGGGGCAGGATCTTGTGCAGCAAATACAATTAGTGCGGAAGGACATGTTGGATTTCCAGTCTAAACAGTCGCAACAACTGTACCACCAACATAGCTATGCTGTGAAAGGTACCCAGGAAGTTGTTTGCCTATTTGAATCTAATTATCATCAGATTGACCATAAATCAATGTCATGTCTTATCAATTTAAATGGAGATCTTTGTACTTCTCATTCGGACTTATGTCAAATTGTTACTGACCATACGACTGCATTGTTTTCTCCTCTACCTACTGTGTCAGTGGACCTGGGACAACTGTACGGTGCCCTTGATGTTCCTTCTCCCTCCTTTCAGAGTGCAGAACTTGCATGTCAACCCTTCACAGAAAGGGAAATTCGGTTAGCTATCTCCTCCTTGCCCCTACGTCGGACCCCTGGTCCGGACGGCCTCCCTACTGCCTTGTATAAATTTTTGGGGAACACCTCCTTCCAGAATTGACCTCTGTGTTTGCCTCCTTCTTGCCTCTGAACATATCCCCTTGGAGCTTACTAAGGGCACTTTGATTTATGTATATAAACGGAAAGGTGACATTCAGTCCCTTGACAACTGGCGCCCCCTCTGCATGTTAAATACGGATTTTAAGATATTGACAAAACTTATCGCACAATGTTTGCTTGGGTTAGCTGAAATAGTTATTCACCCGGCCCAATCCTGTTCTCTACCTAACAGGAGAATTTCTGATCACTTGATTCTTCTCCATGAACTATTTTCGCATGGTTTATCAGACTCTGTTTCCGGGCTTATTGTTTCGGGTCAAAAGGCTGCCTTCGACTCCGTTAATCATGATTTTCTATGGAACTTATTGCATTTCCTGCACATTCCTGACAAGATGATTCGTTGGATTCAGACACTTTATAAGACGGCGACTGTTGTTCCGCTGATTAATGGTTGGGCAGGCCCGATGATCCCGGTGAAATGGGGAGTTCGCCAAGGTTGTCCACTGAGCCCTCTATTATATGTTTTTTTTCTGGATGTGTTGCTCCGACGTCTTAATGCCCACCCTCAGATCCGTGCCATCTCGTGTTCGGCCTGCGATGCTTGTTCGCGGCGATTGCATATGCTGATGATGTGTGTTTCCTTGTAGCTGACGAGGCTTCGGCGCTTGTCTCTCTCCAGGAATGTTCCTCTTTTGGTGCATTCTCTGGAGCAAGTATAAACTTTGGTAAGAGCATGGGGATTCGGTTGGGTTCATCCTCCATCTCTTCAGATAACATTGGTCTTTTACGTGTGATAGAAGGCCAAATCAGTATACTTGGTGTTTATTTTGGGATGAGAGATCCTGATTCCTTTAACTGGGAAGAGAAGTTGAAACAGGGCCGAAGCATGGTGACCTCTTGGAACAAGGGTCAGATTGGGAAGAGAAAACATGTTTTTCTGATTAAAACTTATCTTCTCCCTCTGTTCTTGTATTTAAGTTATGTATTCCCCATCCCAAAACAGCTGGAAACAATGGTATTCAGCTTATTTTTTCAAGCCCTTTGGGGCAGTCGGTTGAATCCGATTAAGAGGAATATTACTTACTTGCCTACTTTTGAAGGCGGTGTCCAGATGATTAATCTGTTGCTTTTCTTTACTAGCATTTTCCTTTCGGCCAACCTGCGGCCTTTACTGGTTAACACCCAGAGAGGTGGGAAGCGTGGTTTTACGACTCCTGTAGGTATTGGTTTCATATGTGGGAACATAATTCTTTGGGTGTGTTGCGACAACATGGGGATGTCCCGGTGTACATTAAGCATATGTTTCTCCATTTAAAACAATGGCAAGTGTCGCCTCAGACTCTCATTATGAATCTGCACAAGGCACTGTACAAGACGCTTTTGTCCTCTGTTTGTAAGGTGCAAGCCCCTTTTCCAAAATGTCCAGACAGTTACCTACCCTCACTTCTAGTCCTGTTGCGATGTTCTAGGATCCCGGGCCACATGTGGGACTTCCACTGGTTATCTTGTCACGAACGGATAAATGTGAAAGCAAACCATAAACATAAACAGTCTCAGGATCGATTTTGCTCTAGACCTCTCTGTATAGCTACCCCGGAGACTATTTCACATTTGTTTTTTGATTGCTCTTATATTGAGAATTGGTGGCCTTACTTGGCCAACTCCTGGGATGTTCCTATATTCTCTACAGTAACATATCAAAATGTTATGTATGGTGTCTTTCCCTCTCACTGGTCTCGATGGCACAGAGACACTTTGAACCTTGTACTTCTTGTCATTAAATGGAATATTTGGATGTCAAGATGTATGTTTACCTTGCAACAAAAGTTTTGTTCTCATTTGGAACTTGAAGTGAAGATAGTAGCGGACTTAAAGAAAATATACGACCATGAAAGGACTTTGTATTTGGCATCGTCTCTGTTGGCCTTGTGGACAGCCCTTCCATGGATCACAAATACCAACTCAGCTATAACTTGAAGGACTTATGCAGTATTTTTGTTGTTTTTCCATTTCCTTTTCCTTTTCTTAATTTTGCTTTCTTTTTCTTTTTGGTTTTCCTGTATATTTCTTACTGATGCATTTTATGTTGGCTTGTTTGTACAATTTTTGTTTTCAATAAAAATGTCCCCTACTCTTCTCGATAAGTGCCATGGGATCTTTAACATCCACCTGAACTACCACCAATCCAGGCAGATGGGACCTTGGTTTAACGTCTCATCCAAAAGACAGCACCTCAGAAGTACAGCACCCCTCTCATGCTGCGCTACAGTGTCAGTACTTGGATATTAACCCAAGTGCCAGATGTGGGAACTGAACCCACAGCCCTCTGATCTCTCAGCTTTAGAGGCAAGTGTGCTACCTACTGAGCCACTGACACTGTTAATCAGAGCTATTCAATCAGACATCACAGTTACTGACAAATTTTCTCTTCCTGTTAAACAAATATATGTATACTACTGTGACAGGATAGGCAACCAGATGCAGCTGCTGTTTTTTGTTAGTTTAAAAATATTTTTTTTCTGTTACAAGTTCTGTTTGGGGTGCACTCAAAGATGGCTGGCTAGTCACATGTACAGACAACTGATGGGGGCTGTTAATCTACCGTGAATGTGCTGACTCTATCATGGGAATGTTAACAATAAGTGCTGACAGGAAGGCCAGACAGGAGACAATTAAGTCATAAAGCCATTGTGAGGGTCTTTTCTTGAATATATTTCCATGGCAGACAATAGTGCAGGCGAATGTCATAAAACCTCAGAGATACTGAGGAAGCAAAGAGGGGATGAGGTCACACATACACACACACACACACACTCACACTCACGTGGGGGTGGGGAACTGTGTGAGACTGTCATTCAAAGGGTGAAGCCACTCCCCACAGCCAGAAGGGTATAAAAGAGAGAATTAAACTGGACTTTCTCTCTTGCTCTCTCTTGGACATTCAACATCTAAAGAAAGGGGAGCCCCGTCTTAGGAAGCTACCTAAATGGTGAGTGGAGAACAGCCTAGAGGAAAGTGTCTCTTTAGCTAGTGGGCAGGTAAAGAGTTTTGGTGAGGGAAGCTCAGATTTTTCTAACCATCAACCATCTGTTTAGCTTGCTTTATTTTCCATTTCTTAGTAACATGTAAACATTTTGTCTGATTGCAAATATATCCTGTTTGTAAATAACTGTAGTATCCTCTAGTAAAGAATCTATTTTCGATAGAACCAGTGACTGCCTGTTTATTCACAAAGTAATTGTTATTATTTCTGCTGGACTCTGTTTGCAATCCATCTCCAAAAAGCATTCTACCAATAGTTATTTTGTTGACCTTGGGCTTGGGTAGGGGGGAAAAGGTGGGTTTCCCAATTCCTGGTAAACATCAGATGGTAGTAGAGAATTAAAAGTCCCTGACCAAAACTGCCTTGTAAACTGGGATGGCCACAGGGGCAGTTTTCATCATAACCAGTAGCAGTGAGGTGCAGATTAGTGCACATATTTAAAGCCAGTATTTGTGTGCAGTGTGCTTTCCTGTAGAGGCAGGAACTCTCAGAGAGAGGTAAAAGTCTTACTTGCACACAGGGTAACAGAGTCACAAAACAGGATATACAAAAGGTTACACTGTTTACTAGTGTTTTTTTTTCATTTCTAGAAAACAGCTTAGTGCAGCATAGTTAGAAAAGAGGAATGCCCCAGCATATGGCAGATTTAATGTGCAGCAGCTTTGTGAACTGTGCCCAGACAGGGAAATTGTCTATGAGGGCCTGACAAAGAACAGACTCATGGAAGCCCTGTTGGTGCATGACCAAAGGCAAGGGGTAGACATTATCAGAGGTGTATGACCAAATGCCTGTGCAGTAGGTGACCACTGAGGAAGGTGACCAAGGTAGCAAGACTGAGGTCACAGTGGCTGAGTCAGAGGGGCACCTTGAAGCATGAGTGGGTGGAGCTGTACAGCCCAAACCTGAGCTAAGAGCCAGTGCAGCAGTGGCTCAGAATCAGCTGTAGGTCTTGATGATGGAACTTGTGCTGAAGGAGGCTGAACTGCAGAGGGCAAGGCTGGAGGATGAAAGAGAGAGAGCAATGCTGGAGGCTAAGGAAGGAGAGAAGGCTTGCCAGCATGAAATCTTGATGCTGGAAGACAGAAGGAATGTACAGAAAGAGAGATGGTTTGGCATCATGAAATCCTGATGCAGGAGCAGCCAGTAAGACTTGAGGCAAAGAGAGAAGGCTTGCCAGCATGAAATCCTGATGTGGGTGGAAAGAGAGAAGAACTGACAGCACAAGATCAAGATGGTGAAACTATGCTAGCAAACACCACAGGAAACCATAAGTAATGGTTTAAGGGGCCCAACCCACAAAGCCACAATTAATTCTAAAATGTTCCCCAATATCGGCAGGGGAAGATCTTGATTTATTTTTCAAATCATTTGAGAGGGTATGTGTGCAATTTAAATTGAGCAGAGCTACATGGAATACCCATCTTACACCAATGCTTACTGGCTGTGCTTTGCATACATTTGCTAGAATGGATGATGAGGACTGTATGGATTATGATAAAGTTAAAAGGGTGTTATTGAAATATTTTGAACTGACTCCTGAGACTTATAGGTGGAAATTCAAAGAATTAAGAAAAGGCCCAGGAGGCAGCTGTGTAGAATTGCATGTCCAAATGCATGCCTATCTAGACCATTGGGTGGATCTGGCTAAAGCTAGGACTGTAGAGCAAATAAAGGATTTGTTTGCAAGGGAGCACTTTCCTAAAATTGTACCTGAGAACCTGCATGTATGGCTACTGGACCAGGCATGCAACTCCTTGAGGGAAGTAGCAGAAAGTGTTGTTTTGTATGTGGCCAGCAGACCACATGCACAATAAGATCAGAATCTCAGCTTTTGCAGTTTCCCCATTGTCGCACCACTCAGGGTCAAAGATCTTTTGCTTATAGGGCTCCCAGCTGGCTGAATGGTCTCAGCACTGACATCTCCTCCATTCCCAAACTAGGCATATTCAAATCCAGGCTCCACCTTCATCTCACTACCTCTAACTCCTGTGACTGCCTCATCTAATCAACCCTACTTACCACTACCTTAGACTCTGCCATGCTCTTCCTACATAGCACTTATTTCTTATTCTACCTTTAGTCTCCCACTACCCTCCCCTCCCTCCCTGCCTCCCTCCCTTCTACCACCAGCACTTCTCCCTATGGTGTTGACAATGTCGCTGGCTGCTCCTACCTTCCTATGTGTCCCCCTGTTGTTCCCCCTTTCCTCCTCTTCTCTTTCTGTTGGCTCTGTTCTGGTTTTCTTTTATGTGGTCTCACTCAGTTTCATATTATCTGACTACTGCACTGTTTACTTGCAATGTTGTTATTTTGTTGTATTTCCCATCTTGTACTGCAACTGATGTGGAACCTTTGTAAAAGAGCCTTGGCTCAAAGGTACTTGTAATCCTAGACCTAAATAAATAAAATGGGGGTAGGGCAGCACACGATTTTAAGGGGACCCAGGGAGGGCAGCCCAAAGTAAACCAGCCTGCACCTGAGCCCAAAACAGAACCCATCGGTCTTAATGGGAAGAAGGAGTCAAGGGCAAAGAAATGCTGCATTTGCCTGAAAGTGGGGCATCTGTCTTATGACTGCCCTACAAACATGAGAAAAAGGCAAAAGCCTGGGGGAGGGCTGATCAGGACAAGACCCAGCAGATAGCAGCCTGTGCATGCACTGTAGTGTCACCAAACTCCTCCATGCATATGCACTTTATCCCAGTTAATGGGACAGTAACTCAGGGATTGAGGGACACTGGCACCTCCATCTCCATGGTGAGGCAGGATCTGATCCAGGCAGAGCAGATTCTGCTGGGACAGTTTTCCAAGATTCGGGGTGTCACGGGTCCAGTGGTCCAAGTGCCAATGGCTTGGGTCTTCCTGAGCTAGGAAGGTGGACATGGGGTACAGAAGGTGGGAGTTGTACCTGATCTCCCTGTGGATGTGATAATGGGGAATGATTTTGACCCAAGGGAAACCCTAGTGTGTTTTACTACCAGTAATCAGGCAAAAGGGCAAGCTCCTGAGGGTGAGGAGGGGGTGACACTGCCTGTGCTAACCCCAGGGTTTTAAATAATTGATTAGCAGTTTTTTCCTGGGATAATACTAAATGTACAGAAAGTATTTATATAAGTTTTCTAGAAGTGTTATGTTTGTTAAACACAATGAGGCAAGTACTATGCATTTTTACAATGTTTTAGCACTTTTATGAGCAAAACACTAATCAATTTTTAGAGTTAAATAAAACTCTGTAACCCCTCCCTCCACAGCTAAGGAAGTGGATAGTGTGAGTGAGGGGCTAGCTAGGAAAAGCAGCACTGAGCCCCAACTGCAAATAGAGGAGGTATCAGCCAGGGTAGATTTCCTTCAGAAGGAGAGTTGCAGAGGCTCAGACTGGAGGAGCTGGGCAGAGCTTAGCTGGCTGGTCCTATTCTCCAGAAACTGAGAGAGATAGCAGATAGAGTTGAGGACTCTCAGAGGAGCAAACTGTCTGCTTACTAGGAAAATGGGCTGTTGTACAGGGAGTGTACACTATGGGGGGGGCTAGAGGGAGACCCACTCTGGCAGCTGGTAGTCTCCCAGGACTACCACAAGCAGCTTTTGTCCCTGACCCATGACATCCTTTTTTCAGTCCAACTGGGTATTAAACACACCAAAAGGTGGATCACCAACAACTTTTTGCTGAGTATGTACACAGATGCGGCAAATGACTGTCGGACTTGTCCACAATGCCAGAGGGTGGTAAAGGTAGGGGACAAGGCTAAGGTGGCTTTAGTGCCCCTGCCTATTATTAATATGCCCTTTAAGGGTATAGCCATAAACATACTGGGGGCTCTGAGCTCCCCAAGTCACACAAGCAAAAGATACATACTGGCTGTCATGGACTATGCAACCAGGTACCCCGAGGCAGTGGCCATGTCCTCCATTGAGGTAGAAAAAGTGTCTGATGAGCTCCTAGGAATCTTTAGGTGAGTGCAATTTCCCCAGGAGATTTTGTCTGACCAGGGGACATACTTGATGTAATCATTAATGGCTAGTCTGTGGGAGAAGTGTGGGGTGAAACAGCTCCATGCCACACCCTATCACCCTGAGACAAATAGCCTGGTCGAGTGGTTTAATGGGACCCTTAAAACTATGCTCAGAACATTTGCTGACCAACACAAGAGGAAGTGGGAAAAATATTTACCCCCTCCTCCTGTTTGCATACAGGGAAGTTCTTCAGAAATCCACAGGGCTCACACCGTTTGAGCTCCTTTTTAGTCACAGGGTGAGAGGACCCCTAGATTTAGTCATGGATGAATTGGAAGGTGGTCTTGCCTCCAAAGAGGACTATGTTGTGAAGTATGTCCTGAATTTCAGGACCTGACTTAAGGAGCTAATGTGGCTCACCCAGGAGCACCTAGCCACTGCACAACAGCAGCAGAAAACCTGGTATGACCATGGGGCCAGAGTCTGGGAGTACCAAGTCAGACAGCGAGTGATAGTACTTGTCCTAGTCCAACAAAATAAACTGCATAAAGTGTAGGAGGGCCCATTCTCCATAATCAGGAAGGTCAGTAATGTTAACTATGTAAGAGGGCAGCTTGACAGAAGGTGCAGGCAGAGAATATATCATGTGAACATGATAAAGCCCTACTATGATGAGAAATGGGCCTTGCTGTGTGCAGCATGCCAGAAGAGGAAAATGAGGCTGATCCTCTGGTGGAACTCCTTGGGGGAGGAATCCTCAGTGGATAACTTCACTCAGAGTAGCTGACACCAGCCCAGGCAGAGGAGATAAGGGGGTGCTGAGAGCATTTGAGGGCATGATCACAGGGAAACCAGGGTTCACCACCATGGCTGAACACCACATGGGCACTGGGACCCAAGTGTCACTGAGGCAGTCCCTCTAAAGGGTACCAGAGGGGTTTAAGCAGACTATGCAAGAGGAATTCAAGGAAATGTCAGCCCTTGGAGGGATCCTAGCATCCAATAGCCTTTGGGCCTTGCTTGTGGTCCTGATTCCTAAGAAGGATAGTACCACACAGTTCAGTGTTGACTAACAGAGGCTCAACAGCTGTGTGGCATCAGATACCTACCCCATGCCCAGAACAGATGAGACCTTGGAACAGCTGGGGGGAGCCCGGTTCCTGATCATGATAGACTTTATGAAGGGCTACTAGCAGATACCCCTAACACCTGTAGCCAGGGATAGATCTGCTTTCATTCCATTGTTTGGCCTATTCAAATTCTGAGTACTGCCATTTGGGATGAAGAATTCACTGACAAGCTTGCAGCAGTTTGTGGATTGCATTCTGTCCAGGGCAGGTGAATATGGACTAGCATACATTGATGACTTAGCCATGTACAGCCAGACATGGAAGGATCACATCAAGCATGTGAGGAAGGTGTTCCATCAACTGAAGGCTGCAGGGCTGACAGGTAAGATGGAAAAATGCCAAGTAGGCATGACCAAAGTGTCCTACCTTGAGTAGTGGGTGGACAGTGGATGCATCCATCCATAGCCAGTGAAGGGTGATACCATCCTGGCCTGGCCCAGCCCTGACACTAAGAAACAGGTAAGGGCATTTCTGGGGACAGCTGGGTACTACAGGAGGTTTGTCCATCACTATAAGGGACACTGTCAACCCCCTTAGGTCTCAAAGTGTCCCCAGTTTAAAAAAAACATATTTTATGACTGTCAACATTCAGTAAAGTTTGCTTATGTAGCTAGGAGTTTGATTCTGACTCTTATTTTCTTTAAAAAAGTGAAAAACAGACTGCCCAACATACTGGTGTTATCACACCAAAACAGGTTTGTTTACATCCCTTGAACAACTCCAAATACGTCTTTCCTGGACTTGGGAACACCCACAAAACAGTCTAGCCCCTCATGATGCAATGGGAGTTTAGGATGCTTCTTTCTTATGAGTGACTATACTGGTTGGGTGTGTTTCTAATGCTCAGAAATTATGCAGTAAGAACAGAACCAGGGTTGTAAACAAAACAAGGTTGTTTATAAATATACATTGCCATGCTTTTCAGTTTTACTAAACAAGGAGACAGACAAAACAAACAGCAACATCAGTGAATTTTAGAGAGGGTAAACAATTATAAAATGTGGCATTTCAACTAGAAATAATATGAGGAAAAACAGGTTGACAGTGTCCCTTATAGCACTATAGTGATATGGCCAAGCCCTTGAGAGACCTGATGGAAAAGAAAATGCCAGAGAAAGTTCTCTGAACAGGAGCTTGTGAATCTGCCTCATGATAGTTGAAGGAGACTTATGTGGGTCACCCATGCTCACTAGCTTCAATTATGATCTCAGGTTTACAGTGCATGTGGATGCTTTGGACCATGGGCTAGGCAATGTCCTGAGCCAGGTTACACTGCAGGGAGAGGAGCATCCCATAGTGTATCTGAACTGGAAGCTTCTGCCAGGGAAGAGGCATATGCCACAATTGAGTAGGAGTGTCTAAGGACACTGTGGGCCCTTCAGAAGCTGCAACCATATTTGTACAGGATGTAGTTCACTGTGATCATAGATCATAATCCTCTGACATGGCTCCACAGGACTAGTGGGCAAAATATAAAACTATTGAGCTGCTGTTTGTTCCTACAGTCTTATAACATGACCACCCAACACTGAAGTGGTGTGCAGAATGCCAGTGCAGATGGAGTGTTGAGGCAGGGCTAAGTGCATGGCATGGTCCTTTAGGCATTCCCCAGTCCCTGCATGAACAGCAGTGTCTCTTGGGGGTCACCCAAAAGAGACATGCCTTCATAGGCAGGGAAGTGGGAGATGTGACAGGATGCCTTTATACTTTTCTGTTAGTTTAAAAATATTTTTTTCTGTTACAAGTTCTATTTGGGGTGCACTCAAAGATGGCTGTCTGGTCACACGTACAGACAACTTATGGGGGCTGTTAATCTGCCATGAAGGTGCTGACATTCCTGTGGGAATGTTAACAGTAAGTGCTGACAAGAAGGCCAGACAGGAGACAATTAAGTCATAAGGCCATTGTGAAGGTCTTTTCCTGGATATATACCCATGGCAGACAATAGTGGAGGTAGATGTCATAAAACCTCAGCGATACTGTGGAAGCACAAAGGGAATGAGATCACACACACACACACACACACACACACACACACACACACACACACATGGTGAGGAATTGTGGGAGACTGTCACTCAAAGGGTGAAGTCACTCCCCACAACCAGAAGGGTATAAAAGAGGGAGTTGAACTGGACTCTTGCTCTGGGACATTCGACATCTAAAGAAAGTGGAGCCCTGCCATAAGAAGCTAGCTAAATGGTGAGTGGGATATACCATGTACAAGGCGACCGCAATTGAGCGCTTTCAAAAAGGGTGACTCAATCACAACACCTGTGTACAGGGTTACCTAGCAGGGTAGTGACTGGATACGGGGGAGGGGGTTATGTGACTACAGCAATGGGATGTCACTATATATACACAAGTGTGGGGGGGCACATTGTGTGTCGGGCGGAACAGGAGGAAGGGTATGTGGGGTGTAGTGCAGCAGTCAGCTGCCGAGCTGGCCATGTGGCATGGTGGGTAGGTGGCAGGCTGGGGTTGGGAGGGTGCCAGATTCAATTCTGGGCACAATCGTGTTTTTGTGTTGGGTAATTTTTGAAATTTTTTTTTTAGGTTTTACACACACATACACACACTCAGGTGTGTGTGTGTGTGTAAACTCAAAATACACCTGGAGTTGAGAATCTTTAAGTAGGGGGTGTGGGCGTGCAGTCCCCCATGTAACATAGAAAACCAGTCACCGGTGTTCCAGTTGCTGTGAGTGTACATCACCATAATTCATTTTTGGCGATGTACACTTGCCCTAATGGTGATCACTATTCCACAATTGGAATTATGACTTGGAACCGAGTGGGTGGAGCACAGCCTAAAGGAAAGTATCTTTGTAGCTAGTGGGCAAGTAAAGAATTTTGGTGAAGGAAGCTCAGATTTTTCTAACCATCAACTGTCTGCTTAACTTGCTTTATTTTCTATTTCATAGTAATGTGTAAACCTTTTGTCTGACTATAAATATATCCTGTTTGTAAATAAATGTAGTATCCTCTAGTAAAGAATCTATTTTTTAAAACCAGTAACTGGTTGTTTATTGACAAGGTAATTTTTATTATTTCTGCTGGAGACTGTTTGCAGTCCATCTCTGAAATGCACTCTATTATTGTAGTGACCTTCCTGAGCTTGAGCAGGGGGGCAAAGAATGGGTTTCTTGATTCTTGTTAAAAATCAAGCAGTGGCAGGGAATTAGAAGTCCCCAGCCAAAACTGCCTTGTAAGTTAGGATGGCCCAAATGGCAGTTTTCATCACATTTACCATGTATGAAAATACTTAAGTAATACACTATCAGGGTTATCATTTTTCACCCAGCCTTCACAATATTCTTTATTAGTAATATTTGTTTTTATAGGGTTTAGTCTACTTCTCCAAAGTCCCTAGGATAAACTTAAATTATTGTCTTCAAATGTAACAAAGAGGGAAAACATAACTCAGATGTAAACACATTGCGATCATTGATGTTTTAATAAGATATACCTTTCTTTTTTTGTTTGATATTTTCACACATTTAATTTGAGTTTCTTGTAGCTTGAAGCATCCATCCAAAGCATACAACCAGTATTGAAATGGGGGTATCTACAATAGAGACTTCTGCTATTTCACCTCTGGTGGTGCTCCCAGTGTTACAGCTATACTTTTTGTAAAGTTAGTCTGAGCTCCCTGGTCAAAGACATTTTGTATAGCTTGTGTGGATGATGCATCTTTAAAGAACAGACACACATCTGTGCATGGCAAAGTTTTAAGTGCTAGTTGTGTATCGCCTAATGATATACCACTAAATACTGGACACTCTTGGATCTTCCTTAATGGAGGTTCTAATGTAAATATATATACAGCAGAGGGCTAAGAGGGCACCCCTGTCATACCCCTCTTACAGCTTTAATGGGATCCTCTTCCCACCCATTCATAACTGGTAATATGATTGCCTGCCTGTAAATAACTTGTATGTATATCACAAACACCTCTGGGATGTCATAATGCCATAAAACATGGGACGTATCAAGCTAGGGTGAAAGGGGGAGAACTTGTAGCATCTAGGGTACCTTATGCATTAGAAAGAGGTATAGGGCAGACTGGATGGGCCACAAGGTCCTTATCTGCTAACAACATCTATGCATCTATGTAAAACTTGTAACATGTAATCATGTAATATGCAGTCATGTGCCTTTTGTTGGTCAAAAACATAACATGTCATAAGCTGGCAAAGTGGAGTTGATGGCTCAGGCACTGGTGCCTTACCTCCCACCACACCAGTGACCCATATTCAGGAACGGACACTGATCACTTGGGGGTCATCTGGGGGGGAAGGGAGGATTGAGTGTCCCCAAAGATGGCTCTTTTTCTTCAGGGAGGGGATTAGTGTGACTCACTGCCTGCCTGCTATGTGGAAGTGTCCAGGTGGCAGCACAGCTTAGACACACAGTATGCAACAATTCAAAGGCTTTTGAGGACCTCTCCATGGAGGTGGAATTCTTCACTATGCCACTGCACGTAGTGCACTTTAGGGGAACAGAAAATAGAAAAATGGTTGGCACAGGCTATGTGATGCCCTACCCACCTCCCTTTGTTCTGCAGCATTGCCCTAGCTCTGACTTGTATCTAGAACCTGTGTTTCTGGGTGGGCAAAGGACAGCCCTCCCCTTCCCTGCCCTGCCATGGGGGGGGGGAATCTGTGAGGGATCTGAGGCCCAAGACATGAAGAGATGGATGCCAGATGGGAGGAGGCAGGGATGGGGCTAAGAACCTGCCCGTACCAACCAGCAGGTAAAAAGCTTTGTGGAAAAAAAAAAACAGCATATCGATTTGTAGAACTAGTTATTCATTTTTTCTCCAGGTTATGAATGATAACTAAATTATTATATATGGACCACCAAGGTACAACATTTGGCTGATAGGGGACTAATACAAGTAAAAGCAGTTTTGGGTAGTCTGACAGCTAACATCTGTGTGAGAATTTTGACATTATTGTTTTGGGTCTCCAGTTCATGATGTTAAACCTGTCACCATTCTTATGCAGGAATGACATCAATGCTTGTGACATAGTAACAGGTAAATTTCCAGACTCCAGGATTTACTTATACAATAAAACCAGTTTATGTCCTATGCATTCACCTAACTTTTTATAAAATTCTTGAGTCAATATATCATTACCGGGGCTATATTATGATTAAGTGTTTTGATGGATAATAATACTTCTGTTAAACTTATAGGGACCATTAAGGCTATTGTCATATTAGGAGGTACTGTACTTCTGGAATGTTCACTTCATCAAAAAATAATGAATTCTCATGAAATTCAGGTGTACATCAAATGTTTCTCGTACACAAGACTGAATTAAATTTTTCATTTCTCCTACAGAATGGAAGATGTTATGAGCTGTCGAAGATTTCAGACCAGTCATTATTCTTTTGTGTACACAGTCAGTACAGCTCTTACAAATGCCAAAACTTTATGTCCCCAAGTATCTGCCTGTGCTTCATATTTTAACGAGAGAGTCTTATTATAGTGATACATAAACATTTCTTGTTTTACTCTTTGTATTTGGTCTGATAGAGCAATATTTTGTTCATGTATATTCAAAATCGGTTCTATGTCACCGCAGTTACAGAAAATATGCCAACCATCACTGCAGTGACAGCACAACACCACCAATTGGAATTGTGCTCTTGCTGTACAAAAGTGTGTTTGGGGCTCTGACTCCCACATCACCTGCACTTTAGATTACCAACTCCGAGTTGGAATTGGTTTGGGGGAGGCAGTGAATTCCCCAGAGACAGCAGTGCTGGGAAACCAGCAGACCATCACAGCGAACTGTTGATTTTGTCACAGTGATGGTCTTCGCTGTGTTCCCATCACTATGGGACCTTCAAAATCAGTAAATGTAGACAGAATCTTAAGATACTGTAGATACTGGCCAAGATATTCAAAGGCATTGCATCTGGCACAACTGAGTTGTGCCAGCACACCCCAGAACTGTGCCCTGGGATAATATTCAAAAGTGGGAATTGCACAGCACAATTCCCATTGTGCCAGGGCACAAAGATAATTTATGCAGCACATCTCTAGGGGTCATGCCCATGCATATGCAGCACATCCCGATATTCAGCCCAGGATGTGTGGTGCATTTGCTGGCACATCCCAGAGATGTGCAGCATACCTGGGCTCAAAGTTGAGCCCGTAAAAAAATGACACAAGTGCTATCCACCCACCAGTGGGCCACTGTATTGCTGTGTGCAACATAGCAGCCACCAGCCATGGGTGACAACCCCCCCAGCACCATGCACAAGCACACACAATAGTCCCTGGTGATCCAGTTGTTCTCATCTCCCCTCCTGTACCTGCGATTGCTGTGATATTAATAAAATGAAATTCCATGATGGTCCAGTGGTTCCCTCCACCGCACCTGAATTCCTGATCACCGTTAGAATGTGACAATTACCGTCCCTGGTAGTCCAGTGGTATCACCCACCCCCACGCACACAGGACTGACCCACCCATCTCCCCCGTGGTCATTGGTGATTAGCATACCACCTGCATACCACGGTGGCTACCACAAATGACAGCTTATAGTAGTTGCTGCATGCTCCTTAGTCAACACTGTGGACCAATGGGCTTGCAGTGCATACTATAATAATTCACAACTTTAGTGAATGACTGTCTTCATTACAAATTGTGAATTATTACAGTATGCACTGCAAAGCCCATTAGTTCACAGTGTGGACCAATGAGCTTGCAGCAACTACTGTAAGCTGTCATTCGGTGGGCAGCTGCGGTGGTATGTGGGCAGGTATGCTGCCCGTCAATGACCAGGGAGCCTGGGTGGGCTGGGGTTCCTATGTGGTTGGATGTGGGGGGTATCACAGGACTACTAGGGAGGTTAATTGGCACATTACAATGGTGTTTGGGGAGTCGGGTGAGGACATTAATTACATTACTTTCATGGTGATCACAGGAATGGAATGGGAGGGGGAACCACTGGTCCACCAGGGGAATTCTATTGCATTATATCATGGCGCTCAGGGTTATGGGTTGGGGAGGAGGTACTACTGCAGTCCCTGTACCAGGGACTGCATGCTGTGCAGGGTGCCAGGCACATTTCGCTGGCCGGCCCTGCACAACACATGCAAATGTGGCCATAATGACATGCAAATGGTCCCATTTGTGCCATGCATGCATAATGGCCCCATTTGCTAATCCAGGTCTGAATATCTGGATATTGTGCATGGTGCAGCTACAGTTGCGCTGGAGCATTCCTAGTCCAGGTATTCAGACCTGTCTGGGGATGCGCCAGCACATTGTGTTTGCGCCATGGCACATCTCTTTTGTCCCTTTTATCCCTTTGTTGCTCCAGTGCACCTCAGTTGCACTGTGCACCCACTTGCGCCATTGCCAGGTGCACTTTTGAATATCGGGCCCATTGTGAATCACAGCTGTGCTTTGCTTTCTTTAGAAATAAATTGTTATCATCTGTTTTTGAATCTTTCCACCATTCCATGATTGTGTCATATGTGCCCATTCTTAATGTTCTGGCCTTATACCGTTGATACCACCTATTCCCTACTTTTTCACTTTGCATTAATTGATTGTTTTGGTGCCAGAGCCTTGGTTTTGTTTGTGACATATGTGTTGGTGAGAAGCAATTATAAATTAGGCCAAATGATTGGATGTTTCAACAGCAACTGTTTTTGCACCTTTTGTCATTATATTATGAGAAAAGAACAGATAGTTTATGTGAACTGCCAGAGTACCTCTTGTACAGGTTTTACTTTCCGTTGCATGTATGATTTTATATCCATTAATTTTTGCTTATCTTTTAAAAGTTTGTGTCACTGAAAATGTTGGTTGTTTCTTGTCCTTTGTCTGAAAAATTGAAACCACAATTGAAATCTACTCCCATAATAACTAATGTACTAGTGTGCAGTTATGGTTGGACTTGTTTAAACAAAGTCATCCTAGTTGCAATTGTTTAAGGAATGTAGACGTTAACACGTCTATATTGTTTGTGCATAAAGTCCACATCCAAAACCAAAGATCTTCCTGAACATACAGTATATCTATGAACCTGTGCACATTAAATCCATACTGTTTAAATAAGACAGCAATACCACCACACATCTCAGTTCCTTGAGAAGAAAAAGAGCACCCAGAACCCCAGAATGTTTTAGCTTGTGTGATTTCATGTCTGGACTTAATCCCTATATCCTGAAAGAAAATAATATTTCCAGGTAGTGTGTCTAACATAGAAAATGTCATAAATTCTTTGTACTAACCTTGAATACTATTTACATTCAAGGTTATTGGTAAAGGACAACTAAATAGCTATTTCTGTGGGGGCCGCTAACTTAAAAAACTAAAATCGTGATGCGGTAGAGCCAGGGGTGCCATTTTAAAATATAGTGCTCCTTACCATTTTAATATTGGTTTAACCCATTTTCAGTACGTTTTTAACTTTGTAAGCAAAGACCCCCATAGTTTGAAAGTTGGCACAGTGATCTAGCCATAAGATGGCACCAACATGAGATGTGTTTATATCATTGGAGCAAGACACCCAACACAGACTAATAGAAGCCCTATGTACTGGGCCTTTTTAGCTCATACATTAAAACTTCTAAATCCCACCAACATGCCAATTGGCACCTAACACATGTGTCAGAGTCTGCCTCGCCACAGGTTCCAGCATCAGTCCCACTGTGATAAGTTGTAGAAAGCTGCCAGTTAGGTATCCAGGTGTAAAGAAGCTATCTCTTGTACTCTACACATCTAAGCTTCTTTAATGATAGAATGGGGTGAGCATCAGGGTTGACAACTCTGAGGCACACCCCATAGCTGATTTGCAAAGATGCAGGAGAGGTCAAATTGTAATGTTTTTTCCTGTTGCTGCCTGCAGGATGGGGGTGGGGGTGGGTTGTTAGGGTTGGAAACCCTAATGTCACATTTCCCTACTTTTGTTGATTTAACCCTAACTAGTGCATTAACAACGTTTTTTGCAATGAATTTCTTTATTTTCTGAGATAGTATAATTGTATCCTCATTTGCCTGTGGGAGTGCCCTGTACTCCCATCTCTCCATAGATGCACACATTTACTTTTTTAAAAATTTAAATGTACTAGATATGATAATGGCTGGGTAAATTACAGAAATCTAACACAAAGGGTTAAAACTGAAATCAAAAGGGCTAAGGCAGATTTCGAATTAAAATTGGCAACACTATCAAAAGACAGTTACTGTGCAAGGCTTTTTATGCACTTATAAATAAAACAAAAGGGATTAATCATTCAGTGGGGCCCTTAAAAACTTCAAATGGTGACATCATAGCCATATAAATGATATAGTGGACATCCAGTATCAATACTTTTCAACAGTATTTAATCCCAAATCTAGCATAACCTTCTCTAAAAATAAATCAGATACTGTACAAGGGAATCTGTGCCATTTCTTATTGATCCAAAAGATTTAGTTATTAGATTAAAGAATGGAAAACCTAATAAATACCCTGGACTGGATGGACTACACCCCAGAATAATAAATGAATTAAGCACCAAGCTAGCCCCACCATTAGCTCATATATTTCAAACTTCCCTGATGGATGGAGAGACAGTCAAGGCAAGGAAGATAGCTACAGTTATACCACTGTTTAAAACAAGGACTAGGTCAGATCCAGCAAATTACAGACCTGTCAGTTTAACAGCCATTTTATCTAAATTAATTGAAGGTATAGTAAAGGATTACATTATAGATGTCCAGGACAAAGCTAACCATAGGAATAAGACACAACATGGGTTCACAAAGGGCATCTTGCCAAACAAACATGATACAATTTTATAATAGAGTAAATATGGCATTGGATATAGGGAAATCTGTTGAAGTGACATTTTTGGATTTCTCCAAGGCTTTTGACAAGATCCCACATTCCGAATTAATATTAATTCTCCATATAAGCTAGATGTACATAACAATATAGTAAATTGGATTCAGTCATGGTTGACAAATAGGAGGCAGCGGGTGTGTATTAAGGAAATATACTCCAAATGGGTGGAAGTCCCGAGCGGGGTGCCTCAGGGTTCCGTGTTGGGACCATGTTTATTTAATATCTATATTTCATCCATCCAATACACACATGATAAAATCTGGTTAACCAAATTCACTGATGATTGCAGGCTGGGAGCTATCATCAAAAACCAAAAGGATGTTGTTGCCTTTCAACAAGCTTTAAGATTATATCCATGCTTGGTCATTGGATCACAAATTGCAGTTAAATTATGATAAATGTATGGTCTTGCACATTGGGAAGAAACATCTGAAATATATATACACATTAAATTCAATTGCATTAAAAAAATGGAAGAAGAGAAAGATTTGGGCATCACAATTACACATGATCTTTCCTTTAGGGCTCACTGCAAAAACATAGTTCACAGAGGTAATCAGATCCTAAACTGTATCTTCAGACATATTGACAACAGAAAACAAGAGGTCCTGGTCCCCCTGTATTCACGTTTAGTTAGGCCTATTTCAAAGTATGGAGCTCAGTTTTGGTCACCTTTTAGGAAGGGGGAAATACAACTCATTGAAAGGGTACAAAAAGGGCAACTAGAGCAATTATTGAAGTTAAGGGGAAAAATTATCAGGAAAGACTAAGTATCCTACACATGTTTACCCGAGAATATAGAGGAAGATGGGAGTTTATGCACTTTGTTTACAAGGCATGGATGGATAATGAGTTATGGGATACTTTGGGGCTTGATTTAAGGGAACATACATATTACTCACTCTCATCCTTTGCAATTAGCAGAGAAGAAACATAAATTGACAAAAAGCTATAAGTGGTTCAACCAGAGGGTAGTCCCAATGTGGAATGGACTCCCTATGGAAGTCATAGGATGCACTACCATGGAACAGTTTAAAAAGAAGTTGGATAACTATGTACTGGGTAATATGTAGCTTACACAGTATTTAAGTGAGCACCATGGACAAAAGTCTATTACCAAACTCTGTACTTACCTATGATACCTATGATATATGTTACTGTGGAAGTGAGGGGCACAGAGGGCCCAGCATTTCCATTTGTTACAAAACACCAATTTCTTTCTTTTGTTACATGGCTTGTTAAACTTCCAATGTTATCCTAAGGGAAATTGCATTTTTAGTTTTTTATATTGTCCCTAAATAATTTGGGGTGGGATGTGTGTTATCATTGTAGTACTCGGTAAGATATATAGATTGTCTCTTAAGTCTAAACATTGACAGAGTTATGGCTTCTTAAACTTCCAATGTTATCCTATAGGAATTTGCATTTTTTAGCATTTGTGGTTATTTATATGGCCCCTAGATTTGGGGAGGATAATGTGTCATTCTTGGAGTACTCATTAAGACCTTTGTTTTGATGCATAGATTGTCCCTTAAGTCCAACTATTAAGGGAGTTATGGCTACTTAAACTTCCAATATTATCCTATGAGAATTTGACTTTTTTAATGTTTGTGTTTTTTTAATATAGCCTCTAGATTGGGGGGGGGGGTGTTATGTGTCATTCTTGCAGTGCCCTTTAAGACCTTTGTTTTGATATATAGATTTTCCTTTAAGTCAAAATATTGAGGGAGTTATGGTTTCTTAAATGTCCAATGTTATCCTATGGGAATTTGCATTTTGTAATGTTTGTATTTTGTATATGGCTCCTACATATTTTTTTGGGAAGTATGTGTTATTCTTGCAGAACTCATTAAGACCGTTGGTTTGATATATAGATTGTCCATTATGCCCTAATACTGAGGGAGTTATGGCTTGTTGAAGTTGAAATGTGTGCAAAAATTATGTCCAAAATCCTTTTTCGTATGAAGGCATCCTTTCTTGTGAAACAAAAAAAAAACGACATGAAAAAGGATGCCTGCATATGAAAAAAAGAATAGGGAAAACAATTAAGCCCAGATTCTTTTTTTGTATGAGGGCATCCTTTTTTGGATGAACAAAAAAAGCATTTGGAAAAGAATCACTGCATACAAGAAAAGAATCCAGAAAAAAAAAAACAAGTCCAAAATCGTTTTTCATATGCAGGGATCCATTTTCTTATGAATGAAAAAAAGCATACAAAAAAGGGATCCCTTCATAAAAAAAAAGAATAGGAAAAAAAACATCTAAGTCCAAAATCTTTTTTCCTATGAAGGGATCCTCTTTCATATGAACAAAAAAAAGTATACGGAAAAGGATCCCTTCATACAAAAAAAGAATCGAGACTTTATTTTCTGATTCTTTCTTCATATGAAGGGATAATTTTTTATGAGCTTTTTTCATTCCTATGAAAAAGGATCCCTTCATATGAAAATAGAATTGGGGAAAATAACCTAAGTTTCAATTCTTTTTTCATATGAGGGGATCCTTTTTTACAAAAAAAATACCACCAACAGTTTAATCTGGTTCTATAAGTCAGTTTATATCTGTACACGTATTCCCTTTCCCTTGTCCCCCGGGTCGCAGCTGGGAATGAGCTGTGGCTCAGTGTACCTCTCCCTGTCACAAACTTTCAAATAAATTGAAAAATGTTCATATGGCCAAGTTCTTTTTTCAATTGGCCATATGAAAAAAGAGGACGCGAGTCACAAAAAAGGATGTAAAAATGTAAAAACAAAACACACATTTGGGGTTATTTTTTAAACAGTTAAGTGCAGAATCCACATAACAGGGTCCCACTGACCATGATACATGTGTTAGTGTCTCTGCAGGATGTCATTTTTGTGGGTTTTGAAAATGTTTTATTGAAAAAAATGGAAATCAGATGGCAGCCATATAGAAAAGGATTGACCCCATATGAGAAATGATCCTTTCTCATATGAACTAAATAATTTCTTCATTCCAAGTAGCTATCCAAAAAACAAAAATGTGCATGCCCAGAAACAAAATGTTAAAATTTAATAACTTTGGAACGGAATAATTTTTTTCACCAAACCAGCAAAAAGCACATCTGTGGTCAGAGCCCTTTCTACCATGAAAATTTCAGACCAAAATTTCAAACCATCTGGGCACAAAGTGATGACAAAATAAACCCCAGCAATTTTTGTACATTTCTTTTGCTATTTGCATCTCAGAATCTGCCCATCTGACTAGAATGAAACTTGGCACAGCAAGAGAACTGCCACACAAGACTATGAAGGCAAAATTTCATGCAAATCTGTAGAACAGTTGTGAAGATATTAAAGTGCAAAATGTGAGTTTTAAGATAGAAACCCCTGCCTGTGTTTAGGTCAGTACAGTGCCAACAAAAACACATTGTCAGTTGTTGCACAGACAAAATGCCAAGAGCTAAAACTATGGGTCAGCAATACAGTGTGAATGGATGACCATGCATTTGGGGAGGGGATGGAACTTGGGGTGGAAAAAATTGGTGGGGGGCATTTACTATTCCAGACTCTGAGGGATGCAACTCGGGGGAAGAAAGTCAGGAAATCTACTAATACAAATTCCAGGGGAAGCAACTTGGGGAAGAAAGTTGGGGTTTACTATTACTAACCCAGAGATGGTGACAGTTGGTGGGGCACAACAATAGGGGGGGGCAAGATTTTCTAGTGCTAACCTCAGGAGGGTGACAGTTGAGGGGGGCACAGTAACATCCCAATGCTCTTTTGTCCCATTTTCTGTTTTTTCCAATGCTATTTTAATGGTGCGGTTTTTGAGGAGTGATTATTCCCATGCTATGTTGGCTACTATGCCACTATAATGTATACACCTCCTCCTCCTCCTTCAGCACTTTAACAAATGACATTCAGCCTGAATATTAATACATCAAACACTGGCAGGGGGCATACAGAGAAAAAAGGGCCAAAAGGGGTCTGAGGTGTGGGTGAGGCAAATGTAATTTTAAAATTTCAAAATGTTCAGAAGCTTATAACTTAGTCACCGTTAAAGCTACAGATCTGAAACTTGGTACGCATATGTACGCATATGTATGGGCATTGGTAAAGTCACCATGCAAATCTGGTGCAATTTGGACAAGCACATTTTAGTTGATATAGTTCTTAACTGTAATTTTAAGATTTCTGAAAGTGTGGAGGCTTATTACTCTGACATCTTTAAAGACAGAGATATGGAACTTGGCACATTTCTATATGGGCATTGGCGCAGTCACCATACAGAAGTTGTACAATTTAGATACATATTTTTTCAATTAGATGGAAATAACAAAAATTGCAATTCTGATAAAACTTCACAACATTTTCAAGGAAATTTTGTGAAATTCCACAGATGCAAAATCAGCATTTTGCCAGAATTCTGCTGGCAGAAGATAAATTTTGCCTAGCCATATCCTCCATGCATTTGATCCAGGTAGGTAAGGTACAGTAGAATAATTGATTTAAAAACCTATATGGAATCCTGAACTAACTTTTTAGACTTTACAATGGAATATAATTTGAAGAGTATAATATTTCTAGATTTAAAGATAAGTAGGATGGGACAGCCTTTGAAGATTAATCTACATAGGAAGCTAACAAAAATACCTTGTTACATTATACCATTCCAAATACTGAATAGTCATTTTTGCATTTAGAGCAAGCTTCTCACTACCTGTACTTGGTCCATAATATGTCTCATCCTCAAAAAGCTGTTATTGCTAATTTTGCACAAGTTGGAGCTAGAATATGACATGACAAAAGTAGTTTTGGACAGTGACTGTCACTACTTCACTTTGATTTTAAATTATGACTTAAAATGCCTTTAATAAAAAAAAAACACATAAAATGAAATAAAAATAATCAAGACTACAAGCCTTGTGTCTTCATTCACCAATTGGATTCGTATTCATTATCTGACTAATACTGTCATCAGCTATTCGGTATTCAGTCAAATACTAAAAAGTGCTATTCGTCCCATCCGCAGTTGTATTTAAACATGAAAGGTAATTTTGTATTTGCAGCTGCCAGCATAAAGGTTTGCAGAACATAAAATGACAAAAAAAGACAAACACTTAATGAAATTTGATACAGCTCTTATTAAGGTGAATAGGTCTTTTGTTTATGCTTCAGGATCTGTTATATTATTTTTAGTATATACAGTATGTAGAACTTTATTAGCATAAAATAAATAATTGCTATTCAGAATGTATAATGTTATAGCATTTACAGTAGCTCAATTGATAAGCTATAGCTTACTTTGGTTCCTTTTAAAGGTGTACTATCTGAAGTGATTATTATAAATATGTTATCGACATTTCTTTATCTTTAGCACAAAGTCATATTCCTTAAGAAGCTGTGCTAGTAAAGCAGGGAAACTGTGAAATTCCATGTAGTTTGTTTTGTTTATTAGGTATAACCATTGAGCAAAAGCTCATGCACAGTGGTGACTATGAATACAATACATATTACAAAAAAGGACCAAAACACCAATGCAAAACATGAATACGATACACAATAAATAACTAACTAAAACAATTACAAACCTGTTCACAAGATACTAAATAATGTTTCAACATAGAGACAGATGGAGGTTTAGTATATACATTTCTAAAATCATTTGAGAGTTTATTGCAAAAGATAGGGACAAATTGACAAAAAAAAAAAAGAAATAAAGATGTTTTTGTTTTTGTACTAGGTATCAATAACTCATATATATATATATATATACTGCATATATATATATAGATAGATATATAGTTTTATATGAGCTGTTGCAAGTGAAAATAAAATAAACATAAATATAATTTGGTGAGCAGTGCCACTCTGCTGAGTTTTTCTGCTGTTTGTGATTTTACCCAGTGTCTCAGCAGAGATGCTGCTGTTTGTAATTTTACCCAGTGTCTCAGCAGAGATGCTGCTGTTTGTAATTTTACCCAGGGTCTCAGCTCAGAGACACTGCTGTTTGTAATTTTGATCAATTTCTTGGTACAGATGCCGCCCAGTTTGTTTGTTTACTCATAGGATAGACTCTGTTGCCTTTTTCTATATAAGAACAAATTGCCCCTCTTGTGGCCATGGCAGCAACCCATTTGCTTGACATGGAGTTAGGGAAAAAGTTTCATCACCCCCTCATAGACTGTAACAACACTAAATTATCTTAGAGCCATAACTCTCTCACCCACACAACAGACTAAAATAAAAGCAATAGCTTTCACTGCCCACTTAGTGGGTTGCTAAATCAATGGACCATTTCAGGGCTGTGAATGTCACCCCCCCCCCTTTTTGTATCTGTTTATAAAAAGAAAACCAATATCCTGTTACCTTGAGGCCACTAAACTAATTTCTAACATGGCTGGATTTTGTTTTTTCAAAGATTCTTTGAGTGTCTTCCATGTGACTGGTAGTCAATTTGAAAAATGAAGCTACTGCACATTTATTTTTCCTCTTGCACTTCCAAAAGGTGCACTTTGTATTTGTTATTTGCACCTTTCTCTAACCTGTGTCCCTGTAATATTGTATTATTGCGAGTGGACATTACCCTGTTAAGAGAATGGATATATATTCCCTCTTTAAGAAATCCTTCCACAAAGAATAATGGGGGGATATGAGCCTTACCCTTAATAAAACACCATAAAAGTGAATACAGATGTACGAAAACTGGAAGAGTGGTCTAATGTGTGGCAACTAAATTTCAACACAAATAAGTGCAAAATCATGCACTTAGAGCACAGAAACCCAAGGGCAGAGTACAACTTGGGGGGGGGGAGTAGCTTTCATGACCACTAGACAGGAAAGAGACCTGGGGTAATCATATCTGATGACCTAAATGTAGCCAGACAGTGTGACAAGACAGTGGAGAGAGCATGTGGGATGTTAGGGTACATAGGAATAGGTATCACCAGCAGAAAGAGGGAGGTGGTATTACCGCTGTACAAATCACTGGTGAGACCTCATAGAGTACTGTGTCCAGTTCCGGAGACCACATCTCTGGAAGGACATAGAATGGATGCAGCCCAGAGGAGGGCAACTAAACTGGTGCAGGGTCTGCATCAAAAGCCCTATGAGGAGAGACTAAAGGACATCAGTATGTACACCCTGGAGGAAAGAAGAGAGAGGGAGGAAATTATATTTACTTTCAAATACGTTAAGTGTACAAATAAGGTTCGAGGGAAGCATTTAAAAAAAAGCTGCTCTAGAATAAGTGGTTATGCTATGAAACTGGGGGTGGTAGACTCAGGGGAGATGTGAGGAAGTATTTCTTCACAGAAAGAGTGGCAGATACCTGGAACAGCCTCCTAGTGGAGGTGGTGGGGGCTAAAATGTTAACGGAATTAAAGAATGCATGGGCTAGGCATAAAGGAACCTTGGCAGTAAGGGGGGGGTAAAGCTGGAGATCAGGTAAGGTCTGTGGTGCTGCAGTAGGCAGGGAAATATGGGCAGACTTGCTGGGCCAAGCGGTCCTTATCTGTCATCAAATTCTACGTTTCTATGTTTTCTAGTTGGTTGCAAAATATGTTGAGCAGCTAGTGGGTGGTGGTGCTTTTATTTTCCAATTCTCTTGTATGAACTTACATTTCCATGATAAAGCTTGCTACTTCTGCAGTGAGAGTGTCTGTGTGGATAATTTGTTGAGTGGTGGTGGGTGCAGGTCATTGGATTATTTCTCGCATTGCTTATAACCAGCATTGGTTGTCGAAGGTGCAGCTTCTTTGCCCTGTGATCATGGGATATGACGGTTCACCACTAGGATTGCTGTATCCCTTCTGGGAGTGATTTTTGTTTAATTTAAATCTATCCTGTTAATGCTAACCCCACAACACCAAGACCTCCATGGCAAGGAGGGGGGCTAGGCATTTGCCAGCTTCTATGACAAGCATCTACAATAATACGAACATATAAAAATGCCAGCAGAAGCAGGCCTTACAGTCTATCAAGTCTGCTCAATTGTGCAGCTAGCCCCTCAACTTGCAGTTACCCCCTTTTCATCATAACCCCCCTCACCTTATCCCAACCCCTCTTAAAGCCACCCACCGTTCTACAGAATACCAACCTTGGACAGATCATTCCACCTGTCTACCACCCTTTCCGTGAAAAAAAGGCCTCCTGAATCTTCCCCCCTCTAACCTCAACTGATGCCTTCTCATATCCCTCCTTCTTCTAAGCTGGAAAATCCCTTCTATATTAACCTTATTTATCACCTTGAGGTATTTAAATGTTTCAATTATATCCCCCCCCATCCCTCCTCTCCTCCAGGAAGTACATGTTCAGCTCTGCTAATCTCTCCTCATAGGACTTCCCCTCAAATCCTTGGATCATCTTTGTTGCCCTACGCTGCACCCCCCCCCCTCCAACAACGTGATGTCCTTCTTCAGGAACATACACCAGTACTGCATGCAGTATTCCAGGTGAGACCTGACCAGAGACCTGTACAGGTGAAGCATCACCTCCCTATTCCTAGAGAAGATTCCCCTTGCTATACACATTAGCCTTTGCCTTTGCTATTTGCCTTTGCTGCTGCCTTCCTGCACTGAGCCAAGTTGTTCATGCTGCCTGTTATTATCACCCCCAGATCCTTTTCTTCCTTGTTACTTTCCAGCTGTACCCTTCCCAGCTGATAGTTCCTCCTTTGGTTCCTAGCTCCGAAGTGCAGTACCTTGCACTACTTGGTGTTGAACCCCAGCTGCCATGTTACTGACCACTCCTATAGTTTGTTCAGGTCCTCCTGCAGCCCCTGCCAGCCTTCAATATCATCTACCACAGCTCCCATCTTTGTATCATCCGTGAACAGACTGATCCTACTCTGGACCCCATATGAGATATTAGCTATGAATATCCCAAACAACACTGGTCCCAGCACCGATCCCCTGTGGCACCCTGCTTGTCACTTCCCTTGGTGATGAGAGCTGCCTCCCCACCACCACCCTCCTCAGCTGCCTTCCATTCAGCCAGTTGATGATCCAATTTACCATCTTTGTTCCCACCCTATGTATTCCAGCTTCCCCTCCAGCTTCCCATGCAGCATGGAATCAAAGGTCTTGCTGAAGTACAAATACAGGATATCCACTGCGTGGCCCCTGTCCAGTTCCCTGGTCATGCAGTAATAATACTCAATTAGATTTTTCTGGCAGGATCTGCCAGAGACAAACCCATGTTGATGACTGTCCTGGAGACCATTGTCCTCCAAGAAGGTCACCAGCTGCTCCTTTAGGATTGTCTCCATGAGCTTCCCCACAATCGATGTGAAGCTCACTGGCCTGTAGTTGACCAACTCATCCCTGGGGCCACATTTGTGAATGGACACCACATGGGCCATCCTCCAGTTCTGTGGTACACATCCTGTGTCCAGGGAGGTATTGAACAGGTCAGTCAGTGGCCCCACCAGGATCTCTGTCAACTCCCTGAGTACCCTAGGGTGGATGCCATCTGGTCCTGGTGACTTGTCCACCCTTAATGCCCTCAATCCTTCCAGAACCCTGTCCTCCATAATCCTGATGTCAGTCACCCCTTCCCCTTCACAACCCCACCTACCCTCTCTTGGGGTAACTGCCTCCCTTTCTCTTTCATGAACACAGAACAGAAAAATTCATTTAATGCCTCTGCCTGTTCCCCCCCTCTTTTCCACCCACCCTCCATCCTTCCTAATCCTCACAATCTGGTCTTTGTTCTTCCTTCTTTCTCTAATGTATCTGAAGAAGTCCTTTTCTCTTTCCTTAATACCCTGAGCCAGTCTCAGTTCTCTTGAGGCCTTGGCCACTCTAACTAGCCTGGTAACCTCCCTGGACTTCTTTGTATACTCTTCCTTCTCACCCCCCCCCCCACAATTTCTTGAGTTTCCAAAATACCTTTCTCTTGGCCCTTACCCTCTCCATAACCTTCCAAGTCAACAAACTGGGCTTCTTTGCTCTTCCCTTCTTATATGCCCCAGTGGCCTCTGTCAGACCTCTTTTAATAATCTCCCACTTTTGACTAGCATCCATGTCCTGATGAATGCCTGCCAGATACTTACCCCAAATCTCCCCAACCCTACTAAAGTCTGCCCTTTTAAAATCAATCACCCTGGTTTCTGCACCCCCTATTTCCCTACTCGTATTAAGCGTGAACCACACTGAGTGGTGGTCACTCCCAGCCAGAGGGTCCTCCACCCCCAGATCCCTTAGAACCTCCACATTTGAAAGTACCAGGTCCAGAGTCCTAGCCAATCTAGTAGACTCATGTACCAACTGCTCCAGAAATCTGTTCTGAAATGCCTCTAGGATGACCTGCTCCCTTGCGCTCGTGGTGGCTGGAGTGGTCCACTCCACCCCAGGTAGGTTGAAGTCTCCCACCACCACCACAGTGCTCCCCTACCTACAGACCCTTCTGATTTTCTCAGCTAGCTCTATTTTCAGGACCTCCCCTTGCACTGGAGGGCTGTACACTAGCCTCATCCTCAGTATCCTACCTGTCGCATCCTGAAGCTGCATCCATAGGGCCTCTGTTCTACCTTCCTCCTCTCTTCTCCACCTTATCCCTTCTCATACATAGATTGCCATGCCCCTCTTCCCTTTAGCTCTATCTTTCCTGAATATTTTGTACTCTGGGATCATCATATCCCAGTCCTGGTACTGGATAGCCCACATTTCTGTGATGGCCGCAATGTCCACCCTCCTCACTGCCAAGAGAGCCTGCAACTCAGCTAACTTATTACCTAGACTCCTAGCATTCAAAGTGACCACCCTCCAGCCTGTATCCTTCCTTGCCTTACCCTGGGTTTCCCCATCCCCCCGTGGCTCTACCCAGACTCCTCCCCTGTTGTCTTGGGAGGTAAGCTCAACGGGCTTCCCTCTTTGGGTGCCCTGCCTACCAGCTGTCCACTCACCACCACCCCACCTAGTTTAAACTCACCTTTGCTGCTCTGTACCCCTCTATCCCCTGTTTTAATATTCCCCTCCCTCCCTTTCTCACACAAGTGTAGCGTATCTCCTGCGTATAGATTGTTGTTGTCTCAGGTTCATCCCCAGCCCCCTACTAACCCCATACCCCTTGGATTGACACAATTCCTCAGCCATGTGTTGAACTCCCTAATCCTTCCTTTTCTTACAGTACTCATGCATGGCACTGGGAGCACCTCCGAGAAGGTCACCGCTTCCCCCAGTTCCTCACACACCCTACCCAGTTCCTCAAACCTCTCCATCACCACTCCCACCATCTCCCCTGTCTGGTCATTCGTACCAATGTGCACCACAAGATACTGTTTCCTCCTACTCCTTCTTGTGCACTTCAGAATTGACTGCTTTGCCCTGCCCGCCATTAACTCAGGTATGCACTCCACCCATATATGACTGTGCCTTTCCCGATTACTGCCACATCTTATCCCTTTTAGTATAGAATCCCCCAGCACTAGTATCCCCCTCATCCTTCCTCTTTCCAGCCCCCACCTTACTAGCATGGTACTTATCTCTGAGTTCACCACCTTTGTTTCTCAGCCCTTCCCCATTGCCCCCCCACACTGATCTGTCCGCCCTCCCTCCCCGCCCCATCCCTATCCTCACTTCCCTCCCAACCTCCCTGTACTCCTCCTGCCTATCCCATCCTCCCTCCCTCCCTTCTCTGTTCTTTTCCCCTTCCTTTCTCCTTCCTTTCTACTCCCTTCATCCATCCTTCCAGCTGTGCCCCTCATCCCATTATCCTTTGCTCCCTACTCCAATCTATACTCTGATCTAGTTAAATCCCTTGTTCCTTCCCCTCCTATTCCCTCTCCTGTCCCCTCCTGGTGATCCTTCTCCCCCTTCCTCCTCTACCAATGTCGCCAAGACCTCAAACCTATTACCTGCTTCCACTGTCTTGCTGTGCATCAGCTCTTTCCTACCTACCATGGCCCTCACTACAGAGCCTGGACTCTTGTTTGGTTTGTTCCCGCAACCCCTGCCCATCTGCTCCCTTGACCCAAAGCTCCTCCCCTGTGGTGCCCTCATGTTACACTCTGAGGTGGCCCACTTGCACCAGCAGCCGCCTCCCTCCTCCCATCCTCTCCAACTCCCTACCAAGCTACCTCACCTCCTGCTGGAGCCTTCTCAGCTTGTGACAGATTGGACACCCTCCAAGCTTCCACAAAATGTTCATCCATACCACCACCCCACATCCATTACAGCCCACTATTCTACCCATGCTTAAGCAGACTTAACTAACAGGAAAGGGCAATGTGAATGAATACAGTATTATCAATAAAAATAAAATACCAGTACTGGGGTGCACATGTGGGGTATGACAGTTTGTTGGCTAGACTAACTGTCCATCCCAGTATGTGCATGAAGCCTGTCCTAACAGGTATAATGCATGTGCATTGTGAAATGGATCGTGCAGCCATGCCTTCTTCCTGCCTCAACCCCAGCCAGACTTGTAACTGCATAGGGTATGGCCCAGTCAAGGACATCAGACATAAACAACTGAAAGCTGATGTTAGTGCATCTGCACTGGTCCGTAGCTTCAGGAGTATGCTGGGCAATCAGAGAGCTCTGTTTCCCTATGAATGAGACACTTTTAGTCTGAAGAAAGGGTTTCAAGTGAAATTGCCCTGGAAATGGGTAATTGGGTATTCTTTTTATTTCCTTAAATTTTAAAATCTTTGACCTCCTCCATACTTAATCAGTAATAGGCTAATACTTGCTGACAACTTGCTGACAACACACTAGAATTATTCAGTTGCCACAACTGTTAATCTATTTTTTGTGGTTCTTGCACCACAAGAATGCATGTGAACCCACAGTCTTAGAAAAGTATCTGGAAAGAGGGAAGAAGGCTTAACGTAAAAACATGGAAAAGAGAAGGACAGGAAAAAACTGAATAACCCTTCTAGTCCATCATGAGACATCTTACTCTGAATCTCCTTCCTTTCCACATCATAGTTTCTCTTGAACCCTGATATTATCTCTGCCTCCACAACCTTGTCTGGAAGTTGTTTCAGCCATCCACCACTCTTTCTGTGAAATAATACTTTCTAATGTTCGTTTTAAACATGCCACTTTCCAGCTCAAGCACATGGAAATGTTCTGTTTGTCAGATCAAATACACTTGCTGTGTTCCCTCTTGTCACAAACTCACTCAGCAGGTCAGGCCCTCTGCTCCCATGGTGCCAACCTCCGAGCTCAGTCTTGTGAACAGTTAACAGAAACAGGGTAACCCTCCTGTCTGTTTTGTGGGTTCAAATCAAACTTTGGTCTCAAATCTTGAAAGGATTCAAACTGTGAACCTCTTGTTAGCGTACCCAATGTACAGGCTCAGATAATTCTGCTCTTCAGGGGGGACCAGATATCTTTTTCCTACGGGCACCTAACCAGACATACAAAATGAACCCTTAAAACTCTATTAAAGACCTCTATATAAATTCTTACCTTTTTCCAGTTTGGTAAAATCAGTAAGCTTTGTACAGTGTCAGCTTTAACCATGTATGTTTTCCTTGTCAAGAAAAATAATTTCAAAGTCACACCAAGTAGTCTCTAAAGTAGAGGTTTACTTCAAAATAGATAAAAAAATGTAAAATGTAAATACAGAACCATATATCACAAAACATACAAATCACTTAAAAGAATAAGGTTTTAAAAAGTGCAGATTCCTACCACTAATACACTTAGACACAATCTCCGCAAAGATAAAGACAGGATGGAAGCTGTCCAGAGGAGGGCAACTAAAATGGTGCAGGGTCTGCACTGGAAGACATATGAAAAGAGACTTAAGGAGCTTAATATGTATAACCTCAAGGAAAGGAGGGAGAGGGGGGACATAATAGAAACTTTCAAGTACCTCAAGGGAATCAACAAAGTCCAAGAGGGTAGCATCTTTCCAAAAAAAAGAGGTGTGCAAGAACAAGGGGGCACAATTTGAAGATGGGGGGCAGCTCAGAGGTAATTTAAGGAAGTATTATTTCACAGAGAGGGTTGTGGATGCATGGAACGGCCTTCCAGAGGAGGTTGTGGAGTCAAAAACAGTGGTGGAATTCAAGCATGCATGGGACAGTCATAAGGCAATTCTAGGGGGGTGGGGGTAGGAAGAAGTAGGCTACTGGTTAACTAGGATCTGCAGCTTATCCATTAGGTAGGGAAATGGGCAGACTGGGTGGGCCAAGCGGTCCTTATCTGCCGTCAAATTCTATGTTTCTATGTTTCTAAGGTATTCTTATCTCACAGTGCTGTAGATGTTTCTTTCTCAGAGTCCAAACATTTGTCATTAAATGGAAAACAGAATACTGTTTAAAAACTGGCTTTTCCAACCTCTTTGTGTGAGGTCACCTAGCTCCTCCTTGTCAGAATATAAAAAAATATATCTATGCAAAACAGGATGTCTTATCAAAGTATTAAATTCTATGACCTCAGCACAACTCATTTTCTCATATGACTTTCTTTGATCTTATGAGCAGCTTCCCCTTTCCAGGACATCAAAGGACTTATGTCTCTCTGCCAGATCTCACAGAGGTGCAACATGCTTTGTATCACCATGTGAATATTAACTGTGTTTCCTCTGAACATCATAAAAGTTTATGACCTATCTTGGCAGTTGGCAAGCTGAAAATAAGCTAGATAAACAGGGGATGCTTCATTTAGTCTCTTCAACCTTTAATTATCTCTTGGCCTTCCAGGTAACACATTGTAGTTAAAACCTGGGAGGGGGTTTGTCATTCCACAGGCTGTTTCAGCATCTCTCATGAGAGACATTTAATAACACATTTTTATATACAAAAATCATAGATTAATCAGAACCAGCTGTCTAAGTGTCACAATTCCTCCCCACCTAGACTGAATCTGGGGGCTCTATCCCCTGCATGGGATGAGTTTCCCAAATCACTTCACTCCTCGTAGACACGAGACAGACCATCGGAGTTCTGATTTTTGGCTCCAGCCCTATGTAATATTGTCATATCATACCCTTGCAAAGCAAGACTCCATCTTAGCAATCTACCATTGTTCTTTCCCATTTGTGTCAGCCAAACCAGGAGGCTGTGGTCAGTCTGCACCACAAAATACTGCCCATATAAGTATCATAGGAATCATAGGAATTTTTCAAACTTAAGACAACCTGTCCATACAGTTTGCCACTTTATATTTATTTAAAATATGGTTTTTCTATCACTGTAGAACTTGGCCAACCCCTTTTTAAAGGCATCCATACTGGACCTATCAATTAATGCCTGTGGTAGTGTGTTCCATTCTACTAACTCCCTTTGACTAAACCAATATTTTCGACTATTCCGATTCCACCTAGCTATAAACAACTGTTTATCCTGCCTTCTACTACTATCCCTTCTGTTAGCAGTTACAAATCCCAAGTCATCTTTCAGTTGTATGCCTCCCATAGCCCTGAATAACAAACACATGTCTCCTCTGAATCTTCTATAATGGAGTGAGTACAGACTCAGTATTCCTAGCCTTGCCTCATAATTCTTATTTTTTTATTTCGCAATAGATTTGGTAGTTCTTCTCTGGACTCCCTCAATTCTTAAAATGTCCTTCCTCCTAGATGGAGACCACACTTAGACACAATAGTCCAAGTGTGGCCTAACTAGAGCTTCATACAATGGCATTATCGCCTCACTTCTTCTACTGGAGGAAATGTGTCTCAATATACAATTGAGATTTTGATTTGCTTTTCTCACCTGTTCTGAATAGTGAGTGTTGAATTTTAAATATTCTGTGATATTCACCCCCAAATCTCTCTCTTCCTTAGTTTCCATCAGTACATCCATTTCCATACTGTAGCTCTGGTAGATATTATGCCTACCCAAATGCATTACTTTACATTTGGATGAATTCAACTCCAATCTATTTCTGTCAGTCTAAGCCTTGATATCATTCAGTGCTTCCTGCAGCTGATCTGCATCATCCTTGTTATTAACTGTTCTTCCCACCGTACAGTCATCTGCGAATTTGTATTAAACACCGGAATGCTTAACTCAAAGGGTGGAAATATAAATATTAAACAGACACAGGCCCAAGACTGACCCCTGTGGTACCCCACTAGAAACAGGCCTCCAATCAGAGTATTTGCCCCTTATTGTAACCCTCTGTTTCCTGTCTTGCAACCAATCTGAAATCCAACATATTATACTATTATCTAAGTTGATCTTCAATAATAAATGTAACAATTCCAAATGGGGTACTTTATTGAAAGCCTTTGGAAAATCTAAAAAGGTCACATCCACAGAGTTACCATTATCCAATTCCTTATTGACTTTCTCATAAAAAGGTAAGAGATTTGTTAAACATAACCTATGTTTTTTAAAGCCAAGCTTAAATGGATCAGCCAGACCTTGCTCCTCTAGAAAACTTGTAATCCTTTCTTTATGATTTTTTCTAATATCTTGCCCAGAACAGCAGTCAAGCTAACTGGTCTAAAATTTGATGGCTCAGTTCTAGCCCCCTTTTTATGTTAGCTTGTACGCATTCGCAAGAAACATTATGTGACAGCTTAGGAGAGAAGAGGGTTGTGGAGGCATGGCAGTGTTACAGCCAAGGGAGGCACTGCATTTGTGGGCTTGGCACTGGTGGACCAATGGAGGCACAGTGTGCTGATGACACTGGTCTCCAAAAAGTGCACCAAGCTGTAACATTTTTGCCACAGCAATCAGGGGCCGCCTCATCATTGCAGCATCAGTCATTGTGCTGCAATGAGGAAGTGACCCGTCATTGCAGGACAGAACATTAGCTAGCCTGATACTGTTTGTGAACATGGTGGGTGGCTTGCTGCCACATTCACAAACAATATTAGGCAGCCTCCCATGCCAAGGGGGTTCCCAATCCCCCTCGGCGGCATGTGCCCCACCCCAAATGGTCTTTTTTGGCTGACAGGGGCCCCAATCCCCACCAGCTTCAGTGCCTGCAACGTTTATTTAGCCAACAGGGGAGCCCACTCCCCATCTCCCCACTCCCCACTCCCCGTCGGCAAGATGTAACCCCCCCACCCGCTTGTTGTCTGCTGATGGGGGAGCCCTCCCCATCGACATGATGCTCCCCCAGTTTTCTTTTGTGCCGGCCAGGGTGCCCAATCCCCTAGGCTACAGCTACCATTCAAAAAGAGTCCCTTGGCATGCTGGGAGCCCACTCCCAGCATGTCCAATCCCTGTAAAATTGAAACCGTCCCCGCATTGTCTTTTTCTTTATTTTTCCTGTAAAGAAAAAAAGGTCACTGCAGGTCTGCCAGACCCCCTCCCGCAACCGCACCCACCCACTGCGCCTCTGCCTCCCGCTGCCCACCCCATACTGAATGCGGCTTGATCTTCAGTGGACGGGAACACGTCTGCACTCTTCAAAGCCGGCCACGAACTGAGGAAATGCCGGTAAGCTGTATAATATATATAATAAACAGGTTTTTTTCAACTTTGCTGCATATCTCAGGCATATTTTGGAATTTTGGCACCAAATTTTCAACATGGGGTTTTTGGGACCCTTCCTCATGAATTCTGTCACTGTCATGACGTTAATCAGGCCTGAAGGGTGATTTCATGGTCACTGTGCAAAATCACCTTTTGGGACTGATTAATGAAATGACAGTGCCAGTGCTCATAAGGTGTGCTCTCAAAAAGTCTATGTTGCAAATTTGGTGGAAACATTCCTAAAAATGAGTGTTTTGCGAGCGTGCATTGCACAGTTTCTATGCATGCTCATAAGATCACGAATTTGTAGCATTTGCACTCCAGATTTTCAACATTGCCATTTTATCACACCTACTTATGAGCAGTACAGCTGTCATTTTTCACATCTCGTCCAAAATGTGTTTCCGCGCATGTAGCGCACAATGGCGCAGTTGGTGTGCGAAATCAATGTTTGGGACAGATTAAAAAAATCACAGTGACACTGTTCATGAGCAGAGGTCTTAAAATGGCTATGTTGAAAATTTGGTGAAAAAATTCCTAAAAATGACTGGTTTACAAGCTGCGTTGCACAGTTCGTATGCATGCTTGTAAGTGCATGAATTTTTAATATTTCCAGTCCAGAATTTTAACAATACCATTTTACCACACCTACTTATGGGCAGTACAGCTTTAATTTTGCACATCTCACCCAAAATGTGTTTCTGCGCATGTAGTGCACAATGGCGCACTTGGTGTGCGAAATCAATGGGACAGATTAAGAAAATCACAGTGACACTGTTCATTAGCAGAGGTCCTAAAATGTCTATGTTGAAAATTTGGTGAGAAAAGTTCATAAAATGACTGTGTTATGAGCGTGCACTGCACAGTTCCTATGCACGCTCGTACCTTTACACATTGGCAATATTTTCACTCCAGATTGCCAACACTGCCATTTGTCCACACCTCCTTATGAACAGTACAGCTGTCATTTTTCACATCCCGGCCCAAATGTGTTTTTGCACTTCCAGCGCAGACAAGCGCAGTTGTTGTGGGAATTAGTAAAATCACACTGACACTATTCATTAGCAGACGTCCTAAAATGGCTATGTTGAAAATTTGGTGACAAAAGTCCATAAACTAACTGTGTTATGAGCATGCATTGCTCAGTTTCCACACACGCTGGTAACTTCGCACATTTGCAATATTTTCACGCCATATTTTCAACATTGCCATTTTTCCACACCTCCTTATGAACAGTACAGCTGTCATTTTTCACATCCTGGCTGAAATGTGTTTTTACACACCTGGCACAGAATAGCATGGTCGCTGTGGGAAATCACTGTTTAGGACACATTACAAAAATCACAGTGACATTGTTTATTAGCAGAGGTCCTAAAATGCCTATGTTGAACATTTGGTGATGAAAGTCCATAAAATGACTGTGTTACGAGGGTGTGTTGCATAGTTTCCATGCACGCTTATAACTTTGCACATTTGTAATATTTTCATTCCACATTTTCAACATTGCCATTTTCCCACACCTCCTTATGAACAGTACAGCTGTCATTTTTCACATCCTGGTTGAAATGTGTTTTTGCAGTTCCGGCGTAGAATGTCGTGGTTGCTGTGGGAAATCAGTGTTCAGGACACAGTAACAAAATCACAGTGACACTGTTCATGGCCACAGGTCATTAAATACCTGTTGAAAATCTGATGATGAAACTCCATAAAATGACTGTGTTATGTGCATGCGTTGTGCGGTTTCCATGTATGCTCAGAAGTGTAAGCATTTTTAATATTCCCACTACAGATTTTCAACATTGCCATCTCTTCATACCTCCCTATGGATGGTACAGCTGTCATTCTTCACATCCTGCCCGATCTGTGTTTTTGTACGTGTGGTACAGGATGGCACTGTCACTGCTGGAAGTCAGTTTTCAGGACACATTGACAAAATCACACTGCCACTGTTCATGACAAGAGGTTCCAAATGCTTTCATGAGGTGGGGTCACAAAAAGGCCATGTTCAGAATTTGTACTGAGAATACCAACAAATGCCTGAGGCATTATGGTTTCTAACCATAATGCCGTACCCTGTACAGACAGACAGACATCGGGGTGTACCTTTGGATTGCCAACTGTACTGCTCATGCCATCCCACCCCAACCCCCCAGCCACTGACAGGCATCGAAATGTACCTTGGACTCTTCGTCCCAAGACTTCACCCCATTCTCCTATGCTGCACCCATTTCAACGTATGTTATGAAATGGGGTGACTGTAAAGCCAAACACCCTAAGGCACAGCTCAACACGTGTCAGTGTCTGCAGAATAGGGTGAGGTGACATGGCTTGACCGTCATGGACGACGACCCAAAACCTTACCCCAAATCCTGTCTGTCTCTACAGGATGGAGATGGGTTTCATGTGAAGATGTGAAGTTCAGTACTTCACTGCCATTCCTATTCTGCATCTGTCTAACTCCTGCATCTCTAATACTAATACCAGCAGGCAAACATTCAGTATTGACAAATGCTTGTTCAATAATGGTGCCACATTAGCAACTTTCCAATCATTTGGAACTTCTCCCCTGTCCAGGGATGCTTGAAAAATATACATTAGAGGAAGTACCATACTTTCAGCCAATTCATGAATAACTTTTGGATGAATATTAGCAGGACCTGCAGACTTATTAATATCCACTTTATTAAGTTTATCCAGTACATCCACTGGGTGTATTAATATATTACTATCAATTGAGCAGTTAGTCATTGTAAATGATATGGCAGCTTTATCGCTAAATACTGAACAAAAATAATCATTTTATATATTGGCCATTTCTTTATCAGATGTCACTGGCCTGCCTAGTGATTTGAAGGGACCTACCACACTGGGGATACTCCTTGATTTGTTTTTGTGGCTAAAAAGTTTTTTTTATTATCTTTAATCCTAGAAGCCAATAAAAGCTCATGCTGTACTTTAGCTTGTCTTGTAGTGGTTTTAACTTTTCTATTTAAATCCCTAACTATCTGTAGATTCTTATCAGATTTGTCATTTTTATATTTTTTTATACATCTTGTTTTTCTTATTGATTAATTTTTTTTTATTGACAAAGTGAACCAACTGGTATTCTTTTTACTTGTGCATGTATACTTCCTACTAGTGGGAACATATTTATTTGACAGAAATATTATTTTTTTTTAAAGAAATTCCACATTTCATTTACTGTCAGCCTCTTTTCTTTTCCCAGTCCCATAATGCTAACTCTTTTCTAAATTGACCAAAGTCAGCCTTATTGAAATTCATTTTAATAGTATAACTCTTAACTAAAGGATTTTGTAATTCCTTAATTCCAAAAAATATAAAATTATGGTCACTGTTACCCAGATGCCCCAACACACTAACATTACACACTTCATCCCTGATGTTGGTCAGCACTACATCCAAAATATTATCACCCCTAGTAGCCTCCAGAACCTTTTGTGACATTCCCAAATAATCAAAAATGACCACATACCTTGCCTCTAATTTTTCATCCCACCTAAGGCCAACCAATTGATACCAGGAAGCTTAAGATCCCCAAGAATGATTAACTTATCAGCTGGATCTAAGTCTGCTATTTGTTTCTGTAACAATTCATCCATTTCTAAAGAGATACCAGGGGGTCTATAGATCAATCCAACAATAATTTTGGCTCCTTTTTGAGGTATTAATTTGACCCACACAGATGCCAGCCGCATCTATACCATATTCCAAACTATTTATTGACTGCTTTATATAGATGGCCACCACGCCACCCTTCCTGTGCTTTCTTGATTTGGAATATAAATTATACCCAGGAATAGCTTTATCACCTGTATCTTTATCCTCCTGCCATGTTTCTGTAATGAAAGCCATATGAATATTCTGAGTTGACAACAGATATTTAAATTCCTCAAACTTGTTAACTAGGCTTCTAGCATTAATTAATACCCCATTCCATTCAAATGCTTTTATTTCTTTATTGAAACATTCTGCCACTAGGTCCACCTGTTTTACCATCCCACCCCCTCCTGCCAGTTTAAATGAAAGTGTACTACCTCGTTTAATCTTTTTCCCAGTTTCTTACTACCAGCTCCAACTTCTTTAGTGCCCACACTATGGCAAGACATTCTTTTTCCACAGTAGAGTATGCCTGCTCCCTGGTAAGTAACTTCCTACTCAGGTACACTACTGGGTGATCTCTTCCTTAGCTGAATGTCTGACTCAGTACTGCCCTAATACCCACATCTGAGGCATCATTCTGAATTATAAAGGGTTTGCTATAGTCAGGACTTGTCAAAACAGGAGCACTGCATAGTGCCTCCTTTAGTTTGGAAAAGGCTTCCTCACAGGCTGGGCCCCAGGTAATTTTCTTGGGCATCCTTTTCTTTGTCAGGTCAGATAGGGGAGCAGCCAGGGCACTGTAATTGGGTATAAATTTCCTGTAGTACCCTGCTGTCCCTAGAAAACTCTTGACCTGCTTCTGCATTTCTAGTCTGAGCCACTCCCAGATTACCTCTATCTTTATTTGGTTAGGACGGAGCTGTTCTCAGCCTACCACATGCCCAAGGTATGCCACTTCTCTCATGGCCACCTGGCACTTCTCAGCTTTGACAGCAAGCCTGGACCTCTGTATCCTGCCCAGCACTTCCCTAAGGTGGGACAGGTGTTCCTCCTAGCTGGTACTGAAGATGGCAATGTCATCCAGGTATGCCACGGCATACTCCTCAGCACCATTTAACACCTGGTTCACCAATCTTTGGAAAGTGGCCAGGGCGTTCTTCATTCCAAAAGGCATTACTTTAAATTCAAATAAGCCTATCGGAGTGATGAAGGCCGACCTCTCCCTAGCTCTGTCCGTAAACTCTACCTGCCAATACCCCTTGGTCAGGTCAATGGTCATAAAGTAGGTTGCCCCTTCCAACTTGTCCAGGAAAGAACAATGGTAGATTGCTAAGATGGAGTCTTGCTTTGCAAGGGTATGATATGACAATATTACATAGGGCTGGAGCCAAAAATCAGAACTCCGATGGACTGTCTCATGTCTATGAGGAGTTATCTGATTTGGGAACGTCATCCCATGCAGGGGATACAGCCCCCAAATTCAGTCTAGGTGGGGAGGAATTGTGACACTCAGACAGCTGGTTCTGCTTAATCTATCATTTTTGTATATAAAAATTTGTTATTGAATGTCTCTCATGAGAGATGCTGAAACAGCCTGTGGAGTGACAAACCCCCTCCCAGGTTTTAGCTACAACGTGTTACCTGGAAGGCCAAGAGATAATTAAAGGCTGTAAGAGACTAAATGAAGCATCTCCTGTTTATCTAGCTTATTTACAGCTTGCCAACGTCCAAGATAAGTCATAAACTTTAATGACATTCAGAAGAAACACAGTTAATATTCACATGGTGATACAAAGCATGTTGCACCTCTGTGAGATCTAGCAGAGAGACGTAAGTCCTTTGATGTCGTGGAAAGGGGAAGCTGCTCATAAGATCAAAGAAAGTCATATGAGAAAATGAGTTGTGCTGAGGTCACAGAATTTAATACTTTGATAAGACATCCTGTTTTGCATAGATATTTTTTTTTATATTCTGACAGGCAGGAGCTAGGTGACCTCACGCAAAGAGGTTGGCAAAGCCAGTTTTAAAACAGTATTCTGTTTTCCATTTAATGACAAATGTTTGGACTCTGAAAAAGAAACATCTACAGCACTGTGAGATAAGAATACTTTAGAACAGACACGTCTAAGTTTATTAGTGGTAAGAATTTGCACTTTTTAAAACCTTATTCTTTTAAGTGATTTGTATGTTTTGTGATATATGGTTCTGTATTTACATTTTACATTTTTTTATCAATTTTGAAGTAAACCTCTACTTTAGAGACTACTTGGTGTGCCTTTGAAATTCTTTTTCTTGACAAGGGAAGCATACATGGTTAAAGTTGACACTAATACAAAGCTTACTGATTTTACCAAACTGGGAAAAGGTAAGAATTTATTCTGAGGTCTTTACCAGAGTTTTAAGGGTTCATTTTGTATGCCTGGTTAGATGCCCGTAGGTGAAAGATATCTGCCCCCCCCCCGAACAGCAGAATTATATGAGCCTGTACATTGGGTACATTAACAAGAGGATCACAGTTTGAATCCTTCCAAGACTTGAGACCAAGGTTTGATTCAAACCCACAAAACAGACAGGAGGGGTACCCTGTTTCTGTTAACTGTTCATAAGACTGCGCTTGGAGGTTGGCACTTTGGGAGCAGAGGGCCTGACCTGCTGAGTGGGTTTGTGACACCTCCATGAAACCATTTCATGAACTTGAAATCTCTGATCATGTTCTCCCTCTCCCCTTATGTCCTCCAGTGAGTCCATGTTTAGACTTTTCAATATTTTCTTGTATGTTTTTCCTTGTTGTTCATGGATCATATTAGTTGCCCTTCTCTCTACTGCCTCAATCTATCCTTATCTGAGATCCTTATGCTTTCTTAGATATGGCATCCAGAACTGCACACAGTACCCCAGGTTTGGCCTGATCAACTATCTATACAGGAGAAGTATCACCTTCCTCCCTCTGCTAGTAATCCTTCCCCCTACATACTCCAGCATCTTATTAGATCCCCTAAATGTCTTATTACTGAGAAAATGGTTTAAAATTATTTGCAGTCATCACTTCCAGGTCATTCTTCCCCTCTTGCTCTAGTGGTGTTACATCAATATTGTAAACCACTCCAAACTGTTTCATATATGCATCACCTTGCACTTTTTGATATTGAATTTTAACTGGCAAATGCTGGACTTTGTCTTCAGTCTTCTCACATTATCCTTTTTCATAATGTGAAAGAGGACAGAAAAATAGCCACAGTTCATATTTTGCTAAATAGCTGACACTCTGACAACAGTATGACAATATTTTTTGACTTATGAATAAAATGTTTTAAAAGGAAATAATGTCACTTTTTAATGGGAAAAAATATCATGGTGGCTGATGTGTCTGTAACCAGTCAGTTTCTTGTGTACCTAGCTTTGATGATGTGAATGAGCTGTAGAATTCTCTGATGTCTTGATGTGTGCAGTGGTGTCTTTTTCATTTGAACACCTGCTGTCATCTAGCAAGTGCTTCTACTGTATAAACTGGTGTTTATATGCTAAGAAATATTGTTTTTCTTCTTTTTTCTTTCAGGTTATATTACTTTGACTTCAGCTTATGATAATAAGGGCTGGCAGTATAGCCTAGAGATTAGAGTAATGAGCTGTAAATGAGCTTGGTACATCCAACAGACCTAGGTTTGATTCTCACAACCACCAGTTGCATAGCGTGTGGCTCTGAGCAAGTCACTTAACCTCCCCACTGCTCCCGGATCACCCCTGAAAACAGGCCCTTGCACCTAGTGGATCTTAGCTGTTTATCAAAGAATAAAAAAAAAGTTTTCTATGACATTGTATACATACTGAAGTTTTCCTAATGAGCAATGTTACAATGTTAAAAAATTATCGTTTACTCAGCTTCCAATCCTCCATTCAACTCATTCTCATGTCAAACATACTCTGTTAATGTCTGTTTTCCGAAGTTCTGTTTTTAATATCCACACTGAAACACCATCTAATTTTTTTAACAAATTTGAAATGTATTTTTGTTCTTTTTCCCCCATTTGTTTTGTTTTACTGATTCTCAGCCTCTCTTTTTTATGCTTGATGAGACATAATCCTATAAATGGAAGTAAAAGTACTGATCACTCTTGAACTAATGTATTTTCCTTTTAAATTTAAATGTTTATTAATTTCTATCCATCTTTTAAAAAGATGTATTGGTAATGCTATGTGCCCAGAGTTATATAACAGCAACATACAATAGCAAATATAGTGCTGAATGGGAAAAAACATAGTAAAAAGAAATGTCAGGCTGTTATTTATGCTAGCGTGACAGCCAATATGAAAATTGTATAACTAATAGTTTTGCAATTAAATACTCTCAATACGTTTATTCAGTTGAAATTTAGTATACGTCACTTTAGTACATGAAAAGAGTTTGGGTCCCAAGTAGTTAGCAGTCTGTAAATTATGTCAGTCAATCACATGTAATAGTGCAAATCCTAATTTTTTATAACTGCAACTCAACATTTTATACTAAATAAAGACAATGTTCTGTCTCAAATACAAGAGCTGTTTCAAGATCTGCATATGCACCTAATGATTGAGTTTCATTCCTAATTAACTGATGGAGGTACATGTGCACTATAACTAATTGCCAAAAAAGAATACAAATATTGAAAACAGACATATATGTGTCCACTTAATTACCCATGTCCCTAAAATGTTGATGTGTGCCTATGTCTTTGCACATGTTAACATTTAAGTCAGCATTCCTACAATGAGCATGCATGCTATAATTATTTTTTCTTTTGCTATGATTATTTTTTTCTTTAATGTGTTTCAGCAGGTTTAGTTCCCAGACCACTAATCAATGGTTTGCTCTTTATATTTTTGTCCAAATTAATCTGAGTCATGGTGACAAGTAATAAAATATATATGTATATGTGCAATTCAACTACTGCACTCATTCTGGAAATATTTTCACCTGTGCAACTACAATGTTTTAGTCAAAGTCAGCCTCTCAAGTGTCATAGAGATTACGTGAGAACTCTATGGAGGGTCTGTGTATTGTGGGATTACTTAAAAAAAATCTGTCTCTTTATGTATTGTTCTGAATGGTAAGAGAAAAATTCTTATGTAGGTGCAATTCATGATATTTGATACCATTCATTCTGTCATGTTGCTTATGTAAAAATGCATGCATACATTTTTCTATTTTTGTGATCATTATCCAGTGTGAGGGAATTTAGAAAGGTTGTGGGCAGACTGGATGGGCCTAGCAGTCCTTATCTGCTGACAATTTCTATGTTATCTGTCCAAGGTGGATGGTCTGGAGCATGCAGATCTGATGTAGGATTGCATGGGTGGTGATAAGTATATTAGAGCATATTTGTTAAATTACAGATACACATTAGTAAGCTATAAGATAAAGGCCATCAAGTCTGCAGAAATGCACAGAATGGGTGATTAATGGGTGTGTGGACTGAAAAACTAATATGAAAAGGATTGCACACATCAGAATGGGAGATTGTGCGGTGAGTGGTCAGCTAGAGCATATGACCCCCCCAAAAAAACTAAACACCTACCCATCCTCCAGTGTGTAGTATTACAAACACATGTGCTATATGGACAACTGATTTTTAGTCAAGCAAATTCTTTAATGTTTCTGTTATGGGGGTTTGGGGATTATAGCATAAAAAAGTAATGCATCACAGCTTGAATCTGTAACGCCTGCAAGGAAAGAAAACAGATAAGTGATTCACTCTGAGTATCATAAAAAAATAAATTTATTCATATACATCACTGTCACTCAGTATAGTCTGCTGCTGTGCCCTTCAGAGTCCTGGGGAACTCTACAACACCCTCCAGTGTTACTACATCTTGCCGAATCGTACACAAACCTGCTTCACACTGCAGTCCCTGATCCTGTCTCACTGCTCTGTCTTGCACTCACTAGTTACAGAGCAATAGTTAATGGCTCATGCTCTTCCTGCTAGATAGATAGATGATATTAACAGTTTGACCTCACTAGTGGGTCAAGGGACGGAGTGCATACAGAAGGGGTGGATAGCTGAAATAATTTAAACAAGCAAAAAACTTCAAGAAATGTATCTTAAATTAACTTAAATATAACTATGTTCCTTGCATGCTGCAAGGGGAAATATGATCCAGATAATAAAAGCACTAACTTTACTTTCAGTAGGAATGCATGTCTATAAACTTGAGTATGCCACATAGTGAAACAACACCAAATGAATCATCGCCAGTTTTTATAGCATACCAAATATGAGACTTGTTAATAAAAAAAAGTTTTAAGGGGAGTCACGTGATGCAAGTTCCGTGATAGCAGCCTGGTCGAATAGCTCCAGCCTCCTACCTCATTAAAACCTCTATTTAAAGGTATTTCAGAAGATTAACAACAATATTTAAAGCAGACTGATTCAGCTAAGGACTCCAGTATATCTTGGGCTGGAATTGGGTGCAGATAGAAGCAGAAATGAAAAGAATTACACCCAAACATACCCCACCAGCTTCCCTGGTGAAGGACCTGCTGAAAAAAGCGAGGGTCTCAATTTTTACAGGAGGCCAGGAAGGTGAAAACACTAATCTGGAGAAGGAACCCCTGACTTTAGCACAATTTCTCGCTGAATTTAAGCCTTTTCATATGGAGCTTTGTACGGTGACCAAGGAGTTGAAGGCAGTAACCCAGGCATTGGAGGAATTATCCCGTCGTACCGGGGACACAGAAGTTAAGGTCACCTCATTAGAAAAACGAGTAGCTAAACAAGAACTGGAGATAGTGAATTTGAGACAAAAAATAAACAAGATGGAGTTGAAAATTGAAGATCTGGAAGGACGGAGTAGAAGGAATAATATGATTATTACTGGTCTTCCTGAAAAAGAAGAGGACACAGACGTAATTTTGTTCGTCCAGAAATTTTTAAAGAAGATTGCGGGCCCCACGCCCTTCGGAGAAAATTACACAATAGAAAGGACTCACTGGGCACTGCGTGCGATCCCACCATCTGGGTCGCCTCCGCACACTCTGATAATGCACTTTCTGAACTTTCAGGAATGACAGTTTGTACCGTCTAAAGTCAAAGAACTCAAGGAGGTGAGATGGGAAGGGGTCCCGATAAGAATCACACAGGACCTGCCACTAACAGTGCGCCAAAGAAGAGCCGAGTATCACCCAGTTGTTACAAAATTAATAGCTGCGGGCACTCACTTTAGAATGGGATACCCGGCGAAGCTGCAAGTTTGTCTGTCCGGACAATGGACCAGTTTTGAGGATGTTCAGACCGCGAAGAAAGGGCTATCGGAAGCCCTCCCAGACTTATTTAAGTAAAACTTAAGGAAGAATAAGGAAGAATGAGGTAGCGGATGTAGGCTAGTAAGTTGGACAGAGTTAATAATAATAGTCCTCCAACCAGTAGCAGGGGAGTGCGACTTCATCAAAGTAATTTAATTTGTTTCGGCAATGGCTGCGAGGGTGCAATTTTTAGTTCGGAAGTCTGAAGAGAAAGAAAAGGAAAAAAAGGGGGAAAGAAAGAGAAAAAGGAAAAAATAAGAAGAAGATGTAAGGTGTACCTCCACGGAGAGGTCCTTGCGACGATTGGAACCTGAAGGGAGCTTGTAGGAATCCGGAGAAAGGAAGTAAATAATGCCAATGAGAAGACCTGGAGGGGGGGCAAGTTTTAACCAGGAACTAGGAGTACAAGCTGGGCATAACACCTGTAGTGGGGTTGGAGTAGAGTGCGGAAGCCACAGAAGCCAGCAATGCTCCCAACCCGATAACAGGTCTTTGTTTTTCCGGATCCTGAATTGTAGCAGGTACCTCTTCTTATGAGCTCATTTGTTTGTGGATGGAGCCAGGCATCGACCCGAAGGTAGAATAGGACGCCCGTTTTGGAATCAGGATTATTAACCATTGCAAAAGCACCCGGCGGCTGGGTAAATTAACAACTAAGCGGAGATCAGAGGAAGAGGGAAATAATGCACCAAGTGGTAAACCGGACTATGAGACTGGATCTCAAGGTGCTATTAAATAAAGAATCTCCTGAAATGAAGGCTCGTGTTTAGCGCACACTCAAGACTGGATGTATAATGGGCTTTAGCCACTAGAGGGAGCTCCCTCACCATTCATATGTAGTGTTGTTGGTTTTTGCTTTCAGTACTGTGATGTTAACAGTATAGATTGAATTCAAAGGTGTTCTATTTTTCCTTCTTCTTCTATATAACAGATTCGGTTTCACTGTAGAGGTTAACCCCCTAAAAGGTTTCAGGGCAAGATTAAGAAAATAGAGAGGGGGAGTAAAGATAAGCGGAAGTGGGAGAGTAGTCCCGGATTCAAGTTGTTTAGGAAACTGATTTAAGCTTAATAGTGCATGATAAAGGTGTTTCTCAGTATTAATTAATGGAGTGAACTGTCCTTTTAATATAGGATGAAGGGTTTTTTTTCTTGTTTTGTTTTTTCTCTCATTTTGTGGGTGAGTTGGTAGGCACATAATAGGTTATAAGGAGGATTGCTTAGTGTGGAGTTAGGTATTTAACGTTACATAGAGGGGAGGCTGAAGAGAGAGATCAGGCTAATGGAACTGTGGATATCATGGGCCAGAAGGTAGATTGAAGGGTCTGGGGGGAGGGGGGTACAGAAAGCACCAGAAACATGTAGGGAACATGGTAGTTTTCCTAGGTATGGGTAATAGGGATAGAAAGGTAATTTTGGGAACTTTAAGGGAGATGCGGGGACCGGAGAGGGGGATTAGTAGAAGTGGGTTAAATGGGAAAGGTAACGGAAGATCTGTTCACCCAATAGAGTCAAAAGCGAGTAGGAAGGAGGTGATAGACAATAAGGGTCGATGGTTTTACATTGGTTAGTTAGAGAATGGGTAGCACACATGAATTTCTTACATGGAACATCAAAGGAGCCAGGCAAAAAATAAAGAGATACAAAATATTGAAGCATTTACAGTCGCAAAGGGACCAGATAATATGTTTGCAAGAAACCCATTTACTTGAAAAGGAGCCGAATCTGTTTAGCTGTCAGTTCATAGGCCAGGTATATGTAGCTGGGAACAGTACAGCTAGCAGGGGGGTAGCGTTACTAATTCACAGGAGCATTGCGTTTGTGTGTGAGAAGCAAATAGCAGATCCTGGGGGCCGTGATATAATTGTAATAGGGCTTTTGAATCAGACAAGAATAGTGTTAGTAGTGTATATGGCCCAAATGCAGATACACCGGGTTTTTTATGGAATTGTTAAAAGTTCTATATCCGTTTCATCACCTTCCAATGCTACTGGGTGGAGATTGAACTACCATTTACTCCAGAATTGGACAAAGAAGCTAGCTTAAACAAAGGCTTATCACCAGCACAGAGAGCTATTAGGGATCTGTCAGATAATCTGGGCTTGTGTGACCCATGGAGGGTGTTGTCTCCTTCAAGTAGGGAGTATACATTTTCATTGGAGGTCCACAAGTCCAGATCCCGAATTGATTATTTTTTGATGAGTCGATGTATGCTTCCCGGATTAGCACATAGTAATATTATTCCGGGGATCATCTCGGATCATTCTATGGTAAGCTGCTCCCTTAATTTGGCCCCTAACACCCCCAGACAGACCATCTGGAAGCTAAATAATCAGCTCCTTCACTCAGCAGAGATAAAGGACTATATTGGTCAGAGGATCGAACAATTATGAGAAAGAGAACCGAAATTCAACAGATAGAGGGGACATAGAATGGAGTGCACTAAAGTGCATATTACGAGGTGAATTTATACAACTGGCAGTTGCAAGGAAGAAAAAGAGAGAGGATAGGGCCAGGTATTTGTTGGCACAAATTAGAGAAATAGAGAGGAGCTTGTCGAAGAATACATCAGGTGAGATCAGAGAGGAGTTAGTTAAATTGCGTCATAAGTACGATGAGATTTTGAGAGAAAAGCAGAGTATGCAGTTAATAAAACAAAGGCGTTATATTTGGATCAGGTGAGAAATCAGGAAGGCTTTGGCTATGGTTTGAGGGAATGGAGGCATCCAGAATTGTCCAGAGTATTACTTCTCGAGCAGATGGGTCCGTCAAAACCTCACCTATTGAAATTGTTAAGGAATTTGAGGAGTATTATAAGGCCTTATATAGCCCTATGACTCCTAGACCCAGTACGGAAAAGGTAGGGGAATGTCTTTCTTCTTGTAAGTTGCCCCAGGTAGCAGAGGACCAGAAGGGAGAGCTCTCACTACCCATCTCAGAAGCGGAGATTCTGGGTGCAATCCGGATGCTTTCAAGTGACAAGGCTCCGGGACCAGATGGATTTTCGCCAAATTTTTATAAATGTTTTGTGACCCTGTTATGCTCTGGTTTACAAAGATTATTTCAGAGTATACTGACTTTGGACACAGTAGACGGTTATCTATTTGAGGCTCTGATAGTGCTCATTCCAAAAGAAGGGAAAGAACTAGATAAGGTTACAAATTACAGGCCTATTTCTTTGATTAACTATGATATTAAAATCTTGGCGAAAATTCTGGTGACTCGGCTGGCTAAGGTTATGCCTAAATTAATCCATCACGATCAAGTTGGGTTTATGAATGGCAGGATGGCTTCAGACCATCTGCATAAGTTATCTCACATCTTCTCTGCATCTAGGGATAGTACACTTCCATGTGGGTTGATGTCAGTGGATGCAGAGAAGGCTTTTGACAGAGTGGACTGGAGGTTTTTATCTATCACTATGGAGAAATTTGGCTTCCTGCTCTCGTTTATTAGTAGCGTTTTTGCCCTATATAAGGATCCAAGTGTGAAAATATATTGTAATGGAGTATTCTCGACAAGATTTTCTCTTCATTCTGGCACTAGACAAGGCTGCCCCCTGTCACCTCTTTTATTCAATCTATATTTAGAGCCTCTCCTTTCTAAAGGTAGACGAGACCCCAGGGTTATGGGAATAAAGGTTGGGTCGCAGGAGCTTAAAATTTCAGCGTATGTGGATGACATTCTGCTTCATGTCACCCACCCCCAAAGCTCAATTCCAGCGGTGATGGGAAATATTGAGGAATATGGCAGATTATCTAATTACAAGATCAATGTGGAGAAAACCCAGATATTTCCGCTCAATATGAAAGTATACAGGTCAGATGCAACGGCTATCGGTATGCAATAGGCTCCGCATACTTTGAAGTATCTGGGAATTTTTTTGGCAAGAACTGACTCAAAATTAATTAAACTTAATCTGGATGCCACTAGGAATATTATTAAGCAGGATTTAAAGAGGTGGGTCAGACTGCCGCTCTCTCTCTGGGGGAGGATTAGTATAGTTAAAATGAACATTTTACCTAGGATTTATTACCCACTCAATATGGTTAATGTGTGGCTGCCCCTAAAATGGTTTAAGGAGTTACATTCAATCATTTCAGATTTTATTTGGAAGGGGAAAACACCCCATAGGGCTTACTTTAAATTGGCAGCTCCAAGGGAGAGAGCGGGGTTGAGATTACCACATTTTAGACTATATTACTGGGCAAGCAATCTCTGTAAGTATCTGAGATGCTAGTACCCACCATAAAACTTGAATCTTTGACTTATGTACCTTCATGGGTTAAATTGAAATAGAGATGATAAAGGAGGCTGGGATAGACCCGATAGCCCTGCTTTACTCCACATCAAAGGCACTACCTCCTAAGATAGCAACTACCCCAATAATGAAGTCCCTACGTATTCATAGACAGTTAGGTGTTTTTTTAGGTTACTTTCCAAATAGGGATAAACATCAACCACTTTGTCATAATCCCAATTTAAGGATAGGAGGGAAAATGATATCAGAATGTTGGCTCCCCCCGCTTAAAGGATTACGGATAGAGAATATTATATGGGGGGATCGTACCCCTCCAATAAAAGAAATATTAGCTAGGTATGATATAGAACATAGGCAGATTTTCAAGGTGTATCAGCTCACACACTTATTGGTGCAAGTTAGGATCAAACTTAGAGATGGGCGTACGAACGGGAGTTGGTTTGAATCGTTGGATCAGATAGTATGGGAACTGCATGCGGTCCAGAATATACAAGACATTGTTTGAGCAAGTATATGTGGACCTAGATTACAAGCCTAGGTTCTGGATAGGCCGGTTGGGGACCAAGAAAGGAACTGGGATAGCATTTGGAGTCATATATATAGATATGTTACTCAAGATCGGCCATGGTAATGCAGTTTCATTTTCTGAACAACTTATATTGGACCCTTCTAAGCTATATAAAATTGGTCGAGATGTGACTAAAACTGTTTCCGATGTCATCGGGCAGTGGGGGATTTGTATCACATTTTTTGGGAATGCCCATCGATAAAAATGTTGTGGAACCAAATTAAACAGAAGACAGACCCATTACTGGGCATTGATCAGTATTTTACCCCAGAAATTTGTCTGATAGGGGATTATTCTGGCATCAAGTTTAAAGTGTGAAGATATTATATGGCTCTGATATCATCTTCGCTTAAAAAGGTAGTGTTAAGACATTGGCTAGAAGACACCTCAATCACTTACATGGAGTGGTTGCAGGAGATGTTATTTAATTTGAATATGGAGAAATTGGGAGCGGGGAGAAGAGATAGGCTTATGATGCATGAAAAGATATGGAGTTGTTTTCAAACGCTATACCTTCTCCAATCTAGGCCGAATGCAGGAAGGTAGTATAATAATGGAATATTGGTGAACAGATCTTCCTTCAGAGTTTTAGTTTAAAGGGCGAGATTGATAGGGAGGTAAAGGGTGGGGGACGGAGGGGGAGAAAATAGCTTGCTTCTTTATTTTACGATAAGTGTTATCAAGAAATACAATGTCTTTGGAAAGTTTTTTGTTCTGTGTATGTTTAAATACAATAAAATTCGAATTTAAAAAAAAGTTTTAAAATATCTTCTTTTTTCCTTACACAGTTAAAATATCTATTCTGAAAATGTTTTAAAAAAATCATCACACAAACTTCAGTTTCAACATGGAAAGTGTGTGTTTAGAGGCAATTTTGAATGTGATAACTTGTTTACTGTTCCGCGCTTGACTAGAGAGCTGTGCACATATATAGAATGCCCAAACTGAGTTGTCATCGGTAGAACACACATCCTGTCCAGCAGCCTCGAGCAGTGTCAGAACATTGGAAATAGGCTTCACAGTTGGTAACTATAAATAAATAAATCAGACAAATGATGGCAGGACACAAAAAAGGTACATGAACACTGTTCATTTAACATGGAAATGCACAATTACTCAAATCATAGGTGTAATTGCTTTCCTGTCCCCTTTAACTCTTTCTTCACTGTCAACCCTCACACAGATACATAGATACATAGATACATACATAGATACATAGATACATAGACAGTGTCGGCAGATAATGGCCTATGGCCCACCTAGTCTGCCCATTTGAGCTTGTAAGTTCAGTTTGTTTTCCTAGAAGTCTATTTCCCCTTACCCCTGACCTCTAGAATTCATTTATGTCTATCCCATGCATTCTTAAATCCCGTGATTGTTTCAGCCCCCACCACTTCCTCTGGCAGGGTGTTCCACTTGTCCACCACAGAGCTTTGTATCATCTATGGCTAGACTTACCTTGCCCTGAATACCCTCGCATGCTGTGTTGCATATATAGATATTGAACAGTAATGGTCCCAGGACTGAATTCTGTGGTACATCACTAGTCATTAACCTCTCTTCAGAAAATGTATTGTTTAGGACCAACCTTTGGGTTCTACAAGTCAATGTTTTTGATCCAGCCAATTATTTCATTCATTAGCCCTAGTTGACACCTCTTCCTAAATAGCCTCATATGTGGCACCAAGTCAAATGCATAGCAAAATCTAAATATAGACCATTCAATTCCTGTCCCGTCTGTCATTTGTGCCACTACATTAAAACAGTGTATTCAATTGATCTGACATTATTTGCCCTAGGCAAACCCATGCTGGTTCCTATCCATTAAGTCCTCTTCCTCCCAAAAATGCAACTAACTCCTCCTTGATAAATGTTTTCAAATGTTTTCCCCACTATTAATGTTCGGCTCACCAGCCCACAGTTATGCAGACTTTCCCTATCCACCTCCTCCCTTTGTGTAGTGAACCACATTAACCACCCACCAGTCTACAGACACTATACCTGTTGCTATTGATTCCTCATAGAGGATTGATAACAGTTCTGCCAGCACCATCCTTTTTTCCTTTAATACACTAGGATGAATACCATATAGGCTGGGTCATTTACTAATTTTTAATTTTCCCAGTACCTTTATTACCCATTCCTTTGTAATTCATCCCCTCTCCAACTTGTCCACATGGATTATGAATGAATTTCCTCCTGCTGCCTGGGAGTGGGCCTGCTTTCTCACCTGTTGACACCATAAAAATATTTATTTGGTATCCTTGCTTTTTCTTTTTCTTCATCAGCTATACTAAATCCTTCTTTCCTTGTCCTTTCTATGCTGTTCCTTGTCTTCCTTTTTTCATTAATGCATCTGAGAGGATTTATCATTTTCCTTTACCCTTTCTGCTAGCCTTAATTATCCTTTGCCTTAGCCCCCCATAGTAGTTTGCTTAGACCCAGTTTCTCTATATGCTGCTCTATTCATCTCACATTGCTCTTTCTTATAAATCCTGAATGCATACATTTTTCTGTAATAGCCAGTTTTACCTGATATTCGAATCATTTTGGTATCCTAGAATTCTTGGACTTTCTTGTGACCTTTGACCTCTGCTGGCATGATGATGCAAAGAGCTGATATTTTTAATTTTCTGCTGCCAAGAAGCCAAAGACTGCTTCTCTTAATTAGCACTGCTTCAAGAATATCCTGTGTTTAACCTTGCAGTTAGAAATCCTGAACCAAGCTTTGACTGTTGTGAGCTGTCCTACGAGTTGAACATGCAACCTAATTAAACCCAAATAAATCCATTGTACTTCATAGCCTGCACTCTGTCTCCAGCCATCCTGGTAAATTATCGCCCTGTCTCCAACCTGCCTTTTTTGGCTAAGGTTGTTGAGAAATTAATAGCACAGCAGCTCGATGATCAGCTTGTGTCCTTTGACATCCATGAGCCATTTCAGTCAGATTCTCATGCTAGACACATCACAGAAACTACACTAGTCAGGGTGCATAATGACTTACTCGGAGCTAGAGATAGAGGAGACAGGTCAGTTCTTGTGCTCCTCGATCTCTCTTCAGCTTTTGACACCATGGACCACATTGTGCTTCTCGATCAACTCTGTGAATTTTGGGGACTTGCCAGTGTTGCCACCAGATGGTTTGAGTCCTGTCTCTCAGACATGGTGCAGCGGGTAGTGATGGGGAATTGCTCCTCCTCCTCTCCAATGCATCTGTCTTGTGGAGTTCCACAGGGATTGATCTTGTCACTGATGCTGTTCATGGTGTACATGCTGCCCCTGGGTGAGATCATTCAGCAGTACAGCATGGAGTTTCACTGCTATGCAGATGACACCCTGCTGTATTTGTCAATTGCCCCTGGGACATCTGGTGCAGTTGATGTGCTTAATATCTGTCTGGCTAAAATCAATGACTGGATGGCTTCCAGCTGGCTGTGACTCAACCTGGACAAGACAGAGGTGCTGGTGGTCAAGCTGGGTCATGGGCATGATGGGTTTCTACCTGGAGTGGACACTGATCTTTTCCTAGGATCTGATCTGTTGGTTGATTACCTGAAGGTGCAAAATCTAGGTGTGATCCTGGACAGCCAGCAGACTGACCTTTGAAGATCAGCTGTTGTCTGTTGTGATGAGTGGTTTTTACCATTTACAGAACATCACCAGGATCAAGCCCCTCATTCTGCCTGAAGATCTGCCAACCCTAGTACATGCCTTTTTTACCTCTAGACTTGACTACTGTAATGCTCTTTACTTTGGGATATGGGAGGGACCCTTCGCAGGCTGCAGCCGGTGCAGACTGAGGCGACCCAGTTATTGGTGGGACTATCTCAGTCATGCCATGTGACTCTGGTCCTGCATTTTCTGCACTGGCTGCCAATCAGGTGGAGGGTCCTTTTCAAGGTGGGCTTGCTCACCTATAAGGCCCTATATGGACTGGGCTCTGGCTACCATATTAGCTCCTGTCATCTGCGACCTCTGCCTGATTCCTCCGTTCCACTTTGAAAGGCCTCCTGGATGTTTCCAGGGTTCAGCTTAAAACATCCAGTGACTGAGCATTTAATGTCTCTGGGCCAACCCTGTGGAACACGTTTCCAGCTGCAATCTGGGAGCCCTCTCTATTTATGTCTTTAAGCAGAGGCTTAAGGCCCATCTTTTCTGCCAGGCTTTTGGGAATCTATCTATGGTTATCTCCCCCACCCTATCCTCAACTATTATATATTTTATATTTAAGTTTTTAAGACTGTCGTTTTAAAGATTTTATTACTGTACAAATGCTATTTCTGTATTTTGTATCTTGTTCTTATTATGTATGGTGCCCAGAGCTTCCAGGATTGGGCACCTTAGAAATAAAGTTGCCTTGCCTAAGCATGATTAATTCTTGCAGCACTGGCTAATTTTGAAATCAGATTTAGTACTCTATGAGAACCCCCATCACCAGGGCCTGTTCTCCAACACCTGATTTTTCCCTTTGGGTTAGTTTTTATGTTCACTGTCTACGCACACACTGCAAACATTTTGTTAGGAGAGTGGCTTTTGACGGGTGTGACACTGTCAGTCCAATGCAGAGTGGTCTGCAAGGGGCTCATCAGTGTCACACCAATCATCAGCCAGGATAATCATGACACTGTTGTGGCTTGCTGGGTGAAAACTTCATGAATTTCAAAGGAAAGAGCTGACTGAATCATAGGTTGGCTCTTTCCTTTGATCTAAACTGCCCAGCAAGCACAGCTGATATGTCAAGATCAGCCTGCTGTGGTTGAATTACTCCCTGCAAAAAGGAAAACTGTCCATCGATGTCTGTTGCTGTTGCTGCCCTTACTATCCCCACCCACAAACATAACACTGACACTGGGGGTGCCCAATCCCCTGTGTCAGTCATATATATATATATATATATATATATATATATATACTGTATGTGTATATATATATATATATATATATATATATGTCTGTATATACCCTGTATAAAAGAAAACTGTCCATCGATGTCTGTTTCTGCCACCACCTTTACTGTTCCCTCACCCAACCTTCCCACTCAGCAACCACCAACCCACACCACCTCACAAACATAACACCAAAACTGGGGTGCCCAATTCCTCAGTGTCACCATCTAAAATAAAGAAAACTGTCGCTGATCATTTTTTCCCCACTGTAGTGTACACCCTGTAACAAAGAAAACCATCCATCAATGACTGCTGCTGCTGTTAGTCCCCTCACCCGACCCTCCCACTCAACATTCACCTACCCTCCACCCCCATAAAGCCCTTACTTATCCACCGGGGGTCCAATGCCATAATCGTCACTGGACCACAGACACGTCTTTACTCTTCAACACTGGAAATCAGCAATGCTGTTCAATGTCTTTCAATGGTGTTTTGAACTTAGTGGCATAACTTGGTCATTTTTGAATATTTTTACCTCAGATTTTCAACATGCCATTTTTGGAACCCCACCTCATGAACAATGGCAGTGAAATTAGGCAAGTCTGTCCCAAAAGGTGATTTCACAGTTGCTGCCTAAAATCACCTTTCAGGCAGGAGTTGAAAATTTTCTCTGCCTTGTTCATGAGGTGGGGTTATAAGAAGCCTATGTTGGAAATTTAGGGTAAAAATATTAAAAAACAGCAAAGTTATGAACCTACATTGAAATTAAGGAAACCACACTCATAACCGAGGCCATTTTCAATATTTTGACCCCAAATTTTCAGCATAGCCATTTCTTCACATCACCTCATGAATATGACAGCTATCATTTATGAAATGCTGGCCAAAATTGACTCTGGATCCAACACAGGTGTGGTTTCTATAGACCTTTCCAAGGCCTTCAACCTGGTGGATCACAGATTATTACTCCATAAACTCTTCCACATAGGCCTTGACACCCATGCTCTTAAATGAGTTGAAAGTTACCTCTCTGGGTGCACACAGAGGGTCAGGTGACAGGACAAATTCTCCAATCCACAGTCCCTAAAGGAGGGTGTACCCCAAGGGTCCATACTTGGGCCCCTATTGTTCTCACTGTTTGTAAATGAACTGCACAACCACTGTGGGAGCAGCAATGTTATCCAATATGTGGACTATGCTGTGATTTACAAAGCCTCCAACAACCTGGATGACCTAGGAACATCCCTCCAAGAGGATATCCACATTGTGGAGGAATGGCTCATCAAGAACAAAATGGTCCTTAATACCAACAAAACTAAAGCCATGTTGTTTGGACCTAGAGCCCGTGGACAAGACAGATCACAACTACTTCAACTCAGGTCCCTGGTGGGCAACAAACTGGAAGTGGTCTCCTCCACAAAGTACCTCGGTCTTACCCTCGACCAAGGTCTCACCTTCAAACAACATGTAGACCAAGTCACTAAAGTAATCAACAGCAAACTCAGATTACTGTACCGGCTCAAGGAACAGCTGATTCCTAAAGCCAGGACTGCCATTGCCTCTAGTGTCCTACTCTCAACACTAATATATGCTGCCCCGGTCCTTCAGAGTGTCGCAAAGCTGGAGTTTGGTAAACTACAGAATTTATACAATAAAGTGGTCCGCTTTGCCTCCTTATCCCACTCAAGGAGCCACCGCTGTGAGTCTTTAATGAGACTCAGCTGGCCATCGTTCGACGCTCACCTCAGGTACCCGGTACTCTGTCTGGCAAAGAAGCTAATTAGCCCCACGCCTCCTCCAAGTCTCGAAGGACTGCTAACTGTAAAAAGTAATCTGTGCAACCTCAGGTCCTCAGGCCAAACGCTACTAGAGGTCCCTAAGGTCAGGACCAAGGCAGGTTATAAGTCCTTCTCTCATGCTGCCCCTTCCCTTTGGAACAACGTTCCACTGGTGGTGCAAGAAACCCCATCTGTACCGTGTTTCTGCACTAGACTCAAGACTTATCTGCTGTCAACAAGCAAATGCCAATGCTATGGTACCTGACACTGCAACCATGACCCTGGGTCAGCGCACTTTACCGCATGTAAATCTCCTACACCCAAATAGGCAGCACTAACTCCTCTCTTCCCCACACCAAACTTCATTGATGGCTCTTAGATATATGTAACGTATAGAAATGACTGTTCTGCCTCACTTATATGTATGACTGCCGCATACTCATAACTTGTATATGAAAAACTGCCTATTAGTTAGTTATATGTAACCTATAGAAAAGACTGCTCTGCCTCACTTATATGTATGACTGCCGCATGCCTATAACTTGTATATGTATTACTGCCTATTAGTTCATGTACTGTTACTCCCGGGTCGCCCCAGAAAAAGGGACCTCCGGGCCCAGTGGGCCTACCTGGTCATCAAAATTCAATAAATAAATAAATAAATAAATAAAATGCATTTTCACACTTGTGGCACAAAATCACGTTTTGGTCAGGATTTGAAAATGTGCTCTGCCCTTGTTCACAATCTGGGCTCATAAGAAGGCTATGTGGGGTCATGAGAAGGCTACATTGAAAATGTGGGGTACAAATATAAGAAAACAACAAAGTTATAAGTCTGCATTGCAATTTTTCAATGCATGCTCACAACTGTGGTATTTTTCAATATTTTGACCCCAACTTTTCAACATAGCCATTTTTTCACATCACCTCATGAATGTGACAGCTGTCATTTCTCAAATCCTATCCAAAATGTGTTTTAACACTTGCAGTGCAAAATTACCTTTCAGCCATTGTTGTATAAATGACACCTGTCATGCTCAACAGGAGTGGTCATAAAAAGATTATGTTTAAAATTTTGGGTAAAAATTTGAAAAAACAACTAAATTATGAGAAAATTGAATTGTTCCAACATTTACTCATAACTTTATTTTTCTGCAGATTTTGGCCCCTAATGTTCAACATTTCCCTTGTGTTATCCCACCTCCTGAACATGGCAGGTGTTATTGTTCAAATCCCCTCTGAAACTTGTTTCCACAGTCACACAACAAAATTACCTTTTGGATGGGATTTTGAAAATTCCACCAGACTTAATCACAAGGTCAGGTCATAAAAAGACTGTTGTACAGTGGGATCAAAATGTGGAAGCCCACTTAAAAGTAGATATTAACGCTCAGCTGCCCTGTCCTGGATTATTACAATCTAACAATGTGTAAAAGCAGGGCACCACTAAAAATGAGGCATTGCATCTCATCTGCTTTATCCTGGGTAAATATATATAGTAACAATGGGGCCCTATGCACTATGTAGGTGGGGTAAGTGGAAACCACGTGTATCCCTCCTGCGTAGCTGTGCACCCACAGACAGGTGCGCACTGGCCAGTAGTCACTATTGCCTGCCACCTGTCTGCAGCTCCACCCCCCAGCATGCAGGACTCCACAGGGTGGCGGGGGGTGGAGTCACGGACCTGGCCAGGCATCTAATCCTATGCCTGGATCGGGACCCACAATGGATCCCATATGCAGTGGGGTGCACATTGGCAGTGTGCACCGCGGCTGTGCTGGTGTACAGAGAGTAATGCTGCTGGCCCTCTGATGGCACTGGAGAGGTGCACAGGGATGGCAGTAGACAGTGTGGGTGGAAGGCACTGTACCCTGCTGTTAGTAGGGGGTGGGCAGGAAGTGCCATTCAGGGGGCAGGAGCAGGATACAAGTCCTGTGCCCCTATGTGTGGGGGGTCCTGAGGGGGGTACAGTGTGTGCTGGGGTGGGTGGGAGGCACCGAGTGGCTGTATGCAGTGGCCCTGGTGTGTGGGTGGGCTACTCACCCTGTTGTCAGGTGACTCCTGCTGTGTCCGGGGGACACTTACGGTGCTTTTGGCAGAGTTCTCCCTGGTATAACCTGTGCCCCCTGCACACCCCCCAGCCAGAACTATGCACCTTGGTGCATGGTGCATAGTGCTAGCATGGCCCTCTCCCACCTCCGGCACGTTGCTCTTCATGCAGCCAGGGGATTGGGCACGTGAGTGCTGTGTTTTCCCCTTGGTGCATCCCATGTGGGGGACACATAGGGTGCAGATTGGCTGTGCACCCCAGATACGCATGCATAGCCACTCCATCTCAATAGTGCATAGGGCCCAATATGTACAAGCAAGACCCAGTTCAATAGCAATACCAGCAGTGAACATTAAGCATTGACAAATGCTTGTTTAATAATGCAAGAACCTCATCCTTTATCTCATTTATGCCACCACTACTAGTTTTGATTCGCCCTTGGTGAGTTTCTCTTCTAACACAGTTTTATACTGACACTACATTGTGGCACTGGGGGTTGGGGGAGATGCTGCCATGTGGAAGGTGCCATTTTCATGGGAAGTCAAGATCTGTCCTGTCCCTCACAGGGTGGTTTTATAGGAAGAATGTTCTGACAGATAACAGACAGGTAGACAGACAGACAGAAAAGAATGCACTCCACAGGATCCATGAATGCCACTGTATATTGAAATCAGTGGACTATTCAGGCTAACCATTCAGTAAAAAAGAACAGAGCACACAAGTCTGTTGCAGAGGTGAGGGTGCATTGCCAATAGAACACACACAGTTTTACAACTTGCTGAAAATGGTGAACAAACTCCTCAACATTTTCCCGAGCTTAAAGCCCTTTGTAAAAGCTTCAAAGTGAAGCATGATTTTGGGAGTTGGTTTGCTGTCATTCAGCAGGTTGCAGCATTATCTTTGTTCCATTGGCAATAAAGAAACAAATTAGTCCCCATAGTAACTATGTTTCTTCGGGGGGGGAGGTGTATTTGGGGGTTTTACAAAACTGCATCATCACAGCCCTGAGTTGCTGCTCAAGAGATGGAACTTTAGTATGTTAAAATTCAAATAATGGCAGATTTATAGCTGAACCATAAGTGAACAGTGACCAGCTATCCAGTTTATGCTAAGTATGCTAACTAAATACACTGTAAATGTAATAACAAAAACACACATGAAAATTGTAAAAACCGCTATGTTTGTATTGATAAAATGCTCAAGCCATCAAACAATTTTGATTTGTTCTGAAGAACATCATTATACTGTGAATCTAGAGAAGGAGATGTAAGGAAGGTTTTGTAGAGATTCACTAATATACCCTCTTGGGCATTGTGTCGCAAATTTCTTTTGCAAATCACGATAGTGTCACATTTGAGAAAGTACTTTGCAACACTACTTTTTACAAAAATTAAAAAAATATATTTTTGGGGTGTTTTTCCTCAAAAAAAAGACATGGCTAGCATCCTCAGGGCTCGACTAGGTGAACACAACAATAATTGTGTCCCTAGATGGTCTCACATTTAAATGCCAAGCATTTTTCTGACCACCAACTGAAAAAAAATGACTGAATCATGAAAGTAAAAGGGTCTTTTTCGACAGTAAAAACTGCATTTGTGACACTTTCACATAGTTTAACTTTTCCCATAGACTATAATGGGATTCAATGTTTTTTGAAAACTTTTGAATTGTTTAATATTTTATCACGCAATTTTCAAAAAGCACATCAGGGAACCTGGCTGCATGTTCCCTGAAGTTTTTGGACTGATTGTGCGAACTGTAAGGGCTGTAGGCATGAGCAAAGAAATGTGTAAAAACCCGTAATTTATGTGTTTTTGGTGCTCTGTAGCTCTGCAAATGTACATCCAACCATAGCAAAACTTGGCAGGTACAGAGACCTATGGTACCAGACCACGCATTCCAAATCTCAGTTAAATCCATCTTACGGTGGCAAAGCTATTAGGGTGCAAAATTTCAGATTTAACCTTAAATGGGGTACTCAGCCCTAACTATAGTAGCACTATTGTGCCACTGTAATATATGTTTATATATACTATATATATATATATATATATATATATATATATATATATATATATAATGTATATATGTATATATATATATATGGCAACAAACTCTGTTTAATGCATCAGTTAGGGTTGTTCACACAGCAAAAAGCGAGAAATTCGTGTGACCCCATCCCATGTGTAAACAAGCTGAGGTAGTGCAGTATAGGAGAATGGGGTGACAGGACTGGTGACCCCAACGCACAGCCTGATGCCTGTTGGTGGTGAAGGAGTGGTCTTGGGGTGCAAGGGGTGGCAACCCTAACACTGAATTTCCTCACTTTTGTCGCTGTGGAACAACCTTAACTGATGCATTAAACAGAGTTTTTGCCATGAATGTCCCTTCTTTTTGAGAATGAGCACTATAAATAGTGAATGGAATGTGATGTTGGGAGGGCCCTGTGCTCCCACCATGTGATTTTTTGTCACATAGTAACGGTAACACAAGCAGAAATGGTAATGCACATGGTGATGCAAACGTAAATGATAATGCAAAAGGTAAGAGAAATGCAAGCACAAATGGTAATGAAAACAGAAATGGTAATGCACATGGTAAGAAAATGCAAACGGTAACACAAATGCAAACAGAAATGTAAACGGTTAAGGTAATGGCTCAGCAGAAGGAAACAGTAATGCAATTGACAACAGAAATGCAACCAGAAATGCAAACGCTAAGAGCAACAGAAACGCAAACAGTGATGATGACGCAAACAGTAATGGTAACGCAATTGGAAATGCAAACAGTTACAGTAACAGCAAAGATGACTCCAAAGTGAACAGTATTACAAATGGAAAAGCAAGCACGTATGAAAACATAAATGGTAACATGCACGGTCATGGTACCACAATTGGAAATGCAAATGCTAATGGTAACAGCAACGATGACGCCAAAGGAAACACAAACGCAAATGGAAGCTGGTACACAAACACAAATGGTAATGCACACGGTGACACAAAATGAAATGCAAACAGAAACAGTAATGGAAATGCAAATGGTAACAGTAACGCAAATGCAAGCACAAATGAAAATGCAAAGAGTAATGCACACAGTGGCGTAGACTGGAACGCTAACACAAGCAGTTACGGAAACACAAGTGAAAATGTTAACTGTAACAGTAAGAAAAGCACACACCCTTTTTTTCACCAATGGCTGCATAGAGAAACACAGTGAATACAAAGAATGTATGCATAATAATGGGCCTCGGAGCAGAAAATGAGCACTTGGAATACTAAATTGCTTATACCTCAGGAACCGTACAACGCAGAAAAAAAATTAAAATTTCGTATCATTTATGACTATCCTGGCTAGTTTTGCACTTACCCCCTAGTGAGGGGCTAAGCATTTTTCTGATGAAATATCTCGAAGAGTTTCCGAGATACGGGCACTGAAAGGAGCGGCGGACGCCATAATGTTAGTCTATGGGAAAAATGGTCAACTTCAGAGTACTGTAACTTTTCATCCCTGTAATATTTTGTCACCAAACTACCACAAGGCACATCTGTGGGATGTTGGCTTTCTTCCCTCCAAATTTCAGCTCAAAAGACCAAACCGTTCTTTTGCAACAGAGTGACAAATAATTCCTGTTATTTTGGGCATAGTGTCGTAAAGCAGTGTCGCAAATCACAACACTTTCTCAAAGAAAATCACAAAAGTGTCGCAGGTGCGACACTACTTTGCAACATTACAGTTTACAAAAATTTCAAGAACACATTTCTGGGGTGTTTAACCCCCCAAAAAAAGACATGACTAGCATCCTTAGGGCTTGACTAGGTGAACACAAAAAGAATTGTGTCCCTAGAGGGTCCAAAATTTAAATGCCAAGCATTTCTGTGACCAGTAACTGAAAAAAAAAATGGCTGATTCATGACACTACAGGGGTCATTTGTGACACTAAAAACTGCATTTGCGACACTGTCAAATATTTTGTTAACTTTTCCCATTGACTATAATGGGAAACTTGTTTTTTGAATAACTTTTTAACTGTTTAATATTATTTCATGAAATCTTCAAAAGGCTCATTGGGGACACATGCTGCATTATCCCTGAAGGGTTCAGACCCGGTCACATAAACCGTGCGACCTCTAGGTGCGAGCAAAGAATGCACAAAAAAGTGTAAATGCAACTTATATTGTGCTTTATAGCTCCATAACTGTATATCTGACCATTACAAAACGTGGCATATCCAGAGAGCTAGGGTACTGATCCATGCCTGCCAAATGTCAGGCAAATCTGTCATACAGTGGCAAAGTTATTAAGCTGCAAAATCACACACTTTAACCTTAAATGGGGTACTCAACTCTAACTATAGTGGCACTACTGTGCCACTATATTTATATATATATATATATATATATATATATATATATATATATATATATACACACACACACACACACACATATATATACATATATATATATATATATATATATATATATCTATATGACTATGTAGATATAGATGACTATAGATATAGTATAACATGACTACATACACCACTGAACCAGTGTACTGTTTTGATGGCAAAAATGGTTTTGGTTGCTCCAGTTCTGTGATCAGGCGTAAACAGTTTATTATTAGATTTATGCCAAGCAATAATAATCAATATATTTCTGTGTATAAAAATCTAGTTGTCTGGGAAGCTACTGCTTTGTTAGAAGGGCTGCATCATTCACACAGTAGAAATCTAACTAAAGAGGAAGCACATGCAATTACATAACTTAAAAGCAATGATTCCTTGATTATTAAACCCATCAAGAAGGGTGGTAATCTTGTTGTAATGGACAAAGACTTCTATTGCGAGATTGTAATGGGCCTTTTTGGAAATGCAAATAATTATTCACATTTAAAATGTAATCCTTTGCCTGAATACAAGTGTGAGCTCTTCTCCATCTTAGAAGGTGCAAAATCAAGAAATGAAATCTTTGAAAATGAGTTTAGAGACATTTTTCCTGACTATCCAATCATGCTAGTCTTTTTATATTACCAAACATGCATAAGCATGCCACACAGCCTCCAGGAAGGCCGATAGTGGCTGGCATGGATTTGTTAACAGATAATCTATGTCAATATATTGATTTTTACTTAAGATGGAGTGTTAAGTGTATACCCTCATAAACAAGGGACACAATGCACATTTTGAAGCATATAAATACTTTGAGTGGCAAGAAGGGTGGTGTTGGTTGACAATAGATGTAGAGTCATTATGTATGTTATATTTGCTACCAAGATGGCATCCTGGCATGTGAACATTTTCTTAGCAATGATCCCCTAAAAAAACTGATGTCACTTTAGTTAGTTTTGGATGGGTTGCATTTTGTTTTAAATCACAACTACATTGAGTTCAATGGCAACTATTACTTGCAAAAATATGGTACCACAGTGGGGGCCACCATGGCTCCCTCGTATGTAAACCTATTTCTTGGGTATTGGGAAGAGACAGCACTATTTGATCCAGAATGCAATCCCTTTAGGCACAAAATTATGAAGTGGTCCCATTTTATCGATGACATACTCTGGGTATGGTCAGGGAGTGAAGATGAATTTGTGCAGTGGCTTACTCAAAACAACATGAATCTCCTCTTCACTTCAAAGCATGACCCCCAGGAAATTGAGTTTTTAGATATAGTTCTGTCTGTTAACCAAGAAAATAAAATATCCATGAGAGGTTACAGGAAACTCATGGTTACTAATAGCCTTCTCTTGGTCAGTAGTTCTCATTCGAAAAAACTGAAGGATTCAATCCCCTTTTTCCAGTTCTTAAGGCTGAGGCATAATTGTAGTAATCTTGAAACTATTAAAAATCAATCAGTGGAACTACAAGAACATTTTATAGCCAGAGGTTATGCATTGGAGGTAATAAAACAGGCATACGAGAAGGTCTCAGCACTGAACAGGGATGATTTATTAATACATAAAAGTAGGCCTACTGAGACAGAAAATAAAACTGTATTTGTCATTGAATTTAATCAAATTTCAGGTGATTTGGGGAAATATGATAACTAAATTTTGGCCAATATTAAGAAATGACCCGCAGTTAGGAGCACTAATTGGTGAAAGGCCAAGAATTACATTTAGAAGGGGAAAAAATCTAAGGGATCTTTTGGTGAGAAGTCAATATGTTGAATCACAAAGTGTTGCCTGCACTTGGATGCCTATCAAGCCCAACAGTATGCATAGATCTGGCAATTGCAACATCTGTAGTTACTGACAAGAATTTATAGAAATGAGGAATGATTAGTATTATTAGTTGTTTTGTAAGAAATACAAAATTACACATGCATATGTACTTTGTATTTCTTTGAAACTTGGCTTCCCAGCCAAATGCCCTTTGGAGTAACCATTTCCTCAGAGCTTGCACATAGATGTTCTTTGTCTTTTAAATTATTTTTTGTTTTAATTGGGTTCACCACAACATTACCCAGATAGACCATCTTAGGGTAGCTGGTTCATTCCACTGGGGTGTCAAACAGACGAGGCATACTGATGAGTCCTGGTAGGAAGAAACACTTGTCTATGTCTTCTGTTGGCACCCTTTGCAAACTGTGTGAGAGGCCTTTCGGCACCATGCATCTGTGCTTAAAGTTGGACCAGCTTAATATTTTCTGGTGATCTGCATATGCAGCCCATGATGCTTTGCATTGTGGGGGCATGTGTAATTTTGTATATCTGTGCATACTGTTTACAAGGTACAGTTTTTGAAGCACCAACAAATACAAGAAAAGTGTACATACGGCAGTCTTTATCCTGTGTCACCACATACAGAGTATATTCACTGTGGTGCTATTGTGGTAAAGTTTATGTGGGAAGGACAATGCGGCCGTTAAAGGTTTGCATACAGGAACATGTCAGGGACATAAAAAACTGTGATACAAATAGTCCAGTAGCAGTACACTTTCTTAAGTATCACAATTCTGATCTGAAATCATTTAAGTTCACTGGAGTGGAACAGGTAAGAACTGGCAAAAGAGGAGGCGATTGCCTAAATAGGCTATCACAGACAGAAAGCTTTTGGATATTTTCCTTACAAGCATTATGCCCAGAGGGTATGAACCAAGAATGGGACCTAAAGCCATATTTATAGAATAATAGGCTGATGAATTAAAATAAAACTGGTCACCCACCCTTTCACCATTTAAAACTTTCCCTCTTTAAGTGTGTTTACACTTGGCCACATATATAATTTAATAAAAATGTGTTTGCAGTAATATAGACTTAAAGGACATATCAGCAATAGATAGAGCAAAGCAATGTGATTTATCTGTGCCCCTCGAATTGTCTTAACCCCCCCCCCCTTTTTTAATCCTTTTGACTATAATAAACATCTGTACAGGTGTACAGTTGATGTAATAGTTTATTGATTTTTCCTTTTGCTCTCTCTTACAGCTGGAGTTAGTTAGAGAGCATTGGGATGTGAGGAACCACACTGATTATGGCTAATTTGCAATCAGTAATTTGTGGAATTGCTCCTTCTCTTATTGCCATAAGGATCAATATGTATAAAAGTTACACCTATAGGATTCAAATTACAAAAATGTGGAGTTCATTCTTCCCTCTTTTTTATTTGGTTCATTTTATGTATTATTTTAAATGACAGTGCTGGCAAGGATCGAATCATGGCTGTATTAGGTGCTATTCTTGGTCAAAATTATGACATAAAATCACTAAGTTGTGTTTAGCATCTTATAATAGATGAAATGTATTAATCTTAGCCAAGCCATGTCTTAGAAAGTGAATTGAGATTACAATCATGGTGTGTCAATACCATGTCAAATGAGCATCTTGTATTGTTTAATTCAGTACCTGCTCCTTTAAGGAGTTAATTATAAGTTAATGATGTAACTATGATTTTTGTATAAAATTTGTTTGTCTGGTCATGGTACCCATCCACTGACAAAGCCTTACCAGGCAAAATGCCGTGGCACCTGACCACACGGAGTCCACCTTGGTTTATTCCGTGTATGCAACATGCTAATTTAGCAAGTTAAAATAAAAATACTTGCTTGAACACTCAAACTTTGAGCTACATACTTCATTGGAGCTCCATAGTTCCTGGCTCTGGAGTGCTAGTGCATTTTTTGTTGTTTGTGGAACTCAAAGGTCACAGCCCAGCACTAGCACCCTGCCCTGGCCTGAGTGTGGCACTTCCTTGTTTGAGTAAGTAAATGGGAGGGAGTCTGAGCACTAGAAAGGTTGGAGGAATAATCACCTTTACCAGGGTGAATAAATACCATTATCCCCTGCAGCCTTTCTAGTGCTCATTCATTCCTCACAGATGGAATTTTTGTAGCAGTACTAAAAGAAACTCCCCAGATAAGTCCAACTACACTGAACCCAAAGCAGCCTGAAACACAGCACTTCCAAACATAGCCCTACTTGCAGAAGCTATGTCCAGTCTGTAATGTTGAACAAAAGTATTGACAAAGGACCAGGTGGCTGCAGCACAGATATCCTGCACTTAGGCACCCCCTTTTTTGTGACCAAGATGTCGACACCACCCTGGTAGAATGTGCTCTAATGCCCGCAGGGGGTTCCATTCCCCCCCCCCGCCACTATGCGGCTATGATGGCCACTCTTATCCATCTAGCAATGTCATTTTTAGAAGCCACTTGACCCACGTTCTTCCCTGAAAAGAAGTCAAACAGTCTGTTGGAGTTACGAAAACTTTCTGACATCTGCAGGTAAGTCCGTATGATGGACACCATGTCAAGCAGATGAGGAATGCCATCAGTGCTCCCTCAATCTGCAAGCATAGCTGGTAGATGACCTTCTTGTTCCAGGTAGAATAGTGACAGCACCTTTGGGACAAAAGAAGATACTGTTTTAAGTGACACACTTTCACTATGGAACGTAAGGCAGTGCTCATGGCAGGACAGCGCCTGAGATTCGCTCACCCTCCTTGCCAAACACATAGCTGTAAGGAAAACTGTTTTAACAGTAGTCCAACAAGGAGAGTCAGGAATGAAAGGAGGCTTCTCAAGGTCATCTAATACCAAATCAAGTTGCCACAGGCGATATGTTGGCCTGGTACGGGGAGATGCCAACTGAACTGTCCTTAACAGCCGAACAACATCCGGGTGATCCTATCTGCCCCTCCTCAGGAAGGGGACCACTCATGACAGATATAGCTGAAGTCTTGACCCCCAGGGAAGAATATGCCAACCTTTTCTCTGCTCCATCATTAAGAAAATCCAATATTTGGGGAAGGCCCACCACCGAGGGTGAAAGACACTTCCCTGAACACACCTTACAGAAGATTTGCCAATGTCTCTGGTAAGTCTTATTGGTTGAGCATCTCCTGAATTGTAAAAGTCGGTCATAGAAACATAGACTTTGATGGCAGATAAGGACCGCTTGGCCCTCCTAGTCTGCCCATTTCCTACCCATTGGCTAAACTGCAGATTCTAGTTAACCAACAGCCTACTTCCTCCTACCCCCCACTATAATTCCCTTATGTCTGTCCCATGCATTCTTGACTTACCCCACTGTTTTTGACCCCGCAACCTCCTCAGGAAGGTGGTTCCATGCGTCCACCACCCTCTCTGTGAAAAAATGTTTCCTCACGTTGCCCCTGAGCCGTCCCCCTCTATTTTCAAACTGTGCCCCCTTGTTCTTGCACATCTCTTTTTCTGAAAGATGCTCCCCTCTTGGACTTTGTTTCTTCCCTTGAGATACTTGAAACTTTTTATCATGTCCCCCCTCTTCCTCCTTTCCTCAAGGGTATACATAGAAACATAGAAACATAGAAACATAGAATTTGACCTTCAGATAAGGACCGCTTGGCCCACCCAGTCTGCCCATTTCCCTACCTACTGGATAAGCTGCAGATCCTAGTTAACCAGCAGCCTACTTCTTCCTACCCCCACCCCCCAGAACTGCCTTATGACTATCCCATGCATGCTTGAATTCCACCACTGATTTTGACTCCACAACCTCATATTGAACTCCTTTAGTCTCTCTTTGTATGGCTTCTGTTGCAGACCCTGTACCATTTTAGATGCCCTCCTCTGGACTACCTCCATCCTGTCGATATCCCTGCGGAGATGGGGTCTCCAGAACTGCACACAGTACTCCAGATGGGGTCTCACCAACTGTTTGTACAGAGAGATAACAACTTCCTGTTTTCTACTGGTGATGCCTCTCCCTATGCACCCCAATATCCCCCCAGCCCTCCTTACTGCCTTCTCACATTGCTTGCCTACCTTAAGGTCATCTGACATGACTACCACAAGGTCTCTTTCCATTTTTGTTGTTGTTAGTACTGCCTTCCCCCATTGTGTACTCTTCCCCTGGGTTTTTCTTTCCCAGATGCATTACTTTGCACTTCTTTACATTGAATCTAAGCTGCCATACTTTTGACCATTCCTCCAACCTTGTCAAGTACCTTCTCATCCTTTCCACCCCTTGCAGATCTTTGTGTTGTCTGCAAAGAAGCATACTTTTCCTTCCAGACCCTCCACAATGTCTTCTATAAAGACATTAAAGAGGACCAGTCCCAGTACTGAACCATGTGGTACCCCACTAGTAACTACCCTTTCTACAGAGTGTACTCTGTTTACTATTACCCTCTGCATCCTATTGTTCAGCCAATTTGTTACCCAGGCTACCCCCCCCGAGACCTACTCCCAGGCTGGCTAACTTGTTTATTAATCTTTTGTGAGGGACTGTGTCAAATGCCTTGCTAAAGTCTAGGTGGGCCATATCCACAGCCTCTCCATGGTCTACTAATTTGGTCACCCAAAAAAATCTATTAGATTTGTGTGACATGACCTTCCTGCCATGAATCCATGCTGCCTTGTGTCCTGTGCCCCGCTAGCCTCTAGGTACTCAACAATTCTTTCTTTCAGAAGTGACTCCATCATTGTCCCTACCACTGAGGTCAAACTAATAGGTCTGTAGTTTCCTGCCTCTGCCTTGGTCCCACTTTTGTGAAGGGGAATCACATCTGCCCTCCTCCAGTCCTCAGGTACCCCATCATCCTCCCATGATTTGCTAAAAGGGGTAGTCAGTGGTGTCACTAGGTCTCCCCCTTAGTTCTCTTAGAATTTTGGGTTGAATTCCATCAGGCCCCATTGCTTTGTCCACCTTGAGTTTTAAAAGTTCTTTCAGGACCCTTTCTTCTGTGAATGGATTGGTATTGACCCCCTGTCCAGAGTGCTTCTATTGTTTGGTTTAGGTACCGCCCCCTCTTCTTTTGTGAATACTGAGCAAAAGTATTCATTCAGTATCTCTTCCTTTTCACTGTCACCCTCTGTCCACCTCCCCTCCCCTTTATTAAGCCTCGCTATCCCTTCCTTGGTCTTCCTTTGCTTCCTGATGTACCTATAAAAGGTTTTATCCTCCTTCTTAACTGAGTTGGCAATTTTTTCCTTGGTTTGGGCCTTCACTATTCTGACTGCCTTCCCTACTTCCTTCTGCTTTAACTGATGCAGTTCTTGTCCTTCTCTTTCTGTGATTCCTTATACTTCCTGAATGCTATATTTTTCTCCCTAACCTTCCCTGCCACCTCTTTTGAGGACCACTCGGGGGAGGGTTAACCTCCATTTAAGTATCTGCCTTTCAACATCAGTGCTGTCAATTTGAGGGCTTCGAGGCTGTGATGCATGATTGACCCTTGAATGATGAGATCCTATCAATGTGGGAGGGGCCAAGAATTGTCCACCAACATTGCTCTGAGGAGGGAGTACCATGGTCTCTGGGGCCAGTCGGGTGCTATTAACAGTACTGATATTTGCAATGTTCTGAATTTTTGAAGTACTTTGGCAATCATCGGAGATGAAGACCATTTTAGTTCAGGAACCCATAGCAACCAGTTTAGGGTTTTTCAATAATGTAAATAATTTCTGCAACATCTCAAAACTGACTCAATTCTTCTTTTCTGCATACAATGCATTGCCTGTGGTAATGTTTTCCTTACAAATTGCTTTGCTTTTAGCATCATTTTTTTTTCAGTTGCAAGCTCCAGGGATCTCTGCAGGTCTGGTATCCCTGCTCGAAACAAGACTGCAAGCTACTACTACTATACTGACCTTTAATGGAGAGGCACTACTGGTCACTGCCCGCTCTCAGATGGTGGGGCCAGAAAGTAAGGTGGTCCCACTTGCCCAATCCCTGGTTAAAGCTCCCAACACCAGCAGCTATCTCCCTCCATTTCTTGGTCTCTGCTTGATACCATCCAGCAGCCTCATCAGCAGAACATTGGCAGGCAGCTTCTCCACACCGCAGTTCACCAGGATCTAACACTTGGGGCACCTCAGCTTCTTGTGGAAACTCACAATGTTCTCCAGGCAGTGGCAGCAGAAGGACTACTGGCAAAGCAGAACCTTGGCTGTGATGGCCAGTCTCTAAAGGCACATGGAGCATTTCAGCAGGTCCAGGAGGGAGGACTCATCCATGCTTCTGCTGCTCGATAACATCTAGCACTGCTAAGCTAGTGGGGGGGGGCAAAGGCAAGGAAGAAGTAGCAGAGCCACTGGAGTGGTGTTTGTTGTTGGACAAAGACAGGCAATGCTTCAGCAGCTCTGTTCTGTCCCTCCCCCCCTTGCAAAAGTCAAGAAGAAACAGATTGGTGGCAGAAAGAAACAGAATGAAGCTACCAGAGCACTGTTTGTTGTTCATGGGGGGGGGCAGGATGGGGGAAGAAGCAGAAGAATGGGGCTGTTGAAGTGGCATTTGTTGTTAGGGGTAAGAGATCTGGGAAAGGGAAAGAAGCAGAATGGAGCCACTGGAGCAGTGAATGTTGTTGGGGGTGAGCCTTGGGAGGGGAACAAGCAGAACCAAGCTGCTGGAGTGGTGTCTGTTGTTAGGGGTGAGCCTTGGGAGGGGAACAAGCAGAACCAAGCTGCTGGAGTGGTGTCTGTTGTTAGGGGTGAGCCTTGGGAGGGGAACAAGCAGAACCAAGTTGCTGGAGCGGTGTCTGTTGTTAGAGGTGAGCCTTGGGAGGGGAACAAGCAGAACTAAGCTGCTGGAGTGGTGTCTGTTGTTAGGGGTGAGCCTTGGGAGGGGAACAAGCAGAACCAAGCTGCTGGAGTGGTGTCTGTTGTTAGGGGTGAGCCTTGGGAGGGAAAAAGCAGAACCAAGCTGCTGGAGTGGTGTCTGTTGCTGTTGGGGGGGGGGAGACAGCAGGAGGGAAGAAGCAGAACAGAGCAGCTTTTGTTCTTGGGAGGAGGGAGTAGCAGAGTGGAGCTGTAGGAGCTGGTTCTTGCCAGGCAGTGTCATGTAGATAAAAAGGCAGCTGATAGGCATGGCTGTCTCCTTTTAAACTTCATGAAGTTTCCACCCATCAACAAATAGAACACCAGCATGTATAGCCTCCCTGATCACTGGACTGTCACTGTCGAGCCACCTGCACTCTGAACTGTATTGGATGCAACAGTGACACTGCTCTGATGCGTGCTACTGTACCAATATGTTCATTTCATGCATGCATGTGCAAGCAAACATAAAACAGACCCCAGAGAAACTAAACAGCAACAGCAGAGACAAGCATGATCCCAAAATGTAGCAGTTGACTGTGGGTGATCTGCTTCCCTTTCCAGCTAGCCACATCAAAAGTGTGAGACAAAGAACTTAATTGCAATATTAAAAAAAAAACTTTCCAATGGCACTGATGTTGTCTACAATATACAAGTCCTACAACCGCCTCCCACCAGATGTGTATGCACTGGCTGGGTCGGTCTTTCTCTTTCTGTCTCTCATATATCGTGTTCCTGCTCGGGATACTGTTTTTCACTTTCTGGGAGGCACTGCTTAGGTGACTCATGCTGCTTCTGCTGATGGAGCAACTTTTATCAGAGCCCCATCACAACACATCACATCACTTCCTATCACAAGAGGAGCCCAAACAACAGCAGAGGCACGATTAAAAGTACTGGAGATCGAGGCCAAGCACAAGTGAGACTACTTTCCAGCTGCTGAACGCAGCTCTCCAGGCATCAGGAATGTCTAAAATAGGACCATGTAAAGCACACAAAGTTTGGAGCATATTGGAGAAGTTGAGAGGGACAAACAGAAATGTTGCTGGCAAAATGAGGCCCAGCTGGGTGAAGAAGGAGCAAGAGACTGGGGAGTGAAATATATAATCTGCCAGCAGCCCTTCTGAAGCTGAATCTCTAACTGACATATGGTGGCTGTCTCTACCAAACTGTTGTCTGCTTGTTTGCTTCCCCACTTAATTTGTATGGCCTCTTGGTTCCACTGGGCCAGGTAAAGTGTACTTGTACAACTGGACCATGCAAAATGCATGACATCTGGGGAACACTGAGGAGGTGGGGAAGGACAGCTAGGGAGGTATGTTTTACACCCCTTCACATCAGGTTAGAAACCTCATTAAGTCCCCATTCAATCTACAGCCCCCCCCCCATCTGTGTCTGCACACTTTGTTAAGTGCTGGTGACTCCTACAACAGCTTGAGGACCTGATTCAACACCCCCCCCCAAAAAAAAATGGTATGTGATCATTCTTTCAGTTCTGGTGTTGTGTGCAGCAGGTTTGGGTACTGATTCAGTTCCCTGAATTGATCCCCTCTCATGTGTGAGTGTGAGTTTAATATCCTTCACAATGAAACTGAGCCCCTCAACTCCACTGATCATCACCTTTCACACATGGCATGAGCTGCCAGCTCCATTGATCACTGTTATCTCAACCTCCCTCCCTCCCCTGAGTATGCCCCCCCCACCCCATGTGTAGGACCTGCCGCTGCAGTAAGACTCTGGCAGCAGCAGGAAGGGTCCAGAGGGGTGGCCAAGTAGCAATGTGTTTGGCACTGGTAGGGATCCTCCTGCCTGGTGCTGGTAGATCTAGTCAGATAATGGAGATAGAGCTGATGGGAGGCATGGATTTCATGGGGTGGGATATGGGATGGAAAGTGGGAAGGTAATTGCATCACAGAGCTGGAAAGAAAAATGGAGAGGTAACATAATGGGAGCAGCAGGGGTTGGTGAGAGGCAAATGTAGCCAGCACTGGTAGGGATTTCCCAGACAGGCACTGATAAATCTAGTTGGGTAAAAAAGGGAGAGTTGATGGAAGGCACAGATTATGGGGGTGGGATATAGAGGCTAAATGTTAGACTGGTGAGACAGTAAGGTGTGCTACAAAAGTAAACATTAAAAACAAGACCAGCTGGAGTAGCATTTGTTGGGGGGGGGCAGAATGGAGTTGCTGGAGTGATGTTTATTGTTGGGGGTGGAGAGGGAACCAGGAGGAGGTAAGAAGCAGAAGAGAGCAGTGTTTATTGTTGGGAGGGGGGATCAACTGCTTGCTGGGCAACAATCATGCAGATGAAAGGATCAAGCTGCTCTGTGATAGCAATGGCTTGTTCCTTTCAACTACACAAAGTTCCTGCCCTGCAGGTGGAGAACAGTGTCATGATCAGCCTCACTGATCAATGGGCTGTAACTGTTGAGCCCTCTGCATCCAGAGGTGCATATGACCTGACAGTGACACACCTCTGAAACCCATTAATTTAACATTATGTTTGCTTTGAGCGTGGGAATAGCTGGATTTATGCATTAGTGAAATGATCAGTAGTGTTATCCTTTAAACTGCTTTCATCAGCCAGCTGACAAAAGCAATCTGAAGGAAACAGAAAGTGAGTTCCTTCACTTTCAATCACACTGCTCATGTCACCTGCAGCTATATGTAGAATGTCCCCCCACCAACCACTTATACAAAACAGCTGGCAGATACACAATCACCTCATGAACAAAGACAGATGAAATTTCTGAAATCTGTGCCAAACAGTAATTCTGCAATTGCTCTGTGAAATGACCTTTTGGGCAAGATTTGAAACATTTCACCTACCATGTTCATGAGGTGGGGTCATAAAAAGATTATGTTGAAAATGTGGTAAACACATATATTAAAATGATCACATAATCACTGAATCTTGGAATTTTTCAATGTTCACTCATAACTTTGGGAATTTTCAATATTTTGACATCAAATGTTCAACAGTCATTTTTTCACACCATCTCCTGAACATGGTAAGTGTTGTTTTTCAAACCCTGCCCAAAATACATCACCCCCTCCTGACCTGTGTGTTTTAAAAATGACCATCAGTTTCCAAATCTCACTGGCTGGTACCCTCCTCCCTCGTGACCCATCCTTTCTTTAAAGAATGCCTGGCAGGTGTCCAATCACACTGGCCAGTATCTCCCTCTCTCCTAACTCACATTTCTTTTAAAATGGCTGGTGGGTGCTGGCCAGCCAGTATCTCCGCTCCCTTCTGACCTAGTTTCTTCTGAAATGGAGGGTGGGAGCCGAATCTTGCTTGCCAGTATGATAATCCCAACACTGGGGTGCACAACCTCTGGTGTTGGCTAATATTCCACCCCCCCACCCCCAAATAATAAGTGACACCCTGGGTGCTGACCTCTGGTGCCACTGAAGATAAAATTGAACCCCCAGTGCTATTTCAATCCCCAAGAGTTGGCGACACCAGCGTCCCACCCCCAGTGCTGCAAAACAGCACACTGACACTTGGGCACCCAATCCCCAGTGCTGGGTGAACTGAAACACAGAAAAATGTCTCTCTTGGATCTTTTTTTATGTTGGCTTGCATGCACATGCAAGCAACATCTTGTGATTGTAGCACATTTCAGAGGTGTGTCAGTGTTGTGGCAAATTAGGGGATGCTTTAGTGGGTGTGTCCCTCAACCGCCAATCTGTGAGCATGCTGGCGATGACAGAAAACTTCAAAGAGAGCCAAAAAGTTGAAAGAAATCTGCCACTGTAATCAAGTGCAGTTTCATCACTGCAATGGCAGATGACAAGACCCCGGCTATGCACGTTACAGAGCACTGTAATACGCATGGCTGGAGTTACGAGCAACATGTTTGCTCAGTGTGCCTTTTGTGGTGAAACATTTCAATAAATAATGTAGCCACAGAGCGGCTTTCCACATTTGTGGCTCCTACTGCCCTCCACACAGTCCCACAAAGCTGACATCGGGGGTGCCCAATCTCCATGTTGTCATGTATCCCCCCAATTAAATGTGGCACAATTGGAGCCCACCCCAGTGTGCTGAAACATGGTGGCTCCTGCTGCCCACCACACACTCCCAAAAAGCTGACATCTGGGTGCCCAATCCCCATGTCAGCATGTATCCCCCCTCCCATTAATGTGGCACACTCGGAGCCCACCCCAGTGTACCAAAATTCTTTTTTATTTTCTTCTGACACTGGGATGCCCATTCCCAGTGTCAGATGGGCCCCCCTCTCCCTCAAACCAATCTACATGATTTGCCAATATTGGGGTGGAGTTACGAGCAACATGTTTGCTCAGTGTGCCTTTTGTGGTGAAACATTTCAATAAATAATGTAGCTGCAGAGCAGCTTTCCACATTTGTGGCTCCTACTGCCCACCACACAGTCCCACAAAGCTGACATCGGGGGTGCCCAATCCCCATTTCGGCATGCCCCCCCACTATTGTGGCACACTGACAGCCCACTCAGTGTGCCCACATTAATAAAACAAATTTCCCTGTGAAAGAAGAAAACTGTCCTTTGCTGTTTTTTTGTACCTGTAAAAAAGAAAACAGTCCGGCATTATGTTGCCATCGCGCCTCCCCATCCCAACCCTCCCTCTACGCACCCACTTCCCTGCACCCCGCCTTCAATTCTATACTTACCTCTGAGGTCAGGCTGTCATCTTCTATTAACCAGGACATGTCAGCACTCTACAAAGCTGAACCACAAAATGAAGAATCGAAGGTAAGCCATATAATGGGAGTCAATGGGGGGGGGGGGTAAACTTAGGTTGATATCTCAGTCATTGTTTGGAATTTTGGCCCCAAATTGTCAAAATGGGTTTCTTGGGACCCCACCTCATGAACGCTGGTACTGTCATTTCATTTCTTGGCCCTGAAAGGTGATTTTGCAGTCACTGCATGAATCATCTTTTGGGATGGATTAACAAAATGAGAGTGCCACTGTTCATGAGGGGAGATCCAAAAAGCCCATGTTGTAAATTTGGTGAAAAAATTCCAAACAATGACTGCGTTACAAGCATGCATTGTGCAGTTTCTACGCACATTTATAACTGCTTTTTAATATTTTCACTCCAAATTTTCAACATTGCCATTTTTATACACCTCCTTATGAATAGTACAGCTGTCATTTTTCACATCCTTCCCAAAACATGCTTTCGTACCTGTGGCGCATAATGATGCGGTTGCTATGGTAACTGAGCATTTGGGACAGATTGACACAATCACAGTGTCACTGTTCATGATCGGAGGTCCAAAAATGCCCATGTTGAACATTTGGTGGAAAAATTCCAAAACATGATTGCGTTACGGGCGTGAATTGCGCAGTTTCTATGCACGCTCTTAACTTTGCCAATTTTTCATATTTTCACTCCAGATTTTCAACATTGCAATTTTTTCACACCTCCTCATGAACAACACAGCTGCCATTTTTCACATCCTACCCAAAATGTGCTTCTGCACCTGTGGTGCTGAATGGCGCAGTCGCTGTGCGAAATTGCCTTTCAGGATTAAGAAATGAAATGATAGTAGCACTGTTCATAAGGTAGGATCCCAAAAAGCCCATGTTGAAAATTTTGAGTGAAAATACCAACGAACACCCAGGGTGTTAGGGTTTCCAACTGTAACACCCCACTCTGTAGAGACTAACAGGCGTCAGGAGTGTGACTTGTGTTTGCTGGCCATAATGGTCACAGCATTCCACCCCCCTCACCCTGCAGCCATTGACAGGCATCAAGGTGTGCCTTGGGGTCTTTGGCCCTAACATTCATCCCATTCACCTATACTGCACCCATCTCAGCTTATTTCCTTATGGAATGGGGTGAGCATAAGGGCTGAAGACCCTAAGGCATACCACAACACCTGTTTCTGTCTGCAGGGTGGGGTGAGGTGGCATGGCATAAGCATTATGGCGGACGACCCAAAGGCACACCCCCAATGCCCTTCAGTCTCTGCAGGGGGGTGGCAGTTGGCGTTAGTTCAATATTTCACTGACATTCCTATTATGCATCTCTCTACCTCCTGTACTACCAATGCCGATGCCAGCAAGCCAACATTTAGCATTGACAAATGCTTGTTTTATTTTGTACCTGCAAAGAAGAAAATAGTTTCTCAGTGAACTGTGGCTCCCTCAAACCTCCAACCGACCTCGCCACCCAGCACCCACCATGTCACACATCCTCACTCTCCTCCAAAATGTACAGCATCCTCTTCCTGCAACTGCAACCAGGAACTGAAATAAACAAGGTAAGTGTGGTCTAAGTATGTCAATGTATTTTGAACATTTACTCTTAGCTTGGTCATTTTTTAATGCAAATATTTTTTCACCAAATTTTCAACATGATCTTTTTGGGACCCCATCACTTAAAGAAATGTAGATGAAATTTTTCAAATCTGTGCTAAAGGGTGATTTTGTAGTCAGTCTGCAAAATCACCTTTTGGGTGGGATTTGGAATATTTCCCATAGCAGGTTGATGAAGTGGGGTCACAAGAATATATGTTAAAAATTTGGTAAAAAAAATATATTGAAATGACCAATTTATTAGTGAGCATTGGAATTTTTCAATGTTCACTCATAACTTTGGGAATTTTTAATATTAAGTTTCAGCATAGCCATTTTCTCACACCACTTCATGAACATGATTATTTTTGCAGTCCTGCCCAAAACATGTTTTCACATTTGTGGTGTAAAATTTTGTTTCAGCCAGTATTTTGTAAATGATACCTGTCATGTTCAGAAGGGTAGGGGGTGTCATAAAAACACTATGTTGAAAGTTTGGAGTCAAAATACATAAAAAAAAAGTTATGACGTAACTTTGTGTGCAGAGCCAACCACTGGCCCAGCAAATTGTGAGTTGCAATCCTGTGTCAGTGAGATGAGTTCAAGAACAAGCACCTTGAGTCAGCTGGATGGGCTGAGGCTGTGGGATGATGCTGCCATGCAATGTCAGCCGCATAGGCAACATGTAACCGTATAATGAAGAGAACTGTTCTCTTGGTATACTGCCCAGAGGGCCCTGCACCTCTGCATTTGTAGCTGCACAGAAACAGATTGGTTCTTAGCCCTGCATGTCTGCATCTGCAGCCACATGGATGTGCAGGGCCAGAGGGCCCTGAGTTCCATAGCCTTCCAGAGAGCCCCATGGATTTTTGCATTCATACTCATATGAAAACACAGGGCCTTGAGGGTCCTGTACTTCTGCAGGCAGATGGACTCTTCCCCTTGCACAGCACCCAGAGGACCCTATGTGTCTGGATCTGGGACCTGCATGGATACAGTACCACTATCATGAAAAGAAAACAAATTAATTGCAAAAAAACACTACTTTAATGCACAAATTAGGGTTGAGAAATACAAGGTGCACAAGGTAAGGACGTAAAAACTATTAGGGTTTGGAGTATCAGGAGCCTTGGCAAATTGCTGGTGTGCTGTTCCTTGGGGTTGTTAACCTTAATTCCCATCCTCTCCACCAAGCTCAAAGCCTCCTGTCAAAGCACAAGGTACAGGTCCAACTGCATGCCACATAGGCATATATTCTTTGCAGACAGAGAAGTACTGCATAGCTCACCTAATGTGGCCAACAGAATGGTAGTTTACTCACCTGGTAGAGGTGATTGCATGAGCATCACCTTACAGCATCCCCCATCCATTACTTCTGGGTTACGTCCATCTCATAGGCTGCCAATGCACATGTGATCAGAATAGAAATCTGATCCTGCCTAGGTCTTGTCCCTCCCCACAGTTCTCCAGTTAATTTTTTCCAAAGCTGTGCCTTCCGTTGGATATCTGGTGAGAATTTATCATGGTACAAACATGCATATACCTTGTTGTTTAAAAATGCGGATGAAAACTAGGTTGTGTAGGTAGATAAGTTATGGACAACAGAGAGGGTGATTAAACATAATATTTATTTATTTCCTATTATTTACACTCTGTGCAAGACCAGCCTGTATGGCATGCTGGCAGGTGGTTCTCTTTCTAGTGGTCAATGATGTGTTAGCTGAGCTATCATCCGAGATACCTGGTTGGGAACACGGATGCTGTAAGGTGATTCTCATGCAATCACCTTTGCCAGGTGAGTAAACTACCATTGCATATTGCATCACCTTACAGCATCTCCCCATCCATTACTTCTGGGTTGTAAGAAGAAGTGATTAAATAGGTCCGTATAGGGTGGGTCAGATGACTGCTCAGCTAAGGATCAGTGACATTTATCAAGACTCTTCTTGCGAAGTTCACTCTATTAGCATTTTCAATGTCTAGTTTATAGTGTCTGGTGAAGGTATGGATTGAAGACCATGTGGCTGCAGCACAAATGTCCTGTACTGAGGCATCGTTCTTTTCTGCCCAGGAGGTAGCCACTGCCCTCGTGGAGTGTGCTTTGACTCCTTGTGGAGGGTTAAGTCCTCATGCCTTGTAGGCTTCTGTGATGGCCTGCTTTATCCAGGTGGCTATGTATCACCCTTTGTGGTTGACACCCGGACGGCGAAACAAAGAAAAAGACCATTACGGCGACATTTGCAGTAATGGTCCTTTTTCTGTGTTTCACCTTCCCCCAGTGTTCCGCCCCTTCCCTGGACCAACTCCGACCTGGAGTTGGAATCCTAGAGTCAGGGAGGTGCGGGGGGCACAGCCCCCCACAGAAACCAGTGATGCACGAGGCAGCACAATACCTGTGTCGGTATTGTGCTGTCACTTTGGGGGAGGTCTGCATTCTCACCGATGAGATATCTTGATGCTTTCAGGTGGCTAAAGCGGATGTGGCTGCAGCTTGTCCCTTCTTGGATCTGCTGTAGATGAGAAATAGTCCATCTGATAGTCTGAACTCTCTAGTTTTGTTTACATATGTGGAAATCACTCTCTTCATGTCTCAGTGTTTGTTTTCTTCTTTATCTGGCCACGCTGGCAATTTCACCATTTGTGTGGTGTGAAAGGATGACTGGACTTTTGGCATGAATGAGGGACTGGTTCATAGGGTGATTCCGTCATTGTGTGATATTAGAAAGGGCGGTCTGCAGGACAAGGCCCTTATTTCTTCCACCCTCCTAGCGGAGCAAACTGCCAGTAGGAGAATAGTCTTGAGTGAGACCCATTTGAGGTCTGTCGTGGCTATAGGTTTGAATGGTGGGAAGGCTAGTGCCCTGAGTACCATGTTTAAGTCCCATAGTGCTACTGTTTGTCTTTTTCCAGGCCGTATGTTGGATGTGGCCTTCAGGAATCTGAATATGTCAGGATGGGATCCCAGTGTGTACCCCTCGAGGAGGCATGTGCCTGCTCCTATGGCGGCCATTTGCATTCTGAGGGATGATGTTGCCAGGCCCTTGTCTACGCCTTATTGTAGGAATGCCAAAATGTGTCTGATGGTGATCAACCCTGTTTGGATGTGGTTTGTGGTACACCATCTTTTGAAGATGTTCCAGTGTGTCTTGTAGGAGATGTTGGTGGATAATCTCCTAGATTGGAGCATGGTGTCAACCACTGCCAGGCTGTAACCTTTGTCTAGCAGTGTCTGCCTTTCAAAAGCCATGCCATGAGATGGAGTGGAGCTAGGTTCACATGGTTGATGGGGCCCTGCGTCAGTAGGTCTGGGCATAGGGGTAGTGTCCATGGGGCGCTTATGGACATTGACACCAGATATGTGAACCAGTGTCTCCTGGGCCATAGTGGTGTGACCAATCACCAGCATGGCTTGAGATTGTTGAATTTTGTTTAGAACTTGTTGTGTGAGCAGTATCGGTGGGAATATATATACTCTCTGGAAGGTCCAGTCCTGTGTCAGTGCTTCTATTGCTAGGGTTCTAGATTCTTTGAATCTGGAATATTATGTTGGAAGTGTTTTGTTTGCTGCTGTTGCCATTAGGTCTATTTCCAGTGGACCCCAAGTTTGGTTTATCTGTTGCAAAACATATCGGTGTAGAAACCATTCCCCTGGGGCTATGTCTTGACAGCTTAGCCAGTCTGCTTTTATATTTAGTTTCCCTGCTAGGTGGATTGCCGTAATGGACTTGAGATTTATCTGTGCCCAGTCCAAGACTCTCTTGGCTTCCCTTAGTAGGCGTGGGCTCTTTGTTCCACCCTGGTTGGAGATGTATGCTACTGTTGCCCTGTTGTCTGATCTGACGAGCACATTTTTGTGTTTGATGTGCTGTTGGAAGTGGTGCAGTGCATGATATACTGCTCTCACCTCTAGTAGGTTGATCTGCATGCATGATTCCAAGTGGGACCATTTGCCTTGGGCCAGGATTTGGATGAGCGTCGCCCCCCAACCTTTCAGGCTTGCATCTGTGTTGATTACTACGTCGTGTTGCTTGTTTAGGTCCATTCTTTTGGTGACATTGTTTCTTTTGGCCCACCAGTTCAGTGCCCTCTTGGTGCTGTTGTCTAGTTGCAACGTCCTGGATAGGTCGTGGTTTAACTTGTGTCCTTCTCGTATCACAAAGGTCTGAATGGGACGCATGTTCCATAATGCCCATGGGACAAGGCCGACGCAGGATGCCATGGGTCCTAGGGTTTGCAGAACGGCATGTAGTGTGGGGTTTTGCTTGTTCATTAGGGTTTGCACTTATGACAACACCTTTTCTGTTCTCTTCTCTTCTGGGATGATTGAGCTTTCCCTGTAGCGGTATCGATGGTAGCACCTAGATGTTCTATCGTTTGGCTGAATTGTAGGCTGCTTTTGTCCCAGTTGATCACACATCCATGTAACTGTAGTGTGTGCAGTACCATTTGTGTATGACTCTAGGCTGTTGTTGGGTTTCTGGCCCTGAACAGCCAGTCATCCAAGTATGGGATGATGTGTATTCCTTTTTGTCTCATGTTTGCAGCTAGTGTGATAGATACTTTTGTGAACACCCTTTGAGCTGATGCTAGGCCTAATGGTAACATCTGGTATTGGTAGTGTTGTCCTAGAATCATGAACCTGAGATATTTGTGGTGGGCCAGGTGTATGGGAATGTGTAGATAGGTGTCCTTCATATCGATGGACATGAGATAGTCTCCTTGTTTTATCGCCCGTAGTGTTGTATGCAGTGTTTCCATTTTGAATCATTTGTATTGTATGAAACAGTTGATGAATTTTAGGTCCAGCAAGGGTCTCATATCTCCCATTTTCTTGTGTACCAAGAAGAAAATGGAGTAGACGCCTTGGTCTATTTGGTTCTGTGGTACCTCTGCTATCACCTTGTTTGCTAGGAGAGATCTGAGTGTCTCTTTTACTGTGTGTATTTTGTATGGCTGCCGTGACACCAGAGAGACCAAGGGTCTGTTTGTGACTGGCTTTTGTGTGAATTCAATGGAGTATCCTAGGGAGACCACTTCCAGTACCCATCTGTCTGAAGCTGACGTCCGCCTTATTTTGGAAAATTGACTCAATCTTGCTCCTACTGGTGGGGAGTGTGGGTGCGGCTCCATTAGGTGGAGTTGGGCCAGATAGTCAATTTGAGTTGAATCTGCCTTGTTTGAAGATAGCATTGTAGCGTCCCCTTTGATATTGGCGATGGGTTTTGCCTCTTGAGCTGTTGTTAAAGTAGGTGAGTTTGAATGAAAATGATTTGTTTTGTGAGTAGTTTGATGTTTGCCTCCTGTCTTGTCTACCCCTGAAGGAGCAAAATCTGCCACCAAATGTTGGAAGGTAGATGGTCCTGGCTGATTTATCCTTGTCTAGGCTCTTCCCCATTGCCCTTTTGTTTAACATACTTCTCTAGTCCTTCCCCGAATAGGAGGTTACCCTTAAAAGTTAACTTTCCTAGGATTGCCTTGGACACTGAGTTGGCATTCCACAGTTTGAGCCACATGTGGCTGCTTGCTCTGTTAGTTAGGGCTGCCAACCTAACTGACATCTTTAATGGTCAATGGACGCATCAGCCATGTATTTTGTGGCTTATATGGCATATTTGGCCAGGTCCACCTGCTTGGACTTGGGGTCCAGGGAAAACGCCAGCTCCTCTAACCAGGTGACTAGTGCCCTTGAGGTGTATATACCTGCCATGTTGGCTCTACAGGCCATGCTTGTCATCTCAAAGACCCTTTAAAGAAGTTCTTCCATCTTTTTTGTTGGTTGGATCGCAGAGTGGGGTAGTGGTCTTCGACAGTAGCACTGTCTTTTTGCATAACCCCGTGACCTGGTGGTCCACCATTGGTGGATTGCACCACGTTTTATTTATATCTTCTTGCACTGGGTAGAACCGGCTGAATGTGCATTTTTCAGAGATCCTAGAGGGATTGGCTGATTGTCATTCCTTGTCTATGACCTCTAGAAGGGCTTCACATATGGGGAAGGTTTCGTCCTTCTTTTGTTTCCCTTGAATGAGGGGGTTTAGTTTTGATTATAGATGTGGAGCCTCGGGTACCTCGAATCCCATAGTCTCCTTGACTGCTCTTAGGAGCTCCTGGAGGGCCTCCACTGGGATGAGTTTGTTTGTAAGGATGAGCTCATCCTCTTCTTCTTCTTGGTTGTCCTTCTCTTTGGATTCTGTGTTATCCGTCTTGTCTGGTTCTGTATTGTCGGGGGAGTTTGGGGGTGTCTTGTTCCCTTTGTCCTTATTCGTATCATTTTTGGGGGAATTTGCTTTGCTGGCTTGGGAAAGTTCCTCCATCCTCTCAAGGATTTTTACCATCACTGTCTGTTGGGTCCTGAAGAACTCCTCTGCCATAGAGGGAAGTTCATTAGTGGGGGACTTGGGAGAATCCGATTCTTGTTCCATTTCTGCATCCATGTCACTGGCTGTACTGGGTCCTGTCTGTGCGCAGGTGGGGCATAGGGGTCCTGATTGACTGCCTAGTAGGGCGATGTGGCAAGAATGGCACTTTTTTGTTTTGCCCATGTTTTTGTCCTGTGGAGAAGGGTAAAGGGACAGGGTTTGGATGTGGTTAGAAGGGATAACTACACATAATATATTGTACAGAGTGAGGCATGGTTGTACTTAACATATATAATGTAATATGCCCATGGATACCTCTACTATTGCCCTATACAGCTCTGTGGAGTGGCGGTAGGTGGGGTGGGGGGAGTGCCTAAGTCCGCCTGCAGCAGTATTGGTGATACTTCTGTGCTACTCTGCTGATTCACAATGATGTAGTCAATAATGAGCTTGTGGGCTTGGGAGTGCAATTTATTGCTGTTGTGCCCTTAATCAGTACAGTGCTACCTTGCCACGATTAGTTTGCCTGTTTATTGTATCATGCTGGTGTTATAATTTTGTAGTGGCCATTGGGATTGTCTCCATATAGGGATCCTTCCCTGTTGCTAGGCAGGTTGCAGCTGGTCGTGTATGGAGCTAGTGCTGCTCATGCATGAAGCATAGTTTGGGGCTGTGCGTGGGCACGTAGCTGTGCATGCGCAAGCATGAGAATCTGAGTCCTGGGAGCTGGTCACCATTTCAAAATGGCGATCGGGTCTGTAGAAGTACTACTGTGTACTCCTTGTGGCATTGATCCAATTCAGCCCTAGCGTGAGTGCCTGTGCCTGGAATGGAGGCGGTTTCTGAACAACAGGTGAGGGAGTTCACTGTACCCTGGGCCACCTAAATCTGCAGAATCGTAAGTCCTCTGCAAGTAATTTGGATTGTGGCTGGGGTTTCCTCCACAGTTAGCTGGGGCACTCGTAAGGGGGCCTGCCTCATGGTAGGGGTTACTGGAGCCACTTGGAAGGGGCTCCTCTACCATAGATTTGGGGCTGAAGTTCAGGATGCTGTAAAGCCGTTTTTTTTTTTTAGGTGTTTGTTGTTCGAGTGGTGAGGCGCTGTCCTTTTCTGAAGCTGGTGGCTCGAGTGGGATGTTTGATTAAGTCAGGGAAGCAGCAGTAGCGAGGAGCATTTCAATAGCATTGCCTTCCTCTACTGAATCTGCCTACTGCTTGGGTCTGGTGAAATGTTTCTTTCTGGCTAGTCTGACTAAGCTACCCCATCACTATCTTGATGAATTGGGGTTTGTTATTGTACTCATACAGGTTCCAGAAAGATACTGATGACTACTGACAAAAAATTAGCAGTACAATAGCCTAAAGGGCAGCCTGGCTAGTGCTGCATATAGACAACCAAGCGATCTGAGCATTTACACATATCATGCAGGCAATAGGTAGTACTTTAAGGGTTAGACGAGCAATCTAGCAGATATACCAGCAATAAATTACCCAGAGTAGATAGACATAACATCAGTGATCAAAGGATATGGCTACTAGCTTAGGTTAGAATGGAATCTTTCTCTACTGAATACCATAGAATCACTGATATTTGATGCCTGAACATCCATATATATATATATATATATATATATATATATATATACACACACGTGGTATATCCTCCTATAGCATCGCCAAGCATTCACTGACTAAGTTGTTAACCTGCTTAATTGTAAGATATATTTTTTTTTATATATATTAGGTGGTATGGTTTCTCACCATAAGAAGTCTTCTGTGGAGCTAGGCAGTGAGCATGCAACCAACCTCTTCGATGCACATGAATGAACTGGAGAACTATGGGGAGGGACAAGACCTAGGCAGGATCAGATTTCTATTCTGGTCACATGTGCATTGGCAGCCTATGAGATGAATGTAACCCAGAAGTAATGGATGGGGGGATGCTGTAAGGTGAAGCAATATGCAATCAGTGATAACTTCTGCATGTCTGGGTGAAGCAGGAGATCATGTATAACCTTGTTTGCACAGGGGAGTGGAGGGGTATTAGGGTTGGCAACCCAAAGGTACATCACACCACTGATTCACCAAGACTTCTGAGACTCTAAACCATAATAGTTTTCATTTTCTTACTTTGTGCACTTTGCATTCTTCAACTCCAATGTGTGCATTAACATACTTTTTCGCAATGATTGTTATACATAGGAAATATGTCATGGTTGTCTGCCTCAAAATAAATGAATTAGTATCAGTTCCAGGCTTTGACCTCTAGTGACCTCAAGAGTGAAAGAACCATGAATGAGGTCCATAGAGGTCAAACAATGAAACTAAGAATACATCCTTTATTATGAGACAGCACATGGCACACAGCGTGTCATTTATGCAATGACAGTCACTTGGCTAGGATGGCACGATGGTTTAGAATGCTGAAACATGTTGCATATTTCTCAAAGGAGTCAATGCAGCTTGAGTAACAAATATCCACCACTGAGTAAGCCTGAGTGCAAATAAATTATTTATTTCCACTCCAGCTCTGTATGCCATGAAAACAAATGCATTTATTGTGCAGTTTTTATTTTCCTAGCCATTGTACGTTTAGAAGTATTTCCATGAATGCTTAATATATTCCCTCTATTTAGTTTACACTGTTTTTTTAGCTATGTACATGAACATGAAACCCCAGATTTCATGTGCTACAGCTTCTTGTCTACACCTGGTATCACAGCCCTCTGCTTGTGGCATCACAATCTGTTGCTATGAAAATAACTGTGATGTCTTATGCAAAGGATTATGATGTCAGATACAGGCAAGCACTATCGGAATCCAGCACTCCTTATCAAGTTACTGCTACCCAAAAAGAGCCTGCAATTCATTTCCAACTTCCTTCCCTGTACCCTAATTTTGTAGGCATCTATTGGCCAGCTTACTGTAATGGTCTACAACTCTTGCGAGTGCTGAGTTAGCAATTTACAAAGGAAAGCTATTTTGACAGCCTGCCATTTGTGAGTAAAATCCTATTGGTGCCTACTTGCAATGTTAGGGCAGGAGAGCGGATGTAGCTGAGAGACCGAGTAATACATATGAAGCACAGAGCCATGTTTGAAGTACAACTGTACTCAGAAACTACCTGCTTGAACTCTGTAAAATAAGGAGTGTTAAAAGTTTTATCTTCTCACAAATTACTGTATGACCCTTCTGAGCACAATCTGTACCAAATAAAAGGCATGTGTTAGTGATGCATGCCCACACCATAGCTTATTGTGACACTTTCCAGAGGCACTGTGGGCACATGGGAATGGATATCACAAGTGCAATCCCAGCTATTGTCCAGCACTCACTGTGTAAAGTTCAGCAGATCACTTAACCTCCTAATGTACTAGAACACCTATCAGTAGTGCTGGATACAAGTCAAGACCCCGCTGTAAATGAGATCATATATCTCAGCTGGGCACTGATGGGTACTTATAAGTTAGAAATGTTCACATTAAAGTCTTGGCACACAAATGAAATTAAGGACTACTACACTGCCTAAAAACAACGGTTTGCAGAAGTTGATCTGTAGACTTTTGGAACGGTATTTGCACTGTGGCTGCTTGTAGAAAGCTATTGGTAGTCACATACAGGCATGCTTATTAAACTGCTATGTGGCTCATAGTAGCCTAAACACTTTGACACATAGCATTTTTCCACTTATCCACACTATTGCTTCCTTATATCCCTGCATTGTTTGGTCTCTTTCCCTGGACAGAATACAGCCTTCTTCCACCGTGTTAGTGAGGGGGCCCTCTTAATCAGATGTGAGGCACACATAATGGCATGCTAATATATGTTTATATGTATACTTTCTGAGTCATGATGTTATCTTGTGCTGTCTGTGCAAGAGGACAGCAAAGCAATGCTAAGGAGATTTCATACTGATGTGTGCGTGTGTAATAAGCTGAGCTACTGCATCAGGATAGCTCCCAGTGAGCCAAGCCTTACTCTGCTTACTTCCATTATATATGTAGACAAGCAGCCAGAGAAGATACAGCCAGGAGGGAGGGGGTGAGGGATGATCCTGTTTTCATGGTAGTGTGCCTAGCAAGTATGAGAAAGGGGAAGCTAAATACAGAAAAAATATGAAATATAAGCTGAAAATTCAATCATGTCCATATATTGTTTTTTTCCATGGATCCTATGTGACTTCAGGGCTCTTTATAACTTGGAGAAAACATAGAAACACAGAATGTGTTGGCAGATAAGGGCTGCTTGGCCCACCAGTCTGCCCATTTTTTTTCTAACATTCATGTTTTTGCTGCAGTCCCTACTTGATGTATGGCACAATCCTCCCCTCCCACCTCTATGATACCTTTGTGCCTGTCCTGGCATTTTTGAACCACACTACTGTTTTAGCCCCCACTGCTTTTGCTGGAAGAGTGTTCCAGGCATTAATTACCCTTTATGTGAAGAAGTACTTCTTCACATCCCCCCTCCAGTTTCATATCATGCCGCCTTGTTCCAGAATACCTTTTTCTTTTAAAGATATCCCCTCCTGTACCTTGTTAGTCTCCATGAGGTATTTAAAGGTAGGCATGGGTGGGTAGTAAAATACCCTACCCTAAACACTATTTAAGGATACCTCCAAACTACCCTAAATTACCCTAAAAATACTCCAATTTGAACCGAATAGTTGGTTAGGGTAAGTTTTTTATTACCCTACTACTCAGTTTTGTTTACTGATGTAACCCCCTTTCAGGGGCTTACCTTAATTCCCCCTTGTCCTTTCACTCTCCTGATCTCCTGGTCCTGTCTGCGGTGCCCCGTTTCCTCCCCCATTTCTCCAATTGCTACTGGCGCCCTTAGGTCCTCCCGATGCAGCCCAGTCCATTAATTTAGCCCAGTTTGGACTTAAACATTGAACCATGATCTCCCGCTGTTGCAAGTGCACTGCAGTGCATGTGGGGATTGCGCCAGTGCAAGTGGCACCTTTGATCTCCCGACCGCTGGTTTTTATTGTGGTCAGTGGGAGATTTCAGCAGTCCCTGTGCCCTGGTCGACTGAATAGGGGCTGGTGACCTGGAGAATGCGGCTTAGAAACCACTGGGGGGGCTAAAAAAAGTGTTTGTTGAACAGGGTTATAGCAGGGCTCATACATATTAATGAGCCCTGCATAAATATTCATGAGATGTTGCTGCCACCTTGGGGGCTCTGTATAACAGTGGTAGCAACTCTAAAACTACGGGGGATAACTATTCAAAAGTGAACTTATCTTGAAGGGAACAGCCAGGGCTACCTGTGTGTAGGGAAAATGTACATAAATGAGTTTTGTCCTGGCTGCACCAGAACTTACAAAGTAGGGAACTGTTGGGACTGCATCAAAACTTTTACAGCAGCCATCATTTTGAGGGTCCCACAGCCAATCACGAGCCTGAGTTTAACAAAGAGGCCCTGGGACATTACCAGTGGCTTGTGGGAGATAATCAGGGACAAATTCCTGGTGGCAAAGCTCCAGGCAATCAGAAGCCTGGAACTGTGAGTGATAGCTTTGGCAGCCAATTAGATAGCGGGAAAACCTGGTCTTATCCCTTAACTGTTTTTCTTGTCAGTTGTACTTCAGCTCGAGACTTCGAGGAGAGAGGAGCCCGTGTGGCTCCGTACTGCTTTTTCACAGGGGAGGCATGTATTGCCTCCTGTGAGAAATCCTTCATTCCAAAGGGGGATCGGGACTTGGAACTGCTTCCCGGCAGATCAGAAAAGGTTCCACAGCAAGCTGCTGAGAGAGGAACCAGCCAGAAACCATTTGAAAAGAAAGTTTGCTGTTTCTTCAGCCACACAATTGTGGCCTACCTCGTGGGTGCGAAAGCTGATCCAGGGACTCCTGTCTAAATTCAGGAGTCATACGAGAGACCTGAGGACTTTGCTAAACACCAGCTGGAGGTTTCACCAGCACAGTTACTGTTCTTGCAACCATCAAGCATGTTTCACCTAGGGTCATGCCATCTCGAGCCCAGGCAGACTGTTCTAGAGCCACCTCACCTGTCAGCTCGGTGAAAGACTGCCTCCAGGGAACCACTCCATTCTGCTGTCCATCACAGGTTGTAGCCACCTTAGGGAAAGGCCATGAAGAGAGGTTGCGGTCACCTATGGGAAAGGCCATGAAGACACTGACCTTCAATTCGCGGTCTGGGTACAGTGAGTAATCTCAGAGTAGCTCCCCTGCAACGAGTGTTAAAATCTTTGTGGTACCATCTGATTGCATTTAGCTAAATTGCAAGGGTTTCAATGGATTGAGCCATCTGGCTCAGATTACAATTAAAAGTAGGCAATGTGTTTTTTGCTAATCTGTTCTTTTTCCCCAAGGGCACTAACTACAGGTGCAACGCCGGCCACGCCAGGCATCAAGCAGGCCCGCCCACCTAATCATTCTGGGTACCCAGTGCATGATAAACTGAAGTTGCAGGTTATTTAAGCTAAATGCTCAAGCTGACCAGCTCATTTGATTCTGGCACTCCCCTGTCATTTCCCCCAAATAAACCACCTGAGTGTTTCATGTTACGATGGTGTATGAGCATATTATTACTTGGTTTACAGTGATAAGATACATGCTAAGTGCTGTTACAGTGCATGTTTGCCTTGAATGTGTCTATTACAAAGGGAGTACAGGGTGCAAGCCAAAGATTCAGACGCTGTTGATAGGTGGGCTGAGTGTGAGCATATCATTAATAGTCAAACTGTTTGATACTCTGATTGTTACATACTGCAACTGTACAGGTTTTCATAAAAGATCCCTAGGCAGGATTGTGGGTGGTATTAGCTTCCCAGAGGGCTGTACCTACTGTGATAGTTACCCACGTAATTACTCTGGATAGAGGCACCATAATTATACCACTACTATTGGTAGGGCCCCCCCCAAACTAGGTAGTTATGAGCCCAGGCCCCTCAGCCTGTTATTAGGAATACAGGCAGGGGTAGTAGCCCTTGGTATAATGGTGCCAGGGTTACACTATCCTACCATACCCTGTCCACAGTAAACACCCCCACACTTTAGTCCAGACTTGAAGAAGAAGCTGCCACCAACAGCTGTTAGGCAGTGAGGCTTACAAACAACATACAGCCAATCAGCATGTCATGGGGGTACTCAGTGCAAAACAATTTAAGGGACGACAAGAAAGCATAGCACTGATGCGCCTGTCGTACCAAGAGAGGTACTCTGAGTGGCAACCCAGAGTTTTGCACAGGCATGTGATGCTTTCTCAGTTGTCTTATTTACCACTGATGCCCATCCCCTTAAATACTCAGTCCTTAAATGTACAACACATGCACAATGATGCGGAGTGCACATACAAATTACAAAATAAAAACGCTGAAAAACATTCCATACATCACATTTCTACTAAAAATGTTTAGAAGATCATATACTGACTCAGAGCAACTATCACAACCAGATAATTAAAAAAACAAAAAAAAACAACTATGATCTGTAATACAGATGCCAACAATAAAAAAAAATTGGCAGCCAATTGCACCAACATAATCACAAATACATAAAAAGCCCTGCCTCTGAGCCTCCACTTAATCTTGACCACTCTTATCCACTGCTACTTATCCAACTCCTGTCACTATCCTGGTTGACTTCTGTCACAGTCACTGTCTCCACTGTAGTCTGTGACCACAAACTGACCCAACCATCTTAACACCTGCAGGGGGTAATGATCTGGGCTTTATATAAATGCTCATGGGCCCCATACACAACAGTGCCCCCCCCACAGTGTCACCTCCCACTCCCCCACACACACACATGGTGTCACACAGGCAATACATATGTCCATGCCACCAATCAAGCATTCCAAGACAGCCCACCTCCTTCAGTGAAGAGAGGTTAGTTACACTGTGCTGCATGGCAGAAACAGGGAGGTAGCACTGGGAGAGAAATGCTGCTAGATGCCAATAGTGGGCCAAGTGCCAATATATGTGTGGTTGAGCCCTTTGCGGGGGGTTAAAAATACACTTAGTAGGTCCTGCACTAATGATTAGGGCACCCACCCAACACAGATGATCCAGGGTAAGTGGTGGACGTATCCACTAGGATTCAGTGTAGTGTTAAAAATATTGCATACTCCTGCAGGGCAAAAAACATTAACTGCCATTGAACTGCATTTCTTTTCTGTAGAATTCAGCAGGATCCTGTGCTTGATCCTATTGGATGCAATGTTGGGGTTAGAGAAGGACCAGTATAATTAGACAATCAAGGTGAGGAAAGAGGGAAACACAGGACTGTAGTAAAAAAAGTATCACATTTTTACGTTCACTTGCGCGCATGCACAAGAAACATTTTGGGAGAGTAGCACACTTTGGAGGTGTGCCTCTCCCATCCAATGCACTGCTTCCTTGAGCAGGCGTGGTGGTCCTGCACCAATGGGTGCAGGAGCTCTGTATGACAGCGGTGTTCCTCTGCTTCAAAGGAAAACACTGCTACCATACTGAGCACCACCGCCGTCCCCCCTCACGTCACGCGCTCCCCGGCTCGTCCGCCACCCCAAAGCTTTGGTGCCACACTGGGAGCCACCCCAGCATGGCAAATGTTGTTTGCCGGCAGGGGTGCTCAATCCCCGTCGGCTCCATACGGCCCCAAACCATCCTGCTGCCTTGCTGGGAGCCCACCCCAAGCGTGGCAAAGCGTTTCGTTTTGTTGCCGCTTGAAAGCCCATCCCGTTAGCTCTTGGCACCCCCGCGTAGTTTGCTGACTTGGGTGCCCAATCCTTGTCGGCTCCTTGGCACCACCCAGCCATCTTCTGCCACGCTGGGAGCCCACCCCACCTGTAAAATAAAACTGTCCCAGCGCATCTCCCAGCCCCTCCCACAACCCGCACCCACCACTGTGCACCCAGCCTCCCACACACCCCACCCCATACTTACCTCGGACTCTGGCGAGTGATCTTCAGTGGACCGGGAACACGTCTGCACTCTTCAAAGGCAACTGCGAACTGAGGAAATGCCGGTAAGCTGTATAATGGGCTAGATAGTGGGGTTTCAACTTTATTGCATATCTCAGTCATTTTTTGGAATTTTTTCACCAAATTTTCAACATGGGGTTTTTGGGACCCCTTCTCATGAATGATGTCACTGTCATGGCATTATTCGGGCCCGAAGGGTGATTTAGCAGGCACTGCACAGTCACTGCGTGAAATCACCCTTTGGGCCTGAATAACACCATGTCAATGACATCATTCATGAGAAGGGGTCCCAAAAACCCCATGTTGAAAATTTGGTGCAAAAATTCCAAAAAATGACTGTTTTATTAGCGTACATTGTGTAGTTCCTACGCAGGCTCATAAGTTTGCGAATTTTCAATATTTTCACTCCAGATTTTCAACATTGCTATTTTACCACACCTCCTCATGAGCAGTACAGCTGTCATTTTTCACATCCTGCCCAAGACGTGTTTCCACCCATGTAGCGCACAATGGCGCAGTCCGTGTGCGAACTCAATGTATGGGACACATTAAGAAAATCACAGTGACACTGTTCATGAGCAGAGGTCTTAAAATGGCTATGTTGAAAATTTGGTGAAAAAATTCCTAGAAATGACTGTTTTACGAGTGTGCATTTGCAGTTCCTACGCACGCCCGTAAGTTTGCGAATTTTCAATATTTTCACTCCAGATTTTCAACATTGCCATTTTACCACACCTCCTTATGAGCAGTACAGCTGTCATTTTTCACATCCTGCCCAAAACATGTTTCCGCCCATGTAGTGCACACGAACAAAGGGGGGTTACTAGTGGAGTACCTCAGGGCTCAGTACTGGGTCCAGTCCTCTTTAACATCTTTATAGGTGACATTGCAGAGGGTCTGGAGGGAAAGGTATGCCTCTTTGCAGGTGACACAAAGATCTGTAACAGAGTTAATACACAAGGGAGGTAGAAAAGATGAGAAGGGACTTGGCAAGGTTGGAGGAATGGTCAGTCATGTGGCAACTTAGATTCAATACAAAGAAGTGCAAAGTAATGCACCTGGGAAACAAAAACCCAGGAGAAGAGTACACAATAGCAGGGGAGGTACTAACAACAACAAAAATGGAAAGGGACCTGGGGGTAGTCATATCAGATGACCTAAAGGTGGGTAAGCAATGTGAAAAGTCGGTAAGGAGAGCCAGGGGGATACTGGGATGCATAGGAAGGGGCGTCACAAGTAGCAAAAGGGAAGTTGTTATCCCTCTGTACAGACAGTTGGTGAGACCCCATCTGGAGTACTGCGTGCAGTTTTGGAGACCTCATCTAAGCAAGGACATAGACAGGATGGAAGCAGTCCAGAGGAGGGCAACTAAAATGGTGCAGGGTCTGCGGCAGAAGCCATATGAAGAGAGACTGAGAGAGCTTAATATGTATGCTCTTGATGAAAGAAGGGACGGGGGGACATGATAGAAACGTTCAAGTACCTCAAGGGATTCAACAAAGTCCAGGAGGGTAGCATCTTTCAGAAAAAGAGATGTGTAAGAACAAGGGGGCACAATTTAAAGATAGAGGGGGGACAGCTCAGGGGTAATGTGAGGACATTTTTTTTCACGGAGAGAGTGGTGGATACATGGAGCAGCCTTCCTGAGGAGGTCGTTGGGTCTAAAACAGTGGGGGAATTCAAACATGCATGGGACAGACACAAGGCAATTATAGTTGGGGGTTGCAGGAAGTAGGCTGTTGGTTAACTAGAATCTGCAGCTTAACCAGTAGGTAGGGAAATGGGCAGACTGGGTGGGCCAAGTGGTCCTTATCTGCCGTCAAAGTCTATGTTTCTATGTTTCTATGGCGCAGTCGGTGTGCAAAATCAATGTATGGCACACAGTAAGACAATCACAGTGACACTGTTCATTAGCAGAGGTTTTAAAATGCCAATGTTGACAATTTGGTGAAAAATCCTAACAATGACTGTTTCTGAGCGAGCATTGCACAGTTCCATGCGCTCCTAGGTTTGTGAATTTTCAATATTTCCCTCCAGATTTTCAACATTGCCATTTACCACACTTCCTTATGAGCAGTACAGCTGTCATTTTTCACATCCTGCCCAAAACGTGTTTCCGCCTATGTAGCACACAATGGGGCTAACAAAAAGGTCATGCTGATAATTTATTGTCCAAATACCAGCAATCACACAGGGCATTAGGGTAAAGCACCATACATGCCAAATACCACTGCAAATACCTGCAAGCGAACGTTCGGCATTGACAAATGTTTGTTTTATTAATTTTCTCTCTCTTTAGAGAAGGTATCTCACTAGTCTCCTTTCAGATTCAGTAACATCAGTAGCAGTACTATACTATACAGCACACAGTACCATAAATGTAGCAGTACTACTCAGACATAGTCAACTAACTTCAGCTTTCAATGTCAGATGAGCAAACTCAAGCTTCATTTTTTACATAGCTAACCTAGTAGCTGCTGCCCACTGGTGTGCTCTCTTTTTAGTTTTTCACACTTCTTTGTCTACCCCATTCATTTCAACTATTTTTTTGTTCAGTTTCAGCCAAAAAACAAAATTACTCCCTCTCCGAGTATTCTTGAGAGCATGCTTTTCCCTCCCTACTTATACTCTCTTAGTCCCAATTGCCTCTTCCATGAGTTCCCTCCCTCCCTCCCTCCTACTTTCCTTTCACCGCTTTCACTTTCTTTTTGTAAGTGAACGATGTATGTGTTTTTTATTTCTTTTTTGTATTTGTTAAATTTGTAGAAAACTTCTGTTCATTTTAGTTATCCGGCTTGGTGGAGGTTCATGGTTAGCATGACCTACACTCTGTGAATACATGCTGCCTTGGGTCCTCTAATCTGTTGGATAAAAGATTTTCCACAGTCCTTTCTTTCACTAATGTTTTCATTAACTTGCCTACCACTGACGTCAGACTGACAGGCCTATAATTACCTACCTCTTTCTTGCTACCACTTTTGTGGTAGCAAGGAAGCGATCTCTTAAAAAGGTCTGTAAGAAGTGCAGCTAGTACCTCTCTCAGCACCCTTGGTTGTACCCCGTCTGGCCTCAAAGCTTTGTCTACCTTAAGGTTAGTGAGTGAGTGCTTTCTAGACTCTTTCCACAGAAAATGGACTAATGCCCATTTCCCTCCCATTAAAGCCCTCTTGAAGCTCTAACAGTGTTGTAAAGCTCTGCATATTTGGCTGTGGAACAGCATTTTGATATGTTGGGGTGAGTCAATACTCATGAAAACATGCATTAATGATTATTTCTTAAAACATGATGAGTAAACAGGCCAGGCGAGAGTAGTTTCAGTGTTGCCCCCTATCCTAGGAAATAAACAAGCACAGGGAGGAGTCTGCTGCAAAACACACCTGCTGAAATCGGGGCAGCTGGAGTAATAGACTCACAATGTTTTCAATAATTGTAATCCTTTTATTATTGAAAATGCATCTATTGATAACACAAATGGGCAGAAAAGTATGACAGGCCATTCATTTCAAAATGACAGCAAGTTAAATATATACCAAAATGAATATACTAAAATGGGTAAACATCACAGTGACTATAACACATGTTGATATGACACCAGCTAAAATGAGTATAACATATGCCAAAATGCCGAAATGGGTATAACACATGATGAAATTAGTATGAGATATACTGAAATGAGTAAAACACTTAACAAAATAATATAAACACAAGTAAATATGAGTAGAACTCAAACAAAAATGAACAGAACATGTATGAAAATGAATTTAACACATACTAAAATATGTATAATATATACTAAAAAATATATTATATACTAAACTTTGTGAAACACATACCAAAAGGATTGTAACATGTAATACAAACTCTGGTCAAAGCCAGCATGGCCACTATACATTAATCTGACATGAGGTCTGTTTTTTTGTTACAGAAGTCCTTTGAAAAATGTAATGCTTTAATTGATATAGTCTATTTTGGCTGCTTTTGTTGTTGAAATGTGATGTAATACATTTTAGTGGTCCACTTGCAGAGCTGTTTTGGCCAGTATGCATAGGTTTAGGTGCAACACCACCTGGTTATCGATGTTTTACAGGGCTTGACCTGTGATAGTAAATCATGCATGCATCAATGTGTGACTATTGTTATACTGTATTTGGGGATATCCACAGCTTTACAGCAGCAATAATACAAACGTACGCCCTCAGACACATTTGCAAATCTGCCTCCCTCAATTTCCCATATACGATATTACAATAGTCATCATACATCGATGTATGAACAATTTACCATCAGAGGTCAAGCGCTGCAAAACATCGATAACCAAGTGGTGTTGCACCGTGACCTATGTATACTGAAACAATAGCTCTGTGGTTGCACCCCTAAAATGTGTCACATCACACTTCAACAAAAACAACCAGAGTAAACTATATCCATTAAAGCATTGCATTTTTTTAAGGACTTCTGCAAAAAAATGATAGCTGGCTTTTTGTCCAGTTAATGCATAGCAGCTGTGTTGGCCCATAAATGTGGGTTGACTTTGAGAATTCAACTCAACCACTTTCATCAGTTTGGTCGGCAATGAATATCAATTACTGTAGCTTACCAAACAGGTGCTGTTGTTATGCACCTGCTGCAGATTACTGTCTGTGGTATTGTGACACAGCCTGCAAAACCCACTAAGTCTGTTTCAGCCCATTGTGAGCCACAGTAATGGTTACTTTTGATTGCTGACCTCAAGACATATGACTATATGCCAATTACGTTACTCCCTCTGGCTCCATTTACTTTGAAATTCTATGATAACCACTCCCTAAAACAAAGAAATCATGCATAAAAAATGAAACGAAAAGACATTAAATGTAGGGCATTAATACTTAAACTTCTAAGAATTAATATGTGGCCTAGTCAGTGCAATCAAACAATGCACTGGAAATTAATAAGCTGAGGAAGTTGACTTTATAGTGTACCTTTCATAGACACTATACAAGCCACGAAGAGTGGCTGCAGCCACTGGATGTACATGGGGAGATAAAGGGTGTGACACACAGACTAGAGACAGGCAGGCAGACAGACAGGAGTGAAGCATTAGAAAGTAAAGTAAGCTGCTTAAAGAGCAGGATTTTAAAATAATGCATCACCAAGTTGTGGCACGTTTTTGCTGCAGCTCAGTAAACTGCACACAAAAAAATTTAGACCACTTTGAACACAACTGTCATGAGCTGCAGTATTTTGAGTCCTGCATAAATTTGTTTTTGATGCAAGCAGCAATAAAGCAGTGAAACGGTAGCAAATGCAGCAAAATGTGAAAAAAAAAACAACAAAAAAACATTTTGGCACATTTCAGAGGACTCAGTCACAACTAAGAATAGTGAGTTGTGGCTATATCATCACCTTTTGAAAATCAAGACTCCTGTATCTAAAATAAAATCACCATTTGTAGCAATTACATTTAACGTTAGTGTTTACATTTTGTAGTTACAGTACAACCTCAGAGATACGAACACCATGGGAATCAATGGTGTTCATATCTCTGAAAAATTTGTATCTTTGAAACATTAACAAATAAACCAAAAACAGCAAATATATCATGTTTTAGACTCTGAAAATCATTTTTATTTATAAAGCATATAAAAAGTGCAGTACTGTACTAAGATTTGGCAGTTTTAAAAAAGTTTTTCATAGCGCTCTGCTTCAGCCCTCTGAAGCGCCTTTTAGCAGCCAGATTTCTTAGCTCCTGAAGCAGCATCGGGTTCATGGGGTTTGCTTCTGGCTGCTGCCCCACCCACTGAATGCACACAGCAAAACAGTCCATGGCTCAGCTATGAGGAATTTTTACTGTGACCTTGTCCCCCTCATTCACCTCACTGTCACTAAAACTCTCAGGTTTTGTACTCACTCTGGCCAGGTCAATTATCTCAGTGTCTGAAAGGATTTAATGCCCCATTTCTTCGGAATCTGCTCTCAGCCATTCCTCTTGTTCTTCTTCTGTGAGCTGAAGCGCTGCTCGCTCTTCAATGAAGTGCACCTGGCTCTCAGCTAGAATGACGTCATCACGCTCCTGATCCTCTTCCTGAACTGGCCACAGCTTATTCCAAGAATGGCAAAGGGACCCAGAGCTGATCTTCTCCCAAGCCTTTCCACTCAGGTAAACAGCATCTTTCACAGAAAGTTGTTTGCAAAAGTCAGTGTAGCACTCGAATTCATTCACACCCAACAGCAGGCAATGCAGCAAATCATGTTTATAGCATCGCTTCAGGCTCTCCAGGATCCATGGGTTGTAGAATACTGGTAACATTAGGTGGCATAAACATGCACTGTACATTTCCATCAGTGGAGACCAGATTTTCAAGGAAGGCGGTGTGAGGGCGCATTGTCCATGAGGAGGATGGCTTTTGCAGGCAATGATTTTGAATGTAGAAATTCTTTGACAAGGGGAGTGAAGTGCTTAAAGAACCAGTCAGTGAAAATGTTGCGGTCTATCCAAGCACTTCTCTGGCTATAGTAGTGAACTGGAAGTGCTGTCATGGTGACATTAGCAAAACACCGTGGCTTTGAGCTTTTGTGGATAAAAACAAGTGGAAGATGAAACTCACCACCTGCGTTTGCGGTTGCCGTAAGTGTCACTCGGTCCTTGCTTGACTTAAAGTTGTTCACTTGCTTCTCTGTGCCATCTGCAAAGGTCTTGCTGGGCAGCAGCCTCCAGTAGAGGCCAGTTTCATCACAATTAAAAACTTGATGTCTTGTTAGCTGGTGGTAGGATATGAAATTTTGTAGGGTCTCTTTGAAAGCATCAGCAGCAACAGAATCTACTGACAGTGATTCCCCCTGTATGCTTAACTGGCATATGCCGTGTCGGTTTTTGAACCTGTGCAACCAACCTGAACTGGCATTGAAATCATCCTCCTTCCTCTCTGGAAACATCTGCTTGAACAGCAGTTTAGGTTTCTCAGTGACTAAAACACCATGTATCGGGGTGCCCCTACGGCATTCCTGTGTAAACCATAAGTGCATGGCTCTGTCAAAATATTCATTATTGGCTTTTTGGACAATGCAGCGGGTCTGTGAAGCACCAATGTCCTTCACTTCTCTTGCAAACTGTTTGATTTTTTCTTGTCCTTTTTTTATGTCGAAGACAATAGATTTACCGATACTGTATTCATCAGCAACAGTACTGAGGCTCGCACAGCATTCCAGCTTGGTTATTATGTCTAGTTTTGTATCAATAGACAGCGTTACTTGTTTTCTTTTGCCTGCCATGCTTATAACACCCCGTTAGCACTTCTGATTCACTAACACATTAACTCCGTTTATACTGTGTGCAAAGGTGTTACAGGTGTTAGTGGTTAGCTAATTGTGATGAAGGTGGAGGGGAAGGGGGAGGGGGAATACCCGGTCAGTTGACTGAACAGTTCGGATTACTGAAGCTCATATCTCTGAGGTTGTACTGTAATACCTCTGAAGGTGTGTCGCATTAGCAAGTACATGGTCCACCACCTGTGTTTCCAACAGTAACGTCCTTCCCCAACTAACCTCACAAGGGCTGTAGTTGTGACATAAATCTGTTTTCATGCTAAGCACTAGGATGACATAAGCGCTCTATCATTCAGATGAAACTGTTTAATATAGACTACTGTATCTGTTTAAAAAAATGTACTGCAAAACCTTTTAAGACAAGTGAAATTAAAAAAGGTATCCAGTTGTAATCTGTAAAAATCAAATAAGAGTTTGACAGTTTATGAAAATATATGAATTCTGAAGGGGAATAGCTGCTCTTTAAGACTGCAAAGTTGCTGTGGTGAATTACAGTCCTGGGACTGCAGCTTTACAGAAGTATGATGTAACCACTAAGCTACACTGCCCCCCTAGTATCTACCTAATGCAAAAAGAATAACAAACTATAGAAATGTTTTAATCATTATCATGAACGTGAAAGAGCAGTTGCAGGGCTTCAACAAGTAGTAAATTTCAATAGATGCTGATGTAAGTTGGCTCAATACGCATCAAAGGCACAGATGCCTCGTCAATTAGCAGCAGAAACCACTAATTACATAAAATCACAACCATTCTGAAACCATGCAAAGGGCTATTATGACTGCATAAAAACCATTGTTTTTTTCCCTATATATGAAAAAGTGTACGATGACAGCAAAAATGGCCATGCTGTATGGAGGACTGAAATAAATGAATCACATGTCTGTAACCCCCCTGTTAACTATGGTAACTTGAATCCCAGTAAGATCTAGTGGTAGGCAGGGAAGGAAGCTTGTGAAACTCCAGTTGAATAGATTTCACACTGTCTCACTCTGTTCTCAGTCTCAGCTGAGACTGAGGAATGACATCACCATAGAACTTTCGCAGCTGCATGAGCCACATTGGAATCTGCAGTTGGGAGTTAGGTTAAAATGTTGGGAGTTTTTGAAAGGAGTTGTGTGTGAGCAGTCTTGAAGAGAGGAGCACAGCAGTCTGTGCACAGGCTCTTGGAGCCTAAAGCTCTGATATAGAGCTACTGTTAGGGGAGGTGTGTGTTTCCACCAAAAGAGGAACACAGTAAGCAGTTCATGAAGTGGTGGAGACCACTGTTACTGGTCTCTGTGCCCCATCCCTGATGGGATGGGGTGAAAAAGTTTGCCTATCATTCCAGGGGCAACCCTCCTGGTTCCGGCTAGGGAAGAAGCTGCCTTATTCCAAGTTGTGCTGAAGCACCAGAGATTCCTGTGAAGAATCACCTGTGGGGCACCTGCAACCAAAGAGTGAGTTTGCTCTGACATAGAGCCATTGTTTCACCTGCACTGTTGTAAAGTGGGGATTGGACTGCTTAATCAGTGGGAGGCCTAGAGGAATAGGCTAAGCCAAGTAGAAGTATGTTCAAGTCCAGCACAAAGAGTAAAATAAAGTGGGGATTGGACTGCTTAATCAGTGGGAGGCCTAGAGTAATGGGCTAAGCCAAGGAAAAGTATGTTCAAGTCCAGCACAAGGGGAAAGCCAAGACATGTAGATAAAATGTGCTATGCATTTACCCTTTAATCTACACTGCCAAGCTTTTCAGAAAGAGATGTTTAAGTATGTTCGAGTCTAGTACAAGGGGAAAGCCAAGACATGTAGAGAAAATGTGCCATGCATTTACCCTTTAATCTACACTGCCAAGCTTTTCAGAAAGAGATGTTTAATGTCCAGAGAAATGTCCGGGTATGAATTGTGGAAGCTAGAGGTGGGAGACTCCCCCATCAGTAGTAACCAAATTCACCTCAACGGATTGGCTCTGTGACCCTTTTACTTTCTCTCAGGCACTTGGCCAGTGCTGAGGAAAGTACCCAGATGTGAGATTAAAAGGAAGTTTCCCTTATGGAGTCGAAGGCTCTAAGGTGGTTTAGGGAGCCACCAGAAAATGTGTCCATGTCAAATGGAAGGTGTTCGAGTGGCCAGCAGGGGAGCTGAGCCAGGGAAATCCCAGAAATGTGTACAAGTTCAGGCTGTGTACCTAAAGCAGTGTGCAAGTCCGGGCTGTGTGCCTGGTGGGTTCAGAGCCTGAGGACTGAAGTGTTGAGGAAGTGTTCTGATTCTTAATCTACATTACCAGAAGTGTAGCCCCATGGGGGTCTGTCTATGCTTTGTTTTGTTCTGCTTGGATGTGAATAAAGCCACACTTTAGAATCCCATTCCTGGTATTGGACATTACAGTTATTGTGTCCTGTGTTCAGATTTACTTGGGTGCCCCTGTGCAGAGTAGCCAAACCTAGGTCCCCCTGTGACGAGTAACCTCATCCTCCCCGAACCCAGTCCCCACCAGGTACTGCTGTCAGCTTCAACAGCATGCCACCTGTCATTTGCAAAAAGGCAGGGGTGAGGGGTTACATGTCCTACAATAAAAAAAGTAAAAAGTAGATTTAAATAGTCATTTACAATAATCAAGTTGGTCAGTCGACCACAACCCAGCTATCCAATCAGTTATCACATCCCGCCTGGATCATGTAAAGAGAAGTATGCAGTACATGAAGCCTGAAATAAAACACACAATAAATAAATTAATACAGCTGGCTCAGTGCTACAGTCAAATTAACAAATGTGCACATGCATATTACTTTTTATTTTTAAATAAAGGTGCCCACCGGTCAATATCCCTTGAAATCTAATAAGCAACATACCTTCGCAAAACCAGTTACTTCTAATCTTGTTCACATACCTTTAAAACGTAAATGAAGACCAGTTAACTGTGTATAAAAACTTCTTCTGAGTGATGGCAATGTCTGAATTAAAATGCAAAAAAATAAAGACAGGGAAACACAAACCGCAACTCTGACTGCTCACTGTGACTGAACCCATCTACCTAGCACTAGAAGAAAACTCACACTAGCTATATCTATTGGCTGCACCAAGCCCATTTGCAAGATTCAGCTGACAAAGATGGGAAAAAAACTATTGGAGTGCCAAGGCACTGATGTTTGGGTAGAAGGACATTGTGACCTGGTCTCGTAGGAGCCCACTCCACAATCACATGGCCATCAGAGCCCCCAGGCTGCCCCCTTTTGCCTCTGACCTAGCTCTGTCAACACATAAGGCCTCAATAAGCAGCACTTGGGACCATCAAGCTGACTCTATGTGACAGGGACCAATCAATGTTGATCTGAATTGCCCTGCTTCTCCCTGGTTTTCCTTCTTACCTCCACCATATTAGTACCTTTAGGCTAATAAGCTGCACTGTGTCAGGTCCCTGGATGGTGCTGCCAAGCCAATCACCAGCTCTGCTGCCATACAGGAGTTGACACTGGGGATGGAGAGCTTGACTGGATATGTTAGTAATGGTGTCCCCATCCTGTCAAGATTTTTAACTATAAATTTATATTTCTAAAGAAAACCAAGAGGGCTAGACTTTGAAAACCGGGGTTTACCGGAAGAGGCAAAGAAAATAGTGGGACAGGGAAGGGGGGAGAGACAAAAGAGGAAGGGGCAGCGAGAGAGAGAGTAAGGACATGTGCTGAGTGGAGCGAGCAGGAGGAGGGCAAGAGAGAGAGAGAGGAAGAAGATGCAAGTTGATTCATCATACCATTACACAGTGATCTTTAATTCTACTCCAAGCTGTACTACATTAGGAATGTACCTAATGTCAGACCCCTAACTTCTTCATTCGTGATATGTCAGCATAGCCATGGGCTATGCAGCCGTTAAAATGTGAAAAAAGCATGACACCACTCAAAATAAAATATTGAATCTCATCTGGTCTATCCTGGTTAAATATATAGCAAAAATGTGAACAAGCAAGATCAAGTACAACAACAGTGCAAATGGGGAACATTCGGCATTGACAAATGCTTGTTTTTTTTCTTTCTTTTTCTAATTGATTATCAAGATTCTTGCTTGAAAGTTTCTGTTTTCTTTCAGTGTAGAAAAGTACATTTAAAATTCCAAAGTACAATAAAGTAAATTAATAATTGTGTTTTATAATTAAGAGTGGTAACATTTAAAAGATTATTATTTTAGTACTATGATTAGTATTTCATATTTGAGCGAATCACCTCAGGCACTGGTTTGACTCCCAGAACAATTATTTTTAGTGTATAATTTATATTTCCTATGGAGCAGCCAAATACAACGTAACAGAACTTTTGTCAGTTCATCTATGTTAATTTTATGTATGAACATTTCCACCATAAAGAAACATATTTTGTCACAAACAATGTGCATAGCCTACATTATACAATGGCTAGAAAAAATCCTGGACTCTGATTGGTCAGTCTTGGGCTGGACCCGTGATGTTATCCCAGCACAGCATCACAGGTCTACTGTCATGTTTATGGATGATCCCTTTTTTCACATCTCCTCTTAAGAAACAAAAATATTTTTCCACTCTAATAAAAACATTCTTTAAAACTATTTTTTTATTTTATATATAACAACGAGCCATTGTATAATAGCAATAATGTCCTCTAGGGTGCGTGTCATTTGGGATAACGTCACGCCTCAGTTGTTAGACGCGCCTGGCTGTGCCTCGGAATTACCCACTGAAGCGTGATGTTATCCCAGCATGACACACACCCTGTTGGACATTATTGCTTAATTATATTACTGACAATGCAACAATTATTTTGTCACAATTGTATTTAAAAGTTCCAGTTTTGTATGCTCCGATGTTTTATAATCCACCACAAATTATTATGGGCTAATAATATTATTATATATGATGTTTAGTGTTTTGTAGCTGATGCAAAATCAAGAGGTAACTGAAGACTCAGACCATACTGTACAGTAACACATGGTTTATAGGGTTGTATTATTGTATAACATTTTAAAATAATCATCCCAGATATAAAATTACATTCCTAGGAGAAGTGTACACAGTGCAGGGAATACTTTGTTTTCATTTTGCTTCACTGGAAATACAGTGCGACACAACATGTTTTACTCTTACTGTAAAGACAAGTGGTGATCCAGCTAGGATCCACCTGTATTTTAATCTATAAACAAGCAGCCACAGATAGGTGCTCACTTCGATATATGTCAAGGTACCTTCTGAATAATGCACATGACAGAACCTCATTCATGACAAGATATCAACAAAATTATCTGAATGATGTCAAACAACACAAGTTTTTTTTTAACAAATAGCAATAATATACCCAGTTTCAGAATAGGGATCTACAAAAAATACATGTATCTAAATAGAATGAAATCTGTCCCAGATAAGGGTTCTGATATTCAAAAGAAGGCATGTAAATTAATCCAGTGCATATCTCACTGTTCCTTATTAAATGGAGTGCAATGTATAGGTGCAACTGAGGATAGACATTTAACAGTACATTCAAGATTCATTGTTCATAACATAAGAATGCAACTGGTACTGCAGATAATAATTTGCATCACTTTCAGTAGCAGTAAGTTTGTTTTGGAGTATTATGTTTTGAAACATTTATTGATCGCTATGAAGAAACATGCTAAATGATCAACTGATGGGCTGTGCATATTAAAGAGCCACGGACGCCTCAAGAAGAACTTTGAAAAACATAATATTTGGACACAAAACACCTTATATTTCTCATTAGATCTGTATTTTTATCTCCAGTATTTAATAGCTAGATCAGATGCAAGATAACAGGAAAGTTTTTCCTTAAGGGTTCATTAGATCATTGTTGCTTCTTCCCAATCTGATGTCATAATACTCTGAGTGTGACATCACAGTTATTCCCATGACACCAGACTGTGATGTCACAACAGAACATTACAATTTCAAGTAGGGAATAAGCTATAGATTTAAATGAACTCTTTGGGATGAAGATCTTGATTTTGTGAACATTTCTTCATTAATAAATAATGGAGGGGAGAAATCTATACCAGATATATGAAATACAAGCTGAATTGTGTCTGAGCATTATGTTTTCCAAAGTTTTCCCAATGACATCAGCAACTCTTTAACCAAGACTGTTAAGTATACAGCAATTCAATGTTTGTGGAATAGCAATAAGGAGAGATGAGGTATATAGTGCTTGTGTAACTTGTAGTACTTTTTGTAGCTTTACTCTATTCCCACCCTTGAGTAGTAGGTATGTAGGTAGTAATTTGCTTGGGGACTAGAGGCCCCATGACACAGGGGTAGAAGAGCCAGAGGGAGGAGGGAGGAGGAGGAAGAGGGATGGTGGTGGATGAAAAAACACTTCCTAAGCAAGGGAGGTGTGTTAGAGGAGGGATTATGTAGAGGTTGTGGGAGGAGTTATTCCCCACATTGAACCTTGGGCAAGCCCTCCCATTCAATGTTTGTGGAATAGCAATAAGAAGGGATGGGGTATATAGCACTTGTGTAACTTGTAGTACTTTTTGTGGCTTTACTCTATTCCCACCCTTGAGTAGTAGGTATGTATGTAGTAATCTGTAGGGAATAGAAGGCCCCAAAAGTTACCTCCTCCAACTCATGGAGAGTATGACCCCTTGGCACTCAGGAGAGGAAAACCCCCCAAGTGGAGGAAACCTCTGAGGACCCATGGTTGGGGGTCTGCCCGTCCTTCTGGGCATACTAAATAGAGAAGGATCTAGGTTCTAGTAACAAAGGTTAATTTGAGGTTGGTGAGTTGCTTGGAGAGACGATAATTCATCTTCGATCCATGGATGATGCTGATTGCATGATGATCTTGAGGTTGAAGAGGAGATCTGATCTGAATGCAGTAGAATCCTAAGTATGAAGTAAATCTGAGTGAAGGAGGATGAAAGAAGTCCAAGTTTCCAGGATGATGAATGATGCTTGTCCAATGGAATTGTGATAGGCAGAGGGACCATGACTGAATTGATAAGGTACTAAACTGGGATAGTGGAAATGCAATGGTAGAAGAAATCATTGGTAAATGATCCAACTTGTGAGAGACTTGAATGTAAGGGTATGGTGTGGAGGCTAGGAACTCTGTATTTGAACAAGGAGTCACTTAAGAAACTTCCATAAAGTAGAATTTGTAGAAGAGTCTTTGAGTGCCTTGGAGATAATGGTTAGTTCTCAATCCAAGGATGATACAGCCTGAATGATGATCCTGAAGATGAAGGGTACCTCTTTTCCATAGAGATGGTAAAATCCTATTTGTGCAAAGCAGATCCAGTTAAAGAAGGGCTAATGTAGACCATGTGTCTAATTGAAAAAGGATGGATGACCAAGGGATTGTATGGGCGTTGTGAGTCGGGAGAACAAGATTTGATGGATATAAGACCAGACAGTACACTGTGGTAGTTGTGATGATTAGTAAAGTTATGAGTGACTGTTCCAATTCATATAAGATTTGATATTCGAGGTAGTCGGGAGGTAAAGAATTGACTAGTGAGCAAAAATCACTATGTAAGCATCCCAGAGTAAAATAAGTAGAGAAGAGTTTGAGTGCCTGATGACAGCAATGCCATAAGTGATTAGTAAAGCACTAGAAGATGATTTGCAGAGCCATCCAGATGGTAGCCTAATATATATAAGGAATGATTGGAAATTCGGTATAAGGAATAGATGGCTTATTTGATCATGATGTTCATGATTTTATGCTTAATCCTCTGCTGGTATGCTGCCTGAAGTAAGTGTGGGTATTCCCGTGTTGTGATCATTTAGGAGATGCATTGTGTGGCATAAGTGGTTAAGTTTACAAGTAATCCTGAAGCTGAAGTACATGAGAGAAGCTTGAGGCAGATGAGAGGAAGAGTCTGTAGGCTGGATTGGTAGTGAGATCGATAAATGCAGGATGCCATAGGATTTAATATTATAGACAGTTAATACCAATTGGGATGCAAGGCTGAGTTGGTGAATTTGTCTTGGCTGTTATGGATTGCCAGGTAGAATTCAGGAGAGCCAGTTCTCAGTGATGGTCTTTACTGTAGAGATTAACTAAGGTACTCTGAGAAGAAGAAGAAGCTGAAGGGTTCACTGAAAGAATGGTTGACCCAGTTGAAGGTACTAGGTGAAAAGGTGTGGATAATAATAGTATAAGGAAAAATGATGCCTGGGAGTGAAATCAAAGGTTTGGGTGGCATGGAGTCAGGAATCAGCTAGGCAGTGGAGATCCCACGACGAATATTCTGGACAATATCTGTGCAATTCCTAAAACTAGCAATGACTGTTGGGAAGTAGGAGTCGAGTAACTTGGTCATCAGAGTCATTGTTGAAATAAGAGGTGGCATAAGGTAAAATGGATGATGTCCATAGTTGAATGGGTTATCTTGCGATTCCTGGAATTTGTAGAAGTGATGCTAATTATGAAGTCTGAATGTAACAGAATGATTTAAGTCCTTTCCATGTATGAGGATGGCCATTGAGATGAGGCATCTGGGGAGTCATGGTGATTGGATGGACAGGGATCAGAGGGTATATCCTATAGAAACGGAGGAGATCTTCCTATTGTCCAGGGTGAATGGGATTCAATGAATGATTGTAAAGAACTGAATGGGCAGTGTGAGACTTCTATGATAACATAAGAGTCTATGGGGCATGTGAGCCAAGGAATGTTTGCTGGCATTAGTATTACTCCAGAGTAATGAATACATGATCGAATGAGTAGTGGAAGGTTAACTCTTAGAAGGGCAGGAGTAAAAATAGGGGATGGATCTTATGGAAAAGCAGAAGACTTGTTAGGAGTACTGGTCAGAGATAGGATACAAGGCCCAAAAGAGCCACAGCAAACAGTATGAAGCCCCAAGCCAGCAAGGCAAAGAGGAAAAGACAGACATTCAGACATGAAGGAAGTATGGAGTGGATCCTGAGTAACTGAAGGAATAAGCAGAGGACACCATGGGCCAGGCGAAGCCGGATGACATCCGGAGCAGGAAGGAGCAGGACAACGTCAGTTCCATGGTGAACAGCAGCAAATTGCAGGAAAGCTGAAGCAAGGCATCGGATGATGATCCACAGAAGACCAAGGAGCCAAGCCAAGCACTATGAGCAACAGGAGTCCTACATCTGATGAAGGCTGGAAGCAATCAAAGCAATAATGGAAGGTGCTGGAGCGATGAAGGAAAAGGGTCGAAAACTGAAATAAAACAAGATCATAGAAAAGTCCATGCGGCAGTCAACCTGGAGGGAGTGAGGGACTGACCAAGCCAGCAGGATCCATACGATGAAGAAAAGGAGGCCAAAAGAGCTGGAGAATGAAGGTCCAGGCAAGAAAGGGATCACGAGTGGAAGCAGGCAACGCAGAAGGGTCCTGCAATTGAAGGGAAGTAGCAAACTGGAAGGATGGAGGCAAACAAAGTGATGAGATCCATGTACCATGTTGGAAGTCACAGACAGAAGCAGAAGGTCCAGATCCAGAAGGTTCGAGGCATCGGGCAGCCAGTGAAGAAAAACACAGGTGAAGTGGCAGAAGTGAAGGAGATGCATCCAGATGTGACATTCGAGGTAAGATGATCCTGGCAGGGTTCGGCTAGTGAATGTAGAATAAGGAGAGAACATGGTTGAGGACATTTTGGCCTTTAATGGAAGTGGCAATCAGCAGTGGGGTATATGCAAACTGTGGAGAAAATCCAGGGCAGTGTGAGGCTGTTGGCCATGGAAATCAACAAAGTGAATGAAGAGTCTATGCTGCAAATGAAATAAGATGGAGAAGCAAGCTGGGCAATGTCCTGTTCCTGAAGGAGTGGCATCCAGAAATCAGACTGAGGATACAGAAGATGAAACAGCAACCAGGAGACTCAGGCAATCAGCAGGGAATGCAGATGACTGGTAGTGACTAGAAGCAACATAAGGACAATGGTGAGGGTATGCAGAGAGTAAGAGTTCCATTCCCAAAGGGAAGCAGCAACTGGAAAAGGTATGGTATGAGGAGGTATGGTATAAGTCTGTAGATTAGAGCAGAGCTCCCATCCCTGTACAGTTGTGGCAAACTAGCCTGCTCTCAATGCTGCCAAGCAGAATTAGAGACGGAGAATGTCAAGTTAGGCAGGGAGGTAGCTCCATTCTCAAGGGAAGCAGCAACTGGTATGAGGTAGATAAGGTATGGTAATAGTCCATAGATGATAGACATCCTCCCATCCCTGTAGTCAGGGCAAGCTAACCTTCACTCAATGCTGTCCAGCAGAGTTAGGGATGGAGGATGACAGGCTGGTAAGTAGCAGGATGGAAATGATTATAATGGACTCCCATCCCAGTAGACAGAAGCCTACCTTCACTCAGCACTTCAGAAGGTGTGAGTTAGGGACAGAGGCCGGAATACCGCTGGTAGCGAGGCTGGCCAACATACCACACTGTAGCAGAGAGAGAGTAGTAATAGAGCTGGTACAGGATGGAAAGGCGGAAAGTAGTACATATAACTAGTAGGTATCGGAACATTAGCAGAGGAAATAAGGAACATATAATGAGAAGGGTATAGCAAACACAGATGACAGAATAAATGGTGCTTTGAAACATAGTGTGAGGAGAAAGGTAGGGGATGGTAAACTAGGTCCAGAAACTAAATTGTTTATTGCTTTGAAGCAGCATTCCCGAATTGGATCACCCATTTGCTGGGAAAAATGGTGATTCCTGATGGTTCAGTCTACCTGGATGAGAAAATGGACAGCAGCATAAGTACAGACAATTGAGATGGTACATCATGCCTGAGCCAGGTTGGTAATGTATGAAAGCAGATGAAAGTAGGACCTCACTGGGAGATAAGCACCCACTAGCTCCTAGCAGCCAAGACCCCTCCCCCTCCCCCCGTGGAAGAGAAAGCAGAGTTCCCAAAGTGTGTGAGGACACAATTAACTATGAAATGGCAGAGTCAAACGCTGCACAGGCCACAAACGCAGTGTATGATTTCAACAGAGTCATAACCCATAGTGTTCAGGTGCAGCATGCTATGGAATGCAGATGGCAGTTGTGAACAATACCATTATGCCGGACCCCACATGGTTTTGTTTATACCAATTACACTCTTACATAAATGAACAAATAATGTTGGCATCGGGCCAGTGCTAGGGAAGTTTGTAAGCCTGGGGAGAAGTAAGTAGTAGGAATATAGAAGGGAATGCAGCCAGGAATTGAAGAAATATGTACAAGCAGGTCTGGTACCTATAGGAGAGAGTCTTTTAGTGGCAAGGAAGGAGACGAGTGAGGTAAAGGCTGAGCAGATATACACTGTTGTTTGCGAGGCATAGTCCCCAAATCTTGCAGCATCATATGCACAGGGTGAATAATATATCCCAAAATAGGAATGGCAAACAAAATGAACCTGGAGCACATAAAGTGAATGTCCGTATGCAAAGTATGGTAAACCGAATTCTGCACTTGTGTATCTGCTACAAGGCTGCCATGGTATGCACAGAGTCTTACCTTTGGGTCTCATGGCCATTGCAGAGTTGAAAGTCACGTCAATGTAAACAGAACTGCAGCATTAGTATGTGAATATCAGACTGCTCGCCCTGGAGAATGAAATAGTTCCAAAATAAAAATGAGTGCGCTCTAGCTTGCCAAATGCTGACTACTACTGCAGATATAGCCCATCTGTTCAATGTTTGCCAGGTGTGAGAGAACACAGTGGGAACAGAGGCATATGCCGGAAGGGGAGGTAGCGCCAGAGAGAGCACATAGGACGGGGAAGGGCCGGATTGGGAAACATAAATAGAGTTAAAGAAAATGGCCCAAAAAGAACAGGGAAGGTGAAAAAAAAATGCCCCAGAACAGAGGAAGAGCGAAGGGGAGCAGGCAGGAGACCAGGTGGAGGGAAAGAGACAAACAAAGAAAGGGAGGCAAGGGACACAAGAAGGAGGGGGGAGACAAACCAGAAAGCAGAGTGAGTGGAAAGAGCACAGCCACATGAGCCATGCAGGAACCCAGGAAAAAACACTCCTTAAAGCAAGGGAGATGTGTTAGAGGAAGGCTTATGTAGAGGTTGTGCAAGGAGTTAGTCCCCACATTGAACCACAGGCAACCCCTCACGTTAATGATTTAATGCTGCAATTGGTTCAATTTTCTTTGCTAGGTGTCCATTCTGATGTCCTTCTGGCAATGTCTGGAGGAAATGTTAAAATGTCAGGACAGTCTCTCAGACTGATGTGTAAAGTGTTTGGCTTTTCTCTTACCAACACCTATTGTGTCAATTGGATCCAACAGTCCACTGAAAAAAGACTGGAATGGCTAGTGATTATCTGTTATGATGATAGCACTACTTACTCCTCATCATTCAAGGGTCACTTCATGGTCTTGAAAGATAATTCTAAAAGTAAAGTGTACTAACAAATGAACAGTCTATGTGTAGGGGATACCGTCAAGTATTAACTGTGCAAGAAGATACACATTTAAATGAAACCGTCTGTGGAAAAAACAAAGACTCACAGCAGACCAAGTTCTTTTGCCCTACTCACAGATTGCCAATACACTCACAAACACTATCAATCTAACTTTAAAAATCCAAAGTATAAGAATAAAGATATAAGGACATTTCACAATTCTGTAGTCCTTTCTTGTAAGTGGGGTGTGGTACAGCCAAAGAAAATAGTGCAACAAGGGAGGGTCGAGAGGCAAAGGAAGGAGGGAGGGGTAGAGAGAAAGCAATGACATGTGCTGAGTGAAGAGCACAGGAGGAAGGGGAGAGAGAGAGGAAGAGGATGTAAGTTGATTCACGCATACCATAAACACTACCAATCTAACTTAAAAATCCAATGTATATGAATAAAGATATAAGCGCAGTTCACATTTCTGTAGTCCTCTCTTGTAAGTGGGGTACAGAACAGCCAAAGAAAATAATGCAGTGGAGAAAGGGGGTGAAACAAAGGAGGGAGGGACAGAAAAGAGAGAGAATGAGGATGTGTGTTGAGTAGACAGAGAGCAGGAGGAGGGACAGAGAGTGAGAGGAAGAGGGCGTGAGCTGATTTATGCATACCATTACATGGTGTGCTTCAAGCCCACTCCAATCTGTGCTGCATTAGGAATTCCGGTCAGACCCCTAACTTCTTCATTTACAATATGTCAGCATAGCCCTGGGCTATGCAGCCATAAAAATGAGTATATCATGCTGAAATGTATAGTACACACACCAACACATCAAAAAAGCTAAAATGCATACTGAGATAAGGATAACGCATACTGAAATGTGTGAAAGACACAGTGAAAGGAGTATGACACATAGCAAGAAGAACATAATGTCAAGGACCAACCACAATACAGTTAGAAAACAGCATAGAAAATTGCCCTAAAGTACTATAGTGTACCTTTTTGCTCTGTAGCAGGACATAAGCTTTTCAACTGTATTTAATTTTCAGCTATAATTATGTAATTATATTATTTTTGTAACAAATTATTAATTAAAAAGGCTCATTACTTTTTCAGCTTTTATAAAATAGCATAGATAAACAATGCACATTCTGTACAGCAACCCAAAGTGCTATAGTAATCAGTGGAGCACTGAGAATGGCCACCTTTTTGTAGAATGCTAAAACTGCAGCAGTTGGCCAATATTTTCTGTAAATTAGTTAGTTTGCTAGTTCTCCTTTTAGTTTTAGATTACAAAAACCTTAGTGTTTTAAGGAAAGTTCTGTTTTTTATGTTTATATTAGTATTTTTTCTTAAGCCAACCCCTTTGACAGTCATTTTTAGAGCTCTCATAAAAACTGGTTAGTGCCATGACTAAAGTGATAGAGTCTGCTATGGGGACCAAGCTCAGTTCTCATAATTAATCTGGAAAGTTAATATGTAGTAAAAAATAATAGTGTTATAGCATGATTCAACATACTGTGGAATCAACCATTTATTCCATTTCTAGTAGCAGTATTGAGAAATATGAAACTTGTTTATTATTTCTAGGTTAACACTAGTCTCACAGATGCTGGTACATGCTACCTCTCCTGCCTGTTCCTGCAGAAAGGAAACAAGAAACTTTTGGAAATGGAAGACCACAACTGTATTTGATTATTGTATTGTTCCCATTTCCCCTTTTCAGTTGTTCCCCTAGTCTCCCACAATGATCAGGTAGAAATGGCAGATAGCCTGTTCCCACCCTCTGATGGGTAAACATATTTAGGAACAATTTTCCTATATTTCTATTTTACAAGATTTGATTTGCACAGCTGGGAGTCTCCAAGCTAGAGTGGGAAACACATCCCTTTTATTCTGGGGTTTGGTTGCAAAACATTTTTTGTCACTGGCAATTATTTATGTGAGCAATAAGATAAGATGGGGTATACATGGAACCCATATAACCACATGCCTTATAGCTAATATAAATTAGCACTAGTGTCCAAAACGTTTGTGACAATGGGTGAAACATCATCACTGGTGAACCCTCCATGGTCCAACCACAGGGGATGCTGTGACTGCAGAAACGTAGCTCTTCTCTCCCTGATCGCAGATGCGCAGCTTCTGACAGCACTCCAGGATCACAGCCCCCAAATGCAAATGAGACAGGCTTGCTTCTGGAGCCAAACTGTCTGTGTGGTAGTACAGTGCACTACTGTTGGGACATCAGTGCTCCAAATAGCCATGCAATAGCTCCAAACATAGACACATGTAGATGAACTCAGAAAATGAAAATGTATTGTGGCAAGCACCAACACAAACTTACACCTACTACTCCAGCACTTCAACAAACCACCTTCCTCAGGGGATGTGGCCCGAACAGATCAATGCCACTTTATATAGCCCCCGCTTCAATTAGTAACAAGTGTTTCAAATAAGTGCAAAATACAAAATACAAAAAATCAGTGACAACTTAAAACAACTTAACAAGTCCCATTAAAGTATGGTTCTTTAACAATTCTTTAATAATACCACCAGCATTACAATTTAATGCATTCTAAACTTTAATGGATCTGGAAGTACATATGTTATATACTGTGCAATACAGTAACATAACAGAATAATTTCAATTAATTCATTTTATTGTGTTTTAATGTACTGTAATTCATACAAAACCCCTAATATTACTTAACAGAAAAGGTAGAAAACCACTCCTGTGATCACCCAAATTCATTTCCTCAGTTCCTTAATTTCCAGGGGATCCACACAATGCAGCTAAAAGAAGAAGCAGAGTGAGCCTGCAAAAGATACAACAGAACGGTTAGAAACAAAGCAGTATTAACAGTATGATATACTTGCAAAACAAAGTAAACACAATGTTACTTTAGTTGCTACTTCTTTTTGCTTCTTTTTAAGAAAGTGTTAAGGTCCCAGTCATCATTCAGTCCAATAGGTTTCATATTTCTTAGTTTAAAATCCATTGACTCTCTCTCCTCAATAAAACAAATTGATTATTTCACCCCCAAACTTAGGTACAGGTACATAGTCAATTCCCACGAACTTAAGATTTTTGGGATCTGATTTGTGACATACCATAAAGTTAAATCCCAGGGGTTTATCTTCCCTTTTGTTGACAATGAATCTGATGTGCTCTTGGATCAGAGTTTTTTTTTTTGTTCCGGTGTCTGTGTTTTTGGACTCGCCCGCCCGCCATACCCATGCCCACGTGAGCCCCCCTTGCCGAGCACCCAATGGACACATTTTGTCAAGCCCCAGCTTACTCCCCAGGTTGGGGTCATGGGAGTGGGACTGCCCCAGTGGACGTTGGAGACAGTGGACAGTGGAGAGGGCGGGTCATCATACTGGGGGTCAGCGTTTTTGGATGCTTGCTCCCTTGGGGGTGGAGAAGTGTAATGAAGTCTAGCGTCCACCCCGCCCCCTAACAAGATGGCACCAGTCACAACAGTACCCTCAGCATCTGTAAGTGTTCCATAAAGTGCCGGGCACTCTTCCCCTCTTTCTCCCCGGAGAAGGAGAGCAATCCCCAGGATGCTCAATCCTTCTCCCCCAGCCAGCCCTCCGACAGCCAGGTCCATTCCCAAACCTGAGTCATCAGAGTCGCAAGCAGAAATCCAACTGCTACACTGGTGGGCCAGCTTTGATCCGAGTTTTAAGATTTCTAATGATACGCCTTATGTATAATATATTACATGAACACCTGAGGGCATATATCACAAATGGAGTGTCACACATTATAAATTCTCAGCTATCTACTGTAGTGGTAGGATCTCCTGGATGTACAAACCTTTTTCCTGTGACACAGTGGTCACAGACATTGCATTTTGTGCCTTTGTACATCCCTTTAGGTCGCTTAGGTAACAAAGTTTGGTGTATATCAAATTCAGTGTCAGCTGGCAACCTGCTACGGACAAGCTTGTCCCTTAAATTAGCAGCTCTGCTAAAACTGGCTCAAGGTTTGGGATCTATAGCATTAGCAACACATGGGTCACTCAACAGTATGTGCCAGTTTTTGTGTGTGATATTATCCACTCTCTCTGATCATCCATTAAATTCAGTAACAAAAGTCACAGGTTCCTGTGTGTGATTGAACCCTTTCTTGTTCTTGTTTCCTGGCAGCAGGTCAGCCCTATCCTTGGCCAGAGTACTCTCAAGTGAATCTTTCAAAAGTCTTAAGTTCATGAGAATTGACTATGTACTGTACCTCTACCTAGGTTTCAGGGTGACAGAATCAATTTGTTATTGAATGATAACTGGGACCTTTAACCCTTTCTTAAAAAGAAATAGAAAGAAAAAAACAACTAAAGTAACATTGTGCTTACTTTGTTTTGCAAGTATATCATGTTGTTAATACTGCTTTGTTTCTAACCCTTCTGTTCCATCTTTTGAAGGCTCACTCGGCTTCTTCTTCTCCGTTTAGCGGCATTAATCTGTTCTGGCCACACCTCCTGAGGAAGGTGGTTTGGCAAAGTGATGGGGTAGTAAATATAAGTTTGTGTTGGTGCTTGCCGCAATAAATTTTCATTTTCTGAGTTAATCTACATGTGTCTATGTTTGTGGCTATTTCGTGGCTACTTGGAGTGCTGACTTTATGGAACTGAGTTTGACTTGGGCTGGCTGCCATGTCAGCACCCACCTCGCGCTGTTTTGTGGTGAGATTGCTTTTGAATTTACTGCAGGGACATTAGCCAGTCCCTAACAGTTTATATTTAAATGGAAATTACTATGGTGACATAATATCTAATTAATGTCATAATGATGTGAGAATTGGCTGTCACTACATGTTCAGTCACTTCACTACCAGTCTAGCATTGCTTGTAAAACACTTTGGGATACATTGTGTACAAAAAACTCTACATAAATATTGATTCTTCTCTTTTAATAGCTAAGACATGTTTTTCATTCAGTTTTACTCACCTATTTTTAAAGTACTTAAAATTCACTCTTTAACAGCTTTATTCAGATATTTCAAAAAGTCTCTAGTCTGCATTCTAACATTAGAGTCACAGATGCCAGCAGCAGCAATGGCCTCCCCTTTACTAGTTCCCAAATGAAAAAGAAACAAGTCATATTTTGTGTTCAATGCCATGTTTACTATTAATTGTTCTATGCATTTTCTTGTATTTCATACCTCCATGACTAGAGCTGGGGAGGGCAACCCATTTTTCTCGAGGTTTTGGGTCTCAGCCTCATGCAGTAGTAGTAGCAGTAGTAGGTTTTATTTATTTAGGGCTCCCTTCCCACAAGGCTCAGGGTGCCCTTACAATAGGATTTTACATACAAAAAAATATACATAAATAACAGAACAGGAACAGTAATAAAACACACATATATACACACACATATATATATAGTCTCAGATACAATTAAAAACAACTGAACCCATCCAAATTCTTAAACAACCTACCTCACAGCCCACATGCTTGCATAAACAGGAATGTTTTAAGTTGCCTTTTAAAAATTTCAACAGACGGTGCCTCCCGGAGGTGCCCCAGCAAAGAATTCCATAATGCTGGGGCAGCTACCTCAAATGCATGATCCCCAGAGCTCATTAACCTCGCTCTGGGGATCTCCAGGAGAGCACCAGTAGCTGATCTGAAGGGATGAGATGGGACATAGCATTAATGCTCTACTTTCTCCCACCATTAGGAAGGGCTTGGGACCCATGTAGGCCACCAGTCAACAGTGGTGCTGTCCCTTTTTGCTGTGTACAGGGTTGTAGCCACCTCTTCTTACAGGATTCAGTCTTTACTATAAAAAGTCAACCCTTTCTTTGAGTTCCCGTAATCCTTCCTATTGCATAACTACTCCTTTAAGACACTCATGAGCTGCATACATAGATACAGAGATACATAGACAGTGTCGGCAGATAAGGGCCTATGGCCCACCTAGTCTGCCCATTTGAGCTTGTAAGTTCAGTTTGTTTTCCTAGAAGTCTGTTTCCCCTTACCCCTGCCCTCTAGAATTCCTTTATGTCTATCCCATGCATTCTTAAATCCCGTGATTGTTTCAGCCCCCACCACTTCCTCTGGCAGGGTGTTCCACTTGTCCACCACCTGTTCTGTGAAGAAATTCTTTCTCATGTTTCCTCTGAATCATCCTCCCTCCAACTTCATCCCATGCCCTCTAGTCCTGAAACATCTTTTAGCTAAAAATAGTGTTTTCCTGCACCCTGTTCCTCCTGTAAGATACTTGTATGTCTCATCATATCCCTCTCTCCCTCCTCTCCTCCAGGAGTACATGTTCAGTTCCTTCAACCTGTCTTCATAGGATTTGTGATGCAACCCATGCACCATCTTTGTTGCCCTCCTCTGAACCTTCTCTACCCTGTCTATGTCCTTACGTAGGTATGGTCTCCAGAACTGTACACTGTACTCCAGGTGGGGCCTCACTAGTGTCTTGTATAGCGGAATTATGACCTCCTTTTCCTGCTGGTGATGCCCCTGCCTATACATCCCAGCATCCCTATTTGCTTTACCTGATGCCTTGTCACACTGTTTCCCTACCTTGAGGTCATCAGAGATGACAACCCAAGATCCTTTCCTGCTTGGTGCATGCTATATCCTCACCCCCAACTGATATATTGTGCCAGGGTTTTGTGCCCCATATGCATAGAAAGACAAAGGGAGGATAGTGAGACTGAAGGGGAGGATGGGAGCGTGGAGGATGACAACAATAAAAGCTGACATATTGAACAGGTATTTCTGCTCAGTCTTTACTAAGGAAGAGGGGTAATGGGTCTGAAGGAGTACAAAGGTGAGAATGGTGCAGAAATGGACACAAGTCCCTTTACACAAGAAAGGGTCCTGAAGGAACTGGAAGTAACAAGAGCTGATAAAGCAATGGGGCCAGATTAGGTGCACCCAGGGTCCTTAAAGAACTAAGAGAGGTGGTGGCTGAACCTCTGGCTATCCTGTTCAGCCAATCACTGGAAACAGGGAGGTACCAAAGACTGGAGGACAGCAGATGTAGTCCCCTTATACAAAAGTGGGAACAAAGAGGAAGCAGGGAACTACAGACCAGTCAGCCTCACCTCGGTAGTGGGAAAGATCATGGAAGCACTACTGAAGGAGAGTGGTGGAACATCTGGTTGTCAATGGACTACAGGACCCAAGGCAGCATGGTTTCACCAGGGGAGGTCATGTCAGACCAACCTCATTGAATTTTTGACTGGGTGACTAGGGAGGTGGATCAGGGAGGCAGTGGACATGGCCTATCTGGACTTCAGCAAGGCCTTTGACACTGTGCCACATAGAAGACTATTACACAAACTGGGGAATATGGGTGTGGGCAGGACAGTAGTGTGGTGGGTAGGTAACTGGCTGGGTGGCAGGACACAGAGGGTGGTGGTAAATGGCTGTCCTCCACAGAGGGAAGAGTAACCAGTGGGGTACCACAGGGATCAGTGCTGGACCGGTCCTATTCAACACCTTCATCAGTGACATTGCACAGGATCTAGAAGGCAGAATTTCACTGTTCGCTGATGACACAAAGCTCTGTAACAGAGTAGACACACCAGAGGGTGTAGACAGAATGAGAAAGGACCTGCAGAAACTTGAAGAATGGTCAAGGGTTTGGCAGTTGAAATTCAATGCAAAGAAGTGCAAGATAATGCATATGGGGCACAAAAACCCTGGCACAATATATCAGTTGGGGGGTGAGGATATAGCATGCACCAAGCAGGAAAGGGATCTTGGGGTTGTCATCTCTGATGACCTCAAGGTAGGGAAACAGTGTGACAAGGCATCAGGTAAAGCAAATAGGATGCTGGGATGTATAGGCAGGGGCATCACCAGCAGGAAAAAGGAGGTCATAATTCCGCTATACAAGACACTAGTGAGGCCCCACCTGGAGTACAGTGTAGAGTTTTGGAGACCATACCTACGTCCGGACATAGACAGGGTAGAGAAGGTTCAGAGGAGGGCAACAAAGATGGTGCATGGGTTGCATCACAAGTCCTATGAAGACAGGTTGAAGGAACTGAACATGTACTCCCTGGAGGAGAGGAGGGAGAGGGGATATGATAGAGACATACAAGTATCTTACAGGGAGGAACAGGGTGCAGGAAAACACTATTTTAAGCGAAAAAGATGTTTCAGGACTAGAGGCATGGGATGAAGTTGGAGGGAGGACGATTCAGAGGAAACATGAGAAAGAATTTCTTCACAGAACGGGTGGTGGACAAGTGAAACACCCTGCCAGAGGAAGTGGTGGGGGCTGAAACAATCACGGGATTTAAGAATGCATGGGATAGACATAAAGGAATTCTAGAGGGCAGGGGTAAGGGGAAACAGACTTCTAGGAAAACAAACTGAACTTACAAGCTCAAATGGGCAGACTAGGTGGGCCATAGGCCCTTATCTGCCGACACTGTCTATGTATCTATATGCATTATCTTGCACTTCTTTGCATTGAATTTCAACTGCCAAACCCTTGACCATTCTTCAAGTTTCTGCAGGTCCCTTCTCATTCTGTCTACACCCTCTGGGTGACAAGACTGCAATATTTTGTAGTAGCACCACTGCAGTGAGTGACTCACATGGCTCTCAGTGGCTACTTATTTGGACAGCAGCCATACTGCAAAGGGGGGAGGGTTACCTTGTGTGGACTGAAACCCAGAAAAAGGGAATTCATTTCCCATTCTATTTGGGAGACTCCCAGCTGTGTAAATCAAATCTTGTAAAATAGAAATGATGTAGAAAATGTGTTCCTAAATATGTTTACCCACTGGTCTAATAACATTGCCACCTGGCAGACTTGGGTTCATATTTGACACCAGAATCACACACTGAGGCTGGGTGGTGGCCAGGTGCATTGAGAAGGTAAGGTGGGTGGGTTCAAGTGAGGGTGAGTACAGGTTATCTGGCATTTATACAGTGTTGGGTAAGTTACTTTTAAAAAGTAATCAGTTACAGTTACTAGTTACTTTCAAATAAATGTAATCAGTTACAGTTACTTATTACTTTTATATAAAAATAATTAGTAACTGTAATGCATATTATTTTTCATATTACTTTATATTACTTTTGATAACATGGTTGTATTTACTCATTGAACATAGCTATGTGCCCAAGAAGTGTATCAAAAAAAAATAACACAGATTCTAAAGATAATTAATATGTTAATTTATAACATAGTACCAATCTGACATTGCCAGCCACAGCAATCCCTTTACATTTCCATAAATAAGAACTCTAGTAAAAATACTCATTCAAACACACACCCCGAATATACGACTACCCTTGACAATCTTTCCCCCCACAGCTAAATCCTGGCTTTGCCAGCCATTGCTGTCCCTGACCTTTTATCATTTCCATAACACCCACACTCACCCTTCAACACACAAACACCCTGCATCTACTGCCAGTGTCCTTGGGGATCTTTCCTATACAGCTGTATATCCTGACAATGCCAGCCACAACTACCCCTTTACATCCCACCCTTACCCTACTGCAACACACACCCTGCTGCATCTTCTGCACTTGGCAATCTTTCCCACATTTAGCCTTTATAATCCTCCTGACTATGCAAGAGCCACAAATACCTCTTTAAATTTCCATAATAAAATCCCACCTTCACATAGCTCCCCCTACACTCACACACATGCACCCTGCAGATCTACTGCCCTTCCTTGCTTTGGTGCTCTTTTCTTATTTCCCCACAGCAGCCTGAAACCTAACTTTGCCATTGCCAGCCACAGATCCACCCACATCACATACAATAAATTCCACCAGTACATACCTGCATACCCCAACACATAATTTAAACACTCTTTCCCACAGCTGAACCTTGACTTGCCGCTGCCACTGAGACACAGTTATAATTATAACTAAGTCTATCATGACTATTGTGTCACTGCCAGTCACAACTGAAGCCAGACAGTGTCACTTTCTGTACAATCGAATTATCACACAGCACAAAACACTTTTTTGCACTCCAGTACATATCCCTTCGATAAGGATTTTCTTTGAGATAGGGCAAGTGATGGTGATAGACCTGGCAGGTGAATGGATGGAGGATCAAGCAGCCTGTTGTGGCAGTTTGGCACATGTGATGTTGATGGAAATAGGCCCTGAACCCTACCTACAGATGGACTACTTGCCTTTTCCCCTACAACCGCTATTCTGGCCCTAATTCTTTGGGGGTTCACAGTGGCTATTGTAGAGGGCCACAACTGACAACATGCATGAGTGTAGCAAGCTATCTAGAAATTGTACATCAGCTGGCCAGTTGGTTGCCCCTTCAAACAAATTTCATCAATTCCATAGCAATTCTTAGCTGTACCATGTAGCAGAACATAAGTAGTATAATTTGTATATCCAATGTTGCAAAATTATATATTCAATAATATAAACTGACAAATAAAATGGTGTTTTCTGACTTTTATTTGCACAGCACATGTTACAGATAGAATAAAATGGTAATATTAAATACTTGCTGAAAATAGAAAATTGAGTTAGAATCGATGTTTCAAACATGGGTCTCTTCAGGAATTATCTTAAAAAGAAAAAAAGCAGGTTAGGGAAATAAGAGAAATATATGTGAGGAAAGAAAATGGGGGACTCTAGGAGAAATATAGAATAATATATGGGGTGGTGTGTTTAATGAGATATTACACACATCTGAGGCGTTGGATGCCACATAAATCCCAAGAGAGAAGCTCAAGGGGTTTATTTAAGCATCCAGCACTGAGGGTGCATGTAAAATCTCGAGTTAAACACCCGACCCCATGTTTTATTTTATATAATTGCTGGGGAGCATTTTTTCGCCACAGCAATTATATAAAATAAAGTCACATCCTGTGCAGCTGCCATCTCCGTGTTTCAGCGCAGTCCACTGTCAGAGCTTCACTTCTGAAACATTTTGTTTCCACCTTTTTTCCTTTGTTTTTTGCAGCTTAGACATAATAGTAGACATAAGCCAGGTATTTACTTTTTTTTAACGTTAACTTACCATCCAGTGCCAGTCACAGTGAAGTGTGCTGGCGTATTGTGCTACAGAAAGGCAGAGAGGGATGGAAGAGCTGCAGCTGGCACGTGTGTTGACCAAGGGAAAGCTGGCGTGTGTTTGCTGTTTCAACACGTGAGTTATAATGGCAAATTATAACCCAGTTTCCCTTAGGGAAAACTCACTAGCCAGTTATTATAAAGTGATAACAGTTAAGGTAAGAATAGAATCTGGAAAATGAAAAGGTGATGATAGGTATGAATAGGCAGAGCAGAAGTGAATGCACTGAGAAGTCCTTAAGTGGGAACTAATTAACAGGACCTAGTAAGAAGGCAGAAATATGAAAGTTATGGTATGTGTGCATGCTCGTTTTCATTTTATACAGACTAAAGAAATACTCAAACTGGAGGGGCCAGTGATTTACCATGGATCTGCAACAACTGGTACAAGGACACCCAGCGCAAGAACACCTCTCTAGAGCCATTCAGACTAACAACATTTTCTGTAATGAGACAACTGGCAAAAACAACCCCGGCACCCAAAGACAGTGAGACTGCAACCATGTTGGAAGCAGTGGTGTGATAAATGAGGCTACCTTGTAGTCGTAGCCACTGTGTTAGAGCAAAGATCTTGTAGGGCAAACCAGTATTAGGTCAAAATTCCTTGGCTTCATGTTACAAGGCTGCATGTCTTTGCTCCAGGTGTTGTGCAAGGGGTTTACACCACCCTGCACCTCTGGCAGCTCATAATACCTAGACACTGTGACTATGCAAACCTGCATATCAACAAGGCTACAAAAAATGGCACCTCATAGCCATGAAATGTTGCCTAAACTTTTTATTGTGAAAAACGGCAAAACATGGTAGACAACTTGCATTCAATGTGCAAGGTGAAGATGCTGGGATGCTCATGCAGTGTTTGTCAGAAGGCAGTTTTTTTTAGCCTGAGGTAATAAATCAAGCATGCAGTTAGTTGAGCAGCCTTTGTTTACACTGAAACCTGAATATCAAGACACCTGCACAATCTCTGGATTTCTGTGATGTTATAAATCTCTTGTGCTTCACTCTTGAGATTTTATGAAGTCACAGGAACCTCTTGATGGAGTACAGCAACCATGACTGATGGATGCCCATCTGTTATTTTATTTATATCACTATTTATGTTTATTTATTTATTTATTTGCACATCAGTTTACAACCTTTGAGCCAGAGGCTCATTTCCAAAGGTACCTCGTCACATAGAGGACAAATACAATACAAGCATTCTCAGTTCCAGGATATTGGTTACATAGTTTGAGGTACATGTGATAAAGTACATGACAGATACATATACAAGCGTTATAGGTTCCAGGATATGGGTTGCAGAGGTAGCAAGCACATGGTTACAGTAACTAGTTACTTTTAGGGAAAAGTGATGTCATTACAGTTGCTTATTACTTTACTTTAAAAGTAATCAATTAGTATTACTAGTTACTTTTATTTATTAATTTATTTATTTATTGAAATGTTTCACCTGGAAAGACTCATTGAGCAGAAGCTCATCTCCCAGTGTGACCTGGGGAGAGGGGGTACAGTGGGAGGATAACACGCAGGTTATCAATTGATTATACATTTAAGATGATTAACAGTGGTATGAGGTAGCATTTTCTACAGGTCACAGATGCAATAACACTTTGGTTGCAGTTAGGTACAACGTGCATAGTATACATGTCACAAGCACATAGCAAATGGAATATGTATCACTGAGACAGTTTAAAGCAACAGGTCAACAGTGCAACTTAGGATGGGACAATGAGAGCATGAGACAAGTAAGTGCCATAGTTGGTCAAAATAAACCATCTTCCATAGCATAAGCTAGATGCCACTGGTCAGGCAGATGTGGTGTGGGTGGGATATGGGCCAGCTCTTGAGTTATCAAGCACAGAAGCAGTTTACTGTAAGGTAACTTACCAGCATGGAGGAAAGGGAGTAGGTGGAGGAGGAGAGGCGAATTTGTGGGGGGAGATCATTCTAGAGTTTAGGGAAGAGGAGAGAGAAGGCTGCTTGGCCAACATTGGTCCTGCACCTAGGGATTAGTAGTTGACGGGAGTCAAGGGACCTAAGGGCATGTGTGGGGGTGGGGGCTGGCAGTAGCATGGTGGAAAGGTAAGATGGAAGGGCATCAAGCCAGAATGTTGAGACAAACTGGGTACAGTGCAGTAGTCAGCAATTGATGAGGGATGGGAAAGGGAGCAGTAGAGATCACAGTGATGGGTGCGGGGAGGCATCGAGAGCAAAACAGCAGAATGCATTGAAGGGAGGGTCCAGTTTGGGCAAGGTAGACTTGTGAGCTGCACTTTAGACCATATTGCAGTAGTCAAATGATTGCAGGATCATCTTCTGCACAATCTCGTGCTTCATGGTAAAGGGAAGGCTACAGCGGTTCCTATAGAGGGCATCAGGCTTAGGATGCAGTTTTTTCACGATTGCATCAATGTGATTGGAGTAGGATAGGTGGCGGTCAAGCTATACCCCTAAGTACCAGAAGGTAGTGGCATCATCCAGCATTGTCCCATCCAGGGTGTGGAAGGAGGGGAGGGAGGGGAGCCTGGACAGCTGTTGCCTTGAACCAAAGGTCATGGTGACAGTTTTTTTTAGCATTGAGAGAGATCTGGTGAGAGCTAAACCAGAGCTGAACTTTGTTAAAATAAGTCTGGAGGTTGGCAACTACCTCTTCTGGGGAAGTATCAGAGGTGAATAGGACAGTGTGGTTTGCTTACATATGGATAGACATGGTGGAGCATATTAGTGGCAGGTCATTTAGAAAGATGGAGAACAGAATGGGGCCAAGAACTGATGTTTGGGAGACTCCAGTTGTCATAGGGAGAGGGGAGGAAATGGCGTCCGCAATTCTTACTGATTGTGTTCTGCCAGTGTGGCATGCATCAAACCAGTTGGTGGCAGAATCAGTGAGTCCAGCTTCCGAGAGGCTACATAGATAACAGCAAGGGGTGGAGACTGTGTTGAATGCTTTAGCAAGGTTGACGAAGATGGCCAAGGTGATCTGCCCCCTATCCATCCTGGTGAGGATCGAGTCAGTGAACCTTAACAGGGAGGAGGCAGTGGAGTGTCCCTTCCTGAAACCAGACTGAAATGGCATGAAGAATTTGGAGTCCAAGAGAAAGGAGGTAAGTTGGGCGAGCACAGGGTGTTCTTGTAGTTTTGCAAGAGCTGGGAGGAGAGAGATAGGGCAGTAATTTGAGGTGGAGATGGGGGCTCCCCCTTTAGGGAGGGGAATGACGATGGAGTGTTTCCATGTCTGGGGGACAGCTGCAGTAGTGAAAGAGAGGTTTAGAAGGTTGGCAAATGGGGTAGCTATTTTGGGAGCGGAAAGGTATAGGAGTTTGGTGTCCAGTCCATTAGGAGATTTGCCTTTCGAGGGGTTGCGAGACAATAGGGCATCAAGGGCTTCCATTGGCGGGATATCTTTGAAAACAAAGGTGCGTGACCGGTGTAGTATGTTAGTTCCAATGGTGGGTCCATGTGGTACGGGGTGGGCAGGGAGGAGAGGAGAGTGGAGGCACATTTGGTGAAGTAGGCATTGAACTCAGTGGCAACAGCGCGTGGATCTGAAAGAAGAATGTCATTTACATTTAGGAGCGGAGTGAGATTTGCAGCTGGTGGAGAGAAGAGGGAGTGAATGACCTTCCAGAATTTGGATAGACTGTTTAAGTTAGTCTGAAGGATGGAGCTGAAGTAATCCACTTTAGCTAGGTGAGTTGCTCTGGTACACTTGTTGCAAAGCATGCAGTACGTGGAGAGATCTTGTGGGAGGTGTGAGGATTTATGTGCTCTCCATGCTTTGTCGTGGGCATTTTGACAAGCTATAATTTCTTGGGTGATCCATGGCAGGTGGTTTCCACGTATCCTTGTGCGACGCAGTGGGGCATGAGTATCCCAGACATTGAGGAACGTGCTTTAGAAATGCAGGAGGGCTTCATCTATGAAACAGTTTATGGTGGAGGGGACCCAGTTTGCTATGGCTAAGTCATCAAGAACGGGAGCAAGATTACGGGATTTGTAGGCAGGTTGGATTAGAAATTTAAGGGGGATTTGGGGCACTGAATTTTCTGGAATAGGTATATGATATGATGGTCACTCAGAGAGTCAGGCAGTAGGCCTGCAGTGAGAGTGAGTGGTAATAAATCAGTCAAATCTTTATTTATCCAGGTGATCACCATTGAGCAAAACTCATTTACAAGATGGCCCTGGTTAGCACAGTAACAGTAACACAGGAGATACAATATATGAAAAGTCGCAACATATCATCTCAGTAATATTATACAATACAGTTATACAATAGTTAAACATAGTCATAAGTGGAGAACAGATGGAAACAGTGGTTCAATTCCTTCGAGGTGTATAATGTATCTAGTAACAGTATCTGGAAGTACTGACAAGGACAATTGATAGGTAATGGTATATTACATACAACGCCATAAGAAACAAGACAGACAGTGAGTTAAAAGAGAAATGAACAACAGCAAAAACAGGGTAGAAGAGGGTGTGTGGAAGGCGAGACGAGATAAGGTACAGGCAGGATGGTAGGGGATAGACAAGGGAATGATAAGCCTCAGGGATGACACATGACAGGAGGGCGGGGAGCATAATTATGTATTGGAGAATGTGAAGGAGAGCCACAAGGCCAGATGTAGCGGAGAGGACAATGCTATCATAATCCACCATAATGCAGGGAAGTTTAGGAATGGGGGAAGCAGCTGCAAATTTCCTTGACTGAATGGTCATATAGTGTCTTGAAAGAAGATAGACTGACCAGAGTACTAAGGTTTAGCGATTTTTGTATTTTATTCCATAGAGACGGCAGTGCAAAGCTTATAGCTGTTCTCACAAAGCATGTTTTTAGCTTAGGTACCTTTAAGGAAATAAAGGAGTAGCTTCTTAGTACATAGTTCCCAAGCTCACATAGTGGAAGAATTGGAGATATATAGGGGGGTAGTTTATTGATAATAGCTCTAAATGTCCAGAGTACAGCATTTCTGTTTCTTCTGTACTGAAGGGAGGGCCACCCCATGACAGCATAAAGGGCACAATGATGAGTGGAAAAAGGTAGGCCAGTAATGAGTCTCAGAGCTCTGTGATACAATGTATCCAATTTAGCAAGATGAGTGACAGGGCAGTGACTATAAAGAACATCAGCATAGTCAAACAATGATAGAAACATTGTTTGTACCAGCCTCCTCTTGGCATCACTGGTAAGGAAGTTATTAATCCTAAAAAAGAGTCCAAGCCACTGCCTTAGTTTCTTTAGAAGATCTTCAATATGTTCTGTAAAGAAAAGTCTATAGTCGAGCCACACTCCCAAGTATTTGAATTTATTGACAAATTCTAGGTTTTCTCCCAGGATTGTGGCGATCGGTGGAACGGAGCCAGCACTGGCCAGGTTTGCAACATGGAGAAGTGGAGAAAATAGCATTGCCTTAGTTTTTTTGGTGTTTAATAGGTGCTTTTTGTTTAGGAGTTGGGTCTGAAGTACATTGAATTCAGATTTTAGGTCTCCACAGGCAGCTTCAGGTGAAGGATGACTTAGATAAAGAACTGTGTCATCTGCGAACAGATGGATATTGGCCTTAGTTATGTTGGTGTTAATGTTGTTTATGTAGATTGCAAACAGTAGAGTACCAAGAATCGATCCCTGGGGGACCCCTCTTTGCAAAGGTTTAAGAGGAGAACGTTCACCTTCTGCCTTGACTTACTGCCACCGGTCAGAGAGGTAGTCAGCAAACCAATGCAGGGATAATGAATCCAGTCCTACCGCCCTCAGGGAGAGGAGTAGCAGACCATGATTGACAGTGTCGAAGGCCTTGCACTAAGGTCTAAGCACACTGTACAGATGAAGTTTCGATTCTCCAGGTCCTGCTGCTAGTTATTGGTCACTTTGGTTAGGGCTGTAATTGTGCTATGCTCTAAAGCCAGATTGCATTGGGTTTAGAAGATTCATAGTTTCTGCATAGGTTCTCAACTGCTTGCTTACAATTTTTTCCAGCAGTTTGGACAGTATAAGGAGTACAGAAATTGGTCTGTAGTTGTTAAGATCATAAGGGTCCCCTGATTTGAACAGAGGGGTAACATGAGCTGTTTTCCATAAGGGTGGGAGGATTCCATGGGATAGTGAGAGATTGAATAGGTGGGTAATTGGTACAGCTAGAGCATGGTAGGCAACGTTTAGGAAGTATGGGTCTAGAGAGTCAGAACCTGCACTTTTTTTGGTATCCAACTGTAATAGACGTTCTTCGACCTTTTTCAATGAAGTAGGCTGGAGAGAAAAGACTGAGTTGGTGAGAAGAGGGTCAGCATTTTGCACACCCAACTGGGAGCATAAGGAACATGCAGGAGAGTTGTCAAATGCAAGACCTGCGGTGGCAAAGTGGTTGTTAAATGCATCCAGGATCTCCATTTTGTTGCAGATGGTGACATTGCCAGTGGTAATCTTTGCAGGCAGGGAGTTTCCCGGGGTATGTCCAGGCATATCCTTAATGGACTTCCAAAATTTAGAGGAGCTCCTGGCAGCAGAATCCAGTTCCAAATGATAAAAGGAGGCCTTAGCATCTCTTATCATCTTGGTACATGCATTCCTGACTTTTCTGAAGTGACACCAATCCATCGGGACCTTAGTTGTTCTTGCTTTTTTCCATAGCTTGTCCCTGTCCAGCAGTGCTGTTTTAAGTTCTGAAGAGAACCAGCAACAGGTTCTGCTCCTTATCCTAACTTTTACAAGGAGGGCCATACTTATTTAATGCTCCAGTCACAATTTCAGAAAAGATGTCATATGCCAAATGGACCGTGTTAGCTAGGTAAAAGTTTTGCTAACGCAATGAGTATTTTAACTCATCAAGGTAGGCAGACTGATTGAAGTTACATCTGGACCTCTTAGTAGAGAACCTTGATGAGGATAGTGGATTCTGGACTGATCTTACACTGGTGATGATGCTGTGGTCACTAACATCAGAGAAGAAGGTTCCTGCATAGGGGAACAGGTGTGGTTTACTTACTAAAATGGCATCAAGCAGTGTACTATTAGCAGGATTTTTCTTATTAAGGTGTGCTGGCTCATCAATAAGTTGCGTCAGCCTGTGGGCATCACAGAACTCCTTAAGTGGTGCAGCAACCTTGGACATCCAATCAAGATAAAGATCCCCTAGAATAACTGTTGCAGGGGAGCCATGTCCCCGTAATAGCAGTTAGATGGGTGAGGATTTGAGAGCCAGCAGATGGGGATCTATAGCATCCTATGACACAAAGCGCAGTGGAGGAGGATATCTCAAGCTTTAGTGCTAGGCATTTGAATTGTTTTGCAACAGATGGCATTTCTAGGCATGTAACTGAGTATTTGTCCTTGATGTAGATGGCCACTCCTTCACCCCTAGTAAGCCTATCAGCTCTAAATAATGAATAGTCTGGGACGTTAATTTCCCTGTCAGGCGTAGAGGGTCTGAGCCATGATTCGGAAATCACCAAAACATCCGGTGCAGTATGATTGACCCAGGCCTGATCAAGGTAAACTTTTTTAACAGGCTACATGTGTTCATATGCCTAAAACGCATTCCTTTAAGTTTTGCTAGATCCGATGGGGAAGTAAGAACTTTAGCTGGACCAGGGTTAAGCTCAATGTCCCCTGAGCACAACAGAAGAAAAAGTAAGTGCTTCCTTAGTGCAGCAAAAGGCATTTCGTAATCCCTTGCCCATGATGGGCTGCATCTGTCCGGGAGGGGAACCAGGATCCTAGGTGATAGGTTTAAATGCTTCATTGGCAAGCTTTTAAACTAGCCAAGGGGGGAGGCACTGGAAAGGAGCAGGAAAATCCTAGCCCCCCCCAAACAATCACGTTAGTAAGTGCAGTAAACACCAACATAGAGGTGTCGATAGGGAGAAGGGCAGGGTAAATGGAGAAAGTGACAAAGGCAAGAAGGACAGGATGGGGCAAAGGGGTAAGGCCATCAGGAAATGGAGGGTAATGAGTACCAATGCCGTAGTCTGGGCAACAAGCCCTGAGCTGGTGGCCTTAATGGAAGAGGGATGCCTGGATATCGTAGCAGTCACAGAAACATGGTACACAGAGAACCATGACTGGGATGTTAACATACCAGGGTACATAACCTACAGGAGAGACAGGCAGGGGAGAAGAGGGGGAGGAGTAGCTCTCTATGTAAAGGAAGGGATAAAAGCAACTGAACAAATGAGTAAACAGTGAGGAGAGGAGGCACTGTGGGTCACCTTGGAGACTGGAAAGGGCACCACAATCTGCACAGGGGTTGTGTACAGACCCCCATGTCAGGGGCAAGAAATGGACAAGGATATGATGGAAGGCATTCTTAAAATGGCAGAGAAAGGGGAGATACTGTTGATGGGAGACCTGAATATGCCAAATGTTAACTGGAGCACATTTGCTGCAGCAACATCCAAGAGCAGGGCCATTCTTGACGCCCTACAGGTGGCAGGCATTAGACAGCTAGTTTCGGAACCCACTCGTGAGGGAGCAATCTTAGACCTCGTACTCTCAAACGGGGGCAGTGAGAGGATCTCAGATCTAGAAGTGGGTTTCCATCTGGGGACAAGTGACCATCAAACAGTGTGGTTCACGTTAAACTCAGCTACAGAGTCAAGCCATACAAAAGTGAGGGTACTGGACTTTAGGAGGGCTGACTTTGGCAAGATGGGAGAGTGCCTCAGAAAAGCACTAGCAAACAGGCTAGAAGGGGTGTGGAGCAACAATGGGGAATTATCAAAACTGCCATCACAGAGGCAACAAGCCTTTGTGTGAAGCAAATAAACAAATCAAAATGAAAGAAAAAGCCACTATGGTTCTCAAGAGAGGTGGCTGTGAAAGTCAAGAAGAAAAAGATAGCATTCCAGAAGTATAAGGAAACACAGAATGAGCAGGACAGAGATCTGTACCAGTTAAGGCAGAAAGAAGCAGGGAGGGAAGTCAGAATAGCAAAGGCCCAAACTGGAGGAAAAGATAGCCAACTCAGTTAAGAAGGGGATAAAACCCTATAGGTACATCAGTTGTTTATAGTAAAAGGGAGGGATACAGTGAGGCTGAATAGAATAAACGTGGGTGGCAGAGGGGACAGTGAAAAGCAGGAATACTGAACAAATATTTCTGCCTGTAGTATCTACAAAAGAGGAGGGGAAGTGCCCAATCCAATTAACAGATGCACTCTTGATAGGGGGTCGATCCCAGTCCTTTCACAGAAGAAAGGGTTCTGCAAGAACTCCAAAACTGAAGGTGGACAAAGCAATGGGTCCTGATGGAATTCACCCTAGAATTCTAAAAGAATTAAGGAAGGAACTAGTGAAACCACTGGCTACTCTTTTAATAAATCATGGGAGGATGGTGTGGTACCCGAGGACTGGAGGAAGGCGGATGTGATTCCCTTCACAAAAGTGGGACCAAGACAGAGGCAGGAAACTACAGACCTGTCAGTCTGACCTGTGGTAGGGAAAGTGATGGAGTCACTCTGAAGGAAAGAATAGTTGAATACCTCAGAGGTCAGTGGAGCACAGGATCCAAGGCAGCATGGGTTCACAGCGAAGGTCATGTCAGACTTAATCTAATAGATTTCTTTGACTGGGTGACCAAAGTAGTAGACCAGGGAGGGGCTGTGGACATGGCCTACCTAGACTTTAGCAAGGCATTTGACACAGTCCCACACAAAAGATTATTAGTCAAATTAACCAGCCTGGGAGTGGGTCCCAGGGTGGTAGCCTGGGAAAACATTGGCTGGACAACAGGACACAGAAGGTAATTGTAAATGGAGTCCACTCTGAAGAAAGGGCAGTTACTAGTGGGGTACCGCAGGGTTCAGTATTGGGTCCAGTCCTTTTAATGTCTTCATCAGTGGCATTGCAGAGGACTGAAGGAAAGTATGCCTTTTGCAGATGACACAAAGATCTGCAAAAGGGTTGATAGCACAAGGAGGCGGAAAGGATGAAAAGGGACTTGGCAAGGTTGGAGGAATGGTCAGACGTATGGCAGCTAGGATTCAATGCAAAAAGTGCACAATAATGCACCTGGGAAACAAGAACCCAGAGGAAGAATACACAATGGGTAGGGGAAGTAGTAACAACAACAAAACAGGAAAGGGACCTGGGGGTAATCATATCAGGTGACCTTAAGGTTAGCAAGCAATGTGAGAAGGCAGTAGGGAGGGCTGTGTGTATACTGGGATGTATAGGGAGAGGCATCAGCAGCAGAAAACAGGAAGTTGTTATCCTCTGTACAGACAGTTGGTGAGACCCCATCTGGAATATTGTGTCCAGTTCTGGAGACCTCATCTCTGCAAGGACATAGACAGGATAGAGGCAGTCCAGAGGAGGGCAACTAAAATGGTGCAGGGTCTGAGAGAAGCCGTATGAGGAGAGACTAAAGGAGCTTAATATGTATACCCTTGAGGAAAGAAGGAGAGGGGGACATGATAGAAACTTCAAGGCACTCAAGGGAATCAACAAAGTCCAAGAGGGTAGCATCTTTCAGAAAAAGAGACTTGCAAGAACAAGGGACACAATTTAAAAGATAGAAGGAGGGTGGTTCAGGGGCAATGTGAGAAAGTATTATTTCACAGAGGGTAGTGGATGCATGGAACAGCCTTCCTGAGGAAGTTGTGAGTCTAAAACTGTGGGAGAATTCAAGAATGCATGGGACAGACATAAGGCAATTCTTGTGGGGGGCAGGAAGATATAGGCTGTTGGTTAAATAGGATCTACGGCCTATCCTGTAGTTAGGGAAATGGGCAGACTAGATGAGCCTAGCGGCCCTTATCTGCCATCAAAGTCTATTTTTCTATGTTTCTATGTACATCTACAAGGGGTGTTGGGTTGAGTAAATTGAACCCCATATTTAGATCTGGTCTGTCCTAAGACAGCAATTAGCAAGACCCTGGCTGTGAGATGTAAGGAGAGGTAAGTGCATGGTAGGATAATGGATATGCCCTGTGTGGGCAGTTCGGCCCCAGTCCAACCTCTAAAGGTAGTTTGAACAAGGGGCTGCAGGTAGGGGAGTCTAAGAGCACAGAGAGAATTATAAGATGAGTTAAGGTGCACACGGCAGCCCACTGGAAGGCTATGTTGCCCCTGGCTAGAAAATTGGGGGAGCTTGTATACTGTGCATGGCACAAGGAAAAAGAAGGAACAGAAAACAGAGCCAGTGAGGCACTCACATGGTGATGCCTTGCATAATGCAGACGCAGTTGATCTGTCTGGTCCTTGCAGCCTATAGATTGAATTAGCAACCTACGTCACAGCCTCAAAATTCATAAATGTGTAGATGTAAAATACCATCGACTACTGCCTATTCATAGCACCAAAGATTTCTTCCTAAATAAAACTGGTGCTTGAAGCCTATACAATGAATTAGCAGCCTAAGCCGCTGTCACCATGTACGAGAGTGCGTGGAAGTGGTATACCATCAACTACTGCCTATTTACCACTCTGCGGATTTGTTTTAAATGAGCTGAACAGAGCCGGGGTACCCTCAGCACTGAAGAGTCAAGTATAAAAAATTGGCACACTTGGGTGGTCCAAGGCCTCAATGATGCGGGGGGGGCTACGGAGCCTGTTGTACTGAGAGAGAGGCAGAGTGGGTGTGGGTATACTGTAGGGTGGAGCAGAAGCATATTTAATAAGTGGTGGGGTGGGGATGGGAGGGCAGGCGAAAAAAAGCAGCTTTTGCCATTCCTTTGCGAGGAGAGTGTCCGGGCTTATGGTCTCGGGTGGCGGCTATGGAAGCACTGACCAGCTGGTGGCTGAATCTTCCTCGGCAGCTGAGCTGGGAGCCCTGGGTGGGGTTCTCAGCTGGGGAGAGAAAGGTTAAATACTGGCCGGAGATAAAGGCCATACAGTCCAGCAGCAAAAACAAATTTACAAGACAAAGGGGGACGATTCTACTTGGTGCCCATCAGTCTGGGGTCCATGTAACACAAACAGGAGAGGGCTGTGAACACTTTTAAAATTTTGACTCTGTATTATTATACAAGGACCAGAGGATGCAGGCTAAACAGCAGTTATTAACAGAAATCAATAACAGTAGTGCAAAATCTGCAGTTACAGCCCTTTTCAGCAGGATTTAGAGAAAGAAAAAGAAAAATTGGGCAATGGACCAATCAGAGTGAGGCTGAGTAAGGCGTTCACATTCTGGTTGGCTGGCAGCTTTTGCCATACCTTTGCAAGGAGAGTGTCTAGGCTTGTGGTCTCGGGCGTCGGCTATGGAAGCACTATCTGCCTGGTGGCCGAGTCTCCCTTCAGCAGCTGAGCTGGGAGCCCTGGGGAGTTCTTGGCTTTGCGAGGAGAGTGTCCAAGCTTGTGGTCTCAGGCGGCAGCTGTGGAAGCACCATCTGCCTGGTGGCTGAGTCACCCCCGGCAGCTGAGCTGGGAGCCCTGGGGGGGTAAAAGCCCAGTCCAGAAGTGAATGGTTACCAGATTTGAAGTTAAGGCAGGTAATCTCAGTGATGGTTTGCGATAGGTTTAGTGCAGATATTTCAGTATGGGCTTTATTAAGGGATGGAGTTAGCCAATTATGGTTCAGATCACCCACAATGTATAGTTTTCCTTTAGGGGTTAGGGAGGATATTACCATGAGGAGGTCGATGACAGATATTGTTGGTGTGTCTTGCTGGCAGTATATTCCGGGCAATGTAAATCGGGAGTGAAAAGGTAAAAGTCAGCTGTACCAGTAGTAGTTCATAGGCTTTAGGCTCATCTTTGGCTAGGACTACTGAGAAGTGCGAGTCAGTGTTTACATAGATGGCCACTCCACCACTTCTGGTAGCCCTGTCCTAGCAGGCCATAACATAGTCTGGGAGCGACCGAGGGATCAGCGATATTTTTGTTTAGCCACGTTTCAGATAGGATCATGACGTCTGGGGCATAATGGGCTGTGAGTACATGGAGAGAATCAAGTTTAAGGCAAGGCTTCATATAATTAGGTGCAGGAGTCACAGGCCGCTGGAGGGGGCCTCTGGTGAGGTTTGTGGTAGCAGACATATTAGGGGAGGGGCCTGCTGAATATTTTGGGGTGGAGGTAGATAGGGGGCCACGGTTTGGGAGTATGTCCCCTGCTGCAAGGAGCAGGAGGGTGAATGTTAGGTAGTGTGCTAAGAATTACCTAGAAAAGTAATCAGATTACAGTTACTAATTACAAGTAATTAGTTACTACCCAACACTGCATTTATACAGCCCAGCTGGTGACTTCAAGCAGCATTGTCATTGACTGTGAAGACAGTGGCTCACCCACGTACCTTCCCAGCAGAAGAAATGGTACAACAGTGGACACTTTGATCATTGTGGTGGGGGTTTGTGGGAACAACCAAAGGAGGGAAACAGATGGAGGCAATCCAATCATCAAATACAATTGCCTTCCAGTTCCAAGTTTCTTGTTTCTTTTCAGCAGGATCAGGCAAGAGAGATGGTATATAATGTTTTCTGTCAGACTAAAGTTCAAACTAGAAATAAAAAATGTTCCCATTTCTTAATAAGTCTACAAGAAAAGGTATAAGTGGATAATTCCACCATATATTATATCATGCTATAACACTACTTATTTACTACAAATTAACTATTCAGATTATTTTGAAGAATTGAGGTTGGTTCCCACAACAGACTGTATCGCTTTAGTCTTGGGTGCTTATTTGTTCTTCTGATGACTCTAAAAATCAGAGAGGCTGGCTATAAGAAAAAATGCTAATATAAAGATAAACAAAAATAATTTTGCTTAGAACACTGTTACAGACTGCCATTTGGGCTGTACTAGCTTATAGGGCAGTTTGATCTGTTTCACATCTCTTGCTGCCACCACCTGGTTATCCAGAAAAATACCTCTGTCCTGCTTAGGAGCTTGGAAGGTCAAACATAATAATATTTGGTAGAGTGCACTTCGGATGTCAGACTTTAAAGAGAATTAGTTTAGTTGCTGTTTCAGTCCTTATAAAAACAGATCCAAAAGCAAATGGTTTGATACCTTTTATTGGACCAACATAGATGTAATAAAAAGAAAGCAGTGCCTAAGCTTTTGGGCCAACCAAGTCCTTCATCGGAAGCTTATGCCAGTTGTTTAGAGAATTACATTCTATTAACACCCAGATCATACATAAAAAAACAGAAAGAATACTCACTGGTTTAAAATACCTTTTTTTAAAAAAATAACTGAGATTGAAATGAAAGGAACCAGATTTTACCAGTTTGCTACTGCTGAGAAACCCTCCAAGGTCAAATGTCTATAGGGACAGTTAAGAAGAATACTCGAGCAGACAGTTACACTAACTTAAATTATGAATGAATGTGTTATGTGAATATACTCTTAAACAAAAAGCCAGACTTTTAGATTTAATACCCACTGAAGTGCATATTAAAATGTGATAGTATCGTATGTTAAAAAACTATAAAACAGAAATTTTCTATATATGGAAATATGAGGGTATAAAGAAAAATGTCCCCAGTGTGAACAACTGTTTTACACATTCATATAGTATTTAGCCTATCTGGAGACATGTTCTCAACTATACACTCAACTAATTAACATACTCCATGAACATTAAGACTGCCAGTGCTGTAACAAGATGTTTTACAAGATAATATCAATTGTCAGTGTCAGTGCCGAATAAAAAAATTCTCTCAAGGACCCCTAGAAAATGAGTTCATGCATCCTAAAATGATCAGAGTTCAATAATGTGTCCGTATATAATCAAACTACTATATGTACAGTAACAGTCTTAGGAATCTGAATAAATCTGAATCGAATTACCCCCCCCCAAGAAAAGATGGCTAGTTAGAAGAAGTATATATTCACTATGTGAGTGAACCAAGAGTCCTAACACACTGTAACATTATTATGACATGTGCCTGAATATAAGCTATACCTCAATATAACCACAACCCCACACTTTTATATCCCTTCCCCCACACTCAACCTCCCCACAAAAAACAACACACCATCCCCCAACCCCAACACACACACACATAGTTTCCCCACTTCCCCACCAACACACACTACCCCCACACACAAAACAACCTACCATCCCCCAACCCCCCCACACACATAGTTTTTGGTGAGAAACCAACATGTTGATAACCAGTTAAAATGAACTCTATGAATATTAAAACAAAAAACAAAACCACACTGAAGTCCTATTAAATGTCCATCCTTTGAAGTCAAGATATTTGTAAGTTTAAGTAGGGTAATGTGTCATAAAACCCAAATCAATGTTCATAACATCTGCTACCATATTGAGAAGTAAAATAAGCCTGACCTCAAAAGCCTGTCTCTGTTGTGTATTTTTGAAATGTCCATTTAAGACCATTACTGACATATCTGAGATGGAGTGATCAGTCTGATTGAAGTGTTGCCCTACTAGTTTTTCAGTCATCCTCACATTAATAGTATGTTTGTGTGAGTTCATTCTAGTGGGGAGAGGTTGGCTTGTCTCTCCAACATACCCTGTTTGTGGACATCTCTTGCACTGAATGAAATAAACACCAGTCCGTGACGCACATGTATAAAACCAATGAGACTTCTTTCTGTTTTTTTTTATGTATGATCTGGGTGTTGATAAAATGTGATTCTCTAAACAACTGGCATATGCTTCTGAGGAAGGACTTGGTTGGTCTGAAAGCTTAGGCACTGTTTTCTTTTTGTTACATCTATGTTGGTCCAATAAAAGGTATCAAACCATCTGCTTCTGGATCAGACTTTAAACAGAGAATTCTCACCTTGTCTGCAGGAGTAGTAAAATTATCCTTGCAATAATAATGCACAGTTACTGATTCAATAAAAACAGATTCTTTACTATGAAATATTACAGATATTACAAATAAACTGGATATCTACAGCAAACCAAAAATATATACACATTTGCAAGAAGAAAAATGGAAACAGTTGAACAGATAGTTAACTTAAGATTACGCTCACAACCTAGTCTTACACTAGGATATATATTTACCTGCCAGCTAACTTGAAAGAACATTCACCAAGACTTCCCTCCCTCACACAGATAAGCTAGCTATTGAGCAGAGCCCTCTGTCCTCTAGGATCACTCACCAAGACAGACCCAAGGTCCTCTTCAAAGGTTAAGCCAACAAAACCAGCACCACATGGCTGCTATGTTTACTAGTACATTTCATTTGTAGACACAAAGGCAAAAAATATACTGCCATCAGAGCCTCACTGCTTCCTCTTCAAAGGTTACAGGAAGTCAGAGTGAGCTGGGGTTCAGCTCTCCAATTTATGTGCTCAGTGCAGTTGGATGAGACCTCTATAGTGACAGCCCTCTCCAGTACTCTCCACCCCGTGAGTGAGTGGTGTGTGTGCATATGTGTGTGTGTGTGTGTGTGTGTGTGTGTGTGTGTGTGTGTGTGTGTGTGTGTGACTTCACTGATTACCAGTGCACCAGGAAGGCCCAATCTGTCCTGGGCTTTATGCCCACTGAAGACCTTGGCTGACTCTCAGTTCAGGAGGAAGGTACTGACCCCCCCAGACTTGCACAGAGACTGCTCCCCTGCAGCACAATTTTATACTTGGCATCTTTTTCCTGCTCCACTGCTCCCAGCCCCTAAGGCTGTGACTGAATCCCGCCTTCATCAGAGTTAGAATTTAATTTAATTGATTAATTTTAGGGCTCTCCAATTCTGAACAGCTGCAGACAGTTTTTTTATTTTTACTGTAGCCAGGCAGTTTCTGATGAAAATGCAGTCAAAGCTTTTAAGCTTATATTGTACATGTAGTCAGAATAATTGCCACGCTAGGCTAAGCGTTTCACTTAAAGTTCCCCACCAGCACTGTGCGCTGGCTCCCCACCCAGCTGCCCTACTTGGTGCATTTTATTTATAGTCTCCCTTAGTCACACGAGTAGTAGCTGGCTCCAGCTCTTTTTTTTTACCAAGTACCAACTTTTTCATTTGCACCTTATATACATCAGCCACCAAAGGGCTCCTGTTCACCTTCTAGCTTTCTCTATCTGCTGAACTCTGTACTGTTACCTTAACCTACTTTAGCCTTGCTATTAGACTACTACTGCTCCATCCTACCACCTCCTTCTGAGCCCTGATCCCATACTCTTTGCCTATCATAGCTAGCCACTCTCACCTTAATAATGCAGTAATCTTGCTTCACCTGACATGGAAAATTATTGCAGACACTCTACGACACTACTAATCCCTACCGCTCTAGTTGCCCTCACCCTTACAGTCCACCTTGTAGATGCCATCCCTGTCCTTAATTGACCTCCCTATCCTTCCCAATCAAACTGATTTCACCTTATCTAACTCCCTGGTCCTCCTGAACCTGTCAGTTACACACTATAATTTTGTTCCCACAATGCTCTGGTTCCCTATAGTGTACTACCTCAAATTTTATGGCTTCCTCCCCCGCATTTGGTATAATAAGGGCAAATATTTTAAAGTACTGGTCTTACTCCTCTGGCTTAGTCTCCTCCTGATCACAGCTGGGGACATTGAAGTCAACCCAGGTCCTGGTCATACCACCCCCGCCTCGCTCACACACACCCCGGGTGCTACTAAAGGCTTGAAACTTGCACACCTAAATATTAGGAGTCTTCAACATAGTATTACTGAGCTAACTGCCTGGGCATCACACTACCAACCTGACATACTATGCCTGATGGAAACCTGGCTGAAACCTTCAGTGTCTGACTCACTCTGAGTTACCTGGTTATAGCTTCATCAGAAGAGATAGCCCCCCCCAGGTGTGATGGAGGCACTATGATTTATTTCAAGACCCATCTCAACTTCGCCTCCCTCTCTCCACCCTCACCTCCGCAGCCTGCCTCCTTCAAACTCTGTGCTGGAATGCTAAGGTTTGGCAATTCTAAAAAACTGCACATACTAACAGCTGGTGTCTGAAACAGCACTGGGCTCTGCTGGATGTTTTGAATTCCTAAGCCTGACTGATAAGAAGAGGTTAGCATACTGTGCAGCTACATCAAAGGGACAACAAACTCATGATTGGATCAGCTTTTTTATTTTGAAGTCCATGCAGTTTCCACCCGCCAAACTAAAACACTGTCATAATTAGACTGGCTGATAATTGATCTGCTACAGACTTGCCTATTAAACACTGCTCTGCATTGGAGGGACAGTATCATGCCCACAAAAGCCACTATCATAGGAAGATGTTTGCTTACTGTGAGCAAGCATGCATGTCAAGCATAAAAAATAGTATGCTTCTAAAACATTCTTTTACTAATTAATTATTCTAAAAAACTCACATAAATCCTTCTATGCACACACTCTGCTTTTTCCATTATGTATTTAGCTTCCTTTCTGCCAGCTGACCCCCATCATCCCTGCCCCCTCAACCCAATCACCCACCACCTCTGGGACTTAGCTGACACCAGCGAGTCTTCCAAGGATTCCCCTGTGTAAGGGCCAGACTGAGGAGAGCATTCCCCAACCCCCCAAGCACAACCCTGATTCCAAAACACTACCCAGTCAGTGGTGTGGAGACTGCAGGGGCCAAGGAGTTACTGAGTTGGTTAGAGTCTTTCCTTTTGCATTTTTTCCATAGGACCACCAACATGCAATGCTGCCCTGTGTGTGCATGCCTCTGTTTACATGAGAATGCCGGCATCTGAAGTGACTCACCAATTATGAGGTGACCTCACAGTGCTACCACCTGGCCTTCAGCAAGTGGCAGACTAAGAGCAGGAAGCCAGTACCACTCCCCCCCCACAAGGTAGGAGAGTTATCCCTGGGATGTTCCATCCTTTCTCCCTGGCAGACCCCTGAATGACCCAAGTTGGCTTCCAAACCTGGGTTGCTATTGTGGCATGCAGTAGCACTAACATGGTACCTCCAGGCTGACTATTTCTACAAGAGCACACAAGAATCTGCACTCCAAGTCCCCACAACAATCAATCCATGCCCACGGGCCCTGATGAAGGGACACATCAGTCCCAAAGCACTGGGATTTGGACCAGCGCTGTCCTGTCTGCACTTGCATACTGTGTGACCCTGACAAGTCACTTAACTTCCTTGTGCTCCCAGGTCACACCAGGAAACATGCTTCTGCTTAGTGCATCTTTCCTGGTTATACAATTTCCCTTTCCCTTTCCTAATAAACCATGAGTTTTTTCAATACACATTTACTGTTTTATTTGCTGAACGAGTGTGGATTCTTGTGTGTTCTTCCAGTTGATTTGATTTTGTCTGTCACTGACTGTATTTTCTATGCATATGGTTATTTGTGTCATTTCTAACTCTTTCTATACCCTGCTTAACACAACAGCTGAATGAACATACCCAAGACCCATGTAAATACCACGTGGTATCCACTTGAGTCACGGCTGATCAGGAGGTGGCATTTCTAATACCAGTTTTATAAGCTGCCATAACTACCCAGTAGACTCATTTTATTTTAGGGATGGTTGGCTAGTAAAATACCTGACCACCAAACAACCTCTGGGTACCCCAGAAGTAACAGAAAAAAAAAACAGATAAAAACTGAGTAGTCAGGTTGGGTAGTCACTACCTGACCCATTCTACTAGTCAATTACCCAACCCTGGCCATAACAAAAATCATGGAAAGATGTTTTTGTGGGACTATTACACTGTCTATTAGATGCTCCAATCCGTTATACCCATGGGGGCATTGCTGCAGCTGGTACAAGAGTCACAGGCTGTTTTAGTGAGCCTGCTGTTGTTTCCAAAAATTATACCCATGGGGGTATTACAGAGGCAGGTATGAGAGGCTCAGCTGCTCTGAGTGAGCCTGCTGCATTTTCCAAAAATTATACACATGGCAGACATTGCTGAGGTAGGTATGAGAGGTACAGCTGCTCTTAACAAGCAGACTGCTGTTTTAAAAAATTACACCCATGGTGAGCATTGCTGAGGCAGGTACAAGAGATGCAGCTGCTCTCAGTGAGACTGTTGCTGTCTCCAAAATTTGTACCCATGGTGGGCATTACTGAGGCAGGTACAAGAGGTTCAGCTGCTCTGAGTGAGCCTGCTACTGTTTCCAAAAAGTATACCCATGGCAGGGATTGATGAGACAGGTATGAGAGGCACAGCTGCTGTGAGTGAGTCTACTGCTGTTTCCAAAATGTATACCCATGGCGAGAATTGCTGAGATAGCTATGAGAGGCACAGCTGCTCTTAGTGAGCTTGTTACTGTTTCCAAAAATTATACCCATGGTGGGCACTGCTGAGGTAGGTACGAGAGGCACAGCTGTTCTGAGTATGCCTGCTGCTGTTTCTAATAAATATACCCATGTTGAGCATTGCTGAGGCAGGTACGAGAGGTGCAGCTGCTCTGAATTAGCCTGTTGCTGCTTCCAAACAGTATACCCATGGTGGGCATAGCTGAAGTAGGAATGAGAGGTGTAGCTGCTCTGAGTGAGCCCGCTGCTGTTTTAAAAAATTGTACCCATGGGGGGCATCAATCAAACTTACAAACTGCTGACTGACAAAAGAAAACTAAGAGTAGTACTAGTGTGGCACTTGTTGCTGGCATGGTGGCAGTGGTGATGGTTTCATTTATTCCATGCAAAACCTAGTCATCATATTCAGTATCACTGTTTGCAGGCTGTTATTCATTTTCAGGGTCAGACTCACATAAATCAGTGTTTGTGATAACTGAGAAATTGTCAGCACTCATTTTGAGAAATGTAAGCTGTTCCACATTTGCAGGACTTAGTAGTGTTCTGTAGTCAGTGACTATTCCTCCAGCTTCACTAAATATGCATTCTGAATATATGCTTGAAGGTGGACAACTGAGGTACTGTATGTTATTGCAAGATCTGATGGATCTGAAAATAAAAATGTAGTGTGTGATTGTCTGTCCTGAGACATCCCGTGCTCCTGGGATGACCCCCCCCCCGGTGGTTCAGCTACAGGATGTTAACCTGAAAGCCAGGAGATAATTAAGAACTAGAGAGACATAATTAAGGGTCTCCTGTTTATCTCACATTATTGTAGCTGACCAGCTGCAAGAATATAGAAATTGTAAACTTTTATGACGTTTCAGAGGAGTTGCAGTTTATGACCTCCTGCCTTTGAAGTGGGGAAATAGGAACTGCTCAAAGATCAAAGAGGAGCAGAAAACCTTTCAAGATCAAAGAGTCATATTGGGAAATGAGTTTTTGCTGATGTCACCTTATTTAATTTACCTCCTGAGTGATAAGACGTCCTGGTTGTATAATTTTTAATATTCTAAAAGGAGGAGCTAGATGACCTCATGGAATGGGTGAAGAGAGAGAGACACAGTTTTAATCTAAGACTTGTGCCTGATCTTGGACACTTTTCTTTGTGGGCTCTTAGATTCAACTACTACTTTAAGCACTGTTTAGAAGGTAATGCATTAGTTAAGAAAGTCTAATTGCATTGTGGTAGGAGTTTATGTTTGTATTTTAACCTTGTTCCTTCAAGTGATTGTATGCTTTGTGATATATGGTTCTGTGTTTACATTTTACATATTTTTTATCCATTTTTTAAGTAAATCTATATTTAAAGAGACTGCCTGGTGTGCCTTTGAAATTCTTTCTTTTGCATGTGAAGTACAGATGGTTAAGGCTGTCTAAACTGTTCAAAGCTTGATGGTAATACCAAACTGGGAAAAGGTAAGAATTTTCCTAAAGTCTTTCATAGAGTTTTTAAGGGTTCATTTGGGATACCTGGTTAGGTGCCCTTAGGCGAAAGATATATGGCATTCCCCAAAGAGCAGACTTATCTGAGCCTGTACATTTTAGTATGCTAACATAAGGTTCTCAGTTTGAATCCCCCCAGAACTTGAGACCAAAGGTGATTCAGAACCAGAAATAGACAGGAGAGTTACCCTGTTCTGTTAACTGTTCACAATACTGCACTCACAGGTTGGTACTGTGGGAGCAGAGGACCTGACCTGCTGAGTGGGTTTGTGACAGGTGGGTTGGCAGTGGTGCTGATAAATTTGGTAATACAAGCTTTAATTGGTCAGTGTGTCAGCTTGATACTGTACAGCTCACTTGCAAAAAAAAAGGCAGTGATTTATTTTTAAAAAGGAAACAGAACTATATCATTTGGCTTACAGTCAAGTTCCTACCTGTTTTATTTTTTTTCTAAAGTGCAAGTTAGAGTAGCCATAGTTAGGGAAGAAGATGGCTTCCAACTACAGTGGGCACACTTTAGACTACATGACGCAGTTGTGCAGGGACAGAGGAGTCCTGTATGAGGTGAGAGCCACCAAGCAAGACCTCATGGATGCCTGGAAGGTAGCAGATACCCAGAGCATCGAGTCACTGACTGTGACTGTAAAAGACCAGACCTTGAGTTTGGAAGGGCTAGCAGACAGTGCAGTGTCCAGATCCAATGTGGATGACAGCAAGGACAGTGCCAGTGAAGGGCCACAGCAGCAGGGGAAGGTCAACAGCATTCTGGAGCCAGAAGTACTCAGGATGCAGACTGAGTTGTGCAGAATGGAGCTGGAGTTCCAGAGGGAGGCTGAGTGAGAATGCCGAGAAGTGCACTGGGAACAGCGAGAGGTGGACCGAGAGGAGCTAGAGCACCAGAAGCAACATGAACTGGAGAAGCTATGACTCCAACCACCCACACCAGAGCAGGTAAGTGGCTTGGGTTTATCTGGAACTACAGGACTGAGTTACAAATTTAATTCTAAATTGATAGCTGAATTGAAAGAGGGGGTGGATATGGATGCCTTTTTAAATTCCTTTGAAAAATTTGCATTCAGGCTAAAATTCCTAGAGAGTCCTGGAGCTTCCAGCTATCCCCGCTACTTACTGGGAATGCTCAGAATGCATTAGGTCAAATGAACAATGAGGACAGTAATGATTACAGCAAACTTAAAGCTGAACTGATAAAAAATTTGATTTAACTGCTAAAGCATACAGAGCTAAATTCCATAAGCTCAGGAGAAGCCCTGATATGAGCTATGAGGAGCTAGCCATGAAACAACGTCAGTTTTTAAAACGTTGGCAGGAAGGAATTGAAGCAAACTCTGTAGATAAAATTGAAAATGCTATATTGTTAGAACAATTTTTGGGGGCATGCCCAGCAGAGCTGAAAACCTGGCTGGAGGACCGAGATCCCAAAACAGTGCAAGAGGCTGCTGAACTCTCGGACCACTATGCCAAGAGCAGACCTGCTCCAAGAGCAAATGGGGCAGGCCTGGCAGCACAGAAAGGGAAAAGCACACCTTCAGGGCAGCTAAAACCCTCACTGCCTCCACCGAAACCAGTTAGCCCCAGGTTTTAGAAAAAGATTTCTCTGAGAGAAGAAATTAATGTTGGTTTTGTAAAGAAACTGGGCATAATGCCAGACAGTGTCCCAATCGGGTGAGCAATACGCAACAGAGGGGCTAGGAAAGAAGTGGGTTGTTTGTGTGTTCCTGGAAGCATGCCTGTGAACATGAGGGAACACATGCACCCAGTCATAGTGAATGGTGTACAGACACAAGGGTTAAGGGACACAAGGGCATCCCTGACATTGGTAAAAGGGGATCTAGTAGATCCTGGTCAGCTTATACCCAATAAATACATCATTGTACAGGACTTTACTTGTGAGGAGAAAACATTGCCCCTTGCTAGTGTTCTCCTAGACTGGAGTGAAACAGGGGGAACTGTGCAACAGGTGGCTGTAGCCAAAACCTTAGCAGTGGATGTCATTCTTGGCAACAATCTCAAACAGGGGATGGTGTGTGCAGTTACCTGTAGCCAAGTGGCCAGGGAAAATTGTAGTTCCCTGGACCCCACAGTAGCCATTGTGGAAACCACTGGGTGGCTGGTTCCCCAGCTTGTGTCTCCAGATGGGGAGACTAATGAAAGGGGGGTAGAAATTTCCCCAGTAGCAGCTAACCACATAGCTATGAAGGGTTGCTCTGAAGAGGGAGGGGTGAGCCATTGTCAGAGGGTTAGGGATGATAGTGATCCTGAGTGCCCTTATGCTAGTGCTAGGGACCCTAGTTTAGAGACTGAAGGGGATGTGTCCCATGCCTTGGGAATGTGTGAGGAGTTTGCAGCCACTCAGAGAAGTGACCCTAGTCTAGAGTAGCTGAGGGCTTGGGCAGATTCTAACGGAGCACAAGGAGGTGACGGTACACATAAGGTTTATTGGGAAAATGGACTGACGTATCCTCAGGCTGTGCAGACAGAGAGAGGGGTGAAAGGCAGGCAGCTTGTCATTCCCCATGGGTATTGTGAGCAGTTGCTCAAGATTGCACATGATATTCCCTCATCTGGTCATCTGGGAATCACACGCACTATGCAGCGGTTGGCCCAGAATTTCTATTGGTCCAACTTCACCCAGCAGGTCTTGTTACTGGTGCCAAGAAATAGGGAAGGTGGGCAAGAAAACCCAAGTCACCCTGATTCCATTGCCCATAGTGGAGGAGCCATTCCAGAGGGTGGGAATGGATATTGTGGGGCCTTTAAATTCACCCAGCTCCTCAGGGAAGAGATTCATCCTGACTGTGGTGGATTATGCCACCCGGTAACCAGAGGCAGTTTCCCTATCCTCACTGAGGACAGACAAAGTGGCAGATGCCTTACTTGGGATTTTCTTCCATGTTGGGTTTCCACAGGAGGTTATCACTGATCTAAGGGGTTCCTTCATGTTGGACTTGATGAAATGTTCATGGGAGAAGTGTGGGGTGGTGCAGAGATGCACAACACCCTATCACCCACAAGCCAATGGGCTTGTGGAAAGATTTAATGGTACCTTGAAGTCAATGCTCCAGGTCGTCTGCTGAACAGCATGGGAGGGAGTGGGAGAAATACCTTCCCCACCTGTTGTTTGCATACAGGGAGGTGCCCCAAGAGTCTACAGGATTTTCCCCCTTAGAGCTCTTATATGGACGACAGGTACATGAGCCCCAGACTTGATCCGGAAGGACTGGGAAGGAAAGCACGCCACTCAGGAAACTCCCCTAGTGGATTACGGCCTTAGGTTTAGGGAAAGGCTGAAGGAGCTTATGGGGACAACCCAGAGCAACCTGGCAGCTGCCCAACAGAAACAAAAGTGTGGTACGACCGCAGAGCCAGAGCTCACTTGTATATGGTGGGTCAGGAAGTCATGGTCCTTATTTCAGTCTGCAAAGACAAGCTGCAGGCTGAGTGGGCAGGACCGTACAAAGTAGTTAAGAAGGTAAATGATGTGAACTATATTACAGAGTTACCTGACAAAAGACAGACAGAAAGGATGTACCATGTCAACATGATGAAGCCATATGCTAATAGGGCTGACATGGTGTTTGCAGTATGTAGTCCTGGGGAGGGGATGGATGAAGGAGACCCCCTTCTGGACTTGCTGGAAGAAAGCAAGTGGGAGTCCTCTGTGGAGGCAGTTAAACTGTCACCCCAGCTGGCTCCAGACAAGATCCAGGATGTGAGGGAGGTTTTAACAGACTTTGCCCCACTGTTCAGCACCAAGTCTGGACTAACCCCCTTAGTGACGCATGATGTGGAGACAGAGACACAGACGCCTATACAGTGGACAGTATTTTGGGTGTCAGAGGCTGTCCAAAAGGACATTAGGAGGGAAGTGGAAGAGATGCTGGATTAGGGGTAATCCAGAGATCCCACAGCCCCTGAGCCTCACCCATAGTCCTTGTGCCCAAGCCAGATGGCTTTACTCATTTCTGTATAAACTATCATGGAATGAATGCAGTCACGAGGTCAGATGCCCACCCGATGCCCCAGATGGATGACCTCCTGGACAAGTTGGGAGGGGCGACCTACCTTACGACCATTGACCTGACCAAGGGGTATTGGCAGGTAGAGTTAATGGACAGAGCTAGGGAGAGGTTGGCCTTCATCATCCCGATAGGCTTATTTGAATTTAAAGCAATGCCTTTTGGAATGAAGAATGCCCCACTTTCCAAAGGTTGGTGAACCAGGTGTGAAATGGTGCTGAGGAGTACACCGTGGCGTACCTGGATGACATTGCCATCTTTAGTGCCAGCTGGGAAGAACACCTGTACCACCTTAGGGAAGTGCTGGGCAGGATACAGAGGGCCTGGCTCACCGTCAAAGCTGAGAAGTGCCAGGTGGCCATGGGAGAAGTGGCATACCTCAGGCATGTGGTAGGCTGGGGACAGCTCTGTCCTAACCAGGTAAAAATAGAGGTGATCCAGACGTGGCCCAGCCCAGAAAAGCAAAAGCAGATCAGGAGATTTTTAGGGACAGCGGGGTACTATAGGACATTTGTACCATATTGCAGTACCCTGGCTGCTCCCCTATCTGACCTGGTAAAGAAAAGGATGCCAAAGAAAATTACCTGGGAACCAGCCAGTGAGAAAGCCTTTACCAGACTGAAGGAGACACTGTACAGTGCTCCTGTATTGACAAGTCCTGCCTATAGCAAACACTTTTAGTTCAGACTGATGCCTTAGAGATGGGTATTGGGGCAGTACTGAGTCAGACATCCAACCAAGGGAAAGATCACACGGTAGTGTACCTGAGCAAAAAGTAACTTCCCAGGGAGCAGGCATACTCTACCATGGAAAAAGAGTGTCTTGCCATAGTGTGAGCCCTAAAGAAGTTACAGCCATACTTATATGGGCAGCATTTTGTGGTTCAAACTGACCACAACCCCCTGGTTTGGCTGACGCAAATGGGAAAAACTAATGGTAGATTGTTAAGATGGAGTCTTGCTTTGCAAGGGTATGACATGACAATCCTACATAGGGCTGGAGTGACAAATCAGAACAGTAATGGCTTATCGTGCATCTATGAGGAGTGAACTAATTTGGGAAGCTTATCCCATGCAGGTGATAGAGCCCCCAAATTCAGTCTAGGTAGGAAGGATTGTGATGCTTGGCCAGCTGGTTCTGATTGCTCTATGATTTTGGAAAAATAAAAATGTAGTGTGTGATTGTCTGTCCTGAGACATCCTGTGTTCCTGGGATGCCCCCACCACCCCATGGTTTAAGCTACAGAATGTTAACCTGAAAGCCAGGAGATAATTAAAGACTAGAGAGACATAATTAAAGGTCTCCTGTTCATCTCACTTAATTGTAACTGACCAGCTGCAAGTATATAGAAATCATAAACTTTTATGATGTTTCAGAGGAGTTGCAATTTATGACCTCCTGCCTTTGAAGTGCGGAAATAGGAGCTGCTCAAAGATCAAAGAGGAGCAGGAAACCTCTCAAGAACAAAGAGTCATATTGGGAAATGAGTTTTTGCTAATGTCACCTTATTAAATTTACCTCCTGAGTGATAAGACATCCTGGTTGTATAATTTTTAATATTCTAAAAGGCTGAGCTAGATGACCTCATGGAATGGGTGGAGAGAGACACAGTTTTAATCTGAGACTTGTGCCTGATCTTAGACACTTTTCTTTGTGGGCTCTTAGAATCAAAAACTACTTTAAGCACTGTTTAGAAGGTAATACATTAGATAGGAAAGTCTAATTGTATTGTGGTAGGAGTTTATGTTTGTATTTTAACCTTGTTCTTTTAAGTGATTGTATACTTTATGATATATGGTTCTGTGTTTACATTTTACATATTTTTTTATCCATTATTAAGTAAATCTATATTTAAAGAGACTGCCTGGTGTGCCTTTGAAATTATTTCTTTTGCATGTGAAGTACAGATGGTTAAAGTTGACACTGTTCATAAGCTTAATGGTAATACCAAACTGGGAAAAGGTAAGCATTTTTCTAAGTCTTTCATAGAGTTTTTAGGGTTCATTTTGGATACCTGGTTAGGTGCACTTAGGCGAAAGATATCAGGCATTCCCCGAAGTGCAGAATTATCTGAGCCTGTACATTTGGGTACGCTAGTATAAGGTTTACAGTTTGAATCCCTCCAGAACTTGAGACCAAAGGTGATTCAGACCCACAAACAAACAGGAGGGTTACCCTGTTCTGTTAACTGTTCACAATACTGCGCTTGGAGGTTGGCACTGTGGGAGCAGAGGGCCTGACCTGCTGAGTGGGTTTGTGACAGTGATGGTTTCATTTGTTTCACGCAAAACCTCATCATCATATTCAATATCACTGTTTGCAAGATGTTGTTCATTTTCGCGGTCAGACTCACATAAATCCGTGTTTGTAACAACTGGGAAATTGTCAGCACTCATTTTGAGAAATGTAAACTGTTCCACATTTGTAGGACTTAGTAGTGTTCTGTGGTCAGTGACTATTCCTCCAGCTTCACTAGCTATGCATTCTGAATATATGCCTGAAGGTGGACAACTGAGGTACGTTATTGCAAGATTTGATGGATCTGGCCATATTGTCCTCTTTTGTTTCCAATAGAGTAATGTGTCTTCCTCGAGATCAATCGCAGTATGGTCTGCAAAGTACTCCAGGATCATTGTGCTGCATGAGATGGTTACCAGTCTGGCAGATGAACATGCTGCACATTCTTTACAGGATACCAGTCCATGTTGTTGCAGGCAACTCAGAAGTGATTTGCCTTTTTGACCCTGAACATAGGATGCCCAAGAAGTAGCCATACATGTCCTTTCCCTCACTGATGACACTATTGACTGTGAAGAATTGCTAGATGTGCCATTCCTCCACCAGAGGTGCACTGTGATGGTTCGTCAGGGTTTGACTGTTGTACATAAGTTAATGGTGTTTGTAGGGCAATGTCACATTTGGTTAGCAGAAGATCTCACCAATACTCAATGTCTTCCCCTGCAGGGTGGATGCCTTCAATGTTCCACTTGAAGTGGGTATCAAGCAATGTAGCTAGTACATAGGTGTCATTCTTAAACATGGCATTTATTCTCTGATCAGTCAACAGTCTGAGACTCAAGTCATCTGCCAGCATTACAGCAGGGGTGTCATCTTTTGACTGAAAGTCTTTCATCAAGAAAAATGTGAAGAAATCTTACCTGAGAAAAGATTTGACTCAGAGTTGCACTGTCTGCACTGACATTACATGTGACAGCCTCAAATGGCTCCAATAAAGTGACCAAAGATTCCAGCAGCGTCTAGCTGCTGGAACGGAACATTATGTTTACTTTACCAATTTGATTCTGCATGGTGTCATCATGTGCAGCTTTTTTCTGTTCAAGAAGTCTTTCCAACATGTAAAATGTTGAATTCAAGTAGGTTGGAACTTCCTGCTTTGATGTATGCAAGAGTAAGTTGTTTGACCTCTGCAGCACTTTCAGGATTTTTGGAGCTTTCACAAGGTGGCTGAAATGCCTACATATTTTCCTCACAAGACCTAACAGGTTTTCAGCATTTCTGTTTCCATTTAAGAAACCATGGCTGAGAAAATTTAAGCAATGTACAAAACAAGGTATGTGTTGGTAGTTGCCATCTCCAACAGCTTTGACTATGTTAACACCATTATCTGATACTATCAACCTTGGAGATAAGGAATACAGAGTAAGCCATTTCTGGAATTGATTTTGCAGCTCCTGAAAAATATTCAGAGCAGTGTGGTTTTCTTCAAAAGTGGTGATGCATAATACAGCCTGCTTCCTACTACTTATGGTAGAGTGGAAATAATTACTTTCTGACTGAAAACTTGCCCAATGAGTTGTAACAGTAATGTAGTCAATTGTTTGGTTGCTGGTTCATATATCCATGATTATGTGACCCTGCTTCACCTCAGAGAGTTTCAACTGTTTAATGACTGCACTGCACACCAAGTCATACAACTGTCGAACACCCTTTTTTGAGAAATATGTTTTACAGGGAATGGTGTACTGTGGTTCAATCTGGTTCATGAACTTGAGGAAACCTTTCTGGACAACAAAAGCAAAAAGGAGCCGACAATTGGCCAACAGTTCTGCAATGGCTGTTTAACATTAACAGCTGGCATGTTGGATTCTTGTGGGTAAATTCTGATGTCCTCACAACACTTTCTTTTAATGTTAGTTGACGAGAGTGATGAGATATTCTTAATTTTGAGGGGATTGTACTTTTCACTCCTTTTTCAGGTGAAGTGCTACTGTGGGATTTTGCAGTACTTGATGGTATCAGAAGAAAACAATCTTGGTGTGTCTGGGAAGACTGCAAGGACACATCAATTGATTCAATGTCACTTCCTGCTTTAAGTTCATTGTCACTGTGGTCACTGTCAGCACCACCTCCACTAGCACCCATACCAACCACATTGTCCCTTGCCATGCCCCACTCAATTGGGTGTTTTACCTTTGTATGTTGTAGCACTACTAATGTTCTAAAATGTTCCACTTTGCCATCACAACTGACTCTCTTTTTGCACAGACTGCATACAGCTCAAGAGTTGTCCACAGGGTCAATATAAAATAAATTTCACACTAAAGATTTAACCTTTGTTCTTTGCACTGCGGTGCCTGGTACTATTTCTTGTACAGTCAAGGGACCTGGAGGAAACCCTATACTGACATTTCCTTCCTCATGTGAATTTTTCTCATTCATGGTCACATTTTTATTCTTACACTTAGCATATGATTTTTTTTTCTGCACTTGACTCTCATGCCTTACAGTGGCATCCTCTCTAACCCCCTCATTGAAACTACAGACTTCATCACCACAAGATACGGAAGAACTGGGAGTGCTGTCATCATAAGGTGGGACATAGCCTGGGCTATCTCATTTGCAGTCCCCACTATCACCACCATGTTTATCAGCATTCAGTGAATGAACATCTGAGGTTATATCTGAGGAGGATGCCACCCCCACCTCGCATGCTGCTTCAGCAGCTGGAAGTCTCCTGGCACATGTGGCAAAAGGTTCAGTACCTCTAAGAGTAACTCCTGTCAGTTCTTTCAGGAAAATCTACTATCATGTCATTGGTAACAAGCTTCTTTGGTTCAGGAGGACATTTTGTTCTTCTAGTAAATGACCCTTCCTCAATGGTGTTCCACTTAGCTAAATAAAGATATTGATTGACTGATTGATTGATTGATTGATTGATTGATTGATTAGTGCCAGTGCTGGTGATGTTATTGCTATTATTGTTGCTATGTTCTTCATTAGTGCTAGGATTCATACTGTCCACATAATTTTCGGTAGCATGTGCACCAGAACTGTGCTTCCTTTTAGTAGACTTAGTATGGGTAATTTGAAACATAGTAGACTCAGCTGTGGCTTTTAGTTTTGCTATCCCACAGAAAGACATCACACACAGTGTGGCTATGACAGGGCTCAGGGCACATAACAAGATAACAGACAGTGAAATATAGCCTAATTGGCTTTTGTTATACTGCAGAGTGACACAGAGTAGCTATGTCACAGACAGGGCTTGAGGCACCTAACAGACACTGTGTAATATAGTCTAAATAGCTTTATCTATACTGTAGAGAGGCACAGAGTAGCTATGTCACAGACAGGGCTCAAGGCACCTAACAGACACTATGTGATACAGCCTAAATGGCCTTCACTATACTCAAGAGACACACAAAGTAGCTATATCACAGATAGAGCTCAGACCACCTAACAGACATTGTATAATACAGCCCAAATGGCTTTCATTGTACTGCATAGACACACAGAGTAGCTATGTCACAGACAGGGCTGCGGGCACCTAACAGATAGTCTTTAATAATACAGCCTAAATGGCTTTCACTACACTGCAAACACACAAAGTTGCTATGTCACAAACAGGGCTTGGGGCACCGAACAGACAATGTGTAATACAGGCTAAATTGTTTTCGCTATACTGATGTGACACACAGAGTTGCTATGAGACAGGCCATGTGGCTCCTAACAAGATACAAGGTGTAATACAGCCTAAATGGCTTTCATTGCACTGCAGAGGCACACAAAGTACCTATGTCACAGACAGGACTTAGGGGCACCTAACAGACACTTTAATACAGCCTAAATGACTTTTGCTATACTGCAGAAACACACAGAGTAGCTACGTCACAGACACAGCTAACGGCACCAAACTGACACAGTGTAATATAGCCTAAATGGCTTTTGCTATACTGTGGAGAGACACAGCACAGCTATTTCAAAAACAGGGTTCAGGGCACCTACCAGAGACTGTGCAATACAGCCATAATGGCTTTCGCTATACTGCAGAGAGACACAGAGTAGTTATGTCACAGACAGGGCTTGGGGCACCTAACAGACATTGAGTAATACAGGCTAAATGGCTTTCACTATATTGCAGAGACACATAGAGTAGCTATATGTCACACACAGGGAATGGGGCTTATAACAGATGGTGTGTAAAAATATACAGCCTAAATGGCTTTTACTATACTGGAGAGACACACCAAGTAGTTATGTCACAGACAGGGCTTGGGGCACCTAACAGACAATGTGTAATACAGACTGAATAGCTTTCGCTATACTGAAGTGACACACAGAGTTGCAATGTCACAGGGATTGGGGCACCTAACAACAGACAGTGTGTAATACAGCCTAAATGACTTTCACTTTACTGCAGAGACATGGAAAGTAGCTACATCACAGACAGAGCTCAGGGCACCAACCAGACACTGTGTAATACACCCTAAATGGCATTTGCAATACTGCAGACACACAGAGTAGTTATATCACAGACAGGGCTGAGGGCACCTAACAGACAGTGTTTAATAATACAGCCTAAATTGCTTTCATTATACTGCAGAGACACAGAGTTGCTATCTCACAGGTAGAGTTTGGGGCACCTAACAGGCAAAGTGTAATACACGCTAAAGAGCCTTCGTTATACTGCAGTGACACACAGAGTTGCTATATAACAGGGCTAGAGGCAGCTAACAAGAGACAAGGTGTAATACAGCCTAAATGGCTTTCTCTGTGCTGCAGACACACACAAAGTAGCTATGTCACAGACAGGGCTCAGGGTACCTAACAGTGTCTAATACAGCCTAAATGGCTTTCGCTGTACTGCAGAGACATGCACAGTAGCTGCACTGTATGTCATAGACAGAGTACATGAGGGCACCAAACAGACAGTGTGTAACAAATGGCTTTTACTGTACAGTAGAGACACACAAAGTAGCTAAAGGGCTCAGTGCATCTAACAGACAGTATTTAATATAGCCTTAATGGCTTTCATTATGCTGCAGAGAGACACAGAGGAGCTATATCATGGGCAGAGCTCAGGGCACCTAACAGACACTGTGTAATACAGCCTACATGGCTTTTGCTGTACTGCAGAGAGAAACTGAGTAGCTAAGTCACAGACAGGGCTTGGGGCACCTAGCAGACACTATGTAATATAACCTAAATAGCTTTCGCTGTACTGCAGAGAGACACTGAGTAGCTATGTCACAGACAGGGCTCAGGGCACCTATCAGACACCGTGTATTACAGCCAAATAACTTTCACCATACTGCAGAGACACACAGAGTTGCTATGCAACAGACAGGATTTGGGCACCTAACAGACACTATGTAAAATAGCCTAAATAGCTTTCGCTATACTGCAGACAGACGCAGAGTAGATATGTCACAGAGAGGACTCAGAGCACCTAACAGACACTGTGTAATACAGCCTAAATGGCTTTACCTATACTGCAGAAACACATAGAGTAGCTATGTCACAGACAGGGCTCAGGGCAACTAACAGACAGTTTAATACAGCCTAAATGGCTTTTGCTACACTGCAGAAATACACAGAGTAGCTATGTCACAGACACAGCTCAGGGCACCTAACGGACACTGTGTAATATTGTCTAAATGGCTTTTACTATCCTGCAGAGAGACACAAGGTATCTATGTCACAAACAGGGCTCAGGGCACCTACCAGAGACTGTGTAATATAGCCTAAATGGCTTTCACTATACTGCAGAGAGACACAGAGTAGCTATGTCACAGACAGGGCTCAGGGCATCTAACAGACAGTGTGTAATACAGCCCCAATGGCTTTCGTTATACTGCAAAGCCAGACAGAGTAGCTATGTTACAGAGAGGGCTCGGAGCCCCTAACAGACACTGTGTAATATAGCCTAAATAGCTTTCTCTATACTGCTTCGAGACACAGAGTAGCTATGTCACAGACAGGGCTCAGGGCACCTAACAGACACTGTGTAATATGGCCTAAATGGCTTTAGCTATACTGCAGAGACACATAGAGTAGTCATATGTCACAGACAGAGCACGGGGCACCTAACAGACAGTGTGTAATATGTAGAGCCTAAATGGCTTTCACTGTACTGCAGAGACACACAGAGTAGCTGTGTCACAGACAAGGCTCATTGCATCTAACAGACAGTGCGTAATAAACCCTAAATGGCTTTCACTGTACTACAGAGAGACACAGAGTAGCTATGTCACAGAGAGGGCTGGGGGCACCTAACAGACACTATGTAATATAGCCTAAATAGCTTTCTATATACTGCAGAGAGATACAGAGAAGCTATGTCAGAGACAGAGCTCAGAGCACCTAACAGACACTGTGTAATACAGCTTAAATGACTCTAGCTAAACTGCAGAGACACGTAGAGTAGTTATATGTCACAGACAGGGCTCAGGGCATCTAACAGACAGTGTGTAATACAGTCCCAATGGCTTTTGCTATACTGCAAAGACACACAGAGTATCTGTGTCACAGATAGGGCTCAGGGCACTTACCAAACACTGCATAATACAGCCTAAATGGCCTTCAGTATACTGAAGAGACACACAAAGTAGCTATATCACCGACAGGGCTCAGGGCACCTACCAGATATTGTGTAATACAGCCTAAATGGCTTTCACTATACTATAGTGACATACAGAGTTGCTATGTTACAGATAGAGCTCAGACCCCCTAACAGACATTGTGTAATAGAGCCCGAATGGGTTAATTATACTGCAGAGACACACAGGGTAGTTATATCACAGACAGCGCTGGGGGCATCTAACAGACAGTGTTTAATAATACAGCCTAAATGGCTTTCACTACACTGCAGAAACACAGAGTTGCTAAGTCACAGGCTGGGCTTGGAGAACTAAACAGACTATGTGTAATACAGGCTAAATAGCTTTCACTATACTGAAGTGACACACAGAGTTGCTATGTCACAGGGTATGTGGCTCCTAACAAGAGACAAGGTGTAATACAGCCTAAATACCTTTCACTATACTGCAGAGATACACAAAGTAGCTATGTCACAGACAGGGCTCAGGGTGCCTAACAGGCAGTTTAATACAACCTAAATGGCTTTTGCTATACTGCAGAAACACACAGAGTATCTATGTCACAGACACGGCTCCGGGCACCTAACAGACACTGTGTAATATAGCCTAAATAGCTTTAAGTATACTGCGGAGAGATACAAGGTAGCTATTTCACAAACAGGGCTCAGGGGACCTACCAAAGACTGTGTAATATAGCCTAAATGGCTTTCTCTATACTGCAGAGAGACACAGAGTAGCTGTGTCAGAGACAGGGCTCAGTGCACCTAACAGACACTATGTAATACAGGCTAAATGGCTTTCACTACACTGCAGAAACACAGAGTAGCTATGTCACAGACAGGGCTTGGTGCACTGAACAGACTATGTGTAATACAGGCTAAATAGCTTTCTCTATGCTGCAGAGAGACACAGCGTAGCTATGTCACAGACAGGGCTCAGAGCACCTAACAGACTGTAATACAGCCTAAACGGCCTTCACTATACTGAAGAGACTCATAAAGTAGCTATATCACCGAAAGAGCTCAGACCACCTAACAGACACTGTGTAATACAGCCCAAATGGCTTTCACTATACTGCTGAGTTACACAGGGAAGCTATGTCACAGACAGGCCTGGGGGCACCTAACAGACAGTGTTTAATAATATAGCCTAAATAGCTTTTGCGACACTGCAGACACACAGAGTTTCTATGTCACAGACAGGGCTTGGGGCACCGAACAGACAATGTGTAATACAGGTCAAATAGCTTTCGCTGTACTGAAGTGACACAGAGAGTTGCTATGTCACATGGCATGTGACTCCTAACAACAGACAAGGTGTAATACAGCCTAAATGGCTTTCACTGTACTGCAGACATACAAAGTAGCTATGTCACATACAGGGCTCAGGGCACCTAACAGTTTAATACTGTCTAAATGGCTTTTGCTATACTGCAGAAACACACAGAGTAGCTAAGTCACAGACTCGTGTCAGTGCAGCTAACAGACACTGTGTAATATTGCCTAAATGGCTTTTGCTATACTGCAGAGAGACACAGAGTAGCTACAGTATGTCACAGACAGGGCTCGTGGCACCTAACAGATACTACGTAATATAGCCTAAATAGCTTTTGCTATTCTGTAGAGAGACACAGAGTAGCTATGTCACAGGCAGGGCTCAGAGCACCTAACAGGCACTGCAACAGGAGCAAAATGGGGGAGAAATACTGTGGGTTAAGCTGGAAAGGAAAATGGGGCAAGCCATCTGCACAGGTGTGGTCTATAGACCACCAGCCCAGGAGGAAGAAACAGATAGGGAGCTGATGCTAGCCATTCAAAGGATGGCAGACAAGGGTGAGGTTGTACTGGTTGGAGACTTCAATATTCCAGATGTGGGCGGGAGCATCCCAGCAGCAGCAGCATCAACTTGAGCAGATTTATCCTGGACTCCCTTCAGGGTGCCTTCCTCAAGCAACTGGTCATGGAACCAACTCGGCAGAAGGCAATACTGGACCATGTGCTCACAAACAGGGACAGTGTGATGGGGGTAACAGTGGGGGAGCACCTGGGGAACAGTGACCACCTGTCATTGTGGTTTGAAATCACAGAAAGAGTAGAACCAAATGACACAAAAAGATGTATCCTGGACTTTAGGGGGGCAGACTTTGGGAAAATGGGGAGATACTTGAAAGAGGCATTAAGGGGAATGGGGCAGGAATCAGGGTTGAGGAACAGTGGCAGTATTTAAATGGGATTACAAGAACAACAGAATTATGCATTAAGCAGGTTAGCAAGAGGAAACGGAAGAGGAGACCATTATGGTTTTCCAAAGAAGTAGCAAAGAAAGTGAAAGCCAAAAAGATTGCATTCAGGCAATACAAAAAGACTCAGGCAGAAGGGGATAGGGAGAAGTACCAGAGAAGCAAAGGGAGGCAGGGAGGTCAGTAAGGGAAGCCAAAGCTCTGAAAGAAGAACACATTGCAAAATCAGTGGGTAGAGGGGACAAAACTTTTTACAGGTACATAAGGGAAAAAAGAAAGGCAAAGGGAGGGATAGTGAGACTGAAGGGGGAGGATGGGGCTGCATGGAGGATGACAACAGTAAAGCTGACATATTGAACAGGTATTTCTGCTCAGTCTTTACTGAAGAAGAGGAGGGTAATGGGTCTGAAGGGAGTACAAGGGGTGAGAATGGTGCAGAAATGGACACAAGTCCCTTTATACGAGAAAGGGTCCTGAAGGAACTGGAAGTAATAAGCGTTGATAAAGCAATGGGGCCAGATGGGGTGCACCCCAGGGTCCTTAAAGAACTAAGAGAGGTGGTGGCTGAACCTCTGGCTATCCTGTTTAGCCGATCACTGGAAACAGGGGAGGTACCCAAAGACTGGAGGACAGCAGATGTAGTCCCCCTATACAAAAGTGGGAACAAAGAGGAAGCGGGGAACTACAGACCAGTCAGCCTCGCCTTGGTAGTGGGGAAGATCATGGAAGCACAACTGAAGGAGAGATTGGTGGAGCATTTGGTTGTCAATGGACTATAGGACCTAAGGCAGCATGGTTTCACCAGGGGGAGGTCATGTCAGACCAACCTCGTTGAATTTTTTGACTGGGTGACTAGGGAGGTGGATCAGGGGAGGGCAGTAGACATGGCCTATCTGGACTTCAGCAAGGCCTTTGACACTGTGCCACATACAAGACTATTACACAAACTGGTGAATATGGGTGTGGGCAGGACAGTAGTGTGGTGGGTAGGTAACTGGCTGGGTGGCAGGACACAGAGGGTGGTGGTAAATGGCTGTCACTTCACAGAGGGAAGAGTGACCAGAGGGGTACCACAGGGATCAGTGCTGTGACCAGTCCTATTCAACATCTTCATCGGTGACACTACGCAGGACCTAGAAGGCAGAATTTCACTGTTCGCTGATGACACAAAGCTCTGTAACAGAGTAGACACACTAGAGGGTGTAGACAGAATGAGAAGGGACCTGCAGAAACTTGAAGAATGGTCAGGGGTTTGGCAGTTGAAATTCAATGCAAAGAAGTGTAAGATAATGCATATGGGGCACAAAAACCCCTGACACAATATATCAGCTGGGGGGTGAGGATATAGCATGCACCAAGCAGGAAAGGGATCTTGAGGTTATCATCTCTGATGACCTCAAGGTAGGGAAACAGTGTGACAAGGCAGCAGGTAAAGCAAATAGGATTCAGGGATGCATAGGCAGGGGCATCACCAGCAGGAAAAGGGAGGTCATAATTCCACTATACAAGACACTAGTGAGGCCTCACCTGAAGTACAGTGTACAGTTCTGGAGACCTTACCTACGTAAGGACATAGACAGGGTAGAGAAGGTTCAGAGGAGGGCAACAACGGTGGTGCATGGATTGCATCACAAGTCCTATGAAGACAGGTTGAAGGAACTGAACATGTACTCCCTGGAGGAGAGGAGGGAGAGAGGGGATATGATAGAGACATACAAGTGTCTTACAGGGAGGAACAGGGTGCAGAAATACACTATTTTTAAGCAAAAAAGATGTTCCAGGACTAGAGGGCATGGGATGAAGTTGGAGGGAGGATGATTCAGAGGAAATGTGAGGAAGAATTTCTTCACAGAACGGGTGGTGAACAAGTGGAACACCCAGCCAGAGGAAGTGGTGGGGGCTGAAACAATCACGGGATTTAAGAATGCATGGGATAAACATAAAGGAATTCTGGAGGTCAAGGGTAAGGGGCAACAGACTTCTAGGAAAACATAAACTGAACTTACATGCTCAAATGGGCAGACTGGGTGGGCCATAGGCCCTTATCTGCTGACACTGTCTATGTATCTATATTTCTATGTATCTATGTACTGTGTAAAACAGGCTAAATGGCTTTCACTATTTTGCAGAGACAAATAGAGTAGCTATATGTCACAGACAGGGAATGGGGCTTATATCAGATGATGTGTAAAATATACAGCCAAAATGACTTTAACTATACTGCAGAGATACTCAGAGTAGCTAGGTCACAGACAGGGCTCGGAGCATCTAACAGACTGTGTGTAATATAGCCCCAATGGCTTTTGCTATACTGCAGACAGACACAGAGTAGCTATGTCACAGACGGGTAGGGGGCACCTAACAGACACTTTATAGTATTGATTAAATAGCTTTCTATATACTGCAGAGAGACACAGAGTAGCTATATCAGAGACAGAGCTCAGAGCACCTAACAGACACTGTGTAATACAGCCTAAATGGCTTTAGCTAAACTACAGACACACACAGAGTAGTTATATATCACAGACAGGGCTCAGGGTATCTAACAGACAGTGTGTAATACAGTCCCAATGGCTTTTGCTATACTGCAAAGACACACAGAGTATCTACGTCACAGACAGGGTTCAGGGCACTTACCAAACACTGCGTAATACAGCCTAAATGTCCTTCAGTATACTGAAGAGACACACAAAGTAGCTATATCACCGGCAGGGCTCAGGGCACCTACCAGATATTGTGTAATACAGCCTAAATGGCTTTCACTATACTGTAGTGACACACATAGTTGCTATGTTACAGATAGAGCTCAGACCACCTAACAGACATTGTCTAATAGAGCCCAAATGGCTTTCACTATACTGCAGAGACACACAGGGTAGCTATATCGCAGGCAGGGCTGGGGGCATCTAACAGACAGTGATTAATAATACAGCTTAAATGGCTTTCACTACACTGCAGAAACACAGAGTTGCTATGTCACAGACAGGGTTTGGGGCACTGAACAGACTATGTGTAATACAGGCTAAATAGCTTTCGCTATACTGAAGTGACACACAGAGTTGCTATGTCACAGGGTATGTGGCTCCTAACAAGAGACAAGGTGTAATACAGCCTAAATGCCTTTCACTGTACTGCAGAGATACACAAAGTTGCTATGTCACAGACAGGACTCAGGGCACCTAACAGACAGTTTAATACAGCCTAAATGGCTGCTGCTGTACTGCAGAAACACACAGAGTATCTATGTCACAGATACAGCTTGGGGCACCTAACAAACACTGTGTAATATAGCCTAAATAGCTTTAGGTATACTGCAGAGAGACACAAGGTAGCTATTTCACAAACAGGGCTCAGTGCACCTAACAGACACTATGTAATACAGGCTAAATGGCATTTTCTATACTGCAGAGAGACACAGAGTAGCTATGTCACAGACAGGGCTCAGAGCACCTAACAGACACTGTATAATACATCCCCAATGGCTTTCTCTATACTGCAAAAACACACAGAGTAGCTATGTCACAAACAGAGCTTGGGGAACCTAACAGACAATGTGTAATATAGACTAAAGAGCTTTCTCTATACTGCAGAGAGACACAGAGTAGCTATGTCACAGACAGGGCTCAGAGCACCTAACAGACTGTGTAATACAGCCTAAATGGCCTTCACTATACTGAAGAGACTCACAAAGTTGCTCTATCACCGAAAGAGCTTCCACCACCTAACAGACACTGCGTCAGACAACTCAAATGGCTTTCACTATACTGCAGAGATGCACAGGGAAGCTATGTCACAGAGAGGGCTGGGGGCACCTAACAGACAGTGTTTAATAATACAGCCTTCACGACACTGCAGACACACAGAGTTTCTATGTCACAGACAGGGCTTGGGGCACTGAACAGACAATGTGTAATACAGGTCAAATAGCTTTCGCTGTACTGAAATGACACAGAGAGTTGCTATGTCACAGGGCATGTGACTCCTAACAACAGACAAGGTGTAATACAGCCTAAATGGCTTTCACTGTACTGCAGACATACAAAGTAGCTATGTCAAATACAGGGTTCAGGGCACCTAACAGTTTAATACTGTCTAAATGGATTTTGCTATATTGCAGAAACACACAGAGTAGCTATGTCACAGACTCGTGTCGGTGCACCTAACAGACACTGTGTAATATTGTCTAAATGGCTTTTTGCTATACTACAGAGAGACACAGAGTAGCTATGTCACAGACAGGGCTCGGGGCACCTAACAGACACTATGTAATATAGCCTAAATAGCTTTTGCTATTCTGCAGAGAAACACAGAGTAGCTATGTCACAGACAGGGCTCAGAGCACTTAACAGGCACTTTGTAATACTGGCCAAATGGCTGTCAGTATATTGCAGAGACAAATAGAGTAGCTATATGTCACAGACAGGGAATGGGGCTTATATCTGATGGTGTGTAAAAATATACAACCAAAATGACTTTAACTATACTGCAGAGATACTCAGAGTAGCTATGTCACAGACAGGGCTCGGAGCATGTAATAGACTGTGTACACAGCCCCAATGGCTTTCACTATACTGCAAAGACACACAGAGTAGCTATGTCACAGACAGGGCTTGGGTCACCTAACAGACACTGTGTAATATAGCCTAAATAACTCTCTGTACTGCAGAGAGACACAGAGTAGCTATGTCACAGAAAGGGCTCAGGGCACCTAACAAACACTCGTAATACAGCCTAAATAACTTTAGCTATACTGCAGAGACACATAGAGTAGTTATATGTCACAGACAGGGCACAAGGCACCTTACAGACAGTGTGTAAAATATACAGCCTAAATGGCTTTCACTGTACTGCAGAGACACACAGAGTAGCTGTGTCACAGACAGGGCTCGGTGCATCTAACAGACGGTCGTATTAAAGCCTAAATGGCTTTTGCTGTACTGCAGAGAGACACAGAGTAGCTATGTCACCGACAGGCACAGGGCACCTAGCAAACACTATGTAATATAGCTTAAATAGCTTTGATACACTGCAGACAGACACAGAGTTGTTATGTCACAGACAGGGCTCGAGAGTACTTACAGACACTCGCGTAATGCTGCCTAAATAGCTTTAGCTATACTGCATGAGACACATTGAGTGGCTAAATATTACAGACAGGGCATGGTGCACATAATAGACAGTGTGTAAAATATGCAACCTTAATGGCTTTCACTATATTGCAGAAACACACAGAGTAGCTCTGTCACATACAGGGCCCGGGGCATCTAACAGACAGTGTGTAATACAGCTTCAATGGCTTTCACTGTACTGCAAAGACACACAAAGTAGCTATGTCACAGACTGGGCTCAGAGCACCTACCAGACACTGTGTAATACAGCCTACATGGCTTTCACTATGCTGCAGAGACACACAGAGTAGCTATATCACAGACAGTGCTCAGGGCACCTACCAGACACTGTGTTATACAGCCGAAATGGCTTTTACTATACTGCAAAGGCACACAGAGTAGCTATGTCACAGATAGGGCTAACAGACAACATGTAATACAGGCTAAATAGCTTTTGCTATACTGAAGTGACACATAGAGTTTCTATGTCACAGGGACTGGGGCACCTAACAACAGACAAGGTGTAATACAGCCTAAATGACTTTCACTATACTGCAGAGTCATACAAAGTAGCTATGTCACAGACAGGGCTCAGGGCACCTACCAGACACTGTGTAATACAGCCTAAATGGCATTTGCTATACTGCAGTGACACACAGAGTAGCTATGTCACAGACAGGGCTCAGACCACCTATCACACACTGTGTAATACAGTCCAAATAGCTTTCACTATACTGCAGAGACACACAGAGTAGCTATGTCCCAGACAGGGCTGGGGGCACCTAACAAACAGTGTGTTTAATAATACAGCCTCAATAGCTTTCACAATACTGCAGAGACACAGAGTTGCTATCTCACAGACAGGGCTTGGGGTACCTAAGAGGCAAAGTTTAATACAGGCTAAATAACTTTTGTTATACTGCAGTGACACACAGAGTTGCTATGTTCCAGATAGAACCCAGACCACCTAGCAGACATTGTCTAATAGAGCCCAAATGGCTTTCATATACTGCAGAGACACACAGGGTAGTTATATCGCAGGCAGGGCTGGGGGCATCTAACAGACAGTGATTAATAATACAGCCTAAATGGCTTTCACTACACTGTAGAAACACAGAGTTGCTATGTCACAGTCAGGGCTTGGGGCACTGAACAAACTATGTGTAATACAGGCTAAATAGCTTTCACTATACTGAAGTGACACACAGAGTTGCTATGTCACAGGGTATGTGGCTCCTAATAAGAGACAAGGTGTAAAACAGCCTAAATGACTTTCACTGTACTGCAGAGATACACAAAGTTGCTATGTCACAGACAGGACTCAGGGCACCTAACAGACAGTTTAATACAGCCTTAATGGCTGTTGCTATACTGCAGAAACACACAGAGTATCTATGTCACAGATGTAGCTCGGGGCACCTAACAGACACTGTGTAATATAGCCTAACTAGCTTTAAGTATACTGCAGACAGACACAAGGTAGCTATTTCACAAACAGGGCTCAGTGCACCTAATAGACACTATGTAAAACAGGCTAAATGGCTTTTGCTATACTGCAGAGAGACACAGAGTAGCTATGTCGCAGACAGGGCTCAGAGCACCTAACAAATACTGTATAATATAGCCCCAATGGCTTTCTCTATACTGCAAAGACAAACAGAGTAGCTATGTCACAATCAGGGCTTGGGGCACCTAACAGAAAATGTGTAATATAGACTAAAGAGCTTTCTCTATACTGCAGAGAGACACAGAGTAGCTATGTCACATACAGGGCTCAGAGCACCTAACAGACTGTGTAATACAGCCTAAATGGCCTTCACTATACTAATGAGACTCACAAAGTTGCTCTATCACCGAAAGAGCTCCCACCACCTAACAGACACTGTGTCAGACAACTCAGATTGCTTTCACTATACTGCAGTGATGCACAGGGAAGCTATGTCACAGAGAGGGCTGGGGGCACCTAATAGACAGTGTTTAATAATACAGCATTCACGACACTGCAGACACACAGAGTTTCTATGTCACAGACAGGGCTTGGGGCACCGAACAGACAATGTGTAATACAGGTCAAATAGCTTTCGCTGTACTGAAGTGACACAGAGAGTTGCTATGTCACAGGGCATGTGACTCCTAACAACAGACAAGGTGTAATACAGCCTAAATGGCTTTCACTGTACTGCAGACATACAAAGTAGCTATGTCACATACAGGGTTCAGGGCACCTAACAGTTTAATACTGTCTAAATGGATTTTGCTATACTGCAGTAACACACAGAGTAGCTAAGTCACAGAATTGTGTTGGTGCACCTAACAGACACTGTGTAATATTGTCTAAATGGCTTTTGCTATACTACAGAGAGACACAGAGTAGCTATGTCACAGACAGGGCTCAGAGCACTTAACAGGCACTTTGTAATACTGGCCAAATGGCTCTCAGTATATTGCAGAGACAAATAGAGTATCTATATGTCACAGACAGGGAATGGGGCTTATATCAGATGGTGTGTAAAATATACAACCAAAATGACTTTAACTATACTGCAGAGATACTCAGAGTAGCTATGTCACAGACAGGGCTCGGAGCATCTAATAGACTGTGTGTAATACAGCCCCAATGGCTTTCAATATACTGCAAAGACACACAGAGTAGCTATGTCACAGACAGGGCTTGGGTCACCTAACAGACACTGTGTAATATAGCCTAAATAACTCTCTCTGTACTGCAGAGAGACACAGAGTAGCTATGTCACAGAAAGGGCTCAGGGCACCTAACAAACACTGCGTAATACAGCCTAAATAACTTTAGCTATACTGCAGAGACACATAGAGTAGTTATATGTCACAGACAGGGCACAAGGCACCTTACAGACAGTGTGTAAAATATACAGCCTAAATGGCTTTCACTGTACTGCAGAGACACACAGAGTAGCTGTGTCACAGACAGGGCTCGGTGCATCTAACAGACAGTGCGTATTAAAGCCTAAATGGCTTTTGCTGTACTGCAGAGAGACACAGAGTAGCTATGTCACCGACAGGGCACAGGGCACCTAGCAAACACTATGTAATATAGCTTAAATAGCTTTGGCATACTGCAGACAGACACAGAGTTGTTATGTCACAGACAGGGCTCGGAGTACCTTACAGACACTGCGTAATGCTGCCTAAATAGCTTTAGCTATACTGCGGAGACACATTGAGTGGCTAAATATTACAGACAGGGCATGGTGCACATAATAGACAGTGTGTACAATATGCAACCTTAATGGCTTTCACTATATTGCAGAAACACACAGAGTAGCTCTGTCACATACAGGGCCCGGGGCATCTAACAGACAGTGTGTAATACAGCTTCAATGGCTTTCACTGTACTGCAAAGACACACAGAGTAGTTATGTCACAGACTGGGCTCAGAGCACCTACCAGACACTGTGTAATACAGCCTACATGGCTTTCACTATGCTGCAGAGACACACAGAGTAGCTATATCACAGACAGTGCTCAGGGCACCTACCAGACACTGTGTTATACAGCCGAAATGGCTTTTACTATACTGCAAAGGCACACAGAGTAGCTATGTCACAGATAGGGCTAACAGACAACATGTAATACAGGCTAAATAGCTTTTGCTATACTGAAGTGACACACAGAGTTGCTATGTCACAGGGTATGTGGCTCCTAATAAGAGACAAGGTGTAAAACAGCCTAAATGACTTTCACTGTACTGCAGAGATACACAAAGTTGCTATGTCACAGACAGGACTCAGGGCACCTAACAGACAGTTTAATACAGCCTTAATGGCTGTTGCTATACTGCAGAAACACACAGAGTATCTATGTCGCAGATGTAGCTCGGGGCACCTAACAGACACTGTGTAATATAGCCTAACTAGCTTTAAGTATACTGCAGAGAGACACAAGGTAGCTATTTCACAAACAGGGCTCAGTGCACCTAATAGACACTATGTAAAACAGGCTAAATGGCTTTTGCTATACTGCAGAGAGACACAGAGTGGCTATGTCGCAGACAGGGCTCAGAGCACCTAACAAATACTGTATAATACAGCCCCAATGGCTTTCTCTATACTGCAAAGACAAACAGAGTAGCTATGTCACAATCAGGGCTTGGGGCACCTAACAGAAAATGTGTAATATAGACTAAAGAGCTTTCTCTATACTGCAGAGAGACACAGAGTAGCTATGTCACATACAGGGCTCAGAGCACCTAACAGACTGTGTAATACAGCCTAAATGGCCTTCACTATACTAATGAGACTCACAAAGTTGCTCTATCACCGAAAGAGCTCCCACCACCTAACAGACACTGTGTCAGACAACTCAGATTGCTTTCACTATACTGCAGAGATGCACAGGGAAGCTATGTCACAGAGAGGGCTGGGGGCACCTAATAGACAGAGTTCAATAATACAGCATTCACGACACTGCAGACACACAGAGTTTCTATGTCACAGACAGGGCTTGGGGCACCGAACAGACAATGTGTAATACAGGTCAAATAGCTTTCGCTGTACTGAAGTGACACAGAGAGTTGCTATGTCACAGGGCATGTGACTCCTAACAACAGACAAGGTGTAATACAGCCTAAATGGCTTTCACTGTACTGCAGACATACAAAGTAGCTATGTCACATACAGGGTTCAGGGCACCTAACAGTTTAATACTGTCTAAATGGATTTTGCTATATTGTAGTAACACACAGAGTAGCTATGTCACAGACTTGTGTTGGTGCACCTAACAGACACTGTGTAATATTGTCTAAATGGCTTTTGCTATACTACAAAGAGACACAGAGTAGCTATGTCACAGACAGGGCTCAGAGCACTTAACAGGCACTTTGTAATACTGGCCAAATGGCTGTCAGTATATTGCAGAGACAAATAGAGTATCTATATGTCACAGACAGGGAATGGGGCTTATATCAGATGGTGTGTAAAATATACAACCAAAATGACTTTATACTGCAGAGATACTCAGAGTAGCTATGTCACAGACAGGGCTCGGAGCATCTAATAGACTGTGTGTAATACAGCCCCAATGGCTTTCAATATACTGCAAAGACACACAGAGTAGCTATGTCACAGACAGGGCTTGGGTCACCTAACAGACACTGTGTAATATAGCCTAAATAACTCTCTCTGTACTGCAGAGAGACACAGAGTAGCTGTGTCACAGAAAGTGCTCAGGGCACCTAACAGACACTGTGTAATACAGCCTAAATAGCTTTAGCTATACTGCAGAGACACATAGAGTAGTTATATGTCACAGACAGGGCAAAGGGCACCTAACAGACAGTGTGTAAAATATACAGCCTAAATGGCTTTCACTGTACTGCAGAGACACACAGAGTAGCTGTGTCACAGACAGGGCTCGCTGCATCTAACAGACAGTGCGTATTAAAGCCTAAATGGCTTTTGCCATATTGCAAAGAGACATAGAGTAGCTGTGTCACCGACAGGGCACAGGGCACCTAGCAAACACTATGTAATATAGCTTAAATAGCTTTCGCATACTGCAGACAGACACAGAGTTGCTATGTCACAGTCAGGGCTCGGAGTACCATACAGACACTGTGTAATGCAGCCTAAATAGCTTTAGCTATACTCCGGAGACACATTGAGTGGCTAAATGTCACAGACAGGGCATGGTGCACATAATAGACAGTGTGTAAAATATGCAACCTTAATGGCTTTCACTATATTGCAGAAACACACAGAGTAGCTCTGTCACATACAGGGCCAGGGCATCTAACAGACAGTGTGTAATACAGCTTCAATGGCTTTCACTATACTGCAAAGACACACAGAGTAGCTATGTCACAGACTGGGCTCAGAGCACCTTCCAGACACTGTGTAATACAGCCTACATGGCTTTCACTATGCTGCTGAGACACACAGAGTGGCTATATCACAGACAGTGCTCAGGGCACCTACCAGACACTGTGTTATACAGCCAAAATGGCTTTTACTATACTGCAGAGACACACAGAGTAGCTATGTCACAGTCAGGGCTCAGACCACATAACAGACTCTGTGTAATACAGGCCAAATGGCTTTCACTGTACTGGAGAGACACACTGAGTAGCTCTGTCACAGACAGGGCTGGGGGCACCTAACAGACAGTGTTTAATTATACAGCCTAAATGGCTTTCACTGTGCTGCAGAGACACAGAGTTGCTATGTCACAGACAGGGCTTGGGGCACCTAACAGACAACATGTATTACAGGCTAAATAGCTTTTGCTATACTGAAGTGACACATAGAGTTTCTATGTCACAGGGACTGGGGCACCTAACAATAGACAAGGTGTAATACAGCCTAAATGACTTTCACTATACTGCAGAGACATACAAAGTAGCTATGTCACAGACAGGGCTCAGGGCACCTATCAGACACTGTGTAATGCAGCCTAAATGGCATTTGCTATACTGCAGTGACACACAGAGTAGCTATGTCACAGATAGGGCTCAGACCACCTATCACACACTGTGTAATACAGCCCAAATAGCTTTCACTATACTGCAGAGACACACAGAGTAGCTATGTCCCAGACAGGGCTGGGGGCACCTAACAAACAGTGTGTTTAATAATACTGCCTCAATAGCTTTCACTATACTGCAGAGACACAGAGTTGCTATCTCACAGACAGGGCTTGGTGTACCTAACAGGGAAAGTTTAATACAGGCTAAATAACTTTTGTTATACTGCAGTGACACACAAAGTTGCTATATAACAGGGCTGGGGGCACCTAACAACAGACAAGGTGTAATACAGCCTAAATGGCTTTCACTGTACTGCAGACACACAAAGTAGCTATTTCAGAGACAGAGCTCAGGGCACCTAACAGGCAGTGTTTAATACAGCTTATAAAATGGCAAAAAATTTGGAGGATCTTGATTGGTGCAGAGGTTGCCAGAGCCATGTCCTTATAGACACATATCATGGCAACCTGCACTACATGTTAACCAATAGCCATAGCACACACACAAATCAGCGAGCCCACACTGTCAAAATTGCCTTCCACAACATTCACATAATCTCAAAGTGGGAGTGACAGCGCGGCGCTTCAAAAGACACTCAATTCTGAGGCAAATTCGCAGTGCCAACATAACGTAGATGGGCTGCACAACAGTCTCCACCCCCCCAACAGACACACACACTGTATCTCCATAAAAGACAATTTTGAAGATATTCAAAGAAGATCTCCGGTATGAAAAGCTGACTGCAAGTTACAGACAGTGAGCAACATGCCATTCGTTTGACAGAAAAATTCACGCCACAGATCCACCAGCGCTGCTCCGTTACCAGTGCAGTGAATGACATTCTCCTCCCCACCACTACCACAGACACACAGTATCTCAGCAATGGACAAATAAATAGACATTTTCTTTTTTAACTCTAACCTGAACTGATAAAAGCAGACCGCAGTGATGAGAATGAACCACGTTACTGCTTTTAAATTGCAGTTCTGATCCACTAGTGCAGCTCCTTAGAGTCAGTGATGCAGCGAATAAAACTGCACATTTAAAATAGAACTCAGACCCAGTCCTCCGGCAGTATTTCTACGTACAGCTCATAAAATAAATAAAAAATGTATTTGCTCAAACTTGCTTTTTGTTTTCTTCTTCCGTGCCGAGTTTGGCAACTGCAAAGCAAAAAATACAAGTGGCTACGGAAGCTGTTGGAAAGCAAAAAATGAGTGGCTACAGAAGCCATTTACGAACACGCTCACTCCCAGTCAAGCAGCCCGCCAGTATAAAATAAACAAAGTGATTGAAAGACATAAAGCTTAAAAAAGAAAACTACACAAATAAGTTTGTTCGTGGGGGTTAGTAAATATCACAGTAAATACTGTGCATAACCTTACCCGATATGGGACATGATCACTCCCGCTAACTGTAACAACATGACGGTGCAAAGTAAGACTTATTAAACAAAAAGGAAACAAATACATGATTTTCAGTGTTTGTGTGTGTGGGGGGGTGTAAGCACTGGACACACAGACATCAACATCTATTAACTTTTACTAAAAGAGCTCCATTACAGCACAAAAACAGGGACTACTTGTTCTAATACTGATATAATCATATTTTTTTATTATCTTTATATGCACTTACTATGTTCTTTTTTTGTAATTTTACTTCTTTACTGGGGGCCCATTTTATAAGCGCAATAAGACACTCCGAGGTGTGGGTTATGGTCTGATAAGAGCACTTCCCAGGTGCTAAAGGAGCCCGGTGCAAGTGCCTCATGCTTCATAATGCACCTGGGACATGCTCTTATTAGGCCATAACCCACACCTCATCATGTCTTATTGCTGGCCTAAATGGCTTTCACTATACTGCAGAGACATGCAGAGTAGCTGCACTGTATGTCATAGACAGAGCACATGAGGGCACCCAAAAGAAAGTGTGTAACAAATGGCTTTTACTGTACTGCAGAGACACACAAAGTAGCTAAAGGGCTCAGTGCATCTAACAGACAATGTTTAATATAGCCTAAATGGCTTTCAGTATGCTGCAGAGAGACACAGAGGAGCTATGTCACAAACAGGGCTCAGGCCACCTAACAGATACTGTGTAATACAGCCAAATAAGTTTCACCATACTGCAGAGATACACAGAGTTGCTATGTCACAGACAGGCTTGGGGCACCTAACAGACACTGTGTAATACAGCCTAAATGGCTTTTGCTGTACTGCAGAGAGACACTGAGTAGCTGTGTCACAGACAGGGCTCACGGCACCTAACAGACGCTATGTAATATTGCTTAAATAGCTTTCACTATACTGCAGAGAGACACAGAGTAGCTATGTCACAGACCCGGCTTAATGCACCTAACAGACATTGTGTCATTCAGCCTAAATGGCTTTTGCTGTACTGCAGAGAGACACTGAGTAGCTGTGTCACAGACAGGGCTCACGGCACCTAACAGACAGTATGTAATATAGCCTAAATAGCTTTCGCTATGCTGCAGACGGAGACAGAGTAGCTAAGTCACAGAGCGGGCTCAGAGCACCTAACACACACACTGTGTAATACAGCCTAAATGGCTTTAGCTATACTGCAGAGACACATAGAGTATATATATATGTCACAAACAGGGCATGGGACACATAATAGACAGTGTGTAAAATATACAGCCTAAATGGCTTTCACTATACTGCAGAGAGACACAGAATAGTTATGTCACAGACAGGGGTCAGGGCAGATAACAGACACTATTTAATATAGCCTAAATAGCTTTTGCTATACTGCAGAGAGACACAGAGTAGCTATGTCACAGACAGGGCTCGGGGCACCTGACAGACTTTGTGTAATACAGCCTAAATGGCTTTTGCTATTCTGCAGAGACATATAGAGTAGCTATATGTCACAGACAGGGCATGGGGCACATAATAGACAGCGTGTAATATAGCCCCAATGGCTTTTGCTATACTGCAAAGAAACACAGAGTAGCTATGTCACAGACTGGGCTCAGGGCACCTACCAGACACTGTGTAATACAGCCTAAATGGCCTTCACTATACTGAAGAGACACTCAAAGTAGCTATATCACCGACAGAGCTCAGACCACCTAACAGACACTGTGTAATATGGCCCAAATGGTTTTCACTATACTGCAGACACACAGAGTAGCTATGTCACAGACAGGGCTTGGGGCACCGAACAGACAATGTGTAATACAGGCTAAATAGCTTTCGCTGTACTGAAGTGATACAGAGAGTTGCTATGTCACAGGGCATGTGGCTCCTAATAACACACAAGGTTTAATACAGCCGAAATCACTGTCATTGTACTGTAGAGATACACAAAGCAGCTATGTCACAGACAGGGCTCAGGGCACCTAACAGACAGTTTAATACAGCCTAAATGGCTTTTGCTACACTGCAGAAATGCACAGAGTAGCTATGTCACAGACACAGCTTGGGGCACCTAACGGACACTGTGTAATATTGTCTAAATGGCTTTTACTATACTCCGGAGAGACACAAGGTATCGAAGATTAAGACCTGTTCTAGTTTGCTGGAGGTTCTTCGCCCAGGAGGATTTCCACTTGAAAATGTTACTTCCTTCAAGTACCTTGGGATCCTGCTGGACCAGTCCCAGGATTTTAATCTTCACATTCAGTCCTCGTGCAAAACTGTAAACTCAAAACTAGGAGTAGCTTACAAAACGAGCTACATGTTTACACCCTTGGCAAAATTAGTAATTGCCCGAGGTATTCTGCTCCCAACGCTTACTTATTTTGCCTCTATTCTTACCTCTGCCCATAAAACCTGCCTACTAAAATGGGAAGTAACTTACAACAATATATGCTGATTTGCCTCTTCGTTGCCTCGACTCAAACATCACTGCCTTTTTTATAAGGATCTGAAGTGGCTTTCACCCTCTGCCAGTAGACAATACTACCTTGGATCACTAATGGACTCGATCATCCGGGGGAAAAAACCCATCCCAGCTGGCGGCGTTGCTGGTCCCTCAACCATCCTCCCATGGCCTGCGATCAGCAGATAAATCCTTGCTCTATGTTCCGAGATGTTGGATGACTAAAGACACAGGGGCCTTCCAATTCTCTGCTCCCAGGCTATGGAATGCTCTTCCACTCAACCTCCGGCTGTCTCAGTCTCACTTTGAATTTAAAAGTGAATATCGTTGTTACCTATCCTTAGCTAATACTTTGACCCAACCTGAAGCTCCTTAGACTTACCAGTAATGTCACCCCTGCTCTAATCCAGCTCCAAGACTGTCTCCTCTTCCCCTCCCCATAATTTTCCTTCTCTTTGTAAATAACTTCTTGACTACTAGCTCTCTTCCTTCTCGAACCTTGCTGCTGACCATCCACTGTTGTTTTGCCAATTACCTCCATTGACCTTCCTTCTATCAGTCTTTCTTGTTATGTTGGAACATTCCTCACATTTCTCTCTATATAACCTTACTACCTTATTAACCCTTTCACTCCACAGGTCGGGTCCATGGTTTCTGCACTTATATATCTTACAGCCATTATCTGTATAATGCTTGCCATTATTTTTTGTTGTTTCTACCCATTGTATTTTTGTAGCACTGTTGTACTGTTCCTCTATTTGTATTATTGTACCCATGTTGCTCTTGTTCAACTGTTCTCCTTTTGTTGTACTCTCCCAGGACATGCCAGAAAATAGTCATTTTATGGCTAGTGCACCTACCCGGTTAACAAAAACTAAATAAAATAAAATAAATGTCACAAACAGGACTCAGAGCACCTACCAGAGACTGTGTAATACAGCCTAAATGGCTTTTGCTATACTGCAGAGAGACACAGAGCAGCTATGTCACAGACAAGGCTCGGGGTGCCTAACAGACACTGTGCAATATTGTTTAAATGGCTTTTGCTATACTGCAGAGAGGCACAGAGTAGCTATGTCACAGACAGGGCTCATGGCATCTAACAGACAGAGTGTAATATTATATAGCCCCAATGGCTTTCGCTATACTGCAAAGTCACACAGCATAGCTATGTCACAGACAGGGCTTGGGGCACCAAACAGACACTGTGTAATATAGACTAAATAGCTTTCTCTCTGCTGCAGAGAGACACAGAGTAGCTATGTCACATACAAGGCTCAGAACACCTATCAGACTGTTTAATACAGCCTAAATGGCTTTAGTTAAACTGCAGAGACACATAGAGTAGTTCTATGTCACAGACAGGGCTTGGGGCATCAAACAGACAGTGTGTAATACAGTTCCAATTTTCTTCGCTATTCTGCAAAGACACACAGAGTAGCTATGTCACAGACAGGGCTCAGGGCACCTACCAAACACTGTGTAATACAGCCAAAATGGCCTTCACTATACTGAAGAGACACATAAATTAGCTATATCACCGACAGAGTTCAGATCACCTATCAGACACTGTGTAATACAGCCGAAATGGCTTTCACTATACTCCAGAGACACACAGAGAAGCTATGTCACAGACAGGGCTGGGGGCACCTAACAGACAGTGTTTAATAATACAGCCTAAAAAGCTTTTGCAACACTGCAGACACACGAGAGTTTCTATGTCACAGACAGGGTTTGGGGTACCGAGCAGACAGTGTGCAATACAGGCTAAACAACTTTCGCAGTACTGAAGTGACACAGAGAGTTGCTATGTCACAGGGCATGTGACTCCTAACAACAGACAAGGTGTAATTCAGCCTAAATGGCTTTCACTGTACTGCAGAGACAAACAAAGTAGCTATGTCACATACAGGGCTCAGGGCACCTAACAGTTTAATACATCCTAAATAGGTTTTACTATACTGCATAAACACAGAGTAGGTATGTCACAGATACGGGTCGGGCACCTAACAGACACTGTGTAATATTGCCTAAATGGCTTTTGCTATACTGCAGAGAGACACATGGTAGCTATGTCACAAACAGGGCTCAGGGCACCTACCACAGACTGTGTAATACAGCCTAAATGGCTTTCGCTATACTGCAGAGAGACACAGAGTAGCTATGTCAAAGACAGGGCTCAGGGCACCTAACAGACACTGTGTAATATAGCCTAAATAACTTTCTCAATACTGCAGAGAGACACAGAGTAGCTATGTCACAGACAGGGCTCAGGACACCTAACAGACACTGTGTAATACAGCCTAAATAGCTTTAGCTATACTGCAGAGACACGTAGAGTAGATATATATCACAGACAGGGCACGGGGCACTAACAGACAGTGTGTGAAATATACAGCCTAAATGGCTTTCACTACACTGCAGAGACACACAGAGTAGCTGTGTCAGAAACAGGGCTCGTTGCATCTAACAGACAGTGTGTAATAAAGTCTAAATGGCTTTCGCTGTACTGTAGAGAGACACAGAGTAGCTATGTCACAGACAGGGTGCAGGGCACCTAACAGACACTATGTAATATGGCCTAAATAGCTTTCGCGTACTGCAGAGTGACAGAGAGTAGCTATGTCACAGACAGGGCTCAGAGTACCTAACAGACACTGTGTAGTACAGCCTTAATGGCTTTAGAAATACTGTAGAGACACATTGAGTAGCTATATGTCACTGACAGCGCATGGGGCACATAATAGTGTGTAAAATATGCAACCTTAATGGCTTTCACTATACTGCAGAGACACACAGAGTAGCTCTGTCGCAGACAGGTTTCGGGCATCTAACAGACAGTGTGTAGTACAGCTTAAATGGCTTTCACTATACTGCAAAGACACACAGAGTAGCTATGTCACAAACTGGGCTCAGAGCACCTACCAGAAACTGTTATACAGCCGAAATGGGTTTTGCTATACTGCAGTGACACACAGAGTAGCTATGTCACAGACAGGGCTCAGACTGCCTAACACACTCTGTGTAATAAAGGCCAAATGTCTTTCACTGTACTGGAGAGACACATCGAGTAGCTATGCCACAGACAGGACTGGGGACACCTAACAGAAAGGGTTTAATAATACAGCCTAAATGGCTTTCACTGTGCTGCAGAGACATTGAGTTGCTATCTCACAGACTGGGCTTGGGGCACCTAACAGGCAAAGTGTAATACAGGCTAAAGAGCTTTCGTTATACTGCAGTGACACACAGAGTTGCTATGTAACAGGGCTGGGGGCACCTAACAACAGACAAGGTGTAATACTGCCTAAATGGCTTTCACTGTACTGCAGACACACACAAAGCAGATATGTCACAGACAGGGCTCAGGGCACCTAACATACAGTGTTCAACACAACCTAAATGGCTTTCGCTATACTGCAGAGACATGCAGAGTAGCTGCACTGAATGTCATAGAGCACATGAGGGCACCCAACAGAAAGTGTGTAACAAATGGCTTTTACTGTACTGCAGAGACACACAAAGTAGCTAAAGGGCTCGGTGCATCTAACAGTGTTTTAACATAGCCTAAATGGCATTATTCTGCAGAGAGACACAGAGGAGCTATGCTTACAGACAGGGCTCAGGGCACCTAACAGATACTGTGTAATACAGCCAAATAACTTTTACCACACTGCAGAGATGCACAGAGTATCTAAGTCACAGACAGGGCTTGGGGCACCTAATAGACACTATGTAATACAGGCTAAATGTCTTTCACCATACTGCAGAGACACACAGAGTTGCTATGTCACAGACAGGCTTGGGGCACCTAACAGACACTGTGTAATACAGCCTAAATGGCTTTCGCTGTACTGCAGAGAGACACTGAGTAGCTATATCACAGACAGGGCTCACGGCACCTAACAGACACTATGTAATATAACCTAAATAGCTTTCACTATACTGCAGAGAGACACAGAGTAGTTATGTCACAGACAGGGCTTGGGGCACCTAACAGACACTGCAATATAGCCTAAATGGCTTCAGCTATACTGCAGAGACACGTGTAGAGTAGCTATATGTCACAGACAGGGCATGGGGCACATAATAGACAGTGTGTAAAATATACAGCCTAAATGGCTTTCACTATACTGCAGAGAGACACAGAGTAGCTATGTCACAGACAGGGCTCGGGGCACTTAACAGACGCTGTGTAATACAGGCTAAATGGCTTTAGCTATTCTGCAGAGACACATAGAGTAGCTATATGTCACAGAAAGGGCATGGGGAACATAATAGTGTGTAATATATCCCCAGTGGCTTTCGCTATACTGCAAAGACACACAGAGTAGCTATGTCACAGACGGCTCAGGGCACCTACCAGACACTGTGTAATACAGCCTAAATGGCTTTCGCTATATACTGCAGAGATACACCGAGTAGCTATATCACAGTCAGTGCTCAGGGCACCCACCAGACACTGTGTCATATAGCTGAAATGGCTTTTGCTATACTGCAATGATACACAGAGTAGCTATGTCACAGACAGGGCTCAGACCACCTAACAGATTTTATGTAATACAGGCCAAATGGCTTTCACTGTACTGCAGAGACTCACTGAGTAGCTATGTCACAGGCAGGGCAGGGGCACCTAACAGACAGTGTTTAATAATACAGCCTAAATGGCTTTCACTGTGCTGCAGAGGCATAGAGTTGCTATGTCACAGACAGGGCTTGGGGCACCTAACAGACAATGTGTAATACAGACTAAATAGCTTTCGTTATACTGAAGTGACACACAGAGTTGCTATGTCACAGGGCTTGGGGCACCTATCAACAGACAAGGTGTAATATAGCCTAAATGACTTTCACTGTAATGCAGACACACAAAGTAGCTGTGTCACAGATAGGGCTCAGGGCACCTACCAGACACTGTAATGCAGCCTAAATGGCTTTTGTGATATTGCAGTGACACTCAGAGTAGCTATGTCACAGACAGGGCTCAGACCACCTAACAGACACTGTGTAGTACAGCCCAAATGGTTTTCACTATACTGCAAATTCACACAGAGTAGCTTTGTCACAGACAGGGCTGGCAGCACCTTAAAGACAGTGTTTTTTAATATAGCCTCAATAGCTTTCACTATACTGCAGAGACACAAGAGTCGCTATCTTACAGACAGGACTTGGGGCACCTAACAGACAATGTGTAAAACAGGCTAAAGAGCTTTCACTGTACTGCAGTGACACACAGAGTTGCTATGTCACAGGGCTGGGGGCACCTAACAACAGACAAGGTGTAATACAGCCTAAATGGCTTTCACTGTACTGCAGACACACATAAAGTAGCTATGTCACAGACAGGGCTCAGGACACCTAACAGACAGTGTTTAATACAGCCTAAATGGCTTTCGCTATACTGCAGAGACATGCAGACTAGCTATACTGTATGTCATAGACAGAGCACATGAGGACACCCAACAGAAAGTGTGTGACAAATGGTTTTTACTGTACTGCAGAGACCACAAGGTAGCTAAATGGCTCAGTGCATCTAACAGACAGTGTTTAATACAGTCTAAATGGCTTTCACTATTCTGCAGAGAGACACAGAGGAGCTATGTGACAGACGGGGCTCAGGGCACCTAACAGACACTGTGTAATATAGCCAAATAGCTTTCACCATCCTGCAGAGACACACAGAGTTGCTGTGTCACAGACAGGGCTTGGGGCACCAAACAAACTGTGTAATACAACCTAAATAGCTTTCACTATACTACAGAGAAACACAGTTGCTGTGTCACAGACAGGGCTTGGGGCACCTAACAGACACTATGTAATACAGCCCAAATGGCTTTCACTGTACTACAGACATACAGAGTTGCTATGTCACAGACAGGGCTCGAGGCACCTAACAGACACTCAATAATACAGCACAAATGGCTTTCACTATACTACAGAGACACGCAGAGTTGATATGTCACAGACAGGGTTCAGGGCACCTAACAGACAGTGTGCAGTACAGCCTAAAGATGGCTTTTATACTGCAGAGACAAGACACTTCCAGCTACTACATCACAGGCAGGGCAGGCCCCCAACAGTGTGTAACAGCTGCTGCCAGGCCAGCAACGAGCACCTCCCCTCTTCTCCTTTTCTCCCTAGCACCACGCTGGATCCCCAGATTATTTCTTCTCCTTCTTCAACCCTTGCTTGTGCAATAAACTTGTGCTTTTTTTTTAAGTTAACTTTTTCATTTTCACCGCAGCAGCCATGGCTGCAGAGCAAACACTGATTCCTCCCTTTCCCTAGAAAGTCTGCTGCTATCTGTGTGCTCATACAGCAGATACAAAGCACAGACACCAGCACTGACCAATCTGATTGTCAAGCTGGAGTTATGTGCTCCGTTCTGCTGTTAGGACCCCTCAAGCTGTCCTTTCATGGCTATTTCCAACCTCAGATGAGTTCCAGGATTCCACAGGCTACTTCTAATGCTTGTCTTAAAAAAATTACCCATTACTAGCTCCATTACCCTTGCCCACAGTACCCAACCAGCGAAGTACACTGTTCAGTCAGGTAGGGTAGTGAATTACCCAAACTACCCTACCCGACCAAAAAAACACTGATACCCGACTTACCCGCTCCAGCTACCTGACAGGTAGACCATCCCTATTTTATTTATGTAGGCATGTATTTATTTATTCATAAGGGTTAGTCCGCCAGGCACACTGAGCTAGACAGATCATTTCCAGGTGCATCTGCAGGGAAGGGGACAAAGAATAATACAAACACACAAGTCTAGAGAAGAAGGACAGATAATTCAAAGCTTTTGGTTTCTTATTGCAAAATGTTTGCCCAGAAGCACATTAGTGCCTGGGATAAACTACAGGTGTATTGGAACATGCTTAAGGCTATTTATTTGGACCTGGTTAAATGTTCAGTGGCTGTGTCTGGCAGATGATGGCTGGTGGTGGTGATAAATGGTGAGTGAGGGCCAGTTGCCATCATTGGGGAACATAGAAACATAAACTTTGATAGCAGATAAGGACTGCTTGGCCCACCTAGTCTGCCCATATCCCTACTTATTGGATAAGCTGCAAATCCTAGTTAACCAACAGCCAATTTCTTCCTACCCCCCACAAGAATTGCCTTATGTCTTTCCAATACATTCTTGAATTCCCCCACTGTTTTTAACCCCACAACCTCCTCAGGAAGGCCATTCCATGCATCCACCATCCTCTCTGCGAAAAAATGCTTCCTCACATTACCCTGATCCGTCCCCCCTCTATCTTCAAATTGCGTCCCCTTGTTCTTGCACATCTCTTTTTCTGAAAGATGCTACCCTCCTGGACTTTGTTGATTCCCATGAGATACTTAAAAGTTTCTATCATGCCCTTCCCCCCTTTCCTCAAGGGTATAGATATTAAGCTCATTTAGTCTCTCTTCATATGGCTTTCTGTTGCAGACCTTGCACCATTTTAGTTGCCCTCCTCTGGACTGCCTTCATCCTGTCTATATCCTTGCAGAGATGGAGTCTCCAGAACTGCACATAGTACTCCAGATGGGGTCTCGCCAACTGTCTGTACAGAGGGATAACAACTTCTTGTTTTCTACTGGTGATGCCTCTCCCTATACATCCCAGTATCCCTCAGCCATCCCTACTGCCTCCTCACTTTGCTTGCTAAACTTTTGGTCATCTGATATGACTACCCCCAGGTACCTTTTGATTTTTGTTGTTGTTACTACCTCCCCCCCATTGTGTATATTTCCAGTGGGTTTTTGTTTCCCAGGTGCATTACTTTGCACTTCTTTGCATTGAATCTACGCTGCCATACTTCTGACCATGCCTCCAACCTTGCCAAGTCCCTTCTCATGCTTTCCACCCCCCCTTTGTGTATCATCCCTGTTGCAGATCTTTGTATCATCCGCAAAGAGGCATACATATCCTTCCAGTCCCTCTGAAATGTCACTTATAATGACATTAAAAAGGATCAAACCCAGTACTGAACCCTGTGGCTCCCCACTAGTAACCCCCCTTTCTTCAGAGTGGACTCCGTTTCCTATTACCCTCTGTGTCCTGTTGTCCAGCCAATGTATTACCAGGCTACCACCCTGGGGCCCACTCCCAGCCAGGCTAATTTGTTTATTAATATTTTGTGTAGGACTGTGTCAAATGCCTTGCTAAAGTCAAGGTAAGCCATGTCCACACCCTCCCTGGTCTACTACTTTTGTCACCCAGTCAAATAAATTGATTAGAGTCATCTGACATGACCTTCCTTCTGTGAATCATGCTGCCTTGGGTCCTGTGCCCCACTGACCTCTAGGTACTCAACAATTCTTTCTTTCAGAAGTGATTCCATCATTTTCCCTATCGCTGAGGTCAAACTGACAGGTCTGTAATTTCCTGCCTCTGTCTTGCTCCCACTTTTGTGTAAGGGAATCACATCCACCCCCCTCCAGTCCTCAGGTACCACACCATCCTCCCATGATTTGTTAAAAAAGGTAGTTAGTGGTGTTACTAGTTCTCCCCTTAGTTCTTTTAGAATTCTGGGGTGAATCCCATCAGACCCCATTGCTTTGTCCACCTTCAGTTCTAGGAGTTCTTTCAGGACCCTGTCTTCTGTGAAAGGACTGGTATCAACCCCCCTATCCAGAGTGCTTCTATTGATTGGAATAGGTACCTCCCTCTCCTTTTCTTTTGTGAATACTGAGCAGAAGTATTGGTTCAGTATCCCTGCTTTTCACTGTCTCTGTGCCCACCCTCCCCTTTATTGCCTCACTATCCTCCTTTTGTCTTTCTTCACTCCCTAATGTACCTATAAAAGGTTTTATTCCCCTTCTTAACCTAGTTGGCTATCTTTTCCTCAGTTTGGGCCTTTGCTATTCTGACTGCCTTCCCCGCTTCTTTCTGCTTTAACTGGTACAATTCTCTGCCCTGCTCCTTCTGTGTTTCCTTATACTTCCTGAATGCTATCTTTTTCTCCCTAACCTTCTCCACCACCTCTTTTGAGGACTATAGTGTTTTTTCTTTTTTTTGATTTATTTGCGTCACACAAATACTTGTTGCCTCTGTGATGGCAGTTTTGATGTTTCCTCATTGTTGCTCCACCCCTTCTTCTTGCCTGTTTGCTAGAGCTTTTCTGAGGCATTCTCCCATTTTGGCAAAGTCATCCCTCCTGAAGTCCAGTGCCCTCACTTTTGTATGGCTTGACTCTGCAGCTGAGTTTACTGTGAACCACACTGTTTGGTGGTCACTTGTTCCCAGATGGCTACCCACTTCTAGATTTGAGATCCTCTCTCCATCCCCATTTGAGAGTACCAGGTCTAAGATTGCTCCCTCCCGAGTGGGTTCCAACAGTAGCTGTCTGAGGCATGCCCCCTGATGATCTCCCCCCCCCAGGGAGGGGTTTGTCTTGCCATTATGGAGGTGGAGGGCTGTTCTGACTACCAGGGAGTTATTTTCATTACTTGGAGCAACAACTGGGATGGGGTGAGGGGACTTCTTGACTGCCAGGGGGATATTTTCATTACTCTGACCAATGATCAAGGAGTGAGGGTATCATTAGACAGCTGGGGTGTTATTCTCATTACTAGGATCAGTTATTTGGTGGTGGGGGAACCACCAGACTACCTGGGGGATACTTCTTATTGTTTGGACCAGTGATATGAGTAGAGGGACCACTAGACTACCAGGAAAGGCAATTAAATGACTCAGACCAGTGAATGGGGAATGTGGGAGCACTGGACTACCAGAGAAGACGACTACATGGCTCTGACCAGCAATCATGGAGTAGGACATAGCACTGTGCAGTAAGACCTGGTCTGTGGAGGTGTTAAGTAGCATGGCACTGATGGGTGTATAATGCCTCCACAAACATTTGGGCATGCCAGTGCACTTATATGCATGCACAGCCAGGCAATTTGCATAGGTGCACTGACATACATTAATACTACTCACTAACAAGTTAGTGCCTCACTCACTGTGCCTTTTTTTTATCATTCATTAAGCTTTATTTTAGTATATCTTTTCTTTTTAAGACAGAGTCTTTACAAAAAGTTGGGTAACAAATGGGAAAGCAGGAGGGTCACGCCAACGGCAAAGTGTACAGTATCACAGATTAGATATCAATCTTGTAATTTCCAGTTATCACAACGATGACAAGTAACATGTGCTGGAGGTAAAACCCTCAGCCCTCCTGCCCCCCCCCAATTTCCTCCCTCGTAAACCCTCCCTAACCTACTCAACACCAAGTGTGATCTTGCTCAATCAACCTATCATGGTAACAAACAATAGTTTTCAAATTTAATATTCTAAGGTTTCCACACAGACAACTAAGCATCAAGTGATCCCCACTTAGATTGATAGGTATTTAACCTATTGCCCATGGATGCAATATGTTTCTCCAACTGGAGTGCAAGTAAGATTTCCTTATGCCATTCCAAAATAGAGAAAGGTGTGCTATCCTTCCAGTGTCTCAAAATAATTAACTTGGCAGTGACAGAAACCAGTGCCAGGTGTGCTTTTCTAGTTCTAGGGGTACCTTCTGGAAAGTCATAGAGTAATCAGGTTTCTGGAGTAAAGAGGGGGTCAAGACCCAAGAGAGGATCTAGAGATAGTCGAATAGTCTGCCACTAAGACTGTACTTTTGGGCAGGTCCACAGAATATGGTATACAGTTCTGAAGAGATTACCACACCATGAGCAATCAGGTGAGGGTACATGACCCAATTTGTAGAGTTTGACTGGTGTAAAATAATGGTTGTGCATAATGTTAAATTGAATTAACTGTAATCTATCTTGTTTGATAAATTGATATAGGGTTTGCCATATATTCCTCCAGAAACCAACCTCACTAGTGACGGATAGTACCTGAGTCCAGTATTAACATACTCCTTGAGACAAGTTGAGGTCAAGCGATTGTACTATTTTATAAACTTTAGAGACCCCATAAAGTTCCCTGGCCAACTGTAGGATCGAATAGAGGTTATTCGTGGGCGGTGGAAGCACTGAACCATGACCCAGATGAGCTGTAATGGCTTCCTTAAGTTGCCTGTATTTAAAGGCAGAGTTAGCAGTGGTGTTAAACCGAAGTTGGAATGTTGGGAAAGGAATCATTATACCGTCAACAAACAAGTCAGAGACTTTTTTATAGAGTAAGAGGGGGAAATAAGAGGCAGGAATGGGCTTAAGGCCTATTTTAAAATGAGGATTGCCCAGGATTGGTTGGTCCAAGGAGGAAATGTGTTTTTGTAGCTGATGAAAAGCTTTAACAGACCAACCTATTGGGGTATTTTGCAATGGTTTAGGAAGGGCACTGGGGGCAGAATATACCAAAGCAGGGAGAGTACAGTGGAATTGAGCATATCTAAACCTTTCAATGTCTAAACAGAGGGGGACATAATTCTGCAGCCCATCTGCTTGAGCCTCAGTTACCCAGTGTGCAAGGTGTGTAAGGTATTGCGAGCAGTAATAAGTGAAGAAGGAGGGAAGTGATAGACCACCCTGCAATTTAGGTGCAAAGAGCTTGGCATAGGACGGTCTAACTCCCTTACCCCTCCAGATGAATGTAGTGAGCATGGTTTGAAGTGTAGAGAACCATTTTTAGGGAGTAAAAAAATGAGCATCCCACGAGGGTACAACAAGCGGGGTAAAACATTAATTTTAACCATATTTATTCTCCCCCACAGAGAGAGAGGCAAACCACTCCATCTGTTAAGGTCAGTTTTGATGGTGCTTGAAAGATCTGAAAGGTTATCTTTGAGCACAGAGGGTAAGTCTCTAGTAATTTTGGTTTCCAGGTAGCTAAGGGAAGTAGGTTCACATGAAAGTGTAGAGTGGGCAGTCACCATCTGGGAGGTTCTATTGTTTAGAGGGAAAACTTTTGTTTTACAGAGATTGAGTTTACAGTGAGATACCACAGAACATTTTTTAACTTCCTCCAGGAGAGAAGGGATACCCTTCTGGGGATCTTCAAGGTGTAAGAAGAGATCATCTACATATGCAGAAAGGGTATAGCATAGGTCTCTGATTTTAATACATAGAAGCCTCGGGGAAGTTACCAGTTTTCTAATGAAAGGCTCCAGGTATAAATGAAACAGGAGGGGGGATAAGGGACATCCTTGTCGGGTGCCCCGTTAGAGTGGGAAAAGGTCTGAGAGTATTCCATTGCACCAGATCTGTGCTGAGGGGAGGAATATAGCAATTTCACCCAGTTGAGAAAACCAGAGGGGAGGCCAACATGTGCCATAGTAGCAAAAGGAAAGTCCCAGGAGACCCTGTCAAATGCTTTCAAGGCATCCAGGGACACAAGAGCTGCAGGCAATGGTGAGTCCCTGAATGTCGAAAGCAAATGCAGCAGTTGCATATGGTCCATTGAAGATCTGCCCACCATGAAACCAATTTGTTCTCTACTGATAAGGGAAGCCAAAAGGGGTCCCAACCTATTGGTCATTATTTTGGCAAGAATTTTGACATCGGTGTTAATCAAATCAAATCAAAGTTTATTTATAATGTGCTTTTCAACATATCAAAGCGCAAGTACAAAATAACATCTTACATAATAAATAACATAAAAAGAATAAAAAGCAGCAATAAACCTATTCAAACGCTAATTCAAATAGATAACTCTTCAGAGATGCCTTAAATGATTCTGTGGACAGGCACTCTCTAATCTGACGAGGTAGAGAATTCCATAGGGTTGTGGCCATAAAAGAAAAAGCTCTGGCCCCAGATGACTGAAGACGAACCCTGGGAATCTCTAGCAATCCCTCGTCAGCGGAGCGGAGTGGGCAGAGAGGGCGGTAGGATCAAAGGAGATCTTGCAAGTAGCCCAGTCCCTGACCGTGTAGGGTCTTATAGGTCAGCAACGTGACCTTGAAGGTGATTCTCCACAGCACTTGTAGCCAGTGCAGTTTGTGCAGCACAGGTGTGATATGGCAAGTTCTTGTTAACCCAGTCAACAACCTGGCTGTAGTGTTCTGCACCAGCTGCAGGCGACGGAGATCCACCCCCGGCAACCCTAGATATAGAGCATTACAGTAATCAAGACACGAGGAAACAAAGGCATGGACCAACACAGGAAGGTTGTCATGTGGAACAAGGTGTTTTATCCAGGCGATATTCCTCAGATGGTAAAAGGAAGACTTGACAGCAGCAGATATCTGTGTCTCCAGCGTCAGTTCGCCGTCAAGAATTACGCCCAGATTCCACATCTGTTCAGAAGGTCTCAACTGGTTGCCCCCTAACACAAGGCCAGAGGGAAACCCAGGAGTCAACTTCTCTGCACAATGACCCGGGTCCACAACCAACACCTCAGTCTTATCTGGATTCAGTTTCGACTAGTTAGCACTCATCCAGTCCTGAATCTCAGCGAGGCAGTTATTAAAGACTGATAATGCGTCATTCTGTTCGGGTACAAAGTACATATAGAGCTGAGTATCATCTGTATAGCAGTGAAAATTCAGCCCATAATGCCTTATAATGTCTCCCAACGGCAGCATATACACCGTGAACAACATGGGGGAAGCACAGAACCCTGTGGCACCCCACAGGACAGAGCAAAGGGAGCAGAGGTAAAAATTCCTGAAACTACCCTCTGACTTCTGCCTGTGAGGAAAGAGTGGAACCATCTGAGGACTGTCCCTGACAGTCTGCAGAACAGCCGCAGGCAATCTAGCAACATCCCATGGTCCACGGTGTCAAATGCTGCAGAGAGATCAAGGAGGACCAAGATCGAATGGCTCCTCCGATCTCTCGCTATTAGGAGATCATTAAGTACCCAAACCAACACCGTCTCGGTAGTATGCCTCTTCCTGAAACTGGACTGGAGAGTATCATAGACCTCATGGGTGGTAAGAAAGTCATCAAGCTGCAACGCAACTACTTTCTCAATTATCTTGCCCAAAAAGGGCAGGTTAGAGATTGGTCTGTAGTTAGTGAGACAGTCTGGGTCAAGGGAAGGTTTCTTCAAAAGGGGTGTCATGATAGCCTCTTTTAAAGACTCCAGAAACACCCCTTGGGTCAAAGAGCACCAGACTATCTCAGCAAGGACTGGTTCAATCACATCCATGCACCCCACAAGGAGGCACGTGGGACCAGGATCCAAACTAACGCAAGTCGGTCGCAAGCCCTGAACAATCTTCATGATATCCATGATCGCTGGCTGGTCAAAATCTGTCCAGGCAGACCGAGAGCCTGTAACCCCACATCAATCACTGCCACACTCATTAGAATGCATACTGCGGATCTCCGACCTGATCGATGACACCTTATCCTCAAAGAACCGAAAAAACTCATCACATTTTATTTGTGAAAAAGCTCTCTGTCCCTGCAGACAGGCTGGATTGCACAGTCTGTCCATGGTCCAGAAGAGCTGAGCTGGTCGATTTCTTGATGCAGCTATCTCCCTGGACAGGAACTCTGCCTTCTTATGGGAGATTTCTGATTGATAGTCCACATAATGGGCCATCAATCTAAGTCTGTCACCTTCCAGGCTGGATTTCTGCCAACAGCGTTCCGATCTTCGCCCCGCTCTCCTCAACTCCCTCAATATCCCATCGAACCAGGGGTACCGAGGGTGAAGGGAGAGGGGGCGAACATGGACAGGCTCTATGGAATCCAGTGCCCTCAGCACTATATTATTATAGTGCACTACAAAGGCATCTGGTTCCATGCACTCCATAGGCCAATTCGATAGGTCCAGCACCATCAGACCCTCGGGGTAACTCCCCTCAAAGGGTGGTACTGGATCATCTCCAAAGGGGTAGCTCTCACTAGGGGGGCCGCGATATTGAACCTTATGGAGTGATGGTCAGACCACCCAACTGGTTCCACCACCAGTTCCGTGATCCCCATCCCCAGGGTGAACACCAGATCCAGACAGTGACCCTGAATAAGGGTAGCAGCGGTAACAATCTGTGTGAAGCCCAACAAAATCATCAATTGGAGGAAGTTTTGACCAAAATGCAAGAGTTCATCGTCAACCCAGGCATTGAAGTCCCCCAGGACCAACCACCTGGAGGGCTCCAACACCAGGTTGACAATGAAGTCTGCAACTTCCTGCAGAAAAACATTCTCATCACTGGGTGGACGGTAGATGAGTAAAATTCTGCTGCCCACACCTGCTCCCATGATACACTCAAAGGTTCTAGGGGACATCACTGGAACCTCCACAAGACCGAATTCTGATTTAAAATAAATAGCGACCCCCCCACCCCTTCGATCCAACCTCGGGCGATGTATTGCCGAGTACCCGGCTGGAAGAGCCGACTCCAATATGGGACCAGCATTCTTGTCCAGCCAGGTCTCAGTAATGCAAGTCAGGTCAGATGACTCAACAAGATCAGCAATAATTGCTGTCTTGTTTTTTATAGACCTGGCATTGCATAACACCGCCCGGGTTGGATGAGAGGCCTTGGAGGAGCGGGCCACTTGCCCACTCTGAGTGGAGCCCTTGGGTATGGGAATCAGGCATCGCACTCCCCTATCCTGGACCCATTTTGGCCCAGGGCATCTCCCGGACCCCACGACCCTTATCCGCCTACTCCACTCCTCCCCTCACAGCCGAAGAACCCCCCTCTCCCTCCACCTCCTCCGTGCAATCCCCAAGGCACAACAATGCCTATATAACTTGGGTTGCAACGGGGGGCTATCGAAGGGGAGCAGGTCCCTCAGCCTAGAGGAGGAATAGCGCCTGACCACGGAGGACCGGTCCCAACATATGCTGCCAAATATTTAAAAATGAATGTTAATCAACCAATTTGATTAATACTGTCAATGCCACTAGCTTATTTAGATATCTTAAACAGCAGCCCCACTTCCAATTTCTAACACAAAATGAAACAATTGTCCATTCCCCTTCAGTCAAACTCCCCAGAGAAAGTCGTAAGCAGTCTGGGTAGATTTTAACTCCTCAGGAAGAGTTAATAACAGTTTGAACACAAAGTCTCAATTTTCTTTCGACCTGTACACCACTGAAACTAAGAATAATGAAAAACCCTCAGAGCTCTCACCCCTGAGGAATTAATCCCAAGCCTATCTCTCACATAGGCAAAGTAAACAGTCGCACAATTTGTTCTTGATACAAAAGGAAGCACTCTCACTGCTTCAACAAAATATACAGGAGGAAAAGAAAAGGAACAATCTGACCTGGGTAGTACTCAGACAAAAATCCATAGGTTCCAGGTTGGTAAAACAGACCTTCGCTGCAGCTGACGAATGTAAAAACTGGACCAAATGGAGGAAAATGAAGCAGTAAGCCTTTGGTAATCAAGTCCTTTGCTGAGCAGGAAAAATGTTACAGATATTACAATATCAATTTTTCCAACGAAGCCCTTCCAAGAAAACCAGCATCTGGAGAACTACCAGCTGCTCCCAAAGCTTTCAGCAGAAAATAGCTAAAAAATCCAGACAGCTAAAATTGGGAAATATCAGGCTCCACTCCCAGCAGCCACAACCGAAAATAATTGCTGGGGTACTTCAACGCCCAGGGAATAACTAGGCCATAGCCAAACCATGAGAGTCTAGGAAAACAAAAGGCTTGTCAGTCAGTTCCCCGGCTGCTCTAGAGCCCTGTCACATGTAACCACAGCAAAATCTAGTCGCTGGACATCAGAGAGCTAGGCCCACCCGTACTGCAAAAAGTCAATCCAGCAGAATAATCCAGGATCCTCGTAGGCACTCCACACCACAGACAAACTGGGGAAAAGCACACCCTACAACATGAAAGTCCAGTTTATCCAGATCTTCCCAGTCATTCACCAGAAAAATCCTCGACAAAACAGGCTGCACACCACATCAGCTCAGCTCCTTCCTCTGGAAGCGTTCCAGAGTCTGTGCCACTGACCCACATACGATAAGTGAAAACCACTCATAGACTGCCATGGAAATCTAAAAAAAAGGCAGGAAAAGCCAGCCCTCACAAAGTAGATAAGGCAAGGAGCAGCAGTGATATAGGCCGGTAACTTTTGGGGTATGAGGGGTCTTTACTCTGCTTAGGAATGAGGGTAATTAGAGCATTAAGAAAGCTCGACTCTGAAAGTCCCTTGGTGTAACAAAAGTTATAAACCTCAGTTAGGAGAGGGCCCAGTTCTGAGAGACATGCTTTGTATGGATTATTTGACAGGCCATCAGGACCAGGGGACTTGTCCAGAGGGAGTTGTTCAACTGGGAACTTTACTTCCTGGATGTTGATAGGCATGCTGAGGGAGTCAGCCAGAAGGGAGGGGGGAGCTTAGGGAGATCAATTGAGTTGAGATATTTAGTAATTTTGGTATCGGTGGGTTGGTCAGAACTGACTTCAGAGTAGAGATCCTTGTAATAATATCTTAACACAGCTACAATATCTCTGGGAGTAATGACTATCGGACTATCTTTATCGGGCTTAATACTGGAGATAAAATGAGAAGTTTCAGCTTGTCTAAGCTGAATTGCTAATAAATTACTAGCTTTCTCTCCTGTGTCAAGATATTTAATTTTTGTACGTTTCAATGAGAGTTCAGCTTTCTGGAACATCAGAGCTGAATATTGGGCTTGCAGCTCATGTAGGTTAGTCCAGTTAACCTCTGGGGAATAACGTCTGAGAGTGCATTCCAGTTGATGGATAGCACTAAGCAAACTAACTTGGTGTTGTTTAAACTGTTGGGATTTAGTAGTAGACAAGCGGAGACATTCCCCCCTTAGGGAGCATTTCATAGCTGCCCAGACAATATCTATTCTGGTCACAGAGCCCCGTTTACTAACTAGAAAATTAGTAACATATTCTTTGACCTGCTGTAAGGAGTCTGGCTTTTGGAGCAGTTGGGTATTTTACCGCCAGAGGGCGTCCCTTTTAATTCTGGGTCCAAGGAAGTATGTAAGGGACATCGGCGAGTGGTCAGATATGACCTTCGCATGTATAGCTGCATTAATTATACCAGGAAGGGCAAAGGAATTTAATAACAAACGGTCAATTCTAGAGAATGACCTGTGTGGGGGTGAAAAAAAAGTGTATTGGCCTTCCTCAGGGTATAGTATTCTCCATGCAACAATGAGGTCAGCACGCCTCATTAGATCATGCAAGGCCCTTTGAGAAGGAGATAACCCACATTTCCAGGAGTCAGACCTATCTAAGTGTGGGTATGGGGCTGCATTCCAATCTCCACCTAAAACAGTGAGTATAGGAGGCTTGGTGACAACAAGGTTTAATGACTGAGTGAAATATTGAGGGGAGTCTTAGTTAGGTCCATATATAGCATCTAGTATAATTTGTTCCTTTTCAAGGAGGCCATGAAGGAGAATGTATCGACCATTGGGGTCCCAGATTTCCTGCTCCAGTTTAAAAGGGATTTTTTTCCCGAAAAGAATAGCTACTTCTCCACTGTTCATAGATTTCCCAGCTCCTAATGCCTCTCCCACCCAGGTCCGGTACAGCAGAGATACATCTTCATGTCAAAGATATGTCTCCTGGAGACATGCAATCCCTGCCCTTAAGTGATAGAGGTGCCGAAGAATGACTTGCCTCTTGCATCTGTCTTGGGCACCTTTTACATTCCAACTTATAATATTATAAGGACCACTCATAATTATTGTCTCGAGGTTAAAACACTAAGTTACCTGGGTTATCCAGGTTGCTATAGGACATACAAGATACAGGACTGTTGATCCAACTGTTTTTTTCCCAGAAACAAACTGTTCTGACACACTTGGTATCCCCTGCCCACAAACCAGTCTAAAAACTGAAAAAATTCCCTGTTCACCATAACACCTATTCCTTATTCCCCTCCCTTTAGCTAACAAAACCCTAATAGAAAATACCCTACTTACTAATCCTAACCCCAGTTCGAATTAACTGCACCGCAAAATATACCTGGTGCGTGATGTTGATGCGCAACTTAGAGTCCCACCAGAATAACCCCCCCAGTCCCCGCCCAACCCCTAATAAACACATAGTGATTCTAAAATCCAAGCATTGTAATTCTAATAAAACATTGCTATGAATCAAAAAGCCTCAAAAAAGAAAGAGGCAGTAAGAGAATTATCACCCTCTGCTAAGTGTCATGCAAAATTATACTCGCTGTGCCAGGAAAAAAGGGCATGAAGTGAAGATGGTCTCCAGAGTGAAGAAAAAGGCTTTTTGTGGGAGTAGCCCCTTTATTTTTAACTAAGATATTGTCCCATGAGTGAAGAAAGTTCAAGGAACCATGGCATGCATTCGCCGCATCAGTCTAATATCCAACTAATGTCCGAAGGAGGCTAAAATAAAATGAGTGTTGCCTTCTAACTTAATAAAAGCCATTCTGAAAGACCTTTTATCAAACTCTGTCGAGTAGTGGATCGGGTAACAGTCTAGTAAGCATTATAGTATGGCAGTCCGGAGTGGTTGAAAAGAAAAGCAGGAGTCGAACCCAACATGAAGGGATAAAATCCAACTCAAGCGTTGTGGTAAGCTACCAGTGTGGAGGCCCCAGCATAGGTTCCGCTGTGAGGATCAGGCTACCGTGGCAATACATAACACAGGGTCCCAGCTGAAAATAAATGAAGCAGTGACCAACATAAACCACAGCCAGCCCCTGGGTCAGCAAATTGCCACCTCAGGAGACTCAGCAGAGCTCCTCGAAATTGCCACATATTCAGACCCCTTAGGAAACAAGATAATCACATACTGTCTCATCACTTGAAGGGATCTTGCATTAGATTTTTGAGTTCTTGTATTGCTTGTTCATGCAAGTCATAAGAAAACCATTGATCATCATATTTTTTCTGAAGCACCGCTGAGTAACGCATATGGAATGGTGTGCCAGCGGCAATTAGCTTTGAAACAATCGGGTGCATCTTTTGCCTCTTCACCTTGACCGACTGAGGAAGATCTTGGGTAATTCTGAGTCTGCGCCCTTCTCATAGGATATCCTGCAGTTCTCTAACCTTGGCGAGGATATGTTGTTTATCCAAGAAGTTTAAACATTTGAAAATGAGAGGCTGAGGTGGGGAGCCAGGAGGTGGGAGAGGACGAAGAGCGCGGTGCGCTCACTCGATAATGTGTTACACCATTCTGGGAAGGCCCTGCAATTTTCTCACACAGCTTCTGAAGAAATGAAAAGGGAGCACTTCCTTCTTTTTCTGGTATTCCAATAACAAGGAGATTGTTCCTCCTACTTCTACCCTCCAGATCTTCGAGTTTCTCTTCGAGTCTCTTAAGTCTGCGGCCGAGTTGTACAGTTGCTTGGTAATTTTTGTCTTGCTTTTTCTCTAAAGAGGTTAGTTTAGCTTCTGAGTCACCCGCACGAATTGTCAGGGATTGTACTGATGTCTTGATTTGCTGTAAGTCCTCAGAAATGTTGGCTATTTTCTCCTGTAGTGGCTACATAATCTCTAAATATCTTCCTTCTGAGAGAGCAGTCGATGTAGTGGGGAGCTTAGACGAGCCAGCAGGCTGGTGTTTAGGGCGCTTAGTGGCCTTGTCTTTCTTGGGGCTTGGCAGAGGAGAGTGCATTGGAGGCACTTTCTTCATGTAAACTTCCATGTTATTTGGTACTGTTAGAATCCAGAGGCATTCAGCAATCGGTTAGTGTGGTTTACGAATCGCTATGATATGTGAAAACAGAGCGGGAAGGCTGAAATTGATTGCAGAGGCGCGGAGCTGTGGAGGGCTGTGACTGTTCCTGAAGCTGCCATCACGTGACCCTCACTGTGCCTTATAATATGGTACATTCAGCAAGTCCCCTGCTTTCTGTGCGCTATGCACTGTCAGCTAGTCACTAACTCTGTTAAAGCATGCAATATGCCTTCTAATATCCTGTTCCATGCATTTATCCTTTAATGGAACAACCACTTGTATCTTTTGATCTCAAGTTTTTGCTACAGTTGATATATTATGTATCCCGTTATAATATGTTGGTAGACTGAACAGGATTTAAAAATGTTTTAAACCACTGTATGTTTTATATATCAAGACATGGAAATGGTAGTAACATTATATACTGATACATCAAGTTAGTTGACTCCACGTTTTGATTTTAAAAAGTTACGTTCCTTGCCCTAGTGGTTCTAAAGTTAGCCTCGATGTGATGAACTTTTGAAAGGTTTAACTTTTGAACCATTAGGGCTAGAAAATAAACTTAACTGTTTTAATGGAATGCTTGGAGTCACATCAGCATGTGTAGATCATTATGATAACATTTTTATTTTCATAATACGTCTATTCATGCCAATATAATATGCTGGTACAAACAACAACATTTAAAAATGTAAAATCATGTTACATTTTCAAATACCAATATCTGTAATTTAAGAAACATAGAAATATACAAAAAAAAATTGTCAGCAGAAAAGGACTGCTTGGCCCACACAGTTTACCCAGATGGTCCCTGGCTAGTCTGTCTCTGCAGACCCTAACAGGTCTCTGATGACCCACCTTACTGCCGGCCTATTTACTATATTTTCTCCTATGTCTATCCTAATCATGCTTGAAGCCCCTCTACTATTTTCGCCACCACCATTTCTGCTCTCAGTCTGTTCCAGGCATCCACCACCATTTCTGCACACAGTCTGTTACAGGCATCCACTACCATTTCTGCTCTCAGTCCATTCCAGGCATCCAGCACCATTTCAACTCTTAGCCTATTCCAGGCATTACCCAAAATTTCTGGTCTCAGTCTGGTCCAGGCATCCAGCACCATTTCTATTCTCAGTCTGTTCCAGGCATCCAACACCATTTCTGCTCTCTGTCTGTTCCAGGCATCCTCCACCATCTCTGCTCTAACTCTGTTGCAGGAATACCCCACCATTTCTGCTCTCAGTCTGTTCCAGTTATCTAGCACAATTTCTGTTCTCAGTCTGTTCCAGGTATCCACCACCATTTCTGCTCTCTGTCAGTGAGAGGCATCCCCCACCATTTCTTCTCTCAGTCTGTTCCAACCATCCACCACCATTTCTGCTCTCAGTCTGTTCCAGGCATCCAACACCATTTCTGTTCTCAGTCTGTTCCAGGCATCCACCACCATTTCTGTTCTCAGTCTGTTCCAGGCATCCACCACCATTTCTGCTCTCAGTCTGTTCCAGGCATCATCCACCATTTCTGCTCTCAGTCTGTTCCAGGCATCATCCACCATTTCTGCTCTCAGTCTGTTCCAGGCATCATCCGCCATTTCTGTTCTCAGTCTATTCCAGGCATCCCCCAAAATTTCTGGTCTCAGTCTGGTCCAGGCATCCAGCACCATTTCTGCTCTCAATCTGTTTTAGGCATCCACCATCATTTCTGCTCTCAGGCTATGCCAGACATCCAGCAAAATTTCTGCTCTCAGTCTATTTCAGGCCTCCCCCACAATTTCTTCTCTCAGTCTGTTCCAGGCATCCACCACCAATTCTGCTCTCAGTCCGTTCCAGGCATCCAACATGATTTCTGCTCTCAGTCTATTCCAGGCATACACCAACATTTCTGCTCTCACTCTGATCCAGGCATCCCCCACTGGTTGTGCTCTCACTCTGTTGCAGGCATACCCCACCATTTCTGCTCTCAGACTGTTCCAGGTATCCTGCACCATTTCTGCTCTAAGTCTGTTGCAGGCATTCGTCAGCATTTCTGCTCACACTCTGTCTATGGCATCCAGCACCATTTTTGCTCTCAGTCTGTTCCAAGCATCCACCACCATTTCTGCCCTCAGTCTGTTCCAGGCAAGCCCATCCATTTCTGCTCTCACTCTGTTCCAGGCATCCCCCACCATTTCTACCCTCTGTTCCAGGAATGCAACACCATTTCTGCCCTCAGTCTGTTCCCGGCATCCTCCACAATTTCTGCTCTCAGTCTGTTAAAGGCATCTCCCACTATTTCTGCTTTCACTCAGTAATAAACATCCTCCACCATTTCTGCTCTCAGTCTGTTAAAGGCATCCCCCACTATTTCTGCTCTCACACTGTTCCAGGCATCCTCCACCATTTCTGCTCTCACGCTGTTCCAGGCATCTCCCACTACTTCTGCTCTCACTCTGTTCCAGACATGCCCCACCATTTCTGCTCTCACTCTGTTCCAGGCATCCCCCACCATTTCTGCCCTCAGTCTGGTCCAGGGATGCTACACCATTAACGCCTCAGTCTGTTCCAGGCATCCTCCAGCATTTCTGCTCTCAGTATCATCCAGGTATCCTCCACAATTTCAGATCTCAGTCTGTTCCAGGCATCCCTCACCATTTCTGCTCTCAGTCTATTCCGGGCATCCTGCACGATTTCTGCTCTCACTCTGTTCCAGGCATCCCCCGCCATTTCTGCCCTCAGTCTGTTCCAGGCATCCTCACCAAATCTGCTCTCAGTCTGTTCCAGGCATCGTGCACCATTTCTGCTCTTACTCTGTTAAAGGCATTCCCACCATTTCTGCTTTAAGTCTGATCCAGGCATCCACCATCACTTCTGCTCTCAGTCTTTTCCAGGCAACCTCCACCATTTCTGCTCTCAGTCTGTTAAAGGCACCCCAGCACTGATTCTGCTCGCAGTCTGTTCCAGGCATCCAGCACTATCTCTGCTCTCAGTCTGTTCCAAGCATCCCCCAGCATGTCTGCTCTCAGTCTCTTCCAGGCATCCAGCACCAATTCTGCACTCAGTATGTTCCAGGCAACCTCCAGCATTTCTGCTCTCAGTCTGTTCCAGACAACCAGCAAAATTTCTTCTCCCAGTCTGTTCCAGACATCCAGCACCATTTGTGCTCTCAGTCTGATCCAGGAATCCTACACCATTTTTGCTCTCAGTCTGTTCCAGGGATCCCCCACCATTTTTTCTCTCATTCTGATCCAGGCATCCCCCACCATTTCTACTCTCAGTACGTTCCAGGCATCCAACACCATTTATACTCTCAGGCTGTTCAAGGCATCATCCACCCTTTCTGCTCTCAGTCTGTTCCATGCATCCAGCAGCATTTTCTGGTCTCAGTCTGTTCGCGGCATCCCCACCGTTTCTGCTTTCAGTCTGTGATAGGCAACCCCCAACATTTCTGCTCTCAGTCTGTTACAGGCAATTACCACCATTTCTGCACTCAGCCTGTTCCAGGCATCCACCACTATTTCTCGTCTCAGTCTGTTAAAGGCAACCACCACCATTTCTGCTCTCAGTCTGTTCCAGACATCACCCAAAATTTCTGCTCTCAGTCTATTCCAGGCATCTACCACCATTTCTGCGCTCTGGTTGTTCCCAGAATCCAGCAGCATTTCAGCTCTCAGTCTGTTCCTGGCATTCACCACCATTTCTTCTCCTAGTCTGTTCCAGGCATCCAACACCATTTCTACTCTCAGTCTGTTCCAGGCATCCCCCCCAACATTTCTGCTCTAAGTCTGATCCAGGCATCCTCCACCATTTCTGCTCTCAGTCTGTTCCAGGCATCCCCCAAAATTTCTGCTCCCAACTTGTTCCAGGCATCCCCCACCACTTCTGTGCAAAGTCTGTTCCAGGCATTTGTCAGCATTTCTGCTCTCACTCTGTTAAAGGCATCCAGCACCATTTCTGCTCTCTGTCTGTTCCAGGCATCCACTACCATTTCTGCTCTCAGTCTGTTCCAGGCATCCCCCACTAGTTGTGCTCTCACTCTGTTGCAGGCATACCCCACCATTTCTGCTCTCAGTCTGTTCCAGGCATCCCCCACTAGTTGTGCTCTCACTCTGTTGCAGGCATACCCCACCATTTCTGCTCTCAGGCTGTTCCCGGCATTCCCCACTATTTCTACCCTCAGTCTCTTCCAGGCATGCTACACCATTTCTGCCCTCAGTCTGTTCCAGGCATCCCCACAATTTCAGCTCTCAGTCTGTTCCAGGCATCCCCCACTATTTCTGCTGTCACTCTGTAAGAGGCATCCTCAACCATTTCTACCCTCAGTCTGTTCCAGGCATCCAGCACCATTTCAGCTGTCAGCGTGATCCAGGCATCCTCCACAATTTCAGATCTCAGTCTGTTCCTGGCATCCTCCACCATTTCAGCTCTCAGTCTGATCCAGGCATCCTCCACAATTTCAGATCTCAGTCTGTTCCAGGCATTCCTCACCATTTCTGCTCTCAGTCTATTCCGGGCATCCCTCAACATTTCTACTCTCACTCTGTTCCAGGCATCCCCCAACATTTCTGCCCTCAGTCGGTTCCAGGCATTCCCCACCATTTCTGCTTTAAGTCTGTTCCAGGCATCCTCCACTATTTCTGCTCTAAGTCTGTTCCAGGCATCCTCCACCATTTCTGCTCTCAGTCTGTTAAAGACACCCCAGCACTGATTCTGCTCGCAGTCTGTACCAGGCATCCAGCACTATCTCTGCTCTCTGTCTGTTCAAAGCATCCCCCAACATATCTGCTCTCAGTCTGTTCCAGGCATCCAGCACCAATTCTGCTCTCAGTATGTTCCAGGCATCCGCCACCATTTTTTCTCTCATTCTGATCCAGGCATCCCCCACCGTTTCTGCTCTCAGTATCTTCAAGGCATCCAACACCATTTCTACTCTCAGGCTATCCAAGGCATCGTCCACCCTTTCTGCTCTCAGTCTGTTCCATGCATCCAGCAGCATTTTCTGGTCTCAGTCTGTTCCTGGCATCCCCCGCCATTTCTGCTGTCAGTCTGTGCAGGCATCCCCCAACATTTCTGCTCTCAGTCTGTTACAGGCATTTACCACCATTTCTGCATGCAGTCTGTTTCAGGCATCCTCCACCATTTCTGCTCTCAGTCTGTTCCAGGCATCTACAACCATTTCTGCTCTCTAGTTGTTCCCTGCATCCAGCAGCATTTCAGCTCTCAGTCTGTTACTGGCATCCACCACCATTTCTGCTCCCAGTCTGTTCCAGGTATCTCCCACCATTTTTTCTCTCATTCTGATCAAGACATCCCACACTGTTTCTACTCTCAGTCTGCTCCAGACATCCTCCGCCATTTCTGCTCTCACACTGTTCCAGGCACCTCCCACTACTTCTGCTGTCACTCTGTTCAAGGCATGCCCCACCATTTCTGCTCTCAGTCTGTTCCAGGCATCCACCACTATTTCAGGTCTCATTCTTTTGCAGGCGCCCACCACCATTTCTGCTCTCAATCTGTTCCAGACATCACCAACCATTTCTGCTCTCAGTCTGTTCCAGACATCCAGCAGCATTTCAGCTCTCAGTTAGTTCCTGACATCCATCAACATTTCTGCTCCCAGTCTGTTCAAGGCTTCTCCCACCATTTCTGCTCTCAGCTTGTTCCAGGCATCCCCACCAATTTTTCTCTCATTCTGATCAAGACATCCCCCACTGTTTCTACTCTCAGTCTGCTCCAGACATCCTCCGCCATTTCTGCTCTCACACTGTTCCAGGCACCTCCCACTACTTCTGCTGTCACTCTGTTCAAGGCATGCCCCACCATTTCTGCTCTCAGTCTGTTCCAGGCATCCACCACTATTTCAGGTCTCATTCTTTGGCAGACACCCACCACCATTTCTGCTCTCAATCTGTTGAAGACATCACCAACCATTTCTGCTCTCAGTCTGTTCCAGACATCCAGCAGCATTTCAGCTCTCAGACAGTTCCTGACATCCACCACCATTTCTGCTCCTAGTCTGTTCCAGGCTTCTCCCACCATTTCTGCTCTCAGCTTATTCCAGGCATCCCCACCATTTTTCATCTCATTCTGATCAAGGCATCCCCCACCGTTTCTGCTCTCAGTCTGTTCCAGGCAAGCCCCACCATTTCTGCTCTCACTCTGTTCCAGGTATCCTCAACCATTTCTGCTCTCCATCTGTTAAAAGTATCCTCCACCATTTCTGCTCTCAGTCTCTTCCAGGCATCCCTCACCATTTCTACCCTCAGTCTGTTCCAGGCATCCCCCGCCATTTCTACCCTCAGTCTGTTCCAGGCATGCTACACCATTTCTGCCCTCAGTCTGTTCCAGGCATCCTCCGCCATTTCTGCCCTCAGTCTGTTAAAGGCATGGTCCACCATTTCTGCTCTCAGTCTGATCCAGGCAGACCACACCATTTTTGCTCTCACTCTGTTCCACATATCCCCCACCATTTTGTCTCTCATTCGGATCCAGGCATCCTCCACCGTTTCTGCTCTCAGTATGTTCCAGGCATCCAACAACATTTATACTCTCAGGCTGTTCAAGGCATCGTCCACGCTTTCTGCTGTCTGTCTGTTCAGGCATCCTCCACCATTTCTGCACTCAGTCTGTTCCAGGCATCCACCACTTTTACTGGTCTCAGTCTGTTCCAGGCGTCCACCACCATTTCTGCTCTCACTCTGTTCCAGACATCACCCACCATTTCTGCTTTCAGTCTGTTCCAGGCATCTACCACCATTTCTGCTCTCTGGTTGTTCCCAGCATCCAGCAGCATTTCAGCTCTCAGCCTATTCCTGGCATTCACCACTATTTCTGCTCCCAGTCCGTTCCAGGCTTCTGCCACCATTTCTGCTCACAGTTTGTTCCAGGCATCCCCCACCATTTCTTCTCTCATTCTGATCAAGGCATCCCCCACCATTTCTACTCTCAGTCTGTTCCAGACATCCTCCACCATTCCTGCTCTCACGCTGTTCCAGGGACCTCCCACTACTTCTACTCTCACTCTGTTCCAGGCATGCCCACCATTTCTTCTCTCAGTCTGTTCCAAGCATGCTTCACCATTTCTGTCCTCAGTCAGTTCCAGGCATTCTCCACCATTTCTGCTCTCAGTCTGTTCCAGGCATCCACCACTATTTCTGGTCTCATTCTATTCCAGGCGCCCACCACCATTTCTGCTCTCAGTCTGTTCCACACATCACCCACCATTTCTGCTCTCAGTCTGTTCCAGGCATCCACCACTATTTCAGGTCTCATTCTTTTGCAGGTGCCCACCACCATTTCTGCTCTCAATCTGTTCCAGACATCACCAACCATTTCTGCTCTCAGTCTGTTCCAGACATCCAGCAGCATTTCAGCTCTCAGTTAGTTCCTGACATCCATCAACATTTCTGCTCCCAGTCTGTTCAAGGCTTCTCCCACCATTTCTGCTTTCAGCTTGTTCCAGGCATCCCCACCATTTTTTCTCTCATTCTGATCAAGACATCCCCCACTGTTTCTACTCTCAGTCTGCTCCAGACATCCTCCGCCATTTCTGCTCTCACACTGTTCCAGGCACCTCCCACTACTTCTGCTGTCACTCTGTTCAAGGCATGCCCCACCATTTCTGCTCTCAGTCTGTTCCAGGCAAGCCCCACCATTTCTGCTCTCACTCTGTTCCAGGTATCCTCAACCATTTCTGCTCTCCATCTGTTAAAAGTATCCTCCACCATTTCTGCTCTCAGTCTCTTCCAGGCATCCCTCACCATTTCTACCCTCAGTCTGTTCCAGGCATCCCCCGCCATTTCTACCCTCAGTCTGTTCAGGCATGCTACACCATTTCTGCCTCAGTCTGTTCCAGGCATCCTCCGCCATTTCTGCCCTCAGTCTGTTAAAGGCATGGTCCACCATTTCTGCTCTCAGTCTGATCCAGGCAGACCACACCATTTTGCTCTCCTCTGTTCCACATATCCCCCACCATTTGTCTCTCATTCGGATCCAGGCATCCTCCACCGTTTCTGCTCTCAGTATGTTCCAGGCATCCAACAACATTTATACTCTCAGGCTGTTCAAGGCATCGTCCACTCTTTCTGCTGTCTGTCTGTTCAGGCATCCTCCACCATTTCTGCACTCAGTCTGTTCCAGGCGTCCACCACCATTTCTGGTCTCAGTCTGTTCCAGACATCACCCACCATTTCTGCTTTCAGTCTGTTCCAGGCATCTACCACCATTTCTGCTCTCTGGTTGTTCCCGGCATACAGCAGCATTTCAGCTCTCGGTCAGTTCCTGGCATCCACCACCATTTCAGGTCCCAGTCTGTTCTAGGCTTCTTCCACCATTTCTGCTCTTAGTTTGTTCCAGGCATCCCCCACCATTTTTCCACTCATTGTGATCAAGGCATCCCCCACCATTACTGCTCTCAGTCTGTTCCAGACATCCTCCACCATTTCTGCTCTCACGCTGTTCCAGGCATCTCCCACTACTTCTGCTCTCACACTGTTCCAGGCATGCCCCACCATTTCTGCTCTCACTCTGTTCCAGGCATCCTCCACCATTTCTGGTCTCAGTCTGTTAAAGGTATCCTCCACCATTTCTGCTCTCAGTCTGTTCCAGGCATCCCTCACTACTTCAACTCTCAGTCTGTTACAGGCATGCCCCTCCTTTTCTGCTCTCACTGTGTTCCAGGCATTCCCCACCATTTCTTCCCTCAGTCTGTTCCAGGCATGCTACACCATTTCTGCCCTCAGTCTGTTCCAGGCATCCTCCACCATTTCTGCTCTCACGCTGTTCCAGGTGTCTCCCACTACTTCTTCTCTCATTCCATTCCAGACATGCCCCACCATTTCTGCTCTCACTGTGTTCCATGCATATCCCACCATTTTTGCTCTGTCTGTTAAAGGCATCCTCCACCTTTTCTGCTCTCAGTCTGTTAAAGGCATCCTCCACCATTTCAGCTCTCAGTCTGAACCAGACATCCTCCACAATTTCAGATCTCAGTCTGCTCCCGGAATCCCCCAAACATTTCAGCTCTCAGTCTTATCCAGACATCCTCCACAATTTCAGATCTCAGTCTGTTCCAGGAATCTCCCAAACATTTCAGCTCTCAGTCTAATCCAGGTCTCCTCCACAATTTCAGATCTCAGTCTGTCCCAGGCATCCCACATCATTTCTGCTGTCAGTATGTTCCAGGCATCCTCACCATTTCTGTATTCAGTCTGTTCCAAGCATTGTGCACCATTTCTGCTCTTACTCTGTTCCAGGCATTCCCCACCATTTCTGCTTTAAGTCTGTTCCAGGCATCCTCCACCATTTCTGCTCTCACTCTGTTCCAGGCATCCTCCACCATTTCTGCTCTCAGTCTGTTCCAGACATCCTCCACCATTTCTGCTTTCAGTCTTTTAAAGAAACCCAAGCACTGATTCTGCTCGCAGTCTGTTCCAGGCATTCAGCACTATCTCTGCTCTCCGTCTGTTCAAAGCATCCCTCAACATATCTGCTCTCAGTCTGTTCCAGGCATCCAGCACCAATTCTGCTCTTGGTATGTTCCAGGCATCCTCCACCTTTTTTTCTCTCATTCTGATCCAGGCATCCCCACGTTCTGCTCTCAGTATCTTCAAGGCATCCAACACCATTTATACTGTCAGGCTGTTCAAGGCATCGTCCACCCTTTCTGCTCTCAGTCTGTTCCATGCATCCAGCATCATTTTCTGATCTCAGCCTGTTCGCAGCATCCCCCACCGTTTCTGCTCTCATTCTGTGCTAGGCATCCCCCAACATTTCTGCTCTCAGTCTGTTACAGGCATTTACCACCATTTCTGCATGCAGTCTGTTTCAGGCATCCTCCACCATTTCTGCTCTCAGTCTGTTAAAGACACCCCAGCACTGATTCTGCTCACAGTCTGTTCCAGGCATCCAGCACTAACTCTGCTCTCAGTCTGTTCCAAGCATCCCCCAGCATATCTGCTCTCAGTCTCTTCCAGGCATCTAGCACCAATTCTGCTCTCAGTATGTTCCAGGCATCCTCCACCATTTCTGCTCTCAGTCGGTTCCAGGCATCCAGCACCATTTGTGCTTTCAGTCTGATCAAGGAATCCTACACCATTTTTGCTCTCAGTCTGTTCCAGGGATCCCCCACCATTTTTTCTCTCACTCTGATCCAGGCATCCCCCACCATTTTTGCTCTCAGTACGTTCCAGGCATTCAACGCCATTGATACTCTCAGGCTGTTCTAGGCATTGTCCACCCTTTCTGCTCTCAGTCTGTTCCATGCATCCTGCAGCATTTTCCGGTCTCAGTCTGTTCCCGGCATACCCCACCGTTTCTGCTCTCAGTCTGTGATTGGCATCACCCAACATATCTGCTCTCAGTCTGTTACAGGCAATTACCACCATTTCTGCACTCAGCCTGTTCCAGGCATCCACCACTATTTCTCGTCTCAGTCTGTTCCAGGTGTCCTCCACCATTTTGCTCTCAGTCTGTTCCAGGCATCACCCAACATTTCTGCTCTCAGTCTGTTCCAGGCATCTACCACCATTTCTGCTCTCTGGTTGTTCCCAGAATCCAGCAGCATTTCAGGTCTCATTCTGTTCTTGGCATCCACCACTATTTCTGCTCCAAGTCTGTTCCAGGCTTCTTCCACCATTTCTTCTCTCAGTATGTTCCAGACATCCGCCACCATTTCAGCTCTCAGACCTCTCCAGGCATACAACGCCATTTCTGCTCTCAGTCTATTCCAGGCATCCACCACCATTTCAGCACTCAGTCAGTTCCAAGCATCCTCCACCCTTTCTGCTCTCAGTCTGTTCCAGGCATCCAGCACCCTTTTGTGCTCTCAGTCTGATCCAGGCAGACCACACCATTTTTGCTCTCACTCTGTTCCACATATCCCCCATCATTTTTTCTCTCGTTCAGATCCTGGCATCCTCCACCGTTTCTGCTCTCAGTATGTTCCAGGCATCCAACACCATTTATACTCTCAAGCTGTTCAAGGCATCGTCCACGCTTTCTGCTCTCTGTCTTTTCAAGCATCCTCCACCATTTCTGCACACAGTCTCTTCCAGGCATCCTCCACCATTTCTGCACTCAGCCTCTTCCAGGCATCCACCACTATTTCTGGTCTCAGTCTGTTCCAGGCATCCACCACCATATCTGCTCTCAGTCTGTTCCAGACATCACCCACCATTTCTGCTCTCAGTCTGTTCCAGGCATCTACCACCATTTCTCCTCTCTGGTTGTTCCCAGCATCCAGCAGCATTTCAGCTCTCAGCCTGTTCCTGGCATCCACCACCATGTCTGCTCCCAGTCTGTTCCAGGCTTCTGCCACCATTTCTGCTCACAGTTTGTTCCAGGCATCCCCCACCATTTTTTCTCTCATTCTGATCAAGGCATCCTCCACCATTTCTACTCTCAGTCTGTTCCAGACATCCTCCGCCATTCATGCTCTCACGCTGTTCCAGGGACCTCCCACTACTTCTGCTCTCACTCTGTTCCCGGCATGCCCACCATTTCTTCTCTCAGTCTGTTCCAGGCATGCTCCACCATTTCTGTCCTCCGTCAGTTCCACACATCCTCCACCATTTCTGCTCTCAGTCTGTTCCAGGCATCCACCACTATTTCTGGTCTCATTCTGTTCCAGGCACCCAGCACCATTTCTGCTCTCAGTCTGTTCCAGACATCACCCAACATTTCTTCTCGCAGTCTGTTCCAGGCATTTACCACCATTTCTGCTCTCTGGTTGTTCCCGGCATACAGCAGCATTTCAGCTCTCAGTCAGTTCCTGGCATCCACCACCATTTCAGCTCCCAGTCTGTTCTAGGCTTCTCCCACCATTTCTGCTCTCAGTTTGTTCCAGGCATCTCCAACCATTTTCCTCTCATTGTGATCAAGGCATCCCCCACCATTACTGCTCTCAGTCTGTTCCAGACATCCTCCACCATTTCTGCTCTCACGCTGTTCCAGGCATCTCCCACTACTTCTGCTCTCACACTGTTCCAGGCATGCCCCTCCATTTCTGCTCTCACTCTGTTCCAGGCATCCTCCACCATTTCTGCTCTCAGTCTGTTAAAGGTATCCTCCACCATTTCTGATCTCAGTCTGTTTCAGGCATCCCTCACTACTTCAACTCTCAGTCTGTTCCAGGCATTCCCACCATTTCCGCTCTCACTCTGTTCCAGGCATCCCCCACTATTTCTGCTGTCACTCTGTTAGAGGCATCCTCCACCATTTCTGTTCTCAGTCTGTTCCAGGCATCCTCCACCATTTCTGCTCTCACGCTGTTCCAGGTATCTCCCACTACTTCTGCTGTCATTCCATTCCAGACATGCCCCACCATTTCTGCTTTCACTCTGTTCCAGGCATCCCCCACCATTTCTGCTCTGTCTGTTAAAGGCATCCTCCACCTTTTCTGCTCTCAGTCTGTTAAAGGTATCCTCCACCATTTCAGCTCTCAGTCTGATCCAGACATCCTCCACAATTTCATATCTCAGTATGTTCCAGGAATCCCCCAAACATTTCAGCTCTCAGTCTGATCCAGACATCCTCCACAATTTCAGATCTCAGTCTGTTCCAGGAATCCCCCAAACATTTCTGCTCTCAGTCTGATCCAGGAATCCTCCACAATTTCAGTTCTCAGTCTGTTCCAGGCATCCCTCACCATTTCTGCTCTCAGTCTGTTCCAGGCATCCTCACCATTTCTGCATTCAGTCTGTTCCAGGCATTGTGCACCATTTCTGCTCTTACTCTGTTCCAGGCATTCCCCACCATTTCTGCTTTAAGTCTGTTCCAGGCATCCTCCACCATTTCTGCTCTCACTCTGTTCCAGGCATCCTCCACCATTTCTGCTCTCAGTCTGTTCCAGACATCCTCCACCATTTCTGCTTTCAGTCTGTTAAAGAAACCAAGCACTGATTCTGCTCGCAGTCTGTTCCAGGCATTCAGCACTATCTCTGCTCTCCGTCTGTTCAAAGCATCCCTCAACATATCTGCTCTCAGTCTGTTCCAGGCATCCAGCACCAATTCTGCTCTTGGTATGTTCCAGGCATCCTCCACCTTTTTTTCTCTCATTCTGATCCAGGCATCCCCCACCATTTCTGCTCTCAGTATCTTCAATTCATCCAACACCATTTATTCTCTCAGGCTGTTCAAGGCATCGTCCACCCATTCTGCTCTCAGTCTGTTCCAAGCATCAAGCAGCATTTTCTGGTCTCAGCCAGTTCACGGCATCCCCCACCGTTTCTGCTGTCAGTCTGTGCCAGGCATCCCCCAACATTTCTGCTCTCAGTCTGTTACAGGCATTTACCACCATTTCTGCATGCAGTCTGTTTCAGGCATCCTCCACCATTTCTGCACTCAGCCTGTTCTAGACATCACCCACCATTTCTGCACTCAGTCTGTTCCAGGCATCTACCACCATTTCTGCTGTCTGGTTGTTCCTTGCATCTAGCAGCATTTCAGCTCTCAGTCTGTTCCTGGCATCCACCACCATTTCGCTCCCAGTCTGTTCAAGGCTTCTCCCACCATTTCTGCTCTCAGTTTCTTCCAGGCATCCCCCACCATTTTTTCTCTCATTCTGATAAAGACATCCCCCACTGTTTCTACTCTCAGTCTGCTCCAGACATCCCCCGCCATTTCTGCTCTCACACTGTTCCAGGCACCTCCAACTACTTCTGCTGTCACTCTGTTCAAGGCATGCCCCACCATTTCTGCTCTCAGTCTGTTCCAGGCATCCACCACTATTTCAGGTCTCATTCTGTTGCAGGCACCCATCACCATTTCTGCTCTCAGTCTGTTCCAGACATCACCAACCATTTCTGCTCTCTGTCTGTTCCAGACATCCAGCAGCATTTCAGCTCTCGGTCAGTTTCTGGCATCCACTACCATTTCAGCTCCCAGTCTGTTCTAGGCTTCTCCCACCATTTCTGCTCTCAGTTTTTTCCAGGCATCTCCCACCATTTTCCTCTCATTGTTATCAAGGCATCACCCACCATTACTGCTCTCAGTCTGTTCCAGACATCCTCCACCATTTCTGCTCTCAGTCTGTTCCAGGCATCCCTCACTACTTCAACTCTCAGTATGTTACAGTCATGACCCTCCTTTTCTGCTCTCACTGTGTTCCAGGCATCCCCCACCGTTTCTACCCTCAGTCTGTTCCAGGCATGCTACACCATTTCTGCCCTCAGTCTGTTCCAGGCATCCTCCATCATTTCTGCTCTTAGTCTGTTGAAGGCACCGTCCACCATTACTGCTCTCAGTCTGTTCCAGGCATTCCCACCATTTCCGCTCTCACTCTGTTCCAGGCATCCCCCACTATTTCTGCTGTCACTCTGTTAGAGGCATCCTCCACCATTTCTGTTCTCAGTCTGTTCCAGGCATCCTCCACCATTTCTGCTCTCACGCTGTTCCAGGTATCTCCCACTACTTCTGCTGTCATTCCATTCCAGACATGCCCCACCATTTCTGCTTTCACTCTGTTCCAGGCATCCCCCACCATTTCTGCTCTGTCTGTTAAAGGCATCCTCCACCTTTTCTGCTCTCAGTCTGTTAAAGGCATTGTCCACCATTACTGCTCTCAATCTGATCCAGGCAGACCACACCATTTTTGCTCTCACTCTATTCTACATATCCCCCACCATTTTGTCTCTCATTCGGATCCAGGCATCCTCCACCGTTTCTGCACTCAGTATGTTCCAGACATCCAACACCATTTATACTCTCAGGCTGTTCAAGGCATCGTCCATGCTTTCTGCTCTCTGTCTGTTCAGGCATCCTCCACCATTTCTGCACTCAGTCTGTTCCAGGCATCCACCACTATTTCTGGTCTCAGTCTGTTCCAGGCGTCCACCACCATTTCTGCTCTCTGTCTGTTCCAGACATCACCCACCATTTCTGCTCTCAGTCTGTTCCAGGCATCTACCACCATTTCTGCTCACTGGTTGTTCCCAGCATCCAGCAGTATTTCAGATCTCAGCCTGTTCCTGGCATCCACCACCATTTCTGCTCCCAGTCTGTTCCAGGCTTCTGCCATCATTTCTGCTCACAGTTTGTTCCAGGCATCCCTCACCATTTTTTCTCTCATTCTGATCAAGGCATCCCCCACCACTTCTACTCTCAGTCTGTTCCAGACATACTCCACCATTCCTGCTCTCGTGCTGTTCCAGGGACCTCCCACTACTTCTACTCTCACTCTGTTCCAGGCATGCCCACCATTTCTGTCTCAGTCTGTTCCAGGCATGCTCCACCATTTCTGTCCTCAGTCAGTTCCAGGCATTCTCCACCATTTCTGCTCTCAGTCTGTTCCAGGCATCCACCACTAATTCTGGTCTCATTCTATTCCACGCGCCCACCACCATTTCTGCTCTCAGTCTGTTCCAGACATCACCCACAATTTCTGCACTCAGTCTGTTCCAGGCATTTACCACCATTTCTGCTCTCTTGTTGTTCCCGGCATACAGCAGCATTTCAGCTCTCGGTCAGTTCCTGACATCCACCACCATTTCAGCTCCCAGTCTGTTCTAGGCTGCTCCCACCATTTCAGCTCTCAGTTTGTTCCAGGCATCCCCCACCATTTTTCCTCTCATTGTGATCAAGGCATCCCCCACCATTACTGCTCTCAGTCTGTTCCAGACATCCTCCACCATTTCTGCTCTCACGCTGTTCCAGGCATCTCCCACTACTTCTGTTCTCACACTGTTCCAGGCATGCACGACCATTGCTGCTCTCACTCTGTTCCAGGCATCCTCCACCATTTCTGCTCTCAGTCTGTTAAAGGTATCCTCCACCATTTCTGCTCTCAGTCTGTTCCAGGCATCCCTCACTATTTCAACTCTCAGTCTGTTACAGGCATGCCCCTCCTTTTCTGCTCTCACTGTGTTCCAGGCATTCCCCACCATTTCTTCCCTCAGTCTGTTCCAGACATGCTACACCATTTCTGCCCTCAGTCTGTTCCAGGCATCCTCCACAATTTCTGCTCTCACACTGTTCCAGATGTCTCCCACTGATTCTTCTCTCATTCCATTCCAGACATGCCCCACCATTTCTGCTCTCACTCTGTTCAAGGCATATCCCACCATTTTTGCTCTGTCTGTTAAAGGCATCCTCCACCTTTTCTGCTCTTAGTCTGTTAAAGGCATCCTCCACCATTTCAGCTCTCAGTCTGATCCAGACATCCTCCACAATTTCAGATCTCAGTCTGTTCCAGGAATCCCCCAAACATTTCAGCTCTCAGTCTGATCCAGACATCCTCCACAATGTCAAATCTCAGTCTGTTCCAGGAATCTCCCAAACATTTCTGCTCTCAGTCTGATCCAGGTATCATCCGCAATTTCAGATCTCAGTCTTTCCCAGACATCCCTCATCATTTCTGCTCTCAGTCTGTTCCAGGCATCCTCACCATTTCTGCATTCAGTCTGTTCCAAGCATTGTGCACCATTTCTGCTCTTACTCTGTTCCAGGCATTCCCCACCATTTCTGCTTTAAGTCTGTTCCAGGCATCCTCCACCATTTCTGCTCTCACTCTGTTCCAGGCATCCTCCACCATTTCTGCTCTCAGTCTGTTCCAGACATCCTCCACCATTTCTGCTTTCAGTCTGTTAAAGAAACCCAAGCACTGATTCTGCTCGCAGTCTGTTCCAGGCATTCAGCACTATCTCTGCTCTCCGTCTGTTCAAAGCATCCCCCAACATATCTGCTCTCAGTCTGTTCCAGGCATCCAGCACCAGTTCTGCTCTCGGTGTGTTCCAGGCATCCTTCACCTTTTTTTCTCTCATTCTGATCCAGGCATCCCCCACCGTTTCTGCTTTCAGTATCTTCAAGGCATCCAACATCATTTATACTGTCAGGCTGTTCAAGGCATCGTCCACCCTTTCTGCTCTCAGTCTGTTCCATGCATCCAGCAGCATTTTCTGGTCTCAGCCTGTTCGCAGCATCCCTCACCATTTCTGCTCTCATTCTGTACTAGGCATCCCCCAATATTTCTGCTCTCAGTCTGTTACAGGCATTTACCACCATTTCTGTATGCAGTCTGTTTCAGGCATCCTCCACAATTTCTGCTCTCAGTCTGTTAAAGACACCCCAGCACCGATTCTGCTCACAGTCTGTTCCAGGCATCCAGCACTAACTCTGCTCTCAGTCTGTTCCAAGCATCCCCCAGCATATCTGCTCTCAGTCTCTTCCAGACATCTAGCACCAATTCTGAACTCAGTATGTTCCAGGCATCCTCCACCATTTCTGCTCTCAGTCGGTTCCAGTCATCCAGCACCATTTGTGCTTTCAGTCTGATCAAGGAATCCTACACCGTTTTTGCTCTCAGTCTGTTACAGGTATCCCCCACCATTTTTTCTCTCACTCTGATCCAGGCATCCCCCACCATTTTTGCTCTCAGTACGTTCCAGGCATTCAACACCATTGATACTCTCAGGCTGTTCTAGGGTTTGTCCACCCTTTCTGCTCTCAGTCTGTTCCTTGCATCTAGCAGCATTTTCTGGTCTCAGTCTGTTCCCGGCATCCCCCACCGTTTCTGCTCTCAGTCTATGATTGGCATCGCCCAACATATCTGCTCTCAGTCTGTTACAGGCAATTACCACCATTTCTGCACTCAGCCTGTTCCAGGCTTCCACCACTATTTCTCGTCTCAGTCTGTTCCAGGTGTCCTCCACCATTTCTGCTCTCAGTCTGTTCCAGACATCACCCAACATTTCTGCTCTCAGTCTGTTCCAGGCATCTACCACCATTTCTGCTCTCTGGTTGTTCCCGGCATCCAGCAGCATTTCAGCTGTCATTCTGTTCTTGTCATCCACCACCATTTCTACTCCCAGTCTGTTCCAGGCTTCTCCCACCATTTCTTCTCTCAGTTTGTTCCAGACATCCACCACCATTTCAGCTCTCAGTCCTCTCCAGGCATCCAGCACCATTTCTGCTCTCAGTCTATTCCAGGCATCCACCACCTTTTCTGCACTCAGTCAGTTCCAGGCATCCTCTACCCTTTCTGCTCTCAGTCTGTTCCAGGCATCCAGCACCCTTTTGTGCTCTCAGTCTGATCCAGGCAGACCTCACCATTTTGCTCTCCTCTGTTCCACATATCCCCCACCATTTTTTCTCTCGTTCAGATCCTGGCATCCTCCAGTTTCTGCTCTCAGTATGTTCCAGGCATCCAACACCATTTATACTCTCAGGCTGTTCAAGGCATCGTCCACGCTTTCTGCTCTCTGTCTTTTCAAGCATCCTCCACCATTTCTGCACGCAGTCTCTTCCAAGCTTCCTCCACCATTTCTGCACTCAGCCTCTTCCAGGCATCCACCACTATTTCTGGTCTCAGTCTGTTCCAGGCGTCCACAACCATATCTACTCTCAGTCTGTTCCAGACATCACCCACCATTTCTGCTCTCAGTCTGTTCCAGGCATCTACCACCATTTCTGCACTCTGGTTGTTCCCAGCATCCAGCAGCATTTCAGCTCTCAGCCTGTTCCTGGCATCCACCACCATTTCTGCTCCCAGTCTGTTCCAGGCTTCTGCCACCATTTCTGCTCACAGTTTGTTCCAGGCATCCCTCACCATTTTTTCTCTCATTCTGATCAAGGCATCCCCCACCATTTCTACTCTCAGTCTGTTCCAGACATCCTCCACCATTCATGCTCTCACGCTGTTCCAGGGACCTCCCACTACTTCTGCTCTCACTCTGTTCCCGGTATGCCCACCATTTCTTCTCTCAGTCTGTTCCAGGCATGCTCCACCATTTCTGTCCTCCATCAGTTCCACACATCCTCCACCATTTCTGCGCTCAGTCTGCTCCAGGCATCCACCACTATTTCTGGTCTCATTCTGTTCCAGGCGCCCACCACCATTTCTGCTCTCAGTCTGTTCCAGACATCACCAACCATTTCTGCTCTCAGTCTGTTCCAGGCATTTACCACCATTTCTGCTCTCGGTTGTTCCGGCATCCAGCAGCATTTCAGCTCTCGGTCAGTTCCTGGCATCCACCACCATTTCATCTCCCAGTCTGTTCTATGCTTCTTCCACCATTTCTGCTCTCAGTTTTTCCAGGCTTCCACCATTTTTCCTCTCATTGTGATCAGGTATCCCCACCATTACTGCTCTCAGGCTGTTCCAGATATCCTCCACCATTTCTGCTCTCACACTGTTCCAGGCATGCCCCACCATTTCTGCTCTCACTCTGTTCCAGGCATCCTCCACCATTTCTGCTCTCAGTCTGTTAAAGGTATCCTCCACCATTTCTGCTCTCAGTCTGTTCCACACATCCCTCACTACTTCAGCTCACAGTCTGTTACTGGCATGCCCCTCCTTTTCTGCTTTCACTGTGTTCCAGGCATTCCCCACCATTTCTACCCTCAGGCTGTTCCAGGCATGCTACACCATTTCTGCCCTCAGTCTGTTCCAGGCATCCTCCATCATTTCTGTTCTCAGTCTGTTGAAGGCACCAACCACCATTACTGCTCTCAGTCTCTTCCAGGCGTCCCCCCACCATTTCTGCTCTCAGTCTGTTAGAGGCATCCTACACCATTTCTGTTCTCCGTCTGTTCCAGGCATCCTCCACCATTTCTGCTCTCACGTTGTTCCAGGTATCTCCCACTACTTCTGCTCTCATTTCATTACAGACATGCCCCACCATTTCTGCACTCACTCTGTTCCAGGCATCCTCCACCATTTCTGCTTTCAGTCTGTTAAAGCATGCTACACCATTTCTCCCCTCAGTCTGTCCCAGGCATCCTACACCTTTTCTGCTCTGTCTGTTAAAAGCATCCTCCACCTTTTCTGCTCTCAGTCTGTTAAAGGCATCCTCCACCATTTGAGCTCTCAGTCTGATACAGACATCTTCCACAATTTCAGATCTCAGTCTGTGCCAGGAATCCCCAAAACATTTCAGCTCTCAGTCTGATCCAGGTATCCTCCACAATTTCAGATCTCAGTCTGTTCCAGGCACCCTCACCATTTCCGCCTGCAGTCTGTTAAATGCATTGTGCACCATTTCTTCTCTTACTCTGTTCCAGGCATTCCCCACCATTTCTGCTTTAAGTCTGTTCCAGGCATCCTCCACCATTTCTGCTCTCACTCTGTTCCAGGCATCCTCCACTATTTCTGCTCTCAGTCTGTTCGAGGCATCCACCACCATTTCTGCTCTCAGTCTGTTAAAGACACCCAAGCACTGATTCTGCTGCTCGCAGTCTGTTCCAGGCATTCAGCACTATCTCTGCTCTCCGTCTGTTCAAAGCATCCTCCAACATATCTGCTTTCATTCTGTTCCAGGCATCCCCACTGTTTCTGCTCTCAATATCTTCCAGGCATCCAACACCATTTATACTCTCAGGCTGTTCAAAGCATCAGCCACCCTTTCTGCTCTCCGTCTGTTCCATACATCCAGCAGCATTTTCTGGTCTCAGCCTGTTCCCGGCATCCCCCACCATTTCTGATCTCAGTCTGTGCTAGGCATCCCCCAACATTTCTGCTCTCAATCTGTTACAGGCATTTACCACCATTTCTGCATTAAGTCTGATCCAGGCATCCTCCAGCATTTCTGCTCTCAGTCTGTTAAAGACACCCCAGCACTGATTCTGCTCTCAGTCTGTTCCAAGCATCCAGCACCAAATCTGCTCTCAGTATGTTCCAGGCATCCTCCACCATTTCTGCTCTCAGTCAGTTCCAGGCATCCAGCACCATTTGTGCTTTCAGTCTGATCAAGGAATCCTACACCATTTTTGCTGTCAGTCTGTTCCAGGGATACCCCACCATTTTTTCTCTCACTCTGATCCAGGCATCCCCCACCGTTTTTGCTCTCAGTACGTTCCAGGCATTCAACACCATTGATACTCTCAGGCTGTTCTAGGCATCGTCCACCCTTTCTGCTCTCAGTCTGTTACTTGCATCCAGCAGCATTTTCTGGTCTCAGCCTGTTCCCGGCATCCCCAACCGTTTCTGCTTTCAGTCTGTGATAGGCATCGCCCAACATATCTGCTCTCAGTCTGTTACAGGCAATTACCACCATTTCTGCACGCAGTCTGTTCCAGGCAGCCTTCACCATTTCTGCAATCAGCCTGTTCCAGGCATCCACCACTATTTCTCATCTCAGTCTGTTCCAGGTGTCCACCACCATTTCTGCTCTCAGTCTGTTCCAGACATCACCCAACATTTCTGCTCTCAGTCTGTTCCAGGCATCTACCACCATTTCTGATCTCTGTTTGTTTCCGGCATCCAGCAGCCTTTCAGCTCTCATTCTGTTCTTGTCATCCACCACCATTTCTACTCCCAGTCTGTTCCAGGCTTCTCCCACCATTTCTTCTCTCAGTTTGTTCCAGACATCCACCACCATTTCAGCTCTCAGTCCTCTCCAGGCATCCAGCACCATTTCTGCTCTCAGTCTATTCCAGGCATCCACCACCTTTTCTGCACTCAGTCAGTTCCAGGCATCCTCTACCCTTTCTGCTCTCAGTCTGTTCCAGGCATCCAGCACCCTTTTGTGCTCTCAGTCTGATCCAGGCAGACCTCACCATTTTTGCTCTCACTCTGTTCCACATATCCCCCACCATTTTTTCTCTCGTTCAGATCCTGGCATCCTCCACCGTTTCTGCTCTCAGTATGTTCCAGGCATCCAACACCATTTATACTCTCAGGCTGTTCAAGGCATCGTCCACGCTTTCTGCTCTCTGTCTTTTCAAGCATCCTCCACCATTTCTGCACGCAGTCTCTTCCAAGCTTCCTCCACCATTTCTGCACTCAGCCTCTTCCAGGCATCCACCACTATTTCTGGTCTCAGTCTGTTCAAGGCATCCACAACCATATCTGCTCTCAGTCTGTTCCAGACATCACCCACCATTTCTGCTCTCAGTCTGTTCCAGGCATCTACCACCATTTCTGCACTCTGGTTGTTCCCAGCATCCAGCAGCATTTCAGCTCTCAGCCTGTTCCTGGCATCCACCACCATTTCTGCTCCCAGTCTGTTCCAGGCTTCTGCCACCATTTCTGCTCACAGTTTGTTCCAGGCATCCCTCACCATTTTTTCTCTCATTCTGATCAAGGCATCCCCCACCATTTCTACTCTCAGTCTGTTCCAGACATCCTCCACCATTCATGCTCTCACGCTGTTCCAGGGACCTCCCACTACTTCTGCTCTCACTCTGTTCCCGGTATGCCCACCATTTCTTCTCTCAGTCTGTTCCAGGCATGCTCCACCATTTCTGTCCTCAGTCAGTTCCACACATCCTCCACCATTTCTGCGCTCAGTCTGCTCCAGGCATCCACCACTATTTCTGGTCTCATTCTGTTCCAGGCGCCCACCACCATTTCTGCTCTCAGTCTGTTCCAGACATCACCAACCATTTCTGCTCTCAGTCTGTTCCAGGCATTTACCACCATTTCTGCTCTCTGGTTGTTCCCGGCATCCAGCAGCATTTCAGCTCTCGGTCAGTTCCTGGCATCCACCACCATTTCATCTCCCAGTCTGTTCTATGCTTCTTCCACCATTTCTGCTCTCAGTTTGTTCCAGGCTTCCCCCACCATTTTTCCTCTCATTGTGATCAAGGTATCCCCCACCATTACTGCTCTCAGGCTGTTCCAGATATCCTCCACCATTTCTGCTCTCACACTGTTCCAGGCATGCCCCACCATTTCTGCTCTCACTCTGTTCCAGGCATCCTCCACCATTTCTGCTCTCAGTCTGTTAAAGGTATCCTCCACCATTTCTGCTCTCAGTCTGTTCCACACATCCCTCACTACTTCAGCTCACAGTCTGTTACTGGCATGCCCCTCCTTTTCTGCTTTCACTGTGTTCCAGGCATTCCCACATTTCTACCTCAGGCTGTTCCAGGCATGCTACACCATTTCTGCCCTCAGTCTGTTCCAGGCATCCTCCATCATTTCTGTTCTCAGTCTGTTGAAGGCACCAACCACCATTACTGCTCTCAGTCTCTTCCAGGCGTCCCCCCACCATTTCTGCTCTCAGTCTGTTAGAGGCATCCTACACCATTTCTGTTCTCCGTCTGTTCCAGGCATCCTCCACCATTTCTGCTCTCACGTTGTTCCAGGTATCTCCCACTACTTCTGCTCTCATTTCATTACAGACATGCCCCACCATTTCTGCACTCACTCTGTTCCAGGCATCCTCCACCATTTCTGCTTTCAGTCTGTTAAAAGCATGCTACACCATTTCTCCCCTCAGTCTGTCCCAGGCATCCTACACCTTTTCTGCTCTGTCTGTTAAAAGCATCCTCCACCTTTTCTGCTCTCAGTCTGTTAAAGGCATCCTCCACCATTTGAGCTCTCAGTCTGATACAGACATCTTCCACAATTTCAGATCTCAGTCTGTGCCAGGAATCCCCAAAACATTTCAGCTCTCAGTCTGATCCAGGTATCCTCCACAATTTCAGATCTCAGTCTGTTCCAGGCACCTCACCATTTCCACTGCAGTCTGTTAAATGCATTGTGCACCATTTCTTCTCTTACTCTGTTCCAGGCATTCCCCACCATTTCTGCTTTAAGTCTGTTCCAGGCATCCTCCACCATTTCTGCTCTCACTCTGTTCCAGGCATCCTCCACTATTTCTGCTCTCAGTCTGTTCGAGGCATCCACCACCATTTCTGCTCTCAGTCTGTTAAAGACACCCAAGCACTGATTCTGCTCGCAGTCTGTTCCAGGCATTCAGCACTATCTCTGCTCTCCGTCTGTTCAAAGCATCCTCCAACATATCTGCTTTCATTCTGTTCCAGGCATCCCCCACTGTTTCTGCTCTCAATATCTTCCAGGCATCCAACACCATTTATACTCTCAGGCTGTTCAAAGCATCAGCCACCCTTTCTGCTCTCCGTCTGTTCCATACATCCAGCAGCATTTTCTGGTCTCAGCCTGTTCCCGGCATCCCCCACCATTTCTGATCTCAGTCTGTGCTAGGCATCCCCCAACATTTCTGCTCTCAATCTGTTACAGGCATTTACCACCATTTCTGCATTAAGTCTGATCCAGGCATCCTCCAGCATTTCTGCTCTCAGTCTGTTAAAGACACCCCAGCACTGATTCTGCTCTCAGTCTGTTCCAAGCATCCAGCACCAAATCTGCTCTCAGTATGTTCCAGGCATCCTCCACCATTTCTGCTCTCAGTCAGTTCCAGGCATCCAGCACCATTTGTGCTTTCAGTCTGATCAAGGAATCCTACACCATTTTTGCTGTCAGTCTGTTCCAGGGATACCCCACCATTTTTTCTCTCACTCTGATCCAGGCATCCCCCACCGTTTTTGCTCTCAGTACGTTCCAGGCATTCAACACCATTGATACTCTCAGGCTGTTCTAGGCATCGTCCACCCTTTCTGCTCTCAGTCTGTTACTTGCATCCAGCAGCATTTTCTGGTCTCAGCCTGTTCCCGGCATCCCCCACCGTTTCTGCTTTCAGTCTGTGATAGGCATCGCCCAACATATCTGCTCTCAGTCTGTTACAGGCAATTACCACCATTTCTGCACGCAGTCTGTTCCAGGCAGCCTTCACCATTTCTGCAATCAGCCTGTTCCAGGCATCCACCACTATTTCTCATCTCAGTCTGTTCCAGGTGTCCACCACCATTTCTGCTCTCAGTCTGTTCCAGACATCACCCAACATTTCTGCTCTCAGTCTGTTCCAGGCATCTACCACCATTTCTGATCTCTGTTTGTTTCCGGCATCCAGCAGCCTTTCAGCTCTCATTCTGTTCTTGGCATCCACCACCATTTCTACTCCCAGTCTGTTCCAGGCTTCTCCCACCATTTCTTCTCTCAGTCTGCTCCAGGCATCCACCACCATTTCAGCTCTCAGTCCGCTCCAGGCATCCAGCACCATTTCTGCACTCAGTCAGTTCCAGGCATCCTCCACACTTTCTGCTCTCAGTCTGTTCCAGGCATCCAGCACCATTTGTGCTCTCAGTCTGATCCAGGCAGACCACACCATATTTGCTCTCACTCTGTTCCACATATCCCCCATCATTTTTTCTCTCATTCGGATCCAGGCATCCTCCACTGTTTCTGCTCTCAAAATATTCCAGGCATCCAACACCATTTATACTCTCAGGCTGTTCAAGGCATCGTCCACGCTTTCTGCTCTCGGTCTGTTCAGCCATCGTCCACCATTTCTGCATGCAGTCTCTTCCTGGCATCCTCCACCATTTTTGCACTCAGCCTGTTCCAGGCATCCACCACTATTTCTCGTCTCAGTCTGTTCCAGGCGTCCACCACCATTTCTGCTCTCAGTCTGTTCCAGACATCACCCACCATATCTGCTCTCAGTCTGTTCCAGGCATCTACCACCATTTCTGCTCTCTGGTTGTTCCCAGCATCCAGCAGCATTTCAGCTCTCAGCCTGTTACTGGCATCCACCACCATTTCTGCTCCCAGTCTGCTCCAGGCTTCTCCCACCATTTCTGCTCACAGTTTGTTCCAGGCATCCCCCACCATTTTTTCTCTCATTCTGATCAAGGCATCCCCCACCATTTCTACTCTCAGTCTGTTCAAGACATCCTCCACCAATCCTGCTCTCACGCTGTTCCAGGGACCTCCCACTACTTCTGCTCTCACTCTGTTCCAGGCATGCCCACTATTTCTTCTCTCAGTCTGTTCCAGGCATGCTCTATCATTTCTGTCCTCAGTCAGTTCCAGGCATCCTCCACCATTTCTGCTCTCAGTCTGTTCCAGGCATCCACCACTATTTCTGGTCTCATTCTGTTCCAGGCGCCCACCACCATTTCTGCTCTCAGTCTGTTCCAGACATCACCCACCATTTCTGCTCTCACTCTGTTCCAGGCATCCTCCACCATTTCTGCTCTCAGTCAGTTCCAGGCATCCAGCACCATTTGTGCTTTCAGTCTGATTAATGAATCCTTCTCCATTTTTGCTCTCACTCTGTTCCAGGGATCCCCCCACCATTTTTCTCTCACTCTGATCAAGGCATCCCCCACCATTTTTGCTCTCAGTACATTCCAGGCATTCAACACCATTGATACTATCAGGCTGTTCAAGGCATTGTCCACCCTTTCTGCTCTCAGTCTGTTCCATGCATCCAGCAGCATTTTCTGGTCTCAATCTGTTCCCGGCATCCCCCACCATTTCTGCTCTCAGTCTGTGATAGGCATCGCCCAACATATCTGCTCTCAGTCTGTTACAGGCAATTACCACCATTTCTGCACGCGCAGTCTGTTCCAGGCAGCCTCGACCATTTCTGCACTCAGCCTGTTCCAGGCATCCACCACTATTTCTCATCTCAGTCTGTCCCAGGTGTCCACCACCATTTCTGCTCTCAGTCTGTTCCAGACATCACCCAGCATTTCTACTCTCAGTCTGTTCCAGGCATCTACCACCATTTCTGCTCTCTGGTTGTTCCTGGCATCCAGCAGCATTTCAGCTCTCATTCTGTTCTTGGCATCCACCACCATTTCTACTCCCAGTCTGTTCCAGGCTTCTCCCAAAATTTCTTTTCTCAGTCTGTTCAAGGCATCCACCACCATTTCAGCTCTCAGTCTGCTCCAGGCATCCAACACCATTTCTGCTCTCAGTCTATTCCAGGCATCCACCACCATTTCTGCACTCAGTCAGTTCCAGGCATCCTCCACCATCTCTGCTCTCAGTCTGTTCCAAGCATACCCCACCATTTCTACTCTCAGTCTGTTCCAGGCATCCTCCACCATTTCTGCTGCTAGTCTGTTCCAGGCATCCAACACCATTTCTGCTCTCAGTCTGTTCCAGAAATCCACCACCATTTCTGCTCTCAGTCTGTTAAAGGCATCCTCCACCATTTCTGCTCTCAGTCTGTTCCAGACATCCCCCACTATTTCTGCTCTCAGTCTGTTCCAGGCATCCACCACCATTTCTGCTCTCACACTGTTCCAGGCATCCCCCACCATTTCTGCTCTAAGTCTGATCCAGGCATCCGCCACCATTTCTGCTCTCAGTCTGTTCCAGGCATCCCCCACTAGTAGTGCTCTCAGTCTGTTGCAGGCATACCCCACCATTTCTGCTCTCAGTCTGTTCCAGGCATCCCACACCATTTCTGATCCCAGACTGTTCCAAGCATCCCCCACCATTTCTGCACTAAGTCTGTTCCAGGCATTCGTCAGCATTTGTGCTCTCACTCTGTTCAAGGCATCCACCACCATTTCTGCTCTCAGTCTTTTCCAGGCATCCTCCACCATTTCTGCTCTCAGTCTGTTCCAGGCATCCAGCACCATTTCTGCTTTCAGTTTGTTCCATGCATGCCCCTCCATTTCTGCTCTCACTCTGTTCCAGGCATTCCCCACTATTTCTTCCCTCAGTCTGTTCCAGGAATGCTACACCATTTCTGCCCTCAGTGTGTTCCAGGTATCCCCCACCATTACAGCTCTCACTCTGTTCCAGTCATGCTCCACCATTTCTGCTCTCCATCTATTAAAAGTATCCTCCACCATTTCTGCTCTCAGTCTGTTCCAGGCATCCTCCACTATTTCTGCTCTCCGTCTGTTAAAGGCATCCTCCACCATTTCTGCCCTCACGCTGTTCCAGGCATCACCCACTACTTTTGCTCTTACTCTGTTCCAGACATGCCCCGCCATTTCTTCTCTCACTCTGTTCCTGGCATCCCCCAGTATTTCTGCCCTCAGTCTGTTACTAGCATGCTACACCATTTATCCCCTCAGTCTGATCCAGGAATCCTGTACCATATCTCCTCTCATTCTGTTCCAGGCATCCTCAACCATTTCTGCTCTCAGTCTATTAAAGACATCCCAGCACTGATTCTGCTCGCAGTCTGTTCCAGTTATCCAGCACTATCTCTGCTCTCAGTGTGTTCAAAGCATCCCCCTAGAAATCTTGTCTCAGTCTGTTCCAGGCATCCAGCACCAATTCTGAACTTAGTATGTTCCAGGCATCCTCCACCCTTTCTGCTCTCAGTCTGTTCCAGGCATCCAGCCCCATTTGTGCTCTCAGTCTGATCCAGGCAGACCACACCATTTTTGCTCTCACTCTGTTCCACATATCCCCCCACCATTTTTTCTCTCATTCAGATCCAGGAATCCCTCACCGTTGCTGCTCTCAGTATATTCCAGGCATCCAACACCATTTATACTGTCAGACTGTTCCAGGCATCCACCACCATTTCTGCTCTAAGTCTGATCCAGACATCATCCACCATTTCTGTTCTCAGTCTGTTCCAGGCACCTACCACCATTTCTGCTCTGTGGTTGTTCCCGGCATCCAGCAGCATTTCAGCTCTCAGCCTGTTCCTGGCATCCACCACCATTTCTGCTCCCAGTCTTTCCAGGCTTCTCCCATCATTTCCGCTCACAGTTTGTTCGAGACATCCCCCACAATTTTTTCACTCATTTTGACCAAGGCATCCCCAACTGTTTCTACTCTCAGTCTGTTCCAGACATCCTCCGCCATTTCTACTCTCACGCAGTTCTAGGGACCTCCCACTACTTCTGCTCTCACTCTGTTCCAGGCATGCCCCACCATTTCTGCTCTCAATCTGTTCCAGGCATGCTCCACTATTTCTGTCCTCAGTCAGTTCCAAGCTTCCTCCACCATTTCTGCTCTCAGTCTGTTCCAGGCATCCACCACTATTTCTGGTCTCATTCTGTTCCAGGCGCTCACCACCATTTCTGCTCTCAGTCTGTTCCAGACATCACCCAACATTTCTGCTCTCAGTCTGTTCCAGACATCCTCCACTATTTCTACTCTCACGCAGTTCTAGAGACCTCCCACTACTTCTGCTCTCACTCTGTTCCAGGCATGCCCCACCATTTCTGCTCTCAATCTGTTCCAGGCATGCTCCACCATTTCTGTCCTCAGTCAGTTCCAAGCTTCCTCCATCATTTCTGCTCTCAGTCTGTTCCAAGCATCCACCACTATTTCTGGTCTCATTCTGTTCCAGGCGCTCACCACCATTTCTGCTCTCAGTCTGTTCCAGACATCACCGAACATTTCTGCTCTCAGTCTGTTCCAGGCATTTACCACCATTTCTGCTCTCTGGTTGTTCCCAGCATCCAGCAGCATTTCAGCTCTCGGTCAGTTCCTGGCATCCACCACCATTTCTACTCCCAGTCTGTTCCAGGCTTCTCCCAAAATTTCTTTTCTCAGTCTGTTCAAGGCATCCACCACCATTTCAGCTCTCAGTCTGCTCCAGGCATCCAACACCATTTCTGCTCTCAGTCTATTCCAGGCATCCACCACCATTTCTGCACTCAGTCAGTTCCAGGCATCCTCCACCATCTCTGCTCTCAGTCTGTTCCAAGCATACCCCACCATTTCTACTCTCAGTCTGTTCAGGCATCCTCCACCATTTCTGCTGCTAGTCTGTTCCAGGCATCCAACACCATTTCTGCTCTCAGTCTGTTCCAGAAATCCACCACCATTTCTGCTCTCAGTCTGTTAAGGCATCCTCCACCATTTCTGCTCTCAGTCTGTTCCAGACATCCCCCACTATTTCTGCTCTCAGTCTGTTCCAGGCATCCACCACCATTTCTGCTCTCACACTGTTCCAGGCATCCCCCACCATTTCTGCTCTAAGTCTGATCCAGGCATCCGCCACCATTTCTGCTCTCAGTCTGTTCCAGGCATCCCCCACTAGTAGTGCTCTCAGTCTGTTGCAGGCATACCCCACCATTTCTGCTCTCAGTCTGTTCCAGGCATCCCACACCATTTCTGATCCCAGACTGTTCCAAGCATCCCCACCATTTCTGCACCAAGTCTGTTCCAGGCATTCGTCAGCATTTGTACTCTCACTCTGTTCAAGGCATCCACCACCATTTCTGCTCTCAGTCTTTCCAGGCATCCTCCACCATTTTCTCAGTCTTTTCCAGGCATCCAGCACCATTTCTGCTTTCAGTTTGTTCCATGCATGCCCCTCCATTTCTGCTCTCACTCTGTTCCAGGCATTCCCCACTATTTCTTCCCTCAGTCTGTTCCAGGAATGCTACACCATTTCTGCCCTCAGTGTGTTCCAGGTATCCCCCACCATTACAGCTCTCACTCTGTTCCAGTCATGCTCCACCATTTCTGCTCTCCATCTATTAAAAGTATCCTCCACCATTTCTGCTCTCAGTCTGTTCCAGGCATCCTCCACTATTTCTGCTCTCCGTCTGTTAAAGGCATCCTCCACCATTTCTGCCCTCACGCTGTTCCAGGCATCACCCACTACTTTTGCTCTTACTCTGTTCCAGACATGCCCCGCCATTTCTTCTCTCACTCTGTTCCTGGCATCCCCCAGTATTTCTGCCCTCAGTCTGTTACTAGCATGCTACACCATTTATCCCCTCAGTCTGATCCAGGAATCCTGTACCATATCTCCTCTCATTCTGTTCCAGGCATCCTCAACCATTTCTGCTCTCAGTCTATTAAAGACATCCCAGCACTGATTCTGCTCGCAGTCTGTTCCAGTTATCCAGCACTATCTCTGCTCTCAGTGTGTTCAAAGCATCCCCCTAGAAATCTTGTCTCAGTCTGTTCCAGGCATCCAGCACCATTTCTGAACTTAGTATGTTCCAGGCATCCTCCACCCTTTCTGCTCTCAGTCTGTTCCAGGCATCCAGCCCCATTTGTGCTCTCAGTCTGATCCAGGCAGACCACACCATTTTTGCTCTCACTCTGTTCCACATATCCCACCACAATTTTTTCTCTCATTCAGATCCAGGAATCCCTCACCGTTGCTGCTCTCAGTATATTCCAGGCATCCAACACCATTTATACTGTCAGACTGTTCCAGGCATCCACCACCATTTCTGCTCTAAGTCTGATCCAGACATCACCCACCATTTCTGTTCTCAGTCTGTTCCAGGCACCTACCACCATTTCTGCTCTGTGGTTGTTCCGGCATCCAGCAGCATTTCAGCTCTCAGCCTGTTCCTGGCATCCACCACCATTTCTGCTCCCAGTCTTTCCAGGCTTCTCCCATCATTTCTGCTCACAGTTTGTTGAGACATCCCCACAATTTTTCCTCATTTTGACCAAGGCATCCCCAACTGTTTCTACTCTCAGTCTGTTCCAGACATCCTCCGCCATTTCTACTCTCACGAGTTCTAGGGACCTCCCTACTTCCTGCTCTCCCACTCTGTTCCAGGCATGCCCACCATTTCTGTCTCAATCTGTTCCAGGCATGCTCCACTATTTCTGTCCTCAGTCGTTCCAAGCTTCCTCCACCATTTCTGCTCTCAGTCTGTTCCAGGCATCCACCACTATTTCTGGTCTCATTCTGTTCCAGGCGCTCACCACCATTTCTGCTCTCAGTCTGTTCCAGACAACACCCAACATTTCTGCTCTCAGTCTGTTCCAGACATCCTCCACTATTTCTACTCTCACGCAGTTCTAGAGACCTCCCACTACTTCTGCTCTCACTCGGTTCCAGGCATGCCCCACCATTTCTGCTCTCAATCTGTTCCAGGCATGCTCCACCATTTCTGTCCTCAGTCAGTTCCAAGCTTCCTCCATCATTTCTGCTCTCAGTCTGTTCCAAGCATCCACCACTATTTCTGGTCTCATTCTGTTCCAGGCGCTCACCACCATTTCTGCTCTCAGTCTGTTCCAGACATCACCCAACATTTCTGCTCTCAGTCTGTTCCAGGCATTTACCACCATTTCTGCTCTCTGGTTGTTCCCAGCATCCAGCAGCATTTCAGCTCTCGGTCAGTTCCTGGCATCACCACCATTCTGCTCCCAGTCTGTTCAAGCTTCTTCCACCATTTCTGCTCTCAGTTTGTTCCGGGCATCCCCACCATTTTTCCTCTCATTCTGATCATGGCATCCCCCACCATTACTGCTCTCAGTCTGTTCCAGACATCCTCCACCATTTCTGCTCTCACACTGTTCCAGCCATCTCCCACTACTTCAGCTCTCACACTGTTACAGGCATGCCCCACCATTTCTGCTCTCACTGTGTTCCAGGCATCCTCCACGATTTCTGCTCTCAGTCTGTTAAAGGTATCCTCCACCATTTCTGCTCTCAGTCTATTCCAGGCATCCCCCACAACTTCAACTCTCAGTCTGTTACAGGCATGCCCCTCCATTTCTGCTCTCACTCTGTTCCAGGCATCCCCCACCATTTCTACCCTCAGTCTGTTCCAGGCATCCTCCACCATTACTGCTTGCAGTCTGTTCCAGGCATCCCCCACTATTTCTGCTCTCAGTCTGTTAGAGGCATCCTCCACCATTTCAGTTCTCAGTCTGTTCCAGGCATCCTCCACCATTTCTGCTCTCACGCTGTTCCAGGTACCACCCACTACTTCTGCTCTCATTCTGTTCCAGACATGCCCCACCATTACTCCTCTCACTCTTTTCCAGGCATCCCCCACCATTTCTGCCCTCAGTCTGTTCCAATCATGCTACACCATTTCTCCCCTCAGTCTGTTCCAGGCATCCTCCACCTTTTCTGCTCTCAGTCTGTTAAAGGCATCCTCCACAATTTCAGATCTCAGTCTGTTGCAGGCATCCCCCACCATTTCTGCTCTAAGTCTGTTCCATGCATTCGTCAGCATTTGTGCTCTAAATCTGTCCTAGGCAACCAGCACCATTTCTGTTCTCTGTCTGTTCCAGGAATCCACCACCATTTCTACTCTCAGTCTTTTCCAGGCATCCTCCACCATTTCGTCTCTCAGTCTGTTCCAGGCGTCCACCACCATTTCTGCTTTCAGTCTTTTCTAGACATCCTCCAGAATTTCTGTTCTCACTCTGTTCCAGGCATTCCCCACTATTTCTTCCCTCGGTCTGTTCCAGGCATGCTTCACCATTTCTGCCCTCAGTCTGCTCCAGGCATCCCCCACCATTTCAGCTCTCAGTCTGTTCCAGGCATCCCCCACCATTTCAGCTCTCAGGCTGTTCCAGGCATCCCCCACTATTTCTGCTGTCACTCTGTTAAAGGCATCCTCCACCATTTCTGTTCTCAGTCTGTTCCAGGCATTCTCCACCATTATTGCTCTCACACTGTTCGAGGCATCTCCCACTACTTCTGCTCTCACTCTGTTGCAGACATGTCCCACCATTTCTGCTCCCATTCTGTTCCAGGCAGCCCCCACCATTTCTCCTCTCAGTCTGTTCCTGGCATCCTCCACCATTTCTGCTCTCAGTCAATTAAAGGCATCCTTCACCATTTCAGCTTTCATTGTAGATCCAGGCATCCTCCAAAATTGCAGATCTCAGTCTGTTCCAGGCATCCACCACCATTTCAGCTCTCAGTCTGATCCAGGCAATCTCCACAATTTCAGATCTCAGTCTGTTCCAGTCATCCTTCCCCATTCCTGCTCTCAGTCTTTTCCGGGCATCCTCACCATTTCTACTATCACTCTGTTCCAGGCATCCCCAACCATTTCTGCCCTCAGTCTGTTCCAGGCATCCTCACCATTTCTGCTTTAAGTCTGATCCAGACATCCTACACCATTTCTCATCTCACTTTGTTCCAGGCATCCTCCACCATTTCAGCTCTCAGACTGTCCCAGACATCCTCCACCATTACTGCTTGCAGTCTGTTCCAGGCATCCCCCACTATTTCTGCTCTCAGTCTGTTAGAGGCATCCTCCACCATTTCAGTTCTCAGTCTGTTCCAGGCATCCTCTACCATTTCTGCTCTCACGCTGTTCCAGGTACCACCCACTACTTCTGCTCTCATTCTGTTCCAGACATGCCCCACCATTACTCCTCTCACTCTTTTCCAGGCATCCCCCACCATTTCTGCCCTCAGTCTGTTCCAATCATGCTACACCATTTCTCCCCTCAGTCTGTTCCAGGCATCCTCCACCTTTTCTGCTCTCAGTCTGTTAAAGGCATCCTCCACAATTTCAGATCTCAGTCTGTTGCAGGCATCCCCACCATTCTGCTCTAAGTCTGTTCCATGCATTCGTCCAGCATTGTGCTCTCAATCTGTCCTAGGCAACCAGCACCATTTCTGTTCTCTGTCTGTTCCAGGAATCCACCACCATTTCTACTCTCAGTCTTTTCCAGGCATCCTCCACCATTTCGTCTCTCAGTCTGTTCCAGGCGTCCACCACCATTTCTGCTTTCAGTCTTTTCTAGGCATCCTCCAGAATTTCTGTTCTCACTCTGTTCCAGGCATTCCCCACTATTTCTTCCCTCGGTCTGTTCCAGGCATGCTTCACCATTTCTGCCCTCAGTCTGCTCCAGGCATCCCCCACCATTTCAGCTCTCAGTCTGTTCCAGGCATCCCCACCATTTCAGCTCTCAGGCTGTTCCAGGCATCCCCCACTATTTCTGCTGTCACTCTGTTAAAGGCATCCTCCACCATTTCTGTTCTCAGTCTGTTCCAGGCATTCTCCACCATTATTGCTCTCACACTGTTCGAGGCATCTCCCACTACTTCTGCTCTCACTCTGTTGCAGACATGTCCCACCATTTCTGCTCCCATTCTGTTCCAGGCAGCCCCCACCATTTCTCCTCTCAGTCTGTTCCTGGCATCCTCCACCATTTCTGCTCTCAGTCAATTAAAGGCATCCTTCACCATTTCAGCTTTCATTGTGATCCAGGCATCCTCCAAAATTGCAGATCTCAGTCTGTTCCAGGCATCCACCACCATTTCAGCTCTCAGTCTGATCCAGGCAATCTCCACAATTTCAGATCTCAGTCTGTTCCAGTCATCCTTCCCCATTTCTGCTCTCAGTCTTTTCCGGGCATCCTCACCATTTCTACTATCACTCTGTTCCAGGCATCCCCAACCATTTCTGCCCTCAGTCTGTTCCAGGCATCCTCACCATTTCTGCTTTAAGTCTGATCCAGACATCCTACACAATTTCTCATCTCACTTTGTTCCAGGCATCCTCCACCATTTCAGCTCTCAGACTGTCCCAGACATCCTCCACCATTTCTGCTCTCAGTCTGTTAAAGACAACCCAGCACTGATTCTGCTCTAAGTCTGTTCCAGGCATCCAGCATCAATTCTGCTCTCAGTATGTTCCAGGCATCCTCCACCTTTTTTTCTCTCATTCTGATCCAGGCATCCCTCACCGTTTCTGCTCTCAGTATCTTCCAGGCATCCAACACCATTTATTCTCTCAGGCTGTTCAAGGCATCATCCACCCTTTCTGCTCTCAGTCTTTTCCATGCATCCAGCAGCATTTTCTGGTCTCAGTCTGTTCCTGGCATCCCCCACCATTTCTGCTCTCAGTCTGTGCCAGGCATCCCCATCATTTCTGCTCTCAGTCTGTTACAGGCATTTACCACCATTTCTGCATGCAATCTGTTTCAGGCATCCTCCACCATTTCTGCTCACAGTCTGTGATAGGCATCCACTAATATTTCTGGTCTTAGTCTGTTTCAGGCGTCCACCACCATTTCTGCTCTCAGTCTGTTCAAGTCATCACCCACCATTTCTGCTCTCAGTCTGTTCCAGTCATCTACCACCATTTCTGCTCTCTGGTTGTTCCCGGCATCCAGCAGCATTTCAGCTCTCAGTCTGTTCCTGGCATCCACCACCATTTCTGCTCCCAGTCTGATCCAGGCTTCTCCCACCATTTCTACTCTCAGTTTGTTCCCAGCATCCCCCACCATTTTTGCTCTCATTCTGATCAAGGCATCCCCCACCGTTTCTACTCTCAGTCTATTCCAGACATCCACCGCCAATTCTGCTCTCACACTGTTCCAGGCACCTCCCACTACTCCTGCTGTCACTCTGTTCCAGGCATGCCCCACCATTTCTGTCCTCAGTCAGTTCAAGGCATCCTCCACCATTTCTGCTCTCAGTTTGTTCCGGGCATCTACCGCTATTTCAGGTCTCATTCTGTTGCAGGCATCCACCACCATTTCTGCTCTTAGTCTGTTCCAGACATCACCCACCATTTCTGCTCTTAGTCTGTTTCAGGCATTTACCACCATTTCTGCTCTCTGGTTGTTCCCGACATCCAGCAGCATTTCAGCTCTCAGTCTGTTCCAGGCATCCACCACCATTTCTGCTCCCAGTCTGTTCCAGGCTTCTCCCATAATTTCTGTTCTCAGTTTGTTCCAGGCATCCCCAACCATTTTTTCTCTCATTCTGATCAAGGCATGCCCCACCGTTTCTGCTCTCACTCTGTTCCAGGCATGCCCCTCCATTTCTGCTCTCACTCTGCTCCAGGCATCCTCCACCATTTCTACTCTCAGTCTGTTCCAGGCATCCCCCATCATTTCTACCCTCAGTCTGTTCCAGGCATCCTCCACCATTTCTGCTCTCAGTCTGTTAAAGGCATCGTCCATCATTACTGCTCTCAGTCTGTTCCAGGCATCCCCACCATTTCAGCACTCAGTCTGTTCCAGGTATCCCCCACTATTTCTGCTCTCATTCTGTTAGAGTCATCCTCCACTATTTCGGTTCTAAGTCTGTTCCAGGCATCCTCCACCAATTCTGCTCTCAGTCTGTTAAAGACACCCCAGCACTGATTCTGCTCGCAGTCTGTTCCAGGCAACCAGCACTATCTCTGTTCTCAGTGTGTTCAAAGCATCCCCCAACAAATCTTGTCTCAGTCTGGTCCAGGCATCCAGCACCAATTCTGAACTCAGTTTGTTCCAGGCATCCTCCACCCTTTCTGCTCTCAGTCTGTTCCAGGAATCCAGCACCATTTACTCTCTCAGTCTGATCCAGACAGACCACACCATTTTTGCTCTCACTCTGTTCAACGTATCCCCCACATTTTTTCTCTCATTCAGGTCCAGGCATCCCACACCGTTTCTGCTCTCAGTATGTTCCAGGCATTCAACACCATTTATACTCTGAGGCTGTTCAAGGCATCATCCACCGTTTCTGCTCTCTGTCTGTGCCAGACATCCCCCAACATTTCTGCTTTCAGTCTGTTACAGGCATTTACCACCATTTCTGCACGCAGTCTCTTCCAGGCATCCTCCACCATTTCTGCACTCAGCCTGTTCCAGGCATCCTCCACTATTTCTGGACTCAGTCTGTTCCAGACATCACCCACCATTTCTGCTCTCTGGTTGTTCCCGGCATCCAGCAGCATGTCAGCTCTCAGTCTGTTCCTGGCAACCACCACCATTTCTGCTCCCAGTCCGATCCAGGCTTCTCCCACCATTTCTACTCTCAGTTTGTTCCAGGCATCCCCCACCATTTTTTCTCTCATTCTGATCAAGGCATCCCCCACCGTTTCTACTCTCAGTCTGTTCCAGACATCCTCTGCCAATTCTGCTCTCACACTGTTCCAGGCACCTCCCACTACTTTTGCTCTCACTCTGTTCCAGGCATGCCCCACCATTTCTGTCCTCAAGTCAGTTCCAGGCATCCTCCTCCATTTCTGCTCTCAGACTGTTTAAGGCATCCACCACTATTTCTGGTCTCGTTCTGTTCCAGGCGCCCACCACCATTTCTGCTCTCAGTCTGTTCCAGACATCACCCACCATTTCTGCTCTCAGTCTGTTCCAGGCATTTACCACCATTTCTGCTCTCTGATTGTTCCCGGCATCCAGCAGCATTTCAGCTATTGGTCAGTTCCTGGCATCCCCCACCGTTACTGCTCTCAGTCTGTTCCAGACGTCCTCCACCATTTCTGCTCTCAGTCTGTTATAGGTATCCTCCACCATTTCTGCTCTAAGTCTGTTCCAGACATCCCCTACTACTTCAGCTCTCACACTGTTCTAGGCACCCCCCACTATTTCTGCTGTCACTCTGTTAAAGGCATCCTCCACCATTTCTGTTCTCAGTCTGATCTAGTCATTCCCACCATTTCAGCTCTCACTCTATTCCAGGCTTCCCCCACCATTTCTACCCTCAGTCTGTTCCAGGTATGCTACACCATTTCTGCCCTCAGTCTGTTCCAGGCATCCTCCATCATTTCTTCTCTCAGTCTTTTGAAGGCACCGTCCACCATTACTGCTCTCAGTCTGTTCCAGGCATTCCCACCATTTCAGCTCTCACACTGTTCTAGGCATCCCCCCTATTTCTGCTGTCACTCTGTTAGAGGCATCCTCCACCATTTCTGTTCTCAGTCTGTTCCAGGCATCCTCCACCATTTCTGCTCTCACGCTGTTTCAGGTATCTCCCACTACTTCTGCTCTCATTCTGTTCCAGACATGCCCCACCATTTCTGCTCTCACTCTGTTCCAGGCATTCCCCACCATTTCTCCCCTCAGTCTGTTCCAGGCATCATCCACCTTTTCTGCTCTCAGTCTGTTAAGGGCATCCTCCACCATTTCACCTCTCAGCTGATACAGAAATCCTCCACAATTTCAGATCTCAGTCTGTTTCAGGCATCTCCCAACATTTCAGCTCTCAGTCTGATGCATGCATCCTCCACAATTTCAGATCTCAGTCTGTTCCAGGCATCTCTCATCATTTCTGCCCTCAGTCTATTCCAGGCATCCTCACCATTTCTGCTTTCAGTCCTTTCCAGGCATCCTCACCATTTCTGCATTCAGTCTGTTCCAGGCATTGTGCACCATTTCTGCTCTTACTCTGTTCCATGCATTCCCCACCATTTCTACTTTAAGTCTAATCCAGGCGTCCTCCTCCATTTCTGCTCTCACTCTGTTCCAGCATCCTCCAGAGTTTCTGCTCTCAGTCTGTTCCAGGCATCCTCCACCATTTCTGCTCTCAGTCTGTTAAAGACACCCCAGCACTAATTCTGCTCAACAGTTTGTTCCAGGCATCCAGCACTTTCTCTGCTCTCAGTCTGTTCCAAGTATCCCCCATCATCTCTATTCGCAGTCTGTTCCAGGAATCCAGCACCAATTCTGCTCTCAGTATGTTCCAGGTATCCAGCACCAGTTGTGCTCTCAGTCTGATCCATGCCTCCCACACCATTTTTGCTTTCAGTCTGTTCCAGGTATCCCCCACCATTTTTATGTTTGCTTGTACACATGTGCAAGAAACATAGTGCCATCTTCTGAGTTTTTCAGAGGTGTGTCAGCATCTTCCAATTCAGTCAGTGTGTTTGCAGGCATGATCACAGTTCTCCAATCACTGCTGAAGCTGTCTATGACAGCAGTTGAAAATGCAGTGGCATACAGTTGAAAGAGGGAGCTACGCTTCAGTGAGCAGCCCCACACACACACACAGATCAACTGTGTCAGTTGCCTGTTAGGATGGTGGTAGTCTTGTCTAGCTAGAGACAAGCCACATCATTACTTTAATAAACTGTTCCTGCCAAAGCAGGACCACCAAAATGTGTGGGTGCCTAACAGTCCTTGCACACGCCAGCTCTCCAAAGCAAACCTTCATGGACTCCATGGGTTCTAATCCTCCAGAAGAAAAAACCTCAGCATTTGATGTAAAACTCAGGCTTCGTTGTATGTGTAATTCCAAGCGTTTTCTCTTACTAGACTGTGTCAGTGTGAACTCCCCGCTGCTAAAACCTTTGCAAACGAACTTGAGTGTACTGTACTACCTGCAGCTGAAGCAAAGATTAGCCAGAATGCACAAAGGAGAACATACTGCTATGCATTTCAGCAGCAGCCATTGGGGAGGTTTTCATGACTGGAAGCACTTTAATGCGCCTTTTAGTGCTGTCGTATACACACCTGTGTGGTAATTCACTAAACTACACACTTAGTCTGGTAATGCAGCTTCAAAATATTTTTTCTCTGGTTGCCATGAGCTGGCATTTAGACAGAATCACAGTCTTTTCTCAAATCAGATGCTAAATGAAGTCACATAACCTTGTGACCCTAAACATCTTAGGGTTGGACATGTGCCCTAACAAAATAGCGAAAACTAGGTATAGAAAAAGAAAACACAAATTCTGCCATAGCTCACAATCGAATCCACCCTTTTCTCCGGTGAATCTGAAGCCGCTTAACAGCCCACCCCTGGGTGCTCATGCACTCCCTCCCCCCGCACAAAATATGGCCAACGGGGGTGCTGTTGCATTTTATTTCATAATTTCCTGATCCTGTTGCTGCCACCATACTGATACAGTAATACTTTTTACGGCTCAAAACTGCTTGACATTAGATGAATTATAAATGACATCCCTGTTTGACGCTGTGGTGCGGAATATGGTGGTGCTCAAATTTTAAGCCAAGTATTACATGCAGATATGTTGTTTGACTCATGTCACTTATCATTTTATACATCTATTAATTTTTTCAATTCACTTTTGCTGACAGATGTTGATCATGAGGATTCTGGTGTCACAATTCAGTTCAGCGACGTGTAACATCTTAGTGCAGATGCTAAGTAACTGTTTTAAAATGCTGAAAAAGTTAACAGTCATGAAAATGCATGAACTTCTTTCTTCAGTGCCTGGAGCTGTAGTGGTGTTATTGGCAAGTGCATGTCCCTTTGCTCCAGATCTATCAGTGAGATGTCTATTCTGTGTAATGGACAGTGGCTGAATGTTATCAGCTGACAGTTTTCATTTCATTATCAACAGATAATTATTCAGGGCTTTTCAAATGCAACTTTGCTGGTAGCACGTTTCATGCCTCCAAGTGTCTCATCAGTTAGTGGTTATATCTTAACCAATGATCAAACGTGTGAAAAGATTTGCCGCTGAGAATGTAAATGCCAATCCACCTAAGCACCTTTAGGCTGCAAACATAATTTGAATGTATAGGGATTCTAGACCGGTGTATCACTCCGTGGCACAGCAACAGTTAATAAGTTTAAGCACATTCTCAGGACATTGTTTCACTTGCCCCCTCTCCCCACTACGATCCTGGTCACCTGAAATAAACCTGACATTTTAGTATCTGTTTTACATCTTGGCTCAGTTAGGCAATCACCGCTGTAAGAACATAAATGGACATATAAATGGGGACTGTAAGAACATGCCGTGGGTGCTTGTGCCTTAGTCCAGCTGTGCAACATCAGCTTGAAGCTCAGGTAGGGCTTACTGTCTACCACATTGTTCACCCCCCCATGTACCTGTACCATTTCACATCCTCCCTTGCCTTAATCCAGCTGTGCTACATCAGCCTGAAGCTCTGGTAGGGCTTACTGTCTACCACTTTGTTCACCCCCAATGTACCTGCACCATTTCACATCCTCCTTGTTCTACAGTGGTGGATCCCTCATTCATCCGTCACATATGCGCGCACAAAAAAAAAAGGTCTTCAAAATTAAGATACATTTATTATGTTTATGTTTGCTTGCACATTTGCAGAAACATAGTGCCATCATCAATTTTGGAGTGTGTCACCTGCTCTTCCAATTCATTGTGTTGGCAGGCACGGCCCCTGTAAGCCAATGCATGCTAGAGCTGTCTATGACAAGCTCCAAAATGCAGTGGCATACAGTTCAAAGGGGGGAGCTATGCTTCAGTGAGCAGTGATAAGATATCACTTGCACATGCACAGCTCCCTCCACACATGCACATGCAGGCGTGCGTGCCCCCGGCACGCACGCACCCTCTGTACAGCTGATGGGGGTGCCCAATCCCCCGTCTGCTGTGCTGGGCTCCCCCACCCTACCAAAGCCTTCCAAATGCCATGCTGGGTGCCCACCACAGCGTGGCAACTCATGATATAGCCGGGGGGTGCCCAATCCCCCGTCGGCTTCACTGTCCTCACCCCAAGTACTGGGTGCCGCTGGGGAGCCCACCCCAGCATGGCAAATGTCCTACATTGTCATTGGAAACAAAGAACACCTGTAAGAAAAACTGTCCCCGTGGTCTCCTGGCCCCCTCCACAACCGCACCGCCCACTCGCACCCTGCTCCCCACCCCCTCACCCCATACTTACCTCCGGACCTTGGCGCGATGATCTTAGGTGAACCAGGCTCACGTCTGCACTCTTCAAAGCGACCACGAACTGAGGAAATGCCAATGCGTGTGTAATGGGCTAGATATGGGGTTTTCAACTTTGTTGCATATCTCAGAAATTTTTGAATTTTGCCAAATTTTTCAACATGGGGTTTTGGGACCTTCTCATGAATGATGTCACTGTCATGCTTTATTCGGGCCAAGGGTGATTTCGCAGTCACTGCGCGAAATCAACTTTCGAGACCGATTAACAATGACACTGCCAGTCATTCATAAGGTGGGCTCTCAAGAAGCCTATTTTGAAAGTTTGGTGGAAAACAAAGAACTGTTTACGAGCATCGTTGCTTGAGTTCTCATGCCTTTCGTAGAAGTCATCAAATTTTCAATAGTTTCACTCAGAATTTTCAACATTGCCATTTTATTACACTTACTTATGAACAGTACAGCTGCCATTTTCATATACACTTCCAAATGTGTTTTCGCACATGCAGCACACAATGGTGCTGTTGGTGTGCGAAAGCAATGTTTGGGACAGATTAAGAAAATCACAGTTACACTGTTCATGAGCAGAGGTCTTAAAATGGCTATGTTGAAAATTTGGTGACAAAAGTCCATAAAATGACTGTGTTACGAGTGAGCATTACACAGTTTCCACGCACCCTCGTAAGTTCATGACTTTGTAATATTTTAAGTCCTGATTTTCACCAGTGGCATTTTTCCACGCTGCCTTATTTGCAGTACAGCTGTCATTTTTCACAACATGGCCGAAGTGTGTTTTCACACTTTCAGCGCAGAGATGCGTGGTCACTGTGGGAAATTATTGTTCGGGACAGATAAAGAAAATCACAGTGACACTGTTCATGATCGGAGGCACCAAAATGCCTGAGTTGACAATCTGCTGTAAAAAAAATCCCCAACTTAATTATGTTATGGGTGTGCGTTGCACAGTTTCTATATACGCTCATGACTTCACCATTTTTTTAAATATTTTTACTGCAGATTTACAACATTTCCATTTTCTACACCTCCCCATGAACAGTACAGCTGTTATTTTTTACATCCTGTTCGGAATGTTTTTGCACCTGTGGTGCTAAATGCTGTAGTCACTGTGCATAAGCAGCTTTCGGCTAAGAAACTGATATTCCCCCGGTTCATGAGGTGGGGTCACAAAAAAAACATGTTGAAAATTTGGAGTGAAAATACCAACGAATGCCTGAGGTATTAGGTTTCCAACCATAACACCCAACTCTGTAGAGAATGACAGGCATCAGGGTGTGACTTGGGATTCTTGCCTGTAATGCTCATACCATTCCACACCCTGCAGCCAGTGAGAAGCATTGAGGTATGCCTTGGACTCTTGACCTAAAGTTCACCCCATTCTCCTATATCGCACCCATCCCACTGTATTTCCTAATGTATGGGGTGCGCAGGACCAAGACCCTAAGGAACACCGTGACACTTGCCAGTGTCTGCAGGGTGGGGTGTACTGAAATGGCGTGGCGATTATGCCTGACGACCAAAGGCACACCCCAATGCCTGTCACTCTCTACAGGGTAGTGGTGGGGTTGCCTTCAGTTCAAACTTCACTGCCATTACTATTACGCAGCTCTGTAAGTTCTACACTACCACTGCCAATGCCAGCAAGCAAACATTCAGCATTGACAAATGCTTGTTTCTCTCATTCTGATCCAGACATCCCCCACCGTTTCTGCTCTCAAAATGTTCCAGGCATCCAACACCATTTATACTCTCAGGCTGTTCAAGGCATCGTCCACCCTTACTGCTCTCAGTCTGTTCCATGCATCCAGCAGCATTTTCTGGTCTCAGTCTGTTCGCGGCATCCCCACCATTTCTGCTTTCAGTCTGTGCCAGGCATCCCCCAACATTTCTGCTCTCGGTCTGTTACAGGCATTTACCACCATTTCTGCACGCAGTCTGTTCCAGGCATCCACCACTATTTCTCATCTCAGTCTGTTCCAGGCATCCACCACCATTTCTGCTCTCAGTCTGTTCCAGACATCACCCAACATTTCTGCTCTTAGTCTGTTCCAGGCATCTACCACCATTTCGGCTCTCTGGTTGTTCCCGGCATCCAGCAGCATTTCAGCTCTCAGTCTGTTCCTGGCATCCACCACCATTTCTGCTCCCAGTCCCTTACAGGCATGCAACTCCATTTCTGCTCTCAGTCTGTTCCAGGCACCCTCCACCATCTCTGCTCTCAGTCTGTTCCATGCATACCCCACCATTTCTACTCTCAGTTCAAGGCATCCTCCACCATTTCTGCTCCTAGTATGTTGCAGGCATCTACCACCATTTCAGCTCTCATTCTTTTAGAGACATCCACCACTATTTCTGCTCTCAGTCTGTAAAATACATCCTCCACCATTTCTGCTCTCAGTCTCTTCCAGGCATCCCCCACTATTTCTGCTCTCAGTCTGTTCCAGGAATCACCCACTAGTTGTGCTCTCACTCTGTTGCAGGCTTCCCCAACCATTTCTGCTCCCAGACTGTTCCAGGCATCCCCCACCATTTCTGCTCTAAGTCTGTTCCAGGCATTCATCAGCATTTCAGCTCTCACTCTGTTACAGGCATCCAGCACCATTTCTGCTCTCAGTCTGTTCCAGGCATCCACCACTATTTCTGGTATCAGTCTGTTAAAGACACCCCAGCACTAATTCTGCTCAGCAGTCTGTTCCAGGCATCCAGCACTATCTCTGCTCTCAGTCTGTTCCAAGCATCCCCCATCATCTCTGTTCGCAGTCTGTTCCAGGAATTCAGCACCAATTCTGCTCTCAGTATGTTCCAGGTATCCAGCACCATTTGTGCTCTCAGTCTGATCCAGGCATCCCACACCATTTTTGCTTTCAGTCTGTTCCAGGTATCCCCCACCATTTTTATGTTTACTTGCACACATGTGCAAGAAACATAGTGCCATCATCTGAGTTTTTCAGAGGTGTGTCAGCATCTTCCGATTCAGTCAGTGTGTTTGCAGGCATGGTCACAGTTCTCCAATCACTGCTGAAGCTGTCTATGACAGCAGTTGAAAATGCAGTGGCATACAGTTGAAGAGCGAACACGCTGCAGTGAACAGCTCCTCCCCACACACACACACACACACACACAGATCAACTGTGTCAGTTGCCTGATAGGATGGTGTAGTCTTGTCTAGCTTAGAGAGACAAGCCACACATCATTACTTTAATAAACTGTTCCCTGCCAAAGCAGGACCACCAAAATGTGTGGGTGCCTAACAGTCCTTGCACACGCCAGCTCTCCAAAGCAAACCTTCATGGACTCCATGGGTTCTAATCCTCCAGAAGAAAAACACCTCAGCATTTGATGTGAAAACTCAGGCTTCGTTGTATGTGTAATTCCAAGCGTTTTCTCTTACTAGACTGTGTCAATGTGAACTCCCCGCTGCTAAAACCTTTGCAAACGAACTTGAGTGTACTGTACTACCTGCAGCTGAAGCAAAGATTAGCCAGAATGCACAAAGGAGAACATACTGCTATGCATTTCAGCAGCAGCCATTGGGGGAGGTTTTCATGACTGAAGCACTTTAATGCGCCTTTTAGTGCTGTCGTATACACACCCCTGTGTGGTAATTCACTAAACTGCACACTTAGTCTGGTAATGCAACTTCAAAATATTTTTTTTTTCTCTGAATTGCCGTGAGCTGGCATTAAGATAGAATCACACAGCTCTTTCTCAAATCAGATGCTCAATGAAGTCACATCACCTTGTGACCCTAAACATCTTAGGGTTGGACATGTGCCCTAACAAAATAGCGAAAACTAGGTATAGAAAAAGAAAACACAAATTCAACCATAGCTCACAATCGAATCCACCCTTTTCTCCGGTGAATCTGAAGCCGCCTAACAGCCCACCCCTGGGTGCTCATGCACTCCCTCCACCCGCACAACATATGGCCGACGGGGGTGCTGTTGCATTTTATTTCATAATTTCCTGATCCTGTTGCTGCCACCATACTGATACAGTAATACTTTTTACAGCTCAAAAACTGCTTGACATTAGATGAATTATAAATGGCATCCCTGTTTGACGCTGTGGTGTGGAATATGGTGGTGCTCAAATTTTAAGCCAAGTATTACATGCAGATATGTTGTTATTGACTCATGTCACCTATCATTTTATACATCTATTAATTTTTTTTCAATTCACTTTTGCTGACAGATGTTGATCGCAGGGATTCTGGTGTCACAATTCAGTTCAGCGACATGTAACATCTTAGTGCAGATGCTAAGTAACTGTTTTAAAATGCTGAAAAAGTTAACAGTCATGAAAATGCATGAACTTCTTTCTTCAGTGTCTGGAGCTGTAGTGATGTTATTGGCAAGTGCATGTCCTTTTGCTCCAGAACTATCAGTGAGATGTCTATTCTGTGCAATGGACAGTGGCTGAATGTTATCAGCTGACAGTTTTCATTTCATTATCAACAGATAAATATTCAGGGCTTTGCAAATGCAACTTTGCTGGTAGCACAGTTTCATGCCCCCAAGTGTCTCATCAGTTAGTGGTTATATCTTAACCAATGATCACAAAACGTGTGAAAAAGATTTGCCGCTGAGTAATGTAAATGCCAATCCACCTAAGCACCTTTAGGCTGCAAACATAATTTGAACGTATAGGGATTCTGGATCGGTGTATCACTCCATGGCACAGCAACAGTTAATAAGTTTAAGCACATTCTCAGGACATTGTTTCACTTGCCCCCTCTCCCCACTATGATCCTGGTCACCTGAAATAAACCTGACATTTTAGTATCTGTTTTACATCTTGGCTCAGTTAGGCAATCACGGGTAAGAACATAAATGGACATATAAATGGAGACTGTAAGAACATGCCGTGGGTGCTTGTGCCTTAGTCTAGCTGTGCAACATCAGCTGAAGCTCAGGTGGGGCTTACTGTCTACCACTTTGTTCACCCCATGTACCTGTACCATTTCCATCCTCCTTGCCTTAGTCCAGCTGTGCTACATCAGCCTGAAGCTCTGGTAGGGCTTATTGTCTACCACTTTGTTCACCCCCCCAATGTATCGCTGTGCTACATAAGCCTGAAGCTCTGGTAGGGCTTACTGTCTACCACTTTGTTCACCCCCCCAATGTACCTGCACCATTTCACATCCTCCCTTGTTCTACAGTGAGTGGATGCCTCATTCTTACATCACATATGCACGCACAAAAAAAAAAAGGTCTTCAAACATTAAGATACATTTATTATGTTTTATGTTTGCTTGCACACATGTGCAAGAAACATAGAGCCATCATCTGAGATTTCGGAGGTGTGTCACCTGCTCTTCCAATTCAGTGTGTTGGCAGGCATGGCCCCTGTAAGCCAATGCATGCTAGAGCTGTCTATGACAAGCTCCAAAATGCAGTGGCATACAGTTCAAAGGGGGGAGCTACGCTTCAGTGAGCAGTGATATGATATCACTTGCACATGCACAGCTCTCCCCACACATGCACATGCAGGCGTGCATGTCCCCCGCAGGCACGCACACACTGTACAGCTGACAGGGGTGCCCAATCCCCCATCAGCTGTGCTGGGCTCCCCCGCTCCCCCAAAGCCTTCCAGATGCCACGCTGGGTGCCCACTGGCGTGGCAACTCATGATATAGCTGGGGGGTGCCCAATCCCCGTCGGCTTCACTGTCCTCACCCCAAAGTACTGGGTGCCATGCTGAGGCCCACCCCAGCATGGCAAATGTCCTGCGTCGTCATTGGAAACAAAAAGAACACCTGTAAAGAAAAACGGTCCCACGTAGTCTCCCTGGCCTCCCTCCCACAACCCGCACCCACCCACTGTGCACCCTGCCTCCCCACACCCCCCTCACCCCATACTTACCTCCGGACTTTGGCGTGACGATCTTAGGTGAACCGGGAACATGTCTGCACTCTTCAAAGCCAACTACGAACTGAGGAAATGCCAGTAAGCTGTGTAATGGGCTAGATATGGGGTTTTCAACTTTGTTGCGTATCTCAGAAATGTTTTGAATTTTTGCACCAAATTTTCAACATGGGGGTTTTTGGGACCCCTTCTCATGAATGATGTCACTGTCATGGCGTTATTCGGGCCCAAAGGGTGATTTCGCAGTCACTGCGCGAAATCACCTTTCGAGACTGATTAGCGAAATGACACTGCCAGTGTTCATAAGGTGGGCTCTCAAGAAGCCTATTTTGAAAGTTTGGTGGAAAAATTCCAAAAAAAGACTGTTTTTCGAGCATGCGTTGCTCAGTTCCTACGCACGCTTGTAAGTTCGCAAATTTTCAATAGTTTCACTTCAAATTTTCAACATTGTCATTTTACCATACCTTCTTATAAGTAGTACAGCTGTCATTTTTCACATCTCACCCAAAACGTGTTTCCGCCCATGTAGCGCACAATGGCGCAGTCGGTGTGCTAAATCAATGAACGGGACAAATTAAGAAAATCACAGTGACACTGTTCATGAGCAGAGGTCTTAAAATGGCTGTTGAAAATTTGGAAAAAATATTCCTAAAAATGACTGTTTTACAAGCGTGTGTTGCGCAGTTCCTATGCATGCTCATAAGTTTGCAAATTTAATATTTTCACTCCAGATTTTCAACATTGCCATTTTATTACACTTACTTATGAACAGTACAGCTGCCATTTTTCATATGCCGCCCAAAATGTGTTTTCGCACATGTAGCACACAATGGTGATGTTGGTGCGTGAAAGTAATGTTTGGGACAGATTAAGAAAATCACAATTACACTGTTTATGATCGGAGGCACCAAAATGCCTGAGTTGACAATCTGCTGTAAAAAAAATCCCCAACCTAATTATATTACGGGTGTGCGTTGCACAGTTTCTATATACGCTCATGACTTCACCATTTTTTTAAATATTTTTACTGCAGATTTACAACATTGCCATTTTTTACACCTCCCCATGAACAGTACAGCTGTCATTTTACATCCGGTTCGAATGTTTTGCACCTGTGGTGCTAAATGCTGTAGTCGCTGTGCATAAGCAGCTTTCGGCTAAAGAACTGATATTCCCCTGTTCATGAGGGTGGGGTCACAAAAAACATGTTGAACATTTGGGTGAAAATACCAACGAATGCCTGAGGTATTGGGTTTCCAACCATAACGCCCAACCCTGTAGAGAATGACAGGGATCAGGGTGTGACTTGGGATTCTTGCCTGTAATGCTCATACCATTCCACACCCTGCAGCTAGTGAGAAGTATTGAGGTATGCCTTGGACTCGGCCCCAAAGTTCACCCCATTCTCCCATATCGCATCCATCCCACTGTATTTCCTAATTTAATGGGTGCGCATATGACCAAAGACCTTTATGAACACTGCCGACACTTGCCAGTGTCTGGTGGGTGTGTACTGAAATGGCGTGGCCGTTATGCCTGACAAACCTAAAGGCACACCCCAATGCCTGTCACTTCTACAGGGTAGTGTGGGTTGCTTTCAGTTCAAACTTCACTGCCATTACTATTACACAGCTCTGTAAGTTCCCACTACCACTGCCAATGCCAGAAAGCAAACATTCGGCATTGACAAATGCTTGTTTCTCTCATTCTGATCCAGACATCCCCCACCGTTTCTGCTCTCAAAATGTTCCAGGCATCCAACACCATTTATACTCTCAGGCTGTTCAAGGCATCGTCCACCCTTACTGTTCTCAGTCTGTTCCATGCATCCAGCAGCATTTTCTGGTGTCAGTCTGTGCCCGGCATCCCTCACCATTTCTGCTTTCAGTCTGTGCCAGGCATCCCCCAACATTTCTGCTTTCAGTCTGTTACAGGCATTTACCACCATTTCTGCACGCAGTCTGTTCCAGGCATCCACCACCATTTCTGCTCTCAGTCTGTTCCAGACATCACCCAACATTTCTGCTCTTAGTCTGTTCCAGGCATCTACCACCATTTTGGCTCTCTGGTTGTTCCCGGCATCCACCACCATTTCTGCTCCCAGTCCCTTACAGGCATCCAACACCATTTCTGCTCTCAGTCTGTTCCATGCATCCTCCACCATCTCTGCTCTCAGTCTGTTCCAAGCATACCCCACCATTTCTACTCTCAGTTCAAGGCATCCTCCACCATTTCTGCTTCTAGTATGTTGCAGGCATCTACCACCATTTCAGCTCTCAGTCTGTTAGAGACATCCACCACTATTTCTGCTCTCAGTCTGTAAAAGACATCCTCCACCATTTCTGCTCTCAGTCTCTTCCAGGCATCCCCCACTATTTCTGCTCTCAGTCTGTTCCAGGAATCCCCCACTAGTTGTGCTCCCACTCTGTTGCAGGCATCCCCAACCATTTCTGCTCTAAGTCTGTTCCAGGCATTCATCAGCATTTCTGCTCTCACTCTGTTCCAGGCATCCAGCACCATTTCTGCTCTCAGTCTTTTCCAGGCATCCTCCCCATTTCTGCTCTCAGTCTGTTCCAGGCATCCACCACTATTTCTGGTATCAGTCTTTTCCAGGCGTCCACTACCATCTCTGCTCTCAGTCTGTTCCATGCATACCCCACCATTTCTACTCTCAGTTCAAGGCATCCTCCACCATTTCTGCTCCTAGTATGTTGCTGGCATCTACCACCATTTCAGCTCTCAGTCTGTTAGAGATATCCACCACTATTTCTGCTCTCAGTCTGTAAAAGACATCCTCCACCATTTCTGCTCTCAGTCTCTTCCAGGCATCCCCACTATTTCTGCCTCAGTCTGTTCCAGGAATCCCCACTAGTTGTGCTCCCACTCTGTTGCAGGCATCCCCAACCATTTCTGCTCTAAGTCTGTTCCAGGCATTCATCAGCATTTCTGCTCTCACTCTGTTCCAGGCATCCAGCACCATTTCTGCTCTCAGTCTTTTCCAGGCATCCTCCCCATTTCTGCTCTCAGTCTGTTCCAGGCATCCACCACTATTTCTGGTATCAGTCTTTTCCAGGCGTCCACTATCATCTCTGCTCTCAGTCTGTTCCAGACATCCTTCACCATTTCTGCTCTCAGTCTATTCCAGGCGTCCTCCACCATTTCTGCTCTCAGTCTGTCCCAGCCATTTACCACCATTTCTGCTCTCTGGTTGTTCCCGGCATCCAGCAGCATTTCATCACTCGGTCAGTTCCTGGCATCCACCACCATTTCTGCTCCCAGTCTGTTCTAGGCTTCTCCCACCATTTCTGCTCTCAGTTTGTTCCAGGCATCCCCCACCATTTTTCCTCTCATTCTGATCAAGGCATCCCCCACCATTTTTCCTCTCATTCTGATCAAGGCATCCCCCACCGTTACTGCTCTCATACTGTTCGAGCCATCTCCCACTACTTCTGCTCTCAGTCTGTTCCAGGCATGCCCCACCATTTCTGCTCTCACTCTGTTCCAGGCATCCTCCACCATTTCTGCTCTCAGTCTGTTCCAGGCATCCCCCACAACTTCAACTCTCAGTCTGTTCCAGGCATCCTCCACCATTTCAGCTCGCAGTCTGTTCTAGGCATCCCCCACTATTTCTGCTGTCACTCTGTTAGAGGCATCTGCCACCATTTCTGTTCTTCATCCATTCCAGGCATCCTCCACCATTTCTGCTCTCACGCTGTTTCAGGTATCTCCCACTACTTCTGCTCTCATTCTGTTCCAGGCATGCCCCACCATTTCTGCCCTCAGTCTGTTCCAAGCATGCTACACCATTTCTCCCTTAATCTGTTCCAGGCATCCTCCACCTTTTCTGCTCTCAGTCTGTTAAAGGCATCCTCCACCATTTCAGCTGTCAGTCTGATCCAGACATCCTCCACAATTTCAGATCTCAGTCTGTTGCAGACATCCCCCACCATTTCTGCTCTAAGTCTGTTCCAGGCATTCATCAGCATTTGTGCTCTCAATCTGTCCAAGGCAACCAGCACCATTTCTGTTCTCTGTCTGTTCCAGGCATCCACCACCATTTCTGCTCTCAGTCTTTTCCAGGCATCCTCCACCATTTCTGCTCTCAGTCTGTTCCAGCACCCACCACTATTTCTGCTTTCAGTCTTTTCCAGGCATCCTCCAGAATTTCTGCTCTCACTCGGTTCCAGGCATTCCCCACTATTTCTTCCCTTGGTCTGTTCCAGGCATGCTTCACCATTTCTGCCCTCAGTCTGGTTCAGGCATCCCCCACCATTTCAGCTCTCAGTCTGTTCCAGGCATCCCCCACTATTTCTGCTGTCATTCTGTTAGAGGCATCCTCCACCATTTCTGTTCTCAGTCTGTTCCAGGCATTCTCCACCATTATTACTCTCACGCTGTTCCAGGCATCTCCCACTACTTCTGCTCTCACTCTGTTGCAGACATGTCCCAACATTTCTGCTTCCCTTCTGTTCTAGGCAGCCCCCACCATTTCTATTCTCAGTCTGTTCCAGGTTTCCTCCAGCATTTCTGCTCTCAGTCAATTAAAGGCATCCTTCACCATTTCAGCTTTCATTGTGATCCGGGCATCCTCCACAATTTCACATCTCAGTCTGTTCCAGGCATCCCTCGCCATTTCAGCTCTCAGTCTGTTACAGGCATTTACCACAATTTCAGATCTCAGTCTGTTCCAGTCATCCCTCACCATTTCTGCTCTCAGTCTGTTACAGGCATTTACCACCATTTCTGCATGCAGTCTGTTTCAGGCATCCTCCACCATTTCTGCACTCAGCCTGTTCCAGGCATCCACTAATATTTCTGGTCTCAGTCTGTTCCAGGCGTCCACCACCATTTCTGCTCTCAGTCTGTTCAAGACATCACCCACCATTTCTGCTCTCAGTCTGTTCCAGTCATCTACCACCATTTCAGCACTCTGGTTGTTCCCGGCATCCAGCAGCATTTCAGCTCTCAGTCTGTTCCTGGCATCCACCACCATTTCTGCTCTCAGTCTGATCCAGGCTTCTCCCCCCATTTCTACTCTCAGTTTGTTCCAGGCATCCCCCACCATTTTTTCTCTCATTCTGATAAAGGCATCCCCCACCGTTTCTACTCTCAGTCTATTCCAGACATCCTCCGTCAATTCTGCTCTCACACTGTTCCAGGCACCTCCCACTACTTCTGCTGTCACTCTGTTCCAGGCATGCTCCACCATTTCTGCTCTCAGTCTGTTCCAGGCATCCACCACTATTTCAGGTCTCATTCTGTTGCAGGCACCCACCACCATTTCTGCTCTCAGTCTGTTCCAGACATCACCCACCATTTCTGCTCTCAGTCTGTTCCAGGCAAATACCACCATTTCTGATCTCTGGTTGTTCCCGGCATCCAGCAGCATTTCAGCTCTCAGTATGTTCCAGGCATCCACCACCATTTCTGCTCCCAGTCTGTTCCAGGCTTCTCCCACCATTTCTGCTCTCAGTTTGTTCCAGGCATCCCCAACCATTTTTTCTCTCATTCTGATCAAGGCATCCCTAACTGTTTCTGCTCTCAGTCTGTTCCAGGCATGCCCCTCCATTTCTGCTCTCACTCTGTTATAGGCTTCCTCCACCATTTCTGCTCTTCGTCTGTTAAAAGTATCCTCCACCATTTCTGCTCTCAGTCTGTTTCAGGCATCCTCCATCATTTCTACCCTCAGTCTGTTCCAGGCATGCTACACCATTTCTGCCCTCAGTCTGTTCCAGGCATCCTCCACCATTTCTGCTCTCAGTCTGTTAAAGGCATCGTCCATCATTACTGCTCTCAGTCTGTTCCAGTCATCCCCCACCATTTCTGTTCTTAGACGGTTCCAGGCATCTTCCACCATTTCTGCGCTCACGCTGTTCCAGGCAACTCCCACTACTTCTGCTTTCACTCTGTTCCAGACATGCCCCAGCATTTCTGCTCTCACTCTGTTCCAGGCATCCCCCAGTATTTCAGCCCTCAGTCTGTTCTTAGCTTGCTACACCATTTCTCCCCTCAGTCTGTTCCAGGCATCCTCCATCGTTTCTGCTCTCAGTCTGTTAAAGACACCCCAGCACTGATTCTGCTCACAGTCTGTTCCAGGCAACCAGCACTATCTCTGCTCTCAGTGTTTTCAAAGCATCCCCCAGCAAATCTTGTCTCAGTCTGGTCCAGGCATCCAGCACCAATTCTGAACTCAGTATGTTCCAGTCATCCTCCACCCTTTCTGCTCTCAGTCTGTTCCAGGCATCCAGCACCATTTATTCTCTCAGTCTGATCCAGGCAGACCACACCATTTTTGCTCTCACTCTGTTCCACGTATCCCCCCTCATTTTTTCTCTCATTCGGATCCAGGCATCCACCACCCTTTCTGCTTTCAGTATGTTCCAGGCATCCAACACCATTTATACTCTCAGGCTGTTCAAGGCATCATCCACCCTTTCTGCTCTCTGTCTGTGCCAGACATCCTCCAACATTTCTGCTTTCAGTCTGTTACAGGCATTTACCACCATTTCTGCACGCAGTCTCTTCCAGGCATCCTCCACCATTTCTGCACTCAGCCTGTTCCTGGCATCCACCACTATTTCTGGTCTCAGTCTGTTCCAGACATCACCCACCATTTCTGCTCTCAGTCTGTTCCAGGCATCTACCACCATTTCTGCTCTCTGGTTGTTCCCGGCATCCAGCAACATTTCAGCTCTCAGTCTGTTCCAGGCATCCACCACCATTTCTGCTCCCACTCCGATCCAGGCTTCTCCCACCATTTCTACTCTCAGTTTGTTCCAGGCAGCCCCACCATTTTTTCTCTCATTCTGATCAAGGCATCCCCAACCGCTTCTACTCTCAGTCTGTCCCAGACATCCTCTGCCAATTCTGCTCTCACACTGTTCCAGGCACCTCCCACTGCTTCTGCTCTCACTCTGTTCCAGGCATGCCCCACCATTTCTGCTCTCAATCTGTTCCAGGCATGCTCCACCATTTCTGCTCTCAGTCTGTTCCAGACATCACCCAACATTTCTTCTCTCAGTCTGTTCCAGGCGTTTACCACCATTTCTGCTCTCTGGTTGTTCCCGGCATCCAGTAGCATTTCAGCTCTCGGTCAGTTCCTGGCATCCCCCACCATTACTGCTCTCAGTCTGTTCCAGACATCCTCCACCATTTCTGCTCTCACGCTGTTCCAGCCATCTCCCACTACTTCTGCTCTCACACTGTTCCAGGCATGCCCCACCATTTATGCTCTCACTCTGTTCCAGGCATCCTCCACCATTTCTGCTCTCAGTCTGTTAGAGGTATCCTCCTCCATTTCTGCTCTAAGTCTGTTCCAGGCATCCCCCACTACTTCCACTCTCACACTATTCTAGGCATCCCCCACTATTTCTGCTGTCACTCTGTTAGAGGCATCCTCCACCATTTCTGTTCTCAGTCTGATACAGGCATGCCCCTCCATTTCTGCTCTCACTCTGTTCCAGGCAACCCTCACTATTTCTGCTCTCACTCTGTTAGAGGTATCCTCCACAATTTCTGCTCTCAGTCTGTTACAGGTATCCTCCACCATTTCTGCTCTCAGTCTGTTCCAGGCATCCCTCACTACTTCAACTCTCAGTCTGTTACAGGCATGCTCCTCCTTTTCTGCTCTCACTGTGTTCCAGGCATCCCCCACCATTTCTACCCTCAGTCTGTTCCTGGCATGCTACACCATTTCTGCCCTCAGTCTGTTCCAGGCATCCTCCATCATTTCTGCTCTCAGTCTGTTGAAGGCACCGTCCACCATTACTGTTCTCAGTCTGTCCCAGGCATTCCCACCATTTCAGCTCTCACACTGTTCTAGGCATCCCCCCCATTTCTGCTGTCACTCTGTTAGAGGCATCCTCCACCATTTTTGTTCTCAGTCTGTTCCAGGCATCCTCCACCATTTCTGCTCTCACGCTGTTCCAGGTATCTCCCACTACTTCTGCTCTCATTCTGTTCCAGACATGCCCCACCATTTCTCCCCTCAGTCTGTTCCAGGCATCCTCAACCTTTTCTGCTGTCAGTCTGTTAAGGGCATCCTCCACCATTTCAGCTCTCAGTCTGATACAGACATCCTCCACAATTTCAGATCTCAGTCTGTTTCAGGCATCCCCCAACATTTCAGCACTCAGTCTGATGCGGCATCCTCCACAATTTCAGATCTCAGTCTGTTCCAGGCATCCCTCATAATTTCTGCCCTCAGTCTATTCCAGGCATCCTCACCATTTCTGCTTTCAGTCTGTTCCAGGCATCCTCACCATTTCTGCATTCAGTCTGTTCCAGGCATTGTGCACCATTTCTGCTCCTACTCTGTTCCACGCATTCCCCACCATATCTGCTTTAACTCTGATCCAGGCATCCTCCACCATTTCTGCTCTCACTTTGTTCCGGCATCCTCCAAACTTTCTGCTCTCAGTCTGTTCCAGGCATCCTCCACCATTTCTGCTCTCAATCTGTTCCAAGGATACCCCATCATCTCTGTTCGCAGTCTGTTCCAGGAATCCAGCACCAATTCTGCTCTCAGTATGTTCCAGGCATCCTCCACCATTTCTGCTCTCAGTCTGTTCCATGCATCCAGCACCATTTGTGCTCTCAGTCTGATCCAGGCATCCCACACCATTTTTGCTTTCAGTCTGTTCCAGGTATCCCCCACCATTTTTTCTCTCATTCTGATCCAGACATCCCCCACCATTTCTGCTCTCAAAATGTTCCAGTCATCCAACGCCATTTATACTCTCAGGCTGTTCAAGGCATCGTCCACCCTTTCTGCTCTCAGTCTGTTTCATGCATCCAGCAGCATTTTCTGCTCTCAGTCTGTTCCCGGCATCCCCCACCGTTTCTGCTCTCAGTCTGTGCCAGTCATCCCCAAACATTTCTGCTCTCGGTCTGTTACAAGCATTTACCACCATTTCTGCACGCAGTCTGTTCCAGGCATCCACCACTATTTCTCGTCTCAGTCTGTTCCAGGCGTCCACCACCATTTCTGCTCTCAGTCTGTTCCAGACATCACCCACCATTTCTGCTCTTAGTCTGTTCCAGGCATCTACCACCATTTCAGCTCTCTGGTTGTTCCCGGCATCCAGCAGCATTTCAGCTCTCAGTCTGCTCCTGGCATCCACCACCATTTCTGCTCCCAGTCCCTTACAGGCATTCAACAACATTTCTGCTCTCAGTATATTCCTGGCATTCACCAAGATTTCTGCTCTCAGTCTGTTCCAGGCATCCTCCACCATCTCTGCTCTCAGTCTGTTCCAAGCATACCCCACCATTTCTACTCTCAGTTCAAGGCATCCTCCACCATTTCTGCTTTTAGTCTGTTGCAGGCATCTACCACCATTTCAGCTATCAGTCTGTTAGAGACATCCACCACTATTTCTGCTCTCAGTCTGTAAAAGACATCCTCCACCATTTCTGCTCTCAGTCTCTTCCAGGCATCCTCCACTATTTCTGCTCTCAGTCTGTTCCAGGAATCCCCTACTAGTTGTGCTCTAACTCTGTTGCAGGCATCCCCAACCATTTCTGCTCCAAGACTGTTCCATTTCTGTTGTCATTCTGTTCCAGGCATTGTGCACCATTTCTGCTCTTACTCTGTTCCAGGCATTCCCCACCATTTCTGCATTAAGTCTGATCCAGGCATCCTCCACCATTTCTACTCTCAGTCAGTTAAAGACACCCCAGCACTGATTCTGCTCGCAGTCTGTTCCAGGCATCTAGTACTATCTCTGCTCTCAGTCTGTTCCAAGCATCCCCCCAACATATCTGCTCTCAGTCTGTTCCAGGCATCCAGCACCATTTGTGCTCTCAGTCTGATACAGGCGTCCCACAAAATTTCTGCTTTAAGTCTGATCCAGGCATCCTCCACCATTTCTACTAACAGTTTGTTACAGACATCACCCACCATTCCTGTTCACAGTCTGTTCCAGGCATCTACCACCATTTCGGCTCTCTGGTTGTTCCCGGCATCCAGCAGTATTTCAGCTCTCAGTCTTTTCCTGGCATCCATCAACATTTCGGCTCACAGTCTGTTCAGGCTTCTCCCACCATTTCTGCTCTCAGTTTGTTCCAGGCATCCCCCACCATTTTTTCTCTCATTCTGATCAAGGCATCCCCCCAATGTTTCTATTCTCAATCTGTTCCAGATATCATCCACCATTTCTGCTCTCACGCTGTTCTAGGCACCTCCCACTACTTCTGCTCTCACTCTGTTCCAGGCATGCCCCACCATTTCTGCTCTCAGTCTGTTCCAGACATGCTCCATCATTTCTGTCCTCAGTCAGTTCCTGACATCCTCCACCATTTCAGCTCTCAGTCTGTTCCAGGCATTGACCACTATTTCTGGTCTCATTCTGTTCCAGGCATCCACCACCATTTCTGCTCTCAGTCTGTTCCAGACATCACCCACCATTTCTGCTCTCAGTCTGTTCCAGGCATCTACCACCATTTCTGCTCTCAGTCTGTTAAAGGCATCCTCCACCATTTCTGCTCTCAGTCTTTTAAAGATATCCTCCACCATTTGTGCTCTCAGTCTGTTCCAGGCATCCCCCACTACTTCAAATCTCAGTCTGTTCCAGGCATGCCCCTCCATTTCTGCTCTTACTCTGTTCCAGGCATCCCCCACCATTTCTACCCTCAGTCTGTTCCAGGCATGCTGCACCATTTCTGCCCTCAGTCTGTTCCAGGCATCCCCTAATATTTCTGCTCTCACTCTGTTGGAGGCATCCTCCACCATTTCTGTTCTCAGACTGTTCCAGGTATCCTCCACCATTTCAGCTCTCAGTCTGAGCCAGGCATCCTCCACTATTTCAGATCTCAGTCTGTTCCAGGCATCTCTCACCATTTCTGCTCTCAGTCTATTCTGGGCATCCCGCACCATTTCTACTCTCACTCTGTTCCAGGCACTCCCCACCATTTCTGCCCTCAGTCTTTTCCAGGCATCCTCACCATTTCTGCCCTCAGTCGGTTCCAGGCATCATGCACCATTTCTGCTCTTACTCTGTTCCAGGCATTCCCCACCATTTCTCAATTAAGTCTGATCCAGGCATTCCCCACCATTTCTGTTCTCAGTATGTTCCAGGCATCCTCCACCATTTCTGCTCCCAGTCTGTTAATGACACCCCAGCACTGATTCTGCTCGCAGTCTGTTCCAGGCATCCAGCACTATCTCTGCTCTCAGTCTCTTCCAAGCATCCCCCAATATATCTGCTCTCAGTTTGTTCACAGGCATCCAGCACCAATTCTGCTCTCGGTATGTTCCAGGCATCTCACACCATTTCTGCTTTAAGTCTGATCCAGGCTTCCTCCACCATTTCTGCACTCACTCTGTTCCAGGCATCCTCCATGCTTTCTGCTCTCAGTCTGTTCCATGCATCCAGCAGCATTTTCTGGTCTCAGTCTGTTCCCGGCATCCCGCACCGTTTCTGCTCTCAGTCTGTGCCAGGCATCCCCCAACATTTCTGCTCTCAGTCTGTTACAGGCATTTACCCCGATTTCTGCACGCAATCTGTTCCAGGCATCCTCCAACATTTCTGCACTCAGCCGGTTCCAGGCATCCACCACTATTTCTGGTCCCAGTCTGTTCCAGGCATCCACCACCATTTCTGCTCTCAGTCTGTTCCAGATATCGCCCACCATTTCTGCTCTCAATCTGTTCAAGGCATCTACCATCATTTCAGCTCTCTGGTTGTTCCCGGCATCCAGCAGCATTTCATCTCTCAGTCTGTTCCTGGCATCCACCACCATTTCTGCTCCCAGTCTGTTCCAGGCTTCTCCCACCATTTCTGCTCTCAGTTTGTTCCAGGCATCCCCCACCATTTTTTCTCTCATTCTGCTCAAGGCATCCCCCACCGTTTCAACTCTCAATCAGTTCCAGACATCATCCACCATTTCTGATCTCACGCTGTTCCAAGCACCTCCCACTACTTCTGCTCTCACTCTGTTCCAGGCATGCCTCACCATTTCTGCTCTCAGTCTGTTCCAGGCATCCACCACTAGTTCTGGTCTCATTCTGTTCCAGACGTCTACCACCATTTCTGCTCTCAGTCTGCTCCAGACATCACCCACCATTTCTGCTCTCAGTCTGTTCCAGGCATCTACCACCATTTCTGCTCTCAGTCTGTTAAAGGCATCCTCCACCATTTCTGCTCTCAGTCTGTTCCAGGCATCCTCCACTATTTCTGCTGTCTGTCTGTTAAAGGCATCCTCCACCATTTCAGCTCTCAGTCTGGTCCAGGCATCCTCCACCATTTCTGCTCGAAGTCTATTCCGGGCATCCTGCACCATTTCTACTCTCACTCTGTTCCAGGCATCCCCCACCATTTCTGCCCTCAGTCTGTTCCAGGCATCCTCACCATTTCTGCTCTCAGTCTGTTCCAAGCATCATGCACCATTTTTGCTCATACTCTGTTCCAGGCATTCCCCACCATTTCTGCTTTAAGTCTGATCCAGGCATCCTCCACCATTTCTGCTCTCAGTCTGTGAAAGACACCCCAGAACTGATTCTGCTCAGCAGTCTGTTCCAGGCATCCAGCACTATCTCTGCTCTCAGTCTGTTCCAGGCATCCCTCAACATATCCGCTCTCAGCCTGTTCCAGGCATCCATCACCAATTCTGCTCTCAGTATGTTCCAGGCATCATCCACCATTTCTGCTCTCAGTCTGTTCCAGGCATCCAGTACCATTTGTGCTCTCAGTCTGATCCTGGCATCCCATATTATTTTTGCTCTCAGTCTCTTCCAGGTATCCCCTACCATTTTTTCTCTCATTCTGATCCAGGCATCCCCCACTGTTTCTGCTCTCAGTCTGTTCCAGGCATCCATTACCAATTCTGCTCTCAGTATGTCCCAGGCATCATCCACCATTTCTTATCTCAGTCTGTTCCAGGCATCCAGTACCATTTGTGCTCGCAGTCTGATCCTGGCATCCCACACCATTTTTGCTCTCAGTCTCTTCCAGGTATCCCCCACCATTTTTTCTCTCATTCTGATATGGGCATCCCCCACTGTTTCTGCTCTCAGTATGTACCAGGCATCCAACACCATTTATATTCTCAGGCTGTTCAAGGCATCATCCACCCTTTCTGCTCTCAGCCTGTTTCATGCATCCTGCAGCATTTTCTGCTCTCAGTCTGTGCCAGTCATCCCCCAACATTCCTGCTCTCAGTCTGTTCCAGGCATCGACCACCATTTCTGCTCTCTGGTTGTTCCCGGCATTCTGCAGCATTTTCTGCTCTCAGTCAGTGCCAGGCATCCCCCAACATTCCTGCTCTCAATCTGTTCCAGGCATCCACCACCATTTCTGCTCTCAGTCTGTTCCAGGCATCCACCACCATTTCTGCTCCCAGTCTGTTCCAGGCTTCTCCCACCTTTTCTGCTCTCAGTTTGTTCCAGGCATCCCCCACCATTTTTTCTCTCATTCTGATCAAGGCATCCCCCACCATTTCTACTGTCAGTCTGTTCTAGACATCCTCCACCATTTCTGCTCTCACGCTGTTCCAGGCACCTCCCACTACTTCTGCTCTCACTGTCTTCAAGGGAGCCCCCACCATTTCTACTCTCATTCTGTTAAAGGTATCCTCCACCATTTCTGTTCTCAGTCTGTTCCAGGCATCCACCACCATTTCTGCCGTCACTCTGTTCCTGGCATCCTCCACCATTTCTTCTCTCAGTCTGTTAATGGCATCCTCCACCATTTCTGCTCTCCTTCTGTTCCAGGCATTCCCCACTCTTTCTGCTCTCACTCTGTTCCGAGCATCCACCACCATTTCTGCTCTCAGCTTGTTCCAAGCATTCTCCACCATTTCTGCTCTCAGTCTGTTACAGGTATCCTCCACCATTTCTGCTCTCAGTCTGTTCCAGGCATCCCTCACTACTTCAACTCTCAGTCTGTTACAGGCATGCTCCTCCTTTTCTGCTCTCACTGTGTTCCAGGCATCCCCCACCATTTCTACCCTCAGTCTGTTCCTGGCATGCTACACCATTTCTGCCCTCAGTCTGTTCCAGGCATCCTCCATCATTTCTGCTCTCAGTCTGTTGAAGGCACCGTCCACCATTACTGTTCTCAGTCTGTCCCAGGCATTCCCACCATTTCAGCTCTCACACTGTTCTAGGCATCCCCCCCATTTCTGCTGTCACTCTGTTAGAGGCATCCTCCACCATTTTTGTTCTCAGTCTGTTCCAGGCATCCTCCACCATTTCTGCTCTCACGCTGTTCCAGGTATCTCCCACTACTTCTGCTCTCATTCTGTTCCAGACATGCCCCACCATTTCTCCCCTCAGTCTGTTCCAGGCATCCTCAACCTTTTCTGCTGTCAGTCTGTTAAGGGGCATCCTCCACCATTTCAGCTCTCAGTCTGATACAGACATCCTCCACAATTTCAGATCTCAGTCTGTTTCAGGCATCCCCCAACATTTCAGCACTCAGTCTGATGCAGGCATCCTCCACAATTTCAGATCTCAGTCTGTTCCAGGCATCCCTCATAATTTCTGCCCTCAGTCTATTCCAGGCATCCTCACCATTTCTGCTTTCAGTCTGTTCCAGGCATCCTCACCATTTCTGCATTCAGTCTGTTCCAGGCATTGTGCACCATTTCTGCTCCTACTCTGTTCCACGCATTCCCCACCATATCTGCTTTAACTCTGATCCAGGCATCCTCCACCATTTCTGCTCTCACTTTGTTCCGGCATCCTCCAAACTTTCTGCTCTCAGTCTGTTCCAGGCATCCTCCACCATTTCTGCTCTCAATCTGTTCCAAGGATACCCCATCATCTCTGTTCGCAGTCTGTTCCAGGAATCCAGCACCAAATTCTGCTCTCAGTATGTTCCAGGCATCCTCCACCATTTCTGCTCTCAGTCTGTTCCATGCATCCAGCACCATTTGTGCTCTCAGTCTGATCCAGGCATCCCACACCATTTTTGCTTTCAGTCTGTTCCAGGTATCCCCCACCATTTTTTCTCTCATTCTGATCCAGACATCCCCCACCATTTCTGCTCTCAAAATGTTCCAGTCATCCAACGCCATTTATACTCTCAGGCTGTTCAAGGCATCGTCCACCCTTTCTGCTCTCAGTCTGTTCCATGCATCCAGCAGCATTTTCTGCTCTCAGTCTGTTCCCGGCATCCCCCACCGTTTCTGCTCTCAGTCTGTGCCAGTCATCCCCAAACATTTCTGCTCTCGGTCTGTTACAAGCATTTACCACCATTTCTGCACGCAGTCTGTTCCAGGCATCCACCACTATTTCTCGTCTCAGTCTGTTCCAGGCGTCCACCACCATTTCTGCTCTCAGTCTGTTCCAGACATCACCCACCATTTCTGCTCTTAGTCTGTTCCAGGCATCTACCACCATTTCAGCTCTCTGGTTGTTCCCGGCATCCAGCAGCATTTCAGCTCTCAGTCTGCTCTGGCATCCACCACCATTTCTGCTCCCCAGTCCCTACAGGCATTCAACAACATTTCTGCTCTCAGTATATTCCTGGCATTCACCAATATTTCTGCCTCAGTCTGTTCCAGGCATCCTCCACCATCTCTGCTCTCAGTCTGTTTCCAAGCATACCCCCAATTTCTACTCTCAGTTCAAGGCATCCTCCACCATTTCTGCTTTTAGTCTGTTGCAGGCATCTACCACCATTTCAGCTATCAGTCTGTTAGAGACATCCACCACTATTTCTGCTCTCAGTCTGTAAAGACATCTCCACCATTTCTGCTCTCAGTCTCTTCCAGGCATCCTCCACTATTTCTGCTCTCAGTCTGTTCCAGGAATCCCTACTAGTTGTGCTCTAACTTGTTGCAGGCATCCCCAACCATTTCTGCTCCAAGACTGTTCCATTTCTGTTGTCATTCTGTTCCAGGCATTGTACATTTCTGCTCTTACTCTGTTCCAGGCATTCCCCACCATTTCTGCATTAAGTCTGATCCAGGCATCCTCCACCATTTCTACTCTCAGTCAGTTAAAGACACCCCAGCACTGATTCTGCTCGCAGTCTGTTCCAGGCATCTAGTACTATCTCTGCTCTCAGTCTGTTCCAAGCATCCCCCAACATATCTGCTCTCAGTCTGTTCCAGGCATCCAGCACCATTTGTGCTCTCAGTCTGATACAGGCGTCCCACAAAATTTCTGCTTTAAGTCTGATCCAGGCATCCTCCACCATTTCTACTAACAGTTTGTTACAGACATCACCCACCATTCCTGTTCACAGTCTGTTCCAGGCATCTACCACCATTTCGGCTCTCTGGTTGTTCCCGGCATCCAGCAGTATTTCAGCTCTCAGTCTTTTCCTGGCATCCATCAACATTTCACTCACAGTCTGTTCAGGCTTCTCCCACCATTTCTGCTCTCAGTTTGTTCCAGGCATCCCCACCATTTTTCTCTCATTCTGATCAAGGCATCCCCCAATGTTTCTATTCTCAATCTGTTCCAGATATCATCCACCATTTCTGCTCTCACGCTGTTCTAGGCACCTCCCACTACTTCTGCTCTCACTCTGTTCCAGGCATGCCCCACCATTTCTGCTCTCAGTCTGTTCCAGACATGCTCCATCATTTCTGTCCTCAGTCAGTTCCTGACATCCTCCACCATTTCAGCTCTCAGTCTGTTCCAGGCATTGACCACTATTTCTGGTCTCATTCTGTTCCAGGCATCCACCACCATTTCTGCTCTCAGTCTGTTCCAGACATCACCCACCATTTCTGCTCTCAGTCTGTTCCAGGCATCTACCACCATTTCTGCTCTCAGTCTGTTAAAGGCATCCTCCACCATTTCTGCTCTCAGTCTTTTAAAGATATCCTCCACCATTTGTGCTCTCAGTCTGTTCCAGGCATCCCCCACTACTTCAAATCTCAGTCTGTTCCAGGCATGCCCTCCATTTCTGCTCTTACTCTGTTCCAGGCATCCCCACCATTTCTACCCTCAGTCTGTTCCAGGCATGCTGCACCATTTCTGCCCTCAGTCTGTTCCAGGCATCCCTAATATTTCTGCTCTCACTTGTTGAGGCATCCTCCACCATTTCTGTCCTCAGACTGTTCCAGGTATCCTCCACCATTTCAGCTCTCAGTCTGAGCCAGGCATCCTCCACTATTTCAGATCTCAGTCTGTTCCAGGCATCTCTCACCATTTCTGCTCTCAGTCTATTCTGGGCATCCCGCACCATTTCTACTCTCACCTGTTCCAGGCACTCCCACCATTTCTGCCCTCAGTCTTTCCAGGCATCCTCACCATTTCTGCCCTCAGTCGGTTCCAGGCATCATGCACCATTTCTGCTCTTACTCTGTTCCAGGCATTCCCCACCATTTCTCAATTAAGTCTGATCCAGGCATTCCCCACCATTTCTGTTCTCAGTATGTTCCAGGCATCCTCCACCATTTCTGCTCCCAGTCTGTTAATGACACCCAGCACTGATTCTGCTGCAGTCTGTTCCAGGCATCCAGCACTATCTCTGCTCTCAGTCTCTTCCAAGCATCCCCAATATATCTGCTCTCAGTTTGTTCACAGGCATCCAGCACCAATTCTGCTCTCGGTATGTTCCAGGCATCTCACACCATTTCTGCTTTAAGTCTGATCCAGGCTTCCTCCACCATTTCTGCACTCACTCTGTTCCAGGCATCCTCCATGCTTTCTGCTCTCAGTCTGTTCCATGCATCCAGCAGCATTTTCTGGTCTCAGTCTGTTCCCGGCATCCCGCACCGTTTCTGCTCTCAGTCTGTGCCAGGCATCCCCCAACATTTCTGCTCTCAGTCTGTTACAGGCATTTACCCCGATTTCTGCACGCAATCTGTTCCAGGCATCCTCCAACATTTCTGCACTCAGCCGGTTCCAGGCATCCACCACTATTTCTGGTCCCAGTCTGTTCCAGGCATCCACCACCATTTCTGCTCTCAGTCTGTTCCAGATATCGCCCACCATTTCTGCTCTCAATCTGTTCAAGGCATCTACCATCATTTCAGCTCTCTGGTTGTTCCCGGCATCCAGCAGCATTTCATCTCTCAGTCTGTTCCTGGCATCCACCACCATTTCTGCTCCCAGTCTGTTCCAGGCTTCTCCCACCATTTCTGCTCTCAGTTTGTTCCAGGCATCCCCCACCATTTTTTCTCTCATTCTGCTCAAGGCATCCCCACCGTTTCAACTCTCAATCAGTTCCAGACATCATCCACCATTTCTGATCTCACGCTGTTCCAAGCACCTCCACTACTTCTGCTCTCACCTCTGTTCCAGGCATGCCTCACCATTTCTGCTCTTCAGTCTGTTCCAGGCATCCACCACTAGTTCTGGTCTCATTCTGTTCCAGGCGTCTACCACCATTTCTGCTCTCAGTCTGCTCCAGACATCACCCACCATTTCTGCTCTCAGTCTGTTCCAGGCATCTACCACCATTTCTGCTCTCAGTCTGTTAAAGGCATCCTCCACCATTTCTGCTCTCAGTCTGTTCCAGGCATCCTCCACTATTTCTGCTGTCTGTCTGTTAAAGGCATCCTCCACCATTTCAGCTCTCAGTCTGGTCCAGGCATCCTCCACCATTTCTGCTCAAGTCTATTCCGGCATCCTGCACATTCTACTCTCACTCTGTTCCAGGCATCCCCACCATTTCTGCCCTCAGTCTGTTCAGGCATCCTCACCATTTCTGCTCTCAGTCTGTTCCAAGCATCATGCACCATTTTGCTCATACTCTGTTCCAGGCATTCCCCACCATTTCTGCTTTAAGTCTGATCCAGGCATCCTCCACCATTTCTGCTCTCAGTCTGTGAAGACACCCAGAACTGATTCTGCTCAGCAGTCTGTTCCAGGCATCCAGCACTATCTCTGCTCCAGTCTGTTCCAGGCATCCCTCAACATATCCGCCTCAGCCTGTCCCAGGCATCCATCACCAATTCTGCTCTCAGTATGTTCCAGGCATCATCCACCATTTCTGCTCTCAGTCTGTTCCAGGCATCCAGTACCATTTGTGCTCTCAGTCTGATCCTGGCATCCCATATTATTTTGCTCTCAGTCTCTTCCAGGTATCCCCACCATTTTTCTCCATTCTGATCCAGGCATCCCCACTGTTCTGCTCCTCAGTCTGTTCCAGGCATCCATTACCAATTCTGCTCCCAGTATGTCCCAGGCATCATCCACCATTTCTTATCTCAGTCTGTTCCAGGCATCCAGTACCATTTGTGCTCGCAGTCTGATCCTGGCATCCCACACCATTTTTGCTCTCAGTCTCTTCCAGGTATCCCCCACCATTTTTTCTCTCATTCTGATATGGGCATCCCCCACTGTTTCTGCTCTCAGTATGTACCAGGCATCCAACACCATTTATATTCTCAGGCTGTTCAAGGCATCATCCACCCTTTCTGCTCTCAGCCTGTTTCATGCATCCTGCAGCATTTTCTGCTCTCAGTCTGTGCCAGTCATCCCCCAACATTCCTGCTCTCAGTCTGTTCCAGGCATCGACCACCATTCTGCTCTCTGGTTGTTCCCGGCATTCTGCAGCATTTTCTGCTCTCAGTCAGTGCCAGGCATCCCCAACATTCCTGCTCAATCTGTTCCAGGCATCCACCACCATTTCTGCTCTCAGTCTGTTCCAGGCATCCACCACCATTTCTGCTCCCAGTCTGTTCCAGGCTTCTCCCACCTTTCTGCTCTCAGTTTGTTCCAGGCATCCCACCATTTTTCTCCATTCTGATCAGGCATCCCCACCATTTCTACTGTCAGTCTGTTCTCAGACATCCTCCACCATTTCTGCTCTCACGCTGTTCCAGGCACCTCCCACTACTTCTGCTCTCACTGTCTTCAGGGGCCCCACCATTCTACTCTCATTCTGTTAGGGTATCCTCCACCATTTCTGTTCTCAGTCTGTTCCAGGCATCCACCACCATTTCTGCCGTCACTCTGTTCCTGGCATCCTCCACCATTTCTTCTCTCAGTCTGTTAATGGCATCCTCCACCATTTCTGCTCTCCTTCTGTTCCAGGCATTCCCCACTCTTTCTGCTCTCACTCTGTTCCGAGCATCCACCACCATTTCTGCTCTCAGCTTGTTCCAAGCATTCTCCACCATTTCTGCTCTCAGTCTGTTCCAGGCATCCTCCACCATTTCTGCTCTCAGTCTCTTCAAGGCATTCCTGACCATTTCTGTTCTGAGTCTGTTCCATGCATCCAGCAGCATCGCTGCTCTGAGTCTGGTCCAGGCATAAAGCAACATTTCTGCTTTCAGTCTGTTCCAGGTATCCAGCAGTATTTCTGCTCTCAGTCTGCTCCTGGCATCCCCCACAATTTCTGCTCTCAATCTCTTCAAGGCATCCCTCACCATTTCTTCTCTGAGTCTGTTCCATGCATCCAGCAGCATCGCTGCTCTGAGTCTGTTCAGGCATAAAGCAACATTTCTGCTCTCACACTGTTCCAGGCATCCAGCACCATTGCTGCTTTCAGTCTGTTCGAGGCATCCACCACCAATTCTGCTCTCAGTCTGCTCCTGGCATCCACCACCATTTCTGCTCTCACTCCGTTCCAGGCATCCTGTACCATTTCTGCTCTCAGTCTGCTCCAGGCATCCACCATCATTGCTGCTCTGTCTGTTACACATATCCAGCACCATTTCTGCTCTCAGTCTCTTCCTGGCATCTACCCATTTATGCTCTCAGTCAGCTCCAGCCATGCAGCACCATTTCTGCTCTCAGTCTGTTCCAGCATACTCCACCATTTCTGGTCTCAGTCTGTTCCAGGCATCTCCCACTATTTCAGCTTTCAGTCTGCTCCAGGCATCCTGCACCACTTCTGCTCTCAGTCTGTTCCAGTCATTCTCCACCATTTTTGCTCTCAGTCTGTTCCAGGTATCCCCCACCATTTTTTCTCTCATTCTGATCCAGGCATACCCCACTGGTTCTGCACTCAGCATGTTCCAGGCATTCAACACCATTTATACTCTCAGGCTGTTCAAGGCATCGTCCACCCTTTCTGCTCTCAGTCTGTTCCATGCATCCAGCAGCATTTTCTGGTCTCAGTCTGTTCCTGGCATCCCCCACCATTTCTGCTTTCAGTCTGTGCAAGGCATCCTCCAACATTTCTGCTCCCAGTCTGTTACAGGCATTTGCCACCATTTCTGCATGCAGTCTGTTTCATTCATCCTCCACCATTTTTGCTCTCAGTCTGTTCCAGACATCACCCACTATTTCTGCTCTCAGTCTGTTCCAGGCATCCAGTACCATTTGTGCTCTCAGTCTGATCCTGGCATCCCATATTATTTTTGCTCTCAGTCTCTTCCAGGTATCCCCTACCATTTTTTCTCTCATTCTGATCCAGGCATCCCCCACTGTTTCTGCTCTCAGTCTGTTCCAGGCATCCATTACCAATTCTGCTCTCAGTATGCCCCAGGCATCATCCACCATTTCTTATCTCAGTCTGTTCCAGGCATCCAGTACCATTTGTGCTCGCAGTCTGATCCTGGCATCCCACACCATTTTTGCTCTCAGTCTCTTCCAGGTATCCCCCACCATTTTTCTCTCATTCTGATATGGGCATCCCCACTGTTTCTGCTCCCAGTATGTACAGGCATCCAACACCATTTATATTCTCCAGGCTGTTCAGGCATCATCCACCCTTTCTGCTCTCAGCCTGTTTCATGCATCCTGAGCATTTTCTGCTCTCAGTCTGTGCCAGTCATCCCCAACATTCCTGCTCTCCAGTCTGTTCCAGGCATCGACCACCATTTCTGCTCTCTGGTTGTTCCGGCATTCTGCAGCATTTTCTGCTCTCAGTCAGTGCCAGGCATCCCCCAACATTCCTGCTCTCAATCTGTTCCAGGCATCCCACCACCATTTCTGCTCTCAGTCTGTTCCAGGCATCCACCACCATTTCTGCTCCCAGTCTGTTCCAGGCTTCTCCCACCTTTCTGCTCCAGTTTGTTCCAGGCATCCCCCACCATTTTTTCTCTCATTCTGATCAAGGCATCCCCACCATTTCTACTGTCAGTCTGTTCTAGACATCCTCCACCATTTCTGCTCTCACGCTGTTCCAGGCACCTCCCACTACTTCTGCTCTCACTGTCTTCCAGGGGCCCCACCATTCTACTCTCCATTCTGTTAAAGGTATCCTCCACCATTTCTGTTCTCCAGTCTGTTCCAGGCATCCACCACCATTTCTGCCGTCACTCTGTTCCTGGCATCCTCCACCATTTCTTCTCTCAGTCTGTTAATGGCATCCTCCACCATTTCTGCTCTCCTTCTGTTCCAGGCATTCCCCACTCTTTCTGCTCTCACTCTGTTCCGAGCATCCACCACCATTTCTGCTCTCAGCTTGTTCCAAGCATTCTCCACCATTTCTGCTCTCAGTCTGTTCCAGGCATCCTCCACCATTTCTGCTCTCAGTCTCTTCAAGGCATTCCTGACCATTTCTGTTCTGAGTCTGTTCCATGCATCAGACATCGCTGCTCTGAGTCTGGTCCAGGCATAAAGCAACATTCTGCTTTCAGTCTGTTCCAGGTATCCAGCAGTATTTCTGCTCTCAGTCTGTCCTGGCATCCCCACAATTTCTGCTCTCAATCTCTTCAAGGCATCCCTCACCATTTCTTCTCTGAGTCTGTTCCATGCATCCAGCAGCATCGCTGCTCTGAGTCTGTTCAGGCATAAAGCAACATTTCTGCTCTCACACTGTTCCAGGCATCCAGCACCATTGCTGCTTTCAGTCTGTTCGAGGCATCCACCACCAATTCTGCTCTCAGTCTGCTCCTGGCATCCACCACCATTTCTGCTCTCACTCCGTTCCAGGCATCCTGTACCATTTCTGCTCTCAGTCTGCTCCAGGCATCCACCATCATTGCTGCTCTGTCTGTTACACATATCCAGCACCATTTCTGCTCTCAGTCTCTTCCTGGTATCTACCATTTATGCCTCAGTCAGCTCCAGCCATGCAGCACCATTTCTGCTCTCAGTCTGTTCCAGCATTCTCCACCATTTCTGGTCTCAGTCTGTTCCAGGCATCCCCACTATTTCAGCTTTCAGTCTGCTCCAGGCATCCTGCACCACTTCTGCTCTCAGTCTGTTTCAGTCATTCTCCACCATTTTGCTCTGGTCTGTTCCAGGTATCCCCCACCATTTTTTCTCTCATTCTGATCCAGGCATACCCCACTGGTTCTGCACTCAGCATGTTCCAGGCATTCAACACCATTTATACTCTCAGGCTGTTCAAGGCATCGTCCACCCTTTCTGCTCTCAGTCTGTTCCATGCATCCAGCAGCATTTTCTGGTCTCAGTCTGTTCCTGGCATCCCCCACCATTTCTGCTTTCAGTCTGTGCAAGGCATCCTCCAACATTTCTGCTCCCAGTCTGTTACAGGCATTTGCCACCATTTCTGCATGCAGTCTGTTTCATTCATCCTCCACCATTTTTGCTCTCAGTCTGTTCCAGACATCACCCACTATTTCTGCTCTCAGTCTGTTTCAGGCATCTACCACCATTTGTGCTCTCTGGTTGTTCCTGGCATCCAGCAACATTTCAGCTCTCAGTCTGTTCCTGGCATCCACCACCATTTCTGCTCTCAGTCTGCTCCAGGAATCCATCACCATTTCTGCTCCCAGTCTGTTCCAGGCTTCTCCCACCATTTCTGCATGCAGTCTGTTTCAGGCATCCCCCACCATTTTTTCTCTCATTCTGATCAAGGCATGCTCCACCATTTCTACTCTCAGTCTGCTACAGACATCCTCCACCATTTCTGCTCTCACACAGTTCCAGGCATCTCCCACTACTTCTGCTCTCACTCTGTTCCAGGCATGCCCCGCAATTCCTGCTCTCAATCTGTTCGAGGCATGCTCCACCATTTCTGTCCTCAGTCAGTTCCAGGCATCCTCCACCATTTCTGCTCTGTCTGTTCCATGCATCCGCCATTAATTCTGGTCTCAGTCTGTTAAAGGCGTGTACCACCATTTCTGCTGTCAGTCTGTTCCAGACGTCACACACCATTTCTGCTCTCAGTCCGTTCCAGGCATCTACCACCATTTCTGCTCTCAGGTTGTTCCCGGCATCCAGCAGCATTTCAGCTCTCAGTCTGTTCCTGGCATCCACCACCAATTCTGCTCCCAGTGTGTTCCAGTCTTCTCCCACCATTTCTGTTCTCAGTTTGTTCTAGGCATCCCTCTCCATTTTTTCTCTCATTCTGATAAAGGCACCCCCCACCATTTCTGCTCTCAGTTTGTTCCAGACATCCTCTACCATTTCTGCTCTCTGTCTGTGCCAGGCATCCCCCACCATTTCTGCTCTCAGGCTGTTCCATGCATCCCCCACCATGTCTGCTCCCAGACAATTTCAGGCATCCCCCACCATTTCTGCTCTCAGTCTATTCCGGGCATCTGTCAGCATTTCTGCTCTCACTCTGTCCCAGGCTTCCAGCACCATTTCTGCTCTCAGTCTGTTCCAGGCATCCATCACCATTTCTGCTTTCAGTCTTTTCCAGGTGTCCTCCACCATTTCTGCTCTTAGTCTGTTGCAGACATCTACCACCATTTCTGCTCTGAGGCTGATCCCGGCACCCAGCACCATTTCTGTTCTCAATCTGTTCCAGGCATCCCCCACCATTTATGCACTCAGTCTTTTCAAGGCACCCAGCACTGACTCTGCTCGCAGTCTGTTCCAGGCATCCAGCATTATCTCTGCTCTCTGTCTGTTCCAGGCATCACCCAACATTTCAGCTCACAGTCTGCTCCATCCATCCTTCAGCAATTCTGCTTTTACTCTGTCCCAGGCACCCAGCACTATTTCTGTTCTCAGTCTGTTCCAAGTGTCCACCGCTATTTCTGCTCTCAGTCTGTTCCAGGTATCCCCATTATTTCTGCTCTCAGTCTGTTCCAGGGATCCCCACCATTTCTGCTCTCACTCTGTTCCAGGCATCCCCCACTATTTCTGCTCTCAGTCTGTTCCAGGCATCCACCAAAATTTCAGCCCTCACACTGTTCCAGGCATCCTTGACCATTTCTGCTCACTTTGTTCCAGGCATCCCCCACTCTTTCTGCTCTCACTCTATTCCAGGCATCCTCCACTGTTTCTGCTCTCAAACTGTTACAGGCATCCTCCACCATTTCTGCACTCAGTCTGTTCCAGGCATGCCCCACCATTTCTGCTCTCAGTCTTTTTGAGAGATCTAACAAAATTTCTGTTCACAGTCTGTTCCAGGCATCCAACACCAATTCAGCTCTCAGTCTGTGCCAGGCATCCCCCACCATTTCTGCTCCCAGACAGTTTCAGGCATCCCCCACCATTTCTGCTCTCAGTCTGTTCCAGGCATCTGTCAGCATTTCTGCTCTCACTCTGTCCCAGGCTTCCAGCACCATTTCTGCTCTCAGTCTGTTCCAGGCATCCACAACCATTTCTGCTTTCAGTCTTTTCCAGGCGTCCTCCACCATTTCGGCTCTCAGTCTGTTGCAGACATCTACCACCATTTCTGCTCTGAGGCTGATCCCGGCACCCAGCACCATTTCTGTTCTCATTCTGTTCCAGGCATCCTCAAACATTTCCGCTGTCAGTCTGTTCCAAGCGTCCACCACCATTTCTGCTCTCAGTCTTTTCAAGGCACCCAGCACTGACACTGCTCGCAGTCTGTTCCAGGCATCCAACATTATCTCTGCTCTCAGTCTGTTCTAGGCATCACCCAACATTTCAGCTCTCAGTCTGCTCCTGGCATCCACCACCATTTCTGCTGTCATTCTGTTCCAGGCATAACCCACCATTTCTGCTCTCAGTCTGTTCCAAGCATCCACTACCATTTCTGCTCTCAGTCTGTTCCAGGCATCCAGGACTATATCTGCTCTCAGTCTATTCCAGGCTTTCCTCACCATTTCTGCTCTCTGTCTGATCCAGATATCGTCCACCATTTCTGCTCTCACTCTGTTCCAGGCATCCTCCACCATTTCAGCTCTCAGTCTATTCCAGGCATCCCCCACCATTTCTGCTCTCACTTTTTTCCAGACATCCCCCACCATTTCAGTTGTCTATCTATTCCAGGTATCCCCCACTATTTCTTCTCTCAGTCTGTTACAGGCATCCACGCCCATTTCTGCTCTCAGTCTGTCCCAGGCATGCCCCACCATTTCTGCTCTCACTCTGTTCCACGCATCCGCCAAGATTTCTGCTCTCAGTCCGTTTCAGGCATCCAACACCATTTCTGCTCTCAGTCTATTCCAGGCATCCACCACCATTTCTGATCTCAGTCTGTTTCAGGGATCCCCCAGCATTTCTGCTTTCACTCTATCCCAGGCATCCCCCACCATTTCAGCTCTCATTCTGTTCCAGGCATCCTCCACCATTTCTGCTCTCACTCTGTTTCAGGCATCCAGCACCATTTCTGCTCTCAGTCTGTTCAGGCATCAACCACCATTACGGCTCTCAGTCTGTTGCTGGCATCCTCTACCATTTTGCTCTAAGCCTGTTCCAGGCATCCCACCACCACTTTTGCTGTCAAGCTGTTGAGCATCTTCCACCGTTTCTGCTCTCAGTCCGTTCCAGGCATCCAGCACCATTTCTGCTCTCAGTCTGTTCCAGGCATCCCCCACCATTTCTGTTCTCATGCTGTTCCAGGCATCCCCCACCATTTCTGCTCTCAGTCTGTTCCAGGCATCCAGCACTATTTCTGTTCTCAGTCTGTTCCAGGTGTCCACCGCTGTTTCTGTTCTCAGTCTGCTCCAGGCATCCAGGACCATTTTTGCCTCAGTCTGTTCCAGGCATCCCGCACCATTTCTGCTCTCAGTCTACTCCAGGCATCACCCACCATTTCTGCTCCCAGTCTGTTCCAGGCATCCACTACCATTTCTGCTCTCATTCTGTTCCCGGTGTCAACAAAATTTCTGCTCCAATCTGCAACAGGCCTCCACCACCATTTCTTCTATAATTCTGTCCCATGCATCTACCACCATTTCTGCTCTCAGTCTTTTTGAGGCATCTAGCACAGTTTCTGTTCTCAGTCTGTTCCAGGCATCAAACACCAATTCAGCTCTCAGTCTGTGCCAGGCATCCCCCACCATTTCTGCTCTCAGGCTGTTCCATGCATCCCCCACCATGTCTGCTCCCAGACAGTTTCAGGCATCCCCCACCATTTCTGCTCTCAGTCTATTCCGGGCATCTGTCAGCATTTCTGCTCTCACTCTGTCCCAGGCTTCCAGCACCATTTCTGCTCTCAGTCTGTTCCAGGCATACACCACCATTTCTGCTTTCAGTCTTTTCCAGGCGTCCTCCACCATTTCTGCTCTTAGTCTGCTGCAGACATCTACCACCATTTCTGCTCTGAGGCTGATCCCGGCACCCAGCACCATTTCTGTTCTCAGTCTGTTCCGGGCATCCTCTACCATTTCTGCTCTCAATCTGTTCCAGGTATCCCTCACCATTTATGCACTCAGTCTTTCAAGGCACCCAGCACTGACTCTGCTCTCAGTCTGTTCCAAGCATCCACCACCATTTCTGCTTTCAGTCTTTTCCAGGCGTCCTCCACCATTTCTGCTCTTAGTCTGTTGCAGAAATCTACCACCATTTCTGCTCTGAGGCTGATCCCGGTACCCAGCACCATTTCTGTTCCCAGTCTGTTCCAGGCATCCTCTACCATTTCTGCTCTCAATCTGTTCCAGGCATCCCCCACCATTTATGCACTCAGTCTTTTCAAGGCACCCAGCACTGACTCTGCTCGCAGTCTGTTCCATGCATCCAGCATTATCTCTGCTCTCTGTCTGTTCCAGGCATCACCCAACATTTCAGCTCTCAGTCTGCTCCAGGCATCCTTCAGCATTTCTGCTTTTACTCTGTCCCAGACACCCAGCACTATTTCTGTTTTCATTCTGTTCCAGGCATCCTCCACCATTTCTGCTCTCAGTCTGTTCCAGGTATCCCCATTATTTCTGCTCTCAGTCTGTTCCAAGAATCCCAACCATTTCCGCTCTCACTCTGTTCCAGGCATCCCCCACTATTTCTGCTCTCAGTCTGTTCCAGGCATCGACCAAAATTTCAGCCCTCACACTGTTCCAGGCATCCTTGACCATTTCTGCTCACTTTGTTCCTGGCATCCCCCACTCTTCTGCTCTCACTCTATTCCAGCCATCCTCCACCGTTTCTGCTCTCAGACTGTTCCAGGCATCCACCACCATTTCTGCTCTCAGTCTGTCCCAGGCATGCCCCACCATTGCTGCTCTCAGTCTATTTTAGGTATCTAGCACAATTTCAGTTCACAGTCTGTTCCAGGCATCCAACACCAATTCAGCTATCAGTCTGTGCCAGGCATCCCCCACCATTTCTGCTCCCAGACAGTTTCATTCATCCCCCACCATTTTTGCTCCCAGTCTGTTTCAGGCATCTGTCAGCATTTCTGCTCTCACTCTGTCTCAGGCTTCCAGCACCATTTCTGCTCTCAGTCTGTTCCAGGCATCCACAACCATTTCTGCTTTCAGTCTTTTCCAGGCGTCCTCCACCATTTCTGCACACAGTCTGTTGCAGACATCTACCACCATTTCTGCTCAGAGGCTGATGCCGGCGCTCAGCACCATTTCTGTTCTCAGTCTGTTCCAGGCATCCCCCACCATTTATGCTCTCAGTCTTTTCAAGGCACCCAGCACTGACTCTGCTCGCAGTCTGTTCCAGGCATCCAGCATTATATCTGCTCTCTGTCTGTTCCAGGCATCACCCAACATTTCAGCTCTCAGTCTGCTCCTGGCATCCACCACCATTTCTGCTCTCAGTCTGTTGCAGGCATCCTTCAGCATTTCAGCTTTCAGTCTTTTCCAGTCATCCTCCACCATTTCTGCTCTCAGTCTGTTCCAGACTTCTACCACCATGTCTGCTCTGAGGCAGATCCCGGCACCCAGCACCATTTCTGTTCTCATTCTGTTCCAGACATCCTCCACCATTTCTGCTGTCAGTCTGTTCCAAGCGTCCACCACCATTTCTGATCTCAGTCTTTTCAAGGCACCCAGCACTGACACTGCTCGCAGTCTGTTCCAGGCATCCAGCATTATCTCTGCTCTCAGTCTATTCCAGGCATCACCCAACATTTCAGCTCTCAGTCTGCTCCTGGCATCCATCACCATTTCTGCTGTCATTCTGTTCCAGGTATAACCCACCATTTCTGCTCTCAGTCTGTTCCAAGCATCCACTACCATTTCTGCTCTCAGTCTATTCCAGGCTTTCCTCACCATTTCTGCTCTCTGTCTGATCCAGATATCGTCCACCATTTCTGCTCTCACTCTGTTCCAGACATCCTCCACCTTTTCTGTTCTCACTCTGTTCCATGCATCCTCCACCATTTCTGCTTTCACTCTGTTTCAGGCATCCAGCACCATTTCTGCTCTAAGTCTGTTCCAGGCATCAACCACCATTACGGCTCTCAGTCTTTTGCTGGCATCCTCTACCATTTCTGCTCTAAGCCTGTTCCAGGCATCAACCACCACTTTTGCTGTCAGGCTGTTGAAGGCATCTTCCACTGTTTCTGCTCTCAGTCCGTTCCAGGCATCCAGCACCATTTCTGCTCTCAGTCTGTTCCAGGCATCCCCATCATTTCTGCTTTCACTCTATTCCAGGCATCCCCCACCATTTCAGCTCTCATTCTGTTCCAGGCATCCTCCACCATTTCAGCTCTCAGTCTATTCCAGGCATCCCCCACCATTTCTGCTCTCACTCTGTTCCATGCATCCTCCACCATTTCAGCTCTCAGACTATTCCAGGCATTCCCCACCATTTCTGCTCTCACTCTGTTCCAAGCATCCTCCACCATTTCAGCTCTCAGTCTATTCCAGGCATCCCCCACCATTTCTGCTCTCACTTTTTTCCAGACATCCCCCACCATTTCAGTTGTCTATCTATTCCAGGTATCCCCCACTATTTCTTCTCTCAGTCTGTTCCAGGAATCCACGACCATTTCTGCTCTCAGTCTGTCCCAGGCATGCCCCACCATTTCTGCTCTCACTCTGTTCCACGCATCCACCACCATTTCTGCTCTCAGTCCATTTCAGGCATCCAACACCATTTCTGCTCTCAGTCTATTCCAGGCATCCACCACCATTTCTGATCTCAGTCTGTTTCAGGGATCCCCCATCATTTCTGCTTTCACTCTATTCCAGGCATCCCCCACCATTTCAGCTCTCATTCTGTTCCAGGCATCCTCCACCATTTCTGCTCTCACTCTGTTTCAGGCATCCAGCACCATTTCTGCTCTCAGTCTGTTCCAGGCATCAACCACCATTACGGCTCTCAGTCTGTTGCTGGCATCCTCTACCATTTCTGCTCTAAGCCTCTTCCAGGCATCCACCACCACTTTTGCTGTCAGGCTGTTGAAGGCATCTTCCACCGTTTCTGCTCTCAGTCCGTTTCAGGCATCCAGCACCATTTCTGCTCTCAGTCTGTTTCAGGCATCCCCCACCATTTCTGTTCTCATGCTGTTCCAGGCATCCCCCAACATTTCTGCTCTCAGTCTGTTCCAGGCATCCAGCACTATTTCTTTTCTTAGTCTGTTCCAGGTGTCCACCGCTATTTCTGTTCTCAGTCTGCACCAGGCATTCAGGACCATTTTTGCTCTCAGTCTGTTCCAGGCATCCAGCACTATTTCTGTTCTCAGTCTGTTCCAGGTGTCCACCGCTATTTCTGTTCTCCGTCTGCTCCAGGCAACCAGGACCATTTTTGCCTCAGTCTGTTCCAGGCATCCCGCACCGTTTCTGCTCTCAGTCTACTCCAGGCATCACCCACCATTTCTGCTCCCAGTCTGTTCCAGGCATCCACTACCATTTCTGCTCTCATTCTGTTCCCGGTATCCAACAAAATTTCTGCTCACAATCTGCAACAGGCCTCCACCACCATTTCTTCTATAATTCTGTCCCATGCATCTACCACCATTTCTGCTCTCAGTCTTTTTGAGGCATCTAGCACAGTTTCTGTTCTCAGTCTGTTCCAGGCATCAAACACCAATTCAGCTCTCAGTCTGTGCCAGGCATCCCCACCATTTCTGCTCTCAGGCTGTTCCCTGCATCCCCCACCATGTCTGCTCCCAGACAGTTTCAGGCATCCCCCACCATTTCTGCTCTCAGTCTATTCCGGGCATCTGTCAGCATTTCTGCTCTCACTCTGTCCCAGGCTTCCAGCACCATTTCTGCTCACATTCTGCTCCAGGCCTACACCACCATTTCTGCTTTCAGTCTTTTCCCAGCGTCCTCCACCATTTCTGCTCTTAGTCTGCTGCAGACATCTACCACCATTTCTGCTCTGAGGCTGATCCCGGCACCCAGCATCATTTCTGTTCTCAGTCTGTTCCGGGCATCCTCTACCATTTCTGCTCTCAATCTGTTCCAGGTATCCCCCACCATTTATGCACTCAGTCTTTTCAAGGCACCCAGCACTGACTCTGCTCTCAGTCTGTTCCAGGCATCCACCACCATTTCGACTTTCAGGTCTTTTCCAGGCGTCCTCCACCATTTCTGCTCTTAGTCTGTTGCAGACATCTACCACCATTTCTGCTCTGAGGCTGATCCGCACCCAGCACCATTTCTGTTCCCAGTCTGTTCCAGGCATCCTCTACCATTTCTGCTCTCAATCTGTTCCAGGCATCCCCCACCATTTATGCACTCAGTTTTTTCAAGGCACCCAGCACTGACTCTGCTCGCAGTCTGTTCCAGGCATCCAGCATTATCTCCTCTCTCTGTCTGTTCAAGGCATCACCCAACATTTCAGCTCTCAGTCTGCTCCAGGCATCCTTCAGCATTTCTGCTTTTACTCTGTCCCAGACACCCAGCACTATTTCTGTTTTCATTCTGTTCCAGGCATCCTCCACCATTTCTGCTCTCAGTCTGTTCCAGGTATCCCCATTATTTCTGCTCTCAGTCTGTTCCAGGAATCCCAACCATTTCCACTCTCACTCTGTTCCGGGCATCCCCCACTATTTCTGCTCTCAGTCTGTTCCAGGCATCGACCAAAATTTCAGCCCTCACACTGTTCCAGGCATCCTTGACCATTTCTGCACACTTTGTTCCTGGCATCCCCCACTCTTCTGCTCTCACTCTATTCCAGCCATCCTCCACCGTTTCTGCTCTCAGACTGTTCCAGGCATCCACCACCATTTCTGCTCTCAGTCTGTCCCAGGCATGCCCCACCATGGCTGCTCTCAGTCTATTTTAGGTATCTAGCACAATTTCAGTTCACAGTCTGTTCCAGGCATCCAACACCAATTCAGCTATCAGTCTGTGCCAGGCATCCCCCACCATTTCTGCTCCCAGACAGTTTCATTCATCCCCCACCATTTTTGCTCCCAGTCTGTTCCAGGCATCTGTCAGCATTTCTGCTCTCACTCTGTCCCAGGCTTCCAGCACCATTTCTGCTCTCAGTCTGTTCCAGGCATCCACAACCATTTCTGCTTTCAGTCTTTTCCAGGCGTCCTCCACCATTTCTGCACTCAGTCTGTTGCAGACATCTACAACCATTTCTGCTCAGAGGCTGATGCCGGCACTCAGCACCATTTCTGTTCTCAGTCTGTTCCAGGCATCCCCCACCATTTATGCTCTCAGTCTTTTCAAGGCACCAAGCACTGACTCTGCTCGCAGTCTGTTCCAGGCATCCAGCATTATATCTGCTCTCTGTCTGTTCCAGGCATCACCCAACATTTCAGCTCTCAGTCTGCTCCTGGCATCCACCACCATTTCTGCTCTCAGTCTGTTGCAGGCATCCTTCAGCATTTCAGCTTTCAGTCTTTTCCAGTCATCCTCCACCATTTCTGCTCTCAGTCTGTTCCAGACTTCTACCACCATGTCTGCTCTGAGGCAGATCCCGGCACCAACACCATTTCTGTTCTCATTCTGTTCCAGACATCCTCCACCATTTCTGCTGTCAGTCTGTTCAAAGCGTCCACCACCATTTCTGATCTCAGTCTTTTCAAGGCACCCAGCACTGACACTGCTCGCAGTCTGTTCCAGGCATCCAGCATTATCTCTGCTCTCAGTCTATTCCAGGCATCACCCAACATTTCAGCTCTCAGTCTGCTCCTGGCATCCATCCCCATTTCTGCTGTCATTCTGTTACAGGCATAACTCACCATTTCTGCTCTCAGTCTGTTCCAAGCATCCACTACCATTTCTGCTCTCAGTCTAATCCAGGCTTTCCTCACCATTTCTGCTCTCTGTCTGATCCAGATATCGTCCACCATTTCTGCTCTCACTCTGTTCCAGACATCCTCCACCTTTTCTGTTCTCACTCTGTTCCATGCATCCTCCACCATTTCTGCTTTCACTCTGTTTCAGGCATCCAGCACCATTTCTGCTCTCAGTCTGTTCCAGGCATCAACCACCATTACGGCTCTCAGTCTGTTGCTGGCATCCTCTACCATTTCTGCTCCAAGCCTGTTCCAGGCATCCACCACCACTTTTGCTGTCAGGCTGTTGAAGGCATCTTCCACTGTTTCTGCTCTCAGTCCGTTCCAGACATCCAGCACCATTTCTGCTCTCAGTCTGTTCCAGGCATCCCAATCATTTCTGCTTTCACTCTATTCCAGGCATTCCCCACCATTTCAGCTCTCATTCTGTTCCAGGCATCCTCCACCATTTCAGCTCTCAGTCTATTCCAGGCATCCCCCACCATTTCTGCTCTCACTCTGTTCCAAGCATCCTCCACCATTTCAGCTCTCAGACTATTCCAGGCATCCCCCACCATTTCTGCTCTCACTTTTTTCCAGACATCCCCCACCATTTCAGTTGTCTATCTATTCCAGGTATCCCCCACTATTTCTTCTCTCAGTCTGTTCCAGGAATCCACGACCATTTCTGCTCTCAGTCTGTCTAGGCATGCCCCACCATTTCTGCTCTCACTCTGTTCCACGCATCCACCACCATTTCTGCTCTCAGTCCATTTCAGGCATCCAACACCATTTCTGCTCTCAGTCCATTCCAGGCATCCACCACCTTTTCTGATCTCAGTCTGTTTCAGGGATCCCCCATCATTTCTGCTTTCACTCTATTTCAGGCATCCCCCTCCATTTCAGCTCTCATTCTGTTCCAGGCATCCTCCATCATTTCTGCTCTCACACTGTTTCAGGCATCCAGCACCATTTCTGCTCTCAGTCTGTTCCAGGCATCAACCACCATTACGGCTCTCAGTCTGTTGCTGGCATCCTCTACCATTTCTGCTCTAAGCCTCTTCCAGGCATCCACCACCACTTTTGCTGTCAGGCTGTTGAAGGCATCTTCCACCGTTTCTGCTCTCAGTCCGTTCCAGGCATCCAGCACCATTTCTGCTCTCAGTCTGTTCCAGGCATCCCCCACCATTTCTGTTCTCATGCTGTTCCAGGCATCCCCCACCATTTCTGCTCTCAGTCTGTTCCAGGCATCCAGCACTATTTCTTTTCTTAGTCTGTTCCAGGTGTCCACCGCTATTTCTGTTCTCAGTCTGCTCCAGGCATCCAGGACCATTTTTGCTCTCAGTCTGTTCCAGGCATCCACTACCATTTCTGATCTCATTCTGTTCCCGGTATCCAACAAAATTTCTGCTCACAGTCTGCAACAGGCCTCCACCACCATTTCTTCTCTAAGTCTGTCCCAGGCATCTACCACCATTTCTGCTCTCAGTCTTTTTGAGGCATCTAGCACAATTTTTCTTCACAGTCTGTTCCAGGCATCCAACACCAATTCAGCTCTCAGTCTGTGCCAGGCATCCCCCATCATTTCTGCTCCCAGGCTGTTACATGCATCCCCCACCATATCTGCTCCCAGACAGTTTCAGGCATCCCCCACCATTTCTGCTCTCAGTCTATTCCGGGCATCTGTCAGCATTTCTGCTCTCACTCTGTCCCAGGCTTCCAGCACCATTTCTGCTCTCAGTCTGTTCCAGGCATCCTCCACCATTTCTGCTCTCAGTCTGTTCCAGGTATCCCCATTATTTCTGCTCTCAATCTGTTCCAGGGATACCAACCATTTCCGCTCTCACTCTGTTCCAGGCATCCCCCACTATTTCTGCTCTCAATCTGTTCCAGGCATCCACCAAAATTTCAGCCCTCACACTGTTCCAGGCATCCTTGACCATTTCTGCTCACTTTGTTCCTGGCATCCCACACTCTTTCTGCTCTCACTCTATTCCAGCCATCCTCCACCGTTTCTGCTCGCAGACTGTTCCAGGTAGCCACCACCATTTCTGCTCTCAGTCTGTTCCAGGCATGCCCCACCATTGCTGCTCTCAGTCTATTTGAGGCATCGAGCACAATTTCTGTTCACAGTCTGTTCCAGGCATCTAACACCAATTCAGCTCTCAGTCTGTGCCAGGCATACCCCACCATTTCTGCTCCCAGACAGTTTCATTCATCCCCCACCATTTTTGCCCTCAGTCTGTTCCAGGCATCTGTCAGCATTTCTGCTCTCACTCTGTCCCAGGCTTCCAGCACCATTTCTGCTCTCGGTCTGTTCCAGGCATCCACAACCATTTCTGCTTTCAGTCTTTTCCAGGCGTCCTCCACCATTTCTGCACTCAGTCTGTTGCAGACATCTACCACCATTTCTGCTCAGAGGCTGATGCCGGCACTCAGCACCATTTCTGTTCTCAGTCTGTTCCAGGCATCCCCCACCATTTATGCTCTCAGTCTTTTCAAGGCACCCAGCACTGACTCTGCTCGCAGTCTGTTCCAGGCATCCAGCATTATCTCTGCTCTCAGTCTGTTCCAGGCATCACCCAACATTTCAGATCTCAGTCTGCTCCTGGCATCCACCACCATTTCTGCTGTCATTCTGTTCCAGGCATCACCCACCATTTCTGCTCTCAGCCTGTTCCAAGCATCCACTACCATTTCTGCTCTCAGTCTGTTCCAGGCATCCAGGACTATTTCTGCTCTCAGTCTATTCCAGGCTTTCCTCACCATTTCTGCTCTCTGTCTGATCCAGATATCGTCCACCATTTCTCCTCTCACTCTGTTCCAGACATCCTCCACCTTTTCTGTTCTCACTCTGTTCCATGCATCCTCCACCATTTCAGCTCTCAGTCTATTCCAGGCATCCCCCACCATTTCTGCTCTCACTCTGTTCCATGCATTCTCCACTATTTCAGCTCTCAGTCTATTCCAGGCGTCCCCCACCATTTCTGCTCTCCTTTTTTCCAGACATCCCCCACCATTTCAGTTGTCTATCTATTCCAGGTATCCCCCACTATTTCTTCTCTCAGTCTGTTGAAAGCATCCATGCCCATTTCTGCTCTCAGTCTGTCCCAGGCATGCCCCTCCATTTCTGCTCTCACTCTGTTCCACGCATCCACCACCATTTCTGCTCTCAGCCCGTTTCAGGCATCCAACACCATTTCTACTCTCAGTCTATTCCAGGCATCCACCACCATTTCTGCTCTCAGTCTGTTTCAGGGATCCCCCATCATTTCTGCTTTCACTCTATTCCAGGCATCCCCCACCATTTCAGCTCTCATTCTGTTCCAGGCATCCTCCACCATTTCTGCTCTCACTCTGTTTCAGGCATCCAGCACCATTTCTGCTCTCAGTCTGTTCCAGGCATCAACCACCATTACGGCTCTCAGTCTGTTGCTGGCATCCTCTACCATTTCTGCTCTAAGCCTGTTCCAGGCATCCACCACCACTTTTGCTGTCAGGCTGTTGAAGGCATCTTCCACTGTTTCTGCTCTCAGTCCGTTCCAGGCATCCCGCACCATTTCTGCTCTCAGTCTGTTCCAGGCATCCCCATCATTTCTGCTTTCACTCTATTCCAGGCATCCCCCACCATTTCAGCTCTCAGTCTATTCCAGGCATCCCCCACCATTTCTACTCTCACTCTGTTCCATGCATCCTCCACCATTTCAGCTCTCAGTCTATTCCAGGCATTTCCCACCATTTCTGCTCTCACTCTGTTCCATGCATCCTCCACCATTTCAGCTCTCAGTCTATTCCAGGCATCCCCCACCATTTCTGCTCTCACTTTTTTCCAGACGTCCCCCACCATTTCAGTTGTCTATCTATTCCAAGTATCCCCCACTATTTCTTCTCTCAGTCTGTTCCAGGAATCCACGACCATTTCTGATCTCAGTCTGTCCCAGGCATGCCACACCATTTCTGCTCTCACTCTGTTCCACGCATCCACCACCATTTCTGCTCTCAGTCCATTTCAGGCATCCAACACCATTTCTGCTCTCAGTCTATTCCAGGCATCCACCACCATTTCTGCTATCAGTCTGTTTCAGGGATCCCCCATCATTTCTGCTTTCACTCTATTCCAGGCATCCCCCACCATTTCAGCTCTCATTCTGTTCCAGGCATCCCCCACCATTTCTGTTCTCATGCTGTTCCAGGCATCCCCCACCATTTCTGCTCTCAGTCTGTTCCAGGCATCCAGCACTATTTCTGTTCTCAGTCTGTTCCAGGTGTCCACCGCTATTTCTGTTCTCAGTCTGCTCCAGGCATCCAGCACCATTTTTGCTCTCAGTCTGTTCCAGGCATCCCGCACCATTTCTGCTCTCAGTCTACTCCAGGCATCACCCACCATTTCTGCTCCCAGTTTGTTCCAGGCATCCACTACCATTTCTGTTCTCATTCTGTTCCCGGTATCCAACAAAATTTCTGCTCACAGTCTGCAACAGGCCTCCACCACCATTTCTTCTCTAAGTCTGTCCCAGGCATCAACCACCATTTCTGCTCTCAGTCTTTTTGAGGTATCTAGCACAATTTTTGTTCACAGTCTGTTCCAGGCATCCAACACCAATTCAGCTCTCAGTCTGTGCCAGGCAGCCCCCACCGTTTCTGCTCTCAGGCTGTTACATGCATCCCCCACCATATCTGCTCCCAGACAGTTTCAGGCATCCCCCACCATTTCTGCTCTCATTCTATTCCCGGCATCTGTCAGCATTTCTGCTCTCACTCTGTCCCAGGCTTCCAGCACCATTTCTGCTCTCAGTCTGTTCAAGGCGTCCTCCACCATTTCTGCTCTTAGTCTGTTGCGGACATCTACCACCATTTCTGCTCTGAGGCTGATCCCGGCACCCAGCACCATTTCTGTCCTCAGTCTGTTCCAGGCATCCTCTACCATTTCTGCTCTCAATCTGTTCCAGGCATCCCCCACCATTTATGCACTCAGTCTTTTCAAGGCACCCAGCACTGACTCTGCTCGCAGTCTGTTCCAGGCATCCAGCATTATCTCTGCTCTCTGTCTGTTCCAGGCATCACCCAACATTTCAGCTCCCAGTCTGCTCCAGGCATCCTTCAGCATTTCTGCTTTTACTCTGTCCCAGGCACCCAGCACTACTTCTGTTCTCATTCTGTTCCCAGGCATCCTCCACCATTTCTGCACTCAGTCTGTTCCAGGCGTCCACCACTATTTCTACTCTCTGTCTGTTCCAGGTATCCCCATTATTTCTGCTCTCAATCTGTTCCAGGGATCCCCACCATTTCTGCTCTCACTCTGTTCCAGGCATCACCCACTATTTCTGCTCTCAGTCTGTTCCAGGCATCCACCAAAATTTCAGCCCTCACACTGTTCCAGGCATCCTTGACCATTTCTGCTCACTTTGTTCCAGGCATCCCCCACTCTTTCTGCTCTCACTCTGTTCCAGGCATCCTCCACTGTTTCTGCTCTCAGACTGTTCCAGGCATCCACCACCATTTTTGCTCTCAGTCTGTTCAAGGCATGCCCCACCATTTCTGTTCTCAGTCTTTTTTGAGGCATCTAGCACAATTTCTGTTCACAGTCTGTTCCATTCATCCAACACCAATTCAGATCTCAGTCTGTGCCAGGCATACCCCACCATTTCTGCTCCCAGACAGTTTCAGGCATCCCCCACCATTTCTGCTCTCAGTCTGTTCCAGGGATCCACAACCATTTCTGTTTTCAGTCTTTTCCAGGCGTCCTCCACCATTTCTGCTCTCAGTCTGTTGCAGACATCTACCACCATTTCTGCTCAGAGGCTGATGCCGGCACCCAGCACCATTTCTGTTCTCATTCTGTTCCAGGCATCCCCCACCATTTATGCTCTCAGTCTTTTCAAGGCACCCAGCACTGACTCTGCTCGCAGTCTGTTCCAGGCATCCAGCATTATATCTGCTCTCTGTCTGTTCCAGGCATCAACCAACATTTCAGCTCTCAGTCTGCTCCTGGCATCCACCAGCATTTCTGCTCTCAGTCTGTTCCAGGCATCCTTCAGCATTTCTGCTTTCAGTCTTTTCCAGTCATCCTCCACCATTTCTGCTCTCAGTCTGTTGCAGACTTCTACCACCATTTCTGCTCTGAGGCAGATCCCGGCACCCAGCACCATTTCTGTTCTCATTCTGTTCCAGGCATCCTCCACCATTTCCGCTGTCAGTCTGTTCCAAGCGTCCACCACCATTTCTGCTCTCAGTCTTTTCAAGGCTCCCAGCACTGACACTGCTCAAAGTCTGTTCCAGGCATCCAGCATTATCTCTGCTCTCAGTCTGTTCCTGGCATCACCCAACATTTCAGCTCTCAGTCTGCTCCTGGCATCCACCACCATTTCTGCTCTCATTCTGTTCCAGGCATAACCCACCATTTCTGCTCTCATTCTGTTCCAAGCATCCACTACCATTTTTGCTCTCAGTCTGTTCCAAGCATCCAGGACTATTTCTGCTCTCAGTCTATTCCAGGCTTTCCTCACCATTTCTGCTCTCTGTCTGATCCAGATATCATCCACCATTTCTGCTCTCACTATGTTCCATGCATCCTCCACCATTTCAGCTCTCAGTCTATTCCAGACATCCCCCACCATTTCTGCTCTCACTCTGTTCCATGCATCCTCCACCATTTCAGCTCTCAGTCTATTGCACGCATCCCCCACCATTTCTGCTCTCACTTTTTTCCAGACATCCCCCACCATTTCAGTTGTCTATCTATTCCAGGTATCCCCCAGTATTTCTTCTCTCAGTCGGTTCCAGGAATCCACGACCATTTCTGCTCTCAGTATGTCCCAGGCATGCCCCACCAATTCTGCTCTCACTCTGTTCCACGCATCCACCACCATTTCTGCTCTCAGTCCGTTTCAGGCATCCAACACCATTTCTGCTCTCAGTCTATTCCAGGCATCCACCACCATTTCTGCTCTCAGTCTGTTTCAGGGATCCCCCATCATTTCTGCTTTCACTCTATTCCAGGCATCCCACACCATTTCAGCTCTCATTCTGTTCCAGGCAACCTCCACCATTTCTGCTTTCACTCTGTTTCAGGCATCCAGCACCATTTCTCCTCTCAGTCTGTTCCAGGCATCAACCACCATTACGGCTCTCAGTCTGTTGCTGGCATCCTCTACCATTTCTGCTCTAAGCCTGTTCCAGGCATCCACCACCACTTTTGCTGTCAGGCTGTTGAAGGCATCTTCCACCGTTTCTGCTCTCAGTCCGTTCAAGGCATCCAGCACCATTTCTGCTCTCAGTCTGTTCCAGGCATCCCCCACCATTTCTGTGCTCATGCAGTTCCAGGCATCTCCCACCATTTCTGCTCTCAGTCTGTTCCAGGCATCCAGCAGTATTTCTGTTCTCAGACTGTTCCAGGTGTCCACCTCTATTTCTGTTCTCAGTCTGCTGCAGCCATCCAGGACCATTTTTGCTCTCAGTCTGCTCCAGACATCACCCACCATTTCTGCTCCCAGTCTGTTCCAGGCATCCACTACCATTTCTGCTCTCATTCTGTTCCAGGCATCCAACAAAATTTCTGCTCACTGTCTGCAACAGGCCTCCACCACCATTTCTTCTCTAAGTCTGTCCCAGGCATCTACCACCATTTCCCCCTCAGTCTTTTTGAGGCAGCTAGCACAATTCTGTTCTACAGTCTGTTTCAGGCATCCAACACCAATTCAGCTCTCAGTCTGTGCCAGGCATCCCTTTCATTTCTGCTCTCAGGCTGTTCCTGCATCCCCACCATGTCTGCTCCCAGACAGTTTCCAGGCATCCCCACCATTTCTGCTCTCAGTCTATTCCGGGCATCTGTCAGCATTTCTGCTTTCACTCTGTCCCAGGCTTCCAGCACCATTTCTGCTCTCAGTCTGTTCCAGGCATCCACCACCATTTCTGCTTTCAGTCTTTTCCAGGCATTCTCCACCATTTCTGCTCTCAGTCTGTTGCAGACATCTACCACCATTTCTGCTCTGAGGCTGATCCCGGCACCCAGTACCATTTCTGTTCTCAGTCTGTTCCAGGCATCCTCCACCATTTCTGCTCTCAATCTGTTCCAGGCATCCCCCCCATTTATGCACTCAGTCTTTTCAAGGCACCCAGCACTGACTTTGCTCACAGTCTGTTCCAGGCATCCAGCATTATCTCTGCTCTCTGTTGGTTCCAGGCATCACCCAACATTTCAGCTCTCAGTCTGCTCCAGGCATCCTTCAGCATTTCTGCTTTTACTCTGTCCCAAGCACCCAGCACTATTTCTGTTCTCATTCTGTTCCAGGCATCCTCCACCATTTCTGCACTCAGTCTGTTCCAGGTATCCCCATTATTTCTGCTCTCAGTCTGTTCCAGGGATCCCACCATTTCCGCTCTCACTCTGTTCCAGGCATCCCCACCTTTCTGCTCTCAGTCTGTTCCAGGCATCCACCAAAGTTTCAGCCCTCACACTGTTCCAGGCATCCTTGACCATTTCTGCTCACTTTGTTCCAGGCATCCCCCACTCTTTCTGCTCTCTATTCCAGGCATCCTCCACCGTTTCTGCTCTCAGACTGTTCCAGGAATCCAACACCATTTCTGCTCTCAGTCCGTTTCAGGCATCCACCACCATTTCTGCTCTCAGTCTGTTTCAGGGATCCCCCATCATTTCTGCTTTCACTCTATTCCAGGCATCCCGCACCATTTCAGCTCTCATTCTGTTCCAGGCAACCTCCACCATTTCTGCTTTCACTCTGTTTCAGGCATCCAGCACCATTTCTGCTCTCAGTCTGTTCCAGGCATCAACCACCATTACGGCTCTCAGTCTGTTGCTGGCATCCACTACCATTTCTGCTCTAAGCCTGTTCCAGGCATCCACCACCACTTTTGCTGTCAGGCTGTTGAAGGCATCTTCCACCGTTTCTGCTCTCAGTCCGTTCCAGGCATCCAGCACCATTTCTGCTCTCAGTCTGTTCCAGGCATCCCTCACCATTTCTGTGCTCATGCAGTTCCAGGCATCTCCCACCATTTCTGCTCTCAGTCAGTTCCAGGCATCCAGCAGTATTTCTGTTCTCAGTCTGTTCCAGGTGTCCACCTCTATTTCTGTTCTCAGTCTGCTGCAGCCATCCAGGACCATTTTTGCTCTCAGTCTACTCCAGGCATCACCCACCATTTCTGCTCCCAGTCTGTTCCAGGCATCCACTACCATTTCTGCTCTCATTCTGTTCCAGGCATCCAACAAAATTTCTGCTCACAGTCTGCAACAGGCCTCCACCACCATTTCTTCTCTAAGTCTGTCCCAGGCATCTACCACCATTTCTGCTCTCAGTCTTTTTGAGGCAGCTAGCACAATTTCTGTTCACAGTCTGTTCCAGGCATCCAACACCAATTCAGCTCTCAGTCTGTGCCAGGCATCCCGCACCATTTCTGCTCTCAGGCTGTTCCATGCATCCCCCAGCATGTCTGCTCCCAGACAGTTTCAGTCATCCCCCACCATTTCTGCTCACAGTCTATTCCGGGCATCTGTCAGCATTTCTGCTTTCACTCTGTCCCAGGCTTCCAGCACCATTTCTGCTCTCAGTCTGTTCCAGGCATCCAACACCATTTCTGCTTTCAGTCTTTTCCAGGCATCCTCCACCATTTCTGCTCTCAGTCTGTTGCAGACATCTACCACCATTTCTGCTCTGAGGCTGATCCCGGCACCCAGCACCATTTCTGTTCTCAGTCTGTTCCAGGTATCCTCCACCATTTCTGCTCTCAATCTGTTCCAGGCATCCCCCCCATTTATGCATTCAGTCTTTTCAAGGCACCCAGCACTGACTTTGCTCACAGTCTGTTCCAGGCATCCAGCATTATCTCTGCTCTCTGTTGGTTCCAGGCATCACCCAACATTTCAGCTCTCAGTCTGCTCCAGGCATCCTTCAGCATTTCTGCTTTTACTCTGTCCCAAGCACCCAGCACTATTTCTGTTCTCATTCTGTTCCAGGCATCCTCCACCATTTCTGCACTCAGTCTGTTCCAGGCGTCCACCACTATTTCTGCTCTCAGTCTGTTCCAGGTATCCCCATTATTTCTGCTCTCAGTCTGTTCCAGGGATCCCCACCATTTCCGCTCTCACTCTGTTCCAGGCATCCCCCACTATTTCTGCTCTCAGTCTGTTCCAGGCATCCACCAAAATTTCAGCCCTCACACTGTTCCAGGCATCCTTGACCATTTCTGCTCACTTTGTTCCAGGCATCCCCCACTCTTTCTGCTCTCACTCTATTCCAGGCATCCTCCACCGTTTCTGCTCTCAGACTGTTCAAGGAATCCACCACCATTTCTGCTCTCAGTCTGTTCAAGGCATTCCCCACCATTTCAGCTCTCAATCTCTTCCAGTTATCCCCCAATATTTCTTCCGTCACTCGGTTCCAGGCATCCACCACCATTTCTGCTCTCAGTCTGTTCCAGGCATCCACCACCATTTCTGCTCTCAGTCTGTTCCAGGCATCCACCACCACTTCAGCTCTCAGTCTGTTCCAGGCATTCCTCACTATTTCTGCTCTCAGTCTGTTCCAGGCATCTACCAAAATTTCAGCCCTCACACTTTTCCAGGCATCCTTGACCATTTCTGCTCACTTTGTTCCTGACATCCCCCACTCTTTCTGTTCTCACTCTATTCCAGGCATCCTCCACCGTTTCTGCTCTCAGCCTGTTCCAAGTGTCCTCCACTATTTCTGCTCACAGTCTGTTGCAAGCATCCACCTCCATTTCTGCTCTCAGTCTGTTCCAGGCATCCTCCACCATTTCTGCTCTCAGGCTGTTCCAGGCATCCTCCACCAATTCTGCTCTCAGTCTGTTCCAGGCATCATCCACCATTTCTGCTCTTAGTCTGTTCCAAGCTTCCTCCACCATTTCTGCTCTCAATCTGTTCCAGGCAACCCCGAACATTGCTGTTCCCACTCTTTTCCAGGTAGTCAACACTATTTCTGCTATCAGTCTGCTCCAGGCACCCCCCACCATTTCTGCTCTCAATCTGTTCTAGGCATCCCTGTCCATTTCTGCTCTCAGTCTGTTCCAGGCATCCAGCACCATTTCTTCTCTCAGTCTGTTCCAGGAATCCAGCACTATTGCTCGTTTCGGTCTGTTCCAGTCATCCACCTGCTCTCATTCTCAACCTGGCATCCACCACCTTTTCTGCTCTCACTCTGTTCCAGGCATCCAGTACCATTTCTGCTCTACGTGTGCTCCAAGCATCCATCACCATTGCTGCTCTGTCTGTTCCATGTGTCCAGCAGCATTTCTGCTCCCTGTCTGCTACAGGCATCCACCACCATTGTTGCTCTGTCTGTTCCATGTATCCAGCACCATTTCTGCTCCCAGTCTGTTCCAGGCATACCCACCCATTTCTGCCCTCAGTCTGTTTCAGGCATCCCCACCATTTTGTCCTCAGTCTGTTCCAGGCATCGAGCACCATTCTACTCTCATTCTGTTCCATGCATCATCCACCATTTCTGCTCTCAATCTGTTCCAGGCATCCCCGACCATTTCTGTTCTTAGTCTGTTCCAGGTATCCTACACTATTTCTGCTCCCAGTTTGCTCCAGGCATCCCGCACCATTTCTGCTCTCAATCTGTTCGAGGCATCCCTGACCATTTCTGCTCTGAGTCTGTTCCAGGAATCCAGCACTATTGCAGGTCTCAGTCTGTTACAGGTATCCAGCACCATTTCTGCTCTCAGTCTGTTCCAGGCATCTAGCACCATTTCTGATCTCACTCTGTTCCAGGCATCCAGTACCATTTCTGCTCTACGTCTGCTCCAGACATCCACCACCATTGCTGCTCTGTCTGTTCCATGTGTCCAGCACCATTTCTGCTCTCAGTCTGTTCCAGGCATCCACCACCATTGCTGCTCTCAGTCTGTTCCAGGCATCCACCAGCATTTCTGCAGTCACTCTTTTCCAGGCATCCAGCACCATTGCTGCTCTCAATGTGATCCAGGCATCCAACACCATTTATGCTCTCAGTCAGTTCCAGGCATCCAGCACCATTTATGCTCTCAGTCTGTTCGAGGCATCCTCCACCATTTCTGGTCTCAGTCTGTACCAGGAATCCCCCATCCCTTTCTGCTCTCAGTCTGTTCCAGGCATCAAGCACCATTTGTGCTCCTAGTCTGTTCCAGGCATTCTCCAACACTTCCTCTCAGTCTGTTCTAGGCATTCCCCACAATTTCTGCTCTCAGTCTGTTCCGGGCATGCAGCAGCATTTCTGCTCTCTGCCTGTTCCAGGCGCACTTCACCATTTCTGGTCTCAATTTGTTGCAGACATCTACTACCATTTCTGCTATGAGGCTGATCTTGTCATCCAACACCATTTCTGTTCTCAGTCTGTTCCAGGCATCCTCCACCATTTCTGCTCTCAGTCTGTTCCAGGCATCCCCCACCATTTCTGCTCTCAGTCTGTTCAAGACACTCAGCACTGATTCTGCTGGCATGTCTGCTCCATGCATCAAGCACTATCTCTGCTATCAGTCTGTTCCAGGCATCCGCCAACATTTCTGTTCTCAGTCTGTTCCAGGCATTCAGCACCAATTCTGTTCTCAGTATGTTCCAGGAATTCACCAGCACTTCTTCTCTCAGTCTGTTCCAGGCATCCAGCACCATTTCTGCTCTCAGTCTGTTCCAGGCATCCCCCAGGATTTCTGCTCTTAGTGTGTTCAAGGCATCCAGCACCATTTTTGCTCTCAGTCTTATTCAGGTATACCCCACTATTTCTGCTCTCAGTCTGTTCCAGGTATCCACACAGTTTTCTCTCATTCTGTTCCTGGCATCCCCCACCATTCCAGATCTCAGTCTGTTCCAGGCATCCAACACCCTTTATGCTCTCAGTATGTGCCAGGCATCCTCCACCATTTCTGCTCTCAGTCTGTTTAAGGCACCCAGCACTGAATCTGCTCGCAGTCTGCTCCAGGCATCCAGCACTATCTCTGCTCTCAGTCTGTTCCAGGCATCCACCAACATTTCTGCTCTCAGTCTGTTCCAGGCATTCAGCACCAATTCTGCTCTCAGTATGTTCCAGGAATTCACCAGCACTTCTGCTCTCAGTCTGTTCCAGGCTTCCAGCACCATTTCTGCTCTCAGTCTGTTCCAGACATCCCCCAGGATTTCTGCTCTTAGTGTGTTCAAGGCATCCAACACCATTTTTGCTCTCAGTCTTATTCAGTTATACCCCACCATTTCTGCTCTAAGTCTGTTCCAGGTATCCCACACAATTTTTTCTCTCATTCTGTTCCTGGCATCCCCCACCATTTCTAATCTCAGTCTGTTCCAGGCATCCAACACCCTTTATGCTCTCAGTATGTTCCAGGCATCCACCTCCATTTCTGCTCTCAGTCTGTTCCAGGCATCTACCACCATTTCTGCTCTCAGTCTGTTCCAGGCATCCACCTCCATTTCTGCTCTTAGTCTGTTCCAAGCATCCCCACTCTTTCTGCTTTCACTCTGTCTCAGGCATCCTCCACCATTTCTGCTCTTAGTCTGTTCCAGGCATCCTCCACCATTTCTGCTCTCAATGTGTTCCAGGCATCCCTGACCATTGCTGTTCCCAGTCTGTTACAGGTAGCCAACACTATTTCTGCTCTCAGTCTGCTCCAGGCACCCCCCACCATTTCTGCTCTCAATCTGTTGCAAGCATCCCTGACAATTTTTGCTCTCAGTCTGTTACAGGCATCCAGCACCACTTCTGCTCTCAGTCTGTTCCAGGCATCCAGCACCATTTCTGCTTTCAGTCTGTTCCTGGCATCCAGTACCATTGCTGCTTTCAGTCTGCTTAAGGCATTCTCCACCATTTCTGGTCTTAGTCTGTTCCAGGCATACCCCACCATTTCTGCTTTCAGTCTGTTCCAGGCATCCAACACCATTTCTGCTCGCCGTCTGTTCCAGGCATTCTCCACCATTTCTGCTCTCAGTCTGTTCAAGGAATCGCCTACCATTTCTGCTTTCAATCTGTTCAAGGCATCCACTACAATTTCTGCTCTCAGTCTGTTCCAGGCATCCAACACCATTTCTGCTCTCCATCTGTTCCAGGCATTCTCCACCATTTCTGCTCTCAGTCTATTCCAGGCATCCCCCACCTTTTCTGCTCTCAGTCTGATCCAGGCATCATCCGCCATTTCTGCTCTCACTCTGTTCCAGGCATCCCCCACCATTTCTGCTGTCACTCAATTCAAGGCATCCCCCACCATTTCTGCTCTCAGTCCGTTCCAGGCATCCAGCACCATTTCAGCCCTCAGTCTGTTCCAGGCATCCCCCACCATTTCTGAGCTCATGCTGTTCGAGGCATCTCCCACCATCTCTGCTCTCAGTCTGTTCCAGGCATCCAGCACTATTTCTGTTCTCAGTCTGTTGCAGGTGTCCACCGCTAATTCTGTTCTCAGACTGCTCCAGCCATCCAGGACCATTTTTGCTCTCAGTCTGTTCCAGGCATCCCGCGTCATTTCTGCTCACAGTCTACTCCAGGCATCACCCACCATTTCTGCTCCCAGTCTGTTCCAGGCATCCACTACCATTTCTGCTCTCATTCTGTTCCAGGTATCCAACAAAATTTCTGCTCACAGTCTGCAACAGGCCTCCACCACTATTTCCTCTCTAAGTCTGTCCCAGGCATCTACCACCATTTCTGCTCTCAGTCTTTTTGAGGCATCTAGCACAATTTCTGTTCACAGTCTGTTCCAGGCATCCAACACCAATTCAGTTCTCAGTCTGTGCCAGGCACCGCCCCATTTTCTGCTCTCAGGCTGTTCCGCCATCCCCACCATGTCTGCTCCCAGACAGTTTCAGGCATCCTCCACCATTTCTGCTCTCAGTCTATTCTGGGCATCTGTCAGCATTTCTGCCTCACTCTGTCCCAGGCTTCCAGCACCATTTCTGCTCTCAGTCTGTTCCAGGCATCCACCACCATTTCTGCTTTCAGTCTTTTCCAGGCATCCTCCATCATTTCTGCTCTCAGTCTGTTGCAGACATCTACCACCATTTCTGCTCTGAGGCTAGTCCGGCACCAAGCACCATTTCTGTTCTCAGTCTGTTCAGAGCATCCCCTCCACCATTCCTCTCAATCATTTCAGGCACCCCCCATTTACTGCACTCAGTCTTTTCAAGGCACCCGCACCAGTCTGTTCACAGTCTGTTCCAGGCATCCAGCATTATCTCTGCCTCTGCTAGTTCCAGGCATCACCCAACATTTCAGCTCTCAGTCTGCTCAGGCATCCTTCAGCATTTCTGCTTTTACTCTGTCAGGCACCAACATATTTCTGTTCTCATTCTGTTACAGGCATCCTCCACCATCTCTGCACTCAGTCTGTTCCAGGCGTCCACCACTATTTCTGCTCTCAGTCTGTTCCATATCCCCATTATTTCCTGCTCTCAGTCTGTTCCAGGGATCCCCACCATCTCCACTCTCCTCTGTTCCAGGCATCCCCACTATTTCTGCTCTCAGTCTGTTCCAGGCATCACAATTTCAGCCCTCACACTGTTCCAGGCATCCTTGACCATTTCTGCTCCCATTTGTTCCAGGCATCCCCACTCTTTCTGCTCTCACTCTATTCCAGGCATCCTCCACCATTTCTGCTCTCAGACTGTTCAGGCATCCACCACCATTTCTGCTCTCAGTCTGTTCCAGGCATCCCACCATTTCCTCTCACTCGTTCAGTCATCCTCCACGTTTCTGCTCTCAGTCTGTTCAAGGCATTTCCCCACCATTTCAGCTCTCATCTCTTGCAGTTATCCCCAATATTTCTTCCCTCCTCGGTTCCAGGCATCCCCCACCATTTCTGCTCTCAGTCTGTTCCAGGCATCCACCACCACTTCAGCTCTCCAGTCTCTTCCAGGCATTTCCCACTATCTGCTCTCAGTCTGTTCCAGGCATTTACCAAAATTTCAGCCCTCACACTTTTCCAGGCATCCTTGACCATTTCTGCTCACTTTGCTCCTGACATCCCCCACTCTTTCTGCACTCACTCTATTACCGGCATCCTCCACCGTTTCTGTTCTCAGCCTGTTCCAGGTGTCCTCCACTATTTCTGCTCACAGTCTGTTGCAAGCATCCACCTCCATTTCTGCTCTCACTCTGTTCCAGGCATCCTCCACCATTTCTGCTCTCAGGCTGTTCCAGGCATCCTCCACCAATTCTGCTCTCAGTCTGTTCCAGGCATACAGCACCATTTCTTCTCACAGTCTGTTCCAGGCATCCCCACCATTTCTGCTCTCAGTTTGTTCCAGGCAACCCCCACCATTTCTGTTCTCAGTCTGTTCCAGGCATCATCCACCATTTCTGCTCTTAGTCTGTTCCAAGCATCCTCCACCATTTCTGCTCTCAATCTGTTCCAGGCATCCCCGAACATTGCTGTTCCCACTCTTTTCCAGGTAGCCAACACTATTTCTTATCGGTCTGCTCCAGGCACCCCCACCATTTCTGCTCTCAATCTGTTCTAGGCATCCTGTCCATTTCTGCTCTCAGTCTGTTCCAGGCATCCAGCACCATTTCTTCTCCCAGTCTGTTCCAGGAATCCAGCACTATTGCTGGTTTCAGTCTATTCCAGTCATCCACCTGCTCTCATTCTCAACCTGGCATCCACCACCTTTTCTGCTCCCCTCTGTTCCAGGCATCCAGTACCATTTCCTGCTTCTTGTGCTCCAGCATCCATCACCATTGCTGTCTGTCTGTTCCGTAAGTCGAAGCAGCATTTCTATCCCTGTCTGCTACAGGCATCCACCACCATTGTTGCTCTGTCTGTCCATGTCCAGCACCATTTTCCTCCCAGTCTGTTCCAGGCATACCCACCCATTTCTGCCCTCAGTCTGTTTCAGGCATCCCCACCATTTCTGTCCTCAGTCTGTTTCCAGGCATAGGCACCATTTCTACTCTCATTCTGATCCATGCATCATCCACCATTTCTGCTCTCAATCTGTTCCAGGCATCCCCGACCATTTCTGTTCTTAGTCTGTTCCAGGTATCCTACACTATTTCTGCTCCCAGTTTGCTCCAGGCATCCACCACCATTTCTGCTCTCAATCTGTTCGAGGCATCCCTGACCATTTCTGCTCTGAGTCTGTTCCAGGAATCCAGCACTATTGCAGGTCTCAGTCTGTTACAGGTATCCAGCACCATTTCTGCTCTCAGTCAGTTCCAGGCATCTAGCACCATTTCTGATCTCACTCTGTTCCAGGCATCCAGTACCATTTCTGCTTTACGTCTGCTCCAGGCATCCACCACCATTGCTGCTCTGTCTGTTCCATGTGTCCAGCACCATTTCTGCTCTCAGTCTGTTCCAGGCATCCACCACCATTGCTGCTCTCAGTCTGTTCCAGGCATCCACCAGTATTGCTGCAGTCACTCTTTTCCAGGCATCCAGCACCATTGCTGCTCTCAATGTGATCCAGGCATCCAACACCATTTATGCTCTCAGTCAGTTCCAGGCATCCAGCACCATTTATGCTCTCAGTCTGTTCGAGGCATCCTCCACCATTTCTGGTCTCAGTCTGTACCAGGAATCCCCCATCCCTTTCTGCTCTCAGTCTGTTCCAGGCATCAAGCACCATTTGTGCTCCTAGTCTGTTCCAGGCATTCTCCAACACTTCCACTCTCAGTCTGTTCCAGGCATCCCCCACAATTTCTGCTCTCAGTCTGTTCCGGGCATGCAGCAGCATTTCTGGTCTCTGCCTGTTCCATGCACACTTCACCATTTCTGGTGTCAATTTGTTGCAGACATCTACCACCATTTCTGCTATGAGGCTGATCTTGTCATCCAACACCATTTCTGTTCTCAGTCTGTTCCAGGCATCCTCCACCATTTCTGCTCTCAGTCTGTTCCAGGCATCCCCCACCATTTCTGCTCTCAGTCTGTTCAAGGCACTCAGCACTGATTCTGCTGGCATGTCTGCTCCATGCATCAAGCACTATCTCTGCTATCAGTCTGTTCCAGCATCCCCAACATTTCTGTTCTCAGTCTGTTCCAGGCATTCAGCACCAATTCTGCTCTCAGTATGTTCCAGAATTCACCAGCACTTCTGCTCTCAGTCTGTTTCAGGCATCCAGCACCATTCTGCTCTCAGTCTGTTCAGGCATCCCCAGGATTTCTGCTCCTAGTGTGTTCAAGGCATCCAGCACCATTTTGCTCTCAGTCTTATTCAGGTATACCCACTATTTCTGCTCTCAATCTGTTCCAGGTATCCCACACCAGTTTTTCTCTCATTCTGTTCCTGGCATCCCCCACCATTCCAGATCTCAGTCTGTTCCAGGCATCCAACACCCTTTATGCTCTCAGTATGTTCCAGGCATCCTCCACCATTTCTGCTCTCAGTCTGTTCAAGGCACCCAGCACTGATTCTGCTCGCAGTCTGCTCCAGGCATCCAGCACGATCTCTGCTCTCAGTCTGTTCCAGGCATCCGCCAACATTTCTGCTCTCAGTCTGTTTCCAGGCATTCCAGCACCAATTCTGCTCTCAGTATGTTCAAGGAATTCACCAGCACTTCTGCTCTCAGTCTGTTCCAGGCTTGCAGCACCATTTCTGCGCTCAGTCTGTTCCAGACATCCCCCAGGATTTCTGCTCTTAGTGTGTTCAAGGCATCCAACACCATTTTTGCTCTCAGTCTTATTCAGTTATACCCCACCATTTCTGCTCTAAGTCTGTTCCAGGTATCCCACACCATTTTTTCTCTCATTCTGTTCATGGCATCCCCCACCATTTCTGATCTCAGTCTGTTCCAGGCATCCAACACCCTTTATGCTCTCAGTATGTTCCAGGCATCCACCACCATTTCTGCTCTCAGTCTGTTATAGGCATCTACCACCATTTCTGCTCTCAGTCTGTTCCAGGCATCCACCACTATTTCTGCTCTTAGTCTGTTCCAAGCATCCCCACTATTTCTGCTTTTACTCTGTCTCAGGCATCCTCCACCATTTCTGCTCTCAGTCTGTTCCAGTCATCATCCACCATTTCTGCTCTTAGTCTGTTCCAGGCATCCTCCACCATTTCTGCTCTCAATGTGTTCCAGGCATCCCTGACCATTGCTGTTCCCAGTCTGTTACAGGTAGCCAACACTATTTCTGCTCTCAGTCTGCTCCAGGCACCCCCCACCATTTCTGCTCTCAATCTGTTGCAAGCATCCCTGACAATTTTTGCTCTCAGTCTGTTACAGGCATCCAGCACCACTTCTGCTCTCAGTCTGTTCCAGGCATCCAGCACCATTTCTGCTTTCAGTCTGTTCCTGGCATCCAGTACCATTGCTGCTTTCAGTCTGTTTAAGGCATTCTCCACCATTTCTGGTCTTAGTCTGTTCCAGGCATCCCCCATCATTTCTGCTTTCAGTCTGTTCCAGGGATCCAACACCATTTCTGCTCGCCGTCTGTTCCAGGCATTCTCCACCATTTCTGCTCTCAGTCTGTTCAAGGAATCGCCTACCATTTCTGCTTTCAATCTGTTCAAGGCATCCACTACCATTTCTGCTATCAGTCTGTTCCAGGCATCCAACACCATTTCTGCTCTCCATCTGTTCTAGGCATTCTCCACCATTTCTGCTCTCAGTCTATTCCAGGCATCCCCCACCTTTTCTGCTCTCAGTCTGATCCAGGCATCATCCGCCATTTCTGCTCTCACTCTGTTCCAGGCATCCCCCACCATTTCTGCTGTCACTCTATTCAAGGCATCCCCCACCATTTCTGCTCTCAGTCCGTTCCAGGCATTCAGTACCATTTCTGCCCTCAGTCTGTTCCAGGCATCCCCCACGATTTCTGTGCTCATGCTGTTCAAGGCATCTCCCACCATTTCTGCTCTCAGTCTGTTCCAGGCATCCAGCACTATTTCTGTTCTCAGTCTGTTCCAGGTGTCCACCGCTAATTCTGTTCTCAGACTGCTCCTGCCATCCAGGACCATTTTTTGCTCTCAGTCTGTTCCAGGCATCCCGCATCATTTCTGCTCACAGTCTACTCCAGGCATCACCCACCATTTCTGCTCCCAGTCTGTTCCAGGCATCCACTACCATTTCTGCTCTCATTCTGTTCCAGGTATCCAACAAAATTTCTGCTCACAGTCTGCAACAGGCCTCCACCACCATTTCCTCTCTAAGTCTGTCCCAGGCATCTACCACCATTTCTGCTCTCAGTCTTTTTGAGGCATCTAGCACAATTTCTGTTCACAGTCTGTTCCAGGCATCCAACACCAATTCAGTTCTCAGTCTGTGCCAGGCATCGCCCACCATTTCTGCTCTCAGGCTGTTCCATGCATCCCCCCACCATGTCTGCTCCCAGACAGTTTCAGGCATCCTCCACCATTTCTGCTCTCAGTCTATTCTGGGCATCTGTCAGCATTTCTGCTCTCACTCTGTCCCAGGCTTCCAGCACCATTTCTGCTCTCAGTCTGTTCCAGGCATCCACCACCGTTTCTGCTTTCAGTCTTTTCCAGGCATCCTCCACCATTTCAGCTCTCAGTCAGTTGCAGACATCTACCACCATTTCTGCTCTGAGGCTGATCCCGGCACCCAGCACCATTTCTGTTCTCAGTCTGTTCCAGGCATCCTCCACCATTCTGCTCTCAATATTTCAGGCACCCCCATTTATGCACTCAGTCTTTCAAGGCACCAGCACTGACTCTGTTCACAGTCTTTTCAGGCATCCAGCATTATCTGCTCTCTGTTGGTTCCAGGCATCACCCAACATTTCAGCTCTCAGTCTGCTCCAGGCATCCTTCAACATTTCTGCTTTTACTCTGTCCCAGGCACCCAGCACTATTTCTGTTCTCATTCTGTTCCAAGCATCCTCCACCATTTCTGCACTCAGTCTGTTCCAGGCGTCCACCACTATTTCTGCTCTCAGTCTGTTCCAGGTATCCCCATTATTTCTGCTCTCAGTCTGTTCAAGGGATCCCCACCATTTCCGCTCTCACTCTGTTCCAGGCATCCCCCACTATTTCTGCTCTCAGTCTGTTCCAGGCATCCACCAAAATTTCACCCTCACACTGTTCCAGGCATCCTTGACCATTTCTGCTCACTTTGTTCCAGGCATCCCCCACTCTTTCTGCTCTCACTCTATTCCAGGCATCCTCCACCATTTCTGCTCTCAGACTGTTCCAGGCATCCACCACCATTTCTGCTCTCAGTCTGTTCCAGGCATGCCCCACCATTTCTGCTCTCACTCTGTTCCAGTCATCCTCCACCATTTCTGCTCTCAGTCTGTTCAAGGCATTCCCCTCCATTTCAGCTCTCAATCTCTTCCAGTTATCCCCCAATATTTCTTCCCTCAGTCGGTTCCAGGCATCCCCCACCATTTCTGCTCTCAGTCTGTTCCAGGCATCCCCCACCATTTCTGCTCTCAGTCTGTTCCAGGCATCCACCACCACTTCAGCTCTCAGTCTGTTCCAGGCATTCCCCACTATTTCTGCTCTCAGTCTGTTCCAGGCATTTACAAAATTTCAGCCTCCACACTTTTCAGGCATCCTTGACCATTTCTGCTCACTTTGCTCTGACATCCCCACTCTTTCTGCACTCACTCTATTCAGGCATCCTCCACGTTTCTGCTCAGCCTGTTCCAGGTGTCCTCCACTATTTCTGCTCACAGTCTGTTGCAAGCATCCACCTCCATTTCTGCTCTCACTCTGTTCCAGGCATCCTCCACCATTTCTGCTCTCAGGCTGTTCCAGGCATCCTCCACCAATTCTGCTCTCAGTCTGTTCCAGGCATCCAGCACCATTTCTTCTCTCAGTCTGTTCCAGGCATCCCCACCATTTCTGCTCTCAGTTTGTTGCAGGCAACCCCCACCATTTCTGTTCTCAGTATGTTCCAGGCATCATCCACCATTTCTGCTCTTAGTCTGTTCCAAGCATCCTCCACCATTTCTGCTCTCAATCTGTTCCAGGCATCCCCGAACATTGCTGTTCCCACTCTTTTCCAGGTAGCCAACACTAGTTCTGCTATCAGTCTTGTCCAGGCATCCCACCATTTCTGCTCTCAATCTGTTTCTGGCATCCCTGTCCATTTCTGCTCTCAGTCTGATCCAGGCATCCAGCACCATTTCTTCTCTCAGTCTGTTCAAGGAATCCAGCACTATTGCTGGTTTCTGTCTATTCCAGGCATCCACCTGCTCTCATTCTCAACCTGGCATCCACCACCTTTTCTGCTCTCACTCTGTTCCAGGCATCCAGTACCATTTCTGCTCTACGTCTGCTCCAAGCATCCATCACCGTTACTGCTCTGTCTGTTAAATGTGTCCAGCAGCATTTCTGCTCCCTGTCTGCTGAGGCATCCACCACTATTGTTGCTCTGTCTGTTCCATGTATCCAGCCAATTCTGCTCCCAGTCTGTTCCAGGCATACCACCCATTTCTGCACTCAGTCTGTTCAGGCATCCCCACCATTTCTGTCCTCAGTCTGTTCCAGGCATCAGGCACCATTTCTACTCTCATTCTGTTCCATGCATCATCCATCATTTCTGCTCTCAATCTGTTCCAGGCATCCCTGACCATTTCTGTTCGTAGTCTGTTACAGGTATCCTACACTATTTCTGCTCCCAGTTTGGCCCAGGCATCCCCCACCATTTCTGCTCTTAATCTGTTCCAGGCATCCCTGACCATTTCTGCTCCGAGTCTGTTCCAGGAATCCAGCACTATTGCAGGTCTCAGTCTGTTACAGGTATCCAGCACCATTTCTGCTCTCAGTCTGTTCCAGGCATCTAGCACCATTTCTGCTCTCAGTCTGTTCCAGGCATCCAGTACCATTGCTGCTTTCAGTCTGTTCAAGGCATCCACCACTTCTGCTCTCATTCTCAACCTGGCATCCACCTCCATTTCTGATCTCACTCTGTTCCAGGCATCCAGTACCATTTCTGCTCTACGTCTGCTCCAGGCATCCACCACCATTGCTGCTCTGTCTGTTCCATGTGTCCAGCACCATTTCTGCTCTCTGTCTGCTTCAGGCATCCACCACCATTGCTGCTCTGTCTGTTCCATGTCCAGCACCATTTCTGCTCTCAGTCTGTTCCAGGCATCCACCACCATTGCTGCTCTCAGTCTGTTCCAGGCATCCACCAGTATTGCTGCAGTCACTCTTTTCCAGGCATCCAGCACCATTGCTGCTCTCAATGTATTCCAGGCATCCAACACCATTTATGCTCTCAGTCAGTTCCAGGCATCCAGCACCATTTCTGCTTTCAGTCTTTTCCAGGCATCCTCCACCATTTCTGCTCTCAGTCTGTTGCAGACATCTACCACCATTTCTGCTCTGAGGCTGATCCCGGCACCCAGCACCATTTCTGTTCTCAGTCTGTTCCAGGCATCCTCCTCCATTTCTGCTCTCAATCAGTTCAAGGCACCCCCCCCCATTTATGCACTCAGTCTTTTACCAGCACTGACTCTGTTCACAGTCTGTTCCAGGCATCCAGCATTATCTCTGCTCTCTGTTGGTTCCAGGCATCACCCAACATTTCAGCTCTCAGTCTGCACCAGGCATCCTTCAGCATTTCTGCTTTTACTCTGTCCCAGGCACCCAGCACTATTTCTGTTCTCATTCTGTTCCAGGCATCCTCCACCATTTCTGCACTCAGTCTGTTCCAGGCGTCCACCACTATTTCTGCTCTCAGTCTGTTCCAGGTATCCCCATTATTTCTGCTCTCAGTCTGTTCCAGGGATCCCCACCATTTCCGCTCTCACTCTGTTCCAGGCATCCCCCACTATTTCTGCTCTCAGTCTGTTCCAGGCATCCACCAAAATTTCAGCCCTCACACTGTTCCAGGCATCCTTGACCATTTCTGCTCACTTTGTTCCAGGCATCCCCCACTCTTTCTGCTCTCACTCTATTCCAGGCATCCTCCACCATTTCTGCTCTCAGACTGTTCCAGGCATCCACCACCATTTCTGCTCTCAGTCTGTTCCAGGCATGCCCCACCATTTCTGCTCTCACTCTGTTCCAGTCATCCTCCACCATTTCTGCTCTCAGTCTGTTCAAGGCATTCCCCACCATTTCAGCTCTCAATCTCTTCCAGTTATCCCCCAATATTTCTTCCCTCACTCGGTTCCAGGCATCCCCCACCATTTCTGCTCTCAGTCTGTTCCAGTCATCCCCCACCATTTCTGCTCTCAGTCTGTTCCAGGCATCCACCACCACTTCAGCTCTCAGTCTGTTCCAGGCATTCCCCACTATTTCTGCTCTCAGTCTGTTCCAGGCATTTACCAAAATTTCAGCCCTCACACTTTTCCAGGCATCCTTGACCATTTCTGCTCACTTTGCTCCAGACATCCCCAACTCTTTCTGCACTCACTCTATTCCAGGCATCCTCCACCGTTTCTGCTCTCAGCCTGTTCCAGGTGTCCTCCACTATTTCTGCTCACAGTCTGTTGCAAGCATCCACCTCCATTTCTGCTCTCAGTCTGTTCCAGGCATCCTCCACCATTTCTGCTCTCAGGCTGTTCCAGGCATCCCCACCAATTCTGCTCTCAGTTTGTTCCAGGCAACCCCCACCATTTCTGTTCTCAGTCTGTTCCAGGCATCATCCACCATTTCTGCTCTTAGTCTGTTCCAAGCATCCTCCACCATTTCTGCTCTCAATCTGTTCCAGGCATCCCCGAACATTGCTGTTCCCACTCTTTTCCAGGTAGCCAACACTATTTCTGCTATCAGTCTGCTCCAGGCACCCCCCACCATTTCTGCTCTCAATCTGTTCTAGGCATCCCTGTCCATTTCTGCTCTCAGTCTGATCCAGGCATCCAGCACCATTTCTTCTCTCAGTCTGTTCCAGGAATCCAGCACTATTGCTTGTTTCTGTCTATTCCAGGCATCCACCTGCTCTCATTCTCAACCTGGCATCCACCACCTTTTCTGCTCTCACTCTGTTCCAGGCATCCAGTACCATTTCTGCTCTACGTCTGCTCCAAGCATCCATCACCATTGCTGCTCTGTCTGTTCCATGTGTCCAGCAGCATTTCTGCTCCCTGTCTGCTACAGGCATCCACCATTGTTGCTCTGTCTGTTCCATGTATCCAGCACCATTTCTGCTCCAGTCTGTTCCAGGCATACCCACCCATTTCTGCCCTCAGTCTGTTCCAGGCATCCCCACCATTTCTGTCCTCAGTCTGTTCCAGGCCTCGAGCACCATTTCTACTCTCATTCTGTTCCAACATCATCCATCATTTCTGCTCTCAATCTGTTTCCAGGCATCCCTGACCATTTCTGTTAGTAGTCTGTTCCAGGTATCCTACACTATTTCTGCTCCCAGTTTGCTCCAGGCATCCCCACCATTTCTGCTCTCAATCTGTTCCAGGCATCCCTGACCATTTCTGCTCTGAGTCTGTTCAGGAATCCAGCACTATTGCAGGTCTCAGTCTGTTACAGGTATCCAGCACCATTTCTGCTCTCAGTCTGTTCCAGGCATCCAGTACCATTGCTGCTTTCAGTCTGTTCAAGCATCCACCACTTCTGCTCTCATTCTCAACCTGGCATCCACCACCATTTCTGATCTCACTCTGTTCCAGGCATCCAGTACCATTTCTGCTCTACGTCTGCTCCAGGCATCCACCACCATTGCTGCTCTGTCTGTTCCATGTGTCCAGCACCATTTCTGCTCTCTGTCTGCTCCAGGCATCCACCACCATTGCTGCTCTGTCTGTTCCATGTATCCAGCACCATTTCTGCTCTCAGTCTGTTCCAGGCATCCACCACCATTGCTGCTCTGTCTGTTCCATGTATCCAGCACCATTTCTGCTCTCAGTCTGTTCCAGGCATCCACCACCATTGCTGCTCTCAGTCTGTTCCAGGCATCCACCAGTATTGCTGCAGTCACTCTTATCCAGGCATCCAGCACCATTGCTGCTCGCAATGTGTTCCAGGCATCCAACACCATTTATGCTCTCAGTCAGTTACAGGCATCCAGCACCATTTATGCTCTCAGTCTGTTCGAGGCATCCGCCACCATTTCTGGTCTCAGTCTGTACCAGGAATCCCCCATCCCTTTCTGCTCTCAGTCTGTTCCAGGTATCCCCATTATTTCTGCTCTCAGTCTGTTCAAGGGATCCCCACCATTTCCGCTCTCACTCTGTTCCAGGCATCCCCCACTATTTCTGCTATCAGTCTGTTCCAGGCATCCACCAAAATTTCAGCCCTCACACTGTTCCAGGCATCCTTGACCATTTCTGCTCACTTTGTTCCAGGCATCCCCCACTCTTTCTGCTCTCACTCTATTCCAGGCATCCTCCACCATTTCTGCTCTCAGACTGTTCCAGGCATCCACCACCATTTCTGCTCTCAGTCTGTTCCAGGCATGCCCCACCATTTCTGCTCTCACTCTGTTCCAGTCATCCTCCACCATTTCTGCTCTCAGTCTGTTCAAGGCATTCCCCACCATTTCAGCTCTCAATCTCTTCCAGTTATCCCCAATATTTCTTCCCTCACTCGGTTCCAGGCATCCCCACCATTTCTGCTCTCAGTCTGTTCCAGTCATCCCCACTATTTCTGCTCTCAGTCTGTTCCAGGCATCCACCACCACTTCAGCTCTCAGTCTGTTCCAGGCATTCCCCACTATTTCTGCTCTCAGTCTGTTCCAGGCATTTACCAAAATTTCAGCCCTCACACTTTTCCAGGCATCCTTGACCATTTCTGCTCACTTTGCTCCAGACATCCCCAACTCTTTCTGCACTCACTCTATTCCAGGCATCCTCCACCGTTTCTGCTCTCAGCCTGTTCCAGGTGTCCTCCACTATTTCTGCTCACAGTCTGTTGCAAGCATCCACCTCCATTTCTGCTCTCAGTCTGTTCCAGGCATCCTCCACCATTTCTGCTCTCAGGCTGTTCCAGGCATCCCCACCAATTCTGCTCTCAGTTTGTTCCAGGCAACCCCACCATTTCTGTTCTCAGTCTGTTCCAGGCATCATCCACCATTTCTGCTCTTAGTCTGTTCCAAGCATCCTCCACCATTTCTGCTCTCAATCTGTTCCAGGCATCCCCGAACATTGCTGTTCCCACTCTTTTCCAGGTAGCCAACACTATTTCTGCTATCAGTCTGCTCCAGGCACCCCCCACCATTTCTGCTCTCAATCTGTTCTAGGCATCCCTGTCCATTTCTGCTCTCAGTCTGATCCAGGCATCCAGCACCATTTCTTCTCTCAGTCTGTTCCAGGAATCCAGCACTATTGTTGGTTTCTGTCTATTCCAGGCATCCACCTGCGCTCATTCTCAACCTGGAATCCACCACCTTTTCTGCTCTCACTCTGTTCCAGGCATCCAGTACTATTTCTGCTCTACGTCTGCTCCAAGCATCCATCACCATTGCTGCTCTGTCTGTTCCATGTGTCCAGCAGCATTTCTGCTCCCTGTCTGCTACAGGCATCCACCACCATTGTTGCTCTGTCTGTTCCATGTATCCAGCACCATTTCTGCTCCCAGTCTGTTCCAGGCATACCCACCCATTTCTGCCCTCAGTCTGTTCCAGGCATCCCCCACCATTTCTGTCCTCAGTCTGTTCCAGGCATCGAGCACCATTTCTACTCTCATTCTGTTCCATGCATCATCCATCATTTCTGCTCTCAATCTGTTCCAGGCATCCTGACCATTTCTGTTCGTAGTCTGTTCCAGGTATCCCACTATTTCTGCTCCCAGTTTGCTCCAGGCATCCCCCACCATTTCTGCTCTCAAACTGTTCAGGCATCCCTGACCATTTCTGCTCTGGTCTGTTCAGGAATCCAGCACTATTGCAGGTCTCAGTCTGTTACAGGTATCCAGCACCATTTCTGCTCTCAGTCTGTTCCAGGCATCCAGTACCATTGCTGCTTTCAGTCTGTTCAAGGCATCCACCACTTCTGCTCTCATTCTCAACCTGGCATCCACCACCATTTCTGATCTCACTCTGTTCCAGGCATCCAGTACCATTTCTGCTCTACGTCTGCTCCAGGCATCCACCACCATTGCTGCTCTGTCTGTTCCATGTGTCCAGCACCATTTCTGCTCTCTGTCTGCTCCAGGCATCCACCACCATTGCTGCTCTGTCTGTTCCATGTATCCAGCACCATTTCTGCTCTCAGTCTGTTCCAGGCATCCACCACCATTGCTGCTCTCAGTCTGTTCCAGGCATCCACCAGTATTGCTGCAGTCACTCTTATCCAGGCATCCAGCACCATTGCTGCTCTCAATGTGTTCAGGCATCAACACCATTTATGCTCTCAGTCAGTTACAGGCATCCAGCACCATTTATGCTCTCAGTCTGTTCGAGGCATCCTCCACCATTCTGGTCTCCAGTCTGTACCAAGAATCCCCATCCTTTCTGCTCTCAGTCTGTTCCAGGCATCAAGCACCATTTCTGCTCCTAGTCTGTTCAGGCATTCTCCAACACTTCCACTCTCAGTCTGTTCCAGGCATCCCCACAATTTCTGCTCTCAGTTTTTCTGGGCATGCAGCAGCATTTCTGCTCTCTGACCTCTTCCAGGCACTTCACCATTTCTGGTCTCAATTTGTTGCAGACATCTAGCACCATTTCTGCTATAGGCTGATCTTGTCATCCAACACCATTTCTGTTCTCAGTCTGTTCCAGACATCCTCCACCATTTCTGCTCTCCAGTCTGTTCAAGGCACTCAGCACTGATTCTGCTGGCATGTCTGCTCCATGCATCAAGCACTATCTCTGCTATCAGTCTGTTCCAGGCATCCGCCAACATTTCTGTTCTCAGTCTGTTCCAGGCATTCAGCACCAATTCTGCTCTCAGTATGTTGAAGGAATTCACCAGCACTTCTGCTCTCAGTCTGTTCCAGGCATCCAGCACCATTTCTGCTCTCAGTCTGTTCCAGGCATCCCCCAGGATTTCTGCTCTTAGTGTGTTCAAGGCATCCAGCACCATTTTTGCTCTCAGTCTTATTCAGGTATACCCTACTATTTCTGCTCTCAGTCTGTTCCAGGTATCCAACACCATTTTTTCTCTTATTCTGTTCCTGGCATCCCCCACCATTCCAGATCTCAGTCTGTTCCAGGCATCCAACACCCTTTATGCTCTCAGTATGTTCCAGGCATCCTCCACCATTTCTGCTCTCCAGTCTGTTCAGGGCACCAGCGCTGATTCTGCTCGCCCAGTCTGCTCAGGCATCCAGCACTATCTCTGCTCTCAGTCTGTTCAGGCATCGCCAACATTTCTGCTCTCAGTCTGTTCCAGGCATTCAGCACCAATTCTGCTCTCAGTATGTTCCAGGAATTCACCAGCACTTCAGCTCTCAGTCTGTTCCAGGCATCCACCACCATTTCTGCTTTCAATCTTTTCAGGCATCCTCCACAATTCTGCTCTCAGTCTGTTGCAGACATCTACCACCATTTCTGCTCTGAGGCTGATCCAGCACCAGCACCATTTCTGTTCTCAGTCTGTTCCAGGCATCCTCCACCATTTCTGCTCTCAATCTGTTCAGGCACCCCATTTATGCACTCAGTCTTTTCAAGGCACCCAGCACTGACTCTGTTCACAGTCTGTTCCAGGCATCCAGCATTATCTCTGCTCTCTGTTGGTTCCAGGCATCACCCAACATTTCAGCTCTCAGTCTGCTCCAGGCATCCTTCAGCATTTCTGCTTTTACTCTGTCCCAGGCACCCAGAACTATTTCTGTTCTCATTCTGTTATAGGCATCCTCCACCATTTCTGCACTCAGTCTGTTCCAGGCGTCCACCACTATTTCTGCTCTCAGACTGTTCCAGGTATCCCCATTATTTCTGCTCTCAGTCTATTACAGGGATTCCCACCATTTCCGCTCTCACTCTGTTCCAGGCATCCCCCACTATTTCTGCTCTCAGTCTGTTCCAGGCATCCACCAACATTTCAGCCCTCACACTGTTCCAGGCATCCTTGACCATTTCTGCTCACTTTGTTCCAGGCATCCCCCACTCTTTCTGCTCTCACTCTATTCCAGGCATCCTCCACCATTTCTGCTCTCAGACTGTTCCAGGCATCCACCACCATTTCTGCTCTCAGTCTGTTCCAGGCATCCCCACCATTTCTGCTCTCACTCTGTTCCAGTCATCCTCCACCATTTCTGCTCTCCAGTCTGTTCAAGGCATTCCCCACCATTTCAGCTCTCAATCTCTTCCAGTTATCCCCAATATTTCTTCCCTCACTCGGTTCCAGGCATCCCCACCATTTCTGCTCTCAGTCTGTTCAGTCATCCCCACTATTTCTGCTCTCAGTCTGTTCCAGGCATCCACCACCACTTCAGCTCTCAGTCTGTTCCAGGCATTCCCCTATTTCTGCTCTCAGTCTGTTCCAGGCATTTACCAAAATTTCAGCCCTCACACTTTTCCAGGCATCCTTGACCATTTCTCTCACTTTGCTCCAGACATCCCCAACTCTTTCTGCACTCACTCTATTCCAGGCATCCTCCACCGTTTCTGCTCTCAGCCTGTTCCAGGTGTCCTCCACTATTTCTGCTCACAGTCTGTTGCAAGCATCCACCTCTATTTCTGCTCTCAGTCTGTTCCAGGCATCCTCCACCATTTCTGCTCTCAGGCTGTTCCAGGCATCCTCCACCAATTCTGCTCTCAGTCTGTTCCAGGCATCCAGCACCATTTCTTCTCTCAGTCTGTTCCAGGCATCCCCACCATTTCTGCTCTCAGTTTGTTCCTGGCAACCCCCACCATTTCTGTTCTCAGTCTGTTCCAGGCATCATCCACCATTTCTGCTCTTAGTCTGTTCCAAGCATCCTCCACCATTTCTGCTCTCAATCTGTTCCAGGCATCCCAGACATTGCTGTTCCACTCTTTTCAGGTAGCCAACACTATTTCTGCTATCAGTCTGCTCCAGGCACCCCACCATTTCTGCTCTCAATCTGTTCTAGGCATCCCTTTCCATTTCTGCTCTCAGTCTGATCCAGGCATCCAGCACCATTTCTTCTCTCAGTCTGTTCCAGGAATCCAGCACTATTGCTGGTTTCTGTCTATTCAGCATCCACCTGCTCTCATTCTCAACCTGGCATCCACCACCTTTTCTGCTCTCCTCTGTTCCAGGCATCCAGTACCATTTCTGCTCTCGTCTGCTCCAAGCATCCATCACCATTGCTGCACTGTCTGTTCCATTTGTCCAGCAGCATTTCTGCTCCTGTCTGCTACAGGCATCCACCACCATTGTTGCTCTGTCTGTTCCATGTATCCAGCACCATTTCTGCTCCCAGTCTGTTCCAGGCATACCCACCCATTTCTGCCCTCAGTCTGTTCCAGGTATCCCCCACCATTTCTGTCCTCAGTCTGTTCCAGGCATCGAGCACCATTTCTATTCTCATTCTGTTCCATTCATCATCCATCATTTCTGCTCTCAATCTGTTCCAGGCAACCCTGACCATTTCTGTTCGTAGTCTGTTCCAGGTATCCTACACTATTTCTGCTCCCAGTTTGCTCCAGGCATCCCCCACCATTTCTGCTCTCAATCTGTTCCAGGCATCCCTGACCATTTCTGCTCTGAGTCTGTTCCAGGAATCCAGCACTATTGCAGGTCTCAGTCTGTTACAGGTATCCAGCACCATTTCTGCTCTCAGTCTGTTCCAGGCATCCAGCACCATTTCTGCTCTCAGTCTGTTCCAGGCATCCAGTACCATTGCTGCTTTCAGTCTGTTCAAGGCATCCACCACTTCTGCTCTCATTCTCAACCTGGCATCCACCACCATTTCTGATCTCACTCTGTTCCAGGCATCCAGTACCATTTCTGCTCTACGTCTGCTCCAGGCATCCACCACCATTGCTGCTCTGTCTGTTCCATGTGTGCAGCACCATTTCTGCTCTCTGTCTGCTCCAGGCATCCACCACCATTGCTGCTCTGTCTGTTCCATGTATCCAGCACCATTTCTGCTCTCAGTCTGTTCCAGGCATTCAGCAGCATTTCTGCTCTCTGCCTGTTGCAGGCGCACTTCACCATTTCTGGTCTCAACTTGTTGCAGACATCTACCACCATTTCTGCTATGAGGCTGATCTTGTCACCCAACACCATTTCTGTTCTCAGTCTGTTCCAGGCATCCTCCACCATTTCTGCTCTCAGTCTGTTCCAGGCATCCCCCACCATTTCTACTTTCAGTCTGTTCAGAGCACTCAGCACTGATTCTGCTGGCATGTCTGCTCCAGGCATCCAGCACTATCTCTCTATCAGTCTGTTCAGGCATCCGCCAACATTTCTGCTCTCAGTCTGTTCCAGGCATTCAGCACAATTCTGCTCTCAATATGTTCCAGGAATTCACCAGCACTTCTGCTCTCAGTCTGTTCCAGGCATCCAGCACCATTTCTGCTCTCAGTCTGTTCCAGGCATCCCCCAGGATTTCTGCTCTTAGTGTGTTCAAGGCATCCAGCACCATTTTTGCTCTCAGTCTTATTCAGGTATACCCCACTATTTCTGCTCTCAGTCTGTTCCAGGTATCCCACACCATTTTTTCTCTCATTCTGTTCCTGGCATCCCCCACCATTCCAGATCTCAGTCTGTTCCAGGCATCCAACACCCTTTATGCTCTCAGTATTTTCAGTCATCCTCCACCATTTCTGCTCTCAGTCTGTTCCAGGCATCCCCCACCATTTCTGCTCTCAGTCTGTTCAAGGCACCCAGCACTGATTCTGCTCGCAGTCTGCTCCAGGCATCCAGCACTATCTCTGCTCTCAGTCTGTTCCAGGCATCCACCAACATTTCTGCTCTCAGTCTGTTCCAGGCATTCAGCACCAATTCTGCTCTCAGTATGTTCCAGGAATTCACCAGCACTTCTGCTCTCAGTCTGTTCCAGGCTTCCAGCATCATTTCTGCTCTCAGTCTGTTCCAGGCATCCCCCAGGATTTCTGCTCTTAGTGTGTTCAAGGTATCCAGCACCATTTTTGCTCTCAGTCTTATTCAGTTATACCCCACCATTTCTGCTCTCAGTCTGTTCCAGGTATCCCACACCATTTTTTCTCTCATTCGGTTCCTGGCATCCCCCACCATTTCTGATCTCAGTCTGTTCCAGGTATCCAACACCCTTTATGCTCTCAGTATGTTCCAGGCATCCACCACCATTTCTGCTCTCAGTCTGTTCCAGGCATCTACCACCATTTCTGCTCTCAGTCTGTTCCAGGCATCATCCACCATTTCTGCTATCAGTCTGTTCCAGGCATCCACCACTATTTCTGCTCTTAGTCTGTTCCAAGCATCCCCACTATTTCTGCTTTCACTCTGTCTCAGGCATCCTCCACCATTTCTGCTCTCAGTCTGTTCCAGTCATCATCCACCATTTCTGCTCTTAGTCTGTTCCAGGCATCCTCCACCATTTCTGCTCTCAATGTGTTCAGGCATCCTGACCATTTCTGTTCCCAGTCTGTTCAGGTAGCCAACACTATTTCTGCTCTCAGTCTGCTCCAGGCACCCCCACCATGTCTGCTCTCAATCTGTTGCAAGCATCCTGACAATTTTGCTCTCAGTCTGTTACAGGCATCCAGCACCACTTCTGCTCTCAGTCTGTTCCAGGCATACAGCACCATTTCTGCTTTCAGTCTGTTCCTGGCATCCAGTACCATTGCTGCTTTCAGTCTGTTTGAGGCATTCTCCACGGTCTTAGTCTGCTCAGGCATCCCCACCATTTCTGCTCCAGTCTGTTCCAGGCATCCAACACCATTTCTGCTCTCCGTCTGTTCCAGGTATCCTCCACCAATTCTGCTCTCAGTCTGTTCCAGGAATCGCCTACCATTTCTGCTTTCAATCTGTTCAGGCATCCACTACCATTTCTGCTCTCAGTCTGTTCCAGGCATCCAATACCATTTCTGCTCTCCATCTGTTCCAGGCATTCTCCACCATTTCTGTCCTTAGTCTGTTCCAAGCATCCTCCACCATTTCTGCTCTCAATCTGTTCCAGGCATCCCAGACATTGCTGTTCCCACTTCTTTCAGGTAGCCAACACTATTTCTGCTATCAGTCTATCAGCCCCCCACCATTTCTGCTCTCAATCTGTTCTAGGCATCCCTGTCCATTTGTGCTCTCAGTCTGTTCCAGGCATCCAGCACCATTTCTTCTCTCAGTCTGTTCCAGGAATCAGCACTATTGCTGGTTCGGTCTATTCAGGCATCCACCTGCTCTCATTCTCAACCTGGCATCCACCACCTTTTCTGCTCTCACTCTGTTCCAGGCATCCAGTACCATTTCTGCTCTCGTCTGCTCCAAGCATCCATCACCATTGCTGCTCTGTCTGTTCCATGTGCCCAGCATTTCTGCTCCTGTCTGCTACAGGCATCCACCACCTTTGTTGCTCTGTCTGTTCCATGTATCCAGCACCATTTCTGCTCCCAGTCTGTTCCAGGCATACGCACCCATTTCTGCCCTCAGTCTGTTCCAGGCATCCCCCACCATTTCTGTCCTCAGTCTGTTCCAGGCATCGAGCACCATTTCTACTCTCATTCTGTTCCATGCATCATCCATCATTTCTGCTCTCAATCTGTTTCAGGCATCCCTGACCATTTCTGTTCGTAGTCTGTTCCTGGTATCCTACACTATTTCTGCTCCCAGTTTGCTCCAGGCATCCCCCACCATTTCTGCTCTCAATCTGTTCCAGGCATCCCTGACCATTTCTGCTCTGAGTCTGTTCCAGGAATCCAGCACTATTGCAGGTCTCAGTCTGTTACAGGTATCCAGCACCATTTCTGCTCTCAGTCTGTTCCAGGCATCCAGCACCATTTCTGCTCTCAGTCTGTTCCAGGCATCCAGTACCATTGCTTCTTTCAGTCTGTTCAAGGCATCCACCACTTCTGCTCTCATTCTCAACCTGGCATCCACCACCATTTCTGATCTCACTCTGTTCCAGGCATCCAGTACCATTTCTGCTCTACGTCTGCTCCAGGCATCCACCACCATTGCTGCTCTGTCTGTTCCATGTGTCCAGCACCATTTCTGCTCTCTGTCTGCTCCAGGCATCCACCACCATTTCTGCTCTCAGTCTGTTCCATGTATCCAGCACCATTTCTGCTCTCAGTCTGTTCCAGGCATCCACCATTGCTGCTCTCAGTCTGTTCCAGGCATCCACCAGTATTGCTGCAGTCACTCTTTTCCAGGCATCCAGCACCATTGCTGCTCTCAATGTGTTCCAGGCATCCAACACCATTTATGCTCTCAGTCAGTTCCAGGCATCCAGCACCATTTATGCTCTCAGTCTGTTCCAGGCATCCTCCACCATTTCTGGTCTCAGTCTGTACCAGGAATCCCCCATCCCTGTCTGCTCTCAGTCTGTTCCAGGCATCAAGCACCATTTGTGCTCCTAGTCTGTTCCAGGCATTCTCCAACACTTCCACTCTCAGTCTGTTCCAGACATCCCCCACAATTTCTGCTCTCAGTCTGTTCCAGGCATTCAGCAGCATTTCTGCTCTCTGCCTGTTCCAGGCGCACTTCACCATTTCTGGTCTCAATTTGTTGCAGACATCTACCACCATTTCTGCTATGAGGCTGATCTTGTCACCCAACACCATTTCTTTTCTCAGTCTGTTCCAGGCATCCTCCACCATTTCTGCTCTCAGTCTGTTCCAGGCATCCCCACCATTTCTGCTTTCAGTCTGTTCAAGGCACTCAGCACTGATTCTGCTGGCATGCCTGCTCCAGGCATCCAGCACTATCTCTGCTATCAGTCTGTTCCAGGCATCCGTCAACATTTCTGCTCTCAGTCTGTTCCAGGCATTCAGCACCAATTCTGCTCTCAATATGTTCCAGGAATTCACCAGCACTTCTGCTCTCAGTCTGTTCCAGGCATCCAGCACCATTTCTGCTCTCAGTCTGTTCCAGGCTTCCCCCAGGATTTCTGCTCTTAGTGTGTTCATGGCATCCAGCACCATTTTTGCTCTCAGTCTTATTCAGGTATACCCCACTATTTCTGCTCTCAGTCTGTTCCAGGTATCCCACACCATTTTTTCTCTCATTCTGTTCCTGGCATCCCCCACCATTCCAGATCTCAGTCTGTTCCAGGCATCCAACACCCTTTATGCTCTCAGTCTGTTCCAGGCATCCCCCACCATTTCTGCTCTCAGTCTGTTCCAAGCATCATCCACCATTTCTGCTCTTCAGTCTGTTCCAGGCATCCTCCACCATTTCTGCTCTCAGTCTGTTCCAGGCATCATCCACCATTTCTGCTCTAAGTCTGTTGTAGGCATCCTCCACCATTTCTGCTCTCAATGTGTTCCAGGCATCCCTGACCATTTCTGTTCCCAGTCTGTTCCAGGCACCCCCCACCATTTCTGCTCTTAATCTGTTGCAAGCATCCCTGACAATTTTTGCTCTCAGTTTGTTACAGGCATCCAGCACCACTTCTGCTCTCAGTCTGTTCCAGGCATCCAGCACCATTTCTGCTTTCAGTCTGTTCCTGGCATCCAGTACCATTGCTGCTTTCAGTCTGTTTGAGGCATTATCCACCATTTCTGGTCTTAGTCTGTTCAGGCATCCCACCATTTCTGCTCTCAGTCTGTTCCAGGCATCCAACACCATTTCTGCTCTCCGTCTGTTCCAGGCATCCTCCACCATTTCTGCTCTCAGTCTGTTCCAGGAATCGCCTACCATTTCTGCTTTCAATCTGTTCAAGGCATCCACTACCATTTCTGCTCTCAGTCTGTTCCAGGCATCCAACACCATTTCTGCTCTACATCTGTTCCAGGTATTCTCCACCATTTCTGCTCTTAGTCTGTTCCAAGCATCCTCCACCATTTCTGCTCTCAATCTGTTCCAGGCATCCCCGAACATTGCTGTTCCCACTCTTTTCCAGGTAGCCAACACTATTTCTGCTATCAGTCTGCTCCAGACACCCCCCACCATTTCTGCTCTCAATCTGTTCTAGGCATCCCTGTCCATTTCTGCTCTCAGTCTGTTCCAGGCATCCAGCACCATTTCTTCTCTCAGTCTGTTCCAGGAATCCAGCACTATTGCTGGGTTCGGTCTATTCCAGGCATCCACCTGCTCTCATTCTCAACCTGGCATCCACCACCTTTTCTGCTCTCACTCTGTTCCAGGCATCCAGTACCATTTCTGCTCTACGTCTGCTCCAAGCATCCATCACCATTGCTGCTCTGTCTGTTCCATGTGTCCAGCAGCATTTCTGCTCCCTGTCTGCTACAGGCATCCACCACCATTGTTGCTCTGTCTGTTCCATGTATCCAGCACCATTTCTGCTCCCAGTCTGTTCCAGGCATACCCACCCATTTCTGCCCTCAGTCTGTTCCAGGCATCCCCACCATTTCTGTCCTCAGTCTGTTCCAGGCATCGAGCACCATTTCTACTCTCATTCTGTTTCATGCATCATCCATCATTTCTGCTCTCAATCTGTTCCAGGCATCCCTGACAATTTCTGTTCGTAGTCTGTTCCAGGTATCCTACACTATTTCTGCTCCCAGTTTGCTCCAGGCATCCCCCACCATTTCTGCTCTCAATCTGTTCCAGGCATCCCTGACCATTTCTGCTCTGAGTCTGTTCCAGGAATCCAGCACTATTGCAGGTCTCAGTCTGTTACAGGTATCCAGCACCATTTCTGCTCTCAGTCTGTTCCAGGCATCCAGCACCATTTCTGCTCTCAGTCTGTTCCAGGCATCCAGTACCATTGCTGCTTTCAGTCTGTTCAGGCATCCACCACTTCTGCTCTCATTCTCAACCTGGCATCCACCACCATTTCTGATCTCACTCTGTTCCAGGCATCCAGTACCATTTCTGCCCCACGCCTGCTCCAGGCATCCACCACCATTGCTGCTCTGTCTGTTCCATGTGTCCAGCACCATTTCTGCTCTCTGTCTGCTCCAGGCATCCACCACCATTGCTGCTCTGTCTGTTCCATGTATCCAGCACCATTTCTGCTCTCAGTCTGTTCCAGGCATCCATCACCATTGCTGCTCTCAGTCTGTTCCAGGCATCCACCAGTATTGCTGCAGTCACTCTTTTCCAGGCATCCAGCACCATTGCTGCTCTCAATGTCTTCCAGGCATCCAACACCATTTATGCTCTCAGTCAGTTCCAGTCATCCAGCACCATTTATGCTCTCAGTCTGTTCGAGGCATCCTCCACCATTTCTGGTCTCAGTCTGTACCAGGAATCCCCCATCCCTGTCTGCTCTCAGTCTGTTCCAGGCATCAAGCACCATTTGTGCTCCTAGTCTGTTCCAGGCATTCTCCAACATTTCTGCTCTCAGTCTGTTCCAGGCATTCAGCACCAATTCTGCTCTCAGTATGTTCCAGGAATTCACCAGCACTTCTGCTCTCAGTCTGTTCCAGGCTTCCAGCATCATTTCTGCTCTCAGTCTGTTCCAGGCATCCCCCAGGATTTCTGCTCTTAGTGTGTTCAAGGCATCCAGCACCATTTTTGCTCTCAGTCTTATTCAGTTATACCCCACCATTTCTGCTCTCAGTCTGTTCCAGGTATCCCACACCATTTTTTCTCTCATTCGGTTCCTGGCATCCCCCACCATTTCTGATCTCAGTCTGTTCCAGGTATCCAACACCCTTTATGCTCTCAGTATGTTCCAGGCATCCACCACCATTTCTGCTCTCAGTCTGTTCCAGGCATCTACCACCATTTCTGCTCTCAGTCTGTTCCAGGCATCATCCACCATTTCTGCTCTCAGTCTGTTCCAGGCATCCACCACTATTTCTGCTCTTAGTCTGTTCCAAGCATCCCCACTATTTCTGCTTTCACTCTGTCTCAGGCATCCTCCACCATTTCTGCTCTCAGTCTGTTCCAGTCATCATCCACCATTTCTGCTCTTAGTCTGTTCCAGGCATCCTCCACCATTTCTGCTCTCAATGTGTTCCAGGCATCCCTGACCATTTCTGTTCCCAGTCTGTTCCAGGTAGCCAACACTATTTCTGCTCTCAGTCTGCTCCAGGCACCCCCCACCATGTCTGCTCTCAATCTGTTGCAAGCATCCCTGACAATTTTTGCTCTCAGTCTGTTACAGGCATCCAGCACCACTTCTGCTCTCAGTCTGTTCCAGGCATACAGCACCATTTCTGCTTTCAGTCTGTTCCTGGCATCCAGTACCATTGCTGCTTTCAGTCTGTTTGAGGCATTCTCCACCGGTCTTAGTCTGCTCCAGGCATCCCCCCACCATTTCTGCTCTCAGTCTGTTCCAGGCATCCAACACCATTTCTGCTCTCCGTCTGTTCCAGGTATCCTCCACCAATTCTGCTCTCAGTCTGTTCCAGGAATCGCCTACCATTTCTGCTTTCAATCTGTTCAAGGCATCCACTACCATTTCTGCTCTCAGTCTGTTCCAGGCATCCAATACCATTTCTGCTCTCCATCTGTTCCAGGCATTCTCCACCATTTCTGCTCTTAGTCTGCTCCAAGCATCCTCCACCATTTCTGCTCTCAATCTGTTCCAGGCATCCCCGAACATTGCTGTTCCCACTCTTTTCCAGGTAGCCAACACTATTTCTGCTATCAGTCTGCTCCAGGCGCCCCCCACCATTTCTGCTCTCAATCTGTTCTAGGCATCCCTGTCCATTTGTGCTCTCAGTCTGTTCCAGGCATCCAGCACCATTTCTTCTCTCAGTCTGTTCCAGGAATCCAGCACTATTGCTGGTTTCGGTCTATTCCCAGGCATCCACCTGCTCTCATTCTCAACCTGGCATCCACCACCTTTTCTGCTCTCACTCTGTTCCAGGCATCCAGTACCATTTCTGCTCTACGTCTGCTCCAAGCATCCATCACCATTGCTGCTCTGTCTGTTCCATGTGTCCAGCAGCATTTCTGCTCCCTGTCTGCTACAGGCATCCACCACCTTTGTTGCTCTGTCTGTTCCATGTATCCAGCACCATTTCTGCTCCCAGTCTGTTCCAGGCATACCCACCCATTTCTGCCCTCAGTCTGTTCCAGGCATCCCCCACCATTTCTGTCCTCAGTCTGTTCAGGCATGGCACCATTCTACTCTCATTCTGTTCATGCATCATCCATCATTTCTGCTCTCAATCTGTTTCAGGCATCCCTGACCATTTCTGTTCGTAGTCTGTTCCTGGAATCCTACACTATTTCTGCTCCCAGTTTGCTCCAGGCATCCCCCACCATTTCTGCTCTCAATCTGTTCCAGGCATCCCTGACCATTTCTGCTCTGAGTCTGTTCCAGGAATCCAGCATTATTGCAGGTCTCAGTCTGTTACAGGTATCCAGCACCATTTCTGCTCTCAGTCTGTTCCAGGCATCCAGCACCATTTCTGCTCTCAGTCTGTTCCAGGCATCCAGTACCATTGCTGCTTTCAGTCTGTTCAAGGCATCCACCACTTCTGCTCTCATTCTCAACCTGGCATCCACCACCATTTCTGATCTCACTCTGTTCCAGGCATCCAGTACCATTTCTGCTCTAACGTCTGCTCCAGGCATCCACCACCATTGCTGCTCTGTCTGTTCCATGTGTCCAGCACCATTTCTGCTCTCTGTCTGCTCCAGGCATCCACCACCATTTCTGCTCTCAGTCTGTTCCATGTATCCAGCACCATTTCTGCTCTCAGTCTGTTCCAGGCATCCACCACCATTGCTGCTCTCAGTCTGTTCCAGGCATCCACCAGTATTGCTGCAGTCACTCTTTTTTCCAGGCATCCAGCACCATTGCTGCTCTCAATGTGTTCCAGGCATCCAACACCATTTATGCTCTCAGTCAGTTCCAGGCATCCAGCACCATTTATGCTCTCAGTCTGTTCCAGGCATCCTCCACCATTTCTGGTCTCAGTCTGTACCAGGAATCCCCCATCCCTGTCTGCTCTCAGTCTGTTCCAGGCATCAAGCACCATTTGTGCTCCTAGTCTGTTCCAGGCATTCTCCAACACTTCCACTCTCAGTCTGTTCCAGACATCCCCCACAATTTCTGCTCTCAGTCTGTTCCAGGCATTCAGCAGCATTTCTGCTCTCTGCCTGTTCCAGGCGCACTTCACCATTTTCTGGTCTCAATTTGTTGCAGACATCTACCACCATTTCTGCTATGAGGCTGATCTTGTCACCCAACACCATTTCTTTTCTCAGTCTGTTCCAGGCATCCTCCACCATTTCTGCTCTCAGTCTGTTCCAGGCATCCCCACCATTTCTGCTTTCAGTCTGTTCAAGGCACTCAGCACTGATTCTGCTGGCATGCCTGCTCAGGCATCCAGCACTATCTCTGCTATCAGTCTGTTCCAGGCATCCGCCAACATTTCTGCTCTCAGTCTGTTCCAGGCATTCAGCACCAATTCTGCTCTCAATATGTTCCGGAATTCACCAAGCACTTCTGCTCTCAGTCTGTTCCAGGCATCCAGCACCATTTCTGCTCTCAGTCTGTTCCAGGCTTCCCCAAGGATTTCTGCTCTTAGTGTGTTCATGGCATCCAGCACCATTTTTGCTCTCAGTCTTATTCAGGTATACCCCACTATTTCTGCTCTCAGTCTGTTCCAGGTATCCCACACCATTTTTTCTCTCATTCTGTTCCTGGCATCCCCCACCATTTCAGATCTCAGTCTGTTCCAGGCATCCAACACCCTTTATGCTCTCAGTCTGTTCCAGGCATCCCCCACCATTTCTGCTCTCAGTCTGTTCCAAGCATCCCCACTATTTCTGCTTTCACTCTGTCTCAGGCATCCTCCACCATTTCTGCTCTCAGTCTGTTCCAGTCATCATCCACCATTTCTGCTCTAAGTCTGTTGTAGGCATCCTCCACCATTTCTGCTCTCAATGTGTTCCAGGCATCCCTGACCATTTCTGTTCCCAGTCTGTTCCAGGCACCCCCCACCATTTCTGCTCTTAATCTGTTGCAAGCATCCCTGACAATTTTTGCTCTCAGTCTGTTACAGGCATCCAGCACCACTTCTGCTCTCAGTCTGTTCCAGGCATCCAGCACCATTTCTGCTTTCAGTCTGTTCCTGGCATCCAGTACCATTGCTGCTTTCAGTCTGTTTGAGGCATTCTCCACCATTTCTGGTCTTAGTCTGTTCAGGCATCCCCACCATTTCTGCTCTCAGTCTGTTCCAGGCATCCAACACCATTTCTGCTCTCCGTCTGTTCCAGGCATCCTCCACCATTTCTGCTCTCAGTCTGTTCCAGGAATCGCCTACCATTTCTGCTTTCAATCTGTTCAAGGCATCCACTACCATTTCTGCTCTCAGTCTGTTCCAGGCATCCAACACCATTTCTCTCTACATCTGTTCCAGGTATTCTCCACCATTTCTGCTCTTAGTCTGTTCCAAGCATCCTCCACGATTTCTGCTCTCAATCTGTTCCAGGCATCCCGAACATTGCTGTTCCCACTCTTTTCCAGGTAGCCAACACTATTTCTGCTATCAGTCTGCTCAGACACCCCACCATTTCTGCTCTCAATCTGTTCTAGGCATCCCTGTCCATTTCTGCTCTCAGTCTGTTCCAGGCATCCAGCACCATTTCTTCTCTCAGTCTGTTCCAGGAATCCAGCACTATTGCTGGGTTCGGTCTATTCCAGGCATCCACCTGCTCTCATTCTCAACCTGGCATCCACCACCTTTTCTGCTCTCACTCTGTTCCAGGCATCCAGTACCATTTCTGCTCTACGTCTGCTCCAAGCATCCATCACCATTGCTGCTCTGTCTGTTCCATGTGTCCAGCAGCATTTCTGCTCCCTGTCTGCTACAGGCATCCACCACCATTGTTGTCTGTCTGTTCCATGTGTCCTTTCATTTCTGCTCCCAGTCTGTTCCAGGCATACCACCCATTTCTGCCCTCAGTCTGTTCCAGGCATCCCCACCATTTCTGTCCTCAGTCTGTTCCAGGCATCGAGCACCATTTCTACTCTCATTCTGTTTCATGCATCATCCATCATTTCTGCTCTCAATCTGTTCCAGGCTCCTGACCATTTCTGTTCGTAGTCTGTTCCGGTATCCTACACTATTTCTGCTCCCAGTTTGCTCCAGGCATCCCCACCATTTCTGCTCTCAATCTGTTCCAGGCATCCCTGACCATTTCTGCTCTGAGGTCTGTTCCAGGAATCCAGCACTGTTGCAGGTCTCAGTCTGTTACAGGTATCCAGCACCATTTCTGCTCTCAGTCTGTTCCAGGCATCCAGCACCATTTCTGCTCTCAGTCTGTTCCAGGCATCCAGTACCATTGCTGCTTTCAGTCTGTTCAAGGCATCCACCACTTCTGCTCTCATTCTCAACCTGGCATCCACCACCATTTCTGATCTCACTCTGTTCCAGGCATCCAGTATCATTTCTGCTCTACGTCTGCTCCAGGTATCCACCACCATTGCTGCTCTGTCTGTTCCATGTGTCCAGCACCATTTCTGCTCTCTGTCTGCTCCAGGCATCCACCACCATTGCTGCTCTGTCTGTTCCATGTATCCAGCACCATTTCTGCTCTCAGTCTGTTCCAGGCATCCATCACCATTGCTGCTCTCAGTCTGTTCCAGGCATCCACCAGTATTGCTGCAGTCACTCTTTTCCAGGCATCCAGCACCATTGCTGCTCTCAATGTGTTCCAGGCATCCAACACCATTTATGCTCTCAGTCAGTTCCAGTCATCCAGCACCATTTATGCTCTCAGTCTGTTCGAGGCATCCTCCACCATTTCTGGTCTCAGTCTGTACCAGGAATCCCCCATCCCTGTCTGCTCTCAGTCTGTTCCAGGCATCAAGCACCATTTGTGCTCTAGTCTGTTCAGGCATTCTCCAACACTTCCACTCTCAGTCTGTTCCAGGCATCCCCACAATTTCTGCTCTCAGTCTGTTCCAGGCATTCAGCATTTCTGCTCTCTGCCTGTTCAGGCGCACTTCACCATTCTGGTCTCAATTTGTTGCAGACATCTACCACCATTTCTGCTCTGAGGCTGATCTTGTCACCCAACACCATTTCTGTTCTCAGTCTGTTCCAGGCATCCTCCACCATTTCTGCTCTCAGTCTGTTCAGGCATCCCCACCATTTCTGCTTTCAGTCTGTTCAGGCACTCAGCACTGATTCTGCTGGCATGTCTGCTCAGGCATCAGCACTATCTCTACTATCAGTCTGTTCCAGGCATCTGCCAACATTTCTGCTCTCAGTCTGTTCCAGGCATTCAGCACCAATTCTGCTCTCAATATGTTCAGGAATTCACCAGCACTTCTGCTCTCAGTCTGTTCCAGGCATCCAGCACCATTTCTGCTCTCAGTCTGTTCCAGGCATCCCCAAGGATTTCTGCTCTTAGTGTGTTCAAGGCATCCAGCACCATTTTGCTCTCAGTCTTATTCAGGTATACCACTATTTCTCCTCTTAGTCTGTTCCAGGCATCCACACCATTTTCTCTCATTCTGTTCCTGGCATCCCCACCATTCAGATCTCAGTCTGTTCCAGGCATCCAACACCCTTTATGCTCTCAGTATGTTCCAGGCATCCTCCACCATTTCTTCTCTCAGTCTGTTCAAGCATCCCCCCACCATTTCTGCTCTCAGTCTGTTCAAGGCATCATCCACCATTCTGCTCTCAGTCTGTTCCAGTCATCCACCACTATTTCTGCTCTTAGTCTGTTCCAAAGCATCCCACTATTTCTGCTTTCCTCTGTCTCAGGCATCCTCCACCATTTCTGCTCTCAGTCTGTTCCAGTCATCATCCACCATTTCTGCTCTTAGTCTGTTCCAGGCATCCTCCACCATTTCTGCTCTCAATGTGTTCCAGGCATCCCTGACCATTTCTGTTCCCAGTCTGTTCCAGGTAGCCAACACTATTTCTGCTCTCCAGTCTGCTCCAGGCACCCCACCATTTCTGCTCTCAATCTGTTGCAAGCATCCTACAATTTTGCTCTCAGTCTGTTACAGGCATGCAGCACCACTTCTGCTCTCAGTCTGTTCCAGGCATCCAGCACCATTTCTGCTTTCAGTCTGTTCCTGGCTTCCAGTACCATTGCTGCTTTCAGTCTGTTTGAGACATTCTCCACCATTTCTGGTCTTAGTCTGTTCCAGGCATCCCCCACCATTTCTGCTCTCAGTCTGTTCCAGGCATCCAACACCATTTCTGCTCTCCATCTGTTCCAGGCATCCTCCACCATTTCTGCTCTCAGTCTGTTCCAGGAATCGCCTACCATTTCTGCTTTCAATCTGTTCAAGGCATCCACTACCATTTCTGCTCTCAGTCTGTTCCAGGCATCCAACACCATTTCTGCTCTCCATCTGTTCCAAGCATTCTCCACCATTTCTGCTCTTAGTCTGTTCCAAGCATCCTCCACCATTTCTGCTCTCAATCTGTTCCAGGCATCCCCGAACATTGCTGTTCCCACTCTTTTCCAGGTAGCCAACACTATTTCTGCTATCAGTCTGCTCCAGGCACCCCCCACCATTTCTGCTCTCAATCTGTTCTAGGCATCCCTGTCCATTTCTGCTCTCAGTCTGTTCCAGGTATCCAGCACCGTTTCTTCTCTCAGTCTGTTCCAGGAATCCAGCACTATTGCTGGTTTCGGTCTATTCCAGGCATTCACCTGCTCTCATTCTCAACCTGGCATCCACCACCTTTTCTGCTCTCACTCTGTTCCAGGCATCCAGTACCATTTCTGCTCTACGTCTGCTCCAAGCATCCATCACCATTGCTGCTCTGTCTGTTCCATGTGTCCAGCAGCATTTCTGCTCCCTGTCTGCTACAGGCATCCACCACCATTGTTGCTCTGTCTGTTCCATGTATCCAGCACCATTTCTGCTCCCAGTCTGTTCCAGGCATACCCACCCATTTCTGCCCTCAGTCTGTTCCAGGCATCCCCCACCATTTCTGTCCTCAGTCTGTTCCAGGCATCGAGCACCATTTCTACTCATTCTGTTTCATGCATCATCCATCATTTCTGCTCTCAATCTGTTCCAGGCATCCTGACAATTTCTGTTCGTAGTCTGTTCAGGTATCCTACACTATTTCTGCTCCCAGTTTGCTCCAGGCATCCCCACCATTTCTGCTCTCAATCTGTTCCAGGCATCCTGACCATTTCTGAGCTCTGTTCAGGAATCCAGCACTATTGCAGGTCTCAGTCTGTTACAGGTATCCAGCACCATTTCTGCTCTCAGTTTGTTCCAGGCAACCCCCACCATTTCTGTTCTCAGTCTGTTCCAGGCATCATCCACCATTTCTGCTCTTAGTCTGTTCCAAGCATCCTCCACCATTTCTGCTCTCAATCTGTTCCAGGCATCCCCGAACATTGCTGTTCCCTCTTTTCAGGTAGCCAACACTATTTCTGCTATCAGTCTGCTCCAGGCACCCCCACCATTTCTGCTCTCAATCTGTTCTAGGCATCCCTGTCCATTTCTGCTTTCAGTCTGATCCAGGCATCCAGCACCATTTCTTCTCTCAGTCTGTTCCAGGAATCCAGCACTATTGCTTGTTTCTGTCTATTCCAGGCATCCACCTGCTCTCATTCTCAACCTGGCATCCACCACCTTTTCTGCTCTCACTCTGTTCCAGGCATCCAGTACCATTTCTGCTCTACGTCTGCTCCAAGCATCCATCACCATTGCTGCTCTGTCTGTTCCATGTGTCCAGCAGCATTTCTGCTCCCTGTCTGCTACAGGCATCCACCACCATTGTTGCTCTGTCTGTTCCATGTATCCAGCACCATTTCTGCTCCCAGTCTGTTCCAGGCATACCCACCCATTTCTGCCCTCAGTCTGTTCCAGGCATCCCCCACCATTTCTGTCCTCAGTCTGTTCCAGGCCTCGAGCACCATTTCTACTCTCATTCTGTTCCAAGCATCATCCATCATTTCTGCTCTCAATCTGTTCCAGGCATCCCTGACCATTTCTGTTCGTAGTCTGTTCCAGGTATCCTACACTATTTCTGCTCCCAGTTTGCTCCAGGCATCCCCCACCATTTCTGCTCTCAATCTGTTCCAGGCATCCCTGACCATTTCTGCTCTGAGTCTGTTCCAGGAATCCAGCACTATTGCAGGTCTCAGTCTGTTACAGGTATCCAGCACCATTTCTGCTCTCAGTCTGTCCAGGCATCCAGTACCATTGCTGCTTTCAGTCTGTTCAAGGCATCCACCACTTCTGCTCTCATTCTCAACCTGGCATCCACCACCATTTCTGATCACTCTGTTCCAGGCATCCAGTACCATTTCTGCTCTCGTCTGCTCCAGGCATCCACCACCATTGCTGCTCTGTCTGTTCCATGTGTCCAGCACCATTTCTGCTCTCTGTCTGCTCCAGGCATCCACCACCATTGCTGCTCTGTCTGTTCCATGTATCCAGCACCATTTCTGCTCTCAGTCTGTTCCAGGCATCCACCACCATTGCTGCTCTCAGTCTGTTCCAGGCATCCACCAGTATTGCTGCAGTCACTCTTATCCAGGCATCCAGCACCATTGCTGCTCTCAATGTGTTCCAGGCATCCAACACCATTTATGCTCTCAGTCAGTTACAGGCATCCAGCACCATTTATGCTCTCAGTCTGTTCGAGGCATCCGCCACCATTTCTGGTCTCAGTCTGTACCAGGAATCCCCCATCCCTTTCTGCTCTCAGTCTGTTCCAGGTATCCCCATTATTTCTGCTCTCAGTCTGTTCCAGGGATCCCCACCATTTCCGCTCTCACTCTGTTCCAGGCATCCCCCACTATTTCTGCTATCAGTCTGTTCCAGGCATCCACAAATTTCAGACCCTCCACTGTTCCAGGCATCCTTGACCATTTCTGCTCACTTTGTTCCAGGCATCCCCATCTTTCTGCTCTCACTCTATTCAGGCATCCTCCACCATTTCTGCTCTCAGACTGTTCCAGGCATCCACCACCATTTCTGCTCTCAGTCTGTTCCAGGCATGCCCCACCATTTCTGCTCTCACTCTGTTCCAGTCATCCTCCACCATTTCTGCTCTCAGTCTGTTCAAGGCATTCCCCACCATTTCAGCTCTCAATCTCTTCCAGTTATCCCAATATTTCTTCCCTCACTCAGTTCCAGGCATCCCCACCATTTCTGCTCTCAGTCTGTTCAGTCATCCCCACTATTTCTGCTCTCAGTCTGTTCCAGGCATCCACCACCACTTCAGCTCTCAGTCTGTTCCAGGCATTCCCACTATTTCTGCTCTCAGTCTGTTCCAGGCATTTACAAAATTTCAGCCCTCACACCTTTTCCAGGCATCCTTGACCATTTCTGCTCACTTTGCTCCAGACATCCCCAACTCTTTCTGCACTCACTCTATTCCAGGCATCCTCCACCGTTTCTGCTCTCAGCCTGTTCCAGGTGTCCTCCACTATTTCTGCTCACAGTCTGTTGCAAGCATCCACCTCATTTCTGCTCTCAGTCTGTTCCAGGCATCCTCCACCATTTCTGCTCTCAGGCTGTTCCAGCATCACCAATTCTGCTCTCAGTTTGTTCCAGGCAACCCCACCATTTCTGTTCTCAGTCTGTTCCAGGCATCATCCACCATTTCTGCTCTTAGTCTGTTCCAAGCATCCTCCACCATTTCTGCTCTCAATCTGTTCCAGGCATCCCCAGACATTGCTGTTCCTCTTTTCAGGTAGCTAACACTATTTCTGCTATCAGTCTGCTCCAGGCACCCCACCATTTCTGCTCTCAATCTGTTCTAGGCATCCCTGTCCATTTCTGCTCTCAGTCTGATCCAGGCATCCAGCACCATTTCTTCTCTCAGTCTGTTCCAGGAATCCAGCACTATTGTTGGTTTCTGTCTATTCCAGGCATCCACCTGCGCTCATTCTCAACCTGGAATCCACCACCTTTTCTGCTCTCACTCTGTTCCAGGCATCCAGTACTATTTCTGCTCTACGTCTGCTCCAAGCATCCATCACCATTGCTGCTCTGTCTGTTCCATGTGTCCAGCAGCATTTCTATCCCTGTCTGCTACAGGCATCACCACCATTAGTTGCTGTCTGTTTCCATGTATCCAGCACCATTTCTGCTCCCAGTCTGTTCCAGGCATACCCACCCATTTCTGCCCTCAGTCTGTTCCAGGCATCCCCCACCATTTCTGTCCTCAGTCTGTTCCAGGCATCGAGCACCATTTCTACTCTCATTCTGTTCCATGCATCATCCATCATTTCTGCTCTCAATCTGTTCCAGGCATCCCTGACCATTTCTGTTCGTAGTCTGTTCCAGGTATCCTACACTATTTCTGCTCCCAGTTTGCTCCAGGCATCCCCCACCATTTCTGCTCTCAAACTGTTCCAGGCATCCCTGACCATTTCTGCTCTGAGTCTGTTCCAGGAATCCAGCACTATTGCAGGTCTCAGTCTGTTACAGGTATCCAGCACCATTTCTGCTCTCAGTCTGTTCCAGGCATCCAGTACCATTGCTGCTTTCAGTCTGTTCAAGGCATCCACCACTTCTGCTCTCATTCTCAACCTGGCATCCACCACCATTTCTGATCTCACTCTGTTCCAGGCATCCAGTACCATTTCTGCTCTACGTCTGCTCCAGGCATCCACCACCATTGCTGCTCTGTCTGTTCCATGTGTCCAGCACCATTTCTGCTCTCTGTCTGCTCCAGGCATCCACCACCATTGCTGCTCTGTCTGTTCCATGTATCCAGCACCATTTCTGCTCTCAGTCTGTTCCAGGCATCCACCACCATTGCTGCTCTCAGTCTGTTCCAGGCATCCACCAGTATTGCTGCAGTCACTCTTATCCAGGCATCCAGCACCATTGCACTTTCATAATGTGTTCCAGGCATCCAACACCATTTATGCTCTCAGTCAGTTACAGGCATTCAGCACCATTTATGCTCTCAGTCTGTTCGAGGCATCCTCCACCATTTCTGGTCTCAGTCTGTACCAGGAATCCCCCATCCCTTTCTGCTCTCAGTCTGTTCCAGGCATCAAGCACCATTTCTGCTCCTAGTCTGTTCCAGGCATTCTCCAACACTTCCACTCTCAGTCTGTTCCAGGCATCCCCCACAATTTCTGCTCTCAGTTTTTTCTGGGCATGCAGCAGCATTTCTGCTCTCTGACCTCTTCCAGGCGCACTTCACCATTTCTGGTCTCAATTTGTTGCAGACATCTAGCACCATTTCTGCTATGAGGCTGATCTTGTCATCCAACACCATTTCTGTTCTCAGTCTGTTCCAGACATCCTCCACCATTTCTGCTCTCAGTCTGTTCAAGGCACTCAGCACTGATTCTGCTGGCATGTCTGCTCCATGCATCAAGCACTATCTCTGCTATCAGTCTGTTCCAGGCATCCGCCAACATTTCTGTTCTCAGTCTGTTCCAGGCATTCAGCACCAATTCTGCTCTCAGTATGTTGAAGGAATTCACCAGCACTTCTGCTCTCAGTCTGTTCCAGGCATCCAGCACCATTTCTGCTCTCAGTCTGTTCCAGGCATCCCCCAGGATTTCTGCTCTTAGTGTGTTCAAGGCATCCAGCACCATTTTTGCTCTCAGTCTTATTCAGGTATACCCTACTATTTCTGCTCTCAGTCTGTTCCAGGTATCCAACACCATTTTCTCTCATTCTGTTCCTGGCATCCCCCACCATTCCAGATCTCAGTCTGTTCCAGGCATCCAACACCCTTTATGCTCTCAGTATGTTCCAGGCATCCTCCACCATTTCTGCTCTCAGTCTGTTCAAGGCACCCAGCACTGATTCTGCTCGCAGTCTGCTCCAGGCATCCAGCACTATCTCTGCTCTCAGTCTGTTCCAGGCATCCGCCAACATTTCTGCTCTCAGTCGGTTCCAGGCATTCAGCACCAATTCTGCTCTCAGTATGTTCCAGGAATTCACCAGCACTTCAGCTCTCAGTCTGTTCCAGGCATCCACCACCATTTCTGCTTTCAATCTTTTCCAGGCATCCTCCACCAATTCTGCTCTCAGTCTGTTGCAGACATCTACCACCATTTCTGCTCTGAGGCTGATCCCGGCACCCAGCACCATTTCTGTTCTCAGTCTGTTCCAGGCATCCTCCACCATTTCTGCTCTCAATCTGTTCCAGGCACCCCCATTTATGCACTCAGTCTTTTCAAGGCACCCAGCACTGACTCTGTTCACAGTCTGTTCCAGGCATCCAGCATTATCTCTGCTCTCTGTTGGTTCCAGGCATCACCCAACATTTCAGCTCTCAGTCTGCTCCAGGCATCCTTCAGCATTTCTGCTTTTACTCTGTCCCAGGCACCCAGCACTATTTCTGTTCTCATTCTGTTCCAGGCATCCTCCACCATTTCTGCACTCAGTCTGTTCCAGGCGTCCACCACTATTTCTGCTCTCAGACTGTTCCAGGTATCCCCATTATTTCTGCTCTCAGTCTATTACAGGGATTCCCACCATTTCCGCTCTCACTCTGTTCCAGGCATCCCCCACTATTTCTGCTCTCAGTCTGTTCCAGGCATCCACCAACATTTCAGCCCTCACACTGTTCCAGGCATCCTTGACCATTTCTGCTCACTTTGTTCCAGGCATCCCCCACTCTTTCTGCTCTCACTCTATTCCAGGCATCCTCCACCATTTCTGCTCTCAGACTGTTCCAGGCATCCACCACCATTTCTGCTCTCAGTCTGTTCCAGGCATACCCACCATTTCTGCTCTCACTCTGTTCCAGTCATCCTCCACCATTTCTGCTCTCCAGTCTGTTCAAGGCATTCCCACCATTTCAGCTCTCAATCTCTTCCAGTTATCCCCAATATTTCTTCCCTCACTCGGTTCCAGGCATCCCCACCATTTCTGCTCTCAGTCTGTTCAGTCATCCCCACTATTTCTGCTCTCAGTCTGTTCCAGGCATCCACCACCACTTCAGCTCTCAGTCTGTTCCAGGCATTCCCACTATTTCTGCTCTCAGTCTGTTCCAGGCATTTACCAAAATTTCAGCCCTCACACTTTCCAGGCATCCCTTGACCATTTCTCCACTTTGCTCCAGACATCCCAACTCTTTCTGCACTCACTCTATTCCAGGCATCCTCCACCGTTTCTGCTCTCAGCCTGTTCCAGGTGTCCTCCACTATTTCTGCTCACAGTCTGTTGCAAGCATCCACCTCTATTTCTGCTCTCAGTCTGTTCCAGGCATCCTCCACCATTTCTGCTCTCAGGCTGTTCCAGGCATCCTCCACCAATTCTGCTCTCAGTCTGTTCCAGGCATCCAGCACCATTTCTTCTCTCAGTCTGTTCCAGGCATCCCCACCATTTCTGCTCTCAGTTTGTTCCTGGCAACCCCACCATTTCTGTTCTCCAGTCTGTTCCAGGCATCATCCACCATTTCTGCTCTTAGTCTGTTCCAAGCATCCTCCACCATTTCTGCTCTCAATCTGTTCAGGCATCCCCGAACATTGCTGTTCCCACTCTTTTCCAGGTAGCCAACACTATTTCTGCTATCAGTCTGCTCCAGGCACCCCCCACCATTTCTGCTCTCAATCTGTTCTAGGCATCCCTTTCCATTTCTGCTCTCAGTCTGATCCAGGCATCCAGCACCATTTCTTCTCTCAGTCTGTTCCAGGAATCCAGCACTATTGCTGGTTTCTGTCTATTCCAGGCATCCACCTGCTCTCATTCTCAACCTGGCATCCACCACCTTTTCTGCTCTCACTCTGTTCCAGGCATCCAGTACCATTTCTGCTCTACGTCTGCTCCAAGCATCCATCACCATTGCTGCACTGTCTGTTCCATTTGTCCAGCAGCATTTCTGCTCCCTGTCTGCTACAGGCATCCACCACCATTGTTGCTCTGTCTGTTCCATGTATCCAGCACCATTTCTGCTCCCAGTCTGTTCCAGGCATACCCACCCATTTCTGCCCTCAGTCTGTTCCAGGTATCCCCCACCATTTCTGTCCTCAGTCTGTTCCAGGCATCGAGCACCATTTCTATTCTCATTCTGTTCCATTCATCATCCATCATTTCTGCTCTCAATCTGTTCCAGGCAACCCTGACCATTTCTGTTCGTAGTCTGTTCCAGGTATCCTACACTATTTCTGCTCCCAGTTTGCTCCAGGCATCCCCACCATTCTGCTCTCAATCTGTTCCAGGCATCCTGACCATTTCTGCTCTGAGTCTGTTCCAGGAATCCAGCACTATTGCAGGTCTCAGTCTGTTACAGGTATCCAGCACCATTCTGCTCTCAGTCTGTTCCAGGCATCCAGCACCATTTCTGCTCTCAGTCTGTTCCAGGCATCCAGTACCATTGCTGCTTTCAGTCTGTTCAAGGCATCCACCACTTCTGCTCTCATTCTCAACCTGGCATCCACCACCATTTCTGATCTCACTCTGTTCCAGGCATCCAGTACCATTTCTGCTCTACGTCTGCTCCAGGCATCCACCACCATTGCTGCTCTGTCTGTTCCATGTGTGCAGCACCATTTCTGCTCTCTGTCTGCTCCAGGCATCCACCACCATTGCTGCTCTGTCTGTTCCATGTATCCAGCACCATTTCTGCTCTCAGTCTGTTCCAGGCATTCAGCAGCATTTCTGCTCTCTGCCTGTTGCAGGCGCACTTCACCATTTCTGGTCTCAACTTGTTTGCAGACATCTACCACCATTTCTGCTATAGGGCTGATCTTGTCACCCAACACCATTTCTGTTCTCAGTCTGTTCCAGGCATCCTCCACCATTTCTGCTCTCAGTCTGTTCAGGCATCCCCACCATTTCTACTTTCAGTCTGTTCAGAGCACTCAGCACTGATTCTGCTGGCATGTCTGCTCCAGGCATCCAGCACTATCTCTACTATCAGTCTGTTCAGGCATCCGCCAACATTTCTGCTCTCAGTCTGTTCCAGGCATTCAGCACCAATTCTGCTCTCAATATGTTCCAGGAATTCACCAGCACTTCTGCTCTCAGTCTGTTCAGGCATCCAGCACCATTTCTGCTCTCAGTCTGTTCCAGGCATCCCCAGGATTTCTGCTCTTAGTGTGTTCAAGGCATCCAGCACCATTTTTGCTCTCAGTCTTATTCAGGTATACCCCACTATTTCTGCTCTCAGTCTGTTCCAGGTATCCCACACAATTTTTTCTCTCATTCTGTTCCTGGCATCCCCCACCATTCCAGATCTCAGTCTGTTCCAGGCATCCAACACCCTTTATGCTCTCAGTATTTTCCAGTCATCCTCCACCATTTCTGCTCTCAGTCTGTTCCAGGCATCCCCCACCATTTCTGCTCTCAGTCTGTTCAAGGCACCCAGCACTGATTCTGCTCGCAGTCTGCTCCAGGCATCCAGCACTATCTCTGCTCTCAGTCTGTTCCAGGCATCCACCAACATTTCTGCTCTCAGTCTGTTCCAGGCATTCAGCACCAATTCTGCTCTCAGTATGTTCCAGGAATTCACCAGCACTTCTGCTCTCAGTCTGTTCCAGGCTTCCAGCATCATTTCTGCTCTCAGTCTGTTCCAGGCATCCCCCAGGATTTCTGCTCTTAGTGTGTTCAAGGCATCCAGCACCATTTTTGCTCTCAGTCTTATTCAGTTATCCACCACCATTTCTGCTCTCAGTCTGTTCCAGGCATCTACCACCATTTCTGCTCTCAGTCTGTTCCAGGCATCATCCACCATTTCTGCTCTCAGTCTGTTCAGGCATCCACCACCATTTCTGCTCTCAGTCTGTTCCAGGCATCTACCACCATTTCTGCTCTCAGTCTGTTCCAGGCATCATCCACCATTTCTGCTATCAGTCTGTTCCAGGCATCATCCACCATTTCTGCTATCAGTCTGTTCCAGGCATCCACCACCATTTCTGCTCTTAGTCTGTTCCAGCATCCCCACCATTTCTGTTCTCAGTCTGTTCCAGGTAGCCAACATTTTCTGCTCTCAGTCTGCTCCAGGCACCCCCACCATGTCTGCTCTCAATCTGTTGCAAGCATCCTGACAATTTTGCTCTCAGTCTGTTACAGGCATCCAGCACCACTTCTGCTCTCAGTCTGTTCCAGGCATACAGCACCATTTCTGCTTTCAGTCTGTTCCTGGCATCCAGTACCATTGCTGCTTTCAGTCTGTTTGAGGCATTCTCCACCGGTCTTAGTCTGCTCCAGGCATCCCCCACCATTTCTGCTCTCAGTCTGTTCCAGGCATCCAACACCATTTCTGCTCTCCGTCTGTTCCAGGTATCCTCCACCAATTCTGCTCTCAGTCTGTTCCAGGAATCGCCTACCATTTCTGCTTTCAATCTGTTCAAGGCATCCACTACCATTTCTGCTCTCAGTCTGTTCCAGGCATCCAATACCATTTTGCTCTCCATCTGTTCCAGGCATTCTCCACCATTTCTGTCCTTAGTCTGTTCCAAGCATCCTCCACCATTTCTGCTCTCAATCTGTTCCAGGCATCCCGAACATTGCTGTTCCACTCTTTTCAGGTAGCCAACACTATTTCTGCTATCAGTCTGCTCAGGCGCCCCCACCATTTCTGCTCTCAATCTGTTCTAGGCATCCTGTCCATTTTGCTCTCAGTCTGTTCCAGGCATCCAGCACCATTTCTTCTCTCAGTCTGTTCCAGGAATCCAGCACTATTGCTGGGTTCGGTCTATTCAAACATCCCTGCTCTCATTCTCAACCTGGCATCACCACCTTTTCTGCTCTCACTCTGTTTCCAGGCATCCAGTACCATTTCTGCTCTCGTCTGCTCAAGCATCCATCACCATTGCTGCTCTGTCTGTTCCATGTGTCCAGCAGCATTTCTGCTCCCTGTCTGCTACAGGCATCCACCACCTTTGTTGCTCTGTCTGTTCCATGTATCCAGCACCATTTCTGCTCCCAGTCTGTTCCAGGCATACCCACCCATTTCTGCCCTCAGTCTGTTCCAGGCATCCCCCACCATTTCTGTCCTCAGTCTGTTCCAGGCATCGAGCACCATTTCTACTCTCATTCTGTTCCATGCATCATCCATCATTTCTGCTCTCAATCTGTTTCAGGCATCCCTGACCATTTCTGTTCGTAGTCTGTTCCTGGTATCCACACTATTTCTGCTCCCAGTTTGCTCCAGGCATCCCCACCATTTCTGCTCTCAATCTGTTCCAGGCATCCTGACCATTTCTGCTCTGAGTCTGTTCCAGGAATCCAGCACTATTGCAGGTCTCAGTCTGTTACAGGTATCCAGCACCATTTCTGCTCTCAGTCTGTTCCAGGCATCCAGCACCATTTCTGCTCTCAGTCTGTTCCAGGCATCCAGTACCATTGCTTCTTTCAGTCTGTTCAAGGCATCCACCACTTCTGCTCTCATTCTCAACCTGGCATCCACCACCATTTCTGATCTCCTCTGTTCCAGGCATCCAGTACCATTTCTGCTCTCGTCTGCTCAGGCATCCACCACCATTGCTGCTCTGTCTGTTCCATGTGTCCATTACCATTTCTGCTCTCTGTCTGCTCCAGGCATCCACCACCATTTCTGCTCTCAGTCTGTTCCATGTATCCAGCACCATTTCTGCTCTCAGTCTGTTCCAGGCATCCACCACCATTGCTGCTCTCAGTCTGTTCCAGGCATCCACCAGTATTGCTGCAGTCACTCTTTCCAGGCATCCAGCACCATTGCTGCTCTCAATGTGTTCCAGGCATCCAACACCATTTATGCTCTCAGTCAGTTCCAGGCATCAGCACCATTTATGCTCTCAGTCTGTTCCAGGCATCCTCCACCATTTCTGGTCTCAGTCTGTACCAGAATCCCCATCCTGTCTGCTCTCAGTCTGTTCCAGGCATCAAGCACCATTGTGCTCCTAGTCTGTTCAGGCATTCTCCAACACTTCCTCTCAGTCTGTTCAGACATCCCCAAATTTCTGCTCTCAGTCTGTTCAGGCATTCAGCAGCATTTCTGCTCTCTGCCTGTTCCAGGCGCACTTCACCATTTCTGGTCTCAATTTGTTGCAGACATCTACCACCATTTCTGCTATGAGGCTGATCTTGTCACCCAACACCATTTCTTTTCTCAGTCTGTTCCAGGCATCCTCCACCATTTCTGCTCTCAGTCTGTTCCAGGCATCCCCCACCATTTCTGCTTTCAGTCTGTTCAAGGCACTCAGCACTGATTCTGCTGGCATGCCTGCTCCAGGCATCCAGCACTATCTCTGCTATCAGTCTGTTCCAGGCATCCGCCAACATTTCTGCTCTCAGTCTGTTCCAGGCATTCAGCACCAATTCTGCTCTCAATATGTTCAAGGAATTCACCAGCACTTCTGCTCTCAGTCTGTTCCAGGCATCCAGCACCATTTCTGCTCTCAGTCTGTTCCAGGCTTCCCCCAGGATTTCTGCTCTTAGTGTGTTCATGGCATCCAGCACCATTTTTGCTCTCAGTCTTATTCAGGTATACCCCACTATTTCTGCTCTCAGTCTGTTCCAGGTATCCCACACCATTTTTTCTCTCATTCTGTTCCTGGCATCCCCCACCATTCCAGATCTCAGTCTGTTCCAGGCATCCAACACCCTTTATGCTCTCAGTCTGTTCCAGGCATCCCCCACCATTTCTGCTCTCAGTCTGTTCAAGGCATCATCCACCATTTCTGCTCTTAGTCTGTTCCAAGCATCACCACTATTTCTGCTTTCACTCTGTCTCAGGCATCCTCCACCATTTCTGCTCTCAGTCTGTTCCAGTCATCATCCACCATTTCTGCTCTAAGTCTGTTGTAGGCATCCTCCACCATTTCTGCTCTCAATGTGTTCCAGGCATCCCTGACCATTTCTGTTCCCAGTCTGTTCCAGGCACCCCCCACCATTTCTGCTCTTAATCTGTTGCAAGCATCCCTGACAATTTTTGCTCTCAGTTTGTTACAGGCATCCAGCACCACTTCTGCTCTCAGTCTGTTCCAGGCATCCAGCACCATTTCTGCTTTCAGTCTGTTCCTGGCATCCAGTACCATTGCTGCTTTCAGTCTGTTTGAGGCATTATCCACCATTTCTGGTCTTAGTCTGTTCAGGCATCCCCACCATTTCTGCTCTCAGTCTGTTCCAGGCATCCAACACCATTTCTCTCCGTCTGTTCCAGGCATCCTCCACCATTTCTGCTCTCAGTCTGTTCAGGAATCGCTCTACCATTTCTGCTTTCAATCTGTTCAAGGCATCACTACCATTTCTGCTCTCAGTCTGTTCCAGGCATCCAACACCATTTCTGCTCTACATCTGTTCCAGGTATTCTCCACCATTTCTGCTCTTAGTCTGTTCCAAGCATCCTCCACCATTTCTGCTCTCAATCTGTTCCAGGCATCCCAGACATTGCTGTTCCCACTCTTTTCCAGGTAGCCAACACTATTTCTGCTATCAGTCTGCTCAGCACTCCCACCATTTCTGCTCTCAATCTGTTCTAGGCATCCCTGTCCATTTCTGCTCTCAGTCTGTTCCAGGCATCCAGCACCATTTCTTCTCTCAGTCTGTTCAGGAATCCACTCTATTGCTGAGTTAGGTCTATTCAGGCATCCACCTGCTCTCATTCTCAACCTGGCATCCACCACCTTTTCTGCTCTCACTCTGTTCCAGGCATCCAGTACCATTTCTGCTCTACGTCTGCTCCAAGCATCCATCACCATTGCTGCTCTGTCTGTTCCATGTGTCAGCAGCATTTCTGCTCCCTATCTGCAAGGCATCCACCACCATTGTTGCTCTGTCTGTTCCATGTATCCAACACCATTTCTGCTCCCAGTCTGTTCCAGGCATACCCACCCATTTCTGCCCTCAGTCTGTTCCAGGCATTCCCCACCATTTCTGTCCTCAGTCTGTTCCAGGCATCGAGCACCATTTCTACTCTCATTCTGTTTCATGCATCATCCATCATTTCTGCTCTCAATCTGTTCCAGGCATCCTGACAATTTCTGTTCAGTAGTCTGTTCCAGGTATCCTACACTATTTCTGCTCCCAGTTTGCTCAGGCATCCCCACCATTTCTGCTCTCAATCTGTTCCAGGCATCCCTGACCATTCTGCTCTGAGTCTGTTCCAGGAATCCAGCACTATTGCAGGTCTCAGTCTGTTACAGGTATCCAGCACCATTTCTGCTCTCAGTCTGTTCCAGGCATCCAGCACCATTTCTGCTCTCAGTCTGTTCCAGGCATCCAGTACCATTGCTGCTTTCAGTCTGTTCAAGGCATCCACCACTTCTGCTCTCATTCTCAACCTGGCATCCACCACCATTTCTGATCTCACTCTGTTCCAGGCATCCAGTACCATTTCTGCTCCGTCTGCTCCAGGCATCCACCACCATTGCTGCTCTGTCTGTTCCATGTGTCCGCACCATTTCTGCTCTCTGTCTGCTCCAGGCATCCACCACCATTGCTGCTCTGTCTGTTCCATGTATCCAGCACCATTTCTGCTCTCAGTCTGTTCCAGGCATCCATCACCATTGCTGCTCTCAGTCTGTTCCAGGCATCCACCAGTATTGCTGCAGTCACTCTTTCCAGGCATCCAGCACCATTGCTGCTCTCAATGTGTTCCAGGCATCCAACACCATTTATACTCAGTCAGTTCAGTCATCCAGCACCATTTATGCTCTCAGTCTGTTCGAGGCATCCTCCACCATTTCTGGTCTCAGTCTGTACCAGGAATCCCCCATCCCTGTCTGCTCTCAGTCTGTTCCAGGCATCAAGCACCATTTGTGCTCCTAGTCTGTTCCAGGCATTCTCCAACATTTCTGCTCTCAGTCTGTTCCAGGCATTCAGCACCAATTCTGCTCTCAGTATGTTCCAGGAATTCACCAGCACTTCTGCTCTCAGTCTGTTCCAGGCTTCCAGCATCATTTCTGCTCTCAGTCTGTTCCAGGCATCCCCCAGGATTTCTGCTCTTAGTGTGTTCAAGGCATCCAGCACCATTTTTGCTCTCAGTCTTATTCAGTTATACCCCACCATTTCTGCTCAGTCTGTTCCAGGTATCCACACCATTTTCTCTCATTGGTTCCTGGCATCCCCACCATTTCTGATCTCAGTCTGTTCCAGGTATCCAACACCCTTTATGCTCTCAGTATGTTCCAGGCATCCACCACCATTTCTGCTCTCAGTCTGTTCCAGGCATCTACCACCATTTCTGCTCTCAGTCTGTTCAGGCATCATCCACCATTTCTGCTCTCAGTCTGTTCCAGGCATCCACCACTATTTCTGCTCTTAGTCTGTTCCAAGCATCCCACTATTTCTGCTTTCACTCTGTCTCAGGCATCCTCCACCATTTCTGCTCTCAGTCTGTTCCAGTCATCATCCACCATTTCTGCTCTTAGTCTGTTCCAGGCATCCTCCACCATTTCTGCTCTCAATGTGTTCCAGGCATCCTGACCATTTCTGTTCCCAGTCTGTTCCAGGTAGCCAACACTATTTCTGCTCTCAGTCTGCTCCAGGCACCCCCACCATGTCTGCTCTCAATCTGTTGCAAGCATCCTGACAATTTTGCTCTCAGTCTGTTACAGGCATCCAGCACCACTTCTGCTCTCAGTCTGTTCCAGGCATACAGCACCATTTCTGCTTTCAGTCTGTTCCTGGCATCCAGTACCATTGCTGCTTTCAGTCTGTTTGAGGCATTCTCCACGGTCTTAGTCTGCTCCAGGCATCCCCACCATTTCTGCTCTCAGTCTGTTCCAGGCATCCAACACCATTTCTGCTCCGTCTGTTCCAGGTATCCTCCACCAATTCTGCTCTCAGTCTGTTCCAGGAATCGCCTACCATTTCTGCTTTCAATCTGTTCAAGGCATCCACTACCATTTCTGCTCTCAGTCTGTTCCAGGCATCCAATACCATTTCTGCTCTCCATCTGTTCCAGGCATTCTCCACCATTTCTGCTCTTAGTCTGTTCCAAGCATCCTCCACCATTTCTGCTCTCAATCTGTTCCAGGCATCCCCGAACATTGCTGTTCCCACTCTTTTCCAGGTAGCCAACACTATTTCTGCTATCAGTCTGCTCCAGGCGCCCCCCACCATTTCTGCTCTCAATCTGTTCTAGGCATCCCTGTCCATTTGTGCTCTCAGTCTGTTCCAGGCATCCAGCACCATTTCTTCTCTCAGTCTGTTCCAGGAATCCAGCACTATTGCTGGTTTCGGTCTATTCCAGGCATCCACCTGCTCTCATTCTCAACCTGGCATCCACCACCTTTTCTGCTCTCACTCTGTTCCAGGCATCCAGTACCATTTCTGCTCTACGTCTGCTCCAAGCATCCATCACCATTGCTGCTCTGTCTGTTCCATGTGTCCAGCAGCATTTCTGCTCCCTGTCTGCTACAGGCATCCACCACCTTTGTTGCTCTGTCTGTTCCATGTATCCAGCACCATTTCTGCTCCCAGTCTGTTCCAGGCATACCCACCCATTTCTGCCCTCAGTCTGTTCCAGGCATCCCCCACCATTTCTGTCCTCAGTCTGTTCCAGGCATCGAGCACCATTTCTACTCTCATTCTGTTCCATGCATCATCCATCATTTCTGCTCTCAATCTGTTTCAGGCATCCCTGACCATTTCTGTTCGTAGTCTGTTCCTGGAATCCTACACTATTTCTGCTCCCAGTTTGCTCCAGGCATCCCCCACCATTTCTGCTCTCAATCTGTTCCAGGCATCCCTGACCATTTCTGCTCTGAGTCTGTTCCAGGAATCCAGCATTATTGCAGGTCTCAGTCTGTTACAGGTATCCAGCACCATTTCTGCTCTCAGTCTGTTCCAGGCATCCAGCACCATTTCTGCTCTCAGTCTGTTCCAGGCATCCAGTACCATTGCTGCTTTCAGTCTGTTCAAGGCATCCACCACTTCTGCTCTCATTCTCAACCTGGCATCCACCACCATTTCTGATCTCACTCTGTTCCAGGCATCCAGTACCATTTCTGCTCTACGTCTGCTCCAGGCATCCACCACCATTGCTGCTCTGTCTGTTCCATGTGTCCAGCACCATTTCTGCTCTCTGTCTGCTCCAGGCATCCACCACCATTTCTGCTCTCAGTCTGTTCCATGTATCCAGCACCATTTCTGCTCTCAGTCTGTTCCAGGCATCCACCACCATTGCTGCTCTCAGTCTGTTCCAGGCATCCACCAGTATTGCTGCAGTCACTCTTTTTCCAGGCATCCAGCACCATTGCTGCTCTCAATGTGTTCCAGGCATCCAACACCATTTATGCTCTCAGTCAGTTCCAGGCATCCAGCACCATTTATGCTCTCAGTCTGTTCCAGGCATCCTCCACCATTTCTGGTCTCAGTCTGTACCAGGAATCCCCCATCCCTGTCTGCTCTCAGTCTGTTCCAGGCATCAAGCACCATTTGTGCTCCTAGTCTGTTCCAGGCATTCTCCAACACTTCCACTCTCAGTCTGTTCCAGACATCCCCCACAATTTCTGCTCTCAGTCTGTTCCAGGCATTCAGCAGCATTTCTGCTCTCTGCCTGTTCCCAGGCGCACTTCACCATTTCTGGTCTCAATTTGTTGCAGACATCTACCACCATTTCTGCTATGAGGCTGATCTTGTCACCCAACACCATTTCTTTTCTCAGTCTGTTCCAGGCATCCTCCACCATTTCTGCTCTCAGTCTGTTCCAGGCATCCCCCACCATTTCTGCTTTCAGTCTGTTCAAGGCACTCAGCACTGATTCTGCTGGCATGCCTGCTCAGGCATCCAGCACTATCTCTGCTATCAGTCTGTTCCAGGCATCCGCCAACATTTCTGCTCTCAGTCTGTTCCAGGCATTCAGCACCAATTCTGCTCTCAATATGTTCAGGAATTCACCAGCACTTCTGCTCTCAGTCTGTTCCAGGCATCCAGCACCATTTCTGCTCTCAGTCTGTTCCAGGCTTCCCCAGATTTCTGCTCTTAGTGTGTTCATGGCATCCAGCACCATTTTGCTCTCAGTCTTATTCAGGTATACCCACTATTTCTGCTCTCAGTCTGTTCCAGGTATCCCACACCATTTTCTCTCATTCTGTTCCTGGCATCCCCACCATTTCAGATCTCAGTCTGTTCCAGGCATCAACACCCTTTATGCTCTCAGTCTGTTCCAGGCATCCCCACCATTTCTGCTCTCAGTCTTTCCAAGCATTCCCACTATTTCTGCTTTCACTCTGTCTCAGGCATCCTCCACCATTTCTGCTCTCAGTCTGTTCCAGTCATCATCCACCATTTCTGCTCTAAGTCTGTTGTGGCATCCTCCACCATTTCTGCTCTCAATGTGTTCCAGGCATCCTGACCATTTCTGTTCCCAGTCTGTTCCAGGCACCCCCCACCATTTCTGCTCTTAATCTGTTGCAAGCATCCCTGACAATTTTTGCTCTCAGTCTGTTACAGGCATCCAGCACCACTTCTGCTCTCAGTCTGTTCCAGGCATCCAGCACCATTTCTGCTTTCAGTCTGTTCCTGGCATCCAGTACCATTGCTGCTTTCAGTCTGTTTGAGGCATTCTCCACCATTTCTGGTCTTAGTCTGTTCCAGGCATCCCCCACCATTTCTGCTCTCAGTCTGTTCCAGGCATCCAACACCATTTCTGCTCTCCGTCTGTTCCAGGCATCCTCCACCATTTCTGCTCTCAGTCTGTTCCAGGAATCGCCTACCATTTCTGCTTTCAATCTGTTCAAGGCATCCACTACCATTTCTGCTCTCAGTCTGTTCCAGGCATCCAACACCATTTCTGCTCTACATCTGTTCCAGGTATTCTCCACCATTTCTGCTCTTAGTCTGTTCCAAGCATCCTCCACCATTTCTGCTCTCAATCTGTTCCAGGCATCCCCGAACATTGCTGTTCCCACTCTTTTCCAGGTAGCCAACACTATTTCTGCTATCAGTCTGCTCCAGACACACCCCACCATTTCTGCTCTCAATCTGTTCTAGGCATCCCTGTCCATTTCTGCTCTCAGTCTGTTCCAGGCATCCAGCACCATTTCTTCTCTCAGTCTGTTCCAGGAATCCAGCACTATTGCTGGGTTCGGTCTATTCCAGGCATCCACCTGCTCTCATTCTCAACCTGGCATCCACCACCTTTTCTGCTCTCACTCTGTTCCAGGCATCCAGTACCATTTCTGCTCTACGTCTGCTCCAAGCATCCATCACCATTGCTGCTCTGTCTGTTCCATGTGTCCAGCAGCATTTCTGCTCCCTGTCTGCTACAGGCATCCACCACCATTGTTGCTCTGTCTGTTCCATGTGTCCAGCACCATTTCTGCTCCCAGTCTGTTCCAGGCATACCCACCCATTTCTGCCCTCAGTCTGTTCCAGGCATCCCCCACCATTTCTGTCCTCAGTCTGTTCCAGGCATCGAGCACCATTTCTACTCTCATTCTGTTTCATGCATCATCCATCATTTCTGCTCTCAATCTGTTCCAGGCTTCCCTGACCATTTCTGTTCGTAGTCTGTTCCTGGTATCCTATTTCTGCTCCCAGTTTGCTCCAGGCATCCCCCACCATTTCTGCTCTCAATCTGTTCCAGGCATCCCTGACCATTTCTGCTCTGAGTCTGTTCCAGGAATCCAGCACTATTGCAGGTCTCAGTCTGTTACAGGTATCCAGCACCATTTCTGCTCTCAGTCTGTTCCAGGCATCCAGCACCATTTCTGCTCTCAGTCTGTTCCAGGCATCCAGTACCATTGCTGCTTTCAGTCTGTTCAAGGCATCCACCACTTCTGCTCTCATTCTCAACCTGGCATCCACCACCATTTCTGATCTCACTCTGTTCCAGGCATCCAGTATCATTTCTGCTCTACGTCTGCTCCAGGTATCCACCACCATTGCTGCTCTGTCTGTTCCATGTGTCCAGCACCATTTCTGCTCTCTGTCTGCTCCAGGCATCCACCACCATTGCTGCTCTGTCTGTTCCATGTATCCAGCACCATTTCTGCTCTCAGTCTGTTCCAGGCATCCATCCACCATTGCTGCTCTCAGTCTGTTCCAGGCATCACCAGTATTGCTGCAGTCACTCTTTTCCAGGCATCCAGCACCATTGCTGCTCTCAATGTTTCCAGGCATCCAACACCATTTATGCTCTCAGTCAGTTCCAGTCATCCAGCACCATTTATGCTCTCAGTCTGTTCAGGCATCCTCCACCATTTCTGGTCTCAGTCTGTACCAGAATCCCCATCCTGTCTGCTCTCAGTCTGTTCCAGGCATCAAGCACCATTTGTGCTCCTAGTCTGTTCCAGGCATTCTCCAACACTTCCACTCTCAGTCTGTTCCAGGCATCCCCCACAATTTCTGCTCTCAGTCTGTTCCAGGCATTCAGCAGCATTTCTGCTCTCTGCCTGTTCCAGGCGCACTTCACCATTTCTGGTCTCAATTTGTTGCAGACATCTACCACCATTTCTGCTCTGAGGCTGATCTTGTCACCCAACACCATTTCTGTTCTCAGTCTGTTCCAGGCATCCTCCACCATTTCTGCTCTCGGTCTGTTCCAGGCATCCCCCACCATTTCTGCTTTCAGTCTGTTCAAGGCACTCAGCACTGATTCTGCTGGCATGTCTGCTCAGGCATCCAGCACTATCTCTATATCAGTCTGTTCCAGGCATCTACCAACATTTCTGCTCTCAGTCTGTTCCAGGCATTCAGCACCAATTCTGCTCTCAATATGTTCCAGGAATTCACCAGCACTTCTGCTCTCAGTCTGTTCCAGGCATCCAGCACCATTTCTGCTCTCAGTCTATTCCAGGCATCCCCCAGGATTTCTGCTCTTAGTGTGTTCAAGGCATCCAGCACCATTTTTGCTCTCAGTCTTATTCAGGTATACCCCACTATTTCTCCTCTTAGTCTGTTCCAGGCATCCCACACCATTTTTTCTCTCATTCTGTTCCTGGCATCCCCCACCATTCCAGATCTCAGTCTGTTCCAGGCATCCAACACCCTTTATGCTCTCAGTATGTTCCAGGCATCCTCCACCATTTCTTCTCTCAGTCTGTTCCAAGCATCCCCCACCATTTCTGCTCTCAGTCTGTTCAAGGCATCATCCACCATTTCTGCTCTCAGTCTGTTCCAGTCATCCACCACTATTTCTGCTCTTAGTCTGTTCCAAGCATCCCCACTATTTCTGCTTTCACTCTGTCTCAGGCATCCTCCACCATTTCTGCTCTCAGTCTGTTCCAGTCATCATCCACCATTTCTGCTCTTAGTCTGTTCCAGGCATCCTCCACCATTTCTGCTCTCAATGTGTTCCAGGCATCCCTGACCATTTCTGTTCCCAGTCTGTTCCAGGTAGCCAACACTATTTCTGCTCTCAGTCTGCTCCAGGCACCCCCCACCATTTCTGCTCTCAATCTGTTGCAAGCATCCCTGACAATTTTTGCTCTCAGTCTGTTACAGGCATGCAGCACCACTTCTGCTCTCAGTCTGTTCCAGGCATCCAGCACCATTTCTGCTTTCAGTCTGTTCCTGGCTTCCAGTACCATTGCTGCTTTCAGTCTGTTTGAGACATTCTCCACCATTTCTGGTCTTAGTCTGTTCCAGGCATCCCCCACCATTTCTGCTCTCAGTCTGTTCCAGGCATCCAACACCATTTCTGCTCTCCATCTGTTCCAGGCATCCTCCACCATTTCTGCTCTCAGTCTGTTCCAGGAATCGCCTACCATTTCTGCTTTCAATCTGTTCAAGGCATCCACTACCATTTCTGCTCTCAGTCTGTTCCAGGCATCCAACACCATTTCTGCTCTCCATCTGTTCCAAGCATTCTCCACCATTTCTGCTCTTAGTCTGTTCCAAGCATCCTCCACCATTTCTGCTCAATCTGTTCCAGGCATCCCAGAACATTGCTGTTCCCACTCTTTTCCAGGTAGCCAACACTATTTCTGCTATCAGTCTGCTCAGGCACCCCACCATTTCTGCTCTCAATCTGTTCTAGGCATCCCTGTCCATTTGCTCTCAGTCTGTTCCAGGTATCCAGCACCGTTTCTTCTCTCAGTCTGTTTCAGGAATCCAGCACTATTGCTGGTTTCGGTCTATTCCAGGCATCCACCTGCTCTCATTCTCAACCTGGCATCCACCACCTTTTCTGCTCTCACTCTGTTCCAGGCATCCAGTACCATTTCTGCTCTACGTCTGCTCCAAGCATCCATCACCATTGCTGCTCTGTCTGTTCCATGTGTCCAGCAGCATTTCTGCTCCCTGTCTGCTACAGGCATCCACCACCATTGTTGCTCTGTCTGTTCCATGTGTCCAGCACCATTTCTGCTCCCAGTCTGTTCCAGGCATACCCACCCATTTCTGCCCTCAGTCTGTTCCAGGCATCCCCCACCATTTCTGTCCTCAGTCTGTTCCAGGCATCGAGCACCATTTCTACTCTCATTCTGTTTCATGCATCATCCATCATTTCTGCTCTCAATCTGTTCCAGGCATCCTGACAATTTCTGTTCGTAGTCTGTTCCAGGTATCCTACACTATTTCTGCTCCCAGTTTGCTCCAGGCATCCCCCACCATTTCTGCTCTCAATCTGTTCCAGGCATCCCTGACCATTTCTGCTCTGAGTCTGTTCCAGGAATCCAGCACTATTGCAGGTCTCAGTCTGTTACAGGTATCCAGCACCATTTCTGCTCTCAGTCTGTTCCAGGCATCCAGCACCATTTCTGCTCTCAGTCTGTTCCAGGCATCCAGTACCATTGCTGCTTTCAGTCTGTTCAGGCATCCACCACTTCTGCTCTCATTCTCAACCTGGCATCCACCACCATTTCTGATCTCCTCTGTTCCAGGCATCCAGTACCATTTCTGCTCTACGTCTGCTCCAGGCATCCACCACCATTGCTGCTCTGTCTGTTCCATGTGTCAGCACCATTTCTGCTCTCTGTCTGCTCCAGGCATCCACCACCATTGCTGCTCTGTCTGTTCCATGTATCCAGCACCATTTCTGCTCTCAGTCTGTTCCAGGCATCCACCACCATTGCTCTCCAGTCTGTTCAGGCATCCACCAGTATTGCTGCAGTCACTCTTTCAGGCATCCAGCACCATTGCTGCTCTCAATGTGTTCCAGGCATCAACACCATTTATGCTCTCAGTCAGTTCAGTCATCCAGCACCATTTATGCTCTCAGTCTGTTCAGGCATCCTCCACCATTTCTGGTCTCAGTCTGTACCAGGAATCCCCATCCTGTCTGCTCTCAGTCTGTTCAGGCATCAAGCACCATTTGTGCTCCTAGTCTGTTCAGGCATTCTCAACACTTCCACTCTCAGTCTGTTCCAGGCATCCCCACAATTTCTGCTCTCAGTCTGTTCGGGCATTCCGCAGCATTTCTGCTCTCTGCCTGTTCAATCGCACTTCACCATTTCTGGTCTCAATTTGTTGCAGACATCACCACCATTTCTGCTATGAGGCTGATCTTGTCACCCAACACCATTTCTGTTCTCAGTCTGTTCCAGGCATCCTCCACCATTTCTGCTCTCAGTCTGTTCCAGGCATCCCCCACCATTTCTGCTTTCAGTCTGTTCAAGGCACTCAGCACTGATTCTGCTGGCATGTCTGCTCCAGGCATCCAGCACTATCTCTGCTATCAGTCTGTTCCAGGCATCTGCCAACATTTCTGCTCTCAGTCTGTTCCAGGCATTCAGCACCAATTCTGCTCTCAATATGTTCCAGGAATTCACCAGCACTTCTGCTCTCAGTCTGTTCCAGGCATCCAGCACCATTTCTGCTCTCAGTCTGTTCCAGGCATCCCCAAGGATTTCTGCTCTTAGTGTGTTCAAGGCATCCAGCACCATTTTTGCTCTCAGTCTTTTTCAGGTATACCCCACTATTTCTGCTCTCAGTCTGTTCCAGGTATACCACACCATTTTTTCTCTCATTCTGTTCCTGGCATCCCCCACCATTCCAGATCTCAGTCTGTTCCAGGCATCCAACACCCTTTATGCTCTCAGTATGTTCCAGGCATCCTCCACCATTTCTGCTCTCAGTCTGTTCCAGGCATCCCGCACCATTTCTGCTCTCAGTCTGTTCAAGGCACCCAGCACTGATTCTGCTCGCAGTCTGCTCCATTCATCCAGCACTATCTCTGCTCTCAGTCTGTTCCAGGCATACGCCAACATTTCTGCTCTCAGTCTGTTCCAGGCATTCAGCACCTATTCTTCTCTCAGTATGTTCCAGGAATTCTCCAGCACTTCTGCTCTCAGCCTGTTCCAGGCTTCCAGCACCATTTCTGCTCTCAGTCTGTTCCAGGCATCCCCCAGGATTTCTGCTCTTAGTGTGTTCAAGGCAACCAGCACCATTTTTGCTCTCAGTCTTATTCAGTTATACCCCACCATTTCTGCTCTCAGTCTGTTCCAGGTATCCCACACCATTTTTTCTCTCATTCTGTTCCTGGCATCCCCCACCATTTCTGATCTCAGTCTGTTCCAGGCATCCAACACCCTTTATGCTCTCAGTATGTTCCAGGCATCCACCACCATTTCTGCTCTCAGTCTGTTCCAGGCATCTACCACCATTTCTGCTCTCAGTCTGTTCCAGGCATCATCCACCATTTCTGCTCTCAGTCTGTTCCAGGCATCCACCACTATTTCTGCTCTTAGTCTGTTCCAAGCATCCCCACTATTTCTGCTTTCACTCTGTCTCAGGCATCCTCCACCATTTCTGCTCTCAGTCTGTTCCAGTCATCATCCACCATTTCTGCTCTTAGTCTGTTCCAGGCATCCTCCACCATTTCTGCTCTCAATGTGTTCCAGGCATCCCTGACCATTTCTGTTCCCAGTCTGTTCCAGGTAGCCAACACTATTTCTGCTCTCAGTCTGCTCCAGGCACCCCCCACCATTTCTGCTCTCAATCTGTTGCAAGCATCCCTGACAATTTTTGCTCTCAGTCTGTTACAGGCATCCAGCACCACTTCTGCTCTCAGTCTGTTCCAGGCATCCAGCACCATTTCTGCTTTCAGTCTGTTCCTGGCATCCAGTACCATTGCTGCTTTCAGTCTGTTTGAGGCATTCTCCACCATTTCTGGTCTTAGTCTGTTCCAGGCATCCCCCACCATTTCTGCTCTCAGTCTGTTCCAGGCATCCAACACCATTTCTGCTCTCCGTCTGTTCCAGGCATTCTCCACCATTTCTGCTCTCAGTCTGTTCCAGGAATCGCCTACCATTTCTGCTTTCAATCTGTTCAAGGCATCCACTACCATTTCTGCTCTCAGTCTGATCCAGGCATCGTCCGCCATTTCTGCTCTCACTCTGTTCCAGGCATCCCCCACCATTTCTGCTGTCACTCTATTCCAGGCATCCCCCACCATTTCTGCTCTCAGTCTTTTCCAGACATCCCCCACCATTTCTGCTCTCAGTCTGTTCCAAGCATCACCCACCATTTCTTATCTCAGGCTGTTCCAGGCATCCAGCACCATTTCTGCTCTCAGTCTGTTACAGGTATCCAGCACCATTTCTGCTCTCAGTCTGTTCCAGGCATCTAGCACCATTTCTGCTCTCAGTCTGTTCCAGGCATCCAGTACCATTGCTGCTTTCAGTCTGTTCAAGGCATCCACCACTTCTGCTCTCATTCTCAACCTGGCATCCACCACCATTTCTGATCTCACTCTGTTCCAGGCATCAGTACCATTTCTGCTCGTCTGCTCCAGGCATCCGCCACCATTGCTGCTCTGTCTGTTCCATGTATCCGCACCATTTCTGCTCTCAGTCTGTTCCAGGCATCACCACCATTGCTGCTCTCAGTCTGTTCCAGGCATCCCCGGTATTGCTGATCACTCTTTTCCAGGCATCCAGCAGCATTGCTGCTCTCAATGTGTTCAGGCATCCAACACCATTTATGCTCTCAGTCAGTTCAGGCATCCAGCACCATTTATGCTCTCAGTCTGTTCGAGGCATCCTCCACCATTTCTGGTCTCAGTCTGTACCAGAATCCCCATCCCTGTCTGCTCTCAGTCTGTTCCAGGCATCAAGCACCATTTGTGCTCCTAGTCTGTTCCAGGCATTCTCCAACACTTCCACTCTCAGTCTGTTCCAGGCATCCCCCACAATTTCTGCTCTCAGTCTGTTCCGGGCTTTCAGCAGCATTTCTGCTCTCTGCCTGTTCCAATCGCACTTCACCATTTCTGGTCTCAATTTGTTGCAGACATCTACCACCATTTCTGCTATGAGGCTGATCTTGTCACCCAACACCATTTCTGTTCTCAGTCTGTTCCAGGCATCCTCCACCATTTCTGCTCTCAGTCTGTTCCAGGCATCCCCCACCATTTCTGCTTTCAGTCTGTTCAAGGCACTCAGCACTGATTCTGCTGGCATGTCTGCTCCAGGCATCCAGCACTATCTCTGCTATCAGTCTGTTCCAGGCATCTGCCAACATTTCTGCTCTCAGTCTGTTCCAGGCATTCAGCACCAATTCTGCTCTCAATATGTTCCAGGAATTCACCAGCACTTCTGCTCTCAGTCTGTTCCAGGCATCCAGCACCCTTTCTGCTCTCAGTCTGTTCCAGGCATCCCCCAGGATTTCTGCTCTTAGTGTGTTCAAGGCATCCAGCACCATTTTTGCTCTCAGTCTTATTCAGGTATACCCCACTATTTCTGCTCTCAGTCTGTTCCAGGTATCCCACCATTTTTCTTATTCTGTTCCTGGCATCCCCCACCATTCCAGATCTCAGTCTGTTCCAGGCATCCAACACCCTTTATGCTCTCAGTATGTTCCAGGCATCCTCCACCATTTCTGCTCTCCAGTCTGTTCCAGGCATCCCCCACCATTTCTGCTCTCAGTCTGTTCCAGGCACCCAGCACTGATTCTTTCGCCAGTCTTCCAGGCATCCAGCACTATCTCTGCTCTTAGTCATTCCAGGCATGCGCCAACATTTTCTGCTCTTAGTCTGTTCCGGGCATTCAGCACCAATTCTGCTCTCAGTGTGTTCAGGAATTCACCAGCACTTCTGCTCTCAGTCTGTTCCAGGCTTCTAGCACCATTTCTGCTCCAGTCTGTTCAGGCATCCCCAGGATTTCTGCTCTTAGTGTGTTCAAGGCATCCCAGCACCATTTTGCTCTCAGTCTTGTTCAGTTATACCCCACCATTTCTGCTCTCAGTCTGTTCCAGGTATCCCACTTTTTTCTCTCATTCTGTTCTGGCATCCCCACCATTTTCTGATCTCAGTCTGTTCCAGGCATCCAACACCCTTTATGCTCTCAGTATGTTCCAGGCATCCACCACCATTTCTGCTCTCAGTCTGTTCAGGCATCTACCACCATTTCTGCTCTCAGTCTGTTCCAGGCATCATCCACCATTTCTGCTCTCAGTCTGTTCCAGGCATCCACCACTATTTCTGCTTAGTCTGTTCCAAGCATCCCCACTATTTCTGCTTTCACTCTGTCTTAGGCATCCTCCACCATTTCTGCTCTCAGTCTGTTCCAGTCATCATCCACCATTTCTGCTCTTAGTCTGTTCCAGGCATCCTCCACCATTTCTGCTCTCAATGTGTTCCAGGCATCCCTGACCATTTCTGTTCCCAGTCTGTTCCAGGTAGCCAACACTATTTCTGCTCTCAGTCTGCTCAGGCACCCCCCACCATTTCTGCTCTCAATCTGTTGCAAGCATCCCTGACAATTTTTGCTCTCAGTCTGTTACAGGTATCCAGCACCACTTCTGCTCTCAGTCTGTTCCAGGCATCCAGCACCATTTCTGCTTTCAGTCTGTTCCTGGCATCCAGTACCATTGCTGCTTTCAGTCTGTTTGAGGCATTCTCCACCATTTCTGGTCTTAGTCTGTTCCAGGCATCCCCCACCATTTCTGCTGTCACTCTATTCCAGGCATCCCCCACCATTTCTGCTCTCAGTCTGTTCCAAGCATCACCCACCATTTCTTATCTCAGGCTGTTCCAGGCATCCAGCACCATTTCTGCTCTCAGTCTGTTACAGGCATCCAGCACCATTTCTGCTCTCAGTCTGTTCCAGGCATCCAGCACCATTTCTGCTTTCAGTCTGTTTGATGCATCCTCCACCATTTCAGTCTCAGTCTGTTCCTAGCATCCCCCACCATGTCTTCTCTCAGTCTTTTCCAGGCAACCTCCACCATTTCTGCTCTCAGTCTGTTGTAGGCATCCCCCTCCATTTCTGCTCTCATTTTGTTGTAGGCATCCCCACCATTTCTCCTTTCAAGCTGTTCCTGACATCCCCCACCATTTCTGTGAATTACTTCCTCACATCCTCTTGAACTCTCCCTCTCCAGCTTCACTGCTTGAATTCTGGTCCTGATGCTCTTTCTCATTTGTAAGTGACTCCCTTCCTGCACTGTGTTCACCCCCATCAGGTACTTGTATGTCTCTATCTTGACCCCTCTTGCTTTCCTTTCTTCCCAGGTGTACATGTTGTGATCCCTCAGTCTATTCTCATAGTCTTTTGATGCAACCCCTGCATCATTTTAGTTTTCCTCCTCTAGACTGCTTTCACCCTGTCTATATCCTTTTTCTGACTAGCAGCCTCCATAACTGGACACAGTACTCCAAGTGGTGTCTCACAAACAAGCAATACAGTAGCAACGCTGACTCCTTCTCCTGCATTTTATGTGAGAAAAACAAAACTCAGACTAAAGGACTGAACAGCAGAATATGTACGTGGAATCCAAAAAAGAGGTAGTATTAGTTCTTTGGCACTACATGTTGTCAAAATGGTCAGCAATGATGCATTTATGTTTCAAGCAATAGAAAAAATACATTACAGTATTAGAGGTGGAGGCTTAGATAATAGATTGCAGAGAAGGGAATCATTTTGTCAGCACACATTACACTCTCGTAGCCCACCATGGTATAATGATCATTCTCCGCTAACCCCATTTCTGTAAATATGATAACAGAGAACAGTTTGTTTATTGATATTTATTGGCAATCTGCAATATAAAACAGTTCACCAGCTGAACCTAGCTACAGTATCATTTCATAAAACTGGTGATTGGTAAATATCTCCCATCATCATTCTAGTTCTTGGTTCTGATCTGATTACTTTGTTTACTTTATTTAACTGTATGCTAAGTAGAGATTTATCTATTATCTCACTTTACTGTATGTTATTTCTTACCAAAACCATATTTTAAACACCACCCCCCGCCAATACCTTGTTTGGTTCTCATCTAATTATTGCATTTTCTTGATATAACTCTCTGACAAGTAGAGATTTAGTTATTATTTCACTTTATCATATCATATCATTTCTTATCAGATCCTTGCTCCAACTGGTGGTGTCAGGTCTTGAGAAAGTGTTTGTTTAGTGTGAAAACATTTGGTTGCTTTTGTAGGGAAAGAGTATCAGAACACATTGCTGTATCTTCAATAAAGGAAATTTTTATCCTGCAACCAAACATTGGTTTGACATTCTGTCTGGTTCTGTCAGCTGAGCTGGTTCATGAATACTTTGTCAGTGTTTACTTTGGCCCCAAGCATTGACCTGCCTTAGTCTCCTTCATTAGAGAGACATCCCATTGGAGATCACTGTCCCTATGCATCGCAACATCATACTGGCCCTCCCCACTGCTTTGTCACACTGCCCTACCACTTTGAGGTTATTAAATATGATAACCCAACATACTGCTTAGTGACTGTCAGTGCATCCCCATCCTATACTCATCTCCTGGATTCTTATGCCCTAAGTGCATGATTTTGCACTTTAAGCATTTAATCCCAACTGCCAAGATCTTACTTGGTATTACTCAGTTGACAAAGGTGGACGAAGGCCAGAGCCCATCGAGACCACCTTCCCTGCACCTGCGGGGGGTATGTTAGGTCCTGTTGCCAATTAAATTGCAGTGTCAGTGGCTCAGTAGGTAGCACACTCGCCTCTGAGGCCGGGAGATCAGAGGGCTGTGGGTTCAGTTCCCATATCTGTCACTTGGGTTAATATCCCAGTAGTGACACTGTAGTGCAGCATGAGAAGGGTGCTGCAATTCTGAGGTGCCATCTTTTGGATGAGACGTTAAACTGAGGTCCCATCTGCCTGGATTGGTGGTAGTTCAGGTGGATGTTAAAGATCCCATGGCACTTATCGAAAAGAGTAGGGAAATTTTTATTAAAGTTGGAAAGGAACATACAATCAAAAAATGTACAAAACCTAAAGCAATTTATACAAATCAATATACAGATACCAAATGTCAAAATAAAACCAAACAGTGTTAAGTCACACAATCATTTTAACTAAACCATATGTTTAAACACAATCACATAATTTATAGGTATATTCGTATAACACAAATCCTAAATTATTTATTCTATATCATGCTTAAACATAATAGGCATATATACTTACTAAACATACTTATTTTACTTATATCTATTATAACCAATCAATAGAGGCCCATCTTCCTTGAAAGGTCGTTGACTGGATTGAATTATAATCTTGCAACCTGATGTCTTTAATTGCTGTTTCTATCATAAAAACAACTCATCAGAAGTAAAATGTAGTTGTTGAATAATCAATCTGCACCAGACAAACCATATATACAATTTAAAACAAACAAGAAATAACCATAGTGCTACTCTATCATGTTTCTTCCACAGAAAAGGCAAAATACCAAGGCATAATATTTCTAAAGTCATCAAACCAAACGGAGATGTAGGCCAGCGACGTTGAATAGATTGCCAAAATCCTTGAATAAAAGGGCACTCTAGGAATAAATGCTGCATTGTCTCAATTACATCTGGACATGTTTCTCTAGGACAATATCTCTCCAACACCTGTCTATGCTTTAGATTTCCTCTTACATTTAGGCGACCATGCAAGGCCAGCCAAGTTACATCCCACATAAAAGTAGGAATACGAGGGGAAATCAGCATTTCACCTATCAGTAATCTATCTGGCAAAGAACAAGAATCAAATCCTGCTGTATCTTGAACATATTTTAAAATCAAAGATTCATACAAGTTTTTCTGAGTATAAGAAAGGAGATGCTCTTTGGAAATACCCCATAGCTTTATTTTAGCAAAGCAAGTTCTCATTGGATCAGGTAAATAAGAAATCGAAATTTGTCAAGGAGGGTTATCATACATGGGCCAAATAGAGAAAATAGGTCCCAAGGAATCTAAGACCCAAGGGGACCACCTATTAATTTTTTGAGCTACCAAGGGGAATAAATTGGCATATAAATATATGGTGAAAAAATACCACAGGTTGTATCATCTTCAACCCTCCATTTCTTTTTTCTCTCAATAGTAAGCCTCTTTTAATTGGATTTAAATGGTTTCCTCAGATACATGAAAAAAAACAAACTATATATTCTGGTTTCTAAAGTTGACAGTAAGCTATATACTGTACTTAAATATAAAAATATGGGTAACAAAAAGGTTTTTATCATGTAGATTCACTTTAATTTAGTTAAACACCAAGTATTCCAAAGATTAACCTTATTTTGTGCTTCATTCAATTTAAGTATCCAATTCTGATAAGTCAAATCTCCAGAACCAAATAAGATCCCTAAAATAGGGGCTGTCCTTTTTAATACTGGTACCCCAATTATTATATCATCTGTGACATCTTCAGCATTAAGAGGAAGGCAACAAGATTTCTGGTAATTTATTTGAGCTCCAGTATGAGTCGTAAAATTAGTTAAAATTATTCCCAGATTATGTGCTGATGGGATATTTCCTATTATAAAACAAATGTCATCTGCATATGCAATGCTTTTTATTTCAGGTCTTCACAGGAAAGGATACACCCTGTATACCTCTAGTTTTATCCACCATTCTAAGTAGCGGATCAATGGTAAATAAATATAGTAAAGCACTCAGAGGGCAACCTTGCCTGCATCCCTTTGAAACAGTACACCTACGACCTATCCACCCATTACAAAAGGCTTTAGCAGAGGCAGACTTATAACATGTTTTAATCCAATTAATAAACATTTCAGGAATGCCATATGTAGCCAAACAACTCCATAAATACTCATGATTAACATTATCAAAAGCCTTAGCTTGATCTAGACTAAAAATAAGACCTGTAAGCTCACCAGTATTACCTCTATGAAATATTTCTCTAAGTAATATTAAACCATCAGAAATCTTTCTTCCAGGTATTGAACATGCCTGAGAACTGTGTAATAGAAAATCAGCCATTGGTATAAGTCTATTATGTAACAGTTTTGTAAATATTTTAAAATCTGTATTAAGCAGGTAATTGTCCTCCAATTTGATAACTTAGTTCTATCTCCTTTTTTGTACATAAATACCACTAAAACATCTGACATACTATTTGGTAATAATCATGTAATCAGAATTTCCCTTAAGACCTCTACAAATTCTTGTAATAATATTGTAAAAATTATTTTATATATCTCATATGGCAAACCATCACTCCCTGGGGCAGTACCTGCCTTTCTTAATGAAAAACTAGCCGATACTTCTAAAGATGTTATAATCAACATGCAACATGTCTCTGCTATGTTTATCATGCATAGGTGGAATCACTTGAGCTAACCCCATAGGAATTTGGGGAACCAGAAACAGTAGCATATCCAAATAATTGCTGTATATGATTATCTAAAGCATTCATAATATGTTTCCTGGTCGTACATTTTTTACCTGTAGAGTCACAAACCTCTGCCATATATTTTTGATGTATTTGTTCAGCACAAAACTGATAGGGGTCCATAACGGCTTTACCTCCTTGGGAACCAAATCTTCTTTCTACATCTAAGGATTTATATCTACTATATAGTGTTGAATTTAATAATTTTCGAATTCTATCTAATTCAGATAAAGCTGTATAATCCCCTTGTGCAACTATAAAATGTAAGTCTAAAAACTGATGTCGAGTTTTTATATATATATCTTTATTAAATTTCCCATTAATCTTGCCAATTATTTGGAAATACTGTCCTATATCTAATTTTGTATCTTCCCACCAATCTCTATACGTATCATAGAGGCTAACCACTGATTTCCTTGCCTGTAATACTGCTAAAATTCCTTCTTCAACAGTTGGTAACTTAAGTAATTCCAGGTTAAGACGCCAATATCCTGGTCCTCTATGCATTATTTCATAACTACCTATCGTAATCTCAAGTATCACATGATCAGAAGGTGCAACTGGTATAGTTTGAGCTTTTTGTATTGTTAAAGTATCTGAAATAAACCAGAAATCTATCCTTGTTGCTTTAGTACCTTGCAAAAATGTTTTTGTGGTTTACCTAATAAATCAAAAATATCAACCAATCCTGAATGCGTCAATAAATCATTAAGACACTTAGTATCACAAAATAACTTTGTGGATCGTATACCTCTATCCGTATGATAACGGCTACAATTAAAATCTCCACCTAAAAGCACAAATCTAGAAGTGAACAAATAGGGCAATAAAGTCTTAAATAATGCTATTCTCGCAGATTTAGCTTGCGAAGCGTAAACATTAATAAATCTACATAGAAACATAGAAGTTGACAGCAGATAAGGACCGCAAGGCCCAACCAGTCTGCCCATTTCGTTTTCTACCTTATAAATGTGCCATCAGCCTTTGCTCTGTCAGTGGCCTATCTATTCATAGTCATTTGTATTGCTCCCTTATGCCTATCCCATGCCTGTTTGAAGCCCTGCACTGTACTCATAGCCACCACTTCTTGTGGTAAGCCATTCCATGCATCCACCACCCTTTCTGTGAAAAAGAATTTCCTCACATTCCCCCTTAATCGGCCCCCCTCTAATCTAATGCTGTGACCTCTTGTCCTGCTATTTTTTTATATTTAAACATGTTAGACTCTTTCACCTTGTTAATGCCCTTAAGGTGTTTGAATGCCTCAATCATATCACCTCTCTCCTCCTTTGCTCAAGGGTATACATATTGAGCTCTGTTAATCTGTCTTCATATGTCTTCTGATGCAGTCCCTGCACCATTTGGTTGCCCTTCTCTGGACTGCCTCAATTTGGTTAATGTCCTTGTGAAGGTGTGGCCTCAATACTGCACACAGTACCCAGATGGGGCCTAACCAGTGTCTTGTAAAGCTTGATTATTACCTCCTCTTACGACTCTAGTGATACCCTACTAATGCACCCCTAACACCCCTAGCCTTACATACTGCTTTAGAGGTCTGCTTGATGATTTCAGGTCATCAGTGATGATGATGCCCAAGTCTCTTTCTTCCTTTGTGACTGCTAGCAAAACCCCTCCCATCCTATAGGTTGCTTCAGGGTTTCTCATCCCTATGTGCATGATTTTGCACTTCTTTGCATTAAATCCCAGTTGCCACTCTTCTGATCATTTTGCTAGTTTATCCAGATCTCTTCTCATTCTGCCCACCACATCTGGATCATCTACTCTGTTGCAGATCTTGGTGTCATCTGCAAACAGACAAGCCTTACCCTCTAGTCCATCTGCAAGGTCACTAATGAAGATGTTGAAGAGGACTGGCCCCAGAACTGATCCCTGAGGTACCCCACTTGTGACCTGCATCTCTTCTGACTGTATACCATTTACCACAACTCTCTGTTTTCTGCCCGTCAACCAGTTTTGCCACCCAGTTGACCAACTTCTGACCCACCCCAAGCCTACCCAGCTTATTTATCAGTCTTCTATATGGAACAGTGTCAAAAGCTTTGCTGAAGTCAAGGTAGGCAACATCAACTGCTCCACCTTGGTCCACCACTCTGGTTACCCAGTCAAAGAAATCTATGAGATTAGTTTGACAGGACCTTCCTTTTGTAAACCCATGCTGTCTTGGATCCTGTGCCCTATGGATTCCAGGTGTTGCACTATCCTTTCCTTAAAGAGTGCCTCCATAATCTTGCCCACTACTGAAGTAAGACTGACTGGTCTGTAGTTCCCTGCCTCCTCCCTGCTACCACTCTTGTGGAGCGAGATCACATGAGCCCTTCTCCAGTCTTCGGGACCTCTCCTGTGCTCAGAGACTCACTAAGCAGTTCTGCTAATGGCTCTGCTAGTTCCACCTTTAGCTCCTTAAGTACCCTGGGATGTATGCTATCAGGTCCCATTGCCTTATCCACCCTGAGCTTAGCAAGCTCTTGTAGGACCCTTTTGTGAAGAGGAGTAGTGCTCACCTCCCTCCCCTGTGTCCATGATGCTAAGCTGTGGGCCCTGCCCTACCTTCTCTTCAGTAAATACTGAGCAAAAGTATCTATTTAGGATAGATGCCTTTACAGGGTCCTCCTCCTCACATGCTCCCTTTTCTCCATTAAGCTTAGCAATACCCCCTCTGGACTTTCTCCTTTCACTAATGTATCTACAGTGTAAATCATTAAGTATCATATCTAACAATAATATGCGACCCGGCAAAACATCTATAAGTTGAACTAGGCATGCTGTAGGATTATTAACTGCTATACCTACCCCTGTGCATAGCTCTTCACCAACAGACCAATAAACAGTACCCCATTTCCACCTTTCAGTGGCCTGTTCTACCTCAAACCTGGTATGTAACTGAGTATCTTGAAAATAAACTACATCATCCCTGCCTCCATCAAATAGTGAATATATCAACATTTGCTTCCTATTTGACTGAATACTATTAACATTTAAGGATGCCAAATTTATATTCAAAAACATAGACAAAAGAGGAAGGGGAAAGAAGGGTGTTGTCATAACTCATATCAATGTTCCCCTTTTATTTTTATTATTTCTTTTTTGTAGATTTTCTCGTCCCAGGTTGACCCTTTTTTTTATTTTTCACTGTATTCATAACATCAGCAGATGGTTCTGGATCAGAAGATCCTTCAGGTTGTGAAGAATGGACCGAGGTGGAATCTGACTCAGTACCTATGTCTTCCTGTAATACTGAAAATGCATTCTGGAGGGGTATCAAACCTTGTTCAGATATAGGTATTTTAGAGGTCCTGGATCTCAAACTACAACGTCTAGCAGTAATGAGGTTAAAAGATTCTTCAGGTGGAAGAGGGGGGGAGGCATAGTATTAGGAATAGCCTGGCTGACAAAAGAATCTGTAAGAATCACCATTTTAGTAGATATTAAGTTCTCCTCTTCCTGGGAGGGAGTAGTTGATACAATTTCCGAAATGTCTGCCCATTCCATACTAGGTATGGTTTCAGGCCTACTTGGGGGTGGGGGCGGAGGTACAGGTTTTTGCCTCTGGACCGCGTGTACTGCTGTATTTAGGTAAAAATCCTGTATGCAAAAATCTCCAGTTGTTTTATTTTGGGCAGCCCACGGACAGTTAGTAAATACATGGGGTTCTTCGCAAACTGAGCATTTAGCTGGATGATGACAAACTGACATTGTATGCCCCAATTCTCCACACTGGACACATTTGATGACTTCACAATTCCTGCTAAGGTGTCTACCAGAACCACATTTATAACAGTGACAGGGCTGTCCTGGATAAAAGATAAATCCTTTATCCCTTCCCAAATAAAAGCAACTGGGAAGATGTTGTAAACCTTCTTCAGGTTGGTTTAAATTAACTTTAAATCTCCAACCACCATTCCAAAATCCTTCTGTATCAAGAATGGGCTCTGGGTTTCCTTTCAGGGTACACTTTTTCTGCAACCAATAGGAGATATCCTCCACATTAACCCCTTCATTACAGAACAATACAGTAATAACCTTGAATGTCTGTTTGGTTAATGGTATGGCCTGAAAATGGACCCAAGCAGGATTAGTCTTTAATAATGCATATTTCATCCAAAATCTGTTTAACATATCTGGTGTACAAAAACTAATGTCATACGTATTGTTCCCTGGTGTATGAATCAAGGCATACACCTCACTGGGTGTAAAACCCAGCATTTGTTTAAGTAAGATTTTCCCACATAGAATCTGTCAGGCATGGTATCAGTGGGTCCAAAAACCTCAGCCTTACAGCATTTCATCTTTAGCCAAGGAAACAGGTTTATGAAAAAGGCTAGCATACGGAGGTAGTTGGGGTTGTAAGGCGTGGTAGGGTATTTTGATCAACATCAGGCCCTATATCATTAGTAGCTTTATTTTGGTTGGCATTTTCCTCCAAATCCCCACTTTGGCATTGTTGAGGTGATTTTGATCCTAGTTTAGGACTAACTGGCTGGTTGTGGTTAACCACAGCACCTGGATCCATTAAAGGCCTGTTTATGTTGGATAATTCTACATTCTGTATTATAGAACCAGGGTCTAAACTACCCTCAGACCTAGCTTCAGGAACACTAGTCTCAGAATTGGGACCATCTAAAACTGCAATAGGGGTATAATCCATACCTGGAATTGGTATGGCAGGGTCCACAATCCACTGACCCGAATCTAACAGCAGCCACCCCACCCTTTTCAGGGCGATATCTGGGGACCATGCGGGGGAAGGTTCTACTTCTATATCCCCTGAAATCTTTGGTGAACAAGCTTGTTTCCCCTCAGGGCTGTTTGCACCTTTATGTATTTTCAAGTCGGTACCTGTATGACCCGAGGGTGAATCTACCTCGGGTCTCTTTCGTTTCCGAATCTCTTCTTCAGCAGCAAGCTGAGCAATTTGATAATCCATAGCAGCCTTCTCCCAAAGGCGTTGTTTCTCTTATAATATAGTGAGACCTTGTTGAGCTTCCAAAGCATCATCGGCAGTCTCGGCATTTAGAAGTCGCACTTCCGGGTCTGGATTTAAAGCCGACGTGCTCTTGCAATTAAAGCTAGACATACTTCTCGTATGTGCTGGACTTGCGGTGCATTATTCACCTTCCAGCTGAAAACTGTGTTTTGAGGGGTTAGATACATTTTGCTGGCCACCACTCGGGTGCATTCCAGCCATATCATTCCCCTCTGCTCTGGGTAAAGCCTGTGAGCTCTCTTGCATCTGAGCTCCTCCACTGTCGTCGGCCAGCCTGAGACTGTTCCTCTCTTCCAACAGTCTCACAGCGCCACCATTGTCCACAAGAGATATTGAAACAGAAAGGGATTCCTTGTCTTCTGTCTGTGTCTCTCCTGTATGCAGTCCTCCTCCACCAGGATCCATGGGAGCCGCCATCTTGGTCCCACAGGAAAATGGGCCCCCTGCTCACAGGAAGCAAGAGTAGGGGAATTTCCCCGGGTGTCCTGGCCAAATTTCCCTCATTCACTAAAAATACCACCAACAGCTTAGTCTGGTTCAAGGTCAGTTGGCATTCATCTGTATCCCCCTCCCCGGGTCGTGCCTGAAAATAGGCAGAATTTGTCTAGTGCAATTACCCGGTCAACAAAAACTAAATAAATAAATAAAATATTTATCCAAAGCATTTTCAAATGACTCAAAGGAACCAATGTTGACCAAATAAGCAGGCAGGGAATTCCGCAGTTTACATGCTGTAATGGTAAAGAAGTTACTTCTTTTGTTGGTATTAACCTTAGGGACATGGAGTTGTTTATTGTGGCATCTAAGGCCATCTGATTTGGTTGCCCATACAATATTGCATTCCTTATTAAGGTGAGGGTCTGTCAAGACATTGAAAAGCATAAGTAAATCACTCCTAATCCTGTGAGTTTGTAGATCATATATGTTTAGAGCACTTAATCTATTTGAATAAGGGAGAGCGTTAATGAGCATAATGAGTTTTGTTGCCCTCCTTTGTACAGATTCTACAATCTGTATATTCTTGGCTAAGTAAAGTGCCCAAAATGAAGCCATATAGTCTATGTGCAGTCTAACCTAAGTGATGTATACTGGAAGAATACAGGCCTTACTCTCTTTAACAAAAGCTTTTTTGATTGTTGTTAAGATTATATTGGCTCTAAAGGCTACCTGTCTACACTGATCAGCATTTGTTAAATCTTTGATGATGATGACACCCAGGTCAATCTCTGAGTCAACTGCTTTGATGGGACACCCATTTAAATTATATGTCGTATTTGGATTTCTCTTTCTGAAGTGAATAACAGAACATTTTTCAATACTGAATTCCATTTTATTTTACTTTGCCTACATATTTATTCACTCAAGATCATATTCAAATGCAAAACGTTTAGATGAAGTATCCACTTCAGAGCTAAGTTTTGTCTCGTCCGCAGATTTCATTAGTTTGCAGTGTATGCCCATACTGACATCACTAATAAAAATCCTAAATAATACAGGGCCCAGGGCAAAGCCCTTAGGCATCCCACTAGTGACCTTAATTTCATTTGATAGTGCGCCTCACATACAAACGTGTTGAGTTCTATTAGACAACCATTCAGAGACCCATCTCACAATATAAGGATTTAGTCCTAAATGAGACATTTTATTTATAAGCTGCACATGGAGGACCTTGTCAAATGTCTTCTTGAGATCAAGTAACAGAACGTCAACTGGAATCCCCTTATCAAAGCTACTACTAATTGATTCATAAAAAGATATTGGGTTGCTAGTGCAAGATCTTCCTTTTACAAAACCATGCTGTGTCAACTCTCTCAGATTCCTATCACCTATTTCCTTCACCACTCCTCATATTTTCCAAGGTCCACACTAGTGCTGTGTGGAATGCAAAATTCTGTTAGCAAAATTAGCATAGAATGACCATTCTGCCAACGGAGGTTCTGCTAGAATTTCACTGGTTCTTCTGTAAAATTGTGCCTGCTGTGAATAATATTAAAATCATTCCACAACCATTTCTGCAGAAAATATTGGGAACCATGGAATAATATTCCATGGAACAGCATTTTTTACAAGGAAAATCATTCCACAACCATTTTTGAAGAAAATATTGAGATCTACAGAATAAAATTATATGGAAATCTTTCAGAAAATTTCGTTTTGCATTTTCTGCCACGGAATTCCACCATTCTGTTTCCGGTAAAATTTGGTGGAATTTCAGTGGCATTTTAAAAATTCTGCACAGCACTAGTCCCTATGCATTCTCTCTACCCCCTCCTCCACCAAGTGTACACTCTAGTACAGGTTTTGGTGTTGTCTGCTGGAAGGCATATCTTCCCTTCCAGTTCTTATGCAATATCACTTATGAAGACATTGAAGAGGACTGGTAACAATACTGAACCTGCAGCATCCTGCTGGTCACTCTCCCCTCATTAGAGTGAGTGCCATTAACTAGCACCCTCTGTCAGCTACCCATTAACCAGGTATTTACCCACTTCAGCACTATGGATTCCATTTTTAGGCTGCTGAATTTCTCTGTGTCCTGTGAGCACAGTGTCAAAGGTCTTGCTAATGTCCCAGAATGCCACATCCACTGCCCTCCCCTGATTTATGTCCATAGTCACTCAGTTGAAGAAATCAATCAGATCCATCTGGTATGACCCCCCCATGACTCCATGCTTCCTTTGGTCTTATAGCCCACTGGATTCAAGATACTCTACCAGACTTTACTTTAACAGGATTTCCATTACTTTTCCCCACCACTGAGGTGACTGATAGGCATATAGTTACTAGCCTTCTCCCTGCTGCTGCTCTTATGGATTGGGACCATGCTTGCTCTCTTCCAGTCCTCTGGAACCATGCCTATTTCCAGTGAGCTGCTTAATAAGGCCATTAGTGGAGCAGCCAGCACCTCCCTCAATTCCTTTAATACCTTTGGGTGTATCCCATCTGGTCCCATAACCTTGTTCATTTTTAGAGCTGCAATTATCATCAGGACTCTTTCCTCTAAAAATGGACTTTTGTACTTCCCCCATTCCTGTTACTCCCTGGTGATCTCCCCCCCAACTGCAAAGACTGAGCAGATGTACTTGTTTAGGATGTCCACTTTTCTTGATCCTCTTCTGCATTGTCTCCCCCTCTCCATCCTTCTAATCCTTACTATCCCCACCATTGCTTTCCTGTTCTCACTATTGTATCTGAAGAATGTCTTATGCCCGTTCATGATACCTTTGGTGATTCCTTCCCCTGTCTGTGCCTTTGCTTCTCTCACTGCCTTGCCTGCTTCCCTCTTCTTTGCTAGGTGTCCCCTCCTGTCCTTCTCCCTCTACATTTCCTTATACCTCCTGGATGACACAATTTTTCCCTTCATCACCTTTGCCACTTCTTTACAGAACCATAGTGGTCTCTTTTTCCTTCTACTTTTACTGACTTCCTTCACAAGGAGGTTTGTTGATTTAATTATGCCCTCCTGTTTTTTCTCCTCCCACAGCATCTCTTTTCTTCCCTGGCAATCCCCCCCCTCCACCCCCATGAGGCAGTTTATGAGACAGTCTCCCATTTCTTTAAAATCAGTCCTCTTAAAGTCCAGGACCCTGGTCTTCACATGGTTTGCCTCTGTTTCTGTCTTAATGTTAAACCACACTGTACAGTGATCACTGTTATCTGGGGGGGCTGCACACTGTGATGTCTGCAATACTGTCGCACTTTGTAAACACCAGGTGCAGCACTGCCTCATTTCCTAGTGGATTCCTTGACTAGCTGCCAAAGATAAGCCTCTTATAGGGAGTCAAGGATGATCCTGCTCCTTGCCAGAGCTGCATTTGGAAGGCTCCAATCCACATCAGGCAGACTGAAATGCCCAAATAGCAGCACCTCCCCCTTATTTGCCATCCTGATGACAGCTTTCCTGAATGCCTTATCCAACTCCTCTCCCTGTGCTGTAGGTCTGTATCCCACCACTGTATGTATAGCAGCCCCAATACCCGTTTCCAGGATGACTCATAGCATCTCCAGCCCTTCTATTGTCTTGATGTGCACCTGTAGGTCTATGGCCTTCATTCCTTCTCTCACATATAGAACAGTCTCTCCTCTCTCCTTCCTTCCTTCCCACTCTCTCCTGAACAGAGAGTCATCTGGTATGGCCATGTCCCAGTCATGGGTGTTAGTGCACCATGACTCAGTTATGGCCACATTAATCCAGGCTAGTCTTTACCACAATGGCCTCCAGATCCAAAATTGTATTTTCCAGACTCCTTGCATTGGCTTACATGGCTCTCCATACCTTTCTCTCTCTCTCTCTCTCTCTCTGTTTCCCTGCTTCCCCCATCCTGTCTGAGCTGTTCCCCGAAGCTCCTCCTACTCCCTTGTTACCTTCTCCATTATCTATTCCCTTTACTCCTTTTTTCTTGCTTTCTTGATTTATGCCCCCTTGTCCTCTGCCTTGTTCCCACCCCTGTCTTCTTGCACCTCTGTCCTGGGGAAGCTTACTCATCTTGGGTCTCTCTCACTCCCTACTGCTTCATCATCTGGGGGAGCAATTGTTGTCTCCCTTAGTTTTGTAGCAACCCAATACAGGATACTGATATATCACCATTGCTGATTCCAAGCTTTCATTTAACAAACAAAAAAATGTAAGTTCCTAGCCATAATAACTCCAAAGTTAGCATGATTTAAAGACGTATTTCAGAAGGTCTAACTTTTGAACTGTTAGGGCTAGAAACTTAGGGCTGGATTTTCAAAGCATTGTGCCATGATTTTCAAACACCTGCGCTACTTGCAACATGACTGTTTGACCACAGAAACTGTTTTCAAACTTTGTATAACAAGTACAGGGAGTTACCCCTCCAAAAAAAACAACAACAAAGCATGCATCAGAATGATGGTGCATTCGTCATGTTTGTGCTGTTAAGTGAGAGGAATGTCACAAATGCATCAAAACATTTGAAATAAGGAAGCAATCATTTGGATGCATTTACCATTGTGCAGGATATGTCCAAAATAAAGACTTGTGCCTGCGCCTTGAATTTTGAGACTCCAGCTCCTAACGTTTTTTTTAAATAAAAGCTTGAAGTAAAATTGATAAGAATAAGCCCTATTGCTACAGTTTTTATGTGTCAATACTATTTTATTTATATCAATACTATTTTGAAGCCACTTTTTGAATGTATTACCATATAATTTTTTTGTTGTGACAGGCAAAATGGTGTAAAAAAAAAAACACTGTGTCGATACTATTTGTATCGACAGATTTTTCAGACTGTACTGTGAACCAAAGATGTATTCAAAACCTAGAGGTTCTGACACAGAACTCAAGTGGTCTGAAGTGAATTCATGATGCGACATCACTTCTGATTTCTCTGCCAGACTAATTAGAAGTGGTGTAGTAGCCGCAGGTTTGTTTTGTTGAATAAACCTTAGGTTCATGGTAAAGTTTATACCTGCTAAACGTCTTTCCATGTATAGGCCATCTCCAAAAGCCACCTGTATCTAAGTATTTTCTTAATTACAGTGGCGTGAAAAAGTATTTGCCCCCTTCCTGATTTTCTCTATTATTGCATATTTGTCACACTGGATGTTTTCAGGTCTTTAGAGAAAATGTAATATTAGATAAAGGGAACCTGAGTGAACAAATAACACTTGTTTTTTTTAATTTCACTATTTAATGAAAAAAAGTTAACCAACACCAACTGGCACTTGTGTGAAAAGTAATTGCCCCTTACACTTAATAACTGGTTATGCCACATTTAGCTGCAATGACTGCAACCAAACACTTCCTATAATTCAATATCAGTCTTTCACATCGCTGTGGAGGAATTTTAACCACTCTTCCTCGCAGAACTGCTTTTAATTCAGTAACATTTGGTAGGTTTTCGAGCATGAACTGCTGTTTCAGGTCCTCCACAGCATCTCTATTGGATTTAAGTCTGGACTTTGACTAGACCACTCCAAAACTTTAATTTTACTTCTTTTAGCCATTCTGATGTGGACTTGCTTTTGTGTTTTGGATCATTGTCTTGCTGCATGACCTACGCTTCAGCTTCAGCTGACAGAAGGATGACTGGATATTCTCCTTAAGAATTTTCCGGTACAGAGCAGAATTCATGGTTCCTTTAATTATGGCAAGTCATCCAGGTCCTTAGGCAGCAAGCATCCCCACACCATCACACTACCACCACCATGTTTGACTGTTGGTATGGTGTTCTTACTGTGGAATGCTGTGTTTGCTTTACGAGACATTATGGGATCCATGTTGTCCAAAAGTTCCACTTTGGACTCATCTGTCCATAGAACATTTTCCCAAAAGGCTTGTGGATCATCCAGGTGCTTCTTGGCAAATGAGAGATGAGCATTTATGTTCTTCTTGGTTAGCAGTGGTTTCCTCTGCTACTCTCACATGAAGCCCATTTTGCCCAGTCTCTTTCTGATTGTGGAGTCATGAACACTGACCTTAGCTGAGGCAAGAGAAGCCTGCAGTTCTTTGGATGTTGTTTTAGGATCCTTTGAGACTTCTTGGATGATTTTACACTGCGCCCTTGGGGTAATTTTGGCAGGCCGCCCACTCCTGGGAAGGTTCACTACTGTTCCAAGTGTTCTCCATTTGGAGATTATGGCTCTCACTGTGGTTCATGGAGTCCCAGAGCCTTAGAAATAGCTTTGTAACCCTTTCCAGACTGATAGAGGGCAACAAATTTTTTTCTGATCTTTTCAGGAACTTCCTTTGATCATGGCATAATGTGCTTGTTGAATCTTTGTGCTGGCAACGTGACTCTGACGGTAAGAGCCAAAATAAGTGAGGTTTATATTGAGCAGGGCTGGCTGTAATCAAGCCTGGCTGTGTTCAATCAGCTGACTCTAATTATCCCTTTAATTGGGTTGATTTAACTAGGGGGCAATTACTTTTTCACACAGTGCCAGTTGGTGTTGGTTAACATTTTTTCATTAAATAAATGAAATAAGTAAAAAAAAAAAGTGTTATTTGTTCACTTAGGTTCCCTTTATCTAATATTATATTTTGTCTAAAGACCTGAAAACATCCAGTGTGACAAATATGCAATAATAGAGAAAATCAGGAAGGGGGCAAATACTTTTTCACGCCACTGTATATCAAATATAGGGGCACGTGAATACTTCATACCAAATATTCATCCAAATATTCTCCTTGAAGCCCCAAATATTTGGATATTTGGAATTTGATATTCATGATTTGGGTTAGGTTTAGAAATTTACAAAAGGAAAAAAAACAGCCCCCCTCCACTCTAGCCCACATTCTATAAAATATACCAGCCCCTTCCCCCACTCTCAGTTAGAATACCATCCCACCCTCCACTCTGTCCAACACCCACATTTTGATATATGGCAACTTACACAGCCTGTCTTCCTCCAAGGTCAGCCACCTTCTTAATGAAAGTGATCATACACTTGCGTAGTAAAACCTGCTGATATGTGATCAGCTGGTTTTACCATACAAGCAAGCATGCAAGCACTTTCCTTCAGAAGAAGGCAGATAGCTGTGGAAGATGGCAGACTGTGCTGGTCGCATTCTTCACTTGCCCTGCAGAATTGGGTGCAAGTGGAATGTGAGGCATGGGAAGCATGGGGTATGGGTGCTGCTACTAGCGTGGAGTGTGGGGAAATAGCCTGATTTGTTCTAGTGATTGCATGGTGCTGAAAGTTGATGTCTGGCTGTGTAGGTGGGCAGGCTGTGCCGGTTGCCCATCATTGGACTTATAATTAAAAAAAAGCAACACGTGTGTGTGTATATACATATAAAAGTCAAAAAAGTCTGTTTAATGCATTAGTTAAGGTTGTTCCACAGCAACAAAAGTGAGGAAATTTGGTGTTAGGGCTAAAGCCCCTTGGGCCCCGCCCACCCCCAACGGCATCGAGTGCGTGTGTTGGGGTTGCCAGCTAACTCTCACCCCATCAGATGTGTGAAGAAGCAGAGGTATAGGAGAATGGGGTGAGAGGTAGGACCGACAACCCACGCACCCGATGCCGGGGTGTATGGGCGGGTCTAAGGGGTTTTCACCCTAACACCGAATTTCCTCACTTTTGTCACTGTGGAACAACCCTAACTAATGCATTAAATGGAAGTTTTTGCCTCTAATTTCCCTTCTTTTTGAGAATGATAATGAGAAACAATGAATGTAATGGTGGCCTCGCGCTCCCGCCACTTGATGTCTTGTCACATAGTAACACGGTGCCTACAAACGCAAATGGTAATGCACATGGTGACACAAAGTGAAACACAAAGATAAACAGTACTGTAGACAAAATGGTTAAAATAATGCAAATGCAAGCACAAATGAAAATGCAAAGGGTAACTCACATGGTGCCATAGACGGGAACAGTAAGTGAAATGGGTACGGAACCGCAAGCAGAAGCTGTAAAGGTAACAGTAATGTAAGCACACAGGCTGGTTTTCCCCAAAAGCTGCATAGAGAAAGACAGTGAGTACAAAGAATGTATGCATAATAATGAGTCTCGGACCAGAAAATGAGGAGTTGGAATACTAAATTGCTTATATCTCAGGAACCATACGACGTAGAACATTTTTTTTAAAGTTAAATGATTTATGACTTTCGTGGCTAGTTTTGTACTTAGCCCGCTTGAGGGGGCTAAGCATTTTTCTGACGAAAAGTCTGTATCTCGCACCGTTTCCAAGATACGGACCCTGAAAGGCGTGGCGAATGCCGTAAAGTTATCCTATGGGGAAAAGAGAATTTGGAGTGCCATAACTTGGCTCCCTGCAATATTTTTCACCAAACCACTGAAAGGCACATCTGTGGGATATTGGCTTTCTTCCCTCCAAATTTCAGCCCAAAAGACCAAACCGTTATTTTGCAGCAGGGCGGCAAAGGATTCCTGTAATGTGGCGGACGCTGTAATGTTATCCTATGGGAAAAAGCATCAACTTTGGAGTGCCGTAACTTTGCCGCCCTGTAATATTTTTTTACTGAAACACTGAAAGGCACATCTGTGAGGTGTTGGCTGCATTCTCTCCACATGTCTTTTGCAGCAGGGTGGCAAAGAATTGCTGCCATTTTCCCACAGCCTGGAAAAGTACTGTTGAACTTTACGAAAGCTTTCGCAAATTCATGCAAAACTGTCGCAAATGAGAAAGTACTTTGCGAAAGTACTTTTTCCAGAAATTTGAAAAACATATTTCTGGGGTGTTTTACCCCAAAATAAAGACATGCCTAGCATCCTCAGGGTCCGACTAGGTGAATACAAAAATAACTAAGTTGCTAGAGGGTCCCAAATTTAAATAGCAAGCATTTTTCTGTTGACCAACTGAAAACAAAATGGCAAATTTGCAACAGTAAAAGGACCATTTGCAAAAGTAAAAACTGCATTTATGATGCTGTCGAACTTTATGTTAACTTTTCCCATTGACTTATAATAGGAAATTGTTTTTCCAATAATTTTTGAACCGTTTAATATTTTTTCATGAAATCTTCAAAAGGCACATCAGGAACCCCAGCTGCACATTCCCTGAAGATTTCGGACTGGTCGCGCAAACCGTGCGACCTGTAGAGACGAGCAAAGAATTTCAAAAAATCGCAAACACGTACGCAGATCTTGCTTAATAACTCTGCAGCCGTATATCCAAACAGTACGAAAGTTGGCAGATCTCAAGATGTATGGTTCTTGATCGTGTATTCCAAATTTCAGGCAAAATCTGTTGAAAGGCTGCAAAGTTATTAAGGTGCAAAATTTTAGGTTTAACATGTAAATGGCTCCTCAGTCCTAACTATGGTAGCACTACTGTGCTACCATTATATATATATATATATATATATATATATATATATATATATATATATATATATATATTTATATATATTATAGTGGCAACTGTAGTGCCACTATAGTTAGGTTTCCAGCCACTCTTTGTTAAACCCAAAACTGTGCACTCAATAACTTTGCAATCATACAACCGATGTGCCCCAAATTATTCATGTCTGTCTAGTACCATAGATTCTTGGATCTGGCAACTTTGTCCCAGTCAGTGGTGCAGCTTGTGGAGCTTCAGAGTGCCAAAAAATGTGAAATTTACCATTTAGGTGCAAATTCTTTGCTCGGCCCCATCTCCAAAATGGCTTTGGGGTCTGGTCTGAAATTTTTAGGGTATATGGGGTCTGGGCTGCAGATGTGCCTTTTGAAGGTTTGGTGAAAAATATTAATCTGTTCTAAAGTTATTAAACTTTAAAGTTTTCCATTATAGTGTATGGGAAAAAATAGGTGTGCCATTTGAAAGCGCTTTTTGCTTTCACAAAGGCACTTTTTACTGCAACAAATGGGTTCAGTAGTGTTGTGCTGCTGCCATCATGTTTTCAGTTAGCAACGGGTAAAAAACACTGTAATTCAAAAAACAGTGCTCCTTGGTAAACACCAAGAGTTGTGTTTACCTAATCGGGGCCCAAGGAACACGATTCTGGCATTTTTTTTTAAATACTGGCCAGAAATATTTTTCTTGCATTCTGCCATTTGTGGCACTGGTTTTGTGAAACTGCCGCAAAGTGGTGAAAGTTTTTGCATGACTAATGGCAATGTTGCATGAAAACTGCCACAAATTTGGAGCACTTTTTGTGAAAACTGCCTCAAATTTGCATCACTATTTTAACAGGAAAAAAACACTGGCCCCAGTAAAAAACCAAAAACCTCTTCTGGCCAGTTTTAACAAAAAATAAGGCCAGAATTGATTTTCTCAGCCCCCATTTAGGAAAACAACTGTTGGTGCTTATCTAAAAAAGACCTTTATTCCCCATTTAACTCAGTTTAAGGGGAAGGGGGCTGAGGAATGTTAATTATTATAAAAATATATTTTGTCAACAGCAGGGTGCCAAATCCTGCTGTCGGCCCTGTAAGCCCCCTCCCTTGCCAGTGTAGGACACTGGGGAGCCCACTCCCATTGTCCTAAAAAATGGTTTTCTGAATTCACTGACAGCGAGGTGTCCAATCACCCCGTCAGCAATGTAAGCCAGCCTCCCCCCCCCCAGTGTGGAACACTTGGAAGTCCACTCCCAGTGTCCCAAAATATTTCTTTTATTATATTTGTTAACAAGGGGGTGCCCAATCCCCCTGTTGGCACTGTAAGCTCCCCCTGCCAATGTGGGACACTATGAAGCCCTCTTTCAGTGTCTCCTATACTTACCACTGGAGATCGTCTTCTGTCAGCTTCTGTGGACCGGGACATGTCTGTATTCTTCAAAGCCAAACCACAAACTGAAGAATCAAGGTAAGTGCTGCACAATGGCTTTCAGTAGTGTTTTGAACTTATGTTGACATCTCAGCCATTTTTCAGTATTTTTTCACCAAATTTTCAACATGGGCTTTTTGGAACCCCACCTCATGAACACTGTCACTGTCATTTCGTTAATCAGACCCGTAAAGTGATTTAGCAGTTGTTGTGCAAAATCACCTTTTGGGACTAAGTAATGAAATGACAGTGCCAGTGTTCATGAGGTGGGGTCCCAAAATGCCCATGTCAAAAATCTGGTGCAAAATTAAAAAAAAAACACCCAAGTTATGCGCGGTCATTGAAATTTTTCTACGCACGCTTGTGAGATTTGCAGTTTTTAATATTTGCACTCCAAATTTTCTACATTGCCATTTTTTCACAACATCTCATGAACAGTACAGCTGTCATTTTTCACATCCTGCCCAAAATGTGTTTTTGCACCTGTGGCATGGAATGGCACGTTTGCTGTGCGAAATCACCTTTTGGAATGGATTAACAAAATGAGAGTGCCAGTGTTCATGAGGTGGGGTCCCCAAAAGGCCATGCTAGAAATCTGGGGAAAAAATTTCTAAAAATGTCCAAGTTACATGCGTTCCTTGAATTGATTCTACACATCTACATAACATTGGTACTTTTTAATATTTTGCCACCAAATTTTCAACATAGCCATTTTTTACACCACCTCATGAACAGTACAGCTGTCATTTTTCACATCCTGCCTAAAATGTGTTTTTGTATCTGTGATGCAGAATGGTGTTGCAGTTGAGCATAATTACATTTTGCCTTGCATTTCACAATTTCTCTGTACTGGGAGACATGAGGTGGGGTAATAAGATGGCTATGCTGACAATTTGGTCCCTGTTGTTCAACACATGGAAGTGCAGGGCCCTCATCTACACACATGCATGCATCTATGGAGGGATTGGTTGGACCCTGCGCTCCCACATTAAAATAAGGATACTAGTATATTATGTCAAAAAGTAAGGAAATTAATTGAAAAAAAAACCTCCATTAATGCATCAGTTAGGGTTCCTATTACAGTGGCAAAAGTATGGAAATTTGGTGTTGGGATTCCAAACCCTACCACACCACCCCATCCCCCACTCTCTACACACCAACAGGTGTCAGGGTGTGTCTTGGGGTCAGTGGGCCTAACTCTTACCCCATTCTCCTATACTATACCATCACAGCTTTCTTACACATGAAATTGGATGAGAATTAGATCAACAACCCCAAGGCACACCTCGATGCCTGTTGGTGTGTGGGGTTGGGGGGTGGGAAGGGGTGGTAGGGTTGGGAACCCTAACACCGAATTTCCATACTTTTGTTGCTATAATAGGAACCCTAACTGATGTATTAGCAGAGTTTTTTGTAATGAATATATATTATACTGGCACGGTAGGGTTCAACAGTCACTTCTATTAAACTCAACATTTTGCACTTTAATAACTTTGCAACTGAACAATCAATGTACACAAAAATGTTAATGCCCTGTCAAGAAGCATAGCTCTCTTAGTGTGACAAGTTTTGCTCCAGTCAGATGTGCAATTGTGGAGATGCAGAGTGTCAAAAATGTGAAAATTACCAATTAGGTGCAAATCCTTTGCTATGCCACATCTCTGAAATGGCTTGGTGGTGTGGTCTGAATTGTTAGGGTATATGGGGTCTGGGTTCCCAGATGTGCCTTTTGAAGGTTTGTTGAAAAAATATTAATCCATTCAAAAGTTATTAATCTTTTAAGTTTCCCATTATAGTCAATGGGAAAAAATATATATCCCATGAGAAAGCACTTTTTTGCTTTCCTAAATGGTTCAGTAGTGTTGTGCTGCCACCATTTTGTTTTCAGTTAGCAATGGGGAAAAAGCACTGCAATTCAAAAAAATACTTCCTCTTGCTAAACACCAACAGTCATGTTTACCTAATTGGAGCCCGAGGAACATGATACTGTTGTTAGATTTTAGAAATAATGGCCAGAAATATGTTTATTTTATTTGTCCATTGGTAGTGTCTCAAATTTGTGACACTAGTTTTGTGAACATTTTGCAAATTGTGACACTGTTTTGTGAAACTATTTCAGTACTGTCGCAAATTGTGATACTGTTTTGTGAAAGCTTTTGCAAAATTTGTGAAAGTGTCACAATCTGTGACACTACTTTGGTAGAAATGCCTGTTCCTTTGACATGGCATAGCAAACAAATGGTTTGCTCTTATGAGATGAAATGTTCCGGGTGCAAACGGCTTTCCCCACAGATGTGCCTTTCCCTGATTTGGTGAGAAAATTCCCATTGGTTGCATAGTTATAAGATTCCAAAGTTTAGTAATTTCAAATTGGATAACATAGTAATGGTCGGGGTACCTTTCAGCAGCTATATCTCAAAAACAGTTCGAGATATGGATTTTCAGTGAAACGCTGCTTAGTATATCATGAGGTATACTAAGCAGTAGGGTGTTTTAAGCAGTGAGGCATATCTCCAGGCCACAAACATTTATGGTGCTATGGTGATTATGATACTGTGCTTCTGGATGTAAATGAGGGATGGATGTCATTACAATATGCATGGATAGGGCCCTGTGCTCCCACCTCTGGTCCCTGTGCTCACTCAACACACCATGGACTGACATTGAAAACTTTTTTTATGGTGCTATGGTGACTATGATACTGTGCCATTACTGACTACTGGCCCTGCACTCCTACACATAAATGAGGGATGGATGACATCACAATATGCATGGATGGGAGCTCAGGGCCTGAAGGGCCCTGTGCTTCCACAACACACTATGAATAGATGGTAACGCAGGGCCCAGAGGGCCCTGTGCTCCCACAGCCAAGTAAGGGTAACAGTACACTTTCTGAAATGGTAAGGAAAGTCATTGCATGCCGTGATGCCTGATGGTGTGTGTGATAGGAGTGGGAAGCCTAACATCAAATTTCCAAACTTTTGTCACTTTGCTATCAACCCTAACTGATCCATTAATGGAGTTTTTTGCAATGAATATATATATATAATAGGGGCATGATAGCGCCCCTGTAGATCTGGGTTCAATGGTCACTTTTATGTTAAACCCAATGTTTTACTCTTTTATAACTTTGCAACCGTTCAACTGATTCACATCAAATTTTGCATGCGCCATTGAGGATGAATGATCTGTAGATATGGTAACTTTCATTCTGGTCAGAAGTGTGGGTGTGGAGGTACAGAATATCAAAAAGTGTGTAAATTACCATTTTTGTGTAAATTCTTTGTCCTGCCGTTTCTCAGAAAAAGCTTGGGATTTGGTCTGAAATTGTTAGGGTATATCAGGCTTGAGCCACGGATGTGTTTTTTGAAGGTTTGGTGAAAAAATACTAATCCATTCAAAAGTTATTCAACTTCCAATTTTCCCATTATTTCCAATGGAAAAAATAGGTGTACTGTGCAAAACAGCTGTTTTGTTGCTGCAAAAATGGTGCTTATTGTAGCAAATGTGGAATGTAGTGTTGAGATTCCACCATCTTGTTTTCAGTTAGCGAGGCAAAGAAATTTAAATAATTCAAAACACACTGTACCTATGGTTGATAAACACCAGCTGTTGTGTTTACCTAATCAGGGCCTGAGGAATCAGATTCTGTGGTCACTTTGCCCCACAAATATGTTAATTTTGTCTGTGGCCATATTTGTGCTGCAAATTGTGGCAGTTGTTTTACGAAACAAGGGGAGTTTGTACTGCATATTGCAGCAATATCCCATTGTTCCATGAAACAATGAAGAGTGTGCTGCACAAACAGCTGCCACAATTTGTGGCACAAATACAGCCATGGAAAAAAATAATACTTCTGGCAATTTTGGGGCCAAACTGGCACCTGAATCTGATTCCTCAGCCCCTGTTTAGGTAAACACCTGTTTGTTTACCTAATTCTAGTATTCATTGGTCCTTTTACAGCCTCTAAAAGGAAGGAGGCCGAGGCATGCTAATATATTTTTACTGACATCGGGGTGCCCAATCCCTGTGTCAGCAGAAGAAGTCCCACCCCCACCAGTGTGAGACACTGGGGAGCCCACTCCCTGTGTCCTGAAATATCTATTGAATTAAAAACTTGAAACAAAGAAAACAGTCCCATGACATAGTATTCATTTGCCAACACCTGGGTGCCCAATTCCCATGTCAGCAGAAGAAGTCCCTCTGCCAGAGTGGGACACTAGGGAGCCCACTCCCAGTGTCCCGAGATATGTCTTCTCCCCACAGAGTGGGACACTGGGGAGCCAACTCCCAGTGTCCCAAAATATGTATTAATTGAAATCCTGTAAAAAAGAAAACAGTCCCCCGATGCCTTTTTTTAACCTGAAAAAAGAAAATTGTCCCTCATCATCCCCACCATACCCCCATCCCGACCCTCCCACTAAGCACCCACCATCCCACACCCCCTTACCCTATACCTACCTCTGGAGGTCATACTCTGTCATCTTCTGTGGACCAGGACACTTCTGCACTCCTCAAAGCTGAACCACAAACTGAGGAATCAAGGTAAGTGGTGTATAATGTATTTCAGTTGTATTTTGAATTTATGTTCATAACGTTACCATTTTTAGGTATTTTACCACCAAATGTTCAACATGGGCTTTTGGGGATCCCACCTCTTGAACACTCTGGCCCAGATATTCAAACTGCGCCATTCTGTGGTGCAAGCCCTTGCACTGCTCAAAAAAATTGTGCAGGGGTGTGGCCAGGGTGATATTCAATGGAGTTGGGCTATTGAGCAACTTCTCTGAATAGCGCCCCCTGGCCACAGTCACTGTGCATGGCACAGTGAACTGCGCCACCGCAAGTGGTCAGGAGGGAGCATTCAGATGCAGTGGCGCAGTCCATTGTGCCATGCGCAGCACCCGCGATATATTCAAAAGGTGATATGCAAATGGGGCTATAAATTATGGTACACGTGGGGCCATTTCCATCTAATTACGGCCCCATTTGCATTCCATTAAGAGCGGCAGGTGCGCCGCGATCCTGATGACTCTGCGCCTGGCACCCTGCCAGGCAGCAACCATCGGGACCGACGCCCCTGCAGCCCGATGCAGGGCATAATAGTATCCCCCATCGTGGGCAGCAGAGTAGTCCCCTGCAGCAGCCGATCGCGGACATAATATAATGTTTCCACCCCGAATAGCCCGATTGCTGGCATAACGTTAATATCCCCCACCCCGAATAGCCAGATCACGGGTGGCATCCACACCCCATGTCCAGACTCCCTGGTGATCTAGTGGCCCCACCCTCCGCCCATGGAGCCCCACCACCCCTCCCCATCAGCGGAGGGCGCAGCACCACCCGCCTGCCGACTGACAGTCAGGGGCTGCACGCCTTGGTTCAGAGCATGAGCCAATGGGCGTGCAGCCCATACCGTACAAGGCAGTCCGGATATGTGAATGAAACACTCTTGCGCCATGTGCAACCCTTTTGAATATCTGGGCCTGTGACTGTTTTTTCATTAACTGGGCCCGGAGGGTGATTTCGTAGTCACTGTGTAAAATCACCTTTCAGGACCAATTAATGAAATGACAGTGCCAGTGAGGTGGGGTTCCAAAAAGCTCATGTTGAAAATTTGGTGAAAAAATTCTTAACATTGGCCGTGTTGTGAGCATTCATTGAAATGTTTCTATGCACACATATAACTTTGGTAATTTTAGATATTTTGACTCCAAATTTTCAACATAGCCATTTTTCTACACCACCTCATGAACAGCACAGCTGTCATTTTTCACATCCTGCCTGAAATATGTTTTCAAACATGTGGCATGGAATGGTATTTTGGCATGAATTTTAACATTTTCACCTATGAGGTTTGTGAGGTGGGGTCATAAGAAGACTATGTTTAAAATTGGGGTCAAAATATGAAAGAAAAGCCAAAGTTATGACCATTTATTGCAATTTCACTATGCCCACTTGTAACTTTGAAAATTTTAAATATTTTGACCCCAGATTTTCAACATAGCCATCTTATTACCTGACCTGATGTATGTCACAGCTGTCATTTTTAAATCTTGCAAAATGTGTTTTTGCACCTGTGGTGTGGAATGACATTGCAGTTGCGCAGAATTATGATCGGTGTGGATTTGACCATTTTTCTGTACCGGGGTGCATGAGGTGGGGTACTAAGATGGCTATGCTGACAGTTTGGTCACTGTTGTCCTATAAATGGAAGTGCAGGTACCTACATAAAGTAGATATGCACATCTATGGAGGGATGGGCGCGCAGGGCTTGGAGGGCCCTACACTCCCACTGAGAAATAAGGATATGATTATACTATCTGAAAAAGTAAGGAAATTCTTGCATCAGTTAGGGTTCTTATCAAAGTGACAAAAGCAGGGAAATGTAGTGTTAGGGTTTCCAACACCTTTCCAACACCTTGCAGACACTGACAGGCATTGGGGGTGTGATTTGGGGTAATCATCTCTAATGCTCACCCAATTCCATAAGTAAATAAACTGAGATGAGAACAGTACAGGAGAATGGGATTAAAGTTAGGGCCAATGACTCCAAGGCACACCCCCGGCATCTGTCTGTGTCTGCAGGGTGGGGGTGGGGTGTTAGGTCCGGAAACCCTAACACCATATTTCCCTGCTTTTGTCATTTTAGTAAGAACCCTAACTGATGCATTAAAGTTGTTCTGCAATGAAATATATTGTATATATATCTTCTTTACAAAAAACTCTGTTACTTGATCAGTTATGGTTGCTTTTAAGGCAGCAAAAATATGGAAATGTGATGTTAGGGTTTTCAACCCTAACTTCACATTCCCCAAGCAGCCAAAGGGGGCAAGCAACCACGTACATCCATCATCGGGTAAGACAAACAATATACAACTCTTTCCACATGACACAAGAGACACCCATCATCATGGTCCAGCATTTCTGTAGCCATGGATACACATGCACACTACCTGGGAAGTACAGTAAAAAATTCTCCTAGGATCACATTGTAAATTATAAGTAAGGAATAACACTTGACAGAGTGTGTGGTAATGCCAATGACAATCTTGATTCCAATCAAATCAGTTAAAACTCAATACCAAAAATATAGTCACCATGTTTTTTGGATCCAGGCAGAAGCTGGCATCCTTCCCCGCTCTCCCCCAGAGATCACCACCCTTGATGGTTCGCCCCTCGAGAGGATCTCTGCTTTCAAATTCCTGAGTGTCTGACTGGACAGCCAACTTGATTTCTCTACACACATCAACGCCATCTGCACCAAACTCTGGTCCAAGCTTGCAGTCCTCTACCACCACTAAGCCAGCCTCCCTCTCCCCATTCGATGCAAACTAGTACTCAAGACAATTTTGCCTGTGCTTGATTATGCTGATGTCGTCTATGGCAACACCCCAACTCTTCCCTCTCTAAACTAGAAACTTTTATCAACTCCTTTTGCTGCTTTGACATCACCTCCCCTCCACTCACCTCACCCACCACTTTCTCCTTTGTGCTCCCCTCTCCCTTACCCCTCTATCTCAGAGGAGTTCTATCCACTGCACTGCCCTCATCACAAAGTACTGGTTCAGCTCCCTTCCTCCGTATCTCTCTTCCCAGCTTACTCCTGCTGAATCAACAACCTACTCACTTCGCAATAGAGACTCACACACCTTCTCCATCCCTCGTCTTTGCTCCACAGCAGGTCAGTCTGCTTTCTCATACCACCTCCCTCTCCTCTGGAACAATCTACCCTCAGACCTTTATCTTGCTTCTCCTTTGTCATCCCTCAAAAGACCCCTCAGACTCCTCCCCTCTCCCTAGTGCCTCCAATGCTCCTAACCCCTGCATCTCCCTTCTGACTCTGTGCACATATCCCCCCATTCTCCATCTTATCCTCCCACACCTTCCCTGCTGTGACTACTTCAGGTCTCTGTTTTGGCCCATTCTGATTTTCCCCTGGTTCCCAAACTGTACCCCTGCTTGCTCCAGATCCCTCATAAGGGGCATCGGATTTGTCTCAAGGTGTCTCAGGTTATGTTTACGTATTCTTGCCCACAATGTCTGTGCTTTACCTATGTAACATTGTGCCTAAACCATATTTTAACTCTTGTACATAGCTGTAAATTTCTGAAGTGTAACTTGTACTGTAACCACATTTTACTCCTGTATATATCTGTACATCTCTGAAATGTAACTTGTACTGTAACTTCAATCTTCCATTATGTTACTCTCACCTGGGTCACATCTGGAAACAAGCTTTGGCTCAGTGTGCCTTTCCCCGGTCACCAATTTTAAATAAATAAATAAAAATAAATAAATACCGCACGCCCCAGGTGGGGTGTGAGACATGCACCACAGCTGAGTACCTTCAACAACCTGGGAAGTGCTGTATAGGATTCTCGTAGGATCACATTGTAAATTATAAGTAAGCAATACCACATGGTAGGGTGTGTGGCAATGCTAAATTACCACATGCCCTAGGTGGGTTGTGAGGCATGAGGTGCAGTCAAGCACCTTCAAACACATGGGATGTATGGCATATGATTCCTATAGGATCAAATTATAAATTTTAAGTGAGCAATACCACGCAGCAAGATGTGTGTCAATGTTAAATTGATGCATGCCCCAGGTGGGTTGTGAGGGATGAGGCTGGGAAATGTGATATAAAAATTCCAATAGGATCACATTGTAAATTGTAAGTAAGCAGTAACACATGGCAGAGTGTGTGGCAATGCTAAATTGCTGCATTTACCAGGTGAGTTGTGAGGCTCAAGGTGCACCTGGGTGCCTTCAACCATCTGGGAAGTACAGTATATAATTTACATAGGATCACATTACAAATTTTAAGTGATCAATACCACACAGCAGGGTGTGAAGCAATGGTAAATTGCTGCATGCCCCAGGTAGGTATATGGATGAATGCATGCAGGTGCCACATGCTTTCAACTACCTGTAGCACGTATACATGACTACAGACGTGCTGGACCATGATGATAGATGTCTCTTGTGTCAAGTGGAAAGAGTTGTACTTTGTTTGTCTTACCTGATGTTGACTGTCTGTGGTTGCTTGTGTTGCCTGTCCCCTCTAGCTGCTTGGAGGAGAATGCAGAGTTAGGGTTGAAAATCCTAACATCACATTTCCATACTTTCGTCACTTTAATAGCAACCCTAACTGATGCATTAATGGAGTTCTTTTTTTTCAAAGACTTTTCTTACATTTTGAGATAATATAATCATATCCTCATTTGCCTGTGGGAGTGCAGGGCCCTTTGGGCCTGAGGCCCCTGGACCCCCATCCCTCCATAGATGCGGTTTCTCATTTGCCTATGTAAGTATGTCATTCAGGACACTGGGGAAAATCCCCTCCCATCCTTCCATAGATGAGGACATATATGCTCCTCTGCATAGTTGGAATGCCCAAGACACTTAGACCTATGAATCCAGTAACCAGTCCCCTTGAATCAAGCCAAGGCCAAGTGCTCAAACTTCAGGTGGAGCGGGGTCTTGTTTATCACTATTAACCCTATCACTTCCTAGTACTAGGAGGGATTACTTAGCTCTGATCAGCTGTGATTGTGTGTCTCTTAAATAAGATGGATATCTTGGAGATGTGTAAGAATACCCCTTTCACAATGTACCAGCAATCACTTATATGGTAAAGAGAGTTTCACACTTCTGAGAATGCAGCCTACATTTTTATTTATTTATTAAAATGTTTCACCAGGAAGGCACACTGAGCGACAAGTCACTCATCTCCCAGTGCGACCTGTGGGGAAGGGGTACAATAGGAATGAGACATTAAATATTCAAGTTATAAGATCAACATTAACATACAGTTGTAAGACAGGTGTTACAAACAGTGCTACAACAGCGTTGCGCATAATAGGTAGAAAGAGTGGACAATAATAAGTGCCGGGTTAATAAGTAAACAAGTGCTTATGTGAAAGAAAAGGGGGAAGGAGAGGGAGGGGGTGAGGTGGTGGAGGGGGAAGAGTTGTGTCCCAGGAGACCCCTTCAGGATGCGAGGAACCCTGCAAGGGGACTGGTGGGACCAGAGAGACAGGGATAAGAAAGTGTCCCAGAGAGACCCCTTCAGGATGTGGGCAACCCTGCAAGGGGGTTGTGGGTCTAGATAGAAAGGGGGATAAAGATGTAGAGATTTAAAGAGGGGGGAGAGAGAAGGAGGAGGTGTGATTTAAAGCTAGGAGGGGGAATAGGACCTAACCCAAGAGAAGACCCTTCAGGATGTGGGGTACCCTGCAAGGGGGTTGTGGAAGGTCAATATATAGGGATTAAGAGAGTGATAGGAGAGGAGAGGGAGGGAGAATTGAACCCTTGAGGGGAAAAGAATTCATACATTTGGAGGGGATGGGGGATGGGGTCTAATCAATAGTCCATCAGGATGCATTGGACTCTGCTAGTAGTCATGGAAAGCCAAGGTAGTAGCTAGATATGAGAGGGAAGATATGCTTAGGCTCAGTTGGACCCCTTCAGGATGCTGAGAACCCTGCAAGGGGATTGGGATGGCCAGGGAGAAAGGTAGATGGGGGAGGGGAAGGATAGGAGACAAGCCTATGCCCAGTAGGACCCCTTCAGAATACTGAGAACCCTGCAGGTGGTCCGCGAAGGCTAGGGACAAAAGTTAGAACGGGGGAGGAGAAGGAGAGTAGAAATGCCTAGGCACAGTAGGGTCCCTTCAGGATGTTGAGAACCCTGCAAGGGGACTGCAAAGGCTAGAGGAATGGGTAGATGGGGAGGGGAAAGGAAAGGAGACAAGCCTAGATGCAGTAGGACCCCTTCAGGATGCTGAGAACCCTGCAAGAGGACTGCAAGTCTAGAGAGAAAGGAGGAATGGTGGGGGAAGGGTGTAGATGAGAGCTACAAACCCCTTGGGAGAGTAGGAGAGGGACCCATGGAGAGCATTTGGGGTCTCTTATATTCTGTGAGAGATCAAGGAAGGCCAAAAAGGGGGTGCAATTTGGGGGAAGAGGAGGAGAACTTGAAATTTGGGGGTGGGGTGCACAGGGTAAAATGAAGATGACGGAAGAGGTGTACGGTTTGTCCAGGGCTTAGAGGAGGGAATTAGGGAGGGACATGGTAGGAGCAACTAGGTGCAAGGTAATTATTGGGGGCAGCACTGATGGAGTAGGTGGAGGTTGAGTACCGGATTTGAGGGGAGAGGGAATTCCAAATTTTTGGGAGGCAGTGAGAGTAACCGATTGGCCAATTTGGGTGAATCTGTGGGGGACTACTACGGTGCGGGGGTCGGTTGATCTAAGGGAATGGGAGGATGGGGGGGTGTTATAAAAGAGGAGCTGAGGTAGGAAGGGATCTCACCCAACCAGTGCTTGGAGGTGAATTTAGTACAGTGGGAGAGTCACCTATTTGTAAGAGAGGGGAAGAATAGGGCACGATTAAGATCACAGTGGTGGGGGCAAGAGGGGGCATCCAGGGCAAAGCAGCAGAAAGAACTGAAGAGGGCGTCCAATCTGGCCAGGGAGGACTTAGGGGCAGCACCATAGACTATGTCACAGTAGTCAAAAATGGCAGTACCGTCTTTTGAACAAGTTCATGCCTAGCCGTAGGAGCACTGCAACTATGGTTACTGAACAGGGCACCAAGCTTGGGGTGCAGTTTTTTCTGGATGGCATCAATATGTCCAGAAAAGTTTAGGTGTTGGTATGTTGGTAGGTAGTGTGGCTCAGTTTGTAGCACATTCACCTCTGAGTCAGAAGATTGTGGGTTCAAGTCCCACACTGAGATTGGGCTCATATCGTCAATGCTGGCACATAAGTGCAGTATCGGGGGTGCTGTACTGTCGGGGTGTAAAGTCCTTCAGATGAGATATTAAACCAAGGTTCCTTCTACACATCTCTGATGCTGTCTTGGTAAGTGTCCAGGTGGAAATAAGAAAAAAGGCACTTTTCGCAAAAGTGGGTAATTTTCCTCAGTGTCCTGGCCAACAATCCCCTTACCATAAAACCAGTTCATGCAATTGTCCAAGGCTGTGTGTGGGTGTTGATGTGCAAAACTGCTGCCACTACATATTCAGTCACCTCACTACCAGTCTAGCATTGCTTATAAAGCATTTTAGGATACAATGTGTATAAAAAGTGCTGTATAAATACTGATTCTTCTTCTATATTTAAAATATTGTACCTTTCTCTTCTGTTTGTTCTGAATGACGTGGTTGATTTGCATGGGAACAAGATCCTTGTCCCCTAGAGTACATCTGTGTCTGCGGTATGGTCCTTTGCCGAAGTCATGATCCTGTGTTTGTGACATCACAGTCTGCTGCTGTGATAATTATTCTGATGTCACAAACAGGGGGTTGTGACTTCAGTAAAGGGTTAAACAGCCAGAATAGGTCAGTTGTAGGGGACTAGATCTTGTTTCAATGTAAATAAAACATGTTATGTAAAACAAAGCATGAAGAACTGCAAATAATATTTAGAATATAGGCTGAGCTGTGTCTATATATTCTGTTTTTCCAATGTTTTCTCAGAACTGGAAACCTAATTTAGTAAATAGTGCTGTTGCTGGCCCAGTAGATCAGTGGTAACACTACCGCTAGCTATGCGCATAACCCAGAGTTCATGAATGAACTCGGGTCACTAGAAGGGTGGCTGAGGACAGAGAATCAAATGTCCAAGAGACAACGGTGCTACTTGGGCACAGTTTTCATTATACATCTGCCACCTGGCAGAGACCAGGAGACAGCACAGCAGGATCACAGCAAAGGGAGGCGCAGACACCAGTATGCAAGTGTGCCTCTGCAAATAAGAGATGGTGTCCCTCAGGGATCTATTTTAGGACCACTGCTATTCTCCCTATTTATTAATAATCTGCCAATTTTCTGCAAAGGCCCAGAGGTCATCCTCTATGCAGATGACATTGTTATCTATAGATCAATGGAGGATCCTGACGAACTCAGCAGAATGCTATCCAAAGACCTGAAATCCCTGGAAGACTGGCTGTCCACAAATAAACTTCTACTGAACTGCAAAAAAACCAAAGGGATGCTGTTCAGGCCCAAAAACATTGCACCTAATAGATCAAATACACTAAACCTCTTTCGATCGTCCAGGGAAAAGGTGGTAGTAGCGGATTCGCTAACATACCTAGGTCTCACCATTGACCGGAAACTGAACTTCAAGGCCCACATAGATCAACTATCTAAAACACTGAACCAAAGGATAGGACTCCTGTACCGACTCAGCCCCTACCTTACCCTGGGGTCACAAGCCAAGATTGCCCTTGGTACCCTGCTACCCAAACTACTGTACGGCTCCCCTGTGCTCCTCTCTGTTAAAAGCACTGAGATGAGTAAACTTAAGACACTATACAACAGGATCGGCAAATTCGCTGTAGGGGCACCCCAAAGAGAACACCATTGTCAGATCCTGCAAGCCCTAAAATGGCCCACCCTGGAAGGTAGGCTACACTATCCATCTTTATGCCTAGCCTATAAACTCAGAATGACCACTGCTCCACCTAACCTGGCAAAGTTACTTCAACCAAAAATAAATAGCAGGACTTTAAGGTCATCAAACAGACAGCTTCTCAAGGTTCCCCGGGCGCAGTCCTCTCAAGGGTCAGGGCCTTCTCATCCCTCATTCCTCCCTTATGGAACACAGTTCCACCTAAACTCCAAGAATGTGAATCATTCGGGGCTTCAAAAAGGGACTTCGAACACACTCGCTGGAATTAAACCAATGTACTTGTACTCGCTGAATTTCACACTAGATTTCTGTTGCTTGCACAATCTCTGAATATGATTGTTGACCTCACCTGATGTGTACGACAAGAACTGATAATAGTCCCCTTATTATACTCTGTCCATCTAAATGACTGTCTCCTTTCATGAACTATAATTTAACTGTACGTTGTTGAATCTAATGTCAAAGTTATATCCTGTTGTACTATTGTGTAATTAACCCCGGGTCGCCCTGAAAAAGGGACTATTACTGGTCTCAGCGGGCCTACCCGGTAACCAAAATTTAAATAAATAAGTATGTGTGCATGCATGTCATTGCATTCTGACACTCTTGAGCAGAAAAGCCAGGAGGTGAAAGAAAAAATTGTGGTCCACCATTGTGCTGGCACCCCCTGTAGGCCCATGCACAACTTACATGGCAGGCCACCAACCACTACTGTGGTCTTGGCAGACAACTAGTAAATACATGAGAAGGTCAGTGACGGGGCTAGAGGGTTGCCATCTGGCAAGATGGAGAATGAGACAAGGTGATTAAAAAGTAAATAAATAGTACTGTTTATTTTGAGATATATCCCCTATTAAACAAGGTTAAACAGTGCAATCAGCAAAACATATATATACATACATACATACATATATATATATATATATATATATATATATATATATATACATATATATTATGGTATGTATTGGTACTACCATAGATTAAGGAGTTGAGTAGAACTTTTAAGGTTAAAGGGTCAAATTTTGCACCTTAATAACTGCCATCATTCAAGAGATTTGCCTGACATTTGGTATGCATATGTGCATGGTAGATCTTGGGATCAGCAAGTTTCGTACTGGTCGGATACACGGATGCGGAGTTATTGAGCGACAACAAATTGCCCAATTACCCTTTTTTGTGATTTCTTTGCTCTCACCTACAGGTTGTACGGTTTGTGCGACCAGTCCAAAAGCAACAGGGAACATGCGGCCAGGGTCCTTGGTGTGCCTTTTGAACATTTCGTGAAAAAATATTGAACAGTTCAAAAGTTATTCATAAAACAAGTTCCCATTATAAGTCAATGGGAAAAGTTAACAAAATATTCAACACTTTCGCAAATGCACTTTTTAGTGTTGCAAATGGCCCTAGTAGTGTCACAAATCCGCTATTTTGTTTTCAGTTGGTAATCAGAAAAATGCTTGGCATTTAAATTTGGGACCCTCTAGGGACACCATTTTTTTTGTGTTCATCTAGTTGGACCCTGAGGATGCTAGCCATGTCTTTATTTTGGGGTTAAACACCCCAGAAATATGTTTTTTCAAATTTCTGAAAACAGTAGCGTCACAAAGTAGTGTCGCAAGCACAACACTTTCACAACTTTTTGCGAAAAGTGTAGCAAATTGTGAAACTACTTTATGGGCTATGGCCAAAATGACAGGAATTCTTTGCCACCCTGCTGCAAACAAATGGTTTGGTCTTTTGGGCTGTAATTTGGAGGGAAGGCAGCCAACATATCACATATGTGCTTTTTGGTAGTTTGGTGAAAAAATATTGCATGGCTGCAAAGTTATGGTACTCTGAAGTTGGCATTTTTTCCCATAGACTAACATGGTGGCATACGCCGTGCCTTTCGGGGCTCGTATCTCGAAAATGATGCTAGATACAGATATTTTATTGCAAGTTGCATAGCCCTATGGGCTATGTAATTACAAAAGCCTAGCCAGGAAAATCACAATTTTTGTGAAATTTAAATTTTTTTTCTATGTCATGCGGTTGCTGAGATATTAGCAATTAACTACTTCCAATGCTCGTTTTAAGCTTCGATCCCCATTATAATCCATACATTCTTTGTACACACTGTGTTTCTGTATGCACCTGTTTGGCAAAAACAGGGTATGCACTTCCTTTACTGTTACAGTTACTGTTTCCACTTGCATTTATGTCCCCATTTGCGTTACCGTTACCGTGTACGCCATCGTGTGCGTTACCCTTTGCATTGTCTTTTGCGCTTGCATTTTCATTACTGTTACCATTTGCATTTTCACTACTGTTTCTGTTTGCCTTTTTGTTTGCATCACCATGCACATTGCCATTTGCGTTTCTGGCAGCCTTCTCGTTTGCTTTTCCATTTCTCTTTCGTTTTGCGTCTTCCTTGCTGTTACTGTTACCATTTGCGTTTGCAATTGCGTTAATGTGCCCGTGCACATTACAGTTTGCATTTCCATATGCGCTTGTGTTTGCTTTTGCGCTTCTGTTTCCTTTGCTGTTAATGTTGCTGCTACTGCTACCATTTATGCGTATAATATGTACAGTATGCGCGTGCTTGCTTCATATGCTTTCCGCACACGCCTCTGTTCCCGTTTCTGTTTCTCTTTCCTTTGGCATTATTCTTCATGTTAACTTTACCATTTGCATTTACAATTGCAGTACCATGCCTGTGCATGTTACGGTTTGCGTTTATGTGTGCGCTTGCATTTGCGTTTCTGTTCCCTTTTGCGTTCTTTTTGCTGTGACACTTAACATTTCCATTTAAAATACCGCTGCCATCACTGTTTACATTACCAGTAGCATTTTCATAGGCACTTCAATATCTGTTTGCGTCACTATTCACTTCGGTGTCACTTTGTGCTTGCGTATCTATTAACGTTTCCTTTACCATTCACCCCCGCTCTCCCATTGCCGCATTACATTCACTATTTCTCATCACCCTTCTCAAAAAGAAGGGAAATTAGAGGCAAAACCTCCATTTAATGCATTAGTTAGGATTGTTCCACAGTGACAAAAAGCGAGGAGATTCGATTATTGGTTGAAAAGCCCCTTGGACCCCCGCCTACACCCAACCAGCATCGGAGTGCGTGTTGGGTTCATCGGTCCTAACTCTCACCCCATTCTCCTATATCTCTGCTTCTTCACATGTGATGGGTGAGCATTAGCCGATGACCCCAATGCGCACCCCAATGCCAGTTGGGGAGTCCAAGGGGGGGTCCAAGGGGGGCTTTCAACCCTAACACCAAATTTCAATTTCCTCACTTTTGTCACTGTGGAACAATCCTAACTAATACATTAAACTGAGTTTTTGGCCTCTAATATATATATATATATATATATATATACACACACACACATATATATATATAAAAGATTTTAAATAGTAAGAGATCAAATACAGAAATCCAGACTGATTTAGACTCAAACATAGAGGTAGAAATGTAAAAAAACAGCAAATACTGTAGTTGAGTTTTTTTTACCACTGCAGCTCAAAATAAAATCATGTTACTATCTACAGTCAATGAATTTGCCTAACAGCGACAGTACTAATTCCCTTTTTTCCTCTTTTTTCCTTCCTTGTTCTTTATGCCTGACAGGCACAATGAGTAGCCTGATGCTGCAGATCTACTCCATACTCTTTGTTCTGTATCCTTTGATGGACAGACCCCAACACCTTAAAATACACTCATTCTATTTGCAGAGATTAAAAGGGGGTCCATCTCACATGAACTATAACTGGTTTTGATGTTAGTAAAGGGTCTTTAAACTTTCTCTCCTAGGCCACTCTGGTGAGGCATTGACACCATATAGGGTTGGGAATGCTCATCACCCTGCAGATATACAGACTTCAGCTCCTTTCCCCTTCAATGAAATTCAGATTTTAAGGCACATTCTTTTAGTTGGAGAGACCTAGCTATTGTAAAATAAAGCAAATGCTGGGAAAATGTTTCTGACTAGAAATTATACGCATGTATGCCACATCCACCTAGACACCCATAAGGACAGCACCAGAGATGGACATAAGGGACCGCAGTTTAACATCTCATCCAAGACATGCACACCCCACAGTACAGCACTCCCTTGTACTTTACCAGAGTGCCAACATTTGATCCTTTTGGTAACCAGGTAAGGCCCACTGGGTCACAAGGCCCATTTACAGTGGTGACCCAGGAGCATGGGCATTAGGCCCAAGCCTGGTGTGGGACTTCAACCCATGATCTTCTGGTCCAGAGGCAGATGTACAGTACCACCAACTGAGTCACACTAAGCCCCCAACTACATGTAAGTGCCACTGTTTACTTTGCACCCTTGGACCCACATGAAAGCTAAACATTGCACCTAATCTGCTTTCTGCATAGGAGATAAAACTACAATTAAAAAAAATGATTTAATATGTTCCTTTCAGAAAGAACCTTGTTAGTTGTAATACCTTTAGTCAGAAAAACAAGGTAATGTACAGTGATGTTTTGCTACACAAACATTTGGGGTCACACACATCCCTTCATCTTTCTTTGCCTTAAGAACTTTGCATGCCACATACTGTAACTGAGATGAGATATGTCATTACATTATAGGATGTGCTATTTTGCCTCAAATTACAATGCCATGTAATAAATTCCAACTGTTAAATGATTTGACATGAAATAGCTACACTTTTTAAAAAATAGGGTTGGCAAAAACATCTCAACTCCTAAAATCATAGGGGATCAAAGGGCTAACCATGCCTCCAGCATGAATATTAAGGAACACAAGGGTGAACATGTTGGAATGTGTCAGACCTAGACCTCAGAGTGAGGGTGGCCATCGTGCACTTCTTCAGCAAGCTACAAGACACTGATATTTTGTGGCTGGCTAATGTTGGGTCACATGACATTGTTTAGATTGTGTTTATTACTGCACTCTTTCAGTGCTTTAGTCTTCCGAGCATAACTAATACGTTGAAAGGGCAGCATTCAGAACAGCAGCATTAGACTACAAAGTCGATATCAAAAATCTTTATTTTTCAATAGTTTTTAATTGGTAAACAAAAAAAACAGTGCACAAAAGCTGGTTAATGATGTGCATGTGCCTCTTTTATTGCAAATTGGATACAAACTTGAACAGACAGTGACACAGTACAATCCATCCCAGCTCTGCGATGATGCTGTGCCTGTTCATCAGATGGAGTCTTTATTTTTAATTGGTTGGCTGGCACAATACTTAAAGGATTTAGAAAAACAAATACATGGCAGAGTTTTAAAAAGTGGGAAAATATTAATCTCCCCCAGATCAAATTGGTCAGAAAGTAGGTAACAATGTCTAAAGCCACATAACCCACTGTCACTCTATTTCTTACAGTGGGGCAAGATTTTTCACCACGAGTCTCACCTCCAGTTCATATGTAGCCCTACTGCCTTTGGGGGCGGGGGGCTTACCTTTTACTCCTGACTGGGAACCAAGAATGTGCAACTACTGGAGGAGTTCTTCGCATACATCTGCCACAGTTTATCCTAGCCCCATGTAACTGCAGCAAATTCTGGGACACCATGGAGGCTGCTCTTCCGTGATGGCTGTGATTCATGCCGAAGATGCCAGATGAGACTTCCTGCCAAGGGACGGTGCAAGGAGCTACCAACAAAGCCACTGAAACCCAGTGGTGTGCCTACAAACTCACATATACTGTATCTACATGCACCAGCCCAACCCTGACAGTTGGGGGGGGGAGTGGGAGTTGGACAAGATGAGGTATAATTGCTGTATATCAGATGGCTGTACCTGGGTTTGATCCTTATGTCATGCTGTGAAAATTCATGTGAGCATATAGAAATGCAGGCATGATATGTCACTTTATTTGTACATTACACAGTTCCCATACCTGCCCTCTCTCTGTGTGTACATGATGATCTTTTCTGTCCAGTCTGTCAAAACATTCAAAAGTATCAGCCGCCCTTCCCCAAACACACAGTTCCAAAACAACCAAACAATAGGCTCAAATAATAGACATTATAGCACAAACTGCAGCATGAGTTCAGAGCAGCTATACTCTTTTATGTTTGCCTTACAAACTGCAATGATGTCTTCCCAAATTGCAAAGATAATTTAATAGATACACGCGCTGTCTGTGAGAAAGCTCATTACTTGGGATCAGTTTTAGGGGAATTCATGCACAATGGAGTTTCCATCTTGCTTTGCAGCTTCAAAGGCACCTGGAACAAAATTATTTTTTAAATATAGCAAGATTTCAATCTATTTTATTTACTTAAAAAAAAACCTCGCAGAACTAACTGAAAGGAACTAGTGTTCTGACCAGAAATCAGCAACAGCAAGCAGAACTCATACCAGATGCCCAGAAGCAAATCTTGAAAAATGGATAGATACATTTAAATACAATGTATGCAACATTGTGCAGAAACCATCATTAATACCTACAGCACAAGTAAAAATGGAGCTTAAATATGCAGAAATAATGAAAACGTTCCATCTGAAACGTTGAAGTCTAAAGTACTAAACTCTGATTGTTGTTTCTTTTTTCTGGGTTGGGGGGGTGGATTCCTATCATAATAAAGCTGACCACTTTATACATTAGCAGCTGCAATGGTTCTGACCAGAGTGTGTATTAAATGTAGCATCTTTTAAAATGGTGCTGTTTGTTTTATTTCAAATCAAACCAGATTGTGATTATGCTTTCTTTATTAATACATCTTCTTTCCTTGTTAACTATCACAATTACAGCAAAGAGTCACTCTGAATTAGACTGAAGGATTTTTCCTTCACAAAAGCGGATCTTTTTTCATGACTCGTGATATGAAAAAAGATTATTTTTTCATATCACGTATCTTGAAACATTACTTTTAATATTAAAAATATAAAATTTCTAGGGCACTTCTCCAACAGTGAAGTACAGATCACATGTAACGGGGTCCTGATCAATCAGTTACAGTGATAATCACGCAAAAGTTGACCGGTACCGCACAGTGCGCATCATTGCGTGGTACTGCTATACATGTAATTCATTGGGTACTGTGCATGCATACCACTTGGTATATTGCACTAATGGTCAACTTTTTAGCAACTACCACTGTAAGTGTGTTGGTCTTTCTCTCCAGGATGTCATTTTTGTGGCTTTTGAAATTTCTTTAGAGAAAAAACGAAGCAAGATGGTGGCAAACGAAAACAGATTATTCCAATACAAAAAAAGATTTTTTTTTCATTTCATACAGCTATCTTGAAGTGCTTACTGAGCATGTTCAGAACCACATTTTTCAAACTTTCAAAATGTAATAACTTTCAAACCGATTAATATTTTTTCACCAAACAAGCAAAAGGCATATCTGTGGGACATTCACTTTCAACCCCTGAAACTTCCAGACCAAATTTCCAAACCAGCTAGGCTGTAGGCAAGTTCAAAGATAAAAAAACAGCAAAACCAATGAGTGAAAATTCACCTTTTGCACTATCCAGAACTCAGAATCTGCACATACAACTGAAACGAAACTTGGCACATCCACAGACCTACTACACATGACCACGCACGCAGAATTTCATACAAATCCGTTGCATGATCGTGAAGTTATGACAGTGCAAAAGTTGCAAAAATTGGGGTTTGACATTAAACTGCCTACTCAACCCTAACTACAGGGGCATGACTGCACCCCTAATACATACATACACACACATATATATATATATATATATATATATATATATATGCAAAAAAATCCATTTAATGCATTAGTTAGGGTTATTCCACAGTGACAAAAGTAAGGAAATTTGGTGTTAGGGTTGAAAGCCCCCCCTGGACTCCCATGCCCACACACCCAACCGACATCAGGGTGCATGTTGGGGTTGCCAGCCTAACTGTCACCCCATCAGATGTGTGAAGAAGCAGAAGTATAGGAGAATGGGGTGAGAGTTAGGACCGATAACCCCAACGTGCACCCGATGCTGGTTGAGGTGTAGGTGGGGGTCCAAGCGGGCTTTCAACCCTAACACCGAATTTCCTCACTTTTGTCACTGTGGAACAACCCCAACTAATGCATTAAATGGAGTTTTTGCCTCTAATTTTCCTTCTTTTTGAGAATGATAATGAGAAATAGTGAATGTAATGCAGCGGCGGGAATGGTAATGCACATGGTGACGCAAAGCAAAACACAAAGATAAACAGTACTGTAGAAACAAATGGTTAAAATAATGCAAATGCAAGTGCAAATGAAAATGCAAAGGGTAACGCACATGGTGCCATAGATGGGTACAGTTAGTGAAATGGGAAAGGAACCGCAAGCAGAAGTGGTAAGGGTAACAGTAATGTAAGCGCACAGGCTGGTTTTCCCTAAAAGCTGCATAGAGAAAGACAGTGAGTACAAAGAATGTATGAATAGTAATGGGTCTTGGAGCAGAAAATGAGGAGTTGGAATACTAAATAGCTTATATCTCAGGAACCGTACGACGTAGGAAAAAAATTTAAAAGTCATATGATTTATGACTTTCGTGGCTAGTTTTATACTTAGCCCCCATTAGGGGGATAAATATTTTTCTAATGAAAAGTCCGTATCTCACACCGTTTCCGAGATACGGGCCCAGAAAGGCACAGCAAACCCCATAATGTTATCCTATGGGAAAAAATAGAAGTTCGGAGTGCCATAACTTTGGCTCCCTGTAATATTTTTTCACCAAACCACAGAAAGGCACATCCCTTCAAATTTCAGCCCAAAAAACCAAACTGTTATTTTGCAGCAGAGCAGCAAAGGATTCCTGTAATGTGGTGGACACCGTAATGTTATCCTATGGGAAAAAGTGTCAAATTTGGAGTGCCGTAACTTTGCCGGTCTGTAATATTTTTTCTCCAAAACACAGAAAGGCACATCTGTGAGATGTTGGCTGTGTTCTCTCCAAATTTCAGCCCAAAACACCAAACCGTTCTTTTGCAGTAGGGTGGCAAAGAATTGCTGTCATTTTCTCCCACAGCCTGGAAAAAGTACTGGCTGGAATCCTTTACAAAGCTTTCAGAATTATGGACACTGTCGCAAATGCGAAAGTATTTTTCCAGAAATTGAAAAATATATTTCTGGGGTATTTTACCCCAAAATAAAGACATGCCTAGCATGCTCAGGGTCCGACTAGGTGACTACAAAAAGAATTAGGTTGCTAGAGGGTCCCAAATTAAAATAGCAAGCATTTTTTTGATGACCAACTGAAAACAAAATGGTAGATTTGCGACAGTAAAAGGGCCATTTGCAAAAGTAAAAACTGCATTTGCGACACTGTTCAACTTTTTGTTAACTTTTCCCATGGACTTATAATGGGAAATTGTTTTTTGAATAACTTTTGAACCGTTTAATCTTTTTTCACAAAATCTTCAAAAGGCACATCGGGGACCCTGGCTGCACATTCCCTGAAGATTTGGGACTGTTCACGCAAACTGTACAACCTGTAGAGATGAGCAAAGAATTCCAAAAAAGCGTAAACACGTGCGCAGATCACGCTTAATAACTCCACAGCCGTATATCTGAACAGTACGAAAGTTGGCAGATCCCAAGATATATGATTCTTGATTGTGTATTCTAAATTTCAGGCAAATCTGTTGAACAGTTGCAAAGTAATTAAGGTGCAACATTTTAGGTTTAACATGTAAATGTCTCCTCAACCCTAGCTATGGTAGCACTACCGTACTACCATAATGTATATACAGTATATATATATATTTATAGGTACTGGAGGAGGAGGGAGTGATGGTGTTCTAACTGAGGGTGGGGGGAAGGGGGCTTAGTATATTTTGAAGGATCTGGGTTAGGAGGAGGGTGGAGGGCTGTTTCTTGACATTTTTAGTTTTAATGATAGTTCCTGAAAGGGGGGATGAATAGTGCTATTTGTTATTTGGATCCAAATAATGAATAGTACATTGCTTGTGGTATTAAGGAAATAATATTCATTACTCGCACACCTCTAATCAACTATAACCTGACAGAGCACCATTTAAATTCTTTCAGACTGTTTGGAACCCACCTGCATAGCGTAACATCACACAAGTACAGTACATTACATAAAATGCAGTTGGCCAAAGAAGAGAGTGCTGTATTAGTCTGGAGCAACAAGTGGAAAACAGTGTAGACAGACAAGGTTGATAGTGATGTCAGACCAGAACCAGCTAGACAGCAGCAGCAGGCAATGTATTGTCCAAAGTAACGTCCAATGTCCATTAAAGAATGCAATACCCTATATAGTGAAGCCAACTGACCATTGGAGTAGTCTCCACTATATACGTTATTGCATACTTTAATGAGCATTGGGTATTACTTTCAGCAATACTTTACCTGCTGCAGCCTGCTGCTGCTAATTGTCTAGCTGAATCGGGTCTGTCTATGCTGTTTTGCACTTTAAAATCTGTTGGAGAGAAAAAGTAAAATCACTGAACCTGCTGCACTGATATGTATGTCTTATATAAGTTTAATTACTGTCTGAGTAGAGTGTAAGGAGTGCATTTAGTGCAAAGAGTGTTGTACTGGTTTGGGGTTATCCACCCTATAAATACAGCCATATCTAGGTGTTCATCCTGTGTAGGTCTGCTTTGTGTAAACATGTATCAAATTGGAGACTGCTAACAGAATTAGTTATGGAATAAGTCATACTAGTGTTTTTGGCAATAGAAATTCATTATTTATTTATTTATTTGTAAGAATCAGTTTACAACCTTTGAGCCAGAGGCTCGTTTCCAAAGGTACTTCGTCACATAAAGACATACATTGTGTTTTTGGTTACATAGCATAGATTTGCAAAACAATAGGAGTTCAACAGACGCGCCACGTCACACTGTGGTCAGACAAATACAATTAGGTTACAGGGTACATGTAATTGATAACAGGTGTTACACAAGTTGGTATCAAGTGAGCAATCTAGTTGGTAAACACTGAAACAGCTGGCACTGGCAGGTTAAACATAGGCACGGTGTACAGGGAAGTGGTGGTGGGGATGGCTAGGTGGAGACTGCCCGAGGGCATTGTCAAGAGAAGCAGAGGTGGAGGCTACTTTCAGAGACAGGAGCAGTTACGAGTGCTGATGATGTGGTTCAAGGGTGGTTTTGAACTTGGAGATGGTGGTGGCATTGGTGATGGGGAGGGAGAGAGTTAAACCAGGTTGGGGCTCTATAGCAGAAGGACCTCTAGCAACGGCTGGTTCTTGATCTGGGGACCATTAGAGTGGTCTTGTAGGAAGACTGTGTTGCAATGAGTGGGAGGCTCTGGTGGATGGATGCAGCTACCCCAGGGGAGAGAGCCAGTGAGTTTTTTGTGAGGAGACAGGTTTGGTATCAGAGCCATTCATCCAGGATAAGCAGGTTAGCCTCGACATACAGCTGACAGGTGTGTGTGAGCCAGGGCACCAGTAATCAATCTGCAGGCTTTATTCAGGGTTAAGTGAATTTTGTTGAGTGCAGTGGTGTTGGCAGCACCATATACTGGTAGACCATAGTCTACAAGGGACAGAACGGATGATGTAACAGCGAGCCAGAGAGCATTTGGGGAAGGCAGGTTCTATGGCGGAAGAGGATGCCAAGCCGTGTGGTAGTGGATGTTAGGCGGCCGATGTGGTTGTGAAATGTGAGGGCTGAGTCGAAGGTAACCCCAAGGTATTTGTAGGAACAGACTTGTTCCAGTGGCTGATTGATACTTGGAAGGATATAGAGTGGGTGGTTGCTAGCTTTGTTTTGGGGGTGGGAAAAGAGCATAGCTTTGGTTTTATTAAGATTGATGACGAGTCTGCGCTCCTTAAACCAAGCCTCAGCACTGTTGAAAGACTGCTGTAGGGAGTCCTGGAGGGAGATGGGATTGCGGTGGGTGGCAAAAAGGACAGTGTCATCTTCATACAGTAGAATTTTGCCAGGGCATGCACTGGGCAGGGTGTTCAGATAGAGCGAGAAAGAAGGGGCCAGGATGGAGCCTTGGGGACCCCAGAGAGAATGGGATGGTGTCAGAGTGTGCTATTCATTTTTACACACTGAGATCGAGCGTCAAGATAGCTTGTGCACCATGCTAGGGGGCCAGCTGAGAGACCAGTGTGGCAGAGAGCATTCAGCAGAAGTGGATGGGAGATGGTGTCAAAAGCCTTTCAGAGGTCGATGAACACTGCACCAGCTAGGGAGCTGGTATCCAAGGAGGAGTGTAGAAAGTTGGAGAATTCAATAAGAGCAGTGCTGGTACTGTGACCAGCACGGAAGCCATGTTACTCTGGGCATAAAATGTTATGCTTAGCCAGATAATCAGTGATTTGAATGGCCACCACTTTCTCCAGGGCTTTGGAGATGGGGGGATGAGATTGGCCGGTAGTTGTTGGCTGATGACCTGTCGCCCCCATTGTGAATTGGTGTGATAATGGCTGTTTTCCATGCTGTGGGAAATTGTCCCAGGCAGAGTGACTGGTTAATTAGGCTGGTGAGTGGGGCAAGGACTTCATCTAGCACCAGCCTGAGGATACTGGGGTCCAGTGAGTCACTGCCGGGATTGTTGCCATTGAGAGCTTTGATTAGGATGGGTCTGGCTTCCCAGGTGGAAATCTTGCGCAGGTGGAAGCTGGGGTGCTGGAGGACAGGGGGAGGTTGGTTGGGGGGAGGGTCAAAGAAGTTACTAGGGAGGACTGAGCTAAGGTCAGTGAAAGTGGTGTTGAACCAGTTAGCTATGGTGGCAGGCTCGGTGGAGGTAGTGCCATTTCTAGTGAGCTGGATGGGGCAGGGGCAAGCTTTACCATTGAGTTGCTTAATATTATCCCAGAAAGTCTGGGCTGAGCCCCAGGAGGAGGTAAGGAGGCCTGGTAATGGTCTGCCTTGGCTTTCCTGATGGCCCATGAGCACTTATTCCGGCTGCATTGTAGGCCTGCCTATCAGACAGATGACCTGTTTCAGTGGCAGGTGCCAGAGGTTATCCGGGTTTCTAAGTAATTGTAGAAGGGCCGGGCTAACCCAGGGTGCGTTCTGTTTTTTGGACCGGATTTTGGTGAAGGGTGCAAAGAGATCACAGGCCATGTTGAAGGTGTGAGTGAAGAAGGTGAGGGCAGTGTCAATGTCGGTTGCACACTGAATGGGGGACCAGTTTATCTGGGTGAGGAGTACTTTAAGTTTTTTCAGCCCACCAGGGTGGAGGCGCCTGCAGAGGGTGGTCTGGGCTTTGGGTTTTGGATTGGGGACTGCCCAATGAAATAGGATAGGGGAGTGGTCACTTAGGGAGTCTGGGAGGACCTGGATGTTTTGGATTTTATGGGGTTGGTTAGTTATAATAACATCCAGAAGGGTGCTGGTACCTCTCTTAGGGTTAAGTCTGTGGGCTGGGTGACGAGTTGCGTCAGATCTTGGGCAGCAAATGAGTCTCTGATCGTGGATGAGGAGGTGCTGAGCCAATTTACATTAAGGTCCCCCACTAGGATTTGTTCCGCCTTATGGTGGAGGGTGGCCAGGTAGTCCGTTAAAGATACCAGGGCCGGGTGCTGGTTCTTTGGGGGAACGTAGGCTGTGGTGAGATAGAGAGGGCTCCTAGAGGGGTCTGGGGTGAGTTTGAGGGTAAGAGCCTGGGCCCCATTTATAAGGGCTGGGTTGGGGAGTGCATGTCCAGGTATTGTGTCCCTAGTGTAGATTGTACAGCCTCCCCCTCATTTGCCTACTCGGTCCTCTCGATATAAGGTATAGCCTGGGAGGGAAACAAATGAGTCTGGGGTAGATTTGGACAGCCAGGTTTCAACCAGGGCTATGATGTCTGGTTGATGAGCCAAGGACCAGCACTGTAGGGCATCAAATTTCTTCAGCAGGCTGCATATGTTCACGGAGGCTACTTGAAGACCAGTGGGCTGGGTGGGTGGGTGGGAGGACAGGGCCTGGGTTGGGATGTATGTTCCCTGTTAGGAGTAGAAGGAGCAGAAGTGCTCTGGTCAGAGGGAGGCAGATGGAGGTTGCACTTGAGAGCAGTAGAATGAGGAAGGGGTTTAGTTGCACAAGGGTGGTGGGCAGCACAGGCAGAGAAGGCCTGTGTGATCAGAAGGGCAAGGGAGCTGGGGGAGGAAAGGTAATGTCTGGAAGGGGGTGAGGTGGAGAGGAGCATATGGGATGTGTGGAGGAGGAGGGAGGGGGAGGAGCAGTGGTAAAGGAGGAGGGGAGGACAAAAGGGTAGGTAGGAACACTGGAGTAGCGAGGCCGAGGGTTAATAGGGACACTAGGGTATGTGGAAGGCAAAGGGAGGAGGAGGAGAAGAGATAGGCTGGTGAGCAGGGGATGCACATGCATAGTTGGAAAGGGTTATGCCAACATCTGTGAAAATGAAATAGTACAAATGATCTATAAGGGCTGTTAGAGAATAGAAAAGGCAACTTGAGCGAAAGAAACTTTTTTTTTTTGGCCTGGGAGGCCAGTTCATGCAGCTTAATGTGGCCTCAAAGTGTTCTGTCTGTAATGAGAACAAAAACCTGAACCAGACAGATCCCTTAATTAGTCATGAAGTGTCTTATCAGTCTTGGCCAACTGTGGAGATTGACTCATTTCACTGGAATGAGAAAACAGATCTGTTAATGGTGTTTTTTTTTTTCTAGTCAAGATACTGTGAGGTCTCTCAGCTTTAAAACACTAAAGATAACAGTCATTTGAGAGCTATGAAATACCTGTTATAGTAGAGTTTCACTATGGACCTCTTCTGTGTATTTATTGGTACCTCAACAGTATTCTTCAAAGCTATATAGTGAATACATAATGGGATGTGGTAGATTAACCCATTTATCTCCAAAGGTGTGAGTGGACATATAGGGCCCCCAGAAATTCTGGGACTAAGTCCCTTGCTGCAGTCACTGCTGCATTACAATTTCTCCACACTTACAGACATTTGTATCTTCAACACGTGCTCCACATGGGCAGGTGCAGCTATAGGGGGATATTACCCCTGGTCCAACCAGATGTAACAATTTGATGCACCTGCACCAAAAAACAACCACAAGCTGCTGTAAATCATGGAGCTGGTCATAAACTGGCTCCAACTTTGAAAATACTGCATCTGCAGGAAAAACTGCAGCTCTGCAAATGAAGCCCTGCTTGTGCCAGTTTTCCTTACATCTGTGCCAGTTTCAGAGTGTTTGAAAATCCAGCCCATACAATACAAGTGTCAAAGCCAATAGTTACTTTAAGGTCTTACCGCTCATATGTGGCGATAAATGTGTTATTCCACCATGATCCATTATGTATTTGATATATACCACACTATTTATATCTGACCCATTGTTCCTTGCATTTTATTTCCAGTCTAAATGGAAATACAGTAGAAGTAACTTAATAAAGATGGCCTGCTGGAAGCCCTTATGTCCCAATTAAGCAGCCATCTTGATTAGCAGAAGTTCAGTTTTTCACTATGTTTTTAATAGCGCCTGGTTTTCTGTGACCAACAATTCATCCAGCCTTCATTTGGACTCCCAATCCCCTTTCTTTGTTACATTGAAACATAGAAACATAGACTTTGACAGCAGATAAGGACCGCTTGGCCCACCTAGTCTGCCCATTTTCCTACCTACAGGATAAGCTGCAGATCCTAGTTAACCAACAGCCTATTTCTTCTTACTCCCCACAAGAATTGCCTTATGTCTGTCCCACATATTCTTGAATTCTCCCAAAGTTTTAGACCCCACAATCTCCTCAGGAAGGCTGTTCCATGCGTCCACCACCCTCTCTGTGAAAAAATACTTCCTCACATTGCCCCTGAACTGTCTCCCCTCTATCTTTAAATTGTGTCCCCTTGTTCTTGCACATCTCTTTCTCTGAAAGATGCTACCCACTTGGACTTTGATGATTCCACTGAGGTACTTAAATGTTTCTATCATGTCCCCCCCTCTCCCTCCTTTCCTCAAGGGTATACATATTAAGCTCCTTTAGTCTTTCCTCAATATGGCTTCTCTTGCAGACCCTAAACCATTTTAGTTGCACTCCTCTGGACTGCCTCTATCCTGTCTATATATATCCTTGTGGAGATGGGGTCTCCAGAACGTGACGCAGTACTCCAGATGGGGTCTCACCAACTGTCTGTACAGAGGGATAACAACTGCCTGTTTTCTGCTGGTGATGCCTCTCCCAGTACATCCCAGTATACCCCCAGCCCTCCCTACTGCCTTCTCACATTGCTTGATAACCTTAAGGTCATCTGATATGATTACCCCCATGTCCCTTTCCAATTTTGTTGTTATTACTACCCCCCCCCCATTGTGTAATCTTCCCCTGGGTTTTTTTTCCCCCAGGTGCATTATTTTGCACTTCTTTGCATTGAATCCAAGCTGCCATACTTCTGACCATTCCTCCAACCCTGCCGAGTCCCTTCTCATCCTTTCCACACCTCCTTGTGTATCAACCCTGTTGCAGATCTTTGTGTCATCTGCAAAGAGGCTTGCTTTTCCTTCCAGTCCCTCTGCAATGTCACTTATAAAGACATTAAGAAGGACTGGACCCAGTACTGAACCCTGCGGTACCCCACTAGTAACCCCTCTTTTTTCAGAGTGGACTTCATTTACAATTACCTTCTGTGTCCTGTTGTCCAGCAAATGTTTTATCCAGGCTACCACCCTGGGACCCACTCCCAGGCTGGTTAATTTGACAATTAATCTTTTGTGTGGAACTGTGTCAAATGCCTTGCTAAAGTCTACTTAGGCCATGTCCATAGCTCCTCCCTTGTCTACTACTTTGGTCACCCAGTCAAAGAAATCAATTAGATTCGTCTGACATGACCTCCTGCTGTGAACCCATGCTGCCTTGGGTCCTGTGCCCCATTGGTCTCTAGGTACTCAACGATTCTTTCCTTCAGAAGTGATTCCATCACTTTCCCTACCACAGAGGTCAAACTGACAAGTATGTAGTTTCCTGCCTTTGTCTTGGTCCCACTTTTGTGAAGGGGAATCACATCCACCTTCCTCCAGTCCTCAGGCACCACACCATCCTCCCATGATTTGTTAAAAAGGGCAATCAGTGGTTTCACTAGTTCTCCCCTTAATTCTTTTAGAATTCTAGGGTGACTCCCATCAGGCCCCATTGCATTGTCCACCTTCAGTTTTAGGAGTTCTTTCAGAACCCTTTCTTCTGTGAAAGGACTGGAATTGACCCCCCCATCCAGAGTGCTTCTGTTAACTGGATTAGGTACCTTCACCCCCTCCTGTTTTGTGAATACTGAGCAGAAATATTCATTCAGTCTCCCTGCTTTTTCACTGTCCCTCTCTGCCCACCCACCATCCATTCTATTCAACCTCACTATCCCTCCCTTTGTCTTTCTATGCTCCCTGATGTACCTATAAAAGGTTTTATCCCCCTTCTTAACCAAGTGTTTCAGTCAGGTTCACATTGAAACTGATCTCCTGTGTGATCTGTGTTGCTTGAATAGTAGCTAATTGTGACTGTTGGATATTCGTATGTATTTTTTTATTGCATCAATCAGGTCACTGTATGCTAGGCAATGTCAGTGTTGTGCATCACAAGTTTTCATGCCAGTATGACTAATAGCCTAGCGGTTATTTCAGAAATGGTTTGCAATGATGACATACGATGTTGCACATAACTTCAGGCAGCACCTCAGCCTTTGTGTTCATGTCCTAAATGTCTATCAGTGATGCCATCCTGTCTTACACAAAACTGTAGAGTGACGACCTCAGCTACAAATTCACAGGGCAGACTGCATTGTCCTCCTTTCTAATGTGTGACACAAATTATTTTTATGATTTTCCCTACTTTTTTCATTATGCACAACTAAGTCTAGTTCAACGGACAATAAGACTCTTAGCTCAGCTCTGACCTTTTTTTTATTGTTTTTATTTTATTTTTTTCACACAATTAGGAAACAATGCTCTGCTCTAAAACCCACACATCAGCATGCAGTTATTATAAATGTGCATTATGGCTGTAAAAAAGGAATACTAAGTAAACCAGATAAGAAGACAATGACCTAGTGAAATTTGGTGATCAATCAAACCCTGGAGGCTGCATAAAACCCTATGTATGTTTGCACAATCATATATATATATATATATATATATATATTTCAAAATAAATGGGTGACACAGAAAGGTTTTCTGAATTAGCAACAGGCACACTACTAAATTCAAGCAGTTTTTAGTTATAATTTTCTGGAATGTTCATTTTCACCTACCAATTTCCTATATAATTGATATTTTTATTGTCCACATCCAGCACTAAAAACGATCCACATGACCTATCTAGTCAGCAGCCTAAGAGCACGCATCAGGAAGGAGCTGACTACAGATCTGACTATGGCACGATATACTTGATGGAAATGCAAGTAATCGAATTAACAAATTTTCAGAAATCAAAAAATGAAAATCAACAATAACAGCTTTTTTCACTATTCCAACATAAAAGCAAGGCGATACTACAGAATTGAAGCTACATAGATACATAGATACATAGACAGTGTCGGCAGATAAGGGCCTATGGCCCACCCAGTCTGCCCATTTGAGCTTGTAAGTTCAGTTTGTTTTCCTAGAAGTCTGTTGCCCCCTACCCCTGACCTCTAGAATTCCTTTATGTCTATCCCATGCATTCTTAAATCCCGTGATTGTTTCAGCCCCCACCACTTCCACTGGCAGGGTGTTCCACTTGTCCACCACCTGTTCTGTGAAGAAATTCTTTCTCATGTTTCCTCTGAATCGTCCTCCCTCCAACTTCATCCCATGCCCTCTAGTCCTGGAACATCTTTTTCGCTTAAAAATAGTGTTTTCCTGCACCCTGTTCCTCCCTGTAAGATACTTGTATGTCTCTATCATATCCCCTCTCTCCCTCCTCTCCTCCAGGGAGTACATGTTCAGTTCCTTCAACCTGTCGCTGACACAATTGTAGCAGCAGTAGCAAATACTATCACACTGTGCACACAAGGTCTTCGATTTTATGATTCAAAAGTAAATTTGCATCATTCTGCAGAACTAGGAAAAATCTCAGCAGACAAGCTTCAATAGTCGGAAGTGGGCAGCTATATATGATACTTTGCGATCCTGCATACCACCTGCCACTAGCAGCAAGGCACACACCGTGCTGTGACAGCTCACACTCGTTGTATTGACAGTAAATTGGACACTTTCTATAAAATTGTCAAAAGTACACAAAATCAATACTGTGAAAATAAAACAAGAAAAAAAAGAAAAATATTCTGCTGTCACTTTGTAGGTGTGCTGGCTGTATCTTCACAACAAAGTACTTTATAGAGCTGACAGTCAGAGGAGAAGAATCAGATTGTGGGGAAAGAAAAGCTAAAAAATGACTTAGAACTATAAAAAAACAAAGGAAAGTACAGTTCAGGAAGGCATCAAGACGAGATAATGTATTAATTTAACAGTTACTACACTAACATGAAGGACGATCACTAAAAAAAAAACAGCAACTACACTGAGGCACAAAGTCATCAGTAGTGGGAAACTGTGACAGTCTGAGTGACAACTCTAAAATTAGGTCACGGTTGCACAGCACAATCCCAACTCTGAAACAGAAATGACAAGTTTTCATTTGATCAGCAGTACTGCAATAACACATCGTAACTTTACAAAAACAAAAACTGAGAGCATTAAAAATTGGTCAGGACACAATGAATAGCACAATTGACTTAAAGCACAATTTTATTTGTTGCAAAACAGCAGTTTGCCTATGATCTTTAAGATAGAAAGCCCTGTTCCCCGGTGCCTACAGCTCAAGTGCGCTGTCAGTCTGTCTTTGTCTTAATTACATGTCTGTCTCTGCCATTCTTTTGTCTCCGAGTCTATCAATCCATTTTCTGGCTTGTGCCTGCTTGTTCCACATTCTTTTGTATGATTGTTACTGGCTGTTTCTGTCCGAGGATCTTCATGTTTGTCCGGCAAAATGTTGCTTCTGTATGTCTTTTACCTGTATGAATTTTCCGTCATCTGTATCTGTTCGTGTTTCAAGCTGCCTGCAAGTTGTCTGATTGTTTTCTTTTTATTGCAGCTTTATTTCTCCTTGCTGCAGCACCTTACCGGTGGGGGCATCCAGCCACTGGCCCTGCCCGCGGGGAGAGCAGCAGGCTCACTCGCATGATGTGAGGGTCTGGCATGGCCATTGCTGATCCTCTGGAGGGTTTACTTATCCCTACCAGCTGGACTAGTGCCGAGCCCCCCCCAGCGTGATTTCATGACAGTGCTCCCCCCACTGCAGGGCACGGCCATTAAGCTGCTTGATCGCACCCAGCCTTTTTCCCATTTTCCTCCTCAATGGGAGCATGGATGTGCAATGACATCTGTACACCAAAGTGGTGACATCTGCCGTGCTCCCCCCGTCCATACACCCACGCATCTGCAGTACCACCAGGCATCCCCAGGGACTACCAGGGCATGGTATATAAGCCACCCATTCCCCCAGGGCTGGGAAAGCAGTCATCAGATGCTCGATCCCAGTCCTCCCCTGCCGACCCCTGGCATCCCAGGCTCATTCCCGAACCCGGGTCACCGGCATGGAGCGAGGTGTGGCATCCAGCGCCTTAACCCTCAGTGCCACTGGGCTGGCCCATCTGATTGTTTCCTTGTCTGTTACTGCTGCAGTCTACTTTGTCAGTCTGTTTTGTATTTGTATCTGTTGTTCTGTATTTTTTACTGTCTCTACTGAACATATGTGTCTGTCCCTGTGTTATGCTTTCTGTCTGTTTTCTTGATATGTCTTTCTGTCTCTGACTGTGTTTTATGCCTAACTGTTGCTGCCAATTTCTGTCCATCTGTTTGTGTTGGTGTGTACTTTTCTGTGCGTCATTCTGTATCTGACAAATTGTTTATGTCTGACTGTTGTTAGTTCTATCAAAGTGTCTTTCTTCGTCCCTGTGCTTTTATTTCTCTATCGGTCTATCTTTTCAGTCTGCAGATGGGGTATTCTGTGTCTGTCCATCTGATTGACTGCTGTTCTTGACTTGTCTGTTATTTATCAGCCACGATTCATTGCTAACTGTAAATAACACTCCAGAGAAAAGGGAGGTTTCCATCTCCAGGGGGAGGATCATGGTTAAAAATGTTAAATAAATGTATGAATAAATGTAATGGTTCATGTGTTGGGGGTGCAAGATAAAATTACAATCAATAAATAAGGGGAGGGGACACCATCTGTTTCACTGCTGATTTGCAGTGTCTGTGTAATATGTCATTACTGATTAAACTAATCATTTTACTATAAAGCTGAAAACAGATACAATTCCTATACAATTTCACTTTTTACTTCACCAGATAATTAATGCATTTCAAATCTGAGGGTTATACATATACAAAAAATGCATGTATGTGCCAAAAATAACACATTTTAATAAAACAAAATATCTATAAATCGTATGTAATTATATCATGGGCTCAGATGTTAGTCTGGCCCAAGACAGAGGGCGACTCTTAAAAAAACCGAGGGACCCGAATCGTATGTAATTATATCATGGGCTCAGATGTTAGTCTGGCCCAAGACAGAGGGCGACTCTTAAAAAAAACGAGGGACCCGAATCCTGCGTTTTTAATGAGAAACAAAACTGAGTGGAAGAGATACAAATAATGCCATTTTTTAGCTTATCCCGGGAAACAAATTGGTTTATTAAAAGCAGCTGGAGCCATGTACAGCCGCAGCAGCCATGGTGGGATTAGTGGAGGGACCGTCGCAGGTCTGGGATCTCACCTGACAATAATAACATAGGGGGATCTGAAACGAGTACTGCCTTAAAAACGGAGGAATGTTGTATGTTTTAAAATCGGAGCTTGAATGCATTTCTGATTCTTGGCCCCTTCCCCTTGGGAAAAGTTGCAACATGGGAGACAGATAGATAGACAGACAGACAGACAGATAGATAGCCTGCCTGATATTCATGGATGCCCTAATTTTGTTTCATAAAAGCCGTATAGCTGTCTTATATTTAGACATTTCAGTTATGAGAGAGTGAATTTTAATAATAAAAACAATACTGCACATTGGAGTTGCAGATGCATTTTTTCCTTCTGAAATTTCATGTTTACACCAAGCTTATTTCCGAACTGCAATATCCATTTCCTAAGATTCTGTCTCTGATTTTTGTTGTTTGTCCCAAAAGGTGGGGTGGATCGATCTAACCTCCATTCATTTATTTGTCCCACTTACTGTGTTTACCTCTGGGGTTTATTCTGTGCAAGACCCTTATACCCTGTGGGACAATGCCAGTCCTCATTCCATGTATAGGATCCCATTCCGAACTCAACCCATGTAATAATATGCATACATATCATACCTACCATCATATATTATGATCATGTATCAGACCCACTTCTTCATAAAATCACTTATAACATAATAACTTATAATATACATGTAATTGAGCACATGCCACATTCTGCCCTATGTAATACAATAAACATATCACTCAAGAATTGGCCGGTTCATGGTTCTACAGTCTCTGGCTGCACTCATCAACAAGCCTAACACAAACACGGGATACGTGGTCCTTAATTATTATTGCCAACAAATGTTAATTAAATCAGTTCTTCTTGCAATAAAGAAATAATAAAATTGCTGATTGCTCCCATCACTCATGGACCAAAGTTTTCCATAAATCCCATTTTCATTTCAAACTATTTTATTTTCATTTTTTCCCGTTGATTTTAAGTGGCTGTTATACTGGTTGTAATTTTTAGGGAGCCAGACCGGATCTGGTACTCTGGGAAGATCAACGATTTCAATGTTCACTAAAATAATTACCGATTGAACTTCGACTGCTTCTGTTTGTTAAAACAATATATCAAAACAGAAAAAAATGCAAACTGAAAAAGCACGAGACAATGTTACAACAGGCAGGTCCATTCTACTGTATATTTTATGGTCTAGCTATCTAACTATCTGCAAAGGTATAGCATATCACTGTCATTGTATATTCAGTATATATACCCATAGTAGTTGCTCAGCATATTTACAATCTGTCATCTGTGAAACTGAAAAATGACATCAGGAAATACATTCAGTATTCTTGATACTGAGTAAGCAGGTCCCTGCGGTACTGATCTATGGAAATTATAATGCTCATAACTATATATAAGCGTTGTAATGATAATAGGAATATTAGTAATAATTATGATTATTAAATTGCAATGATTTTTGAGTTGTTCAGGCATTCGGCTGTAGTGACCCTTAAGTTCTGGGATAGGAGGTAGGCTGACAAAGAGAGGGGGCTTCTACTCTGTGTTACTTTGATGGGAGCTGTGTAGTGGGTGTGCTGCACCCAGTGACCAGATCTAAGGTTTGGAGTTCATATGAAACAATGCCAAAGTGCATGCAGTGTCTTTGCATATGTATAGCAAACAAACAAACCCATCTGTCTCAAGTAAAGGGACCAGTCCACCAGGAATTCTGTCCCTACAATCTTTTCAAAACTGTGTGTCCCACTGATCATGCTACAGGAAAGGCAGGGCTCCTTTAAATTAGAGTCAACCTTTGGCTCAATGTCCCTGAATTTTCTATTATAAATGCTTATATACACTGGGAAACTAAAGATCATTAACCTATGATAGACAGACAGACAGGCAGTGAGATAGACATGAAGGGCCCCGTGCTCCCACCAACCTGCGTGACTTTCTACTTTTCTATTCTTTCTCTAAAAGTAAGGAAATTCTATGCAAAAAAACTGCGTTAATGCATCATTTAGGGTTAAAACACAAAAAGTCAGGAAATGAAAAATCTTTAGGGTTGCCCCTCCCCCCCACGTGGACCCGACAATCATCTCAAGATTGACAGATGACGGGGTGTGTCATTGGGGCTGTGAGGCCTAAATGTTACCCCATTATTTTCCCTGTCCCTTGCCAATATGATTACAAATGGAATGGGGTGACATTTAGGCCTCACAATCCCAATGACACACCCCAACATCTGTCAATCGTGGGATGACTGGTGGGTTCACGAGGGAGGAAGGGGCAACCCTAAAGATTTTTCATTTCCTGACTTTTTGTGTTTTAACCCCAAATGATGCATTAAAGCAGTTTTTTGCATAGAATATATATATATATATATATATATATTTATATAAGCATAATAAGACTCATAAAACTTCAGTGTCTGATACACTCATGCCCTGTTGTAGACTGCAGCATACTTAACTTCTAAAGTGCTTTGAGTATCAAAGAAGGCACTTCATGAATACAAATCTACATCTCTATGACAAACATTTTTAAACAATATCCTTTTAATCCATGATTACTCCAAATGATTTTATGAATTATTTTAGGTCCAAAATGTATATGTTTAATTTTATTTGAAAAATAAATACAAAATTGGAAGTCACAATGCAGTATCAGTGATGGCAATATCAGGCTTGAAATGGATTCCAAAGAGCTGAAAAGAAGAAACAAGACTTAGTCTTTGTTCTAATCTTGATTCTATAGGCTTTTGGTTGACCGGATCTTGGCTTGACCTTAAGTGTTTGAAAAGTTGACCTACACATCCCCAAAATGTTTGTTTTGCAGTATAGCTTGGGGAAGGGGTCAAGTTAAACAAATACAAATACCCCTCTGTGAGAAAGGCAGTTCTGCAATCCTCGAATACAAAAGACAGAAGATGTTTGATAGACTCTACCGTACAGTAAAAATTATATAGAGACAAGAAAACAGAAAAGGACAGTGCTACATTAATATATGGGCAGCAAGTAAAACATTCAGAACATTCCATCTTATAGCTTTTTTAGCAATAATGTTTGCTGATGCCCTTAGAATCATTCATTATCAGTGTATTTTTTTATTTCTTCCAATATTTTTAAAACAGCTTTCATCACTAGACTGGTAATTAATGACTCAAATAAGCAAAATAAATAGTGGGTGAAATACCAGTGCTGTACTTCAGTATTTTCAATTTTACTGAATCTGCTCACATACTTGTGCAATCCTCCAGTCAACTCCCTCAGCTTAGGAGAGCCTATGCCAAGGGAGCTGCTAGGAGGACTGCATAAATTCCAAGAAAAGCCTGAGCAAAAACACACACACACACACATACATGCACATGCGCGCACACACACACACATATGCACACACATGCGCGCACACACACACGCGCACGCACGTACACACACACACACACACACACACACACACACACACAATGCATGTTCACAGAATGGTGTGCTTAGGTGACACAGGGTTTATGCCCTTATATGGATAGGCCATTACATTTGATAGATCGTTAAAATGTTTTGAGATAAAGCAACAGTATGAAACAGTGAACCCAGCATATTTCTGGGCTGCTCAAGGTTGCAAATTGGCCATGTAATGGCACCTGTAGCCTGATGTGTATGGAGACTCAACAGAATTGAAGATAGGGAAGTACAGCATTGGTGTTTCACTCCACTATTTGCACTGGTTTTGGTTATATGAATCTTAGTCAACTGGGGTGTCCCAAGACCGTGGGTCTTTTCTTCTGCAGAAGAGAGGGCATCCTGGATTTCCCTTTTTTTGTTAATTAATAACTCAAGTTAATACATATGGCCACCACTAGCAGTGTTTAAAAATCTGTTCCATTGAGGTCACTTTTTGACTGTTGGTACAGCAAGCAACACAACACTACGTCCTAGTTCAGGAATTAATAAAATGAAGTGAAACATGAGTATATTGATGTTTTTGCCAGAATGCATTATAACAACAAAAAAAAACTTGGGTGAAATTATTGCCAACCAGCAAATATTACTGCTGTACATGGGTGCTGAAAATGGAAACTTCCTTCATTCTTTATAAACAAATCCTGAAGAAAGCCAATGGTTGAACCATGATTCTAACTTTATTTTCTTGCAGTTAAATCAAGCATTTTGTTTGAAACATAGGAGAGCCTTATGACTAACAAGGATTCTTTCACCTTTCCAGGTGTTATCAACAACAGCGTAGTAAATTCAGTGTGTTCGGGTGGGTGAGTCCTGGAGACCGGGCGCCAAAAAGGTGAATGCTCAGAAAGGCCACCCAACAGATGAAGAGTGAAAAGAGCCACAGCACCACTAAGGATGAAGTAACAGTGGCCAGTGACATGCAGGCGAGTGCCGGGTGGCCGAAGTCCATGAAGGCGAGGGTGTGGCTGACGAGCCCCAACAAAGTGCTGGCACACTCGCAGTACAAGAGAGCCTGTCACAGTGTGGGAGGTGGGTGGGAATAATGGCAGCAGGGACAGACGGGGGCACTAATGGGGGGAGTGTACACAGGACAGGGTGATGGAGCCACACAGAGTCCCCCTCTCACAACAGGAAACAACATGCAGTCAACACACATGGGCTGCAGAGGCAGAGCCACACATCTACCTGCATCGAACAGGGGACATCCTGGGCCCCATGGGACAGTATGCCACCAGTAATGGGCACCACTGGACAGGACTGACAGCTTCTGGTGGCTGCTGCATGCAACACCTATGGCCCATGGAGCAACACAAGGTTTCCACTCTCATGTGTGTGCGGGGGTGGAGTGGCAGGGCTGTGTGCCCTTCTGGCACTGTGTGTGGTGGCACTGTGGTCAGCATTATGTGCACCCATGGGGGTGGGTATCCCCCCTTTTTCAGTTCACCCAGCAACTGTGCGGTTTTGCCCACAACATGGGCACCCGCGGTGGTCTTGCATTTCCTGGGGTCGCTCACTTGACCCATGCACAACACGGCCTGCTGTCCCCATGTTATGATTTCTACCATGAGAAGGTGCCATTGTGCCTATTGCTGGGTGCCCTTTCTCCCCAACACCCTCAGTGTGCGCTCCCTTATGCAGTCGCCCATTCGGGACTTGCTATTATGGCGGCGCTCATATCACATAAAACCCTTTTTCCCCCTACTGCTCCAGCTGCCTTTTCTTCATGTCCCATAAAAACTTTCATCTTCCAGTTAGGGCCATGTTCTCATCCTCTGATGGGGGGGAGGTGGGCATGTGTCCGACACTTGACTGAACACTGGCGGAGGCCAGGGAGAGCAGCTGCTGGAGCAGACACTGTGACGAGTAGTGCCAGAAATTGGCACTTTGGTGCTACCATGTCATTGTATGCCAAGCCCCCCACTGGAGTCATTCGAAGCCAAAAATTGCCAGCCCCCAGGAATGATGCCTCAATCCTCAAGTCCTGCTCTGTCAACCATAGCACTCAGCTGGTGTCCGAGTTTTGTGTTCCATCTGGTGACTCAACCCTGCAGCACTGACTTGAGGGGGGCAAGCCAGGGAGGCATCCCAGTAATGGGGGTTACACCCGGTTCAGTCTTCTGCAGGGGTCCCATTTGCTCAGAGGCCATGCCCTGGGGGCAAGCCGGGGAGAATCACTACCTGAAGTAAGTCCCTGGGGCTGAGTGGGAGCCAGGGGTGTGGGGGCTGAGCCTACTGGGAATCAAGAAAAAAGGACTGACAACCACCACTCTGAGTCCTCTGGGGAACCTGCCCTCCTCCTCCCCAGAACTTGCACTGCATGCTCCTCTTTGTGTCAAGAAGTGTGCAGAGTGGTTGGGTCATAGGGCAGACATAGAGGGAGGTGTTGCCTTGGTACATGGGTCCTATGATGTGAGGCATCTATTAGTTGTGATCCAGCATCCATATTCTACGCCAACCCTACCCCAGGATGTCAGGCTGTAACTGATGTCACTTTACACTTTTTCATCAAAGCTCCTCAAGCACAGCATTTTTACTGGTACTGGCAGATATGATTTTAAAGAGATTTTAAAGAGCAGCTCCACACTTCAGAATGTGCCTTAACATCCACTAAAGAGGCAAGGACCCAGTATAGCTGTGGTGGGTTTTGCTTGTGGTTGCACAGAAAGCCATTACTAGATGCTGACTGGAACTGGATCCACCAACAAGCCACCAGTGAAAAAAGATGGTACAGGACATTTATGAAATGGAGCAACTAATGTTCCAGATTAACTTGACGGTGGACAGCTTCTGAGCTTCATGAATAAGTGGCTCAGGTGGTCCTACATATGGGCATAACTGACCCAGACTATGTGCCATAAGACATGAATAAAGAAGCAGCTGGGAGCAGCTGCTAGAGAACAGGAACAACTGCTTGAGCCTAAAGAAGAGAACAGGATGCAAAAGGCAGGACTCTGAGAAAAGGGGAAGATTCACTAAAATAGATCAACATACCCTGTATTTGATGCTGTACCTGTAACATGCTATGCACCTGTATGCAATAATTGATGCGGGACATCTATACCAAGTTTCAGTGTACCAAACTTGTTCATTAAATTTGAATTAAAAAAAAAAAAACATTCACTAGAGAATCCTTTTTTTTTTATTTGTATTTTTCCTTCTCTGGGCTTAAAAACATCTTGGTAATATATCAAAAAAGCCTTTATTTAAAAAAAAAATTTGTCTCTCCCTAACTGACTTATAGTCCCTTTGTCGATGACACCATAGTGCCTAGCATGACAACATGATGTGAAAACACAGGAATTGTGGTGTCAGTTGTGGGAGACACTCCGTTCAGCTATTATTTGAAAGGCACTGTGAAATAAGAGCCATACTATCCAAAATAGTTTGTAAGATCACTAACAGGAATAAGTAACAAAAAAATAGAAAACACTAATGTTAAAACTCCAGTAGTTATTACAAATGTAACAAAAAAATAGAAAACACTAATGTTAAAACTCCAGTAGTTATTACAAATGTAACAAAAAATAGAAAACACTAATGTTAAAACTCCAGTAGTTATTACAAATGTAACAAAAAAATAGAAAACACTAATGTTAAAACTCCAGTAGTTATTACAAATGTAACAAAAAAATAGAAAACACTAATGTTAAAACTCCAGTAGTTATTACAAATGTAACAAAAAAAATAGAAAACACTAATGTTAAAACTCCAGTAGTTATTACAAATATAATAGTTTGAAGGTTTTTATTTTAATGTCTGCTAACTCTTGAACACACCTCACTAATATGGTCACAAGAGGGGACTGTTGTGTGGGACACATGAATAGCTATTTCTGCCATTAATTTCAGCACTATTAAAAAAAAAGTAACTTTCAGATTTAAAAATGATGGTTCTGATGGAGCTGTAAATTTGTGTCATAATACTGAGACCATATGGGGTCCATGGCATGCACATCATGGCCTTAAAAGGGGAGATGGGGGGGCATTAGCCACGCAGCATGCATCTGCCCCTTCATACTTTTCAAGGAATAGCACTAGCTACAGAGACAGTCACCCAGCTTCATAACTGGAGAACCTGTGTGGCCAGATGGCTGCAACAGCAAGAGGAAGAGTGGGTCAATATAAGTCTGTGTGTGTGTGTGGGGGTCTGGGTGGGATATTCCAAGAGAATAAATTCTAAGAGACAGCAGAGTAAAAACAAGCATCTGGTCTCTAAAGGCTTCAGAAGAAGAGCACTATTTTGTTTAGGTTTGGTGGTCTGCGGTCTCAAGAAGCAGGAAAAATGAGACCTTCTGTCTTACTGCTGCCCATGATTCCTGTCCATTAATCCTGTCACATGCTGAAACAAATCTGTCCTCTAACAATAAGCATTCACATGATCCCTGAGGCAGCTATAATTAAATGATGAAAAAGGCATTCTTCTGTTCCTGGGTTTCTAATTAGGGTCATGGTCCTGATTCGTTCAGCAACATATCCTGTAACTTTTGAGATACACTGGCTTATCCATGTAGCAGACTACTGTCCCTAATTCTTTCTAAAAATGTCTCACATTTTCAGGCAGGGTATGTCTGTTTAAGATTAAAAACAAGTGCATATGTCTCCTAGTTTACCTGGTTTCACATGCAAATCTCAGGATTCCCAGCATTGGGCTGTTGGTGGTTGCAGTTTGTGGAAGTGGGGTGACTGTTTCATATGGGTAGGAGGGGGTTGACTAGCTGCTTAATATTTAATCACTTGTGCCAGCTAGCCACATAAGCAAACTGGTTACAAAAGGGTGTAACTCTTATTATCTGGTCCCAGACCCAGGTCAGAGTTCAGATTAGTGACACATCTTATATTAGATCCTAAAACATGTAAATAATCTGAAAACAGCACTGACAGCCAACAAACAACGATACGTTTTGTAAAGGTGTGTTTTGAGAAATTTTTAAGAATCATGTTGTGATGATGGGGGAAGGACCTGGCATTGTTTTGTTTTTAGGGAAGGGCCTGGGGACATGAATGGTTAATGGTATGAGGCCTTTCCTAAGGCTCTGGTTAATAAAAAAAAAGTATAGGAAGCATGAAACATAGAAATAGAAACAGAAAAGTGATGGTAGAAGGAGACCAAGGGTCCATCTAGTCTGCCCATGAGACACCTATACAGATCCCTGGGCCTAACCCCCCCTTCTGCTTTATGCCCCCAATTGCTTCTGTGTCTCTCGTTCTTGCCCCTCAACTTCTACTCGTGACCTCTAGTGTTGGAGTCAGTAACTCTGCTGAACAGGTCAGAGAAGGGTGCCTTATTTATTCCAATAAGGAACTTGTATGTTTCAATCATGTCCCCTCTCTCCCTCCTAGCCTCCAGTGAGAACATATTCAGTGCTTCTAGACACCCCTTGTATGGGTGCCCTTAGAGGCCCTAAATCATCTTGGTTGCCCTTCTCTGGACACACTCCAACCTGTTTTTATCTTTCTTTAGATGGGGGCTCCAAAACTGGACACAGTACTTAGGATGAGGTCTTACCCAGGAATCTTAGAGTGGGAGTATTACCTCTCTGCTCCTGCTGTCAAATCCCTTTGCTATGCACCCCAGCGTTCTGCTGGCCTTGCTGTAAGCTGTGTTGCATTTGCTGGTCTGTTTAAGAGTATTGAAAATGATGACTCTTCGGTCCTGTTCTTCCTGCAAGGCACAGGCTAGGCTCCATTAACCCAGTGTACTGTCCATTGGTTCCCTTTACTCAGATGCATAACCTTGCATTTTTATGTTGCTTGCACGCATGTGCAAGAAACATAGTGCCATCATCGGAGATTTCGTCGGTGTGTCACCTCCTCCTCCAATTCAGTCAGTGAGCTGGCAGATGCGACCCCTGTAAGCCAATGCATTTTGGAGCTGTCTATGACACGCTCCAAAATGCAGTGGCATACAGTTGAAAGGGGGAGCTACGCTTCAGTGAGCACCGATAAGAAGCGTAGCTTCCCCCGCCACACGCAGGCGTGCGCGCCCCCGCACGTACTGTGTAGCCGACGGGGTGACCAATCCCCGCCAGCTGAGCTGTGTCGTCCCTCCCCCATAGTTGGTGCCATGCTGGGAGCCCACCCCAGCGTGGCAATCAGTCCTTTGGCCGACGGGGGTGCCCAATCCCCATGGGCTGAACAGCCTCCCGTCCTTGTGCCATGCTGGGAGCCCACCCCAGCATAGCAAAGCATCCACGACATTTTTTTTTTAAACCTATAAAACAAAAGCGATTCGTGTCGACCCCCACAACCCACCCACCACTGTGCACCCAGCCTCCCCACACCCCTCACCCCATACTTACCTCCGGACTCCGGTGAGCGATCTTCGGTGGACGGGAACACGTCTGCACTCTTCAAAGCCGATCGCGAACTGGAAATGCTGGTAAGCTGTATAATGGGCTAGATGGGGGTTCAACTTTATTGCATATCTCAGGCATTTTTGAATTTTTGCGAAATTTTCAACATGGAGTTTTTAGGACCCCTTCTCATGAATGATGTCACTGTCATGGTGTTATTTGGGCCCGAAGGGTGATTTCACACAGTGACTGTGCAGTGACTGCGAAATCACCCTTTGGACCTGAATACCACCATGACAGTGACATCATTCATGAGAAGGGGTCCCAAAAACCCCATGTTGAAAATGTGGTCCAAAATTCCAAAAAATGACTGTTTTACGAGCGTGGATGCGCAGTTCCTACGCAGGCTCGTAAGTTCGCGAAATTTCAATATTTTCACTCCAGATTTTCAACATTGCCATTTTACCACACCTTCTTATGAGTAGTACAGCTGTCATTTTTCACATCTCACCCAAAATGTGTTTCTGCCTTGTAGCACAGAATGGCGCAGTCGGTGTGCGAAATCAATGTTCGGGACAAATTAAGAAAATCACAGTGACACTGTTCATGAGCAGAGGTCTTAAAATGGCTATGTTGAAATTTGGTGAAAAAAATTCCTAAAAAATTACTGTTTCTGACGTGCGTTGCGTAGTTCCTCATGAGGCTTGTAAGTTCTCAAATTTTCAATATTTTCACTCCAGATTTTCAACATTGCCATTTTACCACACCTCCTCATCTCCTCATGAGCAGTACAGCTGTCAGTTTTCACATCCTGCCCAAAACATGTTTCCGCCCATGTAGCGCACAATGGCGCAGTCGGTGTGCGAACTCAGTGTATGGAACACATTAAGAAAATCACAGTGTCACTGTTCATGAGCAGAGATCTTAAAATGGCAATGTTGAAAATTTGGTGAAAGAATTCTAAAATGACTGTTTGCAGTGCGTTGCACAGTTCCCACGCATGCTTTCGTGAGGTTTGCAATTTTCAATATTTCCACTCCAGATTTTCAACATTGCCATTTACCACACTCCTTATGAGCAGTGCAGCTGTCATTTTCACATCCTGCCAAAGCGTGTTTCCGCCCATGTAGCGCACAATGGCTGATCGATTGTGCAAACTCAATGTATGGGACACATTAACAAAATCACACTGACACTGTTCATGAGCAGAGGTCTTAAGACGGCTATGTTGAACATTTTGTGAAAAATTTCCTAACAATGACTGTTTTACGAGCGTGCGTTTCGCAGTTCCTACGCATGCTCGTAAGTTCGCAAATTTTCTATATTTGCACTCCAATGACTTCCAAATACCTAAACAGCACATAGAAGCAAGCAACATTCGGCATTGACAAATGCTTGTTTGTGTTGAATCTCAGTTGCCAGATGTTAGACCATCTTTCTAGCCTCTGTAGGTCTTTTTATAGGTCCCTAACTGCCTCCTCGCAGTCCACCCATCCTCCCAGCTTGGTATTGTCTGTGAATGGGGAAATTTTGCCCTGAATACCTATGTTGATGTCACTGATAAATGCATTAAACAGGACTGGCCCCAACACTGAGCCTTGAGGCACACCACTAGTGACCACACCTTCATCTGACCTCTCCCTGTTGACTATCACTTTCTGTTTTCTGTCCATTAGCCAATTTCCTACCCACCTGACTATGCTCTGGCTGTACCCATGTCCTCTGACTTTTTCAGCAGGTGGTTGTGCAGCAATGAGTCAAAGGCCTACTCCAGTCTCTTGGCACTACCCCTGACAGAAGTGAACTGTTGAACAAATGTGCCAAGGGATGTGCCATCTCTCCCGCCAGTTCCTTTAGCACCCTCAGGTGTATTCCATCTGGCCCTAGTGATTTGTCTTCCCGAGCTGTTCCAGGGCATCTCTAACCCTGCTGATGGTGACTGACAGTGTTTCCATTTGTAGGTCCCCTTTGTCAGCATCCTTGATGCCACTGTCTGGTATAGGGCTGATGTGTTCCTTTGTGAACACGGAGCAGAAAAAGTTATTCAAAGAACAGTGGCCTTCTGTCTGTTCTCCACAATTCTGTCACTATGTTTGAGTCTAACTATTCCTCTCCTTTTCTTTCTTTTTTCTTTTATATATATGTCTATTCCCTGCTTTAACCCCCCTGCCAGCCGAAGCTCCGTTGCAGCCTTAGCTAATCTCATAATACTCATCGCTTCTTTATTTTTCTGAACATAAGCTCACCATTCACAGTCTCCCGAGGTTCTTTTACAGTTACTGAAGGCCTCCCTTTTGGTCCTTACTGCTGTCCTGACTTGGTTAGTGAACCATGTGGGATATTTATGATTTTTCTTTTTTGTCACTGTCCTTACGCACATCTTGGTAGCCTCCAGTATAACCAGCCTCATGTGTCTTTCACCTCTAAATGCTCATACATCACTGACAGTTTGCTCCTGACTACTTCCCTCATTTTGTCAAAATTAGCTCCTTTGAAGTTTAAAATCTCCGCCCTGGATTGAGATTTTTCTACCCTTAAGGCCAACTCAATTCATAAAGAGTTGTGATCGCTGTTGGCCAGTATCTCCCCTACCACTGTAACACTTACTACCTCAGAATTTATGAGGACCAAATCCAGGATGGTGTCCAGCTTAGGGCATTAAGTAGCTGTGTAATTAGGCAGACTTGTTGGGCATCAACCACCTTTTGACTTCTAGAAGAACTAGCCACTTGGAATACCCCAGTCAACATCGGGCATCTTCAGGTCTCCTACTATCACTGTATCTCCTTTTTGTTTTACACCTCTGATTTCCCCTAGAAGCTTATCATCCCTGCCCTCAGCTTGCCACACCTATGTAGACCCTCTCCCCTGTTGCCGAGCTGAGTTACACCCAAGGGAATTCCATACCCTCCTTTTTGTTGATATTGACTAAGATGGCATTTATTCCATCTCTTACATATAATGCTACCCCTGCCCTTCCTTCTATCCTGTCTGAATAGGGCATAGCCTGGGACTGGACGGTCCCAGGCATTTTTCTCTGATTCCCAAGTCTCTGTGATGGCCACCAGGTCCACTTGATACTCTGCTATCATTGTCTGCTGGTCATTTGTCTTGTTACCCAGGCTTCTGGCGTTGATGCATATCGCTTTCCATAGTCTGGTATCCTTGCTTTTTCTAACTACTTTTGGTTTTGCCTTCTGGCCTGTGGCTGCATGGCTTCATGTATAGTCCCCTATATGCTTCAGTAAAGAGACCTAGGTCACAAGACACATGATCAACACTCTTAAACACTTGTTTTCTTCTCTGTTCAGCTCTGCAGTGCCTGTCTTGTCTGTAATTGTATTTCTTGCTGTCTCACCAGCACTGATCACCCAGGAGGGCTCTCTTGTTTCATCTTCCCCCCCATGTTATAAAGACACGTTTAGTAGGGTTGGGCAGACCCAAAAAGGTCCTGACCCTTATTATCAGGATCAGGATCCAGGTCAGAGTCCTGATAAGTTCTGATTCGAATCAGAACCTTTTGTAAAATGTGATGAAAGCTGCAAATCTGCTATATAACTGCATAAAATGACACTGACATATGTGACACACACATAGAATTATAATCAGCATTTCAGGATATGAAAACTGTGAGTTTATAGCACTGATGTGCAGGTCAATTGAATATGGCAGTCATGCAGTTGATCTCTGTCTGTTCCCTGTCTCAGAGTCAGTAGTACTAGAACTATAAACTGATCTGTCTGGCCTCAGGAGGAATACCATTCCCATTTAGTAGCACACACTATACAATGGACATATCATAGAACTGCAGAAACATAGAATGTGACGGCAAATAAGGACCGCTTGGCCCACCCAGTCTGCCCATTTCCCTACCTATTGAATAAGCTGCAGGTTTTGGCTAACCTACAGCCTACTTCCTCCAAACGGATATCAGTTTGTTATTGTTGCACCAGTTCCTTCTCTGCTCCACTGAAAGTCATGCAGTTATTTTCTATGGCATGTGGTCCCCTCCACCCACCCACCCAAATTGATGACACATTTAGGGACCCCCGACCAAAAAAATAACTGCATGTCCTTAGGAATCCAGAAACCTAGCTACTGTGTTGGAAGGGACAGTGTGGCTGTAAGGTCAAGCCTGTACTGAGTGGGCAGAGACCTATATTCAGGCAATCCAAAAATACAAAAAGTTGACAAGTTCATTAATGCATGCTGAATAAAGTATGCCATTATGTTCAGACAATCCAGAAATTAGGACATACATAAAACATTTTGCCATCAGTGTCAACTACAGGCAGTCCAGAAATTACACAAATCCATTAGGACATGCTGCGAAAAGTGTGCCATCAGGTTCAGGGTGTGCCATCAGGTTCAGGCAGTCTACAAATTACAGAAGTCCATCAGGACATGCTGCGAAAAGTGAGCCATCAGGTTCAGGCAGTCCACAAATTACACAAGTCCATCAGGACATGCTGCGAAAGGTGTGCCATCAGGTTCAGACAGTCCACAAATTACACAAGTCCATCAGGACATGCTGCGAAAGGTGTGCCATCAGGTTCAGGGTGTGCCATCAGGTTCTAGCAGTCCACAAATTACACGAGTCCATCAGGACATGCTGCAAAAAGTGTGCTATCACGTTCTAGCAGCCCAAAAATTACACAAGTCCATTAGGACATGCTGCGAAAGTGTGCCATCAGGTTCAGGCAGTCCAAAAACTATCAAAGTCTGTTAGGACATGCTGAAAACATTGTGCCATCAGGTAGACAAATTGTGTAGGCCACATATGGGCTTACTTGAGAACTGATTTATTTTTCTGAAAAACTATGATCTTTCTACTCTTCCAAGTAGTCATCTTTGAGGTCACCACAAAATGTATTTGCTGTCTCCAGGTCATAGGTGTTCCCAGTCAATGGAAGGTTTACTTTTAAGAATGTTAACTTCTCAACATTTTCTGGTAGTAGCCTAGATAGTGTATCTGTTACCACATTTCCTACACAGCTAAAGAGTCGCTCAGAAAATACACTAGTTGGAGGACAGGCCATGTACTTCAATGCTACCTGCACAAGTGCAAGCCATACAGGTTCCTTGTTTTGCCAGTACTTAATGGGATCTTCATTCCATTCAATACCTTTTTCTGCTAAATAACAGTCAGCCATGGCTGGGCAGAAGCAGAGACATATGGAGAAGGAAGGGATGATTTTTCAAGGATGACGGCATCCAAGTGAACCCAAAGACGACTGCTAAGTGTAGAGTGAATGGCAGCAGCTGATTGTTTTGTAGCCTGACTGAGAAGAGAAAGCTGTGAAGGTACAGGAGGAATGGATGAGGGGGATGCATCTGTTGCCATGTTTTTTTTTTTCAAAAGCAAATCTACTTCCTGAATGATTTTCTCTCTGCAGTTTTGGAACACATTTGGGTCATACTGTAAGAGGTGTTTCATCTTGTACCTTGAGTCTAGTTCTGTTGCAATAATGTAATGTTCTGCCACAAGCATTTCTCCAAGTTTTTCATCATCTCTGACTTTTTTAATCATTCTATGTACTATGTCTTTTTTTATTCTGGGTGGCAAGTCCCTTTCAGTTGCACTAGACTCTCCCATCTGAAACTGGCTTTTTGTACCTTCCAACTCATCCCTGACTGCATTCAGTTGAAATCTAGGAATCTTGATCAATGGGATTATTTGGCTGAGTGTGGCACTGTTGGAACTCACTTCCTTCGTAATTTCCTCAAAGGGTTGCAGTATCTTGAAAAGAAGTTCTAAAACAGCCCACTGCTGAGGAGTAATGTACTCATCAGCATCCCCTGTGCCATTCTCTAGTATATACTGTCTTACAGCCTTTTTTTGCTCCAGCAGTAGTTGAAACATGTAAAAGGTAGAGTGCCACCTTGTTGCAATATCCTGGATGAATGTATTAGGAGGCAGTCTGTGCTCTTCTTGTATGGTCCGAAGACGTTGACGTGCTTTGCTGGAGTGGCTGAAATGTGTGCATATTCTTTTTGCCACATATGTGAGAGCCTTTATATCTCTGTCCTCTTCCATAAATCCATAAACAATCAAATTTAGGCAGTGTGCAAAACATCACATGTGGACAAAGCCCCCATCAGACAATGCTTTCTTTATGTTTGAGCCATTGTCAGCCACAATAAAACCTACAGAAAGCCCTTGTGATATAAGCCAGTACTGTATCTCTATTGAATTCTTCCAGGATGTTTGAAGCTGTGTGATCTTGCGGGGATATACTGGATGTGAAGGGAAGCCAGTTTCAGAGGGGAATTATCAGTGTCACTACAGGGAGTAAATGATACCCAATGCGCAGTCAGTGACATAAATAGTTCTGGCTGGCAGCTTGTCCATATGTCAGTAGTCAGATGGACAACCCAAGCAACTGCATCTTTTAATGCATTTTTCAGCTTAGCAATTACTAAATCATACATCTGTGGTATTGCAACATTCAAAGAAATATTTCCTGGATGCAATATTGTAACATGGTGACAGGTGATTCAAAAGCCTTTTGAATCCTACATGCTGCACAATTCTGTAAGGCTGTAAGTCCAGTGCTATCAGCTCTGAAATTAGTTTTGTTATAGCAATTGCCTCCGGATGAGTATGCTGGTACTTAGCTTTATGTTGAATTGTTTCTGAAATGGAGAGCTGTCTTCCAGCAGTTGAGGTTTTCAGATGGCCAACATTAGGAGTGCTGGCTGATGAGAAGGGCAAAAGGGGACTGTCTGTAGTTCTTATTCTATAAGAAGACTGAGAAGGAGTTGACAGTACAACTGAAGCAGCAGGGCTGCTGCTATCACTTGATATAACAGATGCAGCAATTGTAGTCTGACTTAACTCTGCCTGCATGTTGCCTTCTTTCTCTCTGACCAAAAAATCATGCCTGAGACGTAATGGGTGACATCTCTCTAAATGTCTTTTTAATGCTGAGGTACCCAAAGCACCTTTTTTGCTCCCTCTGCTGATGGTCTTTTAACATATAGAGCAGACTGCTCGTAACTCATTATTGGCAGCCAGAGAAAAATAAGACCACACATAAGATGTCACCTTTTCTGGTTTATTACCAGGCATAGTACACTGCCCTCCTTTGTTACTTCTACTATGTTGTTCTTTCTCAACACTGGGACGTTGCTCTTCATGGCATTTTTCTGTATCACCATTATCATCATCCAGCAGCTCCTCCAGGCCAATAACAGAACCTAAATCTGAATGCATTGCCCCCATATCCTGTTTCTCTTGCACCTGCACCATGCTGTTCATGCCCAAACTGCCCATCTCATCCAAGTCCAAATCATCACATTCATCCTGCATCTGTGCAACTGCCTCCTCTACCTCATTCGGGCTTTCCATTTGTTTCTAATTTTCTCCCTCCTTGTTTACATCTTCCATTACGTAACCATTACTCTTATCAGAGCTAGATTTCTCCTTCTCCTCTATTTCATTTAAATCTGTACTGGTACTACAGTACACATAGGTATCATATCTTGGCTTGTCACTCCTTGTGGTGCCAACTACTCCTTTAGTTTTAACTAAGGTAGTTTTGGCCTTTCCTGTCTGTTTGGACAGCATTGTGGAAGAACCACTACTGCTACTGGATGAAGTCCCAGCAACTGGTCTTATTCCAGTTAGACTGTGCAGTGTTGTTTGTGCCATATGTTTCCCCATACCTTTCCCCATTTCAGCCTCCACCTCGCCCTGTCTGGTGAACATTTCCAGTTTTTTTTTAATTATTCACAAAAATACTTTTTCCAGTATGTGTTTTCTTTTTATTTATTCCTCTCAGTTGTTCCCAAGTTCCTCAGCCCACTAGTACAGGTTCAGTCTCACAACCAGTGTCCCCCTTCCACCACAATAGCTAGGTTTATTTTTATGTTTGCTTGCACGCATGTGCAAGAAACATAGTGCCATCATCTGAGATTTTGTAAGTGTAGCACCCTGTCTTCCAGTTCAGTCAGTGTGTTTGCAGGCATGGCCACAGTTCACCAATGAATGCTGCAGCTGTCTGTGACAGCAGTTGAAAATGCAGTGCCATATAGTTGAAAGGGAGAGCTCCGCTTCAGTGAGCAGTGCTAAGATAGTGTTGATTAGCATATTGCCAGCAATCCTGCTTGTCTGTTGGCTCAATTAACCCCCCCAAAAAGAAACAGACTTCCAGTTGCCATGCTGGGAGTCCACCCCAGCATGGCACACATCTGTATGGCCGACAGGGGTGCCCAATCCCCCATCGGCTCCACTGCCCCCCCAAAAAAATCTTCCAGTCACCACACTGGGAGCCCACCCCAGCGTGGCACAAGTCCCATGTCATCGTCCTCGGCTCCACTGCCCCCCCCCAAAAAATCTTCCAACTGCCATGCTGGGAGCCCACCCCAGCATGGCACAAGTCCCACGTCATCTTCCTTAAAAGAAAACTAACACCTGAAAAGAAAAAAATGGTCCCTCATTGATTGTCTTGTCCCCCAACTTGAACCCACCCTCTGTGCATCAACCTCCCCACACCCCCACCTCACCCCATACTTACTTCCGGAGGCCAGCGAGATGATCTTCGGTGGACCGGGAACACGTCTGCACTCTTCAAAGCCGACCGCAAACTGAAGAATTGCCGGTAAGCTGTATAATGGAATAAATAGGGTTTTTTCCAATGTTGATGCATATCTCAGGCACTTTTTGGAATTTTGGCACCAAATTTTCAACATGGGGATTTTGGGACCCCTCCTCATGAATACTGTCACTGTCATGGAGTTAATCGGCCCCAAAAGGTGATTTTGCGGTTACTGTGCAGAACCACCTTTTGGGACTGATTTACGGAATGACAGTGTCACAGTTCATGAGTAGAACCTAAAAACCCTATGTTGAAAATTTGCGTGAAAATTAAAAATGGCTGATTTACGTGCGTATGCTGACAGTTCCTACGAACCTCATAAGTTCACAAATTTTTTAGATTTTCACTCCAGATTTTCAACATTGCCATTTTACCACCCTCCTTATGAGTAGTACAGCTGTCATTTTTCACATCTCACCCAAAATGTGTTTCCGCACATGTAGCGCACAATAAGCGCCAGTCGGTGTAATGAAACCAATGTTTGGGACAGATTAAGAAAATCACAGTGACACTGTTCATGAGCAGAGGTCTTAAAATAGCTATGTTAAAAATTGAGTGACAAAATCCATAAAATGACTGTGTTACAAGTGAGCATTGCGCAGTTTCCACGCACCCTCGTAAGTTCATGAATTTGTAATATTTTCAGTTCAGATTTTCACCACTGGCATTTTTCCACACTTCCTTATGAACAGTAGAGCTGTCATTTTTCACACCATGGCCAAAATGTGTTTTTGCACTTCCAGCGCAGAGATGCGTGGTCGCTATGGGAAATCACTGTTTGGGACAGATTAAGAAAATCACAGTGACACTGTTCATGAGTGGAGGTCCCAAAATGCCTGTGTTGACAATCTGCTGTAAAAAATCCCCAAATTAATTACATTACGGATGTGCGTTGCACAGTTTCTACGCATGCTCATGACTTCACCAGTTTTTAAAATATTTTCACTGCAGATTTTCAACATTGCCATTTTTTACACCTCCCTATGAGCTGTACAGCTGTCATTTTTCACATCCTATTCAAAATGTGTTTTTGCACCTCTGATGCCAAATGGTGTAGTCGCTGTGCAAAAGCAGCTTTCGGCTAACGAACTGATATTGCCACTGTTCATGAGGTGGGGGTCACAAAACAACCATGTTGAAAATTTGGAGTGAAAATACCAACGAACGCCTGAGGCATTAGGGTTTCTGACCATAATGCCCCACACTGTAGAGAATGACAGGCATCTGGGGTGTGACTTGGGATTGTCACCTGTAATGCTCATACCATTCCACCCCCACTCACACCCTGCAGCCAGTGAGAGGCATTGAACTGTGCCTTGGACTCTTTGGCCCCAAAGTTCACCCCATTCTCCTATACAGCACCCATCTCACCATATTTCCTGATGGAATGGGGTGAACATAAGGGCCAAAGACCCCAAGGGACACCATGACACTTGTCGGTGTCTGCAGGGTAGGGTGTGGTGAAATGGCGTTGCCGTTATGCCTGACAGCCCAAATGCACACCCCAATGCCTGTCAGTCTCTGCAGGGTGGTGGTGGGGTTGGCTTCAGTTCAGTACTTCTCTGCCATTCTTATTATGCAGCTCTGTAAGTCCTACACTACCAATGCCAATGCCAATGCCAGCAAGCAAACATTTGGCATTTACAAATGCTTGTTTTTAAATGGCGCACACACAACTGTTTTTCCTGTAGATATTATCTTTTTATTTAGTCCTTTCAGTTGTTCCAAAGTTCCTCTGCCCACTCAGTACAGGCTCGGCCACACAGCCACTGAGCCACACTTCCTCTTTCACAACTGTAGCTAGATTTTTTTAATGAGACAAAAATGCTTTTTCCTTTACATAGCTTGTTTTTATTTGACAATAAGCCAGCAGCAATGGTATGAGCAGTAAACTGTGTAATATATTCACAACTGGTAGTGGTGTCCCACAGGCAAACTGGCAAATGTGAGACACAACTACTGTACAGTATACAGAAATTTTTAATTATTTTTTATAAATGCCTCCCAGGCAAGACAAAGTACAGTACTCTAGTCATTTCAGACACACAGGAGAATGGGGGGCTGGGGACTAAAACTAATTGATTCTGACTGTTCTTTTTTTTTCTTTTTAATTAAGGTACCTGCTGCAGTTTTTAGGCTTTAAATGAAGCAAAAAGCAATGCTAACTTGAAACGAACCACAGGAGAGATAGACTCAAGCACTGAGTGAGCAGCAGTGAGCACTCAAAGCTTCCAAGTTCGAACCTGCCAGGTTGATGGTGAATGATCTGTTTTTTTTTTTCTGTCTCCTATTCCCAGTTTGTTCTTTTCTAGTAAGCCTGCTTGTTTGTTTTGTTTTTGAATACAGTTCTGGTACTTGCACTAGTTTGTAGGCTTTAAGTTGACAATCACAGAAAAAGCAGAACAGACAAGGCTTGATAACCACTAGAGTCAGGCTGGTCACTGTAAGTGACAAGCACTCAAAGCTTCCCAGGCCCCAAAGGGCAGGTTGATATTTTTTTTGTGTACGTCTTTTATATCACCCTTTTTTCATTTTAGTTGTTACTCAGTGTTTTATTTTTTAAACAGAAGTAAGTCACTCACTGGATGCCTTTGCTGAAGGTAAACTGATACCACATAATAAAGGAATAGTGCATGACAGGGTGTGTGTCGTGCTGGGATAATGCCACTCTTGGGGGGGGTTGGACATGAGGCCACAGGCCAAATGCTTCCAATGTCCCAGGAGTGGCATTATCCCAGCAAGACACACATCATGGAATGCATTTTTCCTATTATACAATGGCTTGTTGTTATATATAAAATAAAAAAAAAATTTGAAAGAATGTCTTTATTAGTGTGGAAAAATATTTTTGTTTCTTAAGAGGAGATGGAAAGAAAGAGGTGGTCATCTGCATTGGTTCACAGTGGCAAGACAGGCAAGGCAAAATTTATTTAAAAGACACCCAATCCTGGAGGCTCTGGGCACCATACAAAATAGATAAAACATCACAAATTTTAAACAAGAAAAAAAATAAAATAAATAACTCAGCAAATAATTTCAGGTTCGTACTACAGTTTATGGTTTTATCCCATTAAAGCTTGGGAAAATAGGTCGGCTGACTGCTTAGACTAGACCTGTGGCATTATGCTGGGATAATGCCATGGGTCCAGCCCCAAACTGACCAATCACAGTCCAAGATTCTTTCTTGCCATTCTATAATACAAAATAAAGAAAGCTCAAAGCTCTGTCTCTAAGTCTGTATATCTCTTATATGCAGTCAGCCATGCACTGAGTAATTCTTGCCACACACACAGCCTTATATACCTGTATGCCACCTGACCAACATACAGCTAATCAGGTGGCAGGGGTATGTCACTGTCATGTTAGTCTGTGTGTGGTGCAAGCACAATCACTTTAAAGGAGATGGTAATGAATTGTAATCTGTATTTTTTTCTAAAGACCTTCCAAGCGCTGGAAAAAAGGGAAAATATATGTTGCTTTTATTAACATGCATTACCCATCTATATGACCTCTACACCTCTATAAGCTCTAACACTCTGTCCTTTCCATTCCATGCTACATTAATCTCTCTTGCAACCCCACCCCCCCACTAGCACTGTTTGCGCATCACCTGGGGTCTCTGCACCCTCCTCTTGTCTAGCAGCCCCCATCTTAAACAATCTCTCTTCCCTGAGCCTGCATTTTTGCACTCGCTCAACCCCCCGACCTGCTTTTGTCCTGCCATTTCTGTGCCTGGTACCAGCTGCCAGACAATTACCCTCCCATTTCACACCTTCTAATGTTGTTCCAGCCGTCCTCTCACATCCACCTTTCTTTCTTTGTTAGCAGTTTCCTCCCTCCTTTTTTTATGCCTTGGTAGTCCCTGATAAATTGGGCCTAACCTCCTCTCCCTCCTCTCCATAGGATCCAATCATCATCAGCACAGGGCACAGAAGCGGCTGTTGCCACAGCGCCTCCAACCAACTGCTGCCCCACATTCTCAGCCAACTCACTCAGCTGTGATATCGAATCCAGCAGGTACCTTGCCTCAGTGAATCCCAAGCCCTTCCAGCAGCTAGCTGATTGGTCCTCGCCTGCTGAGCACTTTGGTGATTGGATGCCACAGACTCCACAGCCTGCTGATTGGTTGTCTCACTATCCTCAGTAACTGCTGCCTGACTTGGAGTGAGGAGCACGGCTTTGTCTACACCTGCTCAGCATCAGGATTGCATTTTTGTGTTTATGCCTATAATATTTTCTCCCACCCACCCGCTAACCCCGGCCGCTATTAAATACAGACAAACCCCACCCTCCCTCCCTCTTTGCTCCTCCTACCATCTGCATTCTGCCTGCCATCTATCCCTTGACATTTTCTACCACTCACCCTACGTCGGTCCTTTGCTACACGACCTTTCCTAGTCACTAGCAGGATGACAGGGCTGTTCTTAATCACCAGCCTCAGGTTAAAACTCCCTAGCCTAGGAATGCACAGTCCTGCACAGTGTACTTTACCTCTCCTTCTAATACTTCTTAGCCTGCATGGTTATTGTAAAAGCCCCAGCACCAAAAGTGAGGTAAACCACATTTTTGACTTTGGCTCCTACCGTCAATATCACAGTGGCTGCACCTCTGGGAACTTTTTTGACATCATTAAGGGTCCTTGGTCTCCCCTTATGAACCATCCACAGAAACCTGAACTGACAGAGGCTCCTGACCCTCCTTGTACCACTGCTCCTTTTGACCACTTCCTACTCCTCACCGTGACTTGTAAAGGGAAAAAAGAGCCGTGGAACTAAAAGGACTGCTAAGTACTCATGAAAACTGCTCAGAGAATACCTCCTCAGACTTCCCTTCCTGCCGCTTGTACTTGCGTGTAACATTCATCCCAAACCTGGACCCAACAGCCAGTCCCCAAGGGGCACTCCTCTTAAGCAGGGTATGATAACACTAGCCTCAATCAACATTTATAGTCTTTTGAGCAAAATTGATTCCCTTAAAGTCTGGGTTGCATTGCATGATCCTGACATTCTTTCCATTGTTGAAACCTGGCTGTCCCCTAAAATCCCTGACTCTGCAGTAGCTCTCCATGGATGTACTCTGTTCAGGTTGGATAGGCCCTCCAAGCATGGTGGGGGCTGTGCCATCTATGTAAAAAACTCCCTAAAGGGGTTGGCAGTGCCTGGAATAGACATTTGGTGCCCCTCACAGATCCTAGCAATTAAAGTGCTCCTGGGGCACACTGTAAAACCCTCACGGTCTGCTCAATTTATATACCCCAAAAGACTCCACTGCAATCTTATATAATATCCTGGATTATTTCCGTGCTCAAACTCACATCCGGGAAACAATTCTCCTGGGAGATTTCAATACAAACTGACTGTCCCCAAACACTGGTCCAATAAAGGATGCTTTATGTGCTCTCCACCACTCCCAGTTTGTCGTCTCCCCTACTAGAATAAAGTACAGGACTGGAACAGGTACCACACTGGACTGGATAATCTCCAATCATCTGGAGCACATAAATAACATAGTCATCCACCTTGACTCCCTCAGTGACTACTCCCCTATCTCTTCAGCTGGACCAACAAATTTCATATTCCACCACCTAGAATTATATTCAATAGAGTGCTAAAAATGGCCACCTTGATCTCTTAAAAAACAGCTTTGTGACCAGGACTGGTCTCTATTGGACTCCACTGATGATATAAACATGGCTCTCGAACACTTTATTATGGTCTTCAATGCAGCCTGTGACTCTCATGCATCTTTCAAAAGGATGAAAATCCATGGGATTACTCATCTCTGGATTACTCCTGACATCATAACCAGCATAAAACAAAGGAACCACCTATGGCACTGAGCCAAAGTCTCCGGTAACCCAAGGGACCTGCAATTATATAAAGCTGCAAGGAATGCCTGCACTCGGGCTATCCAGCAGGCCAAGAATAAACTCCACAAAGTGATGCTTACCAGTACGTCGGGGATAGCATAAAATTCTGGTCAAACATCAATGATATCCTTGGCAAATAACAGAAAGTGTCACCCTGTACGATAAATCTGGATGGCATACCAACCTTGGAACTGCTTAAAATTGCAAATGCCTTTAATGACACCTTCACTAAGTTGAGCAGTGTTCTCCTGCATGACTGCTATGATGATACACCAGCATATCAAAATGCAGATGAGGCTGCCGGACATCCCCATTTCTACTTCAAGGGGGTCTCCATTACCCAGATCCAAAAACTCCTGACTAAGGTTCTGCAAAAGTCCAGATATAGTGATGACTCACTGGACCTCAGACTTACTGCTCTTACCTTATATGAAGAACTACTACCCATCATGAAGATTAGTAACCTCTCCCTAACCCTGTCTCAATTCCTGCAGGTATGGAAAATGGCCCTTGTGACCCCAATACATAAATCTGGTGATCGGGCCTTGCTAAGCAACTACAGGCTCATATTAATCCCCCCCCATCAAAAGTACTGGAGCATATTGTTGCTAATCAACTGGTGGAATATCTCGAAAAATATTCCATCCAATGCCCACAACAACATGGTTTCCAAAAAGGGCACAGAACCTCCATGGTGCTCCTTGAATTCACCAGCCACATTCATCAATCTTTTGACCAAGGTAAACTAGTTGGAGCAGCCTTCATAGACTTAATGAAGGCTTTTGACACAGCTAACAACCCACTCCTCCTTGGTCAATTAACTAAAATTGGAATCTCTTGCGAATCACTGAACTGGTTCAGAAGCTATCTGGATGGCAGGACACAATGGGTGAAAATAGCCAATGTCACATCTGACCAAGTGGTCATCAGGTCAGGGGTGCCACAAGGCTCAATGCTGGGTCCGCTTCTCTTCAGTATCTTCCTGAACAACTTTCCTGCAGCACGTCACCTAAGGTCCCTTCTTTATGCTGATGACACAGTCATCTATACATCCCACATTGACCCCAGCCTTCTTGAAAGAGAGCTACAGGTTGGATTCAAACAAGCTGAGCAATGATTTAGTATGCACAAACTAGTACTGAACCATAAGAAAACTAAAGTATTGCTGTTCTTGTCCACCTGCGGCAAGTGCAAATCTCACACTCTTACTGTCAGAAATAGCCTAGGAACACCCCTCAAACAGATCCAGCACTTCAAGTACCTAGGTGTTACCCTGGATAGTAATCTAACCTACATACTACTTGTCAGGACAGCCAATGTTAGGATAGGGTTACTCTACAGACACAGAATGTGTCTAATGCTGGAAGCCCTTAAACTTGCAATCCACAGCTCAATCCTATCAGTCATTGATTATGGCCTGGTCATTTAGAGCGCTGCCTCCTCCACATCACTCAGAAGGTTAATGGTCACCATGAACAAGGTATGCAGACTCTACATTGGTGCCCATCACCTCACCCACACATGTGAGCTCTACTCACAATCTGGGTGGCTCCAACTTGCCAGCAGGATTAAATACCAGACATGCCTGCTTACAAAAAAGCTCTCCTTGGGCTCCTCCCATCAGGGGTAGTAAACCTCCTGAACAAATCCACCAAGACCAAAACACCTGCTCATCTACTACTGATCTCCTTCTACTTCTCAGGTGCTGGACTTGGCAATGTCAATGGACCTTCCTGTACCAGGGACCACACTGGTACAACAGTCTATACTCTGAATTAACTAACCTTATGGAGATGGGGCACTATAAGCAACTACTTCGGCAGCACCTTGCAACTGAAAACCATTGTGACTGCATCCTATAATATAAAGGTCCTACCAGCTTCCTGCCCCCCTCCTGCCCAGACTCACCTCTCATTAAATCCCTTCTCACTCTCCCTTACTCTTCCCTATCTTCCTCTTTCTCACTGTCCCTCTCAGCTACTTTTATACACATCCACTGCTAACAGTCAGCCTTAGGTGGTGTTCAACATATTCAACTATCAGTTCCTCATACTATACTGCCTTACTTATGTTGTATGCTGTATTACCAGTGCTTGTTGGAATCAAAATATTTCTACTTTTGCTGTTTAATGATGTTTTGTTATTGCAAATTTTTGTTGCTTGTATATTGCTTATTTTAGCTTCCCTTCATCTGTTTGTTACCCCAATGCCACCTACGTGGAACCTTTGTAAATGAGCTATGTTTAGCTCAAATGTATTTGTAATCCAAGATAAAATAAATAAATACATACATGAGCGTTTGTTGATTATTGTGTCTGGATGGTGTCTTTATTTGTCCCAACTACCCCACCGACACACACACACCCTCCCTTATGCCCCCACCTGACACACACACCATTACACACACACACTCAGAGAGACTTAAAAGTTTCTCCATGGTGGCATGAGTTCAAGTCCGCTGGAGGCAATAGCTTCTTTCTCTCATATGTTTGCATTTTAATTGAGACATCAAAGTTAAAAATGACTACCTATGTGACTGTACTGCAGTTTGAAGCTTGATGCATTACCTAATCAAACAAACATGCCTGTTACAGTTTCATAGTGCCAGATCGGGGTGGTAGTCGGTCACACTCACATGCCACTCATTTTTTGTGTATGCATTGCTTGTTTTGAGAAACAATAATAAGTCTGACTTTTACATAGACAGGATTAATAAATACCAACACTGTTGACATCTGCTCTTGTAAGGAATCCCAACATGATCTCATTGATTTCTAATACTTGAAATAAATGGTGCACTAGCATCTTTAATTTTTAAATATGTGTGATTTTGTTTCAATGTGACCCTTCGGCAGTCATGTCCCGGACCTACCATGACTGAGTCATCTGCGTGCACCTCCCCCCCCCACACACAAACACACACACTTCTGCCATGAATATGTCATGGATCTTTAGAGGAAACCCACTACCAGTAGCCTTGCTTTCTGCTGCTTTTTTTGTATTAAGTAATACAAAACTGTTAACCTTACAAATGTTCTTTTACTATTTTGATTCAGACAAGTCAAAATGGTCTGTTCTGCTACCCAAAATATTTTATCCATCCCCACTGTACCCGTGTCCCTCTCCAAAAATCAAAATGAAAAATCCCCAATCACCTCTGTAAAAAGTGATCAAGAACCAACCCCACTGAAAAAAATCATAATGGTGCCATTTTAAAAATATTTACCCCCCCCCCAAAAAATGCAAAAGACAATACATTGAACTGCAGTATAATATTTGAGCTCCATAAATGACATTAAGAAATAAAAAATCTATTGGTCTCACTTTTGGTCCCAGTTTCATCTCCAAGTAATAAAATAGGAACTGCCCATAATCATTTGAGAAGGTGTGAATTTAATTTGTTTAATATGTGCAGAGAAATTATTATGTTTAGCTAGTCTGCAGTTGGGTATTCATAAAACTATAAAATTTACTTGCACACCCACCCATCAACTTATGGGGCTCTATTTCCAAATGTCACTTTGATTAGCACATGCTCTACATACCTGCTTATGGCAACCTCTGGTGTGCTGGAATTCCTGCACCACATTTATAGAAATTCAGATGCAGCAGCAGAAGTCCCAAACTTGCTGCAAGTGGTTTCTTGTGACAAATAGATGGCACAATGGACAGGATTGATGGAGGGCAAGGCTGCTACATTCGACCACTGAAAATTGACGTCCATGCTGTGTGTGGAAGAAAGTGGAACCATGGTGGCAAATGCAGCAATGGGACACTGGCCCTATCACAGGAATAAGGTGACCATCTAGCAGGACAGGTAGAATGCAGCAGAGGTGGATTTCAGACATGGGGAATCAAGTGAATGTTGGAGTGCTAACACTGTGGCAGTGGCATTACAGGCAGGAGACACGCACCTAGCACAGATGTTGTGAAACATAACTGTGCACTGTGCCACATTGTAGGACAACTATAGGGACAGGTAACTTGTGTGTGTGTGATCCAGGCAGCCATGGACATGTTCAGTAACAAAAACTGGCAAAAGGTGGCTTGCATATCAGTGGAGAACTGTATACACTGCTACATAGACACACAGGCTGCAAGTGTATTAGATGCTTGATGGATAAAGCACTAAAGCATCAGCTGAACATATAGCCCCAACACAGTAACATACTGTATAGTACCATGATCTATAGGTGGATGGTCAAAAGTCCTCTGTAGTGTATCTTGGCAATCATGTCAGTTTGATAGGAAATAATACCCTGGCTAAGACTTCAACAAAAATGACTATTTACGTTTATTGGGGGAAACGTGTCTACATTAACAAGATCAGCTGAATAGATTATTTTTCTAGTAAATGTAATGTGACCCTAAACTACTAAACTCCTGGTTATCTGAACAGATCGACTGATACTCAAACATTTTGAACAATCAGTGTTCTGTTTTATTTAGTTTGTATGGGATCTGCTTTGATGATGTCAGACTTTCCCTCTGATCTAACTGACAGGCTGAAATATGAGCAGAGAAGCAATCAAGCATGCCCCCCACACGCATTTTTTATTTGCAGAACACAGTATTTTTTTAAATGCATAGATTGAGTTAGTCACTGTTTTTTTAATACAAGTCATGTAAAAAAATTCAAAAATGGTCTTGGCAGCAGACTGTGCCAGTTTCTGATGCAATTAATCACCACCACTGACAGCGATTCTTTCTCCTGAATTCATCCACCCATACTCACCGCCCCCCCCCACCAACAAGCTCACACATGGTGGTGCTTTCTAAAAATTTGTATTACCTGCAGGTATAAAAGTATTTTGTTAAAGAATTAGCAGCCAATTGAAACACTATGTGTGATGATTCAAAGGACAACTTAGAGGTGTTCAGTCTTGAGTACTGAGTGTGAGGCGAGGTACAAGTTTATTTATTTTATTTATTTATGTAGTTTTTGTTGACTGGGTAAGTGTACTAGACAAATTCTGCCTACTTTCAGGCACAACCCGTGGCAGGGGGATACAGATGAGTGCCAACTGACCTCGAACCAGATTAAGCTGTTGAGGACAAGCTGAGACAAAATGAAGAAACAGACAATTGACAGTAATTACAAATTTATTTCATATGCACAGTGTTGTCAGATGTTAAATCATGCTGCATAGTGACAAGCACCAAGTAGTCAATTTTACTTTACTTTACACACACACACACACATGCACATGCACACACACTCACTCACGTGCTGTGACAGTCCTCAGAACCACAGATGAAATACAAATCAGCTTTTTGTCAGATGCACACTGCATAGCATTGATTCAACCAGCTGATAGTATTTCTTGTTCCCCTTATAAAGGTGGTGAAATAATTCCTCAGTTCAGTGGCAGGTGGTTACCATGGAAATAGTAAACTGTCTGTAACTCTGTAATGGGGGGGGTCTGCTACTTTTCCCTTATGTTGGAGTGGGATGGCAGAAGTCCATTTTACTTTTAATATGCTGCATTGTCTTGCTGTATTTGACTGTGCTGTGCTCTTTTTTTTAGAAAATAGCCAATTGCAGTGGATGGACCAGACTCGGTAAATTTAAGAAGTCAGATCTTATTGATCCGTGTCCATCGGACCACATTGAATCAGGGACGGGTTCTGATTTTTTGTCGGTCTACACATCTTTAACATTTAGGCCTGGTGAATTCTATCTTTATAAATACTACCTACCTAGGCAATGATAGCAGAGTGGAACTGGAACCGAGTGGAACTGGTGCCACACTATTTTCTCTTCTCCCCCTCCAAATGCCACAGCCTTGTGGTATTATGACAAGGTCACATATCTGGCTGCTTTTTCATAATCTGAACAATGACTATAACTTGTAACCCATGATACTTATGCAGCACTTATGTACTGATGTATTTTTTGTACTCTGTATGATCATTCAACCTTGTACAATTTGTTTGCTATTCTTGTTTGTCTCACTGTTTCTTCCTGTTATGATGTGGAGCCTTTGTAAATAAGCCTCTGGCTCAAAGGTTTTGTAATTGTGAGACTTCAATAAATGAAATAAATAAATATCCTGGCTTCTTGCAAATTCATTTATTTTATTTATTTATTTATTGCAATGTTTCACCAGGAAAGGCACACTGAGCAACAAGATGCTCATCTGATGGTGCGACCGGAGGGGGGGGGTACAGAGGACAGCAGGTGAGTACATGATACATAGCATTGAGTTACACATTGTAGTCATGAACTGAGAGTAGCATTACTTGCATTGACTTGAGTTTGAGTTACACATTGGTACAAAAGTGAGAGTAACAGTGTACAGGGCTATGCAACAGCCTTATATGCAAGGGGGAGCTACATCAAGAAGGGATACAGCATGGGGTAGGTTTAAAACAATACTATGTTGTCAGTCATGGGAGAACAAGGAATTAGGTTAAGACCTGGATTATGTTTACACAATACGTAGATGACAGCCACTAACTACGGGAACATGTTTGACAGAAAGACATGGCTAGAAGAGCAGTATGGGGTAAGTGCGGAGGTTGGTAGAATATATGCAAGCATTTGTAGCCATTTGCTAAAGCCGCTGGTCAGGCCGCATAGGATGTAGTGGGGAGCAATGGGGGGGGTAATAGTAGGAATGGGGGAAGGGGGGTTGGGCTAGTGGGGAGGGGAGAGGATGTCAGATGCATGAACAGTTTACCATGTAGAAGTTGAGGCACATTCTACCTCCCTGGTGACAGTAGCCTAAGCACTTGTTACTCATGCCCGCATATTAAATTGCACTGGCTCTTGTGGGTTAACAGAAACAGTGAGAGAGAAGGAGAGAGAGAGAGAGAAACCAGGGCTCAGAACTTGCTTCAGCTGAAGGGGCTAGCCCCATCCTAGTACTAAAAGCAAGTGAGATTTTGTAATATCTCTGAAGAGAACTTATGCATAAATATTAACAGATACGTTGTACTGGTACCCTATTCTAGAAGACAGGAATAAATGAAGTTTGGGTCACCATTTAAAATATAGTAATTAAAAGACAGCAATTAAAAGTTATAGCATACAGTTTTCTCCCTGTTAACTTCTGACTGTTACCCTTTAACTATTACAACACAGTTCAATTAAAAGGCTGTTTTTCTTTGTAACAAGTTCAGATTAATTTATCCTGGGAGGCTGTAGGATGTGAGGGGAAAATTTGGGCTGGAGACTCTCAGTATGGTTGTTGTTCCCCTATAGGCCAAGCCTCACCAATTAATGAAGGCTTTATAAAACCTGCAGTACAGAACTATCTGAAAGGGCTGGGCAGTTAAATGGGAAGGTCTGGTAATTAAGGGAAATATGCCCAAAAACTCTTTTGTTAAAATGTAGATAATGAGTTTACAGAAAATGTATAGTGCTGCTATCCTTATTATGATGTGTGTTTAATTCTCTGGGTTTCTATTGTTATTTTTGTACACTACGTGTTAAAGATAAGACATCTGAATTTGAGTAACAGGTCATGTGATTCTCTGTATAAAAAGTTCACTCAGCAGCTATGGGTCAGCCAGCTGCTGGACCGCTGTGGGAAAAGACTGCCTGTGACACCAAGACAAGGCAATGTTATTTGTTTGGACCTTATCAAGAGGCTCAGGGCGCCTTACAAAGGTAAATATACACATATAACAGTTAAAACAATTATCCAACTTAAATATCAGTAACAAGTACTAAATAAGTATAAATAACATTCTAATCTGGGTAGGTCTGATTAAATAAAAATGTTTTCAATGAGGCCTTACAGGTCTTCATGGTGTGAATGGAATGGATGCTTAAGAGAAGTGTGATCCACAACAATGGGGCATCTAGCCCAGATGCCCTGTCCCCTAACTGCTTTATCTTCAAACCCTCATCCTTGAAGCAAAGATGATGGGTAGGGATGTAGGACAACAGGAGGTAGTATAGCACAGTGGTTAATGGCACTGATTTTGAATTCCCATCAGCCCCCACTTGCATACTGTGTGACCCTGAGCAAGTCACTTAAGTTCCTTGTGCTCCCAGGTTGCACCTGAAAACAAGCTTCGGCTTAGTGTGCCTTTCCTGGTTAAACAATTTCCCTTTCTCTTTTAGGTAACATGTGTCCAAACCATGTTGGGCCTTGAATGTTAACAAGCAGATCTCGAAAGTGATGCACCACCAAATCAACAGCCAGTGCAAAGTGTGTAGAACTAGCATGATGTGGTCACTTTGAGAAGTTCCTATGACCAGCTGAGCTACAGCATTCTGGACCAACTGCAGGCAATGCATCAAGCCTCCAAATAACCCAAAGTATAGAGTGTTATAGTAGTCCAGTTTTGAGGTGACAAAGACAGGGACTATCATCACCAAATCATCAGGCGCTAGATGCTGACACCTGTTGTCCTAATAATGTCAGCTTGCAATCCAAAATGACCCTCAGAACCTCTACTGCATCTACAGCTCAAAGTGTTTGATCACATAAGGAAGGTAAAAAGGTATCAATACTCGTCATTACTAACCCATGCCAAGTTGGTTCAGCAATCAATATCTCTGGCTTGCCTGGGTTGAGACAACCAGTTTGAAGTCATCCAGACGTTGATCTACAAAAGGCACTAAACTAAGACTGAGGATGCATTCTTCCCATCTGGGGTGCAAGACAGACAGAGATGAGTGTCATCAGCATAACAGGGAAACTAAACTCCATGTCATTTAATGATTTCACCAAGTGGCAACCTGCACACAGTGAACAACACGGATGTTAGGATAGAGCTTTGAGGAAAAACACAGGTGAGTGCGGCTGCTCCAGAGATGAAATTACCTAGAGCAACCTGCTGCATTCTTCCAGTAACTTAGGACTCAAACCAGCACAAAACAGTGCTGGCGAGCCCCACATATTTCCTCTGATGATCCAATAGCACACTGTGGTCCACCATATCAAATACCAACAAGAGATCCAAGATGAACAAGATGGAACAAAGCCCATGGTCTCTTGTAATGAGGAGATCATGAAAACACCCTGAGAAGAGCAGTTTCAGTGTTATGATAATGCCTAAATCCTGATTAGGAGGCTCATAGATGTTAAATTATTCCCGGTGGGCCTCAAGCTGGGCCATAACCACCTTCTCCATTACCTTCACTAGGAGGGAAGGTTTGAGACATGCCATAATTCACCAGACAGTCAGGGTCCAATGATGGTTTCTTCAGGAAGGGCTTAACCATAGCCCTTTTCAGGGCTGAAGGAAAGACACCCTGCCTTACAGAACACCTCACAGTCTTGGTGTAGATTGGCCCCAGGGTTTCTAGGTTGCCAATCAGCAGCCACTAGGCCTGTGTTCCAACAAAGAGCAGGTAAGGTGCAAATCTGAAATCACCCAACACACCTTATCATCAACAACCAGATGGAACTCAGTCCAGGTTGGTAGATATTCAGTGCCCACCCAGACTGGGTACTGTTTTTTTTTTTTTTTTTTAATTTTATTTTAGTCTTTGGTAACCAGGTAAGGCCCACTAGGCACAAGTGCCTGTTTTCAGGGTCAACCTGGGAGCACTGGACGGTTAAGTGACTTGTTCAGAGCCACACAGTATGCAAGTGGAGGTTGTGAGAATCAAACTCAGGTCTGGTCTGCTGGATGTATCAAGTTTGTTCACACCTCATTCCTCCAACCTCAAGGCTATACTGCCAGCCTGTTGACCCATGACAGGTCACTTGAGGAGGTCCCAGTATGGATGGTGGACATCCTATTAAGGAAGAACTATGAACATATAAAAATATGAAAAATGCCAGCAGAAAAAAAGCCAACATATATATCTTGTCTGCTCATAATGCATATCCCTCAGTGCTTACTGAGGAGTCTGCCCCCTATTCGTTAGGAGTTTTCCCTCCCCAATAGGATTCCTCCACACTGTTTCCACCTTTAATTGTAACCCTCCCGTTTGCTTTGTCCCAGACCCTCATAAAGCTGTCCATTGTCATTAGGGATGCCACCTTGTCTGGCAACTCATTTTACTTAGTCACCACTGTCTCAGTGAAAAAAGTGTCTCCTCATTTTCCTCTAGAATCATACTCCCACCAGCTTGAGGCAGTGTCCTCTAATGGTTTTATTACTGCTAAGGCTGAGGAGACCCTCAGAGTTCACCTTGTTTATACCACTGAGGCATTTAAATGTTTCAGTTGTATCTCCTTCTCCCTCCTGTCCTCCAGGAAGTACACCTTGAGGTTTCTGAGTCTCTATTCGTATGTCCTACCCTGCTGACACTCGATCATTTTAGCTGCCCTGCTCTGGACCATTTCCAGAAGACTGATGTCTTTCCTTAGGCAGTACTGCACACTGTACTCCAGGTATGGATGCACCAGGGATCTGTATAGTGGTAGAATGACCTCCACCTTCCTGCCAGTTATTCTTCTGGCTATGCAGCCCAACATTTGATGTGCCTTGGCTGCTGTCTTCCTCCAATGCGCAGAGTGTTTCAGGTCACTTGTGATGATCACCACCAAATCTTTCTCCTCTTCTGAGTTGGTAACCTGCACACCATCAACACAATTTGGATTCTTAACCCCCAAGTGCATGACTTTTCACTTCTTGGCATGGCACCTCAGATGCCAAATACCCGACCACCTCTCAAGCTTGACTAGATCATCCCTGAGATCCTGTATTCCGTATTCTGCGTCCACCCTCCCACAGTATTTGGTGTTATCTGTAAACAAGCAGATCTTACCCTTCACTCCATCTGCAATGTTGCTAATAAATATATTAAACAGCACTGGACAGAGCACCGAACCTTGTGGGACCCCACTATTGACTACTCTAGCTCCCAAGAATCCCCCTGACCACTAGCCCACTGACTTCTATCCTGCAACCATTTTTTTACCCATGTCTTTACCGTTACCCCACCCCCAGATCCTCCAGATTCCTAATTAACCTCCTGTGGGGAACAGAGTCAAAGGTCTTACTAAAATCCAGATATAAGATGTCCACCGCCTGGCTCTTATCTCCTGTTTTGGTCACCTAATTAATGAAATCAATCAGGTTTGTTTGGCAGAATCACCCTACTCCATAACTGTGCTGCCTTTCATCCTGGAGCTCATTATCCTTCAAAAAGTATACCAGTCTTTGCTTTAGTGTGGTCTCCATAAGCTTTCCTACTATCGAGGTCAGACTGACTGTTTCTTTGTTGCCAGGGTGATTCCGCAGCCCACTTTTGTGAAATGGCACTACATGCCCTGTTCTCCAGTCTAAGGGTATCTCCCCTGACACCTGCAAGCTGTCAAACAGGTCCATCGGGGACCCGCTAGCACATCTGCCAATTCCCTCAGCACTCACAGATGTATGCCATCTGGGCCCAGGGACTTCCACTGTCAGGGCCCTCAAATCCTCCTTTACCCTGTCCTCACCAATATCCCCATCAGTATCACTTCCTTCCCCATTGCCCACCCTCTTATTCCCTTGAGGCATTGAACAATCCTTCTCTCCAGTGAAGACTGAGCAAAAATACTTATTTAGTACTTATCACAATATCATAGTGAGCTGTGGCAGGATGTCAAGGAACAGATGTGGTAGGGTGCTGGAGTGTCCAAGGCAGGCATGAGAACCATGATGTAGTGCTCCATGGGTTTTAGCCTCCTGAGCACAGGCTTCATCATGCCTGAGATATCCAATACAACTTGAAGTTTGTGAGGCTCATGATTAGGTTTCAGGTATTAATGAATCATGTCCACAGGGGGGATACAAACCAAGGGCCCCCACAAAGGAGTCAGATAGCATGATGGTTCAACCAGGCGACTGGATAAGCCTTGACTGCACTACTGTCAAGACCTCATGAGATATCATATGCTAGAGAGTAATAGATACAGTATTTTACCATATTAAGTGCAACTTGATAGAGAGGCAGGCAACTAAAGAACAGATTGTAGTATAAGTACAAGATGAACAGTTTCGTATATAGCATGGTCTAGGTAGACACAGAGACAAAAGGCTGTGCAACAAGGTACAAACTAAGTGCAAGAAGACTGGGTTGAGGTAAAGATTAGAGAGGTGGACAGGGCAGAGTGAGTGGGAATAGCAACTGGAACTAGAGGAAGCCAAAAGTAGAGGGTAAGATGTGTAATGAAGGAAGGCTGGTGGGGAAGAGAGTGGGAGGGGAAATACACATGAGGAGGGGGATTAGGAGCAGCTTCATGATGGAGAAATCACAGGACGGATGCTTCATCGTGGACCCAGGCAATGGAAATCACCTCCAGACCCCAGAAGCTGATATTTATTTATTTATTTTGTTTTTGATAACCGGGTAAGTGCACTAGACATTAAAAATGCCTATTTTCAGGCATGACCTGGTAGAGTGCAAGGCAAAACACTCATAACACAGTGATACAGGGAACATAAAATTAACAATTGCAAAAATGGTCTAGTAGCAAGACACAAATGTGGATTGAGATAGTAAATACACAGCATCAATGAAAAATAAAACAAGAGTAAATGTATGATACCAATGAAAAATAAAACAAGAATAAGTACACGGTATCAATGAAAAATAAAACATGAGTAAATACACGTTTATCAGTGAAAAATAAAACAAAGAGACCACGTGATGCAACGTGCCTGAGACCAGCTCCACTACTCCACTCCAGCCTCTCGACCTCTTCTAATTCAATCTTTTATTACATACCAGCAATAACTTGGCTTCTCCTCTACTCCAATTAGAAGGTCTAGCTGTCCGCTTGAAATTGGGTGCATTTTATCTGCTCCACGGATGCCAAAATGAGAAAACCACCTCAAAGACACACACCGCCAGTTACACCAAAGAAGGCCCCTAAAAAGCCTCAGGCCTCCAGCTCAATGGAACCTTCAGCTGGCACCAGTACTTCATCAGATTGAGAGCCACTTACCCTCCAAAGGTTCCTCGATGAATTCAAACCCTTCAGGGAGGAAATGCAGAGCATTACAAAAGAGCTTAAATCACTCTCCTATGCTATAGAGGATGTTTCCCAATGAGCCTCAGACAACTTGGCCCGAATCAGCTCTCTAGAAAAATAGGCCGACAAGCTGGATCCTGAATAGGTTTCTCTGAGGCAAAAAATGGCACGGCTGAAAATGAAGGTGGAAGACCTAGAGGGCCATAGCCGCAGAAATAACGCGGTCCTCCTAGGTCTTCCAGAAGGGAAGGAGGACCATGATACAGTTTTATTTGTACAGAAATTGGTTAAAAAAATTGCTGGCCCCTCACCGTTCGGATCCAAGTATATAATCAAACGAGCGCACCATGCCCTCCGTCCAAAGCCACCTGCAGGAGCCCATCCATGTCCACTGCTCTTCTGATTCCTAAACTACCTTGAGCACCAACATTTCCTATCCAAGGTTAAAGAATTGCAAGAAATCCAATGGGAGGGCAATAAGATCAGAATTGCCCAAGACCTCCCTGCTACAGTTCGACAATGGCAAACAGCCTTCCACCCCTTAGTTTCTAAAGTGACAGCTGCCGGAATAAAATTTAGAATGGTATACCCAGTGAAACTACAGGTACTGGTGGCTAGCAATGTAAATATTGTTTAGTGGGTAATGGTTCTCTTCTAGGTTCTTCGGCCCCCAATCTAGGCTTTCAAATTCAAGAAAAAATATAGGAAATGTTGGGGGGTGCTTTGAAGTAAACACTCTTCGCTCAAGTTATTGTTCTTCAATCTTTCTTTTTATTTCTCTTCCCCCTACGTTTTGCTCGACTTGGAGCTTGTTCACGGGGTCTATTCTTTGTTACATATCTGTAAATTCATTTATTTTATGTCATTGATCAGCATTTTTTTAATATGATATTGTTACATTTTTTATTCTTTGGTGTATACACATATCATTCAATAAAAATTATTGCTTGTGCACCCTTGTATATATTCTTAATTTTTCACAGGGTTAGTTTATTTGTACTTGTTTAGATCCTAAGTTGCATCCTAAAAAGACATACATAGTATGTTAGTGAACACAACGCTGCTAACAACTTGGAACAAGGTTTAACTACTACCTGTAAGGCTTGTTCCCCATATTTCTTGGTTTGCAGCATACCTTATATATATTACTTAAAACCTCTTGTCTTCCTTGTAAAGAATAATTTTGGGTCTGTAATGACATAAATATAATTTTTTGTAAAGCGTTGCTGTTATTATGTTATTTAATATTATAATGTGTCCACATTATGGCTTCTATTTACTTATTTTGTTAACAGCATACCTTAAAGGAGGCTGTAAGCTTCTTAGAGTGCAATTAGTGTTATTTGTAGTCTGTGAAAACATAATCATAGTATTCCCTTATTGGTCTCATAGCCATCATTTTACTTTTATAATTAAAGGTTCTAATACCAACTTCTAAATATTCTTTAATATTTTAACTGCTTACCCTCACTCCTTTTGGCTCAAGTTTCTCCTTTTTGGTTAAGCTCCTCTGCATGTAAGCACTGAAGCCCAACAAATTTTAATGGTAGCTACTTCCTGATAACCTCTCACCTGTTTTTGTGAGATCCCATGGTGTGACTAACCATGTCGTCACACCCAGTTGATTGCACCTGTGCGATCTCGGTTGCTAGTCACAGACTACAAAGAACACTAATTCCACTCTAAGAAGCTCAGAGTTCACTAACATACTGTGTATGTCTTTTTAGGATGCAACTTAGGATCTAAGCAAATACAAATAAATTAACCCTGTGAAAAATTAAGAATATATACAAGGGTGTACAAGCAATAATCTTTATTGAATGGCATGTGTATACACCAAAGAATTAAAAATGTAACAATATCATATTAAAAAAAATGCTGATCAATGACATAAAATAAATGTATTTACAGATATGTAACAAAGAATAAACCCCGTGAACAAGCTCCAAGTAGAGCGAAACGTAGGGGGAAGAGAAATAAAAAGAAAGATTGAAGAACAATAACCTGAGCGAAGAGTGTTTACTTCAAAGCACCCCCCAACATTTCCTATATTTTTACTGGTGGCTAGCAGCTGGGAAAGTTATGAAGATCTCGAGACCACAAACACACAGTTTAAGGCTGCCTTCCTCGATCTTTTCTCCAAACTCTGAGCTATGCAGATGGGTCAACGGAATTAAGTCTAGTTATCTATACAAGACTAGTGGAAGTTTTGGTGCATATGTAAAGCGCTGAACTGAAGCATATATTCCCCTAATGGTACACAATCCACTTTCCTAATTCTACTGCAACATTTTCAGATAGCATAACAGACCAAAGCATCAGGGTGTGATCTAGCTGACAACCCACTCTACCCTTGGATATCCCAGAACTATATTGCTGGAAGGGCTTCTCCTTTTGCTAGAGATTGGGAAGGCACACAGTCATTTTTTACCTTCATGACTATGTGCACGATCAATGCCACAACTGAGACTTCAGTCTAGCTAGCAGTACATATAGAGGCCACTAGAGGGGAGTGTGTGCTTACAAGAAGTGATCTACAGGCTTATATGGCAGTATCCTTTTTTTCCCACTGGAACATCAACTTGTACTCTGAAGGCTTCCTCAGCTTTGCCAACAGGAAAATGGAGCCTAGTTAAAGATTTGTTACTAGACTACATACTGGATAAGATGAAGGCCTCGTTATAAATGTGCTGCAGCTGTAACTTTCTTTTGGGGGTCAAAAGCGATTACCTGTAATGTTTTACAGCATGCTGACTGTTGTAGTTCAATGGAGAAACCTTTTTATTGTTCCCTATGGTTTCTTAGCAGCATTAAGAGTATTCAGACCTCGTATTATTTTCTCAATCAGTTATCCATAGGAGTATACCAGGACCTGTTACAGGGAGAGGTCTTCAGTTGTTAAGTTCCTGTGTTTATGGACACAGTTTGAGTCCTGTTCCTACTAAAAAGAGTACTCTCTTTGTCTAAAAGAGATGCAACAAATCTCCCAGATTTGTTTTTCAGGCTAGCATAAGTCCTCCTATGCTACTCTTAAAAAACTTTCATTTTATTTTGGTTTCCAGTCCATAGAATACTCTTGATTGTCCTTGTAGTGGATAGCAACAGATCCAGCTTAGTGACTCATTTAGCTTAAATGTTTCCCTTTTATTGCTGCAAGAATATCTGCTTAATGCTCACTCCTGCAATATCAAGATGTTCTCTATACCTGGTTTGTTTTGTACAAAAGGCCATGTTAACCTTACGTTTTGTAGGAAAAGGTTCATATTTGGGATAGTTACAAAGTTCAAGAAGAAATTTCTATGTATTTATTTAGAGTAGCGGATATACCGTAGTTATAGTTATTAATCCTGGGAAAGGCCAGGATGGCTGGGGGGAGGGGGCAATATAGTGGTGTACTGCAGAGCACAATTCATAATAGTAAGGGGGGATGGGAGGGTAAGGGATGTTATTTACTTTGTTATTATACCTATGTGGTAAGAAAGATTATTGGGAATTGGGGGGTTGCTAAATTGGGGAGTGGAGGGGGGGTGGGTAGCACATAATTCATGCTAGTATTGTTACCCACAATAACAGAAAAGGGCACAGTATCTAAAAGCCCACAGTTAAATAGATCAGGGACAGATGGCTAGAGCTTTAACATGGGCTTCATGGAATGTTAGAGGGACTCGGCAGAAAATAAAGCAATATAAAATATTAAAACATGTAAACCTATTGAGAGCAGATATTGTCTGCTTACAAGAATCTCATATGTTGGACTCTGAAGCCTTAAAGCTGAGAAGACAGCAGATAGGGCAAATATTCCCAGCAGAAGGATCTACTCAAAGCTGTGGTGTAATGATTCAAATTGCTAGATCAATGTCATTCTGTCCATCTCAAATCATTAGGGACCCCCAGGACAGATTTCTTTTTGTCAAAGGCACACTACACACATCAGATATCCTACTGGGTAGCATATATGGTCCGAATGTTGACTCCTGGATTTTTCATGCATTTAATCAATGTATTAGCTCCCTTGCTGTCCATCCCAATGATTATTGGGGTGATTTCAACTTACCTTTTGATCCTTGTTTAGATCAATCTGGGAACTCCTGTAAAGGTCTCTCTCTAGCCCAAAGGGCAGTGTGGGACCTTGTAGATCAACTAGGTCTATGTGATATTTGACGAGTTCTCCACCCTACCGAAAGGCAATACACATTCACCTCCCAAGTACATAAGACCTCTTCCCATATTGATTGCCTTCTAATTGCACAATCACTTCTTCCTGGAGTGTTAGACTCATCTATTCACCCTGGGCCCCCCTCAGATCACTCGCTGGTCACATGCCAGATTTCATTCTCTTCCCTCCCTAAGCAAGGAGGCCGTTGGAAAATTAACAATCAACTGTTGAAAGATCCAGGAGTAGTTAAATACATTTCTGATCAGATTGCTCAGTTTACTTCTAATAACCTTAATGCCACAGGAAAACCAGACTTGGAATAGTGCACATTAAAGGCATATTTGAAGGGGCTGTTAATTGGTTTAGCTTCAAAATGAAAAAAAGACACAGAAGGTCAATTGCAGTCTCTCCTGTACCAAATCCGAGATAAAGAGGCTAAGCTCTCCCGTCATTCCTCAGAGCATTATAGACAGGCGCTTATTAAACTGAAGGATTCCTACTTGGAATTACTGAGAGAACAGGCAGAATTTGTAATTCTTAAGGCTAAAGCTTCCTGTACAGATCACGGGGAAAAAGCGGGGCATTTACTGGCTTTCCATATCAAACAACAAGAATCTCCAGGTTAATAGCAGCAGTTCGATCCATGGAAAATGGTTCCTTACAAATATCGCCTTCAGAGATAATAGCCGAATTCTGTACTTACTTTAAAAAACTGTACGGCCCCATGGTGGATCCCCCTTCCATTCAACAGCTTGACAGATACCTAGCAGATTCTCACCTCCCCTATCTTTCAGACACACACCAGATTCCCTTGACACTGCCCATTTCACAGACAGAGGTAGACAAAATAATTAAGGACCTCCCCTCCAAGAAAACCCCTGGACCAGACTGCTTTTCCCTTAATTTCTACAAAACTTTTGCAAGCCAATTGACACCCTTACTTGTACCACTTTTCCAGTACATACTGTCAGGAGCTGAAGTTGATAAATCCCTGTTTGAAGCCCTAATTGTCCTTTTACCTAAACCCAATAAAAGCCCTGATTTGGTGACCAGCTACAGACCTATATCACTTATTCACCAAGACATTAAAATATTATCAAAACTTTTGGCCAGCCATATTAACATGGTTCTCCCAGACCTCATTGGACCAGAACAAGTCAGCTTCTTGAACGGGAGATCCTCATCAGATCACTTACACACCTTGGAACATGTCTTCTCTGCGTCCAGGGACGCTAATTTTCCAGCTGTTTTGGTGTCTCTAGACGCCGAGAAGGCATTCGATAGGGTCAATCGGAATTACCTTTTGTGACCCTTGAAAACATTCTGTTTCCCCCAGAACTTTCAGAAATGGATTGGCGCCCTCTATAAATTCCCAACAGCTTGTATCTCCAGTAATGGGATCATATCTGAAATATTCCCACTCCAATCCAGCACAAGACAGGGATGTCCCTTATAACCCCTTCTTTTTAATCTATATCTGGAGCCCCTTATTTGCAGACTGATTGAAGCACCAGGGGTTCAAGGTATTAACATCCAAGGTTACACAGTCAAAGTTTCAGAGTATGCAGATGATGTGCTTCTCCACTTGTCACACCCAGTCACCTCTATCCCTCATATGTTAGAAATTATTGAATAATTTAGTAAAATGGCCAATTAAAAATTAAACATTGAAAAAATGGTAGTATTTCCCCTTGACCACAAAGTTCTGAAACACAATATCTCCCCTATGGGGCTGTCTTGGAAGGCAGACTCTCTGCAATACTTAGATATTGAACTTACAAGGCGCTGCACTCGTCTTCAGAAGCTAAATGTAGATTCCCTCATACAATTAAGCAAGATCTGCAAAGATGGTCTTTTCTCCCATTATCCCTTTGGGGAAAAATCAACCAGATAACGATGAACATTTTTCCTCACCTTTTTTACCTTCTTAACTTATTAAAGCTGTGGCTCCCCTTAACTTGGTTTAGAAAAATACAAGGGCTATTTACAGATTTTATCTGGGCCAGTAAAAGATCCAGACTGGCATTTTATAAGCTTGCCACTCCTAAAATTAAAGGAGGTTTGTGACTACCACACATTGGTCTTTTTTATCAGGCCAGTCAGGCCAATAAATATCTGAGATGGATTGATTCTGGAAACCATCAGACCTCTCTTCCTTTTACACCAATTTGGCTTAAAATTGAAATAGACCACATAAAAGCACAAGGATTCTCCCCCAGCCTCTGTCATGCATATCAATCTGAAATCTCTCCCACTCCCATTAAAGACATCTCCCATAGCCATCTCCATCAAAATTCATTCCCAGCTGTGTAATTTTCTCAAATACAGTCATACTTGTGACATGTCTCAAACCATACGGGGTAATCCTAACATCAAGATAGAGGGTAAAACCCTCTTGCATGGATGGTTGCCAAAACTAGGAGACTGTGCACCTAGTTATTTTATTAAGGAAAATGGGACCTGGCTTATGTCTACTGAAATATTGGCTAAAGCCAATATAGTCCACTGCACTTATACCACCCTCGGTTTAGATGGGCAGTCGGTTTATGCGGGCAAATTTAATTTTCCATTTGCCAGTTACATAGGGTCTTGCGTTAAACCTGCTGCTTATAGTGTTCCATGCCCGCCTTCTATTTTGGGCAGATTAGCTGCTAGTTAATGTCAGTTCACACTTCAGCATGCAGTTTGCATAACTTGTCAAAGTGTGAACTGACAATAATTAGCTGCTAATCTGCCCAAAATAAAAAGGGCATAGAATTCTATAAGCAGTCATGGCTATGGAGACCGGATTGGGGCTCAGCCACCCTCCCAGATAACTGTCTGCACTGCTGTCATGCTCACACTCCATAGATACAATCACAGGAAATGGCATTTAAAGGTTGCAGGCATATTTTTTTAACAAGCCGTGTACAAGTTAAACAAAACAACAAACACTCTGTATAACTCCTCTATCTAGTACACTACTGTACCTCCCACAATGTTTTTTCTCTATCTCTCCTCATAGCAGCAACTACAGTAGTCTCAGGCAGATACGATCGCACTGCAAAAAATAAAAATAAAAAAAATGCCAGTGCAACCACTGAAGTAAGAAATCGGGAGAGGTTTAGGGCAGGAACACATTTCGTCAGAGAGAACCTCCTTTAGCATGCAATCCTGTACACATTCTGTCAGAGAGAACCTCCTTCAGCAAGCAATCCTGTACACATTCCATCAGAGAGAACCTTCTTTAGCCTACAGTCCTGTACTGTACTATATGTTGAAGCTCCGTGACCACTAGTGCCTCATTTTACATAAAAAGTGTCCCCTTTGGTTACAGTGCACACTCGCTATAACAGGCAAAATCTGCTTACACAGATGTGCCCATTATAAGCGGCTTAGACTGTATCCCAAATTCAAATATCTTTAACATTTTTCAGCTTCACCATCTTCTGGTAAAAACATTTGGATCGGTCCCCTCAATACCCCTTAACTCATCTTTCTGGAAAGAGTTACGACCAGTAGCGGGACTCCCACAAGCAGTCTCCAAAATGTATGGGACCTTATATAACTTGAATTACCCAGAAAGCTTTGGTCCAACAGCTTTCTGGTCCACCCTCTTTCTGGGAAGAACTATAAACTGGCCTCTCCTGTGGCACAATTGCCACCATTTAGTCACTCAAAACAGGCTGTGACTTATGCTCCAGATAATGCATAATCTATACTACTCCCCTCAGAAGTTAGCTAATTTTGGCTACTCAGCCTCTTCTACCTGTGTTAGGTGCTCACAAGAAGAAGGTAATTTGTTCCATATACTTTGGACCTGCCCAAAAGTGACCAATTTGTGGACCCTTATCAAGCAGAAGGTGGACCCTCTCTTGGGACTGAATGAACTATTTAACGCAGAGGTTTGCCTATTAGGTGATCTTTCAGAAGTTCATGTACTTATCTGTAAATATCACATAACTTTACTGTCTATGTCTGTCAAAAAGCTGTTCCTGAAACACTGGAAAAACAGTAAAGAAATTACTTACACAGAATGGTTACATGAACTTTTGGCAAATCTTAGGATTGAAAAAAACATTGCTAATCTTAACCGTAGACTCAAAGATTGAATAAGATATAGGGTCCCCTGCAAGCCCTATAATCATTGTAAATAATAGATGACAATACTTCTTCTATATTGTGATATTGCACATTGGAGTGATTCTGTGCTGGGTTGTTGGGGAGGAATGGGTGGGGAGGGCTAGGGATGGGGAGTGCTATTCCTCTAACCTTTTGAACTAATTATGTATGTGTTGTATTTATGATGGATCAGTGCCCTGTAACTGTTATAAAATTCAATAAACTTTGAATTGAAAAATAAAACAAAAGTAAATACACAGTTTCAATGAAAAATAAAACAAGCGGTAAATACACGGCATCAATGAAAAATAAAACAAGAGTAAATACACAGTATCAATGAAAAATAAAACAAGCAGTAAATACATGGCATTAATGAAAAATAAAACAGGAGTAAATTCACGGTATCAATGAAAAATAAAACAAGCAGTAAATACACGGCATCAATGAAAAATAAAACAACAGTAAATACACAGCATCAATGAAAAATTAAACAAGAGTAAATACACGGTATCAATGAAAAATGAATCAAGAGCAAATACACGGTTTCAATGAAAAATAAAATACTAAATATAACATTTCAAAACTTACAGGGTGCAGCATTAGCAATTCTACAAAGTGAGAGAAACAGATATAGTGGAATTGAGAGAGAGAGAGAGAGAGAGAGAGAGAGAGAAGAAAAGTACAGGAAATGCCAGATACAGCAGAAGAAAAAAACAGGTTTGCTGAAACAGATGTGAAGCAACAAACATTAAGTGCATGTAATCTAACAGCATGGACTGGAAGTGGTTAAGTGAGCAAAAGGAGAGGTGAATCAAGGATGAATGAAGAAGGTGCAGGGGTCAGAGGCTAAGAGGTAGTAGTAGCACAGTCCCTGTTTGAAGCAGGATTGAGTAGCAGAGAGACAGATGGATGCAGGTAATGAGTTCTAGCAATGTGGAGCATAGTGGGAGAAAGCCTGGGATCCCATGGACGTTCTGCATCTAGGAACCAATAGCAGAGTCTGATCACCTGAGCAAAGGGCATAGTGGAGGCTTGGCTAAGTAAGCATTAGAGCTAGGGAGAAGGGAACACCAGCTCTAACAATGTTATCATTCAAGGTGCCAAGAGCATAGGAGCAGTTTGCCTCAGGGGAGAGCCAGTATAAACCACCGTATAGTTGACAGTAATGAGTGAGATGATGTGAAACCAAAGCAAACCAACAGATATTATTATAGGTAATGTCCCATTTGAGGAGATTAGCTTTGACAGCACCAACATAGGTGACCAATTTATAGATGAGAGGTATATGAGGATGATTCTGCTGCCTGCACCTGACCTACCCCTAGCAGCCACACACTAAAAGGACCTAGAGGTTCCCATTCTGCAGATGTCACAGCGGGCAGTCCTCTGGGTACTGTGCAACAACTTAAGCCAGACACCCTTATGACAGACAATTGGTTAATCTGGACAAAACAGCAAAAATAAAAGCCATTTCCATAGAGTCCCTGTGTATCAATGTCAGATATGTTGAGCTAGAGGAGTTGTCTATATCGGACATTTCTTTAACACTTTATCTCTAAACTGCCTTTTGTCCCTGTGTGCACAACTACAGACCCCTGCATTTTAGTGTTTAAGGTGTTAATAGTCCTGATAACAGCCTCCCTTTTTGTTTACGGCAGCTGCCTGGCACACTAAATAAGTCTGCAGTTAATTGCTTGTGGGTTATCCTGTCCTGTCTGATATGGACAAAAAGGAGGAAGTGGCTACCTAGGCTGTCATTAGTGTCTTATTGTACCTCACTAATGTCTCTGCTCTGAATATTTGTTTCCCATTCAGCATGCACAATGCAGCAGGCATCAGAGAAAGTGTTGCATTAGAGATGAAAAGTAAGTTGAAAGTGGGCTGTACTTTAGGAGGGTACATTAGTTTTTACCCCACTGATTTCTCAGGTCTGTGCATCTGTTTTTCCTGATCAGCATGCACAATGCAACAGGTAGCAAAGAATGTGTCACAGTAGAGCTGAAAAGCACAATAAAAGTGGGCTGTACTCTAGGAAGGTACATTAATGTAAACACTGTCTTACTATTGTTGATTTCTCTGTTCTCCTCACATTAATGTAACGTGTAAAACTGTTTGGCTGGCAGTATAGCCTAGAGGTTAGAGTAACAAGATGTGAATAAGCTTGGTTCAGCAGACCTGGGTTTGATTCCCCCAATCTTCACTTGCATACTGTATGACTCTAAGCAAGTCACTTAACTGGCCTAAAGCTCCTGGGTTGCCCCTGAAAACAGTTAATTATGCTTAGTAGGCCTTAACTGGTTAACAAAGAATAAAAAACAAACTTTTTACAGTCTGCAGAAATGTACACCGCAGACTTGCAAAACTGGTGCAAAAGAATACAATAGACACCCCTTATAATGCACAAAACTGGGTCACACTAATGTATCTGTTATAAGGAGGTTCCAATGTACCAATGATCATCATACACTCTGGTTATCATTAGGAGAAGAACAGAGGCTAACTACATGAGGACAAGGGTCCTGGACTTCAGGAGTGCAGATTTTAAAGAAATGGGGCACTGAAACTGAAATGCAAAGCGATTATTCATTATAATAACTTACCTCAGTCTGTCATGATTGGTGTACAGTTGTCCTCATTTATATCTGGACTGTATAACATACTGATGTTAGATTCCAATTGTGTATGTTTTAAGCAATGTTTTAAAGGAGAACTGTCAGTAATAAAAGCCTCACACTCAAGTGTGAGGCTGATCCCATTTTATATTTTGGCCCAGATATTCAAAAGGATTGCGCATGGCGCAACGGTGTTGCGCCATGCACAACCCACTGATGTGCCCAAAAGGAGCATTTAAAAGGAAAAATGCACCTGCACAAATCCTTGCACTGGGGCGATCAGTAATGTATGCAGGCACAGTGGGGGGGGGGGCGTGCCCATGCATAAACTGCACAGCCCGATATTCAGCCTGGGCCGTGCAGAGTTATGCAGGCGCAACCCCTACCTGTGTCTGCTCAAAGTTAAGCCCAAAAAAAAAGGAACAAGTCAAGGGCCACCCACAGGTGAGCTGTCGCATTGCAGGGCACAACACAGCAGCTGCCACCTGTGGGTGGCCATTGACTGTTTCCGCCACACCTGGCGGCGCCCCCATATGCCCCGATTGTGGGCATAACTGTCCCCTCCACCCTCGAGTAGCCTGATCGCGGGCAGAATGTTATCCAACCCTCTGAGTAGCCCGATCTGGGCAGAATATTATCCAGCCCCCTCGAGTAGCCGATCATGGGCAGAATGAAAGTAACCCCACCCCCGAGTAGCCCGATCGCTGGCAGAACGAATAGTAACCCCCACCCAAGCAGCATGATCGCAGGCATATAGTAACCCCCACCCCCAGTGCTGCGCGCCTAGCCTGACAGCTCGGTATGGCTGCATGCCCATTGGTTCCAGAGCATGAGCTTATCTGGACTGGGTCAGTATGGGCTGCACACCCATTGGCTCTGCTCTGAACCAATGGGCGGCAGCCCATACCAGCTGTCAGTCAGGCGGCGCGGGTGGCAGGCGGTGGGGGTGCTGCCGCCTGCTGGCTGACGGGGGCCGGGTGGTGGGACCCAGTGGGCAGGTGGGGTGGGGTTCACCAGATCACCAGGGATTTCAGACTTGAGGGTGAGGAATGCCACCCGCGATCGGGCTACTCGCGGTCCAGTGGACCACCAGGGATATTGGACTTTGGGGAGGTCCTGATGCCCACAATCAGGCTGCTCGGGGTGGGGGTTACTGTTATGCCCGCGATCGGGCTACGGGGTTACTGTGCGTTCTGCCTGCGATCGGGCTACTGGGGGTGGATAACATTCTGCCCACGATCGGGCTACTGGGGGACAATGTTATGCCCGCGATCAGGCTGCAGGCGCCGGTCCCCAACGGCTGCTGCACTGGCAGGGGCCAGGTGCAAGTCGTCGGGGATCGGCACACCTGCATGATAATGGCATGCAAATGGGTCCGTAATCAGATGCAAATGGCCCCCCGCCGTGCACCTTGCATAAATTATGGCCCCATTTGCATGTCACCTTTGAATATCGCAGGTGCTGTACATGGCACAATGGAACTTGCACCACCGCATCTCAATGCTCCACTCTGACCACTTGCGTTGGTGCAGTTCCACTGCACCATGCACAGTGGGGGTGGCCAGGGAGCGATATTCAAAGCAGTTGCGCCATAGTGCAACTCTGTTGAATATCGCCCTGGCCACACTCCAGCGCAACTATTTTGAGCGGCGTACGGGCTTGTGCCACAAACTGGCGCAGTTTGAATATCTGGGTCTTTGTGTACAAAAACAGTTTTTTTTACTGTAGCATAGTAGAATGCACTAGGCTATTTTTGCTGACTTCTAAGATGCCATTTTGTGTAACCAGACATTCCAGAATCCCCTGCTGCTGACATCAGAAGAGAACTGGGAGATTCAATAGCCTTTAATAGCCTGTATTATACATGCTAAAGATTTTTTAAGCTAGAATCAGATGTTTGCTGGCTCTGCTATGCTCACAGGGCTTAGTACAGTCCTCTGTGACTGTACCTAGCCCCAGGAGAACAGCAGTCCAGCAAACTGGAAATTATAGCTTAAAAAACTCTGACTTTCACTGCAGGTTATTGAATCTCCCAGCTCTGCAGTTCTCCTCTGATGTCAGCAGCAAGGGATTTTTTTTCCCCCAATTGTTTAACCATGGGTGGCACACTAAGCTGAAAGCTTGTTTACAGGTGCGACCTGGGAGCACAGGGAAATTAAGTGACTTGCTTAGGGTCACACAGTATGCAAGAGGGGGCTGTGGGATTCAAATCCAGGTCTCCAGATTTGTAGTTCAGAGGCTTAAACCACTGCGCTATACTGCCTCCCCAGATGTCTGGTTACACAAAATTACATTTTACAAGTCTATGAAATTTGCTTGATTTATTTATTACACTGCAGCAATCAGTAAGTAATTAAAGTGTTGCTGCACACAAAGGACTAATTAGGATCAGCCTCACATTTGGGTGTGAGGCTCTTACTGCTGACCGTTCCCCTTTAATGTATTTGTTTTTATGTACTGGTCACTGTGAAAAATTGCATTATTGCTAATCTGCTTATCAGTTTAAATAAAAATGAGATGAAATGAAACTGCCTCGAAGGGAAGGATTGCCAAGGAGGGGAGGAGGCATAGTGGGGAAGAATAAAGGAGGGTATAAATAAAGCAACCAACCTCTGCATGAAGGAAGTGAGAAAAAGTGGATGGAAAAAAGATACTGTCATGGTTCTCTAAGGAAGTGGCAAAAGTGGTGAAGAAAAACAGGGTGTCTCTTAAGAGGAATAAAGAAATACAGACAGAGGAGGACAGGAAGGTATATTCCTAGTAAAGCAGAGGGAAGCAGGCGAGGCAGTGAGAGGAGAAAAGGTGCGGATAGTGGAAAGAGTCACAAAAGGGGTCATGAAGGGGGATATAACTTTCTTCGGACACATTAGTGAGAAGAGGAAAGCAAAGGGAAGAATAGTGAGGATTAGAAGGGAGGAGAGACTGCACAGAAGAGGACCACAAAAAAGCAGACAACCTAAACACGTACTTCTGCTCAATCTTTATAGTGGAGGGGGTGGGGTCAGACCAGCAGGGAGTAGCAGGAATGGGAAAGGGGTGGACACAAGTCCATTTTCAGAAGAAAGTGGATTGCCCAATTAAAGGGGCAGGCTCCATTGTCCCAAGGCCCGGGCAAGTGAGTGTGGGGAAAGCCAGGAGGTAGAGATGGGGGGAGGGGGAGGGATTAAGATAGGAACATGAGGTCACAGAAGGGGAGGGGCCTGATGAGGTCATGTAAGGGTGGGCAAAGGAGCGGTGCGGTGTGGGATCGTGAGGTGGCTGATCAGGAATGGCTAGGGTGAGCTAAGAGGTAGGGCTAACTGGGAAGTCATAAGGGACTGCACAGCTCTGGGAGTTCACATTTGTTCCTCCATGAGATTTTTCCACCAACCCACCCTGAGAGAAGAGGTAGGAGAGCACTGTGGCAGGTGGAGCACAGTGGCAGTTAGGAGAGGACCGCTGCAGGTGGATGGCAGTGAAAGGGGGGGGGGAGGAGGACAGGAAATAAGGGGGAATAAAAAAGGAAAACACTAAAAAGGTGACTCAGGACCACTAAGCAAGAATCATGGGTGCGGAATGTACGCTCGTACCACTTTCCAACAAAAGAGGAAGAGGCGGGCACCCCCCATGATGCACATCTGGGGAGGGAAGGAAAAAAAAGAAGAAATTAGTTAAATACAAGTAGAAGCTATGAACTGAAAAAGAATGTGTCTGTAGATAATGTACATAAATATTAAGGGAAGAGATTGTAAAAATGAAAAGTTGATGGAAATGTATGATGCACTGTAAACAATGATATCTTGAACATATTCAGCAAATTAATTTCCAAACTGAGCACCCACACACAACTTGTCCATGTCATTATTTGTGGGACTCTGGGGACAAAGAAACCAGAAGGGAGTTGCAGCTCTGAAGGTGGACAAAGCTATGGGACCAGATTGAATACCCTTAATTCTGAAAGAACACAAGGAGGTGCTAGCTGCCCTACTGCTAGCACTATTCAACAGTTCAGTGGAAACAGGTGAGGTTCCAGAGGGTTCCATTGATAACAGCAAAAAAAGAATGGTGACCATCACTACAGCAAATGAATTAAGACAACTACAATATCGGTGACAACAAATCACGGCGACTGAAGTTTAGGGCGAATTTCAGAGGCAGACCCACTACAACACAGCTATCGGCAGAGTTCACCTGTTTTTAATGTGGGGGGCTATGCCCCCTGCACCCCCTTAGGGGGGATGTGCTCCCAAACCCCCCTATTTCTAATTAAAATACTCCCAGTCACACATTGACAGTCACGCTTACCATACCTGTGGTTTCGCGTCTTATACCAGGTCGCTGTTAATTCATAGCCGCCATTTGTGTTTTTTTGCTCTTATTGAGTCGCTGTAATTGAGTTGCCATTTTGCCGTTGCCGTTATTGTGTGCTACCATTCTAGAGGACTGCAGAAGAACTGATGTAGTCCTTCTACATAAAAGTGGCAGCAGGGAGGAGACCAGTAACTATAGGCTGATCAGTCTTACTTCAGCGGCGGGGAAATGAATGTAGAACCTGCTAAAGGAAAGACTGGTAGAGGTCTTGAATCCAATGGGCTGAAAGACCTCAGGAACCATGGATTCATGACAGGAGACCATGCCAAAAGAATCTGATAGATTTCTTTGGCTGGGTGACCAGGGAAAGATATTAGGGGGGAGGGCAGTGGACGTGGCCTATTAGGACTCCAGCAAGACCTTCAATACAGTGCCACACAGGAGGCTGATAAAGAAACTGAGCAGCCTACAGGTGGGATCCAAAATGATGAATTGTATTAGAAACTGGCTAAAGGATAGGAGACAAAGGGTGGTGGGTATTGGCACTCACTCTAATGATGGGAGAGTGACCAGAGGAATGCCACAGGGCACAGTACTGCGATCAGTCTTCTTCAATGACTTCATAAGTGACATTGCTAAAGAACTGGAAGAGAAGGTATGCTTTTTTGCAGATGTTACCAAAATCTGCAATGCAGAGAACATGCAGCAGGGAGTGGAGAGAATGTACAAGGATCTTGGGAAACTCAAGGAGTCATCAAAACAATGGCATTTGGGTTTCAATGCCAAAATCATGCACTTAAGGCATAGGAACCCAGTTGTTGAGTATAGGATAGGGAGGTATACTGACAGTCATTAAAAAAGAATGGGACCTTGGGATTATCATATCCGATAGCCACAAACTGGCAGGGCAATGTGACAAAGCAGTAGATAGGACTACTGGAATACTGAGGTGCATAGGGAGGGGTATCTCCAGAAGAAGGAGGGAGGTGGTATTGCCACTGTATCACTTAGTGGTGAGACACCACCTGGAGTACTGTGTCCAGTTTTGGAGACCGTATCTCAAAAAGGACATAGACAGGGTGGAGGCAGTCCAGAGGAGGGCAGCAAAAATGGTGCAGAGGTTGCATGACAAGCCCTGTGAGGACAGATTGATGGATCTCAACATGTACACACTGGAAGAGAGAACACAAAGCCAAAATTGATGCATCCAGCACAGATCCATAGTCATCAGACAGCCAGGTTTCTGGTGATGCACACAAGGTCAGCAGAGAAATCAGTGATGAAACCTGCCTTCACTTCCATTTTGCTCCTCAGAGACTTTGCACTACAAAGAATGGCCCAAAGGAAAGGAGCAGTGGTGGCTGTTCTGATCATCAGTTGCCTAGGAGAGAAGACAGAGGGTCCCCTGTTCTGGTTCCACTCTCTCCCCAGGTGTCTCTGAGTCCTCACTGACCCAATCCTGCCCCCTCCATCATCCATTTTGGGCCCCTTCCCTGTGGCCACTGCACCATCTCCGGAGGATCCCCAGCACTGCACCATCTCTGGAGGATCCCCAGCCATGTGCAGTAGCCAATAATCACCCAAAGGGAGAAAAGCCTATCCACAGCAAAGAGTAGAAGTAGTCAGTGCTGAACAGCTGGACTAGAGCTGCTCAGGTGTGGTGCTGCCTGTTTCAAGGTGGATGAACCACTGGAACAGAGGGGAGTAAGTGAGGGGGGGTTTGGTGAAGCCTGTCAGGAATACCAGCAACAGGAAGTGCCAACTAACCATAGGGGAGATGAAGGCACACCAGACTGGAACATCTTGCTTTTGGCTAGGTTGGACCCAAAGGAGTACTGGTCTATAGGCACAATGGAAGTGCTACTGCACCCATCGCTGGCATCTCTGGTTTGGAAGTGAGCCTGAATCTTTGGGAGCTGGTCGAGGGTGAGGAGGATCGAGCATCCCAGAAGATGCTCTCCTTCTCTAGGGGAGCAGGTCTGTGAGCTCTGCTGCTGTACTGCCACCTGGGTGACCACAGGTGGCAGTGCAAGTGGAGCTGCAATGGGTGGGTGGGGCACCTCCCAACTGGGCCACATTCATGCTTTGCATGCAGATATCTATCCCATCCTAGTCTGCAAGGCTTACAGGGAGGGTGACAAAAGGGGGGAAAACAATTCCCTGATCACAGCGACGTGACACTGCCTCTCTCTCTCTCTTCACAGGCCCCGTACCACTCACTGGGCTGCTGAACTGAATTAAACACCTCTCAGGCTTGGGGAGCCTGTGAGGCTCCACCATGGGAGATAAACTATGGTGTACTGCATACCCAAGGGTTCTGCTGGTAGTCAGCAGGTAGCACGGTCATCCTCGGATGCTCATCCTACTCGGGTGGTGTTATGAAACGCCAGGTCTATTAAAAACAAGATCGCTATTATAGCGGATTTTGTAGGAACATCTGACCTAGCATGCATCACTGATACCTGGCTGGATGAGAATGCTGGCCCAGTTTTGGCATCAGCATTCCCAGCCAGGTACTCAGTGATACACCGCCCTAGGGTGGATTGTAGGGCCGGGGGTGTTGCTATCTGTTTTAGATTGGAACTGGGCCTAGTGGAAGTACCAGTGGGAACTACCAACTCCTTTGAATGTATCATGGGCGAGAGTGTGGGGTGCAGGATTCTTCTCGTTTACCGTCCACCAGGCGACGGGAATGTTTTCCTGCAGGAAGTCGCAGACTTCATTGTCGACCTGATGTTGGGATCCCCCAGATGGTTGGTTCTGGGGGATTTCAATGCCTGGGTTGACGATGAACTCTCGCAGTTTGGTCAAGACTTCTGCCAGTTAATGATTTCACTGGGCTTCACACAGGTTATTTCCTCCTCGACCCATATTGGTTGTCATTCATTGGATCTGGTGTTCCTACTGGGGATGGAGATATCTGATTTGGTGGTGGAACCAGATGGGGTGGTCTGACCATCACTCCATTGGGTTCAGTTTTGGGGCTACCCCTAGTAGACCAGCCCCTATGGAGATGGTCCGGTACCGCCCCTTGAGGGGTGTTTCCCCAGATGGCCTGATGGTGGTGCTGGACCTATCGGGTTTACTGAGTGATTGCATGGACCCAGGGCACTTGGTACTTGCCTATAATAAGGTGGTAGCAGAGGGCCCTGGATTCCATTGCTCCGGTTCTTGTTCGTCCCCTCACTCACACTAGGTCTCCTTGGTTTGATGAGATTCTAAGGGAGTTGAGGAGAGTTGGATGAAGATTAGAGAGGCACTGGCAGAAATCGGGCCTGGATTGTGACAAACTTAGTTTGATGGACCATTATGTGGTCTATCAATCAGCAATCTCTCGTAAGAAGGCAGAATTCCTGTCCAGAGAGATTGCTGCTGCACAGAATAGACCAGCTCAGCTTTTCCGGACTGTGGACAGATTGTGCAATCCAATCTGTCTTCAGCCCAGAAGAGCCTTTTCTCAAGAATGGTGTGAGGAGTTTGCCCAGTTCTTTTCAGATAATGTTGCCACTATCGGGTCGGATATTCGCTCGACCCTCCCTAGTGGGAGTTGTGATGGTCGGCAGGAGATGTCGGACACCCGTTTGTGTGGTCTGACTTCAGCCTTCCCACAATCAATGACATTGTGATGGTCATCCAATTATTGCGTCCGACCAACTGTGGTTTGGACCCAGGCCCTACACATCTCCTAGTGGGCTGTGTAGATAAAATCGGCCTGGTCCTGGCTGAGATAGTCTGGAGGTCTTTGGAGAGGGGAATTTTTCCAAATCCACTGAAGGAGGCTTTGGTTCAGCCCCTTCTTAAGAAGCCCTCCTTGGACCCGGTCTGTCTGGCTAACTACAGGACTGTCTCTAACCTGCCCTTTGTGGGAAAGGTTATTGAGAATGTGGTCGCGTCGCAGTTGGATGATCATTTGACCAGCCACAATGTCTATGATTCTCTCCAGTCTGGATTTAGGAAGAGACATAGTACCGAGACAGCTCTTGTCTGGGTACTAAGTGACCTCCTAATAGTGAGAGATCGAAGGACCTGTTCCATCTTGGTCCTTCTTGATCTCTCTGCAGCATTTGACACCGTGGACCGTGGTGTGCTACTGGAGCACCTGCGGGTTATCTGTGGGCTGTCTGGTACAGTCCTCAGTTGGTTTCGATCTTTCCTCAAGGGTAGGACTCAGAGGGTGGTGTCTGGGATTTTTTCCTCGGCATCATTCCCCCATCCTGTGGGGTGCCGCAGGGCTCCATTTTGGTGCCCATGTTGTTTGCGGAGTACATGCTGCCATTGGGAGTGATCACTAGGTGGTACGGTTTGAGTTTTCACTGCTATGCAGATGACACTCAACTGTACATGTCCTTTGTGCCCGGCCAAGATGCTGCCTTTTCGGTCTTTAACAACTGTCTGGACGAAATTCAGGATGAATGTGAGTTGGCTGCAGTTGAATCTAGAAAAAACTGAGGTGTTGGTCGTGGACCCAGGTCACTGGGAGGTGGGTTTGTTGGAAGGATCTCCCTCGGGCTTATGGCTTGGGGGTGTTCAGCTAACTACCTCAGACTGGGTGTGGAACCTGGGCATTGTGTTTGATGACTGTTTGGCACTTAAATCCCAGGTGTCGGCAGTTGTCAAAGCCTCTTTTTACCACCTGAGGAACATCGCCCGTGTGGAGCACCTGGTTCCTCCTGACGATCTTCCTACTTTGGTCCACACCTTCGTTACCTCCCTTCTTGACTACTGCAACGCCCCTTATCTTGGGCTACCGGGGGTTGATATTCGCTGCTTGCAGTTAGTGTGGAATGCAGCAGCCTGGCTATTGACTGGTTCCGCTAGGTCCAGTCATATAACGCCTGTGCTCTGTGGACTGCACTGGCTGCCAATATGCTGGCAATATGCTGGCAAATCACCTTCAAGTTCGGTTTGCTCACCTATAAGGCCCTACACAATCAGGGACCTGGCTACCTGAAAGATCTCCTTCATCCCTACTGTCCCTCCCGCTGTCTCCGATCCACTGACGAGGGATTGCTAGAGATTTCCAGGGTTTGTTTGAAGACCTCTGGGGCCAGATCTTTTAGTTTTATGGCCCCAACCCTGTGGAATTCTCTACCTTGTCAGGTACGAGATTGCCCAACTGTCCAAACCTTTAAGGGGGCATTAAAAACTTATCTTTTTAAACATGCATATAATGATTTTTAAATGTTGTAGGATTGGATTAATTTTAATGTTTTTAGTTATATTGTTTTTATTATGTTATGTACAGGCACCTTGGTTTCGGAAAGGCGCCTTTTATAAATAAAGTTTGACTTGACTTGAAGGTCGAAAGTAAGCCCAAGAGACAGCAGGTGACAGGGCTGGAGGAGTGACACCTGTCGATGGAAGCAGATTGGTGTAAGAAGAAAGCATACTAAATTAAAAAAAAAAAAGGTTAGACTTATAGTAAAGTGCAAAAACTGGTAAGACTCCCTTCCTTATTAACAGTCCTCTCAAGTGCGACCTTGGTAAGTTTAATTTGACACTTACTAGTTATGCATCCCAGGTGGAGACCAAAAGACAGCCTCTGAATTAGCCACATCTGAAACAACTGTTTTTATATCACAAAAGGGAAGTTAATTGCTCCTAGAGGGCTTTGTGCCATACTGACATTCACTTAGTGATACCAGATGTCAGGGACAATGTCAAACAGATGCTATCTGTCCCACAGGACCCACACGTTAGCACTCAGCAATAAACAACAAGGCTTTCTTACCTCAGTGCATACATACATACATAGATGCCAGCAGATTAGGCCCATCAGTCTATCAAGTCTGTCCATCAAAGCACACTGGTATTGCACAGTAGCTGCCTCACCCCCCCATGTTGATTCACCCCCCTCCTTGATTTCCAGCCTACCCCCCTAACCTTACCCCTGAGCCTATCCCAGCCCCTCTTGAAACCATCCACTGTTCCCATTTTTACCAGATCATCCAGCAAGACATTTCAGGATGCCACCACCCTCTCCATGAAATAATGCCCCCTCACCTCCCTTCTGTACCATCCCCCCTCTAATTTCAGGCTATGGACACTCGTAGGCCCCTCATCCCTCAATTTGAACAGACCCTCCTTATTCCCCTTGTTAAGTCCCTTCAAGTACTTGAAGGTCTCTATCATGTCCTCTGTATCCCTCCTGTCCTCCAAAGAGTACATGTTCAGCTCCCTAAGTCTATCATCATATGCCACCCCCTCCAGGCCACTAATTATCTTTGTGGCCCTTCTCTGGACTTTCTCTCCAACAGTGTGATGTTCTTTTTTAGGCGTGGTTGCCAGAACTGCCCGCAGTACTCAGGATACGACCTCACCAAGGTGGTGTACAAGGGCAGTATAACTTCCCTTCTCCAGGATGATATCCCCCTGGCAATACACCCAAGCATCTTGTTAGTCTTAGCCACTGTTCTCCTGCACTGCTCTGAGTGGTTCCCTTTAGTATCAATCATCACTCTTGGGTCCTTTGCTGCCATCACGACAGCTGTATCTCTTCCAAGCGGTAGACATACCCAGGGTTTCTAACACCTAGGTGCAGAACACTACATTTGTGTGCATTAAACCCCAATTGCCACATGTGAGCCCAGTTTTCCAGCCTGTCCAGATCATCCTGTATTGTTCTCCTACCCTCCTCACTATCAACCATTGCCCCCACTTTAGTGTCATCAGCGAATAGACTTCATTTTGCTACCAATGCCCTCCCTAATGTCCGAAATGTACACATTAAAAAGGAAAGGACCCAATACAGAATCCTGTGGGACCCCACTGATGACCTCCCTAGGAGGTGAGACTTCGACCCAACCACCACCCTCTGCTGTCTAGTACTAAGCCAATTTGCTAGCCACTCTACCAACTACCAGTACTGGATTGTTATTTCATAGTTGCATATAACAAGTTGCACTGAAAAGTAGATGTCTCATTAGCTTATCATAAATGGTGTAAACACTTAATTCCAAAGGCATCTTGAAAGCACTGTTACCCCATTGGGTTTAGATCCCTAGAGAGATACAACAGATGTGCACTGCCACACGTGTGGCTGTACTACCCAATGTTTCAGTGTGACTACATCCAAGCCTTCATCAGAGCTAGGTGGCTTCAGTTCATAAATCCTTAAACCCTATCATGTATCCATGATGACACAAACTGTCTGGAAAATAGCAAGTCACAGTTGTCTTGTCACTCATTGCTCATGCTGCATATATCTCTAACAAGGCAAGGGGACAGCTCTCAGGACTTAAGTTGCAGTACACAAAGATGCTTAATTATTGTACAGGACTGAAAATGATAACTACCCATCACCAAATAAAAGTGCAAAAAGTGCATAAAAAACATTGTGATGAAAAGTGCATGCCCAGCTGTGAAAGGAGAAATGTATTTATCTGAAGATCACCCCCCAAAGCCTTAGCAGCTGATTAGGCTTTTTACAAGTAAAAACATTTTTTTCAGCAGTACTACTTGTATTAATTGAACTTTGTAAGTACTGTGCTGGCTCAGTGCTGAAGAGGGTGGAGGTGCTGGACACCAAACTTAACGCCATGCTGGTGACACTTGTTTGGATCCGGACTCAGGTTGCTGGGTGTTGGCCAGGGAGGGAGAGGACAGAGCATCCAGAGGACTGATCTCTGCTCCTGGGGAGGGAGGGTTTTAGTGCCCAGCATTCACCTGACCTCTAGCATTGGCAGGGGGTAAGGCAGTCTGGGAATGTCAGCATAATGGAGGGAGTGGTGTCTGCTGATGCTCCACACTCAGAATCATGCATGAGGACATCTGGGTGGCATCCTCTCCCGAGCTGCCAATGACCCAGGTCACCCGTAGCCCTGCACCCTGATGAGCACTCAGGGCACTCTACATTAGCACAAAGTTAAGCCCTGGAGAAAAGTCGGGTGAGCAGGGCTGGGGTAGTCAGCATCCAGAGGGCAACTTGGGGTCAGGGGAGAAACACCGCTAACTGAAAAAAAAACTTTGTAAGTACTGCAATCAGGGAACATGGCAGGTACTGCACAGTGTAATTTCAGGTTACAGTGTGGCTCCACATCACTCACTTGTATTTAAAGGTATACAAGTGAGTGACGCTGAGTTGTAGTGTAACCTGAAATGACACCGTACAGCACCTGCAGTGTTCCCTGATTGAAGTGCTTACAAAGTTAAATTAGTGTAAGTAGTACCACTGGAAAAATTGTTTTTACTTGCAAAAAGCCTAATCGGGGCTAAAGCTTTGGGGGGAGGGTTTCACATAAATACAGTTTTCCTTCAAGAAACCATATTAATGACCAATGGTAGGCGTGAAACATAACCCAAAGGTATAAGTAATATATGATGTTAAACAAGAATATGAAAGTATTCACACAGATTCTAAAAAGATTTAATATGCCCATATTTAGACAAACAAAAACCAAAAAAGCACATTCATGAAAGAAGGCCCAAGAAACTAGGGTTAGTCATCAAAAAGCAGTCAAAGGGATTATTGAAGGGAGCATGAAAAAATGTTAGGTCTAGCACACTTTTAAACACTATTAAAAACTGTGACAGTTGAATGTGAAGCATTATGTTCATAGACCCCCATTTTAAAGATTGAAAAGAGACAGACAAGACAGAAAAGAGGAAAATTGCAACACAAAGGACTATTTAAAACAAACTCTGGCAACAAACTGTTGAATCAAGTTAAAAAATGATGCAGTCCCAAGTCCTCTTTTAACTCCCTTGGCTGCGGACAAGCCAATTCATTAAAATCCAGAATGATTACAGCATTGGCCCTAGACACCATAAGTCAGGCCATGCATAAGCATTTGGGCAGCCCCTCTTTATTCTCCATTAAAAATAATGGCCAACCAGAGACTTTAAGAGGAAATTTGAGTCCTATAGAGGGAATGCAGAGGGAAGAGCAGGGGTGGTAACCTTCTCTGTGGTCCTACAATAACATACTGTAATCATAAGGAGAAGTTTACGATATACCAGTTTAATGCATGACAAGGGTTGGTGCAAGGGGAAAGATTATAAGTTCTAGGGGATTGGGGTCATACCTGAATGGGTTGGATTCAAGCAAAATAAACGGCACACTCAGCAGAGCATAATTAAAACATTTTTACTGCAGCATTAGAAATGAGAAGGGACTGGAGTCTGCTGGAGGTTGCTTAAGTGTGATAGTCTTCACACCAGTCAGGAAGCCATCAGGGTGTTAGGGCACAGATTTTCAGAGTACGTTGAGACACATTTAAATGGTAAGAGGGGAGCAATACAGCTGCAGTTAGGCACACCTACACAAGTAAGGGGGCCTATCAGGCCTCCTCCGAACAGCAGTGCGGAGTCAAAGAGGGGATGACATGGCAAGAAACAATGGAGAGGAGAATGCAGTAAATGGAATCAGGTAAGTGCATATAGGAGTATAGAGTGGTGTGGGGCTGTGGAAGGAGTAAATAGTGGGATCTAGGACAATGAGGGGAGAGGAGGCATTAAGGCATTTATGCACCATATCTCAACTGGTAAAGGCTTGAATTCTGATGGTCAAAAAGCTGTGTGCCTTGAGGTAAGGAATAGGATTATAGGATGGGTAAGAAATTGGCTAAGTGAGAGAACTCAGATGGCTGTCCTTAACAGAAAGTACCCAGAATGGGGCACCACAGGGATGGGTCTTGGACCAGTCTTCTTTAACATCATCATCTGTGACAGTGGAGTAGGGATTCAGGGTAAGATCTGCCTCTTTGCAGATGACACAAAGATCTATGGAAGAATGGACATCAAGGGTCCATGATGGATAGAGGATCTTGAGAATCAAGAAAAATGGTCTAGTGTATGGCAGTTAAAAGTTAATGCACTGAAGTACAAGGTAGTGCTCACTGGCACCAAGAACCCAAGAACAGGATACAGAATGGGATGAATAGAGGTAGAGAGACTGGCAGAGAAAAGGGACCTGAATGATAATTATGGACAGCTTGAAAACAGCCCATTGCAATTGGGCAGTAGGGAGGCAAACAGAATGCTGAGGTGCAAAACAAGTGGTTCAGCACTATAAGTAGAGAGGTAATCCTCCCCATGTGCCGACCCCTGGTTCAACATTTGGTGTACAACGTGCAGTTCTGGGGCCCACATGTGAGGAAAGACAGGGACAGGTTGGAGGCAGTGCAGAGAAAGGTAACAAAAATTATCCAAGGACAAAGAAAATCCTTCTTGAAGAGGCTGGAAGACCTTAACATGTATACCCTAGAGGCAGGAAGAAAGAGGGCTATGACAGAGACTTGTAACTTCATGAAATAGACAAGGTGGACAGCAGAGACATACAGTCACCAGGGGAACTCAGTGAAGCTGGCAGGGAGGAGGTGCATATCTGGAGGACTGGAGGGAGCATTTCTTTCAAGGAACAGGTGGTAGATATGTGATACAAACTGCTAAAGGAAGTTGTCTGTGCTAAATCAGTGGATGAATTCAAACATGGGTGTGATAGATACATGGGAAAAGGAAGGAGGAGAAGTGGAGGGTGTGAAGAAGTGAATGGCCACTAGGGCCATCACATGGAACCTTAAGAAGGGCTGGGCAGACTAGAAGAGACAGAGAGCCCTTTTCTGCCATAAAGCTATATGTTGCTTTGCTTAAACTACACCAATCACTTTGTAAGAGCTAGAATACTTGGAAAACAAAGCCAGGAAGGCATTCATGTTGAACTTCTTCTTTAAGCTCCCCTGCAGAACCTCAAACACCAATACAACCAACACTTAAATTATTTATTTTTTTCTGTACTGTATGTCAGTTCCTTCATTAGCGTTGGGCTTTCTCATCTTCCAGCTTCTGGACAGTGTGAGGATGGTCATCAGAGAAACTTTCACAAGCTTGGGGCTCCTTGAGACAACAGAGCTATTGCTGGAACCAGTACTAAAGTGAATAGCTTCTGAGCGGCTAAAAATACAACAAAACTGAGCTTTCATTGCAAAGAAACAAACTAGATGTTTTGGACCTTCCAGAGGTCTAGCACTTCTGGTGATCATTGAGCCACAGCTCTCCTTTTTGCCTTCTCCCACCTTCTCCCCCTTTTTGGATGGCAGGTGACTATCCCACCTGCTCTCTCAAGCTGGTTCTCCTCTGATGCCTCAGATGGCATCTGTACCCAGGTTTCTATATCCTCTCCTGTGTGTGCCTGGTTTGATCCTGGTTGCTTTGCTCCCTACCTATTTGATGATCCTCTGAGCTTGTCACTGACAGAATGGAGGCACGCTGGGACACCATATAGCTGCCGATGAGTCATGCCAGCATGGGTGGCTCTAGCCAGCAAAAAATGTACTGGTGGTCCTGATGCTTATGGCTTATAGTTCCATGATGTGGCTCAATAGAGGAGATTCTCTTGAAGGTCAACTGTTATGGTAAGTAACTATTCCACCTTTACTGTTGCGTGATTCTGCATTATTCTCTGTACTGCAATGTTACTACGTGCTAAGTTGTATCATATGTGCATGCTGTGTATATGCTTTTTATTACTGTTACACTTGTGTCTCTAATTGTACCCTCATGGGTCATGCATGAAAGTTTACATATAGTGCACTCACCTTGTAAACAAAAACAAAATCAATACCAAACAACCCTGTGTGTATATCCTCAGTACCTGGATAAATCACATTCTGTCCTATTATTGCAAAGAAATGATTCAGGCTCTGAGCACTGTATATCCTGTATTAACAGATTTCAGTACCAAGTTCATTTCTACATAATCTTTACTCACAAACACTCTAATGGGGATTAGTAAAAGGTCAATGCAGTGTTTTCAACTCAAATGTTGAGTGGGAGCATCACGGTCACTGGACATCATAATATTTCATTGTTGTACTGGGTAATTCAGTTGTGGAAAAAGGATGGGGGACAAATGCTAAGGCAGTACAATTAAATTATCTTTAATAAAGTTAAAAGACTGAGGTTATTGTTTTATGGGAAGCTATGCTGGTACTAATGTAATAAACTTGAAGCTTATGATTTGAATTTCCTAATTAGCATTTTGGAATAATGGATTCACTTAGCTGAAGCTGAAAAAAAACTAGCACGTGATGACTGTATTAAATGGACTATATAACATATAAAATGTTTAAAGGGTACCTAAACAAGCAGTTTTCTAAAACTGCAAACTCCAAAATCTGGCTTCATAGTGAGGTAAAGTAAAGGCTGCTGTTCACATTTATGCTAAAACTGCATTTATGTAAATAACATAAATGCAGTTTCATAGCTTTTGAAAAATATATACATCAGCCATTCACTTTCAAAAACAGCCTTGCTTGCTCCCTAAAATGTCTGCTGAGTGTGTTAAGTGATGAGTCTTGATGACATCATTGGCTCCCTATAGTGCTAACTAGTTCTTCTTTCCCCCTTTGTTTTGAATTGTTTCACCAGAATGATCAACACCATGTGTTAACACATGGATTATTTTGATCAGTACACGTTAGGCTATGGTTTTGTTAATTTTGTTTACTTTAACTTGCTGAAAATGTTTTATAATCCAGCTGACTTTCTCTTTGGCAAACCACAGTACAGTACAACACTTCAAATACCTGATGATGGAGGCAGTATAGCACAGTGGTTTAAGGCTCTAAGCTGCAAATCTGGAGACCTGAGTTTGAATCCCACAGCCCCCACTTGCATACTGTGTGACCCTGAGCAAGTCACTTAACTTCCCTGTGCTCCCAGGTCACATCTGTAAACAAGCTTTCAGCTTAGTGTGCTGCTCCTGGTTAAATAATTGGATAAAAAAAAATGATCTAGTGGTTATGTGATGCCTTGAAATTTGTAGCGAAGTACTGGTCTGGTCCAATTCCAAAGCTCATGCTTTCTTGGTAATCCACAAATAAGCTTCTCTTGTAGTCTTTTTCCATGTGAACCCCTGCACATAGCCTGCCTTCTGTTGAACACACCACCATCCATATTCTCTCCTTAGTACCACCTGGGGCCACATATGAGCTTGTGGTCTCATGAAGAGATTTATCACACCTCAGATTGTAGTCTTGTACCTCAGAGAGTTGTGCACACCTATACCGATGTGCTTTATCCGCTGGCACCGTTAAAAAATGCCTCCCAAATCACTCTCCTGTCTACTTTTTCAGTGTTTGACTTCTACTCCCACGGTAAACAATGAGTGGATCACCACCCTTCTGCACAGTGAAGGCAGTATGTACAGTCCCCCTGTTGTGTTTTTTTCCCACCTCATTAACCAACAGCTAGGTCTTCCTGGAGGGCCAAGCAATAAGCATCAGGACACACCAGAAAAACTGCTGTTCATGCCCTCATAAGGGCTGCACTTACTTTGGATAACAATATTATTAGCAGGAGAGGCATACTAATGCCTTGAGTGAATCCACCCGACTTCCAGTGTCGGTCTACTCCTTTACCTGTGATCTGCAGTACCCCACAGGACAGTTCCCGGCAATTCTTCTCCAGTACTTTTCTGTGCCCTACTCCACAATGCAAATTGGCTGGCTACCACGGTTCCGAATATTGAATGAGCTATACACAGCTCCCTTGATACTGTCCTAGCAAACATCAACATCCCCCCTTCCGCCCAAGGGTAATCTCTCTACACTGAATTCAAGTAACAGTTTAGGTGCAGCCCTGCCACTCTGAGTATTTGTCATCGCTGGCTGCTCTCATCCACAGTCAGGTAGTGATCACGGTGCTGGCAGCCCCACATCTCAGATCTCACAATGATCTGCTCAACGTCCCCTTCCTATCTTCCAGAATATAGCTGTACCCTGCTGGAATGACCTCTTCAATCCCTCTATAGCATTCACTCTTCTTGCCTGCTCCCCATACCCAAAACTGGTGAGCTCACTACCCTTCTGCATCATGAATGCGGTTAGTAGAGTTTCCCATGTTATTTTTACATATTAATAATAAACATGAGCTTCTGGTACGCTTGGCGACATCATGGTGAACCTCAACCTCTCCCCTGATAAAATGGTGAAATACTTATTGAATAATGAAAATTTGTGTATATTGCAGAAAGTTGCTAGATTCTTCCAGTCTATTCATCTGTGAAAATTATTTGTAATGATTTTTTCAAGAAAGTATACAAATGTTTCTGAAATGCGATAATTTAAACAGTAATGTTCAAAGAATGTATTTAATGAGTGATATCTGTAGTTGTATGTTTTAAAATTTTAAATATTTTGTAATGGCTTTGTCAAACAAATAAAAATTATTGATTGATTGGTAAGCCAGGCTGATAACAGCAGGGCACAAGGGGAAAAATAGGCTTTCCTACCAATAAGAGCTCTAAGCCACATATGAGTAGGCACTATTAAATGACGTGCATAATGATGCACACTCCCGTCTTTTAATAGTGCCTAATCAAAGGTAGCCTCGATCTTCTAAGGATAGGAAAGTCCATCTTTCCTCTTGTTCCCTGTTGCTATCAGCCTGACTTACTGGAAAGATTTCATTATTTTTGATATGTCAAAAAACCCAGGAACTGTACTACCTGCATTCATGATGCAGAAGGGCGATGAGCTCACCAATTTTTGGTGTGTGGAGGAGTGAAGAATGAATACCAGAGGGGGGCCTGAGAAGGCCACTCCTGCAAGGTACTGCTATATTCAGGGAAGGGAGAAGACAGAAGAAGACAAATATGAGCAGATCACTGTGAGATATAAGATGTGTGGCTGCCAGCACCATGATCACTACCTGACCCTATTGTCCTGGCCAACATTCCCCTTCTCATAAAACCAGTTCATGCAATTGTACAAGGCTGTGTGTGGTTATTAATGTGTGAAATGGCTGTCACTGCATGTTCAGTCACTTCATTACCAGTCTAGCATTGCTTGTAAAGCACTTTGGGATACAATGTGTATGAAAAGCACTATATAACTGCCGATTCTTATTATTATTTCCCATGGAAAAAGAAGACAAGATAAGCATATTTTTGATTTCCAAGAAAGTATGAACTCTGGCATTGGACTACACAAGAACTTTGCTACAAACAAGTGGTGGATCTAGGGGGTGGTGAAGGGTGCGGCTGCACCCCCCCCCCATTGTAACTTACTTGCTTGCTGCTACTTCATTTCACTTTGTTGAAGAAATCTGATTTATTGATTGCACAAATGTTTACATTCAAAACTATGGATTACATTTCTGTCAACAATGTACTAAAAAAGAATAATAGCAGACAATATAAAGGTTTAATAAAAATATTAAAAAGTGCATATCAAGTATGCACACCACCCCAGCAGCACCCCCCACTGTAACATCCTGACTCTGCCATAACCACTAGGCCACCAGGTTATTTAAGATTTGTACTGCACTGTGGTTTGCCAAAAAGAAAGTCGGTTGGATTAAAACACAATTTCAGCTTGTTAAAGTAAACAAAATTTACAGAACCCTAGCCTAACGTGTGTATTGCTCAAAATAATGCACATGGTTTTGACCATCTTGGTGCAACAATTCTATACAAAGGGATAAAAGAACTAGTTAGTGATGTCATCATTTAACCCATTTGACGACCATTTTAAGAAGAAGGTAAGGCAGTTTTTTTGAAACTGGAAGGCTGATTTTAAATTTTTCAAATGCTTTGGAACCACATTTAGGTAAATTATGTAAATGTAGTTTTAGCATTAATGAATACAGCAGCCTTTCCTTTAGTCCCCTATGAAGTCAAATTTTTGAATAGTTTGTTGTCAAAATGTTGTTTCGGTATCCCTTAAAAAGCTCACATTTTTTTAAAAGGCTAAAAGGCATTTTATGCCCCAATTTATACACCTGTCCCCTTCTATATACTCATTTAATCCCAGCACAGTACCTTAGCCCTGAAGATGACGGTAATTTGGATGACCAACCTCCTTCAAGACCACCGCCAGCTTCAACTTGAAAACTGGATGCTGGTCATGCTATCAGACAATGTACGCTCTCTCAAAAAATGTTCTCTCTCAATAAATGAATGCATCACCTTACAGATATGTGACCGATTCACCATGAATTTTGCAATTACTACTCCTGCCTTGTGGGCTCAAAGAAGGTTGATGGCCTGGGCTATTAAACTCCTTGTTAGAGGGTTCATATCCAAGCCTTTATTTAACTGTCTCTACCCAGACAGAGTTAAACTGAGCCTGTCATAATTGGATGCAGTTCCTCCACACATCCCCACAAGAATCACCCCACCCATGAGCCAATTCAGTGCAATAACAGTTACCCCCAATGAGCATGCAACTTTATCACTTTAAACAATACTTACTCAACTAAGGAATGCAAACAAAAGAACAGGGAACTTTATTAAGGGACTGCGTGGCCCTAAATGGGGAAAATGGGGGTTAAGTAAACAATAAGGTAGTATATGCAGTCTAGCTGGCTCTTTGGTGTCTTTCTAGGCCCAGCCTACATATGCAGGACTGCTATGCCCTTGCCTCTGCAGATGCAGCCAACTATTGCTCCTCCTAGGGCTGTGGTTATATCCTGTCCAGGCTCAACCCCCAAGAAAAGTAGCCTTCCCCCACACCACACAGGCACAGTACAGTTGCTGGCTTGTCAGTCAGTGGTGGGCACAGCACCTTCTCAAACCTTCAGCCGGCCTGGTGGTGCTGAAGGTTGAGGCAGTGGACACTACACCTTGCACCACACTGGTGACCCTGGTTAGGATGTGGACTCAGGTCACCTGGGTTTGGCGTGTGAGGGAGAGGATTGAGTATCCAGAGGACTGCTCTCCTCTCCTGGGGAGGGAGGGAGGGTTTAAGCTTCTGGAACTTGTCTGGCCCCTAGCTTTGGCTAGGGGTGAGATAAGCTGGGATTGCATGTATTAAGGAGGGAGTGGCAGCTGCTGATGTTGCACACACACAAACATGTGTACAGGCATCAGGGCAGCATTGCATGCCAGCCCTCGAGGGAAACAACACCAGGATTTAAAAAATGGCTAATTATGCTGCCACTGACCCTGACTGCCTGAAGCAGTACCCCCTGTCGAGCATGCAGGTCATGCAAATTTCCCAGTGAAGGTAAGTCCTGAAGGAATGGTCAATAGTATGGCAGCGTAGATTCAATGGAAAGAAGTGCAAAATAATGCACCTGGGAAACAAAACCCAAGGGAGGAGTACACAATGTGGGAGGAGATATTAACAACAACAAAAATGGAAAAGGATCTGGGGGTAATCATATCAGAAGATCTAAAGGTAGGTAAGCAATGTGAGAAGGCAGTAAGGAGGACTGGGGGATGCTGGGATGCATAGGGAGAGGCAACAGCAGTAGAAAACAGGAAGTTGTTTTATCCCTCTGTACAGACAATTGTGGAGACCCCATCTCTGTAAGGACATAGACAGGATGGAGGCAGTCCGGAGGAGGGCAACTAAAATGGTGCAGGGTCTGCACCAGAAGCCATATGAAGAGAGACTAAAAGAGCTTAATATGTATACCCTTGAGGAAAGGAGGGAAAGGAGGGACATGATAAAAACTTTCAAGTACCTCAAGGGAATCAGCAAAGTCCAAGAGGGTAGCATCTTTCAGAAAAAGAGATGAGCAAGAACAAGGGGCACAATTTGAAGATGGGGGGATGACTCAGGGGCAACCTGAGGAAGTATTTTTTCATGGAGAGGGTAGTGGATGCATGGAACAGCCTTCCTGCAGAGGTCATGGGGTCAAACACAGTGGGGGAATTTAAGATTGCATGGGACAGACATAAGGCAATTCTAGTGGGAGGTAGGAGGAAGTAGGCTGTTAACAAAACTAGGATCTGCAGCTTATCCAATAGGTAGGGAAATGGGCAGACTGGGTGGGCCAAGCTGTCCTTATCTGCCGTCAAAGTCTATGTTTCTATGTTAAGGAAAGCAGGGGAGCAGGGCTTGGGCAGTTGGCATCTGGACAGTGACATGGATGCTATAGCAGAAAAATGATTAACTGCAAAAAAGAAATATGTTGTTATGTTTGCTACCACCAAGCCAGATGTTTCACTTGTCCGAGCTTCCAAAGGGGTGAGGCAGCCCTACAAAATATATAACTCATTTGATATTAGTGTTTTCAAGCATATATGATAAAAATGTACACATTCTTTTAAAATTTGTGCTATAAAAGATGGTCATAGATATACAGCAGACCCCCTTTTACATAAATAAATTCTCAAATCCACTCCACTTATTGAAACAGTTGTAAAATATACTCGTGAGTGCTTCCAACCACATCTGTATTCTGGCACTTAGTGGTAGCAAATGCAAGGGACAGATTCTTTCAATGAAAGTTACATCCAGGGCATTAGGGACATTAGGGACAGCGCTGCCTGCCAGACAGGGCTTTAACCTCTTCAGCTAAATGGCTGAAGTTCACTGCTGTGCCAGGTTGGTGGTGTAGTGAAAGGCATGCAGCCTGATAAGCAAGAGACTGTGAGGATCCAGACAAGATCCCCTCAGTTTTATTTTGTCAGAATTTCACTAGGGTAGTGATCCATGGTGGCATGGAGTTAAAATAGTAAATATATAGGAAAATGGACTTCAAATGTAAGAAAGAATAAGTGCAACAGTAAAGTGCTGTCTTGGAGGCAGGGCTGCTGTAAAGGCAACTTTCATTCAAGAATATGTCCCCTATGTAGGAAATATAACAATAAATCTTGAACATATACAGGAACTCTTCAAGAGTGAGTGGCTGACATCTCTTTGGAAGTTTCCATCGCCACCTGGAGTCAGCCCCACAACCTAACTGTTGTATATATAGTCTGGTATAGGACTAGGATTACCTGGGAAACCCACTGTGCCGGTGCACTACCATCTCCCCACTGGCAGCAATTTATATCCCTTTAAATCTACTAGGGAGCTCCCAATACTTCACTGAGTACTAGATACCAAGTCAAGGAACTGGTGTAAACATAGAAACATAGGAAATGTCGGCAGATAAGGATCGCTAGTCCCATCCAGTCTGCCCATAGGACCTATACATGTATGCATCCACTCACCCTAAGTGGTCAATGGCTTTTCATCACTCCCTTCCTGCCCAGGATTTACCTGTGCTTGTTCCAGGTATGTTTAAACCCCTCCACTGTGCTTGCCCCTACCACCTCTTGTGGCAGACTATTCCAAGCGTTAAGCACCCTTTCCATGTAGGAAAAACCTTCCTCACATGACCTCTTAAGCTCCCCCCTCCAATTTCATATTGTGGCCCCTTGTTCTGGTATCTTTTCTACATTGAAAAAGATCTCCCAACTGCACCTTGTTTATGCCCTTGAGGTACTCAAACGTTTCTGTCATGTTGCCCTTTTCTCGCCTCTCCTCCAGTGAGTATATATTGAGGTCTCTTAGTCTCTCCTCATATGTTTTGTGGTGCAAACCGTGCACCATCTTTGTCGCCCTTCTCTGGACAGCCTCCACCATGTTTCTGTCCTTACACATGTGTGGTCTCCAGTGCTGTGCACAGTACTCCAGGTGAGGCCTTACTAGTGTTTTATAAAATGGCATCACCACTTCCTGCCTCCTACTAGTAATACCTCTGCCTATGCACCCCAGCATGCCGCTGGCCCTACCTGTGTAGGCTCAGTGACATTGCACATAGTTAGCAGGAAGTGATCACTTAAATAAATAAAGCCAAACTTGCAAATTAAACCCCTAAATTCTCGTTAAATCCAAATTCGGCATTTGTAAATCCTGCCTAGATTACCAAGTCCAAAAAATGGTTCACAACTATGATACACAGAGCTAGTGGTTGCAGGGCAAGCCCTGAGTTTATGATTCTCCCCGATCAGGAGCTCCCCTTTAACGCATCATGGGTGATAGCACCATTTGTACTGAACCCCTTCTATGGTTCACACTCTCTCCTTCCTCTGTAGAGCTAGCCTCTGATGTCAGCTGCCAGAAAACTGTTTCTCCGGTCGCAGTCAGGCCTCTGCATTCAGAAGCCAGTCTTCCACTTCACAGGGCTAGTCCTGCTTTGACAGTCTCTGTAGAGCCTGCCCCACACAATATGCACTGGCATCCAGTCCTGAGGGGTGGCAATGACTAGCACTGAGCTGTGGTATTGGCTAGGTGGTTTCTATCACAGACTCCAGCTACAGCACTATAAAAATCTTTTCTCAGCTGCATTCTGCAACATTAGCTTTCATGCTGGGTAGCATACACTTAACTTCTTTTTCTGAGGGAAGGAATTCTGCATCTCTCACTCACTCTCTGCACAGTCTGCCTCTGCAGCAGCTCTACCATTCTGCTTTCCACAACAGTCACATGCAGACTGATTTGGCTTGTGGATATCCGCTGCAGTTTGCTGAGGAATGTCAGCTCACCATTGGTCCATACAGCTGTCTCTTACTTACCCTAAGGCCAGACTGGAGGTCCATCACTTGGTAGATCACTGGCCCCTAATTCATGCCACCATCTCTGCAGTCCTCCTGCATCCCAGGAGCTCCCTGTGTCTTCTGTCCTGGATGGTTGATGGTATAACCCCTGTTTCTGTAGAGATGGGGGTTAGGGTGTACAAAAATGGCAGAGGCCTGGCTGACCATGGATGACTGACCTTAAACGTCTTTATTTCAAAAAGGCTCCAGCCCTTAATAATTTTTTGGTGCATCAGTTTGCTGCATGTGGTCACACTTTGTGTTCGGTCATTCAGAGCCTCTAGTAGGGGAATCCCAGGTCAAAAGTGTGCATTGATCACATTCTTCAGCAGCAGGGGTAGGTAGCCCCTTTGATGTGCATTGGGAGCTGCATTCATGATGGTGCTGAAGAAATTCAGCCACACTCTCCCTGACAGCATTCCTCCAGTCCCCCTGCCCAGCACCGAAGTCCCCAGGGCCTGAAAAGAGCAGGAAGCAATGATAGCAGTTCAGCTGGACAGCAAGGAACCATACCAGTAAGCCCCATACTTGGGGGGGGGGTTATAGATGTATTCATTCTCCATAGTCAAATATTCTGAAAAATAACAGTCAGTGGTCTAACTATTGAACACCAGCTAGAAAAGGAGTTCCGAGGCTCTGTCGTAATCGCTTTCTCTTTGTCCCTCTCTTCTGTCTTCCCCTGTTGCTCACTCTCTCTCTCACTCTCTTCCTCTCTCATTGTCCCATTTAATTCATTTTTCTCATCTTCCCCTCTTTCTTATCTTCCAACAATGCCCTCACTCTCATCTCCTAGTCTTGCTCGTTCTCCCTTCCCTTCTCTTCCTCTCTCTCTCTCATCTTCCTCTGTCACTCTTTCTTTCTTGCTTTTATTCTTGCTCACACATCTTCCTCTCTTGCTCTTTTATTCTCTCTGTTTCATTCTCTCTCTCTGATATCATAGTACAATACAATGCATTTTGTGTACTGTCTTTCCTACAAAAGTAACTCAACTGCTTCACATATGCACAAAAAGGAAAAAAATCCAGGATGGAGGTTAGATAAGTTCATAAGTAAAGATGAGAAGAAACAGAAATAAAAACTAAAATAGAAAGAAAAGTGGTCTCAAAGGCCATCAAGAATAAATAGGTTTTTAGTTAAGGTTCAGCAAGTAGGACAGTATGGAAAGGCTATTGCAGATTGTAGGTACAGCAGGAGGAAAAAAATCTACTGTACCAACTGAGAAAAGATTCATTGTTGGAATTTCAAAAACACAAGTGTCAGGGAAGTGAAGAAGTCATGATGGAGAATGAAATGAACAATTTCACTATCGGGTGGCCCCGTGATGCAGTAGCACCACACAGGAGCACCATTTTGGGGGCTGAACTCAACATTTCTGTTTCTGGTCATAAGAGGTAGAGCTGAATTGCTGAGGTACCCATCAAGGCTGTCCTGGCACTTGCATTGGTTCATGCCCCATCTGTGGTGATGATCTAGAAATGGCATTAGCAGCCTGGTCAGCAACTGTCCTGTACATAGGTCTGTTTCCTGGCAAAGTGCAATGTCACAATAACATTCTACCCACCTCCTGGTAAAGGTGGTACTGTATTATAGTAGTAGAGTATATACACGGTTTATAAATATTGTTGTTGGGTCTGGCATGCAGTAGGAATCACATGCTTTGGAAATGCTAGAAAAAAAGAGTCACAAAAATAATTTTGTACCATTCATCCTAGTCTAAGAGATTCCAATTATTGAAACTAATTACTAAACACCTCATCACTCAAAAGAAACTTCTTGTGTGTAAAGCTCTTCATCTGTATAACAAGTCCAACTAGCAAACTGCACAGTCTTTGGCCAAATCACCAAATTGAGTACTTCACTCAGAAAAAAAGAAAGTAATGAGTCACAAAGTTTGACAAACCTGAAAGTTTTCCAATCCCAGCTTTATTCCATGGGTCACTGACAAATATAGTTAAAGGATGTTAGATTCATCTATGTCCTACTTTTTAACTAATAGGATTCACAGTATCATACATAAATGTTTGCACTTTAAATCTTACTGATTTTTATGATTTTTCTTGACATGGGCACTGTGACCGTGTAAACACTACACTGGGAAACAAGAGATTAACACTTTGTTTGAGGCTGAGGAAATTCAGGGAATGCAACATGAACAGGCAAGGGGGGGCGCTCCCCAGGTGTTGCTAATTAGAGGGATTGTTAAAAGACAGAGAGAATCCAGCAAGGAGTCAGTTAGAAGCTGGAATCTTCTGCAGGGAGGAGATACTCCTATGCAGGGAACCCCGCAAGATGGAGTGTGGAATGTAAGACAGGAACCAGAGCAGAAAGCCAAGGAGAATGTTTAATTATTGGAGAGAGTATTTGGGGAGAAGTTGAAACCTGCTGCTGAGAAAGAGACCATTTCTAGAGCAAAGAGTCCTGAGGTAAAAGATCAGCCTATCCAGCTGGGCCAAAAACAGTGAGTGAAATGTACTGCTAACAACAGCCTACAAATAAGGCTAAAAGGGAAAACTGTTTGTGTTTGATTTGAGACTGTGAATTCAAAACTGTTGGCCCACAAAGTGTTTGTGTTTGATTTGAGACTGTACATTCAAAACTGCTGGCCCACAAACCGTTTATGTTTTGTTTGAGACTGTATATTGAAAAACTGCTGGCACACATAGGTGGTTCAAAGATTCTTTTTGTCAAGTCAGCCTGAAATAACTGTTTCGTGTTAACCTTTATGTTACCTGACCAGGCTGGAGAAGTTGAACTGTTTGATTGTGCTTTTCAGGAGCAATAACTTACATTTGGAGTAATAAAAGTAAATTTTCTTCTGTGAACTTTAAACCCAGCATGTTGCCTCTCCATCTACCATAGGCCAGCTTGTCACTGGCACTTAAGGATACAAATATTTCTATGAATCTCTATTAAAATTAGTTGTCTTTTTTAATATATAATTTTAGCCTTCTGGTGTTTTAAATACTTTTTATTACTGATATGCTTGGTTGCTGAATGTTAAATTTTATTATCTTTACATTTACAGTAAATAATTTTGTCTTTTGTCCCCCTCATCACATTTGTCCTATAATGCTATGTTGTTGTTCTATACATGTAATGTTTTTGTATTAATTCTTCATAAAATGACTGTAATAATCCTCTCAGCTATCTTCCTAATGAGTACAAGTGGCACTTGTGCCAGCCCAGAATCCATATAATCTTCAGAATCTGGGGAGCCTTGTGATTATTTTCTAATATCAATAGGTGACCATCACTACTGTGTAGCATGAGGCTGCTGCATAGACTAAGCTGCAATCATTCTCTGTCAGTCTCCTCTATCTTAACCTCATCCTAATCATCAGCAGTTGAAGTTGCCCTCAGGGCACCTGCTGATGGACCCTGTGCCTAGCTGTCTCCTGTCATTAGCCTCTCTGGTTTCATCCTGGATTGGAGATCTTGTTCCCTCCTGCCTGAGATCCCTCTCCAACAGCTTGGAGCTTTCCAAACTCCTGAAGGTGGTCTAGCTACCTTACTTCCCCCAGACATATTTGTAGCCCCTTGTGTTGGAAGTTATTCAACGGTCCTGACTCTTGTCCAACTCACCACATTTTTAGGGTTTTCTATTCTTCTGTTTCAATCTCTGACCACCCTTATGCTGTCTCTCCTCACCCTCAGATTGGCACTTCCCACAGCAGCCTATGTGCAGCAAATCATGTGACACGCTCTTGTGTGACTGAATGCACCAACTGGGTTGGTGGAATATTAAAAAAAAAATCAGTGAATTTGTACCTTTCCATTTGGTATGATACATGTATTTGTTCTATGAGTTGTACACTTACAGTTCCTACTTAGGGCTATGTAGAATTTTCCATTTTTGTTCCCACCATAATTCCAAGGAATTTTGGAATCTCTTCCTTGGTCCACAGATTAATTTTCATTACATGATTTGTGGAATATTATTCTGCGGTACCCAGTGATGTGAGCGACTGAATCCCAGCTCATGTAAGATCAGCATATGGACAATGCTGAATGTAATGTCAGCACATGGACATAAAAGGCAACATGACAACATGGGTAATAGGGCTGTGCAGTGAGTCACCAAAATGGTGAATGATCAGCACAATGACAGGCTTCACAGTGACTGGGGAAATTAAGTTAATCATCAATTGGGTGAACCATCAGTTGGGGGAACCATCGATTAGGCTACTCTCAAATGAGTGACCACTCCCACGGTGTGCACACAGGCACACAAAGACCCACAATACCTGACCAACACACCTGTGATGTCTGCCACAGCGGATCACTCCTGACATACCTGTGGATTTGTTATGGTGCTTAGAGCAGCATGCCTCCACTGTGGCAAGGTCTGTTAGACAGAACACGGTCAGAATCACTGTGTCTGGGGCCGGTGAGCAAAGGGGGTTTGAATACCCACCTCAGCACATTCCCCACCGCGCAGGTTATTCACCACAGTACCCTTCACCCACAACACACACACACATATCAGAACCAGGCTCAGTGTTCCACCGCACTGGCACAGCCGTACTCACCTCCACCGTGCACCTTGCCATGCTCCACCGAACACTGCCACACAGCACCAGCATGGTTCTCCAGATTTCTGTATTGTATAAGCCTCACATCATTATGTATTCATCCTGTGTACCCATATTCTGCATTATGTATACTGTTTTCTTATTGTACCTTATACTTATCTTAACTTCCCAGGTCCACCTTGAAAATGAGTTTACATAATGGTGTTTCTCCTGATAAAATAAAGATTGACTGATTGATTGACTGATTGATTGATTGATTGGTGGACATGCCAGCAACCTTGCCCATTACCACTCAACTAGTCTTCACCAGCCCACTCACATTATTTTACCTGTGGCCACTCTGGGTGGGCAGGGACATGCATGCATCACCTAACAGAACCAGGAAGTCTTAAAGGGCTGTCACACAGAACAATGGGTGTCTCAAAAACACGGTGAATGTTGGAAATTGACTCACCACAATTTCTCACAAGCCAGAATGGGGGACCACTCCTATCACTCTCTGGACACATCTACCACAGGGATTAAGGAGATGAGAGGTAAAGTTTACTCGTACTGCGTGTAGAATCATAAGTTTCAGTGCCCTGCAAGGATCCACACAGAAGTGAACCATGTTGTATTTACAGGGTGCCCACACAACCATGTCTCTGACGCTGGAGAGATTGACATCAGGGCTGTGCTGGGCCATGTCAAGGACCACGCAAGGTCAAGCATGGAGAGCACCTTGCAGGTGCTGGTTCAGTGCACCTCTAGGGTGCCTGACACTGTTTCCAACATGCTGATGGCATTTCCCCTTCTCAAAAAGACTGTCCAGCATGTGTGGCAGGCAGCTTAGGGCTTTCCTACCACCCTGGCCACAATGGAGGAGTTCATCATCCCACAGGAGTATACTGTCACCAGGATGGGGGAGCCCTTCCTCCTCCATGACAGTGGGCCATCAGGAGACAGGGTACTACTATTCACCACCCAAAACATTCCTTGCACTTCTTCGGTGACAGTGAGGGCTGGTTCCTCAATGGCCCCTTCAGTGCCTCACCACCACTCTTCAGGCAACTATACACGATGCACAGGATGCATTTAGAGGTGGTTGTGCTGGTGGTGTACATCCTTATGTGTATACAGAAGGAGCAGTCCTACATGTGGGTTTTCACAAAGGTGCAGTGGTTGGTGGGGGACTGCAAGCCAAAGACTGCTCAGATGGACTTTGAGAGGGCAGCATGGCAGGGATTTGTGTTGGTGTTTGAGGGGGGTTATTATCAGGGGCTGCTTTTTCCATTTTTTCCAAGCAGTGTGATTCCTCATACAGCAGGCCCCCATACACACCCTCTATGCCACTGATGAAGGCTTTGCCCTGCAGCTAAGTGTGGTGCTTGCCCTGGCATTCATGCCCATTACCAGTGTTGTCCACATGTATGACAAGCTTCATGACCTCAATTGTTTCCAAGAGCATAAGATGCTGTTGCAACCTATACTCGACTATGTCAAGGACACATGGATCAGCTGCCCTATCAGGAGATCGGCTAGAAGGTACCTTCTGTTCCAGCTCGATGCCTGGAACATGTATGATGCAACCCGTGCCGGTCTGGCACAGACAAACAATGCTGTGGAGGGCTAGCACTCAGGATTCAACACCTGGCTTGGTGCCAGCCATCCCAGCATATGGAAGTTCCTGGATTACTCCATGAGGAGCAGCACCTAAGTGAACTGAGGATGAAGCAGTTCATCTCCAGATCAGGTAGTGCTGCCAAACAAAAGAGATACAAGGACCTGACCCAGTGCATTGAAGCCATTGTAGGGAGTATGGGGTGTGCAGCATGACCAACTACCTGTGGGGTCTGGCGTATAATTTCCAGCTGCAGGTTTAGTTGGCCAATGCACCCTGCTGTGCTGATGCTCCTGCTGGTGGTTTTCACACACCGCACATGTTCCCCCTGTCTGCTATGCATGTTCTCCCCCACACTTGCCCCTGATGACTGCTGGAGGTGTTATCCCTCTTACCCATGCTTGCTGATGTGTTCGCACGCACCTGTACCCGATGAATGATCTACTGGTTTCCACCCCCAACCTGTACTCATACCCATGCCAGGTGTCTGCTGCTATTGATGGGCCCCCCATCCCATGCCATGACCCATGCCCATCTGTGTGTCATGCCACATGAGGTGTCCCCTTCCATCCCCTGTGCTGTGTTAGCCAAACTGGCATTCCACGGCCAACCATGTCAGTGCACACTGACCCAGTTGTTATGTTACAGCCAATGCTTGGTCCCTTTGTGTTCTGTGATAGCGATGGTATTGGTGGTTGCATTTTTTTTTAAACCTTCCCAGTTCACTATTTTGATGGTTGCAGTCATCTGCCTTGTGCCATCTGTGCCTGTGCTATGATGCCTGTGCTCTATTGCCAGTCACCCTTCCTGGTTTGTTCTTATGACATTGAATCTTATTCTGCAGTTTATGTAGAAATTAGTCTGTGTGGTATTTTCAAATTCTGGTGGAATGAAATTTCACAGAATTTTTGAAATTCCACGAAATTCTACCAAATTTTTCCAGAAATGGAATGACAGAATTCCGTGGCAGAAAGATGCAGAATGAGTTTTTCTGCAACATTTCTGCAGAATTTCATTCTGTGGATCTCAAAATTTTCTGTGAAATATTTACAAAATGATTTTCCATGGAGAAATTGCTGTTCTGTATTATTCCATCTAGCTCAGTATTTTCCATGGAAATGGTTGCAGAATGATTTTCAGCAGAAAAAATGCTGTTCTGCAGAATATTATTCTGCAGATCTCAATATTTTCCATGGAAATGGTTGTGGGATGATTTTCCGCAGAAAAAATGGTGTTGTGCAGAATATTATTCCATGGATGGCAGCAGGTGGAATTCCGTAGAAGAACCAGCAAAATTCCAATGGAAATTCCATTGGTGGAATGGTCATTGCACACTAATTTTGCCAGCGGAATTCCTCATTCTGTACAGAACTAGTAGACATGCTTCTTGGAATTCTGAACAAGTATAAAAGAAATCACAGAAAGCATTTCCAAAGTGGAATTGCTATTCTACACAAATTCCACCAGCAGAATTTAACATTTTGCATAGCTCTGTTCTTATTTGCTTTTTATTTTTCACATCAGATTATTATTTATTTATTATTTAGTTTTTATCAACCGGGAAAGGAGGACTAGACAAGTCTGTCTATTTTCAGCCTCGTCCCGGGGGAGAGGGATACAGATGGATGTCAACTGACACTGAACCAGATTAAGCTGTTGGTGGTATTTTTAGTGAATCGGGGAAATTTGTCCAGGACACCGGAGAAATTCCCCTACTGACCAGTAGGGGGAGCTGCTGGCCGTCGAAGGATGGCTGGCTCAGTACCTGTTCGTTTGGAGCTGGAGGATGATGGGCAGTCAATTGGGGAGCTGGTCTCCTCCCCAACTCTGGAGACCCTGGAGACTGAAGAAGCTACAATGGTAAGGGATGCAATTTCAATGGACCTAGAACATGCACAGAATTCCACGAGTACTGTTCTAATCAGCGCTTTTACAAATTTATTGGAGTCACCGGATAAGACACATGGACACTCACATAATCCATCAGCAGGAGAGTGACAGAGATTGCTAGATACGGAGGAAAGAAATGTTACCCAAAGAAGGCTCAAACTCACCACGGCGCTCCAAGTTGCAACGGCGGGCGAAACTGAGGTGAGCTTGGCCTTGCCTGACAACCGAGCACCTGCATTCAATTTTTGCTAGGAGTCCACCATTTTACATACATCACAGCACACGGCAAAGGAGACGGTGTATCAAACAGATCTGCAGTCTCAATCTGTGGAAACAGTTTTTTTCCTTTGTAGCCAAATCCGACGACAGGATTTAAAAACTTGCAAGAAAAAAAAAAACATGGAGCAATCGATGAACTCTTGGCTGATCAGCTGGACATAGCTGATGCACAGTGGTCCATGGAAAGCATCTTAAAAGCAGATGGGTGGGCACAGCTACCAGACATGGGAAAGTGGATTTCAGGCTTCTCAGCAATAAAAATCCCAGGGGTAAGCATGACGACTCCCTTGCCTATTGATTCATCTAAAACTGTTCACGCTAACACTAGTCAAATAATTGAGTCTATGACTACTTTAACACAAGCTGTAACCCCTAATGTTGGCACTGTGCAGCCAGAAATTTCTAATCTGATATCACCTCTTGCTTTATAGGAGGACTTTTCTTTGACCCAAAATCAGGTTTTGTGTCTGCCACATTTGGCTAACATAGACTCTTCCAGCCCTCCCTCACTCAGCAGCAGTGCATGGGCCAAGAGACAATGATTTAAAACATATTTCTTTATCCTCAGAGACTACTCCAAATGCAGAGCAGACAGAACAACAAGAGGGCCCTCCATCAAGTGCATAGGAACAAAATAGACATGGTCACAGATCATATGCATCTTTCTTTCAAACTCCCATTTATGCTGTCAAACAGCACAATGCAGTACAAATTCTGTATAAGGGAGGAATGGACATATTTCCAGATCGAAAGTTTATTGCTAAAAATTTGCTTAAAGATAATCTGCATTTTTATTCCTCTGAAATATACGCCCTCATTCACATTTCAGGGGAATCATCCTTTGATGTGAGCTTTAAGCTCAACACAGGTTTAGAAAAGTTCTGGGAAAGATTTAATTCTGTAAAATGTTCTCCTCTTTGGTCCTTCTTTGAGGTTATTCCCCTAACTAAGCCTGCTCATAAAGTAATCACAATATTATTCGGGAATGAAGGGGTGAGCGTCACTGATTTAACTTACTGGTTGAAACAAAGATGCCCCATGATAGGAATTCCAGAAGCCATTTTCAACACAAAGGGCATCTGGACAGGGGGTTGGCGCATTAAGATCATTTTATGATCTACAAACACAGGGTTGCAACATTTACCCAATTCCTTCTTTTTGGGCAGGGATAGAGGTGTCTTGTTTTAGGCAGGTCAGCCAAAAACCTGCTATAAGTGTGGTTTGCCTGGACATATTAGCAGTGTATGTGATAGGCTGTGATCCACATTATGTAATACCTTAGGTTACACCAGTGGGAAATACAGGAACCCAGTTATTTGCAATTTATGTGGGCTGCTTGGACATTCTTACACTACATGCCCTAAGGCTGCACACAAACAGATCTCCTCAAGTGATTTTGAGGAACAGAGGCTGTTAATTGTGATAGCACAGCGTTCACATGCTACTCCAGTTACCCCTAGTTTTCCACCTGTGGCTCCAGTCCCCACGATGTCACTAGGCTAACAGAGACCATTGGGGGGGTTGTTCACAATGTTCTTGTGACCCCCACCCCTCCACAGGAAGACAGTGATGGCAGTAAATATGAGGAGACAGTTTCTGACATAACCCTTCAATCCACAAACTCTATGCTCACTGATTCACAGGCAATGCCCCACCCATTTCCCCGTCAATCTCACCATATAGCCAAATGGTGACACAGAAAAGACAGACAAGGGGACAGCCTGCCCAAAAGTCCCTAAAATATCTACTACCCCCACGTCCAACAGATTCCAGGCCCTGCAAAAAACAAACACCCGATGCCTCTGACACAGAGTCTGATGGATCAGTGGCAGATAAAGACCCAGTGGAGGAACATTCAGATATGGAATATAATGTACTAGATGAAGGCTCACTCTCCCCAAACCTGTCTAAACAAAAGAGGGGGGACGAAGTCTGGGACCATGGGAAAATCCGCAAAAAGAAAACAACTATGAATGCTACACTTCCTATTTTAAATGTCTGCACCTATTTCCTGCTGCTCTGTCAATGTGAACAGCATTAAAAATAAAGCAAAGCAATTGTCAATATATTCCAGCTTACTGTCTTCAACAGCTGAGGTTATCTTATTACAAGATACCAGACTACATGCTGTTTCAGAACTCTCTTACACTACCAAATGGTGGGATAAGGGGGTTTCTTACTGGTCCTTGGGGTTGAATCCTTGTTCTGGGGTTGCAGTTCTCTTTAACAGTTCAACTGTAAATGTGGTAAAAGTTATTGATTTAGTCTCAGGCTGTGTCCTCATCCTGGACGTTATTTTGAAGGGCATGTATATTTGTTTTATTAATAATTATGCCCCAAAAATGAAATTGGATAAGTAGATATTTTCAGCAGATCTAGCCTTACCTACACACCTGTCATAATACTATATGGAGTGATGACTTCAATTGTGGTTTATCTCTCAAAGACGGAGGTCAGAGTGCCTCTACACAAAAACTGTATAATGATACTACATGTTAGAATAATAGTAGAACCGCTGAGTTGCAGGATGCGTATTTTTCACTCACTTCTAGAGCAGAGGTGTACTGGTGATCCGTATTGATTTCTTTTTTATAAATAAATCCCTTCCTTTACGAACAGCCTGGGTTAAGATGGCAGAATATTCGGACCACTGTGAATTACATTTGAAAATTGGGTCTCAGCCAACCCACCCACAAGGTCCAGGCCTGTGGAAACTAAATTCTTCATTGCTTTCGAATATGGAAGTACTTCAGCACATACGTTATTTCATAATTAGTAGGAAATCTGTGTATGTGATATATGATGATCCAGTATTGTGGTGGATGGACACAAAAACTGATATGACAAAACTCTTGAAATCCATCAGTAAAGCTTTCAGGAACGACTATTGTCAGTACCTGAAACAGCGCAAACAATTGCAACATTTCATGTCACTAGCACAAACCACCAGACAAGATTTTACAGATCAAATAAAAATAATTAATAATCAAATGTAACTTTATCATGGTAAACAAACCACATCCCTTAAAATGCAGCAGGAATTTGGTATACAAGGCAAACAAGCAATAATTTTCTCCTTTCCTGAGTTGTAAGGACAGGGTGACTAGAAAAACGACTGAGAGCCTCAGAAGACCAGATAACAGTATCATGACAGAACCTGCCGAAATTATGCTGGAAGTTACTAATCATGTACAACAGTTGTTTCAGGAAGTACCAATAGACATTAATAGCTCTGCTCAGCTTTTTGGTTCCTTTGACATCTCAAATTGCCCTACATCAATCTTAAAAAAAACTTGACTAAACCTATAGCAGCTGAGGACGTACTCTCTGCTATCACCTCACTTAAGGGAGGGAAGGCTCCAGGGAAAGATGGCCTGACCATCGAACTTTACAAAATAATAGGGGAAGAAATCTCCTCAGAAATAGCAGCAGTTTTTAACCTTATGTCAACTGAATAGAATATACCTTTGGATTTGGCGGGTGGTATACTACTACTGCACAAAAAGGGAGATAAAGTCACTCTGAAAAATTAGAGACCCATTAGTTTATAAAATGTAGATTTAATTTTTATTCTTATTTAGTTTTTTTGTTGCCTGAGTAAGTGCACTAGACAAATTCTGTCTATTTTCAGGCACAACCCGGGGGAGGGGGATACAGATGAATGCCAACTGACTTTGAAACAGATTAAGCTGTTGGTGGTATTTTTAGTGAATGAGGGAAATTTGGCCAGGGCACTGAGGAAATTCCCCTACTCTGTCAGCAGGGGACTTGACTTTCTGGAAGCAGAATAGAGGAGCCCTGTCTGGAGCCGGACAGAGGAGGAGGACGAGGACATCCTGATGTGGCAATGGAAGCTGGTAGCCCTACAGGAGAGCAGATCTCCCTCTCTGTAGGTCCAGCACAGGAGATAAGCTGGAGGAAATGTCTCATGCTATGGAAGACATAAGTGTGGAATATGGAGCCCTAAAACCGACTGGATACACGGATTTCTGTGCTGCAGGCTTGCAGCAAGAGGTAGATTTTATACAGGTGTTAAGTGGAGAACAGCAACAGCATTTATTATTGGTTTTATCAACCCTTGGCTGTGGTAAAAGCTCAAGAGGTGGTTTCCTGCTCCCGATACTAGAATTGAGAACGAGAGTGGAAGCCCGAGTTCAGCTGTGCTGTGTATTGCTGTTCCGCCCTGGAGCTAGGCTCCGATCCTGTTACAGAATGATGACTTACTGTCCTGTCAGGCTGCAGAGTCATCACTGAATACAGTGGAATCAGCGACTGTAATGGATTCTTCTGATACGATCGTAGTAAGTAATGCCTGTAAGTCTAATAATCCGGCAGGAGAAATTGTACCCGATGCAAGTACAGAGACAGTAATGACAATATGCAAAAACGATGCTAGTGTAAAGATGTCACTGGTGAGTGTGCAGACGATCGGCTTAGGGGATGGAAATGATGATGCTTTGGCTGAGCATAGGCCGACTGTTTGGACTGTGGAGTCGGCACTAACGGGAGCTGGCTGGAAAAAAATGGAGGTTGGGGTTGGGTTTCTGACCTTATAGACACCACAGTAAAAAGGAACCTGATAGAGGATTCCCCTGTGGAGGTACAACAGGCTGATCCCTGTCCTTCAGTTCAGGCTGCAGTTAGGCCTGCACTGTCAGAAGCAGCCCCTAATATTTTTATCGCTACTGTTCATAGCAATGTAGAATCTAGTAAGGAGCTTCCTGCTCAGGTCAGAGGTACATGGGGGGAACATATGGATATGGAACACCCTATCTTACAGAAAAAGTGGGGGGGGGTGCAGCCCGCTCGGCTATGGAAACAGTTTAGGAATCGGGAGTCTTTTTTTTCCGGTAATATCCCAGCTCAGAGGAAAAATTCAGTTTGGATACAATACATGGGGGTTTGCCTCTTCTTCCTGATAGAGTATATATTGGTAAGACATTGATAAAAGATTCTTTGAGATTTTTCTCGAACGAAATATACGCACTGATACATGCTACAGGTGATACTGTATATGATGTAACCTTTAAATCCCCTGCAGGCCTTGATCGGTTTTGGACTTCATATGATGAAAAAAAGCACTCTGTGTTATGGATTCCTTTTCATGTTACCCCACTCATGAAACCTGCCATTAAACAAGTAACAGTTTTATTTTGAAATGAGGGGGTAGCTGTACATGATGTGACTTACTGGTTGAAACAACAGTGTGTGGTTTTGGGGGACCCTTCCCCAATTTTAGATGTGGAACACATTTGGACAGCGGGGTAGAAATATAAAGTCCATCTGAATTCTGGGCCACAAGGACCTAAATATTTAGCCAGTGCATTTTCTCTGGGATCTGAGAGGGGTCACCCTTTTTATCAGGGGCAACCTAAGAAATGCTTCAGATATGGTTCACATCTCCACCTCTGCAATGTATGTGATAGAATAAAATGTGCTTCCTGTCTCTCCTTTGGACATACAAATACAGATGGCACTGAAATGCAAAAATGCAAGGTATGTGATGCTCCAGGTCATGTCTTTAGGCAGTGTGAAAGGGCCACACACAATCGCTCTGACCGACCTAGTCAGGAGGATATAGTGGATAAAGCACAGTATCACAGTATTATTATTCAGAGACATGTTAAGGAAACAAAACAGAAGGATGCAACACTAGAGTCACTGATGCAGGGCCCATTAGGTGCCACAGATAGCCCTAGCATGGTGTCTGAACAGAACCCCACCATCCCCTCCAACCTCTCCTGTCTGAAGGTACAGAGGAAGAGGTTCCTATTGAGGAACATAATTGTGTGGAAACTATTCTGATGGAGATGGAAATTGTGGCATATTCTGCAAGGATACAACAATCTGCAGTGGATATACCAAGGGAAGCCCAGGTGGTGAACTTAAAGGATATGCCCTCCCTGGAAATGACTGTGGTGGTTTCAAAAAAACGTTCAATGAAAACAGTAAAAACTAAAGCCAAAGTACAAAAAATGGGAAAGGAGGTGCCAGATGCCCCACAGTCAAATCTTTATGAAGTACTCCAACCTGTAGACACAAACATTGGAGATGAATCAGAAGATTCTATGACAATTTCCTCTAACAAAGAGTTTTCCTCTGACTCTGGGGAGGAAGATGCGATACCTGTGGACCAAGTAATACTAACTCACCTAAAACAAGGCCGTTCACAGCCTAGACGAAGTCAAAGGCTGGGTAAACCGGCTGTGACTTGATTATGTCCTACAGTTTCTTTTGGTGTTTCAGTTTTGCTAAACTACAGTGTCACAACCATATATATATATATATATATATATATATATATATATATATATATATATATAAATACTGCCACAATTAATGTGAATAGTATTCATAATGGTTGTAGACATGTAGTAACCTTTTCAGTCCTCCGAGACTATCATATAGATACTGTCTGCTTACAGCATGTACGATTGTATACAGTTAATGAAGTAGAATGTGCAAAAAAATTGTGGTGTTGGAGCCCTTTTTTTCTCTTACCCAGGAATGTTGTGGTGGGGTGGGGGTTGTCTTTCAGGGTTGGGACTCTATGGTCATGTAGGTGGTGGATATTGACCCAAGGAGGGCACTCTTTTTAGATTTTAATCATGGCCAGAAACAATGGAGACTGATTTCCCTATATGCACCCCAAACTAAAAAAGGGAGGGTAGATTTGCTTATGGTGATAAAACCTTTTTTGTTTACTTCTTGACTTTTGATCTGGGCAGGTGATTTCAATTGCAGTTTACCCTTGGTTGGCACAGAGCTTAAGGGAAATAAATTGTACTGTGATTCAAATACTTTAAATAATATTGTACACGACAGACAGGGCTTGTTGATGCTTATAGGCAAGTACATGCCTCTGGAGGGTATACATTTTACAAAGCAAAATTGGCTACAAGAATAGATCTGGTATTGATGGCTGCTTCTTTGAAGTGTATACAGGATGCCACTGTTCCACTAGAGACTTCAGACCACATGATGGTGAAGGTCAATCTGTCCTTAGGGGTGGGTGTCAGCCGTGGAAGGGGCATATGGAAAATGAATAGTACGGTATTACAGGAGATGTGGTGTGTGGCTGGTATCCAAGACCTAATATGGGCTCGAATGTCAGTTATTGAATTGGAACAAAATGTAAGCCGGTGGTGGGTTCAAACCAAATTACATATTAAGTCCTTTTAAAAAAAATGGGTATTCCTTTCCCATTTGAAAAAATACCTCCGATATCTGACCTTAAGGGAGCAATACATGTGGATGGTGTCATTAGTTAATGAGGGATACAGTGAATATGCTAGTCAGATTGCTCATTTGAAGCAACAAATGGAAAAATTACAGTATGAACAGGCTCTTCTCTTTATACGAACATCGTATAAGGACCCAAGGAAAAACTGCCACAGGATATTTTTGAAAGTTGCAGAACAAGATTGCAACAAGGAATGATGGCTTACTATGCACCCGAAAGGGATGTGGTACACCTCATGAAGATATTCTTCATGAGGTCCATCGTCATATGGAATGTTTATATTCAGCTTCTACGGTGTCACATGATATGATTGCAAACTTACTTCAACACTGTGTGCAACCTTCATGTGAGCCTAGTCTGCTTTCTGACATGGTAAAACCAATCACTGAACAGGAAATAAGGACAGCCATTGTATCATTAAATAATAACACAACTCCAGGACCTGATGGCGTAACCTCAGAGATGTATAAAGCATGTGTTTCAGAGTTGGCAGAAGTTTTATGTGTGGTCTTTAATACAATTCTGGATGGACAAGAGGTGGCCCCACAATTTGGTCATACAGTGCAACTATGTGTGTTTAGAAAGGGAGACAGACATCTTTTACAGAACTGGCATCCACTGAGTCTTATGAATATGGACTTAAAGATATTAATGAAAATCTTGGCAAATCGACTTGGAATGTTGGCCCCCTTTCTCATTGACTCAAGTCAGATATGTACAGTTAAAAGGATGGAAAATAACAGATAATTTGATACTATTAAGAGAGGTGGTATCTCAAGGACAGAGGTATCTACTGCAGGGATACCTGTTAAGTTTGGATCAGGAACAAGTATTTGACAAAGTTTCACATTTATCTCTAAAAATGGTATTGGATCATTATGGAATACAAAGTATCTTCACAAACTGGATTATGACATTGTAGGCATCTGCTTCTTCCAGTCCATTAATAAATGGACATGTGGGCAGACCTGTGAAAATTGCTTGAAGAGTCTGACAAGGATGGCCCATGAGTCCTATACTGTATATTTTTAGTTTAGATCTAGTGCTCTGTTTCATTGGACATAAGACTGAGATTAGAGCCATTCATATTCCGGGGGTATCGACAATGGTAAAAATGCTAGCTTATGCAGATGACGTCTGTCTCCTGGTAGAGGATAAGGACTCAGCAGAAGGTACATTAGGGGTGATCCAGCATTTTTCACAACTTACGAAATCAGCTTTGAATATTAGTAAATGTCGTGGGTATATTTTGAGTCCCAGTGCTCCTCCCTTGAGAGAAATACAAAATATTCATATGTCAACTGACTGTATTACAATTTTGGGTATTATATTTGGGTCGGGAGACATGGCAAGGGTGAATTGGGAAAGGTTTTGGAGAATAGTGCAGAGAAGGTTAATCAGTGGAAAAATTGGCAACAAACAAAAATGAAACGTGCATCAATTATTAAGAATTTTTTTTGCCCCTGTTAACATATGTGGGGGCAATATTTCCTCCCCTGAGTTCAATGGATGTCACCATTTTGAGCCAGACATTTCAATTACTTTGGGGGAGTCATTTGAACCCCATTAGGAGGGAGATCCTGTATAGGAACATCAAGGAAGGTGGTTTACAGTTGCTGAACCATATTAGTTATTTACATAGCCTATTTTTATTTAACACAATATCAGTTTTTCTTCATCCTGGTGAGAGAGGGTGGAAATGGGTGGCAGCCCTTTGGGTGGCACCATTGTTACAATTGTGGGCACAGGGTCCGCTAAGCACACGGAAATGAGATATTTGGCCTCAATTTGTAGTACATGGGTTAGACAAAATATGACACTGGAAACTGACTAAAGCACAGCTCTCTGTTCCAACCAGGAAGATGCTGTATTTAACGATTCAGGAAGGGTCTTATCAGATACCAGTAGCATATCTTTCACTGTGCTGTGAAGATCATCCATTAGTAGAGTCTCTTGTTTAATTGACAAAAGAACTCCACCGTGGATGTGGAATGTACTATGGCTGGTTGGCTTGGAGTTAAGGGTAATGCTAAACATAAATGCCTTGAGGTACAATATTGTCCCAGGGAGTATTGTCAGAATCAGACTGAATCACAAGAGCATTTTTTTATTCACTGTCCCTATGCTGTGGTCCTTTGAATTAATTTGGATCACAAATGGGGTGGGGTGGGATGGACAAAAATTATGTATGTGAATCTTGTTACGGGGACTGCATGGCTTACCTTGCAAATTGATGCCAGAATGATACAATTGATGTTTACTATTATAAAGTTTTTGATGTGGCAGGTTCAATGCAAATTTGCTCTGCAACAAAAATTCATTTCCCCACAGATCCTGGTATGTATGATTGAAAAAAGAAATTGTTATTCATGCAAACTTTGACAAAGAGAAGATGTCTTGGGAACATTGGAAAAAATGATGGAAGGATGTTCCACTATAGCGTATGGACTATGAACTTCTGGAAATCTGTCAGAACTGGTTTATTTTGTAACACAACGGGTGAGGTGGTGGGGTGTGTAGAGCTGTGTGCTTTTTTCACAGGGGTGTGGGAAATAATGTAGCCCATAATGGACTCCAGTTCTCAGAAGTGTCCTTTACTGATGATATCGTGATGTCTTTAGTATTATTGTCTTGGTTTTGGTAATGTTGACTTTATGTAGATTTCTTTTTTTGGCATTATCCAAACACATAGAAACTTGCTTTCTGATATTTTCTTTGATTTATGTATGTATTATGTAATGGTGTATGTAATTTGCATTGTTTCTGATATTTGTGGAAGCTATGTGTTGTGAGTACCGAAACTGTATTGTTTGCTGTTCCAATATTGTACATATTATTTGCTGTAATAAAATTTCCCCTACTCACCTCTAGGGGAACCTCTGGCCAGCTGCTGGCTGGCAAGATGGCTACCCAGGTAGCAGGAGGCGAGGGAGCTGAAGGAGATGATGAAGTTATGGAACCCATGGAACCTGAAGAAATCGAAGTAAATGAGGATTGCAAAGATTTTGAGTCTGATACTGTGATGGAACATATGGAGATCCTGAATACAGAAGAAAATGCTTTAAAACTTAAAACTGGAGACATACAAACTAGTGTTCAAAATATACCTGAAATCATGGCCTTTCAACAGCAGACAGCCATGGAGTTGTCTAAACTACAGTCTAAAGGTGAAACCCTTAGAGTCACAAATAGACAGCAAGAAGTGAAACCTGCAGATAAAGTTTTTGAGGCTAAACCATGAAGAGATAAACTTCTAAAGCTTCTGGCAGAAGAAGAAAAAATTTTAAAACATCTGGAAACTGGCAAGGGCGATGTACTGAAAACCAAAGTGGAAGCCCTGAACGAGTCACACTCACCGAGTACATCTTCCAGACATTCAGACCTGACCCCAGCTGTGTAACATACATGGTCTCCAGAACAAGCTCTCATTTCTACAGGATGGAAAAAGTCTAATAATGGTGATGGATGGGTTTCAGATTCAATTCTCAAGGCTAAGGAAATTTGGGCTCTAACACAGACAACAGGAAAAAATCAAGGTACGATGTCACATTTATTGAAACCTGTTTGTTATGAATCTACAGAAAATGTAAACAGTACTGTTGACATAGAAATGCAAAATGGCGGGCCTAATGAAACAGCTCTTAATGCCTTGCAAACCAATACCTCTGCTAAAACAAGCAAACAATGCTCACAGTCACAAGTAATGTCCGATACTAAAGAAAACCCAAATTTAAACTCTAAAACTAGGATACCGGTCACGGTTCAAAAAGACATAAAAATTAAAGAAAAATAAATCTCCCCAGGAGATGAGGTAATAACCCCATCCACGTCATCGGCTGAGAATATGGATGAACAAACACCTATCAGAGTTTTGGGTTCATCATTACCTGATTTTGCAGAAAATAAGAATAAATGTGATGAACAAGGGAAACGGTCTGACTCTTCAGCTCCAAATGTAGAAGGAAGTAAAAACAAAGCCCCCCACCTGTACTTTCAAACTCTCAGATCTTTTTGCAGACTTAGGTGAACCTGCAAAAGAAAAAATGCAGTTCACCTAAAATATGGGGGCCTGCAGGAACAGCTGGACAGGGCATATGTAGCCAGAAAACTATTGAAAGAAACTATGAACTTTACAGTTACAGAAGTCTTTGCATTGATTCATATATCAGGAGACATGCAATTTGATGTAAGTTTCAGAACACCCATACTTCTGGATAAATTCTGGTTAAAATATAAAAACCTGAAACATACCCCTACTTGGATGCCCTTCATAGTAATCCCCTTAACAAAGCCTACATGGTACATGGAAAATGGTGACAATTTTATTTAAAAATGAGGGGGTAAATCTGTCGGATATTCTGCACTGGGTTAAGCAAAAAGTGGAGGCAATTGAAAGACCTCAACCGATCATGGACACACAAAAAAATCTGGACGGAGGATGGCATATTAAAACAAAATTAAAAAACACTGACAATGGCATCCAACACCTCTCTAGTAGCTTTTACATATGGAGGGATAGATGTTTTTTGTTTCTATGCAGGACAACCAAAAACCTACCAGAAATGTGGCTCTTTGGCCCATCTAAATAATGAATGTGACATTTCTGTATGTAACCTCTGCTTAAGTGTGGGCCACTCTAATCACTTCTGCCCCAACCCAGTAAGATGCAACCTATGCAATGAAAATGGTCATTCATACAAAATGTGTCCATGGGCAGCCCACAATAGAGGATCTTTTTATGACCAGGATGACATTGTACTGGAAGCTCAAAAATGATGAGAGGCAGAGGAAACATCACGGTCTGCCCCTACAAACAAAGCACAAGAACCTCCCTGGGAGGACACTGATGGAAATATGCTGCCTGGCCTGGAGGTTCTAGAGCAAACTGATGTGGCTCATGATTTGTGGTGCACCCACAGTCTTTTAATATTATTTTCCCATTCCAACAGGAGATGCCAGCTCTCCCATTCTGCAGGAACAATACACGCTGGTAGGAGGAAAAAGAAAATCAGGAAAACAACCACCACAACCTAAAATGTCCAGAAGAGATTCTATGGTGACTAGAAATAGTTATGCAGCTTTTGCAAGTAATATGGGAGATGAGGGAGAAGATTCAGACATTTCTTTGGTGTCATTCTCCCAGAAAGAAGCCTCTGATGCAGAAGGGAAACTGAAAAAAAAAAGAAAAAACATTTAAAAGAACGAGAAAGAAACAGGCCGAAGTCAGAAGTTAATGTACTTGCTCTGGGCCTAAAATGCATTCAAATCTGCATGTGTTATCCTTAAATGTTAACAGTATTATGAATTATAATTATAGGCAAACACTGTTTACTTCCGTGCATTTATCAAAAGCTGATATAATTTTTTTGCAGGACACAAGATTGAAAATCAATAAGGAAATAATAAGTACGCAAAAGTTATGATCATGGGGTGCATCACTATGGTCATTGGGGAAGATGCATGCTCTGGAATAGGAATTTTGTTCATATCACAGGTGCATGTCCAAAGAGTTATGGACAAAATACCTGGAAGATTATTAATTTTGGATGTAGTGTTTCAGAACACTCTTATGAGACTAGGGTCTGTATATGCACCACAGACGAAAATAGAAACGGTTGCATTACTGAAGACTTTGCAGCCCTACTTGCACTCATCTAGATTTATTATTGGGGGGGGGATTTTATTGTCCACTTGAACTGGCAGATAAAACAGGACATACAGCTAAACTATATTGTGATACAAATGCCTTACATAATATAATAACTACTACAAATATGAAAGATGCTTAGATAAGACAGGATGGCGTACTTATTTTAATAATACAATCTCCACAAGAATAGATTGTATTTTTGTCCCTCATCAAGGAAATATTGTTAAAGCAACAACACAAGTAACTGTTATGTCAGAGCACATGGAAGTGCACATAATGATCAATCTATCCAGAACAACAAAGGTACGTGGGGCAATTGGAAGTTGAACACTGCATCCTTAGAAAATAATAACATTTCTCAGGATATCATAAATTTTCTAAAGGTCAGATTATTGGTAGCAGTGTATTATGACACCATTATGGAATGGTGGTTAGAGAAAAAACAGGAATCGAAGTTATTTTTTCAAATTAAAGGGAAAACAAAAACAACAGAACATTATTTAAAATACCTCCAACTTAGATCCTTGAATTCATTCACATATCTGGACTGACTTGTACAGTATGGGCTGCACGCCCATTGGCTCAAGCTCTGAAACAATGGGAGTACAGCCCTACCGAACTGTCAGTCGGTGGGCGGCGGGGCGGCAGGCGGGTGGTGTGCTGCCACTTGCCGGCTGACAGGAGGCGGGGTGGTGGGGCTCCGTGGGCAGGTGGGGTGGGGTGGGGGCCACTAGATCACCAGGGATTTTTGGACGTGGGGGTGAGGATGCCACCCGTGATCGGGCTACTCGCAGTCCACTAGACCACCAGGGATATTGGACTTGGGGGGTCTCATGCCCTTGATCGGGCTACTCGGGAGGTGGGGGCGTTTCAGTTATGCCCGCGATCGGGCTAATGGGGAATAATACCATTATACCCATGATCAGGCTGCTCGGGGAAGAATACCGTTATGCCCGCGATCGGGCTGCTCGAAGGGGGAGAATACCATTATGCCTGCTATCGGGCTGCTCGGGGGGGGGAGAAATACCGTTATGCCCGCGATCAGGCTGCTCGGGGGGAGAATACTATTCTGCCCACGATCGGGCTACTCGGGGGGGGTGTGACACTTCAGCCCGCAATTGGGGCATGAGGGGACACCGCCAGGTGAGGCGGGAAGAAGTAGAGGGCCACCTACAGGTGCCAGCTGCTGTGTTGCACCCTGCAATGCGTCAGCTCATCTGTGGGTGGCCCTTGACTGGTTCCTTTTTTTTTGGCTCAACTTTGTGCAGGCACAGGTAGGGGTTGCATCTGCATAACTCTGCATGGCCCTAGCTGAATATTGGGCTGTGCAGTTTGTGCATGGGCACACACCCCCACCTGTGCCTGCATACATTACTGTTGCACCCCGGCACATCGGGATTTGTGCAGGTGCACTTTTCCCTTTTAAATATCGCACCAGGGCGCATCAGTGGGTTGTGCATGGCGCAACACTGTTGCGCCATGTGCAACCCTTTGAATATCTGGGCCTCTATTTTTTCAGGCCCTATGGGGCAACAGGCTCAACCCCATTAAAAGGAACCACACTTATTTAACTAAAAAGGAGGGAGGATTGGGCATGTTGAATCCAATAATTTTATTTTACACAAACTTTCTGTTTAAGAATATTAGAGCCCTCTTATTGATGCTTAACAAGGACTGACAAGATTGGATATATGGGGACCTAGATAAAATTATAACAGTGTGGTAGGATAAGAAAACCTACTTTAATATAATTTGGAAAAACACATATATTTTAACACATTTTCTGTCCTGTTTTAAAAAGATAAAACAATGGAACATTACCCCTGAGGCAGTTATTCTATATCATAAAAAAGAGTTTTATCAAACAATAATCTATGGCAAATTCTGTAGTCCCTTAATATTCCCAAATGGGTCAATAGAAAATACAGAAATTACTCTTAAATTGTTGAACGATCTGAGGATACCTGAATATATTTGGGAAAATACGTGGTTAGCTTGCTATGGGAGGTTGGATGTCAGAGACAACCACAAGCATAAACAGATCACAGAAAGATTTTGTCCAAGAGACACCTGTAACAGCATCCCAGAAATGCAGACCAATGTATTATTTGAATGCTGTTATGCTAAGTCCTTTTGGGCATTGGTGAGTAAGTTATTACATATTCCAGAATATCAGTTCATGAATTATCAGATGTTGGTTCTAGGAATTTATAGAGGTTTCTGGCTAAAATTTCATCCCAGCACTTTGCATATTATAACAGGTCTGTTAAAATACTATTTATGGATGGCACACTGCAAATGGGTCCTGCAACAACTTTATTGGACACAAATGGACATTTTTGTTAAGGTACAATCGAACATACAAACCCTTTACAGAAAAGAGGGAAGACTCTCTCCCAAAAAATGTAATTAGAACTCTTTGGAAGAACTGTGAAAAATGGTGGTATCATCCACCATAAAGTGCATGAGATGCTTGTGTAAGATACTTTATTTAAAGTCCATACTTGGTGGAAAAAAAGAGGGAAATCCTCTATCATAATTGCAATATTGCTATGGGGATGTATGGTTTTGTATATTATGTTTTAAAAAGATGAGTATCAGATTATTTATTTCAATAAAAAAAATCTACTCTTTTCAAGAAGTGTCATGGGATCTTTAACATCCACCTGAAATACCACCAGAACAGGCAGATGGGACCTCGGTTTAACATCTCATCTGAAAGACGGCACCTCAGGAGTGCAGCACCCCCCCATGCTGCACTGCAGTGTCAGTATTGGAATATTAACCCACATGCCTGGTGTGGGGCCAGAACCCACAGCCTTCTGATCTCCTGGACTCAGAGGCGAGTGTGCTACCTGCTGAGCCACTGACACAGCTACTAACTAAAATACTGAACAAACATTTACTTACTACAGTGCCATAACTCATTTCTCCTGCACAGTCATGTGTTGTATCAGGCAGGTCCATTACAGATCAGCTTATATTGTTAAGAGAATTTTTAGAGAGGAAATCAACTGGATATGTCTTATCTCTAGACCAAAAAAGGGGCTTTCGATTCAGTTAATCATGCCTTCCTATGGCATACCTTGAAGGTCTATGGAATTTCTGTTGCATTTATTTCATGGCTTTAAACACTATACAAAACCACGACAATAACACCCTATATCAATGGATATTGTGAACCGTTAATACACCTTAAAAAGGGTGTTAGACAAGGCAGCCCTATTAGCCCTCTTTTATATATATTTAGTCTTGATCCCTTACTTTTTTTTTAAATTTAATTTATTTATTTATTTTTTATTTTGTTTGCATTGTAGCTCAGAGCGTGGGTGCTTCAATCATTGTATAGCCTCATGAAGACTTTACATTTTCATCCTTGCTACAATTTAAATATCTTCTAAGCCAGATTTAATTAGTTTGCCAAATTAACCAAAACTAAAAGAAAAGGTAGCCAGATTCCAATGTATTTATCATACTCATCCTCTATAGTATATAGGGCCTTGTCTATTTTACCCTGATCTAACATATTTTGTACCCATTCTAGAAACATTGGAGGGGCCATATCCTTCCAATGCTGAAGTATAACTCTGCAAGCCACCAATATACTAATATTCATAAACATCTTTTGGGGTATGGACGCATCTTGAACTTCAATTGCAAATCCAAAAATAATAATCCCCAGATCAGATGGAATTTCTTTTCCTAGAACCCTACACAATATAGGCCATATCATACCCCAATACCCTTTGATTTTTTCACATGTTGCTAGCCTGTGAGAGACTGTATCCCTCTGTCTTTCTTGCACCTCTGACACAATTCGGAAATAGAGGCATCCACTTTATGAAGCTTAACAGGCGTTAAAAAGGTTTTATGCAATATATTAACATGAATTTGCATTAACTTATCATTCTTAACCATAACTTTCTCAATGTTAATTATGTGATTCCATCTTTCTATTAATATAGGAATAGCTAACTCTCTCCCATGCTTCTCTAACCTGATCTAATGAACATGAAAGACCCCCCATTATTAAAGAGTACATTTAAGAAATCAGATGTTTACTTGAATCCAATTCCATAAAAAACTTTTCTATTCTGGAATAAGGGATCTCTAGAGACCTGCTATTTTTTTTAAACACGAAGTTTTTAACTTGCGTGTATTGCCAACATTTTAACTCAAGGGCTGAACATTTCTACTGGACCTGGTGAAATGAGAGAAAGGTGTCCCCCTCAAAGAAGTCTCCTATTGATTTTATTTGAGATGAAAGGTGCCAAGCTCTGAATATGGCATTTTCCCTAGCCAGTAGAAAAAAAAGGATTGCTATACACCGGAGCAAATTTAGATAGGTCCATCAGAGCATCACATATTTTAGCTACATGTATCCATGCCTTAGTAGTAGATAATGTGGTCTCAAATGCTTCAAAAAAGGAGATTTGATTAATAGAACAAAATGATGTCAAAAAATTAAGCAAGGACAGGCCCTTCAGTCTGTCTTGCTCAATAATCATCCCCACTAACGTAAATTTCTCTGGGGGATGAAAAAAATAATAGACAATCTCTAGCTGTGCTGCTAAGTAATAGGCCCAAAAATGTGAGCAACCCAACCCTCCCTTATCTTGACTCAGATATAACCTGTCAAGATAAATCCTTGGTTGGGACCTTTTCCATATAAATTTTCTAATTATTCTTTTCAAATCCCAAAAGAACTGTCTCTTCACTATTATAGGTATAGATTCAAAAAGAAAAAGTAGTTTTGGGAGAACATTCATCTTCAAAATATTAATTCTCCCTATTAAGGCCAGCGGGAGGGACTGCCATTTCTCCAGATCTCTCTTAATTATTTGCTATAAAGGATCATAATTTAATTGTAAAATTCTGTTCTTTTCTACTACCAAAATAATTTCCACATACTTTATTTTATCACACTTTATTTTAACTAATAAAGGCTCTATTAAACATCTAGCACCTCACAAGTATAGCATTTCGCTTTTGTTTCAATTAACCCGATACCCTGAAAGCAACCCACACTTTTCCAAAATCTCTCTTGAAACTAAGAAAGTATTATTAGGATTTCTCAGGGCCACCAAAATGTCATCAGCATATAACATACTTATTATTGGTTCCTGATTCACTATGACACACAGTCTATTTGTCATAGTTCATATTTTTTTGGCCAGAGGTTCCAAAAATAACACGAAAAGCAATGGAGAGAGGGGACAACCCTGCCTATTCCCTCTTGACAATCTAAAGAAAGCGGATCTACTGGCATTCATTCTAATCCTCACCAGTGGTTGGTGTAAATTAAATTAATCCAATTCAAGAAAGTGCCTGTAACCCCAAAGCTTTTCAGAGCCCCCTCTAGGGACTGCCACTGCACTCTGTCAAAGGCTTTTTCGACATCTAAAGAGAGGAGTGCAGTGTCAAGTCCCTGGAAGGTCTGTATCAACCCAAAAACTTTTCTGGTATTGTGTTAGAGCCTTCTCCCTTCTATAAATCCCACTTGATCTTCCTGTACTAACTTTGGAATGCACCTTGCCAGCCTATTTCACTTCACTTGGTTTCACTTGGTTTCAAAGGACAAAAGAAGGCTACTGCCCATCGAGATTGTCCCCCACCACATCGGTGGGATAATTATAGCCTATAGTTGTTAAACTCGAGCCAGCAATCCAGCCCCTTCTTGAAGGCTGTATTGGAGCGACTTTCTACTAAGTTTTGCGGGAGGAGATTCCACAATTTGGGGGCTCTTACAGTAAAGTAGTTTAACCTTTTTGTTGTTTTAGCTTTAGATACAAATATCTGGTTGTTATGATACCGAGGTGACGTCCAACTGGTGGAGAAATGTAAGCCACACTGGTGCATTAACTCTTGAGAATTCCGGATTTTGTACAATAGGAGAAGGTCACCTCTGGTACGTTTTGTGCGTAGTGAATGTAACCCTGTAACTCTTAATCTTTCCTCGTAGTCGAGTTTCGATAAATAAGGGACCATTTTTGTGGCCCTTCTCTGCACCCTCTCAACCCCATCAACGTCCTGACCCAGATAGAGACTCCAGCAGGGGGATCTATAGTCCAAATGGGGTCGGACATAAGCCCTATACAAGGGGATTATGCATTCCTGCATCCTAGACATAAACGAACGTTGAATCTGAGTGAGCAATGCATTAGATTTCCTGGCTATCATCCCACAGTGATCACTAGATGATAATTTGTCATTAATGATTACCCCGCGATCTCGTTCTAATGGTGACACATGAAGGGTAACACCGTTCAGGAAATAGGTCTGTCTAGGGTTATTCTTACCGAAGTGTACAACGTGACACTTGTCTGAGTTGAGTGTCATTTTGTTTAAAACTGCCCATTCTTCGATGGATTTTAAATTGTTCCTCATGGAATCCCTGTTTATCGATGTAAGTACAGAGCCACATAGCTTGGTATCATCAGCGAATTTTGAGAGAACAATTTCGGGGCTAGCCTACAGATCACTAATAAAGATGCTAAACAGGGTTGGCTCCAACACGGACCCCTGCGGGACCCCACTGGTCACACTCAGTGAGTGGGAAAGTGTGCCGTTAATTCTGACCTGCTGATATCTTCCACTCAACCAACCTGAGACCCAGTTAATTATGCAGTGAGAAAAACCCATATCATTCATTTTGTCGAGTAGGATGTCATGAGGGACTTTGTCGAATGCTCTACTATAGTCGAGAAGTATCACATCCATAGGGATGCCATCATCCAGTGCCTTACTGACATGATTATAAAAGGAAACTAAGTTAATAGTACAGGAGTATCCCTGCCTAAAGCCATGCTGTGTAGTGTCAGTCAAGTTACCCCCAATAGATTCGTACTAATATCCTAGCGAAAATTTTATAATCACTATTCAGGAGAGATATGGGCATGTAAGACTCGCAGTTTTCTGGGGATTTATCCTTCTTAAGTAGCAGCACTATCTCCACCTCATTAAATGTGAGGGGGGGGGATGCCATCCCTCAAAAAGGAGTGAAAGAGAATGACTATTTAAGGGGCTATTTCTCCTGAGAGCTTTTTGTAAAACTCAAAGGAGAACCCATCTGAGCCCGGGCTTTTACCATTGGGAAGAGCTTGAATGGTAGTAATAATCTCCTCCTCTTCTGTGATTTCTTTATTCAGAATTCGCCTATTTTGATCTGATAACATGGGGAGTTCAAGATCTGGAAAAAAATTCAAAATCTGTTCTTTCCTCACTGCGTTCTCTGGAGTATATAACTTTTTATAAAATTCAAACCCATCATCTCTACATATGCTTCCTATATTGTTTCTATTTCTATCTGCCTTCAGTTGATAGGCCAGCATTCTCCCTGGCAGATCTCCATAATAATAATATTTGGCTCTAGCCCTGTACAGTTCTCTATCCACTGTATCTTGTATTACTTTTTCTAACTCATTCTTAACAGTAAGATATTTTATCTCTGACTGATTAGATTGTGTGTACATATGTTCTACCTCCGCAGAAATTAGTTGCTGTTCTAATTCCTCTAACCATTTATTATATACTTTTTTCCTTACCCCATGTGGTGACATAATCCACCCTCTTAAATATCCCTTAAATGTTTCCCATACTATATCATAGTTGGTACCTCGATTCCTATTAAGAGACATAAACCCCTGCATTTCCCTTATGCATCCTTCTCTAAAGCCTATAAAGGCCCAGATTGAGTTATCCATTCTCCATGATGTCCCAACACCTACATCTCTCTTTTGAGCTGATAAGGCACACTTCAAAGTCACTGGGCCATGATCCGAAATTCTTATTGGTTCATACCCTACCTGTTTTGTTTCTTTACCTAAATTTTGTGAAACCAAAAAAAAAAAAATATCTACTCATGAAAAGGTGCCATGTGTCTTAGAATAATAAGAGAGCTTCCTTAAAGATGGATAAAGTTGTCTAAAAGGATCTACCAATCCTAAATCTCTTGCCATTTGTCTTACCATAAACCAGGAATTTTTCTTTTTTTCTAAAGAGACTGGGTTTCTATCTATAAAACATAATGTAAGATTAACCCCCCCCCCCATTACCATACCATCATTAAACTGGGAAATTACTAGAAAAATTTTTAAGAAAAGGCCGGATCATATGAATTGGGGCCATATACTGATACCAGTACCAGAAGGTGATTCCAAATCATAAGGTTAATTATTACATATTGGCCAGATATATCTGTGATTACTTTCTTTATTACATATCCACTCTCTTTCCTTATGAAACTAGCAGTGCCTCTTGCTAACTGCATATATGTTGAAGAAAACCCTTCTGCCCCCATCAAATTTCCAAAGTATTTGGCATCCTTCATATCAAAATGAGTCTCTTATAACAAGAAACAATCCATATTTTTACTCCTGAGAGTTTGGACCACCTTTCTTATTTTTAATCTGTTTTTGCACCCATTAAGATTCCATGTCAGAACTTTAATCCACCCCATTTAAAAAATGGATGATCCCCATATTCCACCCAAAGATCTTTTTTTGTTCTCAGTATATACTAATAAGTCAGTCTGGAACCTGGCTAACCTACATTTTCCAAAAAATTTTTTTCACGTCTAATTGAAAATTGCACCCACGTCTTATCATGTATTTTTTTTTTATTTTCCTGTATTATTACAAATTCTTCCCTTTTTTTTTGCGTCTTAAGAAAATAAATCCCCCCTACTCTTACTTTATCATCTTCATGATCTATTTTTCCCTCCCTTAATTTATCAACTAGATACCAGAAGCTATAGGCCAGAGCAAAAAAGGGAGGAAAAAGAAAAAAATTTAAAAGACCCAGGCGTCCTAACAAAATATGGATGCCTCTCCCCCCACCCATTCAGGTTGCTGAATAGCTTCAGTATGCTTTAGGTATCTACAAAAGAGAGAGATTGATATCCCCCACCCCCCCGGACATATCCCTTTTAAACTAACAACAACACAAAAAAAGGATCAAAAGGCCTCCTCCCTTCCTGAGCATTATTCTAAAGCTAGCATTAATAAAGCTTAAGTTATAGATCCCCGTGGGTTCTGTGAATCTGATTTCTGATTAAACCTGCTTTTCGGCATCTCTTCCATTTCTTCTGGAGTATGAGAGAAGTGATTTTTCCCATCCATGTAAACTCATAACTTCACAGGATATAACATTGTGAAGGAGAACTCTTCTTTCCTCAGTTTGTCCCTTATAAAATCAAAACTTTTTGCTCTTCATAAGGATAGAAGGGGGCAAATCTGGGAACACCTGGAGCTGTATCCCATTATAAAACAGGCCTTTACCCATTCTTGCCTTTTACAGGACTTTTTCTCTGTCTTGATACCTCATAGGCTTCACATACATAAAGCCTGTCCTGTTATTACTTTCCCAGGAGCCAAAGGGCCGATGGGCTCTATCTAGCTCGACTCTTTGGTGTGGGTACTGAAGGCCCATAACCTTAGATAACATCTTCTTACAGTAACTATGAGGGTTTCCACCCTCTATATCTTCAGGTAAATTCCCAATTTTTAAGTTAACCCTCCTTGACCTGGACTCTAGGTCTTCCACTTTCATTTTCAGAGCCTCCAGTTCCTTATTACACAGGTTTACAGAATCAGTAATTCTGATAGCCAGTGTTTCAGATTTATCCATCGTTTCAGAAATGTTTTGTGTCAGCACAGAAACTGCCATATCCAAATTACCAAAACCTTGTTGCATTTCATTCACTATGTCTTCAAGTTGATCTTTACTCTTTTCTCTCTCTCTCCCCCTCCACAGTCAATTGGTATCCAGGTTTATTATTTATTTTTTCCTTCTTTTTGCCCCCCCCCATTCCTGTCTCCATTTTGTTTCCTTCATCCATATTTTCTTTTTTTCAGAATTCTTGTTTCCTCTGTTTTTAGAATTTGATGCCATTAAAGCTATTGTATCCTCTTTAAATGCAAGCTTATCTTTATTTAAGCTTTAAAAAATGTAATACACACAAACTGGGGAAGCTAGGGGTGGGCTGAGTATCTTATGTTCTGCTGAAGTTTGGCCCAGTTTACCCCACTTATTTTCAGATTTTGGTTTTTTCTGATTTGGGCTAATTTTCTTTTTTGTTATCAATGCTTTCAGCAGCTCCACATGGACTTAGTGGAATTTTTCTTTTTTTATTATGAGAGCTTGCTCGTTTAACCCAATTTACAGAGACAGGAGAAATAATTTTCAAATTAGATGTTTCAAACTTAGCCTTTTAGCACATCTTTCCTTTTACCCTTAGTTTCAGCTTTAAACACAAAGAGACCCTCCATCTGGGATTCCCAGACCAGAGGGTTACCTGACAAGTCAAACTCCTCTGTTTCTTGTCGCTCAGGAAGTTTCATTGTTGTTCATCCTCTTAGGGCATATGGAGTCACTTCTGTAACATTCAAATAGAAACATAGAAACATAGACTTTGACGGCAGATAAGGACCACTTGGCCCATCTAGTCTGCCCATTTCCCTGCCTACAGGATAGGCCGCAGATCCTAGTTAACCAACAGCCTATTTCTTCCTACCCTCCACAAGAATTGCCTTATGTCTGTCCCATGCATTCTTGAATTCTCCCACAGTTTTAGACCCCACAACCTCCTCAGGAAGGCTGTTCCATGCATCCAATACCCTCTCTGTGAAATAATACTTCCTCACATTGCCCCTGAAATGTCCCCATCTTTAAATTGTGTCCCCTTGTTCTTGCAAGTCTCTTTTTCTGAAAGATGCTACCCTCTTGGACTTTGTTGATTCCACTGAGGTACTTAAAAGTTTCTATCATGTTCCCCCTCTCCCTTCTTTCCTCAAGGGTATACATATTAAGCTCCTTTAGTCTCTCCTCATACTGCTTCTCTTGCAGACCCTGCACCATTTTAGTTGCCCTCCTCTGGACTGCCTCTATCCTGTCTATGTCCTTGTGGAGACAGGGTCTCCAGAACTGGACACAGTATTCAGATGGGGTCTCACCAACTGTCTGTACAGAGGGATAACAACTTCCTTTTCTGCTGCTGATACCTCTCCTATGCATCCCAGTATACCCCAGCCTCCCTACTGCCTTCTCACATTGCTTGCTAACCTTAAGGTCATCTGATATGATTACCCCCAGGTCCCTTTCCTTTTTTGTTGTTGTTACTACCTCCCCCCATTGTGTATTCTTCCCCTGGGTTCTTATTTCCCAGGTGCATTATTTTGCACTTCTTTGCAGTGAATCCTAGCTGCCATACTTCTGACCATTCCTCCAACCTTGCCAAGTCCCTTCTCATCCTTTCCATGCCTCCTTGTGTATCAACCCTGTTGCAGATTTTTGTGTCATCTGCAAAGAGCCATACTTTTCCTTCCAGTCCCTCTGCAATGTCACTTATGAAGACATTAAAAAGGACTGGACCCAATACTGAACCCTGTGGTACCCTACTAGTAACCCCTCTTTCTTCAGAGTGGACTCCATTTACAATTAGCTTTTGTGTCCTGTTGTCCAGCCAATGTTTTACCCAGGCTACTACCCTGGGACCCACTCCCAGGCTGGTTAACTTGACTATTAATCTTTTGTGTGGGACTGTGTCAAATGCCTTGCTAAAGTCTAGGTAGCCCATGTCCACAGCATCTCTCTGGTCTACTACTTTAGTCACCCACTCAAAGAAATCTATTAGAATCGTCTGACATGACCTTCCTGCTGTGAACCCATGCTGCCCTGGGTCCTGTGCCCCGCTGGCCTCTAGGTACTCAACTATTCTTTCCTTCAGAAGTGACTCCATCACTTCCCCTACCACAGAGGTCAAATTGACAGGTCTGTAGTTTCCTGCCTCTGTCTTGGTCCCACTTTTGTGAAGGGGAATCACATCCACCTTCCTCCAGTCCTCGGGTACCACACCATCCTCCCATGACTTATTAAAAAGAGTAGCCAGTGGTTTCACTAGTCCCCCCTTAATTCTTTTAGAATTCTGGGGTGAATTCCATCAGACCCCATTGCTTTGTCCACCTTCAGTTTTAGAAGTTCTTGCAGAACCCTTTCTTCTGTGAAAGGACTGGGATCGAACCCCCTATCAAGAGTGCTTCTGTTAATTGGATTAGGCACTTCCCCCTCCTCTTTTGTGAATACTGAGCAGAAATATTCATTCAGTATCCCTGCTTTTTCACTGTCCCCCTCTGCTCACCCCCGTTCGTTCTATTCATCCTCACTATCCCTCCCTTCGTCTTTCTATGTTCGCTGATATACCTACAAAAGGTTTTATCCCCTTTCTTAACCGAGTTGGCTATCCTTGCCTCAGTTTGGGCCTTTGCTATTCTGACTTCCTTCCCTGCTTCCTTCTGCCTTAACTGGTACAGCTCTCTGCCCTGCTCCTTCTGTGTGTCCTTATACTTCTGGAATGCTATCTTTTTCTTCCTGACTTTCACAGCCACCTCTTTTGAGAACCATGGTGGCTTTCTCTTTCATTTTGATTTGTTTATTTGCTTCACACAAAGGCTTGTTGCCTCTGTGATGGCAGTTTTGATGATTCCCCAATGTTGCTCCACACCTCCTTCTAGCCTGTTTGCTAGTGCTTTTCTGAGACACTCTCCCATCTTGCCAAAGTTAGCCCTTCTGAAGTCCAGTACCCTCACTTTTGTATGGCTTGACTCTGTAGCTAAGTTTAACGTGAACCACACTGTTTGATGGTCACTTGTTCCCAGATGGCAACCGACTTCTAGATCTGAGATCCTCTCACTGCCCCCGTTTGAGAGTACGAGGTCTAAGATTGCTCCCTCACGAGTGGGTTCCGAAACTAGCTGTCTGAGGCCTGCCACCTGTAGGGCATCAAGAAAGGCCCTGCTTTTGGATGTGGCTGCAGCAAATGTGCTCCAGTTAACATCTGGCATGTTCAGGTCTCCCATCAACAGTATCTCCCCTTTCTCTGCCATTCTAAGAATGCTTTCTATCATATCCTTGTCCATTCCCTCCCCCTGACATGGAGGTTTGTATACAACCCCTGTGCAGATTGTGGTGCCCTTTCCAGTCTCCAAGGTGACCCACAGTGCCTCCTCTCCTCCCTGTTTACTCTTTTGTTCAATTGCTTTTATCCCTTCTTTTACATAGAGAGCTAATCCTCCCCCTCTCTTTCCCTGCCTGTCTCTCCTGTAGGTTAGGTACCCCTGGTATGTTAACATCCCAGTCATGGTTCTCTGTGTACCATGTTTCTGTGACTGCTATGATATCCAGGCATCCCTCTTCCATCAAGACCACCAGCTCAGGGAGCTTGTTGCCCAGACTATGGGTGTTGGTACTCATTACCCTCCATTTTCTGATGGCCTTACTTCTTTTTGCCCCATCCCTGTCTTTCTTGCCTTTGTCACTTTCTCCATTTACCCCTGCCCTTCTCCCTATCAACACCTCTATGTTGGTATTTACCAGACTTACTACCATGATTTTTTGCAAGAATACACAGCTGAGCACGTAGGTAGTGCATGAGGAGAGCGTTTTCTCCTCACAGATCTCCAGGATGCCAACTTTGAGGGAGAGAAGCGGCATGAATTTGAATGGCCTTCGGTTTCCTGCTAGGAAAATTAATTGACTCCCACTGTGTTGTCCGTCATGGGTTCCAGCTCTTTTGTATCTCCAGTAATGGAAAAAAATAGATTGAGCTAACTCCGTCATGCACACAAGCAACATAGACATACCCCCGCATCATTCACATTGGCTGACAGAAGACGATTACAGCTTCATCCACACATTCATCAGAAGCCACTGATAAGTTTTTTAAGGCTTTTCCAGTTCCAAAAAAAAAGAGAGAACCAGAGAGGGAAAGCCCCTGAAAAACATCTCAAATTCATGCCACTTCTCTCCCTCAAAGTTGGCATCCTGGAGATCTGTGAGGAGAAAATGCTCTCCTCGTGCACTACCTACGTGCTCAGCTGAGCATTCTTGCAGTCTCAGAGTGCTCCTCCATCCCTTGATCCCTTACTTAGGATTTTAAATAAAATTATTCCCAAGCTCTGCTCAACATCAGGAAGAGTTCTCCCTTCTCAGCCATGGTATTTGCCAACTGTCTGTGTCATGGCACCTCATGCCAGGGCAGCAGAACAAGCGCTGTCCATCTGCCAGGAATTTGGGACACTCTCTGGGGCCTCTTTAAACAAGGAAAAATGTATAGGTAGTGTATTGTGCACACTTGGTATACTTAAGTGGGAAATTGCAGAAATCACAATATCGGATGCTCCAATCAAGATTTTAGTGATTGAGTTCAGCGCAGTTGCACAAGACATACATAACTGAGATTATAAACTAAGTAGAGGTAGGGAAATGGTACAAACCTGGAATAAGTGGGCCTTGAACAAAACTAAAAGAGTATATCTGATCAAAACATTCTGACTTCCTCTCTTTACCTTTTTAAGCCAAGTTTCCCCCCCACCAAAATCCAGAGAAACAACTCTATTAAGTATTTTCTTTCAGGCAGTTTGGGGGAGTTGGTTTAATCCTTTAAAAAATAAATATTTTGTATTTACCAGTTAATAGAGGTGGTCTACAGATGATAAATCCTGTGGTATTTTTACATTGTCAATTTGTTTTCACCAATTTGCAATCAATACTGAAAAACTTTGGGAAAATCTGGTCAGAGTTTTTTATCTCCTCTAGCACATTATGATTCTGGGACTGGGAAGCAGGGGTGCCCAAAGTTGTTAAATCACGGTCCCACACCTTTTCATATCTTAGAAAGATTTTCATTAAATTAAAATTGTGGGCATCACATGTAACATAATAAAAACTGCTACAAGAAAACAGATTTATATACAGATCATAGACACACACTTTACTGAACACATCACATTTCCAAAATGCCCTCAACTTTATCTGAACTCACTTCAGGCTTAAGTTAAGGAACCATGCATTACCCCTAAAATCAAAGATATACACTGGTTCTGTTGCCACGAAAAACTAATGCTAAGGATAACCAGAGACACAAACAAGTGACTGAAAGGATTTGCTCCAGCCAGAGTGTGTGCAGGTCTTAGAATCTATGTCTCATTTTTTTTTCATGCTCCTATATTAGGTCATTTTGGACTTATATATCTTCAACATGGAATGCACCAATATTTGCAAAGGTCTCATATGAGACAGGTCTCATATGAGCTACTGGTTGCCTAAGTTATGGAACTCTCTCCCCCTCAAACATTCGTCACTTCTCTTCCCCCTCACATCTTAACTCCAAGCTCCTAGCTCACTACTCCCCTACCTGTTCATGTGCCCAGGCCTAATAACAGTCCACACTGAGGTAGCCTGGTCACCCTTCCTATTGTACATTTAATGATTGCTGCCTATCCCAATATCTTAATGCTTGTATTCAAGACAGAGCCTGCATGAGACAGTATCAATTGTCCTCTCATGCTATTTTATCTGTGTCTCAGGTACCCAAGGTGCTGTGTCTATCCCTCTAGGTACTATACTCTATGGGCTGGATATTCAAACTGCGCCATTCTTAGGTGCAAGCCCTTGCGCTGCACAAAATAGTTGCGCAGGGGTGTGGCCAGGGCGATATTCAAAGGAGTTGTGCTATTGAGCAACTCCTTTGAATATCACCCCCCAGCCACAGCCACTGTGCATGGCGCAGTGGAACTTGCGCCACCGCAAGTTGTCAGAGTGGAGCATACAATTTGCGGTGGCGCAAGTACCATTGTGCCATGCGCAAAATCCCCATATGATATGCAAATGGGCCATAATTCATGCAAGGTGCAGGGGGGGGGGCCATTTGCATCTGATTATGGCCCCATTTGCATGCCATTAGCATGCAGGTGCGTCGATCCCCGAGGACTTGCGCCCTGCCAGGCAGCAGCCATCAGGGACCGATGCCCCCTGCAGCCTGATTGTGGGCAAAAGAGTGAAAATCCACCATCACCCCCACTGGCCTGATCACGGTCCAACAGCAGAAATGTCCCCCCACCAGCCCGACGCGGGCTGCATTAGTTAAAAACCCCCGAATACATCCCTGGTGGTCCAGTGGACGAAAAAGCCTGATAGTGGGCTGTATCAGTGTAAATACAACCCCCCTCCAGACATAGCCCTGGTGGTCCGGTGGACCGAAACTCCCGTTCAGCGGGATGTAAGCAGTAACCCAGACATAGCCCTGGTGGTCAGTGGACCAAAACTCCTGATCGCGGGATGTATGCAGTAAATCCCCCAACACATCCCTGGAGCCTAGTGTCCCCACCCACCCAGCCATGAAGCCCCACCACCCGCTCCCCGGCAGCCAGCAGGCTGCAGCATCCCCCACCTACCGCCTCGCCACCCACCGACTGACTGCCGGGAAACTTTGCACCATTGGTGCAGAGCAAAGCCAATGGGCATGCAGTCCATACCATACAAGACAGTCAGGTTTGTGAATAAATTTCATTCACAATCTGGACTGTATTATGCGTAGGGCTGCACGCCCACTGGCTCTTGCTCTGCACCAATAGGCATGCAGACACCCACTGGGCAGTCAGTCTGCAGATGGTGGGCGCGGATGGTGGGATGCTGCCCGCCAGCTGCAGGGGGAGCAAGGTGGTGGGGCTTCATGCGGTAGGTGGGGTGGGGACACTAGGCACCAGGGGATGTGTTTGGGTTTTTTTTTACTGCATACATCCCACGATCAGGAGTTTCTGGGTCCGCTGGACCACCAGGGCTATGTTTGGGGGTTTCTTGCTTCATCCCATGAACGGAGTTTCGTCCACTGGACCACCAGGGCTATGTTCGGAGGAGGGGGGTTGTATTTACACTGATACAGCCGGCGATCAGGCTTTTCGTCCACTGGACCACCAGGGATGTATTCGGGGTTGTTTTAACTAATGCAGCCCGCGCGGTCGGGCTGGTGGGGGGGACATTTCGCTGCTGCCCACGATCCGGGCCAGTGGGGGTGGTGGAGGGATTTTCACTCTTTATCCACGATCGGGCTGCAGGGGGCACAGGAGTGGGTTGGGGGCCAGCCTCAGGTGGCAGCTGCTGTGTTGCACCCTGCAATGCAGCAGCTCCTGTTAGTGGCCCTCGACCCTTTTTTGGCTCAAAGTTGTGCAGGCTAGGTTGGGGTTGCGCTCGCACAACTCTGCACAGCCCGGCTGAATATCGGGCTGTGCAGTTTATGCATGGTTCCTCCCCCTCCAGTTCAGCATGCATTCATTTGCATTGCACTGTTGCTCAGCATGTTTTCTGTGGCGCAATTGCCTCCTGCTGAATATCGCAGAATGGAGCAAGTTTGGACTTGCGCAGGCGCAACTCTATTGCGCATGGCGCAACCCTTTTAAATATCTGGCCCCATGTATTTTGTAACATACTACATTTATTTCCTCAACTATGTTTGAACCTCCCTTCCCCCAGGATGCATTTGGAGATTGAGCAGTAGCCTGCTCAGTATGCCATATGAGTTCTATAATGATATAGGCGACTGCAAGGGTGACCCACAAGAAAGCTGACGTCAGGGTGGTGAAAACCACCACCACTCCCTGACAACCTCAGCACACAGAAAAATGGTGCCGGGACTGAAAATACTTGCTTTCTGTAGGGGGGCTGCACCCCCGTACACCCCCTACTTAAGAATTCTCAACCCCAGGAGGGTGCATGTTGGGGGTGCGAAAGCAAAAAAAATAAGATTTTGGGCCGGGCACAAGAAAAGCACAGTAGCGCCTGTACCCAGATTCAAACTCAGAACCCCAGCACTGCAAGTGGAGGCCAACCCCGATGCCATGGCACAGCTTGGCTGCCGACCGCCAGCCACCCCTACATCCTCCACCTCCCAGATGGCAGCTGCCGTGCTTGCTCCCCCTGTGCACATGTACCATAGCAATATCCTGTCACTAGGGTAGCCCACCGCCCCATCATCCGTCGCCCTCCCTGCCCCCTCACCTTTTGCCCATATCGCGTCACCATTTCAGATGGCGACGTGATTCAGGTGCCCACCTCACGTGCTACCGTATGCCTTCCTGGTGAAATGCTTAAATAAATAAATAAATGAGATCCTGTTATATAGAGTATATTCTCCATCCTCTGGAAGATGGGGCGAAAGCACCCTTCACATTATTTTTGCTGCCTTTAAATGATTTATTTGGAACAATAGATATCTCTTTACCCTGCAACAAAAACAAATATCTCATGTAGAATTGTTACAAAAAATTACAACTGAAATTAAGAATATTTATGTTTACGAGTCCAAAATTAATGGGAAAACAGTTTTGCAACAATACTGGAGAAACTTACAGTGGATTACGGACACTAATGTCCCTGTCACTTAAATCTGAGTATGTTTATATTACATTTTGTATGAATTTGGTTATTGTTTTGTTTCTTCTTTGGATTGTATAGTTTCTATTGCAACAGCCTCCTTGTGTTATCTAGGACAGCTTTCTGTTTGCATGTTTTTTGGTTTTTTTATTTCTCTGTAACTGTTGTTTTTCTGTATGGAGTCCCTTTTTTTGTCTGTATGATTCTTAATAAATAAATTCTCCTTTCTCTATATTGCAGACCCCTTGTCTGCAATAGTGGACAGTCAGTCTGAGGACTCAACTGGTATACCTGCAGGGGATCTGATGTCCATCCCTGCAGGTCCAGCTTTGGAGATCACAAAAGGAAATTCATCAGTTAATATGGAACAAAATTTGGAAAGTGATATACAATTTATGGATTTTGATGAAGCTGAACAGAACCTTCAGGACAATTTGACCGCCGAAAAGAAATGGCTTGCAGAATTGCTACACACTGCAAAACAATACAATGAAAATAAATCTCTGCTGGGAGGGGAAAAAAACGAAAGAGACTTTTGGTCAATCCTGACAAACCTACAGGGGAAATATTACCTGCAGCTGTATTTCATTTTGGAGTGCCACACCCAACATCTGAAAAAGCTACAGAAACCACTGATACTGCACCAGAAGGTACATGGACTCCAGGAGAGGCCCTGCAGCACACCAGATGGGTACAAGCAGGCTCAGGCATCTGGGTTCCTGATCCTTTAATTCCCATCCCTGGAACGAATAATTCAGGCAGCATGACAAAATGCACAGATCACAAATGAGCACCAGAATTTCAAAATGGACCCAACACTGAGGACCCAGATCAGTTGCCCTCTACTGGAACAGAGTCCACCTCTACACACCAGGACACTCATGCAGGTATAAATGAAGTTGCTGCAAACATTGAGATACCTGCTGAAATGGCTAACAAAATTACAGACAGTCAATTATTAACTATAGACTCATCAGAGCAGAATTCCACAAATGACACTCATAACACTGACTCAGGTCCAAAATCCAGTTTTGCCAGCTTATTCTACCATCCCCTTGAAAATGCCAAGATGAGACATGCTGTTAGACTGTGATACAAAGGAGGCCTTGAAGAACCCCCGGACAGGACTTATGTTGGAAAATTTTTGATTAAACAATCTGTACAGTTTTCCCCCTCTGAAGTATTTGTGTTTATTCATGCCCCAGGGGAACAAAATTTTGACTTATGTTTTCATTCAGCCTCCTTACTAGATAGGTTCTGGCAACAGTATTCAAAATTAAAAGAGGATGAAATATGGGACTCACTCTTTCTTTCTTTCTTTCTTTCTTTCTCTCTTTCTTTCTTTCTTTCTTTCTTTCTTTCTTTCTTTCTTTCTTTCTTTCTTTCTTTCTTTCTTTCATCAGAATTACAACCCTTTGAGTCATAGACTCGTTTCCAAAGGCTCCACGTCAGAATAAAACATAGACATTCATACAGTACATACATAGAATAAATGTGGGTGAGCAATCATAGAGTATAAATACAATGAGCACGGGTTAATGCCTCCACATTTGGTAGCTAAAACAGGGCAGAGCTATCAACATATTTACCTAATGAGCGGTTAAAACCTATACAATTGGTAGCTAAAGCTATGCATTATATGAGTTGGTAGTAAGCCGCCTCAGGGAGGCCTTGTCTTATACATAATACAATGCATTCATAGTCCAGTGCAACTATATGGTAACCAAGGGAGGTGAGGAGCCTGTAGGCTAGAAATAGTGAGGGCTCTCCACTGCCTGGCCAAGGGTGGGTGCATGGCCTAGTGGCGTGGTGCAGGAACCACAGGTTACCAGTTACATTGGCATTGACATGAGGAGAGGATATGGGTCCTTAAGTCAGCTTTAAAAGGATCTAGATTGGTGATTGATATGACAGCTGGTGGGAGGGCATTGTACCAGGATGGAGTTCTAAGGGGGAAGGATCACTGGGCCAGGGTGGTCCTGACCCTAGGCACCTTTCAGATAGTTTTTGGGGCAGCCCATCTGGACACTGAGATGGTGGCTGCCTGAAGAGATGCCAAGACACCTACTGTGGTTAAACCCAGGTGGATTTTTTTGGTGAAAAGACAGGTCTGGTATAATAGTCTTTTCTCAAGGGAGAGGACATTGGTGAGCACGTATAGGGTGCAGGTATGTATATTTCTGTTGGTACCAGAGAGGAGCCGGCAGGCCTTATTGATAACTACTTGTATTTGATGAAGTGCCATAGGGTCGTCGGCAGCATAGATTGTGAGGCCATAGGCCACCAGCGATAAGACTGAGGAGGTAATGGCTAGGTGAAGTGCTTCAGGTGGCAGGCAGTCTTTATGTCTGTAAAGGAGACCAATGTGGGTGTTAGTGGTGGAGGTGAAGATTTTTATATGTTCATGGAATGAGAGGGAAGAGTCAAATGTAATACCTAGATACTTATACTTTTGGACCTGTTCCAGTGGGATGAGAGAAGCGGAGAGTATTTCCAGGGGGAAATCCTTTGATCTGTTTTGGCGGTGGGCATAGAGCATCATCTTAGTTTTTTTAATGTTGATCACAAATCTGTGTTCAGCAAACCAGTGTTCAATCTGAGAGAAGGAGTTTTGTAAGGTATGCTGGAGAGAGAGAGAGAGGATCAGGATGTGCGGCATAAAGAACAGCATCGTCCACATAGAGGAGAAGGTTGCCGGGACAGGATTTAGGCAGGGCATTGAGGTAGATGATGAATAGCAGGGGACCCAGGATAGATCCCTGGGGAACTCTTGAGTGCACAGGCAGCATAGTAGATATGGTATTATTAATTTTAACACATTGGGTTCTAGATGAAAGATAGCTGGAGAACCATGAGAGTGGACAATGAGAGACCCCAATTTGTTGTAATGTGTTAAGAAGGAGGACATGAGAAACTGTGTCGAAGGCCTTTGAGAGGTCTATAAACATGGCCCCTGCGAGGGGTCTCTTGTCAAGTGTGGAGTGCAGGGAGTTAGCAAATTCTGTGAGGGCAGTCGTAGTGCTATGACCACCTCTGCAACCATGCTGTTCCCTACATAAGAGGTTATGTGCGAGGAGGTAGTCAGTGAGCTGATTGGCCATGATCTTTTCAAGGGCTTTAGAGAGTGGGGGGAGAATCAAGATGGGCCAATAGTTGTTTGGGAGGGAGCTGTCACCACATTTCAATATTGGTGTTATCACTGCCATTTTCCATGAGGTTGGGAACTGGCCCAGGTGCAGGGAGAGAGTTAGAAGGTCCGTGAGTGGGGAGATAACTGAGTCTAGCGCGAGGTATAGGATACGCATATCAAAGGCGTCTTTGCAGTAATTGGAGCTCTGGAGGGCTTTGGACAGGTAGGCTTTTACTTCTGTAGGGGTAATGGCTCTGAGTATGAAGGGGGGGTGAAGGAGCTCAAGTGGTGGGGTAGGCTGAATTGGATCAAAAAAGTTGCTAGGGAGGACTAAGCTGAGGCCTGAGAAGGTAGAGTTGAAGCAGTTAGCTATGTCAAGTGTGTTTGTGGTGGTAGTACCAATAACACTAAGCTGTGAGGGGGAGAGAGCGGGATTTACCATTAAGTTCCTTGATGTTATCCCAGAACTTTTTATGTGCTTCCCCAGGAGGTGGCTGTGGTCGTTCTGTAGTGCTCCACCTTGGCCTTGCAGATTTCTCAGGTATACTTATTGCGGGCAGCATTATAGACCTGCCTATTGCTGAGCAAACCAGAGGCAGTGGCACGATGCCAGAGGTTGTCACACATTTTGAACTGTTGTAGGAGTTCTGGGGTGATCCAGGGGGCACTACATTTCTTAGTGGTCACTTTGATGGTTGGTGCAAAAGCATCACAGGAGTTATCAAAGGTGGTGGTGAAGTAGTGCAATGCATCATCTTTGTGCTGGGCTTGGGAAATAGGGGACCAGTCCCAGTTAATTAGATATTGTTTGAGTTTGGCTATGCCTCCTGGGCATAGTCAATGATGAAAGGTGATATTTGGTGGTGGTTTAGATAGCTGACAGGACCAGCTAAAGATGATTGGGAAGTGGTTGCTTAAGGCATTGGGTAGGGCACCCAGGTCAGTAATATGATGGGGAACGATTACTGAGCAGGATATCTAGTAGGGTGTGGGTTCCATTAGTGGTGTTGGCCCTGGTAGGTAAGCAATAAGACATGATGGGGTGTGCATTAGACAGTTCTAATGCACGGCTAAGGGGACGTAGTGAGGCACAAGGCCACAGGCTGAGTGCATCCAGTCCCCTAGCCATGCATTAGAACTGTCTAATGCACATCCCCAGAGTGTCTTATTGCGCTTATAAAATGGGCCTGTGTATTCTAAATGGGGTTTCTAGTTTTAGCTGTGCATTAGACACTTCTAATGCATGGCTAACAACCAATCAGATTGCTTGAAATCCTTTGCCCATTTTATAAGCTAGGATACCAGTTGGGGTCATATCTAACGCAGCAAAGGTATCTTTGGCGTATGTTGATGAGCTTGCCAGTCAGTTTCTGTTGAGATCCCCAACTAGGATTTGTTCCATTTTGTGGGGGTGGCTGGCTAGATAGTCAGAGAGCACTTTACAGGCAGGGGATTGGCTGCGGGGTGGGATGTAGGTGATGAGAGTAAGAGAAGCATGGTTTGGGTCAGGGGAGAGTTTTATTGAGAGGGCTTGGGCACCATGGTCTAGGGAGGGTGCAGGCAGGGTTTGGTAATGCAGTGAGTCATTTACATAGACATAGAAGGCACAACAACCACCTCTTTGGAATTCCCTTGTCTAAGCCTACCCTGAAAGTTATCACTGCACTTTTTAGAAATGAAAGGGTGAATGTTAAAGATATTCTGTACTGGTTAGACCAGCAATATGAGGTACAAGGGTTATATGACCCCATTATTGATGCTGAGGGTTTCTGGACAGGAGGGTGGCATTTCAAAATCCAGTTATGCCTTACAGACTCAGGGGTTCAGCACTTCCTAAGTAGTTTTTTTTCTCAGGAGAGATTGAGGAATACTATTTTACCTGGGTCAGCCTAGAACATGCTATAAGTGTGGGTCACCAAGACATGTGAGTAGTGGGTGTGAGAAAATTAGATGTTCAATGTGTGGAATGTTTGGTTATCCAGGAGTACACTGTACTTTTACCCCCAAATGCAGCCTTTGTGATACAGAAGGGCATACTTTCACAAACTGTTCTTGGGCATCTCATAACATCTCAGATGCTGATTTTGCAGAACACTATTTTTATGTAAATTCTGCCATTCACAAAATTAATCAAGCTCCCAAGTCTGCCAGCTACTTTAGAGCTCCCCCACCCCAAATGACAAACCAGACTCACCCACCCACAAATACTACTACAGATAGGCCTGCTACTCCCAACCCAGGTACTACAGATTCCCCTCATGAGAAATCTCCTCAAGATGAAACACCCAGTACTAGTACTAAGCCTGAACCCCCCAATGAAGAAAGCTCCCTTTTTGTTGATGCTTCCGATATGCTCCCCCGACTTAATAGCTTTTCAGCTGGTAACACAAGGGAAAAAGAAAAACAAAACAGACAAACACACCCCAACCCCTGTACAGTTGCACATATATGATGCCTTACAATGGGGTAATATAGAAATGGAGGACTTGTCAGATGCCTCCTTGATTAGAGAACAATCATCAGGAAATGAAGATTCCTCAAACACTAAACCTAAGGTAAAAAATAAAACATTGGGATACTAGATCAAAGGCTAAAGAAATTGCCTCGATCCTCAGTAACATGATAAACATTCCAAATACAATTATCAGCTGCCTCCCTTTATACAAATAGTATAAAGAATGAGAAAAAGAGAAAAGCTACTTTTGCTGGGTTTGAAACAACTTCTTTTGCTGTGTTTTATTTTTTCCAAGATACCCGAATGCATGAACAATCTGAGGCTTTAAGGGCAGCAGCTGACTGAAAATGGGGGCACAGCTTTTGGTCCTTGGGTACGGAGGCATGTAGTGGTTTGGGTATTTGTGTTTTCCAGCAAGATGTAAAAGTACACAAAATTGTAGAGATTCACCAGGGTAGGGCACTCCTTGTAGATGTTTATTTTAAGGAAACCTTTTCAGTTTATTAATTGTTATGCACCCCAAACCAAAGCTAGTCGAGTTGACCTACTAAAAGAAATCAGTCCCTTTCTATTTGCTTCAAAATAGTTGTGCTTGGTGGAGATTTTAATTGTGGATTATTACAATCCGATAGAGAAATACAGACAGATAAAATGTTCTGTGATGTGAATGCATTCAAAAATGTAATCAACCAATCCAAATTTAAAGATGCCTTTGATTCCAGCTGTCACTGACCTACTCACACTTTCCATAAAGGTAAACTATCTTCTTGTATTGATTATTTTTTTGTTTCAGAGACAGTCCCAGTTAGGAATGCTCATGCCCAGGTGGTAGCCACATCAGACAACTGCCTTATTAGTATATGTCTAACTGAAATAGCTAAAGTCTCTTATGCTAAAGGAATGTGGAAATTCAACTCTACCATCTTGAAATTCCCCGAACTACAGTGTTCCCTGCAAGACCTTGTATTAGCTAGAAAGTCAGTGGTTTGTCTATACGATGATGTGGTAACATGGTGACAGGATTCCAAAAAAGATTTTATTTCTTGCCTTAAGTGAACATCCAGGAATTTACATTATAATAAACAACAAAAGTACAAAATATTACTACAGCAGCTACAATTTGTACAAGAAAATGTACAAATACTCAGGAATAGTACACAACAAATAGCTGAAATTAAAGAACAAATAAAATAATTACAATATGACAGAGTCTCCTCATTAGAAGCAGAACAAAAATTTGGGACACAAGGGAAATCTTATATTGTTAACCCCTATGAGAACTGTAAATATAGGGTGCAAAATAAATCCATTACACATTTACAAAACAATGCAGGACAGATAAGAAAAAAAAACAAGAACTTTTTCATGAAATAGATACTTTTATTTAACAAAAATTCAGTAATCCCTTTAAAATAAGTGAAATGGCTGAAACCGGGATAAAATCGTTAAATCTACCCCACATGAGCAAAGATCAAAAATGTAAATTAATTGTACCTCCCTCGCACTAGGAAGTATATTTTAAATACTGCACCTGGCATAGATGGTTTAACCTGCTGAATTTTATATCTGGTTTTGGGGTCAATGCCAGAAGAATTGTTGAACATTTTTAGTGCCCTATTGCAAAATAATGAAATTTCCCCTGACTTAAATCAAGGTGTGCTGTTCCTCCTTTTTTTGTTTATTAAGTATGCTTTATTTGAGAAAAACACACACACAGTTTACAGACAGCTTGGTGGTGATGGATCAGAAAATGACCAGTACAATGTGAATAAGTGAAGGTACAACATTTGATGATATAGAAAGAGGCAGTTTTGGAAAGTAACAATGGTAACAGTTGTCTGTACCCGCCATGCCTCCCATGTCCACCCCACTGCCACTAGGATATGAAACTAGGATAGTTAGAGAAGTCAATCTCAGAGTTTGCCATGACTGGAAACTATGAGACAGCATCAGTTACTTTAGGGGATTAATTTATACTATTAGAGTTAGAACTAATCTGTAGAAGATTAAATAATGGATCCCAAACTTGTCTATATTTATTCAGCCTATTAGTCTTACCAGCAATAATGCACTTGGCTTGTAAGGCAAACATAATCTCTTTGTACCATTCTACGTGACATGAGGTGATCAAATCCAACCAGTGTCAGAGTATTACTTTCTTAGCACAAGCTGAGATTAAAGCCATATGAGCTCTTTGAGAATGACCCGACAGGTTTGTATAGTCCCCCAAAATACAAATCTCGGGAGTAAATTTATCAGATAAGGCTAGTAAAGGATCCAGGTGAGTCTGGATATGTTGCCAAAATAGGGAGTTTTTTTTCACAGGACCATAACATATGAAGTAGATCTCTAGTTGCTTTTTGACATTTTGTGCATTGACTAGAGGGCAGAGATCCCATTTGGTGGAGTTTAACCAGAGTAGAGTACAGAGTGTGAATAATCTAGAATTGCATATACCTATATCTATCTATCCCACTTAATATATCTATATAGATGCTTACAGATTCTTGACCAATGCCTGTGGAGAATAGCTGTTGGTAGGACCTGATCACACCAATAAAATCTCTGATCCTCTAATCCAGAAATGATAGTTAGTAAGAATTTATATACATATGATATTGAGTAGGATGTTGGGGCAGAACTGACATATGGGGAGAGAGTGGATGTGAGAGATCTAGACCACAACCCAGTGTCAAAGTGTTTTAATAACATGTGAGAGACTTGTAAATATTTAAAGACATGGGTGGAGGACCACATGAAAAGAGAGCAAGCCTCTTGAAATGGCAGCAGTTTATGATTATTGACTAGGTCTTCCACTCTCCCAACACCAATGTAAGGCCAGAAAACATTGGGTTTGAGAACTTTGCCTGAGATTAAAAGGTTAGGATTATGGAAAAGAGGCTGCACTGTATCTCTGTATCCATCTGTTTTAAGGAAGGTATTTAGTTGGTGTTGTATTTGAAGCACTGAGCCTACTGGTGATTCTTTCAGTATTGGGGGAAAATTATTTTGATTATAAAGGGGAGAACTTTAGGGTCAACATCACATGTGGAGCATACGGTTTGATCAGTTTTCAGCCAGAGGGGACTATAAGAGGAATCAGAGACATTACTTGTGGGAAGTAACCAGAATCTGAATCTGGCTAGATGTATAGCTAGGTAGTATAAGTATAAATTAGGTGACTGAAGGCTACCATCTACTTTTTGACAACATAGAACACAGAAAACATAGACTTTGATGGCAGATAAGGACCGCTTGGCCCATCTAGTCTGCCCATTTCCCTAGCTACAGGATAGGCCGCAGATCCTAGTTAATCAACAGCCTATTTCTTCCTACCCTCCATTAGAATTGCCTTATGTCTGTCCCATGCATTCTTGAATTCTCCCACAGTTTTAGACCCCACAACCTCCTCAGGAAGGCTGTTCCATGCATCCAATACCCTCTCTGTGAAATAATACTTCCTCACATTGCCCCTGAACCACCCCCCCATCTTTAAATTGTGTCCCCTTGTTCTTGCATCTCTTTTTCTGAAAGATGCTACCCTTTTGGACTTTGTTGATTCCAGTGAGGTACTTAAAAGTTTCTATCATGTCCCCCCTCTCCCTTCTTTCCTCAAGGGTATACATATTAAGCTCCTTTAGTCTCTCCTCATACGGCTTCTCTTGCAGACCCAGCACCATTTTAGTTGCCCTCCTCTGGACTGCCTCTATCCTGTCTATGTCCTTGCAGAGATGGGGTCTCCAGAACTGGACACAGTACTCCAGATGGGGTCTCACCAACTGTCTGTACAGAGGATAACAACTTCCTGTTTTCTGCTTCTGATGCCTCTCCTATGCATCCCAGTATACCCCAGCCTCCCTACTGCCTTCACACATTGCTTGCTAACCTTAAGGTCATCTGATATGATTACCCCCAGGTCCCTTTCCTTTTTTGTTGTTGTTACTACCTCCCCCCCCACTGTGTATTCTTCCCCTGGGTTCTTGTTTCTCAGGTGCATTATTTTGCACTTCTTTGCATTGAACCCTAGCTGCCATACTTCTGACCATTCCTCCAACCTTGCCAAGTCCCTTCTCATCCTTTCCATGCCTCCTTGTGTATCAACCCTGTTACAGATCTTTGTGTCATCTGCAAAGAGGCATACTTTTCCTTCCAGTCCCTCTGCAATGTCACTTATGAAGTCTAGGTAGGCCATGTCCACAGCCCCTCCCTGGTCTACTACTTTGGTCACCCAGTCAAAGAAATCTATTAGATTTGTCTGACATGCCCTTCCCACTGTGAACCCATGCTGCCTTGGGTCCTGTTCCCTACTGGCCTCTAGGTACTCAACTATTCTTTCCTTCAGAAGTGACTCCATCACTTTCCCTACCACAGAGGTCAGACTGACAGGTTTGTAGTTTCCTGCCTCTGTCTTGGCCCCACTTTTGTGAAGGGGAATCACATCCGCCTTCCTCCAGTCCCCGGGTACCACACCATCCTCCCATGATTTATTAAAAAGAGTTGCCAGTGGTTTCACTAGTTCCCCCCCTTAATTATTTTAGAATTCTGGGGTGAATTCCATCAGGCCCCATTGCTTTGTCCACCTTCAGTTTTAGGAGTTCTTACAGAGCCCTTTCTTCTGTGAAAGGACTGGGATCGAACCCCCTATCAAGAGTGCTTCTGTTAATTGGATTAGGCACTTCCCCCTCCTCTTTTGTGAATACCGAAGCAGAAATATTCATTCAGTATCCCTGCTTTTTCACTGTCCCCCTCTGCCCACCTACCGTTCATTCTATTCAGCCTCACTATCCCTCCCTTTGTCTTTCTACGCTCACTGATGTACCTATAAAAGGTTTTATCCCCCTTCTTAACTGAGTTGGCTATCTTTTCCTCAGTTTGGGCCTTTGCTATTCTGACTTCCTTCCCTGCTTCCTTCTCCCTTAACTGGTACAGCTTTCTGTCCTGTTCTTTCTGTGTTTCCTTATACTTCTGGAATGCTATCTTTTTCTTCCTGACTTTCACAGCCGCCTCTTTTGAGAACCATAGTGGCTTTTTCTTTCATTTTGATTTGTTTATTTGCTTCACACAAAGGCTTGTTGCCTCTGTGATGGCAGTTTTGATGATTCCCCATTGTTGCTCCACACCTCCTTCTATCCTGTTTGCTAGTGCTTTTCTGAGGCACTCTCCCATCTTGCCAAAGTCAGCCCTCCTGAAGTCCAGTACCCTCACTTTTGTATGGCTTGACTCTGTAGCTGAGTTTAACGTGAACCACACTGTTTGATGGTCACTTGTTCCCAGATGGCAACCCCATTCTAGATCTGAGATCCTTTCACTGCCCCCGTTTGAGAGTATGAGGTCTAAGACTGCTCCCTCATGAGTGGGTTCCGAAACTAGCTGTCTGAGGCCTGCCACCTGTAGGGCATCAAGAATGGCGCTGCTCTTGGATGTGGCTGCAGCAAATGTGCTCCAGTTAACATCTGGCATATTCAGGTCCCCCATCAACAGTATCTCCCCTTTCTCTGCCATTCTAAGAATGCCTTCTATCATATCCTTGTCCATTCCTCCCCTGACATGGGGACTGTACTAACCCCTGTGCAGGTTGTGGTGCCTTTCCAGTCTCCAAGGTGACCCACAGTGCCTCCTCTCCTCCCTGTTTACTCTTTTGTTCAGTTGCTTTTATCCTTCCTTTACATAGAGATTCCCCTCCCCTTTCTCCCTGGCCTGTCTCTCCTGTAGGTTATGTACCCTGGTATGTTAACATCCCAGTCATGGTTCTCTGTGTACCATGTTTCTGTGACTGCTACAATATCCAGGCTTCCCTCTTCCATCAAGGCCACCAGCTCAGGGAGCTTGTTGCCCAGACTATGGGCATTGGTACTCATTACCCTCCATTTCCTGATGGCCCTACTCCTTTTTGCCCCATCCCTGTCCTTCTTGCCTTTGTCACTTTCTCCATTTACCCCTGCCCAAGTAAGTTTTATGTAGCTTCTTTTATTTTTTTTCCCCAAGCCATAAAAAGGAGATAATGATTCTGTGTAATTGTGCTAACCATACTAATGGAAGAGCCCAATTAAATATTTGTAGAGGGTATAAGATGTGAGTTAGTACGTTCAACTTTATAATACTCATATGGCCCCACAGGGATAAGGGTAAATTAGACCAGTGCCTGAAGTCTTCTTTTAATGTACTTATGACGGTTTCAAGGTTGAGCTTTTTCATAACCTTGGGGAAGGGGGTGAAGATTTATGCCTAGGTATTTTAGTTTGTCAGTACACCACTGCAGGCTCATATGTTTAACATCTGCTCTCAGGGTATATTTGTTAAGGGGAAAAATGTCTGCTTTATCTAAATTTAGTTTATAGTTTGAGATGGAACTGAACTGGGAGATTATTTGGAATGCTGCAGATATCATCTGCATAAGCGGAAACCTTATAGTCTGTACCACCTACTGTAATACCACTGATAAGCAGAAAAGTTTTACGTTTTCTAATAAGAGTTTCTAGGAAAAGATTGAAAAGATAGGGTGAAAGGGGCAGCCTTGTCACATTCCCTGATGTAGTGTGAAAGGTGTAGAAAGAACACCATTACACTGGACTTGTGCAGAGGGGGATGAATAGAGGATTTTGACCCATTTAATGAATTCTTTTGTAATGTAGTATTTGGGGAATAGCAAGAAAAGATAATCCCAGAAAACCCTATTGAAAGCCTTTTCTGCATCTAAAGAGACCAGAGGAATCCTTAGATGCAGAGAAGAGATAAGCTAGTTTCCTAAGGTGGTCAGATGAAACTCGATCCTTGACAAACCCAATTGTTCTTCACTAATCAATAGGTCCCAGACACAACTTAGTCTAGAAGACAATATTTTTGACTAGAATTTTTAGATCAACATTAATTAAGGAGATGGGTCTATAATTGGAAATAAAAAAGGGTATTTGCCAAGTTTGGGAAGCACAACTATGGTGGCCAATGTTAGAGAGGTATTTGAGATACCATCTTTAAAAAGGTAATGGAAGGTATTCAGGAGAATAGGAGCTATTGCGTCTCTAAAAGTTTTGTAAAATTTGGTAGAAGAGCCACTGGAGCCAGGTGATTTATCTAAAGGGAGTGAGTAGATAGCATCAAGTACTTTTGTTAAGATGGTAGGAGCTTTTAAGCTGGCAATTTGGGGATTGGATAACACTGGGAGATTAATGTCTTGAAGAAAGGTATCCAGCTGCTGTGGTGAAAGTGAGGATATGGAGGGGTGTATATAATTGACTATAATATTCTTTGAAAGCCTCAACAATAACTATGGGAGAGGTGTGGAAATTTCCAGAGGTCGAATAGATAGATGTAACAGTTCTATCAGTAGTCTGAGTGCATAGGCGAAGAGCCAAAAGCTCCCCTGCCTTTTCGCCCTGATCAAAGTAAGATATTTTGGAGCAAATCATAAGGAACTCCACCTTTTTAGCTAGTAGTTGGCTGTATTGGGCACAGAGAGATTCAACCTTTTCCCAATCCTCTATGGGGGAGGGTGGAGAAAGGTGGGACTCAGTCTCTACAACTTGATAAAAGATAGATGAAAGAGCAACAATTCTTTGTTTTTTACGTTTGGTCACCAGGCGAATTAATTCACCTCACAGTGCACATTTCAGTGAGCCCCATAGTATGTCCAGTTTGTGCATAGATGGAGCATTATATCCCATGAAGTCTGTGATAAATGTTTGGAGGTGTCATATGTGATCGTCTAATTTTAGAAGTTGGTTGTTAAGTTTCCAGATTCTGTCTTTCTGAATGTTGGATGAAAGATCCAAATATAGGTGAGCAATATGATGGTCTGAGAAAACCTTAGAAGAGTAAAAGGCTAGAGTGACCCCGGGAGGTAATCTATACTCATAAGAAAGTAGTCTATGTGAGAGAAAGAGTGATGAGGAAGGGAATGGAATGAGTATTCTTTTCTCTCTGGATGTAAAAGTCTCCAGGGGTCAGTGAGACCCACAGAGTGCATTAACTCATGTATAGCTTTTTGTCCTGTCGATAAGGATTGCCCGACCTGGCCCAATCTGTCAAGGTGATTAGATAGTACTTGATTCCAATCACCTCCCAGGATTATTGGGAGTGTGGACCAGGTGGCTAATATAGCCATAACATTTGTGAAGAATTCCGGGTCCTCTATATTGGGGCCACAGATGGAACCTAGAATTACCTCTGAATGACCTAAAAGGGCTTTCAGAATCACAAAGCAACCCCCTGGATCAGAGATTTCTTGAATAAGATGAAATGGTATTCTATGGGCAATAATGATGGCAACCCCCCTTTTATGAGAGTCAAGGCCTGAGCCAAACACTTGACCCACTCAATTTCTACATAGATAGTGGGCTTGACTATGTAAAAGATGCATCTCTTGTGAGAAGACTATGTTTGATTGTAGGCTGCACAAATGAAGTAAAGCCTTTGTTTGCTTAGCAGGGATTTGGGCCCCCTTAATATTCCAAGAACAAATTTTAAACCTTGTCATGATAGAGTAGGGAATGGAAATGCATGACCATTGACATGATAAGATTAAACCAGGCCAAACAATATGAGATTGAGATGATATACCCTTTACCTGTGGCAGACCCCACCCCCAACTAGTCCCCGTAAACCCAACCCCACCCCCCAAAACCCATACCCCAAAAAAAGTCCCATAAACAGCCCAACCCTGAACCCCTAATATAAGACTAATACATATATTAAAGTAAGTCCGTTAATGGGATAACAGTGATGGAGGTTCCAATCCCCATAACAAAGTCATGACTGCTTCCCCAACAGTAGCACAGCTCTATACCCCCTCCCACCCCAGAGTTAGTATGTAAATCATGAGCCATGTAGGAAATTGTTGAAGATACAGGTTAATCCCAGAACTATAGATCCACCTTTTCACAATGGCATGAATAAAAAAATGTGAACTATCTCATAATCCAGTAATATTAGTAATACATCCAACAACATATAACTATAAACTATAGATGTTGAAACAAAACATTCACTTACTGTATGTAACTATTAATAAATCTGAGGTGGCTAATCAGAGTTCACCCCAGGCTCAATGTGGTAGGTTAAGCACAGCTTCTGAATGAGCATAAAGGGAAGGGGGGGCACAGTGTCTCATCTGAGCTATATATCCAGAGCCATAAGTTTATAGGGAGATCTGGGGAAATAATACATACATTTGAAGTTAGAATTTTTTACTTTTTAGTAAAGTCCAATTGAAGTCATAAGTCAGGCCACTGCATACCCTATGTATCCCATTATGAAAAAGTACAAGTAAAGTAATAACATATGGAAGAGAGAAAAATAAAAGAAATTCTATTAAGTTTTGTCCATAGAGCTTTAGACTGTAAACCCTTTTTACTTAGAGAGTCCTAGAATGTACTGCATTCCTAGTGCGCTTACGCATTTAACCTTGTGCTGAGGTATGGCAGAGAGAGTCGCACATTCATGTAGTAGGCTCTGCGAATGTATATAAGATCGAGCTGGGTAAAAAGATCACATGTTCAAGGAGAAATCTGATCATGCAGTGCTGACTAGATGGCCAGAATGGGCGTGATCTCCCCACAACAGACAACCACTGAAGGGAGTCCTTGAGATCAATAAAAGGCCAAGAGGGGGACAAAAAGCCAACTTGTCAAAATGAGCAGCTTGGTCTAGAATAACAATGCAGTCTCTTACTTGGGCTGGTCACAGACAGGGATGTAACCACCAGCATCTATTGCTGAGAAGGCAACATCAAGATGAAAGGGAAAATCTAGGTGGTAAACTGAATCCTCGATCAGCAGTCAGTTGGTATTATCTGATCTAAAGTGAGTGGAAAAAAATTTAAACACAGCAACTAACACAAACTTGAAACAGTGCTGGGAGGTCAGGAGACACAATTTCAGTGCTGGTTGAAAAGATCAGGGAACATAGTGGTTAAGTCCCTTGCAGCTTGTTCTGCATTTTCAAAATTTTTCCAGCTACCGTGATATTGCACTGAAAGCTTGGCTGGGTAGAGCATTCAGAATTTCATTCCGGCTGCAATCAGCTTGGTTACAGACAAATGATATTCAGCCCTTTTCTGGTGAGTGGTAGCAGGAAGGTCTTGTGTTATTCTTAAACATGAGTCCTCCCACTTGATTTCTTGCAACTCTTTGGACTTGTTTAGGATATGTTCCGGTCAATGTAACTCAGGAGGCGCAGGATAGGAGGTGGCCTAGGCCTCAAGGATATGTAGACCCTTTTGACTATGTAGATTGTGGAGTGCAGAGGAGTGCCTGGTATTTTACTGAATAATTTCTGTATAAACAGTACCAGAGAGGATCATTCAGCTTCTTCAGGAAGGCCAAAAATGACGAGGTTGTTACACCTGTTTCAGCCTTCCAAGTCTTCCATCTTGAGTTCCATCCTAGTAAGTTTTTGCCACAGAGAGACGAGTTCAGATTCCACTCATGTTTTCCAGCCTTCTAGAGATGTTTTATGGGCAGAGACATCTGATATCTTTTTATTGTTATCTTTTAGGTCAGCTTGGATGATTTTTAGATTGGAAGCAATGTCTAAAAAGGCAGCTTTAAGTGGAGCGATTTCAGCTAAGAATTTATCCTCCGATAAAGCTGCCACTATGGTGGAAGGCTGTGAGCTTTTTCCAGCTGAGGCAGTTTGGGTTGTAGGCCTCTCTGACTGTTTGTTTGGCGTCTGAGGTGGCATGTGGTATGGGAGTGCCTGTCTCATTTTGGCCTCCATTGCTCTATTAAATTTCCATTTTCTTCAGAAAAATGCACACCAGAGGAATCACAATCTTCAGATAGATGAAAGGTTGGTAATTAGATGTATTTCTATTGCTGGATCTGCAGTTTTTATTAATTTCTTTGAGAGCTGAGGTGGGAGCAGGAGTGCTATGCGTCTGATCAATAAGAAGGCATCACGTGATCTCCCCGTTCCACCTTTTTAAAAAAAGGAGATAGAATAATACTAAATAATTGGAGGCCCATCACCCTTTTAAACGTGGACTTAAAGATCCTAGCAAAAAGTTTATGCAACAGATTATCTGTTGTAAAGGATATTATACATCCCTCTCAAAACTGTATGATCCAAAAAAGGAAAATAATGGATAATCTAATCCTATTAAGAGAAACCATAGATCACAGTCAACAAAATAACTGTAAAATATATATTATAAGTTTGGATCAGACATACGCTTTTGATAAAATATCTCATGAATATTTATGGTTGCGTTTAGAGAATTATGGTATACCCTCTCAATTCATAGCCTGGTTAAGAATGTACTATACAACCACTGCTTTCTCCCCATTATCACACAGCTTTTTAGGAACTAATAGAAAGATTAGCAGAGGGGCTAGGCAAGTGTACCCCATTAGTCTTATCCTATACATTTTAACTCTAGACCCCATTATTAGGCAGATTAATATGTCTCCCATAGTTAAAGGCATACAGATCAACAATATACCTTCAATAAAGCTCTGTGCATATGCAGATGATGTGGTCTTAACCATTCTGGATAAAGCCTCAGGAGCAGAAACTATGAAACTTCTATTAGACTTTTCTAAGGTCACTGGGGCAGAAGTAAACTTAAATAAAAGGTTTTGCTTATTGACAGGCACCGATGACCAAACTGAAACGGTGTTCCATGGGGTCCCAGTTGTATACGAACCCCAAAGAAGATTAGGGATCCTTTTTGGACCCGGCAATATGGCTAAACTAAATTGAAATAACAAAATAGTAATAGCTGAAAAAAGGATTGCGCAGTGGAATAAATGGAACATGGGCAAATTAAAGCATATCTACATTATTAAAATGTATTTAATCCCAGTTTTTTATATCTTAGCCATGTATTCCCAGTTCCAAAACAAAAAGAAACAAAAATTCTTGGTTTCATTTTTTCATGCCTATGGAGGAATCATTTAAACCCCATTAAATGAGGAATTACATATTTGGATAAGAAAAAAGGAGGCTTAGGTATGACCAACCCCATTGTATTCTTTTTCAGTATTTATTTTTTTATGAATTTTGTCCCTATTTTGAAATCAGTGAATGCTCTTTGGGTCCGTTGTCTGCAAATGAAACTCCAGCCTCTGTTAGATATGTGGGGCAGATGATGTCACATTCCCTAAGATACTTAAAACCCAAAAATTCACCCAGTATCTAAGATATGGAATTGATCACATTAGACAATGGCAAATCGACAGACAAAGTTTCTATTCTCGTACAAGACAATTAATTTACACCCAAGTCATTAATACAGTTTTTGTATCCTAACCTTTTGAGGATACACGTGAGTCCAAAAAATTACAAATATGCCACATGATAATGGAGAAAAGAATCCCACCTAAGCTGTGGAACGTAGTATGGCTAGGAGTTCATGACAAATTGAACATTAAAAACAATTTAAAGCATAGAGAGATAACAGAAAGAGATTGTCCCAGAATGTGCTGTACAACTGTATTAGAAACTATACCACATCAATTTTTTGACAGTCCATATAGTGTAGAGTTTTGGGAAGTTAGTGCAATCTCATTGGGGCACACTACCCTTCACATACTTGAATTACGATTCCTTTTTTCTGGGGATCATTTTGGATCATTGGAAAAAAATAAATGAGGAAGTATGCTTATCCTATTTGCAATAATGAAATATTGGATCTGGCAAAGCAGATGCCGATTTTCCATACAACAGATTGTTTCTCAAGGACAACTGTTTAACATTATAAAAGAAGACTTAAATAAACACATTAAGTTTGAATACAAGAATATCTCATGGGTCAGATACTTAAACTTATGGAAAGATTTCCCCATGGTATGATGTAATTCTATTAAGACATACCAGGAGTTAACACCTTGCCTGTGAGATGTTTAAAGAAATATGTGACATAATTTTATTGATATGAAAGCAGGATATGAATTTAAATCAGCTTTTTGGTCTTAGACTAAAATATTTTTGTGGAAAGAAAATATAAAAACAGAGGTTATATACAGGGTTTACTGTATAAATTATTTATGATGTGTTCTAAGACATCTATTTACCTTACATTTATAGTTTCAGTATTGCTACTGCTAATCAGTTACAGATACCTTTGAACTGTTTCTTTTTTACTTAGTTTTTTGGTTTTTTTGAGACATACTGTAAATATGAAGTGAATATTGTTAGTCCTTATTTAACTTGTGATTGTGTCTTCTGTTTTCCTTTAATTTTTGTTATCCATTTGAATATTGTTATTTGTACCTGTATAATTTTGCAGTTTGAAAATTAAAAAATTCCCCATCTCTGCTGTAGGGGGAGCCCTTGTCGGTCATTGCCAAGATGGCTGATGTCAAAGATGGAGGAGGAGGAGGTGGTGGTGTTGTGCTCTCTACTTCTGAGGCTTCTACCTCTGTGTCTTCAGTTATTTTGGATGTTCCTACAGTTTTGAATGATGACAGGCTAACATTTGCAGAAGGCATTGTTTCCCAAGTGCTGAAGCCGCATTCCCTGCTTACCTGAAGGGCAGATTCAAACCCAGATCTACACATTCCTGCGGCTGACAATACAGCTTCTACCTCAGGCTCTGAAGATGGTGCCATGTCAATTGGGCGATTTAACATCAGCGAATGCAGTTTCAGCAATTTTACTATAGGGACGGTAATTACAGTGGCAATTGATCACAGCGAGTGCAAATTCAGCTACATAACTACAGATGTAGTTGGAAATTATATGCTAAACCACACAAATAATCATAATGAGAACGCACACCATACTTGTGAACTATTTGGCATAGCCTCTCTGTTAGATCCCGGTACCGACATCTACCACCCTCAGCTGCAGCACCCGACACCACCTGCTCCATCTTCACCCAAGACTGCACAGTTTAAATACGCACCCCACACCTGTTTCCATGATCCAATTAACTGTGTTATGCAGGGGGGCTGTGCCCCAAACCCCCCACTATTTCTAAAATAACATCCTCCGAGGTGCACCTGGACCTCGGAGGTAGGTAAGCTAACCCTGTCTCACAATAGTTGTTTGTCGTCAATATTCCTCACTTGCTATAATGTCAAGCACTGTAACTGAGTCGCTATAATTGACTCGCTGATATTGACGTGCTGAATTGACATGCTACCTTGAAGATCAGCTGCGACAGGTATTTCAACAGCACAAAAGCTTATTATTGCAACTCATGTGGGAGGAGGTTGACTCTCAAAATGACATTCCTGATGCTACAGTATCTAGTCTGCAACAGCTACAGATAGTATTGCCACTGCTAAACCCAGTGTTTTGACTGGAAACTGCACCTCCACAGTTTGTCTGGAATCTGTACCCCCTTTCTTCCCTGCACCTCAGGGATAGCCACTGAACTGACTCAGCTGTTGAGCACACTTGGTCTCCAGAAACTGCTCTTCACATGGCTGGTTGATGTCAATCTCAATCAGGAGCCCCTGGACTTCACCTGGCCCTGTCAGTGTACAGGACATTATTTCTGCTGTCCGCTACTCCGAAAGCAGTATCCCTACAATGGAAAATGTAGACCGGTCTCCTAGTAATGCCATTGGAGTGCCTGAGCCTGCAGTCTCTAACCCACCAGTAGAAACCCCTGATGTAAGCCTGCCATCACATGCTCCCATGGAAACAGACCACACTAAGGGCCCCGACGGCAAGCAATGACAGACAAAACAATCTTCCTCTGAGGATGACCCTGTTTACTCGACTGGAACTGGTGCTTCTGCCCCCCAACCCTGAAGGTGAGCCTATGGCCAATGCCTCCTTCAGATTCAGTGATCTGTTTCAGAATTTAGGCGACCCTGCACAGCTCAGGAGCACCGTTCATCTAAAATTTCTGGGGGATATCAATGTGGCTCCTGACCCTAGAACTGTTCAAGACTCTTTAGGAATTGGGGCACCAGAATTGTTGGCTTTCATCCATGTTCATGGTGAATCCTTATATGACTTAAGTTTTAAGAATGTGTACACTCTGGAAAAGTTGTGGGCTAAATATGAGAAGATCTAATCATTGCCTCTCTGAGCCTCCTTTTTGGTCTTCCCCCTCACTAAGCCCACAGTTAATATCATCACCCTGCTTTTCAGAAGTGAGGGGGTGAGCTTAGCGGACATCCAATACTTGCTAAAGTAGCACTGTAATATGTTGGATGCTCCTCGTTCTATCCTGGATGAGGACTTAGTATGGACAGGGGGATTGAAAATAAAGGTACAACTAAAGCAAACCGACAGAGGTATTTCCCACTTGCCTGGTAGTTTTCATATAGGCAGGGACCGTGGCTTATGTTTTTATCTGGGGCAGCCCTGAACCTGCCACAAGTGTGGTGCAAGGATTCACTTAAATAGCACTTGTGATAAACCCCCAGTGTAACCTGTGCTTGTCCTATGGGCATGTGAGTCTAGGGTGCCCGAACACCCTAAAGTGTAATCTGTGTGATGAAGCAGGACACTCCTATAAAAAATGTCCTTGGGCAGATCACAACAGGGTAGACCACCCTTCCCAGGATCAGACTGCCTTAATCACAGATTCACAGGTCCAGGCCCTTTGCCCTTTGCCTAAAGGAGGCCCCCCAACACTAATCAGCCACCACTTTTAGAACACTCAGTTATAAATGATTCCACTCCTTCTCCAAGCTCAGTTCCTTCCAATCCTCCCAACCCCACCACACCCCCTGCTGCATTGGAAGAACAGGTGATTATTACCTCTGTCCCTACCACTGCACCTGATGATTCACTCAGAGTGCCATGACAGGAAGTCATGCCCCCCCCCCGAGATGCTGCTTCCTTTGTGGTGGTCCCACCTTCAAAACGGGGGAAAGGGAAAAGGAAATCAGAATGTCATACTCCAAAAAAAATAATTCTCACTGGGACTAGATACCAGGCTCTGGCAAAGAGGAGGCAGTGGGGAGATATGGAGGACGAGGAGGAGGGAGACTCTGACTCCTCACTTGCTTCCTCTTCTAGAATGGATTACTCTTCTGATTCACAGCGTGAACCATCTCCCTCTAAAGGGGAAATCTGGCAGGCAACCCTCTGTAACTTAGACATGTGGTGGTTTCTATTTTTCCTTTTTTCTGCCTTAATGCATTCTGGTCCAACACTACGCTGTCTCATACTTAATGTGTGCAGTATAAAATCCTTCAGGAAACAGGTGACCACAATACAATATTTAATTGACCCTAATCATGATATATACTTGATTCAGGATACTAGGTTAAAATAAAGATATGAACTCTCCCAGGTTAAGTCCAGATGGAAAAAAGGAGCCTCCTTTTGGTCCTTTGGAGAGGATAGATGTGATGGGCTTGGGATTTTGTTTTCTGGCTTTCATTTTCAAATCACTAGACTAGTAGACATATTCCCTGGTCAGGCACTATTGATAGATTGTACGTATAGGCAGCTGAAACAAAGAATAATTAATGTGTATGCCCCACAAAGCATTGCCTCCAGGTCAGAACTATTTAAATTACTACAGCCATACTTATACACTAACCATCATGTCTACATGGGGGAGACTTTAATTGTGGTCTAACTCTTGCAGGTAGAGAAGAATCTACCCAAAAGATATTTGGAGACATGGCCACTTTAACACGGTCATTAAAACTGCAGCACTTACAGATGGGTATTGTGCAGTACATCACAATGGTACCAAGACATATCATAGGGGCCCATACGCCACTCGAATTGACCACATTTTTGTCTCCCAGAACATCTCAGTACAACAAACAAAAATTCTCCCTTGTGAGACTTCTGATCACTTGGCCATCTCTCTTCTTTGCTGTCTTTCAGGTGAATACCTTTTTCCAATAAACCCTAATCTCACTGGAAACTAAACAGCTCACTGTTATCTGACCCAGATATTTCTGCTGCCTGCCAAGAACTCCTGAAAGCTTGGCTTTCTGTTATTGAGGCTTATCATTCCCCTTTAAGCTGGTGGGAAGACATGATAAAGGATTTGAAGTCCTTTTTTATTAAACAAGCCAAGACCAGAACTGTAAACTCTTACCTCAAGTACCTGACACTACGACAAAAACTTTTGAATACTATTTCCAGAGCATATGAGACCCATTCTGACTGCACACAACAAATAAAAGCCTTAAAAGAAGAGAAGGAGAGATATCAATATAATAGGGTGTTCGCCCTAAAAATGGAGGCGCAACATGGCACACAGAGCTCCAAGCCCTCACTGGATTTATTTAAAAGCTGCACTGATAGTGTCAGTCACCCATATAGAGCAGCTTATAGACCTAGGCTCTACCCTCACTTTTAACACTTTACCCTTGATAAATCAAAGAGCTCAATTTTACTTTGAGGAAATGTTTGGATCTGCCCCCACTGCTTCCCCAATATAGATTTTTTCAGATATCCTCATCCCTACAGTTCCCTCAGATCAGTTGAACTCTCTTACTAACCCTATATCTCTGGAAGAAACTCAGCAGACCATAAACCATCAGAAAAAGTGTACATCACCTGGGAAAGATGGACTTATAGCTGAGTTATACCAGCAGTTATAACAGCAGGTCTCAGCTTTTTTTGCTCCCTTTTTAACTTTAGTATATAATAGCATTATAGCCTCCAGCTCTATACCTAACTATTTTTCTGATGCCATCATGATCCTTCTGTTTAAAAAGGGCAATAGGGCAGACATTCAAAACTGGAGGCCTCTCAGCCTCCTGAATGTTGACTACAAGATTTTTGCATCCATCCTACTCATCCCCATAGCCACACAGGTACTCTCTGAAGTACAGACCTGTGCCATCTCTCACAGGCCAATAATCTCTAACCTATCCTTACTTAGGGACATAGCAGCTCTTAGTACCACAGCTGCACCCACTCTTTTAATTTCACTGGACCAGGAGAAGGCTTTTGATCGTGTAGATCATGATTATTTATTTAAAGCATTACATCACTATTACATCCCACAGAAGTTTATCTCAATCAGGTTGTTGTATAACACCACACGGATTCAGCCACACATTAATGGTTCTGTGGGCCCCCCCCTTTCTTGGCAGAAAAGGAGTAAGGCAGGGTTGTCCCCTTAGTCCGCTCATTTATGCCTTTCAGATAGAACCCCCTACTATGAAAGTTACTACAGTGCCCTACCCTCCCAAGGGTCACACTCTCTACAGGACAAGCTGTCTCTTCTATATGTGCATATGCAGACAATTTGTGCATTTGCACTACTCCCTTACTTTAAGACATAGATCTTACATCTACTATCATGACTTTTGAGACAGTATCAGAGTCCAAACTGAGTTACAATAAAAGCACAGCTGTCCATATTCCTCTTTCAACAACCCCAGACTTGCTCACACACATAGCAGGTATTGCCTTAGCCACTACTCTGATTAAAATCTTAGGTTTGTTTTTTGGCAGTACTGATGATGCCCTCCATAACTGGAAATCTCTTTGGCTAAATCATTGCATTTGGTTTCTTCCTGGAAGGGATGCACTATAGCCAAATGAAAGAGAGCAATGTTATTAAAAAACATTAATACTCCCCCTTTTTTGTATTTGGAGTCTGTTTTTCCAGTCCCCTTTTCTTTGGAAGCAAAAGTGAATAACATACTGTATTCTTTCAGGGATTCTGGGGCAGCTGCCTAAACCCTGTTAAAAGAGTTTACACATATCTCAGATAGAGATGCAGCGAATTTAAAATCCACTGGTGAAGTGAACGCGAAGTGGCCACTTCACTTTGGCACTTAAATAAGCAAAGTGCCCCATAGGAAAGGCTCACTTTGTCTTGTTATTATTACTTTGTGTTGTCATTCCACCTTAAACACAAAGTAAGGTGGAGTGACAACAATATTGGCAGCATCCAACCCACACAGTCACCAAAATTAATGTGCATCCCCAAAGTGCTACTGTCTTGTGTTCAGAAAACTCCCCAGTGCTGATGACGTGAAATGAGAGTGTAACAAGAAATGCAAAGTCTCCCAGAATTCATGGTGCACTCAGTCATACGCACAGTGGTCTGGTCACATACAGAGTCACCAGAATTAATGTGCATCCCCAAAATACTACTGTCTTGTGTCCAGAAAATTCCCCAGTGCTGACAAAGTGAAATGAGAGCGTAACAAGAAATGCAGTCTCCCAGAATTAATGGTGCCATGCAAATGCACAGACAGATTAAGATTGCGCTGCACATTCAAGGGATGCATGTGAAAAGGCACAACAACACCTAACCAGTGCTCACAAGTCACAAATCCAAATCTGGAAAGGAATACATTTTGCCAGTTGGGGGATTAGTGCACGGCAGTAATACTCCACTACCAGTAAAGATACCACAAAGCAGTATAAAAAATTCATGCAGATGCGGTGGATAGCAGGTTCACACTGCTGCAATTACTCTGTAACACAATAAAAGGTGTCTGATTTAATGGCACGCATCACACACACACTCACACGCACACTCAAGTAATGCGTGGCAAATTGAAAACCTTTAGTAATATAACCAAATGTTTTAAACAGACATATTGTACACTGCTGCACCACAACAATCAGCAAACAAATGTCAAGAATTACTGAAAATATTACTGTGTGTACATTAACACAGTTATACAAGAAAAATATAACCAAAACAGAAAGACTACCTTAATCTCCCAGTTACTCTACCTACACCACAAATACGCCCCTCCCCCAAAGCACACTTCACAGTACACAGACTGACTGTTCTGAATTAACATTCAAAATCCACACACAACAATAAACACTCAATGATATAAGCACAGAAGGGTTTCCTACAATTAATGTACAAAATTCTGAGCAAAAAATATTACTCAGAAAGGCATTTTAAACAGCTTTTAGAGGTTTTGAATCACAGAGCTCTGAGAGCTAACTGTCTCCGGCTATCACTGCACACACACACTACCCAGGCCAGAACTGAGTCTGTGCAGAACAATCTAGAGCCCATGTGACCAGCAATCCCATGAATAACTGCAGAATTTAATTTGGAACTCAATTACAGGGTGAAGTGAGGTGAATTACATTGATTTCAATGTACTTTGCCTTAAAATTGGTGGAGAAGTGGTTTGGGGAAGGCGGAATTACGCAACGTCATTGGTTTCAATGGACTTCACATTCCTCATTATGAAGCGAAGTACTCCGTTTCACATTGTGGAGTTCTCCGTGGATTCCACGTTACTCAGAGAATCACTTCACAGAGCAAACTGGAGCCACTTCACCCACCACTACTTACAGTACTGTAACTCACATGCTGTACGGAAAGGAACGCGAATGCCTATGGCTGTACTTCCCCGATGAGCTGTAGCACAAAACTCCCAGACTTAAAAATGCTTATTAATGAGTACAGTGGTGGAGTGGTGAAGCCTGGAGAGATACTACAAAACATGCTTACAATACGTCCAAGTAACTAGTAGAAAAATGAATGTTGTGATTCGTGACGTGATCGTGAATCATGATTTGTGACTGCATTTGTGACCGTGATGATGAAGAACGTGATTCAGTGTCGACGGTGTGAGATAACCAATATGAAAACTGTATTGGGAACACAAATGCCTATGGCTGTACTTCCCTGATGAGCTGTAGTACAAACTCCCTGACTTAAAAATGCTCATTAATGAGTAATGGGTGGTGAAGCCTGGAGAGATACTACAAAACATCATGAATAGTGATTTGTGACTGCATTTGTGACCGTGATGATGAAGAACGTGATTTGTATCACGAGTGACTCGTTGATGATAGTCCTGACTTAAAAACACATATTAATGAGTACAATGTTCATGCAGAATTATGCACCACACCTGTCCAGTACTCTGAAGGGAAGCCAAAGAAACAACTGTGACTTAAGTTACAGATGGAGATTGGGCCCTAAAGAGATACAAATGCACAGACAGATTAAGATTGTGCTGCACGCTGAAGAGATACAGATGCAAAGGCACAACACCTAACCAGTGCTCACCATCAGAAATTCAAATCTGGAAAAGAATATCTTTGCCTGTTGGGGTGGGCCCCGGGGGGGGGGGGCAGTGTACTGCACTGCTGCAGTAACAGTCACTAGTACTAGTACCAGTAAAGATACCACAAAGAAGTACAAAAATCACACAGCTGCAGTGGATAGCAGGTTCACATTGCTGAAATTATTATATGGCACAATAAAAGGTGTCTGATTTGATGACGCACGTCACACACTTACTCACACACACAATAAGTAATGCGTAGCAAATTGAAAACTTCAGTAATATAACCACATATTTAAACATACTAAAATTATGCACTGCTGCACCACAACAATCAGCAAATAATGGCAAGAATTATTGAAAATATTTCTGTGCGTACATTAACACAGTTATACAAGAAAAATATCACCAAAACAGAAAGCACTGCCTTTTTCTCCAAGTTAATCTACCTACACCACAGATACGCCCTTCCCCCAAAGCACACTTCCACTGTCTCTCAGTACACAGACTGAATATTGTACATTAACATTCAAAATACACAAACAAACAATAAACACTCGATGATATGAGCACAGGAGGGTTTACTATAATCGATGAACTAAAGTTTCAGCAAAAAAAATGACACAAAAAGGCTTTTTTAACAGCTTTTAGAAGGTTTGAATAGCAGAGAGCTCTCACAGCAGATTGTCTTCTACAGCTAGGAAGCTGTAGAAGACAATCTGCTGTGAGAGCTCTCTGCTACCCTGCTACTCTGCTACATACACTACCCCAAACTGAGGCTGTGCAGAACAATCTAGAGCCCATGTGACCTGAAATCCCATGAATCACTGCAAAATTCACCTTTGGAGCTTAAAAACAAGGCGAAGTGAGACTAAGTACATTGTTTTCAATGTACTTCGCCTTAAGAATTGGTGGAGTAGTGATTTGGGAAACACAGAAACATAGAATTTGACGGCAGATAAGGACCGCTTGGCCCACCCAGTCTGCCCATTTCCCTACCTAATGGATAAGCTGCAGATCCTAGTTAACCAGCAGCCTACTTCTTTCTACCCCCACTCCCTAGAATTGCCTTATGGCTGTCCCATGCATGCTTGAATTCAATCACTGTTTTTGACTCCACAACCTCCTCCGGAAGGCCGTTCCATGCATCCACAACCCTCTCTGTGAAAAAATACTTCCTTACATTACCTCTGAGCTGCCCCCTCCATCTTCAAATTGTGCCCCCTTGTTCTTGCACACTTCTTTTTCTGAAAGATGCTACCTCTTGGACTTTGTTGATTCCTTGAGGTACTTGAACGTTTCTACCATGTCCCCCCTCTCCCTCCTTTCCTTGAGGCTATACATATTAAGATCCTTTAGTCTCTCTTCTTATGTCTTCGGTGCAGACCCTGCATCATTTTAGTTGCCTCCTCTGGACAGCTTCCATCTTGTCTATGTCCTTGCGGAGATTGGGTCTCCAGAACTGCACACAGTACTCAGATGGGGTCTCACTAGCTGTCTGTACAGAGGATAACAACTTCCTGTTTTCTACTGGTGATGCCTCCCTATGCATCCCAGTATTCCCCAGCCCTCCTACTGCCCTCTCACATTGCTTGCCCACCTTTAAGTCACCTGATATGACTACCCCAGGTCCCTTTCCATTTTTGTTGTCAGTATCTCACCCGCACTGTGTACTCTTCCCTGGTTTGTTTCCCAGGTGCATTACCTTGCACTTCTTAGCATTAAATCTAAGCTGCCATACATTTGATCATTCCTTTAACCTTGCCAAGTCCCTTCTCATCCTTTCCACCCCACCTTGTGCATCAACTCTGTTGCAGATCTTTGTGTCATCTGCAAAGAGACATACTTTTCCTTCCAGTCCCTCTGCAATGTCACTTACAAAGACATTGAAGAGGGCCGGTCCTAATACTGAACCCTCCGGCACCCCACTAGTAACCCCTCTTTCTTCGGAGTGAACTCCATTTACTATTACCCTCTGTGTCCTATTCTCCAGCCAATTCTTTACCCAGGCTGTCATCTTGGGACCCACTCCCAGGCTGGCTAACTTGTATATTAATCTTTTGTGTGGGACTGAGTCAAATGCCTTGCTAAAGTCTAGGTAGGCCATGTCCACAGCCCTCCCTGATCTACTACTTTGGTCACCCAGTCAAAGAAATCTATTAGATTCATCTGGCATGACCTTCCTGCTGTGAGTCCATGCTGCCTTGGGTCCTGTGCCCCTCTGGCCTCTAGGTACTTGACAAATCTTTCCTTCAGAAGTGATTCCATCATTTTCACTATCACTGAGGTTAAACTAACTGGCCTGTAGTTTCCCGCTTCTGCCCTGCTCCCACTTTTGTGAAGGGGAATCACATCAGCCCTCCTCCAGTCCTCAGGTACCACCCCATCCTCCCATGATTTGTTAAAGAGGGTAGTCAGTGGTGTCACTAGTTCTACCCTTAGTTCTTTTAGAATTCTGGGATGAATCCCATCAGGCCCCATTGCTTTGTCCACCTTCAGTTTTAAGAGTTCTTTCAGAACCCTTTCTTCTGTAAATGGGCTGGTATCAACTTCTGTATCCAGAGTGTTTCTATTGTTTGTTTTAGGTACCTCCCTCTTCATTTGTAAATACTGAGCAAAATATTTGTTTAGTATCTCTGCCTTTTCACAGTCACCCTCTGCCCACCTCCCCTTTATTAAGCCTCACTATCCCTCCCTTAGTCTTCCTTCACTCCTGATGTACCTAAAAGGTTTTATCCCCTTCTTAACTAGAGTTGGCTATCTTTTCCTCAGTTCGGCCTTTGCTGTTCTGACTGCCTTCCCAGCTTCCTTTGCTTTAACTGATACAATTCTCTGTCCTGCTCCTTCTGTGATTCCTTGCACTTTCTGAATGCTTTCTTTTTCTCTTGAACCTTCACTGCCACCTCCTTTGAGAACCATAGTGGATTCTTACATCATTTTGTTTTGTTTATTTGCTTCACACAAAGGCTTGTTACCTCTGTGATGGCAGTTGTTATTATTCCCCATTGTTCTTCCACTCCTCCTTCCTGCCCATTTGCTAGTGCATTCCTTAGGCACTCACCCATTTTGGCAAAGTCAGCCCTCCTGAAGTCAGTACTTTTGCCTTTGTATGGCTTGACTCTATTGCTGTGTTTATTTATGAAACCCTTTTGTTCGAGTGGTAGCTAGTTCCCAGATGGCTACTCACTTCTACATCTGTGATCCTCTCTCCATCTCCATTTGAGAGGACCAGGTCTAAGATTGCTCCCTCTCGAGTGGGTTCCAATACTAGTTGTATAAGGCATGCCCCTGTAGGGCATCTAGAATAATCCCACTCTTAGAAGTGGCAGCTGCAACTGCACTCCAGTTAACATCTGGCATATTCAGATCACCCATCAGCAATATCTCCCCTTTATCTACCATTCTAAGTATACTTTCTATCATTTCCTTGTCCATTTCCTCCCTCTGAGAGGGGGGTCTGTATACAACCCCTGTGTGGATTGTGGTGCCATTGCCTGCCTCCAAATTGACCCCCACTGCTTCTTCTCCTCCCTGTTTACCCTTTTGTTCTGTTGCTTTGATTTCTTCTCTTATATAGAGAGCTACTCCTCCTCCTCCTCTTTTACCCTCCCTGTCCCTCCTGTAGATAGTGTATCCTGGTATGTTTACATCCCAGTCATGGTTCTGTGTGTATCATGTTTCTGTGACTGCCACAATATCCAGATGTTCCTCGTCCATCAAGGCCACTAATTCAGGAAGCTTGTTACCCAGACTACAGGCATTGGTACTCATTGCTCTCCATTTTTTGATGGCTTTACCTTATGTAGCAGCATCCTCCACTGAACTTTCTACTTTTCTCTTTTTCTCATTTAGTACCCTGTTTTGTAGGGGGAGGCTGGGATTTTCCTGCTGCTTATCAGTGCCTTCCCCATTGACTAGTTTAAAAGCTTGCCAATGAAGCATTTAAACCAACTGCCCAAAAGACTTGTTCCCTTCCTGGTCAGATGCAGACCATCCTGCCAGTATAGGCTGGTGTCCTTCCAGGTGGAACCCCAGTCCCCTGTGAAGCCAAACCCCTGTGCACCATTTTTTCAACCATTCATTAAAATGCATGGTGCAAAGTACCCTCGCCTCACCCCTGCCACTGACAGGCAGCACCTCTGAGAAGGATACTGTGTGTGCTACTTGTCTTAAGCCCCTCCCCAACTCTACAAAGTCCTTCTGCACTGCTGTAATCTCATGATGAGCCAAGTCATTTGTCCCTAGGTGGACAATGACATCCAGCTCAGACTCCCTTGCAACTGTTCTCATGATCCTAAGGATGCGCTTCCTGTCCCTCCAAGCCATGGCACCAGGCAGGCACCTTACTTCAGTTTTCCCTGCTCCCCCCAGTTCTATCCCCCTAATAATTGAGTCCCCCACCAGGAGCTGCTTCCTTTCCCTGTGGTGCCCTCTGCCTCCTTCCTGAGGGCCTCCCTTGTGACAGTTGTCTGCACCCTCCTTAGTCTGCTCTGTGGGTGCATCCATAGGGGAACTATGCTCCCCCAGAATGGTGTATGGATTGTGGAATGGAACAACTGACTGGGTGTGCCTCTGTTCCACTACCCTTACCCTTCCTGAGCCTACTGTGGTCCAACTGCTGTACTTTCTTCGCAACCTCTGAGGTAGTGGTGGTGGCTTTGGTGCTCCCTGGATGGGGGAGGTTCCCTTGCTACTGTCCAGTGCGGCCTGAAGACGGGCAACTTCCTCCCTCAAGGCAGATAGTTGTCTGCAAACAGGGCAGCATCTCAGCCTCCAGAAAGACTCCCGGAAGACTGCTGCCCCACAGCCATTACATTGTACTACTCCCCACGTAACTGTCTACCTTGTTTAGTTTTTTTTTTTTTGTGTGTGTGTGTGTGACTGGTGTGTTATATAGAAATATATGTATTTATATAATGTGTATGCTTATATTGTCAGTGCAGTGTGCTAGAGAGGATATGACAGTGATATGCACTTGACCTCTTGAGAAATGATGTCAGAACCCCAGGTATAAATGAACTATTTCCAGGGTGGTGGGGTGAGGGGTGGGAAGGGTTTGGGCTAAACTGTGCCCTCATGAAACAATAAGCCACAAGCTCTGACCTACCGCTGCGATGAGTGCCTTCCTGTCAGCAAGATGCCATACACGACAATTTGACAGAGAAAATACCCTGGTAATCAAACAGAGAAAAATCCAAACATCCAAGTCAGACACAGGTTAACCTCCCCAGCCCCAAAACAGCCTTGTGACTTGTGCTCTGAAAACAGTCAGCCCCAAAACATGTCAGCTGTGCAGAAGGGCAGACACAGAAAACAGTATTCAGCCTCTGTGGGTTTAAACTCTTCCTGCACTGAAAATCTTAACAATTGTAACAAAAGTAAAGCAAGCCCCACCTCCCTCTGTTGATTGAAAGACTGTTTTTTCTGATAATTCTAAGTTCCTTATTTCACCCTTCAGTTAGAAGTATCCTCCACCTGAAGAATATTAACTTTCCTAAGGAATCTGCTTCAAACCAAAGACAATTGTAAATTGTAAGGTTCACCTCCTCTGTTGTGAGCACAACTCGCTTTCTTGCAAATCTTAAGTCCAGTGTTGCAGCTTCCAGCCAGAGGTAGCTTCACCTGAAGACTATTAGGTTATCGGGAAGGCGGAGTAACGCAAAGTCATTGTTTTCAATGGACTTCACGTTACCCATTATAACGCAAAGTACTTCTCTTCACTTTGTGGAGCACTCCGCGAATTCACCTTAGCTCAGCAAATCACTTTGCGGAGTGAATTGTGGTCACTTCGCCCATCTCTAATCTCGATTACTGCCATGGAGGAGTCTGACTGCTTAAACCCATTGCCGAAAATGGAAATGTTATCTCAGAATTGCCCATTGAAGGAGATACTGAACACCAGTTAGCAGGTATGCTACCAGCTGTTTTTTTTCTTGTACCACCAGGCAGATTGAAAAACCTTTATTAGTGTTTGCAGGACAAAAAAAAGGGGGCCATGAGTCAAGAACGGCCAAAACTGATGCTTCAGTGCCAGGCCCAAGACTCCCCTCTAATACCAAAACACTGCTGATATAACTGACTGGTCTATGGAAAAAGGGCTCCAAGTGATAACAGCACATCAATAAGAGCAAGTGTTAGAACAGCAAATCCAAAATAGCGCTGACAACAACAGCACATGCACATGATAGCGCAGCACATAACAGCTACTGCAGCTCACACAGCAACATTTATACCATTCCAGCCAGCTGTTTTGTACTGTATTTAACCGCCCCCAATCTCTAGAATTCTTACTCCATGCTGCTCACTGATGATGGGGGTATCGGCATCTTCCAGTCGTTCATATGTGACAGTTGCTGTAATGTGCCAGTCGCTATTTAGTGCATCGCTATTATTGAGTCACTGTTATTGTTTCGCTATTTTGGATTCACTGTTATTACGTGTTACCGGAAAAAGTCCCATGTGGGGCAGGTTGGGCACAAATTATTGGGTCAGGAAAGTGGATTTCAGGGTTCTTCCCATTGGGAGTGACACAGTCACCAATAAAAAAAGGTGCACCAGGAGAAACAACATACTGCCAGTAGACAGGTGCAAAAGGAACGAGTGGATGAAGTCACTTCACTCCTAGAAACTGTACAACCAAATGCTGAGGCAGTAAAAACCTCGGAAACAGAAATGGAGGAGATAAGCCAAGGCTGCCATTCTCTGCTCTCCTTACCTAAAGAACTAGATTTTACACAGAATCCTGCACTGCACCTGCATTCAAGTTTGCATGGTTCCTCTGCAGTAGAGACAGAGACTGATGTGGTAGGCAACCTGAATAGTCTGTTAAATTCAACTGGTCCCACTCAGAGCAAATGTTCTGATCCCACCACTGATTTTAGGCAACAAAATGGAGGCTTACACAGGCAGCCCCTGAGAGGGTCAGAATCGAGGCCCTATGCCTCCTTCTTCAGGACACCAGTGTATCCAGCAAATAGAGATGGGCGAAGTGGCCCCAATTCACTCCGCAAAGTGGAACACAAAGTGAAAGCGAATTCGCGGAGTGCTCCACAATGCGAAGCAGAGTACTTTGTGTTATTAATGGATAACGAGAAGTCCATTGAAAACAATGACTTTGCATTACTCCACCTTCCCAAACCACTACTCCACTAATTCTTAAGGTGAAGTACATTGAAAACAGTGTACTTCGCCTTGTTTTTAAGCTCCAAAGGTGAATTTTGCAGTGATTCATAGGATTTCAGGTCACATGGGCACTAGATTGTTCTGCACAGCCTCAGTTTGGGGTAGTGTGTGTAGGAAGCTGTAGGAGACAATCTGCTCTGAGAGCTCTCTGTGATTCAAGCCTCCTAAAAGCTGTTAAAAAAGCCTTTTTGAGTCATTTTTTTGCTGAAACTTTAGTTCATCGATTATGGGAAACCCTCCTGTGCTCATATTATTGAGTGTTTATTGTTTGTGTGTGTATATTGAATGTTAATGTACAACATTCAGTCTGTGTACTGAGAGACAGTGGAAGTGTGCTTTGGGGAGGGTCGTATCTGTGGTGTAGGTAGATTAACTTGGAGAAAAAGACAGTGCTTTCTGTTTTGGTGATATTTTTCTTGTATAACTGTGTTAATGTACACACAGTAATATTTTCAATAATTCTTGTCATTTTTTAGTTGATTGTTGTGGTGCAGCAGTGCATAATTTTAGTTTGTTCAAAATATGTGGTTATATTACTGAAGTTTTCAATTTGCTACGCATTACTTAGTATGCGTGTGAGTATGTGTGTGACACGTGTCATCAAATCAGAAACCTTTTATTGTGCCACATACTTTCAGCAATGTGAACCTGCTATCCACTGCAGCCATGTAATTTTTTGTACTTCTTTGTGGTATCTTTACTGGTACTCGTACTAGTGACTCTTACTTCAGCAGTGCAGTACACTGCCCCCCCCCACGGCCCGCCCCAACCGGCAAAGATATTCTTTTCCAGATTTGAATTTCTGATGGTGAGCACTGGTTAGGTGTTATGCCTTTGTATCTGCATCTCTTCAGTGTGCAGCACAATCTTAATCTGTCTGTACATTTGCATCTCTTTAGGGCCCAATCTCCATCTCTAACTTAAGTCACAGTTGTTTCTTTGGCTTCCCTTCAGAGTGCTGGACAGGTGTAGTGCATAATTCAGCATGAACATTGTACTCATTAATATGTGTTTTTAAGTCAGGACCATCATCAGAAGTCACTCATGATACAAATCACATTTTTCATCATCACGGTCACAAATTACGATTTACGATCATGTTACGAATCACAACAGTAATGTTTTTTACTAGTTACTTGCATGTATTGTAAGCCTGCTTTGTAGTATCTCTCCATGCTTCACCACCCCACCATTGTACTCATTAATGAGTGTTTTTAAGTCAGGGTGTTTTGTGCCACAGCTTATCGGGGTCCGGGGAAGTACAGCCATAGGCATTTGCGTTTTTTTATCATCACAGTCACAAAGGCAGTCACAAATCATGATTTACGATTACGTCACGAATCACAGCATTAATATTTTTACTAGTTACTTGGATGTATTGTTTGCCTGTTTTGTAGTATCTCTCCAGGCTTCACCACCCCACCATTGTACTCATTAATAAGTGTTTTTAAGCCAGGGAGCCGAACAGTTTCTGCAGTACATACACAGACTGGAAAGAAAACTTGCACCCATGCAGTTTAGCACAGTATACTTCCACTGCTCAGAATACATATGGAAGACAACAAAAAAAGGGCATAATTACATACAAGGGTCGGGGATGGTGGAGGAATACATTTTATAACACAGCAAGGAAGATATGGGGGGGGCACATGGTGTGAGGGGAAAAAAAAACTAATGTGGGATCCCACAGTGATCCAGCAGCAGTTCCAGCATGGACATAATATGCAACTGATGTCCCTCTATGTAAGAAAAATAAAATTTACAGAAAGAACAAATTAAGCAAAAAAGAGTACAGACAGAAAAGACAAAAAAATGTAGCTTTTAAAAAAGCTGTTGGGTCTAAATCAAAGTTTAAATTTCCTCCTCCTTTGATCTCAAAATATCAGCAGTCACAAAACACACTCCTCTCTCTCTCTCTCTCTCTCTCTCTCTCTCTCTCCTCTCTCTCTCTCTCTCTCTCCATCTGCACAGGACAAAGTAAAGTGCTTGCTTGTATGATTCACTTTGTTCCTGCCTAGCTAAAGAGCATGTGACTTACAGTACTATAAGCAGGGCCCTACTTTTCTGGAACAGTGGGACCAAGTTCTGCGGCAAGACTACCATTTGCCACAGAACTTCTGTGGCTGTGGTTTGTAATTTCTGCGGAAGTTCTACGGCACTAAAACTACCACATCACAGTGTCAGCTTGTCATCCTGACTTCACTTTCATGCCAGTGGTTATAGAAATCAGGATGGGGGAAGCACAGTAACACTAGTTCAAAAAATAACAGACTTATAAAAATAATTTTATGCCCAAAAAGGCAAAACAAATGTCTCTCCCTTAAGGTCCTAGCCTGTTGCATGAATGACATATGCAGAGGGGATCTTATGTGATAAATAAGGTATTTCTATATGCATGCTCTCTAGCCCACTAATGAGGTTTCCACTGTCTATCACTTATATGTTTGCATGTGCTTTCTACACCACTCGTGAGGTTCCCACTGTGTATCACTTATATATTTATATGCAATCTGTAACATACATACAAATATGTGTGTGTGTGTGTGTGTGGTGAGAGAGACAGAGATACTGTGTGTGTGGTGTGTGTGTATATATATATATATATTTTTTTTTATTTCCATGAACTTGCATCCTCATTCATACAGGTCCCATTGGAAATTGAATAGAGGAGTTATTGCAAAACTCATTTTTCATGTCAACCTGCTTTCCCTGACACACTGCGTAACACCATCAGGCCATGACATGCATGTGAACTGATTGTGAGATAGAGCTCTCCAGCCCATCACAATGTGTCCACCATGTGACAGAACACTGCACCATACCTTCCCAGGCTCCAAGCAGTGATGTGTTCCACTAATCCTTGTGCTGCCCAGCCAGCTCCCAGAGCTAATCTCTGAACCTGAGTTGCTGGCACGGAAACACAGCATGCTACCCTCTGGCCCAACAGCTGTTCCTACACACAACATTTCTCCATAACTTTTAGGTGATTCTATCGACCAATGACAATATGCAATCAATAACCCTGGCAAAAATGCATACAGAGCAACTATTTATTTTCAGGTCTATTCTTTCAACAGGTCTAGACATTATTATATTCCACTTTTTGGGGCATAATTACTTTATTTTTCTTAAAAATGACAGTTAAATTAATTTTACCAGTTATTCATTTCAGATGGCATCTCTATACCTTAAAGGCACAAATAGGTTTGTACAAAGTGAGGTATGGACTTAACAGGTCTGTGCTATTGACAAGGTTTGGTTTAAGTTGGCCCTAGTGCAATAATTTAAGATTGAAAATTGTATTAGGCTGTAATGCAGGTTGAGCAAATATCACCATGCCTGATGTGCTGTGCCACCGTCTCTGGCAGTGGGAGCTGTAGTAGATAAGTGACTGTTCATTTCTGTTGCAGAATGCAGCCATTTCATTAGCTAATGTATGATGTTATAGCAATAATAACATCACATTCTGAGCATATGGGGGGTTTGGATATAAAAAGAGGGGACGGGAACCAGATTCTATGGATAAACAGAAATATTAATAAAAATCACCAAGAAGAGTGAATTCTGCGGCACCACAGAAGTTCTGTGGTAGATTGCAAGTTCTGCGCAAAATTCTGCAGCCACAGAATTCTAGGGGCCTTGACTATAAGCCATGTGATGTGTGGGGCCGGGGGCTGTCAAATCTGAAACACCAAGTGGATCACTTAGAATCATAATGAGGAATGCGAAGTCCATTAAAAATAATGACTTCACCTTACTTCGCCTTGCCATTCCACCTTAACGTGAAGTGGTAATGACAAGGTGGAGTGAGCACTTTGCAATGCCCACTCCGCATAGTGGAGTGGCAACTCGAAGTGCCCACTTCGCATTCACTTCACCAGCGGAATTTAAATTTGCTGCATCTCTACCAGCAAAGAGACACAATGCTGTGTGCCTACTGTACAAAGGAGGCCTGGACTTGTTCCCAGATATGATGTATGTAGTAAAAACCCTATGAAAAGAATTGATGGAATTTAATGCTATGGAAATTTATGCACTCATTCACATCTCAGGTGAGACAACATTTGACATCAGCTTTAAGCTAAAACAATGATCTGGAAAAGCTTTGGGTCAAGTTCAAACTCTGAAAAGAACACCACTATGGTCTCCCTTTGAAGCCATCCCTTTAACCAAGCTGGCTTTCCGGACAATAACAGTCCTCTTTTGTAATGAAGGAGTCAGAGTCACTGACTTAATTTACTGGCTTAAGCAGAGGTGTCATGTACTTGGAGCACCAGAAGTGATTCTGGACACAGAGTGGACCTGGACAGGAGGATGGAGAATCAGAGTAGTGCTAACCACTAGAGAGAGAGACTGACCTGGCACATTTGCCCAACTGTTTTTTTCTGGGAAGGGACAGAAGGGTTCTTTTTTATGCAGGTCAGCATAAGACTTGTTACCACTGTGGCTTTACTTTTCACCTCAGCAGCCTGTATGACAAGCTCAGATGCACCCTCTGCAATGAGCTTGGGCATAGTAATGCTCACTGCACCAATGAGCCACAGTGCAACCTATGTGACTCAAAGGGTCATACATGCAACAACTGTCCTTGGGCAGCTCACAACCAAGAGCACCAAACAGACAGTGAGGAGCAAAGTCTGATCATAGCTTTGGCCCAGCACTCCACAAGACCAGCATGCCCATCTAAGGGCACAGGTCCTAGGGTGCAACCTACTAGTTCCACACAAGTTCACCCAGAGGTAGATATTTCAGATCCAGATCCTTCAGATACACATGAAGTGCACCAGACCACCAGCAACAACACTGATGAAGCACCCCACCAGATGTTTTGATTTCCCAGCACATGCCCATCCAAGATACAAACAATGTAAACATGTCCACCCCAATGGAGATACCAATGCCACCCCCCCACAAGATTCTGGAAGACGTTGGATGATTACTAGAAAACGACATGAGAGAACCCCCCTCCCTCAAAAGTGGCAAAACCTATGTCAGTTTCCACACAGAATAGGTTTGAGGCCCTCCAAGATGCCCCAAGCATCTCAGGGAATGAGTCTGATACCTCTTCCCTAGGTTCGTCACATATTGACATGCCTTCTGACACTGATGAGGTAGACAAAACCCTGAAACCCTCAGGGAGGAAAATGGGGAGGAAAAAGAAATCTGAGGTGTCCAAGCATGTAAAGAAAATTTCCCAATTATATCCTTAGGAGTTTTCTTATAGTAACTTTTTCCTCATGACTCCTTTCTTCACACGCAGCACTGTTAACACAAATGGTGTAAAGAGTGCTAGGAAAAGAAATGCGGTACCATTGCATTTACTTCATTCACAGTCTCAGATAATCTTTTTACAGATACTAGATGGCATACACTAACAGAGATTTCCCAAACCATTAAAACACGGTATGCAGGGCCCTCATACTGGACAACAGGTTCAGAAATGTGCACAGGATTAGGGATACTGTTTAAAAATATTGATTTTTGTCTGATGAAAAATAGTGGATTTAGTCTCAAGCACAGTTTTGATTTTAGATACAAAAATCAAAAATGTATAGCTTTGTTTAATTAATATATATGCTGGCCAAACCAAGGCAGACAGAACTGAACTTTTTAGTTGCTCCAGCCCTGTCTACATACCCCACATAATGTCATTCTGGGAGGGGGGGACTTTAATTGCAGTGTAACACTACAGGACAGGGGATGACATACAATCATGAGAAAGGTATATTGTGACATGACATGCTTGGCGAACATGATAAGAGCAAATTTGGAAGGTGCATATTTTTCATTTCATAAACAAGCTACTCCCACTTTTCACAAGGACCACCTTGCAACACAGATAGATTTTCTTTTTATCTCTAAAACACTAACTACACAAAAAGCATAGTTAATGTAACTGTAGAATTTTCGAACCATGATATTCTTACACTAACATTACCAGATAACACAGGCATGACACAAGGTCCAGGTACCTGAAAGCTTAACATTGCAAGCTTTTCAGGCCCAGAAGTTACCCAGAATTTATCATTCTTTACACAGGCTCAAAAGTCAGTCTTCGAGATGCATAATGATCATATAACTTGATGGCAGGATACCAAGCATGATTTAATACAGCTACTTAAATCCAAAACAAGAACACAGCACAATGCAGAATATCTCATATACTGTACTTAAACAACCGGAAACAACTACAAAAGCTGATGTCCCTTACTCATACAACAGGGCACTCTTTTACCTCTCAGATTAACAACATTAAAAAGATATGCTAAAATTTCATAAAATCCAAGCAGATAGTATTAAAAAACGCCAGCAGTATGGTACACAAGGAAAGCTGAGGATTCTTTGCCCATATGCTAGCTGTGCTGCCGGGGAGCCAAACAATCCATTTCTCAGCTGTGAACAACACAAGGTCACATGGTTTCAGATAACAGAGGTATAATGGATGGAGTGGGCTTTCACACAGCAGCACCTTTTCAAAAACAGATAGTATACATTTAACAAAGGGCTTCCTTTTTTCAACAATTCCTTATTCCACAAGATATAAGAAAGGTAGGGACCTTTTTGACTAAAGATATTCAGGCTGAGGAAGTGTTATATGCCCTCTCCACATTACCTATAAATAAAGCTCCAGGACCAGATGGTCCAATCAGTAATGTATATAAAATAATAAGGAAAGACTTAGCACAAGAATGGGCACTAGTTTTCACAGATATTTTTAAGAGATAAGAAATACTGCTCTTCGTGGCAGAAGGCTTGCTGATTTATTTACACAAGTCAGGAGGTAAGGGAAATCTGAACAACTGGAGGCCCATTGGCCTCCTTAACATGGACTTTCAATTAATAGCAAAATCTTACACACTAGATTATTACCCTTTGCTAAAGCTGTAATCTGTAGTGTGCAATCATGCTCTATCCCAGGGAGAGCTGTAACTGACCATCTTATTCTCCTTAGAGAGTTCTTTGAAAGGGGGAACTCCAAACAGGTACAGTAAATGGGTATGTTCTAGCTTTAGATCAATCAAAAGCATTTAACTCCATAGATCACAAATTCTTATGGTAGTCAATGCATGAGTATGGGGTTCCCTGGGAATTTATATCATGGCTCAAAGTCATGTACGGTACTACAATGGTCAGGCCATTAATTAACGGCTGGAAAGGCCCCTTAATTTCCATAAAAAAAGGAGTACAGCAAGGATGCCCCCTTAGCCCATTCCTATATGTTTTCAGTATTGACCCTTTGCTAAAAGCACTAAATTACTCACCTAACATCCAGTTTTTAAGAAATGAAGAGGGCTTGTTTCCATATAATGCAATAGCATATGCAGATGATCTTTGTATTTTGACTACAGATGTATCATCTGCTGAAGCAACTTTAAGAACCTGTGCAACATACGATGGTTTCTCTGAGGAACACTTAACCTCCATAAAAGTAAAAGGATTAGACTTGATCAGCCAGAACAACTGACAGTGAATATAGAGGGAATACATATATAGAAACCACCAATATAGATTTGGGGTATTCAATTTGGTGGTCTAGATATGGACAAAGTCAGCTGGGAACTGAAACTGTCTCAAGGAAAAACTCAAGTAGCTAGGTGTAAACACTGGCAAATGTGAAAGAAAAAGAGGATCTTACTTATTAAAACTTTTTGGTACCCCTGTTTTTATACATCACTTATGTTTTTCCCCCACCAAAGTATTTAGAAGCTACATTATTTAGCGTGTTTTTTCATGCAGTGTGGAGAAGCTGTTTGAATCTGTTACAAAGAAATTTACTGTACTTCCTTATAGAAAAAGAGGAACTTAATATGATAAACCCTTTAGTTTTTCACTACTCAGTATTTTTTTATGCAAATTTTAAACCCTCCTTTTTCAATACAGGGAAATGCTGGAGTGCATTATGGTTTCATGCATGCCAACAATGGTTTGGCAAATGGGATTCAGGGAACTTAAGAATGGTAACCTTTTCAACTTTTATATCTCTAATTGGGTTCCTGACAGAATTAAGTACTCCAAAAATAAACGTGTCCTTCCATGGTGGTCTAATAATATTCAAAAACAATGTAATAGAAAAAGGAAATGATATAGAAAGTATACCAGAAATAAATCTTTTACTTTATGGACCAAATATAAAACTGCGGTCAAGAACGTAAAAAATCATGATTAAATCTTCTAAATCTAGAGTAGAACAAAATTTGGCAATAAAAGTCAAAAATAATAAAAAACAGTTCTACAATTACATTGGTTCCATCAAAGGAAAACAACCAACTATAGGTCCCTTTATTATTAGTGATACTCCCTTTGTATTAAGTGGCATGTTTGTAACCATTTTGTCAGCCATTTGGTCTAATGGTTCTACATATGTAATAATCTGAAATCTCCTAATAAAAAGGTTAACTGCAAAAAGATTAATGATACTCCCATTACTGAAGAAACTATGACTACCACGATATTAAACAAACAATTCTTAAAAGTTTTTGAAACTAAGGATAACATGAAAATTCCATTTTCTAAAAATAACAACGACCATCCAGTTTTTACAAGAAGTGTAGTTGCTAAAATAATAAAATCATTGAAGCCAAATAGTTCAGCTGATCCTGATGGTATCTCTCCAAAATGTTTACAGGAAATATGTCATATAATTTCTGGACCACTAACTGCACTCTTTAATAAATCCATTCAAGAAGGCAAGGCTATCCAAGTTTGGAAGGTGGCTGTTGTGATTCCTATATATAAGGGAGGTGACAAACATGATCAAAACAATTATTGACCAATTAGCTTAACCTCTATCACAGGAAAAATCATGTAAAGATTACTCAAGAATCATATTACTAACCATATAGATAGAAATAACAAAGTGGGCATTTTTCAACATGGATTTGTGACTAATAGATATGTTCTAACAAATCTCTTGCAATGTTTTGAACCTGTCAATGCAGCCTTGGATAGATATATACCTGTTGATGTGATATTCTTGGACTTCGCCAAGGCATTTGATAAAGGTTTGCACACAACTCTGTTACAAGAATTAGCAAATATCAGTATGCATCCTAATATTATAAACTGGATACAATCCTGGTTGGAGATAAGGACCCGGAGAGTGTCTGTTAAAGGTCATCTGTCTGAACTGGGTGTAGTGACTAGTGGAGTTCCCAAGGGCTCTGTCCTGGGTCCCATACTTTTTAATATTCTAATTTCTACAATGCCAACAACAGATAAAATATGGACTTCCAAGTATGCAGATGATTGCAAGACTAGTAGCCTAGTTAGTTCTTTTTCAGACAAAATTCTCATGCAAAATTATTTAAACAATTTATCCTCTTGGGCCAACTCATATGGTATGTTTTTTAATATAGGTAAGTGCAAAGTATTGCATCTGGGTAAAAATAATATGTTGTTTGACTATTACTTAAACAATGTATTATTGAAAAATATTACTGAGAAAAAAGACCTGGGAGTTATTATTTCTAATGATTTATCCTTTGATAGAAACACCACAATTAAAGTTAAAAAATGCAATACAATTTTAGGCTCAATTGTAGGAAATATTAAAAGCAGAAAAGCAGAAGTTATTATGCCACTCTTTAATAGCTTGGTACGTCCACATCTGGAGTACTGTTCCCAATTCTGTGCTCCGACTACTATTAGGAGTCTGAAACTAGCTGAAGGTGTACAGCATAGATTTACCAAGAAAGTCACAACCCTACAACTAAAAAGTTATGATAATAGACTTAGAGAACTAAAACTTTTTTATGACAAATATAGACAAATAAGGGGAGATTTATGTCTAGTACATAAAATAATGAAAGATGATTACTTAAAAACTACAGTAGGCTTAACAGTTGCTTCTAATATTAAATCAACTAAGAGTCATAGTTATAAACTTATTGGTGAGAAATGTGTATCAATAAAATGTAGTCATTTCTATACACAAAGAGTGGTAGAAATGCGGAATGCTTTAACAGTTAGAGTTATTAATAGTAATAATATAATAACATTTAAACATAGATTGGACGACTTTATGCGAGAAAAAATGTGATTTCCATCCATAGGGTATATGGGTGGAAAGTACAATAATGGGCATTTTATGCCTGCTGTGCTTGTAAACTACTATGAACCTATGAACACTTACACCAAGTTATGTCTGAGAATGCTTTTACAAACTAAAACACTGGGACATAACAAGTCATCAAATTTTAACCCTTTCAATAAAAAAAGTTATACATGTCCATTATAACTCAATATTATACAGAAACAGTTACATTTCCGAGGTGCCCATCTCACCTACGGAAAGATTTGTTGACCCTATTAAATTATCCAAGAATCCCACCTAAGGTATGGGATGTGCACTGGTTGATTTGTCATGACTGTTTAAATATAAAAAGCAATCTGAAACACAAAAAAATGGCTGAAAGATATTGTAGCAGGGTTGAGTGTTATCAGCAGCCAGAAACTATGGATCGTGTGTACTTTACCTGTGAGTATATAACAGGATTTTGGCAATCCTTAGCAATGGTTTGGTCAGTACCTTGTTTTTCCAATGTTTCAACTGACATGCTATATTATGGAGTGTACCCTAATTCTTGGGGGAAATGGGACACAGGTATACTGCATGTAGTATTCAGTATTATTAAATTTTTTTGTGGAACTCCAGATGCTTATTTACATTGCAGCAGAAAACATTTACCCATGAGGAGTTAATTACCAAAATTACCCTGGATATTAAAGCAGTATACCTTGCAGAATCAACGATGCTCACACAAGAATGTTTACAAAAAAGCTTGGATAAATATGACATGGATCACAGAGTCAGATGTTCCTGTAACTTAAAGTAGTCAAAACCAAGTGCATAGGTTAATTAACTATTAAGGAAAGGTACAGTGTAAGACACTTTCTGTTTTTGGTTTTTTATTTTAGCTTTTCTTTTCACCCTAAAATTAAATTACTACGTTTTAGAGGCAGAGTTATGATTTATTGTGTTACAAAGCATTTATGTAGTTGCAATGTTTTGTATAATTTACTGTGAAAGTTTTGCATAAATAGTTGGTTGTTTGATTTATTTTCCTGAATAAACTCCTCCTACTCTTTGGTAGGGGTTGCTGTCCCAGAGGTGGGTGCAATGGAGGAGAAGCACAGTTCAGAGTCAGAGACTGTGCAGGATGGATGTAAAGATGGTACCTCCACAGGTGCAACTGACACCACAGGAGAAGTATGAGTTACCAGTGCAGTACCAGAGGGTCTTTCCAGGCAGGATGAGATGGAGTTTACGGAAGCAGAGCATTCACTGCAACAGAAATTGAATGCAAAGGAGCCGCTTTTACAGGAACAGATCCAGTTGGCAGAGAAGGAGTTCTTAGAAGCTAAAAACAAACTGTAGGGTAACAAAAAGATAAAAAGGATGGGTGACGGCTCACCAGAAATGGGTGATAAGTCTCTCCCAAAGGTGTTTGTCTTTGCTGTGAGTAGATAAGAAAGGTAGCCCGTGACATGGGCAACCACGATTGACAGCAAACAAAAATGGTGACTCAATCGCGGTGCATGTCATGGGGGCTACAGACAAGGTAGGGCACAGGTAAATTTTTGTTGCGCCTGGCCTGACTTTTTTTTTTCATGATTTACACCCCCCCAACTTGCACCCTCCTGGAGTTGAGAATTCTAAAATAGGGGGGTGCACGGAGCACAGACCTCCGCATAAAAGTTTGAATTGTAAGTCCCTGGTGCCCTTTTGCTGTGCACCAGTGAGTTATATCGCCAAAACTGATTTTCGGCAATGTGATGTCACTCTAATGGTGATTGCCTTTCAGCAGTCACTGTTATGACATGAAACTGATGAGAACCAGTGAGAGACCCAGAAACGGAAACAGCTCCAGAGACATCAGATAAGGGTAAGCAGCACCAAGGAAGTATGGAGTCCTGGACGGCTGATACAGCATTATGACAGGCAGGCAGGCTGGATACAGGACTCAAAGGGCAAATGGATAGCAGACCCCAGCTACAATCCAATGCCTCAGAACAAGCACAGTTGAGGTCAGGAAACTTGCATGGAGACCAGAGAGAAACCAGTGGACACGGAAGTCAACACAGGAGAAACGGCTGATATGAATGACTTAGGTAGCATTTCTTTTTCACCAGTGGGTACACAACCAGAATTTTTTTATGATGCATAACAAGGGGAACCTGGGCAGGGCACAGAAGACAGATGGGGTCAGAGGCAGAGGGGGAAAACTCCCAGAACAGTAACAACAATATTAAACAGTCCACCTATGCTAGTTTGTTTCAAAAACCAGTGGAGTTTTCAAAACAGTGAAATGCCATACACTTGAGATATCTAGGAGGGTTGGATACACCTCCTAACAGAAAGTATACGGGGAAATACTTAAGGCAATCTCTTGGTTTCACCCCTGCCAATGTGTATGCCCTGATTCATGCTACAGGGGAACACACTTTTGATATTAGTTTCTGCACCCCTGAGTTGTTAGAGTGGTTTTGGGCAAAACATATGTTATTGAAAACAAATCTGCTATGGACATGCTTTCAAGAGATACCGTTGACTAAGCAATCATTTAGGATAATAACAGTGCTCTTTCAAAATGAGGGGTCAACATTACCAATATCTTATATTGGTTGGAAAAGCATTGTAATGTGCAGGGGACTCCAGATCCAATCCTAGGCAAGGATGGATTTTGGAATGAAGGTTGGAGGCTGAAAGTAAAACTGTTTCATACTGGCATAGATTTTCAACACCTGCTCAACTGTTTCTACACTAGCAGGGATAAACATAGAAACATAGAAGTTGATGGTAGATAAGGACCGCAAGGCCCATCCAGTCTGCTCATTTCTTTTTCTACCTTATAAATGTGCCGTCGGCCTTTGTTCTGTCAGTGGCCTATCTATTCATACTCATCTGTATTGCTCCCTTATGTCTATCCCATGCCTGTTTGAAGCCCTGCACTGTATTCATAGCCACCACATCCTGAGGTAGGTCGTTCCATGCATCCACCACCCTTTCTGTGAAAAAGAATTTCCTCACATTGCCCCTTAATCGGCCTCCCTCTAATCTCATGCTGTGTCCTCTTGTCCTGCTATTTTTCTTATATTTAAACATGTTAGACTCTTTCACCTTGTTAATGCCCTTAAGGTGTTTGAATGTCTCAATCATATCACCTCTCTCCCTCCTTTGCTCAAGGGTATGCATATTGAGCTCCGTTAATCTGTCCTCATATGTCTTCTGATGCAGTCCCTGCACCAATTTGGTTGCCCTTCTCTGGACTGCCTCAATTTGGTTAATGTCCTTGTGAAGGTGTGGCCTCCAGTACTGCATGCAGTACTCCAGATAGGGCCTAACCAGTGTCTTGTAAAGAGGGATTATTACCTCCCTCTTACGACTTGTGATACCCCTACTAATATACCCTAACATCTCCATAGCCTTATCTACTGCTTTAGAGGTCTGCTTGAATGATTTCAGGTCATCAGTGATGATGATGCCCAAGTCTCTTTCTTCCTTTGTGACTGCCAGCAACTCCCCTCCCAGCCTATAGGTGGCTTCAGGGTTTCTCTTCCCTATGTGCATGATCTTGCACTTCTTTGCATTAAATCCCAGTTGCCACTCTTCTGACCATTTTGCTAGTTTATCCAGATCTCTTCTAATTCTGCCCACCCCATCTGGATCATCTACTCTGTTGCAGATCTTGGTGTCATCTGCAAACAGACAAGCCTTACCCTCTAGTCCTTCTGCAAGGTCACTAATGAAGATATTGAAGAGGACTGGCCCCAGAACTGATCCCTGAGGTACCCCACTTGTGACTTGCATCTCTTCTGACTGTATACCATTTACCACCTCTCTCTGTTTTCTGCCTGTCAACCAGTTTGCCACCCAGTTGACCAACTTCCTACCCACCCCGAGCCTACCCAGCTTATTTATCAATCTTCTATGTGGAACAGTGTCGAAAGCTTTTCTGAAGTCAAGGTAGGCAACATCAACTGCTCCCCCTTGGTCCACCACTCTGGTTACCCAGTCAAAGAAATCTACAAGATTAGTTTGACAGGACCTTCCTTTTGTTATCCTTCCATGCTGTCTTGGATCCTGTGCCCCTATGGATTCCAGGTGTTGCACTATCCTTTCCTTAAGGAGTGCCTCCATAATCTTGCCCACTATTGAGGTAAGACTGACTGGTCTGTAGTTCCCTGCCTCCTCCCTGCTACCACTCTTGTGGAGCGGGATCACATGAGCCCTTCTCCAGTCTTCTGAGACCTCTCCTGTGCTCAGAGACTCGCTAAACAGTTCTGCTAATGGCTCTGCTAGTTCCACCCTTAGCTCCTTAAGTACCCTGGGATGTATGCCATCAGGTCCCATTGCCTTATCCACCCTGAGCTTAGCGAGCTCTTGTAGGACCCTTTCTTTTGTGAAGGGAGTAGTGCTCACCTCCCTCCCACTGTGTCCATGGTGCTGAGCTGTGGGCCCTGCCCTACCTTCTCTTCAGTAAATACTGAGCAAACGTATCTATTTAGGATAGATGCTTTTACAGGGTCCTCCTCCTCACATGCCCCCTTTTCTCCATTGAGCTTAGCAATACCCCTTCTGGACTTTCTCCTTTCACTAATGTATCTATAGAAAGTCTTGTCACCTTCTTTTACTGTTCATGCTAGTGTTTCCTCAGTTTGGGACTTTGCCTGCCTTACTGCATTCCTTGCTTCCCTTAAGGCAGTTTGGTATGCCTCCCTATCTTCATCCTGCTGTGTTCCCTTATATTTCCTGAAGGCCAGCCTTTTGGCTCTGACCTTTTCTGCTACTATATTTGAGAACCAAACTGGTTTCCTTCTTCTTTTACACTTCCTTTTCTGTCTAACTCAATGGGATGTTGCTTCAAGTATTGCATCCTCAATACTTAATAAAGGGTTCATCTTTTATCGAGAACAACCTCGCAGGTGCTATAAATGTGGTTCAGCTTGGCATATTACTTCTTCATGTGATGTAATACAATGTACCCAATCTGGAGAGTTGGGACACTCAGGATTTCATTGTGACAACACATCAAAATGTAACTTGTGTGACAAAGGTGTACACACCTTCCGAGACTGCCCTGGGCAGCTCCCAACATGGATGATGTGGACTATGGAGTCCAGGATTTCTATATCCTAAAAGCTGCATGAACAGCAGCAGACTTTGCAAGGAGCAGAGCCACACCTCGGCCTTATGCATAAAAATGGCACAAGCCCTTTACCTCCTCTATCACGCCTACAGGAGGGCCTGAACTTCCAACTCGACCAGCTGAGATAGGGCAGCAAGAGTCTTTTCATTCACTACAGCACATTCCAGGGAGCTCAGAAGCAGCCCCATGCCCACAACCTGCAGCAGACTACTGTGTCTGCTGTTAGTACCACGCTTCCCCCACTCCCTACTGCAGTTCCAGAACCACCTGAGTTTAAGCTAGTCTCCAAGAAAGGAAAGGGGCCAAATAAAATTCTTGAGCCTGAGCCCACTTCAGAAAATATACCTTTATTAAATAAATTTGAGGTTTTGCAAGCTGAGCAGATGGAGGATGACCTAGACTCTAATAGTGCATCCTTGGCTATATCCCAAATGGATGTTTCTTCAGAGTCAGAGGTGACTAAAGAACTAACAAGCAAGGTCACAAATAAAAAAAAGCATGGAGTCAAGGGCTGGATTAAGGAAAAATTCAAGAAAAACTTTGACTTAATACTTTGAAAGCAGATTTAAGTAATTATGAACTGACAGTAGCTAGTCTGAAGACAAACAGTATCAGGATTGAACAAGCATTTGTCAATGTGACAATACTCCATAAAATGACTGTTTTACGAGGTGCATGTCAATGCCGAATGTTGTCGCGCTGGCATTAGCAGTGGGAGTGGCATAGCTAGAGACACATAGTGCTGTGATTTTGTGAATGTGTCTCAAAAGGTGATTTTGCACAGCGAGCACGCCATTGTGCGCCACAGCTGTGGAAACACATTTTGGGCAGGCTGTGAAAAATGGCAGCTGGACTGTTGATAAGGAGACGTGCACAAATGCCAGTGGTGAAAATGTGACATGAAAATATTGCAGATTGACGAAAGTTACAAGGGTGCGTGGAAACTGCGCAATGCACGCTTGCAACACAGTCATTGTATGGAGGTCTGGCACCAAATATTCAACATAGGCATTTTAGGACCTCTGCACATGAATAGTGTCACCGTCATTTCCTCAAACTGTCCCAAAAACTGATTTCGCACAGCGGCCTTGCAATTCTGTGCCCGTCGTGCGAAAACACATTTCAGGCAGCTGGAGTGTTCATAAGGAGGTATGGAAAATGCCAATGATGAACAGCTGGAGTGAAAGTATTACAAATTCAGAAAGTCATGAACGTGCATGCAAACTGTGCAATGCACGCTCATAAAACACTCATTTTATTGACTTTCGTTCCAAAATTTTCAACATAGGCATTTTAGGGCATCTGCTAATGAACAGTGTCACTGTCATTTTCATCATGTGTGTCGAACACGGACTTTCCACAGCGACCACGCTATTCTGCGCCGGGAACTGCGAAAACAGATTTTGGTCAGGATGTGAAAAATGACAGCTGTACTGTTCATTAGGAGGTGCAGAACAATGGCACTGTAGAAAATCTGGAGTGAGAATATTAAAAGTTTGAGAACGTACGAACGTGCGTGCAAACTGCACAACGCACGCTCATAACACAGTCATTTTATGGAGCATTGTCACCAAATTTTCCACACAGGCATTTTAGGACCTCTGCTCATGAACAGTGTCTCTGTTATTTCCATAATGTGTCCTGAACACTGATTTCACACAACGAACACGCTATTGTGCGCTGAAAGTGCGAAAACACATTTTGGTGAGGATGTCAAAAATGACAGCTGCACAGTTCACAAGAAGGTGTAGTAAAATGCCAAATTTGAGTATATGGCATGAAAATATTGCGAATATGCTACGTTACAAGCATGCATTGCGCAGTTGCCATGCACGCTCGTAAAACAGTCATTTTATGGAGTATTGTCACCAAATTTTCAACACAGGCATTTTAGAACCTCTGCTCATAATCAGTATCACTGTCATTTTTGTAGTATGTCCTGAACACTGATTTCGCACAGCGACCACGCTATTCTGCGCCAGAAATGCAAAAACAATTTCAGCAAGGATGTGAAAAATGACAGCTGTACAGTTCACAAGAAGGTGTGGTAAAAAGCCAATGTTGAGAATCTGGCATGAAAATATTGCAAATGCGCTAACTTATGAGCATGCGTTGCGCAGTTGCTATGCACGCTCATAATACACACATTTTATGGAGTATTGTCATCAAATTTTCAACACAGGCATTTTAGGACCTCTGCTCATGAACAGTGTCACTGTCATTTTCATAATGTGTCCTGAACACTGATTTCGCACAGTGACCATGCTATTCTGCGCCGGAAGTGCGAAAACACATTTCAGGCAGGATGTGAAAAATGACAGCTGTACAATTCACAAGAAGGTGTGGTAAAATGCCAATGTTGAGAATCTGGCATGAAAATAGTGTGAATACACTAACTTACGAGCGTGCATTACGCAGTTGCTACACACACTTGTAAAACAGTAATTTTTTGGATTTTCCCCACCAAACTTGCAACATAGGCTTTTTGAGAGCCCCTCTCATGAACAGTTGCACTGTCATTTCATTACTTGGTCCCAAAATATCCTTCCCCTCACCCCCCACCCCAAGTGCATAACTTCCTTTATAGCAGGGTCTCTGACATCACTTCCTCAAAACTGCTAACAACATACACCTGTTCATATCCTTAAAGGCACAGCACACTAAGACAAGAACAAAAAACAAAAAAAGCATCTGTAACAAGAAGGGACACAGACATGTGGGGAATGGTGCAATGCACTGGCTGTGGAGCAGCAGTCTTCCAGGATACATTCTGGAAACTGCACTGCTGCCCTATTTTCAGGCACCTCTCTGGTCTGAAGGAGGAGGTTGTTCTTCTCCATGCTGACCTGGAAAGGATTTGGGAAACCTGCTCCCCCACCCAGAGACCACCCAGGCCACTGCCACTACCTCAGAGGTTGCCAAGAAAGAGGAGTGGTTGGACCACAGTGGGCTCAGGGAGGGTGAGGGTGGTGGAACAGAGATGCATCCCTCCAGTTGTGCATCTCCACAATTCATTCACCACTCTGGTGAAGCATGGTTCCTCTATGGAGGCACCTGCAGTGGAGACCAAGGAGGATGCTGGGAACTTCCACAATGGAGACCCACAGGATGGTGGCCCAGGACCCCACAGGTGAAGGAAACAACTCCTGGTGGGGGACTTAATTATTAGGGGGTAGAACTGGAGGAGGGAGGGGAAAGGGAGGTAAGGTGCCTGCCTGGTGCCAAGGCTTGGAGGGACAGGAAACGAATCCTCAGGATCGTGGGAGCAGTGACAAGTGAAGGGAGCTGGATGTCATTATCTACCTAGGGATGAATGACCTGGCTGAGAATGCAATCAGGGCAGTGCAACAGGAGTTTGTGGAGTTGGGGAGGGGCCTTAGACAAATAGCACACATGGTAACAATCTCAGAAGTGCTACCTGTCTATGGCATGGATGAGGCTAGGGCACTCCACACCATGGGATTCAATGACTGGTTGAAAAGCTGGTGCAGAGCTCAGGGATTTGGCTTCATTGGGGACTGGGGCTCCACCTGGAGGGATGCAGGCCTATAGAGGTGCGATGGTCTGCATCTATCCTGGAGGAGAACCAGGATCCTAGGTGATAGGTTTAAATGCTTCAGTGACAAGCATTTAAACTAGCTGAGGGAGACACTGAAGAGGAGAAGGGAAATCCTAGCCTCCCAAAATCAGGGTAATTAGTGAGGTAAACACACAAATAGAGCAGCTGATAGGGAGAAGGGCAGGGTAAATGGAGAAAAATACAAAGGCAGTAGGGACAGGGGATGGGCAAAATAAATAAAGCTCATAAAAATGGAGGCTAATGAGTACCAATGCCTGTAGTCTAGGTAAAGCTCCTTGAAATGGTGGCCTTGATGGAAGAGATGCCTGATATTGTGGTAGTCACAGAAACATGGTACAAGAGAACCATGACTGGATGTCAACATACCAGGGTACACAATCTACAGGAGGGACAGGAAGGGAAGAAGAGGAGGAGGAGTAGCTCTCTATGTAAGGGAAGGGATAAAAGCAACAGAACTAAAGGGTAAACAGGGAGGAGAGGAGGCACTGTGGGTCACCCTGGAGACTGGAAATGGCTCCACAGTCCACACAGGGATTGTATATAGACCCCCTGTCTCAGGGGGAGGAACTGGACAAGGAAATGATAGAAGGCATCCTTGGAATGGCAGAGAGAGGGGAGATATTGCTGATGGGGGACCTGAATATGCTAGATGTTGACTGGAGCACCTTGCTGCAGCCACATCCAAGAGCAGGGCTATTCTCGATGCCCTACAGGGGGCATGCCTCAGACAGTTAGTTTTGCAACCCACTCGGGAGAGAGCAATCTTAGACCTGGTACTCTCAAATGGGGATGGAGAGAGGATCTCTGATCTTGAAGTGGGTAGCCATCTGGGAACAAGCAACCACCAAACAGTGTGGTTCATGATAAACTTAGATGTAGAGTCAAGCCACACAAAAGTGAAGGTACTGGACTTCAGGAGGGCAAGATTTTGTCAAAATGAGAGAGGGCCTCAGAAAAGCACTAGCAAACAGGCAAGAAGGTGGGGTGGAGCAACAATGGGGAAACATCAAAATCGCCATCACAGAAGCAACAAGTATTTGTGTGAAGCAAATAAATAAAATTGAAAGAAAAAACCACTATGGTTCTCAAAAGAAGTAGCAGGGAAGGTAAGGGAAAAAAGATAGCATTCAGGAAGTATAAGGAAACACAGAAGGAGCAGGACAGAGAACTGTACCAGTTAAAGCAGAAGGAAGCGGGAAAGGCAGTCAGAATAACAAAGGCCCAAACTGAGGAAAAGATAGCCAACTCAGTTAAGAAGGGGGATAAAACCTTTTATAGGTACATTAGGGAGCAAAGAAAGACTAAGGCAGGGATACTGAGGCTGAACAAAGAGGAAGGTGGTTGGGCAGAGAGCGACAGTGAAAAAGCAGGGATACTAAATGAATACTTCTGCTCAGTATTCACAATGGAAAAGCAGGGGGAAATATCTAATCTGGTCAATAGAAGCACTCTGGATAGGGGGGTTGATATTAGTCCTTTCACAGAAGAAAGGGTTCTGAAAGAACTCTTAAAACTGAAGGTGGATAAAGCAATGGGGCCTGATGGGATTCATCCCAGAATTTTAAAAGAACTAAGGGAAAAACTGGTAAGACCACTGACTACCCTTTTTAATAAATCATGGGAGAATGGGGTTGTACCTGAGGACTGGAGGAGGGCGGATGTGATTTCCCTTCACAAAAGTGGGAGCAAGACAGAGGCAGGAAACTACAGACCTGTCAATTTGACCTCAGTGGTACGGAAAATGATGGAATCACTTCTGAAGGAAAGAATTGTTGCATACCCAGAGGCCAGTGGGGCACAGGACCCAAGGCAGCATGGATTCACAGCGGGAAGGTCGTGTCAGACAAATCTAATTGATTTCTTTGACTGGGTGACCCAAGCGGTAGACAAGGGAGGGGCTGTGGGCATGGCCTACCTAGACTTTAGCAAGGCATTTGACACAGTCCCACACAAAAGATTTATAAACAAATTGGCCAGCCTGGGAGTGGGTCCTAGGGTGGTAGCCTGGGTAAAACACTGGTTGGACAACAGGACACAGCGGGTAATAGTAAATGGAGTCCACAGTGAAGAAAGAAGGGTTACTAGTGGGGTACCGCAGGGTTCAGTACTAGGGCGGTCCTTTTAATATCTTTATAAGTGACATTGCAGAGGGACTGGAAGGGAAAGTATGTCTCTTTGCAGATGACACAAAGATCTGCAACAGGGTTGATACACAAGGTAGGGTGGAAAGGATGAAAAGGGATTTGGCAAGGTTGGAGGAATGGTCAAATGTATGGCAGCTTAGATTCAATGCAAAAAAGTGGAAAGTAATGCACCTGAGAAACAAAAACCCAAGGGAAGAGTACACAATGGGGGGTGAGATACTGACAACAACAAAAATGGAAAGGGACCTGGGGGTAGTCATATCAGATGACCTAATGGTGGGCCAGCAATGTGAGAAGGCAGTAAGGAGGGTTAGGGGATACTGGGATGCATAGGGAGAGGCATCACCAGTAGAAAAGGAAGTTGTTGGCCCTCTATACAGACAGTTGGTAAGACCACATCTGGAGTACTGTGTACAGTTCTGGAGACCCCATCTCCAAAGAGATCAGACAGGGTGGAGGCTGTCCAGAGGAGGGCATTCAAAATGATGCAGGGTCTCAATCTAGAAGACATATGAAGAAAGACTAAAGGAACTAAAGATGTACAGCCTCGAGGAAAGGAGGAGAGGGGGACATGATAGAAACTTTCAAATACTCAAGGGAATCAACAAAGTCCAAGAGGGTAGCATCTTTCAGAAAAAGAGATGTGCAAAAACAAGGGGTCACAATTTGAAGATAGAGAGGGGACGGCTCAGAGGTAATGTGAGGAAGTATTTCTTCACAGAGAGGGTTGTGGATACATGGAACAGCCTTCCTGAGGAGGTCGTAGAGTCAAAAACAGTGGGGGAATTCAAGAATGCATGGGACATACATAAGGCAATTCTAGTGGGGGGGTAGGAGGAAGTAGGCTGTTGATTAACTAGGATCTGCAGCTTATCCGTTAGGTAGGGAAAAGGGCAGACTAGGTGGGCCAAGCAGTCCTTATCTGCCATCAAATTCATTGTTTATATGTTTCTAAATGGTTTCCATGACATCAAGCACAGGTTTATGGCTGGGAGGTCATGCCAGACAAACTTGATCAATTTCTTTGACTGGGCCATAAGGTCAGTGGCTAGGGATGAGGCAGTGCACATACTATTCCTTGAATGGTTGCCAATCAAAAATGGGGTATTATTAAGGCAGAGCTGGTAGAGGCTACTGGGCCATGTAATAGGGCACAGAATAAGAAGGGAAGAGCAAAGAAGCCCAGTTGGCTGACCAAGGAGGCAATGGAGGGGGTGAGACCCAAGAGGAAAGCTTTTCAGAGATTCAAGAGATCATGGAGTGAGAAAGACAGAGAGGAGTATACAAATAAGTACAGGAAGGTTACCAGACTAGTCAGAGCCGCCAAGGCATCCAGAGAGCTGAGGCTGGCACAGGGCATTAAGAACAGAGAGAAGGGCTTCTTCAGATACATTAGAGAGAGAGAAGGAAGAACAAGGACCAGATAGTGAGAATTAAAGAGGATTGGGGGTAGAGAAGGGGGAGGAGCAGGCAGAGGCACTAAATGAGTACTTCTGCTCTGTATTCATGGAAGAGAGGGGGGACAGATGCCTCACGGAAGTGGTGGAGTGGGCAGGGAAGGGGAGGGAGTGACAAATGGAAAAATTACAGAGGGTAGGGTACTGGAAGGACTGAGGACACTGTGGGTGGACAAGGCACCAGGACCTGATGGTATTCACCCTAGGGCACTCAAAGAACTGGCAGGGTGCCTGACAGGACCATTGGCTGACCTATTCAATACCTTTCTGGACACAGGATGCATACCACAGGACTGGAGGTTGGCTCATGTGGTGCCTATTCACAAAGGTGGCCCAAAGGATAATCCAGGTAACTACAGACCAGTGAGCCTCACATCAATTATGGGAAAGCTCATGGAGGCAATCCTTAAAGAGAGGCTGGTGACTTTTTTGAAAGACAATGGTCTCCAAGACAGGCAACAACATGGGATTGTCTCAGGCAGGTCCTGCCAGACAAACTTGATTGAGTATTATGGTTGGGTGACCAAGGAACTGGACAAGGGCCATGCAGTGGATGTCCTGTACTTGGACTTCAGCAAGGCCTTTGATTCCGTGCTGCATGGGAGGCTATGGGAGAAGTTGGAATATGTAGGAGTGGGTACTAAGATAGTCAAATGGATCACTAACTTGCTGAAGGACAGATAGCAAAGAGTGGTGGTGGAGAGGAAACTCTCATCACCAAGAGCGGTTACAAGCAGGGTGCCACAGGGGTCAGTACTTGGACCAGTGCTGTTTGGGATATTCACAGCAGATGTCTCACGCAGGACCCAGAGTAAGATCAGTCTGTTCGCAGACAATACCAAGATGGGAGCTGTGGTGGATGACATCGAGGGGTGGAGGGGACTGCAGGGAGACCTGACTAAACTACAGGAATGATCGGAAACATGGCAGTTGCAGTTCAATGCCAAGAAGTGCAAAGTACTGCACTTCAGAGCTAAGAACCAGAGGAGGAGTTACCAGCTGGGGGCTACAGTTGGGGAGCACAGAAGAGGAAAAGGACCTGGGGATAATAATAACGGAATATGAACATCTCGGCTCAGTGCAGGAAGCTGCATAGCGAGGGGGATCTCCTCTAGAAGTAGTGAGGTGATCCTTCCCCTGTACAAGTCACTGGTCAGGCCACACCAGTAATTCTGCATGCAGTAGTGGCACTCATTCCTAATGAAGGACATCAGACTGTTGGAGGGGGTGCAGCGCAGGGCGACTAAGATGATCCAGAGTTTGGAGGCGAAATCCTATGAGGAAAGGCTGAACATGCTTAACATGTGTTCCCTGGAAGAGAGAAGGGATGGGGGATATGATTGAGACCTTTAAGTACCTGAAGGGGATGAACAAGGCTAATACAGGAGAGATATTCAGGATCAGAAGAGGAAGGGAAGGATACAAGAGGGCATCAGTTGAGGTTGGAGGGAGAAATTCAGGAGGGAAATCAGGAGGCATTATTTCATGGAAAGGGTGGCAGACAAGTGGAACATTCTACTTGAGGAGGTGGTTTCCTGTATGATGGTGGGCTGTTTCAAGAGGGGATGGGACAGAGTGAGGGAGGGATGACTGTGAGGAGGGGAGGAAAGAGTGGGACAGCTGCAAGTTGAGGGGCTAGCTGCACAATCGAGCAGACTTGATAGATCATGTGGCCTGTCTCTGCCAGCATTTCATATGTTCATATGTTCAATAAGGCTTTTGATGTATTCCCCCACAAGAAACACAGCAACATAGACATTGATGGCAGAAAAAGACCGTTGGTCCGCCCAGTCTGCCCATAACAACCTATCAGATCAGAAGATATTTTGCTTACACAGAGTTTTAGCCCATGTTATCTACCTCAGTGCTTCCCATTTTACTGTTATTGCCCTGAGTAACTACTATGCCCTTCACTCAGCCCCAGCCATGTTTGACATCATTAATGGTTTTGGCACCCACCACATCAGCTGACAGGCTGTTCTATGGTTCAACCACCTTTTCTGTAAAAATAAAACTTTCCTATCTCCCCACCAGTTTCCACTCACATCTCCATGTACTTCATCTCTATTCCTGTAGAGTAGTTCCTCACAGTTTACCTTGTTGATTTCCTTCAGGAACATAAAGGTCTTTATTATATCTCCCTCCTCCTCTCTGACCTCCAGCAAGTACATGTCCAGTGCCTTAAGTCAATCTTTGTAAGATCTGCACTAGTGCCTTACTGGCCATGAATCATTTTTGTCACCCTACATTGCATTGTCTCTAGCCTGTTATTTTCTTTCTCCAGTTGAGGACTCCAGAACTGAGCACAGTACTCCAGGTGCGTCCTCACCAGTGAGCTATTGAAAGGCAGTAATACCTTCTTTCTCCTGCTGCCAGTATCCCCTTTCTATACACCACAGCATCCTGTTTGTCTTACTATAAGATTTGTTACACTGGCTTAATTGTTTAAGGGAATAACTAATGATGATTCCTAGGTCTCTTTCCTCAGAAGTAGTGCCCAGCTTAACTCCTCCAATACAATACTCTGTCCTGGGGTTCTTGTTCCCTACAGTAATTATTCTCCTATGTTGTTGATGAATACATTGGAAAGGATTGGACCCAGGATTGAACCCTGTGGCACTCCACTTTTGACTTACCTCTTCTTGGATTTGAATCTGTTTACCACAACCCTCTGTTGTCTCCCTCCAACCAGTTTCCCACCCATCTATGTCCTTTGATGCACCCAGATCCTCTAGCTTCTTAAGCAGCCTTCTGTGGGGCACCAATTCAAAAGCCTTGCTAAAATCCAAGTAGAGAAAATCCACATTGTCACCCTTAACCACTGCCATTGTTACCCTGTCAAACAATACTTTCAGGTTGATCCAACAAGACCTCCCTGCCACAAATGCATGCTCTTTACTATCCCGGAGTCAGTTTCTCCCCGGGTAGTTCACTGGGTCCTCTTTGATCAGTGTATCTATTAGTTTACCCACAACAGAGGTAAGACTGACAGGTCTGTAGTTGCTCTTCACCCCCGTTTTATGTAGCTGAACTGCATCCACTACCCCCCAGTCTTGTGGAACTACTCCTGTTTGAATTGTGTTACTGAATATACCTATCTGGGGTTCAGCTAGTTCCAATGTCAATTCCTAAAAGGCTTTCAGACTGTCATGGAAGGGGACTAGAGCAGGATGGACTCAGAATTCTGGAAAAGCCAGGATAAAGAGGTGGGCCTTCAGCCTCCACTTGAACTTCTCAACCAGGGGAGCCTCCCGGACGGAAGGTGGTAATGAGTTCCACAAGATTGACCCAGAGATGCTGAATGCACAATCTCCTGAGGTCTTGAGCTAAACTCTGGGAACATCCAGGAGGCCCCTTGAAGAAGAGTGAAGGGAGCGAGCAGAGGTTACCGCTGTCAGGAGCTCTGACAGGTAACCAGGACCCAGTCCATATAGGGCCTTACAGATGAGAAGACCAACCTTGAAATGGACCTTTCACCTGATCGGCAGTCAGTGCAGAGCCAGCAGGACTGGGGTCACATGACTGGACTTTCAGAGGCCTGTCATTAAGTGGGCCATAGCGTTCTGCTCTAGCTGAAGTCTGCAGACGGTCCCTTCCATGACCCTGAAGTACAGAGAGTTGCAGCAGTCAAGCCTGGAGGTCACAAAGGCATGCACTAGCATCGGCAGGTCCTCAGATGGAATGAGGTGCTTAATCCGGGCAATGTTCTGCAGATGGTAGAAATCGCTACTGACAACAGATGACACCTGATCTTCAAAAGTCAATCTGTTACCGAGGATCACACCCAGATTTCTCACCCTCGAGGAAGCAACCAATGGAGCAGATCCCAGGAAAAGCCCTGAATCAGTCCCGGGTGGCAACCCATCACGTCCACAACCAGGCTCGATCACCAGTACCTCCATCTTGGCTGGGTTAAGTCTCAGCCAGCTGGAAGCCATCCAGTCATTGATTTTAGCCAGACAGTTCTTAAGCACATTGACAGCTCCTGATGTTCTGAGGGCAAAGGACAAGTACAGCTGGGTATCATAGAAACATAGAAACATAGAATTTGACGGCAGATAAGGACCGCTTGGCCCACCCAGTCTGCCCATTTCCCTACCTGATGGATAAGCTGCAGATCCTAGTTAACCAGCAGCCTACTTCTTCCTACCCCCACCCCCTAGAATTGCCTTATGACTGTCCCATGCATGCTTGAATTTCACCACTGTTTGTGACTCCACAACCTCCTCTGGAAGGCCGTTCCATACATCCACCACCCTCTCTGTGAAAAAATACTTCCTTAAATTACCTCTGAGCCACTCCTCTATCTTCAAATTGTGCCCTTGTTCTTGCACACCTCTTTTTGAAAGATGCTACCTCTTGGACTTTGTTGATTTCCTTGAGGTACTTGAAAGTTTCTATCATGTCCCCTCTACCTCCTTTCCTTGAGGCTATACATATTAAGCTCCTTAAGTCTCTCTTCATATGTCTTCGGTGCAGACCCTGAACCATTTTAGTTGCCCTCCTCTGGACAGCTTCCATCCTGTCTATGTCTTTGTGGAGATTGGGTCTCCAGAACTGCACGCAGTACTCCAGATGGGGTCTCACTAGCTGTCTGTACAGAGGGATAATAACTTCCTGTTTTCTACTGGTGATGCCTCTCCCTATGCATCCCAGTATCCCCTAGCCCTCCTTGCTGCCCTCTCACATTGCTTGCCCACCTTTAGGTCATCTGATATGACTACCCCCAGGTCCCTTTCCATTTTTGTTGTTGTTAGTATCTCACCCCCCATTGTGTACTCTTCCCCTGGGTTTTTGTTTCCCAGGTGCATTACCTTGCACTTCTTAGCATTGAATCTAAGCTGCCATACAGTTGACCATTCCTCTAACCTGCACAAGTCCCTTCTCATCCTTTCCACTCCACCTTGTGCATCAACTTTGTTGCAGATCTTTGTGTCATCTGCAAAGAGACATACTTTTCCTTCCAGTCCCTCTGCAATGTCACTTATAAAGACATTGAAGAGGACTGGTCCTAATACTGAACCCTGCGGTACCCCACTACTAACCCCCATTTTTTCAGAGTGGACTCCATTTACTATTACTCTCTGTGTCCTATTCTCCAGCCAATTCTTTACCCAGGCTGTCATCTTGGGACCCACTCCCAGGCTGGCTAACTTGTATATTAATCTTTTGTGTGGGACTGTGTCAAATGCCTTGCTAAAGTCTAGGTAGACCATGTCCACACCCCCTTCATGATCAACTACATTGGTCACCCAGTCAAAGAAATCTATCAGATTTGTCTGGCATGACCTTCCCGCTGTGAATCCATGCTGCCTTGGGTCCTGTGCCCCTCTGGTCTCTAGATATTTAACAATTCTTTCCTTCAGAAGTGATTCCATCATTTTCCCTACCACTGAGGTTAAACTAACAGGTCTGTAGTTTCCTGCTTCTGCCTTCCTCCCACTTTTGTGAAGGGGAATCACATCTGCCCTCCTCCAGTCCTCTGGTACCACCCCATCCTCCCATGATTTGTTAAAGAGTTTAGTCAGTGGTGTCACTAGTTCTACCCTTAGTTCTTTTAGAATTCTGGGATGAATCCCATCAGGCCCCATTGCTTTGTCCACCTTCAGTTTTAAGAGTTCTTTCAGAACCCTTTCTTCTGTAAATGGTCTGGTATCAACTTCTGTATCCAGAGTGTTTCTACTGTTTGTTTTAGGTACCTCCCTCTTCCTTTGTAAATACTGAGCAAAATATTTGTTTAGTATCTCTGCCTTTTCATAGTCACCCTCCGCACCCTCCCTCCCCTTTATTAAGCCTCACTATCCCTTCCTTGGTCATCCTTTGCTCCCTGATGTACCTATAAAAGGTTTTATCCCCCTTCTTAACTGAGTTGGCTATCTTTTCCTCGGTTTGGGCCTTTGCTGTTCTGACTGCCTTCCTTCCCAGCTTCCTTTTACTTTAACTGATACAGTTCTCTGTCCTGCTCCTTCTGTGATTCCTTGTACTTCCTGAATGCTTTCTTTTTCTCTTGAACCTTCACTGCCACTTCCTGAGAAAAAGAAAGCATTCAGGAAGTACAAGGAATCACAGAAGGAGCAGGACAGAGAACTGTATCAGTTAAAGCAAAAGAAAGCTGGGAAGGCAGTCAGAACAGCAAAGGCATAACAGTGAAACTCCACACTGTACTGTTGAATGATCTCACCCGGGGCAGCATGTACACTGCGAACAGCATCGGCAACAAGATTGAGCCCTGTGGCACTTCACAAGTCAGGAGCATTGAGGAGGAGGAGAAATTCCCCATCAATACCCGCTGCACTCTGTATGAGAGATAGGACTCAAACCATCTGATGAAAATATCGGCAAGTCCACAAAACTCACAGAGCCGTTCAGGAAGCACAACATGGTCCTCAGTGTCAAATGCTGAAGAGAGATCGAGGAGAACAAGAATTGACCTGTCTCCTCTATCTCTAACCCTGAGCTGATCATTATGCACCGTCACTAGAGCTGTTTCTGTGCTGTGTCTAGCCCAAAAACTGAACTGAAATGACTCATAGATGTCCAAGGACACCAGGTGATCCTCGAGCTGTTGTGCCACTATCTTCTCAACAACCTTGCCCAAAAAGGGCAGTTTGGTGGAGATAGGACAGTAATTCACCAGGACATCAGGGTTAAGGGAAGGTTTCTTAAGGAGGGGCATCACCAGCGCTTCTTTCAAAGCCACAGGGAGAACCCCCTCTGCCATCGAGCACCTGGAAATCCTGGCAAACACCAGGCCAAAAGCCTCAACACATCCCATTAAGAAATGCGTCGGGGCCGGGTCCAGTTCACAAGAAGTGTGCTTCAGCTCTAAGATCACCTTAGTCACTTCAGATACCTCCACTGGCCTAAACTCCTCCCAGACAGGCAGAGTGCCTCCGAGACCCCCAGCTCGACCACTATGAGGCAAATGCCTCCCTGGCAGGATCCCCGACCAGATGGTCAACTCTCTGTTGGAGAAAAAAAGAGCAGACTCCTCACACAAGGTGGATGACAACACTTTTCTTGGCTGCAGGCAGGCAGGGTGAAGAAGCCTATCCACAGTCCAAAATAGCTGAGATGGTCTGTTTTTCCCCAAAGCAATTTCCCTGGATAGGAATTCTGCCTTCTTACTGGAAATTGTCCCCCTGGTACTCAACACAGTGAGCATGTAGGGCCAGACTATTGGCCTCCAACCGGGTCCTCTGCCAGCAATGCTTCAACCTCCAACCCTTGATCTTCATTGCTTTGAGGTCCTAATCAAACCAATGGGACCTCAAATGAGAAGATCTGGGTTGCATACGAACTGGTGTGAGAGCATGCAGATCTTCAGAGACAACCCTGTTATAAGTGGCCACCAACTTTCTGGAACCAATAGCACATGCTGTGTCAACCTGAAATAGATCAGCTAGTGCCAACAGTCCCTCAAGGTGCATACCCCTTAGATGGCAGTAGCTGACTATCTTCATGGGGGGGGGACTACTGGGAGGGCGGGCCCAAATGTGAACTCCACGGTACTGTTATCAGACCAAGTGACCCGATCAATCTTGAGGCTATCAACCTCAAGATCAGCCGGAACACCAGAATGAGTGTGTGGCCATGCTGGTGGGTCACAGAAGCAACCGCTTGTGACAAGCTCAGTGAATGCATCAACTGGAGGAGGTCGTAACTGAAATGCGAGGATTCGTCATCGATCCAGGCATTGAATTCTCCCAGGATTAAACACCTGAGGGACTCCAGCACCTGGTTGACACTGAAGTCTGCCACATCCTGCAGGAAATCTTCCCCTACCCCAGGAGGGCAGTAAATGAGTATAATCCTGCAACCTGCACCTGCGCCCCCACACACAGCAATGCACTCAAAAGATCAGGTGTCACCAACCAGGTGCACAGTGAAGCCCAGGCTGGCTCAAAAAACAATGAAATAGAGGACAGCATAAAAGGTAAAATGTTCCTTTTTGTGGATTATACCAAGCTGGGTGGGAGGATGGACACAGAGGAAGGGGTCAAGCATCTGAGGCAGGACTTGGCAAAGTTAGAAAAAATGGTCTGGAATATGGCAACTGGGGATCAATGTGAAGAAGCACAAAGTTTTGCACATTAGGACCAAGAATCCCAAGGCAGAGCACAGCCTGGAGATGTGGTGGTCACAGTGTCAGAGGAAGAAAAAGACCTAGGGATTGCAGTCATAAGTAATCTGAAACCCTCCGAGCAGTGCATCAGGGCAGCAGCTAGGGTAAATAGGATGCTGGGTTGCATAGATAGGGGCTTCACTAGTAGGAGGAAGGACATCATTTTGCCACTATACAGGTTGATGGTGCAGCCACACCTTGAGTACTGTATACAGTACTTGAGCCCCTACCACAGGAAATACATCAACTTGCTAGAGGCAGCCTAAAAAAGAGCCACAAAGTTGACCCAGGACCAACAAGGGCTCTCGTGTGAACAGAGGCTGCTGAATCTAAACACATACTTGCTCGAGGGAGAGAAGGGAACAAGGGGACATGATTGAGACCTTTCAGTACCTCATGGGTATCAACAAGAGTGATCATAGGGTAATCTTCAGCTTTGATGAGAACAGAAACACAAGTGAGAACAGCTGTAAGCTAATAGGAGGAAGTTTCAGGTAGGAAGCTAGGAGACATTTCCTCACTGAGAGAGTGATCTCATGGTGGAATGAACTACCAGAGGAGTTGGTAAGCCAAAGAACAAGTGAAAGTTTCAATAGGGGATGGCATAAGGTAATAAGGAGGATAAGGCTGTCACTGAAGGTGTGGCGGAGCATCATGTAACACATATTGCAGGAGCTCCATGTTAAGCAGACTCAATAGACCACAAGGCCTTTTTTTTCTAGCTTATTATGTGTTTGTATGAAAAAAAACTAGTTAGGTATGGTAGCAGTCATTATAAAGAGAACCGGTACCAGATTTATATTGGGGAAGACCCAGGTAGTACTGTGGGGGGGGGCATCAGGTGTGGGAAATGTGACATGTATGTACTAGTAGAGGAAGATAGAGATGGAGAGAGTTTTATGGTTGTTCATGTGGGTACAAACAATATACTGTAGACAGGTGAAGAGATGAGGACATATGGCAGGTATTAGGGACTTGGGGGAGGACCTTAAGAGCGGGTAGTACAAAGTAATCATCTCAGAGGTCCTGACTGTGCCAAAGTCTGATTCAGGGAAGCACAGGGCAGTTACATTGATAAATGCCTGGTTGGAGCCAAGAACAAAGGATTTGCCTTTCTGAGGAATTGGGACAGCTTCTAGCACAGAGACGACTTTTTCAGGAGTGATGGATCATAGGTATCATAGGTAGATACAGAGCGTAGCAGTCTTGCGTCCTTTCAGCTCGCCAACTGTTTTATCTGTAGCCTCCTATGTCATGTTTAGTACAATGATTATCCAAATTGTTCTTAAAGTTATGATGGGTTGCATTTGAACAGAAAGGGAGCACGGGTCCTGGGGAAAGCATTTATAGGATTCCACTAGACCACTTAAACTGAATGGGGGGGGTTCAAGTGGCACTGGTGAACCCGTCAGCAGGTCAAACTGGAAAAGACCAAATAACATAGAATACTCAAGAAATGTGGATAGAAAAAGAATTGGAAAAACAAGATTAAATCAGGGTAATTGAGGTAAATAAAAATTGGAAAATGTATACTAATTAAAGCTAGAAGCCTAAACTATGAAATGGGATAATTTAGAAGAATAAGTACTAAGAAAGGAGCCAGATATAATAGTGACATGGTGGGTGAAGGAAGCTACATGGGGGAGGAATCTAGAGGAGTACTGTAAGCTTTTTAGAAGGGATAGAAAACACAAACGTGGATCTGTGCAAACAAGATAATAAAAGCTGGAGAGGAAGTACAGTACATGTAAAAGAGGCAAACCCGGAAACAGAATCTATACGGGTGAGGGCAGAAGGCAAAAGAGGTATAGAATATATAGATTCTGTTTCCGAGTTTGCCTCATTTACATGTACTATACTAGGCCACCAGACTGTAATTGCAAGAGGAATCTAGCAATACATTGGGAAATTAATGAGTGGCATTGGAAAGAGATATCATATTGGTGTGAGACTTCAGTCAGTTGGAACTTGGCTGGCAGACTGGGATTACCAGCAGCAGTGCAGGGAGATTATTTGTTGAGACCATAAACAACTTGAATATGCATCAACACATGGGTGCTGGAACATACGGAAAAGTGAAGGTGCTGAAGTTCAAAAGGGCACAGTAAACAATGTATTTTTGTTACAACTAATGGGGTACTTTGAATGCTCATGGGCAAAAGTGTGCGTGGGGGGGCTGCTGCACTCCCATGCCCATAGGTTCCTGCACCTATGGAAAATCAAGAAACCAAAGAAGTGGCCTGGTCCTAAGCAAAATGGGAAATTATATAATTGGGTGTTAGAAAATGTGTTGAGGAAATACTTGACCTTGACTGGCTGATGGCATTCTAATGCTGTACATTTATGTCTCAACATCACCCTCCAAAAACAGAGATCCAGTACTGCTCTGCCCTTTAAGCAGAAGATACAAAACAAACTTACTTTTAAAGCTATTCTAAAAAATCTTTTTTCAGTTTCCATTTTCTAAGTGCAATAAATCACTTAAGGGTGTGTGGTGTTTGCGGAGACGCACACATCCAGGGGCTGTAAGGCCTTCCACCTGCGGCGTCAGGCCTCACTATGCTGTTAGGGGTATGCATATCTCCCAGCACTGCACACTTTGGTGTGTCTTATTGCTTACTCAAACAATGGAGCTGCTAGTCAGAAGAGATCATTGCATGGTTACATGTCAAATACAAAATAAACTGACTGTAGCAAAGAGGCAGACAACGTACAGTTTATAGTTGCCAAAACTGGCAGATATAGCAATGTGAGAGGGGATCTCAAGGATTGGAATTGGAGTAGAGAGATGATAGGGAAAATGTAAATAAACAATGGGGTGTGGAAAAACATATACCCCAAATGGCTAAATACAATAATAAACAAGTTAAACCTGTGCAGCTAACAAACAAAAGACAGAAGGAAATATGAGCCAAAAGACAAGCTTGCAGGCATGTTAAATCAGAAGGTACAAGAGAGGCCAAGGACAAGTAGAGGGAGAAAGTTAAAATGTGCAAGAGATTAATAAAGCAAGAAAAAATAAGATTGGAAAAGTGGCTGACAACAGGAAATAGGATGTACCTGAAGGAATTTGGTACACGTGAATGATAAAAGAAAAACTAACAATACAGTGGACCACTGAGAGTGGAAGCAGGGGGGTGTCACACTATTTATTTCTGACAGGGATTGAGTGAGGGAGGGGGTCCACTAGGCTGCTAGGGAGGATGTTGAAATATTTAGTTATTTCTGATGGCAATCTGGTCAGCGAGGTTCCATCATGCCGCATCGGCAGGAATCCTGCTCAATGCCATTACAGCGATGGCGCAATGCTGACAGTCAGCATTGTGCCGTCAAGGAACACAAGTGTTTTTGCAACCCCCATGCTGGGGACTGCCCTCTCCCACACTAAAGATTACCAACTCTGAGTTGGAGTTGTTTCAGGGGACAAACTCCCTGGAGACAATGTTGTCAGTAAGACAGTGGATCAGTACAGTGACTAAACGATTCTGTCGCTGTATTGGTCTTCACTATCTTACCATCGCTGTAGCAATGGTATACCAAAGGGGCGGTAGCACTTGACTGCCAGGGACCAAAGCATAATTTTCCAGGGATTGAGCTGGGAGGGGGAAGGTGTTACTGGCACCAGTTCTGGTGTGGGGGGAGTGAAAGGTTGTGTACCATAGTGCACATTGTTAAGGGTAAGATTTTGGATACAGTAAATAGCATTGCTACAACACTATTTTACCACTTCCAAAATCTGCTAAATATACTATTGCACCCTGTATACAAGAGTTTTCTCATTTGCATGGGCACAGTGGTGTGTTTCATATAATCAAGCTGTCCACTAAGTGCTGCATTGTGGGCACCTCTGAATATGTTCAGAGGTACTGTACCCAGTTAGTGCGGTGCTATTCATGTTAGCGCTGTGCTAACCTTCTGAATATTAGAGCCTAAGTACTTTTGACATGTTTATTCTAAAAAAGAGAAGAACAAGATGAGATCTCATTGAGAGAAACCAAATTCACAACTGGGGTCATAACAAGCAGCTACAAGAGGAAATATTCAGGGGAGCTAGTAGGAAGTACTGTTTCTCAAAGAAAGTGGTGGAATTTGAAACTCATTTCTAAGCAATGTAGTAAACTCAGAAAGAATAAAAACATGTCGGAAAAGAACAGATATGTATTTACAGGTAGCAAATGTCAGTATTACCCTTGAGATGTATTTTTGAGTGTGGGGGGGGCAGTCTTGGTGGGCAACAAGCCTTCTTCGGTTCTATTTAATTTTCATATGTTTTGTACACTTTATAAATGCTCTGTATTTACCTTCCCTTTTCTGTACATTGTCATGAAAACAGGATCACCATCTACTAGACATCAGCTGTTTTTTTAATTATCTTGATCTCCCAGACCAGTGACTGGGGATGTACTCTACCCAGCCATGTTCAGAGCACACCAGCCACACCACCCCACCTTCTCCAGGGATTTACCTGTCATCCACCAGGAGACCGTGACTTGCCCCACATGGTGTATACTCAGGGACTTAACCCAAGTTGGGGACCAAGATGCTAATCCAGTGGAGGCCTGCCAAAGCTGTCATGGGAGGGACCTGCATAAGTCTGAGATGTGGTGTTGGTCAACCAAGGAATTTTCCTCTTAGTTTCTTCCCCCCCCCCCAAGGCTGGTGCTATCCATGACCATCCTGGCAGTACCACATGCTGAGCATGTGGGTACACTGTGATGACAAGCTCCAGTCTCATCCACCCACCGTGCATGCACAGAGGAGGAGGAGGAGAGCATCCACTGGTATGATCAGTCTTCCCCTCTCTGGCCAGCCCACAGTGACCAGGACTAGCTTCCAAACCCCAGTGTTTTTTTATGTTTTGGTAACCGGGTAAGGCCCACTAGGTACAAGTGCCTGTTTCCAGGCGTGATCCAGGAGCACTTGGGTGGTTAAATGACTTGCTCAGAGTTACACAGTATGCAAGTGGAGGTTGTGGGAATCAAACCCAGGTCTGTTGGATGTACCAAGTTCATTCACAGCTTGTTACTCTAAAGTCATCATTCTAACCTCATCATAGCTTGATACTGTAACTTCTAGGCTCTATCGCAAGCTCAGCTGTCGGCATCACAAGCAAAAGCACTATTGCTGCACTGATCTGCCAGCCTCCCTAGCCTTCATCTTTGTGGCTACTTACCTACATCTGACATCAGATTCATAATCGTCAGCTTGTGGCATCATCTGCATTTCCACTGCAACAGACTGGGTTGCCAAGAGCAGGTCATTATGATATCAAGCGTAGACAAGCGATGTTCAAGGGCAGTTTTCATGTAAATGTGCATATTTATAATGTACATGAGTAACTTGAATACACAGAATAGTTGAAACATGCGAATAGTTGTTTTTCAGCATTTTCTCGGAGGTGTGAAAGACTCCATAACAGCTAGCTGATCCAATTAAAAAAATACTACATCAAGAGTCTGAAGATGTCAGGCAAACAATAAAGTAAATCATAATGTTTGGTGGTCGTAGCTCTTCTAATGGTGGTCATTTTATGCCACTGCATAGTGAGGCACCTGAAACCTAGTAGCCGTGTGGCCACTTAAACACACTATCATTTTTAATGGCTATCGATGAGTTTTAAATAATCATTTACCACTTGGCCTGTGAATGTTTTTATCGCCTGATGTCAGGAGTATGGAGGTGTGAAAAAAATGGCAAAATGATATATAGTGAAAAAATGTCCTGGCTACCTAGTGCAGCTACTTTTAAAAGAACAACAGGGGAGCAAAATGAACATTATAGTCAGGCAAACAATACCTCTCATGGGTGCCAGCAATTCAGATTTCACAGTGACTATTGACTGCACAAAAGTAACCTCTGAAGAGGCCATCAAAAAATAAGTCATCCCTATGGTCCAGTTTCCTGCGTTGTTTATGATCTGCCTTGCATTCCTGTGCATGTGGAATCCATTTCTTTGGTTCATAAATCTGCATCTCTTGGACAGGTAGGTGCTCAGGGAAGCAGGGGAGGAATATCGTTAACCGGGAAGATAAAGACAGATCACATCTCAGGGCTGATCAACTGCCTGAAGTCAGACAGGCTGCTCTGCATGGAGCCAGGAAATGGTTCTTGTTTTAACAGCTTTATTGCACAAAAAAACTACACTAGGTGAATTGACTACAAGAAGAAAGTCACTTTCTGTATAGGAAACACCAGTAGAATGAAATTAAAAACACGGAACTTCAAGTTTCTAACTCTAAAGCAAGTAGGAACATGCAGTAGTGCACCTGACTGGTTCCCCATCTTGGTGAAGAAAATGTCCTCATGTCCCTGAAAATTCCCTCCCATCAGCTTATAGTTGGGGCCCCTTGTAAAGGACCCCTTGCCAAGCTTAAATAGTTATTGGTTGTCCACCCTGTTTATACCCTTCATGTACTGGAAGGTTTCAGTCCTGTCTCGTCTCTCTCTCTCTCTCCAGGCCTCCACTGAATAAAGTTAAAGAGCCCCTGACACAATCAGGCAGGCAAATCATACACTTAGCTGCCTGCCTGTGGAGCATTTTCAGCCTGAAAATAATATTTTTTGTGCCCTGGATGTTAAAATATTTAACTCGTAAAGCCTGGCTCATATCTTCCTGGTACAAGCCAAGCAGCTGCAGAATGCTGCAGTCCCGCCTGGAAAAGTAGCATAACTATTATACAAGGTCTGGGATGGGGCTGCAGCAGTCTATGGCGAATGTAGTGTAACCAGGGAATGGGACTGCCTAAATGTACTAACAGTATCATTGCTCACATGTTTACATGCATTGGGCTACTACATATTAGCCCAATACATGTAAACATGCCAGCAATGATACTGCTAGTACATGAAGGCAGCCCCATCCCTGATTACATTAAATTCTCCATAGATCACCTGAAGCCCCATCCCAGACCTTGCTTCATAATTATGCTACTTTTCGGGGCAGGACTGCAGTGTTCCGCAGCTGCTCGGCTCGTACCAGGAAGGTGCAAGCTGGGCTTTACAAGTTAAATATTTTAGCATCCAGGGCACAAAAAATATTATTTTCAGGCTGAAAATGCTCCACAGGTAGGCAGCTAGAGTACATGTATGAGCTGCCTGCCTGATCGTGGCAGGGGCTCTTTAAGATTAGCTTTCTATCCTCATATAGCAGAGCCAGCCATGAAGCAATGCAGTAACCTGCAGTAATTGACAAGTCACAAAATACTGCAGTAAAAAATGGCTTAATTGTCATTGAATTAAGTCCTTCCCTGCTGTCTGTGAATTATTTCATTCGCTCTCCTTTTGATTGAGTCCAAATGGTCCTTGTCTTTTTAAGGGGAGGGTTCCAGAATTGCACATGGTACTCCAGATGCAGCTTGATCAAGGATTTGTACAGGGCATGACACTTATTCCATCTGCTTGAGAAGACCCTACCGATGAGCAAATCCACACTGACACACTGAGTTCCCTATTTGGCCCTGAAACCTACAGTCCCTCCAGGGTCTTATCCCTCCCCAACCTCCCCATCATCCCCCCCCCCATTTATGCCACCCCGAGCAACCACTATACCCTTCATTTTGTCCCAGCTGTGCTTGAAACCACCAATGGTTTTTTGCACCTGCCAGTTCAGCAGGTAGACTGTTCCACAGTTCCACCACTCTTTTACATAAAATAATACTTCCTCATGTTCCTCCTGAACCTCCCTCCTGTTAGTTTCCACTCATGTCCATGAGACCACAAATTAGTATTCAAGCTAAATAGTTCCCCGCAGTTCACTTTGTTAATTCCTTTTAGGAACTTGAAAGTTTTTATCATTTCAGTGCCTTGAGGCACTCCTCATAGGACCTGCCCTGTTTGCCCTGAGTCATTTTTGTCACCCTGCACTGCACTGCCTCCAGCTTATCCCTATCGTTCCTGAGGTGAGGACTCTAGACCTGGATGCAGCACTCCAGGTGTGGCTTCACTAAGGATCTATGTATGGAAAGTATTACTTCTTCCCTTCTGCTATCAATACCCCTCCCAATACAGCCCAGCATCCTACTCTATTTGCTATATGCCTTGTTGCACTGACTCAATTGCTTGAGGGAGTCACTGATAGTAACTCCGAGGTCCAGTTCCTCAGCTCTAGTGTTAAGTCTTATCCCATCCATCCAGTACTCTTTCCTGTGATTCTTGTCCCCTAGGTGCCTCACTTTGCACTTTGTGGTACTAAATTTTAACTGCCAAACTTTAGACCACTCCTGTAGTTTTTGTAAGTCCCTATGTATTTTTCTGATACCCTAGTCACCATCCACCCTGCCACAGAGCTTAGTGTCCTTTGTGAAGAGACACAGCTTACCCAGATTCTCTCACCAATGTTGGTGAAGAGACATAGAAACATAGAAGCTTACGGCAGATGAGAGCTGCATGGCCCATCAAGTCTGCCCTTTTTTGTTGCATTGCTTACACTGTAGACCCCTCCAGGTCTATGGCACTTTCTCTGCCATCTATGTACTTATCTCTTATGACTCCCTTGTATTTATCCCAGGCTTTTTGAATCCTACCATTGTTTTTGCCCCCACAACCTCAGCTGGAAAATCATTCCAGGCATCCACCACCATTTATGTGAAGAAGTATTTCCTCACATCTCTCCTAAACCTACTCCTCTCCAGCTTCTAATCATAGCCCCTTGTTTTGGGACACCCTTTTTTCTGAAAAATACTGTACCTCCCACTTTTACCTGATTCACCCATGTGAGGTATTTAAAGGTCTTGATCATATCTCATCCCTACCTCCTCTCCTCCATGGTGTACATGTTTAATTCCTTTAGCCTCTCCTCATAGGACATTTGATGCAGACCCTGTACCATCCTGATAGCCCTCCTTTGGATGGTCTCCATTCTGTCTATGTCCTTCCTGAGATGTGGCCTCCAAAACTGGGCACAGTACTCCAGGTGGTGTCTTACTAAAGACCCATATAGTGGCAATACCATCACTTCTCTCTTCCTACTGATAATACCTTTACCTATACATCCCAGCATATCACTAGCTCTCCCAGTAGCTTTGTCACATTGTCTGGCCACTTTCAGGTCCCCAGGTCTCTTTCTTGCTTGTCACTGCTTGTATCTTCCCCTCATTTCATACTGCACCCCCTGATATCTGTGACTCAAGTGCATTATTTTGCACTTTTTTTGCTTTTAATGTTAGCTGCCAAATCTTTGACCACTCCTCCTGTCGTTTCAAGTCTATTGCCATCCTTTGCACCTCCTCCAGAGTGTCCACCCTGTTGCAGATCTTGAAGTCATCAGCAAAGAGGCAGACCTTCCCTTCCAGTTCTTCTGCTATGTCACTGATGAAGATATTAAAGAGGACTGGCCCCAGTACTGACCCCCATGGTACCCCACTGGTCCCTCGCCCCTCCTCATAGCAAACTCCATTTCCCCCCACCCTCTGCTTCCTACCCCCTAACCAGTTTCTTATCCAGGTTACCACCATATTGCCCATCTCCATGCTACTCAACTTGTTTACCAGCGTCATGGTACCCAGCTTGTGAACTCCATCTCGTCTGATTTAACCCTGTTGACCACACCCCTCTACTACTTCCCCTTCATCCAGTTACCTGCCCAGCTTACTATGACCTTAGCCACATCCAGATCCTCCATCTTCTTCAGCAAGCATCTGTGATGCACTCAGTTGAAAGCCTTGCTGAAGTTGAAGTAGAGAAAATCCACAGCAAGACCCCTATCCAAGTCCCTCATCACCTAGCTAAAGAAAACTATCAGGTTAGTCTGCCAAGACCTCCCTTCCATGAATCCATGCTGCATACTATCCTAGAGCCCATTGCTCTCCAGGTAGTCCACGAGGTCCTCTTTAACCAGTGACTCCATCAGCTTCCCTACAATAGAGGTAAGACTGACAGGTCTGGAGTTCCCTGCTTGTTCCATGTCCCCTCCCTTATGGAGCAAAACCACATCTGCCACCCTCCAATCCTTTGGAACTACCCCTCATCCCAAGTGAGCTGTGGAATAGACATACAAACATATGAACATACATATGAACATACAAATCTGCCAGCAGAAACAGACCACTCAGTCTATCAATGTCTGCCCGAGTGTGCAGCTAGTCCCCTAGATTGCAGCTGTCCCAACCCCCTCCCCATCTGCAATCCCCATAAAGGCCTCGGCCCCCTCGACCCAGACTCTCTCTCATGCTCTGTCTCACACCCTCTTAAAACATTCTACTGTTTTACATGATACCACCTCCTCTGGTAGAGCATTCCATTTAGACACCACCCTCTCCGTGAAGTAATGCCTCCTCATCTCCCTCCTAAATCTTCCACCCTCCAATCTTAGTCTGTGCCCCCTCGTGTCCCTATCCTTCCTCAGTTTAAACACCCCTTCAGTGCTAGCTTTGTTTATCCCCCTCAAATACTTGAACGTTTCAATCATATCCCCCCATCCCTCCTCTCCTCCAGCGTGTACATATTCAGCTCATTCAGCCTGTCCTCATAGGCCTTGCCCTCCATCCCTGTAACATTTTTGTTGCCCTCCATTGCACACCTTCCAGTAAATTAATATCCCTCTTCAGATACGGCTGCCAGTACTGCACACAGTACTCCAAGTGCGCTCTGACCAAAGATCTGTAGAGGGGCAGGATCACCTCCTTATGCCTGGATGAGAAATCCCTTGTGATACAGCACAGCATCCTGTTTGCCTTAGCTGCTGCTTTCCAGCATTGGGCAGAGTTGTTCATGCTCCCTGTTACCAACACCCCTAGGTCCTCCTCTGTGATCCCCAGCCTCACCCCTCCCAACCAATAGTCCCTCCTTGGGTTCTTTGCCCTGAAGTGCATAACCTTGCACTTTTTTGCACTAAATACCAGCTGCCACTTCTCTGACCATACTTCCAGTTTGGTTAGGTCCCCTTGTAGTTGTGTCCATCCATCCTTTTTGTCCACCACTGCTCCCATTTTGGTGTCATCTGCGAACAGACTAACCCTGCTCCTAAATCCATGTGCAATATCTGAGATAAAGAGCCCAAATAACACTGAGACCAGCACCGAGCCCTGCAGCACACTGCTCATCGTGATGCTTGGCCAGCTGGTTATGATTGCTTTATGATATTTGTATATAGAATGTGTTATTGAGTGTCTCTCATGAGACAGCCTGTGGGATTGCCCCTCCCCAGGTTTCAGTTAAAATGACAGGATATATGTTAAACAGCAGAACTCTGTAATGTGATTAACTTCCAAGAAGTTGCATTTTATGGCCTTGTTGATGATCTGTGTTTCTTTGAAGTTGGGAAGATAAAATATACATTTTATGGCATATTCAGAGGAAGAACAGTTAATTTCAACTGGTGTTAAAAAGTTATATGGCATCTAGGTGAGAGAACTGCCAAGTTGTAAAAGGTCTTTTGATATGGGCTGGGAACAGGAACTGCTCAAAGTTCACGCAGAAGGAACTGGGAAATCACAACTTATAATTTGGGAAATTCGTTTTTGCTGATATCACCTTATTTAATATACCTCCTGATAGGACATCCTGTGTGTGGTTTTTTTTATATTTAACAAGGAGTAGCTAGATGACATCATGGAAGAGGTGGGAATAGAGACAGTTTAAACTATTCCGTGCCTGATCTTTACTGACACATTTCTTTGTGGGCTTTTAGAAACAACATCTAACTTTAAGCACTGTAAGAAGGTATACATTAGATAGGAAAGTCTAATTGTATTGTGGTAGGAGTTTATGTTTGTACTTTAACCTTGGTCTTTTAAGTGATTGTATGCTTTGTGATATAGTCTTCTGTGTTTACATTTTACATATTTTTTTATCCATTTTTTAGTAAACCTCTTATTTTAAAGAGACTGCCTGGTGTGCCTTTGAAAATCTAAGTATAGGACATCTACAGCATGACCCGTATCCAGCTCTCTTGTTATCCTGTCATAATGTTCTATTTGATTAGTCTGACAAGGCCTCCCTGAGATTAACCCATGCTGCCACCCATCCTGGAGTTCATTACCCTCAAGGAATGACACCAGCCTCTCCCTCAATATCGTCTCCATAAATTTACCCACTATGGAAGTGAGACTGAAAGGCTGATAATTTCCAGGCTTATCCCTAGGGCCACTCTTGTATATGGGCACCACATGGGCCACCTTCCAGTCCTGAGGCACACATCCCATGTCCAGGGACGTGCTGAACAGGTCCGCCAGAGGCTCAGCCAACACCTCCACCATCTGCCTCAGCACCCTGGGGAGGATGCCATCAGGACCTGGTGTCTTGTCCAAACCCTAATGCCCTCAGACCCTCTAGTACTCTACTCCCCTTGATCATTCCATCCATCATCTCCTCCATTGCCACCCCCACCCTACCAGTCCATGGTGGTAGTGGACCATCCTTCTCCTTTGTGAAGGTGGAGAAAAAGTATTCATTTTGTTCCTCTCCCTTTTCCACCCACTCCCTTCCCCACTTTATTTTCACTATATGGTCTCTGCACTTTCTCTTTCCCATAACATATCTAAAAAAAAAGTCCTTCTCCCCTCCCTTGATGCCTTGTGCTAACCTTATCCCCCTGAAGGCCTTGGCTAGTCTCACTAGCTTTGTCACCTCCTTGGACCAACTCACATAAGCCTCCCTGTTTTCTTCCTTCCTCATTCTCCTGAACTTGTGGTACGTAGTTCTCTTCGCCCTCACCCACTCCAATACTTCTCTTTTCAGCCAGCATGGTTTTCTGGCTCTGCACTTCTTGCTCTTAATCATGGTGCAAGCTTCTGTAGCCTCTGTTAGTCCAGTTTTGATAATTTCTCACTTTTGCTGTGCATCCATCTCTGGCCTAATACCCCGAAGTCTCCCTTGCAGTATTTCTCTCATTCTCCTGAAGTCCACCATCCTAAAATTCACCACCTTTGGTACTGTGTCTCTAGACTCCCTGCCCAACTTGAGCGTGAACTACACTGTTTGGTGGTCACTACCAGCTAGTGGGTCTTCCATCCTTATTTCCCTCACTGTCTCCCCATTTGACAGCACCAAGTCCAGCATGTTACCTAGTTGTGTTGGCCCACTGACCGGCTGTATCAGGAGACCATCCTGGATCATATCCAGGAGCAACTACTCACTGGCACTGGAGGTGGCAAGGGTGCTCCAGCCTACCCCCAGTAGATTGAAATCCCCCACAATCACCACACTCCCCTTTCTACACATTCTCCTTATTTGCTCTGCTAACTTCCTGTCCAGTTCCATTGATTGGACTGGTGGTCCATACAGTACACCACCCTCAGCCTCAGCTTTCTGCTCTTGGAGTCCAGAAGCTGCATCCTTAGTGCCTCTGTCCTCCCATCCTCCCCCTCATCCCTTGTACATCTGATCCCTTCCCTCATATAGAGTGCTACCCCACCCCCTCTCCCAACCCCCCCGGTCTTTCCTGTAAATTGTATACCCTGAGATTGCCAGATCCCAATCAGGGGGTTGGCCAGCTCCCTGCCAGTTCCCTGAGTAACCGTGGATGTAATCCAAATGGTGTGGGGCCTTATCTATCTTTAGGGCTGCTAGCCCTTTCTGAACCCTTTTGCTTGTAAATGTTGGTTTCCTCATCTCCTGGACCCCCTTAGTGGCTGCCTTGATAGTACCTTCTGGTTAGGGCCCACCATCCTCCCTAGTGAAAACTGAGCAAAAGTAGTCAATGAGGATGGCAGCCTTTTGCCCATCCTCCTCTATCACCAAACCCCACCCCCCAGCTAACCTTATGATTCCCTCTCTTTTCTTTTCTTTTCTTCTCTCTTTCTTTCCTTCTCTCTTTCTTTCTTTCTTTCTTTCTTTCTTTCTTTCTTTCTTTCTTTCTTTCTTTCTTCAAAATATCAGAAGAACTGTTTTTCTCCACTCTTGACCCGCTGCGCAATATGCAGCTCTGCGTTTCACTTTGCTTCTCTAACTGCTTTCTTTGCATCACTATTTTATAGAGAACATTCTCCCCATTCTTCCTCGCCCTGCTTTCCTTTATAATCAATAATACAATGACTTTGACTGCTGATAAGTGCATGGTGCTTCATTGTGGGAAAAACAATCTAAAGCAGAGTTACTATTTAAACAACTCTACCCTTAAAGTTTCAATATCAGAGAGGGAGCTTGGAATTACCATTAATAATAAATTAACCTCTATTGACCATTGTACCAAAGTGGCTAAAACGTCTAATGCATTTTTGACTTGCATTAGAAGAACATTTATTTTCAGAACTCAGGAATGTATTATCCCTTTGTTTAGAACATATGTTAGGCCACACTCTGACTATGGTTCTCCTTTTTGGAACCCATATCTCAAATGTGATGTTGACAGAATTGAGAAAATCCAGAGAAGGGCTACTAAATTAGTTCCACAATTGGCCCATATGGAATATCATGACAGATTACAGGAAATGGGATTATTTACACACCAGATCAGATGTACCAGAGGCAACCTGTTATTTCTATATAAAATTCTAACGTCTCCAGAATTAATGGATCAGTTTGGCCTAACATTCACTGACAGAAGGACATCACCCCGGCTGCACAACAAACAACTTATTGTAGCTAAAGCAAGAACAAACAAAAGATTAAATTACTTTACTATAAGATCCCCTAGACTATGGAATAGACTTCCTCAAGACTTGGTGGATTGTGATTCCACCAACTCCTTCAAAAGAGACTTGGACCTGTGGTTCGAGTCAAATTACATATATAAACTAAGGGGATAAATTTTACAACATTCCCATCACAGTGGTGGGGGACAATCATGATGGTCTTCGGCCTTCTTTTGTCCTGTTCAACCAAGTAAACCAAGTAATTGCAGAAAGTCCTTTTCTTAATCCTCACCACTTCCCTGACCCTTGCTGAGAACCATAACAATTTCTTGAACCTGTTCTTTACCGTTCTCATGCATAAGTCAGACAACTCAAGAATGGCCCCCTTGATTGCTCCAACTCTCTTCCACCCCACTAATGATGTCCACCCCAACAAAAGTGTTTGACAAGCTTCCACATCCCGAATTAATTGAGACACTCTATGAAAAAATATCCATAATAATATTATCAACTGGATAAGATCATGGTTGGAGAACAGAAGGCAGAGGGTCACAGTGAATGGTGCATTATCAGAGTGGATTTCGGTGTCAAGTGGGGTACCATGGGGATCGATGTTGGGGCCCTGTCTGTTCAACTTGTACATATCCACCCTACAGTGTAAAACAGACAATATCTGGGGTCATGAAATTTGCTGATGATTGCCGAGTGGGAAGTGTCATAAAATCACTAAAAGATCAAAATAAGTTGCAACATTTCCTTAACTACATCGAGCAATGGACAGAAAAGTATAAGCTTAAACTAAATGGGGATGAGTGTATAGTCCTTCATATGGGTAAAAGAAATCCAGAGTTCAAAAATAAGATAGGAAAAGATATACTCAAAGCATCTGTGGCAGAGAGAGATCTGGGTGTAATTATAAAAAAATGACCTCACCTGTGGAGCTCATTGTGATCAGATGATAAACAAAGCAAATAGGATATTAAATTGTATTCTAAGGCATATTGAGAGTAGAGAAAGAGTGGTCTTGATGCCACTCTATGGGTCATTGGTAAGAACACAACTTGAGTATTGCTCTCAAGTTTGGGCGCCGTATAAGAGGGGGGAAATTGATAGACTGGAGAAGGTGCAGAGAAGATCTACTAGACCAATAAATGGTTTGGAACATAGATCATATGAGGATAGGATGAGGAAATTAAATCTTTACTCACTAGCATATAGACATTGGAGAGGTGATATGATATTAGTATATAAAGCATTCCAGGATCATAAGCTTAGAGAAGACCTAGGGCTAGAAGTAAAGCAAAAAGAAGTATAGTACCGGAACACACAATTTACAGATAGATCTACAAGGATGGAGACTACTAAAACAGAAATACTGGTTTAGCCAGAGGGTAGCACCCCATTGGAATGCACTTCCAAAAGTAGTAGTAGATAGTCCTTCATTGGAAACTTTCAATGGTAGATTGGACACCTACAGTCAAAATAAAATTTATGAGTGCTAATTACAGAAGTTCTATTCAAAATAGGTATATAGCAAGCAAATGAGTGAAAGTCCAGATGATGCTTTGTACTTAGTATGGTTCTGTGATACTATGAACTTCCTATTGAAGCCAGCCCTTCTAAAATCAAGGACATCAGCTCTTGATTAGGGTTTCTTGGACCCATGGGCCAGTTCAAACCAAGTGGAGTTATGGTCATTGTTCACCAGTGGCGCCCCTGCTCTCACAGGTCCTACTACCTCCAAGCTGGTGAGCACCATATTGAGAACTGTGGTCTGCCTGGTGGGTTCCTTAACTAGCTGTACCAGTAGATAGTCCTGGAAGGTGTCCAGCAAGACCTGACTCCTGGTGTTCCTGGACACTGGAACATTCCACTCAATGTGTGGCAGGTTCAGATCACCCACCACCGCTACATCCCCCATTGCCACCCCTCTTTCAGGTTCTTCCCTGCACTCTCTGTCCCTCTTCTCCCCTTGCTTCTCATACCCAATCACAGTTTCTTGCCTGAGGCTGCTGTGAGTTGCACCCACAGTGACTTTTGCCTCCCCGTTGCTATCCTTGATACACTATCTTCTGCACTTCAATGCCATCCTTGACAGAAATGGCTACTCCTCCCCCACTTCCTGTTCCTCTATCCCTCCTGAGCAATGAATACACAGGGGTTGTCAGTTGCCAGTTGTTATTTTCCAAAGCCCAGTTTCCATGATGGTCACAAAGTCCACCTCAGTGCCTGCCATCAGTGCCTGAAGCTCACTGATTCTGTTACCTAGGCTCCTAGCATTAAGGCATACCCCTTCCATCTCACCCCCAATCCTACTTTGCTACTACCCTTGTGCTTTCCTTGCCCTTTCTACCTTATGTTTTTCCTGGCAATTCCACATGGTGCATTACCCCTCTCTAATGTCCTCTTAGCTAGTTCAATTCAGGCCACATTTCTCCATGTACCTGTGTGATGCTACAAGCCTTCAGATGTGGGGGAGTACTAGCTAGAATCCCTTTCCTTTCACCTGCCATTGTGGTTCCCCTAGACCAAGCCTCCCTTCCAGTCAGTTTAAACATCTAATATAGATGTCAAACTTCTGTACCAGGCACAAGTCCTCTCTCATCAAGTGAAGTATGTCACCTTTGAAGAGTCTCCCATCCCAGAAATCCCTCTAATCTCCAACAAAGTGGTACCCCTTCTCCTGACACCATCCTCAAGCCACTTGTTAAACTTCTTGATTACCTCACTCCTTATTCTATCCTGCTTCCCCTCCCTGCCCCAGACATGGAAGACTTCAGAAAAGGCCAGGGAGGCTGAGTGTGCCATTAATCTGTCTCCCAGTCTATGGAAGTTCTGCTTCACCATCTGCATAGATTGGTTCACCAAATCCCTGGTACCCAGGTGTACCAGCACCCCCAGCTCTCCCCACTCCCTCTCTGCCATCCTTCCAATCTTGTCTAAACCCAAGATAACTGATGCACCAAGAAGGCACTGAACCATCCCCTCCTGTCCAGCCCCCACTCGACTACTCTCTATACCCCTCTAATCATGGAGTCCTCAACCACTTAGACTCTGCTGGTGGACTTGCTCCCATTGAGTGACATCATGTTGTCCTTCCCTTTCCCATGGACTGAGTCAAAGTCTCCATCAGTGGAGTCAGGTGCCTGAACCTCCTTTTTCTGGCTACCCCTGCTCCCCTCCCCCTCCCACTGCCCACCACTCTCCATGCCCCTGGAGCAGTGGGTTTCTGGAGAAGTGGAGATGCAGGGGGTAGACACAAGTTGAACTGGTGACACAGCTGAGATATTTCTACTCTTGCTGCCACCAGCTGAGCCTGGAGCTCTGCCTTGGCCCTGCAGATGAGGCTATACCCACTCCTCTAAAATGCAATTTGTGGCCTGGAATATCTTGACTGGAGTGTATAATATGGCATCCAACTCATTTTCTGAAAACATTATATGGGATTATCCAGATAAATTATCCTTTGACCTGGACTTTCTGTGGATCCCGGACCATCTATGGATATTAATCAGGATCAGGTTATTCACTATCTGAGCAGCTTTATATTCTGCACTTCTGTCTCCCAAGTAACTTTCTAAAGAACTGCATGCAGAGGAGCTGACCATATGGGACAATGGTGAATGTTACTTCTTGTCATTTTAAGGGAACTCAGGTTCACTTAACCTCACGACTTTAGCATGTACCTGATCAGGCTGGCATGAAGCTGAATACAGTCCACATGAAGACACAGTGCCTCAAGAGAGACCTTGTGGCATCTGCTGCTGCATGGCTCCCTCGGTAACCTGCAGGGGGTTGAAATACAAGGCAGAACCCTCCAGGCATTGGAGTCCCAATGTGTGATGGAGCACTATGTCTGCTCCTGTCAACACTGCTAAATGCCTGCATGCCTCTGAGCCATCTATCCAAGTGCCTCCTGGCCAACAGCTAAGTTACCCTTCCCCAAGAATATATCCTCTACCTGATGGATGGTCTGCTATTTTTGGTGCTCAACCACAGGGTGGTTAGTCAGTGCTCAGCAGGGAAGCATGACCAAAGTCTGGGAGTTAAAGGTTGTGATAGTGCAGGGCAGTAAAGACCCATCTGGAGGATATTGCATAGGTATAAGGTATATTCAGGGGAAAACAGAGACCACCAGAACACTAAAATAAAACCTTCAAAATGCATTGACTTCTCTTAAATACATTGCACTTGCCCAACACAGTGGCACCACACCTGAATTTGCATCGCAGTTCTGACTCTCAGCACCAGCTGAAGTCACAGAAGCACTGGGGAGGGATGTCTGCAGCTGTCCCACAACATGATGGGCATTTCTTTCAGTGAGTTGAGAGTATCACTAAGTACCATAGGGCACCGACCATATGACATCCTGCCCTTCCCCAAACGGTTGACATGACAGGACTGGAGCAATTATGGGGCATAGTAACAATAAAAACTGAGACAGATCTGCCCAGAGGCATGACACAATGACTTCCCTACCCATCCAGGTCTCCTTGGCCTGACTGTGTCTTCAGGGCCACTACATCTACTCTGGAGGGATCAGGGAGGCTTGTAGACAACCAGCTGGGGAGCCGAGGTCAAAGTGTTATCTGGAGATGGTATTTAAAAAGCTGCCAGTTGGTTCACAGGCAGAGTCGGCTGGGGAGCTGGAGAAGTAGTACTGGCATGTGCAATCCCTAAGAGAGGAAAAGTGTAAAGAAAAATGTTTTGATATAACATTGATACCCATTCTGTGTGGTCTTCTCATGTGCAAACTGTGCAACATGGAAGCCTTTGGTTTCCCTCTGCTCTCCTCTGCACAGTGCACACCTTACCCGGCAAAGCTAAAGTGGATGGTATTGCCTCTGCTTCACAGCGTCTGTGGCACCCATGTCCAGTGGAGCAGAAATCTATGTTGCACAGTGAGTACATGACTTTGAGTGGATACAGGTTTGAACTGCACTCCAGTCACTGCTTCACATGGTCACCATGAGCATTTCTCATGACCTCTGTGTGTTTCAGTACCTACCAGTTGTTAACGGAGGATGAAGCAGAATGACACTCAAAATAGAGATGCTGTGTATCTCCTGTTCTAGCCTAGGAAAACAAATTGTTATTAATGAGAGAAATCATGTACTGGTTCTGTGGCACTTAGTGATGCATGTTTATGACCTGGGTACCTGTCACAAGCCTGTAATGTCAGGAGCAGATGCTAGTAGGGAGGATATAGATAATCTGTGTGGATGCTCATGTTTCAGCTTGAGGAGGCTCCAAAGTGTTGCTTTCTCAGTGACCCATAGAAGAGGCTTGGTAGTGGCTCCAGTGATCTTGTGGGCAACCACTTGATGTCCTCAAACAGTTGCCATAATGTGCCCATTTCCAAGGGTAGGTGGGTTGGCCAGCCAAGGAAGAAAAATATATGTACTATGAAGGCCCTGGGCTAATGGTCTTCTATACACAGAGGATATACAAATGTGCTGTCATCTCCCCTGCCACCACACTTGCACTGTATCTATGCATCCCCCTGAATGTACAGTGGCCATGTGGAAAGGGAAGGATCCCCACCTCAGATGGTAAGCAGGGGGAGCTTTGGCTGCTTGGAAAGCAGTGTCAGGAAATGGATGAGCTCTTCCCTTGAGCCCATCTCAGGCACTGTCCTGGTGGGTTTCCAGGAGGAAGTAAAAGAACCCAAGGCACTTTTCGTAAGACTAGAGAATGTTTACCTGGTGTCTTGGCCAACATTCCCCCTTCCCAAAAAAATGGTTCATGCAATTGTCCAAGGCTGGGTGTGGGTGTAGATGTGTAAAATCTTCTTCTTCTTTACCTTCCTCCTCCTCCTTCTTGACAAGTACTGCAGAACCAGGATGGCAGCAGGTTGATAGCGAGGGACTGGAAGATCAGCCCATTGAATGGATTTGAAAAAAAAGAGAGCGAGAGAGAGAGAAACCACTTGGAGTAGCCCTTTTGTGGCTTTGCATATCAGTTCCTCTAAATGGTTGGTTTTTATTTATGTATGTATGTATATATGTATGTATTTATTTATTTATTAAAAATTTCAGAGATTACCTTTGAGCACAAGTGCTCATTTACAAAGGTTCCAGGTCAAATACATAGTCACAAAAAACATTACAAGTACAATAAGCAGTTACAGAGGAAATGCATTCAAGTCAGGCTCGAAACACCTAAGACAGAACAATTACATATAGTTTTGAAGAAATCCATGCAGATCATTGTATAAAAAATCATGGGTTATATATAGACAGAAACCAAATAAAATAGTTTAATGGTTACAATTGCATTGGATTGCAAAGGCAGATTTTATAAACATCTTTTAAACTTCTGAAACTAGGGGAGACTCAGCAATGTATCAGGCAATTTGTTTAACCCTTTAGTGGGCCTGACAGCAAATGACTGGCAGCCGAGAATGCCATCAAAAAGGAGGCTTAAGGGTATGCCTGCCATGTTCCTGGTGTTGTACCAGTTGGAGACAGTGCAGAAGCAATTTGTTAAAGCAGGAGGTGTTACATCCAGAAGTGCCTTTCTGGCTAGTAAACTATCTGGAGCTTTATTCTGCTTGGTAAAGATAGCCAGTTAGTGAGTGTGTAAAGGGTACAATTATGAATGCAGTTATCTGCACCATGTACAAAGCAGCATGCCTTATTACAGCTTTCCATGTGTGTCTTCCTCTCCCAAATTTGCACTAATAAACTTGAAAGCCATAACATGAGTGCATATCAGCATGTGTAGCTCAATGCAAATCATTGTGTAAGGCAGGCTAATGAGGCCTTGCCAGGGCCAAAAGTTACCCTACAACATGCTGTTTCATTTGTTCCAGTGCAGACTGACTGCAACAAATTGCCTGCTTCTCCTGCATGCCATGTCTGAGTGCACCAAATGTTTATATTGCATTGTGTCCTAGCCACTAAAGGTGCCCAAATTGATGAAATTCCCACACATACAGCAGACGTGGAGAATCAGAAGGTCCCAATGCACACATGCAACATGTGCATCATGCATAGGAATCCCAACAAGGGTGTTTTTTGTGACCATCTTCCCTTCCTTAAAGAGCTAGTGTACTGCCAGAAATGTATATTCATTTTTAAAAGTAGTCAGCTATTACTGTTTATTTCAGAGGTACTTTTTTCATTTCTTTTTTGCAAATTAAAATATTTTCTACTTGCCAATACTAGCTGTGATGTATGGAACATCACTCTGCCTGGAGGCTACCATCTATCTAGTTCTATCTTTCTTCCTACCTCATCAACATTGCTACTGTGAAATCACAACTGCTCAGGATGAAACTCACAGCTGCTGTCAGGTCAGTCACTTGTGATGTCACAGTGAGTGAGGTCACAATGCTAGTTAGATATGATGGGGAATAAAACTAGATATGTCAGCAGCCAGGTAAATCACTGCTCTTCACATCCAACTTAGTACTTTCAGATACAAAACTTTTAGTGAGCAAAAGGAAAAAGAAAACTACTTCAGGAATAAAATAACTGACTACATTTAAAAATGAATAACATTTTCTGTTTGTTGTTTTTGGTGCTACTTGCTGTTTAAGGCAGCTTGGGGTTGTTCTGTGCACATGCTGCAGCTGACTGGGGTGGCATGTTCTAAGAGCAGGGAAATTGCTCATCTGTGGAGAATCTGCTGAAAATAATAGATGGTCGTCAGGATGCTGATACAGAGATTTTCTTGAGCATTGGTGAGTTGTTCACCATCCTAACCTCGCTCATGTGTTCTGAAAATCATGCACCAGGTTCACAGGTAGGACTCAGTCTCCAAACTCTCCGAAATTCAATGGATAGTATCTACACATAGCCCTAACATTGGTCCCCCCTAATAAAATTCTCTACTATTAGCACCTCTAGCTTTTGCCTACATGGGATACTATTTTAGCTTAGTAGCAGTCAACCAAAAACCCAGATTCAGCATCTTCTCCACCAGTAGGAGTTTTGTGATTGATTGTGGGGGATAATCTCTGAGGCACTCCACAGTCATGATATCATGGGTTGTGTACACCTGATAGGTTGCTTGATGCACATGTGGCTTGAAGAAAGTCCATCCCCCACCTGAGAAGGGGGTCTTCTCCCCTATGGTCAGTTCTTATGTGCATCAAGACAGGTTGCAGCACACTCTAGAGCTCCAGTGTACTTCTTGTAAAGAACAATGTTTATTATAAAGAACAACTTCATTACTAAGGTAAGAAGCCACCTGGCTAAGCCATTTATTAATATCCTACAACTAAGATCAAACAAGACCACAACAGTATGTTTCTGCAGATATGCAACTGTTTAAAATTGCAAAACTGGCAGTTTTAGAGATGTTAGCACTGCAGCGTCTACTAGCATTGGTTGTCTAGGAAAATGTTAGCTCAGAAATTGCCAGCACAGTATTCAAATTATGAACATTATCACATTGTGCAAGAATAGAGATTATCAGCTACCTGAACACCCCTGCTAGCAGTGCCAGGAACTAATATAATATCTGACCCACATAATTGAACACAAGGGAGGCAGCATAGCACAGCGGTTTAAGGCTCTGAGCTGCAAATCTGGAGACTTGAGTTGAATCCCACAGCTCTCACTTGCAAAAGGTACTCTCAAACTTACTCAGAAAAGTTTCCTTGCACTAGAAAATGCTTAAAATGCCTAAGCTGGATTTAGACATTACTGGAATTCAGTGGCACTAAATCAAAGCACTCGCAACCACTTTGTGCTATTTTCTACCCAGAAACAGTCCCACGGAGAAAAGGAAGCTCTATGGACCAAAATGGAGCCACCCAAATGTTATTTTATGGCCCCAGGTTCTCAAACAACTTCTAGCAGCATCTCATCACCCTACTTCTTTTTTTGTTTCCAAATCTCCTGGTACATGAGAGCTGCAAGTTGACTGGCTCTCAGCTCTTGCAAGATTTCGGCCACCATCTTAGATGAGGGTAAGAAACAAGATTGACTAAATCCAGCATATCTTGCAGTGGAGAATGGGGCTAGCAATTGCTGCAGCTTCTCAAGGCAAAGTCCCCTAACTTTTAACACTGACCATGACAGAGAACTGAAGAAACATGTTTTACAGAAAAAAAAAAAATGCTTCTGCCCCAAACTGTGTCCTATTATGCAAGCAGCAATGCTGATGATTCCTCCATCAGTTTACCACAACCAAACCAAGGATAAGCTAAAGCATTCTGCCCCCCCCCCACCAAAAGGCACATGCCTTCATTAACCCAGAGATAACCAAGGCATACAAAAAGGGCCAAAAATGATACACAGCACTCTACTATATTGGGTCAACATACAAGGAAGTTTGATTAAAATAACTATTCAGGAAATAGTGAACTTTAATAGTAATTTCTTTCACTAATATTCAGTTGTTTTTTTTCTCTCTTAAAGGCACAATCACATCTTAATTAAGGAGTTGCTACTATGTACTGTGTATGACAAAAGTAATGCATACCAATGTGAATGCATGACTTGGCCCTATTAATTTAATAAAGGGCTTGAACAAGATAGTTTATCACATTTTTGAAATTTAAAGAACGCTAAGTGTAAAGGATGCTAACAGAGCCATGTATTGTTTGAGATCTGTCACAGATGACCAAACAGATTCCACTGCCACAGTTACTTGGAAACCCCTACCAGCTGTCCCAGGAGCTCGGTACATCAGGGGCTACTACATAATTAAAGGATCTCATCCCTTACTTGGGCATATACTCTGAGCTCCCCTACATGCTGTTCAGAACAAGCATACCACCTTATTAAGATGCCTGACCCGGAGCCCTGCCAGCAGCTCCAGAGTCCATACATTGTTAAATTAGCAAGTGGCCACTTTAGAACATCTGGAGTACCCTGCCAGCATTCCAGACTTCTAAAATACTAAGTAATGTGCCACAATTCCCCATTACAAGCAGAGTAGCACCTGAAGTGCTCACTCAAGACATCACTACACAACAGTCTCTGAAGCATTTTTTCAGTCCCTCTGTGCCTCACCTCAAAATTACATGTTCTCTAGACTTTTTTTATGGCACATTATGTTTTTAAACTCACCATCTTCTTCTATCAAAAGGTAGAGGAAACTCCTTTATCATCTTTCTGACCAAAATACCATAAACAAGTAGGTCTCATGAGGAGGAGGAACACTGAGAGACTAACCTAACTTGCCTAACAAGATCGGCAGCCGCAAGAAAGAATATCGTGAGACTTGCTACTGTGATCTCGGAAAAGCTCTTCACTCACTCCTTATCCATGCGGGAATAAGGATGTAGGTGGCTGCCAGACAGGAGATTGCCTGAGAGTCACTGCTGCCATCTTGTGGAGAGCATAACTACACTCATAAACATTCAACCAGCACAAAGGGCGTTTGTTAAAAGCACCAACTGATCTGCAACAGCAGACCACAATGTGAATAATTAAATACAAGGGCAATGATTTGAAAATCAATTAACGCTGGGGAAAATACATTAGGGGCAGCACTATTACAACAGCTGTGGGAAAGGCAGCATAACACTGAGTCTCTCACTCACTCTAACCACATTTAAAGGGACAGTGCAGACTTTAATGCACAGGCACAGCAATAGCCTGTACAGTGCAGAACATTATTGATTACTGTGCAGGGGAAGAATTAAGGGAAATAATAAATAAAACAATATATCTAAATCCCCCCCCCAAAAAAAATCCTCTCTATGTACCTTCTCTCAGCTTACTGCAATGGCCAAAACAGAGAGCTGCAGCTGAACCAAGGTTGCAGCACACCCTACATGTCCAGCATATTTAACTAAATCTAAAGGCAATGGTAAGACTCATAATATTTCAGTATAAGCCATATATACAAAAATTATAGGATGATTGCCACTAAATACAGGATGCTATCAAAATCCAGCATTCTGGTTATCAGTTTGTGCTTATACCACTAGAATATAAGAGGCAAAAAGTACATAAAACTAATGCATGATGTATAGCTTCTGCATATATCACAACATTGGTTTACAAGGCTTTTAAATAGAACAGTGCAAGTTACAAGTAAGGAGACTGACTACTTGGAAGCCCCTGCTAGTGGTTCCAGGAGCAAATGACCACATAGTATACACTGGCCCATAAAATGTAAAGAAATTGACTACCTGGGTACCCCTGCTAGTGGTTCCAGGAGCAAACATCCATGAAGTATCCACTGGGCCTTGTAATGTAAGGAGATTTGACTACCTGGATACCCCTGCTAGCGGTTCCAGGAGCAAACATCCATAAAGGATCCACTGGGCCTTATAACGTAAGGAGATTTGACTACCTGGATACCCCTGCTAGTGGTTACAGGAGCAAACTCTTCCTAAGGAGACAAAAAAAAAGACTCATCAAATTACCTGTACAAAGAGAGCAAGGCAAATCTCAACCTGGCACCCCTTACAGCAGTGTCTGAGTACAGGACAGTGGTCCTACCTCCATTCCAGGTATCCCAGTTTCTGTGGCAGTTCACCATTCAAATGGCCTCCAGCTCCATAGTAGAACCCAACTGAAACGCAGCTTTCCACGACCTCCACACTACCATTGTACCCCATACAGGGTATTTAAGGCTGTGGACCAACATGGAGCTGACCAAAATGTTTGTTTTATGGCCCCCAGGTCCGAAGAAATGCCCAAATGACTCGCTCCTCTCCGCCTCGTCTCTTCCAGTCTGCTATCTTGCTCAGCGTGGGAGCAGCCCTTTGATTGGCTCCCAATGCTCACAAGACCTTGGGTGCCATCTTTCTGAGGTGCAAAACAGCAGGATCTCGCCATCGCAGAGATCTCGCGATAACTACTGCCTATGCTCCCAGCACGCTGAAATACATCAGCATTTCAACAAACAGGAGACAGACTGTGTGGTTAAGCTCTAGAAAGATACCCGAAGGGAAAAGAGGATAAGATACCAAAGACCAGTCAAACAGATCCACTTATCTGCCAGCTAGACAAATATACCATTCTCATTCCTTTCGAGACAAGACAGGGGCAATTACAACTACAGGCTACACTACTACAGGCAGCCATACCCCAAAAAAAAAAATTGCATCAGATATCACGCTGGAAGGGTTCCCAACCACGGTAGAGGAAACTACTCCCCCCGCAGAACCCAGTTGAAACAACAACTACTATTGCTACAAGCAAAGCAAAACTACCAAAACATTCCATTCGGTGACCGACTACTACTCTTCATGCAAGCATGGGAGCAAACCACACAAGACAAGTAATAAGACTAGGATATGTGATACAACTTTCTCGCATACCAACAAAGAACCTTCTAGTCCTATTCCCTGTGCTGAAAGGCATGTTACCCTGACACAAGTCCAAACAGTACTGACAGACTTACTGCACAACAAGACCATAGACAGGGTAAAACATTACAAAAAAGGGGAAAGGAGGATACTCCATATTTGACAAGGTACCCAAAAAGGGACCAGAGGGCTCCACCCAGTTCCAGACCTAAACAATTCTGTACAATTCACACCCTAGAAATGGAAACAATCAGGTCCACCTTCATGGTTATAAGCTCAGGAGATTACCTAACTTCATTACATTTGTAGGACACTTACATCACATTACAAATTCTGTCTATTTCACATATTGGGAAAACAATACCAATACAAGTGTTACCATTCAATCTACCATCAACCCCAAATGTGTTCACGATGGTAACAATAGCATTTGCAGCAAAAAAAAAAAGAGTTAAAGGCATGCAAGTAATACACTTTTGAACAACCAGTTGTTCAAGACCAGAACAGTACAACAGTCCGTTTGAAAACAAATGTGGTAGTACACTGCCTACAAAATCACAGCCGTGTAATAATCTATCAAAAAGCTACCTATCATCCCTAGCCAGTCTATATATAGTCTAGGCTTACTGATCAACACAAATCCGGGTCTCAGTGACCCAGTAAATGCCCAAGTCTGCTCAATTATTGCACAGAATACACAATTACAGAAACGCAGAAATCCAGAACTTCACACAGTTTCACAAGTACTGGGAGTAATATCATCATTGATAGACATAGTGCCATGGGCCAAGTGCAAGAGGAGACCTCTCGTACCATTCTTGAGCAAACAGGGCCCAGCGCATGACATAGGCTTGGTACAGACATTAACACTTTCACCCTCCCTGATGGCACTAACATCGGCCAGACATGGAGGAGAACTACAGGCACACTCATGCATACCCCCACTCCTAACATTCTACACTGACAGAATATCCCTTAGACCTAGAATGTCATTCTGACCAATAGTATCATAGACAGTCCACATCAACCAAACTATTGAAATATCTGCAGAACCCCCTCAGGGGAAATACAAAACAAACCCTTAGCTTAAAATGCTGGGTATGAAAAGGGTACTTAGCACATACCTATCAATGACAGGGGAAATATACAAAACAGACTGCTTGTAATGCTGCATGGAAAAGGAAAACCAGCTTCAAAATCATTGATTGCCATGTACCTTAAAACAGCAATCACGGAACCATACAGAGTGAATAAATTGACTGCACCAACAAGTCTGAAGGCTCACTCTACCAAAGCAATCGCAACTTCCTGAGCAGAGGAAAAATGGGAATACCGCAGAGAAAATCTTTAGCAGCATGTAAGGACTAGGTACAAGACAGCATGTCTGACCAACCCTAGCAGAGGATTACTGCTTTTTAATCACCCATGATGTCATGACTATGGAGTGCCTCAGAGATTATCCCCCACAATGGTAAATAACTCACCTGGTAAAGGTGATTGTGGGGGACTACATCTCTGAGACACTTCACATCCCACCCAACAGATGTGTGAAAGACTCAACAAGTTTTCATACATTGTATGAATGTATGATATTCGCTATTACAAATTAGCAGGTTTGAACATCACTGACATCTATATGTATAGTGCAACAACAAAATAAAGTTATACAACAATTTTCTACCGCTAAGTGGTCACCACATATCTACACTCATTAACAGCAAAAGGTATTAACAGAGTATTGTTACAGATACAGCTTTGAAATACATCGAACTGACCATAGGAGAGCAGAGCCCCTTCTCAGGTGGGGGATGGACTTTCTTCAAGTCACATGTGCATCAAGCAACCTATCAGGTGCACACAACCCATGATGCCATGACTGTGGAGTGCCTCAGAGATGTATTCCCCCGCAATCACCTTTACCAGGTGAGTAAACTACCATTGTCTTTCTCTAGCAGGAAACCCCTGCTGGCTAGAGGGATTTGTAAGTGACATTACGTAGCTAATCATGATGGTTACTTTCCATGGCACAGACTTGAGACACTGATTTCAGAATATTATGAAAAGGGCCTTTTTTGTTTGGCAGCACTGTTATATTTCATCACTCAAGGTTTTGGTACCTAAAGAGCAGAAGCATGAAAAAATACTGCGTACAGTTCAGTGTATGAGGGGGCATACTCATATGGACATTTGGTGTTATGTGTATACATCCATATTTTTTCTCCTGTTTTTTTTTTTCTGGCTCCTCCCTTCCCCCACTTGTCACCTTTCAGCTTTCTTTCTTTACCCGCTTAACAACCACTCTCTTATTTTCAAATATTTTTACCTAATAATTTGTTAGTATATCTATTTAATTGCCTTTCTGTTGTTTGCTTATGTGTAGCACTTTCGGAACATCAGTTTGTAATGATTTGCACACATGAGCACCACCATGGGATGTTTGTGCATTCATAACTTTGGTATTTTACCATTTATAACTTTTCACTGAATTATATCAACTACTGTACTGCTGCTCTAAAAGGACCCAAATTGTTGACCACCACTGCCACCGGTCAAAGACTCAGTCCAAGATGAAATGTTGGGGTGGATAGTCTGGCAGTGGTCGGGGCCTTAATGTTTAAATAAAACCTTTAAGCACACAGTTTTGGATTCAAAGTGCTTTGTAGTGTCACTGTTTTTCTTCCTATGATATTTTTTAACATAATCTGTGTTTATAGTGTGCACATTAAGTCCTGAAGCAGCTGATATTTTTGTGTTGGTTGTGCACACATGTATTAGATCCCACTTCGTGACTCAACAGCATTTTTACTTCTAAGTCTATCCTAATGGCTCCCATTCCCCCAACACTATTTTGCTTCCCAAAATTTAGTCTTACCTTTCCTATAGTATCAGTTTGTGCCTGGTCTACAAAAGGCCCAGGAAGCCTTACCTACACACATGGGGATTTGTAGGGAGCATTCAGCAGCACATAGGCCCCTCTCTACACATGTAGCTTTCCCCATGCATCCACAGCTTGAGATGTGTCCCCATGAAGAGACCATCCCAATCTACATGTTTATCCCTACTAACATTTTTAAGAACTGTTTGTTACATGTTAACACTGCTGTATTATGTTATTACATCAATGTACTGAGTACACTGTATAATGTATACATTAATGTATTGTTTTTACATCAGTGTAAATGTAGAAACAAATATTTCTGCAATTTTACATGCTAAAAGCTGGTGCTTTATACTGTTGGAAAAGTGACGGTAATATCTTTCTAACTAGACACAGCATGAGTGTCTAGCATGTAAGTTACAGAAGACATTGACTTATAAATTTGCATTAATATAAATGCAATAAACTGATGCAAAGATTAGTGTAGAAATACGAAATGTTGCATTGTCATGCCACAGCCATAATCACATGATACCAAGCTTTTATTATTATTTATTTATTGAATTTTGTTGACCCAGTAAGCCCACTGGGCCTAGAAGTCCCTTTTTCAGGGCCGACCGGGGTAAAGATGGAAAGCAAGTGAAATTAAACCAGATTAAGCTGTTGGTGGTATTTTTAGTGAATGGGAGAAATTTGGCCAGGACACTGGGGAAATTCCCCTACTCTTTTTCGATAAGTGCCATGGGATCTTTAGCATCCACCTGAACATAACACCTGAAAATAATAATAAATCCCTATCTCTACCAGTTCCAATGTTTGCCGATTCTAATGATAATTACTTTGAAAGAGGCAACTTTATAACTGTTGGGGATGGGAATTAATGTTTTGTAATGAAATCTTGGAGTAAAGCGGACATGTCTGTCATGTTGCTATAATTGTCAGGCACCAATGCACATCAAACCAATGGGGATGGACAACGCTTGATCTAATACTAGCCATTACTTTGGAAGATACTTGTGCTTTTTCATCAAGGTGAACCACAACCTTTTGTTTAACAGTTTAATTATTTATTTAGAAGTTGTTGACTAGGCAAGGCACACTGAGTCAGAGCTAGTTTCCATGTGAGACCAAGGTGGGTTGGGGCAGGGGGATGCAAGAGAGTGAGGTATAAAAAAACAGAACAATTAGTGCAGTGCAAACAAAAAATAAAGAGCAACTAATATACAGAATTAATGTTAAGTATGAAAATAAAAGAATTAAGGTGCAGGTAATATTCAACTGGTGTGGTAGGTACCAGCACAATAATAGGGATTTGCTAATACAGAGATCATGTACAGGTATCAAGAATGTGCATGGGGTGGATTTTTTTTATGTTTGTATTTGTCTCTGGTTTTGTATTAATTTTTTTGTTTGTTTTGTGCATTTCAGACTTGTTTTGATTGTTAATGATGACATAAAAGCAATGATTTGATAGGTTTCAATGAAATGTGCAAAGTTCCCAGTAAAATATGCCTTCGTATAATGAACAGTACTTCAGTCACAGCCAGCTTGGTATGGTCTAACAAAATACACATGTTCAAGAGAGCTATTTGTATTTGTAAAAAGTGTAGTATTTGTGTGCAATTGCCCTGAATTGTATTTGTTTTGCAGAGCCCTAAAGGTATGATAGGAGAAGGGTATTATCATATTTACAAATAAATAATAAACAAGAATGAGAAGAAGATTAAGAATGTGCATGTGTATGCAATTCTGTGCTTATGGCTTCTTATATGCATTGTATTTCAAAGTGTTTTACAAGAAAATCTCTTTGACAGAGAGAAATGGGGATTATCATTGGGGTGAACAGATATTAATTAGAGAGGAGGAGTTCTTTAGGAAAAATGGGCTACTTAGTCTGGGAATGTTGAGCAGGAGAGACAATTTGTGTATGGGTTGCTTTCAGAGTTATGTTCAGAGGAGGGCAACCAAAATGGTGCAGGCTCTGCACCAGAAGACATACAAAGAGAGACTAAAGCAGCTTAATATGTATACCCTTGAGGAAAGGAGGAAGGGGGGGACATGATAGAAACTTTCAAGTACCTCAAGGGAATTAACAAAGTCCAAAGGGTAGCATCCTTCAGAAAAAGAGATGTGCAAGAACAAGGGGGCACAATTTGAAGATAGAGGGGGGACAGCTCAGATGTAATGTCAGAAAGTATTTTTTCACAGAGAGGGTTGTGGATGCATGGAACAGTCTTCCTGAGAGGCTGTGGAGTCAAGAACAGTGAAGGAATTCAATAATGCATGGTACAGACATAAGGCAATTCTAGTGGGGGGTAGGAGGAAGTAAGCTGTTAGTTAACTAAGATCTGCAGCTTATCCATCAGATAGGGAAATGGGCAGGCTAGGTGGGCCAAACGGTCCTTATCTGCCATCAAATTCTATGTTTTCTATGTTTAGTTGGAGTATAAGCTTGCAGATGCACTTTGATTATTTATCTATGAGCAAGTTATTGCTTTCAGGGACATAGAAACCAATCCCAGACCAGAAAACAATTCAGCAGAAAATAGGTTTGATATCCAAAATTGATTTAAGGTGGGTGGATTGAAATTAGCTTATTTAAATATATGCAGTCTTTTACATGAGAAGCATAAATTAGAGACCTGGATGCAAGTATATGTTCCAGACAGTTTGGTTATCAGTGAGTCCTGGTTAAAGGAGTGGTACACCCATAATTTGCAAAAACATATGTTGTGCAGTGTTTTCATTTGTACGTGAAGTCCTAGTGTGTCCTTCCCTCTGTCTGCTATTAGGAGTTTTTCCTAAATTAGGCTGCTAGCTTTATGGCAGTTTTACAACCCCTGGGGATCTCCATCTAGGTGAAGTTTATTGCTTTCCTTGTTCCTACAATGCTTCCTGTCTCATGTGACAGTGATGTATCCAGGACCAGAGATTCAGCAGCAAGCACTGCTTTACAATTAGCTCACAACAGTAGAGATGGCTATATTTTAAAAACTGTATAGAGTTCAGCTTAGTGACTGCCCTCATTATAAAGGTATTTTTGTTGTGAACAATTGTGACACTGGTTGTGTATGTGTAACTTGAATGGTTTTCAAGATATGTACACTTGTTTGGCATATCTCCTAGAGTGTTCACACAGAGAAAAAAAGTGCATCTGCACACATGCCAAAAAAATCTAAATATCTTGAAAATTATACAGGCTACACAAAAACAACAAGCAACAAAGTTGTCCAGGACAAAAATAATTTTACAATGAGGATAGTCACTAAGCTGAACTCCTTACACTTTTTTAAATATTTGCCATCCGAAGTGGGAAATTTGTTAAAAAACATGGAATTTTAGTTAATTAGATAGCTATATTTTAAAAACTATACAGAGTTCAGCTTAGTGACTACCCTCATTGCAAAGGTAATTTTGTCCTGAACAACTTTACTGCTGGTCATTGTTGTGTTGTGTAACTTGTAACATTTCCAAGATATTTAGGTTTGTTTTAGGTTTGTTTGGCGTGTGTGCAGATGCACTTGCAAACAGCAGACACTTTTTTCTCTCTGAGTAAACACTCTAGTAGACATGCCAAACAAATGTAAATAACTTGAAAACCATACAAGTTACATATATGCAACCAGTGTCACAATTGTTCACAACAAAAAGACCTTTACAATTAGGGTAGTTGCCAAACTGAACTCTGTATAGATTTTACCATATAGCCATCTCTGCTGTTGTGAACTGATTCTAAAGCAGTGCTTGCTGCTGAATCTATGGTCACTGTCACATGAGACATGCATTGTAGAAACAAGGAAAGCAATAAACTTTGATGAGATGGAGATCCCCAGGGGTTGTAAAACTACCAACATGCAAACAGGCTAATTTAGGAAAAACTCATAATAGCAGACAGAGGGAGTGACACAGTAGGACATCACACACAAATCAAAACACTCTTCACAACACATGTTTTGCAAATTCTGGCTGTACTACTCCTTTAACAGATAAAGCTGCAGGAAACGTAGTAAGAGTTGATGGATATAACTCCCATAGAAGAGGCCGAACAAATTGGGGGGCTTATTATTTATTTTAGGGATAATATTAAGGCTGAAGTATATGATACAGCAAAAGTTTCTTTGGGATGTGAAAGCATGTTTACTGAAGTGGTATTAAGTAACACTAAAAAACTGCAGTGGGCTGTATTTACAATCCTCAAAAGGTTAAAATACTGGGACTTGAAGGATTAATAAATGTGTTGGGTAATTTTAGGGGACTTTAAATGGGTGGGTTCTGAAAATAATAAGTAGAAAAAATGTTATGCACAAAGTGAATACTGTCCAGGTTATAAATGAAGTAACAAGAATAAACAATCAGACCAGCCTGGACTCACTAATTGACTGGGTATTAGTAAATAATGTTAGAAATGCATTGAGTGCTGGGACAATGCCCGATTCAGTTAGTTACCACATGCCAGTCTATTGTCTCTGGAGCAACAAGAGACCTAAGGAAAAAGGTAAAATAATAGGGTCCCTAATAGTCAATCGATCATTTTGATTAAATTAATAAAATCTCAACTGTAAAGGATATAAAAACAGGTAAAAATATTGGCCCCATAGAAGTCAATGGGGCATGCTCATGCAGCCTTCATTTTGTGGCATCACAAAACAGGGCTGCGTAGGCCGACGTGGGAGTGTGGTTTTAGGACCGGAAAGTCTGACCTCTTTTTGCCAGCATGCTGAAACAAGAATTTATGAGTGCAATAACTTTTAATCAACATGGAATTTGTATGCCAAACTTCCTGAGAAGATTACTGAAAAGGTCAGTCATCAACCAGGCTGTGGCAGGCAGCCACTAGGAAACTGCCCTTTAACAATCTGTAACTTATTTTGTTTCCGGCAGTTGGCAGCTTCTATGGTTCACTAAGGTGATCTGAGGAGCAAGGATGCTACAAGGCCCACAATAGCTCCTATACTAATTCATAGGATAATAAGTCAAGTTATACTCTGATGTTATAAGGTTATCAAGTCATTTTTTTGAATTCTGATTTGTTTTTGCTGATGATTACTTCTGTTCTACTCTTTGGATTTGCCCCCCCCCCCAGATTGCCTTCTGAGTTAACAGCTTTGTGAGTCAATAGCTCAGACAAGTATGGGTAATCAGGAAGCAGAAACCTTGGCAGACAGTAAGTTCCATAACAGACCAAAAACAGCCTCTAGATGCAGGAATGTGCTGAATGGGCTCCCATTAACACCCAGCTCAATGATTAAACAGGTGCAGGAATGTGATGAATGGGCTATCATTAACATGTAGCTCAGTGACCAAGTATTGTTAATAGCCATAGCACAGCAGCTGGTGATGTGTGACAGATATTGGAGAGATCAGAGTGAACTTTGCCAACATCTACCAGAAAAATGTGGTGGATCCATGGGGTTTTCAAATGGTTCTGACACTAGATGCAGCCTGTTTCTGTTTTTTGGCTCTCAACTTTCAGACCAATGACTGAGCATCCAGAATGTCATCAAGCAAGGAGACGGAGTGAGTCCCGGGGCTGACACCTACCACAGAAACACCATTCAAGTTCCTCAGCTTGGTTTCTGCTGAGCTCCATTCTCAATTTTCAAGCTACTCTGGGACAAACAGGTAGTGACAGCAGGTCAGAGATGTAGTGGGTAGTGCAGGAAATGAGGGAAAGAGAGCTCTGACCTGCTGTCTCTGTGTGAAAGGTGGGCATAAAACAGAGAGGGAGGACACAGCAGGTGGGGAGTACTGTGGCTGCGATCCCCGTTCTATAGAGATTACTGACACAGCAATCAGTAGCTCGATGGATCGTAAGTTTAAAATTTTGAGTGTGCTGTTGGGCTACTTGAATGAGATAACCAGTGGAAACAGTATAGTTAGTGAGTCTTGTGCACTAAAGAAATTTGGCTTATTCACTGAAACAGCAGCAACTCGATCACCTATAAGATCCAAGTTCCAACAGTCTTTCAGCATTTCCATGGTTGGGACAGCACTAACTGCTCCTAAAATTATTCAATATTCACATTTTAAGTTAGTATCTGACTGAATATGAATAGTGGAGAGAGGGCACTATTCGCATACAAATCGAATACGAATAGAATATTCATCACATCCACAATAATAATCACTGATTAGTCACTGAAGAGGTTTTTAACAAAAATCAAAACAGATTTGGTTTTGTTAAGTGGGATGTCCTGGGAAACTGTGAAGAAGTAAATAGTCCACTTGAACACTTATTAGCTCTGTACAGTGAAGTAATTAACAAACATGCTCCATTAAAAAAGAAAATAAGCCGGTCCAGTGGCATTGAATGTTGAGGCACTGGACACCACACCTCACGCCATGCCAGCAACCCAGGTTCAGGATCGAGCTCCAGTCAGTGGGGGTCGGCAGGGACAGAAGATGATTAAGCTTCCAGAGAACTGCTCTCCTCTCCTCTCCTGGTGGGTGGGTGGGTGGGTGGGCTGGCTTCCTTGCTGTTTTGTGACTCCCAGTGAAGAGCTGGGGTATCACCACTAGTAGGAGTCACATGTAGGGATGTGGAGGGGCTGGCAGATGTCCTGCAGATGGGAGTGGGAACATACCCATTGTGCACTGGACATTATTGCATGTTCATGCCTCCAGGACCAGAAACAAGGAAAACCCTAGCACCCGGACAGGTGAAGGTAGAGCCAGTGAATGATCACCATGCCCTCTGCGGGTCTGACCTGGCTGGTCTCTGACTTTCCTCCACTCCCCGGTGGCCCTTCTAGATTCTAGACAAAGCACCTGAGGAATTACAGGCAGTCCCACTGCAGGGGGCTCAGAGTCGAGGGGCAGGGAGGTTGGTGGAATTGGGGGAGAGTGTATCTAGTGGAGAACTAGTCAGGAGGACATCATGCTGGATGAGATATGGTCAGTCTGAGTGTCCCACTGGAGAGAGGTCGAAGTGACCGGTGATCAGAGGATAAAGAAAGTTAAAAAAAAAAAAGAAAAGAACATAACATAACATAACATGAAACACAAAAAAAAAACTATCTAGTTAAATAGGGAATTAATGGATATATTAAAGAGTAGAGATACAGATTGGATAAACTTTATATGTACTAATAAAAAAGAAGACTGGAACATCTGGGTTCTATGTGATAATAGCGACTGCACAAAGGTGATCGCTATTATTCTGACCTGCATTATTGCCAAAAACAATTTTGGTGATATGCAGAAAAAGGCTACCAGGAATTATGCATGTGGAGGGGCTGTACTCCCCCCACATCCCCAAAATAAAGATTCTCAATTCCAGGGGAGTGCATGTTGAGGAGGGGTCACATCCAGGCTCAAAAAAAAAAATAAGTCCTGCAGCTGCAGGAATCACAAAACAAAACAAAACACCCACCCCAGTCCCAAACACAGGACCTGCTCTGTCGGAGCCATGCACCCTACCCACCACACAGAAGCAGGTTCCCCGTGGGTCACATCCCTGTCCCCCATCCCTCCACATCCTGTCGCCCACCCTCCCTTCCTGTCGCCCATCCTAGCTGTGCAATTGAAGCAGTCGCCATCCCCCTACTGTCTCCCATGATGAAACTGACATTATATGGGTCACCGTTATGATGGTAGCCCATATTTAGTTGCCATCATCACAGGCTACCGAACATCTTCAGGGAACTAAAGAATAGATGCAAAAAATCTAATAAAAAAGTAAAAATTAGATTATTATAAAAACAGAACAGGAAAGTAACTTTGGCAAAAAAAATCCTTCTGGGAGGGAGTAAACAACATAATTAAACCAAAGAAAAGAAAGGGAGGATATTGAAGGCCTCAAAAAGAATGATGAGGACATAAGAGGGAGTTTGATACAGCAAACTACTTAATTGAATTTTTTACTTATTAATCAGGTTATGCTAACAATTTTACTAACACAGATGTCATGTATTCTGTGACTTTTTTAAATAGACCAAAATTCTATTTTAAAGTGATTATGAAACATAAGGTATTTAACCAGTTAACCAGTTTAGATTTAACAAAAGTGTCTGGAACAGATCAAGTTGAGGTCAGATTTCTAAAATTTACTGCAGTAGAATTGGTTCTGCTATTAGAAAAAGTTATTTTTTATTTTATTTTATTCTTTGTTAACCGGGTATAGTGTCAGTGGCTCAACAGGTAGCACACTCACCTCTAAGGCTGGGAGATCAGAAGGCTGTGGGTTCTATCCCCACACCAGGCACTTGGGTTAATATCCCAATACTGACACTGTAGTACAGCATGAGAAGGGTGCTGCACTCCAGCGGTGCCATCTTTTGGATGAGACATTAAACCGAGGTCCCATCTGTCTGTTCTGGTGGTAGTTCAGGTGGATGTTAAAGATCCCATGACTCTTCTTGAAAAGGGTAGGGGAATTTTGTATTCATAACTTAAAAGAACATATAAACAAATCAGTATTTCTTCATACAAAATCATGAAAAAGGAGAAAACAGTATTACTTCATACTTTAAGCCCAAAATGTAAATAAAATACCATAAGCATACCCCCTCCCCCTCCCTACTAAAAGAGTTGGGGAATTTTTTATTAAATCTTCAACAACAAATAATAACAGACTGTGTTAAATTCACACAAAATAATCTATAAATCATAAAATAATAGAAATCAAATAAATATTACATTCATACGATGTCTAGCTTGCTTTTAACTAGTGCAGAGACCCCCCAAAATTAAATCCTAAATTGAAATAACCCTGCCCCGTCCCCTACTAAAGGAGTTGGGGAATTTTTATTTAAACTATAAGAAACAAATATATATAAATCAGTATTCCAGCACACTAACTCAAAAAAGAAAGATCAAAAGAAAAACATACAATACCCTGAGCTTACCCAACACCCCCCCCCACACACACACACACTAAAAGAGTAGGGGAGTTGTATTCATATCACAACAGAACGGGTGCACAAATCAGTATTGCTGCATACAAATTAAGACAGGAAAAAGGAAAAATGAGAAATGCAAAATCATATTGAATCTTCAACAACAAATAACTGAATGTGTTAAATTCACACAAAATAATCTATAAACAGAAATATAATAAAAATAAAATAAGTATTACATACAGACAATACCTAAGTAGCTTTAAACTAGTACTTAGACTCCCTAAGGTAAATCGTAAACTGAAATAACCCACCCCCCTTCCCTAGCTAATAACAGCCAGCCCCCCCCCCCGGTATAACAAATGGGGAATTGCATTATAACTGAACAGAAAATTACCCAGAGGACAGTTTTATGACACACTGAAACATATAATGAAAGAAAAATCAGTAGAAATAAAAATAACAATCATCCGTAATCTTGTCACTTCCAAAAGACCAAACAATGGTAGGAATACTGCGATCCAAATCCTCACCATCAACTAGAGCTAGTCAATACTGTGCCACCAAGACTGGAATACCCTGGTGGTACTGACCTACTTTCTGAAGGTCTGTGATTCTGAACTGCATTAGCAATCATGTGAAAAAGTTGTTCTTCAGTGTAACATATTTGTTGAATCGTGAGCTTACATCTCACATGCCATATGTAAAATTTGAAACAAACTAAAAAAAGCCAGAGTGTAACCCTATCATGTTTAGTCCACAAAAAGGGAAGGATTCCTAGATTTAAAATATCTAGGGTCAAATCATAAAAGGGTGATATAGGCCATTTAATACGTAAAAGATACCATAAGTTTTGAACAAAGGGGAAAAATAAAAATAAATGTTCCATTGTTTCTATAGTGGCCAAACAAGTATCCCTAGGGCAATAGTGATGCTTCACACTTTTGTGTTTTAAGTTACCTTTAACATTTAGTTTCCCATGTAAGGAAAGCCACATAACATCCCACATATATATTGGAATGTGGGGGGATGTTAACATCTTTCCAATCAACAGTTTGTCTGAAGCTGGTTTAGAATCAAAATATGCCATCTCTCAAAATAAAGTATTTATAAGGTGTATACAATTCTTTCCTATCATATTGAACACAATTTTCTGGTGCTAAACCCCAGCGTCTGATCTTTCCAAAACACACCTTTAAGTTCTCAGAGAGACTTTGCAGAGATCTTTGTTTATGCATGCAAGAGTGTGGAGGCCAAAAAAGAAGTGTCTCAGCAAGAGAGTCCTGTAACCATGGGATCCAAATCTTCCCAGAACCTGTCAATAGTGGTCTAAGATTAGTACTGGCAAATATTGTAAAGAAAAATACAATGGGGTTAACCATTTTAAGCCCTCCAAATCATCTATCCTGAAATAATAACCACCTCTTAATGTGATTCAGTCTGCTACCCCATGTACAAGAAAACAACAACTGTACAATTTAGTTTCCAGCTGTGGGGGCAGACTAAAAATTGCACTAAGGTATAAAAAAATAGGGAGTAAAAAGGTTTTAACCAGATACACTCGTTTTAATTTGACAGTCTCCACTTGTTCCAAATTGAAACCTTCTTTGTGCTATGGCCAGTCTGGAAGTCCAGTTTAATAAAGCTAAATCCCCTGTGCCAAAAAGAAGTCCTAAAATTGTACAGGTCTCTTTTACTATTGCATACCAATTAGTGTAGATTCGAGAAAATGTACCACACCAAAAGGAAGGCATTTACTTTTCTTGTAATTTACTTGGGTCCCCGTGGAATCTGTAAATTCCAATAGAGAACGTCCCACTAAAGCAGCCAATGTTAAATCTCCCACAATAAAACAACTATCAACCGCGTAGGCAAAACTTTTTATTTCCTCCGTGGTGCTAGAAAATGAAACCCCCTGGATATCTACATTATTGTTAATACAGCTAATTAATGGATCCAGTGTAAAGAGATACAGCAGAGGGCTAAGGGGACATCCCTGTCTAACTACCCAGGTTACCCCAAATTTCCTCCCTATCCACCCATTACAATAGGCTTGTGCGGTAGCATTTTTGTAGCAGGACTGTATCCAGGATATAAAAGTAGTTGGGATCCCATACCTGGCCAAGCAGTCCCAAAGATAACTATGGCAGACCTTGTTGAAGGCCTTCTCCTGGTCTAAGCTAAGGATAAAACCAGTTAATTCCCCTGACTCACCTCGAGGCAGAATTTCCCTCAATAGGAGTAAACTATCCGTTATTCTCCATTCAGGAATAGTGCATGTTTGAGAGGGATGAATAAGAGATGATGCACAGAGTAAAAGTCTGTTATTTAACTGCTTAGTGAATAATTTAAAGTCAGTGTTAAGTAATGTAATGGGGTGTCAATTAGAGAGATCCGCCCTGTCCCCGGTTTTGTACATAAAGATCACCAACCCATCCCCCATTGTGTCAGGTAAGGTCCCAGAAGAAATAATATCTTGAAATAATTATAAAAATTCAGGTAGTAAATGCTGCAAAATAATATTATAGAGTTCATATGGGATCCCGTCCGTTCCGGGGCAGAGCCATCCTTAGCCTGTGCCAAAGTGGCCATTATTTCGGATTGTGTAAGTGGAAATACATGTGTCTGTTTATCCAACAACAGAACTTGTGGCAGATGGCAACCATCCAACCATGCCATCTGGGTATCATGAAAGGGCTCATGAGTGCTAAAAAGAGAACGTACGTGATCATCTGCAGCCATCAAAATATCAATTTTTGTACTACAAGTAGTTCCCTGAGTATCCTGAAGTGTAGTCATCCATTTCTGATATTGCTGTTGAGCACAAAATTGATATGGGTTCATGAAATCCTGTGATCCTTGTGTTCCAAACTTACATTCCTGTTCCAAGGATTTAAGTCTGCTATACTGAAAGTCATTGATTTTCTTTTTAGTTTCCACCAGATGTGCAAGAATACGTACATCACCCTGGAAAGCCTGAAACACAAAAGTCTGGAATTGTGTCTTATATATCTGATATAGGTCTCTCTTAAATTTCCCATTCAACATTCCAATGTGTTGGAAATACTGTTTTATCTCGTTTCGTCTCCTCCCACCACTCTTGTGAAATGTCATATAACATTTTCACCGATTTGCATGCTTCAAGTAAAGAAATCAAACCTTCCTTAACAGTCAGGGAAAGACAGAAGTTCCAAATTCAGCCACCAATATCCTGGTCTCTGCTGCATCCCATCATAATTAGAGACAGAAATCTCTATTATAGCATGATCTGAGGGAGCAACTGGGAGGATGTTGGCATGTTTAATCTCTGAAGAAGGGGATATAAACCAAAAATCAATTCTAGTAGCTAGACTGCCATGAAAAAAGGTTTTATCTGGTTTTCCAAAATGAGCACAAGCATCTATTAACCCAGTTTGAGATATCAAGGCATTCAAACAGTTAGTGTCACAGTAAATTTTTTGGATCTGAGGGCCCCTGTCTTTGAGGTATAACACACAGTTAAAATCTCCCCCTAGAAAAACATATCTAGTGGTGTATAGATATGGCTGTATAGGATGGAAAAGTTCTATTCTGGCTGTTTTTGTTTGTGGAGCATACACAGTGATGAACTGGCAAGGTAACTCATAAAGAGTGACATCTATCAGCAGGGCATGGCCTGGAAATGTATCTACAGATTGTGTAGATTTCACAGAGGGGGCATTTATACAAATACCAACACCACTACAAAGGTCATCCCCGATGGACCACTGGGCCACCCCTCATTTCCACCCCAAAGAGGCTTTATCCATCTCTTGCCTGGTATGTAGCCTAGTATCCTGAAAAAAGACCACATCATAAAAGGCGGATTCAAATAATGCATATATCAACAGCTGTTTCCTCTCAGACTGAATGCTATTAGTATTCAGGGAGGCCATTTTGATTTCATTCAACTCATCCATACCAATAGAGACAGACAGGGTTTAGAAAAAAACTTTAGAGAAAAGAAATGTCAGAAACTGAAAGTAATTATGATTTCTTATTGACCCATTTATGGGATCCCATTCTAGATTTATTTTTTGGAAGGGTGTTTAAATCCTCTGTGGAACGTTCTGTGTCAGATCCCCCATCTGCTTGGGAGGAGTGAACCGAAATACAATCCGATTCAGTTCCCTCATCTGGATCCTCTCCCTGTAAAGTTGAAAAAAGTATTGTGCAGGGGGAGATGGAAAGCTTCTGAAGTGGAGGCCATAGTTTTATTCCGTAAACTCCTTCTCTGATTGTTAACAATGGTAAAAGCTCCTTCCGGTGGAAGAGGGGAAGGCATAATACCTGTGTCTGTGGGTAGCCCAGAAACTGCAAGCCCATCCCCAGCAGGAGGTAAGCTGGAAAGCAGGTTCTCCTGAGGTCCGGATGGTGGCAGTGTATCAACTGGAATCTCATTTAGAGGGACAGAGGGACCTTCAGAAGGTGTTCTGCCAAATTGGGGGAAAGCCCATGCTCTTGTTTTCATGGCAATATTTAAATAGTAATCCTGAATCATAAAATCTCTATCAGCAGTATTATGAGCTGCCCAGGGGCAGTCCAGGAAGGAATGGTTCTCTTCACATAAGCTGCACTTAGCAGGATAATGACAATCGGACATGACATGTCCCAGTTCCCCACATTGTGCACACTTTAGTGTGTCACAGGTTCTGCTTAAATGTCTACTGGAACCACATTTGTAGCAATGCTGTGGTTGTCCAGGATAAAAGATGAAACCTTTATCCTGGCCAAGGTAGAAACAACTGGGAAGATGTTGGAGCCCCTCCTCAGTCTGTGATAAAGTCACTTTGTACCTCCAACCTCCATTCCAAAAACCTTCTGAGCCCAAAATTGGTTCTGGGTTTCCCTGGATTTTACAGCGTTTCTCAAGTCAGTATGTGATATCCACAATATTCACTCCCTCATTCCTAAAAAGAACTGTGATCACTTTAAAAGTTTGTTTGGTAAGGGGTATGGCCTGGAAATGGGCCCAGGCAGGATTTGTTTTAAAGAGAGCGTAGTTCATCCAAAAGCGATTTAGGATGTCAGGAGAATGGAAACTAATGTTGTATGTAGACTCCCCTGGGGTATGAATCAAAGCATACACCTCAGTGGGAGAAAAACCAAGCATCTGTTTCAGCAAAACTTTCCCCACATAAAAACGATAAGGCATGGTTTCAACAGACCCCAAGAACCATAATCTAATGGCACTGCGGCATTTAGCTAGAGAGACAGGCTTCTGAAAAAGGCTGGCATATGTGGGATCTGTCAAAGTCGGGGGTACAGTTTCAGTATCTGGAAGCACATCAGGAAGTACAACGGACTTCCCCACTTCCTGAGGAGGAACTCAGTCCATTTGTGAAGCTTCAGGGGACCCCTATTGTGGGAGGATCAATGCAGGGGAAAAAGTTATGGAACCAGAAATGTTCAAAACAACTGGCACTGTGTCGGCTTCAGAGGTCACAAGGGGGAATGTAGCCCACTGCAGGGCTCAGAGCCGAACCACGGTGTGAAGCACTGGAAAGGGACTCATCCTGGCCACCTCCGTTTAGGAGGAGTCTATCCCCTATTCCCCCCGGGACCCTTCAGAAACAACAGAGCCCAGGAGCAGAATTTTGGGATCTGCAACCCACTGATCTGCCTCACTCTGGATCTATCCAGCCTGTTACAAGGCTTGCTCTGTGGACCACTGAAAATCCTACCGTAAACAGGCATCAATCTCTGTCTCCAACTTCGCTGAATCCGAGGCTAATGCACCCTGTGGCTGTGCGGCCGCAACAAATACCTTTGCTGAAAAATCTGTGGTAGGTGACAGCAATCCATGCAAACAATGTTTTCTCTTTTTCTCTTCTATTGCATAAAGTTTAATAGCCTTGTAACCCACTTCTGCTGTGGTAAATAGATTCTGCTTCAATCGTACCATGTCGTTGATATCCTCGTCCTTTGCTACAGGCATAGCACCTGCAACAGGACATCCAAGAGATCCAAATAAAAGCATGGTGGGGGAATCAGAAGATCCCCTGTTTTCGGCAGCATCTCCACCATTATCTACCACTGCCGAAAGTGGGGGATGAGGTACAAAGCTGGCCACCCAGAGGGTGCCTCCCAGCCATACCATTCTCCCCACTATGGTGTGCAGGCTTGCCATCAGTAGCACATACACCTCCACTGTCATCCTCCATCCTACTGAGGACCTTCCCCATAGACACAGCGCCACCTGTCTACAGAGTAGGGGAATTTCCCCGGTGCCCTGGCCAAATTTCCCCCAATTCACAAAAATACCACAAAAAGCTTAATCTGGTTTAAGATTAGTTGGCATTCATCTGTATGTCCCTCCCCTAGGTCGTGTCTGAAAATAGGCAAAATTTGTCTAGTGCACTTACCCGGTCAACAAAAACTAAATAAATAAAATAAATAAATCAATATACAAGTGTTTCCTGATTTATGGAAAAAGACATATGTGATCCCGATTCATAAGGGTGGTCTTTGAACATCTGTAGGGAACTATATAGACTTATTTCTATCCTGTTTGTTAGGTTAAATCCAGGAAAGATTATACTCAATTGACAGAATACTTAGAAAACTGTGATATAATATCAATGGCACAGCATGGCATAAGGAAATAATGCAAATTACCCGAAGGATAGAAAACAAATGGTCAGAGTAAACAGAGTTTTATCTGATTTACGTAAGGTAGGGTATGGGGTTTCACAGGGGTCTGTCCTTGGATCCTTGTTGTTTTCATTATTTGTTAATGATTTGCCACAAATATGCAGCACAGCAAAAAGTATTTTTTACATAGACAATACTGTGCTGTATACAGAATATAAGGAAATCAATGCCCTATATGGAACATTGAATGTTGAATTTGGAAATATGATGAAATAGTTTATGCAAAACAAATTATTGATAAATAAGCAGAAGACAAAGTCAATGTTATTTTGTATGGTACAGAAATTAGATAGAAATACTGACAAGTTTCCAAAAAATGTCTGTTGCGGTATTGGTCTCTGTACAGTAAGATGCACAAAATAGGCGATTTAATTCCTTTTAATGGACCAACAAAGTTTTACAGAAAGAAACTTTGAACTTTTGAACCCACAAGGTTCTTCTTCAGAAAGAAGTTTCAAGTCAGTTTTGATGGAGAGAATAATCATGTGGTGGTGAGTGCCTTTTGGTACTTAGGCATAACATTTCATTCACACTTGATCTGTGAAATCCATATAAAGTAAGCCTGCACACAGCTACACAATACATTAGGTGCCTAATATGCAGTTAAAGTTTTATTAAAGAGCAGCTGACACCTTCAGGAGAACTTTAACAAAACAATATTTAGACACAGTCCAGCTTGTATTTCACAATTAGTTCTCTATGTCTCATCCCTGTTTTTCAATACTGAGGTAATTTGCATGAAAACAGGATTATTGTTCCTGAAGAATTAAATCATTCCTGTTGCTCTTACCCTGCCTGAGGTCATAATACACTGCTTGTGACATCACAGTTACTCCCATGGCAACAGGTTGTGATATCACAACACAGGATTATGACTTGAAGTAGGGAGTTACTTATAGAGGAAGATGAACTCTAAGGGATAAAGATCATGTATTCATGCAAATTTCTTCAGTGATAAATAATGGAGAGGAGAAATCTACAGAATATATATGGAATGCAATCTAAATCATACCTAACTATTACGTTCTTCAAAGTTTTCTTTAAGGTATCAACAGCTCTTTCTCAACATCACGGATTCAGAGACATGTAGCTGCACCTAAACACAATACGCTACATAGATGCAGGGTTGATTATCAAACCTGAGACAAGGTCCATTGATTGCAAAGTTGTTGTACACTTCTGGAAAGTACTCACAAGTTTCCTTAAATGATGCATGTTCTATCTGACTTGGGCTGCAATAGCAACCCCAAATGTAACTACCCAATTCATGTAATTTATGTTTTCTGTCTTACTGTAATCACCTCTGTACATTAATATTTATTAAGTATTGTTGGTATATCTTGCATAACTTGTCTGTTTGTCCTGACGTGGAGCCTTTGCAAAGGAGTCACTGACTCAAAGGTTGTAATTCTGAAACTTTAAATAAATAAATAAAATAAACATGTCTTTTACCATCAATAGACTAAGGAAGTATAGTTTGGGGGTTTCTGATAGGGTTTTAGCCCAAAGAATTTGCATGTACAGTGCTGTGTCGATTTGCTGTTTGCACTAAGCATCGGGAACATCATTGTAATTTGTATGACAGACTAAACTGGCTGCCATTAGGGTACAGAGATAAGCTTTATATGAAATGTCTGGTTCATAAAGTATTTAAAAATGGAGATGCGAACCCCTTATCTGGTATTGTTGTGCCAAAAAGCAAATTACCATCTTGCTTCCTGATGATATTATAACTTTATCAATTCCATTAGTTTAAAACTGCTAAAGATCGGAAATCTTTAATGTACACAGCTGCTAAATTCTGGAAATAACTTGACTGTAAAATTAGGAATATACAAATTTTAATCAATTTAAACTATTGTACAAAAGATATCTGAAGTCAGAAGCAATGTGTAGTTGATCTCTGAAGAAGCCCTGCCAGCCAAGGCAAAAAGCCAGATCCGGTCACTGGTATTGGCAGTGTAGCTGTGCATACAGCTGGGCTGCTAGATCCAACATCTTGACTCTGCTACATGTATGTCTCATTGCCAGCCTACAAAATTGTATGTATCAAAAAAATTATGTAGCAGTACTGTGTGATGGAATAAATAGTTTTTAGCATACTATGTGGTGATACAGCTGGTTATTTCATGGTATAAATGCTGCACATAGTGCAAGCTTACTGATGGGAATGGGAGGTGGGTGCACCATCTGTTTGTAAATTCTATAGTTGTTTTTCAGTATAATAATTTGCATGAATTATAAGTATGTTGTATGTCATGTTAGTATATCCTCCTCCTCCTTTCTGTAATATGTATTAATGTTTTTTGGCTTTTAATCTGTATCAACTCTTTTTTTTTTTGAACTTGTAAATAAGTTTATTAATAGTTTCAAACAATTTTACACAGTTAGGCAGATATAAATAACATAGATAACTTACATTTCTGTACTTACATTGTCCATTCTTTTTTTGTTACAGCTGAAGATAAGACAGCATGACAACTCTCTGCAAAATCTCTATTAAACTGCCAATACATTACATTTCTCTGTTCCTCCCCCCTTGTTTAAGAAAGGGAAAATGATGTTTGAAACTGTATTATTAAACATGGTACTTATCTCAGCAAATATAGGTTTTAAAGATAAAATCTATTAAACTGATTCCAAATAAAACCTATTTTCTACACAACTAAAACTATCAACTGTCAGTGTGGACTTGTTAAATATATTTCATATCCATTCCCATCTATGGTTAGTTAATCAGGTATTTCAGATAGCCTTCTTTTTCCCCGACCTTTTCTCCCTCGTATCTCAGTTAGCTCCTCTTAATACACCATGATACCATCCACTTTTCCAGCTATTTCCCCCAAGCTTTCTAATCAACCCCATCCCACCTTGAACTTAGGCCAAAAGGAGCTGCTCTAGTACTGGTCTACCTTCTGTATTTTCAATGTATTCGTAGAAGGGCAACCATCTTGAGTTGTATTGATCTGTAGTTAATCTCAAGTGAGCTGTGACTGCTTCCATTGCCTTAATTTGCTGAACATTAGCTTTCCACTTATCAATAGACAGAGAGCAAGGTTGTAGCCAGTGCTGGGTAATAACTTTTACCACCGCAGTCACCATAATGTAAAATAAGTACCTCTGGTTATTGGATTTGAGTTCATCTGGTGGTAGTGCCAATAACATATTAACTTCAGTGAGGGAGGCTGTACCATTGAAAAATATCTCGAAGGCCCAGTGTAATTTCCTGCCAATATTTTGAAATCTGGGGGCATGCCCAGAAAATATGCATATAAGTCCCTCTAGCTCCACACTTTCTCCAGCATCTATCCGATGGAGGGTCCGTATAATAAGATGACAACACCGGAGTGATAAAGTGTCTTGATGTGACCTTCCATCTATACTATCTCCACTTAGGTGAAGCTGTAGTTTTAGAGATACCTGCCCAAATCTTGCCCCATTCATTTTCTGTTACCACTATATTAAATTTGGCCTGTCATGTTCTCTCTATTTTTTGTATATATGGTTTTCCTATGTCATCTTGCAATGCTTTATACATATAGGATATATAGCCTTTGTGGTCTGCTAGATGGCTTCTTTGGAATGTAGCTAGAATTGGTTGGGGAGGGTGGCTGTGATGACCAGGATTCCAACTGTATTTGTTATAAAATGTCAACATTGCAAAAACTTAAAAAAATCTTTCTGAGGTAAATCAAATTCCCTTTGCATCTCTGTGAAAGATTTGATGGTATCCCCTGCATGAACTGTGTGAGGTCCTTAAGCCCTCTACTACGCCAATGTTGGAAGCAATTGTCTCCCCGCTGGGTAGGGAAATTGGGGAGACAGTCAAGTGAAATAAACCGCCAGACTGGTGTGGGACTCTCCCACCATTGTCTACTGTCTAGCCATAACTCAATAGTTTGATATGTCCATCTGTTCTGTATTAATTTTAAATCTGTCCATACTACTACCCATGGTAACACATTCAATGGGATTATTGGGTGGGCCTGTTTTGACATGGAATACCACCACCCCCCCCCCCCCCCCCTTTTCTAGATTCAGCATTTTCATAATGGGTAACGTCTGAGCCGCTTTGTAATATTATAAAAATTAGGAACTCCCCTCCCTCCTTTCTCCTTAGATTCAGTCATGAGCTCCCATCTCTTCCTGGGTTTATGTCCTGCCCAAATAAATCTAGTTAACCTTTTTTAAAGCTCCTCCCAGTCCTTCTGTGGATAATAAATAGGGAGATTCATAAAGAGAAAAAGGTATCAGGGCAATATATTCATCTTCACCGTGTCTATCCGGTTCGTAAAAGTCAGGGGAAGTGTTTGCCATCTATTTAGGTCTTCATTTATCTTGTTCTTTAATATTCCATAATTCAGTTGGTATAGTTTGGACATTCTGGTTAGGATTTGAATCCCTAAATATCTTATACTTCCCCTTCACCCATCTAAAAGGAATTTTGTTTCGAGTGGTGATTGTTAAACCAGCCTGTATAGAGAGGGCCTCGGATTTTCCCATGTTAATTTTAAAACCCAACATTTTACCAAATTGATTTAATATCTTTATTAGAGCTGGGGTTGAAGAGTCTGGGTCACTCAGATAAATCAGCATATCATCTGCGTAGAGGGAGATCTTATTTACAACAACCCCCATCGATATCCCTTTGATCTTATCCTCTTCTCTAATTGCTTGGGCCAAGGAATCCATTAAGATAGCAAAAAGCAGAGGAGACAGAGGGCATCCTTGCCTGCTTCTCCTTTCTATTTTAAATGATTCAGAGATTGTTCCATTCACCTTAACTTTAACTAGGGGGTGTCGATAAGCCACTGTTACCCATTGCAGGAATGATCCATCTAACCCCATATGCACCATTGCCTCCTATAAATAATTACAGTTCAGCCTATTGAAGGCTTTTTTGGCATCCAAGAAAATTGCAATTTGGAGGGTGGGGGGAGTTTTCTTTATTCATAAGTATATTAAATAACTTCCTAATATTATCAGACATGTGTCTATATGGTATGAATCCTGTCTGATCTGGGTGGATTAATATTCCAATATGCTTTTGTAACCAGTTAGCCAATATTTTTGTTAGGATTTTAAAATCTTGGTTTAAGAGGGAAATTGGTCTATATGAGCCACAGTGCATTGTAGATTTTCTGGGATTAGGAATTACTGTGATTATTGCTTCTTGCCACGACTTTGGGAGTTGTTTTTCTTCCAAAATAGTGTTCATAACTGTGGTTAGTATAAGGGTGAGGGTCTTTTTAAACTTTTTATAAAATTCAGCTGGGAATCCGTCAGGGCCGGGGTTTTTCCCAGAAGATAGTGAGGATATTACTAAGCTGGTCTCTTTTTTCTGTTATCTTTGTTGATAATTGCTTTAGCATTTCTACAGTTAAGTTAGGTAGTTGCATGGTTTCCAGGAATTTCCTGGTTTGATCTATGACCTCCTGTGGATCTCTTGTTTCGGTATAAAGATCTCTGTAATAGCTTTTGAATGCTTCAGCAATGTCTCACAGTTTCTCAATTTTCTCATTACCACTGTTATCATCCTGTATGTAAGTGACATATCTGTTGGCTTGTTCTTTTTTCAGCCTCAACGCTAGTAGTTTGAGGGCTTTTCCACCTCCTTCATAATATTTATAATTTGCAAATCTTAAAATGCCCTCTGCTCTTTCTGTTTCCAGGATATTTAACTCCTCTCTTTTCTTTTTCAGTTCTTTAAGAATTCTCCTCCCCCAGACCTCTGTTTATGTTCCTTTTCCAAGTTTTTAATTGTTTGTTGCAATTCCTTCATTTTTCTATCCCTTGCTCTCTTTTTGGCCGATGCCTGACTAATCAGATGACCCCTTGTTACAGCTTTCATAGTATCCCACCATAATAAAGGCAAACAATCGACCAATGGGGAGTCCACCGTTAAGTCGTTAATGACTTTTTCAGTTTCCTGTACCAGGGCTTTATCATTTAACAAGGAGACAGTCATTCTCCAGCTGGTAAGTCTAGATTCTACTCTCCATAAAACTGTTATTTCTATTGGTGAGTGGTCAGACAGTGTCATTGGGTAACTCTTGGAGGCTGTAAACACATGGAGATCAGATCTATGAGTTATAAAGAAATCTACACGAGAATATGAGTTTTGTGCAGCTGAATAAAATATGTAATCTTTTTCTCCCTTGTGGTGAGATCTCCATATGTCCACCATTCCCCCCTCTTCCATTAAAGCCCTTAATCTCTTGCTGGCGTTTCTAACCGTGGCAGTGTGCCCTGATGAACAGTCTATCAATGGGGATAGGGTCGCATTAAAATCACCTCCCACAATTATGAGGCCTCGAGGGAGAGCAGCTATTTTTTGGAAAAGATCAATGTAAAATTTCTCTGCTCTTACACTGGAGGTATATATATGTATTATTTTGCCCTGCACATTCCCTGTCACTCTAATAAATTGACCTTGACAATCTTTTTCTATCTCTAGCACTTCCAGGGGACAGTCTCTTTTTATTAATACAGCCACCCACCCATGCCTTTTTTAGCTGTCTCATGAGAAACAGCCTCCACCCTACCCACCCATTGTCTTCAAAGTTTAGAATGTTCTATTTCAGAGAGATGTGTCTCTTGGAGTAGAGCCACATCACACTTCATACATTTTGGCTCTGTTAATAATTTTGTTCTTTTTATTGGGGAATTAATACCATTAATGTTGTAGGAGATTATTTTAAACTCCATTTTGTTTTCTTAGGGGTATACATCCTGTCATGATTATCTTGATCCTGCAAACTTTACCTGATCCATCATCCTTTCCCCCCATATCCATCTGTGTTGATCCAATACATTTCTGTAATAACAATCCACACTGTATAACTTGAAAACTTTGTCCAACAATATAGCTAGATACAACTGGCCTTAAACATTCTTGTTTATAATAAATCAGTGCTTTAAAACACATAACCATTAGAACTGCCTTCCTAGGAAAATCTTGACAGTGTAACTGTTCACCAAATGTCACTATCTGTAACTTTTCAGAGCCCCATGGTGTTATTGGTGCATTGTAACCGATACCAATGAGTTAGTATCTGAGTCACAACTTTTTTAATATAAGCCGTCACTTCCTAAAGGTGAGGTGTCTGTTCCCATGCATTCTCCACACACATCCCCCCACCCCCTATTAATCACAATATTATTTTATACTTTTACCAGCGAGTAGCCCTCAGTAGGATGATTCTTCATTTCCCAATGTTTAGCCACCATATCATCTGCCCAGTTCACAGAGCACGTTTATTGACTTCTGTTTCCCTTCCCCACGCGCCCTCCCACTCGATCTAATAGGCCTTCAAAATGGGGCATCCTAATCCCTACTCCTCTTTAACAACCTCGTTTGTTTATTTGAACATGTTCTAACCCGGATTCTTACCCAAATCTATTATTTATAGTCTCACCCTGTTGACATCTGCTTTTTATTTCCTCCTTTTTCAATTAGCTGCACAATATTCAAAAAGTGAGTTCGAGTAGGTCCTTACTACATGTGTAGAAACCCCCTGCCATTCGAACAACAAAGCCCCATAATGTGCTTTGTATCCAGTTGTTACAAAGAGCACACAATCTCTCCTTTAAACAGTACCTCTGATTTTGAAAGTTATTCTTTTGTGGAAGAGAAAGCAGTCCTTGCCATTTTTTGGGTCTGGTCTCTCTTGTCCACTTGTACCATTATTTTCGCAATGTCACCCATGGTTGACTTCAGAAAAGTTCTTGCAGCTCACCTGCTTCTGGTCGAACCTCTGCTTACTCCATGCCATGCACTCATCTTTAGGTTCTTTTCCAATATTTCACACTCGAGATCTGGGGTCTGTATGCCCAACTTCTTCAGGGTAGGGGTGGCTTCTAGCAGTGAGGGAAAGATTTTCATCCCAGACTCGGTGAAAAGTTTCAGCCTAGCTGGAAACAGAATTTGAGCTTTCATGTCTTTTTTAACTTTTAAATCCATTATAATTCCTCGGAGTCTCTGTCTTTCAGCTTGAAGTGCTGATGAGAAGTCCTGATCGAACCAGATTGCCGTCTCCTGATATTTTAAATCTTGTTGTTGCCAAGCCTCTTGAAGAATCCACTCCTTGCTCTGGAAATGTAACAGTCATATAATAAAAGAGCGAGGCTTCACCTTGGGGTCAGTTGGTTTGTTAACCAGAGAGCATTGCGCTCTATCTATTTCTACATTGAGGTCCCCAGGGATAGAGATTACAGATCTGAGGACTTGCTGGATGAAATCCCCCACCATAGCAAAGCCCTCCTCAGCCCCCTCTGGGATCCCATGAATTCTGAAGTTATTACGGCTTGATCGGTTCTCCAGATTATCAAGTTTTGCCTGTGTCTCCCAGTCTCTCTGCAGCAAGTAAAGGATTAGGTGTTCGCTGGTCTTCTGGGCCTCTGAAATCTCTGTAAGTCATAGATCATTTGCCGACATTTTTTATCCAGAACACAGACGTCTCTTCTGAGGTCCGTCAGATCACTGTCTATTTTGTTAACTGTGTCAAGAATCTTTTTTAAAGTATTTGCTGTGTTTTCTGAGGTTTCCAACTCCTCTTGCTCCATTTCAATGGAGGACTCGGAGAGGTAGCGCCTTCGCAAGGAAAGTGTGGCTAGGCCCTATTGCGACCTGTCCAGGAACGTTTGCCGCATTTTTCCCGAAGGAGCATTTTGCTTCATTCCTTTGGTTCTCTGTGCCTTCCCTGCCATTCGCTGGATCCATTTTCCTTTTTGCTCTGGTATTTTTTTCCTCTTTATCTGCTGAGATTTCTGTCAAATTAGGGGGAATGTGTGCAGAGCTCTTGGTCTCAGCCTCCCACCATTACCTTGACGTCACCTGAAGTCCTGTATCAACTCTTATGTTTTGTTTTGTAACTGTCTGGGTCAAGCCGACAAAAGGACCATGTGGTCCAGCGCATCTTACCTGATTAATAACATTTTAAATTAAAAAAATGAATAAATAAATAAAAAGAAATTAGAGAGACTGGTAGTGAAGTTACTGGAACTGTGTAGTGGCAGCCACTCTGATTAACAACACCCACACACAGCTCTGGCCAATTGCCCAAACCTGAAGTGGAATGTTGGCCAGTACAGCTGGGAAAATTCCTGTCTCTTACTAAATGTGCTACATCTCCTTTGAAGAATGGCCACTCCGGCTGCACAGCGCCTTCCTCAGTACTGCACTAGAGTGCCAGAATTTGGAATATGAGCACATGTACTGGTATGGGACTAGAAATAACAGCCTTCTGGCCACATGAGTATATGCAACTAGTTGAGCCACACAGAGTTGTTACAGGCAGATAAACAAGTGCTGACTTCATGGGGATTGTTTTACCCAAAGTTTGGTTCTCCTCTTTGCAATGGCTCCTGAACCATTTCCTCTGGAGGGAGGGGGTGGTCCGAAGGGCTTACACCAAACTCACACCACTGAAGGAAAAAGGTGGCTTACAGTTGTCCCATTTTTTATCTCTGTTACCTGGCTTTACATGGGACCAAGTTTCTGCAGTGGAGCTCTGCCCCAGACAAGTTGCTGGGGGAGGGGCAAATGCCCCTCTGGCTGCAAATTGAGCCCTCCCTCACCAGGCAGGTGGGTCTTCAACTTCCTAGCCTTCTGTTTGCCAAGTTGTCCAATCTTCCTGCCACTCTCCAGAAGTCTCCATTCGTGTAGTCTCTCAAAGCTCAAGGCCAGCTGGAGCACTTTTTTGGGGACTTTCTTTGCATAAATCCCTAGCCCAACTGGTTCTAGCTAATCTGAACATCCATACTGGGGGCCGACCAATTCCCCTTTCATTCTGTCCTCCTCTTTAGAGGGCCTCTTTTTCTTCTTTAATAGAACAGGGCTCACTATTACCCAAAGGGTGACTCCAGAAGAATTTCTTGATTCCCCTTCTTCACCCCTTTAAATATTTACAGCTTTCCAAGGCCTTACTTTCCCATTTTGGCCATGGCCCATGGGAGGGGGAAGGGGATGATACCTTATCCTGGCTTACTGCCTTAGCCACCAAGCCTCACCCAGCCTCTGGCATATATGCCTTTCTACTAATGGCTGCTGCTGTCACTTTTTCCAGTGTATCTTTTTATTGGTAGCAGACTTTAGGTGGGAGTCAAGATACAAAGTGGTGGCACTCTATCTGGGTCAATTTATATAAATATATTAAACATGATCGTTATAGATGGACCCAATTCCAGATTCTCCAGGATATGTACTATACTCCCCTTAGGCTGTTCAGGATGGGTAGGCAGAACACCCCTGCCTGCACTCATTGTGGGTCAGATACTGGGAACCTCTTAAATATGCTGTGGGATTGCTCCCTAATAGTTCATTTCCAGTGGAATAATCAGGCTTCTCTTGACCCTCTCTTGGGCCTGGAGGATGCTTTCACACCTCAAATTTGCTTATTGGGGGACAACCCTCCTTTCTTGTTTGGCTCCCGCAAGGCGCATATGGCTTTAATCTCGATGGTTGCTAAAGTTGTTATTCTATGGCATTGGTGGAAGGACACAATGCTGCCTTATAGGGAATGGTTTACTGAAATATTCCAGGCTCTCATGGTTGAGAAACAAATTGCCAGACTGCGGTGCAGGGATGACCTCTTCCAGCAATGATGGGAACCTTTGTTTACCTTCCTTTCTGTATGGCAGAACCCCGAATAGAGGGACATGCCACCAGGCTCCTACTTCCATATTATGCATGTTCTATACTCTTTTATTTTTTCCTCTTTTCCTTTTTTAGTCTACTTTGTTTGGGCCTCTTGGTTCCCCTGATGGGTGCTCTGGGAGAGGGTGGATGGGTTGTTGTTGTTAATGTAATTGATAGTTTGTCTCTTCTTGCTATGACCTGTTTTGATGTTCCCTTTTCATATCTGTATGTTGGTGTTCTTAAACTTTCAATAAACTTTAAATGAAAAAAAGAATGAGTGCTGACTAAACTGTGCAACACAACAGCACAGTAGCAACTTACAGAGAGAAAAGGACGTACAGTAGGGGTATGGGAGCAAAGAAAATACGAAAACTAAAATCTAGGGATCCTACATTTTTTTCATATTTTCGTTTTTTTACAGAAACCCAAATAATTTTTTTAAAAAAGCTTGGGAGTTCAGTTAGCAAACATCTTAAACGAGAGTTCCATGATCCAGCTATCAGAATCAGTTACTTATATGCAGGGGCACTAATAAGCCAACTGCAAACACGGACACACCACAAGCTCTAAAATGGCAACAAGTTTTGTTCTCCAAGGGAACTGCTTTATAAAGTGGAACCAATACAAGTTACATGCTGCCCAGTTTGTAACTGAGGCAGTATAGCGCAGTGGTTTAAGGTCCTGAGTTGCAAATCTGGAGACTTGGGTTTGAATGCCACAGCTCCCACTTGCATATACTGTGTGATCCTGAGCAAGTCACTTAACTTCCCTGTGCTCCCAAGTTGCACCTGTAAACAAGCTTTCAGCTTAGTGTGCTATTTCTGGAATTGAAAAAAATAAAATAAAATAATCCCCTAGACCCCTAGCTGCTGTCAGCTTTGCTCACAGATGGTGGGAGGTGACATAAATAACTCTATGCCCTTCATGACTGGTCTTTCAGTTCAGTTATTAAAGAAAAGAAGAAATGCCCCCCCCCCCCGAATCTTACCAGATCAAACTTTGAAATTTAAAAACTAGCTCAAATGAAAAAAAAATGCTTTGAGCTGCATTTGATGGGGATGGGGAGGGGCAGGAATTTCACAGATGTTAGGAGCTTGGATCCTAGGGAGAATGGGAGCAAGTTGCCAGGCATTCGTACATCCCTTGCTGGCAGACTGGAGCTGCAATATAAAGGGTACAGTTATTGCAACCGAAAGGAGGGAGGGAGGGAACAGAAGGAACCAGAAGGACAAAATGGAACAAAAATTAAAAAAAAAAATCTACTCTGAGTGGCTTAATATGAAAATTAGCAACATTTGTACTTTAACATGCACTGTTGCTTTAAAAAGCAATGGATTTTTTGCTTAATGCAACAGATTTTTTGTGATTGCGAAGGAGTTCCAAACCAATGTAATTATGGTGAGATAATTACATGGTGGGAATGTCCATTAGTCAGATGAATACTTTTGTTTGTCATTGCTATTTTTAACCATCCATAATATTCATAAAAATTATATTTATTGGGGTTTGTCTGTAATTCTATGGGGTATGGGATGATTCTTGTTACACTCCCCCATCAAGCAGTATTGATATCTTGCATGCTACAAGCATCCTTCTAACCACTGTGTTTTTTGCAGCAGCCATGCAGCTACTGGTCCTCCCACCGACCTTACATGTTTTTCTTCTACCTTTTAATTGTCCTATCCCACTTGACTGGCTGCTGTTTTTTAACACCCTGCCCTCTTCTTCCTTCTTTTCCTCCAGTCCTTGGTCCTGCACCACTCTCTCCTCTTCCGGTTTGGTACAGGTTCCTAATTAGCTGGCATGCCTTGCAACTCCATGGCTCAGTGTTTTCTTCCTGCCAGACATGTACTAGTTCCTGATGTCTTGCCATTGCCATGACTGATTCTAGGCCAGCCTGCAGCCACCTAATTGCTCTGCCCCAGCTGCTGCCTTCTGCTCTGCTGTTCCCCATCTCTGCTCTTGATGCCTGCTCCTAGCAATTTACTTCCCCCATTGATGGAGTTTTCCGTGTAATTCCTTTGGTTGTATGGCCTGCTCTGAAACACCTTCAGATGAGTGGGAGTCTTCAAGACAGAAAGAAAGACATATCACCCCTTTAAATGAAGCCATGTACTTATGGTTCTTTTCTAGACAAAATAAATAATCCTTAGGCTGAATGGATGGCTACGTGGGTCTTGATTCCCAGGAGGTTTCCTCCACATGGGGTGTTCTTCTATTAGCTGAGGTCACAGGTATTATATTAACAATTATTCCATCTAAAGGTGGAGCTGGATGGTGGTTCTAATTTCTTTGATGCTGACACACTGTATCTACTAGGATTGATCAAACTGTCTGCATCTCTTTCCCCCAAGGCTGCGTCTCTCTTCTCCTTAAGTGAAGTATGCATTTGTGCTCATTCTATTCATTTGTTCCTGAGTATTCATAGTTCCCTTAATGGGCGATAGTCCCTTTAGCAGGGAAAGAGAGACTGTATGCCAAATGTACAATCTATGTTGCACGAGCACTCCTAAGTATTACCCTACAGCACCTGTACTCATCCCATCAATTACTCCTGTAGAATATATTGAGTAGTTGCCATTCTAACCTGCTATACTTCAATACCTACATTCTGTTTAACTCTGATTCCCACCTCCTACCAATCAGTTTAGCCCCATCAAACCAATCAACTATCCACCCCGATGCTGACCAGCATTCCTACTGTATAAAAGTACCAATGTTAATCTTTTTTTTGCATTTGCTGCTCTTTCCCCCCTAAACACCAGTCAGCCCCTTTTGTGTGGACCACTCCAGCCCTGTCACCCTGACATCCCCCAGACTTACCCAGCCAATGTATTCCTCCAGGGCTACCCCCTCCCGGGCAGTGGAGTTCCATAACCTCTGTTGTAAAATGGATCTTGTTCCATGGTAGTGCCTTATTGTCAGGTGCGGGGCCAGTGGGTGGTCAAAAGCCATCTTGCCGACTGGGGAGTTTTCCTTTTTCTTTCCCTCCCCATTAGAGCAGCATACATGGTTCTCTATGCCTCTGGTTCCTGTGTCTCTGACAACACAACCCACCTCTAGCTGGATTTCAACAACCTCCAGCACTGGTTTAGGGCTAAATAGCTGTCACTCAATGCAAAAAAAAAAATGCTCTCCATGTCCTTTGACAATAGGCAGAGACTTGCTAAGCTCTCCCCTCCCCCTCCTTCCAGACTCTTGATGGTGTTGTGATTGAGGATGTCTCCTCCTTTAAATACCTTGGTGTATGGTTGGATATCATCCGGACTTCTCATGTGGATGCTATCTACAAGCTCAAAACATAGGGCACTTTACAGGAACAAAGCAAGTATCCCACTTCCTGCTTGTAGAGGGATCACCATGCAGATGATTCTGTTTATCTTCATTTATGGCAACATTGTATTTAGATAGCACTGTTCCTAAGTCCACCCTTGCAAGGCTGGGCCCCTCTTTCACTCCTTCTGCCACTTTTCCTTACATTGTCTCCCCAGAGCCCACCACTTTTCCCTATATTCCTCCCTCAACTTGCCCTCCATTGATACCAGACCCCTAACTCTTTGTGAAACTTTCTTCTCCAAATTCTGGTTGAGCTCCTTCCCCTCTACCTTTCCTTCCTCATGTCTTCCCCTCCTTCCACCTCCTAATCCCCCTGCTGTCTCACTTTCACTTTCCCCTGAAAAATCCTCTGCTGGTTAAGCTGCTTTCTCCATCTACTTCTCCAAACTTTGGAGCACTCCTCCTGTTGTTATTCACAATGCTCCCTCTTCCCTATCATTAAAGTCCCTCCTCCATGACATCATTACTCACTCCTGTAGTTGTCGCGGATCCTAAACCAATCACACTGAACCTCCCTCCATTCTGTTCCTTTCCCTACAGTCCTGGTTTATTGGTCAGAGTCTCCCTCTGACTAGTCTACCATTGCAGTCACAATCTCCCTTCCCTCCCTCATTTTGCTGCCAGTTGCACTTTGCGGAACTGCTATTGATACGCTATTGCTATGAGCAAACAGAAGAACCAGCACCAGGCTTCAGCATATGAAAATATTTAGTGTGCAAACAATGCATACATGATAATGGCCGCAAACCACATGCAAAGCATATGAACTCTGCTGCTTTGCATATGGTTTGCGGCCATTATCATGTATGCATTGTTTGCACATTAAATATTTCATATGCTGATGCCTGGTGCTGGTTCTTCTGTTTGCTCATATATAGGTCTTACCTGGCACAGGCGAGTGGAGCATTGGTTTCATGGTTGGATTTGAATATGCTATTGCTATGTTAAGGTTTGCTCTGCTTACTTTGTCCTTCCTCTGAATTGTCTACTGCATAATATATGCTTTTTTCTAATTATTACTATTGTTTTATAATTGCAAAATTAGAGATGTAACTCATTACTACGCTCTTCTCATCCCCTTCCCCCCAGGACACATCTGGAAATGAGCTGTTAGCTTAGTGTGTTTTTCCTGGTGAAACTCTTGAAATAACTAACTCACTCACTAACTAATAAATTAAATAAACAAATAAATACATACATATATCCTGCCATATACGCTGTTCCCTATTGTAAATTTCATAACATATTGCAAATTTATTGTTTTTACCTTTTTCTCTGTATCATCAAATTTATGTACCACTGGATGTTAGTGAAAATAGGCATTTTTGCTCACATTATTTCCAGTATAAAACAAAATTAAAAACTGAACTTGAAATAACTAAATAAATGTTGGAAACATCAGAAAACATGGAGTTACAAGCCCAACAGACCTTGAAAACTATTGTCTTTATTTACCAATGGTTTAGAGCCCCAGAGTATTATAGTAGAAGTTGTTGATTTGAAGTCTTATGTCTATAGCAACTTCTCATGTGGCCAGCCCCTTTTCCACGTGTGGAGGATGTGTGAGGGAGTAATTCTGAGGGGTAAACTGAGGGCCATCCTTCCTAATGTGGGATAGCTGGGAGGCATATCACTCAACTGCTATGAATTTAGCTTAGCACTATGATTTTTATACTGAAATTTACCCTTACTCCTCAAAGGTTTACTGATGTTCTTAATAACGTTAAAGCTATTTCTGGGCATGCAAACTATAAAGTCATTGATCTAACTTGATAGAAACATTCCTTAGCACTAAATATACAGGGCCCACTATTTGTGGACATACTATTCCTTAAAATGAAAAAGTGCTGCACATTCTGGTCTTTTGCTTTGCATTTTGAAGGCCAGTGCTACAAATGTTAATGCTGTGAGGCTGAGAGGTATTTTAAGAGGTACAAGTATAAGACCATCTGAGAACAAGTCTTTGGTCCAAAGGTGCCCCAGTCTAAATCAGGCGAAGATGCAGCAGTTTCACAACAGACTGAAACACTGAACTGCCTGTATACAAACAGCCATACCATCATCTTATATTTACATTCAATATATAAAATGAACCTCTGTAATGCTGACCACTAGTCTCTCAAGTATACAAATAAACACCTTTAAGAAGACAGATCTAATAAAGGAAGTACAACTTTAACTAGCTTTTTGCTTTAAAGAATGTTTTTTGTTAGTCCAATGAATGGTAACATACAACTTTTTGTTGTCTCTTTTCTCTCTATCTTTTATTGGACAAACACAGCCAGCAATTATTTTCTCATGATACTTTTTAGCTAATCAAGGATTATTTGAGTGGGATCTTGTGCATCAAAGGCTGACTTGCTTTAAATGTTTAGCCAATTTAGCATGAAATTCGGAATCAGCTTCAAAGGGAGGGTCACAAACAGTGGCTGACTGTCTGAGGGACAAAGAAGACATTGCCAAAAGGCCATAGTCACATTGCCTGTCTTTAATCCAATTACAGAACCACCAGGGAAGCACAACAACAAATCCCCCATTTGGAGCAATAAGTTGGGGCATGATACTTATTAAGTAACAAAAGACAAGTCTTGCAAGTTACCAATTAAAAAATAAACATGAGGGAGAGGGCTTATATTGCAGTTGTTTAAACAATGTCAGATGTTGTCTTAAAGTGGCAGTGATTAAAAAACACAAGATGTTCACCGATTACCCATGGGCTCTTACAAGCTGCCAGAGTCATGGCTTTTGTTAGAATTTTTAAAAGGAAAATGGAAAACTCTCACTGTCTCTATTAAACATGGCAGCTTCTATCCATTTTTTCATCTTTTGAAATCGTTGGCTGTTATAACAATAATAATCTGTTGTAAAAAAAAAAAAAAAAAGATGTGAGATATGTACTGTATCTACCTATGGCTTCACTTTGGAAAACCTTTCTGAGAAAATGCTTCCCAGGTATACGTGACAGAAAAACAGAAGGTACATAGTTGCAATAGACCATCGCACCCTTATACCCACCCTTTTAATTGCCTACCTAGGCCAAGGTTATTCCTGTAAAAAACTGCGCAACACACGTCCATTACCCAATTATTTTGGGGAGTTTGCTAGCCACATTTGTAACATAGGCATTTTGGGACCTCCCCTTATGAACAGCTGTGATTTTGTTAATCTGTCCCAAAAGTTGATTTCCCACAGCGACCACGCCATTGTGCACCACAAGTGTGGTAACACATTTTGGGCAGGATGTGAAAAATGACAGCTGTACTGTTCATAAGGTGGTCTGAAAAAATGCCAGTGTTGAAAATCTGGCATGGAAATATTGCAAATTTGCGAAGTTACAAGGGTGCGTGAAAACTGCACAACGCACACTTGCATCACAGTCATTTTATGGATGTTCAGCACCAAATTTTCAACATAGGCATTTTAGTACCTCTGCTCATGAACAGTGTCACTGTCATTTCCTCACACTGTCCCGAAAAGTGATTTCGCACAGCAACCGCAATATTCTGTGCTGGACGTGTGAAAACACATTTTGGGCAGGATATGTAAAATGACAGCTGTACTGTTCATCAGGAGGTGTGGAAAAATGCCAAGTCTGAAAATCTGGAAAGAAAATATTACAAATTCATGATGTTATGAGTGTGTGTAGAAACAGTGCAATGCACACTCGTAAAACAGCCATTTTTGAGAATTTTGTCACCAAATTTGTAACATAGGCTTTTTGAGAGCTTCCCTAATGAAAAGTGGCACTGTTGTTTCATTACTCGGTCCTGAAAGGTGATTCTGCGCAGTGACCACAAAATCACCTTTCGGTACTGAATAACGCCATGACAGTGCAATAATTCATGAGGAAGGGTCTCAAAAACCCCATGTTGAAAATTTGGTGCCAAAATTCCAAAAAATGCCTGAGATATGCATTGAAGTAGAAAAAACCTTATTTATTCCATTATACAGCTTACCGGCATTTCCTCAGTTCGTAGTCGGCTTTGAAGAGTGCAGACGTGTTCCCGGTCCACCGAAGATTGCCACGCCGGACTCCAGAGGTAAGTATGGGGTGAGGGGGGGTGTGGGGAGGCAGGGTGCGCAGTGGGTGGGTGCAGGTTGTGAGGGGGGCAGGGAGATGGTGAGGGACCATTTTTTGTTTACAGGGACAAAAAAAAATAAAACAACATCGCGGGACTGTTTTTATGTTTACAGTGGCATGTGGCATGTTGGGGTGGGCTCCCAGAGTGCCAACAGAGCCTTGTTTTTTTGAGGGGGCATCTGTAGCTGATGGGAGATTGGGCACCCCTGTAGGCACACAACAAAAGGGGGGGTAGTTTATACTGACAGGTTTGGGCACCCCCATCGGCACACAAGGAAACCAAGGGAGGGGACACTAGCCGAGGGGTATTGGGCACCCCCTTGGCATATAACAAATGGGGGCTCTTTGTCAACGGGAGGGCTTCCTGTCAAGATACATTGGGGAAGGATAAGCTGACATGGGGATTGGGTAACTTCTAAAGTAGGTAGTTTGGCGAGTAGTGTACTGCCATGTTTGTGTTGGGTAAGCAAGCTGGGAGGTCCGCTGCATGTGATGAGCTTTGCTCGCATTGCAGTGGACCTTTCCTTAGATGTGCTCACCCGGGTGGTGTGGCATCGGCATGCAGGCTGATTGGTGAAATGAGGGACTCACCTACTGATGCGTGCCCTGCATTCACCCAACAGTGACCGTGCCTCCAATTCTGCACTACCACAAGATGTTGGCTGCACAAGCATGCCAACATAAAAATGCCTTTTTTCCAGTATGCCCAGGGAGATAACAGTAGAATATATGACACAGTAAGCGTAGGGTGGGTTATAAATCAACAAGTACAAAAATTGTATTTGCAAAAAGTATAAAACAGCAAATACAAAGTTATATATACGTGAATAACAGCATTTCAGCTGCAGTGTAGCCATGTTATTTATTTGAAAAGTTTTACCAAGAAAGGCATACAGCTAGCAACTTGTTTCTAGACATGTCCTGTGGGAAATAGGGTATATGGTTATTTAGGATTTGGGAAAACACAGCTATAACCTATTTTGGTACAGGAACAGGCAGTTTCCAAGATTATATATTTCTTCACTTTGTATTTGAAAAAAGGATGGGTGAGGGTCCTACTGATGCCAACTGATAGGGAGTTCCTTTAGTTTAGGAGCAAAATAAGAAAACACAAGTTCTCTCATTTTGTGGGGCACTTAGGGGAAGTCAACAACTATGATTTAGAGACCAGAGCGAGTCTACACAGGAAGGTTTTTGAAGGACATAGCCTAGGAGAAGGGAGATTGTTGTCAAAGGATTTTATTTATAAAACATTCATAGGTGAAGGACCACATAGCAACAAAGGGAAACCAGTCCAGGGTAACATAAAGGGGGTAGTTATGTGTAATGCTGGTTGCTGCCTGAGCAAAACAACAGATATTGTTGTAAGGTACTTCCTACCTGTTCAAATGACAGTTGCATTGAGGTACTGTACATGAAGACACGCATAGGTTAATTTAGGTAAGAGGACAACTTCTGAATACTGCCATCGAGCTTAATGGTCAGATTACTGTATGTCTAATCCTATTGTCAAGGTGCAACCTGGAGTTTACAGATTTACAAACAGCATTGACATGAAGCAAGAAGTTAGGGGAGAAGTCAAGTGTGACTCCTAGGTACTTAAGCGAATCAACTGGTTCAAGTAAAGAGACATCTGGAAAGTATACTTGAAGTTTACTGGTTTCCACATGGAGTTTAGGAGCAGACACAAAACAACATAGCCTCTGAGATGTACTTGATTTCTGGACCAGCTTATTTTGTAGAAGGAGCCATTGCTGAATATCCGCCTATTGAGGTAATTGATACAGTTGAAGCTACAGTAGAGGACAAAGTCAACTGCATATAGGAGGAAGCACAGTAGGATATTCTGATGGGTAAGCTATTGACATTGAGTGAAAATAATAGAAAGTAACACTGCAAATACCAGAAAGTTGCGTGTAGTGCTGTTAGAGAACTGGTGCAGTTACAAGTATGTCATTCTGCATAATATTTTGTCAGATTCCACAAAACAAATTCTGCATTTGATGGTGCTATGAAAATTTGTTCACATAGAAGTGTCAAGAACCCAAGGGTACTAGCAGCAATAATTCCAGTGGTGATGTGGGGTTTCCTCTGGGTTTTCTTTCACCCCACAGCCTATCTCCACCCACTGCTGTGCCAAACTCAGCCACTAGGGGGCCTTTCTGGCATAGAGCTTCCCCTACTGATGGAGGGTGAACCTTCCATAGCCCTATCCTCAATGCAGGTGTCAGAAGGTGCTTGGATTTGCAAGTACGTGGATGACACCAAAATAGGAATGGTGGTTAATAACAATAAGTTCACCCAAGCCCTGCAAAAGCAATTGTTACACTTGGAGAAATGGGCATGGATACACAAATTGGAGTACAATGAAGAAAAATGTAGAGTTATGCACTTCGGAGCAAATAACAGGCTAGCTCAATACAGACTGAAATATAAACCCATTTTAGAAACAGAAAAAGAAAAAGACCTTGGGGTAGTTATATCAAACATCCTCAGATTTGATAGTCATAACATAGAGTCAGTCAAGAAATGTAATAAAATAATGGGAAATATTCTTAGGAATATCAGAAGCTGGAAGGAAGAGGTTTTGACTCCACTTTATAAGACCTTGTTGAGACCAGTACTCAAATATGGGGCCTCATGTAGTTTGTCTCAAGCAGTTGGAATATCAAATAGGATAGAGAAGGTACAGAGGAGGATCACTAAAAAAGTGACAAGACTGCAGGATCTGGGTTACCATGATAGACTGAAAACTTTAAATCTATATTCCATGACTTACCGTTGGGTAACAGGGGACCTTTATTATGTCTATAAAGTGTTTAAAGATGATGTTATCTGGGAAACAGCACTCCTTTGTCGGAAAGATGAGACAAAAATTGTTACTAGAGCTCCCTGGCAATTATGTAGTGAGAGGTATTATACCACAAGGAGAGCGAGGTGGTTTAGTCAGTGTGTTGTAAATGTCTGGAATACACTTCCATGTGATGTGGTAAGTGTAGACAGTATTGATAATTTCCAGAAACTACTTGATGCCAACATGGGACACAAAAAGTGGGTAAGCAACACTCCTCGATTATTCTGTGGAACTCTTTGGCAATTGGGTGGAAAATCCTGCAACTCCCAAATGTTTCCCTGTATTAAATGCAACCATGTTAGCAAAGAAACAATTTCTGCACACCTCTGTCACCACAGAAATGGCTTATAGGTCCATTCCCAATGTATGGGGACCCTCAGGAACTCCACTGAAGGGGTTTGTGACACTCCGCCTGCCTGTAGAACTATTGCAGCAGGTGGTCAGGATGTTGCAAAGTTGTGACAGGGACAGAGCAAGATGTCAGGGGAGAAGATCCTTGTAGGGCCAGCCCTGAAGGACATTGTTTTGGAGGAATGGTTCCAGGGAGGGGAGTTCCACTGTATGACAGAAAATGACAAAAGTTCAGGTTTTGTGTGGAGACAGTAGGACCACTAGGAATGCACATCAAGACAGTCTTAAAACACCAAAAAACAGGCCAACAACAAATATTCATTCTTGCTCAATTTATTTTTCAGTAAATCACTGGACATCATGTAATAAATTCCCAATATTTTGCTGATACTGCTGTCAGCTTTTTCACAGGAGGTGTTCTTGAGGATAAATACAAACTGCACCATTCATAGATCATAGTTTTGAAATGTGACCCTTAAAAACATACTGTGAGTACCCCCACTTAACACAATAGGCTCCTTCAGGTGGAACATTCCACAAATTTTACAGTTCATTTAAAGTATTTAATTCTCATACCTGATGCCAATTTATTGTATATGGCAGTGTTTTTTCTTTGAAAATGTGCTATATAAGCACCACAGCTTGCTGCAGTGACTCGCTGCTTCTTTGGGTCATATTACTAGGAATACCATAGGGAGGACAAGATGCATGAGTCCAGGACTGGCCCAGAAGTGGGTCTATATGTCAGGTAGGGAGGGTGGAGGGAAGCTTTTGACAGCTGCAGCAGTGCCCATGATCTCTATGCATGGTATAATGTCATGTTACTGGTGCTTCACCATGCAGAGACTTGGATGTCACTATCCAACCTGTTAGTGGGTGTAAACTTTGCTTGTGCATAATTGCATATGGGCATGTAATGTGCATCATGACTCATTCACAAGGAGGACTCTTCAGTCACTTTAAATAGATGATCGTCATGCTCACCAGCCTCTGGTTTGGTACAATCACCCTCTGTTGAAGAAGGTAACTGCTGGTCATCTGGCTAAATCCAGACTGAAACCCAAGGCATACCTTCACTCACACACAGCTCCAAGAGACAGCTGCTGTCTCCTCCACTACAAATCATCATCTGACTGTCACTGGGGATGATCAGGCTAGCACACCTACTCAGAAATCTCAGATCCCTATTGCTGCAGCCACAACTGGGGACGAGCTGCAGCACAATATCTGTTTCTGGGTTGGCTGTCCCTTTGCACCTGTTGGCTATGCCAACACTTCCCATCAACCTTCAATTTGGTCCTGTCCTTGTACTCTTGGTGTCTTGTAACCAGCTGACTGACCAATGCCCCCTCTGACCTCCCCAATAACATTGGAAACATTGTTGTGTCCAAGCGCCTGAAGTACATTGTTTCCAGTAGCAGTCTTGATCAGCTCCAGCTGCACCAAAATACTGTCTGTGTTCCCACTACTTGTCCTGGGATCCCAAATTGCACATTCTGGTTACCATAGCAATTGGTCAGGTTGTCAGACTGTCATCAGAAAAGTTGAGCAACAGCACCCTCTATCCTTTGTAATGCACAGTACTGTAATCCAATTTGTGGTGTTCAGCTGAAAGTCACAAGCATTCAACGAGTATACAAGTATGTCTAACAAATGTGAGGGGGAGTTACATAAGTAAGTGAGTTTTGCTGAGTTTCATTGGGGCTGGAGTTGTGGCACAGGCATGGCTAGAGGTCTCGGCCCTGACTACCTGATAGAGCTTCTGTCCCCCATTGCTCCGTGCGATCGCTCCGCTCAGCTGATGAGGGGTTGCTAGAGATTCCAAGGATATCTTTAAAATCTTCTGGGGCTCGTGTATTCATGTATGTGGCCCAGCCCTTTGGAATTCTCTACCCTGTCAGCTTTGGGAGTGCACGACCTTGGGGGGCTTTAAACAGGCACTAAAGACCTTCTTGTGGCATCAGGCCTACTCCGTCTGAATACACTGAACATCAGATTTTACTGATTATCTGTTTTATATTGTTGTATTATTTTATCCTGCTTTTTTATCTTTATGTAAAGCTCTATGACAATTCAAAAAGCACTAAATAAATAAAATAATTATTATTATTAAAGCATTGACAGGGTCAGACTGGGGTACTGGATGCTAACCTGGAAAGATGACACAGGGACCCACCAGAAAAATCAATACGGGAGGTCCCGGGGTGACATATTCATATCAGTATTCAACTTCAATTCGATACACTAGCTCTGTGTTTCCATCTTACATTTACTAACAGGGAGCATTTAGCTAAAAAAACAGATGATAAAACCAAAGTGTCTTAGAGTTTAGAAGGTGTCCAGGAACCCAACAGACCTGTGATTTACACAGAAATGTAGATGTCAATGGCAGAAAATGGTACAATGGCCCTTCATGTTAGCCCAATAACTGCCTGCATGTACACCCAGCCAAATGCAGGACTGGAACCTGCTAAAAGGCCCTGGCTGTATTTTGACATCCCCTCACTAATCCACTCATCTCTTCCCTCAACTGCCTATTTTCACTCATTTCTCTGGTTTGGCCTATTTTCCTGTGCCTATTCCACCTGTGTTTGATGCCAATGAAGGACTCTGTGTTGACCACATCTTCTGGCAATGTATTCCACTTCACCACAACCCTTTATGTAAAGAAGAACTACCTTACTTCCCTCTTAAAGCTTTCCCACACCAGTTTTCATGGCATCATGTTACCTTGTCCTCATTTCTTGTGAACATGGCATGACTGTCCACTTTATTAATACCCCTTAGGTACTTAAAGGTCATTATTATGTTTCCCTTCTCCCTTCTAGCCTCCAGTGTGTACTCTTTGAGACTCTCCATCCTCAACTCACATGTCTTCCCCGCTTCCCCTGAATCATGTTCATGACTGTCCTCTGCACTGCTGCAAAGAGGCCCCCTGTATTTTTTCAGGTGTGGGCCCCAGAACTGAGCACAGTACTCCAGCTGAGGTCTGACCAATGTAATGTAAGGGACGTTACTTCATGGAGATGGTGGTGGAGGCCTGGAATAAAATACTGCAGCACAGAGTAACAAAAATGATTCAGAAACAGCAGGGCAGATCCTATGAGGAGTGCCCTAAGGCACTAAATATGTAGACCAGAAGAAAGAGGGGAGATATGACAGAAACCAGTGGGGAACTATTTATCCTGAATACCAATTTGTGGTCATGTGGACATGAATGGAAATTAACAGGAGGTAGGTTCAGGAAAGAGGTGAGGAAGTACTACTTAATGGAAAGGGTGGTGGAACCTTGGAACAGTATGTCAGCTGAGGTGGTGGGTACAAAAACAATCAGGATTCAAGCAGGGTTGGGACACAATGAAGGGAATAATGGTTACCGGGGGTGACAAGTAGAGCCAGTGTTTGGTGACATTTTGGGGTTCTGTTTCACTTCGGGTTCATCCAATTAGAGTTCGAGTTTGATTTGGTTTGCTTTGTTTTTAGATTTTTTTTTTTAATTAACATTTTTTTCTGACCACTCACCAGGGGCAGAACTCCACCCCAAACCACCCGCTCGCAAGCCCGACCACCCCCAACCAATCCCGAGATTCCCCCATGGCTTGCCCCCATGGTGGGACCAGGAAGGGAGCCTCCCCCTTCCCAGAGCACAATCAAAATCCAGGGAGGCAGTGGTGGTGGTGGCAACAGATGACTGGGGTGGGTCAAGGCTTCATGAAGCCCCAGGCCACCATTTTCCATTTTTTTGTGGCCCCCTGCCTCTCAGTGCATGACTGCATGTGTGTGGGGGGGCACATGTGCCATGACTGCCAGCTGTCTGCCTTCCCAGCATGCGCTACCCCCAGCCCCCACCAGAGGGCAACAAACAGGCAGGATGATAATCCTTCCCTCCCCGAGAGAGAAGAGCAGTCCTCTGGGTGCTCAATTCTCTCGCCCTGTCAACCCTGCCGACCCGGGCTCATTCCCAAACCCTGGTCTCTGACGTGGCGTGAGGTGTACCACCAGCACCTTAACCTCCAGCACCTATGGGCCGGCTTGTTCTTAGATTTTAAAAGTTCGGGTTCAGTTCAGTTTGTGAGTGAAGCAATAGTGCTACTATGGTGCTACCAATATGGTGCCGGCATGGTTTTAGTTTGGTGTTTTATACATAGTCCTGCCACTGCAATTTATTATGCACTTGTACTTTAGCTATATGTGTATGAGCTTGACTTGGTTATTGGGAGCAATTGTGCTCAGGTGGGTGCTACAGTTTGCTAGGGAAATGCTATTGCCATCACTTGTGTCAAGTTAAGTAGCCTTAACTCTGATTAAGGCAGCAATGATAAAATGCATGATTTTCCATTTCAGCAATGAAGAAAAGAATGGGACTGTATTTTAACTACATAAAGCTGGCAGCCCATTACTTTTACTTCCCTAAATGAGATCCAGCCCACTTGCTCCCCATTCAATGCTGCTTCCAAACTCTTCATACCACAGATCTTGAGTCAAGCAAGCTTCTACTCCAACTGCAGCCCTGCTGATGTATCCCCCTCTATCATCTATAGCAGCAGACCCCACAGGTTAAAGCAGACAACTATAAGTAATGTCCTAATTCCTGCCTAGATTCACCGTGCCCCTAGAGCCCGGGTTTGGCGACTTTTTGAGGTTCTGGCTCTGATTTTCAATGAAAAGTACCCTGAAACATAAAAAAAAAGATAATACAAATGATGCCCCTCTTTCACTTTTGTGGTAGCGCTGCCCACACTGGGATATTATAAAGGGTCGAATCATGGTCAGTGGTGAGAAACTCGGCGTGTGCCTCCACGGTTTGCAGTTTCTGATTGTGGGTGCCTTGCGTTTCAGTCACTGAGGCGATCTGCATTTCAATGCACCAAAGTACCCTCCCTGAGAAAACTGCATCCAGTGTGGAGGCAATCAGACGGTACCAGGTCAATGTGTCGAGGCAATTATAGCTGGGAAGAAACCGCGGTGTGAAAACCGCACATACATTGACAGCGACAGGGGTAGAATAGTGATAATGAATTACTGCTACTCCTCTCACTGTTCACTGAGTGGAGGAAGGGATCACGTATCATGATGCGTAGTGTTCTGGCACAGCCACTCTTGTGGCGAGTGGCTAAGGCAGTAGCACCTAGAGATGAGCACTACTAGAGACCAGAGTTTGATTCCCTGTTTCAGAAGTTTGTTTTTTTTGTTTTGTTTTGTAATAAACAAATGTTCCCTCCTCCCAAATTTCTCTTCATCCCTGTGGTCCACACCCCCTTGGAGTTGATTATAATAGTTTTGAAAGATGCCCCCCCCCCAAAAAAAAAACAATATTCTATGTTTGCCCATTTGTTTGGGCTCCGTCTGCGGCATTGTGTGCTGGTCGGTGTTTCACTGACCCTATTTTGGGTTGCATCATTATGCTTGTCGCATTGTCTGCTGCACTGTTTTTGTTTGTGGGGTTATGACCCTGTACCGATCAGACAAACTGTAACAGAAACTCAAATCTGCCTTGCCTCCCTGACCATCCGAGTCTCCTCTGCCAAAACTGGGTCTCAGATCAAGTTCGGTTCGGGTTTGCCGGGGGCTTCATGTCTAAGGGTTCTAGTTCAGTTTGGTTCATCTGAAAATACCTTAGTTCATGTTCTGTTCAGGTTCAGTTCACATGCGAACCCAGGCTCTAGCGACAGGACCAAGGAGGAGAATAAAGATAGTACGGGGAGGGTTAGTACCCTGGAGGAACAGTAGGTTCCATTGATTATAGGGAACTTGGACAGACTGGATGGACTTCTGGTCTTTTTCTGTCATAATTGTCTGTGTTTCTATATGTAATAGCATGGTGCCTCCACCCAGAGTAAAATTATAGTGGGCCAGATGCTTGCATAGTACAACCCCCTGCGATACTGTACCTACCCACCTCTCCTTCCAGTCATACACCCCCCCCCCCACACACACACACAATACCACTTTAAACTGTAATTCTGTATAACACATGAAATTAATGACTGTAGCTATTTATTTGTTTTTGATAACCGGGTCGGTGCACTAGACATAGAAATGCCTATTTTAAGGCATGACCTGGGGAAGCTAATAATATGCTCACGGACAGTTTTAACAGCAACAATAGTAACCCTTTTATTATAGGAAAAGGGGAATGGGGAAGCAGAAAAACTGGCAAATGTAATGCTGGATAACTGGCAAAACCCATAAACAGTAACAATAACAGCGCCCACCCACAAACCACAACATGCAATTAAGTTGCTCACCTCCCCACTTGTACCAGTGCCCTTAAATAGTTTTAACTGGGCACCCAGATTAAGGTACAGGCCTGATCATTGCTGCAGGTTGGCCGGCACTGGGGCCCTTGGAATAAACTTTGAGTACACTATAACTAGTTGCAAACTTTCATCTAACTCCCAAGGTCAGGGCAGGCCATGTGATACTCATGGTTCTGGAGTCCCAGTTCACAGGGTCTGAAGCAACCACAGACAAGTCAAAGAGCTGGGGCCTTGAGCAGCAGAACAAGTTGGCAGCAGGCTTGCTGGATGAGGTTGGGTGATCTGGCAACTTGTCACCTTCTACCTTACTTGCAGAGTCTGGCAGCTTGTGACTTTCTGCCTTGGCTGGAGTACAGGAGCAATACGCAGTGGTTTTCTGGTTCACCTGGAGCCCAGATCAAGGAGAGACCCCACAGTCCGACTCCCCACAATGGGTCAAGAATGCCCTAGCAGTCAGGCATGCACCCATAGCTCCCTGTGTCCCGATCCACCCCACTTAATAAGGGCTAGCTGATCCCTTACTTGGCTATGGGATGGGCCTGAACAAGATGCAGTCACTGTCTTTACCTGGATAGACTCAGCAGCTCTTGCTTACAGCAGCAGCCCCTTTGATTCACACATCTGGCTGGGCAGTCTGAGCACAGTCTCTGGCAATGTGTGTATTTAGATTTCAGGATGTGGAACAGGTTTTTCCCCTCTGGATGCAGGGTCAAGCCTCAGGCAAATGCTTAGCCTCTGGAAAACAGTTCGGTCTTCCTAAACAAGCTGAGGGCTCCTCAGGAATGCAGCTGGGTTCAGCAACAAACACAGTAGAAAAGCTTTTGGCAAGTTCTCTGATTTTTGGCTGTGGAAGTCTATGCAGATTTCTATGCTTTTCCTCCCCACACAGTCTGAGCCTGCCTTACTCGCTGAGAGCCAAAGCCAGACTGCCCCAAGCTGTAACTGTCCCTGGGGTTGCAAAGAAACATGGCAGCTTCCCATTGGCTGATACCAGCTGTCCATACAGAAAATTAATAAACATTAAGTTCCGTTAACGCCTGATTAGGCAACAATTTGGGTGCCAAGAACACAGTTCCAGCTCCCTTCCCAGGAGCATTTCTGTAGGTCTTTTGGCACCTTGAATACTGATTATCTGGCTAGGGGCAAGAGAATCAAAATATGGCTGCTGAATACACAGTTTGTGTACTGTTTATATACTGTCCCAACTTTAAAGTTCTGCTACAGCCAGACTGTATAGTTTTCTATAAATATTTGCCCCACAGTTCATTAGCTACTCCTCTGCCCTATCGTCTCCTAGCAGAATTACATTTTGAAACACTTTCCCCAGCCCGTTACTTCCTTTGAAATGCAGTGTACCCTGGTGGCAAGTAGGGAGCTCATTAATATTCATATGTGCCTCATTCATATTTATAAAGCAGTGCCATAGTGCTCATCGGTGCTCTTTAATCAAATACTTTTGGGGCTTCTCATCTATCTCCCTCATGTCTCCATACCCCAATTAGTAGGGTTCAGGAGTAAAAGGAGAGCTTTTCTTTTGCCGCATGAGTGGCTCTAAAATGAACTTGTGCAACTACACATGCACTGACTGATGCTTGCATATTCGAGCAGTGATTCTGTGGCTTTGCTTCTCTGGCCCCTTTCTACTGAAGAAACAATGCTGAGGCCAAACGGAGACCTCAGGGGCACCAGAACAGACTGGGACAGGCGGCAGTGCAACAGGAGGTGGCAAGGTAAGCCCCACCCATGGAGGAGGTACATTATTGTTCTGTGTTCCTGTCAGGATACCTTTCAAATGAACACTTCAAGGCATCCATTCAGACTCTTTTCTGAGTATCTTAGAACTTCCTGCTAATCATCCCATCACAGCTATAGACCTGTTCCTAATCATTGCCTACAGACCCATCCTGTTAAGTTCTTCTCACCTATCCTATCATAATTATTTTTTAAACAATGCATCACAGTGTATATAAATGCTGCTTATTTTGCTCAGTGTGCTATTCACCTGAAGAAGGGACCTATGGGGCCCTGAACATTTGTGATATGTACCATCTTTGTACATGATGTGTGTTGTTCCAATAAAAGATATTATTCTATCCAGTTACTTATGTTTTAGAAAGGGAGCCATGTTGGTTCTCCACAGAACACATGGAGCATAGAAACAATGGGGAAGCAGGCAGGAAAACATGTAGACATAGTAGATTTCCTAAAGCCAGCAAGGAAGGGAAGTCCAGAGGAGAGAGGAAGGGCTGGGAAGTAATATATATGAATGCAAACAGACAAGTAAACAATGGAGACAAACTGTACTCATTAGTGGCTGCAGAACATTTGGATACACAGGCTACTTAGAACAATAGCTGGTACCTAAATGTCACAAGCTGTATTTTTCTCAGAAAAGACAGTGACATTTTACAGGGAGGGGATGATGGCAGTCTATGTTAAACAAACAGTAAGAGTCTCAGTAGACATATTAGTCTCAGGAGGGGATGGAGTCAATAGGACTCTTTTTGATGGAAAAATTTAGAATCGCTTCTACTGGCCAGCAAACCATGAGGCAGAGATGAGATGCTAGAAAGGGTAATTAGAAATGCAACAAGTCAGGGTAGAACTTTAATCATACGAGACTTCATTCTCCCAAACATAGGCTGCGACACTGGCAGCAGTAAGCCAAAACACAGCAAGTCAGATGTTCTAGCCGGCCCGGTGGCACTGGCGGTTGAGACGCTGGACGCCACGCCTCGTTGCTACACCAGTGACCCAGGTTTGGGAATGACCTTGGGTCATTGGGGTGGAGGGCGGAGCAGGATTGAGCATGCCAATGAGCTGCTCTCCTCTCCCGAGGGGGGTGAGGGTGGGTTGGCATCCCTCGGAGTTCCGCTCCCACCGGGTGGCAGTTCGGTGGGTAGCATAGGCAGAGAGGGGGTGGCAGAAAACTACAGGAGGTGGAAGGGGCTGAACTGGCACCACGGGGTGCATAGCATGCCTCCACATGCTTGCACGGCTGTGTTCCAGGGCCTCAGGGGGTCAGGGGAGAAAACCAAGTAAAAATACATGTGTCCCCATCACCAGTTGGCGGGAGGAGGTGACAGGGACCAAATAGCTATAATATAAAAAAAAAAAGTGAGGTGTTTATGGGAAACACAGAATGGATTTCTCACTCAGTTGATGCATGAAGCAACCTGGGTGTAGCATTTCTGGACCAGGTAATGTCCAACCGGTACAATGTCAGGGATATCGCATCTAAGAACTCAGCTGAACAGAGTGACCACAACAGCATTAAATTCAACACTGTGCTGGATTATCAGCAACTGAGATTCAAAGCACTGTGGTCCTTGACTTTTGGAAAGCTCACATTGGGAAATAAACAGGAGTAATCAAATACCATCTGAAGGGTTTACAAGAAAAAAAGAGTGTGGAAAAAAGGGGGTACAAGTAGCAATACAAGGGAAAGTCACAGAAACCACTGAAGTGTGCATAACATTTGTAAATGAAAGAAAGACTCAAAAGAAACCTCTGTGGCTAGAGAGGAAGTGAGGGATATGGTCAGCAACAAAAGGAACATTTTCATGGTATGCATGTGGGAACAGAGTGAGCCCAGCTGGGCAGAGTATTAGGAAACATAGAGAAAAGCCAAGAAGTCATTAGAAGGGTGGAAGTAAACACAGAACTAAGGATACCATCGGTGCAAAATGAACAAAAACATTTTCTCCAGGTACATTAGGGAAAAGTGTCAAAGGGAGAGCAGAGAAAGGACAAGGAAAGATGGAGAAATCATGGCGCTAGAGGAAGTGAAGGCAAACATACTAAATGAGCACATAGGGTTCTGAGTTCACAGCGAAGGATAAAGGAGGATGGGCACACACCTCAGGACTTGAACAAGCTGTGTGATGAGTTGGTCTGCTGGAGTCTTAGGTTACTTGATATTACTTGGTTTTCCTTGGTATGAAAGAACAGAAGAAGGCCAGAGCCCATCGAGACTGTTCCCCACACTATGTGGGACATTATTTATCTATTATCCCTCAACCAAACATCTCATTTGTTTATAAAGACAGTGGCACTAGTTGACCAATTCTTGTGGCAAGGTGTTCCATACAATGGATGCTCTTATTGGAAAAAAGTTTTCCCTTTTTCTGGTTTTATAAGTTTTTACTTCAAGCTGTTTATTATGCAGTCTCAGAACATGTCTCCTTTTGGAGAGTGTTAGACCACATTTTTCCATTAGATCTGGTGAATTTATTAAATTAAAAACCATACGCATATTGCCTCTTAATCTTCTAGTTTGAAGAGAGAAGAGACCAGTAGCTTTTAATCTGTTCTGATAATCCAAGTTTGTTAATCTTGGAATCATTCTAGTTACTCTCCTTTGAACCTGTTCAAGAATTGCTATGTCTTTTTTTTGGTTTGGATTCCAGAAAGGGGAGCCATAGTCTAGATACGGTCTAATGTATGCCCTATACAATGGAATAAAGCATTGTTCAGTGCGATTAACAAAAGTGCGTTTTATTTGCCTCAAAAGTCTGTTGGTCATGCAAGCAGTTCTAACACAGTGATCATTTGATGTAAGTTTATTATTAACATATATCCCTAAATCTTTTTCACAATTTGATGAGTGAAGTGGTAGTCCGTTTATATAATATATCGTTTTTGGATTATTTACATCAAAATGCGCTACTAAACATTTGTCTTGATTAAACTGCATATGATTTTCATTTGCCCAAAGTGTTAATTTTTCCAAATCCTTCTTTAATGCAGAAATATTTTCTTGATTATTAACCTTGTCCCCCAATTTAGTATCATCTGCAAATTTAACCATGAAGTTATTTGGCCCTGTTTGTAAATCACTGATAAAGAGATTAAACAATGTTGGTCCCAAGACCGACCCCTGTGGTACACCACTTGTCGCACTACTCTAATCAGACAAGATATCATTAATTCTGACTCTCTGAGAACCATTTGTCAACCAGTTTAAAGTCCAGTTGACAATATCACGTGACAAACCTAGATTGTGCATTTTAGTAATGAGTTTTTCATGTGTGACTCTATTGAAAGCTCTACTAAAGTCCAAAAGAATTACATCAGTAGGGATACCCACATCTAGTAGAGTACTTATATTATTGTAAAAATATATCAGATTGGTGGTGCAGGAATACTTGGGAGTAAACCCATGCTGATTTGAATCATAAATTCCTAATTTTTTACAATCTTGATCTATTAGAGACTTCATTACTCATTCCATTAATTTACCAGCCACTGAGGTCAGGCTAACTGGATGACCTCAGTGGATAGTCTGTATTTATGTAATAGAGTAGTTTTAAATGGAACAGAACTATTCTTAAATTTCCTAAAAAAGTTTAATTTTTATTTTAATCTGATTTTTATTTGTCTTGTTGAACCAAGGGGGAATTTTGCCTTTATTATTAAATTTCCTCTTAGATGGAATAAAGGTATTTTCCAAATAATGTACAATGTTTTAAAAAAAGTCCCAAGCTTGTTGTGTTATACAGTTAAGAAGATTAGATTCCCAGTTTATGTTTTGTAAGTATTTATTGATTTTAGAAACATTTGCTTTATTATAATTTTTTGTATAGTATAACTTCCTTTGTGTAGTTTTAAACTGTTGAATTTCAAAAAGAATGGATGAATGATCACTGGTCCCAAGTGGATCCCAAATTTGTAAATTGCTAATTTGTTGCTCTATGTTAGTAAATAATAGATCTAAAATATTAGGACCTCGAGTGGGTTCAGTAACAAGTTGTTGTAATCCAGTACTAACTACCACATCTATTAATCCTTTCTCGACACAGGACTGTCCTGAGAATGCATCCTAGTTAATATGAGGGAGGTTAAAGTCATCAAATATTACAGTATCTTGAGATTCAGGAAAATGTATGATTTCTTTAAACATATCAGTTGTGTAATCTGAATTTGCAGATGGAGGTCGATAGATATTACTAATAGTTATATAGGGCTGCTCCTTCAATAAGATTTTAACCCATATACTTTCCAAAGGAAAGGGAGAACACATTTCTAAAGAAGGAATATCATTTAGTATGTACATACAAACTCCACCACCTTGCTTATCTAATCTGTTTTTATGATATAACTTATAACCTGGAATTTCTCTGGACCAAATTGAGGATGCGTCCCACCAAGTTTCAGTTATTATAAACAGACATGAGGAGCTACACTTGGAGAGGAAAAACAGTAGTATAACAGGGGGTGCTCTCCCCCCAATAGCAGGGACAACATCATTAGGCATTTATTATCGAACTATATCAATGAACAATCCAGATTCGGACCATGACATATTACCAGCTGCATGGTACCTTGATTCATGCCCTGAGCACTCAGCAGTACTGCTATAGGTTTAGCTGCACTCTTCTCTCCCAGTACCTTCATTCCCAATTATAGCTATTCACCATGATTTCTGTTGTCCTACAGCAGTTTTCCCTGGTGGTCCAGTAGCCCCTGAAACCAATCATCCTTTTTCTTTTGTCTCTGGTGTGCAGTGGCTCCCACCTCCCTAGTCTCATATCTATACTCTGTATGGGCCAGCAGCACTGTTAGCCACCTAAGCCTTCTCCTGGCTGAAATGTGTGTTCTGGCTCCAGTGGCTCCACTGGCTGTAACACCTTGAAGAACTGTTTTTAGTAGATTTTTGGTCATTGTGTCACTTCTCATTGTGATAAGGGATGAGAGCACCAGAGAGCTGTTGTGCATAGCATTGTGACTCCTAGTACACCAGCATCTTCATTAAGTGGTGATCCCCCTTCCCTTTCCCTGTGCTGTTGCACTAACCTATGCCATAGTGCAGGGAAAAACACAACAACATAAAAGGCTGCAAAGAATCAATGTACTGCAAAATGTCCCTTGCAACCACTTTATGGCACCAACCTGTGACCATGTGTGGGGCCCAGGCCTCATAAGAAGTGTGTGCTCTTTCACTAGAATGGTTCATTCTTTTATGTAGATACACAGTTTCTTGTTACAAACTTAACACCACTCAGTCAGATAATTTTTTTTTTATAAAATAAAGATACATCACTCACCTAGTGCAAAAATAAACGTAATAAAAAACTGAATACTTTCTGGTTGAGTAGTGGTGAGTTAATTGCAAGACACAGTGTACCTACCAAGGAGAGAATTATTATATTGGCAAAGTGCACACTTGCTTATGAGACCTGATTTGGGGTCTCAGTTGTTGTTTATAACATTCGGTTCCTTATCATGAAGTGTGGTTCTGCCTTTTGAAATAACGGTGTCTAACAGCCTGAGGAAGTGAATTTAAATGTCTCCCCATCTAACATTTTATTTACCAGACTTGGATAGCTATCAGAACTTTGCGCAGCTATCAGCAGAGCTATGTAAATCTCTGAGAGTCTAATTTCACATCATACCTAGAAAAGTTTGAATATTTTGGTTTTAGTTCACCAGTTCCTAACTAAAAGTAACCCCTTTCAAGTATGGGTCCTTTTAACATCAATAAGCAAAAGAAGCACCAAAAAACAGAGCCCCCCCACCCCCCATCACCTGGTTTATGATCCTCCACCACCATCTCCAATACAGGGGCGATTGAAGGGGACTCCTGTTCCCCTCAAACCAATGACTCCTGGTAGTTACCTGCTGTGATAAGGGATCATTGTAATGTCCCATACTTCCATGCCTTGCCAGTCCCTTAAAAAGACAGAAAACTGGAGAAAGTGCAATACAAAGAAAAAAATATACATAAAATATGCAGGCAAATGGTTTAATTCTGGTACAATGCAATTGGTAGTGGTGTTGCCTGATGCCCAAGTGTGTCACCTCATAATAAAGCTTAATTAGAGGCAGTGAGTATAGACAAGCATACATACCTTATATACATTAGGGTTTAAAGTCACAGTATACATTATCATTTTACATTTTAAGTTGCACGTCCTTTGAACAGGACTACAGTATACTAATGAGATCAAACTTAAAACTGCAAACCGGGGTTTTCTGGGGCAACGTGTGACACTCGCCATTTCCCTCCCACCGAGTGCTTTAGGGACTCCTTTGGTTGCAGGACCTAGACCTGTAGCATCTTCCTGGGGGTGGAAGTTTCAGAAAGGTAGAAGGAGAAGCTCACTAACTCCCTTGCTTTGCAGTGGTGTGTATAGATTCAGTTTCACGGTTGGAGTTTTAATACTATCACAGTAATCCTGGGTTGATTTACTTATTTATTAATTTAAAATTTTACAACAGGGAAAAGCACACTGAACCAAGGCTCATTTCCAGGTGCAACCCAGGAGAAAGGGAACACTAGGCACAATAAAAACAGACAATATTGGTGATCAGTACAAAATAAAGTGTAGACAAAGTACTGTCCCATACAAAAACATAAAAACATAAGGGAAACGGACAGGAGGGAGCACTACGCTCATCTGGCATGTCCATACATAATTATTTGAGAGATACTAACAAACTCACATGTCTGTAGATACCTGTATAACATGGTGCAAGTTCAAAATAAAACAGCAAGGTGCAATGAGCAGCAAATAATGTACCAAAAGCATGACCAGTACAGGGGAATGATGGGAGTGCAAAAGTAGAAGGTAGGGAGCCTGAAACAGGTTGATTTATAACCCAGAAGGAGGCCCAACATCATGGACTGTAGGGGCTCGAAACAAGGGCGGGTCAGGGAGAGGGTGATAGGAGCAGATGGGGGTAGGGAGGAGTTCCAGCTGGTGCCTGAGGGAACTGGGGGGGGGAGGTGGAGGGAGATGGGGGCAGGTTCCAGATAAAGAGAAGTTGATAGGAGAAGGCTGACTGTTCAGTAGAGGAGTGAGGATGAGGAGTGGATAAGGTGGAATGATCCCTGGAGCAGAGGGAGTATGAGGCAGGGGGGATGGGAAAGAGGAGTAAGGAAAGGTAGGAGGGAAAGGGACCCAAACCAGTATTTGGAGATGAAGAAGATACTGTGGGACTGACAACATGAGGGTAGTGGGAGAATGGATAGGAAGAAGTAGATGGAGAAGTAGTGAATTCAGGAAAGTGAGCTGGTAGCAAAGCAATAAAAGGCACTACAGAAGGTGTCCAGTCTAGCATGAGAAGTGGATGGGGTGGTGCCATAGATCATGTCTGTATAGTCAAAAACCTGTAGCACCATTTTGGTAACAAGCTCCTGCTGGACCTGTGGAGACAAGTAGTCTTTGTTGCAGTACAGGACACCGAGTTTGCGGTGGAGCTTGGTATGGATGGCATCAACGTGGCCATGAAGTCAAGCTGACTAGCCACACACCAAGGTACTTGAAGGACTGAACAGCTTCAAGGGGGGCATCCAATGTGGCAAAAATAAAATTGGTGGGGAGCCTGGCCAGTTTCTGGCTGGTGCCAAAGATCATTGACACTGTTTTTTTTTTAGTGTTGGCCCAGAGTTGGTTGGAGTTTAACAAGTGTAGGATGTAAGAGAGTGATGGTGATCTACTGCCAATTGGATCCCAAGAGGTTTCCTCCGCAAGAGAGTTTATCCCCCTCCTCCATGTTGACGATAATGAAAGTAGTTATTCCTTCTTTGTTCTAGTCTGCCAGATGAGTTGAGATGTGGCTGATGGCTCCACTATTTTCCTGCTTATTTGCTCATTGCTGTGGCCTGCCCTCTCTCCTTACTTGAAGATGATGTTCTGACAGTCCTATTTTTGCCTATGGCTCTGACCTTTGGGCTTCCTCCTAAAGGCATCTGTAGCCAAGGGACCCATGGTCCTATAGCCCATCTAGGAGTGGAACACCCCTCAAGAAGACTTCTGTGCCACCAGTACACCGAATACGTGGTAATTCTCTAGTGAACAGAGTGTGAAAGGCCACACATACATAAAACATCCTACCATTTACCTCAGTTCTCCAATTTCAGCCGGTAATCACCTACCAACAGTACTGAGCTACCGACAATACTCAGCAACCTTATCCAGTTTAGTTGCACAAACATCCAGTAAAGTAATTAATTAAGCAAGCAACTGCGATCAACTCCATTCTTAGTTGCTCACCAAATTAGTGAACCAAAAACAATTTAAAGTAGAATATTAATAAAGCTAAAAAAATATGCAAGAATTCTAGAAAACTAATGTAAACAAAGCACATATAAAAACTGGTTTAGAGAGCTATAAAACTCCAATGTCTGTCCTGGGAGGATCTTGAGAATAATTCTTTGAGACACATGGGTAGGGGACCTTCTGATTGTTCCAGTGCAACCCTAACCTGTCAGTCTTAATACTGGCATAACTCAGTGGTGTCACAAACCTATTCTGTTTGCGTGCAAAGGCTTTTGAGAGAGTGCCTGAAAAAGGGGGTGGTGGCTAATATGCAAGTGGCTTGCAGGGCCGTTGTTAGTGAAATGGTGACACTAATAGGCCACTTGCATGGTCCTGTGACCTCCCCCCCCAGTTACCACCTGATAACAAGGGTCAAATAGACACAGGTAGGTGTCAGTTAGCTCCTGAATGGAGCAGTGGAAGTGGAGAGTCAAGCAAGGACAGCTCCCTTACCTCAGTGTTCACTGGTTAGGGAGGGATGCACTATTGGATCACAGAGAATATTGCTGACTACAGGAAACAGAAGGGGCATCCATTGGATCACTAGGAAGTGCTGTGATGGGAGGTTGGGAGGGGAGTGATAAACTGGATTAGAAAGACACCTTGTGGCACATTCCAGCTAGCTGGCTATGTCTCAGTATCCTGTGATATGGGCGACTGAAAGTGAGTGATTCAAATATAAGTGACTCAATTTCAGTGCCCATTATGTGAGCTACCCTGAAAGGGGTAGCAACAGAAGAAGGATGAAGATATAGGGTAGCAAGAGAAGAAGAGTGACAATATAGTATGGTAGCCCAAAGAGGAGGGTTAAGGAAACAAGTATGTAGGAGGTAGTGTGGCATGGTGCTGCCAAGCTGGCCATGTAGTGGTGAGAGTGGCCAGCTATAGTGCAGTAGTTGCAGGATTTTGGGCTGGGGATGGTACACATTTCATGGGTGGGAATTTTTTTTATGAGTGTCTTTCCCTCCCTGACATGCCCCCCCCCCCACCAGGGAGTTGACAATCTATAATAAGGGGATGTAGAGGAGCATTGCCTCCCACATAAACAAACTTCATGTTTTTCACCTGTGTTGTTTTGCTCCTTACTGGGAATGTACATCGCTGTGTTGCTTTTCAGCAATGTACACTCACCCTAACAGTGACCGCAGTTCGGCGATCGCTATTATGACATAGAACCCCATGTCTCTACTGCTGCCTATGATGTGCTTTGTTGTTCATCACAAAATATGCTGTAATTACATGCTGTACCATGTTCATGGGCACGGCCAGGGTGTCAGCAGGTGCAAACTGACATCCAAACTAACAATTTGCGTAACATTCAGTATAAATGGGAGATTCCTCCCCTGCTGAGTTCAACAACTGCAGAGTATAGCAGTTGCTGGTGGGACCTATGTTTATGGATGCATATTGCCAATTTTGCACCACCCTAGCTGTAATTCTGAATCAGACCCAGATCTTTTTCCCATTGAGGTCACATACAGCTGAGGCTTATTCTGAAGCTGAAGCTGAAGTCCTACTCCCCTGTTTGTGACATCATCTGTTGCTGTGGAAATGACTGCGAGTTATTTACTTGAAACTGCTCTCCAGGAGGGGCATGCTGAGCTGAAATAGTGTGGCTCATTTCCACGGGGCCTTTACAATAAAAGTAATGCAACAGGAATAGCATTAACAATTACTGATACGGCAACCACAGTCGTCAACTCTGTTCAAGGAATAAGAACATCAGACACTTTTTTTGGGGGGGGGGAATCAACAAGAGACCAGGGGTATGGAGTAACAATGAAAGGATAGTGGAGTGGAAAGAGAGAGGGGGTTAAAGGATAAAATTGTGTGCATGCGTGCGTGTGTGGAGAGGTGACATATAATGTAAGGAAACTGGGGCTTAGGTTCAAGAATAGATATGAGTACTAAGTTTAAGGAGCAGAGCTTTCAAACTGAAAGAGGAAGAGGGGAGGGAGGTGCTGAAGATTTCATCAGAGAATGGAAAAGTCTGCAGGAGAAGGCTACCTGTCCAGCTGAAGTCTTGACGGGGAAGAAGGAAGGACACTCAGTATTTCTAAGACACTAGGAGAGATGGGGGAATGGGTAGGAAGTGAGTTTTTGTTCATGTACATCGCTGGATCGGTGATTGGGGTGCGGCACAGCTCTGCACAATGCCACTGCATAGTTGTGCATGGCTGCATTGTGTGGCATGATAATAAATCCGTAATGGGCGTATGAACATATGAACTTGCCAACAGAAACAGGCCTAATGGTCTATCGAATCTGCTCGAGTGTGCAGTTAGCCCCTCATCTCACAGCTGCCCCTCCCTCCCATTCCCAGTATCCGTTCCCCTTCCCCTGTCCCAACCCCTCTTGAAACTACCCACCATCTTACAGGACACTATCTCATCTGGTAAGGTGTTCCATTTGTCCACCACACTTTCCATGAAAAAATGTCTCCTCATCTCCCTCTTGAATCTTTCCCCCTCCAATCTCTGTCCATGCCCTATCATTTATTTATTTATTTATTTGTACATTAGTTTACAACCTTTGAGCCAGAGGCTCATTTCCAAAGGTACCTCGTCACATTGAGGACAAATACATTGCAAACTCTTTGTTACATCATACGGTTACAAAATTTAGCAAAAACATGTAGTTACAATCATTTGTACAGAGAAAACCAGCTTAGTTACAGTGGCACATTCTTGCACGAGGGAACATGCAGAAACAGCATGGTGATAACAGTTCAATGGGCAATGGGCAGGTTGAGAGAAGTGAGGTGAGGTGCCGCTCAAGCGAGCTTTGTCAGTGCATGGTGGGCTATGCCTCATTTAGAGACAGGTGCAGCTACACATATTAAATAGCTGGCTCCGAAGTGCAGTTTTGAAGTTGGAGATCGTGGGGGCATCAGAGATGGGGGTAGGGAGTGTGTTATACCAGGAAGGAGCTCTATAGCAGCAGGACCTCTGTCCATGGGTGGTCCTGGATCTTGGGATCAGTAGGGTTGCCCTGCAAGAGGTTCGAGTACAAACCAAGGGTTGGGCTTGGCGGATGGAGGCTGTCACCCCAGGAGGGGATAGCCTGAGAAGAGTTTTTTTCGTTATGAGGCAGGTTTGGTATCATAGTCGTTCGTCTAGATTAAGCAGCATTGCCTTGTCATAGAGCTGGCATGTATGAGTGAGCCTGGGGGCCTCCGTAATTAGCCTACATGTCTTATTCAGGGTGAGGCAGATTTTATTGAGGGTGGTCGAGTCAGCAGCACTGTATACAGGTAGGCCATAGTCCACCAGGGACAGTATTGAGGATGTAACCACTAGTCGGAGGGCAATGGGGGGGGAGACAATTTTTATAGTGGTAGAGGATACCTAGCTGCACATTAATAGCTGAAGCAAGTGCATCAATATGGGTGTGGTAGGTGAGGGCTGTGTTGAAGGAAACCCCAAGGTACTTGTAAGAGCGGACTTGTTCAAGAGGTTGTTTGGAGCTAGGGAGGATGTGGAGTGAGAAGTTGCTGGCTTTGTTTTGGGGGTAGGCAAAGAGCATTGTTTTTGTTTGTTTGAGATTAATGACAAGTCTGTGCTCTTTAAACCAGGTTTCAGCATCATTAAAGGATAGTTGTAAGGTGTTCTGAAGGGAGATGGGGTTGCGATGGGTGGCAAAGAGGACAGCATCATCTGCATACAGCAGAATTCTACCAGTGCATGCACTGGGCAGGGTGTTAAGGTAGAGCGAGAAGAGTAGTGGTCCCATAATGGAGCCCTGGGGAACACCTGAGTGGATGGGACAAGTTTTGGAAAGTGTCCCATTGATTTTGACACATTGGGAGCGGTCAGATAGGTAGCTAGTGCACCAGGAGAGCGGCCCAGTAGAGAAGCCAGTGTGGCAGAGGGCATCCAGCAGGAGGGAGTGGGAGACAGTGTCGAAGGCCTTTGAGAGATCAACGAACACCGCCCCAGCTAGGTAGCCAGCATCCGGAGAGGAGTGTAGGAAGTTTGAAAACTCAATTAGTGCAGTGCCGGTACTGTGCCCTGCATGGAAGGCATGCTGTTCTGGGCAGAGGATGTTGTGTTTGGTTAGGTACTCAGTGATTTGTGTCGCCACCAGTTTTTCTAGGGCTTTGGAGAGGGGTGGGAGGATGGAGATAGGTCGGTAGTTCCCAGCAGAGGACCTGTCACCACCTTTGTGTATGGGCGTAATGATGGCAGTTTTCCATGCAGATGGGAATTGCCCCAGGCAGAGGGATTTGTTGAGAAGGGTGGTGAGTGGAGCAAGGACCTAATCCAGCACCTGATGGAGAATGCTGGGGTCCAGGGAGTCGCTGCTGGGCTATTGCTCTATAATGCTTTGAACACGTGCAGTCTGGCTTCCTGGTCAGTTACCCTGCGTAGGTGGAAACTAGGGCGTTGGATGACTGGGGCCGGTAGGGATTGGGGTGGGTCAAAGAAATTGCTGGGGAGGACCGAACTAAGGTCCGTGAAGGATGTGTTTAGGAAGTTAGCTGTGCAAGCAGGGTCGGTAGAGGTAGAACCGTCAATGGTGATCTGGGATGGGGAAGGGGAGCGCGCGCTCCCATTTAATTGTTTAATGTTATCCCAGAATGTTCGTGCACTCCCCCAGGAGGAGGAGGAGGAGGTGAGTGAGGCCTGATAGTGGTCGGCCTTTGCTTTACGGATAGCCCAAGTGCACTTGTTCCGCACAGCGTTGTAGGCCTATCTGTCAGCCATCTGGCCTGTTTCGGTGGCAAGGTGCCATACGTTATCCCTGTGCTTGAACAATTGTAGTAGGGCAGGGGTAACCCAGGGCACATTATGCTTTTTGGTTCGGACTCCAGTGAGGGGTGCGAAGAGGTCTCAGGCTTTGTTAAAGGTTTGGGAAAAGAAGGTGAGGGCAGTATCTATGTCAGGAGCATGGTGTATGGGTGACCAATTTATCTGGGCAAGAAATTGTTTGAGGCTTTTTAGCCCACCTGGTCTGAGGCGCCTGCGGAGTGTGGACTGGGCTGTGAGTTGGGGCATGGGGGTCACCCAGTGGAATAGGATAGGGGAGTGGTCACTAAGTGAGTCAGGAAGGACCTGGATATCCTGGATTTTTTGGGGGCAGTTTGTGATGATTACATCTAGAAGGGTGCTGGTACCTCTCTTATTGTTTACTCTAGTGGGTTGGAAAATGAGTTGTGTCAGCTGTATAGCCATGAAGGTGTCCCGGGTGGTGGAGGAGGAGGCACTGAGCCAGTTCACGTTCAGGTCCCCCACAAGGATTTGATCAGCCTTGTGATGGAGGGTTGCAAGATAATCTGTTAAGGATAACAGCACCGGATTTTGGTTCTTTGGGGGAGTGTATGCAGTGGTGAGATATAGGAGGCCCTTGGAGGGGTCCGGAGTAAGTTTGAGGGTGAGGGCCTGCGCCCCATTTACAAGAGCCAGGGCAGGGAGTGCTTGTCCAGTAAGTGAGTCCCTGGTGTAAATAGCACAGCCACCCCCATGTTTGCCTACACGATCCTCCCGGTATAGGGTGTAACCTGGGAGTGAGACAAAGGAGTCAGGGGTGGACTTTGATAGCCAGGTTTCCACCAGTGCTATGACATCTGGTTTATGCAGCGTGACCCACCATTGGAGGGAATCACATTTTTTCAGTATGCTGCATATATTCATGGAAGCTATGCGGAGACCAGGGGACCCAGTTGGAGGGCTAGTATGGGCAGGGCCTGGGTTGGGATGTATATTGCCTGTTAAGATTGCCTGAGTATCACCTGCTATGCAGATGATACTCAGCTGTATCTGTCCTTTCTCCCCGGTCAGGGTGATGCACTCTCTGTGCTGAATAACTGCCTTGCGGAGATCAGACTTTGGATGAGTTCCAGCTGGCTGAGACTCAATCCGGATAAGACTGAGGTATTGGTAGTGGATCCAGGTCATCCGGGGGGGTGGGTTTGGGAGCTGGACAACCATCAGGTTGGTTACTTGGTGGTATACCACTCTCTACCTCTGATCAGGTGTGAAATCTGGGCGTTATTTTTGATGATGGTCTGACCCTAAAATCTCAGGTGTCAGCTGTCGTCAAATCCTCTTTTTACCATCTGAGGAATATCACCCAGGTGAAACACCTGGTTCCTCCGGGGGATCTTCCAACATTGGTCCACGCCTTTGTCACTACCCGTCTGGACTACTGCAATTCCCGCTACCTAGGGCTACCTGGGGTTGATATCCGCCGTCTCCAGCTGGTGCAGAACACGGCAGCCAGGCTTTTGACTGGGACTTCTAGAACCAGTCATATTACGCCTGTTCTCCACGAACTGCACTGGCTGCCTGTTTGGTGGCGGATCACCTTTAAGGTTGGTTTAATAACCTTTAAAGCCCTACATGATCAGGGACCCGGTTACCTGAAAGATCTCCTGATTCCCTACTGCCCCCTCCGTCCTCTCCGTTCCGCCAACGAGGGATTTCTGGAGATTCCCAGGGTTCGATTAAAGACATCAGGATCTCGTGCTTTTGCTTTTTCAGCACCAATCCTGTGGAATTCTCTATCTCGTTGGTTGAGAGAATGCCCAACCGTCGATAGTTTTAAGGTTGGTTTAAAAACATATTTATTCAATTTGGCTTTTACTTAGTCATGGCTGACATATTTTAATGTATGGAAATTTTATTATTGTGTATATGTTTTATGTACAGTGCCTTGGATTTGAAAGGCACTAATAAATAAAGTTGGATTGGATTGGATTGGATAAGAGTAATAGGAGGATCATGGCTCTATCATGTCCCTCCCCCTTCTCATCTGAAAAATCCCTTCTGTGTTGGTCTTGTTTATGCCCTTCAGATACTTAAAAGGTCTCAATCATATCCCCCATCCCTCTTCTCCTCCAGTGAATACATTAAATTCTCCCAGACTGTCCTCATAGGGCTTGCTTGCCAATCCCTGAATCATCTTTGTGGCTCTTCATTGCGCCCCCCCCCCCTCCAACAATTTGATGTTCTTCTTCAAGAATGGGTACCAGTACTGCATGCAGTACTCCAGGTGGGGCCTGACCAATGACCTATACAGGGGCAGGATAACTTCCCTCTTTCTGGAGGAGATCCCTCTTGCAATACACCCCCAGCATTTTGTTGGCTTTTGTTGTTGTTTTCCTGCACTGAGCAGAGTTGTTCATGCTCCTCATAATGACCACTCCTAGGTCCTTCTCCTCGTGGAGCTCCCCAAGTGTACCCCATTCAAGTGATAATCCCTCCCCTGGTTCCTGGCTCCAAAGTGCAGAGCCTTGCACTTCTTGGATTTGAACCCCAACTGCCATGTTTCCGCCCATTCCTGCAGCTTAGTCAGGTCCTCCTGCAACCCCTTTCACCCCTCCACATCATCAACCACAGCTCCCAGCTTGGTATCATCTGCGAACAGACTGATCTTGGTCTGGATCCTGTGTGAGATCTCTGCAATAAAAATCCCAAATAGCACCGGTTCCAGTACCGATCCCTGTAGTACTCTGTTCATCACCACTCTCGGTGACTAGGGTTCCCCCCCCCATCACCACCCTTTGCTGCCTACCCTTTAGCCAGTTTGTGATCCATTTCACCATTTTTGGTCCTGCCCCCACATATTCCAGTTTCCCCCAACCTCCCATGTGGCACCGATTCAAAGGCCTTGCTGAAGTCCAAATACAGGACATCCACTGCATGGCCCTTGTCCAGTTCCCACGTCACCCAGTCGTAGTACTCTACAAGGCTTATCTGGCACGATCTGCCTGCTATAAACCCGTGCTGTTGACCATCCTGGAGATCACTTTCCTCCAAGAAGCTCACAAGCCTCTCTTTTAGTATGGTCTCCATGAGTTTTCCCATGATTGATGTGAGGTTCACTGGCCTGTAGTTTCCTAGTTCATCCTTTTGTGGATGGGCCCAACATGGGCCATTCTCCAGTACTATGGCACATATTTCGAGTCCAGGGAGGTATTGAACAGTTCGACCAGTGGCCTCGCCAGGACCTCTGCCAACTCCCTTAGTATCCTAGGGTGAATTGCTTCAGCTCCCCCACGGTGGGCCGGCACCCAGCCAGCCACCGACCTAGACCAGGACACCCACCTGCAGCTCCTTGGAAGGTACGGGACAGCGCAGCCAGTTGGAACACTGGCACTTCCAGCAAACCCGCTCTGATTGGCCAGGACTTTTCCCCTGCTTCTGCCACCTGGTACTTTTTACAAATAGATTTTCGATAGAACTAGGCACATTTCAAGTGTGTAATAGAATTTTTTTTTTTTTTTTTTAAGTGGCTAGTTTTCCATTAGCAGGTTATACAGACCTGCCACTAGAGGGATTCTTGGTCTTTCTACACAAATCAGTGTACTCAGTTGTGGGCAATATGGCCTGCATTATCATTCTACTTCTAATCCTGGCAAAAAGTATGACTCATAAAGCATTGATCCATGCTAAGTCAGAAGTCATCCCAGCCTGGGAACCCACAATCATAGTTCCTGCTGCATCTTCATATTGCTTCCCTACTCTTAATCTGTCTGGTTTTCATTATAATTCTCATCCCTCTCCTCTGGCCCTCCTCCCTTCGCCAATGTCTTTCCATGCACTTCCCCTGCTAGCCTTGAATGGCCATGTCAGCATCTCCTATGCCCTGGCTAGATGTACCTCAATGACTGAACACCACACAGGAACCCATATGAAAAGAGCCCACTTCTACCTGATAAATGCCTTCAAAAAAATGTTTCTAATTCTCCTTTTCTGTTCAAGCAATGTCGAACGAAATCCAGGTCCCCCAACTCAAATCACTTCTCCATCAGAGTTTGCAGCTGCTCCTGGGATGAAACTGATGATGGTCAATATTCTAAGCCTGCTCAAAAAACTTGATCATCTTCAAGTTTGGGCAGCCAACACTGACCCAGATCTGATTATAATTACCGAGTCATGGCTAAAAAAGACCGCCACTGATCCGCAAATTATTATACCAGGCTTCAAGCTCTTTAGGGCTGATAGGGATTAGAGGGGGGGGAGCGGTTGTATACGCCAAATCAAAATTTGATGTTAGCAGCATTTCCTGTAAAACTAAGCCCAAGGAATATGAGATTGTCTCGCTTAAACTTCACCTTCCATCCTTAGAGTGCATCACAATCATTGGTGGCTATAGACCCCCGTCAGGAGGCACAGAAATTCTTAACATGTTAAAATCCATAACTTTGGCTGCTAACACGGAAACAATAATCTTAAATGACTTCAATATGGATTGGCTCAAAGCTAAATCCCACTCCCTAAAAGCCATCTGTGATGAGCTGGGTCTTACACAGATAGTAACTGAACCCACAAGAATCAATGCTTCTAACTCTGCCAACAGCTCACTCTTAGATGTCATCTTAACTTCACATCCCCATAAAATATCACATTCTGCAGTTTTCCATAATGACATGAGCGACCACAGTATTGTTGTATGTACAAGATTCCAATCTAAAACCCAGCAGCACCCTAAATTCAGAATCAAACGCTCGTTCCGTAAATTCAACTCAGTAAACTTCCTAACCAACCTAGCTACGATCAGGTGGCAAGATCTATATCTTGCCAAATCTGCTGATGCAGCCATCTCTGTCCTAAATGACAACCTCACCACCCTAATTAACAAGCATGCTCCTCTTATTAAAATGAGGGTGTGGAAAATCTCGCATCTGTGGTTCACCCAAGAGCTCAAATCTGCACTTACCAATAGAGACAAGCTATGGACTAGGGCCAGGCACACAAAGAACCCGGCAGACTGGCAGGCGTTTAGAACTGCCAGAAATGCCTGTGTTAAAAGTGTGCATGCTACTAAAGCAAACTTCTACATCTCCACTCTGGAGTAGGCCAAAAGGAACTCCCAAAAAATCTGGAAGACACTGAGATCCATTGAAGGCCATCCTGCTGCTTCCTCCCTTCCCACCAAGATTCTGGCCAAGGACGGGATGGTTGAAAATAAACTGTGGATCCTCGAAGAACTTAACCTTCACTTTGCCACTGCCAGCTTGGCATTCGACTCTTCCCCATATGCTAGCCGAGTGAATAGCAACACTAGCCCAGATACTACACATGCTACTCCATCTCATCCCTTCCAGTTGTGCCTGTTTAGCTACAAAGAAGTCGAAGACATAATTCTTAGCCTTGACACCAAGAAAAGTGCATCAGGCTCGTCCTTAACTGAAGTCAGGGAAGCACTCCAAGCTGACTATCCAGTTAGAAAGCAACCTTATCAACGCCAAGCTTCTCTTAAATGCCACAAAAACCAAGACAATGATTTTCTCGAGACTTGTCTTGTCTGGTGCCCTACCTACCCCACCTAAAAACTTCATAGTTACCTCTCTAGGTGAACCCTTGGAAGTCGTACCTAAATTTAAGTATCTAGGTATGTGGATAGACAACAAGCTTTCCTTCAACAACCACATCGAGGATCTATCAAAGAGGCTTAAAGCACGCTTGGGTTTCTTCTTTAGAAATAGGACCCTCTTTTCTCTCTCGACACGCAAAAGACTTGTCCAAGCAACATTCCTTCCCTTGCTTGACTACAGACATTATCTTTATCTCCTCCCCAACCTTGAGCCTATCTAAACTGGACGTATTCTATCACTGTGCTCTTAGCTTTATTACTAACTCTGCGTACAGGACCCACCACTGTGATCTTTATGCAGCAGTTGGGTGGACCTCTCTTGCCACCAGACACCTCCTGCATGCTGGCATTTGGACCCTCAAATTACTACTCCACAAACTGCCTGTCTATTTAACATCTCTCATACACATCTTGCATAGCGTCTATTCCCTAAGGAAATCCTTCCTTATGCTACTAGATGTTCCCAGGACATGTACCACAGCTGGCCAAAGAGCTGTCTCATATGCCCTCCCAAACATTTGGAACCAACTACAAGCCATGCTGAAGCTAACCAGCATCGTATCAATTAACTCCTACAAAACACTAGCTATCTCTAAATTAAAAGACATATGTAGGTGCTACTAGGCCCCCAATGCCAAGTCAACTTCCTAGGTACCAACTGGCCCTCTACTTATTAAGCTGAAATGTGTTGCATAATTTAGGTCAAGGTTAAAAACAGCTGGAATGCTTTGTCCACCCTTAATGCCCTCAACCCATCTAGTACCCTGTTCTCTGTAATCTCTACATATGTCGTCCCTTCCCCCCATCCATCTTTCCCTCACCTGAGGTATCTGTCCCCTTCTCCTACTTGAATACAGAGCAGAAGTACTCATTCAGTATCTGCTTGCTCCACCCCTTTCTCCACCCACTCCCCCATCCTTCTTAATCCTCACCAGCTGATCTTTGCTCTTTCTTCTCTTTCTGATGTAACTGAAGAAGTCTTTTTCTCTGTTCTTGATTCCCTGCACCAGTCTCAGCTCCCTGGATGCCTTGGCCTCCCTGACCAGTCTGGTAACCTCCCTGGACTTCTCCCTGTACATATACCTTGTCTTCAGTCCTCCCCGATTTCCTGTACTTTTAAAATGCTGGCCTCTTGGCCCTCACCCCTTCCATAACCTCCTGTGCCAGCCAACTTTACATATAAATGTTCCCTTATTGTCTTGCATACCTAATGGGCTTATTTACATGCCTAGACTGAATATTGTTTGCAGGAGCACTGGCTCTGTTCCATTTGATTCCGTATGGGATGTGCTATCTACATTCAGCTTCTGTTGGCCGTATTCCAGTAGTGGTCTGTGTCAGCACAGCACATAATCACTGTGGGCTATGCCAACAAACCCCATATTCAGCTAGCATGCTCTGATCAGAATGTGCTAACTGTCTGAGTTTTGCCCCCAAGCCAGCCACGTGCAGTCATACTTCTCTTACTGCAGGTCACAGATACCATTCTCTCAGGTATGGATCTGGGTCACATCGCTGCTGCTATCTTCATTGACATCACAAAGGCATTCAACTCAGTGTCCCACCCACTCCTGCTAAGTAAGCTGCACTTAGTCGGCCTACCATCACCAGTAGTGAACTGGTTCAGTTCTTACCTCACGAACAGGAGTTAGTCACTGCAGGTGGGCTCTGCTCTGTTATCTGCCCTCCCAATCCTTGCCGGAGTCCCCCAAGGCTCCATCCTAGGCTCCATCCTGTTCTATCTCTTCATCAAAGACCTTCCCTCAGTTTGCTCACACACACAAATCCACATGTACACTAATGATGCGATCATCTATACCTCTGGTCCCTCAACCTCTGACGTAGAGGCTCCTTTCCAGCATGATTTTAACAGTGTACCAACCTGGTTCCAGGCTAACAATTTGATGGTAAATACAAAGATATCAGTCTCTATGACCTTTGGGTCAAGACAAAAACTTTCAACTCTCTCTTCTTCCCCTGTCTTCTTCACTACAGATGGTTCCCCCCTAGAAGTTGTCTCTGCCTTCAAATTCCTTGGGGTATGGCTAGACAACAAGCTCGATTTCTTAGTCCATATAGACACCTTGCACTCAAAACTCTGCCCAAAACTTGGAGTAATGTACCGCAACAAAGAATGCCTCTCCCCTCCTGTGCATTGTGAGCTGGTCACTAAAACTATCCTTCTCATGCTCAGTTATGTGAATATCATCTATGGCACAGCCCCCGCCTCTTCCCTCATCAAATTTGATACCCACCTAAATGCCTTTTGCCACTTTGCCACAAATTCCCCTTTCTGCACTCACCACTGCTCCCTCTACTCTTCTCTTTTTATCCCTTCCCTCTCCAACTGTCACCAAGCCCACTCCTTAGCCTTTATTGCCAAATTCTGGTTTGTACTTCTCCCCTCCTATCTCTCCACCCTCCAATCTCCAGGCAGTCCCCCCCCACCCACTGCACTCCAGGGTGTCTCAATCTTTCTCCCTCACCCACCCTCACTCTACATCTGAACAGTCAGCCTTCTCCTTCTATCTACCTTCCCTCTGGAACCAACATTCACCTACCTTCCAGCAAGCCACTTCGCTCCCAGCGTTCAAGCGCCAGCTCAGACGCACTTCAATTGCTCCATGCCTCTGCACCTAACTTCCCCTCAAACTTGATCTGACTTATCTGGGCTCAGTTTTTTAATTTTTATGCTTATACTAATTGTAATTATCCAAATGTGTTTGCATAACTGCACTGTTGAACTATGAAAATGGCTGTATCTCGTTATATTTTATTTTTATGTAATTTTCCTTTGTATAAGTTCTTATTTACCCTATTCTCTGGGTTGCACCTGGAAATGAGCCCTGGCTCAGTGTGCCTTTCCCAGTTCCCAAAGTTTAAATGAATAACTAAATAAATAATGAGTGAGTGGCACACATGGTCAGCTGTAAATATGGGGACCTAAGTATATTAAAGGAGAACTGTACTAAACCTGTAAGTGATTTTCCCAATAGAAACAGTTGTTTAAGCACTAGTGAAATTTATGTTATTGGTCCCTATATACAGGCCTTTTAGTTGCCTCAGTGGGTATTTCTGCTTTACACCCTGATATTAGGTGCCATTTTAGAACTGTGTGACGTAGTTTATGTCCCTCTCAGCCACATAGTTCTGTAATAGAACACAAGTGCATTGTGCCAACAATAGATGAACAGAACAGGGACATAAACTACATCACATAGTTCTAAAATGGCTCTTATCAGCGACATGTAAATCAGAAACACCCACTAGGATAGCAGAAAAGTCTGGATAGCTAGAGCAATAACAGAATTTGAACCATTATCTGAAAAAACAGCTTCTACTGGGGAAAATTGACTTATAGATTTAGTGCAGTTCTCCTTTAATACATGGTCATTTGACAGGGATTCCTCCAATCACAGTACAGGGTTTCTCGTACACCACTTTATACTGGAATTCCTTCTGTATCTCATAATATCAATGTATGTAATCCAGGATTTTGGATCAGAATAACTAATAAATTTTGTATTTAAGAGTTTTTTGATACGAAGAAGCTAAAGCAACTTTTTTAGTTCAGCGCAAAGAATGGCAATTAGCACCAGAAGATCTCAAAATCTCAGAACAGTCCCAAATAATTTCAATTTTTAGGGCACTCTGTTCTTTACTTTGAAAGATGTTTGGATGTAAGCAAGCCCTTTGCCCTTATACATCATCTATTCCTGCTGCTCTTCCCATTGTCAACAGGATGTGATGCATGCCGTAAGAAGATAATTATGGCTTTACATCAGGTATAAGAAATGCAGACAGATAAAGTTTAAGGGGAAAAACACCCTGCTTCTATGAAACTGTCAACAGTAATAAGAAATGGAAGGTCTTGAAATTCCAATTTTTGAGGCATTTAATACAGCTGAATCACCCTTAAACTCTGAAACTAAATGGCTAGTGCATGCACGGCCCTAAACATATCCCCTGAATAAATAACCATATTTACTTCAGATAGTATATTTACTTCAGAAACTAACTCCCCTTCTGTCTACTCCCATCTTCCTCAATTATGGTTCCCCATCTTCTTCCTTGCCATCTACCACCTTCTTCCCCTTAAGTTCCTAAGTGACTTCCCCTACTTTACCTAGTGTGTTACCCTCAGTGTGCCAACACCCTTGCTCTCTGTCTTGATGAGTCTTCCTTTGTCACCTACAGCCCATCTCATACACCCTCACTTGTAATGGCATTTTATTCTCCTTTAACTATTGTACTTTCCCTGTCTCAACACAGCTTTGTCTTATCCAGTCATACTGTATTACAGCTTATGTTAACATTTTTTCTTTTATTAATAACACTATATTCATGACTATTGTATTTCAAATAAACGAGAGAGAATTTCTTAATTTGTTTATTTATTTCAAAATTACAAACATTTCCTATTTCAGAAGTCAACAGGAACCTCCATTAGTGTGTTCAGAACCACATTATTCCAGGCATTACCTGGCTCCTTTCAAAATTTCCTTTTCACTGGCACTCAGCCAATTGATGAGTCCCACCAAGCTGTGGATCGTGCCAGCGGCACTTGAAAACAAGAGACAAATCCTTTAAAGATGGATGACCATCTCACCTCCCTCATTTTCAGATTGACTGATAGCCCTCATGCAGCTGGCTTACTACAAGATGCTGTCTTACTCCTCAAGCAATAATCTTACCAAATATAATACTACACAGTCTCCCTTTCTGAACCTAACCAGCTTGTCAAACTCATGTAATAGTAACAGTGATGGTAACATTCTTAACCTTTCTAAGAAACCCCCAGCACTCCACGGCTGCATTGGTGAACCTAGAGCACCAGCATTTCATGTTAAGAAATTCAATAACTGTTATATCACTACGATGTAAGGACTCAAGCATAATGTTATGCTTAACACTGAGTTTGTATTTTCCTACAAGTCTGTAAAAGATGAAAAGCGAAAGATACCTTTTCTGTTTAATGAAACATGAAATTGAACAAGGTATGAGAAGGAAACATAATTCAAAGAAAAGGATGCTCAAGGACAAAAGGTCACACTATGAAGACAGAAGGGAGAGGCTCAGAGGTAATGGGAGAAAGTACTTCTTTATGGAGAGAGTGGTGGACTCATAGAACAGCCTCTCAGCGGAGGTGGTGGGGGCTAAAACAGTTACAGTATTCAAAAATGCATGAGATAAGCACAGAGGGATAGTAGTAGTAAGGGGTGGGGACTGAGTAGGGTCACTGGTGTCAATATAGGCAGGGTAAATGTGGACAGACTAGGTGGGCCAAGTGGTCCTTATCTGCTGACAGCTTTTATGTTTCTATGTTTCTAATGAGATGTAACATATTACCATTAAATCTTTCAATAAACAGTATTAAAAAAGTAACACTTTCTAATTCAAAGGCCCACCACGGACCCCCATTAGCATGTCTACAATGCCATTATTTCAAATGCCATCTGGCTCATTTCAAAGGCTTGCTTTCAAGGAGTTTGCTGTGTAAGGAATAATGGGGTTCAGAACATGCTAATGGAGGTCCCTTAAAAGGTAATGTGAAGGCAGGAATGCATAAAACCACCATACTTGTTTGCATATTTCCTACTACAGCAAATCCTATTTGTAAAGTAAAATAGCTAGAGAAGTTAATAGCGTTTCACTTACAAGAGCAAACTTCAATGACATTGGGAAGAGCAAACTCAAACAACATTTGGAAAATATATATTTGGTATGAAAATGTACCCGTTTAGAAATCTGAGTATTATTGCCACAGAGTAAAACTTAAGTAAGAGCATATCTAAATAGCTTGTTATAATTTTAGCTTAGATATGTATTTATTGAAAACATATTTTATGAGGTGATTAGACAGAGTCCAAGATGCTCGTTTCCAGTTGTGACATACATACATACAGTATACACAAACATAAACACATAAACAGTGCAATAATGCAGAAGAGATAGAAACATACATAGTACAAAACTACATTTACATTGCAATCACCACAATGACTGCAGGGGTAAATATATATAGACACACATATCATTAAAAAGAGTGACAAATAAATAAAGGGATGCAAAAGTCAAATAAAAATCATAATGAAATTGGCAGGGGCATATACTATTATTTATTTAGTATATGAAACAAGGCTAGTTCTGATCTTGGTAACTTTAGCATTGGAATTTTGTGCCACAAATAGTTAGGTCTGAGAAGGCATTGCTACATAAGCAATAATACCCTCCAGGGTAGACAGTATTGGGCTATACTGGACCACCCAGGGGTATAATGAGGCCTGACACCAAAGGCGGAGGGCCTTATAGCCCCTGGATGGTCCGGTATAACCCATACCACCCACACTGGAGGTATTATTGTGCATAGAAAATGGGCTATTTGTGAATGTTTTGCAAAATATTGAAAAAAGTGAAAAAAAAAGCATTTAAAAATTGCTAGAAATCAATAGAAATGAATGTTCCTGTAAAGTAGTCCCACTGTAAAGTAGTAGTTACAGTGCCATAGAGGGCACCGTGGTTTTGTAACAACTGTTTGCTTCCAGAACCACTGTCTTTTAGATAGTGTATCAGCTTCCCTAGCTCCCACTCCCAACTTCTGCCTGGAAAGCATGATTCCCCCCCCCCCCCCACACACACACACTGCTGGGACAACATGATGCAACCCACACCCTACTACCTGAGGCATAATTTTCTCTATTGGGAATGTGAAGCACTAGTAAAAAAATATGGATTTTCTTCCATTTTTAACTTTCCCATTCCCTGCCCACTCATGCTGAGCCATCTCCCGTCTCTGCCCAGCCACTGCAACTGATGAACGGATTGGGATCCTGTCTGATTGCCCATGTGCCGGTTAATGGTTATGCAGAGAAGAAGACATAAGAACTGTGTGACTTTGGCCCTGTCCACACTACTCCCTGAAAATCCATAATGTTTCCAAAACGGTTCAAACAGGCAACATTACAGTGTATCTACATTACCTGTGAATCATTTTGGAAACCATTACAGTCTGTCAAAACACTGGGTGAAGTGTGATGTTAATGGTTGGCTCCCTATCCCACAATGCAGTTCATGCTGCACTGAGGGCAATGCTGGAGCTACACGCTCATGCATCCACACTGTCACCAGTAACGTTACAGCAGAGAAACAGTTTTTGGAACTGTTGTTGAAACCACCTCCTAAGTGATTTCTGTAGTGATTCAGAAAATGCCTACTGTAATGTTACCAGTGTGGACGCAAGCCATTTTGGTAATGGTCTGAGCCCACTTTAGCACTCTGTAATGTTACAGAAGCAGTAACGTGGACAGGGCCTATGGTGACACTGGGAGACTGACACAGTAAAGGATCAAAAAGGTGACCCCCCCCACAGGAAAGTAGCTTACTATTGCAGACTGATAGCAGGCGGGAGTAAGAGCGAGCATAGAGAAGCTACAGCTGAGTGTATTCAAAAAAACCAGCCATAGAGCAAGAAAAATATAAGAGATCAAGTGTGAATGAGTATGAGTGACATTGTTTTTTTTTTTTTAATCATATGAACATACGAACACACGAATGTGCCAGCAGAAACAGACCACCCGGTCTATCTAAGTCTGCTCGAGTGTGCAGCCAACACCCCTAGTTTGCAGCTGCCCCAACCCCCTTCCCTTTTGTCATCCCACTGCCACCCCCCACCCTCACTCTCCCTGTCCCATGCCCTTTTGAAGCTGTTCACAGATTTACATGATACCACCCATTCTGGTAGGGTGTTCCATTTTGCTACCACCTTCTCTGTGAAATAGTGTCTCCTCATTTCCTTCCTAAATCTTCCCCCCTCTATTCTTAGTGCATGCCCCCTTGTGACCCTCCCCTTCCTTAACTTGAAGACCCCATCTGCCCCATCCTTATTGATTCCCCTCAGATACTTGAATGTCTCTATCATGTCCCCCCTGTCCCTTATATCCTCCAGGGTGTACATATTCAGGTCTCTCAGCCTGTTATCATAGTCTGTCCCTTCATTCCACATATCATCTTTGTTGCCCTCCTCTGCACCCCCTCCAATAGCCTGATATCATGCTTTAGGTATAGCCTCCAAAACTGCACACAATACTCTAAGTGCGGCCTCACCAACAACCTGTAGAGGGGCAAGATCACCTCTCTTTGCCTAGACTAAAAAACCCTTGCTATGCACCCCAGCATTTTGTTCTCTTTTGCAGCCGATCTCCTGCACTGGGCAGTGTTGTCCATGGTCCCTGTTATCATTACTCCTAGGTCCTTCTCCTCTTCAGTGATCCCCAGCTTAACCCCTCCCAGCCAGTATTCTCTCTTTGGGTTCTTCACCCCAAAGTGCATAACCTCACACTTCTTTGCATTGAACCTCAGCTGCCACCTCTCTGACCACTCCTCTAACTTGCTTAGGTCCCCCTGCAGCTGCTTCCATTCCTCCTCTCCATTCACCCACTGCTCCAATTTTGGTGTCATCAGTGAACAGATTTATCTTGCTCACCACCCCATGTGCAATGTCTGATATGATGAGCATGAACAATAATGGCCCCAACACAGAGCCCTGTGGCACCTCACTTGTCACCAGCCTTGGAGTTGAGAGCTACCCTCTAACCACCACCTGTTGCAGCCTCCCACTCAGCCAGCTTGTAATGCAGTTCATCATTTTTGCCCCTATCCCTACACCAGTTAGCTTCCCCCCAAGCCGCCCATGAGGCACAGAATCGAAGGTCTTGCTAAAGTCCAAGTAAAAAACATCGACCGCATCCAGCTCACCTGTCACCCAGTCATAATATTGCATCAGGTTGGTTTGACAAGACTTCCCTGAAACAAACCCATGCTGCCTCACATCCTGGAGGCCATTGTCCTCCAGGTACGACACCAGTCTTTCCTTTAGTATTGTCTCCATGAGTTTGCACACTATGGAGGTGAGACTTACCGGGCGATAATTACCCGGTTCATCCCTTGGTCTGCTCTTGTGTAATGGTACTACATGTGCCATCCTCCAGTCCAGTGGCACACATCCCGACTCCAGTGAGGTGCTGTACAGATCTGCCAGCAGCTCCACCAACACCTCTGCCATCTCCCTCATCACCCTGGGGTGAATGCCATCCAGTCCTGGTGCCTTGTCTACCTTCAGTGCCCTCAGTTCCTCTAGGACTCTACTTGCCTCAATTCTTCCATCTGTTGCCTCCTCTCCCCCTGTCCCCACCCTCCCAGCCTATGGTGGTAGTGGTCCCCCCTTTTCTTCCCTGAACACTGAGCAAAAGTATTCATTCAGTGCTTCTGCCTGCTTCTCACCTTTTCTGTCTGCTCCCCACTCCTTTTTATCCTCACTATTGTCTCCTTGCATTTCCTTTTCTCCCTAATGTATCTGAAAAAGTCTTCCCCCCACCCTGTTAATTCCCTGCTCTAATCTTAGCTCCCACAGGGCTTTGGCTTCTCTCACTTTTCTAGTCATTTTCCTGGACCGTCTTGCATACTCCTCCCTGTCCACTTCATTTCCTGTTCTTTTATACCTCTGGTGCACCTCTCGTTTTGCTCTCACCACCTCCAGTACCTCGCTGTTCAACCAGCATGGTTTTCTTGCTCTGCTCCTCTTACTATGTGTCTTTGTGCAGGGTTCTGTTGCCTCTGTAATCCCCCTTTTAATAATATCCCATTTCTGCTCTGCATCCATCTCCTGCCTTATGCCCTCTGTTTCCCTCTCACTACTTGCTGCATCCTCCCAAAGTCTGCCCCCCCTGAAGTTTACTACTTGAGTAACTGATTTCTCTGGCTCCCGGCACATCATGATATTAAACCACACCGTTTGGTGATTGTTGTTGGTTAGTGGGTCCTCCACATTTATTTCCCTAGTGCCTCCCCATTTGACAACACCAGATCTAAAGTGTTCTTTAGCCTAGTAGGTACACTAACCAACTGTGTCAGGAGACCCTCCTGGACTGCATCCAGGAGCACTTGCTCCCTAGCACTGGAGGTGACTGGAATGCTTCAGTCAACCCCCGGCAAGTTGAAATTCCCCACAATGACCACCTTCCCTTTTCTATATACCTTTCTGATTTGTCCTGCTAATTCCCTGGCAAGCTCCTCAGACTGGGACAGTGGCCTGTATACCACCCCAAACCTCAGTTTCCTACCCCTTGAGCCTAGAAGCTGCAGCCAGATTGCCTCTGTTCTCTTTTCTTACCCCTCGTCCCTTGTTCATTTGATCCCGTTCCTCACATAGACTGTCACCCCACTGCCCCTCCCTTCCTTATGATCCTTCCTTATATCCTGAGTTTGCCAGATCCCAGTCCCGGTGCTCAGTTGCCCACGTTTCTGTGACAGCTGCAATATCCACCCTCCACACTGCTAAGAGTGCCTGTAGCTCAGCAGATTTGTTGCCGAAGTTTCTTGTATTCAGTGAGACCACCCTCCATCCTTCCCCCTTCCCTTCATTGACCTCCATTTCCTTCCTTCTACTCCCTCCTTTTTTGGCCACCGCGAGTCCTTCCCTGCTAGCCTGAGGGGTAGGCTGTGACTCCACTCTATCAGATTTCTGCCTACCTGCTGTCCACTTGCCAGCCCCCCATCTAGTTTAAATCCACCTTTGTTGCAATATACCTCCCCAGTCTTTGCTTTAATACCTCCTTCCCCTCCCCACTCAGGTGGAGCCTATCCCTTGCAAACAGATTGTTGTTATCCCAGGTACAGCCCCAGCCACCCACAACCCCATATCCCTTAGTTTGACACCATTCTACCAGCCATGTGTTCAACTCCCTAATCCTCTCCTTTCTCACTGTGCTTGTGCAGGATACTGGGAGCACTTCGGAGAATGCCACAGGCTCCCCAGTCTCCTCACACAACTTTCTCATTTCCTCAGTCCTCTCCTTTGTGACCTCCACCATTTCGCCTGCTAGGTCATTTGTCCCCACATGTACTACAATGTGTGGTTTCCTCCTACCCCTACTTACACACCTTAGGATTGCCTGTCCTGCCTTGTCTGCCTTTAATCCTGGTATGGACTCCACCCATATCTGACTGTGCCTCTCCCCCTTGCTGCCCCATCTGATCCCCTTGAGTATGGAGTCCCCCAACACTAGTACACCTCCCTCCTCTTTCCTTGTGCCCGTCACCACCCCCCACCCAGGTTCTCATTTCTGGGGCCACTCAAGACAGTGCTTTTACAGTGTGTCCCAGTGTCTTCCCCCCCTTCTCCATTGGGACTCCTCCCCCTCCTTCTGTTTGACTGCCAACCTTCTGCTCCCTCCTCACCTCTCTGAGTATTATCCCTCTCCCTGCCATGCCATACTCAGTCTCTCCATTAGTAATGCCCCTCTCTCCCCCTTCTCTTTGTGAGTACTATCCATTGTGCAATCTCCTCCTACATCCTCTTTCCCATGTGTTGCTACTACAGCAAACATGTTCCCTCCTTCCTTTGCCATATTGTGTGTTTTCTCCTCCCTCCTCCCTACTGCTGCTCCTCTTTTTCTAGGTCCTACTAGAGTCCACCTTTCGTCAACTGGCTTCCTGTCTACTGTGCCTCCTCCCCCCTGACCTCTCCCTTGCCCCACTGTTCCTTTTCTGTGGTGCCCCCACAATGCTCTCAGATGTCAGCCCTCCTACCTATGTAATCCTCCCCTCCTCTCTCAACCTCCCCAGCTCCTTGCCAAGCCACTGAACCTCTTCCTCAAGCCTCCTTAGCCTGTGGCATATTGGACACCCTCCCAGCCTCCATAGTGGGTTCATCTGCATTGCTGTCCCACAACCAATGCACCCTACAATCCTACTCATGGTCCACACTACCTATACAACCTCTCCACACCAGTCTCCCTACAGCAAGTAGAATTAACTAATCTTAGCCCTGCTTGTAACAGAAATTGTTATCCTAAATGCCCTTGCATGCAGCATAAGGCAGTCAACTACAATACTAACTGGAAACCACAATCCTACTCATAAGGACTATAGATTTACTCACATGTTTTGTATATTAATATGTTGTTAAGACTTAGCTCATGTGGCTGTTCCTTGTTTCCTCCTTTCTGGCCTGTTCTGAGGGCTCAGGTCAGTCTGCAGCTCTCCAAGCTCCTCCCTTAGAGCCTTCAAACCCAACCCCCAGTGGTATTTCAGTATTTAAGAAAGGCTGGTGGAAGGGGTGGGTGGGATGACTTTTACAGTCACTTCAGCCACAGAAGCCTTTAAGCTAAATTCTACATTAAGCTAAATTAAAAAGAAAATAAAACAATATCAAAACTTACAAAAATCCTCTATACATTAACTCCCTCAACAACAAGTATAATTAACTAATCCTTCTCTCCTCTAGTTTAAAAAACAATAGCAAAACTTACAGAAATCTTCTCCACAGCCAGCAAGCAGACTTAACCAATACATTCTTCTAGGAGACAGCCTTACTCCTAAAACATTGGCCTGTTGCATCTCAGCCTGGTGGGAGTGGATGAGAAGTTCAGTGAGAACCATTTTGGCCAAAATCAGTACTACTGAAGCAAGTTATTGAACTGTTGTAAGTAATTACTGGAAGAGTATTTCTCCCTCAGTGGTAGTGAGGTGGTTAATCTGACTATTTCCTGAACTTCTTTTGGACAATTATTACACATGGACCATTAAGCTGTGTAGTGGTGGACATAGGGGCTGCTTTGGGGCACTGTTTATAATTGTGCTATTTTAATATGTGAGTGGTGGTTGGTGTATGATTGATTAGGGATTTTTTGCAATTTAATTAAAGTGAATGCATAGTGAATGATGGGAAGGCTTATTTGAGGGATGAGGGGGTATTAGTAGGTGGGATTATACTGGGGCTTATAGTTGTTAGTTGATTATTTTGAGGCATGTATGCTGGTAATGCAGCACCTATTTACACCTACTCTCCTGGACTCATGCACCATCTCTGGCCTTTTCAGACGCCTCTTCTTTTTGAGGCAGCATATAACCACTGCAGGACGTGGTGGATTTTGTGGAAATGGAGCAAAAGTGGAGATGTTGACCTGGAGGTAGGTGTAGGAGTGGAATATATTGGGAGTGTTAGGTTAAGCATGTGCCTGGATATAGGAGGGCTGCAGACCTTGGTCCTCACTGCCTCATTCCAATCTCTCGAGAGCCTCCTACAAGTAGGGGGCATTTAGTCAATGGCCTAGCTGCCCTTGCTCCTCCCCTTCGGTTCATGCTGTATAATACCAGGCCCCTGGGGGATGACCCTGGGCCCATCTTTGGTGCAGTTACCCCGACAGGTACTCAGTGATACACTACCTAAGGAGGGAGTATTGGGGAAGGGGGGGTAATCTGCTTTTGATCCTGCCTGGGGCTGACAGCCCTCCCTTTGAAGGAGATGAGATGTCTGACTGCATGGCTGTGAAGGGTGAATCAGGGTGTGAAGTATAGAATACTCTTGGTCTGTCACCCTCTGGGGAATGACCAGGAGTTCTAAAGGAATTTGCAGACTTTGTCATCGACCTTTCATCGAGTGCTCCAATCTTGTCATATTGGAGGACTTCAATGTTTGGGTCGATGATGAATCCTTGCAATCTGCTCAGCAGTTCCTTCTGCTAATGGATTCACTTGGCTTCACACAGGCTGTTTCAACTGCTACCCATGAGCACACCCACAACTTCTTGGATCTTGCTGTCTCACAGGGGGTGAACATCAGTGATGTCAAAGTGGATCCAGTGGGGTGGTTGGATCACTTTGCTATGCAGTGCCTTGCAGGGGCCCTCTGTGGATTTACCCCGGATGGAGAAGGAACCTGTATTGATATTATGCAATCTGGAGCCTAAGAAGCTCCTTGGCATATTAGAAGTCTCAGCATGATGGCAGTGTGTGAGGGAGGTTCAGTGGTGGCCACTGAAAGCTATAATCTGGCTATTATGACAGCACTAGACTCCATCACACCAGTATGTTTCCACTGCTGACCTCCCAACGTAGCTTGCCATGGTGTAACAATGAGCTCAAGAGGATGAAGGTGACAGAACAGAGGCTGGAGTGTTCCTGGAGGAGGACCAACTCAGTAGATGATAGAATAACACTGATGTCTCATGAAGACTATCAGAGGATGATAACCCTGAGAAGGTTCCAGTCATGGGTTATTTTCTCAGATGTGAATTGGCTGCACCAGTTCTTCCGTACCACAGAGAGACTGATTCATCCAGCCTGTCAGTGATCTTGCGGGGAGTTGTCTCAAGAAAAAGTTGATGAGGTCAGCCATTTCCTTTTGGATAGCGTCCTCCATCAAGTCAAGTATTCTTCCAAGTAGCCTGTTAAGGGCCAACAGTGGTCCGGTGGAGAGGCAGGATGTCACTTTGTGGGTTTAGGATGCGTTCAGCTGGTTTTGGTGGATGATGTTCTCAGTGTGATATTGAGCTTGCACCCTACCTGCTGTGCATCTGACCCTGGGCCTACATGGCTGGTGCTGGGTTGTCATGAGGCCTTGGTCAATTATTGCTAGCAATCCTGTGTTCACTTTTGGAGGGGTGTTTTCCCGGTGCCTTTAAATAGGCAGTGGTGAGGCCCCTTCTGAAGAAGCCATTGCTAGACTCGGATGTGCTGGCAAATTAAAAACTTGTTTCATACCTTCCCTTCTGATTAAAAAGGTGGTTATGGCACAGCGCAGGGCCCACCTGGAGAGTTTCAGTATTTATGAGCCATTTCAGTCAGGTTTCTGGCCTTGCCACAGCACCAAGAATACACTCATTAAGGTGTTTAATGATCTGTTTCTCGAGAGAGCTGGGGAGAGCAAACTACAGTATATGTGTTCTCCTTGATTTCTCATCTGCATTTGAGACCGTGGAGCATGGTGTGTTTATAGGACACCCTGCAGAGTACAGGGGGACTCACTGGAACAACTGTGAGGTAGTCTGAATCCTTCCTTATTGGCAGATCATGGAGGCTTGTGATAGATGCCTTCTTATTACAGCTGAGTGTGGTCAGTTGTGGGGTTCCAAAGGGTTTGGTTCTGTCACCCATATTATTTTGGGGTGTATACTGTATACTACCTTTGGGATGGGTCATTAGACAGTATGGCTTGAGTTTTCACTGCTGTGTAGATGATATTCAACTATACCTGCCGTTTACACCTGATGGTGGTCCTGGTGGTGAAGCAATGACTTCTGGAGATTGCAGATGGCTTCTAGCTGGCTGATCTTAAACCCCACTAAGATGGAGTTGTTACAAGTGGAACCAGGTCTTCTTGGGATGGCAACTAGGTGGGCAGCAGTCAGAGATGCTTCCCCAAACAATGTGCCCCTAGTAGCTATGGATAGGGTGAAGAATATAGGAGTCATTAATGGACTTGGATTTGATACTTGAACACCATGAGCTTGATTTTCAAAGCCCCAAGAATGCTGCAAGCCCCTGTTGTGCAGTTGCAGCATTCTCCCAACTGGCAATTGGAATTTTCAGTCCCGAGGGTCAAATGTCGCAAGTTAGACCGGCTTTTCTCTGGTCTAATGTGCACCATTTGTGGGACCCTTTTTACAGGGCTTGAGCCAAATATTTGGCGCAAGCTGCCATAAAGTGTAGAAACTGTCACAGCTGCACACCTGATATACTAAAATCAGGTGCAGTTGCATCAGTGGAGTTTGGTGTAGCTGTGCCAAACAATGAGGCTGACACAAACTGATGCAAGCCCTGCATCACCCTTTGAAAATCGAGCCTCATGTGTCTGCCATGATCCACAGTGGATTTTCCCAATTAAGAAATATCTTCTGGATCAAAGCCCTATCTAGGGCCTGAGGAGCTGACAATCCTAGTTCACACCTTCATGACTTCAAGACCAGACTACTGTAATGCTTTTTACCTAGGGCTATCAGAGAGTTTGGTGTGTTGCCTACAGCTGGTGCAGAATGCGGTGGCCAGGATGGTCTCTGGATCTTCTTACTTGGACCATATGACTCTTGTGCTGCAGAAGCTGCACTGGCTCCTGGTTAGATGGTGCACTACCTTAAAGATCCTGTTGTTACCTCATAAAGACCTGCACAGATTGGGGCCTGATTATCTTAAAGATCTGTTTTCTTAGCATCCTCCTGATTGAGCCCCCCTGCTCCACCAAGTGTAGTTTTGGGGTATGCTGAGGGCTTGTCTAAAGATGTTAGGAGAGAGAGACTCTTTGCGGTGGAAGGCCCCTGCCTATGGTACTCCTTGCCATATCAAGTGAGGGGCTCAACCTTAGTGGAGGGTTTCAAAAAGGGTCTGGAAACATACTTATTAGGTTAGCTTTTGGACTTAGATGAGGTGTATTTTAGGTTTGTTACTAAGTTATTAATTTATGATGCTGTTTTACATATGTTTTTATTATAATTGTTCTGAATACTGTGAAGCACTCTGAGCCATTTGAATGGGGTGCTATATAAAAATACATTACTTTACCTTACCTTACATTACTTGCACATCTGTTTGACTGTCTGCCTGCCTGTCTGACCATCTATCCATTCCTCTATATTCATTCTTTCTATATATGTATGTATATAAGTTATGTATGTATGTATGCATGCATCTCTCTCTCTCTCTCTCTCTCTCTCTTTCTCTCGCTATCTAACATCACAAATGAGTACTGGAGCAGGAGTACTGAATTTTGTGGATTATTCATAGATGATCTTGTTCATCAGTTCTCATGCTAAACTCTTAGCTCAGCCAATGAATTTCCAAAAAATACTGCTAATAACACTCCCCTTTGCTACCAACAAGGTTTGAATAATCAGGAGCAGCTATGAATTCATCAGAAGCTTGTTACTGATTCTGCAGCCATGACAATCTGATCCAAGATTTTGACTTCTCCTTGGAACCTAGTACAGCACAACAGGCCTACAGTATGAGGCAACCCCATTACAATTGTTAACTGGATTTTAAAGTCTGTGCTATACAGATTGGTTACTCATGCCAATCATGTATCATTTTCTGGGTGGAAATCTCCCATTTACTTTTTTTCCTTCCCTTCCACCCCAATAATTAGGACTGCTACTTGGAGGGTGAATGGTGCCTTCTCAGTGGATCCCAATGCCACTCCTTTGTCAGCCAGTGAGGGCCGAATGAATGCTGATCAGCTTGCTCCCTGTTTCCCACCTTCTTTCCCTTCTCTTCCTACTCCCTTCTTCCCTTTCTCCCCTCCCCTCCCTTCCTCTCTGTCTCTCTTTCTCCATGCTCCCTCCTCCCCTCCCTTTCTCCCTCCCCTCACCTCCTTCCTCCTTCCACCCATTCCTCCGCTCTCTGTCCTTCCCATCAATTCCTTCTCTTCTCTTCTCTTCTCCTCTCTTCTCTTCTCTTCTCTTCTCTTCTCTTCTCTCTTCCCATCCCTCTCTGATCTCACTCCCTGTCATCCCATCTTCCATCTCCCCTTCCTCCTCTCTCTCTCTCTCCACCTCCCTCCCTCCTTCTTTCTGCTCCCTCCATCTCTGTATCCCTTCTCTATACTTTCCTTCCTCCATGATAATGTCAACCTCCAGCTGTTTGAAGTCTAGGATAATAATAACAATCTTTATTTATGAAACACTGTTCACATTGTACCAAAGCTCTGCACAAACAATACAATATCAAATTATAACAATACAATTCTAAAACTCATTCATCCAGTCACTATGAGTAAAACTCAAATAACAAACTCCAACATGAATTAAAAAGTTTCTCCAAAGGCGAGACCAAATAAATAGTTTTTTAATGCAGTTTTGAAGCTCTCCACTGTCAGACACTCTTGTATCCGATGAGGCAGAGAGTTCCACAGGGTTGGGGCTGCAAACAAAAATGCACGAGATCCAGAAGTTTTTAATCATACACTGGGAATCTCCAGCAATCCCTCATTGGCTGAGCGGAATGGTTGGAGGGGGCAATAAGGGTGCAGGAGATCTTGCAGGTAGCTCAGACATAGTCCATGAAGGGCTTTGTAGGTCAGCAAGCCGACCATGAAGGTGATCTTCCACTGAACTGGCAGCCAGTGCAGTTTGCAAAGCACAGGTGTAATATGGCTGGATCAAGATAATCCAGACAACAAGCTGGCCGCCACATTCTGCACCAGCTGCAAGCAGCAGATATCAACCCACAAAAGCCCTAGGTAAAGGGAGTTACAGTAGTCAAGGCGTGAGGTCACAAAGGCGTGGATCAATGTTGGAACATCACTGGATGGAACTAGGTGATTAATCTGGGCAATATTTCTCAGATGGTAAAAAGAGGACTTGACCATGGCAGACACCTGAGAATGAAGCGTCAGCCCAACATCAAGTATTACCCCTAGATTACACGCCCATTCAGAGGTCAGCAACTGGGCACCACCAAGCCAAAGCCCTGAGTGACGTCCCGCTGTTGATCCCTTTATCTGGTGGCCAGGATCTGCAACTGGCACCTCAGTCTTGTTGGAATTCAGTTTCAACCAGCTGGTATTCATCCAGTCCTGGATTTCTGCTAGGCAGTTGTTAAACACTGAGAGTGCACTATCCTGGTTGGGCACAAAGAACAGGTAGAGCTGGGTATCATCTGTATCGCAGTGAAAACCCAGCCTATACTGCCTCACAATGTCTCCTAATGGCAGCATATACACAACAAACAACATGGGGGACAACACAGAACCCTGTGGCACTGCACATGGCAGAGAGAATGACTCAGAGGAACAAGTCCCGAAACCACTCTCTGAGATCTGCCAGTGAGAATAGAATGGAACCATATGAGGACCATACCAGACAGGCCACAGATGACTCACAGACATTCCAGCAGCACCCCATGATCCATGGCATCAAAAGCTGAAGAGAGATCTAAGAATACCAACATAGAACGGCAGTTCTGATCTCTCACAATCAGGAGATCATTGAGTACCTGAACCACAGCGGTCTCTGTGCTATGCCTCTTACAAAATCTGGACTGGAGAGGATTGTAGATGTCATGGATGATAAGATAACTCTCCAACTGCAGTGCTATGACTTTCTCAATAACCTTTCCCACAAAGGGAAGGTTAGAGAACAGTCTGTAGTTAGCGGGGCAGTCTGGGTCAAGTGAAGATCTCTTGACTAGGGGAATTACCACTGTTTCCTTCAGGAAGCTCAGAAACTTACCTGACTCCAGTGAACACCAGACTATCTCTGCAAGGACAGGGCTGATGATGTCAACACAACCTATTAAAAGGTGGGTTGGACCCGGGTCCAAACTACAGCAAGTCGGCATCATACTTTGGAGAATCTGCATGACATCCACAATCTCCTACCTATCAAACTCCATCCAACAAAACCGAGGAGTAATGACACCACACTGACCACCGCCACCCCCATAGAGTGTGCTAAGCGGATCTCAGACCGATGTCAGCAACCTTTCCAAAAAAGAAGCGAGGAAACTCTTCACACTTATCTTGAGAAAATGCTTTTCAAGCTTGCAGACAGGATGTATTGCACAGTCTGTCCACAGTTTGAAAGAGCTGAGCTGGTCAATTCTGAGCTGCTGCACTCTCCCAGGACAGGAATTCTGCCTTCTTATGGGAGATTACTGACTAATAGTTCGTATAATGTTCTACCAGTCTAAGTCTGCCGGCATTCCCATCTGGATCTCCACCACCAATGCTTTAACCTTCACCCTACTCACCTCAGCTCCCTCAAAACCCCATCAAACCAGGGGGATGGAGGATGAAGGGTGAAAGGGCAAACTCAGACTGGAGCCAGATTGCCCAGAGCCCCACCACTGCCTGATTATAAGCCTGTAGCAGGTTCTCAGGACCCTCGCTTGCAGCTGGTAATCCCGATAGGTTCAACACCACCAGAAGACCTTCTGGGGTCACTCCCTGTAAAGGGCGGTATCAGACCATCTCCACAGGGACAGGTCTATAGGGGGGAGCCAGGAGATTGAACCTTATAGTATGGTGGTCGGACCACCCAACTGGTTTCACCACCAAGCCGGAGGTCTCCATCCCCAGGAGGAAGATCAGGTCCCATAAGTGACCATAATTGTGAGTCACAGAGGCAACTGCCTGTGTGAAGCCCAACGAAATCATAAGTCGGAGAAAGTCCTGACCAAACTATTAGAGTTTGTCATCGACCCAGGCATTGAAGTCACCCAGCAACATCAATCTGGGAGGGCTATGGGACTCATGCAGGAACCCAGCTCACCTAGGTGTCCTGCATGATACACTGCTGTCACACCACTGGGTAAGTACAGGGAACATATTTGAAATGTGCTCAACAACCAAATGACATGTGTTTCTGTCAACAATTTTTTTTTATTTTATTTGATTACCTAGTTGGCCCTGAGCAACTATGCCCATTTTCATGGATGACCACATAGACTATCAAGCTCCACCCAGGTTACATTATGTAAGTGACCTACTATATGGCTACATTCATTTCCTTAGTATTCATACTTCTCCAAAAAGGCCTCCACATTTTCCAGTTAATGCAATTTAACTACTGCACTCATAGTTTCAAGTTAATCCCTTTCATTTCTTTAGCACTTACATTTTTCACATTGCTGACCTAGCTAATGGACTCACAACTCATCCTCACTTCATAAATGTTGAACAGGTTCAACTGGTACTTACAACATCAAATGGTAAAATGTTAATCATCTTGTGCACTCAACCACTTACTTTCCTTAAGCAAACTACATTCTTCACTCTTAAAATGTAAGTGCACTCTTTAATGTGACTATCAGTCAAAATGGAGAATGCCTCTGTTAAGTAAACTACAAATACAGCTTCCATTGGTCCTAAATACTGAGTAAGCACATTTGCCCAAAAATAATTTATGTATCGTCAATGGATTTTTAAGAAATTTCTATTTCTCTTTTTCACTCCTATTGTATTCCATTATACAATGGCAAGAAGGAATCTCGGGCTGTGATTGGTCAGTATGGGACTGGTCCCATGGTGTTATCCTGGCATAGCACCATGGATCTAGACCCATTACACAAGTGACCACATGGAATGAAAAACCAAACATCGCTCTGCTGCCTACATGCAGCTTCAACAGTCCCCGCTTAGCCACGCTGCTCCCGATCCCTCACAAACAATGAAGGCACACAACGACAGATGCTAAACAAAATGACACCAACCCACAACTATTGTACAACAGAACCACAAATGTTCCTTTCATTTAAACAAAAGAAATCACTACAGTTTCACAGAACGAGCATGCCCAGCAATGACACCGAGACAGAGAAAGAGAGAGTAACAGACAGATGTATTCAGTCACTGCAGGACTCTTGCTCACTCGCTTCATAATTTCCTTTCTTTCTAACTCCCCTCCCAAAGTAACAGCCACGCAACCATCCCACAAAAAAAACAAAACAGAAAGCTTCCTATTGACAAAAACACAAATGTGTCACTAAACCATGGCAAGCGAGGCAGAAGGCAAAACTGTCCATCACGTGACTGGAGATCACCCGAATCCACATTCAGCGAGCAACCGCATCTTCAAACTGTCATGGTGCAGCACTCGCTCGCTCCTAAAGTCACTATGTCACTAAAAACTACAACAAATATTTCTGTACCTCATTCTTTCATCTTCTCAGCAGCAAGACGGTGTCTGGGGGGGGCAACCTAACCAAAAATACAGCAGCTCCACCTAACAAGAAATCTGCACTACTTTTTTAATATGTAATCCTATCCATTCCTAAAAATGACAAAAAAAAACTAATTATAAAGTATTTCTCTCTTTTTTTCTTTTCTTTACAAATGAGCCATTGTATAACAGGAATAATGCACTCCAGGGTGTGTGTTGTGCTGGGATAGCGCCACGCCTGGGGCATTGGCAGCACTTGGCCTGTGGCCTCGTGCCCAGCCACCCCAGGCGTGGTGTTATCCCAGCACAACACACACCCTGTTGCGCATTATTCCTTTATTATTTCACCCCGTGTCTCCTCTAGACTCATTCTGCCTACTTGATTTCCTCCTAACTGTCATCTCACAGACATCTTCCAGCACCATCCAGTGACTAACCCACTTTTTTTTATTTTTTATTAATTTTCATACATACATAAGTACAGATTAAATACATTCTTGGTTCAAAGTATATGAACTGGTATCATGGCAGGCATCCTAGCTGTCAGTGAGGGCCAGTCACAAGGGACAGATTGCATGCCTGTGGTGAAGCATGCATATCTGTGGTGCGCATGGTTACCTTAACACACAGGGAGAATGCAATGGAGGGTTCTTCCTGCAAAGATCCCTACTCCTTGGCCACAAGAGGGCAGCTATGCAGCAGTACCCATACAACACATTTTCCTGGGCATAGGACATCCCACTAGATCATTCTCTGCTTCTGAGCAGCCCAACTAGGGATTGTGATCCCAGTATGTAAATCCAGGTATCCCACATCGAGGAAGGTAATCATACCTTCCTTCCGCTCAGTTGTCAGGGTGATCCCCTTGGAAATTAATTGGTACTGCTATGGCACCTTTGACCATAACTAGCCAGGAAGAGCAACCAAGAAAAATGCATGCATAAACACGCAATATTTATGAAGTATGTTCATTTTGCTCTCTCTCTCTCTTTCTCTCTCATCTGTCTGTCTTTTTCTGATCTATCAGTTTGTCTCATATCTACCTATCTGCCTCTCTCATATGTCTGTCTGCTTGTTTGTCCATTGGTCTAGCTATTTAGACCAAACATTATGCATATTAATATCTGGAGTATTCAGCTTTAATTTGTTCGGTTTGAGGTCTGAACTAACTATAAGTAAGCAATAACCCATGACAGGGTATGGGATTATAGGGATTTAATCCACACCCCAGGTGCATTGTGAGGCACTGTAGTGGCTCGAGTGAGACATTGTTAAACCCAGCAATCAGAAATACCTGGATTTAAGGTCCTTAAATAGGACAAATCATGGAGGAAAAAAGGTAGAGTTTTACTTCATATTAAGAAATACATACATTTTTTTTGCACAAGTGTGAAGTTTTGCAAACTCAAATTTAACTTGCATCATTTCACCTAGCCTCTGGGCATCTCCCAAGGGAACATTTAATTGTTAGAGGTGTTTACCTTCCACCTGGACATGGTAATAAATGTTTACCATTTCTATGTGGAGATTTTCAGTATAACCCCTCTCCCAGCAGGTATAGTCCTGCACTTCTCCTCCAACCCTGCACTTATTGGATAAAGTTCAGAATCGATCCTGCTCCCTTGGCATGTAATGGAGCTGTGCTATTAATATTTGGAACCATTTTGTATAGCTCAGTTGGGGATAGAGAGAAGTGTAAGGAGAGGAGTCTCAGACAAATGGGTCCCCCTCAAGTGGTCTGCCTAGAGGACCATGAGGCCTACACCAGCCATGGAATGGATGGATGGATGTTGGTGTTCTGTGGGAAGCTAGCTTCAGATCCTGGATGGGTTGACACTGGTTAACTACTTGAGGTGTATCAGTGTTTAGCATTCACGTCTTATTGGTCCCTGGAATCGCAGGAAAGGCTGCCAGAGGTAACCTGAGGATGAGGGTATGACATGCCGAGTGGACCAGTGAGTGCCCGTAATTCTGAGATCAGCATCTCAAAGGGTGAGGCTGGAAAATCTGTCATGGTTTAAGAGGAATGCGAAAGGATTGAAAGCAGTGTTCCAGGGAATGGGACTGCTATGGGGTGGGGACTGGATGAAGTCTGAGGAGTGAGAATCAGCTGTCCCTAGAGTTAGAGAAGGGGAGATGGACTATGTGATTACTGTAATTTGTATCTTATTTATTAAACTTCTGTCAACAACATGATTTATCCGAAGTAGACAGTGAATTTATTTCTAAACAGAAGTGTGTTTATTTTGGTGGCCCCTGTGTGTCCCTTGGTTAAGGCAGGAGCAAGTAAGGGTGGGTTTAAGTGGGGTCAACATCTAAACAAGTAATTTCTATAGGCAAGTAGCCCACTGGGTATTAGTACAGGAAGGAACCCCTGGGCTGAAGACACTAAACATCATGTGAATTGCAATAATGAACAAGTGACTGTCCTTTTAAATGCTAACAGGTGAGAGCTGCTGTGGTTATTTAAAAGCTCCACCATGTGCTTTGTAAGAGGGGGTTAGAGACTGGGGACACTACTGGGATCCATTTATCTTGCAAGTGGGTATGCTGACCAAGAAGGCAATGCTACAAGTTTTACAAAATAAAATGAGGGACAAGACAATGCGAGACAGATTTTTCTTGTTATTACAGGTACCAGCACTGGGGATTGAGTACTCCAGGGACTTCAGTGGCAGTTTTTTTTTTTGCTGCACTGGGGGTAGGCACTTCAGTGTCACATCTTCTCTAGAGGGTTAGCCAGCATGGGGAATGGGCACCTCAGTGCCAGACTACATGCGTTGGGTTGGGGGTTGAAAGCTGGGTTGGACAGAAGAGGGATACTGACGGTGGGATTGAGCACCTGCTTCTGGTTGTATCAGAAAGTTAGCTCAAGTAGAAGAGAGGATACTGGTTGCAGGGTTGAGCACCCATCGCTGGTAATGTAGTGCAAAAGTGGGTCAGGAAGGAGTGGAAATATCAGCAATGAGGTGGAGCACCTGTTGATGCTCATATGAGAAGGTTGATTTGGGCAGGGGGACTATCATTAGAAACATAGAAACATCGACTTTGATGGCAGATAAGGACTACTTGGACCACCTAGTCTGCCCATTCCCTTACCTATTGGATAAGCTGCAGATCCTAGTTAACCAACATCCTACTATTTTCTACCCCCCACCAGAATTGCCTTATGTCAGTCCCATGCATTCTTGAATTCCCCCACTGTTTTTGACTCCATGACCTCCACAGGAAGGCCGTTCCAATGCGTCCACCACCCTGTCTGTGAAAAAACACTTCCTCACGTTGCCCCTGAGTCATTCCCCTTCTATCTTCAAATTGTGTCCCCTTGTTCTTCTATATCTCTTTTTCTGAAAGATGCTACCCTCTTGGACTTTTTGATTCCCTTGAGGTACTTGAAAGTTTCTATCATGTCCCCCCCCCCCCATCTCCTTTCCTCAAGCATATTAAGCTCCTTTAGTCTCTCTTCTTATGGCTTCTGTTGCAGACCCTGCACCATTTTAGTTGCTCTCCTCTGGACTGCCTCCATCCTGTCTATGTCCTTGCAGAGATGGGGTCTCCAGAACTGCACACAGTACTCCAGATGGGGTTTCACCAACTGTCTGTACAGAGGGATAACAACTTCCTGTTTTCTACTGTTGATGCCTCTCCCTATGCATCCCAGTATCCCCCCAGCCCTCCTTACTGCCTTCTCACATTGCATGCCCACCTTCATCTGATATAATTACTCCTAGGTCTCTTTCGATTTTTGTTGTTGTTATTAACACCCCCCCCCCATTGTGTATTCTTCCCTTGGGTTTTTGTTTCCCAGATGCATTACCTTGCACTTCTTTGCATTGAATCTGAGCTGCCACATATTTGACCATTCCTCCAACCTTGCCAAGTCCCTTTTCATCCTTTCCACCCCACCTTGTGTATCAACCCTGTTGCAGATCTTTGTGTCATCTGCAAAAAGACAAACCTTTCCTTCCAGGTGCTCTCCAATGTCACTTATAAAGAGATTAAAGAGGACCGGTCCCAGTACCGAACCTTGTGGTACCCCGCTAGTTACCCTGCTTTCTTCACTGTGGACTCTGTTTACTATTACTCTTTGCATCCTGCTATCTAGCCAGGTTTTTATCCAGGCTACCACCTTGGGACTCACTCCAAGGCTGGCTAACTTGTATATTAATGTTTTGTGAAAGACTGTGTCAAATGCCTTGCTAAAATTTAGGTAGGCCATATCCATAGCCCCTCCCTGGTCTACTACTTTGGTCTCCCAGTCAAAGAAATCTATTAGGTTAATCTGACATGACCTTCCTGTTGTAAAACCATACTGCCCTGGGTCCTGAGCCCCACTGGCCTCTAGGTACTCAACAATTGTTTCCTTCAGAAGTGATTCCATCATTTTCCCTACCACTGAAGTCAAACTAACTGGTCTGTAGTTTCCTGCCTCTGACCTACTCCCACTTTTGTGAAGTGGAATCACATTTGCCCGCTTCCAGTCCTCAGGTACCACCCCATACTCCCATGATTTATTAAAGAGAGTAGTCAGTGGTGTTACTAGTTCTACCCTTAGTTCTTTTAGAATTCTTGGGTGAATCCAATCAGGCCCCATTGCTTTGTCCACCCTCAGTTTCAAGAGTTCTTTCAAAACCCTTTCTTCTGTGAATGGACTGGTATCGAGCTTCCTATTCAAAGTTTCTCTCTTGTTTGGTTTAGGTACTTCCCCCTCCTCTTCCATTGTGAATACTGAGCAGAAATATTTGTTCAGTATCCCTGCTTTTTCACTGTCACCCTCTGCCCACATTCCCTCCCCTTTATTAAGTCTCTGTATCCCTCCCTTGGTCTTTCTTCGCTCCCTAATGTACCCATAAAAGGTTTTATCCCCCTTCTTAACAGAGTTGGCTGTCTTTTCCTCAGTTTGTGTCTTTACTATTCTGACTGCCTTCCCTGCCTCATTCTGCTTTAACTGATAAAGTTCTCTGTCCTACTCCTTCTGTGTTTCCTTATATTTCCGGAATGCTATCCTTTTTCCTTAACCGTCCCTACCACCTCTTTTGAGAACCATACTGTTTTTTCCCTTCGTTTTGTTTTGTCGATTTGCTTTCTTCTGTGAAAGGACTAGTATTGACCCCCTATCCAGAGTGCTTCTACTGATTGGATTAGGTACCTCCTGTCCTCTTCTTTTGTGAATACTGAGCAGAAGTATTCGTCACTTTCTCTCTGCCCACCCTCCTCCCTTTATTAAGCCTTACTATCGATCCTTGGTCTTTCTTCGCTCCCTAATGTACCTATAAGTGGTTTTATCCACTTTTTTTAACTGAGTTGGCAATCTTTTCCTCAGTTTGGGCCTTTGCTAGTCTGACTGCCTTCCCGCTTTCTACTGCTTTAACTGGTAAAGTTCACTGTCTTGCTCCTTCTGTGTTTCCTTATACTTCCTGAATGCTGTCTTTCAAACAACATGAAGTCTTGCTGTATTCAGACATAATGCAGTTAGCCCCAGCACTTGAACTGCTCCGGAGAGGAAAGAGGTAACTCTATGCAGAAGCATAGAACGTTGAGCTCGAGCTCGGTTTTCAAACCTCAGTCTGTGGTACTTCCCAGTGTAACCATCAGATTCTTTACTCCGCCTAACAGTGAAGTCACTCCAGAGATTTCCTCTGCTCGGTTAGTGTAAGTCTGCTGGTTCGGATCAGGTATCGCACTATCCAACCACGGATGAAATAGCCAAGCTATTAGCATTGTTCAGTCACTTAGACCGGTTCCGTCTGAACCGGTACCGCCGGTTAGGCGGTCGGTTCGGTCGGATCTGTCTCCTCTGGATTATGATCCAGACACTTATTATGAGGAGTGGAAGGGAGACAAAACTATCCCAGTAATGATGATGATGATGATGATGATGACCAGGGGTGTCTGGATGTGCCCACTGAACCGGACATCTCCCCAGACAGGCCCTCAGGTGTCTCTCCTCCCAGGCTCTCTGAGTCCCCTTCACATTTTTTGTTCTACAAAAAGGTGGCAGAAACGCTGCAGCTTCCCTTGGTTGAAGCTGCAGAGGAGGATGACAAGCCTGATTTTGTGTAAATGATGGACAACCCAGAGTCCAAAAGGCTGTCTATCCCTCTTCATAAATTCTTGGGGAAACAGACACACACAATTTTACAAACACCTAATTCAATACCTCCTGTGGATAAGAGAATAGACAGGAGGTATTTGTTATCAGGCTCAGCTGCGGAGTTCCTTTATAGTCATTGCAACCATACTGGGGTAGTGCAGGCTGCAGCCTGTGACAGGGCTAACATTCCTTTGGCTTCACACCCCCCAGATAAGGACTCCAGGAAAGTGGATGCCATGGCCAAAAAACAGTATTTGGCATCCTCTTTGGGACTCAGGCAGGCTACTTATATGGCCTGCATAGCCAGGTACCAGAAATCCAGATGGGATACGGTTCTGGAACTGGCTAAACAGGCCTTTCCCCAGCTAGCCAAGAAGCTGGAGGAGGTGGATGCTGATGGAATTGAGGCATCCAAAATGCAATTTCATGCTGCTGTGGACTCCAGTGATGTGGCATCTAGAGTCATGGCTACATCTGTGTCTCTCAGAAGACATGCTCGGCTCAGATGTACTAGCCTTTCACAGGATACCCAGACTAAGGCTATGGATTTCCTGTAGTAGGTAACTCTCAGTTTGTGGAGCAGACAGAGGCTTACATGAAGAAAATGGATGAATGCAGGACCACGTACAGAAGTGCATAGGCCAAAGAAAGGCAAGCCACTCCACACAAGCAGCAGTCTAGAGGCAGGGGCAGGCCCTTTCAAAGGCCTTTTTACCAAGTCCAGGCCTCCTCTCCCTTCCCACAGAGGGGGTTCTTCGGAAGGAAGGGGCAGGAGGGAGATGAGCAGAGCTGCTCCCTTCTCCTCTCAGTCTAAGGCTCCTGCCAAGCAGACACCCTGATGTGTCAGCACGGGTCGACTCCCCATTTCTAGTAGGAGGCAGGCTGGCTTACTACTTCCAGGCCTGGAAGTCTGTGGCCTCAGACAAGTGGGTCCTGGAAAGTAGTAATCCAGGGACTGGCCCTCAGCTTCAAAACATTTCCAAAAAAGAGGGCCAAGTCTTTTCCACCTGCATCACTCTCAGAAACCATTGCCCTAGAGGCAGAGGTTTCCTCTCTTCTAGCTCTCAGAGCTATAGAAAAGGTTCCTACTCAGCACAAGGGAAAAGGACTGTACTCCAGGTACTTCCTTATCCCAAAGAAAACAGCAGAGTGGCAACCCATCTTAGACCTAAGGTATTTGAACAAACACGTTTCAAAGCCCAAATTTAAAATGGTAACTCTGGGAATAATCCTTCCCTCTCTAAGGCCAGGGGATTGGCTAGCATCTCTGGACCTCAAGGATGCCTACTTCCATATTCCTATCAGGTGCTCCCACAAAAAATACCTCAGGTTCGAGTTGCCTTCAGTCCATTACCAATTCAGAGCTATGCCATTCAGCCTAACATCAGCTCCAAGGGTGTTCACAAAGTGCGTTGCAGTAGTGGTGGCTTACCTCAGAAGACAGAGTATCACCATCTTCCCATATCTGGATGACTGGCTCTTAGTGGGTCAGTCACATTTACAGGTCAAGTCAGTTCTTCAAACTACCCAGGACCTACTCATCTCCCTGGGTTTTCTTCTCAATATTCCAAAGTCTGTCCTCGAACCAGTTCCACTTCTCACCTTTATAGGCATAGAGTTGGACACTGTACAAGCAAAAGCCTTCCTTCCCCTGGCAAGGGTGAAGGCCCTGGTGGATCTCACTTCCTCCTTTCGACCTCAGGTCTCCCGCCCAGCAAGACAGTTCCTCCAGCTCCTGGGCTACATGGCAGCTTCCACGGCAGTGGTGCAGGGAGCAAGGTTCCAGATGAGGGCTATTCAGTTTCATCTAAGGTCTTTTTGGTCTCAAAAGAAGGATTCACTTACCAAACTGATTTAAGTGGCTCAGACTTTGGTCCAAGCTCTCCAGTGGTGGCTGGACCAGGACAACCTCAGACAAGGGGTTCCATTTCTCCCTCAAGTCTCATCAGTAATTCTAACTACAGATGCTTCTCTCCTAGCGTGGGGATCCCACCTGGGAACCCTGACAGATTAAGGGATCTGGTCTCCACAAGAGTCTCTCCCTCATATCAATCTCCTGGAACTCAGAGCAGTTTTCCTAGCCCTGCAGAGCTTCTCAGATTCAGTCAAGGGCAAGGTGGTCCAAGTCAGGACAGACAACACCACCACAATGTGGTACATCAACAAACAGGGAGGCACGCGGTCCTTGGCTTTGTGCACAGAGGCCATGAAGCTGTAGTCTCTGGCCTATTCTCTTCAGACTTCTCTGGTAGCAGTTCACCTTCCAGGGAAGGACAACGTACTAGCAGATGCTCTGAGCAGAATTTCACAGGGACATCACAAATGGTCCCTGGATCCTCACATCCTGAAGGTCATCTTCTCCAGGTGGGGCACTCCAGAGATAGATCTCTTTGCAGCACTGGACAATCATCAACTTCCTCTGTTTGTTGCAGACTCCAGTCCTGGGGACGGTTCCCAGGATGCTCTCATTTGGACTGGAACGGCAGGTTTCTCTATGCCTCCCTTCCCTTCCTCTGCTGTTCAGCGTTCTGATCAAGATCAGGACTCAACCCTGCACAGTGATACTGGTGGCTCCAGATTGGGCCAGACAGCTTTGGCATCCTCTACTGTTGTCCTTATCAGTGTCACATCCCCTGTCTCTGCCCAGGACATACAATCTCCTGTCCTCCTCCCAGGGGCGGATCTGGTACCCCAATCTCCAGTCTCTCAATCTCAAGGCCTGGCTCTTGAAGAGTTAGAGTATGCAACACTACATCTCTCTCTCAGGGAGTTCTGGATATTCTGCAGGTCTCCAGGAAACCTTCCACTAGAAAAACTTACACCTCAAAATGGAAAAGGTTCAGTATTTGGTGCTCTCAGAAAGGCATCCTGCCTGATTCTGCAGGCATTTCCACAACCTTAGACTATCTAGTTCATCTGAATGGTCTAGGCCTTAGGCCTGTCACTCTGAAGGTTCATCTAGCAGCTGTCTCTGCATTCCTCTCAGCAGGGAAGGGCTCTTCCCTGGCATCTCATCCTGTTTTCAGAAAGTTTTTCAAGGGCCTGGTTCACATTAACCCTCCCTTTAGGGAGCCCACTCCACCTTGGGATCTTAATGTCTGCATAACTCAGCTTATGCAGCCACCCTTTGACCCTCTGGCTTCAGCTGAATTGAAGTACTTGACCTGGAAAACTGTGTTGCTGGTAGCTATTACTTCAGCCAGATGGATTAGTGAGTTACAGGCTCTGTCTGTTGAACCTGACTTCATCTCCTTCCCTAGGGACAAAGTCGTCCTGAGAACCAATAGGAGGTTCTTGCCCAAAGTGGTGTCAGATTTTCATCTGAACCAGTCTATATCTCTCCCTGTGTTTTTCACTGATCATTCTTCTTCAGGTGAAAGAAGGTTACACAGTCTGGATGTTAAGAAGGCCTTTAGCTACTACACTGAGCATACTAAGGCACATAGAAATGACTATCTTCAATTGTTATGGTGAAGTGGGGAAAGGTAAGCCTGCCACTAAAAGAACTATTGCCAGGTGGATTGTTTCTTGTATACAATTCTGTTATGACAAGTTGGGTAGAATGCCCCCTTCAGGCCTGAGGGCCCATTCGACTATGGGTACAGCTGCTTCTCTAGCTGCGTCCAGAGATATACCTTTGTTAGAGATCTGTAAAGCAGCCACCTGGAAAACAGTATATACTTTTACCAAGCATTACTCCCTGGACATCCAGGCTAGGAGTGATGCTAGGTTTGGCACAGCAGTATTGCAGAGCTTCTTCCCAAAGTAGGTTCTGCATTCCCTCCTCCATAGGGAACTGCTTGACAGTCTTCATTATGTCTGAATACAGCATGACTTCATGTTGTTTGAAGAAAAAATTACTCACCATAGTAATGTTGTTTCTTCTAATGGAGTCTTGCTGTATTCAGACCTCCCCCCCGCCTCCCCTCTCAGAACCTGGTTTTTGGGAAGTGGGCTGTCAGGTACAGTGTTGCAACTCAGGGGTGTACCTTGTACCCTCCCTCTTGTGTGGGATGGATGTTGTTGTTATTTTTTCTGGTGTTTTATACTTAAATGTTGTCACTACCTTTCCTTCTTGGGTTCTCGACTTGAGTCTTTTGGGCCCAAAAATAATCTTTTGCCCTTTGGCTATATGTTGAACAGTTTCCATACTATAGTATGTTAGTTAGTGTGCTCATAAGAATCTGACGGTTACACTGGGAAGTACCACAGACAGAGGTTTGAAAACCGGGCTCGAGCTCAATGTTCTATGCTTCTGCATAGAGTTAACTCTTTCCTCTCCGGGGTAGTTCAAGTGCTTGGGCTAATCACATTATGTCTGAATACAGCAAGACTCCATTAGAAGAAACAACATTACTATGGTGAGTAATTTTTTCTTCTCTCCCTAACTTTCCCCACTGCCTCTTTTGAGAACCATAGTGATTTTTTATTCCATTTGGATTTGTTTATTTGCTTCACACAAAGGCTTGTTGCCTCTGTAATGGCAGTTTTGATGTGTCCCCATTGTTGCTCCACCCTTCCTTCATGTATGTTTGCTAGTGCTTTTCTGAGGCACTCTCCCCATTTTGACAAAGTCAGCCCTCCTAAAGTCCAGTACCCTCACTTTTACATGGCTTGACTCTGCAGTTGTGTTTATCGTGAACCACACTGTTTGGTGGTCACTTGTTCCAAGATGGCTACCCACTTCTGGATCTGAGATCCTCTCTCCATCCCCGTTTGAGAGTGCCAGGTCTAAGACTGCTTCCTCCCAAGTGGGTTCCAACACTAGCTGTCTGAGGCATGCCCCCTGAGCTGTCTGAGGCATGCCCCCTGTAGGGCATCAAGAATGACCTTTCTCTTGGATGTGGCTGCAGCAAAGGTGCTCCAGTTAACATCTAGCATATTCAGGTCCCCCTTCAGCAATATCTCTCCTTTTTCTGCCATCCTAAGGCTGCCTTCTATTGTTTCATTATCTATTTCCTCCCCCCGAGATGGGGGTCTGTATACAATGCCCGTGCGGATTGTGGTACCATTTCCGGTCTCCAGGGTGACCCGCAGTGCTTCCTTTCCTCCCTGTTTACCTTTAGTTCCATTGCTTTGATCCCTTCACTTACGTAAAGAGCTACTCCTCCTCTTCTACCTTCCCTGTCCCTCCTGTAGATTGTGTAATCTGGTATGTTGACATCCCAGTCATGGTTCTCTGTGTACCATGTTTCTGTGACTGACACTATATCCAGACATCCCTCTTCCATCAAGGTCACCAGTTCAGGGAACTTGTTAACTAGACCACGGGCATTGGTACTCGTTACCCTCCATTTTTTGATGGCCTTACCCCTTTTTGCCTCATTCCTGTCCTTACTGCCTTTGCCTTTTTCTCCCATTACCCCTGCCCTTTCTCCCTATTGACTTCTCTATCTTGGTGTTTACCTCACTGACTACCCTGATTTTTTGGGGGGAGGCTAGGATTTCCATGATCCTTTTCAGTGCCTCCTCCCTTGGCTAGTGTCAAATGTCGCCAATGAAGCATTTAAACCTATCACCTAGGATCCTGGTTCCCCTCCTGGACAGAGGTAGACCATCACACCAGTATAGGCCTGTATCCCTCCAGGTGGACCCCCAGTCCCCAATGAAGCCAAAACCTTGAGCTCTGCACCAGTTTTTCAACCACTGATTGAATCTCATGGTGCAGCGCACCTTAGCCTCACCCATGCCATAGTCAGGCAGCACTTCCAAGAAGGTTACCATGTATGCTACTAGTCTAAGGCCCCTCCCCAACTCCACGTACCTGAAGGACTGAACTTCCTAAAGTGGGGGGGGGCTGCCGTCCAATGCCGTGAATACTGAGAGGCCATGAGTCTAGCCAGCTTCTGAAAAACGAACGTAATATGATCTATAAATGATATATGAGATGATATCATAAATTATATATGATACAACACCTCCTCTTTAACCTCATCCTCATCCTCATCATCCTCTCCCTCCATCATGAATCATGTTTTCCTCATCATGCATCATTGTGACATGTGGGTGGCACCATCTTCTTCCCTGCCTGCACACTGCACAAAGATTGTACAGTGGGATTAGTATGCATCACCTTTTGAGAATCTGTTAAAATGCTCCACTTTTTTAGATAAAAAGAAAACAGTTTCAGATGTTATGAGTACTTGATCATCTTCATGACTTGCCATGTTTGTTATGAACAACATGATGCCAGCTGCCAGTGCCACTATGAACACCTGCGTACAGTGCCTGTGAACACGTTCCTGTTCACCTTGAAGCACTATGCATAGAGCTATTTTATAAATCATCTTATCAATTTGTCATGTGTTCATTCAGAAATTGTTTTCTTGTCAAATAAATACAAAATCATACTTTCTTGTCATATAAATAAAATACATTTAAAGTACTAAAGACATTTTATAATATACTTTTGTCATCTACACCAATTAATTTATTGTCATGTCACTTGCATTATGGAGGTCATATTCTGCTGCACTTTTCTGATGGTACTAGCAGAAGCACAAGAACCCATGTCCTGGCACTCATTTCAAAACTAATTTGGGAGTCATGCTGGCTCTGGATCTTCAGCCATTCTCCCATGTAGAAGACATTGGCTTTCAAAGACTCTTGCATGAAGAGCTGAAGCACAAACACAATATTCCATCATGCTTCACTTTGTCTAGGCATGCCAGGCCGAGACAGTGTATGTGGTGATGTGTGCTGCAAAAGTTTATCCTACTTCTGTAAGTATGAATAGGGTTCCAAAGTGCACAATAACCAACCCTTCCCATGGCTAGTCCACATGAATGTTACTGACAATCTTCTGCAGCAACCCAATGAAGCATACTATCATACTGTATACCTATTTTTCTTCATACTGTGTATAAAATGACATTAAAATAAAAACCACAAAAGTGGGTTAGTTCTAAACACAAAACATTCATTATCGCAAACATTTTGTCTTGCCATATGACTAAAAAAAATTTTATAATCGTATTATAGTGTTAGCAAAGCAGTAGGACCCTTAATGGATAGGAGGAACAATAATACAAGATGAAAGACGTATAGTCAACACCCAAAATACATTTTTTGCCTCGGTCTTTAATACCTCTGGGACAGGATTCATGAAAAAGCACAAAGCGCAATGCAAAATTTTGTGTTGTGCCTTATGGTTGTCCAGGTGCTTAAAAATGCTATTCATAGATGGATAACGAAGGGCACTATCCAACTGTGAATAGGGCTATGTAGAGGCAGTGGTAACACCCATACCACTACTTCTAACCCCAGTAGCCCTGCCCCAACCTGCAGGCCTTGAAATGGCCCTGCAAGGAATAGTGCTAGTGCCACAATTTGCTATTCATGAAGGCAGCCATGCAAATAAGCCTTTTGGGCATACAAGGTACTAAGTGGCCATTTGCTCATCTATTATGGGCCCATTCACATGGCCTGCTGTGAGTGTAGCATGGCACCCCCCCAACCCAGCGCCGATCACCACCTGACACATGAATCCCTGGTGGTCTAGTATCCCAACCCCCTCAACAGTTCTCCAATCACTGTCCTGTACATTAATTTAATATTCCCTGGTAGTCTCGTGGTGCCCTCCCCATCGTCCGATTGCTGTCCTACACATGAATTTAATATTACCCGGTAGTCTACTGTCCCTCCCCACTCCCCGATCCCCAGTCCTGTGAAAGAAAATAAAACCTTGGTAGTCTAGTGTCCCTCCCCTTCCCCAATTCCCGATCTCTGGTCCCCATTGAAAAATACTGAAATCCCTGGTAGTCCTGGGGCCCCTCTCTCCGTGCTCTGATTGCCATCCTGCAGTAGAAAAAAATATAATCCCTAGTAGTCTATTAGTCCTTCGCTGAACCCCTTCCCTTGAAATATGCAAAACAATAATCCTGGTGGTCTAGTGGACACCCCACTCTGTCAGACAGTATCCCCAACCCTGCCCCCCTCAACTCAATCCCCAGCTGGCTACCAGCACAGTCCTCCTCTCACCACCACAGCTGGCCACCGATTGAGCTCTCAATTAGTGCGTACTATATACAGTATAGCTCATTGACAGTGATAGCTGTCAATCACTGTCAATGAGGCCATACTGTATACAGTATGTGCTCATTGAGACTCAGTCATAACCAGCCGTGGTGGTGAGAGGAGGCTGTGTTGGTCATCGATGGGGGATTGGGCTGGGGAGCAGGTTGGGGGGATACTGTCTGAAAGGGTGGGGGGTTCATTAGACCACCAAGATTATGGTTTTGCATATGTCACAGGATGAGGTTTTGGGATAGGGAGGGATCACTAAACAAGTAGGAATTATATTTTTCTACTATGGGACTGTGATCAGAGCACAGGAAGGGGCCACTGGACCACCAGAGATTTCTGTATTTTCCTATGAGGACTGGCAATCGGGGATCAGGGAGGGGGGAGGAACACTAGACTACCAAGGTGTTTTGTTTTCATTCATGGAACCTACGATCAGGGATCTGGGAGGAGGGAGGGACACTAGACTACCAAGGTGTTTTGTTTTCATTCATGGAACCTACGATCAGGGATCTGGGAGGGGGGAGGGACACTAGACTACCAGGGAATATTATATTTATGTACGGGATCGCAATTGGAGGTCAGGGTAGGCACCACAAGTCTACCAAGGAATATTACATTCATATACAGGATGACTACTAGCAGGGTCCAATGCATCCGGATGGACTATTGATTAGGCCTCAGCCCCTTCAAAGGTGCAAATTCTCTTCCCCTCAAGAGTTCAATTTTCACTCCCTCCTTCCCTCTCCTATCACTCTCTTAATCCCTATCTACTGACCTTCCTCAACCCCCTTGCAGGGTACCCCACATCCTGAAGGATCCTCTCTTGGGTTAGGTCCAATTCCCCCTCCTAGCATTAAGTCACACCTCCTCCTTCTCTCTCCTCCCTCTTTAAATCCCTACAGCCTTATCCCCCTTTCTGTCAAACCCCACAGCCCCCTTGCAGGACTCCCCATATTCTGAAGAGGTCTCTCCGGGACACTGCCTTATTCCCTTCTCTCTTGTCCTCCCAGTCCTCTTGCAGGGTTCCTTGCATCCTGAAGGGGTCTCCAGGGACACGACTCTTCCCCCCCCACCTCACCCCTCCCTCTCCTTTCCTCCTTTTCTTTCACATAAGCACTTGTTTACTTATTAACCCGGCACTTATTATTGTCCACTCTTTCTACCTATTATGCTCAACACTGTTGTAACCATGTTTGTAACACCTGCCTTACAACTGCATTTTAATGTTCATCTTGTAACTTGAATATTTATTATTTCATTCGTATTGTACCTCTTCCCCCCAGGTCACACTGGGAGATGAGCAACCTGTTGCTCAGTGTGCCTTCCTGGTGAAACATTTCAATAAACAAATAAATAAAAAGTACTTGAAAGGGACAAATAAGGTTGATAAGGAGGGTTTCTTTAAGCTGAGTGGCAACCATAACATGAGGGGGAACAGTTTTAAGCTAGACAGGGAGGTTTAGGAGGGAGGTCAGGAAGCAGTTTTTCACAGACAGGTTGGTAGACACTTAGAATGCGCTGCTGGAAGAGGTGGTATGGTCTCATTAAAAACAGTGGGCAACTTCAAGATAGGCTAGGATAGGCATAAGGGAAAGGTAAGGATCATGGATAGGGAGGATGGGAGGAGTTGGAGGGGCAGGGACCATAGCTCAAGCTGTGGGCCCTGCAATGAAAGCAGACTAGATACTGTTGACCAAATGGCCTTCTTCTGCTGGTTCCTTTATATGTTCATATGTTATGTGGAATTGATTACCAAGGAAGACAGCGGTAATCTAAAACACATTATAAAGAGCTTGAATTGTTAACTTGGTAACAAGGGAATTGTAGGTTTCAAAGGTTGTCCTGAGTTCTTTAAAGACCGAAGTTCATTTGGCTCACGTTAATATTAATTTAATAAATCAATAAAATGAGTACCCTTTTATGTTCTTACTCTTCAAATAATAATCAAGAGAGTGCTTAAAGGCTAACATAGATGGACTACCCACAACTCCAAGTGGTAATGTATTCCACATTTTATCAACTCTTAGTGAAAACCAGTGCCTTCATGCCTGTGTATTAAACTTTTCCATCTTAAGTTGTAGATGTTGGGCACGTGTGTTATGGGACTGATGTGTAAAAATTAATCCCAGTTGTTTCCAAAGCTGGTTATCAGATAATGCCCAATAGATAAGATGCATATCTCCTCTTAACCTCCGATATGCCAGAGAATAAAGGTCCAAGCTCCTCAATCTTTCCCCATAATTCATGCCCTGTACTTCCTTAATTCTTTTTGTAGCCCTGCTTTGAACCCTCTCCAGGGCATCTATGTCCTGCTTATGGCCTGGTGCCCAGAATTGCACACTGTACTCCGCATGAGGGCACACCAAGGAGGTATAAAGAGGAAGTAAAACCTCCTTTTTCATATTTTTGATGTGCCTATCTATGCAACTCAAAATGTTATTAGACCTCTTAACCACATGGTTACAGTGCAAATGGGATTTAAGGTCGTTACTAACCATAATACACAAATCTCTTTCTTCCTTTACTACCCTGAGTATCTGACCATCTAAACTGTAATCCACTTCTGGATTTTTTTTCCCCAAGTGCATTACTGTACACTTATCAATGTTAAAGGATGCCATGTTCTCTTTAGCCAAGGTCTCTAATTCTGCAAGAGCTTTCTGCAATTTTAATGCATCCATCTGGCTATTTACTGGAGAACCTATGCGTGTGTCATCCGCAAATTTAGACAACCAAATATTTGTTGTAACATGCATGGTAGAGATATAAAGATTAAACAAGCATGGTCCCAAAACAGATCCCTGAGGGACCCCACTCGTAACTGGGACCCATTCTGATAATTCCCCAAGGACACATACCCTTTGTTTTCGTTCAAGCAACCAGTCGCTTATCCAATATACCAGTTTTTGGCGTATCCCAAGATTAAGAATAGTTTTTATCAATTGTTTATGTGGGACTTTATCGAATGCCTTTGGGAAGTCCAGAAATATCACATCAACAGAACTACCTTCATCAAGTGTTTTACTTATTCTTCCATAGAATTCAATTAGGTTAGTTTGGCATGAACGTCACTTTGTAAATCTATGTTGTGTCATATCCCTAACCCCGGCTGATTCTACATAATTCATAATAAAATCCTTGATGATACCCTTCAGAATTTCCCAAGGGTACAGGTTAGGCTAATTGGCCTATAATTCCCCACACTTTGTTTGGAACCCTTTTTATGAATAGGGATCACTATTACCTGCCTCCAAGCCTCAATAATTTGGCCCACTTTACATAGATTACATAGACAATACTGAGCATAAAGACATTCGTCCGAGCTCGCAAGTAACACCTAATTATATCCTTTTATATTCTTCCTTTCCAAGAATTTATCTAGCTGTGTTTTAAATTCCTGCATTGTACTGCTTTCCACAACCTCTCCTGGTAGTATATTCCAAATTTCTGTTACCCTATTACTTAACCAGTATTTCCTTCTATTTGTTTTATATCTATCCTTAACCAGTTGGTAACAATGTGCTCTAGTGTCATATATTTGAGCCCTTTTAACCAAGCCCAGTAAGTCCCATAAGTTAGTATCGGTCCATGCCCTATATATCAAACACATATCGTCTCTCATTCTACAATATTCCAGGGAATACAGCTCCAAATCCTGCAGTCTCTGCTCATAACTCAATCCATCCAATTCCTTGATTCTCTTTGTAAGTCTCCTCTGTACCGCCTCCATCCGTGCAACATCCCTCCTCTTATACAGGGCCCAAAACTGGACACAGTACTCCACGTGGGACGTACCAATGCATTATACAGAGGCATCACAACTTGCCTATCTCTACTTTTTATGTGTCTCAATATACAGTGTGTTATACTACCGCCTTTTAATAGCTGTATTACAGTGTAAGCTGAAGCCAAGATCTTTATTAACCATAACCCCAAGTCTTTCTCTTCGTCACACTACTTTTAGTACAGATCCTCCTAAATTATACTGGAATTTGTTATTTTCTTTCCAAAGTGCATAACATTACACTTTCCGATGTTGAAAATAGATTGTTTCTGGGAGGCCCATGTCTAGCCTATCCAGAGCTGTTTGTAGAACTAGATGTTCTTCCCAGTTATTTACTGACTCCCAACCCTAGTGTCTTCTGCAAATTTAGATAGCCACACATCTGTATGCACCTGCATGGATGAAATATACATATTAAACAAACATGGTGCCAAGACCGAGCTCTGTGACACCACTAGTCACTCCAACATAATCAGAGTATTCACCTTTATGCAGACTTTCTGACTCTGTCAAGCCAAGCCTTCACCCACGTTTGTATCCATATTGGTATCTCCAGCTCATAAAGTGCTTTAAGAAGCTCCCATGGGCACTTTATCAAAGGCTTTTGCAAAGTCCAGAAAGATCCCATCCACTGCATTACCCATATCCATAGCCTTGCTAACCTTATCGTAGAATTCTAATAAGTTAGTTTGGCATGATCTTCCCTTGGTGAATCTGTGCTGAGTCATGTCTATCCTGCCTGTCCTCTCAATATGTTCCATAATACAATCCTTGATTATACCCTCCAGAATCTTACCAAGAATAGAGGTTAGACTAATAGGTCTATAATTTGAGACGGTCTGCCTACAACCTTTTTTTGTATATGGGTACAATCACAGCTTGCCTCCATGCCTCAGGAACCTCACCAATGTTAATACTTTCCTGAAAAAGGTAAGTTACTGGCTCCACTAATAGTGTTGCCATTTCCTTAATCACCCTTGGGTGAATCCCATCTGGCCCCTGTGCTTTATTTTGGTTAACCTTCTGAAATCTAATAAGTACTTCAGCTGGGTCTATCTTTGGGCTCTGTTCTCTATGTCTAATTTTCTTATTATCCCACAAAGTTTGAAGACTTTTGCCAAAGACCGATGAAATGTATACATTATATTCCTCCGCAAGAGCCTTATTTTCTGTTATAATATTTCCATCATACGTTTTTAAGGGTCCTGTGACTTTACTTTTCATTTTTTTATTATTTATATATGAATAAAAGGTTTTGTAATTATCCTGGACCTTAGTTGCTATTGTATACTCATATTCCCTTTTAGCCTGGGCTATAGCTCTTTTTGCTATTTTAATATTAATCCTATAATATTCCCAGCCTTCTTCCATATTATTATGTCTTGCTAGATGGTATGCTTTATTTTTGTTTTTAATTAATCCCTTTATAGAATGGGTTATCCAGGGCGCATTTAGACTTGTAGACCCCTTATATTTGTTCCTGGTTGGTACGTATCTAGTAGTTAGGCCGTCTATAGTATTTGTTAATCTTCCCCACATTTGATCTACTGTCTGGTTTTCAAACTCAGATTTCCAGTCCCATGTTGCCAGATCCTGTCTCATCTGTTCATAATCTGCAGCATTATATCGATGTGTCAATGTAGTACCCCTATTGTCCCCTAGCGTACCGGAGTACTGAAACCCTATTATAGCATGATCGCTGAACCCAAAGGTGGGAATATCTACTGTTTATAATATTGTCACCAAGGTCACTTAATATTAGATCCAATATATGATCCTCGTTGTATTAGCTGTAACATATTGATCTAACCCTCCAAGACTGAAAGTCTCCAAAAATTTATTCTCCGCCGATGTACTTGCCTTTAAAATATCCCACTCAATACCTAGGAGGTTGAAGTCACCAACTAGTATTACATTACCTACTGCTGATAACTGGTTTACAAGATCTAGTATAGTTTCATCCTCTGATATCCTAGCGATGGTGGCCTATAAATTACTGCTAGATTGATTTTAGCAGCTCTATGAGGGCTAATCTTACCCAGATGACTTCAGCATCTGTCCATCTGGTTGTATCTATACTCTCTGTGAGGATACCTCAGCAACATAAAGTGCCACCCTCCACCTCTAGATATGGAAACCCTTATTATAGAGTATGTATCCCTGAATTTGCCTATCCCAGGTGTCCTCAGGTTGCCACCATGTTTCCACAATCGCACAAATGTGTACTTTATGCATTTTTAAAGTTAGCTGTAACTCATCAAACTTGTCCGTTAAACTCCTTGCATTAAGGAGCATAATATTTCATTCATTTTTGGGGTGCCCAGTCTTTATATCCCCCACATCCCCCTGCCTGTGAAGTTTAAATGATGGTGAACGGAATTTTTGAGTTGTTGTGCTAACAAGCACTTGCCCATTTTATTAAGATGTAACCCATCCCTTGTAAATAGCTGCTTATTCTGAAATGCATGCTAATGATCAATATACCTATAACTCTCTCTGGCAGTCCACCTCCTAAGCCAACCATTAAATCTATAGATTTCCTGATTTGTTTGTTCATTAGCTCTTGGTTTAGGTAATATCCCAGAAATCAACACGTCACACTTCTAAGGATTTTTGAAAAATCAATGTTACAGGCCCTGCCAAATTATCTGCCAATTCCTTCAATAGTCTCAGATGTAAACCTTCTGGTCCATATGCCTTGTTTTGATTCAAATTTCTTAATCTAGTTCTGACTTCTTCAATCTCTATTATTAAATCTGATGCTCCCTTAGATGGTTGGTTCTCTGCCATAGATGCTTTTCCTACATTAAACACTGACACAAAATATGTGTTAAACATATCAGCCATGTCCTTGTTACCTGTTATTAATTTACCAGTATCATCCTTTAATGGGCTAACAGTACGTCCTTGTCCCTTTTTATTATTAATTTAAGCATAGAAGCTTTTGTAATTATCCTGTGTTTTGGTGGCTAAGTTAAGCTCATGTTTCCTTTTTGCCATAACTATAACTATTTTGACCCTTTTTAAATAATATTTATAAACCTCCCATGGTCTAGGCTCACTACAATGTTTAGCCCTAGTAGATGCCTTATTTTTTTTCTTAATTAGCTTTTTAATTGATGCTGTCATCCAGGGGGGAAGAGAACTTCTAGTTTTAAGATATTTTTTACTAGTTGGAATGTACTTATGAATTAGCCCATTTAATTTAGTAATCAATATATCCCACATTTCGTGTAGTGTTTGATTACTTAGTTGTTGTTTCCAATTCCATTTATCCAGTTCAGTTTTTAGAGTACAGTAATCCACCCTATTAAAGTCATACAATACTGTACTACCACTAATACTATGGTAGCCCTTGTTATACTGAAAACTGACCATAGAATGGTCACTATTAACTAAAGGTACATCAACCTTACAATTTTGAATATTGTCAATCAAATTGGTTAACACCAAATCCAAAATATGACTGCCCCTTGTATTTTCATTGACCATCTGCTCTAATCCAGCTACCATAAATGTCTCCAGGAATTTAGCCTCAACCTGGGAATTAGACTGCATTGTATCACAGTTTATACCAGGAAGATTAAAATCTCCTAGCAAAATAACACTGTCCTCCTGGTTTACACACATAACAAAATCCAATATAAGGTTGTCATTTTCAAAACAATTGGCTGGTGGTCTATAAACCATGGCTATATTGATCTTTGGTGATCATGGGGAATACTTTTTACCCACAGGATATCTGCCTGTTCCCACAAGGGACAATCTACACTCTCAGAAGTTATATCATTATGTACATATAATGCCACTCTGCCACCTTTTTTATGGAGCCTATCTTTATCATATAAAGTGTAACCTGGGATTTGTTTATCCCAGGTATCATCTATCCTCCACCATGTCTCCGTAATGGCACATATATGGATATTATCATTATATAATTTCCATCTTAACTCTTCCATTTTATTTGTAAGGCTTCTAGCATTAAGGACTAAGCAATTCCATGTGGGCTCCTGCTTATGTAGCACATTAATATTTGTAAGCCCTATATCCCCCTAATATTCAGTTTAAAGTTTGTTTAATAACCAGTTTAATTTTAGATGAAAAAACCTTTTTCCCATACCTATTAAGGTGTAACCCACCCTTGAAAAATAATGATGGGCCTGGAAACCCTCCCAGTGGTCCATAAAAATCAGCCCCTTTCTACTGCACCACCTTTTTAGCCATCCATTTAAACTTCTAATACTCTCAAGCTGTCCTCTTCTTCCTGCCCTAGGGACTGGTAGAACTCCAGAAACAATCAGATCACATAGGCTATTTTTTAATTCTACTCCCACACTCTCAAAGTCACATTGAGTCTCAATGAGATTTCTTTTACCCACATCGTTGACGCCTACATGTAATACTGTCAATGGAGTTTTTTTATTCTCAAGTAACCCTGGAAGTAGATTTCGTATGTCCCCAATCCCAGCCCCAGGCAAAGCAGATACTGTTGTATATTCCTTCCTATTTTTGCAAAGCACATGGTACGAGTACTTTAGCATGGAATCACCAATTACTAAGACATCCCTTGATTCTTATATTTTTCCTTGTATAGATATGTCAGGGTGGGGGAGAGGGTGGGAGTTCTGTTTGCAATTTCCATTTGCCAGTTTTAATGACATGGACTCCTGTGCTTTATCTAGGTCTTGATCAGTAGCAAGAGCTTGATATTTATTTGGGGTAAGTATATTAGAACAACCTCCTATATTTCTTCTGCCCTTCTTTTCCCTTGATGTTCACTGTACTATGCACCATTCATTTGTATTGTCATCCTCATGTACCATACTTATTCTAAGTGGACTGGGATCAACTATTGGCAGCTGGTGTGCTGTAGAAAGGTCAGTCTCAAAAGTGTCCATATAATGTTCTAATGCTGATATTTCAGCCAACAATTTCACCCTATTTTGCAAGGAGGCAATCTCTGCCTGTAATACTTCAATTAAATTACAATTGTCGCATGAATACCCCTGAACTTCCTCCCCCTCATCATACATACTGCATGTAATGCACTGCTTCATCTCTTTTTTCCGTCCCTATTTTATTCAATATTAGTGTGTCCCCATCCCCAGTGTCACAGCGGACACAGCAGACACGCACCAACGAGCGTGTCTATGCGCACGTCTCTGTGCATGACAATGAGCGCCCTGCTCTTCACTCACCCTGCTCGCAGCAGTGGCATTTATCAAGGGTAATGTGTCCCGGAAGTAGCTGTGGGAGTCGTGCATCCAAAACAGCTAAAGTGTGCAAATAACACTTTTAAAATGTTTTTCCTGTGTGCGTCCACCTCTCATGCGAGGCACAGGCACTGTAGTGAAATGTCCCAATTGAAAATAAAATATGTAGAGCTATTTGTAGTTTTGACTATAACTGTCAAACAACTACCGCACTCTCTTTCTGCTTCCTGCTGTTGCTATGGGAACAGGGTTCCTAGTACTAGTTACAACTGTTCAGAAACAGCAGGCAGCCATGATGGGCTCTGCCTTCTATTGCCCCTACTTTCCTATATTCCTATATGAAACACATAACATAACAATGAAAAGATATAGAAGAGATAATCTAAAACAATAATCACAGTATAAAAATATCATTGTAAAATCTATGGCACTGCAAGGGAGAACTCAACAATTTTCAGATGTACAGCTGAGAGTCATAGAGTACAGGGGGTATATGTCTTTAGATCAGTAATGAACAGTAACTAGCACTGTAGCTCACACTCAGTTGGGGAGGTCATAGTGGGTTTTGCAGACTGTCACAACATCACAGATATCAATCCACAACAGATGCCTGACAGCAGCACCTGCCACAAGTAAGCTACCATAATTCACATCACTGGCCTCAAAGCTCTTTTCCTCCTATTTTAATCTGTTTCCTTGTGTTATCCTTACACCAATTACTGCATTGGGAGCCAAAGTGGATTGGTTGAATTGGTGAAGCTGAATCAAGTCTTCAGGCCCCAATTAATGCCGAACAGAAGTTGACTCAGGTGACTTGTTTATTTTATTTATTTATTGAACGTATCAGAATTACAAACCTTTGATTCAGAGACTCCTTTACAAAGGCTCCGCGTCATAAGAACAGAAGGTACAGTGATAAGGTGTGACTACACAATCACAAGCAGCAAAACACAGCACAGTAGCAATTTCCAGTAAAATATACAGGAGGACAAAGTACAAAAGAATACAATACCACCCAGGGGAAACTGGGAACTTAGATAAAAACTTGGTATACAAAGGCAAGAAGACAATAGCGTGCATTAACAGGTGATGTATTATGGATGATAACACTAGCTAGACAAACATAAGTGCAGTAATTAGATTCAAAACTTGGTACCCTGAATAAATATCTTAGGAGAGACAGTTACATAGAGAGTATAAATAAGTAAAGCAGGGATTACAGAGGTGGTGGTGGGGCCTGAAAGATCAGAGGGGAAGGCAAGGGAGAAGAAAGCAGGTGGGCAAGGGAAAAGGGGGACAGGCAGAGGAGGGGAGTAAGAGAGGGAGTAAAGATAGGTAATTAGAAGGGAGCAGCCAGTATTGGCCTTGTCATAGTAGAATACTGAATTCAGGTAGGAGTGACAGGTTTGTGGGGGGGTAGGAGGGGAGGCTAGGAATGGTCACATCTGCATTTAACAAGGAGATGCTGTCAGAGTGAAGGTTTGAAAGTTTATCTACAGATGCGACTTCAGTGGGTAGGTTGTTTAACCAAAGGGGAGCCCTATAGATGAAAGCCCTCTGTACCATGGAAGTTCTGCAGAATGGGATTAGGAAAACAGCTTCAGAAGAGCTTCTGGTAGCCTGTGGAGTAGGAGCAGGAATTATGAGATGTTGGCTCCTGGTGGGGAGAGACCAGAGGATATATATTTGGCTAACAAGCAGGTCTGGTAGGTAAGCCTTCCGTGAAGGTTTAACCATTGTGCTTGTTCGTATAGGTCGCAAGTGTGAGTGAATCTATCACCACCAATCACTAGGCAACAGGTTTTGTTTAGTGTGACTTTAATGCAACTCAATGCAGTATCTCTCACAGAGCCATAGATAACTAAGCCATAGTCAACCATGGACATGACCAAACTGGTAACAGCCAGGCGGAGGGTGTCAGGTATCATACAATTCCTGTGCTTGTAGAGTAGGCCAATCCTGGTGCATATCCTTTACATACAAGGTTGACATGTTCATGAAATTATAGTGTAGATTCAAGAGTGATGCCAAGGTATTTGAATCTGTTCACCTGTTCCAAGGGTTGTTGCTGATTATTGAGAATGCAAAGTGGCTGGCTTTTGTGTTTGTTATGTGTATTAGCAAACAACATCACTTTAGTTTTTTAATAATTTAGAAGGAGTTTATGACTTGAAAACCAGGATTTAGACTCAGAAAAGAACCTTTGGAGATTGCCTTCTAAGGGGGAGGATTCAGGGTGACTAGAAAAGATGACTGCATCATCCACATAAAGTAATAACTGCCCAGAGCAGACAAGGGGGGAGGGTATTAAGAAAGAGACTGAACAGGAATGGGCCAAGTATTGAGCCTTGGGGAACCCCAGAGCAAACCAGCAAACTAGAGGAGAGAGTGCCATTTATTTTTACCCACTGAGACCTCCTGCACAGGTAGTTTGAGAACCAGGTGGTGGCTTCTTGTGAGAGGCTTAAAGATGGAAGGGAGTCAATGAGGAGTGCATGGTTTATGGTATCAAAAGCTTTTGTTAGGTCTATGTACACACACCCAGCCAAGTGGCCATGGTCGAGGACTTTGTGTATGAAATCTGAATATTCCAGAAGGGCAGGGGTGGTACTGCGGCTCTTCCAGAACCCATGCTGCTGACAACATAGGAGGCTATGTTTTGAGAGATATTCTGAGAGTTGATTGGATACAATTCTTTCAAGGGCTTTAGAGATAGGGGGAAGGATAGAGATGGGTTGGTAGTTGCTATGGGAGGTTCTGTCTCCACTCTTAAGAATAGGTGTGATAGTTGCCATTTCCCATTGTGAGAGGAACTGAGCTAGGCAGAGGGAGAGATTTATAATTTTTGTAAGGGGAAGAAGGATGACATCCAGGGCGAGTTGCAACAATTTCAGGTCCAGGGAATCACCACTGAATCTGGACTTTCTCAGGACCCAGGTTAGGTACTTTTTTGCTTCTTTGGGTATAACAATCCTAAATCAGAAAGGGGGTATGCCTGAGGGGGGACTGGGGGGTAGCTAGATATATTATTGAAAAAGTCATGAGGAAGAACCCCAGAGAGATCAGAGAATGCCTTGCTAAATGTGTCAGCAATGAGCTGAGGGTCCTGGGTAGAGACTCCATTGATATTAAGTGGGGGGGAGATGGGTTTGCCAGTAAGGTCCTTTCTCTTGTCCAAAAACTTCCTCCCATTGTCCCAGTTGGTAGAGAGGGAAGTTTGGAAATGGGCTACCTTGGCATGTTGAATTTCCAGGATACATTAATTTCTGGCAGCCCTGTACCACTGCCTGTCTGCAGGGAGACCAGATGCTAGGGCCTTATAGCACAGATTATCCCGGGAGGTCATAAGATCTAGGAGAGCCAAGGTGATCCAGAGGGTAACCAGGCCTTTGATGATATGCTTGGTGAAAGGGGCAAAGATGTCGCAGGCAGAATTGAATGCAGAAATGAAGAAAGCTATTGCACTGTCCGTGCTGGTAGCAGCGTCTAGGGGGACCAGTCACAGTTAAGGAGATAGTCCCCGAAATGTCTCAGTTGACCTTTTTTGATGGAGCACTGGTACGTGGTCTTGGAAGGGGGTTTAGGGGAGTGGTTTGACCAGCTGCAAAGAATTGGAGAGTGGTCACTTAGTGAGTCAGGCAAAACCGTGACATTAGTTAGTCTTTCTGGGAGGTTGGAGAATATGAGGTCAGTCAGGGTACTGGTACCCATTCTGTAATTAAGCCTAGTGGGAGAAGACACAACTTGTACAAGGTCAAAGGCTTCGGTGGCATCCCTGTTGGGGGGGGCTGCAGAAGAGGCCAACCAGTTGATATTAAAGGCACCCATAATGGTGACCTCTGCCTTATTAAGCAACTGAGGTATGTAATTGAGAACGGAGTTAAAGCCACATTTTAAGTTGTGGGGGGGGGAATGCAAACAGACAGGACTGTGAGGGACTTACCCTTGCTACCAAGTGATACTTTGATGGCAAGGGCCTGTACTTTATTTCCTGAAATAGTGGGTGGAAGACAGCATGCCCTTGAAGAGAGTCTCAGAGGTAGATGGTGTCACAAACCCACTCAGCAGGTCAGGCCCTCTACTCCCAAAGTTCCAATATCTGAGTACAGTCTTGTGAACAGTTTAACAGAACAAGGTAACCCTCATGCCTGTTTTGTGAGTTTGGATCAATCTTTAGTTTCAAGTTCTGAAGGGATTCAAACTGTGAACCTCTTGCTAGCTTACCGAATACACAGGCTCAGATATTTCTGTCTTCTGCGGGCCAGATATCTTTGCCTATGGGCACCTAACCAGGTGTACAGAAATGAACCCTTAAAAATTTTAATAAAGACCTCATATTTAAAATGCTTCTCTTTCCAGTTTGGTATCACCATTCAAGCGTATGCCTAGTGTCTGCTATAACCATATATACTTTTCTTACAAATGAAAGAAATTCAAAGACAGACCAAGTATGCTCTAAAAAGAGTTTTTAATAAAAATAGATAAAAAATATGTCAAACACAAAATACAGAACTATTATATCACAAGACATACAAATCTATTAAAAGAACAAGGTTTTAAACAGTGCAGTTCTTACTATAGTACTTAGTCTCTAAATACCTGCTTAAAAGTGCTCACAGATGTTTCTTTGTCAGAGTCTAGATAAAAGTGTCTCTGTGAAGTCAAACAGAATAATGTTTAAAATCTGGTTTTCCCCACCTACTTGCATGAGGTCACCTAGCTCCTCCCTGTCAGAATACATATAAAAAAAGTATATACAAAACAGAATGTATTTTCCAAGTATTAAATTCTGCAACCTCAGCATGACTCATGTCCTTCAAATGACATTTCTTTGATCTCATGATAAGCCTCCTCCTTCCAGGATATGAAGCATCTTTATAATTTTGCACCAGTTTACTAAACCTGGTTTCCTCTCCTAATGTCATAAAATGGATATGCTCAACTCAGGCCTCTTCCAGCCTGTAATTAACTTTAAATAAAACAGGATATCCTTGGTCAAGGTCTTTTCTACTCTGTCATTAGCTTCAGGCCTGCCATGTAACACCTGATATCTAAAACCTGTGTGAGTGTGTGTGTGATCTCATATGTTGTTTCAGCATTTTCTCATGGCTTTCATCTTTTCAGCTGAAACCTGGGTGGGGGGGTGAGCAACAGATTTTCAGCATCTCTCATGACAGACAGTATACATAACCCATTTTGATATTACAAAAAATGATACTACAGCACTCAAAACTGGCTGTCCACGTCATAATCCTCCCCATCTAGACTGAATTTGGGGGGTCTATCCCTTGCATGGGATGAGCTTCCCAAATCAGTTCACTCCTCATAGACCCTAGACAGCCCATCTGAGTTCTGGTTTTTCACTCCAGCCCTATGTACGATTGTCAGATCATACTCTTGTAAAGCAAGACTCCATCTTAGCAATCTGCCATTGTTTTTCCCCATCTGCGTCAGCCAAACCAGGGGGTTGTGGTCAGTCTGCACCACAGAATGCTGCCCATACAAGTATGGCTCTAATTTCTTTAGGGTCCACATTATGGCAAGACACTCCTTTTCCACCGTGGAGTACGCTTGCTCCCTGGGAAGTAACTTCCTACTTAGGTACACTACTGGGTGATCTGTCCCTTGGCTGGACGTCTGATTCAGTACTGCCCCAATACCCATGTCTGAGGCATCAGTCTGAACTATAAAAGTCTTGCTATAGTCAGGACTTGTCAAAACAGGAGCACTGCACAATGCCTCCTTTAGTTTGGAAAATGCTTCCTCACAGGTTGGGCCCCAGGTAATCTTCTTTGGCATCCTTCCTTTTCTTTGTCAGGTAAGATAGGAAAGCAACTAGGGCACTGTAATTGGATACACATTTCCTGTAGTACCCTGCTGTCCCTAGAAAACTCCTGACCTGCTTCTGGGTTTCTGGTCTGGGCCACGCCTGGATCACCTCTATCTTTATTTGGTTAGGATGGAGCTGTCCCCGGCCTACCACATGGCAGAGGTATGCCACTTCTCCCATGGCCACCTGGCACTTCTCGGCTTTGACAGTGAGCCTGGCCCTCTGTATCCTGCCCAGCACTTCCCTAAGCTGGGATGGGTGTTCCTCCCAGCTGGTACTAAAGATGGCAATGTCATCCAGGTATGCCACGGCGTACTCTTCAGCACCATTTAACACCTGGTTCACCAACCTTTGGAAAGTGGCCGGGGCATTCTTCATTCGGAAAGGCATTACTTTAAACTCAAATAAGCCTATCGGAGTGATGAAGGCTGACCTCTCCCTAGCTCTGTCTGACAACTCGACCTGCCAATACCCCTTCATCAGGTCAATGGTTGTAAGGTAGATTGCCCCTCCCAACTTGTCCAGGAGTTCATTCGTCTGGGGCATCGGGTGGGTTTCTGAATTCATGACTGCATTCAGTCCATGATAGTCCACACAGAAATGAGTAGAGCCATCTGGCTTAGGCACAAGGACTATGGGCGAGGCCCAGGGGCTGTGGGATCTCTGGATTACCCCTAAATCCAGCATCTCCTCCACTTCCCTCCTAATGTCCTTTTGGACAGCCTCTGACACCCGATATTCTGTTCACCATATGGGCATCTGTGTCCCTGCCCCCACATCGTGCTTCACTAAGGGTGTTGGTCCAGGCTTGGCACTAAACAATGGGGCAAAGTCTGCTAAAAGCTCCCTTACTTTCTGGATCTGGTCTGGGGCCAGCTGGGGAGACAATTTTACTGCCTCCACAGAGGACTCCCACTTACTCTTTTCCAGCAAGTTCAGAAGGGGGTCTCCTTTGTCCGTCCCCTCCCCATGACTACACACTGCAAACACCATGTCAGCCTTATTTGCATATGGCATATGTTGACATGGTACATCCATTCTGTCTATCTTCAGTCAGGTAACTCCACAATGTAGTTCATGTCATTTACCTTCCTAACCACTTTGTATGGTCCTGCCCACTCAGCTTGCAGCTTGTCTTTCTGGACCGGAATAAGGTCCATGACTTCCTGACCCACCATGTACGAGCGAGTTCTGGCTCTGCGGTCATACCACACTTTTTGTTTCTGTTGGGTGGCTGCCAGGTTGCTCTGGGCTGTCCCCATAAGCTCCTTCAGCCTTTCCCGAAACCTAAGAACATAATCCACAATGGGAGTTCCCTGGGTGGCTTGTTTGCCTTCCCAGTCTTCCTGGATCAAGTCTAGGGGCCCACATACCCACCGTCCATAAAAGAGTTCGAGGGGAGAAAATCCTGTCGACTATTGGGGCACCTCCCGGTATGCAAACAACAGGTGGGGAAGGTATTTCTCCCAGGCCCTCCCATGCTGTTCAGTAAACACCCGGAACATTGACTTTAGGGTACCATTGAATCATTCCACAAGTCCATTGGCTTGTGGGTGATACGGTGTCATGCATCTCTGCACTGCCTCACACTTCTCCCATAAACATTTCATTAGGTCCGACATGAAGGAACCCCCTCGATCGGTAATTACTTCCTGCAGAAACCCAACATGGGAGAAAATCCTAAGTAAGGCATCTGCCACTTTGTCTGTCCTCAGTGAGGATAGGGTGACTGCCTCTGGGTACCAGGTGGCATAATCCACCACAGTCAGGATGAATCTCTTCCCTGAGGAGCTGGGGGTATTTAAAGGGCCCAAAATATCCATTCCCACCCTCTGGAATGGCTTCTCCACTATGGGCAATAGAATCAATGTGGCTTGGGTTTTCTTGCCCGCCTTCCCTATTTCTTGTCACCGGTAACAAGACCTGCAATACTCCTTCACCTGCTGGGTGAAGTTAGACCAGTAGAAATTCTGGGTCAACCATTGCATTGTGCTTGCGATTCCCAGATGACCAGACAAGGGAATATCATGTGCAATCTTGAGCAACTGCTCATGATACCCCTGGGGAATGACAAGCTGCTTGCCTAGCATCCCTCTGTCTGTACTGAAAGAGTATACATAAGTCCATTTTCCCTATAAACCTTATGTCTGCTGTCACCTCCCTGTGTGCCATCCGAGTCTGCCCAAGCCCTCAGCTTCTCTAAACTAAGGTCACTCCTCTGAGCAACTGCAAACCCCCTCACACAGTCCCAAGGCATGGGACAGGTCCCCTTCAGTTGCTAAACTAAGATCCCTAGCACTAGCGTCAGATCCCTCAGGATCACTGTCAATCCCAACCCTCTGACAAGGGGTTACCCCTGACTCTTCAGAGTAACCCTCTGTAGCTGTGTGGTTACTTGCAACTGGGGGAATTTCTAACCCCTTTTTATCAGTCTCCCCATCTGGAGACACAGGCTGGGGAACCAGCCTCTCAGTGGTTTCCACACTGGTTTCTGTGGGATTCAGGGAACTGCAATTTTTCCTTGCCGCTTGGCTATGGGTAACTGCACATACCATCCCCTGCTGGAGATTGTTACCCAGGATCACATCCACTGCTAATGTTTTGGCTACAGCCACCTGTTGAACAGTTCCCCCTGTTTCACCCCAATCTAGGAGAACACTAGTGAGGGGCAATGTTTTCTCCTGGCCTGCAAGTCCTGTACAGTGACATATTTATTGGGTATAAGCTTACCAGGCTGTACCAGATCCCCCTGGTCCCTTAACCCCTGCGTCCCTATGTCTCTGTGTCCCCTGTGTCCCTTAATCCCTGCATCTGTACACCATTCACCATGACTGGGTGCATGTGTTCCCTCATGTTCACTGGCATGCTTCCAGGGATGCACAAACAACCCTGTTCTTTTCTAGCACCCTGTTGTGTATTATTGCTCACCTTTTTGGAACACTGTCTGGTAATGTGCCCAGTTTCTTTACACAACCAACATTTATTTCTTCTCTCAGAGAAATCTGTTCTCTGAAACCTGGGGCTAACTGGGTTTGGTGGAGGCAGTGAGGGGTTTTAGCTGCCCTGAAGGTGCTCTTTTCCCTTTCTGCGCTGCCACACCCACCCCATTTGCTCTCAGAGCAGGTCTGCTCTTGACATAGCGGTCCGAGAGTTCAGCAGCCTTTTGCACTGTTTTGGGATCTCGGTCCTCTAGCCAGGTTTTTAGCTCTGCTGGGCATGCCCAAGAAAACTGTTATAATAAAATCACATTTTCAATTTTATTAACAGAGTTTGCCTCAATTCCTTCCCATCAACATTTTAAAAACTGATGTTGTTTTCATGGCTAGCTCCTCGTAGCTCATATCAGGGCTTCTCCTGAGTTTATGGAATTTAGCTCTGTATGATTCAGCAGTTAATTCAAATTTTTTTAACACTGCAGCTCTTAGCTTGCTGTAGTCATTGCTGTCCTCATTGTCCATTTGACCCAATGCATTTTTTTTTTCCTTTTTTTTCCTTCTAATTACTCTGACTAGGTTACAAACCCAGCAACTTATTTGGAATGGATTTCATTAACTGCAGGTACTGTGGAACAATTTCCAGAAGGACAGTCTTACAGGATTTAGGACACTGTCCTACATGCTGGGCCTTTGGACATTTAGGGCTCAGCTCCGGGCAGCATGGGCAGAGATTGCAGGCCTCAAATTTCATATTGAAGAGGAAATACATTATAAGAACTACCCGCCATTTCCCCAGCATCCAAAGGAAAAACCTCAACCGCAGAGGGTAGTTGGTCCAGGAGGTTGGCAGGTGGTTAGGAGGAGCTAATCAGGTGCCCCATCACTCTCTGCTCTCCAACACATTACCTCCAAAAACCATATAAACACTACAAACAGGTATCTGCCTCTATTTCTGAAATCAAATAAAGAGGCAGAAGACACTGCAGAGCAGGACACTGTGGCACAGGAGCTAGCACAACAAAACTCACCCAAATCAGGAACCAAAACAAAACAAGCACAAAGGAAACCCAAAAAACTTCTGATCATAGGAGACTCCATGATTCGGGGAGTTGATACCCATCACCAGCCAGGGGTGATGGTCAGATGTCTCCCAGGTACATCAGCATGGAGAGACATGACCGCATTGCTAAAATTGTTCACAAAGCAGGAGAAAACATTGATGTCCTAGTACACATAGGGCTAATGATCTCACCAGCTGGTCAGTTGTGGAGACCAAGGAACACCTGACTAGGCTGGGTGACAAACTATCATCTATTTCGTCCGCATCTCCTTCTCTGAGATCCTGCCAGTCTGGGAGAGGGACAGATGGACGGAAGGTCAGAGAAGGGAGATAGGAACTAAACACGTGGCTCAAGGGCTGGTGCCAGGAAAGGACACAGATTTGTAGGAACTGGCAACAGTTCTGGGAGCGAAAGTTCTTTAAATTTGATGGACTGCATCTGACTAAAGAGGGAGTCAGTGCATTGGGGCAGAAGTTTGACATCTTTGCAGAATATTTAAACTAGCAAATGGGGAGAGGGGTGCAGCACCCCATACTTCGAATGGGAAGAACACCCCTCCCCCCTCAGCTAGTGGTCAAACAGGAATTCAGCATGTTTGCCGTTCATTTGCATCACCAGGTAAGAAAAAAGGTTTGTCTCCCCATACGACTCACAGGAGTAATGCCAAACTTCACCCAACAACTAACACACCAAAATCTGGCCAATGGAAAATCATGTACACAAATGCTCACAGCCTGGGAAATAAGATCCCAGACCTGCAGGCAATAATGTCAGAGGCTAAACTGGACATAGTAGCAATTAGTGAGATGTGGTTTACCAGTAACCACACTTGGGAGACTTCAGTACCTGGCTATGTATTGTTCAGAAGAGACCGAGGTGCAAAAGGGGGAGGAGTGGCCTGTATGTTAATGAAAATATCAAAGCTACAGAAATTCAGAATACACATAAGGAGCCAGAAGAACTGTGGGTCACCCTGGAAACAGGAAATGGGACAGCCATAAGAACTGGGGTTGTCTACAGGCCCCCAGACCAGAGGGAGGACATAGACACATTACTGTTAGAAGATATACAAAACATGACAGCTAAAGGAGGTACTGATAATGGGAGACTTCAACATGCCGGATACAGGTTGGTCAATCACCAGCAGGAACATCTGCCAGAACTAGACTCATAGTGGATTCCCTGTAGGGAGGCCTCAAACAACTGGTACAGCAACCCACAAGAGACAGAGCTATCCTAGATCTAGTACTGACTAACAAAGAAGGGATCACAGATCTCCAGGTAGAAGGTCACCTAGGGCAAGTGACCATCACATGGTATGGTTCAATTTATTACTACATCTAAATCATCCCATTCCAAGGCAAAATATGGGACTTCAGAGGAGCTGACTTTGATAAGATGGCCAACAGAGTGAAGCTAGCCTGGCAAAAAGAAACACAGGTGAGGGGTACAGGCAAAGTGGGCAAGCATTAAGGATGCAATACTTGAAGCAACATCCCATTGTGTTAGACAGAAAAGGAAGTGCAAAAGAAGAAGGAAACCACTTTGGTTCTCAAATACAGTAGCAGAAAAGGTCAGAGCCAAAGAGCTGGCCTTCAGGAAATATAAGGAACACAGCGGATGAAGATAGGGAAGCAACCAAACTGCCCTAAGGGAAGCAGGAAGGCAGTAAGGGCAGGCAAGTCCCAAACTGAGGAAACACTAGCAATGAACAGTAAAGAAGGTGACAAGACTTTCTATAGATACATTAGTGAAAGGAGAAAGTCTAGAGGGGTATGCTAAGCTTAATGGAGAAAAGGGAGCATGTGAGGAGGAGGACCCTGTAAAGGCAACTATCCTAAATAGATACTTTTGCTCAGTATTTACTGAAGAGAAGGTAGGCAGGGCCCACAGCTCAGCATCATGGACACAGGGGAGGGAGGTGAGCACTACTCCTTCACAAAAGAAAGGGTCCTACAAGAGCTGCTAAGCTCGGGTGGATAAGGCAATGGGACCTGATGGCATACATCCCAGGGTACTTAAGGAGCTAAAGGAGGAACTAGCAGAGCCATTAGCAGAATTGTTTAGTGAGTCTCTGAGCACAGGAGAGGTCCCAGAAGACTGAAGAAGGGCTCATGTGATCCCGCTGGAGTGGTAGCAGGGAGGAGGCGGGGAACTACAGACCGGTCAGTCTTACCTCAGTAGTGGGCAAGATTATGGAGGCACTCCTTAAGGAAAGGATAGTGCAACACCTGGAATCCATAGGGGCACAGGATCCAAGACAGCATGGGTTTACAAAGGAAGGTCCTGTCAAACTAATCTCATAGATTTCTTTGACTGGTAACCAGAGTGGTGGACCAAGGGGAGCAGTTGATGTCACCTACCTTGACTTCAGCAAAGCTTTTGACACTGTTCCACATAGAAGATTGATAAATAAGCTGGGTAGGCTCGGGTGGGTCAGAAGTTGGTCAACTGGGTGGCAAACTGGTTGATGGGCAGAAAACAGAGAGTGGTGGTAAATGGTATACAGTCAGAAGAGATGCAAGTCACAAGTGGGGTACCTCAGGGATCAGTCCTGGGGCCAGTCCTCTTCAACATCTTCATTAGTGACCTTGCAGATGGACTAGAGGGTAAGGCTTTCTGTTTGCAGATGACACCAAGATCTGCAACAGAGTAGATGATCCAGATGGGATGGGCAGAATGAGAAGAGATCTGGATAAACTAGCAGAATGGTCAGAAGAGTGGCAACTGGGATTTAATGCAAAGAAGTGCAAAATCATGCACATAGGGAAGAGAAACCCTGAAGCCACCTATAGGCTGGGAGGGTTGCTAGCAGTCACAAAGGAAGAAAGAGACTTGGGCATCATCATCACTGATGACCTAAAATCATCAAGCAGACCTCTAAAGCAGTAGGTAAGGCTAGGGGGTGTTAGGGTGTATTAGTAGGGGTATCACAAGTTGTAAGAGGAGGTAATAATCCTCTGTACAAGACACTGGTTAGGCCCCATCTGGAGTACTGTGCAGTATTGAGGCCACACCTTCACAAGGACATTAACCAAATTGAGGCAGTCCAGAGAAGGGCAACCAAAATGGTGCAGGGACTGCATCAGAAGACATATGAGGACAGATTAACGGAGCTCAATATGTATACCCTTGAGCAAAGGAGGGAGCAAGGTGATATGATCGAGGCATTCAAACACCTTAAGGGCATAAACAAGGTGAAAGAGTCTAACATGTTTAAATATAAGAAAAATAGCAGGACAAGAGGACACAGCATGAGATTAGAGGGAGGCCGATTAAGGGGGGAATGTGGGGAAATTCTTTTTCACAGAAAGGGTGGTGGATGCATGGAATGGCTTACCACAAGAAGTGGTGGCTATGAATACAGTGCAGGGCTTCAAACAGGCATGGGATAGGCATAAGGGAGCAATACAAATGACTATGAATAGATAGGCCACTGACAGAGCAAAGGCCGATGGCACATTTATAAGGTAGAAAAAAGAAATGGGCAGACTGGATGGGCCTTGCGGTCCTTATCTGCCGTCAACTTCTATGTTTCTATGTTTCTATGTTTCATCACAAGCTTTTCCGGTAAGTAGTGGGGATAGCTGGAAGCTCCAAGACTCTCTAGAAATTTTAACCTAAATACAAACTTTTTCAAAAGAATTTAAAAAGGAATCTATATCCTCCCCCTCTTTAAATTCTGCTATTAATTTGGAATTCAATTTGTAGCTCAGTCCTGCAGTCCCAGTTAAACCCAAGCCACTTACCTGCTCTGGTGTCGCTGGTCGGAGTTGTATCTTCTCCAGTTCATGTTGCCTCTGGCGCTCCTACTCCACATGGTCAGCATCTCTCTTTTCTTGCTCTGCATCTCGGTCTGCCTCTCATTGTTCATGGTCCGCCTCTCTCTCTTCTCTCGCTCCCTCTCCCTCTGGTACTCCAGCTCCATTCTGTGCAACTCAATTTGCAGCCTGAGTACTTCTTGATCCCGGATACTGGTGACCTTCCCCTGCTGCTGTGGCCCTTCACTGACAGTGGCCCTGTTGCCCTCTTCATCAGATCTGGATACTGCACTGGCCGCTAGCCCTGCCACACTCGAGGTTTGGTCCTTTCCAGTCATGATCCGTGTCTCGCTGCTCTGGGTATCTGCTACCATCAGGGCATCTATGAGGTTCTGCTTTTTGGCTGTCAACTCGAATGGGACTCCTCTGTCCACGCACAACTGCTTCAAGTAATCTACAGTGTGTTTGCTGTAGTCGGAAGCCATCTTCTTCTTTCCTGACTATGGCTACTCTGACTTGCACTTCAGGAAAAAAATTAAACTGGTAGGAACTGGACTGTACGCCAAGTGATATAGTTCTGTTTTCTTTTCTAAATAAAACTCTGCCTTTTTCTTTCTTTGCAAGAGGGCTTATGGTCTCAAGCTGACACAGAACAATAAAAGCTTGTGATACCAAAATTATGCCACCGCTGCCAACCAATCTGTCACAAACCCACTCAGCAGGTCAGGTCCTCTACTCCCAAAGTTCCAATATCCAAGCGCAGTCTTGTGAACAGTTTACCAGAAAACGGTAACCCTCTTGTCTGTTTTGTGAGTTCGGATCAATCTTTTGTTTCAAGTTCTGGAGGGGTTCAAACTGTGAACCTATTGCTAGCATACCCAATACACAGGCTCAGATATCTCTGTCTTCTGCGGGCCAGATATCTTTGCCTATGGGCACCTAACCAGGTGTACAGAAATGAACCCTTAAAAACTTTAATAAAGACCTCAGATTTAAAACGCTTCTCTTTCCAGTTTGGTATCACCATTCAAGCTTATGCCTAGTGTCTGCTATAACCATATATACTTTTCTTACAAATGAAAGAAATTCAAAGACAGACCAAGTATACTCTAAAAAGAGTTTTTACTAAAAATAGATAAAAAATATGTCAAACACAAAATACAGAACTATTATATCACAAGACATACAAATCTATTAAAAGAACAAGGTTTTAAACAGTGCACGTCTTACTACAGTACTTAGTCTCTAAATACCTGCTTTAAAGTGCTTACAGATGTTTCTTTGTCAGAGTCTAGATAAAAGTGTCTCTGTGAAGTCAAACAGAATAATGTTTAAAATCTGGTCTTCCCCACCTACTTGCATGGGGTCACCTAGCTCCTCCCTTTCAGAATATATACAAAAATGTTATATAAAAAACAGGAAGTCTTTTCCAAGTATTAAATTCTGCAACCTCAGCATGACTCATGTCCTCCAAATATCATTTCTTTGATCTTATGATAAGCTTCCTCCTTCCAGGACATGAAAGCATCTTTATGATTTCGCAACAGTTTACTAAACCTGGTTTCCTCTCCTAACGTCATAAAATGGATGTGCTCAACTCAGGCCTCTTCCAGCTTGTAATTAATTTTAGATAAAACAGGATATCCTGATCAAGGTCTGTTCTACTCTGTCATTAGCTTCAAGCCTGCCATGTAACACCTGGTATCTAAAACCTGTGTGAGTGTGTGTGTGATCTCACATGCTGTTTCAGAATTTTCTCATGGCTTTCATCTTTTCAGCTGAAACCTGGGGGGGGGGTTCAGCGACAGATTTTCAGCATCTCTCATGACAGACAGTCCATAACCCATTTTGATATTACAAAAAATGATACTACAGAACTCAGAACTGGCTGCTCATGTCACAGTTGGTGCAGCCTCCTCCCCTTCTCCTCAGTCTATCTAGTCTAAAGAGCACATACCCATTAAGGGACACAGTGGAGTCTGGAATTTTAGGGGAGAGCTATTTTGACTACAGCCAGGATGTCGGATTTGTGCTGTGTAGTCCAAGTTTGAAGAAGATCAAGCTTCAGTAGCAGGCTGCAGATATTTACTGAGGCTAATTTGAAGTTATTAGCATGTTGGCTAGAGGTTTTGGGTAGTGAAAGGGGCCCAGGGATTAGGGTGGACATTCCTGAAGAGTAGCAGAAGTAACAGGTAGAGCCCATAGACAGGTCATTTAAACAACTTTGTCTTGTGTCTCTGCTTCCTGCAGGTTGGCTTGGAAACAGAGGAGGATATTGGAAGTGAAGGGACATGAGGCAGTAGGAGAAAGGAAGGGAAATTGGGAAGATTAGCTGAGCAATATGTTATGCAATGAAACGTAGAAGAGAGATAAGGTAACACGATACTGGTACCACTAGCCAGCACATGGGTATTGTTGCCAAAGTTGCAGACAGTAAGTGGTGGTGAAATGTGACAGAGGATGGTGGGGAGGCCAGTACCAGAAACAGGAAAAAGAGCAGTAGTCTGATTACAGGTTCCATGACTCCAAAGTTGTGAGTTGGGGGGGGGCAGAGGAGCTTAAGACTTCACCAATCAGTGTAATGGTACTTTGAAGTGCAATGAAAGGACAGGCTGAAGTGAGCCAGGCACAATAGTGCAGTGATAGCACAATGGTATGATTACTGCCTACAGCGTAAAAGATCGAGGGTTTGAATCCAGGGACAGGAGGAGGAGGAGAAGAAGGGAGTGAGAAGTGAGTCGGGGTGAGAGCAGATGAAATTAGAGAGGTACTAGGGAAATATAAGCAGAGTGGGACTATAGAGGACAAGAAAAGGTAGTGTGAGAGGGTGATAGGCATGTGGAAGACTGACCCTAATAGTGGTCAGTTAATATAACCTGCAAATGGGAACACGAGGACTTACAAGTCTTCACAGGAATCATGTGACTAGTCACATGCCCACCACACTCCAATAAATCTGGGAACGGCCCTGGGCAGGTGGGTGACTGGGGTGGGCAGGGCAGTTGACGCTCAGCATCGACAGGCTAGCACCCCCCCCCCACTAAACACAGTTATCCCTCAGGAGTGAGGGCTGCTTTATGTTCTTCTCTGTACCTTGCTGTCTGTGTGTAGCTCCAATGCTCCTTTTCAAGTGAGGAGCAGGAATGAGGGTGGATTGATTATTTAGGAGCCTAGAGAGGGACAGAAAAAAACAGGGAATGAGCAGTGGGAACAGAACAAAGGAATAGTGAAGGGAAAGACTGCACATGCACAGACATTCCCTGGGAGCAAATAACCTCAATGGAGCAGACTTCTCTCATCCTTACCCAGTTGACTAAATGTGAAAACCAGAAACTAGAGAAAGTGAAATATTACTTCTGAACTGGGCTGTCCTGGGTAAAACTTCTTTAAAAATACTTTGGTGCCTTTCAGTATCTTTAATACTTTTGAGTAAATGTAGGGGAAGATTATTTCAAGCGTGTATTGTACTGTATGAAAAGGACCACTGGCCAAAAGAAGTACGCATAAAAAGTAATTTCAGGGGCCCGGTGGCATTGAGGGTTAAGACGCTGGACGCCACACCTTGCTCCACACTGGCGACCCGGGTTCGGGAGTGGACTCAGGTCGCTGGTGGGTCGGCTGGTGGAGATATGCTTGAGCAACCCATGACAGCTTGCCTATTCTGGGGAAGGTTGAGGCCAGGCCCACACACTTGCCTAACTCCGAGCAGAGGCTCGGAGTACTGCAAGCCCCTAACTGTAGGGCACGGGTGGCCACTATACAGCGTGACATTGGCACTCTGCGCATTGACATCAGGGGTCTCATGCTGTAGGGGAGGGTGAAAGAGAAAAAAAGCCTGCCATCACCAGGAAGACGAAGCTCCAGAGATGTGCCCTCTACATGCTTTCACCTGCTTGACGGACCCAGACCAATGAAACATAAGGTAATGGGGTATAGGGGCTCTGCCCCATCCTCGCTCATGGGGTAAGCTGTAGCTCCATGAGGATCCAGCTGTAGTTCAGGTAGGGTGAATGGCAGAGGGATGTCTGCCTAGGGGCTCCTGATGGATTGGGGATGGCAGGCTGGGACGGTGGAGTAAAATAGAAATTTCAAAAAAAAAAAAGTAATTTCAATAAGTCATAGGTGACCAAAGATTTATGTTATTTTGTTGTTTATTATGCTTTAAGTTGAACAACTTTATTTATAATTAGTATCTTAACCCCCCCCAAAAAAAATGGCATACAATTTGCATTTAAATCATTAGGCAACCAGTTTAACCGAGTTAAGATTTTTCAGTGATCAGCCCAGTGATGTTTCAAGAGTTCAAATGGGTGTTACATGAGTGCAAATTTGTCAGTTGTGCCAAATTTTATATAGGATAGTGTATTTATTTATATAATGTATGGACAGCATCTGTTAACCCCTGTTTTCAATCAGTTTATAACCTGATAATCCTATCGTTATGACGTCAGTATGCTGTAAACCTTGCTTAGCTATGTCATAATGATGGGATTGCAGGATAGAATGTCTTCACCTTTCAAAATTCTTGGAAAGGAAAGGTGATCTGCTGCTTGGACATTCATTCAAAACACACACATTCCATTCAGACAGTTATAGACCCACTGCAGTACAGATTGCAATGGCTAATTTCAGCACTTCAAGTTGCTCAACATTCAAACCAGGAGGCATTCATAGCAGGAGCACAAACGCACAATGAAAAAAAACTATTTTTTCCCCACAGTGACAAGTTTTTCCATACACTGTAAAATACAATGCCTGAGTAACAATGATCGACCATGGATGTAATCACCTCTCGCAGTTGCCTTGACAACTGTAAACCTGTCAAGCTGAGCTCTCAAGGTTTACTTGGTTGTCCTGGCAACTGCCTGAGGTGATTATATCATGGTTAACCACTGTTACTCTGGCATTATCCTCTATTTAATAGTTGATAACCAGGAAAAGCATCATGAGCCATGGCTCGTTTCCAGATTCAACCCTGGGGGAGGGGTACAAAGTATGTCAGACAGAAAACAAAGCAAGAAATAAAAAAACAACAACAGGTGAAATGCCAACCTCCTCAGGCCTGGGTCAATTACCACTACCTACATGTCAGGGTTGAATCTCAGCCAGCTCAGTACAGTCCTAGATCTTGGCCAGTCAGCTGTTCAGCAGATGATTGTTCCATCCCGTCTGCCATCAAATTCTATGTTTCTATAACAATTGTACTGGGGGGGGGCTAGGAGGAAGTACATTGTTGGTGAACTAGAATCTGCAGCTTATCTATCAGGTAGAGAAATGGGCAGACTAGGTGGGCCAAGCGGTCCTTATCTGCCATCAAATTCAATTTTTCTATGTTTCTAAATAACAAAATACGGAGTATATACAATCACAAAAGTTATTTACAATAGGTAACAGTTATTTTATTTATTTATTTTTTTATTTATTGTATAATCAGATTTACAACCTTTGAGCCAGCGGCTCATTTACAAAGGTACCTCATCACAGAGAGAACACATGAGGTTAACACAGTTTACAGAGTACAGTCAAGACAGATAATGGATTTTTTACATATTTACAGAATACAGACATACAGAATCACATAGTTTTACATAGGCTGCATGAACAGAAATATGTAGTATTACATACAATTCTTGAACTCATGTGTAATTAATAAACATTTCAATTAGTACCAGCAGGTACTGACAGAGGAGAGAGGGCCGGGGAGGGGTGGGGTGGGAGTGGTGGGTGTTCAGCCCAGTGGGCCATGTCAATTGTGCCAGAAGAGCAGCAGAGTATTTTTTAGTGACAGGTGCAGCAACGAGTTACTAATATATACAATCAAATGAAAAACATTTACAAGAAAGAGATTAATGCAGTGTGTCACAGTGAGAGGTGTGAGGAAAAGCCATAGAGTGAGGTCTAAGAGAAAGATAACAGATACAGGAAATAGTAGGGATAGGCCTAAATAGGCACTTGAGAGCAGGGAAGGAGAGGGAGAGAGACAGATTTTGAGGGGAACAACAAGGCTAGATGTGACCGAGTGGTTACTATGCCAACCGGTTGATTTTGAGAGAGAAGCTCGAAAGGTCTCTCAGTCAGCAGAGTAACCACAAGGTTTAGAATAACCTTGTTGTGTAGAGCTAGTCATACACTGTTCTATATAGTGTATGGTGACTCGCAAAATAGTTTGAACAGTTCATGTTTGGAGTTTTTCAACAGAAAAGGACTTTTCTGTTGAGAGTAGTTAACCATGGTTGTTAGGGCACGTTGTGTGGTTGTTAGGGGCCTGGTGTCCCTATGCTTCAATTGCTCTTTCCAATTGGTTGCCTTCTGGGTTTGTGCAGAGTTTTGAAATAAAAAAAAATGTCGGCTGTTCCTTTTGTTCAGCAAGAGGACATTTATTGTGAGGACTGGATCGGCATTGCATATTTTTAAATATCTGATTGATACTGCCTTTTTTTCGAGGACTATTGGTTGAGCCAGCATCTGTCTTAGTTCATTCGCAGCTTCCATATCAGCGTCAGTGCCTTGGAAGTGTTGTCGTCCAACGTCACTACAGCAGCAGAACAAAAAGTCGTTCTGCTGCAGTAGGGACATCACTAGTGCATTAGAACAACTTTTTGCAGAGCATTGAAATCCATGCTGAACTATCCACCATACACTATAACGCATTGTTTGGCCACCAGTGAGGGAGGCCCCTTACTCACTATAGTTCCTCCATAAATTAATATGGACAAAATTATGCTAACAAGAGCTATTCTTGTTTCGGAAGTGAGGACGTTATCCAAACTTAGTATAATTTTTAGAAGTCACATGATCCGTATGGTATGCAAAGCTCAGTGAGGGGTCTATGTATACTCCAAGATTCATACATGAGTTAAAACAATCCAAAGTAGGTCCACTCAGAGAAGACACCATAAAAGTGGTGCTCCAACTACCTAGTTTACCAAAGGTGCTAACATTATCTAGTATTAGCTTGTGTTTTTTTAAGATCAAGTTATTTTGAAACAGTTTTGTATTTTTCAAACTCCAGTCCCAAGTTGTAATATATTGTTTCTACTAGGGTCTGAATGATAATGTTATAAAATACTGCATCATCTTTATATAAAAGCAATTTAGAATCTGAAAACATTTTAGAAATAGGGGCAATACAAAGCAGAACAAAAGTGGTCCTAATATTGACCCTTGCAGGACACAATAAAGACATTTTTTTCAGTTAAAATACCGCTCTCAGATTTGACTGATTGTGCCCTGTTTACCAGGTAGTCTGAGAACCAATTCAAGGTTGTCTGTCCCAAGCAAATCCCATGTAGTTTATTCAATAAAATATTGTGGTCCACAAGATCAAATATCATGGTCCGGGTGACAAGGATGGCACTAGTAAGTTTATCGGTGTGCATAGCATGGTTTAAGTTCACTGTGTTCCCGTGATCCACCTGGAAACAAGCTTTGGTTTAGTGTATCCTTCCTGACAAAAACATTGTAAAAGTCATCTGTGGACCTAACCAAGGCAGTGACAGTCCCATGCTCCTCCAGAAAACCATGTTGACTTACATCAAGGATATTGTTTTTATACAATAGTCAATTAGTGGGATATGCACCATTGTAACATGGCAAAAATAATAGTAGTGCAAACAAGCAACACAACTGGTTGAACCATGTCAGGTGGTACAAGAGCAACACGGCATTATTCCACTACTAATGCTGTGTTGCTATTGAAGTGAGCATGCACAAGGAACAATTAGAGCACCCTTGGCGCTGTGCATGAGCCGTACACATCTGAAGCGCACTGCTCGACTGACCCAATGAAACCCATGGGCAGCGAGGGCAAGAGGGAGGTATGCGCCCAAGGAGTATTATGTAGTGCTGCATGATGAATTAGGAGAAATGCCCGGGACCAATGTCAGTAAGGTGATACAGTCCTTGAAGGACAAGGAGGTTCAGAAGCATACTCTGAGTGTTTTTTGTCACTGTGACTGTGATCAGTGTTTCTGGCTAATACGTTGAAATCATCAGTGCATTGAGGGCACATAACCAATATTTGCATACCTTGCTATCCCGAATGAAGTTAATTGCGAGATACATAAATATTCTTTATGTTCCCAGAATGCTGTATTGAAGTAGAAATGTAAATGAAGGAAACAAGTCAAGAGAGCCGTGTATGTAGCAAAGAAAGGTACTGTGGCACGTTATATGTTGCACAATGGTGTTTTTAAACATGAGTTGTAAACGCGCAAAAAATACCAATCACAATATAGATAGTGACTTCTGAATGTGCACGCACCAGTAGAAGATGGACATCTACTCAGAGAAGTACAGAGGTGAACAGCAATAAATATTGTATTAAACAATATAATAAGTTGCTGTTCATCTATGTGGCATATTATAGTGACTTGTAACAGTAGTAAATTAGTGCTTGCCATTTTACAAGCGCATTAATCCACTCCAAAGTCGGGCTCTACTCGGGAATTAATGCCTGGTTGGTGGTTAGACACACTCGGCCTGCAGCCTCATGCTCCAGCCTCCCCCCAGCCAGGCATTAATTCCCTAGTAGAGCTCCTTTGTTGTGGATTAATGCTTACTTATTTTCTAGCTTTTTGCAAGTACAGACAGGCTGGAAATATAGCAGGTCTGTAGTTATCAATGTTGAAGGTTATGCAACCTTTGTAAATAGGAACTACATAAGAATATTTCCATATGCTTGGCATCTGCCCTGTATAAATGGGCTGGATCATTAGGCAGTAGAATCTGAGTTTTCTCTGCCATGCATGCAGAAGATGTCCAGTTGTGCCTGTCATTCGTATACGGACACCGAATGTGGTGACAGTGCTGAACAACTCACTGGCCAAGATCTAGGACTGTACTGAGCTGGCTGAGCCATAACTCAGACATGTAGGTAGTGGTAATTGACCCAGGCCTGAGGAGAGTAGCAAAGGCAGTCAAAGAGGTTGAGGCTGAGGCTTGGATTCTTAAGGCTGTCTGCCCTTGCAAAGGAGAAGACTGTGGGGTTCTTTATGGACAGCAGGCTAACACTGGAGGTTCAGGTACTGGCGGTTATACAGAGTGGCTTTCGCCATCTGAGGAACATCAGTAGGATTAAAGTCTTAATCCCATATGAGGACATGAAAACACTGGTGCACGCTTTCATGATGTCCAGATCTGGATCTGGTTGCTGCAGTGCTCTATAATGTCCCTTGGGGAAAGTTGAGGCTCTCCATATTGCCTGCAGCTGGTGCAGAATGCTGTGGCTAGGTTACTGGCTAGCCTACCCAGGTCATGTCATATGACCCCTATGCTGTGCAAACTGCACTAACTGTAGGTGAGGTGGTTTATAACTTTCAAGGTTGGCCTGACAACCTATGAAGCCCTATACTGTATGGGCCTGGGCTCCTGGCCGAACTTCTGTCTCCCATATCTCCTGTCACCCTTTCCACTCCACTCCACCTCTTGGGGCCTTCTAAAGATATGTAGATCAATGTTACAGAAACAAAGAAAATACTGTCAGAAAAAGACGATTGGTCCATCCTGTCTGCCCCATTTTACCCTATCCTACCCTAGGGCCTAATGTCTGGTCAGGGTTATTGTCCTTTCCTCTCCCCCCCCCCCTTGCCCCATGCCTTACTGCTTTCCCCATCTATAACTATTAAGCATTTTACACAGATTCGGTTGTGTTGGAAACCATTAATGGTTCTTGCACCCTCAACCTCTTCTGGTAGGCTGTTCCACAGCTCAAACCTTCTCTCTCTCTCTGTAGAATAAAACATTCTCACATCCCTCCTAAATCTCCCCCTGCCACTGTCTACTAGTGCCCACATGTTCTTGATTCTTCAGTCCTGCTGAATATTTTGCCACACTTTACCGTGTGCATTCCTTTCAGGAACTTGAAGTTCTCTATCATATCTCCCTTCTGCATTTTGGTCTCCAGTGAGTACATGTTCTGAGCCTTAAGCTGGTCCTCATAGGATCTGCCCTTCTGGCCTGGAGTCATTTTGGTTACCTATGATGACTCATCACTTGAAATTCTTGAGAGACTGGGCATTCACAGTGGTGGTGATGGTATTTTGGAACACACTCCCAGGAGTTCTTAAAGAGGCTCCATCACTTGAGGCCTTTGAAAGGGGCCTTAAATATTATCTTTTACTAGAGGCCTTTGATAAGACCTACATGATGTCCCACTGGTATATTTATTACTGCTATTTGCTACTTGTTGCTTTCTACTGCAGTTTATGATGTTGTTGCTGTCAGATGTTATTTTTGTACTGTTTAATTTATTGTTTGCTGCCTTGAGCTTCCAGGGAAGGGTGTCTCATGAAATAAAATCTACTTTTTCAGCAGGCTGCAGCACTTCACATGCACATGCCGCCCTTGCAACAAAACAGATCACTAAAAACATGATCTATCTTCCTGTTGCAAGTGTTACGAAATGTACACAAAAAAAATCACATAGAAACAAAGAAACATAGAATTTGACGGCAGATAAGGACCGCTTGGCTCACCTAGTCTGCCCATTTTCCTACCTAACAGATAAGTTTAAGATCCTAGTTAACCAACAGCTTACTTCCTCCTACCCCCCACTAGGACTGCCTTATGTCTGTCCTATGCATTCTTGAATTCCCCCACTGTTCTTGACTCCACGATCTCCTCAGGGAGGCTGTTCCATGCATCCACAACCCTCTCTGTGAAAAAATACTTCCTCACATTACACCTGAGCCTTCCCCCCTCTATCTTCAAATTGTGCCCCCTTGTTCTTGCACATCTCTTTTCTGAAAGATGCCACCTCATGGACATTGTTGATTCCTTGAGGTACTTAAAAGTTTCTATCATGTCCCTCTCTCTTCCTTTCCTCAAGGGTATACATATTAAGCTCCTTTAGTCTTTCTTCTTCAGTCTTCTGGTGCAGACCCTGCACCATTTTGGTTGCCCTCCTCTGGACAGCCTCCACTCTGTCTATGTCTTTGCGGAAATGGGGTCTCCAGAACTGCACACAGTACTCCAGATGGGGTCTCACCAACTGTCTGTAAAGAGGGATAACAACTTCCTGTTTTCTACTATTGATGCCTCTCCCTATGCATCCCAGTATCCCCCCAGCCTTCCTTACTGCCTTCTCTCATTGCTTGCCCACCTTAAGGTCATCTGATATAATTACCCCCAGGTCCCTTTCCATTTTTACTGTTGTCAGTATCTCACCCCCCATTGTGTACTCTTCCCCTGGGTTTTTGTTTCCCAGGTGCATTACCTTGCACTTCTTTGCATTGAATCTGAGCTGCCATACATTTGACCATTCCTCCAACCTTGCCAAGTCCCTTCTCATCCTTTCCACTCCATCTTGTGTATCAACCCTGTTGCAGATCTTTGTGTCGTCTGCAAAGAGACATACTTTTCATTCCAGTTCCTCTGTAATGCCACTTATAAAGACATTAAAAAGGACCGGTCCCAGTACTGAACCCTGCGGTACCCCGCTAGTAACCCTCCTTTCTTCACTGTGGACTCCATTTACTACTACCCTTTGCGTCCTGTTGTCTAGCCAATTTTTTATCCAGGCTACCACCTTGGAACACACCCCAAAGCTGGCTAACTTGTGTATTAATCTTTTGTGTGGGACTATATCAAATGCCTTGCTAAAATCTAGGTAGGCTGTGTCCACAGCCCATCCCTGGTCTACTACTTTGGTCACCCAGTCAAAGAAATCTATTAGATTCGTCTGACACGACCTTCCCATTGTGAATCCATGCTGCCTTGGGTCCTGTGCCCCACTGGCCTCTAGGTACTCAACAATTCTTTCCTTCAGAAGTGATTCCATCATTTTCTCTACCACTGAGGTCAAACTAACTGGTCTGTAGTTTCCTGCCTCTGTCCTGCTCCGACTTTTGTGAAGAGGAATCACATCCGCCCTCCTCCAGTTCTCAGGTGCCATCCCATCCTCCCATGATTTGTTAAAGAGAGTAGTCAGCGGTGTCACTAGTTCTACCCTTAGTTATTTTAGAATTCTTGGGTGAATCCCATCAGGCCCCATTGCTTTGTCCACCTTCAATTTTATTAGTTCTTTCAGAACTTTTCCTTCTGTAAATGGACTGGTATCGACCCCCGTCTTCAGAGTGTTTCTCTTGTTTGGTTTAGGTACATCCCCCTCTTCTTCCTTTGTGAATACTGAGCAGAAATATTCGTTCAGTATCCCTGCTTTTTCACAGTCTCCCTCTACCCACATTCTCTCCCCTTTATTAAGCCTCAGTATCCCTCCTTTGGTCTTTCTTCGCTCCCTAATATACCTATAAAAGGTCTTATCCCCCTTTCCTTTCCTCGGTTTGGGCCTTCGCTATTCTGACTGCCTTCCCAGCCTCTTTCTGCTTTAACTGATAAAGTTCTCTGTCCTGCTCATTCTGTGTTTCCTTATATTTCCCGAATGCTATCCTATTCTCCTTAACTTTCCCTGCCACCTCTTTTGAGAACCATAGTGTTTTTTTTCCTTCATTGTGTTAAAGGCGTGTTGCCTCTGTGATGGCTGTTTTGATTACTCCCCATTGTTCCTCCACCCCTCCTTCTTGTCTGTTTGCTAGTGCTTTTCTGAGGCACTCTCTCATTTTCTCAAAGTCAGCCCTCCTAAAGTCCAATACTCTTGCTTTTGTATGGCTTGATTGTATGGCTGTGTTTATCGTGAACCACACTGTTTGGTGGTCGCTTGTTCCCATATGGCTACCCACTTCTAAATCTGAGATTCTTTCTCTGTCCCCATTTGAGAGTACTAGGTCTAAGATTGCTCCCTCCCGAGTGGGTTCCAATACTAGCTGTCTGAGGCATGATCTTGAAGGTCTCCATCATATCTCCCTTCTGCATTTTGGCCTCCAGTGAGTACATGTTCTGAGCCTTAAGCTGGTCCTCATAGGATCTGCCCTTCTGGCCTGGAGTCATTTTGGTTACCTATAATGAATCATCACTTGAAATTCTTGAGAGACAGGGCATTCACAGTGGTGGTGATGGTATTTCGGAACACACTCCCAGGAGTTCTTAGAGAGGCTCCATCACTTGAGGCCTTTGAAAGGGGCCTTAAATATTATCTTTTACAAGAGGCCTTTGATAAGACCTACAGGATGTCCCACTGGTATATTTATTACCGCTATTTGCTACTTGTTGCTTTCTACTGCAGTTTATGATGTTGTTGCTGTCAGATGTTATTTTTGTACTGTTTAATTTATTGTTTGCTGCCTTGAGCTTCCAGGGAAGGGTGTCTCATGAAATAAAATTTACTTTTTCAGCAGGCTGCAGCACTTCACATGCACATGCCGCCCTTGCAACAAAACAGATCACTAAAAACATGGTCTATCTTCTTGTTGCAAGTGTTATGAAATGTACACAAAAAAATCACATGCAAACATTCTGCCACATTCATGTGGACATAACTAGTACAGCTGCCACAAGTACTTCATCCAGAATTTTGAAAATTCATTCCTTTAACTGAGGGCAGACATGACTCATAAAAATAGACACCCACTTCACCTCCCTCCACACACCCATGCTTGGTAGGTTCTACAATTTAGAACCCACCCACCCCATATAAAAGTAGATGGTTGAATGGGAACTGGATGACTCAGTAGACTGGTAGCAATTTAAGGAACCTCTTGCTGTACCTTAAAGGGGAACTGTCAGCAATAAGAGCTTCACACCCAGGTTTGAGGCTGATCCCAGTTATCCCTTTGTGTGCTAAAACACTGTTTTTACCTAATGATTATTGCAGTGTAGTAGACTGTATCAGGCTAATTTCATTGACTTGGAAGCTGACCTTTCCTGTAACCAGAAATGTCAGACTCCCCTGCAAATGACATCAGAGGAGGGCTGCGACAGTGGGAGATTCAAAAGCCTACAGTGAATATCAGAGGTTTTTTTTTATAAGCTGTAATATTCTGTTTGCTGGTCTGCTGTTTTTCTGGGGATAGATATAGTAAAATGACTGTACTAAGCCCTGTGAGCACACCAGGACCAGCAAACATCTGCTTTTAGCTTACAAAATCTTTAACATGTACACTGTGGGCTATTGAATCTCCCAGCTCTGCAGTCATCCTCTGATGTCAGTTACTGGGGATTCTGGGATTTCTGGTCACAAGAAATGGAATCTTTGAATTCAGCAAAATGAGCCTAATACAGTCTACTATACTGCAGTAAACAGTAAATAAAAAAAATATTTTTACACAAAGTGCAAATTGGAATCAGCCTCACACTTGGGTGTGAGGCTCTTATTGATGACAGTTCCCCTTTAAGGTAACTGGTTTGAATTCATCCAAGGTCAGTAGTGAATGAAAACTGTTATCGTATGATGGCTGGTCACCTCTTACTATACCTTTAGGTCACTGATTTGAATTTGTCCAAGGTCAGCTGTGACTGAAAACCATTATCGTATGATAGATGTTCAATGGCCCATGTGTAATGAATTGTGATGGCTCTCAGTTCTGTTCCCAGTGGACAAGTGTCCACATCACATAAACTGCTTTTACAATAGGTGCTAATTGGCACCTTTTTTGGAGTTCCACCTGAAAGGCAAGTGACTGAATGGGACTGGAATGTTAAACTACCCTCTCACCTACATGGTGGTCCCTCCATGATATTGTACACTTTTATTGAGTAACAAAGCCACTTTAGGCACGTGTTTAGAAATGTAAAAGGGAGTCTGTTTCTGAAATGCTGGCAGTATTAATATTTTATCTGTCTTCCCTGCCCAGTAATGATTTATTGATAAATGCAGGTGATACTTGTGATTCTGTCTCATGTCTTGCTCACAAATAATTTAGATTCTTTTCCTCTGAATTCTCTCTGTTATGCTTTATAAGTTAGCTTAACTACACAGCAGTAAACATTAGCATATACACAGAACAGAGTGGAACACTCATTACAAGATTAATATGAAAAATATATAAATAAAAAGAGTCATTTATTTATTTATTTATTTGGTTTTTGTTTGCCGGGTAAGTACACTAGACAACAATGTTGCCTATATTCAGGCACGACCCAGGAGAGTACAGACAGGGGAGACCAGAGTCAACATTAAAGAGTATTTCATGACGCAGCATGAGGTGAGAACAAACATTTGAACAGTATACAGCCAGGTACAGTCATTATCAGTGATGACAAAGAGAAACAGATAACATTACATTAATTATTTTCATCTGATGATGTATCAGTGACTAAATTGAAACGACAAACAGCAAACAAAACTTAAATGAAGTAGCATTATAACAATAGGATTTCTGCTGGATGTGGGAAACTTTCAGATTTTGGAGACCAGCAGGAAATCAGTAAGTGCCTTAGGGAGGAGAAAATGCCAGGAGAGAGGCTCAAGTTACAGCACAAGAGCAGCAGTCGGATTCTAATAGGTATGCCGAAGACCCAGTTTAAAGGCCCTGTGGGATTTGGAGAGTTTGATGTGGGAGGGAATGGAGTTCCAGGAGTGGGGGGCAGATATGGCGAAGGATCGTTCTCCTTTTTTTGTGAGATATCTGGGAATTTCAAGTTGGGTTTGAGCAGATGCCCTAAGGAGGTATGCTTGGGAGAGCTGAGTTAATAGTTCGGCAATGTATTTAGGGGACCCTGTTCTGATCATATTATCAATTGTACAGCCTGCAGAATAGTGTCTGAGCGAGTCTGGGGAGATCCAATTTAGTTTCGAGTAAAGCAGGCAATGATGAGTCTGTGAATGGAGAGAGCAAATCTGCATATACTGTTATAGCAGGTGCTCCATTTCTGGAGCACTCCTTTGCTAGCTTTAAGGTAAACCTGAGAGCAATATGTCAGAGCAGGGAGCAGAAATCCTTTGTGCAGTAGCAAGCCAGGCAGCATCATTGAGGGAGGAACTAGTTTTAAAGGCAAGACCAAGTTTTGAGTAAACTGTCTTACACATAGTCGCAATGTGGAGGTTAAAGTCAAGAGATGGGTCGAGAGTGACTCCTAGATACCTGAAGGAGGTAAAGAATTCAAGAGGGGAGTCATCTAGAGAATGTATCAATAAGTCTGGAGTAAGAGATCTGATTCTTGATGGGGGGCCAAAAAGCATAGTTACGTTTTCTTAGCATTCATTAGGAGCCTGTTCTGTGGTAACCACTCCTGCAAGCAGCTGAAGTCTGCTTGAAGATGTGCTCTTACTGATAAGGGATCTTTACCACTGCAGAGAGAAGCAGCATGTCATCAGCATAAAGGATCAACAAGGAGTAGTAGGGAAGGGAGGGCAAGTTGTTAATGAAAAGGGAGAAAAGTAGTGGGCAAGAATAGATCCTTGGGGGACTCCAACAGAGGTAGGGGAAAGATTTGAGATGGCGGATTCAATTTGGACAAATTGCAACCTCCCTGAGAGGTAGCTATCGAACCAGGAGATGGTCGACAGGTCAAAGCCAAGGCGGGACAGTTTGGAAAATAGCAGAGAGTGATTCACAAGGTCAAATGCCTTTGTGAGATCGATAAATATGGCCCCAGTGAGCAGGCTCTTATCCATCACTGTAAGGACTGCATTTGTCAGCTGAAGTAGAGCAGTTGTGGTGCTGTGTCCTGTTCGGAATCCGTGCTGGGTAGGGGATATAAGGTTGTGAAGATGCAGGTAATTTGTAACCTGAGTAGCGATGACCTTCTCGAGAAGTTTATTTAGGGTAGAGAGAATGGCAATCGGTCTATAGTTTGACATATTTTTGGTATCCCCTTTTGTGTGAACAGGGACAATGCTAGCGGTTTTTCACAATGTTGGTACCATTTGGGTTATTATGGAAAGATTAAAGATTCTTGCAATAGGAACAGCAAGGGCAGGGGCTGCCTGCTTCAAGAAGCTTGGCAGTAGCCCATCCGGGCCAGCAGATCCATAGGTGGATACTGATTTGAGGAGATGCAGCACTTTGGTGGAGGAGACTAATGTGAGACGAAAAGGGGTTTCATGCGAAAGTTGCACCTCAGGAGGAGGTGAAAGAGATTGGTTGAATTTCTCAGTGTATTCGGAGAGATCCGAGAATTGTGCATTAAGAGCATTAGCAATAGTAGGTAACTTATTGCAGTTTGCGTCATTCAGTGTCATGTCGGTAATGGCCATCTTGGGCCTTTGCCCAATGAAATTTTTGATGTGGTTCCAAAAACCCCTGGTATCACCCACTGAAGATTGGAGAAGCTTAAGGCAGTAACTCCTTTTAGCCTTCCGAATATCTTTTTTGCAAGCATTTCTCAGTTGTCTATAGTTAACCCAGTCTTCTGATTGTTGGGACTTCTTTGCCAAGGTCCAGGACTTGTCTCTTTTTATCATGGCTCGAAGGAGGTCTTTATTTAGCCATTTATTAGGGAAGCCCCTGAGACGCCTTTTTTTTCAGAGGGATGTGCAGATCCTGAAGGGCAAGATGCTGAGACATCAGGTATTCAAGTGCAGTGTTTACATCATCAGTGTGATAGATGGCAGACCAGTCTATATTATTAATATGCTCGAGAAGTGCAGTTCGGTTTAGTTTGGCAAAATCCCGAAATTGAATGATTCTTGGGGAGGTTTAAGGCAGTGGCCATTCCAGATACAGAAAGTAGGCAGGTGATCACTAATAGAATCCGAAAAGGTCCCTACAGCAATTATTTTATTTGCTCTATTTGTAGCCATCCAGTCCAGGAGAGATTGCCGTTCCAAGTTGGAAGAGATGCATGTAGGGCTAGAGGTAAGTTGAGCAAGGTTAAGTCAGGTGAGAGCTTCAGTATATGTACCGGCGTGACTCCCTGATAGGTCTAGGTTGAAGTCTCCCATTAGTATGACTTCAGATCTACCCTTTAGAGTGGCTAGATAATCCAAGAGCCCATTTAATCCAGGGAGAGCCCCCTTTGGAGGATTGTAGGCACAGATCAGACTTAGCCTTTTATCACCCCCAGTTGTAGAACAGTATGCAGAGCTTCACAGTGATTTGTTATCCAAGACTGGAGTACAGAGACATTGAGATGCTCTTTATAATAAAGGGCAACTCCTCCACCCTTTTGTTTGGTGGGGTGATTGGATCTGGACAAGCTGTAGCCAGGTATTTTGTACATGAAAACAGGCATCTCTGGCCTGAGCCATGTTTCAGTTAGTCCAAGTATGTCCAGACAGTAGAGGGCTATCCAGGCTTCAAGTTCAGGAAAGTTTGCTGGTAAACTTCTGATATTCATGTGGACAATTTTCATGCCCCTAGTGGAGAACCATGAGGAGTCATCCGTGGACCTGGGATTCCAATGGGGGCCAGGGTAAAACACTGAATAGCTCAAAGAAATACAAATCAGTAACTGTACTTTAGTTTCGGTCACATTTGCTATCAGTAGCAATTTCAGAGGGTTGCTGTAAGATAAATTTGCACAACCCAGGAAACTGAACAGTTTCCAAGTGAAGAAAGGGTGAACAGAGGGAGTAAAATCAATCATAAATCACATAACTTATACAGTGGAAAGCTAAAGACGTGATGCAGAATATTCAAATACTATAAACAGTGGTGTCAGCCAGCATGCAACACAGTACCTTGCAGTATTACTGCAAAATGCTGCAGTATCCTGCAAGGAACAATGATATTCAGTGTCAATTAAGCCCTTTTTTCATGCATTATTTTGTGTCCAGATCACAGGAAGCCATCATTCATTTCCTCCATCTGTGATATTTCCCGATTTCGCCAGGTAGACAGTATAGTGTATCATGTCACTGGCTACCGCTGTGCATTCATTTACTGTTACCAGTTGTCAAAACAAGGACACAGCTGCCCTGTGCAACTGTTTTTTTCTCATCTCTTAAAAACAACAAACAGGAAACATTCTCAGTCACTATCAGGGGTGGTGTAAAACTACTGGATTTTGGTGGTAGCTTTGTGCCATCACCCAAAAGGGCTATGCACAAATTTTAGCGCTTACTGCTGGGAAGGGGTGGGGATACCAGAGAAAGAGGCAAAATGCAAATTCCTAATCCAGCAGTTACAGGGTGCAAAGCTGTTTTGCACACACTAGCAGTAGCGATAGCACCTGCATTCAAGTATCCAACATCATACTGTGACCTGGCCAGCCTCAGTGCCCACAGGTGTCATATCTAGAGGTTTCTGCCCTGCTTAACCTCCACCTGCCTATTGGGCCCAGATGAGCAAGCAGTAAGGTCCCTGATTCACTTTGCAGGTGGACCACTGGTCCTTCACTCACTGGGCTGGTGGAGCTTGTGTCTCTCACTCATTGCCTTAGTGAACTTTGGATTTCTGACTCACTGGGATGATAGAGCTTGTGTTCCTCATTTACTGCACAGGTAAACCTTGGGTCTCTCTCATTACACTGGTGGACCTCTGGTTTCACATTGACTGAGTTGATGGACTTCGTGTATCTCACTCAAAGGTCTAATGGACCTCAACTCCCTCATTCACTGGATTGGTAGCAGTAAATAAGCAAGTAATCATTTATTTTGTCATGATGCCCAATCCCGGGGGCTCTGGGTGCCGTTACAGTTAAAGCAGAGCATCACAATATAAAAAAACAAACAACAAACTATAAATGTTTATACACAAAACTCTTATGAAAGATCTAAATTAAATTAAAATTGTTAGAAACCATTTTGGAAAGCTTGTCTAAAAAGGTAGGTCTTCAGACCTCCCCTACCCCCCCCAGTTGCCCTCTGGCTGGCCATCACCTACTCCGTCCTGTCACTAGTGGACTATGGCTTGCCCATTTACGCTGCTGTGGATAACACCATCTTGGCTAAAATCCATCTCTCAGTCAACAAGGCCTGCAAGCTCCTGACTGGAGCCCCTAGCTGCACACACACCTGCCTGCTCTACTCCACCACCAACCTGATCACCTTTGAGGAGCATCTGCACTACCAGACCTGCCTACTTGCCAAAAAATCTCAGCTAGGGTTCTCCTCCCGGGGGTCTCTGCTTCCCTATGGCATGCATCCTCGTCTGTTGCCACCCGTAGCTCTGTCAAGGCCACCTTTCTGGTGCTCAGAACCAAGACCTCCCTGGCCAGAGGTCCTTCTATTACTGAGCCCCTGCTTGGTTCAACTCCCTCCCAACCTGCATCACAGACATTGCCAAAATTGGTCTCTTCAAAATCGCCCTCCGAAACCATCTCTTTGATGCTTGCTGCTGTAGATGCAACTTAATAATCCCACCATGGGATCCTCCTGTCAGGGCCCCCCTGACTTGAAAATGTCCTCCGGACAGCCTATTCCCTCCCTGCCTCCTTCCCCCCCACTCCCTTCCCAACCTCAGCCCTCTCTAGGTATTATTCCAGGTATGTCCAGGACTGTACCCCCATTGTAACCCTTAGGTACCTTGTATATGATTGTAACCTATAATATGTAACATTATGCAACCTATGTGTACTCTGTGTTTAATGTTCTGCACCTGTACTGTTCTTACTGTTGTAACCCACACTTTGTAACTCTGTCTACCCTCCCTGCGATGAGGTGCCTTTGTAAATGAGTCCTTGACTCAAAGGTTATAAATCTGACTTTTCTAATAAATTAAATAAATAAATAAAAACTTCCACCATTTTGGCATCCCTTAGAGATCTTGGCAGCGAATTCCAGAGTGCCGGGCCAGCCACCTCAGAGGAGTGATACCCCGAAGTCTTCAGCCTGGCCCTCGGAATCACCAGGAGGCCCTCAGTGGAGGAGCAGAGGGAGTGCACAAGGATGGCTGGAGTAAGGAGGTCAAACAGGAAGTCAGGGCCCAGTCCATATAGCACCTTGTAGATGAGCAAGCCCACCTTGAGAAGGATCCTCCAACTGACTGGCAGCCAGTCCAGATCCTGCAGGACCGAGGTCACATGGCAGGCCTTTGACAACCCCACCAGCAGCCTGGCCACTGCTTTCTGCACTAGTGGCAGCTGGTGGAGGGTCCCTGCATTGACCCCAAGGTATAGAGCTTTACAGTACTCCAACCTAGAAGTCACAAAGGCATGTACTAGTGAAGGCAGGTGTTCAGGCAGAATTAGGGATTTGATTCAGGTGACATTCCTTAGTTGGTTAAACCCAGGTTTGATGACAGATAACACCTGGGCTTCCAGGGTTAGTCTGTTATCAAGGATGACACCCACTTTTTTCCACCCTGGAGAAGGCCATCAACGGGGTGGAGCCCAGGACCAAACCTGTTACCTCTCCGGAGGCCTCCCCATCACACCAACAACCAGGCTCATTCACCAGCACTTCTATCTTGTCAGCATTCAATCTCAGCTAATTTGAGGACATCCAGTCCTGAATATCAGCCAGACACTTATTTAGCACATCAATGGCATTTCCATTTCCAGGGGCAAATGACATATACAGATGGGTGTCATCTGTGTAGCAGTGAAAGCCTGGACTGTATTTTCTGATGAGCTCCTCCAAGGGCAGCATGTACACCATGAACAACATCGGTGAGAGGATCGAGCCCTGCGGTACACCACATGACAGGGGTATCAAAGGAGAAGGAGAAATTCCCCATCACTACTCTTTGCCTCCTGCCAGAGAGATAGGACTCAAACCATTTGATTACTTTTCTGGTGAGTATACAATACACTCTAAGGTTATCCAATAACACAATGTGATCCACGGTGTCACATGCTGAGGAGAGATCAAGTAGAATGAGAATTGACCATTCTCCTCCATCCCTCGCCCTGAGGAGGTCATTTTGCACCCAAACTAATGCCATTTCTGTGCTATGCCTGGCTCTGAAACTGGACTGGAATGGCTCATAGATGTCAAAAGTTGTGAGGTGCACCCTGAGCTGCAGAGCCACTATTTTCTCAACAACTTTTCCTAGAAATGAGAGGTTGGAGATAATTCTATAATTCGCCAGGATGTCAGGGTCGAGTGATGGTTTCTTCAGAAGAGGCCTCATCAGTGCCTTCTTCAAAACATGGGGGAAACACCCCTCTGAAAGCGAGCATCGGACAGGCCTAGTGACCACTGGACCAATGGTACCACCTCTCCCACAAGGAGATGGGTCGGGCCAGGATCCAGCTCACAACAAGTGGACTGCAGCTTTGAAATCACCTCCACAACTTCAGCCACCTCAACCGGCTGAAACTCCCCCCAGACAGTCAGAATGCCTCTGATCAAGCCAGGCCCACCATTGTAGGACAAATTTTGCCCCACTGGGGAGATCCCAGCCCAAATGGCGGACACCCTATCTGAGAAGAACAGAGCAAACTCCTCACATAATGTAGCTGAAAATGCTTTTTGCAGCTGTAAACAGACTGGATGTAGCAGTTTGTCCACAGTCCAAAAAAGTTAAGCAGGTCTGTTCTTCCCAGCAGCAATCTCCCTGGACAGGAATTCTGCCTTCTTATGGTTGATTTCCCCCCTGATAGTCATTGTAATGGTTTCTCAGGGCCAGACTATCCTCCAAGGACTGGGTCCTCCACCAACAATGCTCCAACCTCCGATCACTGGTCTTCATCTCCTTGATGGTGGACATTAGCTTCCTCACTCCCTGGACTGGTGGGGCCAGGTCTCTCACTTACTGAACTCATGGAATGCAGGTCCCTCAGTCACTGGACTAGTGGACCTAGGGCCTCTCTCATTGCACTGGTGGACTGCTTGTCCCTCAGTCACTGGGCTACTGTTACACAGGTATCTCCCACACTGGACTGGTGGAAATCAGATCCCTTCCTCACTGGTCACATGGAAGTCAGATATCTCACTCACTTGGCTCATGGAACTTAGGTCCTCGACTCAATGGGCTGCTGCAGCTCGGGTCTTTCATTAACTGGACTGGAGGAATTCAAGTCCCTCAGTTACTGGGCTCATGGAACTTAGCTTCTGGTCTCAAGGGCCTGCTACAACTCAGGTCTATCACTCACTGGACAGGTGGAACTCAGGTCCCTCTCTCACTGAGCTCAAAGAGCTTACATGTCTCACTCGCCAGACTGGTAAAACTTATGTTGTGGACTCACTGGGCTGATGGAACACTTGTATCTCCATCACTGGGCTCACTGAACTCAGATATCTAACTCACATGATTGGTGGAAATTAGGGCATGGACTCACCCGCAGGTGGAAGTCTTATGTCTCACTCACTAGGCTAGTGGCACTCAGATACCTTACTCACTGGGCCAGTGAACCTCAGATCCCTCACTCCTTGGGCTGATGGACCTTGTGTTCCTCACTCACTGGACTGTTAGACCGTGGGTCACGCTCTCACTGGACTGGTGAAACTCAGATCCCTCATTTACTGTGCTGGTGGACTTTGGGCCCCTTACTACATGGGTTAGTTAAACTCCTGTGTGTGTCTCTCTCTCTCTCTCTCTCTCTCTCTCTCTCTCTCACTGTGATGATGGACCTCAGGTTCCCTCATTCACTGGAGTGATGGAACTCAGGTGCCTCACTCACAGTGCTGGTGGACATTGATCTCCCGCTGCCACTTCACTGGTTTGAGAAATGTGTGCCTCTCTCTCACTGTGCTGCTGGACTTTAGATCCTTCATTCACTGGGCTGCTGGAACTCTGGTCCTTTACTCCCTGAGCTGGTGGACTTTGAACAACTTACTTCATGTGCTGGTGAAACTTGTCTCTCTCTTTCTCTCTCTCTCTTTGTTACCAGGCTGGTGGAACCCAGGTTCCTCACTGAGCTAGAGGACCATGGGTCCCTCACTCACTCACTAAACTGGTGGAACTTGGGTCCTTCACTCATGAGCTACAGAAAAACACATCTCTCTCTCTCTCACTGTGGGTTGATGGACCTCAGTTGCCTCAGTTACATAACTTGCAGATCTCGGGTTCCTTTCTCTCTGGGCTGGTGGAACTTGAAGCTCTCACTCACAAGGCTGGTGAACCTCAGGTACCTCACTCACTGAACTGGTGAACCTCAGGTCCCTTACTCATGAGGCTTATGGACCTTGTGTTTCTCACTCACTGGGCTGGTAGAACTCAAGTCTTTCTCCATTTTACTTGGCTAACAGAACATGGGTATATCACTCACTGTGCTGGTGGACCTCAGGTTTTGCTTTCATTGGGCTTGTGGATCACTAACTGGGCTGCTAAGACTGTGGGTCTCTCACTTAGTAGACTAGTGGACCCTGGGTCCATCTCTCAATGGGCCGGGTGAACCTCATGTCCTTAACTTACTTTGCTGATGGACGTCTGGTCCCTCACTCACTGTGCTGATGGAACTTGGGTTTCTCTCTTCATCCACTGATGGACCTCAGCTCCATCACTCACTGGACTAGCTGACCTCAGGTCACTCACTCACTCACTGGACTGGTGGACCTCAGGTCTTTCACTAACTGGGTTGGTGGAGCTCGGGCTTCTCTTACTGAGCTGGTGGATGTTGAGTTTCTCTATCACTGGGTTGGTGGTTCTTAGCTACCTCTCTCACTGTGTGGGTTGACCATGGGAACCTCACACACTGTGTAGGTGGACCTTGGGTCCTTCATTCTCTGTGTTGGGGAACCTCGGGTCTCTCTCTCTTTCTCTTTCTCTGTCACTGTGCTGAATCTGAGGTCTCTCCCTATCTCTCATAGAGGATTGTGAACCTCGGGTCCCTCACTCACCATGCTTGTTAAAGTGAAGCCCCTCTCTCACTGGGCTTTTGTATTTCAGGTCTCTTTCTCACTAGGTTGGTGGCTCATGTCTTGCTCACTGGGTTGGTGTATCTATGGTCCCTCAATCACTGTACAGTGAACTTTTTCCTGTCTCTCACTGGGGTTGTAGACCTTGGGTTTCTCTCTTAGTGGGTGGGTGGACCTTGGGTTACCCTCTTACTGGGCTGGTGGATCTCAGCTACCCTCTCTCACTCCACTGCTGGACCATGGGTCCTTTACTGTCTGTGCTGGTGGACCTCAGGTTGTGCTCTTTTTCTCTCTCTGTCATTCTTTTTCTTTCTTTGGGTTGATGGACATTAGGTCCCTTATTCACTGGGATGGTAAAATTGTGGTCTGTCACTCACTGGGCTTGTGGACCTTGTTTTTTCTGTCTCATTAGGTTGATGGAAAGATAGGGACATAATGAAGCTCTCAGTCAAGGATGGGCATATCTTTCCTGGTCGTGTGTAGAATCCAAAAAAGGTTCTGAAGATGTTCATGTTTTTGAACCTATTTGCAAACCTAATAATTAGCATATATTCATATATTATGTACACACAAAATATATGCTAATCAGTCATTTACATTTTGAGCTACTAGCACTAGGAAAGGAAGTTCTTTTTGGTTCTATATCTTAGAACCAGCTTGGCATGGGGGGGGGGGCTCTTGTTTCTACAATATTTTTTAAAACACAGTTCCAGTCTCAAGGATCCCCTTCTGCTGTGTTATTAATGAGAAGGAGTGGGTGGAGTCTCAGAGGAAACAAGTTCCTGCACCCTCATACTGTAGATGGAGTCTGATGCTACTATACGATCTAATGAGGACAGCGGGATCTGGACTTGGACTGTTGCTTGACTCATTTGGGTGGAGATCCAGGGCATAATTTAATATGGGTCAGAAAATAATTGCCTGTATCCTAACATGTGGCCTGGATTGATCTTAAATGGGTGCAAATCCCAACTCTTGCCCACAAAAAAGAGGGTCAACTGGGATTTACTAGGATTACCAATTTAGAAATACCACTTCTAGGATTACCAAGTAATACTTATGTGGATCCAGATAAGAATCTGGGCCAGGACACAGCTGATTCACCCATCCTAGTGTCCTTACATATTGTATGTATCTAAACGTTAATAATAATGTAACCAAGATCCTTGGAATTCTGCATTTCCATGACCATAGAATTTTCCACAGAATTGATGTCATGCTGCAGAATACATGTAGTGGTACAGAATTCATTACTCTTAATGATTTTTCATTCAAGTATCATATAACCTCATTTATCTAGATGTGCTGAGGACTCTGCAATTGTTTGGATAAATGGGGTTTTGGATAAGTGAGATACGTCTGCAATATAGTCTATTAAGTTGGGAGACACATCACGATTTTGAATAATTAAGAGTTTGGGTTAACTGAGGTTTGAATAACTGGGGTTTTACTGTATATCATTTTTTTGTAGTACCTGTCTTCCTCCCCTTGTTTATCCTGATGTCCAGCCTTTATGTTTAGTATAGCATGTCATCATAACATATTTTACCCAATGGCAGAATTGCATTCTGCCACATGAATGGATACTTTGTGCTGCAGAAATGTGCAAATGCTACTGCAGAAGCCTAGAGGCCCTGCCATAGAAATAATAATTTAAGGCCCTGTAGGACTACGGGCACTGAAAACAGCCTACATAAAAGGAACTATTACAATCAAGAAACAGACATATCATTGAGAAACACAAATGGAAAAACAACATTCTCCCTTAATCATGGGCCCCTTATCCTCTGCAGTCCCAGAATGTACTTTTGAAGCAGTGCCAGATTTTATTCTGTGGATTGATATATTTCTGCCTTTTGCTAAGGACTTGGCCAGTGGCCCAATGTAATAAACCACTTGCAGCATGGCCTGTAATTGGAAGTGGCAACACTGCGTAAACCTAAGATGAATGATGAAGCAAGCATCACAGTAGAGATGGCCAGCCTGCAAATTATGTGAATTAAAAATGCACGTATTTTAACAGTTTATTGTTCTGAATTCTGAGCTTGAGTTTTTTTGTCAGTATCTGCAATATAGTTGCTTGGATCATATGAGATCAGATCTGGAGAAGGGGGTAATTGGAGTGACAGTAAAATTAAATAAAAATAATAAATTCCATGTATGCATTATATTCAGCATTTCATAGCCACTGGTATTTGCTTTCCAACAAGCATTACTTCTCTCTAGCCCTTACCCTTTACTCCCTAATTTCTACAGAAATACTTGTCTGGTTACTGATCAAATTCAAGAGGGCCAAGACTGTAGCAGGTGCTCTTGAACCCTAGTTTCCATCAGAATAACCCCAAACCTTCAGAGTGTTTCTACTGGGGCAGCTCAAGTACTGCTGCAGCTGTTGAGATAACCACTCACTCACTCACTCACTCACTCACTCTAGCCTATATTAACTTTCCCTCTCCCTGTCTAGTTTCCCTTACCCTGTCTGAGGAGTTTACCACAATTAGTCTTCTAATGCCCCAGGCAGTGTTGGAATTACAGGAGGGCTTACCAAGGCTCAGCTGCCCATCTCTAAAGTGTGCCCCAGTAGCTCAGGCATCACTGCCATTGACTTATAATGGGAATTGGGGTACTTAATTTAAAGATAACTCCCCTTATGGGTCCCCCAGTTGCCAAAGCTCATAAAATGTAATTCCAACACTGGTCCCAAGCCCACTTAATCTCTTACATGAGGCAATGATACCCCCATTTACCTCATACCCTCTCCCTTGTAATTGTCACTTGGAGAGAAAATGTGGTCCAGGACACTGCCATTATCCTTTTGTCCATTTTGGATAGTGCCATATGGAAGTGGTGTGGAGTAGTTGTTAGAGCACAGGCACTGACTCCCAATGTATCCATCAACAAGTCCTTGCCCCCCCCCCGTGTCTTCAGTCTACCCAGCTGAAAAACTGAGTGAAGGCAGGACACCTCTGAAAACAAGATGCTGCATCTTAGCTGGTCTATTTCAAGTACATAGATACATAGACAGTGTCAGCAGATAAGGGCCTATGGTCCACCCAGTCTGCCCATTTGAGCTTGTAAGTTCAGTTTATGTTTTCCTAGAAGTCTGTTGCCCCTTACCCCTGACCTCCAGAATTCCTTTACGTCTATCCCATGCATTCTTAAATCCTGTGATTGTTTCAGCTCCCACCACTTCCTCTGCAGAGTGTTCCACTTGTCCACCACCCGTTCTGTGAAGAAATTCTTCCTCACGTTTCCTCTGAATCGTCCTCCCTCCAACTTCATCCCATGCCCTCTCGTCCTGGAACATCTTTTTTGCTTAAAAGTAGTGTATTCTTGCACCCTGTTCCTCCCTGTAAGATACATGTATGTCTCTATCATATCCCCTCTCTCCCTCCTCTCTTCCAGGGAGTACATGTTCAGTTCCTTCAACCTGTCCTCATAGGACCTGTGATGCAATCCATGCACCATCTTTGTTGCCCTCCTCTGAACTTCTTCTACCCTATGTCCTTACATAGGTAAGGTCTCCAGAAATGTACACTGTACTCCAGGTGGGGCCTCACTAGTGTCTTGTATAGTGGAATTATGACCTCCTTTTCCTGCTGGTGATGCCCCTGCCAATGCATCCCAGCATCCTATTTGCTTTACCTGCTGCCTTGTCACACTGTTTCTCTACCTTGAGGTCATCAGAGATGATAACCCCAAGATCCCTTTCCTGCTTGGTGCATGCTATATCCTCACCCTCCAACTGATATATTGTGCCAGGATTTTTGTGCCCCATATGCATTATCTTGCACTTCTTTGCATTGAATTTCAACTGCAAATAAATTATTAAATAAAGAGAAAGCAGAAATATGGCAAGTTGCACTAGTTTAGGCAGGTGGCGGGACCTTGGTTTAACATCTTGTGCAACACCCCTAAGCAGAAACCCTTAAAGCTGTACAGAGCACAGAACTTAAATCTGTGACCTACTAACCCACAAAGAAAATCTACTGGTCAGAGATGGGTGAAAATCATACCAGGTACCTATTCAGGTTGATTGAATGTTCAAACTGAAAGAAGGCTTTTTAATCAAAAATATATAATTTTGCCTGCAATGCTTACCAGTCCATTTGCAGATAAGTGCAGATGTATTCAAACAGTATGCTTAATTAGGGTCCTAAACTGCAAACCATTTAAACATTTGGGAGGGAGTTGAAGTGAGCAAAGTGTTTTTTTTTTTTAATGGGAGGGTCCTTTAGTTCTAAATTTAAGAAACAGACAAGTTATGGGAGACTTGTTTCCTAGAATCAGTTCTGATCATTTCTTGTCCACACAGAGGCGATGCACTGAACTGGAAACTGGCTTGTGTATTTGCTGGGAGAATTCTTCTCCGGGGATCCCACTTGATGGAACATGAGACATTAATGACAGCTGACAAAATGCAAAGCAACTTCCTTTTAATTAGCCTTTTGTCGTTAATTGGTAGATTGTCTGTATCTCACAACAGCAGTCCCTATAGCCATTAACCTGATCCACAAAGGGTGGGCAGCGGAATTGCTTTCAAATGTTACAGTAAAAACACTTCACTGGATGTCTCATGAAAACCTAGGCATCAGAATAAGCATTAATACTGGACCTTAGCATGTCTCCTGGAAATTATTTTTCCTGATGACTGGATCAAACTGAAAAAGCAAACTACTGTGTATGGAAGAGCTGGCCTGTGTCATATATACTTTATTCTGTAACAACTTCTGTGAATGCATTTTTTAACCCTCAACATCTACGGTACGTCACTTATAATGCCCAGCCCATGGGCATGGCTCTTGACAGCTAGTCTGAAAGCCAAGAGGATGCTCTTGCTCAGAATGCACACAGCTAACAGTAACATCCCCACGTTAGCACAGTGGCATGCATCCCTCAGTGCTCAAGCATACAATAAGTGCCTTAGCCACTTGGTTCTCTGGAAGATGGGGGTCTATATCAGGACTTGGGGCACTTAAATGGTCTTTATTAGGAAGGGAACAGTGGGTTGAAGTTAAAGACCACAGATGAGGCATGAGGTAAATGAATCCAAAGGTGCCCCTGGGGATGCTTATCTGCAGACTAGATCCTTGTTACTAATAGAAGAGCCACCTGTCAAGTAGTGGTGGGCGAAGTGGCCCAAATTCGATCCGTGAAGTGATCCGCGGAGTGAAGGCGAATTTACGGAGTGCTCCGCAACGCGAAGTGGAGTACTTCGCATTGCAAATGGGTAACGCGAAGTCCATTGAAAACAATGACTTCGCGTTACTTCGCCTTCCCAAACCACTACTCCACCAATTCTTAAGGCAAAGTACATTGAAAACAATGTATTTCGCCTGACTTCGCCTTGTTTTTAAGCTCCAAAGGCGAATTTTGCAGTGTTTCATGGGATTTCAGGTCACATGGGCTCTAGTTTGTTCTGCACAGCCTCAGTTTGGGGTAGTGTGTGTAGGAAGCTATAGGAGACAATCTACTCTGAGAGCTCTCTGCAATTCAAACCTTCAAAAAGCTGTTAAAAAAGTCTTTTTGAGTAATTTTTTTTGCTGAAACTTTAGTTCATCGATTATAGGAAACCCTCCTGTGCTCATAACATCAAGCGTTTGTTGTTTGTGTATGGATTTTGAATGTTAATGTACAACATTCAGTCTATGTACAGAGAGACAGTGGAAGTGTGCTTTGGGGGAGGGGTATATCTGTGGTGTAGGTAGATTAACTTGGAGAAAAAGGCAGTGCTTTCTGTTTTGGTGATATTTTTCTTGTTTAACTGTGTTAATGTACACAATAATATTTTCAATATTTCTTGCCATTTTTTTGCTGATTGTCGTGGTGCAGCAGTGCATAATTTTAGTTTGTTTAAAATACGTGGTTATATTATTGAAGTTTTCAATTTGCTATGCATTACTTAGTGTGTGTGTGTATGTGAGTATGTGTGTGACGTATGTCATCAAATCGGACACCTTTTATTGTGCCACATAATAATTTCAGCAATGTGAAGCTGCCATCCACTGCAGCTGTGTGATTTTTGTACTTCTTTGTGGTATCTTTACTGGTACTGGTACTAGTACTAGTGACTGTTACTGCAGCAGTACTGTACACTGCCCCCTCCCCCGTGCTGCCCGCCCCAACCGGAAAAGGTATTCTTTTCCAGATTTGAATTTCTGATGGTGAGCACTGGTTAGGTGTTTTGCCTTTATGTCTGCATCTCTTCAGTGCACAGCGCAATCTTAATCTGTCTGTGCATTTGTATCTCTTTAGGGCCCAATCTCCATCTGTAACTTAAGTCACAGTTGTTTCTTTGGCTTCCCTTCAGAGTACTGGACAGGTGTGGTGCTTAATTCTGCATGAACATTGTACTCATTAATATGTGTTTTTAAGTCAGGACCATCATCATGAGTCACTCGTGATACAAATCACGTTCTTCCTCATCACAGTCACAAATGCAGTCACAAATCACGATTCATGATCATTCACGTTATGAATCACATTAATTTTTTTTCTAGTTACTTGGATGTATTATAAGCCTGTTTTGTAGTATCTCTCCAGTCTTCACCACCCCACCATTGTACTCATTGATACGTGTTTTTAAGTCTGGGAGTTTTAAGCTACAGCTCATCAAGGAAGTACAGCCGTAGGTAGTAAGCATTCATGTTTCTTCACCATCACGGTCATAAATGCAGTCACAAATCACGATTCATGATCATTCACGTTATGAATCACATTAATTTTTTTTCTAGTTACTTGGAGGATATATTGTAAGCCTGTTTTGTAGTATCTCTCCAGGCTACACCACCCCACCATTGCACTCATTGATACGTATTTTAAAGTCTGGGAGTTTTAAGCTACAGCTCATCGGGGCCCGGGGAAGTACAGCCATAGGCATTCACGTTTCTTCATCATCATGGTCACAAATGCAGTCACAGATCATGATTTACGATTACGTCATGAATCACAATATAAATTTTTTTTAATAGTTACTTGGATGTATTGTAAGCCTGCTGGTCACGGTGCTGAACAGGGATTGGATCCACACCTGGGCCCGGGGTTACAGGCACATCCTGCTCCAGAGCACCTGGTGCTGGACTTGGTGGTGGTGGTTCAACTGCCTCAGAGTCAGGACAGGAGGTGGTGCTCGTCCTGCTTCGGGGGGGGCACTCACAAGTTTTGAGTGGTCCAACAGGAATGGGCACCCATGCCCTCCACACATGCACACGGTACAATGCTTACCACTACCACGATCTCCCAAAGCTGCCCCGTCCAAGACATTCCCTCAACCTGGTCCATCTCTCCTACTGAGCTCCCTCAGTCCGAGCAATCACTACTCGCACTGTCACACAACACACACACACAGAGTCACACAGACACAGACAAACAACTAACTACTTATAAAGGTAAGAAAAATAACATTTACAGAAAGAACAAATTAAGTAAAAAAGAGTACAGAAAAGACAAAAAAATGTAGCTTTTAAAAAAACTGTTGGGTTTAAATCAAAGTTTAAATCTCCTCCTCGCTCTGATCTAAAAGTATCAGCAGTCACAAAACACACTACTCTCTGTCCGTCTGCACAGGAGAAAGTAGAAGTGTCTGCTTGTATGACTCACTTTCTTCCTGCCTAGCTAAAGAGCATGTCACTTACAGTACTGTAAGCCATGTGATGTGTGGGGGGCTGCCAAATCTGAAACACCAAGTGGATCACTTAGAATCCTAATGAGGAACACAAAGTCCATTAAAAACAATGACTTTGCCTTACTTCGCATTGCCATTCCGCCTTAACGTGAAGTGGTAATGACAAGGCGAAGTGAGCACTTTGCAATGCCCACTCCGCGTAGCGGAGCAGCAACGAGAAGTGCCGACTTCATGTTCACTTTGCCGGCGAATTTTAAATTTGTTGCATCTCTACTGTCAAGTGATCCTATATACTGCCAATCATCCAACATTCTCCTGTCCACTATCTGTAGCTGCTATAGGTACTGTATTTGACAGATTGTCTGCAATACATTTGTTATAATGTTTGCTGTTGTTTGTAACTTGTTTTTGGAAAATATCAATAAACATTTAATTTAATGGTGTAACCCCCCCCCTACAAATGGGGGTTCCCAAAAAGTCTTCCTTGAGCTTGAATAAATGCTCACTGCCAGGCTGGTGTCCTTTGTTTCAGCAGTTTAAATGTGATTGCCAGAGAGTGCCTGTATAGCCTCTGTGTACTGTCTCTTTCAGAGCTGCCTGGATTGCAGTCATAAGTAATCTGAGAGGGAGCTCTGTTGAAAGATGTAACTATTTACTGAAAATCATTTAGAGTGATAATGATAATGTAGTCTGTCTAACCTGCCTTCTTTGCAGCAAGGACTGTTTTGTTTATCCCCACCACTTTGTCCCGGGACTGCCAAATTGCATCAATCAACACTGTTGGGACCTAAATGGAGCTGGACTACAAGATCTGTCTGGAGTCAGAATCTGTAGGAATTGTAGTTTTGGGCTTTGGTGCCTTTTGTACCTGAAGGGGAGCTCCTGTTGTGACTGACAGATGAATCAGCCAACCAAACCTTTTGGATCTTGAGGAAATTCCCAGACTTGCTGCAGTTTGAATCAGATCTAAGTTGGGAGCTGAAGAAGCAAAATCTCAATACAGTCTCTGTGGAAAGGCTTGAGTTTTGGTCTGCATGCCTGCTTGCTGCCCCTGAGATGGAGAAGAGAATCAGTTCGGACTGAATCAGAGTTTGTGAGAACAAAGTAAGCCGCTGAGTTGTGACCAGGATCAACCTGAAGAAGACCAAAGATTTTGCTGATTGCGATTGGCCTGTTATGATTTCCAGCTGCTTTTGAATCCCTGGTTTATGCAGAGACTGCAATTGTGACCTGAGAGTGGTTCGCCTGGTACAGTAGAATTTCCTTACATGTAAATGTGCTGTGAGTTGTTAGTGGGTTGTGATTTGGTTCCCCACTGTGTGAACTGTGTTCTGCTTGCTGGAAGCTGCATCCAGCACAAAATGGACTGTATCCGAATTTGTCTCCATTTGGCCTGGGCCTTGCCACACTTGGCCCAGCCAGACTACCCACTGCACAGAGAAAGCCATCGATGAGAGACCTGCCTGGGGATCAGCCCCCTGCTCCACGCTTGAACAGGAATGACGCCTCAATGAATTGTGTGGGCCCTGCTTCTACTGGCACTCCAGATCAACCACCTGCAGTTTCAGGTATCTTCTAGCCTGTGTCCAGTCTTAGGTATTGTGAGTAATCATCAGGTTAGCGCCCTGCAACAACAGCCTAATCTATAAGTGTGTCATCTGACTGTCCTGCTGTTTTCTTTTCACAAACTGAGCCTTCTGGCTCTGGATTACAATTATTGTGTGTGGTGCATGTTGTTTTCTTCCATCACAAGGCCCCAACCAGCTGCAACGTTCCTGGCTAGCCCACCATTCTCCATCTGGGTACCCAGAGTGTGTGACTGTTTATGGACCCTGAAGTGCATTTATAACTGTTTGGTTGATACAGTCTTTAAGCAAATTAACCTGATTACGCCCATCCCTTGTTTAAGTCCCTTAAATAAATCAGATCAAACTCTTTTTGCTTTTACCTGACTATGGTTCCAGTTTGTGCAAGAGTACTGTACTGCTGTTATTTGCTGTGTATAACCTTGTTTTACAGGGGTCCTCAGGGTTGAGCCAGAGGGAAGCCCTGGTGGTAAGTGCAAATAGTGTGGATATGTGTGTGGTGCATCAGGGGTATTGTGAAAGTGATTATTGTGTATTGTTCCAGCCACTGTTAAGGAAAGAGGGGGGGTTACAGTGTCCCAGAGGGCTGTGCCAGGGTTAGCTTGATCACTACAAACCCTGACCTCCAGGTGGAGGCACCCATTTCAGAACTCAGGCTCCTTAACCTGCTACTAGCCAAGCAGGTAGGGGTAGTAGCCCTTGGGATAGCGCGACCTAGGAATTACATTTTGGAGGCTCACCGCTGGGATTTTGTGCCTTCTAGTGGCCAAAAATGATGAATTACTGTTAAAGATTAATGGCTACCCCAGTAGAAATGACTGTACATCAGTCGGTGGGGTGGTGTACTGGGCAGGAGATTGACCCCCAAAATGCTCTGCTTATACTGGATATTCCCCTGGGTACCAGTAAGGACACTGTATAGGGAGTACTCTCCAAAGTTGAATGTTTAAAAAACCCTTTGATGGTGGGTCGACAGGCTGATTTGATCGCCCAAGCTTTCATAGCCTTAGTAGACTGCAATGACCTTGTGGACAGCTCTAAAGTGCCACAGACTATTGCCCCAGAAGGGGTTCCGGCTGCCTGGAGAATGATAACAAAAGACAGTAAAGACCCTGGGGAGGATGAGCTCCCACCATTATCTGAGACTTTTGAGGAGAAATCTGCTAAGTTGTTGCTGGAGGAAGGGAAAACTGTAGAGGACTATAAGAAACTATTCCTGCCACCAAGGATGTTCCTTCCCCTGTACCCCCTCCCACTCCAGCACCTGTCACTGCCCCGCCTTCTGTACCTGTGCCAATGCTGGCCCCTATATCTGTACCGGCCATTAGTCACAACTCCTACCAAAGGCTGAGAATCTTCTCGGGCACCCTCCCCACCTCCCCAGGGGGAGGATGACTGGGAAACATGGCTAGACTATGTTGCCCCTCTAGTACTTGAATGGCAATGCTCAGAAGCAAAGAAACAAAAGAGGTTGAGTGAGAGCCTCTGAGGTCTTGCCCTGGCTATCATCCATGCCAAGTGGTCCAATAACCCCGGAGCAACTGCACAGGACTATCTTGATGCATTGGTGAATGTGTATGGGAGCCGGTTCAGATGAGGATCTGTGGTGGAAGTAAGAAATGCTCAAGCAGTACTCAGGGAGGCATTGTCTGTGTATGTACCTCAGCTTGAAAAGCTGCTACAAGACTGCCTCAGAAAGGGTAGTTTGCCATCAAATGAATTAGGTCGAACTAGGCTGGACGGATCCTTAAGTGTGCTCCATTTTCAGATTTGTTACTGCCTCAGTTGCGCCTTGCCACCTGACTGGAATCACCCCCCTCCTATGATGAGCTAATGAAAGAAATTCGGGGGGTTGAGCAAAGGCATGGGGGAATTGCACCCATATCTGCTGCTGCTGCAGAAGTGACCAAGAGTGGTCAGCCAAGTGAGGCTCGGGGGCAAATGTTGGCACTTAACGAGCACTCTGAGAATGCAAAGGACTTCCAGCCCTGTGCCCAGCACTAGAAAGACGAGCTACCAAAGGAAGTCCAAGAATTGAAGACAGGTGGTTCTGCAAGGGTTTCCCACATGGAACAAGATTCTGGTCCCTTTCAGGACGTGACTGCCATGGGAGTGGGAGTGCACCCTCAGGCATCCGCTACCAAGGGTGGCTCCAAGGCTGAGATCACCATATTGACTGCCACTCTAAAGGAACTGCTAAGACATGTTTCACCACTCTCACTGCTGCAAGCAGATACTAGACCCCAATCTCTTACTACTGCTTCAGTTCCTCATACGATGTTCTCTCCCAGAATGACCCAGGAGTCTATCATTTGTCTCAACTGTGGAAAGGATGGCCATATGAAAAGAGACTGCTGGTCTCAGAAGTACTTAGTAAGAGTAGTAAACAGACTCCAAGGGGAGCTCCAAAAAGCAAATCAGTGACCAAGGGGTGCCCAAAATGACCGCAGCGAGGTTTTGAGAAACCCTAACTCAAATTTTTTTGTGGCTAAATTGTCTGTCCAGGCCCCTGCTACTGCCCGTCCAGACTGGTCCAAAATAATGGGCCCTTCAATGGAGACTACAGTGACTGTGAATGGTATTCATACTCGGGCTGTGCTTGACAGTGGTTCGCAAGTGACCACTGTATTCTAGGACTGATAGTGCAAACACTTATCTGATGTGCCTTTGCAATCCCTGGAAGGCCTACATGTGTGGGACCTGAGCGACAGGTCTCATCCCTAGCTAGGGAATATCCACCTCTGGTTGTCTTTTCCTGCAACTGTAACTGGTGTAGAGGAGCGAGTAGAGACATTGGCCCTAGTGTGTCCCCCTAATGGACTGTATGATGGGGTACCCCTGTTAATTGGGACAAATACACATGTGTTTGGGAGACTGGCACAACTCTGTCATGAGAAACAAGGGTGACAGACTGGGAGGACCCTGAGAATTCTGGCTCTGATCAAGAGGGCCTATGATTTGCAACAGAAGCCCAAGGAAGTAGACCAGGATGAACTGGTGGGGATTGTGTGGAAGAAGGATCCCAATTCAATGGTACTGGCCCCAACGCCCAATGTACCATTCAAGTGGAGGTCCACCTCTGGAAAGATATCAAGAACAAAATACTGATGTTGGATGTGCCAGACATTGGAAAATTGCCAGAAGGATTATTGATCAAGCCCAGCATCTTGCCTGCTCATGCCCATGCCTATGCACGATGAGTGATGGTTCAGATTCACAATGTGTCAGATCGGGAGATCAGGGTGAACAGAGGGTGCACCCCAGCTAAGGTACACTGCGCAGACACTGCAGTACTGCCCAGTAACAAGCACCCTGGTGAAAAGGAGAGAATGACCCCAGACTTTTTTGACTTTGGTGACTCCCCGTTGCTAGCTGAATGGAAGGCTAGAATTAGCAAGAGACTTGCCCAGAGAGACCAAGTGTTTTCATTGAAGGAATGGGATGAGGGATGTGTCCAGGCTGCGGAGCATCACACACACCTGCACGATGAACAGCCATTTCGAGAGAGGTCCCGATGCCTAGCCCAAGCAGACAGAGATGATGTGAGAAGACACCTGCAGGAAATGCTTGCTGCTAACGTGATACAAGAATCCAGGAGCCCATATGCCTCTCCCATTGTGGCTGTGCATAAGAAGAATGTGTCTGTGAGGATGTGTGTTGATTATCAAACCCTGAACTGGCGGACCATCCCAGACCAATACATATTGCCTTGTATACAAGATACCCTGGATTGCTTGAATGGGAGAAAATGCTTCTTGGTGTTGGACCTTGGTGATACTACCAGATCCGATGGCCCGGAAGACCATGAGAAAACAGCCTTCATCTGTCCATTGAGGTTCTATGAGTTTCTGAGGATGTCACAGGGGATATCAGGTGCCCCGGCCACCTTTCAGCCACTGATGGGATGTGAGGTGGGAGGTATGAGCTTGCTGGAATGCCTGGTGTACTTGGACGATGTCATTGTGCTTGGGAGCACCTTAGAGGAGCATGAGAACTGACTGTTTAAAGTCCTAGACTGACTGGAAGACTTCGGCCTCAAGCTGTCCATTGACAAGTGCCAGTTTTTCCAAACCTCTGTGAAGTATGTGAGGCACATAGTATCTACAAAGGGGATAGAGACTGATCCCAGTAAGGTTGAAGCACTGACTACTTGGCCCCAGTCCCATAATCTGAAAGAACTACAACATTTCCTGGGGTTCTGTGGCTACTACCGCAGGTTCGTAAAAGACTATTCCAAGGTGATTCGCCCACTCTTGAACCTTACCCAGGGTTACCCTCCTACCAATTGTAAATACAAAAAAGGGTCCGTTAAAGAACCAGAAAAAGTATACTTCCACCCAGGTGAACTCTTCGGGCCCTGCTGGACACTGACTGTGAAACAGCTTTCCTTGAGATCATATACCAGCTCACATGCCCCAATCTTAGCATATGCTGACCCCACCAAACCCTATGTGCTGCATATGGACGTTAGTCTGCAGGGTCTAGGAGCGGTGCTGTATCAAGACCATGAGGATGGCCTGAGACCAGTAGCTTTCACCAGTAGGAGCTTGACCCCGTCTGAACGAAACTACCCTGTGCATAAGTTGGAGTTCCTTGCAGTAAAATGGGCCATCATTGACCAGTTTCATGAATACCTCTATGGGGCAAAGATATTGGTGAAGACTGACAATAACCCATTGGCCTATGTACAGACTTCAGCTAAGTTAGATACCACTGGGCACCGGTGGCTTTCTGCTTTATCAACCTATGATTATGCTGTAAAATACAGACCGGACCTGAACCATATTGATGCTGATGCCCTATCACGAAGGCCTACTTCCACGAGTGATTGGGTCAGGTTGTCTGAACCTGACATTCCAGCATTGTGCCAAAAGTTTGATAGAGATGAACAGATGTCTGCTGACACAGTGGACTGTTTAGTAGATTGCTTGGGCCCTTCTGACACCTGCATACCAGCTGCTTATTGCCACTTCTCTGCTCTAGATATTAGTGCACTACCTCAATTTGACAATGACCGCATTCAGTGGGCTCAGTCCCAAGATCCTGTGATTCAGCCAGCACTTGGTACCCTGCATGCGGGGAAAGATGTGTCTAAGTTACATTCCACTGACTTGCGAACTGCTTTATTGTTTAAAGAAGGCCCCAGATTGAAGTTGCTCAATCAGTTGTTATATATAGAGAGAGGCAGTAGATCATAGTGACAAAGCAGACATGCAACAATTGGTCCCGCCCACAGTCTTTAAAGATTTGGTACTGAGGTCCCTTCACAATCACTTGGGGCAGCTCGGTATTGACAGAACCCTTGACCTGATATGATCTCGTTTCTACTGGCCCAAAATGGGAGCCGATGTTGAGCACCTTGCAAAGACTTGTAGTCGCTACCTGCAAAGAAAAGCCCTGCCTCAAAGAGCTGCCCCCCCTTGTTAATATTACTACCAGCACCCCCATGGAACTAGTCTGCATAGACTTCTTATGTTTAGAACCTGATCAGCGGAACATTGGCAATGTGTTAGTGGTTATGGATCATTTCACATAATATGCACAAGCTTTTCCTACCAAAGATTAAAAGGCATCTACTGTAGCCAAGGTGCTAGTGGAAAATTTCTTCGTCCACTATGGTGCCCTCCAGTGGATCCACTCTGACCAGGGCAGAGACTTTGAGAGTTGACTAATCAAAGAAATGCTCTCTCTCTATGGGGGGTGTGAAAGTCAAGAACCACCCCTTGTCACACGAAGGGAGACCCTCAACCAGAACGTTTTAACCGCACCCTTCTAGACATGCTGAGCACTCTCCACCCAAAAGAAAAGCATAAATGGAGCCAGCAGATTAGCACCTTGGTAGACGCATACAATTGCACAAAAAATTATGCTACTGGGTTCTCCCCCTACTGCCTCATGTTTGGGAGACAGACCCAGCTGCCAGTTGATGTCTGTTTTGGGGTCTCTCCAGATGGTGTCCGAGCGAAAACTACTTGCAATATGTATTAACCCCTTGTCACCGGGGTTACTAGAATCCCACTTAGAACTAGTGGCGATGGAAATTCAGCTTGTGAGACACCAGTTAAATGGGTTTCACACTGTCTTACTCTGTCCTCAGTCTCCAGCTGAGCTGGAGGATGACATCACAATAGAATTCTCGTAGCAGCATAAGCCACACTGGAATGCTGCAGGGAGTTAAGTTAGAACATTGGGGATTTCAAAGTTAGTCTTCAGCCAGACTCTGGAGAAGGAGGAGGTGTGCTGCAGTTGGCAGTTCCTCAGAACCAAGCTCTGTCATAGAGCTACACCAGAAAGTGGGTAGTGTGTTCTCACACTAGAGAAGAACGTAGAAGAGACTGAAAGAAGTGGTAGAGACCGCTCCCCAAGTTGTTCCAGTGACTATCCCCAGAGGGATGGGGAAAACAGCATTTTAGGGGCAACCCCTGGCCCTGCTTGGAAAAGGGAAAAAGCTGCCTGACAGAAGAAATTGTACTGAGGTGGAGATCACGTGATGCAGGCTCACAGGTAGTTGTACTCTCCACATCTCCCACTCACCGAGGCTTTAATTAATCTTTAAACATGCTTTAACTATGAAAATTGAAAAGAAAAGTGCAGCTAAGAAGACAAACAGTGTGTTACGCTACTCGGTTGCAGTTTCTTTACCTAGCATGGAAGTAGAGATGAGGCAAGCACTGCCAAAACACATGCCTCCTTCCACGCCAGAAAAAGCCACTAAAAAAACAAGACCGCAAGCCGCCTTGGCAGAATGTATCTCTCAAAGCCAGGATCCTAATGTTCTAACAGCGGACAGGTTCTTGACGGAGTTCAAGCCGTTTTGCGAAGAACTCCGATAGTTAACTGCTGAGTTTAAATCCATGGCCACGGCTCTGAAAAATGTATCGACAAGAGTCAGAGACAATAAGGCACGTATTGTATGGGTGGAAAAGCATCTGAGGGGAGAATTGAACCAGAGCTTGTGTCAACAAGGCAGAAGATGGCTCGATTGGAGTCAAGATCGAAGACTTAGAGGGTGCAGTAGGCACAACAGTGTGGTGCTTATAGGTCTGCCGGAGAAAGAAGAGGGTCCGACGCAATTCTCTTTGTCCAAAACTGGTTGGCGGGTTGGTCGGTCCCTCCCATATGGTGCGTCCTTACTCACAGAGTGAGCTTACCGAGCCTAGCACCGATTCCAGCAGCAGGTGCCCCCTGACCTCTAATAGTCTTATTTTTGAACTATCTGGAGAGGCAGCACTTCTTGGACGAAAGTCTGGAGCTTAGAGGAAATAAAATGGGGCGAAGTCCAGTTAAGGATCACGAAGATCTCCCGTGTCTGTTCAGCAGCGTAGAGATTTTTTCATCCCTCTAGTCAACAAGTTGGTACCAGCGGAGATTAAGTTCAAAATGTTATATGCCTGAAACTCCAGGTTCTGGTAGATGGCACTTGGTCCGGCTTTGAAGATCTGAAGACCGCAGAAGCACTCTGAAAGTAGCATTCCCCAATTTATTTAGTGAGTGCTGAAGTGGGTGCATTGGTGCTGTAAATCTATTTGAGTTGGTATGATCGTTTGCTGCCATCTGTAAAGGAAAGGAAAGATGTCCACCCTGTTTAGTGCTCAGTCCACCGCAAGTGCCAGAGTTTGTGCACCAGATCATTATCGCAGATATTAAATGGATCTGCACAGAGAAGGCTACATCGTGCATTCCCTTTTCCAAAAGATCATGGTGTATGTTAGCTCGGTATGGTCTTAATGTTGTCCTTGGGCAGGCTAACAGTGCAGCTGTTGCTTGTTTTATGGTGTTCCCCACAGTAATGCACAATTGCCCTGCAAGTTTATCGTCGCTCCTGTACCTGGCTGGTTATGAGATGTGCCCCAGAAGCTAATTTAAGAGAGAGCTGCACCCTAACTGGATGGCAGATCGCTCTAAAGGAATTCTGGTGCTACACAGTTTTGCCCGAAGGAATTGCCACTCGCTGCTCCCTGAAAAGGTACAAACTGTTTTCCAAGCAGGAGTGAGCTCATATAACTAATCCACGGTGGACTATGTCTGCTTGACTTTTGGCTCCCCTACACAAAATCATTGCCTTAATAATTAAGGCTTAATTGAACAGATTAACGGGGTGATAATTGTACAAGTTACAGTGTATTGTATAGGATAGTGCTACGATATGGTAACTAATATAGCACTCTTTATTTTTGCAGTTTGGAGGGGCACTTAGATAAATCCATGTTAATTTCAAAGTTGTAGTTCTGATATTATTAAAAGATAGCTCCAGTAGGGAATCCATGTGTTCTGCCCCTTCACGTATGGTTTTGCCTTTTTGTTGCACTCTCGTAAGGCATGCCTGCACACAGGAGTGTTATTGATTATTAAATGACTGGATCTGTTCAGGTATTAGATTCCGATTCCTATGTCCAAGATTGCTGTTGGAATCTTTGTAGAGGGAGGAGTTTTTCTCCCTTTTTTTTTGCCTTTTGACCTCTCTTTTCTTTGTTATGCTCCTGTTTTAAAGGAACTCTGGGTATACTAGCTTTAAGGATCCAACACCTGCATATGCTGGACTAATGGGCTGAGTGTCATCCATAGTACAAGGCTTCCTATAGTAATCATAGCCGTATGGCAAGTATTAACAATTTTATTTTCCATTTTACTGGTTTGGGGCGCTTAGAAAAATCTATTTGCTCAATTAAGTTTACTAATTGTGGCCATAAGGTTTTCTGGAGGTTTTGTTTACTTAAATTTAATACAAACTAATGGCTACAAGAGGTTGCCCTGGGATAAGTTATTAGTTTATTATTCAGTCAGACTTAGACTGTGGGCCAGATATTCAAACTGTGCCATTTTGTGAGGCAAGCCCCAGCGCCACTCCAAAATAGTTCTTGAGGGGGTGTGGCCAGGGCAATATTCAATGGAGTTGCGCTGGCACAACTTTACGAATAACGCCCCTAGCCACTCCACTGTGCATGGTGCAGTGGAACTGCGCCAGTGCAAGTGGTCAGAGTGGAGCACTGAGATGCGGTGGTGCAAGTTCTATTGCGCCATGCACAGCACCTGCGATATTCAAAGGGCAATGCAAATGGGCCCATAATTTATGCAAGGCACAGAGGGGACATTTGCATCTAACTCACGGACTCATTTGCATTCCATTAGCATGCAGGTGTGACGGATCCTCGACGACTTGCGCCTGGCGCCCTGCCAGGCAGCAGCCATCGGGACCAACGCCCCTGCAGCCCGATCGCGGGAATAATAGTAATCCCCTCTACATTAGCCCGATCACGGGCATAATAGTATTCCCCATTAGCCCGATCACGGGCATAATAGTATCCCCCATTAGCCCGATTGCAGGAATAATAGTAGTCTCCCCATTAGCCCGATCGTGGGCATAATTCCCCCATTAGCCTGATCGCAGGCATAATAGTAGTCCCCATTAGCCCGATTGCGGTCATAACTGAAACTTTCCTCCCCGAGTAGCCCGATTGAGGGCATCAGACCTCTCCCAACAAAGTCAATATCCCATGGTGGTCAGTGGACCATGAGAATCCGATTGGGTGGTATCCTCACCCCCACATCAGAAATCCCTGGTGATTCAGTGGCCCCTTGCCCACCCACTTGAGCCCCACCACCCGCTCCCCATCAGCTGGTGAGTGTGCAACTCACCGCCTGCCGTAGCCGCTACCGACTGACAGCTTCAGTAGGGCTGCACACTCATTGGTTCAGAGCATGAGCCATCGGGCGTGCAGCCTATACCATAAATAAGTTGTCCAGATATGTGAATGAATGAGAATTATTCACATATCTGGACTGACTTAGAGTTGGAAGCTGCATGCCCATTGGCTCATGCTCTAAACCAATGGGGCGCAGCCCTACCGAGCTGTCAGTCGGCAGGCGGGCGGGTGGTGGTGGTGGTGCTGCTGTCACGCTGACGGGGGAGCAGGTGGTGGGGTCCGTGGCTGGGTGGGTGGGGCCACTAGATCACCAGGGATTTTGATGGGGGTGAGGATGCCACCCATGATCGGCTTCTCGCGGTCCACTGGACCACCAGGGATATTGGACTTTGGGGAGGTCTGATGCCCGTGATCAGGCTACCGGGGAGACTACTTTATGCCCGCGATCGGGCTAATGGGGAGATTACATTATGCCCGCGATTGGGCTAATGGGGAGATTACTTTATGCCCGCCATCGGGCTAATGGGGGTTACCTTCAGCCAGTGATCAGGGCATGGGGGGGCACTGCCAGGTGCGGCGTGAACAAGTCCAGGGCCACCCACAGGTGGCAGCTGCTGTGTTGTGCCCTGCAATGCGGCAGCTCACCTGTGGGTGGCCCTCAACTTGTTCCTTTTTTTTCAGCATAACTTTGTGCAGGCGCAGGTAGGGGTTGCACCTGCATAACTCTGCATGGCCTGGGCTGAATATCAGGCTGTGCAGTTTATGCATGGGCACGCCCCCACCTGTGCCTGCATACATTACTAATGGCGCCCGGCACATTGGGATTTGTGCAGGGCACTTTTCCCTTTAAATATCGCAACGGAGACATCAGTGGGTTGTGCAACGATTAACACTGTTGTGCCATGCAGCAACCCTTTGAATATCTGGGCCTGTGTGTACAAATGATTCACCTAAGAATTTTTATTTTAGTTTCTCAGATATTTTTATAAGGCTGTGATTAATAAGTGTGCATTTTTCTAGCCAATGAATACTTCTCTTGCATTTCATTTAAAGGTTATTAGGGTTCAAATTAATATCAGGTCTTGGATTTAGGGTTCAAGATAGGTAGTATTTCGTAATGTTAAAAGTGGTGGAAGGGATAGAGGGTATTCGTGGTTTCTGTAGATCACGTTCCTTGATATTATTAAGTTGAGAAGATGGGGGGTGTTTTTGGCCCTTTTGGCCAACAGGGTTATGTTAAGTCTAGGAGTTCAAGGGTTTAAATGTAAGTCTGCAGGGTTATGGGGTGGTAGGATCCAAAGGGTTTAAGGGTTTGGGGAAGGGGTGGGCAGGGGAGGGACAACTCAGCTGGATGCTAGTAAGGTTAGAGGTAGACTATTGTATTCTGAGTTTTAAAAATAAGAAATGGCGGGAGGTTTAAAACTACTTACGTGGAATATTAGAGGTGCCAGAAAGAAAGTTAAATGTTATCAGATTTTAAAACATAATGAATGTTTAAAAGGAGCTGTCACATTCCTACAAGAAACCCACTTAGTGATCTCGGAGGGTTTACTTCTGAGAAGGCAATTGGTAGATCAAGTCTTCAATGCGGGGGATAACACCCAAAGTAGAGGGGTAGCTATACTATTTTCCCGGAGTACTCCCTTGAATTGTGAACTTTGCATTCAGGACCCAGACGGCAGATATTTAATTTTGAAAGGTTTACTAGACTGCAGGAGATTGTGCTCTGCTGTGTTTATGGTCCCAGTTCTGACTCCCCAGCTTTTTTTCATAGACTACTTAAAGAGTTACTTCCTTATGTTTCCTTTCCACTAATTTTGGGAGGAGATTGAACCCTCTCATTTACCCCTGAACTGGATAGATCAGGGGTCAGAAAATCTGGTCTCTTGCCTGCTCAGAGAGCCCTCCGAGATCTAACTGATCATTTAGGTCTGATGGACCCATGAAGGGTCCTGTATCCTTCCTTGAAAGAGTATACTTTTAGGTCCTCTGTTCACAGCCCGTCCGCCAGAATAGACTACTTTTTAATTAGTCATAATTTCTTGTCAAGGATTATGGATAGTGCTATAGAACCCAGTGTCATCTCAGATCGTGCAGTGGTGTGGTGTTCACTAAACTTGACTCCCAATGTTCCCAAAGAAACTATATGGAAGTTTAATAATCAGTTACTGAGAGATGAGGGTGTTATTAAGGATATTTCAAAGGCAGTTGATCAGTATATGGAGGTTAATCTTGGCTCGACTGTCAGAATAGACTTAGAATGGTGTGCCATGAAGTGTGTAATAAGGGGAGAAATGATCAGAATAGCCTCCTACAAGAAAAAGATGAAACAACAAGAAGCCCTCACACTACTTAGTAAAATTTGATATTTAGAAAAAGCATTATCACCCTCCACCCCAGATGAGGACAAACTGAAACTGATGGGTTTAAGGGCTCAGTATAGCTCCTCCTGCTAAGTAAAGCAGAATATGCAATAATGCACACTCACGATTAACTATGTGGATCATAGGTAAAAATCTGGAAAGTTGTTGGCCCTTTGGTTAAAAAAAAAACAAGAAGCTTCCAGAATAATTAGAGTATCAGGTCTAGGTTAGATAACACTATACAAGTGAACCCTAAAAGAATAGTACAGGAATCTGTAACTTATTACAAGGACTTGTATGGACCCATGTCTAACCCCTGAAAACAACATTTAGATAAATATTTAGAGACCTCTCTCTCTGCCACAGATATCAGCAGCACAGAAGTCAGCTCTGATGGTGCCTATAATTGATATAGAAGCTGAGAAAAAATAAACTCCTCCTTCGGATAAGGCTCCGTCCTGACGAGGTTTTCACCCAATTTCTATAAATCTTTTGTAAACAATTGACTCCTTGGCTAGGCTGTTGTTTAAGAGGTTTCTAGATGGGGAAGTAATGGATGACAGCTTCCTGGAGGCCCTAATTATTGTTTTACACAAGCCAGAGCGAGACTCAGAAATGGTAACTAATTATAGAACTATCTCTTTATTGAATTACAATATGAAAATTATTGCTAAATTGTTAGCAAACAGACTCATGGAGGTTATGCTCACCATAATTCACTTAGACCAAGTAGGATTTATGAAGGGAGGAACTCCTCAGGACATTTGAGAAAACTATCACACATTTTCTCCGTGTTCAGGGACTCCAATGCTAGCTGGTCTACTGTCCTTGGACGAGGAGAAAGCTTTTGATAGAGTGGATTGGGGCTTCTTGTTTTCCACATGGAGTAAATTTGGATTTCCAAAGGAATACATTAGCTGGATTGCTTTTTTCTATAAGAATCCCAAAGTTCGTATTTATTGTAATGAGTTTTCTCGAGAGGTTCCTTCTCCATTCAGGTATCACTCATAAGGGTGCCCATTATCTCAACTCCTTTTCAATATCTATTTGGAGCCTTTACTTGTCAAACTCAGGAACTCTCCTTGATTCTGGGCATACCTCTGTATGGGTCTGATTTCAAACTATCGGCATATGCAGATGATATTCTGCTTCACTCCATCAATCCGTCTAGGCGTTGAGGCTTCCCTGAAAATTATTCTAGAATTTGAACTATTCTAATTATAGAATTAATTTGGACAAAAGCATGGTCTTCCCATTAAACTATAGACTGTTAGATTGTTAAAAAGCAATATTCTACATTGTGACTTCAATGGTCCCCTAAACATTTAAAATATCTGGGCATTTATCTCACCAGATCAGACTCCCTCACTAAGAAACTAAATCTCGATGATACTCTGTCTGCTATACAACAAGATTTCGCTAGGTGGTCATCCCTTTCTATCTCTATTTGGGGGCGCATTAATATAGTCAAAATGAATGTCCTGCCAACGTTATTCTACCCGTTACATATGTTTAATGGCTGGTTGCTGATTAAATGGTTCAGGAAAATCCATTCTATCGTCTCTTCCTTCATATGGGCTGCTAAGCCCCCAAGAAGAGTTTACCAGAAGTTGACTGCGCCCAAGGCTGGAGGCAGTTTGAGATTACCTCATTTAGGGGGTTACTATTGGGCTAGTCAGATCTCTAAATATATGAAATGGATGACCAATGATGTAACATTAGCTAACTTGCCATATGTCCCACCGTGGCTAATACTTGAGAAAACAATGTTGCTGAGCACATCTACATATATATCTATGTTATATAGCACACTTTAAAATCTACTGGTTAATATCTCCCGTTCTCCCACAGAGGTGTCGCTAAAATCCATACCCAATTATGTAATTTTTTAAAGTGTAAACACACTCAGGACTGAACCAGCCATTAGTAGAGAACCCAAACATCAAGATAGAAAACAAGACTATTCTAAACTCTGGATTCCTCAGTTCCAGCACACAAAATTAAAAGATTTCTAGACCCAGAGGGAAATGTCTCCCGGTGTTGGATATCTTTAACAAATATTCATTAAACAAGGGACAAATGTTCAGCACATAACAAATATCCTCGTCTCTGAACCGGCTAAGTAGATATCTGGTCACAGAGGACAAGTTTAGTGAATTCTGTACCTCCTTAGCAGAAGTGGTACACCTTCCCCATGCAATAGCTCAGGTGTATAGTTCCCTCTTGATGCAGGCACCTATTACTCAAGAAGGAGGCCTGAAATACTGGATTAGACAATTCCAGATCCTAGCATTGACTGGTGTAAAAATCTGGGAAGATACATACATTTAGAAACATAAATTTGACGGCAGATAAGGACCGCTTGGCCCACCCAGTCTGCCCATTTCCCTACCTAATGGATAAGCTGCAGATCCTAGTTAACAAGCAGCTTACTTCTTTCTAGCCCCACCCCCTAGAACTGCCTCATGACTGTCCCATGCATGCTTGAATTCAACCACTGTTTTTGACTCCACAGCCTCCTCCGGAAGGCCATTCCACACCAGAGTTGGCTATCTGTGAAAAAATACTTCCTTACATTACCTCTCAGCTGCCCCCCCATCTTCAAATTGTGCCCCCTTGTTCTTGCATACCTCTTTTTTTGAAAGATGCTACCCTCTTGGACTTTGTTGATTCCCTTGAGGTACTTGAAAGTTTTACTATGTCCCCCTCTCCTCCTTTCCTCGAGGCTATACATATAAAGCTCCTTTAGTCTTTCTTCATATGTCTTCCTGTGCAGACCCTGCACCATTTTAGTTGCCCTCCTCTGGACAGCTTCCATCCTGTCTATGTCCTTGCGGAGATTGGGTCTCCAGAACTGCATGAGGTACTCCAGATGGGGTCTCACCAGCTGTCTGTACAAAGGGATAACAACTTCCTATTTTCTACTGGTGATGCCTCTCCCTATGCATCCCAGTATCCCCAGCCCTCCTTACTGCCCTCTCACATTGCTTTCCCACCTTTAAGTCATCTGATATGACTACCCCCAGGTCCCTTTCCATTTTGTTGTTGTTAGTATCTCACCCCCATTTGTACTCTTCCCTGGGTTTTGTTTCCAGGTGCATTACCTTGCACTTCTTAGCATTGAATTTAAGCTGATACATTTGACCATTCCTCTAACCTTGCCAAGTCCCTTCTCATCCTTTCCACCACACCTTGTGCATCAACTCTGTTGCAGATCTTTGTGTCATCTGTAAAGAGATACTTTTCCTTCAGTCCCTCTGCAATGATGCTTATGAAGACATTGAAGAGGACCGGTCCTAATATGAACCCTGCGGTACCCCACTAGTAACCCCCCTTTCTTCAGAGTGGACTCCATTTACTATTACCCTCTGTGTCCTATTCTCCAGCCAATTATTTACCCAGGCTATCATCTTGGGACCCGCTCCCAGGCTGGCTAACTTGTATATTAATCTTTTGTGTGGGACTGTGTCAAATGCCTTGCTAAAGTCTAGGTAGGCCATGTCCACAGCCCTCCTGATCTACTACTTTGGTCACCCAGTCAAAGAAATCTATTAGATTCATCTGGCATGACCTTCCCACTGTGAATCCATGCTGCCTTGGGTTCTGTACCCTCTGGCCTCTAGGTACTCAACAATTCTTTCCTTCAGAAGTGATTCCATCATTTTCCCTATCACTGAGGTTAAACTAACAGGTCTGTAGTTTCTGCTTCCTGCCCTGCTCCCACTTTTATGAAGGGGAATCACATCTGCCCTCCCTCCAGTCCTCATGTACCACCCCATCCTCCCATGATTTATTAAAGAGGTAGCCAGTGGTGTCACTAGTTCTACCTTTCTTAGTTCTTTTAGAATTCTGGGATGAATCCCATCAGGCCCCATTACTTTGTCCACATTCAGTTTTAAGAGTTATTTCAGAGCCCTTTCTTCTGTAAATGGGCTGGTATCAACTTCTGTATCCAGAGTGTTTCTATTGTTTGTTTTAGGTACCTCCCCCTCTTCATTTGTAAATACTGAGCAAAAATATTTGTTTAGTGTTTCTGCCTTTTCACAGTCACCCTCTGCCCACCCCTCACCCCCCATTAAGCCTCACTATCCCTCCCTTGGTCTTACTTGGCTCCCTGATGTACCTAAAAAAGGTTTTATCCCCTTTCTTAACTGAGTTGGCTATCTTTTCCCCAGTTCGGCCTTTGCTGTTCTGACTGCCTTCCCAGCTTCCTTTGCTTTAACTGACACAATTCTCTGCCCTGCTCCTTCTGTGATTCCTTTTACTTTCTATCTCAAGACAGGTTGAGACTTACACAATTTCAATTTCTACATAATTTATATTAGGCGCCTCAAACTTTTTGAGATAGGTAAATCCTCAACCCCAACTTGTACTAGGTGCAAAATGGAAGAAGGTTCCTCTCATCATATGTTCTGGGACTGTCCCTCTGTCCAGGACCTCTGGAAGGAAGTCTGACAGAAAGCTGACCCTTTGTTAGGACTAGAGGATTTGTTTATACCAGAGATTTGTCTCATAGGGAATTATTCCAAGGTGCAGGTTAGAACGCATAGATATCATATGGCAATGATCTCCTTAACACTTAAGAAGCTTGTCTTAAGGCATTGATTTGACACCCAAAAGCTTTCTTATATAGAATGGCTCCAAGACCTTTTGTTTAATCTGAGGGTGGAACAATCTAGAACATATCCGGGCCACTTCTCCTCCAGATATAAAAAGATATGGGCCGGGATGCACGCTGTTTACATGTTATAAGTTGGAGTTCCATTGGCTTAAGGTGCTTTGAGGTTTTGAGTTGTTCTTCTAATAGTGGATGGTCACTCTCTATCAAGACATCAGCCCAGTGCATTTCCTTGTTGTCCTTCTGGTTTCAAGGTAAAATGGTATGAATATACATCCAGCTGGGGTGGGCTGGGAGGGAGGAGAGGATTGTTTTAAGGTGGTAGGGGGAAGGTAACAGCAGGGGTAGGTTGTATGGGGTGGAGACATGTCACAATATTTTCTATGTTTGTATTATTGCCTGTATGGGCACTCATGTCCTCTGTTTACTGTGCCATGTCATTTGATGTATGTCTGAAAATAGCAATAAAAGGCGCATTTAAAAAAGAATTGTACTGAGGTTCCAGAGAATCTGTGTTTTGTGGGAAGAAGCCTGGGGCACCTGCAAACCATGGTGAGTCTGTTTGAAATAGAGCCCATGTTTTCACCAAGACGGAGTTGTGTAAAAGTAATTGCCTACTGTGGGGTCAGGAGAAGACTAGCCAAGTACAGTGCTTTTAACTTTGTGTATGGCTTGGAAGAATCTGAGACAGTGGGGGTCTAAGGAATAGCTATAACCACTAACAGAACTGTTTGAGTCAGGACACCACCTATATACAGAGTAGAATGTTGAATGTGTCATACGCTTGAGATAGCATCCACAACCAGTAGTTCTAAAGAAAGGTGTTGCTCCAAATGAATGGCGGGTATGGATTTGGGAACAAGACATGGGAGATCCCCATCTGGAATAACCAGGTTTACCTCCACGGATTCACTTTGGGCACCTATAGATTTCTCTCCTAGTCCACTTGGCCAGTGTCTGCAGAAAGTACCCAGATGTAGGATTAAGGATGTTTTCCTTTAGAGCTAGAAAGTGCTCATGGGTGGTTGAGGAGCCACCATCAAACTCTATGCTTTATGGAAAAGTGTCCAAGGACTAACCATGTCAAGGAATCCAAGTAGAAGAAGTACCAGTTCAGGCTGTGTGAGTCCTGTTGTGTTCAGAACCTGAGGGTATTGTGTAGTAAAGAAGATGTGCTCTGACCTCTGTGAATCTGCATTTCCAGTGAGTGAAGCCCTGTGGGGGTCCATCTTGCTTTGTTATTCTGGTGTTGAAGTGAATAAAAGCCATACTCTAGAATACCATTCCTGGATTGGACATTCTCAGTTATTGCTTCTGTAATTGGAGTTACTTGGGTGCCCCTGACCAGAAGTACAAACCTAGCCATGATGCTGAGAAAATGTTTTCTCCCCGAACCTAGGCTAGCCTTAGTAGTGCTTACAAAATAGAGACACCGTGCTAGAGGGCTTACATGTACAAAAACTGAAAGTTCAATTGAACCATACCTATCAACTGGCCCAGACAATGGCCGCCAAGAGAAATCTAGCCAACAAAGAGAGGCATGATAAAAAAGTAAAGGCTGAAGAGCTTCAACCTGGAGACCGTGTGTTGTTACACAATTTGGGACTGCATGGTAAACACTAAATTGCTGATCGGTGGCATCATCTTCCCCATGTAGTAGTTGGAAAGTTGGATGATTTACCTGTGTACAAGGTGCTCCCAGAGAACAACTCCAAAGCTGTCAAGACCATGCATGGTAACCACCTGCTACCTACTGACCAAGTCATAATTGAGGCTGAACAATCAGAGATTGATTCCCCTGGGCCAGTGACTCATGCTGGTGCAAGAAAGAGACAGAGTCAACCTACTCCAGTGGGTACAGATTTAAGGGTTACCCCCTCTTTTGAACTGAATCAGCTGTTTTGAGGTAACCCCATGATTAATTGTGGGGATGAAGCTGGGCCTTCTGGACTGCCTAACCACCCAGCTTTGTTCTTAGAGCCAATGCTCCCTGAAAGTGAAGTGCAAAGTATCATGTCTGAAGATGCTGAGTCTCTGTGCATTGTGGAACTGTATGATTGCCTGAGGGAAGGGCTGATGGAATGAGTCTTTCTGGTGACACACCAGAACTTGAAGAACACTGTGACAGTGCTGACCACCCCCCTTCAGTGCCTCAAAGCTTGACTGTGCCTGAGCCTTCACAAAATGAGTCAAGTATTGTAGGAATAGAGCCTACACAGCAAGGAGCTGACAGTGCTCCAAGTTTGGACATTCCCATCCAGGCAGAAGCACTCCTCACTAGTGATGAAAGCCCCAAGGATGTTACTGAAAATACAGAGACTGTGGTTGTTCCCCCCAGAAAGACTGGCCGAGCTGTTAAGCTAGTATTGCCTTTCACCTATGATTCTCCAGGGAGGCCTGTGGACTTGCCTTTCCATGTGGTTCACAAAGGGGTTTATGTCTCTTAGAGCTCACTGTCCAAACTGAGCCTAAGTGCCAATTCCAGGTTACTTGTTCTGCCCTCTCACCATGGTGCTCCTGCCCCATCCAGCCCCAAGTTAGTTGATAGGGAAGTGCTCCCTCTTGCATTGTTCAAGGTACAAGAAGTTATTACCTGATTTAGTATAGTAATGTTCAACTGACTTGTGTGAAATATGCCTAATGTATTGCCAGAATAGACAAAGTACTGAGAAATGTAGTGAATGTGTATAGTAAAGTAATAAGTTTATGTTAACTGATACATGATGGTACAGACTTGACATGGCTGCCAAGTTTTCTCCAGGCAGGGAAGGATGTAACCCCCCCTACAAATGGGGGTTCCCGAAAAGTCTTCCTTGAGCTTACCTAAATGCTCACTGCCAGGCTGGTGTCCTGTGTTTAGCAGTTTAAATGTGATTGCCAGAGAGTGCCTGTATCGCCTGTGTACTGTCTCTTAAGAGCTGCATGGATTGTAGCCTTAACTTGAGAGGGAGCTCTGCTGAAAGATGTAACTATTTGCTGAAAATCATTTAGAATGATAATGAAAATGTAGCTTGTCTAACCTGCCTTCTTTGTAGCAAGGACTGTTTTGTTTATCCCCACTACTTTGGCCGGGACTGCCAAACTGAACCAATCAGTACTGGTGGGACCAAAATGGAGCCGGATTACAGGACCTGTCTGGAGTCAGAATCTGTAGGAATTGTAGTTTTGGGCTTTTGGTGCCTTTTACACCTGAAGAGGGAGCTCCAGTTGTGACTGACAGATGAATCAGCCAATTAAACCTTTTGGATCTTGGGGAAATTGCCAGGCTTGTTGCAGTTTGAATCAGATCTAAGTTGGGAGCTGAAGAAGCAAGATCTCAATACAGACTTTGTGGAAAGGCCTGAGTTTTGGCCTGCATGCCTACCTGCTGCCCCTGAGAGGGAGAAGAGAATCAGCTCGGACTGAATCTGAGACTGTGAGAACAAAGTAAGCCACTGAGTTGTGACCAGGATCAACCTGAAGAAGACCGAAGATTTTGTTGAATGCGATTGGCCTGTCGGGATTTCCAGCTTCTTTTGAATCCCTGGTTTATGCAGAGACTTTGTGATCATGACCAGAGAGTGGTTTGTCTGGTACAGTAGAATTTCCCTACATGTAAATGTGCTGTGAGTTGTTAGTGGGTCGTGATTTGGTTCCCCACTGTGTGAACTGTGTTCTGCTTGCTGGAAGCTGTATGCAGCCCAAACGGACTGTATCCGAATTTGTCTCCATTTGGCCTGGGCCTTGCCACACTGGTCCAGCCAGACTACCTGCTGCTCAGAGAAAGCCATCGAAGAGAGACTTGCCTAGGGATAAGACCCCTGCTCCATGCTTGAACAGGAATGATGCCTCGGCGAATCGTGTGGGCCCTGCTTCTCCTGGCACTCCAGATCAACCACCTGCAGTCTCAATTTTCGTACAGCCTGTGTCCAGTCTTAGGTATCGTGAGTAATCATCAGGGTAGCTTTCTGCAACAACAGCCTAATCTGAAAGCGTGTCATCTTATTGTCTTGTTGTTTTCTTTTCATGAACTGAGCCCTCCGACTCCGGATTACATTTAGTGTGTGTGGTGCATGTTTTCTTCTATCACAGGGCCCCAACCAGCTGCAACGTTCCTGGCTAGCCCACCATTCTCCATCTGGGTACCCAGAGTGTGTGACTGTTTATGGACCCTGACGTGCATACATAACTGTTTGACTGATATAGCCTTTAAGCAAATTAACCTGATTACGCCCCTCCCTTGTTTAAGTCCCTTAAATAAATCAGATCTAACTCTTTTTTGCATTTACCCTGACTGTGGTTCCAGTTTGTGCAAGAGTACTGTACTGCTGTTATTTTCTGTGTATAATCTTGTTTTACAGGAGGTCCCCAGGGTCGAGCCACAGGAAAGCCCTGGTGGTAAGTTTTTATAGCGTGGGTGCTTATGTGGTGTGTCAGGGGTATTGTGAAAGTGATTATTATGTCTTGTTCCAGCCACTGGTAAGGGAAGAGGGGGTTAAAGTGTCCCGGAGGGCGTGTCCAGGTTAACTTGACCACTACCAACCCTGACCTCCAGGTGGAGGCACCATTTCAGAACTCAGGCCCTTAACCTGCTACTGGCCAAGCAGGCAGGGGTAGTAGCCCTTGGGATAGTGCCACCTAGGGGTTACAATTGGTACTTTACATAGCACAAGAAAGCACAGCAAAATTATCAGGAAGGGACTCCAACTAGCAGTACACATTTATTTTAAAGAAAATACAAAGAGGTGGACTGGCTCAACTTTAAGCATGCAATTCTGCTTAAAGTTGAGACAGTTCAAATTAATTCATGGACATCTGCATATGCTTCACATGATGCTTTGCATAACTGGGGTGTTGTGCAATTTGTGTTTTCTTTAAAATGTGGCTGTATTCCCAATTGTGACACACTAAGCTGAAAGCTTGTTTACAGGTGCAACCTGGGAGCACAGGGAAGTTAAGTGACTTGCTCAGGGTCACACAGTATGCAAGTGGGGGCTGTGGGATTCAAACTCAGGTCTCCAGATTTGCAGCTCGGAGCCTTAAACCACTGCGCTTATACTGCCTCAGAATTGGCTGTATGGCCAATATCCTCCAGGATAACCCACGCTCTGTGCATTTGCTCCTGGAGTTCTTTGTAGTCCACATATATGACTAGCAGGTGACACACCTCTCCTTTCATTCAGACACACTTACTTAAGTTAGCTGCAGCCTATTGGTTGATGTGCAGAGCTGTAAATGTGAAATATCAGGTTTGAATCCCTACTACCAGCCTATTGGACCCTGGTCAGGTCCCTTAAAGCAGTATTTGTTAGTTGTCAAATACTTCATCATGTATATTTTGTTGTTGTTGTTTTGTTTAGGATACATGTAGTTCTGACATCCTTAGCGTTATCATTGGTGTATTTTTAATTTTCTCAGATACTTGTAAAACAGCTTTTATCACTAATTTTTTATTTAATGACTCGAGTCAGTAAAGATGGTTGCCACTTTCAATTAAAAAATCTCTTCCAGCAAAATTGTATTTGACAGATTGTCTGCAATACATTTGTTATAATGTTTGCTGTTGTTTGTAACTTGTTTTGGAAATATCAATAAACATTTAATTTAATTGGTGTAACCCCCTACAAATGGGGGTTCCCAAAAGTCTTCCTTGAGCTTGAATAAATGCTCACTGCCAGGCTGGTGTCCTTTGTTTCCAGCAGTTTAAATGTGATTGCCAGAGAGTGCCTGTATAGCCTCTGTGTACTGTCTCTTTCAGAGCTGCCTGGATTGCAGTCATAAGTAATCTGAGAGGGAGCTCTGTTGAAAGATGTAACTATTTACTGAAAATCATTTAGAGTGATAATGATAATGTAGTCTGTCTAACCTGCCTTCTTTGCAGCAAGGACTGTTTTGTTTATCCCCACCACTTTGTCCCGGGACTGCCAAATTGCATCAATCAACACTGTTGGGACCTAAAATGGAGCTGGACTACAAGATCTGTCTGGAGTCAGAATCTGTAGGAATTGTAGTTTTGGGCTTTTGGTGCCTTTTTGTACCTGAAGGGGGAGCTCCTGTTGTGACTGACAGATGAATCAGCCAACCAAACCTTTTGGATCTTGAGGAAATTCCCAGACTTGCTGCAGTTTGAATCAGATCTAAGTTGGGAGCTGAAGAAGCAAAATCTCAATACAGTCTCTGTGGAAAGGCTTGAGTTTTGGTCTGCATGCCTGCTTGCTGCCCCTGAGATGGAGAAGAGAATCAGTTCGGACTGAATCAGAGTTTGTGAGAACAAAGTAGTCACTGAGTTGGACCAGGATCAACCTGAAGAAGACCAAAGATTTTGCTGATTGCATTGGCCTGTTATGATTTCCAGCTGCTTTTGAATCCTGGTTTATGCAGAGACTGCAATTGTGACCTGAGAGTGGTTCGCCTGGTACGGTAGAATTTCCTTACATGTAAATGTGCTGTGAGTTGTTAGTGGGTTGTGATTTGGTTCCCACTGTGTGAACTGTGTTCTGCTTGCTGGAAGCTGCATCCAGCACAAAATGGACTGTATCCGAATTTGTCTCCATTTGGCCTGGGCCTTGCCACACTTGGCCCAGCCAGACTACCCACTGCACAGAGAAAGCCATCGATGAGAGACCTGCCTGGGGATCAGCCCCCTGCTCCACGCTTGAACAGGAATGACGCCTCAATGAATTGTGTGGGCCCTGCTTCTACTGGCACTCCAGATCAACCACCTGCAGTTTCAGGTATCTTCTAGCCTGTGTCCAGTCTTAGGTATTGTGAGTAATCATCAGGTTAGCGCCCTGCAACAACAGCCTAATCTATAAGTGTGTCATCTGACTGTCCTGCTGTTTTCTTTTCACAAACTGAGCCTTCTGGCTCTGGATTACAATTATTGTGTGTGGTGCATGTTGTTTTCTTCCATCACAAGGCCCCAACCAGCTGCAACGTTCCTGGCTAGCCCACCATTCTCCATCTGGGTACCCAGAGTGTGTGACTGTTTATGGACCCTGAAGTGCATTTATAACTGTTTGGTTGATACAGTCTTTAAGCAAATTAACCTGATTACGCCCATCCCTTGTTTAAGTCCCTTAAATAAATCAGATCAAACTCTTTTTTGCTTTTACCCTGACTATGGTTCCAGTTTGTGCAAGAGTACTGTACTGCTGTTATTTGCTGTGTATAACCTTGTTTTACAGGGGGTCCTCAGGGTTGAGCCAGAGGGAAGCCCTGGTGGTAAGTGCAAATAGTGTGGATATGTGTGTGGTGCATCAGGGGTATTGTGAAAGTGATTATTGTGTATTGTTCCAGCCACTGTTAAGGAAAGAGGGGGGGTTACAGTGTCCCAGAGGGCTGTGCCAGGGTTAGCTTGATCACTACAAACCCTGACCTCCAGGTGGAGGCACCCATTTCAGAACTCAGGCTCCTAACCTGCTACTAGCCAAGCAGGTAGGGGTAGTAGCCTCTGGGATAGCGACCTAGGAATTACATTTGAGGCTCACCGCTGGATTTTGTGCCTTCTAGTGGCCAAAAATGATGAATTACTGTTAAAGATTAATGTCTACCCCAGTAGAAATGACTGTACATCAGTCGGTGGTGGTGTACTGGCAGGAGATTGACCCCAAAATGCTCTGCTTATACTGGATATTCCCTGGTACCAGTAAGGACACTGTATAGAGAGTACTCTCAAAGTTGAATGTTTAAAAACCCTTTGATGGTGGAGTCTGACAGGCTGATTTGATCGCCAAGCTTTCATAGCCTTAGTAGACTGCAATGACCTTGTGGACAGCTCTAAAGTGCCACAGACTATTGCCCCAGAAGGGGTTCCGGCTGCCTGGAGAATGATAACAAAAGACAGTAAAGACCCTGGGGAGGATGAGCTCCCACCATTATCTGAGACTTTTGAGGAGAAATCTGCTAAGTTGTTGCTGGAGGAAGGGAAAACTGTAGAGGACTATAAGAAACTATTCCTGCCACCAAGGATGTTCCTTCCCCTGTACCCTCCACTCCAGCACCTGTCACTGCCCGCCTTCTGTACCTGTGCCAATGCTGGCCCCTATATCTGTACCGCCATTAGTCACAACTCCTACCAAAGGCTGAGAATCTTTCGGCACCCTCCCCACCTCCCAGGGGAGGATGACTGGGGAAACATGGCTAGACTATGTTGCCCCTCTAGTACTTGAATGGCAATGCTCAGAAGCAAAGAAACAAAAGAGGTTGAGTGAGAGCCTCTGAGGTCTTGCCCTGGCTATCATCCATGCCAAGTGGTCCAATAACCCCGGAGCAACTGCACAGGACTATCTTGATGCATTGGTGAATGTGTATGGGAGCCCGGATTCAGATGAGGATCTGTGGTGGAGAGTAAGAAATGCTCAGCAGTACTCAGGGGAGGCATTGTCTGTGTATGTACCTCAGCTTGAAAAGCTGCTACAAGACTGCCTCAGAAAGGGTAGTTTGCCATCAAATGAATTAGGTCGAACTAGGCTGGACCGGATCCTTAAGTGTGCTCCATTTTCAGATTTGTTACTGCCTCAGTTGCGCCTTGCCACCTGACTGGAATCACCCCCCTCCTATGATGAGCTAATGAAAGAAATTCGGGGGGTTGAGCAAAGGCATGGGGGAATTGCACCCATATCTGCTGCTGCTGCACAAGTGACCAAGAGTGGTCAGCCAAGTGAGGCTCGGGGGCAAATGTTGGCACTTAACGAGCACTCTGAGAATGCAAAGGACTTCCCGCCCTGTGCCCAGCACTAGAAAGACGAGCTACCAAAGGAAGTCCAAGAATTGAAGACAGGTGGTTCTGCAAGGGTTTCCCACATGGAACAAGATTCTGGTCCTTTCAGGACGTGACTGCCATGGGAGTGGGAGTGCACCTCAGGCATCCGCTACCAAGGGTGGCTCAAGGCTGAGATCACCATATTGACTGCCCTCTAAAAGGAACTGCTAAGACATGTTTCACCACTCTCACTGCTGCAAGCAGATACTAGACCCCAATCTCTTACTACTGCTTCAGTTCCTCATACGATGTTCTCTCCAGAATGACCCAGGAGTCTATCATTTGTCTCAACTGTGGAAAGGATGGCCATATGAAAAGAGACTGCTGGTCTCAGAAGTACTTAGTAAGAGTAGTAAACAGACTCCAGGGGAGCTCCAAAAAGCAAATCAGTGACCAAGGGGTGCCCAAAATGACCGCAGCGAGGTTTTGAGAAACCCTAACTCAAATTTTTGTGGCTAAATTGTCTGTCAGGCCCTGCTACTGCCCGTCCAGACTGGTCCAAAATAATGGGCCCTTCAATGGAGACTACAGTGACTGTGAATGGTATTCATACTCGGGCTGTGCTTGACAGTGGTTCGCAAGTGACCACTGTATTCTAGGACTGATATGGCAAACACTTATCTGATGTGCCTTTGCAATCCCTGGAAGGCCTACATGTGTGGGACCTGAGCGACAGGTCTCATCCCTAGCTAGGGAATATCCACCTCTGGTTGTCTTTTCCTGCAACTGTAACTGGTGTAGAGGTGAGTAGAGACATTGGCCTAGTGTGTCCCCTAATGGACTGTATGATGGGGTACCCTGTTAGATGGGACAAATACACATGTGTTTGGGAGACTGGCACAACTCTGTCATGAGAAACAAGGGTGACAGACTGGGAGGACCCTGAGAATTCTGGCTCTGATCAAGAGGGCCTATGATTTGCAACAGAAGCCTAAGGAAGTAGACCAGGATGAACTGGTGGGGATTGTGTGGAAGAAGGATCCCAATTCAATGGTACTGGCCCACCCAATGTACCATTCAAGTGGGAGGTCCACCCTGGAAAGATATCAAGAACAAAATACTGATGTTGGATGTGCCAGACATTGGAAAATTGCCAGAAGGATTATTGATCAAGCCCAGCATCTTGCCTGCTCATGCCCATGCCTATGCACGATGAGTGATGGTTCAGATTCACAATGTGTCAGATCGGGAGATCAGGGTGAACAGAGGTGCACCCCAGCTAAGGTACACTGCGAGACACTGCAGTACTGCCCAGTAACAAGCACCCTGGTGAAAAGGAGAATGACCCCAGACTTTTTGACTTTGGTGACTCCCGTGTAGCTGAATGGAAGGCTAGAATTAGCAAGAGACTTGCCCAGAGAGACCAAGTGTTTTCATTGAAGGAATGGGATGAGGGATGTGTCCAGGCTGCGGAGCATCACACACACCTGCACGATGAACAGCCATTTTCGAGAGGTCCCATGCCTAGCCAAAGCAGACAGAGATGATGTGAGAAGACACCTGCAGGAAATGCTTGCTGCTAACGTGATACAAGAATCCAGGAGCCCATATGCCTCTCCCATTGTGGCTGTGCATAAGAAGAATGTGTCTGTGAGGATGTGTGTTGATTATCAAACCCTGAACTGGCGGACCATCCCAGACCAATACATATTGCCTTGTATACAAGATACCCTGGATTGCTTGAATGGGAGAAAATGCTTCTTGGTGTTGGACCTTCGCAGCGGATACTACCAGATCCCGATGGCCCCGGAAGACCATGAGAAAACAGCCTTCATCTGTCCATTGAGGTTCTATGAGTTTCTGAGGATGTCACAGGGGATATCAGGTGCCCCGGCCACCTTTCAGCCACTGATGGGATGTGGAGGTGGGAGGTATGAGCTTGCTGGAATGCCTGGTGTACTTGGACGATGTCATTGTGCTTGGGAGCACCTTAGAGGAGCATGAGAACTGACTGTTTAAAGTCCTAGACTGACTGGAAGACTTCGGCCTCAAGCTGTCCATTGACAAGTGCCAGTTTTTCCAAACCTCTGTGAAGTATGTGAGGCACATAGTATCTACAAAAGGGGATAGAGACTGATCCCAGTAAGGTTGAAGCACTGACTACTTGGCCCCAGTCCCATAATCTGAAAGAACTACAACATTTCCTGGGGTTCTGTGGCTACTACCGCAGGTTCGTAAAAGACTATTCCAAGGTGATTCGCCCACTCTTGAACCTTACCCAGGGTTACCCTCCTACCAATTGTAAATACAAAAAAGGGTCCGTTAAAGAACCAGAAAAAGTATACTTCCACCCAGGTGAACTCTTCGGGCCCTGCTGGACACTCGACTGTGAAACAGCTTTCCTTGAGATCATATACCAGCTCACACATGCCCCAATCTTCGCATATGCTGACCCCACCAAACCCTATGTGCTGCATATGGACGTTAGTCTGCAGGGTCTAGGAGCGGTGCTGTATCAAGACCATGAGGATGGCCTGAGACCAGTAGCTTTCACCAGTAGGAGCTTGACCCCGTCTGAACGAAACTACCCTGTGCATAAGTTGGAGTTCCTTGCAGTAAAATGGGCCATCATTGACCAGTTTCATGAATACCTCTATGGGGCAAAGATATTGGTGAAGACTGACAATAACCCATTGACCTATGTACAGACTTCAGCTAAGTTAGATGCCACTGGGCACCGTGGCTTTCTGCTTTATCAACCTATGATTATGCTGTAAAATACAGACCGGACCTGAACCATATTGATGCTGATGCCCTATCCACGAAGGCCTACTTCCACGAGTGATTGGGTCAGGTTGTCTGAACCTGACATTCCAGCATTGTGCCAAAAGTTTGATAGAGATGAACAGATGTCTGCTGACACAGTGGACTGTTTAGTAGATTGCTTGGGCCCTTCTGACACCTGCATACCAGCTGCTTATTGCCACTTCTCTGCTCTAGATATTAGTGCACTACCTCAATTTGACAATGACCGCATTCAGTGGGCTCAGTCCCAAGATCCTGTGATTCAGCCAGCACTTGGTACCCTGCATGCGGGGAAAGATGTGTCTAAGTTACATTCCACTGACTTGCGAACTGCTTTATTGTTTAAAGAAGGCCCCAGATTGAAGTTGCTCAATCAGTTGTTATATATAGAGAGAGGCAGTAGATCATAGTGACAAAGCAGACATGCAACAATTGGTCCAGCCCACAGTCTTTAAAGATTTGGTACTGAGGTCCTTCACAATCACTTGGGGCAGCTCGGTATTGACAGAACCCTTGACCTGATATGATCCTCGTTTCTACTGGCCCAAAATGGAGCCGATGTTGAGCACCTTGCAAAGACTTGTAGTCGCTACCTGCAAAGAAAAGCCCTGCCTCAAAGAGCTGCCCCCCCTTGTTAATATTACTACCAGCACCCCCATGGAACTAGTCTGCATAGACTTCTTGTGTTTAGAACCTGATCAGCGGAACATTGGCAATGTGTTAGTGGTTATGGATCATTTCACATGGTATGCACAAGCTTTTCCTACCAAAGATTAAAAGGCATCTACTGTAGCCAAGGTGCTAGTGGAAAATTTCTTCGTCCACTATGGTGCCCTCCAGTGGATCCACTCTGACCAGGGCAGAGACTTTGAGAGTTGACTAATCAAAGAAATGCTCTCTCTCTATGGGGGGTGTGAAAGTCAAGAACCACCCCTTGTCACACGAAGGGAGACCCTCAACCAGAACGTTTTAACCGCACCCTTCTAGACATGCTGAGCACTCTCCACCCAAAAGAAAAGCATAAATGGAGCCAGCAGATTAGCACCTTGGTAGACGCATACAATTGCACAAAAAATTATGCTACTGGGTTCTCCCCCTACTGCCTCATGTTTGGGAGACAGACCCAGCTGCCAGTTGATGTCTGTTTTGGGGTCTCTCCAGATGGTGTCCGAGCCGAAAACTACTTGCAATATGTATGTAACCCCCTTGTCACCCGGGGTTACTAGAATCCCACTTAGAACTAGTGGCAGGCATGGAAATTCAGCTTGTGAGACACCAGTTAAATGGGTTTCACACTGTCTTACTCTGTCCTCAGTCTCAGCTGAGCTGGAGGGATGACATCACAATAGAATTCTCGTAGCAGCATAAGCCACACTGGAATGCTGCAGCAGGGAGTTAAGTTAGAACATTGGGGATTTCAAAGTTAGTCTTCAGCCAGACTCCAGAGAAGGAGGAGGTGTGCTGCAGTTGGCAGTTCCTCAGAACCAAGCTCTGTCATAGAGCTACACCAGAAAGTGGGTAGTGTGTTCTCACACTAGAGAAGAACGCAGAAGAGACTGAAAGAAGTGGTAGAGACCGCTCCCCAAGTTGTTCCAGTGACTATCCCCAGAGGGATGGGGGAAAACAGCATTTTAGGGGCAACCCCCTGGCCCTGCTTGGAAAAGGGAAAAAGCTGCCTGACAGAAGAAATTGTACTGAGGTGGAGATCACGTGATGCAGGCTCACAGGTAGTTGTACTCTCCACATCTCCCACTCACTCGAGGCTTTAATTAATCTTTAAACATGCTTTAACTATGAAAATTGAAAAGAAAAGTGCAGCTAAGAAGACAAACAGTGTGTTACGCTACTCGGTTGCAGTTTCTTTACCTAGCATGGAAGTAGAGATGAGGCAAGCACTGCCAAAACACATGCCTCCTTCCACGCCAGAAAAAGCCACTAAAAAAACAAGACCGCAAGCCGCCTTGGCAGAATGTATCTCTCAAAGCCAGGATCCTAATGTTCTAACAGCGGACAGGTTCTTGACGGAGTTCAAGCCGTTTTGCGAAGAACTCCGATAGTTAACTGCTGAGTTTAAATCCATGGCCACGGCTCTGAAAAATGTATCGACAAGAGTCAGAGACAATAAGGCACGTATTGTATGGGTGGAAAAGCATCTGGGGAGAATTGAACCAGAGCTTGTGTCAACAAGGCAGAAGATGGCTCGATTGGAGTCGAAGATCGAAGACTTAGAGGGGTGCAGTAGGCACAACAGTGTGGTGCTTATAGGTCTGCCGGAGAAAGAAGAGGGGTCCGACGCAATTCTCTTTGTCCAAAAACTGGTTGCGAAGCTGGTCGGTCCCTCCCCATATGGTGCGTCTTACTCCACAGAGTGAGCTTACCGAGCCTAGCACCCGATTCCAGCAGCAGGTGCCCCCCCTTGACCTCTAATAGTCTTATTTTTGAACTATCTGGAGAGGCAGCACTTCTTGACGAAAGTCTGGAGCTTAGAGGAAATAAAATGGGGCGAAGTCCAGTTAAGGATCACGCAAGATCTCCCGGTGTCTGTTCAGCAGCGTAGAGATTTTTTTCATCCTCTAGTCAACAAGTTGGTACCAGCGGAGATTAAGTTCAAAATGTTATATGCCGTGAAACTCCAGGTTCTGGTAGATGGCACTTGGTCCGGCTTTGAAGATCTGAAGACCGCAGAAGCCACTCTGAAAGTAGCATTCCCCAATTTATTTAGTGAGTGCTGAAGTGGGGTGCATTGGTGCTGTAAATCTATTTGAGTTGGTATGATCGTTTGCTGCCATCTGTAAAGGAAAGGAAAGATGTCCACCCTGTTTAGTGCTCAGTCCACCGCAAGTGCCAGAGTTTGTGCACCAGATCATTATCGCAGATATTAAATGGATCTGCACAGAGAAGGCTACATCGTGCATTCCCTTTTCCAAAAGATCATGGTGTATGTTAGCTCGGTATGGTCTTAATGTTGTCCTTGGGCAGGCTAACAGTGCAGCTGTTGCTTGTTTTATGGTGTTCCCCACAGTAATGCACAATTGCCCTGCAAGTATTATCGTCGCTCCTGTACCTGGCAGTTATGAGATGTGCCCCGAGAAGCTAATTTAAGGAGACAGCTGCACTCCCTAACTGGATGGCAGATCGCTCTAAAGGAATTCTGGTGCTACACAGTTTTGCTCGAAGGAATTGCCACTCGCTGCTCCCTGAAAAGGTACAAACTGTTTTCCAAGCAGGAGTGAGCTCATATAACTAATCCACGGTGGACTATGTCTGCTTGACTTTTGGCTCCCCTACACAAAATCATTGCCTTAATAATTAAGGCTTAATTGAACAGATTAACGGGGTGATAATTGTACAAGTTACAGTGTATTGTATAGGATAGTGCTACGATATGGTAACTAATATAGCACTCTTTATTTTTGCAGTTTGGAGGGGCACTTAGATAAATCCATGTTAATTTCAAAGTTGTAGTTCTGATATTATTAAAAGATAGCTCCAGTAGGGAATCCATGTGTTCTGCCCCCTTCACGATGGTTTTGCCTTTTGTTGCACTCTGCGAAGGCATGCCTGCACACAGGAGTGTTATTGATTATTAAATGACTGGATCTGTTCAGGTATTAGATTCCCGATTCCTATGTCCAAGATTGCTGTTGGAATCTTTGTAGAGGGAGGGAGTTTTTCTCCCCCTTTTTTTTTTGCCTTTTGACCCCCTCTTTTTCTTTGTTATGCTCCTGTTTTAAAGGAACTCTGGGTATACTAGCGTTTTAAGGATCCAACACCTGCATATGCTGGACTAATGGGCTGAGTGTCATCCATAGTACAAGGCTTCCTATAGTAATCATAGCCGTATGGCAAGTATTAACAATTTTATTTTCCATTTTACTGGTTTGGGGGCGTTTAAGCAAAAAATCTATTTGCTCAATTAAGTTTACTAATTGTGGCCATAAGGTTTTCTGGAGGTTTTGTTTACTTAAATTTAATACAAACTAATGGCTACAAGAGGTTGCCCTGGGATAAGTTATTAGTTTATTATTCAGTCAGACTTAGACTGTGTGGCCCAGATATTCAAACTGTGCCATTTTGTGGGGCAAGCCCCAGCGCCACTCAAAATAGTTGCGCAGGGGTGTGGCCAGGGCAATATTCAATGGAGTTGCGCTATGGCACAACTTCCTTGAATATCGCCCCCTGGCCACACCCACTGTGCATGGTGCAGTGGAACTGCGCCAGTGCAAGTGGTCAGAGTGGAGCACTGAGATGCGGTGGTGCAAGTTCTATTGCGCCATGCACAGCACCTGCGATATTCAAAGGGTGACATGCAAATGGGCCCATAATTTATGCAAGGCACAGAGGGGGACATTTGCATCTAATTACGGACTCATTTGCATTCCATTAGCATGCAGGTGTGACGATCCTCGACGACTTGCGCCTGGCGCCCTGCCAGGCAGCAGCCATCGGGACCAACGCCCCCTGCAGCCCGATCGCGGGAATAATAGTAATCCCCCCTACATTAGCCCGATCACGGGCATAATAGTATTCCCCATTAGCCCGATCACGGGCATAATAGTATCCCCCATTAGCCCGATTGCAGGAATAATAGTAGTCTCCCCATTAGCCCGATCGTGGGCATAATATTTCCCCATTAGCCTGATCGCAGGCATAATAGTAGTCCCCATTAGCCCGATTGCGTCATAACTGAAACTTTCCCGAGTAAGTAGTCGATTGAGGGTGAGTCAGACCCTTCCTCAATGTTCATTATCTCAGGTCCAGTGACCTCATGAGGTCTCTGACAAGGGAGGAGAGCCTCATCTCTCCTTGGTGGTATCTAGTGGTTCTCGTTCTCATTTCCACTATGGAGTCCTCACGCCATTCGCTTCCCCCATCAGCTGGAGTGAGAGTAGCATCTCACCCCGCTTCTGAGTCCCTACCGACTGACAGTTTCAGTAGGGTTGCACACTCATTGGTTCTGAGAGCATGAGCCATCGGGCGGCAGCCTATACCATAAGTTGTCCAGATATGTGGAATGAATGAGAATTCATTCACATATCTGGACTTGACTTGGTTGGAAGCTGCATGCCCATTGGCTCATGCTCTGAACCAATGGGGCGCAGCCCTACCGAGCTGTCAGTCGGCAGGCGGGCGGGTGGCAGGTGGTGGTGCTGCTGTCTACGCTGACGGGGGAGCAGGTGGTGGGGCTCCGTGGCTGGGTGGGGTGGGGCCACTAGATCACCAGGGATTTTGATGTGGGGTGAGGATGCCACCCATGATCGGCTTCCATGTCCACTGGACCACCAGGGATATTGGACTTTGGGGAGGTCTGATGCCCGTGATCAGGCTACCGGGGAGACTACTTTTATGCCCGCGATCGGGCTAATGGGGAGATTACTATTATGCCCGCGATTGGGCCTAATGGGGAGATTACTTTATGCCCGCCATCGGGCTAATGGGGGGTTACCTCAGCCAGTGATCAGGGCATGGGGGGCACTGCCAGGTGCGGCGCAACAAGTCCAGGGCCACCCACAGGTGGCGGCTGCTGTGTTGTGCCCTGCAATGCGGCAGCTCACCTGTGGGTGGCCCTCAACTTGTTCCTTTTTTTTTCAGCATAACTTTGTGCAGGCGCAGGTAGAGGTTGCACCTGCATAATTCTGCAAGGCCTGGGCTGAATATCAGGCTGTGCAGTTTATGCATGGGCACGCCCCCACCTGTGCCTGCATACATTACTGATGCGCCCCGGCACATTGGGATTTGTGCAGGCGCACTTTTCCCTTTTAAATATCGCACCGGGGCACATCAGTGGGTTGTGCATGACGCAACACTGTTGTGCCATGCGCAACCCTTTTGAATATCTGGGCCTGTGTGTACAAATGATTCACCTAAGAATTTTTATTTTAGTTTCTCAGATATTTTTATAAGGCTGTGATTAATAAGTGTGCATTTTTCTAGCCAATGAATACTTCTCTTGCATTTCATTTAAAGGTTATTAGGGTTCAAATTAATATCAGGTCTTGGATTTAGGGTTCAAGATAGGTAGTATTTCGTAATGTTAAAAGTGGTGGAAGGGATAGAGGGTATTCGTGGTTTCTGTAGATCACGTTCCTTGATATTATTAAGTTGAGAAGATGGGGGGTGTTTTTGGCCCTTTTGGCCAACAGGGTTATGTTAAGTCTAGGAGTTCAAGGGTTTAAATGTAAGTCTGCAGGGTTATGGGTGGTAGGATCCAAAGGGTTTAAGGGTTTGGGGAAGGGGGGGCAGGGGAGGGACAACTCAGCTGGATGCTAGTAGGTTAGAGGTAGACTATTGTATTCTGAGTTTTAAAAATAAGAAATGGCGGGAGGTTTAAAACTACTTACGTGGAATATTAGAGGTGCCAGAAAGAAAGTTAAATGTTATCAGATTTTAAAACATAATGAATGTTTAAAAGGAGCTGTCACATTCCTACAAGAAACCCACTTAGTGATCTCGGAGGGTTTACTTCTGAGAAGGCAATTGGTAGATCAAGTCTTCAATGCGGGGGATAACACCCAAAGTAGAGGGGTAGCTATACTATTTTCCCGGAGTACTCCCTTGAATTGTGAACTTTGCATTCAGGACCCAGACGGCAGATATTTAATTTTGAAAGGTTTACTAGACTGCAGGAGATTGTGCTCTGCTGTGTTTATGGTCCCAGTTCTGACTCCCCAGCTTTTTTTCATAGACTACTTAAAGAGTTACTTCCTTATGTTTCCTTTCCACTAATTTTGGGAGGAGATTGGAACCTCTCATTTACCCCTGAACTGGATAGATCAGGGGTCAGAAAATCTGGTCTCTTGCCTGCTCAGAGAGCCCTCCGAGATCTAACTGATCATTTAGGTCTGATGGACCCATGAAGGGTCCTGTATCCTTCCTTGAAAGAGTATACTTTTAGGTCCTCTGTTCACAGCCCGTCCCAGAATAGACTACTTTTAATTAGTCATAATTTCTTGTCAAGGATTATGGATAGTGCTATAGAACCCAGTGTCATCTCAGATCGTGCAGTGGTGTGGTGTTCACTAAACTTGACTCCCAATGTTCCTAAAGAAACTATATGGAAGTTTAATAATCAGTTACTGAGAGATGAGGGTGTTATTAAGGATATTTCAAAGGCAGTTGATCAGTATATGGAGGTTAATCTTGGCTCGACTGTCAGAATAGACTTAGAATGGTGTGCCATGAAGTGTGTAATAAGGGGAGAAATGATCAGAATAGCCTCCTACAAGAAAAAGATGAAACAACAAGAAGCCCTCACACTACTTAGTAAAATTTGATATTTAGAAAAAGCATTATCACCCTCCACCCCAGATGAGGACAAACTGAAACTGATGGGTTTAAGGGCTCAGTATAGCTCCCTGCTGCTAAGTAAAGCAGAATATGCAATAATGCACACTACGATTAACTATGTGGATCATAGGTAAAAATCTGGAAAGTTGTTGGCCCTTTGGTTAAAAACTCAAGAAGCTTCCAGAATAATTAAGGGTATCAGGTCTAGGTTAGATAACACTATACAAGTGAACCCTAAAAGAATAGTACAGGAATCCGTAACTTATTACAAGGACTTGTATGGACCCATGTCTAACCCCCCTGGAAAACAACATTTAGATAAATATTTAGAGACCCTCTCTCTCTGCCACAGATATCAGCAGCACAGAAGTCAGCTCTGATGGCGCCCATAATTGATATAGAAGCTGAGAAAACAATAAACTCCCTCCCTTCGGATAAGGCTCCCGGTCCTGACGGGTTTTCACCCAATTTCTATAAATCTTTTTGTAAACAATTGACTCCTTGGCTAGGCCGGTTGTTTAAGAGGTTTCTAGATGGGGAAGTAATGGATGACAGCTTCCTGGAGGCCCTAATTATTGTTTTACACAAGCCAGAGCGAGACTCAGAAATGGTAACTAATTATAGAACTATCTCTTTATTGAATTACAATATGAAAATTATTGCTAAATTGTTAGCAAACAGACTGGCGGAGGTTATGCTCACCATAATTCACTTAGACCAAGTAGGATTTATGAAGGGGAGGAACTCCTCAGGACATTTGAGAAAACTATCACACATTTTCTCCGTGTTCAGGGACTCCAATGTGCTAGCTGGTCTACTGTCCTTGGACGAGGAGAAAGCTTTTGATAGAGTGGATTGGGGCTTCTTGTTTTACACAGTGAGTAAATTTGGATTTCCAAAGGAATACATTGGCTGGATTGCTTCTTTCTATAAGAATCCCAAAGTTCGTATTTATTGTAATGGAGTTTTCTCGGAGAGGTTCCTTCTCCATTCAGGTACTCATCAAGGGTGCCCATTATCTCAACTCCTTTTCAATATCTATTTGGAGCCTTTACTTGTCAAACTCAGGAACTCTCCCTTGATTCTGGGCATACCTCTGTATGGGTCTGATTTCAAACTATCGGCATATGCAGATGATATTCTGCTTCACTCCATCAATCCCGCTAGGGCGTTTGAGGCTTCCCTGAAAATTATTCTAGAATTTGCTAACTATTCTAATTATAGAATTAATTTGGACAAAAGCATGGTCTTCCCATTAAACTATAGACTGTTAGATTGTTAAAAAGCAATATTCTACATTTAGGACTTCAATGGTCCCCTAAACATTTAAAATATCTGGGCATTTATCTCACCAGATCAGACTCCCTCACTAAGAAACTAAATCTCGATGATACTCTGTCTGCTATACAACAAGATTTCGCTAGGTGGTCATCCCTTTCTATCTCTATTTGGGGGCATTAATATAGTCAAAATGAATGTCCTGCCAACGTTATTCTACCACACATATGTTTAATGGCTGGTTGCTGATTAAATGGTTCAGGAAAATCGATTCTATCGTCTCTTCCTTCATATGGGCTGCTAAGCCCCCAAGAAGAGTTTACCAGAAGTTGACTGCGCCCAAGGCTGGAGGCAGTTTGAGATTACCTCATTTAGGGGGTTACTATTGGGCTAGTCAGATCTCTAAATATATGAAATGGATGACCAATGATGTAACATTAGCTAACTTGCCATATGTCCCACCGTGGCTAATACTTGAGAAAACAATGTTAGCTGAAGCACATCTACATATATATCTATGTTGTTATATAGCACACTTTAAAATCTACTGGTTAATATCTCCCGTTCTCCCACAGGGGTGTCGCTAAAATCCCATACCCAATTATGTAATTTTTTAAAGTGTAAACACACTCAGGACTGGAACCAGCCATTAGTAGAGAACCCAAACATCAAGATAGAAAACAAGACTATTCCTAAACTCTGGATTCCTCAGTTCCAGCACACAAAATTAAAAGATTTTCTAGACCCAGAGGGGAAATGTCTCCCGGTGTTGGATATCTTTAACAAATATTCATTAAACAAGGGACAAATGTTCAGCACATAACAAATATCTCGTCTCCTGAACCGGCTAAGTAGATATCTGGTCACAGAGGACAAGTTTAGTGAATTCTGTACCTCCTTAGCAGAAGTGGTACACCTTCCCCATGCAATAGCTCAGGTGTATAGTTCCCTCTTGATGCAGGCACCTATTACTCAAGAAGGAGGCCTGAAATACTGGATTAGACAATTCCCAGATCCTAGCATTGACTGGTGTAAAATCTGGGAAGATACATACATTTAGAAACATAGAATTTGACGGCAGATAAGGACCGCTTGGCCCACCCAGTCTGCCCATTTCCCTACCTAATGGATAAGCTGCAGATCCTAGTTAACAAGCAGCTTACTTCTTTCTAGCCCCACCCCCTAGAACTGCCTCATGACTGTCCCATGCATGCTTGAATTCAACCACTGTTTTTGACTCCACAGCCTCCTCCGGAAGGCCATTTCACACCAGAGTTGGCTATCTGTGAAAAATACTTCCTTACATACTTCTCAGCTGCCCCCATCTTCAAATTGTGCCCCTTTGTTCTTGCATACCTCTTTTTTGAAAGATGCTACCCTCTTGGACTTTGTTGATTCCCTTGAGGTACTTGAAAGTTTTACTATGTCCCCTCTCCTCCTTTCCTCGAGGCTATACATATAAAGCTCCTTTAGTCTTTCTTCATATGTCTTCCTGTGCAGACCCTGCACCATTTTAGTTGCCCTCCTCTGGACAGCTTCCATCCTGTCTATGTCCTTGCGGAGATTGGGTCTCCAGAACTGCATGAGGTACTCCAGATGGGGTCTCACCAGCTGTCTGTACAAAGGGATAACAACTTCCTATTTTCTACTGGTGATGCCTCTCCCTATGCATCCCAGTATCCCCCCAGCCCTCCTTACTGCCCTCTCACATTGCTTTCCCACCTTTAAGTCATCTGATATGACTACCCCCAGGTCCCTTTCCATTTTTGTTGTTGTTAGTATCTCACCCCATTGTACTCTTCCCTGGGTTTTGTTTCCAGGTGCATTACCTTTGCACTTCTTAGCATTGAATTTAAGCTGATACATTTGACCATTCCTCTAACCTTGCCAAGTCCCTTCTCATCCTTTCCACCACACCTTGTGCATCAACTCTGTTGCAGATCTTTGTGTCATCTGTAAAGAGACATACTTTTCCTTCCAGTCCCTCTGCAATGATGCTTATGAAGACATTGAAGAGGACCGGTCCTAATATGAACCCTGCGGTACCCCACTAGTAACCCCCCTTTCTTCAGAGTGGACTCCATTTACTATTACCCTCTGTGTCCTATTCTCCAGCCAATTATTTACCCAGGCTATCATCTTGGGACCCGCTCCCAGGCTGGCTAACTTGTATATTAATCTTTTGTGTGGGACTGTGTCAAATGCCTTGCTAAAGTCTAGGTAGGCCATGTCCACAGCCCCTCCCTGATCTACTACTTTGGTCACCCAGTCAAAGAAATCTATTAGATTCATCTGGCATGACCTTCCCACTGTGAATCCATGCTGCCTTGGGTTCTGTACCCCTCTGGCCTCTAGGTACTCAACAATTCTTTCCTTCAAGTGATTCCATCATTTTCCCTATCACTGAGGTTAAACTAACAGGTCTGTAGTTTCCTGCTTCCCCTGCTCCCACTTTTATGAAGGGGAATCACATCTGCCCTCCCTCCAGTCCTCATGTACCACCCCAATCCTCCCATGATTTATTAAAGAGGTAGCCAGTGGTGTCACTAGTTCTACCTTTCTTAGTTCTTTTAGAATTCTGGGATGAATCTCATCAGGCCCCATTACTTTGTCCACATTCAGTTTTAAGAGTTATTTCAAGCCCTTTCTTCTGTAAATGGGCTGGTATCAACTTCTGTATCCAGAGTGTTTCTATTGTTTGTTTTAGGTACCTCCCCTCTTCATTTGTAAATACTGAGCAAAAATATTTTGTTTAGTGTTTCTGCCTTTCACAGTCACCTCTGCCCACCCCTCACCCCCCATTAAGCCTCACTATCCCTCCCTTGGTCTTACTTCGCTCCCTGATGTACCTAAAAAAGGTTTTATCCCCTTTCTTAACTGAGTTGGCTATCTTTTCCTCAGTTCGGGCCTTTGCTGTTCTGACTGCCTTCCCAGCTTCCTTTTGCTTTAACTGACACAATTCTCTGCCCTGCTCCTTCTGTGATTCCTTTTACTTTCTATCTCAAGACAGGTTGAGACTTACACAATTTCAATTTCTACATAATTTATATTAGACGCCCCTCAAACTTTTTGAGATAGGTAAATCCCCAACCCCAACTTGTACTAGGTGCAAAATGGAAGAAGGTTCCCTCCGTCATATGTTCTGGGACTGTCCCTCTGTCCAGGACCTCTGGAAGGAAGTCTGACAGAAAGCTGACCCTTTGTTAGGACTAGAGGATTTGTTTATACCAGAGATTTGTCTCATAGGGAATTATTCCAAGGTGCAGGTTAGAACGCATAGATATCATATGGCAATGATCTCCTTAACACTTAAGAAGCTTGTCTTAAGGCATTGATTTGACACCCAAAAGCTTTCTTTATAGAGAATGGCTCCAAGACCTTTTGTTTAATCTGAGGTGGAACAATCAGAATATATCCGGCCACTTCTTCCTCCAGACAGTATAAAAAGATATGATGGGATGCACGCTTGTTTTACATGTTATAAGTTGGAGTTCCATTGGCTTAAGGTGCTTTGAGGTTTTGAGTTGTTCTTCTAATAGTGGATGGTCACTCTCTATCAAGACATCAGCCCAGTGCATTTCCTTGTTGTCCTTCTGGTTTCAAGGTAAAATGGTATGAATATACATCCAGCTGAGGGGGTGGGCTGGGAGGAGGGGAGGGATTGTTTTAAGGTGGTAGGGGGGAAGGTAACAGCAGGGGGTGGGTTGTATGGGGTGGAGACATGTCACAATATTTTCTATGTTTGTATTATTGCCTGTATGGGCACTCATGTCACTCTGTTTACTGTGCCATGTCATTTGATGTATGTCTGAAAATAGCAATAAAAGACGCATTTAAAAAAAAAGAAATTGTACTGAGGTTCCAGAGAATCTGTGTTTTGTGGGAAGAAGCCCTGGGGCACCTGCAAACCATGGTGAGTCTGTTTTGAAATAGAGCCCATGTTTTCACCAAGACGGAGTTGTGTAAAAGTAATTGCCTACTGTGGGGTCAGGAGAAGACTAGCCAAGTACAGTGCTTTTAACTTTGTGTATGGCTTGGAAGAATCTGAGACAGTGGGGGTCTAAGGAATAGCCATAACCACTAACAGAACTGTTTGAGTCAGGACACCACCTATATACAGAGTAGAATGTTGAATGTGTCATACGTTTCGAGATAGCATCCACAACCAGTAGTTCTAAAGAAAGGTGTTGCTCCAAATGAATGGCCGGGTATGGATTTGGGAACAAGACATGGGAGATCCCCATCTGGAATAACCAGGTTTACCTCCACGGATTCACTTTGGGCACCTATAGATTTCTCCTAGTCACTTGGCCAGTGTCTGCAGAAAGTACCCAGATGTAGGATTAAGGATGTTTTCCCTTTAGAGCTAGAAAGTGCTCATGGGTGGTTGAGGGAGCCACCATCAAACTCTATGCTTTATGGAAAAGTGTCCAAGGACTAACCATGTCAAGGAATCCAAGTAGAAGAAGTACCAGTTCAGGCTGTGTGAGTCCTGTTGTGTTCAGAACCTGAGGGTATTGTGTAGTAAAGAAGATGTGCTCTGACCTCTGTGAATCTGCATTTCCAGTGAGTGAAGCCCTGTGGGGGTCCATCTTGCTTTGTTATTCTGGTGTTGAAGTGAATAAAAGCCATACTCTAGAATACCATTCCTGGATTGGACATTCTCAGTTATTGCTTCTTGTAATTGGAGTTACTTGGGTGCCCCTGACCAGAAGTACAAACCTAGCCATGATGCTGAGAAAATGTTTTCTCCCCGAACCTAGGCTAGCCTTAGTAGTGCTTACAAAATAGAGACACCGTGCTAGAGGGCTTACATGTACAAAAACTGAAAGTTCAATTGAACCATACCTATCAACTGGCCCAGACAATGGCCGCTAAGAGAAATCTAGCCAACAAAGAGAGGCATGATAAAAAGTAAAGGCTGAAGAGCTTCAACCTGAGACCGTAGTGTTGTTACACAATTTGGGACTGCATGGTAAACACTAAATTGCTGATCGGTGGCATCATCTTCCCATGTAGTAGTTGGAAAGTTGGATGATTTACCTGTGTACAAGGTGCTCCCAGAGAACAACTCCAAAGCTGTCAAGACCATGCATGGTAACCACCTGCTACCTACTGACCAAGTCATAATTGAGGCTGAACAATCAGAGATTGATTCCCCTGGGCCAGTGACTCATGCTGGTGCAAGAAAGAGACAGAGTCAACCTACTCCAGTGGGTACAGATTTAAGGGTTACCCCCTCTTTTGAACTGAATCAGCTGTTTTGAGGTAACCCCATGATTAATTGTGGGGATGAAGCTGGGCCTTCTGGACTGCCTAACCACCCAGCTTTGTTCTTAGAGCCAATGCTCCCTGAAAGTGAAGTGCAAAGTATCATGTCTGAAGATGCTGAGTCTCTGGCATTGTGGAACTGTATGATTGCCTGAGGGAAGGGCTGATGGAATGAGTCTTTCTGGTGACACACCAGAACTTGAAGAACACTGTGACAGTGCTGACCACCCCTTCAGTGCCTCAAAGCTTGACTGTGCCTGAGCCTTCCACAAAATGAGTCAAGTATTGTAGGAATAGAGCCTACACAGCAAGGAGCTGACAGTGCTCCAAGTTTGGACATTCCCATCCAGGCAGAAGCACTCCTCACTAGTGATGAAAGCCCCAAGGATGTTACTGAAAATACAGAGACTGTGGTTGTTCCCCCCAGAAAGACTGGCCGAGCTGTTAAGCTAGTATTGCCTTTCACCTATGATTCTCCAGGGAGGCCTGTGGACTTGCCTTTCCATGTGGTTCACAAAGGGGTTTATGTCTCTTAGAGCTCACTGTCCAAACTGAGCCTAAGTGCCAATTCCAGGTTACTTGTTCTGCCCTCTCACCATGGTGCTCCTGCCCCATCCAGCCCCAAGTTAGTTGATAGGGAAGTGCTCCCTCTTGCATTGTTCAAGGTACAAGAAGTTATTACCTGATTTAGTATAGTAATGTTCAACTGACTTGTGTGAAATATGCCTAATGTATTGCCAGAATAGACAAAGTACTGAGAAATGTAGTGAATGTGTATAGTAAAGTAATAAGTTTATGTTAACTGATACATGATGGTACAGACTTGACATGGCTGCCAAGTTTTCTCCAGGCAGGGAAGGATGTAACCCCCCCTACAAATGGGGGTTCCCGAAAAGTCTTCCTTGAGCTTACCTAAATGCTCACTGCCAGGCTGGTGTCCTGCGTTTTAGCAGTTTAAATGTGATTGCCAGAGAGTGCCTGTATCGCCTCTGTGTACTGTCTCTTTAAGAGCTGCATGGATTGTAGCCTTAACTTGAGAGGGAGCTCTGCTGAAAGATGTAACTATTTGCTGAAAATCATTTAGAATGATAATGAAAATGTAGCTTGTCTAACCTGCCTTCTTTGTAGCAAGGACTGTTTTGTTTATCCCCACTACTTTGGCCCGGGACTGCCAAACTGAACCAATCAGTACTGGTGGGACCTAAAATGGAGCCGGATTACAGGACCTGTCTGGAGTCAGAATCTGTAGGAATTGTAGTTTTGGGCTTTTGGTGCCTTTTTACACCTGAAGAGGGAGCTCCAGTTGTGACTGACAGATGAATCAGCCAATTAAACCTTTTGGATCTTGGGGAAATTGCCAGGCTTGTTGCAGTTTGAATCAGATCTAAGTTGGGAGCTGAAGAAGCAAGATCTCAATACAGACTTTGTGGAAAGGCCTGAGTTTTGGCCTGCATGCCTACCTGCTGCCCCTGAGAGGGAGAAGAGAATCAGCTCGGACTGAATCTGAGACTGTGAGAACAAAGTAAGCCACTGAGTTGTGACCAGGATCAACCTGAAGAAGACCGAAGATTTTGTTGAATGCGATTGGCCTGTCGGGATTTCCAGCTTCTTTTGAATCCCTGGTTTATGCAGAGACTTTGTGATCATGACCAGAGAGTGGTTTGTCTGGTACAGTAGAATTTCCCTACATGTAAATGTGCTGTGAGTTGTTAGTGGGTCGTGATTTGGTTCCCCACTGTGTGAACTGTGTTCTGCTTGCTGGAAGCTGTATGCAGCCCAAACGGACTGTATCCGAATTTGTCTCCATTTGGCCTGGGCCTTGCCACACTGGTCCAGCCAGACTACCTGCTGCGCAGAGAAAGCCATCGAAGAGAGACTTGCCTAGGGATAAGACCCCTGCTCCATGCTTGAACAGGAATGATGCCTGCCGAATCGTGTGGGCCCTGCTTCTCCTGGCACTCCAGATCAACCACCTGCAGTCTCAATTTTCGTACAGCCTGTGTCCAGTCTTAGGTATCGTGAGTAATCATCAGGGTAGCTTTCTGCAACAACAGCCTAATCTGAAGCGTGTCATCTTATTGTCTTGTTGTTTTCTTTTCATGAACTGAGCCCTCCGACTCGGATTACATTTAGTGTGTGTGGTGCATGTTTTCTTCTATCACAGGGCCCCAACCAGCTGCAGCGTTCCTGGCTAGCCCACCATTCTCCATCTGGGTACCCAGAGTGTGTGACTGTTTATGGACCCTGACGTGCATACATAACTGTTTGACTGATATAGCCTTTAAGCAAATTAACCTGATTACGCCCTCCTTGTTTAAGTCCCTTAAATAAATCAGATCTAACTCTTTTTGCATTTACCCTGACTGTGGTTCCAGTTTGTGCAAGAGTACTGTACTGCTGTTATTTTCTGTGTATAATCTTGTTTTACAGGAGGTCCCCAGGGTCGAGCCACAGGAAAGCCCTGGTGGTAAGTTTTTATAGCGTGGGTGCTTATGTGGTGTGTCAGGGGTATTGTGAAAGTGATTATTATGTCTTGTTCCAGCCACTGGTAAGGGAAGAGGGGGGTTAAAGTGTCCCGGAGGGCGTGTCCAGGTTAACTTGACCACTACCAACCCTGACCTCCAGGTGGAGGCACCCATTTCAGAACTCAGGCCCCTTAACCTGCTACTGGCCAAGCAGGCAGGGGTAGTAGCCCTTGGGATAGTGCCACCTAGGGGTTACAATGGTACTTTACATAGCACAAGGAAAGCACAGCAAAATTATCAGGGAAGGGACTCCAACTAGCAGTACACATTTATTTTAAAGAAAATACAAAAGGAGTGGACTGGCTCAACTTTAAGCATGCAATTCTGCTTAAAGTTGAGACAGTTCAAATTAATTCATGGACATCTGCATATGCTTCACATGATGCTTTGCATAACTGGGGTGTGTGCAATTTGTGTTTTCTTTAAAATGTGGCTGTATTCCCAATTGTGACACACTAAGCTGAAAGCTTGTTTACAGGTGCAACCTGGGAGCACAGGGAAGTTAAGTGACTTGCTCAGGGTCACACAGTATGCAAGTGGGGGCTGTGGGATTCAAACTCAGGTCTCCAGATTTGCAGCTCGGAGCCTTAAACCACTGCGCTATACTGCCTCAGAATTGGCTGTATGGCCAATATCCTCCAGGATAACCCACGCCTCTGTGCATTTGCTCTGGAGTTCTTTTGTAGTCCACATATATGACTAGCAGGTGACACACCTCTCCTTTCATTCAGACACACTTACTTAAGTTAGCTGCAGCCTATTGGTTGATGTGCAGAGCTGTAAATGTGAATATCAGGATTTGAATCCTACTACCAGCCTATTGGACCCTGGTCAGGTCCCTTAAAGCAGCAGTATTTGTTAGTTGTCAAATACTTCATCATGTATATTTTGTTGTTGTTGTTTTGTTTAGGATACATGTAGTTCTGACATCCTTAGCGTTATCATTGGTGTATTTTTAATTTTCTCAGATACTTGTAAAACAGCTTTTATCACTAATTTTTTATTTAATGACTCGAGTCAGTAAAGATGGTTGCCACTTTCAATTAAAAAAAATCTCTTCCAGCATGGTTACCTTTGAAGATAATACTAGATTCTTACTGTGGATGCATTGCGATACTGCTGCCACATGCTTCTGATGGCAAACAGCACAGCGCCACAGCACGATATTTAATTATTTTCGCAGCAAGTATGGCATGGAAGCTGGAACTTTTGAAAACTTCAAAATTGTATATCTTAGTTTAGTTCAGGAATGAAAGCAAATTAAACAAACAAAAAACATTAGTATATTGCTTTGCCGGAAAAACGTATTACTGAGAAAAAAAAGACTACACAGTGCCTTAAGAGATCCCATGGCATTTTTGAAAAGATATGAGGAACTTCCTCAGTGTCCTGATACTCCCCATTCACTAAAATACCACCAACAACTTACAGCTCAATCTGGTTAAATTTAAATTGGTTTCATCTTTATACCCCCACTCCATGAAAAAAGGCTGAAAAATGGCAGTTTTGTCTAGCGTTCTTTCCCGGTCAGCGAAAACTAAACTAAACTAATTTATCTTAGTCACAAGAAGATTAATGGTAAACTATGGGTGCTCATACATCTGAGAACATTGATGAAGACAGGGTACCATTGGTTGCAGAGTAGGTAGGGGGACTGTCTCTGCCCCTCCCTATCCAGGCCAGGATCTCACAGGGCTCCATTCTGGATTCAGTACTATTTTCCATCTTCCTAAATGATCTCCACTCTGCCTGTGCTAACTTACATATTCACATGTATAAAGCTGACACAGTTCGCTACACTTCTGGTCCCTCAACTGCATCTGTGGAAGTCTGGCTCCAGCAAAACTTTCACAATGATCTGCGCTGGTTCCAGTCCAGCCAACTTCAGGTCAACACAAAAAAAAGGTCAATGACCTTTGGTACCAAGAAACACACAAATACCGGAGCGCTCGAAATATGCGGGTGTTCACTCCAAAAAATTAACGAAGCAAAGAACACAAGGGTCACAGGAAGACCCGAAGCACCAGGGTAACAGTAGCAGCGGGCTCCATACTCTTGTACTTCATTTATGTATGCTGACTTATTTTTTGCTTTATCTAAGTGCTCCTCCTTACTTGTGTTATTTGACCTTTGGTACCAGTCTGAAGCTGGCCAGGCTATCCCCCTTCCCAGTTTCCTCTACACTGTATGGCACCCCCCCCTTGAAGTAGTCCCAACGTTCAAGTATCTTGATGTGTGGCTAGATAGTAGGCTTGACTACTCTACCCACATTCATGCCATTTATGCCAAACACTGCAACAAACTCTTTGCAGTATATACTGCAATAAGGACTGCTTTTCTTCCCAGGTCCAGTGGGGGCTGGCCACCAAAGGAGTTCTCCCAATTTTTGACGATGAGTATGTGGTCTATGGCAGCACCCCTTCACTTTCCTTGCCAGACTGGAACCTCCTGCCATGCCTTCTGCCACTTTGTTACCAACTTACCATCTTGTACCCCCCACTGTTCCCTGTACTCCTCTTATCTATCCTCCCTCTCCTTTCATGTCACCAGTCCCACTGCGCTTCCATCATCTCTAGTTACTGGTTTGGGTCCCTCCCCTTATAACTATCCTCACTACTCTCCCCCATCTCCACCTCCTTCTACTCCTTATGTCTTAGGGGTCCTTGCACCTTCTCCTTCCCCCATCCTCACTCATCAGCTGGGAAATCTGCATTCTCCCATCACCTCCCCTCCCTCTGGAACCAGCTACTTTCCTCCACCCATCTCTTCACCTCCTGTCCCTCAGTCAGGTGCCAGCAAAAACTTCTCTCCTCTCCCCTGCTCCTGCTAACCCTCCACCTGAACTCTTCCTAACCCTTCCCCTGCGAGTCTGCCCTCCGCTTACCTTTCCCTCCCCTCTAACCACATGGTTTGAGCTATTTTGCATATAGTATAGTCAGCCTGTTTCACTGCTCCCCACAAAACTAGGTTAGTCTTCGCTCATTCAGGCACTAAGCACTTTTTGATCATCTCCAACTGCACAGCTGACTTGTATGCTAATTTATTTGTTCTCTGTTATATGCAACAATTTTGCATTCTTGTTTGTTCTGCATTCTGCTACTGCACTTCATTGTCACTGTCATGCTAACTGCATCATGTGACTTGTTGCAATTTTTGCAATTGTGTTCTCCCCTTCCCCCTCCCCCAGGTCACACTTGAAAACGAGCTTCAGCTTAGTGTGACTCTGTTGATAACCATTTTTTTAAATAACTAAATAAAATTATGCTGTGGGGGATAACAGACTTGTTGGACCTGGAGTCCTTTCCAACCTTAAATTACTATGTTAGTGGGCCGGCCCACCGGCGCTGTGGTTGGATTTCCACTTGCAACGCCAGCGACCTGGGTTCGGGAATGATCCCGGGGAGCTGGAGGGCTGGCTGGGGTAGAAGGCTTGAGCATCCTCAGGACAGCTTGCCTTCTCCAGGGAGGGGGGGGTCAATATCCTGGTGCAAGACTGGCCCCAGGCGTAGGTCTGGGGCACAGCATGCGCTATGCGTCTTGATGTCAGGGTTCACATGACATCCACAGAAACAGTGAGGAGGAAAACACTCTCCAGGCTCCGGACAGATGGAGCCCCGGAGCAGACCCCTCATGGCTCCTGCCTGCCTGGCCAATCCCAAAGCCAGATGAAACAGGTAAAGCTCGAGGTGTAAGGGCCCCACCTTGTCCCAGCCCAGGGGGTAAACCGAGACTACATGGGGGTTCATGGACAGCACAGGTAGGTGGCATAAGCAGGTGCAGGACTCCATTGGGGACTCCTGAAGAAGCGGAGCTTAGGGAGGGGAGGAGGTTAAAAAAAAATAATTACTATTTAGTATGATAACCTTGTGGCAGCCACATTTAATAATGCTAACCATTAATTGTTTCAAATCTGGGAAATCAGATAAGTGCAACAATGATTCATTGAACACAAGCTTGTGCTTAATGCCACTAAAACCAAAGACATAATTTTCCATAGCTCAAAGAAAAAACTGTTCAATAGTATTAACACCACTGTTACTACCCAAAATGGAGCCAACATCAAAAAAATCTCCGTCTTCAAATACCAAGGTCTCTACATAGATTCCCACCTCACTTAAAGTAGTCACATTACCTACCTGATAAAAACAACGCACCAGAGGCTCAGCGCACTGTACCGGATCATTCCTTTCCTGATTCCCTCAACACAACACCTTCTAGTGTAGTTTAAACCTTCCTGCTCCCACTCATTGATTATAGATTATTTCTCTACTCCACAGCAGCTGAATCTGAGATCCACAGGGTTAATACACCGTATAACGAAATTGCCAGATCCACTACACAACTCCCTGCCAGGACCCACTACTGTGCCCTCCTAAATAAGGCCTATTTTTTCTTCCCTGACCTCCAGAATCAAGTTTTAAATTGGCATTACAGCACAGAAAATCATCACGAATAAAGTACTGCCTATCTACAACATTTTCTTCCATCCCAAAGCTCCGCTGACTCACACCAGATCCTCGGCCACAGCCTACTTGAAAGTCCCCACACTAAGAACAAGCCCAGGCCAAAGGTCCTTCCTGTACCAACTACCCTGTTTCTATAAAACCCTATCCCAGCATGTGTCTGACATGACACTGTCCCTCTCAGCCTTCAGTGACTGGCTACCTACTGTAACTCGGATACATGTAAATGCCTGTAATCTGCCAGGAGCCTTCTCTGAAAACATACTTTTACTGACAGTTTTGTAACTTATTTGAAATGCAACCTATGTCTCCTACAATTGTCTCATCACCTACAAAAATAAACAGAATTTGCTCATAGTCTGACGAGACGCTCATAGTCTGAACAAACGTTAATAAATAAACAATAAATAAAATAAAAATAAATAAATCTAAAATAATAGTCACACAACTGGTGGCATCAGCCACCACCCTTAAAAACTTTCTAGTATAACACATGTACTCGCAGAATTCCTTATTGGTCTCCATACAGTGGAGACAAAGATCAAAATCCCTCATTGTTTTCTTTGTAGCCTGTGTTTGGAGACTGATTAAGAATTCTGTAAGCACACGTGTTTCAACGGAATTATCTTTTAATAGTACTGACTGGTGCTGTGCTAACTGCATGAATTTGATATTGTTGCACTCAAGCACAGTCACAGTCAGTGATTCTGTAGCTTTCTTATATGTTTTATTTATTTATTTAGGGATTCGGATCATACCTTTGAGCTCAGAACTCTTTTACAAAGGTTCCATGTCAAACAGTGACAATGACAACAATAACAAGCAGTTTATATACAATACTTGAATAGTAGGTAGCTAGTATAAAATAAGGTTACAATGTCATTTATAGTTCCAATGGTGATAGTACAGCATCAAGAGCATTCAACTAGGGTAAAGGACAATGTTTATATGTAGCGAAGGAGATAAAGAGGGGAGACACCTAGTGTGAGAGGCAGGGGAGACTAGGGGGGAGAGAGTGGACAGCCAAAAGAAGTGGCTTTGTCTAGGAGGTTGGGGCGTAGTGGTAGTAGGTTAGTTTTAAGGTTCATCCAGTGAGGGAAAAGGCATGGGGGGGAGAGGAAGACAGAGAGATAGGGCAAGGGGGAAGATTGGGGGTAAAAGGAAGGGGAAGCAGAGTGAGGGTGAGTGGGCATTATGGGTGTTAGAGTCCTAGTGGCAGTCACAAACTGTCCTAGTAAGAAGGTGGTGCCTTAGGCCATTTTTGAACTGAGAGATGCATTGGGAGTTTAGAATGTGCACTGGGATTTCATTGAGCCATTGGGGGGCCCTATAGCTGAAAGCACCCTCTCCCCGCACAGTTCGACAGAAAGATGTTGATAGGGCCCCCTCCATCCTGCATGTAAATCTAAAATGATGTTCAAGCAGATTCAGATTAGGAAAAATAGGGCATCTTTTAAATCAGGAAATAAATGGTGGCCTAAGAGGGAAAAGAAAGGCATAAACAAACAAGAAGTTCGTTATTGACAGTTTAAATGGTTGAAAGCCCTTGTCATCAAGATTATAGTTACAGATAGAAATGGATGCAGCACGTTTGGTCTTTGCATGTTACTGAGGACTGTAGGATTGTAAATGTCGACAAGCCTGAGCACACACAGATTGGGTGTTGAAAGAACAGTCTACCCTTGATTAGAAACCATGTTTCAAATTGCTAAATCTACATAGAAGCCACGGTTTCTAATTAATGAAATATGGTATCTACGACATAAGGATACAAACCAGAGGAGTCCATCTGTACTCAAGGTTGTGACTGCAACTCATCTGACATGGTTACTTAGTCCCCCAAGGTATATTCAAAGGCAGCTGAGGTGCTATCAAGGGAAGAATAACTAGAGGAAAGGTGAAGGGCAGTTCTCCAATCAGCAACAACAACTGATGAATTTTAAGGATCTCTGTTATCATAGAAACATAGACAATGACAGCAGAAAAAGAGTGATGGTTCATCCACTATGCCTGTATTTCCCTATGTATCCCCGGGACCTACTGCCCATACAGCGTTCTGCCTCTCCCTATCCATCCCCTTGTTCCTCTCCCTGTTGCTGTCACCCTGAGTAACCACTGTACTTTTCACTCTGTCCCAACCCTGCTTGAAATCATTAATGGTTCTGGTGCCCACCACCTGAGCCGGGAGACTGTTCCACCACTCTTTCTGTTAAATATTATTTTTTCAAATCCCTCTTGAACCTCGCTACTGTCAATTTCTACTTGTGCCTTGTGACCTCGAACTGTTACTCATTTTAAATAATTCCCCACTGTTCACCTTGTTTTTTCCTTTTCAGGAAGTTGAATATCTCTATCATATCTCCCCTCTTCCATCTGGTCTCCAGAGAGTACATGTTTAAGACCTTGAGGCACTCCTTATTAGACCAGCCCTGAATCATCTTTGTCACCCTTCACTGCACCATGTCCAACCTGAAGGGCTGCAGCAAAGAATTGTGGGACCCAGGATGAGTTCTTTGAAGTGGGCCTCCTCTCCAAACCAACTAAAACTAGGGGTCTTGGGGCCACAAGGTCCCCAGAAGCTCTGGAGGTATAGATGCTCTGTGGTGAGTTTTGGGGCTTTTACTGAAGATAAAAACACACTCTTGTTACATCTCTCCTACCCTTGAATCCGTGGAAAAATCATTTTTCTCCCCTGGAGTCAGGGATGTAGTAGACTCTGGCTGGCCTTAAGTCTGCAGCTGGAACTGGGGGTGTGCAACTGGCAGACCACCAATGCCATAAGCATTATTGTAATGTACTGCAAACAATTTTTATATAAAGGCTGGGGGTCTCCAGAAGCTCTAGGGTTTTAGATGCTCTGTGGTGAGTTTTTGGGGCTTTTATTAAAGATAAAACACACTTGTAAACATATGTAAAATTTCCTCTGTATGGATTAGCAGCCTATGTAAACTTGGCAAAACGAATAATTCTGACAGGTATGCAGTCCAGTTTGCCAGACAACCAGGATCAGCAGGTATGATTCACCACCTTCCCCCCTTTTTCCTACTGCAGATTGTCTTTGTAATGCTCCCAGGAAAAGTTTGCAACAATGGGAGTGACATGTGGACCCATACGTGTGCAACTTCCTCGGGAAATTAATCATTATAAACAGGGCCCAAAATAGGGAGACGCAGTGATCCCTTTAGTCAAATAGATTTCCACAGTTTAAGTAATGGGACATGAGGTAAGTAACAAGCATGTGGGGGGATGGATTAAGCTGAAATGAATACACACTATTTTTAGTATACAGCCAGCACACCAGCAAACATTGGTATCCCGAATATTAACCCAACATCAATTTTTATGTAGCTGAATCTGGGAGCTGAATGCTGCTTCTTTCCATTCATATAAAACTTAGTGAATGTACAGCAAAAGGGCACACCACAAGACTGCACCCAGGGATTACAGTCAGGACCCTGGGATGCAGAGCTTCACTACCAGTTTCAGGAACAGGCCTGGAGGCCCAGAGACACAGGGGAAAGAAGCCTGGCCCTGGAAACAGGACTCAAAACCCCTAGTTTTAAGAATTTGGTCCGAGATTCAATCCCAGAATTTCTGTCTGGATTTCATCCCCCATTCAGTTACCATTCCTGTTAAGGCCCTACCGGGTGTTAAGACCATGGAATGCACCCCCCTTGGTCCCACTCTTGCCATTACTGCAAGTGTGTTGTAAACTGGGACTGCAAAACAGTACTGTTTTTAGCATTTTCTTTTAATAAAACCCAGCCCCTGGAAACAGCCACAGAATAACACCAGCAGCAGACTTGATCGGAGCCCTGCTCTCCAGGCCTGATCTCTGCCAACAACAGACACAGCTTGTAATAGAGCCTGTAGACTAGTGCCTGAGACCAAAAGAATGAACTGTTACAAATCCCCAGCATAAATACAGTCCCAAGTTACTGTAGTCAGCATGCAGCAGGGGATGCAGCATCACAAGACTTGGGCCTGGGGATCAGGGTATTTGCCACCAAGCCGGCGGGGACACCAGGGTTGCAAACCTCCCACACACAACCACTTGACCAGGCCTACGGAACTGTGCCAGGCATACCTCCAGAGACTGCAACAGAACAGTTACCAATCCAACCAGGAACTGGACCCTCCAATCAGCTCTCTGACACCACAGATCGAACCACAAGCAGACAACTTGGACAACACTCCAGCAGGCACGCCAGACACCTGCCCCAGGCACCCTTGCAGCATGGACCTACAACCTGGTTGCATCTGGACAAACTGAAGTTTTTGGCTACCCCCCCAAAATAAAGTGAACCCTTAGTCTAGAGGCTATGGTGTCAATGTCATGCATTTTATTTATTTATTTATTTGTAAAATCGGTTTACAACTTTTGAGCCAGAGACTCATTGCCAAAGGTACCTTGTCACATTGAGGACAGACAGAACAAATGTAGGTTACAGCATAAAAGTCACTGACTTAGAGTTACACAGAATTATTTCATTCATTTATACAATTTCGTAGCAATTACAGTGATACAGCTGAGCACAAGCTGGTAATTAACAGAGGAGGATGCAACGGGGGAGAAGTGGGGAGGGGGTGAGGTGGAGTGCCGCCCAAGTTGGCGTTGTCAAGTGTAGAGAGATCGAGGCCACATTTAGAGGCAGGAGCAGCTGTGAGTGTTAAACAGTTGGCTCTATACTGTACTATACTGTATGTCACAGTGTGACCCTGAGCAAGTCACTTAACCTCCTTGTGCTCCCAGGTCGCTCCTGTAAAAAAGCTTTCAGCTTAGTGTGCTATACCTGGTTAAACAACTAAATAAAAAAATAAATAAATAAAAAATAAAAAAAAACAGTTGGCTCCGAAGGGTGGTTATGAAGTTGGAGATTGTGGGGGCATTGGAGATGGGAGCAGAGAGAGAGTTAATCCAGGATGGAGCTCTGTAGCAGAAGGACCTCTGACCATGGGTGGTCCTGGATCTGGGGACCAGTAGAGCGCTCTAGTTTCAGGTTCAGGTTGCAATAGTGGGTTGGGTGTGGCGGATGGAGGCTGTCACCCTGGGTGGGGAGAGCCCAAGTAGAGTTTTTGTCGTGAGGAGGCAGGTTTGATAGTGTAGTTGTTCATCTAGGTTAAGTAGTTTTGCCTCATCATAGAGTTGACAAGTATGTGTGAGCCTGGGGGCACCAGTAATCAGCCTGCAGGCCTTATTTCGGGTAAGGCAAATTTTGTCGAGGGCGGTAGTGTCAGCAGCACCATAGACTGACAGGCCATAGTCTATAAAGGAAAGTACTGAAGATGTAACCGCAAGACAGAGAGCATCAGGGGGAGTCAGTTTTTATAGCAGTAGAAGATGCCAAGCCGGTATTAGTGGTGGATGCAAGGGCATCAATGTGGGCGTGGTAGGTGAGGGCTGAATCGAAAGTAACCCCAAGGTATTTGTAGGAGCAGACTTGTTCAAGCGGTTGTTTGGTACTAGGGAGGACAGGGAGTGGGAAGTTGCAGGCTTTGTTTTGGGGGTGGGCAAAAAGCATTTTTGTTTTTTGAGATTAATGATGAGTCTGTGCTCTTTAAACCAGGCTTCGGCATCATTGTAGGATTGTTGTAGGGTATCCAGGAGGGAGATGGGATTGCGCTGGGTGGCAAAAATGATGGCATCATCTGCATACATAAGAATTTTGCCAGAGCATGCCCTGGGCAGGGTGTTTAGATAGAGTGAAAAGAGTAGGGGGCCCAGGATGGAGCCCTGGGGTACCCCTGAGTAGATGGGATGAGTTTCAGAGAGTGTCCCATTGATTTTTACACATTGGGAGCGAGCAGATAGATAGCTTGTGCACCATGCGAGTGGGCCAGCAGAGAAACCAGTGTGGCAAAGGGCATCCAGCAGAAGATGGTGGGAGACAGTGTCGAAAGCCTTTGAGAGGTCAATGAACACTGCACCAGCTAGGGAGCTGGCGTCCAGGGAGGAGTGTAGGAAACTGGAGAACTCAACTAGTGCAGTGCCGGTACTGTGACCAGCACGGAAGTCGTGCTGCTCTGGGCATAAGATATTATGCTTAGTCAGATATTCAGTGATTTGAATGGCCACCACTTTTTCTAAGGCTTTGGAGGGGGGGAGAGGATTTGGTCAGTAGTTCCCGGCGGAGGACCTGTCGCCTCCTTTATGAATGGGTGTGACTATGGCAGTTTTCCATGCAGTGGGGAATTGCCCCAGGCAGAGGGATCAGTTAAGTAGGCTGGTGAGTGGGGCAAGGACATCATCCAGAACCAGCTGGAGAATACTGGGGTCCAGGGAGTCACTGCCGGGACTATTGCTATTTAATGCTTTAATAAGGAGAGGTCTGGCTTCCTGGGTAGATACCCTGTGTAGGTGGAAGCTGGGGTGTTGGAGGACAGGGGGAGGTAGGGTGGGGGGAGGGTCAAAGAAATTACTGGGGAGGACAGAGCTAAGGTCAGTAAAGGAGGTGTTAAGGCAGTTAGCAATGCAGGCAGGGTAGGTGGAGGTAGAGCCATCAATAGTGAGCTGGGATGGGGAAGGGGAGCATGATTTCCCATTTAGCTGTTTAACATTGTCCCAGAAGGTTCATGCACACCCCAAGGAGGAGGTGAGGGTGGCCTGGTAATGGTCGGCCTTAGCTTTACAGACGGCCCATGTACACCTGTTACGAGCAGCATTGTAGGCCTATATACCAGCCATCCGGCCCGTTTCAGTGGCAAGGTGCCAGAGGTTATCCCTATTTCTGAGCATTTGTAGTAGGGCAGGGGTAACCCAGGGTGCATTATGTTTTTTGAATCGAATTCTGGTGAGGGGTGCAAAGAGGTCACAGGCCTTGTTAAAGGTTTGGGAGAAAAAGGCGAGGGCAGTGTCTATGTCGGGTGCATGATGAATGGGGGACCAATTAATCTGGGCAAGAAACTGTTTGAGTTTTATCAGCCCACCAGATCGGAGGCACCTGTGGAGTATAGTCTGGGCTGTGGGTTTGGGAGTGGGGGCCGCCCAAAGGAATATGATAGGGGAGTGGTCACTTATGGAGTCTGGGAGGACCTGGATATCATGGATTTTTTGGGGGCGATTGGTGATAATTACGTCCAGAAGGGTACTGGTTCCTCTCTTTGGGTTTACTCTAGTGGGCTGGGAGATGAGTTGTGTCAGGTCTAGGGCAGCGAAAGAATTTCGAGTAGTGGAAGAGGAGGCACTGAGCCAGTTCACGTTAAGGTCCCCCACTAGGATTTGTTCTGCCTTGTGGTGGAGGGTGGCGAGATATTCTGTTATAGATATCAGCACCGGGTTCTGGTTCTTTGGGGAAATGTAGGCAGTGGTGAGATAGAGAGGGTCCCTGGAGGGGTCAGGAGTAAGTTTGAGGGCGAGGGCCTGGGCGCCATTTACAAAAACAGGGGCAGGGAGCGCTTGTCTGATGATTGTGTCCCTGGTATAGATTGCACAGTCACCCCCACGTTTGCCTACTCGGTCCTTCAGGTATAGGGTATAGCCTGGGAGGGAGACAAAGGAGTCAGGGGTGGATTTGGACAGCCAGGTTTCAACCAAGGCTATGATGTCTCGTTGATGTAACACAGCCTAGCACTGGAGGGCATCAAATTTTTTCAGTAGACTGCATATGTTCATGGAGGCTATGCGGAGACCAGTGGACCCAGCAGGTGAGCTGGGGGGGGCAAGGCCTGGGTTTGGATGTATATTACCAGATAGGAGTAGTAGGAAGACCAAGGCTCTGACCAAGGGGTGGCAGTATGCCAACTTCTGGGGGGTACACTGGGATGGGGAGGAGGCCATAGGGGAACAAGGAATGGGCAGGGTTTGAAGGGTCGGGAGGGCGAGGACGAGTTGCAACCATGGGGAGCCAGGGTAGGCAGTGGGGGAGCATCCAGGGGGTGGGTGCTGTGGGCCAGGGTACATGGTCAGTGTAGGGTGGGATTGGACTAAGTCAGGGAGAGTTGGGGGTGCTGGTACGAGTGGGCCAGGTGAGATGTCTGGCTGATGGGATGTGGGTCCTAGCATGTAAATAAGGGGGAGACATTTGAGGAGGAGGAGGAGGAGGAGTACAAACATAGTGCCTAAGGTAGCAGCAGGGCAGAAAAGTTCAAGTATCTTGACTGCCCCTCAGAAAGTGTGGATACCACTTTGGAGTAGTGGTAGTGTCACGGACTCTGGTGGATAGGGTACAAGGTTCAAGACCCTAGTAGGGCAGATGAACTAGGACCTGGATGAGAGTGAGGATCCAGGTTCTGGGGGACTCAGACCAGGCTGGGTTTGGGCCAAAATTCAGGGTGGAAATAGTGACTCCTAGTGGTCACTGTGGGTTAGTGGCAGGCTGGGTGTGGGTCTAGTGGTAGGGCAGGGGGTCAGTATGTAGGGCTAGCTAGGAGGCTGGGTGTGAAGATGAGGTGTGGGCAGAAGCAGAAATGAGAGCAGGAAAAGAAGTAGCGTATGTAGGTAGAGGGATTCCAGGAAGTAGGAAAAGGAGAAAATTCAGGTGAAGAGACAGAGGTGAATAGTCAGAGGGTCCCTCTAGTGGCTAGCAGGTATAACCTGCAAATGGAAAAGTGGGGACTTAGTAAGACAGGAAGTGATGTCACAAGACAGTGCCAATATAGGTAGTGTTGAGCCAGGGTGGGTGGGGCAGTTGACATGTGCTGTGTGTTGACAGGCTAACCCCCTCGCAAGGGTGCTGCTGCTGCTAGAGGTAGTTAATTACCTCTTATAGGTCCTGCTCCAGGAGGGAGCTGGTTGTTGGCTGGCATCACAACTGTCCTTGATTTTATTTTAAATTACTGCAACTGGGATAACCCCATAAGATGCAGTATTTTGTTTTCATGGGGATCCCAAGGAGGATAGCAGCAATCAATTATTAGCATAGTCCAGTAGGAATAGTTACAGAACACACAGGCTAAATTAAACAATGTATAAATCCAAACTATAAAGGTAAGTACATCTGAACAGTAATTAAAGCCAGCTAGCAGTGTGGGGTCGCAGCAAACAAAGAGCATGTGTGTTGTTATGCAGCATGCTTTTCAGGGAGGTCCCTGATTTTTCCTCAAAAATGTTCTGGCCCCCCCAAACTAACATTTTTGTCATTGAAAAATAGGGTTTTGAAGCAAAATAATGCAAGACATTACATTTACAGTCCTCTCCAGAAAATGTTTCTCACCCAGATCCACACACTATATAGCAGACTTCTTGAGCTGATATAATAATATAATTCTCAAGCGTTCCTGATTTTCAGGGACATCCCTGATCTTGCCTCAAAATTTTCCTCTGTCTCTCCTAAAATTGGTATTTGTGTCAGGGAGAAGAAGGTATTTTAAACATAAAAATATAAGCCAGCCCAGTGGTGCTGAGGGTTGAGGCGCAGGACGCCACACCTCACACCACGCCAGCGACCCAGGTTCGAGAGCGGACTCAGGTCGCTGGGGGTCAGCCGGGTGGAGAAAGGCTGAGTGTCCGACAACAGCTCACCTTCACCGGGGGAGGGAGGGGACCTAACCCAGCAAGCGGTGACCCCTGTCAGAGGCTGGGCCATGACAGCTCATTGGCACCTCGGGGGTTTGATTGGTCACGGGCGGAGGCCTGTGAACCAATCACCTCTAGGAGCTACATCAACAAGGGGGAGAACATTGCGGATGTTGGCGCTTGTGCCTTGACAAAATGAGCTAGCAACATCCACACAGAACAGGGAAAAAACCCTCCAGAGTCAGGAAGATGGATCGCCGAGCTTGGTCCTGATGTGCCAGCGTCTGCCTGCAGTCCAAAGGGAACCTGACAAAATTACAAGATACGGGGTGTTTCACCTGCCCTGACCCAACCCAGGGGGGGTAATCCGTGGCCGGATGGAGGTACCCAGGTTGTCAGGTAAGACGCTAGCAGAGACGAGCTTCATTGGCGACTTCTGATGGAGTGGTTCTGGTAGGGATGTAGGAGGGACAAAAGTGTTGCACTCTAGTTCTCTATCAGGAAAATACCAAGTCAAATGCTGTTGCAGTGCTTTTTGATCTGATATGACCATTTTTAGAAGTGCACTTGGTTTTGGTAATTTAAGTTGTTCCTGATTTGTTTTCAAGCAGTGTCCCTGATTTGCAACTCAGGAGGTGGAGAGGCATGAATTGTGAGGAGCATGTTTAGGTGCTAGCTAACCATACATGTGTGGGTCTGCTACAGCTACAAAACAGTAATCATCTGTGTGTTCAACTCTTCTGCTCTGTCGAGCCATGTGCCCTCCCTCCCTCATTTCCTCTGATGTCCTGAACACTCAGATCTTACCAGTATTTATAGAGGTGGGCTGGTCTGGAGAGATGGGTTGCTCCTGCGGCTGCAGGGTCACAAATTCTGTCCAGGGTCCAGGGATCCTGTTCTTCCCTTGGGATTCCCAGCTATCCTCTGTGGGTTCAGGTCCATCACTGATCCTTGCAAGCTGGACCTATTAAGAACTAGGATCCTGGAGTCCCATGTGGTGCTTTCTGCACTGGGATTTGTGAATTTGGCAGGCTGCCCACCAAAGATCATGGAGATGAGTCCTGGAGATGAGTGCTTTGAGTTACATTTTCCCACCATAACTCGATTGCAAATAGAACAACATGATTGGTCCTCACAGTGGACCAATCTCTGGCAGCCTATACTGCCTGTAGCTGATTGGCCACTAAACCCTTGGCCAGCAAATGGAACTCCTGATGGGCTGGTTTCCAAGCCAGCTTGCTGCTCAAATGCTTGCACACCTACAAAAGAAAAACGCCAGCAACTTGTGCAGGTCCCCAAGAGCTCAGGGTCCAGGACAACAGTCCTGGTTGTCCTCTCCTGACTGCAACCCTGCTGCCTGTCTTTATCATTCCTGAGGTGAGAACTCCAGAACTGGGCACAGTACTCCATGTGAGGTCTCACCAAAGATCTATAAAAAGGTAGTGTTACTTCTTTTCTTCTGCTGTCAATACTCCTCCCAATTCATCACAGTATCCTATTTATCCTACTGTATGCCTTGTTGCTCTGGCTTGATTGTTTAAGGAAGTCACTAATGATAACTCCTAGGTCCTGTTCCTCAGCCGTAATGCTAAGTGTTGCCCCCCCCCCATCCAGTACCTTGTTTTTTTTTTCTTTATCCCCCTAGGTGCATCACCCTGCACTTTTTTGGCATTGAATTTCAACTGCCAAACCTTAGACCTTAGTTTCTGCAGGTCACTCCACAGTTCGCTGATTCGCTCATTGCTATCCACCATCTTTGAAGAGACACAGTCTTCCCCGGATTCCTTCTCTAATGTCACTGATGAACATATTGAAGAGGACCAGGCCCAGGACAGATTCCTGTGGTACCCCACTCATGACCTCCCTCTCTTCTGATTCAACCCCATTAAAAACAACTCTCTGTTGCCTCCTCTTTAGCCAGTTACCTTTAACTCATCTTACTATGTCCCTAGCCGCACCTAGATCCTCCATCTTCTTCAGCAATCATCTGTGAGGCACCAAGTCAAAACCCTTCCTGAATTTGAAATAGAGTACATGCACAGCATGGCCCCTGTCCAATGCCCTCATCACCCATTCAGATAAAACCTTCCAGTTACTCTGACAAAACCTCCCAATCATGAACCCATGCTGTTTACTATCCTGGAGATCATTGCTCTCCAGGTAGTCCACGAGGGCCTGTTTGACCAGTGACTCCATTAACTTCCCTACTGTAGAGGTAAGACTGACAGGTCTATAGTTGTCTGCTTGTTCCCCCCCCCCCATGGAGTGGAACTACATCTGCCACCCTCTAGTCCTTCTGAACTACCCTTGTCTGTAGTGAGTTATTAAATAGTCCTACCAGCAGTTCAGTCAGTTTTGCTGCCAGTTCCCTAAGCATCATCGGATGCATCCCACCTGATCCTGTGTTTTTTTCTATCTTTAAGGCTGCTAGCCCTTTCTGGACCCTTTTGCATGTAAACACTGGCTACTTCATTTCTTGGACCCACACTGTGGCCACTTTGATGCCACTCTCTGGCAACAGCCTGCAGTCTTCACTTGTGAAGACAGAGCAAAAGTAATCATTGCGAGTGGCAGCCTTTTCATCCTTCTCTAGTACCCTACCCCCTCAGATAGCCTAACAATTCCCCTCCTTTCTTCCTTTTTTCCTTAATATACTGAAAGAATTGTTTTTCTCTGTTCTTGACCCCCTCTGCAATATGCAGCTTGTTGTCTGCTTTTGCCTCCCCGACTGCCTTCTTTGCCTTCTTATTTCTCAGTATGAATTCTTCCCATTCTTCTTCTCACTGCTTCTCTTTATACTTGGTGAAGGCCTTTTATTTGGCCCTCACTGCTTCCCTGACATTTAACAAGACCACAATGGTCTCTTGTATGCGTTACTTTTGGTTACCGTTCTCATGTATAACTTCGATGCCTTGAGAATGGCCCTTGTTATTGCTCCCCATCTCTCTTCCACACTTCCTATGATGTCTAGCCTAACTAACTTGCCCCAGACCAACTCCCTTCAATATATTGAAGTCTACCCTTCTGAAATCAAAGACCTCAACTCTTGTTTGGAGTTTTCTAGTCCCAAGGGTCAGCTCAAGCCAATGGAGTTGTGGTCATTGTTCCCTAGTGGCTCCCTCACTCTCGCAGCTCCTATCACCTCTGAGTCAGTGAGCACCATTGAGAATGGCAGTCTATTTGGTGGGTTTCTTAACTCGCAGTACCAGTACACAGTCCCAGAATGTATCCAGTAAGGCCTGACTGCTGGTTTTCCTGGCCACTGAAACATCCAAGTTGATATCAAGCAGGTTCAGATCACATACTAACACTACTTCCCTCTTTGCCACTACCCTTTCTAGTTCTTCTCTGAGCTCCCTGTCTCTGTCTTCTCCTTGCCCTCGTGGTCTATAGATTACCCCCAGCTGTAGTTTCTTGCCTGAGGCTGCCATGAGCTGCACCCGTAGTGACTCTGTCACTCCATTTATTTATTTGAAAACTGAGACTCATTTCCAGGTGTGAGCAGCGGGAGGGGAACAGAGGATAAAAAATACATAGCACAGACACAGTTCACAGTTACAATAAAGTGTAAATCAGAGGACACGATGACTGGTGAAAGTGCACAATGAACAAACAAGCAAGGCAAATGCAACAAGTTGTGCATTTCAGCAAATGTATGGAGGACTGTTAAGGGTGAGAAAAACAGGATTAAAGGGAGGAGGGAAGGAGTTTACCCACAAGGTCCATGTCAGTGTTTGTCATTATTGCCTGTAGCTCACTGATTTTATTAACTAGGCTCCTGGAGTTAAGCCAGACCCCCTTCCATTTACTCCCAAACCCTTTTTGCTTTTTATCTGTATTTTTCCCTTATTCTTCCCTGGTCTTCCTGGTTTCTTGTTTTTTTGTGGTGATTGCACACTTTGTGTTCCCCCTCTCTGTTGTCCCTTTCCCTATCCCGGCTAGGATCACAACCCTATTTTTACCCTCTGTATCACTACAAGCCCCCAGATATGGAGGAGTACTAGTTAGGTTCCCCTTCCTCTAGTCCATCACTGCGATTCGCCTAGTCTCAGTCTTGCTCACAGTCAGTTTAACTATCTGATATAGACGTCAACCCATTGCCCCAGTGCACTGGCTCCTTCTCTTATCAGGTGTAGTCTGTTACCCTCCTGTTCCAGAAGACACTTTAGTCCCCCACAAAGTGAAACCTCTTCTCCTGAAATCATTCCTTAAGTCACCCACTTGAACTCCTCTATCTTATCCTTACTTATTCCATCCTTCTTCCCCTCACTGTCCCACACTGGGAGGACCTTGGAAAAGGCCAAGGAGGCTGAGTGTGCCATCAATCTGTCTCCAGTCTGTGAAAGTTCTGTTTCACCATTTCCACTGACCTGTTCACCAGATCATTGGTACCCAGGTGTACTAGCTCCCCCAGCTCCCCTAGCCCCCCTCACCATCTTCCCTATCCTGTCTAAATCCAAGATAGCCAATACATGAAGAAGGCACCTGACCATTCCTCTCCCATGCAAACCCCCTCCCACCACTCTCTCAGCTCCTCTAATCATTGAGTCCCCAACCATTAAGACTCTTCTGGTAGACTTGATCCTGTTTGCCCCCCCAGTGCTATAACATAGTCCTGCCCCTTTTCTCTGACTGACTTAGAGTCTGCCCCAGTGAAGTCAGGTACCTGAGCCTCCTCTAGGGGTGCAAGGTGGTTTGCTGTCTGGATGGTGTTGGCTCGACAGCCTTCCTGTGGCTAACCCTGCCTCTCTTCTCCATCTTCCTCCCCACCACTTTCCACACCCTGGATCAGTGGGCCTCTGGGTGATTGGGGGTGTTGAGCTCAAACTGAGGTAGTCATGCAGCTGATATATTTCTTCTCTTGATGACACCTGCTGAGCATGAGCATCACCTATGTCCTGCAGATGAGGCAGTGCCCCCTCTTCCAGTGCATATCCCTAGAGAAGAGCACTCCACAGCTGCCACAACTATCTCCCCCATAACCCATCCCTATCCAGAACCTATGGATAAGGCTATACCTAGCTGATTAGGGTATTTGATATTTGACTACTAGTAGTAGCAACAAGCAAACATTGAATTAACACAGCATACAGTTGTTCAATACTAAAAAAGCTATGTCCGTAACTAGAAATAGAAATAAGGGTATACCCAGATAGGTGCAGCTAGAATACCTAATTAGACCACACAATGAGCTGCTACAATTATGAGTCTGAGATGCAAACAACAGGGCACTCCAGACAGGATATAGCAGAGATTAACAAATATCAGACAACCCTATTAGGTAGCTTCAATACTAGCAAACAGTAAGCATAAACAATAGGCCAATGGAGCAAGCAATAGATTCTCAGTGCAACCAACAGTCTAGGTACAGTATCTGTAAGTGAGGGACAGCAGCTTATATGAATGAACTGACAGGTAATAAATGTGCAGCGGTTACCAACATGTCATTTATTATGTTTGCTTGCACGCATGTGCAAGAAACATAGTGCCATCATCCGAGATTTCGGAGGTGTGTCACCCCCTCTTCTAATTCAGTCAGTGTGTTGGCAGGCGTGGCCCCTGTCCGCCAATGCATGCTGGAGCTGTCTATGACAAGCTCCAAAGTGCAGTGGCATACAGTTGAAAGGGGGAGCTATGCTTCAGTGAGCAGCGATAAGATAACGCCTGCTCATGCGCAGCTCCCCTACACACACACACACACAAGCATGCCACACATAGTGCGTGCTGCCCTCCCCTTGCACACATGTGATAGCCATGGGGTGCCCATCCCCCATCGGCTTGTGCTGCGCCCAATCCCAAAGTTTTACATGCCACGCTGGTGCCCACCCCAGTGGCAACTCAGAATAGCCGACGGGTGCCCAACTCCGCTTCGGCTCCACTGTCCTCACACCCCGAGTATTGAGTGCCACGCTGGGAGCCCACCCCAGCATGGCAACTGATCATATGGCTGACGGGTGCCCAATCCTCTGCTGGCTCCATGGCCCTCCAGCCGTCCTTGTGCTATGCTGGAGCCCACCCCAGCATGGCAAACGCCCGCCATCTTTTTTTTTAAATCCTGTAAAGAAAAAAAACGGTCCCACGGAGTCTTCCTGCCCCCTCCCCACAACCGCACTCCACCCACTGCGCACCCAGCCTCCCACACCCCACCCCATACTTACCCGGAGCTTGGCGATGATCTCGCGGTGGACCAGGAACACGTCTGCACTCTTCAAAGCCGACCACGAACTGAGGAAATGCCAGTAAGCTGTATAATGGGCTAGATAGGGTTTTTCAACTTTGTTGCATGTCTCAGGCATATTTTGGAATTTTTGCACCAAATTTTCAACATGGGGTTTTTGGGACCCCTTCTCATGAATGATGTCACTGTCATGACGTTATTTGGGCCCGAAGGGTGATTTCGCAGTCACTGTGTGAAATCACCTTTCAGGCCTGAATAACACCATGACAGTGACATCATTCATGAGAGAAGGGTCCAAAATCCTATGTTGAAAATTTGTGCAAAATTAAAATGTTCCATGAGCGGTGCTGAGTGTTCTTACGCAGACTCATATAAGTTCACGAATTTTCAATATTTTCACTCCAGATTTTCAACATTGCCATTTTACCACACCTCCTTATGAGCAGTACAGCTGTCATTTTTCACATATTGCCCAAAATGTGTTTCCGCCCATGTAGCGCACAATGGCGCAGTCGATGTGCAAAATCATTGTATGAGACACATTAAGAAAATCACAGTGACTCTGTTCATGAGCAGAGGTCTTAAAATGGCTATGTTGAAAATTTGGTGAAAAGAATTCTTAAAAATGACTGTTTTACGAGCGTGCGTTGCGCAATTCCTATGCATGCTCGTAAGTTTGCGAATTTAATATTTTCACTCCAGATTTTCAACATTGCCATTTTATTACACTTCCTTAAGAACAGTACAGCTGCCATTTTTCATATGTCGCCCAAAATGTGTTTTTGCATATGTAGCGCATAATGCTGTTGGTTCTGCGAAAGCAATGTTTAGGACAGATTAAGAAAATCACAGTTACACTGTTCATGAGCAGAGGTCTTAAAATGGCTATGTTGAAAATTTGGTGACAAAAGTCCATAAATGACTGTGTTATGAGTGAGCATTGCATGATTTCCGCGCACCTTGTAAGTTCATGACTTTGTAATATTTTCAGTCAGATTTTCACCAGTGGCATTTTCCACACTTCCTTATGAACAGTACAGCTGTCATTTTTCACAACATGGCTGAAGTGTGTTTTCACACTTTCAGTGCAGAGATGCGTAGTCACTGTGGGAAATCATTGTTCGGCACAGATAAAGAAAATCACAGTGACACTGTTCATGATCGGAGGCACCAAAATGCCTGAGTTGACAATCTGCTGTAAAAAATCCCCAACCTAATTATATTACAAGTGTCGTTGCACAGTTTCTATGTCTTCGTGACTTCACCATTTTAAATATTTTTACTGCAGATTTGCAACATTGCCATTTTTACACCTCCTATGAACAGTACAGCTGTCATTTTTACATCCTGTTCGAATGTTTTTGTACCTGTGGTGCTAAATGCCATAGTTGCTGTGCATAAGCAGCTTTCAGTTAACAAACTGATATTCCCCCTGTTCATGAGGTGGGGTCACAAAAAAAACATGTTGAAAATTTGGAGTGAAAATACCAATGAATGCCTGAGGTATTAGGGTTTCCAACCATAACGCCCAACCCTGTAGAGAATGACAGGCATCAGGGGTGTGACTTGGGATTCTTGCCTGTAATGCTCATACCATTCCACACCCTGTAGCCAGTGAGAGGCATCCAGGCATGCCTTGGACTCTTCAGCCCCAAAGTTCACCCCATTCTCCTATATCGCACCCATCTCACCATATTTCCTAATGAAATGGAGTGCGCATAAGGGCCAAAGACCCCAAGGACCACCATGACACTTGTCAGTGTCTGCAGGGTGGGGTGTGGTGAAATGGCGTGGTCGTTATGCCTGACGACCCAAAGGCACACCCCAATGCCTGTCACTCTCTGCAGGGTGGTGGCGGGGTTGGCTTCAGTTCTATACTTCACTGCCATTCCTATTACGCAGCTCTGTAACTTCTACACTACCACTGCCAATGCCAGCAAGCAAACATTCAGCATTGACAAATGCTTGTATCATCTGTACTTTGCAGACCATGTCAGCTAAAAAAAATCTTTTTTCAGATTGCTTGCATGTTTTCAGACCCTGTTTCATGCCCTTTAATTTTCCTCTAAGAAGGTCTTGTTTTTTTAAACTGTAATCCTGCTGTCCGTCACCTGTGGCATGTCAGATTGATTGGTGCAGGCAAGGCTATCCAACTGGCCACCCTGATTACTGCTGGTGTATTAGATATAGGGCATAATATCTATTTTGTACAAAAGGAATTATCTTTTCAAAGGCAAGTCACTTTATAGCAAGTGGAATATTTACTTGTAATATATGGATATGTCATTTTAATAGGTCAGTAGACCACGCAAAAAAAATTCCTTTAATAGTAGTGCCTGAAAGTTATAACACTATCATTTTTAAGCAATAATACTGTCACTCAGAGCCCCCAATACTATCGTTTGGAGCTCTGAAAGATAGTATCATTACAGAAATGTGCCACAGTGCATGTGCAAGTCTTACCTCCCACAGAAACCCAGTTGCCAAGGTGCCAATCCCTTCCCGCACAGCTCTAGTCATGGTGTGCATTCTCATTGGCAGCTTTCCTCTGTGGGTGGGCAGAACAATTTCAAAAACATGACATCTGTTTTCTCTCACTTAGCAAGACTAATGCATGTCCTTCGTTTCTTTGCCTTTTTTTTTTTACCATATTCAGTGGATTGCCTGGTTGATTCTGCATTCACTAAAGGATGAAAAAACTAAAAAGTAGGACTGCCTACAACATGTTAATGAAAAAATGTTAACAGACATGAGGGGGAGGGTAACTAGCAAGTGAGTATTCAGTGCAGCGGTCAGCTGGCTGGCCCGTCTGACAGAATGTACAAGAAACAAAAGCCACACAATTTCAATTTGGATCCATGCATTACAACAAATAACACATAGTTAAGTGTGTATTACAAGGCAGTACGACTATCTTAAGATTTTGGGGACTTTAGGAACCTCTCAAGTTTTGCTTTCAAGGTTCCAAGCCCCCAAAACCTCTCAGTGGTCTTATTACCTTTGTAATACACACTTCTCTACTATTATTCTATATATTTATTTACAAGTTTTATGAAGAAAAGCATACTGAGCTAGTAACAGATCGTTTCTTGATGTGTCATGGGAAAATAAGAAGGGAGCAGTCTAGTGTAACTGAAGTAATTACTGAACATTAGTAGTGCAAATAACCAATACAGTGCAAAATAATAGTAAAGTTGGCACCACTTATTAATCTGTGAAATACTGATTTGTCCGTTTTAGCCAGCATCTGATTTACCCTTCAGGTACTTAACAGTACGTTGGTAATGAAACAGTGCGGCAGTACAGTATGGCAGTAGTGACACAGTGGTACCTGCAGGGCTGATGATATGCAGCCTTGTTTTATATGGCTGATTTGATGCTGTTATGTATTTTCTCTTGTATTGATCAGCTGCACTCATTAGGGATTTCTCAGCCACTACTCTTCTGTCGGTACCTGGAGAGATTATCACCTTTATGTAACCAAGCCTGTTCTTTTTCTTGTATTGCTCTGTCACAGTATGCCTTATAAAAGATAAAACAATAAACTTTATTAAAAAGAAAGACTAAGCAGAAGTTGACCGTGGAAATGCTCTCTTTAACATCTGTGCAGTCATTGCACTTCAGAGAAAAACTGAGACTTTGGAAAAATTTAAGATTTACAAACTTAGCATTCATTGGAGTGCCGAATACTCTCAATGCTGAATAACCTTTAATTCGGGAGATGTTAAAAGACCTCTATTTTAGTTTTAAATGTTTCACATGACAACCTCCCTTTTATTACAAAGGCATTTCATATTCTAAGAGGGACAGGGAAGGGGCATCTTAACTACCCTCTGAGCAGCTGAGAATGGGGCAGTAATCATTAATTGTGCAATAAGCTGCCAACTGTAATGATAAGTGGGAAATATGGGGTTTGTTCACACCTCGTCAGTGCTCTGGTGGCTGCTGTACGTGGCACCAACAATATGTTATTAGCACCAGGATTATTATAGGTCTCCTATGGAATAGGTTTGGGCAGCAAAGAAATGTCTGATATAAGTAGTGGTCCAGCATAAGCGGGTACATTATAAGTGGTACCAAGTTGCAGGCTGTAATAGAATAAATCATAAGACGTGCAAGGTATACTAAACAGCAAATATTTAGTAGAAGTGAAATATGCTGTGCACAGAAATACGTACGGTGCAGGAAAACTGGCAGTAAGAAATATTAAAGATTAAAGGTACAACAGAAGTCAGAGAACATTAAGAAGAAACCCTAAAATGAGGCATGCCCAATGGTGGGGGGAGGGGAGGAGTCACAAGGCCTGGCCTTTATTTTTTTATTTAGGGGTGGATTAATAAACAACAGAAAAAAACATTCATGTTCTTAAGGTACTATTGTTTAAATTAAGCATTATCCTGTACTCCTAAAAACGGTAATCTATTCTGTACAGACATTCCATGGTGAATTCTGAAAATTCATCAAACTTTTACTGTAGGTTTTTTATGTTATTTTTATTACTTTCAAACAAGCATGTTGCAAAAAGAGAGTCATCAAATTTTTTTCAAATGTCCGTGAAACTTAGGCCCTTAAATTTTCAAAGATGCCGCATAATCATTGTATTGCTCACTATACCTGCCTGTTTATTGGTATAGTACTTGCATGCAGCAGATGACGGATGGCTGTGGAGATGAGCTGTGAGGAATGTGCTGGTCACATACTAGGACGGAGGGGATTGGGGGCTCAGATTTTGTCAGACACCAGGACAGAGGGACCAGGATGGAGGACCACCAGACACAGGGATTGGGTTATCAGGAAGAGTGGACTGTACCAAAACATAGTGGTACTATTATGAGCACTGGGAGGGGAGGAAAGAACAGCATAACTGTTGTGGGAGCTTGGTAAGGGAGGGTGTGCCACTGGATGCCAGGGACATTAACAACCAGAACCAGATGAGGAAGGAAGTGCCACAAGACTTCATGGACATTAACAATGGGAACCAGTTGAGTGAGATGTGACTAGAAGGCAGAGACATTAAAAATGGGAACAGGTGAGGGGGGAGTGCGACTACATGCCAGTGACATTAACAATGGGAACTGGGTGATGAGAGATGGTGCCACTAGACATTAAGCACACTGACAATGGTAACCAAGTGAGGTGGTGCAACTAGATGACAGGAACATTCACAATGTGAGCCAGGTGAGAGAGGATGGTGACCCTAGGCATGAAGGATATTAACAAGGGGAACCAAGTGAGGGGGGGATGCAACTAGATGCCTTTATTTTTATTTTATTTATTTTATAAATCGGATTTACAACCTTTGAGTCAGAGACTCATTTACAAAGGCACGTCATCGCAAGGGGGTAAACAACACATGACAGTGAAAGACAATGAGGACGATACAAGTGTAGTACAGCAGAGGTAATATACATAGCAGTTCTGGATATTACATAGAAGAAAATCGGTTTGCAATTAATTACAGATTCGACCAAACATTCTCAAGACAGTATAATAGGCCTGCTCTAGTGTATCTACAAAGCAGGTAGCTGGGAAGGGTGAGGACCATGGCCTTGGGGGGGGCAGTCCGAGAGGACATTTTCAGATGCTGAGAGCCAGAAAGAGTGTAGTCTCTAGGACAGTTAGGGGCACCAACAGATCTGAGTGTCCGTGAGGTGTTTCTGGAGGGCAGTTTTAAAGCTGTCTATTTTGGGGATGCTGGGGATATGAGGGGGGAGAGAGTTAAACCAGGAGGGTGTTCTGTAATAGAAGGACCTTTGGGAGTGTGAGATCCTAGCTCTCGGAACCTGTAAGGTGGCCTTGGCTGCAGTTCGGGTGGCCACCATCTGGGAGGCTGGTTTAAGGGACGCGGTAACCCCAGGAGAGGAGAACCCAAGAAGTGTTTTTTTTGGCCAGTATACAGGTGTGGTAGCGCAGGCACGCCTCGAAGGAGAGTAGATTTGAGGGGGAGTACAGTTGGCATGTGTGAGTTCTGCTATGGGCACCTGTCAGGAGCCTACAGGCCTTGTTTTTTGAGGTCTGGACATTAGAGAGGGCAGTGTTGTCAGCCACAGCATAGATAGGAAGCCTGTAGTCAACCAAGGACAGGATAGAGGAGGTGATAGGCAGCTGGAGGGCAGCCTGAGGGAGATAGTCTCTGTGGTGGTATAGGAGACCAATCCAGGTGTTTACTGCAGTGGACAGGGTTTTGAGGTGGACGTGGAAGGTGAGTGCTGAGTCGAAGGTGATGCCCAGGTGTTTGTATGCTGTAACTTGCTCAGTGGGATGTTTGGTACTGGGAAGGATGTGAAGGGGTGCATTACTGGTGGTGCTCTGACGGTGGGTGAAGAGCATGGATTTAGTTTTTTTGAGGTTCAGGACCAGGGAGTGGTCATGGAACCATTTTTTAGCTTCACTGAAAACGATCTGAAGGGAGTTCTGGATGGTGGTAGGGTCAGGGTGGAAGGGGACAAGGACCACATAGTCAGCATGTAAGAGCATTTTGCCTGAGCAGGTACTGGGAAGAGTGTTGAGAAAAAGACTGAACAGAGTAGGGCACAGGATGGACCCCTGGGAGACACTGGAGTGAACAGGCAGTGCAGTTGATAGGGTACCTTTTATCTTGGCCCATTGGGATCTGTCATGGAGGTAACTAGAGAACCAGGCAAGGGGACCTGATGAGAGCCCCATATTATGGAGGAAGCCGAGCAGGAGGGGGTGACACACAGTGTCAAAGGCCTTAGACAGGTCTAGGAACACTGCCCTGGTAACATCACCTGAGTCAAGTGCAGAGTGTATGTGTTGTGAGAACTCCAGTAGGGCCAACATAGTGCTGTGTCCAGGGCGGAAGCCATGCTGCTCTGGACACAGTATGTTGTATTTGGTGAGGTATTCCATGAGTTGGGTGGAGACTATTTTTTTCCAGGGCTTTAGAGAGGGGTGAGGATGGAGATTGGCCAGTAGTTATTTAGTATTGTGCGATCTCCATTCTTATGAATTGGGGTGATTTCAGCTGATTTCCAGGTGCTTGGGAACTGACCAAGACAAAGGGACCAATTTAGCAGGTCAATAAGAGGTGCTAGCATGACATCCAGGGTTAGCCAGAGAATCCTGGAGTCAATTGAGTCACATTTGGGATTGTGGCTGGAGAGGGCTTTTAGTAGGAGAGAGATTTGGCTATATGGGGGGATATGGTATGGAAGAGAAATGGAGGCGCTCCAGGCCGGGAGGGAGTGAAGGAACAATCGGGTCAAAGAAGTGGGTAGGTAGGACAGAGTTGAGATCTGAGAAAGTCGTGTTGAGGCATTCAGCAATATGTAGGGGGTCAACGGTGATACTGCCATTGACCGCTATCTGGGATGGGGGGGGAGGGAGAGCAGGTTTTTCCATTGAGCTCCTTAATATTGTCCCAGAATGCACATGTGGAGCCCCAGGAGGAGGTCAGGGTGGTTTGGTATTGTTTGGCTTTTGCTTGCTGTATGGCCCAGGTGCATTTGTTACGAGCAGCGTTATAGGCCTGTCTGCCCGTAGGCCTGCCCGACTCCACTGCGATATGCCATAGGTTGTCTCTCTGTCTCAGTTGTTTAATGAGAGTGGGGGAGATCCACAGGGCATTTTGTCATCTGGGGAGGGTGCTGGTAAACGGGGCAAAGAGGTCACAGGCCTTGAGGAAAGCACTGGTGAGGTAGGCTAGCGTGGTGTCTATATTGGTTGAGAGAGAGATTGGGGACCAGTCTGTTTGGGATAGGTGCTGCTTCAATTTACTAAGCCCCCCTGGGCGAAAACGGCAGTGGAAGGTGACTTGGGGCATGGATTTTTGTGTGGATGAAGGCCAGTGACAGAGGATGGGGGAGTGGTCGCTGAGGGAGTTAGCTAAGATATTAACATCCTTTATTTTGTGGGGGACGGTTGAAGAGAATTATATCAAGGAGGGAGTTGGTGCCACTTGACTGACTGAGTCTCATCAGAAGTGTGACTAATTGAGAGAGGTCAAGTGTGGTGAAGGTGTCCTTTATATGCGTGGTGGTGGAGCTAAGCCAGTTGATATTAAGGTCACCGAGGACGAGCTGCTCAGATTTGTGAGGTAGGGTGGATAGGTAGTCGGTGAGGGAGTGGACTGCAGGTCCCTGGTTCTGCGGGGGTATGTATGCAGTAGTGAGATAAAGAGGACCCATGCCCTGGTCAGGGGAGATTTTTATGGTGATAGCTTGGGCCCCATGATCGAGCTTGGGGGTCGGGAGAGCATGGCTGAGTAGAGAGTCACGGAGGTAGACTGCACATCTGCCCCCACGCTTGCCAACTCTGTCTTCCCTGAAGATGGTAAAACCAGGGAGGGAGACAGCTAAATCAGGAATTGATGCAGAGAGCCAGGTCTACATTACTAATGGGAAAACGTCAGTTCCTGATGTATGCACATGCTTAGGACACCCCATTTTTTGTGTATACTGTATATCTGAAAAAGCATACCACTTAAATGATACTGAAATCATTGAAGCCTCTTAGATAAACACAATTTCTCACTTACTACTTACTTTTATCTTTGCTGAACATGTCAGACTTGTTTAGAACATACCATTTCATCAGATATTGCACACTCCAAGTTATTTAAGCAATTTGTTTTCTCCATGACTAATGGCTCTGACAGATAATCTGAAGATGACTAAAACTTGCATGTCTTTACCACTGCCAGCACTTTAGCACCTGTTTAACAGGTGTGAGTGACACTATTAAAGTACGTAAAATTGGGATTGGGATGTGCAATTTTTGCACATACAGCTGGAATGTGCATACCTCTAGTATGTGCTCAACTGGAACACACAGTAGTTGTGGGAGGGGATTGCCACCAGATACTAAGGACATCAATAATAGAAAATTGGTGTGAGAAGTGGGTATCACTAGATAACGGAGATGACTTGGCAGAGGACAGGAGAGGGAGTGGGGGGTAGGGCCCTGCACAACAGAGCACAAAGCCTACATGAAAACAAAGGAGCAAAGGCTGGTGTTTACATTTAAATAGTCCATAGTGGGATGCTAATGACCTTGTTGGGTCTTGCATTTACAATGAGGTCATCTGCATGGAAATGTGGGAATATAACACTTTAGTGAAACAGTGCAAACATCTTTTTGACACCCTTCTGAATATTTTGATCATTGGTGGCCTATTGTTTATCTATTGCCACATCCCCTTCTGTGGCCAGAAAGTAGTTGTGCTTTTGTGACTGAACACCTGTTAGTGCCTTGCTTTGCACTGCAGTACACTGAAAAGGACACTGTATATTCAAAAACACTTTGGGCCGGATATTCAGACTGCGCCAGGCTGTGGCGCAAGCTTGGGTGCAGCACAACTTGGCTGCGCAGGGCCGTTGACAGGGTGATATTCAACGGAGCTGCGCCATGGTACAGCATCACTGAATATCACACCCTGGCCACCTGCAGTGTGCATGGCACAGTGGCACTGAGCCAGTGCAAGTGGCCAGAGTGGAGCAGTGGGATGCACTAGCGCAAGTTCCATTGCGCTAGGTGCAACAACCGCGATATTCAGAAGTGCACATGCAAATGGGGCCATAATGCATACAAGGCGCAAATGGGGCCATTTGCATGTCATTATGGCCCCATTTGCATGCAAGTGTGCCGATCCCTGGCGACTTGTGCCTGGCGCCCTGCCAGGTTGCAGCCATCAGGGACCGACGCCCCCTGCACATCGCGGCAAAGTGCCTCACTGCCCGATCGTTGGCATATGTAGAATATAATAAATGTCCAATTTCCCTGGTGGTCCAGTGGACTGCTTGCAGCCCGATCGCGGACATTTGTTATAATAAAAGCAGTCCTATATCCCTGGTGGTCCAGTGGACAGCTCGCTGCCCGATCGCGGGCGTCAGTAGAAAATAATGCCACACCAAACAACCTAGTGGACTAGTGGTACCCCTCCCACCGCCCACTGAGCCCCACTGCCACGCTCTCCCTCAGTCAGCGGCAGGCGGCAGCTCCCCACCTGCTTGCCACCCGCCACCCGCCCGATTGACACCCTATGGTAGGTACTCGCCCATTGGTCCAGCAGCAGGCAGCCAATGGGTGGCAGTCGCATTGTACCACACAAGTCCAGATATGTGAATGGATGAAGTGAAAGGAAACTGACATAGCTGGCAGAGACTTTGTTACAGAGAGAGACAGAGAGAGTGACGGACAGACAGAGAGAGAGAGAGAGAGATAGAGCTGCAGTAAGACTTAAAGTTCAGGGTCAGGATTTTCAAAGAAGATAAAAACCATGCACAGGCATCAAAAAACATGTGTAAGGGGGGCTTCCACTGTGCACCTGCAGGTTTTGCCATATTTGCATTATTTTCATATGCAGAGCCATTTTGTGATCAGCTCAGCAATTTACGGCAGCTTGTGCCCATTTTCCATGCACAGCTGCACTAAAATGCTGTGCCTGATATCCCCAGGCATAACATTCCTTCACAGCTGTGCCTGCCACCCATGTGCACCAGAGGCCGAAAATAGCACGCCCGCTGGTAGAGATTTTTTTTCTTTGCAATGGCAAGTTGCAGCATGAGACTTAGTCCCTGGGCCATGTTCAAGGCTTTGAAAATCAGGCCACAGAGTGGGCCATGGAATTTATATATTTTGTTCTGAAATAGACTGGGACTGTAGGAAACAGACACTGATTTATTTATTTTTATTTTTATTAGAGGTATTGGAATTACAAACCTTTAAGTCAGGGACTCATTTATAAATGCTCCACGTCACATTACAAACAGCACAAAATAGTATTCAGAGATACAATGCAGAGGCAGTGATGGAACAGTAATTACAATTATATACAATAAATATACATTAGCAAGCAGTAAGTAAAATACAGGTATTCGGAAGTTGGGGAAGGAAAACAGTAGGAGTGCGACGATCTGAGGGTTAGCAGGATGGAGATCATTTGTCATAACTCAAGAGCAGTCAAGAACTTAGGTTAAAGGCCCAAGTTCATGCCATAAGGGGAATGAGAGGAGGAGGGGGAAACTGAGGGGGAACAGCGGGAGGAAAGAGGCAAGCCTGGAGAAGTCATACATTCCGTGGTTGGAGGGAGCACCAGGGGGTGGACTAGTAGCAGTTGCAGGTGCTCAAGGAACAAAGGTGTTTCCTAAGGGTGGTTTTAAAGTAGCCTATCTTATTTTCAGAGAAGATGGCACTGGGCTGGGCATTCATCCAGAGGGGGGCTCTATAGCAGAAGGATCTCTGGCCTTGAGTGCTTTGACAGTGGGGAATCAGGAGGGAGGGTTTAGTGGTGCTGTGAGTAGGTATCACAGAGGGTGCAGGTTGTCACAGGTTGGCAAGGCCAGGAGGGGCTAGGACAATGGTGATCTTTTTGGCTAGGAGGCATGCCTGGTACCTAAGTTTCCCATCAAGGTCAAACCAATTGGTGAGACTGTACAGAACACAAGTGTGTGTCAAATCAGAGCAGCCCATAGCAAGGTGACAGGCTTTGTTTAGGGGAAACATGGATTCTGCGGAGGGCAGAAGTATCATCCGACCCATAAACCAGGATCCCATAATCGATAAGGGACAAGATGGATGATGAGACTGCTAGTCGGAGGGCTTCTGGGGGAGACTATGTTTAAGCCGGTGGAGCAGACCATTTCTGACATTAACAGTGGAGCTGTGACCCCAAGGTGTTTAAAGTTGTCGATCTGCTCAAAGGATAATAGTTGGGAGTTGTAAATAATTGGTGGGTAGCCTTTGTGTCAGCTTTGGTTGTGAGCAAACATCATGACTTTGTTTTTATTGTGGTTTAGAACCAGGCAGTGGTCAGTAAACCAGGATTCAGCATCTGTGAAGGACTTCTGAAGGGATAGTTGTAATGAGTGTGGATCAGGGTGGGTGGAGAAGAGAACTGCATTGTCAGCATATAGGAGTAATTGCCCACAACAGGTCTTGGGAAGAGTGTTCAGAAATAGACTAAAGAGGAGGGGATCCAGGATTGAACCCTGGTGCACCCCTGACTTAACCGAGAGGCAGGAGGACAGCGTGTCATTAATTTTAACTTGTGACCTACCAGCTAGGTAGTCAGCAAACCACTTGGTGATGTCCTGGGAGAGAATGGTGTGGGAGAGAGCAGGTAAAAGAAGGGAGTGGTTCATGTTGTCAAAGGCTTCTGACAAATTCACAGAGACAGAGCCAACCAGACACCCTCTGTCAGGGGCAGTATGGATAGCACTGGAGAACTCCAGCAGGGCAGTAGTGGTGCTGTGCCCTTTGCAAAATCCATGTTGTTCCTGGCAGAGTAGGTCATATTGGGTGAGGTGGTCTGTAAATTGATCAGAGATGATTTTTTCAAGGGCCTTTGAAGGGGGGAAGAATGGAGATGGGGTAGTAGTTCCTGGGGGAAGTGCGGTCACCATTTCTGTGGATGGGGTAATAACAGCATTTTTCCATTTTGAGGGAATTCACCATGGCAGAGGGAGTGATTAAGAATCTTGGTTAGCAGAGTGAGGACTACATCTAGGATCATGTGGAGGAGTGTAAGGTCCAGCGAATCACTACTGTAACGCTACTTACCTAAGGCTTTTAGGATGTAGGGTTTAGCCTCACAAGGAGTGAGGGTTTTGAAGTGAAAAGGTGGAGGAGATGGACAGGTGGAGGAGGTGGGGTATGAGGATCAAAGAAGTTTGCGGGGAGTACATTACTGAGGTCAGAAAAGGAGGAGTTGAGGGAGCCAGTGATGGCCTGTGGGTCAGTGGAGATACTGCCGTTGATAGTGAGCTGGGTGGGGGAACTGATACAGTTTTCTCATTGAGCTCCTTCAAGTTATCCCAAAACTTGTGACCAGAGCCCCAGAAGGTGGTGAGGGCTGCACTGTAGTGGTCAGCTTTGGCCTTGCGTATCTTCCAGGTGCATTTATTCCTAGCAACCCAATAGTGTTGTCTATCAGACACTTTGCCTGATTCAAGGGCTAAGTGCCATAGAGTGTCTCTGTAGCGCATTTGATCTAGGAGAGGCTGAGATATCCAGGGGGTGTTGGGGCCTTTGATAACATGTTTAGTGAGTGGAGCAAATATGTTGCAGGCAGTGTTGAAGGTACGTATAAAGTAGTCAAGAGCTGTATCTAAGTCAGGGGCCAGGTCAAGGGATGACCAGTCCCAGTGGGTAAGGTAGATTTAGAGGTGATCCTGCTTACCAAGTTTGAGCTGACACTGAAGCATTGTTTTAGGGGTGGGTTTTTTTGTCTTACAGGACCAGGTGCAGAGTACTGGTGAGTGGTCAATCAGGGCATCAGGGAGGACTGAGACACCAGAGGTTTTATTAGGGTGATTGGTAAGTACCAAATCGATTAATGTAGGGGCTCCAGTTTGGGGATTTAAATGAGTATGGCATGTTATGATTTGGGAGAGATCCAGGGCAGCAGTGGCATCCTTAAGGGGGGGGGGGCGCAGCATTAGATAACCAGTTAACATTGAAGTTCCCTAGAGCAATGATCTCTAATTTGGGGGGCAGGAGGGAGAGGTAGTTCAGTAGAGACTGAAACACATGTGATTGGTCCCTAGAGGGGCTATAGATGGAAGATATAAAGAGGGTTCCCTGGCCATGCTAGTGGTGATTTTCAGAGCGAGTGCCTGGACACTGAAATCCGGCTGGGCGGGAGGAGTGCATGGCTCTACAAAGAGTCCCGGATGTAAATAGCACAGCCATCCCTGTACTTCCCAACTTTGTCCTCATGGAAGAGGGTGTACCCAGGAATAGAGACAGCTGAATCGGGGGTGTTCTTAGAGAGCCAGGTCTCAACAACAGATAAAATGTCTGGCTGGTGCTGAGCTACCCATCCCTGGAGGATAGCAATTTTTTTCAGCAGGCTGCAGATACTAATGGACGCGATACGGAGTCTGTTTGTGTCCAAGAAGTTTGGGTTGTGGGCGAGGGGGGGACAAGGGTCTGGGTGAGCATTCCCCGACAATAGCAGCAGGAGTTGGAGGGCTTTTAGGAAGGTATACCTGAGCTGCTTGTAAAGGTCAGCACCGATATGGAAGGGGCGGGCTGGTTTGTTGCAGATGATTGGGATTGGGAGGGCACATAGGTGGGGTAAGGCAAGGAAGAAGGTAGGCAGGAGGGACGCAAGGCTGGGGAGGGCATTGCCAGTAGCAAGCGGGGGGGGATACGGGAAGGGGAAGGCAAGAGTAGAGATGGTGTGGATAAAAAAGTTGACGTTTAGGGTGGGTGTGACAGGTGAGCAGTTTAGGGTAGTGGGGGCCAGGGTGGGGGGTGATAAGATTTAAAATCACAATGTGTAATTTTAAGTATTGTAGCTTGTAAGACATGCCAATCAAAAACAGTAGTCATACAAAATACACTGTGATGAATTAAATATTAAAAGTAGGACTGCAGTCATCACCAGCCAACAATTAACTGCAATCATCAGAAGAACTTGTTCACACAATGCTTGGAGTCATTCTCATCTTTACTGCTATGGATATCCACAGTACATGAAAACTGGGTCTATGTCCCATTAGTACCTTTACAGCCAAGGTGTACCTCTATTGTGGGGTAAACTGATAGAGAAACTAGTTAAAGAGGACCTGATGGACTACATGGAGAGCAATAGACTCCAGGGCCCCTATTTTCAGAGCTGGTGGGATGCGCAGCACATATAGATGCACCACTAAAAAAAATGTGCCAGCGCGCTTTCATGGGATATTGAAACAGGATGCAAGAGCACAACAGATTGTGCATCCTGTATGAATACTGGAACCTGGATGGGTGGTGTAAAGTGGGCAGCTGCCAGTGTGGCACAGCGCTTCCAGGGTCAGGGCTGAAGACCGCCAATGGGGGATACACAGTGTAACCCAGATGTGCCGACACTCCCAAGGGTGATATTCAGCCAGACTGTACTAATGAGCTTATTGGGCAGGCATGGCACAAACGGGCCCCATGCAAGCTCATTATGAGCTCATTAGCATGGCCATGCTCAGCTGAATGGGCCAGGCTAGCCCCCTCCCAGCTACGATCTATAAACAAAAGGTGCCAGCCTCTGCCAGCCCTGGTGGTTTAGTGGTACCCCCTTTCATCCCCAATCCACAGTCCAAAAGCAAGTGGTACACCAATCCCATTGTTTCATGGTGCAATAGTGCAATGGTACCCCCGAGCCCCAAACACAAGGAAAAGAGACCCCATACTGTTTTCCATAGTTTAGGATCCCCCATGCCCAATCCCCCTTTAAATTAGAATCCCACCCATACCATTTTCCATAGTGTAAGGTTCCCCTCACGCCTAATCCCTGTTTGAATTACAATGATCCCTGTTCCCATAGAGCAGGGACCCACTCCCATCCCTGATCCCCGATAGAAGCAAACACATGCCCCAAACTCTCTCTCCATAGTGTAGTGGTACCCCTCACTCATCCCTGATCCATGATCAAAATAAAAATGAACACCATAAACTTTTCCATAGTGTAGTGACCCCCACCCCGTGAGGACAGGACCCCCCACCCCACATAACCCAACTGAAGTGGAACCGGTGACTAGCTCAGCCCTCCACACACCACCACAGACAGCTGATGACTGAACTGTCAGAACATGTACTGTACATAGTACGTGCTCATTGGCTGCTGTGTACCATTTATTGCCATATTACAAGGATGAATTGGATTTATTTATTTAGTTTTTGTTGACCGGGTAAGTGCACTAGACAAATCCTGCCTATTTTCAGGCACGACCTGGGGGAGGGGGATACAGATGAATGCCAGCTGACCTTGAACCAGATTAAGCTGTTGGTATTTTTAGTGAATGAGGGAAATTTGGCCAGGACACCGGGGGAAATTCCCCTACTCTTTTCGATAAGTGTCATGGGATCTTTAACATCCACCTGAACTACAACCAATCCAGGCAGATGAGACCTCGATTTAATGTCTCACCTGAAAGACGCCACCTCAGAAGTGCAGCACCCCTCTCATGCTGCACTACAGTGTCAGTACTGGGATATTAACCCAAGTGCCAGATGTGGGAACTGAACCCATAGCCCTGTGATCTCCCAGCCTCAGAGGTGAGTGTGCTACCTACTGAGCCACTGACACTGATTTGGCCAGTTACTCACCTTTTTTTGGGGGGGGGGTAGGGCTTTTTAATTTTTTTTTTCTTTAAATTACAAAAACAACATTTTTCTTGAGTTTTTTAAATGTTTGGTTTAAACAATTACAAGGCAAAGCATCTTAATCTTTTTTCTGTATGAAAATTTCATAAACTGAAAATCATGTACACAATGCAACATATTGAAGTAAGTAATGCAACTGACTGTAAAAGCAAAGTTCCAAAACTATTCTCTCTGTATTAGAAGTTAGGAAAAAACTGAAAAGAATAGAAAGAAGAAGAAAAGGGACCTTGCTTTAACATCTCTTCCAAAAGACGGCACCTCAGGTGTGCAGCACCCCCTCATGCTGCACTGCACTGCAGTGTCAGTATTGGGATATTAACCCAAGTGCCTGGTGTGGGGATATAACCCACAGTCTTTTGATCTCCCAGCCTCAGAAGCAAGTGTGCAACCTGCTGAGCCACTGACACTAACTCATAAATATGAGAAGTGTAAGAGTGTATAACGTTCATATTTACTAAGCAAAGGAGAGTATAATCATTAAAATAGAAAAGAGAAAGAGAAAATAATTTAAATACAGAAACAGATTATACATTTGAATGAGAACATAACCAATTCAAAAGCAGATATGTGCATTTATAGGGTGAGGAGAATAAATAGATTAGGGTGCTTTATCCCATACAATAAAATCCTACAGAGCTGCCATTATTTCTAAAAACCATTGATTTTGTTCCTGAAGCTATGCACACGTTTTTTTTCTAATCTTAGTAATCCATTTATGTCAGACTTCTATTCATTTAAACTAGGAACTCTTTCTTCTTGCCATAGTTTGAGAATTTGGGTTTGCACCACAGCAGAGGCCAAAGCCAACAAGTACAGAAGTTCTTAAGAATTGCTAAGTATATCAAAAATTGTTAAGTATATCAAAAAAGTGTCAAACAAAAAAGGTTTCAATAGTATGATTACTGGCTACTGAACTGAATTGGAAAAAGAAAATGTTTTACTTGCTCTCAGAAATGTTTAATAAAAAGATACTCTCACATTAAGCCTAATAAGGTACTATATGGATGTCAGCATTTATTACTCTTCCTATGTGTTTAAATATCCATCTTATGTAGGTTTGAAACAGTATAATTAAGCAAAAACAAATGTAAAGGTGTGCAATATCATGGCATATCTTCCCGCCTTAAGTGCACTGTGAGGCACAAGGTCATAGGATGAGTGATTTTCAGCCTTCGTTCAATGCCTTGGCATGATCGAGGATGCATTTTTTTATATTAATATAAACATGAAGAAGTTAGTTTTAAAATTTTTTCACTGAGGGCATGTTCACCTACTTGTTAACAGATGATATGGCCTACTTTCAGAAAGGGATTATGTATGAAACTATCATCGCAGTTGAATGTGGCTTTGGCCAATCAGATTTGAGGATTTGAACTATCCATTTCATAGTATAAGTTATACAATTTACAATATTGTATCTGTTTATGGTTCACTACAAAGGAAGACCTGGTATAATTATTTTCAGTTCATCCCCATGGCATCAAGCCATGTGAGTATTTGTTGAGGCTTTGTGAACAGTTTGCTCAGCAACTTCAGTGCAGTACTCAGCACGACACAGGTTGAGTGGCATCAGGTGCAGTGATATCATCAATTGAGTGTCATGGGGTTGGGTTATAAAAACGTAAGGCAATGAAGCAGTATTTTCACTCAGATCCTTGATTTCTGAACAACAGCACGCACAGTAATCAGCTTAGAAGTGAGACTCAGAGAAGAGTTTGTAGCAAATGATAAATACTTTGAAAAATGTTTTGTTCATAATACAAATGATTAAGCAGTGTAACAGCTGTATTAAAATATGTTAAAAAGCAACTAGGTGTTATTCAAACTTAAAAATTAAGTCATGCTAAAAACTAAATATACTATATAGAGAATGTTACTTGATATGAAACTTGTGTTTTAAATAAATGAAGTAAAATGCCTCTGGGCATTTGCTCTGGGGTTCTTTTGTAATTCTTTTCCTTCTCTATTTTGGGATCCCCATGACCCAAACATACAACATTCCCCTTAAGGGGTGGCTGGCTCCCTCTCCCTGGGCTAAGACACAGAGATGGCACGCTGATGAGTCCAGGATGAAACATGTGTATATGTTTAATGTTCTTAGCCTTTGCTGATTGCACTGTGAGGACTTTTGGAACCATGCAATTTTGCTTAAAGCTGAGGCAGTCCAAATTCTCTGATGGGAATTTGCATATGTTTCCCATGATGCTTTGCATTGTGGGGGTATGTGCAATTGTGTTTCCCCTATAAAAGTATTGTCTGAACCTGTTTAAAACAATATGAATGTACTTTGAATGTTTTTTTTTTTTTTATTCTTTGGTAACTAGGTAAAGACAAAATGTGTTGAGTAACAGTCTGAAAAGAAAGTGCACTGAGGTAAAAAATAGATAACTTGTTATAATCACATTTCTGTGGTGAAAAGATGAGAAATAGTAGCGAAGAGAATTGAATAATGTTATTTTATTTGCCACAGAATTGACTATTTGTGTGAGTAATGAGTATGAGTTGTACAAGTTCTTAAAGCAACAGTACACTTGTAAATGAAACACATAATGTTTTGAGAATTTAATTTGAATCAGATACCAGAAGTAGAAAATCATTGTGTTATTTTTATCAGTTTTATGCAATTTTCATGAAGAAGCCCATTTGAAATAGGTGAAATGTAGAATTAATTTGCCTGAGGAAAAAGTTTGTGAAAATAAAAGATGACTAATGAAAAATATGTAAGTGCTTATGTGTTTTATTTCAAGAATGCACCCCCACCTCCAACTAATACTTTGGAGCTGAACTTAGCATTGGGAGGCTGCAGCCACACAAACTGTTAATTTCCTGTGGAATTCCTGCAGTTAACAGGATCCTGGCAGTACATTATTTCTAAAAATCACTGATTTTGTCCCTAAGGCAATGCACACAGTTTTCTCTAATCTCAGTAATCCAGTCATGTCTGATTTCTATTCATTTAAGCTAGCAGCTCTTTCTTCTAACCCTAGAGTGAGAATTTGTGTCTGCATCACAACAGAGACCTTAGCCAAAAGAATACAGAAGTTCTTAAGAATGAAGTATATCAAAAATTATGTATAGCAAAAAAAGTGTCTAACAAAACAAGTTTCAATAGTATGATTACTGACTACTGAACTGTATTGGAAAAAGAAAATATTTGCTCTCAGAAATATTTAATAAGTAGACACTCTCACATTAAACTAATAAGGTACCATATGGATGTCAGCATTTATTAGCATTTATTATTCTTCCTGTTTAAATATCCATCTTATTTAGGTTTAAAGGAGTATAATTAAGCAATAACACATGTAAAGGTGTGCAATATCATGGCATATCATCCTGTCTGAAGTGCACTGTCAGGCACAAGATCATAGACTTAGCAATTTTAAGCCATTCATTCAATTTTAATCATTCAGCCTTGGCATGATCAAGAGTAGGTTGGTACAATTCGGGTAGTAAAATAGGAAGAAAAGATGGACTAAGGGTCTTGTTGTTTGCTGATACAGTTCTATGTTTCTGTGAAACCACCTGAGAAGGAATGACTGTTTCCTCGTGCTATCATACACTGTGGAGTGTATTATTGTGATTGTAAAATGGATGCATTTGTGTATTAATAAAAAAAAAGTTTGTTTTAAGATTTTTTCACTGAGGGCATGTTCACCTACGTGTTGACTGATGGTATGGCTTACTTTCAGAAAGGGGTTATGAATGGAGCTATCATCCCAGCTGAATGTGGCTTTGGCCAATCAAATTTGAGGACTTGAACCATCCAGTTCATAGCATCAGTTATACAATTTACAATACTGTATGAGTTTATGGTTTGCTACAAAGAAAGACCTAGTAAAAAAGTTAGCTTTACAAGCAAAATAGCAATACAGTAATTACTTTTGGTTCATCGCCATGGCACCAAGCTGCATGAGTATTTGGTGAGGCTGTGTATAGTTTGCTCAGACACTTCAGTGCAGTACTCAGCATGACACAGGTTGAGTGATATCAGGTGCAGTGACTTCATCAGTTGGGTTCTGTGGGGTTGGGCTATAAAAAGGTAAAGCAATGAAGCAATTTTTCTCTCAGCTCCTTGATTTCTAAATAACAGCACACACACAGTAAGTAGCTTAGAAGTGAAGCTCAGAGGAGAGTTTGTAACAAATGATAAATACTTAAAAAAAGTTTTGTTTGTAATAAAAATGATTAAGCAGTGTAACAGCTGTATAAACTATGTTGAAATGCAACTAAGTGTTATACAAAGTTAACAAGCATTTGTCAATGCCAAATGTTGCTTGCTTGTATGTGCTGTTTAGGTATTTGGAAGTCATTGGAGTGCAAATATTGAGAATTCGCGAACTTACGAGCATGCGTAGGAACTGTGCAATGCACGCTCATAAAACAGTCATTTTTAAAAATTTTTTCACCAAATTTTCAACATAGGCTTTTTGAGAGCCCACCTTATGAACACTGGCAGTGTCATTTCATTAATCAGTCCGGAAAGGTGATTTTACGCAATGACCGGGAAATCACCCTTCTGGCCCGATAAATGCCATGACAGTGCAAGAATTCATGAGGAGGGGTTCCAAAAACCCCATGTTGAAAATTTGAGCCCAAAATTCCCAAAAACGCCTGAGATATGCAACAAAGTTGAAAAAACCCTATTTATTCCATTATACAGCTTACCGGCATTTCCTTAGTTCACAGTCGGCTTTGAAGAGTGCAGACGTGTTTCCGGTCCACTGATGATCATCGTGCGAGCTCTGGAGGTAAGTATGGGGTGAGGGGGTGTGGGGAGGCAGGGTGCGCGGTGGGTGGAGTGCGGGTGGGGCAGGGAGACTGCGAGGACCTTTTTTTATTTTTTTTTAATTAAGGCGACACAGGACATTTGCCATGCTGGGGTGGGCTCCCAGCGTGGCAGCTGGAAAGGCTGTTTGGGGCGGCTGGAGCTGATGGGGGATTGGGCACCCCCATCGGCTATGACAAGATTTACCACGCTGGGGTGGGCTCCCATCGTGGCACCTGGAAAGCTTTGTGGGGGGAAGGCGTGGAGCCAATGGGGATTGGGCACCCACGTCAGCCATACAATGAGTGCGTGGGGGGGAGGGAGCGCATCAGCATGCAATATGCATGCTTGTGTGTGGGGGGGAGAGCTCTGCTCACTGAAGCAGAGCTCTCCCTTTCAACTGTATGGCACTGCATTTTCGACTGCTGTCATAGACAGCTGCAGCAGTCATTGGAGAACTGCGGCTGTGCCTGCAAACTCACTGACTGAATTGGAAGACGTGTGCCACACCTCTGAAAACTCGGATGATGGCACTATGTTTCTTGCACATGCGTACAAGCAACATAAAAATTGAGATATGCTGAAAGCTAAATATGCTGTATAGAGAATTTTTTTTATTTGGCATGAAACTAATATTTGAAATGAATGAAGTAAAAAGGTATTTTTTTAAAACAAGTTCAGACAATATGAAAGTACCTTGACTGTATTGACAAATAGTTTAAAAAGAAGGAGCGCTGAGGTAAAAAACAGATAACTTATTATAATCACATTTCAGTGGTGAAAAGATTAAAAACGGTAGCAACGGGAATTGAATAACATTATTTTATTTTCTGCAGAATTGACTGTTCATGTGAGAGTTATGAGTATGATCAGTTACAAGAAGCAGAAAATCATTCTGTTATTATTTTTATCAGTTATAGGCAATTTTTCTAAAGAAGCCTATTTAAAATAGGCAAAACATAGAATTAATTTGCCTGACAAAAAAGTTTGAGAAAATAAAAGTAGATGACTAATGAAAAATACATAAGTACTTCTGTGTTTTATTGCAAGAATGTGCCCCCACCCCCAGCTAGTACTTTGGAGCTGAACTTAGCATCAGGAGGCTGCAACCACACAAACTGTTCATTCCTGTGGAATTCCTGCAGTTAACAGGAACCTGGTAGTACATTATTTCTAACAAGCAGTTGTCAATGCCAAATGTTTGCTTGCTGGCATTAGCAGTGGAAGTGCAGGAGTTAGACAGATGGAGTATAAGAATAGCAGTGATGTATTGAACTGACACCAACTCCATTCTCACCCTACAGAGATGGACAGGCATTGGGGTGTGCCTTTGGGTCATCACACATAACTGTCATGACATTTCACCTCACCCTACCCTGCAGACACTGACAAGTGTTGAGGTGTACCTTGGGGTGTTTGGGCTTTACACTCACCTCATTCCATAAGAAAATATGCTGAAATGGGCGTTATGGTCAGAAACCCTAAGGCCCTGGGCATGTCTTGGTATTTTTGCTTTAAGTTTTCAACATGGGCTTTTTGTGACCCCACCGTTTGAACAGTGACACTATCAGTTTGTTAGGCGAAAGGTGATTTTGCACAGTGACTGCACCATTATTGCCACAAGTGTGAAAACACATTTCCAACATGATGTGAAAAATGACAGCTGTAAGGAGGTGTAAAAAAATGGTAATGTTAAAAATCTGGAGCAAAAATATAAAAAAAATGGTATAGTCAGGAGCGTGCATAGAAACTGCGCAACACACACCCATAATGCAATTATTTGTCGGAGGTTGTTTTCACCAGATTTTCAATATAGGCATTTGGGACCTCCACTCATGAACAGTGTTACTGTGATTTTCTTAATCTGTCCTGAACACTGATTTCCCACAGCGACTGTACTATTCTGTGCTGGCAGTGTGAAACACATTTCAGCCAGGATGTGAAAAATAACAACTGTACTGTTCATAAGAATGTGTGTAAAAATGCCAATGTTAAAAATTTGGAGTGAAAATATTACAAATTTGTGAAGTTATGAGGGTGCGTAGAAACTGTACAATGCACACTCTTAACACAATTATTTTATGGACTTTTGTGACCAGATTTTCAACATAGGAATTTTAGGACCTCTGCTCATGAACAGTGTTACTGTGATTTTCTTAACCTTTCCTGAACACTGATTTCCCACAGTGACTGCTGTATTCAGCGCTGGTAGTGCGAAAACACATTTCAGCCAGGATGTGAAAAATAACAGCTGTATTGTTCATAAGGAGGTGTGAAAAAATGGCAATGTTGAAAATCTGGAGTAAAAATATTACAAATTCACGAATTTGCGAGTGCGTGTGGAAACTGCAGAACGCACACTCATAACACAGTCATGTTTGGGAATTTTTTCATCAAATTTGCAACATAGGCTTTTTGAGAGCCCACCTCATGAACAGTGACACTGCCAATTCGTTAATCGGTCCTGAAAGGTGATTCCGCGCAGTGACCGAGAAATCACCTTTCAGGACTGAATAACCAAATGACAGTCACTGAATTCATGAGATGAGGTCCCAAGAACCCCATGTTGAAAATTTGGTGCAAACACTCAAAAAAATGACCGTGATATGCACCATAGTTGAAAAAACCCTATTTATGCCATTGTACAGCTTACCGGCCTTTCTTCAGTTCGCGGTCGGCTTTCAAGAGTGCAGATGTGTTCTCATGCCAGCAAAGATCATCACGCCGGCCTCCAGAGGTAAGTATGGCATGAGGTGTGTGTGTGAGGAGGTGGGGTATGTAGAAGGCGGGTGCGGGTTGTGGGAGGGGGTGAGAGTCAACGAGCGACCATTTTCTTTTGTTACATGTTTTTTTTATTTTACATGGATGACATAGGACTTTTACCACACTGGGGTGGGCTCCCAGCATGGGACCTGGAAGTTTTGGGGGCAGTGGAGCCAACGGGGGATTGGGCACCTCCATTGGCCATACAGTGAGGGGGACACATGAGGACACTGGACTTCTGCCACACTGGGGTGGGCTCCCAGTGTGGCACCTGGAAGTTTGTTTTTTGGGGGAGGGGCACTGGAGCTGACAGGGATTGGGCACCCCTATTGGTCATACACAGTGCTTGGGGGCTGCATGAGCTGAGGAGGATTGGGCACCCCCTCAGCAGACAACAAAGGGGGGTGTACGCATATAACCATTAAAGAAAGCAGCAGTGGTGACATGGAGGAAATTTTCATACTGCTGAGCTGGACTGTAGGGCAGTATGCAAATTGCCTACATGTTACCACTGCTGATGGTAGCAGTCATTTGCTTTCAACTGTACGCCACTGCAATCTGAACTGCTGTCATAGACAGCTGGGACATTCATTGGTGTGGTGTGGCTGTGCCTGCAAAAATGCTGAGGACATTGGAAGCGGGGGTGCCACACCTACGAAAACTTGTATGGTGGCACTATGTTTCTTGCACATATAACATAAAAATCACTGATTTTGTCCCTAAGGCCATGCATCAGTTTTTCTGTAATCTCAGTAATCCATTCATGCCTGAGTTCTATTCATTTAAGCTAGGAGCTCTTTCTTTTAACCCTAGTTTGAGAATTTGGGTTTGTACCACACCAGAGACCAAAGTCAAAAAATACAGAAGTTCTTAAGAATTAAGTATATCAAAAATTAAGTATATTAAAAAAGTGTCCAACAAAACAATTTGTAATAGTATGATTACTGGCTACTGAACAGTACTGGAAAAAGAAAATGTTTTACTTGTTATCAGAAATGTTTAATTAGGAAACACTCTCACATTAGCGTAATAAGGTACCATATGGATGTCAGCATTTATTACTCTTCCTATGTGTTTAAATATCCATCTTATTAAGGTTTAAAGGAGTATAATTAAGCAATAACATTTGTAAAGATGTGCAATATCATGGCATATCATCCCACCTTAAATGTACTGTGAGGCACGAGGTCATAGGCTGAGTGATTTTCAGCCATTCATTCAATTAATCATTCAGCCTCAGCATGATCAAGGGTAGGTTGGTACAACTCAGGTAGTAAAATTGGCAGACAAGATGGACTAAGAGTGTTGTAGTTTGCTGAGACAGTTCTATGTTTCTGTGACACCACCTGAGAAGGAATGATTGTTTTCTCATGATATCACACACCCCAGAGTGTATTATTGTTGTTATAAAATGGATACATTTGTGCCTTAATATAAAAATTAAGAAGTTAGTTTTTTAGATTTTTTTGACTGAGAGCATGTTCACCTACTTGTTGGCCTACTTTTAGATGGGAATTATGTGTGGAGCTTTTATCCCAGCTAAATGTGGCTTTGGCCAATCAGATTTGAGGATTTGAACTGTCCATTTCATAGTACAGTGCACACCACTCATAACACCTGCGGCTGTTACAGGCGGTCAGTTTGTTTAGGCAAAAAGTGCTTTCCATTTGCCAATTTATGTACATGCAGTGTAAAATATGGGGGTTATAGCGGATGTTGTCCAACTTCTATATCACCCGATTCCCGCATACCTGGTACAGTTAAAGCACAGCAGGGCATGTTAGTCTCATTTCATTTTTTTGTTACATCTATATCAGACCAGTAAAATGGACAAGCTGTGTTAAAAGATACCTACAAGCAGCATTAAACTGCCCCCTCCACTGATCCGAAGTGATTTTTTCCTCCACTTCAACCTTTAGCAGCTCTCCACAAACTCTTATCCTCACAGAGTATAAGAGTCACTGGAACATGTTTTTGAGACCTCCCATGGCTACACGTATCACCCAATACAATACCTGCACCACCACATCCTCCGTAATGCTGTGCCAAATGGTGACTGCCACCTCCTATAGACACACAGCCACCTGTGTGTTTCTTTCTCTCCCATTCTGCATTTTAAGATTTTTTATTTAATAAACCCATGCTGCTGTTAGTTTAACCACTCTGTACTGTGGGCAGAATGACTGAACACAAATGCACCCACTGTAAGTGGCCTTGACCAGTCCAGCTTTTACCAACTGAGGAATATCACCCAGATCAAGCCTCTAGTTCCACACTGGACCTCCCTACCTTGGTGCATGCCTTCATGATGTCAAAGCTAGACTACTACAATGCGCTCTACCTCGGGGTCTTAGGAAGTGCTGTCTGCAAACTGCAGCTGGTGCAGAATGCATCTGCTAGGCTGTTGACTGGACAGTCAAAATACTGTCATGTCACTCCAGTGCTGCATGAGCTGAACTGGCTGCCGGTCAGTTGGAAGGTCCTCTTTAAGATGAGTTTACTCACCTTTAAGGAACTACATGGGCTGGGCTCTGGCTTCTTGTCTGACCTTCCGACCCCCTCTACCTTGGTCCGCTCCCTCCACTCTTCTGGTAGGGGTCTCCTTGCAATTCCCAGGACGAGGCTAAAAACTGCCAGCGAACGATCATTTAATCACTGGCCCCATCCTGTGGAATTCACTTCCACTATCTGTATGGGAGGCCCTTTCAGTTGAGGTGTTCAAAACCCGCCTAAAGACCCACTTGTTTAGACAGGCCTTCCCAGATACTTTGTATTAGATCCCATCCTTGGGTTGGCCCCTTCTTTTTAGCTACAGTTGTTACTTTGGGTCTTATTTACTTGTTCATACTATTTATTTAGCTTATTGCTGTAATCTTATGGTTTTAATAGTATGACTGATTTGTGTGGTGCCCAGAGCCTCCAGGACTGGGCACCTAGAAAACCAAAATTTGACTTGCCTTGCATTGACTGTATAAGTTATGCAATTGACAATATCATACCAGTTTACGGTTTGCTACAGAGAAAGACCTGGTATAAAAGTTAACTTTACAAGCAGAATAGCAATACAATAATTACTTTTGGTTCTGTTATCCATGGACCAGCAGCCCTGATGGTGCTCCCACCTTGCAGACAGCAACATACGTATGTATATGTACAAACTCTAGGGCAAGGACACTTGTCCTTTAAGCATACGTGTCAGGATATGTGTTCTGTTATGCTCCACTATGTTTTATTGATATATATTAGCCATGAGAAATGATTTTTACTCTGTTTCTACTGTATTTCCATATGTAAGGCAACAGTGCTATCTTTAGTAATTGTGTATCATTACAACTGACCTTGGAGATGAGTGCCTTCTTTGTACTGTTATCTACTTAGTAATATAACTTTTTACAGTAGTTAAGACAGTTGCTCAGACCACCTGTTTTTGTCCAATTATATTCATTTTATGTATCTTCCTTAGCCGTTGCTATAGTAATTATCAGGGTATAAGACCCCTTGTAACACATAGCTCTTAGAGAGAGACTGTCTGCTTTTAACTAGGTAAGGAAGCCTGCTTCTCCCAATATTTACACTGTGCTGGTAATAAGTCTGTATTATCTATCTACAATTTCATTTCTTACATGAGTACCACTTGTCTGTCATCTCTTCTTTATTGTGTAGTTTCACCAAGAACCTGACAAAGGGGATTTTGGCACCCTTTACATTCTGGCAGCTGTGTGCAGGTGAAATACACAAGAGAAGATTCGCATTCAATTTATTTTGAATATCGAGTGGTGTAGTGCATTCTTTGCCTACTTGGACTTACTCATTCTTACAGTGGTAACGGTTACGGAAGACCCATACTGTCTTTGGTCTCGGGCATGGCAGACCCACACAAGACCCTTTGTACTCCCTCTGTGAGTAACAGCATACCCCCTGGCATGACCATTCAAGCGCCGTGGACCAGAAAGCAATAGGTGATGGTGCCAGGATATTTTACCAGGTTTCTGGCCTGCGTACAGAACTGAGACTCAATGTCTCAAACTACCTCACATCCCATGGCAGTTGGACAGATTTCATGCTGGATGCAAAATCTGCAGAAAAACATTGTTGCTAATTTTTGACAAATACTTAGAGTTCAAGCAAACAACCAAGAAATACATCCTTAACAGTCTTTTGGTTGCGGCTCTACATACTGCTGTTGAGAGTCTCACAGCACTGTGTAACTCACTTGAAATGCAAAACGCATCTCTAAAAAAAGAGATGGGCTTGCAGGCATTGGAGCTACAGAAGAAGGAAAGAAAACTGGTGGAGGAGACACAGTCACTCTATGATGCTAATTCTAGGCTTCTGCACTTTACTGCACAAGACACTGAGCAAGAGTCATGTCTGTTAAGAGATGATTATGAATGGTAGAAATGTGATAAGAAACAGTTAGTGCACTTGAAGAAAAAATTACTCACCTTAGTAATGTTGTTTCTTCTAATGGAGTCTTGCTATATTATGACAATTGCAGTATGACCACAGGTTAGAACTGCTCCGGAGGTGAAATAGTTAACTTTCCATGCAGGCATGGAACTTAGAGCGCAAGCTCAGTTGAAAACTCTGTCTGTTGTGCTTCAAACACAAACTGTCAGATCTTTATGAGCTAAAACTGACTAAGGTTCTGTGTGGAAGCTGTAAACCTACACTAGCCAACTGGCTACTAACATACACACTCATTTTTGGCCTAAAACAAAGACTCAAGTCAGGAGACAAAAAAAATGCAAAAACACAACACCAATTCACCCAAAAAGGTAGGTGAAAAACAACAAGGTGGGCATCAAAAAAAGTCCCAACCCTGTACTGCCCACCCATATCCCAAAAACAGAGGTTCTGAGAGGGGCAGGCAGGGAGGGAGGTCATAATATAGCAAGACTCCATTAGAAGAAACAACATTACTAAGGTGAGTAATTTTTCTTCAAACAACGTGAAGTCTTGCTATATTATGAACAATTGAACTACACAGCAGTACCCCCATGGAGGAGGGACAGAACCTACCTAGGAAATAGGATCTGAGGCTGCTGCTGTGCCAAACCGAGCATCACTCCTAGCCTGGATGTCCAGGGAGTAATGCTTGGTAAAAGTGTGAACTGTTTTCCAGGTAGGTGCTTGACATATTTCTAGAATAGGAATGTCTCTGGCAGCAGCCAGAGAAGCAGCTGTACATCTGGTAGAGTGAGCCCTCAGGCCTGAGGGGGGAACTTTACCCAACTTCTCATAGCAGAATTGGATACAAGAGACAATCCACCTGGCAATGGATCTTTTAGTGGCTGGCTTCCCTTTACCAACTTCGCCATAGGTGAGGAACAGTTGAAGGGAGTCAAACCTATGACCCTTGGTATGCTCTATGTAGTAACTAAGAGCTCTCTTCACATCTAGGCTGTGCAGCATCCTCTCCCCAGAGGAGGAGTGGTCAGTGAAGTACACTGGAAGTGAAATAGATTGATTAAGGTGGAAATCTGAAACCACCTTAGGCAGGAACTTTCTGTTAGTCCGAGGACCACCTTATCTCTGTGAAAGAGATAAACTCCTGCTCCACTGACAACACTTGTAATTCACTTATCGTCTGGCAGAGGTAGATTAGCTGCAAACACAGTTTTCAAGTCAAGTACTTGAGCTCAGCTGAAGACAAGGGCTCAAAGGGGGTTGCATAAGCTGAGCAATGCAAACATTAAGATCCCAGGCAGGGCAGGATCCTGAATGGAGGGTTGGTGTGAAACAACCCCTTAAAAACTTGGAAAATACAGGATGAGCTGAAAGGAAGAGGATTTACCTGCTGAAATAAAAGCAGACACAGCTGCCAAGTGCACCTTCAGGGTAGCTGGTCTCAGCCCCAAAGAATTCAGGTGGACCATATAATCCAGGACTGTGGGTAGATCAGCAGAGACTGTGGAAATATGCTTTTCTGAGCACCATATGGAAAACCTTTTCTATTTGGAATTGTAAGTAGCCCTGGTGGAAGGCTTCCTTGCAGCCTTCAATATATCCATTACACCTTGGGAAAGGTGTAAATCAGCAAACTCTAACTCTCCAAAAACCAAGCCTTGAGATTGAGAGATTTGAGATTTGGGTACCAGACCCTTCCCTGGGCACAGGTTAACCAATTGTGATTCCTGGGAAGGGACAGGAGAGGATGGACTGCTAAGGACAGCAGGAGTGGATACCAGGGCTGTCTGGCCCAATCCGGAGCTATCAGAATGACTTTGCATGATTGGGATCTGATTTTGGCTAGCACTTTGAACAGGAGAGGAAAGGGAGGGAAGGCATAGAGAAACTTCCCTTCCCAACTGAGGGCTAAGGCAGTGAGAGTGAGCCCAACACTGGGGGCCTGCAGCAAAAAAAAAAAAGGAAGTTGGTGATTGTCTGGGGCTGCAAAAAGATCTATCTGTGGGGTGCCCCATCTGGCAAATACTACTCCCAAGACCGGGGGATCCAGTGACCATTCGTGGTGGCCCTGGGAAATCCTGCTGAGAGCATCTGCCAGGACATTGTCCTTGCCTGGGAGGTGAACTGCCATAAGGGAGGTGTTCAGGGAGTAAGCCAGAGACCACAACTTCATCACTTCGGTGCACAAGGCCGTAGACCGAGTGCCCCCTTGCTTGTTGATGTACCACATTGTAGTGGTGTTGTCTGTTCTGACCTGAATACTCTTGTTCTGAACAGATTTGGAAAAAGATTGAAGTGCTAGAAAAACTGCTCTGAACTCCAACAGGTTGATGTGGAGCAGAGATTCCTGGGGAGACCACAGACCCTGGGTAGTGAGGTCGCTCATTTGTGAACTCCCTAGCCAAAGAGGGACGCATCTGTAGTAAGGATTAGAGAATGAGACTGAGTGACAAAAGGAACCCCTTGTCTCAGGTTACTCTGATCCTGCCACCACTGTAGGGCTTGGATCAGGGTTCGAGTTACTGGGATCAGCTTGGTAAGAGGATCCTTTCTTTGAGACCAAAAAGCTCTCAAATGGAACTGGATGTCCCTCATCTGAAATCTTGCTCCTTGCACAACTGCTGTGGAAGCAGCCATGTGTCCTAGGAGCTGCAGAAAATGCCTTGCTGGACGGGAGGCCTGCAGGGTAAATGAGGAGGCCAGGGAGACTAGGGTCTTTTCCCTGTCCAGGGGGAGGAAGGTCCTGGCTTCCTGTGTGTTCAGTTCTGCGCCTATGAAGGTAAGAAGCTGGACCGGCTCTAGAACTGACTTTGAGAGATTCAGAAGGAAACCTAGAGAGGTAAGCAGTTGCTGCGTTATCTGAAGGTGTAAATTGACCTGGTCTGGGACTGGCCTACTAAAAGCCAATCGTCCAGGTAAGGAAAGATGGCAATCTTTTGCCTTCTTAGGTAGGCAACTGCTACAGCCAGGCATTTGGTGAATACCCTTGGGGCAGAAGTGAGGCCGAAGGGCATTGCACTGAACTGGTAGTGGCCTGAGGGCAGCTCGAACCTGAGGTACTTTTGATGGGAGCTTCTGATGGGAATATAGAAGTAGGCATCCTTGAGGTCCAGGGAAGCTAGCCAGTCACCTGGCCTTAGAGAGGGTAGGATAATTCCCAGAGTCACCATTTTGAACTTTGGCTTTAAAAGGTGCTTGTTTAAATATCTGAGATCCAGGATGGGCCTCCATTCTCCTGTCTTTTTTGGGGTAAGGAAGTACCTGGAGTACAAACCTTTGCCCTGGTGTAGGGGAGGAACCCTTTCCACAGCTCTGAGAGCCAGGAGGGTAGAGACCTATGCCTCTAGGGCGAGTGCCTCTGATGGAGTTGCAGGTGGAAAAGATCTGGTTCTCAGCTTTGGAAATTTTTTGAAGCTGAGAACCAGTCCCTGGCTTACTACTTCCAGGACCCACTTGTCTGATGTTAAAGACTTCCAGTCCTGGACAAAGTAAGTAATCCTGCCCCCTACAGGTAGAGGAGAATCGGCCCTGGCAATCCCATCAGGGTGCCTGCTTGGTAGGGGCTTTGGGCTGAGGGGTGGAAGCAGACCTGCTTGTACCCCGTCTGCCTCTCCTTCTAAAGAACCCCCTCTGAGCATAGGTGGAGGAGGAAGCTTGGGCTTGGTAAAAAGGCCTATGAAAAGGCCTGCCCCTGTCTCTAGGAAGCTGCTTTTGAGGAGTGGCCTGCCTTTCCTTGGCCTGTGCACTCTATAGGTGATCCTATATTCATCCATTTTCTTCATGTAATTCTCTGTTTGCTCCCCAAATAGAGAATTTCCCTAACAGGAAAATCCATAGCCTTAGACTGGGTATCCTGAGACAGGGTAGTACATCTGAGCCAAGCCATCCTGCGAAGTGCCACAGATGTAGCCATGACTCTTGATGAAACATCATTAGAGTCCACTGCAGCATGAAATTGCACCTTGGATGCCTCAATACCATCTATAGCCACCTGTTCCAGCTCCCTGGCAAGCTGGTCAGGGACTTGTTTTGCTAGGGCCAGCACAGTATCCCATCTGGATTTCTAGTACCTAGCAGCATAAGCCATATAATTTGCTTGTCTGAGTCCCAAAGATGCTGCCATGTACTGTTTCTTTTGCCATAGCATCAATCTTCCTGGAGTCCTTCTCAGAGGGGTGTGAAGCTAGGGGAATATTAGCCTTGTCACAGGCTGCAGCCTGCACTACCCCCACATGGCTGCATTGTTGAGTGAGGAAATCAGTGTCGGAGCCTGATAAGGTATACCTCTTGTCCATCCTTTTATCCACAGGAGGTATAGTGTGAGGAGTTTTTAAAACTTTTACTGTCTCCGAAAAGATTTATGCAAAGGAATAGATAGTCTCCTAGACTCTGGAATATCCATTATTTCTACATAGTCTGGCTCCTCTTGGTCATCAACAGCTTCCTCAACAGGGCGCTGGAGAGTTTCAGCAACTTTTTTATAAAACATGAAAAGAGAAGGTGACTCAGAAAGCCTTGGAGGAGAAACCCCTAGGGGTCTATCTGGAGAGATGTCCAGATCAATGAGCACATCCAGATCTTCAAAACCATATTCACTCTCCTCATATTCCTCTTCCCCTTCCCCTGGTTCATAAAAATCCTCAAAATCATAATCTTGAACTGGTGGAACTGGCCGAACCGAACGCTTACCTGAAGGTGTCGGTTCGGTCGGCACCGGGGCGAGAGACTGGACAATTTGAATTGCTTTAGCTATTTCCTCAGCAGTTGGGGAGAGAACTTTTGGCTCTACACTAGCTGACTTTCTAGTCCTTTTTGCTGGAACCGGCTCCTCAGAACCGGCTCTTCGTTTGCCCGAGGAAGCAATGCCCTGGTCAGAGGGCACTCCCTCCAGTTCAGTTGGCACCGAATCGGGCTGGCCATCCGGGTCAGCAGACTTTTTGGCCTCCCTTTCCCTGAGCCTACCAACTCTCTTATCTATGGTGGCAGCAGGGAAATTCTGACAAATCTGGCAGTCTGAATTGAGGTGGTCAAACCCCAGACAATAGACACATGTGGTGTGTGGGTCAGCCTTGGCAAAAGCTTCCCCACAAACACTACAGTGTTGAAACCCAGTGGGTCGGGTTTTTCTTTTGGGTTTCTCAGACATAATGCCAGCCTAACCAACTTGCCCGTTTATGGCAATCCACCAAGCAAGACACCCTTATCGGTTCCCAACCGTGTCACGGGTCGTGGAAAAAACCGTAATGAAATCCATTTTTTTTAGAACCAATAAGAACTGGGAACCGCACTCTAAAAAAGGACTAGTAGATTTTATATACAACCTGATTGGTTCAAACCGAACCGATAAAGAATTACAAGTTCCACACAGAAAAAATAAATGTAAAACCTATCTATTACTTTACCTTTACATTACCACAGACAGAGCTTGAACCGACCGGTTGTGGTTTAATTTCGGCTAAAAACCGAAAAATAATACTTTTAAACCGACAAAATGAACCGAGCAGAGAGAAATCTCCGGAGCGACTGTTCAGTGAGGCGGAGTAAAGAATCTGACAGTTTGCGTTTGAAGCACAACAGACAGAGTTTTCAACCGAGCTCGCGCTCTAAGTTCCATGTCTGCATGGAAAGTTAACTATTTCACCTCCGGAGCAGTTCTAACCTGCGGTCATACTGCAATTGTCATAATATAGCGAGACTTCATGTTGTTTGAATGATATTTTGAGTGATACAAATGAGACTTTTAGAGAAGGGAATGCAGAGTTGAAAGAGGATTACAAGCATGTGAGTAATGAGTTGAGCTTAGGGAAAATGTTGAATTTGGTGCTGCATATAGAGTGTTGCAGACAGAGGTTGAGAGAGGTATTGAGCAGGGCACTGCAAAAGTCTGTCGCAGAAAGTGTAGATAAAAGATGGCAAAATTCTGCCACCAAGGGGAGGTTCTTGCCGGCTATGTTAAGGCCACAAATGGGTTCCAGTATACGCCCATTAATACTGCATCATCCAGTGATGACAACTCTGATGATGAGGCATGCCACGTCACACACCAGCCAAACCCCGATATTGAAGCAATTTCTGCTCACCATTCACAAGATGGCATCAACATTGGTATGTATATTGTGTCACCACGTCCCCGCCAACATGGCGGATGTCATGTATAATGTCAAGATGTTGGCCCTCATGACACAGGCAGAGGGATAGTATACTGTAATGTATCTCCACTCACTCCCACCACTTGGAGTGACAAGTTGCCAATTCGTGGCATGATCTGTGATGCGATCAGCCAAATCACTGTCCCGGTGGACCAAAAGGAGGCCATTAGGGACCAAATAGAGAATATGCTTAAAGAGTCGGTCACTCAGGACCAGACAAACAAGGCAATCGCTGATGCAGCAGCAGAGGCTTCACTCTGCAGAGCTTTAGAATGGACTCAGCTTGTTCCAACCACACCTACTTCCAACCCCCTATAGGTCACTCATTCTGTCCAGCAAATTGCACAGAGCATTGGACAGATGGGCCCAACTGACAATCTCAGTTGTCACTTGGAGAAAGTGCACCCCTTTACGAGAAGCTTTCTCTCCAACCCCAATATCAAGTACAGGTTTTGCAACAAACAGTTGAACCAATCCTCTGGGCCAAGCTGTCAGAGACAGTGCGAAGTGCTGAGAACTTGACCTTTGATGACATTGCAGCTGCACTCATTTGTGCAAATTACCCAGGAATTGTGGAGACGCACTTGGACTACTAAGTCAAACAGGCACAAAGGAAAGCCCAGCCACCTACCATCAATGGTTGTGGCTTGCATACAAAACTGGGAAGGCCCTCACAGAAAAGGACTTTGACATAGGCCAAACTGAGTACAAGGATTTGAACATCCAGAACATCCGGCCTTGCGGGAAAAGATCAAGCTTAATGTTTTCCCAGATACCAACAAGTTTGAGGTTATCCTCACTAAGATGGTACAATCCTATCAGGTCTTTCTCCAGACCCTCTCTTCTGGCAAGTCCAACAAGGTAGCTGCAGTTCAGCCTACTTCTGGGGCCCCCACCCATTATATGGTGGAGGGAAACAACCAGAAAACTAATACCCCTTCTGATGACAAACAGTCACATCGGGGGGTGTAACTACAGAAACAACAGGAATAGGGATGATAGACGCAGTAGGAAAAATCCAACAAAATAGCCAGAACCAATACCGAAATGGTCCTAACTACCAACAAAGCAGAGAAGAGAATGAAAACCTCTGAAAACTTGTGGAGGAAGCTCGTGCATGAAAGAAAACCACCCCTGCACAGCATATAGCTGCCCTAGCCCAGGCAGTCTAATCATCGAGCAGTCGAGGGGATGTTGCATCGGTTACTGGCCAGGCTGACTCAACATCTAAGGCAGAACCATTGGTGCAGGCCGCTACTGCACCGGTGATGTCACAAGTACACCTGTACTCAGCACAAGACATAAGAAGCCCTAGCAGACTCTGCAGGTCTTCGATTTCAAGAACAAGAAGACGATGCTGATTCTGAATGCACAGATTGACAACTACAGGCCCCAGTCCAGATTGTGAGTAACCTGATTATTGACACAAATAGATGGCCTTGGTTGGGAGCTGCCAACTTTCCATGCTTCTGGACACTGAAGCAGCCACGTCAGTCCTCCATGATGAGGACCCAGACTCATCTGACTGGTACTGCTGGCTGGAAGACCAGTGCACAGGGTGTAGATGATACCCAGCTACACACTTACCAATCTATTCCTCTACCTGTGGTGGTAGGCTACCTCAGGACAGATTTTGCTTTTGACCTCATGGTTCTACGTCATCACCCCAGCATCTTGGGAATTGATTTCTTAGCACTACATGGCTGTGTAGTGGATATAATCAACAGGTTACTCATTCAGATGAAAGGACAATGTCATGCTCTTGCCATCCCAGAGTCACATGTGGTGGCAGCCATCTCCCATAACAACAAGGAGTATAACGGCATGGCCCTGTTCAAGAGTCATGACTTGTTTTCTGAGCTTGCACATCTGTTGCAAAAACACCTCAACATGTTTACCACTAACAAACATGATTGTGGTAGAATGCACACTACCATTGAAATCACAGGGCCTGACCCTGTAGAGGCAGAAGCAGTAGCCTTTTCCTGTGATGCCTTGCCATCACTTAGGGAAACCGCCCAATCACTGCTTCAACAAGGAGTGATTAGGACCTGTGTCTCTACTGTTAATTCACCTATTTGGCCCAGTAAGAAACTGAATGGGGCCTGGAGACTCACAATTAAGTACAGAAAACTCAATCAGGTTACTCCTAGCTGTGCACCAACAGTAGCATCAGCACCTGATGTACTCAAGTTGTTGACACCTGACAAAAAGTGGTTCACAGCTCTTGACATCTCTAATGAGTTCTGGTCACTCCCATTAGCACAGAAAAGACAATACAAGTTTGCTTTCACATTTGATGGTCATCTATACACTTGGACATGCCTCCTCCAGGGATTTCATAATAGCCCCGTCCTCTTCCGTCTCCACATGATGGACTCTCTGCAGGGGTTCTCTACACAACAGTGCCTCCTGCAGTATGTGGATGACTTGCTCTTAGCAGCCACTACAAAAGGGGATCATCTGGCACTCCTAGACAAACTTCTGTCTCTCCTAAAGAGAGCAGGCCTCAAGTGCAATCCCTCCAAAGCACAATTATACAAGAAGGAGGTCATCTTCCTTGGCGTATGCATTACAGACCAGGGCAGGAGCCCAGCAGTCAAAAAGATCCAGGGCTTGCAAGATCTGCCACTTCCTACTAGAGTAGCAACACTTAGGTGCTTTCTAGGAATGGTAAACTATCCCAGGAATTTCATTCCTGACTTTACTTTGAAAGCTGCTCCTTTGTATGAATTCCTGAAGAAGGATGTCCCATGGACATGGGACCCTACTCACACTGATGCTATGACACAGCTCAAGCAGGCCCTCAGACCCAGCACTGATCAATCCTAACCCAAATCTTCCATTCCATTTGGAAACTGACACATCTGATGTGGCCATGTCTGCAGTGCTGGCCCAAAAGTACAATGGGTACTTCATATCCATTGCCTGTGCTTCTCAGATGCTGTCCCCAGTAGAGAGAAAGTATAGCCTCTGAGAAAGAACACTCTTAGCCACCTATTGGGCTATAAAACATTTCACGTACATTATTGGGTATGCACCTATTATCTTGCATACTTGCCATACCCCAACCAACTTCTTACTTTCAGACAAACTAAAAGATGGTTCAGTCTCCAATACCAGACTCACACACTGGTCTTTGCTTTTGCAGGACAGGGACATTAAAGTACAGCAGTGCTCCCTCGCTATAAAGAATCCCTCCATAACAAACTCCCTCTAATACTGAACACCTTTGATGGCTCCAATCATTCACTGAGTAGACACATTATTACTTCGCTATATTGAGCACCTAGCTATAGAGAACACCTCAGCTGGCTCCAGAGGTGTTCGCTATAGAGAGGGAGCACTGTACCTGCAAAAATGCCATGCATCCTAGCTCATGGCCTACTCTACGCAGGTAAGCCCCACAACTGTGCACTCCAACTTCCTGACATACCTGAGCAGGGACCATTCTTACCAGCCACACCAGATTTTTTAGAGGATACCAGCATGTATCACATCTTTAGAGATGGCTCTACCTCCTATATGGAGGGGGAACAGGTTGCAGGGTTTGGAATGTTCATAATCTATCCAGATAGTGAGTTCATCTGTATTGCTAGGAAATGCACTGTCACTTTCTCACAGTATGTCGAATTGACAGCTGTGGCCTGTACTCTAGAGATTATGCCTCATGGTGCTAAAGATGCTATCATCTTTGCAGACTCCAACTGGGTCTGTTCCTCCCTTACTGAATTTCTACCATTCTAGGAGAAAAATAATTTTATGTCATCTGATGGTATACCTGTCAAATACAGGGATTTGTTTGTGTATATACACACACTGACTCAACAGTTTACTCATAAACTATACATTCCCAAGGTAAATGCTCACTGCAAAACTGACCCTTACTTTGAATTCAATGACTGAGCAGACTCGCTTGCCAAAGCGGGCACTCGAGGGGGGGGGAGACATGGTCAATGACTTACCCAGTAGCTGTGGCAACCATTTTCCTTGCTACCAACACCAGGCAGAAACTGCAACCAGAGCCCCCACTGAACATTTCTACTGCACAGAAATCTGACCCAGAAATAAAAGATGTGTTCAAATACCTGGACAAAGGAATTGAACTTGAACTGCCTACGGGTTGTCCATACAAAAGACACTCTGACAATTTACACCTATCTCATGATCAGAAACTGGTCTGGTACAGGAAGAATGATACAGGCCACAAACTATGGTTAGTACTCCAATCCTTATGAACCAAATTCATCCATATGGTTCATGATACTCCCACTGGTGGACACGAGGGGGCAGATAACACCATCCAGAGACTTAAAACTGTCATCTGGTGGCCTGATGTAACCAAGAATGTGGAGCACTATGTGGACAACTGCATAGTGTGTGCCCAGAACAATCCGCTTTCAGTGAAGAGAAATGCCAATTTATTGCCTCAAAGGCAATCTGGACCATGGGATGCAATACAAATTGATTTAATTGGCCCACTGACTAACTCCAGTAAGAACAACCAGTATGCACTTGTCACAGATTTGTTTACCAAGTAGGTTGAGGCATTCCCTACTCGGAATAACATGGCAAAGACAACTGCCAAGAACCTGGGGCCTCTTAAGGTACACTCAGACTAGGGAACTAATTTTACAGCTAAGCTGATGAAGGAGACACTCCAAATGCTTGGAGTAGATCAAAAATTTCAAATCTGGTACCATCCTTAATCTTCAGGTCAGGTAAAAAGAGCAAACAGAAGAATCAAACAGATGTTATGCAAATTCATCAATGACAATCTCAAGGACTGGGATTCCCTCTTACCAATACTTTTGATGGCAATCAGGGACACTCCTGCAGCAACTACCCAGTGCACACCATATGAGGTTATGACTGGTAGAGCCATGAGATTACCTGAACACCTGTTTATTGACCTCCACACTCGTACAGCAGATAGGGTATCTGTGAACAAATATGTTGAAAAACTTCAGGATGACATCATGAAGACACACTTGTTCACTGCAAGTCAAATACATAAGGCTCAACAACAAGCAAAAGTCCACTTTGATAAGTACACCAGGGAAGTCGACTGGCAAGTTAGAGATCAAACCATGCTTCTCCAGTACAGATCACCAGCTCACTCTTTTGCCTACAAATGGGAAGGTCCATTCTCCAACAAACTCAGCCCTGCAGTTTATCAGGTGCGAGTTAAGCAGCAGAAACAGATAACTAACAAGTGGTTCCATGCTAATCAGCTCAAGTTGTATAAAGGTGACTAACTGCTTTTCCTGACCCTATTGGGGCAAATAATACCCTTCACTTAATCCTTTTCTGTTTCTTTCAGATACACTGGCAAGATGGCTATCTTCCACCTCCTCATCCTGGTGGGACTACTTTCTCTGACTTACTCTTAAGATAAGACCCTTACAACTGATTGAAGATGACATGCAGCACATTTGCTCCAGAGCCTTCAACACACAGCTAGAGATGTACCCATCTCTAGCCACCAGGGAGTCCGTATAGACATCCCAGTAAATTGATCACTGTTGAGGAAGGCTCAGATGCCTACCTTAATGCCATGGTAGTATCTCCAGACAAATCCACATTACAGATACAATGGGAAACTGATTACAGTGGATACAAAGTTCCTGTAGCATATTTATCTAAGGGCACATTTCATGATTGGCCCAACACAGGGACTGCACCAAATGGTACACTCTCCATTCAACAGGCAACTTCCAGAAACACTGGTCTCTACAACTTGACTGCTTTAATAGATCCTAACTTCAGTGACCGCCTCACCTTTGAGGAGTCACAAGCTTTCTGTCTTCACAACTATATGGCTACTGAAGCTATGTTCCTTTCTTCAGTCCCCACCCACTGAAGAACAACTGACTGAATGTCCTCCTCAGAAGCCTGGTCCTCCTAGTGGCCTGATAGCCACTTCTCTTCCAGGGGCTTTGATTAACAATGTGCACTTCATGCATGTTCCTGTTACTCTTAATCTTACACATTGGAATATGGCCGAGATTGGTTTCTGTCACACAACCAACACTTCTAAATGTTTCAGTATGATGCTTCTAGATATTGTAGCAGCTTACCAAACTCGCCCAAATGATCCAGTTAGTGGAACTCATGCTACTGAACACTTAGGAGTTTTTAGACCCGTACCTAATGCTAAGGATAAATCATGCACTAGGCATGACACTGCTGATGCTACTGGTGCAGCAGACACCATCTCTGGCCTTTTTGGCTCATGAATATCAATCTGGAATAGAGCAGATATAGCTGTATTAAAGCATAAACACTTACAATTCAACAAGCTATGAAAAATGATGTGTTACCACTACTATTACATGGTGTAGATGGTTTAAGTAAGAAAGAGCACTTTATAGTCTATAATATGCTGCTTGCCCTTGAAAAGGGCTGCTATAGCTCCCCACGGTGGGATGGTCAGACAGCACCTGCAGCTATTGACTGAGACCAGGACCCCAGATTCAAGCTCTCAGCAAGCTGCCTACCCTTGAACAGGGCTGCTACAGCTCCCCATGGTCAGATGGCACCTGCAGCCACCGACCAAGACCAGGACGCTGGACTCAAGCTCTCAGCAAGCTGCCTGCCCTTGAACAGGGCTGCTACAGCTCCCCATGGTCAAACGGCACCTGTAGCCACCTAACAATACCAGGACCCTGGACTCAAGCTCTCAAAAATGATGTGTTACCACTACTATTACATGGTGTAGATGGTTTAAGTAAGAAAGAGCACTTTATAGTCTGTAATATGCTGCTTGCCCTTGAACAGAGCTGCTACAGCTCCCCATGGTGGGATGGTCAGACAGCACCTGCAGCTATTGACCGAGACCAGGACCCCAGACTCAAACTCTCAGCAAGCTACCTGCCCTTGAACAGGGCTGCTACAGCTATCCATGGTCAGACGGCACCTGCAGCTGCCAACCAAGACCAGGATCCTGGACTCATGCTCTCAGCAAGGTACAGTGGCAGAGCAGCCAATCAGATCCCAGGCACTTCTCACTACCCCACTCCAACTGGCCAGGACTATCTCCATTTCTTTTGCTGCCTAGTGCTCTCTTGAATGTAAAGTTTTGCTTCAGTTTTAAGCAAAAATCATCTGTGTTGCTGTGTAAAAGTCATTAAAAATTTTAAAGTGATTTACAGCTCCTTTCCTGTTTATTTCTACTGCAACCCAACCCCCCCAGACTAAGCTCTCTGCCTTTGGTGCCCAAACCCAGTCCCCTTTGTCTTGCTAATTCTACCCCCAGCTAAGCTCTATCTACCCTACCTAATTGCTATTTGAACAACTTTTTTCTCTATCCATTCAGCTGCCTGCCCTTGAACAGGGCTGCTACAGCTACCCACAGTCGGACAGCATCTACAGGCACTGACCGAGACCAGGACCCTGGACTCAAGCTCTCAGCAAGTTTTTGCCCCCACCCACCCCTGCCCCAACACTCTTTAAATGCACTTTTACCTGCCCACTTTTTCACTCCATCTCCCATTGGCTACCTAAGACCCTCTTTCAATTGGTCTCCCAATCTCACACAGGAACCAATCATATTTCCTACTCACTATCCCATAGCTCTCCCCTCCTCCTCCACAGAGTTGCCACTGCAGCTAGGGTCTGACTTCACTTTAGAGCCAAAGCCATGTCCCTACTGCCTGGTTGCCTGCCCCCAACTTATTTCTATACTCATCTGCCTCCCTCCATTCCTCTGAAACATGCCACCAACCTCTCCCAAACTCCCTTCCCCTATCCTGCCAGACCTCATAAGGCTCCCTTACTCCACCATCTCGGTGACCATTTCCCCACACATCCAAGTCTGGGCCCACTCAGCCTCACATCCCAGCCCCTTTCTCTTCAACCCCTCGCTCTCATGGATAATTCTTCAGCTAATCACCCCCCTGTCCAGCACCTAATAATCATACATGCCTGCTACCTAGGTGGCGCTCACTCACTTCTTGGTGCATACAGCTGTTTGCACACTACCTAATATTCGCTCTCCTGCTCCTTGCAGCAGGTGACATACACCCAAATCCCAGCACCCAATCTACTCCATCCTTTTCAAACTCAACATGCCACCTTCTTTATTTATTTATTTATTAGAAAAGTCAGATTTACAACTTTGAGTCATGGACTCATTTACAAAGGCACCTCGTCATGGGGAGGGGTAGACAGAGTTACATAGTGTGGCTACAACAGTGAGAACAGTACAGGTGCAAAACATTAAACACAGAGTACACATAGGTTACATAATAATGTTACTTATAATAGGTTACAGTCATATACAAGGTATCCAAGGGTTACATTGGGAGTACAGCCCTGCACATACCTAGATAATACCTAGATAGGGTAGCGGTAGGGATGGGGAGTGGGGTGGGAGGGAGGGAAGAGGATAGGCTGTCCAGAGGACATTGTCAAGTCAGGAGGCCTGACAGGAGGATCCCACAGTGGGATTAATTAGGTGCATCTGCAGCATCGAGCATCAAAGAGATGGTTCCAGAGGGTAATTTTGAAGGTTGCCTGCCCCTACTTATTTCTTCTTAACAACCTTCTTAATTCATCCTCCACCTCAATTCTCTCTGGAAGCCCTCTCCCCCATGGCCTGCATCTCCTGCACCTAAATATAAGAAGTCTCGCCCACGAACTTGATTCTCTCCGGGTACTCACTGCCCACTATGCCCCAGATATCATCACCCTTTCCGAAACATGGCTAAATAATAACATCATTGACCCCTCGGTCACTATCCCAGGCTATGCTATGGCCCGTCAGAACAGAGTCACCAGAGGTGGCAGAGTGGCCATCTATGTAAACTCAGACTTGCACTATTTGGTTATGCTAGCTAAGGTTGAACCAAAAATCTACAAACTTATACTGATACAATTGGCTTTCCTCTTCTTGCTCCTAATGTATGTTGCAGGAATATATTACTGGCCAGGCACACCTGCCTCAACTGTCACCGACCTCCTCACACAAATCTCCTCCCTAACCCCTACAGGGGGATTATATATTATGGGAGATTTTAACCACACTTGGCTAGCTCCAGCCCTCAATAAAGCCCGGACTGAAATATCTGCGCTAAATCTCTTACAAATCATTACCGAGCCTACCCGCCTAAACCCCAGATCTGGCAATCACTCACTGCTAGACTGGGCCCTGACCACCCACCCTCACTGGGTCATTAATGCAGGACTACTTCCTGAGTCCCTGAGTGACCACCATATTACATACACAGTCCACAAAATTCACCACCAAAAATCACACCCCAAGTTTCTAGTCCAACAGTCCTACAAATCCTTCAATCTCACCCTGATATTAGATGACCTTGCCTTAGCTAGCTGGGGCCCATCCTCTTCTATCAGCTCCATTGACAATGCCCTTCTACACTTCAAAAACATGTTCCTCAACATCTGGGACACACATGCCCCACTGTGTCACACAAAGGTAGGTGGCAACCACCTGCCTTGGATCACCCAAGAACTCATAACATGTCAAATTACCCGGGACAAAGCATGGAGAGATCATAAATCTTCACGCCTCCTACAAGATCTCTCCACATACCGTATGCTTCATAACAAGTGTACTGTACCAGAGCAACTCATCTAGCCAAAGCTGATTTTTCAACAACTCCCTCCAGTCAAACTTAAATAAACCCTCAAAATTCTGGAAGGTCATTCAACTCCCTCTTCACTCCACCAGTGGCAAATCCCACTCCACTCCCAAATGTTAACAACTCCCTTCTCTCAGAGTCAAGAGCAGTCACTGCTGACTTCAACACATATTTCTCCACATGTGCTGCTACTCTCCTCTCTTCCCTACCCACCCATGCACCACACGCACCCACCGCAGGTATAATGAAACCCCCTGGGCCTCGCACCTTCTCCTTCAATGACATCTCACCAGTGGATGCCTTAGATGCCCTGCTATCACTCATCCCATCAAAAGGCAAATGCCCCTAATGGTTTGGACCCCAAACTCCTCTACCTTTCCACCCTCACCATAGCAACCCTGCTTGCCAACCTCCTAAACCAATCCTGTGCCACTGCAGCAGTCCTCCAGGCATGGAAGCACACCATAGTCATCCCCCTCCCTAAAGGGGGTGCCCCTATCTCCACTTAAAACTAACACCCTACTTCTCTCTCTCCCAAGCTCTCACAAAACTGCAAGAGCATCTTGTGCTCACCCAACTTACCTCCTTTCTCTCTGACTCAAATTTCTTCACGTCATTCCAGTCTGGGTTCAGGAAGGGACACTCCACTGCCTCCTGCCTGATAAGGCTCACTGACACCATCCTTTCTCATATGGATAGAGAGCAGATCACCTCAGCCATCTTCATTGACCTTGCTAAAGCATTCAACACTGTCTCACATCCCTTACTGCTTTCGTGCCTCTCTGAATCTGGGCTCTCTGTTGCTGCCACCAACTGGTTCAGTGCCTACCTCACTGGCAGAACACAATCCATAAGAATCTCAAATGCCATATCCACCCTCCCTTCCCATAACTACCGGAGTCCCTCAGGGGTTGGTTCTTGGACCCATTCTGTTCTCCATTTTTCTAAATGACCTGCCACTCATCTGCTCTACTTCATCTATCCACATGTATGCTGATGACACCATACTTTTCTCCTCAGGCACCTCCCCGGAAGTGATAGCATCTAACCTCCAAGCTGATTTCAACAAAATTCAGCACTGGTTCACCCCTCATCAGCTCTGTCTCAGTGCTAAAAAAACAGTCACCATGATCTTTGGCACAAGACAATGTCTGTCCAAGCTCCTCTTCCTTCCCATTTTCCACACCCTGGGCTGGCAAATACTTGAGGATATCACCTCATTCCAATGCTTAAGGGTATGGCTCAATGGGCATATATCTTTCTCTGACCACATTGACGCTATCACAAAAAAATTGCACCCTACAATCAGTGCCCTGTACAGGAACCACAGTAGCCTCCCTCTAACCATGGGCCATGAACTAGTCCAGAATATGATACTTCCCTCCTTTGACTACTGTGACATTGTCTACAATGCCACTCCAAAGTCCACCTTATCAAAACTAGACACCCTTTTCAATGCTTTCTGATGCTTTGCTCTCGATGCCCCTCCCCTCACCCATCACTGTGACCTCTACCGGTCCCTGGCATTTCCATCCCTCAAAAACCAATGCATTATGCACTGCACTAAATTTGTCTCTAAGTTCTGGCTAGGTGCCCTCCCATCATACCTTTCCACCATACTCTTGTCTGCCCCACCCCCACTCATGCCCTTAGATCCCTTGACTCCCGTCAATTATTAATCCCTTGGCGGAGGGCCACTGTTGGCCAAGCAGCCTTCTCTTATCGCTTCCCTTAGCTCTGGAATGAACTCCCTCTACAAATTCGCTACTCCTCCTCTGCCCACTCTCTTTCTACTGCCCTGGCAAATTACCTCATGGTAAATTGCTCCTGCACCTGACACCATCAAGTGCTGCCCCTGCTCTCCCCCTCCATCTTGCCTGACCAGCAACACATAGCTAATGCTATGGAAGCTGGCTTATTGGTCCAACCTACGCACTTATTGTCATGTGCTTTCTTGTGAGTCTATGTCTGCAATTGTTAGCCCTTGTATGCCTTACTACAGTATTTTCTATATGTGTATTATGTGCCTATCTGTAACCAAAGTTGTTACCTTGATCTTGTCTGTAACTCATACAAAATGTAACCTCATGATGCTGTATATACTGTTAAATATTCCTCACTTGATAACCTACATGTTATCCTATCCTCTGTAACCCGCTCCCTCCAGGTCGTACTAGGAGACAAGCATCTTGTTACTCAGTGAGCCTTTCCTGGTGAAACAATTCAATAAAATAAAATAAAAATATGCAAGAAATTGCAAAAGGGTTCAATGACACTAGAAACAAAATTAATGAATTAATTTTTCAAAATAATAAGGCGGTAGACGAGCAATATATTGCCCATGAACTCCTCTGTTCTGCTTAAGGTTCTTATGTTATTGCTACTGTTAACAATCTCTTCAGGGATTCGGAAACAGGACGTAGTCCAGATATTATTCATGATAGGAGGATATCTAAATGCTACTGTCCTCACTGTAAATCTACTGCTTGTGTTACATTGTGTATGTCAAATTCTGTCAGTATTTCTATGTTTACTGCTAGAAATCTTGGATATGTTTCATGCTATCCAACCAAGCACCATGCTATTTCACCAAACGTTGTACAATTGATGACATCATGTTTGTTACTTTCACTGTGTCACTACCTTGCTTTGATCCACAAATTTCTGTCTTTGACAAACTGGCTGCTATTAATTCCATCTGACATCTTGATGAGAACATTTACTGAAAACGAACTGACCTGCCTTCTTTGCTTGTTTATGATCCTGTTCTACAAGCTTGGGTTGCACTGCATACCAACTGCTGTACCAAGAAGGGATACCATTACCTATGCCGTTGTGACGTATTTGACATTGTTAAGCCAGTCATGGTTATTCTCCGGAACATTTGGATTGGTCCATTACCTTGGGTGATGATCTGCCATCCAACCTGACTGAACAATCTTCGCAAGCTGCATCTTCAGCGTCCTATGCTGAAACAGCTGCATCCCGAAGCTACCTGGAAGAGGTACATCGCTTCATGACATGACTCACCAACCAGTCTTTCACTTGTCCTATATATCTACAACAATAGAGAGTTCTAACTATGTGAGTTACCTATAATTCCGATGGGCAGTATTGTGTAGTGACAAATCATGATTCCTTTTCCTATGGCACTAAAACATGCAACATTAACTTTCCTAACTTTTGTTTTACTCCACAGCAAAAAAACTATAATTGGTCACACTGTGATTACTTCTGTTCCCATCCCTGAACCAGATGTTATTGATACTGATCCGCAATATTTGCTAGCCTTGTCTCAATATTTGCTTATTTTTAATGTACACATAGACCCTTTGACACTTTCTTTGAAATCCCTTTTAGCTAGAAAAGATTTACATCTTATCTATATTAGCAATAATATTTCTAAAGCTGGTGATGCTCTTAATACACTTATTCATGATGGTGATTTAAGTACCATTCTATCAAATACTTGGTTAGAATGAACTTTTAAGGCTTTTGTTATTATCCAAGCAATTTTGATTGTTATTCTGATACTAACCCTTTGCTGTCTGCGATGTGCTCTTCTCTCTTCTCTTCTGCGGCCTCTCTGATCTCTTACAGTAGTAGCGCTGAATTTGTGAAGCAATTTTTTGAGATTCCCTATTTATCCAACACAAAATTTAGGGAAAGTAAATCCTGTAAAATTATTTTTGTTATACCTACAGAAAGAGGCCAGTTCCTATTACAGTACTTAAGTGTCATCTAGTAGATTTTCAGCTACACTATCAGATGAGACAACCTTGTCTGGTTAGCAGTGAACACACTAACAAACAAAACAAAATCCCTAACTAAAGGTTTCACAGTTCTCAATAGAGTTTTTTAAAAATCCTTTGACTAATTTGGTGCTACTACTGTACCTTCACCCTGTCTTCTGTTCTTCTGAAGCCTATTCCCACTCGCTGCCTACAACCTGCTTCTCTCTTATCATACTCTACCTCTCGCTGCCACAACCCGCTCTCTTTCTATTGTGCTTGACTCCTGCCTTGTGCAGGCAGGGTCCTCAGCATAACAAAAGAAAGAAGCACTCCAAACATAGTAAATATACACCAAAATAGCATTTTATTATTGCCAAAACTTTCAACGGGATACCCCTTTGAAGGCACGAATGCCGAAGCGCTGGGGTTCCTGTTGAAATTTTTGGCAACAATAAAATGCTATTTTAGCATATATTTGCTACATTTGGAGTGCTCCTTTCTTTCGTTGTGTATATGTGAGGTTAGCAACCTCTGGTAGGAGCACCGCCTCGCAAACTGAGCACCGTTCAAAAAACTGTGTAGGGTCCTCAGCATACTGGAGGGGTCAGGCCCCAGCAGACCTTTCTCCTCCTACCTCTTCCTCCACCTCCTCATTCCATGCCCATCCACCACCCTATCCCGCTTCACTGCCTACCAACATACCTACCTCTCTCTGTCCTTCCCGTCTCCCCCTTACGTAGCCCTAGCTATGGCTGACCTCTATTCTCTAATGCACTTGTAGTCAACTTGCACTTCTGTTATACCTTGGCCAATCTGTTCTGCCTGTGTTTACTCCTCACTAATGTCCCTAGATCAAACTACAGCAATTCTATTCAGCCATTTTCTAGCTACACAGTTACGTGTCATTTAGTATATGCCTAAATGGTATTTTGTGTTGTTGTATCTATCTAGTCCAAAAGTGTTGGCATAGTATCTATCTAGTTCAAAACTGTTAGTATCCCACTATTTCATTACTCCTGTACAGTCTGCTCAAATTATTTGAATGTAATCTACCGTAAATTTATATTGTGTACCAAATCTCTGTAAACTATCCTCATGATCCCCTACCCCCCAGGCCACACCAGGAGATGAGCAACTTGTTGCTCGGCATACTTTCCCAGTGAAATATTTCAATAAATAAATAAACAACATCGCAAACACCTTAAATTTCTTTACAAGGCTAGTGAGTCAGGCTTGTAAATGACATCTTCTGTAGCTCCACCCACTACTTTCCTATGGTTGTTGCCTTTTCTTTTAAAGTCAACAAGAGGGGGAATGTTATCCATGGACCAGCGCCCCTGATGGTGCCCCTACCTCGTGGACAGCAACATATGTATGTATATGTACAAACTCTAGGGTGAGGACACTTATCATATAAGCATAAGTGTCAGGATCTGTGTTCTGTTATGCTCCACTGTGTTTTATTGATATATATTAGCCATGAGAAATACTTTTTGCTCTGTTTCTACTGTCTTTCCATATATAAGGCAACAGTGCCATCTTTAGTAATTGTGTATCATTACAATTGACTTTGGAGATGAGTACCTTCTTTGTACTGTTATCTACTTAGTAATGTACCTTTTTACAGTAGTTAGGGCAGTTGCTCAGACCACCTGTTTTTGTCCAATTATATTCATTTTATGTATCTTCCTTAGCCATTGCTATAGTAATTATCAGGGTATAATACACCTTGAAACACATAGCTGTCAGAGAGAGAGACTGTCTGCTTTTACCTAAGTAAAGAAACCTGCTTCCCCCAGTGTTTACACTCTACTAGTAATAAGTCTGTATTATCTATCTGTAATAAATGTTGTACCACTTGTCTGTCATCTCTTCTTTATTGTATAGTTTTACCAAGAACCTGACAAAGGAGATTTTGGCACCCTTTACAGTTTGTCCCCATGGCACCAAGCCTCATGAGTAGGGATGTAAGTTTGTCATAGCAGTCACACATGTCATTGAATCCACGATGTTTGATCTTTATTCAGGACTTCCATGACTTTCACTAGTGTCATCAGAATGTAGCAATGATGACAGTGCCACAACATTTACTACTGTTTACTAATGATTTCATGAACAAACAATGAGTCATGAAAACCTCATTCATGACAAACTTACATTCCTACTCATGAGTATTTGGTGTGGCTTTGTGTATAGGTTGCTCAGCAACATCAGTGCTGTACTCAACACAACACAGGTTGAGTGATGTCAGATGCAGTGATGTCATCAACTGGGTGCTGTGGGGTTGGGCTATAAAAAGGTAAAGCAATGAAGCAGTTATTTACTCAACTCCTTGATTTCTAAAAACAGCACACATGATAAGCAGCTTAGAAGTGAGACTCAGAGGAAAGTTTGTAACAAATGATAAATACTTAAAAAAAATATATTGTTTGTAATAAAAAATGATTAAGCACGGTAACAGCTGTATAAACTATGTTAAAAAAGCAACTAGGTGTTATACAAAGTAAAAAAGTAAGATATGCTGAAAGCTAGATATGCTGTATAGAGAATGCTTTTTATTTGGTATAAAATTAATGTTTTAAATTAGTGAAGTAAAGAAGTAGTGTTTTAAACACATCCAGACTATATGAAAGTACCTTGAATGTACTGAGTAACAGTTTAAAGGAAGGAGTGTTGAGATAAAAACAGATAACTTATTATAATCCCATTTCTATGGTGAAAAGATGAGAAATAGTAGCAAAGGTAATTGGCTAATGTTATTTTATTTTCCACAGAATTGACTGTTCATGTGAGAGTTATGCGTATGATCTGTACAAGTTCTTAAAGCAATAGTTGTGGATACTGCTTTAACCAGTACACTTGTAAGTGAAAAGCAAAAAGTTTTAAGAATTTAATTTTAAATTTAATTTGAATCAGTTACCACAAGCAGAAAATAATTCTATTATTTTTAACTGTTTTATGCAATTTTTATGAAGAAGCCTTTTTGAAATAGGCAAAACGTAGAATTCATTTGCCTGAGAAAATAGTTTGAGAAAATGAAGAAGATAACTAATGAAAAATACATAAGTGCTTATGTTTTTTATTTCAAGAATGCACCCCCACCTCCAACTAGTACTTTGGAGCTGATATTAGCATCAGGAGGCTGCAACCACACAAACTGTTCATTTCCTGTGGAATTCCTGCAGTTAACAGGAACCTGGTATTACATTATTTCTAAAAATCACTGATTTTGTCCATGCACACGTTTTTCTCTAATCTCAGTAACCCATTCATGTCTAATTTCTATTCATTTAAGCTAGGAGCTCTTTCTTCTAACCCTAGTTTGAGAATTTGGGTTTGCACCACAATGGAGACCAAAGCCAAAAAGTACAGACGTTCTTAAGAATTAAGTATATCAAAAATTAAGTATATCAAAAAAGTGTCCAACAAAACAAGTTGTAATAGTATGATTACTGGCTATTGAACAGTACTGGAAAAAGAATATGTTTTACTTGCTCTCAGAAATATTTAATTAGGAAACACTCTCACATTAGGCGTAATAAGGTACCCTATGGATGTTAGCATTTATTACTCTTCCTGTTTAAATATCCATCTTATTAAGGTTTAAAGGAGTACAATTAAGTAATAAGGCATGACAGGGTGTGGTATATCATGGGATAGTGTTACGCCTCATGTGGTTGGGCACGAGTCCGCAGGCTGAGTGCATCCAACCATCCAAGAAGTGGCAATATCCCATGATATACCACACCCTGGAGTGACTTATTGCTATTATGAACTGGATGAATAGTCTTATCAGTAAAAAATACTTAAAAAACATAATTTAAAACCTTGTGAAAGTGTATTTTATGGGACAGCAGGTAGTGCTATTGCTAGTGGAGTTTGTTGGGGGGATGGTTTAGCTGTGAAGTCTTTCTCATTCGCACAGCATTAATCCAGGATGTGACCTATGGTCTGTCTGCATTTGACCTGGTCCCCCTGTGTGGTCTGGGACTGGGTGAAGATGTATGTGTTTATTTTTATTTTTTTGCACAACCCAATCTGTGAGAAGCGCAATGTCAAACTAGACAGTTTCACTTTTACGCTGCCAATTGGTAAGTTTACCCAAGTGGTTGGTGCTATGTAAAGCTGTCGGCAGGCCTGTAGAACTGATTTTTAAAAGAAAGATCTGCACTATATATTCTGTTTAACAGTCCTTTCATTTTGTTTTTTTAGTTTTGAGGAGCAACTAGAGCAGCGACTCACCTGATATCACGAGCTGTCATTGCTGGCTTGTGTGGAGAGTGGGTGTTTCATTTGTGTAAGCACGTGGCATACTTTTGAGGATTTTTTTTTTTTCTGGTTTTGTAGAATGGTCATCTCGCAGTCTGACTTGCTCCAGACTGTGGCAGCCATTTGTGCTGGCCTTGTGTGTGTGTAGTAGACTGCGGAGCAGACTAAGGGACATAGCAACAGTGCTATTGGATGCATTTGCTTTGGGTGAAGAGGCTGGTGACTGGAGGCTTTTTGAAGCTGTGATGATGTAGCCCAATATCATCACGGCTTCATATACCTCTTGGCCAATCAACTTTGTCCAATTTTTTGATCCGGTTCATAATTAAGCAATAACATTTGTAAAGATGTGCAATATCATGGCATATCATCCCACCTTAAAGGTACTGTGAGGCACAAGGTTATAGGCTGAGTGATTTTCAGCCATTTGTTCAATTAATCATTCAGTCTTGGCATGATCAAGGGTAGGTTGGTACAACTCAGGTAGTAAAATTGGCAGACAAGATGGACTAAGAGTGTTGTAGTTTGCTGATACAGTTCTATGTTTCTGTGAAACCACCTGAGAAGAAAGGATTGTTTTCCCATGATATCACACACCACAGAGTGTATTATTGTTGTTATAAAATGGATACATTTGTGTCTTAATATAAAAATTAAGAAGTTAGTTTTACATTTTTTTGACTGAGAGCATGTTCACATTACTTGTTGGCCTACTTTTAGATGGGAATTATGTGTGGAGCTTTTATCCCAGCTGAATGTGGCTTTGGCCAATCAGATTTGAGGATCTGAACCATCCATTTCATAGTACCTGGCCTTGTATGTGTGTAGTAGACTGTGAAGCAGACTAAGGGACATAGCAACAGTGCTATTGGATGCATTTGCTTTGGGTGAAGAGGCTGGTGACTGGAGGCTTCTTGAAGCCGTGATGATGTAGCCCAATATCATCACAGCTTCATATACCTCTCAGCCAATCAAGCTGGGATAAAACACATTCAGCTGGGATAAAACCACTTACAGTACCTGTGGCTATTATGGGCGGTCGGTTTGTTTAGGCAAAAAGTGCTTTCTGTTTGCCAATTCATGTACATGCAGTGTAAAATATGGGGGTTAAAGTGGACATTGTCCAACTTCTATATTGCCCAGTTCTTGCATACCTGGTACAGTTAAAGCACAGAAGGGCATGTCAGTCTCATTTCATTTTCCTTGTTACATCTATGTCAGATCAGTAAAATGGACACGCGGTGATAAAAGATACCTACAAGCAGCATTAGACTCCCCCCCCCCACTGATCTGAAGTGATTTTGTCCTCCACTTTCATCTTCAGCAGCTCTCCAAAATCATTCATCCTCCCAGAGTATTTAAGCACCCAGAACATGTTTTAAGACCTCCCACAGCTGCACGTATCTCCCGATACAGTACTTGCACCACCACATCCTCCATAATGCTGTGCCGAATGGTGACTGCCACCTCCTATAAACACACAGCCACCTGTGTGTGTTTTTCTCTCTCTCTCTCTCCCATTCTGCTTTTTAAGAATTTGTATTTAATAAACCCATGCTGTCATTAGTTTGACCACTCTGTACTGTGGGCAGAATGATTGAACACGAATGCACCCGCTATAAGTGCTCTTGACTGTATAAATTATGCAATTTACAATATCATATCAGTTTATGGTTTGCTTCAGAGAAAGACCTTGTAAAAAAGTCAGCTTTGCAAGCAGAATAGAAATACAATATTTACTTTAGGTTCATCCCCACGACACCAAGCCTCATGAGTATTTGATGAGGCTTTATGTATAGGTTGCTCAGCAACTTCAGTGCTGTACTATGCAAGACACAGGTTGAGTGACGTCAGGTGCAGTAATGCCATCAATTGGGTGCCATGGGGTTGGGCAACAAAAGGGTAAAGCAATGAAGCAGTTTTTCACTCAGCTCCTTGATTTCTAAACAACAGCATGCACTGTAAGCAGTTTAGGAGTGAGTCTCGGAGGAAAGTTTGTAAAAAATAATAAATACTTAAAAACAGATTTGTTTATAATAAAAAAATGATTAAGCCATGTTAGAGCTGTATAAACTATACTAAAAAGCCACTAGGTGTTGTACAAAGTTAAAAATTAAGATACGCTGAAAGCTAATATGCTGTATAGAGAATGCTTTTTATCTGATATGAAATTAATGTTTTAAATGAATTAATTAAGGAAGTAGTGTTTTAAACAGGTTCAGACAATATGAAAGTACTGTGAATGTACTGAGTAACAGTTTAAAAAGGAGCACTGAGATTCAAAACAGATAACTTGTTATAATCTAATTTATTTGAGAAAAAGATGAGAAATAGTAGCAAAGAGAATTGACTAATGTAATTTTATTTTCCACATAACTGACTAGTCTTATGAGAGTAATGTGTATGATTTGTATTAGTTCTTAAAGCAACAGTACACTTGTAAGTGAAAAGTATGTTTTGAGAATTTAATTTGAATCATTTACTAGAAGCAGAAAATCATTCTGTTATTATTTTTATCCATTTTATGCAATTTTTCAGAAGAAGCATATTTGAAATAGGTGAAACAGAATTCATTTGCCTGAGGAAAAAGTTTGAGAAAAGAAAAGAAGACAAGTAATGAAAAATACATACGGTCTTATATGATTTATTGCAAGAATGCGCCCCCACCCAGAACCATTACTTTGGAGATGAACTTAGCATCTGGAGGCTGCAGTTACACAAACCGTCCATTTTCTGTGGAATTCCTGCAGTCAACAGGATCCTGATAGGACATTATTTATAAAAAACATTAATTTTGTCCCTAAGACCATGCAGACTTTTTTTTTCTAATCTTAGTAATCCATTTATGTCAGATTTCTATTCATTTATGCTAGGAGCTCTTTCTTCAAACCTTAGTTTGAGAATTTGGGTTTGCACTACAACAGAGACCAAAGCCAACAAATACAAAAGTTCTTAAGGATTGTTAAGTATATCAAAAAGTTTTCAACAAAACAAGTTTTAATAGTATGATCACTGGCTACTGAACTGTATTGGAAAAATAAAATGTTTTACTTTCTCTCAGAAATATTTAATAGGGAAACACCCACACATTAAAAGTAATAAAGTACCATATTGACAGCAGCATTTATTACTCTTCCTGTTTAAATATCCATCTTATTTAGGTTTAAAGGAGTATAATATAGAGGATAGTGTATGGGCAACAGTGAACAACAACAGTGTTGTTCACCTCGAGAGGTTGTCATGACAACCATTGAAACCTCGAGAGCGAAGCTCAAGAGGTTTGAGGGTGTCATGACACCTCGAGAAGTGAATGACACTGTTGTTCCCTGTTGCCCATACACTGTCTTTTATAGTGTATGGGCAAAAGTAATGAAAAAAAACTTGTGGGTTGTTTCGCAGTCGGGCAGTGATGTCGGGGAACCCCCTGCCAAGCCTGAGTCAGTGACAACACTCCTCCGCATTTTAAATTAAATAATTGGGCTCTGCTGTGTGCCGGCTAAGATATTAACAAAACAGCACTTACTTTTACATTAGGACGTCCACCAGTGTCTATGCTGAAGTACACTGCTCATTTTTTCATCACCATGAACCACGAATCGCACATGCGCAGACGTTGTAAAATCTGTTGTTCCATTGATGTGACATACTCACGATGGTACAACAACATCATGACATCACATCAATGGTACAACAGCACTAGGGAAAGCTAGATTTTTAATGAATACAATGTTCTAACATACACTATTAAGTAATAATATATGTAAAGGTGTGCAATGTCATGGGATAGTATCCTGACTTAACTGCACTGTGAGTCACAAGGTCATAGGCTGAGTGATTTTCAACCATTCATACTAAGGATCATACTAAGGAAAGAGAAGGTGCTAGGAGGCTGTAAGCCCTTATTTGCACCTATAAATGTTAATTATTTATAATAATAAAAATCAAACCTGGAAAGTATAAGATTGTCTAGGCATCTTTTAAATTCTTCTTTTGTCTTGCTTGCAATAATCTCAATAGGGAGAGTATTTCAGGGGTTTAAGAGTCTTTGAGTAAAACATTTTTAACGAGAAGCAAAATTAAACCGTTTCCTACAAAACTGTAAAGGGTGTCCTCTCGTGTAATGAATGGTGTTTTTAAATTCAAAACCTAGTTAGGATATTAAGTATGGGTCTTGAGTGAGGTCAAACATAAAAATTAGATCCCCTCTGAGACGTCGTGTTTCCAGTGGCATTAAATTAAGTAGTTGATATCTATTTTCATACGGTTCATTATACAATCCAGATATGTGTTTACTGTATTTTCTCTGAACTTTTTCCAGAAGTGATATTTCAGTATTTTTTATATTAAGACCACAGTTGGGAGGCATGTTCTAGGTGTGGCCTTACATATACCCTGTATAATGGCAGCATAATATTTTTGTCCCTGGATCTGTTATTTTTTTTATGGACCAAATTGCACAGTTTGCTTTATTAATGACTTTGTGTACCTGATTTGATTGTCCAAAATCATCTGAAATGTATACTCCCAGGTATTGTTCATCAGTGGTAGAGCATAAATTGTACCCCCCAATGGAGTATTGTGTCATGGGGTTTTGAGAACCAAGGTACATAACTTTGCACTTGTTAATGTTTATTTTCATGTGCCACCCTGTTACCCATTTGGAAATTTTATTAAGATCTGCTCGAATAACTTGTGTTTGTTCAAACGTACTACAAGGACCACCTATTTTTACATCATCTGCATATTTTACTGTATGAGAGAGACAATTGTGAGTCAAATTGGATATGAATACTTGAAATAGAAAGGGGCCCAATACGGAGCCCTGGAGGATGCCACACTGCTTACCTTAACCAATTCTGACAATTTTCCTGTTTCTAAGACTCTCTGTGTTTGATTGCTGAGCCAGTTTTCAGTCCAATATTGTTCAATTTAATTATTCTGCCATGGCATGATCAAGGGTACATTGGTACAACTCAGGTAGTAAAATCAGTAGAAAAGATGGACTAAGATTTATTTTTATTTGATAAGAATCAGAATTACAATCCTTTAAGTCATAGACTCATTTGCAAAAGCTCCTCATCAGTACAAAGAACACATATTAAACATTTTATACATACATTGGTCACACAGTATTACATTAAACATTTTATACATTGGTCACACAGAAAGTGTATTTACATTAGTTGGTTACCACCGCTAGGATCTTATTGGACCCTGGCTCATTGTAGTGAGATGAGACAAGTTACAGATTTGAGGGGTCAATTTACAGAACCCTGAGTCGAGGTTTATATGCAGCTAGGTTGTAGGACCTGAGGATGTTGTCAGGAGATATTTGTTGTTTGCTGATACAGTTTTATGTTTCTGTGTAAGTAACCACCTGAGCAGGAATGATTGTTTCCCCATGATATCACACACCCTGGAGTGTATTATTGTGATTGTAAAATGGGTGCATTTGTGTATTAATAAGAAAAAACTAAGAAATTAATTTTAAAATGTTTTGACTGAGGACATGCTCACCTATTTATTGACTGACTATATGGCCTACTTTCAGATGGGGATTATGTATGGCGCTATTATCCAAGCTGAATGTGGCCAATAAGATTTGAGGATCTGAACCATCCATGTCTTAGTATAAGTTATGCAGTTTACAATATTGTATCAGTTTATGGTTTGCTACAGAGAAAGACCTAGTAAAAAAAAAATACATATTTTATCATAAGTGAAAGACCTGGTAAAAATGTACATATTTTATCACAAGTCCAATCAGTACAGTACTAGACTGTTTACAGCACCAATCAATTTTAGCTTTTGCATATCCTCTACCATTTCCAACTACAAGGTTATAGATGTTTGAAGTTGTGACTTTAATTTTTATTATTTTAAGAAAGCAAGTACTTGCATTATTAAATTCAAGAAGTACATTTCTTTACCCACAATTGGAATTTTAATAGTTTCCAAATTCAAGTAGAACTGGTCCTCCACATCTGCAACATGGAATTCTTCCTGAAATTTGGAGAAGGACTTAGAGACACTTTCTGTGTGTAAATTATATATCATAGTTATCCCTTTCATTGCCTAGTTATATTTCATAATAATATGACCATCTAATAAGAAGTTAATGTGATTCCAGATTGATTGTTGCATGTTTATTCAATATTAAATTCAGCACTCCAATGATTAATGGATCTCAGAGATCCCATGATACCACTTTTTAAAAAATGTTAAAGGTTTTGCAAATATTCTGCCATTGGTGATCTTGTCTCAGTTCACTTTTCTAACATTAATCTTTTCTCAGAAATAATATTTCTTTGGAATTGAACCTTTGTAAAAGAAAAAATGGATTTCAGAGCATCAGTAGTAGCAGTAGTTTTTGAAATAGCCTCCCAAATTTACTCTGCAAGTCTTAGTCTCAATTGTCTTTTAAACAGTATTTCCCCAGATCTTGTATTTGTAATTCTGAATTAGATTTATGTATGATGTGTGTTGCTATTTGTGCCTATGGGCCCAGGTTAAGCCTTAAAAAGGACTTTTGGTCCAGTACTCCTACACAGAGAGCACAATCTAAATAAATAAATATTTTTATTTAGTTGTTTAACCAGGAGTAGCACACTAAGCTGAAAGCTCTTTTCACAGGAGTGACCTGGGAGCACAGGGAAGTTAAGTGACTTGCTCAGGGTCACACAGTATGCAAGTGGAAGCTGTGGGATACAAACCGAGGTCTGGTCTGCTGGATGTCACCAGATTTGCAGCTCAGAGTCTTAAACCACTGCACTATACTGCCTCCCAATTAACATATTATTGCATTAAGATCATTACCCCTGTAAGAGATGTATTTTTTCCATACTTAACCATTCTGAAATATACTGTACTTGTTAAGGGAATAAAGACTCTAGTACCAATAGGAGAATTGTTGAGCTCTGCAAGACATGTACATTCGCTAATGATCAGGCACTTTAAAACCTTCTGTATTTATTGATCTGGTTAATTTACGATACACCTACTGTGTTCTACTGTGTGCTCAAAGAATCTAGGAAAGAATTTCTTGCATTTCCACAAGTCATTTCTTTGGGATAAATTTGGTAACACACAGCAGTTAGAAGACAGAGTACTCGAGGAAGAACATCCCTTTTAATAGAGGATAATCTTTTCAAAAAATAACAAGAAGCAGTTTATTCTATCCCTCTAAACCTTCAAAGTGTGTCTTTTTATACAGTGCATGTTAAATTAAATAAAACTGGCTTGTCTAACTAGATAATTTCAGATGTGGTCCAGAGCATTTAAAGTTAAGTGAAAACTATTTTAAGGCAGTTATATTAGATGATTAGTTCATTTTGACAGTGTTTTCTGAAAGTCATTCTGTGTAACTATCCATGCAGATCTATTTTTTGAGAATGTGAAAAACAACTGAACACAGCTGGCACAGTTAGTTTTGAACCATGACTAAGCCACAGTGCAACAAGATCACATTCTTGTAATGCAGCTTCACACACTTTACGGTCCCCTCTCTATCAACTTGTACTTCCCCCTTAATGGTAATGTCACAAGTCAAGCTCCATTTCAGACTTTAAAAATGTTGCATTATAAACTACATAATAAATGCTGTTCAGCCAGAAATAATTTAATAAATGCTGAAGTTGCCCAATGCTGGATCAAATGTTTTCAAAGTTCAGTATTTATGTTCATTCATATACATAAATGTTCCTCTTGTTTAAAAAAATAAGTGTTGTTGAATGAGCCATTCATTCTAAAAAACATGCTTCTGTGCAGAACAGTGTGGTCATGATGCCTTGGGGTTTTTGTGAGATCTGAAACCTTCAGGCTTGGGGTTCTGTGATTCTACCCCGGTGTGCCAACCAAATTGTTCTGTACAGAAAAATGTTCATTATCCTCAACAGTACATTGTTGATGCCACACTCAAATTAAATTACTTAATTCTTGACTGTTGATACTCCCAGTTCTAGACCTACTGTATGTCTTGCATGTGTTTTATTTTTTTAGTACAATACCCATCGTTTAACATTACATGTTTGTGACTAGGGTGAACAAGCATGCAACAGATGCTGTTCCCAGTCCTTATGGGAGAATGGGTGTTAGAAAACAGCTGAGAATACTGATCTAAACCTGGAAATAGTCATATCAAAAGGAGAGCTCCATTAATTATTTTAAATCTAAACAAACCTTAAGCTGGCTCAAAAAAAGCTGAAAAGGGGCATCTTAAAATGCAGGGAAAAAGGTAATCTTAAAGTACTGTATAGTTACTATATCCACCCTGACTGTTATTGTTATTGCTCTACTCAGTGTATTTTATTTTTATCCCTTACTGAAACCTTTCTGTATGTGCCAGTCTCTGGCCCAAGCAGTGCCTGAAAAAGGTCCTTGGATCAGTTCACCAACCCAGTTAACAAATAAATAAATAAGGTCAATAAAATGGTATAGATATGGTATTTTATTATAATATGTACTGCTGCTTTACTGTACAGTAGCATTACATATTTACATTTATTTTTAGCACATATAAATATTTATTAGAATGGCAACTGTCTTAAATGTTATTTTTGTTTTTAAAATATCGATATTAATTGTGATTATTTGCTGCCTTATCACGTTTCTTTCTTTCTTTCTTTATTTTTGCATGTGTGATGTCTATTGTGTTATTTGAAATTACTTTGCATTTTTTATACCACCAATTCAATCTTAATTTGAAAACAAACTTTAAAACAAAAGAATGAAAAAGGTGCAGAAAGAAACAAACAAAAGCAAACATTTTTTACTCAGGCATCTAAACGATCAAAAACATCCATTCTTTAAAATATATAGCCTTATTAGACACTCTGGCCTGGATATTCAAACTGCACCATTCTGAGGCGCAAGCCCTTGCGCTGCTCAAAATAGTTGCGCAGGGGTGTGGCCGGGGTGATATTCACAAATCTGGACTGTCATGTACGGTATGGGCTGCACGCCCATTGGCTGTAGCTCTGCACCAATGGGCGTGCAGCCCTACTGGACAGTCCAGTCGGCGGGTGGCGGGGGCAGGTGGGTGGGATGCTGTAAGCCCGCCCCGGCTGCTGGGGAGGCGAGGTGGAGGGCTTCGTGGGTGGGGGACACTAGACACCAGGAGATGTTTGGGGGTTTGTGATGTGACATTCTGCCCGATCGGGCTTCGGTCCACTGGACCACCAGAGAATACTCAGGTTGGGGGTTACATTCTGCCCGCGATCGGGCACTGGGGGATTCAAACACGTTATGCCCTTGGATCGGGCTTCAGGGGTACATGTGTGTGTGTGTGTGTGTGTGGGGTGTTCCTGTACCTGTACTGCCCGCGATCGGGCAGGATATGTGGGGAGGGTTACATGTACCTGTACTGCCCGCGATCGGGCTGTGGGGGAGATGTGTGGGCGGGGGGGGAGTCGTGTTACACTATGCCCGCGATCGGGCTGGTGGGGGGGCACAGGGACCGAGTTGGGGGCCAGCCAGGGGTGGCAGCTGCTGTGTTGCACCCTGCAATGCAGCAGCTCACCTGTGGGTGGCCCTCCATTAAGCCTTTTTGGCTCAGGTTGTGCAGGCGCTTGAGTTGGGGGTTCGCGCATGCACAGCTCTGCACAACCCGACTGAATATCGGGTTGCGCAGGTTATGCATGGATCCTCCCTCCTGTTGAGCATGCATTCATTTGCATTGCTCTCTTGCGCAACCTGGTGCCAGTGGCGTAACTGCCTCCTGCTGAATATCGCAGAATGGCGCATTTTGGACTTGCGCATGCGCAACCCTGTTGCGCATGGCGCAACCCTTTTGAATATCCAGGCCTCTGTTCTTTACTTTAAACATTACAGAGAGATATATCCATTTGGTCAGCTAAATCAGTAATGTCTGACATCTATGTCTGCAGAATTAAAAGTCACCTAAGTAAGGTTATAACTTATTTTTTGAAGTCAAATAATATTAACTTAAACTCTGTTATAGGACATCTCTCCAGTCTACATGCTGTTATGTTTTATCAAATACAATTAGTGCCAGGAACTACATGGCTCAGTGGATTGGTAGTGTCTTAAGGAGCCTTTCACCTTTAGGTCATGGGTTCAAATCCATCACAGGTCAGTAGTGGCTGAATGCCATTATCACTTATGGGCTGTTCAGTGGCTTATGTGAAATGAGCTGTGATGGTCTCAGCCCAGTTTCCAGTAGTCAGGTGTCCACATCACAAAACCACCAACACAGTTGGCACTAATTGGCACCCTTGTTGGCAGTCTCACATAAGAGGCCAAGGACTGAATGAGTATGGAGTCTGAACTACCCTGTCACCAATGTATTGGTCCCTCTATGGCTGGTTTGAGGCACATTGGCGGGCCAGTGTGGGGAAGCTTGCACTCTGATCACCTGTGTTGTACCTGTCAGGAGGAAAAATGGAGGACTTCTAAGTTCCAGTGGTGTCAGTCCAGCACCTTTCACAAGCAATAAAATTCAGACACAGAAAAGCAAAACAAAATAAAAATACAATTAGTACAGCATGGAATCCAATCTCTACTTTAAAGAAATATACCTAATCAAAATTCCACTTACAAAACCTATGCAGAATCTAAATTCTACTTACAAAACACATGCAGAATCTAAATTCCAGTTACAAAACCCATGCAAAAATAGTTTCAACACTTCTGCAGAACTTTCTGGAACTGTGGGATTCCACGCAGTGACCCCTGCTATTTCTGCTGAGTGGAATTCTGCACTGCACTGGTTGAAATAGGTAGAATTTTGAATTTTGTTAGTGAGAAAAATTCTACATTCCACTAGCAGGAATGGAAGGAATCTCTAGAAAGGAATAATAATTAAAACAATAATTATTATGATAATACAATTTTCATTTATATTGAAAAATAAAATGATAGCACAATAAGAAGGACTGTGACTTTGGATTCCGGAGAAGTATCAAGAAAAATGACCTCACATAAGAGTAAAGGATGCTTGGAACAGACTTCCAGAATGGGTGGGTTAGCCATCGCTATTTCTACCTTCAACCAAAACCTACTCCAGATGCAGGACTTACAGTATGTCGAAAAGGGGTATTGGGATAAGCCCACAGAGTTTCTGGAGGGAAAGACCTTGTGAGACCACTGGTCTTCTTTCTGTCTTAAAACTGTATGGAGGAAGTTCACATTCATAGATACATAGATACATAGACAGTGTCGGCAGATAAGGGCCTACAGCCCACCCAGTCTGCCCATTTGAGCTTGTAAGTTTACTTTATGTTTTCCTAGAAGTCTGTTGCCCCTTAACCCTGACCGCCAGAATTCCTTTATGTCTATCCCATGCATTCTTAAGTCCCATGATTGTTTCAGCCCCACCACTTCCTCTGGCAGGGTGTTTCACTTGTCCACCACCTGATCTGTGAAGAAATTCTTCCTCACGTTTCCTCTGAATCATCCTCCCTCCAACTTCATCCCATACCCTCTAGTCCTGGAACATCTTGTTTGCTTACAAATAGTGTATTCCTGCACCCTGTTCCTCTCTGAAAGATACTTGTATGTCTCTATCATATTTCCTTTCTCCCTCCTCTCCTCCAGAAACAGATTTCTAAAATCCCAGCAGGCATCTGCAGGTGTGGAATTCCACAAATTCTACAAAAGAAAATCCAGTTTTCTGCCAGAATTCTAGCAAAAACAGTACAGTGAATCTCATACAGCTCTGAATAGTATAAGAAAAAACAAAAGGAGTCCAGTTTATGATTCCCTGCACAAACTGCATATAATTACTACTCTAGTTATACAAAAACTGGGTTGGCAGCATTTTCAAATGCCATAATAACTGACTTTTGCCATAATACATGGCCAGTTATTCTGACATATCTACCAAGCAAACCCTTTCAAGAAAAGAAAGCACTTTTTACCTGTGCACTTTCAAGCCACAGAGACAACTGTTCCTCACAGTTACATGCTACATAGCCTCCATTCTCAGTACAAAAAGCCTTTAAACAAACAATAGTCACAAAACTTGTGAAGTACCATAATAAAAAGTAAGAAATATCTCTTAATGGTGGCTTATGTGGTGTCATACAGACAACTGGAAAGTGTTAAAAAAATCATAATGTGGAACACCTCATTAATTTTTCTATATTTCTTGTCACTATAATTGATGTAGGCAGAGTTTCTACTGAAGCATTTATAGATTCCTTTATGCTTTTGTTTTGAGATCCCCTGATTTCACAACTCCCTGCTTGTTTGAGACAGTGCCCTGGTCCCTAATATTGCTACAGTTACAGCATTTCAAAGAACATAGAGAGGATGAGTGAGCCAGTAAAGGAGAAAGTGAAAAGGAAAAGTGGGAGGACTTGAAGAAACAAAATCTGGCTAGAGCTGGTATGGCTGCAGCCGAGCTGAGGGCGGAACATGGCACTGTCTGCCATGTCCAAATTGTTGGTGGAGTTCTGTGAGCATGTGTGATGACTCACACATGTGTACTGAACTCCAGCAGCCATCTTGTAAATGGTGGACTATGCTGCAATGCCATCAGAGTTCAATGCACATGTGCGAGTCATCTCGCATGTGCACAGAACTCCATTGCCATCTTGGACACAGCGGACAGTGTTAAATTTCCATCGATACCAACAGACAAAATAATGCAGTGAACGTGTAGTGATTGCCATTCACCTCCACTATTTAAAAAGTCCAGTGGTATTCAGAAAGCTTCCTTTTCTCTACTGTGCTCACAAGACATCTACAGGGCTATGCCCACTACAGCCATAAAAATAGAGGGGGAATCAAAGAACAGAGAAGGAGACAATATGTCTCATGCCTATGTTGCCTGTCTTCATCATTTCAATTTCATTTTTGAGGGGGGCACACTGATAGGGATGATAATGTAGAGACACACCCAGACACATTTGTTTATGGAAAAAAATTTTTTTATAATAATGTATTTCTCATAAAAACAGCAATATTTCTTTTTTTTTTATTTTCATTTTAATGAATTGCTGAACTGATATGTGTGGTTTTGTAGTTTTTAAATGGTTCTCCTTGCTGGTATTAGCTGCTCTAGCCCCAGGCTCCCCAGAAGGAGTCACTGCTGAGCAAGGAATCCCAGCAGGGATATCAACTATCGCCGTCTAATCACAGGTTAGAAAAATTACATTGCATGTTTCAAGTTAGCAGTACCAGTCCCCACAAAAAATGTTATACACTGATTAATAAACCCTGTTCTGCCTTCATGGCAAGCCTCTCCATGGAATCAAAAACAAGGAGGCCAAGGGGACCAGAACCAGTCCTGGAAAGGGAAGGATTTTCCATTTCCTGATCCTCACCAGCGACCACTGCCATTACAAGCTTGTCTAATGTCTAATTTTCTTTACCTTTTATTTTCAGATTAAAAATGATCAGACATGGTAAGTACTAATGCCTTGAATCCAGGGTGATGGTGGTGGGGTAGGTGGGTAGCACGGCCACAGGGACACATATTTGTAATTTTCTTCATGCGTCACATATTCAAAATGTTACCACAGTGCTAACATATTTTTGTTTGCCATAAGCTAGAGCTGAAGTTTACTATTATTTCAGGTCATGTTACGTCTTTCAACTAAGAATACTTTAACTTTCTATTTATTGCAGTTTGGTCAGCTGCAAAAAAATACATAGAACACATTCAGAGCAACATGTAAAACAAACTGTATTGAAGAACTGCAGTGAAACATACCTATTAAGGACAATGCAATATTAAGCACATTTCTTGGAGTCCTGACTACAATTTCTTAATTAATGTGCAACCTGCATATTAAGGACAAATTGGGAGATGGTTTAATCCCAAAGGTCCCCTTAATAAAGAAGTTTCACTGGAAGTATAGTATACAGCATGGAATGTTCTTGAACAATTCTGCATTTGGCTGGTAACTAATGCACTGTGGTTTGAGTTGTTAATGTAGTGACAACAGAGAAATCAGTGAGTTTTAACTGAGTTCTCAGTGAACTGTACATCCCATTCTGCAGGCATTCTTGCTACAGGCACTGTATATCAGCAAGGCAGTCACTATTAAACTGAACTTTCTAAGAAGTCAGTTTGAAACAAAATTGTCACTTGAGATTGTTCATGAGTTGGTACTCTATTAGAAAGTTACTTAAATGCAGCATATCCTGGAGAATAAGGAACTGGTGGATCATGTATTGCAAGATACAGAACTGTAGTTGTACACGCCCAAGATTTGTGATGACCTTACTGCCCCAAGTCTACAAGACCAAAACAAACATTGGGTGTGTTCAAAAAGCACCTTTATACATTATATTTTGATTAAATAACTGATTTTGTAAAGCTTAGAAAAATCAATACATGAAAAAGTGTTACAAAATCAAACAGTAGAAATAAAGAGGTACATTTCATTTTAGTGCGTGGAAGAGGAAACACCAGAAAATGATAGCAGACAATTTTTAAAACATTTTAAAACTAACAGGATTTGTGATGTCATAGCTGTGTATCACAACAGTCTATAGATTCTGACCAGTTCAAATCACTTTTAACCAATTACAATAATAGGAAGGATTAACTGCTAACAAAAGCAATTGATCAGCCACACCAAAGACGGGTGGTAGCTGTAAACAGCCAATTAAATCTGTCAAGCAACTTCTGCCACAGAATAAGCTTATTAATAGGTTTTAGCCAGTAGTGCTTTGGTTCAAGTGATCTTTACAGTATCCCAGAAAATGTTATAAAAATATGATATTTGCATGCAAATGAGCTATACTGCATTCAATTTCTCTGTTTAGCTTGTTTCATTCAATACTTAGCAACTTGCATGAAAACAGGATCTCTGTGTCTCAAACATCATCTCATGATCTTGCTTTTACTTGAATAAAAATCTTAATCAACAGTTTAGGACATCATAACCACTTTTCATGTCACAAACCAGGAATTGTGAGTTCAGGGAAGGAAAAATCATGAGAATGTGGTACAATCCATGACAAAGGACCCTGTTTTCATGCAAATGTGGTCAGCCAGAAAGAATGGTGAGACACAGAAAATTAATGAGATGTAAATGGAATTGTATCTGCATATTATAGTTTAAGAAGTTTTTCTGGAAACGGAATCACATTTGAAATCTGTTGTGCCAGCTTTCTGTACATTAACATGTGCAATCTATTTATTCCTGTATATTTTAAAAGCTTTTTTGTGATGCATAAACATCTGCCCAAAATTTCTAGGGACACCACAATGCTTTACAAGAGTAATACATTGTGGTGACTTCTCAGAGAGTCCCAATGTCATTTTTCTGCTCTCACCCAACATTAAAAGTGCTTTACAGTTTCCTGAAGTGATTAAAATGCCAATACAAATGCTTTGCCTATCATCTTTACTTTTGCTTCAAGTGAAAAAGGGCTCCGTAGCCAATTAAAATAAAATAAAGAAGGTGATTTCTGAGACCAGGACATGTCAACTATTTAATCTGTATTCATATAATTTCAGATTAAAACTGCCACAGCGCAGCAGCCCTACTTTTTGCTGTACCTTAACTGACTGTTGTGGGCTGTGACATTTTATTATATGAATCAACACACGTTTAAAATGAATAGTTTGCTGACTTTAAAAAAAAAGTTGGCCTCTTTTCATTTATAAATGAACAAGGTACACCTATACTGACATGTCCACATCAAATACGCAGTATCTGCAACACTGTTTAAGTATTGACACCTCCAATCCAATTCAAAACAGATCACCAATGCAGCACAGAGTATCTCTAAACCTAGCTACAATTAAATTTCAGCATCTAGATATCTACATTATATTTCAGCGTACCCCCACAACTTTTATTATACCTCTAACATTACAATACTTCCAGTTGAGCTGCACTATAACAACCTACTTTTTTAGCTCTTTCATCACCTCGCATTCTTAATGTTTCATTCAAAATTTGTAGCAACACAACCCAGGCAAAGCAAATAAACCAGCTGATCAGTTACTTTAAAGTCTCCCTGACAGCTTAGCAGGCTAACAGTTTACTATACTTTTTTTTTCATTTGGGTTGTGCTTTTTATTAAACTGAAAAAGATGTCATTCAACACAGTGATGCTCCTAAAATAAGGGCAAGGAGACTGGCATGCCTCCTCTCTTACCGATTACTGAGACACACAGCAGCTGGAAGGCACATAACATCATTGGGAAGTGGTGGTAATCCATAGGAAAGCAGAATAGAAGGATGATAGGACAGGCTTTCCAGATTCTGCTTTCTTCTCTCTTACTCTCTCCCCTCTTTGCCCAGAGGGTGGCTCCCTGTTTCTTCTTGTCTCTGCCTTCCCTCCTCTCCGTGTCTGGCAGATTTCTGATGCTGATGCTGGGACTGTGCTTAGTTTATACAGTAGTAGTTGTCCCACCTCCAAATTGGTCTGAAGAAGGATTCCCCATGGTCATAGAGTCACCCTCATTTTCTTTATTGTAGTAATTGGTACAGAATTAAAAATACCCAAGCTCTTAAAAGCTTTACAATTATGGCTTGGTTATTAAGCTAGGGAATTCTATCAGTCAATCAGAGCACAATCCAAAGAGGAGGTATCTAAAAATTAAATGTTTAAAACCATTCCATTGAGAGCAATATATTTTCATTTTAATGTTTCTAGTTTTTTTTTATTTTGTCCAATTATTGACTTTTTATTTATATTTTTCATATTATTGAATACTATTCTGTGAATATTTCAGAAATATCTGAAGTCCTTGGCTGGCTTCACAATTGCCATCTTTGGGACATTTCTTTTGTTATCATGGTAAGCACTGTATGCTAGACCTATAGGGATACTCATTGTATCTGTTACAGGCCAAAGAATATCTCCTTGTGCATTCTTTTGATGACAGAATATCAAACATATAGAAACTGAATCTTAAACTCTAAGGACACAGAAGGTGCTACTCTTACACCTGTAAAAGACTCACTAAGTGCCCCTTTAAATATATACATATATATGTGTGTAGATAGATAGATACAGAGATATATATATATATATTGCAAAAAACTTTGTTAATGCATAAGATAAACTTGAAGTGACAAAAGCAGGGAAATGAGATGCCCCTAACCCCCCCTCCATCCAACCCCACCAGCCTACCCCACAACCACCCTCCACAGACCAACAGGCATCGGGATGTGCTTTGGGGTCATTGGGCCTCTCACCCCATTCCATTTTTTTATTTATTTATTTAGTTTTTGTTTACTGGGTAAGAGCACTAGCCATAGCAATGACTATTTTAGGCATGGCCCATCCATGTATAAGAAATCTGACATGGTACAGCATAGGAGAATGGGGTGAGAGTTAGGCCGATGACCCAAGGCACACCCTGGCGCCTGTTGGTCTGTGGAGGGTGGGAGTGGGATGGGCTGGTGGGGTTGGATGAAGGGGTGTTAGGGGCTCAACCCTAATATCTAATTTCCCTACTTTTATAGTTTCAGCCATAACTGATGCATTAACAACATTTTTTTGCAATTTACTTCCTCACTTTTTGAGATAATATAATACTATCTTTATTTTACTGTGGGAGCACAGGGTCCTTCAGATCTTGTGCTCACATCCCTCCACAGATGCACATATGTATCTAGCTGTGGAAACACAGGTGTCTCTGGCCCCTGTGCTTCCACACATTGTTACGAGCAGGCATAGCGAAATTGTCTCAAATAGTCATAACAGTGCCATCTTAAATCATTTTCACCCCAAATGTCAACATAACCTTCTGATCAGCTTACTGCATGTACCCAGTACAGAAAACTTTCAAATCCCTGTCGAAATGTAATTCTGCTCAACTGTAACACCATTTTGTACAACAGGTACAGAAAAATATTTTTGGCAGGATTTGAAAAATTACAGCTGTACTGTTCATGAGGGGGTGTGACAAAATGGTAATGTTGAAAATCTGTAGTGAAAATATGAAAAATTGGTGAAGTTACGAGAGTGCGTAGAAACCATGCAACGTACGCTCGTAATGCAGTCATTTTTGGAATTTTTTCACCAAATTTTCAACATGGGATTTTTAGGACCTCCCCTCATGAACAGTGGCACTGTGGTTTTGTTAATCCATCCCAAAAGTTGATTTTTCACAGCAACCTCGCCATTTTGTGCCACAGGTGCAAAAACACATTTCGGGCAGGATGTGAAAAACAACAGCTGTACTATTCATGAGGTGGTGTGAAAAAATGGGAATGTTGAAAATCTGGAGTGAAAATACTAAAATTAGCAAAATTATGAGCATGCATAGAAACTGCATAATGCATGCTTGTAATGCAGTCATTTTTTGGAATTTGTTCACCAAATTTGCAACATGAGCTTTTTGGGACCCCACCTCATGAACAGTGGCACTGTTGTTTAATTAATTGGTCCCAAAAGGTGATTCAGTGCAGCGACCACAAAATCACCTTTTGGACTGAGTAATGAAATGACAGTGCCAGTGTTCACAAGGTAGGGTCACAAGAACCCTACGTTGAAAATTTAGGGCCATAATTCCTAAAAATGGCTGAGATATCAACATAAGTTGAAAACCCTGTTGGCTACTATTATATGGTGCTTACAGTACCTTGATTCTTTAGTTTGCGGTTCAGTTTCGAAGTGTGCAGATGTGTCTCGGTCCTCAGAAGATGACAACACCTGACTTCCTGAGGTAAGTTTAAGTAAGGGGGATGCGGGGAGGTGGGCACGCAGAGAGAGGGTCAGGATGGGGGAGGGTGGCAGCGGGGACAATGAGGGACCATTTTCTTTTTTTCACATAAAAAAAGATGTTGGGGAACAGTTTTCTTTAACAGTTTAAAAAAAAAGAAGAAAAGTACATTTGGACACACTAGGGTTGGCTCCCAGTGTGCCACGTTAGTGGGGGGGTTACATACCAACACGGGTATTGGGCAGCCTCATGTCAGCAATGGATGTATACCGGCTTTGGGGAGGGCATCTGACACTGCTAGTGGGCATCCCAGTGTCAGAAACAGAAATTAAATATATTAAAACATGATTTCGGCACACTGGGCTGTGCTTCCAGTGTGCCACAGCAGTGAAGTGGGGGATACATGCCGATATGGGGATTGGGCACCCTGATGTCGGCAGACCATAGAGGGGCAGTTCAAAGCAGGATTCTGCATTGAAAATTTTGATGCAGGATTCTGCATAAAAAAATATATCAGGGAACTGTTTTCTTATTTTCAGCCACAAAAAATTAAAAAAACAAAACAGGAGGCATCACAACATTTTGTTTTCTCCCCTCGCTAAGTGGGAAAACAAAATGGCGGCTGATGAAGACAGATTTTTCTCACAAAGAGGGATTTTGTGAGATTTCCAAATCTCTCTTCACAGTCCATCTTCACCAGCCGTTCAAGACCAGAATCCTTGATCAAAACTGTGCATCTATCCCAAAGGCTGAACTGAGCATGCTCAGAACCCAACATTTCAAAATGTAATAACTTTGGAATAGATTAATATGTTTTCACCAAACCAATGTTGGATTGTTCCAAAGGATAACCTCTTTCTACCCTAAAAATTTCAAGCCAAAATGCCAAATGTTGTGTGCGTAGCGCAATGTTGAAAAATGACCCTGACATTTGCCAAAAAAAGTGAAAAACATGTTTGTTGATCCTTTGCTGCGCAAAATCCACAAATTCAATTGAAATGTAACTTGGCAAATCAAGAGATCTGCCACCTGAGACCGTGTAGTCCAAATTTCAAGAAAATCCGTTGAACGGTTGCAAAGTTATTACATAGAAACATAGACTTTGATGGCAGATAAGGACCGCTTGGCCCACCTAGTCTACCCATTTACCTACCTACTATATAAGCTGCAGATCCTAGTTAACCAACAGCCTACTTCTTCCTACCCCTCACAAGAATTGCCTTATGTCTGTCCCATGCATTCTTGAGTTCTCTCAGTTTTAGACCCCACAACCTCCTTAGGAAGGCGATTCCATGCATCCACCACTCTCTCTGTGAAAAAACACTTCCCCACATTGCCCCTGAGCCATCCCCCCTCTACCTTCTGTGCAAAATTTGGGGTTTGACAATAAACTACCTACTCAACCCTAACTATAAGGGAGTGACCACGCCCTTATAAAATATATATAAATGTTTTCGGGGCAACCTGGGAGCATTGGGCAGTTTAAGTGACTTGCTCAGAGCCACACAGCATGCAAGTAGAGGTTGTGGGAATCAAACTCAGGTCTTCTGAGTATTAAACATCCTCAGACAATGTTTGATTACCAGTAGACAAGTGTAGCTCCTATAAGCAGCCCTGGCTCCTTATGTAGATCTACGAGACCTCTTAGAGACCGCTAAAGGGTTAAACCCCTGGTGTCTTAGTGGGCTGGACCTGCTGGTCTGATCCAGAACTCTAAGGGAAGGAGCCAGCTGCCTGTTGCTGAAGAGCTGCAGGAAGTTGCTTCAGTCTGGAGAAGGTGATTGCCAGGCATGTATGCCTGCTCCCCCTTGTTGAACTTCTGTTCCAGTGTGGAAGATCCAGAATTATCCTGCTGGAATTGTGGCAGCTGCTGCTGGCAAGAACTACCATTGGGGGAAACCTTATTTATTCTAATCTGAAGGCTAAGAGAGGAAGAGGAGACAACTGAAGGACTAACAACATGGTGCAATCTGAGAGTATGGAGGTGAAACAGAACTGTAATTCCAGGAGTGCATAGGGTACCCAGCTGTGCCCTCCCTCCATGCACTAAGCAGGGGCATTTGGAAGTATTTTCCTGCAGCCATAATTCAGTCTAGGACCTTCTGCCCATGTGGGTCAGTTCTTGGGAGAGATTGGGAGATGGCAGCTATGGCATTTTTGGTCCCCAAGGGGGAGTCTGCCTTTCCTTGACCCTATATTGTAATCCCCATAAGCAGGAATGAAGCCAGTAAAGGTACAAAATGTGGGCATGATTCTCTGCCCATGGGAGTCAGTTCTTGGGGGAGAGTGGGAGGCATCACTGGTGGCACCATTATACCACCATGGAGTGTGTGCTTTTCCTTGCTGTGTAAATTGTGTGAGGAATAAATCCCCATGGGTTCCAGTCTTTGGTCTGCCAAGAGAGCTTTTGGAGCAAATGTGAATGTAAGGGCCTGGGGCTGCTACCCTGTCCCGATAGTCAAGGGAAGGTAGTGGGTAACTGGTACCGGGCTTAGGGAAGACTTGGTCGGTGCCTATCCCTGGGTAGATCTAAGGAGTGAAATATCCCCCTCACTACATTAGAAGGACTGTGCAGGGTGAAGTTCTGATACTCAGAGTATTTCAGAGTTAAACTGCACCTGTGGTACAAATTAGGAATGTAGGTATCCTAATATGTGGGCCCCTTGTGGGTCCAGGCTTCAAGGACCTTTGAATTGCCATGCAGTCCTGAGTAATCTGCATTTGGAAGTCAGAATGTGTTTCAACCTGTGAGAAGCAACAGTCATAACATTATCTGTGTATGCCACACTGGGTTGTTTGCACAACCCCTAAAAATTGAAGGAGCGAGGAGTATAAGTTCAAAACTGTTGTCTTTTACTGTCAACCTCCCCCGCCCAAGTAACTGGGGTTCAGAGACTGTTGTATGGACACTGAAATGATAGATACAATGAGTGAAATGCAGAATTATACTGCTTATGAGCTTGGGAGTAAATAAAAAGGACACTGTTTGAATTGTTAATACTTGTTCAGACATTTAATCTGCTGGTGGAAATTTCCTATATTGCTAACCCCTTTCCTTGTAGTCCAGAGGCCTGATGTGCATCTTTGTGCCCTGAGGTCATCTTAGCCCTGGAGGTCAAGTAAGTGCAGAATTTATGTTTGTAGGCTCCCCTCTCCAATACTACTTCTATCATACCCTTATGCACTGGGAGGGGCTACACAAGTAAAATTAATCATGTTTTTTTATTGCTTCCATTTTTGCCCTCGGTTGACAGCTGGGGAGAACCCACAATATCAGCTTGGTCCTGGTGCTCACTGGGATCTGGGTATCATGAGACTTGCACTGAGGTGTTTTTCCCCATGTGCATTCCCCCCATGATTCACCAGAACAGAGTCAGTAATGCAATGACTTTGGCGCATGGTCGGGTGTATTCCCACCTCTGACGTGTAGAGGTCCACTGGCTCCATCCGGCAAGAGCAGGCAGCATGGTCCTGGAATGCTGTCCCCCCAGCCAATGCTAGGGGTCAGTAGGCACTGGGTGCCATGTCTCTGCCCTCCCTGGAGAAGACAAGCAGTACCTTGGATGCTCCACCTCCTCCCACCCAACTGACCCTCCAATGTCCGAGGTCCACTCCTGAACCCTGGGCATCAGTGCTGCAGGTGGTAGCTTTACTGCTGTACCTGTGAGCTAGCCCTAATCATGCTTTTAAATAAAATTAAAACACAAAACACCAGTTTTGAAAGTGTAACGTTTTGAAAATGGAACATTCAAACAATGAGGTCTTCTTAGGCTTGTACCTGGTCCTCACATTCAGGCTGATCACAGTGCTGATGGGCTGAATCAGCAGAGATGATTTACAAATGTCATAACAAATGCACTATGAAGTCAGAGAATCACAAAGAAGCTTTGTGTATGGACTTTATGGATAGGCTGGGAAACGTGTACACTGCAAACCTTCAGAAAGACCAATGAAATTTAATAAAATGTTCTTGACTAAACCATAATAGCAGAATGCAGAGTATTTTTGAAATTATCTGCTGAAGTGGATGGCTGGGTGATTAAATGCTTGCCCTGCAAATGCAGCAGCAGAATCTGCCGACGTCTGCATCAGGGAGCATACGTCTTAGATGTCCATGGATTAAAACAGCGTTCTGGAATTTGCTGCACCTTGCAACAACAAATGATGTAAACCAGATTTTGTGGTTCATTGCATCAACTGATGCAAACACATCCAGAAACTGGACACTCATCAGGCATGCATCGTCGAGCTGGTCTATCAACGTGAGTGTAAGTTCATTTTGAACAAAAGAGTAATTGAATTTGTGATGGATCTGCTTTGAACATCCTGCCCATGCTTCTCAAAAAGCCTCAGATGCCACAGAGCAAACATCGAAAAACATAATATTTAGACTTAATTGAAATTATAATTCCTATATTTCTTATATTTACCTCCCTCTTCTTCTTTACTATTTCAGACATTTGCAGGACAATGGGATTCTCTGCCTCTTGGTCTTCACGAACTCTGCCTGCTTGTCTGCAAGTGACATCATTGTCCAGGTGTCACTGTGGCTCAGTTGGTAGCACATCCGCCTCTGGACCACAAGGTCGTGGGTTCTTGTCCCACACCGGGATTGGACTTGCACCTAAAAATTGCTGGCATCCGAGTGCAGTATTGGGGGGTGCTGTACTGCTGGGGTGTGCTGTCCTTCGGATGAGACGTTAAACTGAGGTCCCTTCTACCCATCCTGGTGTTGTCCTGGTGGGTGTCCAGGTGGAAGTAAAAGAACCCAGGGCACTCTTCGCAAAGAGTAGGGAACATTCCCGGTGTCCTGGCCAACATTCCCCTTCCCATAAACCGGTTCATGCAATTATCCAGGCTGTGTGTGGGTGATGATGTGCGATATGGCTGCCACCACACATTCAGTCACTTCACTACCAGTCTAGCATTGCTTGTAAAGTGCTTTGGATGTATGAAAAGCGCTATATAAATATGGATTCTTCTTCTTCTTCTCTGCTTGTGACAGCGCAACTGGTTACCATAGAAATGATTAGGTGGGACAAGCAGAGGCTCATGATGTCACCAGTAGACAAGCAGCTAGAGTGGATGAGCACTAGGGGCCTAAACTACAGTTTCTATACATGTAGTGGGCTGCGTGTGGCCACAGAATACCCTTGACACACATGCAGGGCACTGCAGGCAATCTACAGTTGTGGATACACACCTGTAGAGATGGGCAAAGTTGACTAAATTCACTCAACAAATTAATCCACAAATTTAGCACAATTTGCAAAGTGTGGATCGATCCCTAAAGTGTGGAATTTTGCCACAAACAGTGGAATTCTGCCTGCGAAGTGCATAATTTTGCCCACAAATGGCAGAATTTCACCTGCGAAGACTGAATTTCACCTTCTGTGGGTAGAATGACACTGTTTGGGTGAAATTTCACCTAGGGCAGAATTCTACCATTCACATGGAAAACTTTGTGATTTCAGGTGAAGTCGAAGTTGCTAGGGCAGGGGAAACATCACAAAAATCTTCGGATGCGAATTTTGGCCACTTCACAACTTCACCAGTGAATTAAGAGTTTGGCACATCTCTACACACCTGTCCCCACCAGATCCTGGTCTGTCTGCCCATGTGGATGGTTTTCTGGGTGGGGACAGACTTGTAGGTGGGGATGTACATCTGTGTGTCTCACGAAGCTGTTAACACACTGGGAAGGGGGCACAGAGTGCAGCAGTATTATGTAAGTGGACATGGTTCAGTAATGGCTTCCTCATCTGGACATAAGTCCCCCAGCCATTCTCTGACCTTTCAATGGCATGGTTGGCTGTGTACCCTGAGCTTACATTTCTTTTTAATGAAATGAAACTAAAGAGACTATTATTCCACAATCCCTTGCTCCAGGATCCACTAAGGTACAGTACCGATGCAGGTGTTTTGCCCCACTCCACCACCCCAACACCACATCCCCGACCCCACCATTTTCTCTTATGTGCATGGAGTAGGAAGCTAAGGGTTTGTGGATGTCACTTATATGTCCATCCAAGGAACTGGAGCATTGTAGCCCAGTGTGTATCTAAACCATCTGTATGGGTCAAGCCTCAAGTGGTAGAGATCTGGTTTGCATGAACATTTTATATGTAATAGAGTATCAAAGGAAGGTAGTTTATGAAATATTCATTAAAAAATATTCTGATGCACAGGTTAGAGTTTATTAATAAAGTAGCAAAAGTAAGGAAATGAATCTTTAGGGTTTTTGAATCTTAACTCTGCCCACCACATCCACCACCACCTTGAACCTGTTTGAAATGAATGCCAAAGTGCAACTTAGGTTTTGTACATGTTCAAATATCACACATAAATAACACAAAGTGAGGAATGCAGTTACCTGCACCCCATGAGGAACACTGTACTTGTATGTTGTGAGGCAGATTTCATTGAGCCCCCGATATTGTAATCAAAAGTGGAGGATTCCTGTGTTTGTGTGATCACCAACAGTCAAGAAAAATAGGTCTGTTCATGAAAATGCTGTTGCATGTGGATAAAAACATGCAACTCCTTTTCTGTGAAAAACACCTTATGAAAACCTTGGTAAAAAATTAAATGGGCACTGTTCTGTTTAAGTTAATCATTTAAAATCTGCAAATGCCTCAGTTAAACCACATAGTAAGAAACCACCCCTGGGACAAATTCTAACTAGATTGGAAGTTTCAGGTTTCAACTCTCAGCTGTTTTTGTGCAACCTGTGAGCAAAAATAAGTTCTCAAAAAAAACGCTTCTTCATGTCTTCAATGTTCTAAAACATTCAAACTGCCAAAGTGATCTTTACAAAATGTTCAGGATCCAGAGATCCTGGGTGACAAAACAGACATGCCAAACTTTAGGTTTCTTCTGTTCTGCAGTATTAAGGGGCAAAAATAATGGTTTAACATAGGACAGCAGCATTTGTAGCCCTACAAATTGGGTATACATGTTTTTTTTTCAGATTTGCCCCTCTGGTGTCGGAGGTTCTCTAGAGTGCTGCTGATGCCTAGTCAAAAACGTTTTCATGCAGATACACTTCAGTTTATTATAACTGAAAGATCATGAGAGCACTGTGGAGCCAGCAAATATGGTTGCTTGGCCTTGGAGCTCTGTTTTCACTTCTTCAGCCTTGAGAGAAATCTGTCTAGGGAGATCACAATTCTGCCCAAACTTGACAGAAAGGGAATTCAAAATTCCCCTCTAACAAAAGGTATAGTCTCGTTCAATTTTCTACGCCTAATCATCCAGTAACCATTGAACAAGTTCAACATGTTCAGCACTTGGGCCAGCCATGGCAGTCACCACTGCTCAAGATGCTGCCTTTGAAACATCAGAAATTAAACCCATATTTCAGACGATCCTGTCAAGAAAAAACATCTTTCAAGGCAACTATGTAGGATCTGGAGGACAGTTTCAAAAACCTGAGACAATATGCCGAAACCTTTCTCCTGTACATACTGTAGATGAGAAAGAGTCCAGTCATGAGGCCTGCATCCAGGGACTGGAAAGCATGGTAAAGCTCCTTTGGTCCAGGGATGAAGATGCTGAGAACAGAAACCAAAGAAATAATTTGCACTTGCTTGTGTTTCCTTAGGGATTGGAACAGAAAGACACTGCTGCCTTCCTACAAAACACTACCAAAGCTACAAAAATACAACTGGTGCCAACCTCTCGAAATAGAGTGGGCATATTGCTACCTGACCCTGATCCATGCTTGCAAAGTTCCTATGGTACCTAGAAAAAAGAATGTATTTAAGCCTTAGCAAGAGCATTAGGACCACTGACATGGCAAGAACATCATATTTTAACCCTTAGAAGACTGTGGATGTATATATACGTCCAGAATCTATATACATTCATACATATTCAGTTCTCAAAGGGTTAATGTCTAATGACTTTCTTTTTTTCCAATTGTTTAACCAGGTGAGACATACTGTACTAAGCTGAAAGCTTGTTTACAGGTGCAACCTGGGAGCACAGGGAAGTTGAGTGACTTGCTCAGGGTCACACAGTATGCAAGTGGAGACTGTGGGATTCAAACCCAGGTCTCCAGATTTGCAGCTCAGTGCCATAAACCACTGGGCTAGACTGCCTCCCTACTATTCTTCTCAGAACTCTCTCTCTCTCTCTCTCTCTCTATGAGAAATAATTCACAGAAATGTGCAGGAAACAGCAATTTCTAGAGTCCACTACCAGTTCCAAATCCACTACCAACTACAATACCCTGTCACCCTCCACCTGATTAGGAATGGTGCTCCATACTCACTCAGGTCCCCAGAAGAACCTCAAGACTTCAATTAACTGCACCTTGCCTGACAGAGCCAAGAAACCCTTTGCTAATTCAAGGAGCAGCCCTTGCAAACAACTAGGAACAACATATGGAGCTAATGATATGACTGCCCCGACACCCTCCACTTCCAAGAACTTACCTCCAGACACTGACTTGCAGACCCAGAGGCCTAAATGATCTGAACAGCATGGATGGGTCGGCAGCATGGGGACTGTGAACTGCCAGTCAGGAAGGATCACAGCCATAGTAGAGACTTCTGAGCTTTTACCACCAGCACCACCTCCATGAAGGAATCAAAGTGATCAGATAGGACCGGATGAGTTATACATGCAAGATACCAGGACTGGTGATGACTCTAGGAAATCTCAGTCTTCTCTGATAGAGGACCCAAGCTACATACACTCACTGTACTGTTTCAGGGTTGATACCTCAAGCTGCAGAGCAAGCTTCTCAGAAAACTAGTCAATGAGCTCACTCATGATGGGGCAATACTGGACTTGGTACTCACAAACAGGGACGATATTGTAGATGTCAAGTTGGGAGCCCAGCTGGGGACCAGTGATCACTGTACAGTGTGATTTAAAATAAGGCAGCAGCAGAAGCAAACCACACAAAGATGAGGGTCCTGGACTTCTAGAGGGCTGATTTAAAAAAAATGGGTGAATGCCTCAGAGATGACTTAGTGGGGGGTGGCCTGGGAGGGAGCGAGGGAGGAATGGGGGGCTAAATTAAGGGTTAGCACAGTGAGGGCAACAAATCTCTGTGCAAAAGGAGTGAGCAATAACAGGAGAAAAAAGAGGCTGCTATAATTATCTAGGGAAGTGGCTGCAAAGATTAATGCTAAAAGGGCAGTATTCTTTGTATCTTTTGAATGCTCTGAGACACAGAGGGAAGAGGATAGGGATGTGTACCAGGAGAAGCGGGGGAAGCAGGGAAAGCAGTGAGGCGTACAAAAGAGCAAACTGAGGAAAGGATAGCCAAAGGGGTAATAAAGGGGGAACAAGACATTTTTTAAGTACATAAATGAAAAGAGGAAGACAATGAGAGGGATTATGAGGTTGAGAATTAAGAAGGGTGAGTGGAACCGGCTCCATGGCACCAAACGGTGGGGAATAGCCCTGGCACTCTGGTGATATGGGTTTGTGCTCTGAGCCTGGATGCCAGGAGTGGAGGCCGGGAGGTAGGAAGTTGACAGCATCCTCTAGATGTTTCCCTCCCGGGTGAGGGTGGGACCTGAAGGCTGCTCAAGTAGCGGCACCTGGTGGTGGTTCTTGGAGGTGTATTTGGCAGCATGGGTGACCACACCCTGTCATAGGTCTGTGCTCCAAGGATGACGCTGCAGCTACACGCATTGTGGTTGGTTGCCCCAGAAAATGGGAAAATGGCCACTTGTAGTGCTGGATGATGGCCCTCCCATTGGACCATTCCTGCTGCCAACCACCCAGCACACTGTGCCTGGCCCCTGACCAACATCCCGGCAGGGATATGCTGAACCACTGTGGATTATTGGCAGAACCCTGGAGGAGCCCAAAACAGGTGAGGCAGCAATGGTTGAGTCCGTGGCTTGGGGGGGGGCACCAGCAAGAGAGCCTGAGAAAGTGGGGCTGCAGGGTCCTGGAGAAGCACAAAAAAAAAGAAGGGTGTGTGGGGGTACTGTGCAGAGGAGTATCAGGGAAAAGGCAGATACCCTGAACAGATATTTCTGTTCAATCTTTCCAGTGGAAAGGGAGGGAGATGGACCACATAAAAGCAGCATGAACACTGAGGAGAGGGAGGTAGACACAAGTTCATTCACAGAGAGAGTCCTGAAAAGGACTTGCAAATCTGAAAGTGGACAAAGCTACGGGGCCAGATGGAGTACATCCAAGGGTGCTGAGGAAGTCCAGGGAGGTACTGGATGCACCTCTGACAGCCCTAGTCAACATTTCACTGGAAACAGAAGTGATTCCAGGGAACTGGAGGAGGGCAGATGTACAGTGGCGTCCCCCAGGATGGCACCCACTTTTGCAGCACTCTGCAGTATGCTGCAGCAGAACAACTGAATAAAGCAATATAATTTCAATGGCAATTAGTCCTTTTTGTCATGACGGAAACTGTGGCATTCACCTCATCCTGGCAGTGTCACATTTTCCTGAATGACAAAAGGGACTAATTGCCATTGAAATTACACTGCTTTATTCAGTAGGTCTGCTGCAACATTCTGCAGAGTGCTGCAAAATGCTGCAGAATTGGGTTTCATCCTGGGGGACACCACTGTAGTCTTACTTCATAAAAGCAACTGTTGGGAGGATTCTTGCAACTAGCCAGTCAGTCTAATGTCAGTGGTGGGAAATTACTGGACATGCTTTTAAAGGAAAGGCCTGTGAAGTATCCTGAATCCAATGAGTTATAAAGCCTGAGGCACTGAAGCATGGATTCACGGGGGGCGGGTCATGTGAGATGAACCTGATCAGTTTCTTTGACTGGTTGACCAGGTAAATAGACCAGGGTTGGGAGATGGACATGGCCTACTTGGACATCAGCAAGGCTTTTCGACACCATACTACAAAGGAGGCTCATAAGTAAACTGTGCAATTGGAGGGTGGGTCCTAAGGTGGTACACTGGGTATAAAATTGGTTGACTGAGAGTAGTGGAAAAAACAGCACTCATTCAGGGGACAGGAGAGTGACCAGTGGGGCACCTCAGGCCTCAGCACTGGGACCAGTGATCTTTAATGTCTTTATAACAGACGTTGCAGAAGAGCTAGAAGGCAAGGTATGCCTCTTTGTAGATGACATCAAATTCCCACATCTGGAATACTTGTCCAGTTCTGGAGATCATAGACTGGATTTTAAAATGCTTACTTAGCGCAGTGTGTGGCAAACTGCCACCTGCGGCAAACTTGGGTGCACCAGGGGCCCTACACTGGATTTTAAAAGAACAGGAATACCAGCACCAAAGTCCCTGAGTTTACGACAAGCTGACCCATACACTGGCCAAACAGTGCATGGAAATTGAATGGTGAAAGCTGCAGCACAGGCTTGTGGCGGTGGTATCCAATGAGGGCGACCCACCAGTAGGTAGCCCCGGGGGCCAGCCAGTCATGCCAGATGGAAACTGCCTCATGGGAAGTGGGACAGGTCAGAATGGGGGAGGCAATGGCCCCCAATGGGCCCTGTGCATGGCTGCCACTGGATAATGTGGGTCCATGTGGGTGGGGGGCAGCCGCACCTATACCACCATGGGGGGGCGTAGAGGGCTCTTACCTGCCATGGACCACTGGTTACTCTAGCAGTGATCTGGCAGGTGTGTGAGACCATGTGGATGCCTTCCCAAGGGGGAACAGAGTCACTCCACACCCAACGATGGCTCCAGAAGTTGCACACAGTAGCTTAGACCAGTTCTGAGCTGATTTAACTGCAGGATCCATGCACCCATGGTGGGGGCTTGCAAACCCCAATTTAGGGGATATGGCAGCCCCACCATGGTGCAAGCTCCCTTCTGCCATTGAGCACTGATGCGGCCATTGCAAGGATGGCACAAGCCCGGTTGGCACAACTGGTCCCCACAGTGTTGCAGTCTGCTTTCGCAAATTGGGGCTGATGCAATGTATGGTGCAAGGAGCACTTTGTGCTATTTCTCCTTGATGCAAGCTCCTTGTGCAAGTCCTGGTCATTTTAAAACTGGGCCCCATATCTCAGGAACGACATAGACAGGGTAGAGGCTGTCCCTTGGAGGGCAACTAATATTGGTGCAGGGGCTGCATCAAGAAGCCACATGAGTCGTGACTGAGGGATCTCAATATATACATCCTGGAAGAGTGGAAGGAGTGGGGGACATAACAGAGACCTATAAATACCTCACTGGTACATGGTGAATGAGGTACAAGAGGGGAGTATTTTTCTGTAGAACTTGCATGAGAACAAAGGGAGCATGAAATTAAGTTAGAAGGGGGAAATTTAGGAGAGATGTGAGGAAGCACTTCTTCACTGAATGAGTTGTAGATGCCTGGAAAAGCCTTCCAGAGGAGGTAGTGGGGCTGAAAACAGTGGAAGGCTTTAATCATGTATGGGATAGGCACAAAGGAATCTTGGTAGGGAAGCAGAGGGGGCTAGACAGAGATCTGGTAGGATCTATGGTGACAGTACAGTCAGGGAAAAATTATTAGACTAGGTGGGCCAAGTGGTCCTTATCTGTCAACAAATTCTATGTTTCTGTATTTCTGAGAAAGCCATGAGGTCTCCCAAGAAGATGAGGCCTGGGGTGGAGACTTGAACGACGACTCTCCCCCTGCCCTGAAAGAGACTGAACAAACTGCTAACTATAGTCCTACAGGGCCATGAGCACTTCACTGGGCAATCAGACTCAGTGAGTTGCTATACCTTTTTCCTAATGTTTTAGCTTAACTAGGAGTTTCAGGAGAAGGTGGAGGTAGGATATACTTAGGGTTAATAAGGACCTGCTGTTATTAACTTTGCTTGTGCTGGAGTAGTAGCCGAGTTCTCCTGTGTCCTCGATATTCATCGGTATGAAAAGGATCACTTAATACCAATGTTTCACTCCAATACTGGGTTGCATGTGTGGCTTACACTGCACAACAGTCTAGAACCCTTTCTACATCTGCAGCTGCAGCTTGGTCCCCTTTCCCCATACTCCCACTACCACTGCAGCATGCTAGTGCATCCCTGCCTACCCTCCCTGTTGCCTCACATCTGAATGATCAAAGTTTGTCTGGTGGTGGCAGCAGAATGCTTGATCTAATGTGGCTAGGCTCTTGCAACGTTGATCTATTTGAAGGTTAGGAACAAGGTGGCTGACTGTCACGTGAACATCCACTGTGGTCCTTTCTTCCCAACCTCTGCCTGACTCCACAACAACTGGAGTGTCCCCTCATTGCAAGGGATTTCAGATGCACAGTTACTGATGACAACAAATGTGTTCAGACCTTTATTGAAGAGGGGAGGTATTTCACACTTGTGGATTCATAGATATCCCACTCTCTGTAGCCAAAGTTACACCAAGTAGTAGGCCTGGTTGTCACAATGAGGACCCATCCCATTTCTCTCAACCCTTACCTCTCAATTTTCCACTCCTACAAGGGTATAATACTGTTAACATGTGAGCTCATTTCACCCAATTAACATCCTTCACCTCTGTGGAGATGCAGTTTTAGCAAAAACCACTGCACTGGGACTGGTTGACTTGGTGCCGCTAAACAAACAGGAGACAAGCAAAAAACAGTTACCCAAGTCAGGAGTATTGAACCAAATGGCAGTTTTATTTTAAAGTGCTATGCTGCTATAGAACTAGAAAATTTGGCTCTCAAATTTTATATGCTGTTTGTCCACATAATTATCCAGTTTCCCATGGAAGTTTTTTGTTATTATCTTTCATACACTGTATATAATGTGTATTCTTCTATGCTTCTCTGCAGAACATTTTTGTAATATGTCTTTAAGTGTTGTACTTTGCTATTGACAGGTTTGATTTAACATTCATACCTTTGCATAAGCACCTGTTATATGATTGGTTAGGGTTTGTATTTAAACAACACTGTATTTGCACATGATGTCTGATGAAGCACAACAGTGAAGCGTGGGAAAGGTAAGACGTACGTGCTGCCCGTTGTTGCCATGTCATATGTGGCCAGCCAGTATATTTACTACTTTTTAACACTTTGTGGCACTACTTCTATAGCACTCTAGCACTTTAAAATAAAACTGCCATTTGGTTCAGTACTCCTGACCTGGGTGCATTGTTTTTCATATGTGATCTCTGTGAAGATGACTCAGGAATATCATGGGGGAGCATTTCACCCACAGATAAGATGCACTAGTGCCTAGGCAATCTCAATACCAAAGATAAGGGATCCCTTCCACATCTCCTTCAGTAGCCAAGTGTCTGAAAGGGGCATGTTTGCACTACCTGTTGATGTATATAGTTATTAAAATGATACGTTTTAACAATTTATCTGTCATGGAATTTCCCCAAGTTACTTGTTTCTGATACCATATCTTCTTAGTGTTTACTACAAACAACTTGGGTACATTACTTTCAATGGAGAATGAGAATGCAATTCAACATCTATCTTGAGTGTCATCCTATACCCCCCGTTCTTTTCTAATTAATGACCATGACTAACATGACATGTACTGTTACGTCCTGAAATGCAAGACATCCACTCTGCAATTTACTTTTTCCATTTAACATTTTTTTATTTAAAATTTTGTTGACTGAGTGAAAAGCACTGGGCCACATGGCCCTTTTACAGGCTTGACCTGATTTAAAGACAAAACATACATTCTTGTTGATCAGAAAGCAGCTAACTAAAAGAAGCTACATTTTCTTATTAATTTAACACTTGCATCTCAGCAGGAGTCAGTGTCTGTTGAGATTAAGCAAGACAGATACTTTATTAGAAGTAGAAGAGGTCTTATTTAGGGCTAAAAAAAGAAAGAAAAGAAAGAAAGTCAGTGTGTGTTCTGTGCTGTGAAGGAAACTGCATCAACTTACTTTGCTAAACCAGTAGGAGGAGAGAGAGAGAGCTTAATTGGGGGTGTGGCTTAGACACTATAAAAGCAGGTGACTCAAATTACAACTTCCTGTTGCTTGCCTTGCCTTGTAGATCAGAAAGCAGCTAACTAAAAGAAGCTACATTTGTATTTGCGCGTGTCTGCTGTGTCCGCTGGGCATGCTGAAACTGCTGCCATTAGACAAACTTGGATAAGATAATTTTAGCATATCCTCTACTTAGTAAATATACACCTTTAATAATGGAAAAAGAACTTAGTAAGTGTATGCAATGTTTGATGTACAGTGAGGGAAAGTATGGGAGCGAGTATGTATGTGCTAATTGCCATCTGATTACCACTCTTGAAGCAGAGATAGTGTTTCTGCTTAATATTAAACCAGTTTCTACTGATATTACGGAACTGGAAAGTTACATTGATCTTATGGATGAACAACTTCATTCTAATGAACAATTTCCTTCGCATTTAGGTAGCATTTCTATGCCTCCTGATGAGGAAACAATTGTAACGACTAGTACTAGTATACCTGTTGCCTCTTCCCCTCTTATAAGGTGGATGATTATCCACCCTTTTCTCATGATAAAGATGACTGGACCATTGTCACAAAGCTTCTTAAAAAAAGGAGGGGCGGTCAAATACACAATAGTGCCCCTATTGAAACTCGTAATAGGTTTGAGCAATTGACTGTATCAAATAATGAAGTGCTACATGATTTATCCTGTGCATCACCCTCTGTTGATAATAATGGTTTAAAAACACTTTTCAATCAGGAGTTAATGCCCATGAATACTTGTCCTAGTAAGTCTCAAGCTACCAGATCAATACCTATTAAGATAATCATTCTAGAGTGTGTTACACAATCACCTGTTTCTGATTCTTGTTCCCCTACTGTCTCAAAACAAGTGTTAATCCTGGGAGATTCAATCATTAAGCACATTGACAGGGAGGTATGCAATAGTGACAAGAGCAACTGCACTTGTTCTAGCTTCCGTGGGGCCAGGGTATCTGACATTACCTCCATGATGCCTAAAAGTTTACAAAATGCGGGGAAAAATCCACTGGTTATCATACATGCCAGTGTTAATGATATAAACAACATCCCATTTAATCAGTTACAACAGGGCTATGTGGCGTTATGTAACCTGTTACTTGATAGGGGATGCTGTGTATGTATATTTGAAATTCTACCTGTCCTGAGAGCAACATCTACCATGATGCAGAAAATCAAAGCCCTAAATGAATGGCTGAGAAAGTGGTGTTTTAAGCAGGATATACCCTGTATTATCCACTGGGAATCATTTTCAGATCGTTCTTCCTTGTTTTGCTGGGACGGTTTACATCTCAGTCGTAGGGGTAGTACACTTAGGGGAAAAGTATCACTAAAATCATAAATCATTGTTTAAACTAAAAACAATGGGGGAGAATGGGTCTATTCCCAAGTCTCTGAATACTTACCAAAATATTATTACAACTAAATGTAAACTCCCAGCTTTGAATGCAAGATCTTTAAACCAACTCAAATTAGCAGAACTTGAAGCCAAATGTAAAACTTTAAATATAGGTGTGGTTGGAGTAACTGAAACTTGGTGGGACGCATCCTCAATTTGGTCCAGAGAAATTCCAGGTTATAAATTATATCATAAAAACAGATTAGATAAGCAAGGCGGTAGAGTTTATATGTACATACGAAATTATATTCCTTCTTTTGAAGTGTGTCATCCCTTTCCTTTGGAAAGTATATGGGTTTAAATCTTATTGAAGGAGCAGTCCTATATAACTATTGGTATCATCTATTGACCTCCATCTGCAAATTCAGATTACACAACTGATATGTTTAAAGAAATTACACATTTTTCAGAATCTCAAGATACTGTAATATTTGGTGACTTTAACCTCCCTCATATTAACTGGGACTCATTCTCAGGACAGTCCTAGGCTGAGAAAGGACTAATAGATGTGGTAGTTAGTACTGGATTACAACAACTAGTTACTGAACCCACTCGAGGTCCTAATATTTTGGATCTATTATTTACTAACATAGAGCAACAAATTAGCAATTTACAAATTTGGGATCCACTTGGGACCAGTGATCATTCATCTATTCTTTTGAAATTCAACAGTTTAAAACTACACAAAGGAAGTTATACTATACAAAAAATTATAACAAAGCAATTTTTTCTAAAATCAATGAATACTTACAAAACATAAACTGGGAATCTAATCTTCTTAACTGTACAGCACAACAAGCTTGGGACTTTTTTAAAAACATTGTACATTATTTGGAAAATACCTTTATTCCATCTAAGAGGAAATTTAATAATAAAGGAAAAATTCCCCCTTGGTTCAACAAGACAATTAAAAATCAGATTAAAATAAAAATTACACTTTTTAGGAAACTTAAGAATAGTTCTGTTCCATTTAAAACTACTCTATCACATAAATACAGACTATCTGTGAAAAACTTAAAAAATTCTATTAAACTGGCAAAAAATAAGCTAGAATTTAAATTAGCTTACACAAAACACTGTCACAAATCTCTTTTCTCCTATATAAATAGTAAAAAAGGTGTATCAAGGACCATTGGTCCCATTATAACCAATGGCTCGTCTCTATCTGATATAGAAACCTTGAATCTCTTTAATAAGTACTTTTGTTCTGCCTTATCTCAAAAATCACCTATTAGTACATTTAAAGTTCACCATGTAGATTGTCATAGGTTTTATCCAACTGACATTATACAGACTATCAAAAAACTAAAAAAAAAATACTAGTCCAGGCCCAGACGGTATTCGTCCATGGTTTCTTATCGAAACTTCTATAAATATTTCTATACCTTTGTCAATTATTTTCAATAAATCCTTACAAGAAAGCATTGTACCAAATGGTTGGCATTCAGAAATAGTTACTCCCATATTTAAAAAAGGCAATAGAGGTTCTGTGCAAAATTATCATCCAATTAGCCTGACCTCAGTGGCTGGTAAATTAATGGAATGAGTAACGAAGTTTCTAATAGATCAAGATTGTAAAAAATTAGGAATTTATGATTCAGATCAGCATGGGTTTACTCCCAAGTATTCCTGCACCACTAATCTGATATCTTTTTACAATAATATAAGTACTCTACTAGATGTGGGTATCCCTACTGATGTAATTCTTTTAGACTTTAGTAGAGCTTTCGATATAGTCTCACATGAAAAACTCATTACTAAAATGCACAGTCTAGGTTTGTCATCTGATATTGTCAACTGGACTTTAAACTGGTTGACAAATCATTCTCAGAGAGTCAGAATTAATGATATCTTGTCTGATTCGGGTAGTGTGACAAGTGATGTACCACAGGGGTCGGTCTTGAGACCAACATTGTTTAACCTCTTTATCAGTGATTTACAAACAGGGCCAAATAACTTCATAGTTAAATTTGCAGACGATACTAAATTGGGGGGCAAGGTTAATAATCAAGAAAATATTTCTGCATTAAAGAAGGATTTGCAAAAATTAACACTTTGGGCAAATGAAAATCATATGCAGTTTAATCAAGACAAATGTTTAGTAGTGCATTTCGGTGTAAATAATCCAAAAATGATATTTCATATAAATGGACTACCACTTCACTCATCAAACTGTGAAAAAGATTTAGGGATATATGTTAATAATAAACTTACATCAAATGATCACTGTGTTAGAACTGCTTGCATGACCAACAGACTTCTGAGGCAAATAAAATGCACTTTTGTTAATCGCACTGAGCAATGCCTTATTCCATTGTATAGGGCATACATTAGACCATATCTAGACTATGGCTCCCCTTTCTGAAATCCAAACCAAAAAAAAGACATAGCAGTTCTTGAACAGGTTCAAAGGAGAGTAACTAGAATGATTCCAAGATTAATAAACTTGGATTATCAGAACAGACTAAAAGCTACTGGTCTCTTCTCTCTTCAAACTAGAAGATTAAGAGGTGATATGCTTATGGTTTTTAATTTAATAAATTCACCAGATCTAATGGAAAAATGTGGTCTAACACTCTCCAAAAGGAGATATGTTCCGAGACTGCATAATAAACAGCTTGAAGTAAAAACTTATAAAACCAACAAAAGGGGAATTTTTTTCCAATAAGAGCATCCATTGTATGGAACACCTTGCCACAAGAATTGGTAGAGGCAGCTAGTGCCACTGTCTTTAAAAACAAATTAGATGTTTGGTTGAGGGATAATAGATAAATAATGTCCCACATGGTACGGGGAACAGTCTCGATGGGCTCTGGCCTTCTTCTGTTCTTTCATATCAAGTAATATCAAGTAAGTAATACATTGGACATAAAGTACAACTATAATAAAACAAATAGTAAACATACAAAACAGTATAGACAATAGACAATAGATCAAAAATGTAATCAGTTACTAAAATCCCTGTCTACAGTGAGTTCAGGTAAATTTACACTGTGTCCCATTTGTGAGTAGCACCTTTAGAGAAATCCTAAAGCTATAACCATTCTGCAAATTACGTAAATGATCTGGTAAACCATTCCATATTGTGACTGCAGTTTGCTTGAATGCTCTTTGTTTTTTGTATTTTTTTTGTTTTTTGTTTTACACTTTAGGTATTGTTAAGGTCACTGTACCTTGTTATCTTAAAACTCTCATACTCAAGCTCTTATCTCATTAGCAGTGTCAGTGGCTCAGTAGGTAGCACACTTGCCTCTGAGGCCTGGAGATCAGAGAGCTGTGGGTTCAGTTCCCACATCTGGCACTTGGGTTAATATCCCAGTACTGACACTACAGTGCAGCATGAGAGGGGTGCTACACTTCTGAGGTGCCCTCTTTTGGATGAGACATTAAATCGAGGTCCCATCTGCCTGGATTGGTGGTAGTTCAGGTGGATGTTAAAAATCCCATGGCACTTATCGAAATGAGTACGGGAATTTTTTTATTGATATCACATCATCACAAATCATAGCACATTGTACAAAAAATAAAGAGGAAAGAAAAAACAAACATATACAGTAGAAAGAAAGAACAACAGGTATTCACTTCACACACTTGATGCCGTATGTTAAAGACCACACAATAATCACTCCTTAACCCCAAAGAAACCTTCCCCCCTCCCCCTTATTTTCTTTCCCCATACCATTGTGGCAGGGGAATTTTGCTAGTTGTAGCTCTCAAACCTAATTACTTCTGAGTGTGTTAAGTCACATGAAAGAATACAATTTTAATCCAAAATAAACAAGTATTTCATTCATACTCTGGTTAAAAGTGATTGTTAAAAAATAATTTTCCAACTACTGAGTAACCAATAAACTATTAGGGCAAAAATCAGTAGTACTTTTTAAACACATCTTGTTTAGAAATAGGTTTTTAGTCTACCTCCTTACTTGTATTTGATAAATCCAAGTAACCCTTTCCATTTCCTTAAAACATGGCTCTTAGGATTAACCTGCAGATCTTTCTTAAACACTGCCCCCATAGCTTGTTCTACCAGTGTCTTATAGGTGGTATATGACTTCAGTCTCTGTTGGAGTGTCCATTGACAGCGAGCCTGCCAAAGGTAAAACTTTAAACAGCAAAACAACACCATTAAATTATCATAATCATACATTATCTTGAGGTTGGGATAATGCCCAAGGACCAAAGATTCATAGGTTAAACTGTCTAACCACCTTAGATTCCATTCTGTCTTTAAATATCCCCATAGGGCTTTTGCATAGGAACAGGTAAAAAGGAAATGATCCATTGTCTCTTCAATATTTATACAACCGTTATATGGACAATTCCTTTCTTCTTGGGCCTTGTGTTTTGCATTGCCTCTTACATTCAGTCTCCGTAAGCTGAAAGCCATAATACCTCCCACATGTGCATTGGAATTCTGTTGTTATTTAATTGTTTTAACACCCTTCCCTTTAGATCTGGTGGGCAATTTTTAAATTCAGGTTGTTCTGGATGGATTTGACTCACCATGTGAGAGTACAATTGTCATCCTTAGAGTCTGGAGATATCCGCTTTAGTGATCTCCCATTTGCAAAGCTTTTTGAGTGCTGGTTTAATGTATTTTGGTATTTTGATACGAGTGGGCAATTTTGGGGGAAGGTTTCCAGTTTAAATTTCCAAATATGTGCTACAAGTTTTACAAAATAAATGGTATGTCACACCGGTTGGTTCCCCTAGCCCAATTTTAAGATTGTGAGACAGGAAAAAGCTATGGAAAAAGATTATAGGGTCCACCATACCCAGACCACCTTGTTGTTTAGACAAGTATGTAAAACACCTTTTTATTGGGTTCAATCTGAATCCCCAAACCATCTGAAAAAGCATGCATATAACCTGGTTTCTAAGATCACTGGGGTGGGAAAATCATGGCTATATACAACAAAGTGGGTATAATGAAGCTTTTAATTATGTGTACCCTTTTATTTTAGACAACCTCCATGACTTCCATCTCTGGACTTTATTTCCAGCCCCCTGAAGAGCCCTTTCCCAGTTCTCAAGCGGGAGATTATGTTGTCCAAATGTTATTCCCAAGATTTTTTGTGGCCCTGAGGAGAAATAAATATGGTTTACTGTTACAGGTACCCTCTCTATATTTCCTAAGCACAGCCCTTTACATTTATTTAGATTGATGGTGGCATTAGATACTCTAGAATATTCCTGCAGTTGTTTTATTACTGTTGGTAACTGCCCCAGGTTTGCTATAAACAGGCATATATCATCCGCATAGGCTTGGATTTTCAGTTCCATTTGGCCTGGGATTCCCCCCCCCAAAAAACCTTCCCATTCTTGAGTATTGCTCAGAACTCTAATCAGAGGGTCCAGGGAAAAGTTATAAAGGAGTGGGCTGAGGGGGCAGCCCTGTTGAACCCCTGTATTTATGGTGATACCTTTCATTACCAACCTCTAATAGTAGGTTGCACATGGACTCTAGAATATAAAGTTGGATTTTATGCACAAATTCCTTTGGAATACCATAATGTAATAAGGTCTGAAAGAGGAAAGGAAGGCATACTCTATCAAAAGCCTTGCTTCGATCTAAAGTAATGATACAACCGGATGTTTGTGCAGCACCACACATCTCTGTTACATCTCTGATAATCATTAAGGCATGTTGTAGCTTCCTTTCAGGGATCCCACAAAACTGGGCTGGATGTATTAACAAAGGAGCTATTTGCCTTAGCCTATTGTTAAGAACCTGAGACAATATTTTAAAATCAGCATTCAGGAGAGTTATAGGTCTCCAGTTTGAGATGTCTACATGTCGCCCTCCCTTATATATAAAAATTAAGAGACCTGCTGTGAATTGAGGGGGGACCACCCCTTTGTCAAAAAATACTGAAAACAGTTCTAGTAAACACCTTGCCATTATTTTGAAAAATGATCTGTAAAACTCATAAGGCAGTCCGTCAGGTCCAGGTGAAGATCCGTTTTTTTAGTTTCATAATTATATCTTCTATTTCCTGTAATTTCAAAGGAGAGGTTAAAAATTCCTGATCCTCCCGGGCCAAGGTTACCTGGCTTTTCTCCAAATAAGAATTAATCAAATTTGTAGAAGGAGGAGGGGAACTCTCATGTGATGCCAAAAGCCCACAGATTATTTCATGGATCCCCATCTCATCTTCCACTATGTTTCCTCTATCATCTACTAATTAAAACATATCTAAAGTATCTTTCTTCTTTTACAGGTTTCAAAGGGTCTCAATTGGTTTTTGTGTTCCAAATTGCAATTCTGTATTTAAAGTTTTGCCCTGTCATATTGAAATTTCCTCATTTCATCCTGGATCTGTTCAATGTCAGGGCCATAATCTTATCTAAACATAGCAGACTGTGAAAGCATGTTCTGAAGTTTTGATCTTAGTTTTAAATAGCTAAAAAAATTGTTTTGTGCCCTATGCTTGCCATAGTTTTGGAACCATATTGCTATCTCTTTTTTTGTGTCCATCCACCATACCCCCAAATCTTCATAGAGATCACTCACTGAGGTGCTAGCCCAGAGTAATGATGAAATTTTCTCTTTAACAAAAGGGTCTGTGAGCATTAAAACATTTAATCTCCATCTTTTCTCCCTCCTTATTTTCGGGGGGGGGGGCTGTTTGAAACATTATTTGTAAGAGAAGGTGGTCTGAAAATTCTATAGGGATAGTATGAAAGTTTGGGTCAGGGGATTCCTAGAGACAAAAATATGATCTATATTTGATGTCAGGTGTCCCCTTTTGTATGTATATTTGGGCCCTTGGGATTGGTAGTGTGCACAATTCTTCAGCTCGCCAATATCGACACATTTTTGCAAGGCATTTGAATCACAGTATGTTTTCACTCTTTCCCCCCTCAGTCCCCCTTTGGGTAAGTCACAATTAAATCCCCCAGGATTACATAAGTGGACGTATGTAAGTAAGGTTGAAGTTTTAAAATTAAAGCTACTCTATCTGCTTTTGTTTGTGGGCTGTATACATTTATTAATCTATATGGGACCTTATCCCAATATCCATCTAGGATGAACAGCCTCCCTGGAATCAAATCCACCATCTTGGTCATTTGGAAGGAAAAGGTACTAAATACGATACCTATTCCATCGGCCTTGTCTGGCCCAGAGGACCAATAGGATGGCCTCCATCTCCATTCGGCCTGGAACAGCCTAAGTTGGTCCGAAGTGAGCATCCATGTTTCTTGCAAAAAACAGATATCCAGTTTTAGATCTATCAATAGGTGAAACAATGCCATTCTCCTAAGGGAATGTAAGAGGCTATGACAGTTACATAACCCCAGGGATAACTTAACCATTCAATTTAAGAGTTCAAGGCCCTTTCTTCCTCCTTTTTTTTTCTTCCCTTTGTACTCAAGCATATCATCCTACCCTCCTTCAGCTTGTGTGGATGTAAGAGCTACATCCATCTGTTCTGTGTCTGATTCTACCTCAGTGGGAGCCAAAACCTCAAAGGGATTAGGTTCCGCTAGGCCTGCTTGCTCACTTGTGGGGGTGAGGGGCGGGTTTGGTTTTGTATTCCTAGTTGTCCTTCTTGGAGGGTGGGTTTTTTTGGGGGGTGGAAGAGGGATCACCTGCACATCAGTGGATTGCTTATCTGTGTAGCAAACCGGTAATAGGTCCCCCCACTGGATGGGCTTATTAGGTTTGGGACAGAGTGGATGATTCTCCTCATCTATTCTTATCTCCTCAGTCTCAACTTCCTCCTTTCTGCCTGGAATAGGATCTGGAGCCTTATCTTGGGGGTTGTGTTCTGCAGGAGGGGCTTCAACCCTCTACCACCTTTTTGGCTGCTTCCTCTTGAGCTTTTTGGATAAGAAGCTCAGGGCTAATGACTGTTGCCTTATTTCTTGCAGCCCACGGACACTCCGGAATGTGTGACCTGTGTCCTCACATAACTCACATCATGTCAGGTTGCGCATTGCATACTTAAGTGCCCCACCTCCCACAGTTGTCACAGTGGGGGCGATCACTATACACCTAGAGGTGGGTCCTAGCCCCACACTTGCAGCATGCTCATGGCTGCCCTGAATAAAAACACACACCTCTATCTCTACCCAGCATGAAGGAGTTTGGTATATGCTCTATATCAGTCTCCAATTGCCTCAATTTAACCTTATATTTCCATCCCCCAGTCCAAAACATCTCAGAATCCAGTTGTGCTTCTGGTGCACTCAATACTTCACATTTTTGTTGAAGCCAGTATGTAATGTCATCAACGTGTACCCCTTCATTCCGAAACATCACTGTCACATATTTAATGAGGGGTTTTGTCAAGGGGATCACCATAAAGGGGGACCACAGAGGTCAAAATTTAACTTGATTGAAGCGTTGCCAGAACAAATCCAGGGTGTATGCAGATCTGAAACTAATGTCATAGTTGTCCTCTCCTGAGATGTTTATAAAAGCATAAACATCTTTTGGTGAAAAGTGTAGTGTGTCCTTCAGGAGCTTTCTCCCCACATATTGCTGATCTGGCCTGATTTCCAGACCCCCTTTGTACCGAATCCTAACTGCATTCCTTCTAGGAGCAGCCTCTTTTTTGATTTTGCAAAGAGTTCTGACAATAGTGGGCACTGGGGAAGGGGGTCAGTTTGTTTTTCTTCACCTTCAGGTGCCGCTCCTATTCTGAGATCTGGGGTCCCTGCAAAGGTTGTTTCATTCTTCCTGTCCTGTGTCGGATCCCCCCGGGGTTCCCGTATGTTTTTCTCTAAAGACTCTTTTTCCAGTATAATCAGTTCAGTTATATTCTCCTGAAGCTGTTCCATATTTTCATCCCCCATATCTTGGGCAGAGTCTGGATTGGTACTCGCCTTTTCCCCAACAGAGATTTGAGGCAAACCCCTGGGACACCATTCTGGGGTGTTTGCAGGCCATGGTGGGTCTGGCAGCCACTGGCCTGAAGGCAATTTCTTCCATCCTGCCTCCTGTAGGGCTTTTCCCGGTGACCAACTGCAGAAGGGTTCAAGTCCCTGATTTAGATTACTGTGTAGGGAAAATGCTTTGCCAATTGCCTCTGTTGTTGTTGTTGTTGGACAGGATTGCATAGATATATTTTGTCCCTTGTGTTCTACAGGCCCTTTATGAGTATTAGGCCCATCTAGATTGTGTTTTGCCAACATAATAGCCTGTCTCCTGTTTTTCCCTTCCTTTGATCCTGGTTTAGCAGACCATGCTAAGAAAGAAAAAATGGTAGCATCAGTCTGTTCAAAGGGATTATTTTGGAAAATGACTTCCACAGTTTTCTTTTCCTCTGTATTTGGGCCTTTTTGAATCTCTGTGTTGAACTGGGGGACTGTATTACCAGGCTTAGGATTGTTTTCCAGTCCTGAAACTACATTAGGCATTTCTTTATCTTGTTCAGCAATTTTTTTAGAGCTAGTTTCAGTAGGAACTTCCGCCTTAATATCACTGCCCTCTACCTCCCGCAGGTTATTCAAAACATTCACCTCTTGGGGCCCTAGGCACCTGAATCCCTCAGTTTTCCTGCCAGCCCTGTTAACATTTGCATCAGTGGTTGAAATAATAGGGTGAAGATTTACCTGCGGGAGTGTCTGTCGGCTTGCTACTTCCTCGTCCTTTGATGTTGATGCGTCATATTCAGAGGTGTCAGCTGGGCCATACCCATTGTCAATTTCTTCACTGTGATCCAGCAACTTTAATTCAGCTTGTTTTCTTGCCAAAAAAGCTGCATATTTCTCCTTGGCTTTCTCTAAAGCCTGCAGAAGTTCTTCTTTACTTTTGCCCTTAATTCCTTCCATTGGAGTTCTCTCACAGTCCTTATTTCCATCAATATTACTCAAGTCCTTGATCGAGAAAAATATCTCTTCTTGTTTATTTTGAACTAATTCTTGGTTTATTTCCAGTAAAGCAGCCTCTTGCAATATGAGGTCAGGGGAGAAGGCCATCTCCCCTGCCACATCAGCACTTTCTCTTCCTCCTTGGTCCGGCTCCCAACTGGGATCCTCCATCCCTGCTCACAGGAAGTCAAGCCCCCTGCTGGCAGGAGAGTAGGGGAATTTCCCAGGTGTCCTGGCCAAATTTCCCTCATTCACTAAAAATACCACCAGCAGCCTAATCTGGTTCAAGGTCAGTTGGAATTCATCTGTATCCCCCTCCCCCGGGTTGTGCCTGAAAATAGGCAGGATTTGTCTAGTGCACTTACCTGGTCAACAAAAACTAAATAAATAAATACTCTGTTTCTGTTAGAAAAAAGTTGACATAGGATTATTGGGTAAACAGTGCAGTAAACTGAAGACAAAATGAGACATTTTAAGTCTTTTTGTTCTACTGGTAACCAACACAATCTGCTATATAAGCTACAGTGGTGCTCCCTAGTTTTGACTCTTAGGGCAAATCTACAAGGTTGTATTATACAAGTAGATTCCGTGTTGTATAATTTTTTATGGTTGCCCTCCAAATTAATCTCCCATACTCTACTGTTGGAAGAAGGGAAGTCTGTGCTATCATTTTTCTTGTTTTATTTGTTCATCACTCACTGCATATAGTGCCCCAATCTTCCTGTGTAATTGTTTGACTATATTTTCTGTGTGTAGCTGACCGTCTCTGGCCCTATCCACACTACACCTCTGTAACATTACAGAGTGCCCAAATCATTACCAGAATGGTTTTCGTTTACACCTGTAACATTACAGAAGGTGTTTTCATAACCGTTGTTGAAACCACATATGAGATAGTTTCAACAACGGTTATGAAACCGGTCCCGCCTTGGTAACGTTACCGGCGGTAGTGTGGATGGGCAGTAACGGTCCCCTGCAAGGCCTGAAGTGCAGCACGAACTGCATTGTGGGATTGGGCACCGCCGTAATGGTCGCCCATCTCCTGAAGTGTGGACCAGTGGTGCTGGTCCCGTAACGGACACTGCTGTGGTGTGGACGCACTGCACTGCTCCCTGGCTGTAATGGTTTGCATCCGTTACCGGGCCAGAGCGGTGTAGTGTGGACAGGGCCTAAAGTAATACCCAGATATCTGTGTAACCCCCCTGTTACCCGGGGGTTACTAGAATCCCAGTAAGACCTACTGGTAGGAAGGTAAGGCAGCTTGTGAAACTCCAGTTAAATGGATTTCACACTGTCTCACTCTGTTCTCAGTCTCAGCTGAGACTGAGGGATGACATCATTTTAGAACTGTCACAGCTGCATAAGCCACACTGGAATGCTGTAGTTGGAGGTTAGAGTAGAATGTTGGGGAATTTGAATTCAGTCTGTGTGCAGTCTGAGAGAGAGAGACTGTAGTGCAGCAGAGTGTGTGCAGGCTAACAGAGCGTTAAGCTCTGTTTAAGAGCTACATTTGGAAGGTGTGTGTTTCCACCTGAAGAGGAACACAATAACTGGTAATTGAAGTGGTGGAGACCGCTTTCAATGGTTCAGAGCCCCATCCCTGAGTGGGTGCGGGGAAGGTGTTTGCCTGTTTTCCAGGGGCAAACCCCCTGGGTCCGGCTAAGGGAAAGAAGCTGCCTGTTCAAGTTGTGCTGAGACACTAGAAGCTCTGAGAGGAAGATTCCTTGTGGAGGAAATGCCTGTGGGGCACCTGCAACCAAAGGGTGAGTTCACTCTGAAAAAGGCTCAAATGTTTTCACCTGAACAGAAGGAAACTAAAGGGATTGTTACTTTGGGGTCAGGAAAAGACAGTCAAGTACAGTTGGAAAGTGGGGATTGGACTGCTTAATCTGTGGGAGGTCTAGAGTAATGGACAGTGCCACTTAATTCAAGTATGTTCAAGTCCAGCACAAAGAGTGAAGGAAATTGGGGATTGGACTGCTTAACATGTGGGGGGTCTAGAGTAATGGACAATGCCACTTAAAAGTATGTTGAAATCCAACACAAATGGGAAGCAAGACAAGTTGATGGAATGTGAAATACATTTAGCAAGAATCTACATTGCAAAGCTTTACAGGATGAGGTGTTTACTGTCCAGAGAAATGGCCGGGTATCAATTGTGGGAGCGAGAGGTGGGAGACCCTCCATCAGTAGTAACAAAATTCACCTCTATGGATTTGCTCTGAGACACCTTTTGCTTTTCCTCAGGTACTTGGCCAGTGCCTGAGGAAAGTACCCAGATGTGGGATTGAAAGGAAGATTCCCTGATGGAGCCATGGTACTCTTGGCTGGTTTAGGGAGCCACCAGAAAATGTTTCCATGAAGTATGGACGGTGTCCCAGTGGCTGGCAAGGGAGCCAAGCCAGGGAAAACCCAGAACAGTGTACAAGTTCGGGCTGTGTAACCCAAAGCAGCATGCATGTCCAGGCTGTGTGCCAGTGGGTTCAGAGCCTGAGGGCTAAAGTGTTGAGGAAGTGTTCTAGTTTCTTTTAATCTGCATTACCAGGAGTGTAGCCCCGTGGGGGTCCATCTACTCTTTGTTTATTCTCTTTGGATGTGAATAAAAAGCCACACTTTAGAATCCCACTTCTGGTATTGGACATTACAGTTATTGCTTCCTGTGTTCGGAGTTACTTGGGTGCCCCTGTGCAGAGTAGCCAAACCTAGCCTTTGTGCTGAGTGACCTATTCCTCCCCGAACCCAGCCCACCTGGTATTGCTGCCAGATACAAAAGGTAGACTGGGTAGGGGTTGCAAAAATGGAGGCACCGCTGAGGATTTTGGGTTTGGAATTTAGGGAGCAATGCAAGAAAGGTGCTCGGGCAAAGGGCTAGCATTTTGGCTATCTGGCAGTGGGTAGCCCAAAAAGCTGAAGCAAAGATTAACTAATGTGCCGCTGTGTGCTGTTATCCATGTGCTGCTGTCAAATGCCAACTGTTTACCAAGGAGCAGTAAAGCCTGAGAGTGTATGCCCTTGTCCTGCATCAAAATTATAGCGTTTTGCCAGCTTTTAAAACTGTTGTGACAAAGAAAAGTGTAGAAAACTAGGGGTAGCAAAAGGAAAATTGTGCCCTGGACGTTGGAAATGCTTTCTTGTGAACTGAGAGACTTGTTGTGTTAATGGCCATGAAAAATGGTTGAAATGGGCTCCCACTGTGGAGTCAGTCGAGGAAAAAAAAAAAAGAAGTGTGGTTTTGTAGTTTAAATTTGCCTGATCGACGATTGCTGTGAGGAGAAGAGAACTTGAGAGGAAAGAGGCTCATTTGCATGGCATTGAGTGATTGGTGAGACTGCAATCAGTTATGCCCCCAAGCCAGCTCTAGAGTGACTGCCCAGCATTCGAGAGGGAGTGTGAGTGGAGTGTGCATACTGGCTTACAGGAGGAGTGTTGTGGTGACTGAAAGTGCCGTAAAAAGTGTAAAAAACTGATTTTACTGTGTAAATTTCGGCTCAACCCACATCTCGATCAACTGGACTGTGAGTGTGGTGTTCAGAGGGACGATCTGCAGGACTGCCAACTGGTTCTGTCCAGAGGCCTCCAAGACTGGCTGCAGGCCATTTTCCATTGTGGCAAACAGCTACTGATAACAGTGAGTACCAATGGAAAAAAATTGCTCAAACTAAGTGATTTTGCCAAAAGCCAGCTGAATCTCTGCATAGCAGTGTAGTCGCTTTGCAAACAAGGACTGTGTTAAGTTTTAAGCCATTGACTGTGAGCATAATTATAGGTTCAGTGTCAGTGTAAGTTTCAAAGCCATGAGAGCGACTGTGAGTTGTATCAAGATATGCAACAACAGTTACAGGCAATCCTGTGCTTGAAATACTGAGGCTTTAAGGGACTATGAGCTAGAGCAATGTCTTCAGCAAGTGAAAAGTCCATGGTAAATCATATAAATGTGCTAGGAAATAGAACGGTGCAAGTTTGTGCAGTTTGAGCAAAGTTATCAGTAGAGTGTATAAATCGGATACGCAGTGGCTTGACCTAATTTCAGAATGCTGATGTATAGGAGTGCTGCCGCCACCATTACAGGGTGGGGTAGTAATGTAAACACAGCAGCAGAGGAGCCATTTTGAAAAAGAAAGAAATTTTTCAGTGAACTGGGACTTGAAATAACAGTGAGTGTTTGTTTTTCTCTGCAGTTATGGCCTCAGGACCAGCCCACTACCCAGATCATGCCCGGGCTGTGGTAGCAGTAGAAGTTAACAAGTTAAGGGACATTGAGAGATGTTACTACGGAGGATGACTGCCTCCTCATATGGCGATTTCTGGATATCCAGTGCAAGTCTGTTTGATGTGCTTAAATGCTGGAAGGGATGTCTTCATGGTACCTCACTGTTCTGGGTGCTTCGAGAAATATGGTTTATTTAAAGTACCCAAGATTCCTTTGTCTCCCACATGGACAAAAGTTCAAGAATCTGAAGTTGGCAGCACACAGCACCAGATGGAGCCTGATGAAGAAGGCCCCTAGGGGGAGTGTGGCACAAAGCTAGAGGGTGCAGATTTACAGACAGAACAATGTGCTGATGTTTCAAATTCTGAGTCACAGAGAGACATCTCAGGAAGAGCATCAGTAGACCCATGGAGAGCAGGGCCTAGCCCAAGTCTCGTAGGAGAAGAAGAGATGAGGGAGGCCTTTGAAACGGTGGTTTTGACCTCCGCACCCAGCGATGAGTGGATAGTCTCAGGAGTGAGGACAACTGCTCACTCCTGGGCACAGATTCTCAGTGAAGAAGAAGAAGAGGAGGAACCTATGTGGCCTTGTGAAAAGGGAACTGGTACACAGCCTCAAGCTCTTGCCTCAGAGGAATGCATGGAAGAGAGTGGTGATGCCACTGCCCTGGCTGTGCAAGAAGAAGAAGCCAGGGATCCATTTTTTGTCTCATTGAGAATGCGTAGCTGGCAGAACCAGGACTGGCTGCTCCCAAGCCAGGCCAGAGGTCTCAGGTTGACCAAAGCTAGTAAAGAGGAGAGACTGGTTCGTAGGAAGGTGAATTAAATCTATGGGATGTCCTTTCCTACTTTTCCTCAGAGAGTCTGGGAGGAGATTGAACAAAACAGGAAGTCCTGGATTTGGGCAGAAGCAATGAAATGTGTGCATCCTGGTGCAAGCAAAGATGTCAGAAACAGAATGTTTCACAAAAAATACAACGAGTGGAAAAGAGGCAGGACACTGTTAATGGACACTGTTCGAATAGTGGATGAAGAGGGACGTGAAAGCTTTCACAGTGTGAATTATGTGCACCCCCAGACGGGGTGATAATTCAAGCACCTGACCCATTATGCTATTGGCCACAATGCAAAGACCGTCCTGCGAATGTGCCCATGCCTACCAAATGGACAGCAGAGCAGTGGTAACCAGTGCTGTCACTCCAGCCATTGCAGTGCCTTTGTTGTTCCACCAGTACGGACGTCCAGGACTCACGTGCCCCAGATTCATCAGTTCTACAGTGTACTGACTTTCCAGACTCCATCGACTGGCCCACCAGATGACTTCAGATCTAGAGAGGACACCAGCCCAGTTGATCCTGATCCATCGCCTGGTAATCGGATGACTTCAGACCAGCTGTTTTCCTTTTTGTTCCTGTTCCAAGGTTCCATCTCCAGAGATGACATTAACCCAGCAGTTTCCAGATATGCCCTCTTGTCATTCCCAGAAGATGTCCGCCCAGCTGTATCGGAAGAATGCTGCCAGGGAGAGTCTTCGGCTGAGGACCAGGTTGGTGCCGTTGTCGTTCTACAAGGGACTGGTAAGTCCAGACTCTTCTATTCTTATGACATTGCAGTACACACTCTACACTAGCAAACTCCAGATGTTTGAACTGTCCTCAAAGACTCTCCCCTACGGGACTTTAGATTGCTAGAACTGTGCTTCACCGGGCTCCGGCCCAGGAGAGACTCTTTAATGGACTTGCCTTTGGGCACTGTGGTCACTAGATGGGAATTTTAGGGCACTCCATCCCCCAAATATTGTGTATTGTAAATAATGTAATTGTTTCTACTGTTTTCTAATGTTTATACTGTTTTCTACTTTTCTAAAAAAATATTTTTGGGATTCTCCAGTGTTTTGATGGTAGGGGTTTAGATAGACTGTGTATGCAGAGTAGGAGTGCGTGTTGTCTTTCTTTTTTCTTGCAAGTGTTCCTTAAGAAGATAGAAGAGAAGACAAGAAGAGGAGGAGGGACTCATCAGAGTTCCTCAGTAGTACTTTAGAATGTAGTGTTTAAAGTACTGTTGTTGTTGTTGTTGTTGTTACTGTGTAACTTTTTCCTTTCACAGGTATGGTTGTGGGGGAATGTGGGAGTAATGCATAGAGTATGGTATTAGCTCCTGGTGTGTGGTTGCATGGTGTCCAAGGTTGGGGAGGTCCCTTGTTTGTTTTGTTTTGGGATTTGAGTTAGAGACAGACAGATTTTCCCTAGAGGGCTAGGGGGGATAGACAGGCTGTAGTCCGTAGGGACTGCAGTGCTGATCTATTAGGGCTATGCTCTGGACAGCTCTTCCAGAAGAGTCACTGGGTACCCATAGTCAGCGGGGAGAGTAGAGGCTGATGCATCAGCCGATGGCATCTGGGCCCTTAGTGTTGTCTGTCTGTGCCTAGCACATGGTAGGAGGAGACCAGATCACCCCTCTCTGTAGGTAGCACATAGGTTAGGATGGCCTAGGTCGGGTAACTAATAACTGTGGACAGTCATTTTCCTGGCCCAGGGTGAGTGTAACCCCCTTGTTACCCCGGGTTACTAGAATCCCAGTAAGACCAAGTGGTAGGCAGGGAAGGGAGCTTGTGAAACTCCAGCTAAATGGATTTCACACTGTCTCACTCTGTTTTCAGTCTCATCTGAGACTGAGGAATGACATCATTTTAGAACTGTTGCAGCTGCATAAGCCACACTGAAATGTTGTAGTTGGAGGTTAGAGTAGAACGCCGGGGGATTTGAAGTCAGTCTGTGTGCAGTCTGAGAGAGAGAGACTGTAGTGCAGCAGAGTGTGTGCAGGCTAACAGAGCTTTAAGCTCTGTTTAAGAGCTACATTTGGAAGGTGTGCGTTTCCACCTGAAGAGGAACACAGGAACTGGTAATTGAAGTGGTGGAGACCACTTTCAATGGTTCAGAGCCCCATCCCTGAGGGGGTGCGGGGAAGGTGTCTGCCTGTTTTCCAGGGGCAAACCCCCGGGTCCAGCTAAGGGAAAGAAGCTGCCTGTTCAAGTTGTGCTGAGGCACCAGAAGCTCTGGGAGGAAGATTCCTTTTGGAGAAAATGCCTGTGGGGCACCTGCAACCAAAGGGTGAGTTCGCTCTGAAAAAGGGCCAAGTGTTTTCACCTGAACAGAAGGAAACTAAAGGGACTGTTACTGTGGGGTCAGGAAAAGACAGCCAAGTACAGTTGGAGAGTGGGGATTGAACTGCTTAATCTGTGGGAGATCTAGAATAATGGACAATGCCACTTAATTTAAGTATGTTCAAGTCCAGCGCAAAGAGTGAAGGAAATTGGGGACTGGACTGCTTAACATGTGGAGGGTCTAGAGTAATGGACAATGCCACTTAAAAGTATGTTCAAGTCCAGCACAAATGGGAAAGTAAGACAAGCAGATGGAATGTGAAATACATTTAGCAAGAATCTACATTGCAAAGCTTTACAGGATGAGGTGTTTACTGTCCAGAGAAATGGCCGGGTATCAATTGTGGGAGCGAGAGGTGGGAGACCCCCCCATCAGTAGTAACCAAATTCACCTCTACGGATTTGTTCTGAGACATCTTTTGCTTTCCCTCAGGTACTTGGCCAGTGCCTGAGGAAAGTACCCAGATGTGGGATTGAAAAGAAGATTCTCTGATGGAGCCGTGGTGCTCTTAGCTAGTTTAGGGAGCCACCAGAAAATGTTTCCATGAAGTATGGAAGGTGTCCCAGTGGCTGGCAAGGGAACTGAGCCAGGGAAAACCCAGAACAGTGTACAAGTTCAGGCTGTGTAACCCAAAGCAGCATGCAAGTCCGGGCTGTGTACCCAGTGGGTTCAGAGCCTGAGGGCTAAAGTGTTGAGGAAGTGTTCTAGTCTCTTTTAATCTGCATTACCAGGAGTGTAGCCCCGTGGGGGTCCATCTATGCGTTGTTTATTCTTTTTGGATGTGAATAAAAAGCCACACTTTAGAATCCCACTTCTGGTATTGGACATTACAGTTATTGCTTCCTGTGTTAGGAGTTACTTGGGTGCCCCTGTGCAGAGTAACCAAACCTAGCCTTTGTGCTGAGTGACCTATTCCTCCCCGAACCCAGCCCACCTGGTATTGCTGTCAGATACAAATGGTAGACCAGGTAGGGGTTACATCTGAAATCAGATACTATGTCTACTTTCTCACCCCTTCCAATCAGAATCATAATGGTTGTATCATAATTCTGGTCTATGATTAGAACAGGATAACATTCCTTTGGTTTTTTATCTTGTTCATTACAAGTTTATCTTCCAATAGCCTTTTTGCCATTTTCCCAAATTCATATTCTAGATCTTGATTTAATGTCTTAATATATTTTTGGGCCGTGTATGCATGGCATCGTCAGCTCATACTATCATTTGAGATCCTCTGGATATTGCTGGTAGTTCATTAATGAACAATGAAAACAACATGGGTCCCAATATTGAACACTAGGGTACCCCACAGTGTACTTCCATAATGTCTGATGTTATTCCACTTACTTGTACTTGCTGTTTTCTATTTGTTTGGTAACTATGTATCCAATCTAACACTGATTCCCCAAAGCCAATATTGGATAACTTAGTTTCCAGTAGAGTATGATCCATAAGGTTGAATGCCTTGGTCAGGTCCACGAAAACCACACTTGTATGTAATCCTACCTCTGTATTCTCTTGAAGGTTGTTCAAGAACCTGACCAAAGAAGTCGCCATGCTACACCCCCTCCTGAAACCATGCTGGGCTGATGTCAGTTTATTGTATCTCTCTAGATTATCCCAAATCTGGGAGTGCAACAGCCTCTCCTGAATCTTACCTATCAGTAATAGGAGTGATATTAACCTATAGTTGCTTGGGTTGTTAGTCTGTCTCCTTTAAAGGGACACTGGCAACTCCCTTTGGATCTCAAAGTGTCCCTAGTTTAAAAAACATATTTTATGATTGGCAACATTCTGTAAACATTGCTGATGTAGATGGTAGTTTGATTCTGACTCTTTTTTCTTAGAAAAAGTGAAAAACAGACTGCCCACCCACCAAACTGGTGTTGCCACATAAACACAGGTTTGTTTACATTCCTTGATCAGCTCCAACTGCATCTTTTCTGGACTTGGGAACACCCACAACACAGGCTAGCTGCTTGTGATGCAGTGGAAGTTTAGGGGGCTAGTCCTTCATGAGTGACAACATTGTTTGGGGGTGTTTCTAATGCTCAGGAAGTATACAGTAAGAACAGATCCAGGATTTAAACAAAACAAAGTTGTTTAGAAATATACATTGCCATGCGTTTCAGTTCTACTAAACAAGTAAACAGACAAACAGCAACATCAATGAATTTTAGAGAATGTAAGCAATCATAAAATATGAGTATTTAACTAGAAATGATATGATGAAAAACAGGTTGACAGTGTCCCATTAAAAATGGGAATCACATATGCTTTATTCCAAATGTCTGGCACTGTTTGTCTGATTAAAGATTTGTTGAATATTATTTGCAAGAGATAAGGAAGTTCCTCTGCTGCCTGCTTCAAAATGTTTGCCTCTACCAAATCTGGTCCTGATCCCTTTGATTCATCTAATCATTTTAAGTGCTTACAAACTTCCTGATGTGTGATCCATTTAAAATAAAACTTAAAGCTAATTTCATCTTTTTTTCCTCATTTTCCTTAGACATTTATAACTTTAATAAAGCTGATTTTCTAAGTATGAGGAGCAAAATGGGCAAATGGGACTGGCAAACTGATTTCATCAATCAATCCCTCTCCAGTATGTGGCAGTTACTAAATAATAAACCCTCCTCCTTGATCCAGACATATGCACCTTCCTTAAAGAAATACGACAGGGCAAAACAATCTATCCCTCCATGGATGAATGCAGCTGTCAGGAAACTTATTAACAAAAAGAATAAGGCATTCTGTAAAGCCTGACAAAGTGGGAATCAAATATGTTGGGATAATTATAAGAGATGCCTGAAAAAAAAATGTATTAGGAATGCAAAGACTAAATATGAGTTTAAACTAGCAAGCAGGGTTAAAGATAATTACAAATCCTTTTATGCATATGTGAACAAAAAAAGGGGTGTGGTAATACAATTGGTCCATTAAAAAATCAGGATGAGACTGTGATTACCAGTAATAATCTGATGGCAGAGCAATATAACCATTATTTTTCTTCTGTTTTGAATGCAAAAACGTTTGCCACCAAAACCCATCTGCACCAAAACCCTGTAAATAACCTGATACTAGATGCTACAATGGTACAGGAATGACTTCAGAAGCTTAATCCAAGTAAGGCCCAGGGCCCTGATGGCCTACACCGACGAGTCCTCAAAGAACCGGCAGAGCCATTGGCAGGCCCAGTCATAGCTATATTCACAAAAGCTATAAATGAAAGACAAGTCCCGGAGATCTGGAGACAAGCCAAAGTGGTCCCCATTTATAAAAAGTGATCTAGGCAGGAGGTTGCAAATTATAGGCCAATCAACCAAGCAGCAGTCTTGGGGAAGGTTCTGGAGGGCATCATCAAGGACCACATTACTGAACTACTAACTGTCAATACAGATCCTACACAACACGGGTTCACCAAGGGTAGATCATGCCAAACCAATTTGCTAGAATTTTATGGTAGAATTAGCAAGGCTGTTGATAATCGAGACTCAGTAGATGTCATCTTTTTGGATTTCTCTAAGGCCTTTGAAAAGGTCCCACATGGGGAACTTGTAGATGCCTTAATTGAGCAGAGTTAATGGTAAGTTAACTAGGTGGATTATGGCATGGCTCTTGGATAGGAAACAGCATGTACAGTATGCATAAAGGGATCATACTCTGACTAGGAGGGGGTGACCAGTGGGGTGCTCCAGGGATTGGTCCTTGGCCTCTGTCTTTTTAATTCTATATTTCCACCTTGAACACACCATCTGGAGTATGGCTGTCCCAATTTGAGGATGACACCCATGTTGGGCACATAGTGAACAATCAAGATGACAGAATTACCTTGCAAGCAGCTTTGGGAGAACTAGAAAGTTGGGCATAAAAAAAAAAAACTTGCTTTTAGCATCGATAAATGCAGTTATGCATTTTGGGGAAAACAATTAAACAGGCCCAATACCTTTTGGGGGGATGTCATTAAGAGTGGTAGAGGATGAGATGGAGCTTGGCATTAGAGTAAAAAATGATCTCAGCCTAAATCTGCACTGTAATCAAGTTATCAAACAGGCAAGTAGTGCACTAATCTGTATTAGCAAGCACATCAAGTGTAGGAACTGGGAGGTGATGCTACCTCTATACACCTCATTGGTGAGGCCCCATGTTGAGTATTGTGTGCAAATCTGGGTACCTGGAGACAAATGAGTCATTAAGGCTATTGCAAGGGTACAAAGGAGTGCCACCAGATGGATCAAGGTGGTCAGGGTAATAGACTATGACAACAGACTTAAGAAGCTAGGATTATACTCCCTGGAATATTGTAGGCTGAGGGGAGACATGTGTATGATCTACAGGGCACTTACTGATATGCTAATGTGGGAACAAATGGGACTAGCACTTAGGGACCAGGTGTACAACACCAGAGTCCACCCGCTATAACTGGAGGAGGAACAATGTAGAACAAAAAAAAAGGAAGAAGTGGTTCTCAGTACGAGTGACCAAGTTATGGAATGAACTTCCAATTGAAGTAGTGGCCAGCAGTAGTATGGATTTATTCAAGACACATCTTGATTTATATCTTAGCACAAATAACATTGTGGGTCATTCATAAATCAATGGCGAGCTAAAATGGACCCAAGTCTTTAAAAAGCTCTGTAGCACCTATGATACCTATGATGATACATTTTTTAAAGTCAGTCAGATAATTACTCAGATCTGTAAAAGTTTTGTTTAACTGATTAACTATTTCTTTGTTGTCAGATATCTCCCAGTCCTCTTTAATTAAAGTAGTTATATTTGCTTTCTCTTTTGGGTCTAATAAATTATGCAATCCATCCCAAAACTTTTTTTTATCTTGGAAATTTAACATTTATTTTTGTAAAATTCAACTTTCGCCTTTTTTTAACGTGTTCCTTATTTGTCTGAACTGATTCCATTTCCTTTCTAGTTCTGAGTTCTTATAATGTACCCAAGCAGCATCTCTAGCTTTAATAAGTTACACTACTTTATTATTTATCCACTTATTACATATGCCTTTTATTCTTTTTCAAAGGGAGTCTTGTGTTAATTATATCATTAAATTTCTTTAAAAACAAATCTACTGCAACATTTACATCATTTATCTTTTCCCACACCTTCCAGTCAATTCCACTTGAGTCCTTTCTTATGTTGGATATTCTATCCTTATTTAATGCCCTATTTTCTACTATTCTGCCTTTTCCTTTTTGTCTTTTATTACTCTGTATACAGTAGGTGGGCAGGTGATTGCTTATTGAGTCTGGCAATATACCTGCTGCAGTTAAGCATAGGAACATTCTGGCCAATTTGATTCTCGATACTATGGATATTACATTCCTCTAAGAAAGCCATCTTATCCAAGTGAAGGCATCCACACTTAAAATGGGGTGGTTCTCCCATCTGTTTCACAACTTGTATCCTACTAGGAATAGGGAGCTGGCCATCGTATGTCACAAAAACAGTAGACTGGAAAGAGGAGGGTGGGCTTCTTAAACTCAAAATGTTGTGCTGGGCATCATCTATAGCACCAACAGCATAAATACCTCATTCTTTTCCAACCTTTCCTAAAAACAGTGACTGAATTTGGTGAAGTGCCCCTAATGCTAGGCAAAGACATGAACACAGTCCTAGAGGACTAGCAAACCCCTTCGCATCTATGCATATTCCCAAGTTGATAACCCAGAAATTCTATAATCAAAGTCTCTACTCCTCAGAAACAATGTCAGTAGATGAGGAGCTAAGTGCATTCACAGAAAGTTTCAAAATTCTTTCAATATCACAAGTAGCGCAAGGACTCGCAGCAAACTATTCACTCCTTCAGGAGACTGTGTTAGCCAGCATACTTGCTAGGAAGGTACTGAGGACAGGTGGTCTCCCAGCTGAGTTGTACACCACTTTCAAACTCATAATTTTCTCATCTCTTGCTGACACCCTGTCAGAAGCTGGTCTAGCAGGATTCACCCACCGTCTATGAAAATTGTCCAAATCTCATTAATTCTGAAAACAAGTGAAGACCCCCAAAACTATGGCAGCTACTGGTCCATTTCCTTGACCGCAGCAGATTGTAAGGTTTTTGCCAAACTCCTGGCAACCAGAGCTAACACAATGATCTCAGGCCTGATAACCAGAGAACGAATGTATGCCCTGTCACCACAGATTAGGCAACACATGTCTGCTTGTGAGCATAGCTGTGCAGAATGGGAAAATTCCATATTTGCAAAGTTGCAATACAATTTCATAACATTCTGTGAAATTTCACAGAATTTCATCAGAAATTTGTGGAATTTTTACAATTTAGTAATTTGGTCATAACACAGCCTTCATTTGCATGAGAGCACAAGAATTTGGCACATGCACTTACTGGGTAGAGGGCCAATAACTTGCCAAATTCCATGAAATTCAGATGGACAGTTTCAAAATTATAGGTGCTCAAAGTCTGTTATTTTATTTTTTGTGCCACATTTCATGAACATTTGCATCTGCAGATACCTCAGCTGTCTATTGGGTCAGAGATCTTAAATTTGGCATGATTACTTCATGATAGGTGTTCTAACAATGTGCCAGATTTCCTGGCAATATGATGCATTGCCTTAAAATTCTATGTGCTCAAAATCTGTCACTTTATTTTTTGAGGGAAATGTCTTGAAAACATTTCATCTGCATATAACTTGGGCACCTTTGGAGCTAGACATGTGTAGATTAGCACAAATAACCTTTTTGAAGGCTCATATAATAATCTAATTATGGAGAGAAATGGGTTAAAGATTTTTAAGTTACAGGATTCAGAACTTTACTATGTAAATATTTGCAAAATTTGTGAAAACTATCAAAATGTGGATGTTTGTAACTTCCCTGCTTTTGCAGGCATAGACTTAACATTTGGCATGCACATGCATAGTCAGTGTACTGTATCCTGGTGTCTAACACAAATAGATAAATTGGTTTAGCAGTTTTAAATTTGCAGTAGAAAAAAATATTAGTAACATTTTCTCACATATTTATGGTAGCATATTGATGAAGCATCCATAATTCTTTTTGCGGAATTTAACATTAACAATGCACATATCACTTTGATAAGCTGGACTGAGCTTTCTGCAGTCCTGCTGTGGTGACTATTCCCCCCTTCTCTTTTGGCATAGCCAGACTGACTCAGTAGAACTACTGATCCCACTGATATCCTCTTTGTTCTTCACAGTGAGAAACTCCCTTAAAACATGTCATCTATTCCTTTTCCTATCAACCTACCCTGTTGGAATAGCCAGAATTCTTCATTCCTGCTACCCCAGACATTGTCTTTCCCCACTACATCTTTTTGAGTACCTCTAAGACCCAGACTTGCATGTATATCAGGCTCCCTGGATCATAAATTTACTGGCTGTGATCCTTAAATATCCTGCATTCAGGCTGGAATTGTTTATACTCTGTGCTTCCTTGCTTTAACCTGGGAGTCTACCACTGTTGTGCTACCCAGCTCAGCTGTCCATTTCTTGGTGAAACTGTGCATCTAACTCCTGAACCTGGTGACCCCCTGGACTACTTGCCTCTTATACCCCTATTCTTTAATTAGACCCCTAGATAAGGCTGAGTGAAATTAGAAAATTCTAGTTTTGGGGAAATGTTTCATGAAATTCTACAATTTTCACAAAGACTCATGGGATTTGACTTTAAGTGCAGATGCTATTTTGCAATTTCTGGCAGCAAGCAATTAATAAAACCAGCATGCACATGCTTCTTGTAAGGTCTAAGAGCCTGCCAAATGTAATGGTATTGCATTCTCTAGTCTTAAAGTTTCAGAAATTTATAAATTTGTAGTTTACATTCTTGCAAAATTTAATTTTAAAGTGTTGTGAAAGTTTGACTACTTTTAATTCAATCCCATTGAAACCTGCAAATATGAACCTTTTCTGAAATAACCATGTGGTATAGTAGTTTAATGTTTCAGCTCTGGTTAAATTTGGATATGTTGTTTTAAAATTAGAGAGAAATAACTGAAATTTAAATTTTGGCAAAATGTTTGGAAGGCTGTAACTCAGTCCAATTTGGAACTAGAAATCTGAAGCTATGTACGTATACAAATGTAGTGATAACCTGTATATCTGTCAAATTGTATCACCCTGCATCACCCTGCTTCCAACTGGCAGTTAGTTCAAGGAGGCAGTATAGCACAGTGGTCTAAGGCTCTAAGCTGCAAATTTGGTGATATCCAGCGGACCAAACCTGGGTTTGAATCCCACAGCTTCCACTTGCATACTGTGTGACCCTGAGCAAGTCACTTAACCTCCTTGTGCTCCCAGGTCGCTCCTATAAAAAAGCTTTCAGCTTAGTGTGCTATACCTGGTTAAACAACTAAATAAAAAAAAAAAACTATTGTGCTGTATGGCCCGAGTCTTGCCTGAAAACTTTCCATGGGACCAGTGTACTCACCTGGTTATCAAGCGAGGTACCTTTGTAAATGAGCCTCTGGCTCAAAGGTTTCTAAACTGATGTTTAACTAAATAAATAAACTGGATTGGATTTGAGAATGAAAATGGACTTAAAAAGGGCAGTCAATGAGAAGTGTGCATTCCAGGTGCTAAATCTTTAACTGTCCAAGAGTCTTTAATTTGAGCTATCTTCTGGCAAGTTCACATATGCTGCTTAAGGAGAATGAACATTTCTGAGTTCAGTGGGGATGTGTTTTCCTAACAAGTGGTCCTATATCATCCTGCTTCCAACTGGATTGAATTTGAGACTGAAAATGGACTTAAAAAGAGCAGCCAATGAGAAGGGTGAATTCCAGGTGCTAAATCTTTAACTGTCCAAGAGTCTTTTACTTGAGGTATCTTCTAGTAAGTTGACATATGCTGCTCGAAAAGACTGGACATTTCTGAGTTCAGTGGACATGTGTTTTCCTAGCAAGTTGCCCTGCATCATCCTGCTTCCAACTGGATTGGATTTGAGACTGAAAATGGACTTAAAAAGTAAGATAATTAACCTATGTATATCAAGGTTATTCAGAGATCCTTTTTTGTGACTGAAAATGGAGTTAAAAAGTTAGATAATTAACCTTTGTATATCAAGGTTTTACAGAGACCTTTTCAGCTCCCTTCTGTCTCTGAGTGTTTGGCCCTCCCCCCCTCACCCCCTCCTCCACCATTTATTACATGTTCTGTGGGTGGGATTGGCATGTACACTGCTCGGGGCTGGTCTGTTTCATTGGTCTACTGGGGAAGGGGGAGCTTAGGGTTGTGTGATTTGGTTGTCTCCTATTATACTGTATGTTGAAGCCTGTCTGTTGTATGCTTCTTCTGGGAGGGAGATCACTGTCATGTAGTCATCAACAATTCCCACTTGCCTTGTGCTACCAGTACATTCTAGGCACAGTACTACTATCAACCCACCCAACACTATTTTATTTCTCTGATTTTCTATGTTAGCCCTCCCTTCTGCAACTCTGCATTCTGTTCCCTCCCTCACCATACCCTCTCTATTTTCTTCTAACCCTTCTTACTTCCTTAACTCTTCCCGTCCTCATAACAACTCCCACTCCACCCCCACCAGTGCCCCCCCATTGGTTCCTAACAATGCTGTTTCCCCCTCTTCCATGGAATCACTTCCCTCTTCACCCCTGCGCTTCTTTCATGTTCATCCCTCTCTACTGCACACTTGTACACACCATTAGTTTTCTCCCTCCTAGTGACAGCCCCCCTTCCCTTCCTTCGAGGTGAGCTTCTAAGATATCCTGGTATAAGAGTGCTAATATCCATTATTTAATCATTGCACTCCTGCTCCTATCATCTGGAGACATAAATTCTAACCCTGGGCCTGGCTCCCTAAATGGCACAATGTCTCCATCTGCTACCCTTGAAGCTCTGCTACCTCACCCCCTGCCTTGCCCCGAAGTTTGAAAACTCTGCACCTAGATATATGTAGCCTTCTCCCTAAAATTGACTTACTCCAGCCCTTTATTGCTTCACTAGGCCCTGACATAATTATTCTGACTGAAACATGGCTATATAATAAAACTGGCTACCACCCCCCCCCCACTCGCCATCCTGGCCTTTTCTATTTCATGACAAGACTTGTCCGGGAGGGGCGGAGGTGTGGCAATGTAAGTCTCCTCGGGTATCCCATTCACTACCATTTATTCCGCCTCTGTCCCCAAAGCATACAAAGTATTCATCTTACAATTAGCTCTCCTATTCTCAATCCCTATTTTTATTGCAGGGGCATACTGCTACCTAGGTTTCAACCCTTCCCTGGTTACTGACCTCATCTCTACCATAGTTTCCCACACCTCTTCGGGTGAAGTCTATATCATGGGCAGTTTTAACCTAAACTGGTTATCCCCTTCCCTACTCAAAGTAAAAAACTACATTGCTACCCATGATTTAACTCAACTCATCCTTGAACCTACTAGGATAAACCCAAAAACAAGCAACCATTCCTTAATTGACTGGGATCTCACTTCACACCCACACAGAGTCATCAAATCTGGAGTGTTATCTGATGCTCTGAGCGACCATTGCATGACCGTCCTAGTACACAGAATCCACCATACCAAAGTCCCCCACCAAACCATAGTGACTCACTCATACAATCCATGCACCTTGGGCTGCTCGTACTTGACCTATCATGCAAAAACTGGTCCCCTATAACCTCAGCAAACATGATCGATGTAGCCGCAGAATATTTCAAAGGTAAATTTCTTGAAGTTTGGAACTGGTACATCCCTCTACGCAAAGTTAGAGTCCGTGGGAACCACCTTCCTTCGGTCACACTGAAACTCATTACATGCCAAGGAGCAAGGGACCAAGCCTGGAAGCAACACAAAATCTCCACGCTCCAGAAAGACACGACAACTATAAACAGCTTCGCAACAAATGCACCAAAGCCACTTGTTTGGCTAAAGCCAACTACTTTACCTTAACCTTTCAATTGAACATAAACAGCCCCTCAAAATTTTGGAAAGTTATTCGTCTCTCTTCTCCACCCTTCTTCTCCTCCTACCCCCTTCTCTCTATAAACAACACTATTACCTCTGACCACTTGAGTGTCACCTCTGAATTTAATTATTTTTTTACCTCCTATGCCTCTGCCCTTCTGTCCTCCTTACAGTCTCCTCAGTCTGATCTTCCCCAACTCACGACACACCTATCCCCAGCCCTTTCCTTTCTCATTCACTAACATAACACCCTCTGACACCCTGGATCCTCTGCTTACCCTAAACCCTTCTAAAGGCAGTTCGCCTGATGGGCTGGACCTCAAGCTGCTTTACCTTCCTGCTATGGCTATCTCTGCCCCGCTGATAGAGTTACTCAACCTCTCATTCACATTGGAAGCTATCCCCTCTGTCTGGAAACATGCCATTGTTCTTCCTCTCACTAAGGGCAGTGACCCATCCTTCCCTGGGAACTATCGCCCCATATCCCTACTTCCCACCCTCGCTGAGCTGCAAGAACACCTAGTTCTTACCCAACTCTCTGCCTACCTCTCTCACGCTAACTTTTTCACCACCTTTCCAATCTGGCTTTCATAAAAACCACTCCACCTCCACCTCCCTGGTTTGGCTCATGACTCCATCCTCATTGGGATGGACAGTGGTCAAATCACATCTGCCATCTGTGTCGACCTAGCCAAGGCTTTCAACACCATCTCTCACTCTATCCTGTTACACTCTCTCTCTGCTGCAGGCTTGTTGGCTGCCGCCATAAACTGGTTCTGTGCCTACCTGGTAGGTCAGAGCCAGTCAGTTAGAATAGCAGATTCCATATCCTCACCCCTCCCTATTGACACAGGGATGCCACAGGGATCAGTGTTGGGCCCCATGCTCTTCTCCATCTTTCTCAATGACTTGCCGTCTGTCTGCACATCTACCTCTATTCATATGTATGTATGCAGATAACACAGTCCTTTACACCTCCGGCCTCTCCCTCACCGATGTTGCAACCAGACTTCAGAATGATTTCAACAACTTTCATTGCTGGTTTTGCTCACATCAACGTTTTCTAAATGCCAAGAAGACTGTCTCCATGACCTTTGGCACTAGGCAGAGACTTTCAAGGCTCCCCTCCCTATCCACTTTCCACATCCTCAACGGGATGGTCCTTGAGGACACCTCCTCATTCAGATATCTGAGGGTTTGGCTTGACCAACCCCTCACCTTCTCTGGTCACATGGATGCCATCCTTAAAAAGCTGCACCCCAAGTAAGGTGCACTATTTAGGAACTGGAACTACCTCCCTCTCCCGGCTAGGCGTGAACTTTTCCAGAAGATGATCCTCCCCATCTTTGACTGCTGAGACATAGTTTACAGTGCCGTGCCTAAGACCGCCCTTGCCAAATTGGATACCTTCTTTAACTCCTTCTGCTGCTTCACACTCGATGATCCTACCTTCACTCATCACTGTCAGCTTTACTGCACTTTGGCTTTACCATCTCTTGATAAAAGGTGTCTCCTTCACTGTGCTAAATTCTTCTCCAAATTCTGGTTTGGCTCCCTCCCTACTTACCTCAACTCTTCCCTAACAATCTCCCCCATCCACCCATTCACTTAGATCTTCAGTTTCCTGTACTTTAGGCATCCTGTGCCATATGACTACTGTCGCCAGGCAGCCTTCTCATACCGCTTCCCTAAACTGTGGAATTCCCTCCCCCCAAGATTTGCCTTTCTTCTTCCCTTTCTTCTATCTCCTTAGCCTTACACAATTACCTATCTGTGAACTGCAACTGCAACTGCAACTGAGCAGACCATGTTGCATCTAAATGGGCTATAATAGTTATCCTATTACCGGATTTGCAGACCTTCTGTTCACTATGATGTAATGGAATATGCAGTACATATCAACTGTAATTTCTTGATGCCTATTACTGCTTGTTAATTGTTCTCTACTTGGTAACGTACCCTATGCATAATTTGTCACTATATACTGTTTTGTTGTTTACCTATGACTTATTTGTATGTCTTCCAATTCCCATATATTGGCAATGTATATTGTTGTGTTGATTATGTTTATTGTATGCCTTCCAACTTCCCCACCCCCAAGACACACTGTGAGATGAGCAACTTGTTGCTCAGTGTACCCTTCCTGGTGAGATTCTTAAATAAATAAATTTTATAACATTTCAACAAACACTATCATAATTTTACTAAAATTACAGAAATCAAAATTTTGGCAAAATGTTTGGCTATCTATAACTCAGCTCCCATTGAAGCTTGAGACATAAAACATGGTGCATATACCCATGCTGGATGCTCCTCTAAATCCTGACATTGTGGAGAAATTTGGATAAGAAATTTTAAAATGAGCTCAAAATAGCTGAAAATTACATTTTGATTAATTTTTGGCCACCCATAACTCCACCAGCTTTTAACCTATTACTCTGGAATTTGGCACACTTTTGTAAGCCATTATGCGCTATTAACATTCCAAATTTGGTGTTATTTGGACATGTACTTGTAAAAGTATAGTGAAATAATTGAAATTTAAAATTTGGCACCATTCCATGGAGTTTTTGTGAAACTTCCATGAAATTCCATGGAATTGGAATGGTCATTTTGCAGGCATTCTGGGGTCAGAATTTTATATTCTGCACAGCTCTACTTGTTACCTTGCTCTGTCACACCTCCCGCTTCCACCTCCAGACTCAAATGTCTTGTTAGATGTTGAATAGATGTCCAATTGGATGGGGCAGGGGTATTTATTCTACATTGAAAACATTTGGTTTCAGAGAAACCTTCATATAGGATGTCAGCCTTGGTAATCAGAAACAGCCTCCCCTTTCCATCGTTCTCCACTAAGAAAAGGCACCAGAGAGACCTGGAGCCATAGCTCATCTCCATCAGGGAATATCCAAAAGTTCATGGTATTTGGCTCATGGGCACTCAAAAAGCCCTAGCGTACTGTATGCAGACGACATCTTGTTGACTTTCTCCTGTGTCTGGAGGAGTCAATATATTCCTTGATGTACCTTTTAACATGGGTTCTGAAAATACTGTCTTCTGATTCATCCAAACAGGTCAACTGACCATTGATGAATCCCTGATAGAACCACAGTTGCATGTTCACAGGGCTTTATTTTACTGTTTCTTTACGTAAACCTCTAACATAATGTTTCCCATGTTATAAGAGGAGTAACCCACTCCAGGGTATGGGTTTACTGAGCATTTATCCACACCTGGGTGGTCGAAGTCAGTTGGCTTCACCTCACGACTCCAACCCCTCCTCCAGGCATGGATTAATGCTCAGTGAACCCATACCCTGTCATGGGTTAATCCCTCCTTATTCAGCAGTAGAGTAAATTATCTGGATATAAAATGATGTGGCCAGGTTCCTATTGCTCCCACTGAATAAAGATGATCAGCTTCTACCATGTTAACCCTCGGGCCTGACTAAAGCCAAGAGGCAGATCAGCACTTAGGAATCAACTTCTCAAAAGATTATGCCCAACTGGCCCAAATAACCAGCTTCCTTTACTATCAAGTACAGTATTGCAAAGACTTGAAAAGATGGAGTTCCTTAATCTCTCTCACTGGCATAAGGCACAAGCCTTAGGAGGAATCATCATCCATCCTTTGGAAAATGGTAGTGCTTAAGATATAATACATACAATATAACTTACCTCTGAGTCATGAGCAATAAGGCTGGTTAAAGAGATCGGGTACAATCTGATATCCACCTTTAAAGGTGAAATGTTAACTGTTTTATGCACTGCAGAATAATGCAAAATGGCAGTATTTGTTGACTCGCTCCCGTCATCTTTGAAGACAGGTAAAAACCGGTGTGTTTCTGTTATTCTGCTCACCGATATTGAGTTCTGATGTGCATGCTAATCAGTTGTTTTTAATTGCCGTACGAGGACTGAAGTGGGAAAATAGATGTGGTTCAGTTTCATGTGCTCACACATCACTACTCCTGTTCCCGCTGTTCTGATGGCATCTCTCCCGCTGCAGCCTATGTTCAAAGCCTTCATTGTGTCATTGAGCGTGTTTTCTTTATTCTTAAAAAGAAATCAAATAATATCCAATTGAAACTCACGTTTTTACATGTTGCTTGCCTCATTTTTCTGTTGTGTGTTTTGGCTGTGATATTGTAATTTGTATTTCATATAGGGCTAGTCAGTACTGTAAGGGAGCCGTCACTTCACTCTGATGTGTGCATAGTTTGCTGTTGACAGGATCTGTGTTCCTCAATGTTGCCTACATCTTGTTAGTCATTTTATCCTTTCAGCATATTGATTCTGTTTATGCTACATTTCTTTCATTTGAGCTAGTCATGTAAGGTAATAATGGTAGATGTTAGCGATGTTAGTGTTTTTTTTGTGAATGTGTATCATACCTGGTGAAGATCGTATAGTGAAAACGATGTGTGAAATGTCGCTGACAAGTGTAGCCGCTATGTAACAAATAGACAGCCATGCATGTATTTTTTCTCACATCACAGAATATTGCTTTATTATAGTCTGCCTTATTAGTTACCCACACCCCCCACCCGCCCAAAAACAGTATATTTTTCGTTTTAGTGATGCGCAAACTGCATACAGTTGAATGAGCATTAGCTTATGCAGTTCTCCTCAGGCTGCATCTAATTTTTAATTTAAAATTAAATGTTCCACACTTTATTTTTACATATCAGAGTGCTGTGGAAAATCTGATTTTTTTTCCTTTTAATCGTGTGACATGTTAGTTTGGTAGGCACTGCGGCATCAATCTTGCATAGGAAGGAAGTCTGATGTCTTATATGCATGCGCCACACGTACTGTAAAATGCATTTGTGTGAGGCATGAAATTTGTAGTGCATTATCAGTTGAATTGAACAGAGATAAATTTATTTTATTTTCTGAATTTTTTTCTTTGATTTTAATACTCTGATTGCATTGCTTAGTTGCGTTGTGTAATAATAGTGTACTGTGCATACCCATTTTGTAAGAATGATGATATATCTGGCAAGTCTCTGTTTACCTTTCCAAAGAATAAGAAACTTAGGAATGAACGGGTAAAGGCATGCAAGCGTGAACTAAACTGGCGCCCCTGTGACAAACCGGTACTTTGTGAGGACCATTTTGAAACTAGTTCCTTCACCATGATACCTGAGCTTGCACGCCAGTGCGGGTATACCAGGCTCGATCTGAAGAAAGGTGCCATACCTAAGACAATATCTCTGTATACTGAGTGTTTGCAAAGAGAACCCAGTGTATATTTAAAGAAGCGTAGAATTACAGAGGTGAGGTATATTTTATGTCTGCTTCATAGTGCATTTGCAAACAAAATATGTATTGTCATCATCCAGTTCCGATTGATATAGGTTAAAACCCAGGTAGTCAGCAGTGAAGTGCACAACTGACTGTGTCGCAGTGTCGCATATTTAACTCGGTTGCATCTCACATTTATTCCATGTATATGGAACAATGTAATCTGGATTAGTGATCTGGGGCCAATTAAATACATTTTTGTTACATTGTCTGCCCATCCTGTGTGCATGTAATTCACACTATTAATAAAATGCAGATAAGAATGAATACAGTATCCGTGGGATGATGAATATATTAAATATAAGATTATTTTTTATGTGAGTCTTATTTTTTGTTCATTATTTACCATTCACTATTCACTGTGACATGTACTAATGAGTATTATGTAGTTTTTATAACTATTTGGTCATATGACAGTTTTAGTAACCATGGCATAATCATTGTTAGTAGTTGGGACAACCACCACCCTTTATGTGAATTAGTGGTTCCGTACTGTGTGCAATGACAACACAATGTTTATTGTAAGACCATTCTTCACCCTTATAAAATCAGCAAATGGTTGAAGTCTCACTCTAACCGAGCCTTATTCACACTATGTACGTAGTCGAAAGTCTCTATCAGAGAATTGCTTTTCGGAAGCACTAGATAACACAAACAGAAGGGAAATTGGAAAGGTACCAGGTAAGTCAATTGGAACAGGGGTCGAAGTAAGGATGATGTAGGCACAAACACAGGAGGACATAGCTAGAATAGTAAAAAAAAGGTGCCATAACTCTTTTTTCTAAGTATGTCAGTGAGAGCTTTCCCTTTTTCACAGTTTTAAAACTGTAACTAACACTGGTTTTCAAGATATTTTATATTTTATTTTACTGCTTTATATTTTAGGGTTGTATTAATGGAGAGGGGGCTGGACTTGCTAGAGAAAAACAATTTACTGTTACCGAGCGGTTCAGTTAGTTTCTTATTGAAAAAAAAAAATCCCAAACCAGAGTTGTTAAAGTATACTCTTTGAATGTTTATACAGATGGATATTGTTAATAAAATAGTTCTGATTTAATTCATACAAACAGAGGTGATAAGGAATAAGAGCCTCAGCCGAGGCTTGAACCCAGGCCATCAGAGATACCGTTCAACGAACGCTAACCAACTGCACCATTGAGAGAACTGGCATCTGTGCAGTACATGAGCACATTACTGTGTCTCATAGTTTCATGATAAAGAGTAATGTGGCCGGGGACTAAGCAGGCTCCAGTTGTCTCAGTGGCCCATCTGGTTAGCGCAGTCGGATTGGTATTCCATTCGTTCTAGGTTCAAGTCCCATCTAATGCACTTATTCTTCCTCATCTCTGTTTGCATGTGTGCCATAAAATATGCACACTACATTCCTTTGTGATTATAGTTTGTGGTAGAACGCTGTTCTGCATGGAAATCCATGCCTGGAACAGCGTTGTTGTGCTGCACTCGGTGCATCGCGATCTTGTTGTGCTGCACCGAGTACGTCACCGGTGCAGCTCAAGAAGATCAAATGCATTTGAGCATGTACAGTTGAGCGGCTCATGGCAATGATGAAGTAAATGAGCTGCTACTGCTGCTGAAGTAAGGCTTTTTTTTTTTTGGAGACTTGTTTGGAGGATCACGGAGTGCTGCTTATGGTTGCCCATACAATATTAAAGATTATACAATAGTGTGTGAAAATCCTGTAACCTCATCAGTCAAAACATTTCACATGACCGTGGATAAAGCCTGCATTACCCACGGCTGAGGAAATGCATTTATAAAACAACATAATTAAACACATTTTACACATGGATCCATTGTATAATCGCAATAAGGCACTCCAGGGTGTTACTTATTGGTGATTTACCCACTTCTTGCATGGTTAAGTCACTCGGCTGTGCCTCGTGACACACCACACAAGGTGTGGGTAAACCCCCAATGACCCACACCCTGTTGTGCCATGTTGCTCAATAGTGTATGAGCAACCATACACAAACAAGGCAGTTGTAAGATCTCAAGGTTTTCATGGTAACGGACCTCTTGAGCTATGCTCTCGAGGTCTCTGGTTACCACGGAAACCTCTCTATTGTACAACTGCCTTGTTGTGTATGATTGCTCATACACAATCCTCTATGTTCTGATTTAATTACTGTATTCAATATATATATATATATATATATATATATATATATGTACAGTTGTCTCTATCATGCAATTGTTGATGATTTACATTTAATTCACATTAGTATTGTGTTTACTTTATTAAATCATAAGCTTCTTTGCTTGTTTAAAAATACAGTTGATAGACTCGATCACAACTGATGAACATACAGCTTCATTGCCATGTACTGGAGAACTGATGGGTGATAGTGTACAAGACTCATGTGTCTCTGTTACTGATATTCATGAAACAACATGTGAAGTCGCATTACAAGTCTCGCCAGATGTAAGTGTACAATTTTGTACATTATCCTCCTTTCGGTCGTTTGACACTATTTGATCGATTATCACATGTGTATCTTCCCCCCCTCTCAATGGTTAAATTATTCTGGTCATATCCATTTTTTAACCATCTCATGGCATTCTTTCCCCATCACCTTATGTGACACACTGCTTCATGGGTCCACTGCATCTTATGTTCTTGTTTCAGATTTGTGTGACACAACCTCCCTGATGTGAATCACTTGGTATTGGGGTCATTTGGACCCCAATTGATAAATTTCTATTTCTTTATGAAGAGTATCTATGATTTCACCCACTTGTGATGCAAGACTCACTGGCATATATCACCCTGCCTCCTTCATGTTACCATCTTTGGTTTATGGTTAGAGGGACTACATGTGCCCTCATCCAGTCCTCATTTACTACCTGTCCCAGATATTCAAAAGGATTGCACACGGCACAACAGTGTTGCACCATGTGCAACCCACTGATGTGTCCCAGCATCATATTCAAATGGGAATTGCGCTTGGCACAAATCCCAATGCGCCGGAGCGCATCAGTAATGTATGCAGGCACAGGTGGGGGGGGGGCGTGCCCATGCATACTCTGCACAACCCGATATTCAGCCCGGGATGTGCAGAGCCATGCATGTGCAACCCCCACCTGCACCAGCACAAAGTTGATCCAAAAATAAAGGAACAACGGATGGCCACCCACAGGTGAGCCGCCGCATTGCAGGGCGCAACACGAGCTGCCACGCTGCACCTCCGTGGTGGCGACCCCCCCATGCCTGATTGTGGGAATCAGTAAAAAAAGATTAATCCTAAATCCCTGGTGGTCCAGTGGACCGCTGCCCGCCCGATCGCGGGCTAAGTAAAAAATGAGATTAATCCTATATCCCTGGTGGTCCAGTGGACTGAAGTCTGCCCGATCATGGGCTTAAGTGTGAATAATCAGAGTACTCCTATATCCCTGGTGGTCCAGTGGACTGAAGTCTGTCCGATCACGGGCTTAAATGTGAAAAAATAGATAACTCCTATACTCCTGGTAGTCCAGTGGACCCTCCTCCCCATCCACCCACTGATCCCCATCACCTCACTCCCCCCCAGGTCAGCGGCAGACGGCAGCACTCCACCCACCTGCCACCCACTGACTGACACCGTCGGTAGGGCTGTATGCCCATTGGTTCACAGTGTGAGCCAATGGGTGTGCAGCCCATACCGTACTACACATTTCAGATATGTGAATGAATCAGGCAGACTTCAATCCACTGGACCACCCGGGATATAGGATTAATCTAATTTTTTACTTAGCCCGTGATCGGGCAGGCAGCGGTCCACTGGACCACCAGGGATATAGGATTAATCTCATTTTTTCTTAGCCCATGATCAGGTGGGCAGCAGTCCACTGGACCACCATGGATATAGGAGTTATCTATTTTTTCACACTTAAGGCCGCGATCAGGCAGACTTCAGTCCATTGGACCACCAGGGATATAGGAGTTATCAATTTTTTCACACTTAAGCCCGCGATCAGGCAGACTTCAGTCCATTGGACCACCAGGGATATAGGAGTACTCTGATTAGTCACACTTAAGCCCACGATCAGGTGGGCAGCAGTCCACTGGACCACCAGGGATATAGGATTAATCTCATTTTTACTTAGCCCACGATCGGGTGGGCAGCAGTCCACTGGACCACCAGGGATATGGATTAATCTTTTTTACTGCAGCCTGCGGATCGGGCTGTGAGGGAACTTCTTTTGTGCTGCAGGGGCATGGGTCCCCAACGGCTGCTGCCTGGCAGGGCGTCAAGCACAAGTCGTTGGGGATCAAGGCACCTGCATGCAAATGGGGCCATAATGACGTGCAAATGGCCCCATTTACACCTTGCATACATTATGGCCCCATTTGCATGTCAGCTTTTGAATATCATGGTTGCTGCGCCTTCCGCAATGGAACTTGCACTAGCACATCCCCATGCTCCACTCTGGCCACTGGTGCTGGTGCAGTGCCACTGTGCAATGCACACTGCGGGTGGCCAGGGTGTGATATTCAATGATGCCGAGCCATAGCACAGCTCCGTTGAATATCGCCCAGTCCACGCCCCTGCGCAGCCAAGTTGAGCTGCGCCCAGGCTTGCGGCACAGCCTGGCGCAGTTTGAATATCTGGGCCACTGTGTATTTAGTGACTCTGTGTGTGGTTCAGTATTAGGCCACATCTACAGTATGGCGTTCAAAGGAGGGCTACAAGGATGAAAGTCAGTCAGCAAGGAAGGGCATATGAGGATAGTTTGAGAGCACTGAACATGTACTATCTGGAAGTCAGGAAACAGAAAGGGTTCATGACTGTGATACTCAAGTGCTTGAAATATGAAAATAATGTTGATAAGGAGTGTTTCTTTAACCTGAGTTGTAAACATAACACGAGTGGGCATTATCTTAATCTAGAGGTTGGGAGCTTTAGGAGGTAGGTTAGAAGGCACTACTTTACAGATAGAATCATGGACACCTAGAGTACTGTGGGTAGTATTAATCCATATTCGACTTCACAGAGGCTACAAGAACCTCACCATGTTGTGTTTTGGGACTCATTCTGCCCATGTGTGAATCGGTACTGCACAATGCTGCAAGCCCTGTAGGGTATTTTTGCTTAATTATACCATAAGCAAGTAAGGAATATCAGACATTGCATTTGTTCTACATATATGAGGACTGATGGATTAACAAGTAGTTGAAGTTGAGTTATCACGTTGTCTGGTGAGATCCAATGTGCATTTAATCTGTACATGGGATTTTTGGTAATCAGAAAGAATGAGTGTATTCATAAATTTATTTGGTACATTTGTATGTTAAATGATTAACACCATGTATTTATGTTAGCATAAAAAAATGACTGGGCTAATTTTTTTCGTTTTTGTTTGTTCTTTGCAGATGTTATCCAAAAAACACAAACTACATTTCATGGTGTTCATAAAAGGCTTGCAAGTTTGGAACTTAATTAAAACAGCAGATAAAGGCACACAATGTGATTTGCTTTCACTCAGTGTCCTAGTTTCTCAAGTTTTCCCAATGTGTCATTACTGATTTCTCTCACGATACAGACACAGATGTTGATATAGGTTCTCCATATACATTTGAATCCGATGACTCATTAGAAGCTGAAGAATATAATAGGAATAATCCAGAATGGATACCTGATCAGAAAGTATGTGCAAGTTCAAGTACTGGAACATCAAAGTCAGATGATCATGGGTAAATAAATATAAAGAGTACATAGTTAAGTGACATGTGCATTCCATGTGATTATGTTATTATCAAAGTAATTGAAAAAACTGAATTTACATAACACTGTATTATAAGTTAGATATTAATAAGCAGGGCTGGTGACTCAGAGGATTGAGGTGCAGGACGCCACACCTTGCGCCACGTCATTGACCCTAGTTCAGAAGCGAGTTCAGAAGCGAGCTCAGAGTGATGGGGGATGGCAGGGGTGGGACGGGATTGAGCAACCATTATGCTACTCTCTTTCCCGGGGGGGGAGAGGTTGGGGATTGCTCGGTGCATCACCGGCACCTGGTAGAGACCGGGAGTGCTGTAGCTCACTGAGCAGCACATACCTGTCGTGCCCAATGCAGGAAGGGGTTGCCGTGCTTCATGCGTCGGGATATGCACACATGTGGGAGGGAGGGAGCTGGTCAGAACAGGGTAAAACCCGATCTGCGGAGTAGGTGATGGGACCTACCCCCCTCCCACACCTGGTTCCTTCCTGTCTGTCCTACCATGTTTCTTCATCCGGGTCCTCTGCAACATCAGAGCTGACTGTTGAGAGAACTCAAATATGAAGGGTGGCCCCACCCCAGAGGGTTAAGACTAGGGTTTTGATTGAGGCTATAGGAGGGAGAGAGAGGAGGCACAGGTATTGAGGACTTCAGGTGGGGGTAGAAGTAAGGTAGGATGTCTGAGAGAGGCACCGCAGACTGTGACAAGATGGAAAAAGAGTCCACAAAAAAAAAATGTTGATATTGGTTCTGCAAATCATTTAGGTTGGGAGTATGCCCGGGTTTCTTATATCATCCAATTAGTAAGCAAGCTATAATACCTGACAGGGTGAGTGGTATTTGTCTAAACCTTCTCAGCCTGGTGTGTAATGTATCCTCATCTCCATCCATTTTTTTAAAAACATTTCCTAGGATGCAGAAACTTGACATTGGATGTCTACCACAACAACAGAAAAAGTGTGTGGTATATGCATCATCTCTATATGAACTGATGTCAACATGCAAAAAATGTTACAGCAAAACAGATGTGTATACTAACCAACAGATTGGTTCAGCTGTAACACTGGAAATAATATGTCAAAATAGACATCATTCGCAATGGTCGAGTCAGCCCTTTTCTGGACGTATGCCATTTGGGAATCTGCAGTTAGCAACAGCGATTTTTTTGAGCGGTGTTATGCCTAGGAAGGAATCACACTGTTTACATCCATGGATGTGCCAATATTTTCCTATTGAACTTTCTGCTTGATCCAAAAGTCATATATAATACCAGCAATTGAACACTTTTGGAAGACACACCAAAGTACAGTTATCAAAGACAGTACAGATGGAATTCATTTTGGTGGGGATGCACAATGTTGCTCACCTGGTCACTCCACTAAATATGGGAGTTATAGTCTGATGGATCTGAAGAAACAGAAAATTCTGAGCATGGAACTAGTCCAGGTGCATATAAATTCTTTCGGAATTTGTTTAGATTACTTTCAATTTCTACATTTTGTGAATGTGTGTATGAGTGAGTGTGTATGTGTATGTGTGCGTATGCGTGTTCTGCCCACATCAATGATGCTTGACCAAGGTGCAACAGAGGTCGAAGTGCAAGAGTTTTATGTGGCCATCACTCTGTGTGTTTGTGAAAAAAAATTCGCAACATCAAGCTTACAAATCCTTTATCTTCCATTAATAATGTTGTGGAGATTTAGACTGTATTTCAAGCAGCTTGAAAGAATAAGAAGTTTTCTAACTAAAGTGCAGTTTTATTTTTGAAGACATTGAAATGCCAATTAATAAACCAGTAGAAAATACTGCAGGTGAAGTGCCTTACGCAATACAATGAAATGCACCAGTTTCTTTGGGGAATGTCATGTCATCCCGAATTCAGGGTATTAGTAAAGTGAAAATGCCTGACACTGTTATAAACTATAAAAAATAAAGGATGAGCAACTCTGTATGCAGAAGCAGTGTGTTCTGCAACCTCGGGGTTCTAATTCCCATGGACCACTCGAGCTTTGCTCTCGAGGTCAGAGGGAATCAGAATCCCTCTATGGCAGAACACACTGGTTCTGCATAGCTGCCCATCCAGTATTCTCTGTATAAGCATAATGACATGAAATCCAGTTTGTATGAATTTTTAACAAAACAGTGATCCGGCTGATATTTATGGACAACTGAGATTATAAACATCATAATTATGGTTATTACATTGCTCTAATACTATATTATTTAGCATTGTATTTCATACCTCTGTAGTGCAACAAAGTAAGTAGCTCGAATGCCATGGAGCTAGAAGGACTGAAGAGATATTTGAATTCAATCGAAGGGAAAGGAGTAAAAATTCAATCATTAACTACAGACAGGCATCCACAGGTCTGAAAATTTTTGAGAGAAGAACGGCCTCAGTACCAGCATTGGTATGACGTCTGGCATATTGCAAAAGGTATGTATTGATTTCTGCTCTTTGTTAAACATTCACAAATGACAGACTGAATAGAGGCACCATGTTTGTTGCCTTTCTCTTTATAGTCTCATTCTTATCTGTGTCATTGCCTTCAGTATTGCATGCATTGCTCTAAGCGAGGCCTTATCTATGTCTTAAACAGTATAACAACAAAACTGCCATTTGTTCTTTTTAAGCAAGCGATAATACCTGACAGGGTGGGCGGTATTGGACAATACCTGATCGTCCAGTGTCGTAATGAGGTCTGACGCCATAGGCAGAGGGACTTATACCCCATAGAAGGCCTGGTATTGTCCATCTCACCTACCCTGGATGGTATTATTGCGCTTATGAAATGGGTTCCTGTAACATTTTCATGTAGAATGTAATGAAATTAAAAAAAAAAGTGGAAAAAAGAAATACCAGAAAAATGAACTTTTATTCTTTTTTTTGTGTAAAGTAGACCATCAGTTCTCGTGGTGTTCCATCTATTGTTGTCCCTCCTCCACTCAGCTATTCTCTTCTTTTGCTCCCCCCTTCATCACCTCCAGGACTGTTTCTCCTCCGTTTCCTATGCGGTTGTTTTGGTACTGCAGTCTCGGGACACATACAGACTGCTCAGCTAAGCAAGACAAAATAAATGGCGGACATTTCAAATAGAAATATGGGGGTTATAGGCAATTACGGGACCGGGTAGGCACCAGGATCCTGGTGATGGGACAGGCTGGGCTGGTACGTTTCATCTCAGGTTCTCATTTCCCAAAGTTTGTAATTATGAAATTAATACAATTGTCTGTTAATACTTCTGTTTCTCAAATATAGGTATTGGTAAAAAATTGGAAGCTGTTAGCAAAAAGGCAAAATGCAAACAGCTGGCCTCATGGGTTCATGCCATAAGGAATCACATGTACTGGTGCGCTGCAACAAGCAATGCCAATAGTGAGTTGTGTGTTTCTAAATGGAAAAGCATCACTAATCATGTGTGTAACATACACGAAGGCCATGATCAGACATTTCCAAACTGTCTGCATGGATCTTTGGAAGATTGGGCTTGGTTGAGAAAAGGTTGTTTTTTTTTTAAGCACTCAAATTGTGATACATTGCATATAGAAACTTAAAATAAAAGTGAGAGTTCATAAGTGAATTTTCATATTTACACAGGAAGCAAGGAGTATAATGAGATGAAACTCCTCATACTTAATGCAAACTTACTGAAAGATGTAGCTAACTTGTCACCAAGTGAACAGACTTCTGGATTAGAGGCCTATCACAAGGTCGTGATCCATTTTGCTCCAAAATCTGTGCATTATTTCTACAACTCCATGAACGCCAGGTTGGTGTCGTACCTATACACCTGTGATAAAATCCATGTATTTCATTTTAGCATTCTGTGTGTATGGGGGTGGGAAGCATTCTACTGCTGGAGTAATGCATAGCTTAGAATTCTTCTATTCCATAGTAAACAATCACACAATAATCACATATGAATAAATACCGAACAGCACGAAATGAGCACTTACGAGCAGGTAACTATTCTGACATAACCATCTCAGAGTTTTAAACCAAATAATTCATAAGATTTGTCATTACAATAAAAAGAGTTTAAAAAAAATACTTATTTAAAATGCAGTTGTGTTAGATGAGTGGCCTGGTAGGACATATATATAGCATGGGCGTATAGTTGTAAAGAACATTCATAATGGCTGATACTACATCCTGCACCCATGATTACTGAAACTGAAATACTAAGGTGTCCAAATGTGTAATGTTGAATTTACTGTTTACCCACCACTCAATGTATTTTTATTAATTCAAAGGTCAGAGAATACTTTTTATTCATCTCTAGACATTTCATGTTATAAGGACCATCAAGTCCCGCAATGAAATAACCTGAATAATACTTTTATTGGTATAGACATAACAACATGGAAACAATAACTATTTTTCTTCTGCAAAATAAATCAATAAACATATTGATAATCAGGATGTGTGGTTACATTTATTAAAATGTTTATCGATCTATTCACACCCTTGAAATACTGAATTAGATTTTTTTGGACTACAGTAAGTCATCAACAGTTAACTGTGGATATTTAAACCCACAATAATGAGCAGATGGGAATCTTGCTCGAATACTAACTACAACACATGCAGGTAGGATCTTTCGTACATTCCGACCCAGCTTGATGAAAATCCATTGTACAAAGTTTCGGTATGCCAGATACCGATACTGCCTGTAAAGAAAGACAAATGTAGTGTGAATATCATGTCTTATTAATTGTAACGGCATGCATTTTACATTTTTTAAAAGTAAAAGTTGAATTGTGGTTCTGATTCCCATACACCTTTTGAGCTTCGCTTCCAAGGCCAGAGGGGATCAGAACCCCTCTGTGACAAGAACTCACAAAACACATTTTTTACACAGTACTATACGCTATAAAAAATACAGGATGAGCAAATATATACACAACTAGTGTGTTTTGCCACCTTGGGATTCTGATTCCCATGGTCCTCTCGAACTTTGCTCTCAAGGTAAGAGGGAATCAGAATCCCTCTGTGGCAGAACACACTGGTTCTGCATAGCTGCCCATCCAGTATTCTCTATGTTGTGAATGACTGCTCATACACAATACTCTATATATGGAATATGGTTGTCAATCTGTAGGAAAAGGGAACATTGACTCATTCAATAAAAGAAGATTAGCACTGCAAACAGATTCCCAATGTTGACTACCCTGGAAGACAAGTTAGCACTACCAGGGAAAAGTTACATACCAATAATACACACATTACGGGGGATGGGGGTTGGGGTCAGGCAATATGAGGAAAGACAGAGACAGCTCAATTTGTATACTCTGGATGTGAGAAGAAAGTGAGATGACTGAAGTACTGGGCAACTGAGCAGACTAGACAAACTAAATGGCCAGTATCTACTAGCAATTCCGTATGTTCATATCACTGGGCATTCACACCTCTGATAGTCTGATCCTCAACAAATTAAAAAACTCACCTTAGCTGTAGTTGTGAGTGACAGAGTATGTAATCAATAAGACACGATGGGGTGTGCATTAGACAGTTCTAATGCATGACTAGGGGGACGTATTGAGGCACGACACATCTAATGCATGGCTAACAATCAATCAGATTGCTTGAAATCCTTTGCCCATTTTATAAAGAAGATTATCATGGGACATCAGTAAAGTTGCAACATGTCAGGATTTTTACCTGATGATCAGGTTTTCAGTTTCCCTAGCTGGAAATCTGATTGTTATATAGACATGTCAGATTTTTTAGCAATTTTGAGTGATCCCATATTTTTGATACAGACTTTGTTAAAAAAATATGCATTCCCTATGTACGGTGTCACAGCTTGCACATAGCTAAGACCAGCCCTGAGGTGGATACAATGTCAGTCCCACCAACACCCTCATCCTGTCCTGATATAGCGATAGATATATACACAGATGATACATTATCATGAAGCTAGAGCGCCACAGTCATCACCTGAACCACAAATAGGTGATGATAAATGTCTGCTTGACATTATGGCATACAGTGCTGACTGATTGGTGTGATGAGAGGGGTCATAAATATTGTTATAAAATGGGCAAAGGATTTCAAGCAATCTGATTTATTTATTTATTTAAACAGCAGTTTGGAAAACCTTTGAGCCATAGGCTCATTTACAAAGGTACCTTGTCACAGTAAGACAAACCAAAATACACAGTATAGCAGTACAACACATAAGTATAGCAGTAAAATTAAGACATAGATACAAACAAGCTGGTACAGGTAGGATGGATCCAAACAATACCAGAGTTATGTCGTCCTTAGCAGCTTAGTAATAAGCTTTGTCATAAGTATTGAGTACGGCTTTGACTAGCGGCAGTCACAGCATCGGGTGTTAATAAGGTGGTTACGTAAGGAAGTTTTGAAGCACGATATAGTTGGAGCTTCGGAGATGGGGGGTGGGCAGTGTGTTGAACCAGGAGGGGGCCCTAAAGCTGAAGGCTCTTTGGCCGTGAGAGGCCGTGATTGGTTGTTAGCCGTGAATTAGATGTGTGTAATGCACAGCTAAAACTAGAACCCCATTTACAATATACAGGACCATTTTATAAGTGCAATAAGCCACTCTGGGGATGTGCATTAGACTGTTTTAATGCATGGCTATGGGACAGGATGCACTCGGCCTGTGGCCTCGTGCCTCACTGTGTCCCCCTAGCAGTGCATTAGAACCGTCTAATGCACACCCCATCATGTCTTATTGCTTACATGTCTCCATGGAATGGGATGAGCAGAGGTCAATGCCACGGCTTGCACCTAGGTGAAAACTAGAGACAGCTATTTGCTGATTACAGAAAATGCTTTCTCAAAATGCAAAATGAGAAATAAATCACGTGAGCAAAAAGAATACCTACTCATGGATGAGACTGAAATCATCTTGGGGTCCATCTTCACAAATGAACTCATAATATCTCATCTCAAGAACATATATATCCAAACAAGTAGACTGGAAGCCTGGGTGTTGTGTTATACATCTGTATTCAGTACCAACCATCCTGCTATGCATTTTGGCATAGTACTGACAACATAAATTTTCCCTGATCATGGGCATCATCTGGCAAGTGTCACATAAGCACCTAATTAAAAGATATGAAAAATCATGAGTAAACAAATATGCTGCATTGAAAGGTATATGCCAGTTTTTGAAGCAACTAAACCTTTGATATTATTAGCTAAGTTGGTATGGGGTAAGATAGACAAGGGATAAGAGTAAAAGTCGGCAAGCTATGTGTCTATGTACTCCCTTCCAGCAATGACCCATATTTACAAGTTGGGCACCTGGATGTGTCATGGATCCCATCTGGACCCGATGCATTGTCCCCTCTTAGGGATTTGAGCACTTCCCACACCCAACCTCTGGGTATTTCCCAATCCGCTTTCACCATCTTCACCCATTGTATCACATGCCCCATCTCCTACATGTGCCACCTTCCCATCCTCCTTGGTAAAGACAGAGTCAAATAAATTCATGTAGTACCTATGCATAATCTTCCACCTCTTTCACACACCCACCCCATGGGTAGCTATAAGGGTGTGCTCCATGCTCAGAGCACAGTTGTTTAAATTAGTAGCATATTTTTCAGATTAAAATTTAGTACCATCATGCTCCTGCAGAGTACTAGGAGCATGGTCCATTTTGCATTATTGTACATGGCTGTGGGACTTGAGTACATGCCCCAGAATAACTTGTGCTCATTTTAATTTCATGAGATCCATTCAAACAAAATATACCCAATCACCCCATCATTCTTATACATTTTTGCCGATGTAAGCAATGTTCATATTGTGTATACAAGTGCAGAAATTTAGGGAGCTGGGAAGGAGTCTTAGACAGGTAGCATGCTCTGTAGCTGTTACGTAGGTGCTGCCTGACTAGGATAGGGGAAGAGAAAGGGAGCTCCACAGCACTTTCTTCAACTTGTTGTTGAAAGAATGGTGCAGAGAGGAGGGGTACTGCTACACTGGGGACTAGACACCCGCCTGGGAAGATTAGAGCCTATACAGAGGTGATGGCCTGCATTCATCCAGGAGGGGATCCACAGTTCTCAGTGGACGGTTTAAATGTTACTTTGATGAACGTTTAAACTAGCCAGCTTGGGGGAGAGAGTGGAGGCAGAAACTGCAGGCTGAGGTAGAATGAAGGGAGATCCCAGGAAGGGGTGAGAGTCCCACCACAGTGCAAGTTAATCAAGGTAGGAGTGTGTTATCAAAGGAGAAAGGGGGGAAGCAAAGCAGTCAGAAGAGAAGAGGTAGGAAGGGGAAGGAAGGAAGGAAAAAGGGAGAAGTGATAAGAATAGAATAAAATCTGTAAGGCCATATGTGCTAATGCTATAAGTCATGGAAATAAGATCCCAGACACAGAGGCCATCATGGCAGAGGCTGGCCTGGATATTGTGACCATTACAGAGGCACGGTGCACTGACAGCTATGACTGGGACAAGGTCATATCAGGCTACATGATGTTCAGAAGGGACAGGGAGGAAAGAAAGGAGATGGGAGGTGCTTTATGTGAAGGAAAACATTAAAACAAACGAAATACAGGGAATTTTTGGGGGGCAGAGGTGCTGCGGGTTACACTCCAGTCAGAAATCAGAACCACTGTTCTCATGATCTCTGGCACAGAGGAAGGACTTAGACAAAGAAATGTCAGAAACAGTTGCAAAATGGTGGAAAACAAGAAGGTGTTGCTGGTGGGAGATTTCAGTCTCAGTGTGCTGGATGTAGATTGAAGCCTTTCTACTGCAGCTTCAGCTAGAAGCAGGGACATCCTGATCACACTGCACTGGTAAGCAAGCTGGTAAACTTGGGGGTGGGTAATAACGTGGTAACCTGGGTAAGAAACTGGTTAGCGTAAATGACACAGAGGGTAGTAGTAAATGGAGTTCACTCCAAGGAAAGCAGGGTGACCAGCAGTTGTACCTCAGGGATCAGTCCTCTTCAATGAAAAAAAGTGCAAAATAATACACTTGTCACATAAAAACCCGGTAAGAGAGTACAGTATGAGCAGAGTAATACTGACAAAGACCAAGCAGTAACGAGACCTAGGAAAAATTGTACTGGATGACATAAAGATGGCCAAGCAGTGTGGCAAGGCAGTTGGAAGGGCTAGTGGGATGCTGGGGTGCACAGTAAAGGGTATCACTAGCAGGAAGATGGAGTGCTGCTACCCAATATAGATCACTTGTCTACTGTCACATTCTATGTTTTTAGGTATTTACAGGGCAGCCAAAGTTATATATATATATATATATATATATTTATATATATATATATGTATATATATATTTTCATCTAAAACCATTGAATGCTCCCTCTCTCTCTCTCTCTGATGTTGGACTTTTGGCTTGGAGACCAGTTGTCTCTGACCTCTGTCTGTGTGCTGGTGGATGCTCAGGTTACTCAAAAATAGAGATTCATACAACCGGCCCGGTGGAACTGAGGGTTGAGGCACTGGACACCACACTGGCGACCGGAGTTTGGGAGCGAGCTCGGGAGCCAGTGGTCAGCAGAGGTGGGTAAGGATTGAGTGGCCATCAGGCAGCTTTCCTCCCGGGGGGCGAGGGATAGCCCGGTGCACCAGCGACTCCAGGTGGAGATCGGGAGGGCTGCAGTGCATTGGGCTACACATAGCCAGTGTGGCTGACACAGGCAGGGTTGCTGTGTGCCATCACATCAGAGGTGCCCATGCAAGGGGGGGGGAGTCTTGCAAAACAAGGAAAACACCGGCGCCATGGATCAGACAATGGCACTTGTCCTCCATGCCCTTATGCCGGGTTCTCTCAACTGGCCTTTCAGTTCCCCCATGGCCCCTCATCTGTGGCTGGAGACTGCCTTACCAAGAGTGCCCAAAGAGGAGAGGCAACCCACCCTGGATGGGTTAAACCAGGGGTGCTGGCTGAGGAGAGCTGGGAGAGAGGAGGCACAGTTCGAGGATCCTCAGGCGGGCAGGATAAGGACAGGACGCCTGACAGAGGACCCAAAGGGCCATGATGGGAGTGAAATAAAGTAAAAAAGTAATAGACATTCAGGCAGGAGCAGAGGAAGTTGAGTCTGAATTGGACAGACCAGACTAGGCCATCTGCACAGGATGAGCAAAGGTTCAGGGTCGAAATTGGTACTGACCCACTAGCCACATGCTGGAAGACTCTGAAATGGACCCATAACATTCTCCTTTAGCTGGGCCTCCTGACTTGTATTGGTGAAAAGAACATTTAGGTAAGTGCACCAGTTGGGCCTATGGAAAAGGCTGCCCATACTTTCAAAGTGAAAGGCAGTGTGGTAAGCCAGGCCAGGTGCAGGTGGTAGCATATGTGGTGACTTCCAAGTAGTTGTATAAATTACAGAAGCACAGTGAAGGGGAGGTCATGTGATGCAGGGCACCTAGAGGCAGCACTGATCCGAAGCTCCCGCCTATTGACCTCTTTTAAAAGCTTACTTTGCCCAATTTAAAGTACAGAACTAGTCGCAGACCTTAGTTACACTCCATACTGGCGATTGGAGCACTAGCGATTGCCACAAGGAACGTTTTTGGATGAGAGATTTGGTATTAAAGCTGAGATGGAGGCTGAGATGAAACAGGCCTGCATTAAGCATACTCTTCCAGCTACCCCAGAGAAAACTGCCAAAAAATCAAAACATCAGAGCTACGGGGGTGCCTCCAAGTCAAGTGCTTCCAGCTCCTTGATGAATCCTCTAACGGAGGAACGTTTTCTTCAAGAATTGCTCCCTTTCAGAGAGACACTCGAGGATATAGCGGCAGAATTAAAATCACTTCGGGGTGACCTAAGCTCCCTGTCACAAAGAATGGGAGATGCTGAAATGAGAACCACCTTTCTGGAGAAATGGAAGGAGAGAATGGATCCTGAAATTGTTCAGCTCCGGCTACAGCTTAAGAAGCTGCAACTGAAAACCGAAGATTTGAAGGGGAGAAGCCAAAGGAATAATGTCCTGATACTAGGCCTACCTGAAACAGAGGAGGGCCCTGATACCATTGGTTTCCTTCAGAAATTTCTTGTTAAGATTGTAGACCCATCTCCATTAAGTCCACAGTACCATATAGAGCGGGCCCATCGCTCTCTCAAGCCGAAACCCCCCCCGGATCACCACCGAGGCCAATAATAGTGAAATTCCTTAGCTACCTTGAGAGGCAGCATGTCATTTCCAAATCGAAGGAGCTCCAATCTATCCTATCGGGTAATGCGAAGCTGAGGATTACTCAGGATCTCCCTTTCGAAACTCGTCAAAAGCGATCAGCATTCCATCTCACAGTCAGCAAGTTAATAGCGGCAGGAATTCGTTTCAAGATGGTCTACCCGGCTAAACTGCAAGTGGCTATTGAAGGAGTCTGGCATTCTTATGAATCCCGGAGCAGGCAACTGCAGATCTCACAATCAAGCTACCTAATTTATTTAAGACTGGTTGAACTGTTACTTCAAATACCTAAGGCTTTCAGTCCTTAGTCTTGTGGGAGTGAATTGCATGCCTGTTTTGGATCCCTTCTTTCTTTTCCTTTCCCCTCTCTTCCTTCTCTCTTCTTCCCTCAGGCTGGTTTTGGAGGGCTGCTAGGGTGTCCTGAGGCCTACCAGGCCTAGTTCAGTGGTGTGATCGCTGGTGTCTCCCAGTGGGTGGGGGTAGGAACCTTTTGTTCAGCATGCGTTTCCCTGTGCCGCTAATGGGGATGGTTCTTGTTTTAGTCCCATCAGTTTCAGGTCCCCCGATCACTTCCCCACCCTTTGGGGTGATCGCATTCCCGTAGACCTTAATAAGTTAGGCGACAAAGGTTTTTTTTTTTGAGACTTCTATCCCCTGATGTCTGCTTCATGAGTTTTTTGGGTTTATCTAATCTCATCTGGGCAACATTCTCGATCTCTTGTAGGGCGGTAAACCTACATCCAGATGGACTTATTTTCACTTTCCCTGGAATTAGTTCTGCACTCTCTCTAATTACTCTCCTGATTTTGATTAACCTACATTTGTGTTTCTCTTTGAGGGGTGGTGGGCGGGAGGCTTTGGGCTGGAGCAAGCTTTGGGAGAACTGCATATCACGCCAGAGAAGGGGGGGAAGGGCGATCTCCCGGGGAAGTTTAAAGGGCAAGGCAGTTGCTGGATACTTCTGGTATACACCTCATTGAGGTAGTCTCTGGCACCAATGCTCTGACCTGGTATTTATATGGAGTTATAGCTTCCCAAGGGAAGATCGCTTACTGGGTTGGTTCCTTTATACTAGAGACTTACATACCTAAAACTACTTTCAAAGAGGGACCTATTGCACATAGTTTGAGAGGGTTTTGGGGGGGGGATTTCTCGAAGCTGATCACTTTCCCGAATACAGCAACGGTGGAGGTTAAAAGTGAACAGCTATATCTCCTCATTTTCTCAGCTTTACAAACATATACAGGCAAATATCGGGAAAGGTTCTCTGGTTTCAGTTCTATCTTTGTTCAAAGGGGGAGGAGGTTAGGGGAGGGGACTGGAGTGTGCCTCTTGGGGTTATGTTTTCACTCACTGACACGGGATTATTATTTCCTTCAAAAAGATGGTCATGACTGCAGTAACAATTAAAATTGCCACATGGAATGTCAGAGGAGTCAGAGACATGACTAAAAGATATCAAGTTCTCAAAAATTGTGTTCTCTTAAATATAGACATCCTCTTGATGCAGGAAACCCACCTTTTGGCTACAGAAACAAATGGGTTACGCAGACAGGGGTTCTCCCAAGTCTTTGCTGCATGGGGATCATCAGTGAGCAGGGGGGTGGCAATTCTGGTCAAGAAGCATGTTTCATTTGTAGCACAGAAAACACTCTCGGACCCAAAGGGCAGATTTATTTTAGTTAAGGGCACGCTGAACAACAACATGGTGGTCTTAGGTGCAGTTTATGGCCCAGTGGGAGGTAGTGCGGAGTTCTTTATTTGTTTGGCAGACAAGCTGAGCAGATTTCTGCCTTCCAAGTTAATTATTGGGGGAGATTGGAATATCCCCCCAACGCAAGACTTAGATAGAACATACAAGCCACTAAAGCCCCTATCCCCTCCGCAGCAAGCCCTAAGGGACTTTATGGGACTACTTGGTCTGTGCGATCCATGGTGCCTATTCAACCCCTCTGGTCAGGTTTTCTCATTTTATTCCCAGGTTCATCAGTTGTGGCCTAGGCTGGATTATATCCTAACCAGCACTTCACTTTTAGTTGGCCTTCACCAGACTGGTATGGAACCGATTGTCAGATCACTCGATGGCATGGATAGTGATCTCTCCTGACCCATGCAGTCAAAGGGACACTACCTGGAAATTGAACACACAACTCCTAAAAGAGGAGCGCATAATCTCTCACATAAGGGATGTAATCTCATCTTTAATGGAAATTAATAAGGGTTCCATCACAAGGGCTGATCAACTATGGTGTTCATTTAAATGTTATATTAGTGGGGAATTCATTAGGTTAGCTTCCAAACGGAAAAAGCAAAGGGAGGCAAGAATTATTTCTCTGTTAACTCAAATCAAGGAGACTGAAAATATCTTATCCACCTCTTCCCCTTCAGGTCTCTTGGAAACCCTGCTGAAACTTAGAAATGAATATGCAGATTTATTAAAAGAAAAGGCGGAATTTGCCATCCTAAAAACTAAAGCCAGCTACTTTGATCAAGGCGAGAAGCCAGGAAGAATGCTTGCCCTCCGGTTACGGGAACTAGAGAGCTCAAGGCCCATCCCTTCTATTCTGGCCTCAGACGGCTCTATTAAGACTTCCCCACGTGATATCTCTCAGGTTTTTGAAAAATTTTATAAAAATTTATACAGTAAAAATCCTGCACAGGCTACACCCTCAAGCATAGAGCAATATTTGGATAGCCTGGACCTCCCATCCCTTCAAACACACCATTGCTCGAGTCAGTCTTCCCCAGTCACCTTGGGGAAGATAGAGGAGGCGATCAGAGGGCTCTCATTAAATAAGTCACCAGGACCGGACGGCTTTCTCTCCAACTTCTACAAAACCTTTTCCAGCGAATTAGCCCCCCTCCTTTTAAATCTATTTGAATATATGTTTACCTTAGATATTCTCGATCCTTCCTTGTTGGAAGCCACAATAGTTCTCATCCTGAAGCCTGACAAACCACATAATGATCCTGCCAGTTATCGTCCAATTTCGCTTTTAAACTATGATATCAAAATCCTAACAAAAATCTTGTCTCTCAGAATCAAACGGGTATGGTCTCATCTGTTGAGCCCTGAGCAGGTGGGATTTGTACAGAGTCAATCTTCAGCAGATCATTTGCGGACCCTTTCACATATCTTCCAGGCTGCCCAGGACTCCCAGATCCCCATGGCTTTAATCTCGTTAGACACAGAAAAAGCCTTTGCCAGAGTAAAGTGGGAGTTTCTCTGGACAACTCTTAAGAAAATGGGCTTCCCAACAGTTTTCATTCGATGGATACAGACGGTTTATCAAGCTCCCTCTGCTAAAATTTATTATAATGGCATATTCTCTGCAAGGTTCTTTTTATTTACTGGTACCAGCCAAGGCTGCCCCTTATCTCCCTTCCTTTTTAATCTATATTAGGAGCCCCTTCTAAGTAGAATCAAGCGTGCCCTCCCAGGTCATGGGCTGTACAGTATATCAACAGTCTTTAACCCTCTCAGTATATGCAGATGATATTCTCCTCCATTTGGCCTATCCTGATATATCGTTATCATATGCATTACAAATCATCAGACAGTTCGGACTTGTAGCCAATTATAAATTAAACTTATTGAAAACTGTAATTTTTCCTCTAAATGCCCTTACCCACCAGGCTAGCTTTGCTCATCTAGGCATGAAATGGTCCCCTCACTCTATTAAATACTTGGGTATTCATCTCACCAATGATCCAGAGACTTTTAGGAAGCTTAGTCTGGATGACTTAATAACGAACATTCAACAGGACCTTCAAAGATGGGGAACCTCCCCCTCTCAATATGGGGTCATATCAGTATTGTTAAAATGAACGTCCTCCCTCGTCTCTTCTATCCCCTAAATTTGTTAAATCTCTGGCTCCCATTGTCCTATTTTCATCATTTTCACTCCGTCCTCTCCAAATTTATCTGGTGGGGCAAATTTCCCAGGCACTCTTTCACCAAACTCAGCCTCCCTAAGGAATAAGGTGGGCTTCGTCTTCCTAATTTCAACTTTTACTATTGCGCGAGCCACCTGTCAAAAATGGGAAGATGGTTCTCAGACACAAGCGACGGGTACCTACCAATCTGGCTACAATTAGAAAGGAAGCTTCTTGGTCTCCACAGCCTTAATTCCACAGGAATATTTTTCTCTCCTAGTTCTGCGTTACCAAATTCTATACAAAATTCAGTGGTAGGAGTTTCCATTAAGGTTCTAGCGCAGTGCTGGAATTTTTTTAATATTTCACACAAAAAAGACATGGCTCAACCCCTTCTTCGGAATCCAAATATTAAAATTGGGGGATCACTACTTTTTCCGGATTGGCTTTCTCAGCTACAGGAAGTTTCAGTAGAGGACCTATACGGTCAAACCACTCTCCTTTCATCCCCTGACATAATAGCTAAATTCAACATCCCTCAGAAATATATTTTCAAAGTGTTTCAGTTGAGACACCTTATGGTGTCCAATTTTGGAATCACATTATCACAATCCCAGGTTAGGCCCTTTTTGGAACAGGTACAGTTATATGCCCGGTAAACCCCATGGAATATCAGCGATTTACTCTCTTCTTTTGGGAATCATATTCCCGAATGCTCTTCCGGGTTCTAAAGTTTGGACTCCCCTTCTGACTGATGTTAGTCCTATGTGGAGTCAGGTTTGGAAGGACCTGCATAGGTATCTTACCCAAGATAGACATAGACTTATTCAGTATCATATTTTAAATAACATGTATTATACTCTGGTTAAACTAGCCAAGCTGGGTAGGCTTCCTGTGGCAACCTGTACCAGATGTGGTTTATCTGAAGGGAATCTGATTCATATTTTCTGGCACTGTAGCAAAGTGGCTCCACTCTGGAAGGCAATTCAATCTAGCCTAGATCCCTCTATTGGGATTAGGAGATTTGTTTACTATAGAGATATGTATCCTTGGGATGTTCTCGACCATTAATATTAAGGAGCGTAGATTTCACATGGCTTAATTTCTATTGTGGTCAAAAGATTGGTTCTCAGGCATTGGGTGGACCAATTAGTCATGACACATGAGGAATGGTTGAAGGAGATGTCACTTTGATTCAATACCGAGCGATTGATAGCCAGCTCCCAGAATTGTATGGATGCATTTAATCGTAGATGGGGTAAACTATATGCTATATATTTGAATTGAAATATGGAAGGTACATGTCTCTGCTTATCTTAGTTGGTTGGTCTTTTCCATCTCTGGTAAATGTTGACTGTTATTTTCTAATTCACGAGTATTTCTGTGTTGTTATGTTTATGAGACACACTCCAGGGGGGGTAGGGGGGAGTAAAGAGTGGGGGAGGGAAGGAGGGTTTATGGGGTATTGGTATTGTTTTAGTTTTATTTGATCCAGAGACAGTCTGATGTATGCTACTTTGTATCTATCCTGGCCAGTATTTTTGTATGGTCAACCTTGTAGTTTCCTTTCTGGATATATGTAATGTGAATTCAATAAAAAATGTTGAATTTCAAAAAAAAAAAAAAAGAAGCACAGTGAAGCAGCATAACAGACAAATAACCAGACTTGGTCTCATCTCTCTAGGTTTCCTGGGCTCTTCCTCCTCAGTCAGGTGGTGAAAAAAGTTAAAGAAAAGTAATTCTGTTTATTTAACCAGCTTTTCAATATAAAAAAATTGACAGCAGAAAAAGGCTGTACAGTATATCCAGTCTGCTTGAGTTTGCAGACCCCCCCAATAACTACTCTGTGATCCTCTCCCCCTTCAACCTTTTCCTCCCCACCTTCTACCCATTCCATGTAATTTTCCCCATTTACCCTGTCCCAGCCTCTCTTGAAGCTGCCTACAGTCTTCAGGGAGACAACCTCCTCCGCAATTTGTTCCATTTTGCCATTGCCCTTGCAGTGAAAAAGTGTATCCTTATGTCCCTCGTGAAGTGACACCCCCCCCCACACCACCACCAGTTTGAGGCAGTGTCCCCTAGTGGTCTTGTTCCCATTAAGGTTTAACAGACCATCAGGGCTCACTTTGCTGAAACCATTAATACAATTAAAGGTTTTGTTCATGTCAACTTTATACTATGTAATGTAATGTGGGAATATAAATTACTAGTAGATGCCACTGAACCACTAGTACTATCTAACAACTGAAGATTTACTATCAGGAAATTGATGATAAATATAAATATAGGTAGGAGCACTATCATGGTCTGAAGGAGCACATATTTCATGGCACAAGTTCAGTCACGTGTGCTTCTCTGACTTGGAGGAGCACACCACACTAAATCCTTAATGCTACCCCTGACCCACCCCCTATCCTGACTTATCTATCCATTCCATTTTCTTCCTTTCCCCATTCTATTTCCTAGTGCCAGTTCTCAGTCCACTCCCACCTTAGCCGATCTCTCCTCCCTGATTACCATCCTGACTGCATCATCATACTCCTCCCTAGATATAGCACACACCCCTCCACCGAGATCATTTATATTGACTATAGGAACCTTTTTTCCCCCAAGTACTGCATCCTGTACCTCCTTTGTCCATCAACTTGGCCTCCCCGCTTTGACCCCACCTGTGTCTTTACCTCATGCCGACATGGGTAGACACCAGTAGCCTTTTTTTTTTTGCAAATCACTTTATTTTGTAAACATTTTTAATACATATTAAGACAGCAAGTGCAAACAGAACTTACAAAAATAGTTAGAGAAAATAAGTAAAAAGAAAAACCCCCTCCACCTCCCTCCCTTAACTCTAAGCCCCGCCTCCCCCCTGCCCCCAACCCTGACAGCTGCCCGCATCTTTAATGAAGTTGATTGAGAAAAGATGGAGTCTTGAACAACAATAGTTCATTGGCTAGTAAGAAATGTACCCATTCTGAGGGAAGGGGCAATTACCAATGAGATTAGTTTAGAATAGGAAGGACAAACTTTGAGGTCTGCAAGGAATAATAAAAAAGAAAAAAACGATTAACCAATTAAGTTTCAATTATGAAGTCCTAGGGTACAAGAGAGCTAATAACCATATTTTAATTTCAAGAGACGAAACAAATTACCCCAACACTTAGAAAACTTGGCTGAAGCATTGTAATAATTTAAAACTGATCTCTCCGCATTTAGTGCATTCAGAAACTCCTCCCACCACTCTTTAAAGGAAGGAGTCCAATTACCTTGCCAGTGACGCAAGATTAACAATTTTGTCACCAAGGCTACCAAGGTAATTTGGCATTTTTGAGATCTTAATAGAGTGCGGGGATAATTTCCAAATAGGCAAATTTCCATGTTGAAGAAAGGGGATAAATCATAATATGGTAGTATCCAGCCTTTAACATCTTGCCAAAACTTGGCTATTTTAGGACATGCCCAGAACTTGTGAAAAGTGGTAGCCAACTGATCTCCGCAGTCAATACAGGCCGGAGAGACTTGTTTCTTCAGCCTGTACAACTTGGCCGGCGAGAAATATAAATTGTGGAGTAGCTTAAATTGAATCTCCCTCAATCTATCTTGTTTGACACAGGAATATACATTCCTCCATACTCCCTCCCAGACTTCCTCAGACCATCCCAAGGCCAAATTAGCTTCCCAGTATGAAGGAATCGAGGATCTCTTAAGGTCAGGGTTAGAGATAATATACTTATATAATTTAGAGACTGGTTTACCCAACACCGCCATCTCACCCAAGGTCCTAATTAATTGGCCGGCTATCCCCGAAACCATACTCTTACAAACATAAGAACTCACACTTTTATAGATCTGGAAAAACCGCAAAAGGTCTGATGATTGAACTTTAAACTTGTCAACCAATTCAGGCAAGGGGGAGAGGGTGTTGCCGGAGAAAAACAACGAAATACGGGGTTTTACAGAATAGTCTCATATAAACCTAGTTATAGGCCTATTCCCCACTAAAAAATTGGGGTTTCTTAAAATGGGTTGGAACAGGTCATTTGTATAAGAAATATGTAAGTTTGAATACAGCTGGTATATTGCCCTTACGTCCCAGCCCAAGGGGGTATTCCTTAGCTGTTTAGGGATTTTGGACCACGATAAATATAGACAGGATTCTAAATCTAAATTCACAAGCTCGGAGACCTTTCGGTCTAAAGCAAGGCCAAGCGAAAGGAAATCATCTTGTCTTGACCACAAAACGAAACTGGCCACATGTATGGCTAAGTAATAAGAGTAAAAGTCTGGGATCTGCAGGCCGCCACTTTACAAGGGAAGTCAACTTGGCATAAGTTCTATGGGAGGTTTGCCCTTCCATAAAAATCAGAGCAGGATTTGTAAAGCTGATTGAAGAAGGACCTGGGAAGGTAGATATTCAGATTCGGTAAAGAATAAAAATTTTGGGTAAAACCATCATCTTTAATGTATTAACCCTACTCGAAAAGGTCAAGGAAATTTCTTCCACCTCTCCAAGTCCTCCCCAATCTCTCCTATTAAAGGCTTGAGGTTTAGCCGCCAATTTCTAGGTCCTTTGAAATCTGAATGCCCAGATAAGATAAAGAATTTGGCTGCCATTGCAGATCTAATGAGGAGCACCAGGACTTGTGCAGATGTGAAGATAAAGAGTAAACTAGCGTTTTACTTCTGTTGAGCTTGTAACCAGCAAACTCACTAAAGTTCGAAATTAACGAAAGTAGATGAGGGAGTGAGACTGTACTGTTCCTAATATGCAACAGCAGGTCATCTACAAATGCTGATATTTTGAACTCCCAGTTGCCTAAGCATATTCCTTGAATCAGAGGATCCATTTGAATGGCTCTTATCAGGGTTCTAAATATAAATTAAATAAATATGGCGACAAGGGACAGCCCTGACGAGTGCCTCTCAGGAGGGGAAACGTACTAGAAATCAAATTGTTACACTGAACCCTTGCCGATGGGCTTTCATACAAAATTCAAACATAATGAATGAATTCCTTTGGGAAACCAAATTGGCCAATGTTGTAAACATAAAACCCCACTCCACCCTATCAAAGGCCTTCTCTGCATCCAGTGATACAAGGGAGGCCTCGTAATCTGGATCCTCAGACACTGAAATCAAATAAAATAATTTTCTAAAATGATCTGCAGAGGAACGGCCTGCAACAAAACCAACTTGTTCCGGACTCAGCAACACATTCCACATTGATTTCAACCTATTAGCTAGAATCTTCACGTATATCTTTATATCCACATTCAATAAAGAAATAGGTCTATAATTGCTTGCTGAGTCTGGAGATTTACCTGGCTTGGGTAGCAAAATGATCCTTGCCTCAAAAAGAGATCTCTCCTTCACTCCGTGACTATGCCAGTAAGCATAGAGTTGGTGAAGGAGTGGGATCAGTTTACTCTTAAACGATTTGTAGAATGAGGGGGGTAAAGCCATCCGGACCAGTGGCCTTGTCTAGTTTCAGCGAATCAATGGCACTTGCAATTTCTTCATTCGAAAATGGAGCTACTAAAAGTTGCGTTGATTCCAAGGGTATCTGTGGAAAAGATATCTTGTCCAAAAACACCATCATATTGATCTCACTTTGAACAGAGAGCGGTTGGCTCGAATATAACACTTTATAATAATTATAGAATATATCCAGAATACCCTTGGGATCTACAATCAGGTTATTGGAGGTAGGATGTTTCAAAGCAGCTACCCACTTTTCCTCCGACCTTTTCTTTAACTGCCAAGCCAAAAGGTTGCCAGATTTGATACCCCGACCTGTATATACCGCTTTTAATTTAGAAGCGGAATTTTCTATTTTATCATTTAGGGCTTTTATATACCAACTCTGTAGGCTAATTAGCTCTTGTTCTTGTTCTTGAGTTCTACTTGGCTCATCAATAGCCTCTAGCAATGAGATTTTATTTAAGCAGTTGTTAAGTAAATGTCTAGTTTTTGCCTTCCGTACTGATGCCATTCTTAGAAGTTCCCTTCTCCATGTCACTTTTAAGGCAGCTCAAACCACATACACTGCACTGAGTGACCTCCAATTCTCATTTATAGTATTAGCCATAAAAGTTTGAAAGCGGGACAAAATATGGGGGTCTCTCAGCAAACTGTTAATTAATGACCATGAATAAGATCTAGGTGGAATGGATAGAGGGGAAAATCTTAGTTTAATTAGAAATGGTCTGAAATTACTCTAGGTAAGAATGTGATCCCGTCCACTTCGGCTAAATGATGTTGACTAACTAAAAAGTAATCAATTCTAGAGTAAGATTTATGTGCTGAGGAGAAGAAAGTAAACTCCTTCACAGCTGGATTAAGCACTCTCCAAGGATCATTTAAGCCAATGGACGTTTTAAACTCTATCAAGGCTCGTTGAGCTGAGAGTTTCAGGGACCTGTAACAAGAGGATCTAAACTACTGGATTGAACTAAGTTCCAGTCCCCCCAAGAATGATAAGAGAATCTTTAAAGGGTGCTAAAATTGTGGTTAAATGTACAGAAAATGAAGGAATCGATATTGGGGCTGAGATATTGATCCCAAAACTAAGTCTATCCCCTAGTTTACCTACAACTACCACAAACCTCCCTTCCAGGTCAGGAATGACCTCGGATGATATAAATGGGACCCCTTTTGCTACTAATACCACAACTCCCCGGCTTCCTGTGGAAAAACCTGAACCAAAAACTTGGCTGACCCAATTTCTTTTAAAATAATGAAGCCGGTCAGAAAGCACGTGGGTTTCTTGAAGGAAAACTATAGACGGATCTAAGTTAGCCAGATGAAATAGTAGAACATTCCTTTTCCGGGTGTCCCCCCCTTCACATTCCATGAAATAATATTTAGTGGACTAGCCAGCTGGGAGTCCCTCCTCAATTATAAAGAGATGCAGGCAGCTGTTATCCCCTCCCCGTAACCACCATAAAACAATCCTCTCCTCTCCCTCCACCCCTCTAAATAGAAAAAGAACAACCTCATGGTCTGCCACCAGGGCAGGCCCTCTGGCCCTAAGCCCACTCCTCAGTCTAGGGTCCATGGCACGCCATTGAGGTTGGGTGTCCCCTCCCGCATATCACCACTTTAAACTATAAAGAACATGTAAACAGTTCCAGATCCCCAGATCTAAGTCCCAATACTGAACAGCTTTTATCACACCCAAACAGCTACAACTCCAGAGAAGTTATCTAAGAAATAAAAGTTGGGCCTAAAACCAAGCATAATTGTAGACTAATCCTGTCTTTTAACCTTAAGGGCTGCACTAATACGAAGGACAAACTAATTATCAAAATTAAAATCACTGTGCCAAAACATCTATTAACAAAACATTAAGTCATTGGCTTTGCTACTTAAGATAGCCTTCCAGGAAAAAACAATACCCATAAAGGCCCTGTGCAGGTTGAAGCAGCCCTTACATGTCCATCTTCTAGACCCGCTTCTGTAAGAAAAAAAATTAAAGATCTCGTTCAATAATAACGATCTTCATAACCCTTGTTCCAAGAAATATTTAACCAGGGAACTCCTTTCCCACTCGGAGTATTCATTAATTAACTCCCCGGATAACCTATAAGTTAACCTCCAACAATCCATATTACCAAACTATAAGGATTAACCATGGAGTAAGTGAGGCAAGTCCGATGGGTTAAACACATATCAATGTCCAGCACATGCCAAATAACGGGAATAAGTAATAGTCCACACAATGTCCTTGACGGACTCTGTGCCAGATGCTCAAGGAGATTCTGATGTCTTCACCCCTTTTTGAACAGATCCGGTAGAGAAGCAGATAGGAACTGCAGTGCTTCATCCACAGATTCAAATCTTTTAGTCCCCTCCTTCAAGGAAATTTCCAATTTGGCAGGATACAGCATCTGATGACGAATACCTGCTGCCCAGAGCTTTGAAGTAACTGGTCTGAAGCTTGCACGAGCCTGGAGCACCTTCCACGTCAAATCAGGGACCAGCCAAAGTTTCTTGCCTTCCCATTGAAATACTGCTAATTTCTGTGATTCCCGTAAGATAAATTCACGATCCAAATAATTTAACAATTTGAAAATCACTGGTCTTGGTGGCTGGGATGCTAAAGGCTTAGCTCTTAAGGCGCGATGGGCCCTCTCTATTACGTATTCAGGGCCATTAGGCGAGGGACCCACAGATTTATTAAGTAACTTCTGCATAAACAGAATAGCATTAGAGCCCTCTTCACCTCCCGGAGCCCTAGAAGCACAAGGTTGTTTCATCTGCTCCTCCCTTCGAGATCGTCTAAGCGATCCTCCAGTTTAGAAATAGCTCTCTTGCTTTCCGTGGTCACCAGGCCTAGTTTTCCCTGCCTCCTCTCAAGCGAGGAAACCTTGGCTTCTGCATCCGTACCTCTCCTGGCTAACTGCGTCAGCGTGGGTTTAAATTCAGCCACATCTTCTACTAGCTTAAATAGCGCTTCTTTAATTGTAGCCAGATCATCGTATATTTTACTTGGTTGTATTTCATCTTGCGGCGTCATCGGTGAAGAGCTCCAACGGGGCCATTTTGCTTCCAACTCCTGCTCGGGATTTTCCATCTTCCCCTTCTACGAGCAGACTCAAAATTGTTTCAGTTCACAAACTCGGCACTTCTCACACACTTGCACTGCCGATTTTAGTGAAACGGGGGTCTAAAACTGTTGTTTTATCTCGGCGAGGCGGAGACCCAAGAAAACGCGTCTAGCCCTCACAACACATCACGTGACCTCCCCAGTAGCCTTTTTTTTTTTTTGTGATTTCCAATTGGTCCTCTGTGTCCGTGCTTGACCTGATCCCCTCTAGATAGCCACTCAGGACCCGCTCTATCCCCCCAAAATCTGCCCATCTTAATTCAACTGCTGTCAATGTATTGTGTTCTCCCTGGTACCCTAGTTTTAGGGAGAACTAACCCATGACATGATCGCTACCAGCTAGTGGTACCCAAGCAACTAGATCCATGACGAGCCCTCCATCTGACATGACCCTCCTAACAAGTCTCCTAACATGAATTGACCAAGGTGATGGAAGGACATGCTGAATTGAGTTACTCATTCAATAATACCCATATAGCAGAGACTATTATTTAACTGTTAACACATCTGGTATTGGTCAACTCACTATAAAAAAAAAGATATGTACATACATTTAAATATATAAGGCTAGCCTCTGAACAAATACTATATGCAAAGGGCAAGTAACATATAGATAAATACATTCACTTGTTATAGACTTAATCAAGTACAGCACTTTACTGTATGGTTATCCACATGTATAAAAAGATGTTACCAGTCACTTTGTTGAATAAGAGGCAATTCAGTATCTAATTCACCAGATGAATCCGATGATGAGTCCTGAATTCCAAAATTCATCATATCACGAGCTAGGGGTTCATAGTTGTAAGGTTCAACAACATTGGGCCATACACAACTTAGGTCTCCAACATCAGAATCTTCATCACTGGATATCAAGGCTGATGCCATCCTGTTAGTGAATGTCATTATGTAAAGGAAATGAAATAATTAATAATCAACATAAAAAAAAGGAAAAAATATTTCCCGGGACACATATGCAACATGGAAACATAGATTTTGATGGCAGATAAGGACCACTTGGCCCGCCTAGTCTGCCCATTTCCCTACCTACTGGACAAGCTGCAGATCCTAGAAAACCAACACTATGTTTCTTACTACCCCCACAAGAGCTACCTTATGTCTGTCCCATGCATTCTTAATTTCTCCCACATGACATTATTAAGAAGGCCGTTCCATGCATCCACTACCCTTTCATTGAATAAAACTTCCTCACTTTACCTTTGAGCCGCCTCCCCATATCTACAAATTGTGTCCCCTTCTACTTGCACATCTCTTTTTCTGAAAAATACTACCCTCTTGAACTTTGTTCTGTACCTTGAGCTACTTGAAAGTTTCTATCATGACCTCACTCTCCCTCCTTTCCTCAAGGGTATACATATTAGGCTTCTTTAGTCTATCTTAGTATGGTTTTTGATGCAGTCCCTGCACCATTTTATTTGCCCTCCTATGGGCTACCTTCATCCTGTATATGTCCTTGTGGATATGGGGACTCCAGAACGTGAAGTAGCATCCACTACATGAGGCAGAAACAGATTATATGGGATAAGGGAGACTGGCATCAAACAGTTACTGAAGATTCACACATGGAAGATAGTAAAAATGTACCTTGTCTACACAGAGCTGTCACAGAATTACATGCTACCCATTAGGCAACCATCTAGTTACATACGATCACCATACATTTAGGGGTTTTTTTTGCGCCCCTCCCAGTCTGAGCTTGCCCCATCCTGCAACTCATTCAGATTGCATAGGCACCAACACCTGACCCTGCTACCAGCCAGTTTCTCAGCAGCAACCCCCACCCACCCACCGAGACTCAAAGTACCCCTTCACCTTGAGAGTCCCTCTCTTCCAAGTGGGAAGTACCTTACTAACCACTCCTAACATGTCATGGGGTGTTAAGGATATGGACTGGGCTGTCACAGTGGTTTTGTGGAGCCGGCTCATACATTGTATTTTTAATTAAAGACAGCATGTGAGCCATAGGGATGAACTGTGAGACTAGATCTGGCATACTAATTTCAAATATGTGGATGCTTCTCCATAAAAAAAAAATTACAGAATTCTGTCAATCCATATAATAGAAACAAACTACTGTCTGGCATACATCAGACAACATATGAGGGAAGACTTAGATATTTAAAAAAAAGTTTATCTTGTAAGAAAAGAAAGAGAGAGAGAGAGATAGTGGTAAAACAGAGATAACACAACTGCACGATATAAAAAAAAGGCAACTATACTGGCAAAAAATAGTATGGTAAGCTGCCGTACATTTATGAATGAAGGAAGATGGGTCCAGTGGGTGTAACAAGCTTTCCTTATCATAACCTACTTTTCATTCTTTCTGCACCAAAAATAATTTGGTGATGTTAATCACAATCATCAACACCAATCTCCTCTCTCACATCATCAACTCCTAATAAAGACAGCAATAGTCTGGCAAACAGTTCAGCGTTCTACATCAAACTTATTAGACACTTCTATTTTACAATCAAAAAGTAGGGATTGGTAAACAGGATTACAAACATCAGCAAGCCACAAATTGAATCAATGTCTCTCTCTCTCTCTCACACACACACACTCACAACAAATCACACACACAAACAAACACACACTCTTCACTATTATAAATACATTTATGATTTCACATATTGACGTGTCTTTGTGTTACATAGCAATGACATTTTTCATAAGAGCATCAAGGCAGAAATAAGCACAACTTGATAAATATGACATAAATACAATTATAGCAAAGGGAGAAAGTAAAATAAAAGGGGAAGAATGGTCAGTCAAGAATATCAAGTCACACTGCTGCATCATTTGCTCCAAATCCACGAAATCTGACAGCTCGAATTGCAGCAATGTTTGGTAAAAAAAAAACAAACAAGTGCACACTTACAAGATGCAGAGTTCAGTAAATTGTATTAGGCATTGTTGCCTGAGTAAGTTATTGCTAAACTGCCCCAACTTAGATGTTTCAGACTTTGCAAGCAACGTATTGTGAGGATGTTTGAACCATGCTGTCAGTAATACCACATTATTACATGAGGAGGAAGCAGTAATCAGAATATTCAAACTTAAAATGTAATCATCATGCTCAAGTTTAATCGTACATCACCAAGGAGAACAAAACAAGTGGAAATAACTAGCTAATTATTTACTAATGAATATATACACACTTGTAAGAGTCTGTGACACTCGAGTTCAGAGGGCATCAAGGATCTGACAGCCACTGAGCTGTCATTCAAGCGGGAACAATAATATCGTGTCAAACTGCAGATTTCAGTAAAATTACAGCTATAAAAACATTATGCGGAGCAAGTTCGTTGGAAAATAAACTCACTGCATTATCATGTTTGGGTATGAACAATTTGTACTACACAGCATCAGCCTGTTGAAAGTCGCAGCAACTCAAATTAACTGAAAGCTGCAGTGACTCGCAGGTGGAAGATTGCACCCTCAGAGCTGACACAGAAGTACTGACGTCACAGGTACAGCGCGATCAAACAACAATAGTTGGCAAACCGCTGTACCTGAGCTCTGTATCAGATTCATAAATATTTAAATGAAAAACTTATACAGAGGTATGACCACTTAATAAATTACAAGAACACAGCCTCTATGACACAAAACATTATAAGTCCAAAATAGCCAGCCATAAGTCCATCATCGTTCATTTCACTTTTAAAAACTCTCCAAACTGCTTTTCTTTGTGCAGAATATGTTGTAACTCATCCTCCTGCACTCACTGATACTGGTTCTGTCTAAAACAGACCTTCCCCGACTGAGTTCTGTTGCAGTTGGGTCTCCTTGCACTATACCCACCAATGATCTAAGTCTGCCATCTGCTCCCATTCTGTTCCAGTGTTTCCTTTCACTGACCTGCAAGATGGCTTCCCCGGTGATGGCCCTAATTGATATGTACGGTAGCTTCAGTGCGGACACAGATTCTCCAAGATACAGCTTTCCTGAAATTAGCATATTGCAATCTACCACAGATGTGGCAACTGTAGGAGCAAGGGTAGAAAAAGTGGAGTCCTAATTAAAAGACATGGAGGCCAACAATGATGATATGCTAGCTTGACTCAGGGACCAAGGTCGACAATATGCAGAACTGTGAAGACTATAACAATTTGTACCTGGTTGGCTTCATGGAAGGGGTTGAGGACAGGACGCTGTATGATTTCTACAGCATATAATCTCTCTGTTGCTCAATAGCCCTGACTGTCTCCCACTGGAAATAGAGCAAGCCCATCATTCACTCGCACCATAGCGTAATCCTGGACACTGGCCATGGCCTATTCACCTTAAGTTGCTAAGCTATCCTGTCAAGGAGAATATACTCTGTTTGGCTGAGGAGGGAGGCCCACTACATTGGGAGTGACACCTAATTCAGTTCTTTCAGAATGCTTCCTTTGTTTTGCCTCCTTCCCATGTCTCCTCAGTGCCCCTCTCCATGGGACAGTTACCTCCAGGCTCCCAGATTTTTTTGACATCCCCTTAGTTGTAGTCTCCCTGCTTACCCCATGAGGAAGCACCTCAGACATTGGGGATGACTGTTTGGGGGAAAGGACAGTGCTGGATGGGTGGTGTGTACACACTGAGGTCTGTCATTTGGTGCACCAGAGGCCAGTCTTTTCCCATTTTTCTGCTTCTATCTGCTCCCTCCCCACATCATGATCGCACATCTTGATGTCCTGGACAGATGCCTGGCAGTGTGTGTTCACCCATGCCATCAAGTGCGTCTCCAATGGATTACAACCAGGGGCCACTCAGGGAGTGATGTGAGCCATTCCCACCACCTGCTGAGTAGAGCATACATGCAAATGCTCTTTACCCTCCACACCAATCTCTGCTCCAGCCAACCTGGGTGTGAGGCATGAACCAGGGTCACCAGTGTGCCTAGTGGATGCATCACCACTGGGCACCACAGAGCTGGCTTTTCAGGTCTTCTCATTGGACCTATTTCACTGATGTAGAGCATTTGTGACTCTAAAATGGAAATTGAATTTTGTAGGAATAAAAGCCTCATTGTGCTCTGTAGTGCAACTGAGAATGCAGTTTAATGGGATAGCTTAAAACTTTTTTTCAGTTGTTTAACCAGGAGTAGCACACTAAGCTGAAAGCTTTTTTACAGGTGCGACCTGGGAGCACAGGGAAGTTAAGTGACTTGCTCAGGGTCACATAGTATGTAAGTGGAAGCTGTGGGACTCAAACCCAGGTCTGGTCTGCTGGATGTCACCAGATGTGCAGCTCAGAGCCTTAAACCACTGCACTATACTGCCTCTTCTATAGTAGAGCCACTATACTTTGACTCCTCAGATGCTACAGGGCACTTTGTACACTCTGCATGGCTTAATCAAGTGTTCCCCTTAGAATCCAACTACCAGTTTTCCAAGGGGGAGCCCCAGCAGCAGATGAACACAGCCACTTCATACCCTGACTATAAGGGGTTATACCGCAGTACTCAGAAAGAAAATGGGGCTCTATGGCTACAGCAGCATATAGCCCAGGGAAGGAAATGGTAAAAAGATGAAGTTCATTTAGCAGATCTAAAGACCTGTAGGTGATCCAGCAGCTGACAGAGAGGATCCCCATTGCTGTCATCTTCTGCCAAGCCAGTCACCATTTCTAACCTTCTGCCTTGGAATCGCTATGAGGCCCTCTGTCCATTATTACCTACTGACAGTGCCCAGAAGGATGAGGATCGGGCCCACATCGAGGTGCCAGTGATGCCCACAGCACAACTGACACGGGATGACTTCTTGGGCTGAGCCTTTGTACTATCCTGCCACCTATTGCTGACATAATGCTAGCTGGTGCAACTTCTCTGCATCCTAAAATCCCCAAGGCCACTGACTCAGGATCCCTGGAAATCGGTAAGTTTTTTCATGTGTGCTTTTTCTATTTATGGGCTCGATGCTGTCCAGCGGCCCTTCCCCTGACTGAACCATGTCTCTGCAGCTGACACAAGGCTAGGGAGGTGGTAGCCAGTCTGCCAATACACTCAACAAGTATTGCAACAGCCTCCGTCTCATCACTCCTGGTTCAGAAGAGTCAGTAAAACAAGGACTGCATCTGTTACTCTTTTAGGTTCTAATTTCTGATTTAGACTTTCCAGTTGATATTTTGCTATTTTCCTCAGACTTACTTGGGGTGTTAGACAAGTTTGCATTTCTTTGGAGATGTGCTGTTCTCACTAAGGTAGCAAGCCATTTTTCTCTATGGTCTGTTTTGAATGTTTCAGTTTACTGGACTGCTTAATGATTTTAAATTTATTAACTGTTGCCTTTCTTGTTTACAGAGTTGCAGATGAAAGGACTTGACTGTGTCTGTGGCACATTTTATTGGTTGTTCATCCCAATGATAGTTACTGTTTAACTTGCTTCCAGTTTTGAGAGATACCCCTCTTACAGCTACCAGCTCAGTCAGTACTAAAACATCCAGCTGCTCATGGCCTGAGAAGAGCTACTGGTGTCCCCTGGGTGTCTTATGTCTCCACCCCACCCTATTACCACTAAGAAGGACTATTAAATCCTGTGGACAATAGTGGACCCTATCTTTGCATCGCCCTGAGGGAGTTGGGTTATGGGGGATACCGGCACTGATTGGGCAGAGGGGGATGATTCACCTGCATCACATGAATTACACATCTTGTGTAACGCCCTATCCCTCACTGCATAACTACTGCTTTTGGCTCCAATGGATTTTATAAACTGTGAGAGAGGTGGAAGCTTCAGTTATAGAATATGGGCTATAATAGTATGGTGCTGGCAGAGATTACAGTTTCACCAGAGGTCCATACCCATCTTGGTCTCCAGAGAATACTGAAGGGGGTTGCTGGAGGCATGGGTCAAACCCTGACTATGGTATACATGGCCACTTGTTGGATCTCGTCTTCCTGCTGGGAACAGAGGTCACTGACCTTTTGCTGGAACCAGTCATTTGGTCGGACCACCATACTGTGAGGTTCTGGTTTGAAGCCCCCCCAATAGACCTTCCCCTAAGGAGATGGTCCAGTACTGCCCTTTAAGGGGTTTAACCCACAGGGTCTGATGGCGGTGCTGGACATATCAGGTACGATGAGTGCATGCGAGGAGCCAGAGAAGTTGATTTTAGCCTTTAATAGGGCTCTTACTGAAGCCCTCAACTCCATCTCACCTGTCTGTGTTTGACCCCTTACTTCACACCAGAGATCCCCCTGGTTTGATGGGATCCTCAGGGAGATGAAGATGAGGGATCAAAGGTTGGAGTGGCACTGGTGGAGATCCAGGTCTGGGGAGGATAAACTTATACTGATGACCTATTATAGGGATTATCAATCAACAATCTCCTGTAAGAAGGCAGAATTCCTATCCAAGAAAATTGCTGCAGTGACTAACAGACTGGCTCAGCTCCTCTGGACTGTTAAAAGGCTGTGTAATCCGGCCTGTCTTCAGTCTGGGTGAGCTTTTTCACAATCAAAGTGTGATAAATTCACTCTGTTCTTTGCTGATAAAATTGCTTCAATAAGGTCAGAGGTCCAGTCAGCGCCCTCTAAAGGGATGTGCAGTGATTGCCTGGAAGTCATGGGCAGTCAGTCTGTCTGGTTTGACTCTGACCAGCTGGCTGTTGTGGATGTCGTGAAGGTCATTCAGGGGATGAGGCCAACCTACTGTAATCTGGATCCGGGACCAACACACTTCCTAGTGGGGTGTGTTGATGTTATTGGCTCAGTCCTAGCCAGGATAGTCTGGTGGTCCTTAATGACAGGGATCTTCCCTGAGCCCTTAAAGGAGGTGGTGGTAAGACCCATTTTGAAGAAAGCTTCACTGGACCTGGGCTGCCTGGCCAGTTACAGACCTGTCTCTAACCTTCCCTTTGTGGGTAAGGTTATTGAGAAGGTGGTGGCCCATCTACTGGAGACCCATTTGTTAATTCACAACATATATGACTGTCTCCAGTTGGGTTTCAAGAAGGGGTGTAGCACTGAAACTGCCCTTGTTTGGGTACTAAATGATCTCCTGGTGGTGAGGGATCGAGGAAGTTGTTCTATTCATATTATCCTCAATCTGTCAGTGGCATTTGACACCAGGGACCATGGAGTACTATTGGAGTGCCTGCAGGTTTGTTGTGGACTGGTTGGTACAGTCCTTAACTGGTTTCAATCTTTCCTCACCAGCAGGATGCAGAGGGTGGTGTCTGGGATTTTTCCCGTGGAACCCCTGCACCTGCCATGTGGGGTTCTACAGGGCTTCATATTGTCCCCCATGTTGTTCGCAGTGTATATGCTGCCACTAGGGGACATTATAAGATGGTATTGGCTGTGTTTTCACTGCTCCTTGGACTGAGACCTCGTCATGGTGGAGAGGCTTGTGTGTTCCAATGACCCTCAGGGCTATGTTATCTGGAGTCTTATACTCCTGGCAGGGTCACCGTGGTGAACAGGCCTGAGGCAAGGTCCCAGACTGAGTTCGGTCCAACCTCCAAAGTCCTCAGTGGTGGATCAGGTGGAAGAAGATGTTAGGATCTCAACGGCTGTGAAGGTGGATGAAGACTGCAACAAGATGGGGATCTCCAGTCGTCTTGGACTCTCCTTGCCACTGAGCGCTAGAGCTCCTGCTTGTCAAGTTTGTGTAGTTGCTGTAGGTGCCCCAGCTTCTCCACATTAAAAGAAGTCAAGCACAGGCTTCTACCATGGGAAACAACATCCCCACAACCAACCTTCCAATCCCTGTGGCGACAAACTAGTGGTGATGGGGACAGGACCAGTGAATCTGGCAGTCTCTAGCCATGAATCTGCACATAGGCAGTGGCAGTTTGATGGTCATCTGGCACCTGTACTGTGACAGGGGCGAAATTCGGCAGCTGCTTCTGTGACTGAGCAATCTTCTTTAGGATACCCTCTGCTCACCCCACATGGGGAAGGGGCTAGAAAAGGTGCCCTAAACCTAGGCTGTCTCACCTTCTCCTGGCTGGATAACCATGTCCAGTGGGATCACTCTCTCTGCAGTCGAAACAAGAAACAGACAATGATTTTTTCGACATGGAGCGTTCGTACTCTGATGGACAACCAGTATAGTGAAAGGCCAGAAAGAAGAACTGCTATTATAGCCAGGGAACTTGAAAGATGTAACATCAATATTGCTGCCCAAAGCAAGCAAGATGACCAGATGAAGGCCAGTTGAGAGAAGAGGGTGGAGGTTTCATCTTCTTCTGGAAAGGGAATCCTGCTGAAGACAGACGCATTCACAGCATTGGCCATGCCATCAAGAACAAGCTCATCAACCAGTTTACAGAGCTCCTAATTGGCATCAACGAATGCCTCATGACCCTTCGTCTTAAGCTCAGCAACAATCAGCATGCCACTGTCATCAGTGCATACTCCACGACACTTAATGCTGACGAGGATGTCAAGGAACAGTTCTACTCCAACCTTGACAGAGTTCTGACCAACACCCCTAAGGAAGACCAGATCATTCTCCTTGGTGACTTCAAGGCCAGAGTAGGGTGTGATTTAGATCTCTGGAATTGTAGCATCAGGAAGGAGGAGGAGGAGGAGGTAGGAAAGACAAACTCCAATGGTATCCTACTCCTGAACAAATGTGCAGAGCGTGGCTTGGTCATCATGAACACCATCTTCAAACAGAGCGACAAGTATAAGATTACTTGGAGACACCCTCGATCCAAACACTGGCACCTCCTTGACTATATCATTGTCAGAACCTGTGATCAAAAGGATGTCTACATTACGAGGGCCATGAGAGGAGTCTATGACTGCTGGACAGACCATCGTCTTGTCAGACCATCATCTTGTCAGATTTGTCATGAACATCTGGCTCACTCAGAAACATTGAAGGCAGCCAAAATCAATGCAAAGGAAATTCAACGCCAAGTCCCTCCAAGACCCAGTGGTTCAAGAGGACTTCCAGCAATGTCTCCAAGCAAGGCTCTCTGCCATGCTTGCAGCTGATGATAACATTGAGAGATACTGAAAGGAGTTCAAGACCGCCATCCACTCGGCATGTGCTGAATCTATTGGCTATGTCATGCGGCATCACCAGGACTGGTTTGATGAAAATTATACCGAGATTCAAGACCTGCTCAACCAGAAAAGAAGAGCTCACAGCAAATGGCAAGATGACATCTCATGCCAGCAAAAGAAAGAGTCATACCAGCAGCTCAAGGCAGAAGCTCAAAGGAAGATCCAAGACATAAAAAACAAATGGTGGCAAGACAAGGGGCAAGGGAGATCCAGCTCTATATTGGCAAACATGACATGCAGAACTTCTTCCAAGCTACAAGGGCCATTTATAGTCCAAGCTCCCATGGTCCCACTCCCCTCCAATCTCAAGATGACTTGATGCTCCTAAAGGGAAATAAAGGCATTCAAGCTAGATGGAAGGAGCATTTTGAGACACTTATGAACCACGAGTCATCTATGACAGACGCCACATCAATTCTGTCCCTCAACACCCTGAAATAGAATCTCTCACCAACCCTCATACCATCGAAGAAGTAAGACATGCCATCAAGCTGGACAAGAACAACAAAGCTGCAGGACCAGATGGCATATCGGCTGAAGTCTACAAGGCTGGGGGTGAGGAACTGGTACTAAAGCTCCATAAACTCATTCTCCGAATTTGGAACAATGAGGAGATTCCAGAGGACTTGAGGAATGCCAACACTGTTACCATCTTCAAGAAGGGGAGACAAGTCGGTGTGTGGAAATTATTGAGGCATTGCTTTACTCTCCACCACAGGGAAAACCCTCGCCCGTATTCTTCTGAACTGTCTTCTTCCCATCGCCGAAGAAACCTTGCCGGAATCTCAGGATTCAGACCATCTCGCAGGGCAACCGACATGATCTTCACTGCAAGGCAGATCCAAGAAAATGTCGGGAACAACATCAGGACCTGTACATGACTTTCAATGACCTGACAAAGGCCTTTGACTCCATCAATCATGAAGCCTTGTGGAAGGTGCTGGCCAGATTTGGCTGCCCTACAAAATTCATCGGAGGCTTCTGCATGATCAGATGACTGCCAGTGTTCTCCATAATGGTTCAAAGACAGACTCATTCATCATCCAAACTGGGGTCAAGCAAGGGTGTGTCATCGCTCCAACCTTGTTCTCTATCTTCCTAGCAGTCATCCTAGTCCTCACCAAAGGCCACCTTCCCACTGAAATTGACATTGAATACAGACTGGATGGAGGGCTCTTTAATCTTGGATGTCTCCATTCAAAGACCAAAGTTTACAAGGCATCCATCATTGACCTCCAGTACCCTGATGACTGTGCCAACCTTGCACACCCCAGGAGTGACCTCCAGTCTGCGCTAGATCTCTTTGCAGAAGATTACCAAAGTCTGGGACTCTCACTTAACATCAAGAAGACCAAGGTGCTCTATCAGCCTGCTCAAGGCCTTGTAAATGACCCTCCACAATTCACGATCGAGGGACAGACCCTGGAGACAGTTGAGCACTTCCCTTACCTCAGTAGCCACCTCTTTCTAACAGTGAACATCGACGATGAGATTCAGCACAGGATCCATTATGCTAGTACCTCATTTGGGAAACTGCTTCAGCGCATCTTCACTGACCGTGACATATGAAAGGACACCAAGATCCAGGTATACAGTTCGGTTATCATCCCTACCCTTCTTTATGGATGTGAAACTTGAGTGACTTACCGACATCATCTAAAGAGCCTGGAGAGGTACCACCAATGATGTCACTGGAAAATCCTCCGCATTAAGTGGGAAGACCACCGCACTAACGTCAGTGTTCTCGCTGAGGCCAATGTCACCAGCATTGAGGCAATGATCCTCAGACATCAATTTCGCTGGACTGGACACTGAGTATGGATGCCCGACTCTCAACTCCCCCAAACAAATTTTATACTCCCAGCTCAGTCACGGCCAGAGATCCTGTGGTGGTCAAAGAAAATGCTACAAAGACACACTGAAGGCATAGCTCAAAAAAACAGATATGAACATCATGAGCTGGAAGGAGCTGGACACCAACCGATCTCAATGGTACCAGAACCTACATCAAGCGGGGGCCTGTTTAGAAGAGGAACGCCTTGCCCTTGAAGCCAAAAAGAGAGAGCGTAGGAAGGAAAGGGAAAGAAACCCCAGCCAGCGGGCAGCTCCCCCACATGGAAACATCTGCAATTTCTGCGGATGAATCTGTGGCTCTAGGAATGGATTACTAAGCCACCTCTGGACCCATCAGTGAACCATGGTAGAGATCATCCTTGAATCGAAGGATCACCAACGGCTATGCAGATAACACTCAGCTATACCTATCTTTTGTGCCTGAGCAGCAAGAGGCAGTGTTAGTGTTTAATCAGTACCTTGCTGAGATCCAAGACTGGATGAGAGCCAACTGGTTGAGGTTGAATCAGATAAGACTGAGGTACTAGTGGTGGAATCTGGCCACCCGGGAGTGAAAGTACAATCTGGTTGAGTCTTTGGGTTGATCATTGGGGACTCCCAGTTGCTTATCTCAGCCAGAGTGAAGAACCTTCCCGCTGTTTTGGACTGCAGCCTGACACTTAAATCACAGGTGTTGACTGTGGTCCAAAGTGCATATTACCATCTAAGAAACATTGCCAGGATCAAATATCTGGGCCCCCCAGGTGATCTGCCATCTCTGGTCCACACCTTTGTGACTTCGTGGCTAGATTAATGTAACCCCCTCTACCCGGGGCTATCAGGGGTAGATCTTCGCTGCCTGCAGTGAATGCAGAATGCTGTGGCCAGGTTGCTGGCCGGTCTTCCAAGATCATGTCATATTACATCTCTGCTGTGCTGTCTGCACTGGCTGTCAATTAGATGGCAGATCATCTTCAAGGTTGGTTTGCTGACCTACAAGTCCCTGCACGGTCAGGTGCCTGATTACCTGCAAGACCGCCTGTGTCCCCACTGCTCTGTCTGTCCCCTCCACTCTGCAGACGAGGGTTTCCTGGAAATTCCCAGGGTTCACCTTAAGACATGGGGTGCACAGGCATTTTCTTTCAGTGCACCAACCTTGTGGAACTCCGTTCCTCATCATGTCAGAGATAGTCAGTCCATAGAAATTTTTAAATGGGAGCTGAAAACTTTTTTGTTTAGTCAGGCTTTTTTATCTGATTAGTTTAGCTGACCTGTTATCAAATAGTTTATAATCTTATTTATGCTATGTTTTTACTGGTTTTATGAATCTATTTTGTGAAGCACCTTGCGTCCCAATTGATAAAGTGCACTATATTAAATAAAGTATGAATGAATGAATGAAGTAATTCCTGGCATACTCCCTCACCCTTTTCTTATGTTTTACAGACCCAGATAAGTGCAGGTATATCCACCCATGGCATATCCTTTACTGCTACCTGTAGAGGTAGGGAAGGGCTCGATATCACACAGGTCACATGGACCAATTCTGTGCAGTGAGGCACCTTGCAGGAGGACCTTCTGGTGTGTTTATGTAACCCCCCTTTATGTCTGTGCTAACATACTGCCACCCCAGCCATGGGAACATAGAACAACCTGTCATCTCCCTATCCCCCCCATCATCTTCTCAGACAGGGTGGTTTTCTACAATTGGTACAGGTATGGTGAAGGGATGGCTACCCTCACCTCTTGAATAGCGTAACAAAAGGTCCTTTGGCATGTTAAAGTCACTCCCATGTAAACTGTGCTTTAATTATTTATCTGCGACTCATAAGTCTGTTTGAAATTGTGCCTGGGGCTTAGCTTGCCAAATAGCTATTGACGACTGCTCTAGGCATCAATTTACTCCCAAGATGAGCTGGTAATAGGCCCTGGAAACCAGTGGATCTTCAGCACTACATAACCAGTTTGATCTCCACTTGGTTTTCAACACAGCACCCTTTATGACTTTTGCCAGGTATACTAATGTATCTCTAGCCCTGCTAATGTACAGTTCTAGTATGTGTTAAAATATAGTGGTTTTTGCATTGTTACTAGCATTTGAAATACTGTTCATGGTGCATGATATAGAATGTATACTGGGTCCTGCTCACTATTTAAGACTTGCAATGGTCCCTCTCCTACCTCAGTTGCAAGTTCACAATCTAGGGGTCACATTCTTGACCAACAGCTGTCACTTATGCAACAGGTATCCTATCACTCCAGTGCTATGCTCACTGCACTGGCTTTCTGTAAGATGGCAGATTGACTTCAGGGTCCTTTTGACTTTTAAGGCCCTTAATGGACTGGGACCCCAGTACCTTGGTGAGCTTCTTGCAACCTGCTACAATATCCATGAGTTACATTCTACGGACACCGGCCTGTTGGTCATTCCAAAATCAAAATTAAAATTGACTGGAGATAGAGCTTTCTCTGTAGCTGCCCCCTTACTCTGGAACAGCCTTCCATGGATTTTGGATTTTCCCCATCTGTCACCACCTTAAAAAATAGATTGAAGACATGGCTTTTTAGGCAGGCATTTGCATAATATTGAAATAGCCATGTGTATTTGCACTGTTTATAATCAGCTGTAATATTTGACATGGTAGTCTTGTTTTATTGTCCTGTGATGTCTTATGATTTAAAAATTTGTTATGATTATGTAAAATACCTTGGTTTTTAAAAAGGCATTTTTTAAGGTTACATTTTTTTATTGATTTTATATTTCAAAAAGGGGGTTAAAGAAAGAATACATGCATGTTTCAATCTCTCAGCATCATCATACAGTCAGTGGTGTACAGGATATAAGGAGACTGGTAGAAGTGTGCATTACAGACACAATTTAAGCAGGTACACACCATTTTACTGCAGGAAATATATGAAAAAAATACCTTATTTGGATTCACCATCAGGGACCTATTACGTTATGATATAGAGGCATATATCTCCTGTCAGAGCGATGATCGACTATGATTCTCATCCTCTAAAAAGAAAACAGAACAAAAATACACACAAAGGACCCGCACTATACAGGGACAGTGGTAAACTATTTATAAACTATTAACATTGTGATGGACAGTAAGTATTGATAAAACTAACAGTGGTGATACAGAATGTTTGTGGCATCTAACACTCCACAGGGTGATTCTCCCAAATGAAAGTGAATGAGTATGTGGTGGGGAAGGGGGTTCAGCTAATACCTGCTTTTGGCATAATATATTTCATGAAGGGATGCCAACATTTATGGTATACCAAAAGGCAACTGTGGGCAGAGATTGTTAACCTGTCCATGTTCACAACTTTTGTCATGGCTCCTAATATTTCCCCCATTGTATGGACATGTTGACTGCACCAGTTACTGAGAAGCAGCCTTTTTGCTTGCATGCCTAATAGAGCTAACCATCTGTGTTCTAGTGCTGTCAGATGAGGAGCTGCAGATTGCAAACCTAATAGCATGAGAGGGGCAGATTGCGGAACCTGTTTCCTAAGAACCTCTGATGTTAGTTGGCAGACCTGTAACCAGTAGGTCTGTAGTGTAGGGTATATCCACAGGATATGGAATAAATTTTCCTTTCGCTTTTTGGCATCTCCATCATTTGACTGTGTCGATTATTTTGGCAGTGAAGAGCATTGCCAGAGTTCTGTACCACTGGTGCATTATTTTGTTTTGGATTAATCTGCTTCTAGTGTCTGTGTAGGCTGTATGAGCAGTCTTCCAGCACTGGGTCCATTGATTGTCTGTTAATATGATATTTAGGGCATTTTCCCTATGTCCCTGGGAGGTTGCTGACTGACTTGGCATTTTGTCTCATAGGGCAGCATGTATAGCTCTAGCTTGTCCCTTACTGCTGTAGAACCAGTTTGTAAGAGGGGGAGGGTGAAAGGGGTTTGCTAGTTTCTGATTTTATCCATTGTACTACTGCACATCTAATCTGTAGATATCTCCAGAAATCAGTTGATGGAAGTTTCCACTTGTCTCAGAGAGCCCCAAAGGTATCTACTGTATGCCTGCCAAGTTGCAATGTATCTTGCACTTACAAGATTCCCTTGGTAACCCAAGGTGGCCAGTTGATCATTCCCTGGTCTATCTGAATCCTAGGGTTTGCCATAGTAGGTCCTGGGGTAGCGGGTGAGGGTTGGAGGCTAGTTTAAGATGAATTTGGGCCCGACCTTTAATTGTGGAATCTATAGTGGGATGAGTGGCAAGGTGTGCATATGGAGCAGAATACAGCAGTGAGGTGAGGGTATGCACCCCACACTGAGCACACTCTATCTTTAGCCACTGTAGGTTTTCATCAGAGTGATGTCTAAACCACTGTAATGTTTGTGTGGTTTAAAATGCTAGCTTGTATCCCCTCCAGCCATGGCAAACCCCAGCCTCCATCTCTCCAGTGGGCCCTTAGTTTGTTACAGCTATATCTGTGATTCTGCCTCTCCCAGAGAAACTCCCCACAAGTTTATCAATCTTAAAAAAGAAGTTTTTGGAAAGGGAGGGTGGGATGTGTGATAGGACATAGAATAGTTTGGGGGCAGTTGCCATCTTGATGGCAGAGATTTTCCCAGTGATAAGTGAAGAAGTTTCCATCTTTCAAATTCTGTCCTGCATGTATCGAAGATAGAGTGCAGGTTTGAGTCTCACATCTGGGCCACATTGTGGGTTATTTTAATTCCCAGGTAGGTGATGCCATTTAATGCCTATTTTAGCCTGTGGGTGCTGATATCTGATGGTTGGCAGGCGGGATTGAGGTGCATGACTTCTGTCTTATCTTGATTAAATTTTAATCCAGACAATGCTGTGAAATGGTGTAACAGCTGGAGGAGGTGTGAGAGTGAGAGAGTTATGTTTACCTGGAGAACTAATAAATCATCTATATACATAAGGGCAGAATACTGGCACCCACCTATTGGAATACTGATGACTGCCTTCTGTTGCCAGAGTGCCACTGCCAATAGTTCTACTGCTAGGACAAACAGTAAAGGGGGGGCAGAGAGTTGGGAATTTGTTAAGACTCGGGCAGTGGGGCAGGTGTAGGTGGCCTGTATCCAACGATTGAAATCGTTCACCCAAGCCAATGTGTTTTAACACGCCATGAAGTAAATCCCACTCTATGGAATAGAATGTCTTTTCAAAGTCAAACACTAAGGTGGCTGCTAGTGTCTACAGGCCTTTAGCAACATGGGCAAAGTTAATCAAGGAGTGAATATGATCTGTACTATATCTGCCCTTCACAAAATCCACCTGAGATGAGTGAATTAACTGAGGAAGTAGAGGGTTAAGTCTGGAGGCCAATGCCTTGGCATACTGTATATCTTACTATCAACATTTATAAGGGAAATATGGTGGAAATTGCCCGGTAGCATAGGGTCTTTCCCTTTTTGGGGGAGTACTGTGATTATTGATTCCCTTAGTGATGGTAGAAGTGATCCTCATGTTTTTGCCTCCTTGTATACTTTACAGTGTATAGGGGAGATGGTTGGGGCTAGAGCTTGCAAAAATTACATGGGTAGAGCATCTCTCCCTGGAGATTTACCTTTCTTTAGGGACATAAGAGCTTTATGAATGTCATCCACCATGATAGGAGTATCTAGGTCCTGTGTCTGCAGTGGGGTGAGCTTGGGTATTTGAAGATTCTCTAAGAAGCTGGAGGTTCCTACTTGGGGATGAGGGTGTGTAGAGGAGTAGAGGGTGGCACAGAATGATTTCATTAAGTCATTAATCTCATGAGGGTTAGTGCATACTTTCCCAGTGGCATTCCCGAGTCCATCAATATGTCTTGCCGACTTTTGTTTTTTTAGTTGGTATATCAGGACCTCCTCCCTTCCCCCTCCCTCCCAATATCTGTGTTTGATGTGAATGAGAGCAATCTCTGCCTTCCTTAGAGGAGGGAGTTTATTTCTATTCTGAGCCCAAGAACCTTATGTCCAATAGTGGAGTGAGGGTCGGGATTCGGCTGGGCTTTATTAGTTCCCCTTCTACCTGGTGCAAATATGCCTCTCTGGTTTTTCGCCTATAGGCAGCAAATCCAATAGTTTCCCCCCCCTCATGGTGGCTTTGAAGGCTTCCCTGGTAGTGCTGGGCAAAGTGTCCTCCACTGGGTTTTCTTTGAAAAAGTATTGTGCTTCTTTCTGAACCCAAGGTAGAAACTCTGGGTCTTGTAGCAGCAGGGGATCTAGGCACCAGCTGGGGGAAGTGTCGGTGGTGTGCATGCCCCTCTCAAATTGCAGTTATACAGGGGTATGATTTGAAATGATCATGGGCAGTATTGTGGATCCCAGGGTGGCCTGTGTTATGTCAGGGGACATCAGCCAATAGTTCAAATGGCTGAGAGTTATGAACTTGAGAATAAAAGGTGTAGTCTCGATCTTGCAGGTGAAGTAGGCATCCGACATCCATGAGGCCTAATTCATGCACCGTATTAGCTACTGTCTGCCCTCCTCTGACATGTGTGTCTCTTTTCTGGTAGAACTTCTGTCTACAGTGGGGGACAGGGTAAGATTAAAGTTACTGCCAAGTGAGATGGGGGTCCTAGGTCTTTCAAGAGAGACTAGCTTATTCGCAATTGTGTGGAAGAAGTCTGGGTCTACCTCATTTGGGGCATAGATGTTTCCCAGAAAGAGGGAGCCCATCAGAGAGTGAATTAGTGCTAGAATCAATCTGCCCTGTGGGTCTGCCTCCTTTTGCATGACCATCCATTTAAGGTTTTTATGTAGAAGGATCGACACCCCCCCTTTTACGTGTAAGGACCTCTGCATGGAGTTCTTGGCCTACCCAGTCCTTCACCAGATATTTATGATCGCCTTTGTTAAGTTTTGTCTTCTGCAAAAAGGAGACCTGGGACCTTGAATGCTTGAGGTGTGACAGTACCCTCTTTCTTTTAGCAGGGGTGCTAAGCCCTCTGACGTTCTGGCTGTGGAAATTTTTCTCATCCATTATCAAGGTCAGAAGGTAGATTGCTTAGCAGGATATTGAACACACCCCTGGAAGACGGGTCCAGGAGACCCCTGCCTAGAGTAGGTTTTGGAGTTATATCATAAGGTTTCTGTTATGCCACTTGGAAGTTAAGATACAACAAAGTGGAGATTTACACAGTACAATACAGTTGTCCACAACTGTCCTTGGTTATTGGTATTATTAAAACATCTAGCAGCCCTTTGAACTTGTTGCTACAACCACAAACAAAAAACAATGGTAGAACTATTTACATTACCATGTACAAGGTCAAAAGAGGAACTAGTTAGGCCTTAGACCCCTGGGTAAATACCAATAAGGGTCAGCCCAGCATCTCTTGAGAGCTGGGTTTGAGGGGTAACTTCAGAAGAGCTTAGGGTTTCACTTTCCATATGATTAGACTAGAACCTAGGGGCTGGAGAGCAAGTGTTATACCTTCTGCATGTCCAAGGGTGAGGGTCACCAATGGGGGGGAGTGTTGCTGAAAATGATGCCTGCATGCTGGCAATTAACATGTGAAAAAGGGGTGGGGGGAGGAGAGAGGGTATTCTTTGTAGGCAGGGAGATGGGATTGGGAAGGAGATAAGCGATTTTATGAAACTGGGGTGGGAGGAAGGGGGGTAGCTGGGTCTGAATATAAAGTTATGTACCAACTTTATCTGTCAGCTGATCTTCCCTAGGAAATTCAGTGGCCTAAATTATCCACATAGCTGAAAATATTGTTATATATAGTCACTGATTAGGGCACATGTATACAGGCTTCTACCCCAGACATATCTCGTCAGTAAGCAAAGTCGGGGGGGGCGGGATACTGTCATAAGAAGGATTAGTAAAGATATGCTCAGGTCTAGTATACAATAAAAGTGAGAAGGGGGATAAAGGGCACCTGAGTTCAAGTAGTATTTATTTAATTAGTTTTTATTGACTGGGTAAGTGCACTAGACAAATTCTGCCTATTTTCAGGGGGAAACAGATGAATGCCAACTGACTTTAAATCAGATTAAGCTGTTGGTGGTATTTTTAGTGAATGTTTAGTGAAATTTTAGTATAGTTTTGTTTTCCACACAGCAGGGAGTCTAGTGGTCTGGAGAGGGTCATGAACATGTTGGGAGGTCTAAACCTTACTTTCAGATTCTTGACAATATTGGGAATGCAAGTAATCACAGACATGTTGCATTAGAGTAATAAACAAGTTTATTACAACCAAAGGGATAAATCACAGTTGCCCTAAGCAGTTCTTACCAATACAAACCGGGAGCCAGTGCTACGTGTTCCCTACACCTCAAGGTTTCTCTGTGTCTCTTGGGGTCTCTTGGGGTCTCTCAGGTCTCCGAGGTATAAGGCTTGTGCATTACATTATATACCTATGATAATTACTATGGTTACCAAAAGATAGAAACATTTCTAGTTACAGAGATAAGCCCTATTAGCTAAATTAGAGGTGGCTCCACGGTCCAAGATAACATTATATAATTCTGTAAAGTCATCAGTTTGAGAACAAAAGAGTTCTTATACAGAGTCTTACATAACTCAGTGCAGTGGTACAAATCACCAAAAGGTGGCAATGCCGTCTTACATATTATAATTACTCCAAGGACACAGATGTCCTGGCATCTTACAAGTAAGAAATACACAGAAAATACATAGCATAATTTATGTATTAGCAAGCAAAGTGTATTACAACAATATGCATTCATATCCTGACATCTACTCTTGTACGGTAGATGCCCTTAGCCCTAAATGTTAGTATATCATATACCTAAGTGCTAACTGTCTACAGTGTACCTCTGAGGGTACCAATTAGGGTGCAGGGACCTCGTGTAACATTCCCCCCCCCCTTGTTGCCTCCAAGGGCAACACAGGCAGATGTCTTGGGAAAGGACAGGAGCAGTGGTCGTTTACAAACCTGACGCGTGAGCTTTGTAAAGGAACTCGAGCTGCTCACGGTGTTGACGCAGCGTGCACTGTAGGCAGCAGAGCATAATAATTAAAATGAAAATTAAAAATGCTTGTATAATAAAATCTTTAAAAGTAATCTCTAACCAGATGTTAGTTAATGCGTTATTCATATCTCCATCATTAATCAAGGCGAGAACAGCTTCATTGGCTTTGGTCATATTATTGCTGATGTGGATGAGGTGTGTATCTTTCCTGTCTAAAAGTGATTTCAATATAAGTGTGAGTGGGTCTATGTGTACATTAAAGTATGGTAAGTATTCTGACAGTGTAAGCAGATAATCGGGGTTACCATCAATAATGTCTGCATCTAGAAAGGGGATGGGGTTATAACAGTATGTCCAATCACAGTCTTCTGGTGGGGGACAAAACAAAAATTGGGGTAATCAATAGCACATGTAACAGATCCATATGTGTAATGCTTGTAATTCGTGACCACGCAGTACTCGCCATCGGAATTATACTGTGAGCACACAGTAGGCAGTCTCCACTTTTGCAACTGGATAGGGCAGGTGTAGGTCGTCTTCTAAATCCATGTTGACAGGCGATGAACCTCCTCATGATAGGACTGGTAGAGCTTATCCGGAGCCAGAGTCGAGTCAAAAGAGTCGGTGCCATTCGCAGTGATGTCATCATCCATAGTGAAAGTCCAATCAATGCTGTCTGGAGAGTGACTACAAACAGGTTGAATAACATCAAACACATCACATCGGCACAAGTAAATATATTGCTTTTTCGCACAGCAATCTGTGTGCGGAGCCACCCAGGTATCCAGGAAAGAATGATAAACCAGTAGAGGCGGTAGATCCAGGCGTTCTCTGTAGATGTCTTCATCCAAATGCCCAATGGAATGTACCAGTGCAAGCTTGTCGAATGAAGCTGTAGTGGGATCAAAGCGTGGTAAGGAGACAGTGAAAGAAACAAACATGGTATCTGCTATGGAACACTTGTTAGCAGTAAAGCAAGGACCAGTATTAGGGTGTCTGATCACAAACCCCAAATTCCTAGCTGTACAAAGAGGACTAGTTAAAGTCTGTTGCATACACACATGGAAACACAGCTAGTGGTTTTACATCATGGACAATACCATTTGGAGATGCATCTATCATTTATAATGTCAGGTATTCTTCCAGATTCTAGATCACGGAAGAGGTTATTGATGGTAGTGATAATGTAGGAGCCATAAGCAGAGCACAGTATCTCTCTAGCAATGTATTGTTTATCTGCTTCTTTGTTGTTCTGTTGTATGAGTGCTTTAATGTTATCTTTAGAATCAGTGAATGCCTTAGCAATGGCATGCATGTTGTATACAGTGTATCTTTCTTTTCTGACTAAGGCCATCCACACCATGCAATAATGGGGGTAGTATGTTGTTGACCAAACCAGTGGAGAATTTGGCAGAATGACTTTTGATAGCAGCAATGTCTGCTTTGTTCCAGATAGACATAGCCGTACCAAAAAGGCCTGTGACAGTACCTGTTGCACCTGTGACATTAGAACTCTCAACTTCACATGTTTTATGTTTATGAGAGAGATTATCAGGAGAGGGCTTCCTCCTGAAGTTGCCTCTATGTTCAGTAGAGTGGACCCCAGCAATAGGGTCTTGCGTACGAATCTGAAATGCAGCTAAACTATCAAGCAATAATGTACTATAAAATGCTGATGTATTAGTATTGTGACACATACCAAACTCTTTCATATTCCAGTAAGTAAGATTAAACAAAACAGGTATACAGTATGCATAAACTATAAGTTATTAATCAAAGAACCTGGGAGGGCAGTGGCTGTTAGACCACTATGGGGACCAGGGGTATGCTTTGGACATTCCAAAAGCTGCTTGTCAGTGGGTGGTAACATAGAGAGGTACATGGCTGCAGAAGCCATGTGGTGTATAGCACAGAATTTTTGAGCAGAATCTCTGGACAAAGAATTACAGTATGAAGGATCAATTAAGGCAGTTATGTTGTACAAACCAGAATGTCTTAATGCAGTTTGTAACAAGGACAGCGAACCATCTGGGGATAATTTAGCATTGGGCCCACCTTGGAAAGTTCCTTTGGAGAGTTTGGCCACAGGGAGAATTTGTCCTTGGGATGTGGTTTGCCAATCAATTTGAAGGGTAGATTTATCAGGAGCAACAACCGAGGAAGTGAGGTAAGCATCGGAACCCTCCTGGACAGTGATCATACTATCTGGTATATTGATGGATACTCCCTCTGGAGGAGGTGCTGGAGGATCAAGGTGTCGGAGGTCCTGTACCGTGCCTTGGATGCAGCGGATAACTCCTGAGATAAGGAGACAATGGAACAAGATAGCCATCTTGTCAGTGTATCTGAAAAGGAAGATCAAAGATTAGTATGTTAGTATTATTCTGCCCAATGGGGTGAGGAAAAGTAATTTAAGCTCCTTTATACAGTTTCAGCTGGTTTGCATGTAACCATTTGTCAGTCAACTTGTTGTTGTGAAGGAGTCTAACCTGATAGACTGCCGGACTGAGCTTGTTGACAATAGGGTATGGGCCTTCCCACTTATTGGAGAAGGAGTGGGTGGGACGTGCAAAGTACCGTTACACGATCTCCAACTTGCCAATCCACTTCTTGTGTGTGTTTGTCAAACTGTATTTTGGATAGTTGCTGGGCCTCGCCCATGCAGTTAGCAGCATACAAGTGTGTGTGTCTATAGGTCTTTTCTGAGTTTTTCCCACATATTGGTCCACAGACACACGGTCTGCAGTGGGGGTATGCAGGTCAAACAACAGGTGTTCAGGTAATCTCATCTGTCTACCAGTCATCACCTCGAAGGGTGTGAGCTGGGTTGTGGCTGAGGGTGTACCCCTAATTGCCATAAGAAGTAATGGCAACAGGGAATCCCAGTTTGGATTGTCCTCAATGAATTTGGAAGCATTTGCTTAATCCGCCTGTTGGCTCTCTCTACTTGACCTGAGGATTGTATGGTAAGGTATGGAACTTCTGCTGAACTCCAAGGGTTCAAGGGATTCTTTCATCAACTCACCTGTAAAACTGGTTCCTTTGTCAGAATCTACCTTGAGAGGAGACCCCACCTGAAGAAAATCTGTTCCATGAGTTTTAGCAGTAGTTTCACTGTACATGTGTTAGTGGGAAAGCTACCCACTTAGAAAGAGGTCAGTTACCACAAGAGCATACTTATTATTTCTGCTGGTATTGGTCAGAGGACCAATTAAATCAATTGTATGGCATGCGAGGCAGAATGTCGTTGTGGTAAGAGTTTGGTATTTCGTTTGGTAGGGATGGGGTTGTTTTGCACACAAACGAGACAGTTGTCTATGTATTGTTTAACATCTTTGGTGATACCAGGCCACCAGGCAGTGGTCTTGAGTTGTTGGAGAGTATTTTCTGCTCCCTGGTGTCCACCAGTAGGGGTGTCATGCACTTGGTGCAAAAATTCAGATCTTAAATGTCTGGGGACCACCCACAACTTAGTGGTGGAGTCATCTGGTTGGAACCAGATGAGCTTGTCATCTGGTGACAAGCGCAACTTACCTTCATGCCTCTGATAGGGATTATGTGTAGGAAGTTTCTCGTCAGTACCTTTGTCAAGGAATCTAAACACCTCTTTAAGTTCAGTGTCAAGCTGCTGGGCTGTGGATAGGTCCAAGGAGGAAAAAGATTCAGGTTTCTTCCTGAGTGCTGCAATGTATACAGTGGCATTAGCCTCTGGATGGTCCATCATCCAGATGTCCCCCCCTTGGGCCCCTTCCTTAGCAAGGGTGTCTGCTGTGTCATTGAAGGCATGGTAGGGGTCATGGAGAGAGTGGGCTTTGACTTTGTGTACATAGAGTTTGTGTGCAAATGGTGAATGTATGTATATTATCAATTTCTTGTACTTCACTGGGCTGCCATCAGAGGAGAGGAAGGAGTTCTTCTGCCAGAAGGGAAGAAATTCTGTAAGAGAACAACAAACCAAGTTAGAGTCTGTAAAGATGGTATCCTTGGTTCCATGCTGGATGAACTCGAGGGCACAGGCCACCACTGCCATCTCTGCATACTGTGATGATGCTACACTACAGCGTTTAGATATTTTGACAGTGTTCCCATAAGGGTAGATCACTAGAATGCCCATCCCTGCAGTTTGTTCTCCCTGATAGTAGGATGCTGAACCATCAGTAAAGACACAGCACAAAGAAGTGTTATCAAGTATTTGTGGTGTGGCAGGGAGGAAAGGACCTGGATAGGGAAGATCAGGTGACTGTAGTGTACAGTCATGGGGTTCTCCCTGGAAAAGGAGGCCATGAGCTAACATAGATGGAACTTTAGTCGCTTGTACCTGTATGTCTCTGTCCTGGAGAAGAAGTGACCAGTGTGTCAGTCTGGTGTTAGAGACTGGACCCATCCTTCACTCTATCCAAGAGTGAAAAAAGTGTGGTTGGGTGTGGTTGGTGTTAATGATCAGTGGTGAGTACCCAATGATATACAAGAAGTGCTTGACAGCCCAGTAGGTGGCTAGAAGGTTCCTTTCACAAAGGCCATACTTCTGCTCCACTGGGGTCAAGAGCTGTGAGGCATATGCAGTGGATCTCAAGGTGCCATGCACCTTCTGAGCCAACACTGCTGACATGGCAGTGTCAGAGGTGGCATATTCCAGATGGAATGGTAGTGCTGGATTGGGGTTGACTAGAGCTAGGGCGGAGGCCAAGGCCTGCTTCAGTGACGTCACAGCCTGGGTGTGCATAGGGCCCCAAGTTCATGGTACATCCTTTTTGAGTAATTCATACAGAGGAGCAGCTTTCTGAGCAAAGTCACAAATAAAATCTCTCGAATAGTTCACCATACCTAGAAACCTTCGAAGAGTTGCCACACTGGTAGGTAATGACAAGTCTTGCAATCACTGTACCTTCTTCCAGGTAGGGCTTCTACCTTGGTCAGTTATTTTTAGACCCAGAAAGAGTACTTCTTTCTGACACAACTGTGCTTTTGCTGGATTACATTTCAGGCCTGCTCTCTGAATGAGAGTCAGTAGTTCATCCAAGAGATCCAGATGTTGTTCCTGTGTGGCTGTTGCTCAGCAACAGGTCGTCCACATATTGTAAGAGACATTGGGAGTAGATAAACTCGAGGTGTCCATCATGTGGAGATGGAACAGGGATGGACTGTTATGGAATCCTTGTGGCAAGCAAGTCCACGTGTACTGTCTTCCTTCAAAGATGAAGGCAAACTTATATTGACTCTTAAGGGCCAATGGCAATGACCAAAAACCATTGGAAATGTCCAGGGCACTGAACCATTTCAAGTCAGGGGTCAGAAGTCATAGTACATCTGGTGCTGATGCTATGGTTGGAGAACAACTGAGGGTGACCCGATTCAGTTTCCTGTAGTCAATAGTAAGTCTCCAGGTGCCTGTGGGTTTTTTCATGGGTCATATTGGGGAGTTGGCAGTGGAAACACAAGTTCTGATTACACCTTGCTTGAGGAGTGACTTGATCATTTTTCTGAGGGAAGGCAAGGCCTCAGTTGGAAAGGGTATTGCCTTTTGCCTCTCATGTGCTGGATCTGGCACTTCAATGACGGTGTGCATTCTACCACAGTCATGCTTGTTGATTGCAAACGCTTCCAAATGTCATTGCAAAATAGGTAGAAGCTTTGGGAAAAGTTCATGATTCTTGAAATCTATGACGTCATACTCTTTGTCATTGGCAGATATTGTTGCCACAACATGTGAATCAGGAATCAAAATGGTATGATACTGACCCTGAATCTGTATCAATAGCATGTTAGCTGGGTCCACCACACAGCCGTGCGGTGCAAGGAAGTCAATCCCTATGATACTTGGATGATCATGTAGTACCATTAGTTGGAAAGTGTGTGAGGCCTTTAGATGGCCTAGATCTACCGGTAAGGGTAGAGAATGGTATGCAGGTAGCCTAGTACCATCAACTCCTGACATCTTGGTCCTCCATTCAGTGGACCAAGGGGATGTGTCCAGGTGTTCATCATGTAGCACAGATACAGCTGCACCTGTATCTAACAAAACTACTAGTAGGCGGCCCCCGACCTCGGCCTCGGTGCAGGGCCTTCCGTTTGCATCCAAGACTAGCTTGTTTACAATCCGCACTGGGGCCTGTAATTGTCAATCTGTACTGCCGGAAGCATGCAGAGGTTGGGCCTGGCTCATGTGAATCGCTTCACCATGTTGCACTGATGCTATGTAGGGAGGAGCTTCTGGGTTCAGGCCTGAATGGGCCTGGGGGCCTGTACCACCGGTGTCCCCATGGTCGGTTGGGGCCTGTGTCGCTGGTTGTACTGCTGCAAGGGCCTGCGTGGGAACAGCATCTGCCACAGAGCGTACTTGTCCCAGGAGCTCTCAGAATTTCTGATTCTCTTCAGCTGTCTCCCTGTATGAAGGACCCATTCTCTGTTGTTGTGGTTTACCTCTACCCTTATGCTTCCTGTTCTTATGCCAATTCCGGTTCCCACCCCATTGTTGTTGTTGTTGTTGTTGTTGATAGGCCTGCTGGGGGTATTGATTATCAGCTGGAGGGGCTTGCTGATGTTGGGCCTGTTGGCATTGGGCCTGCCCTTCCACTGTGTAGTGCGTCGTGGCCTCCGGAGTGGACTCCACAGCAGCTACCTTTTTGGAACCAGAGCCCAGATCATGGGTATAGAGTTGATACACGCTCTCAGTTTTCTGAAGGATGTCGGCAAACCTATCCATATTGGGGTAGGTGATTGGCTCTACCTTTTCTCTCACTGCTGGAATCATGTTCCTAAGGAACAGGGTCTTGTATTCAATAAGATCTACATCCGCAGCTTCTTGTGCCAGGTGCTTTCCTGCTTGGTAGGCCATCCAGAGTCTCTGGTGGTAAGTCGCTGGACTTTCTTTTGCATTCTGCTTCACAGGGTATGCAAGCATCACTCCTACTACCCCTGGACTGTGAGCAGAAATGAGTTCAGCTGCAACATCGTCAAAGATAGCATTCCCATCCTGGCGAACTGCATTGGGGAGTTTGGCCCACAAACCAGGATCGATGGTCTAGCGTAGTATTTGGACCTGATATTCTGCAGTGAGGCTAAGCATCTCGCATTTAGAATGCACCTTCTCCAAGTGACAGCTGAGGTTGTCGGATGGATTCATCCGACCGATGCTGTCAGCAATTTGCTGAACAGAGTAGGCCATTTGTAGGGGATTAGTGGGTCGATCAGGCAAAGGTAGATTGTCTCAAGTGCCACCCAGGGCAGCTCGAGCTGCAGCTTCAGCCGCAGTGCGAACAATCCCTTCCTGAGTGCTGGCCCCTTGCAGAAGCTGCCTAATCTGGGTTTTAATAGCTTGCTTACTCCTCTCAGGAAGAGGTACATTGCCTATCGCAGTTTCAATCATGGTTTCTATCTCCTGCCTGTCTTCCACATTAATAATGGCTACCGGAGGTGCCGTCGGGACCAGGCTTGGGCCTGCTCCCCCCCCATCATGGGGCTGCCATGTTGGCGTCTTCCATGATGAGTGTCATGATGTCGCCGATGTGTGATATGGGGAGTTGGGGGCAGGGACCTGCCCTACTGTGGATGGCTGGGCATGGTCTCTGGGCCATAGTAGGGGCATGACTGGGCGTTGTATTGTGAAATGTCATCATCAGATAACTCTGCTTCTGATGACGAATGAAAGGAAGGGGCTACGCTGCCCATTGCCTTAACATGTCCAGCCAGAACCTCTCGCTGATGGCACAGTGTTGCCATCTTAGTTCTACATTCATTGTGACTCACATTTGCAACATCCATATCAACCTCATCTTGCTTTTGCTTTTGCAACACTCTATATGCGGTGCTCAATTCGCGATTGTCCCTGTAAGCCACTTCTAAATCATTACGTACCTGGTTTATCTCGTCCTGCAGCTCACCTATTTTGTCACTCAACTGAGCATTCGCAGCACTCAGCAAATCATTCATTTGCACTGCCTGGCTTTTATCCTGTCTCAAACTTTCAAACTCCTGCTTCAACATACACAGTTCCTGTTCTCCAGCTTGAGCTGAATAATGCAATAGTGAATCCTTTTCATTTCACAGAGTTTGGAGTTCAGACTCCAAGTTCTGCTGCAGTCTAATACATTCTGTTTCCTGCAAACCCATCTGTTGCTTAAGAGATGAAATCTGCAGATCAAGGGTTCGAAACCTCACTCAGGAGGCTTCCAAAGCAGTGTAGAGAGCTGCGACCATCAACTCTTTAGCATGACACTTATTGGTTGATTGTCTCATCTCTGTATACTGGGTTGAAATCCCCAGTATAAGGTTTTCAGATTGACTTGCGTCCCACGTGAGGTCAGCCCATCCTCCATGGGAGGGAAGGAAGTTCGAGACATCGAGTCTCAGTTCTGCGCAGATATCCGATACTGTGGCCATTGTGTGGGAGGGAACGAAAATTCAAACTGTGAAAAAGGCACCGTGCTGCGTATCAATCCACAGCACGAGCACTTTATACACAGCTGGGCTACTGTATTAGTTGTAGACTTGCAATTCAAAACTGCTATGGGGTGGGTTGAGATGGCATCGACCACACCCGAAAAGTCAGCCAGACTTTGCAAGTGACTACAAACTGGTTTTAAAACGGGAGAGGTGATACGAGAATGTACACCTACTGTCCCCGTGGGATAGGGGAAAGTCTCAGTAACAAGTGAAAACTTACAAACATCAAATATCACCTGCACACAGTTGCCAATTTGTTGGGAGGTCTAAACCTCACTTTCAGATTCTTGACAATATTGGGAATGCAAGTAATCACAGACATGTTGCATTAGAGTAATAAACAAGTTTATTACTACCAAAGGGATAAATCACAGTTGCCCTACGCAGTTCTTACTGATACGAACCGAGAGCCAGTGCTAAGTGTTCCCTACACCTCGATCGAGGTTTCTCTGTGTCTCTTGGGGTCTCTCAGGTCTCTGAGGTATAGGGCTTGTGCATTACATTATATACCTATGATAATTACTATGGTTACCAAAAGATAGAAACATTTCTAGTTACAGAGATGAGCCCTATTGGCTAAATTGGAGGTGGCTCCACGGTCCAAGATAACATTATATAATTCTGTAAAGTCATCAGTTTGAGAACAAAAGAGTTCTTATACAGAGTCTTACATAACTCAGTGTAGTGGTACAAATCGCCAAAAGGTGGCAATGCTGTCTTACATATTATAATTACTCCAAGGACACAGATGTCCTGGCATCTTACAAGTAAGAAATACACAGAAAATACATAGCAGAATGTATGTATTAGCAAGCAAAGTGTATTACAACAATATGCATTTATATCCTGACATTTACTCTTGTACGGTAGATGCCCTTAGCCCTAAATGTTAGTATATCATATACCTAAGTGCTAGCTGTCTACGGTGTACCTCTGAGGGTACCAATTAGGATGCAGGGACCTCGTGTAACAAACAAGGATCAGTCATGTACAGCACCCGATAATGTCTGGACCATGCAGGAGTAGAGAAAACAGCATACATCAGCATGTGCATTCAATAATGTCCAAACAGGCAGCATTGCAAGTAGTAATGCACATGATATTATGTCATGAGGGTGGCTGCCCTGCCATCCATTGAAGGAGACTGGTAGTCTCAGTGCAGACAGAAATAATATTGTCGTGATTGGAAAAGCAGTATCTTAAGGTAGCATACTAGGGGGAGCAGTGTCAGCCTCAACTGGACTATTTTTTAATACTTTTTGTATTGGTTTTAATTTGCTGGAATTTTTATTTATGTATTTTGTTTATTTATAGTATTGTACAAGCTCCTTGGTTTTAGAAAGGCGCTTTTTATAAATAAAGTTTGATTTGATTTGATTTGATTTAGACACAGATGCCCTCTGTAGCATGCTGTTCTGCTTACCTTTTCTCTGGAGTGTGGTGGAGCAGAGGAGGGATACAGTGAAGGGGTCACCAACAGTTGACCACTTCAAGGGGAGGGGAGAGAGGTAAAACCTGTATTGGGACCTATTACCTTGCAGTCCTAAGGTCAAGCAGCTGGGACAAACAGGTTAGAGTCACTATCCCTGCTGTCTGCCCCTTCCAACCACCACTCTCCCCAAAACAGTAAACAAAAATGAACTTATCTGACAGTGTTCAGCCAGTTGTCTTTTCTGTGGAGTCTGTTGCAGCCTGTATTTGTCATCTGGTCCAGGAACAGTGGCCTTCTTTATCAGGCTACCTAAATGGGGGGTCAGCAATGCAATGTTCTTGGCAGTTGATAGGGCACACTGGGTAATGGCTGTTGCCCATGATTTTGGCCTGTTTTCCTTCAGTGGTGGTTATTCCATGGAATGTGGCACAGTAGGCTCCTGGCTTTGATTTACTGAGGACGCAGAGCTAAGTGGGACATATCAGTTCTTTGTGAAATAGAAGCTAGTAACAGAGATCTCTTCTCCTTGATGGGTCTCACTGCAGCTTCTGGATCATTCTCTTTCATTAGGGGAGATCTTGTTTGTTATGTTTTTGAAGTTGCATCCATTTGCAGGAGTGGACTGGTAGGCCCAACAGTTCTTGGGTGTCCATATGGTAGGTTTGGTCAGCAAGCCCTGTGGCACTTACATCAGTCGCGCTGGTTTTCATGTTTGAAGATCTACCTCCCTGATTTAGTGTGCGAGGTGCTGTGAGTTCATCTGACCAAGTTCTGTGAATAAAATCCATAACAGCCTCCGGTGTGGAGAAAAAGTAAGTACAGTCCCTTTATGTTGGATATACTTGTTTGCAGAGTATTGCAAGGAGAATTTCATGCCGAGCTGGTTTAGGAGATGCCTTGCGTTGGTGTAATCTCATCTTTTACTGGCAAGTTCTCACCAGTAGTCCTGAAAAATGTGTATTTTGTTGCCTTTCCAGGTCAACAGTCTGATCTCCTTGACTTTGTGCTCACAATGAGATCCCTTGTGGTGAAACAGATGTAACCCCCCTACAAATGGGGGTTCCCAAAAAGTCTTCCTCAAGCTTGCCTAAATGCTCACTGCCAGGCTGGTGTCCTGCATTTTAGCAGTTTAAATGTGATTGCCAAAGAGTGCCTGTATAGCCTCTGTGTACTGTCTCTTTAAGAGCTGCCTGGATTGCAGACATAAGTAATCTGAGAGGGAGCTCTGTTGAAAGATGTAACTATTTGCTGAAAATCATTTAGAGTGATAATGATAATGTAGTTTGTCTAACCTGCCTTCTTTGCAGCAAGGACTGTTTTGTTTATCTCCACTATCTTGGTTCTGGACTGCGAATTGGACCAATCAGTACTGGTGGGACTTGAAATGGAGCCAGACTACAGGAGCTGTCTGGAGTCAAAATCTGTAGGAATTGTAGTTTGGGGCTTTTTGCACCTTTTTGCACCTGAAGGGGGTGCCTTTGTTGTGACTGATAAGAAGATCAGCCAACCAAACCTTTTGGATCTTGGGGAATTTCCCAGGCTGCTGCAGCTAGTTTCAGTTTTGAGCTGAGAAGTGAAGAAGTAACAGCTCAAGTGATTTTTGAGCAGCAGTTCTGTGTAGTTTTGCATGGGAGAACTGTGAAAGGGCTGAGTTTTGGCCTGCCTGTCTGCCGGCTGTCTCTGAGATGGAAAATAGAGTTTATTCGGACTGAATCTGAGTTGTGAGGACTATTTAAGCCACTGGACTGTGACCAGGCCTTAACCTGAAGAAGACTGAAGATTTGTTGAATGCGATTGGCCTGTCAGGATTTCCAGCTGCTTTTGCATCCCCAGTTTGTGCAGAGACTTTGTGATCATGACCGGAGAATGGTTTGCCTGGTACAGTAGAATTTCCTTACATGTAAATGTGCTGCGTATTGAAAGTGGGTAGTGATTTGGTTCCCCACTGTGTGAACTGTGTTCTGCTTGCTGGTACCGTGGAATCCTTTACATGTAAATGTGCTGCATATTGAAAGTGGGTCGTGATTTGGTTCCCTACTGTGTGAACTGTGTTTTGCTTGCTGGAAGCTTTATCCAGCCTAATCGAACTGAATCCGTGTTCATCTCCACTCGGCCTGGGCCATGCCATACTGGCCCTGCCAGACTACCCCACTGCACAGAGAAAGCCACTGACGAGAGACCTGCCTGGGGATCAGCCCCCTGCTCCACGCTTGAACAGGAACGACGCTTTGGCAAATCGTGTGGGCCCTGCTTCTCCTGGCACTCCAGATTAACCACCTGCTGTCTGGATTTTCATCCAGCCTGTGTCCAGTCTTGAGTATTGTGAGTAATCATCAGGGTAGCTCCCTGCAAAAACAGCCTAATCTAAAAGTCTGTCATCTGATTGCCTTGTTATTTTCTTTTCACGAACTGAGCCCTCCGGCTCCGGATTACAAATAGTGTGTGTTGTGCATGTTGTTTTCTTCCATCACAGGGTCCCAAGCAGCTGCAATGTTCCTGGCTAGTCCACCATTCTCTATCTGGGTACCCAGTGTGTGTGACTGTTTATGTACCCTGAAGTGCACGCATAACTGTTTGATTGATAGAGCCTTTAAGCAAATTAACCTGATTATGCCCCTCCCTTGTTCAAGCCCCTTAAATAAATCAGATCTAACTCTTTTTTGCATTTACCCTGACTGTGGTTCCAGTTTGTGCAAGAATACTGTACTGCTGTTATGTGCTGTGTATAACCTTGTTTTACAGGGGGTCCCCAGGGCTGGGCCAAAGGAAAGCCATGGTGGTAAGTGCAAACAGTGTGGGTACTTGTATGGTGTATCAGGGGTATTGTGAAAGTGATTATCGTGTATTGTTCCAGTCACTAGTAAGGAAAGAGGGAGGTTAAATTGTCCCGGAGGGCTGTGCCCAGGTTAGCTTGACCACTACCAACCCTGACCTCAGGGTGGAGGCACCCGTTTCAGAACTCAGGCCCCTTAACCTGCTACTAGCCAAGCAGGCAGGGGTAGTAGCCCTTGGGATAGCGCCACCTAAGGGTTACACAGAGAAATCAGACTATTATGGACCAGGGTTTATCCCCTGGTTTGGGTGGTGGTGCTAGTGAGCAGTGTGCTCGCTCTGTTTCTAAAGACAGTCCAGTGTCTAAATGGAGCAGTGTCAGGAGGATGGTGGAGAGGAACCCAGCAGGGTTATTTTGCTCTTCTTCCTCTGGTGGCTACGATTTTCTAAATCATTTACTTTCCCCTGTAAGTAATGTATGGTTCTATTCTGTTCCCTGAAGGCTGCTGTAAGATCTTTAATGGCCGTGTCATGTGAGGCGAGTTTCCTCTCAACCTGAAAGATATGAGCATCCATAGGATGAATTGCCATGGTGGTGGTGTTATTGGAGGCTTAAATGACCTCCACCATCTGCTGCATTAAAGCTGCAAACATTCCTTTGATTGAAGCTGAGTCCAAGATGTCACCTCTGGTTGCCATGTGGCCAGTATAGAGTAGTGGGTCCTCTCGGTGATTTATTCCGATAAGCAGCAAAGTAAGCCTGGAAAAATTACTGTGGGCTGATGAGTGAGAAACGGAAATCCAGATATGATTTTTTAAGAGCAGAAATTCTCCCTGTACATAATGATGTCTTCAGATTTACTCCATAGGAAGTGCAGAGGTATACAATCAACCAGCCACCTTGTTCAGGGCCAAGCCATGCCTCCCTAGAAAGGCATTTTGAAATAAATTATCTGTCTCTCTCTCTCTCTCTCTCTCTCTCTCTCTCTCTCTATCTATCTATCTATCTATCTAGCTATCTGTTAAAATTAATCATAGTCCCCAACATCAAGTCAGATTACACCCTATCCCAAAAACATGACATTGATTACATACATAACTTATAATGTAAGGGGGAATGAATTCACCAGTCAGAAGAAGGATTTTAGCTCAGTTTAAATCTTTAACAGCCCAGGTCGCCTTTATTCAAGAAAACAAGCTAACATACACTGCAGCCTCAAAGGTTCACAGGGAGTAAATGGGGGGAGGTGGACAGAGAGCAACAGCGAAAAGGCAGAGATACTGAATGACTTTGCTCAGTATTCACAAAAGAAGAAGGGGTGGTACCTAAACCAAACAACAGAAGCACTCTGGGCCAGGGGGTCAACATCTGTCCATTCACAGAAGAAAGGGTCCTGGAAGAACTCTTAAAACTCAAGTTGGACAAAGCAATGGGACCTGATGGGATTCACCCAGAATTCTAAAAGAACTAAGGGGAGACCTAGTGACACCACTGACTACCCTTTTTATCAAATCATTGGAGGACGGTGTGGTACCTGAGGAGTGGAGGAAGATGGATGTGATCCTCTTCACAAACGTGGGAGCAAAGCAGAGGCAGGAAACTACAGATCTGTTAGTTTGACTTCAGTGGTAGAGAAAATGATGGAATCACTTCTGAAAGAAAGAATTGTTGAGTACCTAGAGGCCAGCAGGACACAGGACCCAAGGCAGCATGGATTCACAGTGGGAAGGTCACGTCAGACGAATCGAATAGATTTCTTTGACTGGGTGACCAAAGTAGTAGACCAGGGAGGGGCAGTGGACATGGTCTACTTGGATTTTAGCAAGGCGTTTGACACAGTACCACACAAAAGATTAGCAAACAAGTTAGCCAGCCTGGGAGTGGGTCCCTGGGTGGTAGCCTGGATGTCAAATTGACTGGACAATAGGACGCGGAGGGTAATAGTAAATGGAGCACACTTTGGAGAAAGAGGAGTTACTAGTTGGGTATTGCAGGATTCAGTACTGGGACTGGTACTCTTTAATGTCTTCATAGGTGACATTGCAGAGGGGCTGGAAGGAAAAGTATGCTTCTTTGCAGATGACACAAAGATCTGCAACAGGATTGATACACAAGGGGGTGGAAAGGATGAGAAGGGACCTGGCAAGGTTGGAGCAATGTTCAATAGTATGGTAGCTGAGTTTCAATGCAAAGAAATGCAAAGAAATGCAGCTGGGAAACAGAAACCCAATGGGGGTTACTGACAACAACAAAAATGGAAAGGGACCTGGGGGTACTTATATCAGATGACCTTAAGGTAGGCAAGCAATGTGAGAAGGCAGTAAGGAGGGCTGAGGAGATTCTGGGATGCACAGGGAGAAGCATCATCAGTAGAAAGCAAGACCTTGTTGTCCCTCTGTACAGACAGTTGGCGAGACCCCATCTGGAGTACTGCATCCAATTCTGGAGACCCTGTCTCTGCAAGGACATAGACAGGATGGAGGCAGTCCAGAGGAGGGCAACCAAAATGGTGCAGGGTCTGCACCAGAAGCCATATGAAGACAGACTAAAAGAGCTTAATATGTATACCCTTGAGGAAAGGAGGGAGAGGGGGGACATGATAGAAATGTTCAAGTACCTCAAGGGAATCAACAAAGTCCAAGAGGGTAGCATATTTCATAAAAAGAGATGCGCAAGAAAAAGGGGGCAGAATTTCAAGGTAGAGTGCGGATGGCTCAGAGGCAACATGAGGAAGTATTTTTTCATGGAGAGGGTGGTGGATGCATGGAACAGCCTTCCTGAGGAGGTAGTGGGGTCAAAAACAGTGGTGGAATTCAAGAATGCATGGGACTGACATAAGGCAATTATTGTGGGTGAGTAGGAGGAAGTAGGCTGCTGATTAACTAGGATCTGCAGCTTATCCAATAGGTAGGGAAATGGGCAGGCTAGGTGGGCCAAGCAGTCCTTATCTGCCATCAAAGTCTATGTTTCTATGTTTCTAAGAAGGTGGTAACTGAGTTACTTAGATGTGCCCCCATGTCTGAAGCTGGGAATTCCATCCTGCTTCATAAAAGCCTTGAATGGAAAATCCTGCAGACAGCTAAAGACATGAGGGTACTAGGTGGTTGTCAAGTTTGACACCCTGGAGGGACAATTAATCTTAGCCAATGTATACGCCTACAATGCAGATAAACCGGCACTTTTCCATACCTTAAGTCAGACAATAGCTGATATGTGTGATCCCTCCATCCCTGTTTTACTTGGGGGAGATTTTAATTTGGTGTCGATCATTCTAGTGGCCAGATAGAGACACACACTCAAATGCCCTGGTGGCAATGAAAGCCATGATGGCTGAGTACTCCTTAAATTACAACTGTATACTAATCCACTCTCAAGAACTGGATTACACTTGCTTCTTGGATACCTACGCAACTTCAAATAGGATAGATTTCTGGCTTACTTTCCCCAAACTAGCCATGGCTAAGTTGGCCTCCTCCATAGCCATCTACCTATCAGATCACACTCCAGTCTCCTTTTCCAAGACCTGGGGTGTGAAACCCAAAGATCCATCTAGTTAAGGCTGGAACTCTTACTGCTTCAGGACCTGAATTTCGCTCCTGGGTTAGTCAAGAGGCTGCATCCTTTCTTCAGATCAACATCACAAGGGAAAACAGTTTCCTGTTAGTGGGGGAAGCCTTTAAAGCCATCATGCACAGCTCTGTCATGGGTACACCACTCAGCATAGGTGAATGAGGGAGGCAACTGAAAGAGCTGGAGGAGCATGATGAGGGAAGAAGAAAAGTTTCATAAAAAAGGAAGTAATCAGCATAAAAATACACCCTTTCTGGCGGGCATTAGAAATTTTCACTTGCAACTCAACCTCCTTATCACTAGAAAAGCTTAACTGGCTCTTCTCCAGACAAAATTCTGATACTGGCAGGGCAGAGAGAAGGCTGGGAAATTGTTGGCATACCGACTGTGTAAACAGCAGGTGGAATGCCACATTGCCACTTTACGAGATGAGAGCAGTTTCCTGTCCACTAACATACAAAGTATTAACAAGGTGATTAGGTCCTTTTATGAGACTCTTTATACCTCAGGTGTCCTGTTTGACCCTCCCAAACTGGATGACTTTCTTGGGGGCCTAAGTCTCCCCAAATTATCACCCACTCAGTCCAATGCTGTAGAAGCCCCTTAACCTTTTAAGAGATTACCTGGCAATTGCCATCTAGTCCCTGACAAAGCTCAGCATAGGGATGACTTCCCCATAGATTTTTATGTGGCACTGTGGCATATTATACCCCTGGTTCTCTATCAGGTGTACCAACAGGCCCATATTAACTCCCTTCTCCTCTCTTCAATGAGGAAAGTGATTATCATGGCCTCCCGAAGGAGGGTAAGGATACCACAGTAGCTGCCAGCTAAACAGGCCAATTTCTTTGATAAACACTAATGTTAAAATTTTGGCCAAGGTCCTGGCCACAAAGATGGAGTTGGTGCTATCCTGTCTAATACACACGTCCTATGTGGGTTTATTAAAGATCATAGGGTATCAGACAATGTGAGATCACAGATCTCACTAATCCAGGTTGCTAGCAGTGCCCCTACTCCAGCTGCAGACATGGCTATAGACTTTCAGGTGGCATTTAACTAAATGGAGTAGAGGTACCTGTACTCCTTTCTGGAATGTATGGGTTTTGGAACATATTTTGGGTGCTGGGTTCGGGTCATGTAACTTAACCCTCGGTCATGGTCCATACAAATTCTATTCTATCTCCACCCTTCTCACTACACTGAGGCACCCATCAGGGTTTTCCCCCTCTCCCTTCTAGTTTTTGTTCTGGTCATAGAGCCGCTTGCTCTGGCCATCAGGTCTAAGATGGATATAGAAACTCAGAAACATAGAAACCAGGGACATCAACAGAGTTGTACAGTTGCAGGTGGCTAATGCCTCATAAATAAAATCTTAACCAAGCTAGGGGGGTCCAGGGGCATGCTCCCCCCAAATATTTTGAGATTTTTAACTTAGAACGGTGGCTTTTCTTGCATTTTTATTGGCATTTTACGGCAATCAGGAGTTACTCTAGCCAAAGAAGCTGATAATCAAAATACTTTTTTTTCTGAAAAGCTACACACACAAACATCTCTGAACCACCCCACGTTGAGAGGGATATACTACATTTCACCTCTCAGAACTACTCCTTTCCATATCCGTAACATATGGAAAATGTTCTGCCCACACAGAGAAGGTCAGTTAAAGTAGAAATTTAGAATACTCTGATGCTGATTTGCTGAACAATTATATTACACTTTGTACAAAATGAAAAAAGGCTCTAGTTTCCAGTGTTTTGAGCTAGTATCTCCATGTCTGATCACTGTTCCACATATCGAGGGCCAATGATTGAGTTATTTGTTTAAGATGTCTTGAATAAAAGCCCAGCAGTGGAATGAAAAACAACTACAGATACCTATGAGTGAGGAAGGATCACATTTCTCTTGCAGGCTGACGTTTGGTGTGGGAATGAAGAAAACAGCATATGCACCTTTGTTACGTTTACTCACACAAATACGAGGTACTGTACAAGGCATCTGCTTGTCAAGGAGGTACATGGGTTTTTCCTGTGCAAGTAAACTTAACTAAGACATGTTGTAAAACAGACTGTGCAGTAGGTGAGTGGATGAACAGTGAGTGATGGCATGGGAGCTTGGAAAGGTAGGGCTGGGATATCTTGTTTTTTTTGTTAAAAAAAATACACAGTGTGGCTACTGCTTAATATTACTGCATTTCAAGCAGCAATAAAATATTACAGTGCAGCTGCTCCTCCTTAATATTTATTGGGTTTACAAGCAGCAAATATGACATGGTGTGGCAGGCTACCTCTCCTTATTGCATTTAAAGCAACAGTGTATTTATTTATTTAGCTTTTGTTAACCAAGTAAGTACACTAGACAAGACATTTGCCTATTTTCAGGGACGACCTGGGAGAGTACAGGAAATGTGACATAGTACAACATGATACACTTTAGGCAGTTACACAGAGTCAGGGAAAACAGAAGCATCACATAGTCAGTAAGTATACACAAATGGTCTGAACATATACATCGAATCACCAAGGCTGCAAGCAGTGCATTATATACAAATTATATACAGTACAGGTCCCCATAAAGTGGAGGCACAGTCGGAGCAGTACCTAATACATAGGGTGTATACACTGTGTACAGGACAAAAACCATGCAGGCAGGCTATACCTTAGGAAGGATGTTCAGTGCAGGGAACCAGGTGAGATTAAGGAGGCTTGGGACAACCACACGCTGAGAAGAGCTTCAAATAATTCCACATGGAGATTCGGAGGCATACATGGGAGGGGGAGGAGCGAACCTGGGCAGGAAGGGAGTTCCATAGTCTGGTGCACATGAGGCAAAATCTCCATCCCCCATTTGAATGCAAGTGGCAGAAATCCTAAGAACAGCAGGGCCCAGGGATCTGAGGGAGTATGAGGAGGAGGCAGCCAGCACAAGGAGCTCCACCAATCTAGGTGAGGTGCTGGTACCAAGGACCTTGCCTGTGAAACAGCCCAGGACACAATTTAAGTAACTGGGGTGGGGAGAGTCAGTTAAGCTTACTATACGTCACAGTGGTGGGTGAGATGAGGGGCAGCAAGTGCAAAATGGCAAATGTTGTTGTAGGCGATGGTCCACCTATAGAGGTGGGCTTTGGAGGTACGAGCAAACCAGAGCAGCCCATAGCACAAAGAGGGGAGGAACATGCCTCTAGCCATCACAAGGCGAATGGCAGATGTGAGGTTGCTCTTTGCATGATAGGCCAGACCCAGTTTGCAATTAACAGCTCTGCATACATTCTGGATGTAGAGTCCAAGGTCGAGCTGAGGGTCAAGTCTCACCCCAAGGTATCTGATGGAGTCGGTGATGAGGACAGGAGCACTGTCAAGACCAGTGATACATAAAGAGGCAGAGGAGGCCTTTATCTTGGCCAGGGGTACAAGAAACATGGCCTGAGTTTTTTTGAGGTTGAGGACCAGCTTGTGGGATGTTATCCAGGATTGGATACTCCTAAAGTCCTCATTCAGCTGGTGGTTTATGACCCCAATGTCCCGAGAGTGGGTGAGGATGACCAGGTCATCAGCATATAGAATGGACCTACAGTAGGAAGAGGTAGTGGGTAGGTTGTTGACAAATATGGAAAAGAGCTATGGCCCCAGGACTGAACCTTGAGGAACACCTGAGGACACAAAAGTGGTGTCCGAGAGCACCTTCCTGTATTTGATCAGCTGCTGTCTGCCCTGTGGGTAGTTGGTGAACCAGCTGAGTATAGGGGGTGGCAAGCCAAAAGACCTAAGCTGAGACCAGATTAGAGCATGGTGAACTGGATCGAAGGCTTTGAATAGATCAATGAAGATGGCACCAGAGAGTTTACCCTGGTCCATAGCAGTTCTGATCCCAGATACAACAGTGACAAGCGCAGAGGATGTACTGTGCCCTTTATGAAAGCCATGCTGCTCAGGAGACAAAACCTCGTGAGACTGGTTATACTCCGTGAGTTGTCCAGTCACAACTTTCTCAAGGAGTTTACTGGTAGCAGACAATATGGCTATCAATCGGTAGTTCTCAAGAATCATAGGGTTGCCCTGTTTAAGAATGGGGACAACCCTAGCCACCTTCCATATGTCAGGGATGACCCCAGAGGCTAAGGATAAGTTGAAGATACGGGCCACTGGGGAGGCAATATGAGAGGCACCAAGACGGAGGAGCTTAGGTTCCATGCCATCATGGCCAGCACTGGAGACAGGGGAGAGACTAGAAAGTAATCTCTGCATCTCTTGTGCCATCACAGCCTTGAAATAGAATAATGGGTGAGAGATGGGAGCCGGTTGTGGAGCAGGGTCCTGGTCACAGCTATCACCTCCACTGGAGGAGAATAGGGAGGTGAAGGCAGACAGGTCCGAGAAGTGTGAGTTAAATGCATTGATGATAGTAAGTGGATTGTTACAACTAATACCATCGATGAGCATGTCAGTGGCCTTACCATTGGAGGAACCACTTGCTATGTTCTTTATGTTTCTCCAGAAAGTCCTAGGGTCTTTAGCTAAATTCAGCAGTGCCGCTTTGCAGAATTCACTTTTGGTAGCCCTGATCGTTTTCTTACACTCATTCCTGAGCCTCCTGCACTGCTGAAATATGGCCTGGTCCATCGTGACCTTGAATTTGGCCAAGCACTTATCCCTAGTCCTCATGAGGGTAAGGAGGCTCCCGTGCAACCACTTGGTAGCGGACCCCCTTACCCTCCGCCTAATGAGAGGGGCATGTTTATCTTTGCAGCGCCCTGAAGGTGCAAAGAAAATGACTGACTGCAGAGGCTGAGTCCTGGGCATTCCAAAGTTACTGCTGCTTTAAACACATTAAGCAGGAGCAGCCACACAGTGTATTTTTTTAAACAACAAAAATCAAAACACCCCCTGCCTTTCAAGCCACACACTGCTCATCCACAACCTACATATAATTTGACTTTTTTAATTACTTTGGTCATACCTCTCTCTCTCTCTCTCTCTCTCTCTCTCTGAGTTCTGTCCACAGGCAAAGCAGGCAGCATTAAATCACACTTTGGCTCCTTCCTTAATTCATTCAACAGGTCTGGGAGTACGATTCAGTCTTTACTCTTTTCCTCTTCCTCACAGCACGGCCCCTCAGGACAGTCTCCCTCTCCCATCCCTGCTCTGCTCTGCTCCCATGCCTTCCTTCCTTCCAGAATCTGTTACATCACTCTCACCCTCTTTCCTGTGCTCCCTCCTGCTCCATCCTGGTTCCCAGACCAAGGCATGATGTGCATTGTGACCCCCCCATACCATTTTGTCCCTTCCCCTGTTCTGCCTCAGTGCGGTTTGTAGCTCTCTCCTCCCTGGCAGCTGGCCTGTGTGTTGTCCCTTCCCTGTTCACACAAGGCAAGACAGATGTCCACCTGTACCCAGCCCCTTGCACTGAACTGAGTGAAGCTCAAAATTGCTCCTCTGGTGCTTGCTGTGTGCCAAATAAATCATATTAACTATCCTGCTAGGTCTTGTCAGTGACAAATAAATCCCCACCCCAAGCTCTGAGCTCTCCCCTGGCATTCTGCAGAGTCGACTCCTGATCTCCTTTCTGTCAGCTCTCTGACTAAAAGCAGCCATGATGACTCATGCGTTCACGAGACTCAGAGTTTCATTTTTCTCCATTGGACTTCATAGGCACTTGATGAGCAGCTCACAAAGTCCAATGGAGAAAAACTAAAGTGTGCTCCATGCGGCGGCATTGTGAAGTGTTGTGTCTTTAAGGAAAATCATGTCTTCTTATTCTCTTAGCAGCAGGGAAGTCATGACTGTCATTCTTTGATGGGGGAAATGATTGGGGGGAGGACTTTAACTTTCATTGGGAGGCTATAGCCTCCCCAAAAACAGTCTGATGACACCACTGCCAGGTATATGATATCCACCACCTGGCCTGTGTCCACTGCCCTTGTGACCCATTTGAAAAACTCATGCAAGTTCATTTGATAAGATCTGCCTACCACAAACTCATTCTGTCCATCGTCCTGCAGACCATTCTCCTATATGTACTTCACCAGTCCCTCCTTTAGTATGGTCTCAATGAGTTTACATACTATTGATGTCAGGCTGACTGGCCTATAGTTACCTGGGTCATCCTTGGTTCCAGTATTGCGGATTGGCATCACATATGCGTTCTCCACTCTTGTGGCACCACACCCAACTCCAGAGATCTATTGAAGAGAACAACCAGTGGCCCCACCAGATCGTCTGCCAACTCTTTCAGAAACATGGGGTGTATTTCTTCTGGCCCCTGGTATTTGTCCACCCTCAGAGCCATCAGTCCCTCCTTCACTCTTTCAATCCCAATTATACATTTTGCTTCCTTCCCATTCCTTCCCTCCTTCTCCCAGCACAAGGTCATGATGTTGCGGATGAAACCATGCATGTCACACCTGCGCACAGATAACAACATGTGGCAACACAGCAGCGACACATAATGGCGTCCACATATAAACACTGTACAGCCGATCCTTCAGTTTGTTTCTTGTGGGGGCTTTGTCCCTCATACCCCATCGAATAAATATTCAACTCCATGGGGGTGTGGACAGCGTGGCAAGTTAAAAAGCCAACTGTGGCACTTAGTCATGGCCACATAGTCGAAACATAAAAAAATTTCCCAAGCAGGGTTTCAAACCCTGGTCTTCCCCCTCATCTACTGCTGGGTTGGGTTCTCCAGCCACTCCACCATGGAAGTGGCTCAACCGAGCACCCGACCAGCAATGGTTACATCCACTTCCTCTTTGGTATGGAGCAACTGGGGGTAGCAATATAGTTGTATCGCTCATATACCCCTGTTGCTCTCATACCACATGAGCTACTGATTGCGCAGTTCTTCATGCACAGTTTAGTCCGCACTATACTCACCTGGTACCCCTTCTCCCAATACTTGGCAACAATCCATCCTTTTCCTTTGTAAAGACAGAGCAGAAGTATTCGTTTAATACCTCTTCCTTGCTCCCATCTTTCTCTACCCAACCAGCCTTCTTCAGCCTAATAATGCCATCCTTCTTTCCCTCCTTTCACTTATGTAGTTAAAGAAGGGCTTTTCTCCATTCTTTATTCCCTCGGCTATTTGGAGCTCTTTCTGTGCCTTTAGGAGTGCACAGTCACTATAGTGGTTCAAACCCTTGAATGACTCCTCTCCTTTGTGGGACTTCCTAGAAAGAAAACTCCTGGAACGGGTACCCTTAAAACCAATTTGTATTCACCACTCAGGTTAATGGCTGGCACACAGAGTCTCGTGACATGCTCTATGGAGTAACAGTGCAGGGGATCAGCTCCACCAGGACCTAACCCACAAATGTTTTAAATCTTTGCAGTCTCTTTTTTATTGTCACAAATACCATCCGGTACCGTACCTTGAGACTACAGGAGCTTTTTGGCTTGATATAGATTCAAACATGGATTTTGACATCAAGCAAAGTGAGCCATTTGAAATGCCACCCAGACTTCCAGAGTGACAGTAGAGTCCCAAGCAACATAAGCCAGATGAATCTGTGGCCTCACCTGCAATTAGCCAGCAGAAGCATTAACACTGGAGAGCTTCTTCTGTGAATTCAGCTCTATCAAAGATGCCATACTAGAACTGTCTAGTGATGTAAAAACATTCTGGCCAGCCCTTGAGGAACTGAGAAGGAGGGTTGGAAATACAGAGGCCAGGGTTAGCTCAGTGCAGGACAGGCAGAAGCACCTGGAACCTGAGCTGATAACTCTGCAACAGAAGGAGGCACAACTGGTGGAAAGGGTAGAAGACCAGAAAGGCCAAAGCAGATGAAACAACTTGATTCTGGTAGCGCTACCAGAGCATACTGAGGGCTCAGACACACTATAATTCATGCAGAGATTGTACCAAAAGATTGCAGATCCCTCACCATATGGCCCACAATACATTATCAAGCTGGCTCACACAGCCCTGAGGCTCATGCCAGTGGCCAGAGGACACCCTCGTTTGATCATCTTCCGCCTACTTAATTATCTAGAAAAGGTGCATATTCAGACAGAAGTGAGAGAAGTGCAGGAAATACAGTGGGAGGGCAAGAAGATCTTCATTTTTCAAGACCTCAGTCCACCTGTGCAATAGCAACAGGCAGCTTACTGGGAGATAAAATCCAAGCTGTATGCAGCCCATATTAAGTTTTGGATGCTGTATCCTGCAAAATTGGTGGTCATGACAAATGAAGGCTTAAAGCAGTTTCTTTCAGTAGACCAATCCAAGAGGGAGCTCCCAGCACTATTCCCCAGTCTATTACCCGGTGGGCCACAAGGTGCAGGTCCTGCGCCATGAGGAACGACATGCACACTATGGCTTAGCACATCAGTGCAGCTAGGTAGCAAGGAGATGAGGGAGCAGCAGCACATTTAGCACAAATAATTCTGACTTGAGAGTGAGGACCATTTCACACTTGCTGGATGAACATTTTGCTAGACAATCCAGAAACCAAAACTTTGTGTTCCAGGTGGGGGTGAGTACTACCAGGATCCCAGGAGGTATGTTCATTTATATACTGAGTTTGTGTTGAGGTGTGTGACAGGCGAGAATAAGACATTGCAGAGAGGAGGGAAGGGGTCTAGATGCTGTTAAGTATGGTTCTAGCATACCTTATTGGCAGCGAATATAATGGTCATAAGACCAGGGATTTCTACCAGGAAGGGGGTAGCAACACCATGTGAATTCTGACTGCCAGATACCTTCTCCCTTTGGACATGTGTAGTAAGCACACCACACACCATGAGACTGAGGGGTACACAGGCTTGCCATGTGATGCACGGGCAGGCTGTGAGGTGGCTTTGAGATTTAATTTTTGCCCTGCAACAACTCAAGGCTGGAACCTCTATTCCACTGAGACTTTGGGACTTCTGAATGTCTGATCAAGTTGGGTTACTCCTACTGTTGTTTCATACAGTTAGCAAGTTCATACAAGGGTGCTTTTAGCCCTATCAGTTCTCTTAACACTGTTTTACATACTAACATACTAAAATGACAGCAGAATAGGCCTAACGGTATTTTGTGTCTGCTCGTTTGGTCAGCCCCCACCCTGGGAACTGACCTTGCTACCCCCCTCTCCTTCTCTGGCTTCTCCCTTCCCAGTCTTGGATATTCTTGCTGCACTGGTTTTTGCTTCCAGAACCCTTCCCCTGTACCTGTCCCACTCCCTTTAAAACCCCTTCACTGTCTCTGCCTCCACCAGCCCCCTGGGCAGCGCATTCCATGGCTCCACCACCATCTCAGTGAAGTAGCACCCCCTTCTTTCTCCCCTGAATCCCCCCCTCCAGCTTTCACCCATGCCCTCTAGTTGCCCTCCCTCCTTCCTTCCTTCCTTCCTTCCTTCAGAGCACCCTGACTGCTCCTCCCCTATTTACCCTCTTCATGTTCCTGAAGACTCTATCATGTCCCCCGGTCCCTTCTCTCTTCCAATGTGTACATATTTAGCTCTTCGAGCCTCTCCCCAGGGTCCCATCCCCAAGCCCCAAATCATTTTGTTGCCTCCTGGACCCTCTCTAGGAGTTCAATGTCCTTCTTTAAATGTGGCCGCCAAAACTGCATGCAGCACTTGAGGTGTGGCCTCACCAAGCAGTTATACAGTGGGAGTATCACTTTCCTCCTTCTGGAGGTGATCCCCCTAGCGATGCATCCAAGCATCCTGTTGGCCTTTGCCACTGCCCTCCTACAGGTCTCCGAGTTGTTCATCTTGACATCCACCTCCACCCCCAGATCCCTCTCAACCATCGAGACTTGTAGCATTCCCTCCCCCCCCACCAGGGTGTACACTTGGTCCGGGTTTCTGGCTCCCAGGTGCAGTACCTTGCATTTCCCTGCACTGAACCTCAGCTTTCAATTTCTAGACCACCTTTCCAGAGCCTCCAAGTCCTCCTGTAGGGCCACCCTCCCCTCCTCCCATCCACCACCGCCCCCAGTTTTGAGTCATCCACAAAGAGACTCATCTCACTCCTGATACCCTTCCTTATGTCAGAGATGTAGGCATTGAACAGGAGGGGCCCAAGAACCAATCCCTGAGGAACTCCACTAATGACCCTCCTTGGGGATGTGACTATCCTGCCAACCATGACCCTCTGGGTCCGGTCCTGGAGCCAATTGCCTATCCATCTGATCATCTGATTCCCCACTGCCATTTTTCCCAGCTTATCCAACAGGCCCCCGTGAGGAACAGAGTCAAACGCCTTGCTGAAGTCAAGAAAGAGGATGTCCGCTGGTCTACCCAGGTCCAAGGCACTCGTCACCCAGTCATAGAACTCCACAAGGTTTGTCTAACATGATTTTCCTGGGTCGAATCCATGCTGTCTATCGTCCAGGCACCCCAACTTTTCCAGGTCCCCCCAGTCTCTCCTTGACAATGCCCTCTATCACCTTGCCCACCACCGATGTCAGGCTGACGGGCCTGTAGTTCCCTGCCACTTCCCTTGATCCCCCCTTGTGGATAGGCACCATATGTGCCACCTTCCAGTCCTGGGGCACCCATCCTGTCCTCAGAGAGATGCTGAAGATCTCCACCAGGGGTTTCGCCAGGACATCTGCCAGGTCCTTCAGCACTCTGGGATGTAATTTATTCAGACCTGGTGCTTTCTCCATCTTAAGGGACCTGAGGGCTTCCCTCACTCTATCTACCATGATTTCCACCACCGCTACCTCGTCCCCCTGCTTTGCCTTCCCCCCTCCACCTGCCAGTGATGCCCCCCAGACCCGCCGATCGGTAAGGACCCCTTCCTCAGTTTCACTGTCTCCTCCCATGTATGATGCAGCCCCCCCATTTTCATTGGTGAAAACTGAGACAAAAGTACTCATTTAGTACCTCAGCCTGCTCCCCCGGGCCTTGTGCCCATCCCTCCCCTGTTTTAATCCTGCTAATCTGACCCTTCACCCTTCATTTTTTTCCCCAGTGTATCTAAAGAACCCCTTGTTCCCTCTCCTAATTTCCATGGTCAGATTCTGCTCTTTCCTTGCTTTAGCTGCCCTCACCACCCTAGTGGCCCTTCTGGCCATCAGCTCATTCCCCCCTTGGTCCCTTTCACTCCTTGAGCACTTGAATTACCTATAGGCCGCCTTCTTTCCCCTTGCCACCTCCTGAACCTCCCTGGTCCACCAGCAGGGTTTTTGGGCCCTACCGCATTTTCGTCTTACTCTTGCGCTGGTGCTGGTAGCATCCTGCACCCCCCTCCTGATGATTTCCCACCTACTGTCATTGATCTTTAACTATAGTTCTGCTTGTGTATTGAAGAATTCCAGGTTCCATGTTTAACGAGCAAAATGTATTTACTAGGCTGGTTCCATGTGGCAGCTCACCCATGGCTGTGTGAGGCTTGACATCAGAGGGAGGGTAGAATTAGTAGATATGACAGTGTTGTACAGGACCCTCCCTACCGACAGTAAGTTCACTGCCTTTAGAGGCACTGAAACACAGTTTTGAATATAGCCACATGAGTGAGTGGTGGCAGAACAGAACTGTGCTGATGCTCTGCCTAGACAATTGCAACAGCAGCTGAAGGGTCCTGGTGGGAGCAGGTTTTAGCACCTGCCCCAGTCAGTCACTGATCAATTGGGTAGAGGTCTGTTGCCAGGACTGGAGCAAAAGAGTGAGATTCATATTCATTGTTTTTTCCTTATGTGTTAGTAAGAGTATGTGTCGAATGGGACGGAGGGGGATGGTCTTGTTAATAGAGGATGCACTGTTGGGGTTGTGAATCTTTAGTGGGGGGAGGGGGATGTAGGCTTTGCTAGGTTCATCATTTTTCAATCTATCAACAAGGAAGGTGCAAATGGGATCCCATGATTTACACCTACGAAGAACCATGGACAATGCTTTTCATTTTATTTCAAGGAATATCAAGGGGGGGTCAAGCTACAGAGAAGAGGCATTTTATTTTACGCCACATATGGAAACTTCAGGCCAATCAATAAAGTACATTCAACTAAAAAAAAAACTTCAGGCCATTATAGTGTACTTTCAGGAAACTTATTTAAAAAGGAATCAGATTCTGGATTTTAGGAGGAAATTTTATTTATTTATTAGAGTCTAGGACTACAATTACCTTTGAGCCAAGACTCTTTTACGAAGGTTCCATGTCAGGATGAGAACAAACAAGCATGACATTAATTATTACAGGATAACAGATTATAGTTGTTTATCATCCTATGAATACATACAGATTAGGTGGTACTAGCAGGGGCATTCACAGGACAGGGATAACATTGATAACGAGAACATGGTGAGACACGAGAAGAAGATGCTGCCAGAGGCAATTGTCAAAACACACAGGAAGTGCAAGTGGAAAGTGCAAGTAAGAGGAGGAGGGGGGAAGGTAGAGGGGGAGAGTAGGGGGGTGGATGAGAAGGGACAACTGCCAAAAAGGGAACAGCAGGTTAGAGAAGACAGTCACATGTGCTAGAGGCAGAGAGGAATAGGTGAAGGTTAGATTTGAACAGGCCTAGTTTAGGTAGGGAGAAAATGTCCCTGGTGATACCATTTAGCCAGCTGGGAGCTCTTTAGGCAATGGATCCTTGTCCCTGTGAGGTCTGGCATCTTGGAATATGCAGTAATTGAGAGTCAGAGCCCCTGGTGAGGTGGGGATTCTGTGCAGGTTGTAGCAGAGCTTGAACTCCGGGGGGGGGGGCAAAGCCCATCAATGTTTTTTTAGCCATTATGCATGTTAGATACTTGATGTGGCTCAAGAGTTGAAGCCAACCAGTTTGGGCGTATAAGTCACATGTATGGGTGAGACGATGGGATCCAGTGATGAGTCGGCAAGCTTTGTTCAAAGCCATAGATGTGCACCTGAGTGCAGTGGTGGAAGCAGAACTGTAGATGATGAGGCCATAGTCAATAATTGAGATCACCGAGCTCTGAACTGCGATTCTTAAGGCTTCCGGAGTGAGGCATTGCCTATGCCTGTAAAGCAGGCCAATACGTGTGTTAGTCGCTTTGGCAACATTGTCAATGTGAGCCCCATAGGACAGATAACAGTCAAGAGTGATTACAAGGTATTTGAAGGTTTGCACTTGTTCTAGGATTGCACCTAGGCAGTTTGCAATAGTGAAGGGGTGGTCTCGGTGCTTGTTTTGCAAGCTGCAGAAAAGCATGGACTTTGTTTTTTTATAGTTGAGGACACATTTGTGTTTACTGAACCAGTTTCCAACAGAGGAGAAGCCATGCTGTAGCTTGCTTTGCAGAAGGTGGGGGTCCTTGTGGGTGGAGTGGACAACAGCATCATCAGCGTATAGGAGGAGTTGCTCCAGACAGGATTGTGGAAGTCTATTTAGGAAGATGCTGAAGAGAAGAGGCCCAAGGATTGGCCCTTGTGGCACTCCAGAGCGCACTGGTCTGGCATCAGAGAGAAAGTCATCTATTTTCACTCTTTGTGAGCAGTTTTCCAAGTAGCTCTTAAACCAGGATGTAGATTCAAGGGACAGTCCGGTATTTAGCAACTGAGAGGGTAGTAGATGATGATGGACAGTATCGAATGCCTTCGTCAGATCAATGAAGACCGCCTCCTGTAAGAAGGCTATTGTCTAAGGAACTATGGATTGCACCAGTGAATTCAAGGAGGGCTGAAGTGGTACTGTGACCTTTTCTAAAGCTGTGCTGTTGAGCACACAGGACATTGCATTTATCAAGGTATTCCGTAAGCTGGTCCGATACTATACGCTCTATGACCTTGGAGAGCGGGGGTAGTATGGAGATGGGCCGACAGTTCACCAGAAGGGCCCTGTCCCCACTCTTGTGGACCGGTGTGACAGAGGCGGATTTCCATCTGTCAGGGAACTGGTCGAGAGAGAGAGGCTGAAGATTTTTGTTAATGGTAGGAGCACCTCATCGAGGGTGAGGGCAAGCAGCTTGAGGTCAAGGGAGTCCCCACTTGACCTGGACCTAGCAATAGCTTTACTGATGTAGTACAGTTTGACTAATTTAAAGCAGAATAGAGGCCGGTTTGGAGATGAGTGGGACTTGAGGGGGAAAGTTTAGGGGTCGGCTTCATTGAAATATTCAGGTGGAAGAACAGAGCTGAAGTCAATGAAAGCCGAGTTGAATTAATTTGCTATGGTAGTCAGGTCCAGTGTTGTGATACCATCTACGACCAGCATAGTGGGTGAGGTTTTTGTCTGCTTTCCTGTAATTTATTTAATATTGGGTGGGCCAAGCGTATGGAGGTGGGAAAAGTACCAAGCAGAAGGGTGTGATTATTCTGCTGGCTGGCTAGATAGGTAGTGTTTCAGCTCATTCAAGGTGGCTGGGTGCCAGAGGGATGCTATATACAGTCACAGCTAAAGACATGGTAAGATATTTACTGAGATTTCTGTGATATTTCTAGATAAATATCCTGCTTTCTGCAGTTCCACAGTAGGGGCAGCAGAGAGAGAAACTCTTTAGAAATTTTGTGAAATTTCTGGAAATATCTGACCATGTCTTTGGCTACTACTGTACTGACACATGGCAGACTGGGCCAGATGGAGGTCTTATTAGGATCTATTTATGTCCCCAGTTCCGACTCCCCTCATTTTTGTACCACGCTTGCCATGAAGCGTGCCCTGTATGCACATCTACCAGTGCTGCTGGTGGGGATTGAAATCTGGTGTATCAGTAAGACCGGACAGGGAGACAACACAGGTGTCTTACATCAAGCCAGAGAGCTCTTAGAGAATTCATGGATCAACTCAGTCTGAGGGACCCATGGAGATTGCTACACCCTACCATGAAAGCTTTTTCATTCTGTTCACAACCACAAAACTCCTCTTCTCATATTGATTATTTTTTACTGAGACAGTAATCTATCTGTGGCTTATGAACATGCAAGTTGAAAACTCATGTCAATGTTGGACCATGTTCCAGTTTCCCTGAGTCTAGAATTTATACAAGGGGATCAGCTCCTAAAGGAGAAATTCTTCACAGACAAAATCCAACAATTTATTAAAAATTTCAACTACAAAAATATGGGACCCATCTGGTACATGGATGTATTGTGGGGGGCAGCCAAGTCATGTCTGTGAGAGAAATAATTAGACTAGCAATAAAATTAAAAAGGGAAAGGTAACAGAAAACCTCAGCACTACTGCAGGAGATTAGAGGTATTGAAAAAACTTTAAAGTCAACCAGTCAGGACACTACCTGGATGAGGCTACGTTGGCTAAGAGCACAGTATATGCCCTCCTACAGGATAAGGCAGAAGGGCTATTTTTGGGGGCCAAAGTTAATTATATAGGAAATGGTGAAAAATCAGGCAGCCTTATGGCCCTAAGGCTCCAGCACCAGAAGGCCAAAAGGGTAATAAATAGGGGTCTTCAAGAAATTCTACCAAGATCTTTATATGGATGAGTCAGAGGTAGAGGATGTAGAAGAGGCCTTACAGCAGTGTCTGGGAGATATGTAGTTACCCCAATTAACAGAAGCACAGCAGGCTGTCCTAGATGGACCATTTAGGGAGATGGAGGTCCAAGAAGCCATTCAGAGAGTGAACCTAGAAAAAGCCCCAGGGTCTGATGACTTTCCATCAAACTTTGATACACACTTTAGGGAGGGCCTGATACCCCTCCTTAAGAAAGTATTCAATTACATGTTCGTAGACATAGAAACATAGAATTTGATGGCAGATAAGGACCATTTGGCCCACCCCTAGTCTGCCCATTTCCGTACCTAACGGATAAGCTGCAGATCCTATTTAACTAACAGCTTTCTTTCTCCTACCCCCACTAGAATTGCCTTATGTCTGTCCCATGCATTCTTGAATTTTCCCACTGTTGTTGACTCTACAACCGCCTCAGAAAAGCCATTCCATGCATCTTCAACCATCTCTGTGAAGAAATACTTCCTCACATTAACTCTGAGCTGTCCCCCTCCTCTATCTTCAAATTGTGCCCCCTTGTTCTCGCACATCTCCTTTTATGAAAGATGCTACCCTCTTAGAATTAGTTGATTCCCTTGAGGTACTTAAAAGTTTCTATCATGTCCCCCCACCCTTCTTTCCTCGAGGCTATACATCTTAAGCTCCTTTAGTCTTTCTTCATACGTCTTTTGGTGCAGACCCTGCTCTGGACCTCCTCCACCCTGTCTATGTCTTTGCAGAGATGGGGTCTCCAGAACTGTACACAGTACTGTAGATGTGGTCTTACCAACTGTCTGTACAGAGGGCCAACAACGTCCTGTTTTCTACTGGTAATGCCTCTCCCTATGTATCCCAGTATCCCCCCAGCCCTTCTTACTGCCTTCTCACATTGCTGGTCCACTTTTAGGTAATCTGATATGACTACCCCCAGGTCCCTTTCCTTTTTTGTTGTCAGTATCTCACCCTCCCCCCTTTGTGTACACTTCCCCTGGATATTTGTTTCCCAGGTGCATTACTTTGCACTTCTTTGCATTGAATCTAAGATGGCATACATTTGACCATTCCTCCAACCTTGCCAAGTCCCTTTTCATCCCTTCCACCCCACCTTTCGTATCAACCCTGTTGCAGATCTTTGTGTCATCTGCAAAGAGACATACTTTCCCTTCCAGTCCCTCTACAATGTCACTTATAAAGACATTAAAAAGGACCAGCCCCAGTACTGAACCCTGTGATACCCCACTAGTAACCCCCCTATCTTCACTGTGGACTCCATTCACTATTACCCGCTGTGTCCTGTTGTCCAGCATGGGCTTCAGGACACCTCTCTGTGGGAAGTGATAATCTCTTTAATTCCAAAACCAAGAAAGGCTGATGCTCACCTGAGCAGCTATCAGCTCATCTCTCTTAATAATGTAGATTTAAAAATCCTGGTATAACCCCCCCTACAAATGGGGGTTCCCAAAAAGTCTTCCTTGAGCTTGCCTAAATGCTCACTGCCAGGCTGGTGTTCTGCGGTTTAGCAATTTAAACGTTATTGCATGAGAGTGCCTGTACAACCTCTGTGTACTATCTCTTTAAGGGCTCCCTAGACTGCAGTAATAATTGATCTGAGAGAGGGCTGAGTGTTTCCATGCTCAAGTCCCGCCCGGGCTGCCAGATAATCAAGCCATTTCTGCCATCGCTAATTGCGCAGAGGGAGCTCTGTCAGAAGATGTAACTGTTTGTTGTAAATCTATTAGAGTGATAATGATAATGTAGTTTGTCTAACCTGCCTTCTTTGCAGCAAGGACTGTTTTGTTTATCTCCACCATCTTGGTCCTGGACTGCCGAATAGGACCAATAAGTACTTTTGGACTCTAAAATTGAGCCTGCCTACAGGGGCTGTGTGGGGTCAGAACTTGTAGGAGTTGTAGTTTTGGGCTTTTGGTGCCTAAACAGCCCTAGAGGGGGAGCCCTTGTTGTGACTGACAGGAGGATCAGCCAACCAAACCTTTTGGATCTTGTGGAAATTCCCAAGCTGCTTGCTGTTTGAGTCAGATCTAAGTTGGGAAGAGAGGAAGCAACAGCTCGAGATAGTCGAGCAGCTGTCTGCTTAGGTTTGCGAGGGAGAACTGTGGAAAGGCCTGAGTTTTGGCCTGTATTCCTGCCTGCTGCCCCTGAGAGGGAGAAGAGAATTATTTCAGACTGAATCCGAGTTTGTGAGAATGAAGCAAGCCACTGAATTGAGACCAGGCTCAACCTGAAGAAGACTGAAGATTTACTGAATGCGATCAACCTGTCAGAATTTCCAGCTACCCCTAAACTCCCAGTGTGTGCAGATACTTTGCGATTGTGACCGAAGGGCGGTCTGCTGGTACAGTGGAAATTTCCTTGCATGTAAATGTGCTGTGTGCTGAAAGTGGGTTGTGACTTGTTTCCCCACTGTGTGTTTGAACTGTGTTTACTTGCTGAAGGCTGTCTCCAGCTCAAATGGACTGATCACCTCCATTCAGCCTGGGTCTTGCCACACTGGCCCCACCAGACTACCCGCTGCACAGAGAAAGCCATCAACAAGAGACCTGCCTGGGGATCAGCCCCCTGCTCCAAGTTTGAACAGGAATGACGCCTTGGAGATTTGTGTGGGCCCTACTTCTCCTGGCACTCCAGATCAACCACCTGCAGTCTCGATTTTCATCCAGCCTGTGTCCAGTCTTGGGTATCGTGAGTAATAATCAGGGTAGCTCCCTGAAACAACAGCTTAATCTAAGTGTGTCATATGATTGTCTTGTTGTTTCTTTTCCTTCACGAACTGAGCCCTGTGGCTCCAGATTACAATTAGTGTGTTGTGCATGTTGTTTTCTTTCATCACAGGGCCCCAAACAGCTGCAACACCAGTCTACCCCAGGCAATAATCCTGGCTAGCCCAGCTCTTTTCTACCTGGGTACCCAGAGTGTGTGACTGTTTAGGGACTCTGAATTGCATGCATAACTGTCTGACTGAATTAGTCTTTAAGCCAATCAACCTGATCACGCCCCTCCCTTGTTCAAGTCCCTTAAATAAATCAGATCTAACTCTTTTTGCATTTAACCTGACTGTGGTTCCAGTTTCTGCCAAGAGTACTGTACTGTTGCTATTTGCTTTGCATAAATTTGTTTTACAGGGGGTCCTCAGGGTTGAGCAAGAGGAATCTGCCCTGGTGGTAAGTGCAAACAGTGTGGGTAATTGCCTGGTGTACAACGGGTATTGTGAAAGTGATTATTGTGTATTGTTCCGGCCACTAGAAGGGAAAGAGGGGGGTTACAGTTTCCTGTAGGGCTGTTCCCAGGTTAGCTTGACCACTAAAAGCCCTGACCTCCGGGTGGGGGCACCTGTTTCAGAATTCAGGCCTCTTAACCTGCTACTAGCCAAGTGGGCAGGGGTAGTAGCCCTTGAGATACCACCACCTAGGGGTTACATCTTGGAGGCACCACTGGGATTAGCGTCCTCTAGTGGCCAAATGAGGTAATTGGCTCATTATGTTCAGAATTGGTCAAAAAATGGAAGAACTTGCTACGTCTAAGCTCAGACTCGCCCCCCATAAGCTGTTAGTATACCAAATGATGGGGTGAAGTGAGTCTGAGTGGTTGGATCCCTGACAGGCCCTCCTGTTAATGGATGTCCCATTAGGGACCACAAATGCTGTTATTGTAGAAGCTGTGGAACATGTCAAATGTTTGGGCAAAGTTGAAGTGAAGGGAAGGGATTCCGATCCAGACCATGGTAGTTTTACTCTCCTGCAGCTCCCCCATAAATCCAGAGAAGGTACCCCCTGTTATTCTGTACAAAGAGGCCTAGATGGGGTGAAGGGTCATCCACTAACACTGATCTGACTACCCCAGGTGGGTCCCTCAGTATTTGGGGGGGTTCAAGGACAAGCTGCTTAAGCTGTTAGCTTCTGAGGGGTGAACCGCCCAAGAGTTAGTGAAGGTGCTAGACCTTTCTGAAGAACCCACACCATTGCAGTCCCTGATAGCATCTTCTGCCTCCCCTAAAGGTTCCCCCATGGTCACCTCCCCTATAATAATTCTTTCTGTGCACCTGGACTCTTATCGTAAACTTAGACTTTTCTCAGGCACAGTTCCAGTGACTACTGGGGAGGATGACCTTGAAACATGGATGGACTATGCTACCCTCTGGTCCAAGAGTGGCAGTGCTCTGAGGAGGAGAAAGGAAAGAGACTCATGGAAAGTTTGAGAGGCCCTGCACCGGAGGCCATCCGCTTCCTACCAGCCCATAGCCCAGAGGTTACTGCGGCTGAATACCTCTCTGCATTGGAGGGAGTTTTTGGAAGCACTGAGTCAGGGGATGATTTACTGTGAAAATTCAAGCCTGCCAAGCAATGGAAGAATGAGATGTTGTCCATGTTTGTTACTAGAATTGAGAGGGCTCTGCAGAGGGCCCACAGAAAAGAAGGGGTGCCGGCTAAGGAACTGAATTGGGTCAGATTGGACCATATTCTGAAGTCAGCCAGGTACTCCAGTGTGATGATGCTAAAACTCAAGATGCAAGACAGGAAGGCTAATCCTCCTAAGTACTGTCACCTCTTGAAAGAGATTCATGAAGCGGAAAATGATGAAGAGGGCTGGGAGCCCTATGCTGGGGTTGTCTGTACCTGTCAGACCCCTGAGAGAAGTGACAAAGATGAGGCACAGCAGCTGAGAAAGCTGATTAAAAAATTGACAGATTTGAGGGTGAACCAACCAGCTGCTGAGGTGGCCAGAGATCTTAACCTCTACCAGGCACCCCCTGAGTTAAAAAGTGAGGCCCTGCCTAGTGGGGTAGGGATGCATGTTGTCTCTTCAGAAACCCAGACTGAGGGTAACTTATTGGAGGAAGCAAGAGGATTGAGAGCACTGGTTGAGGAGTTACTACGAGGCACATAAACCCCCAAACTTGCTGGAAGTCCAGAAGATCAGGAATGCAAGTCACCAGTCCAGGAAGGGCCTCGAGGTGCCCCTCATGTACCCAAGCAGGGAGAAAGTGCCCCATCACTCAGAGAATCTAAAGAACCCAATTTTTGCTACCACTGTGGGGAAGACGAGCATACCCGTTTCTTTTGCCGCTCACCGGAGAACCTGAGAAGGGTTACCACTAGACTATTAGCTTTGATTCAATGGAACAACAACCAGCTGCCAGGTGTAGCTGCTCAAAAAAGTTACTCTTCAAAGGCTGCTGCCAAGTCGACATCCAATCCTGCAGCACGTGAATAGTCCGAGGTGGTGGGCCCTTCAATGGAAACTACAGTAAAGGTGAACAGTGTATCCACCTGGGCCATGCTTGACAGTGGGTCTCAAGTGACTATTGCGTTCCAAGACTGGTATTGAAAGCACCTGCCTGATATGCCCCTACAACCCTTGGAAGGCTTGCATGTGTCGGGGTTGAGTGAGAAGTCTTATCTGTACTCAGGGTATATTTGGATCTGGCTTCTTTCCCTACCTCAGTGGCTGGAGTGGATGAACAAGTCGAGACACTGACTTTAGTGTGTCCCCCTACTGAACTGTATGATGGGGTTCCCATGTTGATTGGGACCAACACCCATATGTTTGGGAGACTGGCACAATTCTATCATGAGAAACAAGGGCGACTGACTGGGAGGGCCCTAAGAATTCCAGCCCTGATCAAGAGGGCCTATGATTTGCAACAGAAACCCGAGGAAGTAGACCAGGATGAACCTGTGGGGATTGTGTGGAAGAAGGATCCGGACTCTCTGGTATTGGTGCCAAATGCCCAGTGTACCATTCGGGGGGAAGTCCACTTCCGGAAAGATGTCAAGAACAAAATACTGATGTTGGATGTGCCAGGCGATGGAAAATTGCCAGAAGGATTATTGGTCAAGCCCAGCATCTTGCCTGCTCATGCCCATGTCTATGCACGACGAGTGATGGTCCAGATTCAAAACGTGTAAGATCATGAGATCTGGGTGAATAGAGGGTGCACCCTAGCTACAGTACACTGCACAGACACTGCAGTAATGCCCAGCAACAAGTGCCCAGGCAAGAAGGAGAGAATGACCCCGGACTTGTTTGACTTTGGTGATGCCCCGTTGCCAGTTGAATGGAAGGTTAGAATTAGCAAGACATTTTCCCCGAGAGACCAAGTGTTTTTGTTGAAGGAAGGGGGCGTGGAATGTGTCCAGGGTGCGAGCATCACATACGCCTGCACGATGAACGGCCATTTCGAGAAAGGTCCCGACATCTAGCCCCAGCAGACATAGATGATGTGAGAAGACACCTGCAGGAAATGTTCACTGCTGGCTTGATACAAGAATCCAGAAGCCCATATGCCTCTCCCATTGTGGTTGTGTATAAGAAGAATGGGTCTGTGAGGATGTGTGTTGATTATCGAACCCTGAACCGGCGGACCATCCCTGATCAATACACCATGCCCCATATACAGGATGCCCTGGATTGTCTGAATTGGACCAAATGGTTCTCGGTATTGAATCTTCGCAGTGGATCCTACCAGATTCCAATGCTCCAGAGGACCATGAGAAAACAGCCTTCATCTGTCCTTTGGAGTTCTATGAATTTCTGAGAATGCCACAGGGGATATCGGGTGCCCCGGCCACCTTTTAGCGACTGATGGAACGTGTGGTGGGAGATATGAATTTGCTGGAATGCCTGGTGTACTTGGATGATGTCATTGTGTTTGGGAGCTCCTTAGAAGAGCATGAGAACCAACTGTTTAAAGTCCTAGACAGACTGGAAGATTTCAGCCTCAAGCTGTCCATTGACAAGTGCCAGTTTTTCCAAACCTCCGTGAAGTATGTGGGGCACACAGTATCTACAGAAGGGATAGAGACCGATCCCAGTAAGATTGAAGCACTGACTACTTGGCCCCAGCCCCATAGTTTGAAAGAACTACAACATTTCCTGGGGTTCTGTGGCTACTACCGCAGGTTCATAAAACACTCTTCAAGGGTGATTTGCCCACTCTTGAACCTTACCCAGGGTTACCCTCCTACCAATCGTAAATACAAAAAAGGGTCCGTCAAAGTACCAGAGAAAATATACTTCCACCATGGTGAACTTTTCAGGCCCCACTGGACTCCCAACTGTGAAGCAGCCTTCCATAAAGTCATATACCAGCTCACCCATGCCCCCATCCTTGCCTATGCTGACCCCACCAAACCCTATGTGTTGCATACTGACACTAGTCTGCATGGTCTAGGAGCTGTGCTGTATCAAGACCATGAGGATGGTTTGAGACCAGTGGCTTTCACCAGTAGGATCTTGACCTCATCAGAACGAAACTACCCTGTGCATAAGTTGGAGTTCCTTGCACTAAAATGGGCCATTGTTGACCAGTTTCATGAATACCTGTATGGGGCAAAGATATTGGTGAAGACTGACAATAACTTGTTAACTTATGTACAGATTTCAGCTAAGTTGGATGCCACGGGGCACTCTGCTTTATCAACCTATGATTGTGCTGTCGAATACAGGCCAGGACTGAACCATATTGATGCTGACGCCCTATTATGAAAGCCCATTTCCAAGAGTGATTGGGTCAGGCTGTCTGAACCTGACATCCGAGCATTGTGCCAAAAGTTTGATAGAGATGAACAGATGTCTGTGTACACAGTGGACCATTTACTAGATTGCTTGGGCCCTTCTGACACCTGCCTACTGGCTGCTTATTGCCACTTCTCTACTTTAGATATTAGTGCACTGCCTCAATTTGACAATGATAGCATTCGGTGGGCTCAATCCCAAGATCCTATGATTCAGCCAGCACTTGATGCCCCGCATGCGAGGAAAGATGTGTTTTAGTTATGTTCCCCTGACTTGCAAACTACTTTATTGCTTAACTCATTCTACTCTATTCTGACTTTAGAATGTTGGTGATGGAACTCCAGGCTGTTTTGTTGTGACATTCCTAATGCACTGCACAGAATTCTAAGCATATTTGCACACATGTCAAACAAGTGTAAATATCTGGAAAACTACACGAGCTACTGGAAAACATACAGTGGCAAAGTTGTACAGCAGAATAAGACCTTTACAATGAGGGTAACCACTAAGCTGAAATCATTACACTTTTTAAATTATGGCCATTTGAAGTATTACATTTGTCACAAAAACTTGAAATTCGGTACTCAAATGACCATAATTTAAAAAGTATTAAGATTTCAGCTTAGTGATTACCCTCATTGTAAAGGTCTTATTCTCTGAACAACTTTACATTGGTTGTGTGGGTGTGTGTAGGCATTTTAGTTTTCAAGATATGTTACATTTGTTTGATATGTGCATTGTGTGCTACTGGGAGGGGAAAAAATTCACAGTTGGAAGTTTTTTTCCCATATGCCAACAATGTAGATATCTTGAAAACTAAGAATGTTACACTCCACAGAACCAGCAGTATTGAGTTGTTCAGGGAGAATAATACCTTTACAATGAAATTACTAAGCTGAACATTATATTTTTAAATTATGGTCATTTGAGTATCAAAATTTCAGTGTTTTTGTGACAAATCTAACACTTCAAATGCCATAATTTAAAAAGTATTATGATTTCAGCTTAGTGATTACCCTCACTGTAAAGGTCTTATTCTCCTGAGCAATATTGCTGCTTGTTCTGTGGGTGTAGCATTCTTAGTTTTCAAGATATCTACATTTGTTTGGCATGTGGGGAAGAAGCACTTCCTATTGTCGGATTTTGTTTTCCTCCCGAGTGCACTCAGTAGCACAGATGTCAAACAAGTATGCATATATGGAAAACTACAAATACTACACACACTGAACCAGCAGCAAAAGTAAACAAGTATATAGACTCCTCAGTTATCAGAGTTGTTAGTCTTCATATATATAAAAAATATGTATTTTTACCTTGAAAACCAGGTACATCTCATTAGTGGAAACAGCAAGTTCTCTCTAGCATAAGTCTGGAAGAGGGGAAGAATAAATATCTTGCCTTCCAGATGATGCTGTGTGAAGAAGCGATGCAAATCATGTTGAAGAATGCATTGTGCCTCTGAAGATAGTACGTTGCAGGGTGCAGATTTTGAGCACCACTGAAGTATCCCTCATCAACATCATTTAATATAAAGCAAGTTTCAAAGTGTGTTGATATTATAACAGTAATAAAGCTAAAAAGTTCCTAAAGTGAATGTTTTGATTAGCATTAATAAAATATATATTTCAACCTATGACGTTATGTGTGCGTGTGTTTTTTTTTGGGGGGGGTTCAGTTATGAAAACGTAATTTTTTTCAAATAAAAGGTACTTTATTTATAATCATACTAACAGTTAATTAAAAACTTTTAGAAACGTTAAGAACATCTAAAACATACAAACTGTCAAGGGAGATGCAGGAAAATGAACACTTTGGAATTGGAAGGGCAAGGCAGGGAATTAACTATTTACAAGTATTTACAGAAAGTTATGTGATTTTGGTGGGCTAGTTGGCTGTACAATGTACAGTTCTGACAACCAGGAGCACGGAGGGTTGAGGTGTTATAATCCACATCCTCATACCAAGTTGGCAATTGGGTTCTGGAATGAGCCCGTGTTGTCGGTGGTCGGTGAGGGGGCAGGAGCAGGAGCAGGATTGAGCCACTGTGAGGTGGTTCTCGTCTCCCAGGGAGGGATGTGGGGTTCCCTCGACACTTGCATACAATCAGGTGGAGGACAGATGGTACTTGAGGTCAAGGGGCAGCCCAATGATAAGTAGTGGTACAGTTGAAGTGAATGCGCCAGTACCTGGAATGCGTGCACGCCTCCAAGCACAGGCATCACTGTTACTGCCAGTGTCCAGGGTAAAGAGATAACTATGGGGCAAAGAAAAGGTACATAAAGAAAATATGCCATCTCGGTGGAGCTGAGGGTTGCGGCATCTAGCCTTACCTCGTGTCACGATGGCAAACTGGGTTTGGGAACGACCTTGGGTGACTGGGCATCTGGCTGTGGGGGAGGGTAAGAGCAGGATTGCCCTCTCCTTGGGTGGACGCTGTCCATCCCATAGTCCTGCCACCATCAGGTGGAGGTCCAGTGGTGGCGAGGCAAGAGGGGCAGCCAGTACGGTGGGTGCCCTGCAGAGTTGGCGGTGTGTGCCTCCGCTTATTGGCTATGTCAAGCGCCCTGATGCATGAGGGAAGGAAGAAAAATGGGGAAAATTATAAATTCAAATTAAAAAAAAATTAAACAAACCCTTACGTCTAGCCTCCAAAAAATTGTCATATACAGTAATGATTCCACTTTTCAGTCTTTTCTGCTTATGTTGTGACTAGCCCACTCCCTACTTCCCTGCTCATTACACACTTTTGCTGTCATGCTTCTGAAAGCTGCTGAGGTGTGGTACCTAGAAAGCATTCCACACAAAGGGTAACTTCACATGCAAGGCACATATGGATGGATTCGGACCTTTTCTTCTTCCTGCTGCAGTTTTTGCATCATCGTTTTGGGGCCTTCACTGGAAAGTGCAGTCCTTGGTTTACTGCAGATAGTTCAGCAGATGGAGCAGAGAAGCATTTTCTTTTGTGGCAGCTGTATCCTCCAATCAGATGTTTAGTCAGTTGTTTTCTGAAGTTGAGTTGGGTGACTGGTTTCAGTGTTCCGGTCTTGGTCTTCATCTGATGATTAACAGATTCACTGAAGAGAATGAATGCATTTGCCACACATACATCAAATAGGTACCAGAACAAATAGTGCCACCACTTGTTCGTTTTGCATTGACTTGGATATTGTGTTTGCAGTTGGTCTGCAACATCGACCCCATTCATGTATGAGTTGTATGCAGAGATGACTTCCGGACACGGAACTGGAAATGACAGATCCATTCTTATTGCCGCCTGTTTACAGTGGTGTTTCTTCGCTGGGTCATGGCTTGTAGATACAAGGAACACTGGCTTGTTGTCACGCCAGGCTGTCGCCACCAATGGCTCCTGTTGAAGCTGTTGGAACTCCTTTGTTTTGAAAGTTTTTTATCAAACTGTTTTGGCCACCCGAACGGTTAAAGCACTGTACACAGCTATATCACATCTTGTTCTCGCGATATCCACAGCCAGCAGTACACTAGTGAAAAATTGATCATGGTACACATGATGATATTTACCAGTGATATTTTGAGTTAAGTCCTTCACCACACGTGGCTCCAAGTCCTGTTTCAGTGGTGCCTCTAACCTTGCCTGTATACATCTGAAACTCATTGACATGCATTGTGAGGGTCAGCTTTTGTCCATACCTTTAATGCTATATTTCTGCAGCTTGTTGCAGATGTACATGAAGAACAAGTGGTCTTCTGAATCCAATCATTGCTTCATCGATGGAGACCCCACTGTGAGGGCGGTACTCTCCTGGCTTATGCCGCTAGTACACTGTCAGATTCAGTGCATGGTATATTCGGTCAGTGCTATTGTCCAGGTGGAGGATTTCCACACTGTGGTTCAAGTGGAAGTACTGGTGGATTTTTCAAAGCCAATATGTATTTTACCTTGAAAACCAGGTACATCTCATTAGTAGAAACAGCAGCCCAGCACAAGTCTGGAAGAGGGAAGAATAAATATCTTACCTTTCCAGATGATGCTGTGCAAGAAGCGATGCAAATCATGTTGAAGAATGCATTGTGCCTCTGAAGATAGTACGTTTGCGGGTGCAGATTTTGAGCACCACTGAAGTATCCCTCATCAACATCATTCAATATAAAGCAAGTTTCAAAGTGTGTTGATATTATAACAGTAATAAAGCTAAAAAGTTCCTAAAATGAATGTTTTGATTAGCATTAATAAAATATATATTTCAACCTATGATGCTATGTGTGTGTGTGTTTTTTTGGGGGGGGGGTTCAGTTATGAAAACGTAATTTTTTTCAAATAAAAGGTACTTTATTTATAATCATACTAGCAGTTAATTAAAAACTTTTAGAAACGTTAATAACATCTAAAACATACAAACTGTCAGGGGAGATGCAGGAAAATGAACACTTTGGAATTGGAAGGGCAAGGCAGGGAATTAACTATTTACAAGTATTTACAGAAAGTTTATGTGGATTTGGGTGGGCCAGTTGGCTGTACAATGTACAGTTCTGACAACCAGGGAGCACGGAGGGTTGAGGTGCTACAATCCACACCTCACACCAAGTTGGCAACTCGGGTTCTGGAATGAGCCCTGGCTGTTGGTGGTCAGCGGGAAGGGGGCAGGAGCAGGAACAGGATTGAGCCACAGTGAGGTGGTTCTCATCTCCCAGGGAGGGATGTGGGGTTCCCTCGACACTTGCATACAATCCGGTGGAGGACAGATGGTACTTCAGGCTAAAGGGGAGCCCAGTGATAACCAGTGGTGCAGTTGAAGTGAATGCGCCAGTACCCGGAATGCGTGCAGGCCTCCAAGCGCAGGCATCACTGTTATTGCCAGTGTCCATGGTAAAGGGATAACAATGGGGCAAAGAAAAGGTACATAAAAAATATGCCATCCCGGTGGAGCTGAGGGTTGCAGCATCTAGCCTTACCTCGCATCATGATGGCAAACTGGGTTTGGGAACGACCTTGGGTGACTGGGGATCTGGCCGTGGGGGAGGGTAAGAGCAGGATTGACCTCTCCTTGGGTGGACGCGGTCCCTTCCATAGTCCTGCCACCATCGGGTGGAGGTGCGGTGGTGGCGGAGGCAGAGAGGGGCAGCCAGTACGGTGGGGTGCTCTGCAGTGGCTGGTGTGTGTGTGCCTCCACACACGTATGTCAAGCGCCCCCGATGCATGAGGGAAAGGAAGAAAAATTGGGGAAAAAGGTATAAATTGCAAATTAAAAAAAATTAAACAAACCCTTACGTCTAGCCCCCCAAAAAATTGCAATATACAGTAATGATTCCACTTTTCAGTCTTTTCTGGTTATGCTGTGACTCAGCCCACTCCCTACTCCCTTGCTATTACACACTTTGCTGTCATGCTTCTCTGAAAGCTGCTGAGGTGTGGTACTCTAGAAAGCATTCCACACAAAGGGTAACTTCACATGCCAGGCACATATGGATGGATTCGGACCTTTCTTCTTCCTGCTGCAGTTTTTGCATCGTCGTTTTGGGGCCTTCACTGGAAAGTGCAGTCCTTGGTTTACTGCAGATAGTTCAGCAGATGGAGCAGAGAAGCATTTTCTTTATGGCAGCTGTATCCTCCCATCAGATGTTTAGTCAGTTGTTTTCTGAATCGAGTTGGGTGACTGGTTTCAGTGTTCGGTCTTGGTCTTCATCTGATGATTAACAGATTCACGGAAGAGAATGAATGCATTTGCCACACATACATCAAATAGGTACCAGAACAAATAGTGCCACCACTTGTTCGTTTTGCGTTGACTTGGATATTGTGTTGCAGTTGGTCTGCAACATCGACCCCATTCATGTATGAGTTGTATGCAGAGATGACTTCTGGACATGGAACTGGAATGACAGACCCATTCTTTTGCCGCCTGTTTACAGTGGTGTTCTCTTTCGTTGGGTCATGGCTTGTAGATAAAAGAAACACTGGCTTGCTGTCACGCCAGGCTGTCGCCACCAATGGCCCCTGTTGAAGCTGTGGAACTCTCCTTCTGTTTTTGAAAGTTTTTTATCAAACTGTTTTGGCCACCCAGAACGGTTGAGTGCGCACCATGCCACAGCTATATACACCTTGTTCTTGCATATCCAAAGCCAGCGGTACACTAGTGAAAAATTATCATGGTACACATGATGATATTTACCAGTGATACTTGAGTTAAGTCCTTCACCACACGTGCTCCAGTCCTGTTTCAGTGGTGCGTCAACCTTGTCTGTATACACCTGAAACTCATTGACATATGCATTGTGAGGGTCAGCTCTTGTCCATACCTTAATGCCATATTTCTGCGGCTTGTTGCAGATGTACTGGCGAAAGGACAAGTGGCCTCTGAAGCCAATCATTGCTTCATCGATGGAGACCTCACGGTGAGGGCGGTACTCTCTCATGCATGCCACTAGTACACTGTCATAGACAGTGCGCACATGGTGTATTCGGTCAGTGTTGCGTTGTCCAGGTGGAGGATTTCCCACACTGTGGTTCAAGTGGAAGTACTGGTGGATTTTTCAAAGCTCTCTGGGCATCAACTTTGAGAAAAAAGTTCCCAAACACGCTGTCTGTACTCCAATACATGCGATACTGTGGTACTTTTATGACAGACATATACACATGCATGCCCAGGAAAACACGTATGTCCTCAGCAGTTACCGGTGTCCATTTGCTGTCTGCTTTCCCAGCTGTAGCCTGCTTCCCCTCACTGTACCTGTTTGTTTCTACAGCCATCACTTCATACAGCTCAGGAGCAAAAAGAAGGTGGAAGAAATCAAGTTCGGATTTTTCTGCTGCCAGCTGTGTCGCAGGACCAACCTTCTCAGTAAATTCATGGACTATAAATGGGGTGAGGGATGTAGTCCACATCGGTGCAGCAGTCACGTGTGCAGGATCAGCCATGGAACCCTCTTCACCTTCATTTTCACCTTCAGAGTCATCACTTTCGTCATGCAACACATCAGCGTCGATGTCAGAGTCGTCATGCCTGAAAGTGATCATCAATCTCACTCTCGTAAAACAAGAAACTCTTCTTCTTCATTTTCACTTGAAGAGACGCTGAAATCTAGTGGAAAGATTTTCTGTAAGAAGCTTTAGCATCCTAACCTCAGCTGCAGTAAAACCACGAAAATCCTCTCCCTCACTGGAGGAATCATCAAATACAGATGGAAGATGGCTCATGATGTCAAGAAAACTGAATTTTTTCCACAGACCAACAAAGTAGAACTAGCTCTATCAGTGCCTTCACAGACAATGATGGAGAACAGGATAGATTTGGCGGGAAAACAGATAGTGAGTGAAACATAACATGTGCAAAAAAAATTATTTTCACACATGTACATATATGTGTTATATTATATATAACTATCTATATATAGTTTGTGTGAAAATAATTTTTTCTGGCTATTTAATGTAAGTAATTTTACTATTATGGGTTACAATGGAATGTCCAGTAGGTCAGGTGTCACTGTCCAGCACAATGGGGGGGGGTGCTTACACTGATAAGGAGGTGACTTTTATTATTATTATTGTTGATATTTCCCCCATTATCATTGTGTTCCACATGTTTCAATACTTGTATTGCCATGTTAACTCCCCTGTTCAATTTGACTGCACACAGTAAGAAATGCTGTTCCTTGACAGGTTGAGCTGCACTTAGGAGCCATTTACTTTTAATGCAGGACCAAAATAAAAAAAATGTAAAGTGGCAGTTTTGTGGAGCATAAAGTTTAAAAGCTAAATAGTGCCCTAAATAGTGCAGTAGCTTTATTTTTAACAAAACTGAGCTTCCATAACATGATGCTGGTCCCCATCAAAACGTGAAACAGGAAGTGTCCTGTAACTCAAGGAGACTCTCCCTTCTGACTGGGTTTATAAAAACAAAGCTGTATTTTTGGTAAATGTAAGCTGGTTGTTCATTAAAGAACTAAATTATACTGCCAGTTTCTGTGAAGTTTAAAGAAATAAAGCCTTAAGAGTGAACGCAGTCCTTAGACATTCTGTGCTGCATGTCTGAAAAATGGAAAACCGGAGAGTTCCTTGCCACGATCCTCACACCATTCTGAGTGCATATACTGCACATGAGCCCAAATCTGCCACTTTTTGCTTATTTCTGTAAAAATAATGCTGTATCTCAAAGAAAGCATCAAGCAATGTGGCATTCATGTAAAAGTCTTGAAGTGAATCAGTTTGAAACCGAGAGTGAGGAAAAGCAGCCTGCTTTTCCTCACTCTCCGGTTTCAAACTGATTCACTTTCAAGACTTATCACTGAATGCCACATTGCCTTGATGCTTTCTTTTGAGATACAGCATTATTTTTTTAGAGAAATAAGCAGACAGTGGTAGATTTGGGCTCATGTGCAGTATATGCACTCAGAATGGTGTGAGGGGATCGCGGCAAGGAACTTCCGGTTTTCCGTTTTTCAGACATGCAGCACAGATGTCTAAGGACTCCGGTTCACTCATGAAGGCTTTATTTCTTTAAACTTCACAGAAACTGGCAGTATAATTTAGTTCTTTAATGAACTACCAGCTTACATTTCCAAAAATACAGCTTTTTTATAAATCCAGTCAGAAGGAGAGTCTCCTTGGGTTACAGGACACTTCCTGTCTCACGTTTTTGATGGGGAACAGCATCATGTTATGGAAGCTCTGTTTTGTTAAAAATAAAGCTACTGCACTATTTAGGGCACTATTTAGCTTTTAAACTTTATGCTCCACAAAACTGCCGCTTTATATTTTTTAATTTTGGTTCTGTAGTATAACTAAATGGCTCCTAAGTGCAGCTCAGCCAGTCAGACTGGCACTTCTGGTTCTCTATTGAGAGAAAAAAGTTTCCAGGGCTTGTAAAGGGCTAAACTTCAATTGTGACCATGCATTTTTTTTTAAATTGTAAGTAAGCTGGTCCTCTATTGGCAGACACCATACAAATAGGTGTCTTCTGATTGGTTGGCTTGCAGTTTCACTTAAAACATGACGACGCCACAGGACGTCCATCGGAAAGAATAGATGGAATGTGGAGACGTCTCAGGGCACTACTGGCAACACAGGCTGCAAAAGTAAGTGACGTCTAGGGGCACTAATGGGTAGAATGAGTTTTAAAGAAGGCCCTAGGTTGAAGTTGCTCAATCAGTTGTTGTATATAGAGACAGTAGATTGTAGTGGCAAAGTAGACAAACAACAATTGGTCCTGCCCATGGCCTTGAAAGATTTGGTACTGAGGTCCCTCCACAATCACATGGGGGCACTTCGGTATCGACAGGACTCTTGACCTAGTATGATCTCGATTCTACTGGCCCAAGATGGGAGCCAATATTGATCACCATGTAAGGACTTGTAGTCTCTGCTTGCAAAGAAAAGCCCTGCCTCAAAGGGCTGCACGCCTTGTTAATATTACTACCAGCACCCCCATGGAACTGGTCTGCCTAGACTTTTTGTGTTTAGAACCTGATCAGCCAAATATTGGCAATGTGTTAGTGATTAAGGATCATTTCACATGGTATGCACAAGCTTTTTCCACCAAAGATCAAAAGGCCTCTATAGTGGCCAAGGTGCTAGTGGAAAATTTCTTCGCCCACTATGGTGCCCCCCAGTGGATCCACTCTGACCAGGGCAGAGTCTTTGAGAGTTGACTAATCAAAGAAATGTTCTCTTTATGGGGGGTGCGGAAGTCAAGAACCACCCCTACCCCCCAAGGGGATCCTCAATCAGAACCATTTAACCACACCCTTCTAGACATGCTGGGCACTCTCCACCCAAACATCAAGCACAAATGGAGCCAGCAGATGAGCACCTTGGTCCACGCATACAACTGCATGAAAAATGATGCTACCTGGTTCTTCTCTTACCGCCTCATGTTCGGAAGGGAGGCCCAACTACCAGTTGATGTCTGTTTTGGAGTCTCTCCAGATGGGGTCTGAGCCAAAAACTACCTGCAATATGTACAAAAACTGAAAGCTCAATTGAACCATGCCTATCACCTGGCTCAGACAATGGCCACCAAGAGAAATCTAGCCAACAAAGAGAGGCATGATAAAAAAGTAAAGGCTCAAGAGCTTTGACCTGGAGACTGTGTGTTGCTATGCAATTTGGGACTGCATGGTAAACATAAAATTGCTGATCAATGGCACCATCTTCCCTATGTAGCAGTTGGAAAGTTGGATGATTTACCAGTGTACAAAGTGCACCCAGAAAATAACTGAAAAGCTGTCAAGACCATGCACCGTAACCACTTGCTACCTATCGGCCAAGTCATAATTGAGGCTGAACCCTCAGGGATTGATTCCCCTGGGCCGGTGACTCGTGCTGCTGCACAAAAGAGACAGAGTCGACCTACCCCAGTGGTCACAAGTTTAAGGTTTCTCCCGCAGCAGGTCCAGAATGATAGTGACTGTTAGTCCACCTTGGACGAAAGTGAGTGTGACAATGCCCCTCCTATGAATTGAGTCAGCTGTTTCAAGGTAACTCTATGACCCCAGCTTCATCCTTGGAGCCAATGCTCCCTGAAAGTGAAGTGCAAAGTATTACATCTGAGGTTGGAAACTCTTTGTGTATTGTGGAACTGTATGAATTGCCTGAAGAAGGGGCTGATGGTTTGAGTCTTTCTCGTGACATACCAGAACCTGAAGAACAATGTGAGAGTGTTGATAGCCCCCCTTCAGTGGCAGAGTCCTCTCAAAATGAACAACCTTGGCCTTCATCAGAGGATAATAATTTATTTATTTTTTATTTATTTGTGTTTAGGATTACAAAGTACCTTTGAGCCAAGGCTCTTTTACAAAGGTTCCATGTCATGCTGGTTACAGAGTAACAGACCCTAAAACATAAAACAGTTACAGGTACATGGTTTTAGACAGTAACTTTGCTTGACAAAATCAGACTGAGCGATGAGTAACTCAAGAAACAATAGGAGGAAGAGGGCAAGAAGGGGAGAGGGCTGAGAGTTGGGGAAGGCATAGGTGTAGAGGGTCAAGGTGAGGCAGCTGAGGGGGCCTTGTCAGGACAGACACAGGGCAAGTGCATTAGAAGTTTATTGGACAGGTAAGTGCAAGAAGAGAAAGCAGAAACTGACACCTATAAGGTCAGAAGCAGCGTAGGGAATGAAGATGTTATGGGGTGCAAGCACAGGTGGAGGTGCCAGTTATGGAGTGGCGGAGCTTTTTTTTTTGAACGCTCCAAGCATTGCTGTGGATGAGGTGTTTCTAGAGAACTCATTCAGCCAACTTGGAGCCCTTGATGCAAACAACCTTTGGCCTTGGGACGTGCGGCAGTGGGGGATTTGAAGGATTTGGGGCTTAGAGCTCCTGGTGTTGCGGTTGGTGATTTTGGGTTTGAGGAAGGTGCTGACTCCTGGTGGTGCCTTTCCCATCATGATTTTCTTAGCAGCGATGCAGGTTTGGTATTTGATTTGGTTGTTCAGTTGCAGCCAGCCTGTTTTGGAGTAGAGGTCACAGGTGTGGGTGAGACAGTGGGAACCAGTAACGTATCAGCAGACTTGATTGAGGGAAGTCGAAACACGCCTGAGAGATGAGGTTGTGGCAGATCCATAGAATAATGAGACCGTAGTCAATGATGCTGATTATGGAGCTCTGGACAGCTATAGACAGAGCTTCTGGGGTTAGATGTTTCCTATGTCGGAATGGTAGGCCCATCCTGGTGTTGGCTACTTTTGCCACGTTACTGATGTGTGGGACATAGGAGAGATTATAGTCGAGGGTGAGACCGAAGTATTTGAAGGTATGAACTTGTTCGAGGGTGATTCCTTGCTTGGTTTTAATGGAGAGCTGATATTGTTTGTGTTTGTTTTGGGAGCTGCAGAAGATCATGGTCTTTGTTTTTTTTTAGTTAAGTATAAGTCTGTGTTTTGTGAACCAGTTTTTGACTGCAGAGAAGGCCTGTTGAAGGTTACCTTGTAGATGGACTGGATCATGGTGGGATGCCAGGATGACAGCATCATCCACGTAGAGTAGGATCTGTTCAGGGCAGGATTCTGGCAGCAAGTTCAGAAAAAGGCTGAAAAAGAGGGTGCCGAAGACTGAGCCCTGTGGGACACCAGACTGGACTGGTCTTTGGTCTGACAGTGTGCCAGCAATTCTCACTCTTTGGGAGCGGTTGTCTAAGTAGCTTTTGAACCAGTTCACCGAGTTAGGTGACAGCCCTGTTGGTCAAAGCTGGGCACGTAGGAGATTGTGGTTGACGGTATCAAAGGCTTTAGTTAAGTCGATGAAGGTGGACCCAGTAAGATGACTGTTATTGATTGAGTGATAGATTGCACCAGTGAATTCAAGTAGCGCCGTGGAGGTGCTATGACCTTTTCTAAAGCCATGTTGCTCCTTGCACAGGATGTTGTGATTGTCTAGGAAGTCGGTGAGCTGGTCTGACACAATCCGTTCTAGGGCCTTGGAGAGTGGAGGTAGGATGGAAATTGGACAGTAATTCTCAGTAGCTGTTTTGTCACCACTTTTATGAATTGGGGTTACCATGGCAGATTTCCATAAGTCAGGGAACTGTCTGAGGCTGAGGGAGAGGTTGATAATCCTGGTCAGTGGTCGGAGTACTTCTTCAAGTGTGAGTGATAGCAGTCTGTGGTCGAGGGAGTCGCTGCTGGTTCTGGAGTTGCAAATGGCTTTGGTAATGTAGCTGCGGACTTGCTGCATTTTTACTGCTTTAAAGTAGAAGGGAGGGTGGCTGGAGGTGGCTGGGGGGGCAAGGGGAACCACCTCATCAAAAAAATCCTGTGGGAGTACAGCACTGAGGTCCATGAAGGTGTCATTGAATGTATCAGCAATGAGTTTCTGGTCAAGTGTAGTTTCACCATTTATGCTGAGTACTGACGGGGGTGATTTAGATTGCTTCCCGGTGACTTCTTTAATGTTATTCCAGAAGTCCCTACCGTTGCCCCATGAGTTAGTGAGAGCATTATGGAAATAGGTGGTCTTCGTATCCCGGATATATTTGGTGCAGTCATTTCGTGAACGTCTATAGTTAGCAATATCAACTTGTCTCCCGGTGTTTCTGGCAATCTCCCAAAGGTGGTCTCGAGCTAAGTGTTGTAGAAATAGAGCCTACAGAGCAAGGAGCTGACAGTGCTCCATGTTTGGACATTTCAGTCCAGGCAGAGGCACCCCTCACAAGTGACGAAAGTCCCAAGACCAGTGCTGAGAGTACGGACACTGTGGTTATTCCCCCCCAGAAAGACTGGCCAAGCTGTCAAGCCATTATTGCATTTCAGCTATGATTCTCCTGGGAGGCCAGTGGACTTGCCTCTCCATGTGGTTCACAAAGGTGTTTATGTCTCACCAAGCTCACTGCCCAAACTGAGCTTGACAGCTAATTCCAGGTTACTTGTTCTTCCCTTTCACCCTGGTGCCCCTGCCCCATCCAGCCCCAAGTTAACTGATAGGGAAAGGCCCCCTCTTGCATTGTTTAAGTTACAAGAAGTTATTACATGATTCAGTACAGTAATATTTAATTTATCTGTGTAAAATATGCATAATGTGTTGTTAGAATGGATATAGTAGTGTGAATTGTAGTGAATATGTATAGTAAAGGTATAAGTTTATGTTGACTGATGCATCAAATGTTATTTGCATAGCATACTACTGGTATAAATGTCTCATATATTTTGCAATTTCAATATTGTGATGGTACATACTTGATGCGGACACCAAGTTTTCTCCAGGCAGGGAAAGGTGTAACCCCCCTACAAATGGGAGTTCCCGAAAAGTCTTCCTTGAGCTTGCCTAAATGCTCACAGCCAGGCTGGTGTTCTGCGGTTTAGCAGTTTAAACCTTATTGCATGAGAGTGCCTGTATTGCCTCTGTGTACTGTCTCTTTAAGGGTTGCCTAGATTGCAGTAATAATTGATCTGGGAGGGGGCTGAGTGTTTCCATACTCGAGTCCCACCTGGGCTTCCAGATAATCACTCCATTTCTGCCCTCGCTAATTGCACAGAGTGAGCTCTGTCAGAAGATGTAACTGTTTGTGGAAAATCTATTAGCGTGATCATGATAATGTAGTTTGTCTAACCTGCCTTCTTTGCAGCAAGGACTGTTTTCTTTATCTCCACCATCTTGGTCCTGGAATGCCAAATAGAACCAATCAGTACTTTTGGACTCTAAAATGGAGCCTGCCAACAGGGGCTGTGTGGGGTCAGAACTTGTAGGAGTTGTAGTTTTGGGCTTTTAGCACCTAAACAGCCCTAGAGGGTGAGCCCTTGTTGTGACTGACAGGAGAATCAGCCAGCCAAACCTTTTGGATCTTGGGGAAATTCCCAAGCTGCTTGCTGTTTGAGTCATATTTAAGTTGGGAGGTGAGGAAGCAACAGCTCGAGACAGTCAAGTAGCCGTTTGCATAGTTTTGCGTGGGAGAACTGTGGAAAGGCCTGAGTTTTGGTCTGTATGCCAGCCTGCTGCCCCTGAGAAGGAGAAGAGAATTATTTCAGACTGAATCCGAGTTTGTGAGAATGAAGCAAGCCACTCAATTGAGACCAGGCTCAACCTGAAGAACACCGAAGATTTGTTGAATGCGATCGGCCTGTCAGGATTACCAGCTACCTCTAAACTCCTGGTGTGTGCAGAGACTTTGCAATTGTGACCAGAGAGTGGCCTGCTGGTACAGTGGAAATTTCCTTGCATGTAAATGTGCTGTGTGCTGAAAGTGGGTCATGACTTGGTTTCCCACTGTGTGTTTGAACTGTGTTTACTTGCTGGAGGCTGTCTCCAGCTCAAACGGACTGAATCCATGTTCAGCTCCATTCGGCCTGGGCCTTGCCACACTGACTACCCACTGCACAGAGAAAGCCATCGACGAGAGACCTGCATGACGATCAGTCCCCTGCTCCGCGCTTGAACAGGAATGACGCATTGGTGATTCGTGTGTGGGCCCTGCTTCTCCTGGCACTCCAGATCAACCACCTGCAGTCTCGATTTTCATACAGCCTGTGTCCAGTCTTGGGTATCATGAGTAATGATCAGGGTAGCTCCCTGCAACAACAGCTTAATCTAAGTGTGTCATATGATAGTCTTGTTGTTTCTTTTCCTTCGTGAACTGAGCCCTCTGGCTCCAGATTACAATTAGTGTGTTGTGCATGTTGTTTTCTTTCATCACGGGGTCCCAACCAGCTGCAACGCCGGCCTACTCCTGGCAACAATCCTGGCTAGCCCACCTCTTTCCACCTGGGTACCCAGAGTGTGTGACTGTTTAGGGACTCTGAATTGCATGCATAACTGTCTGATTGAGTTAGTCTTTAAGCCAATCAACCTGATCATGCCCCTCCCTTGTTCAAGTCCCTTAAATCAGATCTAACTCTTTTTGCATTTAACCTGACTGTGGTTCCAGTTTGTGCCAAGAGTACTGTACTGTTGCTATTTGTTTTGTATAACCTTGTTTTACAGGGGGTCCCCAGGGTCGAGCTAGAGGAACCTGCCCTGGTAGTAAGTGCAAACAGTGTGAGTAATTGCCTGGTGTACAAGGGGTATTGTGAAAGTGATTATTGTGTATTGTTCTGGCCACTAGAAGGAAATGGGGGGTTACAGTGTCCTAGAGAGCTGTGTCCAGGTTAGCTTGACCACTAAAAGCCCTGACCTCCAGGTGGAGACACCCATTTCAGAACTCAGGTCCCTTAACCTGCTAGTAGCCAAGCGGGCAGAGGTAGTATCCCTTTGCATAGTGCCACCTAGGAGTTACACTGGCTAAGGCTTTGGCAATGTGGCTGAGTAGGTTCTGGGATGTTTTGATAGAACCAGAACAAGTGGCTTTTATAGCGAGGTGTGTCTCAAGGGATCACCTTAGAAAATTACACCACCTTATTTCTGCATCTAGGAAATGATCAACAAGTTGCACTAGCCTCCCTTGGATGCAGAAAAAGTGCTTGATAGGGAGGCCTGGGATTACCTATTTAGTTTGTTAGGCAGTTATTACAGCAGAGTTATGAGTAATAGGTACAAATACTGTACCAGTCTCTTAACAACTGAGGTGCAATGTAATGGGGTACTGTCTGAAAATATTAAACTTGCTAGATGGATATGCCAAGGATGCCCCATCACCCATGTTACTTATCCTGTATTTGGAGCCCTTAGCCATGAAAATTAAGCAAAACGCAGCCATTCAGGGAACTAGAATTGGTAGTCGGAAACTTAAACTGTCCACATGTTCAGAAGATATTTTACTGCATGTTGTGAATACTGCTATATCCAGTTCTACAGCACTAGGAGAAACTGAGCAATTCAGCAGGCTGTCCATAGATAAGCTAAATATAGGAAAAACAAAAATATCTGCCCTCAACAAAAAAGGTTTGTAAATAGAAAACACTGAAGTTTGGCTTGCAGTGGGAAAGCAGACATTTCCCATACTTAGATATTAAGTTGTCCAAAATGTATTCAGACATTAAAAAACTGAGCACTGACCCACTGATCAGACAGATTGGGCAGGATCTGCAGTGGTGGTCTTCCCTTCCCCTTATACTGTAAGGTAGGGTGAATGTCAATCAAATGAACATAATGCTATATTTGTTGTACCCTGTGGGCATGTTGATCATAGTTCTACTATTATCATGGTTTAGAAGCCTCCACTGTACAATCCAGAGAGGTATCAAAGAACAGGCCTACATTCACTGGAGTTTAGGTGCTCCAGAGGTGATCTTCTGTTCTTACATAAAATTCTCAAATCGCCCTCTCTGATGGACAAATGTGGTTTTGTTAAAACACAAAGTAAAATAGTACCTAGACTTCACAATCAACAACTAATGGTGTGTAAAGCAAAAACAAACAGGAGGCTTCATTTCTTCTCGGTAAGAACACCAAGGCTCTGGAACCAGCTACCACAAGAGCTAGTAGACTGTAATATCTTTGAATCCTTTATAAAGGGCGTAGATCATTGGCTCTCCAAAAACTACAACAAAGTGTAATTTCCCACAAATGTGGGGGATAATCAAGATAGGCTTCATAGTTTCCTTTTGTCCTCACTTACCTAGTAAACCTAGTAAATACCAATATTTCTTTGACAAGGGAGAAGGGCATATAACAAATTAAGAGGTCCTAAATAATTGGGTGGCCTTAGATTTTCCAATTTCCTATTTGATTATTATGTTATCATTAGTAGCAAATACCTGAAGTGGGTGTCTCCTCAACAAGAGCAAAACTTTTGATATAAACCACAGTGGCTACTGATAGATGAGGAACTTAGTATACAACAGGACTGCCAGTTGAGATCCTTCCTGTATACCTTCCATGACATAATTCCTAAATCTCATCAAGGTTCTGCAATACAGTGGTCTATAAAAATATACCAACAGATGTGTAGGACCATGGGCCTTAAGGTATATACAGATATAGCATAACCTCTGTTTGGCAACCCAAATATAGCAATAGACCAGAGGAGTATGGATACCCAATTTTGGAGTGCATTGCAGAAACCCAAAATTGAACACTTTATCTTGGGTCAGACTTTCCAGTCCTTTCAGTTACAGTTTAAAGACCCTAACAATGAGGTTTTCAAATTTATGCAAATCACACACTGTCTAGCACCACTTTTGGGACCACCCTCATGGTTCAAAGAAGGTGGACTACAGATGGAAGCACTGTTTTTGGTAGCCCAGTTGCCACATGCTATTTCTAAACTGTATATGTAGAGTTCCTCCTTATCTGCTTATGTAAACTAACAGGCAGGTGCACATACTGGGAAAATGAGCTTCCAATTGGTCTAATAGAACCCAAGTGGAAGTGAGTCCAGATGAACCTCTATAAATATATCAAACATGAAAGACTCAGACTCCCACAATTCAAAATACTCAACACTATGTATTATACACCAAGTAAACTTTTCAAAATGGGGAAAAAGGAGATGCCACATGTACAATGTGTGGTAAGGAAGAAGGAGCTTTGTCCCACATTTTGTGGCATTGTGAGAAGGCACAACCATGCTGGCTAGATATTAAGAAGCACTTAGACTCACTAGTGGGTCTGGATGAGGCCTTCGCACCAGAGGTCTGCATTGTGGAGGTTCACACTAATAGTGTGTTTAGGCCCAGGAAGGGCCAACTATCATTATTCGCAGTAGCTGTGAAGTGGATTATTCTACAGCGTTGTTTGAACAAGAAAGTACCCATCAGAGTGGAATGGCTGAAGGAAATTCTATTTGCATTAAATGCTGAGAAAACCATAGCAAATCTGACTCATAGATATAAAGCATATTACAAAAAGGTGGGGAATGCTGTACACCTTAGTATTGCTTATGCGAAAGGGACAATATGTACACCACAGCTTGTAAGGGGTTTCCTCTGCAGGTCAAGCACATCATTTTATTTTAATGTTTTTTATTTTATTTTAGCCTTTGGTAACCAAGTAGGGCCCACTAGACACAAGTGCATGTTTTCAGAGGTGACCTGAAAACACTTGGGAGATTTAGTGGCTTGCTCAGTGTCACACAGTATACAAGTGGAAGTTGAGGGAATCAAATCCAGGTCTGCTGGATGTACCAAGCTCATTCACAGCACATTACTCTAACCTCTAGGTTATACTGTCTGCCCCATCTAAATAGTCCCTATAGCAGGTAACTGGGACTGTATGAAGACTACCATTTGGAGAGATGATATCGCTTGGACTCTATCTGCACTCAGGGTTATGAACTGCAAAGCGTATGGGTTGGGGGTGCCGTATGTATGTATGTATTGTGTCTTGCAGTCTCTGTAAGTATGTAAAGTCTTATGTCTTGTGTAATTTTTGTTAAAAAGTTCAATAAAATAAACTTAATAAAAAAAAAGGCTAACACACTATCCCCATCTCAATTAATGTATGGAAAAAGCTTTCCACTCTGACAGTGCATCCCCTCACCCCCATGGAAAGGCCCACATTGAGGCAGAATGTCTTCCTACACATTTAATGCAAACCCATACACTAGAAAATATGGGAGTTGAAAGGCATCAAGCAAATTAAGGACCTGTTTCAGCACAACACAATGCTTAAGGATATGTTTGAGAATTTGAGCATCAGATATGATCTTCCTCTGGCTGACTTTTGGTGCTGCTTTCAAATCAGAGCTTTACTTTCCCAAGTTATGAAGGTGGAACCCACCCAAATCCTTAACTCAGAACCATCCCCCCCCCCGCCTTCCTTGTGTATGCTTAAGAAAGGGAGGGTGGGAAGTATTTACTGGGCAATTATAGAGGCTATCCCTGACCCCACTCTTAAAGCCACAGAAAACTGGGAACTTTCCTTGTAAATTTCTATTTCAGACAAGGAATGAAGGAGTTTGCAGCAGCTGCTGCATGTGGGTTGTCAATACAGTAAAAACCTATTAAGTCAAAATAAAGTTCTTCACCACTGGTACCACATACCTTCTGCTCAGCACAAACAAGTGATCCTCTTGCTGCATGACAGGTGCTGGAGGTACAACTTAACAAAACTGACTTGTTCCATATCCTCTGGGACTGCCAAATAATAACTGCTTTCTGGAAATGGGTGCACTTTTCATGTGTACAGGTTATAGGCTCCACTATTCCCTTTAAGCCTCAGCTTTTCCTCTTGAGTTTAACTCCCATAGGGGTTGTCACACCACAGCCAGCATTGAGATGATAAGTTATGGTAGGATGAAGTGAAATGACTGTTGCTACAAAGATGGGTATTGCCAGTTGTGCCCACTGGTTCAGTGTTGTTACCACTGGTCTGGAATCTGGCTACGTTAGCCAGGATATTGACTAGTAACACAGAAACATAGAAATAGGGGTGGCCCGGTGGTGCTGAGGGTTAACGTGCTGGACACCACACCTTGCACCACACTGGTGACCCAAGTTTGGGAGTAAGCTCGGGAGCCGGGGGTCGGCAGGGATGGGGTGAGGATTTAGCACTTGCAGGGCTGCTCTACTCCCCCAGGGGGAGGGTTGGGGTTTGTCCAGCATACCAGCAGCTCCCAGTGGAGATTGGGGGTGCTGCAATATGCAGACAGCACATTAAGCAGCCTGGCTGACATCAGCAGGGTTGCCGTGTGTCGTGGCGTCAGGGGTGACCATGACGGAGGGGGGGAGAGCACCAGAACATGGAAAAGCCCGGCTCTGTATGGCTTCTGTTGCAGACCTTGCACCACTTTAGTTGCCCTCCTCTGGACTGCCTCCATCCTGTCTATGTCCTTGCGGAGATGGGGTCTCCAGAATTGGATGCAGTACTCCAGATGGGGTCTTGCCAACTGTCTGTACAGAGGGATAACAACTTCCTGTTTTCTATTGGGTTGCCTCTCCTTATACATCCTAGTAACCCCCCAGCCCTCCTTACTGCCTTCTCACATTGCTTGCTAACCTTTAGGTCATCTAATATGATTACCCCCAGGTCCCTTTCCATTTTTATTTTTGTTACAACCTCCCCACCATTGTGTACTCTTCCCCTGGGTTTTTGTTTCCCAGGTACATTACTTTGCACTTCTTTGTGTTGAATCTAAGCTGCCATACATTTGACCATTCCTCCAACCTTGCCAAGTCCCTTCTCATCCCTTCCACCCCACCTTGTGTATCATCTCTGTTACAGATCTTTGTGTAGTCTGCAAAGAGACATGCTTTTCCTTCCAGTTCCTCTGTAATGTGACTTATAAAGACATTAAAAAGGACTGGCCCCAGTACTGAACCCTGTGGTACCCCACTAGTAATCTTCCTTTCTTCAGAATGGACTACATTTATTATTAGCTCCTTTGTCCTGTTGTCCAGCCAATGTTTTACCCAGGCTACCATCCTGGGACCCACTCCCAGGCTGGCTAATTTATTATTTTTTTGTGTGGGAGTGTGTCAAATGCCTTGCTAAAGTCTAGGTAGACCATGTCCACAGCTCTTCCCTGGTCTACTACTTTGGTCACCCAGCCAAAGAAATCAATTAGATTTGTGTGACATGACCTTTCTGCTGTGAATCCATGCTGCGTTGGGTTCTGTGCCCAGCTGGCCTCTAGGTACTCAACAATTCTTTCCTTCAGAAGTGATTCCATCATTTTCCCTACCACTGAGGTCAAACTAACAGGTCTGTAGTTTCCTGCCTCTGTCTTGCTCCGGCTTTTGTGAAGGGGAATCACATCCACCCTCCTCCAATCCTGGTACCACACCATCCTCTCATGATTTGTTAAAAAGGGTAGTCAGTGGTGTCACTAGTTCTCTCCTTAGTTCTTTTAGAATTCTGGGGTGAATCCCATCAGGCCCCATTGCTTTGTCCATTTTCAGTTTTAGGAGTTCTTTCAGAACCCTTTCTTCTGTGAAAGGACTTGGATCGACCCCCCCTACCCAGAGTGCTTCTACTGACTGGATTAGGTACCTCCCCCTCCTTTTCTTTTGTGAATACTGAGCAAAAGTATTCGTTCAGTATCCCTGCTTTTTCAGTGTCCCTCTCTGCTCACCCACCGTCCCCTTTATTCAGCCTCAATATCCCTCCCTTTGTCTTTCTTCACTCCCAATTGTACCTATTAAAGGTTTTAACCCCCTTCTTAACTGAGCTGGCTATCTTTTCCTCAGTTTGGGCCTTTGCTATTCTGACTGCCTTCCCCACTTCCTTCTGCTTTAACTGGTATAGTTCTGTGTCCTGCTCGCTCTGTGTTTCCTTATACTTCCTAAATGCTATCTTTTTCTCCCTAACCTTCCCCGTCATCTCCTTTGAGAAACATAGTGTTTTTTTATTTCATTTTGATTTGTTTATTTGCTTCACACAAAGGCTTGTTGCCTCTGTGATGGCAGTTTTGATGCTTCCCCATTGTTGCTCCACTCCTCCTTCTAGCCTGTTTGTTAGTGCTTTTCTGAGGCACTCTCCCATCTTGCCAAAGTCAGCCAGCCTGAAGTCCAGAACCTTCACTTTTGTATGGCTTGACTCTGCAGCTGAGGTTATCATGAACCACACTGTTTGGTGGTCACTTGTTCCCAGATGGCTACCCACTTCTAGATCTGAGATCCTCTCTCTGTCCGCATTTGAGAGTATCAGGTCTAAGATTGCTCCCTCCCCAGTGGGTTCCAACACTAGCTGTCTGAGGCATGCCCCCTGTAGGGTATCGAGAATGACCCTGATCTTGGATGTGGCTTCAGCAAAGGTGCTCCAGTTAACATCTGGCATATTCAGGTAGTGTGGCAAGGAAGACCATGGAGCAATTCCAAACAGTGTGGGCACTACTTCTCTCCCGCCCCCATGATCTGTGGGTCCTGTAGCCTCCACTGCATGAGAAAAGGAACTGCTATGACCCCCATAAGTCCCAAGCATGTGGGATAGAATGGTATGACCTCCCCTCCCCCATTTTCTTCTTCGCTCCATCCAGTAGCCCCACCTTGTGGTGATGTCTGGGCGACTGCAATGGGGACTTAGCAACTGGGCTAAATGGAGTGCTGAAGTGGGTGCTCATATTACACCTCAATACTGGTCATCCTCTTGATTCACATAGACTAAGTGGGCTAAGGATACAAAAAATAGACCAACCCAATTTAAGGTCCTCGACAGGTGGAAGAGTGACCCCCAAAGAACTCCATGCCTGAAGTCTCACACCCATAAATCTCTGCTGGAGGTGTAATGAGAAGGAGGGCTCAATCAGTCCAATACTATGGAGTTGTCCTCTTATCAACAACTACTGGATGGCAGTGCAGGAGGTGTGCAGAACCTCATCTCAGATAGTCTCATTTTACGAACATACGAAAATTGCCAGCAGAAACAGGTCATAGTAGTTTATTAAGATTGCTTGAGTGTGCAGCTGTCTATTTTACTGGAGCTTCCCCCCCTCCCCTTGTGTCCCAGAGCTATCCTCCCCCACCCTCTCTTCCTCCCTCTCCTTCCTTTCTCCCATTGCCACTCTCCTTTTTACCCTGTCCTACCCCCCTTTAAAACTTCCCACTGTTTTCAATGATATCAACTCCTCCTACAGTTCATTCCACTTTGACACTTTGTTATTTTAAAAAACTTTGGAACTTTTAACGTGTTGTGGAGCCCTACTACCATACAGGAAGTAGGAAGGGAGTAGCCAGTCCTGTATGCAGGGCTACTACTAAAAACGCTGTAAAAGCAAAATTTTTACACTGTGTACTGTGCAAACAGGATTTTCAGCCCATAAAAGAACAGGGCTATAGCTCAGTTGCAATAATTTCATTTTAAATCGCAACTTTGGTTGCGAGCGCTTCCGTGACCCCAAATAAGCACTTCCAGGTCATTTTCAGTATATAGCTCGCCCCTGCAGCAAGCAGGGTGCATCGTAGTGTGCGGAGATGCGTGCAGAGACACGCACGTTGGCGCTTGTCGGCTGTGTCAGCTGTGAAGGCTGGATATTACATTTGTCAAAACAAACAAAACGTTCAAAAGCAGGTATTTCAATATGAAGCTGTGTGTGGATTGCTAGATGTATGCAGTGGGGGAAGAGTAGATAGGGTTTAAATGTTCAAATTGTTGTATGTTGGCAAACCTACAAGTTGAGATTTCTCTATTAAAACAAAGAATACAGGTACAAACTGATATATCCTCACTTGAACAGTATATCGATACTATGGCTAACAGTATTTCTGAAGAATTACATTCATACATAGGTGATTAATCAAAAACAGAACATAATGAGGAAGCTGGTAGAAGTTCTACTGAGGAATGGAGCCTCGCTCAAAGTAAAGTAAAAAATAACAAAAAAGGTAGGAGAAATATAGGGGGCACATCAAAGTTTTTAACACCCAATAGATACAGTGCCCTCCAAACAGTTAAATCCCCCATGAGCGATAAGGCCCCAGATATATCAAAAAACATAGATGTAGCAGTAGGAAATCCCTCTGATGGGATAGAAAAGAAAGCGGTTAACACATGTAATAGTACTGGTTTAAATAACGTGGGTACAAAAGATGTGCTGGTAGTGGGGGACTCAATGATAAAATATACAGATTCTGTGATCAGTAGACATAGAAAGGAATACACAATAGCTAGTACACTCCTGGGAGCAGGAATTGGAGATATAAAAAAAGATTACTTCCTGGACTCATTGAAAATACTATTGTACCAGTCACACTCCTCCATGTAGGTGCAAACGATGTTGGCAAAAGAAATATTACAGAGATACAAAGAGACTTTGAGGAGGTAGGCAAGTTTTTAAAAACCCAGGGGTGTGATCTAATAATTTCCGGAATACAACCTGTACCAAAGGCAAATACAGCACTACTAAAAGAAATACTTAGGCTAAATGGTTGGATGAAGCGATGGTGTCAGAGAGAAGACTATAAATATATAGATCATTGGCAGGATTTCCAGTGACATCATTTGTTTTCCCAGGATGGGTTACACCTGAACAAACAGGGAAAGCGTATCTTTTCCTACAAATTGAAACAGATAATTGACATACATTTAAACTGAAAAAGGGGGGGGGGGATCAATACACTACACAAAAAATAGCACCCAAAAACGGTCATTCAGAATCCATAATCAACTTTATTTCACTAAATGCAAGAAGTTTGAACAATAAGATGGACGAGCTTCAAGTCATCTTATATACCCACGATATTCACATTTGCGCAATCACCGGAGACATGGTGGAAACCAGAGGATACTTGGGATAGGAACATCCAAGGCTATACCCTATATCATAATGACAGAAAATCAACAAGAGGTGGGGGGGTGGCCTTATATATATCCGAGGTTATGGTATCAGAGGATTAGATACCTCCAAATGGGAAAACTGTGAGGTATTATGGGTTAAAATTTCTTCAAAACAGAACATCAGGTTAAATATTGGGGTAATTTATAGATCTCCCTCGCTTACCACATTGGAGGACATCATGCTGTCTGACTTTGTCAAGCAGATAGCAAATTTAAACAATGTCATATTACTAGGTGATTTTAATTTACCAGGCATAAATTGGAATACATTGCAAGTAAATACAGCCATAGAAGAACAATATCTGGAAATAATTAATCTAGCTGCCATAGAACAGTATGTCACATCTAATACCAGAGGAAATCACATCTTGGACATAGTTTTGAGTAATTTAAATGACAAGATACAGGACGGTATAGTTTTGCCACCATTAGGTACTAGTGACCATTTACTAGTTAAGTTTAAGTATACACAGCAGATAAGTGTTAATTTTGGCAAAACATCCATATGTAGGTATGATAGAGCAAATTTTGGGGGCATGAAAATGGATTTGCTAAAATGGAACTGGAAGAACGAATTCAAGGATGCCTCACTTTCAGTAATGTGGGACAAATTACAAAATAAACTGCAGGGCCTAGTTAAGTCTCATGTTCCATCTTCAAATAAATACAATTCAGTAAATAAATCTCTCCCTGTATGGATGACAGCAAAAATTAAAAAGGAAATAAAGAAAAAAAATAGAATGTTTAGAACAGCGAAATTAAGTGGGGATGAGGGTAGTTGGGCAAAATATAAAGAATGTCTAAAGGTCACTAAAAAACACATCGAACAAGCAAAAAAGAATTATGAATATAGACTGTCTACCAGGGTAAAGGATAATTATAAATCTTTTTATTCTTACATTAACAATAAAAGGGGTAATATAAAGAACATTGGCCCCTTAAGAAAGCAAGATGGTACTGTTATAATGGATAACCAGTTGATGGCAGAACACTATAATAATTACTTTGCTTCAGTTTTTAATTACTATATCCCAGATTAGTACGGCATCTTGGAAGCCAACTATTACCCTTACGGAATGTGATGTACAAAAAAGACTAAAGTCACTGAACCAGAACAAAGCCCAAGGTCCCGATAAATTGCACCCTAGGGAATTAAAGGAATTGGCAGACCAACTGGCAGGTCCTATCACTTGTCTGTTTCAACAATCCATAAGAGAGGGTGATGTACCAGAAGCATGGAAACAGGCAGAGGTTGTCCCTATACATAAGAAGGGATCTACACAGAATGTGGAAAATTATAGGCCAATTAGTCTGACTTCGGTCTTGGGTAAAGTACTGGAGGGTATTATTAAAGATTACATTATGGACTTTCAACACCAAACTGGAAAAACAGATAATACACAACATGGCTTTGTAAAGGGCAGATCATGTCAGATGAATCTCCTTGAATTTTATGGTAAAGTAAACAGGGTCTTGGATGATGGGAGTTCTGTGGATGTGGTTTTCCTGGACTTCGCCAAGGCCTTTGATAAAGTGCCACATGACAAACTGATTGATGCACTTAGTAATATTACATTCTGATATTATTCACTGGATTAGGTCATGGCTTATGGGAAGACAGCAGAGGGTTTGTGTAAAGGGAGAATATTCAGGATGGATAGATGTGACCAGTGGTGTCCCACAGGGCTCCGTATTGGGGCCATGTCTGTTTAGCATTTATATTGGGTCTATGCATTCTGCACCGGAGGTATGGCTATCAAAATTTGCCGATGATACCAGAGTAGGGAAGGTGATAAATGGTATAGAAGATGCTAATATTCTCCAGACCACACTAAACAGCTTGGAAGAATGGGCACAGAATCAAGGGTCAACTTTCAATGTAACAAAATGTACAGTTATGCATATTGGCAAAAATAATATGCATTATCAGTACAGGTTGGGAAATGAATTATTAAAGGTTGTCACCGAAGAAAGTGACCTGGGAGTTAAAATATGTAATAACCTAAGCTTCAGGCCACATTACAATCAAATAATAAAAAGGCTAGCAACATAATATATTGCATAAATAAACATATAAAGAGCAATAATAAAGAAGTTCTCTTACCACTCTACACATCTTTGGTGTGCCTCATATGGGAATAATACTGTGCCCAGTTTTAAAATTAGGGGGCAAGGGCGATATAAGATCTTTTTGAGAGGGTACAAAGGAGAGCCACAAAGAGGATAGCTGGGGTCCAGGGGCAGGAGTATGAACAGAGACTGACAGCTTTGGGCCTGTATACCTTGGAATATCGAAGAATGCGTGGTGACCTATGTTTAATATATAGGGCACTAAATGACCCCACACTTTGGGAACAGCTAAATCTTGTATTAAGGGATCAACCCTATGGTACTAGAGCTCATCCACTGCAGATTAAATTAGGTTTAAAACTCTCAGAAGAAAGTAGTGGTTAACGGTGAGCGTGGTTAAGATCTGGAATAGGCTTCCAATTGAAATAATAGTTAGCAGAACAATGGAATCCTTTAAGAAGCAAATTGATCAATATATGATCAAAAATAATATTCTTGGATATACATAAATCAATGGCGAGTATATGGACTATAGTCTTTATAAACTCTGAAAACCTATGAAACCTATGACACCCCCCTTTTCATGAAAAAGTGCCTCCTCTTTTCCTTTTAAAATCTACCCCCACAAGTTTCAGACTGTGTCCTCTTGTGGTCCTCTCCCTTTTTAAATTGAAAATGCTCTCTGCTCCAACTTTGTTTATACCCTTTAGGTACTTGAAGGTTTCTATCATATCCCCCCTTTCCCTTATGACTTCCTGGGAATACATATTGAGCTCCCTTAACCTCTCATCATATGGTTTGTTCCCCCATGACCCGGATCATCTTTGTCTCTCTTTTCTGGACCCCTCCCCCCCCGCAGTTTAATGTCCTTCTTCAAATAAGGGCACCAGAACTGCACACAGTACTCCAAGGGTGGTCTCACCAATGACCTGTATAAAGGCAGAATGACTTCTTCCCTCCTTGAGATGATTCCTTTGGCAATGCATCCCAGCATTTTATTTGCTTTGCTGCCACTTTACAGCACTGCGCAGTGTTTCATGTCACCCCTGACAATCACCCAAGGATCCCTTTCCTCCTCCGAGCTGGACACCTGTACACCCCCCCCCCAGCCAATAGCTGGCCCCTGGGTTCCTAGCTCCCAGATGCATGACCTTGCATTTCTTGGCATTGAACCCTAACTGTCAGATGCCAGATCATTTCTATAGCTTGGCCAGATCCTCCCTGAGCTCCTGTCTCCCCTTCTCTCTATGTCCACCCTCCCACAGAGCTTAGTATCATCTGCAAACAGGCAAATTTGACTTCTGACCCCATCCACTATGTCACCAATAAAGATGTTGAATAGCACTGGACCGAGTACTGATTCCTGTGGGACCCCGCTGGTTACAGATCTAGGCTTGGATAGTCCCCCCCCCATTGTCATTCTCTGGTTCCTTTCTTGCAACCAGCTCCTGACCCCCCAGCAGCTTGTCTCCGATTCCCAGGTTACTCAGTTTGCTGAGCGACCTTCCGTGCAGCACAGAGTCGAAAGTTTTACTGAAGTCCAGTTATAGTAGATCCACCACCTGGACCTTGTCCAACGACCTTGTGACACAGTCGAAAAAATGTTATCATATTCATCTGGCAGGATCTCCCAATGACAAACCCATGCTGTTTATCATCCTGGAAACTGTTTACCTCCAGAAAGTTTACCAGCATTTCTTTTAGAATGGTCTCCATTCATTTGCATACAATGGAGGTTAGGCTGACTGGTCTGTATTTACTAGGTTCATCTCTGGGACCACTCTTGTAGAGTGACATCACATGAGCCATTCTCCAGTTCTGAGGCACATACCCCATCTCTAGTGAGGTGTTAAACAGATCTACCAGGGAGGCACCAGTACCTCTGCCAGTTCTCTCAGGATCCTCGGGTGTACGCCATCTGGGCCAGGTGCCTTGTTCACCCTAAGGGCCCTGCAACCCTCTAAGACCCTGTCATCCTTGATCACCCCATCTGTTTCATCCCCCCTTTCCTACCCCAATCTTTCCCTGTGGCATTGGTCTGTCCTTTTCCCTAGTGAATACAGAGCTGAAGTACTCATTCAGTGTCTCTGCCTGATTCTCACTATTTTCCACCCATCCCCCTTCCTCCTTTTTTTTTCCATATACACTTTCTCTTGTCAGGGCACCGGAGCAGGCTGGCTTCAGTCCCCTCCCTTGAGTGGACTCGTTTAGCCTTGTCCATGTCAAGGGCTTCATGTGCCTGACCCGGTACTCCCCTTTTCTCCCTGTGATTTTCCCTTAACTCCCTGGAGCCCCCAGTGCAAGGACGTAAGATGTGCGTGGAGGCACACACATCGCCTTGGTCCAGACGGCCCCACTCCCACCACCCTTGGTTTAACGCCTAGCCTCCCTCTGACACCCGCACTACCACCACGCCTCCACATGGTGGCAGCTTAAGGCCAGGTAGGCTAACCTCACCGATCCGGGAGAGGAGGGCTGTCAGTTAGCAGCTCGATCTTCATCCAGCCCTCCCCTCCCCTTCCCCGTACTGACCCCCGGCAGCCCATGTTCACCATCAAACACATGTCACTGGCATGATAGGATGTAAGGCAAGGATGCCTCAGCCATCCTCACCACTGGGCTGGCTCCTCTCCTTCTTGATCCTAACAATCCCCTCCTTACTGCTTCTTCTCTGCTTTATGAATCTGAAGAAGTCATTTTCCCCTTCCCTGATCCCCCTGTGCTAGCCTTAGTTCTTTTGCAACTTTGCCTGCCCAGACCACTGTCCCTGCCTCTTAGGATTTCCCTGAGTAAACCTCCCTGTCCTCCTTTATCATTGTATGCTTGCATTTCTGAAAGGCTGCCCTCTTCTCTCTTACCTTCACTGCCACGTCCTTGTTGAACCAGCTTGGTCTTTTGGTCCTGGACTTTTTATTCTGATCTTTGTGCAGGCATTTGTGGCCTCATTCAGAACCAATGTAACGATGGACCATTTCTGTTCCGCATCCATTTCTGGCCTGATTTTCACAAGGTGCCCTACAAGAACATCCCCCATTCATCTAAAGTCTGCCCTTGTGAAGTCCACCATGCTTGTCTTGGTCTTGTTGGTTTCTTTACCCTTACTGAGGTAAAACCACACTGTACAGTGGTTGCTTCCCACAAGGGGGTCCTCCACTGCTATTTCTTGGACATGCTTTCTGTCTGACAGCACCAGGTCCAATATGGCACCATCCCTGGTTGGCTGTGTGGCCCCCAGCACCAGGAAAAAGTCCTGGAAAGCTGCCAGAAGGACATATTCCCTGGCACAGGAGGTAGCCAGGGTACTCCAGTCTATTCCAGGCAGGTTGAAGTTACCTGTTATGACGCGATTTCCTCTACCTCCTAGTTTTCTTATCTTGTTTTCCAGCTCCCTGTCAATCTCCATGTCCTGTGAGGGTGGTCTGTACACCACCCCCAATCGAATCCTTCTTCCTTTGTTGTTCTGGAGTAGTACCCATAAGGCTTCTGTCCTGCCCTCCTTCTCCTCCTTGGTGCATCTCATTCCTTCCCTTAGGAACAAGGCTATACCCCACCTCCCACTTCTCCCTGTACTTCTGGTACAGTCTGAACCCAGGGATCATGAGGTCCCATTCATTGTATTGGGTTGCCCATGTCTCTGTGATGGCCGCTATATCCACCCCTCCATCCATTATCAGTGCCTGAAGATCTGCTGTTTTGTTTGCCAGACTTTTTGCATTCAAGGACACTACCTTCCATCATGACCCCTGCGTCTCTTTATTCCATGTTAACCCTCTATATCCCCTTCCCTTCTGTGGTCTTTCCCATTTCCCACTCCCATTTCCCTTCCCCTCCATTTGATGATCTAATGGGGGAGGCCTGATGGCCCCCCTCCTGAAGAATATGAGTGAAGCACACCCTTTCATCCCCCCATAATTTAAATTAAGTTTATCTGTTAAATATTCTTCTAATTTATCTTTCAGGACCTTTGTGTCCACTTTACTTAAACGCAGCCTGCCTGGTGAATATAGATCCTTATTTTCCCATGTCCTACCCCACTCACCCACAAGCCTGTACCCATTAATCTCACACCATCACCCCCAACTGTGTTGAGCTCCTCGAGCCTCTGCTGCCTGTACTTGCCCTAGGGACTAGAAGTACCTCAGAGAATGAAACTGATCTTCCTGCTTCTCCACAGATCTTCCCTACCTCCTTAAACCTCTGCTACACCACCTCTACCTCACCCTGCAAGATCATTGATACCCAGATGCACTGCAGTGTGAGGGTTCTCCCGATTCTGCCCCACACACTTTGGTATAAAAGGTCCTACCCTCCGTGACACCATACCTGGCATACACTCTACCGACCTATTGCTATTCCCTGCAGCCTTGCCCCCATCTCACACCCTTCAGTATTGAGTCTCCAAGAATAACGACCCTCTCACACTTCCCCCTTCTCATTTTGCCTACCCTACTATGCACCTCCCATAGCCCCATTCCCACTCTTACTCCCAGTTTCCACCTCCCCCCGTTTATGCCCAGCTTTGCCTCCCCCAGAGTCCTCCCTGCCTCCCTCCCACTGGTCTCCCTTCTCAGATGAGGCCTCTTCTCCTCCCCATGTATCCCCCCTTCTCTTTCACCACTGCCTCTCTCCTCCTCCTCTCCTCATCCCCTCCTGCCGCACTTTTTCCCTTGGCTCTGTTACTGGTCTCCACACCTTTCTGATAATTGGCCACCCTTCTTCCCCCACTCCTCCAAACCCATCAATATTGCAAACCTGTTTTTAAGGAAGCCTTCCCACCCCCCAACAGGACTAACTTCTGATTTCCCTCCTTGTTCCCGTCCTGCCCTCATTGCCCTGAATCCTTTCCCCCCTTGCTCCTACCCTTCACCACTTGCCAGTTCTCCACCACATTTACCTGTGGACCCTGCGGTGAGGATGACTTTGAACACTGTGTTGTCCTTCTTGCTTCTGCCCTGAGGCTACCTACTGTGCTGTTAGGAGGTGATAATACCTGACCCTTCCAGCTCTGAGTTTCCTCCCAGCCTCTCCCCCTTCCCACTTTCCATCTCAGCCTCCATTTCTCATCCCTAAGATGCCCAAGCTGTCTACACAATAGAAAACCTCCTGCTCTCCACATTGTACCTAGGAAGATGGTGGCCCTACACCCATTACAGCTGACCATCCTCCTTGCCGCCCCGTGTCCTGCTTCTTCTACCCCTGCCCCACCTTTGTGCCTCCCTGCTGTCCTGATCCCTGCTCCAGCTCCTTTGATCCCATGTCCTCCCTTGTTAGCCTTTCTTTATCCCTCTTGTTATATCCCATAATTCTGGTTTTGCAGTCTACACTTAGACCTCCTCTAGTAGGAAATTAACTTTTTTATTAACATAAACTATGTAGGCACAAGATAATATCTGTAATGGTTTTAACAGCAGCTAAGTAGCTCAGAACATTTAGATTAAAATAAAAAAACACTATAGTTAACTGTGAAAATAATCAGCAGTATTTGGTCAGAACACAAATTATTTAAGAAATCAGTGGGTTGATTAGGCACTTACACTAGCAGCTAGATAATCTGGAGCACACGGTTCTAAACAATACACCTGGATACATTGCAGGAACTTATTAATACAAGACATAGTGCAAGACCCCAAGTGCACTGCTGATGTATATAATATTGTCTTACTAAGGGAGCAATATCTCCTGCTGAATGTTGCCCAATGCGGAACCCCACAGTATGAGTCCCTTAAGCTACAGCCCTTTAGCGAGGACTGCAGCAGAGGACTGCTTGGGAAGTGGACCTATAAGTAAGCAATAATACCCAGCAGGGTGGGCGGTATTGGGCAATACCAGACCACCCAGGGGCATAATGAGGCTCGACACCGCAGGCTTATAGCACCTGGACGATCCAGTATTCCCCAATACCACCCACTCTGAAGGGTATTATTGCACTTAGAAAATGGGCTGCATGTAAAGATTTTCATATAATGTGTAAGAAATAAAAAAAATAGTGATAAAAATTATTAAAAGTTAACCTTAGTTGATTTGATAGTAAAGTAGTCCCTCCACTGGAATATTTGCCTGTGCTTACCAGTAGAGGGCACTGCAGGAGTTCCTCACTTGTTTTGCATTTCTTTTTCCACTGTGTACTGCTTGTCTCTCCTTAATTGTTGAACCATGACCCCCCCCCATCTCAGTTGGGTTCGTCTTTTTTTATTTCTTTTGTATCTGTTTTGTGAGACTTTTGTTTAACTGGGTCCTTACTTGGGTTTTATTTCATTTTCTGCATTGGTACACTACTGGTTGGCAGCTCTAATGGCGAATCGGGGAAACGGGTAGATAAATTTGCAGGTAACCACATTATTGAAATCAGCTGAAATTGGTTTGTTTTAACTAAAGAAAAAAGAGAAAAAGAAAACAGACTTGTTTGTGCAATGCACATGGAGCTGAGCAACTCAGGCACGTGGTTTAGAGAGGTTCAGTGTATGAGTAGCAGTAGGGGTTGTGTGAGAAAAGTGGCAGAGTGTGTGGCACAGAAGAACACAGCACTGTAAGTATGGAGGCTGTTATTCCATTTTGTTTTGGTGAGCTGGGGTATTGAGCAGGTGTTTCGAGTTAACTCTTGGTAAGTGAGACGGAAGAAAAGGCGGCAATGGCAGCCTGCTATGTACAGAATGGAAGGTCCATTACATTGGTCTAAGAGGAGCAAAAGTGCTTATGGGAGGATTGTGCAGTGTTTCTGAAATGGTGCTGACTTCTGATTGTGGGGAGGTGAGATCTCTCGGGAGGGGGGTCACTGCATCGCTCGGTCGCCGGTTAGCGAGAACAAAACATGTCAACTGCTTGATTTGAAAATTTGGGGTGCCCAAGAATATGCCAAGTAACGCGACACCCCGAATCTGTATTTTTTTTAAGCAGGCTCTATTGAGAAATACCCGCCCACTTAGATAGGTGTCCTAGCCAATGAGGATGCTAGGACTCTCTTGCCCATTTTCTAATCTAGTTTAAGAAATGGAAGTAATACTTTCTGATATAGGTATAGTTGATCTATATGTATGCACCTGACATAGAGGTAATGTTTTTCTGTTAAAACCGCTTGACTTTTCATTATAATTGACGGTCATTTTTCTCATATGGAAAAGATAACCCTGAAGCCTTGCTATCCTTTGACATCAAAATGTTATTTTGTCAATTAGCTAATATCACAGTTATGGAATGTGAACATCCAGGCATTTTTTATTCTGTTTTGCTTTCAAAAAGAGCACAATTAATTTACGTAGTGTAGCACCACTACTGGCAACTACACTCTTACCACACTGAGAGCCATGGTGAGATCACCCTCCTCCAGGGAACTCAGGTGACCTTTTAGATAAATGATATCCAATATTTCCACACATGGGTGGACACATAGAAACATAGAAATTGTCAGCAGATAAGGACTGCCTGGCCCATCTAGTCTGCCCGTAAGCCATTGTACTGAATTACTGCTTTTGACCCACCTGCTGCTGTACCTCTATGGTTCCCCTATGCCTGTCCCAAGCAAGCTTGAATCCATGCAAAGTGCTCGCTCCCACCACCTCCTGAGGCAGACCATTCCATGTGCCCACCACCCTCTCTGTGAAGAAGAACTTCCTCACATTCCCTCTTAACCTCCCACCTTCCAATTTCATGTCATGCCCCCTCGTTCTTATGCTCCTCCTGCATTGGAAAATGTCTCCCCCCTGCACCTTGTTTATACCCTTGAGGTACTTGAATGTTTCTATCATGTCCCCTCTTTCCCTCCTCTCTTCCAGTGAGTACATATTGAGGTCCCTTAATCTCTCCTTATAAGTCTTGTGTTGCAAGCCATGTACCACCTCAGTCACCCTTTTCTGGACCTTCTCCAGCCTGTTAATGTCCTTATGAAGGTGCAGCATCCTGAACTGCACACAGTACTCCATGTAAGGCCTGACCATGGTTTTATATAATGGCACCACTACCTCCCTCCTTCTGTTGGTGATACCCCTGCCTATTCACCCCAGCATGCCACTGGCCCTCCCAGCTGCCTTAGCACTCTGCTTTGACATTTTCAGGTAATCTGAAATAATAACCCCCATGTCCTTTTCCCCCTTTGTGACCATCAGTAACTCTCCCCCATCCTGTAACATAGGTGGACTGGAACACTCAGAGGTTCTGAGTGTTCCCGTCCAACCAGGTGTGAAAATGGATAGAAGCATGACCGCACAGGAGATAAGATTTTACATCTCAACTGGGTTGTTCTGGGTAAAACAAATAATCTCTCTCTCTCTTGCTGAGTGTCACACCATTAGTAGTTTGGCACCTCTGTAGTTAGGTGAGCTCCTAAATTACTAGGGCTGAGCAAAATAAGCGAATTGTGCTTTAATAAATGTTTGTGCAGTTCAGCGATTTCGCCGTTTTGTGAAGCTTTGTAACATGTTAGAAATTTCTTTGGCTCTAATGCAGTCATCCTTTAGCCAGAGACATGAAACATGCCATTTTACTTGTTGTTAAGGACCATAAAGGCCTACCAAATATCATGACATTCACATAAGTAGTTTGTGAACTGACAGGCGCTCAAAGTCTGGCATTTTATTTATTTGTGAAATTTTGTGAACATATTTGCTGTTTATAAATAGGCCACCTTTGGAGCTAAATATTGTACATGAAAATTAGCATTCATAAGCCTTTTGTAAGGGTCTTAAAACTTCTAAATGTGTGTTTGATTAAGTAGTTTTTAAGTTACAGGTGCTCATTTAATAAAAAAATTATTGAGACAGAAACAAAAAAGTACATACAGTATGCAAGCAATGTAACAACAGTTCTCAATTTTTCTTCTCTTAACAGCAAATTCTACATACAGTGGAATATAGAAAAAAAAACTAGCATCTCATACATGACATCTAACAGTTCTCTCGATGTATGGATCACCCGCTGAAGATCCAAGTAGCATAGTTAAGGAGTCTTAATAATATACATAATGAATCTAACTAATTAGAAAATGGGTTTGGAAAAAAAAGCATCCTGATTGACTTCCAGTTCCATCATCACCCGAGATGGTCGGCTGGAGACCAAGCCCCGCTAATCACTCGACTTGTTTACACTTCTGTTCTGTAGAAATGTTTCAGTTTTAGTTACAAAAGTGTGTGGGAGGTTACCTGATTATATGGGCAAATCGAGGCGATCCAAAGGTGGTGAGCCATCAAGTGTTTCTTCTTCAGATTTTTCTTTGGTTCCCCAGGTTGTTAATATGGCATCTCCTCCTTCAGTACCTGCTGTTACTGCAACATCTTCCAGGGGATATTTCAGTGCACACTAACGCAGCACTATTGGAAGAGCTTCAGGCATTTAGGTAGAAAGCCAGGGGATGCATGAGGAGCTGAAGGCCTCGATCTCCACTTCAGATGCTAAGCTCTGAGATTTCGAATTACAATAGCCTGATAGGGACTTGTGGGTCAACAAGCTTGAACAGGTCACTCTTTAACTGCTGCAAGATAATCAGCGGCTAATGGGAAAATGCAATGATTTAGAGAATTGTTCTCATCGCAATAACGTGCATCTTTATGATCTACTAGAGGGGGAAGAAGGCCCCAGAGATCGCAGTTTCTTCTTGCAAGGATGTCTGCCTTCAGTTTTGGAAACTGAGGACTTATGCCCATTACCCATTAAGAGGGCACATCGGGCACTAGCCCCCCGACCAGTTTCTACTACTCAGAGGTCCCGTTCTGTTGTGCTCTGCTTTTATAATTATGCTGCTAAGCAGACTCTGTTGACTAGAGCGTGAAGCAAAGGACAAATTCTATATAAAGGACATAAGCTGTGCTTTGACATGATTACTCTCTGGACTTAGCCTCCCCGCAGATGAGCCTATGTGACCATCTTCAACATTCTGAGGCAGCATAGATTAAAGTTCTCTATCCCCTACCCAGTTAAATTATGGGTGCAGTTTCCAGATGGGGTGAAAGTATCTGAGAGCCCTGAATCAGCACTCCAGGAGTTGAGGTCCTACAATCTCTGCAGCAGAGGACCAGATGGATTGTACAGAGGTTCGGGAAAATCCAGAGCTGCAGTGTGACTCCTGGACTAAGGTTTCACCCTCAGGAATGAAGCATAGATTGGATCAGGCCCTGTCTGAAGTTAAGGCTTTGCTGCAATCCTTTAGAAGGGAACAGCAGACTTGAAGGATCTGTCATACAGATGATGGTGGCATTGCATCCTGTACTAAGATGGGGATGGAACTTTGGATATTAACTTTGGTCTGTACTCTAGTCCATGGATGGAGATAGATGCTGCTATGGTCTTATTTCCAGAAATCTTGCCTCTCCCCCACCCCTTTTTTTTTTTTTTTTAGGTTACCGGAAATCATCTCTGTGAAGTGGATTATCTACAAGATATTGGAAGGAAGAGCTTCCTGAAGAGAAGCCTTTCGAATACAGAATTAGACTTGGTTCCCATTTTGTTTTCATTTTATTTTATTGGTGGAGCATGCATTTAAGCTGTCATCTGTACAAATGGTCTAGAAGGGCTCCACCTACCCATTTATTCTCTCTGAACTGATATAGTACTTTCTTTGTGAGGATGGACTGTCATTCTTTACTATGATTCTGATTATTTGTACAAGTTGGTAATACACTTGAATTCCTCGCAAGATTTTGAGATATGATACTTGCATTTTTATCTTGTTTTATGGTGTATCTTACTTCGGCAAGGTAGAATTACTCTTTTTCTGGAGTTTGCAGAAGGTGAGGGGGACCTTAATTGAAGCCTAGAGAAGGGGCTTAGCCTCTCTCTCCTCTTTTTCCTCTTCTCTTTCTTGTTGCCCTCATATATGAAACTTCCTTTTTTACATTTGGGTGTCGGGGGGGTGTATCCTCAGAAGCCCCAGACACAGAGGGCAGTATGATAAGTGGCTATTGGCCAAGTGACGGTAACTGCATGCTCACTGTTTCCCCACAATTGGGGGATCTGATCCCTCTTAGGAGAAGTTGAATAGTTCCCATAGGCAAGAATTCTGCCATCTGTCACCTGGGTATTGGCCTCTATGTGGCTCTTAAGATTCATTTTTCTATTAAGCTCTGTTGTTACTAAGAGTTGGTTGGGAGATGGGGTTTGGGGATTGTTCTTGTTGGTTGGGTTGTTTGGACAGACCCATTTTTTCTGTAGTGCCTTTTTTAATGGGCTGGGGATGGTTGGTTTGATGTTTCTATGTTTTTAATAAAAATATTAGCTGGGAACATTGAATGTTTGTTCATTGAATGTAAAAGGATTACATAGTATTGTAAAGCAAGCCAGGATTTTACAAGAGTTTAACTGTTTGAGATGTGATATGGGTGTCTTACAGGAGACTAGGTTATCAGATTTAGAGCATAGTAAACTTCGATGCTCATGGGTTGGAATGGTTTATGCTGCAGCCCACTCTTCCTCCAAGAAGGCAGGTGTTGCTCTTTTATTTAGATGGGGCCTTCCATTTCAGTTGACAAAGTTACATACAGATCCGGGTGGGAGGCATGTGGGGGTTGCTGGTATATATCTAGGCCAACTAGTACATTTAATTTCAGTTTATGCACTGACTCCCCCATCTAGGGATTTTTTTTATATATATTTTTTTCTTTTTTAGCTACGTTACCAGATAGTCAATTGATCTGTGCAGGAGACTGGAATTGTATAGAATATCTCAATCTGGATAGAACCCCTGCCTCCTAGAATGGAGATGGAGCATGTTCTAAATTGTTAAGGATCTTTATTGCTGAAGGTGACTGGGTGGACCCTTGGCGGCAGCAATTCCCCGGCTCTAAAGATCACATTTTCTGTTCTCGGCCTCAAACTCATATGCCAGCCTTGACCAGTTTTATACCCAACAAAATTGGGCTCATACATTTAAAGTGATGTATATTCATCCAATTTCATTCTTGGATCATGCTTTGTTATTTGGCAGAGTATAGTAGGGCTTGGTAGGTTGGGCAGGCTTATGGTGTTTGAACACTAGTTTGCTCCATCATCCACTTTTTGTTTCCTCCACTAAGGAAACTATTCAGTTATATTTAGCAGAAAATGAAGGGAAGGGCACCCCTCTGAAGTATGTGTGGGATGGCTTTAAGGCAGTGATAAAAGGACACATGATTTCCTATGCTTCTTATAAGAATAAAGAGCATTGGAAGCATCATTGTCAATTGGAAGCTCAATTATCCCAATTGGAGAATGCTCATAAACAGACATGTGACCCCTCTCTAATGTCTCAAATTCAGAAAGGTAAAGAAGAACTCAATAAATTAGGCTTGCATAGGGTAGAAAAATCATTGTGTTCTAGAAATTTAAAGTATCATCAGGGAGGGGATAAGGCTGGCAAACTGTAAGCCATGAGGTTAAGAAAGCAAAAAGTTGAGAGATATGTCCCGCTTATTATTTCTGACATGCCTCCCCATGGTGCTCATGTGGGACTCAACCAGATTGTTCAGGACTTTTATGATTATTATACTCATCTTTATATATGGAAAGGGATTGTGATCATGAGGCTGAGGTACACAGCTTTCTAAGTGAGACTCAGTTGTCCACCCTTTCTCAGACACAATGAGAGGGGCTGGAAGTTCCTTTTACAGAAGCAGAAATTCTTGGGGTTATAAAGACATTAATATCAGGTAAGACCCCAGATGGGTTTATCCCTGAATTTCATAATTTTCTTTCCTCTGAGTTAGTTGCAGCGTTGACTAAGATTTGTAATTCAGCTCATGAACCTGGAGCCTTGATTGATACATAGGATGAGGCTATTAATACAGTATTACCAAAACCTGGGAAAGACACTACGAGGTGTGCAAATATTGGCCCCATCTCACTTCTTAATTATGATTTTAACATTTTTACAAAGGCAATCAGTTTGAAATTACAAAAGGTGATTCCCTCTCTTATTCATATGGATCAGACAGGGTTTATTCTGGGATGACATTTGTAAGATAATATCAGGAAGCTGCTGAATGTCTTGTCGACCTCTCAGACTTGGCCAAGGGACCGGGTGGGAGCAGTGGTATCAGTTGACTCTGAGAAGGCATTTGATCACCTTGATTGGATGTTTTTGGTGAGTACAATCTCTAAATTTCAATTTGGCCCAAAATTTTGTAATTGGCTTCGGAACATGTATGATAAACCACAAGCCTGTATTCGGGTAAATGGGCTTCTCACCCCCAGGTTAAAGATAGAGAGGGGTACTATGCAGGGGTGCCCTCTCTCCCCACTATTGTTTGCCTTAAGGGTTGTGCCCCCCTAGCAGTGATGATACGTCAGTCAGGGATCTATCAGGGCATATCTGTAGCAGGGGAGGAGCTATGAATATCTCAGTATGCAGATGATACACTCCTATATTTATCAGATCCCACACGTTCTCTTTCAATAGTTAAAGATTTGCTGATTAGATATGGCCAGATCTCTGGATTTAAGATTAATGTAGCCAAACCTGAGATTATGTGTTTGGGTTGCTCGTTAAATGGTTTTGTTATTAATAGTTATGTGTTCAAGCAGGTTAAGGAGGTGGTTATATATCTGGGAGTTTGGATCCCTTGTGAAACAACAAAATTGTGCAGTACTAGCTATCTCAAGTTGTTGGTTGAAGTTCAAGAGAAGTGTCCCTGTTGGAAGGAACTCCCTTTTTCAGTGGGTGGTAGGGTGGAAACAGTTTGCATGAATATTTTGCCCCATTTTCTCTTTTTGTTTTCAGCACTACCTATATTACCTCCTGCCTCCTTCTGGCTAACTTTAAAATGTACGTTATCTGAATTTATATGGGGGGGCAACCGCAGGTTAAATGGTTTGTCCTCTTGGCTTCCAACGCTAAGGGGGGTTTTGCAGTACCAAACCTCAAGGTCTATTATTGGGCTGCACAGCTACATCATTTCATTACCTTCTTCTCCTCTAATGATCCCCCTGATTGGGTGTTCTTGGAATTCACCTCTTTGTCATCCATGAGGTTGTTGGATATCCCCTTCATGGATGAAGCCACTTTATGCTCCTTAATGATTTCTAATCCATGTGTGGTGCTTTTGGTTTAGGTGTGACATGAGGTATGTGCGGTTTTCCGGCTCAGCCTTGGGCTGTGCAAGGAGACCCCAGTTTGTTCCTGTTTGAATTTTATTTCTTGTTGTCTGGATTCAGGTTTTTTGCAGTGGGTGAATTTGGGACTCTAGCACATTGGTCAATTTTTTGAAGGGAACGTTTTTAAGACTTTTTCACAACTTAGAGATGAATTTGGTTTCCCATCCTGGGATTTTTTTTTATATCTGCAGATTCTTTGTAATCTAAGTGAGACTTTGCAGTGGGAGGTCCTCCAAAGGAAGAACAACCCTCTGCAAAACTTCTTACTTTCCATGAATGCATAATCTAATAAAGTGGATCTGATTTCTAAACTTTATAAACTCCTTCAAGAGTTTGAGGCAGACCCTTTAGTTTCCACAAAAAATAAATTGGAGAAGGAGGCAGGGAAGCAGGTGGTAGAAGATGACTGGGCTCAGATTTGACAAGGGATTCATAGTACCACAGCCTCACTTTCATGGCAAGAATTTCGATGGTGGGCAGTAGTAAGGTATTTTCATACCCCAGTGATGGTTAAACTGGGCGCCATCGATCTGACCAGTGTGAGAGGGGATGTGGATGACAGGGAACCCATACTCACATTTTTTTAACTTGCCCTTCTGTTCAGCGGCACTGGAATAAGATAGCAGAGGCAGTGGGATGGATATTCAAAACTAATATTCCTCTCCTATTTCAGACTTGGATCTTGGGGTTGCCCCCCTTGAGATTCATGGTAGATCAGCTAAATGTCTCTTTTTTTCATCCTAGTGGGAGTGGCTCTTAAAACTCTGACTCAGTTGTGGTTGACTCTGACTGTCCCATCAGAAAGTTACTGGCTACAGAATTGCAAAACATTTTTGGTTATGGAACAAGTGACAACCTCTCTTAGACTTCATACAGATCAGTTTCGAAGTCACTGGTTTCCTTTCTTCCATTTTCTAGCTGAAAAGTAAGGGACACGTGTAGTAGAAATCCTGTCTTGCTACAATTAATAGTTAATCTTAGATAAAGGTTATGGAATTTTTAATTTTTCCAGGCTTTCTTTCTTTCTTTTAATTTTATGATGGGTTAATATAGGAATTTTGCTTGCTTTCCTTTTAAGATTGGATTCAACCCAGGTTTCCTCCCATGTACTGTATATAGGCATTTATACATAAATGGTTATTCAGTTGCAATGTTATTCTAGTATTATGTTAAAACATTTGAGTACCCAGATTATAATGGGTTTAGATTGATGTTTGTTCTGTTCATATTTATGACTGGGTCTGTATTTAATTTGTGGTTTATTGTTTGCTGCGTTCACTGTTGAAAACTAATGACATTTGATTACAAACAAAAGCATCCTGATTGGCTGAAAGCCATGGTCAGGCATGCATTTATTTTTCAACACTGCCCAGTAAAATACAAGTGCCAGTTTGGGGTGCCCCATCACTTATGGTATCATTGGGCAATCTGAATTTTCACACTCCCCAGCTGCCATTTTTTCCCTGCTTGCTAAGCGAGCTGTTTACTAGTGTCTGGGCTGATCTCCCCACTTTTTTCCCCATGGTAACATATTCAAATACATAAGAAACTAAATGACCAGCGTGTAGTAAAAAAAAAAGGCAACTGGGCTGCAAAACTGTAAATAACCTTCAGTGTGAGACAGAGCTGTAGCTACGGTACCACTACAGTGCATGAGAGGAATGGCACTTTCTTCATTCTTCATACTGCAGATGGACATCCATCTATGGTACAGAAAATGAAGAAAGCACCACTCCTCTCATGCACAGTAGCTGTACTGATCCTACCGCTGTCACTCTCTTGTTAAAAGCAGTAAATACAGCTAGCCTGGTGGTGCAGAGGACTGAGGCGCTGGGCACCTTACCTCAAATCATGCCAGTGACCTAGGTTTGAGAATGACCTTGAGTCATCAGAGAGCCGGCATGGGGGGGCAGAACTGAGCATCCAAAAGGCAGCTCTCCTCTTTCAGAGAGGTTGTTGTCCCCCCCCGTAGTTCCACTCCTATTGGGTGGAAGTCCAAACGGTAGTGTAGGTGGGAGGAGATGGCAAGTAGTAGGAGGGTGCCTCAAGGTGTGGCACGCTTGTGCCTCCATACATGCATGCCCAAGGCATGGGGACAGGTGAAAATGGGGGTAAAACTTGGGATTAAAATCTATATGGAAAAAAATAACAGGTACTACTTTTACAATCCACCAGTTTCTGAAGTACTTTAAAGAAATGTGTCCATAGCAGGATAATTTTCTCAATCTCACCTGCAGCTTGAAGTGAAGAGCTTCCTTCTCGACCACGCTCACTCTCCCATACTGCGCTTCCTTCTCCTGATTGCAACTGCAACAGCTCATTGCCCCAGCGTTAAAAAAACAGGACAGAAAAAAATGTACTCTCTCAAATGAAAATGAAGCAAAAAGAAAGTGTAGGGGGGGACAAAACTGTTACATGACAAATGGGGGGAGGGGTTCGGCTGAAGAAACAGAAGCATTCTGCTGTAGGGGCAGTAAATGCACTTAACTGGCTTTTTGTTTTAATAACTACAGATTCTCCAGTAGGACAAAAGTCCATCATCTGATATAGGTGGAGGAACAATTTAATTACAAATCTTATTTTAAACTCATTATTTTATCAATTTTTTTTAAAGCCTACAGCGTTGGGCCTCGTTACACCCCTGGGTGGTCTAGTATAGCTCAATACCACCCACCCTCTTGGGTATTATTGCTTACTTTATTATGCCTGTGAATATTTCCTTCTGGTTACAGTAGTACAAATAAATCTGTATTGACCATTTATTTGAGCTAGGTGTGATTTTGACCTAAATAATAAACACAGAGGTATAGAAATATAAAATTTGATGGCAGAAAATGACTACTTAGCTCACCTAGTCTGCCTAGATGTTCCTACCTATTCTGTCTCTGCAGACCCTGTTTGGTCTCCATCAACCCTGGTACCTCCCTGCTTCCTATTTAATAAGTGTCTATGCCTGTCCCCTGCATGCCTGAAGCCCCTAAATGTTCTGGCCTACATTGCCTCTGATGGCAATCTGTTCTAGGCATCCATTACCCCTTCAGAGATGAAATATTTCCTCACATCACTCTTGAGTCTCTCCAAACTTCACTGCATATCTCCTGGGCCTGGTTCTTGTTCTCATTTGAAAGAGACTCCCTGCTTGACCATATTCACACCTTTCAGGTACTTGTAGGTCTCTATCATATCATCCCACCCTCCCTCACTCCTTTCTTCCATGGTGCACACGTTGGGATCCCACAGTCTCTCTTTGTATGGCTTCTTATGCAAAATATGCACCATTTTAGTTGCCTTCCTCTGGAAAACCTCTATTCTGTCTATGTCTATTCTGAAGTACGGTCTCCAGAACTGAACACAGTACTCTAGGTGCAGCTGCACCAGTGAATGATATAATGGTATCACCACTTCGCTCCTCTTGTTGAAGATACCCCTATGCAACCCAAAAATGTAATGCAGGGGGGGTGCAAGGGATGCAAATGCACCCGGGCCCACCAGTCATATAATTGCCACTTTGTCTCATTTTTGCTAGGATTGTCCCATTTTTATGGCTGTGGGCAGAGCCTGCAGCAATCTTGCTATCTGTAGCTGAAAAATGGAGTATTGTGGAACACATGTTTTGGACTTTTCAGTGTATCCTTCCATGCCAACCGAAATAAAATATTCCCTTCTTTCTGTTAAGAATGTTGGAGACATAGCAACAAGCTGCTTATCAGATGCCATTAGGAAACTGAAACAGCTTGTTAAATATTTGTTAAATATTGGTTGCCTATTAAACTGGAGATTTGTTTACCCTCTTCAGAATGCAACAAACTATACATTTAAATACTTAGCATTTAAACAGCTTCTTGATACCCGTTCACTTGGGAATGTATTGTCTTTCCAGAAAGATTCATACTCATAAATGTCACCCTTTCCCAGGAAATATATGATTTCTACAGACATTATCTGATGAGCACTGTCTCAGACATATGCCAGGTCTTCAGTGAACTGCTTAGACTAAATATGTACCACTTAGAAGCCATTTTCTACTATGCTTTTTAGGAAAAAATATATTGAGCTACAGCAAACACAGACACATACACACACACACACACACTCTGTACACACCATCCTCATGGCCACAACATTCAAAATAAATATTGCATTCTAATATGTTATAAAGAAACTGTGTTTATGGTAGTGAACACAGTGAAGTTCAGTTTAGAGTAGAGTTCCTTTAAATATTTATTATCCTATATTTTGTACATACACAAACACACATACATACACACACACACACACACACACACACACACACTACACACCATCCTCATGGCCCACAATACTGCCAGGTGGCCTGGGTTCAAGTCCCAGCTGAGGCACTTATTCTTTCTCACCTCTGTTTGTATGTGTTCCATAAAATATGCACACCACACTCCTGTGTGATTGTTACAAGTAAATATTTGTATTGCTAGTGGGTTGTGAATTTGAGAAAGAGTATTGTGCATGAGGATGGCTCAGGTTCCAGTTGTCTCAGTGGCGCAGCTGGTTAGCACAATCGGAACAGTATTCCAGGCAGCCTGGGTTCAAGTCCCAGCTGAAGCACGTATTCTTTCTCACCTCTGTTTGTATGTGTTCCATAAAATATGTACACCACACTCCTGTGTGATTGTTACAATAAAGAAACTGTTTATGTCAGTGACCACAGTGAAGTTTAGTTTAGAGCAGATTTCCTTTAAATATTTCTTATCATATATTATGTATTCTGGATAGTGCAGGGGAGATGCTATATCTCATTGTCATAGGGATCTTCATTTACACATTTTTGCACTGTATTTACTCAGGCTGTCCCAGATTAGATGCAATATCTTGTTTTCAGTGGGGTCATGATTCTCCCATTTTGATAATGTATTTCTTCAGGGTAGTCTAGTCCAGGGCCCCCATATTCAAAAGAGATGTGCAGCGCATCCCAGCGGAAAAGGGAGATGTTCCGTGCAATTCCAACAATGCACCGCAGCATGATATTCAAATGTGTAGGATGCTCCTGCCGCAAGGGAATGGGCCAAGGTGCACACAAATAGTATGCCATGCAAGTAGAGGGTGTGTTCCCATGTGTGTTCTGTGCTGTGAAGGGTACTGTATCAACTTACTTTGCTAAACCAGTAGGAGGAGAGAGAGCTTAATTGGGGGTGTGACTTAGACACTATAAAAGCAGGTGACTCAAATCACAACGTCCTGTTACTAGCATTTTTTCTTACTAATTGCCCTCCATCCCACCCACCCTAAGCCAGTTCTACTTTTATAGCCACTGGATTTGACTGTCAACAGGAACTTCCTGTTTGGCAGTAGGAAGGGAAGGATCATAGAGAAACATTGGTTTTGTCAACCCCGTGTGGTACCATTTGCTTGTAACTGACTCTTCAGTGAATAGCAGAGCGCTGTGGGAACCTGGAGGACTAGCAATAAGCTAGTATACCTCCTACCTCAAAACAACATCTCTCTGTTAAAAGCACTGTTGCCTGGTGGTTCTCTTGCCCTTTTAAGGGCTTGTAAACCTTCAACTCACAGAATCTTGCTGAATTTAAGTAAATATTGTTATTTTTACTTCACACTGAAACTGGAAGTGAACGGATGCTTACTTCCAGTTTTTCAGCTTAAAACCTGCCCCTCTAGCGAGCGGGGCATTTAATAGTGGCATTGCTACTGATATAGCGAACCTCTGGTGAGAGGTGGAGTAGTGCAGTGCACCAATATACTTTGATATACCATTAACATATTTGTTTTAACTGTTGCTGTATTGTGTGGTACCATTTGCTTGTAACTGATTCTTCAGTGAATAGTAGAGCATTGTGGAAACCTGGAGGACTAGCAATAGGCTAGTATACCTCCTACCCCAAAACAACATCTCTCTGTTAAAAGCACTGTTGCCTTGGTGGTTCTCTTGCCCTTTTAAGGGTTTGTAAACCTTCAACTCACAGAATCTTGCTGAATTTAAGTAAATATTGTTATTTTTACTTTGTGCCAAAACCGGAAGTGAACGGACGCTTACTTCCAGTTTTTCGGCTTAAAACCTGCCCCTCTAGTGAGCGGGGTGAGTGTGCGTGGGGCCGCGCATGGAGATGCACGCAGAGACACGCGTGTTTGCATGTGTCTGCTGTGCCCGCTGGGCACGCTGAAACTGCTGGCATTAGACAAACTTGGATAAAATAATTTGAGCATATCCTGTACTTAGTAAATACTGTAAAACTGTTTATTTTTACTGAAATTTAATGTCACTATATTCGTGTGTTGCTAAGCAGCGCGAACATACTTTAACAGCGCACAAATAATGATGGTCAACAAAAGTCCCTAAAACCCAGGGGCTGTCCTGATGCTGAACAGTGGCTCCACTGTTTCCTTCATCCTCTCCTGCAGCTGCAACAGGCCTAAATTACTCGCAAATGACAGCAAAGATGTGGAGAGCTAAATACGGTGAAAGCACAGAGCCTCTGTAAATCAAGGGAGCAATCCCAGCAGGGGATCAGCTGGGGAGATCTCGGATGTTCCGGGAGTTAGGAGAATAAATTTGCCTGGCAGAATCAAGGACACTCAACTGGGGTTGGAAATACAAGCTGCCCATTTTGAAGCTGTGGCAGAAAATTTAGAAATGCATTAGAAGCCGTAGCTTCAAAATGAGAAAATACCATATTTTAGCGCTGTCATTTGATGCTTTAACACTAGGTGGCAGTTCTTTTCACTTCTGTTTCTCCTGTACAACATAAATGTCTAAGGGCTACTCTCATCAGCTTCAAAGAGGTGGTTGTGAAATACCCCCACCATTAATATAAACTAGAAAGGAGGGGTGGAGAAAGCATGTTGTTAAATTCTCAGAACTTGTTTGTTTAAATTCTGGTAGCACATCACTGATGATCCTCGTGTTTTTTGTTTTTTATTGGTGTCGCTTTTTATCGGTGTAGTGTACGGCAGGTTACGGTGACGTGGAGCGTGAACTAAGCTTTGCGTTTTCTATGCTGATGGCATGAAACCGCGAAATTTGCTTTGCATTTCAATTAACAGTTTTACAATATACACCTTTAATAACGGAAAAAGAACTTAGTAAGTGTATGCAATGTTTGATGCATAGTGAGGGAAAGTATGGAAGTGAGTATGTATGTGCTAATTGCCATCTGATTACTACTCTTGAAGTAGAGATAGCGTTTCTGCTTAATATTAAACCAGTTTCTACTGATATTAGTGAATTAGAAAGTTACATTGATCTTATGGATGAACAACTTCATTCTAAAGAACAATTTCCTTCACATTTAGGTAGCATTTCTATGCCTCCTGATGAGGAGACAATTGTAATGACTAGTACTAGTATACCTGTTATCTCGGCCCCCTCTTATAAGGTGGATGATTATCCGCCCTCTTCTCATGATAATGATGACTGGACCATTGTCACAAAGCCTCTTAAAAAAAGGAGGGGTGGTCAAATACACAATAGTGCCCCATTGAAACTCGTAATAGGTTTGAGCAATTGACTGTATCAAATAATGATGTGCTACATGATTTATCCTGTGCATCACCCTCTGTTGATAATAATGGTTTAAAAACACTTTTCAATCAGGAGTTAATGCCCATGAATATTTGTCCTAGTAAGTCTCAAGCTACCAAATCAATACCTATTAAGTTAATCACTCCAGACTGTGTTAAACAATCACCTGTTTCTGATTCTTGTACCCCTACCATCTCAAAACAAGTGTTAGTCCTGGGAGATTCAATCATTAAGCACATTGACAGGGCGGTATGCAACAGTGACAAGAGCAACTGCACTTGTTCTAGCTTCTGTGGGGCCAGGATATCTGACATTACCTCCATGATGCCTAAAATTTTACAAAATGTGGGGGAAAATCCACTGGTTATCATACATGCCGGTGTTAATGATATAAACAACACCCCATTTAATCAGTTACAAAAGGATTATGTGGCGTTATGTAACCTGTTACTTGATAGGGGATGCTGTGTATGTATATCTGAAATTCTACCTGTCCTGAGAGCAACATCTACCTTGACGCAGAAAATCAAAGCCTTAAATGAATGGCTCAGAAAGTGATGTTTTAAGCAGGATATACCCTGTATTACCCACTGGGAATCATTTTCAGATCATTCTTCCTTGTTTAGCTGGGACGGTTTACATCTCAGTCATGGGGTAGTGCACTTATGGGGAAAAGTATCACTAAAATCATAAATCATTGTTTAAACTAAAAAACAATAGGGAAGAATGGTTCTCTTCCCAAGTCTCTGAATACTTACCAAAATATTATTACAACTAAATGTAAATTCCTAGCTTTGAATGCAAGATCTCTAAACCAACTCAAATTAGCAGAACTTGAAGCCAAATGTAAAACTTTAAATATAGGTGTGGTGGGAGTAACTGCAACTTGGTGGGACGCATCCTCAATTTGGTCCAGAGAAATTCCAGGTTATAAGTTATATCATAAAAACAGATTAGATAAGCAAGGCGGCGGAGTTTGTATGTACATACGAAATGATATTCCTTCTTTTGAAGTGTGTTCTCCCCTTTCCCTTGGAAAGTATATGGGTTAAAATCTTATTGAAGGAGCAGTCCTATATAACTATTGGTAACATCTATCGACCTCCATCTGCAAATTCAGATTACACAACTGATATGTTTAAAGAAATTACACATTTTTCAGAATCTCAAGATACTGTAATATTTGATGACTTTAACCTCCCTTATATTAACTGGGACTCATTCTCAGGACAGTCCTATGCTGAGAAAGGACTAATAGATGTGGTAGTTAGTACTGGATTACAACAGCTTGTTACTGAACCCACTTGAGGTCCTAATATTTTGGATCTATTATTTACTAACACAGAGCAACAAATTAGCAATTTACAAATTTGGGATCCACTTGGGACCAGTGATCATTCATCTATTCTTTTTGAAATTCAACAGTTTAAAACTACACAAAGGAAGTTATACTGTATAAAAAATTATAATAAAGCAAATTTTTCTAAAATCAATGAATACTTACAAAACATAAACTGGGAATCTAATTGTCTTAATTGTACAACACAACAAGCTTGGGACTTTTTTAAAAACATTGTACATTATTTGGGAAATACCTTTATTCCATCTAAGAGGAAATTTAATAATAAAGGAAAAATTCCCCCTTGGTTCAACAAGACAATTAAAAATCAGATTAAAATAAAAATTAAACTTTTTAGGAAACTTAACAATAGTTCTGTTCCATTTAAAACTACTGTATTACATAAATACAGACTATCTGTGAAAACTTGAAAAATTCTATTAAACTGGAAAAAAATAAGCTAGAATTTAAACTAGCTCACACAAAAGAATGTCATAAATCTCTTTTCTCCTATATAAATAGTAAAAGAGGTGTATCAAGGACCAGTGGTCCCATTATAACCAATGTCTCTTCTCTATCTGATATAGAAACCTCGAATCTCTTTAATAAGTACTTTTGTTCTGTCTTCTCTCAAAAATCACCTATTAGTACATTTAAAGTTCACCACGTAGATTATCGTAGGTTCTATCCAACTGGCATTATACAGGCTATCAAAAAACTAAAACAAAAATACTAGTCCGGGCCCAGACGGTATTCATCCATGGTTTCTGATCGAAACCTCTATAAATATTTCTATACCTTTGTCAATTATCTTCAACAAATCCTTACAAGAAAGCATTGTACCAAATGATTGGCATTCAGCAATAGTTACTCCCATATTTAAAAAAGGCAACAGAGGTTCTGTGCAAAATTATCGTCCATTTGGCCTGACCTCAGTGGCTGGTAAGTTAATGGAACGAGTAATGAAGTCTCTAATAGATCAAGATTGTAAACAATTAGGAATTTATGATTCAAATCAGCATGGGTTTACTCCCAAGTATTCCTGCACCACCAATCTGATATCTTTTTACAATAATTAAGTACTCAACTAGATGTGGGTATCCCTACTGATGTAATTCTTTTGGACTTTAGTAGAGCTTTTAATAAAGTCTCACATGAAAAACTCATAACTAAAATGCACAATCTAGGTTTGTCACCTGATATTGTCAACTGTACTTTAAACTGGTTGACTAATCATTCTCAGAGAGTCAGAATTAATGATATCTTGTCTGATTCGGGTAGTGTGACAAGTAATGTACCACAGGGGTCGGTCTTGGGACCAACATTGTTTAATCTCTTTATCAGTGATTTACAAACAGGTCCAAATAACTTTATGGTTAAATTTGCAGACGATACTAAATTGGGGGGCAAGGTTAATAATCAAGAAAATATTTCTGCATTAAAGAAGGATTTGGAAAAATTACAACTTTGGGCAAATGAAAATCATATGCAGTTTAATCAAGACAAATGTTTAGTAGTGCATTTCGGTGTAAATAATCCAAAAGCAATATATTATATAAACGGACTACCACTTCACTCATCAAATTGTGAAAAAGATTTAGGGATATATTTTAATAATAAACTTACATCAAATGATCACTGTGTTAGAACTGCTTGCATGACCAACAGACTTTTGAGGCAAATAAAATGCACTTTTGTTAATCGCACTGAACAATGCCTTATTCCATTGTATAGGTTATACATTAGACCGTATCTAGACTATGGCTCCCCTTTCTGGAATCCAAACCAAAAAAAAGACATAGCAATTCTTTAACAGGTTCAAAGGAGAGTAACTAGAATGATTCCAAGATTAACAAACTTGGATTATCAGAACAGATTAAAAGCTACTGGTCTCTTCTCTCTTCAAACTTGAAGATTAAGAGGTGATATGCTTATGGTTTTTAATTTAATAAATTCACCAGATCTAATGGAAAAATGTGGACTAAAACTCTCCAAAAGGAGACATGTTCCGAAACTGCATAATAAACAGCTTGAAGTAAAAACTTATAAAACCAGCAAAAGGGGAAACTTTTTTCCAATAAGAGCATCCATTGTATGGAATACCTTTCCACAAGAATTGGTAGAGGCAACTAGTGCCACTGTCTTTAAAAACAAATTAGATGTTTGGCTGAGGGATAATAGATAAATAATGTCCCACATAGTGTGGGGAACAGTTTTGATGGGCTCTGGCCTTCTTCTGTTCTTTCATACCAAGTAATATGCCAAACTGCAACATACGCAGTGGGAAATTCACCCCTTGCAGCACAGAACAGTGTGGCCCACAGCTAGGCCATGGATAGCTGGCTTAACCCGGCCAGCCACCCACAGGTGGGCTACAGAAGTGCACCCAGGTGCGCAGCAGCCTAGCAGCTCTGGTGGACTAGAGGTACCCCCTTCTATCCCAGATCAATCCAACTCCATCCATGAAGAGCTCCCTAATGTAGGGCCCCCCTGGACTCAATAGTACCAGAGAAAACCACAGTCCATATCCATATCCATAGCATAGAGGACCCCCACCCACTGCCTTGTTCCATAGATAACCCCGCTCCCCCCATACCCACCCTGTTGCAGAGACTGGCACTGCCCTCCACACCCTGCCACTGCCAGCCACCGACTGCACTGGACCCTGGCCGGAGACCTGCTCTCCAGAATGATCCAAATGGCTATATCATACATTGGGGCACTACACAAGCTGTGGACCCACTAATGTATGCAGCTGTGTGTATGTCCCTGGCAAACCATTAGAGGGAACTGACATACCTCCAATGCATACCTTGTCAATGCTGTATCTTCCTGCTGTCATACACTCTCCCCCATTCCCCTGTGTAACATGCCACCCTCCGGACTACTAAGATATCCTGGGTGCCATGGGGTGCGGTATCCTGCAATGCCATTTGTAGTGTATGCCCCAGGCTATGGATAGTGCTTTCACAGTTCCCCAACTGCACAAACAAATGGGACGTCGGCTGTAACATGCCTGTTCTGGGACCTGTGTGAGTGAGTACAGCATTGGCTTTCACCCACATTGAGCAGTGCAATGGCACTGGGACGATGGATCTGCATGCAAGTGCCTGAGGTGTATGACCACTGAGTGTTATCGCCCGCACACAGCTCGTATCTATGTATGACACATTCTAGCATCCTACTGCTAATGCTCCGCCACCCGAAAATATGATGCCATTTCTTCTGTGAACTATCAAGGCTAAATATATAGCAATCAGCAGGCATATTCTAGGAAAATACACTGCAAAAATGTGTAAAGGGAAGACCACATTGAAACTGCCTCTCAGCAGATCTACATTGTGCAAATTCATTAGAAATAATGGGTAAAAGCATCCCAGAAGCTCTCCACAGCCGTATCGGCTCTTACCAGAAATGTTAATGTTGCTGACATTGTGCAGGGAAATATTTAAATCTTCCCGAACATTAAAGTGCCTGTTTTTACACTGTACAGTGGTAATTTGACTGGTTTAATGTCATTCTCTCTTGAATCTCTTCTTTCCTGTAAGTTCCTGCTTGCCTTGTAACTATGTACTACATAGTCACTAGGCAACAGGCAGACATGCACAACAGTTGGCCAATTAAGTTCTACTCTGCTGTAGCACTGTGCAGACTAACCATACTAGCACTGAGCAGTGAGCACGTGTGTGTCTTAGACGGCAGATTACTCACAGTTCGGCAGTTCGGTTTGGTGCAGCCATCAAACAGTGGATTGTGATGTATATGTTACCCCGCCAGGCTAAAAAACAGTGTACAAATGAGTCAGTGTGTCCTAAGTGTGCGCTGCTGTCAAGTTAAAGGGTCTAGAAGAGCTTCAGTTAGAAATAACAGCCTGCCCCTGTCGTCGTCAGACTTGTGCCTGCCCTGCTGATGCCTGTGTGGTGTGTAATGCTAGGCCCTAGCAGCCCACCCCCAAGCCGCCTGACACCACTGGTCACTCCTGGGCTCAAAGACCAGTCCTCCAGTGGTCTGTACTATCCGTACAACTGAGAATGATTTTGTTTGGGCCCTGGGACAACAAAAAGTGATAAGTGTTATGCTGTAGTATGATTCACAATTTGGGGTTGGGATGTTTTCGACAGGACATTTAGCAGGCAGAGTCATTCCCCAGTCCACTCCTGATCCTCTGAGGTCCCAGCACAGCAGTTGCACTCCACAAATTATTTTGGGGGGGCTACTTCACAGTCTTGTGTAACCTGGACACCGTGTCCTAATGGGCTACTTCCCTGACCTGGGTGGCCACAAACAAGTTTGAGGGGCCTGGGTTCCTATTTCAAATTTAAAACTGGTTCTTTCCCATAGATAACATTGTTGCGCATTGCTCCACCCAGAGGATACTTTTATGTGGGTCTAGAAATTACCTGTTACAACCCCACAGGATGCTGTACCCACCAACAACATCACATTGTCACCCCGCACATGGATTAATAACCAAAACCCCTCATTTCAACATTTCAGGAATTATTGACTCTCTCTAATAATATGCTTACGACACCAGTGTTATAAAAACAGTTATCCAACAATTTATTTACAAGGGGTAAGGGTTAGGATGGGTAAACTGGAATCAGAGGTTATACAACAGATTGACTGGCATATAAGATTGGCATTCTTGGCATTGCATTTGGCATCAAAGTAAACACTTTGCATTTTTAGATCTAGACATTAATCACAGTGGCCACCCACCAACCTTCTGATGTAGTCAGATTTTCTGGCTGTCTAACTAGCTACACTAGATGGTAAAACACATATTGCATGCCCACACTGGTACCAGTCCCCAGTCTGTAATTAGAACCCCACAATTCTAAACCTTACCTGGGTACCCAGTACTGAATAAAAAAGCTGCAGGCCTGATAAAGTTGCAGCTGAGCTGGGTTGGGGCCTTTAAAGGAAAAGCAGATTAGCATCCTTTCTTTAGATTACTTTTAATAACTCCAGCTGATCTTGAAAAGCAAACTTTAATCCTTAACTTTCTAGACTTGACCTTTGAATTTGGCAGGGCTAGGAATAACTATTTACAGTTTATTTTTGGATGGCAGAGAATGGCTCTGCCTACTCACGGTTTGGAAGTCATCACCAGGTGTAGAGAAGCTTTAGCTGAAGTGCAGGCAGGAACTTTGGCTGACCCCTCTTTACCAGGCTCTTGCAGCTTGCAGGCAGAAACTTTCTCAACATGTTTGATGGTTGCCCCTTCTCTCTGGGCTTGAAGACACATTCTGAAATAGACCAGGCTGGGACCAGGACCAGCACACCTCAATCCCCATGTCTAGACTATGCCCCTCAGGGGGAGACGTATATGGCAGTGCATAGCTGCTGCACAAGCAGGCTGACTCTCAGACCAGTTTCAGATACAGTCTTTTACAGTTTCAGACAATTTCAGTACTTTTAGACATTCTTGCACATCAACAACAACTGCTGTTTGTAGCAGCCATGGTCCTTTTACATTCAGGATACAGTCTCAAGCATGGGTGCCTCCCCTAGGGCTAGGGAGGACCCAATCTAGCACAGTCTCTTTCTCTTTCCCACATTACAGCACATTCATTTAACTTGGCTCTTCCAGCCAGGCAATTAGCACAATTGCTGTGGCTTTTTAGAAGGCACAGTCTTTTAGGCAAATCTCTTTCTTCTTTCAAACAAACAGGAGCTTAAGACATGACTCCTCACCGAGTTAGCAAGCGGAGCTTAAGGCATAGCTCCAAACAACTTTAAGCACTTTACTTGTTAGGAAATCTTGTTTGCCATAGCTTTTCACAAGCTTAAATCACAATATCAGAGTCCATCTTGGCCAGGTTGGTGGTTGTAGCTCCAATTGGACATTCACAGTCCTCACAGGCAATGTTAGGAAAAGCTGCGACCTCAGGATACTCCCCTTCCATTCCTGTAGGCACTCTTAAACAGTCACATCAAGCATTTCTTAAAGACTGTACCATCCACGGTCACTCCTGCATTAGATGGCCACCCTATCTTGGGTGCTGATTAAATGCAGGGTGCAGACAGATGAGTTATTTGTACATTTGGCAGTATTAAATGCAGCTTTCCATTATCTGAAGTCACAGATTTCATTGGCTCTCTCACTGTTGAGGCAGAAACATTCATGCAGCCCTCTCACAACTGCAGGCAGACTTCTTGTAGTTCTCACACAGCTGAAGATAGTTCATATTTCTTCCCCACATTTTCCAGAATGTGGAAAGGCAAATGCTAGTCCTGGGGGACAATATCTGGCACCCTTAGGCCAGCGACTCCAATTTCTCATAGCCACATTTCTCTTGGCAGAGGCCAGAACCCCCCTCCCCTGCGGAGAGTCTCCCACTGAACTGGCTAGGCCTAGTCTCTTTGGCAGGGGCCAGAGCCACCCCCATGTGGAGAGACTCACAGCAGACTGACTCAGCCAGAAAAGTCTCTGGGGTTTGGCAGCTCTCTGAGGGTCCTGATTGGCTGAGTCAAGTGTCTCTCATAACAACAAATATTCATAAGGCTCCCTCGATGCCTGATAGGCTCCCTGTTTGGGTGCCTAAATTTGGTCCCTGCTTTTCCCCTTGAAGACTCTGGCACAGTATTTGCCATAAATCCTAGCTTTCTGGTTGGCTTCTGTTAGGTTGTTAGGTCAAAGGCTACAATATGACTGCAATCAGAATACAGTGCCCCTGCAGTCCATCAGTGTCACCACAACGAAGTTCTGGTGCATCCAGGATATATATTTAATTTAGTTCATAGCCCCACGATTCAATAACCCCCACTTGTGCCCTTTCAAGCACTCAGTCTTTTTCATTTATTTACACTCCTGCGCCTGTCGCTAGCACCAATGTTTAAGGTCCCTTTGCACTAGAACAGGCTTGCTCAAGAATATTAATGCTGCCTTCATTAATATTCATGATTCAGAACACAGCAGGATTGGCTCTCTTTGTTTACAATATAAAGGAGGCTCTCAGGGGCCTTGTTCTGGTCACTGGTCCCCATCTGGCCTGACAGTGGGACCGGGACCTCTGGGAAGCCATTTGTTTGACCACAATCATGGTTGGAAAGGGGAATACACTTCTGGGTGTGCGCAAGCTGCCTGCCCAGCCATGAAGTGCTATGGGGAAAAAGCAGCAGCTCTACTACTGCGTCCAAAGTCCACAATGGGTTGAATAAATAAAGAGGCTTGGGGTTACTAGTGGGGTACCACAGGGTTCAGTACTGGGTCCAGTCCTTTTTAATGCCTTTATAAGTGACATTGCAGAGGAACTGGAAGAAAAAGTATGCCTCTTTGCAGATGACACAAAGATCTGTAACAGGGTTGATACACAAGGAGGCGGGAAAGGATGAGAAGGGACTTGGCAAGATTGGAGGAATGGTCAGAAGTATGGCAACTTGGATTCGATGCAAAGAAGTGCAAAGTAATGCACTTGGGAAACAAAAACCCAGGGTAAGATTACACAATGGGGGGAGGTAGTAACAACAACAACAATGGAAAGGGACCTGGGGGTAATCATATCAGATGACTTTAAGTTTGGCAAGCAATGTGAGAAGGCGGTAGGGAGGGCTGGGAGGATACTGGGATGTATAGGGAGGGGCATCACCAGCAGAAAACAGGAAGTTGTTATCCCCCTGTACAGACAGTTGGTAAGACCCCATCTGGAGTACTGCGTCCAGTTCTGGAGACCCCATCTCCACAAGGACATAGACAGGGTGGAGGCAGTTCAGAGGAGGGCAACTAAAATGGTGCAGGGTCTGCAAGAGAAGCCATACGAGGAGAGGCTAAATGAGCTTAATATGTATACCCTTGAGGAAAGGAGGGAGGGGGGGATATGATAAAAACGTTTAAGTACCTCAGTGAAATCAACAAAGTCCAAGAGGGTAGCATCTTTCAGAAAAAGAGATGTGCAAGAACAAGGGGACACAATTTGAAGATAGAGAGGGGACGGTTCAAGGGCAATGTGAGGAAGTATTTTTTCACTGAGAGGGTGGTGGACACATGGAACAGCCTTCCTGAGGAGGTTGTGGGGTCTAAAACTGTGGGAGAATTTAAGAATGCATGAGACACTCATAAGGCAACTTTTGTGGGGGGTAGGAAGAAATAGGCTGTTGGTTAAATAGGATCTGCAGCTTTTCCTCTAGGTAGGGAAATGGGCAGACTAGGTGGACCAAGCGGTCCTTATCTGCCATCAAAGTCTATGTTTCTATGTTTCTATGAGGCTGCCCGGAAGCCTCAGGGGCACACTTGGACTCAAGCCAATGGCAGTGCAGAAACGGGAATGATCAGGGGAGACACAATAGGCACTGTGAGACAGTGGAAGATATGGGGGCAATTAAGGGAAGCCCCCTGTTACACTTGCACCAGGGTCCAGTAAATCCTAGTGCTGACACTGCAACCCAACTTTCCACTAGCCTTGCCCACTACATTTTCACTTTGTCCCGCCATGTTGAGGTCCTCAGATATGATAACTCTGAGATCCCTTTCCAGCCTAGTGACTGTTAGTATTCCCCTTCCCCATCATATACTCAGTGCCAGGACTTCTATGTCCTGGGTGCATTATTTTGCACTTTTGGCAATGAACCACAACTGCTATGTTTTGACCATTCCTTGAGTTTCCCCAAGATCCCAGTGCATTTTTCCACCCCTTCCTGTCTGCTCTATTGCACCATACATGCTTAAGGACATTGAGAAGGTGGAGGCTATCCAGAGAAGGGCAACAAAAATGGTGCATGGCTTGCATCACAAAACATATGAGGAGAGACTAAGAGACCTCAATATGTACTCACTGGAGGAGAGGAGAGAAAGGGGGGACACAATAGAAACGTTCAAGTACCTCAAGGGCATAAACAAAGTGCAGGTAGGGAATCTTTTCCACTGTAGAAAAGATATCAGAATGAGGGGACATGATAGATAGTAGATTAAGAAGTAACATGAGGAGGTTTTTCTACACAGAGAGGGTGGTGGATGCTTGGAATAGTCTGCCACAAGAGGTGGTGGGGACAAGCACAGAGGGGTTTAAACATGCCTGGGATAGGCACAATGAAACATTGGGTGGGGAGGGAGTGATGAAAAGCCATTGCTCACTAAGGGTCAGTGACTGCATAGAAGTATAGGGCTTACGGGCTGACTAGATGGGCCTGGCGGTCCTCATCTGCTGACAATTTCTATGTATCTATTTTGGTATCATCCACAAAAAGGCATAAATTCCCATCCAGCTCTTCTGCAATTTCTCCTGTAGATACCAAAGAGGACTGGTCCCAGTACTGAGCCACTTGCCACACTCCCCTGTTTAGAATGAGAGCAATTAACCACCACTCTTGGTTTCCTGTCCTTTAACTGGTTTCTAACCCAGTTTTCCACTATGGATCCCACTCCTAGTTTGGTCAATTTCCTCATTAGCCTTCTATCTGGCACTATGTCAAAGGCCTTGCTTAAGTCTTAGTAGGCTACGTCCACTGCTCTTCCCTGGTCATTCAGCCAAGGAACAGTGTCAGATTTGTTTGGAATGACTTCCCCTTCATGAATCCATGTTGTCTGTGGTCTTGCAGGCCATTGGTTTCAATATACTCTATTATCCTTTCTTTCAGTAATGTTTCCATCAATTTGCCTGCCACTGAAGTGAGTCTAACTGGCCTGTAGCTGCTAGACTCTTCCCTGCTGCCACGCTTATGTAGAAGGACAACATCAGCCATTCACCATTCTAGAATGCTGGTAGCAGGAAAGTGGCTGTGGATGTGTGAAGCGTCCATCGCTAAGTGAACATTTTCCATATTTTTTCTAATTTTTTAGTATTTGTTTTGTGTGTGTGTGTGTGTGTGTGTATGTGTGTACAGTTTATGGCTTGAGAAGAAGGGTAATGTTGCCTACAGGAAGGTGTGGGATTTGTGTGTTTGTTGGTGGTTGGAGCAGGATAGTCACTACATTTGTTTTGTGGTGAATCACATCTAGTGTCGATTTCATTTTCTTTACAAGTTTTCCAGTTTATTTATACCTTTGGTGGTCTTGTCATATTCATCAGGATTTGTTGGCTTGTTGCTGTATGGTGGCTGTTTAATTATGTGGTGCTGTGATTTTGTTTGTCAGTGTTTGTTGGGCTTTCTGGCCTGTTGATATTTTAATATGTTAAAAACATGCATTTATTGAAGGCATTTGTTAACCAGAATCTGGCTATAGTGTACAGTGGAGCATTGCTGTGGATGCAAATCCATCCCTTTCAGAATGTTGTTGTATCACAGTTCAGAGGTCATGGAACATGATTGGACCACACTGTGGTACAACAGCAGTTTGAAAACCTCTACAGGCTGCATGAGCCACACTGGTGTCAGACCCAGAAACCGCAGGATCAACCAGACAGAGAGAAATGCTTGTCGGCAACAGCAGCATGATCACTTGAACCATTGCACGGCAGGCGCAGGATCACCCAAATATGAAACAAAAAGCAGGATCAACCAGATACTTTTTACTTTTAGACAAAAATATAATGCAGGATCAACCAGATATGTAAAATTACTCACAAAATGAAACAGGATTCCTCGCCGTAACACTCCTGTCGCCTAGCGAGAAAAACGGCCGCCATGGTTTTTTTTAGTTTTTTTTGAAAAGCCCTCACAAATACAACCAACAACCAATATAAGCCTGTACTTTAGATGTATGGACTTTTTCTCCCTAACAACGACACCAGGGACCCTAGCAACCAGCCTTTATTCCCAAACTAAAATGCAGCAGCAACAGTTTTTCTACAAAAAAAAAAAGATTTTAAATTATTTTCTATGGGTACTATACACTACAAAAAAACAGTGGATGGGCAACCTCATGCCCAACCAGCCTGTTGTGCCACCTTGGGGTTCTAATGATATCAGACCTCTCGAGCTTTGCGCTTGAGGTCTGATGTCATCAGAAGTCCTCTGTGGCACAACAGGCTGGTTGTGCAGGTTGCCCATCCGCTCTTCTCTATGTTGCCAAGAAGGAAAGATTACTCACCTTAGTAATTATGTTTCTTCTAATGGAGTCTTCTGACTATTGCAGTTAGCCCAGCACTCAAACTGCCCCAGAGAGTAGAGGGTTAATTTCTATGCAGAGCATAGAACACTGAGCTCGAGCTCGGTTCAGACCTCTGTCTGCTGCACTTTGAAGCATAACTGTCAGATTCTTATGAGCTAATACTAACTAACATGTGGAAATTGTAAAATGTTTACTAGCCAAATGGCAGTCAAATATTTTGGATCCCCAAAAGACTCAAGTCAAGAACTCCAAAATCAAAAACCAGATAGTGAACAACTTAAGACTGTTAAATAAATAATATAACCCACTCCCCCTCTCTAAAAGGAGGGAGTACCCAAATGTACCCCTGGGGTGCAACACTGCACCTGCCAGCCCAGTTCCCAAAAACAGGTTCTGAGAGGAGAGGTAGGGAAGGAGGTCAGAGTACAGCAAAACTCCAATTGAAGAAACATAATTACTAAGGTGAGTAATTTTTTCTTTAAACAACATGAAGTCTTGCTGTATTCTGACTATTGCAGACTACCAAGCAGTACCTCCATGGAGGAGGGAATCAAATCTACCTTGGGAATAGGCTCTGCAGTACTGCTGTACCAAACCGAGCACCACTCCTAGCCTGGATGTCCAGGGAGTAATGCTTGGTAAATGTATGGACTGTTTTCCAGGTGGCTGCTTTAGGTATCTCTAGCAAATGATTATCTCTGACTGCAGTCAGGGTAGCAGCTGTACCTCTAGTCGAATGAGCCCGCAGGCCTGAGGGAGGTATTTTGCCCAGCTTCTCATAGCAGAATTGAATACAAGAGACACTCCACCTGGCATTAGTTCTCTTAGTGGCAGGTTTGCCCTTACCCACTTCCCCATAAGTGAGAAATAACTGAAGGGAGTCAAACCTGTGAGCCTTAGTACACTCAATGTAGTAACTAAGGGCTCTTTTAACATCCAAACTGTGTAAACTTCTTTCTCTTGAAGAAGAATGATCAGTGAAGAACACAGGGAGAGACATAGATTGGTTCAGATGAAAATCTGAAACCACTTCAGGTAAAAACCTCCTATTAGTTCTAAGGACCACCTTATCTCTATGGAATGAGCTAAAATCAGGCTCCACTGACAGAGCTTGCAATTCACTGATACGCCTGGCAGAGGTAATAGCTACCAGGAACACAGTTTTCCAAGTCAAGTACTTAAGCTGTGCTGAAGACAAAGGCTCAAAAGGGGGTTGCATAAGCTGAGCAATGCAAACATCAAGATCCCAAGCAGGGGTAGGATCCTTAAAGGTGGACTGGTATGAAGCAATCCCTTGAAAAATTTACAGAATACAAGGTGAGATGACAGTGAGGAAGGCTTTCCCACTGACAGAAAAGCAGAAACAGCTGACAAATGTACTTTGAGAGTAGCTGGTCTGAGGCCTATGCCATTAAGATGAATCATATAGTCCAAAACTGTAGACAATTCAGCAGTGTCTGGGGATATATGCTTCTTGGAACACCAAATGCTGAATCTTTTCCATTTGGAGTTGTAAGTTTTTCTGGTGGCAGGATTTCGAGAGGCTTTGAGAATATCCAGAACCCCTTGGGACAGATGCAAATCTGCATACTCTAACTCTTCAAGAGCCATGCCTTGAGATTTAGAGACCAAAGATTGGGGTATCAAATCCTCCCTTGAGAGGAGGTTAACAGGTTGTAATTCTTGGGAAGAGACAGGGGAAGATGGACTGCTAGGAACAGCAACAGGGGGTACAAAGGCTGCCTGGCCCAGTCTGGATCAATAAGAATCACTTTGCAAGGTTGTGACCTTACCTTGACCAGAACCTTAAACAGTAGAGGAAAGGGAGGGAAGGCATATAAAAATTTCACTTCCCAGTTCAAAATCAGAGCATCCAGAGGGACTGAGCCCAAGACTGGGGTCTACAACAAAACAGAGGAAGTTGGTGATTGTCTGGGGCTGCAAAGAGATATATCTCTGGAGTGCTCTACCTTGAAAAAATCACTTTCAACACCAGAAGGTCCAGGGACCATTCGTGATGGCCCTGGGAGATCCTGCTCAATGCATCTGCTAGCACATTGTCCTACCCTGGAAGGTGGACTGCTATCAGAGAGGTCTGCAGAGAATAAGCTAGGGACCACAATTTCATGGCTTCCATGCACAAGGCTGTGGACTGAGTGCCTCCCTGCTTGTTGATGTACCACATGGTGGTTGTGTTGTCTGTCCTGACCTGACCCACCTTGTTCTGCACTGACTGAGAAAAAACTTGCAGGGCCAGAAAGACTGCCCTGAGTTCCAAGAGATTGATATGAAGAAGGGATTCCTGAGGGGACCACAGTCCTTGGGCTGTGAGAGCCCCCAGATGGGCACCCCACCCCAATAAAGAAGCATCCATAGTTAGGACCACAGAGTGAGACTGAGTGATGAATGGGACTCCTTGTCTGGGGTTGCCCTGATCCTGCCACCATTGGACAGCCTGGATCAGAGTCTGGGTCACTGGAACTAGTTTGGTTAGAGTATCTTTCTTCTGAGACCAAAAGGTCCTCAGGTGAAACTGAATGTCCCTCATCTGAAATCTGGCCCCTTGGACCACTGCTGTAGAAGCTGCCATGTGGCCCAGAAGTTGAAGGAAGTGTCTTGCTGGCTGAAAGACCAAAAGGTGGAATGAAGAAGCCAGCTCTACAATAGCCCTTGCCCTTTCCAAGGGAAGAAAGCTCTTGCTTTGACTGTATCCAACTCTGCCCCTATGAAGGTGAGGAGCTGTACAGGCTCGAGAACTGACTTGGGAAGATTGAGAAGGAATCCTAGGGAAGTGAGCACTTGCTGAGTCATTTGAAGGTCTGACTTGATTTGGTCTGGGGGCTGACCCAGAATGAGCCAGTCGTCCAGGTATGGAAATATGGAAATATTTTTCCTTCTTAAAAAGGCCACTACTACTGCTAGGCATTTTGTGAATACCCTTGGAGCTGATGTCAGGCCGAAGGGCATAGCTTTCAACTGATAATGGCCTGAAGGCAATTTGAACCTGAGGTACTTTCTGTGGGAGCACCCGATTGGAATTTGAAAAGTAGGCATCTTTTAAGTCCAGGAAGGCTAGCCAGTCCCCTGGCCTTAGAGAGGGAAGGATTATTCCCAGAGTCACCATTTTGAATTCTGGTTTTAAAAGATGTTTGTTTAGGTATCTTAAGTCTAGGATGGGTCACCACTCCCCCGTCTTTTTTGGGGTAAGGAAGTACCTGGAGTACAGACCTTTGCCCCTGTGCAATGTAGGAACTCTCTCTCTCTACAGCCTTTAGAGCCAGTAGAGATGAAACCTTTGTCTCTAGGGCAATGGTTTCGGAGATGCTTGCAGGTGGAAAAGATCTGGCCCTCAGCTTTGGAAATTTTGTTGAAGCTGAGAACCAGCCCCTGGCTTACCACTTCTAGGACCCACTTGTCTGAGGTAACAGACATCCAGTCCTGGACGAAGTAAGCCAGCCTGCCTCCTACAGGAATAGGGGAGTTGGCCCAGACTGACACATCAGGGTGTCTGCTTGGCAGGAGCCTTAGGTTGAGGGATGGATGCAGCCTTGCTCATCCCCCTTCTGCCTCTCCCTCTGAAGAACCCCCACTGAGGAAAGAGAGAAGAGGCCTGTGCTTGGTAAAAAGGCCTATGAAAAGGCCTGCCCCTGCCCTTGGCCTGCTGCCTTTGAGGAGTTACCTGCCTTTCCTTGGCCTGTGTACTCCTATAGGTGGTCCTATACTCATCCATCTTTTTCATGTAATTCTCTGTCTGCTCCCCAAACAGAGAATTGCCCACCACAGGGAAATCCATGGCCTTAGTCTGAGTGTCCTGTGAGAGACTAGTAAATCTGAGCCAAGCCATTCTCTGAAGAACCACAGATGTAGCCATGACTCTAGATAACAAATCATTGGAGTCCACAGCAGCATTGAACTGTACCTTAGATGCCTCAATCCCATCAGCAGCCACCCCCTCCAGCTCCAAGGCAAGCTGGGGGGAAGCCTGCTTAGCCAGTGCCAGTACAGTGTGCCACCTGGACTTCTGGTACCTGGCTGCATAGGCCATATAATTAGCTTGCCTGAGTCCCAAGGAGGATGCCATGTACTGTTTCTTTGCCATGGCATCCAGCTTCCTATAATCTTTATCTGGCGGTGAGTGAAGCCAAGTGTATATTAGCCTTGTCACGGGCTGCAGCCTGCACAACCCCAACATAGCTTCATTGTTGATACAAGTAATCTGTACCTGAAACTGATAAGGTGTACCTTTTGTCCATCCTTCTGCAGACAGGAGGTACAGAATTTGGAGTTTTTAAAATCTTTTGTGTCTGACATAGATCACGGGATGTTTCGCTGGGACTAGCAGCTCTAAGAACTAGCTCCTGTTCCAACTTTCATAATTCGACTAAAATAAAATAAGCTACAGTTGAATTCCAGCCTATCTACGAAGGATCAGGTTCCCAACAGATCCCTGGTGTGTTAACAACAAGTTGAGGGGTTGATAAGAATGGGAAAGCTTCTTATTCTCCGATGCTGAGTTCGGGGCCTAAGCGTGCTATGGAGGTCAAAATGCACCAGGCACTACCACGCCATACGCCCCCGCAGATCACAGAGAAGGGTCTGAAAAGTCCAAAAAGGCAAACCGGGGGCTCTACGAAACCTGTGGCGCCTAATGTAACCCAGCAAAATCTAGCTCAGTTATCGGAGTTAAAATTCATGGAAGAGCTTCAACCATTTAAAGCTGCATTACAGGATATCATGGCTGAAATCAAATCTCTCCGAGGAGCGCTCTCAGATACTAATAGGGCCATCACAGATGCTACAGTCCGTACTACATCTTTGGAGAACTGGAAGGGCAAATTAGATTCTGAAATGGTGAGCCTTAGGCAACGAATGCACAAAATGGAAGCTAAATTGGAAGACATGGAAGGCCGAAGTCGCAGAAATAATATTATAATCTTCGGCCTTCCAGAAGAGGTGGAGGGATCTTCACCTATTACATTCCTACAAAAAATGCTAACGCATATTGCTGGACTCTCTCCCAATAATACCACTTACATGATAGAGAGGGCTCACCGCTCATTACATCCAAAACCTGTAGCTGGAAAACCCCTGAGACCACTTATCATAAAATTCCTTAACTACCTTGATAAATCCCATATCCTTGAACAGGTTAGAAAAGTGCAGCAAGTTCTATGGGAGGGTCAACAGTTAAGGCTGACTCAAGACCTACCAGCCTCGGTGAGGCAAAGAAGATCGGAATACCACCCCCTGGTATCTAAGCTAATAGCAGCAGGGATCAAGTATAGGGTACAGTACCCATCTCGCTTGGCTGTTCAGCACTCTGGCACTCTTTTGAAAACACGCAACAGGCTACTCCCACTCTACAGGCTCTGTTTCCAGAGTTATTCTCTGCTCGCTGACACCCCAGGAAAAGTCTGGCTCGGGGTCTTCTTTTACTTTGTCTTTTTTTACTGCTTTTCCAAGTTTTGGAAATAGGACAGTGTCTTGGATCGCTCTGAAGAAAAAATCAGCAAATACTGCTGTTTGACCACAGAAGGGTGACAGAGACCGTACAATGTGTATGTGAGTACAATTGAAATTTACCCTGCGATAGAGTCGGCGCTTTCTTTTCTTCCTATCGGCTAGAAGGAGATTTATAACTGATATACAGTATGGACGTTTTCAGAGCCAATTTAGGACAAGGCTTTCATACAGCACGTTGTCGACTGGTAAATTGGGCTATTTACTGAGTTGGCTAACTTGATCTATGTTTTTTCCCGGAGTGCTAGATGGCATATTATTTTTTGTATTGAATAAGTAAATTACTACTGTATTGAATAGGAGTGTTACCTGGTCTTTAGTAATTAATAGGAGAATCTGGAGGTCTGTTAAACCTCAATAGATGGGTTCATGTTTAAAAATGCATGGGAGCCATGATAAATAAACAGTTGCCAGTACTGATGACTAACAGTTCCTTGTTTGTTTCTTTAGTTATAAACCTCACTGTTTTACCCATTGCATTCATGAGCATTGGCTATTATGTTTTGGTTATTATTAAGAGGAACCCGTCATTGTAATTTTTTTCTTTTTTGGGGGGGATGTTAAAGGGATGGGAGTTGGGGTGGGAAGTAATGGTTCTTGTTTTTTTCTGCAGGTTTCTCAGGGCAACGTGTACTGGTACAGGGAGGGGGTGCTTCTACAACTACATTATGTGTAGTAATTTGGATGTTATTGGTTACAATGTCTAGGTTTCAGGGGCTGTTAAGGGTAATAGTCTCAGACATAATTCAGTTTATTAAAGGTATAGACTATATTGTTGTGTAAGAAGGAACTGGGGTAAAAATTGGGGGAATATATGTTGGGGTTAATTTTTCTTTTTTATCTGCTTTTTTATATTCCAAGTTCCATTACTTGTAACATGATATTGGGGGGGATATGGGTTGAGGGAAGATATGGTTGTTTGGGAACCGGAACTAGTTGTAAAGTGGGGGGGAGGGATAGAGAAACATATGGATCGCCACTGGAATTATATAAAACTGTTGTTTTAGGAAATGGTATTTATCATTTGGAGATTATTTTATTCTTACAGAGCAAAATTCTACATTTTGAATGGTCATGGCAGTAATTTTAAAATTTTGCTCTTGGAATGTTAAAGGTGCCCAGTCCCCCACTAAAAGAGCCAATATACTACTACATCTCCATAAACTCAATATTAATGTGGCCTTCCTTCAGGAGACCCATTTGCCCACTTCACAAATGCATTGCTTATGAAGATCATGGGTCGGGGAAGTATTGGGGGTAGGCCTCGATACCCGGAAGAGTGGAGTTGCTGTATTGGTAGCACACCGGATACCTTTTAGGCTGCTACAATTGGTTAGTGACCCCCAAGGCAGATATATCTTTTTAAGAGTGATTTTGGGGCATATGGAATTAATATTAGGATCAGTTTATGGTCCTGTTGGGGAAGACCCACAATTCTTCATCACTTTTATGACTAGCTTAGCTTCTTGGTCCTCTCTCCCTATACTAATTGGCGGGGATTGGAATTTAGTTCTTTGTAATATATTAGACAGGTTTAATCCCCGACGCTGTCCCCCTACTCCTGCACAAATGACCCTGAAGGATTTTATGGACACCATGGGTCTGGTAGACCCCTGGAGGGACCTCTTTCCCTCAGTAAGAGATTACTCATTTCATTCCCTACCACACAATACAGTCTCATGAATTGACTACTTTTTGCTGGGGACTGAGCACCTAGCTAGGGTTCAGACTTGTACTTATTTAGCTAAAGTGATCTCTGATCACCATCCAACTCTTTTACAGTGGTCCCTACCTGCTTCAACAGGTTATGATAAAGTTTGGAGATTCAACCCTCAGTTATTGAAATCCCAACAACTGGTAGAAAACTTGAAAAATTTCATAGAGAAATTCTATGAGGAAAATGCCTTCTCCATGCCAAAACTTGATGTGTTATGGGGTGCTTTAAAATGTTCATTAAGAGGAGAGATTATCCGTCTGGCTTCTATTAGGAAAAGTAAAATCTCCCAGGAAACCTCTGTATTGTTACAGCAAATTAGAACTTTAGAAAAATCCATGTCCTCAGATTCTAACACAACGGATTTCGGAAAATTAGAAAGCTTGCGCTTTCAATATAATATCCTTCTTAGTGACAAAACTGAGCACCTCCTTCTTAGATCAAAAGTTACTTACTTTGATCAAGGGGACAAAACTGGGAAGGTATTAGTGCTGTGGTTAAGAGCACAAACAGTTGATAGAATTGTACCAACCATTTGAGATACTGCTGGTATTATTCATACTTCCCCTAAAGACATTGTTTCTTGTTTTAAATTATATTATCAATCCCTTTATTCATGTTCTCCTTTACCCTTCAATAGTTTTGATCTAGATCATTTTCTTCAACCTTCCATACCTGTCTCAATCCCAAATAGATATTCTTAAAGCCCTGTTGACTTTAACAGAGGTCTATGAGGCCATTGATGCACTTCCAACTAGACAAAGCGCTGGGCCCTGATGGTTGCATATCAAACTTTTATAAATTTTTCGAAACTCAACTAGGTACAATATTGCTTGACACTTATAACTACATTTATCTGCAAGGCCTCTCAGATCACAGTCTCACTGCTGCTATTATTGTGGTGCTCCCTAAACCGGGTAAGGACCCAAAAGTGTTAACAAATTACCGCCCTGTATCACTAATAAATGTAGATTTGAAGATTTTAGCTAAAATGCTTGCTAATAGGATGGCTCAGGTTTGGCAGACCCTATTAGTCCTGAAGAGGTAGGATTTGTAGCTGGACGCCTATCAGCGGATCACCTGCGCAAACTTTCTCATCTTATTTCTGCATCTAGGGACTCCCATATTCCAACGGTTTTGGTGTCCCTGGATGCAGTAAAAGCCTTTGATAGGGTGCCCTGGGACTACTTGTTTAATTTACTTCCATGATATCATATTCCAGCACAATTTATTCAGTGGATAAAAATTCTCTACTCACAACCATCGCCTCGTATATTATGTAATGGAGTCCTTTCCCCATCTTTTTTTCTGCAGCAGGGTACACATCAGGGATGTCCCTTCTCTCCATATTTGTTTAATTTTTATTTAGAACCTCTTATTAGGAAGATTAATAATTCTACATTAGTTTCTGGTATTCCAATCAATCATTCCCAATACAAATTTTCAGTATATACCGATGATATTATGCTCCATATTACCCACCCATCTAAATCTATACCCGCTGCCCTAGGCATCACTCAGGATTTTGGCAGAATATCCAATTATAAATTGAATCTGACTAAAACAGAGATAATGCCCTTAAATAATCAGACCCTAAAAATGAATATTCAACATCTCGGGCTTTCTTGGGTAAGAGATAGAATAAAATATCTGGGCATATATTTATCTCAATCTCATTCCAAAATGAAACAATATAATTTGGATCAGTTAATTACACAGATGGGAACAGATCTGAATCACTGGGCTTTACTTCCCATTTCCCTTTGGGGACATATTAATATAGTTAAAATGAATATCCTGCCCCGGCTGTTATATCCCCTTCAAATGCTTAACCAATTTCTTCCTAAATCATGGTTTAACCAGGTTCGTGGTATCATCCCCAAATTTATTTGGAAAAATAAACCCCCCCGTAGGGCAATCTCTAAATTACAGAGATCCAAAGAACAAGGAGGGTTACAGGTTCCCAATATTTACCTTTATTATTTCTCAATTAACAGTTCGGTTGTTTCTCATTGGCTGAGGCCTATAGCAGATCCTAGGTCTTACTCTTACTCCCCATTGTGGCTCCAAATAGAAAAGTCACTTTGTGTATCAACGGGTGTAGATCTAAAGGGACTACTTTATCTTCCCCTCAACAAGGTCTCAAATCAGCTGAAATCCATACCTATCATGGCATTTCTCTGAACTCACATGCAACTTAACAAGACCTTAGGTCATTCACTAAAAAAAGATTCCTCCCAACCCATTTTAGGGAATCCCAACTTTAGAATTGGAGGTAAAGTTATTAAGCAGTCTTTCTGGTCGGATGGTGTGGGGAAAAAAGTGATAGCTCTAACAGAGAATTATAAATTGCTTTCTTTCTCAGATATAATAGTAAAGTATAATCTACCAACCTCTTTCTATTTTAAATATATCCAAATTTCCCAAGCTTTAATACAGCATCTTGGTAATGGTCTTTGGGACCAATATATGATTGGACCGGTTCGTAATACAATTTCGGCAAGGCCTACATCTCACTATATTTCTTTTTTTATAAAGAGCTTCATGCTTGGTATGGAGAAATAGATGATACTGCTCATTATGTATGGGATAAGATTATTCCCCCATCAACTACAGTCCCCCGTCATTGGACGCAAATCTGGAACAGATTGTACAAGGATGTTAGGTGGGACCGATACAGGTCACTTCAGTTCTATGTGTTACAAGATTTATATTATACGCCAGTAAAACTTAAAAACATGGGGAAACTCCAGTCAGATATGTGTACCAGATGTTGGTGTCAATGGAGTACGTTGCTCCACATTCTTTGGGACGGTACTAAAGTATTCCCCTTCTGGGAAAGTATTCATTCTCGACTTGATCCTCTTTTGGCACTCCAAAATGCTTTTCAGCCAGAAATTTGCATTATTGGAGACTCAGGAGTTGTTCTATTTGGGAACCAAAGGAAACATATGACTCTGATATCTCTTTGTGCTAAAAAAATAATATTACGCCATTGGTTAGATCAACAAATTCCTATGTATACAGAATGGCTTCAGGAAATGCTTTTTGCTTTACAAGTAGAATACCTATTGGCAAATATTTCCAAACGTAGTAAGAAATATCAGCAGATGTGGGCCCCCTTGCATACCCTATTGTCAATTTAATTGTCCCTCAAGACAGTTGTATTGATTGCATTATAGCATTAATTTGAGCTCTGCAGAGGTTCAGATAAATACCTATAACATTAACAATGTTTAGTATAGTGTAAGAAATGGTTTTGCAGGCTTTCCATTTATTATTAACTCATAGTGGCGAAGTGGGTGGAAGGGGGTGGATTGGGGGGTTTGTGATTTTTTTTGTTGTTTTATTAAATTTGGATGTTATAATTGATAATGTTTAAATATCATCTGCTATTTAAGATAAACTACAGGCATAATTATTGTTTAAGGGAAAACATATGTATGTTGTCTTATAATATTTCATTTTTGAATTTCACAGAAGTATGAGAATTTACAGGAGTTGTTATGTGTACTACTGGTCTTTAATTTTTTGTATAAATTGTTTTGTGCACAATATGTAAATGTGAAAACTTAATAAAGCTTATTAAATTTGAAAAAAATAAAATCTTTTGTGTCTGTTTCCCAAAAGACTTATGAAGGGGAATAGACAGTCTTGTGGACTCTGGGATGTCCATCATCGCCACATAATCAGGTTCCTCTTGTTCCTCTACAGCTTCTTCCACAGGGAGCTGGAGGATTTCTGCCACTTTACTGTAAAACATATAGTGGGAAGGGGACTCAGAAAGCCTAGGAGGGGAAACACCAGAAGGCCTGTCTGGGGGTGATGCCCAATTCAATGGGCTCAACCAGACCTCCCACACCACCATCACCATCGTCATCATCATCATCATCATAATCTTCATCCCCTTCCAAATCTTCAGGGGCATAATCATGAACCGGAGGAACTTACTGAACTAAGCACCTGCCAGAAGGCTCTGGATCAGATGAAACCAGGCAAAGCAATTCTACAATCCTTATCGCATTGGCAATCTCTTCGGCAGTCGGAAAACAGGTCTCTGGATCCGACCGGCCGAGTTTTCTTTTCATTTTCTTTTTGTAGGAACCAGTTTCTCAGGATTGGCTCTCCTCTTGCCAGAAGAAGTATCGTCCTGGTCAGAGGGCACTCCCTCAGGTTCGGTCAGAACTGAACCGGGCTGGCCATCTGGGTCAGCGGACTTCACGGCCTCCTTATCCCTGGGCCTACCTAATGTTTTTTCCAGGGTAGACTTAGGGAAATTTTTACAGATTTGGCAGTCTGAATCGAGGTGGTCAAACCCCAAACAATAAACACAGGTGGTGTGGGGATCAGCCTTAGCAAAGACCTCCCCACACACACTGCAGTACTGAAACCCAGTGGGCCCGGTTTTTCTTTTGGGTTTCTCGGACATAGCCATCTGAGCCACAAACTTACCCTTTTTATGGCAAACAACCAGGCAAGACACCCTAATCGGTTTCTAACCGTGTCACGGGTATTGGAAAAAACCACAAGAAAATGCATTTTTTTTAAACCGATAAGGACTGGTAACCACACTCTAAGTTTAAAAACAAAGAAAAGAATAAATCACTAAATGGCCAGTTCAGCTGAACTGGTCAAAAAATAAACTTTTACAGTTTCCACAAGTTTACTATGTCTAGTTCACTACCTAGTACTTACAGTACCACAAACCGAGATCTGAACAGAAACTTGCAAAACAAAGATCGGTAAAACCGAGGACTTTAACCGACTTCGAACCATGAGCAAAGGAGAAATCTCTGGAGTGGCCGTTCAGTTAGGCGGAGTAAAGAATCTGACAGTTGCGCTTCAAAGTGCAGCAGACAGAGGTCTGAACCAAGCTCGAGTTCAACGTTCTATGCTCTGCATAGAAATTAACCCTCTACTCTCCAGTGCAGTTTGAGTGTTGGGGCTAACTGCAATAGTCAGAATATAGCAAGACTTCATGTTGTTTGAAACAACTTTCCTGGCACAGTGTTCTAGTTCTGATAGAACATTTGAAGTAGCAGTCCACTGAGTTCTAGAACAATGAGATTTGTTGTTACATTTTGGATGATAGACGTGAAATAGAAATTTATGTATTTTTCCAGTTTTATAGTTATGTAAATGTATATTACAGAAATGTACAATTGTAATTAACTAAGAGTTAAGGGGTTAAGTAAGGGAGGTGTAGAAAGTATTCCAAATATAACAGAATGTCCTTGTATAAGGTAGGCCTTTTTGTATCATAGGATCAGTATGGAGATGAGGTATAGCAGGGAGGTAGTCAGTTTTGGGGACTGTGGGGCACTTTTCTTGAGGGTTACGCTCTGGAGGAGAGGTCACTGCTCCATCTGCAGGACCTTTTCAGAGCTCCATACTCAGCTGGTAGCAACAAGAGATGAAATATCTCAGCTTCGGCGATGTCTCAACTGAGATTCAGTCCCTATACTCACACTCCCCCAGAGGCACACTGGGCCAGGGGGCTGGAGGGTAGTGGGATTGGCAGGGGGAAAAGTGGTAGGGACAGCCACAAAGAGTTTGACCAATCTCACACCAGACAGCAATTTGCTTTGCATCATTGGAAGAGACTCAGCACCAGACTCTCCTGGGAGAAACTCTAAGTCTGTCAGGGGAAATGGTCAGGAAGACATGGTGGCACCCAAGGGGATGAGCAGGAGGAAGTCAGTAGGGAGAGTCTTAGTGACTGGCGACTCAATAATTAGGGGAGTCGAGAGGGTGGTGGATGGGGGAGGGATGGGTAGGGAAATGGTCAGATGCCTTTGTACATCAGTCATCAGGAAAATAGATAGGATAGGGAAGATGGTGGAAAAGGAGGAGGAGGAGGAGTTGAGGGTGCTGGTACACTTGGGTACCAATATTCTGGTGAACCAGCCTGTGGAGTTAGTGAAGTGGAACTTTAAGAGGATGGGAGACAGACTGAAGGTGTATTCAACTTACATGGCCTTTTCCAAGGTCCTCCCTGTGTGTAATAGGGGGAGTGGGTATGATAGAGTAAAGGCAGAAGAGATTGAGGAGTTTAATGGATGATTGATGGGATGGTGTCAGGAAGAGGAGTACAACTTTGTGGGGAACTGGGGGGCTTATGAAGCAGGAGGCCCTTCAAGGGATAAGAGAGGAGGCCAGTGCTCTAGGACAGAATTTTGAAGTTTACATTGGACAGTTAAACAGACTGCAGGGGAGATGGAAGCTAGAAGAACTACTGAGAAGGGAGATGAGGTGGGGAACCTGATAGGGCTCCCCCTGAACAGGGAGCGAGTTGCAGCAAGGTGGGTAACTGTAAGGTTGAAGTTCAAATTAGATTGGGGAAGAGGCCAATGAGGGAGGGCTAACAAAGCCTACGTTCAGCATTAAAAATTAAAAAAATAATAATGAGACTAGCAAGAATAAGGTAGAAGTGTCACTGGGTGTGGATTTAGGATAACACAATTTCAGGCAGACCACAAGTCAGGTGCATAAAAAAACACACAAGTGCATATGTCATTTTATTTTCATTAAGTAAAATATACAGAAAGCAAAATGATAAGTCAGACAACTGCTTAGCTTCAACAGTTTCAAAAGCTTTTTCTTCAACCTAAGTGTGAAAGCACACTACCAAGAAGTCTTCCACCTTCCTCAGTCAGTATCCAGCTGACCACCCTATCTATCCTATCTCAGCACTGATGGGAGGGCATTTTATAAGCTCATTAGAAGTTGGAAAAATGTTCCACTGTCTTTTGATCAATAGCAGACATTACATAAAACTAGCCACTAGGGGCCATTGTTGCTCCATAGAGAACAGTTATTTGGCAGCCACCTGGAGCACAGAAGAACTTGTTCACAACATTGGAAAGGTCAGAACATTCTGTGCTCGCCTAAACTCTCCTGCAGGGTAATATTAGCTCATGCTGTCTGCTACAAACTGTATCTTAGAAGAGGGCTTCTAACATCTAGAAAAAGCAGACACAAGTTTGTTATTCTTATATTAAGACAGCCCTCTCATTTTGTAACTGTACTCTTAGTTTTGTTTTTAGGTTAATATGCACAGAAAGCTTTATAAGCAGTTCAGCACTTAATTTATAACCAGCCAACCAGCATGTTGTACATTATACAAAACATAGAAGCTGCTTGGGGAAAAGGTTTCAGTTTATCCCAGGGGCGTCGTCTATGACAGGGGCCACCCTGTCATAAGAAGAAATAGGAAAAAGGAAAAGGAGATCAGGAGAAAATGGAAAAGGGTCTGCCTTAATGCCAGGAGTGTGGGAAATAAAATTAGTGAGCTACAGACAATGATGGCAGACAATGATATGGATCTAGTAGCCATCACAGAAACATGGGCCACAGAGAAAAATTATTGAAACCTAATAGTTCCACGATACACAATTTTTTTTGATGGGAATAGAGGAAAAGGTAAAGGAAGATGCATAGAGGCAGTGGAGGATGGAAACATCAGGGGGGGTTAATGAGGAAACAGAATTGCTGTGGGTTCAGCTCATGGCATCCTCAGGCACTCAGGCAAGAAACTACGAATAGTGGTCATCTGTAGACCTCCAGGACAGGGGGAAGCGAGATAAGGAACTAGATGTAGAACTTGAAAGGGGGTTGTACAGGGGGGTGGTAGTGGTGGGAGATAACTTGCCAGATGTTGAATGGGTCATCCAGTAGCCAGGAACTCCAGAAGTCAGGCCCTGCTGGATACATTGCAGGACTGCCTGCTGGTGCAGCTAAGTATTCCAGACACAGGAAGCAATAACTGAATGTCCATACAAGAAGTTGGGATTCTAAAGTGTGGCTTTTATTCACAACAAAAAGGAACAATAAAGCATAGACGGATCCCCATGGGGCTACACTCCTGGTAATGCAGATTTTTCCTGAACCGACACATATCTTCTTAAATCTTAAACCCGGAGGTTTAGCAACACACAGGGCACTTGGCCTGAACTTGACTCTTCTCTGGTTTCCCCTGGCTCGGCTCCCTTGCCAGCCCTTGGACTTCCTTCTTTCCCTGGCTTGGCTCCCTTGCCAGTCCTTGAACTACTTATCCATTTATCGTGGAGATTTAATGGTGGCTTCCTAGTCCACACATGAGCACTTCTGGTTCCATCAGGGAATCTTCTTCAAACAATCCCATGTCTGGGTACTTTTCTAAGGCACTGGCCAAGTACCTGAGAGAAAGCAACAGGTGTCCTAAAGCGAACCCGTAGAGGTGAGTCTGGTCACACCAGATGGTGGGATCTCCCACCTCTTGCTACCATAAATCATACCCGGCCATTCCTCTGGACTTTAACACCTCATATCTGAAAACACTTTACTGTGTAGATTCTCTTTAAATGTACGTCACATTTAATCTACTGTTTCTTCCATCCCACTTGTGTTGAATTTGAAACATACTTAATGAGTGGCTCTATCCATTTCTCTAGACCCCCACAGAGTTAAGCAGTTCAATTCCCACAACTTTTAAAACTGTACTTGGCTGTCTTTCCTGACCCCACAGTAGCAGTCACCTAAATTCATCTTGTTCTAGGTGAAAACACATTGTCCCTTTAGCAGAGCAAACTCGCCCCTTGGTTGCAGGTGCCCCACAGGCTTTTTCTCTTCTGAAACATAATGAAACTTCCAGGTGCCTCAGCACAAATCCTCACAGGCAGCTTCATTTTCCACTAGCTGGGCCAGGAGAATTGCCCCTGGAAGCAGGCTGATTCCTTCCCCCATCCCCGCAGGGATGGGGCCCTGAAACTTTGGAAAGTGGTCTCCACCACTTCAAACAGGCACTGTTGTGTTCCTCTTGAGGTGAGAACACACACCTAAACTAAAAGAAAAATATAGCTCTCTGGCAGAGCTAAGGGCTCTGAGGGCCTGCAGCTGCAGCACACCTCTCCTCTCTACTGAGCACACATACAGACTACTACTGACTACTTCAAAAACTCCCAACATTCTATCCCAACTTCCCTAGCTGCAACATTCCAAAGTGGCTTATACAGCTGCGACAGTTCTAAAATTATGTCATTCCTCAGTCTCAGCTGAGACTGAGAACAGAGTGAGACAGTGTGAAATCCATTTAACTGTAATTTCACAAGCTGCCTTCCCTGCCTGCCACCAGGTCTATCTGGGATTCTTGTAACCCCGGGTAACAGGGGGGGGTTACACTCACTTTGGGCCAGGAAAATGACTGTCTGCAGTCATTAGGTACCCGGCCTAGGCCATCATACCCTATGTGCTACCTACGGAGATGGGTGATCAGACCCCTCCTACAATGTGCTAGGCACAATCAGGCAACACTAGGAGCCCAGAGGCCATCGGCTGACGCATCAGCCTCTACTCTACCCGCTGAGTATGGGTACCCAGTGGCTCTGGAAGAATTGTCCAGAGCATAGCCCTAATAGATCAGTACTGCAGCCCCTACTGCAGGTCAGGACCACAGCCTGTCTATCCCCCCTAGCCCTAGCCCTCTAGGGAAGTCTATCTGCCTTTAACCAAAAACCCAAAAACAAATACAACAGGGGACCTCCCCCCAACCCTGGACAGCTGCAACCACACACCAGGAGCTAATACCATACACAATGCATTACTCCCACACTCCCCCACAACCATACCTGTGGAAGGAAAATTACATACGGTAATTACAACAACAACAGTACTTTAAACCCAAATACTTTTTAAAGTACAAGGGGAACTCTGATGAGTTCCTCCTCCACTTCTTATCTTCTCTTCTGGTCTTCTTCAGGAACACCTGCAATGTCTGCTGATGTAAGGTGTGCACTGCAAATGTCAGAAATAGAAAAAGTCTGGATTTACCAGTCCCTTGAAGAATGGAAAACATACAACACCTGTGTCCCCACCAAAGACTCTCCCTGGTAGCATGCTGTCAATACAGCTGGGCGAACATTTTCCAGAACACAAAAACAGGATGGCACATCTGGGAACAGCTGGGGTGATGTCATCTCTGGAGATGGAACCTTGGAACAGGAACAAAAAGGAAAACAGCTGGTCTGAAGTCATCCGACACCCAGGCAATGAATCAGGATACAGATGGGCTGGTGTCCTCTCTGGATTTGAAGTCATCTGATAGGCCACGTTGATGGATTCTGGAAAACCAGTACACTGTAGAACTGTCGAATGTGGGGCACCTGGATCCTGGATGTCCAGACTGGTGGAACAACATAGGTACGGTAACTGCTGGAATGGCAGCACTGGCTACCACTGCTCTGCTCACCACTTGGTAGGCAAGGGCACATTTGCAGGATGTTCTTGGCATTGTGAGAAATAGCACAATGGGTCAGGTACAAGAATTATTACCCCATCTAGGCTATCACAATTCACATTGTGAAAGGATTCATGTCCTTTGCTATTCACGATCCAAACAGTGTCTATAAACAATGTTCTGCCCACTTTCCATGTTTGGAACTTTTCTTGCAAGATTTTGTCTCTTACAAATCTGCTGGCACGAGGGTGCACATGTGTCATGGTCTCTTCTATAATCCAGGGTTTCCTGCACCTTTCTATCTCCTCTCAGATCCTTCGAGGAAAGGTAGGAAATGATTCTCCATAGACTTCATTTGCTTTCCTACGAACCAGTCTTTCCTTCTTACTACATTTGGTCAACCTGTGACCTCTGGCCTGGCTTGGGGGTGGCCAGTCCTGGTTCTGCCAGCTACGCATTCTTAACAACACAAAAAATGGATCCCTGGCTCCTTCTTGCACAGCCAGGGTAGTGGCATCACCACTCTTTCCATGTGTTCCTCTAAGCCAGGAACTGGAGGCTGTGAACCCACGCCTTCTTCGTCAGGCCAAATGGGTTCCCCTCATCATCTTCACTGAGAATCTGTGCCCAGAAGTGAGCAGTCATCTTTACTTCTGAAATGGTCCACTCCTCACTAGGTGTGGAGGTCAAAACCTCCCATTCAATGGGCTCTTCTGTCTCATCTTCACCTATGAGACTTGGACTAGGCCCCTCTATACATGGGTCTGCTGATGCTTCCTCTGCACTGTCTCTCAGTGACTTAGACTCAGACACATCAGTCGTCTGTCCTGTCTGTTGATCTGCACCCTCTAGCTTCATGCCACACTTTACTGAACTTCCCTGTTCAGGTCCTTCCTGGTGCTGTGTGCTGCCAATTATAGGTTCCTGTAACTTTCTCCATGTGGAAGCCAAACGAATCTTGGGTGCTTTACACAAACTATATTTCTCTAGGCACCCAGCACAGTGAGGTACCATGAAGGCATCCCTTCCAGCATTTAAGCACATCACACATACTCGTACTGGATATCCAAGAATCGCCACATGAGGAGGCAGTCATCTTCCATAGTAGTACTTCTCAATATTTCTCAACTTGTTAACTTCTCCTACGATCATAGCCCAGGCATGATCCGGGTAGCAGGCTGGTCCTGAAGCCATGACTGCAGAGAAAACAACCACTCACTGTTATTACAAGTCCCACTTGGATGAAAACTTTTCACAAAATGGCTCCCTTGCTGCTGTGTTTACATTACTGCCCCACCCTGTAATGACAGTGGCAGCACTCCTGGTGCATCAGTGTTCTGTAAATGGGTCAAGCCACTGCGCATCTGATTTACACACTCTACTGATAACATTAGCTCAGACTGCACAAACTTGCACTGATTGCTCTCTTAGCACATTTGTATGATTTGCCACTGACTTTTTACTTGCTGAAGACACTGCTGTAGCTTACAGTCCCATAAAGCCTCAGTATTTCAAAGCACAGGATTGCCTGTATTTCTTGCTGCATCTCTCATACAACTCATAGTCTCTTACATGGCTCTGAAAATTATACTGTTGCTGAACCTATAATTATGCTCACAGTCTATTGCTTAGAATTCTTGTTTTAGCTTCTTTCAAACTTGGCACAGTCCTTCTTTGCAAAGTGACTACACTGCTACACACAGATTCAGCTGGCTTTTTGGTGAAATCACACAGTTTGAGCTATTTCTGTTGGATGGTACTCACTGTTATCAGTAGCTGGTTGTGGTGATAGAAAAACGGCCTACAGCTGATCATGGAGACCTCTGGAAGGAAGCGGGTTGGCAGTCCTGCCAACTGTCCCTCGGAACACCACACTCACCGTCCAGATGATTGAGATGTGGGTTGAGCTTGAATTTGAACAGAAAAGTCAGTTTTTAAACTTTTTGCAGCACTTTCAGTCACCGTGACGCTCCTCCTGGCAAGCCAGTTCACGCACTCCACTCACTCTCCCTCTCAAATGCTGTGCAGTTGCTCTAGAGCTGGCTTATGCAGCTGAGACAGTTTTAAAATGATGTCATCCCTCAGTCTCAGCTGAGACTGAGAACAGAGTGAGACAGTGTGAAATCCATTCAACTGGAATTTCACAAGCTGCCTTCCCGGCCTGCCACTAGGTCTAACTGGGATTCTTGTAACCCCGGGTAATGAGGGGTTACACAAGGAAAAACAATGGGAGGAAGAATGGGAAGAGTACCAAATGAGGAAAAGGGAAACCAAAAGGACAGTTAGAGAAGCAAAGGCAGACACAGAGCTGCGTATTGTGGAGGGGATCAAGGGTGGGAAAAACAGTTCTTTAGATATGTTAAGGAAAAAAGAAGGAAAGGGGAGGATGAATTGTTAGACTAACACAGGGAAGTAGGGTAACTGAGTAGGGCAGGCAGAAAGCAAAAGGGTTTGGAAAGGGCTAGTAGCCCTAAAGATAGATAAGGCCCTGTGGCCAGATGGGATGCATCTTAGGGAGCTCAAGGAATTGGCAACACAATTAACTGAATCCCTTGTGGGGCTATTCAATAGCTCAATGCAAATAGGAGTAGTTCCAAAAGACTGGAGGGTAGCAGACATAGTCCTGCTCCATGGGGGGGGAGGTTTCAAGGAGCAACTGGGTAACTACAGACCTGTCAGTCTTCCCTTTATTGTCGGTAAACTGATGGAGACACTGGTCAAAAAGGACCTCATAAACTACCTGGAGACCAATGAACTCCAGGACAGTAAACAGTTTGTGGTAGGAAGGTCTTTTCAGACCAACCTGATAGTATTCTTTGACTGGGTAATGAGGGTAGTGGATAAAGGCGATGTTGTGTATTTATTCTACTTTGATTTCAACAAGGCCTTCAACTCAGTGCCTCAAAGAAGGTTGCTGGAGAAGCTAGAGGATCTGGGTGCAACAAAGAACACAGATGGAAGAAAAACTGTTCAGAAGGGAGACCATAGAAGTTTGTGGTTAAAAGAGTCAAGAAGAAAGGGAGGTCACAGTGGGGTGCCAAAATGATTGGTCCTGGGTCCAGCCCTTTTCAATATGTTCATTAGTGAGATGGGAGAATGAATCCAGGGCAAGATGTGTCTTTTTGCAGATGACACTAAGCTCTATGGCAGAGTAGACAGTGAGGATGATCTTAAGGAGATGTAGAGAGACTTGCAAAAGCTAGAGAGGTGGTCAAAGGTTTTGCAATTGGAATTCAATGCCAAAATGTGCAAGGTGATTCTCATAGAGAACAAGAATATCGGGAGGAAGAGTAGTGGGTGGGGGGATAATAAAGCCTGGCACAACCTCTGAGGGAAGAGACTTAGGGCCATCATCAGTGACTGCCTAAAACAATCAAGCCAGTGTAACAAGGCCTACAGTAAGGCAAACAGGATTCTGGAATGTATAGGAAGGGCTACTGATAGCAGAAGGAAGAAGGCATTACTACTTGTCTATAGAGCATTGGTGGGGACCCGCCTGGAGTACTGTGCTCAGTTCTGGAGTACTCACCTAAGAAAAGATAAGGACAGGTTGGCGACAATGCATCGTTGGGTGACCAAAAATGATTCGGGGCCAGCAGGGCAGATCCTATGAGGACTGTCTCAAGGCACTGAACATGTACATACTGGAGGCCAGATGAGTGAAAGGGAGATAAGATAGAGACCTTCAAGTTCATGAAAGGAATGAACAAGATAAACTGCTTGGAACTATTTAGCATAAGTAGCAGATCAAGAACATGGGAGCATGAGTGGAAACTGACAGTTTGGAAATTCAAGAGGCAAATGAGAAAGTTTTATTTTACAGAAAGGGTGGTGGTACTGTGGAACAATCTGCCAGCTGTTGTGGTGGGCACCAAAACTATCGATGGTTTTAAACATGGCTGGGACAGAGTAAAGGGCTTAGTGGTTGCTCAAGGTGATAGTGGTAGGATGGGGGAGCATGGGGGTGGATAGTGTGGGTTAGAGCCCTGTATGGACACTTTATGGGCAGACTGGATTGACCAGTGGTCTTTTTTCTGCTGTCATTGTCTATGTTTCTGTGTTTCCAGTCCTCTAGAACCATTCATGTTTCTAATGATTTTTTGAACCAGGCTGTCAGTGGGGCAGCCAGAATCTTCCTCAGCTGTTTTAGTATTGTGGGGTGTATCCCATCTGGTCCTATAGCCTAGTCAACCTTCAGAGCTGCAAGTCCTTACAGCAATCATTTCTCTGTAAATGGACCTGTGTCTACCCCCTTCCCCATCATATCACTGCTACCCTGTGGTGGTCTGTCCCCCACCCTCCACTGTGAAGATTGAGCAGAAGTACATGTTTAAAATGTCAGATTTGTCATGGTCTCCTTCAACACAGTCTTTCCCTTCTGCCTTTCTAATTCTTATTATCCCTACCCTTGTTTTCCTCTTCTCACTTATGTACCTACAGTATATAGGAGAGGCATATGAGGTAGTGCTGCTTGCCTGTTCCATGTTCTACACATATTTGTATGTATATTGGATCCAAGTTGTACTGTATACAGAATCAGTAATTAGACAATGCAGTGGTCAGTTACAAGTTTAAACTGCAACATGCACAGAACAAGTGTCATTCTAACACCTTGGCTAAAAGGAAGTTTCCCTTAAAGTGAATGGTTAGAGCTGCTGCCCCTGAGACCAGAGATGCAAGGATCAATCCCTGGATGCAACAGTTTGCTGTAAGTCAATTTACAGAAAGTGTCTTCCCACAAGCTGAGGAGAGAACATTACATAAGTAAGAGCACCCACAGCTTTTCCTGGTGCATTTCGCAATCCTCATCTACTGGAAAATGGAAGATGCTTAGCAGTGTCAAGTGATGGAGACACAGTGGTTAGCAGGCCACCAGACCCAGACCAGTGCACATCCAACATGTCTGAGCACTTATCTGGGTCAGTGTCCTCCCCCCCCCCAACATAATTCATCATTCAGTCCACATGCAGCCAAGAAGAACAGTGCAATTGACTGACTCCCCATCTCTTGTGACACTAGCACAGGACTTCAATACTCTAGTGGTCACTGTACCTATGAATCCTCAGGGAACTTCATAGTCTTGATAACAGCTACATCTAGTGCAGCTTGGTTAATGCTGGGACACACTGGTGTAACTAGGCAGGTAGCTTTCATTGTTGAGGAGGAGGAGGGTCTACATGGGGCATTGTGGGAGGGGCCCACTTCTGCAGTCATCCATTCCACCACTGTCATGACTGCTGCCTCTGTGTCAGGGATTGTTATGACTGGTGACCACCCCTGTGATTTTTCTATGCTCATAATGTGGATGTCTCCTTCTCCTCCTCTTGTGTTGTAGAGGAGGAGTACTCATGGGGATCCAAATCCTCCCCAGACTTAGAAACCCCTTTTCTTAGCCTGTAGTCCATGTGAAATCCAGGAGAGCAAGGCAGATAGCTGACTGCCTCACTCTTCAGCAGTCACAGAATACTTTTTCTACCCTTTGGAGGTTGCAGCACCTGTAGCCCCCCCACCCCCATGGAACCTCACAAGCCTAACATTGGATACATCCAGTGTAGGTATGTTGGTGCTGAGGCCCACAACCGTGCCTGGGTTTGTCACTCTCAAAACCACTGAAGGGGGGTAGGGTGAGGGTTTTGCAAAAAACATGAGGGAGCACTACTACTGGTACCATCAAATTCACCTCTTCCATGACTGTCAGATATCTCCCAGGTGCATCAGCGTGGAGAGACACTGACCGCATTGCTAAAATTGTTCAGGAAGCAGGAGAAAACATTGCCATCCTGGTACACATAGGGACTAACGATCTTGCCAGCCAGTCAGTTGTGGAGACCAAGGAACTCCAGACCAGGCTGGGAGACAAAATATCATCCATTTCATCCGGCATCTCCTTCTCTGAGATCCTGCCAGTCTTGGAGAGGGGTACAGATGGACAGAAGGTCAGAGAAGGGGATATAGGGGAGCTTAACATGTGGATCAAGGGCTGGTGCCAGGAAAAAGGACACAAATTTGTAGGGAACTGGCAACAGTTTTAGGAATGAAAGTTCTTTAAATTTGATGGACTGCATCTGACTAAGGAGGGAGTCAGTGCATTGAGGCAGAAGTTTGATGTCTTTGTAGAATATTTAAACTAACAAATGGGGAGAGGGGTGCAGCACCCCATACATCAAATGGAAAGAGCACCACTCCTCCCTCAGCTAGTGGTCAAACAGGATTTCAGCATGTTTGGAGTTTATTTGCATCACCAGGCAAAGAAAAAGGTCTGGCTCCCCATACGACTCACAGGGGAAACGCCGGACCTCGCCCAGCAACTAACACACCGAAATCTGGCCAATGGAAGATCATGTACATAAATTCTTGCAGTCTGGGAAACAAGACCCCAGACCTGCAGGCAATAATGATGGAGGCTAAACTGGACACAGTAGCCATTAGCGAGACATGGTTTACCAGTAACTACACTTGGGAGACTTCAGTACCTGGCTATGTACTGTTCAGAAGAGACCGAGATGCAAAAGGGGTGGGGTGGAGTGGCCCTTTATGTCAATGAAAATATCAAAGCTACAGAAATTCAGAATACACATAAGGAACCAGAAGAACTGTGGGTCACCCTGGAAACAGGAAATGGGACAGCCATACGAACTGGGGTTGTGTACAGGTCTCCAGACCACGGGGAGGACATAGACAAGTTACTGTTAGAAGATATACAAAACATGACAGCTAAAGGCGAGGTTCTGATAATGGGAGACTTCAACATGCCAGATACAGATTGGTCAATACCAGCAGGGACATCTGCCAGAACTAGGCACATGGTGGATTCCCTGGGGAGGGCCTCAAACAACTGGTACAACAACCCACAAGAGACAGGGCTATCCTAGATCTAGTACTGACTAACAGGGAAAGGATCACAGATCTCCAGGTAGAAAGTCACCTGGGTGCCAGTGACTATCACATGGTATGGTTCAATTTGGCCACTAGAACAAAATCATCCCATTCCAAGGCAAAAATATGGGATTTCAGAGGAGCTGACTTTGATAAGATGGCCAACAGAGTTATGCTAGCCCTGGCAAAAAAGAAATACAGGTGAGGGGGTACAGGCAAAGTGGGCAGGCATGAAAGATGCAATACTTGAAGCAACATCCCATTCTGTTAGTGAGAAAAGGAAGTGCAAAAGAAGAAGGAAACCACTTTGGTTCTCAAACACAGTAGCAGAAAAGGTCAGAGCTAAAAGGCTGGCCTTCAGGAAACATAAGGGAATGCAGCAGGATAAAGATAGGGAGGCATACCAAACTTCACTAAGGGAAGCAGGGAAGGCAGTAAGGCAGGCAAAGGCCCAAACTGAGGAAACACTAGCATGAACAGTAAAAGAAGGTGACAAGACTTTCTGTAGACACATTAGTGAAAGGAGAAAGTCCAGAGGGGGTATTGCTAAGATTAAAGGGGATAAGGGGGGCGTGTGAGGAGGAGGACCATGTAAAAGCATCTATCCTAAATAGATACTTCTGCTCTTTATTTACTGAAGAGAAGGTAGGGCAGGGCCCACAGCTCAGCACCATGGACCCTGGTGAGGGAGGGAGGTGTGCACTAGTCCCTTAACAAAAGAAAGGGTCTACAAGAGCTCAATAAGCTCAGGGTGGACAAGGCAATGGGACCTGATGGCATACATCCCAGGGTACTAAAGGAGCTAAGGGTGGAACTAGCAGAGCCATTATCAGAACTGTTTAGTGAGTCTCTGAGCACATGAGAGGTCCCAGAAGACTGGAGAAGGGCTCATGTGATCCCACTCCACAAGGGTGGTAGCAGGGAGGAGGCAGGGAACTACAGACCAGTCAGTCTTACCTCAGTAGTGGGCAAGATTATGGAGACACCCCTTAAGGAAAGGGTAATGCAACACCTGGAATCCATAGGAGCACAGGATCCAAGACAGCATGGGTTTACAAATGGAAGGTCCTGAAAAATAATCTCATAGATTTCTTTGACTGGGTAACCAGAGTGGTGGACCAAGGGGGAGCAGTTGATGTTGCCTACCTTGACTTCAGCAAAGCTTTCAATACTGTTCCACATAGAAGATTGATTAATAAGCTGGGTAGGCTTGGGGTGGGTCAGACATTGGTCAACTGGGTGGCAAACTGGTTGACGGGCAGAAAACAGAGAGTGGTGGTAAATGGTATACATTCAGAAGAGATGCAAGTCACAAGTGGGGTACCTCAGGGATCAGTCCTGGAGCCAGTCATCTTCAATATCTTCATCAGTGACATTGCAGATGGACTGGAGGGTAAAGTTTGTCTGTTTCCCAGATGACACCAAGATCTACAACAGAGTAGATGATCCAGATAGGGTGGGCAGAATGAGAAGAGATCTGGATAAACTAGCAAAATGGTTGAAAGAGTGGCAACTGGGGTTTAATGCAAAGAAGTGCAAGATCATGCATATAGGGAAGAGAAACGCTGAAGCCACCTATAGGCTGGTAGGGGAGTTGCTGGCAGTCACAAGGGAAGAAAGAGACTTGGGCGTCATCATCACCGATGACCTGAAATCATCCAAGCAGACCACTAAAGCAGTAGGTAAGGTTAGAGGGATGTTGGAGTGTATTAGTAGGGATATCACAAGTCGGAAGAGGGAGGTAATAATCCCCTCTTTACAAGACACTGGTTAGGCCCCATCTGGAGTACTGTGTGCAGTACTGGAGGCCACACCTTCACAAGGACATTAACCAAATTGAGGCAGTCCAGAGAAGGGCAACCAAAATGGTGCAGGGACTGCATCAGAAAACATATGAGGACAGATTAACTGAGCTCAGTATGTATACCCTACAGCAAAGGAGGGAGAGAGGTGATATGATTGAAACATTCAAACACCTTAAGGGCATTAACAAGGTGAAAGAGTCTAACATGTTTCAATATAAGAAAAATAGCAGGACAAGAGGACACAGCATGAGATTAGAGGGAGGCCGATTAAGGTGCAATGTGAGGAAGTTCTTTTTCACAGAAAGAGTGGTGGATGCATGGAACGGCCTACCCCAGGAAGTGGTGGATATGAATACAGTGCAGGGCTTCAAACAGGCATGGGATAGGTATAAGGGAGCAATACTGATGAGTATGAATAGATAGGCCATTGATAGAGCAAAAGCCAATGACACATTCATAAGGTAGAAAAAGAAATGGGCAGACTGGATGGGCCTTGCGGTCCTTATCTGCCATCATCTTCTATGTTTTCACCAGTGATCATCCCTATGATCCTTCCCATGCTTGTAATGTGTGTGTCACCTTCTTGATGTTGGTGTGGAGGAGCACTAACAAGGGTTCAAATCCTATCCCAGACTCAATAACCCACCATCCTAGCCTGCAGTCTGTGTGCAACCAAGTAGGGCAAGGCAGCTGGCTAAAAGTCCCTCTCCCTTAGCAACTGCACAACGTTTTTCTTCCCTCTGGCAGTTACTGCACTTGTGGCCCTCTCAGGAAACATTAGCAGTCCCGACACTGGCCACATCCAGTGTACCCAGATTGGTGCTAGGGCCCTCTTGAATACATGGGGAGGTCACTGTTGCACCCACCGGGAGGGGGGGGGGGGCACACCTATTTTGGCAGTGGTGCAACCTCACCAATCAACACTGGATCCAGGCTATTTACTGTACTATATATTTTAATTTAGTCCTTCGACTGTCCTTCTCCAGCTGATGATTCCTGCTGTGTTATCTGCTTTCACATCATAAGTGAGGTTAGGTTAACATTATATTTCTTTACATGCAGTATGTCATCAGGACTGGTGACTCCTGCTGTGATGGTTGCAAACTTGAGAATTAGCAGAACTGTTTCATTATTTCATTTTTTAACACAGTAGATTTTGTGATGTGCAGTTGGTTTGGCATCATTATCTGGCTGAAATAAACCCCCTTCCCCTGGCTGCTAAGTAATCATTTTGTGTGTTGTTATTTATTTTGTATTTTTGTATTTGTTTATCAGGTAGTCTGTCTGGTCGCATTTACAGGTGTGACTTAAGTACACAGTATAAAGACATTATACAAGACATTACATTATAGGAGATTATGACTTGACAAAATGCACATTACTTCATATTAAAAGAATCTCATTTCAGGTTAGAGTAGTGTATGGCAGTTTTTAGTGCTGGTTAAATGGGAGCCATGTTTCACCCCCAGTTACCATTACACATCAGGCCCTGCGCTGTAGCATGCCACGCACAAATATTCACCATGAGCCCAATTTACAAGCTTCACCCGGTCATGTGCCACAGACATGTTTCTGGGCACATACCTCTGGCAAGCATGAATGTCTGCATTAGTGGTGGAATGCACAGCCCATGGCCTCTCATTATGTATGTGTGTCAGTGACAACATGGCTGGACAGCAGGCTTCCAGCCAGATGCCGGCACTAAAGTGGATAACCTATTCCATGTGGAGTGGGGAATTGTGGGATAAGAACGTCCTTTAAGTACTGCTGTATTCCTGAAAGGGAACATCATTTAAATTAAATTAAAAAAAAATCATGACATGGCCCCAGCACTCCGTGCCAGCTCATGGGGCTGGGGACAACTGGCTTCAGATCGAATTTGGTCCTGGTAAGGTTTGAGGAGTGCAGAAGGACAAGTATGCAGAGGGCATGCCAGAGTTATGGCTGCCTCCTCCATTTCATATAATTCTGCTATACTCCATACTCCCTCTCTGACGTGGATCTTGCTTTGTAAATTACGCAGAAGTGTGGCCCAGCCTCAAGCCTGCTCCCGACTCCAAACACTGCAACTCCTTGGCCTTCCTTTGCACCCCTACCTCATAATATATCTGAGCACATCAGTCTCACACAGCAGCAGCCATGGAGCAGCAGGCTTTAGTTTGGAATTAAATCTGTTTCACAAAATATCCCCAATTTGCACTTTAACATGCCACCCAAAATAATCACTTTCATTTATTTTTATGTAACTCTCAGAATGAAAGCAAACAACAACAGAATCAGACAGGACAATTACCTAACCAAAAGGATCCTATTTCAAATCCTACTCATCTGCATAGTAAAGGGCATATATTTTTGCAAAAACTGAGACATTTGAGTGTTTTAGGTGAGATTTATCAGCAAATTGAGTTGCATACTGCCAGAGAGCATACTATATACCTGTGTCCCTTGCCTCTGGCTGAGCAAGTGGCAGAATCACCTGCTTTAACAGCAGCAACGTCCAGAAATGACTAGGAAGTGCTACTAAGATTCTGAAATCCATGCCAAATAATTTCCCCTGAAATCCACCGAATAGTGAGAAATATTCTGGATTTGGTCCGGATTTATTTATGGTATCTGAGTTAATATTCAGGAATTGCATACTCTTAATTAAGTCAACAGAAACTCCTCAATGGAATCTCAGCCTTCTTATTTATGATGCCATTTATTACGCTGTTTATATTTCTGTGTTTTCTTTCTCTCCCTCTTCCTTACATTTATATTCTAACTGAAGGCATTTACATGAAAATAGGATGTTTATTGATTGGACTTCATCTACCCCTACTGCTTCTTTGTCCCTGAGACCACCACACTCCTCTTCTTGTGTCACGCAAGTAACAGATTTTAGAAAATGGGCAAAAAACAACCTGGAGCCACATATTCAAATATAGACAATGCATAGTGCAAAGGTTTGCTGTGTGCTTACCCATTACCCATTGCCTTGAGGATGCCATATTTAGTCAGATAGCTCACCGGCGCTAATCAACTGAATATGGGGCATGTCAGCATAGTGCTAAGCTGAGTAGTGCTGCCCCAACATGGATCCTGGCAGTGCAGGGAACAGTGCCCCCAGACCTGTTAGTGCTGGTGGCTCTTGGTGCGATATTCAGACTGCACCATGCAAATGAGTTTATTGGATATGCTAGGTACTAAGGGACCATTTGCATGTCCGTTATGAGCACATTTGCATGGGAAGCGGTGGCAGGTTTGCACCCCTGCAATTAGCTCCACCACCACCGCAATTGCTTGATCTCATAAAATGGACATTTCCCTGGTGTTTAGTGGCACCCCCACCCTCCGATCGGCATTCCAGTAGATGAAAAGGATGTCCCTGGGGTCCAGTGGTCCCCACCATGCTCCAATCACCAGCCCCAGTATACTAAAAGATATCCCTGCTGTCCATTGGTTCCCCCAGACTCCGATCACTTGTTTTGGTATACTAATAGATATCGCTGGTGTCCAGTGTTCCCTCTGCTTACTGATTGCCGGCCCTGTATGCTATCTCATATTCCCTGGCAACTAGTGGAACCCCCCCAACCCCTTGATCCCTGTCCTCGTACCAATGTAATCTTTCCCAGACATCTAGCAGCCCCCCACACTGTGGGCACCAACCAACCCAATCTACTAACCCACCCTTACCTGAAGTCCCAGTGCCACATAAGCCAATACGACAACCAGTACAGTCCTCCTCTTACGACCTCAGCTGGCCACTGTATGAGATGACAGGGAGTGTGCACGCCCTGTACTATAAAGGGAGCATGCGTACATATGGTCCCTTTACAGTACAGGGCCCATGACCAGTTGGAGCCTGGGTTGCCGGTTGTACTGCTGCGAGGGCCTGTGTGGGAACAGCATCCGCCACAGAGCGTACTTTTCCCAGGAGCTCTCGGAATTTCCGATTCTCTTCAGCTATCTCCCTATATGAAGGGCCTGTTCTCTGCTGTTGTGGTTTACCTCTACCCTTATGCTTCCTATTTTTATGCCAGTTCCGGTTCCCACCCCATTGTTGTTGTTGTGGTTGTTGTTGATAGGCCTGTTGGGGGTGTTGATTATCAGCTGGAGGGGCTTGCTGATGTTGGGCCTGTTGGCGTTGGGCCTGCCCTTCCACTGTGTAGTGCGTCGTGGCCTCCGGAGTGGACTCCACAGTGGTTAACTTTTTGGAACCAGAGCCCAGATCACGGATACAGAGTTGATACACTCTTTCGGTTTTCCAAAGGATGTCGGCAAACCTATCCATATTGGGGTAGGTGGTTGGCTCTACTTTTTCTCTTACTGCTGGAATCATGTTCCTAAGGAACAGGGTCTTATATTCAATAAGATCTACATCTGCAGCTTCTTGTGTCAAGTGCTTTCCTGCTCGGTAGGCCATCCAGTCTCTGGTGGCAAGTCGCTGGACTTTCCTTTGCATACTGTTTCACAGGATATGCAGGCATCACTCCTACTACACCTGGGCTGTGAACAGAAATGAGCTCAGTTGCAATCTCGTCAAAAGTAGTGTTCCCATCCTGGTGAACAGCATCAGGGAGTTTGGCCCACAAACCGGGATCGATGGTCTGGCGTAGTATTTGGACCTGATATTCTGCAGCGAGGCTAAGCATCTCACATTTAGAACGCACCTTTTCCAAGTGACAGCTGAGGTTGTCGGACGGCGTCATCTGACCGATGCTGTCAGCAATTTGCTGAACAGAGTAGGCCATTTGTAGGGGATTACTGGGTCGATCAGGCAAAGGTAGATTGTCTCGAGCACCATCCAGGGCAGCCCGAGCTGCAGCTTCAACTGCAGTGTGGACAATACCCTCCTGAGTGCCAGCCTCTTGCAGAAGCTGCCTAATCTGGGTTTTCTTCTCCGTTTACTTCTCTTGGGAAGAGGTACATTGCCTATCGCAGTTTCAATCATGTTTTCTATCTCCTGCCTGTCTTCCACATTAATAACAGCTACTGGAGGTACCGTCAGGACCAGGCTTGGGCCTGCTCCCCCCCATCATGGGGGCTGCCATGTTGGTGTCTCCCACGATGAGCGTCACGGCGTCGACGACATATGACATGGGGAGTTGGGGGCAGGGGGCCCACCATGTTGAGGATGGCTGGGTGGGGTCTCTGGGCCATAGTTGGGACGTGACTGGGCGTTGTACTGTGAAATGTCATCATCAGATAACTCCCCTTCTGATGACGAATGAAAGGCAGGGGCTACGCCTCCCATTGCCTTAACATGTCCAGCCAGAACCTCTTGCTGATGGCGCAGTTTCACCATCTTAGTTCTACATTCATTGTGATTCACACTTGCAACATCCATATCAACCTCATCTTGCTTTTGCTTTTGCAACACTCTATATGCGGTGCTCAATTAGCGATTGTCCCTGATAGACATTTCTAAATCATTACGTACCTGGTTTATCTCATCCTGCAATTCACCCATTTCATCACTCAACTGAGCATTCGCAGCACTCAGCAAATCATTCATTTGTACTGCCTGACTCTTATCCTGTCTCAAACTTTCACATTCCTGCTTCAACATACACCCGTTCCTGTTCTCCAGCTTGAGCCGAATGATGCAATAGTGAATCCTTTTCATTTCGCAGAGTTTGGAGTTCAGACTCCAAGTTCTGCTGCAGTCTTATACATTCTGTTTCCTGCAAACCCATCTGTTGCTTAAGAGATGAAATCTGCAGATCAAGTGTTCGAAACCATGCTTCGGAGGCTTCCAAAGCAGCATAGAGAGCCGCGACCAACAACCCTTTAGCGTGACGCTTATTGGCTGATTGTCTCATCTCTGTATACTGGGTTGAGATCCCCAGTATAGGGTTTTCGGATTGACTTGCGTCCCGCGCAAACTCAGCCCATCCTCCATGGGAGACAAGGAAATTCGAGACATCGAGTCTCAGTTCTGTGCAGATATTTGATACGGTGGCCATTGTGTGGGAGGGAACGAAAATTCAAACTGTGAAAAGGGCACCGTGCTACGTATTGATCCACAGCGGCGAGCACTTTATGCACAGCTGGGCTACTGTATAAGTTGTAGGCTTGCAATTCAAAGCTTCTATGCAGTGGGTCGAGACGGCATCGACCACACCCGAAAAGACAGCCAGACTTTGCAAGTTACTACAAACTGGTTTTAAAATGGGAGAGGTGATATGGGAGTGTACACCTACTGTCCCCATGGGAAAGGGAAAAGTTTAAGCAACAAGTGAAAACTTACAAACACCAAATATCACCTGCACACGGTCGCCAATTTGTTAGGAAGTTTAAACCTCACTTTCAGATTCTTGACGATATTGGGAATGCAAGTAATCACAGACACGTTGCATTAGAGTAATACCAGGACTAGTGATCGGAGGGTTGGGGGAACCACTGGACACCATGGATATCGATTAATAAACTGGGCCTTGTGATTGGAGAGCTGAGGGGGACCATGGATTGCTGGACACCAAGGATATCTTAAAGTATACCAGGGCTTGCAATCTGAGGGTTGTGGGGACCATTAGGCATTAGGGCTTGATGTTTTTCACACAGGGCCGGTGATCAGAGAGTGGGGAGGACCACTAGACACCAGGGCATTATGTTTCTCACATGGGGCCAGTGATTGTAGAGTGGGGGGGAGACTACTAGGCACCAGGGATGTCTTTCTTTTCACAAGGACAGGGAATCAGAGGGTGGGGGGACCACTGGGAACCATGGAACAGGTGTGCTCCCCCAACTGCCAATGTGGTTGTTGGTTGTAGTCGGCTGCTAGGGTTGCCTGGAGTAATTCAGGCCTCATCTTGGAGATAACTGTGCAGTGAAAGGTGACCTGTGCTGTTCCCCTTGTGTAATGCTAGTGCACTGAATATTGTGCTGCACTAGGATTCATGTCCCCACCCCCCTTGCCCGTTGCATGCATTGTTTTGTTTTGCATGCACGCTAACCCTTTTAGTAGTGTATGCCACAGCCCCCTTGAATATTGCATTCAGGGTAATCTCCAGGCAAATAAGGCATGATCACTTTACCCACTGGGTGAAGTTTTGAATTCCTGGCCCCTGGTATCTGATTGGCTGAGCACCCTGCTTAAGGGTGCATTTATGTGCCAACAGAGACCGGATAAAAACAAGTTCAGGGTCAACCAGACCTTTTACCCACAGAATCAATGTGCCATTCTCTGAATTCAGATCTGAACAATGACCATTTTTTCCTCACTTAGCGAGCGAGCTCCCCCACCCCTGTTTTGCCATCAATGCACTGTTGCACTATCAACACTAGTATTTACTTTTTCCTGCTTTTGTCATTCTCATGCTGTCTTTTCACAATGTGCTTTCTTTTCCTTACCATTTTGCTGCCACCTAAACTCTGCCATGCCGCTCGCATCAGATATTCATCTGACATCACACCCCATCTGATCCCAATTTGCATGCTTTCCTCTGCTATGACGACCACTATAAAAAAAAAAGAAACAAAGAACTAGTACTTTAAAGTTGGAGAGGGAAAATGATTAAACCTTTCTCCAAACTGTACTCATTGCAAAGAACACCAGCCTCCTGAACCTGTTCTTGCCACTGTGTTTTAAACCAGCACTGATCCCTCTTATGACAAAAAAATAAATACCGAACCAGTTATATTTTCCAAATAAAAAAAGTAATATAAAAGCTTGTTTAGGACAAGGTGAACTCAGGGTGGTAGTAGAGGGACTGGGGGGCAGGACAGTAAGAAACAATCACAGATAAGTACTTAAAAAAAAGAGCATTAACAACAGCAGCACCCCCTATTGCCAGCTGTACCAGTACAGGGGCTACTTTAGAACAAACTACATTTATATTCATTTCTACTAATCTTTTTAAGGGTTTTATTTTGTTCATTTTCAATTTCTTTTATAAAACTGTCACAATCCATTTTCTAAGTGAGATAAAACCCTCCAGGGTACGCAGTATGGGCTATACCAGACCTTCCAGGGGCTATAAGGCCCTGTGATTTTGGGCCTCATTATGTCCTTTGGTGGTCTGGTATAGCCCAATACCACCCCCTCTGTTGGGTATTATTGCTAGTGTGTGTCATAAACAGCAGATGATGACATTACCCAAAGAAGAGCAGTGGGGGCAGGTGACGTCCAAAGGGAACAGTGATCCTATTGTCATGCAGTAATAAAGAACTAGGTTAGGACAAATAAAGGAATATGGTTTAAACAGAATTGTGAGGATATTATATACAAAATAAAGGATGGGAAAGTGTGTGATATGTAAGCAATAAGACATGACAGGGTGTGCATTATGGTGAAATAATCGCATGCCTCGGGTGCATTGTTAGGCACAAGGCGCAGTCGTTCTACCATTAAATGCACCTGAGAAGTGTGATTATTCCACCATAATGGCACACCCCCGGAGTGTCTTATTGCTCTTATGAAATGGAATTTAAATATATGACTTAAAATGAATGGAAATAAGAAAAAAGTATTTTAAAAAGAACAATTGGAACTTCTATTGAAATATGCTTCCATTTTAACTCTGAATGCAAAAAATAGTCCCCATTCTGGTAACTGTTGGGTTAGCTAAAAACATAAAACATAACAAAAACTCTGTGTGGCACACATTTTTATAAGAAAAATGTGTTACTTTGCATTTTAAATAAATACAAGTACTGTTTTTTAGTGGACATGTGTTCAAAACTTTCAACTAGCCAGGTTGCCTTTTTTGGTGTGGGGGTGATAGATTTCACCTACAAAATACCCAGGTATGATTCAAATGTATGTGCTTTTATAAACATCAGGAATGTACTGAATTTCAACAGTTTGAATCTGCCTCTGCCTATGTAACTGTGTTTCCCACTTTTGCTCTTTGTTTATGAAGTATTATAAAATGGGCTTAAAAAATTCAGAACGCTGATTGGCTAAAATCTAGTTTTAACCGTGTCCTTATCAGCATGTACTGTGCCAACCGGCACTAATTCTGCCAAGCTGACCACACCACACAAAAATATCACTGTCCCCAGCACCATCCTGTCTCAAAAAAATGACCTGCAGCTCTGTGCCACGCTAACCAGACGTGCAACTACTGTGCGGCAGACGAGCTGCCCAACACTCTCACTTTGCCCCTGATCTCAACATGAACACACAGTCTCTCTTTATGCACAAAAATGCTGTAAGAAATCCAGCCAGACGTTTTTTTCCCCTCACATAAAAAAACCCCTAAATACCTCATTGACACTGTTAAAACAACAAGCACTCGGTGCCGACGTCTTTCCCATTCACAGCATGCTGCCTCCACTCTCGTTACCCCATCGCCGTCTCAAACTCTACTTGAAACATTTCCATCAAACAAAAATTGCTTATATTTGGCCACACTATCAGGGCACCATGCAGTAAAGAAACTTGGGGAAAAAAATACAACTCAGAAACAGCTCTATACTGTGGCCACTATGGGACACGCTCATTCCAAAACAACCAAGCTGCTCGCATCAATAGTCAACCAAACCCTACAGTATAACAAAAAAAAATCTATAAATAAAAAATAATTAAAAACTGTGTCTTCCTGAATTTATACAATTACAAGCAGACGCACACAAAACCAAAAGTCCTCTATGCACTCTCAAAGCAGCCGGTTGCTGTGGCAGTACAACATTAACATTACGTTTAAATGGGAAGCACTGTAAATTATTCATAGTATCTGAACAGGAGAAACACAAAGGGGGAATTAAAAGTATATCCAGACAAAACAACCTAACCATTATGTCTGTTTGTCTGGTGGAGAGATGGGGGGCATAGTAAGTACCTAAATAAAGGGACTATTTTACAATTTATGTTTTAAAAGCTCAAATTCTTAAAACGTTTTCCCTCTTTTCATTTATTTTTTTCCATAAATAATGACTTGAGGAACCCATTTTATAAGCGCAATAAGACACTCCAAGGTGTGGGTTATCTCCTGATAAAAGCACACCCAGGTGCATAAGGCACTCGGCGCAAACACTTTGTGCCCAACAATGCACCTGGGCGTGCTCTTATCAGGAGATAACCCACACCTCATTGTGTCTTATTGCTTGCTTATTGCCTATTTTCTTCATCCTGTTTTTTTCTCCCCTGTGTCTTTTCCCTACATTCAAGATATGGAATGTTTACCATGGAATGTTTGCCATGGAATACAAGGATTCAAAATTCTGTTCAGTTCCACTGGCAGAATATTCTCCTTCTAACATACTGTATACACACACGCACACACGCGCACGCACACACAACAAAGGCCTTTTCTAGACTCACAGACTCAATTATCTCACTGTCAGGGAAAGAAGAAGAGATTTCCCCTAATGAGCAGTTAAAGACATAAGGAGGAGTTTTCACTGTCAGCAAAGGAACAGTTATAATGAAAACTATGAACAATACTTAATGTTTCTAATTTGTTTTTGTGTGTAAGCAGTGTATGATAATCAAGGAAACAAGATTTAATTAATTTGGCTTATTTTTTATTTAAGGTAGTTTTCTTTTTAGGGCCCAGTTGAAAGTTTTTTCACTCTGTAAAGGTAGCAGCCATGTTTGTGATGTAAGATCAATTCTGGTTGTAGGGGGACTGATGAAAGATAGTTCTGGTTGTAGGAGGATTGATTTGCTCATTGTGTGATGTGGTTTAGGACCAGGATGACGCTGCATTATGCACTAATATTGAACAATCACCTGACTGGTTTTAACCAATTAAAGTTCTTTGATTTTTAGACCCATTTTATAAGAGAATTTAATGCACATCCAAGGTGTGAGATGCCACATAAATTCTGAGGATGAAGCCTTAGGGGGTTTATCAATGCATCCCACACCAAAGATGTGCACTAAAATCTCATATCACACACTTCCCCATCTTTTATTTTATATAATTACTGGTGAGAATTTTTTCCAGCCAGAGTGCTGTCACTCACACACACACACACACACACACACACACACACACATGCATGCACACACAAATGCACACACACACACACACACACACACACACACATATACACACAGTGTCTCTCTCTCTCTCTCTTCTCTCTCTCTCTCCCCCTCCCTCAGTAACCCATCCTGTGGCACCTACTGTACTCCAGCAGTCTCCACCCAGCAGCCCTAAATGAAGCAGCAGCAGCTTCCAGCCCCCCCATCCCACTGCAGATTCCTCAGGTGTGTAGCCGTCCCCAGTCCCTCTCCCTGTCCCTCATGCCCACAGCAGCCTGAACACAGCAGAGGAGCCTCCAGTGGCAATAGTGGAGGACCTTGGACAAGGTGCGCTTAAATTTATATGCAAGCATACTTATGGTAATCACAATCCTGTGTGTATAGCATAATAGCGATTCAGACACATCTACTAGAGTTCCCAGTGTTCCAAACACACTTTTGACAAATACCTTCATGCCTAAATATTTTATTCATGCCTAAATATTTTGTTCATTTGTTTGTATGCTGTAAACTTACGAATCAGTGCTATGAATGCACTCCACCCCCACTCCTCACCATGAAGAAATATTTAATTTTAATAGAGACATCAGTACAACCATTTCCAAATCAAAAATATTTCATTTCAGAGCCTCCCCCCATCATGAGCCACATCTAACAGTGTCAGACATATTTTGTTCATTTGTGTTCCGATACCGCTTATGACAAATACATTCATACTGCAATATTGTTTTGTGTTCTGTTCACGAAGGAGTACTGGTATTTGTCATGCTTGGTCTTTTTCAGGCTCTTAAGGCATCAGTGCCATCAGTATCAACAGTTCAGTTCAGTTGGGGGGGCTCTGTCTCTCAGACCCCCATTGCAAAAACAAAGCCACAACATTTCATTTCTTTTTCAGTCTCTCAGTACTGTCATTTCACTGGGGCCCTTTGTGAATGACATTTCTGTGCTGTGCTGTTTTGCTACATTTCCCAAGGGTATTCCTCCAACTGAAACACTGATTTTTACTGACTTTGATTCAGGGGTCCAGATCTACAGGGATTCCTGTATTTTACAGGAAAATGGAGACATTTACAGGAAAATTGTTTCCATAGACTTGCATTGGTTATATGGAAAAAAGAGCAATTTGGCTTCCATAGGAAATAATGTAATCTAAAGGAAAACACAGGAAAATTGCCCTAAAGTTCGAGGAAAAATGCCAAGTCAATCTGGGAGCACTGTTGATTTTACTTATGGTGTTGTTTTCATGGGAAGTTTTTATTGCCGGGAGGTGTGGGGGCAGAGCCCCCAAGAGAAAGCGTTGCTTTTATTTTCAGTAAATACAGAATATCGCAGCAGGGACTAGCACAAGATGTGCTCAGAAAGCTGGAAATGCCAGGGCAAAGAGGTTGGTCTTTAGCTTGAAGACCTCAACTGAGGGAGCCTTCTGGACAGAAAGTGGTAACGAGTTCTACAGGGTCGGCCCAGAGACACTAAATGCCCGATCTCCTGAGGTCTTGAGCCGAACCTTGGGGATGTCCAGGAGGCCCCTCGAAGAGGAGCGGAGAGAGTGAACAGAGATCACCGGTGTCAGGAGTTCTGACAGACAACCAGGACCCAGTCCATATAGGGCCTTGAAGGTGAGAAAACCCACCTTGAAAAGGACCCTCCACCTGACCGGTAGCCAGTGCAGAGCCCGCAGGACCAGAGTCATGTGACTGGACCTCGAAAGGCCCATCAGCAACAGGGCTGCCACATTCTGCACTAGCTGAAGTCTGCAGAGGGTCCCTCCCATGACCCTGAGGTATAGAGAGTTACAGTAGTCCAGTCTTGAGGTCACAAAAACCTGCCCTAGCATCAGCAGGTCCTCAGATGACATGATGGTTTTAATCCGGGCAATGTTTCGCAGATGACAGAAACCACTACTGACAACAGATGACACTTGATTTTCAAAAGTCAGTCTGTTATCAAGGATCACACCCAGATTTATCAGCCTCGGGGCAGACACCAATGGAACAGAACCCAGGAAAAGCCCTGAGTCAGCCCCGGGTGGCAGCTCATTACATCCATGACCAGGCTCAATTACCAGTACCTCCATCTTAGCCGGGTTAAGTTTCAGCCAGCTGGAAGCCATCCAGTCGTTGATTTTAGCCAGACAGTTGTTAAGTGCATCAACCGCTCCTGATGTTCTGGGTATCATCTGCATAACAGTGAAACACACACTGTACTGTCGAATGATCTCACCCAGGGGCAGCATGTACACTGCGAACAGCATCGGCGAGAAGATCGAGTCCTGTGGCACTATACAAGACAGGGACATTGTGGAGGAAGAGAAATTTCCCCCTCACTACCCACTGCACCTTGTTTGAGAGATAGGACTCAAACCACCTGATGACAGTACCGGCAAGCCCACAAAACTCACAGAGCTGCTCAAGAAACACAATGTGGTCCACAGTGTCAAATGCTGAGGAGAGATCAAGGAGAACAAGAACTGACTTGTCTCCTCTACCTCTAGCCCTGAGCAGGTCATTATGCACTCTCACTATAGCTGTTTCTGTGCTGTGTCTTGCCCAAAAACCTGACTGAAATGGCTGATAGATGTCCAAGGACACCAGATGAACCTCAAGCTGATGCGCCACTAACTTCTCAACAACCTTGCCAAAAAAGGGCAGATTGGAGATAGGATGGTAATTCATCAGGATGTCAGGGTCAAGGGAAGATTTCTTAATGACAGGCCTCACCAGCACTTCTTTCAAAGCCGCAGGAAGGACCCCCTCCACCATGGAGCACCTGGCAATCCTGGCGAACACCGAGCCAACAGCCTCTACACATCCCATTAAGAAACGCTTCTGAGCTGGGTCCAGTTCACAAGAGGTGTGCTTCAACTCTGAGATCACCCTAGCCACTTCAGACAGCTCCACTGGCCTAAGCTCTTCCCAGATAGGCGGAGTGCCTCCGAGACCCATGGCCCGACCACTGCGAGACGAATGCCTTCCTGATGGGATCCCTGACTGGATGGCCGACACTCTGCCAGAGAAAGACAGAGCAAACTTCTCACACAAGGTGAATGACAATGCTTTTCTTGGCTGCAGATAGACAGGGTGCAGAAGACTGTCTACAGTCTGAAATAGCTGAGTTGGTCTGTTTTCCCCATGGCAAGTTCCCTGAACAGGAATTCTGTCTTCTTATGGTAAATTGCCCCCCTGGTACTCCACATAGTGGGCACATAGGGCCAGCCTATTGGCCTCCAGCCAGATCATCTGCCAGCAGTGCTCCAACCTCCGACCCTTGATCTTCATCACCTTGAGGTTCCCATCAAACCAGGGGGACCTCAAGTGAGAAGATCTGGGTCATATATAAAACAGTGCAAGAGCATCCAAAGCTTCGAGACCACCCTGTTATAAGTGGCTACTGCCTTTCTGGAACCCATCGCACATGCCGCATCAACCCGAGATAGGTTAGCTAACGCCAAAACTCCCTCAGGGCTCACGCCCCTTAAAGGGTGAAAGCTGACCATCTCTACAAGGGGGGACTACTGGGGGGCGCCCCAAACGTGAACTCCATGGTACAGTGGTCAGACCAAGTGACCTGATCAATCCCGAGGTTGTCGAAGAAAGTAAAGCTTGTATTTGTAAGTGGGCTTCAGTGTGGGGTAGGCTCTGAACAGATTGAGCATCAACCACAGTCTCTGGCAATGTCACCGCATCTGCATCATAAAGTATCCTGCGGGGGAAAAAAGCACACAACCTGTCCATGTTTCTCCAGAATCGCCCTTCCAGCTTCTTCTACTCACACTTTAATTAATTAAGCACTATACCATGAGAGGGTGTGGGTGATGCCAGGATTTACCCATGCCTGGTGTGGTTTGGTCACGAGGCTGCTGATCGAGTGAGGAAACCACACCAGAAGTGGCTAAATCCTGGCATCACCCACACCCTCAAGTGGGATATTGTGATTATGCACTGGACATAGCAGCCAACTCCATGGGTACTTGAGTGCTCAAGGACCCACAAAGTTGACATAAGCACCCTCAATTTTTTGAGGGCAGCCTGCAACAAAGGATTACTAATGGAACTGGTCACAGGAAAAATACTACTTACTGGCAATGAGCACCCACAAAGATTCCTAAACATTGGCATTCCTGGCACTGGCCCACTTGTTTTTTCCTGAGAAAACATAAGGAAAAACTGTGTTTAACTGCCATTTACGGGTGACTGAAACTGGCGTCTTCTGTTTGCGTTTTGGGGGTCACAGTGATTTCACAGTGGGGATGGCAGATGTGGCTGGCTGGCACTTCTTCCTGTGGGGTGATAGCAGGATTTACATGTTGTAAATCATGCCAGCCAGCCAATCAGGAAGCAGTATTTTAGGACATACTGTATAATTTACTTTTTCCCTCTAAGTTACAGTTCAAATCGTGATTGCGATCGCGCTTATCTCTCCATGAAGGCAGTGAGCCACAGAATCATTCCGGTTGACAGCATGTGTGTCCACTGAAGCTAACTGGTGAACCACAGGATCAATCAGACACTTAAAAAAATACTGTATGATTAAAGGTAGGATCAACCAGATATAAAAAAAATGATTATGGGAAGGTGAGGGTACTGTTGTGGTGGCTCCTCGCTAACAAAGTTACAGAGCCGTCAAGTTTTAGGAACTGTTTAGATTGCCCACACACAGACAGGCAGCCAGTGAAAGAGCACTCCCTTTTGACTGTGTGTGAATGCCATAATAACTGGCTGGTTACTGCAGCAAATATCAACTGGTTGAGCCCATTGAAAAAATTCCTCACCAGTAATTATTATGTGATCTGTCTCTTGAAAGAGATATTATAGTCACTGATAATACCCCCACCTTTGTTACGTGCGGGCATCCAAAGAGATGTCAGGACTTGTGAGATCCCAGCACCCCCCCGGAACAAGCAACCCAGGTTCAAATTTCACCACTACCACACACTTGCTGTTTGACCCTGAGCATGCTGCCACTTGGCCACTCACTGCTTCAGTCCACAGCAGCTGTAGAAATAAGTAAAAGCAGGATCCCACTGAAAATAAGATACTGCATCTCAGCAATTCTAGGTTAATAAATTGGAAACCAAACAAAAATCAAAAAATGTCCTGGCTGCCTGTTTCAGTGGTTGTTCTGGTGGATGTTAAAGATTCCATGGCACTTCTCAAAAACACACTTGGGTCATTTTCCTGTTTATCTGTGCAACTCAGAAAATGTGCAGAAAATATATATTTTTCAATGGTGGAAAAGTCTGCAGAATTTGTTAAAAGTTGTTAGGGTGCTAAAACAGTGAAAATATATCCAGGAAGTCAGACACAGCAAGGAAAATGTACAGAAACACACTGTAGTGAGGAGATCAGAAAACCCTTGTACTGTTGAGAGATACAGTACTGCTTAACAGTATTCATTTTATTCTTAGGTAAATATTTGACCTAAACCCCAAACAACTGATGTGAGAACATGTAAAATGAAGCTGCAAATATTAAAAGAAAAATGTTGCAGAGATTTACAATGGGTTGTGCAGAATTTTGAATTTAGTGTGCAGAATTTTAAAATAAATATGACACCGAAAACTGGCACGTGTGAAGAGTAGGGTCCCCATATTCAGAGCCGGACAAATGCGTGGCACAAATGGATGCACCACACAAAAAAATGGCCTGGCCAGCTCTGACAGAATATTCAAACAAAATGTGAGATAGGAACAGGTCATGCAATCTGTTCGAATATCGGACTTCGGATGCGTGGCACATAGCGGGCAGCTGCCATATTTGGCACAGCGCATCCAGGGTTCGGGGCTGAAGACCACTAATGGGTGAATGTATGGTGCATACCTGGAAGCGCCATTTCCCCCAAGGGTTATATTCAGCCAAAATATGCTATTGAACTCATTGGGTATGCATGGCGCAAAGGGGCATTATGCATGCCCATTATGGGCTCATTAGCATGGTTGCGCCAGCCCCCTTCCATCCTCGATCCCCATCATACAAAAGAAATGTAGCTCCCTCCCCATCTTTCCCATCATACAGCGTCCCCCTCCCCAACCCTGATCCATGTTAGAATAATAAAATGTAGCCTCGGTCCCCACTTTTCCATAGTGTGGTGTACCCCATCCCAGCCCTGATCCCTGATGAAATAAAGTAAAACATTCTCCACATTTCCATAGTGTAGTGTCCCGCCCCAGTCCCCGATCATCCACTCAATAGTAAATACATGTTTCCATAGTGTAGTGTCCCACCCCAGTCCCCGATCATCCACTCAATAGTAAATACATGTTTCCATAGTGTAGTGTCCCACCCCAGTCCCCGATCATCCACTCAATAGTAAATACATGTTTCCATAGTGTAGTGTCCCACCCCAGTCCCCGATCATCCACTCAATAGTAAATACATGTTTCCATAGTGTAGTGTCCCACCCCAGTCCCCGATCATCCACTCAATAGTAAATACATGTTTCCATAGTGTAGTGTCCTTCCCAGTCCCCGATCATCCACTCAATAGTAAATACATGTTTCCATAGTGTAGTGTCCGCCCCAGTCCCGATCATCCACTCAATAGTAAATACATGTTTCCATAGTGTAGTGTCCCACCCCAGTCCGATCATCCACTCAATAGTAAATACATGTTTCCATAGTGTAGTGTCCCACCCCAGTCCCCGATCATCCACTCAATAGTAAATACATGTTTCCATAGTGTAGTGTCCCGCCCCAGTCCCCGATCATCCACTCAATAGTAAATACATGTTTCCATAGTGTAGTGTCCCACCCAGTCCCCGATCATCCACTCAATAGTAAATACATGTTTCCATAGTGTAGTGTCCCCCCAGTCCCCGATCATCCACTCAATAGTAAATACATGTTTCCATAGTGTAGTGTCCGCTGATCCCCGATCATCCACTCAATAGTAAATACATGTTTCCATAGTGTAGTGTCCCCCCAGTCCCGATCATCCACTCAATAGTAAATACATGTTTCCATAGTGTAGTGTCCCGCCCCAGTCCCCGATCATCCACTCAATAGTAAATACATGTTTCCATAGTGTAGTGTCCCGCCCCAGTCCCCGATCATCCACTCAATAGTAAATACATGTTTCCATAGTGTAGTGTCCCGACCCAGTCCCCGATCATCCACTCAATAGTAAATACATGTTTCCATAGTGTAGTGTCCTGCCAGTCCCGATCATCCACTCAATAGTAAATACATGTTTCCATAGTGTAGTGTCCCACCCCAGTCCCCGATCATCCACTCAATAGTAAATACATGTTTCCATAGTGTAGTGGCCCTCCCTCTCCCTAATCACCGATCCCCCATAAAATATATTTTTCCATAGTGCAGTGGCCCCACCCCCATTTCCCGAACCCATGCAACTGACGGAAACCCTGGCAGTCTAGTGGCCCCCCCAACCTGGTAACAGTCTGCCACCCATTCCCCCCCAGCCTGACCCACAGTCGGTGACCAACACAGCCCACCACTCACCACCATAGCTGGCTGCCAATTAAGCTCCCAGTGACTGCATAGTACCATATAGAGTAAGACCCATTGACAGCGATATTGAATGCCACTTTTAGTGGTTCCAAGTTTATTTATATATTTATTTGTTAACGGGTAGGTGCACTGATCTCAGGGACCATTTTCAGGCAAGACCCGGGCCACTTAGATGGCACAACAAGTACAATTCACAGATACTTTGCAGGTACAGTGTAGAGGAGAAAGAAACATTGCAGTACAGGTGATGACAATACAGCAGCAGTATAGCAGACATATAACAATCATTTGATCAACTGTTTCCAGGACAATTTGACTTAATAAGAATCCAGCTTATGGTAATAAGTGCATCTGTGCTTACTGGGCTAGCCTTATACTATAACTGCGAGACAACAGGTCTGACCATCACTTAGTGTGGCATGTGCATATGGATCTGCCTAACATAAGTACCTGGAGGTTTCATTTGAATGTGTGAGGTGCAACCAGAGACTGCAGTTCCTTTGGGAGGCAGTTCCATTGCTTGGGTGCTGCGTAGGAGAAGGCTGTCCTTCCCAGCTCAGTGTTTCGCCTTGGGTATTCCAGAAGCCGGCAACCAGTGAACCTCAGTTCACGTCTGTTACTTTTTAGCGTTAACAGCCCCACCAAAGGTGATCCTACCTCTTCTTGCAAGATTTTAGATATGAACACTCCAAGCATGCGGTCTCTCTGCTCAGAGGGGGGGAGCCGTCCCAGAGATTGATAGAGGTGACAATGGTGAGTACAGTATGGGGCTTGGGTGATGAATCTGCATATGTTGTTGTAGGCTGTATCCAAGCGATTGTGCAGAGAAAGGGGTGCAAGGGCTATTACTGGAGAGCAGTATTCGAGTATGTGGAGAAGGTGACCTTTCCCAATCGCTAGTCTAGTCTCAGGGGACAGGAAGTACCTAATTTTGTAATATATTCCTATACGCTGCTTTACCCTCTTTATTGCTGAGCTGATGTGGTACTCAAACATAAGGGCTGTGTCAAGCGAGACCCCAGGTATTTGAAGTCTCTTACCTGCTCAAGGGTTGAGCCATCAGGGTTTAGTATGATGAGAGTTTTGTGTTGTCAAGGGTGCACTTTGCAAGCCTAGGCTTAGAGCTGAAAAGCATACACTTCATTTTCTTGGTATTTAGGAGAAGCCTATGCTGTGTGAACCAGAGTACTGTTGCCAAAAAGGCTGCATTTAGGCTGAGGTTTAACCCAGGGAGGCTGTTTCCACTTTTGAAGAGAATGAGGTCATCCACATACATTATTCTGGTACAGTTTAAGGGTTCCGCGATTAAGGGATTAACAAAAAGAGAGAGCAGTAAGGGACTTAGTACGGAACCCTGTGGAATCCCAGTCTGCACTTTGAGTGGGGTTGATAGGATAGAGCCTAATTTCACCAGCTGGGTCCTGCCAGTTTGTGATGTCGTTGGAGAAGCCCAGGGAAGATGGGGTGTTTAGTAGCATTGCATGGTCAACCATATCAAAGGCTTTTGATAGGTCAACAAATATAGCCCCTGTGAGATTCCCTTTGTCTGCTTCACTGAGCATGTGATCTGTGAATGTGAATTTGGTGAGTGCAGTGGTGGAGCTGAAGCCTCTATGGAATCCATATTGCTCAGTAGATAACAGGCTGCTTTTATCAATGTGCTCCGATAACTGGCAGTGGACCACTTTTTCAAGTATTTTAACCATGTAGAACAGAATAGACAGGGGTCTGTAGTTGTCAGAAAGATGCGGCTCACCAGCTTTGAATATGAGGACCATTCTGGCTTCTTTCCAGAGTGCTGGCAACCGGGAGGTGATCAGGGAATGGTTGATTATGTGTGAGAGTGGTTTCGCTACAGCTGCCAATGCTAGCTTGAGGAATTGTGTTGTGATCCCATTATTTCCCACATTGCCATTGTTGGGTAGAGACTTTAGGAGGTGATATATCTCTGACTGAGATGCTACTTTAAAATAGAATGTGGAGTGCCAGTAGTTTTACCCTGCTCGACAGAGCTCTGAGACACAGTGGGAAGCTGGGTTAGGTAGGAGTCTAGATTTGAGAAATTGCTGTTCAGGAGGTTAGCCACTGCTTTGGGATCTGTTTGTAAGTTACTTGGGTCAGATGCTGAGAATGCACTCAAGAACCTTCGAACATCTAAAATGAATTTGAGGTCCATAAAATCCTTGACCCCCCCCATAATACAAGAGAGTGTGGTAGTGGGGCATTTTGTAAGCCAACAGGTTGTGGTGGCTGTGGCTATTGTCAACAGTTCCATGGTCGAGGGGGAGGTCTTCTTCCAGGTCCAACCACTACTGGTGACCATTCCAAGTCAGCCAAAAGTACTGGTTCTAGTGGCCCACGCTGCCCCCAGCACCTTCTGACTTCCCACTTCCTCCCACTCCACTGTTGTCTCCAGGGGGTGCAAAGGGGGATATAATCTTCCTTCACCTGCCAAATAGTAGAAAAGGAGCATGCTCTGGAGTTGCTGTTCAACCCTCCAGTGTACCTTCTGCTTCCTTCTCATTATCCTCCAGGCCACTTGTCCCTTCTGAGAGAAGTGCAGTCATTGCTTCTAAAGAAAGAAATCAAACCTGTCCCTCCCAAGGAAAGGGACAGGGGGTTCTGTTCATGGTATTTTCTGGTTCCCAAATTAACAGGAGACCTGTGATCTGTATTGGACCGCAGAAACATGAACTAATTAATTAAATAAATACAAATAGTTTTGAATTGTATCTCTTCAGACTCTAATCCCCCCCTCCCCCCACTGCTAAAAAGGGGATTGTTTCTGTGCTCTGGACATGAAGGACACTTAACTTCATGGCAAAATCTGAGAATGCCACAGGCAGTACTTCCACTTTATGCTGGAGGACAGCCATCATCAATTACGAGTGTTGTCCTTTGGCTTATCATTAGCACCATGAGTATTAACCAAATGCTTTGTAGTGGTGGCAGCTGCTCTCAGGAAGGAAGGGCTTTTTGTCCTCTCTTATCTGGATAACTGGCTATTACAGAGCAAATCCAGGAAGTAGTTCAGTACACAGTATCCAGAACACAGCAATCGTTTGAGGACCTGGGTATTATGGTTGATGTGGCGAAATCCATCCTTTCCTGCCAGTACCTCCAGTACTTTGGTGTAGTATCGGACATGGTGGTGGGCAGTTCCTTTCTGCCTACAGACAGGGCTGTGGCTCTGGTTGCCCTGGCCCATCTGATACACAGGAGCCATTATGTGTCCATCCAGACAGTGCTCTGTCTCCTGGAACTTATGGTAGCTGCCATTGGGACAGTCCCCTTGGCCCCCCTCCATATGTGAGCTCTGTAATGGATATTTTATGTACAGTGGGATCAACTAACAAATGAGCTGGAACAGATAGCTCTTGTCACATCTTCCCTTCGGCAGTCACTACTGTGGTCGATGGAACCCCTACACTTATTGCAGGGCTTCCCATTTTTCTTCCTGACCCCAGTGCAATTTCTCATGACAAATGCTTCTGAGTCAGGATGAGTGTCACCCTGGGCCAGTTCCAGATCTGGGGGTTATGGACCGACCTAGACTCAGATCTCCACATCAATGTTCTTGAGAAAATGGTTGTTCTTTTTGGTCTCCAGGCCTTCGCACAACACCTCATTCCAGGTCTCCTGTTGATAAGAACAGACAATGTGAGTGTTATGCACTACATCAACAAGCAAAGGTCGCTCACTCTCACCCCATATGTAAGGAAGTGATGAGAGTATGGTACTAGGTGCTGTCTCATGGCCTTCATCTGACAGTCGTGTTTCTCCCAGGAGTCCAAAACATCTTAACAGATATGTCAAGTTGGTCCCAATCACAGGTGGGTGAGTGGGAACTGCTGACCTCCGTGGTACTGTACATAACCTCTTAGCAAGATGTAGTCATCCGGAATTGGACCTTTTCCCTTCACCACACAATGTAAAAGTGCTGCTTTTCTGCTCACTCACTCCAGCACCTGGAGTTTTCTGATGAGACACATTGTCCCTGTCCAGGAAAGGGAAGTCCCTTTATGCATTCCCTCCAATCCCTCTCATTCAGAGGGTTCTACTCAAACTGTGGGGTAGAACGGGCCTCCCTAATACTAGTGGTCCCCTTCTGGCCTTGCCAGATAAAGTTTTCCCTGCTACAGCATCTAGCAGTGCAGCCTCCTATTCAACTGACCGTATGTCATGGTTAGCTGTCACAGAACAGGGGTTTCCTGGTCAATCTGTATCTGCAGTCTCTACATCTACATGCATGGCTCCTGAAGCTGTAGCCATTGCCCATTTTGGGGTTTCTTCTCAGGTGAATGATGTCTTCCTGGCAGTTAGGATGCCTTCCACAAGACACACCTATTCACTAAATTGAAAGGGTTTCTCCATATGGTGTCCTTTCTGTTTTGAGGACTCATTTTACTTGCCCTATCAATACTGTCATGGTCTACCTGCTGTCTTTATCTGACTCCAGACTCCAGTACTCATCTATTAATGTGAACGTGGATGCCATTTTAGCTTTCCATGCCCCTATTTATGGTCACACAGTCACACAACTTGAAGTGTCCTGTGCATTCCTTAAGGGTATTCCGTACATGCATCCCTGATTGGTAAACCATTTCCAACATGGACCTTTAATTTCATACCTGAAAAACTGACTCTGGCTCCCTTTGTACCTTCCACGACTTATGGGATATGCTTCCTTTCATGGAAGATGCTCTTTTCAGTCACCGTAACTTAAGTTCACAGAATTTCCATGCTTCAGGCTCTGATGCATGAGCCTCCCTACCTAATTTTCCACAGGAACAGGATGCCCTTGCGTACCAGTCCAGGCTTTCTACCAAAAGTGGTTCCGATTTCAGTTTGAATCAGACTATAAACCTTCCTGTTTATTATTCTGAGTATGCTAACAAAGGTGAGGCATTGTTCCATACTCTTGAACACTACATTTCTATCTAGATTACACTAGAAAGTCCTCTCAGCTTTTTGTCTCATTCGCTCCTGGGAAAGTGGTTACATCTATAATGTTTGTTGAAACTGCTTTGTATTTTGTTATCAGAAGTATGGTAAGGAACTTCCTGGTAATGTACGTGGCCATTCTACACTTGGTATGGGCTATTGTCACATCTGTTGCCTGCTTCCAGAATGTTTCAGCAGCTGACAAATGTGCTACATGGAGCACTGTGCATGCTTTCAATAAGCACTATAGCCTAGACATCATCTCATGCAGACTTGCTGGATTGGTCTTGTTGTTCTGCAAGGCCTTGTGTCCTGATTGCATATAAGACTTGACCAGACTCTCTGGGTACCTTGTGTACTGCTTGGGAATAGAAACATAGAAACATAGACTTTGATGGCAGATAAGGACCGCTTGGCCCATCTAGTCTGCCCATTTCCCTACCTACAGGATAGGCAGCAGATCCTAGTTAACCATCAGCCTATTTCTTCCTACCCCCCACAAGAATTGCCTTATGTCTGTCCCATGCATTCTTGAATTTTCCCACAGTTTTAGACCCCACAACCTCCTCAGGAAGGCTGTTCCATGCATCCACTACCCTCTCTGTGAAATAATACTTCCTCGCATTACCCCTAAACCGCCCCCCTTCTATCTTTAAATTGTGTCCCCTTGTTCTTGCATGTCTCTTTTTCTGAAAGATGCTACCCTCTTGGACTTTGTTGATTCCACTGAGGTACTTAAAAGTTTCTATCATCTCCCCCCTCTCCCTTCTTTCCTTGAGGGTATACATATTAAGCTCCTTTAGTCTCTCCTCATACGGCTTCTCTTGCAGACCCTGCACCATTTTAGTTGCCCTCCTCTGGACTCTATCCTGTCTATGTCCTTGCGGATATGGGGTCTCCAGAACTGGACGCCAGTACTCCAGATGAGGTCTCACCAACTGTCTGTACAGAGGGATAACAACTTCCTGTTTTCTGCTGCTGATGCTCTCCTATACATTCCAGTATACCCCCAGCCTTACCTACTGCCTTCTCACATTGCTTGCTAACCTTAAGGTCATCTGATATGATTACCCCCAGGTCCCTTTCCTTTTTTGTTGTTGTTACTACCTCCCCACCCATTGTGTATTCTTCCCCTGGGTTCTTGTTTCCCAGGTGCAGTATTTTGCACTTCTTTGCATTGAATCCTAGCTGCCATACTTCTGACAAATCATTCTGAAAGTGTTTCCCAAATGGAAGAGATATCCTCAATGAAGATAGAACATTCGCCATAACAGTAAATCTTTGAGCAAATCTTTTGCAATGGGCCACAGCGCACCCACCCTCTTCCCCCTTTATGAGATATAAAGATCCCTGTATTTTAATTTCTTCCTCTTGGCTGCTCACTCCATTACCTTCTACCCTCCTCCCAAGCAACAGCAGTCAGAAAGCTGGAGTTACAGCAGAAGAATAAGGCTGCTCACACCATTACCTCCCATCCTCCTCCCAAGCAACAGCAATTAGAACGTCAGAGTTACAGCAGCAGAATAAGGCTGCTCACTCCATTACCTCCCACCCTCCTCCCAAGCAACAGCAGTTGGAATGTTGGGGTTACAGCAGCAGAATAAGGTAGTGTAACAGCACTCCCAACACAGAGTCGGCGTACCTGTGCAGATTGTTTAATTAACTGCTGTTATCTGTGTTGTTTGCAGTCTGTCTAGGCCATACTGGGCATTACTTTAAGGGCTGTTTACTGTGTGACTACTGCATTAGGACATTACCGTAAGTTTATTTATTTATTGAATTGTTTCACCAGGAAAGGCACACTGAGCAAAAGATGCTCGTCTCCCGGTGTGACCTGGGGGAAGGGGTACAGGGGGATGATAGCACGCAGGTCATCAAGCAATAACATAAAACAGGTATACAGTACAATAAGTTTACATTTGGTTACACAATGGTTAAGAGTCAACTACAATTGTGCAGAGAATGCGTATCCCAGAGGCATACAAACATACAGACAATACATCTATACATAGAGAACAGATTCTGATGCAGATTAACACTTGGTAGCTGAATCAAGACAGGCGGGACAGAGAAGATAACAGTAGATGAGTAAGTGCCATGGTTGGTTATAAAAGCCAGCTTCCAAGCATAGGGATGTGCCACTGGTCAGGTAGTTGGGGATTCGGTAGGGGGAGGGGTCATGAGAGTTATCAAAAGCAGACACAGTTTACCATGAGGTAATTTGCCAGCGCAGTTGATAGGGAGTGGGTGGAGGAGGAGGGAGGAGATCATTCCAGAATTTCGGGAAACAGTGCAAGAAGGCTGTTTGGCCAGCAGAAGTCTTTCATCTGGGAATATGTAGTAGTCGGGTGTCAAGTGACCTGAGGGCATGAGTGGTGGTGGGCTGACAAGTGTATGGAGGAGAGGTAGGAGGGGAGTGTCCCAAGCCAGAATTCTGAGACAAATTTGGAGCAGTATAATGTGCTGCGATTTTCAAGAGATGGGAATGCGAGTGAGTGGTATAGGTCACAGTGGTGAGAGTAGACGGGAGCATCAAGAGCGAAATGGCAGAAGACGTTGAAAAGGGTGTCTAGTTTTGATAGGGTGGATTTAGGAACGGCACTGTAGACTATGTCACAGTAGTCTAAGGAAGGAAGGATCATCTTTTGCACTAGTTGCCACCTAACCATAGTTGGGAGGCTAGCTCAGTTCCTATACAGAGCACTGAGCTTAGGGCGCAGTTTTTTTATGACCGCATCGATGTGGTCAGTGAAGGTAAGGTGATGGTCGAGCCATACCTCTAGATACCAGAAGGAAGTGACACCCTCCAGAGTTGTCCAATCCTGGGTGTGGAAGGAGGGGAGAGAGGGGAGTCTGGATAGCCGTTATCTTGTGCCGAAGGTCATAGTGACCATTTTTTTAGCATTGAGGGAGAGCTGGTATGAACTGAACCAAAGTTGAACTTTATGGAAGTCAGACCGGAGACTGGATGCAACTTCTTCCGGGGAGGAGCCGGAGGTGAATAGGACGGTGTCGCCCGCGTACATGTGTATAGATGTAGCTGTGCAGATTTGTGGCAGGTCATTAAGGAAAATGGAGAACAGAATGGGGCTGAGCACTGATCCTTGTGGACACCAGTAGTTACAGGGAGGGGAAGGATGTGGCATCAGCAATTCTTACTGATTGTGTTCTACCCGAGAGGTAGGCACTGAACCAGTTAGTGGCTGGTTCATGCTGTTTTACTGTTTGAATTCTGCACTGTGCCTGTATCTAGCCCTCAGTTGTCTCCCAGGCTGTTGTACTGTGTGGTTTTACTGCATTTAGAAGCACTTACTGTGTATTGTGAGGCGATCCTTTTTCCTGCCTCTTTAGCCTGAACCAGCCACTCTGCGCATGTGCAGATCGCAGGGGTGAATTTGGCTCTCTCACTTCTTCCCCCTCCACCTTTGTATCTGATTCCCACCCTGATCTTCTCTCTTTTGTTCCTTTAATTCTAATCTATTCTCAGTCCCTGTATTTTATTTTCTCCCTCTAGGCTGCGTTTACCTCCCACCCTCCTCCCAAGGAATTGCAGTCGGAACACTGGAGTTACAGCAGCAGAATAATGTAGTTCATCAGCCCTCCCAACACTGGTGAAACGTAAGAAGCGGTGCCTGTGTGCACTGTGTTCCTGTATTGCACAGTTTTCCAGATGCTGGGTGTAAGTATGGATAAAGAAATTTAATACCACACTGGTTCATGTTCTTATGCAGGGATGAGTGCACTCTACAAACTCTAACCACACACTACTGCTTGAATAACTCTCAGATACTGGGCTCTCACCTGAAGCTGCGGGTTGGTTCCAAAGCTACCTAGGGAATAGGGCCCCACAGGTCAAAATAAATGGTGTCCTCTCAGATAGTTGGCAAGTGCGCACAGATGTCCCTCAAGGGTCAATATGAGAATCACTACTCTTCAGCCTTTTCCTAAACTGCCTCCCCCTTGTTTGCTCTGATAGAATCCTCCTCTGCGTGGATGATGCCTTGATTGTTTCCAGTAATTCAGACCCTATACTGCTGGAGAAGCAGCTCCAGTACAACTTTGCAAGGGTAGAGGGCTGATTCATGAAGCACAAACTCCTCATGAACTACAAGAAGACTAAAGTCATGCGGTTCACCAACCCACAAAATGAACATAAATCTCATCAGCTTACAATTCTAAATAGCATCAGCACCCCACTTGAACTGGTTCACTCCTTTAAATACCTTGGGATAAACCTAGACAGCTCCTTAACTTTCGCTTACTATGTAGACCACATTGCCAAAGCAGTTAATACTAGAATAGGTCTACTGCACAGACACAAGCACTGCATGACAACCGAGGCTGTCTGGCTCACAGTAAATAGTTCTATTATTTACATCATAGACTATTGCCTTGTTCTTTTTTGCGCACCAGCAGATTCTACCCTAAAAAGGATCACTACTGAACTAAACAAAGCCTGCAGGATACTCGCAGGAGCCCACCGGCTCACGTACAGATGTGAGTTGTATGCTCAGTCCGGCTGGCTACACCTAAAAGGCAGACTGCAATACCAAACTTGTCTCCTGGCTAAAAAAAAACTGTTTTGGGCTACCCCCCCCCCTACCGGCTATCCAGAACCTCCTTAGTCCAACAGCTAACCCCCATAGGACAAGAGGAAAGGACAGCCTGTCCTTTAAAGTTCCTTTCTGCTGCACCACGTAGGGTCAAAGGTCATCCCCTTATCGTGCTCCCAACTGACTCAATAACCTCCCCTGAGATATTCTGTCTGAACTGAAAATTGACCACTTCAAACCAAAGTTACACCAACACCTCACAGTACTTTGTAGTTGTGACTTCCTTCCCTAGCAGGAACCAGTAGATTAAACCCCCGATCCCTCATCGCACTTTGTAGCATAGCCTGCTTTCTTAGGTTTTCTACCCCCCTCACCATGCCTTACCCTCCTCTCCTCTTCTTCCTTCTTCCCCTATCCCCAACCAATCCCACTGTGCCCACCTATCCCCCCCTTTCCTGAGGAAATTTTTTTTCAAGGAGAGAGTGCTGGATACATGGAACTGCCTTCCTGAGGAGGTCGTTGGGTCTAAAACAGTGGGGGAATTCAAACATGCATGGGACAGACATAAGGCAATTATAATGGGGGGTTGCAGGAAGTAGGCTGTTGGTTAACTAGAATCTGCAGCTTATCCAGTAGGTAGGGAAATGGGCAGACTGGGTGGGCCAAGTGGTCCTTATCTGCCATTAAAGTCTATGTTTCTATGTTTCTATGTTTCCGCCCATCCCCATACTGGACAAAGCCATCCTGGCTGATTCTCTTTGCCTAATATTTGTACTCAATTTTCTCCTTTTGCCTAATTGTTAAGCTCACCTCTGTTGATGACGGTAATCCTGTTACATTATGTAATACCACTGTATCACAATTATTTCTATTGTATGTTTACTGTGCTTTCCAACGTGGAACCTTTGTAAAAGAGCTCCCAGCTCAAAGGTATTGTAATCCTAGATCTTAATAAATAAATAAATAAGCTGGCAGTTTTGTCCACTACCTTGTCTGGAGGTGTCCATCAGTGCCTTACATATACTATATTTCCAGTACCTTACCTCTACCTCTGTGGATGGTACTGATTTGATCTCCTGGTTCTTCATGGTAAGAGGCCCTCTAAGCTTATCTCTGATGGGAACTGAGGAGTCAGGGAGCAGCCCACTTTTTATAGGCACTGACTTTGCCCATCATCATCACACGCGGCCCCAAGCTAGCAAAAGTTTCCTAGTAGTCCTGATGCCAATGACTTACAATTCCAAAGGGCTGGTCCAAGGGTATGGAAGAGATACCTTTGAAACTCTGCTGTTATGGTGAGTAATTGTTCTTTCCAGGGACAAACATCTAGTCTTGACTAGACATAATAATTCCATGACCAAAACCTTCCAGGGTAAAGGCCAGGCAATCAGAGGCACAACATTTGAAGCAGTTAATGTGCATCCCAAGTAACCTTGTTGGGGGAACAGATATGGCTGCTACTTTGGAAATGTAAATGTAAGATACAGCTTTCCTAAAAATCTCCTGATGCATTAAGTGAAACAATACTGAAATAATAACATATCATACCACTTGTGTTTTAAGAACACCTTTCAGCCAGCATCTCAAAATACTTTGTAAGCAACACATACTCACAGCCACTGAAGTACAGCCCAAGGACATCAAACCCTGAAAAATGATGTAGTCAGCTGATGAGATGATGTCACATAGATAAATCATCACAGTAGTATTTTCCCTTAATTGCTATCACTGCTCATCCCACTGCTATCCCATTTTATCTTTGTATGCTTTAATTCCTACTATTTAGTTGTTTATTAAGTTAATTATAGTTGTACTTGTTAGCTAAAGTGAGCAGAAATTCATTGGCCTTTTAATTTGTACACAAACACTAAGAGAGGGAATGATGCTTCACTATCCCTTTGCTTGTTGCCCATTGACATGTAGCCCATATTATCCTCCTCTCCCTACAGCCTGTATGGCTGTAGGCTAGAAATTCATTGGACCATAGAGATTATACTTGACACAATGGATTACTTGTTTGAAGAACACCTCTTCAAGTTCCAGCCATCAAGTCTAGTTCAAGAAATATTTCCCTATTGGTGCATTAATAAAGTTATCACATTCAACTGACGGGTCAGTGAAATGTTAACCCCAGAAAACTACTCTCCTTCATGGATTCCTAGAAATGAGGCCACTGGAGAGCCATTCCCCTTAAGTCCTAACAACTTACCAATGTTTTATGCTTTAAAGCTCTTGAGAGCTCAGCTCAGTCTCATGCCTATGACTAGGTGGTCACGTCAGTGACCATCTACTGGGTGAATAACTAGTGCTACCCCCTTCCCTGGTAGCCAATGTCCTTCATGGTCTGGGCAGCCCCTGTGTCATAAGTAGATGGGGTATCTGTGGAGAGGTATTAAGACCCCACCTTTACCCAACTACCCCTTTGTCTACCCCTACAAGTGGGACATCCTCACAACAGTGGATTCTTTGCTCTTATTGACTTCTATACTGATGAAGGACACAACATTTTTCTGTTACTTGAGGAAGTGGCACTGAAATACCACTGTTCAGAACCATCTGCATGGATTCCTAAGTTACCATACTCTAAGGCTGTCAGTGATACTTGGATGGGGGAGAACAGACAGATACAGAAACATAAGATTCATAATAACCTACCTGTATCCTGTTTTCATTCATGGGGCATATGTTATCCATACGACCCAGGAGGTGGATCCTGACTGCAGACCAAGAAATTTGCATGACCACACCACCTGCTACCTCCCTGTACAAGAAGGGGGAAATTGGGGAAGCAATAAATAACTACTGGTTTCTCCTTTCCAATCTGTACCACTGTGACCATGAAAGTCCTACTGTGGCATTGGAGTGCAGTAGCCTGGTGTGAAAAGACCCATACTGTTGACTGGACCATCACCTTCAAAAGTAAATCAGCTAACACAGAACAATTCATTTTTTGGAGAAGAGGGGACTGCAAATTATCTATCTCCAGACCCGGGTTGCCAAATATACTAAACAATTTTTTCTAAGTAATTTGCAGCATTTTTTTTAATTCCTGACTTGATTGTCAAGGCAGCTGTCTGAAGAAATACCTCATATGGCATAATATTTCTATTCTTGAAAAACTGCCATTTCCAGCTTAAAAAACTTTATAAAGACTAAGTTCAAATGATGGCATTGTCTCGGAAATTGACCAGAGCTGAAAAAAAGCCAATATCTATTCAGGATATGGTTAGTACATAAGTGACATTGGGGCCTCAGTCAGGTCAGCAAGAGACAAACTTCAAAGTAAATTTATATGATAGTCTGGTATTCTGTTCTTTCATTTAAAGAGCTAGTGTACTGCCTAAAATTAATATTCATTTTTAAAAGTAATCAACTATGATCCTTTATATCTGGAGTGCTTTTCCTTTTCTCTTTAAGTAATTAGAAGACTTTTTACCTGATGTTAGTACAGTAGGTGTGATCTGAGAAACAGCACTCTGCATGCATATCTAGTTCTATTCCCCCCACTGCATCATTAGCATTGTGACCTCACAGACTGTGACATCACAGATACTGAAGATGACCCACTCAGAAGTTGCCAGGTCAATTGCCCATGAATTTAGTCTGCGAGGTCACAGTTCTGATGATGTCATAGAAGGAATAGAACTAGATATGTCAGCTGCCAGGCAGAGTGCTGTTCCACACATTCAGTGTGATAATGTCACATAGAAAACGTTCTAATGAGGAAAAACAAAAAACACTTCAGAAATAAAAAGTTACAGCTGACTACTACTTAAAATTTGTTACATTTTCCTGTCTGCTATTTTTAATTCTAATAGCTCCTTAAAGAAAGGATCCAAGCTGGAAGGTGTTTCTTATTAATCTAATATTTTATTTTAACCAACTGTGCAGACAGGAAGAAACACACAAATTAGGAGTCTCAGTCTCAGCAAGTTGCAAGAAAATTCCACACTTCAGCAAGCAGCTCAAAACAATTCCATAAAGTTACTCAAAGAGACCAATCCTTGAAGCCCTATATGTATTCCCATATGGGTATGTAGGGCTTGTACCTACCATGTAGCCCCCTTCCGTGCCCATGTGGGGCCTCTGGATCTGAAAAGAAATTAGTGTTTTGTTCCCTCTGCACCCAACAGTACAGGCATGTATAACTACTCACAGGCCTGACTGTGAGGGGCGGAAAGTGGGATGATCTTGCACTACACAGAATCCTGAAAGATGCAAAAAAACCTTCTTTGCCTCCAAGAGTGTGTAGCCTCTGCCACCCAGAAATCTGCAATAATGGCTATGTACCTCAGATTATCAGTGTAGGAATCCGACAAGACAAAAAGATGCTGCACTCTGAAAAACATACAGGAGGCAGGTACAGTAATTGCAAAAGAAAAGCTAAATTTATTTAATACCTTCCCCCAGAAATAATTATATGAAATGTTTTCATGCTGCACGCATAAAACTACCCATGTGATGTGCATGCTGCAAGCATGATTTATATGTTAAATTGGAACCGACTGCAAGAATGTGGTGGTGTGCAGCAAGCAAGTGTGTAAAGCATGCTTTTTATGTTAAATTGGAACAGACTGCATGCATGTGGCACGTGTGCAAAAAGCAAGTGGTCACTGATAACTGCACATATTAAAGTTAAGTGAGTTCCTCATGATCACACCACATACAAGTGGGGGTTTATAAGATTCAAACCCAGGATTTCAGATCTCCAAGTTTTCTGGTTTGCAGTTAGTGTCTTTAACCACGAAGCTACACTGCCTGCACACATATGGCTCATTTGTACTTTAATACAAATCTGCATACCTCTGCAAGCGTGCAGCATGATTGTAGCCATGTTATACTTTTTAGTTTTCTTGCCCCCTCTCATCTCAGCTGCACAGCTGAACTGTAGCACACATACCAATGGAAACATGTGGTTCTTCACACCCCCAATACACACAGTCATCCACAAAACTACTTAATTACTTCTGTCTGGCCTGTACTCCTACTACTTTCTCTCCATAGTTTTGAATATGTCCACGCAAACACACTTTAAGGGGAAAACATAAAACTAACAATAACTTGATATCCACCCACCAGGGGGCCAGTCTCCCTCCCCACCATGCACACACACTGCAGCAGGTGCAGCCATGCTGCTACAGACAACCCACCAAATACAGATATGTCGAGAGTCTCTTACCTGTTTACTAGGGAGCCAGAAGCAGGTGTCTTTAAGAGATTATGTCCATGAGTCAGAGTACTGGGGCATACCCCCTTGAAATGAATTTTTTTTTTTATTACTATTTTATGCATTATGAGGGTGAGTTGGAGAATAATGAAGGCCACTGTTCTACTAACAAGGCCTTTGTTAATCTAGCGGTGGCCTTCATTAATCTCCAACTCTCCATCAATAATGTATAAAATAGTAATATAAAAATACCCTGATTCATTTCAATGGTGCATGCCCCTGCAGTCTCCCTTGCCCTACGTCATAATGTGCTTTAGAGTGGGGATGTGTAGGTCAGCTTCACTGGGGGGGAAGGGGCATAAGCCTGACTATAGTGGGGTTCCAATAGTCTGCGCATACCGTACTGCTCAACTGTCCCTGAATGCAAGGGACGACCTTCATTTTACCCTTGAAAACTGCTTTGTTCCTCATCCATTCCTCATGGGAAACATGCTGCTCACACTGAGGAAGTCCTTCAAATTTAGACTTTATGAAAGGAGCACCATTTCACATTTCAGTGGGGGAGGAGGGGGCGACAACCAGCTGAGGCCAGGTGCTAGTTAGGCCCTTGGTGGCAAGCTCTAGAATGTCTGGAATGTCTCTAAAGGGTAAAATGTATTTTTTGTGTCTGAAAAGGGATATACAAATCAGGAAAAATTCAAAAGTATAAGATTCTTCTGTCCATATCCCGGAGCAGTGCATCAGATTTGAGCTTACCCCTCCCAGTTACTAACCATTTTTTTCCTGGCTGAAGTTCTGAACCCCACCTCACCCAAAAAAAAAAAAAAAAACACATCTTTGTCCTGTCTTCTCTCTCTTGACGCCATTCCATTCAATTCTTATCTAATATGGGTTGTGAAGCCACCCAAAGGCACAGAAATGCGAAAAACACATCAATATTTCAGTCTTTCCTTCTTCCCCAATCTCCCCCTTTAAAAAATTATTTATTTTTACTCACTCGGCCATCTGGCCAGAGCCTGCAGCCTGGCCAAGTGTGCCACCAACCCAGTTTTCAGTCCGCTCCTCCTCCATACTTCTGCCAGAAGCTGGATGCTGGGCCCAACCATCCCAGGCCTCCAACGTGGTCTGCGGCCAAGTCACCTCACCAACCAAACCCACCCAACCTGTGTTGCTTGCTTCTTGCTTGGCTACTGCCATGGCTGCTGCCGCATTGCACTAATCAAGGCCTATGAAGACCATCCACACCACTGTTACCACTGCTGCTAGGCCTAGCTTTCTGCTGCAGAGGACCTATGCTGTTTCTTTTGTGAGCTGAGCCAAACTGAGTAAGTAGGTAGTCTATTCTTGAGTTTGCTTCTAGCTCACCCTCTGCCCCTTCAGCCACCAGGGGAGATGAAGACTTTCTAAGAGTAGACCAACAAAAATATACCACCACAACACTGATATTTAGAGTTCAGTGCATGGTGACTCCTCCAAGCTGTAGGGTGCAGCCAGTCTACTCTGTGGCAGGAAGACAGTGTCACACTCACGTGACTCATGTGATCTTGTTTGGCTGGAGCTCCTCCATGTCACATGTGATGGCACCTCCGCTAATAGGTGGCTAGAGTGGACGATGTAATACAGACACAGTCGAGTCAGGAGTGCACCTGCAGCGTGAGCGCGCACTGGCCAGGGGGGCACATGTTGTGCAAAAGATTAAATCCAAATGTCATGCCATTATTGCCACACCATAAGAGCAACCTAGTCACAAATGTGTGCGGGGGGGTGGCACCCCTGCTTTATGGTTGAAATTCATTCTCAGGTGCTAATATCGGTACAAGTAAATACAATGCTTTCCGCAGTGTTCTGAGGTACTGTATCTCCATGTTTCAGGATGTGTCCTGATCATTGTGAGGGTTAGTGTCCTCATTGTCCCTCATTTTGAGTGTCCATGTCCCTCATTTCAGTGACAAAATGTTAGGTATGGTGCATGCTTCCAAGACCCTACTCAGCACAAAGAGTGCTGAGCATAGCCATGGTGTATATGCTCCATACAGAACGACAAAGAGAAAGTAAGAGAGCCAAATCAGTCATGGAGAAACACATTTGTAGTACTAAATATGCATGAGGGGAATTACGTGGCCCAGAACTAAAAGGTCAGGTTTCACAACACAGAGGCCCCACTTTGTACATCTGGGATGGGGGATGTTGGCTGATTATATCCTAGGCATTTAATGCATTAAGCAAACAATACTTTACAAATGAATGTAAATCTAATGGGAAAAATCAAAAGCCATTAAACAACTTGCAAAAGGATCAGAATTAGTTTACCTAATTTGAATGGGAAATCAATGAAAAATTAATTTTAATGGCTCTAATTGCTAGCAGTAGTATGAGAAATAGAAATTGATGTGTTTTTTTTAGATGAGATTGGCACCTTCTTAGTTGCTGCACACACGGCAAGCGTGCAGCATGTGAACCTCATGTGATTTTTAAATGATGTTCATGCCAGCTTAACCGCTGCAGTCATGTCTAGCATGCAACACACGAAACTGATGTGATTTTTAGAAGATGTTCGCACCAGCTTACCTGCTTCACACATGTCAAGCTTGCAGCATGCAAACCTGATGTGCTTTTTAGACCTAGTTCACATAGGTTCACTTTGCGAATATGAACCGCATGCAAACATTGCCAAATTAAGCATGTGGCATGCATTCTGCATGTATGCAGCACACTTATATTTCTGTAAAGATTGAGATTAGGCAGTAGAGACATCTGTCAGGTGGACTAACAAAAATCCTGGCACTTTAGCCACAACTGGCCTCCCTCAGGGGTGTGTCAGCTCCTAAGTCACAATTTAAATTCATTTTGAGATTTAAAGGCACAGTATCACTAATCAACAGCTGCAAGCATAAAAAAGTCACATCTCCCACCCTCCCCCAAGCCGTATTGCTGTATTGTCGACAGTTAACATTCTGTTCTGTAGCCCGCTTTCTCAACCTATGTACTTTTGCACTAATTTTCTACCAGAGCAGTTTTAAAAGGAAGACTAAAATTAATCCTAAACCTATATGACGTGGCCCTTGTAAGACAGACCCTGAGAAACTTATATAAAATCACTGTCTAGTAGACGACCATACATCAACCTAGCATACCTCTCAGCAACTGACAAATGTTCATTTCAGCATTCAGTGTCAGTTTTTTCAGTGAGTTCTGTGATAGCTGCCCTGGATTTTTATTTTCCTCTGTTGATCCCGCAACAATTTTCACCCAGCTCGGTCTCAGAGAAACATCACTTTCCATCGCAGAATGTGAAGAGGCCTCCATGGCATTTATTGAGTTCCACTCCATTTCCACTGGAAAATGTTCAGATGTAGAAAAGTCTGCTTACTCCCTTAGCATTCTATTAGGTGGCTCTACTTCGGAAGTTGGAAGGCTGGAGTCTGGTGTCAATTGCCTGGAACCTCTACTTCTGGAGCAATGCTTGGCACTGTTGGATTCCAGTCTCTGGGTTTGATCCCTGCCTCTATGTATGGTTCATTTGGATTTAATTACATGCCATCCATTGGTTTCTTCACATGTGATCCCTTTTTTCTGCTTGGCTCTTGTTGTTTTTAGCCCTCTGAGTGGCTTGTGGCTTGTTGGGGTGTGTGGACATGTCTGGGCCCAATTTTCTTTTGAGTGGTATAGATATCGTTCAGCATCCTGCGGTGTCAAGAACGATTGCCACCTTCCCTCCATTTGATTTTGCAGTGTCATTGGGTATCTCATGAAGTAGGGAATACCATTTCTGGCTAACTCTTTTTATGGGGCCCCACCATTTTACAATGTTCAGCCAAATCTTTGGAGTAGTCTTGAAATATATAGATTCTGTGTCCATTCCATTTCAGTATCACTCGCTCCCTTACCAGTTTTAAAATCTACTCTTTAACACTGAACCTAAGCAGGTAGGCTAGAACAGGCTAGGAGAGGTCTCGGAGGTGTTCCTCTAGCTGGTCTCATTCCTGTTGTTCTGTGCGCTCTTTCAATTTCCAGTGGGCTATCCCAGTAAAAGTTCAGCAGTTTGGAAAGCATCATTTGGAAGAACTGACATATGTCCTTGTCCTCCACACCCTCAGGGGGCCAACAATACGGAGATTGTTGCAGCACCCTCAGTTCTCCATGCCATCAATTTTGGTCCACATTTTTGCTGCATTTGTTGTTCAAGCCTGGTGGTCCTGTCATGCTGAATTGACATTTGAGTGTCTAGCCTGGAATGACTGACATCAATGCCGGTGATGTGGAATTCAACAGCTTCCATTCTTCCACTTAATTCCTGCACTGATGCTCATAAAGGGGGATGTCCTGTAGTATAGTTGGTAACATCGCTTTGATGTCTGACAAGTCTGTAGCATTGACACTGGCAATCTCCCCATGACTCGTTGCCATTTCCACACAAATCCTGCCCCCTGGCATAGAATGGGACTGAGAAAACTATGTAAATATCTCCACTACTGTTCACTCTATTTCTACTGTTCTTGCACCAATCTGCACCTCAGCATTAGCGCTGTCATTTCTAGTCACTAAATTTCCATATGACTAAGCTGTCAATTCGAGTATATTGCCAAATGTCACCCCGAGCTTCTGAGCTGTCAACTCAAGCAGCCATCTCATTCCTGGTCATGCATGCACCCCAGTAATTTACTTTTCTGTTTTGTCAATGGGTAGTCATCACAGATGGGGGATGTACACCTCTACTAGGGGAAATGGCACAGCCCAAAGGCTGAATCAGCCTAGAATGTTGGGCACATGAACATTCTTGACAGCAGCAACTCTCCAGTCACTATTGTCTATGCAGTGCCTCTGAATATCATACTGGTCAACTTGACACAAGAGTACACACATCAGTTGTCTAAACAGGTAGGACTTTAGCCAGATTAAATACAGTGAACAGTTGCTTACCTCACCAGATGGCAGAGGTAAGGGATTAAGGCTTGTCTTCCAATTCTCTAATTCTTGGAAGGTTCTGCAGCATTGAAACAACTAGAACAGACTTATCAAAAGGATTAATGCAAACAAATAAGACAGACAAAAAGACTGCATACAGTGTAAGCACTCATCTGCAACAAAGGAAGCACCCTTAGTTAACATCAAATTCAAACCCATTAAATCTGCGTGTTAGCAACCAACATTCTAATATGGAACTGCTCTCTTTTTTTTATTTATTTATTGAGTAATTTATTTTACATATCTATACAAATGCAAGCACAGTAGCTAAACTATAGGGGTCTGTCCAGACAGACTTCCAATCAGAATTTAATAACAGAACAATGGACATTCCAGAGCTGGCATACCAGACAATATTCTCCTGCAAGAGCGAGGCTGCTGAGCTGGTCTCATTGACAATGTAGAACCTAACAGAAAATGAAATTATGATAAGTATGAAGAAATGTTTTCTTTCTGTAGCGTTCCACATTGTTAATGGACAGTCATTACAGATTGGTCCTAAGAAGCAGTACCCAGGCAAAAAAAATGGGTGGGGGAGAATAATTTCCAATACGTCAACCACATTCAAGAAAGGAATTTACCTGCTAACTGCCACCTGCAAAACTCTGCAACCAATGGCTGCATCAGCAGAACTTTGAACATCCAATCTGTAGTGCTTGGTGAAGGTATGGATGGAGGACCACATACAATGGCGTCCCCCAGGATGAAATCCAATTTTGCAGCACTCTGCAGAATGCTGTAGCAGACCTACTGAATAAAGCAATGTAATTTCAATGGTAATTAGTCCCTTTTGTCATTCAGGAAAATATGACATTGCCAGGATGAAATGAATGCCACAGTTTCCTGCTTAACAAACGGGACTAATTGCCATTGAAATTACATTGCTTTATTCAGTAGGTCTGCTGCAGCATACTGCAGAGTGCTTTAAAGGTGGGTTTCATCATGGGGGATTCCACTGTAGCTGCCTTGCACAATTCTAAAACAGTTGCCTGACCTCTCACTGATCAGGAGGTGGCCATAGCCCTGGTGGAGTGATCCTTGATGACAGCTGGAGGCCTCTTCTTTTCTGTGATATACGCCTTGGCAATACAGGCCCCCAGCCGCCTAACCAGGGTGGCCTTGGAGACTTTTTGTCCTTGTTTGGCTGCTCAAAAAAGAACAAACAACCTATCCAATTTCTGGAATTCAGCAATCTGTCAAAGGTATGTCCTAATATCTCATCACAAATCTAACTTGTGCAACTCCTTCTCCTTTAGTTGAGTAGATTGCAGACAGAAAGATGAGAGAGATTTCCTAGTTCACATGGAAGGCAGTGGGGACCTTCAAAATGAAAGACAGGACTGTTCTGAACACCACCTTTTCCTTATGCATGATGAGGTATATTTTTCTGTGGGACAAAGCCTGGAGCTTACCAATCCTCCTGGCTGAGCACATAGCAACTAAGAAACACACCTTGTAAGACAGCACATCTAATGGTACTGACGAAAGCAATTTGAAAGATTCTTTACAAAAAGCATTCAGAATCAGATTCAGATCCCATGGAGGGACAGGGGATTGGAACAAAGGTCAACTCCTGCTGACAGCCTGCAGAAAATGAATCACCTCCCAGTTAGTCCCTCAGAACAATCCTAAGGAGGCTCCAAGGGCTAACACCTGAGCATTCAAGGTTTTCAATACCAAACCTTTCTCCACTCCTTCCTGCATGAAATCCAAAATCTGTGAAACTGCGGCTTTAGAAGGATGGATATTTCTTTCCTTGGCCCAAGCAGAAAAGGTGGTCCACACATGAGCATAAGCTGCCGATGTAGAATTCTTCCTGGCAGTCATCAGGGTGTCTTCCACCTTCTGAAAGAAACCCTGTTTTAGAAGTCTCCTCCTCTCAGGAGCCAGGCCATGAGCTGCATCACTCCCAGATTTGGATATAGAATGGGGCCTTGTGAGAGAAGTTCCTCCATATAGGAAGGGAAATTGGTACGTGTTGAGCTAGGTTCACTATGTTCAAGAACCACGGTCTTCTGAGCCACTCCAGAGCCAATAGAAGAAAGCTTCCTCTTGAGTACCTTATTTTGTGTATAACCATGGGGAGGAGTGGCAGAAGAAGGAAGGCATATGCTCTGCCAAACTTTCACGCTTGTAACAGGGTGTCTACTGCCTCCACCTGTGCACACCAGTAGCGGCTAAAGTATCATTTAACTTGAGCATTCTGACTGGAGACGAACAGGTTGATCTGAGGATGACTGAACCTTTGACACAGAATGTTGAACACCTCTGTGTTCAACATCCACTCCAGTGGATGGACGTTTTTGCAGTTTAGCCAACTGGCCTGAATGTTCAACTCCCCAACCAAGTGAACTGCTAACAGAGAAAGAAGATTCCCCTCTACCCACAACAGTAGATTGTTTTGTTTTTTAGCATCTTCCTGCTCTTTGTGCCACCTTGATTGTTTATGTATGCCACTGTGACAGCGCTGTCTGACCTTATTTTCACGGCTTTTGACTGCACCAGACTTTGAAAATGAAGGAGAATGAGGTGCACCACCCTCATCTCTACAGTGTTTATGTGTAGGTTCTATTTCTGCACTGACCAAGTCCCCTGAATGGGAATGTGTTCTGGACTGTCCTCCAACCTGACAGACTGGCATCAGATGTCAGAATCAACTCTGGGGAACTTCCAAGGGAGATTACTTGCTCAGAATCTTCAGACTCACCCACCAACTCAGAGACTGCTGCAGGAGAAGTGAAATTGGGATCCTGGCCTAATAATCCTCTGAGGTCGGGTGTTAGCAACTCGATCTGTAGGGACTGCTTGTGAAGACAAGTCCATGGAACTAGTTGTACCATTGTCATCATGAGGCTCGAAATCTACAGAAGACTGTAAGCTAAAGCCAATGACTGGATCCTCAGCCATCGAACCTATCTCAACAGGTTGTCCTTCCTGGCTGGTGAGAGGAAGACCTTCTCCTTGTCCATCTTGAACACTGCTCCAAGGTGCTCCAGTGTCTGTGATGGCTCGAGAGAGCTCACCTCCTGATTCACCACTCAGTCGTGGGACTCCAAAACCTCCAGAGTCATAGAAACATAGAAACATAGAAGCTGACTGCAGATAAAGACAGCAAGGCCCATCGAGTCAGCCCATTTCTTTTTCCACCTTATAAATGTGCCATTGGCTTTTGCTCTGTCAATGGCATATCTATTCATACTCATCTGTATTGCTCCCTTATGCCTATCCCATGCCTGTTTGAAGCCCTGCACTGTATTCATAGCCACCACTTCCTGAGGTAGGCCATTCCATGCATCCATCACGCTTTCTGTGGAAAAGAACTTCCTCACATTACCCTTAATTGGCCTCCCTCTAATCTCATGCTGTGTCATCTTGTCCTGCTATTTTTCTTATATTGAAACATGTTAGACTCTTTCACCTTGTTAATGCCCTTAAGTTGTTTGAATGTTTCGATCATATCACCTCTCTCCCTCCTTTGCTCTAGGGTATACATATTGAGCTCCGTTAATCTGTCCTCATATGTTTTCTGATGCAGTCCCTGCACCATTTTGGTTGCCCTTCTCTGAATGCCTCAATTTGGTTAATGTCCTTGTGAAGGTGTGGCCTCCAGTACTGCACGCAGTACTCCAGATGGGGCCTAACCAGTGTCTTGTAAAGAGGGATCATTACCTCCCTCTTCCGACTTGTGATACCTCTATTAATATACCCTAACATCCCCTTAGCCTTACCTACTGCTTTAGTGGTCTGCTTGGATGATTTCAGGTCATCTGTGATGATGATGCCCAAGTCTCTTTCTTCCCTTGTGACTGCCAGCAAACAGTCCTGGTCACTGACTTCCTTGCCAATGGCACAGATGGTGCTCGAATGAGCAGATTGTCCAGGTAGGGACAGACACGATGTCCCTCCTATCGGAGCTGAGCCACCAGGACCATGAACATCTTTGAGGAAATCCTGGGAGCTGTTTCCAACCCAAAAGGTAGTGCCTTGTACTGAAAGTGTTGTCCCAGGACTGTGACCTCTGATGAGATTGTAGGATGGGGATATGGAGATAACCATCCCTCACATCTATGGATAGATAATCTCCCAGCTGAACAGCCTGCATGATTGAATTTAGGGACTCCATCTTGAAGGTCATGTGACGAGCAAACTTGTTTAGGTATTTCAGATCCAGAATGGGCTTGAACTCTCCCCCCAACTTCTTGGGAACTACAAAAGAAATCAAGTATGATCCCTGACTTTGCTCACTAGGAGGCACTGGAACAATCGCCCCAATCTGTGTGCGGTGTTCCAGTGTCTGTAATATCACTTGTCTCTTCACAGGGTCCTTTGGTACTGGGGATGGCAGAAAAATGCCCCCTTGAGGGAATTGTTGAAAATTCTGTTGCATAGCCTAAAGCCAGAATTTCCAGAACCCAAGCATTCATTGTTATTTGGGCCTATCTTGTGTAAAAATCATGCAGTCTTCCCCCATGGGCAGAAAGGCAGAGATGGGCCTGCGTACTCTCAATGTGAGGTGCCCGCTTTTCACCCTGGGCCTCCGTTGCATTTTCAGGCAAGGGCTCCTCTACTGTTATTGCTCTTGAAACCAAAATAGGTTCCTTTACTCCTCTGGTTCCCGAAGTTCTGAAAAGGATGAAAACCCCCTTGATACTGCCTCTGTCAGCCACCTCCTTGACCTTTAGAAGCCAAACCAGCCTTATTGTTGTTGCTTTGACACTGCAAGGTGGCTCTTTTTATCTTGGATATCCTTCAACATATCATCCAGGCCAGAACCAAACAACAAGCCTCCCTCGAAGACTAAGTTAAACAACTTGGTTTTCAAAGCCTGATCAGCAACCCAAGGTTGAAGCCACACCCCTCGCACAGCGGAGACAATGTGATAAGTGGAAAAAGTCGACATGTGTGGCGTCACCTAAGAAGGTGGAGGCCATGGATACCAACTACAAAATGCTTGCCCTCTCTGAATCCAGGAGAACGAAGCTGCCCAGGGTCATAACCCACAGGTTTAAGGTTCTGGTAACAGCAAAGGAGGCATTGGAGATCCACAGGTTTGCACCATTAGAGGCGAAGGCTCTTCTGCATGAAGCAACCACTGGCTTGCCATGCAAATCTGCTAAGGCTAAGGACTCTTCAAAATGAATAGTGGTGTATCTGATGGAATTATGAACCACCATATCTTTCATAGGAGGGGTTTCCCACTTGCAGGTATTTTCTTTTAAAAAGGGGAAACACCACACTTTAGGCTTCAGCAAATATTTTCTTCGGTCTGCACCTGCCCATTCTTGTTCAATAATCTGGTCACAGTAAACAAAGTTTGGGAAACACTTTGGAGCAGAGGAGGACATGGACAGGATAGGGTTGACATCTAATGCCTCCATGGATTGCACATCCTTCAGCTGCAATGTCTTACATGCCTCTGTTATCAGATAGGACAAGGATTTTGTATCAGCGAGGAGAGGGATAGGAATCCTCCTCTTCAGCTCCGTCCACTCCCCTTCCTCCTCCTATTCAGAGGATTCCTCCTCCTCTTCAACAAGTAACTTCTTTGGGTCTGGATTTTCCCCAAGACCCCAACATCCTCATCATGACCCATTGTATGGTCAGGTTCAGGGTCTGCCTGAAGATCCATCTTAACAGTCCTGTCCTGCTCAGGTGCACCAAGACATTTCTGTGTAAGCCTTCCCCCCACCTGAGGGGCTAGGCTTGGAGTTGGACGTGTCTGAAGGGATGTCCTGCAGAACACTGAGGCCCAAAAGTTCTCCTAAGAGTAATAAGAAAGATTTATGCAATTCTGCTTTGCCATTTCCAACTGGTACGCTGGGTGCACACCCTCCAACTCAGAGGTGCGACTGGGGAGGGAGCCGTAAGAGACAAATTAGCTTGAGTAACACAATGAGGGAAATACAATCCCAGAGGAGAGGGTTGCATTACCCTTTTGCAGGTCTTACATTTTTTAAAAATTGGAAGTCTCTGATAAGCCATGGTACCAAAGTAAAACAGCCCTGCAGGTGCCCAAGGTTAATAGAAACATAGAATTTGACCGCAGATAAGGACCGCTTGGCCCACCCAGTCTGCCCATTTTCCTACCTAACAGATAAGCTGCAGATCCTAGTTAACCAACAGCTTACTTCCTCCTACCCCCCACTAGGACTGCCTTATGTCTTTCCCATGCATTCTTGAATTCCCCCACTGTTCTTGACTCCACAACCTCCTCAGAGAGACTGTTCCATGCATCCACAACCCTCTCCATGAAAAAATACTTCCTCACATTACCTCTGAGCTGCCACCCCCTCTATCTTCAAATTGTTCCTCCTTGTTCTTGCACATCTCTTTTTCTGAAAGATGCTACCTTCTTGGACTTTGTTGATTCCCTTGAGGTACTTGAAAGTTTCTATCATGTCCCCTCTCTCCCTTCTTTCCCTCACGGTATACATATTAAGCTCCTTTAGTCTTTCTTGTATGTCTTCTGGTGCAGACCCTGCACCATTTTGCTGCCCTCCTCTGGACAGCCTCCACTCTGTCTATGTCTTTATGGAGATGGGGTCTCAGAACTGCACACAGTACACCAGATGGGGTCTCACCAACTGTCTGTATAGAGGGATAACTTCCTGTTTTCTACTATTGATGCCTCTCCCTATGCATCCCAGTATCCCCCCAGCCTTCCTTACTGCCTTCTCACATTGCTGGCCCACCTTTAGGTCATCTGATATAATTACTCCCAAGTCCCTTTCCATGTTTACTGTTGTCAGAATCTCACCCCCCATTGTGTGCTCTTCCCCTGGGTTTTTGTTTCCCAGGTGCATTACCTTGCACTTCTTTTCATTGAATCTGAGCTGCCATACATTTGACCATTCCTCCAACCTTGCCAAGTCCCTTCTCACCCTTTCCATTCCATCTTGTGTATCAACCCTGTTGCAGATCTTTGTGTCATCTGCAAAGAGACATACTTTTCCTTCCAGTTCCTCTGCAATGTCACTTATAAAGACATTAAAAAGGACCGGTCCCAGTACTGAACCCTGCTGTACCCCACCAGTAACCCTCCTCTCTTCACTGTGGACTCCGTTTACTACTACCCTTTGCGTCCTGTTGTCCAGCCAATCTTTTATCCAGGCTACCACCTTGGGACCCACTCCAAGGCTGGCTAACTTGTATATTAATCTTTTGTGTGGGACTGTATCAAATGCCTTGCTAAAATCTAGGTAGACCATGTCCACAGCCACTCCCTGGTCTACTACTTTGGTCACCCAGTCAAATAAATCTATTAGATTCATCTGACACAACCTTCCCATCATAAATCCATGCTGCCTTGGGTTCTGTGCCCTACTGGCCTCTAGGTACTCAGCAATTCTTTCCTTCAGAAGTGATTCCATCATTTTCCCTACCACTGAGGTCAAACTAACTGGTCTCTAGTTTCCTGCTTCTGTCCTGCTCCCACTTTTGTGAAGAGGAATCACATCCACCCTACTCTAGTTCTCAGGTACCATCCCATCCTCCCAGGATTTGTTTAAGAGAGTAATCAGCTGTGTCACTAGTTCTACCCTTAGTTCTTTTAGAATTCTTGGGTGAATCCCATCAGGCCCCATTGCTTTGTCCATCCTCAATTTTATTAGTTCTTTCAGAACCCTTTCTTCTGTAAATGGACTTGTATCAACCCCCATCTTCAGAGTGTTTCTCTTGTTTGGTTTAGGTGCCTCCCCCTCCTCTTCCTTTGTGAAAACTGAGCAGAAATATTCATTCGTTATCCTTTCTTTTTCACTGTCACCCTCTGCCCACTTTCCCTTCCCTTTATTAAGCCTCAGTATCCCTTCTTTGGTCTTTTTTCACTCCCTAATGTACATATAAAAGGTCTTATCCCCCTTCTTAACAGAGTTGGCTATCCTTTCTTCAGTTTGGGCCTTTGCTATTCTGACTGCCTTCCCTGCCTCTTTCTGCTTTAACTGATAAAGTTCTCTGTCCTGCTCCTTCTGTGTTTCCTTATATTTCCTGAATGCTATCTTTTTCTCCTTAACCTTCCCTGCCACCTCTTTTGAGAACCATAGCATTTTTTCCTTCGTTGTATTTTGTTGATTTGCTTTACAAAGGCTTGTTGCCTCTGTGATGGCTGTTTTGATTACTCCCCATTGTTCCTCCACCCTCCTTCTTGCCTGTTTGCTAGTGCTTCTCTGAGGCACTCTCTCATTTCCCAAAGTCAGCACTCCTAAGGTCCAATACTCTTGCTGTTGTATGGCTTGATTGTATGGCTGTGTTTGTTGAACCACACTGTTTGGTAGTCGCTTGTTCCCACATGCTACCACTTCTAAATCTGAGATTCTTTCTTCATCCCCATTTGAGAGTACCAGGTCTAAGATTGCTCCCTCCCAAGTGGGTTTAATACTAGCTGTCTGAGGCATGCCTTGTAGGGCATCAAGAATGATCCTGCTCTTGGATGTGCCTGCAGCAAAGGTGCTCCAGTTAACATCTGGCATATTCAGGTCCCCCATCAACAATATCTCCCAATTTTCTGCCATTCTAAGGATGCCTTCTATCATTTCCTTGTCCATTCCCTCCCCCTGAGATGGGGGTCTGTATACAACCCCCATGCATTTTGTGGTGCCATTTCCTGTCTCCAGGGTGACCCAGAGTGCCTCATCTGCTCCCTGTTTACTCTTTAGTTCTGCTGCTTTGATCTCTTCCTTTATATAGAAAGCTGCTCCTCCTCCTCTTTTACCCTCCCTGTCCCTCCAGCAGAAAATATAGAGGATTACTGCCGTGGTTCCCACCTCTGATTTGGGGAAAACAGTAAAATAATTAATAAAGCATGCCCCCCTGCTGAGCTGGCTGTCAGGAGAGAAAACCAGAGCAGTCAGTAGAGAAAATACCTATAGAATTCAGAGCTAGCATCTAGCACTAGCGAAGTGCAGACGCATGTGCACTCTCTCAAATGGTGAATGTGCATAAAGTCACAATGCTGTGCATGATGCTGGCATGCCAGAGGGGGCTCACACACAACACAAGTGTGCAAATGATGTGCTGAGGGTAAGGAGTCTCTGAAGGAAAGGAGCATACCCAACAGATGGAGCGAAAGGCAGAAAATGGCAGGAAGCTGCACGGCTCAATGGAGCCAAGAAAAAAAATGCCGAACAGCCTAAAGGGCAAAAAAACAAAAACTCCATAAACTGCAGAAAAGACTCTGACTTTACCCAGAGTCTAAAAGCTTTCACTCCAGCAAGCTTTTTTTTTAACTGCTGAGGAAAATTAAAGCGGAAATGTCCCTCTATGACAAGTGAGCCAGATTAAAAGGGAAATATCCCCTCAAGGTATAAAACAAGCACCTGACAGGCACAACAGCACCAAAGAGATCCTATAAAACTGGGAAGGAGGGAGGGGGTCACTGATACTTAAAGACAGAGGGAAACCCTCGGGAACATCCTAAGTTAAAACCCCCAAAGGAAAACCAGGTACTTACCTGAGGCACCTTTTTCTTTTTTTTTTTGTAAGAAATCAGAGACCTGATTAAAATGCCTTTCTCAGCTATGTGGCAGATGTGGCCCCCAATCCAAGCATAGGCAGTGGAAATGGGAAGAGCAGGTTAGCCAATTTGAAAGCCACAGCTTAGCAAGCATAATTTTAATTTAGGGGTGCCTGCTGTCGCCAGGAAGTCCCAACCTGCTATGCAGACTTGCAGCCCCAAAAAACTAGCAGATGATTTTTCTTCAGAGAAGCTTGTTAGTTGTGTCCCCTTTGATGGCACAGCAAAGACTGGGGAGTTGCCGCTGTCTGGAATGTTCATGTGCCCAACATTTTAAGCCGATACAAATTTTGGGCTCTGCCTTTCCCCCAGTAGGGGTTCACATCACCCATCTCTAATGACTATCCATTGACAATGTGGAGTACTGCAGAAATGCTTATTTTCCGGCATGACCTGGGAGATTAATCAAACAAAGGAAAATACAAAAACAGCAAAGTTACTAGTTCAAAGAAATAGTAAGGACATTAGATTATGTCAAGTAGGAATCAACAAGTTACAAACAGCCAAATGCTAAGGAAAAGTACATAACTGTGGTAGTTCCAAAACAATAGTAACAAAGTGTCAAAGCAGAAGTGCAATAATCAAAGGGACATCACTAGTGAAGAAAATAACCACTAGCATATTCAGGTGCAAGAGCATTTGTCTGAAGAACTCAAAAAGCTGAGCAGTTCTCTTTTGAAAGTGCAGTGGGACCAGCAAGCCTGTAGGCGAGAGGGTAGGGAGTTCAATACTCTAAAACAAAATATGCTAATGCCTGCCCACTGCCTGCTCACCCATATTAGAGGAGCACTTGGGTAGGGCCAGAAGGTCCTGATCTTTGGAACTGAGGGAATAGACTTGGTTGGCAGGTGTTAGCATAGAGACCAGTGTGGCTGGTTTAGATGACCTGAGGATGTTGTCAATCATACAACATAGGGTACAGAGGCACGGAGGGGGTGGAGAGCCAAGCCAGACTGGAATATAACGTGCTATGGTGAGTCAGTCAAGGAATTGCTAAGGTGAACCTAAATACATTACTTTAGGAGACATTCCGTTTGGAGAGGTTGTATGCACTAGTCTGGTAAAATGAGGTGAGCCCAGAGGAGAGGCTGGGAAACAAGACTTCCTGGGCAATACCACCCCAGGCAAAGCCATATTACATCCCACATCTTCCAAGATATTCTCCTATAACATACTTGCTTGTAATCACCTTTTCCTCAATCCTGTAATGAAGAAAGAATACTGGAGAAGAATAAAAAAAAAACATTCATTATCACCCATTTGTACATTTTATTCCCTGAGCTGTCTGATACAATTTAGTGAGATGTCATTGTTTAAGTTTCAGAAAACATTCTTTTATGTCTTTAGCCTTAGGTTTCTGTTTTCCTCTTAGAAACATAGAAACATAGAATTTGATGGCAGATAAGGACCGCTTGGCCCACCTAATCTGCCCATTTTCCTACCTGACAGATAGCTGCAGATCCTAGTTAACCAACAGCTTACTTCCTCCTACCCCCCACTAGGACTGCCTTATGTCTGTCCCATGCATTCTTGAATTCCCCAACTGTTCTTGACTCCATGACCTCCTCAGGGAGGCTGTTCCATGCATTCACAACCCTCTCTGTGAAAAAATACTTCCTCACATTACCTCTGAGCCGTCCCCCCTGTATCTTCAAATTGTGCCCTTGTTCTTGCACATCTCTTTTTCTGAAAGATGCTACCCTCTTGGACTTTGTTGATTCCTTGAGGTACTTGAAAGTTTCAATCATGTCCCCTTTCTCCCTTCTTTTCTCAAGGGTATACATATTAAGCTCCTTTAATCTTTCTTCGTATGTCTTCTGGTGCAGACCCTGCACCATTTTGGTTGCCCTCCTCTGGGCAGCCTCCACTCTGTCTATGTCTTTGCAGAGATGGGGTCTCCAGAACTGCACACAGTACTCTTACTGCTTTTAAAGACATCTTTTTTCACAAGGAAGTCAGGGGCCCACATGTATTTTTGAATAAAGCCAGAACTATACTGCTAGGATCCAATATGGCTACCTTAAGTTTGAAACTGAAAAAAAAAATGAAAACAAAAACCCCACTACCAGATTTAAGGTCTCCTTCCTGTATATCACGATAGGCATGTTCCTTCTTTACTGGATTAAACTAGCATTCCCACACTAGGTGAAAGAACACACTATACAACTTGGCTTCCAAAGAAGGAGGGGGGGCACAAAACTCGAAAACAGAAATACAAGGATTATAAAGGTTTTGGCATGTACACCTATTTACATTTAGACATTGGTCATGTACACCATTTACTAACTTGATATTCTGCCATGTCTGTCTTTCTTGCCTAACTATATTCTGCCATAGACAGGGATACCAAACCATATCCCTAAGGTTTTAATAGGCTCTCTTGTAATTTCAGTTCCCTGTGTTAACATAGTCATACTGCTCCTGTTAACCACTAGACCTACACTCTTTTCCTCATTAAACTGAGAACCTTCTACTTTTGAGAATTCTGAAAAATGCCCCGGGGCTAAATGTCATCCACGTATGCATATGTTTTATAAGGTAGCAGTCCTAAGATAACTTTCATTTGTTGTATAGATTGGTCCTGCTTTATTTTCCTTAGAATAGAATTTATGTTAAAGACATATAAAATGGGGCTTAAGGGGCACTCTTGCCTCATGTCTTTCACAAGTCAACATAATAGGCCTAAATGACCATTAAGTAGTAGGGTAACAGTAGCACTTCCATATAAAGAGATACAATAATCCAAAAGAAAACATTTCTGTGGGAGGCCTTACTACTGTAGTATAAGAAAAGATAGTTATGCTGTACCCTATCAAAAGCTTTCTCTGGGTCTAGTGAGAGGAGAAGACCATCAGCATTTCCATGCTGTCCACTTTCTACAACCTTCCTTGGTAGGACAAACCATCTTGAGTTCTTCATCCAGGAATGGCACGTGATTGAGAAGGAGACAAACGTATGGTGCTGCTGCTGCCAAATGCTTATTCAGTACCTTTGCCAATACCTTTATGTCCATATTCAGAAAGGTAAGGGGTCACCAATGGTTATATAATTTTTATCCCGCTTTTTATAAATGAAACACATAATTCCCTTAAATATATTATGTCCCGAGGCTTCATTTTTAAGAAGGAATTATAGATGGTTACCAAAACATCTCCTAGTTCTTCTACATATATTTTATAAAATTCCTGTGATAAACAATCTTCACCTGGGGCAACATTATTATTCACTGGTTTTAAGGACTCCATAATTTCCTGTTGGTGACTTCTGTCTGAGTAGATTGTTATATTTCTGACACCACTGGGGGAATCTGCAAGTCCTGGAAGAAACTCTCTCTATCCAGAGATAACTGCCCAGTACTAACAGCTTCCTGACATGAGTCCATAATCTTCTGCATTTCTATCAGGGAGATATGGATATTAGCCTGTTTATCCTGTAGAGATGACATTACTTGACGTGTAATACTATAGTATCTTTACAGTTATCAAATGGATTTACCTGACTCTTCCTTTTCTGTGTTCCATATTTTGCTCTTGTATGTGGACATTCTCTGGTACTGATGCTGAGCCATTTCCTTTTTAACCTGTGAATTTTGAGAAAGATAATCAGAAATTGAGCCTTGAGCTACAGGTAATCATTTTTGCAGTTAGTGTCGTATATCCAAATATTTTAAATGTGATGTCTTTTTTTCTTTTGATTAATTTTAACAAGTACTCATTCAATTCTATTTTAAAGCTCTCCCACCACTCAGCAGGGGAGTCATGCATCTCCAGTAAGGTAATTTTATCATTAATAATGTGCCTTTGTAACGCTTTTATCCTGCTATTTTCTAGTGGGGAAATATTAAGCCTCCACATACATTGGTCTACAGTGGGACGTGATTCATTTCCAATTTTAAGACAAACAGCCTTGTGGTCTGATGTTTCCACCAGGAATATGCTTGCAGATTTAGTTTGTAACTGGAGAACAAATGCTGCTTTGTAAAAGGTGCATTCGCTAACTCCATGTCTACAAGCAGCAGAATACACTAAGAGTGTGAAGGCTATCATAGAAGATAAGTAGGAGGAATCACAATAGATCTTTTTAGTTGCCATTCTTTTGTTCTGTCAGACACATACCTGCAATTGAAGTCACCATCCAAAATCACTCCTTTTGTAGTGAATAGATACACATGAATAGTTTTAAGTAGGTCAGCCCTTCCAGTATTAGTTTGTGGGACATAAACATTAATGAGTCAAAATTCCACATTATATTTTTTTTTTTTTTTTGTAATTTCTGTTTATCTCGGCCCTCATCCCTACCAGCTCTGTTTCCTCAGGAGCACCAATGGAGTCCACTCCTGCTACCCGCCTTACTTGCACTGATCTGTTCCCCCATCCAGACACAGTTTTTCCCCTGGGCAGGGATCAGGTGGGGCCCATACACCCTGAACAATTCAGTGTCTTGGGCTCAGGACAGTCAGGCAGGCGGGAGCACATTGGGGGCATACTCAGTGCTTCATCTCCTCAGAGCTGGAGAATGTTTTTCCTCTTTTCTTATGGGCATCACATGTGCCCTAATGTCAAGGCGCATAGCGCTGATGTCCATCACGTTCTCCCCCATGTCTGCCTCAGTGTTTGCTATACCACAGACTTCCACCTGGGGGCAGTCAAGCGCTGATCGCCACCCTCCCTCCCTCCCTGTAGAAGATGAGCTGTCCCTGGGACACACAAGCCTCCTCTACCCGGCAAGCTCACCAGCTCCTGGACTCATTCCCAAACCTGGGTCACTGGTGCCACAAGCAGAAATCCAACTGCAGAACCGATGGGCCGGCCATGTTTCTATATTATTTTATATAATATCCAATATAAGTGCTCTACCTGGTACCAAGTCTACCATGGTTTGCACTGAGACCCAAAAAGAAGAAAACAAAAATCCCAAACCAGAGCATCGTTCTTCCTCTATGGACCAAAAGAACGACCTATACTACTGCCATAGCATTTTGGATGAGTTGATGTTCTTTTTTATGTTTCTTAATTCTTTGGTAACTGGGTAAGGCCCACTATGCACAAGTGCCTGTTTTTAGGTGCAGCCTGGGATCACTGGGGTGTTTAAGTGACTTGCTCAGAGTCACACAGTATGCAAGTGGAGGCTGTGGGAATCAAGCCAAGGTCTGTTGGGTGTACCAAGCGTGTTTGTAGCTTGTTACACTAACATCTAGTCTATACTGCAAGCCCCTTGTCCAGCAGTGTATGTAACCTTGTATTCTTAAGCAATAAAGTATGACTGGGGGTTATGCTAACGTTCTAGTTAATTACTCCCTGTGGGTGTGATGTGGCATGAGGTGCAGCCAAGTGCCATGTGCTCCTTGGGGTGATTAACAAGAACATTAAAGAGCTACTGATGCCTCAAATAAAACTTTAAAAAATATGATAATAAGGTGCAATTCTGCCTGCATTCCATTTATATTTCGTATATTTCTCCTCCCCATTTCTTATTACTAAGGAAATTTGCATGAATACATGATTATTATCCCTTAGAGTTCCCTTAGAGTTCATCTGCCTCTATAGCTTACTCCTTACTTCAAGTGATAGTTCTCTGTTGTGACATCACAATGTGTTACCATGAGAGTATGGGTGAGGTCACAAGCTGTGCATTATGACCTTAGTTAGAAAGAAAGCAACAAAAATAGGTGAACTCTTCAGGAACAAAGATTTTGTTTTAATGCAAATGACCTCAGTAATAAAAATGGGGAGGAGGAATACAGAACTAACATGAAACACAAGTTGAACTGGGTCTAAATATTATGGTGTGTTAAAGTTGTCTGACCTGAAGGTGTCAGCTGCTTTTTTTTTTCTCAATTCAAAATTTATAGAACAATTTCATAATACAGAGGGCAAGGCAACATACATATAATAGTATACATACAGGGCGGGATATTCAGAATGCGCCAGGCAGGGATGCAAGCCTAGGCACGGCGCAACTGGGATGCACCACGGCATGGTCTGGGTGATATTCAACGGTATTGCACCATGGCTCAGCACCATTGAATATGGCACTGTGGCCACCCACACTGCGCAAGGTGCAGTGGCACTGTGCCAGCACAAGTGGCAAGTGAGGAGCAGGGGTATGCGCCAACACAAGTGCCGGTGTGCTAGGCACAAGATCTGTGATATTCAGCGCTGGATATGCAAATGGGGCCATTATGCATGCAAGGCACAAAAGGGGCCATTTGCATGTCATTATGTCCCCATTTGCAAGCAGGAAGCGCCTAATCCTGGCACTTATGCGCCTAGCGCCCTGCCAGGTTGCAGCCATTGGGGGCAGATGCCCCCTGTCCCTCGGCAGCAATGTACCCCACCATCTGATCATGGGCCTTGTACATGTAAACCTCCCTGGTGGTCCAGTGGACCTGCTCCCCAGCCCAATCGTGGACTTAAATAAATATAAATAATCCCTGGTGGACCAGTGAACCTGCTCCCAAGCCCAATCGTGGGCTTAAATAAATATAAATAAGCCCTGCTAGTCCAGTGTACCTGCTCCCAAGCCCAATCGCAGGCTTTGTAAGACTTAAACACTCCCTGGTGGTCCAATGGACCTGATCCCAAGCCCGATCGCAGGCTGTATAAAAATAAACACTCCATGGTGGTCCAGTGGACATGCACCCAAGTCTGATCGTGGGCTGTGTAAACATAATTACTCCCTGGTGGTCCAGCGGTACCTCTCTCCCTCCCACCCGCCCACTCAGACCCACCCCGCCCCCCTGGTCAGTGGCGGGCGGCAGCTCCCCACCTGCAAGCCACCCACTGACTGAAAGTGTTATTATTACACAGCCCATGATCAGGCTTGGGGGCAGGTCCACTGGACCACCAGGGAGTGCTTATTTTTATACAGCCAGCAATCAGGCTTGGGGGCAGGTCCACTGGACCACCAGGGAATGTTTACATCTTACAAAGCCCATGATCTGGCTGGGGAGTGGGTCCACTGGACCACCAGGGATACAATTATATTTTGCCCGTGATCGGGCAATGGGGTATGGTCCACTGGACCACCAGGGATAATATACGTATCTGCCCATGATCGGGTGAGGGGGGGCATGACAACCGGCCTGTGTCTGGGGAGGTCTGGTGGCCACCCACAGCAGGCGGCTGCTGTGTTGCACCCAGCAACACAGTGGCTAGCCTGTGGGTATCCCCTGACTTGCTCCTTTTTTGGGGGGCACATCTTTGCACTCCCCCCATGCAATGCAAGGTGGGTTTGTGCCTGAATATGCGCGGCACATCCTGGGCTGAATATCGGGATGTGCCGCATATGCATGGGCATGCCCATCCCCCTTTGAATATCACGCCAGGGTGCATCAGTGGGTTGCGCATGATGCAACACTGTTGCACCATGCGCAACCCTTTGAATATCCCGCCACAGTGTATATAGAGAATGAAAAAGCTTGTCTTCCCCACCCCCACCCTCCCTCCTCTCCCTTCCCTGATCTTGCACTTTTAGAACATATGTTAGAATATGTAGAAAATAAATCTGGTAAAAATAGCATGATTGGGCAGGTTGTAGGGAATACAGAGCCTGAAAAGGGGCCCAAAACTTTTTGAACTTAGAAGCTCAATTACGAAGGCTTGCAATCGTTCTTTCAGTTCTCAGGTTAGCTAGTAATTCCTTCAGCCACTCAGTATAGGAGATCACCTCAGTATCCTTCCAATGTCTTAAAACTAACTTTTTGACAGACATGGAGATTAAAGCCATATAGAACTTTCGGGTTTTAACTGGGATCTCTGAAAAATTCCCTAGTACAAAAACTTTGGAGAAAACAAGTCATTAAGTCCTAAAAGGGGGTCCTGTCTTTGTTTAATAAGGGACCACAGAAGGAACATCCTAGGACAGAACCAAAAAATATGCAATAAATTGCCTTCACCTTGTAAGCATCTCAAACAAGTGGAAGAAGAGGCAATCCCATATTTAGCTAACTTTTGAGGTGTGTACTATATATTGTGTAATATATTAAAGTAAGTAAGGTGAAGCCTAGCTTGAGTGATATACTTAAGACAACCTTACCATAAGATGGGCCAGTTAATATCCTCCTCAGGAAAAAGAGAAGACCAGTAACTGGATGGGCCAAATGCCCTGGGTATAGCCAGGTAAACAAAAGATTAAATATCTTGGCTATGGTGTGGGGGAAGCCAACTATGGGAACCATCTTGGTTATAAATCTTAAGCCTAATAAGGTCAAAGGGGTTTCCCCAAGGTTTTTATCAATAGGTGGTGTAAGTGAAAGATTTTAAATATGCTGGAAGTGGGAATACCTGCTTTAGCAATCATTTCAGTGGAAGATAACCAGGAACCACCTTCTGTATGTGTAAAATATGAAATGGGGCAATCTTTAAAGCATGGGAGACAAGGAGAAAGAAACATCTTGCCATCTATTTTGAGATTGGGATTACCAAATAAAGGTTGCGTCAAATCCCGGAAGTGTTCATATTTCAAAAAGGCACACAATTGAGAATGAACTTTAATGGAAATAGAAATTGGGGTGCAGCGCAATGATTTGGGAAGTGATTTTGCCTTAATATATAAAAGTGCAGAGGGGGAGAGGGAATACTGCTTTATCTGGGCTAGTTCTATCTTGAGCCAAACTGGGGTATAGGAAGTCAAGTTGGAAGCTACCTCTGAAGATAACCATCTAAGGTATTTACTGGCATGACTGGCCCAGTAATAGAGACCTATATGTGGGAGATGAAGGCCTCCACTGAGTTTAGAGGCAGTTAGCTTATAAACAGCTAGCCGTGGTTTTTTATTGGCCCAAATAAAATCAATAAAGAGACTGTGTACCTTTCTAAACCAAGTTAGTGGTAGCCATAAATTTAGTAGATTAATTGGATAAAAAGACGGGGAAAAACATTAATTTTTATCAGATTAATTCTACCCCATAAAGATAGCAGGAGAAGGGACCGTGTTTTAAGATCTTGAGTAAGAGTGAGCAGCAAAGCATCTAAGTTTTTTCTTTTGAAGAAGAATTGTATTTCTAAAAAGATCTATCCCTAAGTGCCTTAGAGAATCTTTTCTCATGACAAATCTAGGTTCGTGTTATCTTGTCTTAAAGTTATATGATTAAGAGGGAATACAACTGTTTTATCAATATTCAGTTTATAATTAGAAAGAACACTATATTCTTCGATGATCTCCAGCATGGGCAGGATGGATGAAGCTGGATGGGATATTTGTAAGAGAAGATCATCAGTGTAAGGCGGGACCTTGACCTCATGATTTATGTTAATACCTTGAAACCTAAGACAGTTAACTAACTGGCAAATTAGGGGTTCCAAATATATTTTAAAAAGAAGAGGGGACAAGGGACAGCCCTTTCGTGTTCCAGAATGCAAAGGGAAGGGACTGGAGATGATTCCATTACATGATACAAGGGCCGCGAAGGATGTTTATAAAGAGCCCCAACCCAGTTCTTAAATTCATTAGGGAAACCGAATGCATGCAGGGTACGAAACAAAAAATTCCAGTTGACCCTATCAAATGCCTTCTCGGTGTCCAGGGAAATTAGGGCAGCTGAAAATTCCACCTCCCTGAATGCTGAGAAGACATGAGCAAGAGTACGTAAATGATCAACGGAGGATCTGCCCTTCATAAATCCCACTTATTCATGTCCTATAAGTTCAGGAAGGACCAAGTTTATGCGATCAGCTAATAATTTGGACAACATTTTAATATCCTGGTTGAGAAGGGAAATGGGTCTATAACTAGTGACAAGTTCTGGGGATTTATTAGGTTTAGGAAGGAGAACAATTAGAGCTTTGAATAAAGACCTGTCAACTTTGACCCCGGACAGGATGTGCTGATACAGGGATAGCAACAGGGGAACTAATTGTTTGGCAAACATTTTATAAAAGTTGGGAGAAAAGCCATCAGGCCCTGGGGTTTTCTCAATAGGAAGTTCTTTTATTATTCTAAAAAGTTCCAATTGGGAGATAGGTGCACCTAAAAGAAACCTTTGAGAGTCTGAAAGGGAAGGCAGATGAGATCCCTTAAGATAACCATCCAGAGTATCAAGGGAGGGAGGATTTACCATTGAACTGTATAATTGTTTGTAATAAATTCGAAATTCTGAGGAAATGTCAACCGGGGTAAGTTTAAGGGAACTGTCCACAGATGATTTAATAGTTACAATAAGTCTAGAGGATTCTTGCTGTTTAAGGTGCAAGGCAAGCAAATGACCGGCTTTCTCTCTTTGATTGGTATATGAAGTGTTAGTTTTAATAATTGTAAATTCTGCCTTCTCTCTCAGAAGATTCAGATAAGAATCATTTAACTGTGTAAGTTCTTGCCTGAGAAGATCCGAAGTTGTGGGAGATAAAGTGGATTCTATATTTCTAATGTGGGAAAGAAGGTTAAGTAGAAGTCCCGCCCTCTTCTTTTTCTGATTAGAAGCAATTCCGATCAGTAAGCCCTTAAATACGCTTTTAATGCACACCACTCAATATCAGGCTTACCTATGGAATTATGATTAGCAGACAAAAATTGTTGAATATGTTCAGAAATATACTGAACTATTCCTGAGTCTTTTAAAAGCTGGTTGTTAATCCGCCCATGCCCTCTGACTTTAGGGAGCAAAGAAAATGTAAGCTAACAGGTGATGAGAGCATGAGCAGAAGGAGGACCTGGTTGTATGGCCGAATCCACCACCCCAGGGAGGAGATTATGGGAAAGCATTATATAGACTATGCTTGATTACATTCCATGTACAGGGGAAGTGAACGTGTACTGTTTAACAGATGGGTAGAGGATGCGCCATGCATCATAAAGTCCAACTTGATCCAGCATATCCCTTAAGGCTCTTTGTGCTGTGAAAGACCTTTAAGCTTACTCCTGGTACGGTCTAAATTTGGATCAAAAGTTAAATTTAAATCACCACCCAAAATCATAGGGATGGATAAAAAGGGGATTAATGTATTAATCAGTTGTACAAAGAACCCTGGCGAGTCAATATTCGGACCATGGATGCTGCCAAGTAAGAGGTCAGTGGTGTGCAGTTTCCCATGGACAAATATAAATCTACCATGAGGATCAGGGATGATATTCAACGGTGCAAATGGAATGGATCGAGCTACCAGAATCATTACCCACAAGTTTGAGTAACCCCTTCAGCCGCAAAGACTTGAGCAATTTGCTGCCGTCTCATTTTTGTTGCTTCTGGGATCATTAAATGTGATTCTTGTATAAAAGAAACATCTACTTTAAGTAATTGCAAATGTTTTAATATTTTATATTGTTTTAACTTATGTCTTGCCCCTTTGACATTCCATGAGACAAAGGTTAGGTCCCTAGCCATAGAGCCTTGATATATAAAATCAGGGGCCCTCGAGTGATTGAAAAAAGACACCTGCCCTAAGTAACAGAAATCTAATGCTATCAGTGCAAGATCGCCTTTTAAGTATACTCAAATCCCTATCCCCGCATCCCCTCCCTATTTCCCTATCCTTCCCATCAAAAAATCTCCAAAACATCAGAAGGTTGAACCCTTTCAGCAAACTTATGCAATATACCCAACCCTCCCACCTTCCCCTTTTATTACAAGCTTTGTTCTGCAGTGCACTTCATCACCACTCACCCACCCTCCAGCCACCCGAAACCACTAGAATGAAACCCAATAAGTCAATATCAAACTATGTGTGCGGCAAGAATCTTCTTTCAAAAATTGAAATAAAATCCCAATACTTCAGATATAACCAATTCCTAAGCAGTGTGTAGCATAGCTTCCATTGTGTGAAAATGTAAAATCAGCGTACCAAATAAGTTACTACAAAAATAAACCAGATATTAACATAACATCAAAACACTTAAGAGAATCAGAAAAACCATGCATCACCTTTTAAGCTGAAATAATACTGTATTCCCTGAATTTACTGGAACAGAGCAGTAACCATAAACATGGACTGGTTCTTGAGCAAAAAACATATTAAGATCCTATGTGAGACTCTTACCAACCACGATGGGGATAACTAACATTCAACTTGAGCAAAAATTAAATCCATTTTAAGATATACTAACACATAGAGATTGGAATCTGTGTGTAAACATTGTAAACTCTGGTATTTATAAAGAACTTTACCCACCCATGGGACATCTACCATTTTAACAATCCAAAGGCAAGCGATAAAATAAAACCAGGCAAAAGAAACATAACTGGCTTCTCTGCGTACCTCTGGAAGGCTGCAAAAAATGAAAACATTTTGTTTGGATGGGAACCATTGAAAGTATGATGATCGTGTACCACTCGCCCCCTCTAGTGGCCAAACTACAAAATGCGAAAGGAAATTTCTATAAAACGGCCATTTAGTATTATAAATAGGCATACAAAATGACAATGTCTCCATCGGTCTAGAGTAATATTGAAAAGGCAGCTTAAATTAACCATTATGACCTGGAAATCCTATTGGATGTCTGGTTATACAGTACATAATAAGCAACCATGACGCCCTGCGATATTTCACAAAAGCAACCAATGGTGAAGAAAACTGCAAGGGGATCAGTTACCACTTCACAAATTAGGTGTAACCTGAAATGTACTTCAGTCATGTAGTGATAGGAAGTCTCAAATCAACCTCCATGCTTTGCAAGAATTGAAACTAAACAAACCCATACTTTTGATCCATCTTAGAGAGTACAAAAAAGGTCAGGGAGGGCAACCTTAAGACCTGCCACTGCAGACTCTGGATCTTCATAGGAGAGCCAAACCCCATCAACCAAGACTTGAAATTTCGCAGGGTAAACCATACGGAATTTTATCCCAGCTGCTAGGATTTTGGAGACAATGGGGTGGAAAATGGATCTCTTCTGGAGCATTGTGGCCGGTAGGTCTTGTGTCGCGCAAATTTTATTGCCCTCCCAGCGCACTTCATGCATCTCTTTGATTTTAATTAAGAAGTGTTGGCGCTCCAAAAAATTAAAAAATCTGAAAATTAAGGGATGTGGAGGTTCCCCCGGTTGTGGTTTTGGGCGGAGAGCTCTATGGGCTCGCTCAATGATATAGCCTAGTCCAAACAGAGAGGGGCCAGCAATCTTCTCTATTAGCTTTTGGACAAATACAATAGCATTTGGCCCCTCCTCACCCTCTGGGAGACCTAAGAGGACTTCATTGTTCCTATGGATGTAGCCCTCTAGGTCTTCGACCTTCAACTCCAGACATGCCATTTTCTGCCTTGTTGCTACCAACTCTGTATCGATTTTTTCAATTCTTTTCTTGATAGAACAGAGTCAGACAGAGTTATCAGATACTCTTTGTGCTATGTCTTCTACCGTTTGGGATAGTGATTTGAGATCCTTTGCGAGGCTGTGCAGGTCATCCCTGAAGGGTCTAAACTCTTCAAGGAATCTACTGAGTGTGAGGGGTTCTTGTTCTGCCGATGAAAGTTTTGCAGATGATCCTGCAGTAGAGCCAGAGGCCCATGGTTTATTTGGAGCCTTTTTGGGTGTAACTGGCGGGGTATGCCTTGGGTGAGATTTCTTCATGTCTACTTCCATGGTACTTCTGAAACCATCACAACTGGATCCCGAAAGTAAGCACACTTTTTGTTTTTAATAACAAGGAAGATCAAATATTTTATCCTCCGTATAGTAGATGAAATAAAGCTCAGGTGGCTGGAGAGTTCTTAAGAGGCTGTTACTCCGTGCTCTGCATCATGTGGTCTCCAGCTGCTTTTTAATATAACTCCTGGGAGTGCCTTGTTGCTATTGTAAAAATGGTTAATCTAAAAATGATGTACATATCTGATTATATAGGGTTTTTGTTGACTTGCACCTCCTCTACATTAAATAGTTCCTCTGCAGCTTTCCTAGGCTGGGGATGTTGTATTTAAGAATCTCTGGTGCTACACATTTGATTTAAAGGAATAGTCCACCCAACACTTGCAAAAAATATATGTTGTGCAGAGTGTTTTAATTTGTATGTAAATTTCTAGTGTCTCCTTCCCTCTGACTGCTATTAGGAGTTTTTCCTAAATTAGCCTGCTAGCTTTATGCTTGTTTTACAACCCCTGGGGATCTTCATCTGAGACAGCTTAACTGTATTCCTTGTTCCCACAGTGCATCTTGTCTCATGTGACAGTGATGTAAAAGAGACCCAACATTCAGCACACACATGCCAAACAAACAAAATACCTTGGAAGCTTTACAAGCTGCAAAAAAATTACCAGCAGCAAAGTTCTTCAGGACAGTAAGACCTTTACGATGAGGGTAGTCACTAAGCCGAATTCCATAGATTTTAAAATGTAGCCATCTCTACTGTTGTGAACTGATTGTAAAGCAGTGCTTTCTGCTGGATTTATGGTCTCTGTTGTCACATGAGACAAGGTGCATTATAGGACAAAGGAATACAATTAAGCTGTCTCAGATGGAGATCTCCTGGGGTCATAAAACTACCCTAAAGCTAGCAGGCTAATTTAGGAAAAATTCTTAATAGCAGACAAAGGGAAGGACACACAACAACTTAACATACAAATCACAACACTCTGCACAACATATGTTTTTTGCAAGTTTTGGGTGGACTACTCCTTTAAGCTGTGTGATGCTGCTGGTCAGTGAAAACACCTCCTCCTCCCCACTGATGCTCCTGTGGCAGCTAGTTTCAGGTTTGTCATGGAAGTTAATGAGGCATGAAGCAGAAGGGTCTACAGTCAAAGACCTAATAAAACAACTATTTCAGTGAACATTTTTTTTCAATTCCCTTACTTTGCCTTGCGTTGTAAAACCGCATGATTCCTTCTATGTTAGGTCACTTTCTGGAGTGAGTGGTAACAGTTGGTCCCTGTGTAAAAGTGAGAGCAACAGCGAGAGGAAAGCATGGAGAGAGTGAGAGCCAGCAGTTTGCAGTTGATAAGGTTAACCCACTGTTAACCTGACAAAACAGTGCAAATGTGTTTTTTTTTCCCCCATTAAAAAAAAGCACTATTTCTTCTGTGGCAAAATTGGCACACTGACTGCAGGTAATCATTACTTGCTATTATGTGGCTGGGACCTTATTATCCTGAGGCTACTGACAATGACAGATAAATGTTTTCTTAACCCTCACCCTGTATTTTGTGTGTATGTGTGCAATGATCATTGAATGGCACCATCAACCACATGTAAAGTTGTACAAGATGTTTTCATCCAACTAAAGCATCAGAGTTCTACAAATAGAAATTTTTTTAGAAGGTAGGAACTTGTTTTAAAAAAAACAATAATCATGTTATGAGGCTGCAGAACTGCATTAATTAAAGATTAATGTAAGGCTAGTGGAATGTCAACAGCCAATCACATCTCTCCATTTTCCAGAATATTTTTATTATGTAAGAATACTATGTCTGAGTTCTAATTTTGTAAAACTGAAAGGGTTATTAAACTTTTCTCTGGTGATGTGTACACTATTCATATTTATTTTTTATTTTATTTAGTAATCAGAATTACAACCTTTGAGCTAGAAGCTCATTTACAAAGGATTATCGTCACAAGGGATGGGGAGGGTACGTAAGTTTGGAGTCAGTAGCAGCTTAATACGCATTGCCAAGAACATCTAATAGTAAGAAAAATGTGAACAGGAGAAATCGGTAAACATTGGCAATAGCATAACAATGTAGGATAACATAGGCAAATAGCAACACATAACCAAAACAAGGGTACATAGTAAATGTGGTTGGGTTCACACATCATGCCATACAATTAAGTGCTTAAGTCAGAGTTAGGTGCTAATTTGAGAAAAAATCAGAGGTGGAAGCTAGGCAGGATCTTGTATTGGGAGGAAACAGGAGATGGAGCTGTTCAGTAAAACTGATACCTAAAGGTTACTATACTATAGCTAGAGGAGTCAGCCTAGGCATAGTAGTCAGAAAGGGTAGAGGGAACCAATCAGAATTAGGCAGGAGAAGAGGAATCAGAGGAGGGGGATGACGGTAGGCTCAAAAGTGGGTGGTATAAGGAGGTCAGTGGGTGAAGGTTTGCCAGGGAGAGTGTGAGATGATAAAGGTGAGGAGGCAGGTGGGCAGACATGGGCAGGTGGTGAGCAGGGAGTTTTGTGTCAAATTGTAGTGTGAAAGAAGAAACTTGGCAAGCCTAGGGTTCTGGTGCCTGCTAGGTTAAGAGTGGCTATGGCAGTGTACAGTAGGGGAGATAGTCTTTAGAAGCATGGCTTTGGGGAACAGAGGTGTGCTGGCTTGTGGGTTAAGAGTGGCAATAGCAATGTACAGGAGGGTGGATAGTCTTCCTTAGCTTGAACTTGAAAGGCTGAAGTTGGGTAAGGCTTGTGGTGGCAGTTGGTAGCTCATTTATCCAAGCAGGGGCCATGACGGCAAAGGCTCATCTCCCCAAGGCAGTTCTTCTGGATGGAACAACTAATGCATGCTTGGTAACGCTTCTTGTGGCATGTTCAGCTGGAGCAGGAAGGAATAAGGCTTGTATAGAGGGAGGTGCAAGTCCGAGTAGGGCCTTCTGTCCCAAGATGCAGGCATGGAGCTTAATGCAATCCATAAGTGGGAGCCATTCAGTCCATATGTACAGTTCACATGTATGCAATAGGTGATCTGTCCCTAACACAAACCTACAGGCTTTCTTTAAGGAGGTGTGCACTTTGAGCAGGCAAGTTTCTGTGGTGGCCCCATAGACAACATTCCCATAGTCCAGGATTGGAAGGATTGTACCTCTGACTGCCTGTGTCCTGGCCTCGGCAATAAGACAGAACTGGTGCCTGTATAGAGCCCCTAGTTTCCTATTGACCGCCATGGTAATATTGTGTATATGTTCATCGAATGATAGGGACTCATCTATGGTGAGACCAACATACTGGAAGGAAGTTACCTGCTCTGGGGTGGTGTGAGAGCTGCAGGTAATTGAGAGATGTGCAGCGGACCTCTTCTTTTGTCGTCTGGCAAAGAGCACTGCCTTGTTTGTTTTACTATTGAGCACCAGCATGCTGTCCTTGAACCACTCCTGTAGTAGGTTAAAGCTGTTCTGCAACTCCTTAGTCAGTGCTTCCTGGCAGGAGTTTCATGAGAATAGCACCGAGTCATCTGCATATAGCAGGATCTCAGACATGGGGCAGGCATCAGGGAGGTGGTTCACAAAGATGCTGAAGAGGAGTGGGCCCAGTATAGACCCCTGGGGTACACCTACTGACACCTCACAGGTGTTGGAGGTAGCACCGTTAATTCAGACTTTTTGAGATTGCCTGGACAGCCCTAGACCTCTTAACCTGTGAAGCAGCAGCTGGTGGTCCACGAGGTTAAAGGCTTTGGTTAGGTCTATAAAGATTGCCACAACTAGCTGACCTCAGTCGAGTGCCTCATGTACATATCCAGTGAAATTGATAAAGGCGGTATTAGTACTGTGCAGTCTGCAAAAGCAGTGCTGTTGGTGGGAGAGAAGGTCGTATTTTTTGCAGATGGTTTGAGAGTTGGTCAGCTATGATTCTCTCCAGAGCTTTTGAGAGTGGCCAGAGAATTGAGATGGGCCTATAATTTGAGACTAGTGACTGGTCACTCCCTTTGTGCACAGGTGTGACCAGGGAGGTTTTCCATGTGGAGGGGAAGGTAACCAGTCTGAGTGACAGATTGAATAGCTTGTTGATGGATGTGATGACCTTGGGAAGGGCTATAGAGTTCAGTTTCAGGTCTATAGCATCACCACCCATCCTAATTTTGCCAAGAACTCTGGTAAGGCATTTTTTTGTTTCATTGATGGTATCCTTCTGAAGTAAAAGGCTGGGGAGGTCCTGGTATTGGAGGAAGAGGGTGAGTGGTAAGAGGTTGCTTTTTCCATCCGGGTACATAGCCAGTTCTGGGGGAAGGATGGTACTGTAATCAGTAATGCCTTGTTGAAAATATTAGCCATAATATCTGCATCAAGTATTATTTCATCGTTGTGGTGAAGCATGGAAGGGGGTGATCTGTCACCGCTTCCGATGAGGTTTTTCATAGATGCCCAGAATTTCTTGCCATCACCCCAGCATTGAGATTGAAAGTTTTTGTAGTAAGTAGCCTTAGCCTGTCAGATAGCTCAAGTCAAGGCCCCTGCTTTTCTGCATCACATTGGAACCAAGTTCTGCGGCAAGATTACCATTTGCCGCAGAACTTCTGTGGCAGTGGTTTGTAATTTCTGTGGAAGTTCTGCGGCACTAACAAACTACCACATCACAGTGTCAGCTTGTCATCCTGACTTCACGTCCATGGCAATGGTTATAGCAATCAGGATGGAGGAAAGCACAGTAACACTAGTTCAAGAAATAACAGACTTATAGAAATAATGTGATGCCTAAAAAAGCAAAAAAAAATAAAAATCCCTTAAAGTCCTAGCCTATTGCATAAATGAAATATGCAAAGGGGACCTTATGTGATAAATAAGGTTTTTCTATACTCATGCTGTCCATACCACTCATGAGGTACACACTGTGTATCACTTATATATATTTATATGCAATCTGTAACATACATGCAAATATGAGTGTGTGTGTGTAGTGAGAAAGAGAGATACCGTATGTATATGTATGTATATATAATATATATTTTCTTTAAATGTCCATGAAATTGTATCCTCATTCACACAGTTCCCTTTGGAAATAGAATAAACAGAATAGAGGAGATATTTCAAAACTCATTTTTCATGCCAGCCTGCTTTCCTTGACACACTATGTAACACCATCAGGCCATGACATGCATGTGAACCCATTGTGAGATAAAGCTCTCCAGCTGTTCTGCCAACTCAAACCAAGCAGCTATTTGCCATTCACACTCACATACACACAATAACAGTACAATAAGTATAGCAAGCCAAAGCTTTATTATAGCAAAATATAATATAAAAGGTTACAATAAGTACAGCAAGCCAAAGCTTTACTATAGCAAAATATAATACAAAAGGTTATACATCACCGATTCCAAAAGCTACATCCAAGCCTGTTCAATGGCTGGAAGCCCCTTGTCAGCCTGGCTAGGAGTCTCACGAACCGAATTGGCCCCATTAGCGATGCGTTCCACCCCGCATGGTGAGGCTTCTAACCAGACATTGAGAAAGCTACATTTATATCTTATTCTATGCTAAAAATAACCGTGCAGCCTTCATAGTGTTGTCTCGCCACATTCTAGAAGCTGGCCAGGCTCCCAGGATGCTACGAATTCACACCATAAGGACTGCTCAGAATTCCCTACACCTGCTAGGTCACTGTGCTCCAAACACTGGCCGGGTGCCTAGAACACTATGAGCTAAGCAGAAGTTTAAACAAAACTACAAAAACAGGTTGCCTGATAATATGCAACCTTCAAGTTAGCAAAATACACTGTCTGAAGCAAAACATAATAATGAGGCTATCTAAAGAGCAAAACACCAATTAAATGAAGCAGCATGTAAAATGGAGTCACACAATACAAAATGGAGTATAAAATGACATACATTACATGAAATAGCATACAAAATGGAGTGACAATAATCAACATATTATACTATCACTACACCAGCCCATCACAATGTATCCCCCGTGTGAGAGAACACTGCACCATACCTTCCCAGGCTCAGAGCAGTGATGTGTTCCCCCAGTCCATATGCTGCCCAGCCAGCTCCCAGAGCTCATCTCTGAACCCAAGTTGTAGGCATGGGAACACAACATGCTACCCTCTGGCCCAGCAGCTGGCCCTGCACACAACATTTCTCCATAACTTTTAGGTGATTCTATCAGCCCATGACAATATGTAATCAATAACCCTGGCAGAAATGTGTACAGCGCAATTATTTTTTTAACAGGTCTATTCTTTCAACAGGTCTACACATTGTTATATTCCACTTTTCTGGGCATAATTGCTTTACTTTTCTTAAAAATGACAGGTTAATTAATTTTACCATTTATAAATTTCAGATGGCATCTCTGTGCCCTAAAGGCAAAAATAAGTTTGTACAAAGTAAAGTATGGACTTAACAGGTCTACGCTATTGTCAAAGTTTTGTTTAAGTTGGCCTTAGTGTAATAACATAAGACTGAAAACTGTATTAGGCTGTAGTGCAGGTTGAGCAAATATCGCCATGCTTGATGTGCTGTGCCACCGCCTCTGGCAGTGGGAGTTGTGGTAGATAAGTGACTATTCATTTCTGTGGCAGAATGCAGTAATTTCATTACCTAATGTATGATGTTATAGCACTGATAACACCACATTCTGAGCATAGAGGGGTTCTGGATATAAAAAGAGGGGAAGGGAACCAGGTTCTGTGGATAAACAGCAATATTAATAAAGAATCACCAAGAATAGTGAATTCTGCAGCACTACAGAAGTTCTACGGTAGGTTGCAAGTTCTGTGCAAAATTCTGTGACCACAGAATTCTAGGGACCTTGGCCCAAGTGCACCTGTTTCAGGCCACTTTGTAGCTTTGGATATCCGTAGCAGTCCCAGTTGCTCTAGCCTGGTGCCAAAGTAGAGCACGCTGTTGCATCAGGCTTAGGATTTGTGGGGTGGCCCAGTCCATGCTGCAGCCTTTAATCAGTTTCTTTTGAAACGGCACAACTTTATCCGCTGCTGCATTGAAGTGGTTGAGGAAGAGCTCCAGTGCTGTGTCAACAGAGGGGCATGAGTCAAGGAAGCTCCAATCTATCCCTTTGAGGTAATTCCTAAAGTCACCAATTGCAGAATTTTTTATGACTCGGTTCCTCACCATTCTAGGGGGAGACTTAGTTTGTTTAGTCGTCCCCTCACATTGGACAGGTAAGTGGTCACTAAGGGTGTCAGGGAGCACCTTGATATTCTTTAGCCACTCTGAGTGTGTTGTTAGCACCCAGTCAATCAGCGTGCTAGAGCCTGTGCGGCAATTTGTGTGGGTGTAGCACTTGACCATCTGTGATAGATATGGCCCTGATACCAGATCTCTGTGTGCGAAGCTGGAGCTGGCAAGCCAGTTGTAGTTAGTCTCCAAGTACGATTGCTTCTTTATTCTGGCTGGCCTGGGTGTAGAGGTTAGCAAAGGCTTCTAGCCCCACTTGTCGCTGCCCTGGTGGGATATATATAGCTATAACAATCAGACCTTTGCTTATCAGGATTTTTATAGCTAGGCATTCACAGCCATTATTAGTGGCTGACAATTAGACTTTGTGTCATTGTAGATTGTTGTAGGTGTAGAGTAAACATCCACCTCCTTTTTTCCCTTAGGGGGTGACTAAAATATCAGGCCACTACATCTGACTCATTATGAATTATATAGAGAAAAATAGGCTGTACAATGACACTAGTACTTTTCCTCCCTTCCCTTTCTTCTCCTGGATCTGCTAGTACTTTTCCCTTTTTTCATTTTTATCATAGGCCCAGCTTCAGCACTAGTGTCATCTGTTCCAGAGGAAGATTCCTGCTGAGAGGAAGGGACTGACAAGACATCAGAGTCTTCCTCCGCTTCCCCCTACTCCTTATGTGTAGACAAACCTTCCAAAGGATTGTCCAGTTTGACCAAGTCTTCCTGGATAGTCTGGGTTTAGGCTGTGCTTTTAACGTTGATTGCATGGTTACCATTCAAAAAGCCTTTATTTCAGGCATTGTTGGTGGACATCTCTAATGATTTTTGTGCCTCTAAAATATATCATTCCTTGCCCAAGTCTCATGACTTTCATCCATGTCTTCCATCTACATCATTTGTGCTTCCTGTACATCTATTCTGCTACCTTTTGGTGTGTCAGTTGTAGGTTTTACTGCTGTGGATCCTACCTCCATTGCCTGAGGTGACTGTGCAGGAGGGACTGGAAACACCCTTGTCTGGACCATACTTGTACTAGAAAGGGGGCCTGATTGTTTCTCTTTTCTTGGTGGTGTGGGATTAGCCTCTTGAAGCACGTGTTCTAAGTGGAGGGGCTGTTTTCCTTCTTAGAAACAGACTATGTCAGCATAAAATGACCAAAGTTTGATCTAGTCTGCACTATGTTCCCTATCTGGCCCAAAACCTATAGGCCATACAGGGCTTTATCCCTTCCAGTCCATCCCCTTGTTTCTCTTGCTACTGTTACCAACCTTACGGATTACCACCCCTGCCCAGGTGCCCAACATTGCTAATGGTGGCACGGCTTGCCTCCTCAGCCGTGGTTGCCACTTCTTCTGTCTCTGTAGCTGCTACTTTGGAAGTTCCCGTGCAAGTTAAAGATTATTGCCCCTGACCAGGCACCCAACATTGCTGATGGTGGCACGGCTTGCCTCCTCAGCCGTGGTTGCCACTTCTTCTGTCTCTGCAGCTGCTACTCTGGAAGCTCCCCTGCAAGCTAAAGATTACCGCTCCTGACCAGGCACCCAACATTGCTGATGGTGGCACGGTTTGCCTCCTCAGCCATGGTTGCCACCTCTTCTGTCTCTGCACCTGCTACTCTGGAAGCTCCCCTGCAAGCTAAAGGTACGGTGAACTGCCTGCAGGTGTCACAATTTTTCCAAACTTTGGCGCACCCGTGCTTCACCTCCTGATTGGCTGTCTCCTCAGGACTGAACATCTATTTGGCCAGTCAGGTTCTGTTCACTTTGCTGAAAGTCAGTCTAATTTTCTGATTTTTTGAACTGCTCTAACTCTTCTACTGTGATTATTTGACCTGCTGTAAGTTTTCTACTGTAACTGTGGGAGTAATTTTCAAGCTATCTCAGTGTTAGAAAGTATATAATTTGCCTCACCGGCTTACTGCTGTTTAATTCGTCTGAATTCATTTGCTTTTAATCACTTTGCACTGTGTGGGGTTTCCTGAATGTTTTCTGCCCTTGAATTTATTTAATTTGTCTAACTAACGTACCGCTGTTAAAATCAGTCGAATGTATTTGTGTTTAACACTTTGCACTGTGTGGGGTTTCCAGAATTGTTATCTGTCCTAGCTTCTCTACCTATGCCTTTCCTTCTTATGTTAATTTGCTCACCTTTCTCTTTGCTCCCCCTCTGGAGTTCCCCTCCTACCGATTGCTACTTAATTTTCTCTGTCTTCTGACCCCATGCTGATTTCCAGTCTCTACTGTTTCCCCTCCACCCACCGAGTCCTTCTTTATTTTAACTGTTGCCTCTCTCCTTCCCCCTCAAATTAGCCCCCTGACTGGGCACCCAACATTACTGACAGTGGTGCGGCTTCCCTCCTCAGCTGCAGCTGCCACTTCTATTTGGCCAGTCAGGTTCTGTTCATTCCACTGAAAGTCGGAGTCCGATTTTTTGATTTTTTTGAACTGCTGTAACTCTTCTACTGTGATTATTTGACCTGCTGTAACCTTTCTACTGTAACTGTGGGAGTAATTTTCAAGCTATCTCAGTGTTAGAATGTATTTAATTTGCCTCAATGGCTTACTGCTGTTTTATTCATCTGAATTCATTTGCTTTTAATCACTTTGCACTGTGTGGGGTTTCCTGAAAGTTATCTGCCCTTGAACTTATTTAATTTGACTAATTAACTTACTGCTGTTAAAATCAGTCAAATTGTTTTGTGTTTAACACTTTGCACTATGTGGAGTTTCCTGAATTGTTATCTGTCCTAGCTTCTCTACCTACGCCTTTCCTTCTTATGTTAATTTGCTCGCCTTTCTCTTTACCCTCCCTCTGGAGTTCCCCACCTATCGACTGCTGCCTAATTTTCTCTGTCTTCTGACCCAATGCTGATTCCCAGTTTCTCCACTGTCTACCCCCTTCCCACCGATTTCTTCTTTATTTTAACTGTTGCCTCTAACCTTACCCTCAGATTAGTACCCCTGACCGGGTGCTCAACATTGCTGATGGTGGTGTGGCTTGCCTCCTCAGCCACAGCCGCCACTTCTGTCTCTTTGCCTGCTACTCTGGAAGCTCTCCTGCAAGCTAAAGGTATGGTGAACTGCCCACAGGTTTCACAATTTTTCCAAACTTTGGTGCACCTGTGCTTCACCTCCTGATTGGCTGTCTCCTCAGGACTGAACATCTATTTGGCCAATCAAGTTCTGCTCACTCTGCTGAAAGTCTGAGTCCAATTTTCTGATTTTTTTGAACTGCTGTAACTCCTTTACTGTGATTATTTGACCTGCTGTAAGTTTTCTACAGTAACTGTGGGAGTAATCTTCTCCCACCCACCCACCCACTCCCACCCGGCGATCTTTAAGCGGTCTTGCTTCACTGGACTCCCTGTTCCTCTGTACTTCTCTTAAACTGGCCTCCTCTTAAAGTGGCCTTACCCATTATTTTCTTTTGCCACATTACCTCTCACCCTCTCCATACCTTTTCTTTTTTTTATTTCCACTACTGACTGGCTAATTTGATAGTTACTCAATACTCCTATTAGCCTTTTCTTCTATCAATTATTTTTAGCCAACTGAGGTACCAGGTACTCGTCTACTCTGGTGCCTCCCACTCAGTATACCTTTGTACCTTTCTACAACCACTTGCACCCACTACTGCATGGCACTCTGCTGACCTGGAAAATCCTCTAAAATTCTTTCTTCCCTGGTCACTTCTTGCAAGTATAAAACTAAAATGAATACATACCTGATCCTCCTTGTGATGGCCTCCATGACTAGCCTGCTACTGGTAATTGACTTTTGTGCCTCAATACTTGCTGTGGATCAGCAAAGACTACACTGCTTTTCCACAGCACATAAACCCTCTGACTCCCCACCCAGCGTGGTCAGGTATAAACTTACTCTTATGGACTCAGCCATCTTTGCATTACTGTCAAACTATGAGTGTCGTTTGCTCGGCCTATTTGTACACTTCCTTACTATCCAGTCTTCCTGCTGGTTCCCTCCTACCTGTCCTCTCCTTTCATTTCTACTCCTTGCTGGAGATGTAGAAAGCAACCTGAGTCCCATAAATACCCATATCAATCACACTGACATCGCCTGGGCAAGACCAACTGGCCTCAGAGTTGCCCATGTGGATGTCTGTAGCCTCCCATCAAAGCTCCTTGAGCTTGAGGCATGGGTATCCCTGTACAAGCCACAGGTGTTAGGTCTCTCCGAGACCTAGTTAAAATCATTCCACTCTGATACCTCATATCACCACAGTTACTCCATCCTACACCTGGACAGACCAAGAAGAAAGAGGGGGTGGGGGCATGGCACTGTATGTGCAAGACCACATCACTGCCACCACCATCAGCTGCTCAAGCCCCACCTCCCCGAATGTGTGGCTCCTTGCTGAGATAACCCTGGGTGCATCTAAAAAACTCTACCTAGGTTGCTGTTAGACCCCCCTTCTGGAGGCATCCTGGACCTATCCAATTCCTTGATGGTTTAAGGTGCATCGCACCCTCAAGAGATACCATTATACTCAGGAACTTCAACCTTAACTGGTTAGGTGCTCCGGAATCAGACTATGCAAACCTACTGAAAGCACATAATCTGGAGCAAGTCACCTCCTCCCCTACCAGACACAATATCTGCTTGCTAAACCACTCCCTCCTTGATTGGATTGTCACGAATAGGGTAGACTTGGTTCTCCAGGCGGGCACGATGTCTGACACTGTTAGCAAACATATCCCAACTTGCTTCATTCTGGCCTTCAAATCTAATCACCCTTCTCACAAACTCCTGTCTTCCAGAAACTTTAACTGCCAGGATTATGAATCTGTCCTCAGAGATTTCAGGGCTATAAACTGGCCTGACTGCTACATACACAACAACACTACAGCAGCAGTTACTTTCTTTACCGCTGCCCTCCAAAAACTGCAGGACATATATTTCCCTCTCACAACCAGAAGGGTTAGAGGGGGCTGCACCTGCTGGTTATCCAGGAAACTTCTGGCACTAATGAAAGCCAGGGATAGTAAATGGAAAGTATACAAGGCATCCTCATCCCCCCAACTCTGGAATGCCTATAGATGACTGTGCAATACCTGTAAACAGACTGCCAAATCGCTCAAGCGCAAATATTACCTTAACCAACAAAGTAACAACCTTGGAAATCCTTGTAGTTTCTGGGTCTCCATTGGGTCCCTTCTAAACCCCAAGACCAACAGACAAATAACTCCGCTCACATGCCCCTTGGGCCCCATCTCTGATCCTGCTGAGATTAAGTTCACAAGTTCTTGTACGAGCCATGAGGTCTGTAAGCCTATAATTCACTCACCACTTTTCAGTGGTAATACCAACATTTCTCTTCCCCATGTTCTTATCTAGTGCCTTTTTGAATGATGACATTGTGTCACTTGTTACGACCCAATTAAGTAGACCATTCCAGTTCGATATAATTCTTTGATTCAACCATTTGACTCTTGTATCCATCGTACTTCTCCCTGTAGCTGTAATTTATGTGCTCTAGTTCCTCTGTAGTTCACTTACTTAGCCCCATACTCTCACAAAGTATATACTCTTTTAATGCCCTGTACACCAGACAAAGGTCTCCTCTTAATCTCCTATAATGTAAAGAGTATAATTTCAACTTTCCTAGTCTTTCATGCTAGGATTTGTTTTTTAAGGCACACATTTTTTTTATTGCATGTCTCTGGACTCCCTCCAGTAATTTTTGACTTCTTCTACTCTGTGGTGCACAGAAGGTGGAGTTATACTCTAAATGTGGTCTTGCCAGGGATTTGTACAACAGCAAAATCACCTCCGGCTCTCTGCTTTTGATATTTTTTAATATGGTAGCCAGCATCTTATTACTTTTTTGAGCAGTTTTCCTGGCTTTTATATTAAATTTTAGGTTATTAGTGATGATCACACCCAAATCTCTTTCCTCAGTTGTTTCTTGAAAAATGATGTTATTCAGGATATACTGGTAATTGCTATTTTTTTCCCAGGTGCATAATCCTGCACTTCCCCTCATTGAAGCACAACATGTTATTTTTTGCCCAAGTTTCCAAAGCAAACAAATCTTCCTGTAATTTAATGGCCGAATCTTTGTTAGTTATAATAGCAGCTATTTTACTATCATCAGCATATTTGACCAACCACGAGTGTGCAGATGTTTCCATGCTTGAAATAAATATTTTGAACAAAGTTGGTCCCAACACTGAGCCCTGGGGTATGCTACTTGTCACCTCTCCCCAGGCTGAGAAGTGTCCCAATATTCTTACCCTCTGCCTTCTATTATGAAGCCACGATTCTATTCATAGAATTATGTTTGGATGCAAATCTATTTCCCAGAGTCTATTTATCAATAGTGAGTGCGACACAGGTGTTGAATGCCTTTGAATAATATAGATAAATGGCATCTACTGGGAACCCCTTATCCACAGCAGCACTGACTGATTCTTCCCTGTACAAAACCATGCTGTGTAATGTCCTGCAAATCCTGTTCATTGATGTGATGATTGTGGACACTTTTAACATAAAATTCACCGACCTATCCTCCTATCTCAGAACACTCCCCCCCAGCCTCCCACCCAGGCCGGAACAACCCACCAAACCACTCCCCCTCCTCCTCCTCTAACACCACCCTGACCCTCCCTTTATACTTCAGAGCCATTGGTCAGAGTGCCACCACCAAACTCTTGAAGACTCTCCCGGCCAAAGGAGCCCTGGCAGTGATGGACTATACCTCACATTTCTAAAACTTATCTTCCCAACCATTGTTAAACCCCTTATTTTCATATTCAACCTCGCCCTTTCTGCATCCACTGTGCCTGATTCCTGGAAACATGCACATGTGGTACCAATATTCAAAGTTGGTGATCCCCCCTCTCCCCTGAAAACTACAGACCCATATCCCTCCTCCCTCATCTATGTAAAGTGCTGGAAAAAAATAGTATACTACCAGCTATCTGAACACCTAGAAAATATAACCTCCTATGTCCCCTCCAGCATAATTTCCGCAAGCATCACAGTACCTCCTCTGCTTTGGCCCTCTTCTCTGCCCACATTCTTAGAAACATGGACATGGACAAGGCCACAGATGTAGTATTCATGGATCTATCAAAGGCTTTCGACCTTGTTAACCATCACCTTCTTCACTCCATCCTACTTCACTGTGGCTGCTCCCTGGGAACTGCTGCTTGGTTTTGTAGCTATCTTTCTCTTTAACAGGTCTCAGTCTGTCATTATACGTAAAGATTCCTCTACTGCCTTACCTGTACACACTGGAGTCTCCCAGGGTTCCACACTTGGCCCCCTACTTTTTTTCCATGTTTATTAATGCACTCTCCACAGAAAGCCTCAATTGTAAGGCACTCCTCTATGTGGACTACCTACTCCTCTAGCATAGCGATAAATCACTTGAATCCATCTCCTCCACCCTCACACAAAATTATGACTCTGCACATCAGTGGTTCCTCTCTAGCAAACTCCTAGTCAACAAAAAGAAGACAAAATTTATGCTCTTTGGCTCCAAACCTTTCCTTGCCAAGGTCGCCAAATCCAACTCCTCCCTCCTTGTACTCACCCCAACAGCCCCCCCCCCTCAAAAATGTCCCATTTTTCAAATACCTAAGTGTTACCCTCCATCCCTCCCTTACTTTCTCTGAGCATATTAACAACACTGTGTGGAGAATCCACTAAAAATGAGGTGCTGCCTACTGACTCAAACAACTTCTGTCTGCTGAAGCTCGCCTTGTTATCATGCAAGGTAACTTACCACCCCTCCTTGACTACTGCTCCCCTGTCTACTCCCTCATGTCCTCTACACTATGTTCATGACTAATCACAACATACAATTCCATCTGTCGCTTTGTTCTTCAAGCCCCCTACTCCACCTATCACTGTGCACTCTACCAGGCCCTAGGGTGGCTCCCCATGACAAGGTTGTTTTGACTATGTCATGGGCTGTCTAGTGGACATTTCACTCAGAAGCAACCACGTGTCCCCCTAGTCTTCCCTTGTAACAGGCAGGGGGGCTTCAAAGAGCCTTAGGGTATCCGCCATCCCTCTACTGGAAGTGCCATGCATCTCTACTGCCATGGGTAGTAAAGCTTTCTCCATCTCTGTCCCCTACCTATGGAACAAACTCCCATCATCCATCCATTCATCCCCCTTCAGACTGTCCTTCAAAAAAGAAACCTAAAAGACTGGTTTCCAACTGTAACCACTTGTAACTGCTCTCCACACAACACCAGAGCCCACTAACTGCCCATTCTCTATGATGGACTGTTTGCTGATTGCCCTACCTCCCTACCCCTGCCTTTCTCACCTCTATTTTCTTATGTCCTAAGCGCCCTAGTATCTTAATGCACTGCTGCGCATTTGCTCTCCGGTTCTGCCTTGATCTCCAAGTAGTCTATGAAGCTTGATCGTCTGAGTCTGCACAGTCTTTGTTGGGTACCTGATGTTAACTTGAAATATCACATTCAATCACATGTAGCTATTGTCTGTTACTTGTACCATTATCATTGTTGAAATCACATGTAGCTATCACTCTCTTTGTGTACTTTTTGCTATTGTTGTTTGTCTGCCAGATATTACTGTACATATTGTTGCATTTACCTCATGTTAAGGTATGTTTATTCTGTATTCCTGTATGTACTGCTGTTGAGTCATGTTATTTGCCATCTTGTGGCCTGGGTCATGACTGAAAATGGTCCTTCAGATCAGCTCACTTACCAAAGACATAAATAAATAAACAACCTGAGTGACCACCACACCCTTTTTTAATTTTATTTAAACATTTATTTAAGTAGGATAATTTCCATGAGAAATAAGTCTTGTTTACAGAACGCCCCTTGTCAGATAATGCACAACATACAACATATACTGTAGTGCAAAACAAGCATGGATCAAATTTTTCAAATTTTAAAACAATTACAACAGAGTTGAGTGTTCAACAACTCAAGTTTTACATTGTTCTTAAACACAGATAGGCTGGGGCAACTTCTAAGTTGTGGCACTAAGACATGCCAAGCATACGTTTCTTTAAAGGAAACATCTGTGTTACTGTAAATAGAAGAAGACATATGTAACTGATAACAGTGATGTTGAATCTCACACAAAGCATTTCTGTGAGTGGGTGTCAGCAAGCAGTCAGACAAATGAGCAGTCTGATTGTTCATAACCTTGTAGATCAAGGAATGGCATCGCAATTCCGTCCTTCAGATAGGAAGTAACCATTTTAACCTTTGTGATAATGAACAATAATGTGTACTCCATTTTTCTTTCATGATAAACTGTAACAAGTGATGATATACTGTTTTTAAAGAGGCTAAACAGATTCAGAGGCACAACAGTAAATAATATCTCCATAATCTAATATAGGGAGAACTACCGGTACTACTAAATACTTCCCGTCATCTATGGTGAGACAAGACAGGGCACATTTCAGGTGACACAAACAAGACTGAATTTTAAGGATGTTATTTTCAATGTGATTTTTAAAATTAAGCAATGGGTCAAAATAAAGCCCCAAGTATTTGAATTCCATGACTCTTTCCTGCTGGATATTGTGTAATGTTATATTAGATGGACCATCAACATTGGCTAAAGACTGCTGGGAACCAAATAACATAATCTGGATTTTCTTGCCATTTAGGATCAGTAAATTATCTGAAAACCAAGTCATCAAACTGTCAAAATCTTGTAACATTTTATATGGTTGTCACAGATTTATGAGTGAAAATAAAATTGTGTCTTCAGTATAAAGATGACTAGAACTACTGCTAATAATAATAATTCAGTTCTTTGATTGGGTGACTCAGGTGACTTGACCAGGGGGGGGGTGCGGTGGACGTGGCCTATCTGAACTTCAGTAAGACCTTTGACACCATCCCCCATAGGAGGCTGGTGAGCAAGATGGAAAGCCTGGGGTTGAGTGGGAAAATAACAAGCTGGGTGGAGGCCTGGCTGTCAGGAAGAACTCAGAGGGTGGTGCTAAATGGGGTGCACTCTGGGACAGCGAGGGTGAAGAGTGGAGTGCCACAGGGGGTCCATTTTGGGTCCACTTCTCTTCAACATCTACATCAGTGATACTGCCGAGGGTTTGAGAGGGAGGGTGTACCTATTTGCTGATGATATGAAAAGATGCAATAGAGTGGACACCCCAGGGGGGTGGAGGACGTGAGGGAGGAATTAAAGATGCTTGAAAAATGGTCTGGGACATGGCAGCTGAAATTTAATGCCAAGAAGTGTGCCGTGATGCACTTGGGGAGTAGGAACAGAAGAGCAGGGTGCACCCTAGGTGGGGAGAAAATTAAAGTAACAGAAAGGGAGAAGGATCTGGGGATCATAGTCTCCTTGAACATTAAGGTAGGAATCCAATGTAGCATGGTGGCAGGAAAGGCCAATGGAATGTTGGCATTCATAGGCAGTAGCATTACTAGCAGAAAGAGGGAGGTAACAATGCCCCTTTACAAAATCATGTTGAGGCTGCACCGGGAGTAAGAGGTTCAGTTCTGGAGGTCTCATATCCGCAAGGATATAGATGCATTGGAGAGGGTTCAGAGAAGGGCAATCAGGATTGTGCAGGGTATGCAAGGAAAGTCATACAAGCAGAAGTGTAAGGAGCTGAATCTGTACATGCTGGAGACAAGGAGGGAAAGGAGAGACATGATTGAAACTTTTAAATATGTAAAGAGACTCAATAAAGTGGGAGAAGAGTGTTTACTTAAGAGGAAGAAGTGGGTCAAAACTAGAGGGCACAGTCTCAGACTGCAAGGAAAAAGATACAGGGGTAATGTGAGAGGGCATTTCTTCACAAAGAGAGTGGTAGAGCCCTGGAATAGACTACCAAACAGAGTGGTGGGGGCTAAATCGGTGGAAGAATTCAAGAGGGCATGGGACAGGCATATGGGGCTGAGTATCAGGGGGAGGATGGGGGCTGGCAGGGAGACAGAGGTGTAGGGAAAAAAAAGGGCAGACTAGATGGGCTGGTATGATCCTTTTCTGCCATCAAGCTTCTATGATTCTATCATTCTTTGATGACAGAAGATAAAGGATTAATAAATAAACTAAACAAGATAGGACCCAAAATAGAACCCTGTGAAACACCAGTCATGACAGGGAGAGGAGAGGAGAGGAACAACGCCCATCCCATGAAATAGATTGTGACCTCCTCTGTAAATGGGAAGAAAACTTGTTAACAACATTTGAAGAAAAACCATAATGAGAAAGATGTGAGATAAGTAAAGCGTGATTAATCAAATTGAAAGCTTTAGAGAGATTAATAAAATCAGAACCCCTAAAGCAACCACAATCTATGTCCCCAGAAACCAGAACATGAAAATTAATAAATACAGTCAGAGTAGAAAATGTGGGTCAAAATCCTGACTGATAAATTGAAAGAACCTGGTGCCTGATATTCAGCAACGAGCAAAGCGCAGCACAAAGTTTTGTGCCACACTTTGCCATTTCCCATGAGTCCAAGGATGCTATATTCAGTTGGACAGAGCACCAGCACTATCTGACTGAATATAGAATCAGGTTGGTGCAGTGCTAAGTCAAGTAGTGCTGCCCTGACATGGATCCCTGCTGTGTAGGGAATAGCATCACCAGACCTGATAGCGCCAGAGCACTAGGTGCAATATTCAGAGGGACCCATGCAAATGAGCTCAGTGGGCATGCAAGGCACTAAGAGGCTATTTGCATGCACATTATGGGCTCATTTGCATGGGTAGCGGTGGTAGGTTTGTGCAGATCTGCCCTCCTGAGTGCCCAGTCCTGTATAATAGAGGACAGTCCCTGGTGCCTAGTGGTTCTACCCCTCTGTGATCAGCAGCCTGCTAAAACAGAATAGTATCCCTGATTGCCAGTGGTTCCCCCCTCCCCACATTGCCATCCCATGAAGAAAAGAGAAGTTCCTGGCATCCAGTCATCTCCCCACCTCCCCACACCCCAGACCCCTTATGTCAAGCATACTCCCTGGCATCCAGTGGCTCCCCAGTCCCCAATCCCCAGACCCATTATATTAAATAGACCCCTGGAAGCCAATGCCCCCCCCGACAATGATTCCCACCCTGTAACAAATACAAGATCCTGTCCTGTGCCTGAGAAGAGTGTGAATAAGCTATGATGCATGGCAAACAACCACTCAAAATATTCCATGGTGTCCAGTGGTATCCTCCACCCTCCCATTGCCATTTCTCCCTGTCACACCCATAATCCCTGTCATCTAGCAGTCCTCCATGGCACCAACCACTCACCCTGCCATCCCTCCCCCTCCTTATCTGACTTGTCAGTGCTGCAGGAGCCCAAAACATGACAGGCAGTGCATGTCCTATATATTGTATAGGGCACACATCTTCTGTACAGTACAGAGGATGCACGCCCTTTATTATATGTAGAACATGCTCTCCCTGTCAGTGCATATGGTGACCAGCTGAGAAGGTGAGAGCAGGGCTGTGCTGGTTGCCTTATGGGCTCCCGTGGCACTGATGAGTCAGGTAAGGGGAGAAGATGGAAGGGTGAGTTGTGGGGCTGCTAGTTGCCAAGGATTACAAGTGTGACAGGGAGAAGCAGCGATGGGAGGGTGGGGGGTTACCACTGGACACCAGGGAATATTTTGGGTAGGTGTTTGCCATGCACTGTTGCTTACTGACAATCATCCCATGCATGGGACAGGATCTTATATTTGTTACAGGGCCTGGGATCAGCAACGTGGGGGGGGGGCACTGGCCACCGGGGATCTGTTTAATGTAATGGATCCTGAGATCAGGGACTGGGGGAACCCGTGGATGCCAGAAAGTATGCTTTTGCAAATGGATCTGGAGATCAGGAACTGGGGGGAACCCCTGGATGCCAGGAAGTATGCTTGTGTGAATGGATCTGGAGATCAGGTACCAGGAAGACTACTGGACACCAGGGACTTCTCTTCCCTTTATGGTATGGTGATCGGGGAGGCAGTGGCCACCAGGCATACAATACTGTGTTAGCAGGCTGGCCATCAAAGATGGGGTTGGGACCACAGGGCACCAGGGGGCAGGTGTGCTCTTCTATCGGTCAACTTGGTAGTTGGTTTCAGTAACTCCAGCAGTTGCTGGGGTTGCCCAAAGTAAGATGGGGTTTGATTTGGCAGTATGTGTGCTGCACAAAAGGACCATGCTAACCTCTTTTTGCATAGCACAAATGTGCTGAATATGGGGTTGTGCATCTATTCCTGTTCCCGCCCCTCCCTTTGCCCACACACATACATTATTTTGTGCAGGGCATTAACCCTGTTTGCCTGAGCAAATACCCTTTTTACGTTCGCTTGCACGCATGCGCAAGGAACGTTTTGGGAGAGTAGCACACTGTGGAGGTGTGCCTCTCCCATCCAATGCACTGCTCCCTTGAGCAGGCGTGGCGGTCCTGCACCAATGGGTGCAGGAGCTCTGTATGACAGCAGTGTTCCTCTGCTTCAAAGGAAAGCACCGCTGCCACACTGAGCACCACCGTCACGATGTCCCCCCTCGCCACGCGCTCGCCCCCGCGTGCGTCACGCTGCCCCCCCAAAGCTTTGGTGCCATGCTGGGAGCCCACACCAGCGTGGCAAACGTTGTTTGCTGACGGGGGTGCCCAATCCCCCATCGGCTCCTCGCCCACCCAGCCATCTTCTGCCATGCTGGGAGCTCACCCCAGTGTGGCAAACGTCCCACGTCTTCCTGTTTTTGATTTTAAAACCTGTAAAATAAAAATGGTCCCACGGCGCATCTCCCAGCCCCCCCTCCCACAACCCACACCCATCCATTGTGCACCCAGCCTCCTCACATCCCTCCCACCCCATACTTACCTCCGGACTCCGGCGCGACGATCTTTGGTGGACCAGGAACACGTCTGCACTCTTCAAAGGCGACCGCGAACTGAGGAAATGCCAGAAAGCTGTATAATGGGCTAGATAGGGGGGTTTCAACTTTATTGCATATCTCAGTCATTTTTTGGAATTTTTGCACCAAATTTTCAACATGGGTTTTTGGGACCCCTTCTCATGAATGATGTCACTGTCATGGTGTTATTCGGGCCCGAAGGGTGATTGCGCAGGCACTGCGCAGTCACTGCGTGAAATCACCCTTCGGCCTCGAATAACACCATGGCAGTGACATCATTCATGAGAAGGGGTCCCAAAAACCCCATGTTGAAAATTTGGTGCAAAAATTCCAAAAATTACTGTTTTACGAGCGTGCGTTGCGCAGTTCCTATGCAGGCTCATAAGTTCACGAATTTTCAATATTTTCACTCCAGATTTTCAACATTGTCATTTTATTACACTTTCTTATGAGTTGTACAGCTGTCACTTTTCACATCTCACCCAAAACATGTTTCCGCCCATGTAGCACACAATGGCGCAGTCAGTGTGCGAAATCAATGTATGGAACACATTAAGAAAATCACAGTGACACTGTTCATGAGCAGAGGTCTTAAAATGGCTATGTTGAAAATTTGGTGAAAAAATTCCTAAAAATGACTGTTTTACGAGTCTGCATTGCGCAGTTCCTACGCACGCTCATACGTTTGCGAATTTTCAATATTTGCACTCCAGATTTTCAACATTGCCATTTTACCACACCTTCTCATGAGCAGTACAGCTGTCATTTTTCACATCCTGCCCAAAATGTGTTTCTGCCCATGTAGCGCAAAATGGCGCAGTCGGTGTGCAAACTCAATGTATGGGACACATTAAGAAAATCACAGTGACACTGATCATGAGCAGAGGTCTTAAAATGGCTGTGCTGAAAATTTGGTAGAAAAAAAAAATTCTAAAAATGACTGTTTCTGAGTATGCGTTGTGCAGTTCCTCATGCGGCTACGTAAGTTTGTAATTTCCAACATTTTCACTCCATTTTTTCAACATTGCCATTTTACCACACCTCCTTATGAGCAGTACAGCTGTCATTTTTCACATCCTGCCCAATACGTCTTGCGCAGTCGGTGTGCAAAGTCAATGTATGGGACACAGTAAGAAAATCAGAGTGACACTGTTCATTAGCAGAGGTTTTTAAAATGGCAATGTTGAAAATTTGGTGAAAAAATTCCTAACAAGCATTTGTCAATGCTGAACATTCGCTTGCAGGTATTTGCAGTGGTGTTTGGCATGTATGGTACTTTACCCTAATGCCCTGTGCAATTGCTGGTATTTGCACAAGAAATTGTCAGCATGACCTTTTTGTTACCCTCATTGTGCCCTACATAGGCGGAAACACGTTTTGGGCAGGATGTGAAAAATGACAGCTGTACTGCTCATAAGGAAGTGTGGTAAAATAGCAATGGTGAAAATCTGGAGTGGAAATATTGAAAATTCGCAAACCTAGGAGCGTGCATGGGAACTGTACAATGCACGCTCGTAAAACAGTCATTGTTAGAAATTTTTTTCACCAAATTGTCAACATTGGCATTTTAAAACCTCTGCTAATGAACAGTGTCACTGTGATTGTCTTACTGTGTGCCATACATTGATTTTGCACACCGACTGCACCATTGTGCACTACATGGGCGGAAACACGTTTTGGGCAGGATGCGAAAAATGACAGCTGTACTGCTCATAAGGAGGTGTGGTAAAATGGCAATGTTGAAAATCTGGAGTGAAAATATTGAAAATTCGCAAACTTACGAGCGTGCGTAGGAACTGCACAACGACGTCAGAAACAGTTATTTTAGGAATTTGTTCACCAAATTTTCAACATAGCCATTTTAAGATCTCTGCTCATGAACAGTGACACTGTGATTTTCTTAATGTGTCCCATACACTGAGTTCACACAGCGACTGTGCCATTGTGCGCTGCATGGGTAGAAACATGTTTTGGGCAAGATGTGAAAAATGACAGCTGCAGTGCTCATAAGGAGGTGTGGTAAAATGGCAATGTTGAAAATGTGGAGTGAAAATATTGAAAATTCACAAACTTACGAGCGTGCATAGGAACTGCACAATGAACACTCGTAAAACAGTCATTTCTAGGAATTTTGTCACCAAATTTTCAACACAGCCATTTTAAGACTTCTGCTCATGAACAGTGTCACTGTGATTTTCTTAATGTGTCCCATACACTAAGTTCGCACATGGACTGCACCATTGTGCGCTACATGGGCGGAAACACGTTTTGGGCAGGATGTGAAAAATGACAGCTGTACTGCTCATAAGGAGGTGTGGTAAAATGACAATGGTGAAAATCTGGAATGAAAATATTGGAAATTCGCAAACTTACGAGCGTGCGTAGGAACTGCGCAATGCATGCTAGTAAAACAGTCATTTTTAGGAATTTTTTCACCAAATTTTCAACATTGCCATTTTAAAACTTCTGCTAATGAACAGTGTCACTGTGATTTTCTTACTGTGTCCCATACATTGATTTCACACACCGACTGCGCCATTGTGCACTACATGGGCGGAAAGACGTTTTGGGCAGGATGTGAAAAATGACAGCTGTACTGCTCATAAGGAGGTGTGTTAAAATGACAATGTTGAAAATCTGGAGTGAAAATATTGTAAATTCGTGAAACTTACTGCGCCGCAAGCGTAGAACTGCACAACTTACGCTCGTAAAACAGTTATTTGTAGGAATTTTTCACCAAATTTTCAACATAGCCATTTTAAGATCTCTGCTCATGAACAGTGACACTGTGATTTTCTTAATGTGTCCCATACACTGAGTTCACACAGTGACTGTGCCATTGTGCGCTACATGGGCGGAAACACGTTTTGGGCAAGATGTGAAAAATGACAGCTGCAGTGCTCATAAGGAGGTGTGGTAAAATGGCGACTTTGAAAATCTGGAGTGAAAGTATTGAAAATTCACAAACTTACAAGCATGCATAGGAACTGCTCAATGCAGACTTGTAAAGCAGTCATTTTTAGGAATTTTTTCACCAAATTTTCAGCACAGCCATTTTAAGACCTCTGCTCATGATCAGTGTCACTGTGATTTTCTTAATGTGTCCCATACATTGAGTTCACACACCGACTGCGCCATTGTGCGCTACATGGGCAGAAACACATTTTGGGCAGTATGTGAAAAATGACAGCTGTACTGCTCATGAGGAGGTGTGGTAAAATGGCAATATTGAAAATCTGGAGTGCAAATATTGAAAATTTGCAAGCGTACGAGCGTGCTTAGGAACTGCGCAATGCACACTCATAAAACAGCAGATGGGGTTCCACGGTGCCAGAGAGAGGTGAGATGAACTTGGGAGGCAGGCACAGGGCAGAAATCAGCCATCCAAGGTGCACTGAGAAGGGGAAAAACAGAATATGTAAAAAATAAAATAACTGCAAACATCTGTGTGAGTAGTACTTATTTTGCATGTTTTTCTTTGCAGCTTCTTTTCTTTCCAGACGTTTCTGTGACTTCATATGCATATCAACTGAATGCTTCTGCATGAAGTTGATTGTGTGGGTGCAAGCATGACAAAACAGCAATCCTTCATCCCCATAAAGATCCTCTGGATACAACGTAACCTAATCGTGGGCACGCCCAAGATACGAGACATGACAGTTCTTGGCCTCTTTGCGAGAAAGACAGAAGTGCTTTGGTGGCAGTGTAGACATGGTGTAATTTAACTAAAACAAAATTAAACCAAAACAATTAAGAATTGGAAGAGAGCATCAGTCTATAAAGGGAGAAGAGCTTTCCTTGGGATGCTTGATCCTCCAATATCACACCACTAGCCAACATCCCACAATGTTCTAAGCTGGGCAGATTTGTTTCAAAACCTCAGCTCCTGGAGTTGCCTTGTCGTGGCGCTGAGCTTGCCCATGGACTTAACTAGTATCCATAGAACCAAAGGCTCCAGAAATTCTGTTTTTTTCTTGCTACCTCTCAAATTTCTTTTTAATCTGGTAACTATATAGAACACAGGAGCAAGGCATTGTGCCATGTCGGCTCGGCCCATCCATCCATTCTCCAACCCACTGGAGTGAAGCACAGATGAACCACAGGAGTGACAAATGGATGAACCACAGGACTGACACATGGACTAGTCACAAGTGCAACTCATGGACTAGCCACAGGAGTGACACATGGACTAACCACAGGAGCAAAGCAAGGACCCAGGTGACTGCCATACATGATGGAAAAAAATTGTTCTGTGCCAGTCTGCTTGCCCTCCCCACCCTGCTCCCTCACCAGAGGCCAGAACATTTTTTTTCACCATGTGTGCCAGTCCACCGGGGTCACCCCTCCACTCCATCTATGAAGAACCACAGCAGGGAGTCATGGACACACCACAGGAGTGAGAGACAGACCCAGGCAACTGCCATACATGATGGAAAAAAATTGTTCTGTGCCAGTCTGTTTGCCCGCCCCACCCTGCTCCCTCACCAAAAGCCAGAAATATTTTTTTCACCATGTGTGCCAGTCCACCGGGCCCACTCCTCCACTCCATCTCTGAAGAACAACAGCAGCGAGTCATGGACACACCATGGGAGTGAGGGATGGATCCAGTAACTGCCCCACACGATGGAAAAAATTGTTCTGTGCCATTCTGGTAACCCGCTCCATCCTGGTCCCTCACCAGAGGCCAGAACAAATTTTTTCACCATGAGTGGCAGTCCACCAGGCCCACCCCTCCTCTCCATCTCCAAGTAACCACAGCAGTGCAGTTTTACATGTACATTTAAAACATGACTTCCTGCTGTTGTTCCTCACACATGGAGTGATGGGGTGGGCCCGGTAGCGAGGGAGCTGGATGTCATTATCCACCTAGGGATGAATGACCTGGCTGAGAATGGGATCAGAGCAGTGCAACAGGAGATTGTGGAGTTGGGGAGGGGCCTTAGACAAGCAGCACACAGGGTAACTTTCTCAGAAGTGCCACCTGTCTATAGCATGGATGAGGCTAGGGCACTCCGCACCATTGTATTCAATGTCTGGTTGAAAAGCTGGTACAGAGCTCAGGGATTTGGCTTCATTGGGGACTGGGGCTCCACCTGGAGGGATGCAGACCTATACAGGTGTGATGGTCTGCATCTATCTTGGAGGGGAACCAGGATCCTAGATGATAGGTTTAAATGCTTCAGTGGCAAGCATTTAAACTAGCCAAGGGGGGAGACACTGAAGAGGAGAAGGGAAATCCTAGCCTCACCCGAAAAAATCAGGGTAATTAGTGAGGTAAACACCAAAATAGAGCAATCAATAGGGAGAAGTGCAGGGGTAAATGGAGAAAAAGACAAAGGCAGTAGGGACAGGGATGGGGCAAAAAGAAATAAAGCCATAAAAAAAAATGGAGGGTAATGAGTACCAATGCCCGCAGTCTAGGTAAAAAGCTCCCTGAAATGGTGGCCTTGATGGAAGAGGTATGCCTGGATATTGTGGCAGTCACAGAAACATGGTACACAGAGAACCATGACTGGGATGTTAACATACCAGGGTACACAATCTACAGGAGGGACAGGGAGGGAAGAGGAGGAGGAGGAGTAGTAGCTCTCTATGTAAGGGAAGGGATCAAAGCAACAGAACTAAAGGGTAAACAGGGAGGAGAGGAGAGGAGGCACTGTGGGTCACCCTGGAGACTGGACGTGGCTCCGCAATCCGCACAGGGGTTGTATACAGACCCCCGTCTCAGGGGGAGGAAATGGACTAGGAAATGATAGATTGCATCCTTGGGATGGCAGAGAAAGGTGAGATTTTGCTGATGGGGGACCTGAATATGGCATAGGTTGACTGGAGCACCTTTGCTGCAGCCACATCCAAGAGCAGGGCCATTCTCAATGCCCTACAGGGGGCATGCCTCAGACAGCTAGTTTTGGAACCCACTCGGGAGAGAGCAATCTTAGACCTGGTACTCTCAAATGGGGATGGAGAGAGGATCTTTGATCTTGAAGTGGGTAGCCATCTGGGAACAAGCGACCACCAGTGTGGTTCATGAAAAACTTAGCTGTAGAGTCAAGCCACACAAAAGTGAAGGTACTGGACTTCAGGAGGGCTGATTTTGTCAAAATGGGAGAGTGCCTCAGAAAAGCACTAGCAAACAGGCAAGAAGGTGGGGTGGAACAACAATGGGGAAACATCAAAACCACCATCACAGAGGCAACAAGTCTTTATGTGAAGCAAATAAATCAAAACAAAAAAACACTATGGTTCTCAAAAGAAGTGGCGGGGAAGGTAAGGGAAAAAAGATAGCATTCAGGAAGTATAAGAAAACACAGAAGGAGCAGGACAGAGAACTGTGCCAGTTAAAGCAGAAGGAAGCGGGTAAGGCAGTCAGAATAGCAAAGGCCCAAACCGAGGAAACGATAGCCAACTCAGTTAAGAAGGGGGGATAAAACCTTTTATAGGTACATTAGGGAGCAAAGAAAGACTAAAGCAGGGATACTGAGGCTGAACAAAGAGGTAGGTGGTTGGGCAGAGAGCGACAGTGAAAAAGCAGGGTTACCGAACGAATACTTCTGTTCAGTATTCACAATGGAAAAGCAGGGGGAAATACCTAATCCAGTCAATAGAAGCACTCTGGATAGGGGGGTTGATATTAGTCCTTTCACAGAAGAAAGGGTTCTGAAAGAACTCTTAAAACTGAAGGTGGATAAAGCAATGCGGCCTGATGGGATTCACCCCAGAATTTTAAAAGAACTAAGGGAAGAACTAGTAATACCACTGACTACCCTTTTTTAATAAATCATGGGAGTATGGTGTGGTACCTGAGGACTGGAGGAGGGTGGCTGTGATTCCCCTTCACAAAAGTGGGAGCAAGACAGAGGCAGGAAACTACAGACCTGTCAGTTTCACCTCAGTGGTAGGGAAAATGATGGAATCACTTCTGAAGGAACAATTTGTTGAGTACCTAGAGGCCAGTGGGGCACAGGACCCAAGGCAGCATGGATTCACAGTGGGAAGGTCATGTCAGACAAATCTAATTAATTTTTTTGACTGGGTGACCAAAGCAGTAGACCAGGGAGAGGCTGTGGACATGGCCTACCTAGACTTTAGCAAGGCATTTGACACAGTCCCGCACAAAAGATTAATAAACAAATTAGCCAGCCTGGGAGTGGGTCCTAGGGTGGTAGCCTGGGTAAAACACTGGTTGGACAACAGGACACAGCGGGTAATAGTAAATGGAGTCCACAGTGAAGAAAGGAGGGTTACTAGTGGGGTACCGCAGGGTTCAGTACTGGGGCCGATCCTTTTTAATGTCTTTATAAGTGACACTGCAGAGGGATTGGAAGGGAAAGTATGTCTCTTTGCAGATGACACAAAGATCTGCAACAGGGTTGATACACAAGGTGGGGTGGACAGGATGACAAGGGACTTGGCAAGGTTGGAGGAATGGTCAAATGTATGGCAGCTTAGATTCAATGCAAAGAAGTGCAAAGTAATGCACCAGGGAAACAAAAACCCAGAGGAAGAGTACATGATGGGGGGTGAGATACTGACAACAACAAAAATGGAAAGGGACCTGGGGGTAGTCATATCAGATGACCTAAAGGTGGGTCAGCAATGTGAGAAGGCAGTAAGGAGGGCTGGGGAGATACTGGGATGCATAGGGAGAGGCATCACCAGTAGAAAACAGGAAGTTGTTGGCCCTCTGTACAGACAGCTGGTAAGACCACATCTGGAGTACTGTGTACAGTTCTGGAGACCCCATCTCCGCAAAGACATAGACAGGGTTGAGGCTGTCCAGAGGAGGGCAACCAAAATGATGCAGGGTCTGCATCAGAAGACATATGAAGAAAGACTAAAGGAATTAAAGATGTATAGCCTCGAGGAAAGGAGGGAGAGGGGGGACATGATAGAAACTTTCAAATACCTCAAGGGAATCAATAAAGTCCAAGAGGGTAGCATCTTTCAGAAAAAGAGATGTGCAAAAACAAGGGGGCACAATTTGAAGATAGAGGGGGACGGCTCAGAGGTAATGTGAGGAAGTATTTCTTCACAGAGAGGGTTGAGGATACATGGAACAGCCTTCCTGAGGAGGTTGTAGAGTCAAAAACAGTGGGGGAATTCAAGAATGCATGGGACAGACATAAGACAATTCTAGTGGGGGGGTAGGAGGAAGTATGCTGTTGGTTAACTAGGATCTGCAGCGTATCCATCAGGTAGGGAAATGGGCAGACTAGGTGGGCCAAGCGGTCCTTATCTGCCGTCAAATTCTATGTGTCTATGTTTCTATGTTTACATAACAGTACATTTTAACAGGGCCTCTCTAGTCCCAGCCCCCCAGTCTCCCTCTGAGAACACAATTTTTTTTAAACACTTGACCCCCTAGTCTGGACTCTCCTGGGCTCCCACCATTCCTCCAAAACCAACATATTTTTTTTAACTACTTGGGCTCTAGGCACCCCTCCTCCCCAATCCGAGTGCACAATTTTTTCCTCCTGGGCTCCCACCCTCCCTCCAAGTCCAATCTAGATTTTTTAAAACAATTGCCCCTCTTACTTAGAGTCCCCCCTGGGCTGCCACCCTCCCTCCGAGAGGAACACAATTATTTAAAAACCACTTTCCCCCTCTCTCCTAGTCCAATACAGATTTTTAAACCACTTTCCCCTCTTACCTAGTCTCCCCCCCTGGTTTACCACCCTCCCTCTGAAAGGAACACATTTTTATGAAACCACTTGCCCTCTCACCTGGACCCTCCTGGGCTCCCACCCTCCCTTTCCAGATTTTTTAAAACAATCTCTTACCTGGACTCCATGGGGGCTGACACCCTCCCTTTAAAAGGAACACTATTTTTAAACCACATGCCTGCCCCTTACCTGCCACCCCCCACTGCCACACTCCCTCCAAGAGGAACATAAATGTTTTTTATCTATCCTCACCAGACACCCTCCAAACAGTAAGACCTGGAAACAAACAGCATACCTGGCAGTTAGTTGCAATGTTGAAGCAGCAGTAGTTGAAGCCAGGATCTGTAGCAGCTCTCCAGAAGGTAGCACAATGGGAAGGCTGGAAGGCTGGTGAGGAGAATTCAGCAGGAAAATTCCTTCTTCTCAGATGGGGGATGCCCACTGCTGCCAACTCCAAAGTGATTAAGCTCTTTATGAGTGTTCACAGCCAGCTAGCAGCCGGCAGCAGAGGTAGAACAGGCAGAAGTATCCCAGCAAGGTAGTCACGCCTCCAAGGTCGCTAGGTCATCGTTGGATTACTGAGTCTGGAGTCACAGGATTGGTACGTCAGACAAGACAGTTTACAGGTCATGCAGTAGGAGGTCACACACAGAACTCGAAAGAAAGACTCACAGCTCTGTATACCCCTCCCTGTCTGTGGCACTCATTTATATTTTGGTCAGGCAGATCTGAGGGGGAGAAAACAATTAAAAAAGGTGTCAGTACATGAACACAATGCAGGACATCCCATAGGCTCATCTGGTGTGTGACGCACATAGCCTGATGTCACTAGCACGTCACACACCAAATCAAACCTGGGGCACTTTTACTTCTTGGCACTTCAGAATGGTGGCAGCAATGGGGAACATCACAAACAGAACAGGACCCCATACACGGATCAGGAGGCACAGTGGACTGGTGGCAGCAAGGGGTAACATTGCGGACAGACCAGGACACTATAAATGAATTGGGAGGTGCAGTGGGCTGGCGGCATCAAAAGGCAACATCGCAGACCACAGCAGGGACCACACATGTGGATTGGGAGGTACAGTGGGAAAGAACAGGACCCCTAAAAGGTACAAAAAATAACAGGCTAAATAAATTTGTATTTTGTAGGTAGCGCAACATTTTGTGGAGGTGCAAAGAAATCGCGTGTTCCATGATTAAATCACGGCCGCAATTTTCCAGTGGCACTGGTAATAAGCTGTTGTTCCCACTGAGGAGGACACATCAGAGGATACAGGCAACAAGTCTATGTGAGCAAATGACTTATGAGAGTGTGAAAAAAAGCTGTATCCTCTCCCTGTTGGGTTTTTGTAGCTCCATATGTCTACTATGACATATGTATTCATCAGGTTTTCCAGGCCCTTAGTATTTTTTGATTTGGGAACTGGCTGGGGATTTGTTCTATCCAAAACACTGTCTAATCTGCAGTTTATATCTCCTTCCTATGACCCAGGGTTCCCACATACTGTGTCATCTCCAGGGCAACATCTGCAAAAAAAGGAGTCATCTTCTATGGACCCTGCATAGACAATAGATCCCAGGGTTGTATGGGGAATTCAGACAGACTAGATGGATCACTGGCTAGGCATGGATGGGTAGTAAAATACCCTTCTCTAAATATTACCCACAAGTACCTCTAAATGACCCTAAATTACCCTAAAAACACCCTAATGAAAAATAGGTAGTTTGTTAGGGGTAGGGTAGTTAATACCCTAATCATTCTTCTACCCTATTACCCTATCCTGACCATAACAAAAATTGTGAAAGACTGTTTTTCACTGTAGGCTGTATACTATTACACTGTTTGTTAGGTGACCCAATCCCTGTCATTTATTACTGTGACATAGTCAGCTACACTGACACTCTCTGCAGCAGGTAGTGAATTAAGCAATAAGGCACGAAAGGGCATTGGTTGTACTAGATTTACCCCAAGGTCAGGTGCACTGTAAGGCATGAGGTGAAGCCAAGTGCCTTCAGCCCCTGACTGTGGGGTAAACCTAGTACAACCAGCTGTCCCTGAAGTGCCTTACTGCATATATAAAAAATGGGCCCATAGGCAACTTTTAAAAAATGAACACTCTAAAAGTATTCAAAACCACAAAAAAAATTAAAAATGTTGCTAAATAACATAAAATAGTCCCTCCACAGATGTTTTTTACCTGTCAGTCATCTGCCTTTCTTCACATTCAGTACATTGTGTGATTGTTTACCATGGAATAGAATAATTTAGAAAATGGGCTTGAAAAATAAGCATGCTGATTGGCTGAAAGCCGTTATCAGCATGCATTTATTTTTCAATAGATGCCCGCTAACAAATAGGTGCCAGTTCAGGGTGTCCCATTACTTGTGGTATCCACGGGCATTCCAATTTTTGAATCTGAGCAGCTGCCATATTTTACCTCTCACTAAGCGAGCATTAAGTTGCGGCCGATTTCCCGGTGTCCATTTGGCTTATACCCTATCTCTTAGTCTCCCCCCCGGGAAAGATTAATTCAGCATTTTTAAATAATCACTGCTGTTAGTGATTTTGAAGCCAACTTCATTGTTCTAACTGTAGAATGGGGCAGAGACCACTAACTCTGTTCCAGTAACACACAGTAGTGGTTCAGGAGCTACTACGGTATCTGTCTCTGTCTCTCTCTCTCTCTCTCTCTCTCTCTCTCTCTCTCTCTCAGTCAAGTAGCAGCTGATCTCCCTCTGTTTCCCCCTGCCAAAATTAATACAAAATGTGTAGAATAATCACACTATTTGAAGAAAAGAACCGAGCGTAAAAATCAAAAACTGTAGAATGAGACTGACACCGCCAGTTCCGTTCCTGTCACACATATCAGTGGTACCGGAGATACCACGGTCTCGGTCTCATCTCTGTCTCTGTCAGTTTCAGTCAAGCAGCAGTGCTTAACTAAACCAAGACAGTGCCTCCTTATTTGTTATGAAAACTGAAAAATAAATTAAAAAACAATCACACTACCTAGCGCTCGCTGCTCTATAATGGTCTGTACCATATCAACTTTTTTGAACATTTTAACAGCACATGCCAGTCTCCCAAATGTGGTATTGAGCTCCAGCTGACACAGTAACAAAATCTCATGGTAAAAATCAAAAGCTTCCAAATTAATACATAAACAGATAAACAGTGAAACAAACCATATGTGTGTGTGTGTGTGTGTTGGGGGGGAGATCATGACAACCACTTGCAGCATCAAAACTATGGAGACTCAACTAGGACAAAAGTCCTTAGCTCAAAAAAGAAATACAAAAGTCTAATGCAGGTGGAGGAACTATTTTATTACAAAACAAAGTGAAATGCCAAACACTTTAACATGTAAACATAAAAATTATTTTTTATTCAAACATGTACAATACAGTGCCCATTTTCTAAGTGCAATAATAACCTCCAGAGTGGGCGGTATTGGAAAATACCAGACCTTCCAGGGGCTATAAGGCCCTCCGCCTGTGGCATCGGGCCTCATTACACCCCTGGGTGGTCTGGTATTTCCCATTACTACCCACCCTGTTGGGTATTATTGCTTACTCAAAGCTCTGCATTATTCCAGTAGTAGAATGCCCCCCACCCACCCACCACACACACACACACACACACACACACATGGAATGGTAACATGGAATATATGAATTCAGAATTCTTCAGAGTTCCACTGGCATTCACAGACAGGCACACACAAGCCTCAAGTGGAGCCAGAACCTCAATTTTATCTATTGCCAGTTAAGGAGCAGTGAGTTCTCTGGCAAACTGGGAGGGATAGGAGGGGGATTTTTCATGCTCATCAAAGAAACACAAACAATGAAAACTCTGAATAGTACTTGATTATTTAAATTTGTATATGTGTGTGAGGAGGGGCTCTTGAGTGAAAATAACATTACATTATTTATTTACTTTATTTAATTTAATGGACTTTTATTTTTAGGGCTTGTTGATGTCTTTTATATATGAGTAAAAGTTGCAGCCATATTTGTGATGGAAATTAGGAAGTAAGAAGCATATGAATTATATGAGTTGCCCTGGTTGTCAGGGACTTGTTTTTAGCCATTGGTGGTGCTCCCTTACTGCCATGACTAGAAACAAGTCTTAGCCAATCAGGACACAGGAATTTCCTTTTCCATTTTATATACAATATCCTTTTACAGCTGTATTACACTGTTTGTTAGGTTTCCAAAAATTATAGCCATGGCGGGCATTGCTGATGTAGATATGAGAGGCACAGCTCCTGTGAGTGAGCCTGCTGCTGTTTCCCAAAAATTATACCCATGGCAGGCATAACTGACGTAGGTACAAGAGGCGCAACTGCTCTGAGTGAGCCTGCTGCTCTTCCCAAAAATTATACCCATGGCGGGCATTGCTGAGGCAGGTATGAGAGGCACAGCTCCTGTGAATGAGCCTGCTGCTGTTTCAAAAAATTATACCTATGGTGGGCATTGCTGGGGTAGGTACGAGAGGTGCAGCTGCTCTGATTAAGCCTGCTGCTCTTCCCAAAAATTATACCCATGGTTGGCATAGCAGACATGGGTACGAGAGGTGCAGCTGGTCTGATTGAGCCTGCTGCTGTTTCCAAAAATTATACCCATGGAGGGCATTGCTGATGCGGGTACGAGAAGTACAACTGATCTGAGGGAGGCTGCTGCTGTTTCAAAAAAATTATACCCATGGCAGGCATCATACAAACTGATAATTGACAAAACTAAGAGTAGTGTGGCACATGTGACTGGCATGGTGGCAGTGTTGAGGCAGGGATCTAGCAATGTAGCCAACACATAGGTGTTATTCTTAAACATGCCATTTATTCACTGATTAGTCGACAGGCTGAGACTCAAGTCATCTGCCAGCATAACAGTGGTGGTGTCTTCTTTTGACTGAAAATATTTCTTTATGTCATCAAGGGAAACATGAAGAAATCTTATTTGAGGAAGAATTTTACTCAGTTGCACTGTTTGCACTGACATCACATGTGGCAGCCTCAAATGTCTCCAATAAGGTGACCAAAGATTTAAGTAGACTCCAACTTCTGGAACTGAGCATGATGACTACTTTACCTATTTGATTCTGCATGGTGTAGTCATGTACAACAGATTTTTTTCTATTCAAGAAGCCTTTCCAATATGTACAATGTTGAATTCCAGTGGGTTGGAACTTCCTGCTTTAATGTATGCAAGGGTAACTTGTTTGACCTCTGCAACCCCTTCAGGATTTTTTGTGCTTTCACAGAGTGGCTGAAATGCCCACATATTTTCCTAGCAAGACCTAACAGGTTTTCAACATTTCTGTTTCTATTCAACAAATTATGGCCGAGAGGATTTAAACAATGTGCAAAACACGGTATGCGTTGGTAGTTGCAATTTCTAACAGCTTTGACTGTGTTGGCACCATTATCTGACACTATGAACCCTGGAGATAAGGAATATGGAGTCAGCCATTTCTGGAATTGTTTTTCCAGCTCCTGCAAAATATTCACAGCAGTGTGGTTTTCCTCAAAAATGGTGAGACATAATACAGCTTGTTTCCTATTGCTTATGGTAGAGTGGGGATTATTACTTTCTGACTGAAAACTTGACCAATGAGCTGTAACAGTCATGTAATCAGTTGTTTGATTTAATGATCCATATATCATGTGAACCTGCTTCTCCTCAGAGAGTTTCAACTGCTTAATGACTTCAGTACACAACAAGTCATTCAACTGTGCAACAGGGAAATACAACAAAACAGCTCCCAACTGTGTTTTGTAGTATGCCCAATTCAAATGACCAATAGACAGCAGAAAAAATCAGCACCACTTGAGATAGGTCAGTTGCACCTGCCTCTAACTCTCCACCCCTCCAGGTCTAACACCTTGTCTGCTGTCCCGCATGTCTAAGCTTGACCTACTTGTAGCCCTTATATAAATAAGCACTTAATCTTGCTCCTCATTTTATGTTGTTGTAAACTATTTTCTGTTGTCTTTCTCTGCCCCGGAGCCTGTGTGTTCTGTCAGGGTCTACTAGCTGACTCTGTTCTACTGCTATTCTCCCTACATGGAATTTTTACTATTAATCTTTGCATGTAGTCCTTAGTGTTCTCTGTTCTCACTGATACACCTCTCCTAATTTTATGCTAAAGTGCTGTGTAAATTCCTTTATTTGTATGTGTCCCTATAATTCATACAAACTGCTACTGCTAAAGTGACAAATGTCCTATATGTATGTTGCTTCCATGTATGTTTTCGGAGCATTTGTACTGCTGTACACTATAGGTCATCCATAAGGTCACCGTAAATGTTGTAACTACCTACTTTGTAAACTATGCTTTATACGTTATGTGTGAATTGGTTGTACAATATCCTACTATGTAACTCCCTCTCCCCTCTCCCCCAGGTCGTACTGGAAGACGAGCAACTTGTTGTTCAGAGTACCTTACCTGGTGAAACTTTTCAATAAATAAAGAAATAGCTCACAACATATAAGCCTTTAATATTAAAATGTAGAAACCACCACAAACAACAAGTACAGCATCAGGAAAGAATGAAACCGCTACCAGTTTCACACTAGTGGTGCGTCATCAGGAAGTACAGCCAATCCAAACCACAGGACATAAATACAAAATTCTTAAAGTGACAGTGTCTGTGAAAGTGCTCAATAAAATACCAACGTGCATGGTGCTAAAGTGCAGATCAACCATATAAATACAATAACTTTTTCAAAATACCTGAATTTTGCAAAATAATCCCATTGTAACCACAGCAAAGAATGAACAATATTTAATGTGGAACAGCCTTTTTTGAGAAATATGTTTGACAGGGAATGGTGTACAGTGATTCAGTCTGGTTCATGAACTTGAGGAAACCTTTTGGGCAACAAAAGCAAAAAGGAGTTGACAATCAGTTAACAGCTCTGCAAAAGCTCTGTTTAACAGCTGGCATGTTTGATGCTTGTGGGTAAATTTTGATGTCCTTGCAACACTTTCTTTCAATGTTAGTTGACGAGGTATTTTTCATTTTTGGCAGAATGTATTTTTCACTCCTTTGTCATGTGGAGAACTGCTTTGGGATTTTCCAGTACTTGATGGTGTCAGAAAACAATCTTTGTTTATCCGGGAAGACTGCAAGCACACATGAAGAGATTCGGTATCACTTACTGCTTCCATTTGTATATTTTTATTTGCACGCCTGTTTTTACATGTTTAGAAAAAGAATCCCAGGATCTTGCCTCCTGTGTGTTTTCACCTGATTTCTTCATGGTCCATGATGCCAGTTGAGATGGTCAGCACTATGTACCCAAACTGATGAGATATCAGCAAGTTGTTCTGCCATTTCTCCAGATCTGTCAGTTGAACATCAAATCTCGAGCTGATAACTCCACACTTGTTCAGCCTATCAGTGAGATTAACAACCATATTCCTGGCTCTGTGATTGTCGATAATCTCAAACTCATCAATGTAGTCGTGCTTCATCATTACAGTCAAAAATCTCATGATTCTTATTTCCCACCCAACTTGTCTGGTAATACTGTATGTGAGGCTTTTATTTATGAGCTGGCCCTACTTATCAATATATACAAACAGCATTCAGGGGTTGTTCCCCCTGAACAAGCCATGATTAACTTCTCTAGAAGAGCTCATTGCTCTTATATCATGCAACAGAATTCTGAGGATCAGTGCCATTGAGGTTGCCCTGACTAATATGACTCACAGATTCATACTGACTGCATTTTGCGGAATTATATTTGTTTTATTGTTCTTAGATTTAATATTCAGTAGTAGTGTAGCCGACCCCCTTTCTCATCTGTCTAGGGGCCGATGTTCCCAAGTAAGATGGCCACATCATAGATTCTCTCCAAACATGCTCCCAATCAAAACTTCATTAAGAAAATTAAAAATGGATTTTACCAGGCAGATGCAGACCCTTCGGCCCCCCAACTGTCCAGAAGGAGAAATCACAGTTCATTAAGGATGTCACTTTCTCTCCTCCTGCCCCAGGGTCCCAATAACTCAGGATCGAAAAATGCTTCAACCACCTTGGGGGGGGGGGGGGCGGAGGCTCATGGAGTAATTTCATTAGAAAAAGAAGATCAAACATGGAGACTGAACTCTAACACCAATCAAATGTATTCTCCTGGGCCCCCAAACATTTTAGGGGGGGTCCAGGAGTCCCTTTTGCGTAGCTGTACAGAGACTACAGCTCCATGGGGCTTAACCTTTGTACAAATGCAAAGGGAGAGGGGAATCCCCAAGAAGGCAGAAATTCAGACAGGCAGAATGTTACCTCAGCACAATCACAAATGGACAGATCACTTTCACTAATGCCAGAAAATTCATGAACCAAAAGTGTGAAGCTCCCATACTCACTGGCACTGGGAAGTACCCTGAAGAGCTGCAACTTCACTCATTTTTCCCAAGGGAATACCACCCTCTTCTCTCTCTAGAGCGCCCCTTCCTCAAGTGAGCCAATCCTTCTCCCTGAGAGGCGAAAGGCTTCTCAAACTCCATTTCCAGGCTATTTCTTTAGCCCCAGGGACATGGAGGGTGCAGCCTGCTAAACCCAGCAGCCACCCCTTTCTCCTCCATTACCACACTGCTGCCCTTGGCGGGCCTGAACACCTGGCCCCAAAACTCTGATGACCCTGCAATATCTCCCTTGCTCCTGCAACACTGCTTTCCTCCTGCAAGATTTCTTTCTGCATGGTAAACTCCGCTGGCCAGAGTTTCAGCCCCCCCAATTCTCCTCTTGTGCTCGAATGGAGGTAACTGGCATGGGGAACCCCTAAGGCCTCTTACAGCTCACCCAGGCAAATTCATCCAACTGCCCTGAGACCTGTCTCTCCAAACAGGCCCCATTTGGGTAAAGGCTCCTCAGCCCCATCGCTACCCAGCCTGAGCCGCCCTGCCACCCGGGAAAAAGGAAGACTGCTGTCACCGGTCTCCTCCTGTGGGGGCCCTGCCACAGCTCCTACAGCCCTGACAGCCCAGGCCTTTATACTTCTTCCATGAGCCCCCTAAATGTCCCCCCTGAGCCTAGCCTACCCGACACCACCTATACTACTGGGTTCTCTCACTTACCAGACCCCAGGAGACCCAGAGTCCAATGACCAAATGCTGAGACTACCTACCACAACCCATGGAATGCTCAGCCCAGGACCCGGGGCTTCGCCACTGCAATGCTGTCCTGTCTAAATGAAGGGGGGTTCCCCCCTTCACACTGCCTTAGCAGTGCCCAGCCATATTCTACCTCACTGTTTTCCTTCTCCCAACTCCACTTCAACTTCCTCTCTACTACTATTTAATGAAAACCTCTGCTGCCCCTAAGTGGTGGCCAGAAGGAAATCTCCACTCTCCCATGCACTCACAGCTACCTAACCTAGGGGAGAAATTTAGTGGACTAAAAATGTGGGGGGCAAGACTAAGGCCCTAAAGTGGGAAATAAGTCCCCTCAAATTTAAGGGGGGTTTACAGTAGTAATAGTCATTCAGTACAGTGTAACATAGGTGCATTGTTGTTTTGGTCATATAGTTATATAAGCATTGTTATGTCATTTTATTTTGTTTTATTTTATGCTTTTAAAATCATACTAGGTACACTTTTTGGGTTCAATGGTTTATTGTTCGGCTGTTCAGGCCATTACAATTTGACATAAAAAAATGTACAGAATATAACATACAGTATATACACTATTATAAAGGATTTCCTTCCAAATACTTCTACATACCTATTATATATTAAAAAAGTATGCCAAACCAATATTTATATCTATATTTAAAATCCTAAAGTCTTAGGCATCATTTGAATCCTATTTTCATTGACTATGCATGTAACTAATTGCATTTTAACCTTTTCATTACTTAATAAAGGACTCTTGAGCTATGATGGGCCATCCCAGTAGGGAAAGGAAAGACAAAATCAAAAGGCCTCAATGTGCGGTGAATCTGGGCATATCTTATTTGGGAACTCCTTCAGGGACTTATTACTCCCAATAATCAACTCATTCTCTGCGGCAGGTCATCAGTGTGAGAATGAGGGATGAGATCAGGTCACACCATTATGATCATAAGATCTGAATTCTGAATCAGTACACAGAGTTACTCTGACTCCGAAGAAAAAACTAGTAGACTGTGTTCATTTCATTCAAAATAAGCCTACTTGTATGGTCAGTGGGATCCAACAGTGCAGGGAGTATCACCCGGGTACCGTGCAGTGCATGCTGCTCTGTACCCTAGTTTTTGACTCCCCAGCAGACAGATCCCTCCAGCCAATACTTGTGGCGTTAAGTACAGGGTCCTACAAACAGCACTTATAGTAAATTCCAGGTAATTTTATCCTGCAGATATATAGACCCATTATTCGGCCAGATGACGGGTGACAACCGATCTCAAACTCCCCCAGTATCTCCTAACATCCATCAACAGGAAAATGCTAATTATAGGAAAAGCAAGACTCCCTAGGAGACCCTTATAATCCCTCAGCATTTGTTGCATTCGATTCAGTCTGACTTTGGCATTTTTCTCCTATAACAAACATATACTGGTACATATATAGCAAAACCAAAGCAGTCAAATAAGTTTCCGATAGTCAAATGTTATTGGCCTCAGGTAAGTAAAAGGAGCAAAACGGCTCCACTGTTAAGAGTCCAAAACAGCTCATCTGTAATAAGGAGGCCTGACTTTTTTTAAAAGTAAACACTCTGGGACTTAACAGTTTGCTGTAAATTCTTTCAAAGTGCCAGAACTTATGAAAACCTTGCAAACCCATCTTAAACCAGAAATCTAGGAGTCTAAATCTCTCCTGCAAGGCCGCATACTCTTTACTTCAGTTTGGTTTTCAAAATGTTCTTTAACCTGGGACTTTGTCTTTATATGACTCCCTTTCCAGCTCCAGAAAATGACTGCAGCTATACATCCCCACCCCATTCAATTCCTGACTCTCCTATATCCATCCAATATGGCTATTATAATGGTATTTGTTCTTATAATATCTCACTCCACTTTCGCTTCCTGAATTGCTGCCAAATGGCTTTATGTATTGCATTTGCTTATTGTTCTATGTTATACATTATTGTTGAATCCGTTGTACTTATTGTCTTTCTCCTGCCTACACTGTATTATTATTATTATTATCTAAGCTTTTACTGTTTAGGATTTTTCTGTCTTCGTTAAACAAATGTTTTGTTTCTGTAAACTCCCGGGTCATGCCTGAAAACAGTCATTTCTATGGCTAGCGCACCTTACCTGGTCAACAAAAACGAAATAAATAAATATACCTGAAAATTAAGCGAAAACAAGACTCTCCACTGAGCGCAATAACTTTGAGAGTATCATACTGAAGTCATCAACAAGCAAGCCCCCGAGGCAATGTTAGTATACCATTTCTCAGGCAAAATAAGCCTGTCAGCACCAAAAAGTGCTTTAATCAGCCAGGGTATCCTCTTTTCCTCTCCTGGGCATCCAATTTCAGGTGCGATAAATCTTCTTTATGTGCACACCTCTCCAGCACTTAATATGGATTCTGCAAAGACAGTGACTTCTTTCAACACACCGACTATCACTCTGCAGCCGCAAAAACACACACGGCGGAGAAGAGAAGCACTACATCCTTTTAAACACAACTCCCACTGTCAGAAGAGCTTTTAACAGATACACAGAGCAGGAACAAAACAATAAAAGCTCCACTTGAGTGGCTCATAGCCTGCACGAAGAAAAAATCTGTTGCCGGTTAAATACAAAGCTGACCAGCAGCATGCTACAATGTACTTAGAACTACAGTGTCTATAAGCATAGCAGTGCTTTAACTTCAATATGATAAGTTGAGTGCAATTTAAACATAGTTTCATTCACCAATGTAAAATAAATAAAAAATGTGGCTTTTTTTGCAGAAAAATTTACAAGCAGATGCACATCAGAGCTGGAGCTTCAGCAAGGAGCGGAGCAGTTTTGTGGCCATCTTGCTGCTCTGCGCCTCTCCCAAGTTTCAAAATATCAGTGCTCAGAACAACCTGTAAGAACCAAATACTTTTTGGGTTAAACATGCTCTCTATAGGGGTACATTTCCTTAAAATGTTTTTCAGTATAGAAATACTATACTCTGTGAACAGGGTAATGTTAGTTAGCATACAGACTTATGGACCTATAAGCTCTGCATCTGGAGATTTTATTTTTTCCATGGGTCTAAAAAGAGGTTCTTTCTTCATCAGGGCCTCTGGGACACTCACCATGTATGGTGCCAATGTTTTACCAAGAGTCAATCAGTATAGGGTCAAATCTGCATGATGGATAACAAAGTAACTGTCAAGTGTATATCTTGGAATATGAAGGGGCTGGGTATGCCAATCAGAAGGAAATAAAAAATTCATAACTTCGTAACCTTAGGGCAGACATTGCTCTGGTGCAGGAAACCCACTTACTAAACAGTGAAGTGGTTAAATTAAGGAGGTCATGGGTTTGGAAGGTTCTTCATAATTCTGTTAGTAAAAAATGGAAAGGTCTGGCCATACTTATTTTTTATTTATTTATTTATTTATTTAAGAATCAGTTTACAACCTTTGAGCCAGAGACTCGTTTACAAAGGTACTTCGTCACATAAAGACATACATTGCGTTTCGGTTACATAGCAAAGATTTGCCAAAAATCAATAGGCATTCACCAGAGGTGCCACGTCACATTGTGGTCAGACAGATACAGTTGGGTACAGACAGATACAATTGGGTACAGGTACAGGGTACATGTGTAATCGATAACAGGTATTAAACAAGTCGGTATCAAGTGAGCATTCTGGTAGATAAACATTGAAACAGCTGGCACTGGCCAGGTTAAACCTAGGCATGGTGTACAGGGAAGTGGTGGAGGGGATGGTTGGGTGGAGAGCTGCCCGGGGGGCATTGTCAAAAGAAAAGGAGGTGGAGGCTATGTTCAGAGACAGGAGCAGTTACGAGTGCTGAAGATGTGGTTCTGAAGTGCGGTTTTGAATGTGGAGATGGTGATGGCATTGGTGATGGTGGCAGGGAGAGAGTTAAACCAGGTTGGGGCTCTATAGCTGAAGGACCTCTGGCCATGGCTGGTTCTTGTTCTGGGGATCTTTAGAGTGGTCTTGTAGGAAGACCATGTTGCAATGGTGGGAGGGCTCTGGTGGATGGATGCCGTTACCCCAGGAGGGGAGAGCCCGAGTAGGGTTTTTTTGGTGAGGAGACAGGTCTGGTATCGGAGCCGTTCATCCAGGGTAAGCAGGTTAGCATCGACATATAGCTGACAGGTGTGTGTGAGCCTGGGGGCACCAGTAATCAATCTGCATGCTTTATTCAGGGTTAGGTGAATTTTGTTGAGTGCAGTGGCGTCGGCGCACGTATACTGGTAGACCATAGTCTACAAGGACAGAGCAGACGATGTAACAGCTAGCGGAGGAGGCATTTGGGAAGGCAGGTTTATGGCGGAATAGGATGCCAAGCCGTGTGTTGGTGGCGGATGTTAGGGCGTCGATGTGGGTGTGAAATGTGAGGGCTGAATCAAGGTAACCCAAGGTATTTGTAAGGAGCAGACTTGTTCAGTGGTTGGTTGGTGCTTGGAAGGATATAGAGTGGGTGGTTGCTAGCTTTGTTTTGGGGTGTGAAAGAGCATAGTTTTGGTTTTCTTAAGATTCATGAGAGTCTGCGCTCCTCAAACCAAGCCTCGGCACTGTTAAAGGACTGCTGTAGGAGTCCTGTAGGAGATGGATTACGGGTGGCAAAGGACAGCATCGTCTGCATACAGCAGAATTTTGCCAGAGCATGCACTGGGCAGGGTGTTCAGATACAGCGAGAAGAGAAGGGGGCCCAGGATGGAGCCTTGGGGGACCCCAGAGAGAATGGGACGGGTATCGGAGAGTGTGCTATTAATCTTGACACACTGGAATCGAGTGTCAAGATAGCTAGCACACCATGCCAGGGGGCCAGCCGAGAGACCAGTGAGGCAGAGTGCATTCAGCAGCAGTGGATGGGAGACAGTGTCGAAAGCCTTTGAGAGGTCAATGAACACTGCACCAGCTAGGGAGCTGGTATCCAAGGAGGAGTGTAGGAAGTTGGAGAATTCAATAAGGGCAGTGCTGGTACTGTGACCCACACGGAAGCCATGTTGCTCTGGGCATAAGATGTTATGCTTAGCCAGATAATCAGTGATTTGAATGGCCACCACTTTCTCCAGGGCTTTAGAGAGGGAGGAAGGATGGAGATTGGCCAGTAGTTGTTGGCGATGACCTGTCGCCTCCTTTATGAATAGGTGTGATAATGGCTGTTTTCAAGCTGTGGGGAATGTCCCAGGCAGAGTGACTGGTTAATTAGGCTTGTGAGAGGTGCAAGGACCTCATCTAGCACCAGCCTGAGGATGCTGGGGTCCAGTGAGTCACTGCCGGGATTGTTGCCATTGAGAGCTTTGATTAGGATGGGTCTGGCTTCCTGGGTGGAAATCTTTCGCAGGAGGAAGCTGGGGTGCTGGAGGACAGGGGGAGTTTGGCTGGGGGGAGGGTCAAAGAAATTACTAGGGAGGACTGAGCTAAGGTCAGTGAAAGTGGTGTTGAACCAGTTAGCTATGGTGGCAGGCTCGGTGGAGGTTGTGCCATTTCTAGTGAGCTGGGATGGGGCAGGGGCAAGCTTTACCATTGAGTTGCTTAATATTATCCCAGAAGGTCCGGGCTGAGTCCCAGGAGGAGGTAAGGAGGCCTGGTAATGGTCTGCCTTGGCTTTCCTGATGGCCCATGAGCATTTATTTCGGGCTGCATTGTATGCTTGCCTATCAGACAGACGACCTGTTTCAGTGGCAAGGTGCCAGAGGTTATCCCGGTCTCTAAGTAATTGTAGGAGGGCCGGGCTAACCCAGGGTGCGTTCTGTTTCTTGGACCGGGTTTTGGTTAAGGGTGCAAAGAGATCACAGGCCATGTTGAAGGTGTGAGTGAAAAAGGTGAGGGCAGTATCAATGTTGGTTGCCTGCTGAATGGGGGACCAGTCTATGTGGGTGAGGAGTGCCTTAAGTTTCTTCAGCCCACCAGGGCGGAGGCGCCTGCGGAGGGTGGTCTGGGCTTTGGGTTTGGGATTGGGGGCTACCCAGTGGAATAGGATAGGGGAGTGGTCACTCAGGGAGTCTGGGAGGACCTGGATGTTTTGGATTTTATGGGGTCGGTTAGTTATAATAACATCCAGCAGGGTGCTGGTACCACTCTTAGGTTAAGTCTCGTGGGCTGGGTGACAGGTTGTGTCATATCTTGGGTGGCAAATGAGTCTCTGGTGGTGGATGAGGAGGTGCTGAGCCAATTTACATGGGTCCCCACTAGGATTTGTTCTGCCTTATGGTGGAGGTGGCCAGGTAGTCCGTTAAAGATATCAGGGCTGGGTGCTGGTTCTTTGGGGAACGTAGGCTGTGGTGAGATAGAGAGGGCTCCTAGAGGGGTCTGGGGTGAGTCTGAGGGTAAGGGCCTGGGCCCCATTTGTGAGGGCAGGGGTGGGGAGTGCGTGTCCAGGTATTGTGTCCCTGGTGTAGATTGCACAGCCTCCCCCTCATTTGCCTACTCGGTCCTCCCGGTATAAGGTATAGCCTGGGAGGGAGACAAATGAGTCTGGAGTTGATTTGGACAGCCAGGTTTCAACCAGGGCTATGATGTCTGGTTGGTGAGCCAAGGCCCAGCACTGTAGGGTGTCAAATTTCTTTAGCAGGCTGCATATATTCATGGAGGCTACTCGAAGACCAGTAGTAAATCACTTAACGTTACACCACTAGTTCACCGGGTAGCTCTTAATGGGGAAGATGACAAATTCTAGGAGAATCAATAGATGATACAGAATTAACCATTTGTAACATTTATGCTCCTAATGGGGAGTCTAGTGCTTTATTTTAGAAATATTTGACGAAATCAGTAAAACCTCTGGTAATAATATCGTGGTGGGTGGTGACTTTAACATCATGATAGATCATCAGACAAACAGAAGTAACCCAAATAGCACTGAGACCAACCTTAAAGCTAGGAAGATGATAAGGAATAGAATGAAGGATTAGGCCTATCCAATGCATGATGGCTGATGTACCTCGACAAAAAAAATTATTCTTTTTACTCTAATAGGCATGATACTTACAGTAGAATTGATATGATTTTGTTGTCCATTGGTCTGCTTAATGACATGGTTAAAGCTGACAATGGTACAATTTTAATGTCAGATCATGCTCCTGTTTCAGTCATTTTGAATTTAGATCCTAATTCTGCAAGATCTTTCCTCTGGAGATTTAATTGCTTACTACTCAATGATACCCAATTCAAGCTCTGGATTATTAAGGAAACTAAACTGTTTTTCGACCTTAATGAAAATGGGGAAACATCATATACCATACTTTGGGAGGCCTTGAAGGCCTATATTAGAGGTAGGATATTAAGCTATTCCTCTTACAAAAGGAAAGAGAGAGAGCAAAATCACTTACCCAAAAAGAGAAGGAACCACAGGAGAAAATGCATAAACAAAATAATGGGAAAAATACGAGCTTTGATCATGAAGATCATTCTTGTATGGTATGAGATCAATAAAGTGCATACTGGGAAAGCTGAATTTGCATTGTTTAGAACACAACAGAATTATTGGGAATCTGGTGAGAAGGCTGGCAGATTGTTGGCCTACAGGCTTAAACAAGATAAAAACAGGAACAATATACAGGGTATTATGAATGGATCTAAGAATACTTTCACCAACACTAAAGATAACAATGTTTTTCTAAAATGTTATAAAGATTTGTATAGGAGTAAATGTATTAAAAATTTGGACTTGATCAGGCACTTGCTGTCTATGACCAAACTGCCAAATATTTCAGAGCCAGAACAACAAGATTTAGACAAGGATATTTCTCTTAATGAGATTAAAGGATCAGTTAATGACATGCCTAACACTAAGGCTCCAGTGTCAGACGGTTTGCCAGCTGAACTGTATGGACTTTTAAATGATGATGTGTGTCCGGTGCTCCAGAAGGTTTATGCAGCTGCTGAAAATAATAAGGGTTTACCCTCAACAATTTCAGAAGCTATTATAACAGTTTTCCTAAAAAAAGGCAAAAAACCCTTGACCCAGCCAGTTCTTGCCCAATCTATTTGTTAAATACTGATTGTAAGATTTGGGCAAAGATTCTAGCTAACAGATTACAGAACATACTTGCATGTCATATACATGGAGATCAGATGGGTTTTATTAAAGGGAGGGCTAGTTTTGAGAAAGTACTGGATGGCATATAAGGATCTGGATGAGTCTATATTGTTATCATTAGACACCCATAAAGTGTTTGACTCAATCGAATGGTGCTATCTTTATGGAGATCTGAGTAATTGTGGTTTGGGTGCTAGGTGTATCTCATGGGTGGCTATCATATACTGAGCTCCTACTACAAGAATTTGCACTAACAGAATTATTTCTGAGAAATTTTTGCTAGAAAGAGGAACAAGACAAGGGTGCCCTCTTTCTCCACTCCTATTTATTTTAGCAGTAGAGCCTCTCCTTTGCCTAATCAGACAAAACAACACCATTACTGGTATTAAATTTGGTAAACTTGAACACAAAATAGTCGCTTAAGAGGACAATTTACTTTTATCCCTATCTAACCCACATTGATCTCTCAAACCCACTATGGAGCTCCTGGAAGAGTTCAGGTTAATGTCTAATTTGGCTATTAACTAGTCAAAGTCAGAGGTGCTGCCCCTAAATGGCAATAAGGAAAATCTTAAAATGTTATGTCATAACAACAATCTAAAATGGAAGGGGAACTTTATTGAATATTTGGGAATCCTGATTCCATGTAAGCTTGAAAGGTTAGTGGATACTAAAATGAAGCCTATACTAGAGGAAATGAATATTAACTTACAGAAATGGGGTAACTCAATCTATTGCTTTGGGGCAAAGCTAACACACTTAAAATGATGTGGGCACCCCAAATCTTCTATCTGTTAAACAATATACCTATGTATATCCAGCTGATCTGGTTTAAAAAAAATTGATTCTCACATCAGAGCTTTGCTATGGGAGGGGGAAAAAGGCAAGGCTGAGTCTGGGGAAATTAAAGAAACATTGGAAGCAAGGGGGTATGGGCCTTCCAGAATTTAGACATTACCAGAAAGCTTTTCTATTTAGACAAATTTGCCATTGGTTTCTGCCAAATAATAGTGCGCCTGCATGGGTTAAATATGAGAAATCTATAATTAGCCCATATTCATTGCAACATACAATTTTAGATATTTTCCAGCCTATATAGAGTACCAACAATTTTTGAAGAATTTTGCTAGATCTGTAAAGTACTTTGTTAATTATTTATTCATCCCCTTATTCCCTCCTGCATATAATCTCATATGGAGAAACCCAAACATTAGATATGGAGGAAGCGGTTTGGTTAACCCAATATGGGAAATAAAAAGGAATTTCATTACTTGTCGATGTACTAGATCCCCAAATGGGAGTTCTCAGATGATTCATTGAACTGAAGGAGATCTATGGTTTGCCCTACATGCAGTTTTATTCTTTTCTACAGATGAGAGATGCACTGAAAGACGTTTTGGATGTTAACTTAGCTGTCCCAATATCAAAAGAATTTGAGAGTTTGAACACATTGGCTACAAGTAAAGGAGGTGCTGGGAAACTATATAAGCTTTCTATTAATGCGGGATCTGACCTTAATTGCATAACCAAGGCAACCTGGGAGGACAGCATAGGTCATGCAATCCCTAAGACATCGTGGGAATTTATGTGGTGTAATGCTTATAAATCTAGTATGGACATGCAAGGTCATCTAGTCCAATTTAAATTACTTCATAATTGGTACTATACCCTGGAGAAAATGCACAAGCTTGTTCTATCCCCAGATAATAAATGCTGGAGGTGTGGTTCTGCAGGTGCAGACCTACTCCATATGGCTCTATGATGCCAGTTTGACAATTATAGAGTCGACCAACATCACCGTGATGGATTTATGTCAACCGCAAGTTCTAGTTGACATAAATCTGGCAGGAAACCCCAGTCTTTTTTCTATCAGTGGGCTTTGCTTCCCCAAACCCCCCAGCACCCCCTAAACTAAAGGATTCCAACTCTGAGTCAGAGTTGGTTTGGGAAGGGGGTGCAGGACTGGGAGACAGAGTGCTGGGGTCTCAGGCGGACCACTACAGCAAACTGTCGATGTTGTCAGCATTGACGTGTTCACTGTAATGGTGTTGGTATACAGTCGGCATACCATTCCATATGATGTGGGAATGCGCGTTGCTTTGACTTTATTGGGTAACTATTTGAAAAGCATGCGATCATGTCCTTCAGATTTCTGTGCCATTTAAGCCTGAAATTGTTTTTTTGGGTGACACAAGCACTCTAATGTTCATGCAGAACCAGGGTTATATGGCTATATCTCAGCAGCCCCATCAATAGCCGGGCTGCAGTGTTTTGCAGCAGCTGCAAGCGCCTCAGCGCACCCCCAGAGGCCCCAAGGTACAGTGCATTACAGTAGTCAAGCCTCAAGGTGACAAACGCATGTATTAGAGTGGCCAAATCTTCAGAAGGAACAAGGGATTTAATTTGTGGGATGTTGCGGTGATGGTAAAATCCAACATGGACAATAGCTGACACCTGAGAATCAAGAGTCAGACTGCTGTCCATAACAACACACACATTCATAACCTTAGGGGAGGCCTCAAGTTTAGTCAGGCCTTAAGAGAGAAAAGATAGCTTATGCTAGCTTCCTTGTGCCTTAAATGTCTGATTCTATGTTATGGAAGGGTGAAACTCCCCCTAATTTAGAGGATTGGTCTAAGGCCTTGTCTATGGTGCCTTTTTAAGGAACATCTAAATTACATGAATGCTAAGATCATTTATAAATACAGTGTAGTAGATAGTAGCAGTAGTAGTATAGATTCTATTTATTTTGGGCGCTCTTCCCCAAAGACTCATGGTGCCCTTACAGATACAGGACAGGCAGTTGATCTAACACACAATCTTAAAACATACTTAATCACATCAATAAAAACAGTTCCAATATATTTCTCAGAGATAAATCACTAAAATATATAAATAATAATACTACTATTTGGGATCCAAAGGCTGCTAAGAAAAGAAAGGTTTTTAAATCCTTTTAAAAACTCTCAAGGGAGGGTGTCTCCCAGAGATGGCCTGGCAAGGAATTCCAGAGAATCAGGGTGGCAACCTCAAATGCTCTGTCTCCAGATGATTTTAGTCTTGCCTTGGGTACCTCCAGGAAGGCTTCCGCTGCTGATCTAAGGGGACGTCTCGGGTGTAGGGATGCAGGAGCTCTTTCAGATACCCTGGGCCCAAATCATGTAGGGTCTTATCGCTTAAAAGACCTATTTTAAAGTAGATGCACCAATGCACCAGCAGCCAGTGTAGTTCATGCAGAACCAGGGTTATATGCCTAGATCTCAGCAGCCCCATCAATAGCCAGGATGCAGTGTTCTGCAGCAGCTGCAAGCGCCTCAGTGCACCCCCAGTGGCCCCAAGGTAGAGTGCATTACAGTAGTCGAGCCTCAAGGTGACAAACACAAGTATTAGAGTGGCCAAATCTTCAGGAGGGACAAGGGATTTAATTTGTGGGATGTTGCAGAGATGGTAAAATCCAACATGGACAACGTCCGACACCTGAGAATCAAGAGTCAGACCACTGTTCATAACAACACCCACATTCTTAATCTTAGGGGAGGCCTCAAGTTTAGTTGGGCCAATAAAAAACCTTAAACTTTCCCCAGAAGCCCGCACTCCTCCCTTTTCAACCTGGCTCCACCACTAATACTTCGGTCTTACCCAGGTTGAGCCCCAACCAGTTAGATGATATCCAAGCCCAGGATCTCAGCCAGGCATTTATTCAGCACGTTGACAGCATCAGATCTTCTGGGTTTGAAGGGCAAGTAGAGCTGAGTATCATCAGCATAGCAGTGAAAACTAAGCTCATACCACCTAATGACCTCACGCAGAGGCAGCATATATACTGCGAACAACATGGGGGAAAGGACAGAGCTTTGGGGCACTCCACATGGTAGGGCATTGGGCCAGAGGAATAATTTCCAAGAATGACCCTCTGCAACCTGCCCTCAGAAAGGACTCAAACCAGCTAATGACCTTGCTGGTGAGTCCCACATACTCCTGCAGCCTGTCCAATAACACCCCATGATCCACAGTGTCAAATGCGGAAGAAGGATCGAGGAGGACAAGAATAGTTCATTCTCCTCTATCTCTCAGCCTTAGATGGTCATTCCACACCCTGACTAATGCTGTCTCTGTGCTATGCATGGCCCTAAACCCAGATTGGAAAGGTCCGTAGATCTGTAAGTTCATGAGGTGATTCTTGAGCTGTTCCATGACCACTTTCTCCAGAACCTTCCCAAGAAAAGGAAGGTTTGAGATAGGTTGATAGTTCACCAAGACGTCAGGGTCCACAGATGCTTTTTTCAGCAGGGACTTTACTGTAATGTAACATGGGACCCATGTTTTACTTGGTTAAAATCTGTTAAACAATGTATTGTACATCAGTGTATGGTAAACCTTCACAAATATTTATGATATGTAAGTGAGTCTGAAATGCTTAACTTATGCTACCATAGGGAATTGTACAGATTTATTGATCTTTTATCAATAGATGGCATTATTTACCCTCTGTACTTTCATTAATCTTAACCTGTTATTGTTGTACCATGACCATATTTTTTTTCTTTTAGATGTTTTACAAATGGATGTAATTTTACTTATGAAAAAATAATAAAATATGTTTGAAAATAAAAAACTTACAATTACTTTGGAGCATGGCCTAATGAGAACCTGGTCATATGCCCCTTTTCTCTGCATTGTTGATGCTTTTAAGAGCATCATCAAGAACATTCATATGCACCATGGTGCCGGTTCTCCTTCCAGTTCATTGTTACTATGGTCACCACCACCACCTCCACTACCGCCCATACCAACCACACTGCTCCTTACCGTGCCCCATTCAGCTGGATGTTTTTCCTCCGCATGTCACATCATTATTGATGATCCAGAATGTGCCCCTTTGCCATAACTGGTGCTGTTTTTGCACTCACTGCATACAGCTTGAGAGTTGTCTGCAGGGTCATTAGAAAATAGACTCCACACTAAAGATTGACCTTTTTTGTTTTCTACCACAGTACCTGACACTATTCCTTTACAGTCAAGGGACCTGGAGGAAACCCTACACCGCCATTTCCTTGTTAAAATTAATTGTTCTCATTCATACTCATTTTCTTATTCTTACATTTAGCATATGCTTTTTATTTACTGCACTTTCCTCTCATGGCTTACAGTGGCATCCTTTCCTACTCCCTCATCAAAACTACTTACTTCATTGCCATAAGACTAAGAAGAACTGGTAGTGCTGTCATCGTTACGTGGGACATAGCCTGGGCTATCCCATTCCCAGTCACCACTATCACCACCATCTTTATCAACATTCGCTGCCTCAGCATCTGAGCTTATATTTGAGGAGATGCCTCCTTGCATTCTGCTTCAGCAGCTGGAAGTATCCAGGCACATGTGATTAAATGTTCAGTACCTCTACAAGTAACTCCAATCAGTTCTTTCTGAAACTCTACTATCATTTCATTGTTAATATGCATTTTTTGTTCAGTACATTTAGTACCAGTCCTGGTAATATTATTATTGTCACTAAATTCTTCATCAGTGCTATAATTCATATTGTTCATGTCATTAACAGTTGAATGTGCAGCAACACTGTGCTTCCCTTTAGTAGATTTATTTATTTATTTTTATTTATTTGCTTTTGATAACCAGGTAAGCACATTAGGCAATAACCCTGCCTATTTTCAGGAACGACCTGGGAGAGTACAAATACAAGCATCAACAGTCAGGTAATGTAAAATCAGACACAAGACAGCAGTAAACAGTTTCCACACAGGGAAAACTGAAATATTATATATACAGTATGGACAAAACATGCAGTGGTTATTGTACAGGCATGCAGCCCCATACTCTCGGGGATGAGTTGATTGAGGGCAGCATAATTGATAATCCTAGAGTATGCAGAGAAAGAAGTGCAGTAAGGAAGAGCAGGAGAAGGTAATCAGGCAGGTATAGTACTGTCACAAGTATCAAGTGCATGGAGGTGAGAAAAAAGTGCAGTTTTAAATGATGAGTGAGATAATGAGCACTTCAGGTGAGGAAGCAGGGAATTCCAGTATTTAGGAGCAAAATGTGAGAAAGCTTAATCCCCATTTTGGTGGAACAGAATGGGACAGAAAGTAGTTGAACATTAGAGGACCTCAGAGAGTGGTGCTGATGCACGGGGGAAAGCATAGACGCTAGGGAGTCAGGCTGGGGATATCTTGTCAAGGATTCAATGCAACATCTTAGAGAGTATAATCAATGTGAGCTGGGCAACAGCCAATGTGAGGTGGAGTAGAGCAAACAATGGTGCGTATGGCACGGGGCTGAGAGGGAAAATCGACAAACATTGTTGTAAGTGATGTCTCACTTCCGGAGAACACCGACATTGCCCTGGGAAAGAAGAGGGAGAGCGTATAACAGACTTGGGAGCAAGACCCCTCTTGCTACAGATAGCCTGCCATCTGGGGTTAAGGAGTGGTGAACACGATAAGCAGCTCCAATCTTGGTATTTGCCGATTTGCATATATCATTTATATGAGGGGAGAATTCAAGTGATGGATCTAACCTCACTCCTAGGTATTTAAAGGAGTTGGTGGTGGAGACTGTTGACCCATCATGGCAGAGCATGCAAAACTTGGGGGACATGATGGGGACTTTCCTAGAGGACCCAAAAAGCATGGCCTAGGTCTTAGGTAGACTGAGTATGAGGAAGTTGGAGAAGAACCAGGATTGCAGTTGGATGAATGCAGAGGTCAGATGATCACTGATGTCATCAAATGATCTAGAGGCAGAGTAGAGGACCAGATCGTCAGCATACATAATGGACCGACAGTGGAGGAAAGAGGCAGGAATGTCATTAACAAATATAGAGAATAGTAAGGACCCAAGAATAGACCCTTGGGGGACTCCACAGGAGATGGAAGCAGAAGACAATAGAACCTTGCCAAAGGAGACAGATTGGGACTGGTTGTCAAGATAACTTTGGAACCAGGCTAGTGTGGGTCCAGTAGCACCAAGGAGCTTCATTTTATGCAGGAGCAGCAAGTGGTTCACCAAATCAAATGCTTTGGAGAGGTCAATGAACACAGCACCAGTAAGAAGGCCTTTTCCCATATTAGATTTTACCTCACTAGTAACAAACTCTGGCAGAGCCACTATGACTGTGAATGCATTAACTAGATAAGGGTGTTTCATGGGCTTAAACATAAACATTTATTTATTTAAAAAATATCAGATTTACAAACCTTTGAGTCAGAGACTCATTTACAAAGGCACCTCACTGAAACTAATACAAAGAAAGCACAGTTAACAAGTCAAAAAACAATGGGCAGACTAGGTGAGCCAAGCGGTCCTTATCTGCCATCAAATTCTATGTTTCTATGTTTCTAATGGCTCAGAGACCAGACAGTTATAACAATCATTCACTGGAGATACATGGATAGCAGTAGATAAACAAATTACATAGTTTATGCACACAGGCGCCACATCAAGAAGACCAAAGCAGTTCAAACAATATACAATAACTAAAGCAAATAGACATCAGGAGTCAAAGAGAAGCCCAGAGTGTTCACATGAAGGCTGTTGCATATACACTAACTGGATCAAAGTACAGTACATTGAGAAAGGGCATATTTAAACAATAAGGCATGGCAGGGTGTGTGTTATCATGTAATAATGTCTCTCCTGGGTTGGGTTGAAGCATGAGGCGAAGCTGAGTGCTTTCACCACCCCAGGAATGACGTTATTACAAGATAAAACATACACTGGAATGCCTTATTGCAATTATACAGTGGTTTGTTGTTATATACTGAATAAAAAATGCATTTTAAAGGATGCTTTTGTTAGTGTGGAAAAATATTTCTTAAGAGAAAATGCAAGGAATGCTCCAAATCCAAAGCTACAGTGATGTTATTGTGTAATAACATCACTGTTTCAGTGGGTCAGCAGCCAATCAGCTTCTTACATTTTTCCTTGCCATTGTATAATTAAAAATAATGCCACCATCTGTATTACAGTTATCTATATGTTTTGCATTTTATTCTGTGCACTGTTATAGCAATCAACTCAACAGAACCAGGCCATCATATACATGAAGATACTGTACCCTAACTGAAAACACTGCTGAGACAACTGTATGTTGTGTCAAGTGGAAGATAAACACAATGTTGAGACAAGTTTTCAAAGACATTTGAAGTTTTTTTTAGACTGATATACAGTTCGCACACAAAATTCATATACTATAAAAGTGCATATGCCCAAATGCCAATGTAAATTAGCCACATTTCATTACAAGCTGTTCTCTTGAAGGAAGATATTACTATATAAGGCTTAAAAATGGGCATCAGGTAAATGTAAACTGGGGTAGGTGTGTCATTGAGGGTATTGCATAGTTTATCTTTTATTGCTGCTCCACTGGATCAGCAATATTTGCACAAGCTGTGCCTAGTCCAGATTTTACAGCTCTGGACTGGGTCTGGTGATGTGGGTTCTACCCATACCCCACTGCATGTGGCTTAGTGATATACTGTACAGATGGCTACAAAGTCTAACCCATTGAAGGCTGAAGTTTCAGAAAACCATTATGCTTAAAATATCAAGACTCACTCCTTTCCTCACCCCCCAGTCACAATTAATCATCTACCAAAGTCATGCTTAAATACTGGTGCCTCTACATCCACACCACTAAGCTTTTAATGTCAACATGCTTATTTTTTCTGCTGCTGTGAGTTCCTCCAATCTGTGAAGTCCCATTCTGCTTGTGGCAGTCCCCCCCGCAAACCAGATAATTTATTTAAAAACATTTTGTTGAAAATTTTTTGTTTTAGTATATCCATGGTCAAGAAAAATGAATTTGTAAAAGAAACCAAAATCCCCATATATCAGTTCATTGGATCACAATACAACATGTTATGAATTTTTCAGATTCTATGTGTAACCTACAGTAAGTCAAACAGAAATTAGACACACAAATGCCTGCCTATTTGCAAGTGAAGCAACTGTGGTTATCATTCGGTTGTAAACACCTATAGTCACAAACTACAAGCTAAGAAGATTCAGTAGAATATAAATAGTAGCCCAGCAGGGGGACCACGTGATGCAAGCTACCGGATAGTCGCTCCTCAGTACAACTCCAGCCTCCCATCCTTTTATATCTGTTTTCTGGTATATTTCCTCGATCTCTAAACCTCTTATTTCATGTTATTCTGGTTCCCCACAACTTTGTGCCCTTGCAGGCCGATTTTGAGAAAGAATGTACGTTTACATGAAAAAGCAACAGCAGAAACACACCCCGCCAGTTACACCAGAGAAGGCCTCAAAAATCCTGGGCCTCAGTGGGCGGAAAAGGAGGCGCTTTGAATTCAGGGGCAGATCAGAGCCGCTCACATTGTCTAGATTTCTGGAGGAATTTAAACCATTCAGAGATGAGATTAAGGAGATGGCATCAGAAATGAAATTGCTCACGAGAAAATAGAAGAGATCACTCTCGCTACCTCAGACAACACGACTAGGATCTTCTCGTTAGAGAAGCAAGTGGAGAAGTTCGAGCCTGAGATGGCAGCAATGTGCCAGAAATTGTCCAGATTCGAGGTTAAGCTTGAAGACCTTGAAGGTCGTAACCGGAGAAATAATGTTGTGATTCTCAGGTTACCGGAGGGAGAGGAGGACCAGAATACCATTGCTTTTACTCAGAAGCTGGTGGAGAAGATTGCAGGCCCTTCCCCATTTGGGGCCAAATATATTATAGAGAAAGCCCACAGGACATTAAGACCGAAGCCCCCTCCCAGAGCAATGCCCCGACCTATAATTTGTTGTTTCTTAAATTTCTTAGAGTGACAACATTTCCCGTACAAAGTGAGAGAACTCCAAGAAGTTCACTGGGAGCAAGCTAAGCTTAGAATAGTGCAAGATATTCCGGGTTCAGTCCATTTGAAGCGTGCGGCATTTCATCCTGTTGTTTCAAAAATCATCGCGGCTGGACTTAAATTTAAGTATGGGATACCCGGCCAGGCTACAGGTACAGGTGGCTGGTTCCTGGGCTACCTACGAAGATCCAGAGGCAGAGTTTGCTAGTTTAAAATTTGCATTGCCAGATCTCTTTAGGGACACATGAAAGGCATCAGGTCTCTCCCGACAAGATGAGAATTGATTTGAGAAGGCTGGGCATTCATGCAAAGGAATCTTCTGGAAAGAAGCGGTTAAACATTCTTGGACTCTCATTTCAGCCCGAATAAGGGGCAGAAAGGACTTTTCTCTTTTCATAGTGATCTAGTTGTGGATACATGTTCTTATTTGTTTTGTCTGGGTCTGGGGTTTTGGGCCCTTCGGTTTTCACAGTGTTCCAATCATGGATGTACATTCTTGTTTGTTTTGTCTGGGTCTGGGGTTTCAAGTAATTAAGTGATTTCTCGTTAGTCTTCGTGTTGGGAGAAAAGAAAGCCTACTCAGCAATATTTGGTCTCCCCTTTCCCTTCCACTGTGAGAGCTTGGTAAGGATGGGTTCGGTAAAAGGCTATAGCTTTTGGGGAAATCCAATTACAAGGGCTGTGTTGTCCTTTCCCTTGTAAGGCATCAGGGTGCAGTTACACACTTGCAACACAGGAGGGGGCTTGTGTTTCATGCGTGTTAAGTACTAATGGTTGCTAAGGCCAGAGAAAAGTTGGGATTTACTGGGGCAAAGGCACAGCAAATTGGAGGAGAGGAACGGGGGCCTGTCCCTATGGGGGCTGGAGAGCTTATTGAGACAACGGCCCGCATAGTGAATGTCATGGTTGGCTGAGGCCGACTTCCTGATCTCGCGCCACGAGGTGCCTTTTCACATACAACAAGCCACATGTCCTTGCAAGCCGTGATGTTTCTGGTGGCGATGTCTTATTGATATGACACTTCCAATGGTCTTCATTAGGGATAGGTGACAGACACAAAGGGCCGGTATTGTAGGGATGTTGAAGAAGCCTCTCTTTCTTTATTACCAACATCTCAAAAGAATGTGGTATAAATAATACAGGGTTTTGGGGACAGTTTTTCAGGTGGCTGGGGAGGAGTAGTAAGCAGTATTGCTGAGGCGTTGTTAGCGATAAGAGGGTTTGGGTGGATGGCTTTGGACTATGTTTGGGGTTACTAAGTTGCGGATTGTCTGAGGGATAATCTGGGGTGGGGAGGACAGGGCTCAATGGGGGGTGGGAGACCGGCACAGCAGATTCAGAGGAATAGAATCACCTGTTACATGGTTGCAGTATATGTTAGATACCTTATCTGGATTTATACCTGACATAATAGGTGGCTCAGAATATTAATATTGCTACATGGAACGTGAAGGGGATCAGGAAAAAGCTGAAACAATATCAGGTACTTAAACAACTGAGTCTGTTGCGTGCCCAGGTATCATTTTTACAAGAATCTCACATAGTGGATTCTGAAGTATTACAACTTCGGAGACAACAGATAGGCCAAGATTTTTATGCTTCAGGGGAAACCAACAGTTGTGAGGTCATGATACTGATTAATAGAGACATCCCATTTGTCCCTTCTCATGCACTATTTTTTTCTCTCTCGCTCCCTCTCATTTTCTCTCTCTCTCTCTCTCCTTCTGGTCCTCTCCCTCCTTCTCTCTACTTTCTCTCTCTCGCTCTCTCTCATTTTTTTCTCTCTGCCTCTCCCGCTCCCTCTCCCTCTTCTCTCTCTCTCTCTCTCCCCCTCCTATTGCTCTCCCTTCCTCTCCTACCAGTTCAACCACCTCTTTGTGACTTGATATATTGTCTCTATGTATGCCCACTATTGCAATGCCTATGTTCTTACTTTTCTTTATTTTTGTGATCCCTGTCTTACTGTTCTGTAATTTCATCATATTGTCTAAACCTACTCATGTTTGTTGCTAAATGTGTCTCCCCATACCTGAAGTTTTGACTTGACTCTGTACTGTACTGCTTTCATGTGCTGCATCACATATACAATTTTGTATTTCTAAAATGTGCTCTCCCGGGTCGAGCCTGAAAATAGGCATCCTTGTGCCTAGTGCACTTACCCGGTTACCAAAAGCAAATAAAATAAAATAAATAAAATTTAAGAATGCAGATGGCAGATATGTCTTAGTTCAGGGTACTATTTGGGCCATGCTGTTGGTTCTAGGTAGTATTTACGGACCAAACACAGATGATCCCTCTTTTTTCATGAAACTGATTTCTACGATCCTTCCTATACTCCCTATTCCAATTATATTAGGGGGAGATTTTAATTTGGTCTCGGATCCGAATTTGGATAGATCGAGCATTGGGTCAAGGGACTGTCCCTAGGCACAGGGCCTTTAAGGAAATGATGGATCAGTGTGGATTGTGTTGATGTCTGGAGGGTCACACATCCTAATAATAAGGAATATACCTAATGCTCATCAGTGCATGGCATAATCTACGTGACTATTAGTTTCTCCACGAGCTCTTGTCAGTGTGTTGGTCACCTGAGTCCAACCAGGTCCAATATCAGATCATTCTTTAGTCCTAGGTAATCTGGCTTTCCTTAACATTCCTAAAGGAGAGACCAGATGGAAATTAAATAAACAATTACTAAAAGATGAAAAGTATCAGGGATTGGTGAAAGACCAGATAGAGTTTTTCTTTTCCACCAACCCAATAGATAGTGCAAGACCGGATATTTTATGGGGAGCCTTTAAGGCTTATATAAGGGGCATTCTCATTATTCTAGCTACAAAGAGGAAGAGGGCACAGGAAATGGAGTTACTGTTCTTTTTGTCTCAGATACGGGCATTAGAAAATATACACCCAGAAAAAATTTCTCAAGAGGAGTCACAGAAGCTATTAACATATAAAGATAAAAATTTGGGAATGTTAAGAGAAAAGACTGAGCTGGCTATAATCCATACAAAGGCCAGTTTTACAGATCAAGGAGAAAAAGCGGGGCGTCTGTTGGCTCTACGTTTAAAACAACAAGAATCAGCAAGATTTATACCCCCAATAAGGTCACAGTCAGATGGGACCCTGAAGGTATTCCCCTCAGAGATAGTCCAGGAGTTTGCTACTTTTTATGAGCGATTATATAGGGATATGGATAGTCCTCCACCCATTCAAAAACTGGAGGAGTATCTCAGGGAAGCACATCTTCCGTTACTATCTGACTCTCAAAGAAATTCATATCTTCCCCTTTATCACAGGAAGAAATAGCTGCTGTTATAAAAGACTTGCCTCTGGGTAAAGTCCCGGGTTCAGATGGGTTTTTGGCCTTATTTTATAAAGTTTTCAAGGAGCAATTACTACCCATGTTGCATCGTCTCTATTTGCACATTTTTTCTGGAGTGACGGCAGATGCACATTTGTTTGAAGCATTGATAGTTTTGTTACCTAAACCAGACAAGGACCCAGAACTGGTTCAGAGTAATAGGCCAATATCTTTGCTGAATCAAGATGTCAAAATTCTTTCGAAGATACTGGCAGATAGACTAACCCTGATTCCTCCGGATCTTGTGGGTATGTCTCAAGTGGGATTTATGAGAGGATGTGCATCTTCAGATCATGTGTGCCTCTCATGTCTCGGAGTCAGGAATACCTTATATCCTGCGGGGTTGGTCTCCCTGGACACCGAGAAGGCATTTGATCGGGTTAATTGGACTTTTCTATTTCAAGCCCTCAAGGCATTTGGATTCCCATCCATGTTCATAGATTGGATCAGGGCAATTTACCGGTCTCCTACAGTGAGGATTTCAGGGAATGGGACCTTCTCCAAGTCTTTTACGCTGAGGTCAGGTACGAGGCAGGGATGCCCTCTCTCTCCATTACTTTTCAGTCTTTGTCTGGAACCCCTTATTCAACATTTTCTCAATAATGAAGGAATACAAGGTATTCCCATTAGGAAAGAGGTAGTGAAAATAACAGCGTACGCTGACGACCTCCTCTTACATTTGGCTAATCCGATAATATCTATCCTGAATATGTTAAGGGAGGTTAATAGATTTAGTAGTTTCTCGAATTACAAGTTAAATCCCAACAAGACATCCTTTTTCCCTCTTAACCACAAAGTCTTCAAGACCGACATTATTTCTCTGAGACTATGCTGGTTACCCTGGGCTATTAAATATTTAGGTATAAAATTAACACGTAATCCTTCCTTGTAGTTTAAGGAAAATCTGGACCCTCTTTTGCAGGGGATTACTCAAGCTCTAGAGAGATGGGATAAACTCCCGTTATCTTTATGGGGTCGTATTAACATAATTAAGATGAATGTGTTTCCCCATTTATTTTACCCTCTGTCGCATCTTAACTCATTTGTCCCCTTAAGCTGGTTTCAGAAAACACATAAACTCTTTACCAAGTTTATATGGTAAAGTAAGACCTCTAGGCTGGCATACCACAAACTGGCCACACCCAAAAATGAGGGGGGGCTGCGGATCCCTTACTTGCCCATCTACTACTGGGCTAGTCATTTGGCTAAATACCTGAGATGGGTAAGACCAGGCCCAGATAACATGAACCCGGTTTGGCTTAAGACTGAATTAGATTTTTTTCCAATCTATGAACACGGACCCCCTGACTATGCTTTATCTAAAAATTTCTCAGTTGCAAGATATTAATAAATGTCCCACCATCATGACTTCACTAAGAGTACATTTGCAATTGTGCTCCTTTCTGCGTTACAATCAAGTAAAGATCTCACTCAATCCATTTGGAATTCCCTGGCTTTCACCATAAACAAACAGAAAATTTCCCATTCATGGTTGCCTCATTTAGGAGAGGGTATAGTATCCTCATTTTTGGATGAAGTTAGAGAGTGGCTCTCATTCTCTCAGTTCATTTACAAGTTCAAAATTCCGGAGTCTCAGGTTTTTAAAGTGTTTCAATTAAGGCACTTGTTAACCATGGTTCTTGGGGCCACTCCACCCCATCCAGCAGCCTTTGCACTGGTATCTGAACTTTCTCCTTTTCTCGTCTCCTCTGGTGTGATTTCTAAGATTTATCAAGTGTTGTTCCGATGGAGGTTTGGATGCGGTAGTGGCCTCACCAACATCTGGGTTTCATTTTTTCCCCAATATACTTTTAAATGGTCCATTCTCTGGATGTACTGTCATAAATATGTATCCCAAAATAGATTACGTCTCATGCAGTTTCACATCCTGCATAACTTATACTATACTCCAACTAAACTGGTGAAATGGGGCCTTCTTGATACCGATAGGTGTAATAAGTGTTCCCAGGACACAGGGTCACTTTTTCATCTATTCTGGTCGTGTCCCCAGATAGCATCATTATGGGAGCATATAAAAACCAATCTGGATCCTTTATTGGGTTTACAAGATTATTTTACACTGGATATTTGCCTGTTGAGGAATTTGTCTTCCATAAAGGTTAAAATCCGGAGATTTCACATATCCATGGTTGCACTTTTGGTCAAAAAAATCATTCTTAGGTGTTGGAAGGAAAGGACCAGTCCAACATATCAGGAGTGGCTCAATGAGATTTTAGCAAATATACATACAGAGAAAGCTATTGCTAGCCTTCAAAACAGAGTACATAGGTATAACGTTATCTGGGATCCCCTTCACACTTTAATTACGGTAGCTATGAAGTAATGTGTAGTCGAGGTTACCACCTTAATTATTCTTGGTAAAGGTGAAAGTTAAAGTGGGTGATAACAGTGCTAGAATGAACTGCTGTGCCGGGGGAGAGGGAAGGGTTGGGGGCAGTATGATTTGTCTCATGAAGCCTATGTCAAAGTGTTCATTACTGACTCCTGTAATGTGGAAAATATGGTGAATAAACTTTGAATTCAAAAAAAAAAATAGTAGCCCAGCACTGCCTGCCTGAGAATGAAGTTGGTGTATTATTTGGAAAAAAGCAAGGCTGGGTCTCTTGCTATGCAAAGTCCTGCAAAGATGGTGGTGTCAAATGGCTTAATGAGGTGCTGTGAGGTGCCTAAGGGAACTTGTTATGCAGAAAGGTCCAGGAACACAGTGTTAAAAACTGGAATAAGAGGTTCCAAGGAGTAATTAACTCACCAGGAATGTAAGAAAAATCTACCCCATTCATTCACAGGTGTCAATGAATGTATTTGTTAACCATGCTGGTTTATCTTCTTGCTTCCCTCATGGTAAAAATGTGAAGCTACATTTGTGTTATTTTAAATGAAAAATGAGTGATAAATAGCTTGTCCAGTTGGATGGCAGCTCTGATAGTTGTTCCAGTCTTTCTTTTCACTGATATAAACTGAGCCAGGAAAAAAAGTAAATAGGAAAAAAATACAGCATTTTGTTTCTACAAGTAGTTGCTAATTGCAGCTGGTATTTTTAACATGTGCAAGTCAACTCCACTTCTCAAGTGCAAAAAGAAAAATACACTTCATCACAGAATGTGTTTACCAAGTTCCGTGCCCATTTTAGTATATAAATGTTTAAGAAATACCTGAAAGCTGTCTATTTTCCTTGGAAGCTGAATCCTTAAGCTGTAGTTTCAGACACTTAGGTCTGGATTCACAAAGGTTTCTGAAGGTGAAAAACCTTCCCTAAGGCTCCAAAACTGCTGTAGTTATGGAAACAAAGGGGAATTTGCACTGAGTGCTATTCACAAAACCCTCAGCAGCTGTGGAAAACAACACTAAGGACTGTGGAAAAAAGTGCAGCTGTGGAAGTCCCTGAGGAAAAAAGGTGTGAGATAAGTAAGGCACAGCCCCTGAAAGGCTATTCACAACCATTTTTTTCTGCAGCTGCAGAAAAAATGTTACACACAGTGGAATGAGGTGTAACTCTCCCTCAGCAAACTGCAGTAGTGCCCCAGCAATTGGAATCAATTAAGATGGAGGTGAGGCACAGGTAATAGCATCCAAGATAGTATAACAGTGGCTGCTGTAACAGCAATGAAAGCAAACATTGCCATGATATGGCAACAGGCAACAACCACCAGACACAGTGCAGCCCACTTTGGAGCCCCACAGGCAGTAGAGCCTGGCCTCCCTACAGGCAACAGGAACACCCCAGGGAAGGAGGACCAGCAGTGACAGTTGGCCACTGTGGTGCCATGGTATTGCTGGAACCTGTGGTGCTGCAGTAGTCCCAGTTGAGGGACTGGTTGCTGGTCTCTTTGTGGGTGCTTTCAGCTTCATTCTGTGGCAGCCCTGTTAAAATCTGCTGTTCCAGCTAATTAAGTTCACTGTTGCTGTGCCTCCTAAGCTATTTCTGCAACTGTGGATGCGCAGTTGCGGATTTTCAGCACGTGGGCAATTTTTGCAGCTGCGGGGATTTTATGAAATTCCGCACCTGCTCAAAATTTCTTTATGAATATCATGCAATTGCATTTCTGCAGTGCTGCAGGCCTTTTTCCCGCAGCTGTGGGAGTTTTGGATTTCTTTGTGAATCCTGCCCTTAGTCTTTCCTTTTGAGAAACCAGGTGACTCTGATAACCATTTGTTCCAAGGGTTTTTAAGTCAGTTTGAAGGCATTAAGTGTTTTCTGTTCTCCTAGTCCTTAACAAAATGCATGGACTCCACAGAGTTGTTGTGTTCCTAGGTCCAGATCCCAAACTACTGAGTCTTCTTTCAACAATACATTCACCTCATGCCCCTCCCACATGAATAAATGAAAAAAAAGGTGGGCTGGATCTTTAGCAGCTTCTTGGGTGGAGGTGGGTTGGATCTTACTTACCCCCACAAAACAATTCTGCCTCCCACTACTCAGGTTCCAGTTCTTGTACCACCCATTTAAGAAAGAAAATAGTACCCTGCAACCATTGACTAACATGAAAGCGTATTTATTTGAGGGTGGAAAACATTTCTTGAAGGAGAGTAAGGTGGAGGAGACTATTTACACTTTCAGTCAGTTCCATGGACAGAAAACATGACATCACTCCTTTTGTGCATGCAATACTCCTGTAGGCTCCACCCACAGTTGTAAAAAGGGTGAGGGCCATGGTGGTGCTGTGCCCAGCCCTTAAACCATGCTGAATGGGATACTGGAGATTAAATTAGAGTAGGAGGGTCGAGATCTGGTGGTGGATTAGTTTCTCCAAGATCTTGCTGAGTGTGGGGAGGAGTGAGATGGGCCAGTAATTAGATAGGATTTTGGGCCACCTTTCTTGAAGACAGGGATAGTCTTAGCAGATTTCCATGCTAGAGGTACTGTGGAAGTACAGATGGATAAGTTGAACAGACAAGTAATTGGAGTTGCCAGGATAGGGGCAGCAAGTCTGAGGATCCTGGGTTCAATTCCATCCAGGCCAGGACTGCCATGAGCAGGAATTGTTTTCAACAGTTTTAGGACCTCAGAACACAGCACTGGGGAAAGCATCAGAGCAGGAGGTGCTTCTTGAGGAGCAAAAGAAGGAGTAGAAGGTTTGGACATGCAGGGTGGGGGGGAGAAACATTAGGAACCAATGAGAAGATGGAGTTAAAACCATTGACAATACTGTTGGGATTGTTGTAATGAGTATAATTAATTAGCATGTCATTGGGAATCTGTGGCTTGGTGTTTCCCAGCACCAAACTAATTTGAGACCAGTAGTTTTTAGGGTTGGTGATGGAGAATTTAAGGAGTTCACGATAATATTTGTTCTTGGTGATGCAAACCTCTTTCTTGCAAGTGTTACCCAGTTACCAATAAACATCAAAGTCAATTTGTAGAGAAGAGGATTTCCAGTTCAACCACAGTTTGTCATGGCATTTAAGCAATGTCAGGAGAGGCCTTTTCAACCACTTGGTCACTTTCCCTTTGACCCTAAGTGTTGAGAATGGGATGTGCCTTCCCTACAGGGCAATCAAGGTTGAGTTGAAGTAGCCTGTGGCAGCGTTAATATCAATGGTGGAAAAAAGCGGAGACCAGTCAACAAGTCAAAGGTCACAGCAGAACAAAGCCAGGTCAAATTTGGAGAAGTCAGCAAAGGATAGAACTTTGAGTGGGTTAGCAGGAGATGGGGACCCCCTCATGCAGGAACACAGGACAGTGATTGCTAATGGAGTTAGGAAGAACTGCAGCTTGTGAGTAACTGTCCTTGCGGTTAGTGAGGATCCAGTCAATTAGAGTGCACCACGTGTTGTTCTGTGAGATCCTCATTGGGGACTCAATAAGTTATAGAAGACTGGCCTTGTTGATAGCTGAAGTAAGTAGCGAGGAGTCCGGGCCCAACCAATCAAGATTAAAATCACCCAAGCAAATAATCTCATTGTTTTTAGACACTAATGGGATCAGGTCTGTAATCTCCTCAAGGCCAAGCTTACTGTTTTTGGGTGGATTGTATATGCAGAAGATGTGCAACATCTTGGCTCCACCCAAGAGCAGGAGCAAGTGAAGAACTTCACAGTTACTGAGAGGATGGGTGGGTATTTGAGAGACATTGAGGTGATGCTTATAATAAAGTGCCAGGCCACCTCCCCTTTTGGAAGATGGATATTCGGCCCTGAGCAGGTTATAACCAGGAAGAGAGCAGCTAAGGTCAGAGACAGAGGGTTTCAACCAAGTTTCAGATAGGGCTAGGATGTCAGGTGTGTTGACCTGCACCTAGGCCTCAAGCTCTGGGAAATTGTGTAGGAGACTCTGGATGTTTAGGTGGGCAAGTGTGAGACCTTGCACCTGAGGTAAGAGATGAGCAGAGAAGGAGTTAGATATTGAGGGAACAGAGATAGGGCCAGGGTTAAGTTCAATGTCGACAGAAAGTGAAATGGAAAGCAGTGTGATTCAAATAGTGGCCAGCGTAATGGCTTGGGAGATTGCCCCAGGTGAGGTAATTTTCCTGCATAGGGCATATCTCAGAGATAGCCCAGCAATGTTGACATTAAGGAGCACTGGAGGAATTGACTTAGACTTGGAAATATGAGACATAGCTGACACAGCCATGAAAGGATATTGTTTCACTAACTGCTGCAGAGACAGACAGTGTAGATGATTATGTCACAGTAATAAATGAAACTGACAAGGCTTGGGCCTCAGGAGCACCTCACAAACAGTGTAATACAGCCATAAAAGGATTTCACTAACTGCTGTGGAAAGAGACAGTATAGCTGACTATGTCACAGTAATAAATTACAGGGCTCGGGCCTCTGGGGCACCTAATAAACTGTGTAATATAGCTGTAAAAGGCTTTAACTAACTGCTGCAGAGACAGACAGTGTTGCTGACTATGGTACAGTAATAAATGACAAGGCTCAGGGGCACCTAACAAACAGTATAATACTTTCAGCTTTTAATTTCAAACCAGCTGCCTTCTGTGTTTTTGTCTGTCTTTTCTCCCCACCTTGCTCCTTCTCTGTTCTCTCCCCAGCACCACCTCCTCAACTGAGGCTGATCCCCCTTCCCCTGGCTGAGATAATTTCAGTCTCCCACTATTTCTTCCTTTGCTCCTTCATGAAGCGTAGGTTTTAATTTCAACTATTGATTGATTCAACTTTTAAAGACAAGTTTTTAATATGGGCATGATTTTTGCTGCCCAGCGAGTGCCTATAGAGCTGCTTCCAGACTGCCGCTGGCTGCCCAAACTCTATCTGTGAATTCGTGCCACACAGGCTCACAGCAGACAGAGCACAACCCTTTGGATACCACTGACCAATCAGGTGTCAGTCTTGTGTCATGTGTTCCTGTCCTGCTGTAAGCTCTGTGAAGGATTCCACAGACTGCCCTTTTAATGCCTGTTTCAAGACTGGAAGTCCTTCCCTAATTACCCACTACCCATCTCAAACTACCCAACCCAAGAATTCCACTGTTATGTTGGGTAGGGTAGTACATTATCTGAACTATCCTACCCGGCCAAAAATAGACAATACCCACACTACCTGACCCAGCTACCCATTGGTTAGCCTATGCCTATCATTGGACTTTTTCTGCTGTCATTGTCTGTGTTTCTATTCTATATGAGGACTGCACACCACACCAACTGAGACCCTGGTCCCAGAGTTGAGGTGTACCTGAGCTAATATATACCTACCCTGAGAGTCAGCAGTTGATTTGGTTATTGTCCCCAGGAAGGCTGGCTGGAGCCATAGGGCCATGCCCCTTGACCTAGAAATGAAACACAATGCGAGCCAAGTGCTTTTCCACCTTGTGCACAGTCAGGTCACTTCTGCAGCCATCATATGTGATTTCTGCATTAATCAAATATCAGTTTTGAGTTTCTGAAGGGGGGAAAGGGTCTAAGGGGTCTGGAGCAGGGACAGGTGTGCCAGGAGACAGAAGAGGACAAAGAGGCAATAGACAGAAGGGAACAGAGAAAACTGTAATCAACAGGAGCTATACAGAGGAGTCGAACAGGTACTGGCCTCTCACTGGGTTGAGGGACAAGGAAGGCGGGAGGGGACAAGAAGCAGTGGGAACTGGGGGTCAAGCCAGGGAGGGGAAACTGAGAGAGGTGTGCAGGAAGGGAAGGTGAGGGGGGACTAGTGTAGGCAGCACACAAACAGGAGGTAGGGTCAAGGGGAGTGAAGGAGAATATGTGGCATGGGAGAGGAGCAGGGAGGAGGGCATGGAAAAGGGTAGGGAATTGGGGAGAGGAGAGCAGAAACTAAGATCCAGAGTTGGGACCCAAATGGGGGAGGTTAGCCCAAAGGGAACAAGGAGGGTAGTCGGTAGCGGGGGGGGACTGTGGAGAAAGTGACTGGGGGATGTCGAATTGAAGAGGACAGAGTGCGAGGGAAGGCACGTGCACTGGAAGGAGGGGGCATGAAAGAGAGTGTCAATTGAGAAGGGGCAAACCTGAGAGCAGAAAGGGCTGGGGCAGTAATTGTATATGAGGATTCAATCATTAAGGAGGTTCAGTGGCAAAGGAGGAAAGTAGCTTTCAAGGGAGGTCAGTTTTTTGTGATCCAGGAATGGAAGCTAGAAGGGTGCTCCCCAGGAAAAAAGACTGTGTCAATTTAGTAGGTTGTAAGTCACACCTAATAGTGCAGCTAGGCACAAATGATTTGGGCACGGGAAGAGGTGGAGGTGGTTCAAAGGAGGTTCAGGGAGCTGGTGGAGGGCAGTAAGGGACTGGTCAGCTCCCTGGCCTTCTCAGAAGTCCTGCCAGTGTATTGCACTAGCACGGCCAAGCAACTCAGGGTAAAAGAATTTAACCTCTAGCTAAGGCAGTTGTGTGGGGAGGAGGGTTTCAGATGTCTGAGAGACTGGGGGAATACATGGAAGGATGAGTACCTGTACACAAGGGACAGGCTACATGTTAGTGACATGGGGGCTAGATTATTAAGAGCAAAGCTACACGGGTACATTGATGAGAGGCTGGGGGTTGACTGGGATTTAAACTAGCCGGGGGGAGTGCGGCACTAGGAGAGAAAGAGGATACTCTGCCTATCGGGGACAACCCAGCATGCACTCTCCCAATGCGAGGGACAAAGGACAGCATGGGGAAAGGGCATGATAAGGGCATGAGCGGACAGAAGGGAATTCTTGCCAATGCCAGGAGCCTAGGGAATAAAATGGCAGACTTGGAAGCAGTGGTGGGATGGAGGACCCTGATTGCAGTAACAGAAACATGGTGGACAGAGGGCCATAGCTAGGAGGTGGAATTACAGGAGAACAGTCTTTTTAGGAGGGATAGGCAGGGTAAAAAGAGGGGGGTAGCACTGCATAGGTAGGAGGGGGATAGGTGCAATGGAGGCTGAGGGGGAAGGGATCCGTGGAGATACTTTGGATTACATTGGGTGGTACGGAGGGAGTGTCGTTAAGGATGGGGGTGGTCTACAGACCACCACATCAGGATGAGGAAGTGGATTGGGAATTGGCCAGGGATACAGAGAAAAAGGCCAGGAAAGGGGGAAATCCTAGTAGTGGGGGACATCCACCTACCCAATGTAGACTGGCAAATTCCATCGGTTGCAACAGAAAAGAGCAGGGGCTTATTGGAATCCCTGCAGGATGTGCTATTGAGCCAGCTAGTTAAAGAACCTACTGGGGGAGGCTACGCTAGGTGTCATTTTAACAAACAGGGACAAAGTGGGGAGAGCTTGACGTTGGAGAAAACTTGTGAGACAGTGATCACCGGATGGTCAAGTTCTCCATCCAGGCAAGTGTAGAAATGGGCAGGTCAACCACCAGGGTGCTCGACTTCAGGACAGCAAATTTCAATAGGATGAGGGGCATCTTGAGGAGGGAGCTTGAAGGGATCCAAGAGGTGGAGGAGGTAGAACAGCTGTGGGAGGCAATAAAGGGAGGAATTCTCAAGGCTATGGAGCTATGCATCTGAAGAATCAGCAAACGCAAAAGGGGGAGAAAACCCCTGTGGTTCATGGCAGGGGTCAGGGAGGTGGTCAAGGAATAAAGAAAGGTCTTCATGGCCTACAAAAAGTCACAGGGGCTAGAGGAAAGGGAGATCTATAAGGATAAACTCTGGGAACAAGGAAGAACAATTACAGTAGGAAGGCAAAAGCAACCATGGAGGAGAAAATAGCTAGGGAGGTAAAAAGGAGTGACAAAAGATTCTATAGGTATGTGAGTGATATGAGGAAAAGCAGCCGGGGATACCAAAATATAGGGGCAAAGGAAATAAAATAGCTGAGGAAGATGAAGAAAAGGCAGCCTTCCTTAATGAATAATTCGCATCTGTGTTCACGACTGAAAAGGAAGGGAAAGGGCCTGTATTGAGTAAAAAGGAGAGGGAGGGCTTGGAGGAGGACACAAGTCCCTTCACACAGTGGCAGGGGTGTTGGGGGAGATGGGAAAAATAAACAAGCATTTGTCAATGCCGAATGTTTGCTTGCTGGCATTGGCATTGGTAGTGTAGAAGTTACAGAGCTGCATAATAGGAATGGCAGTGAAGTACTGAACTGGAGCCAACCCCACCACCACCCTGCAGAGAGTGACAGGCATTGGGGTGTGCCTTTGGGTCATCAGGCATAGCGGCCACGCCATTTCACCACACCTATCCTGCAGACACTGACAAGTGTCACGGTGTGCCTTGGGGTCTTTGGTCTTATGCACACCCCATTCCATCAGGAACACGGTGAGGTGGGCATATAGGAGAATGGGGTGAACTTTGGGGCTGAAGAGTCCAAGGCATACCCCATGCCTCTCACTGGCTGCAGGTGTGGAATGGTATGAGCATTACAGGCAAGAATCCCAAGTCACACCCCTGATGCCTGTCATTCTCTCCAGGGTGGGCGTTATGGTTGGAAACCCAACACCTCAGGCATTCGTTGGTATTTTCACTCCAAATTTTCAACATGGTTTTTGTGACCCCACCTCATGAACAGTGGCAATATCAGTGTGTTAGCAAAAGCTGCTTATGCACAGCGACTACGGCATTTAGCACCACAGGTGCAAAAACACATTCTGAACAGGATGTGAAAAATGACAGCTGTACTGTTCAAGGGGAGGTGTAAAAAATTGCAGTGTTGCAAATCTGCAGTAAAAATATTAAAAAAACTGGTGAAGTTACGTGCGTGCATAGAAACTGTGCAACGCACACCCGTAATGTAATTAGTTTGGGGATTTTTTACAGCAGATTGTCAACACAGGCATTTTGGGACCTCCGATCATGAACAGTGTCACTGTGATTTTCTTTATCTGTCCCAAACAATGATTTCCCACAGCTATCACGCATCTCTGCGCTGACAGTGTGAAAACACATTTCGGCCATGTTGTGAAAAATGACAGCTGTACTGTTCATAAGGAAGTGTGGAAAAATGCCACTGGTAAAAATCTGGACTGAAAATATTGCAAAGTCATGAACTTACGAGGGTGCGTGGAAACTGCAGAATGCTCACTCGTAACACAGTCATTTTATGGACTTTTGTCACCAAATTTTCAACATAGCCATTTTAAGACTTCTGCTCATGAACAGTGTAACTGTGATTTTCTTAATCTGTCCCAAATATTGCTTTCGCACACCGACTGCACCATTGTGCGCTACATGTGCGGAAACACATTTTAGGTGACATGTGAAAAATGGCAGCTGTACTGTTCATAAGGAAGTGTAATAAAATGGCAATGTTGAAAATCTGGAGTGAAAATATTGAAAATTTGCAAACTTACGAGCGTGTAGTAGGAACTGCAACGCAGCTCGTACATCAGTCATTTTAGGAATTTGTTCACCAAATTTTCAACATAGCCATTTTAAGACTCTGCTCATGAACAGTGTCACTGATTTTCTTAATGTGTCACATACATTGATTTCAAGACAATCGAATCTGCGCCATTGTGCGCTACATGGGGGGAAACATGTTTTGGGCAAGATGTGAAAAATGACAGCTGTACTGCTCATAAGGAGGTGTGGTAAAATGGCAATTTTGAAAATCTGGAGTGAAAATATTGAAAATTCGCGAACTTACAAGCGTGCGTAGGAACTGCGCAATGCACGCTAGTAAAACAGTCATTTTTAGGAATTTTTCCACCAAATTTTCAACACAGGCTTTTTGAGAGCCCACCTTATGAACAGTGGCAGTGTCGTTTCAGTACTTGGTCCCAAAAGTTGATTTCGTGCAGTGACTGCGAAATCACCCTTTGGGCCCAATTAACGCCATGACAGTGAAAGCATTCATGAGAAGGGGTACCAAAAACCCCATGTTGAAAATTTGGTGCCAAAATTCCAAAAAATGCCTGAGATATGCAGCAAAGTTGAAAAAACCCTATCTATCCCATTATACACCTTACCGGCATTTCCTCAGTTCATGGTTGGCTTTGAAGAGTGCAGACATGTTCCCAGTCCACGAAGATCATCGTGCCAGAGTCTGGAGGTAAGTATGGGGTGGGGGTGTGTGGGGAGGCAGGGTGCGCAGTGGGGGCGCAGGTGGGGCAGAGACAGTGAGGACCGTTTTTGTGTTTCAGGTTTTTTTTTTTTTAAAAGGACGACGACATGAGGACGCTTGCCACGCTGGGGTGGCTCCCAGCGGGCACAAGGAGTGGCTGTTTCGGGGCATGGAGCCAACGGGATTGGGCACCCCATCAGCGATAGCATCTGTTGCCACGCTGGGGTGGGCTCCCAGCGTGGCACCCTGTACTCTCTGGGGGAACAGTGGAGCCGACGGGGATTGGGCACCCTATGGCTATACGTGTAGCCACGCTTGGGGTGAGCACCCAGCATGGCATGTGGAACTCTGTTTGGGGAGCGGAGCACAGCTGACGGGATTGGGCACCCCATCGCTATACAGTGTGTGCGTGAAGGTAGGCACGCAGTATGCGGTAGGTGTGTGTTTGTAGGGGGAACGCTGCATGAGCAGGCGATATCTTATCACTGCTCACTGAAGTGTAGCTCCCCCTTTCAACTGTACTCCACTGCATTTTCGACTGCTGTCATAGACAGCTCCAGCAGTCATTGGAGAACTGCGGCCGCGCCTGCAAACACACTGACTGAATTGGAAGAGGGCTGCCACACCTCTGAAAACTCGGATGATGGCACTATGTTTCTTGCACATGCATGCAAACAAACAAAAAGAACAAGGCCATTGGACCTGACCAAGTACACCGAAGGGTGCTTAGGGAACTAAGGGTGGATCTGGCAGGACCTCTGGCCAGGTTGTTTAATCTCTCTCTGGAAACAGTGAGGATCATGGGTGACTTGAAAAGGGAAGAGATGGTACCGCTGTACAAGGGTGGGAGAAAGGATGAGTGTGGCAACTACTACCCAATCAATCTCACTTCGGTAGTGGGAAAGCTGATGGAGACACTCATAAAGGAGAGATTGGTAGGCAACCTAAAGGAGGGAGGTCTGATTGATGACAACCAGCATGGGTTCACAGGTGGTAGGTCTTGTCAGACCAATATGATAGAATTCTTCAACAGGTTTAGGGAAACTGTTGATCAAGGGGGAGCGGTGGATGTAGCCTATCTGGATTTCAGGAAGACATTCACCTCCATCCCCCACAAAGGGTTGGTAAGCTAGTTGAGACATCTGGGTGTGGGAGCTATGCTTACAAAGTGGGTTGAGGATTGACTAGGTGGAATGACTCAGAGTGTGGTGGTCAGTGGGAAGCACTCCAGGGAACTGGAGGTGATGAGCAGGGTACCACAAGGGTTGGTGTTGGGGCCCATACTGTTTAATGTGTATGTAGGGGACTTAGCGGAAGGTCTAAATGTGAAGGCGTATTTGTTTGCAGACGACATGAAGTTCTATAACAGGGTGGATGCTCTGTGGGGGTGTGGAGGATGAGGCAGGATTTGGCCAGGCTGGAGGAGTGGGCAGAAAAGTGTCAATTGCAGTTTAATACCAAAAAGTGCAAAATAATGCACATAGTGCGGAATAACCCAAGGGCCACCTACTGCCTTGGGGGGGGGGAACACTGCAGGTCACAGAACAAGAAAAGGACCTGGGTATCTGGATCATGGACACATTAAAGTTAGAAATTAGTGTGAACGAGCAGCTGGGAAGGCAACAAGGATGCTGGCATGCATTGGGAGGGGGTTTTACTAGCAGGAGGAGGGAGGTGATCATACCACTATACACACTAGTCAAACCACAGCTGGAGTATGGGTTCATTTCTGGAGACCTCATCTTCAGGGAGACAAGGATAACCTTAAGAGGGTACAGAGAAGGGCAACCAAGATGATCCACGGGATGAAGGGGAGGCCATATGAGGAGAGGCTAGAGGGACTCGGTCTCTATATGCTGGAGATGAGGCGGGATGGGGGGACATGGTGGAAACCTTCAAATACATGAAAGGTATAAATAAGGTTAAGGCAATAGCATCTTCAGACTGAGTGAAAACAAAACCACCAGAGGTCATGCATTTAAACTAGTAGGGGGGGCAGATTTTAGGGGAACGTGAGGGGTGTTACTTCTCAGAGAGGGTTGTACAACTATGGAACAGACTGCTGGAGTGGGTGGTGGAGGCAGATACGGTGGAGAAATTCAAAAGAGCATAGGATTGCTATATGGGACTAGAAAGGAGAGGGGGGCAGGGTGGGAGATAAAAGGGTAATGGGGGAGCTGTTGGGCAGACTCAGTGGGCCATAAGGTCTTTTTCTGTCGGCACAATTCTATGATTCTATTCATTACCCTTTTTCTCTGTACAACATTTTTAGCCTGTTTACATTCCAGGTAGTCATATTTATGGTGGCAGCCTTTTGAAGTGTGAAGACAGTGCTCCATAATACAAGATATGTCATGTCAGATGCAGCTAGTAATACAGATTTGTACCATAACCTTGCTTTTTTTACCCTGTCTCCACAACCCCCACTCCTACCCCTTCCACCCCACCCCCACTGCAATCGAATAAACCAGATTGCCCTTTTGTGTATTCCTTGGATCTCTCAGATCGCTTCCCGAACCCCTTCCTAGACACATCCCCCCAGTATGAACACCAATCAACCACTGGACAGGATTCCATATGTCATCCCACACCCGCCGCTTGTTGAGCAATCCAAGAATCACTCTTCCTTTCTGTTACACTATGGTGGATCATCTGTGTATTCCAAATGGCATCATGTGAAAATTTTAGTAGTATTTAGAACATATAAACCAGTAACACTTGACTTTCCCAACCCATAACTATTGTTGCTCAGATAGTGCTTTTTGTGTATCCTACCACTATCACTCAGAGAGTGCTGGTATCCTAACTTGGGTCCTACTAGAAATCCTACTAAACTCAGATGTATGATCCAGGGCCAGATAGTGATGGATCCTAGTTAGGGTTCAAGGATTCTAGATCCGATTGTTAGGAACCAGGGTCAGATAGTGATGGATCCTAGATCAGATCCAGGGATCATAGATCAAATAGTTAGGATCTGAGTTGGATCCTAGAGGATCCATGGTCAGATAGTACTACTATCCTACCACAGCAACTATCTGGCCAAATGGGAGATATCTGTTGGTATCCTAATTTCTAGAATACTATCTGAGCAACACTACCTATAACTAATTGTGGGTTGCATTTCATTGGCTGTCTTCTAGTGAGGAGCCAAAGATTAGGCTTGGTTGTCACAGCTTAGATTAATTAACAGCCTGTAAAAAATAGAAAGCACTCTGGCTGAGTTGTAACACTTGTAACAGTAAGTAAACATTACAGGCTATCCATTGTCATGAGCTGTAAACCCCCCAAATAAAAAAGCCCATTCAGGAAGCTTGCCCTTGGAGCATATTAAAACATATTTTACCTGGTAAACAAACAGAGCCAAGAAGGCTCATTTCCATGTGAAGTCCCCATTCCATGTAAAAGTATATACCAGCATTATCAAAGAGTTAAGATCAATTGGGCAGCAAAAAGCAGTCATTGGAGACAGCCAGCATCACCCACTGATCCATAGTTCACATTCTTTAGGCTTCCATGGACCCATAGAATATGGATGAGCATCCGTGGATTCAGTGTCTGCCTTGCTGATACCCACTCTCCCTAGATTGTAATCCAATGCTGTCAAGGGGAGAAAGTGGAAGCAGGCCACAGATTGTGATTGTGCAGTTAGCCAGTTCATTTTGTGTTTTTTGTTGTGGTGTTCATTGCTTAGCTTTGCTGTAGTACCTTAGCCACACTGACCACAGAATTAAAAGGTGGTTATTGTTTTACCTAAGTATCAAGGTACCGGCAGGGTGGGCAAGAGTGCAGCACAGACACCACCCTCTTCCAACAACATTTAGGTAGTCTCTTCCAGGGTATTAGTACAATGCAATAGCTAACCATGGTCAATCTGCTCCATGTATTGGTGCACCCTGACTGTTCTGCATACCACCCTGTAGCTTCCCCACAGGTAGAACACATTAAGCTGCAGGAATGTAGTGATCACAGGAAGTCACAGTAAGTTGCAGGGAGCAGGGTTATGCATGGAAGGGACCTGGGCCATGGAGAAAGGGTTAGCCTGTGAAAAACAAACATTTAAGCAGACTCACTTGAACACCGTTCATGTGGCAGGAGTGGTAGTTTGGCTTCTGAAGCAGCCCTCCCCTGTGGAGTTTTCCTGGCTGATAAAGTCTTTGGCCTCCTAGGTCAGGGCAGAGAACTGAGGTGGATGGCTAGGTCTTATTTTGTGCAGTTTAGATGGATATAAATGAAGAAAATCCCACTGTCTGCAATGGAGCTTAACTTTTACCATCAAGAATTGCTGCCTTTTTATCTGGAGCTCCCAACTGAAGTCTTGGAAAACCATCACTGATCCCTCAAGTACTTTAATCTGGCCATGTTTGCTTGTTACCTTTAACACTTGTTCTTTCTTGGGAAACTTCAGATATTTAATCTGAAAGTGGAGTGGTTTCTCACCAGGCTGAGGTTTTGGGCCAGTGCGATGGTCCTGCTCAATTTTTTATCCTGCTGCCTCCAGGCTCATCCGTAGCTGGTTGTTCAGCCACCACTGAATGGTTTGTTTAATTATCTTCCCTACTAGACCCTCTGGCAAAAACACAAGGTGCAAACTTGAGCACCTGGTTTGATTTTCTTGGTCATATGCTTCATCAGCTAAGTCCACCACAGTTTGTTTTAGAGCATCCAGATACCTTGTGAGATCAGCAACCACATCCTCTAGCTCACCAATTTTCCCCTCAGACTCATCCAGCTTTGCAGTGTGCATGATAGTCCTTTGTGTGAGCCCAGAGACTATGTTTTAAAGATTCAGCATCTGCAAGGTAACATTTTTAAACCTATGCCTTCATTTCTGTTTGTAGACTCTATATCATGCCCACAGGGAAGCAAGCAATTTGAGAGCAGCTTGTTGCTGGAGTTCCCACAGAAGCCATGCTTAGTGCCCTAGCACATCCCTGTCCTGAAGCCAGTGTGTTTGCTTGTACTGCTGCTGCCTTGAAATGTAACTTAGTCTGCTTTTTTGGTGGTTTCTGAGCAGCCATAAAAATGTTTTTGCTGGTCAAAATAGTAGTTTTAATGCTGTTTCAGAGTAGAAAAACTGGCTTTATTCAGTACTGGTAGGGAGCCTTGCTAAAGCACCTCTCTAGCCTTTATCGACTTCTCTGGATCTCCCTGATCCCTTTGCCACTATCTACCCTACCGCAGAGCTTTGTGGCATCTGTGAAGATACACAACATGCCCTGGATGCCCTCTTCAATGTCACTGTTGAACAAAGAGAAACATAGAAGCTGTCAGCAGATAAGGATCTTTGGCCCACCTAGTCTGCCCATTAATCCCAGCAACTGTGCTCTTTCAAGCTTTACTGGAACTAGTTTGTACAGTTCCCCTACCAGTATCCTTCTATTCCTATCCCAAGCATTCTTAAAATCTGTAATTGTTTCTGACCCCACCACCTCTTCAGGTAGGCTGTTTTATTTATTTAAAAGTTTTACCAGGAAGGCACACTGAGCAGAGTACTGCTCGATTCCAGGTGCATCCTGGGGGAATGGGGACTGTGGAGAATAGACATGACATATATACAAAATACAATTAGTGCTAACAATGAACGACATTTATGCAGAATACAATTAGTCCTAACAATGAATATAACAGCGGTCGGCAGTAAAGAATGGCAGAAACAATTGAGTAAGTACAGGTCAAAGAACAGCAATCTGGCCATAGTGTGTGAACACGCTCATCTTAGCTGCAGGCACAGGTGGTGGAGAAATGCACATTGATGAGGGAGTTAAGGTGCTGAGTTGAGGGCATGTGCTGGATGTCCATGGGGATGGAGTTCCACAATTTGAGCAAGCTTTGTCTGAAGGCTGACTGGCCAGCTGAGGAGGACATGTGTGGTACAGCCAGGAGATGGGAGTCAAAATTCCTGAGAGAGTACGCTGGAGGGTCATGCACTGTTAGGATGGAAGTGAGATGCGTTGGCAAGGACTGGAACCAGAATATGGCCATGAGCCTAGCACAGTGGGACTGCCTACGATTCTGGAACGAGGGGAGGTTGAGAGACCAGTAGATAATGCAGTGCTGAGTGGAGGGTGGGCAATCAAGGGTGAAGCACTAGAATGAGTGGAAAAGGGGGTCCAGTCTGGCTAGGGTGGACTTGTGAGCGGCACTGTAGACTACGTCCCCGTAGATGAATATAGGGAGAATCATTTTCTGTACAAGTGCACGGCAGGCTGGCAGTGGAATGCAACCATGGTTGCAATATACGGCACCCAACTTGGGGTGGAGCTTTTTGTGGATGGCATCAACGTGTACAGAGAAGTCGAGGTGCTGATCTAGCCAGACCCCGAGGTATCTAAAGAAGGTGTGGTCCCGTCCAGGGTGTGGAAGGAGGGGGTGATGGGGAGCCGAGACAGACTCTGCTTCGTGCCGAAGGTCATTGAGATAATTTTGGCTTTAAGAAAAAGCTGGTTAGAGTGAAACCAGAGCTGAACATCATTGAAGCCCTGCTGTAACCTGGTCAGCAGTCGAGAGACCTGATGTATACAGTACTGTGTCATCTGCATACATGCGTATGGATGTGTGTGGACAGGCAGTGGGCAGGTCATTAAGGAAGATGGAGAATAGGAGCGGGCTGAGGACCAAGCCTTGGGTGACTCCTGTGGTGACTGGAAGGGAGGTGGAGGTGGAGACTCTGATTCTAACAGATTGAGACCTGCCTACCAGATTGGAGTGGAACCAGCTGATGACCGTGGTAGGGAGCCCTACAAGGGAGAGCTTGTCCAGGAGGAGAGCATGGGAAACAGTGTTGAATGCCTTTGCCAGGTTGATAAAAATTGCTGAGGTGATCTAACCTTTATACATATCATCAAGAACAGAGTCTGTGAACCATAGAAGAAAAGTGGCAGTGAAGTGGGCCTTCCTGAAGCTGGACGGGTAGGGTGGGGAGGAGGAGTTGAGAAAAGGAGAGGACTGGGAGACGACAAGGTGCTACTGGAGTTTTGCTAGTATGGGGAGTAGGGAAATTGGGTGGTAGTTACTGGGGGTGGAGGGGTCACTGGCCTTTGGAAGCAGGATAACAGTTGTTTGTTTCCATTCCAAAGGGATTGAAGCTAAGACAGGAAAGGTTAAGAAAGAGAGGTTCAAAAGAGCAGCCGGGGGGGGTGGTGATGGCAGCAGCAGCCAGGTAGAGCATCTTGGAGTTCAGCCCAGAGGGACATTTGCCCTTGGTCGGATTTAGGGAAATCAAGGCATTGTGAACTTCCAACGGGATGACCGGTTGGAAGGAGAAAGATGGGCAGTAGAAGGCCTGTTGGGGGTGGTGGGAAGGCATTACTTTGTTGGTATGGGGGGAGGATGGATAGCAGTGCCAAGATACAGCTTGTAAAAAAGGAGTTAAATTCTGAGGCTACTGCAAGAGTATCTGTTATGGTGGTACTGCCTACGTTTAGCACAGGGGTGGGAGGTTGGGAGTGTGGGGAGAAGAGGGATTTGACCACCTTCCAGAATTTAGCATGGTGATTTAAAATGGATTGAAAGGAGGGTTTGAAGTAGTTAACTTTAGCCTGATGGATTAGCCTTGTACAGGCATTGCATAGGGAACGATATTTCGAGTGGTCAGCGGGGGAACCGGATGGTTTGAGTGCCTTCCATGCCTGGTCTCTGGCTCTGATGTGGGACATAATGTCAGTTGTGATCCAAGGCAGGTGAGCGATCCTCACTCAAGTCTATCTAAGTGGGGCATAGTAGTCCCAGACGGCAAGGAACTTAGTCTTGAAGTACTCCAGAGCGGAGTCAATAGAAGTTGACCTGGGGATAAAGGACCAGTCTATGGCTGCCAGGTTGCTTAAGGGTAAGACAAGATCCAGGGAATTGTATGACCAGGTAAGAATGGTTCTTTAAGAAGGGTCTTAGGTCTGAATATTTTCAGTATCGAGTATATCATGTGGTCACTTAGGGAGTCTGGTAAGAGACCCAAGGCAATTATCCAGCATTGGTGAGGGGTAAGGGACCAGACCAAAAAAGAGTGGTTCTGCGATTTGTGGTTCAGACATGTGGGTTCTGTAATCAGTTGTGTCAGGTTTAGAGTGGCCACCTGGTTGTGAAACTTGGATTTGGCACTGGAGAGCCAATTTAAGTTGAAATCCCCCCGGATATGGAGCTTGCCCCCTGTGGCACTAGTTTTCAAAGTGCTCAGATGGTCCAGGATGGAGGGTGTAGGGGAGTCAGGGAAGCAGTAAGAGCCAGCTATAAATTGGGGGACAGTTCGAGGGAAGGAGAGTTTGATCAGTGAGGCGTCGATGGACTGAGTGGCCAAGAGCAGATTGACAGGGGTAAACTGGAGGGTGGATGAGATATACATAACGATGCCTCCGCCATTTGTCCATGACCCTTTCTGTGAAGTACTTTCTCACATCCCCTTTGAACCTCCCTCCCTCCTATTTTATCTTATGCCTCCTTGTCCTTGAGCATCTTTTTCTTTCAAAAACTGTTTTCTCTTGTACCTTATTTTTTCCTGTGAGGTACTTAAATGTCTCAATCATATCCCCCCTCTCCAACCTCTCCACCAGGGAGTACATATTTAATTCCTTCAGTCTATCCTCATTGGGTTTATGATGTAATCCCTGCACCATCTTGGTAGCCCTCCTCTGAACTGCCTCCACCCAGTCTATGTCCTTATATAGATAAGGCCTCCAGAACTGAACACATTACGCAAGATATGGACTTACTGATGTTTTATAGAGTGGAATTATTACCTCCCTTTTTCAGCTGGTGATTCCCCGGCCTATGCATTCCAGCATCCTATTTGGCTTTCCTGCCACCTTGTTGCACTGCCTACTTACTTTGAGGTCATCAGAGATGATACCCCCAGGTTCCTTTCCTGCTTGGAGCATTCTACCCCCCCCCCCAGTTGATAAGTTGCTCCTGGGTTTTTATGTCCCGTTTACATTTTCTTGCATTTTTTGCATTGGAACCCAACTGCCAATCCTATGACCAATCCTTCAGCCTCATTAGATCTCTCCTCATTCTGTCCACTCCCCTGGCATGTCCACTCTGTTATGGAGCTTTGTGTCATCAGTGAACAGGCAAATTTTCCCTTCTAGATCTTCCAAAATGTCACTGATAAAGACATTGAAGTGAACCGAGCCCAGCACTGATCACAGTACCCCACTGGCTGCTTTAGCCTCTGCAGAGTGAATGCTATTTACCACTGTTATCCAGCCAATTTTCTACCCACTTTACTACATTCTTTCCCAGCCCCATGTTCCCCATCTTGTTTAACAGCCTTCTGTGTGGCAATGTCAAAGGCCTTGCTGAAATCCAGGTAGGCCACATCCACTGCCTCCCCGTCCCCCGATCCTTCTCCATGGTTACCTAGTCAAATAACTCAATGAGGTTAGTCTGACATGACCTCCCTTCCATAAAACCATGTTGCCTTGGGTTCTGTAGATCATTGACAACCAGGTGTTCCAATATTCTTTCCTTCAGTAGTGTTTCCATGACCTCTCCCATTACTGAGGGCAGGCTGATCTGTCTTTAGTTCCCCACTTCCTCTTTGTTTCCACTTTTGCATAGACAGACTATATCTGCTCTCCTCCAGTCTTTGGGTACTTCCCCTGTTTCCAATGACAGGTTGAACAGGTCGTCTGAGGTTTGGCAACTACTTCTCTTAGCTCTTTCAGTACCCTGGGGTGTACCCCATCTGGTTCCATAGCCTTATCATCGCTTATTGCTGCCAGTTCCCTTTTAGGAAAATAACGTGTATCCATTTCCCTGCCCTTAATACTCATTGCTGGCTCATTTCCTGCTCCTTCCTCTGTAAAGACTGAACAGAAGTATCTGTTCAGTATGTCCGCCTTCTGGTCATCCTCCTCTTTCAGCCTCACAATCCCTTCCCTTGCCTTCCTTTTTTCCCCTGATGTGCCTGTACAAGGTTTTGTCCCCTTTCATCAATGCGTTTGCTATGTGTTCTTCTGTTTGTGCCTTGGCTTCCCTAACTGCCCTCCCCACCTCCCTTTGTTTCTCCTGGTGCCTCTCCCTATCCCCCTCCTCTGGTGTCTTTAAATTGCTTAGATGCCATTTTTTTGCTTTAACCTTTTCTGCTACCTCCTTAGAAAACCATAGTGGTCTCTTTCTCTTCCCCTTGCTGACCTGTCTGATGGAGTTATGTCGCCATTGCAATCCCTGTTTTGATTGCAACCCACTTTTCTACCACCCTTTTGATTTCCCCAATTCTGGCCAGTGCTTCTTCTAGACATTTTGCCATCCTTCTGAAATCCACCTTCTTGAAGTCTAGGATTTTTGATCTTGTGTGGCTTGATTCCGCTCCCTCCATGATCTCAAACCACACTGGTAATCACTGTTCCCCCTGCCACACTGTCCCTGTTTCTAAGCACAGGTCCAATAGCACCATCTCCCATGTAGGTTCTATGACCAGCTGCTTAAGGAATGCCCTCTGCAGGGAGTCCAAGATGTTCCTGCTCCTAGCTGTTGCTGCCACGGGGAGGCTCCAATCCACATCTGGTTGATTGAAATCACTGACCAGCAACACCACTCCCCTGTGTGCCATCCTTTGGATTGCTAGCATCATCTCCTTATCTAACTCCTCTCCTTGAGCTGGTGGTCTGTATATTACCCCTGCACAGATGGCTGACCCCATTTTCCTTTCAAGTTTATCCCACAGTATCTCTCCTCCTCCCTATTCCCCTTGAATCTCTGTGGCTTTTATGCTTTCTTTCACATACAGTGCCACTCCTCCCCACTTCCTGCCTACTATGTCCCTCCTGAATAGATTGTAACCTGATACGGTCACTTCCCAGCTCTGCTTTTCATTACGCTAGGTCTCTGTGATGGCTACAATGTCCAGGTCAGATTCCACCATGGTAGCCTTGAGGTCGTCTATCTTGTTACTCGGACTTTGGGCAGTGTCAGTGGCTCAGGAGGTAGCACACTTGCCTCTGAGGCCGGGAGATCAGAGGGCTGTGGGTTCAGTTCCCACATCTGGCACTAGGGTTAATATCCCAGTACTGACACTGTAGTGCAGCATGAGAGGGGTGCTGCACTTCTGAGGTGCTGTCTTTCAGATGAGACGTTAAACCGAGGTCCCATCTGCCTGGATTGGTGGTAGTTCAGGTGGATGTTAAAGATCCCATGGCACTTATTGAAAAGAGTAGGGGAATTTTTTATTACAACCAGAAAGCAAAACATATATAAAATAGTGTTTACAGCAGACAAATCATAATATAAAACAAGGATTAACAGAAATAAGTATTACATCATACATTCAAAAATCAGCAGCAGTTTAGCAACCCAAAAAACTAACCAGTGCTAACTCCCCCCCCCCACTAAAATAGTAGGGAATTGTTTATTATCATAACAGTAGACCAAAAGTGAAATATAAACTGTGGTATGTCACATAAAATAATAAACAAATCATATAGAAAACAAAACAAATGAGTATTGTCAACATACCATGTCAGAGCAATGTAAAAGAAATATTATGAAAACACCCCTCCCCCCACTAAAAAGGATTAGGGGAGTATTGCAACTAAAAAGCAACAATCAAACAATAATATATACAGTAGAAATCATAATGCACAACAAATGGAAACAAAACAAGTACACTAGCATACAAATGGGATGTACAGAAAGCATAGAAACCAAGTATGCACAACAAAACAGCATCATAAAATGATTGGAAAATTAAAAAAACAAATAGTACCAGAAGATACAAATGCCCCCCTTAGAGGGAGGAAGTGGGTCTAAAACAAAACTTACACGTATGCAGAAAATAGCAGTCCCCACCAAAATTACCCCAAAAGGAGGTTCTAGCCTTGCAAGCAGGGATATCCAGCACTTTTCAAGAAAGCCTGGACATAGCACCATAACCTTTACCATGTGTCAAGCCAGTTCATTTTCCTCCACCACAATCAAAACAGTTCAGGATGCACTTTTTCCTTTTCCTGAAGCCTCCAGGTAAGTATTACCTTCTTAATGTTATAAATAATCTGGGATGCAGAGAGTAATTTCTGCCGAAGTGTCAAATTACACCATGCTTGCCACAGCTGAAAGCCTATATGACCCATTAATAGGCGCATAGTGATTACATCATAAGTCACCCAGGAGCCCGGCAGAACCCCTTCCACCCAGATCTGTGATGTAGGATCCTGAAAAGGATTTAAAGGCCACACATCCTGAAATTGGGACCAAAAGGAAACTACAAAGGGACAATCCACAAAAAAATGTTCCATAGTTTCAACCAGTCCTACGCAGGTTTCCTCCTGGGACAAAACCTCTCAAGAGTTCTTTATGCCTCATATTGCCTTTTACCCTAATCTCTTGTGGAGACATAGCTATAAAAATCCCACACATAGTGGGTTACCCTCTGCTTACTAATAATTGTAATTTGGAATGTTGCTCAGAAACTGGTAAATCATGAAACCAAGGATCCACAAAAAAGTAATCCTGCAATATAGTACTATAGAATTGCTGATGTGTTTGAAGAAGAAAGGATTTTCTGACAACATGCCAGGATTTCAACTTTTGAAACATTGTATGAAAGTGACTAGTCAATGCACATAGCTGTACCTGCCGGGCCAAAAAGGAATCCTGAACCCAATGCCTAAGAAGGGGATCTATACCATCAGCCACCCACGGGGACCAAATCTTAACAACCCCCTTGAGCAAAGGAACTAAATTATAAAAGATAAATATACTATGCAAGAATACAACCGGATTCACTGTACCCAAACCTCCTTCGACGATAGGTAAATAAGTGATACCCCTCTTCACCAGATTTAATCTATTACCCCATAAACTAAGAAAAAATACATCATAAAGAGAGGTTTCTAAAGAAGGGGGAGGGGGAAAAACTGCAGCTATAAACAAAAAATATGGCAACAAAAAAGTTTTAATCAAATAAATTCGCTTCGCTTTAGACATTCGGCCCTTATTCCAGAGTAACACCCTATTACGTGCCTCCAATAATTGGCTCTCCCAATTGTATCGATGATCGTCCACACCTCCAAAATAAACACCAAGAATCTTCCTATAGCCAGTTTTAATAAGCATGTCTCAAATCAATGCCACATCGGTGGCCCCATACCCCAAAGGCAATATCCCACTTTTAAACCTATTAATAGAGGAACCAGACATAGCTGAAAAAGGTGTACAATAATGTCCGCAGCAACAGCAGAATTTTTATCTGACAGAACTAAAACTAAATCATCTGCATATGCTATTGTCACTATCTGTGGTCCATATAACCAACTGATAATCCAACAATATCATCTGTATTATTTAAAGCATGCAAAAGGGGTCCAAGGATAAGACATACAGTAGGGGACTTAGTGGACACCCTTGTCGCATTCCCCATGTACCTCAATATTTCTTCCCAACCATCCATTTATGCTAGGTATCAGAGTGATGTCTGTATAGCAGGCACGTAGCTCAGTTTATAAATTGTGAGGGAAACCCATACCGTCCTCAAATTCTCCCACAGATAACTATATTCTACTTGATCAAAAGCTTTAGCCTGGTCAAGACAAACCAGATGCTCGAACATGTCTCTAGATGCTCCTTTAGCTATAAGCTCCTGAGTAGGATCGGTGCATCCTGAACCCTTCGATGTGGCACCCCACTAAATTGTGATGGATGTAATAAGAACCCAATACACCCCGTAATCTAATACAAAGATTTTCATCAAGATCTTATAGTCAGTGTTCAAAAGAGACAAAGGCCTCCAATTATCTAAATCCCCACGCTCCCCTTTATTTTTATACAGTAAAAGAAACATACCCTAAAACATGCTTTTAGGTAGAGACCCTGCCTGTAACCCAGCATTCAATATCCAACATAGGTCAGTACCCAAAACTTCCCACAAACTTTTATAGATTTCATGGGACAATCCATCAGCACCTGGAGTAATTCCCGACTTCAGAGACCAAATTGCAGTCTTTAGTTCATCTACCGTAATGGGTTGGACCAAAGTAGACTGCTCATCTATAGACAAAACAGGGACTGGTCTTCTAAGAAACCAATCATTAATGGGGTCTCAGGGAGCAATCTACTCTTAAAGGATGCAGTAACTTAGTCATGTATTGTATCTAAAATACCAGTATTTGTTGTAACACGCCCCCCAGTTGAGGTGTTTAAATACATCATAGCTCGGGAGTGTTTAAGAAGTTTCAGATTTTCAAAAGGTAGTCTCCTTCTTTGTACCACTAATCCCATATTTATGCTTTCTCTCCACATCCTGTAAAACCTGAGACTGTAAATTAGCCAACTCTTCCTTTACCTTTTTAATTTGATCCAGACCTGCAGATCCCAAAGACTGGCGGAAGGTAGACAAAAAATGAAGTCGTTCTCTAAGATATTGAAGTCCATCATGCCGGAATCTCCCATTTAAACGACCTATGGTTTTAAAATAGAGTCTGACTTCACATTTCGTGTCCTCCCACCAAGTATTTAAATCTTCATATAGAAAGAAAACAGACTGACGTGCTAAAAAAAGGGAATGTAGACCATCAGCCACACCAGGGATATCTAATAAGATAACATTTAATTTCCAAAACCTGGCCCCCTCCAAACTTCAGGCATGTCACATAACACTAATCTAAGCATTTTATGATCTTATGTGGCCACCTCCTGCAAGGACTGTGATTGCACTACAACCCCTGGTGAAAGAAAAAAATAGTCAATTCTGGAAGCTCTAGTTCAGCAAAAATATGTATTTCCAAACCCATTAGAGGTAGGCCCAAAATCATCATTCAAACCAGTATCTGCAAGAAGTTTTGACAAGCTTGCCATATCACTATACACTTTCTTCCTTGTTCCAGAAGAAACACTGGAAGGCAAGGAGCAGTTAAAGTCCCCCCCCCAAGGATAGTAACATAAGAGGTGCATAGAAAAGGGTATAATGAATTAAAAAGGGTTACTCGATCAAATTTAGATTGAGGTGCATAAACATTAAGTAACCGTAAGGGTAAGGAACCCCACTTAACATCCAAAACCAAGGCCCTACTGGCTAAAATCTCTATCTGATGAATTACTTTTATATGTGAATGAAAAAAACAAATCCCCACCCCACTACACAAATCACTTCCCAAAGACCAAAAACAATCTCCCCACACCAACCAGTAGTGGCAGCCTCTATCTCCGAGGAGAATGCAAACGAGCATCCTGCAGGAAAACACAGTCCAGATTTTCATATAAAATGAGAATAAGTGCTCTGACGTTTAACAGGAGATTTAATGCTATTTGCATTTAAAGTTGCCACTCTAAAGTAAAAGGGAACCATGAGTTAATGAAAAGGTAAAGTCACTTTACTTTGCTAGATGCTCTTGTTACCCTTCCACTTTTCCCATCTGATGGCTTAGGGCCAATCTGTCCTTCAGCAGGTTCCAAGGGCTCAGGCCTTAGGTTGGGTGCAGAAGGCAAAGACATGTCGGAAACCACCTCTGGAGCCTCTACCAATACTGCAAAGGTGTTAGGGTCAGCAACAGAACCATGCATGGAAGGTAAAGCTGTTTTCCTACCCACCTTCCCCTTTCCTTTAACAGATTTCCCTTTCTTGCCACTAACCATAGTAAAACCGTCTACCAAGGGATCCAAACTAGACGATACCAAATCCTGGCAAATAACACCCCCTTGTCCTATCTCTGGTACCTCATGAGTCACCACTTCAGGTATATCTATAAAGTCTGTGCTTGAGGTAGAGTTATCAATCAAACCTGACACGGGCAAAGGGAGACTCGCCCCAGAGGTACTGGGATCCAACCTTCCTCCAGTAGGAATGCCAAGTCAAACTGCCTCCCTAATATAATGGTCCTGTACCCCAAAATCAGCTTCCGGTGTGTTTTTAGCTGCCAAAGGGCAAAGTTCAAATGTGTGACCCACCACATCACAAAGATTGCATTTAGAGGTTTGGAAACAGTGAGCACTAGGATGACCAGACTCCCCACAATAAGAACATTTTAGCACATCACAAGAGGTGCTTATGTGAGTCTGAGACCCACACTTGAAGCAAACCCTTGGCTGACCTGGATAAAAAAGGAACCCCTTATCCCTCCCCAAAAAAAAAACAGTTGGGGAGATACACCAAATCAGAATCAGTAGAGTGGAGTTTAATCCTAAATTTCCAAACCCCATTCCAAAATCCCTCTGCATCCAGGATAGGAACAGGATTCCCCTGTATTTCACATCTCTTAGACAACCAGTTAACAATATCTACGACATTAACCCCTTCATTTCTGAACATGATCGTAATGACCCTAAAGGCCTGTTTTGAAAGAGGCAGTACAATAAAGTCTGACCATAGGGGATTAGCTTTTAGATTTAAATAGCGACTCCAGAATAGTTCCAAAAGAGCTGGGGTGCGAAAACTGACATCAAATGTAAACTCTCCAGGAACGTGGATCAATGCGAAGACTTCAGAAGGGGAAAAACCCATACTTTTCTTCAATAAAGTTTTTCCAACATAAAACCTATCAGGGGGATTATCCCTGGGGCCAACATATCGTAAACGAATGGCATTTTGCCGCTTGGCTAATTCTAGAGGTTGCCTAAAATGACTGGCATAAGAAGGTTTTTCCACAGGTTCCAAAGCTGGCCCCTGTATGACAGAGGAAGTAGCCACATCTGCAGCCATTTCCCCTGACAGGCTGTCCAAGGGTAGTCCAGAATCAGTAGTAGATTTAGGAAAAGGGGAGGCTGGAAGTTCAGAGATTAAAACAACAGGAGAAGGGACTGATAAAGCCACAGTACTTATCTCTGCAGACTCCGGTAGTGCTGAAGATCCATCAGCCGGCTTCCATGAATCACCCAAAATCAGAATCCAGCCAGCCCCATGCAGTGCATGCTCCGGAGACCAGGATTCATCTACCAGATCTCCCCAATCTTTAGAAGTCGAAGCTTCGCTGACTTTCGGCCTTTCAGTAGCCAGATGCAACTTGATGGGCCCCACTGCTGCTGCAGTGCTCGGGGAACCCTCCGATCTCTTCCGCTTCCTGTCGTCCTCCACAGCGAGGTTCCTATGTTCCTGTACCAATAATGCACTCACACGAAGAAGTTCCTCTTCCAAACAGCATTGTTTCTCCGACAAACTAAGTCCCAGCATAGCAACAGAAACTGAAGGACCACTTGAGTTGCCGTTTTGCTGGCCATCTCGCAGGTGCATCCCAGCCACCATTTCAGTGTTTCCAGACTCGGTGAAATCAACAGGTGAGGAATTACTCTGGGTTATCACAGCCCCATGTGCAGCTCCTCCACTGTCCTCCTCCTCCGCCAGCTTGGTCCCACCAGAAAATGGGTCCCCCCTGCTCACAGGAAGCAGGAAGTAGGGGAATTTCCCCGGTGTCCTGGCCAAATTTCCCTCATTCACTGTAAATGCCACCAACAGCTTAATCTGGTTCAAAGTCAGTTGGCATCCATCTGTATCCCCCTCCCCCGGGTTGTGCCTGAAAATAGGCAGGATTTGTCTAGTGCACTTACCCGGTCAACAAAAACTAAATAAATAAAAATAAATAAAATTTGCACACATGGCTCTTCAGGATGTGGTGTCCCTTCCCTGCTTTGCTGTCTTATGCCTTTCCCTGTTCTGTTCACAGTCCCTGTCAGATCCTCCTAGTCCTTATCTTTGTATTGATTTGTGCTCTTTGTTGGCCTATTTCCTTTTTGAGTTCCTACATAGTACCTTATTTCATTTTGTTTTTATTTATTTAAAACTTTGTTAACCAGGTAAAAAAGCACTGAGCCACATGGCCCTTTTATAGACTTCACCCGGATACAGAACAAAATTACATCACAGTCAGACAAACTTACTAGAACAACACATAACAATATAAGTATGCACACTATGTTATTTGATATAATCCCAAAACAGATTATATAATGTAAGTGCAATACCTAAAATGACCTCTAGGTACACTTACATCCCACCCCTAGGTGCAAGTGTCTATTTAGAGATACTTTAAAAGAAGTTACACTTTCTGAATTTCTTAAGTCATTAGGCAGTACCTGTGCTTATGGGGGATATATTTTATCTCCTATCCTTCCTCTAACCCCCCCCCGGCCAGTTTAAATGCTTGCCACTGAAGCATTTAAACTTTTTACGCAGGACCATGGTCTCCTCCCTCAATGGATGTAGTCCGTCACCTTTGTACAGGCCCACATCCCTCCAGGTGGGGCCCAGTCCCCCATGAAGCCAAAACCCTCCTTTCCACACCATTCCTTCAACCCTGAGTTGAGCTTTTGGATGCAGAGTGTCCTAGCTTCCTCCTTGCAATGGACAGGTAGTACCTCCAAGGAGAAGGAGCCTGCAACCTGGTTTAGCCCCCTCCCACAACTTCTCAAATTTCTCCTGTATTCTGCCTAACTCTTCCCTATCACCTGTCATGTCATTTGTCCCCAGGTGTACAATAACATCCAGCTCCTCCCACCTAGCGATTGCCCTTGTGATCCTCTGGATTTGCTCCCCATCCCTCCAAGCTGTGCCTCCCGAAAGGCACTTGACCTTCCTCTTCCCCGCTGCTACTTGTCCACAGATCCACTCCCTGGACTATTGAGTCCCCCACCAGGACTAGCTTCCTCTTCCTTTGGGGTTCTCTAGCCCCCACCTCTGGGGCTTCATTTTGGAGGATCCACTAATCCTCCCTGGTTCCAATCTCGGGTGCCCTTTTGGGACTCTCCCGCTCCTCCAAGACTGCATAAAAGTTTCTAAGTTGGACCCGATGGGGGATGTGCCTCCAACTCCCCAACCTCACCCTCCCTGAGCTCACTGTGGTCCAACCACTCCTCCTACTGGGCAACCTTTGATGTAGTGATTGTGGTCCCAGTGGTCCCTGGGTGGGGGTGGAGGTTCCCTGAATCCTTACCAACTCAGCTCGGAGACTGGCAACCTCCACCCTGAATCCATAGAGGTGCCTACAGATAGAACAGCACCACATGATCTAGAACGTCATTCTGAAAACTGCGGCCCTGCATCCAGTACACTGCTCCACTCCTTGCATCCTTCCCACTTGCACTGACTTTGTTTCCTCCCTTGACCTATGTAAGCCCTCTTCTGACACCAGTGCCTACCTCCTGTACCCTTGATGAACTATTACATCCTACCTTCAGGCTACTGCCCCCAGACTATATTTGACCTCCTCTAGATTGATGCCTCCTGCTGGCATTAAGCCCTTGACGCTTGGTGCTAGGCCTTTTTTTTTGTTATTTCCCCATCTCTTTTACTTCTTTTTCTTTTCACCTTCTCTTTTTATACACTGTCCTACTGCTAGATGCCTATCCCTGGCTGCTGTAATAAATTGGTTGTGTAATGGAGGCCTCATCCCCTTTTTCTTGTCTGTAAGCAGGAAGTGAAACTTTTTTTTTGTAAAATCTTTTTGTTGTCAGCAAATACATTGTCAAACATTATAGAAACAGAAATGTATACAACATATTACAAAAAATAGACAGGATATATATATTTAATGAACGGTGGACTGAGGATATGAAAAGCAGAAGTCAGTACTGATAACAACAGAAAAGCATCCTAATAGTAACTGCTAGAAATGATTATCAAGTACATATATTTCTACAGTCGAAGGTTGGGCCTTGATGCAACTCAACAGATGTGCAAGTAATTCTTTACAAATTCGTTGGGTCAGAGGTCTCCTCCACCCACCCAAGTGCCCCCCACTCACAACCTCAGACCAAATGGGCACCATGTCCATGATGTATTAGGAGATGATTCGAAGTGGGGGAATCAAGGATTACCCAGGGCTAGTTTAAGTGGATTCCAGATTTTGGTATGCTTGGGATTTGTTGAAGAATTTATATTGTGTTTTATTATAACTTTAAGCATTCTAAGAGTGACATGGTCTACTGTGCCACTGTTGGTGAGCTTTCCTGTATCCAGGTTTGTGCAACCATTTTCTTCCCCACTGCCAGACCAATGCACCATAAGGGATATTTGTGCATATTGGCATGGGTATTCTCATCAGGCAAGCCCAAAATTATGGTCTGAGGGGATGTGATGTGTGAGCACCGCAGAGTTTTAGAGAGAATGCTAGAAGTCTCCCATCAGAATGGCAGAATCTTGGGGCAGTCCCATAGCATATGAAAATAGGACCCCACTGCCACTTTGCATTTGGGAAAAGTGTTTGGTTTCTGTGGGTCTAGTTTGTTAGCCAAGGCAGGGGTGAAGTAAGTCCTGTGTAGAACCATAAAGTTAATTAAGCGTAGTCCATTGTTGACTGAGGATTCACCCACTGCTTTCAGGACTTGATTTCATTCCCCCTCAGTCCACTGTTGTGCTCACAGATCCTTACTCTATTTGCTCCTAATTGCGACCATGATATCTGGGAGACTACCCAGTAGTAGTTAATATAACTGCTGCATAAATCTGGCAGCAGACTTAGTGTCTAGGATTATCTCTTCATCCAGGGACCTCATCCTGTCTAAGGGTTCCAGTGCCCCTCTCTCAGACATCTTTGTTCTTATCTACAGGCATGCAAAAAATCCCCTAAGGGAGAGGGAGAAGTGGGTGCACAGTGTCTGGCAGGGAAGCAATGTCCCTCCTTCAAATAGACCCCATCTTCTAAAGGCCCACCCCACTCCAGGAGTGTATCACCTTCTTCGTTGGTCCTGGTGGCTCTTTGGCTTTCCACAGTCCCTGTCTAATGTCTGTTTCTGGGGATACTCCTATGGGATAACCAATGAGGTTATGCAGGTTTCTCCATAGTTCTAATATGGTCTTAGTGAAGGGATTACTGGTCAGAGGCAGGTTATGATCACCAAGAGCAGGCGAGAGGTAGGATGAGAGGGGTGGCCCAAGGAAAGTTTGTTTTTCTAGGGTTACCAGATTCTGGGAGTAGGGAATCCTTTACAAAAGCCAGTTGGGCAACAATGTAATAAAATCTGAAATTCAGGAGGCCCAGCCCTTCCCTCCCATGGGGCACCACAATGTGGATTGTTTGCTTTTAACCCTCTTCCCCTGTTAAGAACATTTGTGAGATAGCCTTTAATTGAGGTGAAGAACATCAGGGGTAATAAGATGGTGGATTCTGGAATAAATAAAGGTAAAGAGCAATATACACATCTTGATAGTGCTAAGTCTTCCTAGAAGTGAGGGCGAACGTCTTCCACCTATCACAGGTGTCCTTGATCTTTTTTAGGAGAGGCTTATAATTTATCTGGGTTACATTTGACAGTTTCTTGGGCAGTCTCACTCCCAGATATTTCAAGTTATCTGTGGGATCTATACAGACTCCCACAACCATGAGGGGGTTGTATCCTTTCACCCCAGGGAACCATTTGCACTTGGCCTAATTGATCTTGTGACCAGATATAGGTCTGTACATTTTAAAAATATCTGTAATGGCAGGTAGACCCCTGTCAGGGTCAACAAGGCACAGCAGCACATCATCGGCAAAGACAGAGATCTTATGGTCTACCCCCTGCACCCACATCCCCTTGATCTCTGTGTTGTTTCTTATGGCAGCTACCAGAGGCTCAATTGTGAGCAAATAAAGGAGGGAGGACAAAAGCCACACTTGCCTAGTTTCACAACTTAAGGGGAAGGTTCTGGACATTCTGCCATTAATAAGTATTTGGACTAGTGGGGTATAGTATAAAGACCCAGATGTGGCCAGCCCTCTGGAGCAGCAGCCGACATCCCGGGTTCGGTGATGGACTTGAGAGTCGGAGGGCTGGCTGGGGGAGAATATTGAGCATCCCTGGGACCGCTCTCCTTCTCCGGGGGAAGGGGGAAGAGTGTCTGGTGTAATGCGGACCGCTGGCAGAGGCTGAGGGTACCATCATGGCTGGCGCCACACATCAGGGGGGTGGGGCAGAAACTGGTGTAATTGCATGTTCACACCCCTGGGGTGAAAAAGTCCACAAAAAATGCAGCTTACTAGTGACAACTCCCCATCTCTGCTGCCGCTCCTGCTGCAGACCAAGGTCCGCCGGGGAGTCCAGCTCTTGTGGCCCCACCCTGGTGGGCAAGCCAGAGCTAGCGGCCAAGTTCCTTGGGGAGGTGGCCCACCCAGGGGGGTAAGCCTGGGGTTGAAAGGGGCAGCAAGTGAGCAGGGAGCCCTGATCCTCTGGTCCCCAGAGGGAAGGAGCCAGGGAAAAAAAAAGACCCAGATGTTGGGGTCAAAACCAAAGCAATCCAAGAATAAGAAAATTAAGGGCCACTCCACCCAGTGAAAGGCCTTCTTGGCCTTGAGTGCCAGGAGACTGGGCCAAGCCACTCCCCCTCTGGACCTGCACCATATGATGCTGGCAACCCTTCTCATGCTGTACTTGACTTGCTGGCCTTTTATAAATCCCCTGGTCCTGATGTACTGGCACCGACAGTGCCCCCCCTACAGGTGGCCCACGAGGAACTTTGCAGTAATTTTACAGTCTGCATTTAGCAGGGAAATTGGTCTGTATGAGCTACACTGGGAGCGGTCTTTACCAGGCTTAGGGAACACTGTTATGGTAACCATTGTCTGTGATGGGGCAACTCCCCTGTCCCCAGGGACTCCAATACCATGTCCAGCATGGGTCCCTGGAGCTCATAGTAGAAAAGCATATAAACAGCATCTGACCTGGTGCCTTACATGATGTGAAAGACTTTACTGCTGCATGAAGCTCCATTACCACTGGAGAAGAGTCTAACTTGTCCCTAGCCTCCCCTGACAGAAGAGGGAGCTGCACTGCATCTCAACAATTATTGGAATGTGGGTGTATGGGAAAATTTCCGAGGTGTACAGTGCCATGCAAAGCTCACAGAAGGTTCCTTCTGTGTCCTTCTGTTTGTAGGAGAGAGTGCCATCAGCTGTGGTGATGCTGGTTATAGTGCGGTGTGCCTTGCAGGCCCTCAGTTGCCATACTAGCCATCTACCAGTTTTATCCTCATCAAAGTATACCCCGGCCCTAGTCACCAACATGTTTTGTTCCAGGCAAGCAGAGACTTGCTGGTTATGTTTGTCTTTCAGATGAGAAGTTAAGCTGTGGTCTCATTTGCCTGTTCTGGTAATTGTTCAGGTGAACATTGGAGATTCCCTGGCACTTCTTGAAAAGAGTAGGGGAATTTTATTAAGGGAAACAGACAGCAACGAATTACAAAATGCATCACAGATATCCATTGTAAGAAACTCAAAAATCTCATAACGCATCACCAACCTGTACTCTTATTCAGAGAAAATCAACTACGTAAAAGAAATTAATATGTTTATAACCTTCCGTACTTTTCATTTTTTTAAAGCAACCAGAAATAAATACAACCAAATTAAACATCCCCTTAGGAAAATACAGGAGATACAAGTTATCAATACACTTAATACTTAAATAAGGAATTATACAAGCTTGCCCAGTGGCATGGAGAGTTGAGGCATTGCGCTTTACCTCCTGCCACACTGGTGAACCATGTTCGGTGGTGAACATGGGTCAGCTGGGGAGGGAGAGGACTGAGTGTCCAGAGGACAGCTCTCCTCTCCTGGGGAGGATGGCTTGGTGGCGCCACCAAATTACTTCCCCCAGGAGGAGGCCTGAGGATGGAATGGTCAGGAAGATGCCAATGATGGGAGGGTGCTGCGGGACTCCGCAGTGTGTGCACGCCTCCATATACATGTGCTGACATGTGCACCCCAGCAATGGGGGAGGGAGGTAGGGACAGAAAATGGAAAAGCTGGCAGGCTACATGAAGCCTGAGCCATGCTCCTGATCCTCAACCTCAACCCCCGGCAACTGGATTGTGTGCACCGGGAGGTGGGGGAGGACAGACCTCCCCTCTCTGGCCCCACCATGGGGAGGGGAATCCATGGAGGACTCACTGGAGGGGGGGTTGAGAGACTGCAATGTATTCCTAAGGTGGAAGTGAGCCCTCTTAAATGGACAGCCAAAGCCCGCCTGCTAGCCGCCCCAGGGGAGAAGATCTAGAAGAGGGAAAACAGTGAATTACACAAAAGAAAAACCATTCCACAACAATTTTACTTCTTGTTGTGAATAATAGAGTAAATCTCTTTCATACACCTCTCTGCAAGCTCCTTCTCATAACTATGTCATTTTCTGTTGTTGCAGCACCAATCCACATCTTGCTAGCCATAAATAATATTTTAGGCAAGCAAAAATACTGATAAAGTGCTTTTATTATACTTCCTCAAACCATGTGGAAAGTCACCTAGAATGAGACAGTCATATGTAAGTCTTTCCAATCAGGTAAGATACTATCTATTAGCTAAAAATGTTTATGAATTCAAAATGAAAGTACATTACAAAAGAAAATTATCCATTGTTTCTGCTACTGCTATGCACATTCTGGATATGGACACATTTTGACTTCCAGTGCCTCATGCTTATTGTTTTCTCTGACATTTAATTTATCATATGAAGTAAGCCATAACATGTCCTAAAATACAGATTGGTACCTTTTTATCCATTAACTTGTTTATTCCCAGGATAGATTTCCCAGGCTTGCATAGCTTAAAATATGTTTCCTGCAACCCTATTGTTTTCAATATGTATTTATTTAGTCTTTGATAACCGGGTAAGTGCAGTGATCCAGGGGAGTTTTCAGGCATGACCCAGGGCACAGGTGGCACAACACATATATACAATCACAAAAAGGAAAATTATACAAGCAAGAGTAATAAAAGTAATATACAAAAATTACATGGCAGGAATAGATAATATACAGATATTAGAGCAATGTACAAACTTGCATAGGAATACATGACTGTGATTTTCATTGGATATATATATACAAGAATAAAGATAAATAGAGGGGAAGAGGTAGTGAACACTGTAAGGCTACACCCTGGGGAGGGATGGCCAGGGAAGAGTAGGAAGGTGAGAAAGTAAAGTATGGGAGTATTTACAGAAGAGAGACTGCTAGCAAGTATTGCGTTTACTTGAGACAGTATAGCGCAGTGGTTTAAGGCTCTGAGCTGCAAATCTGCTGACATCCAGCAGACCAGACCTGGGTTTGAACCCCATAGCTTCCACTGGCATACTGTGTGACCCCAAGTAAGTCACTTAACTTCCCTGTGCTCCCAGGTCGCACCTGTAAAAAAGCTTTCAGCTTAGTGTGCTAGTCCTGGTTAAATAACTAACAAAAAAACCCCCAAAACCCCAGTTATATTAGCCAATGAGCCAGGATTTAAGGATCTTACTTTGAGAGGGTTCCTTCAGTAGGTCATCACATATAGGACTAGCGCAACCTGGCGTCTGGGCCGTACAGCAGACTTTTCTAGCAATACCTGGCAGGGGACCACCCACCCAATGTCATGTGACTGACGTCGGCGTGACCGTATATAGTGGATGGTCCCCATGCTTGCCTACCAGTTCTTTCCCGCCGTTGCCTCGTGTCAGTTGCATTGCAGACTTCCATTAGCAATTGTCATGAAAGTTCTTGCGTCAGATTTATTCCATAACCTTTTTCTAACAAAATTCTCAATTTTTTTGCTTATGTCTTTACCTAAGAAGAAGTGCTCATCCTGTGGCACACAAATACCACACAAGGATGGCCACGTTAAGCGCGTGATCTGCCTGGACCCAGACCATCCCGTCTCATCCTGTCCAGAGTGACAGCCTTTCATCCAGGCCACCAGAAAAAGGAGGCAGAAGGCTTTGGACTGTAAAGGTGTCCGCGTGGCTCAGTTGGTAACACATCCGCCTCTAAACCAGAAGGTTGTGGTTTCTTGTCCCACATCGGGATTGGACTTGCACCTAAAAATTTCTGGCATCCGAGTGCAATGTTGGGGGGTGCTGTACTGCTGGGGTGTGCCATCCTTCGGATGAGACGTTAAACCAAGGTCCCTTCTGCCCATCCTGGTGTTGTCCTGGTGGGTGTCCAGGTGGAAGTAAAAGAACCCATGGCACTCTTAGCAAAGAGTAGGGAACATTCCCAGTGTCCTGGCCAATATTCCCCTTCCCATAAACTGGTTCATGCAATTATCCAGGCTGTGTGTGGGTGATGATGTGCAATATGGCTGCCACCACACATTCAGTCACTTCACTACCAGTCTAGCATTTCTTGTAAAGTGCTTTGGGATACTGTGTATGAAAAGCGCTATATAAATGCTGATTGTTCTTCTTCTTCTTTTAAAAGTCCATTTTGCTTCATTGGAAAAGCAGATGGACTGGATCAACGAGTCCTCTTCAGAAACATCTTCTCTTTCCAAAAAAGAGCACCGAAAGGAGAAACTTCGGGAGTAGGAGCGCTACACTGAGGCCTCTCGGCCCTCGACTAGCAAGGCTGCTTCTCAGCCGCTGCCTAAAGTGAGGACTTCTGACAGTAAGTCGGACAAAACTGCTGTGGGTAAGTCGACCACTGGCTACTACAATGGCCACGCTAAGCACGTTATTAGTCAGCACCGGCTCCCTTCCAGACCACCCGCCGCCGTAAGTCAGCTCCCGAAGCCTTGGGGACCCGCCTGGCTATAGTCGAAAAGTCTGCCGGGGGCTCCTCCCCTGCCCACCCAGTTCCATCTGGTAGGATGCCCATCTCTGACAGCTGCTCAGGTGTGGTTCTCCTGTTGGGGCCTGACAGCACCTCACCCAATATCTGGAAGAGCCAGGGGAAGACTGTCGCTCTCCCCCCTTCTCCCCCGCCGGTACATTCCCCTTCTCAGGCGAGTACTTCAGGTCAGTGCAGAGCCCCTTGACGTACAAGACCACTCCTCGGGGTCCGCTCCGCACTCCCCTGATGGGGACACTGGGAAGGAAGCTCCTCTCCAGTCATCCGGCTGTGTTGTGGAGGCCCCCCCTCTCCCTTTGGGTGGGATGTCTCCAGATCTGGTGACTGTCCCAGTCCTGATCCCGACGCCCGAATCTCCGACAGTGGTCTCAGAGCCTGGGCCCAGCCATCTGCCCCAATCTTTGGCTCTGGTGCCAGTCACAGTCCCTCCATCAGGCCCCCATCATCCAGCCCTGACGTCGGCCGCTCCAACCCCAGATCCTTTTCTGTCACTGGATCGGGTGGTGCCAGTCCCAAAATCAGTACCTGAGACAATGGCTATCCCGATGCTGGACCCACCGCTGATCTATACATCAGCGGGACAGATGTGGGTCTCCCCTCCGTCAGACCCCCTGACATTGGGGATTTATTCTAGACCCTGGACTGTCCCTCATTACCCCAGGGATATCCTGGGGACCACTACCCAGCTGGTCCTCCTCCTGATTGGAGTACTACAGGACAGTACTACCCTGGGTACAATCCCTTCCAGGGCTATCACTTTTCTGGTTACCAGGGGTACCACTACCCACCTCCCCCAGTAATCCCCCCCATTCCTCCTCCCCCCAGCCTCAACCTCTTCCCTCTCCCCCTCCACAAGCTCTGGCCATGCTGGACTTCATGTTAAGGCAGCACACCTGGCTTCACATTTCTGACCTTGCCAATAAGGTGCAGTCTGCAATTCATGACACCCCCTGTCGGAGATCAGTGCTTTTTGGTGGTGATACCAAAGACATCATCACTGACCTCTGGGATAGAGGCCTCGCCCTGAGGTTAGTGAGGTCCATGTACCGATCGGGCACTAACAACAGCAGCAGTCCTTTCAGAAAAGGACCTGGAGGCAGAGGAAGCAGGCCATGGCTCGACGCCAGGGGAAATGCGGGTTCACGGGTTCTGCCACTCCTCCTGCCTTCAAGAACCAGAGATGCTCAGGAGGTCCTCCTCCTGACCGCCCTGCCACCTCCTGACTTCTTATCTCCACACCTCCTCAGCCTTACAGCGAGTAGCTGGTGGGGGGGGCTCGCCTGCCACATGCAGGAGTGGCAGGGCATAACCTCCTATGCATGGGTCTTGCAAATGGTGTCCACCGGACAAACTATAGAGTTTCTGGAGATCCCAGCAGACTCTTCCCCCAAAACATTCTTCCTACTCCAGGGATCAGGCTCTTCTCATTTGAGAAGAATTTCAAAGCCTCTTGCTTAAGCAAGCAATAGAGCATATTCCCCTCTGACAAAGGGGAAGAGGTTTTACTCCCATTTCTTCCTGGTTCCAAAAAAGATGGGAGACTTGAGACCCATCCTCTACTTGAGCAGTCTCAACCTGTTTGTCGAGTGTAAAAAGATACAGATGCTGACACTCCAGAGCCTTCTCCCACTTCTTCTGGAGAACCATTGGCTTTGTACTCTGGACATGCAGGATGCTTACCTGTACATTCTGATCTTAACCTCTGTGAAATAGGTGTCTGAAAGGAAGAAAAGCACCCCCCAGGGTGGAGGGAGAGTTGAATTTGATTGTTTCTGGAGGGCACAGGTTTACTCCCACTCACCCTGCCCCTCACCCCACCCGCTCCAAGCACATAACTTCCTTTATAACAGGGGTTCTGACATCACTTCACCAAAACTGCTAACACCATACACCTGTTCATATCCTTAAAGGCACAGCACACTGAATAGGGGGTAGAGACACTCACAAGCTTGCACACACTAAAACAAGACCAAAAAAAAAAAGAAAAGCATCTATAACAGGAAGGGCCACAGACATGTGGGGAGTGGTGCAATGCACTGGCTGTGGAGCAGTAGTCTTCCGGGAGACATTCTGGAGACTGTGTTGTTGCCCTATTTGCTGGCACCTCTCTGGTTTGAGGGAGGAGGTTGTTCGTCTCAATGCTGCCTGGCAAGGATTCAGGAAACCTGCTCCCCCACCCAGACCACCGCCACTACCTCAGAGGTTGCCATGAAAGAGGAGTGGTTGGACCACGGTGGGCTCAGGGAGGGTGAGGATGGTGGAACAGAGGTGTATCCCTCCAGTTGTGCCTCTCCACAATTCATTCACCAATCTGGTGGAGCATGATTCCTCTATGGAGGCACCTGCAGTGGAGACCAAGGAGGATGCTGGGAACCCTCACAATGGAGACCCACAGGAGGGTGGCAGAGGACCCCACTGGGGAAGGAAACAACTCCTGGTGGGGCACTCAAGTTGTTAGGGGGCTAGAACTGGGGGAGGGATGGGAAAAGGAGGTAAGGTGTCTGCCCAGCACCATGGCTTGGAGGAACAGGAAACGAATCCTCAGGATTGTGGGAGCAGATGCAAGGAGGAGTGAGCTTGATGTCATCATCCACCTAGGGACAAATGACCTGGCTGAGAATGTGATCACAGCAGTGGAACAGGAGTTTGTGGAGGTGGGGAAGGGCCTTAGACAAGTAGCACACAAGGTAACATTCTCGGAAGTGCTACCTGTCTATGGCATGGATGAGGCTAGGGTACTCCGCACCATGGGATTCAATGAATGGTTAAAAAACTGGTGCAGAGCTCAGGGATTTGGCTTCACTGGGGAATGGGGCTCCACCTGGAGGGATGCAGACCTATACTGGCATGATAGTCTGCATCTATCCAGGAGGGGAACCAGGATCCAAGGTGATAGGTTTAAATGTTTCATTGGCAAGCATTTAAACTAGCCAAGGGGGGAGGCACTGAAAAATTCTAGCCCCCCAAAAAATCAGGGTAGTTAGTGAGGTAAACACCAAGATAGAGCAGTCGATAGGGAGAAGGACAGGGGTAAATAGAGAAAAAGAGAAAGGCAGTAAGGACAGGGATGGAGCAAAAAGAAATAAAGCCATACAAAAATAGAGGAAATGAGTACCAGTACCCATAGTCTAGGTAAAAAGTTCCCTGAAATGGTGGCCTTGATGGAAGAAGGATGCCTGGATATTGTAGCAGTCACAGAAGCATGGTACACAGAGAACCATGACTGGGATGTCAACATACCAGGGTACACAATCTATAGGAGGACAGGGAGGGAAGAAGAGGAGGAGGAGTAGCTCTCTATGTAAGGGAAGGGATCAAAGCAACAGAACTAAAAGGTAAACAGGGAGGAGAGGAGGTACTGTGGGTCACTCTGGAGACTGAAAATGGCACCACAATTTGCACAGGGGTTGCATACAGACCCCTGTCTCAGGGGAGGAAATGGATAAGGACATGATAGAAGGCATCCTTAGGATGGCAGAGAAAGGGGAGATATTACTGATGAGGGACCTGAATATGCCAGATGTTAACTGCAGCACCTTTGCTGTAGCCACATCTAAGAGCAGGGCCATTCTCGATGCCCTCCAGGGAGCATGCCTCAGACAGCTAGTTTTGGAACCCACTCAGGAGGGAGCAATCTTAGACCTAGTGCTCTCAAATGGGGATGGAGAGAGGATCTCTGATCTTGAAGTGGGTTGCCATCTGGGAACAAGCGACCATCAAACAATGTGGTTCACAATAAACTTAGCTGTAGAGTCTAGCCATACAAAAGTGAGGGTACTGGACTTCAGGAGGGCTGATTTTGTCAAAATGGGAGAGTGCCTCAGAAACGCACTAGCAAACAGGCAAGAAGATGAGGTTGAGCAACAATGGGGAAACATCAAAACTGCCATCACAGAGGCAAAAAGCCCTTGTGTGAAGCAAATAAATCAAAACGAAAGAAAAAAAAAACACTATGGTTCTCAAAAGAAGTGGGAGGGAAGGTTAGGGAGAAAAAGATAGCGTTCAGGAAGTATAAGGAATCACAGATGGAGCAGGACAGAGAACTGTACCAGTTAAAGCAGAAGGAAGTGGGGAAGGCAGTCAGAATAGCAAAGGCCTAAACCAAGGAAAAGATAGCCAACTCGGTTAAGGGGGGGTAAAACCTTTTATAGGTACATTAGGGAGCAAAGAAAGACTAAGGCAGGGATACTGAGGCTGAATAAATAGGAAGGTGGTTGGGCAGACAGTGACAGTGAAAAAGGAGGGATACTGAATGAATACTTTTGCTCAGTATTCACAATGGAAGACCAGGGGAAGATACCTAATCCAGTTAATAGAAGCACTCTGGATAGGGTCGTTGATATGAGTCCTTTCACAGAAGAAAGGGTTCTGAAAGAACTCTTAAAAGTGAAGGTGGATGAGGCAATGGGGCCTGATGGGATTTACCCCAGAATTCTAAAAGAACTAAGGGAAGAACTAGTAATACCCCTGACTACCCTTTTTAATAAATCATGGGAGGATGGTGTGGTACCTGAGGACTGGAGAAGAGCAGATGTGATTCCCCTTCATGAAGGTGGGAGCAAGACAGAGGCAGGAAACTACAGACCTGTCAGTTTGACCTCAGTTGTAGGGAAAATGATGGAATCACTTCTGAGGAAAGAATTGTTGAGTACCTAGAGGCCAGTGGGGCACAGGACCCAAGGCAGCATGGATTCACAGCAGAAAGCTCATGTCAGAAAAATCTAATTGATTTCTTTGACTGGGTGACCAAAGTAGTAGACCAGGAAGGGGCTGTGGACATGGCCTACCTAGACTTTAGCAAGGCATTGACACAGTCCCGCACAAAAGATTACCAAACAAATTAGCTAGCCTGGGAGTGGGTCCCACGGTGGTAGTGTAGTGCCCCAGGGAAATTGGGGGCACCACAGAAAATAGTGGAATTGGGGGCATCACTAAAAATAGGGTATCCTCAGAGACAGGGGTCAGACAGTTATGGGGACCCTGGCAGCTTAATGGGAAACCCTTGAAAAATGTATGGGACCCTCTGAAACACAGAACAGGCCCCTCTCCAGCAGACAGTTCTAACAATCTAAATTCAGGATTTTAAAAGAAAACCATTTTTTTCTCCTTTGTTCCCCCCCCCCCGCTCAAGACTGACACCTAGTCAGCCAAAGCCAAACCAGCTGGGCCACATTCCTGTCCCACAGGAGAGAAAGAAGCCAGGCTGAGCCCTCTCAGCCAATCCCTGTGGCCAGAGTAGATTCCAATTTGAAGACTTTTTTTTTCCAGCCACTGACCCAGCCTCAGGAGGCTGACATCTGGATCCCCTGGCAGGTAGCCAGTACCACCCCAGCCTAGACGAGGCTCTGCACAGGTTGGAGAAAGGAGAAAGAGTTGGACCAGGAAGCGTGAAGGACAGTAAGGCGATGGATGTCATCTTCCCTGTTAGGAGGTTGAAGCGAATCCCCTGGGTCCCTTCAGTGTAACTCCCTCCAGAAGATCCCCAGTAGCAGCCTTGGTCAGTTTTCTGCAGAAATCTGCCGTCTAGTCGGGTCCCCCAGTGCATCGAGTCAGTTCATTTGGCCGGGAAACAGACCCAGTGAACCTTTCTTGCAGCAGTCTCCAGGAGAAGAGGCCTTATCCCTTCTTTGTGTTTGTGCATTCCACAGAATACAGAAATCTTTGTTGAACTCCAGGGGTGAGTAGGCGTGTTGGCCAGCATTTCCTTTAATAATTAGCCCTAGCTAGATCTGCTCCAGGCAGGGGAAGGATTGTTTGTTTAGCAATTGTATTTTTGCACTGTGTAATTATTGTTTAGAATTGTCTAAATTGCTTCCATTGTACCCCTCCAGGGTGGAGGAAAGCTGCTACCTTGTCCAATTGTATAGAGACAGAGACAGAGAGAGCGAAAGAGAGAGAGACATGAGAACCAAGAAGGCAGAAGCTAGGAAGGTTCAAACCAAATAATTGTTGGACCAAGATTAAAGGTGTTTGTGACCTCCTTTCTTGAAGGAATCTCTGCTAGTTTAACTTATTCTAGGCAGTCTGTGCTCCAAATAGAGAGACTTGGCCACTCCCTCTTAGCCAAGAGTCAAAGAAATGCTAGACAAAGCCAGGTCAAAGTATTATTTGTGAGAATGTGCATTTCATGTTGAATTTCTAATTGTTTAGCTGTAAGAAGCTAATTACTAGAGGCCTGGCAGAGCCTTACTGCATTCTTCTCTCAGAGTTCTAGGGTAATCTGAGCTCTAGTAATGGGGACAACTTAGTCCTTTGTCCATGTAGCAGAAGGGCAGGGGCAGCTCATAGCTTGGACAAAGAGACTAGGTACTCTGGCCTCAATACTCAGAAGGCACCCAGGGCTGATCCATATTAACAAAGAGGTGGGTCATCAAACTGTTTCAATGCCCATGAAGCAAACTGTATTTTCTTTATCTGCCTGCAATCTCCTGTTGCTTGACTACCTCTCAGCTGTTCCTGATTTTCAGGGATGTCCCTGATTTTGCCTCAGAAATTTCTTCTGTCCCTTCTAAGTCTGGCATTTCTGGCACTAAAGAGTAGGGATTGGGATCACAGAATAATGCCAGCCATTGATGTTACAGTCTAGTTCTCATTAAGAAAATGCTATTTGCACTAAGAAACATTGTATACAGCTTCTGGGACTAATATTACTATTTTATCTCATGTGTTCCTGATTTTGGTCATTTGTCCCTGATCTGTGATGAGGGAAGTTGAGAAGTATGGTTGTCTGGGCCCACTGCTTGCTGTGTCTGAACTGCTGTATTCAATCAAACTGTTCTAAGTTGTTGAACTGCTTACTGTGACTGAACTGCTATATTCAATTGAAGAGTTTAAGTGACTGAACTACCTTATTCCTGGGGTATCATGACTACACTGCCTATTTTCTCAATTGTCCTGTGTGGCTACACTGCCCTGAGGGCATTGATTACTGCACTTGCCTACTCTACATCATCTGAAGACATTTGGGGCCACACCATCCTAAAAGGTAGGGCTCTTGGTCATACAAGAAGGGGAGAATTGCCTTCCAGGTTTTTAATTTTTGTTCTGTTCCAGGCTCCTGCTCAAACCTCATCTAGAATTCCTCTGGTGCCTCTTTGACCCAGGGAGGGTCCCGGGGTAGCCCAGTATCAGATGTAGCCACTTCCAGTGACCTCCACCAACTCCAAGTGTTTGCCACGACACCTCAGGTTCAAGTTGCTGGTCTTAAATGCTAGCCAGCTGGTAGCTAGGGCCCACCAAAGCGAGTCCAGTTAGGGGCCGCCCCGGCTCTAGCTTGAGGGACTTAAGTCATCCACCAAACTCAGAGTCACATTGCCCATTCTCCTGCATAACACAGAAACATAGAAACATAGACTTTGATGGCAGGTAAGGACCACTTGGCCCACCTAGTCTGACCATTTTCCTACCTAGAGGATAAGCTGCAGATCCTATTTAACCAACAGCCTATTTCTTCCTACCCCCCACAAAAATTGCCTTATGTCTGTGTCATGCATTCTTGAATTCCCCCACAGTTTTAGACCCCACAACCTCCTCAGGAAGGCTGTTCCATGCATCCACCACCCTCTCTGTGAAAAAATACTTCCTCACATTGCCCCTGAGCCGTGCCCCTCTATCTTCAGATTGTGTCCCCTTGTTCTTGCACATCTCTTTTTCTGAAAGATGCTACCTCTTGGACTTTGTTGATTCCACTGAGGTACTTAAATGTTTCTATCTATGTCCCTCTCCTCCTTTCCTCAAGGGTATACATATTAAGCTCCTTTAGTCTCTCCTCGTATGGCTTCTCTTGCAGACCCTGCACCATTTTAGTTGCCCTCCTCTGAACTGCCTCCATCCTGTCTATGTCCCTGCGGAGATGGGGTCTCCAGAACTGGACGCAGTACTCCAGATGGGGTCTCACTAACTGTCTGTACAGTGGGATAACAACTTCCTGTTTTCTGCTGCTGATACCTCTCCCTATATATCCCAGTATCCCCCCAGCTCTCCCTACCGCCTTCTCACATTGCTTGCCAACCTTAAGGTCATCTGATATGATTACCTCCAGGTCTCTTTCCATTTTTGTTGTTGTTACTACCTACTCCCCATTGTGTAATCTTCCTCTGGGTTTTTGTTTCCCAAGTGCATTACTTTGCACTTCTTTGCATTGAATCCAAGCTGCCATACTTCTGACCATTCCTCCAACCTTGTCAAGTCCCTTCTCATCCTTTCCATGCCTCCTTGTGTATCAACCCTGTTGCAGATCTTTGTGTCATCTGCAAAGAGGCATACTTTTCCTTCCAGTCCCTCAGCAATGTCACTTATAAAGACATTAAAAAGAACTGGACCCAGTATTGAACCCTGCGATACTCCAGTAGTAACCCCTCTTTCTTCAGAGTGGACTCCATTTACAATTACCTCCTGTGTCCTGTTGTTCAGCCAATGTTTTATCCAAGCTACCACCCTGGGACCCACTCTCAGGCTGGTTAATTTGACTACTAATCTTTTGTGTGGGACTGTTTGTTTGTTTGTTTAAAATTTATTTTTATACAGGTTTATCTGTTGGGAAATAAATCCCCATTTTCAACAAATACCTGTGGTATCATTACAAAACATCAAAACATAACAAAATACACTCAATACCAAAAACAAGACTTAAAAACAATTACAACCAACATTTAAATAATTAAACAATTCAAGCTTAAAAATGTGCAAATCAGAAATTTCAATAAATGAATCTTTTGTGTGGGACTGTGTCAAATGCCTTGCTAAAGTCTAGGTAGGCCATGTCCACAGCCCCTTTCTGGTCTACTACTTTGGCCACCCAGTCAAAGAAATCAATTAGATTCGTCTGACATGACCTTCCCACTGTGAACCCATGTTGCCTTGGGTCCTGTGCCCCACTGGCCTCTAGGTACTCAACAATTCTTTCCTTCAGAAGTGATTCCATCACTTTCCCTACCACAGAGGTCAAACTGACAGGTCTGTAGTTTCTGCCTCTGTCTTGGTCCCACTTTTGTGAAGGGGAATCACATCCGCCTTATTCCAGTCCTCAGGTACCACACCATCCTCCCATGATTTGTTAAAAAGTGTAGTCAGTGGCGTCACTAGTTCTCTGCTTAATTCTTTTAGAATTCTGGGGTGAATTCCATCTGGCCCCATTGCTTTGTCCACCTTCAGTTTTAGGAGTTCATTCAGAACCCTTTCTTCTGTGAAAGGACTGGGATCGACCCCCCCTCTCCAGAGTGCTTCTGTTAATTGGATTAGTCATCTCCCCCACTTCCTCTTTTGTGAATACTGAACAGAAGTATTCATTCAGTATCCTTGCTTTTTCACTATCACTCTCTGCCCACCCACCATCCATTCTATTCAGCCTAACTATCCCTCCCTTTGTCTTTCTACGCCCCTGATATACCTATAAAGGTTTATCCCTTCTTAACTGAGTTAGCTATCATTTCCTCAGTTTGTGCCTTTGCTATTCTGTCTACCCTCCCTGCTTCCTTCTGCCTTAACTGGTACAGTTCTCTGTCCTGCTCCTTCTGTGTTTTCTTATACTTCCTAAATGCTTTCTTTTTCTCCCTAACCTTCAACGCCACCTCTTTTGAGAACCATAGCATTTTTTTCTTTCATTTTGATTTGTTTATTTGCTTCACACAAAAGCTTGTTGCCTCTGTGATGGCAGTTTTGATATTTCCCCATTGTTGCTCCACCCCTCCTTCTAGCCTGTTTGCTAGTGCTTTTCTAAGGCACTCTCCCATCTTGCCAAAGTCAGCCCTCCTGAAGTCCAGAACCCTCACTTTTGTATGGCTTGACTCTGTAGCTGAGTTTATTGTGAACCACACTGTTTGGTGGTCACTTGTTCCCAAATGGCTACCCACTTCTAGATCTGAGATCCTCTCACTGTCCCCATTTGAGAGTACGAGGTCTAAGATTGCTCCCTCATGAGTAGGTTCCAAAACTAGCTGTCTGAGGCATGCCACCTGAAGGGCATCAAGAATGGCCCTACTTTTGGATGTGGCTGCAAAGGTGCTCCAGTTAACATCTGGCATATTAAGGTCCCCATCAAAGTATCTCCCTGTCTCTGCCATCCTAAGTATGCCTTCTATCATATCCTTGTCCATTCCCTCCCCCTGAAATGGGGGTCTATACAACCCCTATGCGGATTGTGGTGCCATTTCCAGTCTCTAAGGTGACCCACAGTGCCTCCTCTCCTCCCTGTTTACTCTTTTGTTCGGTTGCTTTTATCCCTTCCCTTACATAGATAGCTACTCCCCCCTTCTGCCCTCCCTGTCTCTCCTGTAAGTCATGTACCCTGGTATGTTAACATCCCAATCATGGTTCTCTGTGTACCATGTTTCTGTGAGTGCTACGATATCCAGACATCCTTCTTCCATCAAGGCCACCAGTTCAGGGAGCTTGTTGCCCAGACTATGGGTATTGGTACTCATTACTCTCCATTTCTTGATGGCCTTACCCCTTTTTGCCCCATCCTTGTCCTTATTGCATTTGTCACTTTCTCCATTTCCCCCTGCGCTTCTCCATATCAACATCACTATGTTGGACATTGACCCAAGGTGGCAATATTACCAGTGGCCTATACCAAGGCCTTGCCGAAGAGTGCCAGGCTTTGTGCCTCATTCTCTGAGGTAGCATAAGTACCAGTGGCCCACACAAGAGGCCACAGCAAGGGTCACCACACTCTTGATTGTACTGCCTGAAGGTGGCTCGTGTTCCAGTGATGCATCAAGAGGTCACACCAAAGATTGTTGGATTTGGAAGCTGCAGGGGTGAGGCAGTAAGGGTTCCGGGGACCTGCCCAGAGGTCATCCAGTAGATCATCGCTCCCAGCATCCTTTCCTCGACTGGAGATCACCTGCCCAAGGTCACCGCAGCCAACAACTCCAGATAAGGGTTCTCTTCCCCTACAACCCAGCATCAACGCCCATCCTTGACCAGGTGCTTCCCTTTTAACATTGCCTCAGTGATGCCAGGAGTCACCTTCTTCCCAGGGCCAGGAGGCCTACAGTGTTTTACCTGGTTTCTGGTTCACTAGGGGATGCCCAATTTTATGGCCTGTATAGGAAGCGTTTCCTTCAGTTCACCCTCAGCAGTCGGCCGACCAAAATACTAGTAACCCAAGCTTGGTGCATTGGATTGCTACAGCCTTAGGACTTGAATAACCTGGACTTTTGTAGGACCTTAGTGGGATCAGATTGTGGTCCCGGTAATCTCATTCACTCTTTCTCATGTGTGATAGTGTTAGTGAATGCTAAGTCTTTGCTGTGTGCTTCAACTGTTGCTAATAAACCTTGCATCTTGGCTCTAGAGTATGCCTCCAGCCTCTTCTTCCAGATTTATCTGGCATCACCCTAAACTACAGGGGTACGAACCACCCCAGCTTGTCCACCACAAAAACATGGCATAGTCGGCAGGATCAGAGTCAACAAGGAGCCCAAAGCTGGAGCAACTCCAACCCAGATGCCTTCAGATACTGAGGGAGCCACAGCATCATCCTCACCTTCAGTTCAACCACCCCCAATAATGATGCCTTATTACTTTGGGGCACCATGGCTACCAAGGTACACGGGGCACCAAAGCTCGGACACCTGCAGCCTCACCAACTTCCGTACAAAGCTGTAGGCTATGTTCAGTCTCTACCAAATGCCAGAGCAACAAAGAGTGGAAATCCTGATTGAGCTGCTGGGAGGAGCTGCCAAACGGGAAGTTGAAAGCTGGTCAGATGGACAAAGGGACACTGCTGAACAGATCCTGTCTCAGCTAAGTGGCATCTTCAACAAGTGGAGTGTCTCAGACCTCAAAATGAAATTCTTCTCTCTCACACAGGGCCCCCGGGAGACACTGCGGGACTTTGCCTTGAACCTGCAAGAGGCACACCGGGCCCTGCAAAAATGAGACATGAGTGAGGACCGTGACCCAGACCAAGTATTGATAGAGTGGTTCATAGAGGGAGCCTGGGGAGAGCCTCTACGTCAGAGGCTGCGGATGTTGCACCACCAAAACCAAGATGCAAAGTTCGTAGACTTCAAACAGGAAGCCATAGAAGTCCTAGGCTCTGGATGACTTGAGGAGGAGATGGTGGCCTTCCAGCTGATGGTTGGTGTTGCTGGAGCCATGGCCACTGGGGATCCAACATCTGAACCCTGCTCGTCTTGCTATGCCTTCACCTGATGGAGAGCAGAGAAGGATTTCAGCCAGGAAAATTAGTATGTATTGGATCGGCTAGAATATGACTCCTACCCCAGAGGAGATAGAGAAAAAGTGTACCATCAGGTCACCCAAGCCCCTGACCAGCCAAGTGACCAGGCAACAGACAGTACCAGAGAGATGTCCCACCAGCTGGAGGCCATGTCGCAAAGACTAGCAGAAGTTTGTTGAGTCATACAAGACCTCAAGGAGAGCTGGGGCCTAGGGTATTCTATGGACCATCCCTGACACCCAGCAAGACTGGACCAAAGGAGTATGGCCCAGCGACCCACTGACCAGTTCGACGATCATGGGTGACCTATTTGCAGGTGCTGTGGCATCAGTGGCCATGTGAAACGACAGTGTATCCAGGAAGGAGAAGTTGCTGTGTCATTAAACAGGGCATCCCCAAGGCAGTGGACCAACCCTCAGGAAGAAAGCTCCTAGGTCCAAACCCAAACCTGGAACAGTCAAAGTACATAGGGAGGTGCCCGACTGTTCCCATCAAACTCAATGGTATCACCTTTACAGCACTTCTGGACACCGGCTCCCAAGTCACCACTATTCAAGGCTGCCATTTACTCAAGCACAGGACCCAAGACCAACTAAGATGCCCTCCAAAGACTTGGCTCAACCTGATTGCAGGCAACAAAATGAGTATCCCTTACTTGGGCTACCAGGAAATGGACATTCAGCTGGGAGAAAAGGTTTACCCACAACAAGGGGTCATCATTAGCAACACTGATGATGACAACCTCCCTCCAGTGATCTTGGGGATGGATGTACTGGACAACTGTTACAAGGAATTGCTGGATGCCCTCCAGAAGCAAATGGCACAGTTTCCAAAAGCCAGCAAGAAGGCTGGGTAGCACACAATCAGTATATTGCAGTGTCACCAGCGGTTCACAAATGCTGAGGGAGAAATTGGGAAGATCCAGATTCTTGATATCCAGCCAGTCAGACTGGACCCAGGAACAGAGACCATACTGATGTGCAAAGCCAAGGTGGGACTGCAAGGCAAGGACTATGTGGCTGTAGTTGAACCACTCAGTGCCACAGAGGAGAAGCCAGTGATTGTTGCAAGGAGTCTCACAACAGTTGCCAAGGAGCAGGTCCCCATCTGCATCCTGAACTATGGCACAACTCCTGTTTAACTATACCGGAATCAGCCTGTGGCCAGATTGATAAAGATCTGAAGAGAGGACATAATTGAGCCCTCAGAATACCATGGAGAGAATGTATTTCAACTAAATGAAGCTGTAGGCCCTGAAGGAGCAGATGCCAAGGGCTGGCTTGAGGAAATTGACTTGGGCACCAAAGAAACCCCTGAAGAACACAAACAGGGGTTGCTGTTGATGCTAGAGAGACTAGAGAGAGTCTTTTCCAAGCACTCCCTTGACTTTGGGTGTGCCAAGAATGTGCAGCACTGCATAGTCACAGGACAGCACCCACCCAACAGAGAACGATTCTGCCCTATTCCACCTGCACTGTACCAACCAGTGAAAACCATGCTCCAGGAGATGAAGGATGCCATGGTCATCACCGAGAGTCACAGTCTATGGGCTGCTCCAATAGTACTGGTCAAGAAAAAAGGATGGGAAAATTTGCTTCTGTGTCAACTATCGGAAGCTGAACCAAGTGACGCACAAGGATGCTTACCCATTACCATGGATAGAGGATTTCCTGGCAGCACTGAAATCAGCATCCCAGTTTTCAACCCTAGACTTGGCTAGTGGCTACTGGCAAGTTCCCCTTGCACCAGAGGACAGGAAGAAGTCTGCGTTGTTTGTGACCCCAATGGGCCTCTATGAATTTACGTGAATGCCATTTGGATTGTGTAATGCCCAGGGGACCTTTCAGTGACTAGTGGAACACTGCTTGGGGAGCTATAATTTTGACATGATCCTCCTCTACTTGAATGACATCATCATTTACTCTAAAACCTACTCTGAACACCTGCAGCACCTAGAAACTGTTCTTACCCACCTAGCTGACTATGGGCTCAAGGTCAAGCCATCAAAGTGTTACACACTCAAAGAAGAGTTTCACTACCTAAGGCATGTTGTATCTAAGCACAGAGTGTCGCCAGACCCAGACAAGATTCAAGCAGTGCATGAGTGGCCAACTCCAGTCACAGTCTGGGATGTAAGGAGATTCCTGGGGTTCGTAGGGTACTACCCATGATTTGTCCCTAAATTCACCCCGGTAGCTGCCCCACTGCATAAATTGCTCAGGGGAACAAAGCAACTACACAAAAGCAGCCCAGTGCAGTGGAGTTCAGCCCAGCAGGAGCCTTCAACAGCCTAAAAGCAATGTTGATCCAAGCTCCAGTACTTGCCTATCCAGATTATCAACTTCCCTTCAAATTATATACTGATGCTAGCAATCGAGGGCTAGGGACTGTCCTCTCCCAGGACCAGGATAGAGTTGAGAGGGTCATTGCTTATGCAAGCTGTGGGCTCCATGTAGCAGAATGGAATGATGATTGTTACAGCTCCTTCAAGCTGGAATTCCTTGCTCTAGTGTGGGCGATCACTGAGAAATTCAAAGCTTACCTAGCCGCCACACCCTTCACAGTCTACACTGACAACAACCCCCTCACTCATCTGAACACTGCACAACTGGAAGCACTCGAGCAGAGGTGGGCCTCAAGACTTGCCAACTACAATTTTACAATCAAGTACCGTGCCACTGAATCCAGTGCAAATGCTGATGCCCTGTTAAGGTTACTCACCCAAGATGAGATGGAGGAGAATGACAACCACAGAGAAGCTCTAGAGATGCCTCCTTTTCTCCAGATCCCTGCAGAGGTGGTACAAGCCTGCTGCTAAAGCTTCCCCACAGCTGTCTGTCCCACTGTAACTGCAGAAGCACTGGAAGATGACATGCCCAAGACATTGAAGGAAACCCCTGACATATGGCAGCAGATCCAAGACCACAGTCTGGTGATCCGACAGCTAAAGGCCTTCATTAGTAACCAGCAGACCCTACCTCTGTAAGACAGAATGCATGCTGACCCAGAACTTGTGAAACTGTGGTGACATGTGGCTCGTGTGACAGTTGTGGATGGAAGGCTTATCCGCACCATCACTGACCCAAAGACACATGACTAAGTTCGACAATTCATCCTCCCTCGTGAAGCTGCAGATGTTGCCCTAGAGGCATATCATGACAAATTTGGACACTTTGGCTGCAAAAAGACAGAGGCTCATAAATGAGAACCAGATTCTATTGGGTTGGGATGCATGAGAACATCCAAGAGTGGTTTGACAAATGCCCGACATGTACCCTCAAGCGAGCACTAGGGCAAGATCAAAGAGCTCCATTACATCCGATCACTGTTCATGCACCCCTCATGCTGATGGCCCTAGACCATCTTAAAGTAGACCCAAGTGGGGATGGCCTAAACTACATTCTCACCATGACAGACCACTATTCAAAGTTTGTCATTGCTGTGCCTGTCCACGATCTTTCAGCCTGAGCCACTGCTGAAAAGTTCTGGAGGCAGTTTGTTCAATCCTATGGTCACCCTACCAAAATCCTGACTGACCAAGGTTCAGCATTTAAGTCTCACTTGTTTAACAAAATGTGTGCCTTGTATGGAGGGCAAAAGATCCACACCACTGTCTATCACCCTCAGGGCAATGGGTTCTGTGAGAGGGTCAACCAGACTATCCTTGATATGCTCAGAATCCTACCAGAGTCTCAGTGACTGCACTGGCCAAGACTTCTCCCAGAGCTAGTGTACCTCTACAATAACACAACTCACAGCAGCGCTTGGTACTTACCAAACTATTTGAAGTTTGGCCATCATGGGAGACTCCCCATGGACTTGATTCTAGATATAAAACCAAACCCAGTGAAACCCCTGTATACCACTACCGAGAGGGTGACTGAGCACCATCAATGATTATGAGATGCTGGAAAAATAGTGGAACAAAACATGGAAAAAGTGTGGGAACAACAGAAAGCAAACTATGATGTCCAAGCCCATGCAATGCCTCTGGCCATCAGTGAAAGGGTACTATTAAGAAAGACTCACTGCCATAAGCTGGATGTCAAATGGGAGTCACAACCATATTTGATTGTTCAGATCCCATTCCCTTACTTACCTGTTTACAAGATCCAAGAGGAGTCTGGCAGGAAGCAGCCACATATTGTTCATTGCAACAGACTTAAACCCTGCACCTTCAGAGCTGCTCCACCATCTGGAAGTCACCTCATGGACAGTAATCTGGAGGAGAGGTGGGAACTACTTCCAACTGAGGAAACTACCCCAGAGTCATTTCCCACCCTGCTACTAACCCCATGGCTGTATCTAATGGTGCCACACTCTTCAGTAACCCACTGCTGCAGACCCCCCTCAATGTAGATCCCAGCTGTCAAACTTTGGGGTACCCCCTCAGAGGTATGTGACTGAAGCTGTACAAAGGGTGTCCCCATACGAGTAGAAAAATTAAAGAAGACCCAAGACCACTGCCCAGTTGTAAATATGGTTTATTGAAATGTTCTAAGATGTAGATCAGAGCTTTAAAGATGCAAGGAGTCATAAATGTGTTCTCATACACTGACAAAACCACTACCACAATGTTTAGGGTGTCAGGAAAATGTAGAATTAAGGTTGTAAAGTTTATAATCTGTAGGCTGTTAAGAATGTTTTGTTACCATAACACGAGCAAGGAATATGTCATTGCTTATGGATGGAACTGTCAAAGAGTTTAAAATTAAGAAGGTAAAAATTTGGAAAATACATGAGGACACGTATTGTTAGGCGGGCCTGAATCTGTAGTGCCCCAGGGAAATTGGGGGCACCACAGAAAATAGTGGAATTGGAGGCATCACAGAAAATAGGGGACCCTCAGAGACATGAGGGGTCAGACAGTTATGGGGATCCTGGCAGCTTAATGGAAAACCCTTGAAAAACTTATGGGACCCTCTGAAAGACAGAACAGGCCCCACTCCAGCAGACAGTTCTAGCAGTCTAAATTCAGGGTTTTAAAAGAAAAACATTTTTTTCCCTCCTTTGTTCTTCATTCCCCCCTGCTCAAGACTGACACCTAGTCAGCCAAAGCCAAACCAGTTGGGCCACATTCCTGTCCCACAGGAGAGAAAGAAGGCAGGCTGAGCCCTCTCAGCCAATCCCTGTGGCCAGAATAGATACAAATTTGTAGACTTTTTTTTTAAGCCACTGACCCAGCCTCAACAGGCTGACCTCTGGATGAAGGAGCCAATCCCCTGGCAGGTAGCCAGGACCGCCCCAGCCTAGAGGAGGCTCTGCACAAACTGGAGAGAGAGAGGAGAAAGAGTTTGACCAGGGAAGGTGAAGGACAGTAAGGCAATGGATGACGGCTTTCCTGTTAGGAGGTTGAAGCAAATCCCCTGGGTCCCTTTGGTGTAACTCCTTCCAGAAGATCCCCAGTAGCAGCCTCGGTCATTTTTTTTGCAGAAATCTGCCTACTAGTTGGGTCCTCCAGTGCACTGAGTCAGTTCACTTGGCCGGGAAACAGACCCAGTGAACCTTTCATGCAGCAGTCTCCAGGAGAAGAGGCCTTATAACTCCTTTGTGGTTGTGCATTCCCCAGAGTACAGAAATCCTTGTTGAACTCCAGAGGTGAGTAGGCTTGTTGGCCAACATTTCCCTTAATAATTAGTCCTATCTAGACCTGCTCCAGCTAGGGGAAGGATTGTTTGTTTAGCAATTGTATTGTTGCACAGTGTAATTATTTAGAATTGTTTAAATTGTTTCCATTGTACCCCCCAGGGTGGAGGAAAGCTGCTACCTTGTCCAATTGTATAGAGACAGAGAGAGAGAGAGAGTGTGAGAGGGAGAGAAATGAGAATCAAGAAGGCAGAAGCTAGGAGGGTTCAAACCAAATAATTGTTGGACCAAGATTAAAGGTGTTTGTGAACTTCTCTCTTGAAGGAATCTCTGCTAGTTTAACCTATTCTAGGCAGTCTGTGTCCAAACAGAGAGACTTGGGCACTCCCTCTCAGCCAAGAGTCAAAGAAGTGCTAGGTAAAGCCAGGTCAAAGTATTATTGGTGAGAATGTGCGTGTCATGTTGAATTTCTAATTGTTTAGCTGTAAGAAGCTAATTACTAGAGGCCTGGCAGAGCCTTAGTGCATTCTTCTCTCCGAGTCCTAGGGTAATCTGAGCTCTAGTAATGGGGAAAACCTAGTCATTTTTCCATGTAGTAGAAGGGTGTGGCAGCCCATAGCTGGGATAAAGAAACTAGGTACTCTGGCCTCAATACTCAGAAGGCACCCGTGGCTGATCCATATTAACAAAGGGGATGGTCATCAAACTGTTTCAATGCCCATGAAGCAAACTGTATTTTCTTTATCTGCCTGCAATCTCCTGTTGCTTGCCTACCTTTCAGCTGTTCCTGATTTTCAGGGATGTCCCTGATTTTGCCTCAGAAATTTCTTCTTTCTCTCCTAAGTCTGGCATTTCTGGCACTAAAGAGTAGGGATTGGGATCACAGAATAATGCCAACCATTGATGTAACAGTCTAGTTCTCATGAAGAAAATGCTGTTCATACTAAGAAACATGTTTTGTACTTTTTCTGGGACTAATATTACTATTTTATCTGATGTGTTCGTAATTTTGGTCATTTGTCGCTGATCTGTGATGAGGGAGGTTGAGAGGTATGGTTGTCTGTGCCCACTGCTTGCTGTGTCTGAATTGCTGTATTCAATCAGACTGTTTTAAGTTGTTAAACTACTTGCTGTGACCGAACTGCTATATTCTACTGAAGAGTTTAAGTGACTGAACTACCTTATTCCTGGGGTATCATAACTGCACTGCCTTATTTTCTCAATTGTCCTATGTGACTGCACTGCCCTGAGGGCATTGATTGCTGCACATGCCTACTGCTACTTCCTCTGAAGACATTTGGAGCCTCCCCATCCCAAATGGTAGGGCTCTCAATCATACAAGAAGGGGGGAATTGTCTTTCAGGTTTTTAATTTTTGTTCTGTTCCAGGGGCCTGTACACACCTCATCTAGAATTCATCCGGCACCTCTTCTTTGACCCAGGGAAGGTCTCCAGGAAGCCCAGTAACAGCTTCACCCATTCCAATGACCTCCAATAACTCCAAGTGTTCGCCATGATGCCCCAGGTTCGAGTTGCTGGTCTTAAGTGGTAGCCAGCTGGTAGCTAGGGCCCACCAAAGTGAGTCAGGTTAAAGGCGGCCCCGGCTCTAGCTTGAGGGACTCAAGTCATTCACTGAACTTGGAGTCACATTGCCCATTCTCCTGCATAGACATTGTCCCAAGGTGGCAATAGTACTGGTGGCCTATACCAAGGCCTTACCAAGGATTGCCAGGCTCTGTGCTTCATTCCCTGAGGTGGCATAAGTACTGGTGGCCCATGCAAGAGGCCACACCAAGGGTCATCACACTTTTGATTGTACTGCCCATAGGTGGCTCATGTTCCAGTGATGCATCAAAAGGTCACACCAAAGATTGTTGGATTCTGAAGCTGCAGAAGTGAGGTGGAAAGAGTTCTGGGGACCTGCCCAGAGGTTGTCCAGTGGATCATTGCACCCAGCATCCTTTCCTCAACTGGAGATCACCTGCCCAAGGTCACCACAGCTGACAACCCCAGATAAGGGTTCTCTTCCCCTACAACCCGGCGTCAACACCCATCCTAGTCCAGGAGCTTCCCTTTCAACATTGCCTCAGTAACGCCAGGAGTCACCTTCTTCCCTAGGCCAGGAGGCCTACAGTGTTTTACTTGGTTTCTGGTTCACTGGGGGACACTCCATTTTATGACCTGTATAGGAAGCACTTCCTTTGGTTTACCCTCAACAGTCGACTGACCAAAATACTAGTAACCCAAGCTTGGTGCATCGGATTGCTACATCCTTAGGACTTGAATAACCTGGACTTTTGTAGGACATTAGTGGGGCCAGGTTGTGGTTCCGGTAATCTCATTCACTTTTTCTCACGTGTGATAGTGTTAGTGAATGCTAAGTCTTTGCTGTGTGCTCCAACTGTTGCTAATAAACCTTGAATCTTGGCTCTAGAGTATGCCTCCAGCCTCTCCTTCCAGATTTATCTGGCATCAACCTAAACTATAGGGGTACGAACCACCACAGCTCATCCACCACAGTGGCCTGGGTAAAACACTGGCTGGACAACAGGACACAGAGGGTAATAGTAAATGGAGTCCACAGTGAAGAAAGGGGTTTACTTGTGAGGTGCCACAGGGTTCTGTACTCATGCTGGTCCTTTTTAATGTCTTTATAAGTGACATTGCAGAGGGACTGGAAGGAAAAGTATGTCTCTTTGCAGATGACACAAAGATCTGCAACAGGGTTGATACGCAAGGTGAGGTGGAAAGCATGAAAAAGGACTTGGCAAGGTTGGAGGAATGGTCAAATGTATGGCAGCTTAGATTCAATGCAAAGACATGCAAAGTAATGCACCTGGGAAACAAAAACCCAGGGCAAGAGTACACAATGGGGGGGCGAGATACTGACAACAACAAAAATGGAAAGGGACCTGGGGTAATCATATCAGATGACCTAAAGGTGGGCCAGCAATGTGAGAAGGCAGTAATGAGAGCTGGGGGGGATACTGGGATGCATAGGGAGAGGCATCACCAGTAGAAGACAGGAAGTTGTTGGTCCTCTGTACAGACAGTTGGTAAGACCACATCTGGAGTACTGTATACAGTTCTGGAGACCCCATCTCTGCAAAGACATAGACAGGGTGGAGGCTGTCCAGAGGAGGGCAACCAAAATGGTGCAGGGTCTGCACCAGGAGACATATGAAGAAAGACTAAAGGAGCTTAAGTTGTATAGCCTAAAGGAAAGAAGGGAGAGGGAGAACATGACAGAAACTTTCAAATATCTCAAGGAAATCAACAAAGTCCAAGAGGGTAGCATCTTTCAGTAAAAGAGATGTGCAAGAACAAGGGGGTACAATTTAAAAATAGAAGGGGGATGGCTCAGAGATAATTTGAGGAAGTATTTCTTCATAGAGAGGGTTGTAGATGCATGGGACAGCCTTGCTGAGGAGGTTGTAGAGTCAAAAACAGTGTGGGAATTCAAGAATGCATGAGACAGAAATAAGGAAATTCTAGTGGGGGGAGGAGGAGGAAGTAGGCTGTTAGTTAACTAAGATCTGAAGCTTATCCGTTAGGTAGGGAAATGGACAGACTAGGTGGGCCAAGCGGTCCTTATCTGCCATTAGATTCTATGTTTCTATGTTTCCCCAGACACCGCCAATTCCTGTGGTTCCTATTCCAGGGGGAGCACTTCCAGTTTCAGGTTATCCCCTTTGGTCTGTCCTCGGCACCTCAGGTGTTTACCAAGTGCCTGGTGGTGGTGGTGGCCTTTCTGCACCATCAGGGTTTTGTGGTTTTCTCTTACCTGGACGATTGGCTGACTTCAGCCCCTTCCAGGGTTTACTTACTGGAGGCTCTGTCCTTTACTCTGGACCTTTTCGTCAAACTGGGGATCACTTTCAATATCCCCAAATCATTCCTGGTCCCATCCCAGAGACTTCAGTTCATTGGGGCAGTTTTGGATACAGTCCAATGCAAAGCCTTCCTTCCTCCAGACAGGGTGGAGACCCTGGTAGGCTAGGCTTCTTTGGTGGCTTCATCCAGGACCATCCCAGCCAGGAGGTCTTCTGCTTACTTGGCCTGATGGCAGCCTCCATCACTACCATTCCCCTGGGTGAGGATCCACATGAGAGTTACTCAGTGGTCCTTGTGGGTGCAGTGGGATCAACTCATGGATGACCTGGACCATCTGGTCCTGATGTCGTCAGCAGTTCAGAAAGAATTGCTGTGGTGGAGGACCCCTGCAACCTTTCCTTGGGTCTTCCTTTCAGGAGCCTGGCCCCCTCTGCATCCCTGACTATGGATGCATTGAATATGGGATGGGGAGCACACCTAGGGGAGCACAAATGGGAACTAAATCAGGAAGTTGCAGAGTCTCTCTTCCTAAAGTGGGGTCATCCGGAACCCGACCTCTTTGCCTCCCACTCCAATGCAAAACTTCCCAGTTTTTGCTCACTCGTTCCATGCCATGGTCCATTCTAGCATGACGTGCTGGCTCTCTCTTGGACAGGGATATTTTTGTACGTCTTCCCTTCATTTCCCATTCTCCAGAGGGTTCTCCTAAAGCTTCAGGAAGAGAAGGCGTGGATGATTCTCATCGCCCCTCCCTGGCCGAGACAGATTTGGTTCCTGCTGCTGCAACAGTTGGCGAGGGAATGACCAGTTCCACTTCCAGTGACTCATGCCCTCTTAACCCAGGATCAAGGTTGTCTTGTACATCCAGGGCTCAGGACACTGCATCTTCATGCATGGCTCTTGTAGACATAACAGTTTCTCGCTTTGGGGTTTCCTCTCGAGTCACTCAAGTCTTAGTAGCGGCATGAAAGCCCTCTACTTGTTCCACTTATGCCATGAGGTGGAAACGTTTTTCCTATTTGGGTGGCTTCCAAAGATTGGAACCCATTTTCTTGTTCTGCCCTGCAAGTCATGGAATACCTCCTCCATCTTTCAGACTCGGGACTGTCATATTCTTCTTTGAAGGTCCACCTTTTGGCAATTTCAGCGTACCTCAAGCTGGTGGATGGTAAACCTGTGGTTCAGTTGCAAGTATCAAACCTTTCTGAAAGGGATTCTCCATCTGAAACCCCCCATCCACAGCCCTGCACCCCCTTGGGATTTTAATTTTGTGTTGGATAAGATTACTCTCCCTCCCTTTGAACCAGCGATGAGGTGTGATTTACGCTTCCTCTCTTGGAAGATGTTATTTTTGGTTGCTGTTACTTCAGCTCGAAGGATTTCAGAGCTTCAGGCTCTAGTGTGTAAAGAGCCTTACCTAATTTTCCACAGGGACCGGGCGGTCCTCAGGACAAATCCTAAGTTTTTACCCAAGGTGGTGTCAGAAGTCACACTGAACCAATCAGTGGAGCTTCCAGTTTTATTTCCGTCCCCTGCGAACAGAGGTGAAGCACTCCTGCACACCATGGACGTCCATCGGATCCTTCGGTGTTACACACACTGAACAAAGGATATTCGTAACTGTGATCAGCTATTTGTTTCCTTTGCCCCCTGGTCTGTGGGCAAAGCTGTTTCTAAGCAGTTCCTTTCCAATTGGTTAGGTAACTGTATTCATTGCTGTTACCAAAAATATGACAAACCTCTGCCGGGTCCCATCAGAGGTCACTCTACCAGGGGCATGGCTGCTTCCGCTGCTATTTTGCGGAACATTTCTGCAGCTGATATCTGCACTGCAGCAACTTGGAGTTATGTCCATACCTTTACCAAACACTTAAGTCTGGACATTGCTTCTAGGCAGAGGGCAGATTTTGGCCTAGCTGTTTTGCAGGGCTTTCTGTCCTAGGCTGTGTTCATTCTAGTTCCCAGTTTTGTTGGAGTTTTTTCTCTCTTCCTCCCTTGTTTCTCTCGGTCTCTCCTCTGAGGAACTGCATGGGATTCAGTCCTATATGTGATGACCTACTGAAGGATCCCTCTCGAAGTAAGAAAATATAGTTACATAGGAGCATACCGTAACAGTAGATCTTTGAGAGAGGTTCCTTCAGTAGGTCATATTTTTCCTTTCCTCCTTCCCCCTTTTGCTTTATATACAGGGACTCCAAAAATCTGTTTACTCCTGCTGTCAGGCCTCTTCCAGGCTCTGGTGGGAGAACTGGAGGACAGGCGTGGGGACCGTCCACTATATACGGTCATGCTGATGTCAGTCACGTGACGTCGGGTGGGTGGTCCCCCACCAGGTATTGCTAGAAAAGTCTGTCATGCAGCCCAAACACCAGGTGGTTTTAGTCCTATCTGTGATGACCTACTGAAGGAACCTCTCTCGAAGATCTACTGTTACAGTAAGATCCTACATGACTGTACTTTGTGCTTGAAAATAGGATGGGATTCTGAAAATCGAAGAGGGATTGGTAATCCATTCCACATGGAGGGGGCTGCACTTGAGAGAGCTTTCCCACTGGTGTTGGTGATGGATTTAGGTTCCTGGAGGGAGGGTACAGTAAAGGAGAAAAGGTACCTGGTAGGGGTTCTGAAGTTGAAGAGGGTGGAGAGAAGAAAAGTATTGCCATTTCTAGGGGTGGTATCCACAAGACAGCCTAGGGTATAGTCAAAGTGCCCTTGCAAGGGGAGCCAGTTAAAGAAGTGGTAGAGGTCACAGTGTTGAGTGGAGTAGGGGGCTGACAAGTCGAAGTGGCAGGCATTGTTGTAAGCTACTGAGAGCCTAGACAGAAGGGTGGTAGAGGTCCTAGAGTCTATGGCAGAGCAGTAGTCAAAGATGGGGAGCAGATTTCCTGTGCCAATGGTGAGGCAAGCCTCCTTTGTGAGGTAGGGTTTTAGGTGATAGGCAGCTCCCAGTTTCTGATTTGCTATGGACTATATGATTAATGTGGCCATTGAAGGAGAAAGAGGGGTCAAGAAGCACACCCAGGTACTTGAAGGAGGAGACGTTCTCAAGGGCAGGGCCATCAGGGGAGATAATGAGGAGGGCATCATTGGCATAGCTAGGTACAGTTCAGACCCACATGGTCTTAGTTTTTTAGCATTGACCAACAGGAGATTGGATGAGAATCAGTCTGATGCTGCACAGTAGTTCTCAGACAGAATGGAAGATAAGAGAGGGAGGGATTTGTCATTGTGAAAAATGACAAGATCATCAGTGTAGAGCAGTGAACTACAGGTAAGGCAGTCATGGGGAAGGGAGTTAGCAAATATAGAGAAGAGCAAGGGGCCCAGGATGGAGCCCTGAAGGACACCCATAGTAACAGGTAAAGGAGGGGAGGTGGTAGTACCAATACACATGAATTAGGAGTGTCCTGAGAGGTAGCTTCGGAACCAGTTGGTGGTTTCAATGGAGCAACCAAGAGAAGATAGTTTGAAGATGAGAAGGGAGTGATTGACCATATCGAAGGCTTTCTGACAGGTTTGACAAACATGGTAACCTGTGAGCAACCACGTCCATGTTAGAGAGGATTTGATCAGTGAAAGGGGCAAGGGCTGTAGATGTGCTGTGAAACTTGCGGAAACCATGCTGTTGGCTACATAAGAGATTGTGTTTAGAGAGGTAATCCGTTAAGTGGCTATATATGATCCTTTCCAGGAGTTTACTGAGGTGGGGGAGAAAAGATATGGATCGGTAGTTGTCAGGGAAGTGGGGGTCACCGGATTTAAAGATGGGGATCACTCTAGCAGACTTCCATGAGTCAGGCATGGTGGATGTAGCCAGGGTGAGGTTTAGGACAAAGAAGAGTGGCTTGGATATCAGAGAGGAGATAAGTTTTAAAAATACCAGGGAGAGTCCGTCAGAGACAGGGCTACCCTGATTAGGTTGTCTCTTTAGGAGTTTGTAGGTGTCTTTTGGTGACATGGCCATAAAATAAAAAGGGGGGTGGGGGGCAAGACATGGGTGAGGGAGTTAGAGGCCGAGGAGGCATACTGGCTGTCAAAATAGAGGGTGCCCTGCACAAGAGAATGAAGTGGGGGGGAGTGAAAGGGGGAGGTGGGGGGGTAGAGCCAGTGTCCTACTGTTTAGGAGGCTCAGGAGGGAGCTTGCAAAGGAGGGCCAACAGGTCAGAGAACTTGGTGTTTAGAGATTTGGCAACCTCTGAGGGATCCATCAGTAGGCCAGAAGGAGAGCTCAGGTGTATATTGGGGCTCTGAGTGTGGGGATTTAGGAGTGAGCCAATGGTGTCTCAGAATTTTCTAGGGTTCCCTAGATTTTCTCTTTGGAGTCTAAGGGAGTAACCATATTTCAAGGATCTAGTCATGTGCTTGCATTTATTTCTCAATTGTCTGTACTTATTCCACAGGGCAGGAGAGGGGGGCTGCTTGTAAGCAGCCCATTTGTTGTCCCTCAGATTCATGAGGGACAGGAGATCTTTGGTTATCCAGCATTTGCACCCACCTCTGACACACTGGGTGGTGAGAGGAAAGTGACTATCTTGGATGGCCAAAAGGGCATTGGTGAGGTGAGTAGTAGCTAGAGATGCATCGGAGAGGGCATAGAGGTCCTGCCAGTTTATGGGTCTAATGTCCTCGGTGAGGTGAGGAGTGTCTGGGTGATTGAAGTTCCATATGAATAGATATTTGGGGAAGATGAGAGGTCTTTGAGGACCAGATGATGTATGTAGGGGAATGGTCACTCAGGGAGTCAGACAGCGTACCAGCATAGGTGACCCTATCTCTGCTATTTGATCTCCCAGTCAAGGAGAGTACTGTTGGAGATTCGATGATTGAAACTGGTGGGGAGATTGATGACTTGCACCAGAGTATGTTGTTTTAGGAGGCTGGCATACTCAGATTCATGAGTACTGAGCCAATTAAGGCAGTAGGGAGGGCCGGGGGTATACTGGGATGTATAGGGAGAGGCATCAGCAGCAGAAAACAGGAAGTTGTTATCCCTCTGTACAGACAGTTGGTGAGACCCCATCAGGAATACTGTGTCCAGTTCTGGAGAGAGACCCCATCTCCACAAGGACATAGACAGGATAGAGGCAGTCCAGAGGAGGGCAACTAAAATGGTGCAGGGTCTGCAAGAGAAGCCGTATGAGGAGAGACTAAAGGAGCTTAATATGTATACCCTTGAGGAAAGAAGGAAGAGGGGGACATGATAGAAACTTCAAGTACCTCAAGGAATCAACAAAGTCCAAGAGGGTAGCATCTTTCAGAAAAAGAGACTTGCAAGAACAAGGGACACAATTTAAAGATAGAAGGAGAGCGGTTCAGGGCAATGTGAGGAAGTATTATTTCACAGAGAGGGTAGTGGATGCATGGAACAGCCTTCCTGAGGAAGTTGTGAGTCTAAAACTGTGGGAGAATTCAAGAATGCATGGACAGACATAAGGCAATTCTTGTGGGGGGCAGGAAGATATAGGCTGTTGGTTAAATAGGATCTGCGGCCTATCCTGTAGGTAGGGAAATGGGCAGACTAGATGGGCCTAGCGGTCCTTATCTGCCATCAAAGTCTATGTTTCTATGTAAGGTTGTAGTCACCAAGGAGGAGAGAAGCCCTGGGAGGGGAGAGAGAGAGATCCGTAGATGGTGAGGAGGTTTTGGAGGCCCTCCACACCCCTATCAGGAGGATTGTAACAGCAGCCCAAGAAAATTTTTTTCATTGAGCCCAGGGGGACTTCGGCGATGAGCCTTTCACTAGGGGAGATGTTGTTGGAGCTCAGGGCGAGCATGGATGTGAGCGATTCATGGATAAATAAGGCAGCACCACCTCCCTTTCTTCTATTGGGTCAGTCTTTGTGCAGTAGGGAGTGTCCTGCAAGCTGGAGCAGGGAGTCAGGATGCTGTGGCTTCAGTCAGGTTTCGGTGAGGCATAGTACCTGGGGTCTGTAAAGGGAGGCTTAGACTTCCACTTTGGAGTATTTAGCAGGGAGACTACAGACGTTCATATGGGCTATTTTTAACCTGGGTGGGCTAATCCAGGTGCGGTCCATGGAGATGAATGTGGATTGCACAGGGCCTGGGTTAGACTCAATATGTCCTGCCAGTAGAAGTAAGGAGAAATGGAGGAAGTAGGTGCACAGCTGTTGAGGGAGGGGGTGGGGAAAAGGGGGTGAAGACAAAAAGGAAGCAAGCTGGTGACACTCAAGGTTGGAGAGGAAGGCATGAGTGAGGGTGCAAAGGGGGGATAAACTCCCTCCTGGTTTGAGGGGGGATGACAGGAAGGGAGGCGATCTACCATAATGTGGAAGAGATCATACTGGTCGATGGATAGTATTTCGGCAGAGAGGTCTGCTAGTTGGAACATACCTGCAAGAGAGGTCACCAACAGGACAAGGTGTAAAGTCTTCATGGTGAAAATGGTTAAAATGGGTAGGTGATCCTGAAGAAGTAAAAAAGAAGTAGAGGAGTTGCAATAAAGAGGGAGAGATAGCAGGTGTGTGTACTTTGTTTGAAAAAAGCTAGGATATGCAGGGAGGGGTTGTGAAAGATGTAACAAATAGGGAGAAGAAGTGGGGGTCAGGAGGCAGAACAAATGCATATTTAAAGAGCGCCGGGGGTTGGTGGAACAAATTTTAGAGCAAGCAATAAGTAAAATCAGTGCAAATGTACAATACAAAACAGTACAGTGTTCTTTCATACAGTTGTTTCCTTGTTAGAGTAAGAATGTGGCTTTTCTGTGTTTATCACTTAATTTCTGTACTGCTGGTTTTAAAAACCCTGGAATTTGTAACCTTTGTGTAATTTTTAAGGGTTTGTCCTCCCATGCTGTTAAGAAATTATGTAGATTCCCATATATTCATTCCTTAGCTATAGAATTTTCTGTATTCTTTTTTTTATTTTAATTATTTTTTATTTTTCTCCCTGGGTTCAGAATAGAGATTTCCATAAACAATGGTAGTAATGGTTTCCACACTCCCTGGTGTGGGCCATCTCTTTATTACATCCTTACCCAGGTGTACGTGCCTAACCCCCCCCTCTATCTTAACCTACCCTACACAATGCTATTTCTAAACCCTAATGGAATCCCTCCTTTTACTTATATTTGCAGTGTATTTATCATTTTTAAACATATTCCCGTACTTTGTTAAATGTGTTGATTGCATTTACATTTATGCAGTATTGTTTCTCCAATTGTATGCACTCCATAAATAGATTTCTTCATAAGGAGCATTCCGGTGGAATTTCATTCTTCCATAGCATAGCTATGCATCTTTTAGCATTAATTAAACCTAGGTTCCATACTTTAAATAAATGACCCTTAGGAATTGTTTGACTTCTAGACAGGTCAGTGACCAGGGAGGTGCATTAGGTACAGTTGCAGTAGGGCCCGCATTGTTAGGGGCCCACTACTTCAGAGGTCAGCATTAAGAAAACCTTTTCTCACAGAAAAACTTGCAAGTTTCTCTTTGGAAATTGCTTATCCATTTGAAATTGAGTCTATCAGCAGTGGTATCAGAAGATTCCAACTCCAGTTTCACATGGTTGGGGGGGGGGGGAACAAAAAAGCAATAGGTTCATTACTGAAACATCTAATCTTGGTGCTGGTGACCCCAGGAGGATCAGGAACAAATTACATTATTTAGTTCTTTGATTGTGGTACCAGCAAGGGGGGCACGGGGGCAGCATGGACAAACTATGTATGCTCAGCAGGACTGATACAAAAAATTTATGCTATAAACGTTTCATATGCACTAATGGTTATTTTACATTTATTGGTGGGGAAGTGGTCCCCACAAAATATTTTGCAAGGGGAGCCCTTACAGTTGTTGGCACAGCCCTTCTTCTAGATACAGTATATTTAATAGACATAGGTCATGTTCAGAATAAAAATGTGTCCCTGTTATTTTGTAGCAAATGAATTTGTCCAAAAAATGTTTAACAGCCCACATGTGGCTAACCCACGTTTTAAAGAGCCCCTTTGCATTTTAAACCTATTGCAAAGTGGGGAGATATTAATATTAGTTTTATTCAGTAAGTGTGGAGTGTAATAAATCCTATGCATTATATTGAACTGAATGGGATTTAACCTGGAACATATAGTTGTGACAGGATAACCGTCTACTAGCTATGTGTATATAATTTTGTTATAAATACATGTTTTTAAATTTCTGCTATGAGACATGGCAGGGTCAGCAGACTCATCTGGAAGACTAGCTCTTAAAGAGGCCTGCACTTTTGAACCCAAAGCAGTTACTTGCTGTAGCTAAATAGCTAGTTTCCTTCTCTCTGTTGACACATTCAGTAGTTGGAAGACTTTCTGGGACTCTGAGGACACCAAGATATCACACATTGTAAACCATTTATTTACTTTGCGGTCCAGGAACCAGGATGCATTTTATGGCCTATTGGGAGGAAACAAGTTCTGAACAGCTACCTGTTACATCTCTCACCACAAGTAGAGAAATAGGTGTCAGGAAGGTGCTCTGGAGATCAAAGGGGAATGCTCTGATCAAAGAGACTATTATAATTTTATATTGCTATCTTTGCAGATTTCAAGCAAGCAATAAAATGATGCCCTTTTGGATATACTTGGTCATAAAAATCTCTCCACCATCACCTCCCTCCTTCGCCTCACTAACTCCATCCTTATGGGGATGGACAAAGGGGAATTAACAGCAGCTATATTTATCGACCTGGCAAAAGCCTTCGACACAGTATCTCGTCCCCTGTTGTTGGCCAAACTTGCCCAAGCTGGACTGTCTGTGAATGCAAATAACTGGTTCTATTTGTACCTGTCAGGTAGGTCCCAATCAGTCCGTATTGGCTCGGCGAGATCCACCTCACTTCCTGTCACCTGTGGAGTCCCCCAAGGGTCTGTACTCGGCCCGCTTCTGTTCTCTATCTTTCTCAACGATCTGCCTGCTGCCTGCCCACAAATGGCTATCCATATGTACGCAGACGATACGGTGCTGTTTGCCTCTGGCCCATCCACAAGCGCCGTGACAGCCTGTCTACAGAAGGACTTTGACTCCATCCAACATTGGTTCCTCTCTAACCAACTATTCTTAAACACAAAAAAAACAGTCTCCGTCACCTTCGACTCTCGGGTCAAACTAACCCGGCTTAGCGCACCACCCACATTCTACACTCTGGACAGATCTCCACTTGAGGCCTGCACCTCATATCGTTATCTCGGTGTCTGGCTTGATCAAGTACCTTGACTTCTCAGTGCATATAGACGCTCTACACAAAAAATTACATCCCATGCTGGGAGCCCTCTATCGGAACAAGAATTGCATTCCTCTACCAACCAGACTAGTCCAAAAAATGATCCTCCCGATTATGGATTACGGGGATGTTGTCTACTGTGCTGCCCCCCAAACGTCCTTAGCTAGGCTTGATCCCCTCTACAACTCCTTCTGCCGGTTCTCCTTGGACCATCCTCCCAATACCCATCACTGCGACCTCTACCAGTCCGTGGATCTCCCCTCACTTCATAACCGATGATTGCTTCACTGTGCTAGAACCACTGCCAAGTTCTGATCGCAGACGCTCCCCCCCTACCTGTCTTCCTCCCTAACCGCCCTCTCCCCACTTGCCTATGCTCTCAGAAACATAGACTCTAGGCTCCTGCACATTCCACACAGATCCACCCAGTCTGGCCAGGCTGCTTTCAGCTTCAGGTTGCCCAAATTATGGAACTCCCTGGCAGCTGATATCAGACACACCACAAGTACTCCTTAACAGAATACCCTTATTAAAATGCACTTCTCTACCACCTGCTCCTGTCTCCCCTCTCCGTTGAACCCCATCTCCTACCTACCTACCTACCAGCTGTTATCACCAGTCTGGTTTTCTTTTTTTCAGTCTGCACCTAATGTTTTAAAATGCAAACGGATATGTACCTACTCTATTTGTATTATGACTGCCTCATCCATTGTTGTACCAAATGCTTGTATGCACGTTTTTTTGTTTCTTCTGTACTACTGTACCATTGTAACTCCCTACCCCCAGGGCGCATCTGGAATCGAGCAGTACGCTGCTCAGCATGCCTTCCTGGTAAATCTCTTATATAAATAAATAATGTTACAAATTAATTACAGGACTAATAGTGACCTCATGAGCTGTGACTTCACAGGATGGGAGGGACATTTTTGGCTTATTATCACTCTGGCTGAAAGGAGTTTGTTCTTCTATCTCTGGACTCCTAAGAGAACACACACACTGTGTTCTGGACTTGAAGGGCATTTCTGGCAAGAATAGGTAACATCCAACTGGAAACTGAGTTAGAACTAGAAATTCAAGTACAAGGTGTTTTTTGTTTCTGTAATTTCCATTTCTTTTGGTCTGTGAACATTAATGTATATATATGCTTTGTGTTTTGTATGTATTTACTATTTTTTTTATTTCAGTAAACATTTTGATTTTCTTAATTCTGCCTCAGTCTTTTCTCATTTTTGCATGTAACACTGAGACAGTGTTGATAAAGCTGACAGAACTGTTAAGGGCTTAAAGTGTGTTACCATCTTGTCCAAGGTAAGAAAATACCTGTGTCTCAACCGAGTCAAAAAAGGGAGAATTGTGAACCAGTTTGGGAGCCTGCTGGGTTAAGTATTGCACTGCATTTCCCCGAAGAGGGTGTGATATTTGATCCTGTTAACTGGGTGTGCTAGCGAATAAAGGGTTCATATTTAACCTCAGGACTCGAGACTAGTAGGTGTTTTGGACCCAAAACAGACAGGATGGTTACCCTGTTTGTCTCCTTTTCACATATTGCACTTTGAGGGTTGCCACTGTGGGAGCAGAGGGCCTGACCTGCGGAGTGCGTTTGTGACAGATTTGGTTGGCAGTGCTGTGATTTAAAAGTATTTGGTAACATGAGCAGTAACAGTTCAGTGTGTCACATTGATAACTGCAACAGCTCTCAAGCAAAATAAGGCAGTGAGTTAAAAATAAAGAAATATATCATTGTGCTTACAGTCTAAGTTCCCTACCCATTTTATTTTTTTTTCTGGTGTAAGCTGGTGTAGCTATAGCTTAGGGAAGAAGATGGCTTCCAACTACAGTGAATAAACTGCAGACTACCTAAGGCAGTTGTGCCAGGTTAGAGGAGTCCAGTGTGAGGGGCAAAACAGGAAGCACCTCATGAAGGCTCTTGTGGCAGCTGATGCCCAAGACTGCAAGTCATACTCAGTGACTAGAAAGGACCAATCCTTGGGTGTGGAGGGGCCAGGGTTCACCGCAGTGTCCAGACCCAGGGAGGAGGACAGCGGGACCAATGTAAGCTGAGAGCCACCACAGCAGGGGAAGGTCACCACCACGCTGAAGCCAGAAAGGATCAGGCTGCAGATAGAATTGCGGAGAATGGAGCTGGAGTTTAAACAGAAAAGGTTTGAAGCCCAGAAGCAAAGGGAGTTTGAATGGAGGAAGCTGGAGATGGAGAGAGAGGAGAAGCAAGACAGCATCTTCAGAGAGAGTGAGGCAGAGAGAGAGAGCAGCGAGAATGCCAAAGAAGATTTGAACTGGAGAAGCTATAACGCCAAAGACCAGCACCACAGCAGGTAAGTGGCATGGATGAACTGGGAATTCCAGGACTGGGTTATAAATTAAATTCTAAACTGTTAGCTGAATTTAAAGAGAGGGAAGATATGGATGCATTTTTAAATTCATTTGAAAAGTCATGTATTCATGCACAAATTTCCAGAGAGTCCTGGAGCTTCCAGCTACCTCCGCTGCTTACCGGGAAAGCTCGTGATGCATTGGGTCAAATGGACAATCAGGACAGTAATGATTATGATAAACTTAAAGCTGCACTGTTAAAAAAATATGATTTGACAGCAGAGGCATAAGGAGTTCAATTCCATAAGTTCAGGAGAAGCCCTGATATGAGCTACGAGGAGCTAGCCACTAAACAACATCAGTTTTTAAAACATTGGTGGGAAGGAATACAAGCAGACTGTGTAGAGAAAATTGAAAATGTTGTACTTTTAGAGCAGCTCTTTTGGGCTTGCCCTACAGAGCTGAAAACCTGGCTGGAGGACCGAGATCCAAAAACCATACAGGAGGCTGCTGAGCTCTCAGACCACTATACCAGGAGCAGATCTGCTCTGAGAGGGAGTGGGGAGGGTGTGGCAGCACAGAAAGGGAAAAGTTCACCTTCAGAGCAGCTAAAACCCTTCCTGTCTCCACCGAAATCAGGTAGCCCCAGACTACAAAGAAAAGATGTGCCTGACAAAAGAAATGAATGTTGGGTTTGCAAGCAACCTGGACATATTGTCAGACAGTGTCCAAAAAAGGTAGAAAGTGCACAAAGTGGTGTTGGAAAAGAAGTGTTTTTTTTTGTGTATCCCTGAAAGCATGCCAGTAAACATGAGGGAGCACATGCACCCAGTTACTGTGAATGGGGTATAGACCCATGTGTTAAGGGACACGGGCTTCCCTGACTTTGGTAAAAGGGGATTTGGTTGAGCTTGAACAGCTTATACCCAATCAGTTTGTTACTGTATGGGGATTCACTGGGGAGGAGAAAATGTTGCCACTTGCTAGGGTACTCCTGGACTGGAGTTAGACAGGAGAGACTGTGCAAAAAGTTGCAGTGGCAGAAAACCTTTCCCTGGATGTAATTATTAGGACCAATCTCAAAAAAGGGAATGGTGTGTGCAGTTACCCACAGTCAAGCAGCAAAGGTAAATTGTAGTTCCCTGGACTCCATAGAAGCCCCTGTGGAAAATGCTGGGAGGCTGGTTCCCTACCCTATGTCTCCTGATATGGAGAATAATGAAAGGGGCTGTAGAAATTCCCCAGGTAGCAGTTAACAGAACAGCTACAGAAGATTACTTTGAGGAAGAAGAGGTAGCCAATGGTCAGAGGGGTTAGGGATGGCAGTAACCCTGAATGCCCTGACACTAGAGCTAGGGACCCTAGTTTAGAAACTGGAGGGGACCTGTTCCATGCCTTGGAAATGTGTAAAGATTTTGCAGCTGCCCAGAAAAATGACCGAAGTTTAGAGAAGCTGGCTGGGGGCCGGGGCAGACTGTGATGGAGCACTGGGAGGTGATGGGAAACAGGCTTTTATATCAAAAAAAGCTGCTCTACAGTATGTGGTGCCTATGGCAAATATTCAACAAAGTACAAAAGCCAAGTGCACTCACACACCAGTTCCATATTAAAGGAATAAGCAACCCAAGTATTTTTCTCAGACCACTGCTACTTTTTATTTTCAGCATCAAACAGCATACATGGCTAAGGCAGGTCCCTCCAGGTACAAACACCTCAATGTTTCACGTTTACACGCTTTGTCAAGAGCATAATAGCACACCCCTGTGGTACATATAAATAGTGCTCTCTTAAAGTTATAGTACACTATTACTTCTTACATGAATTGAGTTCACCAGTGCTCAGGTGTGACAAAAAAAAAAGCATCTATTACAACAATAAACCTTAATTATGCAAGTAGATATTACCAAATCATAATTTTTATTATTAAAACAGATACCTATTTTGGCATCAATTTATTGTTAATTTTTTCAATGTTTTATTATCATATTTAATTTAATGTAAAAGACAGTGCCACTGCTATACACTACAGTATATAAAGTACAGAAAATGTGCATACAATGTGTGTGTGTGTGTGTGTGTGTGTGTGTGTGTGTATATATATATATATATATTTATATATGTACACAGATATGCCAGTAACCTATTGTTAAAGTGCTAAACATACACCAAAAGTGCTATAATAAGCCTCAATTTCCTCTTTAAGGCCTGGCAATATCCGTGTAGAATATAACTAAGGAACTACACAGCTTCTGTCTTTCAAGCATTATAAATGGACAGAAATTTCAATTTCATCATTTAGCCCTGGCAACTTCATAGCTTGAGTTTTAAATATCCAAACTTGTTCTCTTTGTGCCAATTTAATATCTATATTGTCACCTCTAGGGCCCATCCTTATTTTTTCTATTGCTACAAATGACCATTCATGTTTAACAACTTCTTGCTGCACTCTCCATATTGCACAAATGCATAGCTGTAGCATAATCTTTATTTTTTTGCAATAATTGCTCTCACATTGTCACCCACTCTCTCTTTAAAATTTCCTTTTAGTACAACCTATATAGTAGCCTCCACAAGTACAATTTGCCATATAAACAACATGTGTAGTATCACAATTGATAAAATCCAAGATGTGAATTGTCGAATTATCTGCCGTTAACTGTATTTGTGCACATAATGTATTCACAAAATTTGCACCATTTACAAATGCAACAACCCCTTGGTAATGGAGGTAACCATCCCATATTTCCATGGGCACCTTTATAATAGCTGTGTAACACTCTGTCACCTATATTATTGTTACATTTGTAAACAAATATAGGTAACATACTCACAAAAGGTTTTAACTTATTTTCAACCTGTAAAATGGGCCACTTCTTTTTAATAATATCTTCCACGTTCTTAGCTTGTAAACTGTAAGTGGAAACAAAGTTCAGTCTGTCAAATTCCTGTTCACTTTTATTTTTGCTTTTGTTTTTTTCTTTACTGTACTCGTCAAGCAAAATGTCCCTGTTTAAACTCTGAACCTTACAGGGAGTCTCTACTAATGAAGATTTTTTATACCCTCTCTCAATAAACCTGTTTGTTAAATCATCTGCTTCTTGTTGGGAAAATTAATCAGTACTGCAGCTTCTGCGAGCTCTTGTAAATTATCCTTTCAGAATTGTTCTCACAGTATGCCGTGGATGGCAACAACTAGCCAATAATACTACATTTTTGTCAGTAGGCTTCCTAAACAAAGTTGTCAACTGTGCCCTCAATATTCTTAATAATACACAGATCCAAAAAAAGAGATACTAGTTTCATTTACTGTAGCTTTAAATTTTAAATATGTATTAGTATTTTGTAGATACCTCACAAAATCATAGAGTTCCTCTTTCGTTCCTGACCAAATAAGTAAACAATCATCTATGTACCTACGGTACAAACTGATTTTATCATACAATGGATTAACTTCCCTATCATAAATTGCATTCTGTTCCCATAAACCCACATACAAATTAGCAACATTAGGTGCAAATTTAAAGCCTATGGCCATACCACTGACCTGTAGATAAAATTCTTTATCAAACATAAAGGCATTACATCTCAAAACAAATTCTGCCAATTTTATTAGAAACTCTGTAGAGGGATTCCTTGTGTTTCTTTTATTCAGAAAGTGTTCCAGAGCTATGAGACCTACCCCTTGTAGTATAACAGTGTATAATGAAGTCACATCTAATGTGACTAATAAATCACCTGGTTGCACTGTTAGATCCCCCAGTATTCTTAAGGCTTCCTTCGTATCCTTAACATGGAATCGCAGCCCTGGAACAAACAGCTGAATATAGAAATCCACATATACTGACAATTTTTCTGTTAGAGAACCAATACCCACAATAATAGAATGCCCCAGGGGTCAATCAGGCTCTTATGAACCTTTGGCAGCATATACATAACTGCTCTGATCTGGTCTCTGTCAGAAACTGCATTGTATCCATGTCAATATCCCCCTTGTCTAATGCAGCATTCAAAAAATAATCTATCTCCCTCTTGAATCTGTTAGTTGGATCACTTTTAAGATGTTTATAAAAAGTGTTGTCTGAGAGTTGTCTTTTAACCTCTCAGACATAATCATCTGTGTTCTGTACAATGACACTTCCCCCTTTATCCGCCTGCTTAATAACAATTAACGAATTGTTCTTAAGATCTTGCAGTGCTTTGAAACTCTAAACTAGACATATTGACAAACTGGGCATGATTTTTATTCTGGCATAACTGTTGCAAATCTTGTTCATAGGCTTTCAGGAGCACAATAACTACAAAATTACTAGGAGGCATAAAGCATGATTTAACTTTAAACTTTTTTTCTACTGTCTCCAAATCTTCCTGATTAGTCACTAATGAGGATCCCTGTTGTTCATTCTCATTATCAATAACCTGACCTTTGCCATTATTACCTGAAAAAAAGCATTTCATATTCAGTTTATGAGCAAAGCAATGTATGTCCACATACTGTATGTATCAAACCAGTTCAAATTCTGTGTTGGACAAAATTTCAGTCTTGTTTATTGTTTATTGTTTATTGAAAATTTCGGAATTACAACCTTTGAGTCAAGGACTCCTTTGCAAAGGCTCCACGTCAAATACATCAGAACGTAAGGACAAGACTGAAATGTACAAAGTTTTCAAGACAGTGACATTACATTTTGACAAAATGTTCAAACTCACAGCATAGGCAATGCCACATGTCAGTGCCGAAACAACATTACATAGAGCAAAACAGTGATATTACATTCCGACAAAAGTTGATATCATAGCATGAGTAAGGCTACCCGTCAGTTGTACTAGAGAGTACACAGAGAAAATGGGATTATACAGAAATTTCAACAACAGGACATTAAATGGTGCAAACAATCACCTGTAAGATATTGCCTAGGCTAGCAAGATCTGAGGATAGTGATGCTCCTAACGGTGAGGTGGCCCCAGTGACCGACCACCTAAGGGAAAAGAGGGAGAACAGGTACAGGTCTCAGGGTTAAGAAGAAACTTCTTGATCCCAGCTTTGAATAGACTTAGATTAGAGGCAAGTGAAGTCCCTTATTTAGTGCTGTAATTTCTGACTCATAGAGTCTATAATGTGATATATTGATGACATTATTAACCACATCATTCAGTGGCCCACTCTCTGTGGTTTTGGATAGAAAAATATTGTCTGTCTCTATGTCTCCTGTGCTGTCCCTCTGCCTCTGCTCCTGCCCCAATACCTGTACTTGAAATTCTGCCATTGACTGCACCTAGTCTCTGCAACCACAGCTTCTTCTCCCACACCTTGCCCACTTGTTAATTAAATTTGAAGAGTTATCCTCGGTGATATAAAAGGTTGCTGGGATATCTGTTGGTACACCGGAGGGGGGGATGTTCCCGTGGGGTAGGTTGTTACACTGGGACCACAGAAACTGCTACCGAATTCTGATTTTCTATATCCACAGTTTCTTCTGTGCTGTCTTCTGAAAAATTGATGGGGCTGTGTCAGATTCATTTCCATCATTGGAACTTATTGGATGTCTCAAAATTGATTTTGGCTGTTTTGTCCATGTAAACACTCATACATTGATGTAATCCCACTCATCTCGAATAAACTTCTTCTCCTTTTGAGCTCTTAATTTGATGTCTAACTGTACAATAGCCTTTTTCATCTTTTCCATAAACATAGCAAAGTCAGGATGAATTGAGAATTTGTTAAATTCCATTTCCTTGTTCTTTAAATCAGCACCAACTATCACCTGCTGGTTAATTGAATCCTTTATAATAAGGTTATTCAAACGTAATGCTTAATCATGGATTTCCTCCAGCAATGGATCGAAAAACAAATCTCTGTCTTGACCGTAGAAAGGAAATTTCAATATTCTCAGACCTCTAAGTATTTGTTACACATCTCTATACCTTTCCATAGTCACTTGTTGCCACACCAACTTTCTGAACTTCTCTGCAGTCTTATAATAACTTCTATACGCATCAATAATCATGAATGGGGCTGGCCCAGTGCCACTGAGGATTAAGGCACTAGACGCCACACCTTGCACTGCACCGGTGGCCCGGGTTCTGGAACAGACTCAGGTCAGTGGGGGTCAGTAGGGGGAAGGGAGGATCGAGCGTCCCAATGGAAGCTTTCCTCCCTTTGGGGAGGGTTACCACGGGGTGCCTTGCACACCCACTTCCTGAGGAAAGCCAGTGGAAGCACAGGCTTTCCCAGGCTCTGACAGCTCAGTTCACTGGAGTCAGGGAGGGGGGACGCTGTCAGGTGCTTGGGAGAAGGCGTGCGTCAGCACGTTGCCTCTCTGGACGTACGTCCTCATGCCGGCATCCCAGGGGTGGACTGAGGGGGACCACAGAAAAACAGAAAATGCCCCAGTGAGCCTAGATGATGGCCACTCCTAACAGCCATCCAGATCCAGAACCCACAGGCAGATCTCCGCTGTGCAGGTGCTCCGCGAGTAGGAGGAGGAGGTAAGGAGCTACCAGGCACTCTAGGGACAGACACTGTGGTAGTGGACTTAGGAGGGACTTGAGCAAAGGCCTGAAGGAGTGGAGCACTGAGGGGAGTACAGGAGGGGGTATAAATGGGGCAGAAATGTCCCAAAGTAAAAAAAAAATATATGAATGGCTTCTCTTGTATGGACACTGAAGCTTGAGTGTTATTAACTGATTGCTGGACCTGAAGCATAGTAGTAGGTTCAAAAACAGGTTTTAATAGCAATGTTTCTGTTATATTACAATTACCAGGGTCGGTAACCATGCCTATATTTTCCATTATCTTAGCTGAACTGTAAAAGTCAGCCATTAATGTTTATTGAAGCTACTATAAGAATGCAGAGAAGCTCAGAAAGTTGATGGGGCAACAAGTGACTATGGAAAGGTATAGAGATGTGAAGCAAGTACCTAGAGGTCTGAGAATATTGAAATTTCCTTCCTATGGTCAAGATAGAGATTTGTTTTTCGATCCATTGCTGGAGGAGATCCATGATTCATCATTACATTTGATTAACCTTATTATAAAGGATTCAGTTAACCAACAGGTAATAGTTGGCACTGATTTAAAGAACAACGAAATGGAATTTAACAAATTTTAAATTCATCCTGACTTTGCTATGTTTATGGAAAAGATGAAAAAGGCTATTGTACAGTTAGACATCAAATTAAGAGCTCAAAAGGAGAAGAAGTTTATTCAAGATGAGCGGGATTACATCAATGGATGGGTGTTTACCTGGAAAAAACAGCCAAAATCAATTTTGAGACATTCCATAAGTTCCAATGATAGAAATGAATCTGACACAGCCTCTTCAATTTTTTTAGAAGACTGCATAGAAGAAACTGTGGATATAGAAAATCAGAATTTGGTAGCAGTTTCTGTGGTCTCAGCGTTACAACTTACCCCACGGGAACACCACCCCCCATGCTGCATTAGATAAGGGATATTGACATGGATACAATACAGTATCTGACAGTTAGAGACCAGATCAGAGCAGTTATGTATGTGCTACCAAAGGTTCATAAGAGCCTGATTGACCCCCGGGGCATCCTATTATTGTGGGTATCAGTTCTCTAACAGAAAAATTGTCAGAATATGTGGATTTCTGTATTCAGTTGTTTGTTCCAGGGCTGCGATTTCATGTTAAGGATATGAAGGTAGCCTTAAAAATACTGGGGGATCTAGCAGTGGCACCAGGTGATTTATTAGTCACATTAGATGTGACTTCATTATACACTGTTATACCACAAGAGGCAGGTCTCACAGCTCTGGAACACTTTCTGAATAAAAGAAACACAAGGAATCCCTTTACAGAGTTTCTGATAAAATTGGCAGAATTTGTTTTGAGATGTAATGCCTTCATGCTTGATAAAGAATTTTATCTACAGGTCATTGGCACTGCCATGGGCTCTAAATTTGCACCTAATTTTGCTAATTTATATATGGGTTAATGGAAACAGAATGCAATTTATGATAGGGAAGTTAATACATTTTATGAGAAAATCAGTTTCTACTGTAGGTACATAGATGATTGCTTACTTATTTGGTCAGGAACGAAAGAGGATCGCCATGATTTTGTGAGGTACCTAGAAAATACTAATCCATATTTAAAATTTATGGCTACCGTAAATGAAACTAGTATCTCTTTTTTGGATCTGTGTATTATTAAGAATACTGAGGGCACAGTTGACATGACTTTATTTAGGAAGCCTACTGACAAAAATGTGGTATTATGTGTAGTTCTTGCCATCCATGGCATACTGTGAAAGCAATTCTGAAAGGACAATTTATAAGAGCTCGCAGAATTTGCAGTACTGATTCATTTTTCCAACAAGAAGCAGATTCGGATTTAATAAACAGGTTTTATTGAGAGAGGGTATAAAAAAATCTTCTTTAATAGAGACTCTCTCTGAGGTTCAGAGTTTAAACAGGGACATTTTGCTTATTGAGCACAGTAAAGAAAAAAACAAAAGCAAAAATAAAAGTGAACAGGAATTTGACAGACTGACCTTTGTTTCCACTTATAGTTTACAAGCTAAGAATGTGGAAGATATTATTAAAAAGAACTGGCACATTTTACAAGTTGAAAATAAGTTAAAACCTTTTGTGAGTATGTTATCTAGATTTGTTGACAAACGTAATGATAATATAGGTGACAGAGTGGTACACAGCTTTTATAAAGGTGCCTAGGGAAATATGGGATGGTTACCAAGGATTTGTTTCGTTTGTAAACTGTGCAAATTTTGTGAATACATTATATGCACAAATACAGTTGTTAACAGGGCAGATAATTTAACTATTTATAACTTGGATTTTATCAATTGTGATACAACACATGTTGTTTATATGGCAAATTGCACTTGTGGAGCCTAATATGTAAGTCATGCTAAAATGAAATAGAGAGAGTGGGTGACCATGTGAGAGCAATTGTTGCAAAACAACTAAGATTATGCTACAGCTATGCATTTGTGCAATATGGAGAGAATACAAGATGTTGTTAAACATGAATGGTCATTTGTAGCAATAGAAAAAATAAGGATGGGCCCTAAAGGTGGCAATATAGATATTAAATTGGCATAAAGAGAACAATTTTGGATATTTAAAACTCCAACCTTGAAGTTGCCAGGTCTAAATGATAAAATCAAAATTTCAGTCTATTTATAATGCTTGAAAGAGAGAAGCTGTGTAGTTCCTTAGTTATATTCTACACAGATATTGCCAGGCCTTAAAGAGGAAATTGAGGCTTATTTATAGCACTTTTGGTGCACATTTAGCACTTTAACAACTGATTACTGGCATGTCTGTGTAAATTATATATATATATATATATATATATATATATATATATATATATATACATTGGCCCAGATAGTCAAAAGAGTTGAGCCATGCGCAATAGGGTTGCGCCTGCACAAGTCCGAAATGCGCCATTCTGCGATATTCAACAGGAGGCAGTTGCGCCCCCAAAATCATGCTGAGCAACTGCGTAATGATAATGAAGGCATGCACAACCGAAGGGGGAGGAACCGTGCATAAACTGCACAGCCCAATATTCAGCCGGGCAGTGCAGAGTTATGCAGGCACAACCCCTACCTGCGCCTGCACAAAGTTGAGCCGAAAAAAAAAGGAACAAGTCGAGGGCCACCCACAGGTGAGCTGCCACATTGCAGGGCACAACACAGCAGCTGCCACTTGTGGGTGGCCCTCGACCTGTTCCCGGCGCACCTGGCAGCACCCCCCATGCCCCGATCATGGGCAGAACAGTATCCCTCCACCCCTGAGTCGCAATTGTGGGCATAACTCCCCAGTAGCCCGATCGGCGGGCATAGCGGTAGTCTACACCTCCAGCAGCCCATCACAGTCATAATGGTCTCCACCCCAATTAGCCCGATCTGCGGGCATAAATGAAACACCCCCACCCCCAGTAACCTGATCACGGGCAGAATGGTCTATCTTCCCCCACCCCAGTAGCCCATTAATTCATTCACATATCTGGACTGCCTTGGATGGTATGGGCTGCATGCCCATTAGCTCATGCTCTGAACCAATGGGCGTGCAGCCCTACCGAGCTGATCAGTCGGCGGGTGCGGGGCGGCAGGTGGGTGGTGCTGCCGCCCGCCGGCTGACAGGGGAGCAGGGTGGTGGGGCTTCATGGGTGGGTGGGGTGGGGCCACTAGATCACCAGGATATCATACTTAGGGGGTAAGGATGCCACCAGCGATCGGCTACTCTCGGTCCACTGGACCACCAGGATATTGGACTTTGGGGAGGTCTGATGCCCACGATCGGGCTACTGGGGTGGGGGAGATGACCATTCTGCCCGCGATCGGGCTACTCGGGGGGGGGAGGATTAGCATTCTGCCTGTGATCGAGCTACTCTGGGGTGGGGGAAGATTAGCATTATGCCCGCAATCGGGCTACTGGGGAATACCTTATGCCCCGATCGGGCTTCTGGGGAGGATACTATTATGCCCATGATCGGGCTGCTGGGGGCAGAATACTGTTCTGCCCACGATCGAGCTGCTGGGGGAACACTACTGTTCTGCCTGTGATCGGGCTATAGGGGGCGTCGGTCCCCAATGGCTGCTGCCTGGCAGGGCGCCAGGCGCAAGTCGCTGGGGATTGGTGCACCTGTATGCTAATGGCATGCAAATGGGGCCATAATCAGATGCAAATGGCCCCCTGTGCGCCTTGCATAAATTATGGCTCCATTTGCATGTCACCCTTTGAATATCACAGGTGCTGTGCATGGCGCAATGGAACAACCACCGCATCTCAATGCTCACTCTGACCACTTGCGCTCGTGCAGTTCCACTGCGCCATGCACAGTGGGTGTGGCCAGGGGGCGACATTCAAAGAAGTTGTGCCATAGCGCAACTCCATTGAATATCGCCCTGGCCACATCCCTGCGCAACTATTTTGAGCAGCGCAAGGGCTTGCACCACAGAATGGCGCAGTTTCAATATCTGGGCCATTGTACACATATTTTCTGTACTTTATATAGTGTATAGCAGTGATACTGTCTTTTACATTAAATTAAATATAATAAAAAATTGAAAAAATGTAAAATAAATTGATGCCAAAATAGGTATCTGTTTTAATAATAAAAATTATGATTTGTTAATATTTATTTGTATAATTAAGGTTTATTGTTGTAATAGATGCTTTTTTGATTTTTTGTTATTTTTGTCACACCTGAGCACTGGTGAACTCAATTCATGTAATAAGTAATAGTGTACTGTAACTTTAAGAGAGCACTATTTATATGTACCACAGGAGTGTGCTATTATCCTCTTGACAAAGCACGTAAATGTGAAACGTTGAGGTGTTTGTACCTGGAGGGACCTGTCTTATCCATGTATGCTATTTGATGCTGAAAATAAAAAGGAGCAACAGTCTGAGAGAAATACTTGGGTTGCATATTCCTTTAATATGGAACTGTCATGTGAGTACACTTGGCTTTTTGTACTTTGGGAAACAGACTTTACTGGGACAATGGCCTGCTCCACAAAAATCTTACTATATGCAAATGATGCAGTGCTCTTTACTTCGCATCATAAACCCACACCCCTTCAGGACTCCCTCCAACATGCCTTCTCCCAGGCCGAAACATGGTTTAAAGACCATAGACTGGTCATAAACTTAAAAAAGACAAAGTCACTGATTTTCTTTCACCGCCAAAACAAAGCAAAAAATGCACCTCTCCACATTCTCCCCTGCACCCAGCACCCCCTTGAACAGGTATCGAACTACAAATATCTTGGACTTACCCTCGACTCAGCCCTTACCTTCCATGACCACATAAACACCCTTGCTGCTGCAACAAACACCTGGATTGGACTCCTTTGCCGACACAGGGACTGCCTCCCCCCCCATGCCCTTAGGCTTGCCATCACCTCATCAATACTGTCCCTAGTGGACTATGGGCTCCCTGTATATGGGGCAGCAGATAACTCCACACTGCAGAAAATCCAGGCCTCCCTAAACAAGGCCTGCAGGCTCCTAACTGGTGCACCTAAGCTCACTTCACACCTGCTCCCTCTATACCTCTGCCAATCTCCTCAACCTTGATGAAAGGCTCCGCTACCAGACCTGCTTACTGTCCAAGAAAATACTGCTTGGACTTTCCCCCCCTGGGGTCACCGCCTCTCTTCATCCTGCAACCCCCACTATCCTCACCTGCATCTCAGAGAAAGCACCCCTGGTTGTGCCCAGGATAAAAACCTCCCTTGCCCAGAGAGCTTTCCACCACAGGGCCCCCACATGGTTTAATGCACTCCCAAGCACCATCACTAGTGTACCCAAGATCGCCCACTTCAAAACCACTCTTCGCAACCACCTCTTCAATAGCCGCTCCTGTAACTGCTACTAATATCTCACTCTCTCACCCACTGTGATCCAAATTCTCTGGCAAAGTCCATTACTGGATTGTAACCTCCATCAATAACACCAAACCCATGAATAGGACTGACTACTATGTTTAGATGCTTTCTCAAGCTTATAATGTCTTCTGCTGTTTTGTTGTAAATATCATCATCCAAATACTATAAATAATGTCTGAAAATATCTACATCCAAATACTGTAAACAATGTCTGTGACAAATGTCTGTAACACATGCTTAATGTAATTGTTGTTATACCGTGTTTCTGTATTACCACCTGTCTTACATGTGATGAGGTACCTTTGTAAATGAGCCTCTGGCTCAAAGGTTGTAAACCGATATATCAAATAAATAAATAAATAAAAGTATACACAGGATGTAAAGACAGAGGGAGGGGTGATGGGCAGGCAGCTTGTCATTCCCCAGGGTTCCGTGAGCGGTTGCTCAACATTGCTCACAATAGTCCCATGTCTGGCCATCTGGGAATCATGTGCACTATGCAGCGATTGGCCCAGAATTTCTATTGGCCCAACTTCACCCAGCAGATGAAGGAGTATTGCAGGTCTTGTCACCAGTGCCAAAAAATAGCGAAGGCAGGTAGGAAAACCCAAGCTGCCCTGTTTCCCTTATCCATAGTGGGAGAGCCATTCCAGAGGGTAGGAATGGATATTGTAGGGCCTTTGAATACCCCCAGCTCCTCCAGGAAGAGGTTTATCCTAACAGTGGTGGACTATGCCACCTGGTACCCAGAGGCAGTCGCTCTATCCTCACTGAGGACAGACAAAGTGGCAGATGCTTTGCTAGGGATTTTCTCCCATGTTGGGTTCCCACAGGAGGTTATCACTGATTGAGGGGGTTCCTTCATGTTGTACCTGATGAAATGTTTGTGGGAGAAGTGTGGGGGTGGTGTAGAGATACACTACACATTATCACCCGCAAGCCAATGGGCATGTGGAAATATTTAATTGTACCCTTAAAACGATGCTCCAAGCATTTGCTGAACATCATGGGAGGGACTGGGAGAAATACCTTCCCCCCCTTTTGTTTGCATACAGAGAGGTGCCCCAAAAGTTGACAGAGTTTGCCCCCTTTGAGCTCTTATATGGATGCAGGTTATGTGGGCCCCAAGACTTGATCTGGGAGGAATGGGAAGGCAGGAACACCACCCAGGGAACTTCCATAGTGGATTATGTCCTTAAGTTTAGGGAAAAGCTGAAGGAGCTTATAGGAATAGCCCAGAGCCACCTGGCAGCTGCCCAGCAAAAACAAAAAGTATGGTATGATTGCAAAACCAGAGCTTGTTTGTACACTGTGGGTCAGGAGGTCATGGTCCTAATCCCAGTCTGGAAAGATAAGCTGCAAGCTGAGTGGGCAGGACCATACAAAGTATCCAGACAGATGAATGGTATAAATTACATTATCGAACTGCCTGACAGGAGACATATCCAAAGAATGTACCATGTCAACATGATGAAGCATATATAAATAGGGCAGACATGGTCTTTGCAGTGTGTAGTCCTGGGGAGGGGATGGATGAAGAAGACCCCCTTCTGGACTTGCTGGAAGAAAGCAAGTGAGACCCCTCTGTGAAGGCAATTAAAATGTCGCCCCGGTTGACCCTGAACCAGATCCAGGAAGTAAGGGAGGTTTTTAGCAGACTTTGCCCCATTGTTTAGCACCAGGTCTGGACTAACCCCCTTAGCAACGCAAGACATAGAGACAGGGACACAAGTGTTCATACGGTGAATAGCATATCTGGTGTCAGAGGCCACCCAAAAGGACATTAGGAGGGAGGTGGAGGATTTCCTGGATTTAGGGGTAAACCAGAAATCCCACTGCCCCTGGGCCTCATCCATAGTTCTTGTTCCCAAGCCAGATGGTTCTATTCATTTTTGTGTGGACTATCATGGACTTAACATAGTTACGAAGTCAGACTCCCACCTAATGCCATGGACTGATGAACTACTGTACAAGTTGGGAGGGGCATCATACCTTACCACTATCGACCTGATGAAATGGTATTGGCAGGTAGAGTTAACTGCCAGAGCTAGGGAGAGGTCAGCCTTCATCACTCCAAAAGGGTTTTTTGAGTTTAAAGTAATGCCTTTCAGAATGAAGAATGCCCCTGCCATGTTCCAAAGGTTCATGAACCAGGTGTTAAATGGTGCTAAAAAGTACACCGTGGCATACCTGGACAACATTGCCATCCTTATTACCAGGTGGGAGGTACACCTGGCCCACCTTAGGGAAGTGCTGGGCAGAATACAGAGGGTCAGGCTCACTGTAAAAGCTGAAAAGTACCAGGTGGCCATGGCTGACATGGCATACCCTGGGCATGTAGTAGACTGAGGATCGCTCCATCCTAATCAAGCAAAAATTGAGGCAATCTGCAGAGGAGACTAAGGAGGTTGCAGACAACTGTCACAAGGGAGGCCCTCAGGAAGGAGGCAGAGGACACCACAGGGAAAGGAAGCAGCTCCAGGTGGGGGGCTAAATTATTAGGGGGATAAAACTGGTGGGAGCAGGGAAAACTGAAGTAAGGTGCCTATCTGGTGCCATGGCTTGGAGGGACAGGAAGCGCATCCTTAGGATCATGAGAACAGTTGCACAGGAGTCTGAGCTGGACATCATTGTCCACCTAGGGACAAATGACTTGGCTCATCATGAGATTAGAGCAGTGCAGAAGGACTTTGTAGAGTTGGGGAGGGGCCTAAGACAAGTTGCACACACAGTATCCTTCTCAGAGGTGCTGCCTGTCAGTGGCATGGGTGAGGTGAGGGTACTTGCACCATGCAGTTTAACGAATGGTTGAAAAAATGGTGTGGAGCACTGGGGTTTGGCTTCATTGGGGACTGGGGTTCCACCTGGAGGGACACCAGCCTATACTGGCAGAATGGTCTGCATCTGTCCAGGAAGGGAACAAGTCTTTTGGGCAATAAGTTTAAATGCTTCATTGGCAAGCTTTTAAACTAGTCAAAGGGGGAGGCATTGAAAAGCAGCAGGAAAATCCCAGCCTCCCCCTACAAAACAGGGTACTAAATGAGAAAAAGACCAATGTAGAAAGGTCAGTGGGGGATGCTGCCACAGAAGGTAAAGCCATCAAAAAACAGAGAGCAATGAGTACCAATGCCAGTAGTCTGGAAAACAAGCTTCTTGAATTAGTGGCCTTGATGAAGGAGGGACATCTGGATATTGTGGCAGTCACAGAAACATGGTACACACTGAACCATTACTGGGACGTAAACATACCAGGATACACTATCTACAGGAGGGACAGGAAGGGTAAAAGAGGAGGAGGAGGAGTAGCTCTCTACATAAGGGAAGGAATCAAAGCAACAGAACAAAAGGGCAAACAGGGAGGAGAAGAAGCACTGTGGGTCAATTTGGAGACAGGCAATGGCACCACAATCCGCACAGGGGTTGTATACAGATCCCTCTCTCGGGGGAGGAAATGGACAAGGAAATGATAGAAAGTATACTTAGAATGGCATAAAAAGTGGAGATATTGCTGATGGGTGATCTGAATATGCCAGATGTTAAGTGGAGTGCAATTGCAGCAGCCACTTCTAAGAGTGGGGTTATTCTAGATGCCCTACAGGGGGCATGCCTTAGACAACTAGTATTGGAACCCACTTGAGAGGGAGCAATCTCAGACCTGGTTCTCTCAAATGGAGATGGAGAGAGGATCACAGATGTAGAAGTGGGTAGCCATCTGGGAACTAGCGACCATTGAACAGTATGGTTCACAATAAACACAGCAATAGAGTCAAGCCATACAAAGGCAAAAGTACTGGACTTCAGGAGGGCTGACTTTGCCAAAATGGGTGAGTGCCTAAGGAATGCACTAGCAAATGGGCAGGAAGGAAAGGTGGAAGAACGATGGGGAATAATAAAAACTGCCACCACAGAGGTAACAAGTCTTTGTGTGAAGCAAATAAACAAAACAAAATGATGTAAGAAACCACTATGGTTCTCAAAGGAGGTGGCAGTGAAGGTTCAAGAGAAAAAGAAAGCATTCAGAAAGTACAAGGAATCACAGAAGGAGCAGGACAGAGAATTGTATCAGTTAAAGCAAAAGGAAGCTGGGAAGGCAGTCAGAACAGCAAAGGCCCAAACTAAGGAAAAGATAGCCAACTCAGTTAAGAAGGGGGATAAAACCTTTTTTAGGTACATCAGAGAGCGAAGGAAGACCAAGGGAGGGATAGTGAGGCTCAATAAAGGGTACGGGGGGTGGGCAGAGGGTGACGGTGAAAAGGCAGAGATACTAAACAAGTACTGTTGCTCAGTATTTACAAATGAAGAGGTGGAGGTACCTAAAACAAACAATAGAAACACTCTGGATATAAGAGTTGATACCAGACCATTTACAGAAGAAGGGGTTCTGAAAGAACTCTTAAAACTGAAGGTGGACAAAGCAATGGGGCCTGATGGGATTCATCCCAGAATTCTAAAAGAACTAAGGGTAGAATTAGTGACACCACTGACTACCCTTTTTAACAAATCATGGGAGGATGGGGTGGTACCTGAGGACTGGAGGAGGGCAGATGTGATTCCCCTTCACAAAAGTGGGAGCAGGGCAGAAGCAGGAAACTAAAGACCTGTTAGTTTAACCTCAGTGATAGGGAAAATGATGGAATCACTTCTGAAGGAAAGAACTGTCGAGTACCTAGAGGCCAGAGGGCACAGGACCCAAGGCAGCATGGATTTAAGCAGGAAGGTCATGTCAGATGAATCTAATAGATTTCTTTGATTGGGTGACCAAAGTAGTAGATCAGGAGGGCTGTGGACATGGCCTACCTAGACTTTAGCAAGGCATTTGACACAGTCCCACACAAAAGATTAATATGCAAGTTAGCCAGCCTGGGAGTGGGTCCCAAGATGATAGCTGGGTAAGAATTGGCTGGAGAATAGGACACAGAGGGTAATAGTAAATGGAGTCCACTTGAAGAAAGGGGGTTACTAGTGGGGTACCGTGAGGGTTCAGTATCAGGACCAGTCTATCTTCAATGTCTTTATAAGCCACATTGCAGAGGGACTGAAAGGAAAAGTATGTCTCTTTGCAGATGACACAAAGATCTGCAACAGAGTTGATGCACAAGGTGGGTGAAAAGGATGAGAAGGGAATTGGCAAGGTTAGAGGAATGATCAAATATATTGCAGCTTTGATTCAATGCTAAGAAGTGCAAGGTAATGCACCTGGGAAACAAAAACCCAGGGGAAGAGTACACAATGGGGGGGTGAGATACTAACAACAACTAAAATGGAAAGGGACCTGGGGGTAGTCATATCAGATGACTTAAAGGTGGGCAAGCAATGTGAGAGGGCAGTAAGGAGGGCTGGGGGGATACTGGGATGCATAGGGAGAGGCATCATCAGTAGAAAACAGGAAGTTGTTATCCCTCTGTACAGGCAGCTGGTGAGACCCCATCTGGAGTACTGTGTGCAGTTCTGGAGACCCAGTCTTTCCAAGGACATAGACAGAATGGAAGCTGTCCAGAGGAGGGCAACTAAAATGGTGCAGGGTCTGCACCAGAAGACATATGAAGAGAGACTAAAGGAGCTTAATATGTATAGCCTCGAGGAAAGGAGCGAGAGGGGGATGGATACATGATAGAAACTTTCAAGTACCTCAAGGGAATCAGCAAAGTCCAAGAGGGTAGCATCTTTCAAAAAAAGAGGTGTGCAAGAACAAGGGGGCACAATTTGAAGATGGGGGGCAGCTCAGAGGTAATGTAAGGAAGTATTTTTTCACAGAGAGGGTTGTGGATGCATGGAACGGCCTTCCGGAGGAGGTTGTGGAGTCAAAAACAGTGGTTGAATTCAAGCATGCATGGGACAGTCATAAGGCAATTCTAGGGGGTGGAGGTAGAAAGAAGTAGGCTGCTGGTTAACTAGGATCTGCAGCTTATCCATTAGGTAGGGAAATGGGCAGACTGGGTGGGCCAAGCAGTCCTTATCTGCTGTCAGATTCTATGTTTCTATGTTAATCGAGGCATGGCCCAGACTTGAAAGACAGTAGCAGGTTTGGCATTTTCTAGGGACCGCAATGTACTATAGAAAATTTATACCAAACTACAGTGCCCTGTCAGCTCCCTTGCCTGGCCCATTAAAGAAAAGAATGCCTAAAAAGCTTAACTGGGAACCAGCCTGTGAACAAGCCTTTACATGGCTAAAGGAGGCACTGTGCAGTGCTCTTGTATTAGCCAGTCCAGACTATAGTAAACCCTTTGTAGTTCAGACTGATGCTTCAGATGTGGGCATTGGAGTAGTAATTAGTCAAACGTCTAACCAAGGAAAAGATCACCCAATAATGCACCTCAGTAAGAAGTTACTTCCCAGGGAGCAGGCTTATTCTACAATGGAGAAAGAATGCCTTGCAATAGTGTGAGCATTAAAGAAGTTAGAGCCATACCTATACGGGCAGCACATTGAGGTACAAACAGATCACAACCCCCTGGTTTGGCTGGCACAAATGGGTAAAATAAATGGTAGGCTTTTAAGATGGAGCATAGCCTCGCAAGGGTACGACATGACTGTTACTCATAGGGCAGGGGCAGCAAACACAAATGCAGATGTGTTATCATGTCAGTTTGAGCAGTGAACTGAATTTGGGGAACTCATCCTATGCCTAGGAATAGATTCCCCCAAGTTCAATCAAGGAGGGAGGAGAGTGAAAGGATAACCATCTACTAGCTATGTGTATAAAATTTTGTTATAAATATATGTTTTTTAAATTTCTGCTATGAGACATGGCAGGGTCAGCAGACTCATCTGGAAGACTAGCTTTTAAAGAGGCCTGACCTTTTGAACCTAAAGCAGTTACTTGCTGTAGCTAAACAGCTAGTTTCCTTTTCTGTGTTGACACATTCAGTAGTTGGAAGACTTCCTGGGACTATAAGGACACACGGTTATCACACATTGTAGACCATTTATTTACTTTGAGGTCCAGGAACCAAGATGCATTTTACGACCTATTTGGAGGAAACAAGTTCTGAACAGCTACTTGTTATACCTCTCATCACCAGGAGAGAAATAGTTGTCAGGAAGTGCTCTGGAGATCAAAGGGGAATGCTCTGATCAAACAGACTATCATAATTTAATATTGCTATCTTTGCAGATTTCAAGCAAGCAGTAAAATGACACCTTTTTGGATATACTTGGTCATGTTAAAAATTAATTACAGGACAACAGTGACCTCATGAGCTGTGACCTCACAGGATGGGAAGGACATTTTAGCTTATTATCACTCTGGCAGAAAAAGGAGTTTGTTCTTCTGTCTCTGGAATTCTAAGAGAACACACATACAGTGTTCTGGACTTGAAGGACACTTCTGGCAAGAATAGGTAACATCCAACTGGAAACTGAGTTAGAGCTAGAAATTCAAGTACAAGACATTTTTTATTTCTGTAATTTCCATTTCTTTTGGACTGTAAACATTAATGTATATATATATATGCTTTGTGTTTTGTATGTATTTACTATTTTTTTAAATTTTAGTAAACATTTTGATTTCCTTAATTCTGTCTGAGTCTTTTCTCATTTGTGCATGTGAATACTGCGACAGTGTTCATAAAGCTGACAGAACTGTTAAGGGCTTAAAGTGTGTTACCATCTTGCGCTAAGGTAAGAAAATACCTGGGTCTCAACTGAGTTAAAAAAAGGGAGAATTGTGAACCAGATCAGGTGCCTGCTGGGTTAAGTATTGCACTGCATTTCCCCGAAGAGAGTGTGATATTTGATCCTTTTAACTGGGTGTGCTAGTGAAAAAGGGTTCATATTTAACTGCAGGACTCGAGACTAGTAGGTGTTTCAGACCCAAAACAGACAGGATGGTTAACCTGTTTGTCTCCTGTTCACATATTGCACTTGGAGGTTTGGCACTGAGGGACCAGAGGGCCCGGCCTGCAGAGTGCCTTTGTGACAATAGTCAGTTTGTGTGACTTTAAAATACTTTTCCAGGTTTTATCTGATATCTGATTTTATAACTCCTTTTCCTAAATCTGTTTTAATTTCTCCTGACTATTCCCTATATTCATATCAAAGTTCTTATATATTTTAGAAACTAATTTCTTATGATAATCCTTATTAATGATCCAGTTATGTAGGAATGTAATTTTGTGTAAGGTAAAATTTCTTCACAGTATTCTCCCCAGCCTATATCTGATTTTAATATAATTAAATCTCTCTTGAATTGGGAGTTTATATGTATTTTGTAATTCTTTGAACAATAATAACTGATCATTATCATATAAGTCTCCAATATCTAGTATATCAGACCCCTCCCAAGGGTTAATAATAACTTCCCTTGAACTATCTGGGTTAATTTCTCTGATGCAAGCAATAGGACTACCTATATTTATTCAAATATTTTCTTTCCTTTCTTTATGATAATAATTCCATGCTTCTAAAGAGGCTTGTATACAAATACTTTCAATTAGCCCTAATTCCCTTTTAGTGTATTTTTTATATAAATGGTGGTAGATTATTTCCACTTGAAAGTAATTTTTTTCATATTCCTTCCACCAAGGTGTTTTTTGGAATAATACTTCATAAAGTGAGCTAATATACAGTAGCTGCATATTGGTATTTTCTAAAGTTAGAACGGTTTAGCCCACCATTTGCTTCTTTGTCATAACTTCAACCAGGAGAGTATTGGTTTTTATTTTTCCATATTTTTGAATTGTGCCTTAGGTATAAGAATTGGTATAGCCTGCAGCACATACCGTATTTTTGGTAATGCCACCATCTTTATTGTCTGTACTCAGCCCATAAGAGTTATAGGTAAATTAACCCACTTGTCAATATCCTGTCAGAGTTTATTAAAAATGATTTTAAGATTATAATCCATCATTAAGTTCAATTCCGTCGTAAGGTAAATTCTTAAATATTTGATTCTTTCTGTACTTACAACACAATTTTTCTAACCCTATGGGGGTGGGGGTGGGGGGTTTCTTCCTTAGTCTCTGGATTTCTGATTTTTGCCAATTTATTTTATATCCTGACTCTTTCCCATAACTTTTAATTTTATTTATTTATTTATTTTTTATTTATTGTGATCTCAGATTAACACCTTTTGAGAACAAGCTCATTACATAGGTTCCACATCAGGTAAAAATAAACAAAACAATATTAACAACAGATAATACAGTAACAGCAGTTGGTAACACAGGAAATAGGTGCATACAGGACTATGCATACTGTGCTGAAACATTTTAGTATTACATTCCCATTAAGTAGAAACAACAGACCAGGCTAAGTACTAATGTGTCAGGCTCAAGGGAGTGGGCAGGGAAGGTATAGGTATGAGTAGCAGAGTGAGAATTATAATCAAAGCAGGATTCAAGCAAAGAAGGATCAGAGAAAGAGCAGGAAGATGTGTAGATTTAGCAGAACAGAAAACATTTAGTCCAGGAGACCACAGCAAGAAAAGGGAGCAAGGCCCATGGGCCAGGCAGAGGAACAACCGGGTTGGGAAAGTTGAGTAGACATGTTTGAGAACCAGACAGCAAATTAGGGTGATCAGTCACAAGTGGCCATGGAGACCAGGTGCTTCCTAAGTTTTTGTTTCAAAGTGCCTATTGCTGTAACACAAACAATGCCATGTGGCAGGGCATTTAACCATATCAATGCACAGTAAGTAAAGGCCCCCTGGCCAAATGAGGTGCAACAGTGGGGAACTTTGCAGGCCATGCAGTCAGTGCTCCTGGTGGTGCGATGGAGTCCATAGGGGTAAGGAGCTTTAATACCCCAGCAGGATCCATGCCCTTCCTTATTTTCTTGGCCAGAAGACAGGTTTGGTACCTGAGTCTGGCATCAAAACTGAAGCCAATTAGCTTGCTTATACAGCTCACAGGCATGCATTAGCCTAGGGAAACTGGTAACCAGCCAGCAAGCTTTGTTTAAAGCTACTATAATCTGGCAGAGGGCTGTGGTCATTGCTGAGCCATAGATTATGAGTCCATAGTCAATGAGCAAGATCACTGAGCTGTGGATGGCCAAATTGAGAGCCTCCTGGGAGAGACTTTGCTTGTGTCTATGCAGGACACCAATTCTCCTGTTAACTGCCTTAGCAATATTGTCTATGTGAAATTTGTATGACATTTTGCTGTCCAATGTGATCCCAAGATATTTAAAATGTTGGACTAATTCCAGTGGGGTTTTGGCAACATTGGTGATGTTGAAAGGGTAGGTGTGATGCCTGTTCTGGGTGTTGGAGAACAACATTAGTTTAGTTTCTTGTAGGTAAGGATTAGTTTTTGCTCACTAAACCAGCATTCTGCATCCAAGAAACTTTCTTGAAGCATTCTCTCCAATAGCACTGGGTCAGAGTTACTTGTAAACAGGACTGCAATGTCTGCATAGAGTAGAATTTGACATTCACAGGTGGACGGGAGTCAGTTGAGCAATATACTAAATAGAAGTGGACCCAGGATTGAACCTTGGGGAACACCTGAGTGCACAGGTCTGCTTTCAGATAGGGTGGTGACAAGCTTGACCTGCTATGACTAGTTGGAAAGATATTGCTTGAACCATGCCACAGTATCATTTGAGAGGCCAATGGATGAGAGTTGTTCAATAAAAAGGAAGTAAATGACTGTGTTGAATGCTTTCATTAGGTGAATGAAAGCAGCACCGACAAGGTCGCCCTGATCCAGAGCACTGTGGATATAGCCAGTGAATTCCAGCAGAGCAGTGAGGGTGCTATGGCCTTTATGAAAGCCATGCTGCTGTGGGCATTGAATTTGGTCCTTTTCTAAATATTCTGCAAATTGGTCGGCAACAATTCTTTCTAGTGCCTTAGATAATGGCGGGAGAATAGAGATAGACCTATAGTTTCCCTGAACTGTATATCCCCACTCTTAAGGATTGGTGTAACTAATGCTGACTTCCATTTCTGTGGGAATTCAGACAAACGCAGACAGGTACTGATGATGTATGTAAGAGGTGCAATTGTTTCATCCAGGGTAAGCACAACAAATCTAATGTTGAGGGAGTTGCCACTGTATCTAGACTTCCCAAAGACTTTCAGAAAGTATTTTTTGGCTTCACTCATAGTGATGACTCCAAAGCAGAAGGGAGAGAAAGTTGTTAGTAAATCATCTGGGCTGACATTGTGCCCTGAGCTGTAATGGAGGAAGACGTCTGGGGGTAGAACACCACTCAAGTCCGAGAAGTATGTGTTAAAAGCATTAGGTATGGTATATGGATCCTGGTGTTTTCGCCATCGATATTGAGCAATGTGGGTGCTGACTTGTTCTCTTTTCCTGTGATTTCATTCTTGTTGGACCAGAATTTTTGTCCATCACTCCAGGATCTTGTGAGGGTGTCCATGAAGTACTGTTTTTTTGCAGATTGTATTGCCCTAGTGCAATTGTTCCTGGCAGCTTTATATGCCTGGGGGTTAGTGTAATAATTAGACTATTGGAAAAGTACAGGAGAGTGGTCACTACAAGCATCAGGGAGAATGCGATATTCGATATGTGCTCAGGGCAGTTAGACAATACCCAGTCAAGAAGGGTAGACATCCCTGTTTCATAGTTCATCCAGGTGGGTGCATCAACTAGCTGGGAGAGGTGAACAGCAGAGATGGCATCCTTGTAAAGGCTGGTGGCAGGAGCAAGCCAGTTGATGTTAAAGTCCCCCAGCAGAATGGTTTCTGAGTGGATATTTAGGCTACCCAGGCACTCCATGAGGGAATCCAGATCGATGGCCTTTTGCCCAAGTGAAATGTATACTGTAAGGACAATGAGGGTTTTATTATGTGCATCAAGGAGCACTTTTACCGCAAGGGTTTGAATTTGAGCCCCTGTGCCAGGCAGTGAAAATATCAGGTCTTGGAGTTTTGCCCTCAGGTGAATTGCACAGCCACCAGCTCTCTTGGTTAGGTGGTCTTGTCTGTAGATGTTGCAACCAAGTATTGCGATTGCAGAGTATGTAACATTAGGGGAGAGCCATGTCTCTACTATTGAAAGTATATCCGGATTGTGCTGCAAGATTCATGCATTCAGGATGTCCATTTTAGGAAGGAGACTGCAAATGTTAATTGAATCAATGGTCAGGTGTCCCATCATTCTCTGTTGGACAGAGAATACTTGAGGTGGGCCGGGTTGAGGTGTATATTACCTACAAACAGCAATAGTAGAAATGCTAGGCGATATATATATATTTATTCTTTTAGGAGCTTGTTTTGTTTTGTTTGCCTCATATGATTGTGGAAGATGGGGTATTTTTCCTGGATTCTAAAAATATCAGGTACAAAAGCCAGAGTGGGCAGCCAGTAAGTCGGGTACCCTGATAGACCTATTCATTTGAAATCCACCCATGCACGGGGAAGGAGACGAAGGAGTTGAGTCTATAGGTAGAGGTACCTGTGCTATAAGCATTCCAGGTGTGTTCATTCAGTACAGGAAGGGTTGCATCAGGGGGTGCCAGAGGTAGGAGGCCCTGGATACTAGAGAAGATGTGCATTAGAGCACCACTCAGAAGAAAGGCCCCAACATGGGACATGATGGAGGCAGGGCTGATGCTTAGGAGTAGAAACTCTGCTGGGCAAGTTTAAATGGCAACGTGGTGGCTGACAGTAAGTTTAAAAATAGCACCACTGAAAGGAGAGCTCTGAGTTGTGGGGCCACCCACTTTATGTTTTAGGTAGAAATAATGTATACCTGTGTCCCTAGGGGCTGTGTTCAGGACTAGGCTGTGTGGGTCATGACCAGTCATTGTGCAGACCAACTGAAGTGTGTGTCAGTGGAGACAGCTGCGAGCAAAGAAAAGTTCATAAACAGTCCTTTGGGTTTTGGTGCAGCAAGCAAGATGGGCCAATAAGGAAGGTTGGAAGTGGGATTTGCTAGAAGGAAATAGTATTTGATAGAGGGTGGGTCTGGAGAGGGCGGGGAGGACAAATTATGAGGTACAGTGCAAGACCTGAGCTAAAATGCAGTCCCAAAAATACAAAATTGGAGCCTTGTGGCTGTGGCCAATGGGAAGGTGGCCAAGAGCAAAAGCAGCCAATGGGAGTTGAGCAGTGAGCATGAAAATACCAATCAAATCAGTGGTTTGCAATCCACTAGTATCTTCAGCCGAGAAGTGTATCTGAGGTCCTGGAGAGCCGGTTGCATCTCAGGCAGAGGTGTACCCAACCTGACAGAGTGGCTGGGGCTGCAGAAGCAGTGATGGAGCCCACTTCAGGGCTTTCCTGTGGAGAGAGGGGGGGGGAGAGGAAGAGGTTAGCCAGATATACCAAGGCCAGACAGGCTTAATCGGGGGGGGGGCTGCTGGAGGACAAAGGCAAGACAAATTTAGCTGAGAGCAGGGTGGTTTCAGGGGTGGGCATGGAATAAAAGACTGGAGAAGTAGGTGTTAGAAAGGGGCAGGGGTCTCAAGAGTTTGAGAGGGGGATGCAGGTAACTGCAGCATGAACGCAAGCAGGAAAGGAGGGGGCAGTGAAAATGGTGCTCATCTACAGGAGAGCAAGCAGGGCAGAGAAGGAGCAAAGATGGCATGCAGAGAATACGGCATAAAAAGGGACAGATCACACCAGGGAGAAGCAGCGTCTGAGCACACTCAGGGCTTTCCTGCGTCTGGTTGAGTGGGTGGCTTTTCAGGCAGGAAGTGCCTGGCCCGTTTGGAGACAGGAGAGGGAAAGTAGCCAAGCATGTAGGAAGCAATAATCAATTTGTGCATCTGAAATGGTTACTTTATACTATAAATGCAGGCTACCTAGTTCCAGCCAAATATTGTGAAGACCCTGGAGTTGTTAAGATCTGGCTAGGACGTTGGTTTAATATTTTCATCAATATAGGAATGAAAGTCCTTAGGTTACTTAGGTATACAGTAACAACACATCATCTGTGTATAGTGACATTTTTATTTCTCTATCTTTTGTTTTAACCTCTTCTATTTCCATCATACCCCTAATTGTATTAGCTAGGGGTTCTATAACCAGGGTGAACAGTAGCATTGAAAGAGGACAACCCTGTCTGGTTCCTCTAGACATTACAAAATTATTTGAGATATTCTGATTTGTAATAACCTTTGCCATCGAGTTATTGTATAAGGTTCTAATCTGGTTCAAATACCTATAGCTCACCCCCATCTGGGCCAGGATCTTGAAACGGTAGTCCCACTCAACCCTATCAAAGGATTTTTCAGCATCCAGTGATAATAGTATTGTTTCCTAGTTTATAGTCCCATCAATACCAGAAAATACGTTCCTAACATTATTAAACCCTCACCTTAGTTTAATAAATCCAGTCTGGTCCTCATTAAGAAAGTCAGGCAATATACTCTCCATCCTGAATGGCAACACTTTTATGAAAATTTTGTAGTCTGAGTTAAGGAGGGGAATGGGGCGATATAAAGAATTTTCTGGATTAAATGCTATTTTAAATGTTTCAGACTAAAATAAAGTGTGAACAAACTCCACTGGGTTTAATGTATTTACCCCTCCTTTTTTGCTTAGGCAGATAAGTAATTTCTCTTTTATTGGGGTTCAATCAGCTGCCTCAAAACATTTGAAAAAAATACACTTAGCAATCTAGTTTCAAACTGTATTGGTAAGGGGAACACAAAACTAACATACAATAAACTGAAAACCAAAAGCTGTTTCAGAATACGTACTCTCTTTTGATTGGATAGGTTCCATCCTTCCCATCTAACCACTTTTTGCTCATAGGTTGTTAATGTATCTTCCCAGTTAACGAAAGCTATTTCTTCTGTACCAGACTTAATTCCTAACATTTTTACAGTGTCTACAAAATTCTTATTCCTGCAATCTATTCCAAAGAAAAATATGTTCAAGGCCGAGGGGGCACAAGATGAAACTGGAGGTATAGGGGTTTAGAGGGAACGTGAGGAAGTATTTCTCCACAGAGAGGGTGGTGGACATGAGGAACAGCCTTCCAATGGTGGTGGTCAGGGCAGAAACAATTACAGGTTTTAAATATGCTTGGGACAGGCATAGAGGATTGCTGGTAGTTGGGGGGGGGGGGTACAACCTAATCCCAGCAGTGCACAACAAAGTGCTATTGTTAGAGGTAATAGGGCAGACAAGATAGGCTGAAGGCCCTTATCTGACGGCAATTTCTATGTTTCTATATTTCTGTTGTGGACAGTCTAACTGACTGCCCAATTTTATTCCTACACATTTATTTAGATTATGTTTAGCTTCACATATTGTAGAATAATTCTGCATAACAGTAATGACTGTATACTTTTATCAGTACTTACAAAAGATAAATATATGTACAAGTTATGGATTTTAAGACTCCATTCTTAGGTGGAAAATCTATACCAACTAATTCTGCATTCACTATAGTATTTTTAATGAATGTATCAAGTGCAAAGATACATCAGAGTGGGCTGAGTGGACAACCTTGCCTCACTCTTATCTTTAGATATATTTCATTTCCTTCCTCTCTGAAAATTAAAGGAACTACAGAAGTCATTATATATAACATCATAACATTAATATCACAAGTAGTATAGCCTGAAACAAAAAATCATGATTCACCCTATCAAGTTTTGTTTTGGTCCAAAGATAGTAGATAGCCTGAAAGATTATTAGTATTGCAATAGTCAAAAACATCTCTTATGATAAAGAAGTGTTCCTGTATTTTCCGGTGGGGTAATGCGGATGCCTGTGCTGGACTGACTAAATATTTAACTAGTTCCCTTAAATGGTTGTGCAATATTTTTGTTAACATTTTGAAGTTTGTATTTAATAAATTGGTCTATAATTTGTAACCAGTGTTCTGTTCCTCAACTTAAATGAATATACTGTTAGATTTTTAGTAAAGTAAGTTGGTATCTTTTTCTGAGATAAAAAAAAACTTACATCAGAAGTTCAGATATCTCTTCTCCAAAAGTCTTATAAAATTCATTAGGTGTTCCATCCCATCCCAGTGATACCCCTTGTTCTAGAGGCTTAATTACATTATATACTGTACCTCTTGTGGCACAATAGGGGCGGTCAAAATGTCTTTGTCAGTATAAATAATCTGACATGCAGACTTTCGCAAGAAGATTTTTGTGTCTTCCTCTTGAACTCTATCGGAGATGTTTTAATTGTTAAAATATTGCTCAACTATTTGCATAATTTCGCTCTCTGTGGTAAGGTGTCATTTTGGGTTTTGTAAGACTGAGAAGCTAGAGGCATTCATTCTCTCTTTACATGCTGCACAGCAATCTCTATATGGTGTGCATTGTGTAGCATAATTAAGTTCTATTGTCAGATTATTTTTATTTATTTTATTCATTGAAATGTTTCTCCAGGAGGGCACACTGAACAACAAGTTGCTCATCTCAAGGTACGACCTGGGGGGAGGGGTTACATAGGGTTGTGAAGGATGATCAGTTACAATAGTATGTGGGTTGTACAAACAATACAACATTGTAAGATTGTGCAACAGTTAGAACACAAGGTATTGTACAATAAACAGTAGTGGAACATTGGGTAAATTACAATATATGTCCAAAATCATACTTTAGAACATATGAATGTACAAAACCCATGGAACCATTTATAGTGCATGAGTGTATCAGGAGCAGGCTCAAGGTAGTACACAAGTGCTGTTGGAGTAAAAAGGATCGGGTTAGGTTGTGCACACTGGTGACCCAGAAGAGCAAGTGGAGAAAAGGGGGGCGAGGCAAGAACTGAATATGAGGAGAAGGGGTAGCCATTTTCTGATTTCCCCCTTCAGGATGTTGAGAACCCTGTCGGGGGGGGGTCATGGTAGGAAGACACAAACTGGGGACAGGTATTAAGGTGGGTTAAAGCAGGAACAGCTGAGGGAAAGGTAATTGTGTAGGGAAGAGGTAAGGGAGGAGTGTCGTATTTCAGGGGGAGGGAATTCCAGATTTTAGGGAAATGATGGGCAAAACTAATCTGACCTATGAGGGTGGAGTGGCAAGGGATCATCAAGGGGCGGGCATCATTTGATCTGAGAGAGTGGGTGGGGGGAAGTGGAGTGGATAGAGAGGATGAGAGATAGGAGGGGTGCCCCCGAACCAGAATTTGGAGGTTAGTTTGGCACAGTGAGAGATGTGTCTGTGAGACAGTGGAAGGAAGGTTAGAGAGCAATAGAGTTCACAGTGGTGGAAGCAGGAAGGGGAGTCAATAGCAAAGTGGCAGAAGGAGTTAAAGATAGTGTCCAACTTGGTCAGGGAAGATTTGGGAGCAGCACCATAGACTATGTCGCAGTAGTCAAAGATGTGGAATATCATCTTCTGGACAATTTTGTGCCTCACAGTCAGCGACATGCAGCTATGATTCCTGTACAGAGCACCGTGCTTGGGGTGCAGTTTCTTAAAGATAGTATCAATATGCACAGAGATGTTGAGGTGCTGGTCCAGCCAAGCTCCCAGATATCGAAATGAGGAGGTGTCCTCCAAGATGGTCCCATCAAGGGTGTGTAAGGTGGGTAGGGCAGGGAGCCTAGAGAGTCTCTGCCTGGTACCAAAGGTCATTGAGACTGTCTTCTTGGCATTTAGAAAAAGCTGGAGAGAAGCAAACCAGAGCTGAACTTGGATTGAAACCATGCTGTAAGCTGGTTTGCACAGCAGCAGGGTTTTTGCTGGAACTGTACAAAACAGTATCATCAGCGTACATCTGGATAGAAGAGGATAAGCAGGCTGTGGGAAGATCATTAAGGAAAATGGAGAAGAGTAGGGTACCAAGCACTGAGCCCTGAGGGGCACCAGTGTTGATGGGGAGTGGAGGGGAGATGGAATCAAAGATTCTCACCAACTTGGTCCTGCCAATGAGGTAGGATTTAAATCAGTTGGTGGCTGATGGAGCATGGCCAGTTGAGAAGAGTGAATCAAGAAGCAGGGGGGTGGGAAACAGTGTCAAAAGCTTTGGCTAGGTCAACAAAGATGGCCAAGGTAATCAGGCCATCATCCATCCCTGAAAGGATGGAGTCAGTAAGCCTGAGGAGGGAGGTGGTTGTTGAGTGGTTCTTCTAAACACCAGATTGGAAGGGGGTGAAGAAGGAGGAATCTGAGAGGAATGGTGATAGTTGAGAGAGAACTAAATGTTCTTGAAGTTTGGCAAGGGTAGGAAGGAGGTAACTTGGGCGATAGTTGCCAGGAGTGGATGTGTCACCACCCTTGGGGAGAGGACGGACTACAGCATGTTTCCAGGAAGAGGGTACTTGGGCAGAAATAAAGGACAGGTTAAGGATTAAGGAGATAGGCTAAACAATTGCAGGAGCAGAAAGGTAGAGAAGTTTAGGGTCGAGCTCATCTGATGAAGAACCTTTAGAGGGGTTGAGGGATAAGAGAGCATTAAGAGCTTCATCAGGGGAGATAGTAGAAAAGGAAAATGGGGAAAGAGGTAGGCACTGGCTGAGGCGAAGGGCTGAAGTTAGTAGATGGCAATGGTGATAGGAAATTTAGAAGATACATGGTGCATGAGGTGTAGTAGGCATTAAATTCATTGGTCACGAAGCCAGAATCAGAAACTAGGGAGTTATTTATTTTGAGAACTGGAGGCGGAGGGTGAGGGGGGGAGAGAACAGAGCATGAACTACCCTCCAGAATATAGATGGAGAGTTAGTGTTAGTCAGGAATGAGGAGTTGAAATAGTCAGACTTAGCCAGTCTAGTAGCTTTAGTACATGAATTACGTAGCATTCTGTACTTGACGTAGTCATTTGGATGTTTAGTAGATTTGTATTTTCTCCAGGCCCAATCATGCTCCCTGAAGCAATCTAGTAGTTCAGGGGTGATCCAGGGGAGGTGAAGCCCACGGACTCTGATCCATCTGAGAGGAGCAAAGACATTCCAGTTGGCAATGAATTTTTCCTTAAAATAATCAAGTGCTTGGTCAACAGAAATGGCAGTGGAGAGGGGGTCCCAGTCGTTGGAAGCAAGTGCAGAGCTGATTGGGGTATGGTCTGAGGATTTAAAGGATCGGAGCTGTATGATTTTAGGGGGAGCTTTGGGGCAATGAACCTTACGTACAATGAAAATGGGGTTGTGGTCACTAAGGGCATCGGGGAGGAGACCAGATTTAATGATGCGGTGCGGGTGGATTGTGAGTGTCCAGTCAAGCAGGATGTGATTTTGTGTTTTGAGATTAGGGTGTGTGGGCTCAAGTATAAATTGAGTGAGGTTTAGAGCAGTGGCATCAATGCGTAGCTTGTTTAACTTGCAAGACAACCAATTTAGCTTCACATCACCCATTATGAAAAGTTCACCAGATTGTGAGAGGGAGGTGATATTTGCAAAGAGTTCAGTCGTGACTGCGGGCTGAATGCCTGGGTGGCAATAGATGCCAACCACAAAGATTGGGATTGAGAAAGGAAGGGTAATGCAGGTGACAAGGGCTTCATAGGTAGCTGGGATGGATGTAGATAGGGTGGTAGTAAACTGCAGTGAAGACAGGATATACATGGCCACTCCCCCTCCATGACCTGATCGATCTTGTCTGGAGATGGAATACCCAGGGATAGCAATGACACTGTCAGGGGTGCTTTTTTTGAGCCATGTCTCAGTAATAATTAGGATGTATGGGGTGTGTGAAATCATAAGAGCTTGTAGGAGGTCGATTTTAGGTAGCAGGCTGCAGATGTTCAGCTGGAGGAGCTTCAGCCTTTTAAGGAGGGTAGTAGTAGGAGTGGGGTTTGGAGACATGTTATTTGGGTAAGGAGCCAGGGTAGGGTATGTGCTCTGTCATGTTGATATTTCTGCATTTCCTACTTAATTGTTCCCATTTAGTCTGTCAAATTCTCTTCAGTTTGAAATGCAGTTGGGATTAGTCATTGTATTTGGGTGTTTAAATCTAAATACTTAAAAAAAATGTCTCTTTGTTTTATTTCACTGAAACTCTAAAACCTTGCTCTAATCTCTATTTTAGTATCTTCCCACCATTATCCTGTATCATCAAAAAGGCACCTAACAGACGTTCTTGCTTTTAATAAGTTATGGATTCCTGGGTGTACTGCTGTCACTTTTAAAAGAGCAGAGTTCATTCTCCACCTGTTTCTATCTTTATCACTTCCAGTTTCAGTGTCTAACTCTACCTTTATCATTAAGTGGTCTGAGAATTCTATTGGTATTATTTTTGCCTTTACAATATTTACATTTTTAGAAATAAATACATAATCTATCCTAGTTGCTAGCTGACCTCTGACATAAGTTTCCCCTTGTCCTGTGCCTTTGGCTTTATAGCAATTGGTCAAGCCAGCTACAGTCACACAGTTCTGTAATGCAACAGAATTGCAATACACATTTTTACCACACAAAAGTCTAATGTTGAAATCTAAAGTACAGTTAAAATCATCACCCAAACATATGTCTCTAGCTGGTGCTATAAAAGGCTGCATTTTTTTCATATGACGCCACCTTTTAAGATTTTATTTGCAGTGCATAAACATTTATAAATACACTAGGTTGCCGATTCCAATCGCCATCTAAAAGAAACACCCTACTATGTATTAAATCTATTAATTTGTTTAATATAAACCATGTACTTTTAAACAGAATCCCCACCCCATCAGCTGTGTCTTCCCCAAAGGACCAGAAAGAGGGACCCAAAACCCAATTTCTTTTTGCATATGTTAGTGAAAATATTGTAGACATCCATGTTTCCTGAAGAAAAATAACATTTAAGTTCTAGTCCTATAGCAGGGAATATATTGCCTGCTTTTTCTTACTATTTTGAATACTACATACATTTAGGGTTGCCAATTTGAGCTGCACCATAAGATCAATGAAAAGAAAAGCTGAAGTTTCATTTTAAACAGATCTCCTTATTAAGTTACTGTTCCTATATTCACTCCATTCTGTTTTTTTGTTTTCTTCTTTTCTCTCCTAAAGACCTGTCTCAGTGGTGGGGAAAACTATGGAATTCCTGCTAAAAGAAAGGACAGTGGAGCACCTCAAATCCAGCAGAGCACAAGATCCAAGGCAGCATGGATTCATGTCAGGGAAGTCATGTCAAACAAATCTGGTAGATTTCTTTGACTGGGTGACCAGGGAGGTGGATCAGGGGAGAGCGGTGGATGTAGCCTACCTTGACTTCAGCAAGGTGTTTGACACCATTCCACAAAGGAGGCTTGTGAACAAGCTGGGTTGCCTGGGGCTGGGTCACAAGGTGGTGAACTGGGTTGGAAACTGGTTGAGGGATAAATTGCAGAAGGTGGTGATAAATGGAGCTAAATCTGAGGTAGGGAGGGTGACCAGTGGGGTGCCACAGAGATCAGTTCTTGGCCCAGGACTGTTTACTATCTTCATCAGCAACATTGCAGAAGGGCTGGAGGGGAAGGTATGCATCTTTGCAGATGACACCGAGATCTGCAATAGGGTAGACAGTCTGGGAGGGTGGAGAAAATGAAAAGCAACCTAACTAAACTGGATGAATGGTTCAGAGTGTGGCAGCTAAAAATCAACGTGAAAAAGTGCAAAATCATGCACTTGTGGTGCAGGAACCCAGGGGAGTATTACATGATGGATGGAGTGTTATTAGAGGCCACAAAACAGGAAAGAAATCTAGGGGTGATCATATCTGATGACCTAAAAGTGGCCAAACAATGTGCAAAGGTAGTGGGGAGAGCCAGTGGGATGCTGGAGTGCATAGCGAGAGGTATCACCAGCAGAAAAAAAGAGGTGTAATAAACTACAGTGCCTTGGCAGCTCCCCTGTCTGGCCTGTTAAAGAAAAGAATGCCTAAAAAGCTTAAATGGGAACCAGCCTGTGAACAAGCCTTTACACGGCTAAAGGAGGCACTATGCAGTGCTATTGTATTAACCAGTTGAGACTATAGTAAACCCTATGTAGACCAGACTGATGACTCAGATGTGGGCATTGGGGCCATACTTAGCCAACCATCTAACCAAGGGAAAGATCACCCAATAATGCACCAGAGTAAGAAGTTACTTCCCAGGGAACAGGCTTATTCTACAGTGGATAAAGATTGCCTTGCAAAGGTGTGGGCATTAAAGAAGTTAGAGCCATACCTAGCAGGGCAGCACTTTGAGATACAAACAGATCACAACCCTCTGGTTTGGCTGGCACAAATGGGTAAAATAAATGGTAGCCTTTTAAGATGGAGCCTTGTCTTGCAGGGTACAACATGACTGTTACTCATAGGGCAGATGGGTTATCATGTCAGTTTGAGCAGTGAACTGAATTTGGGGAACTCATCCCATGCCTAGGAATAGATTCCCCCAAGTTCAATTTAGAAGGGAGGAGTGTGACAGGATAACCATCTACTAGTTATGTGTATATAATTTTGTTATAAATATATGTATTTAAATTTCTGCTATGAGACATGGCAGGGTCAGCAGATTCATCTGGAAGACTAGCTTTTAAAGAGGCCTGATCTTCTGAACCCAAAGCAGTTGCTTGCTGTATCTAAATAGTTAGTTTCCTTTTTAGTGTTGACACATAGTTGCAAGACTTCCTGGGACTATAAGGATGCAAGGTTATCACACATGGTAAACCATTTATTTACTTTGAGGTCCAGGAACCAGGATGCATTTTACGACCTATTGGGAGGAAACAAGTTCTAAACAGCTACCTGTTACGTCTCTCACCACAAGTAGAGACATAGGTGTCAGGAAGGTGCTCTAGTGATCAAAGGGGAATGCTCTGATCAAAGAGACTATCATAATTTTATATTGCTATCTTTGCAGATTTCAAGCAAGCAATAAAATGATACCCTTTTGGATATACTTGGTCATGTTACAAATTAATTACAGGACAACAGTGACCTAATGAGCTGTGACCTCACAGGATGGGAGGGACATTTTGACTTATTATCACTCTGGCTGAAAGGAGTTTGTTCTTCTATCTCTGGACTCCTAAGAGAACACACACACTCTGTTCTGTACTTAAAGGGCACTTCTGGCAAGAATAGGTAACATCCAACTGGAAACTGAGTTAGAACTAGAATTTCAGGTACAAGACATTTTTTGTTTATGTAATTTCCATTTCTTTTGCACTGTAAACATTAATGTATATATGCTTTGTGTTTTGTATGTATTTACTATTTCTTTTTTAATTTTAGTAAACATTTTAAACTCCTTAATTCTGCCTGAGTCTTTTCTCATTTTTGCATGTGAATACTGAGACAGTGTTGATAAAGCTGACAGAACTGTTAATGGCTTAAAGTGTATTACCATCTTGCTCTAAGGTAAAAAAATATCTGGGTCTCAACTGAGTCAAAAAAGGGAGAATTGTGAACCAGGTTGGGTGCCCACAGGGTTAAGTATTGCACTGCATTTCTCCGAAGAGGGTGTGATAATTGATCCTGTTGACTGGGTGTGCTAGCAAAAAAGGATTCATATTTAACCTCAGGACTTGAGACTAGTAGGTGTTTCGGACCCAAAATAGACAGGAGGGTTACCCTGTTTGTCTTTTGTTCACATAATGCACTTGGAGGTTTGGCACTGTGGGAGCAGAGGGCCCGGCCTGCGGAGTGCACTTGTGACAATAGTCAGTTTGTGTGACTTTAAAATATTTTTCCAGGTGTTATCCGAAATCTAATATTGTAACTCCTTTTCCCAACTCTGTTTTAATTTCTGCTGACTATGCCCTATATTCATATCAAAGTTCTTATATATTTTAGATACTAATTTCTAATGATAGTCCTTATTAATGATCCAGTTACTATATGTAGGGATGCAATTTTGTGTAAGATAAAATTTCTTCCCGGTATTCTTCCCAGCCTATATCTGATTTTAATATAATTAAATCTCTCTCTTGAACTGGAAGTTTATACTTATTTTATAATTCTTTGAACAATAATAGCTGAACATTATCATATAAGTCCCCAGTATCTAGTATATCAAACTCCTCCCAAGCGTTAATAACTTCCCTTGAACTATCTGGGTTAATTGCTCTGATACAAGCAATAGGACTATGTATATTTAATCAAATATTTTCTTTCCTTTCTTTATGATAATAATTCCATGCTTCTAAAGAGGCTTGTATACTAATACTTTCAATTTGCCCTAATTCCCTTTTAGTGTATTCTTTATATAAATGGTGGTAGATTTTTTTCCCTTGAAAGCCATTTTTTTCATACTCAGACCACCAAGGTGGTTTTTCAGAATAATACTCCATAAAGTGAGCTAATATATCTGCATATTGTTATTTTCTAAAGTTAGAACGGTTTAGCCCACCATTTGCTTGTTTGTCATAACTTTAACCAGGAGAGCCCTGTTTTTTATTTTTCCAAAATAATCTCTAGCATTTTCTCCAGATTTTTGAATTGTACCTTAGTTATAAGAATTGGTATAGCCTGTAGCAAATGTATTTTTGGTAATACCACCATCGTTATTGTCTGTACTCAGCCCATAAGAGTTGTGGGTAAATGAACCCACTTGTCAAGATCCTGTCAGAGCTTATTAAAAATGATTTTAAAATTATAATCCATCATTAAATTCAGTTCTGTTGTAAGGTAAATTCTTAAATATTTGATTCTTTCTGTACTTACAACACACTTTTCTAACCCTATGGGGGAAGGGGGGTTCTTCCTTAATTTCAGGATTTCTGATTTTTGCCAATTGATTTTATATCATAGAAACATAGACTTTGATGGCAGATAAGGACTGCTTGGCCCATCTAGTCTGCCTATTTCCCTACTTACAGGATAGGCCACAGATCCTAGTTAACCAACAGCCTATTTCTTCCTACCCCCCACAAGAATTGCCTTATGTCTGTCCCATGCATTCTTGAATTCTCCCACAGTTTTAGACCCCACAACCTCCTCAGGAAGGCTGTTCCATGCATCCACTACCCTCTCTATGAAATAATACTTCCTCACATTGCCCCTGAACGTCCCCCCCATCTTTAAATTGTGTCCCCTTGTTCTTACACATCTCTTTTTCTGAAAGATGCTACCCTCTTGGACTTTGTTGATTCCACTGAGGTACTTAAAAGTTTCTATCATGTCCCCCTTCCTTCTTTCCTCAAGGGTATACATATTAAGCTCCTTTAGTCTCTCCTCATATGGCTTCTCTTGCAGACCCTGCACCATTTTAGTTGCCCTCTGGACTGCCTCTATCCTGTCTATGTCCTTACGGAGATGGGGTCTCCAGAACTGGACACAGTACTCCAGATGGGGTCTCACCAACTGTCTGTACAGAGGGATAACAACTTCCTGTTTTCTGCTGCTGATGCCTCTCCCTATGCATCCCAGTATACCCCCCAGCCCTCCCTACTGCCTTCTTACATTGCTTGCTAACCTTAAGGTCATCTGATATGATTACCCCCAGGTCCCTTTCCTTTTTTGTTGTTGACTCTTTCCCATAACTTTTTATTTTTATTTTTATTTTTTTCATTTAATGTGATCTTGGATTAACACCTTTTGAAAACAACGTCATTACATAGGTTCCACGTGAGGTAAAAATAAACAAAACAACATTAGCAACAGATAATACAGTAGCAACAGTTGGTAATACAGGTAATAGGTGCATACAGAACTATGCATACTGTGCTGAAACATTTAGGATTACATTCCCATTAAGTAGAAACAACAGACCAGGCTAAGTACTAATGTGTCAGGCTTGAGGGAGTGGGCAGGGAAGGTATAGATATGAGTAGCAAAGTGAGAATTATGATCAAAGCAGTATTCAAGCAAGGAGGGACCAGAGAAAGAGAAGGAGATGTGTAGGTTTAACAGAACTGAAAAAATGTAGTCCTGGGGACCATGTCAAGAAAAGGGAGCAAAGCCCATGGGCCAGGCAGAGGAAGACTCGGGTTGGGAAAGTTGAGTAGACATGTTTGAGAACCAGACTTGGGGTGAGCAGTCACAAGTGGCCATGGAGATCAGGTGCCTCTTAAGTTTTTGTTTGAAAGTGTCTAGTGCTGTAACAGAAACAATGTCATGTGGCAGGGCATTTAACCACATCAGTGCACAGTAAGCAAAGGCCCTCTGACCTAATGAGATGCAACAGTGGGGAAATTTGAAGGCCATGCAGTCAGTGCTCCTGGTGGTACGATGGAGTTCATAGGGGGTAAAGAGCTTCAATGCCCAAGCAGGAGCCACGCCCTGCCTTATCTTTTTGGCCGGAAGACAGGTTTGGTACCTGAGTCTGGCATCAAACTGAAGACAATTAGCTTGTTTATACAGCTCACAGGTATGCGTTAGCCAGGGGAACTGGTAGCCAGCTGGCAAGCTTTGTTTAAAGCTACTATAATCCGGCAAAGGGCTGTGGTCATTGCTGAGCCATAGATTATGAGTTCATAGTCAATGAGTGAGATCTCTGTGCTGTGGATGGTCAAACTGAGAGCCTTCTGGGAGAGACTTTGCTTCTGTCTATGCAGGACACCAATTCTTCTCTTAACTGCCTTAGCAGTGTTGTCTATGTGAAGCGTGTATGACATTTTGCTGCCCAGTGTAATACCAAGGTATTTAAAATGTTGGACTAATTCCAGTGGTGTTCTGGCAACATTGGTGATGCTGAGGGGGTAGGTGTGATGCCTGTTCTGAGTGTTGGAGAACAACATTAGTATAGTTTTCTTGTAGTTAAGGATTAGTTTTTGTTCACTAAACCAGCATTCTGCATCCAAGAAACTATCTTGAAGTAGACCCCGGAGTCAGTTGAAAAAACATGTATGACTGACTTACCACACATTATGACTGATTTTTTCAACTCGTTTGACATTTCTGACTTCAAATAACTGAAGAAAATCCAACCAATTTTTTCAACTTTCACCATTGTTGAATTTTATTATGCAGTAGTTTGTCATACTTTTTTAACTTAGTATCTTTTTTTATTAAAATTTTGACTATAAAAGTTAATAAAATGTATGGAAAAGTCCTCCCTCCCCAAAATCAATGGGGCACGCACACACACAGCCTTCACCTTCTGACATCACAAAATGGGGCTGCATGTGCCTCCGTGGGGGCATGTTGGTGGGTTAAGGTCAGGAAGCAACTCCGTTTTTAGTATTTGGGATTTAGCAGCATTATAACATCATAAATGGTCAGAAACAAAAGGAATTCTTTATGCCCCTCAATTCTGGGGCAGGTGAGGTATTGCATATGATGGAGGGAGCAGCAACTAGCCAGCAGCAGCTAAGAAGCTGGCTGCTCTTTAAAATGCAAATACAAAGTGCAGTGAAACAAATCTACACACAGTAGGGACCCACTAAAGCTCAATAACCAGTCAAAACAACAACGAAATATACTAAGTCCCTGAAAGTAACAAGTTGAAGCAGTGCAGTAAAACAATGTACAGTATAGAAAAATAAGCAGCAGTAATACTAGTTACTTAGAAAAAAGAACTGTGAGGCCCAGATATTCAAACTGTGCCAGGCTGTGGCACAAGCTTGGGTGCAGCTCAACTTGACTGCACAGGGGTGTGGACTGGACAATATTCAACAGAGCTGCACCATGGCTCAGCAGCTTTGAATATCACACCCTGGCCATCCTCAGTGTGCATGGCGCAGTGGCACCGTGCCAGCACAAGTGGCCAGAGTGGAGCATGGCGATGCGCTAGTGCAAGTTCCATTGTGCCATACACAGCAACCATGATATTCAAAACTTGACATGCAAATGGGGCCATAATGTATGCAAGGCACACATGGGGCCATTTGCATGTCAGTATGGCCCCATTTGCATGCAGGTGTCGATACCATCGACGACTTGCACCTGGCGCCCTGCCAGGCAGCAGCTGCTAGATCGACGCTTCTCAAGAGCCCGATCAAGGCATCTGTATCTAAAAAGAAATATGTCCTATATCCCTGGTGGTTCAGTGGACCGCTATCTGCCTGATCGTGGGCATTTGTACAAAAAAAGGAATAAGTCCTATATCCCTGGCGGTCCAGTGGACCGCTATCTGCCTGATCGTGGGCATCTGTAAAAAAAAAGGAATAAGTCCTATATCCCTGGTGGTCTAGGGTACCCCCCTTCCCATCCGCCCACTGTGCCCCACCGCCCTGCTTTCCCCTCCGTCAGCCGGTGGGCGGCAGCATCCACCTGCCTGGCAGCCCCGCTGCCTGTCGACTGACACCGTCAGTAGGGCTGTACACCCATACCGTTCTACACATTCCAGATATGTGAATGATTCATTCACATATCTGGAATGTGTAGTACGGTATGGGCTGTACGCCCATTGGTTCACAGCGTGAGCCAATGGGCATGCAGTCCATCCCATACTACACATTCCAGATATGTGAATGCTTCATTCACATATCTGGAATGTGTAGTATGGGATGGGCTGCACACCTATTGGCTCACGCTGTGAACCAGTGGGTGTACAGCCCTACCGACAGTGCTATGAGTGGTTGGAAAGATAGCTCATGAACCATGCCACAGTATCATTTGAGAGGCCAATGGATGAGAGTTGTTTGATAAGAAGGAAGTGATTGACTGTGTTGAACTCTTTCATTAAGTCAATGAAAGCAGCACCGACAAGGTGACCCTGGTCCACAGCATTGTGGATATAGCCAGTGAACTCCAGCAGAGCAGTGGTGGTGCTGTGGCCTTTATGGAAGCCCTGCTGCTGCAGCCATTGAATTTGGTACTTTTCTAAATACTTCACCAATTGGTTGGCAACAATTCTTTCTAGTGCCTTAGATAACAGTGGGAGAATAGAGATAGGCCTATAGTTTCCTTATACTGTATATCCCCACTCTTAAGGATCAGTGTAACTAATGCTGACTTCCATTTCTGTGGGAATTGGGACAGACACAGACAGGTATTGCTGATGTATGTAAGTGGTGCAATTGTTTCATCCAGGGTAAGGGCAACTAATCTAAGGTCGAGGGAGTGCCACTGTATCTAGACTTCCCAAGGACTTTCAGAAAGTATTTTTTGGCTTCACTCATGATAGTGATGACTCCAAAGCAGAAGGGAGAGTAAGTTGTTAGGAAATCATCTGGGCTGATGTTGTGCCCTGAGCTGTAATGGAGGAAGACGTCTGGGGGTAGAACACCACTCAGGTCCGAGAAGTATGTGTTAAAAGCATTAGGTATGGTATATGGATCCAGGTGTGTTCGCCGTTTATATTGAGCATTGTGGGTGCTGACTTGTTCTCTTTCCCTGTGATTTCATTCATGTTGGACCAGAATTTTTTTCCATCACTCAAGCATCTTATGAGGGTGTCCATATAGTACTGTTTTTTTGCAGCATGGATTGCCCTAGTGCAATTGTTCCTGGCAGCTTTATATGCCTGGGGGTTAGTGTAATAATTAGACTATTGGAAAAGTACAGGAGAGTGGTCACTACAAGCGTCAGGGAGAACGCGATATTCGATATGTGCTCAGGGCAGTTAGACAATACCCAGTCAAGAAGGGTAGACATCCCTGTTTCGTAGTTCATCCTGGTGGGTGCATCAACTAACTGGGAGAGGTGCACAGCAGAGATGGCATCCTTGTAAAGGCTGGTAGCAGGAGCAAGCCAGTTGACGTTAAAGTCCCCCAGCAGAATGGTTTCTGAGTGGAGATTTAGGCTACCCAGGCACTCCATGAGGGAATCCAGACCAGCGGCCTTTTGCCCAGGTGGAATGTATACTGTACTGTAAGGACAGTGAGGAGCACTTTTAGTGCAAGGGTTTGAATTTGAACCCCTGTGCCAGGCAGTGAAAGTATCAGGTCTTGGAGTTTCTCCCTCGGGTGAATTGCACAGCCACCAGCTCTCTTGGTTAGGCGGTCCTGTCTGTAGATGTTGCAACCCGGTATTGCGATTGCAGAGTATGTAACATTAGGGGAGAGCCATGTCTTTACTATTGAAAGTATATCCGGATTGTGCTGCAAGACTCATGCATTCAGGATGTCCATTTTAGGAAGGAGACTGCAAATGTTAATTGAATCAATGGTCAGGTGTCCCATCATTCTCTGTTGGACAGAGACTGCTTAAGGTGGGCCGGGTTGGGGTGTATATTACCTGAAAACAGCAATACTAGAAATGCCAGGTAATGCATATTTTTTTTTTTTTAGAAGCTTGTTTTGTTTGCCTCATATGGTTGCGGAAAATGGGGTATTTTTCCTGGATATTAAAAATATCAGGTACGAAAGCCAGAGTGGCCAGCCAGGAAGTCTGGTACACTGATAGACCTTTCATTTGAAATCCACCTATGCACGGGGGAAGAGTTGAGTCTATAGGTAGAGGTACCTGTGCTATAAGCATCCAGGCATGTTCGTGCAATACAGGCAGCATTGCAACAGGGGGTGCCCGAGGTAGGAGGCCCTGGATACTAGAGAAGATACGCATTAGAGCACCACTCAGTAGAAAGGCCCCAGCACGGGACATGATGGAGGCAGGGCTGATGCTTAGGAGTAGAAACTCTGCTGGGCAAGTTTAAATGGTAACGTGGTGGCTGACAGCAAGTTTAAAAGTAGCACCATTGAAAGGAGAGCTCTGAGTTGTGGGGCCACCCGCTTTACGTTTTAGATGGAAATATTGTATACCTGTGTCCCTAGGGGCTGTGTGTGGGAATAGGTTGTGTGGGTCATGACCAAGCATTGTGCAGACCAGCTGAAGTGTGTGTCAGTGGAGATGGCTGCGAGCAAAGAAAAGTGCATAAAACAGCCCTTTGGGTTTTGGTGCAGTAAGCAAGATGGGCCTATAAGGTGGGTTGGAGGTGGGATTTGCTCCAGGGAAATAGTATTTAATAGAGGTCGAGGGCCAGGGAGGAGGGGCAGGACACATTATGAGGTACAATGCAAGGACTGAGCTAAAATGCAGTCTCAAAATCCAAAATTGGAGCCTTGTGGCGGTGGCCAATGGGAAGGTGGCCAGGAACAAATGCAGCCAATGGGAGCTGAGCAGTGAGCGTTAAAATCCCAATCAAATCAGTGGTTTGCAATCCGTTAGTATCTTCAGCTGAGAAGCGTACCTGAGGTCCTGAGGAGCCGGCGGCATCTTGGGCAGAGGTGCGCCCAGCCTGGCAGAGTGTCTGGGGCTGCAGAAGGAGTGAAGGATCCTGCTTCCGGGCTTTTCTGTGGGGAGAGAGAGAGGGGGGGAGGAAGAAGTTAGCCAGATATACCAAGGCCAGACAGGTTTATTCAGTGGTGGGGGGGGCGCTGCTGGAGGACAAAGGCGAGACAAATTTAGCTGGGAGCGGGGTGGTGTCAAGGGTAGGTGTGGAATAAAAGACTGGAGAAGAAGGTGTTAGAAAGGGACAGGATCCTAAGAGTTTAAGAGGAGGATACAGGTAACTGCCATGAAATGGTGGCAGCATTAACGTAAGCAGGAAAGGAGGGGGGGGGGAAATGGTGCTTGTCTACAGGACAGTGAGCAGGGCAGAGAAGGAGCAAAGATGGCATGCAGAGAATGCGGTATGAAAAGGGACAGGTCAGGCCAGGAAGAAGCAGCATCTGAGCCCATTCAGGGCTTTCCTGCGTCCGGCTGAGCTGATGACTTTTCAGGCAGGAAGTGCCTGGCCTGTTTGGAGACAGGAGAGGGAAAGGAGCCCAGTTTGTAGGAAGCAATAATCAATTTGTGCATCTGAAATGGTTACCTTATACTATAAATGCAGGCTACCTAGTTTCAGCCAAATATAGTGAAGACCCTGGAGTTGTTAAGATCTGGCTAGGACGTTGGTTTACGATTTCCATCAATATAGGAATGGAAGTCCTAGGGTTACTTACGTATAACAACACATCATCTGTGTATAGTGAAATTTTTATTTCTCTGTCTTTTGTTTTAACCTCTTCTATTTTCACCATACCCCTAATTTTATTAGCTAGGGGTTCTATAACCAGGGTGAACAGTAGCGGTGAAAGAGGACAACCCTGTCTGGTTCCTCTAGACATTACAAAATTATTTGAGATATTCTGATTTTTAACAACCTTTGCCATTGAGTTACTGTATAAGGTTCTAATCTGATTCAAATACCTATAGCCCACCCCCATCTGGCCCAGGATCTTGAAACGGTAGTCCCACTCAACCTTGTCAAAGGATTTTTCAGCACCCAGTGATAATAGTATTGTTTCCTAGTTTATAGTCCCTTCAATAATAGAAAATGCATTTCTAACATTATTAAACCCTCATCTTAGTTTAATAAATCCAGTCTGGTCCTCATTAAGAATGTCAGGCAATATTCTCTCCATCCTGAATGCCAACATTTTTGTGAAAATCTTGCAATCTGAGTTAAGGAGGGGAATGGGGCGATATAAAGAATTTTCTGGATTACATGCTATTTTAAATGTCCCAGACTAAAATAAGGTGTGAACAAACACCACTGGGTTTAACATATGTACCCCTCCTTTTTTACTTAGGCAGATAAGTCATTTCTCTTTTATTGGGGTTCAATCAGCTGCCTCAAAACATTTGAAAAAAATACACTTAGCAATCTAGTTTCAAACTGTATTGGTAAGGGGAACACAAAACTAACATACAGTAAACTGAAAACCAAAAGCTGTTTCAGAATAAGTACTCTCTTTTGATTGGATAGGTTCCATCCTTCCCATCTTGCCACTTTTTGCTCATAGGTTGTTAATGTATCTTCTCAGTTAATGAAAGCTATTTCTTCTGTACCAAACTTAATCCCTAATATTTTTACAGGGTCTGCAAAATTCTTATTTCTCCAATCTATTCCAAAGAAAAATATGTTCAAGGGCGAGGGGGCACAAGATGAAACTGGAGGTATAGGGGTTTAGAGGGAACGTGAGGAAGTATTTCTCCACAGAGAGGGTGGTGGACATGTGGAACAGCCTTCCAATGGAGGTGGTCGGGGCAGAAACAATTACAGGTTTTAAGTATGCTTGGGAAAGGCATCGAGGATTGCTGGTAGTTGGGGGGTACAACCTAATCCCAGCAGTGCACAATAGAGTGCTATTGTTAGAGGTAATAGGGCAGACAAGATAGGCTGAAGGCCCTTATCTGCCGGCAATTTCTCTGTTTCCGTATTTCTGTTGTGGACAGTCTAACTGACTGCCCAATTTTATTCCTACACATTTATTTTGATTATGTTTAGCTCCACATATAGTAGGATAATTCTGCATAACAGTAATGACTGTATACTTTTATCAGTACTTACAAAACATAAATATATGTACTGTGCAAGTTATGGATTTTAAGACTCCATTCTTAGGTGGAAAATCTATACCAACTAATTCTTCATTCAATATAATATTTTTAATAAATGGATCAAGTGCAAAGATGTATAATAGCGGGCTGAGTGGACAACCTTGTCTCACCCCTACCTTTATTTGTATTTCATTTCCTTCCTCTCCAAAAATTAAAGGAACTACAGAAGTCATCATATACAGTAAAACATCATAACATTAATACCATAGCTAGTATAGCCTGAAACAAAAAATCATGATTCACCCCACCAAAAGCTTTGCTTTGGTCCAAAGGCAGTAGATAGCCTGAAAGATTATTAGTATGGCAATAGTCAAAAACATCTCTTATGAAAAATTATTGTTCCTGTATTTTCCAGTGGGGTAATGAGGATGTCTGTGCTCAACTAACTACAATTTTTTTTTGTTCCCTTAAATGGTTGTGCAATATTTTTGTTAACATTTTGAAATTTGTATTTAATAAATTGGTCTATAATTTGTAGCCAGTGTTCTGTCCCTCAATTTAAATGAATATACATTTAGACCTTTTGTAAAGTAAGATGGTATCTTTTTCTGAGATAAAAAATGTAGAAAAACTGACATCAGAAGTTCAGATATCTCTTCTCCAAAAGCCTTATGAAATTCATTAGGTGTTCCATCCCATCCTGGTGATACCCCTAGTGTTAGAGACTTTGACAAGGGTGCCTCTGCTGCTGCAAGCAGCCGGGCGGACCCCTTCTATCCGCCGGCTGCCTTCCTCGCTGTACTGCCTGCCGATCACCAGACTAAAACTTCACCCTTGACACGGGTGCCCCTGCTGCTGCAAGTAGCTGGGAGGACCCCTTCTGTCCACCGGCTGCCTTCCTCACTGTACTGCCTGCCGATCACAGACCAAAACTTCACCCTTGACACGGGTGCCTCTGCTGCTGCTGCAAGCAGCCGGGCAGACCCCTTCTGTCCACCGGCTGCCTTCCTCACTGCACTGCCTGCCGATCACCAGACCGAAGCTTCATCCTTGATACAGGTGCCTCTGCTGCTGCAAGCAGCCGGGCGGACCCCTTCTATCTGCTGACTGCCTTCCTGGCTGTATTGCCCGCCGATCACCAGACCGAAGGTACGCTGCAGAAACTGGACTGTCCAGAACCATCGACTGCCTGCTGACGGGCTACTGCAGTTCTTTAATACTTTGCTACTGCTGTTTCCTCTGGACCTTAAGCTAATGTTATATTCTGATGTGGTACTTGTTAAGTGTCTCCAAATTGTCTTGTAAATCCTAACTTAAATGTGAACCTAAACCTGTTTACAGCAATTTTGCACTCCAAGGGTAGTTTGAAGTGCAAGTTCATTTAGGCTGTAGGTTTGTAGATTGTAAAATATTACAGCTCTCTTTGTTTTGAGGTCCAGTGGTAAGCTACCCTGGATCAGAAACTAAGTTTAAAGCAATAACATTTTTTCTGTTAAGACCAGATTCTATTTGGGTCACAGTTGTAAGCTTTGCCCTGCAAATAATTCAATTTCTCTTTCACTTTCTGTCCTTCTGTCTCCTTGCTGCTTGAATTTTTGTGCCCACCCTCCCATCCCCCACCTCCATCCTTTATTAAATACTCTCCCTCCCCCCTCGGCACCACCCATAGCAATGTCCATCCTCCCCTCTCACTAATATTGCAACTCCTCTTAAAGATACAGAGTGCAGCTATTAGGCCTAACACCTGTCCTGTCTTCCCTTTAAAGACATCTTCCTATTTTCATCAACTGCTTGCCTATCAGCTTTGCTTAGCACCTGCTCTGCTATCTACTGTGCAGTTCCATACCTGAGCTTCCTCCCTTGCTACCCCGAGTAATTTTCAAGTTGCCTTGGTACCCCCTGCCCTAGCTAATAACATCCCATCTTAACCTACATTTTATATCTTAAAATAGATCCACTAGGCCTGATCGGGCTCCCAGTGAGCGGCGTGGCTAATCCTGCCAGCTGCCCGTACCTCCATCCTTCTGACGAACAGGACACCTTCAAATCCAGTTAAGCATCCCGGCTGCTCCGGGGTAGCATTGTGCGGGTTTGATAGGTGACCACCTGCTGCCACCCTCCTCTAATTGGACTGCTGCTCTCTGCTTGGCCACTGTTTGGCCTTGCCTTTTCTCTGTCGGATTATCAGTCTCTGGGCTTCAGCGCCCTCTGCTTTGCATTAACTTTTGCAGAACATTACTGCTATCTGTCTAGTCTCCCATTGGTTTCTTATAAAATTCCGCCACTAGGGGTGCCTTCTATCATATCTTGAATAGGTCTTCATTTCCTCACTGTAATCTTTACCACAAGTAGAGCCTCCTGCTGGTCTGCTTTCCTAATTAACCTTTGCGGGGCTTTACTTTCTGCTTCTCTGATCCACTTCTTCTAAATAATTGCTAAGCTAGCGGGAAACACTTTGTTGTTTTTGCTCTATCTCTAATCTCGGCCAAAGGTTAAAATGGTATAACACGGTCACCCTTGGCAGTCTTAATTTTACACACACTATCTCTTTATCCCTAAGAGCTAATCCTCTGTCTCAGTACACCACTAGCCTTCCTACCCAAGTCAAATAGTAACACTATGGCGAAGTATAGTCTGCTATGGACACTCCTGTCATTTGTCCTTTTACTCAGCCTGGATACTGCTACTTGGGCTCTCCCATGTAACCAAATGGCAAAAGACTCCTCAGAGGCTTACCACAACTACAGTTTCTCTAACTTGATTGCAGAGACAAAGCCTGATCTTCAACCTAACCCTATCCTCCTTGTTAGAGGCAGCATCTATTACCCTCTACATGCCAGGAGGAAGCTGCCATGGAGATGTGATTTCACCCTAACCTGCCACTATGCAAGGCTTTGGTTCCTAGCCACGATCATTATTCTGTTATCTGGGGGCATCAAACTAAATCCAGGTCCACCTACCTGTTTCTTTTCCCCAAATGAGTTATCTGGCATGTCCAAGAAAGGATTATTAATTGCCCATATCAATATCAGAAGTCTTACCTGTCACCATGTGGAACTCAAGGCCTGGGTGAAACTCTACAATCCTGATTTATTCTGTCTCACAGAAACTTGGCTAAAACCTGGTATACCTGATGACGTATGCTCCTTGCCTAACTATTCCCTGTTCTGGTGGGATAGATCCTCATCCAAGAGTGGAGGTGGAGTTGCCCTATTCTTCAAAAACCACCTCAATATCTCTATTGTCCAGGCATCTGCCTCTCCCGCAGTGTGCGAATTCATACAGGCAACTATTGTATTGGAGGAAAAGAAGCTTCATATTATCTGTGCCTATAATCCCCCTGCTGGGGGAATAGTAGGTCTTCAAGAACTCCTTGACATCACCTCCCAGACTGTAAATCATAATGAGGCTGTCATCCTAGGTGATCTTAACCTCAGTTGGTTATGGTCAGCTCAAATATCTTTGCAATCACTCACGCTTAGTTATAATTTTCACCAGTTGATCTCTGAAGCAACTAGAGCCACGTCATCCCATCAAACGGGTACACTCCTAGACTAGATGATGGTTAACCTAATGTGTCAAAAGCAGGAATCCTTGTAGATGCACTAACAGACCACTCACCCACTTTTTGTATCCTATCTATGGTTGCACCTCCATGTCCTCCATCAAGACTAATCACGTTTACAAATCTAGCTCATATTGACCAGGATGCATTTCTCTATGATGTCTCCAATATCGACTGGGCAGGTATCTATCAAACAAAGGATGTGGAGATTGCTGTACAGATATTCATAAATGAATTTCTTACCATTCAATATAAACATGCCCCCAAGACTACTAGGAGGGTCAGAGGAAAACAGACAAGATGGTTGCATAAAGACCTCCTTGCTAATCTGCACCAGAGGGACAAGCTCCGGATTCACTACAAACTGGCCTACAGTCAGATCTTATTGTCTTTTGTGAACTAAGGAACAGATGTAAGAGACAAGTTAGAGCTGCTAAAAGCAAATACTGCAAGGACCTTCTACAAAGCTCAGCCTGTGACCCGAGGAAATTCTGGGCCCATGTCAAAACATTTCTGGGTACCTTGCAGTCGGTCACTCCTGATAAAATGGTCATAAATGGGGCACATTGTAATGACCCTAGGACCATCTCATACAGTTTTAACAATCTTTTCTCTGATCTGTCATGCTATACCTTGGCTTTACAACCTAGTGGATCGCACTCCAATCTACCTACCACGCTACCATCAGACAACCATACTGTCCTATCGTATGATGCTCCTCCAGTGCCACCATTCTATTTCAAGGCTATATTAAGAGTGGAAGTTCTGAAATTACTGAGATCCATATCTGCCAATACCAGCTCTGGTTTTGACTCATTGGAACCTCGTCTTCTTAAGCTGGCTGCTCCACTCATTGCCTCTCCGATTGCCAGAATCTACACTTTATCCCTTATCCATAGCACCATTCCAGACCTATGGAAATCTGCAAGAGTAACGCCTGTCTTTAAAAAAGTTGACCCAAAAGACATGGCCAATTACAGACCTATAGTAATTCTCTCTGTCCTTAGCAAGATCCTAGAGAAAATAGTTGCATCACAGACCATTGACTACCTTACATGCTACAATCTTCTCTCAGACACAGCATGGTTTTAGAAAAGGTCATAGCACCACCACGGCTCTTCTTCAACTAACTACTGATATTCTGTCCAACATGGATTCTTGAAAACTCACAGGTGCCATCTTCATTGAATTCACTAAGGCTTTTGACCTTGTAGACCATCCCCCTGCTTCTCTCCACTCTCCATAAATTCCATTTCTCTACCCATGTTGTGGACTGGTTCTGTAGCTACCTGTCAAACAGGTTGCAAGCTGTCAAATTTAACTCCTCCCTGTTCAACACATCTACTGTCAATCTTAGGGTCCCCCAGGGCTCTATCCTTGGGCCCCTTCTGTTCTCAATTTTTTATCAACAATGCAGCTGAGGTCCTGGAATCCTGCTTGCCTATTATCTACGCTGATGACCTGATCATCTATACTAGTTCTTCTAGTACTGTGGAACAATTTTCAGAAGGACAGTCTTACAGGATTTAGGACACTGTCCTACATGCTGGGCCTTTGGAGATCTTAGGGCTCAGCTCCGGGCAGCATGGGCAGAGATTGCACACCTCAAATTTCATATTGAAGAGGAAATACATTATAAGAACCACCCACCATTTCCCCAGCATCCAACAGAAAAACCTCGACCGCAGAGGGTAGTTGGTCCAGGAGGTTGGCAGGTGGTTAGGAGGAGCAAATCAGGTGCCCCATCACTCTCTGCTCTCCAACACATTACCTCCAAAAACCATATAAACACTACAAACAGGTATCTGCCTCTATCTCTGAAATCAAATAAAGAGGCAGAAGACACTGCAGAGCAGGACACTGTGCACAGGAGCTAGTACAACAAAACTCACCCAAATCAGGAACCAAAACTAAACAAGCACAAAGGAAATCCAAAAACTTCTGATCATAGGAGACTCCATGATTCGGGAGTTGATACCCATCTCCAGTCAGGGTGATGGTCAGATGTCTCCCAGGTACATCAGCATGGAGAGACACTGACCGCATTAGCAAAATTGTTCACAAAGCAGGAGAAAAACATTGATGTCCTAGTACACATAGGGACTAAGATCTGCCAGCCGGTCAGTTGTGGAGACCAAGGAACACCTGACTAGGCTGGGTGACAAACTATCATCTATTTCATCTGGCATCTCTTCTCTGAGATCCTGCCAGTCTGGGAGAGGGAGCAGATGGACGGAAGGTCAGAGAAGGGGAGATAGGGGAGCTAAACATGTGGCTCAAGGGCTGGTGCCAGGAAAAGGACACAGATTTGTAGGAACTGGCAACAGTTCTGGGAGCAAAGTTCTTTAAATTTGATGGACTGCATCTGACTAAAGAGGGAGTCAGTGCATTGGGGCAGAAGTTTGATGTCTTTGCAGAATATTTAAACTAGCAAATGGGGAGAGGGGTGCAGCACCCCATACGTCGAATGGGAAGAACACCCCTCCCCCCTCAGCTAGTGGTCAAACAGGAATTCAGCGTGTTTGCCGTACATTTGCATCACCAGGTAAGAAAAAAGGTTTGTCTCCCCATACGATGCACAGGGGTAATGTCAAACTTCACCCAACAACTAACACACCAAAATCTGGCCAATGGAAAATCATGTACACAATGCTCACAGCCTGGGAAATAAGATCCCAGACCTGCAGGCAATAATGTCAGAGCTAAACTGGACATAGTAGCACTAGTGAGACGTGGTTTACCAGTAACCACACTTGGGAGACTTCAGTACCTGGCTATGTATTGTTCTAGAAGAGACCGAGGTGCAAAGGGGGAGGAGTGGCCCTGTATGTTAATGAAAATATCAAAGCTACAGAAATTCAGAATACACATAAGGAGCCAGAAGAACTGTGGGTCACCCTGGAAACAGGAAATGGGACAGCCATACGAACTGGGGTTGTCTACAGGCCCCAGACCAGGGGGAGGACATAGACACATTACTGTTAGAAGATATACAAAACATGACAGCTAAAGGGGAGGTTCTGATAATGGGAGACTTCAACATGCCAGATACAGATTGGTCAATACCAGCAGGAACATCTGCCAGAACTAGACACATAGTGGATTCCCTGGGGGAGGTCCTCAAACAACTGGTACAGCAACCCACAAGAGACAGGGCTATCCTAGATCTAGTACTGACTAACAAGGAAGGGATCACAGATCTCCAGGTAGAAGGTCACCTGGGGCCAGTGACCATCACATGGTATGGTTCAATTTGGCTACTACATCTAAATCATCCCATTCAAGGCAAAAATATGGGACTTCAGAGGAGCTGACTTTGATAAGATGGCCAACAGAGTTAAGCTAGCCCTGGCAAAAGAAACACAGGTGAGGGGTACAGGCAGAGTGGGCAAGCATTAGGATGCAATACTTGAAGCAACATCCCATTGTGTTAGACAGAAAAGGAAGTGCAAAAAGAAGAAGGAAACCACTTTGGCTCTCAAATACAGTAGCAGAAAAGGTCAGAGCCAAAAGGCTGGCCTTCAGGAAATATAAGGAACACAGCAGGATGAAGATAGGAGGCATACCAAACTGCCCTAAGGGAAGCAGGTAAGGCAGTAAGGCAGGCAAAGTCCCAAACTGAGGAAACACTAGCACGAACAGTAAAAGAAGGTGACAAGACTTTCTATAGATACATTAGTGAAAGGAGGAAGTCCAGAGGTGGTATTGCTAAGCTTAATGGAGAAAAGGGAGCATGTGAGGAGGAGGACCCTGCAAAGGCATCTATCCTAAATAGATACTTTTGCTCAGTATTTACTGAAGAGAAGGTAGGGCAGGACCCACAGCTCAGCATCATGGACACGAGGGGAGGGAGGTGAGCACTACTCCCTTCACAAAAGAAAGGGTCCTACAAGAGCTTGCTAAGCTCAGGGTGGATAAGGCAATGGGACCTGATGGCATACATCCCAGGGTACTTAACGAGCTAAAGGAGGAACTAGCAGAGCCATTAGCAGAATTGTTTAGTGAGTCTCTGAGCACAGGAGAGGTCCCAGAAGACTGGAAGGGCTCATGTGATCCCGCTCCACAAGAGTGGTAGCAGGAGGGAGGCGGGGAACTACAGACCAGTCAGTCTTACCTCAGTAGTGGGCAAGATTATGGAGGCACTCCTTAAGGAAAGGATAGTGCAACACCTGGGATCCATGGGGGCACAGGGATCCAAGACAGCATGGGTTTACAAAGGAAGGTCCTGTCAAACTAATCTCATAGATTTCTTTGACTGGGTAACCAGAGTGGTGGACCAAGGGGAGCAGTTGATGTCGCCTACCTTGACTTCAAGCAAAGCTTTTGACACTGTTCCACATAGAAGATTGATAAATAAGCTGGGTAGGCTCGGGTGGGTCAGAAGTTGGTCAAATGGGTGACAAACTGGTTGACGGGCAGAAAACAGGGAGTGGTGGTAAATGGTATACAGTCAGAAGAGATGCAAGTCACAAGTGGGTACCTCAGGGATCAGTCCTGGGGCAGTCCTCTTCAACATCTTCATTAGTGACCTTGCAGATGGACTGAGAGGTGAAGGCTTGTCTGTTTGCAGATGACACCAAGATCTGCAACAGAGTAGATGATCCAGATGGGGTGGGCAGAATGAGAAGGATCTGGATAAACTAGCAGAATGGTCAGAAGAGTGGCAACTGGGATTTAATGCAAAGAAGTGCAAAATCATGCACATAGGGAAGAGAAACCTGAAGCTACCTATAGGCTGGGAGAGGAGTTGCTAGCAGTCACAAAGGAAGAAAGAGACTTGGGCATCATCATCACTATGACCTAAAATCATCAAGCAGACCTCTAAAGCAGTAGGTAAGGCTAGGGGTGTTAGGGTGTATTAGTAGGGTATCACAAGTCGTAAGAGGGAGGTAATAATCCCTCTGTACAAGACACTGGGTAGGCCCCATCTGGAGTACTCGTTGCAGTATTGGAGGCCACACCTTCACAAGGACATTAACCAAATTGAGGCAGTCCAGAGAAGGGCAACCAAAATGGTGCAGGGACTGCATCAGAAGACATATGAGGACAGATTAACGTAGCTCAATATGTATACCCTTGAGCAAAGGAGGAGAGGTGATATGATCGAAGCATTCAAACACCTTAAGGGCATAAACAAGGTGAAAGAGTCTAACATGTTTAAATACAAGAAAAATAGCAGGACAAGAGGACACAGCATGAGATTAGAGGAAGGCCGATTAAAGGGGAATGTGAGAGATTCTTTTCACAGAAAGGTGGTGGATGCATGGAATGGCTTACCACAAGAAGTGGTGGCTATGAATACAGTGCAGGGCTTCAAACAGGCATGGGATAGGCATAAGGGAGCAATACAAATGACTATGAATAGATAGGTCACTGACAGAGCAAAGGCCGATGGCACATTTATAAGGTAGAAAAAGAAATGGGCAGACTGGATGGGCCTTGCGGTCCTTATCTGCCGTCAACTTCTATGTTTCTATGTTTCTATGTTTCTATATTACCTGGATAAACACATCACTTACTTCAGATTTCTATAAGGTCTTAGACTGGCTACTAGACCATAAGCTTGTACTAAATGAAAAGAAAACAAAAGCCATGCTCCTAGGTTCCGCACCAAAGATTAAGGTCTGTTCTAGTTTGCTGGAGGTTCTTCACCCAGGAGAATTTCCACTTGAAAATGTTACTTCCTTCAAGTACCTTGGGATCCTGCTGGACCAGTCTCTGGATTTTAATCTTCACATTCAGTCCTCGTGCAAAACTGTAAACTCGAAACTGGGAGTAGCTTACAAAATGAGCTGCATGCTTACACTCTCAGCCAAATTAGCAATTGCCCAAGGTAGTCTGCTCCCAACCCTTACTTATGGTGCCTCTATTCTTACCTCTGCCCATAAAACCTCCCTACTAAATGGGACGTAACTTATAACAATATATGCCGATCTGACTCTTCGTCACCTTGACTCAGACATCACTGCCTTCTTTATAAGTATCTGAATTGGCTCTCACCCTCTGCCAGTAGACAATACTACCTTGGATCATTAATGGACTCGAATATCCAGGAAAAAAACCCATCCCCGCTGGCTGCATTGCTGGTCCCTCAACCATCCTCCCATGGCCTGTGATCAGCTGACAAATCCTTGCTCTATGTTCCAAGATGTCAGATGGCTAAAGGCACAGAGGCCTTCCAGTTCTCTGCTCCCAGGCTATGGAATGCTCTTCCACTCAACCTCCAGCTGTCTCAGTCTCACGTTGAATTTAAAAGTGAATATCGTCATTATCTATCCTTAGCTGATGCTTGTACATGCTTTGACCCAGCCTGAAGCTCCTGAGACTTACCAGTAATGTCACCCCTGCTCTAATCCAGCTCCAAGACTGTCTCCTCTTCCCCTCTCCTTATTTTTCCTTCTCTTTGTAAATAACTTCTTGACTACTAGCTGTCTTCCTTCTCGAACCTTGTTGCTGACCATCCACTGTTGTTTTGCCAAATACCACCCCGACCTTCCTTCTGTCAATCTTTCTTGTTATGTTTCAACATTCCTCACATTTCTCTCTATATAACCTTACTATCTTATTAACCCTTTCACTCCACAGGTCAGGTCCGTGGTTTCTGCACTTATTATATATCTTACTGCCATTTTTTGTATAATGCTTGCCAAGAAGGCTTTTATGTCTTCCTCTTGAACTCTATCGGATATGTTTTCATTGTTAAAATATTGCTCGACTATTTGCATAATTTAGCCCTCTGTGGTAAGGTGTCCTTTTGGGTTTTGTAAGACTGAGAAGCTAGAGGCGCTCATTCTCTTTTTAAGTGCTGCACAGGACTCTCCATAAGGTGTGCTTTGTGTAGCATAATTAAGTTCTGTTGTCAGAGTATGTGCTCTGTCATATTGATATTTTTGCATTTCCTGCTTAATTGTTCTCATTTAGTCTGTCAAATTCTCTCCAGTTTGAAATGCAGTTGGGATTAATCATTGTAGTTGGATGTTCAACTCTAAATACTTTAGACAAATTTTCTCTTTGTTTTATTTCTCTGAAACTCTAAAACCATGCTCTAATTTCTATTATAGTATCTTCCTACCATAATCCTGTATCATCAAAAAGGCACCTAACAGACATTCTTGCTTTTAATAAGTTATGGATTCCTGGGTGTACTGCTGCCACTTTTAAAAGAGCAGAGTTCATTCTCCACCTGTTTTTATCTTTATCACTTCCAGTTTCAGTGTCCAACTCTACCTTTATCATTAAGTGGTCTGAGAATTCTATTGGTATTATTTTTGCCTTTATAATATTTACATTTTTAGAAATAAACACATAATCTATCCTAGTTGCTAGCTGACCTCTGACATAAGTTTCCCCTTGCCCTGTGCCTTTGGCGTTATAGCAATTGGTCAAGCCAGCTACAGTCACACAGTTCTGTAATGTGATAGTATTGTAATACACCTTTTTACCACACAAATGTCTAATGTTGAAATCTAAAGTACAGTTAAAATCATCACCCAAACATATGTCTCTAGCTGGTGCTATAAAAGGCTGCATCTTTTTCAAATGATGCCACCTTTTAAGATTTTATTTGCAGTGCATAAACATTTATAAATACACTAGGTTGCTGATTCCATTCCCCATCTAAAAGCAATACCCTACCATGTATTATATCTAATAATTTGTTTAATTTAAACCATGTACTTTTAAACAGAATCCCCACCCCATCAGCTGTGTCTTCCCCAAAGGACCAGAAAGATGGACCCGAAACCCAATTTCTTTTTGCATATGTTAGTGAAAATATTGTAGACATTCATGTTTCCTGAAGAAAAATAACATTTAAGTTCTAGTCCTATAGCAGGGAATATATTGCCTGCTTTTTCTTACTATTTTGAATACTACATATATTTAGGGTTGCCAATTTGAGCTGCACCATAAGATCAATGAAAAGAAAAGCTGAAGTTTCATTTTAAACAGATCTCCTTATTAAGTTACTGTTCCTATATTCGCTCCATTCTGTTTTTTTGTCGTCTTCTTTTCTCTCCTATAGACCTGTCAGTCTGACCTCAGTGGTGGGGAAAACTATGGAATTGCTGCTAAAAGAAAGGATAGTGGAGCACCTCAAATCCAGCAGAGCACAAGATCCAAGGCAGCACAGATTCATGTCAGGGAAGTCATGTCAAACAAATCTGGTAGATTTCTTTGACTGGGTGACCAGGGAGGTGGATCAGGGGAGAGCGGTGGATGTAGCCTACCTTGACTTCAGCAAGGCATTCCACAAAGAAGGTTTATGAACAAGCTGGGTAGTCTGGGGCTGGGTCACAAGGTGGTGAACTGGGTTGGAAACTGGTTGAGGGATAGAACGCAGAGGGTGGCGATAAATGAAGCTAAATCTGAGGTAGGGAGGGTGACCAGCGGGGTGCCACAGGGATCAGTTCTTGGCCCAGTACTGTTTAATAGCTTCATCAGCAACACTGCAGAAGTACTGAAGGGGGATGTATGCATCTTTGCAGATGACACTGATATCTGCAATAGGGTAGACAGTCTGGGAGGGTGGAGAAAATGAAAAACAACCTAGCTAAACTGGAGGAATGGTCCAGAGTGTGGCAGCTAAGATTCAATGCAAAAAAGTGCAAAATCATGCACTTGTGGTGCAGGAACCCAGGGGAGGATTACATGATGGGTGGAGTGTTATTAGAGGCCACAAAACAGGAAAGAGCTCTAGGAGTGATCATATCTGATGACCTAAAGGTGGCCACACAATGTACCGTGGCAGTGGGGAGAGCCAGTGGGATGCTGGAGTGCATAGGGAGAGATATCACCAGCAGAAAAAAGAGGTGGTGATGCCACTGTACAGATCATTGTTGAGACCTCATTTGGAGTACTGTGTCCAGTTGTGGAGGCCACATCTCAGGAAGGACATAGACAAGGTAGAGGCAGTTCAATGAAGAGCAACAAAAATGGTGCAGGGCCTGCACTAAAACTCAGACAAGGAGAGACTGGAGGAACTCAATATGTATACTTTGGAGGAGAGGAGGGAGATGGGTGTCATGATAGAACCTTCAGCTACCTAAAGGGAATAAATAAGGTTGCTGAGGGCAGCATCCTTCAGAAGAAAAGATGCTCTAGGACAAGAGGGTATGACATGAAACTGGAAGGGGCAGATTAAGGGGCAATGTGAGGAAGCACTTCTTCACAGAAAGTAGTGGAGACATGGAACAGCCTCCCATCAGAGGCAGTGGGGGCAAAGTCAGTAGGGGAATTCAAAACTGCATGGGACAGACACAGGGGAACCCTAGAGGTTCAAAAGAGGAAGTGAAGCTGGAAATCAAGCAGGATCTGTGGTATTTTTCAGTAGGTAGTGAAAAAAGGTCTCACTGGATGGGCCTGGTGATCCTTATCTGCCATCAAAAACTATGTTCCTATGTTTCCTGTCCTTATACAGTAGTTTCATAGTTTGAAAACAAGTTCAGAAAGACTGAGGTCCATGAATGAACGTGCCACCATTCAAATTTCAAATGGTGGAACAAATTTACTTTCTTTCACCCATAAAAATATCCAGACTACCTTTGAAGGATATCATGTTTTCACTTTCAACCACATGTCTAGGCAGCATGTTCCAGATGTTAACTCTTTGTGTAAACCACTGACTTCTTTTGACAGTTTTGTTATTTTCTCCAGTCAATCAGAGGTTATGAGACCTTGTGTCTTTATAATGCGTTATACTCTTATTTAATCCTATTACCGAAAGTAATTCTGGATTATTATATGCTTTGAAAATCAAACATAATTCACCCCTAAGTCTTCTATATTCCATGGAGTAAAGCTGTAAATGTTTAAATCTGTCATGATATTGTAAACCTCTGACAACCAAGATACACCTAGTGGCTTTTTTCTGTACCCTTTCTAATCTGTTTCTTCCCTGGACAGAGTAGGGGGCACAAAAAGGTAAACAATATTCCATATGTGGACGTACAAGTGCTGTATACAAGGGAAGAATAACTGCAGTGTTTCTACTTCTTATGGATCTCAGAATACAATGTATGATTTGATTGCATTTCCTAAAGGTTATATCTGTAAGGTAATCAAACTTAAGGTTATTGATAACCCAAACCCCAAGATCTTTTTCATTAGTACTAACTTCTAATGGAGAATTATTAATTTTATATTGGTAATTTGGGTTATGAATTCCAAAGTGCATAACTTTACACTTTTGTTCAGTAAACTCTAATTTATGTTCATGTGCCCAATTAGCCAGCTGGGCTAAATTGTCTTGAAATATTTTGGCAGATTCCATATTATAGACTATACCATCCATTTCGCAGTCATCTTCATACTTACATAACCAAGAGCCTGACGGGATCTGCATAGTGGATAAGAGGATGTTAAATAAAATTGGGCCTAATACAGAGCCCTGTGGAACTCCACTTGTCACATCTCCCCAATGTGATTTATAACACCTTATTGACACACACTGGGTTCTATTACTAAGCCAGGAGTTAAGCCACCTTATTATATTTGGGTGAAGCTGGAGTTTTATCGATTCTTGGACAAGGATTTTAATAGAGACAGAATCAAAAGCTTTCGAGAAATCCAGGAACACCACATCTACTGGCATTTCCTTATCCAAAGCAGCACTAAGTGGTTCAAAGAAGCATAGTAAGTTAGTCAAGCATGATCTACCAGACACAAAACCATGCTGTGTCAAATCTGTATGTTCTATATTTTTTAAATGTTGAATTATTTGTTTCTGTAATAACCTTTCAAATATTTTACTTAACACAGACGTGAGGCTTGTAGGCCTATAATTGTTGACGTCTAGTTTATTTCCCCCTTTATGAATTGGGGTAATAAAAGCTTTATTCCAGATTTTAATTGCATTCCCACTTTTCAAAGAGGTGTATAATAAAACTAAAAGAGGTTCGACTAGGTGGACAATTAATTCCTTCAAGAAGTTTGATAGTATACCATCAGGGCATACTGAGCAATTATTTTTTATTGATTTAACTGTTTGTGTAATATCAGAGGAGCTAAATATAGGATGATCAGATTGTAATACTGGTAATTCCCCAGAAAATACCTCTTTCTCTCTGTGTACACTTAAAAAATAATGATTAAACACAGAAGCCATATCAAGTTCAATGCTTATTAGTCCAGTTTCTGTTAAGACCGGTCCCACAGTATTGTTATTTTTTATTTTTTTAGGGATCCAATATAATTAAAAAATGTCTTTTTGTCATCTGTTATTGTTGTAGCTAACCATAATTCAGCCGCTTTTTTAGCATTTTTAATTATTTTAACATCTTTCACTGATTTCTTGTATGCTTATATATTATCAGTAGTGCGGTGTATTTTCATCTTTTTATACAATTTCTTTTTTTTCTTATGATTTTTTTGACCTTTCTGGTTCACCAAACAGGGACCCTATGATTATTTATATATTTAATCCTTACAGGTACCCAAGAATTGATATATATATAGTTAACTTATTATACATTTTATCCCAGATTTTTTCAGCATCAAGACTGTCCAACTCGTTCCTCCAGTCCCATTGATCTAGAACATTTTTTGATGTTTTAATAGTCTGCTTTGAAAAAAATCTATACATTTGGTCAAACCGCACAGTGGTTTATTTATTCTAATTTGTAAATCTAGTTGAATTCTGTTATGGTCACTACTACCCAAGTGGGGTAATACCTTTGGGCCACAATAGTTTAGATTAGGGTTTATAAATATCAAATTTAGGATGTTGGACATCCTTGTGCCCTCATGCACCACTTGTAACAAATTACCAAGGGTAGTTATATCAATAAATGTATTTTCCCAAGTACCAGCTCCTGTTTGATTTGACCAGTCAATTAATGGAAAATTAAAATCACCCATAAGTATAATGTCATTTTGTATGACCATACTTTCAATTTCATCAAGGAAGGCATGAGTTTCCTCCGTATTCAAACTGCGGAAACAATAACCTGGGCCAATTATTATTTCTACAGGGTTTGCAGATAACTTTACCCATATTATTTTATTATCATTAGCACAAATTTGTGTTGGTTCAATCTTATTTGGCTTCCAAATGTCTTCAATATAAAAGGCTGCTCCACCACCTTTTTTATGTTTGTGACTTTTATTAAGCAAGATGTAACCAGGGATTGTTGTACCCCATTCTTCCTCTGTGAACCAAGTTTCAGTTATGCCACAAACATCAAAATCATTGTTGTTTAAAACCACATTAAGTTCTTCTAGTTTGTTTTTTAAGCTCTGGGCATTCATTAGCAGTAATTTTAAAGATTTTGAGTCATCAGGGTTTTTTGGGGGGGTGTCCCACGATATTAAGGGAAGGAACTGGACAAGGAATTACATGTTGGTTATACCCTACTGGAGAGAGAGAGTAAAAGTCCCTCTCACCCCCTTATTTATCAGTTTAAATTTTTGTGAATACAATCATTTATACTTTTACCCAAGATAGCACTGCCTTTTCTATTCAAATGAAGCCCATCCCAGCAATAAAGTTCCTCTTTGTGTTGAAATGTTTCCCAGTGGGGTATACATTGAATATTCTGCTTAAGGCACTAGCTTCTCAACCAATTGTTGAGAAGCTTGATGGTCTTATTCAGCTTAAGTGAGAATCTAGGTACAGGTCGTATTTCAGATATTACTACTTTATTCCCCATCTCAATGATTTTATTTGTAATAGTCACAAACTCTTGTTTTGTTTAATGAGATCATAGGTGTGATGTCAGAGATTTTAGCTCCTCTGAAGCAAGAAAGGGTCCTATTAACTTTGTCCTGATTAAAATTTATCCTATCTAAATGCTTAACCATTGAACCCCCTAGTACAAATATCTGTTTCGGGTTTGATATCTGTTGTGGGTTGTTAGTTTCAGTCCCTTCACAGTGCAGATTAACATCCCTCATATTATTACATTCAAAAGATGGTACTTCACATTGAGTTGATGTGACATTTATTGTAGAAGCATGCAAAGAGGAAGTAAAATCAACCTCCTGCATATCAGAAGGGACATTATTTAATACAGCAAAACTATTCTCAGTGGGCAAGAGATAATTTCCAGCCCTTCTACCTTTTTTGGCTGCTTTTTTTCTTTTGGACTGAGCACCACTCAGAATCTGGTGCCTCTGTATCCTGTTCCTGTTCATCTAACATACTAACATACTAAAATGCCAGCAGAATAGGCCTAACGGTCTTTCATGTCTGCTCATTTGGTCAGCCCCCACCCTGGGTGCTGACCTTGCTGTCCCCCTCGCCTTCTCTGGCTTCTCCCTTCCCAGTTCCAAATATTCTTGCTGCATTGGATTTTGCTTCCAGAACCCTTCCCTTGTACCTGTCCCACCCCCTCTTGAACCCCTCCACTGTCTCTACCTCCACCAGCCCCCTAGGTAGTGCATTCCATGGCTCCACCACCCTCTCAGTGAAGTAGCACCTCCTCCTTTCTCCCCTGAATCTTCCCCCCTCCAGCTTCCACGCATGCCCTCTAGTGGCCCCTTCCTCCTTCCTTCGAAGCACCCTGACTGTTCCTCCCCATTTACCCTCTTCATGTACCTGAAGACCTCTATCATGCGTCCCCCAGTCCCTTCTCTCTCCAATGTGTACATATTTAGCTCTTTGAGCCCTCCTCAGGTCCTGTCCCCAAGCCCCAAATCATTTTGTTTGCCCTCCTCTGACCCTCTCCAGGAGGTTAATGTCCCTCTTTAAGTGTGGCCTCCAAAACTGCACGCAGTACTCCAGGTGCGGCCTCACCAAGCAGTTATACAGAGGGAGTATCACTTCCCTCCTTCTGGAGGTGATCCCCTGAGCGATGCATCCCAGCATCCTGTTGGCCTTGGCTGCTGCCCTCCTACAAGTCTCAGAGTTGTTCATCTTGACATCCACCACCACCCCCAGGTCCCTCTCAGCCATCGAGACTTGTAGTATTCCCCAAGGGTGTACACTTGGCCTGGGTTTCTGGCCCCAGGTGGAGTACCTTGCAATTCCTGCATTGAACTTCAGCTTCCACTTTCTAGACCATCTTTCCAGAGCCTCCAGGTCCCCTGCAGGCCACCCTCCCTCCTCCCTATCCACCACTGCCCCAGTTTCGAGTCATCTGCAAAGAGACTCATCTCACTCCTGATTCCTGTCCTTATGTCAGATACGTAGGCGTTGAACAGAAGGGGCCAAGGACTGATCCCTGTGGGACCCCACTAATGACCCTCCTTGGGGATGAGACTATCCCACCAACTACGACCCTCTGGGTCCGGTCCTGGAGCCAATTGCCTATCCATCGGATCATCTGGTTTCCCACCACCATTTCTCCTAGCTTATCTAACAGGCCCACGTGAGGAACAGAGTCAAATGCCTTGCTGAAGTCTAGAAAGAGGACATCCACTGGTCTACCCCGGTCCAAGGCACTTGTCACCCAGTCATAGAACTCCACCAGGTTTGTCTGACACGATTTCCCCGGGATGAATCCATGCTGTCTTTCGTCCAGGCACCCTGACTTATCCAGGTCCCCCCCTAGCCTCTCCTTGACAATGCCCTCCATCACCTTGCCCACCACTGAATCTCTGGAATGTTTTTTATTAATTGGGTTAAGATTTCTGGAAGCATTATTAAGATCACAGCCAATAACTTTTGCACATCCCTCAGATCTATTAATATCTGCTACATTGGGAATCAAATGTATTGGGTACACAGTGATAGGGTCCATGTTATTTAACCTTTTGTGGAGTCTGACTGCCATTTGTTGTTACTGTGAGGAATCTGAATCTTGCTCCCCTACATCTGAATCTCCTCAGTTCTTTTTCTCAGTCAAAATATCATATTATTCATTAAGAGGATATCTTTTTTTTCAGTTATTGTTTTACCATTTTAGAACTCCTTCTTCTTGAAATATGGATCATTCTGCCCTGTGGAGGTGGCATATTTGAAGGTCCTTCTGTGTCTTTCTTAATGCCTTCACAGGATTCCTGCACTTCACCTGGATTGTATTCTGTAGTGTTAATGCTGACTGTGCTTAACACTGTTAGTGGAGGTGGCTGTCTGTTTCTGTTTATCTCTGTTGCATCCACTGTATCCTTAGATTTTTCTTCATTCAAGTCTGTCCTTCTGAGGGACTATAGAGGCATATCATGTTGTTTGGACTTGTGTCTTAGGAATTGAAATCTCTTTATCGGTTCCTAATATCAAGGGTATCAGGCTATTCTGTGATGAACCAGCATTGTCCTACAAAAGTGTTTCTGTATTTCCAGCAGAATCTTTCCTTTGTGCAGTCCTGATCAGGTCCATCCTGATCTACCCCATTTTACCTATTATGTGCTACCCAAGGGCAATTTAGAAAAATATTTCTCGTCACATAAATTGCATTTGAGACTGTTTGTGCAATGAGTATAGACATATCCAAATTTTCCACAAAGGCCACAACAGAGTTTATCACAGGCACTAGAATGGTGTGTTTGTGCCCCACACTTACAACAGGCCTTCAGCTGGCCTGAGTAAAAGCAAACTTCCCTATCCCTTCCAAGAAAGAAGCTATTTGGTAAATGAATAATCTGTTTCATTTTGTCTCAGTATAACTTTAAAACATCAGCTTCCAGTCCAGAGGAATTCTGAGTCAATTATTGCTTCAGGTGGATTTAGAACATACACACTGTACATACGAATGTACGAAGAAGCCAGCAGAAGAAGGCCATTTAATCTGTCTAGCCTGCTTGTATTGCAGGGTCCACAGCTTGAGCAATTGACCCTGCCTCCCCACTCCTTGCATCCTTACCATGCTTCCCATGCTCACTACCCATGATCACTACCCCTACCCCTATGCCTTTTCCAGCATCTCTTGAAGCTGCCCACCATCTTCAACAAGACCACCTCTTCTGGCAGCACAATCCAAGTGCCCTCCACTCTCTCCAAGAAGAAGTGCTCCCTGACTTCCCTCCTAAACCTCCCACCCCCAACTTAAGATTGTGCCCCTTGTGTTATGGTTGCCACTTAGCTTTAAGAGACCTTCCTTAATCAACAAATTTAGCCCTTTCAAGTACTTGAAGGTCTCAATCATGTCCCCCCTCCCTTTCCTGTCCCTCAGGGAATGCATGTTCGGTGCCCTCAACCTCTCCTCTTATGCCTTACTCTGCTGACCCACTATCATCTTTGTAGCCCTCTTCTGGACCTTCTCCAGCAGGTCAATGTCCTTTTTGAGTTGTGGGCACCAGTACTGAACTCCATACTCTTGATGTGGCCTCACCAGAATTTCACATCTTTGTGATAGCCACTGATGTATTTCTCTAACATTTACCCCTTCGTTCCTAAACATAATTGTTATGTGCTTTACTAAAGGAATAATGCATGTCAGGGTGTATGTGCCGTGCTGGGATAATGTCATACCTCATGTGGTTGGGCAAGAGGCCATAGGCCGAGTGCATCCAGCACCTGAGAAGTGACATTATCCCAGCACGACACAAACCCAGGAGTGCATTATTCCTGTTATGAAATGGCTCCAGAGTTACAAAAATGAAAAAGTGGAGAAACTATATTTACAAGTGTGCTTTTTCTTTTCTTTTTTTTTTGGAAAAATAGTGCTGATTGAGTTTTGCCCAGTAGGTGGAGCTGCTGCTTCTGTGGGTCTCTAGAGTCCTACACCAAGAGCTTTCTCTCTCTCTCTCTCTGGTTTTTCATCCAGATGTCACTTTGGGTATGTACTGCCCCACACTAGAATCTCCCCCAGTTTTGCCTCCATTGATCTTTATGCTGCTGGCCCGTGGAAGTGGATTTATTTTTATTTTTCTCTCTGTCCATGTGGTTGAGATTGCGGTGTTATGACTGTCCTTCTGCTGATAAAGTTTGTGTTTTGTAGAAGGACACTGAAAAGAAATTTAACACTAATAGAAATACTGGTGAGTGAGTTTCCTTTTTTAGATTAATGTTTAAAAGTCGCACCGCAAACTGCCTTGAGTAAGCAACTTTTTCAGTTAAAGGTGACAGCAACATTCTTTGTTTCAATTCTGACATATATTTCAGTGTCAGTCATGTCCCCACTAGCATTTTCACAATGGAAGTTTCAAAAAAATCTTTACTTTTCAGTTTATTTTCTTATTTTCTTGTGACTTGGTACAGCAGCTATTACCCGCCTCATTTTGCTGTCATAGAGACCATACTGTGCATGTCATGGACGTTCCTGAACTTGATGTCAGTAACTAAAATGCCCCTGACTGACTTTTGACAGCGGAATGCAACAGAGTGTAGTGCTGCAAGTTAGCCCTGTCATGGGCCTGTCACGGTCTTGTTAGAGTAAACTAAGACGTATCCTACTACTGAAATTTTCCTATTTGTGCTTAATTCATCATTCATCATTGCTGAAGTTTAATTTTGGAAAGTCACAACACACGCAATGTTCCAGTGACCATCATTGTTAGTTTTTCATTTTATTTGACTGACATTCCTCCAGGTTTCGCCTCCACCCCAAGCCATATGCGGGCGATTATTTTCATTTTGGTAACCTTACAATTCATATGGCCAGCCCCATGGCACTGAGGGTTGAGGCACTGGATGCCACACTTCGCACCACACCGGCAACCCATGTTCGGGAACGAGCACGGGCCGCTGGGGGTCGGTGGGGATGAGGAAGGATTGAGCATCCAGGGGACTGCTCTCCTTCCTCAGGGAGGGGGGACTTGCCCATGCTGGTGCATTAGCACCCCCTAGTGGCTACCAGGGGATTGCACTGTCCGGCCAGCTGAAACAGGGGATCGGGGCTGCGGCAGATGCATTCGAGTGCGCACAGGAGTGTGCGCACATCGAGCAGGGTGTCATTGCACATCTGAGCTCAGGGGAGCAACTGAACAAGGAAAATGAACCCAGCCTTGATAGGCGACGATGAGGTCCGGGAGCTCCCCTCCACACTCAACTGTCATGTGCGCCTGCTGATCTCGGAGCTCCCACGGTTCATGGATTGTCCTCACATAGGGCCATCTGTCATCATGATGCCTAATTGTCTTCCAGCATACCAAACTTTCCCTACCCCTTCCCCAACACAACCTTCTCCTTTCCATGTTAATCACCTCCCCAGTGTTTCTGTGTTGTTTTCCATCACAAAAGGGTATGCCTTCAGATGGTGGATGGGGAGCACATTACAATAGTTGTGTCATAATATGGTGCACAATAAAGTTTCAAATGTATACATTTTAGATTCTAGAGTTGTCATCTTCCACTTTGCAAGATAGTGCATCTCAAGATTCTGATGCATGTACCTCAAACGGGACTAAGCTCCTACAGTGTGATCGGGACAATTCTATCGAGGTTGAGATGGCTCCCACTGAAACTATTGAGGAATGCTTCTCAGAAACAGACTGTGACATGGAAACAAGCACTGAAGCAATCTTTACTGGGCTTGCCACGGCCTCCAAGTCTACCTCATTCTGTGATGTTGATCCAGCTTTGTGTTCACGCACCACCGCCACTGCTACCCAAGTCCATGTAGATGTAAGTATTATAGTATACAATTCATTTATTTTATTGGAAATTGCTAAGCTGTTGTGCCGTGTAATTTCATGGTAGTCCCATGTGGACGACAAGCTACACTCAGCGGTGCAGGTGAAGTGCATTGCACTCATAAGTTGTTGACAGTTCCCCGCACAGTGCTGCATGTGTATTGCACTGCATTACAGTGGTGCGGACCAGTACCACTCTTTCACTGATGACCATGGCAAATCACCCTCCAATCATCCATTACATTATACTTTGTTGTTTTTGAAAACTCAAACTATTTATTGCTTAAAAGATGCCCAAGAAAATTTTATGTAATCATTAATGCATGCTTAGCATGTTGTTTGCATTAGGACCTATTAACTGCCTTGTGAGGCTCGTCCTATGCTGCTGCGGAGGAACACAGGTACAGGTACCTAGAGTAAGGAAAGGGAATCTTGTAAGGCTTTTAGGATGACAAAGGCACAGACTCAGGAAGGAGTAGCGCAGATAGTGAAAAAAGTGGACAAGACATTCTATGCGTTCATCTGTGAAAGAAGGAAAACCGTGGTGTGTAATTGTAAGGCTAAAAATGTAGAGGAATAAGTGTATGGATGGGAAAGGTAAAGTCAGAAATACTGAATAAATACTTCTGTTCAGTATTCACTGAAGAAGGGATGGCTCAGTGGCCACAGTTGTGTAACCAATACACACAGAGTGGAGAGATGGAAACCAGTCCATTCACAGTGGAGTGAGTTCTGGATGACATCACGAAACTGTGGGTATACAACTGAATGGTGTTACATGGCATATACCCGAGGAAATTGAATGCACTGTGAAGAGCGCTAGCATCATGTTTCAATGCCTTGTTCATAGACTCTATCCACAAATGCTGGGTCACAGAGGACTGGAGAGAGAGGCACAGGTAGTCCCTCTGCACAAAAGTGGAAGTGGAGAAGAGGCAGGGAACCATAGGTCAGTAAGCCTTGCCTCATTAGGGGGTAAGATCATGGATGCACTGCTAAAGGAAAAGATAGTGGCACACCTTGAATGCAACAGTAGCTGATATCTAAGACAGCATGGTTTCACCAGAAAATGTATGCAGAAAGATTAAAGGATCTCAATATATACTCTCTGGAGGACAGAATGGAGAGGGGAGGCATGATAGAAACATTTAAGAACATTAAGGGCATACACAAGGTGGGGTCAGGGGTTCCAATATTGTTTGAGTACAAGAACATGCCTGTATCCTTCCTTTCCTCACCACCAAAGGCCATTCATTACATTCCTCTAACCTTACCCTCCTGTACATGCTATACTTCAGGCCATGAAACACCTCCTATGAAGCTACAGTCCTCTCTGCCTCACTTCAAATTCTTCCCACTTGTCTGATCCTCTGTTTCACTTCCATCACCTCACCATGCAATGTCATTCGTCCACATTTGAATTATAATGCAGTGCCCCCCCCCCACCCATGTACTGTGATTCCCCTGAGTCCAGGCCCTTTGTTCTTCCTTGTCCCAACCAGCCCCCTCCCCTTCTCTGCTTGTCATTATCCTCTCACCTGAGCTGAATATCTCCTGCCCCCTCCCTACTTCTCCTGACCCCTCCCCCCACTCCCTCCCTCACTATCCAAGTTTCCCTCCACATTTATCCATGTTCCCATTTGTCTTCTTTGTCCAGTTGGAGAAATGTGTTCTGTTTATGTAACTCTGATGATGCTTTCACTCACCCTCCACATCCATCCTTACCTTTTCCATTCACTGCTATCCCTATTTCCCTTTGCTCTCTCATTCAGTGTGGGAGGGGGACCCATTTGACCTGCCAAGGTGTCTGTTCTTTTCTGGCCCCCTATTCGCCGACTCCTCTTACTACCATGCCTGCTCCCACACCTCCATACTTAGATGTCAAATGTTCCATCAACCCAGTTATCCCCATCTTCTTCAGCGCTCCAAGAACCACCAAATCTGCACATTATATGAAATTGATATGTGGCAGAAAAATGGGAAATATGAGGAAGTTCTTTATCACAGAGAGGGTGGTGAACACACTGAAAAGTCTGCCACAGGAGATGGTGACAGTGAGGAAACATAGAAGCTGACGGCAGATAAGAACCGCAAGGCCCATCCAGTCTGCCCATTTCTTTTTTTACCTTATAAATCTGCCATCAACCTTTGCTCTGTCAATGGCCTATCTATTCATACTCATCTGTATTGCTCCCTTATGCCTATCCCATGCCTGTTTGAAGCCCTGCACTGTATTCACATCCACCACTTCCTGAGGTACGCTGTTCCATGCATCCACCACCCTTTCTGTGAAAAATAACTTCCACACATTACCCCTTAATCGGCCTCCCTCTAATCTCATGCTGTGTCCTCTTGTCCTGCTATTTTTCTTATATTGAAACATGTTAGACTCCTTCACCTTGTTAATGTCCTTAAGGTGTTTGACTGTTTCGATCATATCACCTTTCTCTCTCCTTTGCTCTAGGGTATACATATTGAGCTCCGTTAATCTGTCCTCATAAGTTGTCTGAAGCAGTCCCTGCACCATTTTGGTTGGCCTTCTCTGGATTGCCTCAATTTGGTTAATGTCCTTGTGAAGGTGTGGCCTCCAGTACTGCATGCAGTACTCCAGATGGGGTCTAACCAGTGTCTTGTAAAGAGGGGTGTAGCTATTTAAACTTGCATGTGATAGGCATAGGGGAATCTTATAGGTGTTGCAAACTAGAGAAAAGTAAATGACCATTTATGGTTGGAGGACAAAAACAAGTGTATTGCAGAAGGGAAAGCTGGATGGGACTGTTGGTCTTTATATGTGTATAATTTGTATGTTCCTATGAAGGCACTTGACTTTGATTCATTCCTCGCTACTTCCATGAGTGCTGTGGCAACTGAGTTACATCAACTCCCCATTGTGCCTTACTGCTTATATGCCCGCTGGAGCTAGGACCTCACTGCCTGAAGTGAAACTCCAATGATTACTGCCCTGTGCCATCAACTGGAGAAAGCGCCTCACTACCCGGCTCCTCTTCCAGCAGCTGCTGATGCTCCTCCAATCTTCGGGTCTGCTTAGTGAGCTGCCACTTGCCATACCAGACACAACCTGAAGGATCCCTTTAGTCCAGCTTGTTCTCAAGTGCCTTGGGCTGATAAGCCGTGTTCCTTCAGTTACGTTTGCGAGTGTTGGCTTTTCTGGTTTGCTTCATACTTCCGTGACTTCACTCTGACTGGTGGACCTAGCCTCACTACTGTTGATCTGATTGATCCACACTTTCAAGTCTCTCCATGTCATCAACTGTACAACTGGTGGCTCGGAACTTGGAACTTTAAAACAGCGCGCCTTTTCTTAAGACAATCTCCTCTAATTTCAAATCTACCTGTACACACCATAGCATTTCAGCTACAAATTTACTGCACTGATAAAACCATAGAGTTGTTAAGCCAAGTCATTCACAGTCCTGTAAATGCTGTGGATTTTAAGTTAGTGATTATTGCCCTGGTAAAGCTGGAGTTTGCAAGCTACTGATTCACTGCCCTATATAAGAAGTAGAATTTAAGTAATTGCTTTCAGCCCTAAAATATCCATAGAGTTTAAGCAAGTGATTACAGCCCTTGAAAAGCTGTAGAGTTTAAGCAAAGTTTTTACAGAAATGTTAAAGTTGTTTGATTCCTTTATAAGTGATTACAACCATTTTATATAATTTTTATACAAGTGATTATAGCCTCTTTTACTCACCATAGTGTAAACTTGTACCTGACTCTAGCCTTAGGCGACCTAGTTTCTGTCTGTCCAGTCCTCCCTCCCTCCCTCCTCTTCCTCCTCCCCTTAGTTGAACTGCTGCCTTGTTCCTTTTGTTCCAATCTTGCTCATGCCCTCAGCTGCCTGTACTTGACCCTTATCCTTCCTCCTTCACTCAGGTCGACCTTCTGCCTGCTGGGGCTAGGATCTCACTGCCTGAAGTGAAAGTCAAGTGATTACAGTCCTGTGCCATCAGCCGGAGAAAGCACCTCACTACCTGTCTCCTCTTCCAGCAGCTGCCGATGCTCCTCTGATCTTCAGGTCTGCTTAGTGAGCCACCGCATGCTGTGCCCAGACCCAGTCTGAAGGATCCCTTTAGCCCAGCTTGTTCTCAAGTGCCTCCTGCCAATGCTATGCGCTGGCTCCCCACCCTCCCCCACCTCACACACTCTGAGTGGACCCTTGTTTATGTAGTGTCTCTAAGATCATTTGACTAACTGTCTGGTCTCCCATTGGTTCCTTATAAAACTTTGCCACTAGGGGTGCCTTCTAACATATCTGAAAAAGTCTTCCTTTCCTTATTGTAATCTTTATCACAAGTAGAGCCTTCTGCTGATCTGCTTTCTTAATTAATCTTTGCGGGGCTTTACTTTCTACTTTTCTGGTTCACTTTCTCTAAATAATCTATGCATGTACGAAACACTTTCCCATTTTGCACTATTAAGTAAATCTCTGTTTTCGGACAATGGTTAAAACGGTGTAGCACTGTCACACTTAACAGTTTTAATTTTACACACACTATCTCTCTATCCCAGAGTTTTAATCTACTGTCTCACTGTACCACTAACCTTCCTACCCAAGTCCAAGAGGGACTCTATGGTGATGTATAGTCTGCTATGGGTGCTCTTGTCATTACTGCTTCTACTCAGACTGGATACCGCCACTTGGGCTCTCCTATGTAACCAAATGTCAGAAGACTCCTCAAAGGCATACCACAAGGATAGTTTCTCAAACTTGATTGTTGAAACAAAGTCTGATCCTCAACTAAACCCTATTCTCCTTGTTAGAGGCAGCATCTATTACCCTCCATATGCCAGTAGGAAGCTGTCACGGAGATGTGATTTCACCCTAACCTACTACTGCACAAGGCTCTGGTTCCTAGCCATGATCACTACTCAGCTATCTGGGAATGTCAGACTAAATCCAGGTCCACCTACCTGTTTCTTTTCCTCAACTGAGATATCTCGCATTTCCAAGAAAGGGTTATTACTTGCCCATATCAATATCAGAAGTTTTACCTGTCACCATGCAGAACTCGAGGCTTGGGTGAAACTCTACAACCCTGATGTACTTTGCTTCACAGAAACTTGGCTTAAACTTGGTATACCTGATGACATATGCTACTTGACAAACTTCTCCCTGTTCCAGAGAGATAGATATTCATCCAAGCGTAGAAGTGGAGTTGCCCTGTTCTTCAAAAATCACCTCAGTATCTCTATTGTACCAGCTTCTGCCACTCCTGCAGTGTGCAATTTCATTCAGTCAACTATTGCACTGGGGGAAAAGAAGCTTCATATTATCTGTTCCTATAATCCCCCTACTGGGGGCATAGTAGGTCTTCAAGAACTTCTTGACATCACCTCCCAGACTATAAATCATAATGAGGCTGTCATCCTAGGTGATCTTAACCTAAATTGGTTAGGGTCAGCTCAAATCTCCTTGTAATCAATCATACTAAGTTATAATTGTCATCAGTTGATCTCTGCAGCAACTAGAGCTATGTCATCCCATCAAAGGGGTACACTCCTAGACTGGGTGATGGTTAACTGAATGGAACATGTGTCAAAAGCTGGAATCCTGGCGGATGCACTAACAGACCACTCTCCCACTTTTTGCATCCTGTCTATGGTTGCACCTCCATATCCTCCATCAAGACTAATCACGTTTACAAATATAGCTCATATTGACCAGGATGCATTTTTCTAGGATGTCTCCAATATTGACTGGACAGGTATTTATCAAGCAAATGATGTGGAGGTCGCTCTGCAGATATTCATAAATGAATTTCTTGCCCATCAATGCAAACATGCCCCCATGATTACTAGGAGAGTTGGAGGAAAACAGACAAAGTGGTTACATAAAAACCTCCTAGCTAATCTGCGCCATAGGGACAAGCTCTGGATTCGCTACAAACAAACTGTCCTACAATTAGACCTTATTGTCTATCGTGAACTAAGGAACAGGTGTAAGAAACAAGTTACAGCTGCTAAAAGCAAATAAGCAAGGACCTTCTTTAAAGCTCAGCCTTCGATGCGAGGAAATTCTGGGCCCATGTCAAAACATTGGGTACCTCACAGTCGGTTACTCCTGATGAAATGATCATAAATGGGGCACATTGTAATGACTCTAGGACCATCTCAAATAGTTTTAACAATCTTTTCTGTGATCTGTCACTCTACACCGTGGCATTACAACCTAGTGGAAAGCACTCCAATCTACCTACCACACTACCTCCAGTCAATCATACTGCCCTATCGAATGATGCTCCTCCAGCTCCACCATTCTATTTCAAGGCTCTATCAAGAGCGGAAGTTCTGAAATTACTGAGATCCATATCTGCCAATACCAGCTCTGGTTCTGACTCATTGGAACCTCGTCTCCTTAAGCTGGCTGCTCCTCTCATTGCCTCTCCGATTGCTAGAATCTTCACTTCATCCCTTATCCATAGCACCGTGCCTGTCCTATGGAAATCTGCAAGAATAATGCCTGTCTTTAAAAAAGGTGACCCAAAGGACATGGCTAATTACAGACCCATAGCAATGCTCTCTGTTCTTAGCAAGATCTTAGAGAAAATAGTTGTGCCACAGACCATTGACGATCTTACACGCTACAATCTCCTCTCGGACACCCATCATGGTTTCAGAAAAGGACATGGCACCACCACGGCTCTTCCCCAACTAACTACTGACATACTGTCCAACATAGATTCTGGAAAACTCACAGGTGCCATCTTCATTGACCTCACTAAGGCATTCGACCTTGTAGACCATCCCCTGCTTCTCTCCGCTCTCCATAAATCCCATTTCTCTGCACCTGCTGTGGACTGGTTTTGTAGCTACCTGTCAAACAGGTCGCAAGCTGTCAAATTTAACTCCTCCCTGTCCAACTCGTCTACTATCAACATTGGGGTCCTCCAGGGCTCTATCCTTGAGCCCCTTCTGTTCTCAATTTTTATCAACAATGCTGCTGAGGCCCTGAAATCCTGCTTGGCTATTCTCTATGCTGATGACCTGACCATTTATACTAGTTCTGCTAGTGTTGCCTGCACAAACACATCACTTACCTCTGACTTCAATAAGGTCTTAGACTGGCTACTTGATCGTAAGATTGTACTAAATGAAAAGAAAATAAAAGCCATGCTCCTAGGTTCTGCACCGAAGATAAAAGCATGTTCTAGTTTGCTGGAGGTTCTTCACCCAGGAGGAATTCCACTTGAAAATGTTACTTCCTTCAAGTACGTTGGAATCCTGCTGGACCAGTCTCTGGATTTTAACTTTCACATTCAGTCCTCATACAAATTTGTAAACTCAAAACTGGGAGTAGCTTACAAACCAAGCTACATGCTTACACCCTTGGTGAAATTAACAGGAAGGCATGCTGAGCTGAGTACCACTCGATTCCAGATGCGCCCTGGGGGTAGGGGGTTTACAATGGTACAGTAGTACAGATGAAACAAATCATACATAGTGTGAATTGTTACAGACAATGCTACAGTAGTATAGAAGAAACAAACATACGTAGTGTGATTGTTAGAGACGATGGATGAGGCATTCAGACAATTCAAAATAGCATAGGTTCAGTTTATTTGCGTTTAATAACATTAGGTGCAGACCGAGAATGGAACCCAGACTGGTGCTAGTAGCTGATAGCTAGGAGTTGTGAAGGGGATTCAGCGAGGGGGAAAGCAGGAGCAGTTGGTAGCGAAATGTGTTTTGAGAAGGGAATTCCATTGAGGAGTACCTGTGGTGTGTCTGATATCAGCTGCCAGGGAGTTCCATAATTTGGGCAACCTGAAGCTGAAAGCTGCCTGGCCAGATCGGGTGGATCTGTGCGGAATGTGCGGAACCTGGAGTCTATGTTTCTGAGAGCATAGGCAGGTGGGGAGAGGGTGGTTAGGGATGATGATAGGTAGGAAGAGAGCGTATATGACCAGAACTTTGCAGTGGTTCTAGCACCGTGGAGCAATCATCAGTTTTGGAGTGAGGGGAGGTCCAGGGACTGGTAGAGGTCACAGAGATGGGTATTGGGAGGATGGTCCAAAGAGAACCGACAGAAGGAATTGTATAGGGGGTCGAGCCTGGCTAAGGAAGTTTGGGGGGGTGGCACCGTAGGCAACATCACTGTAATCCATGGTTGGGAAGATCATTTTTTGGACAATAGCTAGTCTGGTTGGTAGAGGGATACAATTCTTGTTTCAGCAGAGAGCTCCCAGCATGAGATGCAATTTTTTGTGCAAAGCGTCTATATGCACTGAGAAGTCAAGGTACTGATCTAGCCAGATGCCCAGATAACAATATGTGGTGCAGACCTCAAGTGGAGATCCGTCCAAAGTGTAGAATGTGAGTGGTGCAGTAAGCTGGGTTAGTTTGGCCCGAGAGCCGAAAGTGAGGGAGACTGTTTTTTTTGAGTTTAAGAATAGTTGGTTTCCAAGGAACCAGCATTGGATGGAGTCGAAGTCCTTCTGTAGACAAGCTGCCATGGTGGTTGCGGATAGGCCAGAGGCGAACAGCACCATGTCGTCTGCGTACATATGGATGGCCGTTTGTGTGCAGGCAGCAGACAGGTCGTTGAGAAAGATAGAGAACAGCAGCGGGCCGAGTACAGACCCTTGGAGGACTCCACTGGTAACAGGAAGTGAGGTGGATCGAGCCGAGCCAATACGGACTGATTGGGACCTACCTGATAGGTATGAATGGAACCAGTTATTTGCTTCACAGACAGACCAGTTTGGGAAGTTTAGCCAACAACAGGGATGAGACCGTGTCGAAGGCTTTTGCCAGGTCGATAAATATGGCTGCTGTTATTTCCCCTTTGTCCATGCCTGTAAGGATGGAGTTAGTGAGGCAAAGGAGGGAGGAGGTGGTGGAGTGATTTTTTTCTGAAGGCGGCTTGGTAGGGGGTGAAAAAAGAGATTGTATCTAGATAGTGGTGGAGCTGGGATAATACAAGGCGCTCTTGAATTTTGGCTAGGATGGGGAGAAGAGAAATGGGCCAGTGGTTGGATGGGGAGGAGAGGTCCCTTCCTTTGGGTAGGGGAATGACTGTGGCTTGTTTCCATGCTTTGGGGACAGCCCTGAGTTTAAAGGACAGATTATAGAGCATGGTTAGAGGGTGGGCTATGGCCAGTGCTGAGAGTAGGAGCATTTTGGAATCTAGACCCGATGGACATTTACCTTTGGATGAGTTTAGTGACTGCAGTATTTTTAGCACCTGGCCAGGAGCAACTGGACGGAGCGAGAAGGAGGCCGGGGAGGATACTTTAGGGGGCACAAAGGGCAGGGGGTGGGGATGGGAGGAGAGTAGCGAAGAAGTAGTGGTGGAGAAATATGAATTAAACTCGGTGGCAACCAGGCAAGGATCCTTGATGATTTTACCTTCGAGGTTGAGAGTGGAAGTGGAGGGTTGGTCTGGTGGGGTGAGAAGGGATTTTATTGACTTCCAGAATTGAGTATGGTGAGTGAAGTTATTGTTGAATGCAGTTTTAAAGTAATTTGATTTGGCCTGACGTATGAGTCTCATACAGGCATTTCGTAGTGACCGGTATTGTTGCTGGGCCGCATGAGCACCTGTGGCCTTGAAAGAGTTCCAGGCTCGGTCTCTGGCTCTTAGTTGTTCCATGAGGTTTGTTGTTACCCATGGTAGGTGGGATCCTCTGACTCGGACTCTGAGCGGGCATGTGGTCCAAGATGGCAAGGAAATTTGAAGAGAAATATTTCAGGGCCTCGTCCATGGAGGTGGTTCTGGGAATGAAGGACCAGTCAATGATGGTAAGGTCGCTTTAGAGAGCAGTCAGATCCAGTGATTTATAAACTCTGCTGTAAAGCGGCGGGTGGAGGGACCAATGGTCGGAAGATTTTTCGCACTATAAAAATCATATGGTGGTCACTAAGGGAGTCCGGTAGTAGGCCAGCTTTAATTATCCGATGAGGGTGGGTAATAACTGCCCAGTCCAGTAGTGTGTGTTTATTGGATTTGTGGTTTAAGCGGGTGGGTTCCCCTATTTGCTGGTGCAAGTTTAGTGCGTTTATTTGGCAATGCGATTTAGAGGCTGCGCAGCCTGGCCAGTTCACAATCACGGGATTTAAGAATGCATGGGATAGACATAAAGGAATTCTGGAGGTCAGAGGTAAGGGGCAACAGACTTCTAGGAAAACATAAACTGAACTTACAAGCTCAAATGGGCAGACTGGGTGGGCCATAGGCCCTTATCTGCCGACACTGTCTATGTATCTATGTTCTGATTGAAATCTCCAAGGATATGGAGTTCGCCGCCTTCCGTAAGGGACCTCAGGTTACCAAGATGGTTAAGGATGCTACCCAGAGGTGTGTCCAGTGTACAGTATGACCCAGCTATGTATACTGGGATAGAGTGGGGTAGGGAGATTTTGATCAGAAGGGAATCTATAGTTTGTATGGGTGCCGTCGGAGTGATTATGGAAAACTGGAGATTTGAGGAGACATACATGGCAGTGTTGCCACCCTTCTTTCTGCCCTGTCTGTCTTGGCGGATTAGAAAGAAGCCAGGTATTGAGAATTCCTCATCGCGGTTATGGGGCTTCAACCAAGATTCTGTGATGATTACAATATCAGGGCGAAGGGCTAGGACAGTTGTTTGTAGGGCAGCCATTTTATTTAGGATGCTGCATATGTTTAGGTGGGCAATTTTGAAGACTTTGGGGAGGTGCGTAGTTGGTGCTGATGGTTGGCCAGCAATGGGGGCCTGTGGTCCAGGGTTCCGTTCAACATCCCCAGCTACGAGGAGAAGGAGAGCCAGGTTGTGGCTTAATAAGTGCATGCTCTTTACTGGTGCCCCCCCCGTCGAGTGGGATGGTTAGGAGTTAGTAAGTTTGCCTTAGAGTCTGGATAGAACGGGAAATATAGGGCAGGTGTCTCAGCGTGGAAAGAGGGAGGGAGGATAGAGGCCTCCAGGGCCCAGTTGTGCCAATGGTACCGGTTGTGGTTCACTGGTGCTGAGGAGGAGTGGAGCAGTGCCTTAGTAGCTAAGGAGAGAAGTGGCAAAGGGTCTGGTAGACTAGGATTGGATGGGGGTGGAAGGGAAGATAAGGCTAGGCAAAGCATAGTTATGGTTGCAGTGAGAAACTGCATTCTGTATATTTTCTTTTTTTCAGTAGAGGATTGAATCTGCTCTGCGGTGGCCACTAGTGGCAGAAAAATATAAGGAGCTAACGGGAAAGTGGGCTGATTGGTTTACGAACTCATGAGGTCAGCTCTGTATAAGGAGGAGCTCACCAAGGGTGCTGGTGGGGGCGGTGGGAAGCCTGCACATAGTGCAGGCGGGGCTAGAGCTCCGTGAAGGAGCAGCTGGAATCTCCGATGGCTACCTGGCTCTGTTTCCGTTCCGTGGTCCGCAGGGTGGGATCTCGTTGGCTGTGGGGAGGGCTGGAGACAGCTTGCTCTTGCAACCGCACTGTAGGAGGAGAAGAAAAAAGGCTGCTATAAGTACAGGTAGGTAGGAGGAGGGGCGTGTATTACAATATATGCCGATTTGCCTCCTTGGCGCCTTGACTCAAGCATCACTGCCTTCTCTATAAGGATCTGAACTGGTTCACGCCTTCTGCCAGTAGACAACACTACCTTGGATCACTAATGGACTCGATCATCTGGGGAAAAAAAAACATCCCAGCTGGCAGCATTTCTGGTCCCTCAACCAGCCTCCCATGGCCTGAGATCAGCTGACAAATCCTTGCTGTATGTTCCGAGATGTCATATGACTAAAGGAACAGGGACCTTCCAATACTCTGCTTCCAGGCTATGGAATGCTCTTTCATGCAACCTCCGGCTGTCTCAGTCTCACTTTAGATTTAAAAGTGAATATTGTCATTATCTATCCTTAGCTGATTCTTGTACATGCTTTGACCCAATCTGAATCTCCTGAGACTTACCAGTAATGTCACCCCTGCTCTAATCCAGCTCCTATACTAGTTCTTCTAGTCCCCTCCCCAAATTTTTCCTTCTCTTTATAAATAACTTCTCGATTACCATCTCTTTTCCTTCTCGAGCCTTGTTGCTGGCCATCCACTGCTTTGCCAAATACCACCCCTGGCCTTCCTTCTGTTAATCATTCTTGTTGTGTATAAACATTCCTCACTATCCTCTCTTTATAACCTTACTCTCTCATTAACCCTTTCTCTCCTCTTGGTCAGGCCTATGGTTCTGCATTTATTACATATCTTACTGCCATTATTATATTTTTTGATTCTACTCAATGTACTTTTGTAGCACTGCTGTACTGTTCCTCTATTTGCATTACTGTACCCATGTTGTTGTTGTTACACTGTTCTCTCTTTGTTATGCTCTCCCGAGTCGTGTCTGAAATAGTCATTTTATGGCTAGTGCACCTACCCGGTTAACAAAAACTAAATAAATAAAATATTATGTTCTGTGGCAAATGTCCCTGTTCAGTGTTGCCTGTGTAGAGTAGGTGTGGTGCATTGTGCTCCACTATGAGGCATCAGTATTATTCATTGATGCATGGTTAGAGCATTACAAACCCTTCAGAATAACCAGCCCATCAATTTCTTTAGTGTAAATTCATTGCACTCTGATGTGGGTGATCAACCCTTCTCATTGTAGCATGACTAGTGCATCTCATTTGAATGTTTAATGAACAGAGACTCTCAGTGTTGGGAGTGGGAGTGCATCATGTTCACCATGTTCACTTTTGTGTGACAATCACAAGCCAGTGATGTGGGTGAAGTGCATGGCACTCTCCTGTGGGTGAACATCCACACTCATATGACATGTATTTCCATTCTTGCAGTGGCATGACTTTCATAAGTCAGTGATGCCTTTGAATATCGTTAGTTTCATTACCATACCATAATAGTGGATATAAATGCCATAATACAACAAATAAACCAAGCCTGCATCAGAGCGCTCCTCTCTCTAGGAACTGTCCCTGCTTGAGAGAAATTTATCATGGCTCCACAATTCAAGCTGTTTTCCCTCAGCCACAACAGTAAACAAACCGGACTCCGCTGCCCTCACAGGCACAGACTGCAGCTCCCTGAAAAGCTGCCGCCTGATCGCACCTCTCAGCTACAGCTCACCTGACCAGCCACTGCCACGGGGATCACAGCTCCTCCACACTTGGCCCTCCTGCAGTAGCTCCACTCCTCACCGACAGCCGTGGCGAACACACATGAGCACACAAAACTCTGCTTCCTCCCGCATTTGCAGCAGGCCCGCTCCTCGACCCTCCAGCTTTACTCCCCAGCTAGCCAGCTTCATGATCATGTAGGTCTGTCAGTCAGAGTTTTAGTCAGTGTGGGGCTTGTCCTCATGAAGAGAACACCTACTGAACTGAATAAACCTGCCTTATTCTTTATTTTATGCATCCAACTAGTTATTCGTACGGTCCAGATGGGGTCCTCACCAGCAGCACCAGCAGCAACTGGCAGACCACAGAGACGGTAAGGGGTCTTTTAGTGCTGGACCATACAAAAAAAAGCCACACAAACTACAGACTGGTGAGCTTCACATCCATTGTGGGTAAACTGATTGAGACAATTCTGAAGAACAGGTTGGTGTAACTTCTGGAGACCAAAGGCCTGCAGGACAACAGACAGCATGACTTCATAAGTGGCAGATCCTGCCAGACCAACAGAGGCAACAGAGGGTGGTGGTGGATGGGGAGCTCTCGTCCCCAGTCATAGTGATGAGTGGTGTTCTGCAGTGCTCGGTGTCTGGACCAGTGTTGTTTGTGATATTCATTGCAGACATATCATTGGGCATCAATAGCAAGACCATTTTGTTTGCTGACAACACCAAGATGGGAGCAGTGGTGCACGACATAGAGTGATGGAGGTAGTTGAAGGATGATATGGCTGAGCTGGTAACTTGGTTGGACACTGGGCAACTGGGGTTCCATGCCAACAAAATTGCTAGGTGCTGCATTTTTATCGGCTCAAGTGATCTGCATTCGAACAGCGGGCTGCTTCTAAAAGGGCTGTGATAGGGAGAGGGTCAAGGGAGGGGGATGGTGTGAGGGAATGACAGCTGCCGAATAAGGGGTGCTAGCTGCACATTCAAGCAGACTTGATAGACCACTTTGCCTTTATCTGTTTGCAAATTTCAAATATATTTTATATATATATATATATATATATATATATACACACACACACACACAAAATGAACAATGAAATCCCTGTGTCCTTATTGGCTGTGACTTGATTCTAGCCATGGCTGTAATAGAGTCCCAACAATGGTCAAAAACAAATCTCTGCCAAACAGGGCAACTCACTGAATTCATAATCCAATTACTTCCTAATTTCCCTCACAAACATGGCTGCAGCATTCACTCATACACGAAAAACTTCAACTACACCTTAAAACTTAAATTCCATTAAATTAAATTAAGTAAATGATTTAATGTTATTTACACTCATAAGCCCCCCACAACTTACACAACTTACACACATAGACAAACTTTAAAAATCAAGTACTATTCCGTTCCCATTGCTGGTGTTTCTTGGATGACCATTAAAAATCCCCTTCGTATCCCTGGCATGGTGCCAGAGAAGTCCTTGCTCCTTACCTGACAACAGATAACATTTAGGTTATGGCTCCACTTGATGCCTGTGTGTGTCTCTCTGTGTGTATGCCACTGGGAATTCTGAAGGATTTTGAAAATTGTGTATTCCATGTTACCATTCTGTGTGTGCTAGGGTTGGGGGAACATTTTAGTACTGTAATAACACAGAGCTTTGAATTTGTTTATTAAATGGTAAACAATCACACAATGAATTGAGTGCGAAGAAAGACAGATGACTGTCAGGTGAAAAAAACAACTGTGGAGGTACTATTTCAAATTATTTGGTAACATTTTACTATATTTTTGGGAGGTTTGAATGCTTTTAGAATGTTCTTTTTTTAAAAGTTGCCTATAGTATCATTTTATGTGATGATCACCCCACTGAAAGTGGTATTGTGAGGCACCATGGAAAGTCCCCTAACTGTGTGTAAACCAGTTACTAATGTGAAATAGTCCAATAGCTGATGATTTTGCATATCATTCAAATGTCTTTCCTCACATTCAAAACATTGTGTGACTTATTATCATAAATTGGAAGAATTCAAAGTTCTGCATTTTTCCAGTACTGAAATGCTCCCCCCACACACACACACATGAAATGGTAAAAAGAAATACATTGATACTGATTTTATGTAATTGCATTAAATTTTATTTTCTGTCCTTGAGGAATTTTTTCACCTATTAACACCTATCAGCAATGGGTGCTATACACCCATTGGGCCCCTTCCATCTGCAGGATGCACTAACAAGGGACATGCAGCCCCAACACATTCAATCACCCTGTCATGCAGACAGCAACATGCTGTGGGCATGGATGATTCATGAAGACCCCCTTCACCTAGCTGCCCTGACACCATTGTACATTAGGCATACTCACAACCCATGATGCTCAAGCAATCCACTAAGGACTGATTATGGGCATTGTATTGGATGCCCTGCTGTGTCTACTGCTCAGACCCTGATGGCTTGCATGGACATGTGAGCCAGGTTTGGCTGTTCTGCGTAAAGAGGGCCGCCCATGGTGCACCCCAGCTTGTGCGTATCTGTCCATATGTGTGTAGCTACGTGTGCTGTATATATGCATCAGGTGCTTATTTCCCACCTGTTTGTGCATAGGCCCTATTGTTTGTGATGGAAACTAGTAAGTGGTTTATGAATTGTGTGAGTTGCCCTGGCTGGCACTGACTTGTTTTTAACTGTTGGCAAGGCTGTCTTACTGCCATGTCCAGGACCAAGTCCCAGGCAATCATGAAACAGTGATTACCTTTCCCATTTTATATATATGGCACTTGTGTTACATCCCAATAGGTGGCCTAAAGCTTTGTCTGATCAAATGTGTATATAAAGAGCAGACTACCTTGGCCTTGTGGTCCTTAGCTCCCCACAATTTCTCTGTTTCTAGGTTGTCCATCCTTATTAAAACTTGTAATGACATTTCAAAAGACTTTAGTTGGATGAGGTGAAACTTTTTAATTAATAAATAAATTTTAAAAAAAGGACATTGCTTATTAGTCCTTTGAGTACTGGTTTAGTAAGTGATATGTAGCTCAAGGTGAGTCTAACAATGGTTTGTATGCCTGCCTTGTTTATCTTGCTCTGCCTGTCAGATAACTGGTATAGCTGTTTGAGTGTCTAGTGTAGACACTACGCTACACTAACCTGTACCTTTCCACCTGAGGACAGTTGTGACTATAAAGCACAATCATCTTCCCAGTTCACCTGCTTACATGACTATTACTTTTCTTGAAAGGACATGCGTTGCCACTTTGTTTTGCTAGACTGCAGTTGCAGTGTTAGACAGTGGTGCAAAAGTACAGGAACTCAGGCATTGTCAAATATGAAATGCAGAATGACGATCCTCAATCTGAAGCTTAGCCGTGTCAAGACACATCTATCTGTTTAGACACTAGTAGATTCAGTTAGAGATATTGAAGTATTTCTAGGAAAATAGAATTGTTGTACAAGTCAAATGTTGTTATGGAAACCCTGATTTCAGGTTACATGCCCAGAAACCGTCATTATATTGCTGGTTTAAGAATTTCAGTTCCAGTGTCAGTGGGAAGAAGTACAGGAACTCCGTTCCTGCTGCAAAAAACGTAGAGGAACTGAGTTCCTGTGCGTTCCTGCTCACTTTCACCACAGGTGTTAGAAGTGCAATATAGTGAATGAATTAGACAATCAATTAGCTGGACTCCTGTTTAATCACATAGGTTCATGTATAATCAATGCAGACATTACGAAATTCCAGTAGTAAAGGAACACAAACACTGCCCAAGATATGCTCTGTTGGTCTGCAGTGCAGCATTGTCATGGTAGATGCATGGACACAGTATGAGCCTTTGTGGGCATCTGGAGGTACTGAATATGAGCTAGATGATATGTCTGATGTGGTATTGAATCATGGTGATGAGGATGACTTCCACGATGATCTGGATTGGACATTACCGGACAGCAATGTAGATGATGATCATAGCGACACTGATCAAGAAGACAATTTAGGTGGGTAAGCAAACGATGCAATGGTATGCACCTTATGCTGTGAATTGCTGGTGGCTGCATTGTACATAGATGATTTTGGTTTCTGTTTTTCTGCTTTCCAGATGTGACACCCTTGACATGGACATGACCTGGTCTGGGCAGCACAAATTTGTTGTATTTGAATCTTGCTTGGCAGAACTCTTAGCCATCTGTTCTGTCTGCCTCTCACTGTGCAGTGTAAAAATTAAAAAGACAATGGGTTCCTTTATAGCAGCTGAGCGAGTGTGCACCATGGGCCATACATCTATTTGGGAGAGTCAGCCAAGACACAGCATGTTATCATTTGGCAATCAACAAATTGCTGCTGGTATTTTCTTTACTGACCTCCTCCCAAAACAAGTTTTGACCATGTTCACAGCAGAAAATATACCAATGATGTGGCGACATACTTACAGCAATATTCAATGGTCATATTTAATTCCGGCAGTACACCGTGTGTGTGGCAGAAGATGCAGATGGCTACATTTAGCAAGCTGAGATAGCTGCTTATCCTCGGTGATGATGCCCAATGTGGCAGCTCTGGCCATAGTTCCAAGTATGGCAACTACAGCCTTATGGATCTCCATAGCAACAAGGTGCTACACCTGGAGCTTGTACAGGTGCAACACATATAATTATGGTTTATTGTTATGCTGGTAGTCTGTAAAGTATGGTATGATGTATGGCACATTGTTAAAGGTAAAGTAGAAACCGTAACTGAAAGTATAGGTCTAAAGACCTTTGGTTAGTGCTATGTTAAAAGAAATTGACTTGATGGCTTCAGCGATTAAATTGCTATACACATTGCTTTCTTTCCGCTGCACTGGCTAAAAAGCTTCAGGTATGGCTAATACATTGAAGGCTGCAGGATGGTAGTGCACTATGAGGTATCCACTCAACAATGTATGAGCAGGACTTCATGCAACTCATCTGTGCTGCTGTAAGATCAGAAGGCCATGAGTTATATGACAACAACAGGCAATTGTGTTACATCTTATTAATGACACTTCAGTGCAGTAAGAGATTGGTGCCGCACTCCGGATGTCATGCCTGAAAATGCAACGTTAAACCTATGTCCCATCTGCCAGCTTTTGTTGTTGTATGGGGTGGGGATTTTAAATATCTTATTGCAATAATTTCAAATAGAATGGGAATGTCCCCATTGCATTGTCAAATATGCACAATTCACTTACATCCGAATAAAAACCTTGTTCTGGTTGAATGTCAATTGGCATCCAGCATTATTCCACCCTTCCAAGGGATGCCTATGCAAATATACCAGATGATTTAGGCTTAGTTTACCATTCAGCAGAAGTATCCATCTTGTCAGGGGTTGCCAAAAAGTTGGAGGCCGAATCAAAGTTGAAGAGCTGCAAAGAATTAACACCATGGATTCATACAGTCTCCACCCATCCATGTTGGTGTGCCTCCTCCAGCTCTGGTGATGGTGAGCTGTCCGTGCAGAAATGGACCAGTGTACTTAATCACATATCCAATGTGGACGGAGGTCACAGTAATACTTTCTAAAAATGTGAACATGGCCCACTAGAGGATCGTGAGTGGCTTTCACAAGGTAGCATACATTACTTAAACTATATGTTACACATGATGATAATTACTGCACAGCATTGTGTAACTTACTGTTGGCATCATGGCCTGTGTTTTCTAGGGCACATACACAAGACTGGCAATTAACGGTTGTTCACCAGTGTCCCAATGAGGGAGATATGCGTGGCATGGCATGTATGTGGGGTACAATGTTGGATGTCTACTGAATGAGGGACAATTGGGAGTTATATATTTAAATGTATACATGTATACAGTATATACATGCAACAGGTTATGGTGTGACCTGTAGTGCATCGCCAAATACCGCCAGCAAAAAAGCATGTGGTAATGTGTGACAATCAGGGTGAGGTTGACCTCCCTGTATCTGCCACATGAACACAGTAAGGGCTGTACAAGGAACAATAGTGCTTGAAACACTGTGGATGATCGCTGTAGCAATATGCCAAAGTCCTCCCCCCCCAAGAATAACATGTGTCCCCCATTGTACAGTGAGTGTAGTACACCTACATCTAAATGTTCAATGTAGACTAGTTCACTACACCACCACCCCCCAACAATATTGACATCCATCCCCATATTGCAGTGATAACAAATACAAATGTCATGTGTCTAGTGCACCCTCCACACCCCCACAATGTCTGTTATTTACCCCCACCCACCACCACCACCATCCATGTGACCCAGGGTCATTAGTATTTTGTTTACCTGCAAAATGGGGATGCATGTGAATCTGGGGGGGGGGCAATACGTTACCCGTGCCATTTGTACGTAGGTGTACAGCACTCTCTGGACAACAGTGGATGGATGTGAATTTTGGGGAGGGGAGTGTGGAGGGGTTGTGGGATAACAGATGGACCAGACACTGAACTTCAAGTTCAACACACAATTTCTGTGTGATGTTTATTCAAAATACAAGGATAATCTTAAACAATGGCATATCCCTTCTTCAGTACATCAGTTTGCAGCAACAGACTATGTATGTCTTTTCTCTGCACTTAGCTAGCACATACTGATACTGATCTCTGATCTAACCACTTTTCAGTGAAAACCCTTCATCCCTATGTGGGCCCTGTTTGCTTGGATAGTGGGGTCTCAAAAAGGAAAAAAAAAAAAACAAGCTAAAAACAAAGAACCTCAGTGCAGAATCACTGAAAAAAGGGTTACCCCAAAGGACATTGCCAACAAATCAGGTTTCAATGAAATATAACATAATACATACTTCCATAATGCAAAGCAGCATGGGAAAATGGAAACTAACATTCAGTGCAGGGAAGTGCAAGGTTCTGCACCTGGGAGTCAGAAATCCAGGCCAGGGTATACCGTGGGAGGAGACATGATTCAAGTCACGGAGGGTGAGAGGGACCTGAGGGTAGTGGTAGATGTCAAAATGAACAACTCAGAGACCTGTAGGAGGGCAGTGGCAAGGGCAAATAGGATGCTGGGATGCATCACCAGGGGGATTACCTCCAGAAAGATGGAAGTGATCCTTCCACTGTACAAATGCTTGGTTAGGCCACACCTCGAGTATTGTGTACAATTTTGGAGACCACATTTAAAGAGGGACATTACACTCCTAGAGAGGGTCCAAAGGAGAGCAACCAAAATGATCTAGGGCCTGGGAGAGGACCTATGAGGAGAGGCTCAAGGAGATCGACATGTACACCCTGGAGGAGAGGAAGGATGGGGGGGGCATGATAGAGGTCTTTAAGTACATGAAAGGGATCAATAAAGGAGGCCCAGTCAGGGTGCTCCAAAGGAAGGAGGGTGGGGCAACAAGAGATCACGAGTGTAAACTGGAAGGGGGCAGGCTCAGGGGAGAGGAGAAGATGTTATTTCACTGAAAAGGTGGTGGAGCCATGGAATGCACTGCCCAGGGAGCTGGTACAGATGGAGACTGTGGCCGGGTTTATGAGGGGATGGGACAGGTACAGGGGGAGGGTAAATCTGACCAGGCACAATACAGGTGGAACATCTGGGACTGGGGACAGTATAACAAAGGGGGGAACACCAAAATCGGCCCTCAGTGTGGGTGCTGAAAATCAAGCAGACTCGAGAGACCATTAGGCCTATTCTGCTGGCATTTTAGTATGTTAGTATATATGCAAATCACCATGAAATTTCAGACTTGTTCAGTTTACAGCAATTTACATGCATTTTAAATAGCACAACTAATGTGATTTCTATAATAGTCACCTAGTACTTTTTACCTTTATCAAAAACACCTAGTGCCATGGTATTTTCAAACATTTACAGGTTTCATAAACATAAGGTATAAAAATCAAGCTATTTTATGACATAGTGCTATTACATACTAAATCAAACAATGATAAATACAACCTGTTTTGCATATGTCTGGAGGTCACCAGAATAACCTCCCTGTACGAGAACCTGAGAGGGACAAGGAAAATTAAAGAGGACACTGTAGCATAGTCAAGAAAGAGAAGGGGGTGCCCATAGGTGGCCAACCTTATGGACTAGAAATAGTAAAGGATAGATTACGCTAAGAAACTGAAGAACTGTTGCAACAGATTTAAGGAAAGGTCAGTCCTCAAGAGTATCAGGAGCTGCTTGTCACAGGGGGAATGGACACTAACCTACAGCGGACATTAGTATGTAGCTGTACTGCAGTCACTGAAAAATGGGGAATGGACATGAATCTCAGGTGGAGGTGGACTTCTGCATATTGGTTTGGCAATCAGCCTTGGTGGTTGGATGACTATTGTTCCATGCACAGCCCTGTGTTCATGCAATGAGGATCGACAGATATGCCTCCCCCTTACTGCCCTGCATCACCGCGTGCTTTTTGCTGCATTGATGGCTTTGGGTATCGTGCACATGATGGTTATGCATTCATCAACAGACAATCCCTTGTCTTCAGTGTGAGTGTTCTGTGGCAACAAATGTAAACTTCTTGGATTCCTATATGTGTACATGTTTGCCAAGGAACACTGTTTATGTTCAAACATGTTTCTTGTGCATGGATAACTGTACAATATATTAAAGTGGTCATTGTTGCTAATTTGATATTCCTTCAGCTACAAACTCACTATTTCTGTTACAGGTTCCAAGGCATACAAGGAACTTACACTTGTGGGGAGGAATAAAAAGTTGTTATGATTTTTTTTTAACCAGGAGAGACGTACTAAACTGAAAGCTTGTTTACAGGTGCGACCTGGGAGCACAAGGAAGTTAATCGACTTGCTCAGGATCATACCTCTCAACTGCTATGAATTTTACATAGTCCTATAATTTTCACACTCAAATTTATCCTCACTCCGCATAGGTTTACTGATGTTCTTAATAATATTAGAGCTATTTCTGTATACACTAACTATTAATTCATTGAACTAAGTTGATAGAAACATTCCTTATCACTAACTGTATGGGGTCTACTATTTTTAGACATAGTATTGTTTAAAATAACAAAGTGCTACACATTCTGGCCCTTTGCTATGATTTTTGAAGGTCAGTGCTATGATTTTTAATGCTGAGAGGTTGAGAGATATGCTCAGGATCACACAGTATGCAAGTGGGGGCTATGGGATTCAAATCCAGGTCTCCAGGTTTGCAGCTCAGAGCCTTAAGCCACTGCACTATACTGCCTCCTATATTATTTTTATTTTTTTTGTTTTTTTGTCTTTGGTAACCGGGTAAGGCCCACTAGGCACAAATGCCTGTTTTCAGGGGCTACCTGGGAGCACTGGTTCGGTTAAATGACTTGCTCAGAGTCACACAGTATGCAAGTGGAGGTTGTGAGAATCAAACTCAGGTCTGATCTGCTGGATGTATCAAGTTCATTCACACCTCGTTCCTCTAACCTCTAGGCTATACTACCAGCCCTATATATTAAGCAATATAGTATGTTTCTCACCTTATGAGCAAACTTCAGGGCTTGAGGCATACCACAAGGTCAACAATGTCCAGGAGGGTAGCATCTTTCAGAAAAAGAGATGTGTAAGAACAAGGGGCCAACCTTATGGACTAGAAATAGTAAAAGATAGATTACGCTAAGAAACAGAAGAACTGTTGCAACAGATTTAAGGAAAGGTCAGACCTCAAGAGTATCAGGAGCTGATGATAGATGATAGAGGGGGGGATGGCTCAGGGGTAATGTGAGGACATTTTTTTCATGGAGAGAGTGGTGGATGCATGGAACTGCCTTCCTGGGGAATTCAAACATGCATGGGACAGACATAAGGCAATTGTAGTAGGAGGGTGGCAGGAAGTAGGATGTTGGTTAACTAGAATCTGCAGCTTATCCAGTAGGTAGGGAAATGAGCAGACTGGGTGGGCCAAGTGGTCCTTATCTGCCATCAAAGTTTATGTTTCTATGTTTCTATGTTATATACTTTGTACTGAAGTCACTGCACTACTTCTATGACGCTATGAAAGCACAGTATGTTTTAGCTTCACCTTTATGTCTGATTATTTTGCAATTCACTCTGAAAAGGCATTATACTTGGAGTATCCAAACAGCCGAGTAAGTAAATACAGGTGTTACGATGACAGATTGAGCTGAAGATGTTTAATGGGATATAGTCTAATGTGACCATAATTCCCCTTGATGTAAAACACTGCTTTCTTTTTGCCATTGCTACTGCATTCCGGCATGTGATTGACAGTGTAATTGCCCCTGAGGAAAGTGCACCATGATATTTCTCTTCCTTTGACTTGGAGAACATTAAACAGCACTGTCAACAGCTCCTGACCCATCTAACCAGTTCACACCCCAACCCTACAATCCCAGGGTGCTCAGTTTGCTGGTCAACCTTCCATGTGACACTAAATAAAAGGCCTAGCTGAATTTGCTGGTTGCTGCATCTTGCACCAATATCAACACATTTTGTGAATCAAGCCATAGTTGCTATAATAATGTATTTATTATGTTATTTACAGGTTGCTTTTAAGCGCATTACACTACAATAAAAACAACGGGCATGCACAGAAGGTGGGCAGTGATGGTCAACCACAATGGAAAGTCAGCTATCTGAAATATAAATCAGGGGAAGGCATTGTGAAGGAGGTGAAGGTGCCATACACATACAGTGAGAATTTCTGATTATTTCATACAAACTACATGTTGGTCTGTCCATCAATCTGAGTATCATTGGCTGCCTTTACCCCCCCCTTTCCATCCTTATACTGGGTTCTTATACCGGGTATTTAGAATGGTAGAACACATACTGCCCATGTATACCATTCTCCACATTAGTGGTACACAGTTCCCTTACTTTGCATGTATATTTTGTCAAGATCTTTTTTAAACTCCTCCATGGATTTTCTTTCTACTACACTTGCCAGTAGAGCATTCCATTGTCTACCAGTTCTATTTATAAAGGAATTAAAATTTAGATTATTTTTAACAGTACTTAATTTTATTTGTTGTTTATGTGTCCTTAACCCCATTGGTTTTGGTTGTAACTCTATTCCCATTTCCATTCTCAATTTCTCATCCTTCATTATCTTGTGTAGCATCAATATATCACCTCTTATTCTCCTTTCTTGCAGTGTAACCAAGCCTGTTTGTCTAAGTCTTTCATGGAAGCTTAGATTCCTAATAGGTTGTATTAGTTTTGTATACCTCCTTTGAATTCTCTCGATGCTATTTATATCTCCCTGTCTGTATGGACTCCACAACTGTGATATGTAATCCAAATGAGGTCTAGCAAACATCTGGTACAGAGGTACTAGACACTGTTTACTTTTATTTATAAACCCTTTTCTGATGTTTCTGATCATATAGTTGGTTTTCTTTATGACAGCTGTTATCTGAGATTTGAAATTTAAATGTTCATCCACCCAAATCACACAATCCTTCTCCAACTTGGATATTAATAGTTCTTTCTTATATAAATTTTATTTTTCCCTTTTATTTGTCTTCCCCACATGCATCACTGTACATGTGTTCACACTCAAGGGCAAATTATTTTTATTTGACCATCTTTCAATGTGTTCTAGATCCGATCTCAAGCTGTTCTGCTGTTCAATAGTTGACACTGGTCCCCCAAATTTTATGTCATCTGCAGATTTACTAATTTGCTCTTTACATATTGATTTACATCACTAATGAAAATGGAAAACAGAACCAGCCCCAATACCGAGGCCTGGGGCACACCACTGGTCACATCAATGGGGTCTGACAACTCTCCGACCACTCTCACCCTCTAACATCTACCCTTCAACCACTCATTTATCCATGTAGTGATCCTACTATCGATTTTTAGATTAATCATTTTTTGTATAAGACCATTGTGGGATATTTTGTCAAAGGCCTTTTTGAAGTCAAGAAAAATTATATCTGCTGGCATGTTGTTGTTCATCTCCTTGTGGATATAATCATAAAAACTCATTAAGTTTGTATCATAGCCTCTATTCTGCTTAAATCCATGTTGGCAGCCATCATCAAACCCTAATATTGCCAGATTCTCCTGAATTCTGTTTTTTAAGACTGACTGAGTGACTTTACACAATATGGGAGTTAAACTGATATGTCTATAATTTGAGGTTACATTCTTATTTCCTTTCTTAAACAATGGAATGACTATCACTTTTTTCCAATCCTCAGGAACCTTATTGATTTTAAATGATGCATTTATCAGATAAGTCACTGGGAACTTGATAAAACTAGCAGTCTCTTTTATTAATCTTGAGCCCAGCTCATCTGCTCCTGCTGCTTTATTAATCTTGAGCTTTATCAGCAAATCATAAATCTCTTCAGCTGAAGTTTCAAGCCTCTGTCCTTCATAAGTTTTAGTCTGAGTTACTCCCCTATTTTTTGTTTTATTATTGTATACTGTGCCAAAGCATTCATTAAATACTGAAGCCATTTTCTTTGCCTCACTTATTTCTTTATCATTGCATTGGATTGGCTTTAATTTACACCCACTTCTTCTCATGTTGTTTAAGTATGCATAAAAGCCCTTGCCTCCATCTTTAGTGTGCAATATTTTGAATTTGGTTTTACATTTGGCATTTTTAATTTCTTTTTTTACTGTTTTTAAATATGCTTTATATTTAGTGATGTTAACCTCTGAATTATTTTCCTTCATTTTTTTATATGCCTTCATTTTTAAGGTACTCAGTTTTAGTATCCTACTGGTACACCAAACAGGACGTTTGCCTTTTTTTGTATATAATTTCAAATTTGGCATGTATTTATCTTCCAGCATTTGAAGTTAACTTTTAAATGTTTAACCACGTCATTTATATTTTCACTTTCGAGTTCAGTTTGCCAATCCCACTCTGCCAACTCCTTTTTTATACCTTCAAAGTCTGGTCTCTCATAGTTTTTTATTATGGTAGTACCTTTAGCTCTCTGCTGCAGCCCTTTTGAAATTATAAATTCAATAACGTTATGGTCACTGTTGCTAAGTTGTTCCCTAACATTTACTTTGCTAATCATCTTTTTACAATTTGTTATAACCAAATCCAAAATATTATTACCTCATGTAAGCATGTAAATTAATTGATGAAGCACTGCATTTTTATCATGCCCATAAAGTAATGCTGATTAGTTTCTTCCCCACTCTGTTGACCCCAATTTATATCTGGAAAATTGAAGTTGCCTGTTATTAACACATCCCCATTAAAGCCATTTATGAAATTTCAGATTCAATAGTGTTCTCTATGTCTTTTGTAGTTGAAAGTGGTTTATAATAGGCTCCCACATGTAACTGTTTCTCAAATAGTCTCTGCATTGTAAGCCACATGGATTCAACATGAGACTCAAGTAACTTGGTCCATATGACTATATTAACACTGTTTCTTGCATAGACAGCTACTCCACCACCTTTTTTATGTTGCCTATCCTTATAGAACAAGTTATATCCACTTATCTCTCTGTCCCATTTTATAACCTTGTCCAACTGTGTCTCAGTAATTATACAGATATCTACATTTTCTTTACAAAACAGAACCTCCAGTTCAGATTTTTTACTATTGTTTAAACTTCTTGCATTTAAAGACCATATTTTTGTTCCATTATGCCCCTTAGCTATCAGGCCACAGTTATGTTTATTACAATTGGTAGATGTCAAAACCCCTCTCCCCATCAATTTTTGTTTAAACATTTCCAGACATGTTCTCTTAAGGTGCATTTTATAGCTCTCACCTGGTCTCAGAATTTTAGGTTTAAATTAAACAGTGATTATTTTGATTCTAGTTGATGCTGTTGAGGGTAGTATTTATAAAATTTTGTTTTAATTGTTGGAACACTGTATGTTATGCTTATAGTGTGTTGTTTATGTATTTATTATGATTTGTATAATGAAATTTTAATATGTTTGGTGCCCAGAGCCTCTGGGATGGGCGTTTTCCTAAATAAAATTTGCCTTGCCTACCTAGTTTTCTGCTCCCTTGTTTGTGCAAGTGCAAACAGTCGATACCATAATATTCCATTCTGTCCACATAGTCTTCCCAGTATTTTATACATCCTTGGCAGGATATTCAGAGCACTTGCACAGGGAGCAATAGAATTGCACCTGCGCAAATGTGAAGATACGCCATCGAGCGATATCAAAGAGAGCACTGGTGCAGCGCAAAACCCAGTGCACAGTGATCACGCATCCATGTGCTGCATGGTCATGGATTTATGCATCCTATCACATGGCACGATTGTGTGGCTGCCACATGCATGGTGCCAAGGCCATATTCCAGTCACACTACTGGTAGTAATGGTGCAGAGTGGCAGCTGTCATGCACTGAATTGGATGGAGGTGGAGCTGGTGAACCTGGTGGCTGTGGTGCATTTGAGGGCCAGCTCTTTGGAGAGGTGCCACTCCAGCAGGCCACGGGCAATGTGTGGCAGGCTGTGGCCAAGGCACTGGAGTGGAGGACCGGGGTGCAGTGCACAGCTGTGCAGTGCCACCATTGATTTAGGGACATGCAGTGGAGGGTACCAGACTGCCTGCAGGCTCATGTCCAGCAAGGTTCTGTGCCACAGCCAGGTAGCTGTGCACATGTTGCTGTTATGCACTGGTGCCATACCGTGGTGTTGTGTGGCTGCACAGTATGGCCAGCGGCGGGGTGCAGGGTCCACCTGGGGGTACCATGCATTGGGTGTGGATGTTGCATGGGTGTCAGCTTTGCTGGTGTGTGGGCACCAGGGTCGGCAGGGACACACTCAGCTTCCTACGGTCTGGGTGGTGGGGTGGGGTCTTCTGTGTGACCATGTACTGATGTCCACCTCTCTCCATTCCCTTCACAGGGCCAGAGGACCATAGAAAGACCAGGGCTGTGGTGGAGGCAGCAAGGGCAGCATCACCAGCTGGGTGGCAGCAAGCACCTGCTGCAAGGCATGGGGCAGGTAAGCATTGTCGCCTTCCATCTCAGTGTCACCGTGTCCTAGAAGTGGGTGTGGGGCATGGCCATGATGGCCACTGCCATGTGCCTGGACAACTGCGTATGCCATATGGTCCATTGTGCATGCCACTATGTGGCATTCCATGGGCACCATGTACTGGCTGTTTTTGGGGTGGGCGTGCACACGGCATCCACTGGTTGTGTTGTGGCACTGCTGTGGCATGCCATGTGGCCCTTGCATTGTGAGTCTGTGGTCACTGCAGTACATTATCCACCTCTGTGCACACCCATGGTGTGCTGTACAGATGGCTGGCCATGCCCAATGTGCATGAGGCCATTCTGGTCCTTCCATGGGTGTGTGCCACCGCTGTCCTTTGTACACTGTGGGTGGGTGGGTCTCTACAGTGACTTGCACTGATTGCCTGTCTTGTCCATTCCTCTAGGTGTGCAGCATGGGTCTGGAAGGAGGGGCTGAAGAGCATGTGAGGGGACGCAGTGCCAGATCCTCACCATGCTGAACAGGAGCCTATCCATGGTGTGGGATATTCACTGCACCACCATGGGCATGAGGGGCAACATGATATGGTGAGAACTGGATGGTCGTGCCAAGCATTAGCCTGCAACAATGTTTACCCCCTGTCCCTTGCTTACCCTATTCCCCTGCAGCCCCCCCTGCTGATTGTACAGACCCTTTCCTGGTCCCTTCCTTCCTCTTTCCTCCCCTGTCCCTGTCCCTGTTCCTGTTTATACTTTTTCTACTGTTCAATAAAGTTTCATTTCCTTATGTGCCTGTGTCCTTGTGTGCTTTGCAGGTGGTGTGTGGCGCTATGCTGCAGTGGTCAGGTGTTGGTGCTTGCTGTTTGGGGGGGTCCCAGGCACCTTGCCATGCCCTGCAGCATCCATTGTTGTTTCACACTGCAGTATGGGCTGTTCCCTGGGTGTGGTGGGTGTGTTGTGTGTTTCAGTGTCTCTCTGTGGCATTTGCAGCCATGGGGGTGGTGCATGGGCATGCCTGTTCTACTGGGCTCTTTGGCCCATGGGGTGTGGCCCTCTGGGCCCCATGTTGCCTTCCCAGGCATGTCTGTTCAGGCCATCTGCCTGGTGCTGGCTCTTGCAGTGGCTGCTGCCTCTGGGGGGATATGGCATGTGTATTTGGGTCCAGGGCGATTGGGGGGGCACCCACACCTGTGTGGCATTGGCTATGGCCAGCTGGCCATTGGCCTACAGGGGGGCTGCAGTGGCTGGGTGGGAGTGCCCTGTGTGCACACCTGTGCCCTGCTGGCTCAGGCCACTGTGTTCTGTGCTGATGGTCTGGTGCATGCCTCTGGTGCGTGCCTGTGGGTGGGCTCTGGTGGGTGCACTGCTTGGTGTTTGGGTGGTGGCAGCACCCCATCCATGCTACCCATTGTACCCACCTGCTCTGTGCTGCTGTGTGCACTGGTGTGCCGTGCAGGTCAGGTCCTGTGCCACTGGCACTGTGCTTTCTCTGCTGTGTTTGGGGCCTCTTGCTGTTGGCTGCTCCCTGTGCATGTGTGCAGGTTTGCTCTGCGCATCCATGGTTGCGCCGGAGCATCTCTATTTGTGGCACTGTGCATCTTTACCATATTCAGCTGGATTGTGTTACTACTCTTCCAATGGCGCAGCCTCTGAATATGGCTCCTTCTGTACCATGGCATATCTGTTTTGCGCTGCACCCGACTTGCGCTGACCTCTGACGCATTTCTGAATATCTGGCCCCCTATGTTTTCCTGTAGGGCCCATTACCTTAAGCAATTGTTAATCTGCTGAAGTTTTACCATGTGTTTGTATCCTGCTCAGGGAACTAGTAATATTTCCGAAAACACTATAACGCAATTTAGATTTTTTTGCCTTTTGATATATGTCTCTAAATTCCAAAATTACTTTGGATACACTTAGCCATCTAGCATTTGAACACCTGCGTGTAAAATTATGGTTGCAGTACCATTTCTTTCTTTGATTATGTCTTTCAACATTGTCTTGATGTCCCCAATCATTGCCTCAAAGAAGTAGCTTGAGGTTACAGCTTCTTTATTCACAAATGTTGTACATCTATTTGTATATTTAATGATGGAATCTCCTAAGACATAAATAGTTTTTTCTCCATGACTGGCAACCTCATTTTGATTGATACCCCCACTTGTGTTTGAATTGTGATCCTCAAAGTCCATGAGCATGTCCTTGTTTCCACCACCATTTCCATGTGCAAGTGTTTGCTTTATTTTTGTATTTAATCTGTTTCCATTTGTCTTACAGCCCTTGGTAGCCATCATGGAGGAATCATTTTGTTGTGATGTTTCTGCCTTGTATCTGGTACTTTCAGATTTACTGCTACAACAAGTAGTACATGCTTCTACTAATGGGTATACTGTTGCCTCTGTATCCGACTCTACTCCTGCCTCTATGGTCTGCTCACTTTCTTCTTCCAGCAAAAGTAAGGGTTCATGCCTATTTTCTAGTGATATGCCCTTTCCCATTGCTCTTCTCCTTCCTTTCCTATATTTATGCTGTGCTAACTCATGACTTGGACTATCAGTCTCCACTCCCCTATTTCTCTTCCTGTTTTCTAATATGGGCCTAACACTCTCGTCCTCTAGTAAACCAGTGCCTACTTTTTGAAACATTCTTTCCTGATTTAATGTAATTATTTTCATTTCTGCTTCCAGAAGTTTCTATCTTAGATCTCTGATTTCTGTGCATTCACTGCATGTATAAATTAGTACTTCATTTACTAGTTCTGTACTGAATTTCCTACATGTCATACATCTGATTCCTATGCTCCCTCCTTGTTCACTAAATTGGAATCAATACTACTCATTTCTGCTGACATTGTACTCACCACTTATATCTAATCGCTGTTGTCTGTATTCCCCGGCTTCCCTGCTGACACTGCAGACACGCGCAGATGCACTGCACGTGTCTTAGCGCACATCTTCATGTGTGCTGAGTGCATGCTCCACAACGAGCTTGCCCCGCTTGCTCTGGGCTCTGAATTTCAGCTCTGCAAACCCAGAAGTCTGTCAGGTCACATGACCTCCACGGGATGCTCATTAATCAGAAAAAAAACCTAAAACCACAATAAAATCAGCTAAATCTGCACTTGCAGTGCTCAGGGGACTCTCCTAGAAGGGCTAATTCACTTAAACAGCTTCTTAAGCTCAGCTCTTGTGCCGAGCTAGGTCACCTGCTTCTGATGTAATGTTGTAGTCCCTAGCAGTATTTAAGGACTACACTTCCCAGCACTCACTGTCCCCATTAATTCCTGCAAAAAATAATGTACTGTTTAGCGAGCAGAAGATCACAGTGTTAGAGTGATGCAGCAACTTGTGGTAGGCTCTGCCTCACCACCTCAAGGGCAGTCTCACAGCATAGACACCACAATCTAATCCTTTTCCATTGTCTGACTGCTCCATCTGGGCCTCTCCAAGCTCCCTTCCCCTCCTTGCCCACCAGGAGCTCCTGCTTTTACTCTTTCATCATCCATTTTTCTGCTCTCCCACACCCTTGCCCCCCAACTGGTCCCTTTCCCATTTGGCTCCCTGCTCTCTCCTCTCTGTTCTCTCAACCTCCATCCCAGGCACTCCTGACTCTCATCTCCCCTTCTTGTGCTATCTCTGGCTCCTCCTTTTGGCCTGGTTCACATGTTCCCATCCTGTCCCTCTCTTTCATCCTCATTCTCCCTCTGTCCTCTGCTGACTGCACCCCGCGCTTCTTCAGGTGCCCCCTCATCAAGGTATCTGCCATTGGCATTTACCTGTCTGAGACTGGAATTCTCTCTGTAGGTTGCCCACAGGTGTCACCTTCCTGGGAGATGAGCTCCACTGCCAAGGACCCAGGTGTCCCCTATGCCTGTCTACCAATAGCACCCACTATCTGCCATCCTTTGCTATCTTCCCTGGCCAATGTCTATGCTCCCACATCTCAGTACAGGTTACCCTCCTCAGAGAGCTCTGTCCAGCCAGTGTACCAAGTGATCAGTCCCTTAGTGGAGACTGCAGTGGAGGGTAATCAGCCCTTTAGTGGAGAGTGCAGTCCAATCAAAGCCTTCCTTGCTAATCGCAATTTAACAATATTAGTTCTTTGCCTGTCATACTTATATTTTGCTTTTATTTCTCTCAGGGTACTTGAATGATCTCATGACAGAGGTTCATAGCTTGAGGAATGAGCATCCTAGCTATGCACTGGCCAAAAATATTGCGATGGAATACCAGACTAACAAGTCACAACCTGTGTCCAGTACATATCAAAAGGTTGAATAGGGAGAACTTGTTGCACGTCACTTCTCACGGTTTGCCAAAAGATGAAAACACACAGCAATGGACTGAATAACATATGCATTTTATGCCTAATACCACCATTCTTGGATATATGTATATTGAACTGCATAGCTGTGCTTTCAGTGTTCGATGACTGTAATCATACTCAAGGCCACTGTTTTTCGGTTTGTTTTAATCACCGTAAATCAGTGGCCTTGATCATACTATATGCAACAATTATTATATGTCTAGAAAACAACAACCAGATTAGTGACCATGATGTCACAAAGTGTGTCAATGGCCATGGCATTAACGTGTTTATCACTGTACCATGGCATTTACCGAGTATGTGAAGCTTCCATGTGCATGAAGATAATAGCAGCACTAATAGTGAGGCTGAAGAATGGACTACTGTTACCATAGGTCATAAATCAAAATCTAGACGAAGGGCTATTGATCACAACATCAGTTTATCTAATAGATTTGACCCACTAATTGAACTAGAAAAGGTAGATTCATTAGCGGAGAAAGGAAGTGATGATTCTCCTTACAAATAATTCCCCACAACTGGTGTAAATGACTCTATGTCTGATACAGTAATAAATGAGACCAGTGTACAAGTACAGGGATTTAGAACTGATTCTATTAATACAGACAAACTGAATTATGCAAGTGAAGTAGTCCAATCCAACTTAGTTGAGGACAATATTTCCAAGCATACAACAACAACTTATAGTTTATGTAGACAATTCTTCATTTTGGGAGATTCAATAGTAAAATACACAGACAAAATAGTGTGTAGATCGGACAAGCATAATATAACATGCACATCATTTCTGGGAGCCGGCATTAAAGACATAAACAAAATGTGTCCAGATATTCTGCATAATTCAGGTCACAATCCTTTGGTTATTATACATGCAGGTACAAATGATTTAAAAAAAAATTGTCTATTGACAAAATTAAGCAGGAATACATAGACATTAGTAAAACACTAGCTGAACTCCAATGTGAAATATAGTTTTCATAATCCCCATCCCCAGAGCAAATCACCATACCACATGTAAGATTAAAACTCTAAATGAATGGATAAGAAAATGGACACTCAATGTAGGTCATAAATCCATACCTCACTGGGAAAATTTAAATGATGCACCTTCATTATTCAGCTGGGATGGATTACATTTAAGTCGACAAGGTGCCTATAAATTGGGTAGAACATTTGAGAACATTATTCAGAAAAATTTAAACTAGAAAATAACGGGGATGAGGGTATTAAATCAAAATCATCATATGTTACTAAATCAATAACAAAATCAAATTCAAAAAAACCAAATTATAAAAAAATTGAAAATCTGGTACATCAATGCACGAAGTTTAAATAAGATTAAACTAAGTGAACTTAAATTAAGAATAAAGAAACATAATATAGATATTATATGCGTAACAGAAACTTGGTGGGATAAAAGCAACAGTTGGTCGAATAACATTAAAGGATTTCAACTTTTCACTAATAACCGCACAGGGAGAAAGGGTGGTGGAGTATGTTGCTATGTTTCTGAGTTAGTACATAGCCAGGAAATTAAAATAAGTAGTCACATGGATAATATTCCTGAAACCCTATGGCTAAGTATTCTTTTTCCTCATTCGTCAAAAATACATTTAGGAATTTGCTATAGACCCCCCAATAGTAATAGTGTCTACAATAATAACTTAATAGACGAGTTGATTAAAGTTGCCAATTTAGGGGAATTTTTGATTCTGGGTGATTTCAACTCTCCAGGTATCTCATGGGAAGAACGGAAAGGAAATACTGCATTCGAAAAAACACTAATTGATACTATAATTACACAGGGTTATCATCAATTGGTTGAAGCTCCAACTAGGGGAAAAAACATATTAGATCTAGTTATCACTAATAGTATTGCTAAAATTGATAAAATAGATATTTTGCCCCATTTAGGAACCAGTGACCATAATATTGTTGAATGTATAATCCAAATTGGGAATCCCAAATCTAGTAACTATACATTATCCCTTGACTATAAAAAATCAGATTGGAATAAAATTAATGAAGTATTCAAAAATCTGGATTGGGGGAAAGCATATTGCAAACCGGGAGTAAATTCTATGTGGGAAGATTTGAAAAATAAAATCCAAGCAATAATAACAAACTTTATTCCTAAGCGTAAAACATGCAATAGTAAAGGTTATATTCCACACTGGTTTAATAAAGATATTAAAAAACAAATTAGAAGAAAAAATAAAGCATTTAAGAAGTATAAAAATCATCCTACTGAAATTAATCATATTAAATATAGACATCAGCAGCGATTGCTTAAAACTATTGTTAGGAAAGGCAAGATTAAATTTCAAAATAACTTGGCAACAAGAAAAAATCCAAAGGCTTTTTACCCATATATAAACAGTAATAAACAAAGATGCAAAAAGATTATATCAGTATCAGTAAATGGGGAGACTATAATGAACAACAAAGAAATAGCTGATAGCTTCAATAATTATTTTATAACTACATATCAGGTTCATAATATTAATATTAATGTTACAGGGGAAAGTAATGAAGTTCCTTTTAGTATCAGTCATGATACAAACATGAACTACTAAATATAAAAACATCATCTTCCTCAGGTCCTGACATTATTGATGCAATTATTTGGAAAACCCTCTCTGATGTACTAGTAGATCCACTGACAAAAATATTTAAAAAATCTATCTCTACTGGTGAGGTACCCTTGGATTGGAAAAAAGCTATAGTTGTACCTATTCATAAAAAGGGAAATAAATTAAGTATGACAAATTATAGACCAATCAGCTTGACATCTGTTTGTTGTAAAATTTTGGAAAGATTAATTAAAAACAGTATTGAAAAAGATATATCAAGGCTAGAATTACAGGATATTATGCAACACGGCTTTAGAAGAGGGCTCTCCTGTAATACAATTTTATTAGCCTTCTATAATCATATTAGCCTTAAACTAAATAGGGGTAAACCTATGGACGTAATTTTTTGGGATTTGGGAAAAGCATTAAACACTGTCCCTCATTATAAATTGATAAATAAATTAATAAAATTTGGTTTAAATATAAATATTATAAGGTGGATTGGAAATTGGTTGTCCGAGGGTGAGTATCAATACTGTGCTTTCGGATGAAGGGAGAGTGACCAGCGGGGTCCCCCAGGGATCAGTGTTGGGCCCACTACTGTTTAGACTATATATCAGTGACATGAATGAAGGAGTTAAATCCCATATAACTAAATTTGCTGATGACACCAAAATAGGTGGGGAAGTTACAACTTTAGGTGATTATGAAGAACTAAGGAATAGTTTAAGTATAATAGAAGAATGGGGAGAACAAAATTGTATGAAATTTAACGAAAACAAATGCGCGATAATCCACTTCGGAAAAAATAACCCCAAATACCCATGCTTTCTAAATAATAAGAAAATAAAAAATAGTAATAGTGAGAAGGACTTAGGCATTTGGATCGATTAAAGAATATCCTCAAATACGCATATTCTAAAAACAATAGGGAAATGTAATAGTATCATCCATTCTATTAAAAAAGCATTTATATCAAGGAATAAAGAGTGTGTAGTTAAACTGTACAGGACTTATGTACTCCCCATCTGGATTATGGATCTCCTTTATGGAGTCCATATTTAAAGAAGGATATACTTAGGGTGGAAAAAGTCCAAAGACATTTGACAAAATCTATAAAAGGTTTACAGAATAGGGAATATGCTGACAGATTATTAGAGCTAAATTTGTATCCCTTGGAAATAAGACGAATTAGGGGATATTTATTATTTTTATACCATATTTTAGAAGATATAACATTAATGTCACAATGTAATATTATAAGGAATTATAAAATTTTAAATTTAAGATCTCATGATAAACAAATCCTTATAAACAGAGCAAGAACAAATAGGCATTTGAACTTCTATAATAAAAATATGTAGTGGAAGCTTCTTCATTTGACTCATTCAAAAGTGAGTTAGATAAATTCTTGTTTTCAAATAGTAAAAAAATATATTAATAGATAAGCCCACTAGGAGTGGGAGGCAATTAAATGGGCCCAGGCCTACTTTGTCTATGTATACTAAGTTACCAAGAGTTCCATCAGCCACAGTTTCTATGTGTAAATTATCATGTTTTACTGTACTGTACTTACCTATCAACCACGTTATGTGGCACAAATGTGCAGTGGAATCAAAAGTTCTGAATTTTACTGTACAGTATAGATAGATGGGACAGTTGTGTAAAGATTGTTCAGCAAAAAAATTTTCATTTACACTATAAAAAGAAAGTGCGACATACTTTGGTTTTGGGGTTTTGGGCATGGTAACAACATGCAGTTTATTTCATGTTAACATGTAAACAGAGTATTGCTTTATTATTCAGAATTTGCTGCATAACTGAAAATAATTTCATTGAAGTTTCCATAACAGTATAACGTACTGCAGTGAGGTTTTTTAATGAATCAGTATTACATTTATAGGTTAAATATCAGATTAATCCAATCCCTAACCATTTGTTTTAAGAAAAGAAAGTTGCTTTTAAATAAAAACAGAAATTTAAAATTCCTCTACCTAATAGTTTTCTTTATAAAACAGAAACAGATTACAAAGGTGTATCCAAACAACATGTTACAGCAACATAGTCACAATGGCCACTGTGTTAATACAAGCTATAAACTATCCCCGAGTACTAATTGCAAATGAAACTTCCACCTCGTATCTGGCCGTTCCTGCCTGTGAACCATAGCCTGATTAGAATTGTGCAAATTATATTTTATGAACTGACTGTGGACGATTATATTTAAAATTACATATGTTCAGTGTTGGGTAAATTACTTTAAAAAAGTAATCAGTTACAGTTACTAGTTACTTTCAAATAAATTTAATCAGTTACAGTTACTTATTACTTTTATATAAAAAGTAATTAGTAACTGTAACTGTAATGCATATTACTTTTTATATTACTTTATATTACTTTTGATAACATGGTTATATTTACTCATTGAACATAGCTAGGCGCCCAAGAAGTGTATTAAAAAAAATAACACAGATTCTGAAGACAATCAATATGTTAATTTATAACATAGTACCAATCTGACATTGCCAGCCACAGCAATCCCTTTACATTTCCATAAATAAGAGCTCTATTAAAAAAAAAAACACTCAAACACGCACCCTGTATCTACTGATGCCCTTTGCATTCTTTTCTACCCACAGCTGAATTCTGGCTTTGCTAGCCATTCCTGTCCCTGACCTTTTTCATTTCCATAACACTCACACTCACCCTCCAACACACACACATGCACACGCACACACATACGCACACGCACATGCACACACACCCTGCATCTACTGCCAGGGCCCTTGGGAATCTTTTCCATACAACTGTATATCCTGAAAATGCCAGCCACAACTATCTCTTTACATCCCACCTTTACCCCACTACCACACACACCCTGCTGCATCTTTTGCACTTGACTATCTCTCCCACACCTAGCCTATATTCTCCTTGTGACTATGCAAGAGCCACAACAACCCCTTTCAATTATTTCTATAATAAAATCCCACCCTCACATAGCTCCCACTACACTCACACACCGCATCCTGCAGATCTACTGCCATTCCTTGCCTTGGTGATCATTTCTCATCTCCCCACAGCAGCCTGAATCCTAACTTTGGCGCTGCCAGCCTTTTTATTCAAACACAAAAAGTGCACACTAGGTACGTGGTGCTCTCAGGATTGTGACTTGAGACTGCAATTCTGAAGGAAATTTGGGCACTCACAAGCCATATACAGTATGACCAGACTCAGAAGTTTAAAAACAATTTATTTCATTTATTTAAGAACCAAAGGTAACAGATGAAAATCTGTATCACTTGACACATTTTGGATAGCCTCCTGTCCTTTCTCAAAAGCTGAATACAGGTGACTAATACACATACATAAATATCTTGATACAAACTGACAAAAATCATGACATCATAATTATACAGTTAAAAATATTGGTGCAAAACCATCACATGTGCAATTAAGCAATTAATGTGCAAAGCATGAGCCAGCCTGGTGGCGCTGAGGGTTGAGGCACTGGATGCCACACCTCATGCCATGCCAGCAACCTGGGTTCAGGAATGAGCCCAGGTGCTGGGGGTTGGCAAGGGAGGATCAAGTGTCCAGAGGACTGTTCACCTTTCCCTGGTGAGGTATCCAGGGACATTCTGGCACAGTAGAGACCTCCGATGGAGACCGGAGGTACTATTAATATGGGGATAACATCGAGGACAAGCTCGGCCTACGTCTATGGGTTGCCATGCTGATGTCATTGCATGGCTATGCTCAGGAGCAAGAAAAAGCACAAATACCCCATCTCAGAGAAAGGGGATGGCGCCTCCATCCTCCACAGGCCGCACTCCCAACACTGGGCCCTCCTCCCCTCCAGGGTCCATCACCCCACCTGGCATACTAGATTTAAGATAGAGCACCCTGGGAGGATTGGGCAGTCCTACCTCAGGGTGCTCAGAGCTGGGGGGTTTGCCAGGTGGAGAAACGAGGAGAGGGAGGGGGCCACGGTGGGAGGTAGAGCAGGTAGTACAGCAGTAGGTTGCCGGAGAGACTTCTCCAACGACGGTCAAGGAAGAAAGTTGACAAAACAAAAATAAATGTGCAAAGCAGCTTAAAACATACCAATTACTTGTTCACCACACCTTACAAGAAAATCAAGCATGTACCAAACCCAAAACAACATTAAAAACAGGTTATATTTGTTGCAGTGTGCACTCAATTCATTTCACTTCATTATTCATTGCACATTATTACTTATACAAATATAGTAATAGGAATGTCATTAACCAATTTTATAAATTATTATTTATAGTTCTAATGGTTATGTATAATCTAACCTAAAACATATATAGTTTGCAGCAATTATACAAAAGAAAACCACATCCCTGTGCAGCCACCATCCCAAGGTTTCAGTGCGGTCCACTGTCAGAGCTTCGCTGCTGAAATATTTTGTTTCCCCCTTTTTTTCTTTGTTTTTTTACAGTTTAGACATAGTAGTAGACATTGGCCAGTTATTTACTTTTTTTTAACTTAACTTACTGCTGCATGCCAGTCACAGTAAAGTGTGCAGGTGTGTGGCACTATAGAAAGGCAGAGCAGGAGAGAAGAGCTGCGGCTGGAGTACATGTTGACCAAGGAAAAGCCAGTGCATGTTGGCTATTATAACCCACGGATTGTAATGACAAATTATAACCAGGTTTCCCTTAGAGAAAAAACGCTAGCCAGTTATTATATAGAGAATAATGTATAGGCAGGTGGTTATTATGAGAATTTTACACACACCCGAGGTGTGGGATGCCCCATCGCCCTCGGGGTTTATATAGGCATCCCACACCGAGGGTTTGTGTAAAATTCTCATAAATAACCACCTGCCTATTACTTTATTTTTTATAATTGCTGGTCAGCAATTTTTTCCCACATTGGTGCTGCTTGTCTGTGATTCACTGACACACACACACACACACACACACACACACTGTCACACAGACTCACACACACACACACACACACACACACACACACACACACACACACACACACAGCATCTTTATTAGGAAAAACAGATTGTTCTTTGTTAGGCATCTTTTTCCTTTTTACAACTGTTTCTTCATGCTTTGCTTGTTTTACTTTGACTTGGTACAACAAGCGCTTACCTCCGTTAAAGTGCTTGAACCGTTCAGTGCAGTGCTCTGTTTGGAGGAATTGCTCAGGCTGTACAGGTTATGGGCAGCAGGATCAACCAGACAAGAAGCTTTGGGAAATAAAAAAACGATATCTGGTGTGACGGCTCGTCTGTGGCAGCTCCTCGGTAAGGGACGTATTTGTCGCTCATGTTTGTTGAGTGTTTAGCCTACCATGAGAAGAGGGAGAGCCAATCAGATATGGCTCTAGTTTGATTGAAGTGGCACGTGTTTGAAATTATAACTGGTTCAGCCTATGGAAAGAATTGCTGACCAGTCTAGACAGAGGTGGCGCTTGTTTGCCGTTATAACTAGCTGAGGTAGTTATAACGGCAAATTATAACTCGGTTTCTCTATGAGAAAAAATTGTGACCAGTAATTATAAAGTGATAACAGTTAAGGTAAGAATAGAATCTGGAAAATGAAAAGGTGATGATGGGTATGAAAAGGCAGAGTAGAAGTGATTGGGATGAGGAGTCCTTTAATGGGGATTAATTAATAGGACCTAGTAAGATGGCTGAAAGGTGAAAGCGATGTGTGTGTGCGCTCATTTTCATTTTCTAGATTAAAGAAATACTCAAACTGGAGGGGCCAGTGATTTACACTGGATCTACGACAATTGGTGCAAGGACACCTCACCAGAGCCATGCAGACTAACAACATTTTCTGTAGTGAGACAACTGGCAAACACAACCTCAACACCCAAAGGCAGTGAGACTCAAACCATGTGGAAAGAAGTGGTGTGATAAGTGAAGCTACCTAGCAGTCGTAGCCATTGTGTTAGAGCAAAGGTATCGCTGGGCAAACCAGCATTAGGTCAAAATTTCTTGGCTAAATGTTACAAGTCAGCATGTCTTTGCTCCAGGTGTTGTGCCAGGGGTTTACACCACCCTGCACCTCTGGCAGCTCATAATACCCAGACACTGCAACTACTCAAACAGAATATCAGTAAGGCTCCAAAAAATGGCACTTCGTGGCAATGAAATGTTAATCATAGAATCATAGAAATCTGATTGCAGGAAAGCACCCCACTGGGCCATCGAGTCTGCGCTACCCTCCCACCCTCCCTTACTCATCGCCTATACCACGGGCCCTGTTGCCTAAACTTTTTATTGTGAAAAAAGGCAAAACATGGTAGGCAACTTGCATTCAATGTGCAAAATGAAGATACTGGGAGCTCATGCAGTGCTTGTTAGAAGGCAGTTTTTTGGCCTGATGTAATAAATTGAGCATGCTGTCAGTTGAGCAGCCTTTGTTTACACTGAAATCTGAATATCAAAAGACACCTGCACAATCTCCAAATTTCTGTGATGTCATAAACCTTTTGAGCTTCACTCTTGAGGTTTATGAAGTCACAGGAACCCCTTGATGGATTACAGCAACCATAACAAATGGATGCCCATATGTTATTCATTTATATTACACTGACTAGTTACTTTTAGGAAAAAGTAATGTCATTACAGTTACTTATTACTCTATTTTAAAAGCAATCAATTACTATTGCTAGTTACCTAGAAAAGTAATCAGATTACAGTTACTAGTTACAAGTACCTAGTTACTAACCAACACTGCATATGTTCGATCCAGCACCCTTCTGCCCAGCATTTATGGCATCAGACCCTCCCTGATGCACCCAGAAGCGCCAGTGGCTGTACATGTCATGATGTGTCTGGCATGAATTAGCACATGCTCATCCACATGCTTAGTATATGCCTGTACTTTCAAACACATACTTGTTTTAGAATACATGTTCCAAATTATTGCAACACTGGGTACAGGCTGACAGGTGCCCTGCCACTTGGTACCTGGTTTCGTTATGGCACGGACACATGTATACTCCGCACTGAAAGTATTAGAAGACATGGAAAGATATTAATCTGTACAGCTGTGGGAACTTATAGGTGCCTGAAATGCCGTAGGGGAGTGCACATAATCAACCGGATAAAATCTGAAATAAAATAAGCAACAGTATGTTTTTAAAAAAATAACTGCAAATTGGACAATACTTAACACAGTGATGGTACCCAATATGAAGTGAATGTTTTCCTTTACCTATAAAGTTGCTCATCCTGTATTTTTATAGTGTATAGTAGTATTATGTGAAATGTGTGCATTGTGGTTTTTTCCCTCTTTTTCGTAATAAAACTGACTTGTGAAGTCTCTAGAGGTTCTAAAAATACTGTCACCACAGAATTAAATAGAGGAAAGCAACAATGTGGCAGCATTCCAAGTGGTTCTGCTGCAGTAGTGACATCACTACTGCAGCAGAACAACATAATGACAGCATTACTGCAGCAGAACAAGCAAATTCCAGGCATGAAATTTCATGCATAATAGCATTCCACTATACACTGAATAGAGGATAATGGATGGGCATCAGTTAACAACAACATTGTATTCACTTCGAGAGGTTACCATGACAACAAAGTAAACCTCGAGAGCGAAGCTCGAGAGGTTTACAATTGTCAGGTAACCTCGAGAAGTTAATACAATGTTGTTGTTTAACTGATGCCCATCCATTGTCTTGTATAGTGTATGGGCATCAACTAAACAACACTGAATGTTTCTTGAGCACCGCTGTAAATAATTCACACACTTAATGACTGCTGTTGCAGTGCTTATGTCCCCCCCCTCACAACAGGAAGAAGCCCCGCTCGATCCACATTCCCCCTCTAACAGACAAGATTTTTTTTTTTTTAAATATGGGAAGACGCACCTTTTAGCAGTGCTGATGTCTTTCGGCAGAGATCTCACCACAGTGACCATTTCCGCATTGTGATCAGAATAGAATTCACCGCTGTGGCCATTTCCACAGGCGCTGAGCATTTCCTTACACGCATGTGCGAGGATGTTCCATGCTGTTGTACCATCGATGTGATGTACCGATGATGGTACAACAGCTAAACTATGTCACATCGATGGTACAACAACCCTGGTAAATGTTAGATTTTTACTGATTATAGGGTTCTAACATACACTATAATCAAGTTAATACATACTTAAGCTGAAATTAACAGCAATTATATCATCACAATCAGTACTGTAGATCATGGAAAAAAAGAATTCAAAGAGTGAATCATGACCATTTAGCTTCATGTTATGTAAGTGGCACTAGAGCAGGTCCTCCACTGTTAGTTGGGGGTATTTGAACCCACAGTACTACTCAGAGGGAAAAGTACTGCAAATTTTATTGACCACACAGGATGGCAACACTTTCCTGATCTGTGGTCCCATCTTGTGGAAAATCAACCGAACAAATCTGCAGTATGCAACATACAGCCTGTAAAATTAATGGGAATATCATAAATACACATGAACTAAAACTTCAAAGTAATCACACCTAAGATTTGCTTTAGAAACATATGAAGTGGTGCAACATTAGTAAGCAGTAACACACTCCAGGGTGTGTTGTTAATGTGGATCAACACACACCTCGTGTGCATTGTGAGGCATGAGGATGCATGCAGAGTTTCTACACAGAACCCGGTGTGTACATTAATCCTCAATAACTGCACACCCTGTAGTACATTGTTGCACTTTTTTTTTTGAACTTTAAAAAACCAAATACTCACCTGTATCCAGAAAAATTGCAAAATGTTAGAGTACAAATAATAGATCGAGAATTGCTTTTATGAATAGAAATGTCACAGATACATGCATGGTATGATCTGTGGCATTGTTTGTGCATAATACTGTATGTATGCTATAACATGCAGGCATAACCCATTCCAGCCCCATGGGTGTATCATGGCATTAATGCAAACCCCGGGTGCATTGTGAGGCATGATTGCTTGTCCGAGTGACTTCAACCAGCCAGGAAGTGCGTTAATGCCGTTATACTCCCATGGGGCTGGAATGGGTTATGCCTGCATGGAGATAATATTGAAATTAAGGGTGGTCAGCCATCTGGAAGAGAAGGAGCTGTAAGACATTCTGCAGTATGGCTTCACTCGGGGTCAGTCATGTCAAACAAACATGATCTAATTCTTTGATGAGGTGACAAGGGTGGTTGATCAGGGTGGGGCAGTAGACGTGGCCTACCAGAACATCTGAAATGCCTTCGACATGGTGCCTCACAAAAGACTGGGCAATACGTTGTGGAGTCTGGGGATTGGGCAGAAAATAACAAGATTGGTGGAGAGTTGGCTGACGAGTAGAAGCCAAAGGTTGGTGTTTCATGGGGTGCACTCTGGGGCAACAAATGTTAATAGTGGTGTCACCCAGGGGTTGGTATTGGGGCCCATTCAGTTTGACATCTATGTCACTGACATAGCAGAGGAGTTTCAGGGGAAGATATGCCTTTTAGCGAACAATATGAAACTCCACAACAGGGTGGACTCCAGGGTGTGTGTGTGTGTGTGTAGTTAATGAATAAGGATCTAAAATCATTGGAATGGTGGTCGGAAACATGGTAGCTAAAGTTCAGCACCAGGAAATGCACAGTGATGCAATTGGGGAGGATGAATCCAAATACCATGTACACACTAGGGGGTAGATGATGGCTGCACCCAAGCAGGAGAAGGATCTAGGAGTTATAAGCATTGATGACCTTATGGTGGGGACCCAGTGCAGCAAGGCAGTGGGCAAAGCTAGCAGGATTCTGGCAAGCATAGGGAAGTTGATAACCAGCACAAGGAGGGAGGTGCTGATGACACTCTACAGCTACATGGTTAGGCCACGCCTGGAGTATGGAGTACAGTTCTGGAGGCCCCATCCATGAAAAGACATAGCTGGCATGGGGGGAATGGGCAGATTCGATGGACCAGGAGGGTCTTTTTCTGACGATACATGTCTATGAATATATGAATCTTTCATTAATGCCCATTTTATAACATATTTATCAACATTACTGTACCATCAGCTACACTGTCCCCCACCCACAGAACTGTCAATAAGTCATGTGCAGATGGATTCATGCATAGATACATAGATACATAGACAGTGTCAGCAGATAAGGGCCTATGGCCCACCCAGTCTGCTCATTTGAGCTTGTAAGTTCACCTAGAAGTCTGTTGCCCCTTACCCCTGACCTTCAGAATTCCTTTTTGTCTAGCCCATGCATTCTTAAATCCTGTGATTGTTTCAGCCCCCACCACTTCCTCTGGCAGGGAGTTCCACTTGTCCACCACCCGTTCTGTGAAGAAATTCTTCCTCATGTTTCCTCTGAATTGTCCTCCCTCCAACTTCATCCCATGCCCTCTAGTCCTGGAACATTTTTTCACTTATAAATAATGTATTCCTGCACCCTATTCCTCCCGGTAAGATACTTGTATGTCTCTATCATGTCCCCTCTCTCCCTCCTCTCCTCCAGGGAGTACATATTCAAGTCCTTCAACCTGTCCTCATAGGACTTGTGATGCAATCCATGTACCATCTTTGTTGCCCTCCTCTGAAACTTCTCTAATCTATGTCCTTACATAGGTAAGGTCTCCAGAACTGTACACTGTACTCCTGTACTCACTAGTGTCTTGTATAGTGGAATTATGACCTCCCTTTTCCTGCTGGTGATGCCCCTGCCTATGCATCCCAGCATCCTATTTGCTTTACCTGCTGCCTTGTCACACTGTTTCCCTACCTTGAGGTCATGTTTGAAGATGGTGGTCATGCTGGACCAGCCTGAGTGAACTTATCCTGAACCTACCCTGTTTTACCGTTTTTATTGTTTTATTTTCGTCTTTTTAGAGGTTGTGAATGCTTTTTACCTCTCTCTTTTTGGTTAGTTTGTTGCTGCTGATCATTTCTCGGTCATTTTCCAGCATTTCATCGGTGTGTTGTGTGTGATCTATGGCCGAGTTTCGGCTTCAGTTTGGCCCTGACTCATCTCCTCGCATTTTCGTGTCCCGGTGCAGGCTGTGAGACAGGTTTTTTTTGGTGCCCCGCTGCACAGATTAGTGCCCCTTGGGTCCTGGCTCAGTGTTTTTTGCTGTTTCCTGATGTTGGATCCCTGGATGCACTAGATTGTAAGAAGCAGCGCACAATTGAAAGAACTGGCATCATTATCATCCTAGAGTACCATGAGTTGTGGGATCTGTCTTGTTAATATTGGCAGCTTTCTTCTTATTGGATTCAAGTTGCTTCATAGAAACATAGAAACATAGACTTTGATGGCAGATAAGGACCACTAGGCCCATCTAGTCTGCCCATTTCCCTACCTACAGGATAGGCCGCAGATCCTAGTTATCCAACAGCCTTTATCTTCCTGCCCCCCACAAGAATTGCCTTATGTCTGTCCCATGCATTCTTGAATTCTCCCACAGTTTTAGACCCCACAACTTCCTCAGGAAGGCTGTTCCATGCATCCACTACCCTCTCTGTGAAATAATACTTCCTCACATTGCCCCTGAATAGCCCTCCTTCTATCTTTAAATTGTGTCCCCTTGTTCTTGCAAGTCTCTTTTTCTGAAAGATGCTACCCTCTTGGACTTTGTTGATTCCCTTGAGGTACTTGAAAGTTTCTATCATGTCCCCCCTCTCCCTTCTTTCCTCAAGGGTATACATATTAAGGGCCTTTAGTCTCTCCTCATACGGCTTCTCTTGCAGACCCTGCACCATTTTAGTTGCCCTCCTCTGGACTGCCTCTATCCTGTCTATGTCCTTGGAGATGAGGTCTCCAGAACTGGACACAGTATTCCAGATGGGGTCTCACCAACTGTCTGTACAGAGGGATAACAACTTCTTGTTTCTGCTGCTGATGCCTCTCCCATGCATCCCAGTATACCCCCGGCCCTCCCTACTGCCTTCTCACATTGCTTGCTAACCTTAAGGTCATCTGATATGATTACCCCAGGTCCCTTTCCTGTTTTGTTGTTGTTACTACCTCCCACCCATTGTGTATTCTTCCCTGGGTTCTTGTTTCCCAGGTGCATTACTTGCACTTTTTGCATTGAATCCTAGCTGCTATACGTCTGACCATTCCTCCAACCTTGCCAAGTCCCTTTTCATCCTTTCCACACCTCCTGTGTATCAACCCTGTTGCAGATCTTTGTGTCATCTGCAAAAGGCATACTTTTCCTTCAGTCCCTCTGCAATGTCACTGATGAAGACATTAAAAGGACTGGACCCAATACTGAACCCTCATGCGTACCCACAAGTAACCGCCTCTTTCTTCAGAGTGGACTCCATTTACAATTACCTTCTGTGTCCTGCTGTCCAGCCAATGTTTTACCTAGGCTACCACCCTGGGACCCACTCCCAGGCTGGTTAATTTGACTATCAATCTTTTGTGGGGACTGTGTCAAATGCCTTGCTAAAGTCTAGGTAGGCCATGTCCACAGCCCCTCCCTGGTCTACTACTTTGGTCACCCAGTCAAAGAAATCTATTAGATTCATCTGACATGACCTTCCCGCTGTGAACCCATGCTGCTTGGATCCTGTGCTCCACTGACCTCTAGGTACTCAACTATTCTTTCCTTCAGAAGTGACTCCATCACTTTCCCTACCACAGAGGTCAGACTGACAGGTCTGTCGTTTCCTGCCTCTGTCTTGGTCCCACTTTTGTGAAGGGAAATCACATCCGCCTTCCTCCAGTCCTTGGGTACCACACCATCCTCCCATGATTTATTGAAAAGAGTAGCCAGTGGTTTCACTAGTTCCTTCCTTAATTCTTTTAGAATTCTGGGGTGAATTCCATCAGGACCCATTGCTTTGTCCACCTTCAGTTTTAGGAGTTCTTGCAGAACCCTTTCTTCTGTGAAAGGACTGGGATCGACCCCCCTATCAAGAGTGCTTCTGTTAATTGGATTAGGCACTTCTGCCTCCTCTTTTGTGAATACTGAGCAGAAATATTCATTCAGTATTCCTGCTTTTTCACTGTCCCCCTCTGCCCACCCACCGTTCATTCTATTCAGCCTCACTATCCCTCCCTTTGTCTTTCTACACTCGCTGATGTACCTATAAAAGGTTTTATCCCCCTTCTTAACTGAGTCGGCTATCTTTTCCTCAGTTTGGGCCTTTGCTATTCTGACTTCCCTCCCTGCTTCTTTCTGCCTTAACTGGTACAGCTCTCTGTCCTGCTCCTTCTGTGTTTCCTTATACTTCCGGAATGCTATCTTTTTCTTCCTGACTTTCACAGCCACCTCTCTTGAGAACCATAGTGGCTTTTTCTTTCGTTTTGATTTGTTTATTTGCTTCAACCTGATTGCTATTACAGTACCTTTCCTGGGACTATATTGGAACTTGTACTGAGCTTGGGGCAGCGGGGCCAGTGTCTTGTGCTGGGTGAGGGAGGCCTGTATCCCCCCACCCCTTGTGCCTGGGTGATTCTTGGTCATACTGCCCGGGACCGAGTGGGAATCACCTCATTTGTCTCTGGGGAGCCGGAGACATTTTGTGGGGGGCTCCTACGTGATCCCGGTGTCAGTCCCATTGGTCTGGCATCAGAGTGTCTGCAGCTGTGGGTCTTGGGCAGCGTGTGAAGAGCCTGATTAGGTAGGTTAGGGGTGGGGGGGTCTTTACTCTTTGTTTTGGTATACGCACATTCCTGGCCTTGCTTAGGGTCCCCTTGCTCTTTTTCATTATATCGTATTGAGACTGTGTGTATCAGCTATGGATTTATAACTTTTGGAGCCAGATGGAGCAGCCATAAACTCTTTCTTGGATTCTTGGAGTGAACTTTGACTTTCACTGGATCTTCTACCTTCATTTTTGAGGGAGAGTGTGTTTGGGCAGTGAGAGTGCCTCAACCTTTTCTGTATTTGGATTTTGTTTTTGATGTTTGTTTTATTTTGAGCTATTTTTTTTTTTAATTTCTGTAAGGGAGAAATGTGTGATTTGGGTGGGTTTCTAGTTTAAAGTCCTATTGAGTATATTGGGATTCAGAATAGTTACTTATAAGTAAGAAAGACCATATTGTGGTGTTTTAGTGGTTTGCTTGTGGTATGTGCCGGTTAGCTCCCCCGGTCGTGCGTTACTTGTCGTCCTCTTTTCATGCCCTCCACCCGTTCTCCTCCCATCACCATTTTCTAGCTACCAGCACTGTCGGGTGTTTTGTATTACATGTATGCAAGATGGGGCGGTGGGAAGGGGTGCTCAGACATTGGAGGGTGAAGGAGTGGTCCTCTCATATAGGGTTGGTTAGGTCTAGAAGATGCCCTGAGGCAAAATGGAGCCTGGAACGTGATAATCCATGTCAGTCCCTATACCCAAGGGCACCATCTTTTTTGATGGGCAAGTGGATGGGATGGCCCAGGAACCCCATCCAACCCGGGTGGTGTTATGCAATGCCAGATCTGTTAAGAATAAGTCTGCTGTTAGTGCTGACTTTATTGGAACAGCTGATCTGGCTTACATGACAGAGACCTGGCTGGATAGAAATGCTGGCTGCATTTTGGAGGCAGCAATTCCAGCTGGGTACTTGGTAAAACACCACCTGAGATTGGACTGCGGGGGAGGTAGCAGTCTGTTTCAAGACTGGGTTGGGCCTCACTAGTGTGCCAGTAGAGGAAGCTGAATCCTTTGAGTGTACTGCGGTAGCTGGTTTGGATTGCAGGATAGCTCTCGTCTATCGTCCACCCAGGGACGAAAAGCGATTTGTGCAGGAAGTGGCAGACTTTGCCGCTGACATGGCATTGGAGGAACTCAGACTGATGGTCCTTGATGACTTCAATACCTGGGTCAATGATGAATTCTTGCCTTTTGGTCAGCACTTCCTCCAGCTGCTGACATCGCTGGGCTTCACATAGATTGTTTCTTCAGCTACCCATAATCATGGTCACTCTCTGGATCTGGTTTTCCTCCTGGGGATTGAGGCCTCTGATTTGAGGGTGGAACCTATCAGTTGGTCTGATCATTACACCGTGAGTGCAAACTTTTGTGCTCACCTTCATAGGTCTGCCCTTGTGGAGATGGTCAGTTACCGCCCTTTACGAGACATGTACCCTGAAGATCTGATGGCGGTGATTGACTGCTTGGAGTTTCCAGTTGCCACCTCGAGTCCAGAGATGATGATTCTGGCCTATAATCAGGCCATTTCCTCAGTTCTAGACTTGATAGCTCCTGTCCATGTTCTTCCCCTCCTACTCCACCCTCGTCCCCTTGGTTTGATGGGTCCTTGAGGGAGTTGCGGTGAGTGGGACGAAGGTTAGAACATAGCTGGCGGATATCTGCTCTGGAGGTTGACCACCTTAGTTTGGTGGAGTATTACCAGCACTACCAATCAGCAATCTCCCATAAGAAGGCAGAGTTCCTGTCCAAGGAGATTGCTGTCACTCATAATCGACTAGCTCAGCTCTTCTGAACTGTGGACAGGTTGTGCAACCCAACCTGTCTGCAGCTCCGTCGAGCTTTTTCACAAAAAGAGTGTGATGAGACTGCTCTATTCTTTGCGAATAAGTTAGCCAACATCAGATCAGAGATCCACTTGACTCGTTCTAAGGGGGATGCCGTTGGTCAGCTTTTGGTCATGATACCCTGTGTCTCCTGGAGTACTTCTGACCTGCCGGAGTTCGAGGATATTATGTGGATTGTCCAGGGGATGCACCCTACATGCTGTAGTTTAGATCCGGGCCCAACTTCCCTGATTTTAGGTTGTTTTGAGATCTTTGGCCCATTTCTGGCTAAAAATAATCTGGTGCTTCTTGGAATCGGGTGAGTTTCCAAGCTCCCTGAAGGAGGCGGAGGTGACACCCCTACTGAAGAAAGCTTCATTGGACCCAGATATTTTTGCTAACTACAGATCGATCTCGAACCTTCCCTTTGTAGGCAAGGTTATAGAGAAAGTAGTGGCAACCCAGCTGGAGAACCATTTGACCATCCATAGTATCTATGAACCTCTCCAGTCGGGTTTTCGTAAGAGGCACAGTACTGAGACTGCTCTGGTTTGGGTGCTCAATGATCTTCTGATGGCGAGATATTGGAGAAACTGTTCTATTCTGGTACTGCTTGATCTCTCTTCAGCTTTTGACACTGTAGACCATGGGGTTTTGCTCGACCACCTGGAGTACATCTGTGGCTTGTCAAGTACAGTGCTCAGATGGTTTACATCTTTCCTATCTGGTAGAACGCAGTGAGTTGTGTCTGGGATTTTTTCCTTCAACCCTTTCTCGTTGCCATTTTGGGGTTCCCCAGGGCTCGGTGCTGTCCATCATGTTGTTTGCAGTGTACATGCCACCCCTTGAAGACATTGTAAGATGTTATGGGCTGAGGTTTCACTGCTATGCTGATGATACCCAGCTCTACCTGTGTTTTGCTGTCGATCAGGTTAATGCTTTTTCAGTATTTAATAACTGCCTCGCTGAAATCCATGATTGGATGAATTCAAGCTGGTTAAAGTTGAACGCAGGAAAGACTGAGGTTATGGTAGTGGACCTGGGTCACAGGATAGATGGTTGAAGACTGACCAGCCCTCTGATTTATTTCTGGGAGGCAATCAGATCCTTACCTCAGAATGGGTGCGTAACCTGGGAGTGATACTTGACAATGGGCTGACCCTTCGTCATCAGGTGTCAGCAGTTGTCATGTTAGCCATTTACCATCTTAGGAACATTGTCAGGTTGAAACACCTTGTTCTGTCCAGTGATCTGCCGGTGTTGGTCCATGCCTTCATGACCTCCTGCCTTGACTACTGCAACTCCTTGTACTTAGGGCTTCCTGGGGTTGATATCCATCATTTGCAACTAGCAGAATGCTGCAGTGCAATTGTTGACAGAGGTATCCAGAAGGTCACATATTACCCCTGCATTGCGCGATCTGCACTGGCTGCTCATTCAGTGGTGGAGCATCTTTAAGGTAGGTCTATTGACCTACAAAGTCCTACATGGATATGGTTCTGAATACTTGAAAGAGCTTCTGATTCCTTACAACCCTGTGCGACAGCTCCACTCAGCTGTCGAGGGGTTGCTGGAGGTTCCGAGGGTTATTTTGAAATCTTCTGGAGCCTGGGCTTTTATGTTTATGGCCCTAACCCTCTGGAACATTCTGCCCCATCAGCTTCGAGAATATACAACCGTGGGAGGCTTTAAGCAGGAATTTAAGACTTATCTGTGGAGACAAGCATTTTTATGAACCAATATGAGTGATATTATGATTTTAATGTTTATTTTAACTTTATTGTTTGGGATCTTTGTTAAGTGTGTACAGCGCCTTGGTAATTGAAAGGCACTTACTAAATAAAATTTCATTATTTATTATTATCAGAGATGATAACCCCAAAATCCATTTCCTGTTTGGTGCATGCTATATCCTCACCCCCCCCCAAATGATATATTGTGCCAGAGTTTTTGTGCCCCATATGCATTATCTTGCACTTCTTTGCATTGAATTTAAGCTGCCAAACCCCTGACCATTCTTCAAGTTTCTGCAGGTCCCTTCTCATTCTGTCTACACCTTCTGGTATCTCTACTCTGTTACAGAGCTTTGTGTCATCAGCGAACAGGGAAAATCTGCCTTCTAGGGCCTGCGCAGTGCCACTGATGAAGATGTTAATAGAAATGAAAGGTAAGTAATTTAGTAATTGTGACACACTAGCATCAGATTTAAACCCCTGTGTAACTGTACATGTTCATATGGTATATTGTCTACTTACTCATGAACAGTAAAATCATCACTTTGCGGACTATCCGCGTAAATGCACTCATAATATGATGTCTCCAATGAGTCCCTATCAAGGCAATTGGCATGAAAGTCAGGTAGCAAGGTGATACAGTTATGCTCAGTTCCCTGCATTCGCTGAGTTATATCAACATAGTAGTCACAGCATATATTCTCAACCCTGGTGTGCATGCGTTCACAATTAGAACAGCTACACCTGTTGAAATTTTCAACAAGAAAGTTTTAAAATTCATATTAGAATTAAGATGTATCATTCCAGTCATTGAGTATTACTTACTTGGTATTACTTGGTATGAAAGGACAGAAGAAGGCCAGAGCCCATCGAAACTGTTCTCCACACTATGTGGGGCATTATTTATCTATTATCCCTCAACCAAACATCTAATTTGTTTTTAAAGAAAGTGGCACTAGTTGCCTCTACCAATTCTTGTGGCAAGGTGTTCCATACAATGGATGCTCTTATTGGAAAAAAGTTTCCCTTTTTGCTAGATTTATAAGTTTTTACTTCAAGCTGTTTATTATGCAGTCTCGGAACATGTCTCCTTTGGAGACTGTTAGACCACATTTTTCCATTAGATCTGGTGAATTTATTAAATTAAAAACCATAAGCATATCATCTCTTAATCTTCTAGCTTGAAGAGAGAAGAGACCAGTAACTTTTAATCTGTTCTGATAATCCAAGTTTATTAATCTTGGAATCATTCTAGTTACTCTCCTTTGAACCTGTTCAAGAATGGCTATGTCTTTTTTTTGGTTTGGATTCCAGAAAGGGAAGCCATAGTCTAGATACGGTCTAATGTATGCCCTATACAATGGAATAAGGCATTGTTCAGTGCGATTAACAAAAGTGCATTTTATTTGCCTCAAAAGTATGTTGGTCATGCAAGCAGTTCTAACACAGTGATCATTTGATGTAAGTTTATTATTAACATATATCCCTAAATCTTTTTCACAATTTGATGAGTGAAGTGGTAGTCCGTTTATATGATATATTGTTTTTGGATTATTTACACCGAAATGCACTACTAAACATTTGTCTTGATTAAACTGCATATGATTTTCATTTGCCCAAAGTGTTAATTTTTCCAAATCCTTCTTTAATGTAGAAATATTTTCTTGATTATTAACCTTGCCCCCCAATTTAGTATCGTCTGCAAATTTAACTAAGAAGTTATTTGGCCCTGTTTGTAAATCACTGATAAAGAGATTAAACAATGTTGGTCCCAAGACCGACCCCTGTGGTACACCACTTGCCACACTACCCAAATCAGACAAGATATCATTAATTCTGACTCTCTGAGAACGACTTGTCAACCAGTTTAAAGTCCAGTTGACAATATCAGGTGACAAACCTAGATTGTGCATTTTAGTAATGAGTTTTTCATGTGAGACTTTATCGAAAGCTCTACTAAAGTCCAAAAGAATTACATCAGTAGGGATACCCACATCTAGTAGAGTACTTATATTATTGAAAAAAGATATCAGATTGGTGGTGCAGGAATACTTGGGAGTAAACCCATGCTGATTTGAATCATGCATTCATAATTTTTTACAATCTTGATCTATTAGAGACTTCATTACTTGTTCCATTAATTTACTAGCCACTGAGGTCAGGCTAATTGGATGATAATTTTGCACAGAACCTCTATTGCCTTTTTAAATATGGGAGTAACTATTGCTGAACGCCAATCATTTGGTACTATGCTTTCTTGAAAGGATTTATTGAAAATAATTGACAAAGGTATAGAAATATTTATAGAGGTTTTGATCAGAAACCATGGATGAATACTGTCTGGGCCCAGACTAGTATTTTTTTTTTGTTTTTTGATAGGCTGTATAATGTCAGTTGGATAGAACCTATGACAATCTACGTGGTGAACTTTAAATGTACTAATAGGTGATTTTTGAGAGAAGACAGAACAAAAGTACTTATTAAAGTGATTTGAGGTTTCTATATCTGATAGAGTAGAGCCATTGGTTATAATGGGACCAATGGTCCTTGATACACCTTTTTTTACTATTTATATAGGAGAAAAGAGATTTGTGACAGTCTTTTGTGTGAGCTAGTTTAAATTCTTGCTTATTTCTTGCCAATTTAATAGATTTTTTTAAGTTTTTCACAGATAGTCTGTATTTATGTAATATAGTAGTTTTAAATGGAACAGAACTATTCTTAAGTTTCCTAAAAAAGTTTAATTTTTATTTTAATCTGATTTTTAATTGTCTTGTTGAACCAAGGGGGAAGTTTTCCTTTGTTATTAAATTTTCTCTTAGATGGAATAAAGGTATTTTCCAAATAATGTACAATGTTTTTAAAAAAAAGTCCCAAGCTTGTTGTGTTGTACAATTAAGAAGATTAGATTCCCAGTTTATGTTTTGTAAGTATTCATTAATTTTAGAAAAATGTGCTTTGTTACAATTTTTTGTATAGTATAACTTCCTTTGTGTAGTTTTAAACTGTTGAATTTCAAAAAGAATAGAAGAATGATCACTGGTCCCAAGTGGATCCCAAATTTGTAAATTGCTAATTTGTTGCTCTATGTTAGTAAATAATAGATCCAAAATATTAGGACCTCGAGTGGGTTCAGTAACAAGTTGTTGTAATCCAGTACTAACTACCACATCTATTAGTCCTTTCTCAGCATAGGCCTGTCCTGAGAATGAGTCCCAGTTAATATGAGGGAGGTTAAAGTCACCAAATATTACAGTATCTTGAGATTCTGAAAAATGTGTAATTTCTTTAAACATATCAGTTGTGTAATCTGAATTTGCAGATGGAGGTCGATAGATGTTATCAATAGTTATATAGGACTGCTCCTTCAATAAGATTTAAACCCATATACTTTCCAAAGGAAAGAGAGAACACATTTCAAATAAAGAAATATCATTTCGTATGTACATACAAACTCCACCGACTTGCTTATCTAATCTGTTTTTATGATATAATTTACAACCTGGAATTTCTCTGGACCAAATTGAGGATGCATCCCACCAAGTTTCAGTTACTCCCACCACACCTATATTTAAAGTTTTACATTTGGCTTCGAGTTCTAATTTGAGTTGGTTTAAAGATCTTGCATTCAAAGCTAGGAATTTACATTTAGTTGTAATAGTATTTTGGTAAGTATTCAGAGACTTGGGAATAGACCCATTCTTCCCCATTGTTTTTAGTTTAAACAATGATTTATTATTTTAGTGATACTTTTCCCCATAAGTGTACTACTCCTACAACTGAGATGTAAACTGTCCCAGCAAAACAAAGAAGAACGATCTGAAAATGATTCCCAGTGGGTAATACAGGGTATATCCTGCTTAAAACACCACTTTCTCAGCCATTCATTTAGGGCTTTGATTTTCTGCGTCATGGTAGATGTTGATCTCGGGACAGGTAGAATTTCAGATATACATACACAGCATCCCCTATCAAGTAACAGGTTACATAATGCCACATAGTCCTGTTGTAACTGATTAAATGGGGTGTTGTTTATATCATTAACACTGGCATGTATGATAACCAGTGGATTTTCCCCCGCATTTTGTAAAATTTTAGGCATCATGGAGGTAATGTCAGACACCCTGGCCCCATGGAAGCGAGAGCAAGTGCGGTTGCTCTTGTCACTATTGCATACCGCCCTGTCAGTGTGCTTAATGATTGAATCTCCCAGGACTAACACTTGTTTTGAGACAGTAGGGGTACAAGAATCAGAAACAGGTGATTGTTTAACACACTCTGGAGTGATTAACTTAATAGGTATTGATTTGGTAGCTTGAGACTTACTAGGACAAGTATTCATGGGCAGTAACTCCTTATTGAAAAGTGTTTTTGAACCATTATTATCAACAAAGGGTGATGCACAGGATAAATCATGTAGCACTTCATTATCTGATACAGTCAATTGCTCAAACTTATTACGAGTTTCAATAGGGGAACTATTGTGTATTTGACCACCCCTCCTTTTTTGAAGTGGCTTTGTGACAATGGTCCTGTCATCATTATCATGAGAAGAGGGCGGATAATCATCCACCTTATAAGAGGGGGCAGAGGCAACAGGTATACTAGTACTAGTCGTTACAATTGTCTCCTCATCAGGAGGCATAGAAATGCTACCTAAATGTGAAGGAAATTGTTCATTAGAATGAATTTGTTCATCCATAAGATCAATTTAACTTTCCAATTCCCTAATATCAGTAGAAACTGGTTTAATATTAAGCAGAAACGCTATCTCTTCTTCAAGAGTAGTAATCAGATGGCAATTAGCACATACATACTCGCTCCCATACTTTCCCTCACTACACATCAAACATTGCATACACTTACTAAGTTCTTTTTCCATTGTTAAAGGTGTATATTTACTAAGTAGAAGATATGCTAAAATTATCTTATCCAAGTTTGTCTAATGCCAGCAGTTTCAGTGTGCCCAGCGGACACAGCAGACGCGAGTAAATACAAATGTACCTTCTTTTAGTTAGCTGCTTTCTGATCTACAAGCAAGGCAAGCAACAGGAAGTTGTAATTTGAGTCACCTGCTTTTATAGTGTCTAAGCCTCACCCCCAATTTAGCTCTCTCTCCTCCTACTGGTTTAGCAAAGTAAGTTGATACAGTACCCCTCACAGCACAGAACATACACTGACTTTCTTTCTTTTCTTTAATTTTTTTAACCCTAAATAAGACCCCTTCTACTTCTAATAAAGTATCTGTCTTGCTTAATCTCAACAGACACTGACTCCTGCTGAGATATTAGTGTTAAATTAATAAGAAAATGTAGCTTCTTTCAGTCAGCTGCTTTCTGCTCTACAAGCAAGGCTAGAGTATTGTTATAAATTTAGCAAGCATGATTCAGAACTAGAATATATCATTCCAGTTATTCAATATTGCTATACAAATGTAAATCCAGTAGGAAGAGTTCATGTGACATGTTAATCACACTAGAAATTAAAGTGTAACATGGGGTAATGTACTGCAATGTGGATCAGCATGTCAAATCAGATTGGAGCAATTATGATACATTACTTATATTTAAAAAATAAATCATGACCTGGGATTAAATTAACAGTCAGTTAATCACAAAGTAGGGGTGGACAGTAGCACGAGGGCAGTCGAGTGCCACATTGCCCCTTAGGGGTGATTAACTGACTTTTTAGTTCCTCTCCTCTCTGGCATACCTGGTCTGCTCCCCATGTCCTGCATCATGGTGGGATTCCAGCCACCATCCATCTCTACTGCACTAGAGTCGTCACCCTTGAACTCCTGTGGCTTACCCCTCACAGTGGGGTGGTGGGGAGCCCCCAATTCCTCACCCTATTCAGATCCAGTCTGAGTGCAGCATCAGTGCCAGCGATCGTGCAGATGGCCAACAAGCTGCATGATCAGGTGCCATCTTTTTCTCACTTTTCTTGTCCCTGAAGCTGGAGGCGTGCAATGATGCTGATGGAGGGGAGCGCGCATGCGTCCACATGTGCTCCCTCCAGGCATCTGCCCAGGCTCCTCCCCAAATTCTGCATGGTGCCCTGCCCCCAGCCTCTACCAGGGGGCAAACAGGCACTGACTGTTGAAGACCCCCCTCCCTGAAGAAGGAGAGCAGTCCATTAGACGCGCAATCTTTCTCAACCCCTGCCGACACCTGGTGGCCCATGCTCATTCCTGAACATGGGTTGCCAGTGTAGTGTGAGGTAAGGTGTCTAACGCCTCAGCCCTCAGTGCCACTGGGCTGAAAATTTACTGTCTTTTAATGTAACTCCTGGGAGTGTCTTATTGGTATTATAAAAATTATTCCCCAAAACAGTGTACAAAGTGCACTGTTTGAGTGATTTCATCATTGAAAGAGAGATTATTAATAAAATAATTCTTCCACCAACAGTTTAAGAATTCTGGTTCTCAATTAGAATGCATAATTCCAGTCATTCAGCAGGGCTATAGGATGGAATGTGGACAGGAAGAATTCATGCACCATGGTGATCAGGCTGTTCATGACAGTATAACATGGATTAATTATAGGCTGCCGGAATGCTAACAGCCAATCAGATCACGTCTCTGAGACCTTTTTTATAAGTAATGTAAGGGCAGCGAGCTTTTGGGTCAAATAATACATTCTTGAAGGTAGTGTCCCACACTGGTGTCAGATCTCCCACCCAATAGTGACAACTCAATTTTACATAAGGTACTGGAACCACACCTGTCACCGATTACAGTCCACATATGTACTTTACCACAGTCAAAGGTAGTCTAGTGGTACACCCAACACCACCCCTCCCCGGTACTCACACACACACCACTATCACTCCTCAACACCCACGGCAAAATTACCGGCCGTCAATGAGAAGCACAGCCCTCCTCACACTGGGTGCCTGAGAGGAGAAGGGGTTGGATGGGAACAGTAGCTTGACAGTGACTGGTATCATGTAGATACATGGACAGATATCAGTTTCAATTTGTCACTATTGGATGGGAGATGGAGCACTGAAGTAGGACAGTAACATTGGTAAAATATTATGTGCCATATAGGCATTTTGATCGAGCACAAGGGTGTGATACTACCTTCAGCAGAATAACAAATTACATATCAGGATTTTACATGCGCTGCAACATTATTTATGGCAATCAGATGCATTACTATATAATGCTGCATGACACAAGCCGATAGAAACTTTTAGATTTTGCATAACAGCACGATGTCTGTTTCAATGCATGGCTATACTACCCAAAATAGCAACTGGCAGAAAATAATCATAAGTCTGAGTATTATGGAAAATAGCATAGTTCATACAGAGTATAAAAAAACTGTACAGAAACTAAAAAACATGGTTAAGAAAGCCAAAATGAAAATGAAATTCAAATTGGTGCGCACCAAGGATGGATATAAAGCACTTTTTTCCTATTTAAATAATAAAAAGGGTAATTCCAGAATGGCAGGGCCACTTATACACAATGGTAATATTGTGCAGTTAGATACTGATATAGCCAATCTTTTTAACATTTACTTTTGCTCAGTCTTCTCAAATAAAAGTTCTTATGCCCCCCAAGTTGATCCCAGGGCATGTCCAAAATCAAGTTACATTTATAACATCACCGCTTCAGATATTACCCTTCTCCTCAAATCTTTAAAAAAAAACTACTAGTCCAGGGCCTGATCTACCATCTCCCAACAACCCCCACCTGCATACTCCCTAAGAGGCACAGACCCAAGACTACTCCACATCCCATATATGCGCACTACCAAGGGGCAGGCAGCTTTTAGCTACAGAATACCACAGATCTGGAACGCCCTACCTATCCCCATAAGACACGCACAAAATCCCTATCAGCGATCCCGACTACTCAAGGCACATTTCTCCTCCAGCTGCTCCTGTCTAAGCTAATGTAATCAATCTCTCATTCTGAATTGTAGTTATAAGTTTCGTTCATGATTTTTGTATTGTACCACACAGCTATCTCCTGTATGTAAACTCCCGGACCTAAGGATCCAGGCGTACACTTTTACTATATCAAAATTGCTATTGTAATGCACTATTTTCAATGTAATGCACCGGACCTCGGCCCCCAGGTCGCAACTGGAATCGAGCATGTTGCTCAGTATGCCTTCCTGGTAAATCTCGTAAATGAATAAATAAATAAATAAATAATCAGTGCTAGATTTCTTAATGAAACCTCTGAAGCAATATCAATTCCATTAAAAATAATAATTAATAGATCCTTACAGAAAGGTGAAATTCCTGCAGACTGGTTAACAGCATCTGCAACCTTAATACACAAGAAATGTAGTAGGTCTAATTCTTCAGAATTATAGCCCCATAAGCCTTATGTCGATTGTCTGTAAAACTATGGAAAAGACAATAAAATCATTACTTGAGAAAGAAATTAGGAAATTAAATATTGAAGACATTACGCAGCATGGGTTCAAAGCTGGGTATTCCTGCACTGCAAATGTGTTATCATTTTACAATAGTATTAGTCAGGGTCTAGATAACAAACAACTGCTGGATTTTATTTTGCTGGATTACAGCAAGGCCTTTGATAAGATCCCTTATGGCCATCTCATTAAAAAATGGAAACTTTAGGTTTTTCCTATCATTTAATAGGGTAAACACATGGCTAACCAGTAGAACCCAGAGAGCCATCATAAATAACTGCTTTTCAGATATTGGTGCTGTCACTAGTGGGGTCTTGCAGGGCTCGGTTCTTGACCTCATCTTGTTCAACATCTACATTAGTGGCATGCAAATTAGCACCAAAAACTGTCCAAATTTTCCGATGACTCAAATCTTGGGGGTTTGGTGGATAACACATAAAATTCTGACTCACTCAAATTAGATTAACAAAAAATTTAAAAATGGGCCCTTGACAATAAAATGGAATTTAATATTGACAAATGTGTGGTTTTGCATTTTTGGACACATAACCCACAAAACAATTACTATATAAATAATAGTTTGCTTAAATCTACCAAGTTCAAGTTTATTGCAGGATAGACTCCGATGAGCAAGCTCATTCACAAGGAGGTCCTGAGGCACATACACATACAGTTCGCAATTACATAGACAGGAGATATAAAATGTAGAACAACAAAGAAAAAAATATATAATACAAGAGGTGTACACAATAGAAGTCCTTATGCTATATATGCAGTACATTCCAGCTTTAACCAACAAGGAAAGGGACTTGGGCATATTGGTTAATTCCAGACTTAGATCCACTGATCACTGTATAAAAGTGGCAAATACGACTAATGGGTTACTTGGGCAAATTCAGCACTCCTTCATTACAAGAACTGAACAATGTCTGATTCCTCTTTACAGGGCATGTGTCAGACCTCTCATTGACTATGGGTCTCCATTCTGGAGCCCTTATCTTATGGGAGATACTGACCGACTAGAGAGGATCCAAAGACGGGCAACCAGGATGGTCCCGAGACTAGCAAATAGCCCCAATCATACCAGACTCCAGACTACAGGCTTAAACTCACTGCAAAATAGAATAATTAGAGGGGGCCTACTCTTAGTATATAATTTATTGAAAAATCCAGATCTTATGAACAAGTGTGGACTTACTTCTAACACCAGGTGAATTGTCCCTAGACACCATACTAAGCAACTCATTGACCCTCAAGCTGGAACCAACCTTAGACTTAACTTCTTTTCAGTGAGGGCACCTAGACTCTGGAATAAATTACCACAGGAATTGGTCAATTCTGGTAGTACTGATGCATTTAAAAATGGTCTCGACTATTGGCTAAACCAGAACCACATAATATAATTTGCCCACATTCTGTGGGGGAAAATCTAGATGGGCCTTGGCCTTCTTTTTTCCTATAAAACCTAGTAAACCTAGTAATCTATAGAAAACTGAGTATAGGGACTGAATAATAACAATAAAGAACTTAGAATGTCACTATTATGCAAGAAGCAGAAACTGTCAGTCTTCATATGCCACTTGCAAACAGCGTGGCCAATGGCAATAACAGGTGTGATATCTATCTGACTGTGACTCAGGTGAAATGAAATAGAAGTCATTCATAACATAAAGGTTTTCATGTTGGCTCACGCTTGCGTGCCAGCCAACATCTTGCGGTACTGGCAGATTTGGAGGCGCGGTCACGGTTGGGTGAATGCAGGGCACGCATCAGTAGCTGTGTCCCTCATTCCCCAATAAGCCAGCAGCAGGTGCTGACATCATGCATCCCTAATGTGGCCACCAGATCTAAGAAAAGGTCTGCTACAATGAGAGTGAAGCTCTCATGCAGCGGGACCACAACACTCCTCCGATGTGCATGCAACATGGTGGCAGTGACTGCCGCCACCTCCTGTCACAATGCCGATGGGGGAGCCCACTCCCTGTCAGCATAATGACCCCCTCCCATTTAAAATGCATGCTGAGGGGGTGCCCAATCCCCCTCGGCATCATGCCTCCCCTGAAGAGTTTTTCTTTGCCAATGGGGGTCCCAACTCGTGGTGTTTATACCCATCCCCGCTATTTTTTCCGATGGGGAGCCCACCCCAGTCAGCATTATGTCTCCCTCCCACCTTTTTTGTGTGCCGAAGAGGTGCCCAATCCCCTCGGCTCATGCCCCCCCTTCGGTATGTGCCGACGGGGATGCCCAATCCCCTGTCGGCTACAGCATCCCCTCCTCAAAACATTTAGGTGGCATGCTGGGAGCCCACCCCAGTGTGCCAAATCCCATGCAAAAGAAAAACCATCCCACAATGTTTTTTTTAACCCTGTAAAAAAGAAAATGGTCCCTCGTAGTCTCCCTGCTCCCCCCACAACTCACGCCCACCCTCTGTGCACCCTGCCTCCCCACACCCCCCTCACCCCATACTTACCTCTGGAGTCTGCTGCAATGATCTCCAGTGTACCAAGAACACATCTGCCCTCTTCAAAGCCGACCGCAAACTGAGGAAATGCCGGTAAGCTGTATAATGGCATAAATAGGGTTTTTTCAACTTTGGTGCATATCTCAGACATTTTTGGGAATTTTAGCACCAAATTTTCAACATGGGGTTATTGGGACCCCTCTTCATGAGTTCAGGCACTGTCATGGCATTATTTGGTCCCAAAAGGTGATTTCATGGTCACTGTGTGGAATCACCTTTTGGGACCGATTAACGAAACGATAGTGCCACTGTTCATGAGGGGTGCTCTCAAAAAGCCTATGTTGCAAATGTGGTGGGAAAAATCAAAAAAATGGCTGTTTTACTTCATTAATTTGTAATATTTTCACTTCAGAGTTTCAAAATTGGCATTTTTCCACACCTCCTTATGAACGGTACAGCTGTCATTTTACATATCCTGGCAAAATGTGTTTTCCACGTCTAGCGCAGAATAGCGCTGTTGCTGTGCGAAATCAGTTTTCAGGACAGTTTGAGGAAATGATGGTGACACTGTTCATGAGCAGAAGTCCTAAAATGCCTATGTTGAAAATTTGGTGACGAAATTCCATAAAATGGCTGTGTTACAAGTCTGCGTTGAGCAGTTTCCACACACCCTTGTAACTTCACAAATTTGCAATATTTTCATGCCAAATTTTCAACACTGGCATTTTTTCACACCTCCTTATGAACAATATAGCTGTCATTTTTCACATCCTGCCCTAAATGTGTTTTCACACCTGTGGTGCACAATGGCGTGGTCACTGCGAAATCAATGTTTTAGACAGATTAACAAAATCACAGTGCCACTGTTCGATCCCAAAATGCCTGTGTTAAACATGTGGTTAAAAAAATTCCAAGAATAATTGGGTTATGGACGTGTGTTGCACAGTTTCTATGCATACTCATAACTTCACCAATTTTTCATATTTTCACTCCAGATTTTCAACGTTGCCATTTTTTTTACATCTCCTCATGAACAATACAGTTGTCATTTTCCACATATTGCCCAAAATATGTTTTTGTCCCTGTGTTGCCAAATGGCATAGCCGCTGTGCAAAACCACCTTTCAGTTAACAAACTGATAATGCCGCTTTTCATAAGGTGGGCTCACAAGCAGCCCATGTTGAAAATTTGGAGTGAAAATACCAACACACGCCTATCGTGTTAGGGTTTCCAGCTGTAGCACCCCACCCTGTAGAGACTGACAGGTGTCAGGGGTGTGACTTGGGATCATCGGATGTAATGCTCATGCCATTCCACCCCCACCCCCACCCTACAGCCAGTGACAGACATCGTGGTGAGCCTTGCACAGTTCGGCTACAAAGTTCACCTCATTCTCCTATACTGCACCCACCTCAGCATATTTCCTTATGGAATGGGGTAAGTATAATGCCCAAAGACCCCAAAGCACACCACGACACTTGTAAGTGTCTACAGGGTAGGGTGAGGTACAGTGGCATGCGCGTTATAGCTGATGACCCAAAGGCACACCCCAATGCCTGTCAGTCTCTACAGGCTGGGGGTGGGGTTGGCATCACTTCAGTACTTCACTGTCATTCCTATTATGTGTCTCTAACTTCCGCACTATCAATGCCAGTGAGAGTGAGACAACATCTGGCATTGACAAATGCTTGTTGGATGTTGTTATGATGCTACACAGCAGTCACTTAGTTATTTTTTCTCCAATAAATTGCTTAAGAAAAGGAAAACACAACATGAAATATAGTGGCTCCTTATGTCATTTAGCAAGATGTAAGGCATCAAGGCTGATGGCCAGTAATGTGAAATACATTATGTTGACCAAATGTTTGTACTGTCAGCACCATTCAGTGAGCTTATAAAAGCAAAACCTGGAGGGCAGTTTACAGTCAGAAGCAGGCTGAGTTGACAGGCCTCTTGCCAACATCACTGATAGTAACACAACACATACCAGCAGTTATGCTACCTAGGACTGAACATTGAGATATGACCATTATAACACACAACAAATGCAACTGCAGTTTACTACATATAAAGGAATAAAAATCACACTGCACAGAGTACTATAGGCTGAGGGCCTCTCCCTCTGCAGTTGTGTACTGTGAGAGGCACCATTTATAGGCTTTCATGTAACAGATTATCAGTTGAAAAAAATATGAAGGAAACACTAAGTTCATGGTTGTAAAGTTAGGTGGAAAAGGAATAATTTCATGCTGTTTAGCAGTTAGTGCTTGTTTGGTAAATATATAGCACACCAAATGAACTGTACTGCCAATTCAAGCTTTCTAGAAGACATGAATTGCTAGCAATAGAAATGGGAGATCACAGGCACATGACTCAACAGGGCAGTTTTTGTAACTAAGTGAACTACAGCCTGCACTGTGACTGCACAGCTGTGGCACTCCCTATCAAGTTATGTTTTCATAAAGAGCCATCATTTATAGCCTTGGAATAAAGAAGTAAAAATTAGAATACTAAGTAAACAAAGGAGATAATTGCTGTAAGTTATGGGAAATATTAATAATTAAAAGCAATTTAGGAATTACTGTTGATTTGACAACTATAATAAACATTACTGCCTATGGCAACTTTCCAGCAAAGAAGACTTGCTAGAAATATAAAACAGAGATAACAAAATTATAAATATACATGTCAATCTTAATACATGCTTGCAGTACAGACTGCATTGTGAATTCTCGGCTGATGTACTCTCTGTCAAGTTATGTTTATATAGAGGGGCACCTACAGTATTTTTTTAAAATGGGAAAATTTAGAAAAGCAAGCAAAGTACTGACTTGCTGGATGTAAACTTCGGAGCAGCATCAAGGTGAACAAATTAAATTAATTTCCATATTGATGCTTGTCTGCACACTATATATTGCAGCACGTGAACAGTATTTCACTATAGTACCTTCCCATAAAATAAAATACTTGAAGATAAAGGAATGTGTGATCATCTCCATAACAAGAAAAAAGCTTCAACAGTTATAATGTGATGAAATGCACAATGAAATGAACTGTGATCAGTTCATTCATGGATGCGGTACTCATTCTATCCTGTTATGTGTCAATAGAGAGGAATCATTGCGAGGCATTGTAGAAATGTAGTATTTATCAACATACTAATATGACTGGCAGTAAAGTTCAGTGCAACATATGCAGCAGCAAGAGGGATCAGTGAAACAGATTTGGCTAATGAACAACCTGCTGTAAGTCATGCTTGTCTGACACCTCATGAACACCCTTCACAGTACAGCGCATACAGTAAAATGTATGTGACTACTGGGTAATTACTATTAGGATCTTACTAGAATTATGCACATGAACACACAATAGGCACACTTTTACATGTGTTTCTGGCTTAGCACTGATCTGTGGAGAGCTCATCTTTAAGCACCGTAATAGCATTACAAAATCAGCTGCGTTGAGTAACATATTTTTTACAAGGAGCTGCTGCCTTCCTATAAAAATTAATAGCCTTTAAAATCAGAGTAATTTAACAATGTATTACGATACAACACCCGGGGATTTACAAATCACAAAGAGCTAAAAGTAACACCATCATGACCACTGTCAGTGACATGCAGGTAGTCATGCAGACATACTCGTTACTGAATTCCAAAGTCCACAGTGACAGACATGAAATGAAGGGAATACAATGCATGTCACTAAATATTTAACATTGGTAACTTCAGAAACTTATCGATGAACAAACCAGTGATCAAAATCTGGCTGCTATCTATACATTTTCGGAATGCAGCTGGGAGGCATCCAGCATACATGGCATTGCACCTGATGCACTACAAAAAATTTATTCAATAGAGAGAGAGAAATAAAAATCCAGTTCATAGTTATAACAGACTACTCATATTATTAATAAGGGAAAACATGCAGGGCACGATCTGTGAGGGATCCTATGAGGCCAGTAACCCAGCACAATTCGACCAGGTAGAATCCCTCAGGGTTGTCAGACTCCTCTGACTCAGAAGAACTGCTGCTGTCAAAATCTGAAACTGCAGCTGCATTTGACCAAAGGGGCTCGATGGAATAAAGAATTATTCAATGTGTGACGGTGAATTCACCAACAGAATCACTGTCACTATATACAAACTGGCTAGCCATTCTTTCATTATCAGTGGCCAAATGACACATGTGTTTAAGGGAACCACGCTTCTGTTTAGTTTTTCATGTCGTTACACTAGGGGCACGCTAGCTTCTGCCCGGGAAGAAAAAAAAGTGGAGACGGTGGTGCAAACGGGGTAACTTAAATTTCATTAAATGTATTAGGAAATCAGCTGAAAATGAAAATTCAGAAAGCACACAGTGATTACATGCACCACCATGGTCTAAATAATGGACAATAGAATCAAAACATATGGTAATTTTTTTCCAGTCACCTTTAAAGTCACGCGACCAGCTACCCATCTCACTGCACTCATTGCTTACTGTGCACTTCTGCTTGTTGATCTCCCAGTACAGTTGTAGTGTGTTTTGTACTGGGAGATAAAATGCGATGAACAGCTGTAGAAAGAGTGCAGAGTGAAAAGTACGGTAATGTTAGATGTGCTCAGTGTTTTTGGGGGGGGCAGGGAGTGTTGATACTAAGCTGATTGGGGAGCGCTGATGCCGATCGCAAGGATGGCTGTGGATTGATTTTTATGTTTGCTTGCATGCATGTGCAAGAAACATAGTGCCATCGTCTAAGTTTTCAGAGGTGTGGCACTCGTCTTCCAATTCAGTCAGTGTGTTTGCAGGCACGGCCACAGTTCTCCAATGAACGCTGCAGCTGTCTATGACAGCAGTTGAAAATGCAGTGCCGTACAGTTGAAAGGGAGAGCTCCACTTCAGTGTGCAGTGCCCCCCCTCCACATGCATGCATGCAGATTGCATGCTCATGCGCCCCCCCATGCACACATTGTATGGCCAATGGGGGTGCCCAATCTCCCGTCGGCTCCAGGCCTCCCCCAAACAGTCTTTCAGCTGCCACACTGGGAGCCCACCCCAGCATAGCAAATGTCCCTCATCATCTTCCTAAAAAAAAAACCTGTAAACAAAAAAAGTTTGCTCGGCGGTCTCCCTGCCCACCCACGCCCACCCTCTGCGCATCCTACCTCCCCACACCCCCCTCATCCCATACTTATCACCAGAGGCTGGCAAGATGATCTTCGGTGGACCGGGAACACGTTTGCACTCTTCAAAGCCGACCGTGAACTGAGGAAATGCCGGTAAGCTGTATAATGCAATAAATAGGGTTTTTTCAACTTTAATGCTTATCTCAGGCATTTTTTGGAATTTTGGCACCAAATTTTCAACATGGGGTTTTTGGGACCCCTCCTCATGAATTCTGGAACTGTCATGGCATTAATCTGGCCTGAAGGGTGATTTCTCAGTCACTGCATGAAATCACCTTTCAGGACCGTCTTTCTGAAAACGACAGTGCCAGTGTTCACGGTGGGCTCTCAAAAGCCTATGTTACAAAGTGTGAACAAATTCTAAAATTACTGTTTTATGAGCATGCATTCTGCAGTTGCTATGCATGCCTGTAATTTCATGAATTTTTATATTTGCACTCCAGATTTTCAACATTGCCATTTTACCATACCTCCTTATGAGCAGTACAGCTGTCATTTTTCACATGTCGCCCAAAATGTGTTTCCCTGCATGTAGCACACAATGGCACAGTCGGTGTGCACAATCAATGTTTGGGACAGATTAAGAAAATCACAGTGACACAGTTCATGAGCAGAGGTCTTAAAATGGCTATGTTGAAAATTTGGTGAAAACATTACCAAAAATGACTGTTTTAGGAGCGCACGTTGTGCAGTTCCTACGCACGCTCACAAGTTTGCAAATTTTTAATATTTGCACGCCAGATTTTCAACATTGCCATTTTATTACACTTCCTTATGAGCAGTACAGCTGTCATTTTTCACATCTCACCCAAAATGTGTTTCTGCACATGTAGCACACAATGGTGTAGTCGGGGTGCGAAAGCAATGTTTGGGACAGATTAAGAAAATCACAGTGACATTGTTCATGAGCAGAGGTCTTAAAATGGCTATGTTGAAAATTTGGTGCCAAAAGTCCATAAAATGACTGTGTTGTGAGTGAGCATTGTGCAGTTTCCACGCACCCTCATAAGTTCATGAATTTGTAATATTTTCAGTTCAGATTTTCACCAGTAGCATTTTTTCAACACTTCCTTATGAACAGTACAGCTGTCAATTTTCACAACATGGCCAAAATGTGTTTTCACACTTTCAATGCAAAGATGCATGGTTGCTGTGGGAAATCATTGTTTGGGACAGATAAAGAAAATCACAGGGACACTGTTCATGATCGGAGGTCCCAAAATGCCTGTGTTGCCAATCTGCTGTAAAAAATCCCCAAACTAATTACATTACGGGTGTGCATTGCACAGTTTTTACGCACGCTCGTGACTTCAGTTTTTTTAATATTTTCACTGCAGATATTCAACATTGCCATTTTTTACATCTCCCCATGAACAGTACAGCTGTCATTTTTCACATCCTGTTCAGAATGTGTTTTTTGCACCTGTGGTGCTAAATGCTGTAGTCATTGTGCAAAAGCAGCTTTCGGCTAACAAACTGATATTGCCACTGTTCATGAGGTGGGGGTCACAAAAAAATCATGTTGAAAATTTGGAGTGAAAATACCAACAAATGCCTGAGGCGTTAGGGTTTCTGACCATAACGCCCCACCCTGTAGAGAATGACAGGCATCAGGGGTGTGACTTAGGATTCTCACCTGTAATGCTCATACCATTCCACACCTTTCAGCCAGTGAGAGGCATCAAGGTGTACCTTGGACTCTTTGGCTCCAAAGTTCACCCCATTTTCCTATATGGCACCCATCTCATCATGTTTCCTGATGGAATGGGGTGCGCATAAGGGCCAAAGACTCCAAGGCACACCGTGACACTTGTCGGTGTCTGCAGGGTAGGATGTGGTGAAATGGCGTGGCTGTTATGCCTGATGACCCAAAGGCACACCCCAATGCCTGTCAGTCTCTGCAGGGTGATGGGTGGGTTGGCTTCAGTTCAATACTTCACTGCCATTCCTATTATGCAGCTCTCTAACTCCTACACTACCAATGCCAATGACAGCAAGTAAACATTCGGCATTGACAAATGCTTGTTTTCTTTTTAAGCATTTAATGAGGTCATGAGTGTGCTGGGACTAGATCCATAATGTTATGCTGGGATTACATCATGGGTCTAGCCCCAGACTGACCAATCAGAGGCCAGCATTCTTTCCTGCCATTGTATAATATGGGTTTTGTAAGTGGTATCACTATAAATGGGACCCAAAGAGAAGAAAACTTTACTTGGTTATACTGTAGTTTATCCAGAATCTTTCAAACCCCTGTGGTGTTTTGTCATCGAAATTGTCTTCACCTGACACATGAATTAATGTGTATATTTCTGGTGCCATAAATTGCAAGGAGCCTTTTAATAATTTTCTTCCATAAAGACCCTATCAGGCCTGTGATCTTTATAGTGGAGGCGTGTTGCATTTTTTTCTTGGTGCAGGTTCTACTCTGTTTTTAAAAAGGTCTGCAAATGCTGAGCCTTGTTGGGGGTGAAAAACATCCTTCTTCTCCTGAAGAAAAATATAAATCAGACATTCTATCATGAAAATTATCCTGTTGGTTCCTGTCTTGCTTTTGTTGTAAACTAATTGGGGTTTCAGTAGCGTGTTGATTTTACTGTCCTGGGAAGTCTGTAATATTTTTAAAAACTGGCAGTGAACCAGCTGGTTATCCTTGTTTATCAGAGCATCTGCAGTTTGCATATCATTTTGCATGACATTATTTCCCCGTGTTCCACTTAGTGTGTATCTTTTTTCCATTTAATGCACTTTATTAACATTTCAATAAGGGCTTCTAGTGTATGGAACACCTTGCCACAGGAATTAGTTGAGGCTCCTAGTATCACTATTTTCAAAAATAAACTAGATGTTTGGATTAGGGATAACAAATAAATAATGTCCCACATTGTGTGTGGAACAGTCTCGATGGGCGTTGGCCTTCTTCTGTTCTTTTGTACGAAGTAATACCAAGTAATTTTCAAGGGTACAAAAGTAAACACATGAACAGGAGCAATTACAAACAAGACAACCAAATACAACAAAATAAACTAAACAAACCCCCCTCCCCTGGTCCCCAATCCTCCCAACATTCCCACAAGGTCCAGAGCACAGTTACATTCTATAAAAGAAAAAGGAAACAGAGAAAAATTATATCCCCAGTCCTAGAAAGTCAAACAGAAAAAGAGGGAAACAAAGAGAAAAACCACCAAAGAGGAAGAAAACAGGCAGATCTGGTCCCCCAGCCAACCTGATCACCAGCCAGGGAAGAACGCACTGAAATAGGGTACAAGGCCAGAAGTGGTGACCACCGTGAAATAATTTTATTCAATGTACCCTGTCTGCGGGCAATGTGTTTCTCAGTTTCAAGAGCCTGTAAAATCTCAGCATGCCACTCTCTAAAGGAAGGAGTAGAGTCATCCAGCCAGTGCAGAACTATGACCAGTTTGGCTGTAACTGAAATCAAGGACATGAAGGCCCTACGAGGACCACGCAGCTCTGATGGGTGATACTCTACTAAACAAGTCCGTGGTGTGAAAAAATAATCCAAATCTAAAAAGTGATCCAGAGACCTATGAAAAGCATTCCAAAAAAACCACTATCTTGGGACAATCTCACAGAATATGCCTCAAATTGCCCTCCATCAATCCACGCAGAATGCTGCAGCCAGATTACTGACAGGCCTTCCAAGGTCCACTCATGTGTCTCCGGTTTTGCACCAACTGCACTGGCTGCTGGTCAGGTGGAGGATTGCTTTCAAGGTGGGCTTGCTCACCTATAAGGCCCTGTATGGCTCAGATCCTGGCTACCTGTCTGACCTCCTGACACCTGTCCATCCGGTGAGCTCCTTGTGCTCCTCCATGGAAGGCCTCCTGATGGTCCCTAGTGCACAGTTAAGGAACTCAGGGGACTACGCCTTTGAAGTTGCAGGACCAGAAATGTGGAACTCCTTGCCGAGAGCCTTAAGGGAGGCTCCTTCTGTGGAGGCGTTTAAGAGGGGCCTTAAAACACATCTTTTTAATTTGGCATTTGATGTCCACTCATTTTTTTATAACTAAAGCTGATTTAGTTTTTATATCTGCCCTTCTGCCAAACAGATCTCTCTCTCTCTCTCTCTCTCTCTAGAACACCCTGCACTTGGGGCTCTACCCCCCCACCTCTCCAACACTTCTATGCGTTAACCCCCTCGTGTTGCTGACAACTAACAGGTTCCCTGTTGGGCACAGTTATTTTGCCTGTTCCTGTATGTGTCTGACTGTGTTTACTTATTCCAGTTTTAGTTTTCGCTATATTTTTTGCATTCCTTTGTTTAAAGATCAAATGTACCTAAATGTTCTCATTCTAATTCTATTGCCTTGTTTGTCTTAATCCTCTGTATAATCACCTACTTGTACTAAATGTACTAATGTGGAACCTATGTAAAGAGCTCTGAGCTCAAATGGTTAATTCAAGATCTGAAATAAGTAAATAAATATATTAATATTATTTATTTGGTTGTTATTTATTATCTTCTTGTAATTTATTGTCCCTGTTTTAATATGCTATATTGTGTACAGTATGTAGATTGTTTCCCATTTAACGTCTATATGTAAGGTGCCCAGAGCCTCTGGGATTGGGTGCTAAAGAAATAACGTTTGACTTGACTTGACCAGACACATCGGGAGCAGGAAGAGGAACCAGATCTGCCCATTCTGTATAAAGAGGGGTATAATATAAATTATGCATTATAGGAAACTTCAGAAATCTATACCAATCTTGTTTAATAAAAACATAAAAACCTCACTAAATCGCATGCCAAATCTTTTTGTCAACACCCAGCCCCAACTCTTGCTGCCAATAAAAACAAACCCCTCATGAGCTCATCTTGTCCATTTTCTGAAATAAAACATAAAAACGAGAAATGGGATGAGGCTGGTCTGCTAAAGCCAAAAGGTCCTGCAGGGCCACATTAGGCTGCTCAGACCATGGGGAAGGACCAAGGAAAGAAGACACTGCCTTAGATACTTGCAGGTGCTTAAATGGATGGCAAAGGAGGATATCCAAACAAAGCTGGAGGGCACTGGCTGAGAGAACTATACCATCCTCAATCAAGTCAGCTAAGGAGAGAACATTAAGGGGTGAGCAAAAATTGAAGGGTATAGGGCGACTGGCAATTAAAAAATTAGGATTGCCTACAACCAGATGAGACAAATGTCTATACCAGTTGAGATCCAAAGTAATACACATTTGACAGAGGGCTCTGAGAGACCAGCTTAGAGGAGTCTGGCAGAGGGTTTTAGGCAGTCCCACCGACTTAATATAGATAAGACTCCCGAGAAGCAGCCCATGTTCTCTACAAAGCTGTCTCTCTCAAGTCAACCATAATGGGCAGTAAGACTGATCATCCAAACCTGCCAGTGGACAACCCCACTGAAATGTCTTACTGCAATGTATTGCACAGTAATACAAAAAGAAATCGGGCAGCTGAAGGCCACCAAACTCTTGTCAACATTTTTCTTTCCAGAAAAATACACTTACATCAGAGGGGTAAAACATCCCCTTGAGGCAGGTATTGTACAGGTACAAGTCATTGGGTGAAGGGAGGTCAGAAGGAAGGGGAACAAGGGAGGAATAAACAAATAAACATAGAACTTTCTACAGATGGTTACCTTGTACAATCAACAACTGTTATAGTATACTACTGCAGCTGCTGTTACTTCCTAGTTGAAGAGTATAAGTTTAGAATAGTGCTTCCTGTTTCTATGTCCCTTAGGGGGGTTATAGAGGGGAGGTCATAGGGTAAGTCATAGGGTCATCTGTGAGTAGGATACCATATAATTAAATAAGTACTGTAAGTTGATACTTACCCATCGTGGGGTCTTCATAGGCTATCCCTGGTACAAGACATATACACACCTATCCTGGAGTAGGGATCACAACTCTTCAAGGTGTCATGGGTAATCTGGATATGTGTGAATACATACTGTGACTCTTCTATTTATGTGCTAGAATAGAGCAGATATATATACACAAAGTATCTGAACTCACATACACACCATCACTAAGATAACATTTTTGCAAGATGATTATTAAACTGATAGGGATTCTTATAACCCTCTGCAGACCTCCTTCCTAGATGGGTAGGTGGGTAGTGAAGCACAGTCAGCCCTTCCTCCCCATTAGACTAAGACCATGCTGTATCCAGTCGGGTAAGCATGGGCTCAGCCTATCCCAGTTGGGGGGGGGTCAACATAACTCAAGTAAGGAGCTCAGCACCTCAGGAATGTGGTCATCTGATAGGTTTGGAGATGTGAGATTCTATCTAGATTAGCCACTGTGGAAAGAGAAGCCAGCACCTCCTACAATGTTGGGATAAGTGGTGTTCACCACTTACATAGCAGAGATCTTTTGGTCTGGATGGCCAGTAGGGTCAGCCATTTGTATTCATATGGGGTCAGCTGGGGGGAGTCAAATCAGATACCCAGGAGGAAGAAGAGGGGATTGAGAGGGACCTTTTTGGAAATCACCTTAGATGCTATGGAACTAACACTTTTCCAGAGGGGCTGTATCTTGAGACAGTTCTACAGTATATGGAGTAGGTCACCTCTTTCACTCTGACATCTCCAACACTAATCAGAATAGAGGAGCCTGGCTTTACTTAGGACAGCAGAGGTCTTGTGTCATGTGTGCAAGCTTTTGTTCTGGATCAGACGGGATCTGGCATCTCGTAGCCATTTGTGTGTATCTGTACAAGCCTGGTCCCACTGAGTGTCTGAGATGTCAGACTGGAGCATTCTTTCCCATTTCCTCTTAGCCTCCTCTAACTGAGAGGGAAGGGAGTCCCTGAGTTTCTTGTATATTCGGCCTGCGAGACCTTTAGGTTGTTGGATCCATGTCTGCAAATCTGCGGGGTAATACTGTTGTGTGGGCTGTTTAAGGAGAGGCTGGAGTACTGCTCTGAGTTGAGTTTCTGTGGGAAGCTTCACTTCTGTTGAAGTGACTGGAAGGTATGGATGGTGTTAAGATTAGGGTCCCATAGGTCCCCCATTTCATAAACACCCAGCCCAGTGTTTCTATAGTATACTTTCACCTCCTATATTGATCTGGGGGTTCTGCCAGAGTGGAATGGTGGATATGGGGAGGGGCTTCATTCATAGTCTAGTATGGGTGATATGCCAATTCTTCCTGGATGCCTCCGCTGTGGGGGGGTTCGAGTCTCATTTGGTTATGACTTGGACAGGGAGCTGGACAGCCCTACATTAACTAGGAGGGAAGGTACGTGCCTCATCCCTGTGATATCTTGTTCAAGCTGAACCCATGGAGAGGGAAGGAGAGGTTCGCAGATACATCCATCGGACTGTCTGAGTGAGAAGAAATGCCTATCTGTACCCGTCCATCCAGGGGAAGCACCAACCTCCTTGTAACCAGTGGGCTCTGAGCTTGTTGCAACTAAACTGTGGTTTGGATACCTCCTGTAAAAAGTCCCCTATCCGCTTGTCTATGGGTTGGTACCAGTGTTTGGGGAGTTGAATTGGGAGATGTGCCAGGAGATAGAAGAATTTAGGACTCATCACCATTTTTATGGCTGCAATCTTCCCAGCAAGGGTGAATTAAAGCAGTTTCCACTGGTCAAACTCTGTCTTAGTCGTTTGGAGGAGGGGCTGTATATTGGCCTGTCATAACGTCTCAATAGTAGAGGTAATGGTAATGATCAGATAGGTAACTCCATTGGGGGCTGAGTTAGGGGTGCAGTGGCCATTCAAAGGGAGCATTTCAGTCTTGGCCTGGTTTAGCTTGAGGCCAGAGTAGCTGGTAAAGGAATCAAGTAAGATCAGTAAAGGAGGGATAGCTAGCTGGGCATCAACCAATGGGAGGAGGAGGTCATCAGCATACATGAGGGTTGGGTACTCCTTATCCCCCACTTTGATGCCCTGAATGCCAGGATGCTGTCTAACTGCTTCAGCCAGTGGCTCAACCGCAAGGACAAAGATGAGTGGTGAGAGGGGACACCCCTGCCTCATCCCATGTGTGAGTGGGAATTGGGGGGGATAGCGTGGAGTTGGTGCTGACCCAGGCTGTGGGGAGGTTATAGATAGCCTGAATTTTAGACAGGAATCCATCACCCAATCCCAGATAGGTCAGGACCAGGTAGAGGTAGTCCCATTCAAGAGCATTGAATGCCTTCTCGAAGTCTACTGCAATGGCTGCAGCCAGGGATGGAAGAGGGCAAGCTACATAGAGAAGATTCATCAGGACTCTTAGATGGTCTGAGCTGTGTCAACCTAGGACAAATCCTACCTGGGAGGGGTATATAAGGGATGGAAGGAGGAGAAGACTCAGTCGGGATGCCAGAATTTTTGCATAGATTTTGCTGTCCAAATTAATGAGCGAGATTGGCTGATAGCTGCCAGGTAGAGTAGGGTCTTTGTCCTTTTTTGGGATGACTACTATAGTGGCCTCTCTAAGAGAGGTTGGGAGAATGCCCTTAAGCTCTACTTTCTGGAACATCTCCTTGAGAAGAGGGGTGATTACTGGTGCTAGGGCCTGGTAAAAATCAGCAGTGTATTCGTCACTGCCAGGAGATTTCCCAAATGAAGACTCTGGATGGCAGAGCTGACCTCTCCCTGGGAGATTAGGGCCTCGAGGTTCTGTGATTCTTGAGTGGTAAGCTTGGGGAGGTGAAGGCTATCAAGGAACCAGTGTGTATCTGGCACTGGGCCTGAGAGGGTAGAGGAGTATAATGTTTTGTAGAAGTTAGCCATAGTCTCATTAATGGCCTCTGGGGCGGTGACTACTACTCTATTGGTGTCCTTCAGACCTGGGATGTGTCTGCTTGTCTGCTGCCTCTGAAGCTGGTATGCAAGGACCTTTCCTTCTTTGTCCCCTTCCTTCCAAAAGATGTACCTAAGCCTTAGGATGGCCACCTCTGCTTTCCTGTTTAGTAGTTGGTTAATCTCAAATCTTAGGCTAAGATTCATCCTACCTGTTGGAGAGGATGGGGAGGGAGAAGGCATTGTCTTATAGTCATCCTTGGCTATTTTTAGATGACTTTCCAGTAGCAATTGGTGTTCCTGTTCTCGTCTCTTATCTGCAGCAAATCCCATGATATTACCTCTCATTGTGGCCTTAAATGCCTCCCAGGTGTTGCCTGCCGAAGTGTCAGCAGTGAGGTTGTGGAAAAGGAACAGCGAGGCCTCATTTTTTGCCCATGGGACAAAGTCTGGGTCTCTCATAAGGAGAGGGTCGAGCCACCATTTACGAAGGTGGGGGGGAGGACCCCATTGTATTATTAGTTGCATGGGGGCATGATCAGAGATAACTCTGGGAAGAATCACAGCATCTATGGCATTACTTAAAATTGTGGGGGAGGGTAGCCAGAAATCTAGTCTACTGTGTGAAGAGTTGAGTTCAGAGTGGAATGTGTAGTCTCTGGCCCTGGGGTGGACAAGCCTCTATACAACAGTAAGACCAAAGTCTGATATTAGCTGATGTAGTGCCCTACCACTCCTGATGTAGGACTTCTTCCCCTTATCATGCCTATCTAGGGAAGGGGTGAGTGTGAGGTTGAAGTCTTCGCCTAGAAGCAGAGGACAATTGGGTGTTAGAAATTCTGTTAGAGTCTCGACAAGACTGTGAAAGAACTGGGGGTATCTTTGTTAGGGGCGTATATATTACGTAGTGTACTGGGACCAGAAGGGGTATCAAAGGTGGCTATCACCCAATGACCATCAGAGCAGGAAAGGGATTTCCAAAGGGTCCAGAGTTAGGATTTGTGAAGGAGAATAAGGACCCCATGCTTTCTGGTGGGGACTCCTGCATGAACCTGCTGTCCCACCCAGTCCCTTACCATACCACTATGGTCTTCCATGGTCAGTTTGGTCTCTTATAAGAAGACTACAGTGGACTGCAGCTGTTTCAGGTGAGCCAGGACTTTAATTCATTTTATAGGAGCGTTCAGTCCCCGCAAGTTCCAAGAGTGGAAAAACCGTGTCTGCCATATTTGTCCTGTGGGACAAGGGAACAGAATTTATATCATGGTCCTACAGAGGTGCAACTGGGATATCGTGGAGAGCCCTTAAGGGGGCTCAGAGCAAGGTACCAGTCTCTTATAGGCAGGTTTGGTGAAGGGAGTGTGGTCTGTACAGTTACTGAGATTATTTACTTAAGTACTGACCATGTGGACTAGCTGGAGGACCTCAGGGACATAGAAATAATTAGAGGATTAGCAGCCTAGGGGTATACTGTACCCTAAAATCTATTAAAACAGTAATAGGTATGTATAGTAAAACCGAAAACAAATAACATAGGTGAAGAACACCCTCTGGGCTTAGCTGGCTGAATTACCAGCCAATGGCATGCTCTGCTGTCCCTAGGGGGGGCAGGTTGGTTAAGTGGTGAGCAGGAATAATGTATCCTAGCAACACTTGTGTGATTATCCATTCAAAAACAGTGAATGATAGTGTTGGAACTGGAAATGAGCTTGCAGATATACTATTGTATCTGCCTTCCAGAGCCACAAGGGCTATGAGATCTTTTAGTGGCCTTACATACAAGGGATACTGTCTGATAAAAGAGAAAGCCACCCTAAGACAACTAGTCTTTTTTTCTCCTTGGAATCCAGCAATAGGTCCATTCCAGGGTAGAAAAAGTAGTTGTCTCTTGTAGGAGTTGGGGGGCCAAAAGACCGAAAAAGAGATAGGGTATCTGTGTACTTTCATGACCCCTGATATGAAACATTATGGGATCTTGTTCATTTACCTTCAGTCTGCCTGTCCCCAAGCAAGGTCAGGGGGCTTGGCAGTTTGTGGAACAGGGAGGGCAATGAGGGTGTAAAGTGGCCATCATGCAGTAAAGCATGGAGAGGGGGAGGGACAAAGGAAAAAAGGAAGGGATCCAGGAAGTACCATAATGACCCATCAACCCATAGCCCCCTCCTCCTTAAATCACGTATCCAGGTAGAGACAAAGTATAACTGTTATGTCATGCCTATAAAGGTATAGTGTCTCGTGGGGGGGCTAGGTGTGTTATAACTCGCTTCTCAGAACATCCCCCATGTTACAGCATGAGGGAGGTGAGGGAGGGCCTAAGTCACTGAGATTCATATACAATAGGCTCAGTAATCGTCCCCCAACACACTGTTTCCCCATTTAGTCCACCCCTTACTCCCTTACAGGACACCAGACCTAAATGACACTTATGTGATGAATTCCTCTTGGATCATGTCAGGAGTTTGTTGTGGGTTGTCTCCATGTAACTCTTCAAGTCTCTTGCTGGAAAAAGGCCTGGTGAGACATCTAGGGCCTGGTGCATTACTTCTGGATCCCTCAGCAGCAGGGCCACATCCATGGAAGCCACCCATGATCCCCTGATCTTGGTAGACTCTGGACCAGGGGGTTTCAAGGGTGGCAGTGTCCATGCCTGAGGGGAAGTCTTCATTTTCTGATACGGACTGCGTAATAAGGAGAAAGTAGTGATTCTTCGTGAAGTAGGGGCTGGTGTATTCCCAGTCATTTTCTCACTGGGTGGAGGATTCTTCTTGCTCTGTGGGCCTTGTGTGCTCTTGTGGGTGATCTCATTTGTTGTGGGAGGCTGATGGAGGCCTCTTATGATTTTAAGGGAGTGTGGGTTCAAGGGCTTAGTGGGGCCTCTGCTTGGAAGCCATAGTTGTTGCAGCTGGTTGCTCCCTTTTTAAAAGAGATCTATGGTCTAGGTATGGGCTGAGGCTCACAGCAGGAGGGCCAGAAAGAGGGCTGTGATGAGGACTTACAGCAGAATGCCAGGTTTTGTTTATGTAGTCCATGGCAGCGTCTGGGGGGGCAAACTGATGTAGTATCCCATTGGAGGTAATTTTCAGTACCGCTGGGTATTGTAGTGAAAATGGGATTTGTAGTTTGTGGAGCCTCCTGTGGACCTCCGTGTAGGCCTTTTTCCTGCCAGTTAGCTCTTTTGAGTAATCTTGAAAGATCATGATTCAGTGCCCATGCCAGCCCAGGGCACCAAGTGATCTAGCTCTAGCTTGAATAACTTCTTTTTCAGCAAAGTTCAAGATCTGGACCAAAATCAGCCTCAGATGGTCTCCGGTAGCTGGCTTAGGTTGTAAGGAGTGATGAGCTCTTTCAAGAACAATACTAGTGGTCAGGCAGAGTCGCAGCTGCTCAGGGAGAGCCTGTTGGAGAACAGGGATCATTTTACCTTTCTCATAGCCCTCAGGGAATCCCAGGAGCCGTAAGTTGTTGCAGCAGCTCCTGTTCTCCAAGTCATCCATTTTGTCTTGGAGAGATTTGATCTGCGCCCCCTGCTCCCTCATAGTCACACATTGTCCCTGGAGGATCTCTTCATGGGCCAAGGTTTTCTGCTTGGATCTGTCAATCCTAGAGTTGAGTTGTTGAGCCATTGCTGCAGTCTTATTAGAGGCCAAGGTCAGTGCGTCCATGCGTGAAAGTATCGAGGTGAACGTCTCTCGTATCGAGGGCTCCCCTTCCCCATTTGGACTGTGTGCCATGCAGCCATTAGTGCAGAACTCACCCCGCACTTCAGAGGAGATTTAAGCTGGCACCAGTGGTGGATTACAAAAAGAAATGGATTGGTAGGTAGGCACTGAGTTCCAGTTGAGTTATCTTACGTTAAGTACTGTGGGTCTCTTCCAGGAACAGATCGATGAAGGGGTTTTGGCTCTGGAGCAGCAGTGCAAGTGATTTAGATCTCCATCTTGGTTGCTGGTCAAGCCACGCCCCAGCCACCAAACTCTTGAGGGGCGGTTAACTTAGTGTAAGCCCGGCGGGAGACACTGCCCTTCCATTGAAAATGTGTTATCATACTCATTAAATGATTAAACCAAGTTTGGGGGAAAAAGGGCCCGATCATGGTTAAAGAATACATTATACATGGGAGAATATTCATTTTGATGGCACTCACCCTCCCCCAGAGGGAGAGAGGGAGCGCTATCCACCATTGGAGGTCCAATTTAATAATTTAAAGGGGTCAGATTAACATTCGCTAGCTCAGACAGCGATCGAGTCACCTTGATTCCCAAATAAGTAAGCTCCTTTGGTTCCCAAGGTAACCCCAGATCATTAAGCCATTGTTTAAGAACCCTAGAATTCACAGACAAACCCTTAGGCCTGTTTACATTCAATTTATAACCCGACACCTGGGAGAACCAATGAACCTCCCCAAGAACAGCAGGGATAGACATCTGTGGGTTTTCAACATGTAGCAATAGATTGTCTGTATAATCAGACCTTGTAACTGGGACCGCCCACCCAGATACCCTGAATACTGGAGTTAGACTGGAGAGAATGTAAAAGGGGTTCTAAATAAAGGTTAAATAAAAAAGGAGAGAAAGGACAACCTTGCCTTGTATCTCTCAAAAGAGAAAAGGGGGGTGGACAAGACTCCACTGCACTTAATCCTGGCAGTGGGATGGCTATACAAGACCTTCAGCCAGTCGCAGAAGACTGAAGGAGAAGTGAACCTTCCCAGTGTGGTAAAAAGAAAGGGCCAAGAAACCTTATCGAATGCTTTTTCTGCATTGAGAGAGACCAAGCCCACAGGAGCCTCGCCCTTCTCCGATACAGAAATGAAATATAACACCTTACGAAGGTGATCACTGGAAAGGTGACTGATGACAAACCCTGAGTGGGGCTAATGATATTATTCCACACTTGAGGGAGATGGTTCGCTAACACCTTGGCCAGGATCTTGATATCAGAGTTTAATAATGAGATTGGAGGGTAACTGCCAGGCAGAAGCTCGGATTTACCTAGTTTATGTATTAACGTGATCCAGGCCTGAATAAAAGAGCAGTCCGAGAGCCCTGAACACAGTAAATAATTAAACAGACAAGCCAGGAAGGGGGCTAAAATATCAATAAAAACAAAGCAAAAACTATTATTAAACCCATTCGGCCCTGGGGCCTTACCCTTTGGAAGCTGCACTATAACTTTATGAACCTTGGCAGCAGTTATTGGGTCTTCCAATAGGTCCTGCTGCTGAGGCGTCAGTCGAAGAAAGGAGAGCCGGGCCAGATAGGCCTTGATTTCCTTTACTGAAACCTGGACACTGGGATCGGGGCTATAAAGATTTTGATAGAAAGTATGGAAGGCCTGTGTTATATCCCAGGGGTCAGTAAGAACTGCTCCACCGGGAATAGGCTGAAGGCTGGGAATTGCACATGAAGTGTCTATTTGTCTCAATCTCAAGGCCAAGAGTCTGCCCATTCTCTCCCCTGACTCTAAATAACGCTGTTTGGTAAGTTGTAGGGCAAGGTCGGCTTCTTCAGCCAGAAACCCATAGTATTATGCTCTGAGGGAGTTCAAGGTTCTCCAAGAGTCAGCATCTGACCTGGAAGACAACTGGCATTCCAGAGCTCTAATCTGCTACAGTAAATTATTAACTTTGTCTGAATGACTTTTCCTGGCCATGGATGCTAAGTGGATACATACATCACATACAGCACATTTTGCTGCACCCCACAACATGTTCAAGGCAGAGACAGACCCCTCATTGGCAGACTAGGTGGGTCAAGTAAATGGGCAGACTAGGTGGGCCAAGTGGTCCTTATTTGTTATCAAATTCTATGTTTCTATGTTTCTCATGGCTCTGGAAAAAGTTCTGGAGGTATGTGCGTATCACCTCTTGAATGCTAGGATCCCTCAGGAGGGAAGAGTTTATATTCCAGGTCCTGTCTTGGTCCTCCAACCTTTTCAAAGAATGTTTGAGAAATACCCGGGCATGATCTGAGAAGACCATAGCTTGAATCTCACTAGAAACAAGACCCTTGTGTGGTACCTGCTTCTCTCTATTTTTCATATTTAATATTTTTACTCCATGGAACTACTGATATTTGTACACAGGACTGTCTTGAGAATAGGATTGTAAAAAATCCTAATGACATGTACTATCCTGTATAAAAATAAAGTTTTACCAACCTTTTTAACTGAATGTAATCTTTATTGAATCAAAAATACCATACAGGAATACAAAGCATGGGAAGTTGAAAAAAGGTACACTCTCTCTCCATGGAGTGTAAAATCCACCAGGGGTGTACTAGACCTAGGTTATCCATGACCTCCCTCAAACCACTTGGCCCGGGAGATAAACCTTCACTGGGTGACCCAGATCTGGCCAGGTCAGAATGGATGACCAGGTTCCAGACCCCCCTGGCCAAACAGCTCTAAATGGGAAAAAAGGAGAAAAATTTGAGGGAATCCATGTTGGGACCATATATCGAACCTAGAAGGACCTCCATAAGACCTAAACAACAATGTATAAAAAGGAAACATCATTCAGGATCCCAGCATTCATGTAACAACTGGAAAATTACCCCTCAACTAATTAAAATAGCCACCCCACCCTTCTTGGTGCTACAGCCTGCACCAAAGGCCTTCCCCACCCAATCCCTGTGGAAGTAAATTACATCCTCCCAACGCAAATGGGTCTCCTGTAAGAAGACCACACTTGGTTGGAACTTCTTTAAATGACACAGGATCATACAATGCTTCCTCTTTTCATTAGCATCCTTAATAGTCCAAGAAATAAATGTAAATGCTGATCCCGTATAGTAAAAAAAGAAAGCAATATAACAATAATATCAGACATATCTGTTAAAAGACAGGGAAGTTTAGAAGAAAGTAGCACTCTGGGCCCTGAAACTACAAAATAGAAGACCAGCCTCCCACCCTGTTCCCCTATCCCCCATTCCCCAAAAGACCAACAACAGCAGCAAAACATCCCTGGTTCTATGACTGCACTACTAAATGACACTGGCCTGCGATGTGATCCAGATATCTCCCCCAGGTTTCCCCTGACCCCCAACTTCACTTAAACATGAAAAAGAACCATCAAAGGAACAAGTTGCAGAAGGACTAGAAGACAGGCAAGTCCCCTGAAGCCTCCCCCCCAAAAAAATAATTGCACTGACAATGACCAACAACATAACTAACAATTCAAACTAGGCAAGGGGAGAAGGGAGATGCAGGGGACCTTGATCTAATGGTCCTGCTTATCTATAGAGCAGTGTCAAGTCTTATAAAGTTATACAGAGACCAATGACAAGCACAGGTAATGTTATTAGAAATTCCCCTTTCTTCTATTTTAGTTCTTTATTCTCCTTACCATAGTCTCTTTAATACGCTCGCCTCTGATAGTCTGATTTCCAATGTAATGAAACAAAAAAAAAAGTGGATGACCCAAAACCATCCTAATGGCAGGAAAGAAAGAAAAGAAATACCAACATTCACTAATAACACATATACGGAGCCCCCATATACAGATGCCTAATAGAACAAAAAGCCAGTCCTCTGGCTATAAAAAGAAATAAGTTAAACCAAGTCTAGTATAAGGAAATTAAATTCCTAGTTGGTAGGGGGGAGGGTCCAATCCTAGGACACATATAATGCAAGGTGACCACAATCCAGCCTTGATATCAGGCCACCAAGGTAAACAGAAAGGATCAGAACTTTTCGTCAGTGTCAATGGGTCAGCCAGATCTAAGCTGACAAGAAAGAAAATTGTGCATCTTTCTGAAGTGAGTGACCACCTAAAACAAGATTAATAAGTAATGTGAAAAGAAAACAAATACTCTATCATGCAACTAGAGTGAGGGAGTCATCCAGTTTAAACAGTGGCCACAAATCAACTTACGATCAGCAAAAGAGCATTAACCAGTCCGGCACCCATATAAAGTAATTAGTAAGAAACAGACAGGAAGATGGACTCCAAATAGACAATATTCCAAATTAAAGTTATGAAACTGGAAAAGAAACAGCAAAATGAAGTCACTGGGGCAGGAATTGACACCAAGCATTGATGGTCTTGGATTTCCAGAATGTTCCATGCGGGTACATCAATGCCGCTTTGGAGTCTACCAATGAAGGTCAGCTAGAAGAACAATTGCTCATCGATGCTGCAAACTTATAAGTCAAAAACAAAAACTTGTGAGCAACCTGAAGTTCATAGGCCACTTGAGTTTTAGTAAAGTCCATAGTTTTCCAGTAGATAACAAGGAGTTCCATAGTCCACTAAACAACCCAAGATTCAAGAGTGGTGAAACAAGTCAGGCAGCAATTTTTGTAAGTCACAACTATCCTGCTCCACCGATTCAAAATTCTTCTGAGTTCCATCAATGGAGGAGAACAGGATAAATAACTCTAAACTTAAGTCTGGCTGCTATGAGCTTAGAGACAATCAGGTGGCATGCTGCTCATTTTTGTTTCGCCTCCACCTGTAGATCCTGCACGATCCTAAGTTTAGAGCCTTCCCAGGTGACCAACTGCAACTCTCTCACTTTGCTAGGTAAATGTTATCAGTCTAAGTAATTTAAAAACTTGAAGATGAAGGGGCGTGGTGGTTCCGAAGCATTTGGCATAGTCTGGACTGCTTGGTGGGCCTGCTCAATGGTTTAAGTTGGGCTATTCGGTGAGGGTCCTGCCAATTTTTCACATAGCTTCTGGGAAAATAGAATGGAATTGGTACCCTCCACCCTCTCAGGAAGACCCAGCACCACGACGTTATTGTGGTGACTGCACTCCTCAAGATCCTGTATCTTCAACTCCATCTTGGCCAGTTTTTGCTTAAAAGTGGACACCTCTGGATTGACCTTAGATCTCCAAGAATTGAGGGAGTGGACCCTAGCCTTTGTATCCCCAACAGGATGAGGCTTTCAGTGGCAGATCTTAGGACTTTACGTTCCCCCATCAGTGCTGTAGGGATTACTTCAGTGGAGCAAATTCAGCAAGGAACCTCTCCTCCAACAATGCAGCAGGAGGACAGGAGGTTTTAGTGGCTGCTGTTGGTTGGGCCTTCATCTGCTTCGGGCCCTTTTCTTTCTCTTGGGTGATCAGCGGGGAGTGACATGGTGGTGCAGAGCACATTTCTACTTCCATATTACCACAAGTAACTGCCGCTACTCATTACCTGGAGCGTTTAGGTGACCGTTGGCAGTAAACTTCCTCATGAAAACTGACTGAGAATAGTAAAAATATATAACAAATATAAGTCGAAGGTTGGAGAGGTCTGCAGAAGGTGTTGATCACCTTCAGCACATCATGTGACTCCCCCTTTAGTGTGTATCTCTGAAAATGCTATAGGTCTAACTTCTGAGCAGATTGACAGGCTGTCTCCCGATTCACAGACTGCATCTCCTCTCCACCAGGCTTCTTTGACAACAACATTTCTTCACCCTTTTTCTGACAAGACACAATTTTTGTACTTACTTAGTGTTTCAGTGCATTGCCCACTGATTCTGGCTGCTGTCATTTACAACACTCGTTCATGGTTCCTCTTCAGGAGCTGCCATTTTGGATTTGTGCTGCTGGGGTGTTCTCTGAGATTGCAGAGAAAAAGACCCATCTCACTTTGGGTCTGGAATCCATTTGCCTCCCTCAGTTTTCTTCCACCCAGCTGCTTACACTGCTCTTTCTGGGGATCAAGGCTCTTCCGACAGGTGCGGTTCCTGGATTCCAAAAGCTACTGTGATCCGTCTTCTCACGGATGGCTTTGTGCTTTGATCTGATCTGCAGCTGTTTGTCAATTTCAGGTTGACTCACCAAACCATTACTATGGGCTTTGAAAGTGCACTTGGTGTAATCCTGTCCTGCTGTTGAGCTCCACTGTACTACAGCTCCATTCTCAATACTGCTCTCTTTTCCTCAGGGGCTATCCTATTCTTTAAAGCCTCTTTCCTTTTAGTATACTGAGCTTCATCTTCTGCTAGCATTAATACTAGCAGATTCTATCGTTCATTCATGTCTTTCTCCAGCTGTGGCTCTGCATCTGCAATATCACCAACTACAGTCTCTGGAACCTCCTCTCCTTCAAACACCATGTCTGCTTCATTTGTAGTAACTTCATGCTCAGCTCCAATATCCAATGGAGTCTGTATCCAAACAACATTGTCCTCTTGCCTTTCATTGGCTGGGAGGGAGAACATCTTCACTAGTGCTGTGTGCAATTTTCAAATTCTGTTGGAATTAAATTTCACAGAATTTTCAAAATTCTGCCAAAATTCTGCCAAGTTTTGCAAGAAACAGAATGTCAGAATTCCAGGGCAGAAAAATGTGGAATGAGTTTTTCTGCAACATTTCCATGCAATGTTATTCTGCATATCTCAATATTTTCCATGGAACTGGTTGCAGAATGATTTTCTGCAGAAAAAAATTCCTATTCCATGGAATATTATTCCACAGATCTCAATATTTCCAGTAGAAATGATTGCAGAATGATTTTCCATGGAAAAATGCTGTTTCACAGAATATTATTCTGCGGATCACAGCATGTGGAATTCTGCAGAAGAACCAGTGAAATTCTAGTGGAAATTACACCAGCAGAATGGTCATTCTGCACTTATTTCACCAGCAGAATTCTGCACAGCACTAATCTCCACAGCCTGCTGAAGCTTACATGCCTCTGCAACCTCTGGATCCTCCAACTTAGATTCAGGGCCAACAGTGCCCCCTCCAAGAGTAGGGGAATTTTTTTATTTAAAAAAAAAAAATAAATCATACAAACTTAATAAAATACATGTTTACAGCACATGAAAAGAAATAAAAAATAATACAAATAAAGAAACATAAAAGAAACAAATCTGAGTATTAAAGTCACACCCACTCCGTAAATGTTCTGTCCAAAGCTTAAACTGATAACCAGTCAAGGGAATCCCAATATAATGTAAATTGTACTGTTTTGTCTGTTCTTCTACTGACTTGGAGCCTTTGTAAAAAAAACAGTTTGGCTCAAAGGTTGTAATTCTGAACCTGAAATAAATAAAATATATAAAATACTCAGTGATCCCAGATCCAAATAACTATTACTCTGTAAGAACTCTTCATTTTCCCTGTGTTTTCCCCACAAAGGCAGAATCAGATCCCTGTATGAATCCCTGTAGATTTTTACATAAGCCACTGGTTCCTTATTTATGACTTTGTTCTTTATTTATTATATCAGCAGCATTTTTTTTTCCATTTAAACTTTATTAGTTTTCCAGCAGAGTAAAAAATAACAGGACCATAACAAAGTAAGTACCATTATATTAACAATGTCCCAGTACAAGCAATAAAAGTACTCTGCATTACCCCACTACCTAACCTCCTAAACAAATCCCCAACACCCCTAAATAACCCCCTACCCCCCACCAAACCCCCATTTCCACCCTATCCCATTACCCACCCTGCCCATGGCACATGCCATAAGTTAACCAAGACCACCAAACTTAATTTAGGAACCAATAGAATAACAAGATTCAAACAGCCCCATATCTTCTCAAAATAACGTAAGTTATTGTGCATAATAACAATCATTCTTTCCAGTCTTAGGAAAGCTAGGAGCTCGCTTAGCCATTCATTGTACGTGGGACAAAATGTGTCCTTCCAGTGCCTAAGCACAAGCTTCTTGACCGAGACAGCCATCAAAGAAATGTAAAATCTCCTTTTTTTAACAGTGACAGCTGTCAAATCGCCCAGTGCACAAATCTCAGGTCTAAACACCTCATCCAAGCCCAGAAGCGGATTAAATTTAGACTGAATTTCATTCCATAGAGGAGTCACAGAGGTGCAGTACCAAAATATATGTAAGAGATCACCAATACCCGTCCCACACCTATAACATTTTGAATCTGGTAATAAACCCAGGTTCTGCAGTTTCTGAGGTGAGTAATACATGTTGTGTATAACTTTAAACTGTAATAGCCTGAGTTGATCATGTTTCAAATATTTATGGCAGGATATCCAAATACCCCGCCAATCCAGAGAAAGATCTGGAAAGGCACTATTCCAATAAGCACATGAGACATTCTTGCCAATATGAGCCCATTGGAACAAGACCGCATACAACTTAGAAATCACCCGGTGCGTTCCCACAAGAGGGAGTATCCCGCCCAAAAAATCAACTGAGGGTGTTTGTTTCCATTCCGGATCCATCTTCTGTAATAAGACATGCCTAATCTGCAACACTTTGAAAATGTCCTTATTACACAACCGGAATTTCTCAATCATTGTCTGTGCTGTAATTATGCCACCGTTAGCATCCAGAAAATCCCCTAAAGAGCAGTCCTTTAGACTCTCCAACCATCCTGGTCCAATCACCCTTCTGCCAATTGGAAAGCGCGGGTTTCCAAGCACCGGCTGCTTACTATCTCCCAGATGGTTGTATCTGAGGAATCTGCACAATTGGTGATGGAATTTGACCGCCTCACCCAATAGGGACCCTTCAGAGCCAGTGGCAGTTCTTAGGGACATAAAGAAAAGGGCCTTGGGATTAAACCCAAACCTATTTATATGGGCCCTTTCTATTTCCAGCCATAACGGAGCATATTCCAAATTGGGTACCATGTTCAGCTGAACCCACCTAGCATACTTACTCAATTCGCAGCCCACCAGTAAACCAAAAAATGAGGTAATCTTAGTCCTCCAAGCTCTTTAGAGCAGCTAGCTTGAAAAATGCCATTCTAGCCTTTTTGTGCTTCCATATAAAATCAGCAATCATAGTGTGAAGGTTTTAAACCACAATAAAGGGAGAAATATATCCAGTCTACTAATTGGATAAAAAGCCTGGGGAAAACGTTCATTTTACTATGCTAATTCTACCCCAAATGGACAGGGATACTGATCCCATCGCTTAAAATCACATTGAATAGTGCAATTAGGGATCCAAATTTAATTGATGAAGACGTTCCGATCCCGGGTTAAAACTAATCCCAAATATTTAAAGGAATTAGGGCTCCATTTAAGCTAGCTCAGTTACTTCCCTTTAAATAACCTGGAGTTAAGAGGATAGACCACAGTCTTATCCAGATTGATCTTGTAATTAGAAATTTGACCAAAACCTTTAAGTAAATCCAACAATATAGGGATAGACCTATCCGGCCGTGATACATAAATCAACAGATCATCCGCATACGCGGTGACCTTGATGGAAAATCCCTTTATCTCAATAGGTTCTATTTCTCTCTGATAAAGAATCTTCCTAAGCAGGGGCTCCAAGTACAGATTAAATAAAAGAGGGGACAATGGGCACCCTTGCCTTGTGCCCACACATAACGGGAAAGAGTTAGACACAACCCCATTGCAACTGACCCTAGCAGACGGCTTGGAGTATAGGGCTCTTAACCATTTTAAAAACTCCTCAGGGAACCCAAACTTGTGCATGGTTTCAAATAGGTAACCCCAATAAACCCTATCAAAGGCCTTCTCGGCATCCAAGGAGACCAATGCCATAGGAAAGGTGGCCTCCTTGGAGGCCGAGAAGACATGGGCTAAAGTCCTAAAATGGTCAATCGAGGACCTACCCTTCATAAAACCAACTTGCACATTTCCTATGAGTCTAGGCAGCACTTTGTTGACCCTATCAGCTAATATCTTAGCTAGGATTTTTAAGTCACAATTCAAAAGCGATATAGGTCTATAACTGGCTGGGTTCGTAACTGGCCTATTGGGTTTGGGAAGTAAAACAATATAAGCTTCATAAAATACTTTTTCCACCTCATTTCCGGCACATATATAGCGGAATAATCTAAGGAGATGTGGGGCTAAAAGAGGAGAAAATTTTCTATAAAAATTAGACGAAAACCCGTCTGGCCCTGGGGTTTTATCCAACGCCAGACTCTTAATAGCCAATTCCACCTCGGCTAGAGAGATCTCCACCGACAGAGAACTCTTCTCACTTTCAGTGAGAATAGGCATGTCAATATTTGCAAAGAACCTTTTAATCTGGTCCTCAGAGGGCGGTACTAGTATTTCCCTATAGAGATTCTCAAAATATTGAGAAAACAGGTGAGCAATCTCGTCCGGGGATGTTTTGACAAGACCATCTTCCTCAGAAATAATTCCCTCAATCAACCTAGAAGCATCTAATTGAGAGAGACGACTTGCCAACAACCTCCCGGGCTTTTCACCCTGATCAATGTACTTAACTTTAGTCATGATCAAGGCCAATTCAGATTGTTCTCCTAACAATTTAAGATAAACATCCCAGGTTCTGATCAGCTCTTCCTCTTCCTCTTTACTCTTATTATATTGGTTAGTTAGCTCCACCTCTAATGCCCTGATACGTGTCAAAAGTTCCTTCTCCGTTCTATTTCTTTCCTTTTTTCTACCGGTTGTAAAACTAATTAATATTCCTCTTAAAAAAGCTTTAAAGGCTCCCCAAAAAATATCCAGACGTACCTCATTGACCGAATTGTTCCGTATAAACTCTTCAATGTGCTCAGATATAAACTTGACCGTCTTATGTACTCTGAGAATCTGATTATTAAATTTCCACCTGCCCCCTCTCCTTACTAAAGGTGACATTGCAATAACCACCCTCACAGCTGAATGGTCAGAGATGGGTCCAGGTATGAACTCAGACTTAAGTATCCCACTAAGAAGGGATCTAGAAACAAAAATATAGTCCAGACGGGAAGATGTCCTATGTACAGAAGATGTAAAGGTAAATTCTTTGGTGTCTGGGTGGAGAATTCGCCAAGTATCAACCAGTCTGAGTTGATCTAACAACTCAGACAGTGCAGAGTTGCGGGTTAGATAGACCTGGGACTTACTAGACCTATCTGAGGAGGATCTAACGCAGTTGAAGTCCCACCTAAAACCAAAGGGAGGTGGGCAAAGGGAGTAAAGCTTTAAACAGCCCGGATTTAAAAATCTTGGGTATCTAGGTTTGGGCCATAAATAGATCCCCACAAAATTTCTACGTCGATAATTTTCCCTCACTAACACATACCTCCCCTCCTTATCTTGAATTACCTGTAGTGGCCTGAATGGCAGAGACCTGTGGAGTAAAAGCATAACTCCTCTACTCTGTGTTGAACCTTGAGAAGCAAAGACCTGACCCATCTGCAGTTTCCTCATGGAATGAGATTCTGATAACAACAAATGCGTTTCTTGAAGAAACACTACTTCTGCCTCGGCAAGTTCTATGTGCTTAAGGATTTTGTACTGCTTGTCACTAATACGAGCACCTTTTACATTCCAGGTAAGAAACTTAGTCCACAACAATGCACCCATATCACCTTAACCTAACAAAATTATAATTAGATCTGATTGCACAACCTGAAAAACAGAGGCCAAAAACAAAAACCCAGTTCCTATTTATGAGTGCCATTGGGCATAAAACCCACCCACCATCCCCCCCACAACCCATACAAAAAACTATTATAGCTCCACCATCCCAAATAACATCCCCCCCCCCATACACTCCGCCTGGTCCATGATCCCAGAACACTCGGCCCATCTTTCGCTCACTTCCCTTCCCTCCCAGGAAAACAGTAAACATTAAAGTGAAAATGCAACCTCACTCTGGCTTAAGTTAAACATACACCATGCAGCCAGATTAGCCCCCCTCCAATAACGTTTCCCATATGGGAGTATTTTACCCCAATGTAAAAATATAGTCCCCTATAAATCCAGATTGCTCAGGATTCTCAGTCCTTCAGATTATCAGACACTTAAATAGTCCCAGAAACTTGCGGTCCCCCTAGAAAATGCTGCAAACATTCTTCATGGTGCACACCATCATGGGTCCTTGAACAAGGCAGGCAGGGCCTTCTGTAAGGCAGCTTTCGCCGCGTCTGACGACTCGAAGGATTTCCACTCGTCCTGAATTCTGACTTGGAGCCTGGCAGGATATGCCATTCGGAATTTCACCTCAGCAGCTATAAGCTTCTTGACCACCACATGAAATGCAGCCCTCCTTTGCCTCACTGTAAAGGGCAGATCTTGTACCACTCTCAACTTCGCCCCTCCCAGTACAGCTCCTTTTCCTCCTTGACCTTAGCCATAAACAGCGTTCTTGGTAGTTCAGAGGCGAAGATAAAGACCTTGGAGGACCACCCGGAAGCGGTAAGGGGCATAAGGCCCTATGTGCACGTTCAATTATATATGTAGCACCAAAAGGCGAGGGCCCCAGCACTTTCATGACCAATTTCTGTATAAACTTAACAGGATCCAAACCTTCAGCCTTCTCGGGCAAGCCAATTATCACCATATTGTTGCGACGGCTTCTCCCTTCAAGATCCTCTAGCTTGGAGTCCATCCTGTTAATTTTCTGCTGTAACACACTAATAACGGTCTCCAGCTGGTCTCTGTGGGTCTCCAGTGACTTAATTCTCGCACCATTATCAGATACCTTCCGATGTAAATCTTCCATGGTCGTGGAAGAGCTTTAATTTCACAAGCCATATCTTCCAATGTCGCCTTTAAATGGTCGAAATTCTGCCAAAAACTGTGTCAGAGTTAGTGGTTCCTCTGCCCCAGCTGCTCCTCCTATGTCCTGCTGCACCTGGAGAATCGAGGCCTTGGCTTTTTTGCGGCCTTCTCGGGGGTGGCTGGAGGGGTATGCTTTGCGGTGTGTTTCTTCATTTCCCCTTCCATGCGCTGTAATAAATGAGACCCACACAGCTCGCGACTGCTTCCCCCACACTCAGATCGCTGCACAGCCACTTAAAGTAAACTCGAGAGGGCTGTTCTTGAAATCGGGTAGCGGAGCTCGCGAAAGGCACAGCCACTACGCGCGCTGCATCACGTGATATCAGCAGCATTTTATTAGGAAAAGAGCTCTGATTTGCTGCTCAGTATTAATATTATATGTCACGATAGCCTTGGAATGATTTGGATTTATATGCTATGCATAAGGCATAATGGGAGATTATATGAAATAACTAATATCAAGCTCATTATTTCATGAATTATACTCAAAATTAGTAATCACAAGTCAGTCTTTCAAAAGATACTATTAATGCCTATAAAAAATGTATCGCAAATAGACATATATGTATATATGTGTGTGTATATGTATATGTGTATATATATATATATATATATATATATACACACATACATACTCAAATGCCATTTTTGCATCTTATAGTAGTTAGTTTCCAGACAGATTCTTATAGACTTTTTTTCTGTCCCCCTGATGGAATCTTGAATGAGTTAAGTGAATGTTATTATTTTATCAAGACCTTGATCCAGCAACTCAGTAGATACACACTCAGTTTATCATATTATAAAATGACAAAAAACAGTCTTCTGTTTGCAGTTGTTTCATCAGGAATTTTATAAATGGTATACGTTCTTTTTGTTACATCTCTGTTGGTCCAAAAAAAGGTATCAAATAATTTGCTTCTGTATCACTTATGGTTTGTCAGCAGTTAATTCATTAGATTGTGACATCCTACCATGCCCCGTACTTTATAGCATTCAATCCCAGGGCTCACACATACTCCTTTTCTCCATCCACCTTCTCTACATCCCGTTTTACCAACTCCTCTCTGTGCACTGTGCTCTCCTAGCCTTTCTCCCCCTACCTCCCTCCCTCCCCCACCTTCACCTCTACCTGGTGTATATTTTTATTTTTTTTCTTCTGTTACTTCCTCCTGCAACCTTAGATAACCTGCTTTATCTTCCTATAGACACTTCTATGTATGTAAATACCCTGTAATCTGTACAATATCTGTATAATTCTATGTACATATGAACTTCTTTTTCTTCCTCTCTGTAAACAGTATTATCTGTATCGCCTTGTAAATACCTGTGTTGACCTGTATATACAATTGTTCATGCTTCACCCAGGTCCATCTTGCAAATGAGCTTCTGCTCAATGATGAACGCCTGGTTAAATAAAGACTTGATTGATTTATTGATTGATAGATGAGGTCTCCCTTGCCAGAGTTCGACTGTTTCTCCACCCCTCCCCCAGACACACACACACACACACATTCACTCTTACTATAAGAGATCTCAGTAGCTCTTATCTGTTATGTTTGGAAAGCAGGCCGCAGCCCTTTCTGTCAAAAAGAAATTTATGCATTAAGTCTGGGTAGTTCACCGAAGACCTGGCATTTTATCAGATAGGTCTTGAGAGGTTAAAAATAATGTAAATCTTGGCAAAATTGGCTGGTAACGGGTAACATTTATGAAGTGTGAATCTTTCTTGAAAGATATTCATCCTCAACTGAAGTTAATAGTAAAAATGTTTAAATTTTAATCATTTAAATGTGCAAGCTGTTGCATTTCGAAAGGGGGTAAACAAATCTCCAGTTTAATAGGTAACCAATATTTAACAAGCTATTTCAGTTTCCCAATGGACATCAGATAAACAGCTTGGAGTTATGTCTCCAACATTCTAAATAGAAAGAAGGGATTATTTTATTTTAGTTGTCATAGTGATTTATAGATGTGGAAGGATACACTGAAATGTCCAAAAAATGTGTTCCATGAAACTCCATTTTCAAGCTATAGATAGCAAAATGGCTGTAGGCTCTGCTAACAGCCATAAAAATGGAAGATGGTACATCAAATGTCTAGTCTCAGACTTACTTTCTACTGAGATTTTTTCTTCATCAGATGAAAAATAAAGATTTGAAAAATATGTAGCCCAGGTTTCTGGTAGAATATGAGCTTCTACCCTGGTTAAGTATTTATTATAGCCTTGGCTAATCAGTTTCCAAAACTGTTTACTGTCCTTGTTAATTACTGACTTCGTAAGTTTTTCCCAAAGCACTTTGGCATGAAATTGATGTTTTTGTTCTAAAATTATTTTATATTTTTTCCTATCTTTATTTATATTAATAAGTTGCTTATAGATATCTTTTTTATATTGACTTAGATTTTTTTTAGCTTATACTTTCTTATTTCTTTATTTAGGGCCTTCTTTGCTCGCCTAAATCTAGAATTAAACCATGTTTTATCATGTCCGTTAACCAACCTAACACTTTTTATTGTACAATGTGGTTTTATCAAAATATTAATATTCATCCAAAGAATTGAGGTACTGTTAAAGTCCATTTCCTCTATAATAGATGTGCGTAAATCATTTAGTGGCCCAATATAGAATAGGTCATCAAAAAATCTAGCAGTATTGGTGCTCCATTTAATCCTTTTTTGATTAATTGTTTCAATAGCTTCATTTGCATGGATTGCCATATCAAGTTTTGCCAATTGTATAAGAGATCATTTTAATTGTAAAGGGTTATGCATTGATTCAGGCATTTCAATAATTTCTAAGACCAAAATTAATTTAGATGCCTCGAGATTGCACCAGGCTAGGTCTATCACTGATGAACCCATAGGACCCAAGTAAGTTAAGTTTCCTGGGATGTCTCCAGGAATGGGTCCATTGAGTAAAATCATATTTCTTTCTGCCAGGACCTGGGTCAGTATTTTCCTCCTAGGATTACTTATCTGATCCATAGAGGCTCTGTCTTTAGTCATTTTAGGGTTTATTTCTGATATGCAGAGAGAAATTCAGTATTAATTGCATTATTAGGAATTCTTGCGTTAAAGTCCCCAAGAAAAATTACAGGCCCTGAAAACTCGGATTCAGTAATATTATCTAAAACTTCACTAAGTCGTGATACCATAGTATTCTGACTGTTCTTGCCAGGAGGAAAGTTAATGTCGATTATTATCAACTTAAAGTGGATATTTGTGTCTTCTAACAAAGACACAAGAATGTCAATAGAACTATCTTGTTTACTTACCTTGAAATTCAGGGCTTTCCTAAAATAGGTCGCAATGCCACCCTTATTTCTTCAATGTCTTTTTCCCCTAGTTTCTGGAATGGAAATACTAATATACTCTGGATTTTCTGGGCTGCAATCAACCATACACCATGTCTCCTGGAGACAAATTATATTATGCTGTTCCAGGAATGTTTTGACCTCAGGGTCGGCAATCTTCAGGTGTGTCCCTTAAATATTCCAGTGTAACCCCCTTGTTCCCAGGGGTTACTAGAATCCCACTTAGAATCAGTGGCAGGCAGGGAGAGGCAGCTTGTGAGATGCCAGTTAAATGGGCTTCACACTGTCACACTCTGTTTTCAGTTTCTGCTGAGCTGAAGTGATGATGTCACCTTAGAATTCTCGCAGCAGCATAAGCCACAATGGAATGCTAGCTGTAGGAGTTAGCAGTAGAACATTGGGGAATTCAATTCAGTCTTCAGAGAGTAGTCTGCATGGAGACTCAGGAGAGTGAGGAGTGCTGCAGTGTACAGCTCCTTAGACCTAGCTCTGAGAGAGAGCTACTCAGAAGAAGGGGTTGTGTGTTCTCACCCTAGAGAGGAACACAGAAGACCAGTTGTGTGAAGTGGTAGAGACCGTTCCTGGGAGGCTTTCCAGTGCCCCATCTCCAGAGGGATGTGGGAGAATTCCAAGATTCAGGGGCAATCCCCTGGTCTAGCCTGGAGATAGTGAAGCTGCCTGATAGTTGTTCTTGTTCTGTGAGTACCTGAGAAATTTTGTGAGAAAAAGCCCTGGGGCACCTGCAATACCATGACGAGTTTGCTCTGACAAAGAGACTATGTTCACCAAGACTGTGGTTTAAGTAAAAGTGTCTGCCTACTATGGGGTCAGAGGAAGACTTGCCAAGTACAGAACTTTTAGATTGGGTATGACTTAAAAGCATCTGCAACAGTGGGGGTCTAGGGTAAAGACATAGCCACGTACAGAACTGTTAAAGTCAGGACACCTCCATAGAGTGAACTGTAGAATGTTAAATGTGCAAAACATTTCTAGAGAGCATCTGCAACCAGTAGCTCAAAGAAAGGTGTTGTAACCAAATGAATGGCCGAGTATTGATTTGGGAGCAAGAGGTGTGAGACCCCCCCCATCTGAAGTAACCAGGTTTACCTCTCCGGGTTCAGTTTGGGCACCTATGCTTTTCTCTCAGGCACTTGGCCAGTGTCTGGAGGAAGCACCCAGATGTGGGATTTTGGATTTTCCCTGAGAGCTAGAAAGTGCTCATGGGTGGTTTAGGAAGCCACCATCAACCTCCATGCCATGTGGAAAAGTGTCCTAGTACTGGCAAGGGTGCCATGTCAAGGAATAGAAGAGAAGTGTACCAGTTTGGGCCGTGTGTGCCCAGATCCATTCAGAACCTGAGGGTATGTAGTGAAGAAGTGTGCTCTGTACCTCTAGTCTGCATTACCAGCGAGTGTAGCCCTGTGGGGTTCCATCTTTGCTTTGTTATTCTCTGTGTTATGTGAATAAAAGCCACACTCTAGAATCCCATCCTGGTTTGGACATTTCAGTTATTGCTTCCAGAGTACAGATTTACTTTTGTGCCCCTGACCAGAAGTACAAACCTAGCACAACACTGAGCAAACATTTTCTCCCAGGGACCCAGGTTGATGGCCATGCTCAATGGTCCCCCTCAGGTGTTAGCCAGGTAGTTGCTCCTCTTGGATTGCCTATCTGAAGGATGGCAGGCTCAGTAGTAGAAGTAATGGGTCCACAGAGTTTCTGCAAAGATTTTTTATTTATTTTTTTTTTTTATTTTTATTTATTTAGGGATTCGGATCATACCTTTGAGCTCAGAGCTCTTTTACAAATGTTCCACATCAATCAGTGACAATGACAGCAATAACAAACAGTTTACATACAATACTTGAATAGTAGGTAGCTAGTATACAATAAGGTTGCAATGTAATTCATAGTACCAATGGTGATATTACAGCGTCAAGAGTATTCAACTAGGGTAAAGGACAGTGTTTATATGTAGCCAAGGAGATAAAGAGGTGCGACACCTAGTGTGAGAGTCCAAGGAGGAGTCAAGCTGAGGGGGAGAGGAGACGGGGGGAGAGTGGGCGGCCAAAAGAAGTGTGGCTTTGTCTAGGAGGTTGGGAGGTAGTGGTAGTAAGTTGGTTTTAAGGTTGATCCAGTGGCATAAAAGGCACAGGGGGAGAGGAAGACAGAGGGATAGGGAAAGAGGGAAGAGTGGGGGTTAAAGGAAGGAAAATGTGGATGAGTGGGCATTATGGGTGTTAGAGACCTAGTGGCAGTCACAAACTGCCCTAGTAAGAAGGTGTTGCCTTAGGCCATTTTTGAATTGCGAGATGCATTGGGAGTTTAGAATGTGCACTGGGATTTCATTGAGCCATTGGGGGGGGTGCCTAAAGCTGAAAGCACGCTGTCCCTGCACAGTTCGATGGAAAGATGTTGATAGGGCCCCCCTCATCCTGCCTCTGGTGGTACAGCTGGTAGCACTTGGTGTTAAGATGCTAGAAATGCATGGGGCGGTTTTACCCATTCGTGCCTTTTTTCCAAGGAGACATGTTTGGAATATAATCCTGTTCTTTAGTGGCAGCCAATTGGTCTCCTTGTATAAGGAGCAGGTGTGGGTATTTTGATCTGCAGCCACTGTGAGCCTACATGCCTTGCTGAGGGCAATGTGAATCCTTTTTAGTGTAGTGTATGTTGCTGTGCCATAGATCACCAATCCAAAGTCGATGGTAGAAAGGATGGAGCTAGAGACTGAGAGATGAAGGGCCTCTGGAGTGAGATACTTTTTATGCCTATATAGTACACCCAGCTTGGTGTTCACTGCCTTTACCACTCTGTCGATGTGTTGGGTGAAGGTGAGCCAGTCATCAACAGTGACCCCCAGGTACTTGAAGGTCTGAACTTGTTCCAGTGGCTCACAGACTTTATTGGAGATGGTGAAGGGAGGGAGCTTCTTTTTGTGCTGTGGGCTGGCTGTGAGCATCACTTTGTTTTTTTGTAGTTTAATAGAAGTTTTGGCTACAGAACCACTCTTCCAGCTTGTAGAAGGATGCCTGCAGCTTGGATTGGAGGGCAACTATTGATGAACTGCTGGTGAGAAGCACAGCATCAAGATAGTTTGTAGTGACTACCCCATCCCTCTCGGTGGTGCCTAGATGTGAGAGGAGCAGCCCTGCTGCTAGTAGAAAAAAGGGGGGCCGGTGGGGGGTGGTTACACCAAGATAATATCTTTATTTCATTACTGTTGTACAAATGAGATATTACGGTTTTAGTGGCACACGATTCTTTCAGTCATTTAATACCTTCGTGTCTTAAGGTATCACATTTATTTTGTGAGAAGAACCTTTCCATGTTACTGGAGTCTGGTTTATATTTATTGTCTGCTTCTGTTTTCTTATCCTGTAAGCCCATTGGTGCCCTGTGTGGATTCATTCACATATTTGGGACTGTCTAGTACAGTATGCCCTGCAAGCCCATTGGTCCACACAGGGGATCAATGGGCTTATAGCCATACTGTACCTGTCATTCGGCAGGCGGCCAGCAGTATATGGGTTGGATGCAGCTGCCGCTGATGACAAAGGTGGAGCAGGGTGGGCAAGGGGTTCTGTGTGAGTGGGAGGTGTCGGGGTGCCACTGGATCATCAGGGAAGTATGTGTGGGTGATTTACTGTGATTGGGGACCCAGGAAGGAGGGGGGGTCCACTAGATCACCAGGGATTGTATTATTATACATCCATTGGGGCATTGGGAGGAGGGAGGGTGTACCTCTGGACTACCAGGGAATGGCTTATAATACTTCCACCATGATCAGGGACTTGGGGGGGGGTTGTCCACTAGACTGCCAGGGAACATATTGATTTACATTTACCACAATCATGGTAACGGGCTGGGGGGACCACTAGACCACCAGGGATGGTCATGTATTATATTTATCAGGGAATCAGGGACTGGGGGGGCACTAGAATACCAGGGATTTCTTTTTACACATATGCCAATACGATCATGGCTATGGGGTGGTGGTTGCCCCGGGATCCCTACAGCACACGTCATGCTGTGCAGGGTACCAGGCACAAGTCATCAGGCTGTCTCTCCACAAGGCATGCAAATGGGGCCATAATGACATGCATATGGCCCCATTTGTGTCTTGCATATATTATGGCCTCATTTGCATGCCCAGTGCTGAATATCGTTGGTGATGTACCTAGCGCAACTGCACTTGCACTGACGCATCCCCATGCTCCCTATCTGTGGCTTGCTCTGGCGCAGTGCCACTGCACCATGCATAGTATGTGCGATGACCCTGCCATATTCAATGGTGCTGCACCATAGTGCATCCCCATTGAATATCACCTGGACCGGGCCCCAGCGCATCACAGTTGCGCTGCACCCAGGCTTGCACCACTGCCTGGCACAGTCTGAATATCCGGGCCATAATGTCTAATTATTCCAATAATGTTATCTATTTCCTTACAATTTTCTCTTCCCTCATGTCACATGATTCTTCTCATATCTCTATTGCTGGAATTTTGTGTCTCTTGTCCAGGTATTTCTTCCAGTTCTGTATAATTTTTGGGGTAGGGACCACTTGAGGGGGTTGCAGAGTGACTCCTGTCAATCTCAATATATTTTCCTTCTCCCAAATAGCTTTGATCACTGTACCCAACTGAGAATACGACAGTACACAATCCAAGTATTGTCTATTAGGTGGTCTAAAGATGTGTATTTTCTTCCCCTTTACTTCTGAGAGGTGTAAGAGGTGTCAGCATGGCTCAGTTGGTAGCACATCCACCTCTGGACCAGAAAGTCGTGGGTTCTCGTCCCACACTGGGATTGGACATGCACCTAAAAATCAGGTATTCCAGCTCCTTTCCTTCAAGGTTAATAAACTTATCAGAGCTCATTGGTTCACTGCTACTGATGTTATTTCCCTTTTTAACTAAAGGTGTTTTACCAAGTGGTGTTTCACTAGAGGGTGACATCATGGTGGTCTTGGCCTCCCTCCCTTCCCTGGATATGCCTTTTTCTCTTTTGTCAGGCTTGTCTATTTCCCTACTGATAGCTCTGGTTTGGTTTGGTTTATTGGTGAAGAAGGTATGTCAATTTTAGAGAACTTTTCCCATTTTGGAATTTCCTTTCCAGATATATCATTTACTATAGGTATATTCACGTTGCACAGATTTTCACCTTTTGAGGTTTCCTTTCAGATGTTTCTATTTCAGTCAAAGATCCCTCATTTTGCCTTTGAGAAGTCTTGAGTTGTTTAGGCATACCTGGGGCCACAGTTATATTTTCTTTCATCCCCCTCCGTAACTTTTGTTCCATTTCCCAGGGTCCTAAAGTTCAATGGAAATTCTTTAGTTATCTCTTTCTGGGAACACTGGGGGGGGGGGGGCAGATTTTAGAATTAGATTGCTTTTTTCTTCTTTTACCAACCGAGTATTGCCCTTTTCTCTTATCAGGAGGTTTTGTATAGCATTCACATATCTTGTCTTTGTTAAAAGGAGATGGCAGATTACCTAGTATTGCTTTATTATCCCCCTGTGCTTTTTCTTCCTCAGATACATATATTACAGAGGACTGATTCATAGGGTTTTTATTTGCAACAATTTTATTGAGAATTACTCTATTATGAAATAAATCTGTCCTCATATTGGATATCTCATCCTTAATCACAGCTAGATTTTCCAAGATGACAATATCTGCAAAATGAGGATTTTTAAGGCTTTCTAGCATTTGCCTGGAGAGCGAGGTACAAGAGGTAAAATCTCATTCCCCTGTACAGAATTCTTTGTTGTAATTACAATTCTGCTGACCTGTGGGAATCGAAGCATCAGAAGGGGTCTGAGTCATCCTAAGTTTTTAATGGTATTTTACTGGGGATCTACAGGTACTAAGTTCTCCCTAAGTCCTCTCCAGGTTTTTTAGACCTTCAATAATCATACTTAAGTTTTGGGTTATAGATCGTATTTCAGTTTCTTTGACTGTGCTGTTCAGCTCCGATAGTTTTGCCACGCCTTTTGGTGTTAACTGAGGAGTTTTTAAGTTCTTATTAGTGTTTGGGGATTTATTCTGTCCCTAGTCCACAACATATTAATACTGAGAAAGCACCCTGTGGGAAATCATCTCTGCTAACACTACTATGGGGTTCATATGATTCTGATGTATCCCCATAGGTTAAATAATGTAAAGAATGATCAGTTGGTAAAAAAAGTGTCTAATGATTCAAAAGAGTCCCATCCACAAGTGCTCAGTGAGATCCCTTCCACCTGGGAAAAATGTGGGGGAATTTACTGATTTTTTTTATATTTCTTTTAACTGAATCATTTGGATTATTTTCTTTAACCTCTAATTCTGGTCCTACCAGATCAATACAGGGGTCCAAAGGAGGTGATGTCTGTGGAGAGGTCTGTGAAGTAGCACTGGGTGTGGAAAAATAAATATATGAAGGTTTATGTGAGTCCTCTTTCCAAAGCTATGTGAGTTTTAGTTGATGGAGGTCTGCCTTATTATTATTTGCACATTTGTCTTCTTCCTCTCTAGTTTAGGTTATTTTATGCCCTCTTAAACTATTTGTTCTTTTCCTTTTAATTACTTCCATCTCTATGGAACACTTTTTTTCACTTCTAGTGGATACAATTTTTGACCTTATCTGTTTCAAATGCAAGTATTTTAGGGTACCAAGCTATCCTGGGAATGGGAATGGGGAAGTTATGCAATAAAATACCCAAATGTGTAATACCTAGAGGGTCACAAGATCTAAAGTGCAGACGGTGCTTCAAAAAAGGAATCTAGGCCAATGCTAAACAAGATCAGCTTTAAATTAGATTATTAGTAATAGAACCTTGAAAAACCTATGCTATGAGATCTAAAAAATCTACAAAAGGATACTGAATCTTTATAAATATATAGAATGATAAAAAAATTAGACAAACTAAGCAGTATGCTCACTGTAAATCCTTATAAATATATGCATTTGTAGAGATATTAGCCAATAGTTAAAACTTCTAGGTGATGCTATAGAATAAGATCAGTAGGTAAATAAAGTCTAAGCACTAAGCAAACCCTTGAAATACCAGCAATAAATTTAAATCTAAATTCAGACAGTAGAAATCAAACAGTTTTAAACTGAAATAAAGCAAAGGCCAATAATTCAAAGGCCTGGGAAAATCGAATGCGAAGTTAAATACCAGCAAATGTATAAGAAGTCCAGCAATCCTGCAAAACAGCAGTTGATAGGCTTTCTTCCTGAAATTTTGTGGCCACAATGTTCCTCCTTGAGTCTATTCTGAGGTCACCGGGGTTTTCAAGGGGGCCCATTTCCTTGAATTCTTCTTAAAGCTTCTGGGTCTATAGGCATCATCTAGTCATCTGGTTGTAGTTTTACCCTCCTTCTAGTCACCAGAAAGTGCAAGTGGTCCCAGTGATCTGAAGTGCAGAAGTAATAGGCGGGTATAGAATCTTGCCTGAAGCTAAGGAAACAAAATGGGAGTCTTTGGAAGCTTGGGGCCAATAAAGATTTGTATCTCTTTTCTTATTTAAAATTTACCATTAATTAATTATGATTTCAGAAAAAGATAAAATATGCCAGCAATTTGGACAATACAATAAAATATCAATAAAATCATAGTGCTACCATGCCTGAGTAGAATAAGGAATGCAGTTTCTACAAAGTTGTAGATATAATTGTATAAGTATATAAACCAAGGAAAATGTGTTGTATCACTTTTGACTTACTGAGCTGTATCTGTGTGATCCATTGCAACCAGGATTTAAGGTGAGAGATAAAAAGCCCCAAAAGTGCCAAAAGAAGTCAAAAAAGCTCTCATAAGAGTATCTCAGGGTTTGTACTAATATTTTTGAGCATAAAAAACAGAGTAGCACATGGCGCTATTTACCAACTTCTAAAAATAAGGGGTCAGGCGCAAAACAACCGCTGTTGTATCTCAAAGACAGAGACCAAGCAACAGGTTGTGAGTAGATGGAAGCTCAAGGCAGATCTGAGTTTGAATGTTATGCATGATGCATATATAGCTAAAAGCAGAGCAGAGCTAATTAAAGTTAATAGTCACCACAGCTGCTTCAGTAACCAGGCAAAGGTATGCTTGAAGGTAGAGTGAAAAGCGATCAGTCAATTAGTCAATCATTAACCAGCTGCTCTGTTGCAGAGAATATCAAGCTATTCTTTAGACAATCAGATTCCAAATTTCACCATGAAGGCTTGAATTGGATTAAATAGTAGCCTATTATCAGTTTTACTATTCAATGCAGGCACCAATTAAATATATAGGTGGCTCTGTGCCTAGCACGAGGAAAAATGAAATTGTAATTTGATTTAATTTGGTTTAATTTAATGAAGGCTGGCCAAATAATTAGCCGCAGAAAGCAAGCAATAACCAAATAATATCTGCTGAAGGCAACAGAACTATGTTGCCGGGGGACCTCGGCCACAATCCTTGTTTACTGTTTAAGTAATTGAATTTAAAAAATCAGCATAGAAAGGTATACGTTTACAGGATATGCTCACAGTTTCCAACAGCTTTTACACAATACTGCAGTTCTGCAATAGGCAGCTGACAGTCAGCAGCAGCGATTCACAACCTAAACTGGCAAAAGTACTAATCATATACAGAACGAGTGCACATCAGCAGAACCCATGCATAGCAATAGTAGTCTAAAGTGAGCTGCCAGAAAGAAATCCAGAAGGTGCAACAAAAGTTGTAGCTATTCTAATACAGAGGTCAAAAATAATACAGATATAATGATAATACCGTGGCACCAATAATACTGCTGGTTTTAGGCACAAATATCAAACAATTACCCCGAAGGATAAGTTTAAAAAATACAATGTGAAAAAGTCTCTACTTGCAAAAGAAATACCTAAACAGTGGAGTCAGTCTGGGGAAATTTTCCTTTTTCTCCCTTTTGGAGAGTTTGCCAACTGAGTCAGTCAAAGCAGGTGCAAGGGCAAGTACTGTACAGAGCAGGAAAAGAAAATCCTTTTTTTTGTTACGGAGATTTTGCTGCAGTAGTCTCCCTTGGGTTGCCTCAGTCTTTGCTCGGGGGGGCAGGCTGCTCCACCTGGCACTCCAAGCACCTTCGAGCCAAGGGCAAAGTCAAAGGCAGCAACAGACCCAGTAAAAACTTACAGCCACACAAGTCAGTCAGAAAGAATCACTGCCCTCTTTGCACAGGCAACAGTGGCATACCTGTTCCAGCCTAGGAAAAGGCTTTGCAGTGTTTCTGCTCTCCTGATGTTCCTCACTTGGGTAGCATACAGTGGCACAACCTACTCCTGCTCTTTCCACACAGTCTGGCTCAGTCAGTCAGCATCCAAGTTCCCAGAATCCTCTCTCCACCTCATAAGTCCAAATCCACCAGCCCAACATCCCTCGGGCATGACTCCAAATGATTAATTACTAAGTAATTTAGCAAAAATCTTAAAATTGGTATTTAATAAAATAATCTATCTCCAATTATGGATATTTGATTTTTGTCCTGATTTAGACAAAAAAATCATAAGGCCTTCATACATTTGTTCAGTCAGTCTATCTTTTTCTGGGAAGGAGTTATACACAGAAACAAGTTCTGTAGGCATGCATTCCCATAACAGTTTATATAACTCACCTGGGAGTCCGTCCGAGCCTGGGGAGATATTTTGTTGTTAACAGCGTATCACCGTTTCCACTTCTTGGACTGAGAAATTGGTTATCAAAGGGAGTGTCTGGGCTTTGCTCAATTTTGGCGGAGCCACATCCTGAACCAGTGGAGCCAGAAATTCTGATTCAAAGGTCGGGGAGCCAAATGTCTTTATAACAAAAGTTTACAATACTGTCATAATTCCAGCATTATCAGTGTAACATTCTCCTGTGGAGGAGTATAACTGAACAAATTGCCTTTTAAAGACTCTGTTTTGACAATCGACAAAAGGATTGATCTGTTCCTTCCTACCCTGTGTCCCAAACTTTTGTTCCTGCTCCAAAGTTTTCTGCATATTATATTGATAAATGGGTATTTCTTGTTTTACTACAGCAGTGTCCTACATTAAGTAGATGTTAGAAGTATTTTGTTTTGAAATAAGGTTAATCATTTTTCTGTGTAAAGCCATATATTTTTGATAAGCTGTAATGGCCTGATTTTTTGATATTTGGTTAAAAAAATCCTATGACATGTTTTTGTGTCCTCCCACCAAGTAATAGGGGATTCACATAAAAACAAAACTGACTTTCAATCATCAAGAATAGTGACAAGGTCCTGTCATACCTCCGGATTTAATAATAAACTAGTATTTAGCCTCCAAAAACCTTTACGTGTGCCCAGGGGTGCCACACCTCACTAGTAAGGAGTCCAGTCTAGGTGTCTCAGATGGCAGCTATGGAAGCAACAACCACTTACTATCCACTTTTCTCCCACCTGAGGGGCAGGGAGCCCCTGAAGGGCTAGTCTATGGCAGGGAAGAGAGTTAGGGGACAGAGGAAAGAGATAGTAAGAGTAGAATGCAGTGGAAAGGGAATACTAAGATGAAATAGGGCAGCTAAATGGTACAGGGTTGGGGAATAACATCCACAGATTAAGCAATACTTTGCAGGGAGCAGCATGGCTTCAGATCTAGGCACAGTACAATTATGGCTCTCACTGAGTTCTCTAATTTTATTTACTCTGCCCTGGATAGAAAGCATCCGGCTGAAGCTGTCTTCATCGACCTGTCAAAGGCCTTTGATACAGTCTCCCACCCCTTACTCTTAAACACACTCCGCCACATAGGGCTGTCCCAGGGACCCGTCTCCTGGTTTACCAGTTACCTCACAGCTAGATCACAATGTGTCAAAATAAACAACACCCTCTCAACCACTCTGCCAGTCCACTCTAGGGTTCCCGAGGGCTCCATCCTCGGCCCTCTATTATTCAGCATCTACCTAAACACCTTGCCCAATTCCTGCTTCAGCAACCTACTACTCTATGCAGACAACGTGGTTCTTTTTGCCTTGCACCCAGATCCCACAGTATTGCAGTCCTCCCTCCAGCACTCATTTAACCAGATTGAAAACTGGTTCATAGACCAAAGACTTGTGGTCAATGTAAAAAAGACAAAGACTATGCTCTTTGCCCATTGACAGAATAAGGCCAAGAATGCACAGCTAACAATCCTCTCCCACTCTGTCCTTCCTCTAGAACAGGTCCATACATATAAATACTTGGGCCTTACATTTGATTCCAGCTTCTCCTTCCATTCACACATTGACACTCTGTCATTAGCCATAAATGTCCGTATAGGCCTATTGTATCGGCACAAGGATTGCCTGCCTCCGGAAGCCCTTAATCTGTCTGTCACCTCCTTAGTCCTCTCCCTAGTCGATTATGGGCTCAATATCTACTCGGCTGCTGACCATACAGCCCTTAACAAAATCCACCTTGCCATAAACAAAGCATGCAGACTGCTCACTGGGGCAGACAAGAGTACCCATACCTGTACCCTATATGCCCTAACAAATCTCTTTACCCTGGATGAAAGGCTATTTTATCAAACATGTCTCCTCACAAAGAAAATAAACCTGGGGCTTACCCCCTTGGGGGTTTCTGCCTCTCTTCTATCCTCCCATGCCTCAGTGAACACCCACACTGCCAACCGACAGGTGTGGTCCATCCCGAGGGTTAGAACCTCCTTAGCCCAAAGGTCATTCCCACACACACAGCCCCAGCCTGGTACAGTACAATGAACGTCCCTCTGATGTCTCCTCCATCTCCAAATTAGGACCTTTCAAGTCAGCCCTCAAAGAGCATATTCTCACTTCATGGTGCTGCCAGTGTACCAGCTAGTGCTGGGTCATCTATTTATCATCTTACGGGACCACCCCACCACTGAGCTCCTACCGATAGGGCTACCAAACATTACCTATTAACAATGCCTCCTTTGGCTACACTCACAAGGTATCTGTCTAATTCTCTACTTCGCTGTAAATATCAAACCTGTTACTCCCTCTGTCTATCAGCAAACTTATTGTTCTCTTGAAAACTGTAAAATACAGCTCTCATTAACATGTTCAATGCAATGTATAGCTGATCTTGATTATACAATATTGTATAACTAAAAAAACTGCAACCTTTAGCTGCCATTCTATGTCTATTTGTATTAAGTGTTTATGTTTGTTTTTCTGAGGCGTAGCCTTTGTAAATGAGTCCCTGACTCAAAGGTTGTAATCCTAAAGACTGTTAAATAAAAATAAATAAATAAATAAAAGACAGCAGGGTGAGTAAGGTGTAGCAGCCGAGAAGCCATGAAGAGATAATAACCCTACAGGGATTTCTAGAGGGGAAAAACATTTAATACATAAGCCGCTCACAGAGTTAAGACCACCAAATGTTACAAGCGATCATAAATTCAACTATGCTCAGAGGCCAGCAGCCTGATGCTTTGAACAAAAATTAGGGGCTGGGGTAACAATTGCATGGCTCACACACATAATGAGCATATAGAGATTTAAAGGCATTCATACTGCAGAGGCAGCTTAATTTCAATAATTTTTGTACTTTCTTCCACAATGTTGGCAACAGGAAACTAATGGCCACTCTGCCATAGTGAGAGGAAGCCTCAGGAATACATAATGTGATGTAGGATGCACTTCTTAGGGCATACATTCCTGGCTCACTTAATGGGAGACGGTCTATTATATATTGTGGAAGCCACTCCAAAGGACTGCGTTTCTAGTATGCCTAAACAAGAGAGAGGACCACCCTATGGCTTTGTACAAGGAACAATGATGGGTAGAGATGGGAAGACCAGTAATAAACTGGATGGCCCAGTGTTAAAGTGTATCCAACTTTGCAAGGAGGCTTTGGGACATTGACTATAAAGGAAATCTGCATAATCGATCAGGGAAAGAAAAGTAGTTTGGACAAGGTGCACTTCTGCATCTCTAGTAAGAAACTAGTTAATTCTAAAGAATAGCCCCAGCCTCTGCCTTAACTTCTTTACAAGGTCCTCGATGTGCTCAGTGAATGCTAGATCATGGTCTAACCATACACCTAGTTATATAAACTTTGAGACAAACTCCAGTTTCTCTCCAATAATTGTGGTAATCTGAGGTAGTATTCCAGAGCTGGCCAGATTCATCATACAGCTATAGGGCGAGAACAACATTGCTTTTATTTTTTTAGCATTTAGAAGAAGTTTTTTAATGGAGGAGCTGGTTCTGGAGCTGGTTAAATTCTTTCTGGAGGTCAGCACAAGTGGCTTCAGGTGTCGGATGACTTATATATACAACCGTGTCGTCAGCAAATAGGTGAATGTTGGCCTTGTTAATACTCTCATCAATGTTATTAACATAGATAGTGAATAGTAAGGGACCAAGTATGGATCCTTGCGGTACTCCCCTCAGTAGAGGTTTGAGTGGTGATAGCTCACCCTCAGCCTTAATTTGTTGATGCCGTCCTACAAGGCACTCAGTGAACCAATGCAAAGAAACTGAGTCTAGGCCCATACTCTTCAGAGAAGAGAGAAGCAGGCTATGATCCACTGTATCAAAAGCCTTACTAAGGTCTAGAAATACAGCACAGACAAAGTTTCTGCTGTCCAGTTCTAGGTACCAATCATTTGTTACTTTGGCAAGGGCTGAAATAGTGCTGTATTTAGTTCTAAAGCCAGATTGCATAGAGTTTAATAGGTTATTAGTTTCAAGGTAGTCCCTTAGTTGATTGCTGACAATCTTTTCCAGACGTTTTGACAAAGTTGGGAGGAGGGAAACTGGTCTATAATTGTTAAGGTTGCAGGGATCCCCTGATTTAAACAAGGGGATGACATGAGCAATTTTCCAGATCTGGGAATAAGCCTTTGGGACAATGATAAGTTAAATAAGTGGGTGATAGGAACAGCTAGGACATGATAGGCGATTTTAAGGAAATAAGGATCCAAAGAATCAGCACCAGCACTTTTCTTAATATCCAATTGGAGCATGAGGTCTTCAACCTCTTTCAGAGAGACCGGGTGGAATGAGAAGCCAGGTACCGGGGCAGGAGAGTCTGACCATGAGATTTATTAGGAGCGGACCAGGGATGTAGGGGAATTGTCAAAAGCTAGATCAGCTGTGGCAAAATGATTGTTGAATGCACCTAGGATTCCCAGTTTATCACTGATAGTAGTACTCCCAGTTGTAATATTAGATGGCAAGGAATTACCAGGAGTATATCTGGACATGTCCTTGATGACTGTCCTCCAGAATTTGGAGGAGCACTTTGCTGCAGAATCCAATTCGGTAAGATAAAATGCTGCCTTAGCATCCCTCACCATTTTTGTACAAGCATTACGTGCCCTTCTGAATTGACACCAGTCTGAGTCAAGCTTAGTCTGCAAGCTTTTTTCCACAACTTATCCCTATCAAGCAATGCAGCTTTCAGCTCAGCAGAGAACCAATGACATGTTTTGTTTTTTACATGAATATTTACCATAGGGGTATACATATTTAGGGCCCCAACAAGTATATCATGGAAAATATCATATGCCGAGTTAACCATGTCAGCTAAGTAGATGTCTTGCCAATGTGGCGAGTGTTCCAACTCATAGACATAAGCAGCCACATCAATGTTACGATGGGACCTTTTTGTAAGAAATTTAGCTGTAGGTCCTGTACGATGCAGTGATCTGACCACAGCAATGAAGCAATGGTCACTGACATCGGCAAAGAAGGTTCCAGCATGTGAGAAGAGATGAGGCTTATCGACTAAGATAACATCCAGCAGTGTGCTGTTGCTCATGTTCTTTTTGTTTGGATGTGTGGGTCCGTGAATTAGTTGCACCAACCCACAGGAATTACAGAAAGTGTTTAAGGGTGAAGCAGTCTTCGATAACCAGTCGAAATTAAGGTCCCCTAGGATGATAGTTTCAAGGTTCTCTTTCTCCATAACAGAGACAAGATGTGTAAGAAGGAGTGTACCAGCAGATGGGGGTCTATAGCAACCAATCTCACCAGGGGAAAGGAAGCAGATAAATCCATCTTCAGGGTCAAACACTCAAATTCATTTTTGACAGAAGTAGAATCCAGGCAGAATGTTGTAAATCTTTCCTTAATGTACACCACCACACCACCTCCCCTAGTAGGCCTGTCTGTTCTGAATAACTGGTAGGAAGGAATACTAATCTCCCTGTCCCGAGAAGCTGGTCTAAGCCAAGATTTGGAGATTACCAGAACATCTGGCTGAGTATGGCTGACCCACGCCTGAATCATGGAGAACTTTTTTAGGAGGCTACAGACATTAACATGCCAGAAATGCATGCCTTTAAGACAAGCAGCATCTGAAGGGGATGTAATGGTAGCGATAGGACCAGGGTTTAGCTCAATGTTACCCTAGCATAACAATAACAGAAGTAATATCTTTGATAGGGCAGTGATAGTTAGTTTAAGAATCCTGGTACTAGTACGTCTATAAGGCTTGCCAGGTTGGGTAAGCCAATCACCACCCCTGAAGATGAACTGCCAATGAGTTAGTGCTGAGAAGAGGAACAGGTGAACATACACCACCCTTTCATGGTTCTTCAGGTATTGCCAGCCATCCACAGAGGAGAATGGGGGAGTATAGACAAACTCAGTTGGAAGGGTACCAGAGTGGGTGTAGATAAGGTCAATCCTGTAGCCTAGAGGAAGAGAGGGGTATCTAGCTCCAGGCAGGAAAAACTGCGGTAGCAGGGAGCAAAAGAGAATGAGATGAAGAGGCAGAAGGTGCAGAGCCATAGTGCTTAGAGGATGTGTAAAGAATAACTGAGAGGGTCAGTAGGGCAAGAGCCAGCCCGTGGAGGTGAAGCAAAGAGAGGGAGTGGTAGGGGGGTCCCAAGTAAGTGAGCCCAATGAGGGTCAAGCAGGGTGGATACCAAGGTCGAGTGCATGGAGCCAAAGCCTATTTAATAAAGGTAGGGGGTGGGGGTGTGGGGACAGGTGCAAATTTTCAGTAAAAGTCAATGCAAAGCAGTGGGCACCAAAGCCCAGAGACTGAAAATCCAACACAGAAAAGGCAGAGCCAATCACTGGCGGAGGAGAGAGCAGCAGTCCAATTAGAGAAGGGTGGCAGCAGGTGGCGGCCTATCAGAGCCGCACAGTGCTACCCCGGAGTAGCCGGGACTCTTAACCGGTTTTGAAGTTGTCCTGGTCATCTGGAGGATGGAGGTGTGGGCGGCTGGCAGGATTAGCCATGGCCGCTCGCTGGCAGCCTGATTGGGGCAGTGGATCTAATTTAAGATATCAAACATAGGTTAAAATAGGGTGTTTTAGCTAGGGCAGGGGGTACCAAGGCAACTTGCAGATTATTGAGGCTATGTTGAGGGTAGCAAGGGAGGAAGCTCAGGTATGGAACTGTAAAGTAGACAGCAGAGCAGGCGCTAAACAAAGCTGATAGACAAGCAGATGGTGAAAATAGGAAGATGTCTTTAAAGGGAGGACAGGACAAGTGTTAGGCCTAATAGCTGCACTCTGCATCTTTAAGTGGAGTTGCAGTTGATAGCACATCCGCCTCTGGACCAGAAGGTCATGGGTTCTCGTCCCACACCGGGATTGGACTTGCACCTAAAAATTGCTGGCATCTGAGTACAGTATTGGGGGGTGCTGTACTGCTGGGGTGTGCCGTCCTTCGGATGAGACGTTAAACTGAGGTCCCTTCTGCCCATCCTGGTGTTGTCCTGGTGGGTGCCCAGGTGGAAGTAAAAGAACCCAGGGCACTCTTCGCAAAGAGCAGGAAACATTCCCGGTGTCCTGGCCAACATTCCCCTTCCCATAAAACTGGTTCATGCAATTATCCAGGCTGTGTGTGGGTGATGATGTGCGATATGGCCGTCACCACACATTCAGTCACTTCACTACCAGTCTAGCATTACTTGTAAAGCGCTTTGGGATACTGTGTATGAAAAGCGCTATATAAATGCTGATTCTTCTTCTTCTTCTTCTTAATTGTTCAGCTTCAAAGATGGAACTTAATCTTGTTTCCTGCAGAAATACTACATTCTTATTCAAATGTTTAAGATATGCTAACACAGCTGTTCTCTTTCTGTAGTGTTTAATACTATAGATGTTAAAGAAGGCTAAGGATATAGTAGTTATATTTCAAGAATATGTGTTTATATAAACATCACCATGCCAGTTCTCATTAGTGAGCTTTATTTTTCCACTTTTTTCCCTTTTTTTTTTTGTTCACTTCTACCTGTCTTCTATCCTTATCTTCAATTTCTGAAATAATTTCTGACCTGTGTGATGTATCTGACTCCTGATATGAATCACCACACTCTTTCTGTAGTGGAGTGAAGGTGTTCTGAACAGGTAGCACAAAGGGAGTAAGTGTAAACCTAGATGCTGCTCTAATAATCCTTCGAGTTTGATGAACTGCTTTCTCCATAGCAGGGGGCATATCTTGTATCTTATTTGCATTCTCACTATTCTCCTGTTCAGTTGTGTCCCTTTCAGTCATTTATTGATTTCTCTTAGCTTGCTTTTCAGGCTGAGAAGGGAGGGGGGTATGTGGACCTCACCTTCCTCTCCTTCCCTCCCTTCTGAGGTGGTCAGGCCTGCACCAAAAGGTGCTTCAGCAGTTACATCTGAATTTGCATTATTAAGGGGGGGATCTAGGCGTGTGTACTGGTCCCCATCTTTTATCTTGGGCAATTTGTACCAGATCATCCTGGTCTCAACCATCTCTTCTATTATGCCTCGCCCATGGGCATTGATGAAAGGCATGTCCCTTTTCATCACAAAAATGACACTGAAAAATATTTGCACATGAGTTACTTGGATGCCCATATCTCCCACACAAAGAGCACTTCAGCATATCACATGTGCTATTTAAATGGGTTTTTGCACCACATTTGTAGCAAACCCTTGGTTGTCCCCCATAAAAGCAAACAACCCTGTCTTTCCCCAAAATTAAACTGTTTAGAAGATGAACCACTTCAGAGTTGACTTGAAACAGTTAAACTTCAAATTTCTAAACCCCCCCCCTCCGTCCACAACCCTTCAATGTCGATAATAGCCTCTGGAGGCCCCAAGATATCGCACCTGTTTTGCAACCAATGATAAATGTCATTAACATTTATCCCCTCATTCCTGAACATAATTGTTACTATTTTTATCATTGGTTTGCTCAGGGGAATAACATAAAAGGGGGTCCAAAGTGGTGTCTGTTTTAAGTTATTAAATTTCCACCAAAATCTCTCCAGTCCACCATTGGTTTTAAAACTGACATCAAATGTGTCCTCCCCAATACATAAATCGGGGCATAAATGTCTGCAGGAGTAAATTACATAGAATTTTTTAATAGACTCCTCGCTACACAATACCTATCTGGATGCTCTGGAAGGCCTCCCCTATATCTCAGCCTGACAGATTTTTCTGTGGAGCTTGCTCCAATTTATTTTTAAACAAATCCAACAGTATATTCCCCCTAACATGTTCTGTATTACCCCTTGTACTTTCTAAAGAACCCCCAGCCGTATCAGCATCTTCCCTTACATTATTTAACCCAGAATTAGAAAGACTACTTTCTTCCTGGTTTATCTCAAGTTCTTGGTCATTTTCAAGCCCCTCCTTCCCGAAATACTTAGTCCGTTTGTAGCTTCCAAGTGATTGCAATCCTTCTGAGTGGATCTGCGTTGTGGGGCCCCAATTGTAGCTCCTTTTGGTACCTCAGTTATAATATTTTGATGTCCTCCAGAGCTCCGGTTTTGTCCTGATAGAGGTTCTCTGGCAGTTGCTGGCCTGTTATGGTGTGCAGTGTTGTTTATCGCTTCTGGTTTGACCTAATCCAGATCCAGAGTCCATTGTTCCTTGGAGTCTTTCATCCATCCTGCATTCATTAGAGATGATTCGGCTGATCAATTCTCATCTCCTGGCTCTCCATTCTCTTTCAGCCTGAATTGTTGCCAGATCTGCTGTGTTACTGTCTCAGCTTCAGGCTGCTCTGATACAACTACGTCATCTGCCGGAAGCTGCTGTCTCACTGCAGCCATCTCCTGAACCCGGAAGACCTCTCCTGAGGTTGGGTTTTCTTTTTAATGCCCCAGCATGAAGATTTCCATGGTGGCCATGTCTTGAATAATCGTCTCATTCATTTGCAGTTCCATAGCGTTGCACTCTGAGGTAACGGGAAAGTCTACTACTCCCGACTCTGGTAACTCATCTTGTTGAACCTCCATCTCTTGTTGTGCATTTTCGTTAATTCCGTTGTCCTCTTGAAAAACCACAGCTAGGTGTGAGGTCATCGCACCAGCCTCCACATCCATCTCCTCTAACACAGGCTCCTCCACCTTGGTGATGAGTTGGGGAATTTCCCCAGTGCCCCGTCCAAATTTTCCCCTTTCACTAGAAATACTACGAACACCTTAATCCAGTTCAATAATTTCAGTTGGTTACCAGCTATATCTCCCCTCGCCCCTGAGATGAGGCTGAAAATAGGCAGAATTGCCTAGCCTTCATTTCCAGGCCAGCAAAAACTAAATAAATAAATAAAGTTTGCCCTTTAGGTGGCAGTGTTCACCTAATTTGTGAAGTTGCATCTGTATCATTAGTTCTTATTCAAAGGCCTGACTGTTGTTCCAACTCTTTCTTCTGTACCACCTCCCACTGTTTTTTGTGTGCAGCAGCTGATAAAGCTACCCCTCAGACAACAGCCTTCATTGTCTTTCATCAGCTGGATGCTGATGTGTCATCCTTCTTAATGAGAAGAAAGTACTCCTGTGGAGCTTTTCTCAACTTATCCCTAAACTCTCCATCAAGGAGCAGTCTGGGATCTAGCCTCTGCTGCTTGGCCAAAAGTTAGTTTTCCCCATCCCCAGACCACCAGCAATGGTGCATGGTCTGACACCAGGAGGGGGACATATTCAGCCACCTGAATGTCTCAGAGCTGCTGCTGGGGCACTAACAAAGAGTGAATCCTTGTATACAATTTGTGAGCATGAGAAAAGAAGGACAATTCACAGTCCTTGGGATGGAGAAGACACCACATGTCCACTAAGCCTTTCTCCTCTTCCATCCTTCAGTGGGCTGTCGAGCATTTGGGTCGGTTCCTAACCAAGGAAGAAGATTTGTCAAGGACTGGGTCCCAAGGGGGTGTTGAAATCCCTTTCTATTATGGTTGTGTCAGGGAAGTCAGCTAGTGTAACTGCCAATTTGTGAAAAAAGTGCAGACAGCCATAGTTAGGACCATAGCTATGGCAACCATATGGGTTTCCCCCAAACCTTAACTGTGGCCAGGAGATAACAGCCCTCTGGGTCTGCTATGTGATAAAGGAGCTTGTTACATGCTCCCAGGCTAAGCCACTCCACCACCCCACTGGCCCTGGAGATGAAGCAGGCAGATAAGTGCATGTCAGTCCATGTTTTTCCAATTTGGATGCCTCTTCTCTAACCATGTGGATGTCCTCTAATATTGTTCTATCCCTCTTCACTTTTTTTTTTATGTAAGTCAACACCTTAATTCTTTTGATGACAATTTTAAGGGCATTTACATTTCATGACAGCACATTTAATGCACCATTGCCATTTTGAGTGAACTAAATTCCAGGATAATCCCCAGTTCTGCCCCCCCACAACCACCCTCATCCACCCGTGCACTCACCAGAGCATTTAGCTGAAACCAGAATTCTATACCAGTATAGCACCAAACCCACAAACACAAACTGTACCTGCTAGTCCCCAGAGGAACAGGCTCCCTCCCCTGAGCTAACTCCCCTGCCACCCCACTAAAGTCCAAGCCAGAACAACCAAGTTAATACCTCAACTTAGAAAACTACCATACACTGATAGTCTGGCTGCAACCGGTCTAGTTCGGTTAGAGGATAGAGGAAGGGGGGGGGGATATACTGCAATTATATAAAATTCTCCAAAATTCTGAGTTATCAGTCCTGTGCAGATTTCAATATAACACTAGAACTTTATTTCTTAGATCACATGACAAACAATTAATTAATAAAGCAAACACTAATAAAAGGAATATTTTTTTTGTACTATAAAGGCAGCCTTAGACTGGAACAAGTTACCCAAGGATCTAGTCAACTCTTCAACCCTTACTAGTTTTAAAACAGGACTGATACATGTCTTAAATGGACAGATACTAAGGATTAATCCTCCCACTGGGAGTGGGAGAAAATCATGATGGGCATATTGCCTTCTTTTGTGTTTAAATACCAAGTAATACCAAGTATAGAGAGTGCATTATCAACAGCTTGAGAACAGAACAGTATCCATGTAGCCATTTCTCCTCTCCTCCCCAAAGCATATAAACCATGAAAGAGATGTTACATAAATTACCCTAAAAATCTTTGAACTGCAGACCATCTCCCTCCCTGAAAGAACTAAGAAAGCAAATGGCTCTTCTCTTTTCACAGGTGTAACTGGAAAATTGCTACAAAGGTTTTCCTCCCCCGACTGTGGATTCCAATCTCGATCACTATCCCACCTTACATCGTGGAGTGACATTGCAAGAACACCATTTACATTCTTTGAAACCTACACAACACATTGGTGACTGAGAACTTTACTGCTATTAGAGATATATTAACAGTAAGAAAAATAAAGAGGTAAAATGGAGAGAAAGATTGCCTGTACTTCGGTCATGCACCCCCCTCACCCTTATGCTTTGGGGGTTCCACAGAAGCACCTCTGGGCAGGGGTAAATTGGTGCTTGGGGCTACAGGTGTTTTGCTATCCCCACTGGACTCAAGAGATGTGGTGGGCCCCCCAGCCAAGCAACCACTTTATGTGGTCTGACAACAGGTTCACTCCCCCCATGCTTTATGCCACCAACAGATTTAACCTAAATTGCTGAGCTGGCCAGGGATTATTGGGATTACAAACAAGAAAAACTACTACAAGAGTTAACATTTCAGATAAGTCAGTCCACTGCAGCAGATGACAGTGCTAGGGCCCTTTTTGTAATACTGCAGTCTTTAGTTCTTTAGCCCATGCCACCACATGGTAACAGTCCTCTGCAGTTTGCAAAGCATAGAAGGCCAGCGCCCTCAGGAGAAACAACATTTACAGTCAAAATTGATGTCAAAGGAGACCTGAAAAATTAACTCAGCATGCATTAATATTCCCACAGGTTTTTAGAGGTGAGTCCAGTGAGTGTATTTTCACAAATATCTGGAAGGGTGTACCTCCCATGCCCCGGTGATCCTATTCCTCTGACTTGGAAGACTTTTCCTGTCCCATGCCTTCTCCCCCCAAGCAAACTCCCCAGGCCCTAATTCCCACTTCAGAAAACTTAAAGGCAAGCTGTGTTGCTATATTGGCCCAGGGTCATGAGACAAGGCTACGAGAGTTTAGGCAGCGAGGGCTACAACCAACTCATCTATTTATCTGCAGGGAATATAACACAGGGCACAAGGTCTGCATGCATCCAAACCACCAGAGTTTAAGGTGAGATTACTACAAGACAACCCCTTCCCCTTGGACCCTCTCAACTCCAGCCCTTGCACTGCAGCTTGCTTCACAGCAGTTTCTATGATGCTGGGCCACTGCAGTGAGTTCTGGATCATCCCTTTTTGGTTGCAGTCTCAATGTCCAGATACACGGAGGCCAGGTCTGGCAAAGTGAACATTTTTGGTGGTTGCTCTTGTCTCCGGATGACTAATCTGGATGGCTAGACATGGGAAAACAGCCAGTTAAAATTATGCAGTTGTTTCTTTACATCATTGAAGACCTATCTCATGCACTGCAGTCTGCAGTTGAAGTCTAGGAAAAAAACTCACTCTTTGGCCATCAGTATTTATGGTACTTTTTTCTGGTGACTTCTAACACTAGCTGACTGTCCTGGTACCTCGAGAATTTTATCAAAACGTTATCTCGGCTTTTCAGTGGGGCCCTGTCTATTCACTGATGATCTATGCGCCTACTGCACCTCGAGGATTGTTCCCTCCGATGGTCCCAGAACACTCAGCTGCCACTTTGCTAGGAAGGCAATTGGGTCCATTCCCTCCATTTCCACCACTTGGATATTATTTCACCAATTGTGATTTTCATGATCATCCAGAATGTCTTGCACCTCAGTAATGGTTTTCTTAACTGATTCTAGGGCCACTGATATATCCTTGTGTGTTCTTCTTGCTCACTTAACACCATTCCTTCTCTCCCAGGCACTTATTGTGTGAGTCAGCACACTCACAGAAGCTGTTGACTGTTTCAGTTTTTCAGTTTCAAGTTTTATTTGTTCTTCCAAAATATTTGTTACAAAATGTTGGACATTACAAACTTTACAGAGTACATACAAAAAAATATAATTTAAAATAGAGAAAGGATTTGTCAGTACAAGTCCATTTCACATTAAAAGTGATAAGAACAGATATATCAAAGATAAAAAGGTCTTTATACCCAAATACATATATAATAAGTAAATCTATGCATTTAATTGATTCCCTTCCAAGTCTCTTCTTATAAACTCTTTTTTTGAGACTTATTATAGACATAATACAACTTCCAATCCTTACAGCCTCTTCAGGTGCACTTGGGTGCATCAATATAAAAACTGGATCATAATCTAAGTCTGTGTACTTAATCAAAAAATTCCTAAGAAATTTAATTTGACAATGATTATATAAAGAGCATTGTATTAAGACATGTGATAGTGTTTCAGTAAAACCTTTATTATATAAGTATTTTGTCTCTTTTGAGTCATCTTGTGTTATTAATCTATTATAATAAGTATATTTTGATTTGATTAGCCCAAATCTTGCCCAGGTAATTGCTTTTTGATATTTGGAAAGTAAAAGAAATTTGAAGATAATCCTCAAGGTTTGAGTCAATTTTATATTGGCTAAGCTAATGGGCTTGCCTTTGGGTATGAACTTGATTCATCTGAGTGTCTGATGCTGTAGTATTATTCTCTTTTTTATTGAGTCCTTATATGACTCATGGATCTTTATGTTAAGATGATAATCGTGCCATAGATGCATATACGAAGATTTGGAAAAATTTTGCAAAAGTGCCTTTAACCATGGAGAAGAGAAATTAACCTCAATTTAATTAAATCAGCCAAAGGTAATCTACCTAGTTCTGCTCTTATGAAGGCACCTGTCTTTGTAGCTGGTACTAGTAAAATGGCTTTATAATAATACAACAAGGGTGATTCTAGTTGTAATATTTTTTTGACTCCCCATATTTCTGCCCCATACAAAAGAAGAGGAGTAATTGTGGCTTCTCCTGCCTTAATGGCTGGGATTAGATAGGAGCCACCAAATTTAAAGTTAAATCTTAGCGCAGCTCTAACTACATGTTTTTCTCTAACTATTTACTCCTTTATGTGTAACTTCCAAAAAACTTTTATCATGAAGGGTTATGCCAAGATATTTATATGATGAAACCATTTCAATGCATTTGTCTTTATAGAAAATCCTTGGCTTTACTAGTTTATTCCCAAAAACCATTATTTTTGTTTTCTCGTGGTTTATCCCCAGTTCTAATTTTTTACATTTGTTTGCAAATTGGTCAAATTTAATTTGCAATCCTTTAGGGCACAGAGAGAGAAGTATTAAATAATCTGCATATGCAAGGAAATGAACTTGTAAGTTCTTTATTTTTGGGGAGTCCAAATAATTGTTCAAAATGAAGCTTAATAGGGATATATATATATATATATATATATATATATATATATATATATATTAAACAAAACCGGCACCAATAAGCAACCTTGTTTAACCCTTTTATTAGATGGAAAATAATCAGTAATATTGCCCAACTGGTCAAATCTTACTGCTGTACTTGTGTTAGAATAAAGGAGGAAAATAGGGGTCAACAAACAAATGGAAATACCACGATTCACAAGTGTTTCCCAAAGGACCCTCCTATCCACTGAATCGAATGCAGCAGAAAAGTCAATGAATTGGACAGAAAGATTAATTTTCCTATATTGAATATACTTCTCCAATAAATGAGTTAAAACAAACACATTATCAGTTGTGGAAAATCCCTTGCGAAATCCAGCTCTGAATTTAGATAAGGGACTTTTTGTTTCAACCCACTGTTGCAGTTTGTTTAATAAGATGCTAGAAAAAATTTTCCCTGCAATGTCCAAGAGACTTACTGGGCAATAATTACTAGGGGAATAAAACGAGCCTTTCTTATGAATAGGAATTAATATATTTTTTTTGCCAAGAACTGGGAATAAATCTTTCTCTTAAACAAACATTAAACAAGTTTACTAGAAAGGGTATCCAAAATTTTGATTTTCTTTATAGACCTCTCCTGGGATTTTGTCTGGACTGGAGGCTTTGTTATTTGCTAATTTAGATATAGCCAATTCCACATCACTAATTGAGAAAACCAAGTGATTATATGCCAATGAATATACCCAAAGGAGAGGCTTTTCATTAGTATTGGCAATATGGTTGTTAAATAAATTTGAGTACTAAGTTACCAAGGTTTCCTTGGGAATATAGGTTGTAAGTGTAGTTTGATAAGATTTGATACCCTTAGCTACCATACTCCAAAATGCTTTTGTATCATTTGTTGCAATAATATGGTGCATAGCTTCCCATCTTTTATGAGTATATTCAAATTTCTTTATCTTTAAGAATTTCTTATATGTTCTCCACGGTTGATTTACATTTACATTTCCAGATTTGGAAGGGTTTTTCAGATTCTCCCTAATTAACTTCCCCAGCTTCTGTTTTTCTTTTAAACACTGAGAATCAAACCAAGTCAGAGGAGAAGATTTTTTATCAGTGTATACATAAATTTCATTTGTGATAATAAGTAATAACTCCTCAAATTTTGTAATGATATCCTGATTTAAATTGTTTGACTGTATGATATTATCTGAAGAAGTTGAGTTAACAGAATAGAGAATGTGTTCAACTTTCTTCAGGTTCTTATTATTTAAATGAAGACTACCTTTCCCAGCTGGAACTATTGGAACTGGATAGCTACCACTTGATGTTATTATATTTTTATCCTTTAAAGAGTCTAAACTAACCATCAAGAGCGCATGATCACTTTCTGGTCTTACTATTATCTGAAAGTTCTGCAGATGTTCATAGCTTTCTGGAAAAATGAATACAAAGTCTATTACACTATTCCTGATTGGGGAGTAGTATGTAAATGTTCCATCCGTGTCCCCCATTCCTCTTCCATTCAAAATCAGTAAATTATTGTGGCTGATAAACTCTCTTAACGCATAACCAGCCTTATTTAAGCAAATACAAAATCACACATGCCCCCACAATGCAAAGCATTATGGGCTGCATATGCAAATCACCACAGAATGTTATGCTGGTCCAACTTTAAGCAGAATTGCATGGTGCCGAAAGGCGTCTCACACAGTTTGCAAAGGGTGCTAACAGAAGACATAGACACGTGTTTCGTCCTACCAGGACTCATCAGTATGCCTCATCTGTTTGACACCCAGTGTAATGGACCAGCTACCCTTAAGGCAGTGTGCCTTGGATATATGTGGTGAACCCATTAAATAAAAATATTTAAAGAAAAGAACCTCTGTGCTGAAACACTGAGGCAAGGGTTACCCAAAGGGCATTTGGCTGGGAAGCCAAGTTTCAAGAAAATACAAAATCACACATGCCCACAATGCAAAGCATCATGGGCTGCATATGCAAATCACCACAGATGTTGTGCTGGTCCAACTTTAAGCAGAATTGCATGGTGCCGAAAGGCCTCTCACACAGTTTGCAAAGGGTGCTAACAGAAGACGTAGACACGTGTTTCGTCCTACCAGGACTCATCAGTATGCCTCATCTGTTTGACACCCCAGTGTAATGGACCAGCTACCCTTAAGGCAGTGTGCACGTGTCTATGTCTTCTGTTAGCAATGCCCTTTGGGGTAACCCTTGCCTCAGTGTTTGCGCACAGAGGTTCTTTGTCTTTTAAATAGTTTTTTATTTTAATAGGTTCACCACTGGGGTGTCAAACAGATGAGGCATACTGATGAGTCCTGGTAGGATGAAACACTTGTCTATGTCTTCTGTTAGCACCCTTTGCAAACTGTGTGAGAGGCCTTTCGGCACCATGCAATTCTGCTTAAAGTTGGACCAGCATAACATTCTGTGGTGATTTGCATATGCAGCCCATGATGCTTTGCATTGTGGGGGCATGTGTGATTTTGTATTTTCTTGAAACTTGGCTTCCCAGCCAAATGCCCTTTGGGGTAACCCTTGCCTCAGTGTTTGCGCACAGAGGTTCTTTGTCTTTTAAATAGTTTTTTTATTTTAATGGGTTCACCACAATATATCCAAGGCACACTGCCTTAAGGGTAGCTGGTCCATTACACTGGAGTGTCAAACAGATGAGGCATACTGATGAGTCCTGGTAGGACGAAACACGTGTCTATGTCTTCTGTTAGCACCCTTTGCAAACTGTGTGAGAGGCCTTTCAGCACCATGCAATTCTGCTTAAAGTTGGACCACATAACATTCTGTGGTGATTTGCATATGCAGCCCATGATGCTTTGCATTGTGGGGGCATGTATGATTTGTATTTTATTGAAACTTGGCTTCCCAGCCAAATGCCCTTTGGGGTAACCCTTGCCTCAGTGTTTGCGTACAGAGGTTCTTTGTCTTTTAAATAGTTTTTTATTTAATGGGTTCACCACAATATATCCAAGGCACACTGCCTTAAGGGTAGCTGGTCCATTACACTGGGGTGTCAAACAGATGAGGCATACTGATGAGTCCTGGTAGGACGAAACACGTGTCTATGTCTTCTGTTAGCACCCTTTGCAAACTGTGTGAGAGGCCTTTCAGCACCATGCAATTCTGCTTAAAGTTGGACCAGCATAACATTCTGTGGTGATTTTCATATGCAGCCCATGATGCTTTGCATTGTGGGGGCATGTGTGATTTTGTATTTTCTTGAAACTTGGCTTCCCAGCCAAATGCCCTTTGGGGTAACCCTTGCCTCAGTGTTTGCGCACAGAGGTTCTTTGTCTTATTTAAGCATATGTCTACAGATTTTCTTAGGGTTTAAGTTACTTATATATATATATATATATATATATCTCAAAAATTGTAGGGGTGATAAATTATCAAAGTTAGAAATACGGGCATTAAAATCTCCCCCAACCAAAATGATATCGATGTTATGTTTTGAATATAAACAGTCTATAACCACCATTAAATCAGCCTAATAATCATGCAAAACATTAGCTGAGGGGCTCAAGGGAACAGAGACATTCACTACAAGAAATGTGAGTGAATCCCATTTGATAACATTTAACAAGGAAATATTTCTGTATACAGCTTGATCAAGCACTTGTATTCCATTTCTAATTTTAATGAGTGTGGTTAAACCTCCCTTAAATCTGCCGTATTGTTTTCCCTTATTGCTGGTAGGCTAAATACTTCATAACTATTGAGGTATACTTCTGAAGAAGCCCAGGTTTCTTGTAACAACATGAATTCAAATTGCATAACAAATTTCTTCCAGTGATTGTCAATCAATTTGGACCCCAGACCCGCTATATTCCTTGATAAAATGTTACAAAATTCCATATTCAACATATCCTTATGATCTAAAATGTATTTCTTATTATATATAAATTAAAGGGAAGTCTGTGGGGTAACCAGTGAGGAGTCTTCATTCTTCGCCAAGTTTGTTTCATTTGTAGTGATCAGAGACTGAGAATCAATCAAGTGTATATGTATTTGATCCAGTTTATGCTCGTTAGACAATAGCTCCCTTGATATTATTGCTGATTTAATTTCTATGTTTATTTGTGTATCTGAAAGTTCTGTGTGGACTTTCCTTATTGACCCTATATCCATGGGGGAAATTTCTATATCAATACAGAAATTAAGAAGAGACCTAATAAAAGAGATAAGCGAATAATTGTCTTCCCCTTCAAATCTTTCAACGCCAAACATGGAGAGACAATTTATTTGATTTGTTTGGTTTAAATTGTCAAAGTTCCAATTTAAAATTCTTAATGTTGAACTTATAAGTTCAATTGAAAGCGATGACGGGGGTGATGAATTTCCCATTCCATGCACATGTTTCCAAATAGTTGACCAATTAACAGGAGAGGAAACTAATATATCTAAACTATTTAAAATGAGTTGTTTAGCCCAACTTTCCTTTGCAATGTCCATATTAGATAAGAATACATAAACTGGGAGATTAGGCATTGTTTTATAGCAAAAAACACACTTGATATCTTTCTCAGCCTCTGGAAGATCTAACTCAGATCCAAACAAGTAAGCATCAATGAGAATAACATGTCATTTGTTTCATAGGTTTTCAAGTATATATTTTCCAAGTTTAAAAAACACCTTGTTCCCTGTGGTGGCAGTCTGATTAGCATTGGATAGTGAATAAATGGGGGAGTGTTTAATGGGATCTTGATGAGAAAGTGGTTTCACATCTTATGTTAATATTGAATTTTCTTTTTTTATCTTCTGCCTTTTAACAAATAGAATTATTCAGTGACGTTTGTTCAATTAAATGGGATAAACTTGGGAGTTGTTCAAAATCAATCCCTATCAAATGGCCCCCTGAGATCTTATCATCTACTGTAGGTTTAAATGAGTTGTTTTAGAGAAATGTTTGGATATTTTCCCATTTAAATTTTCCATTTTATTATTTTTAGGTTGCTTCTTTTTATTTTTCTGTGCTTGTCATTTTTAATCCCTTTTTAACTCTCCTTTTTACAGGTGAAATTGAGATAGAAATAGAAGGAAAAGATGGTCTCCATACTATCTTATTTGAGTTTATTTTTCCCAGACTATCAAACTTACGATTCAATTCTGTTGACAAATTAATTATGAAGTCAGACAACTTTTCTACATGATGTTTTAATCCATTGTAAGCCTCTAAAAGGACGATGTTAGCCATTACTGGATGTGTCAATGCTTCAATGGTATATATAGAAATCATGTCAGGACATTGTTTTAAAAATTCTGGATCTATTTTAATAGATTCAACGTCCTTATCTAATTCAGTAAAGACTTTTCCTGGTGATCTTGCCAATATAAGTGAATCCATTGATTGATCAAGATATTTATCTATACTACTATTTGATTCAGAGAGTCTAAATAAATCCAAGTGAGTTGGGTGTAATGAAATTCCTGTCTCTTTTAGAGAATTTGTTATCTGAGGGTGTGTTGTTTGATCATTCAAAAAATGCCTGAGAGTCTGACTGGTATGTAAAGAATCAATCATTGGTTTCTTTAAATTACAAGAGAAAAAATCTGTTATTTTCCCTTGTCGAATTGGTTTATTTAAGGGGTATGTATCTTTTAGGATTTTCCTCTATTCTGTGGGGATGAATCCGCTATTAAATATAATTGAAGAGTTTAATTTCTCATCACAGACATCATGATCAATATTATCTAATTTGTTTAGATCCCAGCTCAAGGGCACATTATGTTCCCATTGATCAATGGAGTCTGGAATTAATAGCCTCACAATTGAGCCTTCAAATTCCCTTGGACTATACCTAAAGTTGCCAAAATTGCCAATTTCTTTATGATAAGGTAAAGTGTCTGATCTAAGAACATGCAGTAGCTCCTCTTTAATATGAATAGGTGAAGTAGAGAATGAAGCTGTTTCCAAGTGCTCTTTTGGGGTGGAAGCTGTTATAAGTAAATTCTGTGGAAAAACACAGCAGTACTTCCTTTTTCTTTGATTACCATTTGTATCATTTGTACCATTAGCTCCATTTCTACCATTGATATCAATGCTGAGATTGTTCCAGTTATGAGATTTAAGCACCCTTTCCTTCCCCTTATTCTCCTTGTCTACCATCATTCCACTATGGGTATACATAGTAGAAGTTCAAACTAAGTTTGAAAAAAAAAAAAGTACTTGTTTCCCCAGTTAAATTTTGTCTTAGGAGTATTGAAATATAATATAATTTCAAAGGGGCATAAGTAAACCAAAACAAGTATAAGACTTATTATAGCATGACTTAACAGTTAACAATATGAAAATAAACTTCTAAGATAAAAGCGATCACCAGCATTATGGCAGTCTCAAAAGTTCCAAAAGGCTCCAAGGCCCCAAGGCTCCAAGTTTCCAAGTCTCCAAGTCACTGTGCTTCTCTAGTGCTTCACTAGTTGATTTATTCAAAAGAAAAGCACTGTAATCATAAGTAGGTATTCCACCTTGAAACTGTTAACTCTTAGCTTTTACCAAATTCTACAGATCTCCTCAAAAGGTTCCTTCTTATAGTGCTCTAAACAGTTCAGCTGGAAGTTCTCAGTGAGTAATTTCTTTTTAAAGGGATACAGACTAGAAGTGACTTGGTCGAGGGAGCCAGAGTTTGATGTATGTTAAAGGTCCTAGACTGAAGGTAATTTGATGTTCTGCAACAGCCATGACTCTTCCTTAACTCTGTAGGCTGAGTCAATCCCCGTAATGAATCCAAAGTTATCCACCACAGTTAATCAGGACCACTGTGTGGTGGGTGGCCACTGGCCAGCCATGTTGGTTGTGTAGGAGCCTGCTGGGGAGGGCGATTTTCTTCCAAAGTCCAGCAGTTGACTGTAATCCGAAGCTGCAAGCTGTGCATTCACATTTTCAAAACTGGCTCTGATTTCATTTTATAATTCAAACAAGTGAGTTTCAATTGTTGGGCAATGGGCCTTAGGTGCCAATGTTCCTGGTGATGGCAGGCTTACTTGCTCGGGGATTCTCACCTTGGCCACATCTCACTTCTGTGGCTCTCCCAGGCCATCATCTTTACTGGCTTCAGATGCTGTTTGGAATACAGTTTGGATTAGTTTCCACACTGATTTCAGCTGGGAGGTCATCACAGTAGTCAGACAGAGAGATTTCAGGTTTTTTTTGTAAAATAGCAGCAGGATGGTGCAGAAAATAGTGAATTTTCACAGAACTCTGCATCTACATGTCCATTCTGGTCTCTGTCTTTGCCCTGCCTCACTGATGAACATATTGAAGAGGAAAGGACCCAAGACAGATTCCTTTGGCACCCCACTCGTGACCTCCCTCTCTTATGATTTGATTCCATTTACCACCACTCCCTGTTGCCTCTATCAACCAGTTTCCTATCCATCTAACTATGTCCCTTGCTGCACCTAGGTCCTTCAGCTTCATTAGCACTCTTCTGTGTGGCACCAAGTAGAAAGGCTTGTTGAAATCAAAGCAGAGTAAATCCAGAGCATGGCCTTACCTACTACAATGCAGAAAAGTGTGAGCACTCTCCAGAACAAGCTTGGGTGCTGCAGCAGTGTGTCCAGTCCTCCGTGGTCAAGCGCTGAAGCAAGGAGCCACAGCACTCCAGAGTGAGGGACTGATTAAAGTGCAAAAGAATAATCCAGTAACAGAATAGATTTGTTGTAAAGTGATTTATTCACAAAGGTTGTAGAGTGCAGAAAAATCACAACTAATACCACAGTAACACCTGTGCTTCGCTTGCTAGAACGTCATCAGGGGGCTCTACCTGTGGATTCCAACTCCTCCTCTTATACCACCTATACACTGATGGTCCAATCAATGTGGATGGACCATTTACAGAAAAGCAAGGCTGTGTCCAGCAAAGAGACCCTGGTTGGAATCATGCAGAGAATCATGTACATTAATAGATTTCACCACATTATTAAGTCAAACATTCAGTAAGTAAAAAAATGGGGGGAAGGGATATTATTTGTATGTATACAGACATCTTGATTATAACAGGACATGAATAAATCACATTGCGAAAAAATTAATTACGGTGTAACTAAGTCCACATTCTGCCTGCATATATAACTACAGTGTTTCTTAAAAAGAAGTCAAGAATAAACACGTGTGACCAGAGCAATTGGAAAAAGATGAATCACTTGAAGAGAGGCAGCAATTGAAATATGGGTGTTGATTTTAAACATGATATGGAATCAAATTGTGTAGCCTCAGCTTCTGTAATCTGTCCTTTTCACAAAAAATAATGTCATCAAGATATTGGAACCAGTTAGAAATGTGGTTCAGGAAATGGTTAGCAGCAGGATTCAACACAATGAATTTTTGACTTGAATTTCTGGACCTTCTTTTGACTTACTGAACGTTTGACTTTATACTGTGATGACATTTATTAAAGTGCATGTTTCTCTGCACAACTTCTATCAGGGCCAATTTGCTTGTCACAGCCTTTCTTTTTTTATAAATGGCCATCCAAGCTATCTCTAGGTGGTATAAAAGGAGGAGGAGTCAGAACCCATAGGTCCACCTCTCCTGACAAAACTTTAGTAAGCAAAGCGCTGGGGCTGTTGTGGGCTTAGTGATGATTTTTTTGCACCTATGTCCTTTGTGAGTTAATCACTTGCACTTTACAACACATCTCTTTTGTCACTGGATTGTTCTTTGGACATTAATTAGTCCCTCACCATAGAGTGATGTGTCTCCTTGCTTCTGTTCTGGCCCTTATCTACTACCTTTGTTTCTCAGTCAGAGAAAACTATTCTGTTGGTCTGACAAGACCACCCTGCTAAAAACTCATGCTGTTTATTATCCTCTAGGCTGTCTAGGTAGTCTACAAGGTCCTCTCTGATCAGTGACTCCATCAGTTTATCCACTATAGATGTCAGAATGACAGGTCTGTAATTCCCAAGTTGCCCCCCCCTTGTGTAGCAGGTCTACAGTATGTCCGTTACCCTCCAGTTTTTCAGAACTACCCCATCTGAATTCAGGTATTTAATGGCAGTACTAGAGGTTCAGCCAGTTCTGTAGATATTCTTTGAGCACACTTAGGTGCCTCATATTTGACCGTGGGGCTTCATCCACCTTTAGAGTTAGTTTCAAGCCCTTTCTGGACCCTTTTTCAGGTAAATACTGGCTGCTTTATTTCAGGAATATTCCTGACAGTGGCCCAGATGCCACTTTCAGGTAGGGACTCTCTCTTTTTCCTTGTGTAGACAAAGCATAAGTAGTCATTAAGGGCGGCTACTTTTTGTTCATGTAACCCTGGTGCCATTATACCAAGGGCTACTACTCCTGCCTGCTTCTCTTACTGCAGGTTGAGGGGCCTGGGTTCATGATCAAAGGTTACTGTGGATCCCCTACCAACAGTAATACTACAGTTATGGTGACTCCACCCAGAGTAACACTTATGTGGGTAAATAGTAACACTGGTACAGCCCTCTGGGAAGCTATAACCACCCACATCCCCACCTAGTGACTCAACACACAGTTTTCCTGTAGACACAGTATCCAACTTGCAATAACACATTTAATGGCTGGCCCTAATAATATGCTCACCAACCCTGTACTTACCAACAGGGCCTGGACTTCCAGGATACACCCTGTGTCCCCTGCAAAAGAACAGTTTTTAACAACAACACAGCACTTATCACTGTACCCCTTGAATGACTCAGTAACTGAAAAGCTAGGTAATGGTATGCTCAGGGTCCAAGTTAACATCAAACAGGAGATCTGATTTATTAAGGGGAACATGAGCAAGGGAGGGGTGAGAATTTAGCATTAATTATTGTTGTATGGTAATCAAACAGAAAGCACTGATCATTTATCACATTAGTCCCTGAATTAATCAGTTTAACTAGCTGCTGGGTACCCAGAGTGGAATAGGGAGCATGCCTGAAGCATTTCTGTGGGTTGGCTGGCATTGCAGCTCATTGGGGCCCTTGATGGAGTGAAGGGTGTTATTAGACAGATAAAAATATTTGCAAGCAGTAGAATATTTGTAATCCCAGACGGGATGGTATGTAGCCACAATTAAGCCCACTGAGGAATTATAATGCAAATCAGATGACAATGTACAGTTATTTGGTTGTTGAAGGGAGCTACCCTGATTGCACTCACTGCATCCAGACCGAATGAAGAGACGGCTGGCAACACTATGGACATTCTGGCTTTCCAGGATGCTAGTGGGGACCGGGGCCAACACGACTCACCTACATTTCATGGCCTGTCTCTTTAGGTGACCACAACCTACGACTTGTTCTCTGCAGGGCTGACTCACCAAGGCTGGTCTCTTGCCAAGCAGATGTTGTATCTGGTGCAGGAACAGTCTCTAGGGCCATAGCTGGCACAGGCCCAGTGCATGAAGTTCAACTTTAGATACAGTTCAGAACACTCACGCCACTTGCAACTTGCAGTCTGGCTTAACTTTGTTCAAAACAAACAGGAACAACTGACAACAGGTCTCTCCCTTTGTGGAACATGGCACGAGACAAACACAACATCAGCAGGCTCCTAATGGCACTGGATTCCTTAGCTCGAGCAGTCCTCTCGCAGGCTCTGTAATTGCCCTTTCTTAGTCAAGACCACTTTCGCAGCACCAAAGTCCCTGAACTCAGCCTGAGTTACTGAGGATACTTCTTCTGATTCTGCATTTTTTGGCAGTCCAAAGTTCAGCAGGGAGGCAAAAACAGGCCTTTCCCCTGCAGGGCTGCAGATGAGCCACACAAGCTCCTTCTCTATCTCGGTCAGTCGAGCAGAACTGGCCAAAAAGTCCCAACAATCCATTTGGCTGCTCATGCTGTCAGTCACATTCTAAGTCTCTTCATTTGTTTGATTTTGGATGCTAAGAATTTGTCCTTGATTTTCTCCCAAAAGCCTCTGACACATTCCCAAGAGTGCTTGGCTGAAATCCAGGCTCCCGATTGGCTGGCTGACTGCCAAAATGGATGCTGTAGAAAAAGTCCTCAAGCAATTTATACAGTCCTCAAATTTAGAGTCCTGGTGCAGCCAGGAAATAAACTTAATTTTTTTCAAAACCCCACAGTCACGTAGCCCCAGATGCGCTCTTTAAAATGATCCCACTTTTAAACATTTATGTACAGTATTCTTGCTGTCACTGCCACCGAAAAACTGACTCCCCAGGTGGCAGGCAGCAGCTACTTAATATTCATGAGGCTCATGAATATTTATGAGCCCTTGATTTGTGCCCTGAGCCAAACTCTTCATTTATTAACCCCAGAGGCTTTTCATCCACCTCCTTCTGGTCTCCGGTGCCCATTCAGGCTAACAGGGGCACCGGGGCCACTGACACTCTCCCTGATTGACTGCAATACCGGCGGTCAGCACATCAAGTGCTTTACGCATATGCACAATTGTCTGCAATCTCTGAGGAGCAAAAGAAGTGTGAGGTGATTGTGGCTTAACTTTTGGAGCCCAAAATGGGCTGAAACTAGAGCAGGGACCACATGGGGCTTCAGTGACACCAAATAAACTCAGGCTGTGGTGGTGGATAAATGGAGGTCAGAGGAATACCAGGAGGTATACCGGGAAAGAGCAGGAAATGAGGGGCAATTAAGGTAAGCACCCAAAGTAGGGTTACATTCATCTTCCTGTATTTATCCTCCCCTTTGTAGCCTAACAATATCCTTCCTGCTTCTTTTTTCCTTAGTATATCTGAAGAATTGTTTTTCTCTACCCTTGTCTTCCTCTGCAGTATGTAGTTCCATGTCTGTCTTTGCCTCTCTGGTCATCCTCTTTGCTTCCCTAGTTTTTAATTGGTTCTCTCCCCATTCCTCCGCCCCCTGCTTTTCTTTGTACCTGGTGAAAGCAGTTTTTGGGGCCCTTACTGCTTCTCTGACACTTTCTGAGAACCATATTGGTCTCTGGCACCTGTTCTATTTTGTAACAATTCTCATGCATGACGTTGTTGCCTAAAGAATGGTCCTCTTTATTGCCCTCCATCTTTCTTTTACACCTCAGTGCTGTCCATCCTAGACAATTTGTCTCAGACCAGCTCCCTTATCTGATTGAAATCTGCTTTTCTGAAATCTAGGACTTCAGTTTTTAATGGGTGTATTCTAGCCAAAAGGGACAGCTTGAGCCAAATGGAATTATGGCCGCTGGACCAGAGTGGCTCCCCTACCCTCACTCCACCCACCATCTCCTGGTTTGTGAGCACCAAGTCAAGAATGGTACCTGTCTAGTGGGTTCCTTAACCAACTGACCAGCAGGCAGTCCTGCAGTATATTCAACAATGCCAGACTTCTGGTGCACATGGCCACTGCAATGTTCCAGTCAATATCTGACTGGATTATATAACCCACCACCATCACTTCCCCCTTCTTCTCTCTCCTTGCCAGCTCTATCCCGAGCTCCATATCTCTCTTTCTTTTCTCTTTGTCTTGATGGTTTATAGATTACCCCCACCACTATTCTCTTGCCTGAGGGTGTTGTGAGTTAAACCCCCATCATCTCTGCTTCTGCTTTGCTTCTCCTCATGTGTCCATCCTTCACAGCCTCTATTCCTTCCCTGAAACATAGGACTATGCCTCCCCCTTTGCCTTTCCTTCTGTCTTGTCTAAACATTGTGTAATCTGGGACTGACAACTCCTGGTCATTGTTCCCTGTGGCTCAAGTTTCTGTGATGGCTACAAGGGTCACCTCAGTCTCTGCCACCAATGCCTGGAGGTCCCTGATTTTATTACCCAGACTCCTGATATTAATGCAGACTCCCCCCCACACACACTTTCAGCTAGCTGAGGATCCTCTTTTGCAGTTTTTAAATCCTACACCTGCATTCCTACCCATTCTCCTTACCTCTTATTTTTCCTGTTGCATGCAGATCTGAGACCCCCCCTTGCCTTTTCCACTACTCCTTTACTGTAACCCACCCCCAAAATTGTGGGCTTATTTTGGTCATCTCCCTGGACACTGCAGTGTTTCTTGCCTGGAAGTGTCTGACCTGGTGCTCTGCCTTTGAGAGCCTGACTAAGTCCAGTAATGTAAACAGTGCAAGTCCAAGTGTTGCTGTATTCCTGGTTCCTGTGGGATGGTGCAAGTTAATGCCACAGTGCTATGTCTTTAAAAGGTTCAGCCCTGCTCTTGCAGTGTATAGCCTGAGCTGGGTCAGAGTAGAATGAAGTTTGCGACCGGCCAAGCAGCACCCCGATACATTCCCTTGTATAGTCATTTACCAGTATAGATGCACCCCTATCAAATGTTATAACTGCTTATTTCAAAAGCTGAGCTGTTATGTTTAACATGAACTCTAAAGTTTGGGACTGTCAGCATTTTGCTTAGCCAGCTGCCATGCTGATACTCTGACCCAGCTGGCAAGCCAATCAGAACTCAAGGGGTTCTAAAGGGTCCTCCTTTACTATGGCTGCTGGGAGAAACTGTGAATTGTATGCTTGGCACCCATTTTTTCACCAAAAAGGATGCTGGAACTGTGACTAACAGCTTAGGCAGCCAACCAGATTACAGGATTCTTTTTTCAGTCAGTCAAGAGAAACTAGTGAACAGTCAGTCCAGCTCGCACTTCTGTACTGTAAGGAGGCTCTATTTTCAGCACAGGGAATTTGGGGACCGGCCTGCTTTACCTCTCCTCAGCCAGAATTTATGTTTGCATCATTTGGGACTGCTGAGTCTACAGCCTAATCTAAAAGTCTCCAAAAAGGGAGAAGGAAAGTGTTTTTCCTCAGAGCTAAATGTCCAGACTGGAAGGGGGGCAGAGTATCTGAAGTATCACCCAGCTGTGTGTCAGAGACAGGCCTGGTTGAATCAGAGACTGTGGTCTAGAACTGAAGCTTGGGACCACAGGAATTGTCTCCAGCATATTTGCTAAAGAGGGAGACCAACGTTTCAATTGTGCCAGCTTACACTCCAAACACTGCAGTTTGCAAGCGGATAAGCTGTGCTGCCTACACCAGAACTGTGCTCAAAAGTTAAGCCTGTGATGGCAAAATACTTTTCTGAGAGACTGTTGCTGTTCCTAAGACCAAAGCTGATAGAAGATCAGTGTGCGGAATCAGCTCCTATGATGAAGATCATTGTGGGTTGTGGCCATCCTTGGTGGGGAAAGCCTTGATGAGTGGGTGAGTAGTGTTAGCCCTGGTCTCTGTGTAACCTCCTTGTTACCCGGGGTTACTAGAATCCCAGTAAGACCTAGTGGTAGGCAGGGAAGGCAGCTTGTGAAACTCCAGTTAAATGGGTTTCACACTGTCTCACTCTGTTCTCAGTCTCATCTGAGACTGAGGGATGGCATCACCAATAGAACTTTCGCAGCTGCATGAGCCACATTGGAATCTGCAGCAAAGGGAGTTAGATAGAACGTTGGGAGTTTTGAAGTGAGTGTCTTCAGTTTGTCTTCAGTGAGTGAGTGTGAAGTAGGGACCTTGCTGTTAAAGCAGCTCAGTGAAGGCTCTAGGAGCCTCAGCCCTGTCAGAGGGCTACTTTTAAGTAATAGGGTATGTGTCTCCACCTTAAAGAGAGACACAAGAAGTAATGAAGTGGTGGAGACAGCTGTTTCGGGTCTCAGTGCCCCCTCCCTCCGGGGGGGATGAGAAGGATTCCCTGCAGATTCCTGGGGTAACCCCCTAGTTCTGCTTGTGGAGGAAAAGCTGCCTATATGTTCCAGTATTTATTTGGGAGAAAAGAAGATTTATGAGTTGCCTGTGGGGCACCTGCAACGTAAGGGTGAGTGTCTGCTCTGGCTAAAAAGACCTATGTTTTCACCCTGGGACTTGTGTGACAATGTGGGGATTGAACTACTAAATATTGGGAAGCCTAGAGAAATGGGCTAAGCAAGTTAAAAGTAGTTTCAAGTCCAGAGTATGTTGGGATGTAAATAATATGTAGAGGTGATGTGACAGACGTCTACCCTTAATCTACATTTAAAAGTTCAGTACAGGAATTGTTCAGTTTCCAGAGAAATGGCCGGGTATGGGCTGTGGGAGCTGGAGGTGGGTGGCCCATCTTTAGTGACCAGGTCCACCTCTACAGATTTCTTCTGTGGATTTCTACTTTGCCTCAGGCACTTGGCCAGTGATGGGGGAAGTACCCAGATGTGGGATTGTAAGGAAAATTCTCTCTAAGAGTCGTAGACTCTAGTGTGGTTTGGGGAGCCACAACAGGATAATTGGTTCATTCCTCAAATGGACTGCGGATCAAGTGGCCGGCGGGGGAGCCGGGTCAATGGGGAAAACCCAAGTGTGTACAAGTTGGGCTGTGTACCCAAAGCTGCGTGCAAGTCCGGGCTGTGTGCCTGGTGGGTTTAGAGCCTGAGGGCTGGAAATAGTGATAAAGTGTTCTGTTGTCTCTAATCTGCATTATCAGGAAATGTAGTCCCATGGGGGTCCGTCTATGCTTTGTTTGTTCAGCTAGGATGTGAATAAAAGCCACACTGAAGAATCCCATTCCTGGTTCTGGACATTACAGTTACTGTTTCCTGTGTTTGGATTTACTTGGGTACCCCTGTGCAGAGTAGCCAAACCTAGGTCCCCTGTGCCAAGTAACCTCATCCTCCTTGAACCCAGGTCCCCACCAGGTACTGCTGTCAGCTTCAACAGCATGCCACCTGTCATTTTGCTAAAAGGGCAGGGGTGAAGGGTTACAAAAATGGAGGCACCGCTTTGGATTTTGTTCTGGGAAGGAAGGTGCTTGGGCAAGGGGGCTAGCGTTTTGGCTATCTGGCAGCAGTGGGTAGCCCAAAAAGCTGAAGCAATTTCCCTAGTGTGTTGCAGTGTGCTGTGGATCTTGTGCTGCTGTTTAAAATGTCAACTGTTTACCAAGGAGCAGTAAAGCCAAAGAGTGTGCCCTTGTCCTACATCAAATTGTTTACAGCATTTTTGCCTGCTTTTAAAATGAACTATGGTAAAGAAAAGTGTGGAAGACTAGGGGTAGCAACAGGAAAATTGTGCCCTGGATGTTGGAAATGCTTTTAAAATGAACTGTGGTAAAGAAAAGTGTGGAAGACATGGGGTAGCAACAGGAAAATTGTGCCCTGGATGTTGGAAATGCTTTTTGAAAGTATGACAGACTTGCAGGTGTAATGGCTATGTTAAATGGCTGAAATGGGCTCCCGCCATGGAGTCAGTTAGAAAAGAAAAAAAGTTGCATTCTGCAGTTTAAATTTGCCTGCTCGATGATCGTCGTGTGGAGAAGAGCCCTCGTGAGGAAGAAGAGGCTCATTTGCATGGCATCGTGTGATTGATCAGGCTGCGATCAGTCCCGCCCCTCAGCCAGCTATACAGTGACTGCACCAGCATTAGAGAGAGAGTGTGAGTGGAGTGCGTGTACTGGCTAGTGGAGGAGCATCGCGGAGTGTTAAAATAATTGTAAACATTTTAAAAATTGATTTTCTAGTTTAAAATCGGGCTCAACCCGATAATCGATCGTCAGAATTGCAAAAGTGGTGGTTGAAAAGATGATCGGTAAGGCTGCCCGCCCGTTTCTGTTCTGAGGCCTCCAAGAACTGGCTGTAGGCCGTTTTTCCCCATCGCAGCAAACTGCTACTGATAACAGTAAGCAACAACTTAAAAACTGCTCAAACAGTGATTTTCAGCCCTATGCCATATAAATGTGTGTGCAGCAGTGTAGTCGCTTTGCAAGTAACGACTGTGTCAAATCCTGCCAGCAAGTGCAAGTCTGTTAAACCATTGACTGTGTGCATAGCAATGAATAGCCTCAGTTTAAAGTCTGAAGCCAGAGAGAGACTGTGAATTGTAGCCAATGTGCAGCACTAGTTATATAGGCAATCCTGTGCTAAGAACCTGAAGCTTTAAGGGACTGTCAATAAAATAAATGTTTCCAGCATGTAAAAAGTCCGTGGAAAATCCTGTAAATGTGTTTCAAGCAAGAACAGAGCAAGCTGTGCAGTTTGAGCAAAAGTTATCAGTAGTTTGTGTAAATCGGGTGCACAGTGGTTTGACCCAGATTCTGAATGTTGATGCACAGGAGTGCTGCCGCCGCCATTACAGGATGGGGTAGTAAAGTAAACACAGCAGCAGAGGAGCCATTTTACAACTAAAGAGATGTGTTCAGTAAAGTGGGACTTTCAGTTACAGTGAACTTTTGTTTATTTTTCTGCAGTTATGACCTCAGGACCAGCTAGTTACCCGGATCATGCCCGGGTTGCAGTAACAGCAGCAGTAAATAGACTGAGGAATATTGAAAAGTGGTGCTATGAGGGCAACTACCTCCCTCATGTGGCGGTTCCTGGTTTTCCAGTGCATGTATGTCAAATATGCTTGAGAGCTGGAAGGACGTCTTCATGATTCTTCACTGCTGGATGCCTAGAAAAATATGGCTTGTATAAAGTGCCTCAAATTGGTTTGGCTCCCACATGGACAAAGGTTCAGGAATCTGCAGTTGGCAGCACACAGCACCAATGGCGGGCCTGTGGAGGAAGCCCTCGGGAGTGTGGCACAAAGCTAGAGGGTGCAGAATTAGAGACAGAACCCGAAGTTGAAGTTTCGGATGCTGAATCCCAAAAGGAAAGTTCGGATAAAGCATCAATAGACCCCTGGAGGGGGGGGCCTAGCCCAAGTCTCTTAGACGAAGATGAGATGCGGGAGGCCTTTGAGTGGGAGGTGTTGACCTCCACGCCCAGTGATAAGTGGATAGTCTCAGAAGCGAGAATGACTGCTCACTCCTGGGCTCAGATCCTCAGTAAATAGGAAGATGAGGGGGAACCTATGTGGCCTTGTGAAAAAGGAATGGTACGCAGCCTCAAGATCTTGCCTCGGAGGAATGTATGGAAGAAAGTGGCGATGCCACTGCCCTGGCTTCGCAAGAGGAAGAAGTCAGGGATCCGTTTTTAATTTCTTTAAGGATGCAAAGCTGGCAGAACCAGGACTGGCCACTCCCAAGCCAGGCCAGCGGTCGCAGATTGACCAAAGCAAGTAAAGAGGAGAGACCGGTTCGTAGAAAGGCAAATGAGATCTATGGTAAGACCTTTCCTACCTTTCCTTGAAAAGTCTGGGAGGAGATTGAGAACTGCAGGAAATCCTGGATCTGGGATGAAGCAATGAAAAGTGTGCATCCTGGGGCCAACAAGCATGTAAAGAATAGACTGTTCCACGAAAAGTATACCCAGTGGAAGAGAGGCAGGACACTGTTTATAGACAGAGTGAGAATAGTGGACGGAGAGGGATGTGAAATCTCCTACTGTGTGAATTATGTGCACCCAGATGGGGTAATAATTCAAGCTCCTGATCCCCGGTACTATTGGCGGTGCAAGGACCTCTCAGCAAACATGCCCATGCCTACAAAATGGAGAGCCGAGCAGTGGTAGTCAATACTGCCACACCAGAATGTGAAGTGCCTTATTGATTCACCAATATCCAGGACTCAGGTGCCCCACATTCATCAGTCTACAGTGTACTGGCCTTTACAGAAACCACCGACTGGCCCACCAGATGACTTCAGATCCAGAGAGGACACCAGCCCAGCTGTATCCTGTTCATCTCCTGGTAATCGGATGACGTCGGACCAGCAGTTTTCTTTTTGTTCCTGTTCTAAGGTTCCATCTCCAGAGATGACATCAACCCAGCTGTTCTCAGATGTGCCCTCCTGTGGTTCCCGGAAGATGTCCTCCCAGCTGTATTGGAAGAAATGCTGCCAGGGAGAGTCTTCGTCAGATGTGCAGGTCGGTCCCAAAAATTTTGTACTACAAGTGGCTGGTAAGTCCGAACTTTTCTATCTTTATGACATTGCAGTACACACCCTACACTAACAGACTTCAAAATGTGTGAACTGTCCTCAAAGACTGTCCCCTTCGGGACTTTGGCCTGTTAGAACTGTGCTTCACCGGGCTCTGGCCCAGGAGAGACTCTTTATTGGACTAGCCTTCGGGCCTTGTGGTCACTAGTTGGGACTTTTAGGGCACTCCATCCCCCAAATGTGTATTGTAAATAATGTCATTGTTTTCTAATATAAATGCTGTTTTTTCTTCCTTCTTTTCTAAAAAAATCTTTTTGGGATTTTTCAGTGTTTTAATGGTAGGGGTCTAGGTAGACAAGTGTATGCAGATTAGGAGTGTGTGTTGTCTTTCTTTTTCTTACAGGTGTTCCTGGGAAGACAGAAGAGAAGACAAGAAGAGGAGGAGGGGCTCATCGGAGCTCCTCATCAGTGCTTTAGTGTGTGTAGAAATCTAAAGTACTGTGGTGTTATTGTTATGGTTGTTATTACTGTATTAACCCTTTCCTTCCACATGTGTGGTTGTGGGGGTAGGGAGGAGGCAGTAATGTGGTATTTTAATGGTGTGTGGTTGCAGGTTTCCTAAGGTCGGGGAGGTCCCCGGGTTGTTTTTGTTTTTGGGGTATTAGGTTAGAAGCAGAAAGGTTTTCCCTAGAGGGTTAGGGGGAATAGACAGGCTGTGGCCCTGACCTGCAGTAGGGACTGCAGTGCTGATCTATCAGGGCTATGCTCTGGATGGTTCTACCAGAGCCACTAGGCGTCCATAGTAAGTGGACAGTGTAGAGGCTGACATGTCAGCTAAAGGCCTCTAGGCCCTTAGTGTTGCTGCCTGTGCTTGAACATGGTAGGAGGGGGCCTGATCACCCCCCTCCACAGGTAGCACATAGGGTGGGATAGCCTAAGGCCAGGTAAATAATGACTGCAGACAGTCATTTTCCTGGTCAAGGGTGAGTGTAACCTCCTTGTTACCCGGGGTTACTAGAATCCCAGTAAAACCTAGTGGTAGGCAGGGAAGGCAGCTTGTGAAACTCCAGTTAAATGGGTTTCACACTGTCTCACTCTGTTCTCAGTCTCAGCTGAGACTGAGGGATGACATCACCAATAGAACTTTCGCAGCTGCATGAGCCACATTGGAATCTGCAGCAAAGGGAGTGAGATAGAATGTTGGGAGTTTTGAATTGAGTGTCTTCAGTTTGTCTTCAGTGAGTGAGTGTGAAGTAGGGAGCTTGCTGTTAAAGCAGCTCAGTGAAGGGCTCTAGGAGCCTCAGCCCTGTCAGAGGGCTACTTTTAAGTAATAGGGTGTGTGTCTCCACCTTAAAGAGAGACACAAGAAGTACTGAAGTGGTGGAGACTGCTGTTTCAGGTCTCAGTGCTCCCTCCTTCTGGGGGGGATGAGAAGGATTCCCTGCAGATTCCTGGGGCAACCCCCTAGTTCTGCTTGTGGAGGAAAAGCTGCCTATATGTTCCAGTATTTATATGGGAGAAAAGAAGATTTGTGAGTCGCCTGTGGGGCACCTGCAACATAAGGGTGAGTGTCTGCTCTGGCTAAAAGGGCCTATGTTTTCACCCTGGGACTTGTGTGACAATGTGGGGATTGAACTACTAAATATTGGGAAGCCTAGAGAAATGGGCTAAGCAAGTTAAAAGTAGTTTCAAGTCCAGAGTTTGTTGGGATGTAAATAATATGTAGAGGTGATGTGACAGACGTCTACCCTTAATCTACATTTAAAAGTTCAGTACAGGAATTGTTCAGTTTCCAGAGAAATGGTGGGTATGGGCTGTGGGAGCTGGAGGTGGGTGGCCCCCCCATCTTTAGTGACTAGGTCCACCTCTACGGATTTCTTCTGTGGATTTCTACTTTGCCTCAGGCACTTGGCCAGTGATGGGGAAGTACCCAGATGTGGGATTGTAAGGAAAAGTCTCTCTAAGAGTCACAGACTCTAGTGTGGTTTGGGGAGCCACAACAGGATAATTGGTTCATTCCTCAAATGGACTGCGGATCAAGTGGCCAGCGGGGGAGCCAGGCCAATGAGGAAAACCCAAGTGTGTAGAAGTCGGGCTGTGTACCCAAAGCTGTGTGCAAGTCCGGGCTGTGTGCCTGGTGGGTTTGGAGCCTGAGGGCTGGAAATAGTGATAAAGTGTTCTGTTGTCTCTAATCTGCATTACCAGGAAATGTAGCCCCATGGGGGTCCGTCTATGCTTTGTTTGTTCAGCTAGGATGTGAATAAAAGCCACACTGAAGAATCCCATTCCTGGTTCTGGACATTACAGTTATTGCTTCCTGTGTTCGGATTTACTTGGGTGCCCCTGTTCAGAGTAGCCAAACCTAGGTCCCCCTGTGCCGAGTAACCTCATCCTCCCTGAACCCAGTCCCCACCAGGTACTGCTGTCAGCTTCAATAGCATGCCACCTGTCATTTTGCTAGAAAGGCAGGGGTGAGGGGTTACATCTGTATCCTGGTCCTTGCCAGAAAGGACAAAGTCCTGCAGCCTGCAGCCACAAGCCAGAGAGCCAAATCTAACCTCAAGAGAAATCAGCCTGATCATCTCAGATCAATCAATCAATCAAACTTTATTTAACCAGACATCAACACCATTGAGCAAGCTCATTTTCAAAGTGGTCCTGGACAAAAAAAAAAAAAAATGCAATACATAGACATAGATGCAAAGAATCGGAAGCAACAACATAATACAGGTAAAGGTCAATACAGACCAACGTAAGTCTAACATAGGGTCTCACAGGTACAATTCATAATATATCTCATAGGAGAGAGGAGACGGTAAACCAGGATAGCACTACTAAATGGAGACTAGTGCCTTCATGAGAATATATTGCAGAGGAGGAAGGAACATTAGTGATCTAGGGAGGAGGAGCGTGGATGTCAGGTAGGCAGAGAAAAGCTAGAGGTGAAGGGTTTCCCATGAAAGGGATGTGAGTTGGGTGGCATTCTATTAGGTTAGCAACATGGAGGAGCCAGTGGCTGAGGCCTCAAGGTTGCCTAAAACAGCTGCAGGCTTCCCTCAGATATTCAGGAATCAGAGCTTTGAAAGTGAATAGACTTGGTAATGAGGAGAGCTTAAGTGAGCTTTGCATAGTGTTCCATAAGGATGGGAGTGAAAAATTGATTCCGGATGTACTGTGGGTAGTTTTCATTCTAGGTATCTGGAAACAAAGTGTAGCGTAACGTCTAAGGCCATAGATACCATTGGCATGCTTGAAAAACCTTGAGATGTATGTGGGAAGTTTGTCAGAAAGTGCTCTAAAGAGCCAAAGAAGAGCATTTCTTTTTCTCCTTGTTGAGAGTAAAGGCCATCCCGACTTTTGATACAGAAGGCAGTGGTGAGTGCAAAAAGGCAGGTTAAAGATGAATCTTAAGGCTCAGTGGTACAGAGTGTCAAGTTTATTTAGTGCTGTTAAGGGGCAGCGATTGTAGAGGAAGTCGGCATAATCAAGTATGGGTAGGAATGTGGATTGTACTAGTCTCTTTCTAGCGTCTAGCTTCTATGGTAAGCAGGTGTTTAATATGGTAGAATAAGCCTAGCTGCTATCTTAGCTTTTTTTGAGACTTTGTTTAAATGGCACAGAAAGTTAAGTTTGTTTTCCAGCCAGAACCCTAGATATTTGAAGGTATCAACTATTTCAAGGGGCTCACCCAAAAGCGTTAGTTCATTGGCATATGTGTAGGTCCAGATACTGCCTTTGGTGAGAGAATCATGGCTTTAGTCTTTTTGGCATTGAGCAGAAGTTTGTGTTTGATAAGGTTATGCTGAAGAGTGATAAAGTCTCGTTGTAAGTCCTCAAATGCCATGTGTAATAAAGAATTTGAAGAGTAGAGTACTGTACCATCAGCAAATAGGTGCACATTAGCTGGGCATAGATGAGAGTCCAGGTTATTGATGTAGATTGCAGATAGGATAGGGCCCAGTATGGAGCCTTGAGGGACTCCTCGCAGTAGAGATTTTTGTGGAGACAGGTCACCTGCAGATTTGACTTGTTGCAATCTATTGGTGAGGTAGCTGGTGAACCAGTTAATGGCAGGGTTATCGAGACCGATATTGCTCAAAGAGGTAAGCAAGATGATGTGATCTATGGTGTCAAAGGCCTTACTGAGATCGAGAAATAGAGCAAACACATGTTTCTTAGAGTCCAGGGTGAATTGCCAATCAGTAGTTACTTTTGTAAGGGCAGATATTGTACTATGTTTGGCCCTGAACCCAGACTGGGCAGGGTTTAGAAGTTTCTGCAAATCCAAGTGTTCTCTAAATTGGGTGTTGACAATTTTTTCCACAACTTTTGAAAGGGTAGATAGTATAGAAATGGGCCGATAATTGTTCAGGTCGCATGGGTCCCCTAACTTGAATAGACGTTAGATGTAGGCAGTTTTCCACGACACCGGCAGTTCACCCTGTTTCAGCGAGTTGTTAAATAAGTGGGTGATAGGGGCATTCTAGTAGAAATAGCTAAGCTTTAGGAAGAATGGTTCAATATTATCTGCACCGGCACTTTTTTTAGTATCCAGTGACAAAAGGAAGTCCTCTGCTTGTTTAACTGTAACTGTAGAAAAGCTGAACGGAGAAGGATGAGGTTGGTTAGGATTGAGATTAGCATTTGGGCTAGCCGAGCTATCCCCTATAGGGCTAAGCTTGCTGATAGGCAAGGCATTGAAGGCAAGCCCTGCAGAGGAAAAGTGATCATTGAGCTGCTCTAATATGGCAGTTCTGTCCGTATAAGTAACTCCATTGAACGCAATTTTGGCTGGAAGAGAGGTGTCAGAATGCTGACCTTCAACCTCTTTGAGGATGCTCCAAAAATTGGCAGAGTTGTTTTTGTTGTCTTCAAGTTTTGCCTGGAAATTCCTAGTTTTTTCAGACATAATTAGTTTGGTGCAGGCATTTCTGAAGATGCGAAATGCTAGCCAGTCTGCCTCCAAATGTGATTTCCTCGCTCTTTTTGCACCAATAGTCTCTTTCTTTGAGCGCTTTCTTCAGATTGGCAGAGAACCAGCCAGGAGATATTTTTTTTACCTAATCAGCCTAAGAGGGGTATGTTTGTTGATTAGCCCCATTAGGAGGCTGTGAAAAATATTAAATGCCTTGCTAAGTGACTGGGCTAGGTAGAAGTCCTGCCATCTGATGTTACTTAGGTCTTTCAGGAAGGCATTCCGGCAAAATTTTTTCAGGCATCTTTTCAGTATGAATTTGGAGGCCAGTTTTATTTGTGGAGAGTGTCTAATGCAGGCTATCATGCAGTGATCACTTATGTCATGGAAGAACACTCCGGTATGCAAGATGTTATGAGGCTTGTTTACTAACATAAGGTCCAGGAGGGAGCTACGCTCAGGGTACTTTCTGTTGGGTCTGGTGGGTGCGGGAGTTATTTGGGACAGACCATTCACATCGCAGAGATCCTTTAGCGTCTTTGAGCTATCATCATTCCAGTTTAGGTTGAGATCCCCTATTAGTATACACTCAGTATTAGTTAAATCAATTAGGCTTTGGAGATGCGGCAAGATGGCCATGCCACCAGAAGGCGATCGATAGCAAGCTGCAATAAGGAGTGTTTTTTAGTGGAAATCGATAATTTTAGTGTCAGGCATTCAAATTCCTTAGTCTTTGAAGTACAATCTATGATTGAGACAGTGAATTTGCTCTTAACATAAATTACAACCCCTCCTCCTCAAGTTGGTCTATCGCAACGGTAGATATTGTACCTACTATGTTAATGGAATTGTCCGGGATCGATGGTGAAAGCCAGGATTCCATTATCATAAAAAAATCAGGAGATGCATGCAGGGCCCAGGTCTGTATGACATCAAGCTTCTTCAGTAAGCTGCAGACATTAATGTGGAGAAAGCTGATGCCTTTGTAATTTGAGAGGTCCGCAGGGGAGTCCGGTAAGGCAGGTGGGGCTGGGTTTAGTTCAGTGTTTCCAGAACAAAGTAGGAGAAGTAGTATTAATTTCTTGAGGTAGTGTCTTAGTCTACTGAGGAGACACTTGTTGCACTGTCTTGCGTATGTCGGTTTGGTGGTGGCTATGTTATGGGCATTAACGTAGCTTGATAGAGATGCAGCGTAGATGATGGTTATGGTAGACAGATTCAGTGGCATACGTGCGTATACTTTGGTCAAAGCCTGGTATAAGGAAGGGCACGACCATGAGGAAGTAATCCCAGCAATATATTGCCATGGCTTATTAGGAGAGGGCAATCCGTGGAGGTTACTAGAAGGGAAGTTTTGGCCCTGTTGTGAATTGGTAACTGGGAAATTAAAGGGGGTGAATGAGAAAAGTATGAGGCAACTATACAGAAGAGGAGCCACAAGTGGCATTTTTAGATAGATTTTTAGAGATCTCGAGGTTCTGGTGCAGTGAGTAACCATAGGGTTTGTCCCTGCAACTTGAAATTAAATTATCTGTGTCATCTGATTTGTCTTCTAAGTTCATGTTGGTGTTTAAACTGTTTTGCAAGCCATCGGGCCTGATGATTACAATTTCATGGGGAATCCCAAAGGTTTTCTTTTATTGTTGCTACAGCCAAATAAGAGCATTAATCATTTCTTTATTTAAGGGCTCCAACTAGCTGCAACGCTTCAGGCCTGCACCTGATTAGATTCTGGGTACCCAGCAGCTGTAAATGGACTGTCCAGGGAGGTTTAATGCATGTAACCGACTCTCAAAAATCCAAACCTTTCTTTAAAGTAAAGTTTGATTCATGCCCCTTCCCTGTGTTGAAATCCCTAAAAATATCAGTAATTTGAATGTTATACTGGCCCCTGTGCATATCATTATTGAGTGCTGGGTTAATGAAAGTAACTGAAAGGTACAGTGTTGTTGTTGAAACCCTTGAATAGCAGGTGCACAGGGTGTATTCTGGAAGGCCAGATCCTGTTGGTAAGTGGGTCACTGCGAGCATATTATTAGCACTCACCATTAATTGTGCCATTGAATGTCCAGTAAGGTGGTTTATGTTTATCCATGTGTGGGACCACTGGGTGGACTGAGGGTAGGTACAACTTCCCAGAGGGTTGTGCTAGATTGTTGTTAAACCCACTTAAAAGTCATTCTGGGTGGAGGCACCATGCAAATAGCAGTATTGTTGATACTGAACCCCTTGTAGTAGCTAAATCAGAACCCAGGCCCCTCAATCTGCATTTAGGGCCACAGGCAGGGGTAGCAGCCCGTTGGGAGGTAGCACCTGGGTTACATCTTTGGAGGCACCACTGGGATCTCCTGTGTAACAATAGCTTGGCGCCCACATGGAGACTGGCATCAAATTGACAAGTCTAGTACTAGTTTTGAATTTCCTGCAAACAAAATGGCTGTGCACCATCTTCTTGGGTGAGGTGTGAGGCAGAGGAGGATGACCCTCAATAAGCCTTGTTGCTCTAGATATATCCCTGGGCATGGACAAAAGTGTTATTGAGGGAACCCTTGCCAAAGTTAAATGCCTAGGTTGAGCTGTTGTGAAGGGCTGGATTGCTGACTTGATTGCCCAGACATTAATGACCCTGGTAGGGTGCAGTATTCAAGTGGACAGTGAAAGGGTGTCCAGTGCCCTTATCCCTGATGAGTCCACAGTGGCCTGGAGAGTAGTCACCATGCATAGTGCCTCGTCCATGCCTAGGGTCCCCAAGGTCAGAGGGTTAAAAGAAAAACTGGGAAAATTGTTGTTTTCTGAGGGTCAAATTTTCGAAGACTTAAAAAGAGTGTTGGAGGGCTCTGGAAGTACCCCTCCCTTGGTGCCTATGCCAGCATCTGCCCCTGTACCTGTGCCTATACCCTCAGTCAATTTTGATTAATACCATAGATTACAAGTATTTTCGGGCACCCTTCTCACGCCTTATGGGAAAGATGATCTCGAAATCTGGATGGACTATGCCTCACCCCTAGTACAAGAGTGGCAATGTGCAGAGGTAGAAAAAAGAAAATGAATTACTGAAAGTTTAGGGTGCCCTGCACTTGAAGCCATCCACTTCCTAAGATCCACTAACCCTGATGCCTCAGCACAAAAGTATTTGTCTGCCTTAGAAGGTGTATTTGGTAGTACTGAATCTGGGGGAAGACCTGATGTGGAAACTCAAATCTGCCAATCAGTGGAAAGGTGAACCTTTGTCTGTCTATGTTACCTGGCTAGAAAGGGCTTTGCAAAGAACTCACAGAAAAAGTGGGGTATTGGCTAGTGATCTAAACCGAGTGCACCTAGACCATATTTTAAAATCTGCTAGATTCTCCAGTATATTAATGCTAAAGCTAAAGTTCCAAGACAGAAAGGATGACCTTCCTGCTTATTGCTAGCTTATGAAAGAGATTCGAAAGGCTGAAAATGAGGAAGAGCTCTGGGATCTTTATGTGGTCACTGCCTGGGCAACTCCAAATCCTGAAAGCACAAGTGAGAAAGAGACTATTACCGACTCCCAGCAACTTAAAGACTTATTAAAAGAAATGAGAGAGCTGAAAGCAAATGTTCAGAGAGCTGTAGAGATGGTAAAAGGCAAGACTGCTCAAGTTAATGCTACTGAGGCAGACAGTGAAGCTCAGACCACTATGAAGGGTGCTAGTGCTCAAGTGCTTAGTGGGGAAGCTAACAGTGGTATGATAAAAGAAATGAGGGGATTAAGAGCTCTTGTAAATGACCTTGCCCAATCTCTTCATCCAAGCCCAACCTAGAAGAGGCCTGGCGGGTATGAAAGAACAGGGCTGCTTCAGCTCCCCCACGGTCGGCCGGCACCCAGCCAGCCACTGACCAAGACCAGGACGCCTGCCTGCAGCTCCTTGGAAGCTGCCTGCCCTTGAACAGGCCTGCGTCAGCTCCCCCACGGTCAGCCGGCACTCAGCCAGCCACCGACCAAGACCAGGACACCCACCTGCAGCTCCTTGGAAGCTGCCTGCCCTTGAACAGGGCTGCTTCAGCTCCCCCACAGTCGGCCGGCACCCAGCCAGCCACTGACCAAGACCAGGACACCCGCCTGCTGCTCCTTGAAGCTGCCTGCCCTTGAACAGGGCTGCTTCAGCTCCCCACCCCGGTCAGCCGGCACCCAACCAGCCACCGACCAGCAGGCCAGGATGCCCGCCTGCAGCTCCTTGGAAGCTGCCTGCCCTTGAACAGGGCTGCTTCTAGCTCCCCACACGTCGGCGGCAGCCAGCCAGCCACCGACCAAGACCAGGATGCCCGCCTGCAACTCCTTGGAAGCTGCCTGCCCTTGAACAGGGCTGCTTCAGCTCCCCCACGGTCGGCCGGCACCCAGCCAGCCACTGACCAAGACCAGGACGCCCGCCTGCAGCTCCTTGGAAGGTACGGGACAGCGCAGCCAATTGGAACATGGGTGCTTCCAGCAGACCCGCTCTGATTGGCCAGGACTTTTCCCCTGCTTCAGCCATCTGGCACTTTTAACAAGTAGATTTTCAATAGAACTAAGCACATTTCAACTGTGTAATAGAAGTTTTTTTTTTTTTGGCTAGTTTTCCATTAGCAGGTTATACAGACCTGCCACTAGAGGGATTCTTCTTCTTTCTACACAAATCACTGTACCAATTGTAACCCCACTTGCACTGCTTGGTTGTTAACTGTCTAAACCCTGTCCTCGTGATACTGTGACAGGTGGTAAGTGTGCTTGAAGGGCGAGGCAGGAACTCCTTTGCGAAATAAACCTCTCAGCCCCTGCATCCATAGCTGGTGTATTGAATTGCACTGTGCAGGCCTTATTTTATTTACTTGGCACATACCAATAGCAAATCTCACTAACTTCCTTCCAGCCTTAGTACATCCATCTCCCCTTCCTTCACAGCAGTTCTTGTTGTGACTGATAATTATCTCACAGGCTAGTGCTATGCCTCCAGCCAAGATGTGGACGTGGTTCCTCCCATCCATCTAGTGAAGATAGGGATACTCAAATATTAAAAGGTAGTGAGGGTGCTGGCTGTCATCCATGAGGATATAGGCCTTGTAGGTCTTATAGTGGGACTCTTCTTGTTGCATATGGTCACCCCCAATAACACTGGGTGACAACTGGGGATGATCGTCCACCTCCGAGGTCCCCAACTACACCTTCTCCAATATCCTTGTGATCTCCGAAGCACACTGCAGTGTTACTTGCTGTCTAGATCTTCGGTGCCTTATGTATACAAGCAGGGTAAAGTGTACCTGTGCTAAAAAAACTCCCAGGTTGTCAAGCGCATAGGAGGTGGTATCTCCCCTGGCTCCTCCTACTTGCACTACTACTGGCTGGTGATATTGAAACCAACCCTGGCCCATTAGATCTGACCCACAAAATCCCTCCCGTATGGGGCATGGGTAAGGGGCTAAAAATAGATCAACTTAACATTAGGAGCCTGCTACCTAATCGTGATGAGCTATTAGCATGGGTTGCACTCTACAAACCTGACATCCTAGGAGTGATGGAGACCTGGCTGAAACCCTCTGCCCCGATTCTGCCTGTGAACTCACTGGGTATGAATTCACCCGACTGGACAGAGCTGGGGGCAAGGGGGGGTGGCATACTAATCTACCATAAGAGCCACTTAAAGATCTCCCAAATTGCCCACCAGGATTCAAACGTGTCCCCCTGTGAGTTGCTACATGTGCTACTGCTACTTGGGGACACAAAGAAACTGCACCTGGTGTGCACCTATAATCCTCCAAGAGGTGGGCTACCTGGATTAACTCACCTCATGGACAAAATTGGTCCCAGAGTCGGGGATAATGAACTTATAATCCTGGGGGATGTAAACCTTAACTGGGATAGTGGTAATGTTAAGCAGTTTGAGCCTCTGCTTGCTAACCTTGCCCTGACCCAGCTCATCCAGGAACCGACTAGGTGGAAGCAAATGGATCTTCCAGCACCTTATTGGACTGGATCATGTCTAACCGTCCTGACAGGATCTCATCAGTGGGTACATTATCTGACTCCATCTCTGACCACTCACCGGTTTTCTGTGTACGGAAAATTCCCACCCCCAAAATTCCACACAAAATTATGCATGTCAGAAACTACTCTAGATTCGATACTGAGGAGTTCCTGGAAGACCTAAGAGTTACTGACTGGTCTGGGGTGTATGGTGCCACTGACCCCTCAGCAGCAACCTCTTACTTCCTCTCCACCTTTGGGGCCTTGCAAGACAAGCATGCTCCCAAGGTCACCCGTAGGGTGATGGGGTCCGCTACCCTCTGGTTAAATGGGAATCTCCTAGCCCAGATGCGGGAGAGAGATAAGTGTTGGGCTCGTTCCAAAGGTACCAGTGATCCCATGATTATTCAAAGGTACAGACACCTCAGCAACAAGTGCAAAAGACCATCAGGGCAGCAAAGGTGACTTTGCAAGTCCGCCCTACTATGCTCTGCCAGTAATCCCAGGAGGTTCTGGAGAGATATTAAATCCCTTGTCAGCGGATCCTCCCATCCGGGGGTTACGGACATGGTCATAAACGGAGTCTCCTGAAATAATCCCCATACTATTGCCAACTCCCTAAATAATCACTTCTCTGACCTCTCTGCCTTCACAATCCTCTTCTCACCTGATGAGTCTCTGTCCCACCCCCCTTCCCTCCACTCTGCTGGAGGGTCACCCTCCTCATCAAATGTTCCACCTCAGGGCTGTATCAGTTCAGGACTTGCAGAAATGCCTAGCTGGCCTCTCCCAGTACTCCAGTCCTGGCCTAGACAACCTGGAACCTAAACTCCTTAAGCTTGGTGCTGCACACATTGCCTCACCAGTAGCCTTTATCTTCAACCTATCCCTTGGTCTGGGGACCATCTCAGACATCTGGAAAGAGGCGAGGATTGTCCCTGTACTGAAGCAAGGAAATCCCAAACTGCCTGACAATTATCGACCAATTGCCATTCTCCTTGAAAAGGTAGTGGCTGAGCAGCTTTCGGAAAATATCCACTCTCATGAACTTCTGTCCCCAGCCCAGCACGGCTTTTGTAAGGGACACAGCACCACCACAGCCTTAATCTCGGTTACATCAAGTATCCGGACAGCCATGGACCAGGGCAAACTCTCTGGTGCAATATTTATCGACCTGTCCAAAGCCTTTGACCTCGTTGACCACAAACTGCTTGGTGCACAGTTGTGGTCACTAGCCTCTCCCATGCCATGAAATGGCTAATGGGTTATCTACATGGCAGAAAGCAGTGTACCTGCTTCAATAAAGTCCTCTCCAAGCCCCGTGACCTCCGAGTGCCTCAAGGCTCGGTACTGGGTCTCCTCCACTTCTCCCTCTTCATCAATCAACTACCCATGGTTACTACCAGCTGTAGCACCACCATGTATGCAGATGATCTGGTAATCCTGGCTCACTCCCAGAATGCCACTACCCTAAACCAGAACCTGACCGATGACTTTAACAGGGTACTGTCCTGGGTTACTAGTCCCAAGCTGGTCCTGAACCTGAAAAAGACACAGGCTATGCTCTTTGTCTCAATGGCTAAAATCAAAGCCTCATAGGCCTGCTTACACATCACCAGCGCAGATGGATCCTCACTACCCATAGTGAGCTCCATCAAATATCTGGGGGTAACACCTGACCCCCAACTTGACATGGGTAATCATATTCTTAACATCTGCAGGGTGGCAACTGAAAACTGGGTCTGGCCTATAGGGCCAAGTATAACCTTACACCGGCAGCCAAGCTTGCCCTAGCGAAGGGTGTGCTCCTTCCCTCCCTCAGCTATGGGCTGCACCTATTTGCTCGCTCTCCAAAGACACATCTCACCCTGTGGTACACTGCTTACAATAACATTTGTCGTTTTGCCTTGACTGCCCCCCCAACTCACCCATTGTTGTGAGCTATATGAGAAACTCTGCTGGCTCTCACCAGCTAGATACCTTGATTTTGGTTTGGGATGCCTCTCTGGGAAAGTGATCAGAACTAGCACTCCCCAGGGACTGGCCCGGCTTCTGCCTAAACTGAATCCCACCCCCTAGCAATTTAGGTCTCTCACATCAGGGATGCTCAAAGTCCCTCCTACCTGGATCCTCATGGGGGATCGGGACTTTGCCATAAGTGTGCCCAGACTCTGGAATTCCCTGCCTGTGGATATCCGAGCTGCCCCCTCCTATCTGAGTTTTCAAAATTCCCTGTGGGGTTTCCTAAAACTAGCATCAGAGTGTGACTGCCCCAAACCTCCCTAGAGTAAAGGGTCAAATTGTTTTGTCTGAACCTCCCCAGGGTGTCTCCATTGAATTCCTGGAGATATTTTTCCCCACTGTATCAATGACTTCTGACTACTCCTGCCTAAAAAGCCTTGGGCATTTTTACACCCATTATTGCTCCACGGTCATAGGCTAACCATGACATATTGCACCTTGGTCACTTGGTAGAAACTTGTACTACCAAGTGTTTCTGTTTCTGTCTAACATGTGCATATTTAGAAAAATGTGATGAGCTGTATATACTTGTCCACGATCCAACTAGCCTAGGGGTTGTATACGACAATGTTATAAGTTATATTATGACCAATCCAGTCCTTGAGCTATGCTCCACTCCTATGTATGATGACCTGTATCTATCTGTCAGTTGAACTAGCTAGTCTACAGTATATAACCTGAAATGTGCATACTACTATATGTTTCCCCTAGTGTCAAATGATGTATTTCCCACATGTTTGTTTACTGTGACAAAAAACTGTACTCTCTTTGCCATGTCTCCTTGACTGTTGTTCCTCATGTTGTATTCTCCCAGGTCGTTTCTGAAAATAGGCATATTTGTCTAGTGTACTTACCCGGTAAACAAAAGCTAAATAAATATAGGCAGCCAGATAAAGCTGCACCTGGGCCGTATAAAAGTGGCAAACTGAGAAGCCAGTTAAATCATGAAGTCCTTGGCCTGACATGTTTTGCTACCGGTGTGGGGAAGATGGCCACACTCAAAAGACATGCCAGTCCCCTGAAGATTTGAGAAAGGTAACTATCAAGGTGCTCAACCAAGTCTGACAAAGAAATCTAACAGCTCCAGCTGAGCCTTCTTACAAACCCTGTGTTGCTACATCTGCAGTCAAGCATTCTGCCAACACTTCTCTGGACTGGGTAGAATTGGTAGGGCCCTCTATGGAGACTACTGTTCATGTTGAAGGAATCCCTGCCAGAGCAGTACTAGACAGTGGGGCTCAAGTTACAATAATTTTTAAAGACTGAGATGATCAGCACCTGTCTCATCACTCATTGCAACCCCTTGATGGCCTACATGTTTGGGGACTGAGTGATAAATTGTACCCATATCTTGGATATCTCAACATGTGGCTTTCTTTTCCATCTTCAGCTGCTGGTGTGGGAGATCCTGTGGAGACATTAGCTTTGGTGTGTCCTCCCTCTGGATTGTACGATGGCACGCCTGTATTAACTGGCACTAATGCCCATATGTTTGATCACCTTACCCAACTGTGCCAAGAGAGGCAGCACAAGAGAACTGGTAGAGCCTTGCACATCCTTGCTAGGGTAAAGAAGACCTATGAGTTGCAAATGCATCCTAGAGAAGAAGATAAGGATGACCCTGTGGGAGTTGTATGGAAGAAAGACCTTTCTGCTATTATGCTTCCCCCAAATGCTGAATGCAGTATCAGTGGAGAAGGTTGGTTGTGGAAAGATGTGATTAATCAAATACTCATGCTAGATGTGCCTGAAGATGGTAATCTACCTGAAAGATTATTTGTCAAGCCTAGTGTACTCCCAGTGTGGGCCCATGCTTATGCCCAGTGAGTGGTTGTTCAAGTGCAAAATGTCACTGACAGAGACATCAGAGTTTGTAGAGGATGCACTCTGGCCAAGGTCTACTGTGCTGACACTGTGGTGCTGCCTTCTAAGAAAAGAAATGAAGAAGAATGTGAAGTATCTGCCAAGAAGTTTTATTTTAGGGAATCCCCTGGTCCAGATGGATGGAAGACTAGAATCAGTAGCAAGCTGGATCAGAGAACTAAGGTTTTCTCTTTAAAGGAATGGGATGTAGGATGTTTCACTAGTGCAGAGCATAACATATGCCTTCATGATGAAAGCCCTTTTCGCGAGAGATCCAGAAGATTGGCACCTGCTGATACAGATGCTGTGAGGTGTCACCTACAAGAAATGCTAGAAGCTGGAATAATTCAGGTGTCCCAAAGTCCTTATGCATCCCCGATTGTGGTGGTAAGGAAAAAGAATGAAGCAGTAAGAATGTTCGTGGACTACAGGACGCTCAATAAAATAACTATACCCAACCAGTATACCATGCCATGCATACAAGATACCCTGGACTGTTTAAATGGGAGCAAGTGGTTTTCCATCTGAGATTTACACAGTGGGTACTATCAAATCCTTATGGCACCAGAAGATAGGGAGAAGATCGCCTTTATCTGTCCTTTGGGATTTTACAAATTCCTCAGAATGCCACAGGGAATCTCATGTGCACCTGCCACATTTCAAAGATTTATGAAACATGCCACAGGAGATACGAACCTTCTTGAATGCTTAGTGTATCTTGATAGCATCATAGTCTTCGGAAAGACCTTAGAAGAACATGAAGCTTGTCTGTTTAAAGTACTGAACCTCTTGGAAGAATTTGGCCTAAAGCTGTCTATACACAAATATCAGTTTTTTCAAAGTTCTATTAAATATATGGGCCACATTGTGTCATCACAAGGCATCCAAACAGACCCTGTCATGGTGGAAACTTTAACCAGCTGGCAAAAGTCCAGCAACTTTAAAGAACTGCAAAGATTTCTCAGATGTTGCGGTTACTACCACTGTTTGTCAAAGACTACACTACTGGGTGTTTACTCACCTGGTAAAGGTGATTGTGTTGGTTGGCATCCATGGCACTCCAGACATTACCTCATGGGTTTCAGCCCACCTGATAGGCTAGTGATGCACTGACCCAGATCAAATTTCCAACATATCCAGGTCCCAGAAACCCCTGCTCTCCAGTTCGAATCTTCCATAGCTGAAATAAGGTTAATTAGTACAAGAGAAAAAGACATACAATGTAGTGCTAGCAGAAATACCAGGCAGCTTGAAGCAGGGTACAAAGAGTCGATACTACGTCGCAGAAAAAGGCCCTGGGCCCGATCTTTATTCCCCTATTTTTACAATCTAACTCAACTCGGGAGTTCGACAGGTCATTTGTTATGGCATCGTTTATGCTGTCTGTCCTCCTAGAAACTAGATACTAGGTACCCTTTAGGCCCGGGCGGTCACTCTAGTCACTCTGAGGAGGATTTGGAGTGCCATGGATGCCAACCAACACAATCACCTTTACCAGGTGAGTAAACACCCATTGTGATTGGTTGGCATCCATGGCACTCCAGACATTACCTCATGGGTAGATAAGAAGCAGTTAGTCCTCCGGGAGGGAATGAGCGACTAAGAGTGACCGGCTGAAGAAGCTGCTGTTAGGACCTGGGCCGCGAAGGAGGGATGAACGGCCTGGAGCTGCTCCAGCCTGTAGTGTCTGGCGAAGGTGTGTATGGAGGACCAAGTGGCCGCTCTGCAAATATCCTCTGTGGATACACTGGCTCTCTCCGCCCAGGAAGTGGCCACTGCTCTGGTGGAATGGGCCTTGATCGCCTGTGGTGGAACCAGTCGGTTGGCTGTGTATGCGTTCTGGACGACTCGTCTTAGCCATCCTGCGATGGTAGACTTGGAGGCGGCGTGCCCCTGTCTCTGTCCCTTCGAGATGATGAACAGCCTCTCCGTCTTGCGAATGGGGTGTGTTCTGGTCAGGTATACCGTGAGGACGGATCCCACGTCGAGGTGGTGAGGGGTCCCGCTGTGATTCTGTGTATGGCCGACTGGGAACGTGGGTAGCTCGATGGGCTGCTCCCTGTGGAAGTTGGTAGAGACTTTTGGCTGGAATGCTGAGACTGTTCTCAGACTGACCCCCAGTGGTGTGAACATGTGTAGGGTTCCGCACAGGACAGTGCGCCAAGCTCCCCAATCCTTCTGGCTGAGCAGATGGCCACCAGGAAGCATGCCTTGAGGCCGACCCAAAAGAGGTCCGTCTCTCGGAAGGGCTCATAGGGCGCCGATCTGAGAGATTCCAGAACCATAGGGAGATCCCATGGGGTGATCACCGGCCTGGTTCTCAGACGCATGATCTCCACCGCCCTCAAGAAGCATATGGAGTCGGGGTGCGCACCCGGGGGGCACCCCTCCACAAGGCCTATGGCCGCTCCTATGGCCGACAGTTGCACCCTGAGGGAGGATTGCGCCAGTCCCTTATCCACTCCCTGCTGGAGGAACAGTAGGATGTTGGCCAGATTGGTCTGTTTGGGCACCGTCCCCCGTTCTCGGCACCACCGCGTGAAGATGGCCCATTGCCTCTTGTAAGTGGATGTGGCGGAGGCCCGCCTGGACCGGAGCAGGGTACTGATTACCGATTCATGGTACCCTGTTGCTTTCAGTCTCCTCCTTTCAGGAGCCAGGCCATGAGCTTCAGGGTCCGAGGAGATGGATGGAGCACTGACCCCTGTGAAAGCATGGCCGGCCGGTAGGGTATCCGGAAGTTGTCTACGGTCATTTCTCGGGCAGCAGCAAACCAGGCTCTGCGTGGCCAATACGGGGCCACTAAGATGACCTTGAGGCCTGTTTCCCGAATCTTGGCAAGGACTTGGGGGATCAGGGGGAGAGGTGGGAAGACGTAGGCATTCCTCCTCTTCCAGGTCTGTGATAGGGCGTCCGTCCCTTGGGAAAGACCGTCCTTGAAGCGCGAGTAGTACTCGCTGACCTGGGCGTTCTCCCAAGATACCATGAGATCCATGGACACGTTCCCCCATGTCGCCTGGATCACCTGGAATAGTGCTGGGTGTAACTGCCATTCCCCCGGGTGCACTTGTTGTCTGCTGAGCCAGTCTGCACCGACGTTCAGCTTCCCTGCGAGGTGGACTGCACTCAGGTGAATGAGGTGAGTCTGGGCCCAGTTGAGGACCGCCATTGTCTCCCTCATCATGGCTCTGCTTCTGGTCCCACCCTGTTTCGTTATGTAGGCTACCGTCACGCGATTGTCGGAGCGGATTAGGACCGACCGACTGGTTATTAGGTGCCTGAATGCCCTCAGGGCATGGAACACGGCCCTCATCTCCAGGATGTTGATGGAGAGCTTCACCTCCGCTGGTGACCATCGGGCCTGCGCCGTTGAGTCTCCTAGACAGGCTCCCCATCCCGAAAGGCTTGCATCCGTCTCTATGGCGACTGGGCTGGGGGGCTCTAGGGGGACTCCCCTAGATAGATTCCTTTCCACAGTCCACCAAGTTAGGGTGGATCTTACTGCCTGGGGTAGAGGTACCACGCACTGAAGGTTGTGCTCGCCGGTGCTCCCCGGACAAGACGTAGTTTGGGCGGGCGATGTGCCACCTGGCCCAAGGCACGAGGTCTATGCAGGAGGCCATACAGCCCAGCAACTGGGTGATTTTCCCATTGTTGAGTGTTGGCTGGCCTCATTTTGCGTCCAGCTCCCTGAGGTTGTGAACCGTGCTGGGGCGGTTTTGCCCACCCTTCGCCGAGTTGATGATCGCCCCCAGATGTTCGATCTGTTGCGTGGGGCTGAGATGGCTCTTTTCTTGATTTACCACCCAGCCGTGGTCCTTGAGTGCCTGGATGGTGATTTCCGTGTGCGTCCGAGCCTGGACCTCGGATTGGGCATGAATGAGCCAGTCGTCTAGGTACGGGATGATGTCCAGTCCTTGTTCCCTGAGTCTGGCCACTAGGGTTATAGAGACCTTGGTGAAGACTCTCGGGGCTGACGACAGTCCGAAGGGTAGTGCCTTGTACTGGAAGTGATGGCCCAGTACGTGGAAACGGAGGAATTGCCTGTGTTTCCGGATGATGGGAATGTGGAGGTAGGCGTCCTTCAGATCGATAGACGTCAGGAAGTCGCCTACCCGGATACAACGGAGAGTGGAACGTATGGTCTCCATCTTGAACCGGTGTGGGACTACATGCTGGTTCAGAAGTTTTAGGTCTAGGACTGGCCTGAGCTCCCCCGTCTTTTTGGGTACGAGGAAAAAGATGGAGTAAATTCCTATTCCCTGCTCTGGAACCAGTACGGGTTGGATGGCCCTGTTCTGGATCAGCTCTGATAAGATCTGTTGGACCTGGTGAGGGGACGCCTTCCTCCTGGCTACGGGGGATGAGACAAACCTGTGAGGGATATGGGCGTGGGTTAGCTCTATGGAGTACCCCTTTGACACTACGTCTCGAACCCATCTGTCCGACGTCGTGGTTATCCATCGGTGGATGAAGAGGGCCAGTCTTTGCCCCACCAGTGGGTAAGGATCCTGGCCCCGTGCCTGGGGTGGGATGCAGTCACTGCTGTTTCCCCCTGAATCCTCTACCTCGCCCTCTGGGTCTCTGGCCTCGTGCTCTGAACGTCGAGGACTGATAGTTCTGAGTGTAAGGGCCACGGAAGCTGGTGGAAGAGCTTCTTCCTCGAAAGGAGTGAGACTGCTGAGTTGGATCTCGGTGGGATTGGTAAGGTTTGCTCCCCCCTCGAAATCTCCGCCTAGAAGAGGCTAGATAAGAAGGCCTGTACCTATTCTTGAGGAGGTCCCTACCCTCCTCCTTTTGTTTTAAATAATCTTGCAGCCCCTCCCCGAACACATGCTTTCCCCACAGAGGCAGGTTCTGCAAAAAAGACTTGGATTCATGGTCTGAGTCCCAAAGCTTCAGCCACAGAGCCCTACGGGCCCGGTTGGTGATAGCGGAGGATCTTGCTTGGAGGCGCAGAGTGTCTACTGCCATATCAGCCAGGTACTTGGCTGCATCCAGGGTGCACCTAACTAGCTCTGCCTCCCTGGACTTAGGGTGGCCTGCTCCTGGAGTTCTTGAGCCAACGGATCTGTGCCCGGGTTGTGTAATGGCTGTGGTAGCTGCCTTAGCAGCGGTGCCCCCAATCTCAAATGCCTTCCTTAGCATGTCCTCAACCTTTTTATCTGCAGGGTCTTTGAGTGCTATCGTGCCACAAGGGAGCACAGTCTTCTTGCTGAGTGCTGCCACCTGAGGGTCGATGGGGGCCCTGCACCAAGCGTCCGATTTTTCCCCTTGCACCGGATACATCCTGTCCAGGTTTTTGCAGTTTGGCATCCTGCCTGGGTCCGGGGATTGCCACTCTGTGTTGAAAATGTCCTCAATAGCTGGACAGACAGGAAAAGTCTCTGTGGTGGACGGCCTTAGTTGGATCATCGGGTCGAGTTTTGATTCGGATCTGCCCTCTTCGGCGTCTTCGGTGTCGAACCCCATTGTGGCCTTGATCACCTCATGAGCCCCGGAATGGTGTCGAAGGAACATAACTCAAGTCAGTGAAGGGCCGTCTGTAGCTCCATCTCCTCTGTGTCCGACTCTGCGTCATCCTCGCCCCGGCGTCTCTCTCTCTCTCCGTCCTCATGCGTGCTGTCGAGCGGAATGGTAGGGAGGGGGTCCTCGGGAATTGGGAGTTCCTCCGGCTGGCCCCCAGTCTTGTTGGGTTCCGAGTTGGGTGGTCTTGTCCTATTTTGAGTAAGGGACTCCAGTTTCTCCATGATCTTGAGCATAAAGCTCTGTTGGCTCTCCATCATGGCCACCGCGGCCTGTTGATTCTGGATTAGAAGGGAGCCCGGATCCATCCACATAGGGTTGCTGGGTCCAGGGTTACTGGGGGCCAGTGGCGGGGTCCGCTCTAAGGAGGAGTCGTCGTCGTCTAGGAGGCAGGCCGCACAGCGGGGGCCCGGGGTTTGGGGGAGGAGGATGGCGCTGCACGCGAGCATTTCTTTGCTTTCACCATCTGGAATAGAGAGAGGCATGTTTAGGAGACCGTACTGCTTTCCCTTCTTTTTTTTTTTTTTTTTACGTGCTGAAGGAGCCCTGCATCACAGAGGCTGCAGATGGTATGCCTGAGGTTGGGGGGTGCTATGTGAGGACCCCTACAATGTCGGGCGGTGGTCTGGTGCCAAGGCCTGCTATGGGAGGTGGCCGAGGCACTGAGGGAGGACCAGACGAGGATGGCACCTACCGGGGTCGCTGTGTGAGGGACCCGAGTGGTGGGAAGGGAATCCTGGCTTAAAGAAGGGGTGGAAGGGCCCCCCGACCTGACTCTTCTCTGATATTACTTCTCCAAATGCCAGGTTCCAGCCTTCTCTTTTCCTTTTTTTTTTTTTTGAAGGGGGGGCCTAGCGAACAGCAGCGCGGGGCCTGGTAATGGTCCAACCGCGATAAATGCTCCCCTTAGCTAAGGGGATACTGCAGACCAACTTCTGGGAGGCCAGGGACTCAGTCAGTTGGCCCCCCCGTGAAGGGAGGGGCCCGGGTTTCGAATTCTAGGTCTGCCTCCCAGGAGTAGGCCCCCGGAGATGAGCCCCGCGGTTCATCCTTTCCCCGAGGGGGGAAGGTGAAACCTTTGAGATATTGTAGGAAATCATCCCCCTCCGTGAGAGACTCTCTCTCTCAAGAAAAAACTGCCCGCCCAGTCTTTAAACTCTGCCCCTACCTCACCCCGATGGTTTGCTGTCCTTCTCTCCTCTCTTTCTCTCTCTCTCTCTCTCTATTTCTCTCTCTGTCTCTCTCTCTCTCTCTCTCTCCCCCAGCCTCCCGAGAGAGAACACGCACCGTGGTGCGAGCGGCGTCCCGGGGGAGGAGAGAGTTCGTCTCCGCCGAGTAGGGAGACAACGACTGTAGACGCAGCTGGCGTACCGGAGCCCAGCGGAGGCTCAGGGAGGGTGCGCCAGACGAGAGGAGAGGCCCCAATGAGGCCTAGGAAGCGCGCCTGTTGCGGAGGAGAGGGATCAAGGGCGCATCACAACAGGAGAGGAGGGGACACGGGCGAACGGCTGGAGAAGAGCGGCCGCCAAAGGCCAGATACTGGAGGGGAAGGGATGGGAGGGAGGGGGTGAGCGAGCGCAGCCAGCTCGGAGGGTTCTAAGCCAGGAAAGATAACGTTTTTAGGTGGTTCTTACCTTGAAGAGCAGACAGGGGTTCCTGGTGTGCTACTGCCTTGTTCAGATGCACGATTCAAACTGGAGAGCAGGGGTTTCTGGGACCTGGATATGTTGGAAATTTGATCTGGGTCAGTGCATCACTAGCCTATCAGGTGGGCCGAAACCCATGAGGTAATGTCTGGAGTGCCATGGATGCCAACCAATCACAATGTAGTATGCCCTCTGTTAAATCTAACCCAAGGGTAGCCACCCACACATAAAAAATACAAGAAAAAGTGTGCCCAAGAGAGTGTGAAAACCTATTTAAAACCTCACAAACCTTTTGGCTAAAGATGGACCACCAATTGTGATGCTGCTTTCGATGAAGTGGGTCCCAGGGTGGTAGCCTGGGTAAAACATTGGCTGAACAACAGGACACAGAAGGTAATTGTAAATGGAGTCCACTCTGAAGAAAGAGGGGTTACTAGTGGGGTACCACAGGGTTCAGTATTGGGTCCAGTCCTTTTTAATGTCTTCATAAGTGACATTACAGAGGGACTGGAAGGAAAAGTATGCCTCTTTGCAGATGACACAAAGATCTGCAACAGGGTTGATACACAAGGAGGCGTGGAAAGGATGAGAAGGGACTTGGCAAGGTTGGAGGAATGGTCAGAAGTATGGCAGCTAGGATTCAATGCAAAGAAGTGCAAAATAATGCACCTGGGAAACAAAAACCCAGGGGAAGAATACACAATGGGGGGTAGTAACAACAACAAAAAAGGAAAGGGATCTGGGGGTAATCATATCAGATGACCTTAAGGTTAGCAAGCAATGTGAGAAGGCAGTAGGGAGGGCTTGGGGTATATTGGGATGCATAGGGAGAGGCATCAGCAGCAGAAAACAGGAAGTTGTTATCCCTCTGTACAGACAGTTGGTGAGACCCCAACTGGAGTACTGCATCCAGTTCTAGAGACCCCATCTCCGCAAGGACATAGACAGGATAGAGGCAGTCCAGAGGAAGGCAACTAAAATGGTGCAGGGTCTGCAAGAGAAGCCGTATGAGGAGAGACTAAAGGAACTTAATATGTATACCTTTGAGGAAAGAAGGGAGAGGGGGGACATGACAGAAACTTTTAAGTACCTCAGTGGAATTAACAAAGTCCAAGAGGGTAGCATCTTTCAGAAAAAGAGATGTGCAAGAACAAGGGGACACAAATTAAAGATGGGAGGGCGGTTCAGGGGCAATGTGAGGAAGTATTATTTCACAAAGAGGGTAGTCGATGCATGGAACAGCCTTCCTGAGGAGGTTGTGGGGTCTAAAACTGTGGGAGAATTCAAGAATGCATGGGACAGACATAAGGCAATTCTTGTGGGGGTAGGAAGAAATAGGCTGTTGGTTAACTAGGATCTGCGGCCTATCCTGTAGGTAGGGAAATGGGCAGACTAGATGGGCCAAGCAGTCCTTATCTGCTGTCAAAGTCTATGTTTCTATGTTACTGGTTAACCCATGCTCCTGTGTTGGCCTATGCTGACCCAGCCAAACCCTATGCACTTCAAACAGATGCTAGCCTGAGTAGTCTAGGGGCTGTGCTTTATCAAGAATACCATGAAGGGTTATGCCCTGGTGCTTTTGCCAGCAGAAGTTTATTGCCTCCAGAGAAAAAACTACCCAGTTCACAAACTGGAAGTCTTAGCACTCAAGTAGGCCATCATGGCACAATTCCAAGAATATTTGTATGGTACAAAAATTCTGATCAAGACTGATAAAAACCCACTAACCTGTGTTCAGACTTCAACTAAATTGGCTGCTACTGGACACAGATGGTTTTCCACACTCTCCACTTATGACTATGCTGTTGAATATCATCCAGGGTTAAATCACACTGATGTGGTTGCTCTGTCCCAAAGACTTGTTTCAGATCACCAGTGGGTGCATATCCCAGAACAGTCAGTAAAAGCCCTATGTCACAAGTTCAACCAAGATGAGCCTTCTTCTGCTGAGAGTGTCGACTGCCTGAGACCCCCAGATACTTGTGTGCCAGTGGCCCACTGCAACCTTGCTGCCCTAGACCCAAGTCCTCTACCCCAACTGACTAAAGCTGACTTGCAGAGAGAGCAGAACTGTGATCCTATGATGAGAGAAGTCATTTCTGTTTTAAAACAAGGAGGTGATGTCTCTGCTTTGTGATTCACTGATCCTACTTCTAGTCCCTTGTTGCATGAGGGGCCCCAGCTTAAGCTGAATGAACCATTGCTGTATCAAGAAACGATCAATAGTCAAGGTGAGTTCTTTAAAAGATAGTTAGTGCTGCCCTCAGAGTTAAAAATGTTGTGTTAAAAGCCTTACACAATGACATGGGACAGCTGGGGAGTGAAAAAACTTTGGAGTTGGTCCGATCACATTTCTACTGGCCTAGAATGGGCACTGAAGTCAAGCAATACTGTAAAGCCTGTAGCAGATGTATACATAGAAAAGCCAGTTAGAGTATTGCCCCATTGGTTAATATAGTGACCCGTGCACCCATGGAACTTGTGTGTATAGACTTCCTAAGCTTGGAGCCAGATTCAAGAAATATTTTGAATGTCTTACTAGTGACTGATCACTTTACAAGATATGCTCAGACCTATCCCACGGATTAGGATAATACCAAGGATTAAAAGACCTCTACTGTTGCAAAAGTTCTGTTGGAAAAATTATTTGTGCGTTATGGAGCTCCACAATTCATACATTCTGACCAGGGCAGAGATTTTGAGAGCAGGCTAATTAAAGAGTTGTTATCTCTCTGGGGCATCTGAAAATCTAGAACTACCCCATGCCATCCACAAGGAGATCCCCAGCCAGAGATATTTAATTGCACTCTACTGGATATGCTAGGCACTCTTGATTCCAAAGACAAAAGCAAATGGAGTCAGCAAATCAGTGCATTACTTCATGCCTATAATTGTACAAAAAAGGATACCACTGGTTTCCCGCCATGCAATCTCATGTTTGGTAGAAAGGCTCACCTCCAAATCGATTTGTATTTTAGCGTCTCTTCTAATGATACCAAGGTGGAGAATTATCTTCAATATGTGAAAAAGTTAAGAGAACAGTTAAACCATGCATACCAGCTAGCCAGCACCATGGCTGCCAAAACAAACTTAGCCCACAAAGTTTGCCATGACAAGCATGTAAAAGCCCAGGAACTACAGCCAGGCGATCATGTGCTGATGAGAAATCTGGGATTCCAAGACAAACATAAAATAGCGGACCATTGGGGCCCATACCCCATATATTGTAATTGGCAAGTTAAATGATCTTCCAGTATATAAAGTACGTCCAGAAGGAGAAACTCGAATTACTAAAACATTTCACAGAAATCGCCTTCTGCCTAGTAGCCAAATAGTGCTAAACGTGGTACAAGAAGCTGAAGCTCTTAAGTGCCCTGTCACCAGAACTGTTACACGTAACAAGCAGCTCTGTCAGCCAAGTTCTGTGATACAGTCCACTGCTCTGGTACATAGTGCAGAAAATGTTAATGTCTCTAACTCTGAAAGTGATGACGAGGAGTTCTATACTGCCTGCTACCAATCTCCTGAGCTTGCAAAATTGTTTCAAGAGGTTTTTCTGCTGCTAGTTCTAGCAATGCCCCTAAGAGTCCAGGGGTCTCAATTGACTCCAACTTATCCATTGTGCCCGAACCCTCTGATAGTAATGTCAACAGTTTTAGTTCAGAGCTAAATGATTCCCTTTGCCTGGTGGAGTTAACTGAACCCAGTGCTAAACCCAATGAACACGTGAGAGAATCAGAACGTACAACTGTATTAGAAGGGCTAAGTAAACTATTTCATTCTAATGAAAGTATTGCTGTCCCTGAGAATGCCAATTGTGTCCTGGATGACTTCAACTTTGTAGCTATACCCCTCACAGATGAGGATGAGCCTTCAGAGTCTAAAAGTGATAGTGATGTTTAAGACAAGGGGCCCAAAAGTATTAAGGACGATCAAGAAAGTGCAATGGTACCCATTTCTACAGAGGCTGCTTCACTGGTGGTCAATGAATCAAGGGATGCTACCTTGAATGCTGAAGGAGAAGTGCCAGTGCCAGTGCCAGACCTGCCACGTTGCTCAGAAAGAACTCTCAAACTTGTTCTAAGGCTCACACATGATAGTGCAGGGAAGCCTGTTGATTTATCAATTAACATTGTGCACAAAGGCTTATATGTTACAGCCAACACCTTGCCCAAAATATTGTTCGAGCATCCACCAAAACTAAAACCTCCAAGCAGTATAGATGGGGTTGCTCCAATAGGTAACAATGCCGAATGCTGATTGCTTATATGTGCTGTTCAGATATTTCGAAGTGAAAGTACCATGCCTAAGAAATGTCATGTGCCCCCTCCCAAAGACATCCACTGTGTCTTTCTGTTCAGTGTTCACAGAAGGGGGAAGGGCAAGGGCCACAGCACTACAGCAGTTAAAAAGGAGTGAAGAGGTGGACAATAGTCCATTCATAGGCAGAAGAGTCCTGCAGAAGGTGAGTAAATTGAAGGTGGACAAAGCGATGGGACCAGATGGCATACACCCAAGGATATTAAAAGAACTGTGAAGGGAAATAGTAGTACCTCTGGGAGCCATGTTCACCGAGTCATTCAACACAGGGATGGTACCAGAGAATCGGAGAAGGGCACAAGTGGTCCCTCTATAGAAATCCAGCAGTAGGGAGGAGGCAGGGAACTATAGGCCAGTCAGCCTCACCAGTAGTGGGGAAGATCATAGAGACATTGGTTAAAGAAAGAATAGCACCTAGAAGCCATCGGAACCCAGGACCATAGGCAACATGGATTCACAGTGGGAAGGTCATGTCAGACAAATCTGGTTAATCTCTTTGACTGGGTGACACAGGAAGTAAAATCAGGGTGGGGCAGTGGACAACGCTTACCTTGATGTAAGCAAAGCCTTTGACATGTCCCACATAGGAGGCTGATAAACGAGCGGAGCAGGCGGGGCATGGGGGAAAGGGTGGTAAACTGGGTTAGAGAGTGGTGGTAAATGAGGCACAGTCTGGGGAGAGGGGGTGACCAGTGGGGTGCCACAGGGAGTGGTCCTGGGGCCAGTCCTGTTCAATGTCTTCATTAGTGACATGGCTGAAGGGAAAGGTCTGCCTGTTTGCAGATGACACCAAGATGTGTAACACAGTGGATACCCCAAAGGGGGTGGAGAAAATGAGGAGGGACCTGGGGAAGCTTGAGAAATGGTCTGAGGACTGGCAACTCAAGCTTAATTTAAAAAAGTGCAAAAGTATGCACCTGGGACACAGAAACCCTGGGGAAAGGTACAGGATGGGGGGGGGGAGGAAGTTGCTGACAATCACAAAGAAGGAAGGGGACCTGGGGATTCTTATTTCAGATGACCTGAAAATGTCAAAGTGGTAAGGCAGCTGGGAGGGCCAGTGACATGCTGGGGTACATAGGCAGGGGTATCACCAGCATAAGGAGGGAGGTAGTGATGCCATTATATAAAACCATGGTCAGGCTTCACATGGAGTACTGTGTGCAGTTCTGGAGGCCACACCTTCGTAAGGATATTAACAGGCTGGAGATGGTCCAGAGAAGGGTGAATGAGATGATACAGAGCTTGCAACACAAGACATATGAGGAGAAATTAAGGAAACTCAATATGTACTCACTGGAAGAGAGGAGGAAAGAGGGGATATGATAGAAACATTCATGTACCTCAAGGGTATAAAAATAACTACTGAGAAGCAGGAGACAGCTACTATAGGCATATGTGCAGCTTGTGTGTGATATTCTTTTGTTCTTATAAATCTGTAATCTCCAGTATTTCAGTAACCACATGACCACATTGCCTTCTTTAGGCAATTTTGTGCTGGTTGATGCCTGGTGTCAGATGGCAGACAGAGGGCTCACCAGATTATGTTGCCATTTGAAAAACATCATAGAGTGTTCTTTTACTGGTAAGCGTTTTGGAAAGCTGGTGAAGGTCTCACAATGTTTTATAATGATTTTATCTCCTTATGTGTGTCCCCTTTGGTCCCCCCATCCCCACACCCCAACAGTCATCAGTGGCCACAGCTGGAGCCTTCTTCTTGCCAAGATGGTGGGTGAGGAACATAGTAACATAGAATTTGATGGCAGATAAGGACTGCTTGGCCCACCTAGTCTGCCCATGTCCCTACCTGATGGATAAGCTGCAGATTCTAGTTAATCAACAGCTTACTTCCTCCTACCCCCCCAGTAGAATTGCCTTATGTCTGTCCGTGAGCAGCTGCCTTTACAGTCTGTGAAGTCTGATGTCTTTCAGTGCCACTTATTTGTCATCTTCCAACAGAGGTGAGGCCCTGCCAGCCCAAAACTAATTCAGGACAAGCAAGTTTCAAAGTGAGGAAGAAATGGAGTGAGCAAGAATTAAGTACTCATTAAAAAGCGGCATTGATTTTAAGATCAGCATACTGGTGTAGAGACTGCAAATAGAACGCCAGCTCTTTATTTATTTATTTATTATTTATTTAGATTTTGATGACCGGGTAGACCCACTGAGACCACTGGTCCCTTTTTCAGGGGCGACCCGGGGTTAAGTTACATATACCAATATTACATACATCAGACAGTAGTACAAGGAGTAGAAGTGAGACAGCATCAACTGGAGAGACAGTAATTACAGGCAGGCAAATCGGTAGAGCAATTGTAACAATACAAAGTTAGTAGAGATCTAGTTCAGCCATTTGACAACAGGGCATGAGAGAAACATTTGGTCTGGTAGGAGAAAGGGGAACTAGCGAGTGCAGCCACATAGGCTAAGTTCCAGCAAATAGACCTTAAGGCTGGCCTTGAATCCTTGAAGAGAGGGCCTCTCGACCAGATGAGCCGGGAGCGTGTTCCAGAGTAAAGGCTTCTCGAAGCATCGGGGTTCTGTTTATTGTACTGTAAGTGGGCTGCATCTGATTCAGTAATTTACTGTACGTAAATTGGTTGTATGGTAGGCCCAACTTTAAATAAACACAGCACCTGAATTAACACATGGTGACATAGAAACACAGAATTTGTCAGCAGAAAAGGACCGCTCAGCCTACCTAGTGTGCCAAAGTGTTCTCTACCTACTTGTAACTCTTGCCTGTATATGTTACTGCATGTCTTATTCTGCCTGCATCCATCAGGAATTTCCTTGTGAATGAGCTTGCTTAATGGATTTTTCCTGCAATGAACTTGAACCTACTCCACTTCCATAGCCCTATTGATCTTCATTGACCCCCTCCTTTCCCTTTTTCTAATATACCCCTATATTTATCCCATGCATGCTTCATGCCCCCTACCATTTTAGCTTCCACCACTTCTCCTGGCAGTATGTTCAAGGCATCTACCACCTTTTAAGTAAAGAAATATTTCTTCACATCTATCCTGAATGCCCCCCACCCCACCCCACACACACACAGCTTTATTGTATTTCCCTTAGTTTGGGTGCTCATCCTCATTTGAAGGAAACTCCCCAACTGTACCTTTTTATCCCTGTGAGGTACTTTTTAGGTCTTGATCATGTCACCTGTCACCCTCCAGTCTTCCACAGTGTACATATTAAGATTCTTCAGCATTTCCTTGTAGGGAGTTCTGTGAAAATTCTGAACCATTTTAGTTGCCCTCCTCTGCAAAACCTCCACCTTATGTCTTTTTTGAAGTGTGGACTCTAAAACTGGACACAGTACTCCAGCTGGGGGTATAGCAGGGAGTGATACAATGGCAGCGCAACATTCCGCCTCCTCCTAGTGGAGATGCACTCCTTAAGCACCCCAGAATCCAACTTGCCTTGCCCATAGCCTTGTCACACTGTACTGCCATCTTGAGGTATTCTGATACAATAACCTCAAGGACCCTTTCATGTCTAGTGAGTATCAGTACCTCTCCCCATCCTATACCCAGCATCGGGGTTCCTATACCTTAGGTACATGATTTTACACTTGTTGGCATTGAACCCAAAGTAAGTAAGAAAATGGAATTGATTTGAATGAATTGCAGGCTTTTAAGCAGCTTTTCAGGGAGTCTGTATGTGTGAGTGGGGGGCTCTGCTACTATAACTCTTTGCTTTTTATTTGGTATAATGTGCGAACAGACTAACCCTGCTCCCCACTCCTTGTGCTATATCAGAGATAAAGCACCCAAATAGCATTGGCCCAAGCATTGAGCTCTGCGCCACCCCGCTTGTCACTGCTCTGGGTGCTGAAAGCTACCCCACCACCACCACCCTCTGCACCATCCCCTGTAACCAGTTCTCTATCCATTTAGTCAGACCACCTTCCACCAATATCCCTCCTTCTCCTCACTCTTGTCCTCCTTGGCCTGTGTCCCTCCTCCCGGTAGTCCACACCCTTTCTCCCCCTTATTCTTACCGGGTGGTGATGCCTTCTGTATTACACTCAGACCACTCTGCCTGCCCCCTTGCAGGGTTACTACACCGCCGCCTTTACCTATATCTAGAGCGGTGACCTCATCAGTCTCCCCTGTTTGGAACTTTCTTCAACCTGTTTTTGCCCCCCCCCCATTTGTTTAAATCCACCTTAGTGAGAGATACCCCTCTAATCCTTTTTTTTTTTTACATATTTTCTCACTGGGCTACGGTCGGCTTGGTCATCCCGACCTACCCCCCCCAGCCCTGCCCCCGACATCAGACCAACCTGCTCACTTCCACGGATTACCCCGTGGTGGGGTGGTGAGGAGCTACCAGGTCGACTCACCGAGCAGGATCCGATTGAGGGTGGCATTTGGGAGGGCGGGGGTCGGAGGTTCATGCTGCGTGACCATTGCCCATTTTCCACTTTTCTCCCCTTTGCAGAGTGCAGCCGTGCAATGACGCTTATGCACAGCGTGCCAACATTCGCCACACTCCACCACCCTTTACTACACTGCTGTAGTAGCACCCACGGTCGTCACCAGGGGCTGCTACAGAGTGGTGGGTCCCTGGATCCCGCCCTGGGATAGGAGAGCAGTATCCTATCCCTTCCTTACCAACCTCTGGCAGGCCAGGCTTGCATCCGAACATGGATTGGCAGCATGGTGTGAGGTGTGGCATCCAGCTCCTCAACCCTCAGTGCCAGTGGCCTGGCAGCAGTACTGCCTTAATACTCCCTTCTCCTTCCTGCTCCAGTGTACCCTGTCCCCCGCGTACAAGTCCCTATTCCCCCCAGACCCTATCCCAGTTAGTCACTAACCCATAATGTTTCCTGTGGCACCAATCCCTCAGCCACTCGAATTCCTCAAGCCTACCCTTCCTCGTCATGCTTGCACATGGCACAGACAGTACCTCCAAGAGTGCCACAGACTTCCCCAACCCCTCACATTGCCTGCCCAAGTACTCAAACCTCCCCCTCACTACTTCCACAGTGTTCCTGCCAAGTAGTTTGTACCCACATGCATCAGTAAATGAGGTTTCTTCCTCCTCCTCACTGCACATTTGAGCAGCGCCTGCCCTGCCACTCCTGCAGTCAGCCTGGGGACAGCTTCAACCCAAATATGGCTGTGCCTTTCCCTCTTTCCACCCCATCTTACCCATTTCAGTATAGAATCCCCAGGATGAGTACCCCCCCACCTCTTACCCCTTTCCCCTCTAATGCCCCTTCCACCACCCCAGTATTCATTCTTCCCTCTCCCTTACCCCCACCAACTGCTCCCTCTGTGACTTCTCCCTACTTCCGCCTCACCCCTTTTCTCTGACTTATTCCTCCCATCCCCCTTGAACCCCATCCCAGCCTGACTACTTCCTACTGGGCTTCCCATGTTGACCTCCTCCCCTCCCCTGCTGATTTCCAACCCCTCTCCTATCTCTGCTGTTGTCAATTTAGAGCCCCCATTCCCTTCTACCCCGATAGTGATGCCCCTCACATCCTTCCCCTTCCTGTGGCCTTCTCTCCTGCAGTCACCATCTCCTCCTTCCTTACTAGCCCCCTTCTACCTTTTTGTTATCACTGTCTCTTCCCTTACCTGTTGCCATCCCTCTTATGCCTCACTTGTCCTCCCCCTTTCAGTATGTTCCTGCTCCCCCTCTCTGTCCCATAGCAGAGGTTCGAATCTATTCGTAGTCGATACCTGTCCTACATCTCTTCGTTCTATCGGTCCCTCCCTCCTACTTGTTCCCCTCCATGACACCCCAGTCCTTCCCTACCTGCAGCCATCTGTTCTCTCCACTAGTACTCCTCGTGGTCTCTTCCTCCCCCATCAGGAGGCCGCCCCACCCTCACCTCGGGCACCCCTTCCTTCTTCTCTCTTTTCTGCTAGTGCCTCTGATACTGGCATCAGTTTCAGTCCCTAGTTATTCTTCCTCCATCCCCCTTTGCCATCCCCTATTCCCCCCTCAGGATGCCTACCATATTCATCTGCCGTACCACTTACATTCCTATCTAACCTCCACAGTTCCTCCCTCAAACTAGCCAGTCATCTACAGACCATAACCCCCATCCTTGAAGCCCAGTCCAGCATCTTGGCAGACCCACACTCTGTACACCCCTCCACCCTTCCAAAGATGCCCGCAATATTGACATGTGGCACCTGCCCCATTTTGACCCCATCTTATGTTACGGGCTCTCACTCCCAGGTTCTGTACCCTACTACAACTGTTAGGCCCCATTTACTCAAATTCCTGCCCCCCCACAGTAGTCCCCCTACTGATCCCTTGCCGACCGGGGTAATTCAGTCTCAAATCTCGTCCGTTAGATACTGTATTACTGTAGCAATCCTAAAGCCACCTTGTCAGTTTTTCACCCCCTCAGCTGCCATACTTTTTGTAATCAGCTGTCATATAGTTTTACTTAGCCCAGTTAGACATCCTATTGCAATCCAAGTATTACTCAGCTCAGTTAGAGAAATAAATAGAACAACTAAATCTGTATTATTACAGCAATCCTAAAGTATCCAGTCATTGCTTTGTCTCCACTCCAGACAGCCTGCTGTGATATACTACCACAGAGGAAAACAGGCGGGAGGGTGGGCAACTATAAAGTCTCAGCAGAGCTCCATTGAGCTCGCTCACTCCCCCTCTCTCACTCGCTCATTCTATTTCTCCCCATGCTGCAGGTTGCCCTTTTGTACTGGGGTCCTGCCTGCATTGGTACCTTTTTCTGCCTAAAAAGAAATCTGCAGCAGTCCCAACACAGCTCTGTTGAGCTTGCTCTCCCCCTCTCTCACTCGCTTGTTCTGTTTTTCCCGGCACTACAGGCTGCCCTTTTATACTGGGCTCCTGCTTGCATTGGCACCTTTTTCTGCTCACAAATAAGTTCACAGCTGTCCCCACAGAGCTCCGTTGAGGTCGCTTACTCCCTCTCGCTCTCTCTTTCACGCATTCTGTTTCTCCTGGCACTGCAGGCTGCCCTTCTGTACTAAGCTCCTGCCTGCGTTGGCACCTTTTTCTGCCCAGAAAGAAATCTGCAGCAGTCTCGACACAGCTCTGTTGAGCTCGCTCACTCCCCCTGTGTCACTCGCTCATTCTGTTTGTCCTGGCACTGCAGGTTGCCCTTTTGTACTGGGCTCCTGCCTGCGTTGGCACCTTTTTCTGCCCACAAAGAAATCTGTAGCAGTCCTGACAGAGCTCTGTTGAGCTGGCTCACTCCCCCTCTCTCACTCACTCACTCATTCCATTTCTCCCAGTGCTGTAGGCTGCCCTTTTGTACTGGGCTCCAGTCTGTGTTGGTACCTTTTTCTGCCCACAAAGAAATCCGCAGCAGTCCCAATAGAGCTCCACTGAGCTCACTCACTCCTCCTCTCTCATTTGCTCATTCTATTTTTCCCAGCACTGCAGGCTCCAGTTTTGTACTGGGCTCCTGCCTGCATTGGTGTCTTTTTCTGCCCACAAAGTAATCTGCAGCAGTTCCGATAGAGCTCCGTTCAGCTTGCCCACTCCCCCTCCCTCACTCGCTCATTCTGTTTCTCCCACCATTGCAGGCTGCCCTTTTTTACTGGGTCCCTGCCAGCACTGATGCCATTTTCTGCCCACAAAGAAATCTGCAGCAATCCTGACAAAGCTTCGTTGAGCTCGCTGACTCCCCCCCCCCCGCTCGATAGTTCTGTTTCTCCCGGCGCTGCAGGCTGCCCTTTTGTACTGAGTTCCTGCCTGCGTTGGCACCTTTTTCTGCCCACAAAGAAATCTGCAGCAGTCCCAACAGAGCTCAGGTGAGCTCGGTCAGTCCCCCTCTCTCACTTGGTCGATCTTAATCTGTCCCAAACACTGATTTCCCAAAGCAACTGCGTAATTCTATGCCAGAAGCGCAAAACCACATTTCAGCCAGGATGTGAAAAATGACAGCTGTACTGTTCATAAGGAGGTATGAAAAAATGCCAGTGTTGAAAATGTGGTGCGAAAATATTACTAATTTGCGAAGTTACAAGAGTACGTGGAAACTGTGCAATGCACAGTTGTAACACAGTCATTTTAGGGACTTTTGTCACCACATTTTCAACATAGGCATTTTAGGATCTCTGCTCATGAAAAGTGTCACTGTCATTTTCTCAGTCTATCCCAAAAACTGATTTCCCACAGTGACCATGCTATTCTGTGCCAGAAGTGTGAAAACACATTTTGGCCAGGATGTGAAAAATGACAGCTCTACTGTTCATAAGGAGGTGCGTAGAAATGGCAATGTTGAAACAGTAATTTTTTGGATTTTTCCCACCAAATTTGCAACATAGACTTTTTGAGAGCCCACCTCATGAACACTGGCACTGTCATTTCGTTAATCTGTCCCAAAAGGTGATTCCACGCAGTGACCATGAAATGACCTTTCGGAACCAAATAACACCATGACAGTGGCTGAATTCACGAGGAGGGGTCCTAAAAACCCCATGTTGAAAATTTGGTGCCAAAATTCCAAAAAATGCTTGAGATATGCATCAAAGTTGAAAAAAAGCGATTTATGCCATTATACAGCTTACCTGCATTTCTTCAGTTCGCAGTTGGCTTTGAAGAGTGCAGATGTGTTCCCCGTCCACCAAAGATTGTCACAACGGACTCCGCAGGTAAATATGGGGTGATGGAGATGTGTGGGAAGGCAGGGTGTGCAGAGGATGGGTGTGGGTTGTGGCAGGGGGCAGGGAGACCGTGAGGGACTGTTTTCTTTTTTTACAGGTTAACAAAAAAAAAACATCGCTGGACTTTTTTTTTTTTTTTCACAGGGGCATTTGACATGCTGGGGTGGACTCCCAGCATGCTAACCAAGTGTTTTTTGGGGGCAGCTGTAGCCGACAGGATTGGGCATCCCCATTGGCACAAAGGGGGAAAGTGATGGTGATTGGGCACCCTCGCACAAATCTACTGCTTTTTGTGGGGTGGAGACATTATGCTGATGGGGATTGGGCTCCCCCATTGGCAAATCAAACTGGGAGGGGGGACATAATATCGACGGGGAGTGGGCTCCCCTGTTGGCAACATGAGCTAGGATGGGGACTGAAGCCGACAGGAATTGTGGCCCCCCGTTGGCAAAAACACACTGTCATGGGGGGGCACATGCTGCCGAGGAGGATTGGGCACCCCCTTGGCAGTGAGGGCTGATTTATATTGTTTGTGAACATGGCAGCAAGCCACTGCCATGTTCACAAACAATATTACAGTAGCAACATTCTGCCCAGCAATGATGGGTCACTCCCTCATTGCAGCATAATGGCTGACACTGCAATGACGAGGCAGCCCCTGATTGCAGCAGCTGAAACATTTCAAGATTGTGGCATGCTGGCTGAACTAGTGTCAGCAGCAGCATGCCACCCTATTGGAGAACAGGGGCCAAGCCTCAAAAGGCAATGGGGGCACTGGCCACAACAGGGCTGTGCCTCTACAGCCTGCTTCTGCAGCAAGCTGCTGCAACGTTTCTTGTGCATGCACGCAATCAACATAAAAAGGGGAATCAGAGAAGATGCCCTGGGTAGAACATGTGTCAAATGGTCCAACAGTTACAACCTTAGAATGTTAAATCTAATCCATATGATTTTGAAAAATGCATAAAAGTGTTAAGACAATGTCTTTAAGTACTGTGGAATATCCTAATGTCTAAGAAAAGGTTTAATGCAATAGCATGCTAAAGTGTAAATAGCTATTTCATATCTGTGCAGATTTGTATATAAATAACCTTATTGTCCAGATTTGTATATAGTAAATGTTAATGTAAATGTTGCCTGTCCTTTTATGGACTTGGCACAGATGCCAAGTTTCCTGGGCAGAGGAGAGTGTAACCCACTCCCAAAATGTTCATCTCCTCGGATACTGCAGCGTTCCTTGCCTGGAAGGGTCCCAGCTGATGCTCTGCCTTTGAGAGCCTAGCTAAGTCCAGTAAAGTAAATAGTGCAAGTCCACGTGTGATGCACTGCTGTATCTCTGGTTCCTGCCGGAGTGTGCAAGTTAATGCCACTGTGCTATGTCTTTAAGGGGGCTCAGCCCTGCCTTTGCAGTGTATAGCCTGAGCTGGGTCCAAGTGGAACCAAGCTCGTGACCAGCCAGGCAGCACCCTGATACTTTCCCTTGTATAGTCACTTACCAGTATAGATGCAGCCCTATCAAATACTGTTTATTTCTAAAGCTGAGCTGTTATGTTTAAAATGAACTATACAATTTGGGACTGTCTATATTTTACTCAACCAGCTGCTATGTTGATACTTTGACCAAGCTGGCAAGCCAATCAGAACTCAAGGGGTCCTAAAGGGTCCTCTTTTACTATGGCTGCTGGGCAAAATTGTGAATTGCATGCTTGGTGTCTATTTTTTCACTAGTCAGGACCCTGGAACTGTGACTGACAGCATGGTCAGCCAACCAGATTACAAGATTCTTTTTTAAGTCAGTCAAGAGAAACGGCTGAACAGTCAGTCCAGCTTGAGCTTCTGTACTGTGAGAAGGCTCTAGTCTCAGCTGGGGGAATTTGGGGAGAGGCCTGCTTTACCTCTCCTTAGATGGAATTTCTGTTTGCATCATTTGGGACAGCTGAGTCTGCAGCCTAATCTGAAAGTCTTCAGAAGGGGAGAAGGAAAGTGTTTTTCCTTGGGAGCTAAATGTCCAGACTGGAATGGGGTCAGAGTGTTTGAAGGATCCCCCAGATGTGCGTCAGACAGACCCCTGGTTGTACCAGAAATTGTGGCCTAGAACTGAAGCTTGGGGCCACTGGAATCGTGTCCAGCCAGTTTGCTAAAGGTGGAGACCGGCGTTTCAACTGTGCCAGTTTACACTCCAAAGACTGCAGTTTTCAAGCGGGTAAAATGTGCGGTCTATGCCAGAACTGTGTTCAAAAGATAAGCCTGTGATGCCAACATACTTTTCTGAGAGACTGTTGCTGTTTCTAAGATGGAAGCTGCTAGAAGATCAGTGTGGGGAGTCGGCTCCTACGACGAAGCTCATCATGGGTTGCGGCCATCCTTGGGGGGCGGGGGGGGCCTTGACATGGGCGTGAGTTGAGTCAGCCCTGGTCTCTGTATCCTGGTGCTTGCCAGAAAGGATGAAGTCCTGCAGCCTGCAGCCACAAGCCAGAGGGACAAAGTTAGCCTTGAGGAAAATCAGCCTGGCCCATCATCTCAGGTCCTGAGGACCTGGCGCAGTGAGTAACCACAGGGTTTGTCCCTGCAACTTAAAATTAAATTATCTGTGTCATCTGATTTGCCTTCCAAGACCATACTGGTGTTTAAACTGCTTTACAGGCCATCGGATTACAATTTCATGGGGAATCCCAAAAGTTTTCTGTTATTGTTGCTATAGCCAAATAAGAGCATTAATCATTTCTTTATTTAACGATGATAGGAAACAGTTCTTACACCTCTAGATGCCCTCCAGTTGTTCTTTTATTGGCTACTCAGTATTCTGAAAAGTTTTTGACCTTTTTTGTTAAATTAATAACATAATTTTGTTGCCTTTTTAACTACGCTGAATACCTCTCTCCTCAGCAGTTGCTCTCTGTTTTCATACTGCCTGAACATTTTATGACATCAGAAACACCCATTCCAGGCCATTCAGATGAATAGCATGGAATGGGAGTTTCTGATGTCATAGAATGTCTTAGAAATATGAAAATCAAATGCAGCAGCTGGTGAGGAGAGTGAAACTTTATGTAGATCTGTAGGCAACTCAAAACTAGATTATTTATCAAAAAATCATCAAAGCATATCAGAATACATGACTGGCATGGAAACGAAGATAGTAAGGCACTTACAGTAAATATATAAAAATCATTTACTGTCTCCTTTACGCTTCAGGCCTGCACTTAGACTCTGGGTGCCCAGCAGCTGTAACTGTAACTGACTCTTGAAAATCCAAACCTTTCTTTAAAGTAAAGTTTGATTCACGCCCCTTTACTGTGTTGAAATCCCTAAATAAATTAGTTATTTGTTTGAATGTTATACTGGCCCCCTGTGCATATCATTATTGAGTGCTGGGTTAATGAAAGTAACTAAAAGGTACACTGTTGTTGTTGAAACCCTTTACTAGCAGGTACACAGGGTGTATTTTGGAAGGCCAGACCCTGTTGGTAAGTGGGTCACTGTGAGCATATTATTGGCACTCACCATTAATTGTGCCATTGAATGTCCAGTAAGGTGGTTTATGTTTCTCCATGTGTGGGACCACTGGGTGGGGCTGTGGGCAGGTGCAACTTCCCAGAGGGTTGGGCTAGATTTTTTTTTTTTTTTGAAATTTAAGTTTATTGAGTTTTATATGCAAAGAAAACAACATACAAGTATTGAAGGTTTCCTGATCATACATAAGCATAACAAGAATATAGCCCTAGAGAATGCGTACAATCACACAGAATTAGGTGGGAACAACAATAAGAAAAACTAACAACAACAAAACCCTCCCACCCCAGCCACCCCCATCGCCTCGGGAGTTAATAGCTACAGGAAAAAGCAGGATCACTGGAAAGGAAAACAAAGGCTGGAAGCCTGGATACACTGGAGATGAACAATGCAGCAGGGTATATCTAAGGGGCTACACCCATCAGGGTTAATTGAGATAGAGCGCATATAACTTGCCCCACTTCTGACTAAAAGACGCCAGATTATGTCTGGAACTAGCAATAAATTTCTCAGTATTGAAACAGTGGGACATCTCTTTGAGCCATTCCTGGTAGGTGATAGGATCCTGATCTAACCAGTGTCTAAGGACCAGCTTTTTGACAACTATTGAGATTAAAGACATGTGGTACCTGAGTTCCTTCACCACAATGCTAGAGTAAATTCCCAGAATACAAACTTCTAGGGTAAAGAATTCCTTGAGCCCCAAAAGTGGATCCAAACTATCTTGAATTGTGTTCCATAATGGTGCCACTCTATTGCATTCCCAGAGAACATGCAGCAAATTCTCTTCAGCGACTCCGCACCTCGAACATATACTCGACTTAAGTTTACCAAATTTGAACAACTTAACTGGAGTATAGTAGAGATTGTTTAAAATATAATATTGGATCAATCTATGGTTATCTTGGGATAAGTAGCGGTACACATCCTTCCAAATTACTTCCCATGCTAAGGGGGAGCTCAAGTTAGGGAGTGACCAGATTACAGACCCCTCCAGGGAGTTAGGAAAAGGGTCACTTAGTAGTTTATTATATATGATGGATATTCCTTTGAGATTGCCAGCCGCATTCTGTACTTTCTCTAGAAATGGCCCTAATTTGGAAGGGAGGGAGACAGGCCCAAAAATTTTGAGAATGAGGTGTCTCAATTGAAAGACTTTAAAAATATGTTTCTGGGGGATGTTAAAGGAAGTTAAGATTCTATCCGATGAGAGAAGTGAACCTTGCTCATACAGAGACTCTACCCGTAGGTTGTGTATTTGTGGGAGCCATTCAGAGGTTAGCCAACTACCTCCAATTTTAATATTGGGATTTAGCGTGAGAGGTTGTCCTGGATCCTTGGTTTGTGATATGTTGAAAAGGTTCCAGCATTGAAGAAGGATTTTAATAGAGAGACCAATAGTGGAGTCTCGATAGCTGGGGGCAGCGAGGAAAAGGGGTACCAAAAGATACGGGGGCGTAGGTTAAACTGATCTAGTAGACTTAGCTCTATCTGTAGCCAAACTGGTTGAGGCAAGTTAGACTGTGTGGTGGACCACTTACCAACTCTGTTTAGATGACTAGCCCAGTAATATAGTAAGAAATTAGGCAAACGAAGACCCCCTTTGTCTCTAGGTGCACTGAGTTTAAGAAAGGCACGACGAGGCTGTTTCCCATTCCAAATAAAATTGGATAGCAAAGAATTAACTTGACTGAAGTATTGCCTGGGAAGCCAAATACTAAGGATATTCAGGGGGTAGAACAATCGGTGTAAGATATTCATTTTGATGATGTTAATCATTTCCATATGGATATTGGCAGCTTCTGCCATCGGTCCAAGTCTCTCTGAATTTTCATTAATACATCATCCAAATTAAGCTTCTTGACCGCTTCCAACTCCCGAGCCACATGGATACCCAAGTATTTGAATGAGATCGGCCCATTTCATACCGAACCATGAAGCCTGAATGGAAGGTAGAAGAGTTTAACGGAAAATAATTGATTTGGAGACATTCAACCTGAAGTTAGATACTTGGCCAAACCGGTCAATGATTCGTAATACTTGTGTTAAAGATGACTCAGGATTGGTAAGGTGCAACAGAATGTCATCAGCAAAAGCTGATATGGTCAGAGGGAATTGAGAGATGGCACAGCCTGTCACTCGTGGTGAATTCTTGATGCTGATGAGTAAAGGTTCTAGGTATAGGTTGAAGAGGTAGGGGGAAAGGGGACATCCTTGGCGTGTACCAGCACATAAAGGGAATCGGGAGGAAAAAACCCCATTACAATAAACTTTTGCCGAAGGGGACTTATAGAGTGCCATGATCTTATGAATAAAGGAGTCAGGGAAGCCCATTCTCTTCAGAGTGGCCCATAAAAATTCCCAGTTCACCCTATCGAAGGCTTTTTCAGCATCGAGAGCAACTAGGGCCATGGGATCTTGTGAAGTGTGGGCCACTCGGAAGACATGGGACAAAGTTCTCAAATGGTCGGCTGATGATCTACCCTGGACAAAATCAGCCTGCTCCGGACTTAGCAGGTGTAGCCATATCTTTTTAATTCTGAGTGATAGAATTTTGGATAAAATTTTGATATCATAATTTAAAAGCGAGATTGGACGGTAACTGGCTGGATCTGTTAAGGGTTTATCAGGCTTGGGGATTAAAATTATTGTAGCTTCTAGGAGAGAGGGATCTATTGAATCCGCAGTGAACATATATTTGTAAAGGTTAAGAACAAGAGGGGAGAGTTCTTTGGAAAAAACTTTATAAAAATTCGAAGGAAAACCATCAGGCCTGGGGGCTTTCCCTAATGACAACTCGTTGATTGCATCTTCAACTTCGCCTAAGGTGATGGGAGCTGATAAAATATCACAGTGGTGTGACTGGAGGGAAGGAAGATTGATTTCGTCCAGGAAGAGCTCTATTCTCCGGGGATGCAATGGAAAATAATTCCTGCTATATATGCCTATGTAGAAAGACTCAAAGATTTGAGCTATGTCCCTAGGTAACGTCTTATTAGTACCATCCCGGGATTTAAGAGCCGGGATTAGACGGGAGCTCTCCATCTCTCTCAGTCTAAGAACTAGCATATTGCCAGGTTTTTCACCCTGATCGATGTATCTGGTCTTAGTCTTAAACAAAGTATATTCAGCTTTTTCCCGAGTCAGGTCGTTGTATTCATTCCTGGGCTTAATGAGAGCTGTTAGGTTTGCTGAGGAGTTGGAAAGGAGAAGATTGTCCTCGGCTGCTCTCAGCTGTTGGGATAACAAATTTATTTTGGATTCCCTTACTTTTTTCCTGGTGGCAGCAATCTTGATAAGTTCCCCCCTGATGAAGCATTTGAGGGAGCACCACAGTATATCATCTCTGTGGACAGACCCTTGGTTCAGTTCTAAGTAAGAGAGGATCATGTCCTTGATTTGGGAAACCATGTGACCATCCTTAAGGATTTGTGATTAAGTTTCCATGATGTGTCCCTTTGTCCTTGGACACCCAGGGAAATCTTAACCCACACCAGGGAGTGATCTGAGATAACTATTGGTTCTATACCCACTTGGTGAACACTGCTCATTAAGGAAGAGCTAATTAGAATATAGTCTATTCTGACCAAGTTTGGTGTACGTGGGAGTAAAAGGAATAGAGACGGGTATCTGGTTGAGAAGGCTTAGATCACACAGTCCCAGTAGGTGGATAAAATCAGCAAGGGCTAGTTGGGCAGGGGACATTGGTTTTAACGGTCTATAAGTCTTATCTAAATTGCTAGAAGGAGCTATGTTCCAGTCACCCCCGAGAATAAAGAGGGAGGGCAGAAATCTGCTCAGATTGGTTGCTAGGGACATTAAGAAGGACTGGTCACCACCCACAGGTGCATATATTGCCCCTAGTACCACACTACTGTTGTCGCTGGCCCTTGACCAATACAAACCTACCGCCTTGGTCAGTAATACTGTCTTCTTTAATCAGACATGGTGCTTGATTATTATAGCTACCCCCTGCTAGCTTGCAAGCCGGACGCAGTGAAAATTTGAGTGAACCCTTGCCTACGCAATCTTTTGGCCTCAGAGGCAGCCAGGTGAATTTCCAACATGAACCCTATGTCCACATTCAAAAGGGAGTAATTCAGAAAGACCTGCTGCCTTTTAAGAGAGTCATTGATGCCTCAAACATTCCAACTTGCTAATTTAAGCGGTCTCACTGCCATACTGATTAGTACAATATTTGAAGGGATTTAGAGACTTCAGCCCCTCCAGTGCAGCTAATGGTATGCGGATTACACCAAAACTTCCCACTTTTAACATTTTCCACAAAGTTTGAAACTCTCCGAGGCTCCCTCCCCCCCAGAAACCCATAAGAAAATGACCTTTGGTGATTAGCCAAGTCCCCAATGAATTTAACTGCAACTGGGGACTATAACTACCCCATCTAGGAAGATAAATCCTAATGATACCTGGCCCTGAAATTAATATATACCCCCCTACCCAACCCCCCCCAATTATATTGAACTTTGAGTAAACCCAAAATCCCCCAAAAACTATTTACAAGAGATCCCTTAAAATTCAGGGAAATATGGCTATACCAACTTTGTGTCCTGGATAGGGATCGAATCCCGGGACTGGCAGACCCACAGTTACCTGAAAAATCGAATCCTGGGACTGGCAGGCCCACACTTACCTGAAACCAAGCCCTGCTTGTTGCCCCCCCGATATGGCATGATAAAATATAGGTTAAAAACGTAAGGCAGAAAGGGGACAAAACCTCGGGAACTGCAGTCCCCCCAAAGTCGGGCTATGAGGCAGCTTCCCCAAGGCTCGCCAATCCCGTCCCCCCAGCATGAAGTAAATAAACATCGGGGCTATTAATCCATAGCCAAAAAAAAACAGTGAACAGAATTTCAGAATTCAAAATACGCGACCACAAGGTAGTAATCCCACCTACCAGAGCAAGAGGCAGTCGCTAACATGGGAAAAAGTATGCACCAACTGAATATTGAGGCGATCGCTCCCGTCAGTTGATGCAAGGATCAGGAGTAGAAGGGACAAAGCTCCATACAAACGGGAAGGCCATCATCTGACAGGAAAAGGAAGGGGAAGGTAAACTGGTGGGAACCTAATTGGTCCGGCCAACAACACAAACCGCCGGAACCGAAAGCCAGAAAAAAGGTTCCTATCCCACCTCCTCGGGTCAATAGGGAGAGGCGTCGGTCGCAGAAAAAATAGGCCACAAACCAGGCCCCAACAAGCACCACCACTCCCAATCACCACGGAGGACCATCCAGCCCACCACCCCAAAAACCCTATCCCAGCTAACAAGAAAACGAGGGCAAATTTTTAGCCACACAAAATCACTCAACAGGGGTAAGGAGACATTAATCCAAGATTAACATTACAAGTCAGCCAGTTCTAAACAAATCTGGCAGTCTCTGGGTAAGTTCAGCTTTGGCTTGTTCCGGATTTTCAAAAGAGAGCCATGCATTGTTGAGTTGTACTTGTAACCTAGCTGGATAGTTCATACGAAATTTGATCCCAGCAGCTATCAGCTTGGTCACTGTCAGATGGAAATCACGTCTCCTTTGTCGGGTTTCAAAAGGCAAATCTTGGGAGAGTCTCAGTGTGTGGTTTTCCCACAGGACCGCTTGGAGGCCTTTAACTTTACTCAAGATGTGTTGCCTCTCGAGGTAGCTGAGCAATTTAATTATTATGGGTCTGGGGGGGAACCAGGTGGTGGCTTTGGCTTTAAAGATCTATGTGCTCGCTCAATGTGATAAAAGGGGTTGATGGGCGAGGGACCAACAATCTTGTTCAGGAGCTTTTGAACAAAGGACAAGATGTCTGGCCCTTCCTCCGCCTCTGGTAGACCCAGGATTAGAATATTGTTCCTCCTGCTCGCCCTCGAGGTCTTCCATCTTTTGTTTTAATTTGACGATTTGCTGTTTGAGCATAACGATTTCAGGGTCATATTTAGCCTTCCATGATTCTAAGGAGCAGGTTCGAGCTTCAGAGTCGCCGACTCGGATGGTCAGCGAGGCGAGGTCATTGCTCATGGACTTCAGCTCCGAGGAGATATCCTGCAGCGTTTCCCGGAATGGGATTAGCTCCTGCAGAAGCGATCTTCGGTGAGCGGGTTAGCAGAGGCGGTAATGGAACCAGATTTAGCACCAGAACCAGTAGGCAGGGTTCTCGATTTTTTTGCTGATTTCTCCGGCGTGCTCGGCGGTTTGTGCTTGGCCCCAACGGTCTTCATCTCGGCCTCCATGGTCGTTCGACGCACCCTGGCGCAAATGATTTAAAAACCACTTAATCGCCGATAAAGGGTGTTGCTGGTCTGCTGAGAGCTGTGGTAGATGAGTAAGTGCTGAGCTAGTGTCCCCGAAGTCGGTAAAAAAAAAGATTTAGCTGGTTGAGAGAGGGAGAGCTGTGGGTTATGCTGCCATTAGGAGCTCTGCAGCACGTGACCTCCTGGCTAGATTGTTGTTAAACCCATTTAAAAGTCACCCTGGGTGGAGGCACTGCGCAAATAGCAGTATTGTTGGTACTGAGCCCCTTGTAGTAGCTAAATCAGAATCCAGGCCCCTTAACCTGCATTTAGGGCCACAGACAGTGGTAGTAGCCTGTTGGGAGGTGGCACCTGGGTTACAGGACCATAACCTTATTTTTACCCACCTTACTGCTACTAGTTCACAGTACAGAGAGAGAGCACTAACTAGGGTTCCGTTCCTCACTCCCTCTACCATGGTTCCCCTAGCCTCAGTGTCCCCTGCAGTCAGTTGAACTGTCTAATGTAGGCATCAAACTTCTGTCCCAGTGTGCTGGTCCCCCTCTTGTCAAGTGGAGGCCATCACCTTTGAAGAACCCCATCCCAGAATTCCCAAGTTCCCCACAAAATGGCACCCTTTCTCCTGACACCATCCCTTTACCCACCCATTTAATTCTTCTATCTCTTCTATCCTTACTCTGTCTTTCCCTACCCCTTACTGCACACAGGGAGGACCTTGAAAAAAGCCAGACAAGCTGAATGTGCCTGCAATCTGTCCTCCAGCCTCTGAAAGTTCTGCTTCACTAGCTCCACAGAATGGTTCACCAGAATATTGGAATCCACATGTACCAGCACTCCCAGCTCCCCCTCCCTCTGCTATCCTCCCTTTTCTGCCCATGTCCTGGATGGCTGATGCCCCAGGAAGGCATCTGACCATTGCACACCCCTTCCCCATCCACCACCTTCTCTACTCTGATCAATGAATTCCTGAACACTAAGACTCTCCAAGCTGCATTCACTTACTTTCACCCCTGGGTGCCACCAGGTCATCACTCCCATTTCTCCCCCTGGCAAAGTCAGGTACTTACAGTAAGTCTCCTGATTGGGTGAAAAGCAAATTGCCATTTGGATGGTATGGGGTTGGCTGACCTCTTTGTGGCTTCCCTGCCACCCTCCCCCTCCTCACTACTATACTCTACCATCTTGAACCAGTGGGCATCTGGCGGAGTGGGGATATGGGCTGTGATTCCAGCTGAACCAGTGCTGCAGGAGATATATTTTCCCTTGCTGCTACCAGCTAAGCATGGAGCTCTGCAAAGGTCCTACAGAAGGGACAGTTACCTCTCCTGCAGAGTGCAACCCTAGAGAAGAGAGCACCGCAGTCACTGGGTTCCATGTCATAACAGCAATTGCAGAATAGCGATCCCCATTTGGGCGAATGTACATTGCCGAAATAAATTTTGCCGATATACACTCAGAGTGAACAGCAAAAGGGCACCCGAGAGTTAGGTTTTTCTATTTTATGCAGGGGGCTGTGCCCCCTCACACCCCATTACTAAAGGATCCTCAACTCCAGGGGGCGCATGTCGGGGTGCAAAACTAAAAAAAAAAAAAAAAACAACCCAGCACAAAAAGCACAAGTGCACCCAGAACCAAACCCAACCCACTCCCAACCCCAGGCTGCCACCAACCCACCAGGCCACACAGCCAGCTCAGCAGCCCACCTCCACACTACACCCCACAAACCCTCCCTCCCCTTCTGCCTGTCACATGGCTTGATTCCTCCCCACCCTCTGCGTGCGTGTATACATAGCGACAGCCTGTCACTATATTCACCTACCCCCAATCCGGTCGCCCCCCCTGCCAGGTAGCCCTGTGCACAGGTGCTGTGATTGAGTCCCCTTTTTGAAAGCGCTCAGTCACGGTCACCATTATCACAGGCTACCCAGTCACTGCAACTAACTTGCTCCCTGCTAAACTTCATCTCTCTACTAATTCATATGGTAACCCTCAGCCTTCTGATACTAACCAATTTTCCTTCTACAACTCTAGTACCCTTATGCTAGAACCAGGCTGGCCTACCCTATGTAAGGTCACAGAGACAGGGAAGCAATTGTTAGGAGTACACTTGGCACACTCACTACCAGCACATACTAACTTATTTGGAGTCACATAAATAGGGTGAAGCTATGGTACAACATAAGCAAGCTTAACAAGCACACTCACAATACAGGTTTGCTTTATAGGGGTCACCTATATAGAGTGAGGCTACAGTACAGCACAAGTAAACCTAACAAGCACACTAAACAACACAGACTACCTGTAAAGGGGTCCCTTGGTAAGAATAGGCAATGGTACAGTACAAGCAAACATAAACACACCTAACCTCACATGTTAGCTATGTAGGGGTCACCTAGATAGGGTGAGGCTGTGGTGTGCCATACAAGAAAATTCAACACAGTTACACCAATTTAGATAGACTGATAGAAGAAATTTATTATTTGGTCATAGACCTTTACAAAAATAGATAAAATAAAATACATATACATATACTTTTAACAACAATCTCAGCATAAATACAGTTACATTTAGCATTTACAGGTAAGTTCTAGCAGCATAATAATTAATAAAAGATAGGAATAAGATCAATCTTATAATAATATCATTTCATTTTAACAAGACATTAAAATAAAAATGCAATTCAGTTCTAAGACTTTTTTTTTTAAAATTAAGTTTACTTTATTCAAAGAAAAAATATTACAGGCCAAATATTCAGACTGTGCTGGGCAGTGGCACAAGCCTGGGCACAGTGCAACTGGGCTGCACCGGAGCCAGGACCAGGTGATATTCAATGGTGATGCGCCATGGCTCAGCACCGTTAAATATGGTATGGAGGGCACACACACTGCACATGGCACAGTGGCACTGTGTCAGCGCAAGATGCAGAAAGGGAGCACAAGGATGCATCAGCACAAGTGCTAGGTGCATCACCCACGATATTCAGCCGGGGGAATGCAAATGAGGCCATAAGTTATGCAAGGTGCAAATGGGGCCATTTGCATGTCATTATGGCCCAATTTGCATGCGATGCACTGGCTCCCCGTGAATTGCACCTGGCGCCCTGCCAGGTTGCCCCCATCAGGGGTTGGAACCCTGGTGGGCTATTGCAGCCCTCCCACACCCGTACGCCTGATTGTGGGCATCCGCAAATAGAAAAGTATCCCTGGTTGTCGAGTGATCCCCCTACGCCCGATCGTGGGCAGTTGTACATTGTACAGTAATACCTGGTGGTCTAGTGATAAACCCTTCCCATACGCCCAATCACAGGCTGTAGTAATTAGTAATTATCCCTGGTGGTCTAGTGATAACCTGCCCCCCATATGCCTGATCGCGGGCTGTTGTGGAAATGAAGAATTACCTGGTGGTCCAGTGGTACCCTCCTCCCCACTCACCCACAGAGGTCTCTCAGCCACCCAGCACTCCCCCCTGTCATCGGCTGGTGGCAGCACCCCGCCCACATTCCGCCCTGGCCACCGAATGACAGCGTACAGTATGATCTGTATGCCTATTGTTCCACAGTGTGGACCAATAAGCTTGCAGACCATACTGTACTACACAAGACCAGATATGTGAATGAACGCGATCGGGCATATGGGGGGGGGTTACCACTAGACCACCAGGTACTTTTTATTTCCACAACAGCCTGTGATCAGCCATACAGGGTAGGGGGAGAGCCACTAGACTACCAGGGAGTCAGGGTGCTTGTGGATGGTGTTCCTGCTGGGAGGGTGGCCACCCAAGGCTGATGGCTGTTGTGTTGTGCCTTGCACTACAACTGCCCACCTGTGGGTGTCCAGCGTTTGAGCCTGTTTTCTTTGGCTCATCTTTGACCACATGTAGGAGTTGTGTCAGCATATGCACCACACATCCTGGGCTGAATATCGGGTTGTGCCACATATGCATGAGCACGCCCCCTGCATCTGTGCTGCATAGGATTACATTGTGCCCCTGCGCTGCATAAGATTACATTGCACCCCTGTGCATCAGGACTTGCGCTGCACCTGGCAGCCTTTTGAATATCCTGTGGGGGTACAACGTCACCCCTTTGAATATCCTGGCCTACATGCACATTTCAGTAATTATGCACTGCAAGTGATATTTGACATTAAATAAGAAGCCGGCAAGAACAAAAGTCCAGTTAATTGACATGGAAGTATAAGATTATGTAGACAGTAAGAAAGAACAAAGCCCCCACCTATTCCCCCCTCCCCTAACTCTTCAACCCCCCCGACCCTTGCCACAGGTAAAAACAGTATTGAAGTAATCCAGGTACTGAACATTGTCACCATCAGTACATCAAATCTCAAGTGTTGCCAGCGTAGTAGCAAAAAGAAAAGGGAAGGAAGAAAATTGGAACTAGTTATATTGTCAATAGCATATAAAGTGGTTCCCAAATATTATTATACTTAGAAAAGGTGTTAGACAGATTAGCAATAGTGTGCTCTGCATGTAGGGTAAACATAATTTCCTTATACCACTCCAAATAGGTAGGCATACTTTGGTCTAGCCAATGTTGAAGGATAACTTTCTTAGCACAGGCAGTAATTAAAACCATGTGCCACTTTTGATTGCCAATCAAGTTATTTGTGTAGTCCCCCAGTATGCATATATCGGGTAGGAATTTGTCAGACAGCCCCAGAAGGGGATCCAATCGAGTTTGTATGGAGGACCAAAAAGAGGTTACTTTAGCACATGACCAAAGAATATGAAAAAGAATGCCAGGTGCTTCATCACATCTGGTACACATGTTTGTAGGGAGTCAACCCATTCTATGCAGTCTATCCGGGGTATAGTACATACTGTGTATAATCCAGAACTGCATAAAGTGATACCAATCCCACTTGATTAAGGTGTACAGTTGTTTTCAGATGTCTGCCCAGTTTCTAGTCTGTCCTGAAGATGGAAGTATTTGGTCCCAACAACAGTATCTGGGTCCTTCAGATTGAGTCTGAAGGAAATGATAAAAATAGGAAATAATGTGAGCGTTTGGGGCAGAGTCAAGTAGTAGGGAAACAACATTATAGAGTGGACAATGCCGAAGTCTGCTGTCAAAATGTTTGACCAGCATGTAGGAAAGTTGAATATATTTGAAAACCATTTTAACTGGCCAGCCATATCGTATACGAGCTTCTTGAAATAATAGAAGTTTATTATGGACTACCAGATCCTGCACTAGATCTATGCCTATATTAGGCTAAAACTTGTTTTTAGAGATAATCTGTCCAGAAATCAGGAAGTTTGTGTTTCCAAAAAGGGGTTGTGAGATATCTAAGGTGGAATGCACTTGCAGATAGGAGTTGAGCTGAGCCAGAATTTTAAGGGAGGTGCCCAGGGGGGTATCTTGCAGTTGCATCAGCAGTTTCTTAAAGGTAGAAAAAGGAAGGAAACGTATATCTGTACCATGAGCCAGACATAGAGATCCTTCTATCGCATACCAGAGGGGGATATATGGGCAAGGGGGGTCATTTTTAGGAGGTCTCAACCAAGGAGAAAGTTTAGCCAAGTGGAGTGCTAGGAAGTGCAAGAAGAAATTGGGTGCCTGAAGGCCCCCGTCAAACTTCTGACGCATTAATTTAGTCCAGGACCGTCTGACCTGTTTTCCCTGCTAAAGAAAAGAGGTTAGTGCCCTGTGCACATTGGTAAACCATAATTTAGGAAGAACTCTGTTATACATTTGCATAGGGTACAGAAGTCAAGGGAGAACATTCATTTTTATAATGTTTAGTCTCCCCCACATGGAGAGGGGGAGTATAGACCAACGAGAAAGGTCCATCTTAAGGTGAGTTAGGAGAGAGTCTAAATTGTATTGTCGCATCTTAAATAGGGAAGTGCCGAGATATATTCCAAGGTATTTCAGCAAATCTTTCTTCTATATGAAACCAAGGTGGTCCGTATCTGCCTTAAAAGTGGCATTGTTTAGGGGCATTATCTCGGTCTTGGTGAGATTTAGTTTGTAATTAGAGCTTTCCCCAAATTGGGAAATAATCTGGAGGGCAGCCAGGAGGGAGTAAAAAGGGCAAGAAACATGCAAAATAATATCATCTGCACATGCAGATAGCTTGTATTCCAAGCCCCCAATGGGAATTCCTTCGACATGGAGAGAAGAGTTAAGTTTACAGCGAAGGGGCTCAAGGAATAGATTAAAGAGATAAGGGGAAAAGGGGGGCGACCCTGTCTAGTACCCTGGGACAGTAGGAATGGTGTTGAAAGTAAGCCATTACAGAGTACCCGGGCCGAAGGGGAGGAGTATAAAATCTTGATCCACTGAATAAATTCAGGGGGATGCGGTATTTAGGGAGCAGGGCAAACAGGTAAGTCCATGAAGCCCTGTCAAATGCCTTCTTGGCATTCAGGGACACCAAGGCAGCTGGAGTAGAGGAATCCCTGGATGCCGAGAAGAGGTGAGAGTTTCCTGAGGTGGTCTGAGGACAGTCATCCCCTGACAAACCCTACTTGTTCTCTGCTGAGCGATGTTTCCCAGACTTGACTAGACGCTCCACCAAAACCTTGGCCAGAATTTTGAGATCAACATTAATAAGAGATATAGGCCTATAATTAGGGATGTTTTGGGGGTCTTTCCCAGGTTTTGGGAGGACAACAATAGTGGCCATCATCATGGATGTGTTGGAGAGACCTGCTTTAAACATATAATTATAAAGATCCAAAAGAATAGGGGTTAACCGAGTCTTGAAGGCCTTATAAAAATTGGTGGAAAAACCATCCGGCCCGGGGGATTTATCAGAAGATAAAGAGTCTATTGCCAGGGAAATTTCTATCATGGTCAGTGGGGCTTTCAAGCAGTCAATTTGAGAATCTTTCAATTGCAGGAGGGAAACCCCTTGGAGAAAACAATCCAAGTGGGACAGGCCAGATGGAAGGGAGGGAGAAGAATATAATTGCTGGTAGAAGTCCTTAAAGGCTTCCACAATGTCTCTTGGGGATGTAAGGAGTTGGTCTGAGTCCAGCAACATGGAGGGAACAATCCTATCCATCTCTTGAGAGCAGAGACAAAGAGCAATTGATCAAAGTAGCGGATCTTGGAATGTAGAATAAGGTGTTCTGCTTTTTTGCCTATTAGACGATTGTACTGAGCTCTCAGGGATTCCAGCTGTTCCCAATCGGCCAAAGGAGAGGTGGGGGAGATGGCATGTTTGGCCAGCTGTGTGTGAAAGAAAACATTTGTGAGGGAAATGGACAATTGCTTCATATGTTTAGCAGCAATACTAATAATTTCTCCTCGAAGCACGCACTTTAAACAACCCCATAGAACATCTAGTTTGGGCATGGAGGAGGAATTCAAATCCATATAATTTGTAATAAGGGTTGTCACTTGTTATAAAAAGTCCTCTGATTTGAGGAAATGATTGTTAAAGTGCCATACCTTGTCCCTGTTCACTGTGGGCAAAAGAGTGAGGTGGAGGAGGGTCAGATGATGATCTGAAAGGACCTTGGCGGAGTATGAGCAGAGGTCAATTCCCAAGCGGTATTCAACCCCCACAGGGAAGTAGTCAATTCTGGAAAAGGAGCAGTGTGGTGGGGAATAAAAAGAGTACTCCTTGCTGTCTGGGTTCAGAGTCCTCCAAGGTTCTATGAGCCCTAGGGAGTGCATGAAGTCCCGGATAGCCTGCTGCCCTGGGGACATTTCCAGTGGGAATTGACTGGATCTAATTTTTTATTCAGTACCATGTTCCAATCTCCTCCAAGGATGATAGAAAGGGAAGATAAAGGGGCAAGGTGTGACATAAGAGAAGCAAAGAAAGCTGGGTCATCATTATTAGGGCTGTAAATAGATCCTAGAACAATTTCCGGTTGTTCTAACAGTGCCTGCAGGATAATATAGCACCCCTGAGGATCCTTAATTTCTTGGAGAAGATGGAAGGGCACCTTTTTAGACATCACGATGGCCACCCCCACTTTTACAAGTATCTAAACTAGCGCCATAAACCTAGGCTACCCAGGTGCATCATAACAAGGAAACCTGAGGGAAGGGAGGTGGGTTTCCTGAAGGAATGCTATAGCAGAGTGTAATTTTTGTAAATATATTAACATTTGTGTTCATTTAATAGGGGATTGAGCGTCTTTAATGTTCCAGAAACAAAAATTAAAGGTTACTATAGTGTTTGTAGGGGTAGATATGTAATTCTGTCGGACCTCTGTTTTTTCTTTGCTGGCAATTCAGGAGCCCCAAAACCTCTTCAGATCCCTTTCCTTTGGCGAGCCCCCCCCCACAATAAATGCCCAATATGAAAACCCCAACCATAGCAAACCCTCAAAACCCCCAACTGAGTAAACCAGCATCAAGGAAAATCAGAAAACCATATCCAACCATGTACACCACCCCACCCAGCCCCAGTCCCTCACAACAACTGTAAACCAACCAATGAAAGAAGCAAGTAGTATATAAGTGACCAACCAGGAAAGACACCCTCACCCACCCAAGAAGAAAACTTAAACAATATCCCAGTGACCATATACCAGCTGGAGTAATATGTGAGCAAAGAAACTGGTCATACCCACACACACCCGCTTCCTGAAAGTATCAGTTACCAAGAAAATTAGCATTGTAAGGTTTAAAAAGTTCAACGGAAACAGAAGTTCAACAAATTTAAAGTATTGCATTTGAGAACCAGTATCTTATGATTAGCAGGAGGAAATAACCCCTCAAATTGATTCACAATGGTCAGTCTTTGGAGCAGTTTCTACTAATCCATGCTGACCCTAGTCCACCTTGAAAAGGAAAGAAAAGGATTATTCAAGAAAACAACTACCACTATTCAGAAAGAAACAAATGTCTTCCGATGTCTATGGATTAGTAAGAGCAATTATGTAGTGGAGGAGCAGGAAAAAAGAAGTAAAGGCAGGCCACAGAACAAGAGATATACTGGCAATATGCTCCTCTACACTTTCACCATGGTAAGCATTCGTACAGTCATGAGGGATGTTCGCAGGCTCATGTAGCACAAGTCATACATTTGTGCAGATTCAGGAAGGAGATAAGAGTTTTGTTACCCTCTAGTGGTCGAGTTCAACGATCGCTGAATAAATCAGGTAGTAAAGCTTTCAGGGCTGGCGTGGCCTGCTCAGCCAAGTCATAAGTCATCCAGGAGCTGTGATGGAAAATGGAGAGTTTAGCAGGGTAGGTAACTCTGAATCCAATACTGGCCGCAACAAGTTTGGTGACCATCAGGTGACAGCAGCCTGTTTTTGGCTTGTTGTGGCAGGCAGATCTTGTGCAAAATGAAGTCTGTTGTTTTCCCAGAGAATTTCCCTCAAATCTTTGTTTTTTGACAAAATGTGTTGCCTATCCAGATAGTTAAGCAATTTTAAAATGAATGGTCGTAGCAGAGTCCCTTCTGCAGGTTTCGGTCTAAGGGATCGGTGAGTGCACTCCACAATATAGACGGGGTTGTTCAGGGATGGGCCTGCAATTTCTGTCAGGAGCTTCTGGGTGAACAGAGCTGGGGGAGGCCCCTTCTCCTTCTGGAAGGCTAAAGACGACAAGATTGTTATGGTGACTTTGACTTTCCTGATCCTCCAGCTTATCTTCCATCTTGCTGATCTTTTGTCTGAGACGTATTAGCTCCAGATTTGTTTTTTTCATGACAAGACTCCAAGGATGAGGTTCTGGCTGAGACATCCTTGATTGCGGTTGTGGCTTCTCCAAGATCAGATCGGAGAGATTTCAAATCTGCCACCAGGTCTTGCAGGATCATTTTGAATGGGATGAATTCTTCCAAGAACTTTTGCTCAGATAAGGGCCTCGAGGCCAATGTAGTAGTAGAGGGTTTCCCTGAAGCTGGTATCTGACCTCTGGTACATTTTGACGTCTTCTCAAGGGTTTATGGAGGGGTTTGATGTGGAGGAGCCTGTCGCACGTCTGCCTCCATAATTTTGACAATTATACAACTTCTTTCCATCCCCAAATCAAGCGATCAAAATTGTAGGTACTTCAGAAAGATGTCCAATCACTCTAGGGAGGAAAAATGAAGGCAATGGTAGTTGTTTTGTAGATAATTTTACCAGGTGGAGCAGGAGCAAGGTCCTGGAGCTGCTATCCAGAGCTGAGCATGACGTGACTCCTCAGTTCTAAGATTTTACACTATGCTTGGCCCTAATTCTGTATACATCTGTTAGATACCCCGCCATTTTCTTAACTAGAAGTTCATCATTTGTTGTTAAGGCTATAGTTAGTAGTTGTTTTTCATCCAGCGTTTGTATACTTGCCCACAAAGGTGTTAACCATTTGTCCCTAGATTTTTCATACCAAATGCAATCAGATATGACATGATACAGATTTTCAACAGCTTGGTTCCTACAGGGGCAAAAAGTAGCTTGAAGAGATGTTAATTTATTATATCTGGCAAAAAGCATTGAGCTGGGAAAGGTCTCTAGTCGGTATTTTGTATATATCATCCTTTTTCATTATCTGTTAAAATATCCAAATAGGCTCTAAACCCATGTGCTACATCATTCTGTCTAAGCAATGGGGGGCATTTTTAGATGATTTATATTGTCTAGATCATATATCATGTAGTGATTTGTTAGTCTTTGTGTCACATACTTCTGATATTTTAAACTTATTACTATCCCTCTTTCATGAAGGTTTTCTAAGAAAACTAATTTTGTTTCTTTTAATATTTCCTGGATCTTTTTCAGCCAGCTGGATTTCATTATCCTGGAAGTATGCCATAGGTACTTCTCCTTCACACAAAGATAAGCCAGTCTATATGTACTCATCTGTAGCACTTTGATCCAATAATTGATTTTTTGGGCGAGAAATAGGGCTTTTAATCTGGGAAATCCCAGGTCTACCCTAACAGCTGACCCTCGTACTGAATCTATATGATTTATTTAAAGGTATTTCCAATTAATCAAATTATATCCCAAACTTCAGCACCATATGGTGCTTGGGCATGATACTTTGCTTTTACTGCTTTTATAACTGGTTTTATGGTATTGCCCCCATATTTCTGGTTAAATGTTAATAGGGAATTTGCATTCTGCTTTAGTTTTATTTTTAGTGAGTTAACATGATTATTCCAACCGCCATTGCTGTCCAAATAAACTCCCAGATAATTATAGGTATTTACAGTTTTCAGTTTTTTCTCCCCTCTATACCAGCTTTTTTTTTTTGGTCTTTTGTCCCCAAATACCATAGCTTGTGTTTTGGTATCATTAATTTTTAAATTGTAGCTGGATGCATATGTCTGCAGAATACTTAGCTTAGCAGAAAGAACTGCCTGTGTTAATGAAAGTAATACTAGATTGTCTGCGTGCACCAATACGGCACAATTTTTTGATAACATTTTTGAAGAATCAGTTTACGAAGCTTCTAACTGTAATAAGAAGTTATTTATATATCTACAAAATAAAATGGGAGCAAGGACACATCCCTGTCTTACCCCTTTGTTCATGGGAAACCTAGCAGAATATTGACCACTGGTTCCCAGCCTAATTTGGGCCCTCGTATTTGTATATAGCTCACCGATTATGGCCATTAGGCCAGAAGATATACCCCAATCCAGCATAATTTCCCATATCATACTTCATATAATTGTATCAAATGCAGAGCTGAATAAACATAAATTGCATAGACTTTTTGTTTTTGTAGATTGACATATTTTTCATATAGGTGTCTGATAGCAAAGCAGTTGTCTATAGTACTATAACCTGCACAAAATCCCGCCTGTTGCTCCAAGAGCCCCTCCCCCCAGGTTATTAATTTGGATAAACAATCTTTCCAAAATAATTTTTGGAAAAATTTTGCCCATCGTATCCAGTAGTGAAATGGACCTATACATTTTGGGGTCATTCTTGTCCCCTTTTTTATAGATTGATATAATGTCTGCGCCTTTCCATGAGGTTGGAAATTCCAGTGCAGCACAGCATTAATTTGAAAATGTTGTCAATATCTTCTCCCATGTTCTAGGAAACAGTAAATATATTACTGCTGGGATCAGATCAGGTTCAGGGGCCTTCCTCTTTTTGATTGTACTAATTGCAATATAAACTTCAGCTACCTTAATCTTTCTGAAGCAAGACATGCCAATTACATTCTTACGTTTGTTCTTTGTTATTAGGATCACAGAAAATGCTAGAATAATATGTAAGCCATGTGTCCATTATAATGTACGAATATATGTCATACTTAAGGTTGTTAGTTCCTTTAGCAACCAGTAGCCAATAAGAATGAGCATCATTCTTCCCTATGGCTTCTAACATCTTCTCCCACTGTCTCTATTGATATACTTTTTGCTTTGACATAAAGGAACACTGTCAACCCCCTTAGGTCTCAAAGTGTCCCTAGTTTAAAAAATACATTCTATGACTGCCAACATTCTGTAAAGATTGCTGATATTGCTGGTAGTTTTATTCTGACTCTTATTTTCTTTAAAAAAGTGAAAAACAGACTGCCCACCATACTGGTGTTACCAAACAAACACAGGTTTGTTTAAATTTCTTGATCAACTCCAGCTGCATCTTTCCTGGAATTGGAAATACCCCCAACACAGTCTAGCCACTCATGATGCAGTGGGAGTTTAGGAGGCTACTGCTTCATGAGTGCCTGCACTGTTTAGGTGTGTTTCTAATGCTCAGGAAGCATTCAGTAAGAATAAATTCAGGATTTGAAACAAAACAAAGTTGTTTATAAATATACGTTAACATGCATTTCAGTTCTACTAAACAAGGAGAAAGACAAAACAAACAGCAACATCAATGGATGTTCGAGAAGGTAAGCAATCAAAAAATGTAGGTTTTTAGCTATAAATAATATGATGAGAAACAGGTTGACAGTGTCCCTTTAAGTCCCCTGCCAACTGGAGTGCTAAGGGCAGTACAATGCAACACCCTAATACAGGAAACAAAACTTTCTGGGATGCAATACTGCTGTAAAATATGAAACATAAATTATGTGAAATGCATTCAAAAGCCATCTCCTGGTCAAGATCCAGGAGAAGGCCAGACAGTTCATCCTGGTTACCCCCTCCATTATTTCTCATAAAATATGATGTTATCCTGGATTTAGCATTCTGGAATACAACATGCTGGAGATGTGTCTATAAGAAGAGGGGTAACATGTGGCAATCCAGATCTCTAATCGTAAACTAAAAAGGGGTCACCTGGAGTACCTTAAGGAGCAGCTACACAACACTGACTGGAGCCCCCTTGACACAGCAGAGGATATGGACATTGCACTCGAGTACTTCATCAAACAATTCAATGCTGCTTGTGACTGCCATGCCCCAGTGCAGAGGACAAAGGTCAGTGGAAGATACAGCCCCTGGATCACACCAGACTTAATAGGCCACACAAAAAACAGGGACAACTGGTGGCATAGGACACAGAACTCTGGCAAGCAATCAGACTTCCAGGAATACAGAAGACTACGGAATGAATTCACCCAGACCATCCGCTCTGCCATAAGTAAACATTTTAGGGAAGCATTACAAACATCAAGGGAAAACAGCAAGTCTTTTTGGAATAACCTAAAAGCTGTAACAGGGAAAGTCAAGAAAGAGGCTCCACAAATGCTCAACATTGATGGTGCCCCTACCCTTGACCCCCTGACATTTAACAAAGCATTTACTGACCTTAACAGTGTACTTCCGACAAATTTTTTTGAAGAAACCAAAACAAGCTCAAGCCAAAGCCTACAGACCACTCAAACATCGCCCCCCTTCTATTTCAAATCTGTCAACTACAACCAAGCAAGAAAGTACATTCGTAAGGTACTTGGAAAATCCAGGAAAAGTGGTGACACACTCGACCTCAAATTTATTTCCCTTGTACTTGATGAAATCCTAGCTCCCATTACTAAACTGCTGAACTTATCCCTGCAGCTGGCTCAAGTACCCCAAGCTTGGAAGTCAGCCCTGGTAACTCTGGTGCACAAGAGCGGTGACCGGGCACTGCATGCCAATTGCAGACCTATTTCTATCCTTCCACCACTGTCAAAAGCGCTGGAGCGCATAGTCTCAGACCAGTTGGCTGAATACCTTAATAAATACAACATTCAGTGTCCGGAACAACATGGATTTCAGAAAGGGCACAGTACCTCCACAGCTCTTCTGGAGTTCACCAGCTGCATACACAGTTCACTGGACCAGGGTAACCTTGTTGGCGTGGCCTTTATTGATCTAACAAAGGCCTCTGACATGGTCAGTCACTCCCTACTACTTCAACAACTCACCTTGATAGGCCTCTCTAACCCTGCTACTAACTGGTTCAAAAGCTATCTAGCTGATCGTTACCAACAGGTAAAGATTGGAAACATCACATCTGGGCCCCTGCCAGTTCATTGTGGGGTCCCCCAAGGGTCAATCCTAGGACCCCTCCTTTTCAGCATCTTTCTAAATAGCCTATCTCGATCGTGTGACCAATGGATACTTCTCTATGCAGATAATACTGTTATTTTTACTTCTCAACATGACCCTCACACCCTACACTATCAGCTACAACATGCTTTTAAACAAACTGAAGATTGGCTCAGAACCCACAAGATGGTTCTGAACTATAAAAAGACAAAAGTAATGTTTTTTAGCGGTGCTAGAAGGAAACACAAAGCAGCATTCCTTAACATCACTAACTGCGCAGGGGTTTCACTTGAACAAGTGGAGCAATTCAAATACCTGGGGGTTACACTTGACTGTTCCCTCTCCTATGCAGAACATACTGAGAATGTGGCCAAAACAGTCAACATAAGAATTGGGCTCCTGCACAGGCAAAAGAAATGACTAACACCTGAAGCACTCCAAATTGCAATCCATAGCACAGTTGTCTCTGTCATTGACTATGGATTGGTCATATACAGCTCAGCCACTCCCACCTCACTATGTAGGATAGCAGTAGCCCTAAACAAAGCCTGCAGACTGCTCACCAATTCCCCCTGACTAACGCACACATGTGACCTTTATGAGCAAATTGGGTGGCTACAATTTGAAAACAGGATACAATACCAAACCTGCCTTTTAGCTAAAAAATGACTACTCGGACTTCAGCCTCCTGGAGTCACAAGCCTATTAAGCTTATTCACAGGCCTACACCACACCAGGAACTCTGACCATCAGGTTCTCACCATGCCTCACTGCAGAACCTCCCAAGGGCAGTGGTCATATGCCTATCGGGCACCACTTTGGCTCAATAAACTCGGCACTGAACATAGCACCATGCAGAGATTGGGGCTTTTCAAGACCAAGCTAAGACAACACCCACTGAAGAAAAGTTCCTGTGACTGTACTTTCTAATTACTCCACACACATCCACTTCTGACCCCAGTCTTATTCACCTTTCAGGTTATTACTATCTCCTCGCTACTCCTACTTTGTCCTACCCTGAATTGTCCCCATTTTTGCCCTGCAATACCCTGCACTCTCCTCTCCTCTCCCACCTCCTCCTAAATAGTCATCATGCCCCCCCTCCACTCAGTGCTTCCTACTCTCCTTTCTGGATAGCTGCTTACTGTCTTTTACCTGACAATGCCACTTAGGCTGCTACTGTTACCTGAATTATCCTAGTATTAAAACCATCTCCGTTTCCTATTTACAATGCATTTTTGTCTATGTTTTCTCACCTAGCTAGATACTTTTAAACCCACAATGTATGTATACCCACCCTTTACGACGTGGAACCTTTGTAAAAGAGCGGTCTCCCGCTCAAAGGTACTGTAATCCAAGATAGAATAAATAAAAAAAACAGTATTTTGCTTAAGATCTTCAACTCTATATTCAGCAGACTAAAGGTGTCCAATTCAATAGATTAGCCTTATCCCCTTTTTATGTTAACAAAAAATACAAAAAACAAAAAAAAACACGAAAAAACTTGTTTTAGACTTAAGCCCATATAACCAGCCGAAATCATAAGATTGTGTAGTAGGGCCAGTTCATTTTGAAGGGCCTCCCCCACAAGATGGTACAGGTCCCCTGGGAACCCATCTGAGCTGGGTGGTGAGCCTGAGGGCAAGGAGCCAATGGCCACCATGATCTCTGCAGGTGAAATGTCAGCCTGCAGTAGATCCAACTGTTCCCTAGGAAGTTCTAGAACCTGAACATTTACCAAAAAATCATCTAATGGAACTTCCTCTGAGGCAAGAATCCTGAACATAATGTAGATATGCCTCCTAAGGAAAACTAACTGACCCTCTGTGTGTCTGATAAAATATGGCCCTTATCATCCAATAACTGTGAGAAGGATCATTTACCATCTGACTTTGCAGTCATCCAATGGATTCACTTGGTACTTTTTTCTATTTGTACTGTAGTTATGATTCATTAAAAGGGATGACATTCTCTGATACTGGAAAAACATCATCTCTTTCTTTAATACAGACAATTGGGCAGAAAAATCATGTCCAGTGGTGGTCTCCAGTGGCAATAACTTCTCAAATTGCTGGCCAAGTTTTAAATATTTGATATTATCTATTCTTTGAAGCTTTGCTGCCTTGGGGGAAAAAAAAAAAACAAGATTATAACTCCAATTTAATATCATCCCACCACTCATTTGGAGAATCATATAAGACCACGTTGGAATTCTTGACCTGAATTAAATGACCCAATTTAAGTTTAATTACACTGTCATCCAGAAGAGAAATGTTCAATCTTCAGAGTCCTGGACTAAAGGAATGACACAGTTTGGCCCCAAAAGGGACCTGTACCACCATTTGGTCAGAGGCTTCTGTTGGAACAGTTTAGGACTGTGAAGTGTCCAACCAGGGTAAGCAAAAAATGTAATCAATCCTGGTGGATAATTTGCCTTTAAAGAAGGAGTGATTCTCTGGGTCTCCCTAGCAGCTATCAATACAGCTCTTATGACCATTTCTCTCAAAAAATGCATGTCACTAAAAACCTTAGAAGTGTGGGCACTTCTGACCTAGGGAGCTAGTGCACAATTAAAATCCCCACCCAAAGCAACCCCTCTAGTGGTAAAATAAGGGTAAACCAATTTGAAAAGTTCCACCCTAACAGCCTTTACTTGTAGGGCAAAGAAAGTAATCAAATGAAAGTGCATACTCTGACATTTTCTATCCAGTAGAGCCCTCTCAGGGGTATCAACTAGTTTGATATTATCAATGTTACAATTCAGAAAAAGGATACCAACCACTGAGCTAACCATGAGAGGCCATATGGCCAAAGATTATGAGCACTATGAACCTCCCTACAAGTATGCAACCTGGGGCCCAATATTCAGAAGTTTGCCAGGGTGCAAAACCGAGTTTGCCTGTGCAAAACAGGTTTTGCACTGATGAGAAATATTGAAAAGCCCAGTTAACATGGTCAAACAGGGTTTGCGCCTGGGCAATAGACAGAGGGTGGTGCAATGTAAATGAAGGAGTGTGGACCTGAATATTGGTGTAGTCCAATATTCAGAGTATGTGTGCCACACAAGGCTGTTTTACATGGTCCCTTGGTATGGCGTGATACTGCTTGGATCGAGACTGACTTACTCCCCCGCAACCCTGTATACAGTACATGCCCACTTTCAGCGCAGTTGGTGTTTGGCTGAGGTGGACAGTGGAGAGCTATGCCTGTCGCTGGCTTTGGATCAGGATGGGGGGGAACAGGGTGGTGTGGCTCTACCAGCTGGGATGGGGAGGTGGGGGGGTCTACTAGACCACCAGGAACAGATAGATTTATTATACTGGAAGGTCAGGATAGGGAGGAGGTCCGCTATACCACCAGGGACAGATCTATATATTATTTGGGAGGGTAAGGGTTAGGGAGGGGGGCCGCAGACACCAAGGAGTTGGTACCACGAATACAGGGACTGGGGTAAGGGAGGGGGGACTGCTAGCCACCAGTCATGGTTAATTATAATAAAACTGGTGGATTGGGGATGGGGGGACAGCAAGCCACCAGGGACATGTTTTTTTATTTTTTATCATGGGGCCCGCGATCGGCCAGGGGAGGGACCACTAGCCACCAGGGAGATGTTTTTTTAATCGATGGGCCAGCAATTGGTGGGGGAGGACCAGTAACCAACAGGGACATTTGTTTCATTAACAGGACAGTGATTGGCGGGGGAATCACTAGACACCAGGAATATCTAGTTATGATATTGACCCCTGCAGTGGTGAGGAGGGGGGACCACTAGACACGAGGGAAACTATATCTTTTATACTGGGATGGTGATCAGGTGGGGGGATCACTAGACATTAGGGAAATGCTATCTTTTCTATCAGGGTGGTGTGGAGGGTTGTAAGACAGATGGATAACATACAAGAGTTGAAGTTTCAACACGCAGCTTGCATGAAAATATTTAGCAAATCAGAAAAAAACTACTGAATAGGAAAAAAAAAATGTAATGTACAAGTATCCCAAATAGTAATAGGAGAGGGATCAGAAACTTTTCAGAGCTTTCTGCCAATCAGCTGCACATAGGGAACATGAAGGCTTGCATGTCCCTCTCTGGAGCAGGTCAGCACTCCTCTGACCATCTGATCTCTTTTGCATCCCAGGCATATGGCTTATATACCCCCTCCTTGAAAAATCACGTGAACCGACTCCTTTTTACAATAAAAATTATTTATTACAGTACATTTCTAGGAAGCAGAACCTTAGTCCATATGGAAAAAGGAAAACAATTACATACTTTCAAATATCTATAAATGTGTCTCTTTAAAAAAAAATGAATAACAAATCAGCCTAGGCTCCTCCCATTTCGTGATGTGATGGGATAGCGTACAGTATAAAATACCTGTTATTGGAGCCCGCTGGCTCCTAAAGAAGCCCCATTTAGATGTGGTTAAGCTTTCTTTTTATTTGGCAAGATGCCACCAAAGTGCAAATATTAAACAAAAAAACAGCAGTTTGTTTGAGAAAAGGTTTTAGAGGATTAACATAGACTAACAAGAAGCGTAGAATGCTAGAGAGAGAGAGAGAGAGAGAGAGTGTGAGAGTGCACTTCTCCACGTTCCGAAACCTTATAGCCCAGTGAATAATAAACCAAGGGCATATAAAGTTTTCCAAGAAAAAAAAAATGAGCAATATATTTCTTGGAAATACTGGCGTTTTTTTTTCTTAATACTCTTGGATATGGAGTGGCTGCCTGACTCTGCAAGCCTGTAAATATCGGGGCCCGCAAAATCAGGTATGCGCCAAATGAACACACAGATTTTTTTTTTTTTTAAATACTGGATCTATTAGCCTTACACAAATAAAAAAATCCAAAAGAAAATGCATGGCTTGTTCAGGGGGAACACACCGGGTGGTTGAAGGATAGCAGCATTAGTCATGAAACATTTACAGCCACTAGCCCAGTGGTGATGTGGGTTGAGGAGGTGCTGGACTCCACACCACGCAATACACCTATGATCCAGGCTCAGAAGGGAGCTCAGGTTGCTACAGTCAGCGGGGGGGGGGAGGATATAGTGTCCTATAGACTGCTCCCCTTTCCCGGGGGGGGGTGGCTGTCCCGCTCCTTGGCTGCTTCCTGGTGGAGGTCAGGTGGCAGCACTAGGAGTCAGGGAGGCACAAGAATGTGACAACATGTCACACACCACCTTGAGCATACACTCACGGATGTGAAGGGGAGGGACAGAAAATAGAAAAGATGGCATCCACAGACTCCCTGATCTCTGCTTGCATGCCAACCGGCATCCCGCTCTGTCACCAGACCACCAGAGACCCTGAACGAGATGTGTTGTCCTGGGTGGTGGGGGGACAGCTCTCCCTTTCCTGGCCCACCATGGGGGGAATCCATGGGGCATTAGGGGTTCAGTGGTGCCAGGGGAGTGGTGGACAGACTTAGGTGACAAGGCAGGGGGAAAATAGTTGCCTGTGGACACCAGGAGGGGAGGAAAAATAGAATATGAAAAAAAAATTTACAGCCTCTCTGTGGTCCTCCCTTACAGAGGGACACACGTCTCCTAGTTGGCTGCATCACAACAATGCAAGTGCAGCATTCAAATTACCTGGCAATAGAAAAAGCAAAATAAATACTGCAAGGTACTTTTTATTTTTTTTTTATATTTTCCATTTTTGTCCCTTCTCTCACCACAACCGTAACTTTCTCTCAGGAACACCCAAGGTATCCTACTCAGGGGCTCTGCCTACTCCCGTGTCTTTGCTCGGAGCTAGTCCTCCACGTTGTCTTGGTTTATCTCCCAGTGGGAAGGAGGGAGCAACTCCCCATTCCACTCCCCCTTACCTGCTTAATGTCTTCGTTGGGCAGCAGACCGAGATAGCATGGTTTTGGTCACCACTTTCAGTGCTGTGGTGCTCCGAGTTCATCGCCGGGTCATCAGTGAGGCCATTTTCCTGGTTTTCATCCCTCCTCCAAGGAGTCAGCATGCATGGAGGACCAAGGAGTGAGCATGCGAAGTGTGCAAATGCTCTGGAACCTGACTGGCATCCTTTTCCTCCCAGTGGCATACCCTCACTACATCTCCACCCATGGTCACCCAGGTGGCTGTATTGCAGTAAGGATGTTCTCCCTTCCTCTCCAGGGGAGAGGAGCATCTCTTGGGATGCTCCGTCTATCTCCCCCCAGATGGCCAGGGTCTGCTTCTGAACTTTGTCGCCAGCACCGCAAGTGGTAGCGCTACCACGTGCCGGTGGGCTGGCTCACTGCAGAGTACCTTTTATCCATTTTCTGCTACTCTGGAGCAAACTCTAATGAATTTGTGCCCACTTGACACAAAGCTTCTCCAGACTGCAGTGTATAGAGGGACGGGGGAGGAAAGAACAAGTAAAATGAAAGATTCTGCAGGTCGCCAGCCTAGGAGGACAACATAAAGACAGGAAAGAGAAACATAAAGAAAGAATAAAGTGCTGTTGCAACAGACTTGGATGAAAAATGAGCAGAAAAGGTCCCTCATATGCAGGGGTAGGGTCCACCCCTGCACTGATGGTGATCGGCGAGGGGCGGGGGACTACTAGCACCAGGGATAGCTCTCAGGGAATGGGCAATGGGGGGGCATCGCACAGTCCAGCCTTGCTCCCCATGCAAATGAGCCCATAATGGGCATACAAAGGGTGCCTTAGTGCCTAGCATGCCCAATGGGCTCATTTGCATAGGTCTGTTTGAATGTGGGAGATTTAGCGCAGGTGCAAATCATTGTGCCTGCCTGTTTGGGGGGCCATGTCTGCCTGGTGCAAGAGGGGGTTTCTCTGGGTCTCATGTGCCCTATATTCAGTCGAATAGCACAGATGTGCTGTTCCTCTGAATTTAGCAGTTTTGGACACCTGAGTAACTGCAAGGGGCAGCGCAAAGTTTTCCCCTCTGCTTTGCCCAGATTTGAATATCAGGCCCCTGATGTCTTGTAAAAATATCATATCATAATGTGAAACATGCAAAATCAAAAGGGTGGCCATTAGCCTTTTGGTGTTCTTAATAATATTGGCATTTAAGATAATTTAAGGTAAATTATGGACTAGCTTCCCCATACAACAAAAAAGAAAGAGAAAGGACAACAGACCCAGATAACTTTGATTTCCTCTCACCTTCCTTAGCCTTGGGCTTCCTTTTATTTTGAGGTTTGTAAGTCTGATGATCCCACTTCATTTTCAGATGAAGGATCATGCTGTGAGGAAGTGACTGAGGACCCATCCAAGTCTTCTTCAGTCTCCCCATGTCCTTTCTTTTACACAGGATTTCATATTTGTTCCTAAAAGGAAGACCCTCCCATTTCATTAGCTTTGATTTGGGCTGTTCCCTAATCCTTCGTTGTCTTGTCACCACTTGTAAATCCTCTGTGACCAGGGTTGAGGAGGGTGGCATAGAGACTACAGTGGGTTTTTCTGGAGTCAGCACCAGAGGTACTATAGTAATAGACTCAGATGTAGGCCCTTCAGAGTGATCTGGGCTGACTTCTTTTGTTGGAGTTTGCTAATCCAGCATAGTCAGTTCCTCTGGAATGTGATCTTCAGGAGGGAGTTGTCCTAGTACCATAACATGTTCTTGTCGCACAACATCTTTCCCAGACATAGATTCTGATGGCTCAGTTCAGGGAAGTTCCTGATGTTAAGCTGGAGCTCACTGTGACATCTATAGGGGCCATTTGTCATCTTTCTTTGGTCCATCTCATTGGGCATGATTAATATAAAAAAAATCTAATTCTGCCTGATCCATGGGGTCACCTTTTTTATGTGCTGCCCAAGGGCAAGATCTGTAGGAATTAGCAGGTTCATCACATAAATTGCATTTAATGTTGTTTCTGTACTGTGATCTAAGATGATGAAATCTGAACCACGGACCACAATGAATCCTTTCGCAGGCAGAGCTGAGGTGGTAAATTGAGCCACATCTGTAACAGGCCAAGGGCTGCTCTTAATAAAACAAAACTCCTCTATCCCTCCCCAGAAAGAAGCAGTTAAGCAGGTGATAGATTCCAGAATCAGACTGCAACAGCCTCACTTTTAATAAGCCACCCTTGGTCCAGATGTATTCCGAATCAATGACAGGGTCTTGGATTCCCTATCCCAGTGCACTGCTGTTCAAGCCAGTAGAGTATGTCTAAGGCCTCATTCCCTCATTCTTGAAAAGGATGGTAACTATTCTAACAGCCAATTTATTAAGAGGGACCCCAAAGAAAGGGGACCAGATTCGAGTGTGCTTGAGTGTAGCATACTTTTTCCAGAAATTATCCAGGCCAGAAGATGACTTGAAGTTGATGTCATAATGAGTCATCAACCAACTGGATGAGAGCAAAGATTTTAGAGGCAAAAAATAACATTTATTATTTCAAAAGGGTGTGTTCCACAAACACCCAGTTAGGGATTTTCTCCATACCACCTTTATAGTGCAGTGTTGCAACATTCCTGAGCTGGGCAGGATTGGCAGGAGGCTTAAAAAAGTTCAAATATTTCTTATGTTCCAGGAAGTAGGAAATCCTGTCTGTTCTCTTGAAGTGCCAGGCCAAGGGAAACCCAGTTGGGGATTATCCACTTTGTCAGTAGTAGAAGCAGTTGGAACCATGTCTCTTAGCTGCTGCCAAGAATTAACAGGTTGGGTATCATAGACAGAGATTCCACAGGCTACTCCAGTGGGGTACCTGCACAAAGAGATTTATTGTTCGAATGCTGTGACTGTAAAGACAGAGAAACCTCCTTCCCTAAGGGAATATTCCATGGAGTAATTGTGAATTCAGACTGTGCTAATGGCCCCGTCCATAACAATAGGATCCTTGTGGTTGGGGTGGGAACTTCAAATACAGTGGAAATGCCATCCAGGCTGGTTTTAAAGAGAACCAGCTCCTGAAGAAAAGTCAAAAGAATCAGGAACATTCAAGTTAAAGTTCTGAGGGGTCATGGGTTGCCCTCTGTCTTGAGAAACTGAATGCCTGGAAGAGGCTTCTTGAGGAAATGGCTGTGTGGGAGTAAGGGAAACCTGAAGGAAATCTCCAGAAATTTTGCTGACCCCATAATTACAGCCATGCACCGCTTGTCACTGGCACAGAATATTGCTGCAGTGAACCATCCTCATTCAGCTAAATTGGCATCAATATATTAACAGGACCACACCTGATGGGAGAGGATCCGAAGCTCCACCTTAACCTGTTCTCTGTCTTTTTCTACCCAGCTTTCTAGAGGCCTCATTAATATTATAAGAGGAAAACTGGTAGCGTGGCTTGGCCAGCAACTAAGATGGCTGCTTGATTCCTCTCGTGACGACACCTGAGGCCCGTTTTGACATAAAGTAGTAATTTATACAGACATAACCAGTGCTGATTACTTACCATACTGAAGGCGATATCCCACCAGTTCCAGGGACCTGCACCATATCTCACCCCATGGGGTAACGGCAAAACTGGAGCCAATCTCAGATGCAGCATCCTCCGACCACATTGCAAACTGCAAGGGGGGGGGGGAAGGCGTGGAGCCCACCATAACAGAAATGTTCACGATCATGGTCAAGTGCATGGAGCAGGTCACATTGTCCTGTAACACTGCTACAGCTGCCCTTCAGAAGTTGGATACCAGAGTGGACTTTATTGAACATAAAATAACCGTGCAGGCCGAGGTGATGGACAGGCACTGTACAACCATGCATGAACAGGCCAGACAGATTCAGGAGCTGCAGGAAAAAGTCAATGACATGGAGAATAGGAACCGTAGGAACAATCTGAGGTTCCTGGGATTCCCCGAGGGTTGCGAGCAGGGCCATACCAATGACTTCCTGGTGAGGGTTCTTCCCAAGATGCTGAATCTTCTGGAGCACGCTCGAGTAACCATAGAGCACTCTCACCGCACGCTTCAACCACGGTCCAAAGAAGGAGAGAGACCATGCTCCATCCTGGCTCCTTTTTAAATTTTGCTGAAAAAGAAACAATTCAAGCGCGAGCCAGAGAAATGGGCCAAGTGTTCTGGAATGGGCAGCGGATCCTCATCTTCCAGGACTGTTCTAGGATCCTCGCCCAAAAACAGGAGTACACACAGATTTGCAAACGGCAGCATAAACTAAACTAGCCACTTTCTATACGATACCCGGCATCCCTCCGGCTCACACACAATGGCACCGAATACAACTTCTCTGCCCCCCTCAGGAGGCCAAGGACTTTATCTGCAAAACCTGGCCCACACAAAATTCGACCAAGAACCGGAGGCCACCGAGGAGAAGAAGCAGATCCTCTTAAGGTATCCAGCATAGGAGATCACCAGAGCAATGGCCTACATGGACTGGTGATGCACCAAGGATCCTGCCCAGACAGGGGAAATGAGAAGATCCAGAAGAGGTACCCCCAGGCTCTAGGAAGTGAGCACAGCAGGCCAGACACCATTAGAGAGATCACCCAGCTGAGACAATCCAAGAGGCAGCCCTGCAAGAAGCTTGTTCAGGACCTGAATGCCATGAGGAGCCGGTGTATGCAAGTCCCTACTTTTCAAGCAACAAATTTCCCCCAATGCAACCCCTAACCAGCTCAGAGGCCCCTGCAGATGATCCACTGATGGACTTTGCGACGGAATTTCCAGACTCGAGGGGTGCGACTGCAGCGGAGGTGAACCAGGAGACCATGATCTCATGGGCTGAACATGAAATGGAACAAACACCAGGACTGCAGGCTGAGACCTCGGACTCTGCTACAGCCCCTCCCGTGACCCCTGGTGCAGCGCACTGCACGATGAGATGACAGACTTTTGCCAAAAAGACTGTATTCACTTTCTTGCACCCTGATCCAGTTGGGCCAAAAGGAGTGTCAAATAAGTAGGGTTTTCTCTTTGGGAGGGTCAGTGGGGGGGCTCCTAAGTGCGGCTTTGAGCCATAGTAATAACAGGGAGTGGGGAATTTACAGCAGGGGCAAACTACCTCCATTTAAGGGTGTGTACTAGCCACTTGGGCTGGCACCCTCCCCCTCGGCCTGTGGTGAAAGGAGCCTCTAAGAGCAGTCTGCGGGTGTAGGCAGGGGAGGTGACCAACCAACATTGTCTGCCTCCACTGCTTCCACCCGTTAGGCGTCCCCACTCTGTGTGTGGCCACCGAAGAGTACACCAATGCTAAGTCTGGTATATCCACTGCTTAGTCCTGGCATACAATGAATACGTACAATGATGGGGCTTTCTTGTGTTCCCCCATTTGGGGATATATCTGTGCATCCTTTCACAGCCTTTCCACCCCCTGCCCCACAATGGCTAGTGTCTGGGTTCACTGGAGATGGGGGGGTGGCAGGTAGCGATATCTAACATCATGGCCCCCCATGGGATAGATGGGGCGATGCACCTCTGGCAAACTCCAATCCTCCCAAGGCAGGATCAGAGGGACCTAGCAGACCCCACATCTCGGGAAGTAATGGACCCATGAACTCTGCAGGTGCCAGGTGGGGCCTCTCGGTGGTCCTTGCGACCTCCTGGACCAGTACACACCAGGGCCTGAATGGGAGCAAATAACAGAGTATTCGGCCTGCTTTTATCCTCCCACTCCTCCTCCTGCTTTCCCTTTGCACATGCTGGACGATGGGAGAGGAGAAGCACAGCATGCAACCAGTCCCCATATGGGTTAGGCCACCTCCTCTGCCCCTCCCCATGGGGGGTAGATCAGGAACAAAGGACTGCCATTCTCGGCTCTCTGCCAGAAGGAGAGGGCTCTCCTCTCCCTCCCCCCTGGCCACGTACCACAGTAGAGTGCTCCCCCCATATCTCTTCAGGAGACCTGGGGGGGGGATGATCCTTTCTCTGGTTTGTTTCCCCCAAGTTTTACATTGTTTTGTTTCCCCTCTTCTTTCCTCTCTCTGTACATGGGGAAGGGAGGACAACATAGATATCGATGGGTAACATGTCCACAGGCACTAGCGGTGCTAACAATAGGTGAAGCACATGAGGTACTGAAGGAAAAATAACAAAAAGAGGCAATGGCCTGGGGTGCGGCAGTTGGAGTAATTGCTGTCTGCCTGAACTTACTTCACAGAGGCCCTTGCCAGCAAACCATAGGGGCAGAGGTATCTCCCCATGCTCTTAGGGCACACCTGTATTAAATGGCACAGGCTTTTGCTTGCCATGGCCAATTTAAGGCTTTTTTTTTCCCCTCTCTTTCCTTGGACTGGAACAACTGTTCCCACAAAGTGTAAATAGTTTGGATATCCGTCGACGTATTTGTTTATTTTTGTTTTTGTCATGGTATTCTTAGCCTTGGTATAACAAATTTTCACTGTCATAGAGCTATTATAAAGAATCCTCAGTAGAACAGACTGTGTAATAGAACACACCCACTATAGAGGTAGTAGTAGACCACATCATATGGGAGTGTCACTGGTAGGGCAGCCACTGAGTCTGATTCAGTCGGGAGGAGTAATCTGGGGTAGTAAAGGGACTACCTTGCTATTCCACAATGGGTGAGATGGTCTGCCACACCTGGAATGTGTAGGACTTGAATACCCCAGTGAAAAGAAAAAAGTCCTCTCTCACTTGAAGCGACTGCACTACCAGGTGGCCATCCTACAGGAGACAAATCTCATCCAGAATGATCACGCTGCGTTAGTCAGGAATTGGGTAGGCCAGGACGAGCATGCCGGGGCATCCGCTAGGAAGACGGGGTGGTGATCCTAATCCACAAATCCTTCCAATGGCACCAGGGTAGAACGCTAGCCGACCCAGAAGGGAGGTGGACCTTGGCCCAATATGACACCCCCACAGGTCCCATAGTGCTTTGCAATAGCTATGCCCCGAATCAAGATGAATCGGGTTATTTCCATAACCTGGCTGAAAAACTCATGGCTTTCTCCACTAAGACCTGCCCCATGCTAGTTGGAGGAGACTTCAACCTCACCCTAGATCCCCATATAGATAGGAACACAACAAACAAAGAAACTCATGTCAGAGCCAGCCTAGCGCTGAAGCAGATGATGAAGGACATAGGGCTAGTTGACACCTAGAGATAAGGACTTCACTTACCACTTGGAGGCACATGCCTCATACAGCAGAATCGACTTCTGACTGTCTGTCCCCACACTTATCCATAATGTTCTAGACTCCTTCATCCTCCCCAGGGTAATCTCAGATCATAGCCCAGTTCAGCTACATTTCACATGGGGCAACACCCCTCCTCCCAAGTCCTCATGGAAAGTGGACCCTACCTTCCTGCGGGACCCTGAGTTCACACCCTGGATATCGCAAGAGACCACAATATTCCTGGAAAACAACCCAATACAAGACACCTCACTGGGTAATACGTGGGAGGCATACAAGGCCATGGTCAGGAAGCAATCGTGGGATATGTCTCTAGAAGGTGGAGAGAGAGGGAACAACTGTTACGGGGCCTCAAGACTAAACTGTCTCAAGCTGAAATGGCATACAAGCAGCTCGATGTCCCTGACCCCAACTCCCTGCTAGGCAAAGAAGTACTGGGCCTCAGGCTGGAGATTAACCAGCTCTTGACCGGGAAAGCCGAAGCAGCGATTCTCTGCCTCAAACACAGATACTGGGATGGAGGGGACAAAACAGGAAAGGTGCTAGCATATCAATTAAGGAAGCAGCAGGTTGAGAGACATATCCCAGGGCTCAAGGACAACACAGGCCAGGTAGTCAGCACACCAAAAGGCATTAGCAACATCATGACCATATTACTCTACTCTCTACTCCTCCACACATCTCTCACCACTGGTAGGCACACAGAACTTCTTGGACCAGCTCCCCATCACAAAGCTGTCCCAAACCCAAGCCCAATTATTGGATGTTCTAATTGAAGCCTAGAAAGTGCGGGAGGCTGTACAGGCACTCAAAAGAGGGAAATCCTTAGGGAGTGACGGCTTCACTGTGGAATACTATAAGGCCTTGGCAGACCTTTTGTTCCCCCTTTTAGTCCTCAGGTACAGGGACTCTGAAAACTTGGGATGCCAGTTCCCCATGCTCAGAGAAGATGTGATAATATTTATCCCCAAAAAAGGAAATGACCCCACTGCCCCGGGAAGCTATCGTCCTATCTCCCTAATAAATGTTGATAGCAAAATATATGCAAAAATCCTTGCAGCCAGACTTAGTCCATTCCTGACTGGCCTGGTCCACCACTCCCAGGTGGGTTTTGTGCCAAAGAGACATAGTACAGATCACATTCGTTCCCTTGTCAACCTTATTTACAAGGCCAAAGGGCCTGCGTACATGTGCAGCGGCCATTGCGGTAGACTGTAAAAAGGCCTTTGACTCCCTGGAGTGGGACTACCTGCACTCGGTCCTAGCTCACTTGGGAGTGGGGGACACTTTCAGATCAAGAATTCGCACAATCTGTACAGCCCCGATAGCAAGGGTCAACACCAATCAGCTCCTGTCCTCCCCTTTCCCTCTAGGGCATGGCACCAGACAGGGGTGCCCCTATCTCCCCTACTTTTTGTCCTGGCAGTGGAACCCCTGGCCATTGCCATCACATCCCACAGAGGGATCCAAGGGGTGAGGGTCGGCAATACATCCTACCCTACCCTAATGTATGCTGATGACCTGCTTATCCTGGTAGAAGACGCCAAATCATCACTACCCCCCCCCTGAAGCTCCTGGAGGAATTCGCAGTATACTACAGGTTGCACTTAAATCAGTCCAAGACCGTGTTGCTTCCCCTCAACCAAGGATGCCAACAGGAGGTGGCAGTAAGCCTGGGGCTGATATGGGCCCCAAAGCACACCAGGTACCCAGGGATCAGTGTTACCCCCGATTTAGCAGAACTATGGGAGGCTAATATGCACACACTGTTGTAGTCCATCAAAACAGCGTTTGACAGATGGCATCTCCTTAAGCTCACGTTAGCGGGTGCAATAGCAGCTGTCAAAATGGTTACCACACCGAGGATCAGTTACCTTCTAGCACGTGTCCCAATCCACCTGCCCCACAAATGGATACAGGCCTTCAACAAACTAGTGGGAGACTTTTCATGAGAAGGGGTCAAGCCCTGTTTCAGCAGCAACAAGCTGAGAGCTCACTGGTTGAAGGGAGGGTGGAACTTGCCTTGGATGGAGGGCTGTTAAGACTGCCTACCAAATGGCGCAAACACTCCATTGGACCAACACTCAGGACCCCCAGTCCCCCAATGGGTGGAAATGGAAAGAGCAGAGGGTCAGGTAGCAGATACAGCCACACTCCTCTTCAGTAAGGAGGGAAATCTCAAAATTGGACATCCCACCATACCTGCATCGGTCACATACTGGAATAAAGCACATGGGAAGATGGGAATGCATCCCAGACCTCTGGACATTGCCCCAATATGGCACAATCTGGACATTCTTATGGGTTGGAAGACGGTCTGGTGGCCCTCCTGGCAGGAAAGAGGTATCCACAAACTCGCACATTTCCTAGACACACCTTACATTAGAATGGCATCCTTTACATCTCTTCAGGAGAAATGGGTACTCCAGAAAGCTGACTTTTGGAAGTTCCTTTAGATAAGGGAGGCTGTGCAGCCACTCCAACATTCATATGCATCCTCACAATTGCCCAATGACATCACTGGGTGGAAGCAGCAGCCCAAGGGCCTTGAGGGAAGGGTATATAGTAAAATACAGGATGCCCTGCCCCCCAGTCAGAGGAATCTAGAACAGCTGGGAGAAAATGCTAGGGTTTCAAACTGGGCAGGACCACTGGGAAAGGGCATGGCGAGACTCACACAGATGATATGAAGATGCTCGTAGCAGACTTATACAGAACAAGATCTCCCATTCCTGGTACCATACCCCCATAGTCTTACACAATGCCAAACTTATTGCGAATGATCAATGTTGGAGGTGCAATAATGCAGGTGGGGACCTGCACCACATCATCTGGGCATGCCCCAATATCCGGAACCTATGGCAGGATATCAACCAGCTGGGCAACAGGATTCTCTATACCCAGTTCCCACTAGACCCACAGTTCTATATCCTGGGGGTTATGCCCCCAGTTCACCACCTATCTCAGCAAGACCTTAGGTGGATGGCTCTCCTGGCCTTGCAAACCAAGAGAGCTATCATCTGTAAATAGAGGACTCAGACAGCACCTATCCTGAAGTCTTTGCATCCTTAGTTTTGCTGGCAGCCCTAGATAAGCTTTCTCATCTTCAAGGCAACATGTCCCACAACTTTCATAACTGATGGAAGCCTTATAGGGATTACCTTGCAGGGGGAGATGGGTAGGTAGTCAGACCGGTCAAACAACACTCATTCTGCTGTCAGCTTTTGTTATCAGTCCATGGCTATCCTAAGGAATCAACCCCAGGCAGGGAGGTCAGACTCCCCTTCCCCCTTTTATTTCGACCCAGAAGCAGAAGGGGTACACCAGGTAGACCGCTAGGTGAGGGAGTAGAGAGACAAAGCTCACTACCAGGTGTTCACCACCGTGTTACCCAAGCATAAACCCAGCTGATGCTATGCTTTCAAGAATGTGTTCTTTGTGTGTATTTTGCTGTTACAGTTGATACCCCTCCCCCAGGTTTGGACCTCAACATGGAAGACTTAGCTGTGGGATCCTACAGGACGCCATGATGCAAAGCCCTAGGACCACAATAGGAGGGAAACCAGCAGTGAACCAGATGGAGTTGTAAGTACTAATCATCACCGCCAAGTTATCGACAGATGAGCCCAATATAGCCACTAACCTACCCCAAGTCAGTTGTTAGTACTACCTATGGCAGTCCCCCCCCCCAGCACTCCATCTACCATGGCTCAGGCCCTAGCCTCCATAGTAGACAGGGAAGATGCATCCATACCAGGGCTCTGCCAATAGGCCCCTAAACCCTGAGGGGATGGGGTGGGGTGTGACAGACAGCACCCAAGTGGCCCTCAGAGTGCCTACAGCCACCTAGCTTAAAGTGTAATAGCTGAGGGCAGCAGGCCGCAACCCAGCTTCCAGGATTAGTATTGGTATATTATGGATTTACGTATAGAACCTGACCCTTATATTTAAGAGTATTAGTGCATGAGTAATATGTAGCCCTCTCTGTATTGTACGATATTTGTGACATGGAGATCTGCAGTGGAGGGCACAGGTTACTGCTGAGGGGCTGCAACTCATGCTACAATCTGTAAACCATGAGGACCTTCTGCTCCTTGTAACCCCTGCAGGGAGGTCATCTTGTCTCTACTGTTACGTACATTTGCCAGTCACAAGTGATAAGTTATAAAGTAAGGAACAGCAAGTCACTCTAAGATAGACTCTGGTATTCTTGTGTTTATGTTTGGTTTGTTTCAGAGGGCCCCCAAGTCTCAGTAAGGAGTGGAGTCGTACTCACTGCAGGATCCTACAGGACACCCAGAAGTACACAACCAAGGATCCTGCCAAGGGACCACCTCTAGATACTCAATCATCTGGCAAAGTAAGTAACCATCACCACTCATTCAACCCTTATAGGGCTTCTTACCCTAGGAAATCTCTCTCTCCACACCAGCCCTTGCTACAAGTCCAGATGACTACCCTCTTAGTTCAGTATACACAGTATGTATGGTTGTATTGTCCTAGTTTTCTGTTTGCTTAAATCTGAACTCTGTAACCAATGGCAGATATACAGTTTCGTTCTTAGGATTGTAAACTTTGAAAATCATTAAAAGAGTTACAAAAAAAAAAACAAAACAAGATCCTGCCCCCAAAAAAGAGGAAAACTGAAGGTGTTTAGAATTTTTTACAAATTATTCTTGATTTGTGACCCCTGGCTGCCATCTGCTGAGGTTTTACTGGAATGCAGTCCCAATGTAAAAGGAAGGGATTGTTCTGTGGGAGGACATTCAGTTAGAGAGCTATCCTACAGCCTGGATTGCAAAACTAATTTTTCATGTCAATCTGCTTTCCCTAACACACTGCGTAACACCATCAGGCCATGACATGCACGCGAACCAATTGTGAGATACAGATCTCCAGCTCATCACAATGTGTCCACCATGTGACAGAACACTGCACCATACCTTCCCAGGCTCCAAGCAGTGATGTGTTCCACCAATCCTTGTGCTGCCCAGCCAGCTCCCAGAGCTAATCTCTGAACCTGACTCGCCGGCAGGGAAACACAGCATGCTACCCTCTGACCCAACAGCTGTCCCTGCACACAACATTTCTCCATAAATTTTAGGTGATTCTATCAACCAATGACAACATGTAATCAATAACTCTGGCAAAAATGTGTACAGTGCAATTATTTATTTAACAGGTCTATTCTTTCAGCATGTCTACACATTATTATATTCCACTTTTCTGGGCATAATTACTTTATTTTTCTTAAAAATGGCAGTTAAATTAATTTTACCAGTTATTCATTTCAGATGGCATCTCTATACCTTAAAGGCACAAATAGGTTTGTACAAATTGAGGTATGGACTTAACAGGTCTGTGCTACTGACAAGGTTTTGTTTAAGTTGGCCCTAGTGCAATAATGTAAGACTGAAAACTGTATTAGGCTGTAGTGCAGGTTCAGCAAATATCACCATGCATGATGTGCTGTGCCACAGTCTCTGGCAGTGGGAGCTGTGGTAGATAAGTGACTGTTCATTTCTGTTGCAGAATGCAGCCGTTTCATTAGCTAATGTATGATATAGCAATGATAACATCACATTCTGAGCATACAGGGGTGTTGGATATAAAAAGAAGAGAAGGAACCAGACTCTATGGATAAACAGAAATATTAATAAAAAATCACCAAAAAGAGGATTTTATGCAATCGTTATAGTTCTATGTAGAGTGCAAGTTCCATGCAAAATTCTGTGGCCGCAGAATTCTAGGGGCCTTGCCTACAGGGCTTGTATTGGCTGCTCACTGTTAATGTCAACGTGGACGGTCATGACAGGTGGTCCTTTGATTTGTGTAGCAGATCATTTGATCTCAGAAACAGCTGTGTGGTTTGACATGGCAGCTGTAGTGGTCTCATTGAGCACAGTTGGGGATTTGGGAGTAGATACTTTCATAGGGTGAAGACTTTGGGAGGGTACAACAGCCTAAGCTAGCACAGCCTGAGGAGAAGCAATATAGGATATACAGTGAAGCCCATCAGGATGAAGTCCAACTCTACAGAATTCTGCAGTAGAGTTACTGCAGCAAACAATGCAGTTTCAATGGGCGTTACAGTAATCCCTTTTCTCATGCAGGAACCTGTGACTCTGTGTTTCAGCCTCATGGGCTTCACTGCACCTGCTGGTTCTGCCTGAGCCAAATTCATTCATTCTCATGGAGGCATCATTCCTCCTCTTCTACAAACAGCTGGAGCAAGGCTGATCGTTTTTCTCTGCTGCTGTAGTTCTAAAAGCTGTTCTTTTCCAGGGCTTTCACAGGGAAAAGGCAAGACATGTGGTCCCATGTCAGCGATAATAGCAGCACACAGTATTTTTTTTTTTTTTTTTTTTTTAAATCGAGACTTGTAGGAGTTGGGCTAGCTTTATCAGGAGCAGTTGCAAGGAGTACATCAGAAGTTCTGAAGATGTCATGTCCATAACTGGCTTTGCCACACGGACCCCAGGTGAGTCAGAGGTGCACCAAACTGCAGACTGTTCCCCAGCCTTCTCAACACGTAAAGCAGGAATTGCTGCACCCAGTACAACTGACAAAAACACCCAAAGTGCAGTGTGGCCCTCCTTGCACCTGCAATTACAAGCCCACTACCAGGAGGGATCAGGTTCTGAATTTCCTCAGACCAAACTATGTCACATAAACTACGCGACCAATTCACTGACACAGTGGTGACTGGGTCATGTGGTCTCTGTGTGACAAAGTATAACCGGTGCAAATATAGTACTACAGCAAGAATCTGTAGAAGCTTCCAAAGTATTCCATGTGGTGTGGGAAGCAGTCTCCTCCTCCCAGGTCCCATGTGTGTCTTCCACACCGGGCACCTCCATCTCCTTGACAGTAAGCAGTAAAGCTCCCTGCAGGAAGAGTATGGGAATTTTATTTAAAAGAGAGAGATGACAGATTAACAACAGGAGTTTCCCTGGTGCACTTGCCAATATTTCCCTTTGCATAAAATCAGTTCAGGCAACTATTCAAAGGTGGAGTGTGGATGTTGTTGTGCAAACTGGCTGCCGCTGCACATCTGCAGTCACTTCACTACCAGTACCTTACTACTTGTAAAATACTTTGGAATGTAGCGTGTAGGAAAAGTACTATATAAATGCCATTCTTCTTCACATGATATCCATTACCCATCCTATGCAGGTGCCTAACCTGTTAGCATTACAATAATCTGGCACTGAATACTATTAGTACATTATGTTTTTCTTTTTACAGAAAACCCTGAAAGCCATATCACAGTCAACATATACTGGAGCACAAGCAAAAAGCGTGAATGAGTTCTCTCAAATAAAAACAGCTAACAACTTCCAGTTGGGCTCTGCCTTCGAATAACAACTACACTGTGCTTTTAACACCAGTTAAAATCTTTGCTTCCCCAAGGATAATCTTTTTATTATTTATTTATTTATTTTTTTATTTTATTTTATTGAAATCTAGGATTACAGATACCTTTGAGCAGGAACTGCTCGTTTACAAAGGTTCCACGTCGAAGGAATGGGGGGGTATACATACATACATACATACAAAGGTCAACATAATAATACATAATTACACAATAACAAGAAGAGACTGAGGCTTAGGAAATTCCAGCAATGCAAAATGTGCCAAATGTTAGGTAGCATGACATAACCAGCCAAGGGCAATCTTGGAAATAAGTACTGCAGGTGAGAGGGAAGGAGGTATGCAGGCAGGAAGGCCATCGTCGGAGGGTGGAGGGTGAGGGTAAGAGCTCTAAAGGGGAAGGAGAGGAGGGATAGAAGTCAGGAAATGCCCCTGGGGAGGAAAGGGAGAGGGGGCAAGGGGGTATGCAGGTAGAAGGAGGCGAAGAAGTATTTATTTAGTTTTAGTTGACCAGGAAAGGAGGACTAGACAATTCTGCCTATTTTCAGCCTTGTCCCTGTGGGAAGATACAGATGAATGCCAACTGATATTGAAACAGATTAAGCTGTTGGTGGTATTTTTAGTGAATTATCGTTATCTCATCCCTCCCTGAATGTTTGGGGTTACTATGGCCACTGTCCAATAGAGCAGGTAAGCAAGCGGAAAGCTGCATTTTCAACTGTTGCCTATGTGGTTCCATAATCAGCCAACGGTGGGGATGGTGCAACGGTATCCTGTGATAAGGGCGTCTGCTATTGAGCGCTTCAAAAAGGGTGACTTAATAGCAGTGCCTGTTCACAGAGCTACTGGATGGGGGGAGCGAATATGGATATAGTGACATCCTGTTGTTATATGCATACGTGTGCGGGGGGTGGAGCGAGCATGCTGTGCGATGGGCGGAAGGGGAGGGAGGGTTTGTGTGGTGTAGTGCAGTGGTGGGTTGCTGAACTGGCCCTGTGGTATGGTGGGTGGGAGGCAGGCTAGGGTTGAGAGGGTGCTGGGTTCGGTTCCAGGCGTGCATTCATTTTGTTGTGCACCTGGCTTAAATTTTTTTCCTTTTGCACTCCGGAGTTGAGAATTTTAGTAGGGAGGTGCAGGGTGGAAAGCTCCTCTGCTGGGGATGCAGAGGGTGCAGCCCCCATAAACAAAAAAATCCAAGTCCCCGACACTCTTTTTGCTCATGCACTGGGGTGTACACCACCAAAACAGATTTTTGGCAATGTACACTCACCCCAATGGCGATCACCTTTTCGCGATCACCATTGTCACATAGAACCAGGGGCAATGGCGTGCCCTACCTCCCCGGGAGCACAGTGTTCCATGTCTGTGATGATGAGCCCACCCTGGAGGACCTCTGGGCATCACACACTTATTACATATTCCTTCTCGTATGTAATAATCATTTTCTTGGCTCCTAGGTCCACTAGAAATCCAGGAAAAGTTTTTCCAATTAATATTTTTACATCTGGTGTAGCTTTCTTACCCCCTTTTTCCCTCCCTCATTCCCTTGTACCTCCTCATCCCCATTCTTCTTGCCCTTTCTCCTGCCCCCTCCCTTCAACTTGCTACCCCCTCTTTTCCAGCTGTTCCCTAGATCCACCTTCTCCCCCTTCATCCCAATGGGTTTTGCACAAAACAACAATCTGCTGTGTCCCATCATTTATCACCAGTTGCACTTGGAGTCTCCAGCCCAATGTTCAAACTAAGTGGCAAAAATAATTTCTAAATTCACACTAGGATCATTAAGACTATTTTTGAGACATCACTATTTCTTTTTGCAGTATTTTTCACAAATATATTGATTCAGAATAGGTTGTGTTATGCAGTGGTATAAAGTGACATTTTATATGTATATATATATATATTTATATTGAATATGATTTTTTTTATGTCGGGACTTCACCAGCCACCATCGGTCCTCTCATGTGATCCCCACACCTCCACCCTGACACGCACAGTCCCGGGACACACCTCACCCCACAAGCACCCTGGCTTTCCCCCAGGGCGGGGCTGCCGGTTCCCCGACCGAACTCTTTACTATAGTACCAGAAGGCACCCAGGTTTTCCCATCAGGGCAGGGCCACCGGTTCCCTGATGGACCGACATATGATACCAAGTGGCGAGGGGTCGCTGGTCGCAGTCTGGGGTCCGGGAGGATGTCATCTCAATGATGGAACCCCAAAGCTTTTTCATTAAAAGACCCCTGAGAGGCAGGATGTGCAATGATGTCCAAGGCAGGACTGCCAACATCTTGCCCACCTCTGACAGAATACAGGCACTGGTCGCTGCTAGCCCTCAGGCTCTGCCAGTGGCCGGTGGTGCACTGGGCACTCAAACTCCTCTTCTCCCAGAGAAGGACAGCTGTCCCTAGGATATTAAATCCTTCTCCCCCAGCAGGCTCTCAGATGCGAGTCGATTTCCAAACCTGAGATGTCGGTGTCATGAGCGGAAACCCTACCGCTGTGTCGGCGGGCCGGCCCTTATAGTCACTTGCACTGTTGTCTCTCCTGCACTTTTTCATGTGTTCTGTTGTATTGCCTACTTAATATTCATGATGTGCACTATGTAAATGTAAGCAAGAACCTGTGTTTCCATCCCGTGATGAAGTCCCGTATGCAAGGCGATACATAAGGGAGACTATCTGCCGCATTGGTTTAATTACTGCAATAAAAAAAATATTTGTTGGCTGCACTGGTCCTGTGAGTGTGTCTGACTTATTCCTCATCTCTTTATACAACTGTGCTACCCCAAGGGTAATCTTTCTGTTATTATTTTTATCTCATTCCACTCACCCCCCCAATGTATGGGGTCAGTGTGGCCACTGACCAGTAAGGCAAGTGATCAAGCAAGCAGTTGCATCCGCAACTTTTGCTAATGTGGCACTATAAATAAGTCAGTGGTGTGGGGTAGGTACAAAGGCTTGGTGGCCAGTGCCTGCAAGCCCTACCACTCTGGCAGCGGAGCCTCCCACCTCTGTGAAGACATGCCCACCATGGGGGAATTCTGAGCACAACATGCTAATTACATGCCACTTGCAGCCCTCTTGTTAGTGCTGCATAAAAATAATCTGAAAACACATATCTCTGTGTCCTGATCCAAGTATTTTTTCATATAAAATGTTTGTACAGTATGTAAATGGCTTAGACAACTGTCAGCTACATTTCATTTCTGCATAATGGAACAGAGACAAATTACTCTCACATACTCAGATGTCCCACTTTACACTGGAGAGCAAAACAGAGTGGCATGCCCTGCCAAATGAACCCATTCCCCTTTACTGTGCTGAAGCAGAAATAAGTTGCACCTGGCTTGTCTAGATCACAAACTTATTAAATGGATTCCCCCATGCACTCAGTGAATGGTAATGAATTCCGCTATCAGGTCACAGCTAATGCGAAATAATATTTATTCATCAGCTAAGTTAAATAATTTAACTTCCCCCCCCCCATGCTGCACTTTTAAAATGATATTTAAAGGCAATATAAGGAAAAATGTTAGGATGAGTCAGTATTCGTCAACATGAGTATTGAAGTGATAATGACTCTAAAGATTCAGAAACACAGATGCTAACAGCTGAAAAAGACCCAATGGCCCACTGAGCTGGTCCCGTACCACCTGCATTTGCACCCCACCTATATGCTGGACTAAAGCTAGTCTACCAATGACCTTGACAGTACTGCGACACTCCCCTCCCTAGTTCACACAGCTGCTTTCCGCAACTGCCCACCCTCCCTCCTCTTGTTTGGACCATCCTCCTTGCCAATCCCACCTTTATTTGAAGTTGGCAGCGAAGGATGGCACAGTGATCATTTCCTCTGGCAATGCATTCTACCTCACTGCCACCATTTCTGTAAAGAAGAATGTTCCTCCTGAAGCATCTCTCCACCAGTTTCCACTGATGACATCTTGTTACCTTGCCCTTGCTTCTTGTGAATAGGGTACTGCTGTCCACTTTATGTATACCCCTTGGGAACTTAAAGGTTTCTATCATGTCCCCCTCCTGGACGCTACTTACAGTAGTAAGACTCTTCAACTCTCTTCCTACTTCTTTCCCTGCAGCCCCTGAATCATCCTCGTGGCTCTCCTCTGAACAGCTTCCAAGGGTACTTCTCATTTTTCAGGTGCAAGCTCCACCAGAACTATACACAATGCAAGCAATACTATCCAGCAGGGTGGGTGGCATTGGGTTATATCAGACCGTCCAGGGGTATAATGAGGCCTGACACCACAGGTGGAGGCCCTTATAGCCCATGGAAGGTCCAGTGTAGCCCACGACACTCACACTGTAGGGTATTTGCCCTTAGAAAATGGTAGCTGGTTAAAATGTTATAAAACAGTTAAAAAATAACAAAAAGTAAAACAATTCTACAGGAAATACAAAAAAAAAATACTGAAAAAAAAAAAAAAACCTGCACTGGGTCAATTGCCAGTAGAGGGTACTGCTGACCATCACAGGGTCAGTTTTTCACAATCAATAACAGCGCAGCAAGATACCGCGCTGTCAAAACAGCGACTACAAATACACCGCTCGGTTAAAACACAGAGTGGTAATAGCCGCGAGGCAAAACAGTAAAATACTGCACCCCCCCCATATTAAAATAATCTCCTTCGGGGGGGCAATTCTGGGATTGGGTGAAATTGAGGAGGGGGTATTGTCAACCGCACAAGAGTGAATGCAAGATTAAAGAAGAAAAAACTCAGCTAATTGGTGACTGGGAGTAGAATCCCAGGCCACAGACACTTCACTGCCCTCCACTGCCAGTGGCTCTACCCACTGAGACACAGCAGTTACTTAGTGGGCTTCCACCCAGTAGAGGGCTGTGCCTCTGCAACCTTGCCTTCCAGGGAACAGCAACAAAATGAAATAGTGAGTGCACTTACGGAAAAAAAAAATCACATTTAAGGCATAACAAGTTGTTTCAAACATTTATTTGAAACATTCAACAGGTAATCCTGATAATGTCCTGGATGGCTAAGCGAAAAAAAAAAAAAACCTTTGCTCCGGTGCGCCGGAATGAAGGCGGCCAGCACCAGCCGTTCTTATGGCCTTGCCCCAGCCCCTCACAGCTGCCCTCATCGGAATTCGGAGCTCGGGACCCGGATCAATCTACAGGGTCTTGCGCCTGAGCGGCGCAGCGGAATCAAGGTGGCCAGCACCAGCCGTTCTTACGGCAGCCACCCGGTCCCTCATAGCAGCCCTCGCCAGAATTCAGAGCTCGGGACCCGGATCCATCTACAGGGTCTTGCGCCTGAGCCGCGCACCGGAATCACGGCGGCCTGCACTCGGTCCCTCACAGCATCCCTCGCCGGAATTCGGAGCTCGGGACCCAGATCCATCTACAGGGTCTTGCCCCTGAGCGGCACAACGGAATCAAGGCGGCCAGCACCAGCCATTCTTACGGCTGCTGCCCTGCCCCTCACAGAAACCCTCAGCAGAATTCGGACCCCGGTACCCAGATCCATCTATAGGTACGACCGATGATCTTTTCCTGGCACCAGCACGGTTGGCTGAACCCGATTGGTGCGTAGTGCTCGCAGGGGGACACTGATTGGTCCGCCCTTTTTCCAGTTACACACCGATTGGTGCACTTCTCCTCATAGACTTAAACAGCAATTCTTGCACAGCCTCTGTCCTTCTAACATCTGCGCGAATTTTTTGTTGCTATTTTCAGCTGCATGTACCCTATCATGTTAATAATTGCAGTTAAGGAGCTGTGTTGTAACTGATTACTGTTTAGAATCCACATATAGTTTATTACTTGGACTTTAGCCTGATTATCTTTTACAGTGTAAGTGTACGAAGTGTAGTCCTAGACTGTTTTCTGCTCTATTCCCTCTACCTGAAGTCTTGAACTGTTTCTGTTATCTATATCTATACCTTCTCCTCTCTATTGTCTCCCTCTCTTGCACTAAAATCTGCCATCTACACCCCTCTCTGAGCTGGTTTACTTTTCGCCCTTTCCGCTCCTCCTGAGACAGCCTTCCCCTCTCTGCTATTATCCATTTTTTGCTTCCCCTCAACATTAGACTTTCTAGCTCCCACACATGCTTTAAGGGAAAACTGCGCTCGAATCTGCTGATTGCTGATACCTGTTCCCGCTTTCACCCTACCTAATGACTGATGTCGCTGGCCATACAATAGTATTTCCTCACCTCTATATAACCCTCTTACTGCTTCAGCCTGTCCTGGCTGCCTTTCCCTTCCCATATATAATCTTGCACTGCAGGCATCTCCCTTACACTTACATACACTCATATAATCTAATTTCATGGCTTGCTCCCCTCTTCCTCACTTACCAACCTTTTCCTTAATGACACCCCCTGCTCTCTGTGGTTATTTCTTCCTTTCGTATTACCTGTTTTTGTTTTTGTGTACCTTGTTCTGTTCATATGATAAGTCACCTGATAATTTATTGTCCAAGGTCCTCTCTATTCATTGCATAGGTGGGCACCTATGAACTTATGAATGGTCTGCGCTGCATGTTTCTGATATATTGTATCCACTTTAACTTATGGGGCCGGATATTCAAAAGGGTTGCGCCATGCGCAATAGGGTTGTGCATGCGCAAGCCCGAAAGTGTGCCATTCTGCAATATTCAGCAGGAGGCAGTTGTGCCACTGAAAACAGGCTGAGCAACAGCGCAATGCAAATGAAGGCATGCACAACCGAAGGGGGTGGATCCATGCATAAAGAGCGCAATGCGATATTCAAAGACTTGCGCAATGCGCAATAGCGGAACAGCCGGAAGTTGCGCCCCAGCGGAAATGAGCCAAAATAAAAAGGCTCAAGGAAGAGGCACAAGAACGCCGACAGGAAGACACATGAGGCAGAGAGACAGAGAAGGCCAGAGCAACAAACAGTGCAGGCCAGGGAGTGCACAGGACAGAAGAGGGGCAAGGGAAGGTGTATGGGGCCACAGAGTGCAGAGGCCAGTAGGTGTACCAGGTGCAGTGGAGGTAGCAGTCAGGACAGCGGGGGTAACAGAGCAACATCAGCCGGAGGGGTGGTCACAAGCCAGGGAGATGGACAGTGCCAGCTTCCACATGGAAGCTGTAATGAGGGGGGTGAGAATGCATGCTGCAGGGGGACGTGGCCATGGAAGGGCCCGTCGGCGGTACGCCCCCAACAGGCAGTACCATGCCCGCATCAGCTTTGAGCTGTACACAGATGTAGAGATCGTGGGCCGGTACCACCTGAACAGGGCAATACTGAGACGGCTCTGTGAGCTGTGCAGTGATGTGATGCAGGCACCCTCACGACGGAGTCACGCTCTGTCGGTGGAGACCAAGGTGACAGCCTGCATGTGCCTGCTCGCCACGGGCACCTTCCAGAGGCCGACAGGGGACACCACAGGCATCACACAGTCGGCCACATCACGCATCCTCACCCAATTCCTCAGCGCACTGCTGCCACATGCTGCGGAGACATCCATTTCCCCAGCACCATGGCAGGCGTACAGCAAACATGCAGGAGTTCAACAGGGTAGCCCGTATGCCTGGCGTGCTAGGGGCCATAGACTGCACCCATGTGGCCATACACCGCCACCCTGGCCCGATGGGGCTGTATAGGAACAGGAAGGGCTATTCCAGTGTCAACTGCCAGGTGGTGTGTGATGCCACTGGGCGCATAATCAATGTCTGTGCCACACACCATGGCGGAGCACATGATGCCTTTATATGGTATCAATCCGCACTGTGCCATCGATTCGAGAGTGGGGACGTCCCCACAGGCCATCTAGTGGGTGAGTACGCATGTAGAAATTGCAAGGGTGGGAATGCCACAGGTGCTATGGTAGTGGCACACAGGGATATTGGCAATATGGACCTGAACATGATACTTATCTCCACCATCTCCACACAGGTGACAGCGGATACCCACTCCGTCCCTGGCTGCTCACACCATACCGGCGCCCCATGACCCCATCGCAGCAACGCTATAATGAGGCGCATGCCGCAACACACAACATCATCGAACGGGTGTTTGGGATGCTCAAGGCATGCTTCTGATGCCTAGACACCTCCGGCGGTGCCCTACAGTACAGCCCCTCAAAGGCCTGTGGGATATTCCTGGCCTGTTGTATCCTGCACAACATGGCCAAAGACTGTGGGATAGCCATTCAGGTCGAGGAGGGGGACAGCGATGGGGACACCAGCGGCGCCGGTGATGATGGTGATGAGCAGCCCCCCCTTGGACGGCGGGACCCCTGACTGATCCGGCAGGCCCAGCTGCACCGGACACCATCACGGAGGAGCATTATGCATGACACAGGTAAGTCAAGGGGCCATGTGCAACCAACACTGTCCTGGCACAACCCACAGGCACACAGAGTAACACACCAGGGGTGCATGACGGCAAGGGGAGTGGAAGGGACCAGGCACACAAACACACCATCAGGGAGGGGCGAACAGTCATATGGACACACACACACACACACACACACCAGGCACAAAGCATACATGGGCAGGTGCACAGCAGAGCAGGAACAGACATGGCAAACACACAGATCCACAGACCACACCAACCACCTGTACTGTCCAAGTACGTGTGTCAGATGCTGGGCACCCTTACACCTTGGTGTACAGTACAATGCAGGCATCATCATGCACACGCACCTGTGGACAGTCGGGATGGTGTGCAGGTGGATCCATATGTCAGCGTGATGTGCAGGGCACCCCCAGTGCACTGCCCACCATGACGCACAGTGCACAGGGCAGCACCAGACAGGGCCTGCACTGGGAGACAGGTCAGTCATGTTGCACTGTTCCACGGCCACCGCGGATGCGTGGGCAGCCCCGCCGTGACCCAACAGCACTGGAAGGCTGAGCAGGGGCCACATGGGGTGGCACCGATGGACTACCAGGGGGTCCCACTGTGCGATCGTGACCTTGTCCACAGTGGGGTCTGTAGTATGCCAAACATACCTGCACCAGGGGTGCTTGGGATGCCCACAGCAGAACCCGGCGTCAACAGGCTTGGTGTCGCATGACGCCGGGAATGGGGAGTGGAGAGCGTACTGTGTGGGGTGCGCAGTACAGGAGCACCTGCTTGTGTGACCAGTGCAGCCACGATAGCGAACAATGCCTGGGTCTGCCTGGCAATGGCGGCGGTCACATCCATCCACATATGGACCATCTCTGCATGGTCCAGAGCACAGTCCCTGCTGTGCCACTCCACAGCCACACACAGTGCCTTCACGGACGTTGCAACCCACCTTTGCTGCTGTACTGATTCCCGCAGCAGGCGGGTGTGCTCTTCAAATGGGTACTCTGCCACAACGGCATCCTGTCCCCCAGGGTATGGAAGGTCCTGATGCTCAACACCCCTTGAGGGTGGGCGCTGTTCACCAGGACCAGGAATGGGCATATCAAAGGGCGGTGGGCATGTGCCACCGCTGGACACTGTACCCCCAGACCTGGTGGGTGACTGCTGCTGCTGCCCCCTCCAACCGCTGTGCCCCAGGGACCACTCGTTCCACTGCTGTGGCCGCAACAGTGCCAGACACCTGCACAGCCACTGGTGCTGCCCCACCGGTGCTGACAGGCACAGCCTGGGACTGTGCCGACATGCTGGCACACACGTTGGAACCAGCTAGGCCCAGGGGCACGTGCTGGCCTGCTGTGTGTCCATCATGGGACACACACATGTCACGCCCATTGCAGTCCTTGCATCATCAATGGTGCAGGTACGTGCGCTGCCACAGTCACAGCGCTGGCATGCTTGCATGCCAGACTGCTGGAGACACAGGCGCACCGCCCACACCCAACTCACCAACACCAGAGTTGGCAGCCCGGCATGCATGCTGGTGCAGTGCATGCTGGCTGGTGACAGAGGTGGATGGACCCTCCTCCACGTCCAGCAGGTCTTCCTCACTGCCTGGACCCACCACCACCATCCCCTGAAGATGAACAGGATCTGTAACAGAAAGAGAGGACATGTGAGTGCATGTGAACAACCTTCCCCCCCAACACCACCACCATGTCATACCGTGCAGTGATGGGCTTCCACCTGTCTGGAATCCACCTCCTGGTACGCCCTCAATAGCACTCCGCTGCATTGATGCAGCCAGTCAGTCCTCAGCCGGGGTCAGCTCCACCACTGCTGGCTGGCCCCGCCAGTGCCAGCACGTGCCGCCCTGAGGGCTGCCACCTTCTCCTTCACCCTCCTGCAGTCTGTCCCCATCTTCTTTTTGCATTCCTGCACAGAGCGCTGGTGGCTTCCGTGCAGGTTCACTGCCCGAGCTACCCCCTCCCATGCAGCCACACAGGCCTGAGGGGTGCCCCTCCGTCCACTCAGTAGTGGCTTCTCCTCCAGGTAGGCCTGGAAGAGGGCCTCTGTCTCCACCGTGGTGAAGTTGGGCCTCCTCCTCCGCCCACCATCCTCACCCTCACCTTGGCTCTGCTTGGTCATGGCGATCTGTATGGGTGGAAGTGGACACCTGTCACTGTGCAGTCTACAGTGTTATCCCATGACCATTGTCCAGAACATCACACAGCATGCAACCCACCTCTCACCTGCAGTAACCGAATCTGGCCAGCGCAGCCCAATGTCGCACATTTATAGCACAATGCATGCAAATTAGCAGTGGAGCAACTGTAATGAGATGCAAATCGCGCCACTGCGCCTTTGAATGGCTGATCAGATGATTTGCATGTGTCGGCTGAATATAGCGCCGTTGCGCTTTGCGCAATACGGTTGAGCCGGCTGATCCAATGGCGCAGATCTGTGACTGTGTGGTACACTGCATTGCGCATGCCCAGGTAGCTTACACAGGCATCTGCCGCGCTGATGACGTGCTGTGCGCAATCAGCGATTCAGGCCATGGCCACCATTGTGCCAGTGGCACTACAGCACTGGGCACCATATGGCGCTGTGGCACTACTGCGCAATAGTCCACTGTGGCACTGGCACGCAGGTGATCAGTCGCACAGGATGCGTAGACGTCAGATGGCGCTGTGCGTGACCTTGCGTCATAGACCCCTGACCTGGTGTCCGACCTTTGCCCCCTGGCGCTGTTCGGCTGCCATGTGTATGGCTCTGTTGCGCTGTTTGGTGACAGCGCTATGTGAACCGACGGCGCTATATGAACAGTGCGATTGGAACCTATGGTGGTCTATTGCGCAACATTTCCACGTGGGGTTGCCGCGCTGCAGGGCGCCATATTGCCTACTGTACAACCGCAATTATGGCATGCAGGAGAGCTCCCCAGTGGAGTCAGGTGGAGGTGGCCAACCTGGTGGCCCTGGTTGAGCCCCACTTTGAGGCACTGCTTGGTGATCAGACCCTCACCATGGCCCGCACCCATGTGTAGCTGTGGGTGGCCACTGACCTGGTGAGGGTCACAGGGCGGTGCCGGTCTGCGGAGCAGTGCAGGCACAGATTTAGTGACCTCCGCAGGAGGGAGCCGGACGTGCTGCAATGCCTCAGGTCATGTGCCATGAGGGGCATTGTGCCTAGGCCAGGTGGGTGTACCATCTATGCACCTGCATTCTCCATAGGGGTGTGACCGTGTTTTGGTGGCGGTTCATGGGGGATGGCTCTGCCATGGTTGGCTGTGTCAGTGTGTGCAGGTGTGAGATGCATGGGTCTGGCTGTGTGGGCAGGCACACTCACTGGGGCAGGGGGCAGTCTGCTTTGGGGTCACACTGATGTTTTTCTCAACATTTGTCACCCCCAGACCTGGCGGAGAGGATGCAGGCCCAGGCTGAGGAGGCCATGGCAGGGCCCAGGTGGCGGACGGAGGAGGCATGAGGTGGGCCACAGCGCAGCAGTAGCAGCAGCAGCAGCCACAGCTGCTTGATGAGTGTGAGTATCATACATCATGGATGCTGTGCATGCTGGAGGGGTGGGCATGACCACCAGCCATGGACAACACAACCATGCACAACACAGGTGACAGTCATCACTGTCCAGTGTCACTGCATGTCTGTGTGTGCGTCACTGGTGGTCCATGCATGCACTGGGCACATGGCTGTGGAACTGGCATCCCACCACGTTGCCACGTCACTTGACAGCCTTGTTTGTGCTGTGATGGACATGGGCAGTGTGTGTGTGTGCAGTGGTGCACATAGCTGGTGCTGCCTGGTTGGGCGTGTCATGTGCATGGTCACTGTGTGTGGGTGCATACCATCACAGGTGCGGGGAACTAGGCTATATGCCTTGCAGGATGGGTGGTGTTCAGGGTTGTGGACAGTCACAGCCATTGACTGTGTTCCCTTTTCCTAGGTCTCAGCATCCTACGCCGGATGGACCGTGCCCTCCAGCGGCTGACGAGGGTGTCAGTCGCGACACATGACCTCCTCAGGGACATCCAGCGCCATGGGGTCAGGTGACACCGGAGGAGACGGGAACAGCAACAGGCAGCAGGAGACCAGCCTGCCAGGCGCTGAATGTGCTTCCCCTTCCCACTTCACCCATCCCTCCCACCCTGCCTTCCCTCTCCCAGTTGTTCACCTCTACCCTTACCCACCCTACCTTGCACCCCTACCCCCGTCTTGTACATATCTGTATATAGTTGTGTTATTGGTCTTGGTGTTGTACATATCTTTTTCCAATATATATATATATATTTTGTTATGAATACTGTGGTGGTCTCCGATTTGCAGCTGGCTATGGTTGCTCAGTTGCAGTGGTGTGCATGCCATCTGGGGTGGTATGGTCCTGGGTATGTGTGTGTGTGTGTGTGTGTGTGTGTGTGCATGGGGAGGTGTCTCTGGTGTGGGAGTGACTTTCAGTCGGTCTTGCCATCTGCTGCCGCCCACTGCTGGGTGCCCAGGGTGGGTCTGGCTAGTATGGTTCTGTGCTACACGAGGTTGCAGTGTGCCGGGGGGATGCATGGTGTTTACTGCAGTGACAGTCACTGCACATGGGTGGTGTCTTGGGGTCACGTGCAGGGTGTGCTGTGCAGAAGGGGGCTGATGCACTGTGGTTGTCGACCTCTTGTGTGGGAGTCTCAGCCTGCCAGTGGTTGTGCTGGGGCTCATGGCCCTGCTGTGCTTTGTTAGCTTGTCCCCATGGGCCAGTGGATCATCCATCCTCCTCCCCAGTGATGCTGTGCTTGGGATGTGCGGATGTATTGTTGGTTCTGCAGTGTGTTCCTGTGCCCATGTGGAATGGCTGGTGGTGGGCCCCAGCCTGCCTCCCTGGTTGTGCAGTTCCATTGCTCTGCTGGGGGGCTCTGCTGCGCTATGGCACCTCTGGACTGCTCAGCTGGGCTAGCCTTGTTGCACTATGGCGCATCATTTCTGCTCGCTTCCCTTCCTGGTTGCGTATGGCGCGGTTTGTGCAATATTCAGACGTTGGCTGCTTGCGCAGTTTGTCTTGCTCCATGTTTGAATATCGTGTCTGTTGCGCATATGCGCAATTGACTTGTGCTTGCTCCTGCTGTTGCACACTTTTTGGGCGCAGTTTGAATATCCGGCCCATGGTATGTAAAGCGCTTTACTTTGTGTGTTCTGATATATTGTATCATCTTTAACTCATTGTATGTAAAGCACTTATAATTTGTTATCCTGTTAGGTTTCTGCATGTCTGTATTCTCCTGGGTCGTGCCTGAAAATAGTCATTATACAATGGGCATGAAAACAGAACGTAAATACTGTATCCTGATTGGCTGACTGGTACCCCCCTCCCATTGTAAATCCTAGCATCACCCCACAGGAAGAGGTGCCAGTTGCCAGTCAGTCGAATCAGTAAGCCCACCTGAAATCACTCCAAGCAACAGAAATCCACAACTGCTAAACTCATGAATCACCGCTAAACGGCTATCTCTCATGACTGCTGCTCTGCTTCCATTCCCATACGCAAACGGTAAACCGCCCTTCAAACCACAACACTTTTTTTTTTTAAACACTCTTTTGCCCGAGACACTTGCCTGATAGAACCCCTTTTTCAGAAACCTTTTCCGGGCTAAAATGGCTATCCTCTCAGATCTGTCTCCTAACATATTCACCCTCCATTACAACACTGCCCCAGAGACCTAATACTGACAACGTCATCTCCACAGTTGAAATTCCACATTACCCTTTGACCTTACCTGCTCCAGCAGGCTGAGACTCAAAACAAACCACATCTAAAATCGCAAAAAATACACTACTCGCTTTCTTCATTTCAATACCAAAAACAGCAACAGGAAAAAATGTGTATCTCCTTTCAATTAACTAAAGAAAACGGAGCTACAACAAATGCTCAGCACACTCGAAAACAGCACTCAGGAACTCCACAATGAAAGCCAGCATGCACGTCTTCCACTTTCGGTGGCATTCTCACCATGGGACCAGACTCATCCTGCACAAAGTGATAGCGCACTATCCCATCATACAAGCAACAACGCAATGCACTATTTTCTGTGCCTTACAAACACTTTCACTATTCTATTGAAAATAAAAGAAGTAAAAAAATAAAAATCACTAACCCCCAAAAAATTAAACATACAATTCCAACATTGTATAATAGCAATATCCCACTCGAGGGTGTTGGTGATGCCAGGATTTACCCACCCCTGGGGGTGTTGTTGGTCACTCGGCTACGCCTCATGACCGAACAACACCCCAGGGCATGGGTAAATCCTGGCATCACCAACACCCTCTCATGGTATATTACTTAATTCTATAGCTAGTGCACTTACCCGGTTAACAAAAGCTAAATAAAAATCCTTGGCTTGCCCTACCCTGCCTCAGTAATCGTTGTCTTTGTCCTAACTAACAATCACCCCCAACCCCCGCTGATGATCTGCCACCAGCTTCCCGGCCCGAACTCTCTCCCAGCCTGTATATTTATTGTGCTTCTTTCCTCTTCCTCTTAGGGTCTTGCATCTGAGTGGCGCACTGGAATCAAGGCGGTCAGCACCAGCCAGTCTTACAGCCACTGCCTGGCCCCTCACAGCAGCCCTCACTGGAATTCGGAGCTCAGGACCCGGATCCACCTACAGGTACGACCACTGATCTTTTCCTGGAGCCAGCACGGTTGGCTGAACCTGATTGGTGCAGTGCACTCGCAGGGGAACACTGATTGGTCCGCCCGCATTCCTGCTTCACATCTATTGGTGCGCCCATCCCCATAGACTTAAACAGCAATTCCTGCTCTGCCTCTATCCCCCTAAGTTCTGCTCAAATTGTTTTGTTTTTATTTTCAGCTGCCTGTACCTACCATGTTAATAATTGCAGTTAAGGAGCTGTGTTTTAACTGATTACTGTTTAGAATCCATGTATAGCTTATGGCTTGGACTTTAGCCTGATTACCTTTTACAGTGTACGAAGTGTAGTCCTAGACTGTTTTCTGCTCTATTCCCTCTACCTGAAGTCCTGAACTGTTTCTGTTATCTATCTATCTATACTGTCTCCTCTGTACTGTCTCCCTTTCTTGCACTAAAATCTGCCATCTACACCCCTCTCTATCTGAGCTGGTTTACTTTTCACCCTTTCCTCTCCTCCTGAGACAGCTCTCCCCCCTCTGCTATTATCCATTTTTTCCTTCCCCTCTCTGCCCATTATCCTTGGTTTGCCCTACACTGCATCTCTAATCGTTGTCTTTGTCCTAACTAAGAGTCACCCCCACCACCTGCTGATGACCTGCCACCAGCTTCCCACCTCTGAACTCTCTCTCTCAGGTGCAAGGCCCCCTTAGGGCCTTGCACCTGAGCAGCGCACCGGAATCATGGTGGCCAGCACCAGCCGTTCTTACAGCCACCGCCAGGCCCCTCACAGCAACCCTCACTGGAATTCGGAGCTCGGGACCCGGATCCATCTACAGGTATGACCACTGATCATTTCCTGGAGCCAGCACGGTCAGCTGAACCTGATTGGTGTGGTGCACTCGCAGAGGAACACTGATTGGTCCGCCCGCTTTCCAACTACACACCGAATGGTGTGCCCATCCCCATAGACTTGAACAGCAATTTCTGCACTGCCTCTGTTCCCCTAAGTTCTGTTCTAATTTTTTTTGGTTTTATTTTCAGCTGCCTGTACCTACCATGTTAATAACTGCAGTTAAGGAGCTGTGTAGTAACTGATTACTGCTTAGAATCCACGTATGGTTTATGGCTTGGACTTTAGCCTGATTACTTTTTACAGTGTACGTAGTGTAGTCCTAGACTGTTTTCTGCTCTATTCCCTCTACCTGAAGTCTTGGACTGTTTCTGTTATCTCTCTATACCTTCTCCTCTCTACTGTCTCCCTCTCTTGCACTAAAATCTGTCATCTACACCCCTCTCTATCTGAGCTGGTTTACTTTTCATCCTTTCTTCTTCTCCTGAGACAGCCCTCCCCCCTCTACTATTATCCATTTTTTCCTTCCCCACTCTGTCCATTATCCTTGGCTTGCCCTACCCTACCTCTCTAATCGTTGTCTTTGTCCTAACTAACAATGACCCCCACCCCCCGGTGACAATCTGCCACCAGCTTCCCGCCCCTGAACTCTCTCCCAGCCTGTATATTTATGCTGCTTCTTTCCTCTTCCCTTAGGTTCTTGTGCCTGAAGGGCACCCTGGAATCAAGGAGGCCAGCACCAGCCAGTCTTACAGCCACTGCCCGGTCCCTCACAGCAGCCCTTGCCAGAATTTGGAGCTCGGGACCCAGATCTATGTACAGGTATGACCGCTGATCTTTTCCTAGAGCCAGCACAGTCGGCTGAACCTGATTGGTGCGGCGCACTCACAGGGGAACACTGATTGGTCCGCCCACTTTCCAGCTACACACCGATTAGTGTACCCATCCCCATAGACATAAACTGCAATTCCCGAACTGCCTCTGTCCCCCTTCAGTTCTGCTCGAATGTTTTTTTATTTTCAGCTGCCTGTACCTACCATGTTAATAACTGCAGTTAATGAGCTGTGTTGGACTGATTACTGTTTAGAATCCACGTATAGTTTATTGCTTGGATTTTAGCCTGATTACCTTTTACAGTGTACGAAGTGTAGTCCTAGACTGTTTTCTGCTCTGTTTCTTCTACCTGAAGTCCTGAACTATTTCTGTTTTCTATCTATCTATACTGTCGCCTCTGTACTGTCTCCCTTTCTTGCACTAAAATCTGCCATCTACACCCCTCTCTATCTGAGCTGGTTTAATTTTCGCCCTTTCCTCTCCTGCTGAGACAGCTCTCCCCCCTCTGCTATTATTCATTTTTATGTTTGCTTGCACGCATGTGCAAGAAACATAGTGCCATCATCCGAGTTTTCGGATGTGTGGCACCCGTCTTCCAATTCAGTCAGTGTGTTTGCAGGGGCAGCCGCAGTTCTCCAATGAATGCTGCAGCTGTCTATGACAGCAGTTGAAAATGTAGTGCCATACAGTTGAAAGGGAGAGCTCTGCTTCAGTGAGCAGCGGTCCCCCCACACACACACACATGTACGCACGCACACATGCATATTGCGTGCTCATGCGCTCCCCCCCAACGCACACACTGTATGGCCAATGAGGGTGCCCAGTCCTCTGTCAGCTCTGCTATGCTCCCCCAAAGGTGCCACGCTGGGAGCCCACTCCAGCATGGCAAAAATTGTTATGGCCGAGGGGTGCTCAATTCCTGCTGACTCCAGGCCCCCACCAAACAGCTTTCCAGCTGCCACACTGGGAGCCCACCCCAGCGTGGCAAAAGTCCCGCATCACCTTCCTAAGAAAAACAAACCTGTAAACTAAAAAAAGTTCCCTCGGTGGTCTCCCTGCCCACCCGTGCTGACCCTCTGCGCACTGTGCCTCCCTACACCCCCCTCACCCCATACTTACCTCTGGAGTCTGGCGCGATGATCTTCGGGGGACCAGGAACACGTCTGTACTCTTCAAAGCCGACCGCGAACTGAGAAAATGCCAGTAAGCTGTATAATGCCATAAATAGGGTTTTTTTCAACTTTGATGCATATCTCAGGCATTTTTGGGAATTTTGGCACCAAATTTTCAACATGGGGTTTTTGGGACCCCTCCTCGTGAATTCTGAACTGTCATGGCGTTAATCGGCCCAAAGGGTGATTTCGCGGTCACTGTGCAAAATCACCTTTCGGGACCGATTGACAAAACAACAGTGCCAGTGTTCATAAGGTGGGCTATCAGAAAGCCTATGTTGCAAATTTGGTGAAAAGATTCCTAAAAATGACCGTTTTAGGAGCGTGTATTGCGCAGCTCCTACGCACGCTCGTAAGTTTGTGAATTTTTAATATTTCCACTCCAGATTTTCAACACTGCCATTTTACCACACCTCCTTATAAGCAGTACAGCTGTCATTTTCCACATGTCACCCAATATGTGTTTCCGTGCATGTAGCGCACAATGGCGCAGTCGGTGTGCGCAATCAATGTTTGGGACAGATTAAGAAAATCACAGTGACACTGTTCATGATCAGAGGTCTTAAAATGGCTATGTTGAAAATTTAGTGAAAAAATTCCCCAAAATTACTGTTTTAGGAGTGCACGTTGCGCAGTTCCTACGCACGCTCGCAAGTTTGCTAATTTTTAATATTTGCACACCAGATTTTCAACATTGCCATTTTACCACACTTCCTTATGAGCAGTACAACTGCCATTTTTCACATCTCACCCAAAATGTGTTTCCACACATATAGCGCACAATGGTGCAGTCGGGCAGTAAAGCAATGTTTGGGACAGATTAAGAAAATCACAGTGACACTGTTCATGAGCAAAGGTCTTAAATGGCTATGTTGAAAATTTGGTGACAAAAGTCCATAAAATGACTGTGTTACCAGTGAACATTGCGCAGTTTCCTTGTAAGTTCATGAATTTGTAATATTTTCAGTCCAGATTTTCACCCCTGGCATTTTTCCACATTTCCTTATGAACAGTACAACTGTCATTTTTCACAACATGGCTGAAATATCTTTTCACACTTTCAGCGAAAAAATGCGTGGTCGCTGTGGGAAATCATTGTTCGTGACAGATAAAGAATATCACAGTGTCACTGTTCATAATCAGAGGTTCCAAAATGCCTGTGTTGACAATCTGGTATAAAAAATCCCCAAACTGATTGTATTATGGGTGTGCGTTGCACAGTTTCTACGCACACTCGTGACTTCACCATTTTTTTTTGTTATATTTTCACTGCAGATTTTCAACATTGCCATTTTTTACACCTCCCCATGAACAGTACAGCTGTCATTTTTCACATCCTGTTTGGAATGTGTTTTTGCACCTGTGGCGCCAAATGCCGTAGTCGCTGCGCAAAAGCAGCTTTTGGCTAACAAACTGATATTGCCACTGTTCATAAGGTGGGGGGTCACACAAAAAATCTTGTTGAAAATTTGGAGTAAAAATACCAACAAATGCCTGAGGCGTAGTGTTTCCGACCATAACGCCCCACCCTGTAGAGAATGACTGGCATCAGGGCTGTGACTTGGGATTTTTGCCTGCAGTGCTCATACCATTCCACCCCCACCCACACCCTGCAGCCAGTGACAGGCATCGAGGTGTGCCTTGGACTCTTCGGCCCCAAAGTTCACCCCATTCTCCAATACCACACCCATCTCACCATATTTCCTAATGGAATGGAGTACGCATAAGGGCCAAAGACCCCAAGGCGCACCGTGACACTTGTCGGTGCCTGCAGGGTAGGGTGTGGTGAAATGGCGTGGCTGTTATGCCTGACGACCCAAAGGCACACCACAATGCAAGTCACTATCTGCAGGGTGGTGATGGGGTTGGCTTCAGTTCAATACTTCACTGCCATTCCTATTATGCAGCTCAGTAACTCGTACACTACCAATGCCAATGCCAGCAAGCAAACATTCGGCATTGACAAATGCTTGTTTCCTTCCCCACTCTGCCATTATCCTTGCCTTGCCCTACCCTGCCTCTCTAATCGTCATCTTTGTCCCAACAAACAATCACACCCACCCCCCGCTGACGATCTGCTGCCAGATTCCTGCCCCTGAACTCTCTCCCAGCCTGTATATTTATTCTGCTTCTTTCCTCTTCCTCTTAGGGTCTTGGGCCTGAGCAGCACACCTGAATCAAGGCAGCCAGCACCAGCCATTCTTATGGCCGCCGCCCAGCCCCTCCCAGCATCTTTTACCAGAATTTGGAACTCGGGACCCGGAACCATCTACAAGTATGACCGTTGATCTTTTCCTGCAGTCAGCATGGTCGGCTGGCCCCGATTGGTGTGGCGCACTCGCAGGGGGACACTGATTGGTCCGCCCGCTTTCCAGCTACACACCGATTGGTGCACCCGTCCCCATAGACTTAAACAGCAATTCCTGCACTGCCTCTGTCCCCCTAACTTCTGCACAGATTTTTTTGTTTTTATTTTCAGCTGCCTGTACCTACCATGTTAATAATTGTATTTAACGAGCTGTGTAGTAACTTATTACTGTTTAGAATCCCCATACAGTTTATTACTTGGACTTTAGCATGATTACCTTTTACAGTGTATGAAGTGTAGTCCTAGACTGTTTTCTGCTCTATCCCCACTACCTGAAGTCCTGAACTGTTTCTGTTATCTATCTATCTATCTATCTATCTATCTATCTATCTATCTATCTATCTATCTATCTATCTGTCTATCTCTCTGTCTGTCTATACCTTCTCCTCTCTATTGTCTCCCTCTCTTGCACTAAAATCTACCATCTACACCCCTCTCTATCGAGCTGGTTTACTTTTCGCCCTTTACTGTCCTCTTGCGACAGCCCTCCCCCCTCCTCTGCTATTATCCACTTTTTCCTTCTCCACTCTGCCCATTATCCTTGGTTTGCCCTCCCCTGCCTCTCTAATCATTGTCTTTGTTGTAACAATCACCCCCACCCCCAGTTGATGATCTGCCGCCAGCTTTCTACCTCTGAACTTTCTCCCAGCCTGTATATTTATTCTGCTTCTTTCCTCTTCCTCTTAGGATCTTGTGCCTGAGTGACACACCTGAATCAAGGTGGCCAGCAGCAGCCGTTCTTACGGCCGTCGCCCAGCCCCTCACAGTAGCCCTCACCGGAATTCACAGTTTGGGACCCAGATCCATCTACAGGTACGACAGCTGATCTTTTCCTGGAGCCAGCATGGTCAGCTGAACCCAATTGGTGTGGTGCACTCGCAGGGGGACACGGATTGGTCCGCCCGCTTTCCAGCTACACACCGATTGGTGCGCCCATCCCCATATTCTTAAACAGCAATTCCTGCACTGCTTCTCTTCCCCCTAAGCTCTGCTCAAATTTTTTTGTTTTTATTTTCAGCTGTCTGTACCTACCATGTTAATAATTGCAGTTAAGGAGCTGTGTAATAGCTGATTACTGTTTAGAATCCACGTATAGTTTATTGCTTGGACTTTAGCCTGATTAACTTTTACAGTGTATGAAGTGTAGTCCTAGATTGTTTTCTGCTCTCTTCCCTCTACCCGAAGTCCTGAACTGTTTTTTTACTCTATCTATCTATCTATACCTTCTCCTATCTATTGTCTCCCTGTCTTGCACTAAAATCTGCCACCTACACCCCTCTCTGTCTGAGCTGGTTAACATTTCACCCATTACTCTTCTCCTGAGACAGCTCTCCCTCCTCTGCTATTATCCATTTTTTCCTTCCCCACTCTGCCCATTATCCTTGGCTTGCCCTACCCTGCCTCTCTAATCGTTGTCTTTGTCCTAACAATCAACCCCCCCCGCTGATGATCTGCCGCCAGCTACCCGCCCCAAACTCTCTCCCAGCCTGTATATTTATTCTGCTTCTTTCCTCTTCCTCTTAGGGTCTTATGCCTGAGCGGTGCACCTGAATCAAGGCGGCCAGCACCAGCCATTCTTACGGCCGCCGCCCGGCACCTCACTGCAGCCCTCACCGGAATTCAGAGCTCGGGACCCGGATCCATCTATAGGAACGACCGCTGATCTTTTCCTGGAGCCAGCACTGTCGGCAGGACCCGATTGTTGTGGTGCACTTGCAGGGGGACACTGATTGGTCTGCCCACTTTCCTGCTACACACCAATTGGTGCACCCATCCTCATAGACTTAAACAGCAATTCCTGCACTGCCTCTGTCCCCCTAACTTCTGCTCGAATTTTTTGTTTTTATTTTTAGCTGCCTGTATTTACCACGTTAATAATTGCATTTAAGGAGCTGTGTTGTAACGTATTACTGTTTAGAATTCACATATAGTTTATTGCTTGGACTTTTAGCCTGATTACCTTTTACAGTGTATGAAGTATAGTCCTAGACTGTTTCCTGCTCTATTCCCTCTACCTAAAGTCCTATACTGTTTTTGTTATCTGTCTATCTATCTATCTATCTATCTATCTATCTATCTATCTATCTATCTATCTATCTATCTATCCCTTCTCCTCTCTATTGTATCCCTCTCTTACACTAAAATCTACTGTCTACCCTCCTCTCTATCTGATCTGGTTTACTTTTCACCCTTTACTCTCCTTTGAGACAGCCCTCCCCCGTCTGCTATTATCCATTTTTTCCTTCCTCACTCTGCTCATTATCCTTGGCTTGCCCTTCCCTGCCTCTCTACTCATCGTCTTTGTCCTAACTAACAATCACCCCAACCCCCTGCTGACAATCTGCAGCCAGCTTCCCACCCCTGAACTTTCTCCCAGCCTGTATATTTATTCTGCTTCTTTCCTCTTCCTCTTAGGGTCTTGCACCTGAGCGGCGCACTGGAATCAAGACGGTCAGCACCAGCCATTCTTACGGCCGCCGCCCGGCCCCTCACAGCAGCCCTCACCGGAATTCAGAGCTCGGGACCCGGATCCATCTGCAGGTATGATTGCTGATCTTTTCCTGGAGCCAGCACAGTCGGCTGAACAAGATTGGTGCGGCGCGCTCGCAGGGGGACACTGATTGGTCCACCCGCTTTCCAGCTACACGCCAATTGGTGCACCCGTTCCCATAGACTTAAACAGCAATTCCTGCACTGCCTCTATCCCCCTAAGCTCTGCTCAGATTTTTTTGTTTTTATTTTCAGCTGTCTGTACCTACCATGTTAATAATTGCAGTTAAGGAGCTGTGTAATAACTGATTACTGTTTAGAATCCACGTATAGTTTATTGCTTGGACTGTAACCTGATTATCTTTTACAGTGTATGAAGTGTAGTCCTAGATTGTTTTCTGTTCTCTTCCCTCTACCTGAAATCCTGAACTGTTTCTTTAATGTATCTATCTATCTATCTATCTATCTATCTATCTATCTATCTATCTATCTATCTATCTATCCAGGGCCAGGATTAAGCCTTTGGGGGGCCTGGGGCACTTGACCTCTGGGGGCCCATGCATATGCAGTGATTATGACAGGTCAAAATCCCGAATCAATCTAGGGGGGTCCGGGGGCATGCTCCCCCTGTAAAATTTGAAAAAATGGTTGAAAATGGTGCATTTTAGGGGGTTTCCTTACTGTTTTCTTATTTTTTTTCTACTGTAAAAAGTGACACTTTATGTTGTGTACTTGTCATTGCCTCAAATCATATATTGTATGCTTCCATATTCACATATCTGGATAGTGCAAATTTGTATGTACTTTCAGGATATGAATATGTAAACATACATTGATTACTACTACAGATATATTTGCATTACCATAGTATGTTTCTTGGCGGGGGGCTCAGGCTGAAAACTAAAGCAAGTGAGACAGTGTAGGGTAAGGGCTGTTCAAACTTTGGGGAGGTCTGGTGGTGAGGCTTGAGTCTGGAAGGTGTGCACTACTCCCTTCACAAAAGAAAGGGTCATACAAGAGCTTATTAAGCTCAGGGTGGACAAGGTAATGGGGCTTGACGGCATACATCCCAAGGCACTAAAGGAGCTAAGGGTGGAGCTAAGTGAGACATTATTGGAACTGTATTGCAACCCTCCCAGGTATACCCGAAAACAGACATCTGCACACCTAGTGCACGTCCCTGAAAACCAAAGACAAAATACAAATTTATGTTTTTCCAAGCCCCCCCCGTCTCTCTGAAGGTATAATGTCAGACTGCAGTGCACCTTCTCTGCAATGGGCACTCCAATTCTTCGTGGGATAGATGTGGAAAGGAGCAGGTCTGAGGGGAAAACCGTGGGGCTAAGGTTGAGAGGCACTCTACATCTCCTCGAAAACAGCTGCTAGTGTCTTTATAGACTATCACATCTAAACATTAATGCATGCATAAGTTAACTATTCTGATGTAAAATCAGTTAACGGTTTACAGACCCCTTTGTAAAAGAGGCAGTTTGTGCTGGTGGTTAGAGCACAGTGGGAATGGGGACTAGAAGAGCACATATTCAAATCCCAACCCCACAGCCAGTATACTCACTGTCTATAATATGACCCTGAGCAGATCACTTAACCCCCAGTGCCCCAGTCATTCACCCAGCTGTAGTAACGTGTGGAGACTGAAAACAAATGGTTGCATCTCAGCTGGTTTACCACAGGTACATTGTACAGCAGCTTGTAATATTAAACATAATAAAAAGTAGGACAATTTAAGACACTTTAAAAAAACTGAGTGATAATGCTACGGTTTATTAATTATCACAGAGTTTCTATTTTCCTTGTGATCATTTTATTGGTACCAGGTATCTGCATATGCCGTCAAGTTAACCTTTTTATTTTTTCTAGTGTTTTACTGTTCAGGGTTGTTTACTTTTTACCAGACTGATGGCCATTGGGTGGCACCAACAGCTCCGATGTTTGATTCCTGGCCACAGGAAAAGAATCTTGTGACTGCCTGGACAGAGCAAAGATTTTTGCGGTGATACATCTAACCCAGCGCTTAGTTTTGCAATTGTTGTTCATGCTTCGCTTTCTCATTTTTCTAAGTGCTAAATAATTTGTTATAATACCTCAGTCAGGGTACTTAGGAAACGAGAAGCATGAATCACTTACATTATTGGCCGTCTCAGTAAAATTATCCTCTAACATGCCATTCTAGCTGCTACTACTCCTCGAAGTCCGATCCCCCTGTTTTCCCACTCTGGCATCAAAATCGATAGTTTTTGAATAGTTTTCATAGGCCCCCTGCCTCCTCCACCAAACCGAACAACAGTCAACATCCCCCCATATGTTTCACTCAGGGCGTTTGAGCTGTGGTCCTGGGTCTGGCTAGATACACTGGGTGTCTGGGTCGGTTGCGGGTAAAACGCTGATCATAAAAAAAAAAAAAAAAACCGCAAAGTGGTGAAAGTTTGAATTAACCTCAAGAATAGTGCCATGCCAGTAGTGCAATAGTTCGACCCCTTCCATTCGGGTCAGTCAGTCCTTGGCAGGCTGCTTCCACTTGGCCCCACGGTGGGCGGTTTGCTCCTGACCTCAGCTGAGTCTCTGGCTTTTTTCTTTTGGACTGTTCATTCACTCCTCCTCCCCTTGTGAGTCACGGCTCTCTTGTTCAACTCTGCCCAGTCCCCACTCAGCATATCACCGGTGACCCGTCCTAACCATCCAGGCCCGACTCCCGGGTCCCGAGTCCCAACTTCCAAGTCTGTCCCTCCTGAGTCTTGACAACATCACACACATTAGTTTGCTTTATTGCTTAGATTTGCTCCCCACTTGCTTTCTTAAGTATCTGTGTGTGTGACTTTTCTGAAAGTGCAATTTGTGCAAACACAGTTTTTTTCCAATATGCTGCGAGTCGCGAGACAAGACTAGCTAGACAGTTGGTTGGAGAAAACGGAACCCACGTCTGCTCTCCTCTAAAGATCCAACAACACTGCAGCGGCAACGATGCAGCATGTGCTAACATGCGCAGTGAAGTGCCAGTGGCATATAAACCAGATGACTTGACTTCTGCATACCATGTGACCCCCCCCCATTCTCTAAGTCTCAGGGGTGACACTACTGGCAAAAACATGAACAGCATGGGCCAGAAGTAAGTAACTTAAAGCAGCAGCCAGCAGGCGCACTTAACAGGTTCACTACATGTATTTATTGCATGCATGCAAGGCCATTTCGGGGGAACCCCCTATGGTGGGGGGCCTGGGGCATTTGCTCCATTTGCCCCCTTCTTAATCCGGGCCTGTATCTATCTATCTATCTATCTATCTATCTATCTATCTATCTATCTATCTATCTATCTATCTATCCATCTATACCTTCTCCTATCTAATGTCTCCCTCTCTTACACTAAAATCTACCATCTACACCCCTCTCTATCGAGCTGGTTTACTTTTTGCCCTTTAATCTCCTCTTGAGACAGCCCCCCCCGCTATTATTCATTTTTTCCTTCCCCACTCTGCCCATTATCATTGGCTTGCCCTCCTCTGCCTCTCTAATCATTGTCTTTGTTGTAACAATCACCCCCAACCCCGTTGACGATCTGCCGTCAGCTTCCCAATCCTGAACTTTCTCCCAGCCTGTATATTTATTCTGCTTCTTTCCTCTTCCTCTTAGGATCTTGTGCCTGAGTGGCACACCTGAATCAAGTCGGCCAGCACCAGCCGTTCTTACAGCCGCCGCCCGACCCCTCACAGCAGCCCTCACCGGAATTCGCAACTCGGGACCCGGATCCATCTACAGGTACGACAGCTGATCTTTTCCTGGAGCCAGCAAGGTCAGCTGAACCCAAGTTGGTGCGGTGCGCTCGCAGGGAGACACTGATTTATCCGCCCGCTTTCCAGCTACACACCAATTGGTGCGCCCATCCCCATAGACTTAAACAGCAATTCCTACACTGCTTCTGTCCCCCTAAGCTCTGCTCAAATTTTTTTGTTTTTATTTTCAGCTGTCTGTACCTACCATGTTAATAATTGCAGTTAAGGAGCTGTGTAATAACTTATTACTGTTTAGAATCCACGTATAGTTTATTGCTTGGACTTTAGCCTGATTAAATTTTACAGTGTATGAAGTGTAGTCCTAGATTGTTTTCTGCTCTCTTCCCTCTACCTGAAGTCCTGAACTGTTTCTTTAATCTATCTATCTATCTATCTATCTATCTATCTATCTATCTATCTATCTATCTATCTATCTATCTATACCTTCTCCTATCTATTGTCTCCCTCTCTTACACTAAAATCTACCATCTACACTCCTCTCTATCTGAGCTGGTTTACTTTTCGCCCTTTAGTTTCCTCTTGAGACAGCCCTCCCCCCCCCCGCAATTATCCATTTTTTCCTTCCCCACTCTGCCCATTATCCTTGGCTTGCCCTTCCCTGCCTCTCTAATCATCGTCTTTGTCCTAACTAACAATCACCCACAACCCCCTGCTGATGATCTGCCACCAGCTTCCACCCCTGAACTCTCTTCCAGCCTGTATATTTATTCTGCTTCTTTCCTCTTCCCCTTAGAGTCTTGCCTGTAAATGTACCAGAATCAGTGGCCAGCACCAGCTGTTCTTTGCGCTCCGACCCTCCCAGCAGCCCTCACTGGAATTCAGAGCTTGGGATCTGGATCCATCTACCGGTATGACTGCTGATCTTTTCCTGGTGCCAGTACTGTTGGGTGAACCCGATTGGTGCGGCACGCTTGCAGGGAGACACTGATTGGTCCGTCCGCTTTCCAGCTACACACCAATTGGTGCGCCCATCCCCATGGACTTGAACAGCAATTCCTGCACTGCCTCTGTCCCCCTTACGTCTGCTCGAATTTTAATTTTTTTATTTTCAGCTACCTGTACCTACTATGTTAACAATTGCAGTTAAGAAGCTGTGTTTTAAAGGTGGGGGGGGGGATCAGTTAAGGACCTTAATTGTTTCCATTTACATTTTTCTAGATTAAAAGATGCTCCTGATACTTTTCCATATTCTGAACTTACTGTATGTGTAGGGCTGTTTCTACCGATCTTCCATCTTTCAATAGCAAACATATATTGTCTGCAAAAGCTAGTACTTTTTTTTTGAATAGGAGTGTTTCTGATTTGTACTGGGCTTAATTGTGAAGAATGCTCAACTTTACACAACAGTGGGTCAGTGCAAAATGTATAAAGCAAGGTGCTTAGGGGGCATCCTTGCCTTACCCCTTTTTTTGTTGAAATCATAGGACCACCTTATCCATTGGTTGCTGGGATAACTACCACCCCCTTATAGAGGCATATTAGCCATTGTATGAATACTCTTGGGATACTGTACATTTCCAAGGTGAGCCATAAAAACTCATGATTCACAGAATCAAAGGCTTTGTATTTGTCTAATGAGATTAAATAGCCTTGAGCAATATCTCTAGGGCCTCTTTCTACTACTTCTCTAAGAAATATGAGATGATAAGATATTTGCTGTTCAGGGACAGTACATGCTTGTATAGGACTGATTAGATCCTGTGAAACTTGGAGAAGCCTATTATTTGATATTTTAGCTAAGATTTTAAAATCAGTATTCAGTGTACTGATAGGCCTCAAATTAAGTATATTCCTTTTCTCTTCTTTTTTATGTAAATAAATTAAGGCTCCTTGCCTTATACTGTAGGAGTTTTCTTCTGTAGTAAGTATATAATTAAACACCATAACTAGCTTTGTTTTCATTAGGGGTCCTAAAAATTTATAAATTTCATTGCAGTAGAATTATTTGTAGGGCAGAGATAACATAGAGAATAATGGCCGGGAATCAGGTGTTAAACACGTTGTAATCACCTCGAGTGGTTGCTAGGGCATGTAAACTCGAGAGCGTAGCTCGAGAGGTTTACTTCAGCCCGTAGGCAACCACTTAGAGGTGATTTCCAACGTATACACCTGATTCATAGACATTATTTTATAGTGTATGGGTAAAAACTTTTGTAAAATAAATACTGAATGCTTTGCTCTTACCATACATCGACGATTGAGGCTTTGAGATGTTTTACCATGGCAAGATTTTATTTGTTTACATACAGAGAAATACACAGAGAAATTAAGATCAAATATATTCTCGGTATAGGCATTTTAAAAAGCAGACAATCAACGGAATACCAGGTTCAAATTATGAAAGAAATCCGGTTGGTTGATGATGGTCACCTGGTGTAAGCGACGCGGCGTTGCGTCTTGTCTGAGGCCCAAACAAACATGACCACATGCGTGCAGGTTGCGATTCAACAGAAAATATCTACAAGGGGAACAGAAAATTAATGATGATATGCATCAGCAGCTAGTAGTAGGTTATGCTTTTTTTACGCTGTGATTTTTAGCATGTAATTCCGCCATTGTAATCGGCTCTGACAGTTAACTACCACTAATGTGATTTTTGAATTTTTTTACCGTAAATGGCGTTCGTGATTTGTGGGGCTAGAATACTGTGCAAGTCATTATTCTTTCTTGGTATGTCTCTGCTTGGACATTCCAAAGAGTGGTTAACAACTTTCTGACATTCTGAACAGTGGATAACAAGGATTTGCTGCTGCTGATTATGATGGTTAATAAGGGCTCCCCATACATTACATGTTGTATTTTAGTTTCAGAGATATTCAATATTAACGTTTGAGCTTTGGTCTCTGAAAAGAAAGGTAGCACAATGTCAGAGAAAAACTGTTCAGAATCACCTTGTGGCTGGGTAGGATTCTGAAATAACTCTGTTGTGTACTGGGTGACTATCTTTTGGATATAATTTTTTCCTTTCTGCAAATTGTTTTGGGTATCAAACAAGCCCTCTGTATTTTTCTTTTGAACTGTATGGGAAGAACTCTCATGTGAACAGATAGATGAAAAGCTGCCTGGGGTATTAAAAGATTGCTGGAGTTCTAGGGTTTCAGCTTATTTTTTAAGATACTGAAAAATGTCTTGCCGTGTTTTATTTATCTGTTGTGTGTAGTCTAGTTTAGTCTCATATGCCATGGACATCACTTTCTCCAATGTGTTCTATAATGTAAGTATTGAATATACTCTTTCTGCCTCAGTGATTTGCTTAAAACTTTAAGTAGGTGAATAAGGTCATGTTTAGTATCCTCCCACCATAAAAGTGGGTTTTCATAACATATTGTAGCAGATTTTCTGGCCAAAATTTTTTTTTATAATTCTTGAAGCACAAATGAGTGATTTAGTAGTGAGGAATTTGCCTTCCATAGCCCTAAATAGCCATATAATTTGTAGAGTATCTGCCAACCTTATTTGTAAATGATAATGGTCCATAAATTCAGTAAGTAAGTAATAATACCCGACAGGGTGGGTATTATTGGGATATAACGGACCGCCCAAGGGCATAATGAGGCCCGACGCTGCAGGCAGAGGGCCTTATAGCCCTTGGAAGGTCTGTTATATCCTATAACACCCACCCTGGAGGGTATTATTATTACACTTAGATAATGGTATTTTAGTAGACATTTTTATAAAATAATGATTTAATTTAAAAAAAAGAGAAATATTAGTAAAAATGCAGAGAAATGCCTGGTTATGTAAAATAGTCCATGTTGTGCCACTAGAGGGTGCTTAATCCCCATTTATCTGTCTGAATCATGTGGCTACATATGGTTTCATTTGTGAGATAGTCTGGAGCGAGAGGCGGCAGTGTAGAGCGGGAATGGTGGTGTCTTCTCTGACACAGGATTCTGCAATACGGAAGTCAGACGATGACCTACAGAGACAGAAAGAAAGAAGGTACTTTGTTTTGTTTAAAAACCGAAACGGAGGAGCGGGAGTATCATTCTACTTGTTGCTAGTGATCGATTAGTGGTGCTGGGATTTTTCCTTTTTTCAGGATGTTAATAGTGAGTGGTTTCGAGCTTGGCTGTGTGTGGGTGTTGATAGTAAAACATATCGACTATCGTTGTGTGTGGACAGGGATATCAGGAGGTGATGGGTACTGCAGGGGGAACTTGTTAGTCAGCGGATCATTCTTAAGAAATTACAGCCCAGGTGGCAGGCTGTTTCAGCCAATGAGGAAGTGAGTTTCAGTTTACCCATTATCTGATTTGTAATTTGGCATAGTCAGTATTGAAGTCCATAGATAGGAATATGAAATCAATACAAGCAGCTAAACACCCTTTTTGGAAAATAGGGTCATTTTTCCCAGTAGCTGCATAGTAACCATCAATGAGTTTAGCAGTTTTAATAAGTTTTACTAAAAGAAATTGTATCACAATATAACTGTTTTGTTTTTGTATTTTGACCCATCTTTTAGAGAAAGGCTGCAATTAAAATCCCCCCAAAAATAATAGGATGGGATGAGAAAAGATAAGGCTGAACTATTTTAAAAGTTCCACTTTTTCAGCTTTGGATTGTGGACTAAATATGTTTATGATGCGGAAAAGTGAATTTTCTGTTTTTGTGCCTAGTAGTAAGGCCCTGCCTGGAACCAAATCTATAATTGTTTTCACCTGCACTGGTATGTTTGCAAAAAGAACACCTAGGCCTGAGCAAGTGCTGGTGTCAAGGGACCAAAAAGATGGCCCCTGGTACCAAGTTCTTTTAGCTTTAAAAAGTTTTGTGAAATATGTAGCCTAATGTCTTGGAGAAGATAAATAGTTTCCTTTTTAGTCTGCAAACAGGAAAAAATGGTTTTCCATCTAACCTCTTTTTTTAAACTATTGACATTTATAGTTTCACTGTGCAAAGACCTAGGCATTTAGTGATATAGATTCAGCAGTTGGGTGAGGTTATGGCCTTTTCCCTGTTTTGACGTGTTTTTTCTTTACTTTTGCTTTTTTTTGGTTTTTCCTTCTCTTTTTCAGGGATTTCTTCAGGTTCAGAAATATAACAGGATGACTCAGATACTCCGTCTTCCTCCTGGAGGACTTCAAACCAGTTGAAGGTTTCAACAGTTACATTTTTTCGCAGTTTAGAACTAGGGTGACCCCAATTTAGCTTTCTTCTTGTGGCTAAACGTGTTTCCCTATGGGCTGGAACGGGGGGGGGCGCATAGTCTGGGCTGCCTCAACCTTTTCTCTGTTTTCAGCCTGAGTGGAAGGAGATTCATTAATAATCTGACTTTCTTCAGTTTCCATGAAGGAGGATGTAAGGACATTGATACCATCTGTTCCCAGATCTGGAGAGGGGCCTGAAATGTTTAAAGAGAAAGGGGTCTCTTTTCTGAGGACTGGGGATCATCCTGCATTGGGTTCTTATCTGTCTGCTGGAGGTTCTGTTCTACTTTTAGGTTGGGAACCAGGCTAGAAGGATTTTTTTTGGGGGGGGGGGGTCCCTTGTCCTGGATCTAGAGGAATTCATTCATGACCTTTGAGATAAATTGATGAATAAATGTTGTTCTGCACCATCGTCTTGCCCAGAAAGATTATGTGCTGCCCAAGGGCAACTCTGGTAAAAGTGTCCTTTCTCTTCACACAGGCTACATATACTTTAATTATTACATCAATCAATCAATCAAAATCTTTATTTATCCAGGAGGACATCATTGAGCAAGCTCATTTGCAAGGTGGACCTGCATTACACAAGGTCAAATAACAATACAAATTATATACAATTAATATAACAGAAAATTAAAGTATACAACAATGCAGGAGAACCTGCCTCACATATCTATCATATAATGAATAATACTGAATTCAGGTAATATATACATGGGTAGTATGCATGAAGAGGAAAAGGCATGTTTTAGACAAAAGTAGAAGAGGCTGGGGGAGTGCTGCTGAAGAAAGGTAATACATTGGCAGTTTCCAAAACATATATATTACGATAAAGGCGGCGGTGTAAGGAGGTGGCTGACGAGGGGAAGGGGTTTGAGGTTGGGATAATGTGACCGGGGGGGGGGTTATGTTGACAGGCTGGGGGATAAGCAGGTGTGCAGGTGTTTAAGGGAGGTCTGAGGATGTTAGATTGGTAAGAAAAGCAGGAGCAAGTTGTGTGAAGTGGAGTAGGGGGTATGAGAGGAGTAGGCATGAGCGAACTATGGTCGTTTGAAGCAATTACAGGCTTCTGTGATATATTTTGCATACAAAGTCTTGAATACAGCAAGACTGACAGGAGACTTTAATTTCAGAGATTTCTGAAGCTCATTTCATAACGCTGGCAGTACAAAACCTACGGCAGTTCTCCCAAAGCGCGTTGCAGCCCTGGGCACTTTTAGAGACAGCAGGGAACAACTTCTTACAGCATAAGTTCCAGGCACACTGGGAGGCAGCCAATCAGCAATATACTGCGGAAGTTTACCAATAATAGCACTGTATGTCCAATAGGCCATATTCCTGTTGCATCTATACTATAAAGAGGTCCATCCCACAGCTGCATATAAGAGGCAGTGGTGGGTGGAGAAGAGGAGACAAGTAACGAAGCGCAGGGCTCTGTGATATAGTTACACTGGTATGCTTGAGCCCATTACAGGTGTTGCACCTCAGCTTGTCGTAAATGCTGCTTAGGTTCTCTGTTGACCCACACTTATGACAGGAACCTTTGGTTGGCCAGGATAAAAGAGCACTCCCCGGTCCCTACCTTTAACAAGCATTTGTCAATGCAGAATGTTGTCTTGCTGGGGTTGGCATTGGTACCGCAGGAGTTAGAGAGATGCATAATAGGAATGGCAGTGAAGTATGGAACCAACGTCAACCCCACCCCACCCACCCTGCAGAGACCGACAGGCATTGGGGTGTGCCTTTGTCATCAGCCATAATGGTCATGCCATTTCACCTCACCCTACCCTGCAGACACTGACAAGTGTTGAGGTGTTCCTTGGGATGTTCGGGTTTTACACTCACCATATTGCACAATGAAAAATGCTGAGATGGGTGCAGTATAGGAGAATGGGGTGAACTTTGGGGCCGAACAGCCCAAGGCACACCTCGATGCCTGTCACTGGCTGCACAGTGGGGATGGAATGGCATGAGCATTACTGTCGACAATCCCTAGGCACACCCATGATGCCTGTCAGTCCCTACAGGGTAGGGCATTATAGTTGGAAACCCTAATGCCCTGGGCGTTTCTTGGTATTTTCACTCCACGGTTTCAACATGGGCTTTTTGTGATCCCACTGCATGAACAGTGACAGTACCAGTTCGTTAGCCGAAAGGTGATTTTGCACAGTGACTGTGCCATTTGGCATCACAGGTGTGAAAACAGGCTGCACTGTTCATAAGGTGGTGTGCAAAAATGACAATGTTAAAAATCTCAAGTAAAAATATAAAAAATTGGTGAAGTTACGAGCTTGCATGGGAACTACGCAACACACGCTCATAACATAAAACTGTGCAATGCATTTTGGGGAATTTTTTCACCAAATCTGTAACATGGACTTTCTGGGACCTCTACTTATGAACACTGTCACTGTGATTTTCTTACTCTGTCCCGAACGTTGATTTTGCACAGCGACCGTGCCGTTGAGCACCACATGTGCAAAAACACATTTTGGGCCAGATGTGAAAAATGACAGCTGTACTGATCATAAGGAGGTGTAGAAAAATGGCAATGTTGAAACTCTGGAGTGAAAATATTAAAAATTCTCGAAGATACGAGTGTGTGTGGGAACTGTGCAACACACACTCATAGCACAGTCATTTTTTTGGAATTGTTTCACCAAATTTGCAACATAGGCTTTTTAGGAACCTACTTCTTGAACAGTGACACTGTTGTTTTGTTAATCAGTCCCAAAAGGTGATTCCATGCAGTGACTGCAAAATCACTTTTGTGGACCGAATAACGAAATGACAGTGACTGAGTTCATGAGGTGGGGTCCCAAGAACCCCATGTTGAAAATTTGGGACCAAAACTCCCAAAAATGACTAAGATATCACTCTAAATTTACCCCCCCCCCATTTATGCCATTATACAGCTTACCAGCATTTCTCAGTTCGCGGTCGGCTTTGAAGAGTGCAGACATGTTCCCTGTCCACCGAAGATCGTCATGTTGGACTTCGGAGGTAAGTATGGGGTGAGGGAGGTTTGGGGAGGTGGGGTGCACAGAGGGTGGGTACAGTTGGGGGAGGGGACCCGACGGCTAGGGACCGTTTCCTTTGTTTCAGGTAAAGAAAAAAAAAAAGCAAAGACATCGCAGGAATTTTTTTTTTTTGCAGGTTTGCTTTGCGCAGACTGGGGTGGGCTCTCAGTGTGCCACCTGTGTTTTTAGGAAGGGGGGACTGAAGCTGATGGGGATTGAGTCCTCCATCATCAAAGAAAACATGTTTGGGGGGCATGATGCTGAGGGGGATTGGGCCCCCCCTCGGCAAATATATTCAAACAAGGGGAACATTATGCCAACGGGAATTGGGCTCCTCCATCGGCAGATAAACTGGGGAAGGGGCATGCCGACAGGGGTATTGGGCACCCCTGACATCGGCTTTTATGGGGACTGTAAGAGGTGGATGGCGATAGCCGCTGCCATGTTTACTGAAATGTTACACCAGGCAAGGCACGCCCTGCAATGACAGGTCACTCCCTCACTGCAGCGGCAAATTTGTTTCAAGTTGGTGGCATGCTTTTCAACTACTGTCATAGACAGCATGCTGTTTAATTCATGCCACAGAGCCCAGCCTGAAAAAGCAATGGTGCTACTGAGCACAACACGACCGCACCTCCTAAATCTGCTATTCCAAGCTACCACTATATGTTGCTTGCGCGTGCGCAAGACAACATAAAAAACTATTTGGCAAGTATTGAATAACTGTTGAGGTGGATTTTAGCATATCCTTTACTCTCCAATCCCCTGTCCAGATATGTTCCGAATCAAAGATTGCTTCAGGATCTCCTAACACTGGACACCTTTGCTTTAACCAGTATACTAAATCAGTAATACTCACTCGTTCATTTGTAAAAAGTATTGTTATATTTCTACTGCTAGTTTGGTCTGGGGAATTATGTCAAAAGGGGCCCACAGAGGGGTTTGCGTTACCTTGTGGTACTTTACCCAAAACCTTTCGAGATCTGCCTGAGTTTTGAAACTAACATCGAACACCGATTCCCCTGACACATGAATCAAGGCATAAATCTCATTTGAAAAGAACCTAAGTGAGTCTTTTAATAATGTTTTAGCCACATATCTTCTGTCTGGATGTTCCTCCATACCTCCTTTATAATGTAGTCTTACAGCATTATGGCATTTTGCTGGAAACATAGGTTCATGAAATAAAGAAGCATATGGCCTTTGTGTGGACCAATACTGTTTTTTCTAGCTATAGGGGCCCTTTCTGTAGAGCTGGTAGAAGGCAGAGGGCTCCTGTGGGTAACCGGTTGTGCATTGTCTGCTGGAAGTTTTTTTGGTTTCCCCGGGGGATTTTTATACAGTGCAAGTTCTGTGTGTTGTGTGAGCTGCTGCTGTTCTGGTAAAGTAATGTCATCTGAGTTGTGTTCATTTGTAACATCCATGCCCATTCTAATTGGGGATGGTCCCGACTTCCATGCACCTGTTTCTTTTGAATGCTCCCACCCTACAGCTGTGAACCTTGCTTCTACCGACCATACTGGCTTTTCATGAGTTGAATACCATTCTCCAGAGGCTCATTTTAGGCCAAGTGAACTTTAAAGTCAGTGTCAGGCGGTGCCTTTGATGTTTGCATGTCATCGCCCATCAGCTGAGCCAGCTTGTCAGTTTGGCATTCTCCTGTGTCAGTCTGTGGTGCAATTTTTTACATGCTGTTCTCCGGATATAATGCCTGGTGTGCAGGTAGAGAAATTTTTCTCCTTGGTTTTGTTTTGGGACTATATTTAGGGCCAGTGGGTGAAACAGTTGTAGATTGCCTTGGTGTGGAAGTATTTTTTCCTTCTTGTAAAACGTTGTTCATACTGATGTCCATTTCTATTGGAACTTCTTCTGAATCATGCACAATTTCCACAGGAATACCTTCTTCGGTTTCTTGTGATGTTGAGGAAAGGGAGGAGACCCGCTCCCTTATCTCCATAGCATCATCCTCATCCATCATCACAGTGATACAAAATCACACATGCCCCCAAATGCAAAGCATCATGGGTTGCATATGCAAATCACCACAGAATATTATGCAGGTTCAACTTTAAGCAGAAATGCATGGTGCCGAAAGGCCTCATACACAGTGTGCAAAGGGTGCCAACAGAAGACATAGACACATGTTTCGTCCTACTAGGACTCATCAGTATGCTTCGTCTGTTTGACACCCCAGTGGAATGAACCAGCTACCCTAAGATGGCCTATCTGGGTTATGTTGTGGTGAACCCAATTAAAACAAAAAAACAATTTAAAAGACAAAGAACCTCTATGTGCAAGCACTGAGGCAATGGTTACCCCAAAGGGCACATCACATCACATCACAGTGGATATCTTGGAACTCAAAATGGCCAAGGGTTCCCCTACTGCAAGAGTAGGGGAATCTTTTATTGAGAAATCAAAACAAAATAATACAGATAGAAAATTTCAATCATCAAAAGACAACAGATTCAAACTGTCAGCTGGAAATTTTACACAGTACTTTACACATTTCATCAATTACCTAAACAATTATTAAGCAGGAGAAAAAAAAAGAGAGCCACATTTAGTAAAGTAGATTTCTAAGAGGTAAAAAAAAAATCCAGAACAGAAAAAAACCTTTGTGTACATATTGTTCTGTTTGTATTATACAGGTATCTACATTCATCCAATGTTATCCTTTATAAAAGGTATTGAGTTTCATCTAGTCACCCATACTGAACATGGGCAGTGTGATTTATCATACAAATATTGTGGCACTAATTCATTTTCCAAAAGCTGAATCACTCGTACAGGTGTGAGCACTAGCTGTTGAAATAGTAGTTTACATCTAGTTTGCCACAGAAAGAATTTAATATAGTGAAAAATGAGTCTAACCGTACAAAGATCCAGTTCCAGAAATTGTAAAGTAAAGCCTCCTACTAATTTGTTGTAAGTAATATACGGCCATCTTAAGTCTTTATATGTCTGTGACAACAAGTGCCAAAACTCCACTGCAAATGGACAGGTAATAAAAAAATGTTCCATTGTTTCCACAACAGAGCTACATGAATTTCTGGGGCATATTCTTTCTGTTATGCTTTTATGTTTTGCATTCTCTTTGACACTAAGCCGTCCATGACAGTTTAACCATACACTATCTCACATTTGGGGGGGAGGGGTTCTTAAACTTTTCAAGGTCTGTAAAATTATAGAATGATGTAGATCTGGTATACCTCCATGGGTAGGTGTAATTGTAAAGACTTGATAGTCTGATAAACTATTTTGCGTGATATGCCAACTGTCTGTTGGGGGACTAATTTCCATTTTCTCAATTTTGTGGACACAGGTTTGAAAAATAGTGGAGCTGTACGAAATGTAACAGGAAGAACCAAAAGTGTTGTCCAACATTCAAAAAATGGGCCATACCATGAAGTAGCAAAAACTGTCCATAGCACAGGGGAGGGAGCAGCTAGGTTCCAAATATTGGTACTGAAAAAAATACTATAAAAATGTAGTACTGAATTTAATAAAGCTAGCCCCACTTTTTGTAGTGGCAAATACAGAATTTCACATTTAGTGGGGTTCAATCGGCTGTCCCAAATGGTTTGCAAAAACTAAACCCAGTAATGTTACTTCTAATGTGTGTGGAATTGGGTATATCATACTTAAATACAAAAAGGTGGGGAAAAAATGTTTCAATAATGACACTTTCTTTCTTTATAGTCTGTTGCCAAGTCTTCCAAAGTGCAACTTTCTGTTTACCATGATCCAATTTTTTTTAGACCAGTTTAGTAGTGAATTATCCCCCCAATCAAATTTAAGCCCCAATATAGGCAGAACATCACTAGATATGGGAATACCCTGGATATCATTCAGTAGTGCAGTAGAAGGACATAGAACATATCTTCTACTTTTACCCTTATTAATGGAGGCTCCTGCTGTATGTGAATAAGCCTGTATCAGAGCCAAAGTGTGTTCCCCTGAAATCTGATCTGCCACAAAAAGGCAGACATCATTTGCATATGCTGCCACTTTAACTTCCAATGAACCTGCCCCAGGACGAATTCCCCTAATAAGATCTGACTGTTGTAGACATCTCAGTAAAGGGTCTAGGCTATAAATGTATAATAGAGGGCTCATCAGACATTCCCTGCCAGACCCCTCTATGAATAGGAACTTAGGATCCAAAATATTGGATTTCATACAGAAAACTTAAGCAAGTCAAGAAGGCAAAGCCCATATAGACTTCCCCCACAATTCAGAGGTGGTAACATGCATCACCAACTTTGACAAAAAACCTATCCAATCTATTCTTAAATATCTCCAGACTATCAGCATCCATCACCTCCTGTGGCAGTCTATTCCACATCCTAATTGCTCTTCACTTGAAACCATTCCTTCTCAATTCAGTCCTACTCTTTTCTTCCCTCAATTGTCTATTATGTACTCTCAAATGATATGCATTTACCTTCATCTGCAATCCCAGTCCCAATTTAAGATCATCATCCCCTAAAGCCTTATATAACAATAAATCTCCCCTTGCCCTTCTATTAATGAATTATCACAATCCCAACTTATCAAGTCTATCCTTATACGAGATCCCCTGACAACCCAAAGCTAGTCTGGTAAATGTTCTCTGGGGCCTCTTCATTAATTTAATATGCTTAATGGGGAAAGGGCAAGAGACAGTGCAATAGTCCAAGATGGGTCTAACCATTGTCTTGTACATTGACAACAGAACCTCCCTATTTCTTGATTGAAACCCCCTTCTTATACAATTTACCAGCTGCATAGCTTTATTTAAGCAATAAGGCATGACCAGGGGTTATGTTAATGGTCTGTTAACCACCCTCTAGGGATGTAATGTGGCATGAGGCATAGCCAAGTGCCACATGCCCCTGGAGGGTGATTAACTGACCATTAACATAACCCCTTGGAGTGCCTTATTGCTATTATAATAAAAAAAATGTAAACAGTGTTAATCCTTGTTCAGCATATGGTTAAGCTCTACATGTATGTTAATAAAAGATTAACATAAGGCTATTAGAATGTTTACAGCCAATCAGAAAGCTACATTTATCAGACCCTTTTTACAATTGAAGTTATTCTACTGTGGGCACCATTTTTTAGGTCATTTTGAATACAAACCCCTAAGTCTTTTTTACAATCTGAAACCTTCAAACTAAGACCCTGCATGTAATACGTCTGCTGAATATTATGTCTACTAAAGTGCATTATAATGCATTTTTCCTTATTGAAACTCATCCCATTTATGTTTGCACATTCCATAATATGGATTAAATCCTGTTCAAAAATTAATCCATCATTGAATGCATCAATCATTCCCCCAATTTTGACATCATCTGCAAATTTTATTAACTTTATTGTTACTTAAAATTTCCAAATCACTTATAAGGGCACTAAACAACAATGGTCCCAGTACTGAACCCTGGGGAACACCACTCCCCACCCTTAATGGTTCTGACAGATGACCCTGTATTCTCACTTGCTGCTGCCTAGTTGTTAACCATTGTTCAACCCATCTTACAATAATTGAATCAACCCCATACCAATAAGCTTATCAATAATCTTACAGTGTGGAATCGTATCAAACACTGTACTAAAATCGAGCATCACCATGTCCACATTCTTTCCTTCATCAATACTCTTACTGATAAACTCATAGAAGGTGATCAGATTTGTTTCACATGATCTGTTAGACACAAAACCATGCTGACTTTTATCTATTAAACCCCCACTTGTCGTAACATTAATAATAGCTTAGCTCAAAATACCTTCAATGATCTTCCCTATAACAGAGGTCAAGCTCACCGGCCTATAATTCGGTGCCTCACTCTTTTTTCCTTTCTTATAATTTGGCACCACATATGCCAATTTCCACATCTCTGGCACCAACCCCTCTGCCAATGATTTTTGACCCAACTTGGTAATAACCGGTGTCAACACGTCCCCCAACTCCTTTAAGAAATATGGATGAATCCCATCTGGTCCTGCCACCTTCTCAGCCTTTAATCTCATGATCCTTTTTTTCAGTTATAATTTCTTTAGGATCCAATGTACCTATACGCAGACGCTGCTTATGTATGACCCCATCATATTTCTTATACACCACTCCAAAGCATCTACTAGATTCATTTACCATAACCTTTGGCTCAGAGGACACAACCCCATTTATATTCAATGGACCAACCTTACTGCTTCCTTCCTTCTACTATTCACATACGCATAAAAGCTTTTGCTATTATCTTTACCCATTGCCAATCTAAATTCATGCTGTTGCTTTTGAATTTTTAATTTCTTTCTTCGGTTGTTTCAGTATATTCCTATACCTATTTCGAGATGCTACTGATTTATATTTCTTCATTTTCTGGAGCATCGCTTGCTTTTTCCTACAAAGTCTTATTATAGATCTTGTTAGTCACAATGACTTTTTACCTTTGTGGTCATATGCATTTCTTCATGGGATATACATATCTATTATCTTATTTACTGTATCTGAAAAAAGCTCCCAAGAGTCTTTCGTAGTCAGATCTTTCATCATGTCTTCCCAGTTAATTTTGCTCAACCTGTCTCTCACAGCTGCATAGTCCCCCCTATTATAGAGATGCTGTGCTGTACTGCCCTTCACTATCTTGGTTTCCCAAACCATCCTAAACATTATAGAATTGTGTTCACTTGTACACAATTGGGGTTGAATACTGAGCTGTTGGATAACATCAGGTACATTAGTTAGAATAACATCCAATACATTATCCCCCTTTGTAGCCTCCTGAATGCATTGTTGAACACTCACTGCCATTAGTTCTTCCTGCACTCTACAATCTAAGTTGTTTACTGCCTTCTGTTCCCCCCATTCAATGTTGGGCATATTTAAACCTCCCATTAGCACCGCATTGGTGCTTTCAGACAAAACAACAACATGCTCCACAAAAGCTTCAGTATCCTCCATACTAGTATAAGGTGCTCTATAAAACGCTGACATCCTATATTTTTTCCCCTTAGTACCCAACAGTTCAACAGTAACAATTTTGATACAACCTAAGTAACAATTTTCATCAATGACACTAAATTCTACTTCATCTCTAATAAAGAGAGCCACCCCCGCCCACCCCTTTTTCCATCTCTGTTCTTATTTACCAACCTATAACCAGGCATCTGCTGATACCATAAGCTCTCATTTGACTACCAGGTTTCCACAACCCCTACCATATCTAAATTTTCCCTCCTCATTATCATCTCCAATTCTGTCATACTGATTTCATTTAAACTTCTAGCATTATAAAACATTACATTTATATATGACATCCTATTGATTTTTACTTGTCTTGGGGTAATATTTACTGTACTGTCCCTGGTCATCCCCTTCTCTTTTAGTTTATTTATTTTTTTCAAACTCTATTTTTTTCCCACCTCGTCCTTATGCCCCTCTGAACTCTCTCTGGCAACCTTCCACTCGACGGACACTACCTCCCTGCATGACTGACTCATCTCCACTCCCCAACACCGGGCATCCCCCATGTCTACCCTCCAGGGAAGGGCCACCCCCACCAAGGGCACTCTTTCTTATAGTATTGAGCTCCGGGCTGAGGAGGAGGGGCGAGAAGAGAGCCGTGTCTAACTTCTGGGAGTGTGGTCTCTGGGTGGTAGGCACCTTTGCCTATCGGAAGGAGGAGGGGAGGGTATTTTCACTAGTAAGTCCCCTGTGGAGCCTTGCTGTCAAGCAACGTACTGCCACGGCTCCACCCCCAGGCATACACTATGACACTACTTTGGGCTACCTCCGTCACCACCAGAGGTCACTCCTTCAGCAGTCGCATCCCTGTCCCTCCCCTGGGAAGAGGGAGCAGTCCTCTGGATGCTCAATGTCTTCCCTCCCCCGATGACCCCCAGCACCCTGGGCCATTCCTGAACCCAGGTCACTGGTGTGGCATGAGGTGTGGCATCCAGCGCCTCAACCCTCAGCGCCACCGGGCCAGCTCTTCCCTTTTAGTTTAAACAATTTTCAATCTCCTGCCTCAATCTCATCCCTAAAATCCTACTTCCCCTATAACTTAAATGCAGCCCATCAGTACAGGTTATTTTTATTCTCAAATGTCCCCCAATGTCTTATAAATCGATGACCACTCACTCCCGTTTATTTATGTATCCACTCATTTGTTAGAGCAATTCTCTTTTTTCTTATAAACAGATGCCCTAGGCTCAGGTAATATCTCTGAAATCACTATCTCACAACCTTTTTTGACCAATTTCTCTACTAGCTTGATATAATCCTTCTGCATTTCTGGCAAGGTTTTCCTCATTATATCATTAATGCCCACATGAATCACTGCCAGGGTTTTTCCCCTGCCCCACTGAATGTATTATCAGCCATACTATATAAATCCAAGGATTCTGCTAAAGAAAAACTACTAACCATTTTGTTAGCTTTATCTTGCTTACATATGTACTGGTCAGTGTATTTAATAATGGAATCTCCTATGACAATAACTTGTCTTGGATTTGCTTGCCCTCCACTTTCTGTTTCTACTGCATCCAAATTGCCATCCCCAATTGCCATATTAAACTGATCTACATTTCCCAGGACACTATAACTATTTTCCACTGGAATTCCATTTAACACAGTAACCTCATTTTCCATGTCCTTTGTAGGGCCTGTTCGTCCTGCCTTCCTATATCCCTATCAATATCCTGTATATTCCCCACATCCTTTGCTCTTAAATGTGCTGGAACTGGTCCAAGAGGGCTCACTCCCCTGTGTTTTCTTTTAACCCTAACTGTATCACCTCTTTCAGATTGATGACCTCCTTCTCCCCTCTCACTCACCTTTCTTTTTCCCTGCCCACTGTCTGAGCTATTTGCCTCCCTACCAGCCTCATTTTTATTTAAACTTGACAAAATCTTTAGCCTATATGTTAACTCCATCTGACTGTTTTCTAACAACTCCAACCTTTCCATAACCTTGATTAAGCTGACATGCAGTTCTTTATTTAATTCACATTTTGCACAATCAAAACATGTTACATCCTTCACAAATTATCAACAGATCCCCCTCCGATGTCAACAGTGAATCTGGCAGATTGCAGACTTCTATACCCTTTGTCCCCATTTTGCACCAAGCTCTCTTACCTTATTTACAATGAGTGTTCTATCTCCTTCTCCCCACTCCCTGCTAACATGCCAACACGTGCCCAGACACGCGTGTCTCAGCACGCTAAGGTGCACCACACACACTCACACCACTCACGTGGGCATCCGAATTTATCAGCACTGAACCTGGAAGTAACAATGGTTCTCGCTCCTTACACTGAAGCTGTGTCCCTATCAATTTAAAAATAACACAGAGCACTGGCTCTATCTAATTCCTCCGGCTACAACAAAGCTGCCTTTTCAGACACAATCCCCGGTGTAGGTCACAAGTAATTCTGAACTCCCCAGTAATCTCCTTTGTTAGTCCTCTCTTCCCAAGTACATAGAGGGTCTAACTGAGTGATGGTATATGTGCAGAGATACAGCTAGAGTAAATTATAGCCTCACAGATTCCACAGTCAGTAAGCAAAATGCTGACAGCACTCTCTTTTGGCTCCTGCCACCCTGTCTCACCGATTTTGGTGGTCTCACAGTTCAAGCAGGAGCCTCAAAGATGCCACTCACGTAAGCATCTGAATTTATCAGCACTGAACGTGGAAGTAACAAGGATTCTCGCTTCCTACACTGAAGATGTGTCCCTATCAATTTAACAATAACACAGAGCACCAGCTCTATCCAATTCTCCCCGCTACAACAAAGCTGCCTTTTCAGACACAGTCCCCGGTGTAGGTCAGAAGTAATTCTGCACTCCCCAATAATCTCCTTTGTTAGTCCCCTCTGCCCAAGCACATAGAGGATCTAACCGAGTGATGGTATATGTGTGCAGAGATACAGCTAGAGTAAATTAGAGCCTCACAGACTCCACAGTTGGCAAGCAAAATGCTGACAGCACTCTCTTTTGGCTCCTGCCACCCTGTCTCACCGCTTTTGGTGGTCTCACAGTTCAAGCAGGAACTGTCCATTAATCAAAGGGAGGGCCACGGCCATACTACATAGGGTAGCTAACCAGGAGCAGAACTGCTTTGGGATACCATAATGTTGCAGTACTCTGAATGAAGGCATGAGAAACCTTGTCAAAGGCTTTTTCTTGGTCAAGGGAGATAAGATACCCATGTATTAAATCTTCTTTCTCCTGTTCCACTAGCGCTCTCTGATAAGCGAAAGATTCTCAGAGATAGATCGACCAGATACTAAGCAAGTTTGTGCAGCTGAAATAACATGGGGGTGATCTGGGCCAATCGTGTGGTAAACATTTTCATCAGAATTTTCAAGTCTATATTAAGAAGGCTCAAAGGTCTCCAATTATTGATCTTGGTCTTATCACCTTTTTTACATAAAAAGATTTGTATAGCTATGCAGAAATGAAAATCAATAGTACAGAAAGTTAACATTCAGCTAAAAGCTACAAAAAGTATTTCTATCAATTCATCTTTAAATTTTTTGTAATATTCAGTGGAGAGCCCATCAAGGCCTGGCGCAGTATTGTTCTTTAAAGTTTTAATAGTAGTGTCAATTTCCAGTCAAGAGACTGGTGTCACTAATGCATCTAGCTTATCTATTGGGGGGGGGGATGGAAGCTAGATAATACAACATATCAGAATCCAGGAGACTAGGTGGGGTATATATAGTATTTAAATGTCTCTGTACCTCCTTCATAATCTCAGAGGTCCTAGTAACTAGATTGCCAGCTGATGTGGTCAAGGCCATCATTGTTCTATTGTCTGATCTGGACCGGGAGCTACAAAACACATCTCCAGAGCTATTTTTCCCAGGGGTGCATATTCTGTGTTCAAACAATAAAGAGGATGCCCTAGAATATTGCAAGGACTCCATTTCTTTCTTTACAGCAGCAATTTGTGAAGAAATAACTTGCCGGCCCTCATTTGCATGATAATATAATGTGGCTAAGTGGTTCTGAAGTGTTAAATACGGTGATATTGAGTGATGTGTTTGATGGAAGCCTGTGTTTTAAACAGGGATTGCAAACATACTGTAGTCTCCACCCACCAAAAACTTAAATCCTCAGATAAACAAGCTAGTGACATAGGTGCCCTGAGTACTTCTTTAACTTCAATTCATAAGGGTGTAGTACCTTTTCCCTATAGGTACTGTTTCTTCTAAACCTATTTTGGTAGCTACAATGTCATGATCTGATGTTTCCAAAGGAAAAAGCCATGCCTTATGCACTTTTATGTATTGTGAAGGGAAAACAAAATCAATTCTGGTGGAGAGACTTCCTTTATGAAAGGTATGCCCCCCTTGTAGATGTAGTACTCTATATGTATCAATGAGTCCTGTAGTATGAAGAATAGATTTAAGGCAGATGGTATCACAGAATTCTTTTTGTGTTGTAGCTCCTCTGTCCTATTTTGATAATACACAGTTAAAATCACCTGCCCATATAACATGTTTAGTACTAAATAAGTAGGGCTGTATAGAAGTAAACAGTTGGACCATATCTTTTTTTTTTCTGTGGGGCATATATACAGATGATCCTCCATGCTATATGGCTTACAGTAACATCCAAGAGTAGTGCACGTCCAGGAAGGATATCCAGGACTCTAGTTACACAAAATCTGTCTCCCCAGAATAAAATTCCCACACCATCACAAGTATCAGTGCCATAAAAAAGATAAGAAGGACCCAACACCATAATCTCTGTGCTGCATTTGTTAAGAAAGAAGTAGTCTTGTATCCTGTAGGAAACATATTTCAAAACCCATATCATGAAGTGTAGAAAATGTAACAAGTCTACGTCTAGCATTTCTGATACTATTTATGTTAATGGTGGCAATCTGTAATGGTGGGAAGGTCAGATTTTGAGAGAAAGAGAAAGAAGAAAATACAGAATCCTGGGACTTTCCCAAGTCTGGTACTCCTACAAGTTGCTTTTCCTTGGGTAGTTCTCTGACCCTTTGTAGTGATGAGGGGTTCAGGATCTCCCTCAGAGTCAGAGGACAAGATCTGTTCAAAGGATATAGTTGAGGAGGATTCAAATTCATCTCCCAAGTCAGATTCTGTCTGAAGAGTTGTGAAGATACCATATTTATTAGACATTGGAATCCCCTGGGGAAATGCAGCAGATTTAGCAATTTTTGGTTTTGGACTGGTTTGCCATAGGGCTCTCTTCCTAGTGACTGTTACTAAGTTGGGGGGAGGGGGCATAATTATTGTGGTATCTTCTAAAGGAGGATTAGACCTAGGTTCCACTAATAAAGGAACCTGGCCTATGGGAACAGAGGCTGAATCAGTAGGTACAAGAAGGTCATCCAGAACTGAGGGTGGAAGATTGACTTGTTTCTCAGGCGGAGAAATTCCTTCAAAGGAGGGAAAGCAGTTTCCTCTGAAACAACCGTAGGTACAGGATCTGAGAAAACTTCCAAATCAAGCCCAGCAGCTGCTGTGGTTGCAGATTGGGCTTTTTGGGCTGCCGTGCTCTTTTGGGTGGGCTTCTACAATAAAGGAATCCTGATTTGATTAATGTGACCTCCTTCCTCACAAAGATTACAGGTCATTTCATTAGTACAAGTGTTGCTAGTGTGGTCATAGCTGAGACATAAATTACATTTCAGACATTCACATGTAGAACTTAAATGTAGCAATGAGCCACATTTAAAACAGGCCTTGGGTTGGCCTGGGTAAAAGCAGTGTCTCTGCTCCCTGCTCAAAAAAAAAAAACTACTGGGGAGGTGCAGGGGGCCTGAGTTTGAACTCTGAAGCTTAATTTTATAATGCCCCCCCATCCAAATATGTTCTTCATCCATTATGGGCTGTGGGGGGCTCAGAAGATTACACTGTTGCTGCAACCAATGAGTAATGTCATACACAGCCATGCTCTCATTTTTAAATAAAACAGTGACTGTCTTTATGGCTGGTTTTATGAGTGGTATGGCTCGGAATGGCAGCCAAAGGGCGGAGTATTTCATCTTCTCATATTTAACCTCAAATCTATCCAACCCCTGAGGGATTTTAAAACTTTCATCATACAGTGAGTCCACGAGGCATGTATTAAAGCAGCAGTGCAACAATCTGGTGAAAATGTTGACCTATACTTTTTTCTGCTATTTTAGATTGCCACTTACCTCCTGACTTGTATGATATCCTTCTTTTCACAATTTGTGTCTGCTTTAGTACTTTTTCTCATGTCTGAAATAATAAAAGGAGCACTCCTTTTAATATGGCTTGGATCAGGTTTTCATTGTAGCTGTTTTTGAATAAATATTCTTCTGTAAAGTCAGACATCACTGCCTGCTGTATAATCGTTAATTTTAGTCATAACAGAAGTGATATATATGGACGAAACCAGCTGAAAATACTGATGAAGACCTGGTCCATGCCATATTAAAAGGAGTACTCCTTTTATTATTTCAGACATGAAAAAAGTACTAAAGCAGACTCAAATATTGGAAAAAATGGTATCCTATAAGTCAGGAGGTAAGTGACAATGTAAAATAGCATAAAAAAGTATAGGTAAAAATTTTTACCAGATCATTGCACTGCTGCTTTAAGGCATACAATTCATTAGAAAAAAAAAAAACAATGATTCCTTAATTAGCTTTCTACCACCATATAGTCTATCAGGGATAGCATCCAAATCTCCCAGATACTGCAGTCACACTGCACTTCGACGTTGTCCAGGCAGTGGCTGTTGAACAAATTGGTCCTTTTTCCGAAAGGCTGCCCAGGTAGTTTTAACCAACTCAGCTGCTAGAGTAGCAGAAGGGGCAGGGAGTTCAGCATCCATCTGATCCCCCGAGTCTGAGGGTGGTTGCTAGGCCCCTCATCCCCCGAGTCAGAAGTAGAATCCTGTTCAGGTGTGGCTAAAAGAGCAGAGTTATTGTCCGAATGTATGACATCTTCAGCGTGCAGATCAAGATCTGAGTCTGTAATAAAATTAGGCAGAGTGGTGACAATCTCACACCCAGCTTTCTGCTGTTCTCGTTGGGCTTCTCTGGCCGGGGACCCCAGAATAGGACTGTGCATGGGGTCAGCAAGCCACTGTTCCTTTACTGTTTTCTTCCAGCCAACCTTTTGCAGGGAATTTTCAAGAGCCCATGGTAGTTTGTTTGGGAGAGTTCCAGCAGTCTGTCATGGTTGTGAACCAACCCGCCCATGTCAGAAACCCAGGGTTTTCCCAGCATCTAGATTAATAGTCAAAATAGGTGTACTCGCAGTTGTGACAGGAATAGGTAAGAAGGAATCCTCCTGGGACTGTTCAAAGTTTCAGGACTGCCTCATGTGCACAGCTGCATTCACAATTTTCCGCGGTGAGTCAGACGGGTCTGGAATGCCTGTCTGTAGATTTACCACATCACCATCAGCTGAAGGCAGGTTGACAGGGCCTCCTGTAATGTCAGGCTGATTAGAAGGCGCTAACAGAGCAACCCTAGACTTAGTTTGCCAGCAGTCCACATTCGTTTGCAAGGAATTCAACTCTTCAGTGTCCATATACAGCTCGACATCCACCAGTCCTGGTTCCTGAGGTACAGGGGTATTTTCAGCAGCAGGTTTGTCTTGGTTCAATAAAGATAAAATAAATTGGCATTTCTCCAAACATATTTTTGTTAGCCAGTCTTTTTCATTCCATGCAGAATTCTGTGGTGATGTAGTGACAGCATCCAAATCCATAGGCAATGCATTTTCTGTGGCCAAAGCACTACCCACAGGTATAGCAATATCTGAAGACATGATCTCCTGAGCTTGACCTGCAGGGAGGGAGATCTGCTCACCTGCAGGTACACCAGCAGACTGACCACAGTCAGGAACAGAGGCCATGGGTGCAGCAGCTCCCCCTACCAATGAGTAGGGGAATTTTTTATTTAAAGCTTTAAAGACATAATTCATATATAACAAAACAATACATCAGACTTTTCTGTAAGATCATAACACATTTCTTAAAAAAGTGTTACAGCATACTTCAACCGTTCACTTTTTACATCAATAAAGAGATCTCCTTCCACCCTATAATATTGTTTATAGTCAAAAAGGAAAGGAAAACTTTTAGAAAATCAAGGAGCCTTGTTGCCTTAAACTTTTAAATTACATCAAAAAATAAAATCTCCTGTCTTTTGAATAATTGCGTAATTTCTTTTTTTTTTTTTGTTTCTTTGAACACACTATTGCTATCTAGAAAAACAGTAAAGAAAATATTTTTAGGAACTAAAATGTCAATATCTCTCCCAGATACCTCTTTTTAAAGAGACAAATTCTATATTTCTAAGGTGTGTAATATCATTTTGAATAAAGAAAAGTAATGTAGCAGGAGAGAGATCTTGTTGTTGGAAAAGAAACCTGCACCTAACTTGCCAAGTCCAGTACAGGATGTAAGCTGCAATAACGTTAAGAGTACTTATATTATATTTCTGCCATAATAAAGGTAATATGCCATAAAATAGTTGTCTATTGGACTATTTTGAAAATGGGAATGCTTTCCAGTAGTCTCCCCATAAAGCCCCAAACTCCTTAATAAAAGGACATTCAGAATATAAACGATTTACTGATTCGATTTGAAAAATACATGTGCTTCTAAAACAGTATCATTCTGAAATTTGTTTGTGTTTGTGGTTTCCTCTTGTATTAATTTTGTTATGAACACCCAGCCAAACAATATCCCACATGTGTTTTGGGATTCTACAGTCAACAAGCCTATCTCTTATTTTTGTTCATTCTATATCTGAAAACTCTGGGAATGGTGCTTCAAAAAAATTGTTTTGTAAAATAACCTGATATAACTCTTTCCTGGAATATTGAGCCACATCTGTGTATTTTATGTGTCATGTAGGTATATGATTGTAACCCCCTTGTCACCCGGGGTTACTAGAATCCCATTTAGATCTAGTGGCAGGCAGGGAAAGGCAGCTTGTGAGACACCAGTTAAATGGGTTTCACACTGTCTTACTCTGTCCTCAGTCTCAACTGAGCTGGAGGGATGGCATCATTTAGAATTCTCATAGTACAGCAGCATAAGCCACAGTGGAATGCTGCAGCTGGGAGTTAGGTTAGAATGTTGGGGATTTCAAAGTCAGTCTTGGGCAGCCTGTAGAAGTCTAGTGGGAGACTCAGTGGAAGGGGGAGGTGCGCTGCAGTTGGTAGCCCCTTAGAGCCTAGCTCTGTAATAGAGCTACTACAGGAAGAGGTTGTGTGTTCTCGCCCTAGAGAAGGACACAGAAGAAACCTGTAGAAGTGGTTGAGACCATTTCCCGATTTGTTCCAGTGCCCCATCCCTGGAGGGATGGGGGGGGATACCAGCTTTCAGGGGCAACCCCCTGGCCCTGCAGGAAGAGGAAAATCTGCCTGACGAGAGAATTTGTACTGAGGTACCAGATGTGTGATTTCTGTGTGAGAAGCCCTGGGGCACCTGTGAACCATGGTGAGTCTGCTCTGACACAGAGCTCATGTTTTCACCGAGACAGTTGTGTAAAGTATCTGCTACTGTGGGGTCAGGAAAGGACAGCCAAGTACAGTAGCTGAAGTTATGTGTATGGCTTGAAATGCATCTAACCAGTGGGAGTCTACAGGGATGGACATAGCCACTTAGAGAACATGGCAAATCAGGACACCAGTTACAGGGAAAGTAGACTGTTAAATGTGATATACATTTTGAGATAGCATTCTACAAACAGCGAGTTCAAAGGAAAGGTGTTGACTCCAAATGAATGGCCCGGTATGGATTTGGGGACAAGAGGTGGGAGACTCCCCCATCTGGAGTAACCAGATTCACCTCTACATATTCACTTTGGGCACCTATAGCTTTCTCCCAGGCACTTGGCCAGTGTTTGCAGAAAGTACCCAGACGTGGGATTAAGATGCGTTTTTCCCTTTAGAGCTAGAAGCACTCATGGGTGGTTGAGGGAGTCACCACAAAAGTCCATGACATATAGAAAAGTGTACCAGTGCTGGCCGAGTGCCATGCCAGGGAATCCAAGAGAGAGAGAGTACCAGCTCAGGCTGAGAGCCCAGTGTGTTCAGAACCTGAGGGTTGCTGTGATGATGAAAAAGATGTGTTCTGACTTCTATACATCTGCATAACCAGTGAGTGTAGCCCCATGGGGGTCCATCTTGGTTTCTTTTCTTGTGTTGAAGTGAATAAAAGCCCCACTTTAGAATCCCACTCCTGGTTTGGAAATTTACAGTTATTGCTTCCTGTGTCCGGAATTACTTGGGTGCCCCTGACCAGAAGTGCAAACCTAGCCCTGATACCAAGCGAATGTTTTCTCCCTGGGCCTAGGCTAACCAGGTAATGGGTTACAAATTGGAGGCCCCGTGCTAATAGCATCTAATAATAATAACATCCTACCTGAACCCTGGTCACATGATCAAAGAGCGTATTCCATTCCAGAAGAAGATTATATTTTCTCTTGTTTTTGTGAATAAAAGATGATTTTTTCCATTCCAACAAGGTATGTGGTAAATGATTAGCTATTTGCTGTTTCCATGGCTTATCCGTACCCTGAACTATGGGCTATAAATTAGATGCTACAAGGTTGATAGAAAAAATACTACTGGGTGAATCACAGTAATTCCACCCAATTTTATGTCAAGATATAAGGTATTTCTTTTTATTGGGTTTAACTTGCTTCCCCAGAATCCTATGAAAAAACAAGCTAATAATGTGGTTTCAAACTTTTTGGGTAGCAAAAAAATATGGCTGATAAATAAAAAGATAGGTACCAAAAAGGATGTAATCATAACAATTCTCTTTTCCTAACCCATCCTCCAATTTCACCATGAACTTACCCTCTCCCTCCCTTTAATGATGCATTATTCCCAGTTGTATTCTGCCATATCAACTGCTCCAAAGCATATCCCTCAGATTTTTTGTAGTGACTTTAAAATAGTAATGTCTCCAATGCTGTTTTTAATTTCTTTGTTTCCTGCTAACCTAAGGCAGATACTCTTATTTTTATTTATGCTTGACCCTATTATTTGCAGTAGAGAAGTCATCATTTTACAGATTAATATTCCAGTATGTTCATCTGAAAAAAGAACATACAGATCATCAGCATATCCAACTGTTTTTAGGGTACCTGACCCTGGACACCATATTCCATTTATTATCAGTGATCTATTTAATATCGTAAGTATTGGATCTAGTGCAAAAACAAACAGTATTGAACTGAGGGGACAGCCTTGATGAACCCTTCTTCTGGTAGAACAGATATTTCACACCCAGCCATTTTCATACGGCTTAACATATGCTAAAAAATAACATAATTTGATCCAGTTGATAAATACTGTCAGAAACCCATATGCTTGTAAGGTCACCCATAAACATTTCTATGATATCCTATCAAATGCTTTCGTTTGTTCAAAATGTGTGAAGTACACAGTTTTAGAATTCTCTGAGGTATAAATAAATAGTTCTTTTAATAGTAGCAGGGCATAATAAATATTCCAGTCTGGTATTGAGCAGAACTGAGAAGGGTGTATTAAATAATCCCAGTAAGCAACCGAAAGAAATGACCTGTAAGCTAGGTCTCATTTAAAACCATTTATTGTAACATACAAAAAGTAGTAAAAAAAGCAGCTAGCACTCATACAATGACACGCAGACGTATGTTTCATGTCAGAAAGATGCTTTTTCAGTACGTTGCAGATGCTACCTGTAGCACACCTTAAATAGGTGAATTACTTAAAGACACAGGGTGGGATATTAAGAAGGGTAGCACATGGCGCAACACAGTTGTGCCATGCGCAACCCACTGATGCGCCTGGCGCGATATTCAAAAGGGGAATGTGCGTGGCACAAATCCCGGTGTGCCGGAGCGCATCAGTAATGAAGGCTGCGCAAGTAGGGGGGCGGCCCATGCATATTCCGCACATCCCGATATTCAGCTCGGGATGTGCTGAGCAGATGCAGGTGCAACCCGTACCTGTGCTGCACACAGTTGAGCAAAAAATAAAAGGAGCAACAGCTGGCCACCCACAGGTGAGCTGCCATAAGGCAGGGCACAACACGGCAGCTGCCAGCTGTGAGTGGGCACCAGAGCTCTGGCAGCACCTTCGTGGTAGCACCCCCCCATGGGATCCATTCACATTTCTGGACTGTGTAGTATGGCACTGGCTGCACGCTCATTGGCCCATGCTGTGGACCAATGGGTGTACAGCCCTACTGTACACAGTCAGTCGGGTGGTGGCGGGGCAGCATGGGTGGGGAGCTGCCACCACCGCTGATCAGGGGGAGAGGGGTGGTGGGGCTCAGTGGGTGGGTGGGGAGGGGGTACCACTGGACCACCAGGTATGGATTGGATTTTAATATTTTACCACTGACGCCCACAATCGGGGCTGGATGCAGTCCACTGGACCACCAGAGATATTGGACCTTTAATTCTATACATATGCCCGTGATCAGGCTTGATATGGTCCACTGGACCACCAGGGATATTGGACTTTTAATTCTATACATATGCCCGCGATTGGGCTGGGAGTGGTCCACTACACCACCAGGGATATTGGACCTTTACTTTATACATATGCCCGCGATCGGGCTGGGAGCGGTCCACTGGACCACCAGGGATATTGGACCTTTAATTCTATACATATGACTGCGATCAGGCAGTGGGGCTCTTTGCCGCTGGTGCGGTATGCCAGTCCCCGACGCCGTAGCCTGGCGGAGCACCAGGCGCAAGTCGCCGGGGATTGACGCACCTGCATGCAAATGGAACCATAATGACATGCAAATTGCCCCATTTGTGCCTTGCATGCATTATGGCCCCATTTGCATGTGCACTTTTGAATATCGCAGGTGATGCACCTAGCGCAATGGCAGTTACTCTAGCGCATCCCCCTGCCCCTCTCTGGTGACTTGCGCTGGTGCAGTACCACTGCAAAATGCACATTGTGGGTGGCCACAGCATGATATTCAATGGTGCTGAGCCATGGAGCAGCACCATTGAATATCACCCTGTCAGTGCCCTGGCACATCCCAGTTGCGCTGCGCCCAGGCTTGCACCACAGCCTGGTGCAGTCTGAATATCCCACCCACAGTGTCCAATTTCAATTATATAGCAGTGCACCACAAGTAGTGAATAGACATACAACCTATTGCTAATACTAGCAAGCACATACACAGAATATGAAAACTATATATTAATATCATATGAATATATGAAATATAATAAAGAACAAAGTATTAGAGCAACTAATGCTTAGATTTCAAATACAAAATACAGTACAAACACCAGATGGAATAAATCTGAAGCATATTGGGAAATAAATTTAGTAATACAGAACATTTAAAAAAGGGGGTAATGTGTCCAAAATCACCATATTATTTTAAACAAGGAACAATACTGAACATTGCATTCAAACCCTTAGCCCTATGTGCACCCAATTTACATTGCCATTTACTTTGTATCTGCAAGATCTTATTATTCAGCCCCCCCCCGGGATATTAAGCTTTACTTTTTCAGGATCCTGAAATTTAAAACAGTGTCCAGCGCCCCTCTGTCTCACATGCCTAGCCAATGCATTAGTGACATCTACATTCAAAATACTTATCAAATGCTCAGCTATTCTATTTTTAAAAAGTCTCTGAGTTTTGCCAATGTAGAAATCTTTACAGGTACATTGCACCAAGTAAATTACATTAGAAGTGGAGCAATTGATAAAATCCCAATTAATATACTCCTTTCCTTTTACTGGATGTTGAAACACAGTACCTGTTTGCACATGACAGCAAAATGTGCATTTTCCACAATGAAATGTCCCACCTGGCAGTTCAGAGGTATTTGGACTACTAGCGGAAACAAAAAGGCTACTGGTCACCAGATCAGCAATGTTCTTTCCTCTTCTGTAAATCATTCTGGGGGGCACTGCCACATGTTTAGATAATCTGGGTTCCAATGAAAGTATGTTCCAATGCTTGTTCAGAATCTTGGAAATAACAAAACTCTGAGGTATATAATCAGTAATAAAATTAACAGATATAAAATCATCCTGTTTGGTTTTGTTTGTATTACCCACTAATAAGCTATCCCTGTCCATTTCATCCACAGTACTCTTTATATTCAATAAGTCAGATCTATAATATCCTCTCTGCTCAAATTTATCAATAAGCACACTAACATCTTGTGTGTAATGTTCCAGGACAGTTGTGTTTCTTTTCAGACGCATCATCTGACCTTTAGGAACATTTTTGGGGATATGTCTTGGATGACAACTGTTATACAATAAAAGGGAATTCCTAGCCATGGGTTTAGTAAACAATCTCGTCTCCAGCCCATTTTTCTCATTTTTAAAAATGCTTAAATCAATAAATTCAAGTTTCCCGGTTTTTTAGAAAAAGTCAAATTGTTATTGGTAGATTCCAAATAACCAACAAATTGGTCCATTAATTCCAAAGTTCCTCTCCACACTATTAATATGTCATCAATAAAGAACACATAAAAAATAAGGTTTTGTGCAAAAGGATTCTTATTAGTCATGGCATGTTCTTTTTCCCATTGCATCAAATATATATTTGCATAGTTGGGGGCAAAAGAAGCCCCCATAGCAGTACCTTTTATTTGCAAATAAAAAGATTCCTCAAAAACAAACACATTGTTAGCAAGTAGCAATTCAGTAAGATTAACAAGACATTTAATAAATGAATTAGAAAAATCGGTGCCTTCACAAAGTGAGGCCCGTAGGGCTTCAAGATCACCCTCATGGGGAATGTTGGTGTATAATGCAGCAATATCTAAAGAGACCAATAAATCAGTTTTCTGTACTTCCAGACATTTAAGTCTTAAAATAACGTCTATTGTGTCTCTCACGTGTGAAAACCACAAGGGAACTAATTGTTTAATATGCTGATCTATATACTTGGCCAATGGTTCTGTAACTGAACCAATTGAAGCTACAATAGGTCTAGCTGGAAGATTTTTCAAGTTTTTATATATCTTGGGTAATCCATAAAGCACTGGACAAATAGGAAAAGGCACAGTCAAATAATCATAAACCTATTGATAAAATACCCCATTCAGAAACATGTCATGCAGAAAGACATCAATGCGCTTTTTACATTCCAAAGTTACATCACTAGGCAATTTCTTATAAAATAAAGGATTGCTTAATTGGTTAGTCATTTCAGATAAATACTTAACTTTGTCTAATACCACTATAGCGCCCCCTTTATATGCACTCTTGATTTCAATTGTAGCATTATTCTGTGGGGATTTAAGTGCTTCTCTTTCTAATTTGGAACAATTATTATGTCGAGAATGGAAACCTTCAGATACAAAATCTAAAATGTCTTTTTCACATGCCTTATGAAAGACATTAACGATGGAATTCTTTGGTGGCATGTAAGTAGACATTTTTTTTAAAACCTAGATGTTACCGCAATCATTAGTATTCAGTCCTTCTCCAGACGTAGCCTCAGTGGGACCGAACAAAACTTTTAAGTCCAATTTTATGATAAATTTATGCAAGTCCAACATCACTTGGAATTCATTGAAATATGTTGTAGGTAGAAAATTTTGCCGTTTTGTAATACTTGAGTTTCACTTTTTGTAAGTTGATAATTGGAGTTATTAATAAAGGTTTCTTGTCTATTGTATGTCTATTCACTATATGTGGTACACTGCTATATAACTGAAATTGGACACCATGGCCCAGATATTCAAATGGGTTGCGCCATGCGCAAGTCCGAACTTGCTCCATTCTGCCATAATCAGCAGGAGGCAGTTGTGCCACAGAAAATATGCTGAGCAACAGCGCAATGCAAATGAATGCATGCTGAACTGGAGGGGGAGGAACCATGCATAAACTGCACAGCCCGATATTCAGTAGGGCTGTGCAGAGCTGTGCAGGCACAACCCCCAACCTGTGCCTGCACAACTTTGAGGCAAAAAAAAAAGGCTTAAGTTGAGGGCCACCCACAGGTGAGCTGCTGCATTGCAGGGCACAACACAGCAGCTGCCATCTGTGGCTGGCCCCTAACCCAGTCCTGTGCCCCCTGCAGCCCGATCGCGGGCAACCAGCTATAAATCCCCCACCACCCCACTGGCCGATCGTGGGCATGGTTTAATCCCCACCAGCCTGATTGCGGGCAGCAATGTGGCTCCCCAAATGTATCTCTGGTGGTCCGTGGACCGAAAAGCCCGATCGCGGGCAGTGGTTTTCTATAAGCCCCTTCGATTCATCCTGGTGGTCAGTGGACGAAAAGCCCAATCGTGGATGGTAGTCATTTAGAACCCCCTGAACATAGCCCTGGTGGCTAGTGTCCCCCACCCACCACCTGAAGCCACCACCCCACTCCTCCCGGCAGCCAGCGGGCAGCATCCCACCCGCCTGCGCCCGCCCGCTCCGCCGACTGACTGCCGGTAGGGCTGCCGCCCATTGGTGCAGGCAAGAGCCAGTGGGCGTGCAGCCCGCCACCGTACGACAGTCAGATTAGTGAATGAAATACATTCATTCATTCACAAAACTGGACTGTCTTGTACGGTGTGGGCTGCACACCCATTGGCTCTGCTCTGCACCAATGGGCATGCAGCCCTACTGGGCAGTCAGTCGGTGGGCGGAGGCAGGTGGGTGGGTGGATGCTGCCACCCGCTGGCTGCCAGGGGAGCGGGTGGTGGGGCTTTGTGGGTGGGTGGGGACACTAATCACCAGGGCTATGTTCGGGGTTTTCAACGACTACCGCCCGCGATCGGGCTTTTGGTCCACTGACCACCAGGATGAATGCGGAGGAGGGGGTTTTAAACAACTACCACCCGCGATCAGGCTTTTCAGTCCACTGGACCACCAGGGATACGCTCGGGGAGCCACATTGCTGCTCGTGATCGGGCTGGTGGGGATTAAACTATGCCCACAATCGGGCCAGTGGGGGTGGTGGTGGGATTGTACACTGTTTTGCTCAAGGACCGTGTTGCAGGGGTATCGTCTCGACGTGCTGCTGCCTGGCAGGGTGCCAGGCGCAAGTCCTTGGGGATCGGTGCACCTGCATGCTACTGACATGCAAATGGGGCATAATCAGATGCAAATGGCCCCCTGGCGCTTGTAAGAATTATGGCCCCATTTGCATGTCACCATTTGAATATGGTGATTTTGTGCATGGCGCAATGGGTACTTGCACCACCGCAGTTGAATGCTCCACTGACCACTTGCGGTGGTGCAAGTTCCACTGCGCCATGCACAGTGGCTGTGGCCAGGGGGTGATATTCAAAGGAGTTGCTCAAGGGCGCAACTCCTTTGAATATCACTCTGGACACACCCCAGCGCAACTATTTTGTGCAGCGCAAGGGCTTGCACCACAAAATAGCGCAGTTTGAATATCCAGCCCCATGTCTTTAAGTAATTCACCTATTTAAGTTGTGCTACAGGTAGCATCAGCAACGCATTGAAAAAGCATCTTTCTGACTTGAAAAAATACGTCTGTGTGTCATTGTATGAGTGTTAGCTGCTTTTTTACTACTTTTTGTATGTTACAATAAATGGTTTTAAACGAAACCTAGCTTACAGGTAATTTCTTTTGGTCGCTTACTGGGATGCCCAACTTCACAGTCTGATGGTTTGTTTTTTCTGTTCAGGCTTGTTCAGTGTTGTTCGCAGGTAGCCACCTTCTGCTTTTTGTTCATTGTTAACAGTCGGCACAACATCAGTAACCATTCTCCCCCATAAACACCATGGCATGTGGAGATTCAGATATTATATTGGATCCTTTGGGAACCATCAGCAGCACTCCGATTATGTTCCGTTAGTATACAGGCACAGACAGAGATCTTCTAAATACTACTACTCATTCTTTTGCTGTTCCTCCATCTGGCAGCACTAAGGAAACGGATAACTTTGTAGTCTTTGTTTTTTAAAAAAGGAGATGTTAACTCATTATTTACCAAGACTATATCTACAAATGTGGAGGTCCATTTCAAACCAAGTAACTCTTAAGCACAAGATGCACCACTTAATATTAAACAAGCATTTTTTCTGAGCTAGAGAAAGTGGTACTCAAAGCTAGATGCTTATACTGGCAGAAGGTTACTATGTCAGCATATTTAGCAGTTCATAGAGCCCCAAGGGGTTTAATATTTAACATGCAACTTGCATTTGGTTTGGACCGTGTACCTTTCCTTACAAAGTGGCAAACTCATTGCCTTAATTATAGTGCTGGCCTTATACAAATTATTTTGAATGATGGTCATGAGCAAGAAAAAGAGGTTAAAGCTCTTATTTTATTGAAGGAGCAACAAGTATTAGAATTCAGACATGATTTGGAATATCCTAAATACAGGGAACAACTTGAATTAACCATTCAGAAACACAATGCCCATATTAAAAAGGTGAAAGAAACAAAATTCAAAAGGGATTGCCGTGACTACTTGGCAGGATGTATCTTTGAATGGAATAAGAAAAGTAAAGGAAATGTTAAATCTATTTTGAAAAATGTGGCTTTAAATCCAAATGTTGATACATATACGTGTGGGTCCGATTCAGAGCCTGAACTTACTTATAATCCACAGAATATTCCACCTGTACCACAACAACCTTTTTTAGGACACAATTCCAATAAAATGAATATCCCTCCCCTAAACCAACAAGGGCTTATCGGCACAACACAGACACGTTCAAAGACATTACCCTTAAATCAAATAATGGAGACATGCAATATTGAGAAGGTAGTAACACAATCAATGGATCAGTTACATCTGCAAGGGGGGAAATTACCTTCAGGTCACTCTCTTGCACATCAGGTGGGGATCGAGATGTCCTAGGTGAATGTTTATCCAAATTTACCAGAATTACCAATGATACAGAAAAATCTTCGTAGAAGCCCATGCTTTGTGCAATTTCGAGAACAAAGACACGAAGAGGTACACGAGGTAAGAGGAGGAAATATCACATATGGAAGCAGGTGGAACCGGGGGAGGAATCAAGGACGACCGAGCAGGAGGAGACCCAGTGGAATTAAGTACCATACAAGAAACCATGGTTATTAATATCCCCAATTACCAACTTACGGAGAGTGAAACTCAAGTATTACAAAAAGGGCTACATTTTGTACCTACAACATATTTCAGTGAATTCCAAGTGATGTTGGACTTGCATAAATTTGTCTGGAAATTGGACTTAAAAGTTTTCTTCTGTCCCACTGAGGCTACGTCTGGAGAAGGACTGAGTACTAATGATTGCGGTAATATCAAGGTTTTAAAAAAAACATCTATTTACATGCCACCAAAGAATTCCATTGTTAATGTCTTTCATAATGCATGTGAAAAAGACATTTTAGATTTTGTATCTGAAGGTTTCCATTCTCAATATAATAATTGTTCCAAATTAGAAAGAGAAGAACTTAAATCCCTACAGAATAATGCTACAATTGAAATCAAGAGTGCAGATAAAGGGGGCACTGTAGTGGTATTAGACAACATTAAGTATGTATCTGAAATTACTAACCAATTAAGCAATCCTTTATTTTATAAGAAATTGCCTAGTGATCTAACTTTAGAATGTAAAAAGCGCATTGATGTCTTTCTGCATGACATGTTTCTGAATGGGGTATTTTATCAACAGGTTTATGATTATTTGACTGTGCCTTTTTCTATTTGTCGAGTTCTTTATGGATTACCCAAGATACATAAAAACTTGCAAAATCCTCCAGCTAGACCTATTGTAGCTTCAATTGGTTCAGTTACAGAACCATTGGCCAAGTATGTCGATCAGCATATTAAACAATTAGTTCCCTTGTGGTCTTCACATGTGAGAGACACAACAGACATTATTTTAAGACTTAAAGGTCTGGAAGTACAGTAAACTGATTTATTGGTCACTTTAGATATTGCTGCATTATACACCAACATTCCCCATGAGGATGATCTTGAAGCTCTACGGGCCTCACTTTGTGAAGGCACAGATTTTTCTAATTCATTTATTGAATGTCTTGTTAATCTTACTGAATTGCTACGTGCTAACAATGTGTTTGTTTCTGAGGAATCTTTTTATTTACAAATAAAATATACTACTATGGGGGCTTCTTTTGCCCTCAACTATGCAAAGATATATTTGATGCAATGGGAAAAAGGACATGTCATGACTAATAAGAATCCTTTTGCTCAAAACCTTATTTTTTATGTGTGTTTTATTGATGACATATTAATAGTGTAGAGAAGAACTTTGGAATTAATGGACCAATTTGTTGGTTATTTGTAATCTACCAATAATGATTTTACTTTTTCTAAAAAAACAGGAAACTCGGAAATTGAATTTCTTGATTTAAGCATTTTTTAAAATGAGAAAAATGGTCTGGAGACAATATTGTTTACTAAACCCATGACTAGGAATTCCCTTTTATTGTATAACAGCTCTCATCCAAGACGTATCCCCAAAAATGTTCCTAAAGGTCAGATGATGCATCTGAAAAGAAACACATCTGTACCAGAATATTATACACAAGATGTTAGTGTGCTTATTGATAAATTTGAGCAGAGAGGATATTATAGATCTGACTTATTGAATATAAAGAGTACAGTGGATGAAATGGACAGGGATAGCTTTTTAGTGGGTAATAGAAACAAAACCAAACAGAATGATTTTATATCTGTTAATTTTATTACAGATTATACACCTCAGAGTTTTGTTATTTTCAAGATTCTGAACAAGCATTGGAACATACTTTCATTGGAACCTAGATTATCTAAACATGTGGCAGTGCCCCCAGAATGATTTACAGAAAAGGAAAGAACATTGTAGATATGGTGACCAGTAGCCTTTTTGTTTCCTCTAGTAGTCCAAATGCCTCTGAACTGCCAGGTGGGACATTTCATTGTGGAAAATGCACATTTTGCTGTCATGTGCAAACAGGTACTGTGTTTCAACATCCAGTAACAGGAAAGGAATACATTAATCAGGATTTTATCAATTGTTTCACTTCTAATGTAATTTACTTGGTGCAATGTATCTGTAAAGATTTCTATATTGGCAAAACTCAAGAGTCTTTTTAAAAATAGAATAGCTGAGCATTTGATAAGTATTTTGAATGTAGATGTCACTAATGCATTGGCTATGCATGTGAATCAGAGGGAGCGCTGGACACTGTTTTAAATTTCAGGGTCCTGAAAAAGTAAAGCTTAATATCTGAAGGGGGGAACCTGAATAATAAGATCTTGCAGATACAAAGTAAATGGCAATGTAATTTGGGTGCACATAGGGCTAAGGATTTGAATGCAATGTTCAGTATTGTTCCTAATTTAAAATAATATGGTGACTTTGGACACATTACCCCCTTTTTTAAATGTTCTGTATTACTAAATTTATTTCCCAATATGCTTCAGAGTTATTCCATCTCGTATTGGTATTTTGTATTTGATGTCCACCTGGGAACAGAAGTAGGAGGTTGTTCAGGAAAGAGGTTTGGTTTTATCTTCTGTTTTAACTGAAATATTTGAATAGTTGTGTACTTGAAATTAGTTCTGTGTGTTAAAAATTACTACTTTGAGTTAGAACTGTTACTTGGGCTGTGATATTGTAACTATTGGGGCTTGTGTGCTGGGTGTGGGAACACTTGTTTGGCAGTGATAGAGTGAAATTTAAATGTGATGTTTGCCTGAAAAGCCACTGGGGGTTGGGATTGAAGGGCTGTACATTTCTGTTTGTGACTAAAATTCGAAGCAACAGGAACTGGTGGGCCTGTGACATCATACGGTACCTGATGTCTACATACACACACTGTTAGTGGGACTGGACACACACTGGACTGTATGTGTTTGTGAGACTTGGGAACTTTATTGGTAGGGTTGAAATTGGGTTCATAAATAACTGCAGTCAGTATAGAGAGAGAGACTGTATTCCAGAGGGAAGGGACTGAGAAAAGGGGGGTGTGTGCCATTATGAACAGAGAGGGACAAACAGGGTGGCCACATTCCACCTGGCAGGCATCTTTGGAAGGGTTGTAGGCTGCACAGGCTGTGGGATGGCAATAATTCTCAATTGGCCTGGAGAGAGGGAGGTTGCCCACTCTGTAGACAGCTATCTTGTATCAGGAGTGAAGTATATTGGTTAAGGAGTAAGCTGGGGGAGTTGGGGGGGTGTCCTAGGATAAGGGGTGTGAATATGGGTGGCAGAAGGGTGGGGCTGAGGGGAGGCTGGGGCAATGCTCAGAAATTACAGGACATTATGTTTCAGCAAGCAGGAGGAGGGATATTAGGGACAGAGGACCCTTAGATAGGGATGTTGATGCTAAGGGGAAAATGTACAGGGTAAACATTCTGAATATAAAGAGAGTGGAAGGGGAAGAGTCAGGAGGGGCTGTTGTGGAGAAGCCTAGAAAAGCAGACAGTAAGTAGGGAGGGGCTGTTGTTGGGAAACCTGAAAGAGCAGACTGTGGGAAGGGAGCTCCTAAGGAAAACAAGGCAAGAGGGGAGAAAGAAGGGCAGTTTAGAGGGGCAGTCGGGGGAAAGTCAGGTTACTTGATGGATGCTGGCATAGAGTGTTACAATAAATTTGAGCTACTAAGCAACCTGGGGGGGAAGGGTTGGTGGAAATGAGAAAACTGATACAGAGGCTGGGGGGGGAGTTGGATACCCATAGGGCATCACAGACCAGCAATGGAAAGGATTGCAATAGTCCCAGAGGGAGAAGGGGAAACATAAATGTTAAGCAGATGGGGGAGATGCAACATATTGAAGACATGAGGGAAGAGAGCATGACTGAGAGAAACTGGGAGACAAGGAGGCAGGGGAGGGGGCCCCCCTTCAGCAGGGGGGCCTGTACCAAGGATGGGGCCCTAGGTAAAGGGGACCCACAGAGGGCCTCTGGAGGTAGAGGTACTATTACAAGGAGGGGAGGATGGCGGTGTGGGGTAAGGGGAAACCATCAGGGCCAGGATAAATGGTTTGGATAAGAGAGGGTAAAGGGGACACCTATTCGGGGGGGTCTGAGTTAAGTGGGCAAAATAAGGGAGGCAGAAAGGGGAGGGTGACAAGGGGGTCTCTAATAAGTCAGGAAGACTCCCATGGAATTGAGATCATGAATAAAAGGGGGATGGGGGTTGGGAGCGCATAGTGGAGGTAACCATAAGGATGATGGCAGTGTTAAGGTTCTGTTATTGGGAGACTTGATGATTAGGGGTATCCAGTGGGAGGGTCAGTGGGGTGGATGCTATAACCAGGTGAAGGTAGTGAGTATCTCTGGGCTGATAGTGCACAGAGCAAAGATCATGGTGTACAAACTGGTTAGGTATTGTGGAGGGAAACCGGATTTCCTGGTGCATTTGGGAACTAACGATCCAGAGGGAAATAGTGTTTTGGAAATCCAAGCAAGGTTCCCAGAACTTGCCAGAGTCTGTCTGGATAATGGATGCAACATTTCTTTTTCAGAGATATTGCCAGTACCAAAGGCCTCAGTGGAGAAAAAATGAAGATCACAGAGGTTAATGACTGGCTTGAAGTGAGGTGAAGAGAGTGGGTTGGGGGTGTTGGGAACTGGAAAGGAGTTTGGGAGGATAAGGGACTGTATGCCAGGACAGGCTTCATCTTGCCCCATTAGGAAAGAAGTCTTAAGCAGGGGTGGCTGACTACATTCAAGAAAGATGGGGTTTAAACTTGTGAGGGGAGAATAGGGAGGGGCTGACCAAGCCCTCCCCTCAGATGAGGGCCTTCAACCCCAAGGGGAGGGAACAGACTAGGGAGGAGATTTCAGGAGGAGCAGAGGAGGATGGAAGTATAAGGAACCTGGGTGGGGTTCGACAAAGGGGATCAGGGATGAGGGGTGGTGTTAGTAAATGCCAGGAGCTTAGAAAACAAGTTGCCAGAGTTCCAGGCCATGCTGTTCGGGGGTGAATGTGGCGGGTGGTCACGAGAATGTGGTCAACAAAAACCATGACTGGGACCTAAGCGTGTGGGGTACACTATGCTCAGGAAGGATAGAAAGGAGGGCAGAGGGGGTGGAGTGGCTATGTTCATTAGAGATGACATAGAAATTGCTAGGGTAGAAGAGGCAGAGGGAAATGTGGAGGTCTTATGGGTCACCTTACGAACCCCAGCAGGAGGTAAGGTCAAGCTGGGTGTAGTATATGGGCCCCCTGGGATGGGTGATGTTCTGGAGAATGGTTTGCTGGACAACATCATTGCCCAGTGTGGACCAAAAGGGGAAGAAGTGGTGTTGATGGGGGACCGTAATATGCCAGCTACAAACTGGGGAACCATGTCCTCTAAGGTGGCCAAGGAGCAGAGGCTGCTGGACGGCTTCCAGGATGTGTTCTTAACACAGCATGTGATGGAGCCCACAAGGGAGGGTCATGTCCTGGACATGGTTCTGCCAGATGGGGATCTGGTAATGGACCTGGTTGTAGAGGATCCCCTGACTGGGAGTGACCACAATACTGTCTGGTTTCAAATAAGCATGGGGGGAGGGGGGGAGAGATCTAGGACACTGGCAGTGGACTTCAGGGGACAGACTTTGTGGGCATGGGAAATATTCTCAAGGATCACTTGAAGGGGATTACATCAATGACAAATGTGGAAAAGAGATGGGAGGTCATAAAACGGGGACTTCATGAGGCAGTCAGGACCTGCGCTAAGGTGAAACATAAAAGAGCAAGGTCACATAAACCATGCTGGTGGTCCAGTGAGGTTCAGGTAGTGGTCAGAGAAAAGAAGGGGCCTACAAAAAATATGAAACAACAAGAGGGGATAGGGAAAAGGAAATGTACCATCTTGCATTTAGAAAAGTCACCCAGATGGTGAGAGGGGGCAAAGTCCAGTAAAGAGCAGTGGCTGGCACAGGGGATACATGGAGGGGAAAAGGGGGTCTTCCGGTACATTGGGGAGCGAAGAAAAACTATGGGCCATCTCGGCAGATTGAGATCAGAAGGAGGGTGGGTGGAAGAGGTGAGGGACCAGGCAGAGGTATTAAACAAGTACTTCGCCTCTGTGTTCACTAGGGAGGGATGGGATATCTACAAAGCAAGACACAATGGGGATAGAAGTGGTAGTGAGTGGGATCAGGGGAGCAACAGAAATGGAGCAAGAGGGAGGGAGAGGTACCCCAGGGGTGTCACATCAGGATAAGGATAAAAAGACCAGCAAGGTGGAGGGGACATATGATGCTGTCTCCACTGAAATGGTGTGGTTAGCCCTCAAGGCCCTAAAGAAAGATAAATCTCTTGGGCCGGATGGCATTCATCCGAGAGTACTATGGGAATTGGTGGACATACTGGCTGCACCCCTGGCCGAGCTCTTCAACAGGTCACTTGAGACAGGGAGGGTACCTAGGGATTGGCGAGAGGCACATGTGGTGCCAATCCATAAAGGGGGGGTCGAGGGAAGTACCAGATAGCTATAGACCCATTAGTTTGACCTTGGTGGTGGGAAAATTAATGAAGAGTATACTAAAGGAATGAGTGGGGGTGTACTTGGAGGAGGTGGGAGGTCTGGATAGTCGGCAACATGGGTTTGTGCCAGATAGATCATGTCAAACCAATCTTGTGGAGTTCTATGAATGGGTAACATCAGAACTGGACAGGGGAAAGTCTGTGGATGCATTATTCTTGGACTTCAGCAAGGCAGTTGACTCTGTCCCCCACAGTGGTCTGGTGAAGAAACTGACGGGGTTGGGAGTAGGCCCTTTGATGGTCAGATGGATTGAAAACTGGCTAGCTGGATGCACCCAGAGAGTAGTGGTCAGTGGGGAGCGCTCGAACCCTAAAGAGGGCGGTAGTGGGGTACCGCAGGGCTTGGTCTTGGGTCCGATCCTGTTTAATGCATACATATCGGACATCAGGGAGGGTATAGGGTGTGAAATGCTTCTCTTCGCTGATGACTCCAAGATGGGAGCAGTAGTTGAGGGGGAAGAGGGGAGGTTGGCACTGCAAGGGGACCTGGACACCCTGGAAAGCTGGGCTCACACATGGAAATTAAATTTCAATATCACCAAGTGCAAGGTGTTACATCTTGGGTGGGGAAACCCTAAACACAGGTACACTCTGGGAGGGGAGGAGCTGGAGGCCTCAACAGGGTAAAAGACCTAGGGGTCATGGTGGATGCATGTATAAATAACTCTGAGCAGTGCAGGAGAGCAGCTAGCAGAGTAAACAGGATGTTGGGATGCATCATAAGGGATCACCTCTAGGAGCAGGAAGTGATTCTGCCACTGTACAATGGACTGGTTAAACCACACTTGAGTACTGTGTACAGTACTGGAGACCACACTTGAAGAGGGACATACAGCTCTTGGAGAGGGTACAGAGGAGGGCAACTAAGATGATACGAGGACTAGGTGATTTGACGTATGAGGACAGACTTGAGGAGCTCTGCCTGTTTTCACTGGAGGAGAGGAGAGACAGGGGACATGATTGAAGTTTTCAAATACCTCAAGGGAATAAATAGGGTAAACATGGAGGGGATCTTTAGACTAAAGCAGGGAAGTATCACCAAAGGGCATGGTTTGAAGGTGGAAGGGTGAGGGGGGAAAGAGGAGGAGGAGATTTTTCACTGAGAGGGTGGTGGACCCTTGGAATGCACTGCCTGGCGAGCTGGTTCAGAGATCCACAGTGGAGGGCTTTAAGAGAGGATGGGATGGACACAGAAAGCAGATGTATCAGATGATGGCCTGACCCAGAGGGGTGGGGATGGATGATAGGGGTTTCTGGAACACAAGGGGGGAGGGCCTCGGCACCCAACTAGGGATCTGAGGTTTGAGCAGACTCGATATACTGTAAGGCCTAATCTGCTGGCAGTTAGTATGTTAGTATGTAATACGTTGCTCTTTATTATAGTTCATATATTCATATGGACATTAATATATATTTTTTATATTCTGTGTATGTGTTTGCTAGTATTAGCAATAGGTTGTATGTCTATTCACTACTTGTGGTGCACTGCTATATAACTGAAATTGGACACTATGGGTGGGATATTCAGACTGCGCCAGGCTGTGGCGCAAGCCTGGGCTCAGCGCAACTGGGATGTGCCAGGGCACTGACAGGGTGATATTCAATGGTGCTGCGCCATGGCTCAGCACCGTTGAATATCGCTCTGTGGCCACCCGCATTGTGCGTGGCGCAGTGACACTGTACCAATGCAAGTGGCCAGAGAGGGGCAGGGGGATGCGCTAGAGCAAGTGCCCTTGCGTTAGGCACAGCAACTATGATATTCAAAAGTGCACATGTAAGTGGGGCCATAATGCATGCAAGGTGCAAATGGGGACATTTGCATGTCATCATGTCTCCATTTGCATGCAGGTGCGCTGATCCCCGGTGACTTGCGCCTGGCGCCCTGCCAGGCTGCAGCCCTCGGCGACCGACGCCCCCTGCTCAAGTGGCAAAGTGACCCACTGCCCGATGGCGGGCATACATATTAACATAATGAAGTCCTATATCCCTGTGGTCCAGTGGACGCTTCATAATGTCGCGGGCATATGTATTAAAATAAGAAAGTCCTATACCCATGGTGGTCAGTGGACCGCTCCAGCAATCGGGCAAAGTATAACAATAAAGATGATATCCATCCCTGGTGGTCCAGCGGTACCCCCTCCCCCCCTCACTGGACCCCCATCCCGCTCCCCAGTCAGCGGCGGGCAGCTGCTCCCCACCCATAAGCCACCCGGCCACCGCCAACTGACTGCGTACAGTACAGCTGTATGCCCATTGGTCCCTGGCGTGGGCCAGTGAGGCATGCGAACTATACCGTACTACATTGTCGAATCGTGAATGAATCCATTCACATATCTGGACTATGCTGCGATGCGGTCTGCGCCCGTGTGCGCTTTGTGGACCAATGGGTTACAGCTGTGCTGTATCTCAGTTGAGTAAGCGGCTCGAGTGGTTACAGGTGAGAGCCGCCACCACCGCTGATTGAAAATGATGGTGGTGGGGTACCACTGGACCACCAGGGATGAGATGGCATCTTTATTTTTATACTTCTGCCCGTGATCGGGCTGAGAGTGGTCCACTGGACCACCAGGGATATAGGACATTTAAATTCATACTTATGCCCACGATCGGGCTGGAAGTGGCCCACTGGATCACCAGAGATATAGGATGTTTAAATTCATACTTATGCCCATGATCGGACTGGAAGCGGTCCACTGGACCAGCAGGGATATTGGAGGTTTTATTTTTATACTTATGCCAGTGATCGGGCATGGGGGGGGCGCTACCATGACGGACAGTGCCGCCGGAGCTCGGGTGGCCACCCACAGCTGGCAGCTACTGTGTTGTGCCCTGCAATACGGCAGCTCACCTGTGGGTGGCCAGCCATTACTCCTGTTTTTTCAGCTCAACTGTGTGCGGCGCAGGTAGGGGTTGCACCTGCATCTGCTCAGCACATCCCGGGCTGAATATCGGGATGTGCAGAGTATGCATGGGCACGACCCCCTACTTGCGCCGCATACATTACTGATGTGCCCTGGTGCATCGGGATTTATGTCATGCACTTTCCCCTTTTGAATATCGCACCAGGGCCCAACCCTTTTGAATATCCCACCCAATGTCTTTAAGTAATTCACCTATTTAAGGTGTGCTACAGGTAGCATCAGCAACGCATTGAAAAAGTGTCTTTCTGATGTGAAACATATGTCTGCGTGTTGTTGTATGAGTGCTAGCTGCCTTTTTACTACTTTTTGTATGTTACAATTGTATTTTGTTATTCTATTACATGGAAGCTTAGAAAAATTTTGAAATCAATGTTCAATAAAGTGATAGTCTGCCAGTTATTAATTAAAGTTTTATTTCCTTTTTTATGTAGAAAAATTATTAGACCTTCATACATTGAGTTTAGTATTCTATGTTCTTGACAAGAAGGCATTATATACTTGTAATAAGGTATTCCGAACATATATCCATAGTACCTTATAAAATTCTGATGGGAGTCCATCAGCTCCTGATGCTGTATTATTGTATAATCCTTTAATCACAGAGTTTAGTTCTTCATCCAAAAAACTCTGTATTAGGGTTGTTTGCTGCTGATGTGTTAGTTTGGGGGGGGGGTTGCTGCTTGCAAAAGCAATGTCATATCCTCAGAAATATTAAACGAATGACTCAGTTTGGAAACTATATATCTTTTTCTAAAACTGACAAAATTTCTCTGCCTGAGCCTAGGAATCCTGTGTCCCATTGCAGTGCCTCCATGTGTTTTTGTTGCATTCTTTTTTTTCAGTCTTCGAAAGGGTTAGTTTGATTTTTTTCTCTTGCATCACAAACTGTTGTTCTTTAATTAAAGATGTCTGCCTGTCATATTGTAAGTTGGTTAATTTGTTTTTTTAATTTTGAAATTTCATCTGTGTCAATTAACTTTCCTTCATTTACTAGTGACACTAGATTATTTCATTTATTCCTTAAAATAATGTATTTGTGTTGCTGTTTGTATGCAAAAAAGCAAGCTTGACTTTTACAAAAATCAATTAGACAAAGTTTTGTGTCTGACTACCAGTCTATAAGGGAATCATGTAAAAAACATTACTGGTACCCTATCATCTAAAGTTTATTTTAATATCTGAAGGAATTTTGGGTTTTCAAGTGCACTAGCATTAAATCTCCAAATACCTCTACCATGTAGATAAGTCGGGTGTGGTGCAATTTTAATGCTCAATTAACAATGATCAGATGTCTCTGTTACATGGATCTTTGTTCCTGAAATGGGTAGCTGGTCTGAAATAAAGCAATAATCAATTTGTGATTTTAATTACCCTCTAAAAAAAGTGGGACTGACATTTGTAGTAAACCCATTTTTGAGCACTGTTTGTTTAAGAATTTGTTTTAATTCACTGACATCACAATATATTTTATAATTGACTTCAGTTTTGATGTTGATATTAAAGACTCCCCCCAGATGATTTGTTTACAGTAAATAAAATGGGTTTTATTTTCTTAAGAAGCTCCACTCATCTCACTTTTTGTTAGGGATCATAAATATTAAATATTAATTAATCTATAATGTACTCCTTGGATATTAATATCTAACATGATAGCTCTTCCAGGTTATATGTCAACTATTTTTTGAAGGGAAAAAATAGGTACAGTAAAACAAATACCTAAACCTGAGCAAATTTCCTGTCCCAATGACCAAAAGGATTTCCCTGTAAACCAATCATTTAATGTTAGCAATGTATCATTATCTGAATATAACCGTGCATCTTGTAGAAAATATATAACGTAAGGCAGAGACTGTAATGCTGCATAGGTGGCCTGCCTTTTGAAATCAGATCTCATACTGTTCACATTCAAACTAGCAATGGTTAGAGATGAGGTAGTCACTGTTCAACAGGAAGAGATTAAGGATTCTTTTTCCTACAAGACCTGGTTGCTGTCTTCTGCACTTGTGGGGTTTCTTGCTGCTGCTCTGGCTTTTCTAGTGGTGGATTACTTTGAGTAGAATGTAGAGATGCATCCGAGTCCTCTTCTTCCATGATATCGCCCCAAGTCTGTAAGGGCTTGTATTGGTTAGTTGTACTAACCGGTGGATTCAGGGCTGATGTAGATTTTTTTGCAAATGTCCTTTTTTTGGAATAGGCTGAAAATCAGAGTCATTTTGTCAGGGAGTAGAAGTGTCCAGTTTTTCTTCAGCTCGAGTAGGTGCAGGAAGAGAGGGAGGGGGCATTGGTGACTTAGGCCTTGAAACAAAGTCTCGGCGTTCTTTGGGGTATGGGTCAGGTTGCTAAGGAGACCTAGAAGGTGTTTGCTGCACTTTTTGTGGGAGTCTAGGGTCACTTGAGTGATCTGTTGTAGAGGTCTGGGTTGGAGTAGCTTTATTTATATAGTAATCATGTTCCACGAAATCTGAGGTGTTATGAGCTGCCCATGGGCAGGAAGCAAAGACATGATCCTCAGCCCTGCACAGATTACGAGAGGGAGGAACTACACAGGTGGTGGCAGAATGGCCTAAAGCTCCACAAACAGAACACTTCATCTCAGTGTAGTCTGAATTGAGGTGGGATGTAGAGCCACAATAATAACATGAGCGGGGCTGGCCTGGGTAAAAGAGTATACCCCTATCTCTCCCAATATAAAAACAATTTGGCAAATGTTGTATGCCATTTTCTGTTATTTTCAATTGCACAGAAAATTTCCATCCCCCCCCGTCCAGAAACCATTCTCATCTATAATTGCATTTGGGATTCCATTTACAATGCACCTTTTCTCAAGCCAGTAAATAATATCTAGGACATTTATCCCCTCATTTCTAAATAAGATTGTAATCACTTTTGCAGTGAGTCTGGTAATAGGTATTGCCACAAACAGTTTCCATAATGGAGTGTGTTTAATTTCATAATAAGCTGCCCAGAATCTATCTAATAGTGCTGCTGATCTGAAACTGACATCAAAGTTGTGGTCTCCCAGGGTATATATAAAGGCATAGACCTCAAAGGGTGTAAAGTGCAAAGATTCAATAATTACATTTTTCCCAACATAGTTCCTATCCGGAAGCAAGTCCAAACCTCCTTTATAATAAATATGAACTGCAAAATGTCATCTTGCAGCCTCTTATGACTTTTTGAACAAATTTGCAAAGCTAGTAGGCCTTTCATTTTCACCTGTCCTACCCAGTTCCCCAGTATTATTTGTAGGTGCTTCAGAAGTAAAAGAAGGAGGTTTACCTGAAGTGTTTTGTTTCTCTGTTGAAGCTGTAATTTCCTTTGTAGTTTTTTCAGGCTATGTACTTGACTCTTGGATTCTCTCCGATGACAGCTTGCTTCTGCTGTCATTGATAGCGTCTGATGCAGTATTATCAGAGGCCGAAGCTGTACCCTTTAATCCTGCTGACGATGTGCTGTCTTCGTGGTGCAGACCATCCATTCTTGCTTCAGTTCTGGCTTCATTCTGAGTCAGAAATATGGTTCTGCTTTCTGGAGAATCCATTCCTGGTATCGGAATGCTAGGATCTGGAATCCATATGTCATTGTTGCATATCCATCCTGCTATTTTTAATGCTGTTTCTGGGTTCCAATTAGCATCATCCACTGTGAAAGGTACTAAAATAGAGTCTTGAGAGAAGGAACCGGGTAAGGAACTGGGAATTGACTCATAAAAGAGACCTTTTTTTATTGGTATAGTAATCTGTTCTTTTCTGTTTTTTCTCTTCTTCTGCATTCAAATATGACATTTATATTTCAAAACTAGTTTCAGCTTCTGATAATAACAGTTCTAAGTTTGATTCTTTTTCTAATATATCTTGTTGCAAACTTACTTCTTCAGCATTACTTGCATTTTCTTGTTGTTTGACATCCTGAATTTTCCTTTTTTGATCTCATGTTGCTTCTCCTGGAAAGATACAACCTTCACCTTGTCCATCTTCTGGCAGACTGACAGACTCTATGGCTTCCGTGTGCAAGGGGTTCCCCTTCTGCAGAGTAGGGAAATTTCCCCGGTGTCCTGGCCAAATTTCCCCCATTCACAAAAAAATACCACCAACAGCTTAATCTGGTTTAGTGTCAGTTGGCATCCATCTGCATCCCCCTCCTCAGGGACAAGGCTGTCTCAAAGCACAAAGCAGTGACAAAGCAGTGTCAGTGGCTCAGTAGGTAGCACACTCGCCTCTGAGGCCGGGAGATCAGAGGGCTGTGGGTTCAGTTCCCACATCTGGCACTTGGGTTAATATCCCAGTACTGACACTGTAGTGCAGCATGAGAGGGGTGCTGCACTTCTGAGGTGCCGTCTTTCGGATGAGACGTTAAACCGAGGTCCCATCTGTGGATTGGTGGTAGTTCAGGTGGATGTTAAAGATCCCACGGCACCCATCAAAAAGAGTAGGGGATTTTATTATTCAAAACTCAAAAGGATAATCACACACAATGGTATTACATCATACACATCATAAGAAAGGAAAAGAAAAACAGATATGAGCTATACAACATACTGAAAACCCTCAAATAAAAAGAAAAACAAACACCCCACTCCCCACCAAAATGAGCAGGGGAATGCGTTGTATTCGAAACTCATAAACAAGAAGAAAATCAAACATGCACGTCCTGAATATCCAACAATATAATAAAGGAAAGCAAAACCCACTTGCTCCCCTCCAAAAAGAAAAAACAATGGTTAATATACAGAAAGGAAATTATACAAGCAGTAGTATTACTTCATACTAATACAATAGAAATGGGTGGTGCAAGAATACGAGGGATTATAACAATATGACATAAACCCATCAAAGACATAACAGAAAACAATAACGGATAATATAGTACACAAACCATAAGTAAGGACATATAATGCATGATGGCAGTGTACCAAACTGATAAAACAAGACCAAATCCCGTGCAGGCAGGCACGTACCCCTCACCTCTCTTGAAATCAGAGGGGAAATTGTAATGAACATTATAGAAATAAAATCTATAAAAAAGGTGGGACTATACAGCAGATCAAAAAAAAAACAAATCCCATCCGTAAAGGGAATAGCAGCACCCAGGATCACCGTTAGGGAGATCAAAGCTCCACAACAAGGGGAATCCATAATACAAGGAAAGTGCCAGGTCCTGATGAAATAAAACCTCACCCTCAGTTTAAACAATTCAGGATGCACTGCCCTCTCCTCTTGTGATCTCCAATGATGTATAAAGGATTTAAGGGTACAAATAATTTGGGATTCAGAAAGTAGTTTCTGCCGAAGTGTTAGATTACACTGGGCATGCCACAACTGAAAACCTATATGACCGATTAACAGGTGCATAGTAATATTATCAAACCCAGGCCATGAGCCCGGCAAAAACCCTTCCACCCAAAGCTGAGAGGAAACACCCCGGAAGGGATTCAAGGGCCACTCCTCACGTAAGTGAGACCAGAAAGAAACAACAAAGGGACACTCCACAAAAAAATGTTCCATCGTTTCAACCACCCCACCGCAAGTCTCTACCCGTGGACAAACCTCTCAGAGAGATCCATATGTTTCATGTTACCCTTCACCCCTAGCTTCTTATGGAGACACAGCCACAAGAAATCCCACATGTTTTTAGGCACCCTCTTGCTGATCAATACTTTCAACCTAGATTGCTGCTCCGAAACAGACAAATCATGAAACCAAGGTTCAAGAAAAAAACTATCAAGGTTCAAGAAAAAAACTATCACATAAAATGGTATGGTAGAATTGCTGCCGGGATTGTAGAATCAGAAAATTCTTGACTATATGCCAGGATTTCAATTTTTGGAACATTATGCAAAAATGACCATCAAAGCCATAGAGCCTGACCTGCCAAGCTAAACCAGAATCTTGATCCCAATGCTGCAGGAAAGGACCTATGCTGTCAGCCATCCAAGGAAACCAGATCTTCACCACCCCTTTAAGTAATGGGACTAAATTATAATAAATAAAAATACTATGCAAAAAAACTATCGGGTTAAGCATACCTAAACCCCCTTCCCCAATGGGCAAATATGTGATACCTCTCCGAACCGGGTTCAATCTACTGCTCCAAAGGCAAAGAAAAAACACATTGTAAAGCAAAGTCTCCAAAGAGAGAGGCAGGGGGAAAAACTGCAGCTAGGAACAAAAAATATGGTAACAAAAACGTTTAATTAAATAAATACGTTTAGCCTTAGACATTCGGCCTTTATTCCAAATCAGCACCCTATGATGGGCCTCCAATAATTGCTGCTCCCAATTATACTTCTGAGCATCCAGACCTCCAAAATACACTCCAAGTACCTTCCTGTAACTAGATTCAATAGGCATATCCCAGAGTAAAGCCACATCAGTTGCCTCATACCCCAAGGACAAGATTACACTTTTAAGCCTGTTAATAGAGGACCCTGACATGACCGAAAATGTATGCAATAATAATTTAGCTGCAGCAGCAGAATTTCAATCTTAGAGGACAAGGACCAAGTCATCTGCATAGGCAATTGACACTATTGGTGGGTCCACACTGCCAACTGAAAGACCAATGATATCATCTGTACAAGACAGGGCATGTAAAAGGGGATCTAAAGAGAGCACATAAAGTAGAGGGCTAAGTAGGCACCCCTGCCTAATGCCTCTATGCACATCAACAGCTTTTCCCAACCAACCATTAACACTAGGTATCAAAGTAATTCCCCCATAACAAGTCTGCAGCCATCTAATAGTTGTAAGAGAACCCATACCACCTCAAACAGGCCCAAAGATAATTATATTCCACTCGATCAAAGGCTTTAGATTGATCAAGACACACCAAATGCCCAAACATATCCCCAGCCGCCCCTTTAGAAATGAGCTCCAAGCAGGATCAGTGCATCCTGGACCTTTCTACTAGGCACTCCACTAAACTGTGATGGATGTAATAGAGGCCTAAAACACCCGTAACGAGGCACAGGATTTTCATTAAAATCTTATAATCCGGGTTCAAAAAGAGACCAGACCTCAATTGGTCAAATCTCCCTATCCCCCAGATTTTTATATAGTAAGGTAAAACCCCTGCAACATACTGTGTGGCAGCCTCCTTCTGTAACCCCTCATTCAAGACCTGACAAAATCCGATCTCTGACTTCCCATAAGGGTTTGTAAATTTCATGAGATAACCCATCAAAACCAGGAGTGACGCTAGGCTTTAAAGACCAAATAGCAGACTTCAGCTCTTCAACTGTGATGGGTTGTACCAAAGTGAGTTGTTCCACAGGAGTCCAACCCGGAACCTGTCTGCTAAGAAACCAGTTACGGATGGGAACATCAGAAAGGAATTGACTTTGAAAGTAAGTAGAAACATGAGTATGAATCATATCTAGCATACCAACATTTGTAGAAACCCGCCCACCCCCTTCAGCATTTAAATATTGCATAACCCTAGAGTGTTGTAGAAACCGCAGATGCTCAAAGGGTAAGGTGTCCCTTTTTTTCCCATAAACCTCATAGGAATGTTTCTTCTCCATCTCCTGCAATACCTTAGACTTTAAGTCAGCCATCTCCCCCTTGACCTGTTTAATCTGCTCCACACAATCAGATCCCAAAAACTGATGGAAGGAAGACAAAAAGTGCAACCTTTCTCTAAGGGAACACAGTCTATCATGTTTTAATCAACCATTCAATCTACCAATGCTTTTGAAGAAAATTCGAATCGCACATTTTGTGTCTTCCCACCAAATATTCAGATCGTCATATAAAAACAACACAGACCGTCTGGCCAAAAGCAGGGAGTGCAACCCCTTAGCAACACAAGGAATTTCCAACAGGACCGTATTCAATTTCCAATACCCCGGCCCTCTGCAGACTTCAGGCAAATCACATAACACCAACTTAAGCAATCTATGATCTGAAGAAGCGACCTCCTGTAAAACTTGAGACCGTGCAACAACCCCTGGTGAAATAAAAAAAATAGTCTATCCTGGACGCCCTGGAGTCACAAAAATAAGTATACCCAAAACCTGAGGTCGAAGGCCCAAAAGCATCTACCAGTCCTGAGTTCTGAAGCAGAGTAGACAAACAAGCTATGTCACAATACACCTTTCTTTTCTTGTTCCCAGGAGTAGGAGAGGAAGGGAGGTAACAATTAAAGTCCCCTCCAAGAACAACAAAAGAAGAGGTGTATAAAAAAGGGTACAACGCTTTAAAAAGGGACACCCGGTCAAATTTAGATTGTGGTGCATAAATATTGATCAATCTCAAAGGCAGAGAATCCCACCTAATATCTAAGACCAAGGCTCTACCGGGCAGGATCTCTAGCTGGTGTATCACCGTAACATAAGAATTAAAAAAACAGATCCCAACCCCACTACATAACTCACTTCCCAAGGACCAAAAACTATCACCCCATAACCAGCCAGCAGTGGCAGCAGCCACCTCCTCAGAGGAATGCAAACGAGTATTCTGAAAAAAAACACACAATCCAAATTCTCAGATAGGAAATGAGAATAAGTGGTTTTACGTTTTACAGGGGATTTAATACTGTTAGCATTTAAAGTAGCCACGCGAAAGGAAAAAGAAACCATAAATAAGGTCAGGGAAAAAGTCACTTAACTTTACTAGACGCCCTAGTAATCCGACCAGTTTTACCATCTGGAGGCCTCGGGCCTACCTGTCCGGCCACAGTGTCCTGACACACAGGCCTAGGTGGAGAAGGAGGAGGCCCTGGCATCCTGGACAGAACCTCTGGACCCTCTGCCAGAAGAGTAAAAATATTAGGATCAACAAATGAGACATCTGGAACAGCCATTGCTGATTTTTTACCTAACTTCCCTTTCCCTTTAGCCACCTTACCCTTCTTCCCACCAACCACTGCAAAACCATCCAGCAAGGAATCCTCCCCTCCCACAGAGTCATTTCAGGGAAGAGCCTCACCTGACCCTGTCCCAGACCCTTCTGCAGTCTCAAATGTTGGGAGCACCGGGTCACCTGGATCCAAATTAGAATCAGTGAGCCCACAGGACTCAGACAAGGAAGGAACCACCTCAGAGGTGTTGGGAACTGATCTGCCCCCAGCAGGTAGGCCAAGTTGAACCGCCTCCCTAATATAACGATCTTGTATCCCAAAATCAGCCGCAGCTGTATTTTTTGCAACAAAGGGCAGAGTTCAAAAGTATGACCCACCTGCTCGCAAAGGTGACATTTAGAAGCCTGAAAGCAGTGAGCACTGGGATGGCCAGTTTCCCCACAATAAGACCAGTTAAGTACCTCGCAGTTTGTGCTTATGTGAGTTCGAGACCCACATTTAAAGCAAACCCGAGGTAGACCAGGATTAAAAAGAAACCCTTTATCCCTTCCCAAAAAGAAACAATTGGGTAAATGAATCAAATCTGAATCAGTAGAACGAAGTTTGACTCAAAACTTCCAACCCCCATTCCAAAATCCCTCAGCATCTAATATGGGAACAAGGTTCCCCTGAACATCACATCTCTTAGACAGCCAATGCACAATATCAACAATGTTCACCCCTTCATTGCGAAACATAATCGTGATGACCCTAGAAGCTTGTTTAGAAAGAGGCAAAACAATAGTCAGACCAGAATGGGTTTGTTTTCAGAGTTAAATATCGGCTCCAAAAAAGTTCCAAAAGGGCAGGGGTGTGGAAACTAATGTCAAAGGTAAACTCCCCTGGAACATGAATCAGAGCATAGACTTCAGATGGAGAGAAACCCATACTTTGTTTCAATAACGTCTTCCCAACGTAAAACCTGTCAGGGGGGTTGTCTCTAGGACCCACATATCTCAATCTAACAGCGTTCCATCTTCTAGCAAGCTCCAAAGGTTGCCTGAAATGACTGGCGTAAGTGGGTTTAGGCACAGTATCCAGAACCGGCCCCTTCAGGACTGAAGAGGAAGCTGTAGTGTCAGCAGAGCCTGCCGAAAGCTCCCCCAAGGGTGCAATAGGCCGAATACACGCCTGAATGGGAAGAGATGCCTGCAAAACTGAACCTGAGCAACAACAATAGGATCGGGGCAACCTCAGTACTTATCTGAACATCCTCCGAAGGGACCAAGGATCCATCGTCCGGTTTCCACTCAGCCCCCGAGATCTGAATCCAGCCCGCTCCACGCAGCGCTCGTTCTGGAGACCATGACTCCTCCGCCAACTCTTCCCAGTCTTGAGGAACTGAGTTCTTGCCAGTCAGAGACCTAGGCTCAACAGAATGCAGCTTGTTAGGCCCCACAGTCTCCGTCGCACTCGGGGAACCCTCCGAACGTTTCCGTTTCCTGTCGTCCTCCTAGATAATGTTCCAACGCTCCTGAGCTAGGAGCTCACTAACTCGCAACAGTTCCTTCTCCAAACAACGTTGTTTTTCCATCAAACTGAGATCAGAATCACCAGGCAATTCCAATGGACCGCTAGAACTGGCAATGTGCTGGCCACCTCGCAGGTGCATTCCAGCTGCCACTTCAGCGGATCCAGACTGGGAAACATCGTAGGATACAATAAGGTTTTGGGCAATCTCAGCCCCAGGCAAAGCTCCTTCCTCCTCCATAGCAGAGAGTGGAATGACCTCCTCCAACAGCGGCAGGGTCCCCCTACTGGCAAACAGTAGGGGAATTTCCCCAGTGTCCTGTCCAAATTTACCTCATTCACTAAAAATACCACCAACAGCTTAATCTGGTTCAAGGTCAGTTGGCATTCATCTGTATCCCCCTCCCCCGGGTCGTGCCTGAAAATAGGCAGATTTGTCTAGTGCACTTACCTGGTCAACAAAAACTAAAATAAAAAAAAAATAAATAAAAGGCTGAAAATAGGCAGAATTGTCTAGTCCTCCTTTTCTGGTCAACAAAAAACGAAAATAAAAATATAAATATTCTAATAATTAGGGTGCCTGGTGACTTCTATAGTAAACCTGATTGCTGCTTACAGAAATAGAGATTTACATGAAATTTTCAGAATTTGTTGCACTTTGCATACTCTACAATCCATGACAGTTTCATGTAAATCAGTTTCATATTTTTAGAAATATTAAAATGTGAAAAAAATGTCTTTTTCCATTCATTTCAGTGGAGTTTTTTTCTGAATTTGTGCTATAGAAAAAAAACTATGAATCTTTAAAAATTGAAATTTTGCATGGTTGTGGTCAATGGTCAGGAAAGCTTTTCTAGTGGTGTTTGATGTTTGGGAGTTTTGTATGTTTTTTTATCGCAACTGATATTTCTCCTTCCCCCGACAGCCTTCTGCTCGGCCCCCAGCTCAAGTCCCCCAAATTACCAGGGCTTACCCAGCCCACGGGCAGTGCGGTGGGGAGTCGGGCGTCATCCTGCCTCCAGGGATTTTTCCATTTTTGGCCCCCCTTTCCATCTGCACACTGTGCAATGGGTGCAGCAGCCATCTCCACCTCCGCGAAGGCAGCCAAGCACCCTGGGCGCGGGCGCATCTCCTGGCTGTGCTATCTGCAGCACAGACCCCCACCTCGAGGAAGGAGAGCTTTAATGCTCAATTCTTACCTCCCCGATGACCCCCGAGCGACCCGAGTCCATTCCCGAACCCGAGTCACCAGCGTGGCGCAAGATGTGGCGTCCAGTGCCTCAACCCTCAGCGCCACCAGGCCATCTGGAGTTTTGTATTTTTTAAGATATATACGTTTGAAAAATCAGGGTTTGGCACTAGGAAATCAGGCTGGATTTTATGGACTGGAAATAACATACCACATGCACGGAACATGCCCATACGTTTCAATGTTGTTGAATGGGAATCAGGAAAGTGAAAGAATCTTATCCTGTTTCTTCTGTTCAGGTCTAGTAGGTTCTGGGGTATGTGGAACACATTTATCTATCTGTCTGTCTGTCAACCTACCTACCTAGCTATACGCTTTCTTATTTATTAAGCGGACTGAGATGCTTACCCCCCCCAGTACAGCTTATTTCTCCCCCCTCCCTTCCAGGTCACCTGCCATTATGTATGCAAACCAGGGTGCCCACCCCGATACCACTTTTTCCGCACTCCTCCAGGTCACCTGCCCCTGTTCCCTTTTTTATCAGTGCGAGCACCAGGGTGCCCATCCCTGGTGCCACTGAACAGTAACCTGACAGTGGGGTGCCCAATCCCCAGTGTTGTAAAAGTCCCCTGTAAAACAGAAAACTGATCCCTTGATGTTGGTTTTTTAAAATCCTGTAAAACAACAAATAGTCCTTTGATGATCTGACCCCTCACCCAAACCTTCCACTCAGCAGTCAACTCAACACCCTGCACCCTCCACTCCACATACATCCTCACTTACCTGAACATGTCTCAGGGTCAAGATCCACTCTCCAATCAAAGACACGTGTTGATGCTGGAACCGGCAACTGTAATATGAGAAATTAAGGTAGGTGTGGTTCAATGTATTTCAATGGGATTTTTAACTTTGATGGATAAGTTTGTCAGTTTTTCATATTTTGACCCCACGTTTTCCATTTGGCCTTTTTTGTGACTCCAACTCATAACCAATGTCAGTGGAATTATGCAAATCAGGCTCCAAAGGCAATTTTGCAATCACTTGTTGAAATCACTTTTCTGGCAGAATTTGAAAATTTCACTGCCTTTGTTCATCGCTGAAGTTACCGGCTCCCGGAGCTTGCACACAGAGGTCACGAGGGCAACGGCACCGGCCCTCCCCCACCCCCGAAGTCTGCACTTCATCGCTGAAGTTACCAGCTCCTGGAGCTTGCACACGGAGGTCACGAGGGCAACGGCACCGGCCCTCCCACACTCCCCGAAGTCTGCACTTCATTGCTGAAGTTACTGTCTCCCAGAGCTTGCACACAGAGGTCGCGAGGGCAACGGCACCGGCCCTCCCCCACCCCCGAAGTCTGCACTTCATCCCTGAAGGTAATTTCCGCCCTGCTGGTTCCCAAAGAAATGGCACAAAATAGACGCCAGGACCATAAGCAACAACTACCCAGTAAAGGAAAAAATCGACTAAAAACAGAATTGTTACCAGCTCTCTCTCTTTGTACTGCAATTTTATTTGGCCTGCTGCACGCCTCGCTCTGCTCCTGCACTCTGCTGCCTGGAGGTTTTGAACTTGGCACCATTTGTGCCGGCACACATGTGGAGTTAGTTTTTCTTCTACTGTTTGATTGGGATTACTGAGTTCAGATTTACTGTGGGCTACTGTTGAATTTAGATATAATTTTGGGATTGTATTTTAAAGGGGAAGCTTAAAGGGGACCAAATTTCCAGCCTTTTAACAAGGGTACAAGGTTCTTAAAGTAACCCAGACTTTTTGTGCTCACTGACCCTCATAGCTATTACAGGGAAGCTTACGAGTGTAACATTAGACTGAGTATCATGCAACCTTGTTTGCTTACTGCCCACCCTAGGCTGTATTTAGCAATACACTGGGTTAAATTGTAGCTACTCATATTGCAAAGTACCTGCCTGTGCTCGACTCCCTACCCTATCCTCTGTTCCCCCTGCTCCAATCTGCTTGCAACTTTCACCCCACGCCTTTCCATAAAAAGGCCTCACCTTGTCTTTTTCCTTTCAGTTACCGGCCCCCGGAGCTTGCACACAGAGGTCGTGAGGGCAACGGCACTGGCCCTCCCCCACCCCCGAAGTCCGCACTTCATCGCTGAAGGTAATTTCTGCCCTGCTGGTTCCCAAAGAAACGGCACAAAATAGATGCCAGGACCATAAGCAACAACTACCCAGTAAAGGAAAAAATCGACTAAAAACAGAATTGTTACCAGCTCTCTCTCTCTCTTTGTACTGCAATTTTATCTGGCCTGCTGCACGCCTCGCTCTGCTCCTGCACTCTGCTGCCTGGAGGTTCGGCCCCGCCACCCCCACCACCGCCTTTGGTGAGCTCCTCCTTTTATAGGCAGGCTCACGTGGGTGCAAATAACCTATCAGCCTACTTTTCCATTAGCAGCTTATCAGCTGCCTCCACCAGAGGGTGATATACCAGTTGCTGCGCTCCCCCCATTACACCAGCAAGACATGCTTCCTCTCACACTCCTGTTACTACTAGGAATGGCCTCGCTGGCATCCCAGCCCCCTGACGAATTTCCAAGTGACAAACCCACCCACCTGCTATCTAGTCTCATAACAGAGCCACTCCACGTTACTACTATCCCCCTTACTACCCAGGACCAGGAACTCACCCACCACTGGTACATAAGTGCCACTATCCTTCCTCCTTCTTTCCACCCGGGGCTCTCTGTCCTGCATTTAACAGCCAGCCGCCCCTTGCAGACAGTTGCCCATAAACCTTCCACCCATCTAAATAAAGCCTGGCCCAAAACAAAACTGCTGATCTGTCTTCTCCTGCTCATGTCAGAGGACATAGAGACAAACCCAGGCCCAACCCCTTCACCCACAAATAACCCTTTCTCCTTTCCTAAAGGATTAAGGATACTGCATCTAAACGTCTGCAGTCTTCTAAGTAAAATTTCTCTCTTACAGCCCATCGCCCATTTACAACACCCTGATATCCTGGTAATCTCAGAATCCTGGCTAAAACCCCAGCATACAGACGCGGAAGCGTCCATACCAGGATACACTATCATGAGACACGACCACCCAGGTAAAAAGAGAGGTGGTGGTATTGCAATGTACATCGCTAACATGCGACAGTTCTCATTAGTGAACATCCCATCACTCCCTGACCACATTGACTTCCTGCTAATTAAGCTCTCTCTCCCTTGCTCCACCCCTATTTTCATGGCCAGCACTTACTGCCCACCCAACACAACCCCCACGGACATCCTTAACCACCTGGTCACCCTTCAGTCCCTAGCTACAGGAGGTGAGCTCCACGTCACCAGTGATTTCAACACAAATTGGCTAGGAAAGGACAAAGCTCACCTCAAAACCAAAATCAAGGCCTTGAATCTCACTCAACTCATAGCCGACCCCACCAGGCTAAATCACAAGACCCAAAAACACACACTGCTGGACTGGGCCCTCACCACCCCCCCACATAGGGTCCTCTGCGCAGGCCTGCTCCCTGACTCCCTAAGTGACCACCACATGATCTTCCTGATCAGAAAGGTTCACAGGCCTACAGCCCCCCCTCCCAAGACAATACGCACCAGATCATACAACTCCCTGGATGTAACATCCCTATTATGGGACCTAGGTTCCATAAACTGGTCTATCATCCCTCTGACCCCCACCATGGATGCAGTGTTTGAGGGTTTCGGGACAAACTTTCTCTGGGTCTGGGATAAACATCCCCCTTGCGAACCAAACGATTCCGTGGGGCGCATCTTCAATGGATCACAGCAGACATAATTAGGTCCTGTCACTCTTGGGACCATGCTTGGAAAGCCCATAAGAAGCAGGGCTCCCTGGCCTCCCTCCTTAACTATTGAGCCCTTTGAAATTCATGTACACACAACATTCACCAGGCAAAGAAGAGGTACTTCTTATCGGCATTCTGCGCTAACGCAAATGACCCCACAGATTTGGAAATCTCTAAAATCCTGATCTCCCCCACCCAACCCCCACCCGACTTTATCGGTAAAAACACCTCATCACTGACCCTGCTGCGGCCGAGGCTTTCAACACCACTTCGCCAGCTGTGCCAACGAGCTCCCTATTGTCCCTCAATGGCCTGACCCTACTGCCTCTCCCCGGTCTCCAGCACTCACCCTCCAATCACAGTTCTCCTTCCGCCTGTAACCCAAACTGAAGTCCTCAATCCTACGAGCCCTAAACCCCAACATTGAAGAAATGTCCCACGTCCCTGGACGCCAAATGCTCTTCATATCTGCCCCAGCCATTGCTGCACCTCTTACTGCACTTTTAACCTCTCATTTACCCTGGGCAAGCTATCCACAGCTTGGAAAGTGGCCACCATCATACCCCTCCTGAAAGGGGGGGACCCATCCTCCCCAGCCAACTACCGCCCCATCTCCCTACTCCCAATCCTGGCCAAACTACAGGAACGCCTCGTCCTCTCCCAACTCGCCCCACACCTGGACACCGCCTCATTTTTCACCCCCTTTCAATCTGGTTTTCGCAAATCTCATTCTACCACCACCTCCCTTCTACGAGTCACAGGCAACATTCTGTCCGGCATGGACAACGGCCTCATCACCACTGCAATATTTATTGATTTAACCAAGGCTTTTGACACCGTCTCCCACACCCTGCTCCTCTATAAACTCACTGATGCCGGGCTCTCCCTATCTGCAAATGCCTGGTTCCATGACTATCTAACAGGTAGAGTCCAATCAGTAAAAATTGCCTCAGATACCTCAGACCTACTGCCCGGATCCACCGGCATCCCCCAAGGGTCTGTCCTGGGCCCTTTGCTTTTCTCAATATTCTTAAACAACCTCCCATCAGCTTGTCGCAACTCCTTCATCCAGATGTATGCGGACGATACCGTCCTGTATGCTTCTGGCCCAACTACAAGTAACGTGGCAACCCTCCTGCAGGAGGACTTCAACACCGTCCAGGAATGGTTCCGGTCAAACCAGCTATTTCTAAACTCCAAGAAAACTGTGTCATTAACTTTTGGCTCCCACCAAAGACTCTCCCAGCAAGCCCCCTGCCCCCCTTTCACAACCACAGAAGGGACCCCTCTGGACAACTGCTCCAGCTTTAGATACCTAGGAGTCTGACTTGACCAGCACCTTAATTTTGCTATTCATATTGACTCCCTGCACAAAAGGCTCCTCCCCAAACTTGGCACTTTACACTGATACAAAAGCTGCCTCCCCACTCCTACAAGGCGGGCCATAGTCCAAAAAATGATACTACCTATCCTCAACTACAGTGACATAGTGTATTCCATCGCTCCCTCATCTACTTTGGCCAGCCTCGACACCCTATTCCACTCTTTCTGCCGTTTCATCCTCAGCTGCCCTCAATCTACCCACCATTGCTCACTCTACAGTGCCTTAGCCCTGCCATCCTTCAAAGATCATAGACAAATGCACTGCGCCAGGTTCGCTGCAAAATTCTGGTCCCTCTCCCTCCCACCTTACCTGGCATCCTCCTAACCTAACCCCAGCCTCGCCCTAAGACACACAGACCAAAGGCTTCTCCACGTCCCCTTCATGCGCACTACTAAAGGTCAGGCCACTTTTTCCTACCGGATTCCCCTGATCTGGAATGCCCTTCCACCCCCCATAAGAAACTCATCAATTCCTACTCACCGCAACCAGCTACTCCGCATGCATTTCTCCTCCAGCTGCACATGTTTCTAGTTGTATCTCTTCAAATTTAATCTAACTCCATTGTACCTAATGCTCTATGTTAAGGACATTTATAGGACTATTTCATATAAATTCTCTCTGTTTCTAACAGTCTACATACAGCTATTCTGCCGTTGTCTGTAAGACAGTTTAGCCACACCTCTCGATGCTGTATTGTCACTATCTGCTAGTGTGTGCTACTTTGTTTTGTATTGGGCTCTAGCCCCCAGGACGCATCTGGAATCGAGCATATCTTGCTCAGTATGCCTTCCTGGTAAAACTCGTAAATAAATAAATAAATGAGGTGGGGTCATAAGAAGGCTGTGTTGGAGATTAGGGGTCAAAATATTTAAAAATGGCATAATTATGAGCATACTGTATGCTGAAATTTTGCAATGCTCACTCATACCTTTGACAATTTTAAATATTTTCACCCCAAATTTTCAACATGGCTATTTTTCACATCACCTCATGAACATGACAACTGTCACTTTTCAAATTTCAGCCAAAATGTGTTTTCACACAGTCCCACAGAATGACGTTGTTGATATGTGAAATCACCTTTTGGGCAGGTTTTGAACATTTTCTCCACCCTTGTTAATGAGGTGGGGTCACAAGAACACTATATTGAAAATTTTGGGTACAGATATTACAAAACAAGAAAGTTATGAGCTCACATTGACATTTTGTAATGCATGCTCATAACTTTGGTAAATTAAAATATTTGGCTCCAGATTTTCAACATTGCAATTTTTTCACATCACCTCATAAACGTAGCAACTGTTATTTTTCAAAACCTGACTGAATTGTGTTTCAGCAACTGTACAATGACATTTCGACCGAGATTTGCAAATTTTCACATACCAGGTTCATGAGGTGGGTTTGTAGCAAAGCTGTCTTAAACATTTTGGGTCAAAATATTAAAAAACAACACAGTTATGAAGGTACATTGATATTTTCTATGCTGCTCATAAGTTTGGTAACTTTTGACATCTGACACTGCGCAAAAGGGCAGCGTCAGCAAGGCCATGCACTTCCACAGGCAGACAGAGTGTTCCCTTGGTGCATGGCCCAGATGGCCTTATGCATCTGCTTATATTCACACAGGTCCCAAAAGGATCTGCATAAATGAGGATACAATTCTACTATCTCAAACAGAAGTGAAATTCTTTGCAAAACACTTTGTTAATGAATCAGTTAGGGTAACTCAATGCCACAAAGGTAGGGAAATGTGGTGTTAGGGTTTTCAATGCTAACTCCACACCCCACCCCCAAGCAGCAAAAGGAAAAAGCATTAGGGTTTTGGGTCTCTGGAGTATTGGCGAATCGGTGGTGGGGTCTTCCTTGGGGTTATCAACCCTAATGCTCAACCCTCCTTTCTACCCATAGCCTCCACTCTGACGCACAAGGTACAAGTCCAAGCCACTGCCTCATAGTATTACACTCTTCAAAGGTAGAGAAGTGTATCTCACCACATATTGCCAACACAGTTTGTAGTAGCTTTCTTCACTCATGCCCCGTGGGCCCTATGGAAGGACATCTGTGACATTGTTTGCACAGTGAACGGGGTGGGCATTAAGATACACAACCCTGAGGAAGATCGCACTGATTCACTGATACTCTGGAGATCTGGAGACTCAAAACCCTAACTTTTTTTTTCCTTTTGCTTCTTAGGAGGTGGGGGTGGGGAATTAGGGTTGGAAATCCTAACACCACGTTTCCCTACTTTTGTGGCATTAAGTTATCATAACTGGTGCAAGTTACCATAACTGGTGCAGTAACAACATTTTTTTGCAAAGAATATATATTTAACTGCTAGTGTTTTTTATAAATAGTAGATTGCCCTTAGCATATTTAACAGTGCTTCATGACTGTTAAAATATAAAGTACACCAAATTTAGTCAAGAAGATTTAATCAGTTAGTTCAATCATATTTAATTAATATATTTTACTTACTGATATATTCTCAAATTAGACAGTTGCTCTTTAAGCCTAACAAAGAAGAAGAAAAAGCTTTTATATAGCCCTTCATATACGCATTGTATCCCAAAGTGCTTTACAAGCAATGAGAAATTGCTATTCAGAGAAGTTTCAGTAGACACTAGGTAAAGGAAGGGAAGATCATGGGATTGGAGCAGTGCAATGGGTGTGATGCTGCAGTGGTTCAGGACACTTTCTGGAACCTGAGGTGCTGCCACACTTGTACTCACCTCTCTGGGCTATGGGAAGAAGTTGCTGGAGTCTGGCCAAACTGGCAAGGGTACAGAGGATCTTTTTCCCCACCCAGGGGCCACCAAGTCTGCTGCCATTCCCCCAGAGAATTCCTAGGCAGAAACAGAGTGGATGGACATGGTGGGCTTGGGGAGGGAGGGGGGTAGTGGGAAGGGTGCACATTCCTCAGCCTATACCATTGCAGAATTACTTTGCCACAGTGGCATGATGGGGCAGCCAAGAGTAAGCATCTGTCGCAGTGAGAAAGGAGGAAGTGGAGACCCCAAGGAGGGAGGAAGAGGCCACCAGTTGAGGAGTAAGCAGCTGCTGGTAGGGAACTCTATTGTTAGAGGGATAGACTGGGGAATGGTGGGAGGAAGGCAGAGGGAGGCGAAGTGCCTGAGAGATGTCTCTGCCTGGAGGGACAGAGAGCATATCTAGAGGATCGCTAGGGCAGCAGAAGATGGGAGGGAGTTAGATGTCACTGTCCACATGCAGACAAATGACCTGGTATGGGATAGGGTAGGGTTAGTGCAGGGTAACTTCTGGGAGTTTGGGAGGAGCCTTATGCAGGTAGCATGCACATTGGCTTTTTCCCTAAGTGTTGCCTATGTATGACTGGAGTGATGCAAGGGTACTCTGCACCAGGTCATTTAATGACTGATTACAGGAATGGTGCATGGAGGAGGACTTTGACTACATCAGGGACTGGGGGCCAGAGTGGGAGAATATGGATATCTATAAGGGAGATGGCCTGCATCATTTCAGGAAGTGGACCGCAGTCTTTGGTGGGAGGTTTGATGCTACACAGATGAGTATTTAAACTAGCCAGTGGGGGAGGCAGTCAAACAAAGGGAGGCAAACATTGCCCTCCAGATGATGGAGCAGCAGAGATGGAGGACCCTGGGAGAAAACTCTCCTATGACATGGGCATAGAAAGGCAGAGATGGGGACTAGACAAAAGAAAAGGGGGTTAAAACTCAGGTACATGAGGCTAGTGCATTGAAGTAGACAAGGAATGAGACAATTAAAAAGGTAGGAGGAAAGTCAGGAGGAACTTCAGGAAAAAGCACAGTTAGGAATGGGAAAGGGAAACAGGGCAATGGGCAGGGGAGAAGAAAGGTGAGGAAAGTCATGTGTGCTAATGCAAGGAGTCTTGGAAACAAAATTCCAGACCTAGGAGCTACCATGGTGGAGCCTGACTTGGATTTAGTGGCCATTATGTAGTTGTGGTGCACTGAGCACCATGACTGGGACATGGCCATATGCGATTACTCTGTGTTCAGGAGAAACAGGGCAGGGATGATGGGTTGTTTTATATGTGAGGGAGGGAAATTTAGGCCATGGAGCTACAGGTGCACCAGGAGGAAAAGAAAGGACTGGAGGGACTGTGAACTACTTTGAAGACAGGTTATTGGGCTGCTCTCTATACTGGGGTAGTGTACAGGCCTCCAGTACAGGGACAGAAGTTGCTTATGGAACTGGGAAGCCATCATCAGAATGGTGAGTAAGGGGGATACTGCTAGTTGGTGACTTCAGTCTGTTAGATGTGGAGTGGAGCCTGCTAACTGAAACTTCTGCAAGGAGTAGGGCCATCTTTGACTCCCTACAAGTGTTTTTTCTCAAGCAGGAAGTCAAAGGACGCACTAGGGATGGGACATGCAGACTTGGAGCCTACAAACAAGGACAGTGTTACAGACATCACAGTGGGCAGTCCCTGATACCAATGATCACCATACAGTGTGGTTTAACATTAAGACATGAACAGAGGCTAACTACAGGAGAATGAGGGTCCTGGAGGTTAGGAGTGTGGATATTAAAGAAATGGGGGACTATCTCAGAAACTGTCTAGAAAGGGGAAGATTGCAAATGAGGGATGAAGGAACAGTGGGATAAGGGTGGGTATAATTAAAGTAACTAACTCTGCATGAAGGAAGGAAGTAAAAGCAGAAGAAAATAGACTGTTTTGATTTTTTAAGGAGGTGGGTAAGGTAAAAAGGGTGGCATTCAGGAGAATATAATGAAACACAGAGGAAGGAAAACAGGGAGGTACCCTGTATACCTAGTAAAACAGATAGAAGCAGGTAAGGTGGTGAGAGAAGCAAAGGAGCAGACAGAGGAACGAATCACCAAAGGGATCACTGAGGAGATAAGACTTTCTTCAGATACATAAGTGAGAAGAAGGAAGCTAGAGAAAGAATAGTAATCATTAAAAGGGTGGTGGGGGAGAGACTGTGCAGAAGAGGGCCATGAAAAAGCAGACATCCTGAACAGTTACTTCTGCTCAGTTGTCACAGTAAAGGGAGGGAGAACCACCAAGGAGTAGCAGGAATGGAGGTGCTGCGATGGACACAAGTCCATTTTCAGAAGAAACAGTCCAGAAGGGACTTGCAGCTCTAAAGGTGGAAAAAGCAATGGGACTGGATAGAATACATAAAAAGGGTTCTAAAGGAACTCAGAGAGGCACCAGCTGCCCCACTGACAGCCTTGTTTTACAGCTCACTGGAAACAGGTGTGGTTGCAGTGGACAGCACTAACACTGGCCTGGTCCACTACATACAGTGAGAGCTGCAGCAGTTAGGAGGTTAGCAACTATAGGCTAATCAGTTTTACATGAGTGGTGGGGAATTTAATGGAAACTCTGCAAAAGGAAAGACTGGTTGAGTATCTTGAATCCAGTGTGCTGCAAGGCCACAGGTAGCATAGATTAGTGGTGGTGGGGTTCACGACAAATGAATCTGATGTATTTCTTTAACAGAGTGACTGGGGAAATCAATTGGGGCAGGCACTGGATGTGACTTTTCTGGATTTCAGCAAGGCCTTTGACACTATGCCACAGAGGAGGCTGATAAAGAAACTGAGCAGCCTGTAGAGGGGATCCAAAGTATTGAATTGGGTTAGAAACTGGTTAACGGATAGAAGCTAGAGGGTGATGGTAAATGGCACTCACTTGAATGATGGAGGCATGACCAGTGGGGTGCCACAGGGCCAGTACTGGAAATGGTCCTCTTCAATATTTTCAAAGTGACATTGCTGAGAAACTAAAGGTATACTGTTTTGCAGATGATGCTAAAATCTACAGTATGGTGGACACTCAGAAGGGGTGAAGAGAATGAGCAGTGATCTGGGGAAACTTGAGTAGTGGTCTAAAGCATGACAGTTGGGGTTCAATGCCATAAAAGTGAAAAAGCATACACCTAGGTAATAGAAACTCAGGTGCTGAGTATTGGGGTAGGTACCGGCAGTCACTAAACTGGAAAGGGACACTTGGGTTAAGCAGTCAGTAGGGCTGGAGGGATGCTGGGTTGCATAGAGAGGGGTGCAGTATGATTCCATTCATCTGAACCCTGTTTATTCAGAAATCCCTATCTACCGGGCTGATGGCATGTCCCCTAAGCTACCCTGATGAGGTGGTAACTCTGGTGCTTCAGCTTAACAGGTGCTAAGTACAGGCAGCTTATTACAGCAGTCACACAGTGCTTAGTGCGATTACTGTGATTAGCGCCTAACTGCTGCTGCAGATTAGCTGGGAAATGACCACATCAGGAGCCTGCTACTAGCCATGTGAGTGGCCCGCAAGAGGAAAACATTTGAATTCAGCATAAGAGGGGCCATGGTCGGAAGTATCAAAAATCAAAGATCAGACAGATGGACCTTAACTCAAGGAGATGCTCCGAACCCAGCCCTGCGTTAAGTCCTGAGACCCACCTCTTCTAGTGAAAAAATGTCCAGCGTTGTGGTAGGGGATCCCGAACCCTCCTGGGCAGTTCAGGTCTCTGCCCATTCAAACCAGCTTGTGGTGCAGCGAGCCCCTACCTCCCTAGCTGCAGCACTTTTGCAGCAGTGCTCTCCAAACTTTGCTCTGTGCCATGTCCTGATAGATAAGGATATAAAGATATGCTATGACCCCCCCCCCATCTCTCTTCTTAAACTTCCCCTCCTTAGCAGGGAATGCAGCAATCACATTTTGTTTTACAGTACCTGAATAATCCAGCTCCACAGCCTCACAGGCAGTTTTTTACGAACATACAGATGTGCCAGCAGAAACAGACCACTCGGTCTATTTACTGTAAGTCTGCTTGAACATGCAGCCAACACCCCTAGTTTGCAGCTGCCCCACCCTTCCTCCCCTTTGTCATCCCACTGCCACCCCCACCTCCCCCAACCTCACTCTCCCCTGTTCCCTGTCCTATGCCCTTTTGAAGCTGTTCACAGATTTACATGATACCACCCATTCTGGTAGGGTGTTCTATTTTGCTACCACCCTCTCTGTGAAATAATGTCTCCTCATTTCCCCTCTGTATACTTAGCCTGTGCCCCCTGGTAACCCTCCCGCTCCTTAACTTAAAGACCCCATCTGCCCTATCCTTATTGATTCCCTTCAGATACTTGAATGTCTCTATCATGTCCCCCCTGTCCCTTCTATCCTCCAGGGTGTATATATTCAGGTCTACCAGCCTGCTGTCATAGTCTCTCCCATCCATTCCACATATCATCTTTCTTGTCCTCCTCTGCGCCCCCTCCAGTAGCCTGATATCACGCTTTAGGTATGGCCTCCAAAACTGCGCACAATACTCTAAGTGCGGCCTTACCAGCGACCTGTAGAGGGGCAAGATCACCTTTCTTTGCCTGGATGAAAACCCCCTTGCTATGCATCCCAGCATTTTGTTCGCTTTTGCAGCCACTCTCCCGAACTGGGCAGTGTTGTTCACAGTCCCTGTTATCATTACCCCTAGGTCCTTCTCCTCCTCAGTGATCCCCAGCTTAACACCCCCCAAGCCAGTATTCTCTCCTTGGGTTCTTCACCCCACAGTGCATAACCGTACACTTCTTTACATTGAACCCCAGCTGCCACCTCTCTGACCACTCTTCTAGCTTGCATAGGTCCCCCTGCAGCTGCTTCCATCCCTCGTCTCCATCCACCACTACTCCGATTTTGGTGTCATCAGCAAACAGACTTACCTTTCTCACCATCCTGTGTGCAATGTGTGATATGAAGAGCCCAAACAATACTGGCCCCAGCACAGAGCCCTGTGGCACCTGACTCGACACCGGCCTTGGAGTTGAGAGCTCCCCCCTCACTACCACCCATTGCAGCCTGCCACTCAGCCAGCTTGTAATCCAGTTTATCATTTTTGCCCCACCCCCTATACCAGTTAGCTTCCCCTCAAGCCACCTATGAGGCAATGAATCGAAGGCCTTGCTGAAGTCCAAGTAAAGAACATCCACCACATGACCCTTATCCAGCTCACCTGTCACCCAGTCATAATATTGTATGAGGTTGGTTTGACAAGATTTCCCTGAAACCAACCCATGTTGCCTCACATCCTGGAGGCCATTGTCCTCCAGGTATGACACTAGTCTTTCCTTTAACATCATTTCCATGAGTTCGCACACTATGGAGGTGATAATTACCCAGTTCATCCCTTGGCCTGCTCTTGTGTAATGGTACTACATGTGCCATCCTCCAGTCCAGTGGCACACATCCTGACTCCGGTGAGGTGCTGTACAGATCTGCCAGTGGCTGCGTTACCTGCCCTCTTGATATATCTCGGTCAGGAGAAAATGTGCACCGGGTAATGCAAGTGCTACAGTTTAAGACATTTAAGCATTTTTGAACACTTGCTTGTTGCTGCTCTAACTACTGTATGTAGGACATATTCAGGCATTCTTTTGAACTGTAATGAATAAGGGAGGTGGGCAGCCGTGCTTCTCATTCCTAAAGCATACTGCAATCAGGGTAAATCCTGATATCAAGAAGCTAGTATGCTCTGACCTTAACCCACTTGCAGTTCTTTGCACAAAGAGCATTTTCTCTGCAGAGCAAGTTGCCTTAGAAGCAAGTCACAAAAAATACAGCAAGGAACTACATCGCGACAGGAAATTGAAACTTGTTACATTTGCTAGGTTAGCAGGGGATAAACTGAATGGATTGTCAGTCTTATTCAATTTCTGTACCTAAGTAACCAATGTAAACTGAAACCGGTCAGGGTACAGTGAAGCCCACCAGGATGAAGCGCAGTGCTGCAGAATTCTGCAGTAGAGTTACTGCAGCAAACAATGCAATTTCAATTTCCTTTTTGTCATGAAGTAAACCTGTAACACTGCGCTTCATCCTGGTAGGCTTCACTGTATATGACGACATCAAGAAGCTTGTATGCCCTGAGTTTAGCCCACTTGTGTGCTGCATTCTATGAAAACAGTCAACCTGACTTCTGTGCCCCCAGATTTGCACAGGTACTGTCATTTTGGATTTTATTTTAACTGTACCTCCTACTGCATCTTCAGGTGCTCAATTGTTCCTGCTCCAGACACAGTATGAGAAGTCACTTTGTGTAATTCCTTCAGCTGCATTGCACCATACTGCTCAGCCTGTCTGCAGCACTGAACCACAGTGGTCAGCGCAGATCAGAACAAAAAAATTCCAACTATCCAGACTCCAGATTATCCAAACTTTTCTGATGGCTCCAATGTGGTTTGGATAATTGAGATTTCACTGTATATCCAGCAAGAGAAGGTAGGTAGTGTTGCCACTGTGTCACTCACTGAAGACACCCCACCTGGCATACTGTGTGTCTAGTTTTGGATGCCACACATCAGTAAGGGGGAAAGGAGAAATTGTTTAACCAGGAAAGGCACAATAAGCTGCAGCTCATTTCCAGGTGCGACCTGGGAGCACAAGGAAGTTAAGTGGCTTGCTCAGGGTCACACAATATGCATCCGGGGGCTGTGGGATTCAAACCCAGGTCACTAGGTTTGCAGTTCAGGGACCTAAACCACTCACTATACTGCCTCCTACATTTAGAAAGGACACAGACAGGGTGGAGGCAGTTAAGAAGAGGTAAACTAAAATGCTGCTGGGGTTGCACAAGAAGACCTGTGAGGAAAGACTGAGGGACATGTACTCCCTGGAAGATGGGGAGTGAGAGGTGACATGATACAGACCTGTAAGTACTTCATGGGGTGAATAGATTGGTAGCGGGAAGTCTCTTTCAAGTGAGAAGGAGCACCAGGACCAGGGAGCATGGATGAAGCTTGGGGAGAGTGTAAGAGTGATGTGAGGAAATATTTCTTCACTTAAAAGGCAGGAGACATCTGTAACAGACTGCAAGAAAAAGTGGTGGAGGTAAAACCAGTGGTGGTGGTGGTGGTGGTGGTGGTGGTGGTGGTGGGGCTTCAAGCACGAATGGGATAGAAATAGTGGTGTATTAGAAAATAGGCAAAGAGCAGGGAGGGCTGCCAGAGACTAGTTAGGTGCTGCAGAGACAGATTAGGCAGGGAACATCTGGACAGACAGACTGGGGGGAGCAAACAGTCTCTTTCTGCCAACAAATATTGTTTCTATAATGAAATGACTAAAGGTACAGAGGTAGTCATTTCACAAGAGCATTACATTTGTTGTCTGAGTCATTTCACTCATCAGCACCCACACACAGCCTTGAACAATTGCACAAATGCTGCCTAGGACACTAGGGGAAATTATATGGTTTGATTTTCATTTTATAGTAGGAGAAAGTATGCAGTAATACTTATTTGCTTTAAGGTACCTTTTTGTTTTTCCCTTTATTTCGAACTGCAATAATTGTTATGTGTTATGATTTATTGAAGTATGAATGAAAATTCCTCTACTTTTGTCAGTAAAGGGTGCCAGAGACCGCTTTCCAAAATGGCAGATGCATTGTCGGTGGAAGAGGAGCTTACTTGCAACTTGATGACTGGGGACTCTGCCTCTGTCTGTCACACTGCCCATGAAGGTGTCCTGCGTAACTACTCCCATGTGGGGGAGGACTACTTAATTTAAAGATCAAATGCACATATTCAAGAATACCTTGACTTCATGTCCCTGTGTCATGATTAGTATTTCCTGAAAATATCATGCTGTTTGGTTTTGTGGTTTTCTCTAAATCAGCATCTGTTAATGTGCTCTGCAGTAACTGAAAACAGTGAAGTTTTTTCTCTCCCTATCAGTGAGCAATGACATCATTCTTGTCTAGCCTGCTGCTTCAGCAATTAAGTCCCTGACTGACTGAAGAAGCCGTTGCCGTTCCCAGTCAGAGCAGTCAATAGAGCTAATTGTTTCCAGTCAAAGTTTGTTACTAACCCATCTGGTTTGTGTTTAGATAGATTAGCTTAAAATCTATCATTTTGTTCTCATACATAGATGAACATTTGAGATTCAGTGCTGAACTGAAGTGGTATGAATGAATGTCTGTGAGAAGTTACCTTGTCTGTATTACAGTTGTCAGCTCTTTTTCATCAAAACTCTGCAATGTTTTCTGGCTGTATAACACAGGGTTGTTTAATGGTTATAAAATAAATCTAATGTTTGTTAATTCATAAAAACAGTGGGCTGGATATTCAAAAGGGTTGAGCCATGTGCAATAGGGTTGCGCCCGCGCAAGTCAGAAATTGCGCCATTCTGCGATATTCAGCAGGAGGCAGTTGCGCCCCCCAAACTATGCTGAGCAACAGCGCAATGCTAATGAAGGCATGCTCAACCGGAGGGGGAGGAACCATGCATAAACTGCACAGCCCGATATTCAGCCAGGCCGTGCAGAGTTGTGCAGGCGCAACCCCCTACCTGCGCCTGCACAACTTTAAGCCAAAAAAAAAAGGATTAAGTCGAGGGCCACCCACAGGTGAGCTGCCGCATTGCAGGGTGCAACACAGCAGCTGCCACCTGTGGGTGGCTCTCCACTTGTTCCCTGTGCCCCCTCCTGCAGCCCGATCGCGGGCATAATAGTAACCCCTTCCCTGTAGCTCGATAGCAGGCAGAACACACTCCCCCAACCCCACTAGCCCGATCGTGGGCAGATCTCACTCCGACTAGCCCGATTGGGCAGAACATAATTGAATCCCCCGACTGGCCCGATCGCAGGCAGAGCGTAATTGAACCCCCTTGACTGGCCCGATCGCGGGCAGAACGTAGTCGAACCCCTACTCCAACTGGCCCGATCGCAGGCAGAACAGAGTTCAACCCCCCAAAGACCAATATCCCTGGTGGTCCAGTGGACCGCGAAGCCCGATCGGGCATAGGTCAAACCACCCCCAAAGTCCAATATCCCTGGTGATCTAGTGGCCCCCACGCCACCCACCCATGGAGCCCTACCACCCCGCTCCCCGTCAGTCGAGGGTGGCAGCACCCCACCCACCTGCCTCCCTGCCGCCCACTGACTGACAGCTCAATAGGGCTGCATGCCCATTGGTTCAGAGCAAGAGCCAATGGGCGGCAGCCCGCACTCGCATAAGGCAGTCCAGATATGTGACGGCTGACAGGAGGGAGCGGGTGGTGGGCTCTGTGGGTGGGTGGCGGGGTCCACTAGATCACCAGGATATTGGACTTTGGGGAGGTTTGACCTTATGCCCGCGATCGGTCATGTGTCCACTGACCACCAGGGATATTGGTCTTTGGGGTTGAACTCGCTCTGCCCATGATCGGCCAGCCGGGGTTCACTACGCTTCTGCCCACGATCGGGCCAGTCAGGGGTTCACTACATTCTGCCCGTGATCGGGCCAGTCGGGAGGGAGTGAGATCTGCCCCGCAATCGGGCTAGTGGGGGTGGAGGAGGTGTTCTGCCCGCGATCGGGCTACGGGGATGGGGTGAGTTCTGCCCACGATCGGGCTAGTCGGGGGGGGTTTCATACGTTATGCCAGCGATTGGGCTAGTGGGGGGGATTTACTTCATGCCCACGATCGGGCTGCAGGGGGCATCGGTCCCCGACGGCTGCTGCCTGGCAGGGTGCCAGGCGCAAGTTGTTGGGGATTGGCGCACCTGCATGCTAATGGCATGCAAATGGGGCTGTAATTAGATGCAAATGACCCCCCTGTGTGCCTTGCATAAATTATGACACCATTTGCATGTCACCTTTTGAATATCGGAAATTTGTACATGGCGCAATGGAACTTGCGCCACTGCATCTGAATGCTCCACTCTGACCACTTGCGGTGGCACAAGTTCCACTGCGCCATGCACAGTGGCTCTGGCCGGGGGGCGATATTCAGAGGAGTTGCTCAATAGCGCAACTCCATTGAATATTGCCCCGGCCACACCCCTGCGCAACTTTTTTGAGCAGCGCAAGGGCTTGCGCCACAGAATGGTGCAGTTTGAATATCCAGCCCAGTGTGTCTTTGATGTAACCTCCATAAATAGGTTCATGTGAGAACAATTTTGTTTTTATGTCAGATTGACACATGTGTCTGCCACACTCAGCTATTTCAGGAACATGTACTGTATGAACTCACAAAATTCAGTTCTTTGAGGGTTTCTGTGTGAAAATACATCATGTATGCCTATAACTAGAAATACTATATAACATCCTGATGCCTCTGTCTCCTGCCCGACAGTTGAGGCAGCAGCACTCTGCTGCCCCCTTCCCCTGCCCCACAAGCTCCCTGTCTCCTGCCCCCATTTGATGCTGCTGCACTCCGCTGCCCACTGTCTGCTCCACACAGTCAGGGGTTTCTGCACCCTGCTGCTGCCTGCACAAACAGTTGAGGCTGCTGCACCCTGCTATCCTCTGCCCCCACCCCCACAGTCAGAGCCAATGCACCCTGTTGCCCACTGTTCCTGTCTGCACAGTCGGGGCTTCTGTGCTTTGTTGCATAATGCTACACCAGGCTACCAGACGTGGGGTATTTGCTACACCTGCTACTAACTTCCATTTCCCCAACTGGGCAAGGCTGCTGCACTACACACACCCTGTCCCACAGTCAGGGCTGCCATACCCTGATGCCCCTTGTGTCCTGTAACACAGTATAGGGATTTGCACCATGATGTCCTCTGTCTCTGCCACCAGATCCAAGGCTGCTGCACTCTGCACCTGTCTACACAGTCAAGGCTGCTGTGGCCTGCTGTGACCTAGAGCCCCATGCCTCCACAGTTAGGGCTTCTGCTCCATGCTGCCACTTGCCATAAGACAAGGCAGGGCATGTGCTGCATCCTGTCCCCTGCCACCACAGTTGGGGCAGTTTCTTCCTGCTGCCCTCTGCCACCAGAGTCAGATCCCTTGCTACACCCTGCTGCCCATGTCCCTTGTCCCAAACAGGTGTGTCTGCTGCACCCTGTCCCACAGTTTGAGCTGCTGTGACTGGATGCATCCCCAGTCTCTTGCCTGAACAGTCAGGGCTGTTGCACCCTGCTACCCTCTGTATCCCACCCTATAACACAAGATGAAAGTATGTTCTTGTTTTTTCTCTCGAGCAGGTTTGGCAGACCACCAAAGGATTTGACTCTGGTGGCAGGGAGCAGCATGGTGCAACAACCCTAACTGAGGAGACAAGAGGCTCTATGGTGCAGCAGAGCACAATGGTGGCAGGGGATAGAGGACAGCATGGTGCAGAAGCCTTGACTGTGGTGCAGGACATAGTTGGACATCAGGGTAGAGTAGCCCTAACTGTGAGACAGGGTGCATGTGGTGCAGTGGCCGTACTCATTTGGGGTAATGGAAGTGGGTAGCAGGGTGCAGCAAAAGTCCCACCTTTGGTGGCCTGGGGAGCATGGTGCAGCAGCCCCAACTGTGGAGGCAGGGGGACCTGAGATTGTAGGGCTTAGCAGAGTACAGCAGCGCTGTCTGTGGAGACAGGAACAGGGGACAACAGGGTGCATTGGCCCTGACTGTGGATATGGGGGGCAGGTGGAAGCAGGGTGCAGCAGCCTCAACTGAGGGGCAGGAGACAGGGGCATTGGGATGCCATATAATATTTCTAGTTATAAACATACATGATGCATTTTCATACAGAAACCCTCAAATAATTTAATTTTGTGAGTTCATACAGTACATGTTCCTGAAATAGCAGAGTGTGGTAGACACCTCTTTGTCAATCTGACATAAAAACAAAATTGTTCTCACATGAACCTATTTATAGAGGTTACATCAAAGACACACTGATTCAATGAATTAGCAAACTTTAGATTTATTTTATATCCATTAACACTCCTGTGTTAATGGTAAACTTTTTATGAGAACAAAATTATGGATTTTAAGCTAATCTATCTAAACACAAATCAGATGGGTTGGTAAAAAACCTGGAGTGAAAACAATTAGCTCTACAGACTGCTCTGACTAGGAAGAGCAACAACTTCTTCAGTCAATCAGGGACTTAACTGCTGAAGCAGCAGGCTAGACCAAAATGATGTCATCACTCTGCAGGCTTCACTGATAGGGACAGAAAAACCTTCAGTGTTTTCAGTCACTGCAGAGCACATTAACAGATGCTGATTTAAAGAAAACTACAAAACCAAACAGCATGAAATTTTCAGGAAACACTAATCATGTCACAGGGACTTGAGTTCATGTGAATGCATGCATTTATGAAAAATATAGGGAAAAAAACAGTTCATTTGATCTTTGAGGCCGCACACTTGATCTCCCCACCTGACTCCTGACAGCTGCCTTTGGAGGAGATATCTGCAAACACGGGGGTCAGTCAGCCACATATCACCCCTCTGTTTGAGGAAACTTAGTTTTTTGGACATTCACTGGAGCCTATTCTGGTGCCTGTTATTCCACCACGGAACACTGTGATATTGACTGCTGCTCCTAAGTTGGTCCGTCTGGGACTGGTGGCTGGTGAAATCGCTCAGAGGGACTCCTTGGCTGCTGTGACTTCCACTCAGAGGGCTCCTACCTATGCCCCTAAGCCCCCCCACCCACAGCATAACTACCTGGGTCATCTCCAGCTGGATCCAGAGAGTTTGCTGATTTATTCTAGACCTGAGGGGAGCTGGCTCCAAGATGCAATGCAGTGCATCTACTCTATAAAGGGGGTTTGGTGAGGGCCCCTGGTTGGTTGTATGTTGCACAGATGCTGCTTAAAGATTCTTGTTTGTTTCAGGCTACTGATATCTATGCACTAATTAATGTGGGAGATTCCACTTATGACATTAGTTTTAAGCTTAGTAGTGTTCTTCAGAGGTTTTGGTCCCACTATGAACGTTTTAAGGATATTCCATTGTGGACACCTTTTCTTGCTGTCCCCTTAATGAGACTGACCATCCACACTGTTACTATTCTCTTCCACAAAGAGGGGGTTAACATTGTGGATATTCTGAGCTGGTTGCATGGGCGCTGTGAGGTCCTGGATTGCTCTGAACCTGTCATTGACTCTGAACTAATCTGGACAGGGGGGTGGCAAGTCTGAATTAAATTGTAACAGTCTGATTTTGATGTTTTACATCTGCCTTGTACATTTTACCTGGGGAGAGATAGGGGTACCTTATTATATCAGGAGCAACCTAAGACCTGTTTTAAGTGTGGTTCCCCTTATCACTTTAGCAGTGCCTGTGTCTGATGTAGCCATTTTTTGATGTTTGGCCACTTGGCAAAAGTGTGCCCAAATGAGTTTTGTTGTACTGTAACTTGTGTGGCAGTCATGGTCATTCCTACACTAAATATCCATGGGCATCCCATAACAGGAGAACTGGACATGCTCAGGACAGCATGGTTTCTATGACCCAGCAGTTGACCTCTTCCCACACTCTGGCGAATACACCTGGTGTTGCCACTTCGGTCCTGGTGATGGAACCTCAGTTGGACCCCCCTTCCCTACTGCAAGGTCCTGATGGAGTAGGGATGTCCTCTCCTGATCCCCAAGCACCTGTAGAGGTCCTTGTTGTTGAGCCCTCTCCCTCTGCCAGTTCCTTGACTTTGCAGGGTGAGATGCCAGTACTGCAATCCCCTGACTCAGTCTGCTTTGCCCTTCCCCCTGCCTGACATGCCCCCTCGTCCCACTCCTGTGGGCTTTCTCCCTGTTCCATTGAATGGGAAGAAGTGGCAATCTGAGCATCTCAGTTTCCCCAAGCTAGTTGGTAAGAAGGATTCAGTGGCCTTGGTTCACAAAAATAGGTTTTATGTGCTTGCCAAATCTATTGCGTAGGGAGATAAGGATGTGGAGAATGGTGATTCTGAGGCATTCTCTGTTCCCTCTTCACAAATGGACTATTCTTCGTATGTGGAACACCTTGTGTTCCCCGCTGCCTGTGGATGACAGAGAACTAGATAGTAGAATGCAATTAAGTGATTTACTGCTTTGTTTTGTACCTTAGTTACTTGTTCTTGATGGGATCACTTCAAGTATCTACCATTAATGTTAATAGCATGAAGAATTATCAGAGGAGATTGTCAACTTTCTTGTCCTTACAGGCCCTTTCTGCTCATTCTCTTTTTACAGGACACTCGTTTGAAGACTAGGTTCAAATTGGAGCAGGCATCTCACCTCTGGCTGAAGGGCCCATCTTTTTGGTCCCTTGGGCCTGACCGCTGTGATGTGGTGGGAATTTAGTTTAACTCCACTGACCTCAAGGTTACCAGATTGGTGGATTTAATTCCAGGCATAGAGTTGGCCATAGATGCTACTTTTCATCAAGATAGGCGCTGCCTTATTACAGTGTATGCTCCCCAAACAAAAACTGACAGGGTGTCCTTATTTCAAGCTATCTGGCCCCTTTTACATAACTCCCACTTAGTAGTATGGGGTGGGGACTTCAACTGTGGGTATACTAGGGCTGACCGGGGTCTCCGGACTGACAAACTTTTTTCAGATTCCAACTGCTTGAACACCATCACTCAAACAGCGTCTCTTCAGGATGCATGTTGGGCTAGGCACCCTACTGTCATTAGGATGTATTTTCATGGGGCTTTGTCTACCCATACAGATCATTTTTTTGTTTCTTCTTTGATGACAGTTGTGGCAGCCCACACTAGCGGTACAGAGTTTTCAGACCACAAATTGCTGTCCTGTGAGTTGTCTTGGTCTGATGCTCCAGTCCATGATGAGGGTCCCTGGAGACTAAACAAGGCAGTGTTGCAGGACCAACAGTTGTTGGATAAATGGTTCTCCCTATGGAAAGCCCGTATCTCTGTACGGTATCCGTATGACACTCTGGCGGACTGGTGGATGGACTGTAAGTTGCATTTGAAGTAAGTATTTAATCATTATACTGGGTCTAAAGTGACAGCCGGTTATTTGAAGTATTTATCTCAGAGGTCATGCTGCAGAAGATTTACTCTGTGGTTGAACACACGGGTATGGGCTATAGTTCACAGATTCACTCTCTCCAAGCGGAGATAAAGCAGTTGCAGTATAATTGTGCAAATCCCTGCAACAGGAAATGCTTTTCGGCATGCAACAATCATCCCAAATCTTTAGCCCTTTTATGGATTGTAAAGGTAGGGTGGCCAGTAGATCTATGAGATCACTGTATGATGCTATGGGACACTTAATTCAGTTGGGTCATGCCATTCTGTGCATGGCCTCTGACTTAGCTTGGTCTACCTTTACTCAGCCTCCACTGAGTCCCTCGGACTGGTTGTTGCTATCCTCCTTGGTCCTTCTGTCTTTGCCTGATGCTCAGTCTTTGGGGGTTCAGATCTTCTCTGCAGAGGTTTTGTGTGGTATGTCCTCACTGCGGTTGAACACGTCACCGGGCCCAGATGGTCAGAGTCCAGAGTTCTATAAGCAGCATAAGGATGAACTGGCTCTGGTATTGGCAGCTGTCTTTAATGACTGCCTTACCAAGGACAGTTTTCCAGCTCCCTTGTCCCAGGTGCTACTGGTCAACATTTTTAAGAAGGGAGATAAGGCTGACCTACATAATTGGAGACCATTGAGCTTTTTGAATGTGGATTACAAGATCCTGGCCAAAACTTTGATGGTGAGCTTGAGTAGGGCTGCAACCTTCTTGATCAGCCCATTTCAGTCCTGTTCAGTGCCTCAAATATGGATACATGTTCTAAGGGAACTGTTTGTTAAGAGGGGTGGCAGATAGGATCTATGCCTTTGTCCTCAGCTTGTATCAAGAGAAAACCTTTGATTGGGTCTCTCATGACCATCTGTTTCAAGTCTTACACTCTTTTGGCCTTCTTCCAAGGTTTGTAGGTCGGCTACATTGTTTGTATAGCCATGCCAGAGCTCGTCCCCTGATTAATGGTTGGCTGGGGCTGCCCTGTGTCTTACATCATGGAGTTCATCAGGGCTGCCCCTTGAGCCCCCTCTTATATATTTTTGTTTGGACCCACTTCTGCAACATATACATGTCTGTCCTTCCTTGGGGGGGGTTACACCTGACCCCCTCAGACCCCACAAATGTTTGGCATATGTGGACAATGTGGTTTCTTCTGCAATTCAGGAACTGAAGGGCCGGCACTTCATTGTGTGTTGGACTCTTACTCATCTTTATCAGTGTCCAGTATTAATTTTGTCAAAAGTAGGCTTATTGCTTTGGTGAGATGCAAACCCTGCCTCAGCAGGAGACAGCCTCCATTCCTGTCCTTGTGACTGACATTAAGATTTTGAATATTTGGTTTGGATCCTCAGACATGGCTGTTTGTAGTTAGGAGGCTTGTTTACAGCGGGCGTTGCCTAAGGTGTATGAATGGAATAAATCCTGCTTGTCTAAGTCAAACTCAAAAAGAATACTTTTGATTTTTTTGTTGGTTTGTTAGTTATGTTTTCCCACCTGCTTTCATCCTGGAAATGAGAATTTATAGTATTTGTTTCAGAGCAGCTTGGAGAAGCAGGTTAAACCCAGTTAGACGGGATGTCACGTATAGGATGAAGCTCCAGAGTGCGCTGAATATGTTGAATCCTTAGGTTTTCCTTTTTTAGCATTTTATTACCACTAATATTTCCCTGGTTTTATGACAAGTTTTTTTTCTTTGGGCCCCAGCAGTATGGGAATGGATTACAGTTTATCTCCCAGATTGGCAATCCACGGGTTTTAAGATTATTCATAAATGGACTTTTGTCCCAGAATATATGATTGTATGCTTCTCAAAGACCAAAAAATGGAGTCTTTCTTTTGGTGTGGTGTTGACAGCTAACAGGAAATCAATACATCAGTTTATTTTGACTGAACATGTTAGCCCTGACTTTGATTTCCCCCACTGCCCTATATCGGACAAATCCACAGTCCTCAGTCATTTGAATAATTCTAAACTTCCACCTTTGTCTGGGATTTAGTTTGGCTCAGCAGTCACAATAAGTTAAGAGTTTGAAATTCCCATAAACATAAAGCTGTTGCAGAGCGCTCTTGTCCCTGACCTGGTTGTGGACTTATTTAGAAGCCCAGCAGCATCTGTTTTTAGTTTGTCCATATACACAGCAATTTTGGTCCTTTGTCACCTTACAGTGGTCTTACCCTAGTTTTCTTTCCTTTACTTATTTATTTATTTTTATTTCACCAGGAGAAGCTCTATTGAGCAAGCTCATTTTCAAGGAGACCCTGGAAAGACAAGGATTATACAGACTGACAGTTTACAGATTGGCAGACTGGATGGGCCTTTCGGTCCTTATCTGCTATCAACTTCTATGTTTCTGTGTTACAACAAATAAGTTTGCAGAGTTGTACTAAGTACACAGAAAGCATTGCACAATAAGTGCAAGTATCAATCATACCCTTATGTATCAAGATTTGGTATTTGGCATTTATTCCACAGTTTGGGCTTCCCTGACCCCATCTACCCTGCACATTTTATTGGCCTTCTGTAAATATTACCTATGGCAAGCATGGTGCTTGTGGGTTCTACAGCAAAAACTGGTATTTATTTATTTATTTATCTTTTTTAGTCTTTGGTAACCGGGAAAGGCCCACTAGGCACAAGTGCCTGTTTTCAGGGGTGACCTGGGAGCACTGGGCGGTTAAGTGACTTGCTCCGAGTCACACAGTATACAAGTGGAGATTGTGAGAATCAAACTCAGGTCTGGTCTGCTGGATGTACCAAGCTTGTTCACACCTCATTCCTCTAACCTAGGCTATACTGACAGTACATATCAGTAGTCTTACTGCCGCCAAGAACTCTTTGTTAACATTCAGTTGAAATGTTATAAGATTTATGATAGGGATAAACACTTTTGTTCCAGTTTGGTGTTTCATAGGCTCTGGATTCCTGCATCTCATACTTATAATTTTTGTATTATATTGTGTTGCCTGACATGTTTATCCCTGGTTTTCTGAGATGCTTTTTGCACAGTTTCTGCTTGTACTTTTTTTGTTTGCTTTGGCTCAGCTATGGCTCAGCTTTGGCTATGATGTAATAGAGCCATACTTGTTGTTGTGCCATTTTTTATGTTGATTGTGTGCAGGTGCAAGAAACATATTGTGGCAGCTTGCTGCAGAAGCAGGTTGCGGAGGCACGGCACTGTTGTGGCCAATGCCCCCACAGCCTTGGCCCGCTGTTTCCAATGAGGTGGCATGCTGCTGCTGATACTGGTTCAGCCAGCGTGCCACAACCTTGTAAGGTTTCAGCTGCTGCAATCAGGGGCCGCCTCATCATTGCAGCATAAGCCATTCCACTGCAATGAGGGAGCGACCCGTCATTGCTGGGCGGAACCTTGTTACTGTGATATTGTTTGTGAACATGGAGGCAACTTGCTGCTATGTTCACAAATAATATTAAAGCACCCCCACTTCCGAGTGGGTGTCCAGTCCCCCTCAGCAGCATGTGCCCCCCCACCATGTTTGTTTGCTGACAGGGGCCCCAATCCCCGTTGGCTTCAGTGCCTATGTTCATGTTGCCAATGGGGGAGCCCATGCCCCATTGGCATTATGTCCCACCTCCCACTTTCATTTGCCGATGGGGGAGCCCACTCCCTGTCAGCATAATCCCCCCAAACACCCAGTGCAGTTGTGCTGAGGGGGTGCCCAATCCCCCTCAGCTCTTGCCCTCCCCTTTTGTACCGATGGGGAGGCCCAATCCCCCATCAGCTAGAGCTGCCCCACCAAAAAAAACACTCTATTGGCAGGCAGGGAGTCCACCCCAGCGTGCCAGATGGTCCTGTAAAAAAAAAAAAAAGTCCTGCAATTTTTTTTTTCTTGTAACCTGCCAAAAAAAGGAAAACGGTCCCTCGCAGCTTCCCAGTTCCCCTTCCACAACCCACGCCCACCCAGTGCACACTCTGGCTCCCCACATCCCTCATCCCCATACTTACCTCCGGAGTCTGGCGCGATGATCTTCGGTGGACGGGAACACGTCTGCACTCTTCAAAGCCGACCACGAACTGAGGAAATGCTGGTAAACTGTATAATGGAATAAATAGGGGCTTTTCAACTTTAATGCATATCTCAGGCATTTTTTGGAATTGTGGCACCAAATTTTCAACATGGGGATTTTGGGAACCCTCCTCATGAATTCTGCCACTGTTGTGGTGTTATTCAGCCCGGAAAGGTGATTTCGTGGTCACTGTGCAGAATCACTTTTCAGGACCAATTAATGAAACAACAGTGCTAGTGTTCATGAGGTGGGCTCTCAAAAAGCCTATGTTGCCAATTTGATGGAAAAAATCCAAAAAATTACTGTTTTACGAGTGTGCGTTGCGCAGTTGCTATGCACGCTCATCAGTGCATGAATTTGCAATATTTTCATGCCAGATTTTTAACATTGGCATTTTCCACACCTCCTTTTGAACAGTACAGCTGTCATTGTTCACATCCTGGCTGAAATGTGTTTTCGTACTTCCAGCGCAGAATAGCGCGGTCGCTGTGGGAAATCAGTGTTTGGGACAGATTAAGAAAATGACAGTGGCACCATTCATGAGCAGAGGTCCTAAAATTCCTATGCTGAAAATTTGGTGATGATACTTCATAAAATGACTGTGTTACGAGCGTGCGTTGCGCAGTTTCCACGCACCCTTGTAACTTCACGAATTTATATTATTTTCACTCCAGATTTCCAGCATTGCCATTTTCCCACACCTCCTTATGAACAGTACAGCTGTAATTTTTCACATCCTCACCAAAGTATGTTTTTGCACTCCTGCCATAGAATAGCACGGTCGCTGTGGGAAATCATTGTTTGGGACAGATTAAGATCGAGTGAGTGAAAGGGGGGAGTGACTGAGCTCAACTGAGCTCTGTCGGGACTGCTACAGATTTTATTGTGGGAAGAAAAAGGCCCCAACGCAGGAGCCCAGTACAAAAGGGCAGCCTGCAGCGACAGGAGAAACAGAATGAGTGAGTGAGAGTGGGGGAGTAAGCGACCTCAATGGAGCTCTGTCGGGACATCTGTGATCTTCTTTGTGGGTAGAAAAAGGCACCAGCACAGGCAGGAGCCCAATACAAAATGGCAGCCTGCAGTGCAGGGAGACACAGAATGAGCGAGTGAGAGTGGGGGAGTGAGTGAACTCAACAGAGCTGTGTTGGAACTGCTGTGGATTTTGTGGGCTGAAAAAGGTGCCAACACAAGCAGGAGCCCAGTACAAAAAGGCAGCCTGCAGCTTCAGGAGAAATAGAATGAGCGAGTGAGAGAGGGGGAGTGCGCAAGCTCAATGGAGCTCTGCCGGAACTTTAGAGTTGTCCACCCTCCTGCCCAGGGTCATCCATGGTCCTATATTACAGCAGGGTCTCTGGAGTGGAGACAAAGCAATGACTGGATATGCCCACACCTCCTTATGAACGGTACAACTGTCATTTTTCACATTCTGGCCGAAATGCGTTTCCGCACTGCCAGCGCAGAATAATGCGGTCGCTGTGGGAAATCAGTGTTCGGTACACATTAAGAAAACCACAGTGACACTGTTCAGGAGCAGAGGTCCTCAAATGCGACGCTGAAAATTTTGTGATGAAAGTCCATAAAATGATTGTGTTACGAGCGTGCGTTGAATTGTTTCCATGCACCCCTGTAACTTCGCAACTTTGTAATATTTTCATGCCACATTTTCAACACTGCCATTTTTTCACACCTCCTTATGAACAGTACAGCTTTCATTTTTCACATCCTGGCACCCTTGTAATTTTGCAAATTAGTAATATTTTCATGCTAGATTTTCAACACTGGCATTTTTTCACACCTCCTTATGGACAGCACAGCTGTCATTTTTCACATCCTGGCCGAAATGTGTTTTCGTGACTTATGCATGAGGAATAGAGCTGCTGCTGTGGGAAATCAGTGTTTGGGACAGATTAAGATTGAGCGAGAGAGGGGGAGTGACCGAGCTCAACTGACCTCTGTTGGGATCAAGGTGATTTTGTGGGCAGAAAAGGCCCCAACGCAGGAGCCCAGTACAAAAGGGCAGCCTGCAGTGCAGGGAGAAACAGAATGAGCGGGTGAGGGAGGGGGAGTGAGTGAGCTCAACGGAGCTCTGTTGGGACTGCTGCAGCTTTCTTTCTGGACAGAAAAAGGTAGCAATGCAGGCAGGGGCCCAGTACAAAAGGGCAACCTGCAACGGCGGGACAAACAGAATGAATGATTGAGAGAGAGAGAGAGAGAGGGAGCAAGCTCAACTGAGCTCTATCATGACTCCTGCATATTTCTTTGTGGGCAGACAAAGGTGCCAATGCAGGCAGGAGCCCAGTACAAAAGGACAGCCTGCAGAGCTGGCAGAAACGTAATGAGTGAGTGAGAGAGGGGGAGTGAGCGAGCTCACCGGAGCTCTGTCAGGACTGCTATGGATTTCTTTGTGAGCAGAAAAAGGTGCCAACAGAGGCATGAGCCCAGTACAAAAGGGCAGCCTGCAGTACCAGGAGAAACAGAATGAGCACGTGAGAGAGGGAGACTGAGCGACCTCAATGGAGCTCTGTCAGGACAGCTGCGGATTTCTTTGTGGGCAGACAAAGGTACCAATGCAGGCAGGAGCCCAGTACAAAAGCACAGCCTACAGCCCCAAGAGAAGCAGAATGAGCGATTGACAGAGGGGGAGTGAGTGAGCTCAATAGAGCAAAGCAGTCAGCATTCGGCATTGACAAATGCTTGTTTTTCTTGTTGGTATCAGTTTCCTTCGGTTCCTGTACTGTGTTCTTTGATTTATTTACTTTGTGTCATTGTCTGCCTTTTCTTTGGTTTCTGTTACAATAAAAATTCCCCTACTCTTTTGAAAAGTGCCATGAGTTCTTTTACCTCCACCTAAACACCCACCAGGACAACACCACAGATGAAGGGACCATGGTTTCATGTCTCACCTGAAGGACAGCACACCCCGACAGTGCAGAATCCACCAAGTACTGCCCTCCAGTACAAGTGTTTATGGTATGAGTCAAGTCCAATTATGGGACAAGAACCCACAACCCTCTGGCCCAGAGGTAGATGTGCTACCAAGTGAGCCATGCAATGGTAATACTACAATTGAATGGATCATTTATATATTTGTAGGAACAGTCATTTCCTCTGTGCTTGCTATCCTGCAGGGAAAATTATCCTGAGACTACTGAGGTGCAGTTTATGTCCCAGGACACTGTCATGACACACAGCATCTGCCTGATGCTGTCAGATGTCCTTGATGTCGCTTTTGATGTGATCCCATTCCCAGATTTAAGGGGAAGTAAAGCAGGTCCAAGCTGGACCCATGTAACAGTAACAAGCAGGCAGGACGTCTGAACTCAGAACATGTTGCTAGTGTTCGTGACAAATTTAAAATAACAAACTGCAGTAAGACTACTGATATGTACAAATGCTTATCTGAAAAAGCACATAACAAATATTTACTGAGAATGTTTAATTGCAGAGAAATCCACGACAACAAAGTGACAGCTCTAAATTGATTTGGACTGTGAGTAACTGACTCAAAGTTTGAGTACATATTGTAGCCTGCCTTCAGGATATTAAAATGTTTTGGATATTTGTAAAAGGAAATTACTGTTCCTATAAAGCCCTAAAAGATGTATCTTTGTTTGACTGTAATATTGCCATGAGGGAAGAGTGCAATCTTTTAATTTGAAAAAATACCAGATACGTAAACTATATTGTTAAATACTGTATGGTTGAACTGATCAAATCTTCTTTTCTAAATCTGGATAACTTACATTTTATTTTAACAGTCATAAAGTGCTATTGAAAGAGGCTCAGAATGCAATTTGACAATACATATAGTATGTTGAATATATGAGATGCATATAATAAAGCTAATGGAATTAATCTTCTTGATTAATTCGGATATACTGTACTTTATATTTTACTGTAAGAAGCCAGAAAGTGCTGTTGAAGGAGTAACATATTTACTTAAAGCCAATTGTTGGAACCTTTCTGAGGTAATTGCATATTTTTATACAGGAATTATGTACAGTTTACAAATTTGGAACTGATTTAGAGATCCCCCTTTTTTAGAATTGTGATGTCTGAAGGTGAACTCTATAAATAATGAAAACAGATTTGATTAAAAATACAAGGTAATTATATACACTACTTCTGGTCTGTGATTCAGGGGTTCCGGATATAATTAACAGAATGGCTCACAGTGCTATATCAAGTTTTTTTATTTATTTATATGAGATAAAAACACATCTTATCCTGATGAAGTTGCTCAGCAATAAAGCATTGGCAATTAAACAGTGATGCATTGGTGACTGAATAAAAAATATCGTTTCTACATTTGGCGAGTTGAAAGTGGCTTACTCTGGTTTCTTCATATTTCATCCATAGTCCTAGTCAGCTCATCCCAGTTTTATCTTTACAGAATCAGAAACTAAGGTCATATGTTTGCCTATTTTATTTATAACACGAGGAAAAGAGGACCCTAATTGCAAAACTAAGGGAATAAATGAAATGTGTCTAGTCATGCTAAATCAGCATAGCAGTGTTTCATGTACTGATCGGTCTAGTTTTTAATGTTCAGTGTGGTGCAAGAATAAAGAACATGTTCCATTGCTTTTGCATCATTCAGTGACTTCAGAGTACCTTCATCAGCTAGCACCTTCTCCTTTACCTGGAGTTACTGAGTATTCAGGAAATCTTGAATCTTTGGACTAGTATCTGGATGGAAGCCTGGAGAATATGATGTGGGAACCAGGAAAACTGAAAACAGGAGCAGCTCCTACCCCCTCCAGGGAGTTAGTACTTGCCAACTTGATCCGACACTCAAGTTTTGCCTTCCCCCAACTGACAGTAAGCACTGATTGTTTTTCAGCTTACCTCTTGTCAAACTGTGGGCAGGTGTCACTAGATCCGCATCTGCCTGAAACCACCAGTCACAGAAGCTTTGTGCAGGACAACTAGCAAACTGGGATCCAAAAGGGCAACTGATTAGTTGGGTTAATCCATCCTCCTCCCACTCAGTAGTTGCTCTTTAATGTACAGGAAAATGCAGGAACCATGCGTACACTAGACACAGATGAGGGTACAGGCAACAGAGAACTGATCCGGAAGAACACAAAGAATAATGCACTCAAGGTATTGCTTGAAAATTAACAAGGAAAAACCAGGCAGAAACAGGGCAATGATGTCTGCAAAGTAGTAAACTTATTACACTTAGCTGACATATTTGGACAGGAGCAAAAAAGAAAATGGGACGCTTCATGAGGGGGCTCCATCAAGCCTTGGATGGCCTTGGACGTGAAGCACCAGTTTTTTTTTATCCTATTCAAATATGTAAGCTAATACATTAACAATTTTTGTAGTCATCATCGTGCTGAATGTATAGGCTTCATTTTCAGGCCATTTGGGTTTGGGAGTGCTTCACAGATATAAAAGTGGGTCCAGATGTGATCTGGACTGTATGTAGTCTGATGCAGACTCACGCGCTCATTGGCTCATGCTGTGGACAATGGGCATACAGCCCTACCGTATGGAGTCGGTCAGTGAGGGGAGGGGTGGCAAGCGTGGTGGGGAGCCGCCTCTGCTGACCCGGGGAGGCGGTGGGGCTCAGTGGGTGGTGGTGGGAGGGGTGTACCGCTAGACCACCAGGGTTGGATTGGTATGGCATTATTTTTTACTGATGCCCACGATCGGGCTGCGAGCAGTCCACTGGACCACCAGGGATATGAGACTATTGATTTTTACTACATATGCCCACGATCGGGCTGCGAGTGGTCCATTGGACCAGCAGGGATATGGGACTTTTAATATCTACTATATATGCCTGTGATCGGGCTGCAAGTGGTCCACTGGACCACCAGGGATATGGGACTATTGATTTTTACTACATATGCCCGCGATCGGGTGTTGGAGCATGTTGCCGCTTGTGCAGGGGGTGTCTGTCCCCGACAGCTGCAGCCTGGCAGGGCGCCAGGTGAAAGTCGCCGGGGATCGGCACACCTGCATGCAAATGGGGCTATAATGACATGCAAGTGGACCCATTTGTGCCTTGCATACATTATGGCCCCATTTGCATGTGCACATTTGAATATCGCAGTGGTTGCACCTATCACAATGGCACTTGCGCTGGCACATCCCCCTGCTCCATTCTGGCCACTTGCACTGGCGCAGTGCCACTGTGCCATGTTCACTGCAGGTGGCCACAGTGCGATATTCAGTGATGCTGTGCCATGGCGCAGCTCCATTGAATATCACCCTGTCAATGCCCCTGCGCATCCAAGTTGCGATTTGCCCAGGCTTGCGCCACAGCCTGGCGCAGTCTGAATATCCCCCCCTTAGAATTTATCCCATCTTTTATTTAGATGTGTTATTGAAATCATCAGTTATAATGCAACTTCTGTACAAACTGATTTCAATTATACTTACACTGATAGCTCATTTCTTTCTGGTGTAATAATGACTCAGCTTGGTTAATATAACTCCATTCAGTAGTTATGAACATACGAACATACGAAATTTGCCAGCAGATAAAGGCCTAGAGGTCTATCAAGTCTGCTCGAATGGGCAGCTAGCACCCCTTATTCTGCAGCTGCCCCTCCCTTCCACCCTTCCCCTTCATTAACCCTCCCCCTTGTCCTGTCCCATCCCTTTGAAGCAGTCCACTGTTCTACTGGATACCACTTCTGCAGGTACGCATTCCACCCAGCCACCACCCTCTCTGTAAAAAGTGTCCCTCATCTCCCTCCTGAACCTTCCTCCTCCAGTCTCATATCATGGCCCCCTGGTGGCCTCTCCCTCCTTACTTTGAACAGCCCCTCTGTACCCATCATGTTTATTCCTTTCATGTATTTAAAGGTTTCAATCATGTCACCCCTGTCCCTCCTCTCCTCCAGTGAGTACATGTTCAACTCCTTCAACCTCCTCTCATATGATAAGTCCCTCAGCCCCTTGATCATCTTTGTCGCCCTGCATTGCACCCCGTCCAGTAACTTAATGTCTCTCTTCAGATACGGGCACCAGTACTGCATGCAGTACTCCAGGTGTGGTCTAACTAATGACCTATACAGTGGCAGAATCACCTCCTCCCTCTCGAGGATATACCCCTTGCAATACAACCCAGCATTTTGTTGGCCTTTGCAGCTGCCTTCCTACATTGTGCTGAGTTGTTCATTGACCCTGTAATGAGCACACCCAGATCCTTCTCCTCCTCTGTCTGGGCTAGCTGCACTACCCCCAGCTGGTAACTCCTCCTTGGGTTATTCATCCCAAAATGCAGCACTTTACACTTTTTGGCATTAAACCCCAGTTGCCAGCTGTCTGACCAGGTTTCAAGCTTTGCCAGATCATCCTGCAACCCCTGCCATCCCCCTAGGTCATCCACCACCGCGCCTACCTTGGTATCATCAGCAAACAGACTGATCTTGCTCTTGATGTCCCATGATATGTCTGCAATGAATATCCCAAACAACACTGGTCCCAACACCGAGCCCTGTGGAACACTGCTTGTCACTGTCCTTGGGTGTGAGAGCTCCCCACCCACCACCACCCTCTGTTGCCTTCCCTGAAGCCAGTTTCCTACCCATCTCACCAGCTTTGCACCTGCCCCTATGCCTACTAACTTCCTTCCCAGCCTTCCATGTGGCACAGAGTCAAATGCCTTACTGAAGTCCAGATACAGGACATCCACTGCATGGCCCCTGTCCAGTTGCCTAGTTACCCAGTCATAGAACTCCACCAGGTTGGTTTGGCAGGATCTGCCATGTATGAAGCCATGCTGTCTGCTGTCCTGTAGTCCTTTGGCCTCTAGGAGGGCCACCAGCCTCTCCTTCAGGATAGTCTCCATTAGCTTACCCATGATGGATGTGAGGCTCACTGGTCTGTAGTTTTCTGGTTCATCCTTGGGGCCACTCTGTGGAGGGGCACCACATGAGCCATCCTCCAGTCCTCAGGTACATACCCTGAATGTAGTGAGGCATTAAATAGGTCTGCCAAAGGTCCTGCGAGGACCTCTGCCAGCTCCTTCAGTACCCTGGGGTGGATGCCATCTGGGCCTGGCGCCTTGTCCACCCTCAGTGCCTTCAAACCTTCTCGAACTCTGCCATCCATGATTTCCCCATCTGTCACCCCCTTCCCCCCCCTGTTTCTGCCATTTTTCCGACCTTGGGTGTCAACCCCCCTCTTCTCTTTAGTAAATACTGAGCAGAAGTACTCATTTAGTGCTTCTGCCTTATCGCACCCTGCTTCCACCCAACCCCCCCTCCTTCCTAATCCTTACTATGTGGTCCTTACAGCTCCTTTTCTCCCTGATGTACTTAAAGAAGTCCTTCTCCCCCTTCTTAATGCCTTGTGCCAGCCTGAGTTCCATAGATGCTTTGGCTCCCCTTACTGCCCTTGTCACCTCCTTCGATTCTGTCACGTACTCCTCCCTGTCCTCCCCCCTCCCTGTTTTATTGTACTTCCTAAAGGCAGCTCTTTTCTTCCTTACCTTTTCCATGATCTCCTTGCTCAACCAGCTCGGTTTCTTAGCCCTAGCCTTCTTGCTCTGGGCTTTGCAGCAGGTTTTGGTTGCCCTCCACTATCCCCAGCTTTATGAGCTCCCACCTCTGGTTAGTGTCCATACTAGATTCAGACTAGGTGAGTTCCTACCACCACCTAGTTTGTGCTCAGAACCTTTCCAGTTTGCAAGCTAATGCTGTCAAGGCATAATTATTTTAAAAATAGAAACTACCATTGTTTTGGCCCATAAACTGTGCTTTTGAAATTTGCAAATTAGTTCTGCAAATGTCTGTACTATACTAAAGTGTATGGTGGAACGTTGCTCTCATTAAAAATCCAACCATACTGAAATGCTGTTCATCCACAGAGTCAAAAATTAATGGAGTGCTGTACTGACTGTACGTGCAGAACTGCGTTCCATTCATTTGGAATGAGAGACTCGATCTTGAAATGTAAGCTGCACTGCACAAGGAACCACCATGAATCATACCTGGTTCTCATTAAAAATCATACCATACACTATAAAAAATTACTGGCTTCTAAATCTCACTAAACCAGTGTGTTTTCAACCACCTTGGGGTTTATGATTCCATCGGACCTCTCGAGCTTCGCTCTCGAAGTTGCATGGAATCATAAACCCCTCTGTGGCTGAACACACTGGTTCAGCATGATTGCTCAGCCAGTATTCTCTATGTACCTAACATTGCATGTACTCTTTCTAAAGGGAATAAAACCTGATTTCACATGATATACATTACAATTGATTTGCTTTTCCTGATATTTGACATTCATATTCGTAGCAAACAGAACTTATTACTCGTAATTTGCAATCTTGTAATACAGAACTAATATAAACATCAATGATCATCAGTGACCATCACTTAATCATCCACAGAAAAAAACAGACACAGCTGTTGTTTAACACTAGTATGAAGCTTCAAAACCCACCTGAGATGAGAGCACAGACTGGCAACATAGCCGTGATGTGGGAAGCCCCTGCTACTGCTCAGAAACAAACTCAGCAAGGTGAATCTTTGAAAGCCCTAATCACAGCAATGGGGCTCAAAATGCAGGCATGCTTCACTAATATGAATGCCCAAATGGCCCATGTCCAGGCAGTTGTGGAGACCTTAAGTGAAGCCTCAGAAAGTCACACAGCAGGATCTACGAGGTGGAAGCATGTGTAAGGACAGCCGAGGATCAGATAACTGACTGGGAGGCAGAGAAAGGCCACCACCCTTCTGAATGACTTGGTGGAGCAGATCGGGAGGCATATTTATGACCAGGAAAACAGGCTGTAATGCTGCAATATTTAAATAACAGGTGTTCTGGAGGAATTAGAGGGCTGACAGTCAGAGGAGTTAATCACAAACTGGCCAAAAGAGCATCTGGAATGGGGGGATTCAGGCCGCACTTATGAAGCTAAGAGGGCCACAGAACACTAGGAAGACGCCCTCACACAGGAGACCACCCATGGCACTTCCTTGTCCAGTTTCACACAGATATCAGAACAAGGAAGCAGTCCTCAGGGTGGTGAGAGCCAATGGTCCAGTCCAAGTCCAGAAGCAAAAATAAACACATCTTTGCAGACTATAGCAGAGAGCTTCAGATGGAGTGACAGCAGTTCATGGAGGTAAAAGACAAATCTTTAAACACACACAAGAGGCAGCACAAGGACGGAGGTGCTCACAGTGAAATAACAAGTTGCTAAATAAAAAACTCTGGAACTCACCACCTCTAAATTAAAAACAAACTCTTGGCTATAAAGATAAAAAGAGGGCAAAATGGATGAGGAAGGGGGAAGGGGTGGGGAAAGGGGATGTGGAACAAAAGGCTAGAAACAGCAATACTAGCAATCGAAGTACAAGCTAATATTTCAGCAAAATGCAACTGTACAAAAACAGATGTTTCAACAGAAATTCAGCTTTTTTTTTAAAAACAGTTTGATATCAAAATTGAAGTTCAGACCTGGAAACTTTGTGGCTCCCACATTTATGATCCAAAAAAGCCTCTCTTTTTTTCAACAAATCATCAAAGTTACCACCCCAGGGCATGGGCAGACCTTATCTAGTGCCATAAATTTGAGCCCATGTGTGGGTTTACCACTATTATTTCTTATATGTACAGCAGGGGCATAGGTCATATCATGTTTTTCTATAGCACATAGGTGTTCACCCAAGCAAACTTTAAAACTATGGACAGTCTTTCTGACATAAAAAGAACCACAATTACAAGTAGCTACATACATCATTCCTGGACTTTCGCAAGTGGTAAGCTGGCATATCTGGTATTTTTTCTTTGTGTTTACTGTACAAAATTCGTTGCCAGTCTCCACATGTGGACAAAAGATACACCTCTGACAATGATGGCAGCCCGCTGCACCTCGTGTGAGCCAAGTTTATTTGGGGGTTTCCTAAAATGGCTATGTGTGACCATATCTCCCAAATTGCTGACTCTTTATACACCATACGAAGGAGTGCTGCAGAAATATCGGTTAGACCTGGGTCAACTATAAGCACAGACCAATGTTTATTTATTGTGGTCTCAATTTCTTTTGTGTGTGCTGAATACAAAGTAATATAGTTAAACTTAATAGCATTATTTGAGCCTTTTTCTTTCTTACATAAAAGGGATTCTCTAGACTGTGTCTGCAAAGCTTTTCCCTTCCTGTATATTTCTTTCACTACATTCCCATTCAAGAAGTCTGTCACTCAAATCAATAGCCCATTTCTCATATTGATCTTCTCAGGTGCAGTTTCTTTTAGCTCTTACAAACTGTCCCTTTGGTATATTTCTGACTATATGGTTTGGGTGACAGCTGTCTGCTTTAAGTAGTGTATTACCTGCTGTACTTTTTCTATACGAATTCAATTCTGTCCTATTGTCAGCATTCCTACTCAGAGTTATGTCCAGAAAATCAACACCATGAAAATTGTAATTGCAACTGAACTTCAGATTTTCATTCGTATTATGCAGATAACCAATAAACAGTTCCAGCTTCTTTGAGCCTTTCCACAGCATGACTATATCATCAATATAGTGTTTCCAACATATAGTCCTGCTGTGGAAGGGGTTAGTATTGGGATTTAACACACCTTTTTCTTCCCAGTCTCCAACGTACAGATTTTCAATAGAGGAGGCACATGTGGCCCCCATTGCAGTACCCTTAATCTGAAAATACAGTTCTTTGTCAAAGGTGAAAACATTATCTTTTAAGACAAGCTCAAGCAGTTTAACTAAAAAGTCCATTGGTGGATTTTCAGTGAGGTGTCATTTATTTAGAAATACGGCTGCTGTATCAAGGGCGCTCTCTTGCAGAACGTTAGTATATAGTGCCTCTATGTCCATAGTCACAAATGCAGTATCTGTGTCAATTGCCATATTTTCAAAAATGTTCAACACATGTCTCATATACTGAAGAAAGGTTGGCAAGGTCTCCACCTAGGGTTTCAGGAAGGCATCTCTGTATTGCGACAGTGGTTCTAGTAAGGACTCAACATCAATGATTATCAGTCTGACAGGTGGTTGTTGTAAAGTCTTGTGGATCTTGCGAAGCATGTAAAAAGTAACACATACTGGGGCATCATTAATTAAGAAATCATGTATTTTTGCAATATGTCACCTTTAGAAAATGCTTCTTTAACAGTCTCATCAATTGCATATTTAAAGTCTATGGATGGATCGTTTTGCAGTTTCACATAAAACCGTGTGTTCAACAGTTGTCTTTTGGTTTCTGTAACATAATCTGTTCTGTTTTGTAGAACCACACACCCACCTTTATCTGCTGCTTTAATAATAATCTCTGGTATCTTCTGTAATTTCCCTAAAGCATCACATTCTTGCCGAGAAGGATTAGTAAACATAGCTATTGGTAAATCATTAAAGAAAATGTCCAGATCTCTCTCTACTAGCTCTTTAAATACATCATTAATGGCTGGGCTGAATGGAGGGCAAAAATGAGATCTTGTTCTAAATCTCATGTCTATTGGGGTTATTTGTCGCTCATTTATTTAATCATGTCGTTCATAAAAAAATGATTTCAAGCTCAAATTTCTACAAACAATATGCAAGTCAATAAATGTCTGAAAGTTATGGGCCACAGTTGTCGGTGAGAAGCTTAGACCTTTACTCCGAACTTGAATTTCTACTTCATTTAAAGCATAGTCAGAGAGATTGATTACCTTACTGTGTGTATTTCCAGTTAATTCCACCCTCTCCTAAACCTGCGGTAAGGTCTCCTGCCCCAGTTCAATGTTGGAGCTGTTTTGTAATTCTGGTCTTGTCTCCTTTGGTAACCACCTCAGTAACTGCCTCTTTCCCCTCCTTGTCTTCCGCCATCGTTTGTTTGAAAGTTGTTTGGTACATCTGTAAATCTCGGACTGTGACGAGGTTGAAATGAAGGTTCCAGGGATGGACGATCCCTCTGGAAAGAATGCTGATTGGTGGGTGTGTCAATATCAGAGTCACTTGCATCCGTACTGAAGTTGAATGAAACTTGCCTGGCACATTTTAAAATCCCTTTTTGTTGATTTTTCTTCCAACTGTAAACACAATTCAATTCATAATCTCCCTTGCCTCTATTGAATTTTACTTGCTTATGAAATTTCAAGTCCTGATCAAGTTTTAAAATTGAGTGTTTCAATCTGTTGTTTTCAGCAATAAAGTCTGAGTGATTTCTAAAAACCTAGAACACTTTTTCTTGTAATTTCAATTCCTCTCTAAGTTTCTGTTCTCTTTCTTTACTATATTGAATAATCAGTTTAATTCATTTAAAACTAGCTTCCAATAGGATAGTTTCCCAGGTTTTCATAAATTCAACGTCATCTTGGCCGAATGCTGCATCTTTAAGGAGACGTAATCCACTAGGGATCCTTTGTACTGAAATATATGCCTCCATATTAAGCACATTCCAATGTATACACCTCAACTGATGAGTTGTTTTTTGTAAATTTCTGTATGCACTGTATAGGGTTTGTGCTTCTAGAGGCAAATCTTGTACAGTACCTGCGTCTTGTAGAAAAGGGTTGGCTGTTGTTACGGCCTGTAGCAGGTGATTCATATATTGTAGGGGTTCTCCCATAGTATTTTGTTCCCTCGAGCTGCATGCTCTTTCTTGAGTGCTGGGAAAATTCAGATCCAAAGTAACTTCTAGTGAAGTATTCATATCTGCCAAGTCTGTGTTCTTCCCTGAGGTTTTACACAGAAAATTATTTATCACGTAACCTGTGCTGTTCCTCAGAAGTCAAATCTTTAAACACACACAAGAGGCAGCACAAGGACGGAGGTGCTCAGAGCGCAATAATAAGTTGCTAAACAAAAAACTCTGGCACTCACCACCTCTAAATTAAAAATGGACACTTGACTAAAAAGATAAAAAACTTTAGTGGAAGCAATAAAACTGCACACCTGATGCGCTTCGGACAGCAAGTTCTTTTTCAAAGGCTAATGCAGAAATACAGACACACCAAATAAATATCCACCATTTAGTGACATATGGTGCAGCGTGCTCCCGTCATTGTCAGAGGTGTATCTTTTGTCCACATGTGGAGACTGGCAAACAATTTGATACAGTAAACACAAGGAAAAAATACCAGATATGCCAGCTTACCACTTGCGAAAGTCCAGGAATTACCTATTTAGCTACTTGTAATTGCGGTTCTTTTTATGTTGGAAAGACTGTCTGTAGTTTTAAAGGTCGCTTGGGTGAACACCTATGTGCTATAGAAAAACAGGATAAGATCTATGCCACTGCTGTACATATAAGAAATAATAGCAGTAAACCCACACACGGGTTCAAATTTATGGCAAGAAATAAGGTTTGCTTACACCCCAGGGGTGGTAAATTTGATGATTTGTTGAAACAAAAGAGAAGGTTTTTGGATCATAAATCTGGGAGCCACAAAGTTTCCAGGTCTGAACTTCAATTTTGATATCAAACCATTTAAAAAAATGCTGAATTTCTGTTGAAACAACTGTTTTTATATGGTTGCATTTTGCTGAAATATTAGCTTATACTTGGATGGCTAATATTGCTGTTTCTAGCCTTTTGTTTCCCATCCCCTCCCCGCCTGCCCTTTCCCCCTCTCCCCATTTTGTGTTTTCCTCTTTTTATTTCATAGTTCTTCTTACCCCCTCCTCCTTATATCCCCCCTTGCATATGTGTTTTAGGCATTCTAAATGCCCTTTTTGATATTGTTTTTTCTAAGACTGTAGTTAACACTGCATTTTATTGCACTTTAGGGGTTTCTTAATTGGTTGTTAAACTTTTAGCCAATGAATTTGAATTGCTTTTGGTGATGTCATGATTATGTCACTTAATGGTGGATATTTATTTGGTGTGTTTGTATCTTTGCACTAGCCTTTGAAAAAGGACTTGCTGTCTGAAACGCATCAGGCGTGCTGTTTTATTGCTTCCATTAAAGTTTTTTATCTTTATAGCCAAGGATTCATTTTTAATTTAGAGGTGGTGAGTGCCAGAGCTTTTGTTTAGCAACAGGTAAAAGACAAACTCTGCAGACTGGGATGGCAGTGCCACCACATTTATCTCTCCCAGATGAAAACTGTGTGACCGGGACACCCACTCAGAACCTTCACTAGCCCTGCTGAAGCTGCCAACTATGTCATTCAAAAGGAGGCTCTGTTGGAAAGAAAGACGATCTGCAATCAGAGCCACAGCACAAGCAAAATGATCCTGCTCCTCGCTTCTACCAAAAAAGGTACTTGTGTCATGTGGCCCCTTATGGACCCTTCTCCTCCATCCTTATTGTATTCCCTTAATGTGCACAGACAAATAATTTTTATTAGGTAAAGGGTAATTAATTGCTCCAGGACTGGTGGGAATCAATAATTTAGACTACTATGAGTCGCAGTGATACTGGGACTGTCACAAGCTCTCAGTGCTGCAGTTTTGGCTTACACTGTTCCCCTGGGCATAGTGTAACAATCAACTTCCTTGGCACAAAGGCTCTGGTGCCCTCATACAGCCTGGTTGGGGAGGGGATGGGGGAGTAGCACTGCTGGGGAGACTGCGAAAGCCAAAGGAAACTGGAAGCATTAATGGCAGTTTTTGAAGCATCTGCTGTGGTCAAGCTCTGATACCTAAACAGGTTTTCTGACTTATTAACATTCATGGCAGGCATTTATAATTGGAGCTGAAGAATGATCGTTTATCATGGATCCAATGGATGCTGTGGGAGAGGATTTAATGCTGTTTTAAAGTGAACTGACCATTCTTTTAGCCCAGATAACGTATGTACATCCCATTTCAGTGATACCTGCATATGTTTTATTCTTTGCAATCCCCTAGAGCCCTTTCTTCTCCATCCCTACCCTGTCCATGTAGTGTGGCCAGACAAATACCTCTACTCCTGTGTGAAGGGTTATGAACCACCAGTGTATATGAAGTTGGGAAGTCCCGTTGTTCCTGTGTTTGGTTTGGAATGAAGGAGGAAGCTAGAATGCATTTTCACATTGCTAGTTTGGTTAGACAACTTGCTGGGGGGGAAGCAATAGGTTCTTTAGCTCAGTACATTATTGGCATATTGAAATGTGTTACAGTAACATATATGTTAGCACTTATGGCTGCGGCATTAAAGTTAATGTCCTGAAATGTCAACGGTTTGAAATCACACATAAAGTATAACAAAGTTTTATATCAGATCAAAAAAGTCAATCTAAATGGGGTTTACCTACAAGAAACCCATGCAAGGGGAGCTGAGCTTGAACATTTAAAAAAAAAAATTGGGGGGGCACCTGAATGGAAGCCACTTTCAACTCAATGGCCATGGGGACAGCTATATGGCTATGGCCCCATGTCCAGTCATCCATACAAAAAAAAATTGGCGATCCAGGCATGATATTTTCCCTCATGTAAATTTTGATGATTTCTGATTAATTGTTCTCTGTTACTTCTATGGTCTTAACTAAGACTGCTGGGAGTTCTTCATTAAGCTCTCTCTGGAAATCACTTAGTTTAAGGGGAATGGCTAGTGGTAGGGGATGCTAATTGTGTCCTGGATGAAGTTTTGGACTACTATTCCAGGTCTGCCTATAAGGCCACAAAAAGCACAATTGCCCTGAAGTCCTTAATGACAGCCCATGAACTATTTGATACTTGGAGCATTCAAAATCCATGATTCCACCAACATCGACAACAATGTTGTTGACATCCTGTACAGTGAAAATAACAATGTGGACTGTCGGCATTGTTCCTGTCAGGACAAAGTGTTTTTTTGTGGGAGGCTTCACCCCACATGTGGGGGCGCACCCATTTCTAAGTAACCAACTCCGAGTCAGAGTTGTTTTGGGTGGGGAGAAACACAGGGAGACAGACTGCCAGTGTACAGTGGGACCATCACAGTGACCTGGTGAGATTTGTTGCTGTGATGGTCTTCGCTGTAAAAAAAGTCATTGTGCTGACGGTATACAAAAATCCATCACAGCAAGACTACCTTTTCTCACATGCCTCTTTTTAACCTGCAGTGGGTTGCTGCAAGGGATGAGGGGATAGAACATGGTGGTCTCCTCATTTCTGACCAGGTACCACTCATGTTCAAGAGGAAGGTGGGATAGGTGGAAAGGAGGCCTAAGGTCTGGAGGAAGGACCCCACCTTGCTGAGGGACCCACAGTTTAGGGCCTATGAAGATAAAGTGATTAAAGGCATTCTGTGGCATAATAAGCTGGAGGAGGCATCTGCATCTGTTAGGTGGGAGGCTCTTAAATCTACCGTTAGGGTAGGAAATCATCTCCTATGACAGCCACAAATCAAAGGTGTAACAGACCTGGCTTGGGGGAGCTTAAGGGCTCTATTCAGCAGTTAGAACTTGAACATAAAACCTGCAAAGACCCAGTAATTTATGGTAAGCTCCAACAAGCCAGAACTGAATGCAACACTATTAATACAAAACTCCTAGAGAGTCAAATCCTACTGTCAAGAGTGGGAACCTACTATGAGGGGGACTGCACAGAAAAGTGGTTGGTTTGGCTGCTTCATCAGAAGTCAGGGACTGCTACCATATCCAGCCTTTGGAGAGAAGAGTGTGAGATTATGCTGAAATCCTGTGAAATTAAACAGGACTTCCACACATTTTAACAGAAGTTTTACTCCTCAGAGAGTGATCCCACATAGCAGGACTTGGAGATATTTTTAAATTATGCTCCCCTCAGCCTCCTGACTGTTGAACAGTGGGAGACATTAGATGCTCCAGTCACCTGGGAAGAAATCCAGAAGGCCATTGGGGGTCTAGCGGGGAGGGGGAATGCTGGGCCTCAATGGCCTCCCTATAGACCTGTACTAGGTTTGCAGAGAAGCCCTACACGCTTTCCTGTTGGGGATGATATCTGAAATTAGGATGAGTGGTTAGCTGCCCCCTTCCATGTGGTCAGTTGCCATAGTAGGGCTCTAATAACCTGGGATGGACCCCCCTCTTCTGCCCCTCTTACTGCCTTATTTCTTTATTGACTGCAGACTATAAAATTCTAGCCAAGTTCTTGGCATCTACATTAGAAAAAGTAGTGCAGAATATCATTCATCCTGACCAACAGGGATTTATAAGGGCAGGCAGGGGAAGGGAACATTTGCAGAACCTTTGGTGTTGCCTGGCGGTGGAGAGGTGTGGGGAACCCACCTGGCATTACTGTACTGGATGCAGAGAAAGTGTTTGGCTGCATGGAGTGGGTTTACCTCCACTTTACCTTGGAGTCCTTTGTGCTAGGTCCTGGTTTCTGAGGGTGGGTCCGACTTCTGAACTAGGCACTAGTTCACATTATGGTGAATGGCGGCCTCTCCTCCCCTTTAGACTGGGTAGAGGAACTTTCCAAGGGTGTCTCCTATCCTCTCTTCTTTATGTTATAGCCCTAGAGCTGCTGGTGGCAGCACTGTATCACAATCAATAATTTGAGTGGCTCAGAGTAGACAGGGTGGACAGCAAACTCACTGTTTGTTGGTGACTTGCTATTATACTATATGCAGTAAGCCCTCAGAAAACCTTACCTCTATTTGTTTTGGTGTTAAGTCAGTATCAAGTCTTGTCTGGACATACAGTTAACTGGTGGAAGAGTGAGATCCTTCTACTAGGTAGGGGTAAAAAGAACAAGGGTAACTTTGGCCTGGAGTTGAAGGACGTGAGCCCTCAGATATTAAGGGATTCAAGTCTACAAGCAACTGTCTAGACTTCCTGAGCTTTATTTATTTGTAACCCTCCCCATAGGATGCTTACCTGCTTGCTCCTCAGGGCTGCCCTGTTCTTCTGTCTCCCACCTTGTTGTGTCCCTGCTGCTGGCCTAGGTCCCTGATTGTCCTCCAGATCCTTGGTCCAGCCCCTGCAGTCATTTTCAGTCCAAAATGGGGCTGGAGGAGCTGGACTGCAGAGCCACTGCTCTTTCTGCTACATCTCTGAATGGCGACAGTCCGCACATGCGCAGTAGTGCATATTGATTTTATGACCACTATTGCGGTAAAGCAGAGGCTATTTGCAAGGTTCCAGTCCACAAGTTTAGCTAATTGGGGACCGGAGACCTGGAGGAGGCACTTAAGAAGTCTTTGGGTGCTTCGGTAAAAGAGCGCCTATCGGGGAGTGATCCACCTCATGGATATTAATGAGGCCAGGGAAATATGAATTGGGAGCCTGCCTGCTGCCTTGGGGCTGTGTGAATTGGCAGCAGTGACAGGCTGGGGCTATATAGAAACATTAAATGATGTTGTGGTGTGACAGGGCAAAGGGACTGCTTTCAGACAATGGGACAGAAGTATATTTTGGCTGCAACAAAGCTCAGAAGCTGGGGCTTATGTAGGCTGCCATGGGAATTGTTTAGCCAGCAGTCATATTAGCAGCCTTTGACCCCAGCACAGCCAATAGGAATGCCAGGATTGCTGCTAAGGACTTTAGGGCAGTAAAAGGGACTTGAGGTGGGGAAGCTGGGAGAAATTCTTGGCACTCTTTTCTGGACCAATCAGGCATCAATGGAGAGTAATGAATATTAATGTTTCTGAAGGACGAGTGTTTCAACCAATCAGGATCTGCAGAGAGCTCCAAAAACTCAGGGAACTTTGGTAATGAGTTCAGTTCAGCTGGAGCCCCTACAGAGGGATGGGGCTCCAGACTCTTGGAAGAAATGGGGCTGCAAGGCTTGGGAAAGGCCTGCCGGGGGGGTTGCCAGTCACATGTCCCCCATGGCTTGCATTTGCCTTTCCCCATAGTGGAGGAATGTGTTGAAGGAGTCTAGTTTTGCAATTTTGCGGGTATAGAGAGCTGAAAGGTCCTGCAATGGTAGGCTGTGGGAGGAAGCTACACCACAACAGTGAAGGTTTTGTCTAAAGATTTTCGAGGAAAAGTTTGTCTGTTACCCTGGATGACACAGCATCACAGAAAAAAGGGATGGACATTTGGGCAAAGAAAAGGAAAGGTATGGTTCTGTTTTATCAAAACTGGATTAACAGAAAAAGGAATGGTTCTGGTTATAGAAAATGGTATGGGAGTCTCCTGGACACACGGAGGCTTGCCAGTAAATCCAAGTTGTCATCAAAAAGGAGAAGAGAGAACCTCTCTGGTTCATGAGCACCTGCACAGTGAGGAAAGTAATTGTCTGCATCAAGGGACTGGTCAAGTGCAAGGTGTGTTTGGTCAGTGCCAAGGTTCAGGGTCCTCAGAGGAACCCATGGCGTGTGTCTCCAAGGCTCATTGAGATGGTGTGCTCAGCGAGAGTCCAGAGACTGTCTCCTGTAGGCAACGGGCCACAGCTGCCACATTGGTAGTGTGGCTGAAAATGTCTTTCAGTAGTTGGATTTGACTAAACTTCTAAAATAAAGTTGCCAACCTGATGTGAAGCTGGGAGAGACTGTGAGTTTCAAGCAACAGACACTAGCGAGGCACAGTCCAAGAAGATCATTACTGTATCAAGATGCTGTTAATTCCAGCTCAGGTGGAAGACCATGGCTGCAAGCTGCAACCTGGAGCCACTGCAAACCCCTGTTGCGGCAGGCTGGGCCATAGGGAGTCATGGACACATACCTGAGTGCTAGGGCACTCTGGATCCAGTGTTGAGCCAGATCATGGGGTCACTCCTGGGTCTGGGTTCACTTGTGGCCTGGAAAGCCTTGCATTTGTGCTCTGCATCTGGCCTGCTTGATGGGATGAAGGGGACAAGCTGCTAGAATCTACTGTAACGAGCATGGCCACCTCATTACAGTCAACCCACCAGATATAATGCAAAATACAGGGACTTATCTGCATGCATGGTGCCAAGGAGTAGTTGTGGAGAGAGTTTGTCTGCCACACCTGTAAAGAAAAGGAAGTAGGTTGGAGGAGGGGACTCAGCTAAACCCCCATTTGCCCACAATGGTGGCTGAGTGGCCAGTATTTAGTAGCCAAATGGTTAATGAAGGCTAGTGCCCTTTTGTTGAGTAAACTGGGGGGAGGACAGAAACAAGCAAAGAGAGGATGTAAACAGACAGCCGTAAAAGCCCAGAGGGGCATAAATATATAAATAAATAAAATATATCTATAAAAATAAAATGGCTACGGGGCAGGCATTCCTTCATAGCAAGCTACAAGCAAGCTATGTTGTGAAATGTCTGTTGGCTGTTTCTGAAGTCACTAGGACAGCAGGAGGTGGAACCAGCCTGATAAAAGATTTAATCAAAGTAAAGGGAGTGGTGTTTGGGGGAGGGGCGTAACAACAGTGGGAAGGGTCTTGTTAAAGAAAAGTTCCTAACGTTGAAAGGGGCTAAAGCTCTCTCCTGATTGGCTGCCAGTGACCTCAGCACAAAATGCTCCAATCAGGTACAAGAGGGGTGAGCTGGAGTGTTCAGTAGTGTAGATCAACCTTTTGTTCTAGCGCTGTCTCTCTCTCTCTCTCTCTCTCTCTCTCCCCTCTCTCAGAGCTGGAGTTAGCAGCAGTGTAGCGGCAGGGCTTAGCCTCACACTTCAAGAAAAAATGGAAATTAAGTTTTACAGTATAGGCTAGTTAGCTAAGGGACTATCATTGCCAAGGTAAAAGGAAAATTTTTCTAGCTAGGAAAGCCAGCTAGAATAATTGAGTTCCAGATGTTTTGGGCCCTGATAGACCAAGCAAGAAGAGGGGCTGATGCCAAGTTTGCAAGATAACAGTCAAGACCTGCAAAGAGTTTATTTTCTTGCTAAAGTTTGTAGGGAGGGTTCACCTGTTCAACAGAGGACCCAAGAGGACCAGCTAAGGAAACCAAGACCTGGGAGGACTGAGAAGCAGCAGAGTCATCAGTGGACATCAGCAAAGGACTTCTCATCAGTCCCTGGCCAGGGCAGCAGAACAAAGAATTTCATTCTTCAAGGACTGCACCCATTCAGGTTTGAGGTATCAGAGAATGCAACTTTTAAAAGAGACTTGAAATGATTTGGGGACATTTTACTGTTTATCTGGGGGTGGGTTGAAAAATATGTGATGCAACCAATTCTAGATTTTTGTCAGGAGAAGAAAATACTGATGTTCATCTTTGTGCAAATGTTATTTTACTGTTTAGGCTGTGCAGCCATTTTTCTAGTTACTGATACAGCCATTATTGTGTTAAAAAGTAATAGTTATTCACAGTTTGCTAAATAGATTGGCTCCAATTTAAAGAAATGTTCTGCTTCTGTGATAATTCATATAGCACTTTTGTTATGGTAAGATAGTCATACACCAAATTAATGTCTGCCAGCCCTGTGTGTAACCTTCCTTGCAGCTAGCTGGATTCCATTTCCCAGGTACATAGAAACATAGAAACATAGAAGTTGATGGCAGATAAGGACCGCAAGGCCCATCCAGTCTGCCCATTTCTTTTTCTACCTTATAAATGTGCCATTGGCCTTTGTCAGTGACCTATCTATTCATAGTCATTTGTATTGCTCCCTTATGCCTATCCCATGCATGTTTGAAGCCCTGCACTGTATTCATAGTCACCACTTCTTGTGGTAGCCATTCCATGCATCTACCACCCTTTCTGTGAAAAGAATTTTCTCACATTCCTCTTAATCGGCCTCCCTCTAATCTCATGCTGTGTCCTCTTGTCCTGCTATTTTTCTTATATTTAAACATGTTAGACTCTTTCACCTTGTTTATGCCTTAAGGTGTTTGAATGCCTCGATCATATCACCTCTCCCTCCTTTGCTCAAGGGTATACATATTGAGCTCCGTTAATCTGTCCTCTATGTCTTCTGATGCAGTCCCTGCACCATTTTGGTTGCCCTTCTCTGACTGCCTCAATTTGGTTAATGTCCTTTTGAAGGTGTGGCCTCCAATACTGCACGCAGTACTCCAGATGGGGCCTAACCAATGTCTTGTACAGAGGGATTATTACCTCCCTCTACGACTTGTGATACCCCTACTAATACACCCTAACACCCCTAGCCTTACCTACTGCTTTAGAGGTCTGCTTGATGATTTCAGGTCATCAGTGATGATGATGCCCAAGTCTCTTTCTTCCTTTGTGACTGCTAGCAACTCCTCCCAGCCTATAAGTGGCTTCAGGTTTCTCTTCCTATGTGCATGATTTTGCACTTCTTTGCATTAAATCCCAGTTGACACTCTTCTGACCATTCTGCTAGTTTATCCAGATCTCTTCCCATTCTGCCCACCCCATCTGAATCATCTACTCTGTTGCAGATCTTGGTGTCATCTGCAAACAGACAAGCCTTACCCTCTAGTCCATCTGCAGGTCACTAATGAAGATGTTGAATAGGACTGCCCCAGGACTGATCCCTGAGGTACCCACTTGTGACTTGCATCTCTTCTGACTGTATACCATTTACCACCACTCTCTGTTTTCTGCCAGTCAACCAGTTTGCCACCCAGTTGACCAACAACTTGACCCACCCCGAGCCTACCTAGCTTATTTATCAATCTTCTATGTGGAACAGTGTCAAAGCTTTGCTGAAGTCAAGGTAGGCTTACATCAACTGCTCCCCTTGGTCCACCACTCTGGTTACCCAGTCAAAGAAATCTATGAGATTAGTTTGACAGGACCTTCCTTTGTAAACCCATGCTGTCTTGGATCCTGTGCCCTATGGATTCCAGGTGTTGCACTATCCTTTCCTTAAGGAGTGCCTCCATAATCTTGCCCACTACTGAGGTAAGACTGACCGGTCTGTAGTTCCGCCTCCTCTGCTATCACTCTTGTGGGTGGAATCACATGAGCCCTTCTCCAGTCTTCTGGGCACTCTCCTGTGCTCAGAGACTCACTAAACAATTCTGCTAATGGCTCTGCTAGTTCCTCCTTTAGCTCCTTAAGTACCCTGGGATGTATGCCATCAGGTCCCATTGCCTTATCCACCCTGAGCTTAGCAAGCTCTTGTAGGACCCTTTCTTTGTGAAGGGAGTAGTGCTCACCTCCCTCCCCTGTGTCCATGATGCTGAGCTGTGGGCCTGCCCTACCTTCTCTTCAGTAAATACTGAGCAAAAGTATCTATTTAGGATAGATGCCTTTACAGGGTCCTCCTCCTCACTTGCTCCCTTTTTTCCATTAAGCTTAGCAATACCCCTCTGAACTTTCTCCTCTTTCACTAATGTATCTATAGAAAGTCTTGTCACCTTCTTTACTGTTCATGCTAGTGTTTCCTCAGTTTGGGACTTTGCCTGCCTTACTGCCTTGCCTGCTTCCCTTAGGGCAGTTTGGTATGCCTCCTATCTTCATCCCGCTGTGTTCCCTTATATTTCCTGAAGGCCAGCCTTTTGGCTCTGACCTTTTCTGCTACTGTATTTGAGAACCAAGTGGTTTCCTTCTTCTTTTGCACTTCCTTTTCTGTCTAACACAATGGGATGTTGCTTCAAGTATTGCATCCTTAATGCTTGCCCACTTTGCCTGTACCTCCTCACCTGTGTTTCTTTTTGCAGAGCTAGCTTCACTCTGTTGGCCATCTTATCAAAGTCAGCTCCTCTGAAGTCCCATATTTTTGCCTTGAATGGGATGATTTAGATGTAGTAGCCAAATTGAACCATACCATGTGATGGTCACTGGCCCCCAGGTGACCTTCTACCTGGAGATCTGTGATCCCTTCTTTGTTAGTCAGTACTAGATCTAGGATAGCCCTGTCTCTTGTGGGTTGCTGTACCAGTTGTTTGAGGCCCTCCCCCTGCAGGGAATCCACTATGAGTCTAGTTCTGGCAGATGTTCCTGCTGGTATTGACCAATCTGTATCTGGCATGTTGAAGTCTCCAATTATCAGAACCTCCTCTTTAGCTGTCATGTTTTGTATATCTTCTAACAGTAATGTGTCTATGTCCTCCCCCTGGTCTGGGGGCCTGTAGACAACCCCAGTTCTTATGGCTGTCCCATTTCCTGTTTCCAGGGTGACCCACAGTTCTTCTGGCTCCTTATGTGTATTCTGAATTTCTGTAGCTTTGATATTTTCATTAACATACAGGGCCACTCCTCCCCTTTTGCACCTCTGTCTCTTCTGAACAATACATAGCCAGGTACTGAAGTCTCCCAAGTGGTTACTGGTAAACCACGTCTCACTAATTGCTACTATGTCCAGTTTAGCCTCTGACATTATTGCCTGCAGGTCTGGGATCTTATTTCCCAGGCTGTGAGCATTTGTGTACATGATTTTCCATTGGCCAGATTTTGGTGTGTTAGTTGTTGGGTGAAGTTTGGCATTACCCCTGTGCATCGTATGGGGAGACAAACCTTTTTTCTTACCTGGTGATGCAAATGAACGGCAAACATGCTGAATTCCTGTTTGACCACTAGCTGAGGGGGGAGGGGTGTTCTTCCCATTCGACGATGGGGTGCTGCACCCTCTCCCCATTTGCTAGTTTAAATATTCTGCAAAGATGTCAAACTTCTGCCCCAATGCACTGACTCTTTAGTCAGATGCAGTCCATCAAATTTAAAGAACTTTTCGCCCCAGAACTGTTGCCAGTTCCCTACAAATCTGTGTCCTTTTTCCTGGCACCAGTCCTTGAGCCACATGTTTAGCTCCCCTATCTCCCCTTCTCTGACCTTCCATCCATCTGCTCCCTTCTCCCAGACTGGCAGGATCTCAGAGAAGGAGATGCCGGACGAACTAGATGCTAGTTTGTCACCCAGCCTAGTCAGGTGTTCCTTGGTCTCCACAACTGACCGGCTGGCGAGATCATTAGTCCCTATGTGTACTAGGACATCAATGTTTTCTCCTGCTTTGTGAACAATTTTAGCTATGCGGCTGTGTCTCTCCATGCTGATGTACCTGGGAGACATCTGACCATCACCCCTGGCTGGAGATGCGTATCAAGTCCCCGAATCATGGAGTCTCCTATGATCAGAAGTTTTTTGGATTTCCTTTCTGCTTGTTTAGTTTTGGTTCCTGATTTGGGTGAGTATTGTTGTGCTAGCTCCTGTGCCACAGTGTCCTGCTCTGCAGTGTCTTCTGCCTCTTTATTTGATTTCAGAGATAGAGGCAGATACCTGTTTGTAGTGTTTATATGGTTTTTGGAGGTAATGTGTTGGAGAGCAGAGAGTGATGGGGCACCTGATTTGCTCCTCCTAACCACCTGCCAACCTCCTGGACCAACTACCCTCTGCGGTCGAGGTTTTTCTGTTGGATGCTGGGGAAATGGCAGGTGGTTCTTATAATGTAGTTCCTCTTCAATATGAAATTTGAGGTGTGCAATCTCTGCCCATGCTGCCTGGAGCTGAGACCTAAGATCTCCTAAGGCCCAGCATGTAGGACAGTGTCCTAAATCCTGTAAGACTATCCTTCTGAAAATTGTTCCACAGTACCTGCAGTTAATGAAATCCATTCCAAATAAGTTGCTGTGTTTGTAACCTAGTCAGAGTAATTTAGAAGGAAAAAAAGGAAAAAATGCAAGTAATGGTTTAATTGTGCTTTGTTTAACTTGTTATAACAAGTTAAATTACTAGTGCCCTGTAAATGAGATCACCTTGTGAGGCCCCACTGATCCGCCCTTCCTGCTGTGCCACAGGAAATGTCACAACTGTGGTACCCTATAAAAGGAGTGTAGCGTGGGGTGGTTGGGGATGGGGGTGGGTGGCTGGGACCTTCCCCTGCCTAAAAAGAAGAACCACGGATGAAAGAACAAGGAGGTAAGAGCAGAAACAATCAGTCAACAACAAATGCAGTAACCCTGAAAGCTTATCCTAATGTTAGATACAACTGTAAAACCTGTCAAGCACCACCTGTAATAATTTCAGAGAAGATATACCCTGTAAGAAACACTTTGCTCCAGAGAAAAATAAAGCAGTAACAGAAGATATACCTTGCAAAAGACAATTTGAATCAGAAGATTACAGCAGTAATCTGTTAGCACACACCTGTAGGCACACCTTGTAATAATGCAGAAGAAGGTATACCAGCAACAACAATTTGAATCAGAGAAAAAAATAAAGCAATGAAATGTTATCAACAAACAGTAGCAATCCCTGTGAGTAAAAATATAAAAACACCACCACACAGTAAATCTGCTTAGCCAAACTAAGTCTTAATCCTTCTCCCTTGCCTTGGTAGGAGAAAGCAGTGTGCAGGCATGTGTTATACTACAAGCAAGTGGAAAGGTGCCAGTGTTCCAAGCTGCAAGGGGGCTGCTACACATCTACTCATCTCCAGCTTCTCTAGCTCCAGAGTTCTGCTGTTCCATCTCCCCCAAGTCTACAGTCCCAGTTCCATTGAGACGGTCAGCAGGACTGTGAGTAAATGCAGAGATTGTCCTGCACCTGGGGACTGTAAACGTTATTGTTTCAAGTGATGCCCAATGGTGTAGTAAAATGCTAATGTAATCAGAGAGAAAGGTAAAGCTAATTTAATTTACACCAAGTGCACCAACACCGGACAACCAGCTGCATCACAGACCTGCAGCGTAGATAGTACTGGGTACTCAGGGACAGAGTTTTGGGGGTTTATTCTGAACTTGGGCCTGGTATCAGTTGGGGCTTATGCGTAATTTGTACAGTCTAAGCAGCAAGTTAGTCAGTCAGCTTATACAGATCCATCCAAGGGCTGATGCATGCTTGCCTTGTTATGTGGTTAAATAACATGCAAAATTATTGTTTCTAGCTGCCAGTATCTAAATGCCACTGTTATTAACCTCTGCATCTTATTTCACCCTTTCCTAACCCCCGGTAAATAAAATGTGGTCTAACTGTTTTGGGAAAATTCTGCCTTGTGAGTATATTTTTAGTGGTCATGTTATCGGTGCAAGTCTTTAACTCAAAGAGTTAAAGTTGGGGGGTTTGGTGTATGTTAGTCCATGTGTTTGGGTGATTGTATGGGGAGGTGGGTTGGTACAGCATCCCAGGGGGTTATACTGTTAAATATCAGACCCACTAAAAATTTACTGTGGGTGGAAGCACCACACTAGTTTAATTCTATCTTGGGAAAGAACCCCTATAACAGCAAAATGAGAACCCAGGCCTCTCAACCTGGTTAGTGGCCACCCAGACAAGGGTAGTAGCCCTTTTTAGGCATGGTGCCAGGGCTACATATTTAAAATGTTGGTGACGGGGAAAGGCACGCTGAACCAACACTTGTTTCCAGGTGCGATCTGGGGGAAGGGGCTAAGGGAGTACATGCATGAAGATCAATTACAAAACATATCAAGTGCATATACAAAGTACACTGGCAGTCTAAGTAAAGTGAACATAATCGAGGAGCCCCCACTTGATCTAGCAACAGCCTGGTATCTAGCTTTGAATAAAATATCAGTAGATGGGATCCATACACGACAGCAATAAACAAGACATGCTAGAGTGCATAAGATTATGCACCTCATGGATTAGAGAGCAGACAAGGGATCAAAAGCACTCGTGGACTAGTAGGGGGAGAAATAAGCAGAAGGGGGAAACAGGGGAGGCTGATGGATGAGGGTCAGAAGGATCAACTGGGGGGAGTAACAAGTATGAGGGGAAAGGGAGTATGCCTTAGCAGATGTCTAAAAGCATAGACAAGGGGTGAGCCAAAGGAAAGAGTGGTGTAGGTTCCGGAGGGAGGAGAAACAATAGGAGAAGGCAGCTTGCCCAGCACATGAGTGAGGATGGGGAAAGGCAAAGATATAAGAATCCTTGGAGTGCAGAGAGTAAAAAGTGAGGAGGGTGAGGGAGAGGAGTGAGGAGAGGTAAGAGGGAAGGAAGTCAAACCAGAATTTAGCAATGAAGGAGGTACAGTGGGACTGGCGACATAATGCTAGAGAGAGGATGGAAAGGGAGGCATAGAGGGAGCAGTGATGAGTGCAGACTGGAGAGTTGTTGGTGAAGGAACAGAAGAGGGTGTTCAATCTGGCAAGGGAAGAGGAAGGAACAGTGCCACAGACCACATCTGCATAGTCAAAAACGGGGAGGACCATTTGGGTTACCAGCTCCCAGCGAACCTGGTGGGAGAAGCAGTCCTTGTTATGGTATAAGGTACTGAATTTGGGGTGCAGTTTGGTGTGAGTGACATCAATATGGACAGAAAAGTCAAACTTACTATCAAGCCAAGCCTTCAGGTACTTGAAGGTGGGGGACACCCTCAAGGAGGTTGTCATCCAAGGCAGAGAAGACAGGAGCAGGCAAGAGCTTTACCAGTTTCTGGCTGGAGCCAAAGGTCATGGACACCATCTTCTTGGTGTTAACTCTAAGCTGGTTGACTTTGAACCAGTGCAAGACATTATGGAAATTATGCTGTAGTGGGACCTCGACAGCTGGGGTTCATTGGCCAGAACAGTAGATGACCATGTCACCTGCATACATGTGAATGTGCAAGGACACACGGGCAGAGGGGAGGTCAGTTGGGAAAATGAAGAATAAGATTGGACCCAGGATGGAGTCCTGTGGGACTCCTGCATGGATGGGGTGGGGGATAGAACACCACCTACCTGAACTGCCTGTCTCTGCTTAGGGCCATCAAGGGAAACCTGGAGGGCTGGGTGAAGATGTCATTAACCCTACTGGGCCATATACATTCTATTAAAATGTGCATCTTTCCAAAAATGTTATAGCTGCTGCTCACCCTCCCAATTAAAATCCCTAAAAGATTTTTTAGGAAGGTTAAAGAAGAACTTTCATGATGATCCAAAAAGTTACAGCTTGTAGTCATTATATGCAGTACTAGATCTGAAAAGGTGTGTGCATTTATTATTTTTGGCCAAGGCTTACTGTGCCTTCCATAATTTGGATTTGTTTGTGAGCCCTGCTGCACTTGCCTTTGCTGTTCAGCTGCTGGGCTGCTGGCTCCTGATGACATCGCTGTAGGGTAGAGGAGTGACTCACACTGTGCAGTACCATGCAGTTGCAACAATGTTGCAAGGGAAACCTACCAGTATTCAGTGTACATGCTGTGTTTCATCTTCCCCAAGACACCCTGCTAGCAATGCATTATGCCAAAAATCCAAATGGCTTGTCAGTATGTTTTTTTTTTTTTTTTTGTGAAATTGACTCTGCCCTCTAGTGATGTCAGCAGTACAATCCTGGGCCCACAGCAACACCAGGCTTGCTATAGAAGCTCTGGTACACACTGCAGTTTTTATTTTTATTTATTCATTTTTTTCAGTTTGAGATTAATACCTTTGAGTCAAGGACTCATTTTCAAAGGTTCCACGTCAATTGTTAAAAACAGACATAACTGTATAAAATATAGGGTTAACAGTAAAAGGAACATTTAATCATATACACAACCAGTAATAAAACAAGTCTGAGGTTTTACACATCAATTTAGTACTTAATTACACAAGCTTGATTCAAGGAAAAAGATGGGGGGAGGAGCATTCAGCCATGAGGAGACATCGTTAGTTACAAGGGGATAGGGTAAGGGGGATTCCGGGGAAGGTGATATTCAGTGGAGTGATAATTGAGGAAAGGGGTAAGTACTGGGAGACTGTCAGCTGAGTTATTACCACATTAGCACCGGCAGGTACAGGTAATGTTTGAGCCAATGAAGGTTCTAAGCCCAGTTTTGAAAGTACTAATCTTGGGTGTCTTAGAGAGGTCAGTGGGTAATTCATTGTACCACTTCAGTCCCTGATACAGGATGGAATTTGGGGCAAGTTTTGTCCTTTTGAAGGGAATCATCATCCTGTCAGTGGCCGTACTTCAGGTCAATTTTGTAGGGACAGCCAGCCTAAAGTGGCCTCCCAGTGCGGAAGATGACAGACCCAGCAGCACCTTTTTTAGAAACAGGCAGGTTTGAGATTGCCATCAAAGGCAGAGTGGGAGTCATCCAGTGTCTTTGTAGAGCATGCATGTATGGGTGTCAGTGGCAGCCCCCAGAGTGAGGTGGCAGGCTTTATTTAGGAGTGTGCTGATCCTGTTTAGGGCTGTTTTTGTGCCCACCCTATAAACAGGCAATCCATAGTTTATGGTAGACAGTACTGAACTACTAGTGGCTAATTTGAGAGCATCAGGAGTCATTGAGTGTCTATGATGGTAAAGCATGCCCAGCTTTGCATTTGCGGTCTTGATAACTGAGTCTATATGGCTTGAGAAGGTGAGGGTGTCATCAAACGTGATGCTGAGATATTTGAACTTGGTGACATGGTCTAGAAACTCACCCTTGGTTATGTATCAGTAGTGGCAGGTATTTCTTTTTGCTTTGAGAGGTGGTGAAGAACATACTCTTAGTTGTTTTGATGTTTAACAGTAGTTTGTTTTCTGTGAACCACAATTCAAGTTTAAGGGAGCTGCTTTGGAAATCTGTTGTGATGGAGTGGAGGTCTTTACCACCGACTGATATTACTGTGTCATCAGAATAGAGAACTGTGCTTGCTGAACATGCTGTAGGGGCAGAGTTGATGAAAATGCTAAAGAGTAGAGGACCAAGGATTGACCCCTGCAGGACCCCAAGGGTCACCTCATTAGCTGCAGATAGGGTATCACCTATTTTGACTCATTGTGTCCTGTTGGTGAGGTAGCTGCCAAACCAATTTACCGTCTCAGGAGATAGACCTGTGAATAGAAGGCAGCTTAGGAGGAGGTTGTGATTTACAGTCAAAGGTCTTCGTAAGGTTGATGAAGACCGAACCAACTGCATGCCCATTGTCCAATGCATTGTATAAGTGGGATGAGTAGTCCACTAGTGCGGTGAGTGTGGAGTGCTTTTTTCAGAAGCCATGCTGCTGTGCACAGAGTAGATTATGTTTATCTACAGTAGGTATTCCGTAAGTAGCTCTGAGACCATTCTTTCGAGTACTTTAGAAAGGGGAGGGAGGATGGAGATGGGTCTGTAGTTTGATGTTTGTCTCTTGTCCCCTGCTTTAAAGACAGATGTGGCGTTTGCTGACTTCCATAAATCTGGGAAAACTCCCGATTTAAGAGAGGCATTGAAAACCATGGTAAGAGGACCAGAGAGTTCATTGAGGAGAAGACTAACCAGCTTCATGTCAAGCATATCCACTCCCATCCTGGTCTTGCCAAGGGCCCCTTTAGTATGTTTAATTGTTTCGGCCTTGGTGACACATTTAAAGTGAAATGGTGGTACCTCTGTTCTTAATGGGTCGTGAGGGGCAGTTTGTCATTGTTGTGCTTGAGTATCCATGAAATAGTCACTGGGGAGTACACTTGAGAGGTCTATAAAGGTGTTGTTAAGCTCATTGGCAATATCGATGGGTTCCTGCAAGGGCTCCTTTGTGGTAACAAGAAGGTCAGGGGGAGCCTTAGTAGCCTTGCCCATCAGGGATTTCAAGGTCCCCCAAAAGTCTCTGCCAGAGCCCCATATTTTGTTAAGTAGATCCTTGTGGTAGGAGGCTTTGGCCTGTTGGATGAGTTTGGTGCAAGCATTTCTGGCTGCCTTGTAGGTGTTTATTGCAGCAGGTGTTCCAGTTGCCTTTGCTGTGTGCCAAAGATTGTCTCTGTTCCGCATGAGTCCAAGTAGGGTTTTGGAAAGCCAGGGATTGGTGGTTCTTCTAATTGTTTTAATTCTATATGGTGCAAAAATATCACAAGCTCAATTGAAGACCATTATGAAGTAGTTAAGAGCCTCATTGCCATCAATATCCCCTGCCAATGGAGACCAATCCATGTGTGTCACATACAGTTCAAAGTGCTCAAGTAGCCCTGGCCTCAAACAGTGGTTTTTGCATACCTTGGGTGGGCTTTTTGTGAAGTTTTTTGACCAGGTACACTTCACAGGGGTCAGAGTGCAAAATCTAACTGCAGCAGGCAGTAATGAAATACAATTCCAGAATCAATGCAAGAAGGGGTAATTTATGCATGAAAGTCAAAAGGACTGGGGAAGTTCCTCTTTAATAGTCTATTACACAATTTCCTATTGAGGAGTAAGCTGACCTGTATAATGGTAGCTACATTACAGGCCCCAATTAAAGACAGAGAACTAGCCATACCTTATATGGAACATTTCTTCTGGGTGGCCTAGCTCGCATTCTTGGGGAAAGCATCAGGAAAACAGAGGTTCCCTTGGCAACAACAGCAAGAGGCATCACTGGGTGCTGAGGATTTGGTGCAGTGCCTGCTTAGCCCATTTGTCAGGCAAGACCCAGCAGGTTGTGAGGAATCCCTTCATGAAAATTACCTGGGAAGTTTGGAAGAGGGTACATGACTACATATTTCACTCCCTCTCACTAGATTGGTGGAAGCCTTAAAAGGACACAAGGGATACATGGTGTTTGTTCATCAGGGCCACAATGGGAAAGCAGGGAGTAGTCACAGTGGGGAATTATTCTGGGGAGTGGACAGAGTGATATCAACTTTTACTGAGCTTAGGGCCCAATGCCATATTTCCAAAACCTCATATTTTGTGTATTTTTGTGTCAGGGGGCTACTGTGACATGTACATGGAAAGGACATCTCACCAGCACCTTCCCCTGTAGAGAACATGTACACATCTAAGTTCCCCTCTGTCAAACCTCTGGCATCATACTACCGTATGATCAGTGAGTTCCTTCCTCCCCTTACAACTGACTACTGGGAGGCCTGGGAGAGAGATCTGGGGACTCCAATCACTCCTAAGGTATGGGTGGAGGCTATTTGCTATGCAAATTCATGTGCCAGATGGAACCATTTAAGACAAATACAGTACAACTACCTATATAGGACTTACCCTTTAACCACAGAAGCTTAACAGGCTCTTGATGAATCCTGAGTACCCCAAGTGCATAGCTGCTGAAGGATCCTATAGTCGTATGGTATGGGAATGCCCCAAAGTCATGCTCTTTTGGTAGGAGGTACTGTACATAGAATAACAGAGGTAGTACTGGGTCTGGAGCTCCACAGCAAATCCCTCGAATTTTTGTTGGGAGCAGAGTAGAGCTGGGCAGACAGGGAGGGGAGAGCACTTTGGAGTTTCAACTTGGTCAGTGTAAGGAAAACTGTTGCCCAATACTGAAGGAAGCCAGATCAACCCATTGTGGCAGTGAGAGTGCCTAACTTACTAGAATGCCTGAAACTGGAATGAGCACAGCTAATCTATATGGGTGACAGTGAAGAATTCAAAAAGATGTGCCCCCAGCCCCGCTCAGTGCACTGAAATCAGGAAAGATGCCCTGCTAACCTGGGGCCCCAGGTTGTGTTGCCACCCACCCCCGGTGGGGAGAGGAAGAAAGTGGAAAGGGGGACTGTCTACAGTTAACTGTCTACTGGGGCCTAGCTGTTCTACAGGACTCTGCTAGGATGCTATTTCACTAGAGTTAGAGTGACAAAGAACAGCAAAGGGTTGAACACAATTTTACGTGCTTCATATGAATAGCAATATCTAAACCCTGATGTTGGTGACTTTTTCACAGTCTTACTGCGCTTGTAACCCCACCCCCACTGGGGTGTATATATCTCATGCACTAATAGGCAGCATTTGTTAGCCTAATTTCTGGCCTGGTGAAAAAAATGGTTGATTCTTCTGCCACATGGCAGGACCTGTTGTGGGTTGGAAGATCAGCGCAGGTATGCAGGGAGATTTAACCGTGACTTTTGGTGAGTAGAAGGGGTCTTCCCTGAGAGTAGAGAGAGAGAGAGGGAAAGAAGAAAGGAGGAGAACGATGGGGCCGGGCGGGGGTGATTGCCCGCTCCAGTCCATGGCCAACAGCTGCCAAGAAGGCAGGAAGCAAGAGATGGAAGGGATAGAAGAGCACAGGGACAGAGGAGTGAGGCTGAAGTCTAATGCCTTTGGTGGAAGGAGGCACCAGGAAGATAGAAAGAGCTGAGACAGGAGTTCCGTCATGAGTAAGGAGGGAGTGAAGGCCTTTTCAAGAGCCCTGCAGTCCTGGAGAGATTGGAGCAGTGTCAGAGCTCTGTGTCTCCTTGAGATGTATCTCCCATCTGTTTTGGGGACAATCACCATTGGAGCCAGAAGAGTTCTGCCCCAGGGGAATGAGAGGGAACGTGCAGCCCAGATCTGTAGGTTTGCCACGTTCAAAAGAGATGCCTGTGGGACAGCTATTGGAAGCACCAGAGAAAGAGCAGAGCATGAGCATCAGTGTGTTTTGGGGATGCCAGAATGACACCCCACAGTGAGTGCTGGCAGAGAAACAAAGATGGTAAATGGAGAGAAAGCTGCCTAAAAGACTGTGAGACCATATCGGTCCACAAAAAGCTGCCAAAAGACTATGAGACCATATCAGTCTGGATGAATGCTGGCTGAACCTCATGTATTGAGTTTTTGCTCCATGGAGTAGTGTTTTACAGTTTGAAATTGAATGGATCCCACCCTTTGTTTAATTTTGTGTGGACTGCAGTTATTTTATTGAAATATTCAGTGCAAGTTAATCTGCTGTCTCCTAACCCAGCACCCAAAGATGCCAGCACAACATAGGACACAGTGAACTGCCCCAAATGCAAGCCATTTAATTTGGGTTTACTGCTACAAGTGCCCTCCCTCCCCACAGACTTCATACCACCTCATACCCCTAAACACCAGGGAAGGGGGCTACAACAGGGGGGCTTGTCTGGGATATGTTTGGAGTGTGGGATGTCTCCTCTGAACTTTGGTTGGGTGCTGGGTGAAGATTGAGTGTGGCAGATTTGATTCCTGGCCAGGTAGGATGATAGAATATGGCACAGACCAGTAGCGGAATTGTGCGTTGGAAGGATATGTTGGGGCACCCATTGATCTGTAGTTGGGTGCAGATGGGCCAACACGTGCTGACTATGTAAAGGCCCTGAGGCTATACCCATAATGAGTGGCCCATGGAGATCCAATTGGGAAGGTAGTGACATGTTTTGGAGAATGTGGACCTTGTTGATGGGCAGACTGTGAGGCCGACTGGTGAGATGAGAGTGCTGGGGAATTCCGTTCTGGCAGAAGAGGGAAACAGTAACTGTAAAGATGGCTCAAGCTCCTGCTGAGTCTGATGTAACGGTCTCTCTGCCATGCTTCCGTGGATGCGGGAGGTTGTGGAGAAGTCAATGATAACTAAGTGTGCCCTATGCCAGTTTGAGGGGGCCAGGAGTGATAATGATGCCCATCTGTGCCACATGCCAGAAGAAAGCCCCAGTGGATTTCAGACCACTGTCTCATCCCAGGCCCAGTGGATAGGTCATCACCACTGAGTCAGACTTTGAAGGCTGGCAAGAGCTGAGTACCCAGCAGAGTTTGCAATCAGCAGCTGAAAGCGTAGAGTCAAGTGCTGGAGGATCCCCTTTACCCAGCAGAGCAGTGCAGCTTTAAGTGTCTGTGGCCACTGGACAGGGCCATGGTTGGGGGATGTCACCCCCCCAGACAAATCAAGGCTGTTGGCCCCGAAGGACTTTATGACACCTACAGGGCCTACAACCAGTGAGCCAGAGTCCACCACGTTGACTGTCCCAGTGCTGCAAGATACACCTAAGGAATCAGTGCCTGTCAGTAGCCAGCAAAGAGAGCCATTGGAGAAGCCAAAAAGCCCCTACATGCCTGGAGAGTCAGGAGGGGCAGGTGCCACCAGCCCAGTCATGGAAGAAGCAGGAGAGATCAGTGATGAGGATCTGGAAAGGGATATCCCATCCCTATATGACTCAGTTTTCTTGATATCAAGGAAGGATCAGCCCAGTCTATCTGTTAAGTGATACAGTAAGAGGGAGATGTATGACCAGGCTCATGAAAGTGACCCCAACATGCAGCGCTACATGGAAGGTGTGTGACTCCCTGATGGACAAGCCCCCTGGACCACGGTTATTAGCTTGCCTGAATGGTCTCAGGCTGAGAGACTAGTGTAGTGCAAGATTTGGCAGGAGTACTCTGTGCAGGTGCACCCTTATTTGCTAGAAAGACTGTGAGATGCTATCAAGGAAAACAGGCATCATTAGGTTTACCAACTTCTGAATCTAGGTTTTCCATGGCATTCTTGACAAACTTTTCAAAAAGGGCAAGTTGAGTTCCACCAGTTCCACCATGGCTATCCAAGAGGTCCAACGGATCACAAAGAGGGTATGTTCCCACCATGCCTATGAAGAAGGACTGACCATTTTCAAAACATTCGCTCTGGTGCAGGACTCAGATGGAAGGCGCACTAAGCATGCCTGGAGTTGATTGCTTTGGCCAGACAACAACTAAACCTGATTTGCAGTATTATTTCTCTCGCTAATGAGTTGGGTGTTTCTGGCTTGTAGACTCCTGAATAGACTGTGTGACTCCCTGCCCCCATCCCCATGAACTGTTTTCCTTCCCTGGAGGTGAGGATTGATATTCCAACAGAGACTCTGGGACTGCTGGAAGAAGCTCAGCATGAACTGGGTGAGATCAACCATTTTCCTTGTTTCGTTTTGACCTAAAGTGAATAAATGAACTTTGGGCAATTAGGACATTTTGTTACTGAACTGCATTAATTGCACCATGGTGACTAAGGTGAATGGGTGTTAAAGTATCCATCCACAGGTCGCAACTGTTCAGTGTTACTGTTTCAGTGTTAAAGTATTTGCCAATAACAGTATGAATATTATTGGTTAAAGTAAAGTAGTGCTTAGAACATGTTGTTGCACTGTTTTAATATGCATTTATGGCAAAATTTGTTGAGGTGTATCTTGGCCAGCTTGGTAGCATAGTAGACAGGATTTTGAGTATAAGCTGGTAGAACTGGGACTGGGACACCACCCCTGTTTAGCAAGCAATCTGTCTGGGTGGGTCCAGGTGGTTTGGTCACCAGGGTGTGAGTCTCAGTGGGACAGCAGTGCACACACTTCCCTGTTTGATTTGGTTTGGGTGGGTAGCTGGTGTTAAATACTCAATGAGGGTGGCGAGTGTTTAAAGCAGGGGAGGAATGACCCCCCCCCCCCGCTGTGGTGTGTACATCAGTTTTATGTGATAAGGGTGAGTTGTTTTAGTCGCGAGCCAATAAGAGAAACTAAACAACTGCCCCAAGTCACAACAGTGAGCAAAAATGAATTGACCGCCACAAACAGCAATGGTCGATACATTAAAACACCAGAACAAATAATAAAACATTTTTTATGTGGGGGGCTATAGCCCCCCATACCCCTCTTTGTGGGGGCAAGCCCCCCACACCCAACTTACAGATTATCAACTCCAGGGCAGGGCAGACCTAAAAAAAAAAGAAAAGTCCAGGGCAAATAAAAATTTTATCCTGCCCCAGAACCCGAATCCGGGTCCTTCAGCTGTATATTTAGTGGTACTAGCCACTATCCCAAATGGCCAGCTCAGCAGGGCTTGGCCACACTACCCTTCTTATCATCATCAAGTGAATGCAGCACACTGCTGCAGTCACTCTCCCTGTTCCTCGCTATACTGCACCACTTGCTCTTCCCATGAGCAGTTTTATTGAGTAGTTCAATAAAACTTGCTCATGTCACATGATACCTGTACATCTCATGCACTAATAGGCAACATTTGTTGGGCTAGTTTCCAGCCCAGTGAAAAAACAGTTAATCCTTCTGCCACACTGCACGACCTGCTGCAGGTCGGGAGGTCACCGCGGGTATGGGGAGGATTTAACCCTGAGTTTTGGCGTGTAGAGGAAGTCTTCCCTGGGAGTAGAGAGAGAGAGAGAAGGAAGGAAGAGAGTGACAGGGCAGGGCAGGGGTGAGTGCTGCTCCAGTCCATGGCTGGCAGCCACCAAGTATGCAGAAAGCAAGAGATGGGAATAATAGAGGAGTACAGGGACAGAGAAGTGAGAATGAAGTGTAATGCCTTTGGTGGAGGGAGGCACCAGGAAGATGGAAGGAGCCGGGACAGGAGATCTGCCATGAGTAAGGAGGCAGTGAAGGCTTTTTCAAGAGCCTTGCAGTCCTGAAGAGACTGAAGCAGTGTCAGAGCCTAGTTTCTCCTTGGAATGTGTCTCCCATCTGTTTTGGGGACAATCGCCACTGGAACCAGAATGAAAGGGAATGGACAGCCTTGATCTGTAGATCTGCCAGTTCAAAAAGGATGCCTGTGGGACAGCCATTGGGAGCACCAGGTAAAGGGCAGAGCATGAGTGGCAGTGTGTTTTGGGGATGCCAGAATGATGCCCTACAGTGAGTGCTAGCAGAGAAACTAAGATTGGTAAATGGTGAGAAAGCTGCCTAAAAGACTGTGAGACTATATCAGTCCAGAGAAAGCTGCCAAAAGACTGAGGCCATATTGGTCTGGATGAATGTTGGCTGAACCCCATATATTGATTTTTATGTTGATTGCATGTATGTGCAAGAAACATATTGCGGCAGGTTGCCAGAAACAGGTTGTGGAGGCATGGCACTGTTGTGGCGAATGCCCCCACAGCCTTTAAAGGCTTGGCCTGCTTTCCCCAATGGTGTGGCTTGCTGCTGCTGACAGTAGTTCAGCCAGCGTGCCACAACCTTGAGAGGTTTTAGCCGCTGCAATCAGGGGCCGCCTTGTCATTGCAGCGACATCCACTGCAATGAGGGAGCGACCCCTCATTGCAGGGCTCACTTGCATTCTCCGCCTGTTTGCCGAGGGGGTGCACAATCCCCCTCAGCATCATGTCCCCTCCCCTAGTTTTCTTAATCCCCGATGGCATGTTCCCCCCTTGCAAGTTCTTGAGTGCCAAGGGAGTGCCCAATCCCCTTCGGCTCATGAGACCCCCCATACCAGTATGTGCCGACGGAGGTGCACAATCCCCATCAGCATAATATCACCCCCCCCCTGCTTTTGTTGTGACCGATGGGGGTGCCCAATCCCTGTTGGCATGATGTGGCCCCCCTTTTGTTGTGTGCCAATGGGGGTTCCGAATCCCCTGTCGGCTACAGCTGGTCCCCCCAAAAAGTGAGTCCATTGGCACGCTGGGAGCCCACCCCAGCATGCCACATCCCCTGAAAAAAAAACAGTCCTGCAATGTTTTTTAATTTTTCCCCTGTGAAAAAAGGAAACGGTCCCTCGCCAGTCTCCCTACACCCCTCCCACAACCCGTGCCCAGCCACTGTGCACTCTGCCTCCCCACACCCCCCTCACCTCATACTTACCTCCAGAGTCCAGCACGATGATCTTCGGTGGACCGGGAACACATCTGCACTCTTCAAAGGTGACCGCGAACTGAGGAAATGCCGGTAAGCTGTATAATGGAATAAACAGTTTTTTTCAACTTTGATGCATATCTCAGTCACTTTTTGGAATTTTGGCACCAAATTTTCAACATGAGGTTTTTGGGACCCCTCCTCATGAATTCTGCCACTATCATGGCGTTAATCGGACCGAAAGGTGATTTCACGGTCACTGTGCGGAATCACCTTTCGGGACAGATTAACAAAATGACAGTGCCAGTGTTCATGAGATGGGCTCTCAAACAGCCTTTGTTGCAAATTTGGTAGAAAAAATCCAAAAAATGACTGTTTTACAAGCGCGCATTGCGCAGTTGCTACGTACACTTGTACCTTTGTGAATCTGCAATATTTTCACGCCAGCTTTTCAACATTGGCATTTTTCCACACCTCCTTGTGAACAGTACAGCTGTCATTTTTCACATGTTGGACGAAATGTGTTTTTGCAATTCCAGAGCAGAATCGCGCGGTCCCTGTGAGAAATCAGTGTTCGGAACAGATTACAAAAATGACAGTGACACTGTTCATGAGCAGAGGTCCTAAAATGCCTATGTTGAAAATTTGGTGCCGATACTCCATAAAATGACTGTGTTACGAACGTGCGTTGTGTAGTTTGCACGCACACCCGTAAGTTCGCGAATGTATAATATTTTCACTCCAGATTTTCAACATTGTCATTGTTCTGCACCTCCTTATGAACAGTAGAGCTATCATTTTTCAGATTCTGGCCGAAATGTGTTTTCTCACACATTCGGTGCTGAATAGCACAGTTGCTGTGGGAAATCCATGTTCAGGATACATTATGAATATTAGCAGAGGTCCTAAAATGCCTATGTTGAAAATTTGGTGATGAAAGTCCATAAAATTGAGTGTGCTACGAGCGTGTGTTGCGCAGTTTCCACGCACGCTCGTACCTTCGCAACTTTGCAATATTTTCACTCCAGATTTTCAACATTGCCATTTTTCCACACCTCCTTATGAACAGTACAGCTGTCATTTTTCATATCCTGGCCGAAATGTGTTTTCGCTCTTCCGGTGCACAACAGCACGGTTGCTTTGGGAAATCAGTGTTCAGGACACATTAAGGAAATCCCACTGACACTGTTCATGAGCAGAGGTTCTAAAATGCCTATGTTGAAAAGTTTGTGATGAAACTCCTTAAAATGACTGTGTTACGAGCATGCGTTGTGCAGTTTCCACGCACCCTTGCAACTTCGCAAATCAGAAATATTTTCATGCCACATTTTCAACACTGGCATTTTTCTACACCTCCTTATGAACAGTACAGCTGTCACTTTTCACATCCTGGCCAAAATGTGTTTTCATATTTCTGGCACAGAATACAGCAGTTGCTGTCGGAAATCAGTGTTTGAACAGATTAGGATCGAGCGAGTGATGGGGGGGGAGTGACCGAGCTCAACTGAGCTCTGTCAGGACTGCTGCGGATTTCTTTGTGGGCAGGAAAAGGCACCAATGCAGGCAGGATCCCAGTACAAAAGGGTAGCCTGCAGTGCCGGGAGACACAGAATGAGCGAGTGAGGGAGGTGGAGGGAGTGAGTGAGCTAAACGGAGCACTGTTGGCACTGCTGCGGATTTCTTTGTGGGCAGAAAAAGGCAGCAATGCATGCAGGGGCCCAGTACAAAAGGGCAGCCTGCAGCGGTGGAAGAAACAGAACGAGCGACTTAAAGAGCGGGAGTGAGCGAGCTCAATGGCACTCTAGCGTGACTGCTGTGGTTTCTTTGTGGACAGAAAAGGGCGGCTACACATGCAGGAGCCCCGTTCAAAAGGGCAGCCTGCAGTGCTGGCAGAAACGGAACGAGTGAGTGAGAGAGAGAGGGGGAGTAAGTGAGGTCAATGGAGCTCTGTCAGGAGTGTTGCAGATTTCTTTGTGGGCAGAAAAAGGTGCCAGTAGAGACAGGAACCCAGTACAAAAGGGCAGCCTGCACCGCCAGGAGAAACAGAATGAGAGTGTAAGACAGGTGGAGTGAGCAACCTCACTGGAGCTCTGTCAGGACAGCTGCGGATTTCTTTGTGGGCAGAAAAAGGTGCCAATGCAGGCAGGAGCCCAGTACAAAAGGGCAGCCTGCAGTGCTGGAGGAAATACAATGAGCGGGTGAGAGAGGGGGGAGTGAGCCAGCTCAACGGAGCTCTATCGTGACTGCTGCGGATTTGTTTGTGGGCCGGAAAAGGTGGCAACGCAGGCAGGAGCCCAGTACAAAAGGCTAGCCTGCAGTGCTGACAGAAACGGAATGAGTGAGTGAGAGAGGATGAGTGAGTGAGCTCAACGGAGCTATGTAGGAACTGCTGCAGATTTCTTTGTGGGCAGAAAAAGGCAGCAATGCACGCAGGGGCCCAGTACAAAAGGGCAGCCTGCAGCAGTGGGAGAAACAGAATGAGCGAGTGAGAGAGGGGCAGTGAGCAAGCTCAACGGAGCTCTCTCATGACTGCTTCAGATTTCTTTGTGGGCAAAAGAAGGCGGCAATGCAGGCAGGAACCCAGTACAAAACGGCAGCCTGGAGCGGTGGCAGAAATGGGACCAGTGAGTGAGAGCGGGGAGTGAGTGAGCTCAAAGGAGCTCTGTCAGGACTGCTGCAGATTTCTTTGTGGGCAGAAAAAGGCGCCAACAGAGGAAGGAGCCCTCTACAAAAGGGCAGCCTGCAGGACCAGGAGAAACAGAATGAGCGAGTGAGACAGAGAGATTGAGCAACCTCAATGGAGCTCTATCATGACTGCTGTGGATTTCTTTGTGGGCAGCAAAAGGTGGCAACATAGGCAGGAGTCCAGTACAAAAGGCCAGCCAGCAGCGCCGGCAGAAACAGAATGAGCGAGTGAGGGCGGGGGAGTGAGCTAGCTCAATGGAGGTCTATCATGACTGCTGCAGATTTCTTTGTGGGCAGGAAAAGGCGGTAATGCAGGCAGGAGCCCATTATAAAAGGCCAGTCTGCAGCGCCTGCAGAAACGGAATGAGCAAGTGAGAGAGGGGGAGTGAGCGAGCTCAACGGAGCTGTGTCAGGACTGTTGCAGATCTCTTTGTGGACAGAAAAAGGCACCAATTCAGGCAGGAACCCAGTACAAAAGGGCAGCCTGCAGCAGCGGGAGACACAGAACGAGCGAGTGAGGGAGGGGAAGTGAGTGAACTCACCGGAACTCTGTTGGGACTGCTGCGAATTTCTTTGTGACCAGAAAAAGGCAGCGATGCATGCAGGGACCCAGTACAAAAGGGCAGCCTGCAGCGGCGGGAGAAACAGAATGAACGAGTGAGAGAGAGGGGAGGAGTGAGCGAGCAAGGTCAACGGAGCTCTATCATGACTGCTGCAGATTTCTTTGTGGGCAGAAGAAGGTGGCAAGGCAGATAGGAGCCCAGTACATAAGGGCAGCCTGCAGCGCCAGCAGAAACAGAACAAATGAGTGAGAGGGGGCTGAGCGAGCTCAATGGAGCTCTGTCAGCACTGCTGCAGATTTCTTTGTGGGCAGAAAGAGACACCAACAGAGGCAGGAGCCAACTACAAAATGGCAGCCTGCAGCACCAGGAGGAACAGAATGAGCGAGTGAGACAGGCAGAATGAGCAACTTCAATGGAGCTCTGTCGGGACAGCTGCAGATTTCTCTGTGGGCAAAAAAAGGTGCTAACGCAGGCAGAAGCCCAGTACAAAGGACAGCCTGCAGCAGCAAGACAAACAGAACAAATGAGTGAGAGAGGAGGAGTGAGCAAGCTCAGTGGAGCTCTATTGTGAGTGCTGCAGATTTCTTTGTGGGCAGAAAAAGGCAACAATGCAGCCAGTAGCCCAGTACAAAAGGCCAGCCTGCAGCTCCAGGAGAAACAGAATGATCGAGTCGGAGAGTGAGAGTGACACACCTCAACGGAGCTCTGTTGGGCCAGCTGCGGATTTCTTTGTGGACAGAAAAGGGTGCCAATGCAGGCAGGAGCCCAGTACAAAAGGGCATCCATCCTGCAGCACCGAGAGAAACAGAACGAGCGAGTGACAGAGGGCCAGTGAGCGAGCTCAACTGAGCAACGCAATCCACATTTGGCATTGACAAATGCTTGTTTGCTCATGGAATAGTGTTTTACAGCTTGAAATTAAAGGGATCTCACAATTTGTTCAACTTTGTGTGGACTGTTATTGAAATGTTTAGTGCAAATTAACTTGCTCCTGTCTAACCCAGCAGCTGAAGAAGCACCCCATGGGATACTATGAACTGCCCCAAATGCAAGCCATTTCAATTGGGTTTACTCCTGAGAGTGTTCCCCTTCCCACAGACTGCATACCACCTCATACCCCTAGACACCGGGGAAGGGGACTACATGCTTTTATCAATTGTATATGTTCACCAGTTACTCTACCTAGTTGTAATTATTGCAATGTTGAAACGTATTCGTCTAAAACTTCAAAATAAAAAAAAAAATCCCTCCCTAACCTTCCTCAGACCTGTAGGTCACACAGGCATATGCGTCTCTTCTGCTTTCTCCACCCTACAGCTTTTGTAGGCTCCATTTAATTCTGCATGCCATGCTTGTAGGCTTTCCCATGATGTCCTTTCTCAGGCTGGCCAGCTGCTGCCTTTTGGAGTCCTGAATGAGAACTGTCTCCCTGAGCCATCCCTGATTGCTGACTGAGACATTCTCTGGATCTCCATTCAGCAGCCCTCTTCTCTTTCCTCTAAACTGTTATTTCTGCTTGTCACCCTGCCCTACCTGCACCTTTGCACCTACTGCAGAGAGCAGGGGACTTACTGGACCTCACCTCCACTTTCTTTTCTCTCATTCTTTTGCTTCCATGTTCTGCAGACAAGTCTTGGCAAGCTCCATATTCATCTGCATGTGCCAAGTGCTGTCAATTTTGTGCTTCACTAAACCTCTGGAGATCAATAGTCTGGTTTCAATTAGACAAGTGGAAAATACCTGCCAGATCCCATCAGCTGAACTAAACAGCAGCCTATGGCTAGTTCTTCTACTTCCTGAATGTCTGAAGATATTGAGCTCCCCTGAGGGAACTTAAGTTAGACGCCCACAAAAGGCTGAGGGCTACATTATGTAAATCTTGTGCCAAAGTGGGGCTACTACAAATGTACAAGAGCATAATGGATTAAAGGTACAGCTATTAGAAGTTCCCCTGAAATAGGAGTGGGGATGTTCAGGTACAAGAAATGGAGAGTTAGGTGTATAGTATAGAGACAGTTGGAAAGGGATACAGTATATCAGTTCGGTCCAGTCAATTCCCTCCTCGACAAGTCACTGCAGACAATTAGCTGTGGTGACAACTGTGTCCCTGCCAAATTCATCTGACAATTTGCTCCTGTGAGACATCGAAATGGACTCAAACAACAATGCCTGCAGAGGTGGCACTTTTACAACCCTCGGGCATGTGGATGTTTTAGTATATGGCGGGAGCAAATTACTGGGTAACGAATATGGCAGGGCCGTGATTGTCTCCTCAGCTACTTGTCCACAGCGACTTGTCAGGTGAGCAACTGATGGGCGCAAATTGATATGTTGCCCGGCTGTAAAGATCTAGTTTAATCCAGGCTAAGCTGGCTCTTAAGTCTGAGTTTAAAGTTTAGCTGAGGCAATTCAGCACTAGTCCTGAGTAAAGGCCTCTATATGCACTGGGTTGGGATGGGCCTGCTGGGCCTAGAATGTATGTGAAATTTCGAGTTTGTGTTGTGGCACAGTAGTGTATTAGGTTTAATTTCAGGGGTAGGGGGACCATCAGTAGAAAATCAGTGAGAGGGAAGGAGCCTTTAAGCTGAACAGAAGATCTGAGAGACTGTGAGTGGAATAAGATACCAGATTTTAAGATGGTTTCACAGAATGTCAAGGGCTCAGCAACCCTGTGAAATGTACAAAGCTTAAACTCCATTATCAATTTCTCTGCAGCTGAACACACCAAATTGGCTAAATATGGTTTTGTTTTTGTGTGGTCTCAGATTACAACAAGCATCTGTCAAGGCCGAACGTTGGTTGTTTAACGCTGGCACTTCCCTGAGCTCCTTTTATATCCTGCAGTGTACCTCATCTGGTCCATAGCCTTATGTACTTTCAAGGCAGCAACTTGTTTCAGTAACACCTGTTTAAATTCCACCGTCCTATCCACTCAGCTTGCACAATTTGTTAATGGGGACCAGCACAACTCGCTTGCCTCCATGGCAGGCCCTTATCTTATAAACTAATGTAAGTGAGAGGCAGCAGCGCCAAGAATACAAAGTAATCCCTCCCAGCAACAACAAGCAGTGACCTGACCACTCTGTCCATCCATGGCACCCCCTGCACCTGGCACCCAGCACCCAGTGCCCAATTCTCCTTATTAGGAGAAGGAAAGTTCCACCACCACCCACCAGTCCAGCACAGCTAAACCCTCCCTCCCTCCCCACTGCCAAGTGCTGGCTTCTAATGAATGAAACCACGCTGCTTGTTGCTATAGTACAGCCAGCAGATCACATTTAAAAAGTATGTTAATACATCAGTTAGGTTTTAGTTAATTGTCAAAGCTGGAAATTCGATGTTAGGGTTCCCACATGCCCTCCACCTCCACACACCAACAGGCACTAGGGTGTGCCATGGAAATCATCAGGCCAGACTCTCACCCCATTCCATATGTAAACAAGCTGACATGGTACAGTATAGAAGAATGGGGTGACAGTTAAGCCTGATGATCCCATGGCACACCCCCACGTCTTTTGGTGTCTGGAGGGTGGGGTGTGGTAGGGGTGGAAACCCTAACATCAAATTTTCCAGCTTTTGATGATTTAATAAAAACCCTAACTGACACATTAACGTAGTTTTTTTGCAAAGAATTTCCCTTCTTTTTGAGATAGTATAATAGTATCCTTTTTTTACTGTGGGAGAGCAGGGTCCAAATCCCACAAAGCTATGTGCGTGCGTAGAACAAATTATATGGATGCACATAACTTGGGCATTTTCAGGAATTTTTTCCACCAAATTTTCAAGATGGCCTTTTGGGAACTACACTTCATGGACACTGGCACTGTTATTTCATTAATCTGTTCTGAAAGTGGATTTTGCAAAGTGGCACGCCATTCTGCGCAACAGGTGCGAAAACATGTTTTGGTCAGGATGTGAAAAATGACAGCTGTACACGGTTCATGAGGAGGTGTCAAAAATGGCAATGTTGAAAATCTGGAGAAAAAATATGAAAAATTGTTGAAGTTGCGCGCGTGCATAGAACCTGTGCAACGCACCCTCATAACGCGATCATTTTTTTGAATTATTTCACCAAATTTTCAACATGGGCTTTTTGAGACCCCCCCCCCATGAACACTGGCACTGTGATTTTGTTAATCCATCCTGAAAGTTTATTTTGCACAGTGACTGCGTCATTCTGCTCCAAATGTGTGAAAACACATTTCGAGGAGGACACGAAAAATGACAGCTATACTGTTCATGAGGAGGTATGAAAAAATGGCAATGTTTAAAATCTGGAGTGAAAATATTAAAAATTGGAGTGGTTATGAGCATGTGTAGAAACTGCACAATGTACACTCGTAACACAGTCATTTTTGGGACTTTTTGCATCAAATTTTCAACATGGGGTTCTTGCAACCCCACCTCATGAAAACTGGCACTGTGATTTCATTAATTAGTCCCATAAGGTGATTCTGCTCAGCGACCCCAAAATCACCTTTCAGGACTGATTAGCGAGATGACAGTACCAGTGTTCATGAGGTGGGGTCTAAAGAACCCCATGTTGAAAATTTTGGGTCAAAATTCCTAAAAATGGCTGAGCTATCAACATAAGTTGAAAACCCCATTGACAGCCATTATATGGCTTACCTTGATTCCTTCAGTTCGCTGTTCACCCTTGAAGAGTGCAGATGTGTCCCAGTCCAGAGAAGATCATAGCCGCCAACCTCCAGAGGTAAGTATGAGGTGTGGGGGTTGCAGGGAGGTTGGTGCGCAGAGGGAGGGTGGGAATGGGGGAGACAACAAGGGACTGTTTTCTTTGTCCAGGTTTAAAAAATAAATAAAAGATGTCAGAGGACTGTTTTCTTTTTTACAGGTACATTATACATTTGGAGACACTGGGAGTGGGCTACCCAGTGTCCCACACTGTTGGGGGAAGGGGCTACTGCTGACACGGGGATTGGGCACCCCCGCTGTCAGCAAACATAAGGGGGGAACAGCAACACTGCTGGGGGACAAACTGGGAACACTGGGGGGTGGGCTCTCCAGTGTTCCACAACAATAATATGGGGATTTTATACACAACTGGGGACACTGGGAGTGGGCAACCAAGTGTCCCACACTGTTGGGGGGAAGGGGGCTACTACCAACACAGGGATTGGGCACCCCACTGTCGGCAAACCTTATATCAAGAGGACACACTGTTGGGGGAGAGGGGGAACCATACTGGGCTGAAGGAAACTGGGGACACTGGAAGTGGGCTACCCAGTGTCCCACACTGAGGGGGATGGGGGCCTGTTTTTGTTGGTCTGGGGAGGAGATTTTTTTTTTTGGAAGCCGCTGTTACGAAAGACTTCTCCTTTCACTCCACAAGCCAATCAGCTGTTTACTGACATGGGCATCATGCAGATCAAAGGACTGAAGCCCTCTTTGATTGGAGCGACTTTGGCTCTTTGAAATGTATGACCGTTCTGCCAGCCTAACAGACAGTTGCATCAGGACCACACCGAGTAGTCATTGGTGCTGACTGCTGAGCCCATTACAAGCCCCTGGATTTGCATACTGTAAGGAGCTCGACAGTGACACACACCCAAAATCCCATATTGCAACAATATGTTGGTTTGCGCATACATGCAACCAACGTAATAATGGGCAAAGTCTGGGAACAGCAACATTAACCCCTAAAAATTCCCTATTTTGCTTAGAACACTTATAAACAGACAAGAAGGGATGACTGGCCTTTGCTATGGACTCACTGCAGATCTGCCAGTCACAGTGGGTAGTATTTACATCCCTCCAGGTTCTGATACCACCTCCATACGTCTATTTGATAAAATCATGGAACCAAAACAGGGGGTACTGCTTCTGGGTGGGGGCCTTAATCTTCTCTTTGACCTGAGTAAAGATAGCTCTAATCCTAGACTGGTGACATCAAGGATGGGACAGAAACATGGTCACTGACTAATCATGGAGCTTGGGCTCACAGATGTTCTGCACCTTTGATTATACACATACCACTCCACTGTGCACTCACATTATTCCTGAATAGATTATTTCTTTACAAGCTCCAAACATGTGGGACAGGTGGAGAGTGCAGCAGCAGACCAAATACCGGTCTCCAGCCATGAACCTATTAGTGTGAAAGTGGCAGTGACAACAAAAGGGGCAGCTGACAATTGCAGTTCAATGCTAGGCTCCTCCAAGATTCTAAATTTCAGGAAATGATCAAGGCTTGAATCTCTGCTATTATAGATGCCACATGTCTACTGATGTGTCGGAGGTCATCCTCTGGGGCACTTTAAAATCTGTGCTAAGAGGCAATATTAGTTTTGTAGGGAGAAAGAAAAAAGGAAGGGAACAGATGCAGATCCAACAGCAGGATACTCTCCAGTTCCTTCAGGAGGCTGATATGCAGGGTGCCGCCTTACTGATGTCTCAGATAATTAATACAAAAGCTGAGCTTCAGGATCTTTTAACTTGCAAAACAGAGCAATCACTTCTATATGTCAAGCAATGCCACTAATGAAGGAGGAGTGCAGGCCTCCAGATCATTGGCATACTGGCTTCAACAACAGCAACAAAAACTGATTGCGATTACTAAACTCTACAAGATGGCCCAATGGGACAGGTTAAATATCGTACCCCTGAGATCCTAGCAGTTTTTCAGAATTTCTATGTCACATTATATCCAGAACAGAACCCCACCTGATAGTTATATAGCCTTCTTTGAGAGTTTAATGCTGCCCCCCACTAACAAACCAATATAAAACCGACTTGTAGACCCCGATCACCACTGCCAAAGTTTACACGGCTATCACCACCTCCAAAATGAATAAAAACCCTGTTCTGGATGAGTGCACAGCAAAGTTTTTTTTAAGGTGTTTAATGTGCTCTTGTTCCCCTACCTGCAACATGCTTTTCAGTCACTGTTAGTAGGAGGCACTTATTCCTCCAACTGGAAATATGCTAACATTTCCACGATCCTGAAACGCCACAAAGACTCAATGAATTGCAAATCTGATCACCCAATCTCAGTCCTCAACATAGACTATTAAATCTATTTGAGCAAACTGTCTGCCTGCTTGGAAAAGATCCTTCCCAGGATTATATGCAAACGCTAAGTGGGTTTCATCTTCAAGAAACAAACTACCAATAATATTAAACAAGCACTTTACTTAATTGAACATGTCTCCAGAAATAATATTCCCAACTTAATCCTAAGACTAGATGCCCCCAAAGTGCTTTATAGGGTCTTGTGGTCATTTTTATACCACACCCTATCACAATTTCAGTTTCTGGAACCCATTATAGCAACAATCCAGGCCCTTTACAACAATTTTAAAGCTGTTATTAAGGTGAATGGGTGCACTCTCAGATTGATTTTTCCTTTCCAGAGGAACCCGACAAGAGTGTCCATTTCTCCTCTCCTTTTTGCTTTGTATGCTGAACCCTTGGCAGAGGTTAGGTTATTCGACAGGACACCACCATATCGGATCTCACCGTAGCAACCACAGATCTTAAAATGGCATTTTATGCCAGTGACCTTTAGGTCTACATCACACACAGAAATCACCCTGTCAACTCTCCATCACAGACTGAAGGAGATGGAATTTCTAAACGATTACCAATTAAACAATGACAAAACAGAGGTGCCTCAGCTTGACTTTTCTGCTACCTATGCAACAGCAATTTCCATTTAAATAGAACTGCCAGGCAATCATAGAAACATAGACAGTGATGGCAGAAAAAGACCACTGGTCCATCTAGTCTGCCCATAAACCCAAACAAACCTGGGACGTATTGTCCATACAGGTTTCTAACCCACACTATCAACCAGCATACTCTCCACCCTACTGCTATCACCCTGAGCAACCAATAACTCCTTCATTCTGTCCTAGCCATGTTTGAAACCATTGATGGTTTTGGCACCCACCACATCAGCTGGCAGATTGTTCCATGGCTCCACCACCCTTTCTGTAAAATAAAACTTTCTCACTTTCCACTTGTGCCCTTGTGTTTTTGATCTGTTACTTATGCTAAATAGTTCCTTGCAGTTTATCTTGTTCATTCCTTTCAGGAACTTGAAGGTCTCTATCATCTCTCCCCTTCTCATCTTGCATCCAGTGAGTACATGTTCGGTGCCTTAAGCTGATCCTCGTAAGATCTGCCCTGTTGGTCTTGAATCATTTTGGTAACCCTACATTGCACTGACTCAACCTATCCTAATCTTTCCTTAGATGAGGACTCCAGAACTAGGCACAGAACTCCAGGTGGGGCCTCGCCAGTAATCCATAGAGAGGTGATAATACCTCCTCCTTCTGCTGTCGTTACCCCTTCCTATACACTCCAGCATTCTGTTTGCCTTACTGTAGGCCTTGTTACAATGACTTGATTGTTTTAGGGAGTCACTGATGATGACTCCAGATCTCTTTCCTCAGAAGCTGTGCACAACTCTACTCCCTCAAATCCAGTACTCTGTCCTGGGGTTCTTGTTCCTTCTGTGCATCATCTTGCATTTTTTGGTACTGAATTTCAGCTGCCAAACTTCTGATCACCTCTCTAGCTTTTGCAAGTGTCTCTGCATCTGCCTAACCCCTTGCATGCTATCTACCTTGCCACAGAGCTTAGTGTCATTTGCAAAGAGACACATCTTGCCCCGGGTTCCTTCTCACAAGTCGCTAATGAACATATTGAAAAGGACTGGACCCAGGACCGATCCTTGTGGCACCCCACTGGTAACCTCCCTCTCTTCTGATTTGATTGTTAACCACAACCCTTGGCTGTCTCCCTTCCAACCAGTTTCTCACCCATCTGTGTCTTTTGCTGTACCCAGATCCTCTAGCTTCTTCAGCAATCTTCTATGAGGCACCGAGTCAAAAACCATGCTGGAATCAAAGTAGAGTAAATCCACATCATGGCCCTTATCCACTACCCTCATTATCCAGTCAATGAATACTATCAGGCTGGTCTAACAAGGCCTTCTTGCCATGAATCCATCCATGTTACTATTTTGGAGTCCACTGCTCTCCAGGATGTTTACAAGGTCGTCTTTGACTAGTGTCTCCATCAGGTTAACAACAACAGAGGTACGACTAACATGTCTGTACTTAGCTGGTTGGTCCTTGTCCTCCACCCCTTATGGAGTGGGACTATATCTGCCACTCTTTAGTCTTTTAGATCTACCCCATTTGAATTGAGCTACTGAACAGCCCTACTAGGGGTTCAGTTAATTCCATTGCCAATTGCTTGAGCACCCTCGGATGCATCCCATCTGGCCCTGGGCCTTATCTATCTTAAGGGCTGCTAACCCTTTCCAAACCCATTCACTGGTACATACTTGCTGCCTCATCTCATGGATCCCCCTTACAGCTGCCTTAACACTCTCTGGCAGAGGCCCTCTGTATTCCTTTGTGAGTACAGAGCAAATGTTGTCCTTCAGAATGGCTGCTTTCTGCCCATCCCCCTCAATTACTCTACCTTCCTCTGTTAACCAAACAATTCCTCCTTCTCCCCTCTTTTCTTTTTTTCCTAATATATCTGAAGAACTACTTTCCCCACCCTTGCCTCCTCTGCAGTATGTAGCTCTGTGTTTGGCTTTGCTTTGCTGACCACCCTCTGTGTTCCTTTGTTCTCATTTGGCACTCTCGCACATTATTACTTGTCTTGTTTTTCTTTGTACCTGGTGAAGGCCTTCTTTTTGGCTCTCACTGGTTCCCTGACATTTCCAGAGAACCATATTCATCTCTTGTATATTTTTATTTTGATTACCACTCTCATGCAGGACTCTGTTGCCTCGAGAATGACCCCTTAATTGCACCCCATCTTCTCCACGTCCCTGGTGCTATCCACTTCAAATAACTTGTCCCAGACCAGCTTCTGTATCTGGGTGAAGTCTGCAATTCTGAAATTTAGGACTTCAGCCTTTGATGAGGGCTTACTTATCCCAAGGGACAGGTTGAGTGATATAGAGTTATGATTACTGAACCTTGGTGGCTCCCCTACCCTCACTTCTCCTACCATTTCAGAGTTGGTGGGTACCACATTGAGAATGACAGCCTGCCTAGTGGGTGTCTTAGCAGCTGCACCAGCAGGCAGTCCTACAATATATCCAGTAGATTCTGACTTCTGGAGCTCCTGGCTGCTGGAACGATCCAATCACTACCTAGCAGGTGTAGATCTCCCCACCACCTCTCCGTCTAATTCTGCCCCTAGCTCTTTATCTCACAGAAGGGTGCCATGGGACCCCACCGGGGAAGGAAACAACTCCTGGTGGGGGACTCCATTGTTAGGAAGGTAGAACTGAGGGAGAAAGGGAAGAGGGAAGTAAGGTGCTTGCCTAGCACCATGGCTTGGAGGGACAGGGAGCGAATCCTCAGGATCGCCAGAGCAGCTGCACAGGGGGAGGGAGCTGGATGTCATTGTCCACCTAGGGACAAATGACCTGGCTAAGAAAGGGATCAGAGCAGTGCAGGAAGAGTTTGTGGAGTTGGGGAGGGGCCTTAGACAAGTAGCACGCACAGTAACCTTCTTGGAGGTGCTGCCTGTCTATGGTATGGGTGAGGCTACGGTGCACTGCACCATGGGATTCAATCAGTGGTGGAAAAACTGGTGCAGAGCTCAGGGATTTGGCTTCATTGGGGACTGGGGGTCCACCTGGAGGGATGCAGGCCTATACTGGCGTGATGGTCTGCATCTCTCCAGGAGGGGAACCAGGATCCTAGGTGATAGGTTTAAATACTTCATTGGCAAGCATTTAAACTAGCCAAGGGGGGAGGCATTAGAAAGGAGCAGGGAAATCCTAGCCCCCCCAAAAAAATCAGGGTAGTAAGTGAGGTAAACACCAAGATAGAGATGTCAATAGGGAAAAGTGCAGGGGAAAATGGAGAAAATGACAAACGCAGTATGGACAGGGATGGGGCAAAAAGGGGTAAGGCCATCAAGAAATGGAGGGTAATGAGTATCAGTGCCCGTAGTCTGGGTAACAAACAGGGGTTGTATACAGACCCCATGTCAGGGGGAGGGAATGGACAAGGATATGATAGAAGGCATCCTTAGGATGGCAGATAAAGGGGAGATACTGTTGATGGGGGACCTGAATATGCCAGATGTTAACTGGAGTACCTTTGCTGCAGCCAAATCCCAAAGCAGGGCCATTCTCAATGCCCTTCAGGTGGCATGCCTCAGACAGCTAGTTTTGGAACCGACTCATGAAGGAGCAATCTTAGACCTCATACTCTCAAATGGAGACAGTGAGAGGATCTCAGATCTAGAATTGGGTAGGCATCTGGGAACAAGTGACCACCAAACAGTGTGGTTCACAATAAACTCAGCTACAGAGTCAAGCCAAACAAAAGTGAGGGTTCTGGACTTCAGGAAGACTGACTTTGGCAAGATGGGAGAGTGCCTTAGAAAAGCACTAGCAAACAGGCTAGAAAGAGGGGTGGAGCCACAATGGGGAAACATCAAAACTGCCATCACAGAGGCAACAAGCCTTTGTGTGAAGCAAATAAACAAATCAAAATGAAAGAAAAAGCCACTATAGTTCTCAAAAGAGGTGGCAGTGAAGGTTAGGGAGAAAAATATAGCATTTAGGAAGTACAAGGAAACACAGAAGGAGCAGGACAGAGAACTGTACCAGTTAAGGCAGAAGGAAGCAGGGTGGGTAGTCATAATAGCAAACCCCAAACTGAGGAAAAGATAGCCAACTCAGTTGAAGGAGAACAGTACTTATGTAGAGCTCCCCACCCCTGAAACCTAACTGCCCGATTTAGCTTTTGGCAAGAAAAATAAGAAATTAAGTGCCTGAACTTACTCGTTATAACACTCATAAATTCTACCGGCAGGCAACATGGTGGGCGCTGCACGGTGCCATCTCATGTTAGTGTGCGGCACCGCACTGCTCACTCAGCATACAAGTGAGCAATGCGGTGCCGCACACTAACAGGACCCAAGGCAGCATGGGTTCACAGCGGGAAGGTCATGTCAGACAAATCCAATTGATTTCTTTGACTGGGTGACCAACGTAGTAGACCAGGCAGGGGCTGTGGACATGGCATACCTAGACTTTAGCAAGGCATTTAACACAGTCCCACACAAAAGATTAAGAGTCAAATTAATCAGCCTGAGAGTGGATCCCAGGGTGGTGGCCTTAGTAAAACATTGACTGGAGAACAGGAAACAGAAGGTAATTGTAAATTGAGTCCACTCTGAAGAAAGAGGGGTTACTAGTGGCATACCGCAGGGTTCAGTACTGGGTCCAGTCCTTTTTAATGTCTTTATAAGTGACATTGCAGAGGGACTGGAAGGAAAGTATGCCTGTTTACAGATGACACAAAGATCTGCAACAGGGGTGATACACAAGGAGGCGTGAAGAGGATGAGAAGGGCCTTGGCAAGGTTGTAGGAATGGTCAGAATTATGGCAGCTTGGATTCAATGCAAAGAAGTGCAAAATAACGCACCTGGGAAACAAAAACTCAGGGGAAGATTACACAATTGGGGGAGGAAGGTAGTAACAACAACAAATATGGAAAGGGGCCTGGGGTAATCATATTGGATGACTTTAAGGTTAGCAAGCAATGTGAGAAGGTAGTTTGGAGGGCTGGGGAGATACTGGGATGTATAGGGAGAGACATCACCAGCAGAAACAGTAGGTTGTTATCCCTCTGTGCAGACAGTTGGTGAGATCCCATCTGGAGTACTGTGTCCAGTTCTTCAGACCCAATTTCCGCAAGGACATAGACAGGAGGGAGGTAGTCCAGAGGAGGGCAGCTAACTAAAATGATGCAGGGTCTGCAAGAGAAGCCATACGAGGAGAGACTAAAGGAGCTTAATATGTATACCCTTGAGGAAAGGAGGGAGCGGGGGGACATGCTAGAAACTTTTAAGTACCTCAGTGGAATCAACAAAGTCCAAGAGGGTAGCATCTTTCAGAAAAAGAGATGTGCAAGAACAAGGGGACACAATTTGAAGATAGAGGGGGGACTGCTCAGGGGCAATGTGAGGAAGTATTTTTTCACAGAGAGAATGGTGAATGCATGGAACAGCCTTCCTGAGGAGGTTGTGAGGTCTAAAACTGTGGGAGAATTCAAGAATGCATGGGACAGATATAAAGCAATTTTTGTAGATGGTAGAAGGAAATAGGCTGTTTATAAAATAGGATCTGCAGCGTATTCTGTAGGTAGGGGAAATGGGCAGACTAGGTGGGCCAAGCGGTCCTTATCTGCCATCAAAGTCTATGGTTCCATGTTTCTATTTTTCTCTGCCCCCTGTCTGGGGGGTCTATCGATCACCCCCATTCATAGTTTCTTGCCAGAGGATGCTGTAAGCTGAATGAACAGCGATTCTGTTTCCCCATTACTTCCCCTGATGTTTCCATCTCCCACTGCCTCTATGCCCTTTCTGACATATTGGGCTATACCACCTCCTTTACCTTTTCCTCTATCTCATCTAAACATGGTGTAGCCTGGGACTGTCTGGCCCCAATCATTATTCTCTTTTGACAAAGTTTTTGTGATGGCTAGAAGATCCATCTCAGTGTCTGCCACCATTGCCTAGAGATCACTAAATTTATTTCCAAGACTTCTGGCATTAAGGCAGACCCCTGTTCATCTTTCTTCTAATTCCCACTTGCTTTTTCTGATCCCTTCTCCCTTATTCTTCCCTAGTTTCCTTAAATTTTCATTTTTCATATAACACCCCTCTGGGGCGGAGGGGTGGTTACATGGAGTCCTGCATGTCACACTGAGTTTGTCTCATTTTCTGCATTTGCTTCCTTCAGTCCAGAGACTGCCAAGCTGACTGGAGGAACAGCAAGTAAACTAGCTGCACTGAAAACCACAGTGTGCACAGGATCGAGCCACAGTCAGCTTGAGAGTTTCAGCAGTGGGAGCACCCTTGTGTGCTCTGTTCCTCAGGGACTTCATGTGTAAACTAGTTGCACTGAAAACCACAGTGTGCACAGGATCGAGCCACAGTCAGCTTGAGAGTTTCAGCAGTGAGAGCACCCTTGTGTACTCTGTTCCTCAGGGACTTCATGTGTAAACTAGCTGCACTGAAAACCACAGTGTGCACAGGATCGAGCCACAGTCAGCTTGAGAGTTTCAGCAGTGAGAGCACCCTTGTGTGCTCTGTTCCTCAGGGACTTCAGTGGACATGGAGGCACTGGGGGGAGGAGAAGAAGGACCAGAGAGTTTGGCGTGCTGTGCCTTTAAGGGAGTGGCATTCTGTTGCTACATAAGAGATTGCGTGCACATGGGGGGGGTAGAAAATAGAGCTTCTGATGGGGAGCACAGCAAGCCAATCCACTCCCCACCACCACCGGATGACAGCTCTGGGGGGGAGGGGCTTCAACTGAATCCAGGGACCAGCACTATAGCACAATAAGTAAAGTAAAATAAAGACTTTGAGAGCACAATCCTCCATTGAAAGGGCCACTATCTTGGTGATCCATGACCCATTAAGCAGCCAGACAGCAGCTAGTTGAGAGCAATGGCTTGTGGGAGGAGGGAGGGCAGGACAGATCAGAAGGACTGATGGACATGCATGTTTGCAAAAATGAGAAACCAAAATGTAAAGAAAGAGTTTGTTGGGTTTTTGGGAGCAAGGGGTAGTCTTGATGAGACTCTGATGAGTGTGGACCTGCTGTTTGAAACTGTATCTTAGGCCTATCCTGGCCCAGTTTGGAAAGGCCAGCTCCAAAGTTTTAAAGCTCCTGTGAGGAAAGAGACTGAGTGTGTCCAATGTATGTTGTTCTGACACCTGAGAAGTGCAAAGCCTGTGAGACTGCAGAACAAGATTTGGAGTCTGAGATCTGCACTATCCTTGTGCTGCTATGGAGCCAAGTAGGGAGCCAGCTAGCCCTTACTGAGTGGGGTGGATTGGGGAACAGGGAGTAACGGGCATGTGCCTGAGTTCGAGTGCCTTTTTGATCCATAAAGGGAGGGGGGAGTCAGACTGTGGTGTTGCTCCTGAGTCTGGGCCCCTTGGGAACCTGGAAGCAGTTGTGTGGTGCTTCTGCTACAGGTTGGTGAACAATAAAGACTGTTTCCTGAAAAGTGGAGGCATGAGAGTGACCAATGTAGAAGTATGAAGCCAAAGGGTTACACTGTTATGCCTTGTCGAAGTCTGAAGCTCCTGTGTGCTGTTTTCAACTGCTGCTCTATGCTGGTCCCCTCTGCAGATGTTCTTCCAAGTCCATGAGTCATGTGAGTGCCAGCACGGCTGGCTGAGTTCTTCCATTTCCAAGTTGGATTACCATAGTGCCTTTTGGATCACAATATTTGCCTTTTGGAGTACAATTATTAGGAACTGGGTTGGAACATCGCTGACCAGAACAGCATAGTCAAGAACTGCGCGGCAAAAATGCCGTCTCTACTGTTTTTGCAGGGGGCAACCCGACTAAAGGATCTTCCGGGGATCAAGGGCAAGAAATCTGTGGGGCCGTGGAATACTCTTTTCATGCCCTTGTAAAAAAAACAGAGTCCCGATTGCCAAAATCTAAGGAGACCAGGATTATAACCCTGATTTCCACTGCTGCCGGCTGATCTGCTCTATGCCTCAGCACTCCACACCACGGGAGCAGCTCAGCTAGCCTCCTGGATTCTGTTGCCCTTGTCCACTGTCAGCACCATGAAAAGTGACCTGGAGAGTGCTTACTGCAAGCACTGTAAATCCCCTCTAGCTGTCCATGGTAGCACTATCCAGACTAGCGCTCAATTGACTGATGCTATTCTGGTAGCACTGTTCTAGGGGGTTACCCAGATACTGCCTCTGGATAGTGGAGGGTTTCACGCTGTTTTCAAGTTCTAAAATTTGTGCTAGCACCTATGACCTGTTGGGGGGTTAATTTTCAAGCTTGCCAAAATGTCCTCTTGTGCACCACTAAAAGATCTCGGGCAGCATAACATCCAGGCCTGCACTGGGACTTTTATATATTTCTTAGATACCCAGAGACTACTTGATAGTAGTGTTTACATTTATACCTATAGTTCTACTACTGGTACCAGTCAGAGAGTTTTCCGCACCCTGTCTAACATATTAATTCCAATGGGCCCCTTGCGGGTGCACAGTGTATGGTGTACTGATCAGGGGGAATGTTGAATGGTAATGGGCACATACTCAAAACATTTTTTTTTATTTTCAGGTACCCCAGGCTGTGTCAGAAAATAAAGTAGTTTCATTTGTTGAATTTTATGACAGTGTGGGTTTTTATTTTGTACATGCTGACTGAATTATTATTTGATAAAGGTAGCAGCTGTTGATGGTTACCAGGGTGTGATCTTGTCCAGTGTAGAGAAGTGGGTAGGTATTGCTTCCCAGAGGGCAGTTCTGCACACAACATCTGGCCTACTTATTCTCTCTGGGTGGAGGCACTGTGCTATTTATTTAGGGATGAACCCCCTACTACAGGAGAACAAACAAACCCAACATTCCCAACCAGGTGTGCCATGTTACAGTCAACAGGCAGGGGTGTGTACCCAGTCACTGTGCTGATCGTGGGGGGTTACACATTGGAGTCACTGCTGGGATCTACTGTTGCACATCTGGAAGTCTCTGGGCTTGTCAAAGACTCTTGCCACTGAGCTCCTTCCCCGGAATTGTTGCAAAAGGGAAAATGGCTTTTCAATAAGTAGAGGACTGGTGTGTGTTTGAGGGATTAGATCCTCAGAGAGTGCTTTTTTTTTATACTTTATGTTTATTATTTTCTTTTATTATTACAATCAATAACCATTCCATATCTGAGACATGGCCAATTACAGTTTAGTTACCAACTGGAGAAGAAATACCCTTAATACAAGGAAATAAAAATGCATCCAAGATATACTGATACCACATTGGGAGGTAAATCTAAAGTAACTTAAATTTACTAACTAAACAATGAGCTGTGTTACTAGCCCAAGAGCAGTATGACTTATTCATAAAAACTTAAAGTCCAAATTTGAAGGAGTGTCCGATGTTGCACGTCCCAACAGGAACTTGTGGCGTCATACTATATATCTCAAGTTCAACTATGCTTTGTTTATTGGCAGCAATAATTCACACCCAGAAAAAGCCAAAATTACAAACGATGCTACAGGTGATTATCAGAAGAAAAAAGAGAATCCAATTTTCAAAGGCAGTAAATGAGCTCCGGTGAGCAAGGGAGAACCATTACCCCCACCCACCCAACAGTATTGCAAACCATAAAATACCTAATACTATAAGAGGAGCAATATTCAACAAGAAGAGATTACTGCTTAGGTCCATTAAGCATCTCTCAGCCAGTGCCTAAATCCTCTGGGTCACTCGTGTCCTCTTCTCGGTTATCATCGCCCTTCCGAGATGTGGAAACAAATCGAGTTGCCCACTTTGCCGCTGCAGTCGGATCCGCAAACACCCAAACTTTTCCTTGATGCACAATCCTCAGTCTGGCAGGGAAAATAATGGCATGAGATATCACTGCTGCCTTAAGCTGCTTCCTAGTAACATCAAATCTCTTGCGTCGCATCCTAGTAGCATAACTGATGTCTGGGAATAGGTACACCGCTCAATCATCCTGCGTAAGTGGCCCTGCTTGTTGGGCCAATTGAAGAATTTTGTCCCTGGTTCCAACTCCATCTGTAACCAGAAGGAGCATTTGAGGTGCTTCAGAGTCCACTCTGCAACCCTGCGGGGTTATCCAATAGGCTTTCTGGAGGTTAAAACATGAATGCTAGCCTTCCGGTAACAATTTCTCCTCTAGCCATTCTTGAAGGAACATGAGAGGATGATCCCCCTCAATCCCCTCTGTGAGACCTAGGATCCGAATATGGGCTGCACGGGCCTGGTTCTCCAGAGATTCCAGGTAAGCTCTGAGATAGGTGTTTTCTTTTAAGGCTGCAGCAGTGGCCGCAGAAGTGGATTTGATCTGTCTCTTTATCTCAGAGAATTCGGTGTGAAGCTTTTCCATCGTCTTCTCCACCAAATTTACTCTAGTGGTGAAAGAGTCCGGCTTCAAGTTGATATCTGAAACTGCAGAAATAAGCCTCTACATCTTGAGGTCCAACGAAGACATTGTTTCTTCTGGGTCTGGTGTAGATGCGGCCTGCGCCTCCACCCCAGTCCTCATGGTGAGGGAAGTTCCCAATGCTTTACCTCCAGAGACACCACCTTTGTCTTTCCGAGGATTCCTCATTTTTCTCTCTAAAGTCTCATCTGTCGAGAAATATAATTTTTTTTTCTATTTGCAGTGTTTATTAAGTTGTTTGTAAAGATTTTAATATATTTTAATAGAGAGCTTCCGAAGTTGCTGCCTCTCAGCTCGGGCTCCACAGCACCTCCCTATCCGTAGAGAGTGCTTTTGATAAAAAATGTGATTGAAGAGTGAGACAAGAGTTTATTTTGGGAGTGCTGTAGGAGATGTTGAAGGCATGTGGGAACATGAAGATTCAAAGAGTGACTGAGAGAATCAGGTACTCAATCTTGAAACCTAATTGTAAAAACTCAGAAAGACTAAATGTGCTTACCACAGTGACACTTGAGGGGTCCCAAGAGATCTGGATGGTGATAAGTGTAACCCCCCTGTCAGGGGCTTACCTATGAACCCCTGACAAAAGCTCATTTCCTCAGGGGTTTTGCTTCCATCCCCCATTGTTTTCTCTAGGTCCCGGTGTTTTCCTTGCTTGCTCCTGCGTCCAAATCCTCTCTTGCCGGCCCCCGCGATGGTTTTAGAGAGAGACCAGGGCCAGAGGAGCTGTAGCGCTGAGTCGCTGGTTTTGGAATTGACACTGTGGTGCTGGCAAGCTCCGCACATGTGCAGTAGTGCAAATCTCATGCCCGTTTTGGCGATCTTTCAGTGTGCCTCTCCAGTACTCCTGGTCCCGTTGAGCAATGAGAGAGGGACCGGAGACACAATCGGGACCGGAGAGGTGGCAGGGAAGTGGCAGAAGCCAGTTTTGAATGCACCAATCATGCAGCAGAATCTGGGAGCCGCCTCATCAGTATTCATGAGGCGGTGTCCCTTTGAAGTATGGAGAGCCTGTCTAGTACTGGAGCATAGTGTGTAGCACTAGCAACAGGCAGGGAGGAAAAAAAGGGAATTAATATGGAGAAGCTGTTAGTCTGTGGAGGTATAAATAAATAGAAAGGGTTCCATTGACTGCAGCAAGAGAAATAAATATTACAGTCTGTAGACTGGCATTGGGACTGCAGTAGCTGCCTAGGGGCAATAGAGAATGGCAGCAGCGACTGAGCCAGGGATAAGCAGAAATGTAAAAGAATGCAGTCCCTTTACAGGGCACAGGGGTGGCTTTAGCTGTGTGGGGATAATATAAAATAAAATCTTGTTGTTTGGCTGCAGGAATGTTTTAAACTTGGGACATTGATAATTGTATTGACATTATTTACAATGGCCATCGTGTTTTGCAGCCATGTGACACTAGCCAGCCATCCACCAAGCCAGGAGTCCTGCTAGGGACTCTGGGACTGAGTGAAAGGACTTTTGGTGGAAAATACCGGGGAATGTTTAGGTGCCTTTTTCTACAGCCACTGAGGCATCGAGGGAGCATCATACATATTAATTTTTGCCTAAGGACAATGGCTCCAGCCAAATGAGAGTGAGGCAAGGGATCCCAAAAGGAGAGAACAGTCAGACTTTGGGTCAGTTTGGTGGGAACTCCTCCAGAGGGAGGGGGGCTCCTGCCCCTGCAGAGATTGGGGCTGTGAGATGGGCCTGCCTGGGGGCTGCCAGCAATTTGTCCCCCAGGGCAGGGAGTGCCTGCCCCATCAGGAAAAGGGAGAAGCAGCTTGGCAGAGAGAAAAACGGAAAACTGCAGGATGCTGAAAGTTCTGTGCTGCTTTGAGATGGCACCACAGTGGTAAGACAAAGCAGAAGAGAGAAGAGGTGTTGTCCTGAGCCGGAATAAAAGGACAAAGGCTGGGTCTAAGCCTGGAAAAAAGACCAAGGTTGTGTTCTGAGCCTGGAAAAAGAATGAAGGCTGTGTCTAAGTCTGGGAAAAGATGGGACTTCAGAGGATGATGAGGCAGTGAATATAAATGTACTGAGAAAGAGAAAATGAAGAGTAAACCTCTTTGAGTCAGAAAAATGCTAAGTACCTGCATGGTGAGAAACTGGACTATGAGTGCGCAGGTGATATCTGTGTGAGACAGAGCAAAAAAGTGGCTGTGTAAGGTTGAGAGACTGCGAAGGCAGAAGGATGGACAGGTGCTTTCTGGTCTGAGTACCTGTTGTCCGCTCCTGAGATACAGCAAGGAGAGAGATGGATTGTTGTGGTTACACACCGTGGCAGGAAAAGAAAGATAAGAAGCAGAAGAGAATGTGCTGAATGTGTTTCTGCTGACACCCAGGGCCAGGTGGGGAACTTGCTAACCCCCATCAAGTGGAGTCTACTGCCGCAGAGATACACGGGTTTTGTACCAGAGTGCTAGGGTACTCTGATTGGAGGAAGCTGGGCTGAGGGGCCACTTCCTGGTCTGTGTCCTCTGTAGTTGGCAGGCCTTGTGCATGTGCCCTGCAAAGTGGCCTGTAATGGGCCGAAGGGGACAAGCTGCAAGATCTGCAAGCAACAGAAAGAGACATCAAGCTGCAGCCTCAGTACCCCCTGTTCATGCATTGTGCCCAGTTCTGCCTGTGTTGCCGCCCATCCCCAGGATGTCAGGAACTGTGCCATCCCTGGACTGATTCCATAGAACCGTGAGTAAAAAGCAGGAATTGCCTTGCACCTGGGGACTGTAAATATGTTGGCCAACTAGGGCAGGCGGTAGAGCTAAGGACTAGAGGGAAAAGGCAAAGGCTTAGCTCTAACCACAGAAAGAGAGAAATGTAATAAAGTTACTTAATTCCAGTAAGTGTGCCAATGCCGGCTACCAGCTGCACTTCAGGCCTGCAACTTTAAAACTGGGTACCCAGGTACTGGACTTTGGAGAAATAGACTGGGATCTGTGGGTCTGGGTTTGGGCACCTGCAGCAGTTAGCTAGTTAGACAGATATGATGGCTGCACTGATTGAAACCCGGGACTGGAATTGTAAAAGGTAAATGTGATTTGGTAAAAGCCAATTGAAATGCTTACTTGGACTCTATGCCACTTAACCTCATTCCTAAACCCTCCCCCTGTAAATAAATCATGAAGTTATTGTTTTGCAGCAGAGATGATTCCAGAGCCTAATTTTAGTGAGTCTGTTTATGGACAAAACGGAAAAGGTAAATGTTGTAACTGAATGTGGGGGAGGTTCAAATCCTTGTAAGTCCATGCCTGGGGTAAATGTTGGGGTGATGGGTTGGTACGACATCCCAAGGGGTTGTACTGCAAGTAATCAGACCCACTTAAAATGTACTCTGGCTGGAGACACCACCATTTTTATTTTAGCTTTTGGGAAAGGACCCCTGTAGGTCAGCTATGGGAACCCAGACCCCTTAACTTTGGTCTGGCCAGCAAGGTGTGGCAGTGGCCCTCTCCAGGATGGCACCAGAGAGGGACTACATAAGTAAAAGTAAAGGGATCCCTGCTAACCCAAAACCTTCCTCCTCCCAGAAAAACATTGGGGGGGGGGGTCAAGGCTAAATTAGAGCTTTTGCTGGCTGGTGAAGGAAAGACTTTCCAGGATGTGTGGACCTTGTTGCCTCTAGGAGCAACCTCTGAGGAACTTGGGCTAACACACCCTGCCAATTCAGACTATTACAGATGCCTAAGGGTTTTCTCTGGCAGACTCCCCATGCCTGCTGGAGAAGATGATTACAAAACCTGGATTGATTATGCTGTCCTCGTGCTACAGGAATGGCAATGCTGTCAGGCAGAAAAACATAAGAGGTTGGTAGAGAGTTTGAAGGCCCTGCTTTAGATGTTATCCAGTCACTGAGTGCCACAGACCCAGAGGCCAAAGTTAATGAATATCTTGTTGCTCTAGACAGTGTTTTTGGGAGCACGGAATCCTGTGATTATTTGTACTGGAAGTTTAAGACAACCAAACACCGCCGGGGAGCCCCTCTCGGCTTACCTACATAGACTGGAGAGAGAGCTCTGCAGAAAGTATATCAGAAAGGCAGGATTAAGAAAGAGGAGGGTACGTACATACATTGCTTCTGGAGGTGTCCGTCCCTGAGACAGTTATGAATAGGGGTGGCTGAGGGAATAGGTAGAGTGTGGGGGAAGCAGGTAGAGAGAAGCCCAACTGTGATGTTGTTTGGAGTGGATGATTCAGAAGAGGAGGAGTGGAGACCTCTCCCACGGTGGGCACGGATACTGGTTGTTTTAGCTAGACAGTGTATTTTAAATACTTGGATCACAAATGAGACCCCAACTATTCACAGTGGAAAAATTTGTGTCTGCAAGCTCTAGGGATGGAAAAAATTATATTATGGGGCTAAGAATAGAGAGGACCAGTTCTGGAAGGTGTGGGGAACATTTTTATCCTCGTTGCCCCCAGGGGAGATGGAGGCGATGGAGAAAGGGCTACAAGGATAAGACAGGGATGGGTGAGGTGGAGGGGGAAGGTGAAGAATGGGCCGGGACAGTGAGGGAGGGCACACTGGGAAGGATAAGACACAGGGAGCTTAGGTGAGGGACAAGATGAGTTGTTTCCTTTTTTATTTCTTTTTTTTTTTTTCTAGGTATTATTAGTTTGTATAATTAGTTGGGGCTCTGATTTTCTTTTGCCTGGAGGGGGGTGGTTATAATAGGAGTAGGGACTGGGGGGAAGGGCAACTTAATAAATTGGTATGAGAAGGAGATATGTAAAGGGAACTGATATAATAATAGTAATGTATTAAAATTCAAGTTGTGATTGGTTTTTATGTATAAATATGTTTTTGTAGGTGTAAATATGTTTTTACTTTTGTTATGGTTGAAAAATTCAATAAACATATGATGCAAAAAAAAAAGGCAGGATAGAGTCCAAAGACTTGAACAAAGTGCAACTAGAACAAGTGTTGAAGGCTGTCCGATTGTCAGAGTTGCTGTTGTTAAAACTATGCTTAAAAGAGATGTTGGCCAATCCTCCCTCCCACCAAGCTCTGCTGCAGGAGGTTAGAGAAGCAGAGGAACAAGATGAGCAATGGGGACCCTCACCTGCTGTCACTGCAAGTGCCCAAGTGTCAGACAGTGGGGGTTCCTTTGAGGTCGCAGAGCTTCAGAGACTGATTCAAGAAATAAAAAGTGTGGTGTGTCAAGCGGGCAAGCCCAGCCAAACTCTCAGGGAATCTAAGCCCCTTGCTTCCAGCATGCCTGTGACAAGTAATGTCGCATCACTGCCCCCAGGCACTGGGTGGCATACTTCAAATGCAACCTCACTGCCCCCAGGCCCTGGGGTGTGTGTTTCAAATACAATATCATAGGAGAAAGTCCATACCCAGCTGATGGGGTTAAAGAAAATGGTTGGAGACTTCATGAACCACCAAACCCTGCAATCACTTATGACTCCTGCCGGGGGGGGGGGCATGGCCATGGCCCCCCCCCGGCTGTGCCCTCTTGACAACTAGCACATTGAACTGTTGTTTACTGTTACTGGTGTGGGGACGATGGGCATGTCCAATGTCAGTGTCAGTCCAAAAGCAGTTTTCAGAGGGTTGCAGATCACTTATTCTGAGATAAACTGGCCACAAGCACCCCATAATCATTAAACTTCAGTGGGCCCCAGTAGGAGAGCTCTCTGGGGCCCACGAAACAAGTCATTCACCCACCATCAGTGCTAAAGCCAAAGTATCAAACACTAGAATGCAAGTGTCAATTGACTGGGGCAAGATTGTGGGTCCTACTGCAGATGTGGATGCCTGGGTGGATGGGCGGCCCACCAGTCTGCTACTGGATAGTGACTCCCAAGTCACTATAGTGTTCAAGGACTATTATGATAAGTATCTCTCATAAAAGGTTGGAGCCTTTGAAAAGCCTGGATGTGTGGAGGCTCAGTGAAGCTTCATGCCCTCATTTGGGGCTGATTTGCATGTGAATCTCCTTCCTGGTGAATGTTGCTAGAACTCCCATTGCTGTGAAAACATGTGTCCTGGTGTGCCCAGGAACAAGTATGTATGAAGAGATTCCAATTATCATAGGAACTAATACCCATATGTTCCACCACCTGGGTCAGCTGTGCACAGAGTTTGGGGCTCAACAAGGGTAGGTGTCAGTGTTGCACCATGGTCTTGTTAGACAAGCCTACAATCACAAAACCACTGTCCCAGCTGAAGATGAGGTGGCTGTGTGAACTGTATGGTGTCAAGAACCATCTGAAGTGGTGTTAACCCCAAAGCTGAGTGTGCTGTCGCTGGAGTAGTATGACTCAGGGGCCCTGCCATAATTAGGTGCTGATGTTGGACAGCCCAAAGGAAGCTGGTTTGCTGGAGGAGCACATAGTCAAACTGAATACACTGCCCACCAAAGGTCATGCTTATGTTAGAAAAGTAACTACATGTGACAAATGTGACAAATAACCAGTGATCATTTGGAGGGGGCTAACTCTTGCCCGGGTCTACTGTGCTGACCTGGCAGTACAGCTACACAAAAGACAGGGCCAGGTTCCTGGACAATTAAATCCTTCATTGTTCAGGAGTCCCTTCTTTCCACATAGAATGGTGGAATAGAATCCAAAAAGGAGTTAGCGCAGCACACAACAATTTTCTCCTTGAAGGAATGGGATGTGGGGTGTGCCAAGGGTGTGGAGCATCACATTCGAGTAACAGATAAGAAGCATTTTTGGGAAAGATCAAGACGACTGGCCCTGACTGACACAGATGAAGTCTGCAAACAATTGCAGGAGATGCTGGCCGCAGGCATTACTCAGGAATCCAGGAGCCACAATGCATCTCCTTTGTAGTTGTCAGAAAGAAGAGTGGGGCTGTCAGGATGTGTGTGGATTATTGAACACTAAACAAAAGAACTGTACCTGACCAGTACATTATGTCACTTGTGCAAGATGCTCTAGACTGCCTGAACAGCAATTAATGGTTCAGCGTTATGGATCTAAGATCCAGCTACTATCAGATTCCCATGACTGAGCAAAGACTGCATTCATTTGTCCCCTGGGTTTCTATGAGTTCCTTTGAATGCCTCAAGGGATTTCAGGGCTGCCTGCCACTTTCCAATGGCTAATGGAGAGAGCCATCGGTGACATGAATCTATTGCAGTGTCTAGTGTATTTGGACGATATTATGTTTGGGAAGAACTTGGAAGAGCATGAGACCTGGTTGTTTAACGTGCTTGATCAGCTGGAGGAGTGTGGTCTCAAGCTATCTGTTGACAAGTGCCAGTTCTTCAGGACCTCAGTCAAGTATGTGGGCCACATTGTGTCACAAGATGGCATCAGTACTATTCCAGAATATGTTCAGGTTGTCGTTGCCTTGCCAAAACCCATCTGACTGAGAGAACTGCAGAGTTTCTTAGGATTTGCCAGCTATTACTGCAGGTTTATTAAGGACTATACCAAGATCACAGAGCCTTTGTAAGCTATAACCCAAGGGTATCCCCCTGCCAGTCAGAAGACCAAGGAGGTATCACAGCCCACTCCAAGGGAAGTTTACTATACAGTGCATGAAACGTTTGGACCCCAATGGACTAAAGCTTGTGATGAAGCCTTTGAAGAGATAATTTGACGATTGACCAACACCCTCATGTCCAACAGAGCACAGGATCTGAGGCAGCATGGATTCACAGCTGGAAGATATTGTCAAACAAATCTTATAGATTTCTTTGACTGGTGACTAGGGAGGTGGATCAGGGAGGGTTGGAGGATGTGGCCTACCTGGATTTCACAAGGCCTTCGACATCATCCTACATAGGAGCCTAGTGAAGAAGCTGGGCAGTCTGGGAGTGGGTCCCAAGGTAGTAAACTGGGTCCGAAATTGGCTGAATGATAAGACACAGAGGGTGGTGGTGAATGGAGTTCAATCCAAAGAGAAGGGGGTGACCAGCAGTGTCCCGCAGGGATCAGTGCTTGGATCAGTCCTCTTTAATGTCTTCATAAGTGACATTGCAGAGGGGCCGGAAGGGAAGGTGTGTCTCTTTGCACACGATACGAAGATCTGCAACAGGGTTGACACTCAAGGAGGGGCAGAGAAAATGAGAAGGGACCTGCAAGTTTGAGTAGTGGTCAAGGGTGTGGCAGCTAAGATTCAATGCAATGAGTGCAAGATCATTCACTCGGGGAACAGAAATGCAGGAGAGGAGTACATGATGGGGGGGGTTACTGACGGCCATCAAATGGGATAGGGACCTGGCAGTAATCATATATGATGATCTAAAGATTACCAAACAATGTGAGAAGGATGTAAGGAGAGCCAGTGGAATGCTGGGGTGCATAGGGAGAGGTATCTCCAGTAGAAGGAAGAATGTGGTGTTGCCACTGTACAGAAAATTGGTGAGACCTAATCTAGAGTACTGTGTCCAGTTCTGGAGGCCGCATCTCTGGAAGGACATAGAAAGAGTAGAAGCGGTTCAGAGAGGGGCGACAAAAATGGTGCAGGGGCTGCACCAAAAGTCATATGAGGGGAGATCGGAGGATCTTAATATGTATTCCCTGGTGAAGAAGAGAGAGAGGAGAGGAGAGGAGAGAGAGGAAGAATATGATAGAGACTTCCAAATACCTCAAGGGTGTAAATAAGGTACAAGAGGGTACCATCTATAAAAAAAAAAAAAATGTTCAAGAACAAGGGGCCATGATATGAAGATAGAGGGAGGTAGACTTAGGAGTAATGTGAGAAAGTATTTTTTCATGGAAAGGGTGATGGATCCATGGAACAGCCTCCCAACAGAGGTTGTATGGGCAAAAATGGTAGAGAAATTCAAAAATGCATGGGAAAGACATAATGGAACTCTAGTGATAGGAATAAGACAATAAGACAGTAAGCCAAAGATTATTTAGGATCTGCAGTATATGAAACAGGTAGGGAAAATGGGCAGACTAGGTGGGCCAAGCGGGCTTTATCTGACATCATATTCTATGTTTCTATGTGTTGGCCTATGCAGATCCCAGTAAGCCACATGTGCTGCATACGGATGCCAGCCTTAGATGGGTGAGAGCAGTGCTGTACCAAGAACATTCACAAAGTCTACAGTCGAAAGCATATGCCAGTTGCAGGTCATCATCCTTGGAAAGGAACTACCCAATCCATAAGCTGGAGTTTTAAGCACTCAAATGGGAAATTGTTGTTCAGTTCCACGAATACCTGTATGGGGCTCACACCACTATCTACACTGATAACAACCCCCTCACATACATGCAGACAACAGCAAAGTTGGGCGCTGCAGGTCATCGCTGATTTCAGCCCTTTCAGCATATGACTACTGTGTGGAGTATCATCCAAGGAACAACAACATTGATGCAGATATGCTTTCCAGATGACCCCACCCAGAGGTGACAGAGCAGGAATGGGTTTGGATTCTGGAGACTGCTGTCAGAGCCTTGTGTAGAAGATACAATCCAAGAGAGACACTAGACTCTGGTACCACACTTCACTTAATATATAGCTTGGGCGCCCCTCAGAGTGCATACTGGTGGCCTATTGCAATATTGTGTCTTTCAGTAAATCCATCCTGCCATAGATGAGCCCTCAGAACTGGAAGAAAGAGAAGATGGGAGACCCTGTAATCAGAGATATCATCAATCCCCTCCAATGAGGGGACCACCCAGAATTTATCAAAGTAAATCATCCCAGCACCTCCTTGTGACCGAGAGACTAGAGTAAATTAAAAGTGCATAATGGGGCAACTTACAGAGAACCCCAGAACAATTATGGCTCAACTCTTAAACAGCTATTACTACCTGTAAAGTTCAGAAAGATGGTCCTCAAAGCTCTGCATGATGAGATGGAGCACCTGTGGATGGGTAGAATGCTGGACCAAGTCAGAAGGAGGTTTTACTGGCCCAGGATGAGTTCAGAGGTAGAGAACTATTGCAAACAATGTATAAGATGCATCTAGCAGAAAAAGCTGCCTTCTCGAGCAGCTCCTGGTGAACATTACAATAAATGCCCCTATGGACTTAATGTTTATTGACTTTTTGAGTTTGGAACCAGATCAAAAGAATATAGCTGTTGGCCTGGTGGCATAGAGGGTTGAGGCTCTGGCACCTTACCTCGACCCACACCAGTGACCCAGGTTCGAGAACGAGCCTGGGCCATCGGAGGTCAGCACGGGGGGAAGGCGGAGCTGCCGGCAGGCAAACTCTCCTCTCCAGGGAGGAAGTGTGGCATTCCTCAGCTGATGGCAACCCCTAGTGGAGGCTAGGGGTGGCATGGGCCCAAGGGTGCTTAGGAATTAGGCCATGGGGTGGGGGAAAGGGGTTGGAACTGGGGCTGTAAGGTGCAGGCACACCTCCATGTTCATGCGTGCATACTCCTGGGGCCCCTGGGAGAAAATCGGAGGGGAAAATATGCCAGTCAGCAGGATGAAGACAGACTCTCTGCAGGTGCCGCTTCTGGGCCGGGCAAGGTAAGCACTGGTAAATCTGGGGGACGGGGCTGAGGGGGGGTGTTGGGTCGGTTGGATGGTGGCTCACCAGCAAGGTGCATAAATACAAATGTAAAAAAGAAAAAAAAGAATATAGCTGCAGGCCAGCCCAGTGGCACAGAGGGCAGAGGCACTGGTGTCTCACCTCTCCCATGCCGGTGATCGGGGATCGGGAACAAGCTTGGGTTGCTGGGGGTCAGCTGGGGGTCTGGGAATGGATTGAGCAGCCCGTCAGGCAGCTCTCCTCTCCCAGATTGGGGAGGTTTACAGTACTTGGTTTATTAGGAAAAAAGAAGGCCAGGGACCATCGTGATTATCCCCCACATAGTGTGGGCCATCAGTCCCTTGGCGAATTAGCAGTAAGCCAGATATCTAGTCTCTTTTTATATAATTTAAAATTACTTGAATCCACTAGTTCTTGAGGTAAAGTATTCCATAATCTAGGTGCTCATATGGAAAAAAATGTTCCCCTTTTTGTGGTTTTACCTGACTGAACCTGGAGCTGCTTGTCATGTAATCTGGGGACAATACATCTATTTGAGTATGAGAAGCCACACTGTTTCATAAGTTTGGGGGATTGTAGTATTTTGTATGTAAAAAGTAAGTCCCTTCTGTGTCTTCTGGTATGCAAGGAATGGAGACCAGTTAACTGTAGTCTTGTTGTATAGTTTAAGTGGGCTAATCTCGGGATCGTTTTAGTGGCTTTCCTCTGGACCTGTTCCAGATGGGCTATATCTCATTTTACATACAGGCTCCAAAAGGGGGATCCATAATCAATATACAGCCTAATGTAAGACCTATGTAATGGAAAAAGACACTGCTCAGTATGAGTTACTGTACCAAGGTGCATTGGATTTGTTTCAGTAGCCCATTTGTCATTTTAGCGGTTTTGGTGCAGTGATCACTGGCCAAAAGTTTATTATTGATAAGAATACCAAGGTCTCTCTCACAGTAAGATGATTTAGGTGGGGTATTATTAAGGTGGTAAACATTTCTGGGATTATTTTTGCCAAAGTGTAGGACTACACATTTGTCTTGATTAAATTACATATCGTTGTATTTAGCCCATAGTTCTATTGATTTCAAGTCAGAAACAAGAATGATCACACTGTTGGGATAGCCAACTCTGCCCCCCCCCCCCCCGTTTTGGTATCATCAGCAAATTTTGAAAGATAATTGTTAGATCCTATTTGCATATAACTTATGAAAATGTTAAATAGAGTTGGGCCCAAAACAGAACCCTGGGGGACCCCGCTCATAACGGTACCCCAATCCAATAGTGTGGTATTCATTTTTACTTTCTGACACCTGTATGGGAGCCATTCATTGACCCACCTAACTAGACAAGGAGAGAAACTCATATATTCTAACTTCTCAGTTAGTTTACCATGTGGGACCTTGTCAAAGGCACGACTGTAGTCCAGCAGTAACATGTCCATAGGGACACCGTTGTCTAGTTCTCTACTGATATGATTATAGAACGCAATTAAATTTGTTGTACATGAATAGCCAGATCTAAAGCTGTGTTGAGTGGGATCATGGATGTTAGTTCAACCATCTCTTTCTCGAAATAAGATTTAACAATTCTTTCCATAAGTTTAACAACAATAGGGGTTAGGCTAATAGGGCTATAGTTATAGACAGTCCCCCTATTACCTTTCTTTAATATGGGTGTAACTCTTACAGTACTCCAATCATCTGGTATTGAATTTTCTTTAAATGATTTGTTAAAAATGACTGACAAGGGAAAGGCAATAGAATCTGTGGTTTCAATCAGGAACCTTGAGTGAATATTGTCTGGTCCTGGACTAGTATTTTTTTTTGAGCTTTTTGGGAGCTTGCAGAATGTCAGGGATAGTAATAAGGTAATTGGTAAGATTGGAATTATGTCTAGGAAGTGCCAAGGTGTAGATATCTTTTTTAGAATAAACTGAGCAAAACAATTCATTAAAGCAGTTGGCTGTATCCGAGTCTGATTGCAATCTGGCTCCATTATTAATTAGTGGTCCGATTCTCCTGGAGTTACCCTTCTTATTGTTTAGGTAAGAGAATAAAGACGTGTGACAATCTTTAGTATGTGCAAGTCTAAATTAAATTTTGCCTTTGGAGTGTTTAATCATGTGTTTTAAGGTTCTTAAGGCCAGTCTATATTTAATAAGAATGGTATCCCTATCTAACGGTATACTGGTTTCTAGTTTCTTAAACAGTTTTTCCTTTAACTTAATTTGAGATTTAATGGACTTATTAAGCCACATAGGGATCGTCCCCCTTTTATTATATTTTTTTTATGGGAACATAGGAGTCTTCTAAGTTGTGAATGGTTTGTTTTTAAGGTCTTCCAGGAATCCTCAATAGATAAATTGAACAAAAGATTTTCCTCAGCTAATATTAGTAATGGCTTTAGTTATTTCCTTATAGTTAGCTCTATTATAGTTCTTAAAAATGGTGTAGTTGCATTGAACAGTGGAGTCGAAAGCTAGTTTGAATAGAATGGAGGAGTGGTCACTGTTACCTACTGGGTCCAAAATTTGCAAATTAGTCATTTTATTTTCAATGTTTGTTATTAGTAGGCTCAGAATGTTTTTTACCCCAGTCGGTTGGGAGATTAGTTGGTTGAGACCAGTGTCAGTAATGGTTGTAACTAAGAGTTTTTCCTTTTTGCTACTACCTGAAGGGATACTCCGGTTGATGTTTGGCAAGTTGAAGTCCCTTAAGATGATGACATTCCCTTTATCAGTTAACTTGGAGATATCTGTTAGTAGTTTGTTGGTATATTCCAGGTCTGATGACGGAGGTCTATAGCAGTTTACAATAGTAACTACTCTATTACTACTCCTCATATGCCCAAGCCTTTCCAGCCAAAGACCAAAGGGTCATAGCTGTTGCCAAGATTCTGGTTGGAAAATATTTTGTGCACTATGGACTTCCAAAGATAATCCATTCTGACAGGATTTCGAATGCTGTCTCAGCAAAGAATTGCTGTGTCTGTGGGGAACTAAGAAGTCCAGAATTACTCCCTCCCATCCCCAAGGTGACCTTCAATCAGAAAGATTTGACAGGACTGTATTACATATGTTGGATTATCACATGAAAGCAAACTGGAGTCAGCAAGTGAGTATGCTGGTCCATGCCTACAATTGCACTTGCAATGATGCCACAGGACAATCCCCATATCTGCTTATCTTTGGAAGAGAGGCCCGACTTTAGTAGACCTTGCATTTGGAGTGTCATCGAATGGTGACAACTTAGAGATTTACACCAAATACATCCGAAGACTGAAGCAGCAGTTGGATGATGCATACTGACTGGCCACAGAGTTGTCTTACAAAACAAACTTGGCAAATAAAATCCAAAATGAGAAACTGTCAGAGCTCATGAGTTACTTCCTGGGGACAGAGTTTTGGTCCAAAACTTGAGGTTCCCTGGGAAGCATAAAATCTCAGATCAGTAGGGCAACATCACCTATGTGGTTACCAAAAATTTTGTGGACTTGCCAGTGTACAGAGTTTGCCCAGAAGGGAAGCCTTAGAGAAGTAAAACACTGCAACGCAATCATTTGCTTCCCATTGGGACAATTAGATGTTCCAGAGCTTGATACAGGCTGCGTGCAGCCTCAAAGAATAACGAACTCTGGTCAGAGCCGATATGGCTGTGGAGAGCTTTTAAGAGTGGCAAGAACATGGAAAAGAATATGCGGTGCTTTTGCTGCAGATGTAAGTAATACTGCAGCGATTACAGTACTGTGTGCATGTGTGATACTTGCACATGTGTAGTTTGCCGTGTAGTCAGCCCTGCTCAGTATGTCAGTGCTGACATAACTATGTATGCACAATAGTCATGCATGCGCAGTTTAAGTCAAAGTCACCATGATGCACACGGTGGCCATCACTACTGCAGTTGTGGAACAGAAACGTAGTGCGCTGGGAAGTGAGTATGTTAATGCAGCCCGTGGAGGGGAAGAGCTGCGTAAACAGAATCACTTGAAACTATGTCAGAGCATTGTGGTAGCACATCAGACAGCAGTGCAGTTATGCATTTCCAACAGTGCGTTATACAAATCTGATGATGGCATAACATTCCTGGAGCTTGGCCCATGCAGCTGTACAAGTCAGACTCAGGAGGAGTCTATCAACAAACTAGAGATCTGGTCTGGGACTTGCTCGTCATCACAGTCACTTCCTCATTCTTTTCTAAGCAGTAATTTCTGGCACATGTGCCTTAACCATATTGATCTAAGTGCTGGTGGACTACTTCTGGATTTCCCCTGATTGTATTAGATGGGGGTGGTAACAGTCTTGAAGTGGTAGCTGCCGGTGGTGGCATGATTTGGAAAAAAGGGGTCCCCATCCTTGTCTGCACATTTTAGAAATGATGCCTTTCCTTGTTTTTGCGGTAAAGAAACTGACCCCTTTAACATAAAAATAAGGAGTCAGTTATGGCCTCTACCCCTCCCTTTTCACTTCAAGTGAGGAACGTGATTATGGGTTTGCATCAGATGTACAGTGGCAGCCACAGATGCATAATATTATTAAACAGTAATCAACTGTATGTAAAAGCTCTTTTTATTATGGGTGCTTTTTTAATGCTGTCAAAATCACTCCACCCATTTGTACTCTGCCCCTGGATTTCTGTGTTCCAAGTGCATTATTTTACGTTTTTGTGTTTAGGACAGAAAGGCCTTTCAAATAAATATAATTTATCCTTCCCCTGACAGATGTTCGCATTTAACTTGTTTGTGTCTCTGTGTGAATGACAGTGTGTGTTCTTGTCCCTGAGCTCCTCTCTCTCCGGTGCTTCATATGTGCCACAATGCCCAGCCTGAGCATTGCTCTCTGTAATGGTACCCACTGGCCCACCTGGCAGATTGGAGCAAGAGTGCTGAGAAGTGAGGCAGCATTGCCTGCAGAGCTGTAGCTTAAACCTGGACTGTGGAGAGAGACAGACACAGGCTGCAGGGACAAACACAGAGAAGGAGAAAGCAGCAGTGCACCCCCAAAAGAGATCACAGGATTGAAAGAGGTGGTGAGTGACACCAGTGTCAGGGACAGAGGGGGGAGAGAGAGCCCCCAAACAGTGACAGCAACATGCTGAGATGTGGTGAGTAAGCAGAATGAGAGTGATCACCAGGTGACAGGCTGTCACTATTACAGCACCATCTTGGCAGTGTGAAATTGGGGGCAGTGCAATATAGTGACCATAACCATGATGACCAGTGTCTCCCAGACCTGCAACTGAACAACCATTCATTTTAATGGCTGGCCTTTCCACTAGCAGTGTCTACTCCCTCCTCTCTCCCCCCTGAGACAGACACAGCAACAGCGAGAGCTGCTTCCAGTGCAGCATATATGTGCAGGTCCAATCCATTCCAGTCAGAGATGGTGTCAACCCCCCCCCCCTTAAAACAAAGAAGTGGAGTACAGTGTGTGCTCGAACTTGGCTGCCATCCATTTTATTGCCATTCACTCTTCCGGCACCTTGCTGTCTATCTGATACTCTTTGTTTGTCTTTCTGAAGCCCAGTGTAAGTGGACAGCACATACAGAGATGTGCAGAAAGTGGCAGCAAGAGTGCCATGACTGAGACAGAAAGCAGTGCTGCAGAGTTTTCCTTTCACCATGGGGGAGCAGAGGGGAGAGAGAGAGAGAGAGAGAGAGAAAGAGAGAGAGAGACCAGGAGAGACACAGTGTAAAACAAACTTGATGCATATATTCCACCATTATACAAGAGGAGCACCCAGACAGAGACAGAGACAAATATGCAGGTCACAAATCTTCCCCTTCACATTGACTAGCACAGTGTAGGGTCGACACTAGATGGGCACCCCTGGGCAGTTGCTGCCCCCTACACCTCCAGCTTACATCAGCACATATAAAACAGTCTGCAGTAGCCAGAGGCTAATGTAGGTTACTCATCTTCCCCTTCACACCCATCCCATTCCACACAGGTTGGCACAGTGACAAGTTGACCTCCAGGTGGGCATCCCAAGGCAAATAGTGGACTGTGGTCTGGCAGAAGTTGGTGATTGGTGCCCCCTCCACAACCGTCCCACCACTGCACATTGGCTGCTCCAGCCAGAGACAAATGTGAGTTGCACATTTGCCACAAAACACCTGTTTCTGTCTAGCCTGGTGGGCTCCAGATGGGTGGAAATGATGGATGCTGTGGTCCAGATCCACTGGGTGGCCCAAGGACACTGGCACCCAGCATACCATTCTGCATCTCTGCACATGTGAAGCATGTTCTCCTTCTATTCCACCTCCTGCACGTGAGGAGCACTCTGCAGGAGCCAATGACACATGTGGTTGTCAGTGTCAGTGGCTCAGTAGGTAGCACACTCGCCTCTGAGGCCGGGAGATCAGAGGGCTGTGGGTTCAGTTCCCACATCTGGCACTTGGGTTAATATCCCAGTACTGACACTGTAATGCAGCATGAGAGGGGTGCTGCATTTCTGAGGTGCCGTCTTTTGGATGAGACGTTAAACCGAGGTCCCATCTGCCTGGATTGGTGGTAGTTCAGGTGGATGTTAAAGATCCCATGGCACTTATCGAAAAGAGTAGGGGTAACTTTATTAAATATTCACATATACATCAAACTCAAGAAATACATAACTTCATATCAATACATCCTTGAATTGCTGATAATACACTAAGAAGAAAAGAAAAAAATAACAAAAAACTAAACATTAACTCATACAAACCAACTTTTCACATTAAACAAAAGGAAAACAATAGTCTAAAACTTGTAAATGCTTGTTTTATGCATACTATTTTGTTATTATTTTGATTATATATTTTTTTTCTCTCTCTGTTTTTAATTTTACTTGTATTTAATAAAGTGAAGAAATCCCTTCCACCAAAGTTTGACTTTCCTGCATCATATATTTGACATTCCTCCATATAAACCCTATGCAAAACATTGGATACATAAATTCTAAAACCTTCAAATGATGGTCTCTTTTGGTATAACACCCATTGCACCCTAGTTTGCCATAAGCAAAACTGCAAACTAGCCAAAAGACTCTTAATGTATTTTTCAAAACCACTCAAATAATGAGGAAAATACCAATCACAAGGAGATCATAATCCATTTTTGTAACCATGGGAGATTCCATACCTGTGCTAGGAACCTCCATAACTTGGAGGAAAAAGAACAATGTAAAAAATAATGCTCCATCGTCTCCTCCACATTAACACAGTCTGGGTAAGGACAAATTCTTTCTTCGATTGCCTTGTGTTTGGCTGTACCCCTTACATTTAGTCTCCCATACATAGTTAACCATAAATTTTCCCACATATAAGGAGGCAGCCTACTATTATTGAGCTGCTCCAACACATTACTTTTGTTCCCACTCGGGCAATTTTTAAAGTTTGGCTCTATCTGAACATATTGTACCATAATTGCCTTGTACAACCCCTTTGCTGTATATCTCAAAATCATATCTTTTGAGATTTTCCATCTAAACAACTTCTGTGCCACTGGCTTAAAATAATCCGGAGTCCTAAATCTTGCAGACCATTTCGGAGCCGAAGGCTTCCACATACACAGGTATGCTTGCAACCGGTTCTGGAATACTATACTGTCTATTTCAGTAGAACCCCCTAAACATTTCTTTAAAGAAAAGGCACAGAATAGTGAAAAACAAAATACTACCGGGTCAACATCCCTAACCCCTTGTTTTCTGTTCAGGTATGTGCATCCTCTTTAATTGATTCAATCTGCTTCCCATAACATCTGGAAGCATATGCTATATAATTTTGTTTCTAGCTGTACTGGTAATGGAAAATAACTGCGACATACTGCAGCCTAGGCAAAATAAATTGTTTTATTATCTGAATCCTCTTTTATTTTAGAAAATTTAAACCTTTTCCAAATCAAAACTTTCTGTAGAATTGTATCTAAAACACCTGACCAAACCTCCACTGGGCAATTTTGATTCTTAAATTCTACGCCTAATATTTTTAAAGGTTTTTTAGAAAATTCAACCAAATTCACAGAAAACAATTCTCTTTGATAACTACCCAACAACAGCCCTTTTGATTTATGCATATTCAGTCTGGCATTAGATACTTCCGTATAAAATTTAAACACTTTAAGGAATTTAGAAAATTCCATATGGTTAGAAAAAATAGACAAATATCACCGCAAAAGATTGTATAAGACCAGAGTTCAAATCCCTGGCACCTGAAGTCCTAACCATAAGGTGGAACGAATCGCTCTTATTAAGGGTTCTAAAGAAAAGTTGTACAGAAGCGGCTTAATGGACATCCCTGCCGCACTCCACATTTCATAATAAAACCTTCTCTAAAGTACCTTTCAAAACTGGATAAACTGTAGCATTATTGTATAACCCCTTATGAGCTGTATAGATACTCATGAATACCAAACCACTTAAGAGATGAAAATAAAACTCATGATCAACTCTGTCAAATGCTTTCTCAAGATCTACCGATACAATTACCCCGAATGGCCCCCTTCCCAGCCTGCTCAATTATATCTCTAATTAGACTTAATATTGAATGGATTCTTCTATTTGGAACCCCACTATGTTGCACGGTAAAAACAACCTCACTACCACCCCTTCAGTCTGTTATTAATTATGGTAGTCAAAATTTTATAATCTGAATTTAAAAGAGTTAGAGGCCTCCAGTTCCTAAAGCTTCCCTATCTCCAGATTTAAAGATATATGTCTGACGCCTTCTGTAAAAGAATGTAACATCACCCCGATGTGAGGAAAAATTAAATACTAACCAGAGACATTCTACTAATTCAGATGAAAACACTTTATAAAACTCATTGGATAACCCATCTATACCAGGGACACATTCTGTTTTAGTGATTTAATAACTCCCAAAATTTCAAATTTTGAAATGGTTGCCCTAATTTCTTCAGACCATCATTATCCCTATTATCTTTTAAACTAGGTCCTAAAAACTGATTAATCAGGAGAGACGATGGAGCAACCTTTGGTACCAGACCCTAAAATGTTCTTTAATAATTGTTCTTAGTTCAATGATAGAAGAAACCTTAGTATTTCCTGGACTAAAATTTGATTGTCTCCTTCTCCTTAACTGCTTTACATAGTTCAAGGATCTCAAAACAGATTTTTAAATGATTCTGAATCAAGGCTTGCAATGATTTTGCTTCATCATACTGTCTTTCCCTCATTAAACTTTTAATCTCTGCTATCTGCTCCAAAATTACCTCTAGAAGAATTCGCACATGACAGAATATATTGAAGCTGTTTCCTGAGTTTAAGATAATCAAAAAATTTTCGTTCCTTTTCCTAACCCCATAATGTTTAAACCATCCAATACAGTCTTCTTTAGTTTCCTGCCACCAAACCCCAAGATCTTGATACAAAAAGCCACTGACAACCTGGCATCCAAAATACCATGGATGGAATTGAAACTACCTCTCTTGAAGGATTGATGTATTCAATTTCATATAGATTTATGCCTAAGAAACCCTTGCTGTGTCCCCACCTTAATAAGTATCAGAGCATGGTCAGAGAATTCCATGGAATAACCTGTGGACTATGGAATTGGATTCTCTTGGATATAAACAAATAATCAATCATAAACTCTTCCTTTTGTAAAGAAAGTGCCTAAACAGCCCTCCCCCTGACTATCCATACAATTTACCAAGTCTGCCGTTCTAACAATCTTCTGAAGACATACCGAATCACAATAGATTTTCTTCCCATTCTCCAAACTACCTTTACCCCTGTTCGCTTTTATATTACAATTAAAATCCCCTCCCCACAGAATTGGAATAGTTGTTACTAGAAATGGTCGTATGTCCGAAAAACACGCCACCCTTCCAGCTTTTGATTGAGGGCTATAAATATTAATTAACCTGATCTTTTTCTTCAACCAAAAACCATCTAGAATTAATACTCTCCCAGGACAAACTTCTATCAACTTAAGTAACGTAAAATTAAAGGAGTTAAAAAGAATTCCTATCCCATCCGCTTTTCTTCACCAAAGGACCAATACGAGGGTCCCCACGCCAATCCTTAGTGAATACATCGACTTGAAATCTAGAAAACATCCACGTCTCCTGTAAAAACAAATAGATATATGCAAATCAGCTAGTACCTGAAATACTGCACGCCTTTTCAGATGTTTTAACAAACTATGGGTATTAAAGAAGCCCATGTAATATCCATTATAGTGTACTAAGTCAGACTGGCCTACCTGTACTATTCTCATTTCTTCCTCCTTTTCTTTTTTTCCTTATAATCATCCCTTTGCACTCTCTCTCTCTCTTGAACCGATATTTGGGAATCAGTATCCCCATATCCATCTCTGAATCTCCCAGGACAGTTCTTCAAATGGATTTTTGATTCAATACCTTCTACCTCCACGGTACCATATTCTTCACTGCCCTACTAGACCTTCGTAATAATGGAGGGGCTAGTGGGGTTTAAGTTGCCTGACCCATTCCACTCTTTTCCTCTAAATCATCAGAATAACAAACCAGCTGGAGAAGCTTCAGCTCTCCTCTCCGCTTCCTTCTTTAGAACCGCTTTGCCCACTGTCTGAACTTTCTCTTGCTGTGTACCCTATACTGGTGAGTTAACACCTCTTCCACCCAATGGATACCTCCTGCCGAGATACTCCAGCCTCTTGTGCTTGTTGAATCAAAGGTCTGACACTCCACATGCTTGCTTATTCTGGGCCGCCCAGGGACAGTCTTTAAAGGCATGATTCATCTCTTCACAAATCGCATTTCAAAGAGTTCGTACAGAAGACAGTAACATGACCCACTTCTCCACAATTATCACACTTTGGTTGGTCACAAACATTAGATAAATGAGATTTAGATCCGCATTTATAGCAGGCCCTGGGCTGCCCGCTATAAAAGCAAACCCCCCTGTCTCTTCCTAACATAAATGAATTGGGAATATGTTCCACCCTGTTGCTGTTTGTTTAAGTTTCACCTTAAATTTCCACCCCTGTCCAAAACAATTCTGAATCCAAATGGGATCGGGTTCACTTAATATTTCACATTTTGTGCCAACCAAAATTTAATATCCTCCACCTGAACACCCTCATTCCTGAACATCACTGTCACAAATTTTATCAAAGGTTTAGACAAAGGAATTACGAAAAGGGTGTCCATAAAGGGAAAACTTCACCTGGTTATACCTTTCCCAAAAAGGTCAAGCAAAGCAGGTGCACGGAAACTAATGTCATAATTGTCCTCACCCAAATGTTGATAAATGCAATACGTCCCTAGGAGAAAATTCAAAGACTCTTTAATTAATGTTCTGCCAACATAATATCTGTTTGGTCTATCCTTTAAACCACCTTTATACGAATCCTTACAGCATTCCTCCTAGGTGCTGCTTCCTTTGCACTGTGAAAATAGACTGGATAAAAGGGTTTTTCTGGCTTTTCCCACTAATTTTCAACTGTTCAATGTTATTCACCTTAACACTCTCTTCCATACCTGGCGGTACATAATTATTCTCCCTCCCTACTACAGAGCACAGTTCTCTCTTGCTACTTTCATGAAAATTAGCAGCTCAGAGGTAGAAACTCTGTCCCCTCCCCACCCTGGCTGCCATTCCGTGAAGCAGACTGCAGTCCCCAAGCATTATCCCATGAAGAATCAGGCGTCCATACCCCATGATCCTGCTGCTTCCAGCCAGCAGCCGATAAAGCAGCTTGGGGTGACCAAGAGCTATCATGCTCCCCCACAACCCCCAAACTACCAGCAGCTCCTTTTTGTCCAGTACCCAAGTCATTCCTTTGAAAAGCCTTAAAGGCTGCACTGTCAGAAGAGAAAAAAAAATCAGACACTCCTTCTTGCTGCCCATGCTTGATTTGATAGGTCACATTATCTTTTTTAGAAGCAGCCACCACCTTAGGATTGAACACAAATCCTGCATCTTTCAAAATCTGAATCGTGGGAAAGTTGTTGTTTAAGGTCCATATTACTTACAGGTGTCGAGGGTGTAAAGCGGATCCTTTACCTCTCGCTCCTGCCCTCAGTTCAGTTCTCTCCGCCTTATTCCTCATTGCTCCTCCGACTCTCTTCTCCTTCCTCCGACCTCCGTTTCCGATTTGCCTTCTGCTTTCACCAGGTTTCTTCTCGCCAAGACCGCCAGTGTAGGCACCACTCCACCGACCTCTCCGCCCTCCTTCCCAGTGTTTCGGCTTCTCCTGCGTTTTAAAGGCACGCCACCTCTGCACTGCTTCTCCAACGATAAGGGGTCCTCCGCTCTTCCAGCCTTAAAGGAACCCGCCTCCAAACAATTCCTCGCCTCCTCCATTCTCTGTGCCGAAACAGGCTCCATCCTGCCCTCAGAACACTCTTCTTGGGCCAAACAGCCGTTAGGTCAGCCACCAACTCCGGCGCTTGCAGGCGGCGCTCTCTCACGTCTTGCTCAGACTGAGCCATGTTGCACTCAGTCGCCACACCAACGCCCTTACTCCCCTCTGGCCACTGAAACAGCAGCACAGAGTAGGGAATTTCCGTGTCCTTGCCAAATTTCCCTCATTCACTAAAAATACCACCAACAGCTTAATCTGGTTCAAGGTCAGTTGGCATTCATCTGTATCCCCCTTCCCCGGGTCATGCCTGAAAATAGGCAGGATTTGTCTAGTGCACTTACCCGGTCAACAAAAGCTAAATAAATAAATAAATAAATGTGGTTCACATATCTCTCCATCTTCACCTATCTGAGTTCCATGAAAGCTGGAACTGGCATTGGGTGGGTTCCAGGCAGGTGGCTCTGGGCGAATGATGCCACATCCCCCCATCCCACCTCCATACAAGGGTAGCACCCTGCAGCAGCTATGGATAGAGATGCAAGTTGCACATCTGTCCCTTCATATTCGTCCCTGCTCCACCAGGGCTAGCATGAAGGTTTTTTTTATTTACTGTACTACTTTTTGGTGCCTCCTACCACCGGCACCATCTGCTGGGTCACAGACCCCTCGGCTGCAGCTTCCCATATTTAGCCGCCTTCCTGGTACCTCCTGGTACCCCATGTCTTACCTCCCAGATTGGGGTCATGGCACCTGACCCCTCTGAAAGGAGCAGCGATGGACGGGGATATGGCAGGAGTCGGCCTGGGAGCCAACTGCAGCCAGGAGGGTGGGAGTCATTAAAGCAGTGTATGGCAGGCTTTTTCTCCCCTGTAACTGGGGGTGGGGACATGCAATGATGTCAGCATCCATCCTGCCCCTCAGACTCCTTGTTGGTGCCGGTCGCTGTGGTGCTCCAGGCCTCTGCCAGAGGTCCCATGAGCACTGGTCACACACCGCACCCTCCCCCCGGAGAAGGAGAGCAGTCAGTGGGATGCAAAATCCTTCTCCCCTGGCCATCCCTCCAATGACCCAGGTCCATTCCTGAACCTGGGTCACCGGAATCACAAGCTGAAATCCAACCGCTGCGCCGATGGGCCAGCCCTGGCTAGCATGAAGGTGGAAGTGGGCTTTGGGTGACTGGCACTTCCTCACCCTATGCCACACTTCTACACTTGCAGAACACTCTGCTTCAGCCAGAGGCTCTCCCACCTAATGTGCTCTGCCCATGGAGAGCACTCTGAGGTACTGAGAAATAAAAATGTGGATTCTGCATCTTCCCCTCCACAACTGTTCCAACTCTGCTGGGTGGGTGGGGGGAAGGATACAGTGGGTGCTCCTGCATGACTGGTGCCCCCTTTTGCACCCCCCATCTATCAACCCAATACTTTATAGCAGCCAGAGAAGAGATGTGGGTTGTACATCTGCACCATCATAAATTATTCCCATTTCAAACAGTTTCACACACAGGCTGGAGTGGGGTCTAGGATGGTGGTCCCTAAGTGACTGTTCCCCATTCCATCCCACCTCCACACATGAGGAGCACTCCTTCTCCTCCATTACACATTTGCACGTAGAGAGCACTCCTCCCCCTCCATGCCTTCTTTGCATATGGGGAGCAAGTATAGCGTAGTGGTTTAAGGCTCTGAGCTGCAAACCTGAAGACATGGGTTTGAATCCCACAGCTCCCACTTGCATACTGTGTGACCCTGAGCAAGTCACTTAACTTCCTTGTGCTCCCAGGTCGCACCTGGAAACAAGCTTCAGCTTTGTGTGCCTTTCCTGGTTAAACAATTTTCCCTTTCCCCTTTCTCCAGCCATCTTCCACATGGTGGACATAGTGTTTTATGTACTCATATTTGGTCTCAGTCCTTGTTGAATTCAACATTGTACATATTCTGCCGTGGGAGGCCTCCTCGGAGTTCCCAGGGTTAGGTTGCGGCATTCCAGGGACATGGCATTCTTGGTGGCCGAGCCTACCCTGTGGAACTCTTTTCCTGTCTATTTAAAGGAAGCTCCCTCGGTAGAAGCCTGTGTGAAGGGCCTAAAAACTTACCTGTTCCAGCAAGCTTTTATTGATTAATTGTTTGATGTTAGTGGGATAGATAGATGCATTTTAAATCTGCTCCTAGTTGAATTTTAAATACATTTTTAACATATGATTTTATATTGTTGTTTGCTGTTTTGTATTGTACAGTGCCCAGAGTCCCAGAAAATGGGTACTTTTATAAATCAATATCTATCTAGATATCTATCTATTGTATATACTAATGTAAAGAAAATTGCTTTATTTTATATTACGTGTCCTTACTTTTTGTATCTTACACCATGTATTGTCTTTATCATTGCTTATACAAGAGACCTCCCTGCAAATGAGCTTGCTCAATAGATATTATCCCTTCACAATAAACTTGAAAATGGAGAGTACTCTTCCCTCCATTCCATCTCCACACATAGGTATCATTGCTCTACCTCCATCCCACCTCCATACATTGTGAGCACTGATCCCCTGCCCCCCCAGTGCTTCTCCCACTACATTTCACCTCCCCTACATGGAGAGCACTTCTCCCACTGCATCCCACCTCTGGCACATAGGGAGCACTCCTCCCCCTCCATTCAACCTCCACACATGGGGAGTTTTCCCTCCCACTTCATATCAGCTCTGAACATGGAGAGCAATCCACCCCTTCATCCCACTGCTCCTACATGGGGAGCATTGCTCCCCATCCATCCCACTCCTACACATGAGGACAGCTCCACACATTTGCATCGCTCCTCCTCTACCACCATTCCATCTCTGCATTTGGAAGTACTCCTTTTTTTAAATTAAAACAACTTCATTAGTTTTCAAGTTGCATACATCAACAAATACAAACAGAGACAAATACAGACATTCACAACAATCCCCTTCCTCCCACCTCACAGCCCCACCAACTCCCCCCTGGCATCAGAGTAGGAGCAAGTATAGCGTAGTGGTTTAAGGCTCTGAGCTGAGGAGTAGGTCTAACCACGAAATCCAATTTGAGTGGCTTAGTTTACTGAAGAGTAAAGAGTATGCATTTTTCCCCATATTCTATCAAACCTTTTGAAGTGACTGTGCAGACTGGCTATCATCCTCTCAGTGCGGAGATTGAGGAGATGCTCTTGTAACCACTCTACATAGGATATAACTTCCCCATCTAGCCAGTGACCGAGAACTAATTTCTTGACTGATAGGGCAATTAGGGCCATACAGTATCTGTGTTCCCTAACCTCAATCGCATTGTACACACCCACCAGGCAGATTTCTGGAGTGAAAAGTCCATCAATACCTAGCAGTGGATCAGCTTTTTGCCTGAGTGCCCACACGGGGGCTACCTTGGAGCATTCCCAAAATATGTGGAAGAGAGTCTCTTCAGTTTGCTGGCGTCTCACATATCAGGAGGATGGAGCCCTTCCCATTTTAAACAGTTTGACTGGAGTCGGGTACATGTTATTAAGCATCTGAAATTGCATAATTCTGTCTGTCTTGCATGACATATGTATGGCAGTTCTTCCATATCTTACTCCAGTCAAACCTTGTGGGAATTGTGAAGCCCAATGTCCCAATACTCCATCAACTGTAGTGAAAGCTCTATCATATAAGCTAGCGTAGACTTTAGAAATAGCATGGGGTAAGGAATCTAATTTTTTAGGCAGCTGCAGAAATTCTCCAGCCTGTACATTCTCAAAGGGAGACTTCAAATTATGGATCATCATATATCGCAGTTGGAAGACGCTAAAACTTAGGGCTCTATTAATATTGTATTTCTGTATAATCTCACCTAAGGTAAGGCAACCTCCATCTTTCACCAGCCCTCCCACTTTGATCAAGGCCAACTGTGGTATTCAAGAGGGGGCTATAGGCTTACCACCTATTGTGAAGTTCAGGTTTCCTACAAGGTGTTAATTAAGATCTTTACTTTGATTATATTTTAGAAAGGAGCTTAACTGCAAGTGAACCTTCACCAAGACCTCGATCAAAGAGTGTTGCAGGACAGGGGGAAGATCCTGGGGTTTGAGATGAATAAGAGCCTTTGGGGACACACCACTAGCAGCAATTAATTCCCTTTCTAACATAAGCTAACTAGGCACATATGAGAGTGTACCCAATTTCTCTGTTGCTGTGAGCGAGCACAAGTATTTGCTGGCCTGGCTTGCCCAATAGTATAAACTGAAGTGCGGGTGTCTAAGGCCTCCCCGGTCTTTAGAGGCTGCCAATCTGTGGTATGCTTGTCTTGGAGGTTTGCCATCCAGATAAAGTCATTAATGATATAGTGCGCTTTCCTGAACCAGTTAAAGGGTAGCCATAGGTTCAGAAGGTAAAGTGGATAGAAAAGACATTAGAGAATGTTAATTTTCACCAAGATAATATGTCCCCAAAAAGATAGGGGTAATGCCTTCCAGCGGGTTAGGTCTTGTTGCACTATCTGCAGTATTGCATCCAGATTTAATTGTCTTAGTTTATTGTCACTCCTAACCAAATGTATACTTAGATATTTTAAACACTTTGAGGCTCAGTTTAGCCCTGTATCTATTATCTCACTTTTAAGTGTTCTGGAGTTTAATGGGAAGACGAAGTTTTGTCTAGATTACCCTTATAATTTGAGAGAAAACTAAATTCTCCAATTATCTCCAGTGCCACCACAGTAGAGGTCCAGGGCATGACAGATGCAATAATATGTCATCTGCATACGTAGATAATTTCACTTCCTGAGTCCCTAATGTGATACCTTGGATTGTAGGGTTCCGTCTCAATTTAATAAATAAAGGTTCCAAATAAAGGTTAAATCATAATGGTGACGGGACAGCCTTGTCTAGCGCCCGAATACAATGGGAATGTGGAGGAACAGACCTCATTACAATATATCCTTGCACTAGGATTCAGGTATAATGCTCGTATCCACTGTATAGATTTGGTTGGGAAACGAAAATGATGTAATGATCTAAACATGAATTGCCAATTCACCTGATCAAAAACTTTCTCTGCATCTATGGACACCAGCACTGCCGGGGTAGAGTCCTTGGATGCGGAGAAAATGTGGGCTAGTTTACAGAGATGATCTGATGAGGACTGATCCTTCATAAAACCACCTGTGCTGGGGCTATTAGAAATGGCAACACACTGCTAAGTCTGTCTGCAAGGAGTTTAGCCAATAGTTTAACATCATAATTTAAAAGTGAGATCAGCCGATAGCTAGTGACCTTCTCAGCTTCTTTCCCAGGCTTATAAAGCACTATTATCTATCAGGGCCTCAAATAAACTGTTATCCAGGGGCCCAAGGTCAAGATATATTGGAACAGCTTGTATAGCCATGGGACCAGTTTTTCGGCAAATATTATGTAAAAAATTGGGTGAAAACTCATTAGGACCTGGGGACTTATCCAGTGGCAAATCCCTGATCGCCCTCTGCATATCAGCTACCATAAACGGCACCACCAGTGCATTTTTCTGTGCTTCCATCAGAACAGGGAGTGGTATTGTAGAAAGGTAGTTATCCACTGACTGTTCAGATAGAAGGTTAGATATTGGGCTGTAGAGATCCCGGTAATATGACTCAAATTCCAGTGTGATGTCTTTTAGAGTGGATCTAAGGGAATCATCTGCTGTGGATCTAATGGTGTTTATAATTCTTGATGTCTCCTGTTTTTTAAACCCTGAGGGCTAGTAACCTACCTGCCTTCTTACCCTGATCTATGTAGGTTGCTCAAGCTTGCAGGACAGCAAATTTGGCCTTTTTGCAGAGAAGTTCACTATACTGATTCCATAGTTTAATAAGTTCCCAACGAGCCTCCTCCCCAGTGGTGGTCGAGAGGCAAGCCTCCATGTCTCTGATTTGGGCTAGTATGGTTAATGTCTGTTTATCTCATTTGCATTTTCTAGTGGATGCTATCCTTATTAGTTACCCTCTAATGTAACACTTTAGGGCACCCCATTCCACGTCAGGTTTACCTATTGAGTCCAGGTTGTCAATTATAAATTGCTCTATATATTTTGATACCTGTTTTATCACCCATTCTTCCTTTAATAGTTGATTATTAATTTTTCAGATTGTTTCTTTTTGTTGAAGGGGTGAAAACGTGACTCTACACGCTACAGAGGAATGATCCAAAATTATTCCTGGGTCCATCCCACAGCCCAACCCTCCCCAGGCGACCAACCAAGAAATAGTGTATATGGGGATGAGGAGCCATGAATTGTGGAGTGGAATGTATATTCCCATGCATCAGGATGCAATGCCTGCCAGGGGTGACATGAGCCCAAATGATCAGTTAGGTCTCGTATAGCTCACTGAGCAGGGGATAGTCCAGACCTACTCCTATCCAATCTGTCCAAATTTGGAGCAAATGGTAGATTCCAGTCACCCCCTATAGGCAGGGAAAGGAAGGAAGGGAGACAACAAGGAAGCCAGTTCCTTGAAAAAAGAAGGACTATCCACATTCGGTCCATATACACATCCTGGTATTATTTCTACCCTGTTGATGGTCCCTCTAAGAAATAGATATCTACCCTTTGGGTCTTGGATGCACTGTGTGCTTACAAAGGGAATTTCCATGAGATCAGCACTGCTACGCCCCAACTCTGCATGCTGTGTCCTTCTGTGTAAACTTAGCCTACATATTGTCTCCTGAACTGATTGGCTTCTGTTTCTAACAGATGTGTCTCCTGTAATAGGGAGATATCTCCTTTGATATGCTGGAGATGTCTAAGGATTTTGTACCTCTTGGTTTTGTTCCTGGACTCTCGAACATTCCACGTGACAATGTTCAGGTAGCTAGCCATTCTTGCATCTAGTCAGTGTGAGACTAATGCCATAGGACAGGGACATCATGAAAAGCTTTACCCTTCTAACCAACAATACCTCTGATGCCGAGTCCCCCACATTTCCAAGTCCCCCACAGCTACCCCTCCCCCAACATATCCCTCCACATTTATCCCATGAACAATACGAAAACAGGAATGAAGACCTACAACAGTAACAAACCTCTTCAAACCTTACCCCCTTATAGCATATGAACACAGTATTTGCAAGCATAAGAACAGAGCATAATAAACCTGCTCCCCCCACCCCTCCAACTTATAATCATCACGGTCCATGATGAACAGTCTTTCTGCCATTTGCTCAATTCCCTCCAGCCACTCCCTTTTAATGAAATGTTATTCAGAGAGTATACTCCTTCCCAGAATGAAACAATAGTAATTATGTACCCCAACCACTAGTAATCCCCCACCCAACATACTGATATATTTAATAATCTGTACCAGTTATCAAACTAAATGCTGGGGTGCATTGCCAGGGGGATAACTTCAAGAAGCTGGGATGTGATTCTCCCTCTGTATAACTGCCTGGTTAGACCTCACCTTGAATACTGCATGCAGTTTTGGCATCTGCACTTAAACAGGGACATTGCACTCCTGGAGAGGGTCCAGAGGAGGGCAACTAGAATGATCTGGGGTCTGGAGGATAGGTCCTATGAGGAGAGACTTGAGGAACTCAGTCTGTACTCTCTGGAGGAGAGGAGAGGAGGAGAGGAGAGACAGGGGGGACATGATAGAGGTCTTCAAGTATCTGAAAGGGGTAAATAGGGTAATCCTAAATGGGGTGTTCCAGTAGAAGGAGGGAGGGGCCACCAGGGGGCACGGTTGAAGGCTGGAGGGAGGGAGACTTGGGTGAGAGAAGGAGGTGTTACTTCACTGAGAGGGTGGTGGAACCATGGAATGCACTGCCTGAGGAGCTGGTGGAAGTGGATTCTGTGGTGGGGTTCAAGAGAGGCAGGGACAGTTATAGGAGGAGAGTGAAGCTGAGTAATGACACCACCGGGGGGATACCTCAGATGGGGGGGTGTGGGGATCCAAGGGGCTGGGGGGGTAGCAACGGTGCCTGACATGGGTACTGACTCTTGAGCAGATGCAATGGACCATAAGGCCTACTCTGCTGGCATTTTATGATGTTAGTTAAACATCAACCTGTTATACAAACACTTAACACATAACAAATACAGGTGAGAGGACAATTTGAAAAACTTCTTATGTTAGGCACCCAAAAAACTCTGGGTTAATTAAGTCCCATCAGTTTAACAGTCCTGACCACTCTAGATCTTAATGAGATCTTCTTTATATAAGGTAACAAATAGCAAGTATCAAGGGAAAGAGGAATTAAAAATACATTAATAAAGAGAAACTAAGTAAACAAAGGCGAGCTCTTAAAGAACAATTGTCCATTTCAGATCTACTCCTGTGGCAAATTAAAGTGGAAATAACAGTTCTTTATTTGTGGTACAGTCAAGCAGAGTCAGAGTTCACTGAACTTGATCAACAGTGGCATCCATTAAGCTGCTTTTATGTAAACCATAAGTGGCTTGAAACCCCAATCTGTCCCTTTTATCTCACTCATTGAATGCTCCCAATTCTGGATCGTACCTCCTCATACTTAGTATCGGCCAGCTTCTTAGTTACATTACCATGTGTCTATACAAATTTGATATCTCTGAAGCCTCAGCATTGTCATTCCAGTACACAAGTTAAGCCCCCAACTCCTCTCTTAGCAGAGATATGCTATGCCCCCCCCCCCGTCTCTGAGTATAACCCATGGGATATTTACTTACAGTTTGTTTCCCCTTGGGATCACCAAATCTCCCGAATGCTGCTGTAAAAGAACTAGTAGAATTCTATGCTCACACATATGGTGGTCAGTATGATAAACCATACAGTCTGGGTGGAGGGGGGAGTGCTGAATACCACTTTGGAGGAACCTTTTGGGAATTACATCCTTTTAAGAAAAAGACCATAGGTTACTCATCAAGTCCTATTTAAGTCCAGAATTCAGGGTCACATATCTTAACCTCGAGCCATTTACTCAGAAAGTCAATGATCCTTAAATAAATTGGGCAGGGCTTTTCTCAGTTCAGTCACCTCTGTTTCCACCTCCTTGAAGGTACGCCATACTTCAGATAATTGGACCTGGAAACGTGCAGGATACCCCATCTGAAATTTGATTCCTGCGGTGATTAATTTGGTGACAATGGGGTAAAATGAAGTTCTTTCTTTGGCTGACTGTAGCTGGTAAGTCTTGGGCCACCTGCAATTTAGCTCCCTCCCACTGTATTTCTTGCAGCTGTCTGATTTTACCAAGAAAGTGCTGCCATTTGAGGAAGTTTAAGAAGCAAAAGATTATTGGATGAGGAGCTGCATCCACTGCTAGCATAGGTCATAAAGCCTGATGTACTCTCTTGATGGTGTAGTTAGGCTCGAATGGTAAGGGCCCTGCTAGTTTCATGATGAATTTTTGAACAAACAGAATCGGATCTGGGCCACCTTCTTTTTCAGGTAGACCAATGATTACTTCATTATTCCTGTGGCTCTGACCCTCGAGGTCCTCTACTTCAGATTCGAGCCAGGCCATCTTTTGATGGGTTGCAGCCACTTCAGGATCTACCCAATCGACCTGTTTTTCCATTGAGATGATTCAAGCTTTGTTGTTCCCTGTATGCTTGGTAAGGTCTTCTAACACCACTGCCACTGATTTAAATTTTGAGGTGAGTGATCATAGCTCTTCTTAGAATGGTTGGAATTCTGTGAAAAATCTCTCTACTGTCAGAGGTGGTGGTAGTAGTGGAGTGCCCACTTGAAGAAGCTCGGGTCATAGTTTTTTTGTTGGTTTTCTCCAGCACTGGTGGCGGGGTGTGCTTGGGTAATGCCATCTTCATTTCTACTTCCATTCCTGCAGTTTTCTGCTTTTGGATTGTTCTCTATCTATCCAGCACTCTCCAGAGACTATGTGGTGTCAAAATAATGGTAGGTGTAGTGAGAAAATTGTAGTTTTAAGTAGAAGTGGCTCTATCTGAACAATGGAGCTATTAAGCAGTAGGCTGCATCATGTGATCCCCCCTTTAGAAAGTACTCCTAACCCCATTCTGCCTTTGCACAAGGGAGCAGTCTGCAACAGACAGAGACAAAGATGTTAGTCAAGCATCTGCCTTTCCACATCTATTCCCACTCCACATGATAAACTCCAAATTGGGCAGAACATCGGTGGGGTTGAGATGTAAAGAGTGGGTTGCCCTAGGAGATGGTGCCAATACCCCTCACCACCTCTCTGAATGACAGAAGTCCCCTCCCCTGAATCAGTCTTTATTCTTTTCTCCACTCACAACTTTTCTGCTGATTATCCTCCTGTTGGCTTGTCTTAACAGTCATTCCCCTCCAAAGACAGGACTACAGGCCACTAAGCCAGAGCAGATTTTTCCTTGAGCTCTCCTGTCTTCTCTTCGGACCACACCACCAGTCTAGCCAGTGTCCAGCACAGTCAAGAAGATGCGTCACTTGTTCCTCATAGCTCAGCACCAGGCAGGTCTGTTCTTTCTGTGGCAGACCATACTTCAAGTTCTCCCAAAGTTCAACTGCAGCTAGAGAACAGCAGCACATAATCCTACTCTACCACCACGGCAGTCAACAGGACACCACAACTTTCTAGGCACTGTACAGATGATGCAGCACAGCAGCACGCTCAGTAGTCTGTTTCACTAGGCTTCTCCCGCTCTCTCTGTTGATGATGTCTCTATCTCCCCTAGCCATCAATGGTGCCGTGCATGTACATTGTGTTGCAGCTAGCTCCAGCCACTATGGAGACTGCTGAGACACTGAGTGTCTTAGCAGCTGAGCCTGAGGCAACCCGAAAACAAAATATAAGAATTAGAAAATTTCTGAGGTAATTTGGGGGAAGGGCGTTTGAACACCCTGAGCACCCCCTGCCTACGCCCATGCAATCCACAGCAATTCAGACACATACAATCCTTTCTTTTAAGGCACTCATCCCAGCCCAACCAGCCCCCCCACCAGCCTTGACACACAAATGAGCACTAACTGCTATCCCTCCCACTTCCTTTGCAAGTAGCGAGGATCCCTTGCTCTCAAGCAGTCAATCCTGTACAAGTAGCAGAGTTGGAGGTCTAGGGCTGCAGTCAGACCTGTTGCTGTACTGGTGCTCAAGCATGCCTGAATACAACAGGACAGCTAAACTGAGTCCACTTAATCCCTACAGATGGAGGGCTGCTGCACAGATGATTGCTACAGCCACACCACCAGAGATTTAAAACAGGAGCTGGACTATGGCAGGCAGCCTGCTGTCTGCCTCCTCCTCCTCCACCTACATTGACTGCTTCAGCAATTGCCCAGCTCCTCCTCTGCTTCCAGTGCCCACCAGTGGTCAGTAGTGTCGGTGGGTGGCCCCGTTGGAGTGGTCAAACAAGCTTCTCGACTTGTTACTAGCTCCACAACTGATACTCTCTTTTGACTTCCTTCCATGTCTTGTTGCATTTGCCTGTTTCCAAACACCCAATAAACTTTTTTTCTAGTGTCAACTTAGATACAAAATATTAAATATATCAAAATAAAATATAATTGCTTTGAAGAAGATAGAAGCTATTATTATGGCTCTTTTTGGTTTGAGCCATGCACTCTGAAGGGTTGAAGCAGTAAGATCACCATGATTTTGACAGCCTTGCACCATTCCTCTGTTCCTAAAAATATGTATCACAATGGTTGTATAATTGTAGGTCTATATTCAAATGTCTTTAATTCATTATAATTGGACACTAAGGAGAATGGTCTTAATGAGTGCATTTAAGGTTTCATAATTTGACCTTTTGCAATTTTAATGACCTCCCAATCCTGGAGTCATCAGATTTGTTTTATCTAAACATTTCTTTGCTCAGTTCATCAATAGTCCAATAAGATTTAGAATAAAATTACTTTAGAACAAAAACTTTGGGTCTGAGTTTGTGCAAATATTAACTTCTCTCCGAGTTGAAAATACATATGAGATTATTTGCACCTACTTTTGTATTTCTTCATACTTTTACTTTGGAAATTTGTAAAACAAAATATGAAAAATTAACACTCAATAGTCTAATAAGGTTTAAAATAAAATAACTTTAGAACAAAAGTGTATAAACTTTGAGTTTGATTTTGCGCAAATATGAACTTCTCTCTGAGTTGAAAATGCATAGGAGATTAGTTGCACATACTTTTCTATTTCTCCAAACATTTACTTTGGAAATTTGTAAAAAAAATATGAAAAAATAACACCTGACCTTTTGCACAGGGCTTGACCTCCCTTAAAGGGAATGGCTTAAAACTTATTTAGGAGTCATTCAAGAGTTATCCCTGGATTACTCAAGTCCTCCTACTTCAGCTTGGCAGTAGAGACCACCTGTGGCAAAAGGCGCTAGCACATGATACACCTGCCAACATCCAACAGTATAAAAAAGCTAGAAACGAGTGTAGGAAGGCTATTCGACTCGCCAAAAGCTTGTACTATAAAGAAATCCTTTCCAACTCCTGGAATATCAACAAGTCTTTCTGGGCCAACCTCAATGACATAACAGGTAAGGACCCCAAAACTGCTCCAACTATGCTCATGGTTGAAGACGAACCTTTTTTGGACCCTCTCCACATTGCAAACTCGCTGAACAATGCATTCACAGACCTAAGTGGAGTGCTCCCGGCAGACTACTTCAACCCCCCCATGAAAGATCCTAGTGGCCAACTAACTCCAGTCAGCAACCTTCCATTATTTAACTTTAAAGAAGTTTCCAAAACAGATGCCAGAAAATACCTGGAGAAGATGCTATGGAAATCAAGACACAGCGGAGACACCCTGGACCTTAAATTTGTTGCCCTGGCCCTTGAAGAAATCCTGAGCCCCTTGATTTCAATAATTAACCTGTCTCTCTGCCTCTCACAATTCCCTCAGTGATGGAAATCTGCGACTGTAACCCCCAATCCACAAAAGTGGGGACTGGGCATTGCACAACTGCAGGCTGATCTCCATACTCCTGCCACTTTCCAAAGCGCTTGAATGGATTGTAGCAGATGACCTTGTGGAGGGTATCCCATGATAACAGCGACGCAATAATAGCGACTACAAAATAGCGACTAAAAAAGCGTGAAAAACAATTAAGCGACCAGTATATTAAAATGACTTATCTGAAATCGTGACTTCATTTGCAATAATAGCGACTGTGCAGTACCTTATATCTTTTTTATATTTGTAGCCGTCTCTCCTCTGGGGACTGCTGCATCACATAGGATCTTTCTGGATGCACTAACTTCTCTTCTAACTAACTAACTTCTAAGGCCTCTTCAAAGAAGTGCAGATGCTTGGAGGAATACCTGTTGTAAAAAGTATTTGTAGTGAAGTTTCACCTATTCGGCATTCTACTGTTCCTCGTCTATATTTTGCAAATTTGCGAGGGGATTTGGGGGGTTAGAAGCAAACTGGGTTAAAGCATTTAGATATTTTATAGTAATACACTTAAGTCTAATAGAAATAACAGCCTGAAATGAAAAGTGGGTCAAACGTACTGCTTCAGCTAGTAGGGATAAAGTATGAAATACCTGTGGAAATGAAGTTGCTTGTTATTTATAATTATTTTTCCTTATGTATCTGTACATGTGAATAGATAGACAGCTGGATGATAGTTAATAGCTGAGCATGAGGGGAGGTATTCATGTAAAGCTTTGCTTGTGAGAACAAAATGTGCTGCTATGTTTATACAAGTTTTCTTTAAAGTGTTTGCTTTAGCAGTTTTCACTTGGGGAAACAGACACTGTGACATCAGCAGCTAGCATAGCATTTTATTATACTACAGAGGGGGGCAACATAATGTGTAGCATGGTAACATTTGTTAGGGTCTAGCCCAGAGGCTTCCTTAAGTTGAATAAACAAGCTTATCTTGTGATGTTTTTTTTTTCCAGAACCCCTTGAAATCATCTCAACTGCAGCCACGCATTCCAACAGCGCAATACAAAAAGCCGTGAGTAGCCCAGTTGCTTCACAAGACTATCATGTCTGTGTTAAAAACAAGTAGATGGGCAACACAGTGTTTCAGTCAGTCTGTGTGAATTGTACACATTTTGCCCCATTCTGTTCTGGGTCACTGGCAAACGAGTCATGTGTCCAGTGGGCTTTAACTGGGTACCAAAGAATAAAATAAATAAATCTTTGTGTACTCAGACTGAGCACAATTAGATGCGTCGTTTTAACAATCGCAGTTTTGTACTGTCGCCTTCACTGTGGTCGCCGATGTGTTGTCGCCCACATTAACGTCGCAATTGTTTAGTCGCTGTTTTAACATAGAACCTTGTGGAGTACCTGAGCCTGCACCAACCCCTTTGCCCAGAGCAGTATGGGTTCTGGGTGGGGCACAGCACCATCACAGCTTTTCTGGAATTTATGGGCTTCATCCACCAAGCTTTAAACCAAGGCTAGCTGGTGGGGGCTGCATTTATCGACCTATCAAAAGCATTTGATTCGGTGCATCATACACTCCTCTTTGAGCAGCTAACCAACACCAGACTCTCTCCAGATACACTTCAATGATTCAACAGCTATCTCTGCAATCACTCACAGTGGGTGAAGATTGGGGATGTCATCTCCGATAGCAGGCTGATCTGCTCAGGGGTCATACAAGGGTCAATCCTGGGGCCCCTAATGTTCAGCATTTTCCTAAGCAAACTCCCAGGCTCCTGCCTCAGTCATATGCTCCTGTACGCTGATGACACAGTCATTTTCACCAGCAGTCCTCACCCCAAACACCTACAGGTGGACCTCCAACTTGGTTTCTCCTCTGCCGAAGCTTGGTTTAAAGAACACAGACTAGTACTCAACTATCAAAAAACAAAGACCATGATCTACTCCTGCTCCCTTAGTAAGCATAAGGCCTTCCACCTGTCTGTCAAGAATGACACTGATGACACACTGGATCATGTACAGTACTTTAAGTACCTGGGTATCACAACTGACTCCACCCTGTCCTACACCCAGCACATAAACAATACCACAAAGGCCATCAATTCCAGAATTGGGATACTCTACCATTACAAACATAGCTTAATAAATGAAGCCCTGAACCTGGTCATCAATAGTTCCATTGTCTCCCTCATTGATTATGGCCTGGCCATATATGGGTCAGCAATAGACACTGCCCTCTGCCGCATCTCTTTGGCACTAAATAAGGCCTTGCTTGGGAAGGTTGACTCCAACTGAAGAACAGAATTAAACACCAAACCTGCCTACTTGCCAAAAAAGCCTCACTAAATCTGTTGCCACCAGGAGTTCAGAACTTGCTCACACAACATGCAAGTACTAGGCTGACCAGAAACTCCAACAGTCAAATTTTTAACTAACCTAGATGACGCACTGCATTGGCACAACATGTGTTCTCCTACCATGTACCCCACTGGATCAACACTCTACAACCTGCAATCTCTGGAGTAGCAAATATTGGTGCCTTCAAGCATAAGCTTCGTCAGCACCTCATTGCCAAGGACAACTGTGATGGCTTCTTCTAACTTTTGGTGCATACAAGCAAAGTTTTCATCAACATGTCATTATCAAGGACACCTGTGACTACATCTGCTTACCCCCATCCCATAGTAATCACCTGCTGCACTTAGATGCATCTCTTGACCCAGGGGGCACCTCCCAACCTCAGCACTTCACTGATCCTCACCCCACCCCTACCTACCCTCCCCCACATCTCATGGCACACCCCTCCCCCCCCTCCCTCCATTCATCCACTATGTCACCTTTGTCTGTTACCTTCTCTGTGTCCATCTTCTCCAGGATGTTTGAACTCACAGACGCAGGCATACGTTGTACAATGCTTCAGCAGTGTCTACTTGTGTGGACCATTCTGTAAATGTATAAATTGTTGTTCTCTGCTATTTTCTGTTCAACTGACATGGAACCTAGAAAACAGCATCTGCTCACAGATGTTATCCAAGATCTCAATAAATAAAAAAAAATAAGGCTAAGATTTAGCAAACTATACATTTAATGTGTTTTAATAGTAGCAGTTGCCAAAAAGGACATAATAAAAGAAAAAATATCAGTGGTGGAGCATAGATGCCTAAAATGTGTCAAACCATTTGCTTCTAAAAGTTTCGCAGACAGCCAAGTCTTCTTTATGTGTGTGAGCATTCTTTTCTTCTGTGTCTTCCTTCTTCCCCCTATCTAGTCAGTGTCAGCTTCGGATATAGATATTGCTGGCCAATAATTACTAAAATTAATCTGCTGCTTTTTTCCGGAAAAGATTTAACATGATCCCATCCTGAAAAGATCTAATGTGCCCCCAATAAGCAGATCATTTTGTTTCAAGCTGTTTTTTTCATCATATTAAGAACTAAAGAATTCCATTGAAGTGTTCTACATTACTACAATAACTTCAGGATCTGCTGTTAAATTAGGCATGACAAGATATAAACCATATGTTCTAGTCTTAGCGTAGTGGTTTCAGAAATCAGGCTGTCAGAAATGCAATAGAAGTTACACAAAACAAATGTAACTATCTCTAAAAGTATAGGAGTTACTCATAACCCATCAGTATGAAAGTTGTTCAAGACAAAAATACCTTTCAAATAAGCCTATTCATTAAGTTGCACTAATTATAGTTTTGAAACTATGGTCATCTGATTACCTGAATTTTCATTTTCTTCACAATTTTCACATTTTTGATGGCTATATTTAAACAAATCTAATGAATTCAGAATAGTGACTACCCTCATTTGAAAGGTCATTTTATTCTGAACAACTTTCATATGGTTGTAAACTGGTAACTTGTATACTTTCCAAGATATTTACATTTATTTGGCATGGTCCATACTGTGTTCACTCAGACAGAAAAAAAATTAGGTTGTTTGGAAGGCCATGTTTTACAAAATGTAAAGAATTCAGATTAGTGACTACCCTCATGTAAAAGGTCTTTTTGCCCTGAACAACTTTCACGTTGGTTGTTTTTGCGTACCTTGAATAGTTTTAAAGATATTTAGATTTGTTTGGAAGATGTGCACATTTACTCTCAGAGAAAAGCAGCTTTGAGTTCTGTGTCCATCATTCTAAACAGAAAGAAGGGAGTATTTTTTAACTGCCATAGGGATTTGCAGTGTTAAGAAAGGAACCCCCTTTCAAGCTAAAGTGATATGGCTGTAAGCTCCACCCACAGCCATAAAAACCAGGAGTTCTCACAGACATAAATACCAGACTACTCAACCTGACCCCCAACTGGATAATGGTTTACCTGGGCCTCCCAAAATACCTGCATCGGACCCAGCTCCTAATAACCTAGACTCTTCTGATGATGAAGATGATCTTGTGAGGTACTATTCCACAGTGGACATATCCCAACTGTTGAAAAATTCTGATGAGTGGTGGATGCCAAATACTACACCCATTCCTCTAAACCCTGAAGCAGAGCCTTTTGAACCATTACTTGGGCTAGAGCATGTAGACGATCCTATAGAGGTTGACAAGGAATCAGACTTGGTACTTGAACCATCTTCTGCTGAAAAGCCCCATGTGCCAGCCAGAGAGGGGAGGGTTGTATAACCTCAGCTGCCTATGACACTGAAGAAGTCCCGCTGAGGTGTTCAGAAAACTCTATCAAGTCCCTATTGAAACTCAGTTATGATTCTCCTGGTGCCCCCACTGCCCTGCCTCTTTATGTAGTGCACCATGGTATCTATGTCAATCTCCACTTCCTACCCCGTATTGTCTTCAATAGCCCTGAGGTGTAACGTGAGGATGTAAAGTGTGGGACATGTTGGTTAGATAGGAACTAACTGTATCTAGGACTGCTGATGGAATGTTGTTGACTCTGTTTATATTTATTATGTGGGTTGAAACTTGCAGCAAGCAAAGCTAGGAAGCATTTGTCTAGATAGAACTGTTAGTGTGCTGTTGCCTCTTTATATCTTTGGAGGTATGTGCTGGATGGACATCGTGCAATTGTTGGGACAACAATTCGTGACCCAGGGGAGAGTATAACCCTCCATCTGTGGTGGGGGGCTTACGTAGAGTCCTGCATGTCACCCTGAATTTGTTTAATGTTTTCTGCATTCACTCTCTCTGATCCACAGACTGTCAGCTGACTGGAGAAGCAGCAAGCAAACTAGCCGAACTGCACACCGAAGTGTGCGCAAGATCGAGCCATGGTCAGCTCAAGTGTTTCTGCAGTGGAGCACCCTCCAGCAAGAGAGGTCTGAAAGCTGCATTTGCAGCCAACCAATGCCTCCCCTATTGTGCTCAGGTCCCCAGGGGGGACTAAGGGGAGGGGAAGAAGGACCAGAGAGTTTGGCACACTGCATCTTTAAGGTAGTGGCACCCTTCCATCACAGCAGATACTGCCTGCACATTGGGGGGGCCGAAAATGGAGCTCTTGACAAGGAGCACAGGAAGCCAATCCATTCCCCACCACCACCAGATGTCAGTGCAGGGGGGACTGCAACTGAATCTAGGGACCACCACACTAAAGGGGCAAAATAAATAAAGTAAAATAAGTAAAGTAAAATAAAGACTCTGGGAGCACAGTGCTGAATTACGAGAAAGGGCTACCATCTTGGTGATCTTGATGATCCATGACCAATTAAGCAGCCAATTGGAGAACAGCAAGTTGGGTGCGCTGGCTTGTGAGAGGAGATGCAGAAGGTTCCATTAGACTGGCAGGCTTTTCAAGCCAGTGGGAGGGCGAGACAGGTTAGAAGGACTGATGGACATGCCTGTCTGCCCAATGAGAAACCAAAATGTAAAGAAAGAGTTTGCTGGGTTTTTTGGAGCAAGGGGCAGTCTTGATGAGACTCCAACATGTGTGGACCTGCTGCTTGTGGGTTGTGTCTTTGGCCTACCCAGGCCCAGTTCAGAAAAGCCCTCTCCAGGGTTTTAAAACTCCTGTGAGGAAAGAGACTGAGTGTGTCCAGTGTATGTTTTTCTGACACCTGAGAAGTGCAAAGCCTGTGAGGCTGCAGAAGTAAGATTTGGAGTCTGAGATCTGCACTATCCTTGTGCTGCTGCAAAGCCGTGTAGGAGGTCAGCTAGCCCTTACTGAGTGTGGTGAATAGGGGAACGGGGTGGGGGTCACAGGTATGTGTCTAAATGTGGGTGCATTTTTGATCTATGGGGAGTTGGAGCATGAGGTCACTCCTGGTCTGGGCCCCTTGGGAACCAGGAAGTCACTGCATTATGCTTCTGCTTCTGGTTGGTGAACCATAGACTGTTTCCTGAGAAGTGGAGGCCTGAGAGCGGTCAACATAGAAGTGTGAAGCCAAAGGGTTACACTGTTGTGGCTTGTCCAAGTCCGAAGCTCCTGTGTGCTGTTTTCAACTGCTGCTCCATGCTGGTCTGCTCTGCAGACGTTCTTCCGAGTCCATGGGTCACGTGAGTGCCAGCATGGCTGGCTGAGTTCTTCCATTTCCCTGTTGGATTGCCATAGTGCCTTTTGGATTACAGGTTTTGCCTCTGCATGGTGGAGGGTTTCATGCTGATTTAAAGTTCTGAAATTTGTGCTAGCACCAATGGCCTGTTGGTAGGTTAATTTACAAGCTTGCTAAAATTTCTTCTTGTGAACCCCTGAAAGATCCCAGGTAATGTAAAATCCAGGTCTGCATCTGGACTTTTATATAGTATATCTCTTGGATACCATGAGACTATGTGATAGTAGTGCTGCCATTTATACCTATAGTTCTATTACTAGTACTAGTCATAGAGTGTTCCACACCCTGTATAACATATTTATTGTAATGGGCCCCTTGCTCAGGCAGGTGCATTGTATATGGTGTACTGATAAGGGAGGAAATGTTCAATGGTAATGGGCACATACTTAACCCATTTTTGCCATTTTCAGCTACCCCAGGCTGTGTCAGAAAATAAAGTACGGTTTCATCGGTTGAATTTTATCGTGGTGTGGGTTTTTAATTTATACATGCTGACTGAATTATTATCTGATCAGGGTAGCAGCTGTTAGTAATCCCCAGGGTGTATCTTGTCCAGCATAGGGAGTTGGGTAGGTACTGCTTCCCAAAGGGTGGTAATGCACACAGCTTCTGGCCCACTTATTCTTTCTGGGTGGAGGCACCACACTATTTATTAATTTGGGGATGAATCCCCTACTACAGGAGATCAAACTAACAAAGCCCCCTCAATCAGGTGTGCCACATCACAGCCACAATGCAAGGGTGTGGATCAGGTCACTGCACCAACCATGGGGGTCTCATTCATGCTGAATGTAGGCTTTGTCAGCTCTCCCCCTCTTTGGCCTCTTTCTCTAACCTAATCTGAACTTCAACCTTATTGTTACTCACCTTGTTGCTACTAGTCCTCTCTTCTGGGGAGCCCTAGCTAGGCTTCCCTCTTGCTCTCCCTTCTCAGTGGTTCCCCTAGCCTCCATCTCCCCCACAGTCAGTTTAACTGTCCAATGTAAATCAAATTAGAAGCCATCATGGTTCCTAGCAGTTTAACACAAATACGTTTGGTTAACTACACTAACATAAAGCAGGCCATCCAAGAGAACCTCCTTCGGTGGACTCTGCCACTCATCTCACTCATACAGTGAGTAGAATCTGTTAGAATGAACCTCTTACCAATGCTCTTGTACCTTTTCCAGATGTTACTGACCTCCCTTCCTCAAAAAGACTTTCAGCAATGGGATAAACTGATACCCCAATTTCTGTGGTCCGGCCAAAGGTCATGGAACACTTATGTGATACTCCAGCTCCCTAAAATGAAAGGCGGCTTAGCACTCCCAAATCTCTTGATGTTACTGTAGAGCAGCGCACTTTGCACATGCTCTGCAGTGTACCTGCCAATACTGACACAGATCCTATATGCTCCGCACTCATGAGAAGCTGAAACAAAAACATCCAACAAATTAACAGCTACTGTATTGACTAACTGGAAGCAATTAACACAGATAGCAGCAATTAAAAACGATTTTAGATTATTGGAAATAGCTGCATTTTACCCTCACTTCATCCAAGCTAGCACTGACCCCACTTTTAAACAATGGCACAGACTGGGATTAATATATCATTTTCAGTATTATGCAGCGGGGTATTTAAGAAAGCAATAATACCTGACAATGTGGGTGATACTGGGCTATACCCACCCAGCCAGGGGCATAATGAGGCCCAACGCTGCAGGTGGAGGGCCTTATAGCTCCTGGAAGGGTGGATATAACCCAATACCACCCACTTTGGAGGGTATTATTGCACTTAGAAAATGAGATTTAGGCTCAATATTAGAAAAAAATGTTTGAACAACTACAAAAAAATTGTAAATCGTTAATTTTAATAAATAAAAATATTTTATGTAAAGTAGTCCCTCCGGGGTACTGTTGTCACCATTAGAGGGCTCTGTTGCCTTACATCTCTGTGTCAGTGTGTTGAAGGTCCTGCCTGTCCCCCTCCAGAAGTCTCTTGCCATCATTCTTACCCTAAAAAATGTGTTCCAAAGTTCTGTACCCTTGCTGGAAGACCTCTTATTTTATTTTTTTCTTTGGTCAGAAGAAAGAGATGTTATGTCAGGTGCGCGACTCTGCTACGTTACACCAGGAAGTGGAGACACAGAAGTGTGATGAGAGATGGCAGCACTCCAAGATTATGTTTTTTTTTTTATGTTTACCGTAAGTATGGTGATGAGCTGCGGGTGTGAGGAGTAAGATGTGGTGTACTGCATGACCATCTCACTAACAGAGGAGCAGACAATAAGTTGTGTAACCGGCATGCCAGCGTGTTATTATTATGATGGCAGAGTGGCTGCTGTGATACCGGAGTAATGACACTGTTGAGAGAGGACAGTGGTAGATCTAGTCATGTACAAAAAAAATAAGGTTACCTGTACTGGATTTATGTGATAACAGTGAAAGCCTAAAGGAGATTATCGCAAAGCCAGAATGCCGAAAATCAGTTTCGGCACACTGACTCCGTAGTGCACAGCAAAACGGCTGCGGGGACTTGTATTTTAAATGTTTTATGCAAGGGGGTGCACCCCCACACTCCCCACGTGGGTGGGCTGTGCACTCCGCACCGCCCTACTTAAGGATTCTCAACTCTGGGGGAAGGGGTGCATGTCGGTGGGGGTGCAAAAACATTTAAAAAAATAATTTGTGCCAGATGCAACAGAAACACACCAGCGCCTGGATCCAAACCCAGCACCCTGCCAACCCACCCACCATGCCACGGAGCCAGCTCGGCAACTCACTGCAGCACCACCCCTCAAAATCCCTCCCACCCCTCGCTGTGCATGCTTGCTCCCTGCCTCTCGCGTATGTATAGCGACACCCCATCACTATATTCGCCAACCCCCCCAATCCGGTCACCCTACCCTGTCGGTAGCCCTGATGACATGCGCTGGGATTGAGTTGCCGTTATTGCAGGCACTCAATCGCCGATGCCCATGTCATGGGCTACCCCTGTACTTGGGAGTGAATGTGCTGTTTTTTTTTGGTGGGGGGATGATATGGTTGTGGTTTACATCTGTATTGGGTTTGGGGGTGGAACTAACTTGCTAGGTGATAAAAAAAAATGGCTGCTGTCCAGTTTGAATCTCTAACCCTGGCACAGTGATACTGCTATGTAATGGGGCACTTGGCACAGGGACCTGTTTTAGGTGGGCATTTTTGTCTCACGAACATGTCCACCTAAAGAAGTCTCTCAGCCAATCAGAAGTCTCAACTTTACCCATTTTCTAAATCATTCTAACAAATTCAGCAAGACTACCATTTATGTAGATTGGACCATTTCTGATACCTAAAATTAGACATGACCTTGGTTCCTGTTTAGGATTAGACTGGGACAGATATGTGGTTTGTCCTTCAGTGGCTCTGATTATCCAAGTAATGAGAGGTGTGTTTCAGGAGCACTTGATCTCTGTGTCATATAGAAACATAGACTTTGACGGCAGATAAGGACCACTTGGCCCACACAGTCTGCCCATTTCCCTACCTACTGGATAAGTTGCAGATCCTAGTTAAAACAGCCTTCTTCCTCCTACCCCCCACTAGAATTGCCTTATGTCTGTCCCATGCATTCTTGAATTCCCCCACTTTTTTGACCCCACAACCTCCTCAGGAAGGCTGTTCCATGCATTCACCACCCTCTCTGTGAAAAAATACTCCCTCACATTGCCCCTGAGCCACCCCCGCTCTATCTTCAAATGATGCCACCTTGTTCATGCACTTCTCTTTTTCTGAAATATGCTACCCTCTTGGACTTTGTTGATTCCCTTGAGGTACTTGAAGGTTTCTATCATGTCCCCCTTCTCCCTCCTTTCCTCGAGGGTATACATATTAAACTCCTTTAGTCTCTCTTCGTATGGCTTCTGGTGCAGACCCTGCACCATTTTAGTTGCCCTCCTCTGGATTACCTCCATCCTGTCTATGTCCTTGAACAGACAGGGTCTCCAGAACTGCATGCAGTACTCCAGATGGAGTCTCACCAACTGTCCATACAGAGGGATAACAACTTCCTGTTTTCTACTGGTGATGCCTTTCCCTGTGCATCCTAGTATCCCCCCAGCCCTCCTTACTGCCTTCTCACATTACTTGCCTACCTTTAGGTCATCTGATATTACTACCCCCAGGTCCCTTTCCATTTTTGCGGCTGCAGTGGGTGGAGCCTGCAGACATTTTGCATGTGCAAAAGGAATAATGTTATGTTTTCTGTCCGTGGAACTGACTGAAGGTGTAAACAGTCTCCTCCACCTTACCCTTCTCCAAGAAATGTTTTCAACTCTCAAATAAATATGCTTTCATGTTAGTCAATGGCTGCAGAGCACTATTTTCTTTCTTAAATGGGAGGTACAAGAACTGGAACCTGAGTAGTGAGAGGCAGTATTAATTTTTGGGGGAGTAAGATCCACCCCCACCTCCACCCCGAGAAGCTTCTAAAGATCCACCCCACCTTTTTTTGGTTCATGTGGGAGGGGCATGAGGTGGATCTATCATGTTGGAGTAACTGACTATCAGAGCTGCCTGGGGAAGTAATTAAATAGTGCCTGAAACTGCATCTAGGCATATCCCCCCCCCCACACACATAGACATCATGATTTTTTTTTAACTCTAGGCATGTCAATATTTGGCTCTTACAGCATAGAAAAAAGGATCAAGCAGGTGCCTTTTCCTTTGTCAGATACATGCAGACAGAAGGTCATGAATCCTGTATGACAAGTTCATTATATGGATGTTTTCCATGTAAAACAGACATTGTGTTAATGTCATGTCTGTAGCATCATTTGTAGCCAGTAAACTATTATTTACATAGGTACTGTAAATGGCAGGTTTTAATTCAGAAATTCAGTTTTGATAAATTTGTTTTTTTAGCAGTTCTGTAAGATTTATGTCTCTTTGTTGTAAAAGCGCATAGCATAGAAACAAAAGGGTTCCTGTAGTTAATTGTTGTTTGCATGAGAAGTGGGCGTGACAGTGGCATGCAAGAGTGAAGTCTAAATTGTTTCTTGGTCATTCTGGGATCTAAAGTTTAACAGTAATGTGTGAAAAGAATAAAGTCTTGTGTTTTTTGCATTTGAATAGGTTTAGTGCTTTGAAGTCAAAAGATATGTCCCATTTTTGAATTTTCTCAGCTGGTTGAATTCTCTGCCCATGTCATACCCCAGGTGATTTTCTAAATCTCCTACATCACTAATGTACTACTCCTGCATCTGCTATTACCTTAGTGCAATAACTAATTGCTCTTATTTTGTAAGCACTGTGGCCCAGATATTCAAACTGCGCCCAAAATGTGCGCAACAGCAGGAGCAAGCACAAGTCAATTGCGCATAGGCGCAACAGTCGCGATATTCAAACATGGAGCAAAACAAATTGTGCAAGCAGCCAACGTCTGAATATCGCACAAACTGTGCCATAGCGCAACCAGGAAGGGGAAGCTGAGCAGAAAGGTTGCGCCATAGCGCAACAAGGCTAGCCCAGCTGAGCAGTCCAGAGGTGCCATAGCGCAAGCAGAGCCCCCCCACCCCAGCAGAGCAATGGAACTGCACAACCAGGGAGGCAGGCTGGGGCTCACCACCAGCCATGCCACACATGGGCACAGGAACACACTGCAGAACCAACAAGACATCCGCACACCCCAAGCACAGCATCACTGGGGGAGGGATGGATGATCCACTGGCCCATGGGGACAAGCCAATAAAGCACAGTAGGGCCATGACGCCCCAGCACAACCACTGTCAGGCTGAGACTGCCACACACAGGGGGTTGACAACCACAGTGCACATCAGCCCTCCGTCTGCACAGCACACCCTGCACCATGACCCCAAGACACCACCCATGTGCAGTGACTATCATTGCAGTAAACACCATGCATCCCCCCTGGCACACGTCAACCTCGTGTAGCATAGAACCATACAAGCCAGGCCCACCCTGGGCACCCAGCAGTGGGTGGCAGCAGATGGCAAGACCGACTGAAAGTCACTGCCACACCGGAGACACCTCCCCATGCACACACACACACACGCACACACACACACACACACACACACACACACACACATACCCAGGACCATACCACCCCAGATGGCATGCACACCACTGCAACTGAACAACCATAGCCAGCTGCAAATCAGAGACCACCACAGTATTCATAACAAAATATATATATATATGTATATATATATATATATTGCAAAAAGAGAAAGTAGAACAACAAGAACAAGAACAAAACTATTTACAGATATTTACAAGACCAGGGGGTAGGAGTACAAGGTAGGGGTGGGCAAGGGGTAGGGGTGAACAATTGGGAGAGGGAGGGCAGGGTGGGAGGGATGGGTGAAGGGGAAGGGAAGCCCATTTAATGCCTAGCAGGCTGGTCTGCTGCTGCCTGGTGCTGTCCTTGTCAGCTGTGCCATCGCCGGAGCCCACGGCACTGAATGTCCCTGAGGATGTGATGATTCTCAATTGACACCCTGGTCATCTGGTGGAGGGCACGCTCGATTCTGCGTAGGATGCTGAGGCCTAGGAAAAGGGAACACAGTCAATGGCTGTGACTGTCCACAACCCTGAACACCACCCATCCTGCAAGGCATATAGCCCAGTGCCCCGCACCTGTGATGGTATGCACCCACCCACAGTGACCATGCACATGACATGCCCAACCAGGCAGCACCAGCTATGTGCACCACTGCACACACACACTGCCCATGTCCATCACAGCACAAACAAGGCTGTCAAGTGACGTGGCAATGTGGTGGGATGCCAGTTCCACAGCCATGTGCCCAGTGCATGCATGGACCACCAGTGACGCACACACACAGACGGCAGTGACACTGACAGTGATGACTGTCGCCTGTGTCGTGCATGGTTGTGTTGTCCATGGCTGGTGGTCATGCCCACCCCTCCAGCATGCAACAATAGCATCCATGATGTAATGATACTCAACTCATCAAGCAGCTGTGGCTGCCATTGCTGCAGCTGCTGCCGCCAGGCCCACCCTCACATCACCTCCATCCGCCACCTGGGCCCTGCCACGGCCCTCCTCAGCCCGTGCCTACATCCTCTCTGCCAGGCCTGTGGGAGACAAATGTTGAGAAAAACATCAGTGTGACTCCAAAGCAGACTGCCCCCGCCCCAGTGAGTGTGCCTGCCCACACAGCCAGACCCATGCATCTCACACCTGCACACACTGACACAGCCAACCATGGCAGAGCCATCCCCCATGCACCACCACCAAAACACAGTCACACCCCTACGGAGAATACAGGTGCATAGATGGTACACCCACCTGGCCTAGGCACAACGCCCCTCCTGGCATGTGACCTTAGGTGTTGCAGCACATCTGGCTCCCTCCTGCAGAGGTCACTGAATCTGTGCCTGCACTGCTCTGCAGACCGGCACCACCCTGTGACCCTCACCAGGTCAGTGGCCACCTGCAGCCACACCTAGGTGTGAGCCATGGTGAGGGGCTCATCCCCATACAGTGCCCCATAGTGGGGCTCAACCAGGGCCACCAGGTTGGCCACCTCCACTGGGCTCCATTGGGGTGCTCTCCTACATGCCATAGTTCATGTCGTACAGCAGGCAATATGGCACCCCGCAGCACGGCAACCCCATGTGGAAATGTTGCGCAATAGACCACCATAGGTTCCAGTCGCACTGTTCGTACAGCGCCGTCGGTTCACATAGCGCTGTCACCAAACAGCGCAATAGGGCCGTACACATGGCAGCCGAACAGCGCCAGGGTGCAAAGGTCGGACACCAGGTCAGGGGTCTATGACGCAAGGCCACACACAGTGCCATCTGACGTCTACACATCCTGTGCGACCGACCACCTGCGTGCCAGTGCCACAGTGGACTATTGCACAGTAGTGCCACAGCGCCATATGGTGCCCAGTGCTGTAGCGCCACTGGCACAATGGTAGCCATGGCCTGAATTGCCGATCGCGCACAGCATGTCATCAGCGCAGCAGACGCCTGCGTAAGCTACCTGGGCATGCGCAATGCGGTGTACCACACAGTCACAGATCTGCACCATTGGCTCAGCCGGCTCAACCATATTGCGCAAAAGCGCAACGGGCCGATATTCAGCGACATGCAAATCATCTGATCAGCCATTCAGGGGCGAGTGGCAGCGATTTGCATCTCATTACAGTTGCTCCACTCCTAATTTGCATGCATTGCGCTATAAATGTTCGGACATTGGGCTGCTCTGGCCAGATTCGGTTACTGCAGGTAGAGGTGGGTTGCATGCTGTGGGATGTTCTGGACAATGGGCATGGGATAACGCTGTAGACTGCACAGTGGCAGGTGTCCACTTCCACCCATACAGATCGCCATGACCGAGCAGAGCCAAGGTGAGGGTGAGGATGGTGGACGAAGGAGGAGGAGGCCCAACTTCACCATGGCAGAGACAGAGGCCCTCTTCCAGGCTTACCTGGAGGAGGAGTCACTACTGAGTGAACGGTGGGGCACCCCTCAGGCCTGTGCAGCTGCATGGGAGGGGGTAGCTCGGGCAGTGAACCTGCATGGAAGCCACCAGCACTCCGTGCAGGAATGCAAAAAGAAGATGGGGACAGAGGGTGAAGGAGAAGGTGGCAGCCCTCAGGGCGGCACGTGCTGGCACTGGCGGGGGACAGCCAGCGGTGGTGGAGCTGACCCCGGCTGAGGACCGACTGGCTGCATCAGTGCAGTGGAGTGCTATTGAGGGCATACCAGGAGGTGGATTCCAGACAGGTGGAAGCCCATCACTGCACGGTATGACATGGTGGTGGTGTTGGGGGGTGGAAGGTTGTTCACATGCACTCACATGTCCTCTCTTTCTGTTACAGATCCTGTTCATCTTCAGGGGACGGTGGTGATGGGTCCAGGCAGTGAGGAAGACCTGCTGGACATTGAGGAGGGTCCATCCACCTCTGTCACCAGCCAGCATGCTCTGCACCAGCATGCACGCTGGGCTGCCAACTCTGGTGTCGGTGAGTCGGGTGTGGGGGGTGCACAGCCTGTGTCTCAGCAGTCTGGCATGCAAGCATGCCAGCACGCTGTGACTGTGGCTGTAGCACGTACCTGCACCATTGATGATGCAAGGACTGCAATGGGCAGTGACATGTATGTGTCCCATGATGGACACACAGCAGGCCAGCACGTGCCCCTGGGCCTACCTGGTTCCAACGTGTGTGCCAGCATGTCGGCACAGTCCCAGGCTGTGTCTGTCAGCACTGGTGGGGCAGCACTGGTGGCTGTGCAGGTGTCTGGCACTGTTGCGGCCACAGCAGTGGAATGAGTGGTCCCTGGGGCACAGCGGTTGGAGGGGCAGCAGCAGTCACCCACCAGGTCTGGGGGTACAGTGTCCAGCAGTGGCACATGCCCGCCACCCTTTGATATGCCCATTCCTGGTCCTGGTGAACAGCGCCCACCCTCAAGGGGTGTTGAGCATCAGGACCTTCCATACCCTGGGGGACAGGATGCCATTGTGGCAGAGTACCTATTTGAAGAGCACACCCGCCTGCTGCGGGAATCAGTACAGCAGCAAAGGTGGATTGCAACGTCTGTGGAGGCACTGTGTGTGGCTGTGGAGCGGCACAGCAGGGACTGTGCTCTGGAATGTGCAGAGATGGTCCATATGCGGATGGATGTGACCGCCGCCATTGACAGGCAGACCCAGGCATTGGTCACTGTCGTGGCTGCATTGGGCACACAAGCAGGTGCTCCTGTCCCACGCACCCCACACAGTACGCTCTCCACTCCCCATTCCCGGCGTCGTGTGACACCAAGCCTGTCGACGCCGGGTTCTGCTGTGGGCATCCCAAGCACCCCTGGTGCAGGTATGTTTGGCATTCTACAGACCCCACTGCGGACAAGGTCACGATCGCACAGTGGGACCCCTGGTGGTCCATCGGTGCCACCCCATGTGGCCTCTGCTCAGCCTGCCAGTGCTGTTGGGTCACAGCGGGGCCGCCCACACATCCACGGTGGCTGTGGAATGGTGCAACATGACTGACCTGTCTCCAAGTGCGGGCCCTGTCTGGTGCTGCCCTGTGTGCACTGTGCGTCATGGTGGGCAGTGCACTGGTGGGTGCCCTGCCCATCATGCCGACATACGGACCACCTGCACACCATCCCGACTGCTGTCCACAGGTGTGTGTGCATGATGATGCCTGCATTGTACTGTACACCAAGGTGCAAGGGTGCCCAGCATCTGACACACGTACTTGGACAGTACAGGTGATGGGTGTGGTCTGTGGATCTGTGTGTTTGCCATGTCTGTTCCTGCTCTGCTGTGCACCTGCCCATGTACGCTTTGTGCCTGGTGTGTGTGTGTGTGTGTGTGTCCATATGACTGTTCGCCTCCCTGATGGTGTGTTTGTGTGCCTGGTCCCTTCCACCCCTTTGCCGTCATGCACCCCTGGTGTGTTACTCTGTGTGCCTGTGGGTTGCACCAGGACAGTGTTGTTTGCACATGGCCCCTTGACTTACCTGTGTTGTGCATAATGCTCCTCCATGATGGTGTCCCGGTGCAGCTGGGCCTGCCGGATCAGTCGGGGGTCCCGCCGTCCAAGGGGGGGCTGCTCATCACCATCAACACCGGTGCCACTGGCATCCCCATCGCTGTCCCCCTCTTCAACCTGTATGGCTATTCCACAGTCTTTGGCCATGTTGTGCAGGATACAACAGGCCAGGAATATCCCACATGCCTTTGAGGGGCTGTACTGTAGGGCACTGCCGGAGGTGTCTAGGCATCGGAAGCATGCCTTGAGCATCCCAAACACCCACTCAATGATGTTGCATGTGGCGGCATGTGCCTCATTATAGCATTGCTGCGATGGGGTCATGGGGCGCTGGTATGGTGTGAGCAGCCAGGGACGGAGTGGGTATCCGCTGTCACCTGTGTGGAGATAGTGGAGATCAGTATCATGTTCAGGTCCATATTGCCCATATCCCTGTGTGCCACTACTATGGCACCTGTGGCATTCCCACCTTGCCCTCGAGTTTGCATTTCCTACATGCGTACTCACCCACTAGATGGCCTGTGGGATGTCCCCCTCTCGAATCGATGGCACAGTGCGGACTGATGCCATATGAAGGCATCATGTGCTCTGCCAGGGTGTGTGGCACAGACATTGATTATACGCCCAGTGGCATCACACACCACCTGGCAGTTGACACTGGAGAAGCCCTTTCTATTCCTATATGCAGCCCCATCGGGGCCAGGTGGCATGCAAATGGCTACATGGGTGCAGTCTATGGCCCCTAGCACACCAGGCATACGTGATACCCTGTGGAACGCCTGCATGTTTGCTGTACGCTCTGCCACGGTGCTGGGGAAATGGATGTCTCCGAGCATGTGGCAGCAGTGCGCTGAGGAATTGGGTGAGGATGCGTGACGTGGCCGACTGTGTGATGCCTGTGGTGTCCCCTGTTGGCCTCTGGAAGGTGCCCGTGGTGAGCAGGCACATGCAGGCTGTCAGCTTGGTCTCCACTGACAGAGCATGACTCCGTCATGAGGGTGCCTGCATCACATCACTGCACAGCTCACAGAGCCGCCTCAGTATTGCCCTGTTCAGGTGGTACCAGCCCACTATCTCTACATCTGTGTACAGCTCAAAGCTGATGTGGGCACGGTACTGCCTGTTGGGGGTGTACCGCCGACGGGCCCATCCACGGCCACGTCCCCCTGCACCTTGCATTCTCACCCCCCTCATTACAGCCTCCATGTGGAAGCTGCCACTGTCCATCTCCCTGGCTTGTGACCCCCCTGGCTGATGTTGCTCTGTTACCCCCGCTGTCCTGACTGCTACTTCCACTGCACCGGGCACCCCCGCTGGCCTCTGTAACCTATGGCCCACACTGCTTCCCTTGCCTGCCCTGGCCTGTCACTGTCTGTCTTTCTCTCTCTCTCTTCCCCACTTGGCATCCCTGTAGCGTTCTTGCACCTCTTCCTTGAGCCTTTTTATTTTGGCTCATTTCCGATGGGGCGCAACTTCCGGCTGTTCCACTGTTGCGCATTGTGCAAGTCTTTGGATATCGCATTGCGCTCTTTATGCATGGATCCACCCCCTTCGGTTGTGCATGCCTTCATTTGCATTGCGATGTTGCTCAGTATGTTTTCGGTGGCGCAACTGCCTCCTGCTGAATATCGCAGAATGCCGCACTTTCGGACTTGCGCATGCGTAACCCTATTGCTCATGGCGCAACCCTTTTTAATATCTGGCCCCGTATGTTTATCTATCATCTGCAACAAACTCTCTTTGTACAAGTCCAGTCTGTAAATGGATAGAATTCATTGTTGTACGAATTCTCCTCTGTAATCTTCCATGCACTTCTCTGTACCTGGGTCACACCTGGAAATGAGCCTTGGCTCAGTGTGCCTTTTCCAGTCAACAAAGTTAAAATAAAAAAATAAAATAAAATTTACATAGTTTCATGGGCACCTGAAAAGGAAGGATGTACTACTAAAATAAATGCTATTCTGATGATTTATTTATTTTTGTGTGAGATTTTAAGTGTAGTTCTGCCAAGGTCACAGACACATAAGCTATAAATAAGGATTGATGTATTAGTCAAATCTTGTAGTAGAAAAATAAAGCAAGAAAAATGATGTATTGTGTTTTTCTTTCAATTGTTTAACCAAGAGTGGCATACTAAGCTGAAAGCTTGTTTACAGGGGCGACCCGGGAGCACATGGAAGTTAAGTGACTTGCTCAGGGTCATCCAGTATGCTAGTTGCAGCTGTGGGATTCAAACCCAGATCTCCAGATTTGCAGCTCAGAGCCTAAAACCACTGTGCTATACTGCTTCCCTAGTCATGGCAGTCTTCTGTTTTATAGTTCATGATGTTGGTGTAGTAAGCATACTAACATACTCAAATGACAGCAGAATAGGCCTAGCAGTCTTTCATGTCTACTCGTTTGGTCAGCCCCCACCCTGGGAGCTGACCTTGCTGCCCCCCCATCCCTCTCGGGCTTCTCTCTTCCCAGTCCAGGGTATTCCTGCTTCATTGGGCTTTGCTTCCACAACCCTTCCCCTGTACCTGTCCCACCCCTTCTTGAACCCCTCCACAGTCTCCGCCTCCACCAGCCCCCTGGGCAGCTCATTCCATGGTTCTACCACCCTCTCAGTTAAGTAGAACCTCCTCCTTTCTCCCCTGAGTCTCTCCCTTCCAGCTTCCACCCATGCCCTCTAGTTGCCCCCCTTCCTTTGGAGCATCATGACTGTGCCTCCCCTATTTACCCCCTTCAAGTACTTGAAGACCTCTATCATGTCCCCCTGTCCCTTTTCTCTTCCAATGTGTACATATTTAGCTTTTTGAGTCTCTCCCCATAGATCCTTCCCCCAAGCCCCAGATCATTTTGGTTGTCCTCCTCTGGACCCCCCACAGGAGTTCAATGTCTCTCTTTAAGTGTGGCCTCCAAAACTTCACGCAGTACTCGAGGTGCGGCCTCACCAAGCAGTTATACAGAGGGGATATCACTTCCCTCCTTCTGGAGTGATCCCCCTAGCGATGCATCCCAGCATCCTGTTGGCCTTGGCCTCTGCTCTCCTACAAGTCTCCGAGTTGTTCATCTTGACATCCACCACCACCCTCAGGTCCCTCTCAGCCATATAGCCATGTCAGCAGTACATTGCATAGCAGATGTAAAATGTCAATAAGCAGGTCATGCAACAGATGTGCTAAGCAGTTACTGAAGCAAGAAATGCACAGCTGTCATTTTTTACATCCTGTTCAAAATGTGTTTTTGCACTTGTGGTGCCAAATGGCACAATCACTGTGCAAAATCACCTTTCCGCTAATGAACTGATAGTGTCACTGTTCATGCGGTGGGGTCACAAAAAGCCCATGCTGAAAACTTGGAGTGAAAATACCAAGACATGCCCAGGGCATTAGGGTTTCTGACCATAACAGCCTGCCCTGTAGGGACTGACAGGCATCAAGGGTGTGACTTGGGATTGTCAGCAGTAATGCTCACACCATTCCACCCCATCCCCACCCTACAGCCAGTGACAGGCATCAAGGTGTGACTTTGATTCTTTAGCCCCAAAGTTCACTCCATTCTCTAATACTGTACCCAGTTCAGCGTATTTCTTTATGGAATGGGGTGAGTGCAAAGTTTGAAAACCCCAAGGCACACCTCGACTCTTGTCTGTGTCTGCAGGGTAGTTTGAGGTGAAATGACGTGAGCGTTATGGGCAATGACCCACAGGCACACCCCAATGTCTGTCCATGTCTGTGGGGTGGGGGTGAGTTGGCTTCACTTCAGTACTTCACTGCCATTCCTATTCTGCCAGTCTGTCTGTGTGTGTGTCTCTCTCTCTCTTTCTATCTACTGTACATGTCTATGTAATTATTTATCTTTCTATCAATTGCATGTGTCACAATTTCTACCTACATCTAAAACAAACCTGCATATCACATTTGCCTGCACTCTGCGCACATACTTATGAAACTGTGCATATTTGTACTCCATTTCTGCATAGACCTCATACTTTCCTAATATTCCCATCATCACAAGCATAACTACCTTGCCCTCATCAAAAGTGACCCGCTCTGAAAGTTAATATCACATTTTCTCTAAAAGTCCATCATCATTACACCTGACTTCCTAACATCAACACATTGCTTAAATATAGCTTAAATCACCTCATGGACAAAAACCCTGTTTCTCTAACAAAAAACAAACAAAAAAAAATACTGTGTAAATAATCCCAAGGCTGAACATATGCCAACCATTACTTTTTCATGTAGTGTCACCTTCTGTACCATCATGGGGATTTGCATACATTGCCCTTGATGCCTTGCATTATTGGGGTACGTGCAATTGTGTTTTCTTTAAAATGTGGCTGTCTGGCCAATATCATCTGGGATAACACATACATCAGTTGTATTTGCTGTGGGGTTCTTTTGTAATCTTCCTATTCCTCCCATTAAAATGTATACCTCCTTATATTTTCCTAATGATGTGTATTCCTTCCTTAGAACAGAAACTAAAACAAATATTACTACTTACAAATCATTGTGTTGTTTCTCCATACCTCCTTAACAATTCCACAAAACTTCACTAACTTCATTATGCAGCCGTGGTGGATCTGACCAGGTTTTGTTACTGTTGTCAGTACTCCCCCCACCCCAATTGCGTACTCTTCCCCTGGGTTTTTGTTTCCCAGGTACATTACTTTGCACTCCTTTGCATTGAATCTATGCTGCCATACTTTTGACCATTTCTCCAACCTTGCCAAGACCCTTCTCATCCTTTACAACCCCCCTTGTCTCAACCTTGTTGCAGATCTTTGTGTCTTCCGCAAAGAGGCATACTCTTCCCTCCAGTCCCTCTGCAATGTCACCTATCAAGACATTAAAGAGGACCGGTCCCAGTACCCCACTAGTAACCCCCTTTCTTCGGAGCAGAATCTGTTTACTATTACCCTCTGTGTCCGGTTGTCCAGCCTGTTCTTTATCCAGGCTACCACTCTGGGACCCGCTCCCAGCCTGGCTAACTTGTTTATTAATCTTTTGTGTGGGACTATGTCAAATGCCTTGCTAAAGTCTAGGTAGGCCATGTCCACAGCCCTTCCCTGGTCTACTACTTTGGTCACCTAGTCAAAGAAATGTATTAGATTTATCTGACATGACCTTCCTGCTGTGAATCCATGCTGCCTTGGGTCCTGTGCCCTGCTGGCCTCTAGGTACTCAACAATTCTTTCTTTCAGAAGTGATTCTATCATTTTCCCTACCACTGAGGTCAAATTAACAGGTCTGTAGTTTACTGCCTCTGCCTTGCTCCCACTTTTTTGAAGGGGAATCGTATCTGCCCTCTTCCAGTCCTCAGGTATGACACCATCCTCCCATGATTTGTTAAAAAGGGTAGCCAGTGGTGTCACTAGTTCTCCCCTTAGTCCTTTTAGAATTCTGGGGTGAATCCAATCAGGCCTCATTGCTTTGTCCACCTTCAGTTTTAAGAGTTCTTTCAGGACCTTTTCTTCTGTGAATGGACTGGTAATGACCCCCCTGTCCAGAGTTCTTCTATTGTTTGGTTTAGGTACCTCCCCTTCCTCTTCTTTTGTGAATACTGAGCAGAAGTATTCATTCAGTATCCCTGCTTTTCACTGTCACCCTCTGCCCACCCCTCCCTCCCTTTATTAAGCCTCACTATCCCTCCCTTTGTCTTCCTTCACTCCCTAATGTACCTATAAAAGGTTTTATCCCCCTTCTTAACTGAGTAGGCTGTCTTCTCCTCAGTTTGGGCCTTTGCTATTCTGACTGCCTTCCCCACTTCCTTCTGCTTTAATGGATACAGTTCTCTGTCCTGCTCCTTTTGTTTTATTTTTATTTATTTCAGATTGGGATTAACACCTTTGAGTCAGTGACCTATTTACAAAGGTTCCAGGTCATACAGATACATAAGACAATCAAACAACACATAGGTTACAAGGTTATACAGATTCAATAGTAAGTTACATTACAAGTTACAAAAGGTCCACATGAGTACATTGGTTGCAAAGGAACTTAGTGAATCTGGTAGCCCACTACACAACATGATGAGATTTGAGTTCAGTTTGAGGTAGAGAGCTGTTTACATTTCAGATGCAGACTGCAGCACAAAGCTATGCCAGAGTAAGTGCAGAATACAGCAAGAGGACCAGAATTCAAAACTTGCTCGAATTAGTGAAGCAGCCAGAGAGGCTTTGTCAGCACCTTGCATAAGGGAAGAAGTGTTATGGGGAGCAGAATCATGGTAGGGGTGAACAGAGGGGAAGGGGAGTAGGTGGAGTGGGGAATGCCAGGGGGTGAATCAAGGGAGTGGGGGAAGGGCTGGCAAGGGGAAGGAGCTGATAGGAAGAAGGAGATGGGTGGCATGGAAGAAGTTCAAGGGGAGGGGTGGAGAGACGCAATGTATTTTCTTATACTTCCTGAATGCTATCTATGTCTCCCTAACCTTCCCTGCCACTGCTTTTGAGAACATTAACGGGTTTTCCTTCATTTTGTTTTGTTAATTTGCTTCACACAAAGGCTTATTGCCTCTGTGATGGCAGTTTTGACTTTTTCCCATTGTTCCTCCACCCCTCCTTCTTGCCCACTTGCTAGTGCTTTCCTGAGGCGCTCTCCCATTTTGCTAAAGTCATCCCTACTAAAGTGCATTCTCCTCGCTTTTGTATGGCTTGACACTACGGTTGTGTTTATGGGGAACCACACTATTTGGTGGTCACTTGTTCCCAGATGGCTACCCACTTTTAAATCCTCTTTACATCCCCATTTGAGAGTATCAGGTCTAAGACTGCACCCTCCCCAGTGGGTTCCAACACTAGCTGTCTGAGGCATGCCCCCTGTAGGGCATCTAGAATGACCCTGCTCTTGGATGTGGCTGTAGCAAAGGTGCTCCAGTTAACATCTGGCATATTCAGGTCCTCCATCAACAATATCTCCTCTTTTTTTGACATTCTAAGGATGCCTTCTATCATTTACTTGTCCACTCCCTCTCTCTGAGATGGGGTCTGCATACAACCCCTGTGCGGATTGTGGTGCCATTTCCTGTCTCCAGGGTAACCCACAGTGCCTCCTCTCCTCCCTGTTTACCCTTTAGTTCCATTGTTTTGATCCCTTCCCTTATGTAGATAGCACCTCCTCCTCCTCTTTTACCCACCTGTCCCTCCTGTAGATTGTGCACCCTGATATGTTAACATCTCAGTCATGGTTCTCAGTGTACCACATTTCTGTGACTGCCACGATATCCAGGCATTCTTCTTCCATCAAGGCCACTAGTTCAGGGAGTTTGTTACCCAGACTATGGGCATTGGTACTCATTGCCCTCCATTTTTTGATAGCCTTGCCTCTTTTAGCCTCATTCCTGTCCTTAGTGCCTTTGCCTTTTTCTCCATTTATTCCTGTCCTGCTCCCTATCGACTTCTCTACCTTGGTGTTTACCTTGTTAACTACTCTGTTTTGTGGGGGAGGCTGTGATTTCCCTGCTCCTTTTCATTGCCTCCCTCCTTGGCTAGTTTAAATGCTTGCCAATGAAGCATTTAAACCTATCATCTACTATCCTGGTACTGCTCATGGACAGATGCAGACCATCATGCCAGTATAGGCTTGTATCCATGCAGGTGGACCCCCAGTCCCCAATGAAATGAAAACCCTGAGCTCCGCCACAGTTTTTCAACCATTCATTGAATCCCATGGTGCAGAGTACCCTAGCCTCGCCCATGACATAGACAGGCAGCACCTCCAAGAAGGTTACCGTCCATGCTACTTGTCTAATGCCCCCTTCAACTCCACAAACTCCTCCTGCACTGCTGAGGCCACTGGAAGGAACTCAGAGGCTACCACAGAAAATATTTGTCAGAAATGAGTAAACAAAATAGGATCCCAAGTAACTAAAGAGGAATGGTACACCAGCTGCCATAGACAGCATAAAATAATAGCCCTCAATACATGGCAAGCATTTATCTGGAAAACCATTACTTGGTACTTCAACACTCCCCATATTACAGGCACAGATAATACATCCAAAGGAATGGCCTGTTGGAGGTTATGAGGTGAGACCCAGGTGACCTATATGCATGTATTCTGGGGATGCCCACTACTTAGACAATATTGTCAATCACTCAAGACATTTCTGAATGACCGGATTCCAGATTTTGGGGCCCGGACCCCACAGACAGTGCTTCTATTGTAGTTTCTAGATCATATCACTGCCATGCTTCATAATAAACAGCCTGGAATCTGGTTAACAGTAGCCAAGATAGCAGTGACTCACCTATGGCTACAAAAGGAACCCCAGAGAGCACATACTGGGAGAATATAGTTCAAGAATGATACTTTATGGAAAAATTGCCCCCCCCAACATACAACAAAATAAAACATGTAATCCTCCCTACCAATTTGAGGTTTACCTTAGGAGTCTTCCTGGGCTCCATCTATGACCACTGCCAAGCAGTCATCCTGCACAGATAGTAAATCCCTGGGTATTTGATCCTGTTGATTTGTGTGAGAATGCCATGATGTGCCTCCGTGCCTGTCCCTTTAAGACATTAGCCAGTGTGTGTATACAGTAAATGGTCTGGGCTGGGTCTGAGTGTTTCAAAACTCATGACCATCCAGACACCGCTTTAATTTGCTCCACTATCCTTTCGATAGTAAAGCAGAGGGAGCTTTAACTAGTACTGTAAATATTTACTTCTAATTTGCTGTTATATTTGAATTAGAGTATTTGTTGTAACTTGCCTTCTTGCAGCTTTGTTTATCCAAATGTGAGCCACCAAGTTTGGTCCAGAACTCCCAGGATTTGGACCAATAGGACACAGGGGACCTTAAAAGGTCTTTAGTTCAAGTGTCTCATGGGAAGGAAAACCGTAGTTCTTCTAGTTTTGAAGGTCGGTGCCTAAACTAACTAATGGGAGCACCAGAACTGTGACTGTCAGCTCCCCTAGCCAACCAGAATGCTAGAAAAACAGACAAATCTCAGAACTGTTAGAGAGACATGGTTCAGTTAGAGTCAGAGTTTGGAGAGTGAGCAGCTCGAGCTATCAAGAGGCTTCTCCAAGGAAGGAGCCTAGGAGAACCGGTTGGGAAAGGCCTGACTTGCATTCCTGCTGTAATTCTTCTGCTTGGGACAGCCTTATTGCAGTAATAAGACTAATTTGAAAAGTGACTTTCAACTGTGGCAGAAAGCTCCGAGATGTTTGGAAGTACAGCTCAAGATTCTGGACCGAAAATAAGCTCTTGTGAAGTGTTCGGCCCAAGAGTTGTGAGAGACTGTTTTTGATGATCGAGAGGTTTGCTCAGTGAACTGACTGCAGTAGCAACTAGTCTGATTCTGTACTGTGAGATAGAAAGGTTAATTCTGTTCCTGTTAATTGTGCTGAATGTTTGTCGCGGGGAAAGGCCTGTTTTTGCCTTTGACCGAATTATTTTGCCAGCTGGAGGCCTTCACAAGCAAACAAACTGAACTTTGCCATAAATGTTTATTCAGCCTTGGGCCTATACCAGTCTCAGCCCAAGCCAACCATTCCTGCACCAGAGACTGTTCTTCAGTGAGAGACTGGCTTGGGGATCCAGCCCCTGTGCAGCAAGAATTCACAGGTTGCAGCCACCTGGAGGGAAAGGCCATGAAGCGGAGGCATGGTGTGCTGGCCCAGCATCCCTACGCTCCTCGATGATCAGCAGCAGGTCTTCATATCGTCAGGTCCATTCCAACTAACTGGTGTCATTAGTAAACTTCAGGATAGCTCCCTGCAACCTTTCTTCTAATCATTTTATGGTACCATCTGATTGCTTCAGTGTTCCATAGGCTTACAAAGGACTGGGCTAACCAGCCAGGATTACAAATAACCAAAGTATTGTTTGCGCTTGTTAACTGCCTTTTTCTTTCCATCAAGGGCCCAACAACGGGCCCCAACAACAGCTGCAATGCCTGCCACCCCCGAGCACCATTTCTGGTCAGCCAGCATGACATTCTGGGTACCCAGTGTTGTCAGACTCTTTATTTTGGGACTAAAGTGCATGCATTGTATAGTAATCTGAATCAAATCAGTATAGTAATCATTCTTCTAAATTCATGCCCCTTCCTTGTTCACGACCTCTTAATAAATCTGATTTGTTGTTTCATGTTTAGCCTGGCCTGTGAGCATATTCTTAGTAGGTTTACAGTATTGAAGGTGTATGTTTGCCTGCTAACACTGCCTTTACAGGGTGTATCAGGGAATTTACTGAAGGCCAGACCCTGGTGGTAAGTGCAAAGGGTGTGTGCATATCATTATTGTTTATTGCTGAGTGTGTGTCAGCCACTGCAGAGGGTTATTTCTTGTTACAAGGTACTGGGTCACTAGGTGGGCTTGTGGGTTGTTATAAACATCCCAGATGGCAATACCTGGATAGGTAGATACCCCCACTATCGTTACTCTGGGTGGAGGCACCATAATATCGATTCCAGACCCTCAGCCTGTGGTCAGAAATACAGGCAGGTGTATTAACCCTAGAAACAGTGCCACCTAGAGGTTGCATCTTTGGAGGCACCACTGGGATTAGCACCCCCTAGTGGCCAAAATATGAAATTGCAGTTAATTGTAAATTTAGTGCCAAATTTGAAATGGAGGACCTCGCTACAGCTAAACTTAAAATTTCCCCTTACAAAATGTTCATGCACTGTATGTTGGGGTAGAGTGAGGCAGAGGGGTTTAACCTACATACATAAGTACATAAGAAAGGCCTGCTCCAAATCCAGAACAAGTAGTGACACGCTAGATCTAAAAATCCTGTCTCTCACCCTGGATGAAGTAATTCACCCCTTGCAAAAATTCTTAATCTGTCACTTTGCCAAAGTCAATTTCCCAACAAATGGAAATCTGCCATAGTTACGCCAGTGCACAAAGGGGGGGACAAAACCTCAACAGGAAACTATCGACCAATATCACTCCTCCCTCTCCAAAGCACTTGAACGAATAGTGGCAGACCAACTCTCTGATTACCTGGACAAATACAATCTACTCTGTAATCAACAGCACGGCTTTAGGAAAGGACATAGTACAACAACAGCCTTACTTGATTTCTCTGGAGAAGTCCACTCAGCCCTGGACAAAGGGTGCCAGACAGGTGCAGTCTTTATCGATCTTACAAAAGCTTTCGACACAGTCCATCATGGCCTACTTACCTCCCTACTTTCTAGCCTAGGCCTGGCCGAAGGTCATTGTGCTTGGGTAAAAAGTTACCTGTCCAATCGGTCACAGGCTGTAAAAATCTCTAATGAACTCTCCGACTTCAAACCAGTTCTCTCGGGTGTACCACAGGGATCAATTCTTGGACCGCTCCTCTTTAGCCTGTTCCTTAACTCCTCCCAGATATCTGCCAGCAGAAAATAATCTTATACGCTGATGATACTGTAATTCTCTTCCCACAAGGATCCAAACTCCCTACGAAAAAGCCTGCAACTTGCTTTCTCTAGTGTTGAAAGGTGGTTCCTGGATAGTAAACTTGTGCTAAACCACACAAAACAAAAGCCATGTTCTTCTCCAATCACCAAACAAAAATAGGCATACTCCACTCACCATACAAACCTCTGCTGGAATTACACTGGACCAAGTAAATACTTTCAAATACCTTGGCATCACTTTTGACCAAGGGCTCACCTTTGCAACCCACATTGACAACACTCGAAAACAGTGAACCAAGCCTTGGAATACTATTCCGTAACGTCAATTTCTAAATCAAGCGGCATTGAGAATAACTATACAGAGTTCCATAATCTCAATCATTGACTATGGCCTTATTATTTATGGCTCAGCTACCTCCACTGCTCTAAAGTATCTCAATCACTCTAAATAAGGCCTGCCGGCTCCTCCACGAGGCTCAAGGACTGACTCACACGGATGATCTGTACTATGAATCAGGCTGGTTGAACCTATCAAATCGTCTTATTTATCTCACCTGCACAATGGCAAAAAAATCTATCTTGGGACTGACTCCATTACATATTCAAAACCTACTCCAACTGAATCCTGGCTCATGACCCTCCACCAGATCTGAACGCCAACCTTTCCTGGTTCTGAGATGCCGGACTGCACAGGGACATAGATCTTTCGCATACAGGGCCCCGACATGGTTCAATGCGCTTAGTCTACCTACTCTATCCTCAACCTCACTTGAAGCTTTCAAATCCATGCTCTATGCCCACCTCACCACCACTAGCAACTGTGATTGTGCTAGATAAAGACTACTACTCCTCATGTCCATCCTCACATCTGAGGCCTCTTCCTCCCTGACTAATGAACCTCTGGTACCTCTACTACTTCCTGTCTCCCACCCAAACTCACTCCCCTTTTTTCCTGTCCCTCTCACTTACTCTCCGCTCACCACCTTTCCTCCTCTCTAGCCTCCTTTGGCCCTAATGATCACCCTCTCCTGGAGTTTCCTTAACCTCGAAATTGTCTACTCGCTTGAACCTGTTATAGCTTTTTTTTCCATGAAACTTAAAAACATTACTGCCTTAAACTGTTAATAGCAAATTTATGATGTAACTTTCCTGTCTGGTTTTACCTGTAATGTGTATCATGCTTTGTTAAATGTTCTTTGTGACGTGGAACCTTTGTAAAAGAGCCCTGGCTCAAAGGTATTAATTCCTAGACTAATAAACTAAACTAAACCTCCACTATGCTTTAATATTGTTGGATATCCCATTAGGGACCACTAATGCTATTATAGAGGAGGTTGTGAGAAAGGTTAAGTGTTTGAGAAAAATGTCCATGGGGGGGCAGAATGCTGACCTGTTTGATCACACAGTGATGGCTGTGATTGAGTAGTACTCCTATCGACCCTGAGACTGTACCCCCCATTATTATGCCAGAGGGATCCCAGGTGGGGTGGAGGGTAATCCATATGCTTAGTGGAGCTTCTTTTCCTGGGGGGTCACCCAAAGTTGAGGGATTCGGGGAAAAGTTGGAGTAACTGTTAGCAGCTGAGGGACAGACCTTTGAGGACTTGAAGAAGAGCATAGAGAATGGGGGGGGCTACTCCAGTGAATTCTTCTCTGTCTCCTACACCCCTGTCTATGCTGTCTCCCATTGCAGTGCCACCCATAGTGGTACCCTCTGTGAATCTGGTCTTTTATTGCAGGCTCCGACTATTTTCAGGCACTGCTCCCACCCCTGTGGGGGAAGATGATTTAGAGACTTGGTTGGGGTATGCTAACCTCCTTGTTCAAGAATGGCAATGCTCGGACGGTTAGAAGCATAAGAGACTCATAGAGAATTTAAGGGGCCCTGCACTTGAAGCAATCAGGTTCTTCCAGTCCACCAATCTAGAGGCCTCTGCTGCTGAGTACCTGTCTGCCTTAGAAGGAGTGTTTGGTAGTACTGAGTCAGGGAGGACTTGATGTGGAAGTTCAAATCCATTAAGCACTGGAAGAATGAGCAGTTGTCTGCCTACGTGACTCAAGTAGAGAGGGTCCTACAGAGAGCACACTGAAAAGGGGGCATACTGGCTAGTGAGCTAAACTGAGTGAGATTAGAATATGTTCCAAAGTCATCTTGCTATTCAGGTGTGCGTATGTTAAAGTTTAAGTTTCAGGATTGCATGGATAATCCCTCTGAATACTGTTGGCTAATGAAAGAAATTTGGGAAGCTGACACCAAAGATGATTGCTGGGACACATATGCCAGTGTTGCACAAACTGCCCCTGAGAAACCCAGTGAGAGAGAGACTGTCCTTGAGTCTCAGCAAATCAGTGAACTACTAAAAGAACTCAAAGAGTTGAGAGCCAGCAACCAAACCATTGCTGAAATAACAAAAACCCACCTCACCTGCACTTCTAATGCTGAGGCTACTTGAGAGGCTCAGCCCACCCCGAAATGGGCCTGCACCCATGCTATTGAACCCTGATCTGACAGTAATGTAGCAGGAGAGATGAGGGAGTTGTGAGCTATGGTTTGAGACCTTATTCACACGTCTTGACCATCTGCACCCTGGAGAAATTCTGGTGGAGCAGAGTCTGAGTCCAGACCCAAGGAAGAGTACAGGTCCCCCTCTCCTTATGTTCATAATCCGCGAGAAGATTCTGCTTGGCATACTGAACCCAGAATGCAAGTGTTTTGTTACCGGTGTGGGGAAGATGGACACACCAAAAAGGTCTTGCCATGCTTCAGAGAATCTGTGTCGAGTAACTACCAAATTGCTCAATCAGGTTTGACAAAGCAACGTAAAGCCGCAGCATGGGCCATCACGCAAGTCTTTTTCCTCTAAGGCCATTGTGAAAAAACCTGCTAAGCCTGCCCCTCCAGACTGGTCAGAGGTGATGGGCCCTTCTATGGAGATCACAGTGCACATTAATGGTATCCCAGCCTGAGCTGTACTGGACAGTGGATCTCAGGTCACTATAATATTTAAAGACTGGTATGACAAACACATGTCAGACCACTAGCTGCAACCCCTCAAAGGACTGCATGTATGGGGTTTAAGTGATAAATCTTACCCTTACCTTAGCTATTTATGGATATGGCTATCTTTTCCTTCCACTGTTGCTGGCATGGATGAGCCTGTGGAGACCCTGACTTTGGTATCCTACCAACCGGCTTATATAATGGATTTCCATTGCTAATTGGTACTAATTCTCATATGTTTGGACAGTTAGCTCAGCTGTGTCAGGAGAGACAAGGCCAAAGAACTGGGCAAGCATTACACATTCATGCTATGGTGTGGAGAGCATATGAAATGCAGATGCAGGCTAAGGAGGCTGACAAGGATGAGCCCATGGGAGTTGTATGGAAGAAAGACCCAGTGCCTCTTGTTTTGCCCCCAAATGCTCAGTGTAGTGTCAGCGGTGAAGTGTGGATGAAAAAGTATGTGACCAACAAGATCCTTATGCTGGACACCCCAGAAGAAGGAAAGTTGCCTAATGGGCTCTTAGCCAAATTTAGTATACTGCCTCCCCATGCTCATGCATATGCCCAGAGGGTGGTGGTTCAAATTCAAAATGTGTCCAATCGAGATAGTAAAGTCAACCAAGATTGTACCCTGGCTATGGTATATTGTGCAGATACTGCAGTGTTACCAAGCAAGCACTGTAACTAGGAGGATGACAAAGTAACTCACGACTTGTTCAATTGTGGAGAGTCCCCATTCCTGAAGAGTGGAAGGATAAAGTTAGTTGCAAGTTGGCACTGCGGAGTAAAGTGTTTTCATTAAAAGAATGGGATGCCAGATGCATCACTGGTGCTGAACACCATATCAGGCTCCATGACAATAGGCCATTTTGAGAGATGTCCCACAGACTGGCACCTGCCAACACTGATGATGTTCGATGCCACATCCAGGAGAGGTTATCAACCAGAATTATCCAGGAATCTCGTAGGCCTTATGCATCCCCATTGTGGTGATCCAAAAGAAAAATGGTTCAGTGAGTATGTGTGTGGATTACAGGATCCTTAACCGAAGGACCATACCAGACCAATATACAATGCCTAGCATCCAGGATGCCCTCGATTGTCTTAATGGGAGCCAGTGTTTTTCCATCTTAGATATCAGAAGCGGGTACTACCAAATCCCAATGGCGTCAGAGGATAGAGAAAAAAACTGCATTTATCTGTCCCCTGGACTTCTACAAATTCTTGCGCATGCTCCAGGGCATATCTGGAGCACCAGCCACTTTCCAAAGACTAATGGAGTGAGCTGTAGGAGATATGAACCTACTTGAATGGTTAGTTTATTTGGACAATGTCGTTGTGTTTGGCAAAATGCTTGAAAAGCATGAGGCTCATTTGTTCAAGGTCCTGGACCAGTTAGAAGATTTCAGATTAATATTGTCCATCAACAAGTGCCAGTTTTTCCAGAAATCTATAAAGTATGTAGGCCACATTGTATCTGCTGAAGGTATTCAAACGGACCCGAGCAAGGTAGAAGACTTAGCTGCCTGGCCACAGCCTAACAATCTTAAAGAAGTGCAAGGATTTCTAGGTTTCTGTGGATACTATTGGTGCTTTGTAAAAGATTACACCAAAGTAATTTGCCCACTGCTAAATCTGACCCAAGGGTATCCACCTACCAATTGGAAGTACAAAAAAGAGTACTGTAAAAGAAGGGGATAAAGCCTACTTTAAGACTAATGAATCATTCGGGGCCAGGTGGACCCCTGATAGCGATACAGCTTTCTACAACATTATTCATCAGCTTACACATGCCCCAGTATTCACCTATGCAGACCCAACTAAACCATGTGTTCTGCATACAGATGCCAGTCTAAGTGGACTTGGAGCTGTGCTTTAAAAGGAGTATGAGGAAGGACTATGTCCAGTGGCATTCATTAGTAGAAGCTTGACACCATCTGAGAAAAACTATCCTGTACATAAACTTGAATTTCTTGCTTTGAAATGGGCACTAGTTGACCAGTTTCATGAATATCTATATGGCACCAAAATCCTGGTAAAAACAGACAATAACCCTCTCACGTACGTTCAAACCTCAGCCAAGTTAGATGCCATCGGGCATAGGTGGTTGTCAGCCCTTTTAACTTATGATTACTCCGTGAAGTACTATCCAGGCCTCAGTCACATTGATGCTGATGTTCTATCTAGAAGGCCTGTACCAAATTCTGAGTGGGTGAGAACGTCCGAAAAATCCATGAAGGCCTTATGCCACAAGTTTGACAAAGATGAACACCTGTCTTCTGAAACTGTAGATTGCCTATTCAATTGTCTGAGGCCTCCAGAAACCCATGTTCCTGTAGCCTACTATAACTTTGCAGCCTTGGATCTGAGCACCCTGCCCCAACTCACTCCAGCAGACATTCAAAGGGAGCAGTATCATGACCCTATGACCAAACTTGTGCTGAATGCCATAAACACTTGAAAAAATGTTTCAAAGCTACGGTCCAAAGATCAGAGAACTGCTTTGCTGTTCAGAGAGGGACTTAGACTCAAGCTGCGAAATGAGCTATTTTACAGAGAGAGACCACATATGGACAAGGCCAAGTCATTAAACAGCAATTAGTGTTGCCTTCTACATTTAAACGTGTGGTCCTAAGAGCACTCCATGACCACATGGGACACTTGGGTTGCAAGAGAAATTTGGATTTAACCCATGCCCATTTCTATTGGCCCAAGATGGGTGAGACATTGATCAGTATATCAAAATGTGTAGTTGATGCCTTCAAAGAAAAGCCCAGCCACAGAGAGCTGTGCCCCTGGTTAACATTGCCACTAATGCACCCATGGAGCTTGTATGTATTGACTTTTTAAGCTTGGAGCCGGATGCAAAAACCATTAGCAATGTGCTTGTCATGACAGACCACTTCACTCATTATGCACAGGCCTATCCAACAAAGGACCAGAAAGCAGCCACCATAGCCAAAGTGCTTGTTGTGAAAATTTTCATTCACTACAGTGCCCCACAGCAGATTCATTCTGACCAGGGAAGAGATTTCAAAAGCCAGTTGATCAAAGAGATGCTCTCACTCGGGGGTGTAAGAAAGTCAAGAACCACTCCATATCATCCACAAGCAGATCTGTAGCCCAAAAGATTTAATGGAACATTGTTGGACATGTGGGGCACACTTCACCTCAAGGACAAGTCAAGATGCAGTCAGCAAATAAGTACTTTGGTGCACACATACAATTGTACTTGTAACGATGCAATCAGATTTTCCCCATATAAATTAATGTTTGGTCGAGAAGCATGGTTACCTATTGACATTTGTTTTGACGTATCACCAGATGGAATCCAAGCAGAAAATTATCTACAGTATGTACAAAAACTCAAAGTTCAGCTTAATCATGCCTATCAGCTTGTTCACACAATGGCTGCAAAGAAAAACTTAGCCAACAAAGAGAGACATGATAAATGTGCTAGGGCTCAGGAGCTACAACCTGGAGATTGGGTATTACTGAGAAATTTGGGTTTTCAAGGGAAACACAAGATAGCTGACCAGTGGAGTGACATCTCATAAGCAAGTTGGATGATCTGCCTGTCTACAAAGTTCATCCAGAGAATGACCCACAGGCTGTAAAGACAATGCACCAGAATCATCTTTTGCCCATTGGACACATTATTATAGACTCTGCACCTCAGGCCAATGTCCCCATTGGGCCTGCTACCAGATTTGCTGCTCAAAGGAAACAATCAAATCATTCTTCTGCTGTTCTTCAGCCAAAGCCTTCAATAAGTAATGCTATCTTTAATGATGACAATCATTTGGAGTCCGATGAAAGTGAATATGGGCCTACATATTATCCTTCTTTCGAGCTAGCTCAGTTGTTCCAAGGCAACCCTTTGTGCAACATGGGAGTCAGTGCTGATCATCACGAAGTATCAGATAATCTTGCACTCTCAACCACTCCAGTACCATCTGATAGTGAGGTGCAAAGTATAACTTCAGAAGCAGCTGACTCTTTATGTCTTGTGGAACTTTCTGAGACTGAAGTAGCAAGCCCTGACCAAGAAAGTGAGAGCCAAAATAGTGAACTGTCACTTGAAGCTGAGAAATCTGGATTTAGTGCATCCAACCTCAACTCAGAAAGTGTTTCTAATCCTGAAAGGGTTAACAATGTATTAGATGATTTGAATTGTGTTGAAATACCCCTCAATGATGAACCAGGGTCTATGGAATGAGCAAATTCAAGTACTAGTATAGAAAGAAGTACTTCTTTAAATTCTGAACAAACAGTAAGTGCAATGGCACCCCTTCCTGCAGAAGCTTTGTGTTGCTGGACAACAAGATGGGAGTCACAAACACAAATGTTGATGTTGAAATGACAGCCTGTGCCTGCTACATCCAGAAAATCTGGAAGAGTTGTTAAACCTGTAGTATGCCTTACTTATGATTTCCCAGGAAAGCTCTAGACCTTCCTATGAATGTGGTCCATATAGGGGTTTACATTTCAGCCAAATTTCCTTCCTAAAATAGGTTACACCGCAGCCTCTAAGTTAGTAATAAAGCCCTCCAATCAGTATTTTAGGAGTCCCTCTACCAGAAGCCCAAAGTTAGTTGACAGGGTCAGAACCTCATCCTTCTGGGTTAGTGTGCAAATAGTGGTACAGACAAGAATAATGTGTATAACTACCTGAGAAAGAATGCAAATACAAAGTAAAGGGTTTAAAAGGAAAATGCAAAATGTTTAAGTAATGCCATTGTCTATGAAAAATATATGGAAAATATCAGTTATGAGTGAAACATGCTCATTATTATTTTTCAAACAAAAATGTATTTGTAAATTTTACATGTAAGAAGACATATGTCAATCTGTGTTTTCATCCATTGATATAAACGCACAACATTGCAACAAATATAATACATCTATAATATAAATGTATACCTCCAACCCTCCCCCAAGGTATTTGTAATGACAGTCACATGGGGCATCAAAAAATTCCTTTTATCAAGGAACAAAAGGGGATACAGCAAGGAATATCGCCAAGTATATAACTTTAGAAACAATGTCAAGTAAAAGCCCAGAACAAAGTGCTATGTTATTCTCCGTATAGGCGGTAATAATGCCTGCATCTCCTGCCATGATGTGGCATACAGATAATCTGTGTTATGGTTAAGATCATATATTAATTTTTCATGTAGTAAGGTTGACTTGAAAGTCACCCACCATTTAGGCTTATTTAAAGTAGGAAGCTCAGAGTCTTTCCAATGCTCTAAAATTAATCTTTTGGTGAACATGGTAGCTAACATAAAAACATTACTTTGTGATAAATCCCATTCAAAATTTAATAAGTTATTAAAAAAGAAAGTATTCATGTCAAGCTCAGTATGTAATCCTATCACTTTACCCAACAATTGTTGTGCCAATTACCACCATTGCTTTACCTTAAGACATTGCCATAAACAATGGGTTAATGTACCCTTTTCCCCACAGTTGTGTCAACATAACTGAGAATATTCTTTGTTTATTTTGGCAGTCTGTGAAGGTGTCATATATGCTCTGTCCATAATATCCCTTTGGATAGATTTGTTCTTAGCAGACACATATCATTTGTTATTATGGAATCTTATCTGCTCCCATTGGTTATACGTTAGTATGGTATCAGCTTCTTTAGCCCATCTCTGATTTAATTTATTATACCCCAAACTCCTTTTACTCATAATAATGTTATAAAATCAAGTTATAATTTTAATGGTCCCTTTAGTATATAAAGCAGTCTGTGATTTGACTAGGTTGGAAGTTTGGATTTCTTGTCACTAAAAATGTTTTTTATTCGGTGAAATTTTTTAATTAGAATATAATACATCAAGGGATTGTCTTTTATTGTGTTAAACTGAAGGGTCATTTAATAGGGGAGAAGGACCTGTGCATTTATAAGGATATCATTCCATTTATTAAGGTTGTTTTGACGTAAAAAATTAAAGTTAAAGCACTTTCCAACTGGGCCTCATACTCTAATGTTAGAATTAATAGGGAGATATAACCAAGGAATTTGCAGCATCACAGCGTTTCTTTAGTATTTTTTAATTAAGTTGAACCAAGATTATAGAAAATGGAATTTTGAGTTCAAAAGAGTTAGATCGATAAAAATATTCTGTAATGGTTCTTCAGGCAGTATAGGATATATAATTTTCTGGTATAATTGATTATCTCTATCTGGAAAGAAGGACTATTGATATAATATGGCCAAAATATGCACTTGTGCATATGTCTCTATGTCTGGACTACCTAATCTGCCTTTGTCTCTAAGAGAGGTTACTATATTCTAGGCTATCCTGGGCATCCCACCCCTCCATAGGAATTTGGTAAAGATCATTCTGACATCCTGAAACCAACTTTGGGGGTGGGATGCCCAGGATACTGAATGACAAACATAAAATGTAGAAGGGCTAAGATTTTTAAGATGTCTATTCTACCCCATATAGAGAGTGTTAAATTATTCCAGTTATGTAGAAGGACTGCAACTTTGTGTTTAGCATTGTCATAATTTATTTTAATGTTTTTTGTTTGACCTGTTGTTACTTGGATCCCCAAGTACTTAACCTGATTTTGAACCCGAAAACCTTGTACAAAATTTTGAGTATCTAGAGGTTTATGTTTGGTCAGCTTCATTATAACTGATTTATTTTTATTAACTAAATTACAAGAAAAGTCTGCGTATAATTGTACCAACTTAAGAAAAGCTGGCAACGATGTTTGTATATTTTTAATTATGAACATGACATCATCAGCAAAAATGCTTGACTTAATGTGTTCAGATCCCACCACAGCACCCTTTATCAAATTATTGTTCCTTATAGTCTGTAAAAAGGGTTCAAGGGCCAAGATAAATACCATGGGGAGATAGTGGACATCTCTGTTGAAGGCCATTTAACATATTAAATTGTTCAGTCAAAAATCTATTAATTCATACCACGCCGGCGACCCATGTTCGGGAACGAGCACGGACCGCCAGGGGTCAGCTGGGGAAGAGAAGGACTGAGCGCCCAACGGGTGCTCTCCTTCTCTGGGGGGGTCAACCTGCAAGCTCCCGCCGCAATACCACCTCCTGGGGGAGCTCAGGAGGTAGGTGCGGTAGAGGGAGGTAGCAGCGTAGGTCCCGGGACAGACGTCGGCAGAGGGGCAGAGCAAGAGGTGCGTCTCATTGCGCCTCCTTGCTCATTGGCCCTCACTGCATACCAGCACTGGGGGGAAGAAAACAGAGGAAAATCACCCTCTCCTCACCTAGGTGACGACTCCTCACTGCATGCCCTCGGATCATCGAGGCAGACTCTGCTGCACAGTGTCCACAATCAATGGTCAGGGGCTCCCTCCACCCCACCAGGGGGTAATCCGGCAATCAAGGATATATATGGACCAGGTGCTCTAGGGGCAGACTCCAGTGTGAAGAAGGATAGCACAACAGAGGAAGTCCGATTGAGTGGTGAGAGGGGGCTGTAGGAGGGATAAATACTACATAAAAAAAAATCTATTAATTTGGAATCTATCTTATTTTTGTAGAATTTATTAATGAGAATCGATAATTCTTGAGGAAACCCCACTTTTTTCAGTATATTAATCATATATACTTGGTTCAGAAGATCAAAAGCTTTAGTGGCATCAACAGAGATGGCATAAAAAATATCTTGTTTATATTTCATATTAGTATTTAATAACTGAATAAGGGCCTGAATTATCCTATTCACTTGATAAAGGTTAGGCTGTTGGTTAACTAGGATCTGCAGCTTATCCGTTAGGTAGGGAAATGAGCAGACTGGGTGGGCCAAGTGGTCCTTATCTGCCATCAAATTCTATGTTTCTATGTTATTCCTTATCATAAATCTTTATTGGTCTTGATGGATTAAAAGAGGGAACTGTGGTCCAATCTAAGCATTAACAAGTTTGGCTATCAATTTATAATCCGAATTTAATATGGCTATGGGTCTATAGCTGTCAATAGACTCTGGGGGTTTATCATCTTTTAGTATTAATATTATTTCTAGGGACATGGATATGTTGTTCATCCACACTCATTGGCAGTATCCTTGCCGCTTTAAATCTTGCCGGAAGGTCTTCAAGCTTGCTCCTCCCACCCACCCGGGTGGTATAACTCTCGGCTCCGCCCCATGACGCCAGATCTTCCTTACCGCTTGGAAGCTCAGGTTCCTCCTTAACGCTCTGCGTTGTGACTGGTTCCTATTTCTCCGCTTATGGATTCAAAGATAAAATTTTGCAAAAGACTTCAGTCTTCTATCCCTCGCGGCTGCGATGGACAAATCGACTCCGGTTTCGGAGATGCCCATGCGGGCGAAAGATGTCTCGGACGGATCCACACTCCGTGTGTCTACTGTAGGCCTTGAGCACGACCCGCGGGCTTGCGACCTGTGCTCATCTTTCTCGGCCTCGTCCTCGAAGACCGTGCTGCCCGATTGCAACTGGGCACGTCCGAGCGTTTCCCTCGGTGAAGTCAAGAGCCCGGTTGAGTGGTGTGTCAGCGGTGGCTCTCCAGCGGATCAGCTCGAAGCGGATGGTCGCCCTCGAGAGAGGCCCGCGGGCGTATCTTCCTCGGTCGCGGCATTTATCCGCTCTCTCTGGGTTCTTCCTACACGGCTTCTTTTAGGAGCTTTGTCTGTCCTCTCCACTAAAGGAGAAGGGCCTGCGTCTGCTGGACCTTATTCTCGGTCCAAAAGAGGGACAGGGTAGAATCCTCCGTCCGACGCCTCTGGGAGCGGGAAAGGTCCCTCTCCCGGCCGCCGACCGTCGGCTTCGCCGACTGCTCGGCTTCGCCACTGGCCTCCACGGTGTCCCCGGTCAGGTCAGTTGACCGAGACTCCCACCGATGAAGTCGAGATTTTCTCGACCCATTGAATGGGCTGTAGCCTTTAGCAGCCGAATTCCCCTCTCCCGGTTCCCCGGGAGGAGTTGAGGATCCCGTGGGCTCGCCTGTGCCTCGGTTCCGAGCCCTCGGATGGACCATCCGAGCGAAGGAGTGCGGTTCCGGCCGACACTCCCGCACCGACCCGGAAATTCCGGGACTCTCGGTCGGTCTGGACCTCTTCCAGCGGTCCCAGCGATCCCACTGTCATAAGCGGTCTCGGTCTCGCGGCACCTTGTTAAGCGTCACCGCTGGTGCCGTCCTCCTCCTCGGATGAGGAGGCCGGCGTAAATTCGTCGATGGTGCGAGACCTTATGTCAACAGCTCCTCCTGGCCGGGAATAAGCCGACTCCGGCGCCTTCCCGCCATTAAGTGGCTGTCACGGGCGGCCGACACAACCATCGACTTATCAGGAGCCTATACCCAGGCCAGTTGTTCGGCCAAAACCAGCTGCTCCACCGATTCGGTGGAACCTCCGCCTCCACAGCCACCATTGGGGCTCCGACCAAGGATTCTCGGTCGGCTAAGGTCTACCCATCGGCTGTCAGTTACCCTCACTCCCGACCGACCTCGGCAGGTGAAGGTGGCTCAGGCCAGAGGCAGCTCTTCGAGGACTCTTCCGAGTCCGAAGATGATTCCTCCTTTTCTCCAAGCGACTGGACTTGGTCTTCAGGAGGTCAGTCAATGGGACGATAGCCCGTCGTCCTTCCTAGGACTCACCGGCTCATCTCGGAGTCTACCGGGATGGAGCTCGAACCCGTTTCCAAACGGGCCAGGTATCCCCTCACGGAGATTCTGGACCGAGGGGATTCTCCGACCGAGGCCTTTCCGGTGGCCGAGGCCATAGTGGGTCCGGCACTGGAACTTTGGCAGCGCCCTGCTTCCTGCCCTGCGCCTTCGGCCAGGATGGCCAGGAAGTATGCGGTCCCTACCGGTTCCTTGTCCGGTTTTTCGGAACACCCCTCTGCTGAGGGGTTGGTTACCGACAGCGTTTTCAGCCGCCCGGCTGCGCCAGGATGTGGACAAACCTCCTGACAAGGAGTCAGAAAATTGGACTATGTCGGGCGAAAAGTCACGCTCGTCCTCTCTCGGCCTTCCAGGCCAGTTCGGCCGTCCTCATGGCACATTTTCCCATGCCCTGTTGGGCTCCCTGGATGAGGTCATCCCTCATCTTCCCGCTGATCTGCAGACTACGGTTAAGCAGGTGCGGGACCAGGGCAGAGGCAGTGGCCAAACAGCAGCTCCAGACTGCTTTGGATATAGGGGACTCATGTGCCAGATCGGTGGCGGCCGCAGTGGCTATGCATCGGCGGGCTTGGCTGAGGATATCCACCTTTACTGGATACCCAGCACAAGTTGACGGATGTTCCTTTGGGACTGACCTCTTCGGCCCTGGGGTGGAAGGTCACCTGCAGAGGATCGAGAAGTCCAATGCCACCTTGGACTCAGTCTCTTCGCTCAGAAGGACAAGGCGCAAACCACAGCCTAAGCCCTTTGGTCCTTCTGGCCTCGGCGCCCGGCCCAGCAATGTCAGGGGCCAGCAGGCTCGGCCTTGGCATCCCAAACCCAAGCCGCGGCTTCCTCTAACAGGAGGCAGGAAGGGCCCAGGAGGTCCCTCGGCGGTCCCTCCTCCAAGCCTGCCCAGTGGACGGGCTGAGGGGTGTCGCCCCCATCCCGTCACCTTACCCCTGGGTCCCCCCGTGGGGGGACGGCTCCGGCACTTCCGTTCCGCCTGGTCCGCTGTTACCACGGACAGGTGGGTCTTGGAGGTGGTGGGAAGAGGCCTGCCTCTGGAATTCGAGCAGGCACCACCCTTCAGAGCCGTCGCCCCTCGGGGGGCTTCGGGTTCCCCAGCCTCACTGGTGGCTCGTCGAGCCGACATCGCTCTCCTCCTCCAGAAGGAGGTGGTAAGAGAGGTGGTGGACCCTCCTTCAGACCCAGGGTTTGTGTCCAGGTACTTCCTGGTTCCGAAACGGACGGGGGGCTGGCGCCCCATTCTCGACCTACACGACCTAAACAAGTTCCTAAGGTCTCGAACCTTCAGGATGGTCACTCTGGCTCAGATAATACCATCCTTGGAAGCGGCGTGTGGTTCTGCTCTCTGGACTTGCAGGGCCAGCGTTTTACGTCCCTATCCGTCCGTCTCACCAGAGATTCTCCGCTTCCGGCGGAAGGATCCTCTTGAGTTCAAGCCATGCCCTTCGGCTTGTCTCCAGCTCCCAGGGTCTTCACCAAATGCATGGCAGTGGTGACAGCATTCCTCTAGGCGCCGGGGTCCGGGTGTACCCTTACCTGGATGACTGGCTGATAGCAGCTCCCTCCAGGAAGGAGGCGGAGTGGTCCAGAGATCTGGCCCTCCAGGTCTGCTCTCAACTGGGCCTCCTTATCACGAGGCCAAGTCGGAACTCGAGCCAAGCAGGTGATTCTATTCATCGGGCGCGCTTCGACTCTCTTGAGCCAGGCGCGGCTCCCGGCGGACAGGGCGAGGTTCTTTCCTCCTTTGCCCGATCATTTCTGGTTGGGCAATTGCGCCTGCGGGACTTCCTGCGCCTCCTGGGTCTCATGGCGGCCTGCACCAGCGTGGTCCGTTGGGCCCGCTGGAACATCGTCCCCTTCAGTGGGGACTGGCCAGCCAGTGGTCTGACAACTGCGATCCCTTGGACAGCTTGTGTCCGGTGACACAGGGGATGTGAGCAGCTCTCAGTGGTGGACCGCTCCAGATCATTTGCAGGAGGGCATCCCGTTCGTCCGCCCGAGCCGAGCGGTCTCTCTATCGACCGATGCCTCTCTGATGGGTTGGGGTGCCCATCTGGGGAACACCGGGCTCATGGCCTCTGGTCCCAGCGGGGAGTCGATGCCACATCAACCTGCTGGAGCTCGAGCGGTCCGCCTAGCTCTCACCGCCTTTGCTCCGTTCCTCCGGGTCAAGTGGTCCGAGTCAGGCGGACAATACCGACCATGTACTATCTGAACCGCCAGGGCGGGCCGCTCCATGCTTCTATGCAAGGAGCTCTCCGCATTTGGTCACTCGTCGCAGGCCTGGAGGTGGATCTCCTAGCCATTCACGTGGCAGGAGCCTCCAACACCCTGGCCGATGCCCTGAGCCGGATAGGGGCTGCATCTCACGAGTGGTCTCTCCTGCCGGAGGTAGTACAGCATCTGTTCTCCCTTTGGGGCACACCTCAGGTGGACCTGTTTGCCTCCATGGAGAACGCGAAGCTGAGTCTGTTCCATGCCCGCCCCCCTCAGCAGGGCTCGCTGCAGGGGGATGCCTTCTCGAGGCAATGGACCCCGGGCCTCTTTTACGCCTTTCCCCCATTTCCCTTGATCCACAAGGTGCTTCTCAAGGCGAGGAGGGACAAGGCGCAGGTGATTCTGATAGCCCCAGACTGGCCTCGCCAGTTCTGGTACCCAGATCTCCTCAGTCTCAGCTCCAGGACTCCGCGGCAGCTTCCAGCTCGCCCGGACCTGCTCTCAGTCAATCAGGGAAGGTGTTCCATCCGGACCTTCAATCCTGCACCTGATGGCCTGGTTCCTGGCGGCTAGAGTTCCAGGCCTTGGGTCTTTCCGGACGAGGTCCTCAATGTAGTTGAGGCGTCCCGTAGAGTCGACCAGAAAATGCTATGCCTTCAAATGGAAAGGTTTTCCATTTGGTGTCAGGAACAAGGCTTGGACCCTTCCTCCTGTTCCTTGGCAAGCATCTTGGACTATTTATGGTCCCTTTCTAGTCAGAGGCTTAGGTCGACGACCTAAGGGTGCACCTGGCAGCCATCTCTGCTTACGGTACGGGGCCAGGAAGCAGTCGGTGGCGCAGGAGAAGGTGGTCTGGCGCTTTTCAAAGGCCTTGATCACATTCCCCTCAGTCACGGGAACCCCGCCTCCGTGGGATCTACTGCTGGTACTGGCAAAGCTCATGGGCAAGCCATTCGAACCTATGCACAGGTGTGCTCTCTCTCACCTGTCGTGGAAGACCGCCTTCTTGGTGGCTATCACGTCAGCCAGAAGGATGGGAGAGCTCCAGGCGCTTTCCATCGAGCCTCCTTACCTGGTCTTCCACAGGGACAAGGTTGTCCTGCGCCCCCACCCGAAATTCCTTCCGAAGGTGGTGTCGTAGTTTCACCTTAACCAGGTGTTGACTCTGCCGGTGTTCTACCCCAATCACACCTCGGAGGCCGAATATAGGCTCCATACTCTGGACCCTAGAAGGGCGCTCGCTTATTATAAGGGCTGCGGCTGAAACGGAGAGGTTCGCCAGCTGTTTGTCACCCACGCTGAAGCACGATCTGGCAGACCTGCAGCCAAGCGGACGATAAGCAGGTGGGTAACCTCCGCATAGATCTCCGCTTATGTTGGCGGGCATGAGCCTCCCAGAGGGATAAGAGCTCATTCTACCCGCCATACTGCTGCAGCGGTGGCTGCTTCCAGGGACGTCCCTATCCAGGAAATCTGCAGGGCTGCTACCTGAAGTCAGCAAACACCTTCATTACCCACTACCACATCGACCTTGAGTCATGCCGGATGCTGGTTTTGGGGCCTCGGTTCTCAGTCTCTTTTCCCAAGTAAGTATATGGGGTGTGCGTTCTTGCCTCCTCCTCCCGGAGAACTGCTAGGAGTCTGCCAATGAGTGTGGATGAACAACATATCCATGTCCCTAGAAATACAGGTTACTCACCTGTAACAGGAGTTCTAGGAATGGTATATGTTGTTCATCCACGACCCGACCCTCCCGGCCTCGGCGCACAACCTGAGCTTCCAGCGGGCCAGATCTGGCGTCATGGGGCGAGCGAGTTATACCACCCGGGTGGGTGGGAGGAGCAAGCTTGAAGACCTTCCGGCAAGATTTAAAGCGGCAAGGATACTGCCAATGAGTGTGGATGAACTACATATACCATTCCTAGAACTCCTGTTACAGGTGAGTAACCTGTATTTTTGCTCCTTGCATAGAGGGGGGAATATCAAGGTCTGGATTATCCTGAAGTAGTTCTTCTCTCATTTTTAATATCCAAGGAGCTAATTCTTTATAAAAACAGCGGTAGAATCCATTAGTTAAACCAACTAGCCCAGGTGATTTACCACATGGAAGGGTATTAATATTTTCTATCATATGTTGTAGAGTAATAGTGAGAAATTGAAATGGCTTCTTTTGCATTTTGACCATGTCCCAAAAAGTGTTTGGCAGGTTTTAATCTGGTATAAAATTATTATGATACATTTTTTAATATCTTTCAAAAAATGCAGATGCTATTGTTGTATCCGTTGTATTTATTTCCCCTAGGTCATCTTATATAACCATTATTGTATTTCTAAGTTTTTCTTGTCTTAATAACGTAGCTAATAATTTCCTTGATTTATCTGTGTGGTAATATTTATATTTTGAAAAAACATGTGCTTTGTTTAAAGTTTCATGATGAATTAACTGGTCTTTTTTTAGTTTTATGTAAATATAATTCCTCACTATATTTTTATAATTAGATAGGCCTAGAATGTCAAGTTGTTTTAGTCTAGTCTCTATTTCCTCATTTGTTGTTTGTTTTTTTGTTTAGCTAATATAATTTAATGGCAAATGATAACCCCCCTAATGGTAGCCTTAAACGTATCCCATAAAGACAGAGGCCCAGATATTCAAAATGGTTGCTCCATGCACAATAGAGATGCACCAGCGCAAGTACGAAAATGTGCCATTCTGTGATATTCAGCAGGAGGCAACTGCACCGCACAAGTTGCAATGCGCAACAGCGCAATGGTAATGAATGCATGCGCAACCGAAGGGGGAAGAACCATGAATAAATGGCACAGTGCGATATTCAACAGCATGCGCCATGCACAATAGGGGAGCAAGTGGAAATTGCATGATAACAGAAATGATCTAAAATAAAAAGGAACAAGAGAGAGAGGTGCAAGAATGGTACAGGGAAGCCAGAGGTGAGAGCAAGGTGACAGCAACAGGACAGAGGGTAGCAGTGAATGGGACTGGGCAGGAGCAGGACAGGGCACACCTGGGAACAAACAGGAACAGGACAGGAGTGGGGAGCCTGTGCCACTGTACAGGAGAGACAGGGAAGTGCCACAGTGGACTGAGGGCAGTGGCAGTAGGCAGGCCAGCCAAAGGCAGGAGGTGTACCCGGTGCAGGGGGAGCATCACAAAGGACAGCAGGGGGAACGAGATAGCAGCTGCTGGGGGGGCACCAGCCAGGGACATGGCCAGTGCCACCTTCCAGATGGAGGTGGTAATGAGGGGTGTGAGAAGGCAGACAGCAGGGGGGGCACAGCCATGGAAGGGCCCATCGGCGGTATGCCCCAACAGGCAGTACCGAGCCCATACCACCTTCGAGCACTACAGTGACACAGAGATTGTGGGCCAGTACCACCTGAACCGGGTGATCCTGAGGTGGCTCTGTGAGCTATGCAGTGATGAGATGCAGGCACCCACATGACGGAGCCGTGCTCTGTCAGTGGAGACAAAGGTGACAGCTGTCATGTGCCTGCTCACCATGGGTACTTTCCAGAGACCAACAAGGGACACAACAGGCATAACTCAGTCGGCCGCGTCATGCCTACTCACACAATTCCTCAGCGTACTGCTGCCACATGCTGCGGAGTACATCCATTTCCTCAGCACACAGGCAGAGCGCACAGTACACATACAAGAGTTCCACTGGGTAGCACATATGCCTGGCATGCTCGGGGCCATTGACTGCACCCATGTGGCCATCCACATGCCACCTGGCCCGGATGGTGTAGCATACATCAACTGAAAGGTTTATGGAAGCATCAACTGCCAGGTGGTGTGCGATGCCAGGGGGTGCATAACCAATGTCTGTGCCATGCACCCTGGGGGAGCACATGATGCCTTCATCTGGCACCAGTCTGCACTGTGCCACAGGTTCGAGAGTGGGGACATCCCCACTGGCCACCTAGTGGGTGAGTATGCACATCACGCAGGATGACATGGGCATCAGGGGTTGGGGGTGCATAGTCAGAGGTGCCATGGGTACCGGCCTTGACGGCCCATGGCAGAGCGATGTTGATCACCATACTAATGTCCACTCTCTACACACAGGTAACAGTGGCTACCCACTCTGTCCCTGGCTGCTCACACCATACCGGCGCCCCACGACCCCATCGCAGCAAAGGTACAATGAGGCACATGCCACCACATGTAATGTCATAGAGCGGGTGTTTGGGATGCTGAAGACACGTTTCCATTGCCTGGACATGTCTGGTGGTGCCCTACAGTACAGCCCCTCGAAGGCCTGTGGGCTATTCCTGGCCTGTTGCATCCTGCACAACATGGCCGACTGTGGAATAGCAGTAGAGGTCGAAGAGGGGGACAGCGATGGGGACAATGAGGACGCCGGTCCAGACTGTGATGGGCAGCCACCCCTTGGGCTAAGGGACCCCCGCCTGATCCGGATGTCGCTGCTGCACCAGGACTCCATCACAGAGGAGCACTTTGACCAACACAGGTAGGTCACGGGGCCATGTGCAACCACCAATGGCAAGGGCACAAGCCACAAACACACATGGACGAACCCCAGGGGCGCATGGTGGCAAGGGAATTAGCTGAGTGTGGAACTGCACACGCCATCAGGGATGGGCAAGGCCTAACACAGCACGCGGTAACACACACACACACACACACACCGCACCCACACATCCCACAAGACATGCATAAGGGGTAGAAGGCACGCCGACCCCGACTGCTACCCCTAGCCACACACAGGTCCACAGATGACCATGCCCAGTGCCCATCACTGTACGTGTCTCAGACACTGGGCACCATTGCACACTGGTGGACAGCGCAAATCAGACATCATCATGCACACACCACAGTGGCCAGCAGCCGAGAGGGTGTGCACATGGACCGTGTGTGTGTGCAGGGCCGGGTACTCCACCCGTGCATCGCATGTTGCACAACACACTGTACACAGGGCAGCGTCAGACAGTAGCCATGGTGGGAGACAGGTCAGTCACGCAGCACAGTGCCACGGCCACCATGGATGCATGGGCAGCCCCGCCCAGACCTGCCAGCCATGACAGGCTGACCATTGGCCTCATGGGGTGGCACCGATGGTCCCCCAAGGGTGACACTGCGGGAACACGACCATGTTAGAGCAGGGGTCTGCAGCTCACTGAACATGCCAGCACTAGGCCTGATCAGGATGCCCACAGCTGAACCTGGTGTCAACATGGAGGGTGTCGCACAACACCAGGAATGGGGGGTGGACATGACACTGCACGGTGTCTGCGGTGCATGGGCAACAAACTGTGCCCAATGTGGCCATGACAGCTGTGAATGCATGTGTCTGCCTGTCAATGGCAGCGGTCACATCCTCCCGCTGCTGGGCCATCTCTGCCAAGAGCAGAGCGTGGTCTCTGCTGCACTGCTCCTCTGCCTGGCGCAGAACCGCACTGAGTGCATCCACTGCCCTAACAAGCCGCAACTGCTGATCCATGGAAGCCTGGAGTAGTCGGCTGTGCTCATCAAAGAGGTCATCAGCCGGATTGGCATGATGTCCCTCATGGTGTTCCTGGCTGTGCTGGGCATCACCCCTTGATGATGGGTGCTGCACACCAGAGCCATGCCGGGGCATGTCCACATGCAGTGCACTGACGCCACCTTCTGACACTGTTCCCCCATCACCATTGCCTGACTGCTGATGCTGCCCCTCTGGCCGCCGCTCACCAGGGCTCACCGGTGCTGCCACAGTGGCCGCAACAGCCCCACCAGCCTGAACGCACACCAGTGCTGCCCACTGGTGCATAGAGGCACAGGCTGGGACTGTGATGTCACGCAGGCTTCCACGGTGGCACCACCCACGGCTATGCCCGTGCTGTTACCTGCTGTGGGGCCATCCTGCGGTCCACATGTATCACTGTCCATGATGTGTGCTCCATCATCATCGGTGCCGGATCAGGCACCAGTCCGTGTCACAGCATGCTGGCATCCATGGACGCTGTCACACTGGGACATGGGCAGGGCCTCCTCTGCACCAGCACTACCAACTTCAGTCCGGACAAACCGGCAGCTATATTGTTGTCCTGATCCTCGGACACCTGTGGAAGTGGATGGGCGCTCCTCTGTGTCCAGGGTGTCACCCTCAGTGGACACACCCACCACAGCTGACCCATGTAGACGCTCAGGAGCTATAAGGGAACACAGTAGCATTAATGTCTCTGCCCTACCCTGTGGCATTCCCTCCACTCCCCACACAGTGACAGAACAGGACCTACCATGCAGTGACGGACTGCCACCCATCTGGAAGCCACCACCTGGAATGCCCACTAGGGCACAACACCACATGCTGCCAGCCACCTGCTCCTCCTGTGGTGTCAGGCATGGCACATCCAGCTGTCAACCACCAGTTGCAGCACGTGCTGCCCTGATGGCAGCCACCTTATCTTTTATCCTCCTCTTGCCCGTGCTCACCTTCTTCTTGCACTCCTGCATGGACCGCTGGTGGCTGCCATGCTGGTTGATGGCATGTGCTACCTCATCCCATGCCACAGCATGGGCCTGTGGTGTTCCCTGCTGTCCGCTGAGCAACAGTTCCCTGTCAAGATAGGCCTCAAACAGGGCATCTGATTCTGCCCGGGTGAAGTTGAGCCTCCTCTGTCTCCCACGTCTCTGTTCCTCCTCCTCCTCCTCCTCCTCACGTTCGGTCATTATTGATCCTGTGGGAATGACAGGTGTTACCTCTGAATGTGCAGTCCCATGCATCTCCCACACACCTCAGTCCACACTTCTAAACAGCATGCAACCCACCACAATAGGCTGCAATACCAAACAATGACCTCTGAAGCCCTATGTCACATTTATATAGTGCAAGGCATGCAAATGAGGTGAGGCACAACTTTAAGTGGATACTAATGCAGTGGCTGCGCCATGGAATTGCTGATGAGCTGATTTGCATATGCTGGCTGAATATCGTGCTGTTGCGCCTTGCGCAGTTGTGTTGAGTGTGCTCAGGCAAAGGTGCAGCTCTGTGACGTGCACAGTAGGCACCACACGGTGCATGCCCAGGGGTGCTGACACTGACGCCTGCCACGCTGATGGTGTGCTAAGCAAGGGAGGCAGTGCAGGGCATGGCCACCACTGTGCCAGCGGTGCTAGTGCACTGTTCACACGTATAGCGCTCATGCCCTGGAGCGCCGTAGGCATCATGGTGCCACAGCAGGGTAGGCCACTGCAGGGCATCACACACAGGCACCCGACCACTCTACATGCAAGGAGTCCCAATAGCGCTGTGGCGGTCAGTGCGTTACAGACCCTTGACCCTCCGGTTGACCTCTGTCCCCTAGGCGCCATGTGTCTGCATGGGTGCACCCCTATCACACTGTTCGGTGACAGCACAATGGGGAATGGCAGCGCTGTACCATGCAGCATCTGCACGTGGTGGACATGCGCTACAGAGCACCATTTTGTCATCTTAGCTGCTGTAGTCATGGCACGCAAGAGAGCAGTGCTGTGGAGCCCTCTTGAGCTGGCCAATTTGGTGGCCATTGTAGAGCCCCATGCTGGGGCCCTGTTTGGGGATGTGCCCTTGGATAGGGCTAGGACTGCAGTGTGGGAGGAGGTGGCAGTGTCACTGGAGGAGGCCACCAGTATTTCCAGGAGTCCAGAGCAGTGTCACCACCGCTATGGGGACCTCCGGTGGAGGGACCCAGACAGGCTTGCCCATCTACGGGCACACACCAGGCGAGGTGCACTGCCATGTCCAGGTAGGTGCTCCATCCATACACTGGTAGCATCCGTCTGGGTTTCACAGTGGGCATGTGTCCACCCCGGGGGAGCTGTCCAGTGTGGGCAGTTTTGGTCATGGTGGGGTTGCGGCATGGCTGGGCTGTGCATGATCGCACACACCGGGGGGGGCCTTTGCTACTGTTTTGTACTGATGCTCCCCTCTCCATGTTTGCACCCTAGGCCCTGAGGAGAGGTGAAGAGCCCGAGAGGCACGGGCACGTGTGGATCAGGAGGTTGCCTGGCAACAGCCACATGATGGTGGGCCCCATCTACATTAGCGCCAAGATGCAGCAGATGCAGGTGAGTACCTTTCTTCATGGATATTCTGTGCATGCTGTGTTGCGGGGCAGGCGGGGGGGCATGGCCACCATCCATTGGCTCTACTGACGTGCACGCCACATGGTACACTCAGCACTGTCCTGTGGCACTGCATGTGTGGGTGTGCATCGCTGGTGGTCCATGCATGCACCAGGTACATGGCTGTGCCACTGCTTTTGCACCACATAGCCATGTCACTGTACAGCCATGGTGGTGCTGTGCGGGACTTGGGTGGTGGGTGTGTGCAGCGGTCCACATGGCTGTGTGCATCTGGGTGGGCAGGTCTTGTGGACACGATCTCTGTGGGTGGTCGCACACCATTACAGGGGCGTGGCCCATGGCTGTATGCCATGCACAATGGGTGGGCTGCAGGGGGATGGACATTCACACCTATTGACTCTGCTCCCTTGTCCTAGGTGGTCAGCCTTGGATCGCTCTTGAGAGGGCCTTGCAGGAGTTACTGCTGCTTTCAAGGGCATCCCTTGAAATCCTCCAGCAACTAGAGAGGCATGGTGTGCGGAGACGGAGGTTGCACAGACGCCACAGGACTGATGAGCGGGATGGGGGTGGGGCAGACATTAGGCCCTCAATGCCCTCCGGAAGATCATTACCTCCCTGGACCCACCCTCACACCCCTTCTTCCCTCTCCCAGTTGTTCACCCCTGTTCCTTACCCGCCACCACCTGGTTTGTGGCCCTTTCCTCCCCCATTGTATATATCTATGTATATAGTTGTGTTTCTTGACTATTTATAATACATTTGTTTTGTTATGACAACTGTGGTGGTCTATGATTTGCAGTGGGCTACAGGTGCTCTGCTGCAATGGTGTGCATGGCGTCAGGGTTGGTGCAGGCATGGGCGTGTGTGTGTGTCCAGAGGGGAACCGCCTATGGTGTGGGTGGGGGAATCAGTCACTGTCTATGGTTTGTGTGTTGTTCTCTGTGCACTGTTGCCTGTGCAGTGGTCCACGGTGCATGCTCTGTGTCCATGGTGCCCTTATCAGACCATCCATGGGCTGTGCAGCTGACACCCTTGCATGTCTGTGATATGCACCATCTGCTGGCATGTCAGTTGTGGCTGTCCATGCTGGACAACCACTGTACCCGGTACAATGCCAGGTTGCCTCCTGTCACTGGTGTGGTGCACATCTGCCTCGGGTGGCACTGTGGCCTCCACTATTTGTTTTCCCCTTCCATGCTGTCGTTTGTGTCTGTTGCAGGAGATGTGCTCCACTGTTTGTCACTTGTGCTCCAGCCACGTGCTGGTGGCATACGGCTTCATGGTGCATGCACAGGGTGGCTGGTACACCTGTGCCATGGAGGGGTGCTAGCTGTGGGTACACAGCTGCTGTGGCCACACACCAGTGGGTTTGTCGACCCACTACTGTGTCCCTGTGTTGGTGCACACTTGGGTATGGGTTGGTGTTTGTCCATGCACTGTGTTGCATCCTGTGTGGCGCATGCTTCCATGCACCACTGTGGGCTTCTTTGCTGGCTGTTGAGGCCAGTGCTGGGATGGGGTGTGTGCTTGTGAGGGTCTGCAGGGTACTGTGCCACTGGTGGTGGTGTTGCATGTGTGGTACCTTGTGTGCCAGTGCATGGTCAGTCTCTCAGCTGTACATCGGGGGGGCCATGCAGGGCGGCACTGTGTCTGTAGTTGTTGCATCGGTGTCTGCTGCCGCACGCTTCAGGGTGCTAGCGGTGAGGCTGCCTTGCATGTCTCAATGGTGCACAGGGTTGCATTGTCACAGTGGGTGTGGTGGCATGCATAAGGTGTCCTGCAGTGTTGGGCGCTGCTCCTGGGCAGGGTGTCTGTGGAACGCTGTGCAGGGTGTGCTCTGCATTGGTGGAATGGTGTAGCATGGGGTGGATCGACCTCCTTGTTTGCCAGTCACAGCTTGCCAGGGGGTGTGCTGGGCACCATGCCCCAGCTGTGGGATTGTGGCTGGTTTCCATGGGCCGGTGGTTCTTCCAGCTCTCCTCTGGTTGGGTGGTTCATGGGGTGTGGGGGGCACTGTCTGTTCTGCTGTGTGCTCCTTAGCCCATATCTTCCATGTGTGGGGGACACCTGCATCCAGTCCCTGAGCATCCCTGGTTGTGCTGATGCGTTGCTACCCTGCTCCACTGCGCATCCCTGGTTGTGCTATTGCACACCAGACCTGCACCACTGCGCATCCCTGGTTGCGCCATGGCCCCAGTTGCTGTGATATTCAGTTGTGTGGCGCAAGTGCATCTAGCCCTGCGCAATGTTTGAATATCATGCGTGTTGCGCATAGGCGCACTGTACTTGCGCCTGCTTCTGCTATTGCGCTACTTTTTGGTGCAGTTTGAATATCTGGGCCGGAATGTCATACTGCCCAAAGTAGTTATGTTCCCAGTATTCATATATTGCTTCTTTGATCTTTTTTACAAAATTGGGGTCCTTTAATAGCATATTGTTAAAGGACCATGTTTTGGAAAAGTTTCTATTCAGGTTTATAACATTTAATTCTAGTTTAATTAGGGCATGATCTGAAAAGAAAACAGTGTCAATATCAGCGTTCTGAGAATGTTGTACTAAGTTTTTAGAAATAAAGATATAGAGAAGCCACGTGATGTCTTGCTAGAGAAAGCAGCGCTCTTGTCTTTCTCCTGCTCTCCCACTTCTCATTTAGATTAAAAACAACATCTATACTGCCTTGGACACCTTTAAAACTACAGAAGCAACACCTAAATAGCTTACCTGGGGTTGACTGCTGGAGAAAGCCTCATTTCCTCATTATGGAGGTTACCGTGAAACCAGAGCTTCTGCGCCACACTCCACTGCCTTCCCCAGACAAGGCCACCAAGAAAGCCAGGCAGCAGCCTGCCAAGCCTGCTTTAATGCCCCCAAGCAAAACTACTGCCATATTGCTAATGGAGGAGCACTTTCTGATCAAGGTGAAGCCGCTCCAGAAAGCACGTACCCTGCTCGCCTCCGAAGTAACCTCAAAAAAGAAGGACCTGGTGGATGTCTCCTGGCAAGTGAGGGACACTGAAGTGCGGACTATTTTGTTGAAAAAATGGAAGGCGATTATGGACCTTGAAATTACCACTCTGAAATGACAATGAAACAAAATGGAGCTGAAGTTGGAGGACCTCGAGGGCCTTAGTCGCTGCAACAATTTAGTTGTGGTTGATCTCCTGGAGGAGGAAGGGTCCACTGCCATAACATTTGCTCAAAACCTGTTAGAGAATGTCACAGGACCGTCTCCTAATGGGCCCTCATACATCATAGAATGTGCCCACCGGGCGTTGTGCCCCAAGTCAGCCCCAGGATCACCCCCAGACCATTCATTCCGAGACTATTAAACTTCTTGGACAAGCAATATATAATTACCAAGTTAAGAGATATTCAAGCGGTGATGTGGGAAGGTCATAAAATTCAAATTTCACAGGATTTACCAGCTTCTGTGAAACAGAAACGGGGCTCCTTTCACTCTACAGTGTCTCGCCTTATCCCTGCCGGTGTGCATTTTCACATGCTGTACACTGCTCAGCTATAAGTCAGGGTGCAGGAGAAATGGCACTCATCTGAGTTGAATGAATAGGCTGTGCAAGAACTTCAGCGCTTGCTTCCAGAATTATTTAAGAAATTAACACTTTCCTTAAGGGGGTGAGTTTACATATGTGGAAGTTTGAACTGTGGTCATGATGAAGTGGCAAAGCTGGGGGCAGTCAGGGACTAGACTAGATCAACACCATACAACATTCAGTCCCCCTGTTTTTTGTTGGCTCATATACCCACGGTAGGGCTCCTTGCGGCCCAATGTTAATAGTTTAAACTTTGGCTTGCATGTTGTCTTCTGTTCTTTACCTGAGATGGGGCCGGGTCTCTGCATACTGCAAGGTGGCCCTTGCTACAGTGACATGGACCTGGTTTTGGCTGGAACTTTCATAAATGCTGTGGATTCTGAGGCCCTGCATCAGCTGTGCTAATACAGGCTGATGGCTCGGGAACTGTACACAAGGAGCGGCCTCCCGATTATGCGCATCATTGTGCAGCTCTGCAGCAACCAGGGCATTTTGCATGAATCCCTGCTGTACAAATGTGTGCAACATTGCAAGGGCAGATGCAGCAGTTAGGAACACATCGAATGTACACGCCACTGCAAGAACTTATACCGCAAGCAGCTTTATATCCCGGAACTGGTTTTTTTTTTACTTTAACTCATAGTTAATGCTTCTTTCTCCCTAATTATTTAGTGTGGCCAAGTTAATAGTTAATAGTCCGTTTAAAAAGTTGGGCTGTAGTGACAAGCCTTATTAAAGTGTGTTACCATATGGGGAGGGTTGTACTGGCTATTTCTTGGGCGGAAGCAGTGAGACCAAGTGCTTATACTCCAGTTCTGGTCTTGTTCTGCCATCTTGCTAGGACAGCAGGCATTTTAAAGCTGCAGAAGCTATGGGGACTTGGATGAAAGTCCCTATGCTTCGTTTCCTGGCTAGGTAAATATTAGTTATGGCTAGCTGTACCAGTTATAACAGTTAGAGTTTTGCTAGCATTCTAGTGAGTTCTGATGTTTGTTAATATGAATGTTCTTAAAGTTTTCTGGTTCAGTGGAGGGGAGGAGGGAGTAGGTGGGCAGGGATCGTATATGCTGTACCTGGCAACATCATGCACCATATCAAGGGGTTGGGACCTTCTCACCACTCAGGCCAGTATGAGGTGTAAAGCTAGCTGGTTCTTCATTGGTGGTTGGCATGGGTACTCATGTGCATTATTAAAAGTTGTGCTAAGTCGGGGGAGGTGGGGGGTAAATGGTAGCGTGCTGTGTTTTTGGTATGGTGGTGGGGGGAGGTGGGTGGGATCCATGGTATAAGCAGGGGGTCCTACTTTTCCTTTATTTAACATTAAGATCTTTATTAGTAGTTGATATAGTGACACATGGCTAATTGTTTACAAGTGAATTCATGGAATTTCAAGGGGGGCACGCAACAAAAACAAGAGGTATAGAATATTTAAACATTGACAAATGGTCAAAGGGCAAATATCTTTCTTGCAGGAGACTCACCTACTTGAAACAGAAGCAACTTTATTGAAGAAACTTAATATAGAGCAAGTTTACACAGCAGGTACAAGTATGCAGAGTAAGGGGGTTGCAGTTTTGCCCACCAGGTCCCTAGGGTTTAAGTGTAGCCAATTTATTCGTGAGCTGCTGGACAGGTATGTCTTTGTGATTGGCACTCTGGAGAGATCTGACACAGTCTTTGGGTCCATTTACGGCCCTAACGCGGACACTCCCTCCTTCTTCATGGAACTGCTTAATATTTTGTTGCCTTTTCTATCTGCTCCACTTTTGATAGGAGGGGACTAGAACTTGTCATTTTCTACAGATGCAGACAGGACAGGCAAGGAGAGGGCGGATCTGTCCCAGATCAAAGGGCCATTAGGGACCTGATAGATAAACTAGGCTTATGTGACCATTGGAGGGTATTGCATCCAACTCAGCGGGAATACACATTTCAGTCTCCTGTGCATGGGACCTTTTCCCGTATAGATTATTTTTTAGTAAGCAAACAGCTCTTGCCAGGATTCATAGCGTGTCAGGTCTCTCCGGAGGTCATCTCAGACAATTCTGTGGTGATTTGCACCCTTTCCTTATCACCCACTCATCAAGTAGGTACAACCTGGAGAATTAACAATAGGTTATTAAAAGACAAATGGTACCAGATAAACTGAAGACCTTCAATTGCACATTACACTGAAACACAACATCAGGAACTTATTTGGTTAAGGGCACAATACAATGATTTGATGGGAGAGAAAACTGAATATGCTATCTTAAAAATGAAATCCACCTACATCAATCGGGATGAAAAGGCAGGTAGGTTGCTGGCACTACAGGTCAAGTAGCAGGGAGCATCTAGGCTGGTTAATGCAGTCCATTTGTCTAGGGTTGGCTCTCTTAAGACAAACCCTAGAGATATTGTGGCTGAATTTAAGGCATTTTACAAACACCTATATAGTGCTAGGTCTGACTCCCCCTCAGAGGAACGGATTGATGCATACCTGGAAGGGCTGCCTCTACCCGGTTTCTCTTCTGAGCAACAATCCTTGCTAATCTCTCCCTTCGTGGAGGAAGAGATAAGGTTGACGACCTGTGCCTTACTATCAGACAAAGCCACCGGACCAGATGGTTTCTCCCCTAATTTTTATAAAATCATTGGGGGAGGAACTTGCCCCATGGTTGCTCCAACTGTTTCAATCCATCTTGGATGGGGAGTGCCAGGACCCCCATCTTTTTGAAGCCCTGACTGTGGTTTTGCACAAAGAGGGGAGGGACCTGGAACAAGTTTCAAACTGCAGACCAATTTCACTTCTGAACTATAATATTAACATCTTGGATAAACTTTTGCCAAACAGACTAGGTCGTTTCATGCCCTCTCTGATCTGTGCAGAATAAGTAGGTTTTATGGCAGGTAGATCATCTTCGGACCATCTGAGAAAACTGGATCACATTTTCTCTGCCTCCTGAGACAACATATCCTCTGCAGTTTTGGTGTCTCTGTACACAAAGAAAGAGGGTGAAATGGAGCTTTTTTTAAGAACACTACACAGATTTGGTTTCCCTCCCTTCTTTGTGCAATGGATCAAGGCCCTATACACTAAGCCTAGTGCCTGAATATACTGTAACAAAGTCTTTTCTTCCTACTTCCCTCTTTCCTCTGTTACCAGGCAGGGCTGCCCCCATCCCCTCTTTTATGTAACCTGTATTTGGAACCTCTTCTGGCACAGCTCAAAATGGACCCGGGGATAGGGGGAATAACAATAGGGTCACTATAACTCAAGTTATCAGCATATACTGATGACATACTTCTCCATCTATCAAATCCAAGGATCTCCGTTAGTATGGCCTTGAGCCTGATCAGAGATTTCGGATTACTATTGAAATACAAACTGAACTTGGAAAAAATGATAGTTTTTCCCCTCAATATGGCTACCCACAGGCAGGAAGTGGATGGCTTAGGTTTAAGATGGGAATCTAAAAAACTTAAATACTTGAGTATTTTCCTAACCAGGGAGCCCAAATTCTTGAGGGAATGTAATCTGGATGCCCTAGTACATGTAATTCAGCAGGATCTGGATAGATCTGCCATTATCGCTTTGAGCCAGAATAAGTTTAATTAAAATGAATATACTACCTCGCAGTTTCTACCCCCTCAATATGCTGAACTTTTGGCTGCCACAGACCTGGTTTTGTAAATTACACTCCTTGATAGCTAACTTTATATGGAAGGGCAAACATGCCTGTAGGGCCTGTAGTAAATTAACTGCCCCCAAGAATAAGGGAAGGTTAAGACTCCCCCATTTCAAACTTTACTATTGGTCAAGTCACTCTGCGAAATACCTGAGATGGCTGGGATGGGCAGAAGAAATGGGTTCAGACTGCTATAGACCCTTGTGGCTTATATCGGAAAAAGTTTGATAACTGCTCCGGGTTCATCCCCCTTGATCTCTTACATATTCCTGCCAAACTGCTCCCATTACAACTGGGAAACACACCGATAGGAATCTCCATAAAAGTTCACTCCCAAATTTGTGTGTTTCTGTCCTACAGTCACACTCAGGATCCTAATCAACCTTTAGTAGGCAACCCAAATTTTAAGATTGGGGGGGATTATGTTAAAGCTTCCTGGTTTACGTAGATGGCAGGAGTCTCAATTGCTGACCTGTAGAATAATGGGTGGTTTCTGACTTCAGGGGATATTATTAGATGTCACAACTTAGGGACCCACTCGGGTTTCAAAGTATTCCAACTCAGGCACATGTTGATCAACTCACAATTAAAACACAAAGCAGAGGAAGAGGGAAGGTTTCTGCAGCCACTTAGGCTAGTAGCTACAGAGCCTCATGCTGTCTCGGGCACCTATGTTAAGCTGCTTGAGAGGGCCTACCCACAATTGGATGGATCTTCCACTTACTGGAATGCTCAGTTCCCAGACAAGACATTCAACTGGGCTAAAATCTGGAAGGATACTCATAGGTTCATGTCTCAGGATGGGCTGAGACTGATGCAATTTCAGATTATTACCAACATGTATTATACTCCAGTTAAGATGGCTAGGATGAGTAAGCCCCCATCTCGAACTGCAGATGTTGTATGCAGGAAGTAGGTTCCTTATTTCATATTTTCGGGGAATGCCCAAAAGTTGCCCCACTCTGATCCCTCATCAAACAGAAGGCAGACCCCTTATTGGGGATAGCTGATTACATTAAGCCTGCTGCCTGCCTTGTTGGGGAATATTCCCTCATACCTGTCAATGAGAGGAAGTATCATTTAGACCTGATTGCAATGTCAGTTAAGAAGTTAGTACTCCAACACTGGTTGGATAGTGAGACCATTAGCTACTCAGAGTGGCTGCAGAAGCTTTTGCTTAACCTTTCCATGGAAAAGAACATTGCTAGTGTCCATAATTGTTTGTCTAGGTTTGACAAGAACTGGAGTAAGCTGCAGACCTTGTATTCTATATAACTGGCTTCATCTATTCTGGATTGGTGCACTATTTGTATAAAGCAATGCTGATACTATGGTGTGTGTGTGGGGGTGGAGGGTTTGTTGCATGTTTGTCTGTCTTGTTGTGTAACAAATTGTATTATGTCTGGTTGTGTGGTAAAGTGGCCACTTGTGGCCGTGTTGGAAATAAATAAACTATTTTGAATTTCAAAGAAGAAATAACGATATAGTCAATTCTAGAGAAGGTTTGAATTTTTTTTTTGTCAAAATGAGAATAGTTTAAGGTATCTGGATTATGATGACGCCAACTATCAACCAAATGTGTATTATCAATAAATTGTCTTAATTTATTGGCAGTGGCCATATTGCCTTTACTTACTGGGGTTGATTTATCTTGCAAAGGGTACAAGTAGGCATTAACATCATCTACCAATAGCAAGATTTAATTATTGTAATTTCTGTAGTCACTCACATACTTTTGCTAGAAAATCCCCATAGTTTTCAAAGAGAGCATATAATGACCCAATAATTATATCAGTCCGTTCATACTCTAATTTGGCCATGATGATTCTGCCTTGATTATCAGCAAATTGATCCAATTTAAAATTGGAACCCTTCCTGATCAGCAAGGCAACTCCTCTACTCTTAGAGGAACCAGAACTGAAAAGTATTGTTAAAAGCCATTTAGATTTTAGTTTGCTCATTTCTTTGAGGACCAAATGCATTTCTTGTAGGCACATTTTATGTGCATTATGTTTTTTTAAGTATGTTATGCATTTAGCTCTCTTAATGGGTGTATTCAGACCATTTACGTTCAAAGAGATTATTTTTAGCAAGTTGAAATTAGCCTTGGATCACAAATCTGTTTACAACAAATAGAGCATAATGTAGACCAGAATAAATATAGCAATAACTACCTCCCTTATGCAGAGAGATCTATTAAAGCTATATAAAACCCTTTGTATCAGACTTAGTGATAGTAAATCCAAGCAATCTCCAAACACCTTTAAATATGCCACCCATTTCAGTTTATAAAACAGACAGTTATAAAAAGGTTCTCAGAAATGCAGCAATCTGATTGGCTGTTACGATTCCAACAGCCTTACATTAATTAAGCAATAAGCCACGAGGGGGTGTGGGTTATCGGGTGATTTACCATGGCTGGAGTGGTTTGCCCACGAGGCACAGCCAAGTGGGTAAATCCTCGATAGCCATGGTAAATCCCCCGATAACCCACACCCCGAGTGGCTTATTGTGATTATACTATGGGAGGGAAGTAAAAATATTAAAAAATGATATTAAAAAAGTAAAAAAATGTTTTTTATTGATTTTAATGTGAGGTATTCTTACTCTATAGTAAATAGTTCCCTGTTGCTAGGCAGAAGATGTGCTGTGCAGCTTGTAATGCAACCCCCCCGTCCCCCTTTTCAGGCACTGCACAGTTTCTAATACAGGCTCTCTCCCCCCTGTACAAAACTAGGTAGCATGCCATTATGTACTATTTGGTTTTTGCTTATAGTTTGTGTTGGAGGCAGCGCAATATTAGGTAGGAGCAGGCAGTTTGTGTGGGTGTGCGGAGTGCTAACGCTAAGAGCTGCCGTGTTTGAACTGCTGCCTCAGGGTACAAGCTTCTAGCAAGAAAAAAAAAACCTTGTGACACGTAGAATTTTCATTTTTGTTATGTGGGAATATGGAATTTTATAACTAACACTGTGAAGGTGAAGGTGGTCTGGATTTGGCACTGTGGCGGGTAGGAGGTATGAGCGAGGAGCTAGGAGACCGGAAGCAGTGAGAGCAATGGAATTTGGAGGGAGTGAGCGAGCATTACAGGGACATATATCAAAAGGTTTGCCACATGTTTCTTAAGCTGCCGTTACTTTTTTGAAGAAATGCGAGAGTGGAATTTGTGTTTATGCCAGGCAGTTTTTTTTGAATGTTTCATGAACTATGGGAGAAGGCTGGTGGGGCGTGCTCATTTGCATTTAGCGAGGAAATGAAGATGGCGGCTCGGAATGATTTAAAATTTTTTTTTGTAGTTGTTATTGAGATGCGGCTGGCTGGCACCTTTTGCGGTGATTATCAGAGGATTTACAACGGAGGTAAGGTGCCAGCCTGCCGTTTTCATTGGTCGGTGTCCGAGGTCCATGGTATAATCCATGTTATACTGTCATGTACAGCCTGATCACAATGGCACATGGATTCTTCCTGTCAGCATTCCATCCTCTAGCACTGCTGAGTGACTGGAATGATGCATTCTGATTTTGAACCAGCATTCTTAAACCGTTGGTGGAAGAACTATTTTATTAAAAATCTCCCTCTAAATGAGGAAAACATTCAAAAAGTATTCTTTTAACCCTCTTCTTTTGGAACAGTTTCTTATAATAGCAATAAGGCACCCCTTGGAGTTAGATTAACAGTCAATCACCCCCTAGGGGCAATATGGCACTCGGCTTCACCTCATGCCACATTACATCCCTAGGGGGTGATGAAGACTATTAATCTAACCTCGGTTATGCCTTATTGCTTAAATACCTAGCCCCATATCCCCTCCCCCCGGAAAATAAAATTATAAAAGTATAAAGTATTGGATCAAAAAGAAAATCACAGAAAAATTTGAAAGCATACCCATAATTCTTGCTCCCCTTATGGGCAAGGTGCATCTACGCGAGGCTCCCAGTCCTCCCCCCCCCCATTTCCCTCTACATAGTCGCTTATGTCACAGAGGGAGATAACTATTTTAATTTAATAAGTAAGAAATGAAGACATATTCTGTTAAGTAAGCAAAACAAAATAAGTACTTTTAACCCCTCCGTAATAGAAATAAAGTAGTACAGTATCAAATTCATAGCTTGCATTTAACCTGTGCCCTCTTCTCCTTTGCCATATTTCTCATTCTACTAAGTAGAAGAGTGGTGACATTCTTACTTAATCGCATAATTAAATACTCATACAGCACTTCTGGCATAGGGCGAGGGAGCTCATTCCAACAGTTTAAATCAGAACATCTTTCTATGTACAAATTTCTACTAAAGCCCTATAAGTTCTAAATCTTAATTCGAGGAAACTCTAAGAAGATCTTCATGCCTAGATTAACCTTACATATTCTCAGTGGTAAAGAATTCCCCAACGAGGACCTCGCCCCCTCCCTACTCAGTTATTTTATCAATCAATAGGCATCATTCACAAAGTTTTGGAACTCTCTTTTTTAAGTCACTGGTTGCCTCATCAAGGGGGTTGTAAACCACTCTTTGCCCCTTGATTATAACTCTCAATTTAGAAGGAAAGTTCATAGTAGCTTTTAACCCATTGGCCCAAAGTTTAGAGTGGAGTGTATCAAATTTCTTCCTGGCAAATATTATGTCGTGGGTCACTATATACGGAGATGTTTGCTCTCAATACGTTAATTCTTTTTTTTTTTTGTACACTGCCATCATTAGAATATCCTTATCCGATGATTTAAGGAAACATAGTATAACTGGGTGGGGAGGTGCAGAAGAATCTGGTTTTATTTGCAGACCTCTTTGAACTCTTTCTATTTCCCAGTTTGTTATTCCAGGTTCCTTATCCAACTAGGCAGCAGCAACAGTTTTAAAGGAGTCTATTGAACTTTAAGAGTTGTTCCTAGACTCCTGTATCCCCAAAATTCAAACATTATTCTGCCTTGCACTGGATTCCTGGTCAATCACTTTTACCTATAAGTCATATTTACTTAATAATGTGTCAGCCTCCACAGAAATAGAAGTTAGGGCTTTTTTCAAATGTATTAATTCTGACTGCATTTGTTGATTGTGTTGAGCTAAATCTTGTATCAGTTTAACGTGTTTGTCAAAATTAGCTTATTGTTCAAGCATGACCCATTTTTAATGAAATATCATTGATTTTCTGGAAAAGGATCTTAGTCGGGGGGGGGGGATTCATCAGTGTTTCCCCTTTCTGAGTTGCATAAGTCTGAATCTGATTCTGAACTCATAATGGGTTCATTTTTTCCAGAGGCATTCAGTTAGTTAAATTAGCAATCACTCCTTTATGCTTTGTTAATTCGGGACATGCAGAAGTAGTAGATTTAATTTGTGGTGGACTTGAAAATTCACATTCTAAGGTGGCACAGTCTCTATCTGGAACAGTAGTAGTAAAAGATTTTTTCCTTATCCCCTCCGTTGAGTAAATTATCAGGTCCTTTTGGAACAAGTTTGTCATGGATGTATCTGAACTCCCTGTGCTTTGCAGATTTTGTGTGGAATTCGAAGTTTTGCAGTCTGAAGATAATAAAGCTTCTTCTTTTTGGCTCTTGATCTCATCATTCCTGCTACTACTATCCGGGGTTGCATTCTCAGGTACAGCCTCTGAATTCACTTGGGTGACCAATATGGGTGAAGAAGTGCTTTGCAAATTGGTTTCATTTGGTGAAAAATAACTTGGGATGTTGTCATTTATTTTAACCCGCATCTTTTTGCCATTACTAGAGTTTAATATATTTACTGAACCAGATGACTGTAGACTATCTGCAGATTACCCAATTTTCACATTATCATTCCTTGCAAACAACATAAATAACATCAGAGTTTGTACCTGTGTGGAGGAACCCGGCTTTTCGAACGAGTCAGGAGCTGGGTCGTCATGTTGCAGTTCATAAGTCTTCTGCTTTGGTTGAAATGCCATAGTTTTCTGCATCACCTTTCATGGTGGGTTTAGAAGATTTAGCCTTTATGTCAAAGTTAGTTTTTTGAGCCACTTTGTGTGGCATCAAATGATGCCAAAGTTTGCAAATGTCTTTGGGTATTTCTTGAGCTCCTCTTCAGTTTCTGTTAGAGGCTCATATAATGTGTCCATTCAATTCATAGCGGGAGAGGGATCAGGAAGCCAGCAGCTTCAATGCACATGACCCACAGCGCTCAGCTACATCTCAGCATGCCCGGCTCCATGTTGCTCCTCCTCCTCCTCGTGAGTGGGCTCATTGCCCATACTTATTATTATTTTGAGTATCAATGATGAAACGACATAGTAATGTATATAGTACTTTATGTTTGCAACCAGTATTTAATAGGAGATAGTATTTTCTAAGTTAATGTATATAGTAACGAATAGTATTTCTCTAGTTAAAAATGTTTAAGAAGTAGAGACTTGATGCAGACACCAAATTTCCTAGGTAGGGTAGAGTGTAATCCCCCTACCAATTTGGGGTTTACCTCAGTATCTCCCAGGACTCCATCCATGCCCACTGCCAGGCAGACATCCTGCAAAGATAGTTAATCCCTGGTTATTTGTTTGATCCTGTTGATCTGCATGAGAGTGCCATGATGTGCCTCTGTGCCTGTCCCTTTAAGACATTAGCCAGTGTGTATACAGTAAATGGTCTGGACTGGGTCCGAGTGCTTCAAAGCTTGTGACTGGCCAGACACCTCTAATTTGCTCCACTCTGCTGTCAATAGTAAAGCAGAGGGAGCTTTAACTAGTACTGTAAATATTTACTTCTAATTTGCTGTTATATTTGAATTAGAGTGTTTTTTGTAACCTGCCTTCTTGCAGCTTTGTTTATCCAAATGTGAGCCATCATGTTTGGCCTGGGACTTCCAGGATTTGGACCAATAGGATACAGGGGACCTTAAAGGGTCCTTAGTTCAAGTGCCTCATTGGAAGGAAAACTGTAGTTCTTGTAGTTTTGAAGGCTCCATCACCCGCCTGGGCTGGAATCTCACCCGATCCCCCATGGAGAGAAGCTGTGGTCCTGCACCATGCAGCCTGCCACTTTCACCCCCACAAGTGACCGCCAGGACTGAACCAGGCTCCGTCGCCCACCTGGGCTGGAATCTCACCCAATCCCCCAAGGAGAGATGCTGTGGTCCTGCACCACACAGCCTGCCACTTTCACCCCCACAAGTGACCTCCAGGACTGAACCAGGTACGGACTTTGTGCCCAGAGCCCAGAGTAAGCCGTTGGAGGAAGAAAGGCAGTTGAAATTTGACACCTTTTCTCCGTTTGGCTTCTGCTAGTAGAGTGGTCTGAAAAGGCTGCTTTTTGAATTGGAACCCTGCTAATTCGAATCAAAGAGGATTTCTCCCTCCTCAGCACTACTCTGGAGAGGATTTTTTGAACTTTAACATTACTACAGCTGACCTAGAAATCCTGCAGTAATTAAGTGGAGCTCCTAGTGGTTAGCAGCCCAATACAGTTTAAAAGGTATTTTTTCTCTCTCTTTTCCCTTTTTGTTAAAAACCGCCTGCCTTAGAGTTTATGTAAGAAGTAGTTTGCATTTTTTTGTGTGAATTTAGCCTTACACTTGTAACTGCTCTATATTCTCCTCTCTTTGCAAAATGCAGCCCAGTTCTGATTTAATTTAAAAAACGCTTAGAGCTGTCCCCCATTTCTTTGTTTTGTACGCTGCCCTGCTGTGTGATCAAGTCTAAATAATTGCAGTGCAGTCCCCTGTCTTCTGGTATCTGCTCCTAGCCTGCTCGGATCCTGCCAAAAGTAGAATATTACCCAGCATCTTTTTTCTCTTTCTTTGTCCCCAAAGCCAGCCCTAATCTTTTGTCTTCTGCCCAGCCCTCTTCCAACCTTTTATAAATTAATCTTGTGCATCCCCTTCTCTGCAGGATCCATCGCCCACCTGGGCTAGAATCTCACCCGATCCCCCACAGAGAGAAGCTGTGGTCCTGCCCCATGCAGCCTGCCACTTTCACCCCCACAGGTGACCACCCGGACTGAACCAGGTACGGACTTTGTGCCCAGAGCCCAGAGTAAGCCGTTGGAGGAAGAAAGGCAGTTGAAATTTGGCACCTTTTCTCCATTTGGCTTCTGCTAGTAGAGTGGTCTGAAAAGGCTGCTTTTTGAATCGGAACCCTGCTAATTCAAATCGGAGAGGATTTCTCCCTCCTAAGCACTGCTCTGGAGAGGATTTTTTGGCCCACCTCCCCCCCCCCTCCCTAGGCCACCTTAAATGCCCCTTTGATCCTGCCCCCTTTCTTGATCAGTTCCCTATTGGACAACAGTTTTATTTACAATTTCTTAAAGGGACACAGAGCTACTCTGCAAACTGTGCTTCTGCTAAGACCATCAAAGCTATCCACTGTATACCTTTCTGGAAGTCAGACTGTGAACTGCTGTGGCTTGTGTCACACCTCCTGGCCAAAGAAATCTAGGGTTAGCAAAGCACTTACAAAAACATTAGTTTGTACCTTGTATTTCCACTGGACATAGGACTGTGAGTTGCTGTATCTATTGATCCAGGATTAATAAATCCTTAAGGATTCTTGTGCACAGGCTTTAGAATGAGGATACTATACTTGTTCCCCTGCCTGACCCTCATCCTGCTATGCTCTCTAGAAATACCTAATACTTTACATGAGTCAGCCAGTGGTGAGTTCAGTCCAAGAATCATATTCAATTACCAGGGGCTCTTTGACCACCCAGAGTTGCACATATGGGCCCTTAATATGCCCAGGTTAGAACCTGCATTATATTTACCATGGTCAGCTGGAACCACTACAGAGACAGCCTTCAAGATTATGACCCTATCCCCATTTGCCCAGGTGCTTTTATGCTCCCAGCTATTCACAACAAGGTACTTCTTTACACGGCTCTAAGTACTCTAGGTATCCATCTCAGGGACCCTCCAATTACACTTAATAATCCATGCAAATGGAAACAGTTTAGAGCACACAGGCTACTCTTAGAAGCTATTAAGAAACTTTTGCTGCTTCTATTGTTGTGCTCAGGCAATGTCGAACTTAATCCTGGCCCCCCTGGCTGTAATCTCATCTCCTGCTGACCTACCCAGTATAAAAGGCGTGAGCTTTATGCATGTCAATGCATGCAGCCTCTTGAAGAAGATTGCCTCCATTCAGGCATGGGTATGCCACACTATGTCTGATATCCTAGTGGTAACGGAGTCATGGCTCAAACCTGGCTCCACTGACCATGAGGTAAACATCCCATCTTATAATTTGTTCAGAACTGAAAGGCAGGAAAGAGGGGGAGGAGTTGCCATCTATGTTAAAGATACATTTTCCACCACAGTCATCAATTCTACCTCGATGCCTAAAGAATTTGAAAACCTTACTCTCAAAATAGAGCTTACCTCTTCTGTCTCCTTCTATGTACCAGGATGCTATAGGCCTCTTTCAGTGGGATTACTGCTATTAGACCACCTGAGGAACACACTAGGATCCCTGTCCTTGGAGATTATCATATTAGGAGACTTTAATCTAGACTGGTTTTCCAGTGTTTCTACATCTCTTAAATCCTCCTGTGATGAATTTGGTCTATTATCACTGAAGTAACACACCCTAATAAGAAGAATCCAAATAATAGTACACTGCTGGATCTCATTTTAGTAAACAAACCTTACCTGTTCTCACACACTGGAGTTTTTTCTCTGACATCAGTGATCACTGTTTTATTGCCTGTGAAAGAACTGCCTCAAATTCATCACCTGCATCAAAATTCACCAGTAAGAGGTGTTGTCGTAACTTTGACCCCTATAGCTTAATTTCTGACCTACGGGATTCCTTGGTTTGGCAGAACTTCTACCTTGCAAAATCAGTAAATGCTGTGTATGACACCTTCCAGGAGATCGTGCTTGGGGCATTGGATAAACATGCACTCCTGGTCAATGTCTGTTCAAAGAAGATGGCATGCCGGTGGTTTACAGTAGACCTGAAAGCTGCCCTGCTTAATAGAGATTCGCTCTGGAAAACAACCTGAAAAACTAAGCGCCCAGCTGACTGGATTGCATTCAGTAGGGCTAGAAATCTATTTACCAAGTTTGTGAGAGAGGCTGATGCAAACTACTACTGGAATGAGCTTGATTCTACCTATAAGTGCTCTACCAAATTCTGGAAAACCCTCAAGGAAATCGAAGGTTATGCATCCCCTACCTCCCTACCCTCAAGAATCATTATTGGAGCTACCACAGTTTCAGATAAACTAACAATCCTAGACTCCCTCAACAACCACTTCGCTATTGCAGGGTTAGCCTTTGATACCTCCCCTGCCAACAACCTCCTCTCCCAAATTGGTATACAGGACCAAGATGCTCCAGTCACCAAAAATGTGTTCTCCCTTCAGCCTACAGCTTTGAAAGATGTAGAGGACCTACTGTTACAGTTAGACATCAGGAAGAGTGCCGGTGCTGATCTCTTAAACCCCTCCTTCCTGAAACTTAGTCACCATATCCTGGCAGTGCCCATTACTCATCTATTTAACCTATTCCTCTCACAGGATGAGCTTCCTCCCTTATGGAAAACTGCCCATGTAATTCCCCTTTTTAAATCCAGTGATCCTAGGGACCTTAATTATTACAGGCCAATCTCTCTACTACCCATACTTTCCACATTGCTGGAGAAAATAGTGAGTGCACAGCTTAGGAACTACCTGGAATCCTCAAATCTGCTTAACTCTCTACAATCGGGCTTTTGACCTCGTCATAGCACCATTTCGGCTCTTGCAAAGGTGTCTAATGACTGGCAGTGTGACCTGGATTCCAAGAACTTTGTTTGTGCAATATTTCTGGACCTAAGCAAGGCATTCGACACTGTCAGCCATGATCTGCTTCTAGTATCCCTTCACAAGGTTGGTCTGGATACGCTATCTCAGAAATGGTTTGCAAACTATCTCTCAGGTCGTCAGCAGCAAGTAAAAGTGGATGGGGAATTCTCACAACTATAACCACTATTGGGGGGTGTACCGCAGGGCTCCATTTTGGGTCCATTGCTGTTTGTGATATATATTAACCAAATCGATGCCAATATTAAATCCGCCAATGTACATCTTTTTGCAGATGATATGGTATTATACATTAGAAGATCTACTCCTGAGGCAGCATGTAGAGATCTACAACAAAAATTTAATCAATTGCAACTACAGCTTTTGAACCAAAATCTACTTTTAAATGCAAAGAAAACAAAGGCGATGCTCTTTTCTCCCTCTGTACATGCACTTAACCAAGTCTTCCAAGGTTCCTTACCCCATATCACCACACTTTTAGACTAACCACTAGAATATGTTACCAAGTTGAAATTCCTGGTAGTCTGGATAGACTACAGACTCTCCTTCAATGATCATATTGAAGAACTAATAAAGAAACTTAGGCAGAGGCTTGGCCTCTTCTACAGAATCAAATACCTACTCACACGGGATACCAAGAAGAGACTGGTCCAAACCACCTTCCTCCCTTTACTGGACTACGCAGACTTTATCTACAACCAAGGCCCTGCCTCTGCGCTAGTCAAACTTGACACTCTCTATCATAGAGCTATAAGGTTCATCACTGGTCTACCTTATTCCATGCATCACTGCTCTCTTTATGCTGCGGTAAGATGGCCATCACTAATTATATAAGACAGAGAAATGCAGCGTTCTGGACCTTCAGAGCCATCATTAAGAATCCTGCCTCAATACATCCTAGATTGTTTCCCATTGTGTACGGTAGGCAAGTACGCCCTGCAGAGTGCCTCGTATATTTCCCTTACTGTACATAAGGTCTTATCGCGCTTTGGCAGGTCATCCTTAAGCTACGATCTACCTGTACTTTGAACAAGCTGCAAAAGACTTTTAAATTGGTTCACCCCATCAAACTATCAGCTTTCAGGTTGCTTTATTATCATTCCTTTAAGGAATCCTGTAACTGTTTCCCATGAATTTTACCTTAACTTAACTTTAGAGTCTGTTCTCCCTGAATTTAGCCATATCTATAGCATTGGCCTTCTCTTAGGTACTCGTGTCCTGATATGCTTCCTCTCTGCTAACTCCCTCCTCCTACTGAAATCTTCCTCTATTTGCCCTCCTCATCTAACACTTATGGATCCTGATAGGTTCTTGTATATTTTGTATAATTTAAATAGGTCCTGATGTCTTGACATTTGACAGTCTTATATATGTGTAATGAACATGCACATTGAAATGTACTCCTTGTAACCCTGTGTCATGGTAATGCCGTAATCTTTGTATATGTAATCAATTTGCATGCTCTGCTTATGTATGTAAACCTTTTATGTGATAAGTAACCCCAGGTCCATCTTGAAAATGAGCTTTGCTCAATGGTGTTCGCCTGGTTAAATAAAGATGTTTATTGATTGATTGAAGGTTGGTGCCTAAACTAACTAATAAGAGCACTGGAACTGTACCTGTCGGCTCCCCTAGCAAACCAGAATGCTAGAATACCAGACAAATCTCAGAACTGTTAGAGAGAAGTGGTTCAGTTGGAGTTAGAGTTTGGAAAGTGAGCAGCTCAAGCTATTGAGAGGCTGCTCCAAGGAAGGAGCCCAGGAGAACCAGTGGGAAATGCCTGACTTGTTTTCCTGCAGTAATTCTTCTGCTTGGGACTGTCTTATTGCAGTAATCGGACTAATCCAAAAAGCGACTTTCAACTGTGCAGAAAGCTCTGAGACGTTTGGAAGTACAGCTTGAGATTTTGGACTGAAAAGAAACTTTTGTGAAGTGGTCGGCCCAAGTGTTGTGAGAGACTGTTTTTGATAATCGAGAGGTTTGTTCAGTGAACTGACTGCTACAGCAACCAGCCTGATACCAAACTGTGATGTAGAAAAGTCAATGCCGTTCCTGTTAATTGTGGTGAATGTTTATTGCGAGTTGAGGCCTGTTTTTGCCTTTCACTGAATTGTTTTGCCAGCTGGAGGTCTTCACTAGCAAACAAACTGAACTTTGCTAGAAGTATTTATTCAGCCTTGGGCCTATGCCAGTCTCAGCCCAAACTAACCATTCCTGCACCAGAGATTGTTCTTCAGTGAGAGGCCAGCTTGGGGATCAAGCCCCTGTGTAGCAAGAATTTGTAGGTTGTGGCCACCCGGAGGGAAAGGCTGTGAAGCAGAGGTGTGCCGTGCTGGTTCAGCTTCCCAATGCTCTTTGATGATCGGCAGCAGGTCTTCATATCACCAGGTCCATTCCAGCTAACTGGTGTTGTGTGTAAACTCAGGGTAGCTCCCTGCAACCTTTCTCCTAATCATTTATGGTACCATCTGATTGCTTCAGTGTTTCACAGGGTTACAAAGGACTGGGCCAAATGGCCAGGATTACAGATAACCAAAGTATTGTTTGTGCATGTTAACTGCCTTTTTCTTTCCATCAAGGGCCCCAACAACAGCTGTAATGCTGGCCACCCCCTGGGCACCTTTTCTGGCCAGCCAGTATAACATTCTGGGTACCCAGTGTTATCAGACTGTTTATTTTGGGACTGAAGTGCATGCATAATCAGTCATCTAAATTTATGTCTCTTCCTTGTTGAGGAACCCTTTATAAATCTGATTTGTTGTTTCATGTTTAACCTGGCTTGTGAGCATATTCTTAGTAGGTTTACAGTATAGAAGGTGTATGCTTGCCTGCTAACATTGCCTTTACAGGGGGTTGAGGGAATTTGCTGAAGGCCATACCCCGCTGGTAAGTGCAGAGGGTGTGTGCATATTATTAATGTTCATTGCTGACTGTGTGTCAGCCACTGCAAAGGGTTATTTCTTTTTATAAGATATTGAGTCACTAGGTGGGCATGTGGGTGGTTATAGCTTCCCAGATGGCAATACCTGGATAGGCAGATACCCCCACTATTGTTACTCTGGGTGGAGGCACCATAATATCGAATCCAGGCCCCTCAAACTGTGGTCAGAAATACAGGCAGGGGTAGTAATCCTAGAAATAGTGCCACCTAGGGGTTACAAACATAAACAATTTACAAACTTTTGTAATGGTTGGTTGGCTTGGGTTATGGAGCATGCAGCAGATGTGAGTGTCTCAGCCAAAGGAGGGGGAAGCAGGGAGGGTAATGAATGTCTCAGGTGTGGGAAGTAAAAAATGACACCGACAGAGGGATTCGGCTAGCAACAATATATTTATTTTAGAATAAGACTTTCTTAAACTAGCCATGTAAAATTCCAGTTGCGATTCCCCATACCTCAGCTGTTTGGAATGCACAGAATATCTATGTAAGTTCGGACCTCTGTTAATGTATTACCTTTGTATTACTCCCCCTTAAAATTCAGTAAAGTATTAATTAAAAAAAGAGTAACCTACATATTAAAAATCTAGTTTACTGAAAGTGAATTATCATTATAATCAGCTTTACAAAGATGGGGGAATGCCTCAGGAATACCCTGGCAGGGGTGGAGGGAGGGGGGGAATAAAAGGGGCCATACTGAAGGCAGCAAACCTCTGCATCGGGCAAGTAAGCAAAAGTAAGAAGAAAAAGTTACCGCTATGGTTCTCAAAAGAAGTGATTGGAAAGGTAAGGGCACAAAAGTCAGCATTCAGGAAATATAGGGACACTCAGAGAAAAGAAGATAGGGGAAGTGTATCAAAAGAAGCAGAGGGAGGCAGGGAAAGCAGTCAGGAGTGCAAAAGACACTTTTTAGGCATGTAAGCAAAAGCAGAAAAATCAGGGGAGGAATTGTAAGGCTAAGGAGGGAAGAGGGGGACTGTATGGAGGGGGGCCAGAAAAAAGCAGACATCCTGAACAAATATTTTTGTTCAGAGTTCGTGGAGGAAGGGGAAGGTGAGAGACCACAGATAAGTTACAGGAACATAGAAGGAAGGAAGGAAGGTAGACACGAGTCCATTTACAGAGGAGAGAATCCTGAAGGAACTGGCAAATCTGAACGTGGACAAGGCAATGGGACCAAATGGGGTACATTCAAGGATACTGAAGGAGCTCAGAGAGTTGCTGGCTACACCCTGACAGTTCTGTTTAACCATTCACTGGAGATGGGAGTGGCCCTGGAGAACTGGAAGAGAGCACACTTAGTCCCATGTTACAAAAGTAATAGCAGGGAGGAAGCTAGCAATTACAGGCCAGTCAGCTTGACTTCAGTGGTAGGGAAATTATTGAAATCACTGCTGAAGGAAAGGATTGTAGAATATCTAGAAACCAGCATCCTACAGGATCAGAGGCAGCATAGATTCACTGGGGGGAGATTATGTCAGACAAATCTGATAGATTTCTTTGACTGGGTGACTAGAGAAGTAGATCAGGGTGGAGTGGTGGATGTGGCATGCCTAGATTTCAATAAGGCCTGCAACACTGTTCCACATAGAAGACTTGTAAACTAGCTGGACAGCCTGGGACTGGGTCCTAAAGTGATAAACTGGATAAGGAATTGGTTGGAAAATAGGCGACAGGGGGTGGTGGTAAATGGAGTTCACTCCTAGGAAGGAAGGGTGACCAGTGGGGAGCCACAGGGATTGGTACTGAAACCAGTTCTCTTTAATGTCTTTATTAATGACACTGCAGAGAAGCTAGAAGGAAAGTTATGCCCTTTTGCAGATGACACTAAAATCTGTAATAGGGTAGATATTCTGTTGGGGTAAGATGGAAAAAATTAAAATTGATCTAGGAAAGTTTGAGGAATAGTTAAGAGTATGGCAAATAAGTTTCAATGTGAAGAAGTGCAAAGTCATGCACTTACAGAAACCCAGGGGTGGAGTACAAGATGGGGGAGTAGTACTGATGACCACCAAACAGGAAAAAGACCTGGAGGTAATCATATGCGATGACCTAAAGGTGATGAAACAGTGTGACAAGGCTGTGGGGAGAGCCAGTTGAATGCTGGGGTGCATAGGAAGGGGTACCACCAGCAGAAAGAAGGAGGTGATGATACCGCTGTATAAATCACTGGTGAGACCTCACCTAGAGTACTGTGTCCAGTTCTGCAGACCACATCTTTGGAAAGACATACAGAGACGAAGTGGTCCTGAGGAGGTCAACTAAAATAGTGCAGGGTCTGCATTAGAGACCCTGTAAGGAGAGATTAAAAGACTTCAATATGTACACCCTGGAGGAAAAGAAGGGAAGGGGGGATATGATAGAGACTTTCAAATACCTCACGGGTATAAATAAGGTGCAGGAAGGAAACGTTTTTCAGAAGAAGGGAAGCTGGATGGGGTAGACGCAGGGGAAACGTGAGGAAATATTTCTTCACAGAAAGAGTGGGGGATGCCTGGAAGAGCCTCCAGTGGCTGTTGTGGGGGCAAAAACTGTAACGAGATTCAAGAATGCATGGGATAGGCATAAGGGAACCATAGTGGTTAGGGAAGGGTGGCTAAAGCCAGAAATCAGGTAGGGTCTGCGGTATTACAGTGGGTGGGGAGGATGGGCAGACAGGGTGGGCCAGATGTCCTCATCTGTCATCAAATTCTATGATTCTATGTAGTACTGCAGTCATCCCAAGCTATGCAGTTGTCAGCTTTATTACGGTTTTGCACTTATTAACTGTTTGATAAAAAGTTCATTTAAAAAAATATATATTTTACACTGCTTCCATATTTCAGGCTGTGTCTAATGGCAAACACTGCTGTGAGCCATGGATGTGATGTAGTGGGGGAATCATGTCAAAGTCAGTTAGCTGTGAAGCTAGGACTTGTGCATCAAACAGACACAGTAGCTCCTCATGTTAGAAATGTTCAAAAATCTGTTGTTCAGAGCCCTTCTAATTATTCCCTTTGATTATTTTTACCATCATTTTTTTAGATAAGTGAATCTATTTCTTGGTTATAAAGGAAAGATTGATGCCTGGATTTTTCCTGTTTAACTTTTTTTCCTTTGGCTTTTTAAAACTCTATTTGCTTAAGCCTACTATGTTACAATTTGTTATTGGATTTTCTTTCATGGATACATTTACGTATTTTTTTTTATTTATTTTAAGTTTCAGAAACAACCTTTGAGCAAGATGCTCTTTTTCAAAGGTTCCATGTCAGAGAGAGCAGATGTACATACATAGGGAAACAGTTTACAAGACACATAACGCAAAGGCAACATACAAAGTTCATTGATAACAGGAATTGACAAAGTACAATGCACCTTCAGTCGAGTCACCAGAGCCCAGACTACTAGGCACATAGCTGTTCCAGGCACATGTGAACTGACTACGATAGGCAGCCAAGAGAAATGGCTTTGTCAAGTGGTAGGTGTAAAGTGGGTAGAGGTGGGGGATTTGGGATGGGCCACGTAGATGTGGGGGGGGGATGCAGGAATGAGATTAGATGGTTGTGGTGGTATCAGAGCAGGAGAAGTAGATAGCATAGCATGATGGAGGTTCCCTATTCCACAGTGGGTGACCACCAGTGCCAAGGTTAAAAATGGATCTATGGTCAAGCAGACCAGAGATCATGGGATGCAAGCCAACAGAGGGCAGTATTGGGGGGGGAGTGACTAGTGAGAGGAGGTGTGGAGGATCAGACAGTTGTCCCGTAAGAGCACCAACTCTTGTACAATAAGTGGTTTTTGAATTCAGATTTGAAAGAGAGGATGCTCATTAGTTTTATCAGAGAAGCAGGGATCTCATTTAGCCATAGCGGAGCTCTGTAAGTAAAGGATTGTTGTCCTAGGGATGTTCTTCTGAAAGGGACCTGCAGGAGTCCATGGTCCATACCCCTTTTTTGGTAGCAAGAATGATTACTTTGTAGGAGATCAGTGCTACATGGAGGAGTCTTACCAAGCATTGATTTTTTTTCCAAACAGACTTGTCTGGAACTTTATCCTAGATTCCAAGTTCAATCAATTAACTTGCTCATAAAGTGTGCAGGAGTGCTCAAATCCATCTTCCCCAAGTGTGACTTTATAGGGTTTATTGAGGGCAGTTGCCACCCTCTTAAGTGATGTTCCAGTAGCTGTTCCATAAACAATTAGCCTGTAGTCTATGATTGACAAGACTGAGCTGGAGACTGTCAGCCTGAGGGCAGAGGGTGTAAGATATTGTTTGTGTCTGTGTAAGACACCTAGCTTGTTATTGACCACTTTTACATATGTTGACAGGATGTTAGTGTATCATCAAAAGTGACTCCAAGGTACTTGAAGGAGTGTACGTGTTCCAGTAGGACATCGTTATTGTTTAAGATGGTCAGATCCGGGTGGATTTTCTTGTGCTGGTGACTTGAGATTAGCATTGTTTTGGTCTTTTTGTAGTTGAGGAGTAGTTTTTTGTGAGTGGAACCACTTGTTCCAGCTGGTTGAAGGTAGTCTGTAACTCTTTTTGAAGCAGAGTAGGCTGTGAGCTACTACTCAGGATGACGGCATCATCCCCATACAAGATAATTTTGCTTTTACAGGCAAGGGGGAGAGTGTTTAGAAATAAACTAAATAGTAGAGGACCAAGGATGGACCCTTGTGGGATGCCTAGAGTGACTTTCCTTGTTGAAGACACTGAGTTTCCTATTATGACACTTTGGGACCTGAGGGATAGCTAGTCCTTGAACCAAAGGGCTGCTTTAGAGGCCACCCCTAGTGATACCAGTTACTGGAGCAGGATTGGGTGGTTAACAGTGTCAAAGGCCTTGGTGAGATCAATAAAGACAGATCCCACCAACTGGCCTTCATCCATCACCTTATGCACGTGTTTGGATATTTCTACCAGGGCAGTAGTCATGCTATGGTTTCTCTGGAATCCGTGCTATTGGGGACACTGAAGATCATATTTTTTCAGATACTTGGAGATCTGGTCCACTACAATCCTCTCTAGCGTCTTTGATAGGGGAAATAAAATTGAAATAGGTCGGTAGTTGGTGGTGCTGGAGCGGTCCCCACTTTTGAGTACTGGGGTCACCAGTGTCAGCTTCCAGATAGTTGGGAATTTTGCCAGGGTGAGAGATTTATTGAAGACTTTTGTGATAGGGACAATTACTTCATTAATTGCTGACCAATTTCATGTCAATATTATCACTGCCAAGCCTAGTTTTACCTAGAACCCTTAAGACATAGGATTTAGCCTCATTGACAGTAACATATTTGAAGTAGAAGTGGGGTTGAGCAGAGTTTGGTCCTGCCTTGGACTGTGTCTGACCAACAGGAGTTAGGAACTCAGGAGGAAGGACAGTACTCAGATCCGTGAATGGCGAGTTAAATGCTTCTGCGATAATGAGGGGATCCTGAGTGGGGGTGCCATTCAAGTTTAGCATTGTTGGATGTTTTCTGTCATCTTGGCCCGAGCAGGTCATTAATGTTGTTCCAAATTTTTTTTCCATTACCCCAGCTAATGACCATCTTGTCTTTGTAGTATTTTGCTTTTGCCAGTCTAGTGAGGTTGGTATACTTATTTCTTGCTGCCCTATAATTCTGAAAATCAGTTGCTTTTCCCGAATCTCTGGCCTTACACCACAGATTATCCCTGATTCTCATCTCTTCCAGAAGGACACTGGTAATCCACCCATCAGAGGTTCCTCTAATCTTCTTTTTTCTCATGGGAGCGAAGATATCACAGATTCTATTAAACTTGTCCACGAAAAATTGTAAGGCATGGTCAGTATCCTGTGCCTCATCTATCGGGGACCAGTCCACCTGGGATTGAGCTCTTTGAAAGAGCCAACTTGCCCTTTCTTGATCACTCTGCTATGTATGGTGATTGGTGGTGCTTTATTCTCTTTGCTAGCCCATCTGCAGATTGCTGGGGAGTGATCACTGAGACAATCAGATAGCACTTAAACACGTTTAATCCTAGAGGGGCAGTTTGCCAGAATCCAGTCTAGGAGTGTGCCTATGGCTTTTTTATAGTTCATTCTGGTAGTTTCTGTGACCATCTGAGTGAGATACAAACCGGCTACCTGATCCTTCAGTGCATCTGTCTCCTTGCTGAGCCAGTTGATGTTAAAGTCTCCTGTGACAATGACTTCAGAGTTTTTTTTGGCCTGAGAAATAACTTCTATGACTTGATCGAGACCCATCTTTTCTTTGTGAGGGGGCAGATAGATGGAGGCAATGGTTAGTGTCTTTCCATGGCCTCCTAGTAGGAGACGAACTGCAAGCAACTCATAGTAATAGGTGACCCCAGATACTGGTAATACACTGCCTTTGATGGATTCTTTGACGTAGATAAGGCAACCCCCACCTCTTTTCCCTGTCCTATCAAGCCAGAAGGTACTAAACCCTGTCACTGCTATCAAGTTATCCTTATCCTTTGGAGTAAGCCAGGTCTCAGTAAGGCATATGATGTCCAGACAGTGAAGTTGTGTCCACGCCTGGAAGCGTGTGAAGTTTGGGAGCAAGCTAAGGATATTCATTGCAGCTATCTTTAAGCCAAATTCTTTTTTTGACCTAGCTGGATTGTCACAGGTTGGACCAGGATTGGGGTGGACATCCCCTGATAGTAGTAATAGAAGAAGGATGAATTTTCTGGCTGCATTTTGGCATTTAAACATGTGCTTTTCACTTCTGTTGTAGCCCCATGGTAAGGGGCTGCAGCTCATATGCCCTCCAGTTGAGGTAATCAGCTTATCCAGGATCATATTGCTACTGGGAGCAGAGAACAGGTTTTGATGTATTGGTGGCGGAGAGGGGGGCATTCCTCTTGAGAATAATGGACATTGTGCCTATTTGTTGATCACCACTGCAGTGTGAGGCTATGGTTGACCCAGAGGCATTTTGTGGGAGGAAGAGGAGCCACTGACTCACAAGAGGAAGGATAGCGATGGAGAAAGCCAAAGATATCACAGAGTTGACTGCCATGTCTAGTGCTAATGCACCCGAGCTAGACTGAAGTTCATTCGGAAAGATCAGGTTTGCTGCTTGGAGCTGGGAGCAGGCAAGTCAAGACAGAGAGGCAGGTTGTGTAAATTTTGTTGAATAATGTCAGCAGTCCAACCTGATCTAGCTTAACTAAGGTAGGCCACCAAGTTAGGAACTAGTGACCGCCAAGGGGAAATGCTAGTCCAATTGGTGTAGCAGTAGGTGCTGAATGGTAGGATAGAGAGGAGGAGGGGGAGTTACTGGGAGCAATGAGCAAATTGCTGGGGAGGGATTAAACCAGCAGCAGGTACCAGTAGGAATTTTAGCTCAATGCAGTGGGATGGGTGTAAATAAGGCCAGTGTACCCTTGGCAAACCCACAGGTAGTGTGACTAGTTACGAGAGTAACTATGCAAAGAAAAGAGAAAAGGGGGGAAGGATGTTTGTAATTGTTACAAGAGACAGTGATTTGTGTACCTAAGGGGGGATTGGAGTGAACCCTTCAAGGAATGTAAAACCTTTTCACTGCCCAGCAGAACAGACATACTTAGATCCAGTTGGAGTCAACAAAATTGGAAGTATCATGAGGCCAGAGCGATTTGTTATACATTACAGTTGAGGATACCACACCCTCTAGCTGTGTATTGCTATAACCTGCCTATGGCAGATCAGGGACTTAGTCATCTGACACACAGAGCACTATATACAGTAAGTAAGGCCAGCTAAGGGTGGGAGTGGTGGGGGAGGGTGGAGGCCAAACCACAGCTGCGGTAGGGAAAACAAAGGAAATCAGAGCCGTTCTGAGACCACTGGGAGTTACCTTGCTGTGGAGTGTGCTTTGCTAGTGCCGAAGGCAGAATTGCTGGGGGCAAGTGGAGAGTGCTGCTCCCTTCAGAGCAAAACTTGCAGTTCCTGGTTCAATGCAGGACCAGGGCTAAGTCAAACTGCAGCCGAAGTTCAAGACGAGGAATCCAGCCTGATCAAGGGCTACAGCGCCTGTGGAGGAGAGAGCAGAAAGATAAGCCTTAAAGTACAATGACTTGGGGTGGGAGTGATTACTAGACAAAGAGCTAACCCAGAGGGTGGGAAGTGTGAGTGAGGGAGGGGAGGATTCTAAGCAGAGAAAGCTAATCAAGAAAGGGAGGTTTTAAATTACCAAGGCCAAATGCAAGAAATATTTTTTCCCCTTTTTTCTTTCTCTGAGGGCTAAACTCTAACTTTCAGAGAATACAGCAATAAAACATGTGCAGGGTGATCCTACAATTCCTATCTAATCAATATACAAACATGGCCTTATATTCAGCATCCAGCAGTGCACAACTTGTCTTTTTTTTCCTCTTTTTTTTTTCTTCTCTCTGAGCCAGTAAACTTAGCTATGTTATCCAAACAACCTTGTTACAGTGCCTTGCTGTGGAATACACTTTACTAATGCCAAAGGCAGAGTTGGTGGGGCGGGTGGAGAGCACTGCTCCTTTTGGAGCAAAACCTGCAGTTCCTGGTTCGATGCAGGACCAGGGCTAAGTCAAACTGCAGCTGTGGTTTGAGCTGAGGGATCTAGCCCAATCAAAGGCTACAGCATCTTGCTGCAGAGTGCACTTTGCTAGCACTGAAGGCACAGTTACTGAGGGCTGGGGGAGAGCGTTGCTCTCTTCAGAGCAAAACTTGCAGTTCCTGGTTCGATGCAGGACCAGAGCTAAGTCAAACCGTAGCCGCAGTTCGAGCAGAGGGATCCAGCTTGATTAAGGGCTACAGTGCCTGAGGTCTGTGTACTTGTATTTTTTTTAATTCTGAGTGTCAGCAACATTTTTTTTGTGTGCCATGTCAAAATGATGTGTGGTATATGGATGCAGCAATATTGTATGCAGTCTTATAGTTTCATATTTTTCTCCATGCAAAGAGATGATCACAAAGAAATGGATTTACTTTGTAAATAGAAAATGTATGCATTTTTACTTGGTCTAGAGGAAACACTTGGTCCAGGCACTAAATATGACCATTAGCTAAGATCAACAGTTTATTTCTTATATTTTTTACTCTGCAGTTCGGCTATGAAACAGCCCAGTATGAGTGCCTATACTTGCATACACAACCCCATTATGGTACAACTCTTTTACTAATGTAAAAAATCATTGATAAATGAGTTAGTACAGATCTGACAGAAACTACAGTACTTTTAGCTTGCAGGGACTTGACTATCCTCCGAGATGATTGAAAAACAGGTAAAAGACAGCAGGGTACACAATGGCATTTTTTTTATTAAGACCTTAAGCCTGGGTCTCGATGATCTGATTTCGAGGTTTGCAGATTAGTGATGGGACTGTGAACAGGCAAAGAAAAAAACTGCCACATCATACTAGATTTCATGTAGCACACATTTCAAGTCACAGATCTTTTTGTAGCAATTCCTGAACTGCACATATAAACAGAACAATCAGAAAGTATTACAACAATTAAATCTGCATGTAGTAGAGAGTTCAGTAATGCCATTTAAGCAAATAATGCATTGTAAACTTGAGTAGTACTATAAAGAGCCCAAAAGGTGATTTCCAATCAAGTGGGTTGTAAGAAATGTAAACAATCCTGAATACAGAGCCTAAATGCATTCATTCAGTCTAAGGCCAGATAGGAAAGTTGTTCTAAATATGCAGTTTGGATTAAATTATTAAGAATTTCTGTAAAAGTAGGCATTTTAAGGGGTTTACAGCGTACTGAGATTAATTGCTTTACCTACATAAAGAATATATTTAACCATCTATATTGATATTTAAATAGCCTACTGTTCAGATTTATGAAGCCCAATATAACGTATTTAGAGTAAAAAGGAATAGTGTCTCTGACAATATTGGAGGCAAAAAAGTGAACTTTCTGCTATAGGGCAAGAACTGGTTTACAAAATCAAATGAGGTGCAATGGGTTCCCACCTGGAGAGTCACAATGCCAACAATGGTATTTGGGAGCTAAACCCATATGGTAAAGAACTGATGGCTTCCTATCCCATGGATGGAGAATCTTATACTGAATGAGCATACTGCAAACATCTTTAAATGTACTATGGCAGAGAGTTCAGCATCTTTTCCATTGAAGGTCAGTGATATTATGATGTAGAGCTAAGCTCCATCTGGCTTTAGCTGAGAGAGACTGATCTAGAAGAGTATCTCTAGCCAATTTATATATTTTGCTAACTAGGCCAGATGAACTCTTAATCCATGAGGCAATTTGGGTAGCAGAGGAGGGTAGCACATTTATTTGTTGCAGTAGTGGTGATAGTGCAGAGCAAATTTGTAAAAATTTCCAGAATTCCTGTGTAGGTATTCCCTATGTATCTTGTAGATGGGTAAAGGAATTTAATGTAGTGGAGTTATTAACTAAATACAAAATCACACATGCCCCCACAATGCAAAGCATCATGGGCTGCATATGCAAATCACCACAGAATGTTGTGTTGGTCCAACTTTAAGCAGAATTGCATGGTGCCGAAAGGCCTCTCACACAGTTTGCAAAGGGTACTAACAGAAGACATAGACACGTGTTTCGTCCTACCAGGACTCATCAGTATGCCTCATCTGTTTGACACCCCAGTGGAATGGACCAGCTACCCTTAAGGCAGTGTGCCTTGGATATATTATGTGAACCCATTAAAATAAAAAACTATTTAAAAGACAAAGAACCTCTGTGTGCAAACACTGAGGAAAGGGTTACCCCAAAGGGCATTTGGCTGGGAAGCCAAGTTTCAAGAAAATACAAAATCACACATGCCCCCACAATGCAAAGCATCATGGGCTGCATATGCAAATCACCACAGAATGTTGTGTTGGTCCAACTTTAAGCAGAATTGCAGGGTGCCGAAAGGCCTCTCACACAGTTTGCAAAGGGTACTAACAGAAGACATAGACACGTGTTTCGTCCTACCAGGACTCATCAGTATGCCTCGTCTGTTTGACACGTCTTGAAACTTGGCTTCCCAGCCAAATGCCCTTTGGGGTAACCCTTTCCTCAGTGTTTGCGCACAGAGGTTCTTTGTCTTTTAAATAGTTTTTTATTTTAATGGGTTCACCACAATATATCCAAGGCACACTGCTTTAAGGGTAGCTGGTCCATTCCACTGGGGTGTCAAACAGACGAGGTATACTGATGAGTCCTGGTAGGACGAAACACGTGTCTATGTCTTCTGTTAGTACTCTTTGCAAACTGTGTGAGAGGCCTTTCGGCACCATGCAATTCTGCTTAAAGTTGGACCAACACAACATTCTGTGGTGATTTGCATATGCAGCCCATGATGCTTTGCATTGTGGGGGCATATGTGATTTTGTATTTTCTTGAAACTTGGCTTCCCAGCCAAATGCCCTTTGGAGTAACCCTTTCCTCAGTGTTTGCGCACAGAGGTTCTTTGTCTTTATTAACTAAGATGTCTCTCAGGAAGAAAATACCTCTACGTACCCAAGAAGTACAAAATAATTAGTTGGTCATCAAGAGTTATATCACGGTTTACCCCAGATGGGGGTATTTAGGGCAGGAGCAGGACTGATTTTTAGCCATTTGTGTAGTTTGAACCAGTAATGGACCAATGGAGCAATAGCGGGATGCGTCTTTAGTTTTTTATTCAGTATGTTAAATCAAAAGTTAGTGGGGATTCTTCTCACAGTTAGAGAAGCTTCCATATCTACCCATAAAGGAGTTTCAGAATTAGGCTTGATAAACCACTTAATGGTTTGTGAAGCTTGGAAGGTCCACAGAGATGCCATAAACCAGGAGAGCCCAAAGCCTCCCCTGGACCAATGGGACCGCAATTCAACCCAACTGAACCTTGGGATATGACCCTCCCAAATAAAGTTTCTGAGAGTTTATATTTTACAAAAAAGGGGAGGGTAGAATTAGTGGAATATTTGAGAAAAGGTATAATATTTTAGGTGTAATGGTCATTTTTATGGCAGCAATTTTGCCGCTAGGGATAAACTGAGGGTTTTCCATTTGTTGAAAGTTGTTTTTATGTCTGTAAGTAAGGGGGCTAGATTGACTTCTCAAATCTTGCCCACACTAGGCACAATTTTAATCCCTCGATATGAAATGCTCTGCCAAGCCCACCAAAAGCCAAGGGGATTATTCATATGTGGTTTACAAAAGTGATTTAAAGGCAGGATCTCAGTTTTATCATAATTTACCACTAACCTAGATCTCTCAGTAAATGTATCTAATAATGCTCTAAATGGATGAACAGCAGATTCTAGGTTTCCAAGTGTAATTAATAAATCATCGGCATATGACAGGTATGTTGTATATTACCGATAGAGATCCCCTTGATTTCGGTAGACTGATGCAGCATGGCCAACAAGGGTTTGAGGGTCAAGATAAAGAGAAATTGGGATAAGGGACAACTTTGTCTAGTCCCCTCACAAGACTGAAAGGTTGGGATAACACACAGTTAGTCAGAACCCTAGCTGTAGGAAGTGTATAGAGCAATTTAACCCAAGAGCAAAAATGGTCACCGATACCCAGATGGGATGATACATGGTAAAGATAGGTCCAATTTAAAGAATCAAAGGTTTTTTCAAAATCAACAGCAATTGCTTCTGCAGGAGATGTAAGGGATTTAGCCTTATGCATAAGATTCAACAAGGAATGAAGATGATCAGAGCCTACTCTGCCTTTCACAAAGCCTACATGGAATCGGTGAACTAAACGGAGGGGAGAAAGGGTTCTAAATGAATAGCTAGGAGCTTAGCAAATATTTTACCATTAGTACTGAGTAATGAAATAGAAACATACATATAGAAACAGAGCTGACAGCAGATTAGGACTGCAAGGCCCATCTAGTCTACCCATCTTTTCTACCGTATGAATGTGTCATAGGTTTTTACTCTGTCAATGGCCTATCTATTCATACTTATCTGTATTGCTCCCTTATGCCTATCCCATGCCTGTTTGAAGCCATGCGCTGTATTCATATCCACCACTTCCTGAGGTAGGCCATTCCATGCATCCCCCACCCTTTCTGTGAAAAATAATTTCTTCACATTACTCCCTTTAATCTCATGTTGTGTCCTCTTGTACTGCTATTTTTCTTATATTGAAACATATTAGACTCTTTCACCTTGTTAATGCCCTTATGATGTTTGAATGTTTCGATCATATCACCTCTCTCCCTCCTTTGCTCTAGGGTATACATATTGAGCTCCGTTAATCTGTCCTCATATATTTTCTGGTGCAGTCACTGCACCATTTTGGTTGCCCTTCTCTGGACTGCCTCCATTTTGTTAATGTCCTTGTGTAGGTGCAGCCTCTAGTACTGCATGCAGTACTCCAGATGGGGCCTAACCAGTGTCTTGTAAAGAGGGTTTATTACCTCCCCCTTACGACTTGTGATACCCCTACTAATACACTCCAGCATTCCCCTAGCCTTACCTATTGCTTTTGTGGTCTGCTTGGATGATTTCAGGTCATCTGTGATGATGATGCCCAAGTCTCTTTCTTCCCTTGTGATTGCCAGCAACTCCCCTCCCAACCTAAAGGTGGCTTCAGGGTTTCTCTTCCCTATGTGCATGATCTTACACTTCTTTGCATTAAACCCCAGTTGCCACTCTTCTGACCATTTTGCCAGTTTATCCAGATCTCTTCTCATTCTGCCCACCCCATCTGGATCACCTACTCTGTTGCATATCTTGGTGTCATCTGCAAACAGACAGACCTTACCCTCCAGTCCATCTGCAATGTCACTGATGAAGATGTTGAAGAGGACTGGCCCCAGGACTGATCCCTGAGGTACCCCACTTGTGACTTGCATCTCTTCTGGCTGTATATCATTTACCACCACCCTCTGTGTTCTGCCTTCCAACCAGTTTGCCACCCAGTTGACCAACATCTGACCCACCCCAAGCCTACCCAGCTTATTAATCAATCTTCTATGTGGAACAGTATTAAAAGCTTTGCTGACGTCAAGGTAGGTGACATCAACTGCACCCCCTTGGTCCACCACTCTGGTTATCCAGTCAAAGAAATCTATGAGATTAGTTTGACAGGATCTTCCAGTTGTAAACCCATGCTGTCTTGGATCCTGTGCTCCTAAGGATTCCAGGTGTTGCACTATCCTTTCCTTCAAGAGTACCTCCATAATCTTGACCACTACTGAAGTAAGACTGACTGGTCTGTAGTTCCCTGCCTCCTCCTTGCTACCACTCTTGTGGAGCGGGTTTACATGAGCCCTTCTCCAGTCTTCAGGGACCTCTCCTGTGCTCAGAGACTCACTAAACAGTTCTGATAATGGCTCTGCTAGTTCCACCCTTAGCTCCTTTAGTATCCTGGGATGTATGCCATCTGGTCCCAATGCCTTGTCCACCCTGAGCTTAGCGAGCTCTTGTAGGATCCTTTTATTTATGAAGGGACTTGTGCATACCTCCCTCCACCCTGTGTCCATGGTGCTGAGCTGTGGACCCTGCCCTACCTTCTCCTCGGTAAATACTGAGCAGAAGTATCTATTTAGGATAGTTGCTTTTCCTTGGTCCTCCTCCACACACTCCTCCTTATCCCCTTTGATCTTAGCAATACCCCCTCAGGACTTTCTCCTTTCATTAATGTATCTATAGAAAGTCTTGTCCCCTTCGTTTACTGTTCTTGCTAGTGTTTCCTCGATTTGGGCCTTTGCCTGCCTTACTGCCTTTCCTGCTTTCCTTAGGGAAGTTTGGTATGCCTCCCTAGCTTCGTCCCACTGCGTTCCCTTATATTTCCTGAAGGCCAACCTTTTGGCTCTGACCTTTTCTGCTACTGTTTCTGAGAACCAATGTGGTTTCCTCCTTCTTTGCTCTTGCTTTTCTCCCTAACTCAATGGGATGTTGCTTCAAGTATTGCATCCTTAATGCTTGCCCCACTTTGCCTGTACCCCCTCACCTGTACAGTATTTCTTCTTTCCAGGGCTAGCTTAACTCTGTTGACCATCTTATCAAAGTCAGCTCCTCTAATGTCCCATATTTTTGCCTTGGGAAGGGATGATTTAGTTCTAGTGGCCAAATTGAACCATATCATGTGATGGTCACTGGACCGCAGGTAACCTTCTACCTGGAGATCTGTGATCCTTTCCCTGTTAGTCGTACTAGATCAAGGATAGCCCTGTCTCTTGTGGGTTGTTGTACCAGCTGTTTGAGGCCCTCCTCTGCAGGGAATCCACTATGTGTTTAGTTCTTGTGGATGTTCCTGCTGGTATTGACCAATCGGTATCTGGCATGTTGAAGTCTCCCATTAGCAGAACCTCCCCTTTAGCTGTTACGTTTTGTATATCTTCTAACAGTAATGTGTCTGCATCCTCCCCCTGGTCTGGAGGCCTGTAGACAACCCCAGTTCATATGGCTGTCCCATTTTCTGTTTCCGGGGTCACCCACAGTTCTTCTGGCTCCTTATGTGTAGTCTGAATTTCTGTAGCTTTGATATTTTCATTAACATAAAGGGCTACTCCCCTCCCCCCCTTCTGCATAGGGTGATAATTAGATGGGAGAGTAGCATCTTTGTCTTTTTTCAGAAACTCTGTAATAACCACATCTGTCACAGTTTGGGGTTATTTATTTATACAAATAGATTCGTGATAAACCGTATGTAATAGGGGACAGAGCAGGTTAGCAAAAGATTTATAAAATTCTATGGAGAAACCGTCCCCCCCAGGAGCCCTTCCTGATTGAAGGGCTTGATTAATTTCTTCAACTGAAAACTGTCTATTCAGACCATCAGCAATATCAGGGGAGAGACAGGGAAGAATGAATTTCTCAAAAAAAAGATTTATAAGGAAGGATTGAGAGGGCAAAGCAAATGAATACAGTTTTTTGTAAAATGCGGTCATGAGTTTGTTGATGGAGGATTGATCAGTATGTATATGACAGAAGTATCTTCCAACCCCACAATATAGCATTCTGTTTGTTGTGATCTAAGGTGGTAAGCTAATATTTGACCACCTTTAGCACCACCCTCCCAGTATTTATGTTTAATTCTAAGTAATGCTGTTTCAGTTTTACGTGAGATTAGCTCAGTAATTTGCATGTGAAGCGGAAGTATATCATACTGGAGGGGGAGTGAGGAGCAGGATGTGAGGCTGCTAGGTATTGTGATTCTTTATTTTCAAGTCGTTTTTCAAGATTGTTAAGTTGCTGTTTCCTCTTTTTTTTTCTGTGAGCTGCAAAACTGATGATTTTGCCATGAAATGTGGCTTTAAGTGCTTCCCATGTTGTGCTCAATGATGTTTCCATTGGGTCATTATGGGAAATAAAGTCTTGTATTTTGTGTTTTAATCCAAGGTAAAAATTTGGGGTCTTTAAGTAAGAGAGGGTCTAAATGCCATGAAGGGGATTTTAGAGGAGGAGAGCTCCAAATAAAATGTAACTTGATGGGAATGATCCAAGATGAGTATAGGTAAAATACTGGAATCAACTGTATTTTCAGTGATTAAGGGGGAAGCAAGCCAATAATCAGTTATACTGTATGACTGACGAGGACCAGAATAAAATGTTTATTATTCTCTATCTCGGGGACAAAAGCGTCTCCAGATGTCTGAAAGTCCAAACTTCTTCATTAATGGGAAGGGGTAGCTATGCTTCTTGGGTGGGCATCAGACTAAGCATTGCTTCTGTCTAGGTAACAATAAAGTCCAAGATTAAGGTCTCCACCTATTAGAATGGGGGTATTAGAAAGATTAGACAAAATTAGTTGTTGAGCCAAGTCATGAAAAAAAATCTGGTTCATCAGTATTTGGGGCATAAACATTAACCAATGTTAGTGGCCCTGATACTGTATCAAATGAGGTAATTACCCATCTACCACTAGGGTCCTCAATACTGGTGGATAAGGTTCATTTCAAATTTTTGTGAATTAAAATTGCAACTCCTCTTTTTCTGGATGCAGCTGAGGCTGCATGTACCTGGCCAACCCAGTCCTTTCTCAATCTGTCATTGTCATTGGCTAATAATCCGGTTTCTTGCAGAAAAGCAATTTGTACTTTATGCTTTTTAAGGTGATTTAAAACTTGCTTATGTTTGCTAGGTGCATTGAGCCCCTTGAGATTCCACATATGTAATAACAAGTCAGCCATGAGAATGTAAATACAGAAAATCTGTGATAGCTGTTAATGGAATTGTCTGGGGCCCAAAGCGCCAAGTAAACATGCAACTGATACAAAAGAGAATGATTAATTCAACTTTTATAGGCAGGTTACAGGCAGAAATTGAAAACTTTAATACAGGTGGAACAGCTAGAAGGGCTCTTAATTCCCAGTTTTTGCATCTCTCTACATTCGGTGCAAAAATTATTAACATTAGCATCCAAACATTAAATACAAACCAACTTGAAATCATCATAGATGAGCAGAGAGATAAAGGTCAGTCATGGAAGTGATAGACCAAGACCACCTCTCTACACACCAGGGCATGGAATGACAATCAAGGAGAATAGGAATGTATGTTACTCCTTAAAAGATCACTACATAACCCAGAAACAGTCAGTCCAAAATAGTAATTATCACACAAGGATTGGCATTATCTCAGTAATAAGTAGCAAGTATTACTTTAAAGCTTGATTCAATTATCCAATCAACTACAATGTCTCATAAGATCAATATTATTCAAGTTGTGTAGAGGTGATAGAGACTATATTAAACTTCCACTTATCTCCTTCATCTATAATCACAAAAAAAAAAGTTAGCAGAGCTGAAGTCTGAGCAATCATATGATGAACCAGTGTACAAACAATCCAGTTAAAAAAAAGTCAAAAGTAGGAATACAAACCTATATGGCATTACTATTTTAAGTTAACAAGTAATGTATAGATTTGAGCAGAGCACAGTTGTACTGTATCAGATAGCCCACACTTCTAGATGTAATGCTTCATATTGTAGAGAAAGAATGATCAGTCAGCTGGGGTATATATATATATATATATATATACATATATATATATATATCTGTATATAAAAAATTAGGACTGTGTTCTGGAGGTGTATGAACAGTTAAACTTTGGAAAAGTAATATAGATGAAAAATTATTATAGGGTATACACTCAAGAAGATCCGGGATTCAGTGCATTTGGTCACCCAAAACATCCTCAGCAATACTAAAAAAATTATTTGGAAATGGTGTCTAACATTCTGTATACACATATTAAAGGAACCACGTCTAAAGCTCCATCAACGGTGTATGAGGTAGCACCTTGGTAAAACAAACAGAAAGGCATAACATTACGCTGCCATGGAGAGCTACCTAAGGATTATGAGAAATCAGAGGAGGAAGTCTTAATACACAGCTTACTCCCAGAGCAGCATACACGCATCCAGACTTCAAACTGAAGGGGTGTAAAACAACAGAAATATTCAGAGTTTAGATAGCTTAAATCCTCCAAAAAGATCTTTGCACCCCTAGTGTTCGAACAATGTCCAAGATGTCCGCACACATGCTGTCTAGCAAATCGCATATGGCCAAGTAACCAACTGTATGCAGATATTTCAGACCTTATCAAAAGCAGTCACCTGAGATAATCAAGTTAAACAGGCTTCGAACCAGGCAGTGTTTCATATCCAATTCAGCCTACCTTGACGATTCGAAAATAGCCTGTGGTAAAGACAAGTCTCATGAAGATTGCTTCTGAAAGTTAGGCAGTCATACATGTGAAAATAAATAATGTACAATCTCCTTTAACACACAGAAAGATTACAAATAAAGACACAGCCGGTTCAAAACCATCTCCCAATTCACTGAACAAAGACAAAAGTTCAAAGCAACAAAAGTATGCAATTACTGATTATCAAAACAAGAAATGGGAGGTGGTAAGACACAGAAGGCTTTCTGATTTCTTACAGATTATAATATTGTAGGTTACACTGCATGATTCAATCATGTCCATTCAGGAGAAGCAGATCATCTCCCATGTCACCTGTGAGGATAGAAGGATCGAAAGAGCAAAGAGAAACAATCCCCATAGTTAATAACACAACTTGTGAAGAAAACAAAAGGATTCAAGCTTTGCCAGTTAAATTATGAACTCCATCAGCAGGATCAAGTGTCAGAAGGTAATGCAGATTGGGTCTGTGGTGTGATAGTCGAGCTAGAGTCCAATTTATTCTTTGCCTTGTTTCAATGCTTTTACTTGGGGGTTCCACAGTTTTTAAAGGCAAACTGGTTACCATATCTGCCCAGAAGAAGTCCGACGATGCCCTTTCCATCTCCACTAAGTTAGGGAGATTGTCTTCTGTCAGGAAACCATCCTTGTGAGTGGGATTTTGTGATGTATTGATGCTTTCTTGCCAAGGGGTATACTGATTATACAGAGGAATAGTTGGAGCTGTCATGGGTGAGGTGATAGGGACCATAACAGAGCAATGCAGTCTGTCGGGGCTACAGCAACGATTCCTGTTAGACATTGAGTTTGTGGAAGCCTTTTTCTGCAGACAGGGTGATTGTCTCTTGCTTGCTCCAGCAAAATGTTCTGTAGGTCCTGGAGTAAGATGCACAGTATGGGTGGCATTTGCCATATCTCTGTCATTGAAAGCTGGACCCACTGTATATATTGTGCTTGTGGGAGACTTAGTGGAATCATGAGTCAGAGAGGCTTGTGACTGAATGCTGCCTAAATAGTACATAAGAGTGCCTGGTGAGATAATGTTTTTAAAAGAATTATTGATAAAGAGGTGCATTGTTGCTGGATAGTGCATTTTAAATCGTAAGCCCATCTGATGTTAAACGCCTGGCAGGAGTAAAGGCACGTCTTTTGGCATTAACCGCCCTTCAAAAGTCTCTATAAATATAAATGCGATACTCTTGCCAGGTAACTTGCTCGAGTTCTTTAGCCCTCTGAAGAATCATTTCAGTGTGGGTGCAGTTAAGGAATTTGGCCAAAACTGGCCTAGGTCTTTGGTCTGGTCGGGGTTTAGGGCCCAAGGAGCAGTGGGAACATTCAGTTACCAGGCCGTGGTATGCTGGAAGTTTCAGCATTTGCCCTAGGACAGCAGTAAGAATGCTGAAGTGTTTTTAAGTTCGATGTCTTCTGGAAAATCAAAGAATCTTAAATTATTTCTGCAGCTACAATTTTCTAAGTCATCAAGTTTAAATTGGAGATCTTTGATTGTTCAATCCTGTTCATGGATAGTGGCTTGTAAAGTTTGTACAGATGTCTCATTCTGTTTCATTTTATTTTCTGTAGTTATCAACCAAGTATCTATAGATTGCACAGCTGCTGTATTTTGTTGGGTTATTATTTTAAGTCATTTATATCAGCAATCATTTTCTGAAACATACAGTGTTTTAAATAATTGATTAGCAGTTTTTTTCTTGGGACAATACTAACTGTACAGAAAGCATTTATATAGGTTTTCTAGAAGTGTTATGTTTGTTAACCACAGTGAGGCAAGTGCTATGCATTTTCACAATGTTTTAGAACTTTTATGAGCAAAATGCTAATCAATTTTTAGAGTCAAATAAAACTCTGACATAGCTTCTACCTTATCCAAGGGAGCAAAGTGATTTCCAGACTCGGCCATAGTGAAAGGCCTGGTGAACTGAGACTGAGAGATCGTCTGGTCCAGAAATGGCCACAATAAAAATGTAATAAAACAAAAATAAACTCAAGGATCATTGCAGAAGATAGTAATTAGCAGATGGTCATTTGTAGTTGTTCTGAATCTGGCTTAGATGGTCTTAAATGATGGTAGATTGAAGAAAGTTTGCAGAGCCCAGGGTTCAGGCATACATCTTATTCAGGGTCAAGCCACACACCCCCAAGTCACAGATCTTTTAAAGCAGCTAACAGACAAAATTACATTGCTACAAGATATGTTTATTTTTGTAGTATTGCAATGCTGACATAAAATCCCAGCAGAAGATAAACAAAACACACTTCAAACTTCAGGCCTGGAAAGCCAAATTTCCTCCTTAATTTTTACAACTGCAGGGTGGAACTCTGCATGCCATCTTGCTATCACAGAGAGGGACAAGGCACATCACACTCCCAACAAAGCACACAACATTTTGGAGTTGAAGCACAGTCCCTCTGTTAGTTGAAGCACTCTGCTGTCTCCATTCAGTAGACCACAATGCTGTTCTTTTGTCTCTGCTCCCCCCTCATGAACTTTCTAAACTCTTTTTACAAACCAGGAGCTCTGTTCCATGCAGCTTCCCTCCATCTCAAAGCAGCAGCTGTCCTCTCGAATGTGGTTGTTTCTGTGATGGCAGGGTTAAAAGCTTGCTGTGCTGTTAGCATATCTATTTCTGATTATGGTTCTCCATTCAGTTTTATCTAAAAAAATGCCACTGATTAAAATGGAGTTTGTAATGGGATTGCATTCTTCCTGCAGAGGTTCAAATTATATTTATCTCTCTCTCTGTCTTCCAAGTGTGTGTGTGTGTGTGTGTGTGTGTGCAGGCAGACATCACCAAGACGAAGGAGCTGCTGTTATAATTATACATCTCTACTGGGACTAAAGAACTAGAACTCTACTACTGGGACTTTCAATTTAGGGTAAAAACAAAACAAAAAAAAAGTGTGTTTGTCTGAGTTGACAGAAGTGAATCATTATCTGTGCAGTTATCTAGGTGTTTGTCTCAGATGGCTGAAGGGAACTGTTATCTGTGCAATTACTAAGTGTAGAAAGAGCTGTGAAGTAGGGGGAATGGGTTAGCTAGAAGGAAATCAAGTTAAAACCAGAGTTTAAACACTGCCCTAGATAGCTTCTGCCAGAGAACAAGCAGAGACCACCAAGAAGAAGGAGCTGCTGTTATAACTATACTTCTCTCCTGGTACTATATTGCACTCCTTCACTCCCTTCCACCACCCCCCACACCGTAAGCCAGTTCTACTTTTATAGGCACAGGATTTGACTGACAACAGGAACCTCCTGTTTGGGAGCAGGAAGTGAGTGATCACAGATCCACAAAAGACTCACCATCCTAGACAGACAAGAGTAGCTCGCCATCCCCCCTACCCAGCTGCTGTAGGTCTGACTCTGAGCAAGTAAGGAGACTACTGAGAAATATAGGAAATTTTTGTCTCAGAACAGGAAGATCAGGAGCTTAAAGGGCACAGAGGCAGTAAGTAAGTAGATGGAAAAAAAACAGAGGAAAGAGTAGATATTCCAAACAGCAGTTAAGGGTCAAGAAATAAGACGTGATGGGATTGGTGCAGTGCAGTGGCTGTGGAGCAGCAGTCTTCCGGGAGATGTTCTGGAGGATGCAGTGTTGTCCCATCTGTAGACACGTCTGTGGGCTGGGGAAGGAGGTTGCTCATCTCCATGCTGAGTTGGCCAGGATTTGGGGGACACCCTCTCCCACTCAGAGACCACCAGGACCACTGCCATTGCCTCAGAGGTTGCCAAGAAAGAGGAGTGGTTGAACCACAGTGGGCTCAGGGAGGGTGAGGGTGGTGGAACAGAGGCACATCCCTCCAGTTGTACCTCTCCACAATTCATTTGCCATTCTGGAAAAGTGTGGTTCCTCTATGGAGCCACCCACAGTGGAGACAAGAAGGATGGTGGGAACTTCCACAAAGGAGACCCACAGAAGGGTGGCATGGGACCCCACAGGGGAAGGAAACAACTCCTGGTGGGGGACTGTATTGTTGGGAGGGTAGAACTGGGGGAGGAAGGGGAGAGGGAGGTAAGGTGCCTGCCTGGCACTGTGGCTTGGTGGGACAGGGAGTGAATCCTCAGGATCACTGGAGCAGCTTCTCGGGGGAGGGAGCTGGATGTCATTGTCCACCTAGGGACAAATGACCTGGCTGAGAAAGGGATCAGAGCAGTACAGGAAGAGTTTGTGGAGTTGGGGAGGGGCCTTAGACAAGTAGCACACATGGTAACCTTCTCAAAGGTGATGCCTGTCTATGGCATGGATGAGGCTAGGGTGCTCCACATCATGGGATTCAATCAGTGGTTGAAAAACTGGTGCAGAGCACAGGGATTTGGCTTCATTGGGGGCTGGGGGTCCACCTGGAGTTATGCAGGCCTACACTGGCATGATGGTCTGCATCTATCCAGGAGGGGAGCCAGGATCCTAGGTGATATGTTTAAATGCTTTATTGGCAAGCATTTCAACTATCTAAGGGGAGAGGCACTGGAAAGGAGCATGGAAATCCTAGCCCCCCCAAATAAATCAGGGTAGTAAGTGAGGTTAACACCAAGATAGAGATGTCAATAGGGAGAAGGGCAGGGGTAAATGGAGAAAATGACAAAAGCAATAAGGACAGGAATGGGGCAAAAAGGGGTAAGGCCATCAAGAAATTCAGGGTAATGAGTACCAGTGCCCCTAGTCTGGGCAAAAAACTCCCTGAACTTGTTGCCTTGATGGAAGAGGGATGCCTGGATATCATAGCAGTCACAGAAACATGGTACACAGAGACCCATGACTGGGATGTTAATGTACCAGGGTACACAACCTACAGGAGAGACAGGGAAGGTAGAAGAGGGTGAGGAGTAGCTCTCTATGTAAGGGAAGGGATAAAAGCAACAGAACAAAAAAGTAAACAGGGAAGGGAGGAGAGGAGGCACTGTGGGTCACTTTAGAGACTGGAAATGGCACCACAATCTACACAGGGGTTGTATACAGACCCCCAAGTCAGAAAGAGGGAATGGACAAGGATATGATAGAAGGCATCTTTAGGATGGCAAACAAAGGGGAGATACTGTTGATGGGGGACCTGAATATGCCAGATGTTAACTGGAGCACCTTTGCTGCAGCCACATCCAAGAGCAGGGCCATTCTTGATGCCCTACAGGTGGCATGCCTCAGACAGCTAATTTTGGAACCCACTCATGAGGGAGCAATCTTAGACCTCGTACTCTCAAATGGGGACAGTGAGAGGATCTCAGATCTAGAAGTTGGTAGCCATCTGGGAACAAGTGACCACCAAACAGTGTGGTTCATAATAAACTCAGCTACAGAGTCAAGCCATACAAAAGTGAGGGTACTGGACTTCAGGAGGGCTAACTCTGGCAAGATGGGAGAGTGCCTTAGAAAAGCACTAGCAAACAGGCTAGAAGGAGGGGTGGAGCAACAATGGGGAAACATCAAAACTGCCATCACAGAGGCAACAAGCCTTTGTGTGAAGCAAATAAACAAATCAAAATGAAAGAAAAAGCCACTATGGTTCTCAAAAGAGGTGGCTGGGAAGGGTAGGGAGAAAAAGATAGCATTTAGGAAGTATAAGGAAACACAGAAGGAGCAGGACAGAGAACTGTACCAGTTAAGGCAGAAGGAAGCAGGGAGGAAGTCAGAATAGCAAAGGCCCAAACTGAGGAAAAGATAGCCAACTTGGTTAAGAAGGGGGATAAAACCTTTTATAGGTACATCAGGGAGCATAGAAAGACAAAGGGAAGGATAGTGAGGCTGAATAGAAAGAATGGTGGGTGGGCAGAGAGGGACAATGAAAAAGCAGGGATACTGAATGAATACTTCTGCTTAGTATTCACAAAAGAGGAGGAGGGGGAGGTGCCTAATCCAATTAACAGAAGCACTCTGGATGGGGGCTCAATCCCAGTCTTTTCACAGAAGAAAGGGTTCTGAAAGAACTCTTAAAACTGAGGGTGGACAAAGCAATGGGGCCTGATGGAATTCACCCCAGAATTCTGAAAGAATTAAAGGGAGAACTTGAGACACCACTGACTACCCTTTTTAACAAATCATGGGAGGATGGTGTGGTACCTGAGGACTGGAGGAAGGCGGATGTGATTTTCCCTTCACAAAAGTGGGAGCAAGACAGAGGCAGGAAACTACAGACCTGTCAGTTTTGACCTCTGTGGTAGGGAAAGTGATGGAATCACTTCTGTAGGAAAGAATTGTTGAGTACCTAGAGGAAAGTGGGGCACAGGACCCAAGGCAGCATGGGTTCACAGTGGGAAGGTCATGTCAGATGAATCTCATTGATTTCTTTGACTGGGTGACCAAAGTAGTAGACCAAGGAGGGGCTATGGACATAGCCTACCTAGACTTTAGCAAGGCATTTGACACAGTCCCACACAAAAGATTAATAATCAAATTAACCAGCCTGGGTAAAACATTGGCTGGACAACAGGACACAGAAGGTAATTGTAAATGGAGTTCACTCTGAAAAGAGGGGTTACTAGTGGGGTACTGCAGGGTTCAGTACTGGGTCCAGTCCTTTTTAATGTCTTTATAAGTGACATTGCAGAGGGACTGGAAGGAAAAGTATGCCTCTTTGCAGATGATACAACGATCTGCAACAGGGTTGATACACAAGGAGGCGTGGAAAGGATGAGAAGGGACTTGGCAAGGTTGGAGGAATGGTCAGAATTATGGCAGCTTGAATTCAATGCAAAGAAGTGCAAAATAATGCACCTGGGAAACAAAAACCCAGGGGAAGATTACACAATGAAGGGAGAGGTAGTAACAACAACAAAAATGGAAAGGGACTTGGGGGTAATCATATCAGATGACCTTAAGGTTAGCAAGCAATGTGAGAAGGCAGTAGGGAGGGCTGGGGGGATACTGGGATGTATAGGGAGAGGCATTACCAGCAGAAAACAGGAAGTTGCCATCCCTCTGTATAGACAGTTGGTGAGTCCCCATCTGGAGTACTGCATCCAGTTCTGGAGACCCCATCTCCACAAGGACATAGACAGGATGGAGGCAGTCCAGAGGAGGTCCCCTAAAATGGTGCAGGGTCTGCAAGAGAAGCCATATGAGGAGAGACTAAAGGAGCTTAATATGTATACCCTTGAGGAAAGGTGAGAGAGGTGGGACATGATAGAAACTTTTAAGTACCTCAGTGGAATCAACAAAGTTCAAGAGGGTAGCATCTTCCAGAAAAAGAGATGTGCAAGAACAAGGGGACACAATTTGAAGACAGAGGGAGGACAGCTCAGGGGCAATGTGAGGAAGTATTTTTTCACAGAGAGGGTGGTGGACGAATGGAACAGCCTTCTTGAGGAGGTTGTGGGGTCTAAAACTGTGGGAGAATTCAAGAATGCATGGGACAGACATAAGGCAATTCTTGTGGGGGGTAGGAAGAAATAGGCTGTTGGTTAACCAGGATCTGCAGCTTATCCTGTAGGTAGGGAAATGGGCAGATTAGGTGGGCCAAGTGGTTCTTATCTGCTGTCAAAGTCTATGTTTCTATGTGTATGCATGTGTGTGTGTTTACAATGATTTACTCCTGTCTGGAGGGTTTCTTTATGTTAACCCTTTCAGGACTAATCTAATTCTTAGTGGACTGAATGATAACACAGCTCCATGCCAGCGGAGGTTCAAATCACATTTCTCTCTCTCTCTCTCCCCCAACCCCCAAGTAAGTGTATGTATGTGTCTGCAATGATTTACTCCTGTCTGGAGGGTTTGTTTATGTCAACCCTTTCAGGACCAATTTAATTCTTAGTGGACTGAATGATAAACACAGCTGCATGCAGAGGTTCAAATGACATTTCTCTCTCTCTTTCTCTCTCCCCCCCAAAAGTGTGTGTGTGTGGGGATGGTAGTCTGCAATGATTTATTCCTGTCTGGGGGTTCAATGTTAACCCTTTCAGAACCTATCTAATTCTTAGTGGCATTCTATTCGCTTTGTTTCAGACTTGAATTATTCTCATAACTATTCACAAGTATCCTTCTAGGGGGAAGTATGAGGGGGTTAAGAACCAGAGTGCATTATACAGGGAAATGCTGAAAACTGAAGAGGACCAATTGTGATAACTTACAGTAGCTGACTCTTTTTTATCAACTTAAATTTTTAAATTATTTTCCAGCCTTTGAGATGTTATCATTTTCTGCTGTGTGGCTTTCAGTTTGATGCAATAAATACCATTCTGTAGTCTAAGAATGCAGTCGGTAAACTGGAATTATTTACAAGGTGGAACTCTCATGACTTTATATTTTTAGGGAGGTAGCTATCCTCTACTGGAAGGTGGGACATTACCAATAGCAGAATATCATTTCTGCAGAATCATAGGGGTTGCAAAGCTCCTCCACCTATCACATTTTATAAAAATAAATGCTAGGTAACCAGTGTTTTAGGGGTTTCCAGGGGTTGCAATGAAATCATAGGGCTGTCAATTGCAACACCTGGCTACCCCTAAATACATACATTTCACTCTGCCAGGGCCAAAATGAGGGACACTACCCATTAAAATCAGAGGCAAATTCTCAAAATCAGGGACACCATTTTTTACTTGACATATAGCGCGTTACAATTTTTACATCTATTCAAATGCTCACCACAACCTGTCCTATGGGTTACATTGTACCACTGCCATTGATACATACAGTAATCTCTTATAAAAGGCATGCATAGATAAACCAAAAGTTAATTTGCTGAACAGAATTGCACTACTGTCAATATTAAGGCCTGAATCCACTCCTGGCCTAATGTCTTCTCATCACTCAAAAAATGCAGGTCAAATCGTTTTTGCAGGTCTGCTGTCTATACATTTCTTTATTATTTGTTGCACTGGAAGTGATTTCCCCAAAATGAATAAAGTGGTAAAAAGTGTCACAAATTGTAAGGCGCATCCCTGGCTATGTGTCATTTCTGTGTAGACACATAGCCAGTGATGCACCTGGCTATGTGTCATTACTGTGTAGACAATGTCTGGATTAATAAAAAAATAAATAAAATCCCATATTGTAGCTAACTCAATATTGGTATATGTCTGGGTATCATCATAATACAGCAACTTCATACAGTATGTACCTATCATGGTGTCACCACTCTATGAATAGTATATCGCTTCACACAAGTTCTCCTTGCTTTTTTCTTCCTTGCTCAGTGCATATATTATTACCCATTTGATTATCGTGTCTGTGTAGCACAGTGCAACATGAATTATGTGTACCATACAGTTTACAGTATTAATATTACACATATTAATAATTTTATACTGTAGCCATTTGAATCACATAACCTGTCATACATAGAAACATAGACACTGATGGCAGATAATGACTGTTGGGCCCATCTAGTCTGCCCATTTTTAATTATGGTCACTTTTTACAGCAGACCCAACTTGATCTACAGCACTGTCTCTGCCACCCCTTTCCTTCCAGCCTATCTTAGGCTATTTGAAACCCACCACTGGTTCCATACCCTTGCCTCCCATGGAAGTCTGTTCCGGGAATCCACCACCCTTTCTGTGAAGAAATACTTCCTCACATCTCTCCTGAATCTACCTCCTTCCAGCTGCATATTTTTTTCAATTGTTTAACCAGGTGAGACACACTAAGCTGAAAGCTTGTTTACAGGTGCAACCTGGGAGCACAAGGAAGTTAAGTGACTTGCTCAGGGTCACACAGTATGCAAGTGGGGGCTGAGGGATTCAAACCTAAGTCTCCAGATTTGCAGCTCAGAGCCTTAAACCACTGCGCTAAACTGCCTCAATATCATGACCCCTTGTCCTATAGTACCGTTTTCTCTTAAACATCTCTCTCTCTCTCTCCCCTGTACCTTATTAACCCCCGTGAGGTATTTAAAAGTCTAAATCATATCACTACTGTCCCTCCTCTTCTCCAGGGTCTACATATTGAACTCTTTCAGCCTCTTCTCATAGGGCTTCTGATGCAGACATTGAACCATTTTGACAACCCTCAGCCCTCTTTTTGTCACTTTCTCCTTTTTCCAGTTGTTCCCCCTTCCTCACTTTTCTCATTTGACTGCTTCTCCCCCCTTCCTCCTTTGCTAACCCCCTGCTTCCTAGAATTACTTGCATCCTCCACTATCTCCCCTCGGGATCTCCCTGCTCTGTATCTCAGCCTGTGGTGGCCCACTTTCTGCCTCCCCTATTTCTTCCATCATACCCCTCGGCTACTTTAAATGTCCATCAATGTAACATTTAAACCATCCACTGAGGACTGTGGTTCCCTCCTGGATGTAAACAGGCCATCACCTCAGTATAAGCTCTTATCCTTCAAGGTTGGCCCACAGTCCCCAGAGAAGCCACACCTCTCCTCTCTGTAGCATTCCTTCTAATTTTAGTTGAGGGCCTTGGTGCAGAGCTCCCTCTCTCTCTCTCTCCCCTCATATAGTACAAGATGCACTCACAGCTCGCATTTTAAACACATGGGAAACACAGAATCAACCAGATAAATGATCTAACTTTACCAAAAATGAAATTTACACACGGAGCTTACTATAGCAATTCATGTTTATGTTTAAGCCCATGAAACACTCGTACCAACTTAATGCATTAGCAGCCATAGTTTTGAGTGCAAACATATTGTCATCTCACTTCCTTCAAAGCTTGCCTGTGTTTATCTTAGATCTGACAAACATTTCAAAAAAAGACAATTGCTGATGATGGATGGAGGAATAAGCTAGTATCACTATCAAGCTCATTATACAATAGGAGGAAACTAGCAATGCAGCTTCCAATTAACCACAGGTTTTAAAATGAATTCATATAGTATTTCACTATCTTTACTTTTCCAGAGACAGAAGTCTACCAAAGTAAAACCTTTTTTATTGGTCTGGCAGAATTCCTCAAAAGATTTGTTTCACATAAGAATTCTGCATTTAATACATGAATATAGTTCAGCCAACATACAAACAGTGACATCATAAACATTTTCTGAACACAATTATTAAAGCAGTTCACATTTAATCAAGGATACATCAGGGAGAAAAGGAAGTGCAGGGACAGTATAGTGAGGATAAAAAGGGGGAAGGAGTGAGTAGAAAAGGGGAAGAAACAAGCGGAAGCACTGAATGAGTACTTCTGCTTAGTGTTCACAAGGGAGGAGGGGGTTCATTATCACCCTGGTCGGGAGAGGGGGGATGGGAGGTGTGAGTTAACAGATGGTAGGATAGAGGGTAGCAGAGTCTTGTAAGGGCTAAGGAAACTGAAGGTGAATAAAGCAACAGGGCCAGATGGTATCCACCCCGAGGTGCTGCGGGAGATGGCAGAGGTTCTAGTGGAACCACTGGCAGACCTATTCAGCACCTTCCTGGAAAAGGGGGAGGTGCGTCAGGAATGGAGGATGGCCCATGTGGTGCCGTTACATAAAAGCGGTCCAAGGGGTGAGCCAGGGAACTATAGGCCAGTCAGTTTAATGTCCATAGTGGGAAAGCTTATGTAGACAATACTAAAGGACAGCCTGGTGGCATTTCTGGAGGGCAACAACCTGAAGGATGGAAGGCAGCACGGGTTCATTTCAGGGAGATCCTGTCAGACCATTCTTATACAGTACTATGACTGAGTGATGAGGAAGTTGCATGGGGGCCATGCTGTGGATGTGTTATACTGTCCTTTTACAGTACAATGACTGGGTGATGAGGGAGCTGGATGGGGGCCATTATGCTGTGGATGTGCTGTACTGTCCTTATACAGTACTATGACTGGGTGATGAGGGAGCTGGATGGGGCCATGCTGTGGATGTGCCGTACTGTCCTTATACAGTACTATGACTGGGTGATGAGGGAGTTGGATGGGGGCCATGCTGTGGATGTGCTGTACTGTCCTTATACAGTACTATGACTGGGTGATGAGGGAGCTGGATGGGGGCCATGCTGAGGATGTGCTGTACTGTCCTTATACAGTACTATGACTGGGTGATGAGGGAGTTGGATGGGGCCATGCTGTGGATGTGCTGTACTGTCCTTATACAGTACTATGACTGGGTGATGAGGGAGCTGGACGGGGACCATGCTGTGGATGTGCTATACTGTCCTTATACAGTACTATGACTGGGTGATGAGGGAGCTGGACGGGGCCATGCTGTGGATGTGCTATACTGTCCTTATACAGTACTATGACTGGGTGATGAGGGAGCTGGACGGGGGCCATGCTGTGGATGTGCTATACTTGGATGTCAGCAAGGCCTTCGATTCAGTGCCCCATGGCAGACTAGGGGTGAAGTTAGCTGGGGTGGGAGTGGGGACAAAAATGGCATGTTGGATCACAAACTGGCTAAGGGGTAGGCTGCAGTGGGTGGTGATGGTGGTGGGAAGTCTCAGGGCTTGAAGCTGGGCCTGGTGCTGTTTGGGTTATTCATCTCAGACACTGAGCACGGGGTGGTGAGCAGGATTAGCCTGTTTGCTGATGACACCAAAATGGGTGCAGTAGTAGATGATGAAGAGGGATGAGTGCAACTACAGAGGGACTTGTCCAAGCTGGAGGAATGGTCAGGGAAGTGGCAGCTGGGGCTCAATGCAAATAAATGCGAAGTGCTGCATTTAGGGGCAAGGAACCCAAGAAGAGACTACTGGCTAGGGGAGATCAAGCTGGGGAGCACTGAGGAGGAAGGACCTGGGGGTATTGATAACAGCAAGCATGAACAATTCTGCCCAATGTAGGAGGGCAGAGGCAAAAAAACCAGTATGCTAGCATGCATAGCACATGGATTCCCGTCCAGGCACAGGGAGGTGATTTTACCCCATACAGGGCGCTGGTTAGGCCTCACTTGGAGTACTGTGTGCAGTTCTGGAGGCAGTACCTGAGCCAGGACATCAAATTGCTGGAAGGAGTGTAGTGAAGGGCGATGAGGATGATTCAGGGGATGGAGGGAATGCATTATGAGATGAGGCTAAAGGAACTGAGTATGTACACGATGGAAGAGAGGTGGGGGAGGGGGGGCATAATCGAGACATTCAAGTACCTGAAGGGTGTCAACAAAGGGGGGAGCAGAGGGGATGTTGAAACTAAGGAGCAGGAGGGAGACTAGGGGGCATGGGCTAAGAATGGAGGGGGGAGATTCAGGAGGGAGATGAGTCGGTATTACTTCACAGAGAGTAGTTGCGAGGTGGAACACACTACCAGAAGGGGTGGTATCATGCAAAAAATGTGGCTGGCTTTAGGAATGTTTGGGACAGGGCACAGGGGTGGGTAAGGATGGGCGAGAAGGATAACAATGGGAGGTTAAGGGGGTTGGGGGAAGGGCAGCTGCCTGCTAGGGAGCTAGCTGCACAATTGAGCAGACTTTGATAGACTGGTAGGTCTGTTCTGCTGGCACCTTCATATGTTTATAAGGAAAAAATGTTTTTTATTGTATTGTAGTAGTTATGTCAGAAGAGCAAAAGCTTATCTGATGAGTGCGTGCATGCTGAAGGGTGGGTAGCACTATACCACACTGAGTGAAAAAATAGTGGGAAAAGTAGAAAATGATGTGGCAGCCCTGTTTCAGATTTGTCACAATGCTTAATATTATCACAAGTATCCAGTCGCAGTTTATTTTCTTTCTTATTCCAGTAAAACAATGAGCCCTTATCATTAAAATCTGGCAGACTTTCTCATTCTCTTTGCTGCACTCTTAAGGAAGCTAAAAAAATTCAAACCAAAAAAGATAAATCATCATTACATTATGAAGCAGTATGCTGACATAATGCTGACATTCAATATATATGCAATAATGGATGGGGAAGTGTGTGTTATGAGAATTTAATGGTCGCCCGAGATGTGGGATGCTACATTAACCCCGAGGGCGAAGCCCGTGGGGTTTATTAAAGCATTCCACACTGAGAGCGACCATTAAATTAGAGTATGACACACTTCCCCATGTTTTATTATTTATAATTGCTGGTCAGCAGTTTTTTTGCCAAACTGCTTTTGTTATTGTTGTGTCTCACTCTGACACACACACACACACACACACACTCTATCTTTGTCTGCTTTTTGTTTCTTTTCTAAAGAGCTGTTTTTTAATTTTATTTGGCATTTACTTTGTTACTTGTGGATTTGTACTTTTGGACATTTAGATCGTGATTGCAATCAGGCTTACCTCAGGCACATCAGAGTTGTTCATGGTTCCCGCTCATAGTTGTTGTGCACTACGGGTACCAAACAGCAGGATCAACCACATAGATTTTTTTGCAGAGTCTGTTGTTGCTGTGAATGAAGTGATGCTGTGCGGGGAAGCTTCCTAGTATTTGTTATGACATTTTAGTGACAGGATAGCTGAAAACAAGGTGAATCAGTAATATTTCTCGATTACATTTGATGTTTTCTATTGGTCAAACTACATTATATTATATTATATTATATTATATTATATTATATTATAAAATGGGTAGGAAAAATTATGACTGCTGATTTGTTGGAACACATCACATGACTGTGCGTATATCAGAGTGCGACCACACACCTGCACTTTTACCCCCCTTCAAAACAATTTTGACATTTTATAAGATAGATAAACTGCTCTGAGATGTGCGGTCATGCTCTGATATACGCACGCCTTGGGTGGTTGATGCAAGAGGCCTGCAGCCTTGTGCATAACAACGCACACCAAGGCGTGCATATATCAGAGCATGACCGCACACCTCAGAGTGGTTTATCTATTACATAACTGGTCAACAATGTTTACCATAGGCTGACCGAGTCGTTATAATTTGCCATTATAACCCACGGGTCATAATGGTGAGCACACACTGAGTCACTCAAAGAAACAACCCTCCCTGACTGGCTGTTCAACTCTGATTGGGCAGGATAAACAGTTTTAGAAACATGGCGGCTCCTTATCCCATGTAGCAAGGAGCCACCAGAACGAGACTCCTCGTTCTTTTTTCTATTTTAAAATAAAACTTAGATGCAGCTCAGTATTTACAAGCAAAAAAAGTGTCGTAACAAATACTAGGAAGCTTCCCCGCACAGCATCACTTCATTCACAGCTGTCCGGTGCACACGACAAACAGACACTGCAAAAGCCATGACAGAAAGACTGCAGAAACAGATTCTGACATCAACAAATAACCTGTCAACCCAGAATAAGAAAAAGCAATGGACCATGAACTCTTGTGCAATTGGGTACTCCAGTAGTCTTTTTTTTTTGTAAACTTTATTTAACAATTCAGCAGAACAACATTGTCACATATCAGCAGCACACTCAATAGATTAGTACATGTATCTAGTACAGTAGAAGTCCCAGAGGTTTTAAAGGTCCACAATACAGGTTGGGTTCATGGTATTTACCAAGTAGGCCTGATACTCTAACTTCTTTCCATTAGAGGAGTGGCAACACATACAGTGATGATTTACTACTTAGAAGTTGTTTCAACACCAATTGGTTAACCATTCAGTAGCCAGTCCATTTTATAATAATGGAATGTCAATCCTGATAAGTCCCCTAAAAAGGGTAGCATACCTAATAGGCAGGAAACCATGGTGCATCTAGTGCTTCCTCCAGGGGGCCCCATATTTCAGGGTTTTAAATAATTGATTTGCACTTTTTTTCTTGGGACGATACTAACTGTACAGAAAGTATTTAAATAGATTTTCTAGAAGTGCTGTGTTTGTTAAACACAGTGAGGCAAGAGCTATACATTTTCACAAAGATTTAGCACTTACCTGAGCAAAATGCTAATCAATTTTTAGAATCATATAAAACCCCGTATTTGCATATATTTATCTCCCTGGTTCATAGCCTTATACTGTATATGTTCTAACTTCATATACTGTAGAAGCAGATTTACCTATTTTGAGACTGTGGGCAATGCCTCCTATCCCCACTGCTGAGCCAAAGCTTGCTTCCCAACAACCATGACCAGGCTCCAGAGTGGGTGGGACAAACCCTCCTGCCTCCCAGACCTATCGTGTACTCCCAATAGTATCTCTGCTGCATCTACCACCTGCAGAATATTAAGTACTTGTTGCAACAAGGAGATAATGGCCTTCCAAAAAAGTGACACCCTTGGGCAGGCCCAGACCATATGGATGAAGGATCCCTCCTGTGTTTTACATTTAGGGCAGAGACTAGATTTTGTAGGATCTATCTTTCAGGCTAGTACAGGGGTGAAATATGTTCTGTGAAGTATATTATAGTAGATGGCCCTCAATTGATTGTTAACAGAACACATCATTCCATACTTTAGAGCTATGTTCCAATCTCCCCCTGTCAGAGGTACAGACCCCAAGTCCCTCTCCCACCTCTCTCTCAAAGTAGTCGTTGGGTCCGGCAGGCCGCCCAGCAGGGTACGGTAATATACTCCAGTAATCATGATGTGTCAAAAAAGACTTGGTACACTAGCTCTTTAAACCATCCAGGAACCATATAATTCAAAAACTGCAAACAAAAAAGATGATGCATTCTTTCCAAGAGTTTAAACAGCCTACAGTGCAAAACTGGCATTGAATCTGTTCATCTCCCCTATCCTCATGTCCCATCACTGTTGGTTTCTCAGCTGACAACCAGTTTCTCTTCTAGGCCATATTAGGGTTTCTATTTTATTTCATGTGATTTTCATGCTTAAAAAAAAACAAAACACTTGGCATGTTTTTGTTCTACATGTACAGTCCCCTACAGATTCCAAACCCCAGACTTCCATTAAGTTTTTAGAGTATGTTTCTTGGTCAATTATTTTAAAAGGTAGTATACTTTAGCCTAGAGGCTGGAGTAACAAGCTGTGAAAGAGCTTGGTACATCCAGCAGACCTGAGTCTGATTCCTACAACCTCCACTTGTGTACTGTATGTGTATGAGCAAGTCACTTAACCTCTCCAGTGCTCTCGGGTTCCCCATGAAAACAGGTATTGTACCTAGTGGGCCTTACACAGATATGAAAGAATTAAAAAAAAAAGGCTGTGTTCTGCAAAGACTCCAATTTGCTGCTACAGTATTGACCTTACACAAGCCAAAGTCCCACACCAGAACGCCATACTCTAATAGTATTATAAGGGTTTTGTACACTATTAACAATTTTTTTAACCCCAGCACATTTAAGATTAAGAAAAATAAATGCTGATATTGCAGTTTTCAATAAGCTGTTGTATGCACAAGTTTGAAACCTTGAAACCATGTATTCACTGTTCTCAAATGGACCTACGCATCAAGCCTGTATGTTGTGCTTACTATTGTTGCTTGTATCAAATCTGTTTCAAGTGTATTACTGTTACCTTGTACTCCACTGTCACCCTGCGCCATGTGTTATGGCCCATGTCATGCCTGAAAACGGTCCCTGGGATCAGTGCACTCACCTGGTTATCAAAGTCATAAATAAAAATAAATAAGTTCTACAAAAGATCATTTGAGACTGTAATTCTAAACACTAAGCTGTACACAATTTCTACTTGCTCTCTGTTAATATGAAATTGTTTATTTAATAGCTCTCATCGTGTATTGACAAACATGATTCATGTTCTTTGTATCAATTCACATATTTTTGTGTTTGATCCAATCACAAACCTCACCTAACTCATTCTGCAACAGACTTATCCCATTTTCTCACCTGTAGTTATACATAGTACAGTAGTGTCATGTACCCCAAGGGATCTGATTAAATTTCGGTAAAACATAAGTATCCACGAGAATAAAGGTACCAGGGGTCCAATATTCAAAGGTTTTCATGGGCACAAATTGGTCTTTGTCCATGTAAACCAGGGTTTGCATCAAATCCCCATATTCAAAGGGGGTTGTTGCATACACAAAGAGGGTTTGTTCCGTTGCAAAACATAATGTATGCGGCAGGCAAGGGTGAGGGCATGGCCATGAATAGCCCTACTATCCCATACTCAGTGGCTTTGCACGGTGCAAAAGATTTTAACATGGTACTTTTGCACAGCGCAAATACTGCCCAACAAAACCCCAACTTAATCTAGGCAACCCTAACAGTTGCCAGAGGTAATGCAGTCACCTAGCCGGTTGACCACTCGGGAAGCACAGCTTCCTTCTGTGGTCCCTGGCACTGCCCCTCCAATCACCAGCCGGTATTGTGCAAATACACTCCCTGGTGGTAGTAGACGTCCACCTACCCTGATTGCCAGACCATATGGTAGTTTCAATATATTCTTGCTGCTAGTGGTCCCCCTCCAATCATCAGCCCATATGGTAGTTTCAATACATCCCTGGTGCTAGTGGTCCCCCTCTCCGATCACCAGCCCATGCCATAGTGTACATACATCCCTGGTGCTAGTGGTACCCCCTCTGATTGCCGGCTCATATCATATTATACATACATCCCTGGTGCTAGTGGCCCCCCCCCCGATCACCAGCCCATATGGTAGTTTCAATATATCCCTGGTGCTAGTGGTCCCCCCACCAATCGCCTGCCCATACTGTAATGTACATACATCCCTGGTGGATTATCAGTCTGTACCATAGTGTACATGCATACACTGGTGTGCTATTTGACTGAATATAGCAACTTTAGGCTCCTGGGCAATTGCAAGGTGCAGCACAAATTTTTGAACTCTGCTTTGTGCGATTTTGAATACTGGGTCACAGACCTGATCCTGTGTGGATGGAATAGGTGCAGTACAACTATGCAGAGGAGGAATCCAGGAGAAATCCTATATCTGTTAATGCCATATGCATTAGGGGAGGACATCCATGTGTGCCAAGGGCTGAACAATGTGACTATTCCTGTTGCCCAGGTACGCCCCATTATGCTTGTCTGCCCAGGGACCTAGTGACTGAGGGCAGAGCACATGTAAAATGTATCTTGTTGGGATTGCTAAGTGTTGTCTACCTTTGAGATAGATATACTGTAAGTGAGGAATGAAAGCTGGAGCTCCAAAAAGAAATGTAACAGTCCCCTAGGAGGGAGATGCTTGTAGTACTATAGCAACTAAGTAAGGTAAAGAAAAATGTGTATTAAATAGAGAATATATGGGGTGGTGTGTTCTTGATTTTACACACCCGGTTGTGGGATGCTACATAAGGCGAGAAGCCCGGTTATAAAAACATCCACATTACGAGGTGTGTGTAAAATCTAGTTTTACACACCACCCCATATTTTATTTTTTATAATTGCAGGAGTGCGCTTTTTCGCCTCAGCAATTATAAAAAATTAAATTAGCTAATAGATTAGTGTTCAGGAAGCTGTGGACCAGTCTTGATTTAGCGTGGTCCGCAGTCTTCATAATTATATGGCTGCACTTGTTGGAGAAAAAAGGAGGAGGATATTTAATTTAAAAAAAAATGTGTAGACAGATTTTAGTTTTAATATAAACTTACCGACGAGCGGCGGCTGCAGCGTCCTTCCTGGCTTCGAGAGGCAGGGGCAGTCTGACATGGACTCGGCTGTGGTGTCAGGCTGACGGGAAAATACTTGTTTTGTTTTAAAGTGGTTTACTGTAGGAAAATAGTTATTTTTTTATGAAAAGTTCGTTCCCACGAGGGACCAGGAAGTGTGCTGCGCTATTGGATTCCGTCACGGAACGTGAACTTCGGAGAACAGTGACTGAGGGATGGCTGTTCCGAAGGAAACCTGGTCGTGTTTGCCGTTATAACCAGCCGAGCTGGTTATAACGGCAAATTATAACCGGGTTTCCCAATGGAAATGCCGCATCGGTAATTATAAACAACAAACCCTCCTGCTCCACCAGAGAGGGTTATCAGGGCAAAGAGATTGTGGGAGTTGAGGGTGTCTGATGCTCATGAGCGTGTGCGTTTCCCTGTGACCCTACCAAGACATATACGGAAACTGGCCAGCCTCTCCAGTGGATGGAGGACCCTACAGTAACTGACATTACAAGATTAACTTACAATGCTCTTTTGTCACTTTAGCTGGTGTAATGGAAACCAGGTTCTACAACAGGGTAGATTTCTTCTCTTGGGCTTCATACAGGAGCAAGCTTTTTCTCCTCTGTTGTCAGTCCTCAGGCTGGTGTTTGTGACCAGTGATGGCCACCCTGGTGAAGGCCAATCTCCCAAAACTGTTACCCCAATAGGGAGTCAGTGCAGCATGGGACCCGAGATTTCAAGCAGCTATCATCTAAATGGCAACATGTTTTTCCTCATTACTTCCCACTCCTTCCAGCTACTCTTGACCCCATGCCATGACCACTGGTGGCCTCGTGAGCCACAGCTTTCTCTTGTAGTAGGTAGGTGAATACTCTTTGATGAGCAGCAGGGTTCACTGTGGCTATTAAAATAGCACCACCCTCCCCCACTTGAGGAAGTGCTACCTCTGGCAGCACCACATGACTTTTGACTGCTCAGTTTCTGGCACACAAGGCTCACACCTGCAGTTGGGCCACCCACATCAGAGCATGTTGCACTACTGGGTGTGCTAATGGATGGCTCCCTGATTTTCCAGTTTGGCTGCGGCCTCCAATGTTCCTATCATAGGCATAGTGTGACCTATGAAGGTTTTAAGCCTAACATTAGTAGTAAGCAGTGATCCTGTACAGCTTGTTATTTCTGCATTAGTTACATTTAAAAAAATCAAGCAACCTGTTGCAATTGGTTCAACTTTATGTACCCAGCCTCCTTTTTTTGCAACAGTGCAGGGTGTAGACTTTTCTTTTGTCAGATCTGATAATTTTATACAGCATGTCTTAGTGCTCCATTTTAGAGGGTTAGCAGTAGACTTATGAATCCACCTGTAAGTTTCATGGAGTGAGCAGTGGAACTCGGCTCTGTTAAAGGATACCTAAACAACATTTTGACAATAAACTATTCAAAAATCTAACTCCGTAGGTTACTAAAGGAAAGGCTGCTGTATTCATTAATGCTAAAAACTACATTTACATAATTTACCTAAATGTGGTTCCAGAGCATTTGAAAATGGTAAAATCAGCCTTCCAATTTAGAAAAAACTGTCTTACCTGCTTCCTAAAATGGCTGCCAAATGTGATGTCATCTGAGCCAAAGTCAGAGAGATATATGGCTCTCTGTAGTGCTAACTAGTTCTTTTTTCCCTTTGTATAGAAGTGTTCCACCCAAATGGTCAAAACCATGTGCATTATTTTGTATAATACACATGTTAGGCTATGGTTCTGTTCATTTTGTTTATTTTAACATGCTGAAATTGTGTTTTAATCCAACCGACTTTCTCTGTGGCAAACCACAGTGCAGTACAAATCTTGAATAACCTAGTGGTCTAGTGGATCTATGATGCTACAATGGGGGTGCCGGGGTGGTGTGCATGCTTAATATGCACTTTTTAACATTTTTATTAAACCTTTATATTTTCTGCTATTATTCTTTTCTAATAAGTTTTTGACAGAACCTACAAATGTAATTCATAGTTTGAATGTAAACATTTGTACAATCAATAAATCAGACTTCTTCAACAAAGTGAAATGCAGCAGCAGCTGCAAGCAAGTACGTTACTATGTGGGGGGGTTGCAGCCACACTCTTCACCACCCCCTAGAGCCACCACTTTTATGTAGCAAAGTTCTTGTGCAGTCCAATGTTAGAGTTTATACTTTCTCGAAACTCAAATATATGCTTGTCTTGTCCTCTTTTTCCATGGGAAATAATAATAAGAAGAGTAAGAAGCAGCATTTATATAGTGGTTTTCATACACACTGTATCCCAAAGTGCTTTACAAGCAATACTAGACTGATAGTGAAGTAACTGAACGTGTAGTGGCAGCTGTTCCATATATTAATATCCACACACAGCCTTGGACAATTGCATGCACTGGTTTTATAGGAAGGGGAATGTTGGCCAGGACAATGGGGTCAGGTAGTGATCAAGGTGCTGGCAGCCCTACATCTTATTTCTCACAGTAATCTGCTCATATTTCTCTCCTTCTGTCTTCCCCTTCCCTGAATATCGCAGTACCTTGCAAAAGTGGCCTTCTCAGTCCCCCTCTGGTATTCAGTCTTCACTATTCCTCCTCACACTGAAAACTGTTGAGCTCATCAGCCTTCTGCATAATGAATGCTAGTAGTACAGTTCCCATTTTATTTTGACATATCAAATATAAAAATATCTTTCCAGTAAGTCAGGCTTATATCAGCAGGGAACAAGGGGAATGATGGGCTTTCCTATCCTTAAAAGATCTAGCTACCTTTGATTAGGCACTATTAAATGACAGGCCATTCCAGCAGGGTACAGCTATATTCAGGTTAGTTGAAGACATGAAGGAGGACGCTGAGCAGATCACTGTGAGATCTGAAATGTGGGGTTGCCAGCATCGTGCTCACTACCTGACTGTGGATGAGAGTAGCCAACAATGACAAATACTCAGAGTGGTAGGGCTGCACCTAAACTGTTACTTGAATTCAGTGTAGGGAGATTATGGGGGGGGGGGGGTGTTGACATTTGTTAGGACAGTATTGAGGGAGCTGTGTATAGCTCATTCAAGATTTGGAAGGGTGGTAGCCAGCCAACTCACATTGTGGAGTAGAGCACAAAAAAGTACTGGAGAAGAATTGCTGGGAAGGTGAGAAACAAACACAACAGGGAACTGTACATACTACCATCACTGTGCAGAAGGGTGGTGACCCACTTAATATTTACTGTGGGAGCAGAAGTCAGACATTGAGAATGTGGACTGGAGAGTGATTTGGGAGGCATTTTTTAACAGTGCCAGCTTATGATGCATATCAGTATAGGTGTGCACAACCCTCTGAGGTACAAGATTACAATCTGAGGTGTAAAAATTCTCTTCATGAGACCGCAAGCTCATAAGCGATCCCAGGCAGTACTAAGGACAGGGTATGGATGGTGGGGTGTTCAACAGTAGGCAGGCTAGGTGCAGGGGGTTCACATGGAAAAAGAAAGCCTTATTTGTGGATTAACAAGAGAGCATGAGCTATGGAACTGAACAAGACCTGTACTTTGCTGTGTGACCCCGAGCAAGTCACTAAACTTCCTTGTGCTCCTAGGCCACACCTGTAAACAAGTTGTCAGCTTAGTGTGTCTCTCCTGGTTAGCAAAAAAAAAATAGTGCATCATATAACCACTAGATCATCAGATTTTTGAAGTGTTGTACAGTAATGCAGTAAGCCAAAATAAAAATCAGCTGGATTGCAAGGCATTTTCTGCACGTTAAAGTAAACAAAATGAACAAAATCATAGCCTAACATGTGTACTGATCAAAATAATCCATGAGGTAATACATCGTGTTGATCATTCTGGTACAATTCAAAATAAAGAGGGAAAGAAGAACTAGTTAGCACTATAGAAATATATGTTGATCTCTGTCTCTGGCTCAAATTATGTCATCATGACTCATCACTTAACACACTTGGCAGACATCTTAGGGAGAAGCCAAGGCTGTTCTTTGAATGTGAAAGGCTGATGTTTACATTTTTCAAAAGCTATGAAACTGCATTTATGTTATTTACATAAATGCAGTTTTAGCATACATGTAAACAGCAGCCTTTATTTTACCTCCATATGAAGCCAGATTTTGGAGTTTGCAGTTTTAAAAACTGCTTGTTTAGGTACCCTTTAAAGGAGAGCTGCACTGAACAAGAAAGTCATTTTCCCAGTAAGGCCATTTTTAAAAACTGGTTTTAATTCTGTTATTGTTTTATCTATAGTGGCCTGAACCATGGTGTACTTTTCTGAGTTGCACTCTAGTGATAAACACCATTTTTCAACTGTATGATGCAGTTTATGTCCCTTCCAGCAAAAGAGTTCTATAGCGGAATAAGGATGAATTGCACTGAGCCTGCAATAGAAGAGCAGAGCAAGAGCAGAATCAGTGTCATACAGTTCTGAAATGGTCCTTTTTCAGTTTTGTGTAAACTAGAGACACTGGAATACTTAACAGCTTGGATAAGTTGAAGAATAAAATAATTTGAACCAGTATTTAAAAATCAGCTTCTACTGAGAAAATGGAGTTGCAGATTTAGTGCAGTTCTCCTTTAATACAGGTCTGCCAGGATAGTACAGAATCAGGGAGAAATGACAGAGAAGGGGAATCGTGAGTGCAACTGTACCCTGATCCTCAGACACTGACCCATGGTGGGAGCATTGGAAATGGCAAGGACATACAGTCACAATCTAAGCACTGTCTTGATCCACACTGTGAGATCACCCCCATACTATATGCTGCTGTCATCATCTGTGCTTCTAATTAGATGAAATTCAATTAAGTTTTTTTAAATATCACTTATGAATGAAAGTCAATGAAAAATCAGTAAACAAGTTCCACAGGTGCGACATGTGATTGGGGGGGGGGGGGGATCGCAGAATGTCCTACTGCAATGTGTCCAAGCATGAGCATAACTAAAGCTGGATTATGAAATGCAGTTGACAACCAATTGAATTTTTTCTGTAATTAAGTTTCATGGTATGAGGGTTCTCCATCAAGAAAGTGATGTAATTACAGTGACTATAATCAGTTTTACAGTATTTCTAAAAAATGTTTCCTGGTATTTTTTTTTTTGGAGCATTAAACCCATTAGCGTTGGTTAGTCTTCAATTATAATTTCAGGATGCTATTAGGAGGAATAGCAGGGAGCGAAGAAAGTATTCTGTAAGTAAGAAGTGTTCTGAGGGACTTACAAAAGATAGCAGAATGGGAAAACAGCTAGAAGATGAAATTTAATGGGGGAAGTGTACAGTGTTACACTGGGGAAGAAAACTAGGAGGGCAAGTTATTATATCAAATGTAACAGAATTAATGAAGGTTGAGGAAGAGCAAGACCTTGGGGTAATAATGGCCATAGAGTTTAAGCAGGGTCACCAGTGTGAATCATTATCAAAAAAGACAGCACTGGCACTAGAAAGTATCAGGAGAAACTTTGCTGGCAGGTCTGGAGACATTTTAGCTCCATTATGCAGTGGCAGCCAATGCCATCAGAAGCTATAATGGGACATATTGTATGCTGATATTGCTTTCTATGCACTCCGTAATACAGAGCTAAGAAGTATGAAATTACTCCATGGTGCACCATAACACTCAATATCGTTAACTGTGGCACTGGCTACCACTGCATAATGAATATGTGAGGCCCTGTTTGGAACGCTACTGCTAGTTCTGGAATCCACATCACAGAGGGAATGTGAACAGGCTGGACAGAGTTTAGACAGGAACAAATAGCATATCAATTGGCAGGCACAATGGAATATGAAAAGAGACTTAATACACTGAACGTGTTTAGTCTGAGCAGTGGAGAATAAGGGGAGACTTTATGGTACTTAAAAAAATCCCCAGCTACCGACTTGGTAGTACAGCAGTAGGACTGCTGCTTGCCCCAGCGGCAAGATGGGTTTGTGAACAGATTTGGGTCACTCAGTGGCTGTCCAGTGGAGGGAGGTTTGAACATACCAAAGATAGTTTCCTCCTTCTGGGAGAGAGGACTTGGCATTCTGCTGCTAACTGGCTGAGGCCAGATGGCAACTCAACAGGAGCACACAGAAGAAAGAGGTGTCATCATGTACCAGGCACACATGTATGTGTGTCATCACATGTTGGCATCCTTGGAAAGAAAATCAATCAATCAATCAATCAAAATCTTTATTTATTCAGGCGAACATCATTGAGCATAGCTCATTTACAAGATGGACCTGAGTGGTCATAACAAAAAAGGTTACAGAGTGTATACAAAAACATGATATTGAAATAGCACAAATACAAACATTTATGAGTGAGATAGATGTACAATTATTTACATATATACAAGGCAAAGGACAGTAAACCAAAAACCTATTAAAGGTGAGAAACAAACAGTCTGGTGGGGATAAGGCTTGGATAATGGTACATGGGTGGGCATATATGTTTGAGGTTTGATGTGGAAAGGACCAGAGCAATGATAGAAGAATAGGGAGGAGATTTAGAAGGGGGGGGTGAGGGAGTGAGAGGGTGTGGGGGTGGGGATGTGGGAGGACTAGGCCTTGTGGAAGCAATTGCAAGAATCAGGGATTAGGCTGGTGTACAGCTTTTTGAAGGATGTAAGGGGGATCAGTGTTTCCATTTTCAGGGTCTTTTGGATAGAATTCCAGATAAGTGCCAGGGAATAACTGATTGCAGCTCTTCCATATCGGGTGCAGGTGATAGGAATCTTCAGCAGGATCAATTTGTTGATCCTCAAGGTATAGGGCCTGGATGTGATCTGGTTGAAGCAATCTGAGATGTAGGAAGGAGTTTGTTTGTCAGAGCTTTGTAGATCCAGATAGCAGCATTTTTTCTTCTATGTTGCAGGGATGTCCAGCTGACTGCATTGTAGAGAGAGCAATGATGGGTGCTAGAGGGAGGTCAGTAATGAATCTAATAGCTCTATGATACAGGGTGTCTAGTTTGTTTAGATGGGAGAGGAGCAATGACCATAGAGGAAGTCAGCATAATCAATGAGGGACATGAATGATGCAAGGATTAATCTTTGTTTGGAATCTTTGGTCAGGTAGTGTTTGATTCTATAGAATAGACCAAGTCTTTGTCTTAGCTTTTTCAGGAGCTCTTCAACGTGGGTAGTATAGTCTAGTTTATTGTCTATCCATACTCCTAGGTATTTGAATTTGTCAACATATTCAGATTTTCACCAAGGATGGTAGAGAGTTGTGGGAGGGTGAATGATGGGATAGTGGAAGAACAGTTCTTGTGGGCAAAGAACATAGCTTTGGTTTTCTTAGCATTTAGTAATAATTTCTTTTTAATAGGTTATGCTGGAGGAGGAGAATTGAGACTGTAGGAGCTCACAGGCTTTTGATGGTGAGAATCGCCACATAAAGTACAGTGTCATCTGCAAAAGGTGGATATTAGAAGAGAGAGATTAGGTCAATATTGTTGATGTAGATGGCAAAAGGATGGGACCCAGGATGGAGCCTTGTGGTACACCTCTTAGGAGTGGCTTAGGGGTAGATAGATCACCATCATTCTTTACCAGTTGTAGCCTTCCAGAGAGATAGCATCTGAACCATTTAATGGAGAGTGAGTCAAGGCCTATGGAGTTTAGTGAGGTGATTAGAGATCATGATCCACAGTGTCAAAGGCTTTGCTTAGATCCAGAAACACAGCACAGGTATTATTCTTTTGTCTAGGGCAGTCTGCCAGTCATTTGTGACTTTTGCTAGAGCAGAGATGGTGCTATGCATAGATCTAAACCCAGATTGAGCTGGATTTAGGAGATTGTTGGTATCAAGGTAGGCAGTTAACTGAGAGTTTACCAGCTTCTCAAGCATCTTGGATAGTATTGGTAAGATGGAGATGGGCCTATAATTATTGAGGTCCATGGGATCACCTGCCTTAAGTAGTGGAAACACTTGAGCTGTTTTCCATATTGAGGGGATAGTACCAGTGACAAGTGATAGATTGAAGAGATGGGTGAGGGGGGCGGTTAAGGCTACAGTGCTACTTTTAGAAAGTAGGGATCCAGGAGTCTGCACCTGCGCTTTTGGTGGTATCTAGTTGGAGTAGGAGGTCTTCTACATCTTTGAACAATATTGGTTTGAATGAGAATGTGGAAGCAACCTTTTGATTCTCAGTAGATTGTAGGTTTAGAGATGATCTTAATAGGTTTGCAGGAGAGGAGTCGAAAGCCAGGCCAGCTGTAGTGAAATGGTCATTGAAGGCATTCAAGATATTTTGCTTGTCGGTGATTTCAATATTATTTAATTGAATTTTGGATGGTAAGACAGGGTAGAGGTTTGACCTAGGATGCCCTTTATGGTACCCCAGAACCTGGAAGGGTTGTTATAGGAAGCATCTAGTTCAGCTGTGTAGAAGGTTGCCTTGGCTTTTCTTACTTGTTTTGTGCAGGAGTTTCTGGCTTTTCTGAATTGGAGCCAGTCATTTGGGTCCTTTGTCTTTCTTGCCCTTTTCAGAGTTTGTCTCTGGCAAGCAGTGCGATTTAAGTCGGCAGAGAACCAGCGACAGGATTTGAGTTTGGTTCTGACACTGGTGAGGGTGCATGTGAATTGAGGGCACTATGATTATATCATTTAAGATTTGAAGAGCTGACTCTATTGAGGCTGTGAGATAGAATTCTTGCCAACGTGTGGTGTGGCACAGATCATGGAGATATCCTGTAATATTAAAGTTCTTTTTTGACCTTCGTGGGAGGAATTTTGCAGGATTGGGTGGCTTGATTGTTGATCTAATGGCAGCTATGGGACAGTGGTCACTTATGTCACTGAGAAGTACTCCTGCATAGGGATAATGATGAGGTTTATTTACCAATATAATATCCAGGAGTGTGCTGTTGAGAGTATTCTTTGGGTTGATCCTTGTTGGTTCTTTGATTAATTGAGAGAAACCATAGGTGTCACAGAAGGTTACCAGGGTGCAGATGCATTAGTCAGCCAATTTAAGTTCATGTCTCCTAAGATGATGGTGTCTTCAGGACCCAGATTAAGTATGGATCCTAAATGGGATAGGAGTTTGAGGCCTGCAGAGGGGGCCTATAGCAACCAACCAGTTGAAAGGAAGATGTGTCGGGAAGGGTTATTTTAATAGACAAGCATTCGAATTCCTTTGGTTGAGATGTAGAATTGAGGCAGGATGCAGAGATATTTGCTTTGACATAGATGGCTACCCCACCGCCCCTGGATAGATGGTCAGATCTGAAGAGCTGATAGTTGGGAAGGTTTATTTCACTATCTTTTGTTGCAGATTTGAGCCATGTTTCAGATATAACCAGACAGTCCGGTAGGGTGTGTGCAACCCAGGCCTGTATTGATGAGAACTTTTTTAGGAGGCTGCAGGCATTGAAGTGAAGAAAACTCAATCCATTTATGGAGGTTAGGTCAGTTGGAGAGATCGAGCTTTCAGTGGGTCCAGGGTTGATTTCCACAGTGCCAACACAGACCAGCAGAAAGAAGATTAACGTGAGGGACACCAAGTGATAGGAGTAGTGGGCAGTCAGGCAGTTTTCTTCTTTCTTGGGATCCAATATATAGTGGCTGATGATCCTGCTGCATGGTTATCGAGATTATCATAGATTGCCAGCTTAATGGACAGGCGTAGGGGTAATTGTAGTGCCAGTATGGTAGCAGGGGATAAAGGAGTTCCAAACTGGTTGTGAGCCTTTTTGGGATTCCCCTAAGGATTATTGTGCAGAAGCTGCATTATAAGTATGTATAGTTTAGGGCATCCACTGGGACAGTAGAGGGGGCAGTGTTGAGTGGTCACCCTAAGCACCTTAGTATGGGTTCCAACAGTTATCTCATCTGGATCTAAGGAAGGTGAGAAGCAAAGCAGCAGTAGTAGGTGCAGTAGCATGGTGGAGGGTAGGAGAGGTTAAAAGAAAGTAAGATGATGTGAAGAAAATGAGCTCGGAATTGGCTGGGAGAATAGCTATGGGCGGGATGAGATTTGGCGAGGAAGGTGTGTATAAAAGAAACACCCTGAAGGGGGTGGGGGCGGGCAAAATTTTTGCGCTTTCCCTACCTTTCTGGCTTTCTCCCCGGCCTCCTGGTTCCCTTCGGCTATTTGCGGCCGCCCGCCTAGCAGCTCAGAGCCCCTCTGGAGAGTGTGTCCTAGAGGGCAGGCCAGCTAGAAGGAGGGAGAGAGAGAGGGCAGTGAGAAGAAGCACTTGCAGGCAGTGGCTTGCTGGAGGTGCTAAATTTTGAGATTTGCACAACAAAGACTGGGAGGGTGGGGGGTTAGGCGCCATCGTCTAGCCAACACAAAATTAACCCAAAAGACTGTAATTACTACTAGACAGTTAACAGGCATTACACAGAATTACACAGTAAAACAGCAAAACAGCCCTTTTAGATAAGTTAAATCTTTTCAGATAAAAGGCAAGTAAACTCGAGCAGTTTTGGTGGTGCAAAGATACAGCAAAGTCAATGGAGAAGGCACCAATCAGAGGCAGGCAAAGTCGGGGTCCTTCCCGATTGGCTGTGTGCTTTCCTGACCTTTCTGGCTTTCTCCCTGCCTCTGGTTCCTTTCGGCTATTTGGTGGCCGCCCGCCTCAGCTGGAGGCTCGGAGCCCCTCTGGAGAGTGTGTCCTCGAGGGCAGGCCAAAATCAGGAGCTGGATGAAAAATCCCTGGTCTGCCATAACACCAGCACTCCCCCCCCCACAGGCCAGTGCACAACCAACACAGCCAGCCCCCTGCCACCTTCATAGTCCTGGGGAAGTGATGGATTACCAGTAAGTCCATGAGAAGTTTGGTGATGAGGTGGTGGGGGTGCTGTCAGGTGAGCTGGGGAATGAGAAAAAGCAAGACTGAAAAATAAAAATCCAGAGCTGTGCAAGGAACTGGGATTGATATGAAGGAGAACGATAGTACAACCAGGAGACACAACAAACTGCTGCTTTAGGAATTATTTAAATGGGAATGGAAGATGTACTATTTCTTTCAGAGTGATGGGAATTTATAACTCATTTGGAGTCACATAGTTAGCTCAGCAATGCTAGGAACAAATAAGAAAGTTTTAGCTGTACAGTAAAGAAGTAAGCATTTATTTTTATACAAGTTAAATATATGAGGCAAAATCATATTTACAATGCCAACTAGTCAGAAAAACAGGTTACAAGAATATAAAAAGAAAATAGAGGCTAATGTATGGTCTTTGATTAATAACCTCTCTGTTAACACTCCGAAAGGTTGCCATGACATCTCGAGAGGTTTTCAGATGTCATCGCAACCTCGAGAAGTGTTTTCAATGCAATTGTTAACCAAAGACCATACATTATATTTTACAGTGTATGGTCTACCAAGATTGTGTAATCGTCGATTGAATTACTTTGCCTGACTGAATTACTTTACCGAACATTGATTGTTGTGAGCATTCTGTTTTGTTATACCATTGATATTGATATTGAACCTCGCTATCCAGAGCTCTGTTATCTCAACTATATACTACGGGCTTGTTATCTATGGATCCACTACTGATACTGCACTCCGCAGCATAGCTGTAGCCCTTAATAAGGCAGGTAGACTCCTTATTTCAGCTGCTCACCTTTCTCACACATGTAACATTTACGAGCAGGCTAACTGGCTCCAGCTATCCAGCAGGCTAAAGTACCAGATCTGCATCCTAGCTAAGAAGACATCACTGGGACTTATGCCCCCTGGAGTCCAATCAATATTGACCCCGCAGTGTGTCTGCCACCTAACTAAAAGATTGAACAGTCTAACCTTTACAATACCTTGCTGCTGGACCTCTCAAGTTCAGCATTCTTACCTTGTCAGGGCCTCTACTTGGATCAACTTGCTACCTACAGAAATCTCCAACATTGCCACGATTGGTGCTTTTAAGTGTAAACTACGTCAACACCTCATGGCTAGTGCCTTCTGTGATTGCTTCTTATAATCCCCTCCAGGCATACTACCCTCAAGCATCCCTCCTCACTGCCTCAGCTCCTCCTCCTCCTCCTCCTCTCCTACTCCCCATTACTGGGTGTAGGATGAATCTGTCTCCTCTTCTTTTTCATCCCCCCATTCCTCCTCCCTTGCTATTTCCCATCTACCACATACCCAATGCAATGCCCTTCCTATTTTTCCCCTCCTCCCTCTCTCTCTCTCTCTCCCCCATACCACCCTCTCACCACCACTCTTCTTTCTCTTTTCCCACTAACCCACTCCTAACAAAGCTTCATTGAGCCACCTATGACTTGTACTGTATAATTAACTCGCAACACAATTCCTTAACAATGCCTTTGGCTGCTATTATTGTAACCTTACTTGTCTTTTTTTTTCGTGGGTTCCATTGTAATGATCATGTCATGTTTTGTACCTTATTGTCCTTATTGCCTTGACGTGGAACCTTTGTAAAAGAGCCCTCGGCTCAAAGGTGTCATCCAAAATACAAATAAATAAATAAATACTCAAGAAGGGTTAACAACAGAGTGATGTCATATTGATGGCATAACAAGGTTGTAATCTGCTTGATTTCTGTTAATAATAAGGACTCCCATACATTATAATAATATAAAAGATGACAGTAATAGAGAATATAAAACAAATAAAAGATGATAGTAATAAATTATTATGTTTACAATCAGTCATAATCTTCATAACTTGTATACAAGTTACAGAAGGGAAGCATAAGCAGGTACTACCATTGAGAAGGGAGGTTGTCTCAGTGGGCATCTAACCTGTTTCCATCCTGATTGTTCATATCTTTGCATATTCAAATGCTTTATATGTTTTAGCCTTTATTGCACAAAACGGCCATTTACATGTCTTTTCTGAGTTACTACTCTCAGCAGAACTACCTTCACACTCTTTTGTGGTCTCTACTTGTTTTACTTTTGGCACTTTTTGTTTCCCATTTCTTTTTTTACTTTATCTTTTTATTCCTCGCTGCCCAGCTGTGCACTCCTTCGGGGCCCCTAGGGCCCCCAATCAGCCAAGTCATCCCCTCCTGCCATCGTGCTGGTGATCCCAATTCCCATGCACTGGACATGCCGGATGTATCCCTTCATTGGAGGGGGGCTCCCCTCCACTGGGCCCTTAGGAGAGGAGAGATACTGGGGTTCAACCTTGACCTGGGCATGGGGGCTACAGGGACAGTCGGAGATCACATTAAGCTGGGACTTTGTGGCAGAGGGGACCCGGTGACCATCATCCAGTCACCAGAGCAGCCATTTTCTGGTTATCTGTCTCCTCACCTACAATGCGGCTGCACACACATGGCGTCCTGACGTGATGCACCGCGATGCATAGCCACCCATGTCACAAAGTGCACCGCCACTACGGGCCACTAAGAGTCACTTGAGAGTGATGCAGCTTGTGCCCCCTCAGGGAGGAGAACATCCAACAGACACTCTGAATATTCCCTGCTGGCCGGCTTCTACTGTCCCAGGCTCAGGTGCAAACCCAGGTCACCAGTGTGCCGAGCGATTCCCCACCACTAGGTACCACAGAACCGGCTTAATTTTTTTTTTTTTTTTATTAATAAACTTTCTTTGTTGTTCCATCTTCAGATATGTGTCTTTATTTCCTGTACTATTTTTCTTCTGCTCCTGCTATTCACATTTTGCATTTTTGTAGTAGTATGCATTGCTGAAATGACATGTTTTATTTCCTACAGTCGAAACTTTCTGGAATTTTGAAGCTTATCTTTCAGACAGTGGTATTGCACATCTGCTCCCTGGTATCTAGTGACTCCCCCACCATCCAATCCCCATCTGCATAGGTTTCAAGAAAGTCCCTGGTGTCTAGTGGCACCCCCCCACCCTCCGATCCCCACCCTTGTAAAAAATAAAACATTCCCTGGTGTCTGATGGTTCCCCACCCTCTGATCTCTATCAACATTAAAATATAAGCAGTCCCTGGTGTCCAGTAGTACCCCCTCCCACCAATTCCCATCCTGGTGAACAATAAAACATTCCCTGGTGTCCAGTGGTACCCCCTCTGATCTCTGTCCCTGTTAAAAATAAAGTAGTCCCTTGTGTCCAGTGGTACACCCCCAACCCTCCAGTTCCCATCCATGTAAAAAATAAACCAGTCACTGGTGTCCAGTGGTTCCCCCCAATCCCTGTAGGTTTTAAGATAGTCCCTTGTGTCTAGTGGCAACCCCCACCCTCTGACCCATGTCCCTGTAAAATAGTAAAACATTCCGTAGTGTCCCGTGGTACTCCCCACCCTCTGATCCCCATCTCCGTTAAAAAATAAAGCAGTCCCTGGTGCTCAGTGGTATCTCCCACCCTCTGATCCCTGTCCCTGTAAAAACTAAAGCAATCCCTGGTGTACAGTGGTTCCTCCATCCTTCAATCCTCATCCCTGTAGGTTTCAAGATAGTCCCTGGTGTCTAGTGGTACTCCCCTCCCTTCTATCCATATCCCCATTAAAAATAAAACATTCCCTGGTGTCCAATGATACCTCCCACCCTCCAATTCCTGTCTGTTAAAAATAAAGCAGTCCTTGGTGCCCAGAGGTACCCCCACCCTCTGATCCCCATTCCCATAAAAATAAAGCAGTCCCTGGTGTCCAGTGATACCGCCACCCTTGGATCCATGTCCCCATTAAAAATAAAACATTCCTTGGTGTCCAGTGGTACATCCCACCCTCCGATTCATGTCTCTGTTAAAATAAAATAGTCCCTGGTGCCCAGTGGTACCCCCACCTTCTGATCTCCATTCCCATAAAAAATAAAGCAGTCCCTAGTAAGTTCAGTGGATCCCACCACCCTCCTATTCCCATCCCGGTAGGTTTCGAGATAGTCTCTGGTGTCTAGTGGCACTCCCCACCCTCTGATCCCGGTTCCCTGTAAAACATAAAGCAGTCCCTGGTTTCTAATGGCACCTCCACTCTCCGATCGCTCACTACTTTCTTATATAGTCATTTTCTGTTGTCTACTGGCACCCCCCACACTTTGATTGCTCATTGCAGTTTATTAAAAGAAGTTCTCAGTGTCTAGTAGCACCCCGGCACTTTCCACAATGGGCACAACACCTTGCCACCCCTTTACTATAGTTGCCAGCACCATGGAGAGCCCATATGGTGACCAGCACAACCCTCCTCTCACCTTGTTAGCTGGCCACTCTATGCAATGACAGGAAGTCTGCTTCCTGCATACTGTAAAGGGAGTGTGCGTACTGTTTGTATTAACCGTATGGGCTCCCATGGTGCCAGCAACTGGGGGACTGTTAGACACCAGGGACTTCTTTTACTATACTGTGGCAATCAATCAGAGGGTGGGGGGTGCCACTAGATACCAGGGACTGCATTAGCTTTTATGTGGTTGGCGATCAGGGGGTGGGGGTGCCACTAGACACCACGGAATCTTTAAACTGTTATGGGACAGGCGATTGGGGGTTGGGGGCTGGCCAAAGGAGGGGCAGTAACCTGTCACCGCTTCCCATGCAAATGAGCCCATAATGGACATGCATCTGGCTCCTTAGCACCTTGCATGCTCAACAGGCTCATTTGCATAGTGCAGTCTGAATATCACACCACAGGCTCCCAGCACAACTGGGTCTGGAGAAACTGTTCCCTACATTTCCCAGATCCATGTCAGGGCAGCGCTACGTGACTTAGCACTGTGCTGACATGCCCCTATATTCAGTTTGATAGTGCCAATGCACTATTTAGCTGAATATAGTATCCTCGGGGTCATGGGCAAGTGTAGCACAAACGTTTGCACTCCTCTTTTGCCCATTTTCCAATATCAGGCCCCAGATGTTTCCCCACCACACACAGTTCAAAGAATGGCTTTTTTCCTTCAGTAACATTTGCCTCAAAAAGCTGGGTGAGATTTTCTAAACACCCCCATCCCTCTGTAAAGTCTTGAATGTTTCCTTACAGTATGTCGTCATTTCCAACTAGTAATTCCTGCACAGAGTATGATGGTAAACTTCTTGCTTACAAGTTTTTCTGCTTTTGATTAATCCCTTTCTTTGTAAAAGGAACTGAAATCCTGCAGTTTGGTCAAAATCTATTCTCACAGCTCACTTGCAAAATATTTTATTCTGCTGCTGACACCTGCAACAGTTACAGCAGTAACCATAGTTTCTAGTCTATTTTATGGTATTTTTATGCTGCAAGCAGTAAAGCATATATATCTATCAGCACAACATGACACCATGCATATCATAATTATTTTCATCACCCATTTATTGCATTTTTATCTGTATTGAGTTGCAAAGTAAACAGCAGCACACAGGAGAATATCTAACCTGTTGATGTAGCTTTTTTTTACCAACTTCCTCAAACTCCTAAGACAGAATAGCAGCCTCTGCTGTATGGAATCTCTGCTGGGCCAAAAGACTGCAGCAGCAAGACATAAAGGTGCTTCTGCAACACATATGGCACTCACAATGCATACTAAGACAATGGGCAGTGTTTTAAAAACGTTGCACCCTGGGGCTGCCAGTTTCTTTTTTCCATTGTGGATAGAAACTGGTGTCTGTATCTGATTTTGGATGCTAGCATCAGATGTAGGAAACCTGTTTAGATCAGTACAGCTTAGAGATTAGACCTGTGAGCAGTGACCATAGAGACTCAGTAGACCTGGATTTGAATACAACAACCACCATTGGTGTACTATATGAAATTGAGCATACCATGTAACCTCCCTGTGCTCCTGGAATGCACCTGGAAATGTGCTTCAGCTCAGTCTGCCTGTGCAGCCCAAACATTATAAACTAAAACACAATCTATAGATCCACACATAAATATGTATGTATATATATATATATATATATATATATATATATATATATATATATATTAATTATAGTGCCACAGTAGTGGCACTATAATTAGAGATTGAGTAAGCACTTTAATGTTAAATCTCAAATTGTGCACCTTAATAACTTTGCCACCATATGACAGGTGTGCCTGACACTTTGCATGTGTGGTCTGGTACCATAGATCTCTGGATCTGGCAAGTTGTGTTATGGTCGGATGTACGGTTGTGGAGCTGCAGAAAGCCGAACAATGCAGAAAAATGAACTTTTTGCATGTTTCTTTGCTTGTGCCCACAGCCTGCACGATTTGTCCATTTGGTCTGACATCTTCAGAGAAGATGCATTCTGGGTCACCAATGTGCCTTTCGAAGATTTAGTGTACAAATATTAAACCATTCAAAAGTTACTCAAAAAACAAATTTCCCATTATAGTCAATGGGGAAAAAATATATGTGTTTCACGAAAGTGTCCCAAGTGCAATTTTCCTTTCACAAATGGCTCTTTTACTTTCATGCTGACATCATCTTGTTTTCAGTTAGTGAGAGAGAAAAATGCTTGGTATTTAAATTTGGGACCCCATAGGTAAACGCTGACTGTTGGGTTTACCTAGTCGGGTCCTAAGGATGCCAGCCCTATCTTTATTTTGGGGTAAACCTCCCAGAAATGCCATTTTTAAACCTGGACCCCAGTACTTTCACAAACTGGGGGAAAAATGCCTGTTAAACTTTCGCAAATGTGAAAGTTTTGTGCTGTTTTTTGTGAAACTTTCATGATTTGCAAAAGAACTTTGCCAAAAAAACCGCAAATCTTTGCCGGCCTCCTGCAACAAAATGGTTGGGTCGTTTGGGCTGAAATTTGCAGAGTGGCAAGCCCTAGTCCCAGAGATGTGCCTTTTGGTGATTTGGTGCTAAAACATTCAACTGGCCCAAAGTTACAGTGTTCCAAAGTTGAGAAATTTCCCATAGGATAACATTGTGGTGCCTGTGACACCTTTTGGCACCCATATGTTGAAAACAAAGCGAGATACAGAGTTTTCTCTACCTGCAGTTTAGCTGATCTGCTGAAACAAGTTTGGAAATCATAGATTACACTAGCAGTGGAATTTTTTTCCTAGTTGCTATGGTTACAGAGATAGTGGCACATTCGTGTCACAAGGATTCCAAGGGTGCCTTTTCAGCGTATTTCGGTGCCCATATCTTGTAAATGATGCAAGATAGTGATTCATTTGATCTATCTAGCATGGTGTACTTGCTGTCATAATTACAACAGCACTGGAGTATTTTTCCTAGCTGCTACAGTTGCTGAGATATTAGCAAATTAGTGTCACAAGAGTTCCTTGCCCTGTAGGGCTGATGTATGGCTCCGTAGTTATGCATAAGTGGGAGTGCATGTCCCAGACAGCCTGCACCTCCACATACACATACCATTATGCAAACAATGGCCAATATAAAGGGAGTGCAGAGCTCGGAGGACCCGCACTCCCACTTACCAGTTACATTACACTTTCTCAAAAATAAGGGAAATTCATGGCAAAAAAACTCCACTATGCATCAATTAGAGTTCATAGCACAGTGACAAAAGCATGGAAATGTGGTGTTAGGGTTACCACCCCTACCACCCAACCCCCACCCTCACACACCAACAGGCATTGGAGTGTGCGTTGGGGTTGTCGTGCCTAACTCTCACCCCATTCACTGATACTGTACCACCTCAGTTTCTTTATACATGGAATGAGGTGAGAGTTAGCTGAGGACCCAATGCCGCCCGATGCCTGTTGGTGTGTGGAGGTGGGGGTGGTGCTGAATTAACCTAACACCACATTTCCATGCATTGTTGCTGTGCTATGAACAAACTGATGCAGTAACAGAGTTTTTTTGCCATGAAAAAAATATATATATTGTATATATATATATATACACACACACACAGTGGTGTCCCCCAGGATGAAACCTAATTCTGTAGCACTTTGTAGCACTCTGCAGAATGCTGCAGCAGACCTACTGAATAAAGCAATTTAATTTCAATGGCAATTAGTCCGTTTTGTCATTCAGAAAAATGTGACACTGCCAGGATGAAGTGAATACCACAGTTTCCTGCATGACAAAGGGAACTAACTGCCACTGAAATTACATTGTTTTATTCAGTAGATTTGTTGCAGCATATTGCAGAGTGCTTTAAAAGTGGGTTTCATCCTGGGGGACGCCACTGTGGTGTGTGTATATATATATATATATATATATATATATATAAAGGAATTTCTGACCCTGAAGTACTGCTGGGAAACTTCAGTTCCTGCTCTGGTATTTTCTCCTCCTGGCTGGAGTTCTTCCAGCTAGTGAATATTGGGGATTATGCGAGGGATTTTGCATCGCAACTAACGGTTTGAGGATTATCTGCAGATGTTACACCTTGCAAATCGTTTTTGATCTTGTCTGGAGCTGGTGAGAGAAGCTCCAGGTTGTTGAGTAAAATATCTTTCTCTGGTGGACTGCATAGGTATACTTTTTTATTGCTCTTTTCCAAAACATCTTGTCCAGCAGAGACTAAGGGTAGTGAGAGGGCCCGTGGCCTCATAACTATTCTGAACTGGAACTGATCTTCTGCATTTTGACTAATTACTCAAGGTTTTTGTAACATATTGCCCTGTCTTGTAGGACACTATTTTAAACCCTGCAGGTTGCTCTCCTGGAAAGTTGGGAAGCTTGGCTCCTTGGATATTTTAGTTCATCTTTGGGGGATGCTTTGGGGAGGTTGAGTAGGGGGGTTATTAGGGTTTGTGGGTTTTAATTTAATGAGTGTGTGTTGTATGATTGACCAGGCTTGTGTATAGTAGTTGTGTGGATGTTTGTATGGCTAATAGTTGTTAGTTATTTATTGAAGCTTTCTAGATGGGAAGGATGTGTCTGGGGAAGTCTGGGGTGGGCTAGGATTGTGTACGAGGCATCCCAGCTCTTTGATCTGTGGCCATTTACTGATCTCCCAATCTCCACCACCACAGATCGTTGCTGTAGGGAGGTCAGAATTAAGAGGGCTTGCACTGATCAATTTTAATGGGGCACCAGGGACACTTCGGGTGAGAATAGGATTGAGGTTATTGGGTGTAGAAGGTGCCCTGAAGTCGATGGGTCCTAGGGAGAGGCCAGATATGTTTGGTTCCTGTCCCCAGGGTTTCCACCAGACCAAGTGGACTAGTGCCCAGAAGGGCTAAACTGCCCACCAGTCCCCTGAGGGCAGTGTTTTGCAATTGAGGGATTGATCAGGAACAAGACCGCAATTATAGCGGACTTGGTTTCCTCAGTTGATCTGGCATGCATAACTGAGACCTGGGTGGGTGGTGATGATGCTGGCCCAGTATTAGAGGCCCCATCCCCCCTGAATACTCGGTGGTGCACTGCCCCAGAGTGGAACGCAGGGGTGGGGGAGTGACCATCTGTTTTAGATCTGAACTTGGCTTCACTGTGCTCCAAGTGGGAAGGCCAGGTTCCTTTGAATGTGTGGCCATATGTGGGGGTCCAGGCGCAGGTTGCAGGATTCTCCTGATTTACCGCTCCCCCGGGATGGCGGAAAAATTCCTGCAGGAGGTAGCCGACTTCATTGTTGGTGAGACATTGAAGTCCCCCAGATGTCTAGTTCTGGGGGACTTCAATATCTGGGCCGATGATGAATCTTCTAGGCTAGGTTACAACCTCCTCCAGTTAATGTTATCTCTGAACATGTCACAAGAAGTTTCTTCCATGACCCACCAGGGCAGCCACTTGCTGGACCTGGTCTTCTCACTTGGGCTTGAGATTAGTAATCTCAAAACTGATCGAATCATTTGGTCCAATCTTTGCACAGTGGAGTTCTCATTTGGGACCCCCCTGAGAGCCCTCCCTCTGTCACGATGGTAAACTACCACCTGGGGGTTTGATCTCAGAGGCATTTCTGGTGGAAGCAGATCTATCCAGTGTAGGTGGTGCATGTGTAGGGGGTGCAGGTGAGGCTGTTGCCATCTACAATCAGGCAATGTCAGCTGCGCTCAACTCTCTTGTACCAGTCTGTGTACAGCCCAAATCCACTCACTTGAGGTCCCCGTGGTTTGTTGGGGAGCTCAATGTGATGAAAATTGTGGGTTGGAGGTTAAAGCACTGCTGGCGGAGATCCGGGCTCGATGTGGACAGACTGGCCCTGCGCTCTCATTACACTGAGTACCCGGGGCAATCACCCATAAGAAGGCAGAGTTGCTGTCCAGGGAGATTGCTGTCCAGAAAAACTGACCAACTATGCTCTTTCGGACTGTAGGCAGGTTGTTAAACCCAGCCTGTCTGCAGCCGAAAAAAGCTTTTTCCAAAGCTTTATGCAAAGAGTTTGCTCAGTTATTCTTGGACAGGGTGTCCACTATTCGACAGGGCATTCCACCAGTGTGCCACACTGTGGCCAACAGTGATCACTTTCTGCATTCAGAGAGTTCTCCACCTAGTTGGAGGGAGTTTAAACCAGTGGAGGTGGCTGAGGTCATTGAGATTGCCCTCGGGCTAAAACACACAAATTGTGAACTGGACCCGGTGCTGACGCATTTCCTTATGAGATGTGTTCGCTCCGTTGGCCCGATGTTTGCCTTGATTGTCCAGTGCTCTGTCTCAGAGAGGGTCTTTCCAGATGCCTTGAAGGAGGCACTGGTTAGGCCGCTTCTGAGGAAACCATTATTAGACCCTGACGTCAAGGCGAATTACCTTCTAATCTCCAACCTCCTACTTTTAGGAAAGGTTGTTGAGAAAGTTGTGGCGCAGCAGCTAGAGAAGCACCTTGTGACCTCTGACCTTTACAAGCCCCTCCAGTCAGGGTTTCGGGTGAGGCATATCACAGAAACCACATTAGTTCAGGTGTGTAATGACCTCCTCAGGGCTCGAGATTGAGGAGAGGGGATAATTCTCATTCTCCTCAACCTCTCCTCAGCATTTGACATGGTAGACCATTGTGTGTTGCTCGACCATCTAAGGGAATTTTGTGGACTCACCGGCACTGTCATCTGCTGGTTTGAGTCCTATGTCATGAACAGGAGGCAACGGGTAGTAATGGTGAATTTCTCCTCCTTCCCTAGCCTTCTGTCACGTGGAGTACCTCAGGGTTTGGTCCTGTCACCAATGTTGTTTGCTATGTGCATTCTGCCTCTGCCACATTAGGAAGTACAGTTTGAGTTTTCATTGCTATGATATTACCGATGATACCCAACTGTATCTTTCCTTTGCCCCTGGGACATCCAATGCAGTGGAAGTGCTGAATAGATGCTTTGCTGTGATCAATGACTGGATGGCCTCCAGCTGGTTGCAACTGAAACCCGATAAGAGGGAGGTACTAGTGGTGGAGTTGAACAGAAGGCGTGATAGGATGGCCTCTGGCGCAGCTACCGGGTTATTCCTGGTATCTGTACCATTGAAGGCCTCCTCTAGGGTGAGTGATCTGGGTGTGACCTTTGACAGCACACTGACATTTGAAGCACAGGTGTCATCCATTGTCCGGACCAGCTTTTACCATCTTAGGAACATCACTAGGATCAATCCCTAGTTCTGCCTATGGATCGCCCCACCTTGGTACATGTCTTCATAATATCTAAGCTTGATTACTGTAATGCGCTCTACTTCGGGGTCGCAGGAGATATCCTCTGCAGGCTGCAACTAGTGCAGAATACAACTGCCAGGTTGTTGATGGGGCAGTCTAAATACTGCCACATCACCCTGGTGTTGCATGAACTGCACTGGCTGCTGGTCAGGTGGAGGATCCTCTTTAAGGTGGACTTGCTCACCTTTAAGGCCCTACCCTACACAGGCTGGGCCCTGAATACTTGTCTGACCTCTTAACACCCTCTGCCTCTGTCCGCTCCCTCCATTCTTCCTCCAGGAGCCTCCTTGTGGTTCCCAGGGTGAGGCTAAAGACCAACGGTGATAGAGCATTTAGTGTCACTGGCCCCATCCTGTGGAACTTGTTGCCTCCATCTGTAAGGGAGGACCCTTCAGTTGAAATGTTTAAGGCCCGCCTCAAGGCCCTCCTGTGTAGTCAAGCTTTCCCAGACACTATCTTTTAGTATTTATTTCTGGGATAGCCACATTAAGGACTATTATTATATCTAACTGTTCTATTATTTGAATTATTTATTTGTGTGTTGTTTGTATGTGTTGTCTTTTATGAATAGTGTGTATTTTTTTGTATGGCACCCAGAGCCCCAGAGGTTGGGCGCCTTGAAAAATAAACATTGTCTTGCCTTGTCTATATATATATTTATTAGGGATGCAAGTTTGGTTCAACCAAAGCTAAAAAAAGATCGGACCCCTATGGTTCTCCATAGTCCGCTAGTGGTAGAACTTGTATAAAAAACACGAACTTTAGTTCACCCTAAAAAGTAAAAAAATCCTATACCAGATGCTGGGCTTCAGTGCCATGCATGCTCCTTCAGTTTCTCTCCAGTGTAGCACACGTGATGCACCTCAGACAGCCCTAAGAAGCACGTATGCACCAGTCCCTTTTCCAAGAAATGGAGAAAATGCGGAGAAAGGGAGAGTATGCCTGCTACATGGGGACGGGGGATTGGTTTTGGAAGATTGCCCTACATGACCCTACAATAAGTCAGTCAGCTATTGAAGGGTGTAGCAGAGAGACCCACGTGGGTCATACAGTAGTAGCCACAGACATTGCCAGCTATTTCCAGATATTTCGCGAAATTTCGAAAGAGTTTCTCTCTGCTGCCCCTACTGTGGAAATGGAGAAAGCATGAGATATTTCTGGAAATATCACAGAAATTTCAGGAAATAGCTGGCAGTGTCTGTGGCTACTACTGTACTTCTGGAGAAACTTGCTGCAGTGTGCGCAGCACATTTTGTAGAGAATTGAGTGAAAGCAGTTGTGTGTATCTGTTCTCACAAGCATTTTTGGCAGTGGATCAGTAAAAAAAAAAAACTATATGTTTCTTGTCTCTCTCCCTCATTCTTATGATAGGCAGCAAGGTGGGGGAGCTTGCTTAGGCAGCTTTTTGTTTTGGGAGGGAAGAAAAATTAAAATTTAGTTTTTGAAAAACAAAAAAAAAAAACAAGCATAATGACGAACGACATGTTGGGCCTGGCAGACACTTTGGTGGAGTGGTGTGACTGTCTGAGGCCATTATTGTGTTGTCTTGTATGAAATTGGGAGTAGCTCAGCTGACCTTAATATTTCTGAGAGCTCACTGATCTAGACTGATCAATTCATCAGTCACACACAGAAGTTAACAGCAGCAGACTGTATCAGTCAAGTGGTTGTAACTTGTGTATTTGTGTTTAATAAATTCAGGCATAAGTGTGTCTGTTCTGTGTATACAGGAGTGCATGTGTACATGAGCACAGTCACATTCAACCTAAAACCATTTAGTATAAACAAATCTCTTCTACTGGCTTACAGAACAAACAGAAACATTTCATAAAGAGCCTGGGAAGTGGAAAAAAAGGTTAAAAGTATAAGTCTGTGCTTGCTCTCATATTTGGTTGACTGGCTGCTAGCTTACTACTGTCTGTAAGAGACTAAAGGTGGGATATTCAGAAATGCACCAAAGGCTTGCGCAATCCTGGCGCAGTGCAAGTCAACTGCGCAATAGCACAGTGACTGCGATATTGAACTGTTGCGTACCCCAACATGCGCCAGCGCAACATGGCTGAATATCGCAGGCACTGCGTCATGGAGCAATGAGAGGTGCACCAGGGAGCAACTTGAAATGCACCATAGCACAACCAGGGATGCACAAGGGGCAGAGGAAGATGCACCAAGGCCCAGCAGGAACAGCCACAGGCACAGCAGGGAGACAGGCAAGGAGGAAGGGGGGAACAGTGCAGGACGGCAGACGCACCAGGCCAGGAACTCTGGCAGGGACACAGCCAGCACACAGGACACCACTGCAAATGGAGTGCAAGCATGCAACCCCCAGAGGACACAGGGCACAGGCAGCACTGACGTACAGGGGCGGGAACCCTAGACCACCGCACACCGGTGGACATGCGGCCACTTGGCCACACCCCAACACACAGCACCCACCACACACACATGCCACACATCCCAAACTGCCATCCCAGGACTGCGCCATGGCACAGCCACTGACCAAGGGGCATGCCAACACCATGCACACACCTCCCAGTGACACAGGTGCACCACACAGCCTCCCACCACATGACTGCAGCATGGACCCACTCGCCCGCTGCAAAGCAGACATGAACACAGAAGGGTAAACAGGTATAAAATATATTGGAAGAGAGCAACACAGCTAAACAAAACACAGGTAACAAGGGCGAGGGTAGGCAGAGGTGAGAAGGGGCAGGGGACAGGGTCTGTACAGGTGGAAGGGGGAAGGAGGGGGAAGGGAAGACTGAGGTGGGATGGTGGCTGATGATCCTCAAGGCTGGCCATGGCCTGCCTGTGCCTGGCACCTCCCCCAGCACCGTTTCCAGAGCAGGATCCGACGGGTCTGGTCTGCCAACTCCATTGTGTGTGATGTAATCAAAATGAGCTGCCGCAGCAGACGGCAGTAGAATGGGAGCCTGGAACCCCTCCAGACACCTATGACAAAGAAAGGGACAGGTGCATGTCCAAAGCATACCAGCCCTCCTGTGCGCAGCTCACAGTGGGTGCACATGCCCCTGGAGTGGCAACCCAGCCACCCACAGTGGGCAGGCCTATTCCTTCCACCAATATGGAAGGCCACAGCTGTACACAGCACTGGAATATACTGTCCAATGGCCACCCGAAGACACTGTGGCAGACAGGTGGCATGGTGCTGAAGTGGAACTGCAGTGGCACAAGTGGTGGCTGGACGCACACCAGGCCCACCAACAGCTGCCACACATGTGCAGTGGCCATCCCACAGTGCCACACACATTGCAGCATGTGCCAACCACAGCTGCCATGGCACAAGGCACAAAGGGACCATGGCCATACCCCCCCGCTGCCCACCCTACACAACAATGTGGGACCTCACAGTGCCTACCTGCTCCCCATGGTGCTCCGCACGCTGGTCCTGGCACTGCATGCCCAGTTGGGCCTCCTTCTGCTGCTGATGGGCCCACAGCAGCCTGCTGCAGACCACCAGGTGCTCAGGCCACCCTGGCTTTCCTCCGGTCCTCAGGTCCTAGGATGGGAACACAGACAGGCACACATCATAACACAGCCAAAACATGGGCCCACTGCCCCCACCACCCATGCACTGAGTGCACCCCGGCCCATTAGGGCTGCTGGGCATATGCGGCGCAGCGCACACAGTAACTGGAAATGCCATGCCATAGGGTGCACTACAACAGCCCCTCACATGGCATGCAGCCCTGCCAGCCCCATGGAACAGTGGCCTTGCACAGATGCAGTCAGGGTGCACTCACCTGGCCAAGGCACAGCCCCTTGCCAGATGCTCACCTGCAGCACCCTCAGTCGCTCCGGGTTCCTCTGGACCAGGTCCCCATACTGGTGGTGACACTGCTCCCTGGTATGCAGCACATGGTGACCTGGACAAGGCCATCAGTTATCTCCTGCCACACATCGGTCCTGGGCCTCGTGTGGGGCTGCTGGCCGAACAGGCCGGCAGCATGGGGCTCCACCTGGGCCACCAGGTTCACGAGCTCCACCTAGCTCCAGTTGCAGGCATGGGGCACTGCATGGTGGGGCATGTTCAGGCAGTACTGTAGAATGCCAAAATGGCACCTGGTAGTGCATGTGCACAACATGCATGGGATGCGCGCCTTGTACGGAGATGCGCTGTCCGCGGCAATCGCATATCTCTTGGGATGCACAGCATGGGCGTGACCATATTGGCACATGGGGCAGAGGACACTGGGGGGCATAGGGCACAACAGGGGTCAGGGGTCAGCATGAGCAATGTGTGTGGAGAGCGCAATTGGGCCCTCATCACACAATGCGTAATAGGGCCATGAAGGTGGCACGCCCCATAGGACCAATAGCCCCTGAGAGCCATTGGCCCAATGGTGCCTGATTGCCAGTGCCCCGCTAGTGCCTGTGCGCCATGGGCCCAATGGCGCTCGAGCACCATAAGGCCCATGTCACATGGGCACGATGGCCTCTATAGCACACCCAGCGCATGCCATGCAATAGGCAGTGGCACATACCGTTGCCCATGCACATTTGCGGGTATGTACTGCACATGTCACTCCATTGCGCAATGACATGCACTAGAGCAAGTCCATTGCGCAATGTGCAACAGCGCGATATTCAGCCAACATATGCAGATCAGCTCATCAGCCTATCCAGGGCGCAATGGGGGCATTTACATGTCATTACGGTTGTGCATCGGTTCATTTGCATGCGATGCACTATAAAGGAGCCACATATCACAGGCCACCGACTGGTATTGCAACCAACTGAGGTAGGTTGCACCTGCTGAGTGGAGGGCCAGTACAGGGTGCTGGATGGCCGGGGAGGCCTGCTGTAGCCATTAACCACATGTCCATGTCCACAGGTAGCATCACGTCCAAGCACAAGGAGGGTGAGGAGCATGGGCCTGCCCGGAAGTACATGCCCAACTTTATGAGAGTGGAGGCAGATGCCCTGTTCGAGGCATACCTTGACAGGGAGCCTTTGCTGAGTGGCACCACAGGCACACCCCAGACCAGGGCCATGGCCTGGGAGGAGGTGGCAGAGACTGTGAACCAGCAGGGCAGCCACTACCAGTCTGCACAGGAGTGCAGGAAGAAGGTGGGACCGATAAGCATCGGATAAAGAAGGTGGTGGCCATCCGGGCCACACAGTCGGCCACTGGTGGGGACCAGGCCGCCATGCCACAACTCACACCACAGGAGGAGATGGTGGTGGCCACCATGCGGTGTAGTGCGGAAGAGGGTATGCTGGGCGGTGGCTTCCAGACTGGAGGGATCCCTTTGCTGCATGGTAGGTATGGCAGGCAGGCAGGCGTGGGGGTCCGGTGGGGCAGCAGCCCTAACGCATCTGTGTTCCCTCACAGCACCAGCCCACCAACATGCAGTGGCAGGGGCACCTGCAGCTGTCATGGTGGCCCGCCCAGCCCCGAATTACCAGCCATACACCTCCACAGGTGTCTGGCGGCCTGATAGGCTGCAGAGCACCACCACTATCCAGATGGATGTCCCGGGCGTTGTGGCAGATGAGGCCCTGGCACTGTTCCAGCAGGATGCCAGCCATGGTATGCTCTGCACAGAGACACAGTTCAGGGTGGGGTCCAACACTGATGATGAACAGACCATTGTCCTGGACAGCGGTGGGCTTGTTGGAGGGGAGTCACCCATACCATACACTCACACCGGCTGCGCGGCCAGTGGCCTGTTGGTGGCAGAACAGCTGCCTGCCACTGCCCCTGGACCTGCTGTGTGCACAGGCCCAGTGGCACAGGGTGGCAGTGTACCCACACAGGCACTGGCCAGTGCACAGGGGCTGGAGGGGCAGCAGCAGTAGACGGCCGGAGACATGGATGAGCCAGGAGCCGTGTCTGCCGCCTGGGTGCCTGACATTGCCCAACTCCATGAGGGCCACGCTGTGCAGCACCCACCTGAGTGGGGGGCCAGGCAGCATGGTCATACATCACCATTGGGATGGCTTCATGCCCCTGCACCCCAGGGTGCTGATCCCTCTCCTGAGCACACCCTATTGCTGCAGGCCTCCTTGGAGCAAGAGGTGCTGCTCGTGGCCGGAGTGCAGACACTCCATGTAGAGGTGCACCAGGCAGCCGAGCAGCATGAGAGGGGTACTGCACAAGTCCTGGAGGCCAGTCAACACTTGTGGGAGGACATGACTGCAGCCCTGGACCGCATTGCCAGTGCAGTCATGGTTGGCCTTGCCCCACTGGCTGCCACAGGGCATGGCTGCCCATCACAGACACCATGGAGTGCACTGTCCACCCCATGCCCTGGTGTCAGGTGACCCCATCCGTGTCGATGCCGACCTCTGCTGTGGACATCCCTAGCATGCCTGCAGCGGGCCTGTTTGGGAGCCTGCAGACCCCTGCGAGGGCCCAGTCATGGTCCTGCAGTCCCAACCCTGGGGGGTGGTCACAGACCCCCCCCGTGGCCAGTGTGCAGCCTGCATCAGCTGGGCGGCTGTGGCATGGCCATCCCCATGTCCGTGGTGGCCGTGTGTCTATGCGGTGGACCTGATGTGCACGCTCCCCTGTCAGCTGTCTGCAGCCACTGCCCTGTGTGCACATGGGCATTGTGTGTGTGTGCATGGCATGGTCATGGCAGCCGAGTGTTGTGCCACACGCAGCCCATGTGCACACCTGCCCAGCCACTGGCCTGTGTGGCATGTGTGTGATGATGCCTTCATGGCACAGGTTGCTCATAAGCACCGGTGCCCTGCATCTGATCCACATCATACGCTGGCCCCTGGTCACATTCATGCAAGTGCCACTGTGTGGTGTGTATGTGTGTGTGTGTGTGTGTGTGTGTGTGTGTGTGTGTGTTGCTGTGCAGTGACGTGTGGTGTTGCATGTGGCTATGTGGCACCACTCCACCACCACACCGCACCTGTGTGTGCTTGGCCCTGGCCATGGCTGCACATGGCTGTGTGCCCTGCCACTGTGTCGGTTCTATGCATGTGTGTCTGTCCAATTACCTGCATGCACCATAGGGCTCCTGCGCTATAGTGTCTCACCAGTGGCATGCCAGCCACCTGAGCTGGGGATCCCTCAGCCCAGGGGGAGCTGCCCACCACTTCCTGGCCTTTCGCTCACGTCATCCCCACTGCTGTTCCCCTCATCGGCCTCGACAGCTATTCCATGGTCAATGGCCATGTTCAAGGGGCTGTATTGTAGGGCACCACCAGACCTGTCCAGGCAATGGAACCACGCCATCAGCATCCCAAACACATGCTCAGTGATGTTCTGTGTACTGCAGTGTGCCTCACTGTACCACTCTTCTGCTGGGGATGCCAGGCGCCGGTAGGGGGTGAGCATCCAGGGCTTGAGTGGGTAGCCACTGTCACCTGTGTGTGGAGAGAGTGAGAGAGAGTGTGAACAGATTAGCCTGGTGACCCCTGTCACTGTGCCCCATGCCCCCCAGTCGCACATGGCAGTTCCCCTGCCCTGTCCACCCCTTCCATGCCCTGCTGTAGCCTGCTGCCTGTGGTCTCACCATACTCACCCACTAGATGGCCAATGGGGATGTCCCCACTCTCAAACCTGTGGCACAGTGCCAAGCTGTGCCAGATGTAGGTGTCATGTGCTCCCCCAGGGTGTGTGGCACAGACATTGGTTATGCGTCCCCTGGCATTGCGCACCACCCGGCAGTTGATGCTGCGGTAGCCCTTTCTGTTGATGTAGGCTACCTCCTCTGCACCAGATGGCATGCAGATGCCCACATGGGTGCAGTCTATGACCCCTAGCACGCCAGGCATATGTACTACCCAGTGGAACTCCTGCATGGTTGCTGTATGCTCCACCTGAGTGCTGGGGAAGTGAATGTGTTCTGCAGCATGTGGCAGCAGGACATTGAGGAATTGTGTGAGGAGCTGTGATGTGGCTGACTGGGTTATGCCCGTGGTGTCCCCTGTTGGTCTCCGGAAGGTGCCCATGGCGAGCAGGCACATGACTGCTGTTAATTTTGTCTCCACTGTCAGGGCGTGGCTCCATCTAGTGGGTGCAGGCATCTCCTCACTGCACAGCTCATAGAGCTGCCTCAGAATCTCATGGTTCAGCAATACTGGCCCACGATCTCTGTGTCAGCCTGGGTCTTGAAGCCGATGTGGGGCCAGTACCACCTGTTCCAGGTGTACCGCTGATGAGCCCTTCCATGGCCACATTGCTCTGCCTCCTGTCTCCTCACACCCCTCTTTACTGCTTCCATCTGGAATGCTGCACTGGCCATGGCACCTGTTGTCCTGTCACCCCCTGGGTGTCTGGCTCCACTGGCCTCCTGGCTCTGTGGGACAGTGCCTATCACTTGGCAGACTCCCCCTGTGTACCCTGCCCCTGGCTGGGTTTGCCTGCTGGCTCTGTTGCCCACCTCTGTGGGTGCCTGTGTCACACCCCTTGGGTCCAGTTGCTCCCTTTAGCACCCACTCTCTCCCCCTCCCTCAGTGGGCCTCTGTGAGTGGCACTCTCACACTCTCTCTCTCCCTGTCCTCCTCCTCTCCCTGTCTCCTGCTTCCTCCTTCAGACAGCCTGTCTGTCACCCTCTGTCCTACTCCCCTCTGGTGCAAGTGCTCTCCTCCTACTTGCTCCCTGTTTTTATAGGCTCAAGACTGCTCCACGCAACTGGCAGTTGCTCCTCGCTTGTGCCATTGCTTGGCAGTTGAATATCACTCTGTGCCGCACATTCATGGGTCCGCCTCCTGCCCTTGCTCATGCATTCATTACTATTGTGCATTGGCACACTGCAACTTGCACTGTGCAGTTGCTCTTGCTGAATATCGCTCTTTGGCACAGCTCCTCAGTTGCACATGCGTAACCCTGTTGCGCCTTGCGCAACTGCTTTGAATATCCAGGCCTAACAGTCCAAATTGTAAATCTTAATTACAGATAATTAAAAAAAAAATAATCTCAAGTGAAAGTAGTCTTTTAGTCTGGGACAGGGAGCAGCTGAGGGGAAAAAAGACAAAGTGCAATGATATTAACTGAATTAGTGACAGAAGGTTATTGATTTGAACTTATTGCACATAGGGGTGGTGGTGTAAAGTGTAACTGGGTTATACAAGCTGCCAGTATACACACCTAAAATAAATACCTTTGAAATTACTCTCTTAATTCACAACACGTAATGCACCCACTACTACTTACTGACCTGTGTTTAAAAACTTCCCTCTGGTTTTGTTTTACTAATTAAAGTACTAACTTGACTTGACACAGCCAGCAATACTGTTATTTACCTGTTTGGGAGAAAATTTCTGTGTATCTTACTACTTAAAGTACCTGACTCGACACAGCCAGCAGTGCTGTATTTTCCATTTGGGAGAAAATATCCTTGTGTCTTTCTACTTAAAGTACTTGACTCGATGCAGCCAGCAGTGCTGTTATTTACCAGTCAGGGTGAAAATATCCCTGTGTCTTACTACTTAAAGTACTTGACTCGGCGCAGCCAGCAGTGCTGTATTTTCCTGTTGGGAGTAAATATCCCTGTATCTTACTACTTATTACTTAAAGTACTTGACTATGAATACCTAGTATGATGCAGCCAGCAGTGCTGTCTTTATCTGTCTGGGAAATAATCTCCCGGTGTTTTATTACTTAAAGTACTTCATTCAATGCAGCCAGCAGTGCTATATTTACCTGCTAGGGAACAAATGTCCCTGTGTGTTATTACTTAAGGTACTTGACGCAGCCATGAGTGGTTAAAAAAAAAACAGCAGGACTTCTCAGACAACGGTGACAACAGTACAGCTGATGAGTGGCTCCTGCTTGAAGCTTGGCACAAGTAGTAATCCTCTACTGAATAACTAATAGAACCCAATGGCTGTGGCCACGGGCCATAACTCAGTGTGGCATGGCATCCGGGTGCTGTCAGCCTGCGTATATTTTGTACTGTATATGTTTTTGAACTGTGGCAGGTTCATTTTAAGAAAACTGAGCCTTTCTACATTCTTTGTGGAAAGACATGTTCTTTTGTCATTCACTATTGCTCCAGCAGCACTGAAAATTCTCTCGGAATATGTGCTTGTGGGTGAGCAACTGAGGTATTCAATTGCGATCTCAGTTAAAGAAGGCCACATAGATTTTTTTCTGTTGCCAATACAGCAATTGTTTGTCACCTGTGGTGAGATGCAGTCTCCTCCATATATCTTTCACCATTTTTGCAGCAGGGACGTCTGGTACCACAACAGCCATCTGAGCCTTTCCATTTGTCTTTATCAGATTAAAGTCTGACAGGATGTCCCACAGTGGCATGTCCTCTTGTTGTGTAGCAGCAGTTTTGGTTGATGTTTGATGACAAAAAAACATCAGTAGTGGTGGCACAAGCAACAACAGCAATGGCAGATTGTGCTCCCTCCCTCTCCATCAGATCTTGTTCAGAATTTGAATGATGCCACACAAGGGTACTGATGATGTATTACTTTTCTTAACTATAAGTGTTGACACTTTCTCAGTTAACAGTTTGCAACAGTATTTCAGGTCTTTAAAGTTGTGTGGTTTGAAGAATGCAATTGTATTCTTAACCCGAGGATCAAGAAGTGTGGCCAAAATGTAATGTTCTGCTTTGAACATATTTACAATGCGCTCATCAGTCAGGAATGTGTTCAGCATTTTTCCCGCAAGGGATGCAGCACTGATGTCATCAGTGTCAAGGAACTGTGACTCAAGATGCTCCAGTCTCATTCTGATGAGTGAGATTAAGGGTAATATCTGGCTTAGCACAGCACCATCAGAGCTCACCACTCATGTAGCCTCCTCAAAGGGTTTAAGAATACAAGAATACTGCCAGCATTCCCCATCCCTCTGAACTACTGACAAGACACTTTGTGGATACTTATCCCCCCCCCCCCACCCTCATAAAGTTTTTTTCTTGTTATTTAACTAGTACCTATGTTTTGAGTTATTCTCTAAGTTCTGAATCCAAGTTGTATCGTTCATTGTAATGTACCTTTGCTTTCTCCTATTGTACTTTGTTTTGCAATCTGTGATGTGTAACCTTTGCAAAAGAGCTTGCACTCAAAGGTCTTTTCTGAATTAATAAATAAATAAATAAATAAATCAAGTAAAATTCTCCATCAGACGCCACTGATTGGGGCTGATAGTCACATCTCCCTTTCCCAATGCCATCTTGGATGGCATATTTATAGATGGCTTTCTGCTGCTCATGCATTCTCTGCATCATATAGTAGGCTGAATTCCACCTGGTTGGAACTTCCTGGATCATCTGGTGGAGAGGAAGGCAGTTTTCTGTTTGAATCTGCTGCAACAACTTTCTGGCTTTAACAGAATGGCCAAAGTGGGTGCACACAGTGCGGACAGCTGCAATCACATTCAGAACATTTCAGTCCTCACTGATAAAGTCTTTCACCACCAAATTAACAGTGTGTCCAAAGCAAGGTACATGTGTAAAATTATCAAGCTTTACTGCTTTTACAATATTAGAAGAATTGTCAGACGCTATAAACTCTGGTTGCAGGGACTTTGAAGTTAGCCACTCAGCAAACTTTTCTTCAAGGCCTTCCAGAAGATATTCTGCTTTGTGATCTTTTTCAAAACCGTAAATACATAAAGCTGCCTGTCTGTGAACAGAGAAAGACCCTTGCTTTATCCTGCTGCCACTACTGCCATGAGTGCCACTACATGATGATGAGGAGGAGGGAGGAAAGTTAACCCAATGGCCAGTCATAGCCATAAAGTCAGTTGTCTGGCCACTGGTACACATATCTGTTGTGACATGAACCTTTTTGCCCACTGAACCTTTAAGAGCCTCAGACACACTGTTATGAACAGTGTCATACAAGTCTGGGATGGCAACAGTTGAGAAATAAATCTGGCTGGGGACTTGATATTTGGGCACAGCGATGTCCATTAGTGCTTTAAAGCCTGGGTTAGACACAAAGGAGAATGGTAGCAAGTCAGTGGCTATCATCTCTCCAATTGCCTTTGTTAATCACCTTGCCTCAGGCCTGTTGGGCTTGTATTTCTGTGACCACTCATGACAGTCTTTCAGTGAAATTTGATGACTGCTACACTTGCTGATATCAACAGATTTGTTTGGTAGCTTCCCTCAACTTTTACCTCCAAGAGGGGTCCATGTCATGGATGGTGTATGACTCCTGGCAGGCTGTGGTGGTGGGCTCAGAGGGGTAAAGAAATGTGAAATTGAAGCTGTTTTGCTTTGACCGGAAGTCAGACTTTCATCGTCCTCCAACTCCGCATCAATTACATCATCACCGTGACCTTGGTAAACATCCATATCATCATCCTCCTAAGCAGAGTGCAACAGTGTAACAACTTGTGTGTGTGCTCCTTTTGTGCTTTTTGATACTGATAAATGTGAGACTTGTTCATATGTCTTATTGTTGATGTTCCCATCCTGGTACCCACTTTACTGTGATTTAATTTTGCTTTGCATAATTTGCAAACCACATGACTGCAGGATGATTTATCTTGTGTAAAACAATCCCACACTATGGATTTCACAGATTTTGTTGCACTGCTGCTTATGGGGAGGATATGTTTACCACTGCCCATGGCACCACAGCAGCAACTACTGCTGCCAGTATCTCTTTGAGGTCTTCCCATCTCCATGCCAATCAACGAATGTTGATGCATCGCAACTCTTCCTGCCTCAATTGCTTCTGTTTCTACTCCTCTAGAACCCTGTCCATCTTCTATTCTCTGTTTCTCCACTGCAGGTGTGGTTGTCTCATCATGCCCTATTATTTTTCTTTAAGCACCACCATCCTTCCTAGAACTCTTTTTTGCATTTTTGTGGTCCTGTAGTCCTCCTCATCATCCCACTCCACAGAACTGCTGCTACTTGACAGACTGACTGCTACTTTATCTGCTACAAACTCAGGATCTGTTTCACTGATTTCTCCCTCATTTTCAACTGCCTTCTCCTCCTCCTCATCATCATCCATCATTGTGCTTACTAAGACTGGCTGACACACTATGAAGACCCTTGTGCTCATCCTCTGAGTACCACGACAGGTTACTCCTGCAATGTCCTGAATTTTTTTGTACTGTTGTCACTGTTGCCTGGATTGCCTGAAAAGTGCTGCTATTTTTTTTTACTACTCATGGCTGCGTTGAGTCAAGTGCTTTAGGCAGAAAAACACAGGGATATTTTCTCCCTAGCGGATAAATACAGCAATGCTGGCTGCATCGAGTAAAGTACTTTAAGTAATAACACGCAAGGGTATTTGTTCCCTAGGAGGTAAATATAGCACTGCTGGCTGTGTTGATTCAAGGACTTTAAGTAGTAAGACACAGAGACATTTATAGAACCTGGTTTTACTTAGTAGAACTGGGTTTTTTACTTATTAGAACCTAGTTTTATTTGGTAGAACCTGGTTCTACATGGTATGCTGGTAAAGCATAACAAGATGTAGAAACGTGAAATTTTTTAGCAGTAACAACGTTCCAATATACTATATATATATATATCTTTGTAACCTCCCTATTCCCAGGGGTTACTAGAATCCCAGTTACAATTAATGGTAGGCAGTGAAGGCAGCTAGTGAAATGCCAGTTAAATGGGTTTCACTCTGTCTCCCTCTCTGCTATCAGTCACAGCTGAGAGCTGGGGAGGTGATGTCATTCAGAACTCTTGCAGCTGCACAAGCCACACTCTAGTAGCTGTGAGTGAGGGAGATAGAATGTTCAAGTCAGTCTGAAGTAGGAATCTTGTAGTGGAGTTCATGGAGGAGGCTGCAGAGTGTAGCTGCAGCTCCTCAAGCAGTTCTGATTTAGAGCTGCAGTTTTTTCTGTTTGCTTTCTTTTCTCACCCTAGTGGAGGACAGCTTTGCTAGTTTGTTGAAGTGGTGGAAACCGTCTCCCTTTGGATTTTCTTGTGCTTCATCCCAGGAAGGGTGGAGCAGGACTTCAGGATTTCAGGGGCAATCCCCTGATACTCCCAGGACTTTAGAAGCTGCCTTTGTATGACAACTTTTGTAAGTACTTTTGTTTTGTGTGAAACTGCCCAGGAGTACCTGCATTTTAAGGGTGGCTTCTCTGACTTAGGGACCCTGTCACCCTAAACAGTTTTAAAAGTTGGCTGTCCTCTGTGGAGTCCAGTATGTGACCGTCCAAGTGAACAGAACTTTTACCTTTGACACCCTGAGGTGTTTTTGTATGATGATAAGTGTGATATTCATTTCAAGACAGCATCTACAGTTTTTACAGTGTGTGAGGTGTCTTTACCAGATGAATGGCCGAGTATGATCTAGGAAACAAAAGGTGGGAGGCCCCCCATCTGGAGTGACCAGTTTACCTCTACGGGTTCTGAAGGTCACCTGTGTTTTCTATCAATGCATGTAGCCAATGCCTGAAGAAACTGTTTTACCCCAGTGAGTGGGATTGTTCTCCAGTTTACCCCTTGTATGTGGGTTCTGTGAGTGTGAAGCCATTTGTGCTCTTTTGTGGTTCGTGTGCCACCACTTATCCTATGCCATATGGGAAGTGACCAAGTACTGGCCATGCGTGCCATTTCCAGAGACACCAGTGTGTTCACCAGTGGCTAGTTCCACATTTTTTCTTCAGTTATCTCATGCCATATGAGTTTTCCATGTACTGGCTGTGAGTGCCTAGTCAAGGGAAATTTACTTGTGTGTGTGTTCTACCTTTGGCTAGTCCACAAGTTCTACAGTTATCCTATGCTAAATGGGAATTCTTGGAGTTCTGTACCTTAGATGTCTGCATTTGCAGTGTGTGTAACCCTTGGGGGTCCATCTTTGCTTTGTGTTGTTCCTACTTTGTTATGGAATAAAGCCACACTCTAGAATCCCAACCTGGTTTGGACATTTATGTTATTGCTCCCCAAGTGGAATTACTTACTGACAGCTCTCGAAAGGGGATTCAAAAACCCAATCCCCTTTCACGAGCTGTCAGAATCCCCGTTCACGAGCTTATCCTTGTTAATGAGATAGGGTCATCTGGTCCCCAAGTCGTGATCAAGGATTTTTCTACCTTGTGAAAGGGGATTGGCTCACGAACAGGGATTTTGTCACCCCACGAACAAGGATCGGAAGCGAGTCACAAACAAAGAATTTTTAAATCTAAAATGGCCATTTTTTGGCCAAAACAAAGGAAACCAAAGGTATGGGGTTGTAGAGGGCATCACCCTGAACAAAACCCATGCCTTGTTTGTAGAAGAAGTCACCCATGGGGCAGGCTACAACATTTTATTTGGGCACAAAAATGAAAATAAAAGGGTGGCTCTTGGATGAAGAATTTTATCTCATGAATGGGATTTTATAAATCCCCATTCATGAGCTAACAAAATCCTTGATTGCAAGCCCAATCCCCTTTCACAAAACATACGTATAAATCTTGGAGTGAACTGAGCATGCTCAGAACCTAAAAAATCAAAATTAAATAACGTTTGAACAGATTAATATGTTTTCACAAAACCAATGCTGAATTGTTCTTTGACAAAACCTCTTTCTACCCTGAACATTTCAGACCAAAATATCAAATGGTGTGGCCCGCAGCGTGATGGACAAAAATCAGCCAAAAAGTGCCTAAAAATGCGAAAATCGCATTTTTCAGTGTTTCACTGCACGTAAACCGCAAGAGCGACCAAAATGCAACTTAGCAAATCAAGAGATCTATCATGCAAGACCATACATTCCAAACTTCGTGCAAATCCGTTGAATGGTTGCAAAGTTATTAAGGTGCAAAATTTGGGGTTTAACATTAAACTGCTTACTCAACCCTAACTATACTGGCGTGACCGTGCCAGTATAATATATCCATGTGACCGTGCCAGTATAATATATCCATGTGCCAGTATAGTTAGGGTTGGCCAGCCACATCTATGTTAAACCCCAAATCTTGCCCTTTAATAACTTTGCCACCGTATGAGGGATTTGCCTGAAAGTTTGCATGCGCGTTCTGGTACCATAGATCTCTGGATCTGGCAAATTGCATTATGGTCAGATGAGTGATTGTAGAGCTGCAGAGCTCATGGCTACAGCCCACACAATTTGTCAGTTTGGTATGAAATCTTCAGGGAAGATGCAGTCTGGGTCCCTGAAGTACCTTTCTAAGATTTGGTGAAAAAATATTAAACCATTCAAAAGTATTCAAAAAACAAGTTTCCCATTATAGTCAATGGGAAAAAAAATATGAGTCTCTTGAAAGCTGCCTCAGCTGCATTTTACTGTCATGTGGTGGCCATCTTGTTTTCAGTTAGCGAGAGAGAAAAATGCCTGGTGATTAAATTTGGGACCCCCAAGGTAAACACTGACTGTTGTGTTTACCTAGTCAGGTCCTAAGGATCACAGCACTATCTTTTTTGGGGGGAACCCCCCTCAGAAATGCCTTTTTGGTGATTAAATTCCTCATACTGTCACAAATTGTGACAGAATGGATGGATGCAACACTTTCACAAATCATGAAAGTGTTGTGCCCATTCTGTCACAAAATTTTGTGAAGTTGTCACAATTTGCAACAGAACATAACCCCAAAACAACAATTCTTTGCTGCCCCACAGCATCAAAATGGTTGGGGATTTTGAGCTGAAATTTGCATGGTGGCAAGCCCTGATCCCACAGAAGTGCCTTTTGGTGGTTGGTCCCAAAGCATTTGATGGGCCCATAGTTACAGTGCTCCAAAGTTGAGAAATTTCCTATAGGCTATCATTGCAGCATTCATGGTTACTTTTGACACCCATATCTCAGAAATGGTGCGAGATATGGATTTTTCTTTCTCTGGCCTAAGACTGTGTGGAGGTTTCAAAGCCATGAATACCACTGCAGTAGAATTCATTTCCTAGTTGCTATGGTTGCTGAGATATTGCCAAATTAGTGATACAGGGGTTCCTTTTCAGCACTATTCGGCTGCAGTATGGCTCTGTACTTATGTGTAAGTGGGGGTGCAGGGCCCAGAGGGCCCATGCTCCCACATACACACACCATTACAAAGAAATAGGCAGCGTGAGGGGAGCGCACGGCTTGGAGGGCACACGCTCCCACTACCCCATACCAGTTACTAGTTAGATTACACTTTCCCAAAAAGAAGGGAAATTCATTGCAAAAAGAATTCATTAATGCATCAATTAGGGTTGATAGTACACTGACAAAAGTTTGGAAATTCAGGGTTAGGGTTACCAACCCCTACCACCCCATCCCCACCCCCTCATCTCCTCACAGCAACAGGCATCAGGGTGTGCTTTGGGTTCATCAGACATACACTACCAGTCAAACGTTTTAGAACACCCCCATTTTTCCAGTTTTTATTGAAATTTAAGCAATTCAAGTCCAGTGAATAACCTGAAATGGTACAAAGGTAAGCGGTAAACTGCTAGAGGTTAAAAAAAAAAGTTTAGGTTAGCAAAAACTGCTGTAGAGAAATTGCAAAGAAAACCAAGGTGTCAGTGAGTACAGTTTCCTACACCATCAAAAGGCACTTGGAAACTGGAGGAAACTCTGACAGGAAGAGGTCTGGCAGACCCAAAGCCACAACAGAATCAGAAGACAAGTTTCTGAGAGTCAACAGCTTGCGTGATAGGTGGCTCACAGGACAACAGCACAGAGTGACTGGCACCCTGAACCAAAAAGGGCTACCACAGCATTTTGCAGCGCCGTGCAATACCCTCTGGTCTACGCCTAGTTGGTTAGGGGTTCATTCTATAGCAAGATAATGACCCTAAACATACCTCCAGGCTATGTCAGAACTATCTTCGAGGAAAAGAACAAGACGGTAGGCTTCAAATCATGGAATGGCCAGCACAGTCTCCAGACTTAAACCCCATCGAGCTGGTTTGGGATGAACTGGACAGAAGGGTGAAAGCAAAGCAACCTACAAGTGCAACACATTTGTGGGAACTTCTGCAACAGTGTTGGGAAGAACTTCCCGAACAATATTTGATGTCCATTGTAGGAAGAATGCCACGAGTGTGTTCGGTGGTTACAGTATATCTGAAAAAGGTGGCTACTTTGATGAGTCAAAAATTTAGATTAAATTTTGTTAAACAAAATGATTCTATGATTTCTTTTTTATCTCCAATTGTTTATTTGTTCTATTCTTTAATTTCAGAGTACATTGAGACATTAACCTGCGTAAATTTCAATAAATTCTGGAAAATGGGGATGTTCTAAAACTTTTGACCGGTAGTGTAACTCTCACCCAATTCTCCTATACTTCTCCATCTCAGCTTGTTTACACATGGAATGGGGTGAGAGTTAGGCCAATGACCCCAATGAACACCCCAATGCCTGTTGTTGTAAGGAGGGTGGGGGGATGGGGGGATGGGATTAGTAACCCTAACACTGAATATCCAAACTTTTTTCAGTGTACTATCAACCCTAACTGATGCATTAACAAAGTTTGTTTTACAATGAATATATATATATATTCTATGCAAAAAACTTCATTAATGCATCAGTTAGGGTTTCTCTACAGTGACAAAAGTGAGGAAGTTCGATTTTAGGGCTCCCAACCCTTGCACTCCACCCCCAGCCTGCCTCCATGAACAGGCATTGAGGTGTGTGTTGGGGTCATTGGCCCTAACTCTGACCCAATCCCATGTGTAAACAAGCTGAGTTGGTGCAGTGTAGGAGAATGGGGTGAGAGTTAAGACCGATGACTCCAATGCACACCCCAATGCCTGTTGGTGGGTGTGGGTTGGGGGTGGGGTGCAAGGGGTAGGAATCCTAAAACCAAATTTCCTCACTTTTGTCACTGTAGAAGAACCTAACTGATGCATTAACAAAGTTTTTTGCATAGAATTTCCTTACTTTTTAAGAAAGAATAGAAAAGTAGAACATTGCGCTTGTTGAGTGGGGCGTGGGGCCTTTGGGCCCCACGCTCCCACCAACTTGTAAGTGTCAGGCCACATTACTCACCCAATGACTAAAAAGTACATTGATAACAACAGAGCCACCCACCAAATAAATGTTAATCTAGTAGAGCAATAGAAAACGCTGTCCACAAAACATAAAGTGTGCCGCACAATATCTTCGCAAAAAATATATTGTCCAACACATAAACACTGCTATTGACATCTACAGCACATGCCATCAACACCCTCCAAATTTCAAGTAAAAAGACCAAGCTGCATCCGAGATATAACATGTCAAAATTTGAAATTTTCATTCATCAGAATGGCACAGTTCCACACCTGTTGACATTTAACACACACAACAACTAAAAATTACATCCATGACACTAAGGCTAGGAACCCTATCAATTTCAAGCCACCAGCAGAATCCAAAACACTGTCCGCAACATGGAAACTGCGTCACACAATATCTCCACAAAAATAATTTTATCGAACACATAAACACCATAATTCACATTTACAGGACATGCCGTAAACACCCTCTGAATTTCAAGTAAAAAGACCAAACTGTTTCCGAGATATTCAATCTTAAAGATTGGTTAAATTTCCCTGTCTATTACATTATAAAAAATCTGACATTCTTGTCCCTATCTCACGATCAAAGATGGCGATTAAAGAATCTCATGATCAAAGAATTTGCAGGCTCACAATCAAAGAATTTGCAGGCTCACAATCAAAGAATTTGCAGGCTCATGAATGAAGAATTAAAACTGTTCTAATTTAACGAATTCAAAGAATTGCGGTAAACCACCACTATGGTTCTTCAGAAGGAAGCCCCCTGAGTAAAACCCACCTGTATTTGTCTTCCTAGGACACCCCTGAACTGAGAAAATAGATTTTTTATTTGCCATCTCGTCCCTCGCTCGTGATGCACTATCTCAATCAAAGAATCTTTCGATCAAAGTATCTGCAGGCTTGCGATCAAAGAATTTGCAGGGTTACGACCAAAGAATAAAAACTGTTCAAATTTAAAAAATTAAAAGAATTGCGGTAAACCGTTGCCATGGCTCATCAGAATGAAGCCCCCTGAGTAAAACCCATCATCATTTGTCTTCCTAGCACACCCCTAGGCTGAGAAAATTGATTTTTTAATCTGGCCATCTCGTCCCTTGCTCACAATGCATGGTCGTGATCAAGAATTTTGTGATCAAAGAATTTGCAGGGTCGTGATCAAAGGATTTGCTTGCTTGTGAACAAAGAGTGAGGAATGAGATGACCAGATTTTAAAAGGACTTTTCTTAGCCCAGGGGTGCCCTACAAACTTCAATGAAGCTGGGTTTTGCTTATGGGGCTTTGTTCTGCCTCATCTGAATAACAATAATAATGTATTAAATATCCCTGGTAGTCTAGTGCCCCCCTCTCATCATAATAAAAAATATAATCATGTATAATGTCCTGGTAGTCTAGTGCCCCCCAATGTTTATCTTTTGACATCCCTGGTAGTGTAGTGGCCCCCCTGAGTTGTATAACATTATTATTACTGTTAATATCCCCTGGTAGTCTAGTGGCCCCCCAATCAGTATGAAATAATATCCATTGTCATTGTACATATCCCTGGTAGTTTAGCGCCCCCCCATCATAATAAAATAAATCTTCATTTCATATTTCCTGGTAGTCTAGTGGCCACCACCCCCCACCCAGCCATGCCAGCCCACCCAGCACCCCCCACCTTTCCCCAGCTGGTGACTGGCACAGCCCACCTCTCACCTCCACAGCCAGCTGCTGACTGTCTGCATTATGAGTGCAAATGCAAAGAGGCACTCTGAAAATATTTTTGACAGTCGGCTCCTCTCCCCCCAACCTGTAGCTCTCCCCAGGGTTCCCTCTACCCAGGTACATTATTTTGTACTTCTTTACATTAAACCTCAGTTGGCACATATCTGACCATCTTTCAAGATTCTCCAGGTCCATTTTCATTTTCTGTGCCCCTTCTGGAGTATCCACCCTGGTGCAGATCTTGGTGTCATCTGCAAACAGGACTGGTCCTAGTACTGATCCCTGAGGTACCTCACTGGTCACCCCCCTCTCCCCAGATTGTACCCCATTTACCACCATCCTCTGTCTCCTGTCTGTTAACCAGTTCCTAACCCAGCTCACCACCTTGTCTCCCATGCCCAGACTACTCATCTTGTTAATCAGCCTTCTATGTGGAACAGTGTCAAAGGCTTTGCTAAAATCCAGGTAGGCAATGTCTACTGCCCCTCCCTGATTAGGTTCCCTTGTCACCCAATCAAAAAAAACTATTAGATTAATTTGACATGACCTTCCTGCTGTGAATCCATGTTGCCTCAGATCCTGCACACCACTGGATTCCAAATGTGTTACTATCCTTTCTTTCAGCAGTGTCACCATGATCTTTCCCAGCACTGAGGTGAGGCTGACTGGCCGGTAGTTCCCCACCTCCTCCCTACTGCCACTTTTGTGCAGTGGGACTAACTACTATATATATATATATATATATATATATGTATGTATCTGTCTATATATATATATATATATATATAATATATATATCTATATATCTATATCTATATATATATATATATATATATATATATATATATATAGTAGATATATATATATATATATATACATATTCATGGTAAAAAACTCTGTTTAATGCATTAGTTAGGGTTGTTCCACAGTGACAAAAGTGAGGAAATTCAGTGTTAGGGTTGAAAACCCTAACTCTGCATTCACCCCCCAGCATCACACACACACACATACAGACAACACACACACATGCAAGTAGGGGAGAGGACCAAGGCAACCCGACCAATCACAGACAACCAGCAGCAGGTGACAGAAATAAAATACAACTGTCTAAATGCAGTACAAGACATCCCCACCCTCCTCACCAGGTACTGCATGCTCAGTGGAGATCCACAGTAAAACCGAGGCCATGTACACCAAAAGTACACATCCCTGATTGCGGGTGCACACAACGTACCACACTTACGAGTTGCTTGGCCTTACCCAGCGATGCACCGAGCCCCAACAGATATGATAGTGCATCCTGAATGGACAGCAACATAGCAGATCTCTGTTTGGACCTGTGTACAGGTTTGTACACTTAGGAGTAGACATAATCAAATACAGCTATGTAACTGTAGTAAAAGACACATCTAGTATCAAGATACAATCAATGTTGTGTTTCTGTTTCTCATGTGTGTTGTACTAGGTTTTACTTGTCTGCCCGGTCAACATACATAACTTGATCTGGAGATACGGTGCAGCTATTGCTTGTACAAGGTTCTGCAACTACCAATGGATGTAAGACAGATTCAGTTTCTGTAATGTAGGTCTTCTGTTCATGTCCATGGACTTACTTTAAATGATGTTCATATATTCAGAATGCAGTAACTGGTGTGTCTGGCAGGTTGTGTAATTACCTAGCTAAGCTCACACAACTTATAAACATCTAAAATGACTACCTACAATGACAAAGGTGTATCACAGATGTCAATTGACTCAGTTTTCCTATAGTTCTCTACAGGAGATGCAGTACATGGGAAGATAATAGAATTGGCTATCTGACACCACAGAAATCAAAATAGTGCTAAGTTGAGTATCTTTGCAATGAGTGAGGTGCACCATTTATCTACACATCCTTTTTTTTTTTTGCTGTTGGTGTCCACTTAGGATGTAGTAGATGGTGTTAGGACATGACAGACAATTACGTGCATGATGCCATAGTACTGATAACTGTGCTAAGTGGAGAACACCAGCAAACAGGGAGGTGCACTGTAGATGTTAATAGACTTTCATTACCTGTTACTTTGCAGTCACAATGCACCAAGCATAGTAGGAGATGAGGAGGATCACTCTGTATCTCAGACTCTGCAAGTCATTACTGTGCAAACCTTCGCAAAGCTACAATCACAGAGTAACAGTGTTGATCTTGATGAGTTAATTTTGACTGGAGTTGTCCTATAAGCGTGCAGTAGTTGATCTTAGTGGGTGGGGCACTGTATCAATAAGGTCTCCATTGCCTAACACTGTGAAGTTCTGTATACCTGAAAGCAACCACACATACCATACATGTACAACTCCTAAGTTTTTTCTCTGCTTCTATACTTGGGGAACTGGTCCAGGTGTGTTGGGGCGTGGTGCATGGCTAGGTAAGACCACGCAACTCATAAGTGTGGTATGTCGTGTGCACCCACAATCAGGGATGTGTACTTTTGGTGTACATGGCCTCAGTTTTACTGTGGATCTCCACTGAGCATGCCGTACCTGGTGAGGTGGGTGGGGATGTCTTGTACTGCATTTAGGCAGTTGTATTTTATTTCTGTCACCTGCTGCTGGTTGTCTGTGATTGGTCATGTTGCCTTGGTCCTCCCGCCTACTTGCATGTGTGTGTGTGTGGTGCTGGGGGGGGGGTGAATGCGGATGTAGGGTTTTCAACCCTAACACTGAATTTCCTCACTTTTGTCGCTGTGGAACAACCCTAACTAATGCATTAAACGGAGTTTTTTTTGCCATGAATTGCCTGTGTTTTTGAGAAATAAGCCTCTATAACTATTTTAAGTGTCTTATTAAGAACCAATGTTTGTTTTCTGAACACATGTTCAACAAGCTATTGAAATATTTATCTGAATAAGTACTTATCTGATACTAACCATACAAAAATTTTTCATGCACTACATCTTATACATGAACATATAATTATTTTCCTATGAAATAGAAGATGTATGTCTGTATCACATTGAACAATACCACTTTCATTGCGATAACTGTTAGCTGTCTATCGAAGAATATCACACACTGTGTTTGGATGCAGCACTGCACCAACAGCAACATACATAGTACCACTCATCTATAATAGTGAAAGAAAGACACAGGACAGGTAGATTGGCTTTTTAAAAAATGTATTACCAATTAGTAATATTGAAAAGGCAGAATTAAGAAACCAATTAGTACACAAAATCATTCTCACAAAACAATTAAATAAATGTTTCTCATTGCTGCTTGAAATATATGTAAAGCGGTTTCACAGACAGTAAGTGGGTGACATGTGACAGAATGAAAAAATACATAAAGTCAGACATCACATCAGATTCTGAACATGGCTCACATACATTTAGCAGTAATGATGTGATTGTTATTGTGTGATAGTGTGAATGTTCCTGGGGTGGGTGAAAAACCATATGCACTTTGTTAACTGAAATCACTGCAAACAGATTATGGTCTAGAAACAACTATTTATATAAAACCTATAGTTTAACATTTAATACTGATGTGTACTATGTGTAGACATATGATTATATACACACATAGGTGTCCATGGCAAGACTTATCAAAATAGTGACACACTGGAAAATTCCCACCCGACCCCTCAATAGAGGCAATCAGAAAATCTCATCAGGAACACAAGAAATTCTCAGTTCTTATCAGTGACAGTGTCTGATGCACAATTGTCAACAATTATTAACATACCTTAAGGTAAGTATTAACAGAAAATATCTAATACGATAAGATTATTATATTACATACATGACTCTTAATATTTAAAGAAATACTTGATAACCACAGTAGTTCTTAAGTACCTGGCTCTGTTACATTTCGTAGTCACATAAAAAACATTCACTAATAGAATACTATGAGTATAGCAACTTTCAATTTCATTTCAAAAAGCATTCATCTATGAAGAATAATTGTAAATATGTGTATGAAGTTATACTTAAAGTTTGTATTAATGATCCGATAGTAAATAATGGAGTAGTGCATATTGCAAACTGTGTAATATTAAATTGTAAAAATTCTTACCATACTACTTGTTACTATGAATGAGTATACAAATTGTTAAGAGAAAAAGGCACATATTGTGCTAGTAAGCAACACATATGTTAATGAATACAAGAACTTGTAACATTACACTAGTAAATACTAATTAGAAAAACAGATGACAGCATATATATATACATACAGTATATACAATACAGATGCAAGCCAATGAAACAGTCATAGTAATATACTGTTGCAAGGAAAAAAATGCAGATACTAATTCGAGACACAAGACTAAGAAGAAGGAAATTAAAGAAGGGCACACATCATACTACTCAAGATGTAACAGAGTGATCAAAATCTTTAGTGTAAGATATGTAACACAGTGATGTCAATGCACATGGAGAAGTATTGTGCCTTATAACAGACACATATCGAGCAAGTGTGCCAAGCATTACTTGTTAAGTCTGCGTATGACATACTCAAAAGAAAAGACAATGTCAGATTTCACCTAGATAGTGATATCTCTTTTGACAGCTACAAGTCTTTTTTAGACATGTAAGCATGGTTTCTCTAATGACTGTGAAGACAGCTGGCACCGATTGAAGACCACTGCAACTATTTTCACTGTGTCACTGATCAACGCAATAATCTTATATGTCACATTGAGATGACATATGCAAGTAAACCATGTGACATACTCACTGTGTGATCACAACTGTACATTTGCCATGAACAATATGATAGTCTACCAAAAAGGAACTCTGAAAATGTTGGTCAGCATTCAAAAAGAATGTCACATGTTGTCTGACTATTCCTCTGACACATGAAGATTGGCATAATTCTTCAGTATGACAATGTATGCATTTTTTAAGTTTCGTGGCAGTCTCTGTTTGAAAGAGCTTGTTGAATCGTTGCACTCAACCCATCCAGTTCTGTACCTCAGCAAATAAGTATAATGGCCAGAATGTACAGACTGTTCATAGTGATAGATGACAGCATGAGTGTCAAGCACTGCTTGGTTAAACACTATTCTACCAGCAGTGAAATAAGTGATAGGTGCGTGTCAACTCTGAGCCCATCAGAGGCAAATCTATGCAATGCTAGCATAAAATATTGAGATGAAGTCCTCAGACGTATAGACTGAGTACATGCATCTCCACACCTCACACACAAGTGACCACTTTGAGCATTAGTGAACAACTGCTGGAACTTGACACTTTTACTCTGAAGTACAAAGAGAGAAACCCAAAGCATTTCTTGTGTGGTTTCTCACTCTGAATGCCCACATGAGAGACATACATATTTGGTAACATATGACACAGTGAAATTCTGAGGCATTGAAGTTCCCTCTTCATCTAAGCTGTTGATGATTGCCATCATAAACTCACTAGTGTCCTGCTGCATATTCACAGCAAATGTACTGCATCCATCATGTGTACCCAGCACCTGCCGTAGAGGTGTTAGTGACTGCACATTGTTAGATTGAATAGAAGCCATATTGATAACCTGCTTCAATTCCTGTGATAAGGCAGTGTCTTGCGAAGCAGATATTGCCTGTACTAAGTGTGGCATGTGGAGAAAGATTTGCATAGCTGAATTAGCATAACAGTTAACTCTAGTACTGTTGTCAAACACTGGCGCAACAGCCATGCCTACTGACTTCTGATCAACAGCCGGCTCCACATTTGTATTTGAGATAGTGACCTTCTTGGAACACTGCACAGTGGTATCAGGTGTGCAAGCTCATTTTCTTTTGTTGGCAGCTCTAGATGTTACCGATGCATGTGAGAGAACCAGATGTGTAGGTAGTGGTATTAAAGACAACTGTGGCTGGTATAGAGTACGTAATCTTTTGTACTTAACTATACAGCGCTTGTCAGCGTGTATCTTCTGAGGTGCCAATGTAATGATGTGCAACCCAAAAAGACTATGTACACGTGAAAGTGCAATGTAGCTCATGCCATCTTTGAAAATGTCTGTCCCTATATCCACCATAGCTGAATCCAAACTCAAACCCTGAGATTTGTGAATGGAAACAGCATATTTAACACATATTGGGAACTGCTTCCTGTTTACATAGATATCTTTCAATATCTAGAACTTAACACAGATAAGATCAATCCTGACAGGCTGTTCCATGTTGTCAAAGTGGACAAGAAGTGTCTCAATAAATGTCTTTTGAACATTGTACACAAAGTTAACGATGTAACCCATGGCACCATTTACCATGCCACGTTCCACATCAAGATTGCGTCGTACCATGACATGAGCATTCTTACAAACTGTAAGAACAGCCTCTAGGCCAGCTGTGTGGGAAACATCTGACTTTAATTCAGACAATCATTCAGTCATCTTTGCTACCAGCTTGTGACTTAAAATAACACCATCAACAGTGTCAATAGCATGTAGTGTGAGAATCTCTTGATTCTTTTTCTGCAACATGACAGTGTTGAACTCAGCGCATTTCTTTAGTCTTGGCATAAGATACACAGTGTGTGTGCCCGTGGAACACACATCACTGAAAACATCATATGCACTTTCGATGGATGAAATGTCTATTCTGATTTTCTATCCTTTCAACATAGTAACATCTTCTGATGACAGATTACCTGTTCGAGCTTGATCCAACAAAACTTTATAAGCAATGCCACCACTTTGGCACATGTTCTGATCCAGCTCTGCATAGGTAAACAACTCTCACAGGTTAAAACCTCCGATGCAGCCAAGTGTATTCTTGGCTTGCTTTACAGTCAGAGCTGCAAAGGCATGTTCTGCATTCACAGGAGCAAGTTGTAAAAGGTCCCCAAATACAACAGTGTTTTTCCCACCAAATGCATCTCCATAGTCAGTCCCCAAGATCTCCTGTAGAAGTAGATGTATACAGGTAAGCATCAAATTGGAGACCATACTAATCTCATCAATAATGAGAAACTTCATCTTACTAAACATTGAGTGAAGCTGAGATACAACCTCAAATGACAGTTTCCGATACTCTCCTGCTTTCCCATGCTCCACTGGCAACATAAACAAACAGTGCAAGGTAACCCCACCAATGTTGCATGCAGCCAGTCCAGTGGGAGCACTAACATCAACAGACATCGATGATCCTGTGAGGCTCCATATTTCGGCTGTTATGGCTAAAATAAGGAAACTCTTTCCTGTGCCGGCTGAACCACTAACAAACATCAACAAAGGTTTGTATTCAACACAGTCACATTTCTTTTGGTCATGCAGTATCCCCTGCTGGACAGCATCTATTACCTGAGAGTGAACCACACGTTGCTGATCATTGAGTCTCTCTCTCAACTCAGCTGGGTCAACACTGCAGTGCGTCCCATGTTCCATGGCACTCTCTACTTCTGACATGAGAACTTCTGGGGCATTCAGAGGCAGAGGTTCCCCAAGAACACCTTGTCCTTCAGGATCAGAATTGTCCTGTGAACTTACAGGAGTATCCTCCTCTAGTAGCTTCTGTGCCTTCTCAAGCTGTTCCTTCTCAGTATCTAGTCTCTGTATGTAGATCTCTGAGTATTGACTTTTGAATGTGTCATAACTGCGGCTGAACTCTTCCTCAAATGTATGTCACCTTTCAACTCAGACTCATTCCTCCAGGGTCTAAATAGGAATAGGAGAGCAAAGTAGTAATGCTCTGTGCTCTCAGATGTGCCTAGATGTAACTTACAGTGGTCAATGAGCCACGGCTTATGTCTCTTGACAAGACATCCATCCACTCCTCTGACCTTGAAAATGTCACGTGTACAATCAGGTGAGACATCTGTCTTGTAGTCATACTATTTAGCCACCTGAAATAGACACACATCATCCATATCTTCATGTCTATGGGGGTAGTATGTGTCAATGAAGTTATTCTTCAAGATATGTCTTGAAGATGGTCTATTGACAGCCAATTCCTCAATCTCAGTATGAGGAAGAAGTACACATTTTTGCTTCTCTTTGTAGTTCACACTGAGAAAGTGAACAGCATCAGACTTGCCGTACTAATGTGTACCAATCAAGCAATCACTGGCCTCATAAGCACCACATTCTCTATGGGAGAGAGTCTTCAAGCCCAGTGACCACAACTGAGATGTCAGACTCTTGCTTGAACTAGCAGTATCTTCCCAAAGATCTTGCAAGCTAGTCTGTTCATGTGTTCTTATGAACGAGATAACGTACCGCACCAGTGCCAACGAGTTGTCAGCCACAAATTGAACATCCATGTTTGCTTGCCACATTAGGAGGAGAGATGGGTTGTAGTCATTGATATACACCTCTTTCTCATCTCTAGGTAACTCATATATCCTCTTGGTACATTTTACCTTCAAGTGGTGTCGCATTGCTGAAAACAGATCATTCATGCAACCATCCTGACAGACACGCCTAAGAAAGCCAAAATGACATCTTGTGTACCAATCAGATTTGTTCTTTACTACCCGGCAGCAGTATTTTGCACAAATATGCTGTTGGAACTTTTGCACTAACTTCCACAGTGTAGGACTGTCGTACTTGTCCGGGATGCGGCAAGTAATGTATTGTTTGATGAATGCCAGCACTTCTGCTGCTTCATGCTCCCCATACATGGCACATTCTTGATCCACAGCAACATGTGAATATGAGGAGCACCTCATGCCTGATACTCCGTTCTCTAAAAGTAATGTTCCACAATACCAAGAGGCGGATTGTTCTTAGACAAAATGAAAGTCAGAATATCATGGAACCACTTGTGAAAATGCCTTGTGACAGAAACTGGGTCAAGTGAGCACATTTCTCTGAGAGTCATTGATGAAATGCCCTCCACATCCGAATTTGCCCACTTTAACAGTTCAATGACCTCATCCCAGGCATACACGGCACAACTGAGTGTGACAAACCATGTAGCTGCACCATGCTCTCGCAGCATTGTCATCACCTCAGAGAGTCTGCGGTACCAATATTCTTTGGTGCCACTTAGACTTGACAAAATGGAAGACAAATTCACCTGCACATTTTTATCTTTCTGCTTCAATTTCTGCAGAAACTGTGCAGCTGTTATTTCATCAAGTGGAGTTGTCAGAAGAATCATGTGTGCAATAGATGCAGACAGTATGCTAGCTCACTCTCCCACTGGAGATGAAACAGATACTGTATGTTGCACCTGAACTTGCCATCCTTACCAAGCATGCGGCTCATTCGGTACTCAGCGCCCTGTATACACACTTCCCGCTCATCCAGGTGACCACCTGACCCTTTTGGGAATAAGTCTCAAAAACAGCATGCTTCCAGTGTTGCCTCCCAAATGCTGACAGGCTCACTTTCCACCTGTTTCATTTGATACAGATCTATGTTGTCTCCTGCCGGATCTCTGCCATGTAGTGGATGAATTGTGTACTGTTCATACACATTGTCAGTACTGTACACATTGACTTTCTCTATCATTGGCTTTGTACTTTCCAAGTCATGATGATCAACAGACACACTAGTCATGTGATCAATATCAAGGTCTGCATAAAAAGGATTGTTGTATTTTAAATAAGTAAGGGCAAGCTTCACCTTCTGCACATTTACAACATCCTGCCAAATAACCTTGGACTTTGTTGGCACACCATTTACAAGAATCACCAAAGTGTTTTCAATGGAGATAGCCTCCACTTTTTCCTGTAGAGGAAATGGGAGATACATGATGGAACCCTTCAGAGATCTAATGAGTTCTTTGTGAGGAATATTCCGTTTCTTCATATTCATACTTAGAATTGTTTGAAATGGTTTCATTGTCTAAATCAAAATCCTTTCAAACAAGTTCAACATGGCACTCTCAGTTGGCGTCACATGTGCCTCCATGTTGTTTAATACTGACCTTGGTGGCAGAATGTTACACTTCACTTTGGAAAAACAGTGCCTGCACATCACAATGATTGTTTCCAAGTGAAAGTCACACTTTAGTAGCAGATATGCTGACAGCCGAAACCACATGTCATTGTGTGGTGGCAAGGTTTCCAGATTCACACTGACCATTTATTTCTCGTCACAAAGGTGGTCACATGACACACATACAGAGTCAAACTTCTCTCTCTCTTTGCCAACTCAAATTTGGCGATGGATTTCCCAAACAGTTTGAGAATATCACTTTCTACAACTGAGACACAATTTCCATCAATAGCTGATGACTGATCAATAACAGTATCTCTCACACTGCTGACACATTGCAGCTGTTTCAAAAATGCTACAGTGCCATGCATGTCACTAGACAGCAGCAACTCATTCAGTCAAGTGTATTGAGTGACAACTAGACATACCTCATACACCCTGTATACAAAGTTCCTCATGCCTGATTGATGCACTCCCAGCATGTGCATGTGGTGAAAAATACTGTCACACACACACACACACCACTGTCTATGAATGCAAGCGAGTGTCCCATAAGTACAGGACGTATATCACAGAGGTCTATGCTCTCAAACAGTCGATATCTGTCTTTATGATCAGTAATGACAAATAGGTTGATGAAGTGCTCAACTTTGTCAAACGATGCTTGCCTACGGTTGCAAGTATCATCACATGTCCATGAAAGACAGTGACATTTATGAGACTGAGTAGTTGCCTCACATTCATCATCTGACTCAATAGGAGTATCTTCACAGACACTGAGCACATTACACACTTTGCCAGACTCATCAATGCACAACTTGCTGTCCATTCTCTGAGAGAAATATGACTCCTCCCAGAAAAATGCCTCTGAGTGCTGTGTTTACAGCCACTGTCCTGTGAAAACATCACAGAAATTGTGTATAGTCAAGATAGGATACCGCTGTAGCCTCATCTTAACATCATACACAACTTTTCTAAACTGCTCCAGTGCAAGAGACATCTTACGCCACAAACATTCAAGAACGAAAACTGCTCTCTTTACAAATGTGTGTACTTTCAGGTGCAATTTCATCAAACTGGAATAACTATTTTTTTGCGCTCACATCTCATCACAGCTGTGATAAGTCTTTCAATCTTTGCTCTAGAAGCTAAAGATCGAAAGTACTTCTGCTTTCTCAGATAAGCATCAGCAGCAGTGGATTTGCGATGTTGCTTAGCACGTGTGTTAATGCAAGCTTTTTCTGTAGTAGTCTTTCTACCCACTGATGGACACAACTTTTGCATCATTTCAGATCCCTCCCTTGCTGTTAAGCAAGTATGTTGTTTACTGATCGAGTTACCTACCTTAGCATTGACTCCTTCACTGGGATGTGGAATCATCTTACATCTTGAAGAACTGTCACTGGACTTAACATTACTCTTATGCAACAGTGCACTACTGTGATATCTGTTTCATCTCTGCATAGACTTCTGTCTCTGTCTAGAAGGCATCTTCCCTCTTTTGTAGTGTACAATTCAGTACTTCAATCTTACAGAAGAATCAGGCACCTGCATGGGGGAGTTCAGCAAACAAAAAATTACTTTCTGTGGCACACTGTGGCATGCAATACTGTCATGCACTATTGATATTTCATATAATGAAAATAATTCAATGATCACCAAACCCCCCTTGCAGATAATGACAGTACCAGGGAAGCCTCACAAAAAATATATAGAAACTTGTCAAGTACGCTGAAACATAAGTGAAATTAAAAAAAAAGTAAGAAAAACATTTGTTAGAACTGAAGCACTGTTACAATATAAAACAATTGACTGTACTGTCCTACAAAAAAAAAATAAAAAAATAAAATCACTGAAGCATGACCTCAAACCTGCAACCCAGGCAATCATAAGTCAAATATCAAAATAACAATGAAGAGCAAAAAAAGATAAAAACAAAAGCAGTGTTATCATACTAATCATTTTATCTCTCTTCTACATAAGAAAAAATAATCCTGAAAATTACCCAAAGGGTGGCTCAAACCTGCAAAACTGTCAGAGAATAGTGTCGTGCATTCAACACTTTCGCAAATCATAGTGTCGAACGTGCTACAGTGTTGCAAAAAACAGTTTCGAACATCCGAAACTGTAGAAAATAACCATATTCAACAGTTTTGTAGGCACGAAAGTGTCGAATAGTAGTGTCGCACATATGATACTTTCACAAATCAATATTCTTGCCACCCACTTATATACTCAGCCAATGACATATTGGAACCTATTTGAGTGTCAGACGCTGCAACCAATGAAGCTAGAGAAATGTCAGGCCACATGAAACAGCCAATCAGAAGCATGGAACAAGAAGAACATAGCAGCCATCTTAGAGACAACTGCAGACACACTGCATTTCATCATGTAAGTACATCACATTTTCAAATAAATATTTCTACTATCAATGGAGGTATTGAAAGTTAAACAACAGCATTAAACAATATGTTTTTTCATGCTATTTAACACTATGTTAATATTAATTAGCTATTTTGCTGTGGAACAAAAATATAACAGTTTAAAGTCAGACCATCAAAGAGTACTCACTAACACAGATAGAGCTGGAAATGGAGTCAGAGAGAAGCAGCACATGCACCATAAGCACAGACACAGCCAATCACATACATCTGTGACGTGTAATTATTTGAAGTAGCCAATCCAAGATTGTTATTTTTCCCACTAAAAGACATTTTCAAATCTGGGTTTGACAGCAAGAACAGCCACTCACTGTATTAATACTCAGTGCATGCACTGGATAGGTCAACCACTGAAAATCTGTAGCCAATAACAAGAAATGTCAGTGTGTGTGGTAACAGCCCACAAAACTACTGTTCAAGAAGAGATGTGTGCTGTCTGGTCCAGTCAGCTCAGGCACAGGGAAATCCACACATCCTCATGCATAGCAGTAACATGAAGCTGGAGAAAATGTGGAGGCACATCCATGCATTCATGCGGGGCACATACAAGATCCGCAACAAGTGCCCTGTGCTTTGCAAGAAGAAGTGGAAGCTGTTGCGCCAGCGTTTCTACGTTTTTGAAAAACAGAGAGGAGATACCGGATAATGATGTCACCTGGTACTACCTCGCTTTTGAAATGTGGGAAGCAGTAGGAAAGCCACAAGCAGGGGAGTGCCTAACAAGCCATAAGTACAAAATCCACCTTTCAGCCAGCAACTGTTTGTGTCCACTGAAACAAATACTGTCACTGTTCTGTCAATTAAGGAATGATAAAATGCAATGGTTATATAAATGAAGTACTTAATCAACAGCTGGGTTCAGTATGTCCAAGAAGGCAGACCTGGGTGTCATATTGTGTCAAAGGTCTAATAATGTTGAACAATCATGCAAGCCCAACCTTTTGTAACCAGGCTGAATAAACACAGTTATAAGGATATAGATATAAGGTTTTCACAATAAAAGGTATTCATAAGCTTCTGAAAAATATGAGTGAACAGGCAAGTTCTTACCATCAGAGCAGCCAAATATGTATCTTGAGTTAACATGCATATGAAAAAAAAGACGTAGGTAGTAAAGTTTCACAGTGTGCCTCACTATTATTAATAACAATACCAAAAAGGTACAGTATACATGGTCCCAATGACAAATCAATTGATGCTTACATTCACATTCCGCTGAGGTAAAGGAACTGTAGCACAACACTGTATTGCCGTCATCCAGCACCATATATGTCATATTACTGGTATGATCTCATCCTAGCATGATAACAGTAAGATAAATGTTTCTCTTTTGTTAGCCATAAGACAACAATTACCTTAGCGATATCTTACCTGGTAAAAAAAATAATCATTGTTTAAATAAATGACTTATCAATACGTTTACACACAAATGCCCGACTCAATGCAATCTTTTAAATCTTTCATTTCATAGAACACCAAAGGCACCCCGTTCCCCAATGTGAGGTAGTACCAGCTGTGATTGAGGCTGTGGAGGCTGAACACTGTGACGACAGTGTCATCGTCGAGTCAGATGGTAAGAAAATTACAGAACTCATAATAAAAAATGATTACTATCTGCGATGTACTGGGGTTACACATACTGAAGCTGTGACCCACAAAAGATTTCTAAAATTCCTATGTTCTTAACCATTGTTTACCGGCAGGACAGCACAAACCTTAAGTTCTATCTTCATCATTAGTGAAAACAAATTTTGAGACCACATAGAAATACTTATTTCCCAAACATATTAAGCTGTATAATTCTAAAACTGTCATTCAGTTATTCACAGTTCTACTTTCCCTGTGTTTCCACAGTAAAGAAAGAGCAGATTTTTTTCCGCATAGAAAAAGGAAACGTTTGTAAAACAGTACTAATGACTTAGGAAGCACGGTATACAGAGCAAGATAGAAAGTAACTAGTTTTTCTCACAACGAACAATTCTATCTGGACATTGTTAACTCATTTGTATTTACCTAAGCTATTGCCATCGTAATTTGCTAAGGTTTTTTGTAGAAACTCATAAGTGTGACTATGTAACTGTGAAACCAAAAGAAAATAAACATTTGTGACTGCTCATACAAAACAAGAGTGGGGGGGCTGCACAGCAACAGAAACCTTTCATTATCAGACCACAGCAAAAGTAAAATATGTTTTTGTAGAAACAAGCAGCTTATTCATGAAGTGTAGCATGTACACCCATGGACTGTACAGCTCCCCATATATGTAACTGGACAAAACCCATGACACAGTATACACCACACACACAGATTCAAAGCATTGATCTCCATGCACTGCTTCACAGTATGACTGTAAAACAGCAACTTAAACTTCATGAAGACACACAGTACATTGGCTCCCCATGGGGTGCCGCACCCAAGTGTTTCAAGTTGTCTGACATTCAATCACAATCTGTAAGTTACAGGTACATAACTTTTTGTAGGCATACTAACTACAGTAATACTGTTCATGATGTAGGGGAAGGGGGCAGAGGGGAAGCAACAGCAACAGTGAACGTTCAATTGCTGACACAACCTGTGTGCAACAGTTCCACTGTTTGTCAAACTGTATCAGATCACATTCAACATCACTCTATTCATACTATGTGTCACTGTAACTCTCTACTCAGGATACACTATCTCCGCTCGCTGTTGCATAAGGACTCTCATTGTTAAAGAAGTGAAAAACAACTGCTGTTTGTGTACAACAGCATGTAATGCAAAGATAGAGTTGAACTGATAGATATATTTCTTTGTCTTACATATCACTAAACAAACTATTTATCTATGTTACAGTGGCCAGGGAGACATTGGCAACACCACAGCCACAGGTGAAGGAGGAGCGTGCTGCCACCCCTGAGCGTAAGTGTTTGAAAAATAAGTAATACATAATCCATACAGTTCTGGAGACAGTATCATCTGTAAGCATATAAAACTATGTAAAAATACAATAATTACAAGAATGGAGTACATCAGGTTGTCATGTCTCAGAAACCCACACGTATTGCTCTTCGTCAAACACATCACATATGTAGACAGTCAAAGCAGGTTAGTAGCAAGTTATCCATTCTGTGCTTGTTTAGAGATCGAATCCCTTAGTCTGTATCATCTCACTATTTATTTTTATTACTTTTTGCTTTCCCAATTATCAAAGTGTTATGTAACTGACCATACACTGGTCAGTTGTGACACTCAGGGCCAATAAAACAACAAGTAATCTATTGGTTATACATGCAATAATCTGGTATGTACCTACATAACACCACGACCACATGCCTGCATAAGACAGCAACTATCACACACAGAGAAAGATGTAATAAATCACAGGAAAATAGTAAGTAGTAAATATCCGCTCAAGACACAGCCCTCACTCTATGTCTGTCTATTATCTACAGGGTGATGCATTGGTATAGGCAGACCACTGTTTTATCCCATGTAACTTCAAAAAGCCACTGAAATCAAACTTTTGGTTTTTTTATTCATTGTCAGCCTGTCACCCTGTGACTGTACAGCCAACATATAACACATCCTGTGCATATGTCTGTTTGCAGTCCCATAAATATTAACAATGCGCACTTTACCCTTTACAGGCATGTTGTTGGTAGCCACACATCATCCCCCACAGTATTCCTCTTTAAGGTGATTTAAGGCCCATTAACGGCAGCTTTTGCAATGCCTTACATAACAAATTATGCCCGCAAAGGTGGGCAATATTAGGAAATCTTGTACCACTCAAGAGCATAATGAGGTGCAACGAGACAGGTGGAGGTCCTGATAGTCCCTGGAAAGTCTAGTAATTTCAAATTATGCCCACCTTGGAGAGTATAATTGTGTGTAGGAAATGGCATTGTTAGTAAGTTATAATAACATTGTAAAAGGAGAGAGGAAATGAACATAGAAAAAACATTGCATTTCTAGAAAAAAAGTTCTATAAAAGTTGTTAATATTTTCTAAGGCTGTTCCAGCTCATGTTACTGCAAGATCCGAAAGTTGTGTCTGGTAAGTGCGTGGCATGAAACAAGAAAGTGTATCTGTCATGGCAAAATTTAAGTCAGTAGATTGATCAACTGCAGGGACATTGTGCTCTGAGGGATTTAGGCATGTTTAGAGGCACAATGATACTGTTAAGAAAACCGTGCTGCAGTCTAAGAAGCTGTTGCAAGTGACGGGTTCCTTTTACTTCCTGGCAACAGTGCAGCATGAAAGCGTGAACAGGAGAGTGTGGATCTGAGAAAAACATATTTTTCCACCATTCCTCTCTATAGAATAACAGCAGTATGTGTCTTTATTTTTAATGACAAGAGAGCTTATAGTAAAGTAACGAGTGCTACAGCGGGGGAGGGGGGAGAGACCACTAGCTATTGCTAAGCAAGAGAAAAGCATGGTGGGTATTGCAAAGCAAATCAGCTACTATCAAGCAACCACAAATCATGGTGGGTGCCCATGTATAAGGGTATGTGCTGAGCTGGCACTCGCTCTGGTAATCATATTTAGCTGGCCATCCATTCAGAAATAAATACCCAGCTTGCAGCAGTGTCAGCGAATAAGTACTCAGAAGTCTGTGTTGTCATTTTTTAATGCTTAATAATATAGTTACTTGTGACAATAACAGAAATTATTAACAAGGTATTATGTGGCACTATGCAAAAGTAAGAAAACACCAGTAACACATATAGTGTTTCATAACATCTACTATGGCACACAGAGCAAGCCATAGTGGACTCGCAAAAGGTGGTAATAAAAAAAATTCTCAGTCTGGTCAGATGCAGAAGAAAAGTGGCATAAGCGTGACCCACTGCCAAAACTGTGAAACACAGATGGTTAAAAAGGAGAAGATATTATTGACACTGTGACATACTCACTGTTTAATTTTCTCTCTTAACGGATCATGCAGAAACAGAAGAACACAGTGTGCACTGTCATTGTGTTCATAGGCTCGAGCACAAGATTGATTGTGTGTTAGAAGAATTAAAACACCTCAGAGAAGAACACCATGCAATGCAGGCACAATTGGCAGCACAGCAGGCCATAATCGATCTTGTGCTCAAGCCTGTGGGCACACCGGCAGTTGCCATTGCGGACAGCAGCACGTCCTCACCTGTGGGCAAAAGCAGACTCCCTGCCCTCTGATGAACAGACTCCACAGCTACACCCGGTATCCCCTCTGTAGCTGGCACAACAGATTCCACTTCCTGATGTGCCTCCACAATTTCTCCAGCTTCCAGCCTGTGCTGGCTGAGCCAGACAGCACACCTCCTTTTTCATGTCATCAAGCCAGAAAAATTTGTATCATATTTTTCCAAAACACTTTTAAAAAATATTATTTTGTATAATTTTATATTTTTCTATGCTGAATAAAAGCACGTTTAAGTTATCCTTTTTTGAAAAGATTTAAAATTTGTCTAAAAATAATTTTTTTGTAGTAGAAACCAATTCCTTGTATTACTTTAATCAAACAGTAGTCATGACGTACTGCAACGATTACTACTGGTGGGGGGTGGGAATGGGGGTGGGTGGTGGCACATTGTCCAGGTGAGGTGTTCAACCCATAACAATGCTAACTGTACAGTTCTTGCAATTAGCTAGCAGAACCATTGATGTCCATGAAGTCAGTTTTGCTCTGTCTCTCAAGTCAGGATCCAGCACCTGTCCTGCAACAGCAGGGCGTGCAGAAAGGGGGTGTAAAATTCCAAGGTAAACACCACGCAAGTCAAGCATGAAGTGACGAAGAAGCGAACAGTGATGCCAATGAAACATAGAAATATAGAATTTGATGGCAGATAAGGACCGCTTGGCCCACCCAGTCTGCCCATTTCCCTACCTAATGGATAAGCTGCAGATCCTAGTTTACCAGCAGCCTACTTCTATCTATCCCCACCCCCTAGAAATGCCTTATGACTGTTCCATGCATGATTGAATTCAACCACTGTTTTTGACTCCACAACCTCCTCTGGAAGGCTGTTCCATGCATCCACGCCCCTCTCTGTGAAAAAAATACTTCCTTACATTACCTCTGAGCCACCCCCCCATCTTCAAATTATGCCCCCTTGTTCTTGCACACTTCTTTTTTTGAAAGATGCTACCGTCTTGGACTTTGTTGATTCCCTTGAGGTACTTGAAAGTTTCTATCATGTCCCCCTCTCCTCCTTTCCCGAGGCTATACATATTAAGCTCCTTTAGTCTCTCTTCATATGTCTTCGTGCAGACCCTGCACCATTTTAGTTGCCCTCCTCTGTACAGCTTCCATCTTGTCTATGTCCTTGCGAGAAATTAGGTCTCCAGAACTGCACACAATACTCCAGATAGGGTCTCACCAGCTGTCTGTACAGAGGGATAACAACTTCCTGTTTTCTACTGGTGATGCCTTTCCTGTGCATCCCAGTATCCCCCAGCCCTCCTTACTGCCCTCTCACATTGCTTGCCCACCTTTAAGTCATCTGATATGACTACCCCAGGTCCCTTTCCATTTTGTTGTTGTTAGTATCTTACCCCCATTGTGTACTCTTCCCTGGGTTTTTGTTTCCCAAGTGCATTACCTTGCACTTCTTAGCATTGAATCTAAGCTGCCAACATTTGACCATTCCTCTAACCTTGCCAAGTTCCTTCTCATTCTTTCCACCCCACCTCGTGCATCAACTCTGTTACAGATCTTTGTGTCATCTGCAAAGAGACATACTTTTCCTTCCAGTCCCTCTGCAATGTCGCTTATAAAGACATTGAAGAGGACCAGTCCTAATACTGAACCCTGTGGTACCCCACTAGTAACCCCTCTTTCTTCAGAGTGGACTCCATTTACTATTACCCTATGTGTCCTATTCTCCAGCCAATTCTTTACCCAGGCTATCATCTTGGGACCCACTTCCTGGCTGGCTAACTTGTATATTAATCTTTTGTGTGGGACTGAGTCAAAAGTCTAGGTAGGCCATGACCACAGCCCCTCCCTGATCTACTACTTTGGCCACCCAGTCAAAGAAATCTATTAGATTCGTCTGGCATGAACTTCCCACTGTAAATCCATACTGCCTTGGGTCCTGTGCCTCTGACCTCTAGGTACTCGACAGTTCTTTCCTTCAGAAGTGATTCCATCATTTTCCTATCACTGAGGTTAAACTAACAGGTCTGTAGTTTCCTGCTTCTGCCCTGCTCCCACTTTTGTGAAGGGAATCACATCTGCCCTCCTCCAGTCCTCAGGCACCACCCCATCCTCCCATGATTTGTTAAAGAGGGTAGTCAGTGGTGTCACTTGTTCTACCTTTAGTTTTTTAGAATTCTGGGATGAATCCCATCAGGCCCCATTGCTTTGTCCACCTTCAGTTTTAAGAGTTCTTTCAGAACCCTTTCTACTATAAATGGGCTGGTATCAACTTCTGTATCCAGGGTGTTTCTATTGTTTGTTTTAGGTACCTCCCCCTCTTCATTTGTAAATACTGAGCAAAAATATTTGTTTAGTATCTCTATCCCTCCCTTGGTCTTCCTTCGCTCCCTGATGTACCTAAAAAAGGTTTTATCCCCCTTCTTACCTGAGTTGGCTATCTTTTCCTCGGTTTGGGTCTTTGCTGTTCTGACTACCTTCCCAGCTTCCTTTTGCTTTAACTGATACAGTTCTCTGTCCTGCTCTTTCTGTGATTCCTTGTACTTTCTGAATGCTTTCTTTTTCTCTTGAACCTTCACTGCCACCTCCTCTGAGAACCATAGTGGTTTCTTACCTCATTTTGTTTTGTTTATTTGCTTCACACAAAGGCTTGTTACCTCTGTGATGGCAGTTTTTATTATTCCCCATTGTTCTTCCACCCCTCATTCCTGCCCATTTGCTAGTGCATTCCTTAGGCACTCACCCATTTTGGCAAAGTCAGCCCTCCTGAAGTCCAGTACTTTTGCCTTTGTATGGCTTGACTCTATCGGTGTGTTTATTGTGAACCATACTGTTTGATGGTCGCTAGCTCCCAGATGGCTACCCACTTCTACATCTGTGATCCTCTTTCCATCTCCATTTGAGAGAACCAGGTCTAAGATTGCTCCCTCTCGAGTGGATTCCAATACTAGTTGTCTAAGGCATGCCCCCTGTAGGGCATCTAGAATAACCCCACTCTTAGAAGTGGCTGCTGCAACTGCACTCCAGCTAACATCTGGCATATTCAGATCACCCATCAGCAATATCTCCCTTTTTCTGACATTCTAAGTATACTTTCTATCATTTCCTTGTCCATTCCCTCCCCCTGAGAGGGGGGTCTGTATACAACCCCTGTGCAGATTGTGGTGCCATGGCCTGCCTCCAAATTGACCCACAGTGCTTCTTCTCCTCCCTGTTTACCCTTTTGTTCTGTTGCTTTGATTCCTTCCCTTATGTAGAGAGCTACTACTTCTCCTCCTATTTTACCCTCCCTGTCCCTCCTGTAGATAGTGTATCCTGGTATGTTTACATCCCAGTCATGGTTCTGTGTGTACCATGTTTCTGTGACTGCCACAATATCCAGATGTTCCTCCTCCATCAAGGCCACTAATTCAGGAAGCTTGTTACCCAGACTACGGGCATTGGTACTCATTGCTCTCCATTTTTTGATGGCTTTACCTTCTGTAGCAGCATCCCCCACTGACTTTTCTACCTTGGCCTTTTTCTCATTTAGTACCCTGTTTTGTAGGGGGAGGCTGGGATTTTTCTGTTGCTTATCAGTGCCTCTCCCCTTGACTAGTTTAAAAGCTTGCCAATGAAGCATTTATACCGATTGCCCAAAAGACTTGTTCCCTTCCTGGACAGATGCAGACCATTCTGCCAGTATAGGCTGGTGTCCCTCCAGGTGGAACCCCAGTCCCCAATGAAGCCAAACCCCTGTGCTCCACCATTTTTTCAACCATTCATTAAACTGCATGGTGCAAAAGTACCTTGCCTCACCCATGCCACTGACAGGCAGCACCTCTGAGAAGGATACTGTGTGTGCTACTTGTCTTAGGCCCCTCCCCAATCCTACAAAGTCCTTCTGCACTGCTCTAATCTCATGATGAGCCAAGTCATTTGTCCCTAGGTGGACAATGATGTCCAGCTCAGACTCCCATGCAACTGTTCTCATGATCCTAAGGATGCGCTTCCTGTCCCTCCAAGCCATGGCACCAGGCAGGCACCTTACTTCAGTTTTCCCTGCTCTCCCCAGTTCTATACCCCTAATAATTGAGTCCCCACCAGGAGCTGCTTTCTTTCCTGTGGTGCCCTCTGCCTCCTTCCTGAGGGCCTCCCTTGTGACTGTTGTCTGCAACCTCCTTAGTCTCCTCTGCGGGTGCATCCATAGGGGAACTATACTCCCCCAGAATGGTGTATGGATTGTGGAGTGGAACAACTGTCTGAGTGTGTCTCTGTTCCACCACCCTTACCCTCTCTGAGCCCACTGTTGTCCAACTGCTGTGCTTTCTTCTCAATCTCTGAGGTAGTGGTGGTGGCTCTGGTGATCCCTGGATGGGGAAGATTCCCTTACTACCATCCAGTGCAGCCTGAAGACGGGCAACTTCCTCCCTCAGGGCAGAGAGTTGTCTGCAAACAGGGCAGCATCTCAGCCTCCAGAAAGACTCCTGGAAGACTGCTGCCCCACAGCCATTACATTGCACTACTCCCCACAAGTCTGTCTACCTTGTTTAGTTTTTTTTGTGTGTGTGTGTGTGTGTGATTGGTTTGTTATATAGAAATACATATATTATATAATGTTTACGCTTATATTGTCAGTGCAGTGTGCTAGAGAGGATATGACAGTGATATGCACCTTGGCCTCTTGAGGAAATGATGTCAGAACCCCAGGTATAAAGGAACTATTTCCAGAGGTGGGTGGGGTGAGGGGTGGGAAGGGTTTGGGCCTAAATTGTGCCCTCACGAAACAATCAGCAATGACCATTATGTCACTGACATTATCCACTCAAGATACACAACCTGCTCTTGTTGTGGTGGGGCGCAGGGTTATCCTTGCTGACACTGACTACCTCCTAAGTGTGCAAACTTCTGTACAGGTTAAACTGCGGAGTTGCACCATCCATATACATATATGTATTGTCACTCTAGCTGCACAGTCAGTATACAGTACCTGGTGTCTGGGGGGGTGATGGTGCAAATTGCCCAGGTAAGGTATTGAACCCATGACACTGCTAACTGTTCAGTACTTGCAATTAGCTAGGAGCACCATTGATGTCCATGATCTCAGTTTTGCTCTGTATCTGAAGTCAGGATCCTGCACCTGGCCTGCAGAGGCAGGGCATGCAGAAAGAGGTTGTGAAATTCCATGGTAAACACCATGCAAGTCAAGCATGAAGTGACGAAAAAGCAAACAATAACGGTAATGAACATGTAACCACTAACAATGACTTATTGAATTATTTGACTGTCATAACCCAGTGAAGATGCAGAACCTGCTCTGCTTTTGGTTGGGGGGGATCCTTGCTGACATTGGGAAAAGGCGGGAAAAGGCCGACTGGTAAAGTGCAGACCAGGGGAAACAGAATCCCCATGGGAACATGAGCAGGGGAAATGGAAGTATAGGGAATGGGTGGAAGGTAGTCCTGCTAAATGCCAGGAGCTTGGGCAATAAAATGCCTGAGCTCCAGGCGATGCTAACTGAGGGAGCGGTGGATGTGTCACTGGTCACTGAGACCTGGGCCACCACAGGACACGACTGGGACCTGAATCTGGAGGGTTACACTATGTTCAGGAAAGACAAGGGGGAGGGAAGGGGAGGAGGGGTAGCAATAATAGTCAAAAACTGCATTGGCAGGGGGGGAGTAGAGGAGGCAGAGGGAACCGTGGAGGTGATTTGGGTCACCTTGATAACAAGGGTGGGCAAGAGAGTAAAATAGGAGGTGTATAGACCCCTGAGCTGGTGGAGGAGCTGGAGGAGAGTCTGGTGGCAGATGTTGGAGACACTGCAGATTGGGCAGGGAAGGTGGTGGTGTTGGGGACTTAAACATGCCAGGAACAGACTGGGAGACTATGACATCCTCGGTGGCCAGGAACAGGGTTGTTGGATGTCTTTCAAGACACGTTCCTAACTCAGCAGGTGGGGGAACTGACCAGGGAGGCACGGGTACTAGATGTGGTTCTGGCAGACAGTGACCAGATTGGGGGCCTGGGTAAGGGACCCGTTGGTGGGGAGTGACCATACAGTCTGGTTCTGCCTGGACCTGGGAGGGTTAGAAGGCTGCACAAAGATGGAGGTAACTGACTTCGGGGATGGATTTTAATGAAATGGGAAGGATCCTTAAGGAGCATTTGGATGTGATTGGGTCAGACATGGATGCTGACAGTAGGTGGGAAATCATCAGGAGATGGTTGCAGGATGCTACCAGCACCTGTGCAAGAGTAAGACGAAAATGTGGTAGGGCCCGAAAACCCTGCTGGTGGACCAGGGAGGTCCAGGAGGTGGTGTGGGGAAAGAAGGCAGCCTATAGGCAATTCAAATGCTCAAGGAGTGAAAGGGATCGAATGGAGTATGAGCTGATGGCTAGAAGGGCCACTAGTGTGGTGAGGGTGGCTAAGGCAAGGAAGGAGCAGAATCTGGCCAGGAAAATTAGGAGAGGGAACAAAGGGTTCTTTAGATACATTGGGGAAAAATGAAGGGTGAAGGGGCAGATTAGCAGGCTTAAAACAGGGGAGAGATGGGTACAAGACCCGGGGGAGCAGGCTGAGGTGCTAAATGAGTACTTCACCTCAGTTTTCACCAAGGAAAATGGGGGTGCTGCATCATACATGGGAGGAGACAGTGATACTGAGGAGGAGGGACCCTTACCGATCAGCGGGTCTGGGGAGAGGGGGAGGCATCACTGGCAGGAGGGGGGAAGGCTAAGCAGGGAGAAGAGGTAGTGGAGGTGGAAATCACAGCAGAGAGAGTGAGGGAAGCCATCAGGTCCCTTAAGATGGAGAAAGCACTGGGGCCGGATAAATTACATCCCAGAGTGCTGAAGGAACTTGTGGATGTCCTGGCGAAACCCCTGGTGGAGCTTTTCACCATCTCTCTGAGGACAGGGTGGGTGCCCCAGGACTGGAAGGTGGCGCATATAGTGCCTATCCACAAGAGGGAATCAAGGGAGGTGGCAGGGAACTACAGGTCTGTCAGCCTGACATCGGTGGTAGGCAAGGTGATGGTGGACATTGTCAAGGAGAGGCTGGGGGGGACCTGGAAAAGTCAGGGTGCCTGGATAATAGACAGCATGGATTCATCCTGGGGAAATCGTGTCATACAAACCTTGTGGAGTTCTATGACTGGGTGATGAGTGCCTTGGACCTGGGTAGACCGGCAGACATCCTCTTTCTAGACTTCAGCAAGGCATTTGACTCTGTTCCTCATGAGGGCCTGTTGAATAAGTAGGGAGAAATGGGGGTGGGGAACCAGATGATCAGATGGATAGGCAATTGGCTCCAGAACCGGACCCAGAGGGTCATAGTTGGCGGGATAGTCTCATCCCCAAGGAGGGTCATTAGTGGGGTCCCACAGGGATCAGTCCTTGGGCCCCTCCTGTTCAATGCCTATGTCTCTGACATAAAGACAGGTATTAGGAGTGAGATGAGTCTCTTTGCAGATGACTCAAAACTGGGGGCAGTGGTGGATGGGGATGAGGGGAGGGTGGCCCTACAGGTGGACCTGGAGGCTCTGGAAAGATGGTCTAGAAAGTGGAAGCTGAGGTTCAATGCAGGGAAATGCAAGGTACTGCACCTGGGGGCCAGAAACCCGGGCCAAGTGTACACTCTGGAGGGGGAAATGCTACAAGTCTTGATGGTTGAGAGGGACCTGGGGGTGGTGGTGGATGTCAAGATGAACAACTCGGAGACTTGTAGGAAGGCAGGAGCCAAGGCCAACAGGATGCTGGGATGCATCGCTAGGGGGATTACCTCCAGAAGGAGGGAAGTGATACTCCCTCTCTATAACTGCTTGGTGAGGCCGCACCTCGAGTACTGCATGCAGTTTTGGAGGCCACACTTAAAGAGGGACATTAAACTCCTGGAGAGGGTCCAGAGGAGGGCAACCAAAATGATTTGGGACCTGGGGGACAGGGCCTATGGGGAGAGGCTTGAAGAGCTAAAAATGTACACATTGGAAGAGAGAGAGAGAAGGGACCGGGGGACATGATAGAGGTCTTCAGGTACATGAAGGGGGTAAATAGGGGGAGGAGCAGTCAGGGTGTTTCGAAGGAAGGAGGAGGGGGCAACTAGCAGGCATGGTGGAAGCTGGAGGGGGTAAGATTCAGGGGAGAAAGGAGGAGGTGCTACTTCACTGAGAGGGTGGTGGAGCCATGGAATGCACTGCCCAGGGGGCTGGTGGAGGCAGAGACGATGGAGGGGTTCAAGAGGGGGTGGGACAGGTACAGGGGAAGGGTTCTGGAAGCAAAATTCAATGCAGTGAGAATATCCAGAACTGGGAAGGGAGAAGCCAGAGAAGGTGAGGGGGGCAGCAAGGTAAGTTCCCAGGGTGGGGGCTGACCAAATGAGCAGACGTGAAAGACCGTTAGGCCTATTCTGCTGGCATTTTAGTATGTTAGTAACTCCTGAGTGTGCAAAGTTCTGTACAGGTTCAACCACGGAGCTGCACTAGAAACCTTTTCCATGTATTAGCCGAATCAAACAGTAGTCATTACATGTACTGCAACAGTTACTATTGGGGGTGGTGGGGTGGGGGGTGTTGGTGGCACATTGCCCAGATGAGATGTGCAACCCATGACACTGCTAACTGTACAGTTCTTGCAGTTAGCTAGCAGCACCATTGATGTCCATGATCTCAGTTTTGCTCTGTATCTCAAGTCAGGATCCAGCACCTGTCCTGCAGTGGCAGGGTGTGCGGAAAGGGGGTGTAAAATTCCAATGTAAATACCACGCAAATCAAGCGTGAAGTGACAAAGAAGCGAACAGTGACGATAACAGATATGTAGCCACTACCAATGCCCATTATTTGACTGTCATAACCCACTCAAGATGCAGAACCTGCCCTGCTTGTGGGGTTGGGGGGTATCCTTGCTGACACTGACCAACTCCTGAGTGTGCAAAGTTCTGTACAGGTTACTACTGGGGGTGGTGGGGTGGGGGGGGTGTTGGTGGCACATTGCCCAGATGAGGTGTTCAACCCATAACACTGCTAACTGTACAGTTCTTGCAATCAGCTAGCAGCACCATTGATATCCATGAACTCAGTTTTGCTCTGTCTCTCACGTCAGTATCCAGCACCTCTCCTGCAGTGGCAGGGTGTGCAGAAAGCGGGTGTAAAATTCCATGGTAAATACCATGCAAGTCAAGCGTGAAGTGACGAAGAAGCGAACAGTGACATCAACGGACATGTAACCACTGGCAATGCCCATTATGTCACTGACATTATCCACTCAAGATGCACAACCTGCCCTTGTTGTAGTGGGTGGGATGGTTATCCTTGCTGACACTGACCAACTCCTAAGTGTGCAAACTTCTTTACAGGTTAAACCACGGAGTTGCACCATCCATATACATAGTCATATTATCACTCTAGCTGCGTAGTCAGTATACAGTACCTGGTGTTGGGGGGGAGTACTTAATTGGTAATATCTCAGCAACCGCACGACGTACAAAAAAAATTTAAATTTCACAAAAATCATGATCTTCCTTGCTGCTGTTTTGTATTGCATATGAAACTCGTGACAAAAAAATCCATATCTCGCATCGTTTTCGAGATAAGAGCCCTGAAAGGCGCTGCATACACCACCATGTAAGTCTATGGGAAAAATGCCAATTTTGGAGTACCATAACTTGGCAGCCATGCAATATGTTTTCACCAAACCACCAAAGGGCACATCTGTGAGATGTTGGCTGCCTCCCCTCCAAATTTCAGTCCAAAAGACCAAACCGTTCTTTTGCAGCAGAGTGGCAAAGAATACCTGTTATTTTGGCCAAAGCCTGAAAAAGTAGTGTCTCAATTTGCAACACTTTTCGAAAAAATTTGTGAAAGTGTCATGCGTGCAACACTACTTTGTGACACTATTGTTTCTAGAAATTTGAAAAACATATTTCTGAGGTGTTAACCCCCAAAATAAAGACATGGCTAGCATCATCAGGGTCCGACTAGGTGAACACAGAAAGAATTGTGTCCTTTGAGGGTCCCAATTTTAAATGGCAAGCATTTTTCTGATCAGCAACTGAAAACAAAATGGTGGATTTGCGACACTACTAGGGTCATTTGAGACACTAAAAAGTGCATTTGCGAAAGTGTCGAACTTTTTAACTTTTCCCTTTGACTTATAATGGGAACTTGTTTTTTGAATAACTTTTGAACTGTTCAATATTTTTTCACGAAATCTTTGAAAGACACTTCAGAGATGCTGGCTGCACGTTTTCTGAAGTTTTTGGACCAGTCACACAAACTGTGCAACCTGTAGGCGAGAGCAAAGAATTTGCAAAAAAGCGTAATTACTCATTTTCTTGTTGCTTAATAACTCTGCAGCCGTATATCTGACCAGTATGAAAATTGGAAGATCCCAAGATGTATCCTGCCCCATTATGCATACCAAATTTCAAGCAAGTCCATTAAATGGTGGCAAAGTTATTAAGGTTCAAAATTTGACCCTTTAACCTCAAAAGGGCTACTCAATCCTAATCTATGGTAGCACTACGTGCTACCATAATATATATATATATATATATATATATATATATATATATATATATATATATATATGAGAGGCAAAAACTCCATTTATCGCATTAACTTTACTGCGATACATAGTCGCTGATATCTACTATCACTCAAATAGTGAATCAGGCGCAAAACTCAGTTTACGGCTGTTAGACACCGACAGTGGAACGAGGCCAGGCTGAAGCCTCTGACTTCCACCACTATCATTCAATCAGGTAAGATTAGTTAGTCGTGTCATAACTCACCACTGGCATGTGTAAAGAAGCAGATGTGTAGGAGAATGGGATGAGAGTTAAGACCAACAACCCTAATGTGCACCCCGATGCCGGGTTGTGGTGGAGGAGTCCAAGGAGCAACCCTAACACTGAATTTCACTTTTGTCAGTGTGGAACAACCCTAACTAATGCTTTAAATGGATTTTTTTGCCTCTGATTTCCCTTCATTTTTGAGAATGATAATGAGAAATAGTGAATGTAATGCGGTGGCCCCGTGCTCCCGCCACTTGATGTCTTGTCACATAGGAACATTGTGCCTGCAAACGCAAATGGTAATGTGCATGGTGATGCAAAGCAAAACAGAAAGAGAAACAGTAGTGTAGACAGAAATGTTAAAAACAACACAAAACAAGCGCAAATGGAAACGCAAAGGGTAACGCACATGGTGGCGTAGACGTGAACGGTAAGTGAAACGGGAATGGAATCGCAAGTGGAAATGGCAACGGTAACAGTAATGTAAGCGCACAGGCTGGTTTTCCCCAAAAGCTGCATAGAGAAAGACAGTGAGTACAAAGAATGTATGCATAATAATGGTTCTCGGAGCAGAAAATAAGGAGTTGGAATACTAAATTGCTTATATCTCAGGAACCGTACGACGTAGAAAAAAAATTTAAAAGTCATATGATTTATGACTTTCCTGGCTAGTTTTATACTTAGCCCCCAAGAGGGGCTAAGCATTTTTCCGACAAAAAGTCAGTATCTCACACTGTTTTGGAGATACGGGCCCTGAAAGGCATGGCGAACGCCGTAATGTTATCCTATGGGAAAAAAGAGAAGTTCGGAGTGCCATAATTTTGGCTCCCTGTAATATTTTTTCACCAAACCACAAAAAGGCACATCTGTGGGATGTTGGCTGTGGTCTCTCCAAATTTCAGCCCAAAAGACCAAACCGTTATTTTGCAGCAGGGTGCCAAAGGATTCCTGTAATGCATCGGACGCTGTAATGTTATCCTATGGGAAAAAATGTCAACTTTGGAGTGCCGTAACTTTGCCGCCATGTAATATTGTTTCAACAAAACACTGAAAGGTACATCTATAAGATGTCGGCTGCATTCTCTCTAAATGTCAGGCCAAAACATCAAACCTTTCTTTTGCAGCAGGGTGCCAAAGAATTGCTGTCATTTTCCCACAACCTAGAAAAGTACTGTCGAAGTTTGTGAAAGCTTTCGCAAAGTCATTCGACGGTGTCGCAAGTGCGACAGTACTTTGTAAAAGTACTTTTTCCAGAAATTTGAAAAACATATTTCTGGGGTGTTTTACCCCAAAATAAAGACATGGCTAGCATCCTCAGGGTCCAACTAGGTGAATACAAAAAAATTAGGTTGCTAGAGGGTCCCAATTTTAAATGCCAAGCATTTTTCTGATCGCTAACTGAAAACAAAATGGTGGATTTGAGACAATAAAAGGGCCATTTGCAAAAGTAAAAACTGCGTTTGCGACACTGTTGAACTTTTTGTTAACTTTTCCCTTTGACTTATAATGGGAACTTGTTTTTTGAATAACTTTTGAACTGTTTAATATTTTTTCATGAAATCTTCAAAAGGCACATTGGGGACCCCGGCTGCATGTTCCCTGAAGATTTCAGACCGGTCGCGCAAACTGCAACCTGTAGAGATGACAGTAAAATTCCAGAAAAGTGTAAATGAACGCACAGATCAGGCTTAATAACTCCGCAGCTGTAGGTGTGACTGGTACGAAACTTGGCAGATCCCAAGGCGTATAGGTCTTGATCATGTATTCCAAATTTCAGGCAAATCCATCAAACGGTTCAAAGTTATTAAGGTGCAAAATTTTGGGTTTAACATGTAAATGGTTCCTCAACCCTAACTATAGTGGCACTACAGTGTCACTATAATATATATATATATATATATGTGTATATATAGATATATATGTATATATATATATATATATATATATATATATATATAATTTCTGCATTAATGCTCTAGTTAGGGTTACAACCAAAAAAGCAGAGAAATGTAGCGTTATGGTTGCCAAAGTAAGTACCCCACTCCCATGCTGTACACACTAACAGGCATTGAGGGGCATGCCTTGGGGTCATCAGCTGTAATGCTCACCCCATTCCATAAGTAAATAAGCTAATATGGGTACAGTATAGGAGAATGGGGTGAGCATTAGGACTGAACGACCTCAAGGCACACACTTGACGCCTGTTGGTGGCATGCAGAAATAAGGAGAGTGGGGTATTGGAAACTATAATGCCACAGTTTCCTACTTTTGTGGCTGTAACCCTAACTAGAGCTTTAATGCAGTTTTTTTCTATTTATTGCCTTACTTTTTGAGATAGTATAATCGTATCCTTATTTGCCTATGGGAATACATGGCCCTCCAGTCCCTGCACTCCCATCCCTCTGTAGATGTGTATATGCATGTAGCTGTGGAAGCACAGGGCCTCTGGGCCCTGAACTTCCATTTCTAAGACAACAGTGACCAAATTGTTAGCATAGCTATCGTATTATCCCACCTCATATACCCAGTAACGAGCAGGCATAGTGAGATTGCAATGAATGGTCATAACTTTGTCATCTTTTCATATTTTGACCCCAAATTTTCAATGTAGTCTTCTTATGACCTCACCTCCCAAATGTGAAAATGTTCACATCTGTGCCAAAATACCATTCCACACCACAGGTGCGAAAACATATTTCAGAAAGGATGTGAAAAATGACAGCTGTACTGTTCATGAGGTGGGTGAAAAAATGGCTAAGTTGAAAATCTGGAGTCAAAATATTGAAAATTACTAAAGTTATGCACGTGCATAGAAAAATTTCAACAAACACACATAACTTGCCCATTTTTTGGAATTTTTTCACCAAATTTTCAACATGGCCTTTTTGGGACCCCATTTCATGAACACTGGTGGTGAAATTTCATTACTTGCTCCCAAAAATTGATTTCATGCAGCAACCACGAAATCACATTCCGGGCCTGATTAACAAAATGGCAGTGCCAGTGTTCACAGGGTGGGGTCCCAAAAAGGCCATGTTGAAAACCTGGTGAAAAAAAATTCCTATTATACAATGGGGTAAATCCTAAGGCATGAATCCTCCATTGTGATTGGCTACTTGGCACCTCCCCAGCATGATAAATCATCCAGTATACCCACTGGAAAAGGTGCCAGCCAGCCGAATCTCCCCAAAAAGTAATCTGATCCCCAAAATTGTAAACACAAAGATGCCATATTGATCATTCGCTAACAGACAGAAAAGCGTGACTTTCAAATGCACCATTTTCCCAGACCGCAACACTCCCGAAACCCTCAAAACCTTGTATGAAAGCACCAGAAATAATTTTTCTTTCTCCCCCCAACTAATTCCTTGGGTCACCACACTCCAGTACTGAAACATACAAACATAGAGACATAGAATTTGATGGCCCACCCAGTCTGCCCATTTCCCTACCTAATGGATAAGCTGCAGAACCTAGTTAACCAACAGCCTACTTCTTCCTACCCCCACCCCCTAGAATTGCCTTATGACTGTCCCATACATTCTTGAATTCCACCACTGTTTTTGACTCCACAACCACCTCCAGAAGGCCATTCCATGCATCCACAACACTCTCTGTGAAAAAATACTTCCTTACATTACCCCTGAGCCGCCCCCTCTATCTTCAGATTGTGCCCCCTTGTTCTTGCACACCTCTTTTTCTGAAAGATGCTACCCTCTTGGACTTTGTTGAGTCCCTTGAGGTACTTGAAAATTTCTATCATGTCTCCCCTCTCCCTCCTTTCCGCGAGGCTATACATATTAAGCTCTTTAAGTCTCTCTTCATATGTCTTATGGTGCGGACCCTGCACCATTTTAGTTGCCCTCCACTGGACTGCCTCCATCATGTTTATGTCTTTGTGGAGATTTGGTCTCCAGGACTGCACGCAGTACTCCAGATGGGGTCTCACCAGCTGTCTGCACAGAGGGATAACAACTTCTTGTTTTCTACTGGTGATGCCCTCCCTACGCATCCCAGTATCCCCCCAGCCCTCCTTACTGCCTTCTCGCATTGCTTTCCTACCTTTAGGTCATCTGATATGACTACCCCCAAGTCCCTTTCCATTTTTGTTGTTGTCATTATCTCATCCCCCATTGTGTACTCTTCCCCTGGGTTTTTGTTTCCCAGGTGCATTACCTTGCACTTATTAGCATTGAATCTAAGCTTCCATACATTCGACCATTCCTCCAACCTTGCCAAGTCCATTCTTATGCTTTCCACCCCACCTTGTGTATCAACTCTGTTGCAGATCTTTGTGTCATCTGCAAAGAGACATACTTTTCCTTCCAGTCCCTCTGCAATGTCACTTATAAAGACATTGAAGAGGACCAGTCCTAGTACTGAACCCTGCGGTACCCCACTAGTAACTCCCCTTTCTTCAGAGTTGACTCCGTTTACTATTACCCTCTGTGTCCTATTCTCCAGCTAATTCTTTACCCAGGCTACCATCTTGGGACCCACTCCCAGGCTAGCTAACTTGTATATTAATCTTTTGTGTGGGACTGAGTCAAATGCCTTGCTAAGGTCTAGGTAGGCCATGTCCACAGCCCCTCTCTGATCTACTACTTTGGTCACCCAGTCAAAGAAATCGATTAGATTCATCTGACATGACGCTGATCCCTATTACTAAAACTACCTCACTTTCACTCACCTAAAGCTGAACACAACATCCCTTACAGTCCTCGCAGTGTCTAGCAAACAGCCAGGATGGAAAATAAAGCCAAACACAGAACTGACATCTTCCCTTCTTATGGGTTGCATTCTGCTTTCGGCCATCTCCCCCTTCAGCTACAATCAAGCTAGGTCTGAACAACAACAAAAGCCTACCTGCCAAACAGCAGTACTTCATGCTGTCATGTACCAGTGCTATGCAACTTCTCACCCCTGGTCCATCTACCTAATAACGCGAAACTGTTTTTTTTTTTAAAGCTGATCAATACTTTCCATAGAAATCAGTTAAAAACGCAATAAAAACTAAATATAATTTTTTTTCTGTTACAGAAAAAAGGACTGCCATTGCATAATAGCAATATACCCCTCCAGGGAGTGGGTATATGGGTGTATTTACCACTTCTGGTGTGGCTAAGTCACTCGGCTGTACCTCGTGCCCGAACCACACTCCCTGGAGTGGTATATTGCTTAAATAATGGCCAAGTTATGAACATAAGTTCAAAATGCCATTGAACTACATTATACAGCACTTACTTTGATTTCCCAGTTCATGGTTCGGCTTTGAAGAGTACAGATTTGTCTCAGGTCACAGAAGATAACAGCCTATGACCTCCAGTGGTAAGTATAGGGTAAGAGGTGTGAGTTGGGTGGTGGATGCTCAGTGGGAGGGTCAGAATGGGGGAGAGAGACAGTGGGGATGATGAGGAACTGTTTTCTTTTTTTCAGGTTTAAAAAAAGATGTTGGGGACTGTTATCTTTTTACAGGATACAAGTAAATAAATACTTTGGGACACTGGAGGTGGGCTCCCCAGTGTCCCACACTGCTCAGGGGGCTTGATATGCTGACACAGGGATTGGGCCCCCAATATCAGCACTATCAATCAAATAACGGGCTGTGGGGGGACTAAAATAAAAATTAGGGGATGGCAATCAGAGGGAGGAGAGTGCCACTGGACACCAGGGAATATAGTTATTTTGTTTATGTGGACAGCGATCAGTGGGTGGGGGTGCCGCTAGACACCAGGAAAAAGGGTGGCTCATAGCTAACACTGCAGCTGGCAGCATGATTTCAGCTGTGGCTGCAGAAGTCAAGAAATTACCAGTGTTTTCATACAGAGAACAAGGGGGACAGGCTCCTCTCACTAAGCTGGGTACCTGGGATTTTGGGTGCCCAGAAAACAAATTAGTAGGCACAACATTTAAAAAAAACATCAGAATCCATCTAAATAGGTCCCATTTAGCTATGTTCTGATGTCTGATTTAAAAAATCTTAGCAGTTATCTGTATTTTCCATGTTTGTCAGTGCATGGAAAAACTGAACAAGATGGCAGTTGGCACAGCACCAAAAATGTTTGGTGCTTTACCAATTCAGTGAAGAAACAAAAAAAAACAGCATTTGCTGCATCAAATTTTTACTTTCGCCACAGAACGTTATCTGAAAACCCATACTGCACATGCGCAGGTCGGAAAACACTAAGCTTTAAAGCCCAATAACTCTGGAACCCTTTTATATTTTTTCACTGGACTGATCAAAGGCACTACTTTGGGACATGATGCATGTCCACTGCAAGTCTGGGGAAAAAAAACCTTTTCATGTAGGCTGTAGGTGAGAGCAAAAAAAACCCCAACGATGTTAAGTATAGGAAACAGTTTTTCCAAAAATGACACATGTGGATCTCAGAAACCACACAAGCTGTCATCACAAAAGTTTCCATACATCAAGACCTTGACTCCTAGACAACACATATAAAAATTCAGCTCATTTTGTCAAAGAGAGCCAAAGATATTAATGTGCAAAATTTGAGGTTTAACATTAAACAGGTTACTCAACGCAAACTAATATATTATAGTGGTATGGTAGGGCCACTATAGCTATGGTTGAGTAAGTTGTTTAATGTTAACCCCCAATGTCTGCACTTTAATAACTGCAACTATTGAAGGGATTTACTGTACATGAAATTTTGCATACCTCATTGGAAACCCATGGACTCTTGATATGTCAAGTTTCATTCCAATCAAATATGGAGATTCCAAGGTCCAGACAGTGCAAAATGTGTAAAAATCAGGTTTTTTTTTGCTGTTTATATTTTGGCCACTAGTGCTTGGAATATTGGTCTGAAATGTTCTGGATAGAAAGTTCTTGACCCAGAGAAGTATTGATTCAAATCTCACCAAAGCCAATGTTCACCTCTTTGCAGATGATATTGTTTTGTACGTCAGTAATCCATCGCCTGTAATGGCCTGTGAAATTTTTCAAGCAGAATTCTCCCTTTTGCAACATCATCTACTTGAGAAAAAGCTCCTCTTAAATGCAAAGAAAACAAAAGCAATGTTCTTCTCCAATCATACCTATACTAACACCTCCTCACTAAGCAATCTTCCCCAGCTATCCACCATCCTTAGAGAAAGCCTGGACTATGTAGATAAATTCAAATACTTAGGGGTGTGGATTGACAGCAGGCTTGACTACACACTTCATATTGAAGAACTTCTGAAAAAACTTCGGCAGAGGCTTGGCCTATTCTTCAAAATAAAACACTTCCTAACCAGAGACTCAAGGTTGAGGCTAATCCAGGCCTCATTTCTTTCACTTATCAACTATGCAGACTTCCTTTATGGTCACTATCCTATTTTCTATTTAAGCAAATTGGATACCCTGTATCACAGAGCACTAAGGTTTATTACAGATCTTTCATTCAACACTCATCATTGCTCTCTCTATGCTGCAGTTGGATGGGTATCCCTACACCTCAGAAGGAACAGAAATGCTGAACTATGGATTTACAGAGCTTTGTCTAATAAACTTCCAATCTATATTTTAGACCTCTTTACACTGGCCACAGCTAGTTCCTATGCCCTAAGAAGCAACAACTTCATCATGCTCAAGATACCCAAAGTCTACACCTGGCATGGGAGGTCTGCAATCAGCTACTCTCTAGCAATGGCATGGAATTCTCTACAGAAGACCCTAAAGTTGACCAACTTTGTACCTCTAGCATCCTTTAAAAAGCTCTGCATAAGTCTCTTCCCAGTGAAATGCAACTGCTACCACAAGACCTAGTCTAGTCATATTCACAACCCTCCCCCTTCCAGTCAGCAACTATAATTGGTAGCTCTCCCATAAATTATCCCCTTAATTTTCCCTCCCATGTAGCCCGCTTATTTGGTATCTCAGCCCCCTATCATACCATTTTTGCGGTTTTGCTTCCCCTGACTATGATCTTCACATCAACTCCTGGCACTTACCTCAACCCTAATTACTCCCCCATACCTCCTACTACTATTAGCCATAGCCCCTGTCTGAATCCCCCACCAGCCCTTCCATGTCATTTGTCAGAGGCTGTAATCACCACTTTTTTGCAGTCAGTCAATCATTATATCTGTTTGTCTGCTTTAGTTTGCCCTGGAGCCTGTAATTCTGGGTACCTTATGTTGCGTGCTTGCTTTGGCTCCTCTACTGGGATTTGTACATACTGGATTCTTCTAGTGTATTTTTATTGTATCCTACTTTGTCCTGTTAGGGTTAATCAACCTCTGCCCTTCGATTATTGTATATATGTTTATATTACTGTATCTGTTTAATTACAAGTGTTTTGTATATATCTGCTAATGTACCAACCATTGAACCTTGACCTTATCAGGTCCATCTTGTAAATGAGCTTTGCTCAATGATGTCTGCCTGAATAAATAAAGATTTGATTGATTGAAGTACCTTTCACTGGTTTGATGAAAAAATAATAATCCTTTCCAGAGTTAGAAGGATTTGAAAATATGGTTCTGAGCATGCTCAGTATGCACTTTAGGATAAATGTTTTAAACAAAAAAATTATTTGTTCATAAGAAAAAAGATCCTTTTTTGTATGGTGCCATTCCTTTTTCGTGAAGGAAAAATCCTTTTACATATGGTAGCCATTTTTTTTTACTGTTTAAACTTACACAAACATTTAAAGTGCATAAAAATAATGTCTTTTAAAAAAACTCAAAGGAACCTAGCTAAACAGGACTCAAATGTTGGCAGAAATATATTTTATGGGCACCCAAAATCCAGGGTGCCCAGCTTTTTGAGAGGAACCATTTACCCGCATTCTCTGTATGAGAACAATGGGACTTTCTTGACTTCTGCAGCCGCAGCTGGAACTCATGCTTTGGGCTGCAGAGGCAGTAGTGAGATGCCATTTCTCTGGTGTCTAGTGGTGCCCCTCCCATTGCTGTCCCTTTATGTATGTAATAGAAACATAGAAACATAGACATTGTCTGCAGATAAGGATCACTTGGCCCACCTAGTCTGCCCTAAATTCCCCACCTATAGTGCCACCGGAGACTGTAATTGGACTCCAGCTTACACCCACTTCTTGTTTCTAAGACTGCCTTGTGTCTATCCCATGTATTCTTAAATCCTGTGATCATTTTAATCACCACCACTTCCTCTGGGAGACTTTTCCAAGCTTCCGCTACCCACTCCATGAAGAAGTACTTTCTCACGTTTTCTCTGAGCCTCCCACCTCCAGCTTTATTTTGTGACCCCTTGTCCTTAAGCATCTTTTCCTTTAGAACATGCTCCTTTCCTGTACCTTGTTTGTTCCTGTGAGGTACTTAGAATGTCTATATCATTCCCCCCATTCCCTCCTTTCTTTTAGGGAATAAATATTTAAGTCCTTAAGCCTTTCTTCATAGGGCTTCAGATGCAGGCCCTGCATCATTCTGACTATACACCCTGACAAAGGGTTTCTGACCCAAAGTGTTGGAGCTAGCAATGCTCAGTGAGTACATCTGAGCACTGGTTTTCGAAGTGATTTTTATGATAATGCACTTGATTTTGGAAGAAGCTGGTGTGATTTTTTTTCTGAGTGCAGGTACTGAACTTTGCTCCTGCACCATTTTGGTTGCCCTCCTTTGCACTGTCTCCACCCTATCTATGTCTTTTAGGAGATGGGGCCTTCAGAACTGTACACAGTACTCAAGGTGGGGTCTCACCAGTGATCTATACAGAGGTATTATTACCTCCCTCTTTCTGCTGGTGACACTCCTCCCTATGCATCCCAGCATTCCGCTAGCATTTCCCATGGCCATGACACACTGTTTGACTACTTTCAGGCAATCAGAAATGATAACCCAGGGTCTTTTTCCTGTTTTGTAACCGCTAATACTATCCCCCCCCACCGAGTTGGCACGTTGCCCTCAGGAATTTATGCCCTAAGTGCAGAATTTTGTCACTTTTTTGCATTGAATCTTAGCTGCCAAACTCATGAACATTCTTCTAACTTCTTTAGATCCTCCCTCATTCTTTCAATCCCCCCTTTTTGTCTACTCTGTTGCAGATTTTTGTGTCATCAGTGAATAGGCACATCTTCCACTCTAGTCCTTCTGTAATGCCGCTAATAAAAACATTGAAGAGGACTGGGCCTAATACTGATCCCTTGCCCTCCCCACAGTGTACCCCATTTACCATCACTCTTTGGTTCCTATCATTAAGACAACTCTCCACCCATTTTACTATTTTAGGATCTACTCCTAGGCTACTCAGTTTGTTTACCAGCCTTCTTTGTGGAACAGTGTTAAAGGCCTCATTGAAATCCAGATAGACCATGTCAGCTGCCCCTTCCTGGTGCACTTCCTTTGTTACCCAGTCAAAGAACTCGATCAGGTTTGTCTATCAGAACCCACCCCGGTGAAACCATGTAGCCTCAAATATTGTAGACCTCTGGTATCAAGGTACTCTCCAGTCCTTTCCTTCAGTGGTGATTCCATTACTTTGCTCACTACTGAAGTCTAGCTAACCAGCCTGTAATTTCCCGCCTCCTCCCTATTTCCACTTTTGTGGAGTGGGACTACATCTGCCCTCCTCAAGTCCCCCGGCACCTATCCTGTTTCTAGTGACCAGCCGAATAGGGCTGTCAGAGGTGCAGTCAGCTCCTCCCTGAGATCCCTCAGCAACCTGGGGTGCACCATGTCTGGACCCATTGCCTTGTCTACATTTAACTTTGGAAGCTCTCCTAGACTCTTTCCACTGTGAAAGGGCTAGTGTCCACCCCGACCCTTTATGCCCTTGTCTTGTAACAAAGGCCTGTTTCCTACCCCCCTCCTACATTAATACCGAACAGAATGTTTGTTAAATATGCCCACCTTATGGTGGTCCTCTTCTACAGAAACTCCCCCTTTCCCTTTCAGTCTTACTATCCCTCCATTGGACTTCCTCTTTTCACTAATGTATCTAAAAAATGGTTTATCCCCCTTTTTTACTGATTTGTAGAGCTGTGCAGAATATAAAATTCTACCCGTGGAATGCCCGCAGAATGACCATTCTGATTCCATAGAATTCCATGGAATTTTCACAAAAATTCTGTGGAATTCCACAAAATTTTAAATTTCATTTTTTTCGCTATAATTTTAAAAGTACGTGTGCAAATAACAGCAAATGTGGAATGTAAATAGTACACTATGGCTTACAAGACTGTGCCTAATTTCAGAGTTGTAGACTGAAAGGGGCGGAGTTATGGTGGCCAAACATTTAATCAAAATTTAATTTTCAGTCATTTTGAGATCATTTTAAAATTTCTTATCCAAATTTCTCCACAATATCAGGATTTAGAGAAGTGCCTCGAATGCATATACTGTATGCTCCATGTTTTAAATCTCAAGCTTCAATGGGAGCTGAGTTATAGGTAGCCAAATAATTTGCCAACATTTGGATTTCTGTAATTTTAGTATAATTTTGATAGTATTCATTGAAATTTTACAAAAATTGACAGGTATACAGGTTATCACTACATTTGTATAAGCACATAGTTTCAGATTTCTAGCTTTAGATGGCCTGACTTATAGTCTGCCAAACATGTTGCCAAAATTTTAATTTCAGTTAGTTCCCTCTAATTTTAAAACTGCATATCCAAATGTAACCAGAGTTGAAACATTTAAACTAATATATCATATGGCCATTTCTGAAAATGTTTGTATTTGCAGCTTTAAATGGACTTGAATTAAAAGTAATCAAACATTCACAACATTTAAAAATTTAATTTTGCAAGAATGTAAACTACAAATTTATAAACCCCGAAACTTTAAAACTAGAAAATGCAATACCATTAAATCCAGCAGGTTCTTAGACCTTACAAGGAGACTGTGTGTGCCAATTTTATTAATTGCTTGCTGCAAGAAATTGAAGAATAACATATGTGCTTAAAGTCAAAGCCCATGAGTCTTTGTGAAAATTATAGAATGTCATGAAAACCTCCATAAAACTGGAATTTTCTAATTTCACTTGGCCTTATCTGGAGGATTCTAATTAAAGGATAGGGGTATAAGAGGCAGGTAGCACAGGGGGTCACCAGTTTCTGGAGTTAGATGCATAGTTTCACCAAGAAATGGATAGCTGAGCTGGGTAGCACAACAGTGGTAGACCCCCAGGTTGGAGCAACAAAGCACAGAGTGTCAACAATACCAACCTGAATGCAGGATATTTAAGGATCACATCCAGTAAATTTATGATCCAGGGAACCTGGTGTGCATGCAAGTCTAGGATTTAGAGGTACTCAAAAAGATGTAGTGGGGAAGAAAATAATTCTGGCTATTCAAACAGGGTAGGTCAATAGAAAAAGGAGTAGGTGGCACATTTAAAGGGAGTTTGCCACTGTAAAGAACAAAGAGGATATCTGTAGGATCAGTAGTTCTACTGAGTCAATCTGGCTATGCCAAAAGAGAAGGTGGGGGAGGAGGGAATAGTTACCCAGAGAGGAACAGCAGGACTGCAAAAAGATCAGCCCAGCTTATCAAATGAAGTAGTGATATGTGCATTGTTAATGTTAAATTATACAAAAACATTCTGAATGCTTCATCTACAGTATATGCTATCATTAATATGTGAGAAAATGTTACTAATCATTTTTTTTCTTCTGCAAAATTAAAACAGCTTAACCAATTTATCCAATTGTGTTAGACACCAGGATACACAGACTATGGATATACATGTCAAATGTTAACCATATGCATGCAAGAGTATAGAAGTTACAAACATTCACATTTTTGAAAGTTTTCACAAAGTTTTGCAAATATTTACATAGTAAAATGTTGAACCCCTGTAACTTAAAAATCTCTTATCTAATTCTCTTCATATTAAGATCATTGTATAAGTATTAAAAAAAAAGTTATCCATATGAATTTACACATGTCTAGCTCCAAAGGTGCCTGAGTTATATGCAGATGACATTTTTTCATGAAACTTCCTGAAAAAAAAAAGACAGATTTTGAGCACATATAATTTTCGGATGATGCATTATATTGTCATGAAATCTGGTACATTGTTAGAACACCTATCATCAAGAAATCATGCCAAATTTAAGATCCATGACCCAATAGATGGTTATGGTAAATGCAGATAAAAGTGTTCATGAAATTTAGCACAAACAATCAAATGACAACATTTGAGCACCTGTAATTTAGAAACTATCCATCCGAATTTCATGATATTTGGCACATTAATTGCCTTTGACCCAAAGAGTACAGTATGTATTCCAAATCATGGGAGGATGGTGTGGTACCTGAGGACTGGAAGGGGGAGGACGTGATTCCCCTTCACAAAAGTGGGAGCAAAGCAGAGGCAGGAAACTACAGACCTGTTAGTTTGACCTCAGATGTGGGGAAAATGATGGAATCACTTCTGAAAGAAAGAACTGTTGAGTACCTAGAGGCCAGTGGGGAACAGGACCCAAGGCAGCATGGATTCACAGCAGGAAGGTCATGTCAGATGAATCTAATCGATTTCTTTGACTGGGTGACCAAAGTAGTAGACCAGGGAAGGGCTGTGGGCATGGCCTACCTAGACTTTAGCAAGGCATTTGACACAGTCCCACACAAAAGATTAATAAACAAGTTGGGCAGCCTGGGAGTGGGTCCCAGGGTGGTAGCCTGGGTAAACAATTGGCTGGACAACAGGACACAGAGGGCAATGGTAAACAGAGTCCACTCCAAAGAAAGGGGGGTTACTAGTGAGGTACCACAGGGTTCAGTACTGGGACCGGTCCTCTTTAATGTCTTTATAAATGACATTGCAGAGGGACTGGAAGGAAAAGTATGCCTCTTTGCAGATCACACAAAGATCTGCAACTGGGTTAATACACACAGGGGGGTGGAAAGGATGAGAATGGATTTGGCAAGGTTGGAGGAATTGTCAAATGTATAGCAGCTTAGATTCAGTGCAAAGAATTGCAAAATAATGCACCTGGGAAACAAAAACCCAGTGGAAGCGTACAACAAAAATGGAAAGGGACCTGGGCATAGTCATATCAGTTGAACTAAAGGTAGGTAAGCAATTTGAGAAGGCAGTAAGGTGGGCTGGGGGATATTGGGATGCATAGAGAGAGGCATCACCAGTAGAAAAGAGGAAGTTGTTATCCCTCTGTACAGACAGTTGGTGAGACCCCATCTGGAGTACTTGGTGCAGTTCTGGAGACCCCATCTCCACAAGGACATAGACAGGATGGAGGCAGTTCAGAGGAGGGCAACTAAAATGGTGCATGGTTTGCACCAGAAGCCATATGAAGAGAGATGAAAGGAGCTTAATATGTATACCCTCGTGGAGAGGAGGGACATGATAGAAACTTTCAAGTACCTCAAGGGAATCAACAAAGTCCAAGAGGGTAGCATCTTTCAGAAAAAAGGATGTGCAAGAGCAAGGGGGCACAATTTGGAGATAGAGGGGAAATGGCACAGGGGCAACGTGAGAAAGCATTTGTTCACAGAGAGGGTGGTGGACACATGGAATGGCCTTTCTGAGGAGGTTGTGGGGTTAAAACACGAAAACAATAGGGGATTTATTTATTTATTTATTTATTTCAGTTTAGGATTAATACCTTTGAGCCCAGGACTCGTTTTCAAAGGTTCCAGGTCATTGTTGAACAAACATTACAAATATAACAGTGTTTACAGAGAACAGAAAACAGTTACACAGACATTCAAATACCAAAGAAATCTTATATATCCAACTAAAGGTTGAAGAGGATAGGGTAAATAGGGTTCAGCCTTGTAATTCACTATTTAGTTGGTCAGTCTAGCCTAAGGAGGGGGTAGGGGGTCAGCCAGGGATGGCGTTGTCGTGGTGGAAGTGGTTTGTTAGCTGAGTGGGCCTCGTTCAGGGATGGGGGGTTGATTAGATAAAAAGTGGGGTGAAAGGGAAAGGGTTGAGTGGCTGAAATTCTGCTATATTAGTGCAGGCAAGCACAATTCTTTTTTGTGTTAAGAAGGGATCTGAGCCCAGATTTGAAGGTACTAATCTTTGGTGATTCTGTAAGGTTAGCAGGTAACTCATTGTACCATTTTGGTCCTTGGTACAGGATGGAGTTCTGGGTGAGTTTCATCCTTGTGAAGGGAATCACCAACCTGTCTGTAACCGTGCTTCTTGTTGATTTGGTGGAAACTGCCGACATAAAGAGGCAGCCCAGTGCAGGGGGGGAAGCCCAAGAAACACTTTTTTCAGAAGTAGGCAGGTTTGGTCTTGTGCTTTAAGATGGAGTGGGAGCCACCCAGTTTCGATGTAGACTGTACAGGTGTGGGTGTCCTGGGCAGCCCCTATGGCTAGTTGACAGGCCTTACTTAGTAGTGTGCTGACCCTGTTTAGGGCAGCTTTAGTGCCTGCCCCATAGATAGGCAGCCCATAATCTATGGAGGACATCACTGAACTACTGATGGCAAGTTTCAGAGCATCTGGTGTCATAGAGTGCCTATCGTGGTAGAAGACCCCAAGTTTTGTATTCGCTGACTTGACGACTGAGTCTATATGGCTGGAGAAGGTTAGTGTATCATCAAAGGTGATGCCCAAGTATTTGAACTTTGTTACTTGTTCCAGTGTTTCACCATTATGGTTCTGGATGAGCAAAGGCTGGTATTTCTTTTTGCTTTGGGAGGTAGAGAAGAGTAGACTTTTTGGTTTTTTATGGTTTAGTAGTAGTTTGTTTTGTGTGAACCAGGAGTCAAGCTTGAGGAAGCTGTCTTGGAGTTTGGTTGTGATGAAGTTGTGATCTTTCCCAGCAACCAATATCACTGCATCATCAGCATAGAGAATAGTGGGTGCTGTAAATGCAGATGGAGCAGAGTTGATGAAGAGGCTGAAAAGCAGTGGGCCAAGAATAGAGCCCTGTGGGACCCCTAGGGACAATTCCCTAGCAGATGATAGGGTGTCTCCAATTTTGACTCGTGACCTGTTTGTGAGGTACCTTCTGAACCACAGTACCATGTCCGGGGATAGACCTGTTGAATGGAGGCAGTTTAGGAGTAGTTTGTGGTTAACAGAGTCAAAGGCCTTCGTAAGGTCAGTGAAGACTGAGTCAACTGCCTCCCCATTGTCTAAGGCCATAAATCTAGGAAGAGTAATCAACAAGGGCGGTAAGTGTGGTCTGTTTTTTTCCGAACCCATGCTGCTGCTGTGGGCAAGGTTATATTTATCAAGATACTCTGTAAGCTGCTCTGAGACCATTCTTTCAAATGCTTTAGAGAAGGGTGGTAGAATGGATATTGGTCTGTAGTTGGACATTAGAGTTTTGTCCCTGGCTTTAAAGACAGGCATGACATTGGCTAACTTCCATAGTTTTGGAAACACCCCCATTCTTAGAAATGCATTAAACACCATTGAGAGGGGACCGGCCAATTCATTTAGGAGAAGACCCACAAGTTCATATCCACTAGATCAGCCCCCATCCTGGTCTTGCCAAGAACCCTCTTAATGTGCTTGGTGGTTTCGGACTTGGTGACCTGCTTAAAGTAGAATGGTGGTATTGCATCCTTTTAGGAGGTTAAGAGGGGTAATGGGGTGTTGTTGCCTGAGCTGATCTTTAAAGTAGTCAGCAGGGAGTACTCCAGATAGGTCTATGAAAGCATGGTTGAGCTAATTTGTGATATCAGTGGGTTCCTGTATGGGACCTTCCATTGTTACTAGTAGCTTGGGTGGGGACTTAGGAGTCTTTCCTGTTAGGGATTTGATGGAGTTCCAGAATTCCCTACCGGAGCCCCAGCTCATGCTTAAGATGTCCCTATAGTAGGAAGCTTTTGCCTGCTGAATGAGCTTGCTGCAGGTGTTTCTAGCTGCTCTGTAGGCAATGAGTGATGCAGGAGTTCCAGATGATTTTGCAATGTGCCAGAGATTGTCTCTATTCTTCATTAAACTGATCATGGGGTTAGTGAGCCATGGGTTGGAGGTACCCCTGACTTTCTTTGTGTAGCAAAAATATTACAAGTATGGTTGAAGTTCATTATGAAATAATTCAAGGCCTCATTGCCATCACTATCTGCTGCCAAAGGAGACCAGTCCAGTTGTGATAGGTACTGTTTGAAATGGTCAAGTAGCCCCGGCCTCAGGCAGTGATTTTTGGACACCTTAGGTGGATGTTTGGTGAAACTGTTTGTCCAGGTGCACTTCACTGGGGAGTGATCACTGAGGCTGTCAGGCAGGATGGTGACATCTGATATATGCTCTGGATGTGTGGAAAGAAGCCAGTCTCTAAGGGAGCTGCTCCCTGTTTTGCAGTTGATCCGAGTGTTATTGGTTACCGTCTGGGTTAAGAATAGGCTGGATATTAGATCCCTGGCTTTTGTTTCCTTCAGGGAGTGCCAGTTTATGTTAAAGTCACCTATAATGATCTTCTCCAAATTAGTACTGGACTGCTGCAGGTTGTCTGCAACTAGTTTTAGTCCGGTAGTTTGGTGCCCAGGTGGTATATATACTGTAGAGGGCAGCAGTGTTTTGTTCTGTTGACCTATGTTTAGCTTAAGATTCAGGATTTGGACCTCTTTTGTGTGTAGACTGGAGTCAAGGACCTGCACCTTCATTCCAAATTTGGTATAGACTAGGCATCCTCCCCCACGTTTAGTGGTTCTATCTTACCTGAAGGAATTGTATACGTCGAGGGAGACTGATGCATCCAGGATTTTCAGGGAAAGCCAGGTTTCCGTGAGTGCAATAATGTCTGGGTTAGTCTCCTGTACCCAAGTCAAGTACAGTCATCTGTAACCAAGCCAAGTACACATTCAAGAATGCATGTGACAGACATAAGACAATTCTGGTGGAGGTAGAAAGATGTAGGCTGTTAGTTAACTAGGATCTGCAGTTTATCCAATAAGTAGGGAAACGGGCAGACTAGGTGGGACAAGCAGTCCTTATCTGCCGTCAAAGTCTATGTTTCTATGTTTCAGAGCTCTAGTTTGAACAGCGGCTGAGTTTTAATCAAATTACTAAATTTTAAAAATTCTGTGAAATTCTGATGAAATTCAGTGAAATTTCACAGAATTTTGTGAAGTTTCGCTAAATTCCATGGATTCAAAATTTTCCCATCCCGCACAGCTCTATTGATTTGGCTATATTTTCCTCCATTTTCACCTTTGCACTCCTGCCTTCCCTGCCTCCCTTTGTTTTTCCTAGTAACTCTCCCTGAGCTGTTTTGTATTTTCTGAAGGCTTATTTTTTTCTCCTACTTTTTCCACTACTTCTGTAGAGAATCATAGCAGTTTCTTTTTCCTCTTGCCCTTGCTGACCTGCTTGACACAGAGTTTTGTAGCCTTTTTCAATTCCCTCTCTTATTGTAGCCCACTGTTCTATTCCCTTAGTTTCCATATTTCTGCCAGGGCATCCCTGAGGCATTCTCCCATTTTCATGAAATTGGCCCTCCTGAAGTCAAGGACCCTCATCCTTGTGTGATTTGATTCTGGTCCTGTTTTTTTGTTAAACCACACTGTCTGGTGATCATTGATCCCCAGGTGGTTCCCCACTGTGATGTCAGTAATGCTGTCCCCATTTGTCAGTATTAGATCCAGCAATGCCCCTCATGAGTGGGTGCCTTAACCAGTTGCCTGAGGAACGCTTCCTGCAGAGAGTTCAGAATGTCCCTGTTTCTGGTTGTTGCTGCAGCGGGGAGGCTCCAATTTACATTTGGCAGATTGAAGTCCACTACTAGTAACATCCATCCCATGTGAGCCATCTTATGTATAGTTTCTAACATTTCCTTATCCATTCCCCCCCGATGGAGGCCTGTAGACCACCCCATGTGAAGAACTGCCCCTTTCCTCTTTTCCAGAGTAACCAACAGCACTTCTGCACCCTCCTTTCTCTCCTGTATTTCTATAGCCTTTATGTTGTTTCTCACGTAAAGAGCCTCTCCTCCCCCTTTTCTTTCTACCCTTTTTTTCTAAATTGATTATATCCTGGTATAGCCACATCCCAGTTCGGGTTTTCATTGATCCAGGTTTCTGTAATGGCTACTAAGTTCAGGTAAGCTTCTGACGTGGTGGCCTCTAAGTTTGCTATTTTACTGCCCAGACTGTGAGCGTTAGCACACATGGCTCTCCAGATGATGTTATCACTTTCTCTCCTATTTGCCCTTTGCCCTCCTTTACCATTTTTCCCCTTTTTCTCAGCTTTAAACTTGTCCTCTACTTCTCAGATTACATTTTTATTTGATTCCTTCTGGGGTTTCACTCCCTCAGGACTTCCATAGTTAGCCTCTGGAACTCTTTGGGGGTGGGGAGTAGTTTCTGTCTCCCAGTCATAGTCCGCCATTCCCTTTGGCTAGTTTAAATGCTTGCCAGTGTAGCATTTAAAATAACATGTTGCTCTGGTGTCTAGTGGCACTCCCCCACCCTATGATAACAGTTCCATTAGTTTTATAATGTTTCCCTGGTGTCTAGTGGTGCGCCACCCTCTGATCACCATCCCCTTGCTTTTATAATGTTTCTCTGTTGTCTAGTGGCACCCCCACCCCATGGTCACCATTCCTGTAATGTTTTTAGCTTTCCTTGGTGTCTAGTGGCACCCCCATGCTCCAATTGCCATCCCCATAATGTTTTTGTATTTCCCTGCAACAGGGTGGGACAAATAGGGTCATCAGGTCGCCAAATGCAACCTGGCTAAACATTTTGGCCACCAGATTTGTGTAAAAACTCACCATTCTGGTGAGTACTAAGCCGCATCACTGGCACGCATGCGCGGTAGCTCAGCACCCCCTCAGCTGAGCTGCCGTCATCGTGCATGTGCGGGATCATCTTTTCCGGGAGGGAGCCAGAGGAGGAGTTGGGACTCGAGTCTGGAAGACCATCAGGCTTCAGCGAGTCTGCGCAGCACAGTACTCATCAAGAGGTGAGCAGTTGGGACTGTTGGGTGCTCACGTGGGTGGGGGAGTCAGGAGGAGGGGAAAGGATTCACTCGTGCCTTCGCCATTGATTTCAGGCGGTGAGCGGGTGAGGGAGACTTGTATGTGGGCTCTGTCTCAGCAGAGAATAACTTTGCCGTGAAGTTGTTCAACAGCCCTTTTAAGGGCTCAGTAAATAAAAACTACCAGACCAGTACTGTTTTTGGAGCCTTGTGTCCTCCATCCTGTTTCTGTAGTATAAAAAGAGCAGCGTGATCTTTTCTCAGTTTGGGACGATTGCTGACTAGGGGAGGGGCTGTGCTAGGTCCTGTTGTGGGATTGGAGAAGCCCTGAATTACTTCAAAGTGGCAAATTGGGTGGGTAAATAAATATTTTCTTAATTTGCAATTGCTGCAGCTCAGCAGGTAGCACATTAGTCACTGTGCTGACTGCTGAGTGAGTCTGACAACTGGGGGAAGGGAGGGGGACGACAGAGACCCTGCTTTGTGGACGTGTGGTGGTACGGGGGAGCTGTGAGCTGTAATCTGTATCTGATTTTGCTGTTCATTCTTTTTTGGGTGGGACTGGGGCTCTTGGGCCCAAAACTGAAAAAAATACAAGCTACAATAATTTAAAGTCCAGAGTCCAGACTACCACTGTTGTGTGCATATTAGTGGTTGTTTGTGTCAGGTTTTTTTGGGGGGGCCAAACAAAAAAAAAAATTAGACCTTGCCACAATTAATGAAAAGTCCATACTAGTGCTGCTGCTACCTGTGTGCATATTATTGACTGTGTCTTTTGTTGTTTGGCTATCTACCTGTCTCGTCCAGTCCTCTTGAGGTTGTGTCAGGCGTTTTTGAGGGGACCAATTTAAAAGAAAAAAATTAAAGCTTGCCACAATTAATGAAAAAGGCATAGCTATTATAACCTGTGTACAAGCTTATTAGTGATAGCCTCTGGTTGTGTACTACAAATATCAGTCCATCTCAGACAAGTCCATCAGTCTCACTCTGACCACTCACAGTCACGGCTACAGCCAGTCCTCCTGGTTGTGTCAGGCTCAGAAAGGCATCCAAAATCTGTCTGCTGCTGTGCTGCTGCCATTACCGGCATCCACTCGTTGTTTTTCATACTGTTTTGGGATTGGAGTAATAAAAATGTCTGGAAAAAAGAAACAAAAACAACAACCTAATTTGTTTTCCTTTGGCTTTATTAAACCCAGTGTATGTGCTGTGGAAGAATTACATAACAAAACCATTCAAGTCATCAGTGACACTGACAGTAACATTGTCGATGTTGCTGCTGAGGAGAAACATGTGAAATTAAATCCTCCAGTTGGTAACGCTGCTGCTGCTGTTTGTTCTTCTATTTCTGGAGGAAGGGGCAGCCAGGGTGACGGCCGCGACTCCAACCATATTGACAGACCATCAGTAATGGTTACTGATATTGTTCAGGTTCCTAGTGTTTCTGCTACTTCTAGTAGTGTTTCTGTTGCAGATAGTTCATCTTCCTCAAGCTCTCTGCCCAGAATAAATCCTACCAACAGGCAAAAAGATTCAGTGAAATGCAAATTCAGGGTTGAATGGTTGCAGGAATTTGACTGGCTTCAGTATGAGAAGCAAAGCAACACTATGAGTTGCAAGGTGCGTAGGAAGCAACCCCATCTGGCAGATCATACATCTGTGTTTTTTGTTGGTAGCAGTACTTTTAAAATGGAGTCTATAAAAATTCATGATGCAAGCAGTTCCCATGTAAAATGCATTCTGGCTGAAAGGGCTCAAAGGGCACCTGAATCCACACCTATGACTTTTTGTTTTCAAAAGATGAATGTTGCAATGAGAGAATCCATGCGGTGCCTTTTTAATGTTGCCTACTTTCTGGCTTCAAGGGACAGGCCATTTTGGGACTTTCTGTTTCATACCTCACTGTTATGCAAATGTAATATAAAAGTGATTGAACAATACACAAATCACAAGAGGTGCAGCGAGTTTGTGCATCATATTGCAGTAATACGCACAAATACAACTTAGATAAAAAAATCTCCTGCTGTTGGACTGTTAATAGACGGAAGCACTGACAGAAGTGTGAGGGAATTTGTGAATGTGTTCATCAGTTATGTTGGTGAAGATGGTACTCCAAATACCTCCTTTATTGGTACCGAGCTACTAGGGAAAGCAGATGCTGATGGATACATTGCAGCATTAGATTCACTCTTTAACAAACTTAACATCCGCTTGTGGAAAACTCTTCCATGGATTTCTGGGATGGCCACTGATGGTGCATCAGTCGTGCGAGGTCAACGTGGCGGAGTCACGGCAAAGTTACAAACAGTGGCCTGCCTTGGTTAATTGCTACACACTGCATTGCACATCTCTTACAACTGGCCATTCTGGATGCCCCAAAACATATGCCAGAAGTTCACGAAAATGAAAATGGCTTGCGGGCCCTGTATTCATTTTATCATTCTTCTCACCGAAGAATGAGAGCCTTGGAGGAGGCTGCTAACACCCTTTTCATTGAATTGAAAAAAACTGGTCAGCATTTTCACAGTGCGCTGGGTCAGTTCGCACCACAGTGCTGTGTCAGCTCTTCTCCACAACCTGCCGGCAATAATTGCACACTTAGAGAATACTGCAACACAGCACAGTGGGACTCCTGATGCAGACAGCGCTAAAGGACATTTGAACTTTGTAAAAAACAAAAAAAAAATGTGGTTCTTGGCCTTTCAACAAGATTATCTATCTATTCTTGGAAGGCTTTCTCAAAATGTCCAAAAAGAGGGTCTTCTTCTTACTCAGGTATAGCCACGGGTGGAGAGCTGCATTTTGGAGCTCATGAAGTTGAAGACCAATGCGGGCCCTGCTGAGGCACAGTTTTTTAGAGTATGCCAGTTCGGGAGGGCAGTCTCCTTACTGGTGGTATGGATGACAGCAGCACTCCTCAAGCTCCTCCACCAGGCATGACTGAAAATGCTAGTGAACATCATGTAGTACAGAAAAGTAGGAATAAAAGGCAAAAAAGAACCAGGCAGGCCACTGCTTCAGACCAAGCAGCCAAGGAGATTGTTTCCAGTGAAAATGCCCGCACACTGATCAAGGAGAAAATATGCAACAGTGTGGTTGGATTCTTATGTGACAAATTTGAGCCCATGTGGCAGTCAGAAGACTACAAATGATTTTCAATATTTGACACAACTGTTTGGCCTTCTCCTGATGACCCTCTCTTTCTAAATTTTGGTCAGGAATCCATCACAGGGCTTTGCCAAATGTACATGCCATTCCTGAAAAAGCAATATGGTTCAGGGCAACTTTTATCTGATCCAAAGTTGGAGGATGCTGAACTTGAATGAGAAATTACACAAAAAGTTTTGGAAGAGTGGCAAGATTTCAAAAATGCTGTAAAAAATCAAAATACGGAGCATGTATTAAGAAAGGTTCACCAAAATTTAGAGAGATTTGGTCTGTTACGGTTGTTGATCACAATTTTTCAGGTAATGCCAGTGAGTACAGCTGCTTGCGAAAGGGGATTTAGTGCTCATAATAGGATTAAAACAATATCTCGTAGCAATCTTATTGATAGCACTATGGACGATTTGCTGATGATCAGTTTAAATGGACCAACAATAGCGGACTTTAATCCAGACCCATCAATTGATCACTAGTACTCATAAACACCAGGATATCGGCATCTTTCTGGGCATAAAGTCACACATCCAGAATCAGATGTAATGGACTTGGAAGCAGAAATAGATGAGGAGTCAGAGTCGGACTCGAGGAATTGAGTTCAAAGGACACAGACAGTGGTTGCATTGGAGTGGGATGTGGGAGGTGGACCGATTTTGAAGAAGACAGTAACAGCAATATAAATACTGCTATCAATCTGTCAGCTATAGTTTTTAGGAAGCATTTAAAACTTATTTTCTGCCCTTGCCCTCAAAATCTAATTTTAGTGATGATGACCCTACAGTGGTGGATTGGGGATGATAACAGCATAGCAGCAGGCAGCAGCACATGTCTGGCCATGTCATGAAAAAAAAAGTCACAAAAAAAGTAGCTCCCCCCAAAAAAAAGAACACACAAGACATTAAGAGAATCTCAACATCTGAAAGGTTTTATTGGTTTATTTAGCAAGTCAACAACAACAAAAAAACACAGTGTACACTTAGCACTAGGAGAGAACTTGTTTTCACTTGTAAATCAGCAGGTTCTGGTCAGTCAGTTAGACAGGCAGGACTTTCAATTTGTACTTTATAAATTCTCCCTCCTGTGTATACTTGATGCTGTTCTGGCAGGCTAATTCTCATCAGGATCTCTGGTAAACAGGTTCCCAAATGTAGGTTAATAGACAATTCCTCATCTGAAATGCAAGTTAAAAAAATGGCTACCATATTTTATAGGCTAGCGGCAGTAAAAAAATTGGCCACCTAAAAATATTTTTGGCCACCAGATTTTGAGGTATGGTGGCCAAACTGGCCACCAGGTCAAAAAGTGATTTGTCCCACCCTGCCCTGTAATGTCTTTGTTCTTTTCCTGGTGTTTAGTGGCACCCCCCAACCTCCGGTCGCCATTCCTGTAATGTTTTTGGCTTTCCTTGGTGTCTAGTGGCACCCCTCACCCTCTGATTCCTGTCCCTGTAATGTTTTTGTCTTTCCCTGGTGTCTAGTGGCACCCCCCACCTTCCGGTCACCATTCCTGTAATGTTTTTGTCTTTCCCTGGTGTCTAAACATAGCCATTTTTCCACACCACCTCATAAACGTGACGTGTCATTTTTTAATCCTGGATGAGATGTGTTTTCGCACTTCTGGTGCAAAATTACGTTTCCGCCAGTATACTATAGAAAGTACATGTGGTGTTTATAAGGCAATCATAAAATGAGTATCTTGAAAAGTTGGGGTCTAAACTGAAAGATGTAAATCTATCTATCTATCTATCTATATATATATATATATATATATATATATATATATATATATAGTATGGTAGCACAGTAGTGCTACCATAGTTAGTTGAGAGCACTTTTAAGGTTAAAGGGTCAAATTTGCACCTTAATAACTTTGCCACCATTCAATGGATTTGCCTGAAATTTGGTATACACAATTGGGCATGGTAGATCTTGGGATCTGCCAAGTCGGAAATACGGCTGTGGAGTTATTAAGCGACAACCAATTGTGCAATTATGCTTTTTTGCGATTTCTTTGCTCTCGCCTACAGGTCACACGGTTTGTGCAACCAGTCCGAAAACTTCAGGGAATGTGCGGCTAGGGTCCCCGATGTGCGTTTTCAAAATTTCGTGAAAAAATATTAAACAGTTCAAAAGTTATTCAAAAAACAAGTTCCCATTATAAGTCAATGGGAAAAGTTAACAAAAAGTTCGAAAGTGTCGTAAATGCACTTTTTAGTGTCGCAAATGGCCCTAGTAGTGTCGCAAATCCGCCATTTTGTTTTCAGTTGGTGATCAGAAAAATGCTTGGCATTTAAATGTGGGACCCTCTAGGGACACAATTCTTTCTGTGTTCACCTAGTCGGACCCTGAGAATGCTAGCCATGTCTTTATTTTGGGGTTTAACACCGCAGAAATATGTTTTTCAAATTTCTGGAAACAGTAGTGTCGCAAAGTAGTGTCGCACACATGACACTTTCATAAATTTTTGCGAAAAGAGTCATAAATTGCGACACTACTTTACAGGCTATGACCAAAATGACAGGAATTCTTTGCCATCCTGCTGCAAACAAACAGTTTGGTCTTTTGGGCTGAAATTTGGAGAGAAGGCAGCCAACATCTCACAGATGTGCCTTTTGGTGGTTTGGTGAAAAAATATTGCACGGCTGCCAAGTTATGGTTCTCCAAAGTTGACATTTTTTCCCATAGACTAACATGGTGGCGTCTGCCGCGCCTTTCAGGGCTCGTATCTCGGAAACGGTGCGAGATATGGAATTTTCCTCTCAACAATGGGTAGCCTATGGCTATGCATTTAGCAAAACGCCAGCAGGAAAATCATGAATCATGGGAAATTGTTTTTTTCCTATGTCATACGGTTCCTGAGATATAAGCAATTTAGTATTCCAACAGCTAATTTTCTGCTCTGAGGCCCATTATTATGCATACATTCTTTGTATACACTGTGTTTCTCTATGCAGCTGTTGGGAAAAACCAGGGTGTGCTCTTCCGTTACTGTTACAGTTACAGTTACCCTTACCACTTGTGTTTCCGTACATGTTTGCGTTACCGTTCCCGTGTACACCACCGTGTGCATTATGCTTTGCATTCTCTTTTGCATACTCGCTTGCATTCGCATTTCCATTTCTGTTTCCTTTGCTGTTATTTCTGTTGTTAACGTTACTGTTTTCACTTCCAGTTGCTGTACTGTGACCACGCATGTCACGGTTTGCATTTTCATACGCGCTTGCATTTCCTTTTGTGTTGCTGCTTCCTTTGGCTTTATTGTTGCTGTTACCGCTACCATTTACATTTACAATTGAGGTAACGTGACCATGTGCATTACGGTTTGCATTTCTGTTGTGCTTCCTTTCCCATTTCTGTTTCCTTTTGCATTATACTTCATGTTAACTCTACCATTTGCATTTACAATTGTACTACCGTGCCTGTGCATGTTATGGTTTGCATTTTCGTGTGTACTTGCATTCACGTTTCTGTTTCTGTTCCCTTTGGCATTCTTTTTGCTGTAACACTTAACATTTGCATTTAAAATACTGGTGCCATCACTGTTCGCATTACCAGCTGCATTTTCGTATGCGCTTGAGTGTCTGTTTGCATCACTGTTCGCTTCAACATCACTTTGCGCTTGCGTTTCTTTTAACATTTGCTTTACCATTTACATTTACGTTACCATGTGCGCAACTGTTGGTGCTTGTGTTTGCATTCTGTTCCTGTTACTATGTGACAAGACATCATGTGGTGGGGGTGCGGGCCCGCCACCGTATTACATTCACTATTTATCATCCTCATTCTCAAAAAGAAGGGAAATTAGAAGCAAAAAACTCCATTTAATGCATCAGATAGGGTTGTTCCACAGCAACAAAAGTGAGGAAATTCAGTGTTAGGGTTGAAAACCCCCCTTGGACCCCCCAGCCCACCCCTCCAACTGGCATCAGGGTGCGCGTTGGGGTCGTTGGTCCTAACTCTCACCCCATTCTCCTATACCTCAGCTTATTTACACATATGATGGGGTGAGAGTTAGGGCTGACTACCCCAACACGCACCCTGACGCTGGTTGGGGAGGTGGGCTGGGGGGGTCCAAGGGGGGTTTTCAACTCTAACACCAAATTTCCTCACTTTTGTCACTGTGGAACAACCCTAACTAATGAAATAAACAGAGTTTTTTGCCATATATATATATATATATATATTTATTGTTTTTTTACAGTTAATCTTTTTATTGAGTTTATATGGTTTCTATTCCAGCAATACATACATATCTTGTAACAGGTATAAAGGTTTTATACATCTAACACTGGCATGCAGTTATGTTCAATACAAAGGTAACTTATACATAGTTGGTGTAAATGCCATGCTTAGATTTGGCACTTTATACTTATATTATGTACAGCCTGGCCTAAATGGTGCTACAAACACTTATACAGCTACCCCCTCCCCGAACTGTCTAGGGACATGAAGAATTGCGGATGAACTGGGGGAAGGGGCCTACAGCATAGTAAACATTTCTGAGTGCTGCAGAAGCATAGAAAAGGCAGGAAAACATAGCCTACCTCTTGTCATCTTCACTTCTTCAGTGCACCCTTGGTCTCTTCTCCAGATGGCTGAATTCACCCCCAAACCTCTACTGCCAGAACCAGGCACCTTTGTTGATCTGCAGCCATGGCTCCCACTTGGCTCCCGAGCCTTCTAATCCTGGTGTAAACTGCTGGAAACCTTCCAGAAATACAAACCCATGGCAAATAAAATTTGAGGGTTTTATATTTCATTTATCCCCTTTAACTTAACACAAAATCACCATTCAGTCATTTTCCAGAACAGCTCTTTATTTTCACCTGTGCCCCAAATGATGTCAGAGACACAGGGGTACCTTCTTACACAAAAATAAAGCAGCTCCATGGGGCTATAAACCTTTTTTACAAGCTCACCCAGCTGGAATTCTCCAGCAGAAGAAAGGTGTTAAACAGGCAGTATCTGCAAGGCTATCATTTCCTTTGGAAGCTCATCTGATTTATCTAAGCAGATCCTTAAAGAATCATCAGACTCCTCTCCTGCTGGTGCTGGTAAGCCACCCTTTCACTCTGGTTACTTTTTTCTCCCATGTCTCTTTCCTCTGCACTTTTTGGCAAGCCCTGTTTCCATATGGAGACGTGAACAGCTTCTTCCACTTGGCCCCTGCACCCAGCCTGACTCCTACAGGGGTCCCAGGATTTCTCTCCATGAACCAGGCCCTGTAACCCTTCTTTGAGCCTGCCTTAATACTTTGGAGCAACCCCCACCAGCTCTGCAACCCCTCCAGTTCTTTTGATCCTGCATCCACTGGTGCTGTAACCCTTAGAGCCTAAAAGTCAGCTTATAAATGGTTGTCCCAGGGCCTGCCCCAAATATGGGCTTGGCAGACCCACAAATGTATCCATGCCACAGCCCCAGTGCCCATTATTACCACTTGAACTGCCCTGCCATGAGAGGAACCTGGGCCCTGCCACCACACTGGCCTTCTGAGCAGCTCAAGCCCTTGCTGGCTTCTTTGGCATCCACTCATCTCTTGCTGTGCCCCTACGATGACCACTTGGGAAAATGGCCCCAACCTCCTCTCTGCATCCCTTCAAATGTATCATGGTCTTGAATTAAGCTCCTTGCCAGGAACAGCCCTCCAAGGCCTGTCCTAAGACCTGTGGCCCACCTGGCTCTTGAAAGGCTGGTGCCCCAGGACCTGCCCTTCCAAGTAGGCCTCATTGGTGGTGGAAGGATGCTCCTGTACTCCCTCTGTGCCTGAGCCACCCTGCCACACTGGGTATGGGAGGAGGACCTCTGCCACTGGCCCCTCCCTTATGGGAGCCCTACCATGGCTCTCACAGCCCTAGTAGTCCACACCACACCTGCACGGGATCTAAGAAGTTTCTCTATGCCTTACCATCTCCCTACTATCCAGGCCTCCTCCATCCCAGTGACACAGTACTAACTAGCTGATCATCCTCCTTTGGAGCACCCATCCCTTTTCTCCAATGCCACTTTACTGCATCAAGCCATCCCTGACTACTCACTTTGTGGGGGGGTTCCCCTCAGGTCTAACCCAGCCCATTGAGCTCCCTCCTTGCCTGCCTCTTCTACTCCTCCTGCCAACCCTCCAGCCTCAGGCCTACTGCCTAAGCCTGGAAAAGCCCAGAACTTCCTGTTCCAACCTTATTTACATCCCTTCAACCTGTTCTCTGCTGCCACCTTCAGGCATCCAGCAGGAACTGACCCCCAGAGCACTAATAAATCCCTGAGCTCTGGCGGGGTAGAAGGTGGAAGGGGTCCCTAAAGGGAGCATAAGCCCTTCTCAAAATAGAGGGGGCTTACATTTATTTTGGAGTCAGGTAACAAGAAAAATGGTGGGGGATATATTTTTCATAAATGTGCCTGTTAGTCTGGTCATACTGAATTAGGATGCTATCTCATGGAGGTCATAACAGGTCTTTGTTGTTGGCTGTTTTCCTGAAAGTGGGGTTAGCATCTATAAATCGGAGATAGGGGCCCCAAATGTTTTCATAGCTTTGAATGGTTTTCAGGGAAAATTGGGATAAGCTCATGTAAGTGGCCATTATTCCTATGGAGGTCAGCCACTCCTGAATTTTTGGGACATCCATAGTTCTCCATCTGCAGAGCAGCAGTTGTTTTGCTTCGATCATGGCTATCATAAGCCATTGGTTAACACAGGGGTGGAGCTGAGTTCTGGCTGAGGGCAGGTCTAATAGCACCAATGTTGGAGAGAGGGGAATGGTGAACCCCAGAATTTTTATCCAGTATTGGAGCACTTGATGCCAATATGGACTTATAGTTGTGTAGCTCCATATTATGTGAAGGAGATCAGCCCCTGGAGAATTACATCTCCAGCATCTATCATATAAAAATACCACCAACAGCTTAATCTGGTTCAATGTCAGTTGGCAGCTATCTGTATCCCTCTCCCCTGGGATGAGGCTGAAAATAGGCAGAATGGCCAAGTACTCCTTTCCCGGTCAACAAAAACAAAACTAAATAAATAGAAGGCCCATTTTCTTAAGTTGAATTGGGGTTTGGTACCAGTGGTGAAAAATATTATTTTGTATCAGAAGGCTACACTGGCCTATACTGTACATGCCTTTTGCGTGAACCTCCAGCATTGGAGCCATTCCTCATCAGTAATGGTGATCTGAAGTAAGTGCTGCCATATTTGTTTGGGAATGACGGAGGGGTTGAGGCAGTATCTCTTATGCTCTTATATGTATATCGTTCCAGCCACACCTTTTAGTTTTTTACCCCATGCTTACATGGGAAGTCTAGTATGTTTTGCAGAAAGACTATTGTTAGTACAGGTGGAACAGACACATTTGACCCCTTGCTACCGTGTATAAGTTCCTTATCTGGAGGTATGTCCAAAAACTGGAGTATGGTAAGTTATATCTGAGTTGAAACGATTAGAAGGATTCCATATGATTAAGATCTGGGGTCAGAAAGTACCAGATGAAATGAATTTGCTATATCTTCCAATCTTTCCAGCTTACTTTTCTATGACCTATACAAAGAAAAGAGTTATTCCACAGGGCTGTGTTAGGCCACAGGCTATAGCAACAGTTGAAGGTGGTACCCACTTTTTCTAAGCGATATGAGCATCTCTTTTTATGAGCCATTTTTGGTATTTCTTTGAGAGGGGGCAGCCTAGATATATAGAGGGATGCATTTCATCCAAAAGTGCAGTCTCTGTACCAGTCCATGCTGGTGAAGCAGGACCAGAGTGCCTGAACAGCTGGCTAGCTTTAGCCATTGTGAATGCATAGTAGTAATGAAGAAAGTGAGGAAGGCCCCAACCACCCCTGTTTTGCTCTGCTGTATCTCCTGGACTTGCCCTCCCAAAGGAAACTTCCTAAGAGGGAGTTACATTTCTGAAACCATTAATGGTGAATTGGTATTGGGAGCTGAGCAAAGATATTAAATATTTTTGGGGCAGCCTGTATTTGTATTGCATTCATTTTCCCAACTGGTGATAGATGTAGATGACGACATCTGTTTCCTCCTGCAATTTTGTCATTAAGGGATGTAAGCTATCGTAGACCATGTTGCTGATATCTGGGGTAATTTTGATCCCCAAATATTTGATCCCCTTAGGCGCCCATGCTAGACCAAAATGCTGTATCAGCTCTGAGGTGGTGTTAGCATTTAAGGGGAAATGATTCGATTTGCTTAAAGGTATACACAGGCCTGATATTTTCACAAAGTAATGTAGGAGTGATACTAAGTGTGGGACACCTTTTGTAACATCCTTTGTTAGGGCTAAACAGTCAGCTGGGTATAAGTTGGTGCTGTATTCATTGTGCCCTGTTTTGATACCTTCCACGTGCGGGTGATTTCGAATACCAGTGGCCAGGGGATAAATGGCGATGACAAAGAGCAGAGGAGAGAGTGGATAGCCCTATCTATTCCCTCTGAATAGTGAGAAGTGTTGTGATAGGGCACTGCTGGTGAGTAAACATGCAGTGAGCTTGTTGTGCAGGGTTTGAATCCAGGTGGCAAAGTTCAGGCCAAATTTCAAATGCTGTAGGACAGTGTGCAAAAATCCCCATGCGACGGAATCAAAAGCCTTCTCAAAATCTGCGGCAATTGCTGTAGCTGGAGAGGGAATATCAGCAATGGCCTGTATTAGAGATGTGAGAGCTCTTAAGTGATCAGAGCTGATTCTGCCCTTTACAAACCCCACTTGGTCTAGATATATTAGGTATGGTAGGATATGCTCCAGGCACAAGGTGAGTATTTTAGCGATAATTTTGGCATCTTAATTAATTAATGAGATGGGTATGTAACTCTGTGGCAACACTGGAGCCTTGCCTTCTTTGGGTAAGACTGTAATATGGCTTTCCAAAGCATTGCAGAAAGAATGTTATGGACATGTGATACCATGATCATGTGCAGCAGGTGTTGTGAAAAAGTCTCCTGCAGTAAGTGATAAAAATCCGCAGGAAAGCTGTCACTACCTGGAGCTTTATGTGGTGCTAAAGATTTGATAGCTTGTGTGACTTCTTTAATCATGAATGGGGCCTCAAGACTAGCTCTTTGGTGTTCGGCTACTTTAGGAAGATTAAGACTGGCAACGAAGGAGGCAAATTTCTGTGAATCAGAAGCATTTTGGGAGCTATATAAGGAATAGTACAAGTCCATCGTTATGTTATCGATGGCTCTAAGTGTTGTGTGGATCTGTTCCTTAGCATCTTTGAATTTGATATGTATCTCTCTGCTTGTTGTTTGCTTAGATGATACGCTAAGAATGTAGTAGCTTTCTCTCCATTAGCCTAGTAATTGTACTTTGTTCTATTTATCTGTAACTCAGATTTCCTAGTGGCCAGAATGTTGAGTTGTATCCTGAGGGCTGTAATTTCTGCAATCAAAGTTTTCGACCACAACATTTGAGGGTTAGTTTTGTATGCTTCCTCTTTGTTTTTAGGTACTGTCTCTAATCTACTGCATTCCTTGTTGTGTTGCCGTCATCTATGTGTGGTGTAACTAATAATTTTTCCCCTAATTGTGGCCTTGAATGCATCCCAAATTATTGCTGCTGTGGTGACCCCTGGGGGATTAAGTTTGAAATATGCTGTGGCTTCTTTAATGAGCCAGTTTTTACGTCTGCAGTGGGCGGAGCCTGCAGACATTTTGCATCAGAAAAGGACCTACGTCATATTTTCTGTCCGTGAAACTGTTTTTCCTCCGCCTGACCCTCCCCCAAGAAGCAATCCACCCATGTTGCCCCTATGGACTGCAGCACTGCACTATATCACAGTGGGCATTTATTTTTCTTATGGGCATTTTTTTTTGTACATTTCTGCATCCCTGCCATTTCTGTCCCCTCCCCACATATGCTATTAAAATGACACAACCTTACTAATTATCTCCCGACTTAACCGATGGCTTCCAGTACATGCCAGGAATGGCAAACACAACTTCAGTTCTGAAGTAAAAAATCGGATGCAGATCCAGAGAGGGCAGATCTTTTACAGTTCCTATAGGCAGCACTGGCAATAGAAAGGCAGTGGAAAAGTCCAACACCATCTGTAGTCTTCATGAACTGTTAGTGTTTCAGTTCTAAAACAATTAGGAGAGCATTATAACAATGCATCTGTGATTTAGGAAACCGGAGAGTCCCCAAACTTGAAAGCTGGAGATCTAGGGTCTTCCCCTTGGATCCAAGCCAGCCTCTGCATCTTCCTGCTCCCAGGCTCCTGCAGAAAAGTGTGGGGGTCAATTAACCCCTCGTGATCCCATGCTCTCATCCTTAATTATCTGAAGTATTACCGATCAGTCCCTTCGTGCTGCAGAGTTAACAATTACCCCTGTGTGAATGCTCTGAGCCCAGGTGCTTGCCTGCCTAACAAGTCACACATCCGCACTGCTGCTGTTACTGGCACTGCACAGTAAAACCTCTTAATCAGGTCTGAAATTTGACCAGATCAGAGCAAGTGAAAGTTCTTCTTTGTCAGTGCTTCAAAGAAGAAATTCCCTAGTCACTGGCAGTCTGGCAAGAACAGTAGCACAGTTGAAAGAGATTGGTTGGGGAAGGTCTGTCCTGATGTGCAGAGATCGTACAAACCTCCAGCTGTCAGTTCCATGTTAAGAGAGACAACCCTTTTTTAAAACCTCTTAAAATTGCTGTCCTACGTGCCCAAGGTGCAGCAAAGCCGACAGCTTGCTCTACGCACAGGCGTTCTCAAAGAGTTTCTTATCTTATATAAGAAGCACCCCCCAAGAAAGCCAAGTACAAGATGAGCCATGGCACAGTGACCTTCTCAGGAGGACAAAGTGAAAACTAAAGAAACAACTCTTTGCTGCATTAACTTTAGCTGAACTTGCCATCTCTTTCCTTTTAAAATAGGAACCCGTACTATACACTATAACAGAGGAATCAATCAATCAATCAAAATCTTTATTTATCCAGGTGAACATCATTGAGCAGAGCTCTTTTACAAGATGGACCTGGTTAGAACAGGGTCGGGTAACATCAGGGACAGTGGTTTACCGTGATTGAGAAAAGGCAAATTCCATTTTGCAGATTGACAAAACCGGTATTGTCACCGGTGTCTGCAAGTCCAAAATCAGTTTTTACCGGTGTTGGCTTTGTAACCTGTATTTAACCATTTTTTCACTCTGTTAGCATGCATTTTCACATTTCTACATCTGCTGTTGCATATCTGCACTTGTAGCTATCAAGTTATTTTAGAAGCTACAGTTTGTCAAGGCAGCAGGCGCACTACATCCCCTATCCCTCCTGTATAATGACAAGACCACTAATGGCCCCTATCCTTCTAACGCAATGGGAACAGCAGTACTGTGGACCCCTCCCTCTGGTCTGATTGGCAGCAGCCCTGCAGCCCCCATCCCTAAAGTGTGATGGCAGGAGCAGCACTGTGGCCCTCCTCCCTCCTGTGCAATGGCAGCAGCACTGTGGCCTCCATCCTTCCGGTGTGTTGTCAGTAACATGGTGGTAAAGCTCTGCAGCCCACAGCCCTCAGGTGTGACAATACAGAATATTAGATTGCAGGACACTTGGATAAATTAAAAGGAACTAGCCATTAGAGACTGCCACCCATCACCACACAATGCAGACTAAGTTACCGCCTACATGACCTTTCTCGTAAGTTCTCATCCCAAGAAATGTTAATGAAGTCAATAAAAGCAAGTATACCATTTCAAGAAAGGTAGTTTATAAAGAGTGCAAATATTGCAAATCAAAAACAATATACAACAGTTGAAAAATGTGAACAAAAACAAAATCTAAATGAAAATGTGCAGAATGTAGAAAAGTGAAAATATGTATTGAAACACAAGTGAACTAAAACCTAAATACAAATACTCGAAGTGTCAAATGTGCAAAGGTACAATAACTGTGGAAAACTGTGCATAAACAAAACCTAAATGAAAATGTGCAAAATGTGCAATACAGTATGACAAAATATACAGTGAAAAAATGAACTAAAACAAAATATAAATACACACACACACACACACACACACACACACACACGACAAGGAATATGGAAAAAATAACAATGTTATTGAAAGTGTTTACACCCTATAACTAAAAAATGTGCAAAATGCCTGTAGAAAATGTCCACCAATCTAATCCTTTGATTTATTGTACATAAGCTGGGATAGTAATCTCATATTGTCTACTAGCAGGTTACGTCTTTGGTCTGTGTGGATCTGTCCGTAGACCGAGAAAGATCTCTCCACATCGGCACTCGACACAGGTATCCAAATGGCTTGCAGAGCAGCTTTGGCCAGTACTGGTAATTGTGGCTGCACTGAAATCCAGTACTGGCCAACATTAAAGTCCATTCTGTCTGGAAGCTCTCCTATGTCTTGCCCAACATACATCTCCCAGTCCTTTTGTAGTGCAATTTGGTTGTGCAGTTCAAATACACCAATGTCACTGGAGTAGTGTGTGAAGTCCCTACTCAATTTAGGAAGGTTGTAGGGGTTCAAAATATGGCAGGCTTTCAAGAACCCTATGGCTGGGTTTGTTTCCATGTGTTTTGCCATTTTGTTTAGGGCTACTCCAAATGCTTTTTGGAAAATTGCAATCTGCTCCTGCTTAACCCGTGGCCTAAGAGTAGCTAAGTATTCATCTGTCCTTTCTCCAAATGCTTCAGTTTTTGATACACCAATCTGAAACCTCTGTTTTATTCCATGTAGTGCATCGAATACAGAAACAGCCAAGGGTTTGTCTTTCCTTTGTAGAAGTTCTATTGTGCTGATGAGATCATTGCAGTTTTCAGCGATGAAGGTTGTGTGAATCTGTAGCTCTGTAAACCAGTCTTGGAAAAGTTTTCTCAATGAATTCATGGAGTTGCAATCACTTGCTTCCTCCTGGAAGAAGTCTCTTAAGTGCTGAAGATAAAGTGAATGGTACTTAACGGTTTCAAACCAAGTGTTCCAACGGGTTAAGACAGGAACAGGAGGCAATTTTTTCTTTTCTACATCTCGCCCCTCCAGGAATGCCAAGTACTCTCTCTTACGTTTGGGCGACTGCTGGAATGAGTATTTCACAAGTGCTACAAGTTTATTGACCAGTTCAAAATGGTCAATCCATGTGTCTCCCACCAAGGATAACACATGTGCCCAGCAACCAACATGGATCACATGGGCACCAATAAGGCCATATAAAACCTCTTTGAAGCACTTCACCATGTACCGTGCATTGTCACTGATGAAGGCGACTACTTGGTCCATCTCCACATCATATTTCTGCAATGTCTTTATAACACATTGTGCGACAGTGGTGTGATTTACTGCTGTCAACTCTGTTGTTTCTGCAATGATAGATTGTCCACCTGCATACCAAAAATTATGTTGAGTATACAGCGAGCATCTGCGCTCTGTCGTCTCATCGCACATTACAGAGAATGTCTTCCTTTCACAAGCTGTGAAATTCTGTCCTCCATTTCCTTTCTCAATTTGGGCAAGTAGTTCTGCCTTAAGGTGGATACCTTTGGGAGAGCACCAATTCCTTTAACGTTGTCCCCCATCCAGTCTCTTATGCACGGTTGATCCAACTTTTCGATGGGTATATTTGCACCACACCAAGCCCTTAATACACCCAATACAGTATTCTCCCGTGCTGCAGCTGCAGAAGTTGTGGCATTAAAGCTGGTGTGAAGTGTCACCTGTCTGTTGCTATTTTTCTGGCTTGCATTCTTCATATGTTTTTTACTTTTGCAGTGATCCACCACTGTGTCCTTCCTCACATAGTCAATGGGGTGATCACAAAAGCGACAAAACATTTTCCCTCCATCCTCATACATGCCTTCCAACTTGAATTGCAATGCACGGTCCTTAGCAGTGACACTGGAAAGTTTTGCCATTTTGCTTGGTGTTGCCATCACAATGCGTAGAACAGATGACTCCAAAGAACTAAAAAGTGGAACACAAGTTGGAGAGATATTAAAACAGGCTTTAGAACTACGTAAAGCTTCACAACAACGACATTAAGGATTGAAATATCACATAACTTCTGCCCATGGATGAGAGTCTGAGAACAGCAACAGAAAACATGCTGATCTCAGCTGCTCACAATCCATACAAAAACAATACCAGAATCAGAATCTCACTGCTAATCCATGTGGACCATGCTCAATCCATGGATGGCAGTCGGTCGGAGCAGCTACAGAAATCAAGCTGTCCTCAGAAGCTGTCACAGGCTTGACTATATAATACAAAAGTACAATATTGACATCCAAATATAGCCCTGGCCACAGCTGATGAAAATCCTGACATACAGGATCCCGGCTTGCTGCCAGCGTTACCAAGACCTTATCGGTCTCCCGCTCAAACAAACTAAGACTTGGAAAAACACATGAATCTGAAGATCACACCATACCTTTTAGAGATGATGATTATTTCCAGCAGAAATTCACACCAAGCAGGAATGTAGACGCCTACAATTTGAAAAAAATAAATAAAAATTATTATGTAAACAAAGGACACACACACACACACACACACACCCACACCCACATGCACAAGTAAATGACACCTAGTTAGACATGCCATCTGCCTCCTCTGCTGGGAGACAGAACCTAAAAGTCCGGCTGTGAGCCACCAGGACTATAGTGTTACCAACATAGCCATGGTTGCAGCCACCTATCCTGAATGCCAAGCAAGGGGCCATATAGCTAGGGTCTTATTGCAATGATTCAGCTTGCCACCCACACCGCCCAGTCCCTAGCTACCACCATCTACAGGAAACACCTTTGTGCAAACCACCCAGGGTGTATAAAACGTAAAGCAGGATATCCCCAAATGTCTGCATTTGGGGACAAGGGCTCTGGGTCAACATCTGGCAGGTTGTAGTAACAAAACCCACTTCCAAGGAGGATGTTGATGCAGACACCCTCCATTCATTCAAGTCATTCATCATGGGCAACTCCTTACTCACTGGGTTGCAGTACTCAGTGACTGGCACAAAGGCCATCACTGAAAAAAGTGTCCAACAAGGTTGATGTCAGTATCTCTGCAAGTCATTTTCAATTATTTTAATTGTGGTTGATGGTGGGGACTTTTCATGGCAGGCCAACTTGCCACCAACACTCCAAACCATTCAGTCACTAACCACCTGAAAACAAACTACCTCTAATAGCTACTGTTGCCCCATACCAAAAAGTGAACCAGTCTTCACCAAAAAAGTGAACGATGAGACATCCAAAATAAACTTACTTTTCAGCGGACAGGACATGTTGCTGTTAGCAGTCTGGAGTTCAGGCATCCACATCAGTCAACAGGCCAGGGTTGGGTGTGAGCTGAACAGCAGTACAGTCTGTAGCAGAGCACAGCCTTGAAAGCACCGAGAGTCACTTTAACTTCCATCTCCAGGCAAAATGGAAACCGCAGCCTTTCCTCAATATTTATATGCAGCCCCACCATCCCTGTAGACGGCAGCATGCGCTGCAGCCCCACCCGTCCCGTGCGGCGGCAGCATGTGTGGCACTGCAGCCCCCACCTGTCCTGCAGACGGCAGCATGCGGCACCGCAGCCCCACTCGTCTCGTGCAGGATGGCAGCATGTGCGTGACTGCAGCCCCCACCGTCTCGGCAGACGGCAGCAGAGGCACTGCAGCCCCCACCCATCCCGTGTGATGGCAGCATGTGCGGCACTGCAGCCCAATGCCATGTACAAATCTGTCCAAGCTCAGACGTGAAGTAAGCCAAACCACCAGACGCCAAGGTGGACTCCATCGGTTCAGTCCCTATCTAATATATAGATGCGTGCCTGATTTGGTTTATTTGTAAACAAAGTGCATCCAGCTTAAAAACTTCAAGTGATTAATGAGGACGCTAATGGAGAGATACACAAACAATCTCTGCCAAAGAATAAACCAATCCAGAATCACAAAAATAGTAAATTGTGAACTTTCTGGCTATCTTGATGAAAATGGAGCCTCTTAGTTTTCATGTCAGAGCTCAAACTCAAGAAAGTAGTTCTGCTGGCAGGATGGTAACCCAGGTTGCTGCAAAGGCTGCCCCCAGCAACAACTGCTTTATTCAGAACTTTTAAATTTTATAAGCACAAATCAAGACAGGCCACCAACAGGCCTCCAACATATTCCATTAGAAATTCCGGCAAAAGCTTCAACATAGGAAATGTATTTAATAAAAGTAGTAAAATTGTTAACATGCATTTCGACAGTTTAACTTGTCAATTATCCCCTAGGTAATCCAATGTCTGCGTCCTCCAAAATTGATGAAGGGAACCGAGAAGAACAATCCACATTTCCAACTGCACAGATGCCCTCTGGGTTCAGATGAAACATGGAGGTTGATTCAGTTTGATTATGTTTAATAAAGATTTTTGTCTGAACGTGTGCCTATTATTCTACACAGATATGCATACCACCCAACAACAATACTTTACAAATGAAAAATATGCATTTTAATAAAGACACATGCCCAACAAATCACTACCAAACCAAACAATGCACCTTCCCCCAACCCGGGGTGGGGGGGGCAGATATGTGGAACAGCTGCATCACAAGCCTGGGACCCAGGCCTGTCATGCAGCCAGTCCCCACTTGGGTATCCACGGTGCTGACCAACAAAAGAGCACCAGAGCATGGCATGGACCTGGCGACTGGCATACATGCTGGGAAAAATAGTTCTGCGCCACTCTACCCGCCCGCCCCTCCCTCAGAGGCCAGAACCATTTTGTGCCAGCATGTGAACCAGTCCGCCCAGCCCGTCCCTCAGCCGACCATCAACAAAAGAGCACCAGAGTGTGGCATGGACCTGGCCGACTGGCATACATGCTGGAAAAAATGGTTCTGCGCCACTCTGCCTGCCCACCCCTCCCTCAGAGGCCAGAACCATTTTTTGCCAGCATGTGAACCAGTCTGCCCAGCCCGCCCCTCAGTTGACCATCAACAAAAGAGCACCAGAGCGTGGCACGGACCTGGCCGACTGGCATACATGCTGGAAAAAATGGTTCTGTGCCACTCTGCCTGCCCACCCCTCCCTCAGAGGCCAGAACCATTTTTTGCCAGCATGTGAACCAGTCCGCCCAGCCTGCCCCTCAGCCGACCATCAACAAAAGAGCACCAGAGCGTGGCATGGACCTGGCCAACTGGCATGCATGCTGGAAAAATGGTTCTGCGCCACTCTACCCACCCGCCCCTCCCTCAGAGGCCAGAACCATTTTGTGCCAGCATGTGAACCAGTCCGCCCAGCCCATCCCTCAGCCGACCATCAACAAAAGAGCACCAGAGCGTGGCACAGACCTGGCCGACTGGCATACATGCTGGAAAAATGGTTCTGCGCCACTCTGCCCACCCACCCTCCCTCAGAGGCCAGAACCATTTTGTGCCAGCATGTGAACCAGTCCGCCCAGCCCGTCCCTCAGCCGACCATCAACAAAAGAGCACCAGAGCGTGGCACGGACCTGGCCGACTGGCATACATGCTGGAAAAAATGGTTCTGCACCACTCTGCCTGCCCGCCCCTCCCTCAGAGGCCAGAACCATTTTGTGCCAGCATGTGAACCAGTCCGCCCAGCCTGTCCCTCAGCCGACCATCAACAAAAGAGCACCAGAGCGTGGTATGGACCTGGCCGACTGGCATACATGCTGGAAAAAATGGTTCTGCACCACTCTGCCTGCCTGCCCCTCCCTCAGAGGCCAGAACCATTTTGTGCCAGCATGTGAACCAGTCTGCCCAGCCCGCCCCTCAGCCGACCACCAATGACCACATTAGCAGGATCAAGCTTCCTTCAGAGTAGGTGAAAAACTCAAGGGCATCGACAGGACTTTTCTATTTGAACCCCTACCAATCCTAAAGATCCCCTCCCAACCTGTGGGAATTTCGGCAGACACCACCCTTCCTAGAGTACCACATGTAGGAGCTCCAATCTGCAATAAGGGCTGTTCTCAAGGGATCACTGACCTGCACGGACACTCTTCCCCAGCCCAGCAGACCTGCCCGGCCAGCCAGCCTCTCCCCCAGCACAACCACTCTGCCCACCCCACAGGACCTGCCTGGACAGTCAGCCCACCCCAACAGACCTGCCCAGCCACTCTTCCCACCCAACAGACCTGCCCAACCACTCTTCCCACCCCAACAGACCTGCCAGCCACTCTCCCCACCCCGATGCATCAGCCCAGCCACTCTGCCCACCCCACAGACCTGCACAGACACTCTGCCCACCCCACTGACCTACACGGACACCTCCCCACCCCAGTGCACCAGCCCAGCCACTCTCCCACCCCATGGACCTGCATGGACACTCTCCCCACCCCAGTGCACCAGCACAGTCACTCTCCCACCCGATGCATCAGCCCAGCCACTCTGCCCACCCCACAGACCTGCACAGACACTCTGCCCACCCCCACAGACCTACATGGACACTCTCCCACACCCCAGTGCACCAGCCCAGCCACTCTTCCCACCCTGATGCACCAGCACAGCCACTCTGCCCACCCCCATAGACCTACATGGACACTGTCCCCACCCCAGTGCACCAGCCCAGCCACTCTCCCACCCCATGGACCTGCATGGACACTCTCCCCACCCCAGTGCACCAGCCCAGCCACTCTCCCCACCCCGATGCATCAGCCCAGCCACTCTGCCCACCCCCACAGACCTGCACAGACACTCTGCCTACCCCATGGACCTGCACGGACACTCTCCCCACCCCAGTGCACCAGCCCAGCCACTCTGCCCACCCCCACTGACCTACATGGACACTGTGCAATAGATAAACACTTGTGATATGATACATACATACATCAATCAATCTGTCTGTCTGTCACACTTTTGAACTAAAGCAAATGAAAGTACCTCTGCCCCAGCCCCCCCACACACATGCACACCCACCTATTCAAATGTCTGAGTTTAGCAGGGCTGTTTCTTAGGTGTCGAGGCAAATTAAATTAAACCAAGACAGGGATCTCCATGGCTGAGTGCTGTGGACCGGAAAGCAAATAGTTTTAATATTTGGACAGAAGCCCCTGTTGCTCCCGGGGAAGGGTCCGAACTGGGACTTCATGAAAAATGTACGAGGGCTCACCAGGAGGGCACACTACTTTTTTATATTTCTTTATATTTAATATTTCTTAGCTATCCGACCCTGCTAAACAACTTGGAGAGGGGCAGCCATGGTCTCAGCTAGGAGAAAAGGTGTTGGATTTTAAACGGAAAAAAAAAAAGCCAATTTCAGCAATCAGAGCACAGTTCTTTATTTATTAAATTATTAATTCAGTACCTGAAACCCAAGTTGGCTTTTCTGGTGTTTTCCCTAAAATCTTTAGCTGCATCCTCCAGGGGTCAGGTAATGAACAGTTACGGTGTCCCAACTTCGGGGGTAGCTTGCTAACACTTTAATCCAGGGAGATTCTACTAATGCCTGTAAATTCTAAATTTCACCTTCCTCGTCAGATGAATCACTTCACTACATACAGCCCCTGCATTAATATCCACCGCATCTGCCTCTGGCTCGTACATGTATGGCTGAATTTGTTAACTTTGATTAAAATCAAGTGCCAAATCAGAATCACTGCCATTTCATATGTTGCTCTTGTAGTGCAACTTACAGCCGGTGGGATTCAAAAGATTTAATGGAGCGGCTGCTCCATTTCTTTGGAAGGCAGTTCTTCAGGTGCCAGATGGCTCCATGCAGCAGCACTGTAAGACCCCGTAGAAGAAAAATAAAATAATAACCTGTGGCGTAGGGAATTGCTCCTATTCCTATCTCTCTCACTCTCCTCGGAATCAACGATGTCGATCTCTCCCCCCGATTCCCACCAAGTGCCAAAAATAAACAAACATAACTCAGAGCCAGGCTTACTACCCCACACAACACAGGCAGCAGAAAACTTACCAGGAAGCGAACAGAATGAATTGATGGCCATGATGGGCAGAGATTGTCGTCGCAGGAACACAGCAAGCAGCAAAAGAAACGGCAGCAGCAAAGCAGAGTGCAGAGTAAAAAGCCAAACACGCTGCACTGCAATTTATAGCGCTCTGTTCTCACAATCAGCGAGAACAAATGCTAGTTCAGCTTTTGCCGCCATTTTCCGCGGCCCAATCAGAATTCCACATTCCCGTCCGCGTCACGCATATGCGGTAAACCATTGTCCCTGGGTAACATCCATCATAAAAACATATAAATACATGTAAATAAGTATATAAACACAAACACAACGGTGCAGTAATAGGGGAGTCAAATGATAAAAGGAAGACAAGGCAAGCCATAACAGAGGAGGATTCAAATACTGTACAAGGGGGCAGGTCCACCATTGAACCATGCAACTGTATATAAACCATGTTCTCTGTATAGAAGTACCAGTTAGTTCATTTACCAGGGGCAGTCACTAGTACTAGCCATGAAAATGGCTTGGTGAACCACCAACTAATGGCAAATGGGGTACCAGGAGAGGTATGTAATATGTAAGTGAAGGATAAACATTGTGAGAAGTGAAGTCCCAAGGATAGGTTGGTAGAACTGATGCGGCGGTGGGGGCCTATGGGGAGAGGGGAAGGGGGAGTTAGGACTTTTATAGTATGATTGCATGTAGATTGTGGATGAGTGCAGCATAGAGTTGTGAAAAGAAGGCTGGAGAAAGTGGGAAGATAGACCAGTATCAAAGGGAGGACAGAGGCATCAAGGTGTTACATGAAAGCATGATGACAGACCAGGGCCAAGGAGGAGACAAGTACTAGAAGTAATTTGTTCATGGTTAAATGGTACAGGTTAGCATGATGACAATTCATGGTCATGGGAAACAATTGCACTGATCATTTCTGAGACATGAATATAAGAGCTTGAAAAATGAGATGCCGATGGGTGACCTCAGTTTCAGTGTTTTTTTTGCAATTTATTCCACAAGGAGGACAGTGTAAAGCTTATAGCAGCCCTGCCAAAGTGAGAGCTAACTTTGGGAACCATCAGTAGGAGAGATTTGCAACTTCTCAGAGTGTAATTTCCTATTGGTTTTATAGGAAGACAGTCTGTAATGTATTGGGGCAGTTTTTTGGAGATGGCTGTCAGGGTCCATAAGGATGCATTTTTATCATGCCTGAATTGAAGAGAACTCCAGCCCACTGATTGATATAGGGAGCAGTGGTGAGTGGAATAAGGCAGGCCTGTGATGAACCTCAAAGCTCTATGATATAATGTGTCAAGTTTGGTGAGGTAGGAAATGGGACAGTGACTGTAGAGGATGTCAGCATAATCTATCAAGGATAGAAAGGTTGATTGTACCAGCTGTAGTTTGGCATCTCCAGCTAAGAAGCGGACTATCCTAAAGAAAAGGTCAAGACTCTGTCGTAATTGTTTGAGTAATTCTTCAATGTCCTCTATAAAGGAGAGCCTATGGTCCAGCCATACTCCCAGGTATTTAAATTTAGGGACAAATTCCAACTTCTTGCCAAGAATTGTAGTAATCTGCGGCACAGGATCTGATAGGGCTGAATTTACCATTTGGGCAGAAGGAGAAAAGAGCATTGCTTTTGTTTTCTTGGTGTTAAGTAATAGTTTTTTGTTTAGGAGTTGGTGTTGCAGCAGGTTAAACTCAGATTGAAGGTCATTACATGCAGATTGTAATGACGGGTGGCTTATGTAAAGAACTGTGTCATCTGCAAACAGATGAATGTTGGCCTTAGTTATGCTTTCAACAATATTGTTGATGTATATTGCAAATAAGAGCGGTCCTAAGATAGAACCCTGGGGAACACCTCGTGAAATCTGTGCCCCCGTGAATGACTCTCATGGCCCTGAACTGTAATAATCAGTTGTGTATTCTGCAATAAAAAGTATTAACTTACTACAATAAAAGGGAACCCATTTGTGGCACTGATAACCTGCAAGATGCATTGTAATATATTTGCAGTATAAAATGCATCTTTAAATTGTTTACTTTATTTTGCAGTTCATTGGACAATCTACTGAGATGCAACATCTTGTTTTTACTGTGATTCTTTATTTCTACCCAGTTTCATAGCTTGGTGGGGTCTGGCACACAGAAATGTAAATGAGTGCTAAATTATCATATTTAGGGGGTGTAATTATTTCACAGGGGGCACGGATTTCATGATTACCATGAAATTTGTAAATTTGCTCAGTGCCGTGAAATCGGTAGCCCCCTATGAAAATCACCATATCACAACGATCTCCACTTATTTGTTTCTCAGACTCCCGGGCACTTGCAAATGTCCACAAAACTTAATTCATGCACTAGGCTAAAAACAAGTGTTATTACTCAAAACTGAACCCTCCCTATGTTATGTTGCCAGTCGGTGTTCAACGACCATCCCAGAGCTGCAAGGTAAACTCAGATCTGTAACATTACACAGAATTAGCCAACAACTTTAACACTTTACCCGCTTTACCCGAAGGAACTTAGTGAAAAAATAAATGAAGTCAGCGATCTGCTCGAGGTAGTCCTTGTGAAGTGCAGATGATCACACAGTAAGGAGATTAATGCTCAGTCTGATTTTACCCAATAGAAAATGAAACCGAGCAGTTTGCAGTCCTATATTCAAAGCAACCATCCAAAACATAAACGAATCTTGAAATATAACATTTTGGATTGCTTTTAACATAGACATGCTATTGTACAATTTCCGACTATGCGTGCCAGGTCCTCTATTGTTTCTGCATATGGAGTGGAATAATAAAAAAAAAAACAGAAACCAACTGGCATCTCCTCACTGTCCGACTCCTCACTGCCCAATAATCAGGATTCTCAGACTCCCAGGTACGCACAAAACTGAATTTAGTGATCCAGGCACGATGTTGTTTGGACCGTGTAGTGCTGTGAAATTAATACCCCCCCCCCCGTGAAGTGCCATGAAATTTGCCAAATTTTACCGTGAAATAATGACAGCCCATATTAACTATGAAAATAATTTGGATTTTAAGCCTTTATATTCTCCACCAGCTATGGGACTCCATCCAGTCATCCCACTGTGGAATGAGAAGACATTGTAACCAAAACACAACGGGAATGTGTTCCACAGTTGCATCTCTGAAATTATATTTCCATGTAGCAATTTATTGAAAATAAGGTGGTAAATTCCGTAGTGTACTATACTGAAGGCCATCCCTTTTAGCAGTTTATTCAAATAAGTTTTTATTGTTCGGCGTAAGCCATTACAATTTCAAATAAAAAAAGTACAATAAAAATACTATACATACATGCACTTTCATGAAACATCCTTTTAGTAGTTGAAAACAGCTTCTGTAAACAGAGCAAACAAAAATCCATTGCATGTTAAATGTTCGGAACTCTAACAAGGGACTTATAGAATTTGGCCCTGCTCTTTTATTTATTTACTTTAATGGGGTAAATATTTATCTGCAAATGTAAGAGGACAGGCTGATTTTATTGTAGTTTGGAACGGGTGTTTTGTGCAATTTCTGGGAAAGGTGATCCTGGTCTTATAAGGGACTAGCAAAGGATTCAAGACCAGGAGACCAATGTTCAATTCCCACCAGTCACTTATATACTGCGTAACCCTAAGCAACCCACTTAACCCCTCAGCGGTCTCCCAATTGTAAATTTAGATACATTCTATGACCCCACTGAAAACTAGCTGTTTATAGATCAGATGAGAACAATGAAGTTGTATTTTTGTCAGCGACCTTATTTTTACACGTTTTCATTCCTCAGTCCAAACACAGCAATCAATATTTACATCCTATTTTATGTCAGTATCAAATCAATAATGTGGACTGAAAGCCGTTTTGATTGGAACATGGCACATTTTTATTCCGGTCTTCCACTGCTGCTCTGTAGTTGTAGTCTTGTTGGAATATGCTCTGGGTTTATAATCTAAAAATTAGAATAGAAAGGTGGCCATTTATTAACTTTCATAGCCCTCGTTGTCATCCGGCAGATAAAAAAAAAAGCTCGGTGCAGGGAGACTTCGCGAAGCAAGTAACAGCAAATGATCGAGACTTGAGAATGTACACCCACTTTGCTTTAGAAGGTGCAACTTGCAACGCAAATTGAATCTTGTGCCCATATGCATGTAAGCATTAATCAGTGATTGTCCTGTATCTGTCAAGGACAATTTCCTTAGAACACAGACTGCGTGTGTGTGTGTGTGTGTGTGTGTGTGTGTGTGTGTGTATGCATATGTATATATCCATATCTAGATATATGTAGTTATATAGATATGTTACACTTGTTTTCATGAGTACCTTCAAGCCACTTTACTGAACAGTAGCAAGTAGTGTAGCCAGGGGTATGTAAAGAGCTAATTAATCTGGTTATAAAATCAGGGCAAGTGTAAAAAGTAGTGTGTACAACACAAATACTGTTACTAATATTAACATATTGATTGACTAAATAGTTGATGACATCGAAATAAACATTTATCTCATTTACATGAAAATAAATGTGTATTTTTCAAGTACTGTATGTCTACATATGGGTCTATATAAAATATATTTGCCTCTGGAGTGTGTGTGTGTGTGTGTGTGTGTGTGAACGTGCATTCATTCTTAAGCATATATTATGCTACATAATGACTAGAATATGTACTACATGCTTCCACACTAAACAATATAAAAACATTGATCTGTTAAAGTTGGGGCTTTACATAGGTGGCTTTTGCTTATTGAATTAAAGGGCATGTTTATTGAGAATGAATTGATCATTCAATATATCAATTCCCCATAATCCATAGTAATTCCTTTCCTGCTGGTAGTAACCTAAACTAAACACTCTTATATGCAATACCCTTACATAAACATACATTTATATGATATTGTCTAAGGCACATATTAATTTGCATGCCCCCCCCCCATGATATATAAGGATAATATCAATACCAGAGGTCACCCACTTCAAACTAAGGCAAGCAGATTTATTACAGATAGAATAAATGCTTTCTTTAGTCAACCAGTTATTAGTCCATGGAACAAATTACCAGGAAACATCATTATAAGCTGAACAAACTGTGAATTTAAGAATAGCTTGGACAGACACCTTGCTAATTGAGGCAAATTGACCTATTACTTGTCATTATTGGGGGGATAATTTATGGGCAAATGCCTTTTCAGCTCCTTAACGTCTAGTAGCCTTTTTGTATATAGAAAAATCCTGTTCTGTTTATGCTATTTGTTATAGTTGATGCATTCTGTAAAATCCCACTACTGCCTAGACATTTATTACCTTGTATATTTATCTGGTCACCAAAAGCTTATTTTTCCAGTTGTTTTTATTGTAAAAGCAAACAAACTGAAATCCAGAGCACCCCATTCAAGCTATTGGAATTTCTGGATTGTTGAAGTCACCTGTAGTAAGGCTTTTATATTGTTGTACTGGTACTGGTTCTTTATGGTATTATTCTTTCTTTTCTGCAAGGAGTGAGAAGCCACCTTACTAGGACTGTGAAGCCAGGCTCCACCTGTACCTCCCTCTTAGAGGGACTCTCAACTTGCTCCTGGTAGGTGTATGCCTTTCATATGTTTGCACCCAGTCATCATGACTTATGTATAACTAGTTGAGACACTTATCTCCTCAGCCTGTATGCAGTTTCACTCCACATGAACCAGCAAAATATTATTTGTTCAGTATACTTTTCTGTTTGTAATCTTATGTTTATGGAAAAAAATAAAAAGCATTACCTTCATAAAAAAAATAAAAACAAACAAACATTACAACAACAGTACATAGCATAAAACCATTAAAAGTGAAAATGTGTTTCATAGATAAAACATAAGCAAATGTCTTGCAGCAAATAACGCTCTTTGAAAAAATGTGCATTTTTATGCTTTCAAAACAGAGGGGGCTAGACATTTTGTTGTCCTCATCTTTCAGGTATTGCTGTTTTATTAAGAAATTAAAGATGGCATTTTGCCTTTTGGATATTTTAAGCATGTTTCATACACACGAGCGTCCCAAAATCTGGCACTCACCTGCCGGTTCAATTCTTTATCATAACATTATTTCTTATCTGTTCTCCGCAACCTATAAGGACTGGTCTGTCTATCTATCTATCTATCTATCTATCTATCTATCTATCTATCTATCTATCTATCTATCTGTCTGTCTGTCTGTCTGTCTGTCTGTCTGTCTGTCTGTCTATATGTTCTATCCATCTATCTATCTATCTTTCTATTGATCTATCTGTCTCTCTATCTCCTGTTCTGCACAACCTATAAGGATTCTCTCTCTCTCTGTCATGCTCCCCCCTTCCTCCCTCTCTGTCTCTCTCTCTCTTGCTCTCCAAGAGTATACCTTACCTATCCATGCGGTATTGCAGTATCACTGATGGGGCATGGTTATCCAGGACTGTAGCAACACCCATTTCAATTAAAATGGCATCTGAAAAGTAAGGTTGCAGTGCCAGGGCAATAGCCGACAGTGCATTGGGATTCACATAACAGTTCTATTTATGATTACAGTTTTAAAAATTAATATTGCAAATATTGAGTTCATATATATGATTTTAACTCATGAGTGATACTGTTTAGAAACAGAAACCAAAACAGCTTCAGATTTTAAATTTCGGACACAAGTCTACTGAACTAGCTGGTGAGTCTAAAAAACTGTCAGAGAATGTAAAACAAATGGATGGGGGTAAAATAGGAGGGGAAATGAAATGCTAGGCTGCTACTCAAAGTACGACAGAGGAAAATTCTACTCAGAAAAATTTTCCATCAGCCGATAGTATACATACCACAGTCGTCTATGCAAGAAATACAGGCAATAAAAGGGATAATGCTTGAGGCAGTGAACAATCTGAAAGCAGAACTACTTCAAACATTGGGGAGATTAAATCCAATATATCAGGTCTATCCTCATGTGTTAATGAATTAAGCTGTAAGTTGGAATAGCTTGCAATAAGAACAGAGGCAGCTGAAAACAGAATTTCTATGCTGGAGGACCTCACTAATCCCCTTCCACTCAAGCAAACACAGTTGGAAACACAAATTAAACTTCTATAGAACAAAATAGCTGAGCAGGAAGATAAAGCCAGATGAGGCAACTTACGACTTGGTTTTGCATGGTATCTACAGCTAAGGTTTTATCTTTGGACACAGTGCAGTTGGCAGATGCCCCAGTGCTTTACTATCACACAGGCCTTCATCTGAAGGCAAGACCTTAGCTGTAGATACCATGCAAAACCAAGCACACTTTTCACCAAGATATTAAGAGCACTAGAACACCTTTGCATCTTGGTAATGGAAATGAACTGTGAGTCACGCTGCTAGGTACCGATGCTCTTTTAATAGATATCCAGTGTCTGTTGTATGACTGATGACTGGTGCCACAGCACAAATAAGTTGTGCCTGATCAGCATCTTATGAGATTTTCTCCATTGTTCTGAGATCCATGAGCACACCTTGTCACATTGATGTATTCTGCTTACTTGGGGTTGGCTGTGCCTATGAGCTGCAGAGTCCTACTGTTGGTTTGACCCCTACCCCCCTTTCAGGTTTTAAAAAGCTCCCCTGTTCCACTACTCACTTATGTTTTTAGTTTGTCCAAAAAATACTAATTTTTACAGAGCTGTAATGCTGATCTTCATTGCAGTCTGCATGCTGTTCACTGTTCTGGTATTCTTAGAGTATATATAGCACAGTTTAGTGACTAATGCTGTGTGCTTTCTGATAGACATAAAAACAGTCTTTAATTTCCATCATAGACAAAACAACTGATTTTGTATGTTTATTAACATATTTTGTCATTGAACAATTGTGTGGGAATGTTTGATGTAGTTTAACTAGCAAAATAGTGCTTATCCTTATAGTAAATTATGCAGTGCCTGCAGACATTTTGCTTCAGAAGAAAAGCACTCACCAGATCCGAAACCGCTCAAACAACCTACGCCTCAGCCTATGATGCCGGACCTTACTTTCACTGTAGGACTGCCTATGGGGCCACTCACTAGGCTTGGTCTGTCCCCTTTCCCCAGGTCTCACAATGTCTCGACTGCCATGCATTGCATAAGCTGGTTTACTCACTGACTTTCTGGTTGTGTTTCTGTGGAGACAGATGGAGTAGATGCAGGAGGGAGCCTGGTCCATGAAGGCGACTTGTGTGTCACTGACGGGGAATTTTCCCTTGTCAGCAGGGCAAGGTCTCAGTTTTGTTGCTCTGCAGGTGAGTGGAGAGGGGGTGGTGAGAAGGTGAGGTCCGGTGCTAGTCGGTACTACTTGCTTTGCCTGCCTTGCTAACACTGTGCTGAACAGCTTGGAGGTGCTGCTGTTTACTTTGCACCTTGAAACGAACCTGATGGCACCAGAACTGCAGCACAGAGGGCATCACAGCCAGTGTGGAGGTGCTGCTGTTTACTTTGCACCTTGAAACAAACCTGACTGCACCACAGCTGCAGCCCAGAGGGCATCACAGCCAGCAGCAGATCTAACCACACTGTGCACACCCACACAGGTACATGCACTGAAAGCAGCAGCCGGAACTGGCCATGGCAGCCCATGCATCTCCTTGTAACATGTTGGCTAAAGACATACAAGTGGCTCACTGCACCGTATGTGTTGTTTCAAACAGACCTCTCCACTGTCCCTGATTTTGCATTACAAATTTCCTGTATCCCTCCTAAATGTGGCATTTTTGCTACAGAAAAGTAAAGATTTGAATTATGAACATATATGCTCCGGTGTCTCTACCTACACCTCAGCCTATGATGCTGCACCTTATTTTCACCATAGGACCACCCATGGGACTGCTCACTAGGCTCGGTCCATCCCCTTTCCCCAGGTCTCGCGATGTCTCAGCTGTCGTACACCACACAAACTGGTTTACTCATTGCCTGTCTGGTTGTGTTTCTGTGGAGACAGATGGAATAGGTGCGGCAGGGAGCCTGGCCTGGGCTGGCAACTTACGTGTCACTGATGGGGAATTTTATCTCATCAGCTGGACAAGGTCTCGGTTTTGTTGCTCCACAGGTGAGTGGAGGGAGGGGCAAAGGGAAGGTGAGGCCTGGTATTAGTCAATACTGCTTGCTTTGCCTGCCTTGCTAACAGTGTGCCAAACAGCTCAGAGGTGCTGCTGTTACTTTGCACCTTGACATGAACCTGACATCACCACAGCTGCAGCCCAGAGGGTGTTGCAGCCAGTAGCAGGTCTGAACATATCTAGTAGCATGGGTCATGCACACTAAATTTATTCCTTATCAGGTCAAATCCTGCAGATGTTTTGGCTCTGATCAGAGTTTGTTGAAATTGTTTGTCATTCAGCAACAGAGGGTCAAGTCACCTTGTCAGTGATTTCTGCATGCGGGGGTCTATGGAAGTAGTTAGGACGACCAATGCATGGTCAGACAGATAAAAAAATGTTATGGTGACATCCAACATCAGGGGTGTGACATTCTCGGAGGTTAATCAGAAGTCTAGTCTACTTGCCATTGCTCAGGCTTCGGAAAAGTATGAATAATCTTTATCAGATGGGTGCTTAAGGTGCCATATTTCCAACAACTGATATAGGGATATCAGTTCCTGTAGAGTATGGAGGGCCTTGTTTTGCAATTCTGGTTTCCCATTAGACTTGTTCAGGTAGTGATCTAGTACCAGTTTAAAATCCCCTCCTAGGATTACATCTGGGTTATCAGAGGCCATATTTAATACAGGTTGGGACAGTATACTGAAAAAATCTGGGTCATCTTCATTTGGGATATACAAATTAGTGAGTATTACGGGGGCCCTGGAAGTGGAAAATTTGGCTATGATCCATCTACCATCTTTATCGCACTTCTGGGTTATAGAGGTCCATTTTATATTTTTATGAATGAGGATAGAGACACTGTGTTTTGATTTCTCTGATGAACTGTGAGTGTTTCATTTTTTCAATCGAGCCAGAATTTTTTTTCCTCTTTATAGTAGAGTTTAGCCCCCTGACATTCCATGTAATCAGTTTTATTGGAGTTATCACAGCCATATTAAATGTTTATAAGAAGCAGTTTCTAATACGGGATGAGTAGGACCATGTGAGAACCAGGGTGATGGGCTGTCCAATTTCACCTGTATATATCCCGTCATTATTTGTACTAAACACAACCTTATTTACTGTATGGATCATGTCTTCTGGAACATTTATCAATAATAAGCTTTCTTTTTCTCCTAGCCAACAAGTTAAAGTAAGTCATTTTGAACAGCAACACATATGTCCATATTATTAACTTGTACGTTACAAGTGCAATGTGAGTACTGTATATGCTGGTAGCAGTTATAACAAAAAGAGATGCAAGTATAAACTAGTGCAAGTAAACATCATAATGGGCTCTGGGCCCAGCAGTTGGATAAGTTTAGAGTGGGATCACCCAATTACCCAAGACGGACCCTAAAGTTTGTCCAAGAGCCTGGGATGTCCCCTCAGGGGGTGATATTTGGGAGACAGGTAGTAAATTTGCAGAGTGAAAAGAGTCTGTGATTCTTTTTTGATGTGTCTTCCAATGTATCTGTACTGGTACACCTGAGGGAGAGGGTGGTGACTTTAGTGGACTGGTTATATTTTATCTAACTGTATAAATGCTTTTTCTGTCATGGAACCTTGTCTGAGGGTTATTGACAGGGAGTGTTAGTGTTCCAAGACTAAGGTACTTGAGCAGTGTCACTGGTGCCCACAGATCTGCAGAGAGAAGAGCGATTATGAGATTTGGGGAGGGAGGTTGCTAAGCGGTGAAGGCAAACAAGGTTGGTGAGCTGTTGATTAGAGCCTTCCCCCATCCACAAGCCACTATCTGATACTCTCATACCCCTCATACATCATGTGCATTTCATAGGGAACTCTATAATGGAATTCCCTTCTGTGGGGAAGGGGGGTTAGAAGAGGGGCCTTGCTAATTGGTATGAGAGGAAAAAAGAAAGCATCCCAGAACCTTAGTGATGCATATCTGGAGTGATCCACTGAGCATGCTGTCCAAGGCTGCTCTTAGTCTATTAAACTATTGCTAGCTCGGAGGTGATGATATTCTATGTCAGGGAACTTTTTCTTGTCTTAATGAGTGACTCTCAGATAAATAAAGCATGTCACCTCATAACAGGAGCACCAAAGCTAACCTATACCTGCGATCTTTACAGTTAAGTAAACTGGCTAAACTTTAAGGGTAGGCTGGACTATCACACCTACCTGTTGGCCAAGAAGATTACCACCTCACTCTCCCCTCTCTCAATCCAGCAGCTCATTTCCCCTGCCCCTACCCCTCATTCTACTAGGAGCTCTGATAAGGCCCTTTACCTAGTCCCTTGCTGTAAGACATCCTTAGGGCAGTGAGCGTTCTTCCACAGGACCCCTGTCCTGCACAGTGGCCTGCCTCCTCTGGTTTCCTCCACAGTTAAATTGGACCCCTTTAAAACTAAACTTCTCCAGCACCTACTCTCTGTGAATAGTTGTGACTGCTCCTAGCTTTTACTGGTCAATCTTGTACTGCTCATGGCTTGCCCCTCAATTCCCCCCTGCTCCTCTCCACCTTATCTTGGTCTAATTTCTCCCTCCCCACACTGTTCCCATCCTGCCCTTTACTCATCCTTTACCAGCACTCTTTCCTACTCCTCCTTCTTCTTTACACCTTACACCTCTCTACTCAACTTTTTTCCCTACCCCCCCAGCTGTCTCACATCTCTCCTTAACTGACTTCCTTCTGGTCTCCCTTTCTTTTCTTTAATGTCCTATCTGTTTTCATAGTTAGCTAGCACTGCCTGCACCATGTTTGTTTCATTATCATGTATTCCATCCTCAGTTATGATGCACTTATGTATAATGTACTGCATTACTTGTATACTCTTATCCAATGTATTATTTACTGTATTAATGTCCTGTAATATTTCGTATCCTGTCTGTTTTAAATCTACTCTCCATGTTGTTTCTTTGTCATGCACTCCACCCTCATTTATGATGCACTTATGTATAATGTACTGTACTATTTGTATACTCATATCCTATGTATAATGTACTGTATTAATCTCCTGCCATTTTTTTAGTAACCTGTCTGTTTGTAAATCTGATGTGGAGCCTTTGCAAAAGAATCTTTGACTGAAAGGGTTGTAATTCCAAGACTTCAATAAATAAATAAAATAAATATGACAGTCATGTGGTTACCTGAACTAGTTACAGTAGCATAATGACCATAGGTTATGAGCTCAAATTAATGATTATGATCAGCACCCTTCAGCTGCCCTTCAGGGTTCCAACCTTACCAGCTTTCCCTGTGTAGTGACAGAGAGCCCCAGCTCTTATATCTAAGGGGTGTAAATAAAACATGTGGCATTATATCTGTTAGCCAACTTAAACAGAAACATTTATTAAACATAGGGGGAATACAATGGCTCTACTATTGTAACCTCTTAACAGTTATTTACTTTAGATGTGGGCTTCCACAGCCATTTGCCATTACCGGTTGGTTCCTCTGAGCTGGTTTAGGTGTTCATTTATGGGATCCCAACTTTTACGTACAAAACTTGGACCATAGTGTCTCAGTTGTATACTGGATCTGCAGTTACTTTAGTGTTTAGGCTTTCAACAAAACAAGAGAAAAAGCAAGACTGGCCTCGCAAACATTTAAACAATTAGGAGACCAAGCCACTGCCAACCCTGAACATTGAGTTGGAATCTAAAATACTGCGATATGGCATGCAGATAAAAGTCCCAGGTAAAAGACAGACTGCACACTGTTCAAACTGCCAGCTCTTGACAAAGTTTATTGCCACGCAGTGAAGGTTTGATTTCTTCACTTATAGCATGCTTATCTGAAATGTCAGCCAAGGTGGGGAAGGTAAAGTGAATGTATTCCTCTGATTAATAAGATCGCCAGAGGTGCCTTAGTTATAGAGAAATCTTACCAGGCTATACCCAAGAGGCTCTTTATGTGACATGGGTGTTCTGCAAACCTGGTAGCTTAATGAAGGGAGATTTTCTCTTGGTATGATTCTCACTGGCTCAGGCTGGGAGGATGACAGTTTGGCAGTGATTTCTGATGCTTCACAGACACAGTATGGCCAGGTAGACCAGATAGGAGCCCACTCTGTTGCTATCACTGAAGTCAATTCTTCAGGATTCTGTGGAAGTTGATTCTCTCTTGACAGCTCCAGGGAAGCCGGAGTCAATTCTCGAAGGGCATCATATCTGTTGTGTGGTTGGAACGGTATCCTGTGACAAGGGCTGTCTCCAGGATGGGGAATGCTATGTCTGCTACCACCCCTGGGTGAGACCGTGATCTTGGCACAGCCCTGCAGGGCCAGCAGCATATGGGTGGTTCACCCGAGGGGTGGCTGTCATGACCGTGACATTCCAAAAGGGCGGGAGGTACATGGGCAACCAGTTCATGTGGGCACAGGGTACAGAAGGTTGACTGGTCAATTAGGGAGACTCCCACTAGGGCAACATGCACTATGGTGACTGTACCCATTGGGCAACTGTGACCAGGGTGAATGGGATAAGAGCGATGGAGAAAAAAGACCAGAGCCGCAATGGGTGAGGATAACATACATGTGCATGGACGCGCCAGGTGGTCCAGCAGAGAACCCTCCTGCACCCCATAGGCAGCACTCTGTTGCACTCCCCATGCTGCACCACACCACCCGAAGTGTCCCAAGTGGCCACAGAGGGAACCGCAGCCCCCCCGACCAGGCGCACAGATACAGGGGTGTGCTGCTGCAGGATGAGCTCAACAGACAGGAAGGTGGAAGCAGCCACCATGCCGCCATAATGCAGCATGCGTACTGCACCCACCTTAGATACAGGAGGCAAGCTGTGGGCCACCGGGCTGCAGGTACGACTCTAGCAGCACCCCACAGTGCAGTATACACTGACAACAATAGGCAGGGGCCACCAACAGTAGGATAGAGCAATGTAGTAAGACATACCTTCACTGAACAGTCCAGCCCTGTACAGGCATCCCACACATCACCGACCAATGCTCCATCCGCTGCCAAGGTACACCACTGCCACCAGACCCAAAGCCACATAGTGTGCCAGATGGCCATGTGCAGCATCTTTTATGCATCACTGACATGGGGCGTGCCCACACATGCATAGTGGTAGACATACAGGTGTGTGCCCACAGGGGGGGGCCACCCAAGCCCATATAACAGGGCAATGCGGAAGCGGAGACCACCCAACTCAGGAACAGCTGCAGAGTGTCTGACTGCAGATTCATGAGAAACCAGAAAGGGAAGATCCTCCTGTCCCACTATAGATTCCTCCACTGGTAGGACAAGGAGGTGAAGCAAAAGACCTACTGGAGATGTATCCAAGACCATCGGTACAGCTTCCCCAAAAGGGTGCACACCATGGTGGATGCAGTTGTACATGCTGGCCACCCCCACAACCATGCACCTGATGCTGGGGAGGCAGAGGTCCAGGAGGTGCTGAGCAACATACGGGAGCATGCACACACCAGCATGGAGAGCACCGCACAGGTGTTGGTGCAGTGCAGGTGGGTGCCGGATGCCATAGCGGAGCATCTGCGTGCTCTGCCACCCCTAAAGCACACACCATGCAGCATGTCCACCAGGTGTGTGGGGGGGGACCTGTGATACCCATATTGCTGCTGGACCTGACTGTGCCACTGGAGTATGCCATCACTCCTGGGGGTGCAACATTTCTGTAACATGACAGAGGCCCTTGGGAAGACCGTGTGCTCATGTTCACCACCCAGAGAGCCCTGCAGTACCTAGCCAGCTGCAGTGATTGGTTCCTGGATGGCACCTTCTGCTGCACTCCACCACTGTTTACGTAGGTGTACACTATGCATGGTCTGCAGATGGGTGTCATGCTGCTGGTGGTCTTTATGCTGATGCCATCCTGGATGGAGCATTCACATGTGGCCATGTTCAGGGAGCTACAGTGGCTGGTAGGCAACATCTGCCCAGTGACAGCACTGCTGGACTTCAAGCGTGCAGCCTGGCAGTTATTCACGGCTACCTTAGAGGGCACCGCTGTACTTGGATGTTTCTTACACTATTGCACTATTGTGTGGTGCAGGGTACAGCAGCTGCCCGATCTGTGCACCTGGTATGCCAGTGATGTGGAGTTTGCCCTGAATGTCCGCATGCTCCTGATACTGGCATACATGCCTGTGGACGCTGTGGAGGATGCCTACGCTGACCTCCTGGCACACCCCTACTACCAGGCTAATGCAGAGCTGCTCAGACCCCTGCTGGACTACATGGAACAGATGTTGGTTGGCAGAGTGGTGGGCAGGACTGCCCACAAGCGTCCCTTGTTCTGAGTGTCACAGTGGAACATGTACCAGCCCACTCTGGCTGGCCTCGCCTGCACCAAAAACGTGGTCGAGGATTGGCACTGGGGCTTCTGCACCAGGCTGGGTGCCAGCAGCCAGAGCTTGTGGCACTTCCTGGAGTGCCTGATGGAGGAGGAATGGATCACTGGCATCCACATTGAGCAGCTGCTGTCCAGTGCCAGTGCGGCTACCCCAAAACTTTGGTACTGGTACCTTAGCCACCGTATTGAGGTGATTGTGGTGGACTATGGCACCCGGAGCACACCCGACTACCTGCGGGGCCTGGCCTATGACTTCCAGATGTAGGTGTAGCCGGGTGTGCCCTGCGGCTGCATGCCATTGCTGCCCCATGGTGTGCCATTGGCATGGTTGGCCACATGGCATTGACTCCACTGGCACTCTGTGGTACACCTTCCACCAGCACGGGTGTCTGCCACTGTGCTGTGTGCTGCTGTGTGCTGTCCAGCTCTGCACGGTGGCAGTGCCACTGCCCACTGTGTCTACTAAGGCCTGTGCCCCCCTGCATGGTGCACCCCCCACCTCTGCCCTGGTTCCCGCTGTCAGCATCTGCCTGCACTGTTGTTTCCTCCCCATCCACACCTCACCATCCCCCCTCCCATCTGTGTCCCCTGGTGGTGGTGGTAGTAGCACTTTTTTAAAGTCCCACAGTCGCTGTTGTGATGGTCGCACTTGTCTACACGTGCCGTGTTCAGGCTCCCCTGTATCCACCTGTATACTGTCACCCTCCTCGGTGTGGTGGCTCTCGCCCTTTTGGTGGCCATTCACCTTCCCTGTCACCCTCTCAGTGTGCACCATTCTAGCTGTGCCTTTTCAGTGGTTGTGGTATAGCAGTCGCCCTTCTCACATGGAACCGGTTTTACCAATGTGACATATGGTGACTTCCTGCTGGTCTTGGAGAATGGGTATGTTCACTGCCTACTTCTCAATCTTTCATGTACAAGAAGCATCTTCTGCATGAGTGTGGATGTATTTATTTCCTTTTATCTTCCTCATGTCACTTTTTGCCAGCTGCCATTGTATGAGAGCATATTGTCAGTTTTTTCATTGTGCGTAGTTGAAGCGGCTTGTGTTAAGTCCATAGGTAGTTCAGTAGCACAATGTGGTTTGTACAGAGGCTGGTGAAGGACGTTGGTATCACTATCAGTATGCTGAAGATATTGTTAAGCTTCAAAAGGCAAATTAAATGTACTTGTATACATAACATAACCGGATACGTCAGAGAAGTAGGGATATTTAATTGAAAATACCTTTTGCGAACTGCAGCATATGCCCTTCATCATTAGGATAGTTCAGGTGAAAAATCCTGATATATCTGTACCTTGTGGCCCTCCCATTGCAAAGGACCATGCTCTCTCGCCAGCTACAGTATAGACTTTTTGACAGGATAATGCAGAAATTTACAAAAGATGGGATGTGGTCTTTCTCCCATAGCAAGTTTTAAGACTAGGAAATGATGCATTCTCTCAATGCCAGGAGGAGGGCATTCTGTAGCTTGTAGAAGTCCCGGGAGTATTGCTTGAAGAAATGCCACCATATCCCTTGGGGATGCCAATAATCCTAATGTTGTTCCTCCTTGCCCGATTTTTCATGGTGTCCACCTTCTGTAGTAAATATTGTATTTGTTGGCAATGTTCCCTCAGTGTGCCCTGGCAGTTTTCTACTGATTTCTGATGATACTGCCATTTCTGCTCCATCACCATAACCCTCATGGTGAGCACTGACAGATCTCAATTTGTTTGAGTTGTAGTGGCTTTTAGCTGTGTAGTGTCTTGTAGTATTCTGTTCAGCATATTTTTATGTTGGTCATTTCTGTTCATTCAGATCTGTTGTTTGAGCCATTTGAATCAGTGTAAGGCAAAACAATAGCTGTTTCTTTTATCCATGTCAGTGCAGTTACAGTCCGAGAAATGACAGTTGGTCAAGATCCCATTTCAGCCCTGGTAGATTGGCAGTGAAGTTAGCTGTAATCCACTATGAGTTTGAGCATAAAGTTCAGAGATATATTGATCTATATCAGCAGCTCTGGATGTTGGCTTGCCCAAAAAAATGTTCATGGCATTTGACATCTAGTGATTTAGTCTGAATGGTTAGAAGTTCCCCCTGGTGGTTTAGCTATGCCAGTTATGCTGCCACCATGGTTGCCGAATAGACACTAAAAATGTATAATTGTTAAAAAAAATTGTGTGTGTTGCCACTCTTGACTCCAGTAGGTATGCTTTGTGATCCCGTGCTGCTGAGCTCAGTTCAGTGGTGAGCTCAGTGACCCTGCTGGATGGGGTGAAGGTGGGTGATGGTGCTATTATGCAACATCCCCCCCCCAGCCAGGAAATGAAAGGTGCAGGGTTGTCCACATGGGTCTGGGCACCATATAGTGAAGGCAACTATTCTCTTTGCATAGGACCCTGGACCTCTGCACCCTTGGGTGGTAGAAGGCCCTGTGCATTGGATGACAGATGCACTCTTTGCCCTGTTTATCTGTATCTGTGTCTGTGGCCACATGGAAGCACAAGGACCACAGGGCCCTGCTTTTCTGCAGCTCACTAGACAGACCCATAAATTCTTCACATCCTTTGCTTCACTGAAGGGCCCTGCACTTCTGTAGTTGGATGGAGTGCTCCTTTGGTGCAGGGCATCAGGTCCCAAAGGGACCTGCAAAAATGAGAATATGATTCCACTATCTCAAAAAGCAAGGAAATTCAGGATTAAACCAACAAAAGTAGGGGAATATGTTGTTAGGGTTTTCAACCCTAACATCCAAGACCCACCCTCCAGGCAACAAGAGGAAAAAAACATTACAGTTTCACCCCTCCTGCACCTTCGAAAATCAGGCATGGGGTGTGCCTTGGGATTGTCATCCCTAATGCTCACCCCATTCTCATATATTCCACACATCTCAGCTTCTTTAATAATTGGATGGGGTGAGCATTAGGGTTGACAACCCCAAAGCACAGTCCATGCCAGATTTGTAAAGATACAGGAGAGGTGAAACCATAATGTTTTTTCTGTTGCTGCCTGGAGAGTGGGGATGGGGTGTTAGGGTTGGAAACCCTAATGCCACATTTCCCTATGTTTGTTGGTTTAACCCTCACTAGTGCATTAACAAAGTTTTTTGCAAAGAACATATCTATCTATCTGCATATCTGTGTGTATATATGTGTATATATATATATATATATATATATATATATATATATATATATATATATATTCTATGCAAAAACTGTGTTACTTCATCATTTAGGGTTAAAACACAAAAAGTCTGGATATGAAAAATCTTTAGGGTTGCACCCCCCCACTCATGGACCTGCAATCATCACAAGATTGACAGATGACAGGGTGTGTCATTGGGGTTGTGAGGCCCAAATGTTGCCCCATTCCTTGTGAAATCATGTTGAGAAGCAACAGTGAACAAGACTGGGGCAATATTTAGACCTCACAACCCCAGTGACATACCCCATCATCTGTCAATCTTGGGATGCCCTACGGGCAACCCTAAAGATTTTTCATTTCCTGTCTTTTTGTGTTTTAACCCTAACTGATGCATTGACACAGTTTTTTGCATATAATTTCCTTACTTTTTGAGAAAGAATAGAACACTAAGAACTTGTGGAAGTTGGTGGGAGCTCGGGCCCTTTGGGCCCTGTGCTCCCACCAACTTGTAAACATGCCTCTACCATCAAGACCCTCCAAATTTCAATGTAAAAGACCAAACCGTGTCCGAGATATAACATGTTAAAATTTGAGATTTTCATTCATCAGAGTTGCAGAATTCTGCACCTGTTGACATTTTACAGATGCAATGACTGAAAAGTACATCCATGACACCAAGGCTAAGTACCCCATCACAGGGATTGCTACTGTTTGTTGCTAACATTTCATTGCTTTATTTTTCTCTGATTTAAATTGTTGTTGCTGGTATACCTTATTCTGCATTATTACAAGGTGTGCCTACAGGTGTGTGCTAACAGATTACTGCTGTAATCTTCTGATTCAAATTGTCTTTTGCAAGGTATATCTTCTGTTACTGCTTTATTTTTCTCTGTAGCAAAGTGTTTCTTACAGAGTATATCTTCTTTGAAATTATTACAGGTGGAGCTTACATTTTTGTGACTTTTTTATCATTGGGTAAGCAAAATTGCTGTTTGACACTGTTTTATTTTATTCTTTTTTTGTTGAAAAGGTTTGTTGTCTCAAAGGTGTTTCAGTCTCCTTCTCACATTAAAGGAGCAAATTGCTTTCCTCCCACAGCTCTTCCAAAGAATTAGGTGTGTATCTGGGGGGTGGAGCTGGCAAACTGTCAGTAATTTCCAACAGAAAGAAGGGTTAAAAGGTCAGGTTAGTTGATATCTTGGAGGTAGAAGACTTGGTTTGCTGGCCAAGGCACCTAGCTTCACCTGAGCTCTTTCCTTCTAAGATTGCTTGAAAGACAGAGTAGAGAACCTTACCAGAGCAAGGGAAAAGGATTAAGACTTCTTTTGGCTAAGCAGATTTACTGTGTGTTGTTATTTTTATTTTGTACTCACAGGGATTGCTACTGTTTGTTGCTAACATTTCATTGCTTTATTTTTCTCTGATTCAAATTGTTGTTGCTGGTATACCTTCTTCTGCATTATTACAAGGTGTGCCTACAGGTGTGTACTAACAGATTACTGCTGTAATCTTCTGATTCAAATTGTCTTTGCAAGGTATATCTTCTATTACTGCTTTATTTTTCTGTAGCAAAGTGTTTCTTACAGGGTATATCTTCTCTGAAATTATTACAGGTGGTGCTTACAGGTTTTACAGTTTTATCTAACATTAGGATAAGCTTTCAGGGTTACTGCATTTGTTGTTGACTGATTGTTTCTGCTCTTACCTCCTTGTTCTTTCATCCGTGGTTCTTCTTTTTCGGCAGGGGAAGGGCCAAGCCACCCAACCCCATCCCCAACCTCCCCACACTACACTCCTTTTATAGGGTACCACAGTTGTGACATTTCCTGTGGCAGAGTAGGAAGGGGTGGATCAATGAGGCATCCACAAGGTGAGCTCATTTACAGGGGCACTAGTAATTTAACTTGTTATAACAAGTTATACAAAAACAAAACACAATCAAACCATTACTTGCATTTTCTTCCTTCTAATTACTCTGACTAGGTTATAAACCCAGCAACTTATCTGGAATTGGTATCATTAACTGCAGGTACTGTGGAACAATTTTCAGAAGGACAGTCTTACAGGATTTAGGACACTGTCCTACATGCTGGGCCATTGGAGATCTTAGGGCTTAGCTCCGGGCAGCATGGGCAGAGATTGCACACCTCAAATTTCATGTTCAAGAGGAAATTCATTATAAGAACCACCCACCATTTCCCAAACATCCAACAGAAAAACCTCGACCGCAGAGGGTAGTTAGTCCAGGAGGTTGGTAGGTGGTTAGGAGGGGCAAATCGGGTGCCTCATCACTCTCTGCTGTCCAACATATTACCTCCAAAAACCATATAAACACTACAAACAGGTATCTGCCTCTATCTCTGAAATCAAACAAAGGGGCAGAGGACACTGCAGAGCAGGACACTGCAGCATAGGAGCTAGCACAACAAAACTCACCCAAATCAGGAACCAAAACAAAAAAAGCGAAAAGACAATCCAAAAAACTTCTGATCATAGGAGACTCCATGATTCGGGGAGTTGATACCCATCTCAAGCCAGGGGTAATGGTCAGATGTCTCCCAGTTACATCAGCATGGAGTGACACTGACCGCATTGCTAAAATTGTTCACAAAGCAGGAGAAAACATTGACATCCTGGTACACATAGGGACTAATGATCTTGCCAGCTGGTCAGTTGTGGAGACCAAGGAACACCTGACCAGGCTGGGTGACAAACTATCATCCATTTCATCCAGAATCACCTTCCTTGAGATCCTGCCAGTCTGGGAGAGGGGGACCGATGGACAGAAGGTCAGAGAAGGGGAGATAGGGGAGCTAAACATGTGGCTCAAGGGCTGGTGCCAGGAAAAAGGACACAGATTTGTAGAGAACTGGCAACAGTTCTGGGGCAGAAAGTTCTTTAATTTGATGGACTGCATCTGACTACGGAGGAGTCAGTGCATTGGAGCAAGTTTGACATCTTTGCAGAATATTTAAACTAGCAAATGGGAGAGGGTGCAGCACCCCATACGTCGAATGGAAGAACACCCTCCCCTCAGCTAGTGGTCAAACAGGAATTCAGCATGTTTGCAGTTCATTTGCATCACCAGGTAAGAAAAAAGGTCTGTCTCCCCATACAACGCACAGGGGAAATGCCAAACCTCACCCAACAACTAACACACCTAAATCTGGCCAATGGAAAATCATGTACACAAATGCTCACAGCCTGGGAAATAAGATCCCAGACCTTCAGGCAATAATGTCAGAGGCTAAACTGGACATAGTAGCTATTAGTGAGACGTGGTTTACCAGTAACCACACTTGGGAGACTTCAGTACCTGGCTATGTATTGTTCAGAAGAGACTGAGGTGCAAAAGGGGGGGTGGAGTGGCCTGTATGTCAAGAAAATAGCAAAGCTACAGAAATTCAGAATACACATAAGGAGCCAGAAGAACTATGGGTCACCCTGGAAACAGGAAATGGGACAGCCATAAGAACCGGGGTTGTCTACAGGCCCCAGACTAGGGGAGGACATAGACACATTACTGTTAGAATATATACAAACATGACAGCTAAAGGGAGGTTCTGATAATGGGAGACTTCAACATGCCTGATACAGATTGGTCAATACCAGCAGGAACATCTGCCAGAACTAGACACATGGTGGATTCCTGCAGGGGAGGGCCTCAAACAACTGGTACAACAACCCACAAGAGACAGGGCTATCCTAGATCTAGTACTGACTAACAGGAAGGGATCACAGATCTCCAGGTAGAAGGTCACCTGGGGCCAGTGATCATCACATGGTATGGTTCAATTTGGCCACTACATCTAAATCATCCCATTCCAAGGCAAAAATATGGGACTTCAGAGGAGCTGACTTTGATAAGATGGCCAACAGAGTTAAGCTACCCTGGCAAAAGAAACACAGGTGAGGGGTACAGGCAAAGTGGGCAAGCATTAAGGATGCAATACTTGAAGCAACATCCCATTGTGTTAGACAGAAAAGGAAGTGCAAAGAAGAAGGAAACCACTTTGGTTCTCAAATACAGTAGCAGAAAGGTCAGAGCCAAAAGGCTGGCCTTCAGAAATATAAGGAACACAGCGAATGAAGATAGGAAGGCATATCAAACTGCCTTAAGGGAAGCAGGGAAGGCAGTAAGGCAGGCAAAGTCCCAAACTGAGAAACACTAGCATGAACAGTAAAGAAGGTGACAAGACTTTCTATAGATACATTAGTGAAAGGAGAAAGTCCAGAGGGGGTATTGCTAAGCTCAATGGAAAAGGGGCATGTGAGGAGGAGGACCCTGTAAAGCATCTATCCTAAATAGATATTTTGCTCAGTATTTACTGAAGAGAAGGTAGGGCAGGGCCCAGCTCAGCACCATGGACACAGGGGAGGGAGGTGAGCACTACTCCCTTCACAAAAGAAAGGGTCCTACAAGAGCTCGCTAAGCTCAGGGTGGATAAGGCAATGGGACCTGATGGCATACATCCCAGGGTACTAAGGAGCTAAGGTGGAACTAGCAGAGCCATTAGCAGAACTGTTTAGTGAGTCTCTGAGCACAGGAGAGGTCCCAGAAGACTGGAGAAGGGCTCATGTGATCCCGCTCCACAAGAGTGGTAGCAGGGAGGAGTCAGGCAACTACAGACCAGTCAGTCTTACCTCAGTAGTGGGCAAGATTTCGGAGGCACTCTTTAAGGAAAGGATAGTGTAACACCTGGAATCATTAGGGGCACAGGATCCAAGACAGCATGGGTTTACAAAAGGAAGGTCCTGTCAAACTAATCTCATAGATTTCTTTGACTGGGTAACCAGAGTGGTGGACCAAAGGGGAGCAGTTGATGTCGCCTACCTTGACTTCAGCAAAGCTTTTGACACTGTTCCACATAGAAGATTGATAAATAAGCTGGGTAGGCTCGGGGTGGGTCAAAGTTGGTCAACTGGGTGGCAAACTGGTTGACGGGCAGAAAACAGAGAGTGGTGGTAAATGGTATACAGTCAGAAGAGATGCAAGTCACAAGTGGGGTACCTCAGGGATCAGTCCTGGGGCCAGTCCTCTTCAATATCTTCATTAGTGACCTTTCAGATGGACTAGAGGGCAAGGCTTGTCTGTTTGCAGATGACACCAAGAGCTGCAACAGAGTAGATGATCCAGATGGGGTGGGCAGAATGAGACGAGATCTGGATAAACTAGCAAAATGGTCAGAAGATTGGCAACTGGGATTTAATGCAAAGAAGTGCAAGATCATGCACATAGGGAAGAGAAACCCTGAAGCCACCTATAGGCTGGGAGGGGAGTTGCTGGTAGTCACAAAGGAAGAAAGAGACTTGGGCATCATCATCACTGATGACCTGAAATCATCCAAGCAGACCACTAAAGCAGTAGGTAAGGCTAGAGGGATGTTGGGGTGTATTAGTAGGGCTATCACAAGTCATAAGAGGGAGGTAATAATCCCTCTTTACAAGACACTAGTTAGGCCCCATCTGGAGTTTTGCATGAGTACTGGAGGCCACAACTTCACAAGGACATTAACCAAATTGAGGCAGTCCAGAGAAGGGCACCCAAAATGGTGCAGGACTGCATCAGAAGACATATGAGGACAGATTAATGGAGCTCAATATGTATACCCTTGAGCAAAGGAGGGAGAGAGGTGATATGATCGAGACATTCAAATACCTTAAGGGCATTAACAAGGTGAAAGAGTCTAACATGTTTAAATCTAAGAAAAATAGCAGGACAGGAGGACACAGCATGAGATTACAGGGAGGCTGATTAAGGGGGAATGTGAGGAAATTCTTTTTCACAGAAAGGGTAGTGGATGCATGGAACAGCCTACCTCAGGAAGTGGTGGCTATGAATACAGTGTAGGGCTTCAAACAGGCATGGGATAGGTATAAGGGAGCAATACAGATGAGTATGAATAGATAGGCCACTGACAGAGCAAAGGCCGATGGCATATTTATAAGGTAGAAAAATAAATGGGCAGACTGGATGGGCCTTGCGGTCCTTATCTGCCGTCAACTTCTATGTTTCTATGTATCAATTTCAAGGCACCACCACAATGCAAAACACTGTCTGCAAAACGTAAATTGCTTCACGCAATGGCTCCGCAAAAAAATATTTTCTCCTACACATAAACACCATAATTCATATGTACAAGACATACTGTCAACACCCTCCAAATTTCAAGTAAAAAGACCAAACCGTTTCTGAGATATTTAAACTTAAAGATTGTGAAAATTGGCCTATCTATTCCATTATAAAATCTTGCCATCTTGTCCTTCCCTCACGAACAAAGATTGCAATCGAAGAATCTCGCAAACAAAGAATTTGCAGGCCAATGATCAAAGAATTTGTAAGTTCACGATTAAAGAATAATAAATGGTGAAACTCGAGTTTTAGGCAGAATTACATGAAACCACCCCATGCCTCAATAGAACAAAGCCCCCTGAGCAAACCCCCCCCTCACCATTTGTGTTCCTAGGCCACCCTTAGGCTGAGAAATGTGAATTTTTCAAAGGTCCATGGTAGTAAATGGAGTCCACTCTGAAGAAAGGGGGGTTACTAGTGGGGTACCGCAGGGTTCAGTATTAGGACCGTTCCTCTTCAATGTCTTTATAAGAGACATTGCAGAGGGACTGGAAGGAAAAGTATGTCTCTTTGCAGATGACACAAAGATCTGCAACAGAGTTGATGCACAAGCTGGGGTGGAAAGGATGAGAAGGGACTTGGCAAGGTTAGAGGAATGGTCAAATGTATGGCAGCTTAGATTCAATGCTAAGAAGTGCAAGGTAATGCACCTGGGATACAAAAACCCAGGGGAAGAGTACACAATGGGAGGTGAGATACTAACAACAACAAAAATGGAAAGGGACCTGGGGGTAGTCATATCAGATGACCTGAAGGTGGGCAAGCAATGTAAGAGGGCAGCAAGGAGGGCTGGGGGGATACTGGGGTGCATAGGGAGAGGCATCACCAGTAGAAAACAGGAAGTTATTATCCCTCTGTACAGACAGCTGGTGAGACCCCATCTGGAATACTGTGTGCAGTTCTGGAGACCCAGTCTCCGCAAAGACATAGACAGGATGGAAGCTGTCCAGAGGAGGGTAACTAAAATGGTGCAGGGTCTGCACCGGAAGACATATGGAGAGATACTTAAGGAGCTTAATATGTATAACCTCAAGGAAAGGAGGGAGAGGGGGGACATGATAGAAACTTTCAAGTACCTCAAGGGAATCAACAAAGTCCAAGAGGGTAGCATCGTTCAAAAAAAGAGGTGTGCAAGAACAAGAGGACACAATCTGAAGATAGAGGGCGGCTCAGAGGTAATTTAAGGAAGTATTTTTTCACAGAGAGGGTTGTGGATGCATGGAATGGCCTTCCAGAGGAGGTTGTGGAGTCAAAAACAGTGGTGGAATTCAAGCATGCATGGGACAGTCATAAGGCAATTCTAAGGGGTGGGGGTAGGAAGAAGTAGGCTGCTGGTTAACTAGCATCTGCAGCTTATCCATTAGGTAGGGAAATGGGCAGACTGGGTGGGCCAAGCGGTCCTTATCTGCTGCCAAATTCTATGTTTCTATGTCCATCTAGTCACGCCCTCACGATGCAAGATCGCGATCAAAGAATCTTGCGATCAAAGAATTTGCAGGCTCATGATCAAAGAATAAAAAATGGGGGTATGTGGCCAACCTGCAGACAAGATGGCAACTTAAAATCTCACTGCTACAAACCCAGAGCCAAGAACTATTAAAAATCCTCCTATAAGTCGATCCCCTCTTGGGCATTTTCGAGATTTAGCAACCGGAATACCAGAACATTTACTGAACTGACCCAGAACTCCAACGGACATTGGAGGGTTGCGATTATCGCCTTTCTTCCATCGAGCTGCTTGAACTACAGGCCAAATGGTGCACTCAGGAAAGGAGAGTGAAGAACTGTCAGTTAGAGAAATGTTTACATCCATAATTTCCAGTATCGACGCTCTAACACTGGCTTCCAATACAACTGCAGTCTCAATTCAGCAGATCAATGCCCGATTAGAGCAAAAAGCACTTGGCACAAGATGACGTGGTGCAGGGCCACTGCGCTACTCTAAGGAACCAAGCTACATTAATTATCGCCCTGCAAGATAAACTCGATGATCTTGAGAACATGGGCCACCGCAATAACTTGCGGTTCCTGGGTTTTCCCGAGGGCTGTGGAGAAGGCAAAACCATTCATTTTCTACAGACAGCCCTGCCTGAGATACTGGATCTCCCTCCTGCTACTAGGAGAATGATAGAAAGGGTGCACAGGTCTCTCCAACCTAAACCATCTTTAGGAAACAAACCGAGGCCCATTATTGCTAGGCTATTAAATTTCACTGAAAAAGAAGCAATACAGGGTGAATGAGGGAGCTCAGGTCATTGCAATGGAGAGACCACCGAATCATGATCTTTCAGGACTATTCGAAGGATCTTGCAAATAAACAATGAGCCTTCACAGAGATACGTCATAAACTACATGAATTGCAGATACCCCTTGCTCCCCGTTACCTGGCTATATTGAACATTTTTGTGAACGGAATCTCACATTAGTTTGCTACCCCTGAGGCAGCACTTGCCTACATCTCAGTGGCTTGGTCCACCTCTGATTCCTTAAAATCCCCAGTTGCTGGTCTGACCCATTCTGATGGTCAATCTTCGAGGATCTCCTCCCATAAACCCGATTCCCTGGGTGCCCCAGGATCTAGGTCTTCTCAGTCTGCTAAGAATGGGCTGGAGCCCAGGAATTCCAAAGTTCAGAAAAGGCCTCCACAGTCTCCATATTCTAAGAGAAATCATCTGCAGGAACGCAGACGTGGTGATGCTGGTACTGTTCAGAGTGTCAGTACGGCAGATCATCAGGAAATCTTGTATACCAGCCCCTACTTTTCACAAATAGATTTGCTCCACTTGACCCTCGCCAGAAGGATGATTCATCGAGCATTATGGAACTTTCCACCACCGAGAATACAGGATTAGATTCAGAGGGAACTGAGACATCTTGGGCCAAGGGTGTTGAGGCCACTTTCGCATTGCAGGACTTATAACTGAAGCCAACGGCCTCCGCCACACTTCCAGGCCTTGAATCTGTGTCACAACTACCTGAGGATACCAATCCAACTTGATTAATCGGCTGAGAGATTGTCTCAGATAAGTACCCAAGGTTTTGTGTCTGGAGGAGTTGGGGTTGCTGTAGATGCTCATTGAGGGGAATAGTTTGGGGTTTTAACGAAGCTGATGTTACTGAGTAGCTAGCCCTTGAAGGGGCTTTATCCCCTCATGTTAGTTTGCCCTGTTTAGATGAGAGACCCTCTGAGGGTACCCCCCCCCCGACAGACACTCTACTTCGGATGTACACTGTTTGTATGTATATCTGCTACTTGGCATATGTGTTAAAGTGAATAAGAGTTGTATGAATATGTTTTGTGGTCTGGTTTTTCTCCAGATACATTTGGTTCTTGTTACAGCTCTCTGCATGGAGACCATAGATCCCTTTCGAAAACCTACACCCTTCGGGTCATAGTTCAGTCAACTGACGAATATAGACAGTTGAAGATGAACCTTACATTACCTATGAGCTAAATGCCCCTTATTTAGCTAATAATAGCTCCCATTTTGTTCTTGAGTTTTACACCAGCTATATATTGGAAGGCAATTATCTTCCCAGTTGGAACTCCCCCTCCCCCCAGGAGGGTAGAGACTTCTGGGGCAACTACTGTTAGGCTCTATGCTATGGCTGTTAGTTTTTGTACATTTGTTCCTAATCTAATAGTACAGTAAGAGTTATTGCTAGTTACCTTAGCATTTACTGACTTTGGCCAGTTGCTGATGTTTTTTGGCACAGGCCCCACAGAAGTGAGAAGGTTTTCTATTGACTGTTTTCAGCTGGGTGAGCCTCTCACCATTCTCATTACAGTTTAGGTTTTGATTTTCGTGCACAGTGTTGTTTTAGATAGAGAAACACAGTTTAAGATCTCATATTAGGCATACAGTGCATTAGGAATTATAACTTTTGGCACAAGAGAAGTCACCCCTATAGTGTTTTATCCCCCTACTGTCTTAGGGTCTTGCCTTAGTCCAGTGGATACACTTAGTACAGTCACCCTTTTGAAATATCAATATCCCCTGGTAGTTATTTCCATCTAACTAGACTTATCCCCTCTATTTGGACACTTGAGTGGAATTAGTATGACAGACCTACTATTACACACCTGGAATGTACGGGGTTTAAATTCCCCTGTGAAATGAACGAAAGTTTTAACCAATTTGAAACATCTTAAGTCTCAGGTGGCGTTTCTTCAAGAAATAAAACTTTCAGGGGAAGACCATGCTCGTCTGATTAAAGATTTAGTAGGGCAACAAGTATCTTCCCATGCTACTACTAGGAAATGTGGAGTATCTATTCTAATTCATAAATCTTTACCTTGGACCCTCTCTAAGACTTTATCTTGTGCTGATGGTAGATGGGTTTTAGTTACCTATGATACTCCCTCAGGGCCTATCACTCTCTGTAATCTTTATGTCCCAAATGAAGATACGCCACCGTTTTTTCATGATATAGCGCAGGCTATTTTTGAATGTACTCCCCTTACCTGCCCTCTCCTTACTGAGGGAGATTTTAATCTCTCCCTTATTCCATCTATGGACAGGAATGATGGTAGTACAGAGACACACATCAGATGTATTAACGCTCTCCATCAAACGATCCTGGATCAAGGGCTATCAGATATTTGGAGACTTTTTCACCCCAGAACTAGAGATTACACTTTCCCAACACCTCCTACAGTAGATTGGATTTTTGGTTGGAGTCCTTGGCAATCATTGCTAAATTTCTAGATGCCACCATTCTCCCTAGAGTTTTTTCACACTATGCCCCAGTACAGCTTTTACTCCAATGGGACCCTAACCCCCATCCCATCATTGGAGGATGGACCCTCTCCTAATGAGGGATCCCGACTTTATCCCATGGGCCCAGAATGAAGCTGCCCTTTTCCTAGCCCACAATCCTATAGCTGACACGTCTGCTGGTAATACATGGGAAGCCTTTAAGGCCACCATGCATGGCAGCATAATGGGATTTTCTGCAGCAAAAAGAAGAGAGCGGGAACTATATCTCGTATCCCTAGAGCAGAAATTAAAAGAGGCTGAAAGCCTTTTTAAGGTTGCACCCTCCCCCTCTCCACATTCCCCAATAGGCAAAGTTGTTCTAAATTTGCATTTTGCGATCAATCAGCTCCTTAATAGGAAGGCTGAAATAGCTATACTACGCCTACAACACTCTTTTTGGGAAGGTGGAGATAAAGCCGGCAAGATACTCACATTTCAGCTTCGCAAGCAACAGGCTAGTACATTTATTGCCAGCCTTATGGACACTTGTGGAACTCTGGCCACTGCCCCCAAGGCAATAAATGATATTATATCCTCCTATTGCAAGAATCTGTACACCTCTACACACTCCCATCTGAACAACGAGATACAGCCCTTTCTCCAATCCTGTCAGCTCCCCAAAATTACTGACCAGCAAGCTCAGCTTCTCGAGCCCCCAATATCCTCAGAGGAGGTTAGTACTGTGATTAAGTCCCTTAAACTGGGGAAATCCCCTGGGAACAATGGGTACACAGCAGATTTTTACCAGGCACTAGCAATCACTATCACTCCCCTTTTAACGGCAGTATTTTAAGATGATGATCTCAAAGGAGTTCTTCCCCCCTCGCTAAGAGAGGCAACTATTGTACTCATCTCTAAAAAAGGTAAGGACCCCCCAACCCAGGCAATTATCGACCAATATCCCTAACTAATATTGATAGTAAACATTATGCTAAAATTTTAGCAACCAGGTTAAATCCCCTACTGCCAAGACTTATACATCCATCCCAAGCAGGTTTCATTCCTGGGCGACACAGCTCTGACCATTTAAGGACATTAATGAATCTCATGCATATAGCAAGATATCTCCCTACCCCAGCTGCGGCAGTTGCAGTGGATTTTTGAAAAAGCTTTCGACTCCATTGAGTGGTACTATTTATACTTGGCTTTGGCATCATTTGGAGTTGGTTCAAAATTTCTCTCAAGAATCCAAGCTATCTATTCATCTCCCTCAGCTAGAGTTAACATGAATGCCATACTCTCTGCTCCAATCCAATTTGAATGGGGAACAAGGCAAGGTTGTCCACTGTCTCCACTTCTTTTTGTTTTGGAAGTGGAGCCTCTGGCTCTTGCAATCCATAGTTGCCTAGATATCATTGGTATCAAAGTGGGAAATACAGAATACACCTCCCTTATGTATGCTGACAACTTGCTTCTCCCCTTGGTAGATTTGCAAAGTTCTGCTCCTCTTTTACTGGAGCTGTTGGATTTATTTTCCCAATATTCAGTGCTGAAACTGAATCAGGCTAGATGAAGATTCTCCCCCTGAATGGGATATGTTCCCAAGAGATCGCTCAGTCTGCAGGCCTACTCTGAGCTCCAAAGGGGATCACATATCTGGGTATTATGCTCACATCTTCTTTAGATACTCTCTGGCAGACAAATATCCAACCCCATCTCAGATATCTAAAAACGGAGTTTGGCAGATGGAAACCTCTCCAATTGATGTTTGCAGGTAAAATTGCCACAATTAAAATTATTTCTGCACTCAAGATTTTTTATCTGCTAATGCACATCTCTATCCCCCTTCCTAAACACTGGTATTTGGCTTTGGATAGGCTTATTGGAGATTTTTTTATGGGAAGGAAATAAACCATGATTTATCGTCACTCAACTGAGAGCACATTGGAGCGGGGGGGTGGAGCCTTCCATGAGTAGAAGGATACCGGCAAGCATTTCTCTTGGCTCAAACACTTAAAGGGCTGCACCTCCTTACATCCCTATCCCCACAATGGGTCTGGATAGAGCTTGATATTACTGAGACAACACATTTCTCCTCCCTTTTGATGCCCCACAGAGCTCATAGACCTTGCCCCCTTGATAGATCTAAGTCCCCTTTCACATCTCTGTCCATTGAGGCATCCAGGTCCAACTGGTTGGTTGTCCACAAAAGATTGAACCAGATTCCTCTCCCTCTGCCTTACATCATTTATGGCATAATCCGACATTACTATTGATACACAATGGGTATATTGGAAATCCTGGGCAGACAAAGGTATTCTCTTACTAAAAGACCTGCTAGACCCCACTGTTAGGACTCTTTATACATTTCAATCCCTTCAACGTATCTGGTACCTTTCTCAGACAGACTTCTGGAAATATCTTCAGCTCAGGGCAGCACTCAGTTATATATTGTACCCTCCAATACCCCAAACACACATCTCAGAGCTACATACCTGGATACAACAGCCAGTGGGCTTAGCAGGGCATATCTAGGCTAAATTGAGATATACTTTCCCCCAATATTCTGAGAGGGCAAGGTTTAAGTAGGAAAAGATGCTCCAGACTCCTATTTCCTCTGCAACCTGGGAACAGTCCTGGAAAGATACCAATAAATGGCTGACGGATGCTAGGTCTAGATTAATACAGAATAAAATAGCCCACTCTTTGTATAACTCTCCAGCTGTGCTTTATACGGCTAAAATTCTGGATTCTGACTCTTGCTGGAGATGTCAAGGTCCAGGAGCAGATATTTTGCATATACTGTGGTCTTGTTCGCAATTGAAATCCCTGTGGCAAGGCATCCACGACACTGCATGCAAAGTGTTAGAGAAGCGGATCTCTTTCAGTCCACTCTTTTACATTTTGGGTATCCGAATGGTGCTTCCACAAATGACCCCTCTTGAGATTAGATGGTTTGCACTGCTCTTTCTCTCCAAACTAAGAGAGCTCTGTTATGCAAATAGAGGTCCCCTCTGGTGCCTACAGTGACCGAGGTGTTAGCATCTGTATCCTCTCTAGCCAAACTGGACAGAGTTTCACACCTGCCAAAGTTCCAAATGTCCAAATTTAAACACTTGTGGACCCCCTACCTTAACTTTCTGAAACTCCAGAGCTCGGACATCCCCCAGGCGGGTATTGGTTGACTCTCCTCTCAACCGGCTGGTATAACTATATTTGTCCCATGGTACCTTACAGGATAGGTAGGATTTTTCCTCCATAGGAAATCTCTGCTGGGTCATATGGCTTGTAAAAATACATATATCAAGGCCTCTTGCTCAAGCCCTCCAACTGCCACAGAGTTCCCTTTCCCCTTGCTGTGTTTGTGCCCCAACTTTACCACTTTGGGAAGAATACCTGCTAGTATCCCTTTTGGTTCTATTCTAAGATTTGAGGTGAATTAATGGACCTAACCTACATTGGATTTTTGGGGGTATTTCTGTCTTTGCTTTGCTTTGGTTGCAAGATGTATACTGAATATAACAAGAAACTGTTTAAAATGCCCAGCTTTCTCCCTGAGGCCTTGAAGAGAGAGACTTGGTGGGTTATCACATATTGGTAAACTGTCCCATCTCAGAGGTACATTTTATGGTGTCAACCCCTTTGGGTGAGTACGGCAGTCTGTTATATATAATGCTACTTATATAGTTAATTGTAATACTCTATCTTACGATAATTAATGTAATCTGTCCTAGTAGATTGCTAGCTATGAACTCTGCAATAATAGTTCTGTTGCCCTTTTTTGGGCAAATCCTGCTACTGTTACAAGTTATTTCACCCCATGTTCTCCACCCCTTCATTCCTGTACCTTCCTTTATCTGCCCCCTTTTTCCCGCCCCTCCGCCATTTTGTTTCCTTGTGCTGTTTAAGTACTGTACAACACTGTTTTGTCGGTGAGTTTTGGCTCTGTTGTTTCTTCCATTTTGTATCTCTGTATATTTGTGAAAATAATAAAAAATGTTGTTACAAAAAAGAATAAAAACTGGTGAAACTTGAGTTTTTGACAGAGTTACATGAAACCACTACCATACTTCGATAGAACGAAGCCCTCTGAGCAACATCCACCCTCATTTGTGTTCCTAGGCCACCCCTGACCTGAGAAAATTGTATTTTTACCTCACAATGCAAGATCACGATCAAAGAATCTCATGAACAAAGAATTTGCAGGCTCGCAAACAAAGATCGTTAGCGAGTCACAATCAAAGAATTTAAAACATTGGAGGCCCGATTCTAGTACATTTATGCCTGGCATAAAAGCACTTGCACCATGTAGAATGGTGCATGTAGCAACTTATGCCAGCAGTTGTGACATGTGTGATTCTACAAAGTGGCCTGTGACATGTCGCAGGTCATTTGCGCCAAACATCAGTTATGCTCCCAGTTGTGCCATAAACCCCCACGACATGGCACTAGGAGGTTTACGACAGCAGTTGCGCCCCATTCCAGAAGGGCAAGAACAAAGTCCCCACTGTCGGGATTCCACAAGAACCCCCAGAGGAGAACCAGCAATGAAAGTTATGCCAGCATTTAGCCCCCCGGGGGTCCTGTAGACCCACCTGCAGACATGTCACCATGGCCACCCCATGCCAGCATACTCAAGTGGGGCCCAGCAGGGCTACCCATACCCCCATCCCCCTGAACCACCCATTGGCACAAGCCCCGGGGGCAGCACTGCCATCCCTCCGTGTCCTGAGCCGTGAGTCACCCATTGCATATGTGGCAATTACCCTAGCCTGGTAGTCTAGTGACCCCCATCAGTATAATGTAAATACAGCTCCCCAAATCCCTGGTAGTCTAGCGGCCCCCCTGAGCAGTATAAAATATATAAAGATCTCATATTCCCTGGTAGTCTAGCACCCCCCGAGCTGTATAAATTAATTAAAGATCCCCTACTCCCTGATAGTCTAGCAGCCCCCCCAAGCTGTATAAATTAAATATTATCTTAAATTAAATTAATTTCTGAGCACGTCTTTACAGTAAGCATTCCTACGGCACTCAGTCAGTGGCTAGCTGTGGAGGTGAGAGGTGGGCTGTGCCAGTCACAAGCTGGGGATGGGTGGGTGGTGGTGCTGGGTGGACTGGCATGGCTGGGTGGGGGGCCACTGGACTACCAGGGAATATGAGATCTTTATTTAATTTATACAGCTCAGGGGGGCACTAGACTTCCAGGGAATATGGGATCTTTATTAAATATATACAGCTTGGGGGGGCACTAGACTACCAGGGAATATGAGATCTTCATTTAATATATACAACTCGGGGGGCTGCTAGACTACCAGGGAATATGAAATCTTCATTTAATTTATATAGTTCGGGGGGGGGGGGTCTCGCTAGACTACCAGGGAATATGAGATCTTCATTTAATTTATACAGCTCGGGGGGGCGCTAGACTACCAGGGAATATGGGATCTTTATTTAATGTATACAGCTCGTGGGGGCACTAGACTACCAGGGAATATGAGATCTTCATTTAATATATACAGCTTGGAGGATGTCGCTAGACTACCAGGGAATATGAGATCTTCATTTCATTTATATAGCTTTGGGGGGGCCACTAGACTACCAGGGAATATGAGATCTTCATTTAATTTATACAGCTCGGGGGCCACTAGACTACCAGGAAATATGGGATCTTTATTTAATATATACAGCTTGGGGGGGGGGCAAGACTACCAGGGAATATGAGATCTTCATTTAATATATACAGCTCGGGGTAGGGGGTCACTAGACTACCAGGGAATATGAGATCTTAATTTAATTTATACAGCTTTAGGGGGGTGCTAGACTACCAGGGAATATGAGATCTTCATTTAATTTATACAGCTTGGGGGAGCACTAGAATACCAGGGAATATGGGATCTTTATTTAATATATACAGCTTGGGGGGGAAAGACTACCAGGGAAAATGAGATCTTCATTTAATATATACAGCTCGGGGTAGGGGGTCACTAGACTACCAGGGAATATGAGATCTTCATTTAATATATACAGCTTGGGGAGGCCGCTAGACTACCAGGGAATATGAGATCTTCATTTAATTTATACAGCTCAGGGTGGCACTAGACTACCAGGGAATATGAGATCTTCATTTAATTTATACAGCTTCGGGGCGGCCGCTAGACTGCCAGGGAATATGAGATCTTCATTTAATATATACAGCTTGGGGGGGGCAAGACTACCAGGGAATATGAGATCTTCATTTAATATATACAGCTCAGGGTAGGGGGTCACTAGACTACCAGGGAATATGAGATCTTCATTTAATATATACAGCTTGGGGAGGCCGCTAGGCTACCAGGGAATATGAGATCTTCATTTAATTTATACAGCTCAGGGTGGCGCTAGACTACCAGGAATATGAGATCTTCATTTAATTTATACAGCTTGAGGGCCGCTAGACTGCCAGGAATATGAGATCTTCATTTAATATATACAGCTTGGGGGCAAGACTACCAGGAATATGAGATCTTCATTTAATATATACAGCTCAGGGTAGGGGTCACTAGACTACCAGGGAATATGAGATCTTCATTTAATATATACAGCTTGGGGAGGCCACTAGACTACCAGGGAATATGAGATCTTCATTTAATTTATGCAGCTCAGGGGTGCTAGACTACCAGGGAATATGAGATCTTCATTTAATTTATACAGCTGGGGCTGCTAGACTGCCAGGGAATATGAGATCTTCATTTAATTTATACAGCTCAGAGGCAGCTAGACTGCCAGGAAATATGAGATCTTCATTTAATATATACAGCTTGGGGGGCAAGACTACCAGAGAATATGAGATCTTCATTTAATATATACAGCTCGAGGGTAGGGGTCACTAGACTACCAGGGAATATGAGATCTTCATTCAATTTATACAGCTTGGGGGGGTGCTGGACTACCAGGGAATATGAAATCTTCATTCAATTTATACAGCTTGAGGGGGTGCTAGACTACCAGGGAATATGAGATCTTCATTTAATTTATACAGCTTGGGGGGATGTGCTAGACTACCATGGAATAGGACATGGTTATTCAGTTTATACTGCCCAACCCCCATTCTTTGTTAGCAAAACAACCATATAAACTTTCCCATTGACTTATAATGGGAGCTTAAAAGTGCCATAACTTTTGAATGCCTTAATATTTTTTCACCAAATGAAAAGCTGCATGTTTAGCCACCAAAGCTCTTTCAGATGAGTCATCTTGCAGACCAGCACATCACACAACAGCTGCACAGGGCCATGGGCAAAATTCCCCAAACTGCCTACGAAACTGGCGAAACGTGCATTTTCAGCGTTTTGGTGCGCAAAGACCGTCAGTCCAACCACAATGAAATTTGGAAAATCAAGAGATCTACCTTGCCCCACTGCACATACCAGATTTCCAGCAAATCCGTTGAACAGGTCCAAAGTTATTAACACACAAATTTTTGACTTTAACATAGAAGTGCCTTCATAACCCTAAATATAGTGATGCGACCAGCCACTGTAATATATATATATATATATATATATATATATATATATATATATATATATATATATATATATGTATATGTGTGGGTGTATGTGTATTATACTGGCATGGTAGTGCTAATATAGTTAGGGTTGTCCAGCCACTTCTATGTTAAACCCAAAATTTCGCACTTTAATAACTTTGTAACCATGGGACCGATGTGCCCAAAATGTTTCATGTGCCATCTGGTACCATAGATCTCTGGATCTGGCAAGTTACGATCTAGATGGATGTGAGGTTGCAGAGCCACGGAGTTCCAAAACGTGATAATCACCATTTAGGTGCAAATTCTTTGCTCATCTGTAAGTGCAGAACAGCTTGGAGTCATTGTCAGAAATTGTTAGGGTATTGGATTCTGGGCTGCAGATGTGCCTTTTGAAGGTTTGGTGAAAAAATATGAATCCATTCAAAAGTTATTAAACTTAACGTTTCCAATTAAAGTCTATAGGAAACAATATTTGTGCTGTGCGAAAACAGTTTCTGCTTTTGGGAAAGCACTTTTTACTGTCGCAAGTGGGTTAAGTAGTGTTGTGCTGCCGCCATCTTATTTTCAGATAGCGATAGCAGAAATGTTGTAATTCAAAAAATACCACACCTTTGTAAATGCCAACAGTTGTGTTTACCTAATCGGGGCATGAGGAAAACAATTCTGGCATTATCTTTTTTAAATAGTGGCTGGAAATATTGTTTTTAGAGTTCGGCCATTGGTAGTGTTGCAAATTTGTAGCACTATTTTGTAAAACTGCTGCAAATTTGCAGCACTTTGCATGTAAACTGCTGCAAATTTGCAGCACTACTACAATAAAAAAAAAATACAACAGCCACTAATTATGCCAAAACCTATTCTGGCCATTATTACAAAAAACAAATCCCGGAATCGGATTCCTCAGCTCCCGTTTAGGCAAACACCAGTTGGTGTTTACCTACTAAAAGGATACTTTATCCTTTTATTGCCTCCAAGAGGGCAGAGGCATGTTTTAATTAAAAATAAAGTTTCTGCTGACATCAGGATGCCAAATCCCTGTGTCAGTGATACAGGTCCTCCCACTAGTGTGGGACACTGGGGAGCCCATTCCCAGTGTCCCCATTTATGTCCTCATCCCCTGTACTGCAGAACACTGGGGAGCCCACCTCCAGTGGCCAGAAATACACACACACATATATATATATATATATATATATATATAAAATGTTTAGCCAACATCAGGGTGACCAGTCCTGTGCCAGCACTAGAACCTCCCCAACAGTGTGGGACACTGGGTAACCCACTCCCAGTCTCACCAGTTATGATTCCCATTCAGTGGGACACTGGAGAGCCCACCCCCAGTGTCTTGAAAAAAGAAAACAATGCCTCATCTTCTCCCCCATCCAACCTCCTCCATCCCAAGCCTCCCACTAAACAACCATCCCCCACCCTATACTTACCACAGAGATCGTCAGCTGTCATCTACCCTGAACTGGGACACATCTGCACTCTTCAAAGCCAAACTGTGTACTGAAGAATCAAGGTAAGTGCCGTATAATGGCTGTCAATGGTGTTTTGAACTTATGTTGATATCTCAGCGATTTTACAGTATTTTTGCACCAAATTTTCAACATGGACTTTTTGGGACCCCAGCTCATGAACACTGTCACTTTTGTTTCATTAATCAGACCCTTAAGATGATTTCACGATTGCTGCATGGAATCACTTTTTGGGACCGATTAACATAATGGCAGTGCCAGTATTAATGATGTGGGGATCCAAAAAGCCCATATTGAAAATCTGGTGCAAAAATACACTGACCATTGACATTTTTCTATTTACACGGGTAACTTTGGTGATTTTTAGTATTTTGACTCCAAATTTTCAACATAGCCTTTTTTTCACACCACTTTATGAACAGTACTGCTGTCATTTTTCACATCCAGCCCAAAATGTGTTTTCACACCTCTGGCACAGAATGGAGTGGATGCTGCATGAAATCACCTTTCAGGACTGAGTAACAGAATAACAGTGCCAGTGTTCATGAGGTGGGGTTCCAAAAAGACTATGTTGAAAATTTGGAAAAAAAGTTCTAAAAATGCCCAAGTTACGTGCGTCCATTGGATTTATTCTAAGTGTGTGCATAACTTTGGTACTTTTCAATATTTTGCCACCAAATTTTCAACATAGCCATTTTTTCACACCACCTCATAAACAGTACAGCTGTTATTTTTCACATCCTGCCTGAAATGTGTTTTTGCATCTGTAGCACAGAATGGCATTGCAGTTGTGCATAATTACATTTTGCCTTGCATTGCACAATTTCTCTGTCCTGGGGTTCATATGGTGGGGTAATAAGATGGCTATGCTGACAATTTGGTCCCTGATGTTTGATGCATGGAAGAGCTTCCACACCTATGTATATATGCACATCTATGGAGGGATTGTGCTACCACAGTATAATAAGGATACTATTATACCATCTCAAAAAGTAAGGATATTCATTGCAAAAAACTCTGTCAATGCATCAGTTAGGGTTCCTGTTACAGTGACAAAAGTATGGAAATTTGGTTTTAGGGGTGAGAGTTAGGCCTGATGACCCCAAAGCACACCCCAACACCTGTTGGTGTGTGGAGGGTGGGGGTAGGGTGGTAGGATTGGTAACCCAAACACTGAATTTCCAGTCTTTTGTCACTGTACTAGAAACCCTAACTGATGCATTAATGGAGTTTTTTGCAATTAATTTTCCTTCTTTTTGAGATCGTATAATAGTGTCCTTCAGACCCTGTGCTCCAATGTCTCCATAGGTGTGCATATGTATGTAGGTGTAGAAGTGCATGGCCCTCTGGGCCATGTGCTTCCATGTGTCTAACAGCAGTGAACCAATTGTCAGCATAGCCATCTTACTACCCCACCTCATGTACACTGGTACAGAGAAATTGTAAAATGCAAGGCAAAACATAATTGTATGCAACTGCAATGCCATTCTACATCACATGTGCAAAAACACATGTTGGGCAGGATGTGAAAAATGACAGCTCTACCGTTCATGAAGTGGTGTGATAAAATGGCTATGTTGAAAATTTGATGGCAAAAGACTGAAAAGTAGCAAAGTTAAATGCGTGCATAGAATAAATCCAACGGACACATGTAATTCTGGCTTTTTCAGGAATTGTTTCACCAAATTTTTAACTTGGGCTTTTGGGGACCCCACCTCATGAACAGTGTCACTATCATTTCATTACTCCATCCCAAAAGCTGATTTTGCACAGTGACCATGCCAGTCTGTGCCACAGGCGTGAAACATGTTTTGGGCAGGATGTGAAAAATAACAGGTGCACTGTTCATGAGGAGGTGTGAAAAAATGGCAATGTTGAAAATCTGGAGTGAAAAATATTAAAAACTGGTGAAGTTACGAGCGTACATAGAAACTGCACAAAGCATGCTCATAACATGGTCATTTCTCAACATTTGTGTACCAACTTTTCAACATGGGCTTTTTGGGACCTCCCCTCATGAATATTGGCACCATCATTTCATAAATTTTTCCCAAACAGTGATTCCACACTGTGACTGTGAAATCACCTTACGGGTCTGATTAATGAGATGACAGTGACAGTGTTCATGAGGTCCTCAAAAGCCCATGTTGAAAATTTGGTGAAAAAATATTGAAAAATGCCAGAGATATCAACATAAGTTCAAAACACCATAGACAGCCATCATACAGTGCTTACCTTGATTCTTCAGTTTCTGGTTTATACTACGGTTCATACTATGGCTGATAAGGAGCGAGGAAGCTGTAAGCTCATAAGTGCTGCTATACTATCACAAATAAAAAATATGTAATTGATTTAATAGTATTTTAAGTTTGGCTTTGAAGAGTGCAGACGTGTCCTGTTCCACAGATGATCGCAGCCGCTGACCTCCAGAGGTAAGTATGGTGTGAGGGGGTAAGTGGAGGTGGGTGCGCAGAGAGAGGGTGAGAATGGAGAGGAGGATGGGGGAGATGACGAGGGACCGTTTTCTTTTTTACAGGATCTTATAAAATAATAACATGTCAGGGGACTGTTTTCTTTATTTCAGGCATACATTGGTGATGGAGGGTGGCATGATATAACTGGGGACACCTGGAGTGGGATCCTCAGTGTACCGCTTTGGTGGGGAGCTACTGCCGACATGGGGATTAGACACCCCCTTGTCAGACATGTGTTTTTTCTGTTGGGGACACTGGGAGTGGGCTCCCCTGTGTCCCATACTGGTGGGGGTGGGTCCTCTAGTGCTGACATGGGGAGCACATAAATGCATTTTTAGCAATAATCTATTTCATCTCATGACTAGGATCCTACATAGTAGCTCAGCATGCAGTGGGATCCTGGGTCTCAACCACTGATATGAGTAGAGTTTAAATAATTAAATTAAACATGTTTCATGGACATATTTTACCCCTTAAAGTGCAGAATGCACCACATGGGGTCCCAATAAGCAGGAGGTTTCTGAATTTTTTGGGGTGAAGATAACCAAAAACAAGATGGTGGCCATACAAAGTAGGAATTTCTTCATATGGAGCAGGATTCCCACTTCATTTCAAACAGCTATCTTGAAGTGCTTACTGAGCATGCTCAGAAATGTTTTATTTTTCAAATTTTTAAATTGCAATTACTTGAAAACTGCTTAATATTTTTTTCACTAGACTAGCAAAAGGCACCTCTGTGGGGTAATCCCTCTCTACCCTGAAAATTTCACATCCAAAAACCAAACCTTCTGGGCTGTAGGCAAGTTAAAACAAAATCCCAGCAAAGTCAATGAGTGAAAACATGTTTTTTTCACCTTTCCGTAACTCACAGACCATATATCCGACAGGAACGAAACTTGCCAAATCAAGAGATCTACCCCACAGGAAGGCCATACCAAATTTTGTGCAAATCCACTGAATGGTTACAAAGTTATTAAAGTGCAAAATTTTGAGTTTAACATTCAACTGCCTACTCAACCCTAACTATAGGAGCATGATCGTGTCTCTCTCTCTCTGCTCTTGTATATATATATATATATATATATATATATATATATATATATATATGTATCTACTGGCGTGGTTGCGCCTTGCACCAGTATAGTTAGGGTGAAATGGCACTTCTATGTTAAAGTCCAAACTTTGAACCTTATTATCTTTTGGAACTTAAAATTAAGTTAAATGAAGTTTGAGACAGATTAAAGGCGCTGGATCACAATAAAGCTTAGGACCTGATGGCCTCCACCCTAGGGTGTAAAAGTAACTGGCCGATGTGTTGGCAGCACCAGTGACTTATTTATTTCAGTACTCAATTGACAGTGCAGAGGTACTGGAGGAATGGAGACAGGCAGAGGTCATTCCTCTACATAAAAAGGGGTCTAAGCAAGAAGCATCTAACTATAGGCCAATAAGCCTAACATCAATTTTAGGAAAAATCCTTGAGGGTATCATAAAAACACATATTACTGAAGAGCTGACATTGTTAGGGGACATAGACCAACATCAACATGGCTTTAGGAAGGGCAGGTCCTGCCAGACAAACATGTTGGAGTTTTATGGCAAGGTTAACCAGGCACTTGATTTACACAATGTGGCGGACATTATATCTTTAGATTATTCGGAGGCCTTTGACAAGGTTCCTCATGGCCTTCTTATCAAAGCCTTAATCCAACATAGTATACAATTAAACATTACCCATTGAATAGAAAATTGGCTGGCTGATAGGAGGCATAGGGTGTCTGTAAGGGGATCCTTGTCAAGATGGGCGCAGGTGATTAGTGGAGTTCCCCAGGGTTCAGTGTTGGTACCTTGTCTCTTTAATTTGTACATATCATCCATGCAAACTACTACTCCTGTTTGGCTATCAAAATTTGCAGATGATAGTAGAATAGGTTTTATAATAAACTCAAAAAAGGGTGTGGCTACCCTTCAATCAGCCTTAAAAGAACTAGAACAGTGGGGAGAAACAAAGAAATCTACTTTTAATACTGACAAATGTAGGGTCATGCACTTGAGCAAGAACAACAGTTATCACAAGTACAGCCTAAATGGAGTGGAGTTATAGGCAGTTTTAGATGAGAAGGATCTAGGCGACCACATTACCAGTGATCTTAGCCTAAAGTCTCACTATAATCAGGCTATTAAAAAAGCCAATGGTTTATTGCACTGTATAAATAAACATATAAAAAGCAGAGATAGACAAGTAGTGATACCGGTATATAAAGCCCTGGTCCATCCTCATGTGGAGTATTGTGCCCAACTGTGGTCACCAGGGGGCAAAACAGAAATTAAAGCACTAGAACCAGGGCAGAGAAGAGCAACCAAGTGTATCTCTGGTCTAGAAGGACTGAGCTATCACTAGAGATTGCAGAAACTTGGCCTTTATTCTTTGGAATTTCGAAGACTTGGGGCAATATGTGTATGGTTTACAGAGCGCTGTTCGACGATGATCTGTGAGTACAGCTGGGATTAGAGCTAAGATCACAGACCTAATTTCTTCGATCCCCCACCTGCCCATAATGCCCCACATCCTCCCCTTGCTCCACCCTTCTACCTGAGAGTCCTTACCCCAGAGACTGCCAAACCCTACCTAACCAAAGCTATTAGCCAAAATCACTATAGTCACGACTCCCTGGACCTCAGACTTCTCCATCTCACCCTCCAGGAAGTCCTAGCCCCACTCACCCACATTCTAAACTGCTCCCCCTGTCAAGGGAAATTTCCTACCCACTGAAATCGGCCTACATCACACCCATCCATAAAGTGGTGACCGCACATCCACAAACAACTATCGCCCCATCTCTATCCTACCCCCCGTCTAAGGCACTAGAACGCATAGTCGCCGACCAACTTACTGACCACCTTAACAAATATAACCTTCTATCCAGACAGCAGCACAGTTTTCGTAAGGGCCACAGTACCACCACTGCCCTCCTTGAATTTACCTCCCATGTCAACTCAGCCCTGGACCACAGCCACCTCACAGGCGCCATCTTCGTGGACCTATCTAAGGCATTTGATACAGTAAACCATGTTCTGTTGCTTAACACCCTGGCTTTCACGGGTTTCTTCAATGACACCCTAAACTGGTTCACCAGCTATCTCTCCGATAGAACACAGATAGTCAAGGTAGGCCCTGTCCTCTCCCCCCTGCCTCCCTATCCGCTCCGATGTCCCACAGGGCTCCATACTTGGCCCCCTACTTTTCAGCCTGTACCTCAACTCCCTCCCAGCGTCATGCCCCGGAAATCTACTCCTATATGCAGATGGTGCGGTCTTGTTCACCTCTGACCAGTCACCCCCACAAGCTCCACCAAACTCTCCAACACTCATTCCGTGAAGTCAAAGACTGGCTCACCACCCAGCGTCTTATTATCATCTACAATAAGACAAAAGTCATGCTCTTCGCCCACCCCCAGAACCCACTGAAGAACCTCTGCCCCCAATTCCTCACTGCCAATCAGACCCCATTAGAACAAGTAAGCAGCTTTAAATACTTAGGGATCACTCTAGACCCCGCCCTCAGCTTTAATCAACATATCCTACACCTATCAACAGCCCTTAGCTCCAGACACTGCCTCACCCCTGAAATATTACAACTTACCATAAACTCCTCGATCCTCTCCCTGCTTGACTACAGCATCCTAATCTACAGTGCTGCTCCATCCACCACCCTAAGCAGACTCCGACTCATTTTAAACAAAGCCTGCCGTCTCATCCTTGGATGTGATCATTTTACACACTCTTGCTCCCTTTACAGCAGCACAAACTGGCTAAACCTAGATAGCAGAATCAGGTACCACACCTGCCTTATGACCAAAAAGGTACTACTAGGCCTCACCCCACCTACCCTGAACCAGATCATCCACCCAACTTCCCCAGTCAAAACAACCCGAGCTCAAACAAGCAGCTGCTAAGGGTACCCTATGGCCGGGACTTCCCAATTCCAGCGGACCTCACTTACAGGGCCCCCTCCTGGACTAATGCCCTTCCAAGTCATATAACAAATGAATTAAGGCTTGGCCCTTATAAATCCAAGCTACGGAAATACCTTCATGCCTCTAGCCAATGTGACTGCCCTTGACACCAGATTGACATATGCAGCTATCAAACTAACTATTGTCGGACTCCCCTTACCAAATTGTAACTATGAAACCCTATGACCATCAGCATCTACAAAACCTCTGTAACTATTATTGCTGTACTAAGAAATGAAACTTGCACAACTATGTAACCTCACTGGCTGTTATTTGTAATTGTACTGTAATCTGTATTCCAAGTTCTGTCCATGTATCCTTTTATGTATGACGTGGAACCTTTGTAAATGAGTCTTTCTGAATCTTTCAATAAATAAATAAATAAATAAAACATATGCAACCAGGGCTCATCCACTACAATTAAGGAGCTCCAACTATTACACAAAGAAAAGGAAGTACTAGTTTAGTATTAGAGTTATTAAAATATGGAATGAACTCCCAGTTGAAATGGTAGCTAGTCAGACAATGTCAGAGTTCAAGTCACGCCTAGATGAATAGCTGATAAAAACTGGTATTACAGGTTATAGTTAACATTGTGGCAAGTTGCTATGGACTTTCAGTCTTATTAGCTTGTATTTACCTATGAGACCTGAGACCGATGAGCTGTTCAATGGATTTGCATGCAATTTGGTATGCATAATCTCTAGGGGTAGGACAGTTGACCTGCCAAATTGCATGGGAATCCATCTAGTGGTTTTTGAGATATAGTGTTGAAAAAACAGAAACATCCATTTTTTGTAAGATTTCTTTGTCACCCTGGATCTCAGAAACGGCTTTAGGTACTGTCTGAAAGTTTCAGGGTAGAAAGCCCTGGGGTCACAGATGTGTCTCTTGAAGGTTTGGTGACAAAATATTAATCCATTCAAAAGTTATGATATTTTTAATTTTCCCATTATTTCCTAATGGAAAATGTATATAGTACGTCAGGCACAAAAGATGTATTTTTCACATAATAGGAGTATTGTGCAAAAAATAGCAGCTTATTTTCGAACAATAGGACTATGGTGCAAAAAACACTAGCTTCTTTTCGCAAAAAATGCTGGTATTTTTCACACAGTTCATAGTCCTGCGATCGATTGAGCTTTGTTGTGGCCACCATCTTATTTTGCCACTTGGCGAGGATGTTGAAGTACTGAACATTTTAAACCCCCCAAAAATTAGAAAACAGCTAAAGAGAACCTCTTTAGGTGCTCTCTGTTTTTCCTTTGTGTTTTAAGCAGGACCCAAAGAAGTTTTTCTCTTGGGTGCCAGCTTATACAGAGAACAGCTTGGAGTCCGTTCTCTGTATGAGAAGAGCGGTATTTTCTTGATTTCTGCAGCCACAGCTGGAAATCATGCTGCCGGCTGCAGAGTCATGAAAGACCTGCTTTTGTGCGCTTTGTGCACACAATACATTATGTGTACTGGGCATACTGAGAGCCCACCCCAGTGTGCCCAAATGTATTTTTTTATGTGTAAATACCTGTGAAAAGAAGAAAACTGTCCCCAAGGTCTTTTCTTCGATGCAGAATCCTACATCGAAATGTGCGCAAATGCAAATACCAAAGCCATTTGTAGGCTATTACAGTCCTTCGATGCAGGATCCTGCATCGGAGATTCTGCATTTCAATGCAGGTTCCTGCATCAATCTAGTCTGCCCTTTTCAACATCGAGGTGCCCAATCCCTGTGTTGATCTGTATTCCCCTCCCAGTATTGTGGCACACTGGGAGCCCAGCCCAGTGTGCCAATATATTTATTTTTAATTATTTAAACCTTTTCGACATAGGGATGCCCACTCTCGGTGTTGGATGACCCCCTCAAGCCCACTCTTATTGCTGATGGGAGTGCCCAATCCCTCTGTCAACATGACAATCCCCCAAAAAACTTATGTGGCACATTGGGAGCTCATCCAAGCGTGCCCAAATGTATTTGGTTTACACTCTAAATGAAAAAACCATCCCCTGAAGTCTTTAATTTTTTTCTCTGTAATGACGAAAACTGTCCATCGACATCTCCCCATCCCTCCCCATCCCCACCCTCCCTCAGTGCACTCTCCTCCTCACACTCCCCCTTTACCCATACTTATCCTCTGGAGGCTGGGAGTCGCGATCTTCTGTGGACAGGGACACATCTGCACTCTTCAGTACCAAACTGTGAACTGAGGAATTGGATAAGACTATATAATGAGAGTCAATGGGGGGGGGTTCAACTTAGGTTGATATCTTGGCCAATTTTAGGAATTTAGGACCCCTCCTCATGAACACTGTCACTGTCATTTCATTTCTCTGTCCCAAAAGATGATTTTGCAGTCGCTGCATAGAATCACCTTTCAGGACCAATTCACAAAATGACAGTGCCGCTGTTCATGAGGTGGGGTCCCATAAAGCCCATGTTGAAATTTTGGTGAAATGATTCCCAGAAATGACTGTGTTACAAGCATGCATTGCACAGTTTCTACGCACTCTTGTAACTGTGCCAATTTTTTATATTTTCACTCCAGATTTTCAACATTGTTATTTTTTAATATCTCCTTAATGAAAAATACAGCTGTCATTTTTCATATCCTGCCCAAAATGTGTTTTCACACCTGTGGCACAGAATGGCGTGGTCGCTGAGTGAAATCAACTTTTGGGCTGGATTACCAAAATGACAGTGCCACTGTTCATGAGGGGAGGACCCATAAAGTCCATGTTGAAAATTTGGTGAAAAAATTCCAAAAAATGACTGCATTATGGGCGTGCATTGTGCACTTTCTACGCACACTTGCAACTGACAATTTTTCATATTTTTACTCCAGATTTTCAACATTGCCATTTTTGCACACCACCTTATGAACAGAATAACTGCCATTTTGCACATTCTGTCTGGAGTGTGATTTTGCACCAATGGCGCATAATTTATTTATTTTATTTATGAATTGAAATCTTGGATAAGACCTATGAGCAGAAGCTCATTACATAGGTTCCACATCAGAGGATTAACACATACAGGATAGCAATTATAAATGAGTCAAATACAATACAAGCGTCATAAGGCCTAAGTACATATTTTTTTTTTTAGTTGTTTAACCAGGTTAGTATAGTCGAGTACAGCAAATAGGATGTAAGTACAAGGGAGGAAAAACAGATATTGTGGCTAGTACTGTATAATGCAGAAAACGAAAACAAAGACAGAGACAAAGGTAACATGTGAGACAAGCACATAGAGGCATTGAACAATGTATGCTTGGGTCAAATTATTTCTAGCAAATATAAACAGGCAGAAGCCTTAGGAGAAGTAGAAGGAGGGGAGGGGGCGTGGGGTGGAGATGTGGCAAGGATAGAACGAGAGGGGAAATAGGGAGCAGGGTAAGCAGAAAGCTAAGTGTGGTGAAAGTGCCAGGTGCCCACAAGGAATCTAAGGTCACTGATTGGCTGGCACTGTTTCTCTCTGGTTTTACTGCCTGCTGGGTGCTGCACCCATAGACTTTCTATAGGTTTTGCTGAAAATTTGCTTCTCTGCTTACAAATTGCACATCCTAGGTCTGCTAATTGTTAAACTGTGAACTGAATTTGTGACTGTGTTCCACACACCTGCAGTTATACTTGATTGCTTGTATTTTTGCTTTTTTATCATATTTTTCTCCCTCTCTGCTGTCCTCCCTCCCTCCCTAAACTGACTGCATGCTTCTTTTTCCACCCTTGCTCCCACTGTCTCACACCCACCTTTCTGTGGTGACAGGGCCAGAGACTACCCTTCCCGGTGTCTTTGTCTCCCTTGGTTGTCTCCCCATCCCCCAGGCTGTCTGCCTCCTAGCCCCCACCTCTGATTTAGCCTTGCAGCGTCATCCCTTTGTCTTTCTCTGCCTCACCCTACTAATACTCCGCTCTCCTCTCTCTTCTCTCCTTCAGAGCTCTAGCCTCTGACCAGGGCCCTCATGAGGAGTGCCAAGCACGGCCATGGCTCCAACAGCCAGCCACCTCAGCCACCACCTACGACCCGCCTTCAGGACATGGAGTGCAGGGTAAGAAGTCCTCTTTGGAGCCCGTGAAGCTGAAAACGGCTACCATTGGTTGCTGTGTGCTCTCCCTTGCCTGATTGGACCCCTGTTCCACTGGACCGCCACTGATTGGCTGGCACCGTTTCTCTCTGCTTTTTCTGCTCACTGGGTGCTGCACCCACAGACTTTCTATAGGTTTTGCTGAAAATTTGCTCCCACCCCCTTCCCCAACCTTAATTAAATACACTACTAACCCCACTCACCCTCATTCTCTCACCGCCCCCTCCTGCCCACTGGCTCTTTCCTCTCAGGACCTCCTCCTCCTCTTACATATGTAGTGTTTTTCCCTTCTTATCACATTTCTTGACCCAAAAACTGCTCACAGTCCATTCGGACCTCACAGTAATATGGCAGCCTGCCCACTGTTCCTTCCACTCCTACTCCTCCTTACCATGCCCCCCTTTTTCTCCCTTCCAAGCCCCAACAAACCACGTATACCACAATATAACACCTCCAGTCTCCTGATACAAAACTCCTACTCCCAGGGAACACTGCACTACAGACCCTGCCCACCGCATGGCCCACCCACTCGAATGGAAGAGTCTTTCATCTACCCTGTTAAACCCCATGCATGGGACTAGCTACACTCTATGTACTCTCTAGTACCACACTGGGATGCCCCACTGACCACCACCTACTACCATTACCATACTAAATGACATAGATTATTGCCCAAGGGGTTACGCCTATACACCCTAAAACTCCTTCTTCTCTTACTCATCTTGGGAAATGTCCACCCTAACCCTGGCCCTCTCAGCGCATGCCCCCTGAAAAACCTTAGGGTCTCTCATTCTGGCTGCGCCCTTCAAGCCTTCATTTCCCAACACAACCCTGATATCTTGGCACTGGTTGAAACTTGGCTGACACCAAAAGTACCGACCAGGCACTAACCTTTCTGGGCTACAATATTCTCAGGCAAGACAAGGTCTCTAAAAAAAAGGTGGAGGATGCGCCATTCTTATCAGAGACACTCGCACATGGTACCCCCTAGGGGCTCCCCTATAGACCACCTCAGCACAAATCCTGCCAATAAAAATTATACTTGGGGCAAACCAGAAAACCTTAAGTATCGCATCCATATATATTCCACCAAAGGATCAAAAGCTTGGCCTCAACAAAGTTCTAAATTTCATTGACTGGCAGCCCACTGACTCTGAGCTAATCCTACTAGGAGACTTCAACATTAACTGGCTTGGATCAGAGGCAAGTGCCCCAAAAGACTCCCTTGCTGCAGCCAACTTTACACAGATTGTTTCATCCACTACCAGAACCAACTACAAAATGGGTACCTGCACCCTCCTAAACTGGGTTCTCACCAACCATCCCACCAGGATCTCCCGAACCACAGTTCTCCCGGACTCCTTCAGTAACCACTTGCCAGTTACCTGTGCATGGTCAAATAAATTCCTTAAGCCGCCTCCAAAAATCATCTCCAGCAGAGTCCTTCCCCATGGCAAACTCATCCATTTCAAACACTACCTTCTTCAGCAAGACTGGTCACCTATATACATGATGACTGATGTTAACCAGGCCCTTGATTCTTTCATTGCTACTTTCAATAGAGCATGTGACCTTTTTGCCCCGATCAAAAAACGGAAATTAAAAACACTCTGTAACCCATGGATCACTGGGAAACTGCTAAATCGCTAAAACTGTGGGATCACCTCTGGACTGTTGCCAAGGAAACCAGAAACCAGCTGGATATTCAAAAATTCAAGCAAGCCAGAAATACCTGCACAAAAGCCATCAGACTTATGAAAAATACTTACTATAAAAATGCCCTCACTAACACCTGGGGGAATGGTCAAGCGTTCTGGGAAAACATCAAGGAAATCACGGGGAAGAAGCCAAAAAACTCCCCAGCTAAGTTATCTGTTGACGGATCAATCACCCTTGACCATGCTGTCATAGCTAACTCCTTTAACTTGGCTTTTACAGACCTCAGTGCTGTCCTTCCCTCAGATTACTTTGAAGATAAAACTACCACCGCTGGCCCCCCTCAGCCCAAACTGGAACATCCCCTTTTTTACTTCAGGGAGGTCAGCCTAAAGGATGCGCGCCGCTATATTGCTACTGCCATCTCTAAATCCAGAATTAGTAGTGACACTCTGGATCTCAAGCTCCTGTCACTTACCCTAGATCAGGTTATTCATCCCCTTACAAAAATTCTGAACCTTTCTCTCAGTAGAAGGAACTTCCCTGACAAATGGAAAACTGCAATAGTGACCCCAGTCCACAAAGGCGATGACCAGACCATCCACTCAAACTACCGCCCAATATCAATATTGCCTCCGCTCTCTAAGGCACTTGAGCATATTGTGGCAGACCAACTCACCAACCATCTGGACAAATACAATATTCTATGTGACAAGCAACATGGCTTCTGGAAAGGCCACAGTACCACCACTGCTCTTCTAGAGTGCACCGGGGCTGTTCATAATTCTCTGGACCACAGCAAACTAACAGGTGCGGTCTTTATAGATCTCTCCAAAGCGTCAACACAGTCCACCATAGGCTGCTTATTGACTGGCTACTAAATACCAGACTGTCACCTGACTCTGCTCTATGGTTTAGTAGCTACCTGGAAAACCAGATGCAATGAGTAAAAATCGCAAACACTTTTTCCGACACCTTGCTGGTCCGCTCAGGCATACCCCAAGGTTCCATACTGGGGCCACTCCTGTTTAGTCTTTTTCTGAACTCCCTACCGCAATCCTGCCCTGAAAACATTATCCTGCATGCTGATGATGCAGTGGTATTCTCCTCCCATAAAGACCCCAGGGCTCTACAGGAGAACCTCCAGCTTGGTTTCAGCACCACTGAGTCTTGGTTCCACAATCACAAACTCGTACTAAATCACAAAAAACCAAAAACTTGCTATTTCGCAGCTCTCAAAATCCACACAAACAACACCACTTGTCGATCTCCACTGCACAGGGAAACACCTTGGAGCAGGTGCAATCTTTCAAATGTCTTGGGATTCTGCTTGATCCTAGCCTCTCCTATGGGGTACACACTGACTATGTTGCAAAAACTGCAAACATTCGACTGGGTCTTCTATACAAACACAGACAAAGTCTTACTCCTGCAGCACTAAAGATTGCCGTACAGAGTTCCATGGTCTCTATCATTGACTATGGTCTCATCGTTTACAGCTCTGCCACAATGACAGCCCTCAGACAGGTGCAAACTACTTTAAACAAGGCCTGTCGACTTCTTGCAGGTGCTCACCGGCTAACCCACACCTGTGACTTATACGCACAGTCTGGATGACTTCACCTATCAAGTCGCATAAAGTATCTCACCTGTACCTTGGCAAAGCAAATCTGTCTGGGGAACGTGCCCCCAGGTGTCTCTGCCCTTCTGCAGATAAACACAAACTGTCAGAGCTCTAGGAGATCAAATCAGCAGCTCCTAAAAATCCCCTACTGTCGCACCTCCCAGGCACAATGATCCTTTGCCTGCAGAGCACCACTTTGGCTAAATTACCTTGACCCCACCATCTCCTCAGCAAACACACTTGGTGCGTTCAAAGCTAGCCTCCAGAATTATCTCACTGCCACTAGCTCCTGCGACTGCTACAACTAATTTCCCTGTTTCCACTTATCTGCCACCGTGGTTGACACCTTAACAACATTCCCCCCCCGACAATAAATCCTTTAGACCCCTGATCTTTTTCTCCTGTCCTTAACCCGCTACTTTCCCCCACTTTCCCTCAGTACCCCCACTTTCCTCACCTCTTCTGTACCCCTCTGTACCCCTCTGTACCTGGCTCTCCTTTCTGTACTTCAAGTCAACTCCTTGGGATTCTCTCCTCTCATTTCCACAACTACATGCACTTACTAGTTACTTACTAGCTACCTTCTCACACGACAAATGCCTCTGGCTGCCTATGTACTCACACCACCCCCTTCCCCATTGGTTGTTGCTATTTTTATTTCTTATTATGTTGTAACCATTTTGTGTTGATTTTTATCACCTTTTTCATGTAATGTTGTCTCTGACATGGAACCTTTGTAAAAGAGCCTTGGCTCAAAAGTATTGTAATCTTAGACCTCATAAATAAAAGGTATGATTGGGGCACATTGACAGTAATCACACCAGATAGATGCAGAGGCAGGGCTTAGTGGCAGCAGTCACAGGTAGCCTCAGAGACTAGGTGTAACCTAAGCATTCTTTTGAAAGAGCCCAGTGTTGCAGCATTAGATAATTCAGGTTGTAGTGAGTTGAACCATTGCAGGGCTCTGTGGGGGAAACCTCTTTGACCAAGAGAGGTGCAGCAGCAAGGGATTCTGAAAGTATGGTTGCCGGAGCTTCTGGTGTTACTTGGGTTTATGGCTGGAGGAAGAAGAGATGGGACACCAAGAGGCATCATGCCTAGACTGACTTTTTTTTGCAAGCAGGCATGTTTGGTACTTGATTCTGCTGTTGAACTGCAGCCAGTTTACCTGGGCATATAGATCACATGTGTGTGTCCTGCACTCAGCAATGGTGAGGAGGTGGCAAGCCTTATTTAAAGCTGTTTTGATCCTTCAAAGGGTGGTGTCAGTGGGTGAACCATAGAAGACAATGCCATAGTCCATGAGAGAGAGAACAGAGCTATGAATGGCTAGGTTCAATGCTTCAGAGGTCAGATTGCATTTATGTCTGTACAGCATACCTATACACCTGTTTATAGCTTTTGAGGTGGAGGAAATGTGCTGGGTGTAGGACAAGGCAGAGTAAATTGTTATGCCCAAGTATTTAAAGTGTTGTACCAGCTCCAGGGGGATCTCACATCATTATTGATGGTCAGAGGGAATGCTTTATGTTTGCTGTGTTTGCTGTAGAACATCATGGACTTAGTTTTTTTGTAGTTCAGTATCAGCTTTTTCATCATTTTTTAGTGGATGCTAGACATTGCTGTAGCCTGTCCTGAAGGTGTTCCAGATGTGGGTCACAAGGGTAGATAACGGCATTCATCTGCATATAGTAGTACTTGGTAGTGACAGGAGTTTATTTATAAAAGATACTAAATAAAATAGGGCCCAGGATGGATCCTTGAGGGGCACCAGACTGTACTGATCTACTGTCTGAGTGGACATCTCCGATTTTTACTTGTTGGGTAAGATTGTTTAGGTAGCTAGAGAACCATTTGGTGGTGTCCGGGAAGAGTCCTGTGCTGGTAATTTGGTCAATGAGGAGTGAGTGGTTTACAGTATTAAAGGCCTTGGTTAGGTCTATAAAGGTTGCCCCAACCAACAGCCCTTGTTCCAGTGAGTGATGAATGAACCTGGTAAATTCCAATAGGGCTGTGGTGATACTATGCCCAGGCCTGACCCATGCTGTTGGGCACAACGTAGCTGATAGTGATTGAGATACTCCACATGCTGGTCAGTCACAATACACTTTAGTGCTTTTGAGAGTGGTGGGAGAATGGAGATCGGGTGATAATTTCCATGCAGCGCCCGGTCACCACTCTTGTGCACTGGAGTGACCACAGCTGATTTCCAACGTTGTGGGAACTGTGAGAGGTTTAATATTTTGATGAGAGGTGCAAAGATTTCATCAAGTGTAAGGTGTATAAATTTCAGGTCCAGAGAATCCTCACTGTGCCTTGATTTCCCAAGTACTTTTAGGAGATATTCCCTTACTTCATGTTCTGAGATTGACTTGAAATAGAATGGCGGGTGGTCAGATTGTGGTTCTGGGTACCCTGAGGCATCACTTGGGGGCTTGGTGGTGAAATAGCCAGGAGATAGAACCACACTCAGGTCTAAGAACACCTTATTGAAGGTATCAGCAATGATTTTAGGGTTCATTGTTGGTGTTCCGTCTAGGTTAAGCATATTAGGAGTAGACTTAGGGTCTTCCCCAGTGATGTCCTGGATGTTTCTCCAGAAGAACTTGCTGTTGTTTCAAATGTTATTTAGGGCATCCTTGTAGTACTGGCTTTTTGCAGCCCAAATTTCTTTGGTGCACTCATTTCTTGCTTTCCTGTAGTTTTGGAGTTTGGCTTGAGTTCCTGAGGCCCATGCCTTTAGCCAGAGGTGGTCCCTATGTTTTAACAGTTCAATAAGGGCAGGGGGTGATCCATGGATTGTTGGTTCCCTTTATTCTCCTTGTTTTAAGTGGGGCATGCTTGTCATAAACTACATTTAACCGGTTGGTGAACAATTCAAGACCAATGTCGACATTGTTAGCATGGTATATTTCAGACCACTTTTGATGCCTGAGGTCAGCTTTTAGCTACTCAAGGTGGCCATCAAGTAGAACGTAATTAGTAATTACTCTAGTAGGTGGCTTGCAGTATTTAATGGACCAGCTGCAGATGATGTGGGGAATGGTCACTAAGACAGTCAGGGAGATCAGTAATGTCTGTTATATGCTCAACCCACTTAGATATCACCCAGTCCAGCAAGGTGGCAGTCCCAGCTAGGTAATTTAGCCATATAGAAGCTTGTACGAGCTGCGAGAAGTGTACAGCTGACAGTGCATCTTTATGTACAAAGGCTGCTGAGGAGAGCCAGTTAACATTAAAGTCTCCTAGCATTAATATTTTGGAGTGCAAGTTAATGTTGCTTAGGCTGTTCAGAAGTGATGTAAAGCCAGCTGCAGCATTCTTTGGGGGGATATAAACTGATAACACTGTAAGTGTTTTATTGTGAGCTCCAAGGAGCAGTTTGATGGCTAGCATTTGAGTTCGGTCAACTGTATCAGGTATGGGGATGGTGAGGCCCTGAAGAATGTCTTTTCTGTAGACTGCACATCCTCCACCTCTCTTGGAGAGTAGGTCAGTCCAGAAAACAGAGTATCCAGGGATTGAAATTGCTGCATCAGGTATATCTGGGGTGAGCCAGGTTTCAACAACTGATATGACATCAGGGTTGTTTTGAGTGATCCACACTTGTAGGCTATCTATTTTAGGTAGTAGGCTGCAGATATTAATAGTTGCCGTTCTTAGAGCCCCTGTGTTTTTTGGTGGAGGGTTTAAGTTATGTGGTGGTTCAGGATTTGGATGTACATTACCTGAGCAACAGTAACATTAGAACTAGCCTTTTGATATTAACCTTGAAAAGCTTGTTGTTGTATATGCGCTTTCTTCTTCTGGAGAGGGGCAAGATGCAGGTTTTCAAAGAGAGTGAGAAATGAGGAAGAAGTGCCAGAGTGGAATGCCAGTAAACGTGGCAGCATTTTCTTAAGTCTGTGTGTCTGTGTGATTGGTCCCATGGTGTTCAAAGGCACGGTCACTGTGCAAAATCAACTTTTGGGATGAATTGACAAAATCACAGTTACACTGTTCATGAGGGGAGGTCCTGTAATGCTGATATTGAGAATTTTGTGAAAAAACTCCAAAAATGAATGAGTGCGTTATGAGCATGCGTTTCTGCGTTTCTACACATGCTCATAACTTTGCCAGTGTTTCCCATTTTCACACTGTTGTACTATCTGATGTAGGGGATAGTGACAGGGTCCAAAGGACCCTGGCTCCCACCGTAACATATGGCTACTGTTTTACTATCTCGATGGAGGGATGGGAGCGCAGGGTTCGAAGGACCCTGTGCTCCCGCTCCCACCATGACATATGGATACTGTTGTACTATCTAAATGCAGGGATGGGAGTGCAGGGTCCAAAGGGCCCTGTGCTCCCACCGTGATGTATGGATGCTGCTGTACTATCTCGGACCCTGCACTCCCACCATGAATATGGACACTGTTGTATTGGGATCAGATTGACTTCCCAGTCTGACAGTGCCCGTCATAGTTTTTATCAACATCAATTGTCCATTGACCGACAGTGTACTGCCAGACGTTGTTCTGCCCAACTTTTTATTTCCCGTCAAAATACTGAGTGAACAAGCATAATTTCCCTTAACATAACTGCACTGCAATAATGATTTACTGTACGGAATCAAGCACCGGCAACATGACTGAAAGCAATAATGCAAAAATTATTTGCTGTACTGAATCAAGCACTGGCAACATGACTGCAAGCATCAATAATGACTTTGAACTTACCATTTTCAACACGTGTGTACATTCTCCTCCCACTCTGTTATTTCAAGGCAACTGAAGTTCACACAAGTCATTCAAAGTCACTCAAATCTTTATTAGAACAATTTCTCTGGAATGTTTCATCTCACCTCAGGACACAATTTGGACATTTCAGCCTGTAGCTATTGGGCAAGTGTGTCATGGGTTGATAGCATTATCTGCTTCAGTGAGACTATTGTCACAGCAACAGGTGCATGACAGGCATCGGCTGTGATTGTGTGGTGTGGTGGAGTGCAAATGATGTTCCCCTCCAGCAAAGGACAGCTGATGCATGCCCATGACATGCAGAAGCCTTACGACTTTGGCAGCACCTATAAAATAAGTCATTTTGGCTTCTCTCTTTCACATAAAAGTATTCAACACTTAGTTTTGGCTGGCCCCTCTGAGAAGGTACACTCTCTCACACATGTGGGTCCACAACTCTAGGTTTGGCCATTGGGAGTCAAATGCTGACAAACAAAGAAGCTGGGAGCAGCAATATATGCAATTTATCCACTTGATTAATTAATTGATAACACCGGGCACCAATCTAGCTGTCCAGCCTTATGAATCTCCCCCCTCCCACCCAAATACAAACATTTGACAAACAGCGGTGCATATTCAAATCAGCCACCAGATTTCTTACATCCAGTACCAATCTAGCTGTCCTATAGCTGATAGCAGCAACAGAAACCCTCTCCCTTAGCCTCTGAAGTCAAAGAACTAACCCTTTCCCTTAGCCCATTAAGTCAAAGAACAGACAGCAGCAGCAACACAGACTCTTTCCCTTACCATGTGTTGGTAAATTGCAGAATGGGACATGTTGGCATATAATACTGAATTGGCATTGTATGTCAGGAAATTGGAGATGGGAAGCAGCGCATCGGGCAAATCAAAGTTGGGAAGTCATACCAGACCCATTGTATTACCTGGATGGAGAGGTGAGAGTGCAGGCTCCCCCACCATGACACATAGACACTGTTGTACTATCTGGATCGTGCTCCCACTGTGACTTATGGACAGTATTGTACTATCCCGATGGAGGGATGGGTTCAGATCCTGCACTCCCACAGTAAAATGAGGATACAATTATACTATCTGAAAAAGAAGGGAAATTATTTGCAAAAAACTTTGTTAATGCATCAGTTAGAGTGGATACCACAGTGACAAAAGCTGGGAAATGAGGTGTTAGGGTTTTCAACCCCAACGCCCCACCCCTAGGGTTCCCACTCCTACTATCCCACCCCATCCCCCTACCCTCCACACACCAACAGGCGTTGAGGTGTGCCATGGGGTCATAAGGCCTAAATGTCACCCCATTGTCCTATACTGTAGCATGTAAGCATGCTTACACATGGAATGGGTCAAGAGTTGGGCCTTATAACCCCAAGGCACACCCGATGCCTGTTGATATGTGGAGGGTGGGGGATTGGAGTGGGGTGGTAGGGATGGGAACCCTGGCGGTGGGGGATTAGGGCTGGAAATCCTAATGCCTCAATTCCCTGCTTTTGTCGCTGTGGTATCCACCCGAACTGATGCATTAACAAAGTTTTTTTTGCAAAGAATATATACATATATATATATTATAGTTGCATGGTAGTGCCACTATAGTTAGGGTTCAGTACCCCATTTAAGGTTAAACTCTGAAATTTGGCATCTTAATAACTTTTCCACTGTAAGATGAATTTGCCTGAACTTTGTCAAGCATGGAGCGGTACCATGGATCTCTGGATCTGCCAAGTTTCGTAACGTTCAGATATACAGTTGTGGAGCTACATAGTGCTGTAGAACGTTGTAATTGTGCATTTTTTGTGCATTCTTTGCTCATGCCTACAGGTCACATGGTGTGTGTGACTGGTCCAAAATATTTAGGGAACATGCAGCCAGGGTCCTCGATGTGCCTTTTGAAGATTTCGTGAACAAATATTAAAGGGTTCAGAGGTTATTCAAAAAACAAGTTTACCATTATAGTCAATGGGAAAAGTTCACAAAAAGTTCAACAGTGTCACAAATGCGGTTTTTAGTGTCACAAATCCATCATCATGTTTTCAGTTGGTGGTCACAGAAATGCCTGGCATTTAAATTTGGGACCCTTTAGGGACACGATTCTTTTTGTGTTCACCTAGTCGAGCCCTGAGGATGCTAGCCATGTATTTTTCTGGGGGTTAAACACCCCAGAAATATGTTTTTAAAATTTTTGGAAACAGTAGTGTCACAAAGTAGTGTCGCACATTCGACACTTTCGTGGTTTTTTTTGTGAAAGTGTCGCAAATCACGACACTACTTTACAAAGCTATGCCCAAAACAATAGGAAATCTTTGCCACCCTGCTGCAAATGAACGGTTTGATCTTTTGGGCTGAAATTTGGAGGGAAGAAAGCCAAGATGCCACAGATGTGCCTTTTGGCAGTTTGGTGAGAAGATATTAGAGGGCTACAAAGTTATGGCACTCTGTAGTTGACTATTTTTCCCATAGGCTAACATTATGGCATCCGCCACGCGTTTCGGGGCCCATATCTCGAAAATGCTTCAAGATACAGACTTTTCATCAGAAAAATGCTTAGCCTCCCTCTAGGAGGCTAAGTACAAAACTAGCCAGGAAAGTCATAAATAATATGAGATTTTAATTTTTTTTCTACGTTGTACAGTTCCTGTGATAGGAGCAATTTAGTATTCCAAGTGTTCATTTTCTGCTCCGAGGGCCAATAATATGCATACATTCTTTGTATTCACTGTGCTTCTGAATGCACTTTTTGGGGAAAAAAAGTGGGTGTGTTTGTGTTACTGTTACAGTTAGTGTTTCCGCTTGCGTTTCTGTGACTGTTTGTGTTAGCGTTTCTGTTTACGTCGCTGTATGCATTGCCTTTACATTTGCATTTGCGCTTGCGTTTGCGTTACTGTTACTATTTGCATTTCCATTACTGGTTTTGTTTGCATTTGTGTTTCCTTTTGCGTCACCGTGTGCATTGCCATTTGCGTTTGCATACGTGCTTCTGTTTGTGTTTCTGTTTCCATTGGCGTCATCATTGCTGTTACCATAAGCATTTGCGTTTTCAATTGCGTCACCATGACCGTGCGCATAACGATTTGCGTTTGCTTACACGCTTGCATTTCCACTTCCATTTCTGTTACTGTTCCCTTTGGCATCCTCTTGGTGTTACAGTAACCGTTTCTGTTTCCAATTGTGTTACCATTACTGAAGGGCCCCGCAATCGCACCACCACATTCCATTCACTATTTATACTGCACATTCTCAAAAAGAAGGTAAATTCATGGCAAAAAACTCAATTTAAAGCAACAGTTAGGTTGTTCAACAGCGACAAAAGCAAGGAAATTCGATGTTAGGGTTGCCACCCCTTGCACCCCATGTCCACCCCACCCCCACCAGCAGGCATCGGGGTGTGCATTGGAGTTGTCAGTTCTAACTCTCACCCCATTCTCCTATACTACACCAACTCAGCTTGTTTAGACATAGAATGGAGTGAGAGTTAGGACCGATGACCCAAACGCACACCCCAATGCCTGTTGGTGGGGCCAGGGTGGGCATGGGGTGGAAGGTGTGGCAACCCTAACATTGAATTTCCTTGTGTTTGTCGCTGTGGAAAAACCCTAACTGATGCATTAAACTGAGATTTTGCCATGAAAATACATACATATATATATATATATATATATATATATATATATATAATACTGGCACAGTAGTGCAAGTATAGTTAGGGTTCAACAGTCACTTCTATGTTAAACCCAAAGTTTTGCTCTTTAATAACTTTGCAACCATATGACCAAAGCACACACATTTTCCAGGTGCCCTCAGGTACCATAGATCTCTTGATGTGGCAAGTTTTGTTCTTGTTGGATGTGCAGTTGTGGAGATGCAGAGTGTCAAAAAATTTGAAAATTACCATTTAGGTGCAAATTCTTTGCCATGCTGCATCTTCAAAATGGATTGGTGGTGTGGTCTCAAATTGTTTGGGTATATGGGGTCTGAGTCGTAGATGTGCCTTTTGGAGATTTGGTAAAAAAATATTTATCCATTTAAAAGTTATTAAACTTTAAAGTTTCTTGTTATATCCTATGGGAAGAATTAGATGTTCCATGTGAAAGCAGTTTCTGATTTCACAAAAGCAGTTTTTACTTTCTCAAATGAATCAGTAGTGTTGTGCTGCCACCATCTTGTTTTCAACTAGCGACGGGGAAAAAACATTGTAATTCAAAAAATTATGCCCCTTGGTAAACACCAACAGTTATGTTTACCTAACTGGAGCCCAGGAAACATGATCCTGTCATTAGATTTTAAAAATAATGGCCAAAAATAGGATTATTTAATTTGACCATTGGTAGTGTTGCAAATTTCTGACACTACTTTTGCAAATGTTATTTATTTATTTAGCTTTTGTTGATCATTTAAGTACACTAGACAGGTTATATGCCTATTTTCAGGTACGACCCAGGAGCGTACAATGAGATACAGATACAGTGAGATACAGGATCATACAGAGGACAACATGACACAAGTTAGGCAGTATACAGAGTCAAAATAGAACCATGTGAACCTACAGTAATCAATAGACAGTAGGTTTTGCAAATTGTGACACTGTTTTGCAAAACTGTTTCAGTAGTGTTGCAAATTGTTACACTGTTGCACAAAAGCTTTTGCAAAATTTGTGAAATGTCAGAATCTGTGACATTACTTTGACAGAAATGCCTGTTTCTTTGCATTGGCATAGCAAACAAAAGGTTTGCTCTTATGGGCTTAAATTTTCAGGGTACAAAGATCTTGCTCCACAGATGTGCCTTTTGCTGGTTTGATTATAAATTTACATGGGTTCAATAGTTATAACATTTCAAAGTTTAGACATTTTTCATAAGATAACACTGTGGCAGTAGGGAACCTTTCAGGGTCTATATCTCAAAAATGCTTTGAGATACATATTTTTTTGTGAAATGCAGCTTAGTACACCTTCAGGTGCACTAAGCAGTTATGCATGTTGCCAGGCCTTGATTACAACTGCAGTGGAAATTTTTTATCAATGTCCCTACGGTGACTGTGATACTGTATCATTGGCAGCACAAGGGTTAATTGCAATGTCTCAACACTTATGGGTAGGTTGGAGAGCAGGGCCCCGATGGCCCTGCACTTCCACATATGGATAACATTATGGAGTGATGGGACTGCAGGGCCCTAAGGGCCCTGCACACCCACAGGGAGATAAGGATTAATTACAATGTGTCTACATGTATGGATAGAGGACCCTGCACTCCCACACATGGATACCAAGGACCCTGCACTTCCACATGAAAATTAGCAACAATTACTATATGCATGCATGTGAGCACAGGGCCTGGAGCACCTTGTGCTCCCACAACTAAATAAGGGTAAGATTACACTTTCTTAAAAGTAAGGAAATTCACTGCAAAAACATTATTAATGCATCAGTTAGGATTCATATTAAAGTGACAAAAGTATGGAAATGTGGTGTTAGAGTTCAAACCCTAACACCCCAACTCAGCCACCACCCATCCTTATCACCCATCACCCTGACCCACTCCTACCTTCCACAGACCAACAGGTGTCGGGGTGTGCTTTGGAGTCATCAACCCTAATGCTCATCCCATTCTCCTATACTGTACCATGTCAGCTTCCTTACACATGGAGTGGGGTGAGTGTTATGGCCAATGACCCCAAGGCACACCTGATGCCTGTTGGTCTGTGGAGGCTGGGGGTGGTAGGGTTGGGTTGGAGGTGGAGTCTTAGGGTTTGAAACCTAACACCACATTTCCATACTTTTGTCACTTAATATGAAACCTAACTGATGCACTAATGAAGTTTTTTATAATGAAAATATATATATATATATATATATATATATATATATATATATATTTTTACAGGCAAAAAATCCATTTAATGTATCACTTAGGGTTGTTCCACAGTGACAAAAGTGAGAAGTTGGTGTTGAGGATTAAAAAAACCTTGCACCCCCTCAGCCCGCCCCCCACAACCGGCATTGAGGTGTGCATTGAGGTCATCGGTCTAACTCTCACCCCATCATATGCATGAACTAGCTGAGGCATGGGAGAATGGGGTGAAGTTAGAACGATGACTCACACACCCGATGCCTGTCAAGAGGTGGGCTGAAGAGTAAGTTTTTTCAACCCTCACACCAAATTTCCTCACTTTTGTCGATATGGAACAACCCTAGCTGATGCGTTAAACAGAGTTTTTTTGCCTCTAATTTCTCTTCTTTTTGAGAATGAGGACTATAAATAGTGAATGGAATGCTCCCACCACATGATTTTTTTGTGACATAGTAATGGTAACAGCAATGCAAATGCAAGCGGTAACGGTTACGCACATAGTGACACAAATGTAAATTGTAAAGCAAGCTTTAATAGAAACACAGGTACAAAGTGACGCTAAAGTGAACAGTGACACAAAGGAGATGCACGCGCATACGGAAACGCAACTGGTAACACGCACAGTCACGGTACCACTATTGTAAACACAAATGATAACTGTAACAGCAACAGTAACATGAAAGGAAACACAAACAGAAACATAAACGCAAGCGCGTACATAAACGTAAACCATTATGTGCATGGTGATGGTACTGCAATTGTAAATGCAAATGGTAATGGCAACAGCAACAATAACACCAAAGAAAACGGAAACGCAAAAGCAAACGTAAGCGCGTATGGAAACTCAAATGGAAATGCAAATGGGAATGGTAAGAACAACGATGATGCAAAACTAAAGACAAATGCAAATGAAAATGGAAGGGCAGCCGCCAATAGAAATGATAATGCACATGGTGACGGTAAGCGAAAGACAAACACAAACAGTAGTGGAGACACAAATGGTTACGGTAACACAAATGCAAATGGAAATGCAAAAGGTAACACACACGGTAGCGTACATGGGAATACTAACGCAAATGGGCACGGAAACACAAGTGTAAAGCCTACATGTAACAGTGACTGGAGCACACACCGTATTTTTCCCCAAAAGCTCCATTGAGAAACACAGTGAAAACAAAGAATGTATGCATAATAATGGGCCTCGGACCAGAAAATGAGCAGTTGTAATACTAAAATGGTAATATCTCAGTAACCATACAACGTAGAAAAAAAAAATTTCACATGATTCATGAGTTTCCTTGCACTGTTTCCGAGATACGAGCCCCGAAAGGCGGGTGGATGCCATCATGTTAGTCTATGGGGAAAAAGTCAACTTTGGAGTACTGTAACTTTGCATTCGTGCAATATTTTGTCACCAAACCATAACAAGGCACATCTGTGAGATGTTGGCTGCCATCCCTCCAAATTTCAGCCCAAAAGATCAAACCGTGTTTTTGTAGCAGGGTGGCAAAGAATTCCTGTCATTTTGGCCATAGTCTAGAAAAGTAGTGTTGTGATTTGCAACACCTTTTGCAAAAATTTGCGAAAGTGTCATAAGTGCGACATTACTTTGCGATACTACTTTTCCCAGAAATTTGAAAAATGTATTTCTAGGGTGTTTAACCCCAAAATAAAGACATGGCTAGCATCCTCAGGGCTCAAATAGGTAATCACAAAAAGAATTATGTCCTTAGATGGTCCCAATTTTAATTGGCAAGCATTTCTGTGATCAGTAAATGAAAATAAAATGGCAGATTTGCAACACTACTAGGGCCATTTACGACACTAAAAAGTGCATTTGTGACACTTTCAAACTTTTTAACTTTTCCCATTGACTTATAATGGGAAATTGTTTTTTGAATAACTTTTGAACCGTTTAATATTTTTTCACAAAATCTTCAAAAGGCAAATTGGGGACCCCGGCCGCATGTTCCATGAAGTTTTTGGACCAGTCTTGTAAACCGTGCGACCTGTAGGTGCAAGCAAAGGATGCGCAAAAAAACATAATTGCACACATGAATGTCGCTTAATAACTCTGCAGCCGTATGTCTGACTGGTATGAAAGTTGCCATATCCCAAGACCTACAGTTATGCCCCATGCCTGCCAACTTTCAGGCAAATCTGTTGAATGGTGGCAAAGTTCTTAAGATGCAAAGTTTCACCATTTAACCTTAAATGGGGTACTCAACCCTAACTATGGTAGCACTACCATGCTACCATTATATATATATATATATATATATATATATATATATATTATAGTGGCGTGGTCGCACCACTGTAGTTAGGATTCAGCGGTCAGTTACATACTAAAGTCAAAAGTTTGGGCATTAATAACTTTGGACCCGTTCAATGGATGTGCCTGTAATTTGGAATGTGTGGTGGGGCATGGTAGATCTCTTGATTTGCCAAATTGTATTTCAGTCGGACTTACAGACTTTGCGTTCGACAACACTGCAAAATGAAAAATTATCCTTTTTTTGGAGGCAGCTTTTGGGATTTTGGACATGGCCCATGCATGGCCATTGTGTGGCATGCTGCTCTGTGAGATGGCTCATTTGAAAGAGCTTTGGTGACCGAACATGCCGCTTTTTGTTTGGTGAAAAAATATTAAGGCATTTAAAAGTTATGCCACTTTTAAGTTCCCATCATAAGTCAATGGGAAAATTTATATGTATGTTTTGCGAACAAAGAATGGGGTTCTAGCCATCTCGTCCCACCTGGCGATCAAAGAATTTGCAGCCTCACGGTTCAAGAATCTTTGTCCCCAAGGATTTTGAAAATTCTTTGATCTTGTTTTCAATTTTCCGATAGGAAAAACATAAATATCTCGGCTCAGGGGTCACTTCTGAAGTAAAATTTGGATGGGTTTTACTCAGAGGACTCCGGTCTATCGAGCCATGTCTTTGATTTCATCCATATCAGTGAAAAAATAGAGTTATCAGCTTTTAAAATCTTTGATCACGGCTTGCTAACAATCTTTGATCACGAGTCTGCAAATTCTTTGATCGCGATAGTCTTTGATCACGATCATGCATCGTGATCTAAATATACAAATATCTCAACTTAGGGTGGGCTAGGGACACAAATGAGGGTGGGTTTAGATGAGGGGCTTTGTGGTATCGAGGCATGCCGTTGGTTCCATTTAAATTAGTCAAAAAATCTGGTTTCACTGTTTTTTATTTTGTGGTCATGAGTGTCCATTTTCTTTGATTGTGAGCCTGCAAATTCTTTGATCATGAGATTCTTTGATCATGATCGTGCATCGTGAGGGGGGGAACGAGATGGCTGGATTAAAATAATCAATTTTATTCAGTCCAGGGGTGCCCTGGGAAGTCAAACAAGGTTGGGTTTTGCTCAGGGGACATCATTCTGATGAACCATGGTGGTGGTTTAATGGGATTCCTTCAATTTTTTTCATTTATAGGTTTTTAAAGTCTTTGTTCATGATTGTGCAAATTCTTTGATCGTGAACCTGCAAATTCTTTGATTGCGAGATTGTTTGATAGCAATCGTGCAACGTGAGAGTGAGATGAGATGGCCGGATTTAAAAATCTATTTTGTCAGTGTGGGGGTGTTCTTGGAAGTCAAATGAGGTTGGGTTTTGTTCAGGGGGCTTCTTTCTGTCGAACGATGGTGGTGGTTATCTGGAATTTATTAAATTTTTGGATTTATTATATTTCTTATTCTTTGCTCATGAGCCTGCAATTTATTTGGTAGCGAGTATGCAAATTCTTTGATCGTGAGATTCTTTCATCGTCATCTTTGATCATGAGGGAGGGAAAAGATGGCCAGATTTTTTATAATGGAATAGATATGGAAATTTTACCAATCTTTAGTATTGAATATCTTGGAAATGGTCTGGTCTTTTTACTTGGAATTTGGAGGGTGTTTATGGCATGTTCTGTGGATGTAAATTACAGTGTTTATGTGTTGGAGAATTTTTTTGGGGGGACATATTCCATTGTGTGTTCCATGTTATGCTTTCAGTGTTTTCTATTGCATTACTGGGTTGACCATCATTGTTGTTGTCACACTGGGCATTATGCATGCTGCTGCTTGATGTTTGTATTGTGGATGCCTTCCCATACACTGATGACTTTGTAGGTCAACTGACACCAAGTACATGGCCATATACCTGTTAATGCACCACAGGGCTTCCCACACCTCCAGCAGCCCGAATTTGGTGTTGATAAAGGCTTCGTAGGGTCGTGGTGTCATCACCCCATGTGTGCTTTGATGCTGAAGTCAATAGCCAGAAATGCAGCAAATTATTACGTGACAAACTGTAGTAGTTTAGTGGTCCCCTCCCCTCATGCAGTTGTGCCAGCACTCCAGCACCCTGTCACACACCTGCTGCCAGCTGATGACTAGCACAGTGGACTCTCACCTCCACAGCAAGCTGCTAAATGAGTTATGTAGGACTGCAACTGGAAAATGTGCTCAGATATTTATTTGTGAGCAAATTTTTACACTAGTGGTCCTACATTATTCAGTTGGAGGCTGGGCATGGAGGTAAGAGGTGTGTTGTGGCAGCTGCTCATTGTGGATGGGTGAATGTGTGATGGGAGGGCTGGTACAGATGGCGGGAGGTAGGGTGCCAGTAGAGTATCAGGTATTGTTAGCTCATTTGTTGCATTTCTGCACAGTGAATCGAGGGTTGGGACAGAGGTGTGGGGATAACAGTAGCACATTGAGAGGCATTTTAAAGGGGGATTTCGGGTGCTGTGGGTGTGGGTAGGTCTGTGGATAGTTACTGTAAGTTTTGGGGGCCAGGGTTGGGCAGCACTGTGGGGCTCTATGTGTAGACATAGGGATGGCAGTTTATGTGGGTTGCTGTGTGGGGCACCGATTGGGAGTAGGTTATCATGGGGGGCACTTGCAATGTGCATTGTGGCTTGTTGTCCTGTGGAGTACCCATTGAAGCTAGTTTGCTATGGAGGGGACTTATAATCTGTGTTGTGGCTTATGACAGGTGCTTGCTAGGTGCACCTAGAGTTTGACGTATTTGCTTGCATGTTGCAAATTGTAGTAGTTAGCTGTGGAGTCTCTGCATCTTCTAGAATAGGGTGCAGGATTAATATTGCAGCTGCAGGTGGCACAAGTTGTGTTTGGTGGTCGCTTGTGCCACCCTTCTGGAATTGGGTCAATTGAAATAAATGGTATAGGTGTGCTATGACAGCTCTACACAAGTTTGAATACTGACAAGTTGGATGGAGTCAGCCACATACTGTTGTACTCCCCCCATGCACTGTACTCAAGAGACCTTGTGTAGTGGCTACAGAGCTAGAGGTTTAGTAAGGTTATAGTGGTGAGTGTGAAGCGACTGCTGGATTAAGTGGGTGAAGATCAGTGCTGTAGTTGTGTGATGCTATGTTCAAAGTGGTTACTACACTCATTACTTGCATGGCATTAAACAGGTAATGTCTGCCATCTAAGTACAACAGAGATTGTATGTCAGTGCTAAGTCATAGCCCAAATAAAGACATAGAGGTAAATGTTACATGTGTGTGATGAAACATGAACAGAAGGTAGGATACTGAGGGGCTGCATGTTTTCAGCTGGGCAATTATTGCACCTACAGGTACTGTTGACCAGGAATTTGGTGGTGAGTGTAGATGCATAGGCTAAATAAACAGCTGTAAATAAATGGTGTTACTGTCTCATTCCAGCTGAACACTACTTACAACAGTGAGGAATTGTGCAGGCTGAGTTATACAATATTACCCACCCCTCCGTGCCACACACACACATACACACATATGCAAGGCACAGTGTAGGATGTGAGTTATTGTGGATATGCCCACTTTTTGTGCAGTGAAGTTGCTTAACTGTTACTTGTGAGATACCACTCAAAGCATGCACCAGCCCACAGTAGCCCAGGCTCTGGTGTGCCTTATTGTTTTAACATGTCTCATTCCAGCAGTTGAGATGTTGGAACAGTAAACAGCTGTACAATCTTCCCAGGTAGTGTGTGAAGAGTTACGGACTAGGAATTTGGTTTTGAGTACAAATGCAGAATGCAAATAATCGCATGGACATGGATTCTATTACTACTTCATGACAGCTGCAGAGAAGTTACCATCCCTACTACCCTCCCCTGAGGAGATACTCTCTCCACTACACCCTCTCCCTGCATATGCACAGTCATGCATTGCATACTGACTGCAGAGGTACAGCTGAAGTAATAGCATGATCTTGAATGGTATCAATATATACAGTATGTAGTGTATGGTGTAATGCTTTTCTGATTGGAGATTCCGCCATACTGAAATGTTGATAGCCACACACTCAGCAATGAATGGAATGCTGTACTGACCATGTGTGCAGAACAGCATTCTATTCATTCAGAGTGAAAAGCTCAAACTGTGTGTGAAAGCCACCATAAACAAAATGCTGTGCATTGACAGCAGCATAATCTGCTTCAAACATGGAAGCTGTGTGCATGTTTTTTTTAAAAACACTCACCGCTCAGAATCAGTTTATTTTCTGTGATGAGAACCAACATAAAAAAAAGCTTCTACCTCCAGCTGCTAACATAGGGACGCCCAGTTGCTAGCAACCACACGACTTTGCAAGAACAAGCTGTAGTTCCAAAATACGAAATGGGATACCACAATTTATTTTTCAATTAAAACATTTAGTAAAAAAAACTAAAATAGGATACAAGGGGCACCATACACTGTACAAAATACAGGATGGGCAACCTAATGCAGAACCAGTGTGTTCTGTCTCTTTGGGGTTTGATTCCTCAGACCTCTCGAGCTTTGCTGTCGAGGTCAGAGGGAATCAAACCCCTCTGTGGCATAACACACTGGTTCTGCATGGTTGCCCATCCGGTATTCTCTATATTTAATACTGAGTAGTTGTTAAACTGAAGGGTTGGACATGCTGAGGCAGGTAATGCCTGTTACAGAACTTTTAGCAAGCAGTGGGTAGTTAGTGAAGAGGCACACCCCAGTAAAGCACATGGAGATCAATACTATACGTCTGTGACAACTGCTTTTAAATAATTCTCAAGACACATAGGATAAGGTTAATAATTAGTTTATTATTTCAGTATTTTGCTATCTTTAGGCCGAATTGTTTGGTTGCTCTTGGGATAGGCAAAAAAAACTTGTTCCTTGTATATATTCTTGATCGTGTTTTGGTGTTTTTTGATTTTTAGTATATTACAAAGTAAATCTACACTATTTTATTTCAAATATGGATTACGCTTTCGATTGAGATTTAATGTTTAATTTGTAAGTGACTATATGGCTGTTTATGTTAGAGAACATGTAGTGAGCTAATCTTTATCTTGCTTACATTTATTGCTGAGTAGTATTAATTATGTGTCCATTGACACTATTTAATTAACTAAATAGATTGCACACTTGGGGTCGGATATTCAAACTGCGCCCAAAATGTGTGCAATAGCAGGAGCAAGCACAAGTCAATTGTGCACATGCGCAATAGATGCGATATTCAAACATGGAGCAAGGCAAATTGCGTAACCAGCCAACATCTGAATATCGAACAACCTGCGCCATAGCGCAACCAGGAAGGAGAAGCTGAGCAGATATGATGCGCTATAGCGCAACAAGGCCAGCCCAGCTGAGCAGTCCAGAGGTGCCATAGTGCAAGCAGAGAGCCCCCCAGCAGCAGAGTAATGGAACTGCACAACCAGGGAGGTAGGCAGGGGCCCACCACCCATGCCGTAGATGGGCACAGGAACACACTGCAGAACTAACAATGCACCCCCACACCCCAAGCACAGCATAAGTGGGGGAAGGACAGAATATCCACTGGCCCATGGGGACAAGCCAACAAAGCACAGCTGGGCCATGTTGCCCCAGCACACCCACTGGCAAGCTAAGACTGCCACACAAAGGGGGAGGACAACCCCAGTGCACATCAGCCCCACCTTGTGCACAGCACACCCTGCACTGTGACCCCAAGACACCACCCATGAGCAGTGACTGTCACTGCAGGAATCCCCATGCATCCCCCCGTCACACTGCAACCTCGTGTACCACAGAACCATACAAGCCAGACCCACCATGAGCACCCAGCAGTGGGTGGCAGCACACAGCAAGACCAACTGAAAGACGCTCCCACACCAGAGACACCTCCCCATGCACACACACACATGTACCCAGGACAATACCACCCCAGATGCCATGCACACCACTGCAACTGAGCACCTATAGCCAGCTGCAAATCAGAGACCACCACAGTATTCATAACAAAATATATATTTCTCTAATTAATATATGAACAACAACAATATGAACAAACAGAACTATATACAAATATATACAATACAAGGGTGGGGTACGGGTACAATGTAGGGGTGGGTAAGGGGCAGGAGTGAACAACTGGGAGAGGGAAGGCAGGATGTGAGGGATGGGTAAAGGGGGGAGGTGATGGGCAGCTACTGCCTGCCAGCCCGCTTGTCATCTGGCTGCTGCTGGTCCCGGGGTCTCCTCCTGCGCCTGATGCCATGGTGCTGCAGGTCCCTCAGGATGTCGAGGGAATCCACAGCCACCTGAATGAGCTGGTGGACCGACTGCTGTAGCCTCCGCAGGATCCGGACACCTAGGACAAGGGATCAGAATCAATGGCTGTGACTGTCCATATCCCTGAAGCCCACCCAACATGCATGGCATACAGCCAAGTGCCCCACTCCTGTGATGGAGTGCACCCACCCACAGTGACCGTGCACAAGACATGCCCAACCAGGCAGCAACAGCCATGTGTGCCACTGCACACACAACCACCATGTCCAGCACAGCACAACCAAGGCTGTATAGTGGCGTGGCTATGCGGTGAGAAGGCAGTGCCACAGCCATGTGCCCAGTGCATGCATGGACCACCATTGATGCACTCCCAGACATGCAGTGCCACTGGACAGTGCTGACTGTCACATGTCGCGTGCATGGCAGTGTTGTCCATGGATGGTGGCCATGCCCTGCCCTCCCACAGCATGCAATAGCATTCATGATGTCATGACACTCACCCTCATTGTACTGCTGCTGCTGCTGCTGTCGTGGCTTGTCACCAACACCACCACCAACACCACACACACAGCCACTGCCTTGCTGCGCCTCAGCCTGGGCCCTCCTCCGCTCTGCCACACCTGTAGGAAACAAAAGGTGAGAAACACATCAGTGAAATCCCAAAGCAGACATCCCCTGCCCCAATGAGTGGCCCGCCCCACCAGCCAGACCCATACATCACATATCCTGTAAACACCACCACAGCCAACCATAGACCAACCCTCCCCCATGTGCTGGTCACAATACACAGTGTTACCCATATGGACAATACAGGTGCATAGACAGCTCACCCACCTGTCCGAGGCACCACGCCCCTCCTGGCACGTGAATGAAGTCATGCCAGTAGTGCCTGCTCCCTCCTCCGCAGGTCACCGTACCGGTGCCTGCACTGCTCTGCCGACCGCCGATGGCCAGTGGCCTCCTCCGGGGCAGTAGCCACCTGCTGCCACACATGAGTTCTCGCCATGTTCAGGGGTTCATCCCCAAACAGTGGGCCATGGTGAGGCTCCACTATGGCCACTAGGTTGGCAAGTTCCACCGCACTCCATTGTGGGGCTCTCCTGCATGCCATCCCTGCATGTATATAGTAGGCAATATGGCGCTCTGCAGTGCAGCAACCCCAGGTGGAATTGTTGCGCAATACAACTCCGTTAGTCCCTATCGTGCTGTTCGTATAGCGCCGCCAGTCCCTATTCTTTGCTGTTGCAGAATAAGCTGGGGTAGAGCCCTACGAACATCCCATGTACAGTGCCAGGGGGTGAGGTCGGGCACAGGGGTCATGGGTCTCTGGTGCAAGGCCAAGCACAGTGCCATCGGACATCTACACATCCAGCGCGATTGGTCACCTGTGTGCCATTGCCACAGTGGACTATTGTGCAGTTGTGCCACAGCGCCATGTGGTGACCATCGCTGTAGTGCCACTGGTACAATGGTGGCTGTGTCCTGAATTGCCTGTCATGTACAGCACATCATCAGCACAACAGACACCTGCGTAAGCTACCTGGGCATGCGCAGTGCAGTGTACTACGCAGTCACAGAACTGCGCCATTGGCTCAGCCTGTTCAACCGTAGTGCGCAAAGTGCAACAGCACGATATTCAGCCATCATATGCAAATCATCTGATCAGCCATTCAATGGTGCAGTGGCATGATTTGCATCTCATTAAAGTTGCTCCAGTCCTAATTTGCATGCATTGCACTATAAATGTGCTACACTGTTCTGCAGTGGCCATATTCGGTTACTGCAGTTGATAGGTGAGTTGCATGCATTGTGCTGCTCTGGACCATGGCCCCAGAGAATTGCTGTGTACTGCACATTCACAGGTGACCACTCTCACCCATACAGGCTGTGAAATGACCGAGCGAGGACTGGGTAAGGAGGATGATGGTGGGTGGAAGAGGAGCCCAACTACGAAGGTAGAGACAGAGGCACTGTTTGAGGCCTACCTGACTGAGAGCCACTTCTCAGTGGATGGTGGGGCACCCCTCAGGCCCATGCTGCTGCATGGGAGGGGGTGGCATGTGCTGTCAACCTGCATGGCAGCCACCAGCGCTCTGTGCAGGAGTGTAAAAAGAAGATGGGGACTGACAGGAGGAGGGTGAAGGAGAAGGTTGCAGCCGTCAGGGCGGCACATGCTGCAACAGGTGGGGAACAGCCGGAGGTGGTGCAGCTGACACCGGCGGATGACGTGCTCACTGCAAGCATGCAGTGCAGCACCATTGAGGGTGTTTCTGGAGGTGGCTTCCAGACAGGTGGTAGCCCATCACTGCATGGTATGTCATGGTTGGGGGGGAAGGTAGTTCACATGCACTAATGTGTCCTTCCTTTCTGTTACAGATCCTGTGCATCTGCAGGGGTCAGCAGTGGAGGGCCTGTCCACTGTGGACAGCCACCTGGAGTTGGAGGAGGGACCATCCACCTCCGCAGATTGCCGGCGTGCACTGTGGCAGTGTGCACGCCTGGATACCTTCACTGATGTTGAGACAGGTGTGGGGAGTGCCCTTCCTGTGTCCCAGCGGTCTGGCATGCAAGCATGCCAGCACGCTGTGGCTGTGGCTGTGGCACAGACCTGCACCATCGATGATGCACTGACCACTATGGGTATTGAAATGTGTGTGTCACAAAATGGACACACAGCAGGACAACTCACATCCATGGATCTAGCTGGTTCCGGCGTGTGTGCCAGCATGTCTGCACAGTCCCAGGCTGTGCCTGTTAGCACCGGTGGGGCAGCACCGGTGGCTGTGCAGGTCACTGGCACTGTTGCGGCCACAGCAGTGGAACCACTGATCCCGTGGGCACAGCAGGCAGAGGGGCAGCAGCAGTCACCCACCGGGACTGGGGGTAGAGGGCTCAGCGGTGATGTAGGTGCACCGCCTGTGGACATGCCCATATCTGGTCCTGGTGAGCAGTGCCCACCCTCAAGGGGTGCTGTACATCAGGCCCTTCCAGACCCTGAGGGACAGGTTGCCGATGTGGCAGACAACCTCTTTGATGAGACACCTGCCTGCTGCAGGCATCAGTACAACAGCAGATGTGGGTTTGCAGCATCCATGGAGGCACTGTGTGCGACTGTGGAGGCGCTGCAGGGACACCGAGGAGGATCCTGTCCCGGATTGACCATTTGCGGGTGGATGACCGCCGCATCACCACAGCTGACACAGGTAGTGGTCGGTGTCGTGGCCACATTGGGCACACAGTCAGGTGCCCCTGTGCCGCTCACACCACGCAGTATGCTATCCACTCCCCATTCCCAGCATCGTGCGACACCCACCCTGTCGATGCCGGATTCAGCTGTGGGCATCCCGAGCACCCCTGGTGCAGGTATGTTCAGTATGCTGCAGACTCCTGTGCGGACAAGGTCGCATTCACGCAGTGGGACTCCTGGTGGTCCATCGGTGCCACCCCATGTGACCCATGCTCAGCCTGCCAGTGCTGCTGGCTCCCAGCGGGGCCGTCCATGCATCTGAGGTGGCCATGGCACTGTGCCGCATGACTGAGCTGTCTCCCAGTGCGGGCCGTGTCTGGTGCTGCCCTGTGTGCAATGTGTGATTTGGTGGGCAGTGCACCAGTGGGTGCCCTGCTCTACACGCCGACACACGGACCACCTTCACACCCTCCTGACTGCTGTCCACAGGTGTGTGTGCATGATGATGCCTGCATTGCACTGTACACCAAAGTGCAAGGGTGCCCAGCATCTGACACATGTACATGGACAGTACAGGTGGTGGTGGTGGCCTGTGGACTTGTGTGTATTTAATGTCTGTGTTCCTGCTCTGTTGTGAACCTGACCCCTGTGCACTTTGTGCCTGGTGTGTGTGTGTGTGTGTCTGTCCATGTGACGTGTTTCTGTTCACCCCTCCCTGGTTGTGTGTGTGTGTGCTTCTGTGCCCTGCCACTTCCCTCACCGTCATGCACCCCTGGTGTGTTTCCCTGTCTGTATGTGGGTTGTGCCCTAGCCACTGTTGGTTACACTTGGCCCCATGACTTACCTGTGTTGGGTGAAGTGCTCCTCTGTGATGGTGTCCCAGTGCAGCTGGGCCAGCCGGATCAGTCGGGGGTCATGCCGTCCAAGGGGGGCTGCTCATCCCCATCATCACCGGCATCACCAGCATCCCCATCGCTGTCCCCCTCCTCAACCTGTATGGCTATCCCACAGTCTTTGGCCATGTTGGGCAGGATACAACAGGCCAGGAATATCCCACAGGCCTTTGAGGGGATATACTGTAGGTCACCGCCGGAGGTGTATAGGCATCAGAAGCATGACTTCAGCATCCCAAACACCCACTCGATGATGTTGTGTGTGGCGGTGTGTGCCTCATTGAAGCGTTGCTGCGATGCGGTCATGGGCCGCTGGTAGGGTGTGAGCAGCCAGAGATGGAGTGGGTATCCACAGTCACCTGTGTGGAGATAGTGGAGGTTAGTGTCATGTTCAGGCTCATATTGCCCATAACCCTGTGTGCCACTCCCATGGCACCTGTGACTTACCCACTCTTGCCCCCGATTTGCCAATCTTACATGCATACTCACCCACTAGATGTCCTGTGGGGATGTCCCCACTCTCAAATCAATGGCACAGTGCTGATTGGTACCATATGAATGAATCATGTGCTCCACCAGGGTGCGTGGCACAGACATTGATGATGCGCCCACTGGCATCACACACCACCTGGTGGTTGACACTGGAAAACCCCTTCCGATCACGATAGGCAGCCCCATCGGGGCCAGATGGCATGCAAATGACCACATGGGTGCAGTCCATTGCCCCTAGCATGCCAGGCATACGTGCTACCCTATGGAACTCCCTGTATGTTTGCTGTACGCTCTGCCGCAGTGCTGGGGAATGGATGTACTCCACAGCATGTGGAGCAGCTGGCTAGGAATTGGTGAGATGCATGATGTGGCCGACTGTGTTATGCCTGTGGTGTCCCCTGTTGGTCTCTGGAAGGTATCCGTGTGGTGAGCAAGCACATGCAGGCTGTTACCTTTGTCTCCTGACAGGCGTGACACCGCCGTGAGGGGTGCCTGCATCACATCACTGCACAGCTCACAGAGCCACCTCAGTATTGCCCTGTTCAGGTGGTACTGGACCACAATCTCTACATCTGAACAGCTCAAAGCTGATGCGGCCATGGTACTGCTGTTGGGGCATACCATGGCAGAGCCCTTCAAGGCCACATCCCCGCCAGCATGCCTTCTCCCCCCCTCATTACAGCTTCCATGTGGAGCTGGCACTGTCCCATCTCCCTGGCTTGTGTTCCCCTGGCAGTTGTTGATCTGTTACCCCCGCTGTCCTGACTGCTACCTCCACTGCACCGGGTACACCTCCTGGCCTCTGCACTCTGTGGCCCCACACACCTTCCCTTGCCTCTCTTCTGTCCATTGCACTCCCTGGCCTGCACTGTTTATTGCTCTGGCCTGCTCTGTCTCCCTGCCTCATGTGGCTTCCCTGTCGCATTCTTGTGCCTCTTCCTTGAGTCTTTTTAATTTGGCTCATTTCCGCTGTGGCGCAACTTCCGCCTGATCCACTGTTGTGCATTGTGCAAGCCTTTGAATATCGCATTGCGCACTTTATGCATGGTTCCATCCCCTTCGGTTGCACATACCTTCATTGGCATTGTGCTGTTGCTCAGCATGTTTTCTATGGTGCAACTGCCTCTTGCTGAATATCGCAATGGCAATAATTTCGGACTTCGCATGGGCGCAACACTATTCAGCATGGCGCAACCCTTTTGAATATCCCACCCTTAGACATTAAGAGAATGAAGACTAAGAATAGATTATTTTTCATGTGGCTATCAACATTTGACACTTATTTGAGAAAAGTCATTAGAATAGAATTAGATTTTAATGTAATTTATTATCTTATGACATTTAGTTATTGACTACATGTGCACATGAGATGGTAAGAAGCATTTAGTGGTTCTTATGAGCATTTAAATATATTTTTTTAAAGAAGACCCACATATGTAGATTATGTCAACACTGTTAAAGTAGGTGGCACTTTTTTACATGTGATTATACAGTTTTACTTGGATGTGAATAGAGACATTATGAAGTGTTATTTGTCGTTATGTATTTATTCTGTATTAGTGAAATAGCAGACATTTTTACATTTTGCATTTCAGTTTCATTTGTGCTTAATAACTGATGTCTTCATATGTTTTAACTATTATTTGTTTAGTAGCTGTTGCTTATTTGAGATGGGACCAAGCAATATGAAGAAGTTAAAAAGAGATGAAAGCAAGTAAAGAATTTGTTGAATATTTTACAATATCATTTTGTGGTGAGGATAGCTCATTTCACAGCCAGTTTTCCATTGATACTGGAAAGGTTGGTCCATCTGCAGATCAATGTGTTTTTAAAAGTATTTATCATTTATGTAACTGGGAAAAAATTCCTCATCTGACCTCCAAAATATGAACAATCCTGTAAAAGCAAGAGCATGCCAATTGTTTGCATTTTGGTGCAGAAGTATATGATGAATGTTTACATTTTCTATTAATTTATCAGTTGCACACATCTGCACAGATATATAGAAATACAGTGTACAGTAGAAATGGTCCAAATAATCACTGGTATACTTCTCTATACTCAGCTATGGACAATATCAACAGTAGCACTTAATGCAATGCAATAACATTAAATGCATGGATACAACAGTGTTGGGACAGTTAATGAACGAATGCATGCAATTTTTTTTCAACAAACATAAATAGCTCAGAACCTATGTAACCAATATACATTGGATTGGAAGTTCAGTATAATATACATATGTAAATGTTTGAGTCACATTTTTTTGGTACAGCTTGTCATATTCAGTGTTGAGAGTGTACTGGAAGAAGAGTGACATATAATCCTGTCAGATACTGTTCAAGAAATGCAGTTCAGTACTAGCAGATGACACCATAATGTGAGAGGTCATGCTGTTAACGTGAGTGTGATAACTACCTCTGCCGAGACATAACTCACTAACTGACATGTGTGTAATATCCAGCACCCTTGAGTCTGCTTGGATTTGATGAAAGTCAATTTAGTAAGTATCATAGTCAAGTTAAAGAATGTAGACAACAACAGGAAAAGGAGCGAAAACTTAACCTGATGCATATTTCTCAAACAAGTATAGTTCTCAGCACAATATGTGGAGAATAGTGGTTGAACTCTGATAAGCATCTTACTAGATTACTGACTTTGTCATCACCATGTAAGGTTATACTGTGAAACAACTGAACACACAGTAATATATGTTAAGACATACAAGCTTAACTGAGCCATCTGCAAAGAGACATGACTCACTGACTGTCTAATGATTACAGCTCAATACCCTCAAGTCTACTTGAGCACTAACATGGTAGTCATTGTTGTAAGTACATCAACGTTGCAAATGCTCAATATTACAATACATTAGTTTTTAGAAAATTGTATTGCAATAAATGATGAAAACAATATTGTTTTGCATCCAACATACCAGCATAACAGTGAGATAAACAAGTGATTGTCTACTACAATCTGTTACACTGGTGTACTGCTGTGGTTGTCTTCTGCAATGGCAGCGAAATTAGAGCAATTGACATGGGCAGTAGTGATGCTGTGCAACTAGTAGAACACATAGATCACCATGAGTGGTTTTACACAGCAGTAGTTTTACATGAAAGGTGTTATTTCTTCTATTTAGTAAAAATTAATATCTATATTGGTGGAAAAAAATGATATCTGGATGAAATGTAGATATAGAATTTAATTGTTGCAAAGATACTAGTTTTGTGACGTGCTGTGATTAGATGGCATCGCTCCTCCACATGTTGTGCAACATTGGTGCAACGGAGAATGATGACATGCATCTCTCTGGTAGTCTTTTTTTCAGAGTGCATACTGTGTCATTACACTTCACACATCCTTTTCTGAACCTTTGCCAAGTAACATAGTGTCCAGAGTGAATGGATAGGCTGCTATGGAAGATAATTGCATGAGTGTCAAACTGAGTTCCTGAGAACATAGTTCTCCCAGCAATGAAGTGAGAAATTGGTTTTGTGATTTTCATGCCTTGAGAGTTAAAACGTTGCAATACAATCATTATGTATGAACTTGAAGATGTAACTCTCAGAGTGCAAACACAAGAGTGACCACATCTTCAGCACAGCCAACCAGTTTCTGCATATGCAAACAACTTACAGAACTTCACGGTTTTCTGTTCAGGGACATAGACAGATAGCCACAGCATATCCTGAGTTGCTTGTGATTCTTTATGCCCACATGATAAACATGTGTACTTGCACACATAGACCAGTTTAAAGTGTTGACGCAAGTCAATGCCATCATCTGATAAACTGTTTATCATTCCCATCATGAACTCTGTGACATCGTGTTGTGCATTGTCAGCAAACATTAATTGTCCTGCGTATTTTCCAAGAGTTAGTCTTAGAGGAGTCAAGCTTTGTAAACTGAGCAACTGCTCTTGACTACCTCTAATGACTCTCTTCAATGCTTCCTACAGAGGTGTCGAGTGACTTGAGTTCAAGACATCAGCAAACTCAGGCATGTAGAGAAGTGCCTGCATTGTGTGTTTGCATAGCAGTTTACTCCTGTGCTGTTGTCAAATATTGGTAGTGTGTCAACCCCGATACATTTCTTCACAGGTGGATATGCAAGTTGTTTATGGAGTGAGTGCTTAGTGATAGAATGCTGAGGTGATGACTGTGGAGTCTTATTGTGCTTTCTCTTTAATTTGCATCCTTCATCCATTGGGATATCTGTTCCTGATGCATATCTGGAAACTGGTAACAAAGGAGCATTTGGTTGGTACAATACATATAATCTGTTATACTTAACAATGCATTTTGTGTCAGCACATATTTTACTTTCTGCAAGATTTACTATGTGTAGTCCAGACAATTGTCTGACACAGGACAAAGCAACATAAGACATCCCATCTTTGAATATACTGTACCAGTGCCTATATCTACAATGGCACTATCAAGGCTGAGCTCTTGTGAGTTGGTATGGACACTGCGTAAGCAGCACACAGTGGAAATTGTTTCCATGCCACATATATGTCTTTCACAAGTTCAGACTTGACTGTAACTCTATCTATTGGTCAAGGAGTTTCACAGTTGTCAAACTTAACAACCACAAACTCCACAGTTGTCTTCTGCACATTATACTGGAACTCATGGATGTACCCCATGGCTCCATTCACAAGACCTTGCTCTATGTCAATGTTTCTGCGAAGCATGATGCATGCATTTCTACACAGTGGTAGCACAGCTTCCAAGCAAGCTGTGTGTGACACATCACTTGTGAGCTGTGTGAGATGCTCAATCATTTTTGATACCATTGTTCACGATAGGGTTATGCATCTATGGTATCTATGCATGTAAGGGTGACAATAGGTTGCTGTTCTCTCTGCATCATGATCTCATTGAACTCTGCACACTGTTTAAGTCTTGGGAATAGATATACAACATGTACCCCAGATTTCTGAACATGTGCAAAGATATCACAAGCATCCTGGATACGAGCATTATTTGTAGCGATCATGCGCTGTCTTAGCATTTCAACATGAGTGGGTGACAATGCTCCAATGTGAGCCTCAACAAGCAATGCTTTGTAAGTCATGTCACCTTGCTGTCTCATATTCTGTGAGAGTTCAACATATGAAAAGAACTCCCACAGACTGACGCCACCTATGCACCCAATTGTTTTCTTTGCCTGTTCAATGGAAAGAGTACAGAAAACATGTTTGCCAATTACAGGAGCCAGCTGCAGGAGATCTCCAAGAACAAGAATGTTCTTGCCACCAAATGGTATGTTATCATTGGTACCTAGTATCTCCTGTAGACGTAGGTGGACATATGTAAGGAGAACATTTGGGGAGGCCGTATAGCGCAGTGGTTTAAGGCACTGAGCTGCAAATCTGGTGACATCCAACAGACCAGACCTGGGTTTGAATCCCCCAGCTTCCACTTGCATACTGTGTGACCCAGAGTAAGTCATTTAACTTCCCTGTGCTCCCAGATCACACCTGTAATAAAGCTTTCAGCTTAGTGTGCTACTCCTGGTTAAACAACTAAAAAAAAAGGAAAAAACATTTGAAACCATGCTGATCTCATCTATTATCAGCAAATACATCTTGTCAAACATTGACCGCAGTTCAGTGGCCACATCATATGACAATTTCCTGTAATCACCACTCTTGCCATGCTCAACTGGCAAAATGAATAACCTATGAAGTGTGATACCACTTATGTTATAAGCTGCCAAACCTGTAGGAGCAGCAACAATAACTGAGGTTGCAGAGTTAGTAAGGTCACGTACACCTTTGCTTATAGCTTCAATCAAGAAAATTTTTCCAGTCCCAGCAGCACCACTGACAAACATCCTCACTGGTGTGTGATTCTCACAAACACAGTCCCTGGTACTGTGCTGAATACCATGTTGCACAGCATGTACCACAGAGTGATACATGACTTTTTGGTGTGAGTTCAAGTTGTCAACAATGTTTGTAGCTGACTCTGAGAACTGCATGCTTTGTTGCATTGTGCCCTCTACCTCTGACATTAGTACCGCTGGGTCATTAGGGGGAAGAGGCATACCAAGAGTACCTTCTCCCTCAACATCAGCCATTTCTTGTGATGTTACTGGGGTGTCATCATCCAGAATTTTCTTAGTGTTCTCCACCTGATTGGTTTCCATTTCAAGTCTGTCAATGTAAGTGTCAGAGACATGACTCTTAAAGGAATCATAAGTATCTACGCACTCTTATTCATATGTGTCAGACAATCCTTTTAATTCAGATTCTGATCTCCAAGGCTCGAAGAGAAACAATAGAGCAAAATAGTAATGCTCTTTGCTTTCTGTTGTGCTGAAGCTGAGTTTGCAGTGGTAAATTAGCCATGGTTTTTGCTTTTTGACAAGTGAGCCATCAAACCCAGTGACTTTATATATGCCTTTTTCTGGGTCAAAAGGAACACCCCACTTGTAATCATACCATTGAGCAACTTCAAAGAGAGACAGATCATCCATAGCACTGTGGCACTGTGGATAGTAGTTGTCAATTAAGTTGCTCTTGAGAATATGTGTGGATGTTGGTCTTGTAGCAACCAGATCCTCAATCTCTTCATTGCTCTTAAGGACATGACACCTGTTCTGCTTGTAGTTCACATTCAGGAAATGAATGGAGTCTGACCTGCCATATAGACATACACCTGTAAGTTGGTCACTTGCTTCATAGGCTCCACACTCATGGTGTGACAGAGTCTTAAGCCCCAGTGACCATAGCCTAGAAGACATTGACCTATCACAGTTAGACAACTCTTCCCACATTTCTTGCAGGTTTGTCTGCTCATGCTTAGTGATGTGTGATGTTACATACCTGACACAGCCATTGAATTATCAGCAACAAACTGTACATCAATGTTTGCCTGCCACATCAACAGAAGAGAAGGGCTATAGTCATTGATATAGACTTCTGATTCTGTGCGAGGTAGTTCATACACTCGCTTTGTTGATTTTGCCTTCAAGTGGTGTCGCATGGCTGAAAAGACATCATTGAGACAAGCATCCAGGCAAGCTTATCTTGGGAAACTAAAACGGTATCGAGTGTACCACTGTCCCTTGTTCTTTACTTTCTTACGACAGTACTTGCCACACAGGTGTCATTGGAATTTTTGAACCAGTTCCCAAACTGCTGCACTGTCATACTTGTCTGGAGTCTGACATGTGACATACTTCAATATAAAGCTTAGGATCTCACTTGTCTCATTGTCACCAATAGGTGGGGCATCTTTTATCCACAGCAACATATGTATGTATGGAGCTCCACGAGCTTGGTACTCAACCCTCCAGAAGTAGTGCTCGACAATGCTAAGAGGAGGATTTGTCTTAGACAGTATGAACTTTAAAAGAATGTGGAACCAGTGGTGGAAGCAATGTGATACAGTTACTGAATCAAGTGAACAAAGTTTGTTGACAGTCATAGTTTGTATGTTCTCAACATCAGAGTTTGCCCATCTGAGAAGATCAAGCAGATCATCCCAATAATATTCAGCACAACGCAGTGTTATGAACCATGTTGCTGGTCCAAACTCTCTCAGCATGCACATCACCTCAGAGTATCGTCTGTACCAATATTCTTTAGTACCACACATGCTAGACAAAATGGAAGAAAGACTGGCTTGCAGTCTTTCATCTTTGTTCTACAACTTGTGTAGTAATTGTGCAGCTGTCATATTGGTGAACTCTGTACCAAGTCTCAATGGATGAGCAATACAGGCAGATAGGACACTAAGTTCACTTTCCCAAAGAAGGTGAAAGAGGTATACAATGTTTCTTCGAAACTTGCCATCCTTATGTAGAACTCTTGAGGCCATATACTTAGCTCCTGGAACATGAAGTTCTTGTTCATCTAATTGATCACCTGAGCCAAGTGGAAACAGATCAGGAAAACAATGAGCTTCTAGAGTAGCTCCCATATACTTACAGGATTGCCCTCCACTTGCTTCATTTGATATAGTTCAAAGTTATCCATCACTGGATCCTTGCCATGCAATGGGTACATGGTAAATTGCTCATATACATTTTGTACAGAGGCAATGTCAACCTTCTCCAGTATTGCTTTGTCAGAGTTCTCCACAGCATTACATGTTGAAAGATCAGCAAATTCATCAATGTCAATGTCAGCATAAAAAATATTATGCTCCTTTAGGTATCGCAAAGCATGCTTCACCTTCTGAACATTGACTATGTCCTGCCATATTGCTTTTGCCTTTGTTGGTACACCATTCACCAAAATGACTACACTATTGTTCTGAGAAATAGTGTTGACATTTTCTTGCAAAGGCAAAGGCAAAGGCAAATATACAACAGAACCCTTCAGAGACCGTAACAGTTCTTTGTTTGGTAGGTCTCACATCTTTGAATTCAGCCTGATGATTGTTTGAAATGGCTTCATGGCTTGAATTAGAATCCTCTCAAACAAGTTCAAGACTGCTATCTCAGGAGGAGTTGGTTCAACTTCCATCTTATCTTGGGCTGGCAGTATAGCCTAGAAGTCAGAGGAACCAGGTGTGAACGAGCTTGATACATTCAGTTTGATTCTTACAACCTCCACTTGCATACTGTGTGACTCTGAGCAAGTTACTTAACTGCCCAGTGCTCCCAGGTCACCCCTAAAAATGGGCACTTGTGCCTAGTGGGCCTACCCAGTTACCAAAGACTAAAATAAAATAAAAAAAATCAAGCACAGACCGAGGAGGTAAAGTGTCACTCTTTATCTTGTTATAACAGTAAGAACAGAGTGACACAGTTCCAACTTCTCCAAAGTCAGTCTTTAAAAGAAGGTATGCATGAAGATGCCCCCACATCACATTCCAATGTGGAATGTTCTGCAGGTCTATTTTGACACATACGTGATTGTAGAACAGGCGCTCATATGATGCGCAGATTACATCAAATTTTTCTGTCTTGCTAAGTTCAAATCTAGCAAACTCATGACCAAGATGTTTGAGAAGCTGAGCTTCTTGCACCAGTGATGTGGCATTCTGTTTGTCTGTTGGCCAACAGTTGCATTAGATTGCAATCTATGAGTTGTTTGCAACTGTTTGATGAAGTCCATAAGTCCTTCTACATCTCCATCGTCAAGCAATGCTTGAAAGTACATATAGTCTCAAACAAAAGATCTCACTCTATATAATCTTTGTACAAATTTTTGAATGCCAGAGTTATGCACTGCTAGCATGCAAAAGTGATGGAACACACTGTCACAGTTCATGGTCTCTAAGAATGCAAGAGAATGACCCATTAGCCTTTATGAGGGTGAATCTCACACTTGAAGCACAAAAGAAGAAGGAAACCACTTTGGTTCTCAAAAACAGTAGCAGAAAAGGTTAGAGCCAAAAGGCTGGCCTTCAGGAAATATAAGGGAATGCAGCGGGATGAAGATAGGGAGGCACAACAAACTTCCCTAAGGGAAGCAAGAAAGGCATTAAGGCAGGCAAAGGCCCAAACCAATGAAACACTAGCACAGACAGTAAAAAAAGGTGACACAACTTTCTATAGATACAGTCGTGAAAGGAGAAAGTCCAGAGGGGGTATTGCTAAGATCAGTGGAGATAACGGTGTGTGTGACGAGGAAGACCATGTAAAAGCATCTATCCTAAATAGATACTTCTGCTCAGTATTTACTGAAGAGAAGGTAGGGTAGGGACCACAGCTCAGCACCATGGACACAGGGGGGGGATGGAGGTGAGCACTAGTCCCTTCACAAAAGAAAGTGTCCTACAAGAGCTCGATAAGCTCAGGGTGGACAAGGCAATGGGACCTGATGGCATACATCCCAGGATACTAAAGGAGCTAAGGGTGGAACTAGCAGAACCATTATCAGAACTGTTTAGTGAGTCTCTGAGCACAGGAGAGGTCCCAGAAGACTGGAGAAGGGCTCATGTGATCCTGCTCCACAAGAGTGGTAACAGGGAGTTGGCAGAGATCTACAGACCAGTCAGTCTTACCTCAGTAGTGGGCAAGATTATGGAGGCACTTCTTAAGGAATGGATAGTGCAACACCTGTAATCCATAGGAGCACAGGATCCAAGACAGCATGGGTTTACAAAAGGAAGGTCCTGTCAAACTAATCTCATAGATTTCTTTGACTGGGTAATCAGAGTGGTGGACCAAGGGGAAGCAATTGATGTCGCCTACCTTGACTTCAGCAAAGCTTTCAATACTGTTCCACATAGAAGATTGATTAATAAGCTGGGTAGGCTTGGGGTGGGTCAGAAGTTGGTCAACTAGGTGGATAACTGGTTGACGGGCAGAAAACAGAGAGTGGTGGTAAACGGTATACAGTCAGAAGAGATGCAAGTCACAAGTGGGGTACCTCAGGGATCAGTCCTGGGGCCAGTCCTCTTCAATATCTTCATCAGTGACATTGCAGATGGACTGGAGGGCAAGGTTTGTCCGCTTGCAGATGACACCAAGATCTGCAACAGAGTAGATGATCCAGATGGGGTGGGCAGAATGAGAAGAGATCTGGATAAACTAGCAAAATAGTCGGAAGAGTGGCAACTGGGGTTTAATGCAAAGAAGTGCAAAATCATGTCCATAGGGAAGAGAAACCCTGAAGCCACCTATAGGTTGGGAAGGGAGTTGTTGGCAGTCACAAGGGAAGAAAGAGACTTGGGCATCATCATCACCGTTGACCTGAAATCATCCAAGCAGACCACTAAAGCAGTAGGTAAGGCTAGGGGGATATTAGGGTGTATTAGTAGGGGTATCACAAGTCAGAAGAGGGAGGTAATAATCCCTCTTTACAAGATCCTGGTTAGGCCCCATCTGGAGTACTGTATGCAGTACTGGAGGTCACACCTTCACAAGGATATTAACCAAATTGAGGCAGTCCAGAGAAGGACAAACAAAATGGTGCAGGGACTGCATCAGAAAACTTATGAGGACAGATTAACAGAGCTCAGTATGTATACTCTAGAACAAAGGAGTGAGAGAAGTGATGTGATCGAAACATTCAAACACCTTAAAGGCATTAACAAGGTGAAAGAGTCTAACATGTTTCAATATAAGAAAAATAGCAGGACAAGATGACACAGCATGAGATTAGAGGGAGGCCGATTGAGGTGTAATGTAAGGAAGTTCTTTTTCAAGGAAAGAGTGGTGAATGCATGGAATGGCCTACCTCAGGAAGTGGTGGATATGAATACAGTGCAGGGCTTCAAACAGGCATGGGATAAGCATAAGGAAGCAATACAGATAAGTATGAATAGATAGGCCATTGACAGAGCAAAGGCCGATGGCACATTTATAAGGTAGAAAAAGAAATGGGCAGACTGTATCATCCTTGCAGTCTTTATGTGCCATCAACTTCTATATTTCTATGCTACTTGTCAATGGTGTGAATCAGTCTATGTCATTCAGATCTCTTTTTGGTTAGAAATGTTAACAGGAAAGTTTCAATGGACATTAAAGGAATAATGCATGACAGGGTGTGTGTCGTGCTGGGATAATGCCACGCCTGGGGGGGTGGGCATGAGGCTGCAGGCCGAGTGCGTCCAGTGCCCCAGGCATGGCGTTATCCCAAAGACACACACCCTGGAATGCATTATTCCTATTATACAATGGCTCATTGTTATATATAAAATAAAAAATAATTTTATAGAATGTTTTTATTAGGTCCAAAAAAAACATCTAGCTCATCATCCAAAAAATCATCATCCAAAAAATCCTCTGCATTGGTTCACAGTGCTGAGACTAGACCTGTGGCATTGTGCTGGGATAATGCCATGGGTCCAGCCCTAAACTGACCAATCACAGTCCAAGATTCTTTCTTGCCATTGTATAACATTGATTCTTCCCTGACATTGCATGTACTTTCACATGCTCATTTCTTAGCTGACGACTTTGGGTTACTTGCAGCCTGTTCAACTTCAGCGTCATTGAGAAAGTCAAAGATTTCATGAGATGCAACTAAGACATTCTGGACTTTTCCATGCTCGTCAATTGTCAAACTGACATTTCTGTTGTGTGCATGGTATGTCTCTTCCCAGAAGAATGCTTCTTAGTACTCTGAATGAAACCAGTCTCCTTGAAACACCACAGAGATATTTTCTTTGTTCAAGTGCTCAAAAGATAATACTTTTTTTCATCTCCTCAATCTTTAAACTTAATTTATCAATAGCTGACATCATTTCAGCCTATAACTGGGAACAAATTGCTAGAGCTACATTAACAAATCGTCTTACTCTCAAGCACAATTTCATTAATGCAACCTTAGTACGCAGTCTGTTCCCTTTGCATTTTACTATTCTAGAAATCACATGGTCAATTTTAGCTCTATGGACAAGTTTTTTGGAAAAACTTGCCTTGCTGTGTTGTGCAGTGGCAGAACTGACACATACAGCTTTTTTTTTCTGTCTCACAGATCTATGCATTGTTGATGACAGTGCTGGATGTTGTATCTGCAGACTTCCTCTAGTAAGTCTACTGGTTGAAGTTTTACTACAAGGGTGTTGTCTTTGTTTAAATGTGTACGCTTTATGATATGTGTACTTGAAACAGAAGAAATTTTCTTTTTCTTCTGTTGAGATGTTGCAACTTTACTGCTTACATGGCGTGATGATGAACAAGCAGTACGCCTGACACTTTTACTTTGTTCTTTAACTTTATGGCAAATGGCCATGATGAAAGAGCTCAAGTATGTGTTCAATCTCTTGTCTGTTATAGTCTTCTAAGAAAGAAAAAAGAAAACAGAAAGTAATGTAAGAATAATGTGATATAGGTTAATAAAAAGTACATACTGCATAAGCCATTGACAGCATACTACACTACAAAAAAGTGTCATTTGTTAATGCTAAAATTTGTAGCACAGTGTTGACCAGATTCAATAATTTTGTGCACCACAGTCTAATCTGAATATTGGGTCACATTGTAGAATGGTAATGATTGTTGAAAGACCACCTGTGGCAAGCGCTGTGGCATATGTATCATCTTACAACCATGTTACAAGTTGTGGAATTCCTAAATGTGACTTGTTAAATGTTTTCACCCACTTATCTCAACCTGTAATAATGATGAGATAACCAGGGTACTATTACTCAATGGACATAGTGTACAGTGGTATGACAGTGCACGAAGGTGCAACTGATGTTTTCAATAGTGTCTGGAAGGTATAATATTAGCTATGTTGGTCAATGTTATTAGATATTTATATATATATGGGATGTTAATTGAGTAGAAAACTGAAACAACACAAAGTTCTATGAGTTGTACATGCAAAATTAGAAATTTTTGTCATGCCCAAAGAATTTGTTGCCTCGCAAACGATCGTCGTGATCAAATATGGTTGCGATCAAAGAATTTGCACGCTCACGATCAAAGAATGTAAAAACATAATAAAATAACACTAGACATTTATTTAGCATAGTTGCTGTGGTAGACAGGTCTTCTAAGGTATAAATAGACATCTTTCTATATGGTGTGGTGAGAATGTCTAAAAATCCAGATTTTTTTACAAGTAATCATTTTAAATAGTTTAAATTTCACGTTATTCTCACGAACAAAATAAATTGTGACTGTCCACTGAGGATGGAGTATAGTTGATTTTAAGGGGGGATCTATAGTGTGACTAAAGATCTGCAACTGCTGAGTGTTTTAATTACTGTGCAGTTTCTATGACACACTTATGCTGAACCAGTGCCATTGAGGCTGACAGGCTGGATGTAAGATGGGGATACATGGTGGATATCTGCATATTGATGCATGGATGCTGTTGCTATCTGTGGTCTTTTTGGTTTGAAAATCGAAAGAAGGAGGGTTGAACAGAGGAGTTAAATGGTTGTGCTCTGGCATGTGGTTAGCAGTATCATGGAAAGTTAGTGGGTTGGCTTCAGTGCTGGTGTAGTGCTTAGGGAAAGGGAGCCCTTCAGTGTATTGGCTATGGCTATGTTAGAGACTTGTCACACCATGTTAGTTATAAGGTGGCTCTCCCTGTAGGTGGGGCATGTCGTGGATGGTGTCATTGCTAAGGTGCTACAGTTCTGGACAAATAGAACTACAATAAAAATACAAAAAAGTGTTACAATTATATGTTAGTGTTCATGGCTTCTGTTATGTTGTTTTCTGTAGTGAAGATTTAGTATGTGGTGGGGGTGGTATTGCTTGGATGCTACTGTTCATTTTCTCAGTGTTGAAGTATGTGTGAATCTGGTTTCATGGCTGTATAATACTGATGCAGATGTCTTTATTATTGCTGTGCAAGTGCACTGATCATTCATTTCATGCTGTGGAGTTGGGTTATTGGGAGTATTGCCTGCCTGAAGGTGTGAAACTGTTCAGTGTTGTAACTTGTATGCATCTGGTATAACAGAACTATACTATTGATATATGAGTTTATCTGAGCTGTATATCTATGAAGACCAGGTACTAATTGGCAGGCTTGTAGCTGTGAATTTGTGGGCCCAGGACAAGGCACTTGAAATGGGCACCTGTTTTGCAAATCAGCTAATGCAAGGGATAATGACAGGTCCTCAGGTGGGAGCGTCTTGAGCGCAAGCCCCAGGTAACATTCCTACTCCCCCCATTACTGTGGCTCAGCTACTTGTTCTGGTGTGATGGAGGTATTCTCTGGGTGGGGCTGTGCAATTTCTTATTGCTGCAAACAATGTGGAGGTTATATGATAGATTAATAATATATATATGTGCATTGCTTTGCTTTACCTGTGGTTATGCAGTCCAGGTGTAGTACATGTTCTTTTTTGAGGTGTGGGGTGGTATTGCATGCCTCACATATTGATTTTTTTTCTCGTTTCCATTGACAGTTCTCTAATATGTTGTGTCTATTTGTTTCAACAGACTACAGATACTTCTTTGCAGATATCTCTGTGTTTAACCTACTCAAACGTAAGTACTGCTGTTTATCGTGTTCTTTCGATGCTCAACAGGTCAGTACACCGATGATACACTGTATGATGATTTAAGAACTATTTTAATTTAATATTTGTCAACCTGTTTATTTGTTGGTTCTGCTGTGTTAAGTAGATACAAGAGTTTGATGCAGTGGATAATGCTATTCTATGGAAACAGTTATGTTTTAAATATGTTTTGGCATTGTCAGTACAGCACACACTACTGACCACCACTACTGCTAGTGAGATTATTGAAATTGTGAATTGAGGTGAATATAGATATTTAAGGAAAATTAGACAATCATGTGGTGCCATTCTGACTGTTAGTGCACTATGGTACTGTTGCCTTGCTTATGATAGTTTATGCAGTTGGAGACAATGCATGGTATTATGGTGGTGTGTAGCCTCTCATTGCATGTTTGTGACAGAGTAGTTAGATAGTCCCAGAGTCACTGTCCCTATGTTTTAGAAACACATATTCAGTATGTTAATAATAGACTTTGAATCTGATCATTAAAGGACACCACAGCAGGTCTCAATACCTAGTGGGTGAAACAAGTATTTGTCAGGCAAGACAAGTCAGTGGAGAGTAGATCTATTGGTTTTCTAATGTGTGACAAATATGCATACAAGATTCATATATATATAGATATATATATATAGTTAAAGTTTGTACTTTCCATGTCACTATTCTGTGTCGCTGATCGGGGAGGCGGGAAGGAGCATTGAATTGTTTGAATAATGCAGTCATTGAAAGTTTATAATTCATTCCGAAGCTACAAGGCTGGCAGCAGGAAGGGTCGAGATGGCAACGGTTGTTGAAAAGCCCTCCCCAGCTTCCCTCAGTTCCCTGAAGCTACAAGGCTGGCAGCAGGAAGGTACATGATCTCAAGACTGCGCTTGGTTTTAAACCTTGGCGCCTTTTTTCTATTCAGCTCCCTGGTGCTGTAGTACTCGCTGCTGCAGCCACTTTGAACCCAAGGAAATTAATGTATTTTGACTCACAAGACTGTGCCTAAGACTGTGCCTACGATACACTCTAGCCTGCCTACCTTGATTTAATTAACTTCTGCTGATTCTGGTACACTGCAGCTGCTGTTTAATTAATTTTAGCATATCCTCTAACACTGCAGCTGCTGTTTAATTAATTTTAGTATATCCTCTAACACAGCAACTGCTTGCAGGCTTGAAATATATTATTAGTAGAGTTCTAGTTATTACATGTTTGTTTGCACTATAAGCTAGTGTACTGTTGGGGGACGGTGGCTGGTGTGTGCATATTATTAGTAGAGTTCTAGTTATTACATGTTTGCACTATAAGCTAGTGTACTGTTGGGGGATGGTGGCTGGTGTGTGCATATTATTAGTAGAGTTCTAGTTATTACATTGTTGTTTGCACTATAAGCTAGTGTACTACTGGGGACGGTGGCTGGTGGTACACTGCAGCTGCTGTTTACTTAATTTTAGCATATCCTCTAATACAGCAGCTGCTTGCAGGCTTGAAATTTTCGTTGTTTTTCCAGTAACCCAAGTATAAAACTGAGCTGAAAGTGTGCCTTTTACAATTTCTGTTTCATTCCTACTGATTTGTTCTGTTTGCTTCTCACTTGCTGCTAAGTTCTAATCCCCCTTCCCCGTCCACCTGATTAACTCCTTTGTGCATATTCACTGTCTGACCCAGCCCTGATTTTCCCTGTATTTAAGCCCTTGTGTGTTTTCTCTTTTCCCCAGGGTCGAGAGGGCAACAGTTGTTGAAAAGCCCTCCCCAGCTCCCCTCAGTTCCCCGAAGCTACAAGGCTGGCAGCAAGAAGGTATGCGATCTCAAGACTGCGCCCGGTTTTAAACCTTGGCGCCTTTTTTCTGTTCAGCTCCTTGGTGCTGTAGTACTCTCTGCTGCAGCCACTTTAAACCCAAGGAAATTAATGTATTTTGACTCACAAGACTGTGCCTAAAACTGTGCCTATGATACACTCTAGCCTGCCTACCTTGATTTAATTGACTTTTGCTGATTCTGGTACACTGCAGCTGCTGTTTAATTAATTTTAGCATATCCTCTAACACAGCAGCTGCTTGCAGGCTTGAAAGTTTTTTCACCCACCCCCTCCTCCACCATTAATTAAATACACTAGTAATCCCGCCCACTTTTGTTCCAACCTATAAACTCACTTGAAGGGCAGTCCTACCCTCCCCTTGCTGCATCAGTCCTAATTCAAACCAGCGAGGCAGTCCTTTTCTTTTTTTTTTCCTCCACTCACTCTTGCCTATTCTCTATGTTTGCCTCTGTTCTACACTTATTTTGTCTGGAAAAGTAACTCAGACTGAGGGTATCCCAGTTTTATCTTTTCCCCTCACCTTTTCAAATTCCCCCTGCTCCTGTCCGCTCCTCATAAACTGCACTCTATTGGAATACCTGCCTCTTGTGAATAACTTGCATAATTGACTGCCAACCTCTGGCCACTAAGGGTTTCACTCAAACTGCCATCACTATAGGTGTCACCCTGCCCTTAAGTCACCATTTCTGTCACTTATATTCTACTCTTATAAGGGACAATCCACCTCTGATTTACAGAGGTTTCATACAAGGCATACATAATGTTCTCTCTTGTATGCCCAAGGTCACTTTTGGTGGTATCAGGATTACTACCCACCATAATCGTCCTCTCCTATCTCTCATGTAACATACCACCTTCTTCAAATCCGAACTCGACTCTGCCACAAAGAGCCCAATCAAGCTCTGGAACACAATCAGTGATCTGCTAGGCCACTCCCTAGGAAATTCACTCCCGACCAAGATTACCTCTGGCAACTTGACTATAACCGAAAAGATGGATATACTTGACGCATTCAATAACCACTTTGCTACTGCAGGCATGGCATTTGATAACTCCCCTGCAAACATACTTCGCTCCCAGACTGCCAGCCAACTGCCTGAAACTCCGATAGCTTCGCCGCCTTTCTCACTTCAACCTGCCACACTGAAAGAGGTAGAGGACCTATTCTTCAGTTGGATACTAGAAAAAGTGCTGGGGCCGACTCCCTGACCCATTACTTCCTAAAATTGCCTGCAGCGTACTAGAATACCCGTCACCCACCTTTTTAACTTATCCCTGTCTCAGGGCACCTTACCACCTATATGGAAGACAGACATGTCATACCACTGTTCAAATCAGGTGACCGTGGCGATCTCAATAACTACAGGCCAATTTCCCTCCTTCCGGTCCTGTCCAAGCTCCTAGAGAAAATTGTAAATGCACAGCTGAGGACTCACCTTGAGTCTAGGGAACTGCTAAATCCTATGCAGTCCGGATTCAGAGCTAAACATCTCAGCCCTTGCCAAAGTTACTAATGACTGGCAGCGTAATCTTGAGAGCAAAAACTTTATTTGTGCTGTTTTCCTTGATCTAAGCAAGGCTTTCGACACCGTCGACCATAGTCTGCTCCTCTCCGCCCTTCAAACCATAGGTGTGGACCCCACCTCTCTGTGTTGGTTCACTGACTATCTTACAGGGCGCCTTCAACAAGTTAAAGCCGAAGGAGGCCTGTCCCACTTAAAAACTCTGCAAAGAGGGGTACCTCAAGGTCTGTATTAGGGCCCTTACTTTTTGCAATCTACGTTAATAACATCGACTACTGTATAAAAGAAGCCAACATCCATCTGTCTGCAGATGATACAGTTCTCTACGTGAGTCGCCCAACACCTGAAGCTGCCTGCAATGACCTACAGTCAGAATTCAACCTTTTGCAAAGCCAACTCCTCCACAAAAAGCTACTCCTTAATGCCAAAAAAACTAAAGCGATGGTCCTCTCTCCTTTTATCCGTACAGCTAACCCTGTGTCCAGTGGGACAGTTCCCCAAATTACCACAGTTCTAGGTGAAAAACTAGAATTTGTTACAAAATTCAAGTATCTGAGAGTTTGGATAGACCAAAGACTCTCCTTCATTGAACATATCGAGGACTTGCTAAAACGACTTCAGCAAAGGCTTGGACTGTTTTTTAGAATCAGCCAATTTCTCACCAGAGATGCCAAGAAACAACTGGTCCAATCCATTTTCCTATCATTGGTTGATTGCTGACTTCCTCTACAGCCAATGCCCCAACTCTTACATGGCTAAACTGGACACACTCTACCATCGAGCACTGAGGTTTACAATGGGACTCCCCTTCGACACACATCACTGCACCCTATATGCAGCAGTGGGATGGACATCACTAAAGTTCAGGCACCACAGAAATGCCGCTCTCTGGACCTATAGAGCCATCTCTAATAAGCTGCCTTACTATATCTCCTGCTGTCTTCCCCTGAGTATAATTGGGAAATACGCATTAAGAAGTTACTCAGCTATTACACTTAAAGTACCCAAGCAAAATCCCACTTCGCAGGGCAGCCATAAGCTAGTTGCTACCTACCTATGGAACGATCTACAAAACCCCTCAAATTAAGCACTCTAATCGGTATAAATGCTTTCAAGATGCTTTATTTCCATACAATCAGAGAAGTATGTAACTGCTTCACCCACTCAGACCCAGTACCAGTGTCTGCACTGGTATATAGCCACGCCTAGACCCAATTTTAAGTACTGACCCCCAGCTTGCTCCTCACCAGCCTAATTGTTCTCTCTCTTATCCCCCTGTCTTATCAACACTAGGCACATCCATCCCCTTATTCTTCCTTTCCCAACCTCGGATAGGAGCTCACTACCCTGGGTTTTGACATCCTACCATGCCCCGTACTTTATAGCATTCAATCCCGGCTCACACACACTCCTTTTCTCCATCCACCTTCTCTACATCCAGCTTTACCAACTCCTTTCTGTGCACCGTGCCCTCCTAGCCTTTCTCCCCCTTCCTCCTCTCCTCCCCCTACCTTCACCTCTACCTGGTGTATATTTTTATTTTATTTTTCTTCCGTTACTTCCTCCTGCAACCTTAGATAACCTGCTTTATCTTCCTATAGACACTTCTATGTATGTAAATACCGTGTAATCTGTACAATATCTGTATAATTCTATGTACATATGAACTTCTTTTTCTTCCTCTCTGTAAAGAGTATTATCTGTATTGCCTTGTAAATACCTGTGTTGACCTGCATATACAATTGTTCATGCTCCACCCAGGTCCATCTTGCAAATGAGCTTCTGCTCAATGATGAACGCCTGGTTAAATAAAGACTTGATTGATTGATACCAGCTGGATACCCTGGGTCCCACTGCCATGAAGAATTCTCCTTTGTATTCTCCAACCTTATACCAACTAGAACCTTGCTCCTGTCTCCTAACCTGTCCCTCCATATAACTCATCCTTCCAAATTAGGGCATTTCCTTCTCTACCACCCCCCTAGTATGCCCAAATACCTCAAGCGCAATTACAGATTCTACAAAGAAGTTTGGGTGATGCTTCTGTGCTTATGCTTATCAGGAGACATAGAATCTAACCCTGGCCCCCATTGGAATGCCAGGTCCATGGATGACTCCTCATGGTTTTCCACTAAGGGCATGAAAATTGCCCACATGAATATTAGAAGTTTACCAGTAAACTTTCCTGAACTTGAAGCCTGGATAGCCCTCTACTGTCCGGACATACTTGGACTAACTGAAACATGGCTCAGGCCAGAGACGCCTGATTCCATGTACAAAATTCCTGGCTACAGCTTGTCCAGATCCGATTGCCCCACCAAACAAAAGGGTGGAGGAGTTGCCCTTTATTATGAAGAGCATCTCAATGTCTCTGTAGTCCAGTCTTGGATAACAAATCACTGTGAAGCTCTGCATACGGTTCTACAACTAGGGGGTGATAAAAGGCTAAATCTGATCTGTGCCTACAGTCCTCCAAAGGGGGCTCTCCCTGGCTTAAATGGGCTCTTGGATTATCTGGCCACTCTAAAGGGTAGATCTTAAGTCATACTAATGGGAGACTTCAACCTAGACCTATCAGGGAGTCACGCCAGTACATGTACTGAAGCTCTCACCCGACTTAACCTCGCTCAACTTATCTCTAGCCCTACATGCATCTCTTCCAACTCAGAGTGCCAATCTCTCCTGGACTGGATGGCTACAAATAGAGCAAATGAAATAATTGCTGCAGGGACCTTTTCGGATTCTATTAGTGATCACCTGCCTATGTTCTCTATCTGGAATGGCCAATCTATCTACCTTTATATTAAGCTATCTGCTTAAACCCCCCTCAAGAATCATTCAATTTTGGGATTTTGCCAAACTAAACTGAACTGCACTTCTCTAGGATATTAATAATATAGACTGGTCTCCCATCTATCACACGGATGATGTAAACACACCCCTTGAATACCTGATGTCTCAGCTTCTGGCCCTTCAGGATCTGCACATCCCTCTGAAAAAAAGGCGTCTCAGGGGCTCACCTAATAAATGGCTAAAAAAAGACCTCCTTCAAGCCATGATAAAAAGAGACAAGGCCTGGACCTTGGCAAAGAAGTCCCAACAATCAGAAGACTGGGTTAACTATAGACAACTGAGAAATGCCTGCAAAAAGATATTTGGAAGGCTAAAATGAAGCTACTGCATAAGCTTCTCCAATCTTCAACAGGTGATACCAGGGTTTTGGAACCACATTAAAATTTCATTGGGCAAAGGCCCAAGGCAGCCAGTACTGACATGACACTGAATGAGCGCAAACTGTAATAAGTTACCACTATTGCTAATGCTCTTAATGCACAATTCTCAGATCTCTCGAATACACTGAGAAATTCAACCAACCTCTTCACTCCTCCTGAGGTGCAACTTTACTTATGAAACCCCTTTTAGGTCTCACATTGGTCTCCTCCACTGAAGTGCTGCATCTCCTCAAATCAGTATCCACCTATGGATCTGCTGCCCCGGATGGGCTACTGCCAAGCTTCTTGAAGCAGGCAGCTCCTGCCCTGCTGTTCTATTGCAAGAATCTTTAATCTTCCATAATAACCCAAATGGTACCAACATTGTGAAAACAACCACTCGTTGTCCTGTTCACAAAAAAGGGGATACCAAAAATATGTCAAACTATAGACCGATTGTCATTCTCCCTACCCTAAATAAACTTCTCGAGAAGGCCATAGCTACTCAGGTCACAAATTACCTGCACCTTCACAACCTTATATCCCCTACCCAGCACGGATTCTGAACAGGACATAGCACCACAACTGCTCTACTTCAGCTGACAAATGTAGTCCTTACAGCGATGGATAAGAGCCTGCTCACAGGGGACATATTTATCGATCTCACAAAGGCATTTGACCTTGTGAATCACCCTCTGCTACTTTCCAAACTGTTCCGCCTTGGCTTTGACCTGTCGACCATCTCCTGGTTTGATAGCTACCTCTCAGGGAGGTTGCAATTTGTTCAAATTGAATCCACCATCTCAAATCTTTCCCCTACCTCTGTTGGAGGGTCCCAAGGATCTATTCTTGGCCCACTACTTTTCTCCCTTTTCATTAACAACTTGCCCTCCCTTCCCTGCTCCTCCTAGTTAATCTTTTATGCTGATGACATGGTGCTTCTCTCCAGTGGTAAAGATCCCTTATTAGTAAGAGCACATCTTCAAGCAGACTTCTACTGCTTGCAGGAGTGGTTACTACAGAACAGGCTCCTAATGAATACTAAGAAAACTGTAACTATGCTTTTTGGCCCCCCGTCAAGAATCAGATCTCTTACTCCAGACTTATTGATACATTCTCTAGATGACTCCCCCTTGAATTCGTTAACTCTGTCAGGTATCTAGGAGTCACTCTCGACCCATCTCTTGACTTTAACCTCCACATTGCGGCTACATGTAAGACAGTTTACTCAAAACTTGGTCTTACCTTTAAAATTAGGTCCTCCCTCAATGATGCTGCCTGCCTTGCTAGTGCACAAGGATTTCTCTTCCCTGCTCTGACATGTTGCTCTCAGGTTTACCTTTAAGCTAGCAAAGGAGCGCTCCAGAAATCGAGCACCTGCTATAACAGTATATGCAGATTTGCTCTCTCCACTCACAGACTTACCCATCATTGCCTGCTCTACTCGAAACTAAATTGGCTCTCCCCAGACTCGCTCAGACACTATTCTGCAGGCTGTACAATTGATAATATGATCAGAATGGGGTCCCCTAAATACCTTGCTGAACTATTAACTCAGCCCTCCCAAGCATACCTCCTCAGGGCATCTGCTCAAACCCAACTTGAAATTCCCAGATATCTCACAAAAAAAGGAGAATGATCCTTCACCATATCTGCCCCCCACTCCTGGAACTCCATTCCCTCCCACATCAAACTCTCCAAATCCCACAAGGCCTTTAAACAGGTCTTTGGGCACACCTATAGAATCCAACTGCTGCTCTTGTGCTGTAACTTGAGCCTCTCCGAGCATTTTCTCCTCCCTATGGCACTTACTGATTTCCTGCTGGTCTCCAAAATCTGAAAGTTTCTACATCCAGCAGAAATCTATTGTTATAATGCTACTTCATTTAAGTTTTGTTTGCTGTTTGTCGTTTCAATTTAGTCATTGATGTATCATCAGATGAAAATAATTAATGTAATGTTATCTGTTTCTCTTTGTCATCACTGATAATGACTGTACCTGGCTGTATACTGTTCAAATGTTTATTCTCACCTCATGCTGTGTCATGAAATACTCTTTAATGTTGACTCTGGTCTCCCCATCTGTACTCTCCTGGGTCGTGCCTGAATATAGGCAACATAGTTGTCTAGTGTACTTACCCGGTAAACAAAAACAAAATAAATAAATAAATCAGTTGTTAGAAATATACTATTTTGAGTGTTAAGAAACATAAACAGATGTGAGATAGTGACACCATAATATATAGTATGCTAACATTATTGTTCTAAAATGATTTTTTATGTTGATTGCGCGCATGCGCAAGAAACATGTTGCGTCAGCTTTCTCCACAAGCAGGTTGTGGAGGCATGGCACTGTTGTGTCCAATGCCCCACAGCCTGCAAAACTTATCCCCCCATCCCCAATGCTGTGGCACCTTGCTGACACTAGTTCCAGCCAGCGTGCTACAACTCTCTAAAAAAGCAGCCGCTGCAATCAGGGGCCACTTGGTCATTGCAGCGTCAGCCATCCACTGCAATGAGGGAGTGACCCATCATTGCAGGGCAGGATGTGGGATCCCTGATATTGTTTGTGAACATGGTGGTGGGGTGCTGCCGTGTTCACAAACAATATACCCTCACCGTGTTTACTTCGCCGTGGGGAGCCCACTCCCCATTGGCATTCTTCTTCCGTTGTTCCTGCAGATGGGTGCCAATCCCGTCAAGCACAATGATTATCCCCATTTTGTTCCTGCTGACGAAGGGTGCCCAATCCCGTCGGCATAATGATTATCCCGTTGTTCCTGCCGACGGGGTGCCCAATCCCCATCGGCATAATGATAACCCCTTCCATTGCTGTAGCCAAGGTGCCCAATCCCCCTCGGCTCCTACAGCTCCCCTCCCCTTGCCTTGTTTGCCGGTGGGGGTGCCCAATCCCCCATCGGTTAACTCACCCACACAGGTGGCATGCTGGGAGCCCACCCCAGCGTGCCAAAGCACCTGTTAAATTGGAAAACAGTCCCGATGTCTTATTTTGTTTCAACCTGTAAAAGAAAATGTTCCTCATAGTCTCCCTTGCCCCCCACAACCGGCACCCACCCACTGCACCCTGCCTCCCCACACCCATACCCTATACCTACTCTGGAGCTCGGCGCGATGATCTTCGCTGGACTGGGAACACGTCTGCACTCTTCAAAGCCAACCATAAACTGAGAAATGCCCGGTAAGCTGTATAATGCAATAAATAGGGTTTTTCAACTTTAGATGCGATCTCGGGGCATTTTGGGAATTTTTTCACCAAATTTTCAACATGGGGTTTTTGGGACCCCTCCTCATGCATTCTTGAACTGTTGTGGCGTTAATCAGCCCCGAAAGGTGGTTTCACGGTCACTGCATGGAATCACCCTTCGGGGCTGATTAATGAAATGACAGTGCCTGTGTTAATGAGGTGGGCTCTCAAAAAGCCTATATTGCAAATTTGGTGGAAAAAATCCCAAAAATGACTGTTTTACAAATGTGTATTGCTCATTTGCTATATACGCTCGTAACCCGTGAATTTACAATATTTTCATGTGAGATTTTCAACATTGGCATTTTGTCACACCTCCTTGTGAGCAGTATAGTTGTCATTGTTCACATCCTGGCTGAAATGTGTTTTTGCAGTTTTGGTGCAGAATGGCACAGTCGCTGTGGGAAATCAGTGTTCAGGATAGATTAAGAAATGACAGTGGCAGTGTTCAAGAGGAGGTCCTAAAATGCCTATGTTGAAAATTTGGCACCGAGTACTCCATAAAATGACTGTGTTACAGGCGTGCGTTGCACAGTTGGCATGCACTCATAACCATGAATTTATAATATTTTCCTCCAGATTTTTAACATTGCCATTTTCCACACCTACTTATGAACAGTGCAGCTATCATTTTTCCCATCCTGGCCAAAATGTGTTTTCGCACTTCCAGTGCAGAATAGAGCGGTCGCTGTGAGAAATCACTGTCTGGGATAGATTAAGAAAATGACAATGACACTGTTCATGAGCAGAGGTCCTAAAATGCCTATGTTGAACATTTGGTGATGATAGCCCATCAATTGACTGTGTTACAAGTGTGCATTTCACACTTTCCACGCACCTTGTAACTTCGCAGATTCGTAATATTGTCACGCCAGATTTTCAACAGTGCCATTTTTTCACACCTCCTTATAAGCAGTACAGCTGTCATTTTTCATATCCTGACCAAAATGTGTTTTCACAGTTCCGGCACAGAATAACGTGGTCACTGAAGGGAAGTCAGTTTTCGGGACAGATTAAGAAATGACAGTGGCACTGTTCATGAGCAGAGGTCTAAATCCCATGTTGAAATTTGTTGACGAAACTCCATAACATGCACTGTGTTACAGCGTGCGTTGAACTGTTTCACGCACCCTTGTAACCCATAAGAATTTGTAATACTGTCACGTCACATTTCAACAGTGGCATTTTTCACAACTCTTATGAACCTACAGCTGTCATTTTTCACATCCTGGCTAAAATATGTTTTTGCACTCCTGCCGGACAATAGCATGGTCACTCTGGAAATCAGTATTTGGGACAGATTAAGATCGACCGAGTGAGGGGAGTGACTGAGCTCAACTGACCTCTGTCGGGACTGCTGTGGATTTGTTTGTGGGCAGACAAAGGCCTCAACACAAGAGCCCAGTACAAAAGGGAAGCCTGCAGCACTGGGAGAAACAGAATGAGAGAGCAAGTGAGGGAGGGGCAGTGAGCGAACTCACCGAACCGCTGTCAGGACTGCTGTGGATTTCTTTGTGGACAGAAAAAGGTATCAATACAGGCAGGGACCCAGTACAAAAAGCCAGCCTGCAGCCATGGAAGAAACAGTATGAGCGAGTGAGACATGGGGACTTAGTGAGCTCAGCGGAGCTCTATCAGGACTGCTGGGATTTCTTTGTGGGCAGAAAAAGGCACCAATGCAGGCAGGAGCCCCGTACAAAAGGTCAGCTTGCAGCGCCAGGACAAACAGAATGAGCGATGAGAGAGGGAGACTACGTGGACTCAATGGAGCTCTGTCAGGACAGCTGCAGACTTCTTTGTGGACAGACAGAGGTGCCAACGCAGCCAGGAGCCCCATACAAAAGCGCAGTCTGCTGCGCCAAGAGAAACAGAATGAGCGAGTGACAGAGCGGTAGTGAGCGAGCTCAACAGAGCTCTACTGTGACTGCTGCAGATTTCATTGTGGGCAGAAAATGCAGCAACACAGGCAGGAGCCCAGTAAAAATGGCCAGTTTGCAGTGCCGGCAGAAACGGAATGCGAGAGTGACAGAGGGGGAGTGAGCGAGCTCAGTGGAGCTGTGTGGGACTGCTTCAGATTTCTTTCTGGCCAGAAAAAGATGTCAATGCAGGCAGGAGCCCAATACAAAAGGGCAGTCTGCAGTGCCAGGAGACACAGAATGAGCAAGTGAGGGAGGGGGAGTCAGTGAGCTCAACGGGGGTTTGTTGGGACTGCTGCAGATTTGTTTGTGGGCAGAAAAAGGCAGCAATGCATGCAGAGGCCCAGTGCAAAAGGGTAGACTGCAGTGGCAGGAAATTCAGTATGAGTGAGTGAGCTCAACAGAGCTGTATTGTAACTGCTGCAAATTTCTTTGTGGGCATAAGAAAGCAGCAACACAGGCAGGAGCCCAGTAGGAAAGGGCAGCCTGCAGCGCCGGCAGAACAGAATGAGCGAGTGAGAGAAGGGGAGTGAGCGAGCTCAATGGAGCTTTGTCGGGACTGCCATAACATGACTGTGTTACAAGCGTGCGTTGAACTGTTTCTACGCACCCTTGTAACTTCGCAAATTTGTAATATTGTCATGCCACATTTTCAACAGTGGCATTTTTCCACAACTCCTTATGAACACTACAGCTGTCATTTTTCACATCCTGGCTACAATATGTTTTTGCACTCCTGCCGGACAATAGCACGGTCACTCTGGGAAATCAGTGTTTACTTGGTTTACTTGGTTTCAAAGGACAAAAGAAGGCTACTGCCCATCGAGATTGTCCCCCACCACATTGGTGGGATAATTATACCTTGAAGTTGTTAGACTCGAGCCAACAATCCAGCCCCTTTTTGAAGACTGTATTAGAGCTACTGTTCACTAAGTATTGTGGAAGGAGATTCCACAGTTTGGGGGTTCTTACTGTAAAGTAGTTTAACCTTTTTGTTGTTTTAGCTTTAGATACAAATATCTGGTTGTTATGATACCGTGGAAGTCCAGCTGGAAGAAATGTAAGCCACAGTGGTGCATTAACTCCTGAGAATTCTTGATTTTGTACAATAGGAGAAGGTCACCCAAGTAATCTTGTGCATAGTGAGTGTAACCCAGTAACTCTTAATCTTTCCTCGTAGTCAAGTTCGGATAAATAAGGGACCATTCTTGTGGCTCTTCTCTGCACCTCTCAACCCTGTCAACGCCCTGCCCCAGGTAGGGACTCCAGCAGGGGATACCATAGTCCAGATGGGGCCTGACATAAGATCTGTACTAGGGATTATGCATTCCTGTGTCCTAGACACAAGCGAGCGTTAGATTTGAGTGACAAGCGTTAGATTTCTAGCTATCATCCTCCAATGATCACTAGAGGATAGTTTATTATTAATGATTACCCGAGATCACATTCTAATGGTGACACATGAAGGGCCACACTGTTCAGAAAATAAGTCTGCCTAGGATTGTTCTTACTAAAGTGTACAACATGACACTTGTCTGAGTTGAGTGTCATTTTGTTTAAAACTGCCCATTCTTCGATGGATTTTGAGTTATTCTCATGGTTTCTCTGTTTGTCGATGTAAGAACAGAGCCACACAGCTTGTGTCATCAGCAAATTTTGAGAGAACATTTCAGGGCTAGCCTGCAGATCACTAATAAAGATGTTAAACAGGGTGGGTCCCAACACAGACCCTGTGGGACCCTGCTGGTCACACTCAGTGGGTGGAAAGTGAGCCATTAATTCTGACTTGCTGATATCTTCCATTCAACAAACCTGACACCCAGTTGATTACGTAGTAAGAGAATCATATCATTCATTTTGTCAAGTAGGATGTCATGAGGACTTTGTCGAATGCTCTACTGTAGTCGAAGTATATCGCATCCATAGGGATGCCATTATCCAATCCCGTACTGACATGATTATAAAAGGAAACCAAGTTAGTAGTACAGGAGTATCCCTGTCTAAAGCCATGTTGTGTAGTGTCAGTCAAGTTACCCCAATAGATTGGTGCTCTAGTAGATTCTTAATAACTTTCTCCATGATCTTGCTTATAACAGAAGTCAGACTTATCGGACGCAATTTTCTGGTCTAGAATAGTTACCCTTCTTAAAGATTAGGACTACAGTAGCCATTGTCCAGTCCTGAGGGATAATTCCCTCATATAAGGATTTGTTGAATATAATTGAGAGTGGTTTAGTAATAGCAGCAGCTGTCTCTATTAGAAATCAGGGGCTGATGTTATCAGGACCTGGACTGGAATTAGGTTTCAGGGATAAAATTGCTTTTAGTGTATCATCCTCGGTGATGATGTAAGAGGGGGTAACATTGTTCGCAGGTTTGAATAGTTTAGGAACCTCTTTATTGGTAAATACTGAGTAGAATTGCTTGTTAAATGTGTCTGCCATATCTCTGTCTGTAGATATAATTGTGTCATGTATGCATGGGGGTACCATGTCTCTATTATTTATTTTTATTATTAAGGTAGGAAAATAGTGATTTATAGTTGTTTTTGGTATGGGCCAGAGCCAAACTCAAGTTTCTTTTAGGTTGCAGAATAGCTTGTTTTAGTGATTTTAGAGTTCCCTGTATTGAGTGAACAATAATTTTCTGGTGTCACCCTTACTGTTTTTAACTCGTGCAAAATAGCCTCTGCTTCTTCTTAATTAGAGCTTTGATAGTTTTGTTAAACCACAGGGTATTTTCCCTTTTATTATATTTTTTGTTGTAGGAACATAATAATTTTCTGAGTTATAAATGGAAGTTTTAAAAAGTCCCAGGATTCTTCCATGGTAAGAGGAGTAGTGCTGTATCCCAAGGAATTGAGTTTAATTGGTTATTAATAGCATTGAAATTAGCTTTTTTATAGTTTTTCAATTCAGTACAGTTGGTGATATGATGACAAAATGACAGTGTAAGGGAAATGGTGTAGTTATCACTTGATCCTAGTGGGGCACCAATTATAACTTTGGATATTAAGTTCCCTATATTAGTAATAACCAAGTCCAGTATATTGTCACCTCGTGTTGGTTCTGTAACGATTTGTTCAAGGCCCATATCAACCATGAGTGTGATTAAGTCTTTCTCGACCTCACGTACTTCCAGTTAAAGAATACCAATTTATAGTAAGCAGGTTGAAATCACCCAGTATAAGGATTTTTCCTTTAGAGGCCATATCTAAGATTTCATTATTTAAGCAAGTAGAATATTCTTTATTTGATGTCGGGGGCCTGTAGCATGTCCCTACCATCAGCTGTGGGTAACCCTTGGACTGGATGTTAACCCAGATTGATTCAGTATCGCTTGTTGAGGGGATTTGAAATGAGGATATGTCATCTCTAACGTATAGACATACCCCCCCCATTTGTCCCTGGTGGTCCTTATGATACAGTTTATACCCTGGGATGTGCTGGATCCAAGAAGTATCAGGATCCCACCAAGTTTCTGTAATGGAGATGAGTCCATATTTATTCAGTTGACACATAGCTTCTAATTCAGCCATTTTAACCTGATTTAAAGATCTAGCATTTAAACTGAGTACCTCACATTCAGAAATGTCCGTAGTTGGTTTCTTTAGAGAACAGGATCTTCTGTCACTGATCTCTCCCCCGGGTTTTAGTTTAAAAGTTTGTTAATAGCTGTTGTAAAGCTTTTGCCCAGGCGTGAACTACCCCTGTGACTGAGGTGGAGTCCATCCTAGCAGTACAGTGAGTCTCTTAGATAGAAGGTTTCCCAATGTGTTAGACAGAGAATGTTCTGTCGGAGACACCATCGTCTAGGCAGTCGTTAAAGGCCTTAATCTTTGTATTAATAATCAGGCTCTCAGTACGGGTAGAATCTCTGAGAAGCATGCTATGCTATTTTTTTCCGCTAGTACATTATTGAGAGCTATAATGTCCTTTTTAAGTTTGTCAATACTGTCTCCATTTATATCATTTGTACCTTCGTGTACTATGAACACTTGATTTTGACCAGCCCCTTTCAGTATATTTTTTGCAGTAGCAGTGATGTCGGAGACACGAGCACCTTGCAAGCTAGTGCAGGTACGGTTGAATTTGTCCATGTTACATATAGGGCAATCCAAGTGTTTAATAATTGAGTCACCAAGAACAAAGATTTGTTTAGTTAGTGGGTGAGATTCTATGTTGCTAGAATTCGGTGGTAAAATAACTGAATCGTGATTTTGGTCTTTTGTGCAGGATTTATTTTGTTTGGGTGTGGGGAACACTGTACAGTTATTCTCTCTCCTATGGGGAGGACTACTGAGTAGGGGGTCATTGCAGGTGGTATTGATAGTGACATCATGGGATGGAGCATTTATGTCCTGATTGAGTGGATCATATTTATTGAATAAGGGTAGGGGTAACATATTGCATCCAATCTGTCCCCCCCACGTTGTGATTTACCCTTGGGTACCATTGCCCAACTATCAGACTCTCTTGAAATACAGCAGGAGTAGAGGAGGTAATGACATTAGTACTTATAACAGTTGGTGTCTTGTCTGCAGATGGGGAACTAAAGATAAAGACTGTCCCAACATAGAGTCAATATAGTCCTCAATGCTTCAATCTCAGGACCAACTGTTGTGGAAGCCAGTAAACGGTCAATTTCTTCCTGGAGGGCTTCCACCATTAAACATTTATTACATACAAAGTTGGTAGTCTGGGGGCCAATGGCATACATAGCGCATGACTGGCAATAGTTATTTGAAGCCTCCATGTTAGTATGTCAGGCAGAACACCAGGTGAAGTAACTGTGTATTATAGCAAGGATGAGTTTACTTACAGTTTTGGGGCCCTGGTCCCTGCAGTCCCAGCGGACATGGCAGACACGCACGATGCGCGTCTCTGTCGCATCTTCACGCATTACCATGCTGCTCTCGCTGCAGGCAAGCTTTTAACGTGAGTGGTGACCCGGAAGTAGAACTAGGGGTCACAGGGTCCTCACGATGTGCAGCACAGTAAAACCCTAATACTGCACGGTTTAACAAGTGGCCTATGAATGACAAGAGTAACAACATTAATTACAGTGCAGAGCAAACATTAAATCAATACAGAAAGCCCACCATAGCTGGTTTAAGGAATGTTTATAGTTGTCCTGGTTACCAGCTCTCTTCCTGTTTCCTGCCTCGTCGGTAGTGTAGCAGGGCTCACACAGTTAACAAAATACACACTTTAAAAGTAATAGGTCCTACTAGGCACAGTCTGGGACCTGTGCAACCTTGCAGGCAGTAGTTTTTGTGCTGTGCTCGCTGCAGGGGCAAGCTTTTAATGCGAGTGGCGACCCAGAAGTAGAACTAGGGGTCACAGGGTCCTCATGATGTGCAGCACATTAAAACCCTAATACTGGGACAGATTAAGATCGACCGAGTGAGAGGGGGGAGTGACCAAGCTCAACTGAGCTCTGTCAGGACTGCTGCGGATTTGTTTGTGGGCAGACAAAGGCCCCAACACAAGAGCTCAGTACAAAAGGGCAGCCTGCAGCACTGCGAGAAACAGAACAAGAGAGGGAGTGAGGGAGGGGGAGTGAGCGAACTCACCGAAGCGCTGTCAGGACTGCTGCAGATTTCTTTGTGGGCAGAAAAAGGCATCAATACAGGCAGGGGCCCAGTACAAAAGGCCAGCCTGCAGCGGTGAGAGAAACAGTATGAGCGAGTGAGACAAGGGGACTTAGTGAGCTCAACGGAGCTCTATCCAGACTGCTGGGATTTCTTTTTGGGCAGAAAAAGGCACCAATGCAGGCAGGAGCCCGGTACAAAAGGGCAGCTTGCAGCACCAGGACAAACAGAATGAGCGATGAGAGAGGGAGACTGTGCGACCTCAACGGAGCTCTGTCAAGCAGCTGCAGATTTCTTTGTGGACAGACAAAGGTGCCAACGCAGCCAGGAGCCCCATACAAAAGCGCAGTCTGTGGCACCAAGAGATACAGAATGGCTTGAGTGACAGAGGCGGTAGTGAGCGATCTCAATGGAGCTGTGCTGTGACTGCTGCAGATTTCTTTGTGGGCAGAAAAATGGCAAACACAGGCAGGAGCCTAGTACAAAATGGCCAGCTTGCAGCCACCGCAGAAACTGAATGAGAGAGTGACAGAGGGAGGAGTGAGCAAGCTCAGTGGAGCTGTGTCGGGACTGCTTCAGATTTTTTTCTGGCCATAAAAAGCTGCCAATGCAGGCAGAAGCCCAGTACAAAAGGGCAGCCTGCAGTACCAGGAGACACAGAACGAGTGAGTGAGGGAGGGAGAGTCAGTGAGCTCAATGGGGCTTTGTTGGGACTGCTTCAGATTTGTTTGTGGGCAGAAAAAAGCAGCAATGCATGCAGAGGCCCAATACAAAAGGGCAGTCTGCAGTGGCAGGAAAACCAGAATGAGCGAGTGAGTGAGCACAACAGAGCTGTATTGTAACTCCTGCAAATTTCTTTGTGGGCATAAGAAGGCAGCAACGCAGGCAGGAGCCCAGTAGAAAAGGGCAGCCTGCAGCGTCAGCAGAACAGAATGAGCTAGTGAGAGAGAGAGAGAAGGGGAGTGAGTGAGCTAATCAGAGCTCTGTCGGGACAGCTGTGGATTTTTTTGTGGGTAGAAAAAGCCACCAACACAGGCAGGAGCCCAGTACAAAAGGGCAGCCTGCAGCACCAGGAGAAACAGAATGAACGAGTCAGAGAGGGGGAGTGAGCCACCTCAATGGAGCTCTGTCGGGACAGCTGCGTATTTCTTCCTCAGCAGAACAAGGTGCCAATGCAGGCAGCAGCCCACTACAAAAGAGCAGCCTGCAGCACTGGGACAAACAGACTGAGCCAGTGACAGAGGGCCACTGAGCGAGCTCAACAAACCAACGCAATCAACATTCGGCATTGACAAATGCTTGTTTTTTACAGAGAGAAAAATGTCAGAATTCTGGAGTGACAGAGAGGTGCTGACTCTTGTTCAGGCTGTAAAGGACAATGCCAATCTGTGCATTGTCATGCGGGTGACTAATCTGAGCCTCATTCGCACCTGGGGCAAGGTAGATTATTTATTGAATTAACAGATTACTATTTGCTTATTGTTAAACATGTAAGCAATAATAGTTGAGAGGGTGGACATTGTTAGGAAATACTGGACTGCTCAGGGTTGTAAGGAGGCCCAATGCCACAGGTGTATGGTGTTATAGCCTCTGGAAGGCTCATGATTTCTCAAAGATGTCCATCTTGGAGGGTATTATACTTCATTTAGGTGATGGCCCATCACAGAATGTTGTTCTTTTTTTTAGTTGTCTATCTATTGAAAAAATAATGCCCAGGTTGGAGGCTGTCTCAGCCAATGAGGTTTTAAAATAGATTTTTTCTATTTTCTAAATGACAATAAGGACAACTGTGGATATAGGCCATTCAAGTTCAGTTGGGTAAGAGATATTCCATTGGTAGTAGGTCTCATTATATTAAGATGTGCAAAGTGAATGACTTATTCAGTAGTTAAACATTATGTTGATGTATGACATGCATATAAAGATTTATTTTTAAGATTTATGGTAAGCCATGGAGACATATTTCTGTTTGAGCAGTACGGTGTGGTACCTAGAAGACTGTAACAAGTACAAGAAGTATCCTCTTATAGTGGGACAGATTTGCTATTTAGAGAATTAAAATAGTGAAAAACCTTCTCTGTGAATATTTTATGATCTCCGCATGTGAAACTGATATTGTTACACTTAGTTAGTGACACCTGTAGTTGTGTATTTTTGTAAATGTACATATTTTAGTAGTAGAAAATGATTCACATTACTTTTTTTGTGTGTTTCTGTGCAGGTTAGTCGTGCCTTGGGGAGAGAGGAGATTATAAGATCACCTGATGAATGTAGGAGGAAATGGAAGATTACCCACCAGATGTTTTTCAAGGCAAAGTCTGCGGCGGATGATATTTGCAGGAGTGTGAGAGAATGGTACTACATGGCGTATGCTATGTGGGAGGAAGCAGGGAAGCCTGAATTTGGTGATTGTCACCATACTTGTGAGTATATTTAATTAATGGTCCTAATGTAAATATACAGGTTCATTTCTTCTATGCGGTATTTGTTGCCATTTCAGTAGATGCCTTCTTTGATTTTCTTTTAATTAAGTATGCAAATGTTTTTGCTTGATTTTCTAGTGTATGGTAGGCTGTGTGATTGTCCTGGGAGTTCTCGTATGATAATGCAGCTTTCAGGCACAATTTAATTTCAAAAGCCATTGGCTGTAGATTGTCATTGTAGTGATAGGGATATTTTGAACTAACAGGCAGACACAAGCATTTATTTATTATCTTAAAAGCTACATTATGAGAGTGCTCACTGCATACTGCTATGGGAACATATTACATTTAGAAGACATGACGTTGCGTTATCTTTAAATGTTTTCAATATTATATCTACTAAACATACAAACATATTTATTTATTTATTAGCTTTTGGTAACTGGGTAAGTGCGCTAGGCAACAGACCTGCCTATTTTCAGGCACGACCCGGGAGAGCACAGGACATTGGTTACCATATGCAGAAATGCACAGACATAATATAGGTGTACAGGAGCAAAACAAGATATACATTGGGTAGCACAGTAATAGTTACATAAGGGTACATTTTAGGCATAGATCATAATAAGGATGTAAAATAAAACAATTAGGGTAACCATAAGACAGCTGAGGACAGTAAAGACATCAGGTTCATAGCCACCTAGACAGCGTATTGCGTGGGAGAACATTAGTGTAGTACTCGGGGTCAGACCCGACAGCCTGCAGTGGGACAAAGCAAATTAAGAGCATTTGCATTGGCCAGAGGCTAGGAGGTGGGTGAACAGCGAGTTTTTGAATTCTCGATGGGAGGCTGAAGTTTTCACCATAAGGGGGAGTGAGTTCCAGAATTTGGGAGAAAAATAGGCAAATGCCTGTTCACCCATTTTTGTCATGCAAGGTCTAGTGGAGAGCATGGGGACAGAGGAAGACCTGAGGGTATGGGTGTGTGAGGCAGGAGTCAGGAGGTTGGCAAGATAGACAGGGCAGGGAGGTCTAGACAGGGAGTCGATAAAGCAGCCCAGGGAGTAGGCTCGAATATCCTTAGGTGACAGCCAATTTAAGCCAATTTCAGTTTCAGTAAAGTATTACAATTTCGTGAAGTGTGGGTAAATGTAGAGCTAGGAGTAGTTTTTTTAAGCTGCTGTTCTGTGGCACGCTTTACCTGTCAGTCTTTGTGGAGGTTGTGCCTGTGTTTCTGACTCACAAGTTTACATTACTGACATATTAAAGTACCCAAAATAACAATACTAGTCCTGACACAGCTCCTTGTGCAAGTAATGTGTTAGAGTATTTAAACACTGGAAGTAACAATCTTACTGTGTTGGTAATTGAGGGTGTTACTACTTAAGAATTGTGAACTTTTGCCACATCATTTGTTAACTGTAATTTATTTGTTTGTGTGTTACATTGATTGTTAACACATATAAAGAGGGTCCCTGCACTATGAAAGGGGTTATGTGATGTCAAGATCTAGATACCTGTATGACTACTGTATTCTTTGACACCAGCATACAGCCATGATTCCATTTACACAGGAAGTATGGCTGCATTAACAGTTTTGGGTATGCAGTTCACAGTGGTATTGGACTAAATACGTAATGGAGGTGGATGAAGTATTTGATTTTTTTACTGGTATTAATGGCAGCATGGTGGTGTTGAGTGTTGAGGCATTGGACATCACACGTTGTGCTGTAGTGGTGACCCGCATCTGAAAATGGACCTCAGTAACTGGGGCTTGGCAGCGGGAAGGAGGATCAAGTGTCCCATTGGATGCTCTTGTTCCTCAGGTGGGATACCTGGGATGTCACAGCATCTGAGAATCTTATAGAGAATTGGTGGATGCACTGGGCCTTGAAGGGATTAGCAGCTGTGATATCAGAGTTAGGTAAGGAGGACTTTTATGCAACGTGGTAGGCATATGTGTGTAACCACGTCATCTGTGTTTACATCAGTGCTAAGTGCCGGTGTCCCAGAGGGTTGGGAGAGGGGAATACAGACCAGGAAAAATGCCCTTGTGGTCCTAGAGCACAAGTGACCTGCTCACACCAGCCCACTGATTGCAGGACAGACCCTGGTGTGCAGATGTCGGGAGGGGTCACTGTAGGGGTACATCCTGAGTATGTTGTCTGGATGTGATGGTGACCGGTCTCAATGAGTGCCTTGTGATGGCAGGAAAAAGGAAGGGTAAAAAGAAATTGTGAAAATAAAAGAAAAAAATAAAATGCTATTGATGTTTATCATGAAATGGTTTTAAATAATGGTCATTTCTTTTCTCCGTTACTCAGACACTACGCTAAGTCTTCCTGCTTCCTCCCATCATGTGCAGCTGATGCCACTCCCAGAAGGTGCGGCATGAGGGGCTAATGTCGAGCAGCTGCTTGTGCTCAACTCTGCTGGTGAGTTAGAATGATGAAGTGATGACTATCTTCTAAGTTAATGTCTAGTATATTCTGTTACATGATTTGAGTATAGTGCATGGAACAGAGTGCACAGCAAATTTGTTTTGTTACTTACGGTGTTTCATTGTATTCAAAACATTGTGTTGATGTTCAGAGTTTTATTTGTGGTCTGGGTGTGTCCTTTAGATGTAACATCCATTATGAACTGGCGATCGTAAATACGGCAAGCTGATTGGCCGAGAGGTTTTTGAAGCCGTGATGATATCAGGCTACATCATCACAGCTTCGGAAAACCTCCGGCCACCAGCCTCCTCACTCAGGAAAATAACCTTACGACCGCAACATTCTCCACATCGCTCACTCTTCCTCAAACAAACCACCAGAAGGCACACTGTGGAGTAGACTAAACCACAACTGAAACCCCTGTTCAAAATTAAAGAATATTAAATTTAAATAAACAGGAGTGAAACAGTCACCAACTGCGACACATGCACACACCAAAGAAACCTGCTGCCCGCCCGAAGATTTTTCACACCAGCAGCAGCAGTGAACTTGCAATTTGCGTACTAGCACTTGAATCACTGCCCAAACCTGACAAAATTTTCATTTTTTAACGTATTTCATTAACAGCACAGTTGCTTCTCACAGTATCCTGCCAATCTTTCTTTTTACTGTGCCACGTTTCTGTTTCTAACAGGCTAAAGCACGTGCACATTTCAAAACGGCAGCGCACAATGTACTTACTGAACTCATCCTCTCCGTCTTCAGTCCCACTATTTTAAATCCTCTGTTGCCCATCATCAGCTTAATTTTTCTTCTGTTTTTAATAACCGCGATCATCTACTTCAGGCGGGACTACACATGAGACAAAGAGAGAGCAGATACTGTGGCAAAGTGACAACTTTGGAGACTGACAGAGATCAGTCAGCATGTAGTAGCAGCAGCGCCACCTTCTGGTGAAAGCAGAAACTGGACTTTTTAATTGGAAGATATACTTCCACATCACAAATATAATAAAAAAAAGTATTTAAAAACAATTTAAACAAAAAATAAATGAACTTTTAAGTCAGTTCATAATAGCAATAAGGCACTCCAGAGTGTGGTATATCATGGGATATCGTCACTTCTTGGATGGTTGGAATGCACTCGGCCTGTGGCCTTGTGCCCAACCACCTGAGGCATGATGATATCCCATGATATACCACACCCTGTCATGCCTTATTGCTTAATTATACAATGGGGTATGAAAATCCTGTAACCTCATTGGTCAAAACACATGACATGACTGTGGTATATCCTGCATTATACAATGTGGTAAATTGAATCAGCCAAATGCCACAACCTGATTGGTTGGCTGGTACCTTTCCCATGTTGTAAATCCTCCAGTGTACCCACTGGAAAAAGTACCAGCCAACTTTATCGCATGCCAGTCAATGTATCAATAGGATGCATTAAATTCAAAGGAACCTGCCGCCATTTTTCCTGTCACCGCTTCAGTAAGACACCGCAGTAAATTAAAAAAAAAAATCCTCTTTTGAACTGTATGGACCTCAGTCGGATAAAAAATATTTAAAAAACATTAGATAAACAGCATTTGCCATTCTATAATAGTAATGTATCCCTCCAGGGTGTGGGTATACTGGAGGACTTAACACGACTGGTGTGGTTCAATCACTCAGCTGCGCCTCACTACTGAACCACACCAGCCATGGTAAATCCTCCAGTATATCCACACCCTGGAGTGATAAATTGCTTAAATAACCCATGGCTGAGAAATGGCATTTATAAAAGACATACTTAGACACATTTTAAATGTATTTTACACATGGGTCCAATGTATAATCACAATAAGGCACTCCAGGGTGTGGGTTATTGGTGGATTTGACCACTTCTTGTTTTGTTAAGTCACTCGGATGCTCCTCATGATACACCACACAAGGCATGGGTAAATCCCCCAATAACCCACACCCTGAAGTGCCTTATTGCTTAAATGTTCACTGTCTTAGAGATAGTGTCTACAGAAGCTATGCATAGTTTTATGCAGCTATAGTTATCCAGTGATCATATAGGTAACTTTTGGATGGGAGTGGGGTATATTGTATGGGTCACACTATTAAACTCTTTACTACATTGAGCTCCAATTGACTGTTCTGTGGATGGGGCACATTGTCTCAGTTAGAGAGTACTACTTCTCACTTACCTGATATGTACTGAATAGTGGAATGTTCTTCTGTGTTGACTTTCACTCTGTGTGTAAATGCAATTAGTTTATAGTTTCAAGGCGATGGGATGCTGTTCTATCCTACTGTGGTAGGAGAGCATTCTAGAACCTCTAGAATATGTATGAGTAGGTTTTGTCATGAGAAGAAAAGAAGTAAAAAAAAAACATTTTCACCGAGCAGTATCCACCATGGAAAATAGCAGATGAGGAAGTCTATGCAGAAATTGTGCCTTTTGTGTATTTGGGGTTCTGGTTACCATGGACCACTCAAAGTTTGCTTTTCAGGTCACAGGATATCATAATATCTATACTGGAGAATACATCATTCTGCTTAGTTGCCCATTGTAGTATTCTGTATCTCTGAAAAATGGGGAGAATGGGGAGCAGATCGTCTTGATGAGGTCTTAAAATTACTGATTATGTCATCTTGTTTGCTGCTACTAACAAGGCAACAATTGTGGTTATTGTACTGATTCACACAGCAGGTGTGGATTGTTTTGTGAACTCTGTAGCTGATACTATTGGAGTTCTCAGGATTAAGAATTTAGCAGAGGTGCTATTGCTGAGGTATATATAGTAATAGTAATATTAACAGAGAAGTAATGTTTTGTGTTTTAGTATGCTTTTACAGAGGACGAACCATCTACGGAGGGTGCTGCTGTGGGAGCAGACTCCACAGAGGGTATAGAAATAGTGGAGATAAAACCCTCTGTGGAGGTGACATCGGATTCTCCAGCAGCAGGTCATCCTTCTGGTGCTGCCGGTCCAGCTGGTCCTCCAGCTGTGGAACATAAGTAACTTTTATCATGTTTTTTTAATTTGTTTTAAAGAGTAGTAGTGGCCACTCAGTAGAGTCATTTGGACTGACAAATAGCACTATAGCTTCCCCTCCCGCACAGATCAGGTTCTGTATAGTGACTGCACACCCACATTGCAACTTGAGGCATGCAGATGATTGGTAGACATTGCTAATAACAGTTGCACACAAGTTAGCTTACTGACTACTTGCATGGCTTTAGCCAGGCAATGGCCCCACCCCACATAGCAAGCTGACACACATGAGGTGGTGCATGCTGGCTACAGAGCAACATCCCAGCTAAAGCTATGGATATCATTGGTATACTTCACTGATACCACTTGCTGAGAAGTACCCTACTAATCAGTAGGATAGGTTGACCCACAGATTGCTTGCCTGACTTTACTGTCCAGATGAGAGAATACATTATGAGTGGAGAGCAAGAGCAGAAGTGTAACCCCTCTGTTACCTGGGGTTACTAGAATCCCAGTAAGACCTAGTGGTAGGCATGGAAGGCAGCTTGTGAAACTCCAGTTAAATGGATTTCACACACTCAGTCTCAGCTGAGACTGAGGGATGACATCTCCATAGAACTCTCGCAGCTGCATGAGCCACACTGGATTCTGCAGTTGGAAGTTAGGATAGAATGTTGGGATTTTTGAACAGAGTCTGTGTGTAGTCTTGAAGAGAGGAGCAGCACAGCAGTCTGTGGGCAGGCTCTCAGAGCCTAAAGCTCTGTCATAGAGCTATTGTAAGGGGAGTGTGTGTTTCCACCAAAAGAGGAACACAGTAAGTTGTTTGTGAAGTAGTGGAGACCGCTGTTACTGGTCCATGTGCCCCATCCCTGAGGGGATGGGGTGGAAGGGTTTGCCTGTCTTCCAGGGGCAACCCTCCTGGTTTCAGTTAAGGAAGAAGCTGCCTAATCTCAAGTTGTGCTGCGGCACCAGAAGCTGTGGGAGAGAAATTCCTGTGAGGAATCACCTGTGGGGCACCTGCAACCAAAGGGTGAGTTCACTCTGACAGAGGGCCTATGTTTTCACCTGAACTGTTGGAACGTGGGGATTGGACTACTTAATTTGTAGGTGGTCTAGTGTAATAGACATTGTCGGTTAATTCAAGTAGGTTCACATCCAGCACAAAGAGTAAAGTAAAGGGATTGGACTGCTAAATCTGTGGGAGGCTTAGAGCAATGGGCTAAGTGAAGTAAAAGTATGTTCAAGTCCAGCACAATGGGAATGCAAGACAAGTAGAGGAAATGTGACATACATTTAGCCTTAATCTACATTGCCAAGCTTTACAGAATGAGATGTTTAATGTCCAGAAAAATGGCCGGGTATGAATTGTGGAAGCGAGAGGTGGGAGACCCCCCCCCCAGTAGTAACCAAATTCACCTCTATGAATTTGCTCTGTGTCACCTTTACTTTCTCTCAGGTACTTGGCCAGTGCCTGAGGAAAGTACCCAGATGTGGGATTAAAAGAAGAACTCCCTGATAGAGCTGAGGTGCTCTTAGGTGGTTTACGGAGCCACCAGAAAAGGTTTCCATGTTATATGGAAGGTATCCGACTGGCCAGCAAGAGAGCCGAGCCAGGGAAATCCCAGATAGTGTACAAGTTCGGGCTGTGTGCCCAAAGCAGTGTGCAAGTCCGGGCTGTGTGCCCAGTGGGTTCAGAGCCTGAGGGCTGGAATGTTGAAGAAGTGTTTCTGATTCTTTTAATCTGCATTACCAGAAGTGTAGCCCCATGGGGGTCCATCTATGCTTTGTTTGTTCTGCTTGGATCTGAATAAAAGCCACACTTTAGAATCCCATTCCTGGTATTGGACATTACAGTTATTGCTTCCTGTGTTCAGAATTGCTTGGGTGCCCCTGTGCAGAGTAGCCAAACCTAGCCCTTGTGCCGAGTAACCTATTCCTCCCTGAACCCAGTCCCCACCTGGTACTGCTGTCAGATTCAAACAGCATACCACCTATCATTTGCAAAAAGGCAGGGGGGTGGGGGTTACAGAAGTAAAGCGATTGACATCATTATTATAGTTCAGTGACAGCAGATGAAGATAAGTTAGGGCAAATTATTTTATACCACCCATTTGATTTTCAGTACAGATGCTCAACTCATGAATAAGTGCAAAGTAATAAACGTGACATTTTTTAATTTAGTATACAAGTGGCTTAATTGCCCGAAACATGTATAATTAGATAATAAAACAGCTGGCGACTGAACATAATGGCCCAGATATTCAAAAGAGTTGCACCATGCGCAATAGGGTTGCACCAGCGCAAGTCCAAAAATGCGCCATTCTGCGATATTCAGCGGGAGGCAGTTGTGCCCCCCAAATCATGCTGAGCAACAGCGCAATAATGAATGTATGCACAACCGAAGGGGGAGGAACCATGCATAAATGGCGCAGTGAGATATTCAACAACATGCGCCATTGCGCAATAGGGGAGCAAGTGGAAGTTGTGCCATAGCGGAAATGAGCCAAAATAAAAAGGAGCAAGGGAGAGGTGCAAGAACGCTACAGGGAAGGCACATGAGGCTGAACCCAAGTCAGAGAAACTGAGCAGGAGGAACACAGAGGGCAGGCCAGGAAAAGGGCACCTGGAACCCACAGGCTCAGGGGAAGGTGTGGGGAGCCACAGTGCAGAATGGGGAAGTACTTGCCACACAGCAGTGAGGCCAGGACAGTCAGGTGTTCCTAGTGCAGGGGAAGTAGCAGCCAGGTCAGTGGGGGGAACACAGAAACAGCTGCCAGGGGGGGGTTAGCACAAGCCAGGGACATGGCCAGTGCCACCATCCAGATGGAGGCAGTAATGAGGGGGGTGAGAAGGTGGGCAGCAGGGGTTCACGGCCATGGAAGGGCCCGTCAGCGGTATGCCCCCAACAGGCAGTACTGAGCCCGCACCAGCTTCAAGCTGTATAGTGATATGGAGATCGTGAGCCGGTACCGCCTGAATCGGGCAATTCTGAGGTGGCTCTGTGAGCTGTGCAGTGATGTGATGAAGGCACCCACACAACGGCGCCATGCTCTGTCAGTGGAGATGAAAGTGACAGCTTGCATGTGCTTGCTTGCCACGGGTACCTTCCAGAGACCAACTGGGGACAGCACAGGCATAACCCAGTTGGCCGCGTCATGCCACCTCACCCAATTTCTCAGCACACTACTTCCACATACTGTGGAGTACATCCATTTCCCTAGCACAGTGGCGGAGCACACAGCAAACATACAGGAGTTCCACAGGGTAGCACGTATGCCTGGTGTGCTAGGGGCAATAGACTGCACCCATGTGGCCATCCGCACACCACCTGGCCCCGAGGGGGCCGCATATATTAGTCGGAAGGGCTATGCTAGCATCCACCACCAGGTAGTGTGCGATGCCAAGGGGCGCATAATCAATGTCTGTGCCACACACCCTGGGGGAGCACATGATGCCTTCATCTGGCACCAGTCAGCACTGTGCCACAGATTTGAGAGTGGGGATATCCCCACTGGCCACCTAGTGGGTGAGTATGCAAACCACATGGACAATCATAGGGACTGGGGGGGCTTGGTCAGAGGTGACATGGGTAGTGGCCTACATGGCCCTGGGCAGGGCGATGCTGATCACCAAACTAACCTCCACCCTCTACACACAGGTGACAGTGGATACCCACTTCGTCCCTGGCTGCTCACACCCTACCGGTGGCCCACGACCCATCGCTGCAACTACAATGAGGTACACGCCACCACACGAATGTCATTGAGCGGGTGTTCGGATGCTGAAGGCACGCTTCCATTGCCTGGACACCTCCGTGGTGCCCTACAGTACAGCCCTCAAAGGCCTGCGGGCTATTCCTGGCCTGTTGCATCCTGCACAACATGGCCAATGAATGTGGGATAGCCGTACAGGTCAAAGAGGGGGACAGCGATGGGGAAGATGAGGACACCAGTGACAATGGTGATGGGCAGTCCCCCCTTGGGCGATGGGACCCCTGACTGCTCCGGCTGGCACAGCTGCACCAGGACACCATCACGGAGGAGCACTTCAGCCAACCCAGGTAAGTCATGGGGCCATGTGAAACCACCAGTGGCTAAGGCACAACCCACAAACACGCATGGACACACACCAGGGGTGCATGCCATCAAGGGAACTGTCCGGGCATGGAACCACACACACCGTCAGGGATGGGTGAGGTCTAACATGGCGCGTGGATACACACACACACACACACACACACACACAACATACCAGACATGCACAAAGGGTAGGAGGCACACCGACCCAGAACACCACCGCTAGCCACACACATGTCCACAGACCACCACGCCCACTGCCTGTCATTGTGCATGTGTCAGATGCTGAGCACCATTGCACATTGGTGTACAGCGCAATACAGGCATCATCATGCACACGCAACTGTGGACAGCAGCCAGGAGGGCGTGCAGATGGACTGTGTGTCCCCGTGCAGGGCCGGGTACCCACCCATGCATTGCCTGCTGAATGACACAATGCACACAGGGCAGTAACAGACAGTAGCCACATTGGGGGACAGGTCAGTCACGCGCCACAGTGCCCCGGCCACCACGGATGCATGGGCGGCCCCGCTGAGACCCGCCAGCACTGACAGGCTGACCACTGGCCTCATGGGGTGGCACCGATGGTCCCAAAGGAGTTCCATTGCGTGAACATGACTGTGCTCATGCAGGGGTCTGCAGCACACCAAACATGCCTGCGCCAGGCGTGCTCAGGATGCCCACAGCTGAACCCGGTGTCGACAAGTATGGTGTTGCATGACACTGGGAATGGGGGGTGGACAGTGCACTGCGTGGTGTCTGCGACGCATGGGCAAATAACTGTGTGCCCATTGTGGCCATGACAGCAGTGAATGCCTGTGTCTGCCTGTCAATGGCAGCAGTCACATCCTCCCGCGACCAGTCCATCCCTGCCAGAATCAGAGCGGTGTCTCTGCTGCGACGCTCCTCTGCCCGCTCAGGAGCCGCGCGGTGCATCCACCGATGCTGACCGCATCTGCTGGTTGACTGATGCTTGCAGTATGTGGATGTGCTCATCCAAGAGGTCATCTGCCTGCTCAGCATCCAGTCCCTCAGGGTGTGCGCAGCCCTGATGCTCAGCACCCCTTGAGGGTGGGCGCTGCACACCAGGACCAGGTCTGGGCATGTCCACAGGCGGTGCACTGACACTGCCCCCTGACACTGTACCCCCAAGCCCATTGGCCGACTGCTGATGCTGCCCTTCTGGCTGCCACTCCCCAGGGCTCACTGGTGCTGCTGCAGTGGCCGCAACAGTCCCACTGTCCTGTACACACACCAGTGCTACCCTACTGGTGCTGACAGGCACAGGCTAGGACTGTGATTACACGCAGGCCTCCATGGCGTCACCACCCACAGCCATGGCCGCGATGTTACCTGCTGTGTGGCCATCCTGTGGCACACACGTGTCACTGCCCATGGCGTTAGCGACATCATCATCGGTGACGGACCCGGCACCAGCCCGAGTCACAGCATGCTGGCATCTGTGGATGCTGGCAAGCTGAGCCATGGGCAGGGCCTCCTCTGCACCTGTTCCAACAACATCAGTCTGGACAGCCAGGCAGGCCCATTGTCGCACTGAGCCGCGTATACCTGTGGAGGTGGATGGGCCCTCCTCCATCTCCATCTGACTGGCCTCAGTGGACAGGCCCACCACCGCTGACCCATGCAGATGCTCAGGATCTGTAAGGGAAAACAAAGTCACGTTACTGCATGTGACCTACCCTGCCCCCCCAATAGACAGACCATGACCTACCATGCAGTGACGGGCTACCACCCGTCTGGAAGCCACCACCCGGAACACCCTCAATGGCACAATGCTGCATGCTGCCAGCAACCCTCTCCTCCTGTGGGGTCAGGCGTAGCACCTCCGGCTGTCCCCCACCTGTCGCATCTCGTGCTGCCCTGATGGCAGCCACCTTGTCCTTAATCCTCCTCCTGTCTGTGCCCATCTTCTTCTTGCACTCATGTACGGAGCACTGGTGGCTGCCATGCAGGTTCACTGCATGCGCCACCTCCTCCCATGCAGCAGCACGGGCCTGTGGTGTTCCCTGCCATCTGCTGAGAAGCAGCTCCTGGTTCAGGTAGGCCTCAAACAGGGCATCCGTCTCGGCCTTGGTGAAATTAGGCCTCCTCCTCCTCCCACCACTCTGTTCCTCCTCTCCCACAACTTGCTCAGTCATGATTCAGCCTGTGAGAATGAAAGTTGTTACCTGTGACTGTGCAGTCCCATGCATGTCCCAAAATCCACAGTCCACACTCCCAAACAGCATGCAACTCACCAATAGACTGCAGTAACTGACTATGGCCAGTGCAGCCCAATGTCGCACTTTTATAGCGCAGCCCATGCAAATGAGGTGAGGCGCAACTTTAAGTGGATGCAAATTGCAGTGCTGCGCCATTGAATGGCTGATTAGCTGATTTGCATATGGCGGCTGAATATCGCACTTTTGCACTTTGCACAATTGTGTTGAACATGCTGAGCCAAGGGCGCAGTTCTATGACATGCGCAGTACGCACCTAACTGCGCATGTCCAGGTTGATGACGCAGGCACCTGCCATGCTGCAGATGTGCTGTGTGTGGGAGGCAATGCAGGGCATGGCCACCATTGTGCCAGTGGTGCTACAGCGATGTTCACCTATATGGCGCTGTGGCACTGGGGCATTGTAGGTGCACTGGGGCAACAGCGTGGTAGGCCACTACTGGAGTTAGCACACAGGCACCCAATTGCGCTACATGCATTGGGTTCCAATCGCGCTGTGCCTGTCTGTGCGCCAGAGACCCTTGACCCTGTGCCAGACCTTTGCCCCCTAGGCACCATGCGTCAGGCATGGGTGCACCACTATCGCGCTGTTCAGTGACAGCACGATAGGGAATGGCAGCGTTGTACCGTGCAGCATCTGCACGTGGTGGAACCACGGCTGCAGAGTGCCATTTTGAACCTACTGAGCAAGAGAGATGGCACGGAGGAGAGCTGCCCAGTGGAGCCAGATTGAAATGGCAAACCTGGTTGCCATTGTTGAGCCACTTTTTGGCCCACTGTTTGGGGAGGCACCCCTGGACAGGTCGAGGAGCCAGATGTGACAGGAGGTGGCCAACACCCTGGAGGAGGCCACAGGAATGGGGCGGACAGCAGAGCAGTGCCGCCACAGGTATAGTGACCTGAGGTGGAGGGACCCAGACCTGCTTGCCCACCTGCGGGCACTTGCCAGTAGGGGCACAGTGCCACGGCCAGGTAGGTGCAACGTCCATACACTTTTATCTTCCATATGGGTATCATGGTTGCATGTGTCCGGAACATGGGGGGGAACGTCCGGTGTTGGCTGTGGTGGTGTTATCAGGGTGTGGGGTGGGTCAGGCTGGGTGGGATTTCACACACATGGGGGCAGGGGGACTTTGCTACAGGATTGTACTGATGTTCCTCTCTCCACGTTTGCATCTTAGGGCCAGAAGAGAGATGGCTGGAGAAGGAGTGGCGGCGCCAGCTGGAGGACTGGAACAATAGGAGGGGCGAAGGTCCACAGCGGCAGAGGGACCAGCCTGATGATGGTGAGTGTCTTACCTCCATGATTACTATTGCATGCTGTGTAACAGGGCTGGCAGCAGGGCATGGCCACCATCCATTGATACCACTGCCATGCACGCAACTTGTTACAGTCAGCACTGTCCAGTGGCACTGCATGTCTGGAAGTGCATCAATGGTGGTCCATGCGTGCACCGGGTACATGGCTGTGCCACTGCCTTCGCACCACATAGCCATGTCACTAAACAGCCATGGTGGTGCTGTGCAGAACTTGGCTGATGGGTGTGTGCTGTGATCCGCATGGCTGTGTGCACCTGGGTGGGCAGGTCTTGTGGACACGATCACTGTGGGTGGTCACACACCATCACAGAGGCATGTCCCATGGCTGTATGGCATGCACAGTGGGTGGGCTGTATGGGGCTGTGCATTCACACCTATTGACTCTGCTCCCTTGTCCTAGGTGGACAGCAGCTGCAGGAAATACAAGCAACACTGCAGGAGATCCTTCAAGTTGCCAGGGCCTCCCTGCAGATCCTGGAAAGGATTGACCTTGTGGGAGTCCGACGGAGGCATGGCGGGAGGAGCAGCCAGAGTGGGGAGCGGGGCTACTACTGCCTCAGAACAGGATTAATTATCAACCAGTTCCCAATCGGGGACATCCAGCTTCACAAAAGGGAACCATACCAGACTATCAGCACTGCAGGTTAGTCTGATTTAACTCCCAAAACATTTTTAAAACTGTGTTTAAGCCTAGTCTTATCAGGGTTTAAACACGGTTTTAAAAACCGGACTAACAAGCGTATGCAGTGCGAATGCGAACTGGGGAAGGGCACATTAAAATGGTTTAAGCTTGTTAAACCATTTTAAATACCCTAGTGTGAACAGGGCCTAAGATGCCACTTGAACAATGAAATAACGTATTGACACTTGTCTCCAGTCCTTACTGAATTGGTACTCTTAATTAGAGAGAACATTTATACCCATCTGAAAAAAAGTGATAGCAAAGAAGTGAGAGATCGAGTATGTGAAACAGAGAACAAGTGAGAGAGAACAGCAGAACATCACAGAAAAGCACTATAAGCTGTCTTTTCACTTCTTGACTTTGTCTCTTATTCAGTAATAGGTGTGCTGGCTTGCTCGTCCACATAGTTGATATTCTGCTGCTATAGGAGAAGCAAGTAGCACTTCAGTTTTTCTCCCACATTTTAATACATACGTATCCACTGCATCAACACAGAAAGCATAAGATGTTTCCTTTTCAGAAGGTGTTTACACTGCGACAGCAAGATACTGTCAGTATTTTGCCCTGTAATAATGTGCCATGCCACATGTCAAAAAAGTAGTCAGGGTGGAAAGTTTTTTTTCCCCAACTTTAAAATGCAAGCTGCAGCCTTTCCAACTGCTCCAGAGAACTACAAGGGGGAGTGAATGAGAGAGAAAGAGAGAGAGAGGTTTTCTTTTCAGAGATAGAGAGAGAGAGAGAGCTCAGCCAACCTCCTGAGTACAGTACTCTCTCCTTCCTCAACAATGCTTGAAAGTAAGGTTCTATGTGTGGCTTCCTGAAAGATTGCCACACCAGTCTGGGAAAATGTTTTTTTTTTTATTTTATTAGCAAAATATATTTTGTTTCCAATGTTTTTTATTGTATTTCATTAAGTTCTTTCTTCAACATATAAACTTCACTTTGATCAGCTTGTCCACTTAGTAAAAATATTTCTTTTTAGACTTAGACTGGGATATTCAAAAGGGTTGCACCTGGTGCAACTGAGTTGCACTGGCGCAACCCCGCATTGTGCCCTGATGGGATATTTAAAAGGCTGCCAGGTGCAGCACATGTCCCAATGCACAGGGGCGCAATGTAATCCTATGCAGCGCAGATGCAGGGGGTGTGCCCATGCTTATGTGGCACATCCCAATATTCAGTCCAGGATGTGCTGCACATATGCTGACACAACCCTGCATTGCGCCAAACAGGGGGGCTCAAAGTTGAGCGCCGGAAAGCAGGAGCAAGTCCCAGCCACCACAGGTGGGCTGCTGTATTGCAAGGTGCAACACAGCAGCCACCAGCCGTGGGTGGCTGCCAGCCCACCCAGAACACCATTCCCAGGCACACATGCCCCCCTGCTGGTCCAGTGGACCCTCCCACACACCCCATATGTGTTGCATCCAGTGTGGTGCATGCTTCGATGCACCACTGTGGGTGTCTGTGCTGGCTGTTGTGGCCAGTGCTGGGTCGGGGTGTGTCCTTGGGAGGGTGTGCAGGGTGCTGTACCACTGGTGGTGGGGTCCGGGGCATGCCCTGTCACGTGTGGGGTACCTCATGTGCCGACTCATGGTCGATCTCTCAGCTGTACCTCAGGGGGGCTGTGTGTGGTGGCACTGTGTATGCCATCATTGCATCGCTGTGTGCTGTCACCCACTGATGGGTGCTCATGGTGGGGCTGCCTTGCATGGTTCTGTGGTGCACAGGGTTGCACTGTCACAGTGGGGGTGGTGGCATGCATGGGGTATCCTGCACTGGTGGACGCTGCTCCTGGGCAGGGTGTCTGGGGTCACGGTGCAGGGTGTGCTCTGCATGGGGGATGGTGTGGCACGGGGTGGTCGGCCCTCCTTGTGTGCCGGTCACAGCTTGCCAGGGGGTGTGATGGGACACCATGGCCCAGCTGTGGGTTGGTTGCTTGTTTCCATGGGCCAGTGGTTTTTCCAGCCCTCCTCCAGTTGTGCAGTGCATGGGGTGTGGGGGGATGATGTCTGTTCTGCTGTGTGTTCCTCTGCCCATCTGTGGCATGGGCGGTGGGTCCCTGCATCCCTGGTTGTGCTGTTGCATTGCTGCCCTGCTGCTGGGGGGCATACCTGGTTGTGCTATGGTGCATCTTGACTGCTCAGCTGAACATCTCTTGTTGCGCTATGGTGCATCAGATATGCTCAGCTTCCCCTCCTTAGTTGCGCTATGGTGCAGGTGGTGCGATATTCAGTCATAGGCTGTAGGCGCATCTTGGCCAGCGCAGTTTTTAAATATCGCACCTCTTGAGCATGGGCACAATGGACTTGTGCTTGCTCCTGCTGTTGCACACTTTTTGGGTGCAGTTTGAATATCTGGGCCGTGGTGTTCTAACACATGCTGTTGTCAAATGGGGACAATGTTGTTTCTTATGCTACTCAGTAGAGACACGTAGTGTTCTGATAGCTGTCCTTATAGTGAGAGTGCTGTGTTAGGTGCTAAATGTTCTGTAGGAAACTAGACTAGCAGGAGTGGAGTATCTGTTGGTATGTTTAATCATGTTTCTACCCTCTGACCGCTAGTGACGTGTCTAGGTTTTATCAATTTTATATGTGTTTGTGTATATCTCTGTGCAACAAGTTCAATCACAATATTATTTCTTGTACTTTTTAACACTTTTGACAAGAAATGGTGTATATTGTTCAGTGGAGGTACATGAGGAGCAATGTAAAATTTCTGATTGTCTATGATATTCTTAATGGCTGAATATCAAGTCACAGTTGCACTGCTATGTTAAATTCTGTTACACTGCAGCAGTCCTTTTGCTGGTCTGATGTTGATGATATTCAGTTACATTTGATATCTGAGACCTCCAATTACAGAGATGAACAGTTGCATCAGGATATTGAACAGACATATTGTATTTCATAGGACTTATTTAGAAGACTAGTATATCTCAGAAATGTTTAGCCACTGAGTGACACTGTGTATTAAGATGTATTGTCACTTAAACTATGTTGGTGTGTGGCTGGCAAGGTAGTATACAAGCATTTTACTGTTGTTAGATTCATAAATCATTTGTTATTAATTGAACTATTTTCAAACTTTTTTTTATATAGTGCTCATTTATACAAGTCTGGTTATGTGTTTGATCAATGTACACATTTAGGATGTTTTTTTTACATGAATAGAAATCTAACTACAGATACCAACTTTTTGTTGTTTTGCTCAACATTTGTCTATGGGTATAACAGCTAGTACTTATGTATATTGTGACAATTTACTACATTTGTATGCATATTGCTTGATCTGAAATTTACTGTTGAAGCACATTTACTGTATGTTCATGTGGGATATTTGTGGTACAATTCTGTTACATAGATGATTCTGTACGAACAGTCATTTATAACAAGGATATTCTTGTAACGAGAGGTTTACTTGGTGACAGATTATCTCGAAATAAGCTTGAGAGGTACTGTGTTTCCAAGGGAATGTGAAGGAACTACAAATTTTTTTTTGTGAAGGACTGCTCATACACAATCTTTTATTGTGTACGGGCAGTCACAGCATAGAAAACCAAACAAAACCATCTGTAGAAGAGATCAGAGAATAGAAATATTGACATTTTATTTTTATTTTTTTATTGGCATAGTGTGCTGCAGATGTTTCTGCAAGTTCAAGCTTTAAAAGAAATGCAAGTTACAGTTTAACTGGGTTGAGGGAAGCAAGTATGCAGCAGCATCCAAAGTTCTCATGCTGCAGTAGTGACATACGAAGTGCAGCATGGCAGCTATGATGATATAGCTCCTTCAGCATAACAAGTCAATTGTAGTTATGGATTTCTATCCATTACAACATTGAACCATACAGGATTATCACATTATCTGAACTACGGTGTGACCTTGAGAAACATGATGAGGTGGGAATAGATGATAGAGTAGTGTAGAAATGTTAGTGCTGCTGCATGGTATCTCAGGACTACCTTGCCTATCAAGCAATAATCTGTGACCAATAGGACACTTAGAGAGACCGCAATAGATATGGTGGTGAGAGACACGCAGTGGGCTAGGGGAGTGTACCTGTGGTATACTGTGTGAGTCAAATATAGGACATCTGTGTACCTTTGTGAAGGTGAGGGAGAGGGGTGGCATCTTTTGTCTGTTAACTAGTGTACTTTCACACCGCTTGTCTTGTCCAAGAGGTCTTGCCAGACAATCAACATGAATTAGCATTAGTGAGTGTACAGCTGTGCATTATTGGTGGTTGCCTACCTATTATAGTACCAAAGTGGAGACAATTCAGAGCAGGATACATCACAGCAGGCTGGGGGGGCAACACCTACAGCTGCTGAGTTTTTATTATAATACAAATTTTACTCATACTGCCATGGAAAGGTTCTTGAGGTGTTTCAGGGAACAGCATAAATTGACAACTGTTCTGGGGATTGTAGTATCACATTGTGCTGGGAGAAGTGTAACATCATACTATGCGAAAGAGTGGGGGAAATGTGTGACCAACAAACGTCACTGAAGGTATACTCAAGTTGACACAGGTTTAGTGATGTGACATACATGTGAATATTTCTCGCTTATGATTGATACGGCAAATAATCACAGTTCATTGTAGTATATTATCAGAACACTACAGAACAGGTTAATTTAATTACATTTCTGTTGTTGTATTTTTTTGTGTCTACAGGGCAAATTGCTGTTCTTAATAAGTTCATTGATACACTCAACCAGCTGCTGGAGGCTGTGCAGGGTGGTAGCAGGGCTGCAGCTGACCACGCTCATGACACTGCAGCAAAATTAAATTATATAATTGGCCGGGGGGGGTTATTAACCAGCAGGCTGAAACTATTGATTTGCTGCAGTGTCATGGGCATGTGGGGCATGTGGCCTTAGTAGCCACCCGTGGGCTTGAGAAGAGTAACAGGGGCCTCACCCAAGCAGTTCAGTCATTGAGAGAACTGGAAGAGGCCTCTGTTGCTTCATTGGAGTCCACACACAGCCTCATGGTGCGGCTGGCTGAGAACCAGCTGGAGGCCACAGAAGCAATACACCATCTCCTGCATCAAGACCTGCAGCATCTTCAGGATAACCAGCCCTCCTCAGATCCTCAGCAATAGCCCCTCGAAGGTGTCCCTTCAACAACACCACCATCAGCTGCAGAAGAGGGGCACCTGGCCGCATCCACTCCTGCGCAGCCTTCCATTTCCTCCTCCTCCTCACCATCCTCTCCCCAAGGCCCTACAGCCTGAATGACCAACACCTCTTTGTCACTCCTGGCTGTAATTGTAACAAGTCATTGTAAATGACTTCACAAATCTGGACTGTCATGTATGGTATGGGCTGCACACCCATTGGCTCTTGCTCTGCACCAATGGGCGTGCATCCCCCAGGCAGTCAGTCGGTGGGCGGCGGGCGGCAGGCGGTGGATCTGCCACCCGCCGCCGCCGGGGGGAGCAGGGTGGTGGGGCTTCGTGGTGGGTAGGGTGGGGGACACCAGCCACCGTGGGCTATGTTCGGGGTGGTTTTATCATACATACCACCAGCGATCGGGCATTTCAGTCCACTGGACCACCAGGGATGTGTACGGGAGGGGTGGGGTGATATACATACCGCCCGTGATCAGGCATTTCAGTCCACTGGACCACCAGGGATATGAACGGGAGGGGGGGAGCCACATTGATGCCTGCGATCGGGCTGGTGGGGAGGCACAGGGACTGGGTTGGGGGCCAGCCACAGGTGGCAGCTGCTGTGTTGCACCCTACAATACAGCAGCTCACCTGTGGGTGGCCCTCGACTTAAGCCTTTTTTTTTGGCTCAAAGTCCTGCAGGTGCAGGTTGGGGGTTGCGCCTGCACAACTCTGCACAGCCCGGCTGAATATCGGGCTGTCCAGTTTATGCATGGTTCCTCCCCCTCCAGTTCAGCATGCATTCATTTGCATTGCGCTGTTGCTCAGCATGTTTTCTGTGGCGCAACTGCCTCCTGCTGAATATCGCAGAATGGAGCAAGTTTGGACTTGCGCAGGTGCAACCCTAGTGCGCATTGCGCAACCCTTTTGAATATCTGGCCCCCTGTGTTTTTGAATACAGCTTTTGGGGAACAAAAGGGTGTGCATTTCTGTTACTGTTACAGTTAGCATTTCCGTGACCGTTTGCGTTGGCGTTCCCATTTACACCACCGTGTGCATTACCCTTTGCATTTGCACTTGCGTTTGCGTTACTGTTAACATTTGCATTTCCATTACTGTTTTTGTTTGCATTTCCTTTTGTGTCACCGTGTGCATTACCATTTGCATACGGGTTTCCGTTTGCTTTTCCGTTTGCGTTTCTGTTTCCTTTGGCGTCATCATTGGTGTTAACATCAGCGTTTGTGTTTCCAATTGCGTTACCATGACCGTGCACGTTATGATTTGCATTTGTGTATGTGCTTGCATTTGCATTTCTGTTAATGTTCCCTTTGGCATCATTGTTGGTGTTACCATAACCATTTACATTTCCCATTGCGTTACCATTACTGTTTGCGTCTTCATCACCATTTGCATCCCTGTTGGCCTTAGCGTTTGCATTTTGGGTAGCATTTCCATTGTTGATTTCATTACAGTTTCCTTCTGCGTCGCTGTTGCCATAACCATTTGCATTTCTGTTTGCGTAGCCAATTTGCATTTCACTCAGTCATGCAGTTTTTGCTCAGCAAAGTGACAAACAATCACATGGTGGGCCCCACACTCCCACCACCACATTCCATTCACTATTTATAGTGCACATTCTCAAAAAGAAGGGAAATTCATGGCAAAAATCTCTGTTTAATGCATCAGTCAGGGTTGTTCCACAGCGACAAAAGCAAGGAAATTCTGTGTTAGGGTTGAAAACCCTAACTCGCATTCCTCCCCACATACCACCACACACACACACACACACACACACACACACACACACACACACACACACATATACATGCAAGTAGGGGAAGGACCAAAGCAACACAACCAATCACACACAACCACCACCAGGTAACAGGAGTAACATACAACTATGTAAACTACGAAACCACACACCCATGCTCCCATCGGGCTGTCGTATGGGGTCGCCACTGCTAACTCTCATCCCTGACATTTCACGCACCACTAAACACATATCACTACCGACAACTGGACAACTTGGGCCACACGCTGCCACCAACACATAACACAAACTACATATATGGTATTTTGGGGTTTGCAAGATCCAAAACAGGATTTTGCACAATCCCTGAAATATTTTCGAAAATCACTTTCGCAAATGCGAAAGTGTCGCGCTTTCACACTTTCATCTTTATGAAAGTATTTTGTGAAAATAGCTCCTAATGACTGCACATCTTTGCCATCATCCTGCAAGCAAACGGTTGAGTCCTTTGCCCTCAAATTTGCAGGATGTCAAGACCTGGTCTCACAGATGTCCTTCTTCCTGCTATTGTGCTACAATACTTAAGGATTGCAAACTTACACTGTTCCAAAATTGAGCAATTTGCCATAGACTAACACTGTGGTGCCCATGATGCCTTTCACCACCCATATGTTGGAAACAAAGTGAGGTACACCATTTTCACTACTGCCAGCTTGGTTCACCTTTATGTGAACTAATCTTGAAGAACAACTTTGTAAATAATGTATGATATCTCAAGTTGGATTTCTCCACTTCCTACAGTAACACAAGTATACACTTCCTGCTGGAGGTGTGTGATTGATTGTGTTGCCTTGGTCCTTCCCCTACTTGCACGTATGTGTGTGCATGTGGTGGTGGTGGAGTGGGAGGAATGCGCAGTTAGGGTTTTCAATCCTAACACCAAATTTACTTACTTTTGTCACTGTGGAACAACCCTAACTGATGCATTAAATGGAGTTTTTTGCCATGATATATATTATACTGGCATGGTCGTACCAGTATAGTTAGAGTGAAAGTGCACTTCTATGTTAAAGTTCAATCTTTGAGGGTAAATAACCTTGGAACTGTTAAATGGATTTGTAAACAATTTGGCATGCTTAATCTCTATGGGTAGGTCTCTTGACCTGGCAAATTTGGTGGGAATCTGTCAAGTGGTTTCTGAGATATAAAGTGTTAAATAAACAGAAAAATCAAGATTTGTTTACATTTCTTTGTCATCCTGGATCTAAGACATGACTTTACGTTGTGGGTTGAAATTTCAGGGAAGAAAGCCCTTTGGACACAGATGTGCCTTTCAAAGGTTTGGTGAAAAATTATTAATACATTCAAAAGTTATTCATGTTTTACATTTCCCATTATTTCCTATGGGAAAAGTTAGGTGTTTAGCACAAAAATGGTGCCCAATCCCCCTGTTGGCATCATGCATGCCTCCCCAGACTCATCTGGCACACTGGGAGCCCATCCCGGTGCACCCATATTTATTTTTTAAATAAATTATCCTGTTAATACAGATTTAGTATTTGCCATACTGGTCATTGCAAGGACAGATCCAGAAGCAAATGATTTGATACCTTTTAATTAACCAACATAGATGTAACAACAAGAACAAAGTGCTCTAGCTTTCGGACTAACCAGTCCTTCTTCAGAAGCCTAATGGCCGTTGTTTAGAAAAAACAAGACTTTTAACAGCTAGATCATGCAGAAAAAACAGAAAAAATCCCCATTGGTTTAAAATACTCATTTAAAAAATACAGATGATGATGTCAGAGAAGTTTAACAGTACCATATTACCTTCAGCCAGGAGGGTCCCAGGGTCAAAGGTGCTTGGTGCAAAACACATACAAAGAATCCTATTGCATATAAATTTAATTGACATAAGATAACACTGCTGGAGCAGATGACTCTTAAATCAAGCTATGAGTGTCACAGTGTGTATAAGGATGTGATTACTGAAAAACAAATATGCAGTAGGATTCTGCTGGTTGGTTAGTCAGCAAGCCCTAATAAGAAGGTGAGGACGTTCGGAGATGTGGTGCTGCTGGCTTTAAGCGAGAGAAGAGGGTACACACAGACAGTCACAGCCACTTGACAATCAGGTGATGTATGCTTTGTATGCTTCTCAAATTGTTTAAATATAAAGTAATGCTTAACTCTGTAAGAACTCTAGGGGCAAAGTAGGTAAGTGAAGGTGCTGGGACTTGTAGGCCGAACCTCACAAGGGAGCCATAAGACATAGCTAGATAGACCAGGGCACCAGTGCACGGTGCACCAGCTGTAAAAACTAGGCAGGAAAGAAAAGATAAAAATGAGTATGGAAACAATAATAGGTCATTTTCTAGGAAAACACCTAAAGGGGGAAGCATATGAACCAGTGCCTGATGATCAACAGGCACAATTGTATTTTACTCAGCAGGTGTCCCTTCATAATGAGGGAGTAAAAAATGAAAAAGAAATCTTTGCAAATGCATTGCAAGGGCTGTGGCAGTATAATCAGACTATTGTGTGTCGCCAGAATAAAGAAGTAGCTCAGATGAGGGATGAAAGGGATCAAAATGCTAAACTACTAGAAGAATTAACATTGATGTACAAAGATAGCATCCCAATAGATCAACACCAAGAGTTAGAGCAGCAGTGTATTAATTTTAGGACACAGCTAATAAAAGCACAAAGAGATTTGTGTCTGTTAAATAGGGATCATGCTCTTCTACAGATTAAGCTAGACCAACAGTCACAAGAGCAGGCTAGTGAAACTAGGCAACTGTATACAGAACTACAGGATGCAATGGAGAAGATTCAAGGATTAAGTAATATAGAAGAAGGGTGATAAAGGTTAAGGTGGCACCCATTTAAACAAAGAGGAATGACAGCCACCGGCGGACCTATGTCTGCAACCACAAGGTATCAGCAAGAACAATATGCTTTAGAGCTGCAAAACAAGTGTGCTAAACATGGATTAAAAAGGGAATATGCTGAAAAAATGGGAAACAAGGAAGAGGCAGAGAGACATAAAAAGCAAGAAGATAGCTATGATAAAAAATATGCAAAAGTAAGAGATACTTTGAGAGAGGATGATGAGGCACGTTAGGCTATGGATAGAGAAAGTGATGAAGAAGGGCCCACTACCCCTCCACCTGGAGCTAAAAAAGAGGAATGGGAAGAAAGGGAGGAAACACAGGAAATGGAGAAGGATGGAGAAGTGTGGAAAGCAATAGGAGGTAAAGTGCTAAGGACAAGAAAGGTGGTACGGGAACCCCCGCAATCACCATTAAAAAGGAAGATAAAAGCCCTATAGTCAAGGATCTGACTATAGAGGAAATAACCAATTTGGGCCAAATGCTAGGTCCAATTGATCACAAAACCAACCTACCTCAATTGTGGCCGAAATTAAAGCAGTTAACAACCACCCTCCGCTTAACCAACCAAGATATATGCAGGTTGGTTATGTTTAAATTGTCCCCTGCTTTAGCAGAAGCTATGCCCGAGGAGGTCCAGGGGACACACAAATGGGCCATGCAAAACATAAATTCATGGGCAGACTATAATGAAGTAATTGAGGCTATCAGAAAAGCTAGAGGGGAATCTGCAAAACAAGAAGTTGACTGGGACAGAATACTGCAAGTAAAGCCACAGTCAGGAGAGGGACCACGGGTCTTTATCCCTCGGCTTTTTGAGGTCTAACAGAGGTACGGAGGGCAGGATTGCCCCTCGGAAGATGATACTACCTTCCGAGACTTATGGATTAGGGCCTATGATTTAGACCCCACCCTATGGACAGTTGTAAAACTGGCTCCAACTCAGGAGGAGCGAATCACCCCCTAGAGACTTATCTTAATGAGAAACAGCGAAAGGCAGAAGTTGCCGCTGTGACATGGACAAATGAGGGACCACAAAAAGAAACTAGAACATGCTTTAATTGTAAAAAGCCTGGGCATATAATAAGTGATTGCTGGGCAAAGGGGGGAGGTAAGGAAGGACAAGGACCTCGGCAAATGGGAAGGGGCCGAGGGCAAAAAAGGCAAGATGCAAGAGATAAACCAGGATGAGGGGGTGATAGTGCACAGGATTTGTTGGATCGGTTAAAAACAATATTAAATGCAGTGGAATGAAAAAACAACTGCGCCACTCAAGAATTTGATGATGAAGACATCATCAAGCGGCTGGCAGTGATCAAACAGTTGGCTGAAGAATAGGGATGCGGAGGCCTGGCCTCTGACTCACGATGGTATAAGCGCTAACATTTGATAACCAGGGTGACCAACCGTGACACTTAAATGGGCAAAAACAGGTGATGGCTTTAGTTGATACCGGGCAGCCGTCTCACTTACTACTATGCACATACCACTGGATCCAGAAAACCTCCTTACAAATAGAGGGCTGTACAGGACACACAGCACAAGGGTATGTGACTTACCCACAAATAGTTGTTTTAGGAACCAAGGTAGTTGGGGAGGAAGATTCATAGTAATGGAGGAAGCCTCACAAAGCAAAATATAATAGGAAGTGACTTTTAAAGAAACACCGCTAATTATTGATTTAGTCAACAAGTGCTATGACAAGTAACAGTTAAAGGGTATAGTAATACAACAGTACCTGAGAGTTATATTTGGGCTTCAGTTAAATCCAATAAAGCATATAGCTGGCCGAGGTAAGCCAAACAGAGTTACAACAAATAATAGACAAATACCCCAGTGTCTGGGCAGTGTCTGGCACTGATTGTGGGACAGTCAGTGACACAGAGATAGCAGTGGAAGGCCCCGACCCTGGACATACTAAACAGTACCCCATCCCACAGGAGGCAGTAACAGGAATAGAACCAGTAATTAATGATTTATTGTCCCAAGGGGTATTGCGACCCATTTGCTCAACAGCAAATAGCCCTATATGGCCTGTTAAAAAACCTAATGGAAAGTATCGTCTAACTATAGATTACAGAAAATTAAATAAAGTAACTCCACAAGTTAGCCCTATTATAAGTACAGCAATTGAAATGTTTAACAAACTTAAACCCACAAGTAAAGTTTTCTCGGTCCTTGACTTGGCAAACGGATTTTGGTCCCTGCCCCTCAGCCGACAAGATCAGTATAAGTTTGCTTTTACTTTTAAAAATCAACAATACACCTTTACTCGTTTGCCACAGGGGTTCCACTCCTCTCCAACATTATTTCATCGCTATGTGCAACAAGTACTCCAAGAGGAGGGGTTGGAACATGAAGTAATTCAATACGTGGATGATTTGTTGTTGCAAAGCAGAAATATGGCGGAACACGCCCAATTATTAGACCGAGTGCTTAAAGCCCTAGCTAAAGAGGTCTTAAAATTAATCCAGAGAAGGTACAAATTGCTAGGCCAGAAATGACATTTTAGGAACCATAGTGTCAGAGAAGGGTAGGCGTTGACCCTGCCAGGGCTACCCTTATACAAAAGTTACCTTTACCAACAACTGTAACAGGGCTTAGGAAACTGTTAGGAATGACCAATTTTTGCAGAGATTATATTGAAGGGTATTCTGAGATCACTAAGCCGTTGTATCCGTTACTTCGAGACAACCCACAAAAAGAGGACAAGCTAATTTGGGAAGGGGAAGAGTTGCAGTGTTTTAAAAAATTAAAGCAAGCGTTAATGCAAGCTCCAGCTTTAGCCATCCCAGATCATGCAAAGCCATTTATAATACAAGCTGTAGCAACAGATGACACTATAATAGCAGTCCTATTACAAAATCGTTGGGATAATTTGGTCCCAATAACATACTTAAATCGACAGTTGTCTAAAGTGGAACAAGGTTTTAGCCAGTGTGAAAAAAACATTATTGGCAATAGCATGGGCAGTACAAGCCTGCGAAGAAATAGTTGGATTTAGCCCTATAATTATCCAAACAACTCACACGCCCATTAAATTGTTAGTAGAAGGAAGGCAAGGGAGTCGCATAGCAGGCAGGCAAGTGGCTGCTAGCACTACAGGATAAACAAGTTACAGTACAAAACTCAATAAGCCCATGGCGCAGTACTTGGACTACCAAGGAGAGCCCCATGATTGTGGGGGAACTCATGCAACAGGAGGCATATTTGTCCCCCTTTGTAGAGAAACATGGAGATGATAAAGGTCATACAATGTTGTGTGTTGATGGATCACGATACTGGGAAAAAGGAAATGCCTATACTGGGGCGGCTGTGTATTTTAATACTGGGGATGATGATGAAATGAGGCCCATAGATCAGCAGCGTTTGCTCATTAAATTGTCACCAGGAGATTCGTCTCAATACGCAGAACTGGTAGCCATATATGAGGCAATAGAGGCAGTCCCATGCGGGCGCATTACAATTTGTACTGACTCACAGTTTGCTATAGGCTCACTAACCACATGGTTGCCTATATGGGCTAGAAGGGAAATGAAAACAGCTACAGGGGAGCATGTGCAACACAGACAGCTTTTAAAAGCAATTTTAAAAGAAGGGGAGAAGCTCCAAGGGAGAATAGCTTTAGTTAAAGTAAAAGCTCATACTAACAGCAAGTACGGAACGTTTGAGGAATGGGGAAATGAGAAAGCAGACAAATGGGCTAAAATCGCTGCCAAGGAAGGGGATCCTTGGAAGGGCATCAGACCACAGGATAGCCAAGACTTAAGTAGTGTTAGTGAGGTTAAAAGGGTAGATAATCTGCCTAACTTACAGGAGCTCCAAAAACAGGACCAGTGGATACAAGAGAAAATAAAACAAGTGCAAATGGATCCGAAGGTCCATGGGGCCTTCACATTAATAGATAATGTTTTATATCAAGGGGAAGACAAAATCCCAAAGTGGGTAGTGCCCGACTCTTTACAAGAGGATATTGTACTAGAAAACCATCGGTGGGCGGGACACCCAGGACAAGATAAAACCTGCCAAATTATTAAAGGTAAATATTACTGGCCTGACATATCTAAAACTGTCCGATCAGTATTACAGGCATGCTTAATATGCCTTCAGCAGGACCCCAAGCTAGAAAAATACCCCCTACAGCGATTACCTTTAGCAGAAGGACCATGGGATACATTACAAATTGATTACGTTGGGCCGTTGCCCACCGCAAAGGGGGATATAAGTATATATTGGTAGTGATAGATATGTTCTCAAAATGGGTAGAAGCATTTCCAGTTAAGAGTGTTAATGCTATAACAACAGCTCGAATTTTATATACGCAAGTTTGTGCTAGGTGGGGATTTCCTAATATCATAGAATCTGATAGAGGAACTCATTTTGTAAATCAAGTGATGCAGGAAATGTATAAGATAATGGGAGTTCAACAGCAACTGCATTTGCCATATAGGCCTCAGGCCTCAGGGATGGTGGAAAGATTGAATCAGACCTTGAAAAATGTCCTTAAAAAGGCAGTATTGGATGAAGGAAAGGACTGGGTTACACACCTCCCGAGGATTTTGATGGTCATTAGAGGGACAGTCCAAGCTAGTACAGGATTAACCCCTTATGAATTGATGACAGGAAGAAAAATGAGGTTGGTTCACCCACAGGATGTACCCCCACCAGGCTCAGCTACCCAAGATAAGGCTAAACATGAGCAGTTTTTAAAGGCAATACAGTATCAACTAGACAAATATTTAACCTTTGCAGCCAGGAACATGGCTGTGGCACATGAGCACAATAAGCAAGGTAGACAGCCGGTAGCAGGATGGGGGCTACCTATAGAGGAGGGAGATGTAGTGATGGTGCGAAATTGGGAACAGAAAAATCCTTGGAAGGATGCTAATTGGTTAGGACTGTACCAAGTGTACAAATGGTTAGGTGAGAGTACAGTATATGTGGTTAAAGTAAATGGCAAGAAAGGGGCTGGAGGAAGGAAACAAGAATTCTGGGTACATGTTGATCAGTGTAAAAAAGTATCAAACAAAGCTGTTTGAAAATTAAAATACTACACTTGATGTTTATAGCCATGAAGACACAAAGCATCATTATCATCGGCTTGGTGACAGCCATAAGATTTTCTATAATCCTCAGCTTATACATTAATGTGGAACAGACTAATGTCACGTTTGAGTATGAACAGTCCATTACACTGTTAATCAGTTGGAACTGGGACCCTGTTGATACCAACACCTACACGACACGAGCATGGAAAGCCACTTGGACTAAAAATAACCGTACTTTCATATCTACAGACTGGTGTGTGGACATTTTTAACAGCTGGTCCAGCTGTGCTTCAGAGCTCAAGACTGGATCACCGCAAAGTTACATGGACTGGGAACAGAAAAATGGGTCTCTTGTTATAAACAGAGCCACACCAAAGGACAATGGTGTTTATGTGTTAACTCTGTCCTACTGTCTTTGGGGTGATAATAGTGTTTGTAACGATGCTGGTGTAAACAATTCATTACGTTTTGCAGTCTCAGATGCCATATACTTAACTGTAACACCAACTGAATGCCCAAATGTGACAAAAGGGCCAGAGAGTGGACTTACATCAACACCTATTGATCAAATACTTGTAAATAATGTAAAGTACAGTAGAGTGCATATAAACTTAGATTTTTCTGCTTGGAATATAAATGTTAACAGTAGTTGTGCAGACACTGGTGTGTCAAAGTTTTATGCCACCATGTTAATTGACATGTTAAGTGCCTTCCATGCCAAAACAGGGAGCATAATGACCCCTCTCATTAGTAAAGAAAGGGTTAGTAATACTAGAAAGAAACGAGATCTGTGGAGAGATCTGGCTGGACTTTTTGGATCAGGAATGAGTATATGGAATAGGGCAGACCTTGAGGCCATTAAGGGATACCAAGACCAGTTTAATACTAACACTGGAGAAAGGGTCTTGCTACCACTTACATTAGGCCAGCAAGGTTTAGCGATGGAAGAGCGTTTATCTGTGTACAATATACATGAGGTGGGCCATTTGTTTAAAGAGGTAGAGCACAAAATTAATGAAGTTGTGGTTGAACATAATGAAGAAGTTTTTAATAATAGCATAAATACAGCTATAGTGTGTAGTCCTTATGGATCTTATGTTTTAACTCAAGTTAGTCAATTGTTACAGGAGATTACTAATAATCAATTGCCTAACCAAATTTCTGATGCACAGTTAAAATTATGGTATTGTCCAGATTGCGTCAATGTTAATGATAGTAGGTGTATAACTTTTGTGTTAAAACTCGAGCCCCACCTATGTGGTGGATTCGTAAGGTAACCAAAGTATATGTTAAACCACAAGTGTTTAGTCCTAACAGTACGCTTAATAGCACCATGAGGGTGTCCCTCGTGGTAAGACTACCTCGAGTTGAGTATAACAAGGAAGTGTACTCTCAGATAGTAAAAGTACACTCTGTAGGGTATTTACAAGGCCAGTATTATGCATATCGAATTTCGCCCCCAGAGATCCTAGTACGCAATAATGATGGGTCCTGGGTAGCACCAAACTTACATTGCTGTGAAGAGATATATAGTCAATGGATATGCCAGTGTGACGTCATGTCACAAACGCAACCCATTTGTGGGGAAATTCCCATGGGTCAAGCTGAAAATAATACTGCCTTGTGCCCTATCCAGTTAAAACGATGGTATACCCTACAAGTAGTTGTAACCTATAATAGTACTAAACAATACTGTGTTGTTACAAATATACCTATCTTATTTTATGAAGGACAAAAAGTGTACTATTCACAACCCAAATTTTTGTATTATTCCCAAACATAACATATATATTGGTGACAAGGTGTTGCACCCTATTACCAACCTGGAGGATGAAAATTATAATATGACATTTGATACCCCACATCAAGCATATGATATTAACAAGTATGCGCCATCATTTGGAGCTGTGATACCTCTCCTATCTCTTAACGTGCAGTCACTTTTAAATCGGAAAGATACTCATTTGATACAAATACAAAATACCGCTCATAAGGCACAAGCAGCTGTAAATGAATTGCTCAGTGAGAGTGATAATGAGCACTTGATTTATAGCTATACAGGGGGGACCCTTAGGAGTCCTGTCTTTTAAAGTTTTACTTGTGTTGCAAGTGGTCTTAGTGTTCCTGGTAATTATAGGCCTGTGTTGCTTAAGACTTACTATTCGTAAGGTACAAAATGAGATGTACATGCTCTGAGGAGCTGCACTGTTGCACAAATAATAATTAAGAAACATAGGGCCAAGGGGGGCTTGTAACAAGGGTTATAGAAGTATGCCCCTATGTTACAGGCAAACCTCATTTTGGTCTAAAACATAAGGTGTTTGTGTAACAAATATTGATATATGAAGCTGAATTATATATAAAACTTGTAATTACAGGTTTAACTAAGATCACAAGTTGTAATATTCCAAATCTTTTGATATCTGTACTAATCATTTGAGTAGTAGAAAACAGGTGTCTTAAGTGCCTGCACAAACAGAAATACAGGAAGAGAGTTCAAAATTATCCTTCAGACTATAGTGTTTATTATTAGGACAGGCCAGAGTGCCTGTGTGCACATTCTTAAAGTGCAAACCTATTTCTTCCTCCTAAGATCTTAATACCATTATTATTATCCTTATATAGTAGTATCAATACAAGAGCTAGCTCATACATTAGGTCATGCGAAGAACTAAATAGAGAATTGCTTGTCAAGCAAGAACTAAAAGGAAAATTGCCTTTTAAAGTTAAAGTTTATATTTGTCTGTACCAATTATAGACAACCATAGTACTGTCTTCCACTATATAAGCAAGCCACTATACACTGTTAGTTTGAAGAATGAAGAATGAAGGATGTACCACTTGTAATCTCTCGCTGTGATTATTTATAATCATTAAATTCTTCCGCCTTCAGCCTCATCTCCGTTCGTCTCCTTTCTAAGTATTTGCAATAGATAATTTACTAATGGTAATTTTTTCACAACGCTACAGGCATTAGGGTTGGAAACCCTAATGCCACATTTCTCTGCTTTTGTCGCTGTAGTATTCACCCTAAGTGATGCATTAATGAAGTTTTTCAAAGAATATATATATATATATATATATATATATATATATATATATATATTCATTGTAAAAAAACTCTGTTAATGCAACAGTTAGGGTTGCTTTCACAATGACAAAAGCAGGGAAATTCAGCATTAGGGTTTTCACCCCTAACTCTGCATTCCCTGCCCCAAGGCAACACAACCAATCAGAAACAGTCACCATCAGGTAAGAGAAAGTACATACTATTCTGAACATACTGCAAGAGCCATCCATCATCATTGTTCAGCAACTGTATGACTTCTGCTGCTTTCATGCTTCTGCGAAACTGCATGCAGCATCGCGAAACCATCAATGATTTCACAACAATGGAAGAAATGATGCCTCAACAGTACAAATAATTTCATGGAAGTGATCATACTAGTGTGACAGTTAACATAGTTTCACAAAAATACACATAGTTTTCTGGAAATCACATATGGATGAACAGTGATGTTACAAGGGTTGTTTGGAATTTGTGAATGTATGTATGAAATAGTTGCAAGAACTGTTAGTTTCATGACATTGACGAAAGATTTGCAAAATTGCTGCTAGTTTCACAGTTCAAGTGCTTATTGACATGCGATTGGCATGAAACTATGAGCACTTTCACGAAAGTATGTGTTAGTGTTGCAAATCTAACAATATTTCATTGGAACCATATGTAGCATCTTTCAAACCAACTAATCAGAAGTCTGGTAAAGGCAGTCATTGTAGCATTGAGCACTGTGAAATAACAGTCACTTTTGTGAAACTATAGTTAGTGTTGCAGCATCAACCCTTGTACAAATAGTTTCATGGACATGGTCGTACTTACGCAACAGTTAACATAGTTTCTCAGCAATAACATATGGATGAATAGTGGAACCTCAAAACCAGTAAACATTTTGTGACTCTACTTGCAGTTTTGCAAAACTATTAATTATTTGGACCGTCATATCAGTAACCATAGTAAACCAGGTTTCCAAAATAGTATTCATAGGTTTAAGCATGGGCTGTCTGGGGCCTGTACTCCCAGCCACCCATAGGTATAGAGACTTAGTGCATGAGTACCCTGTCTTCCCAGTTTTGCATAATGCAACACATAAGTATGAGTGTAGGCTGCCTAGGCCTTGTGCTTTCACCCAGCCATGAGTGTATATGGATAGCATAGAAAGGCTCAGTGTTCCCAGTTTAGCATTAGTAGCATGCATACATGTTAGTGCAAGCTGTGTGGGCCCTACTCTGCCACATAGACATCACCATTCCTAGCCATAAATACATACACATGGTGTGAGACTAGAAACATCTAAGTTAATCTTTGTAACAGTTATTTGTTAATTCCTCAGTAACTGTTGCAACCCAGGTTTGTACAGTGGTATTCATAGGTGTGAGCATGGCCTCTCTTAGCCCTGTAGTACCAGCCACACATAAGTGTACAGACATAGTGGAGGACTATAGTGTCCTTCTAGTTTTGTATAATGCAATCCATAGGTGGGATCGCGGCCCTCTTGGCCATGTACTCCCACCTACTCATGAGTGTAGGGGCATAGCATAGGAAGGCTCAGTGTTTCAACTGTAGCATTAGTAGCATTAATTTAGCATTGGATAACATTGTGCTAGTCACAGATATTAATTAATATAAGTACTTGTGAGGCATCAGTCCTTGCATTGTTGTGAAACCATTGATATTTGTATGCAGAATTTACCAATTAATAATTCTGACATGGTTGAAATCATTGTGACACTTGAGAAACTGTGAGTAGGTTCATGAAATCAGTACTGGTTTCAAGCTTCCACAGCTCATCCATATGTGATTGCCGAGAAACTATGTGTACTTTTGCAAACTATGTTAACTGTTGTGCAAGTACAATCACTTCTGCAAAACGATTTGTACTGCTGAGGCATCAGTCCTTGCATTGTCATGAAACCATTGATGGTTTCGTGATGCTGCATGTAGTTTTGCAGCGGTATGAAAGCAGCAGAAGTCATACAGTTGCTGAACCATGATGATGGATGGTTCTTGTGGTATGTTCACAGAGTAGTTGGTTGTGTTGCCTTGGCCCGTTCTTTGACTGTATGTGTATGTGTATGTGTTTGGGGGATGTGGAGTTAGGGTTGAAAACCCTAACACCAAATTTAAGCTATTGAGTGGGGGCAGTGGGAGTGCAGGCTCACAGACTCTGAGAGGAGGAGGAGGAGGAGGTCAGAGAACCTCCCCCCACCAGAGGTCTGGAAGTAGGAGGTGGAAGGGGAGAGAACACAGCTAGCAAACAGTGGAGGGGTAAGAAACACATAACAATGGTACTTGGAGGAGTGCACACAAAGGGGATAAATGTGAATAGAGGTCTGGTGTCTCTGAATGTGTGGAGTCTTGGAAACAAGATGAATGACCTGCAGACATTATTAGCAGACAGGAGGGTGGACATAGCTGCAGTAACCAAGATTTGGACAACATCAGACCATGACTGGGACCTTGCAATCCCTGGATATAAAATATACAGGAAGGACAGGGTAGTTGGGAAGAGGGAAGGAGTGTCAGTTTATATCAGGGAGGGAATAACTTGCATGAGGGAGGAGTCAAAGGAAGGGGAGGTGGAAGCATTATGGGTTCAATTAAGGTCTGATAGACAGAGAAAGGTGAGGTTGGGGGTGGTTTACAGACCACCCAATAAGGATGAGAGGGACATGGAATTGAGCTCACAAACATTGGAAGCTGTGGGGAAAGGAGAGGTGGTAATTGTGGGGGACTTCAACCTGTCCAAGGTGGACTGGAGCATAGCATCCACAACATGTACTAGGAGTCAGATGATCCTGGAAGGACTCCAGAGTGGATTCCTGACTCAGGGCATCACAGAACCAACAAGAGCTGAGGCAATTCTTGATCTGGTGCTCACAAAGGGGGAACATGTACAGGAAATAATGGTCAGGGAGCCACTGGGTGGAAGTGATTATTGCACAATGTGGTTCCAGTTGGATATGGGCAGGGAAAGCATCCTGACTAAGATCAAAATCTTGGATTTCAAGAAGACAGACTTCAGGAAAATGGGTGAAGTGCTAAGGAGCCACCTGGCGGGCATCAGAGTAGATGTGGCGGTGGATCAAAGGTGGTCCATCATTAAAGAGAATACTGGTTGCCACAGAAGAGTACATTAGCCTCAGGGGGAAGAATACAAGGACCAAAGCACCCAGCTGGTTCAGTTCTGGGGTTGCCCATGCAGTAAGGGAAAAGAGGTTGGCCTATAGAAAATTTAGGAAGACCAAGAGAAAGGTGGACAGGGAAAATTACCTAAGGCTGGCTAGAAACAAACATAGAAACATAGAAGTTGATGGCAGATAAGGACTGCAAGGCCCATCCAGTCCGCCCATTTCTTTTTCTGCCTTATGAATGTGCCATTGGCCTTTGCTCTGTCAATGGCCTATTTATTCATACTCATCTGTATTGCTCCCTTATGCTTATCCCATGCCTGTTTGAAGCTCTGCAATGTATTCATATCTGCCACTTCCTTAGGTAGGCCATTCCATGCATCCACCACCCTTTCTGTGAAAAATAACTTCCTCACATTACCCCTTAATTGGCCTCTGTCTAATCTCATGCTGTATCCTCCTGTCCTGCTATTTTTCTAATATTGAAACATGTTAGACTCTTTCACCTTGTTAATGCCCTTAAGGTGTTTGAATGTTTTGATCATACCATGTCTCTCCCTCCTTTGCTCTAGGGTATACCTATTGAGCTCTGTTAATCTGTCCTCATATGTTTTCTGATGCAGTCCCTGCACCATTTTGGTTGCCCTTCACTGGACTGCCTCAATTTGGTTAATTTCCTTGTGAAGGTGTGGCCTCCAGTACTGCACGCAGTACTCCAGATGGGGACTAACCAGTGTCTTGTAAAGAGGGATTATTGCCTCCCTCTTCTGACTTGTGATACCCCTAGTAATACACCTTAACATCCATCTAGCCTTACCTACTGCTTTAGTGGTCTGCTTGGATGATTTCATGTTATCAGTGATGATGACACCCAAGTCTCTTTCTTCCCTTGTGACTGCCAACAACTCCCCTCCCAGCCTATAGGTGGCTTCAGGATTTCTCTTCCCTATGTGCATGATCTTGCACTTCTTTGCATTAAACCCCAGTTGCTACTTTTTTGGCCATTTTGCTAGTTTATCCAGATCTCTTCTCATTCTGCCCACCCCATCTGAATCATCTACTGTGTTGCAGAACTTGGTGTCTTCTTCAAACAGACAAACCTTACCCTTCAGTCCATCTGCAATATCACTGATGAAGATATTGAAGAGGACTGGCCCCAGGACCAATCCCCGAGGTACACCACTTGTGACTTGCGTCTCTTCTGACTGTATACCATTTACCACCACTCTCTGTTTTCTGCCCATCAACCAGTTTGCCACCCAGTTGTCCAATTTCTGACCCACCCCAAGCTTACCCAGCTTATTAATCAATCTTCTATGTGGAACAGTATCGAAAGCTTTGCTGAAGTCAAGGTAGGTGACATCAACTGCTCCCCCTTGGTCCATCACTCTGGTTACCCAGTCAAAGAAATCTATGAGATTAGTTTGACAGGACCTTCCTTTTGTTAACCCATGCTGTCTTGGATCCTGTGCTCCTATGGATTCCAGGTGTTGCACTATCCTTTTCTTAAGGAATGCCTCCATAATCTTGCCCACTACTGAGGTAAGACTGACTGGCCTGTAGTTCCCTGCCTCCTCCCTGCTACCACTGTTGTGGAGCGGGACCACATGAGCCCTTCTCCAGTCTTCTGGGACCTCTCCTAGTGAGGCAAATAAGGAAGTCTTGTGAACAAAGGCACAGAAGGAGCTGCAGATAACTGAAGGAATTAAGAAGGGGAGAAGGCTTTCTTTCATTATGTAAGTGAGAAAAGGGACAAGAAGGAAGGGATTGTTTGGCTTAAGAAAGGGGAGGAGTGGGTTGAGGATAATGAGGGAAAAGCAGAGATACTAAATGAATACTTCTGTTCTGTCTTCACCAGGGAGAAGGACAGACCAGTGCCTTCAGGAGGGAATAGAGAAGCTGGGGGGAAGGGAACACAGATGTAGTGATACAGGAGGATAGAGTGAGGGAGGGGCTGCTGGCATTGAAGGTGGATGAATCACCAGGCCCAGACACAGTACATCCAAGGGTACTAAAGGAACTGGCTGAGGAGCTGGCAGGGCCACTGGCAGATCTATTTAATAGTTCACTTGCATCAATTGTGGTACAGCAGGACTGGAGAACAGCACAAAAACTGCCCCTCCACAAAAGCGGTCCCAAGGATGACCCAGGGATTTACAGACCAGTCAGTCTGACCTCCATTGTGGGCAAGCTCATGGAGACCATACTTAAGGAAAGGTTGATAGAATATCTAGAGGAGCATGGTCTTCAGGATGTGAGGTGGCATGTGTTCATTTGGGGAGATCATGTCAAACGAATCTGATTGACTTCTTTGACTGTGTCACTAAGACAGTAGATGGGGCCAAGTGGTAGACATCCTCTACCTTCATTTCAGCAAGGCTTTTGACTCTGTGCCACATAAAAGGTTGATCAGGAAGTTGGTGGATCATGGGGTTGGGAAAAGATAGCCAGATGGGTGGAAAACTGACTGAGGGACCGAACCCAGAGGGTGGTTGAGGGGGGAGAGTTATCTGGCACCAGAGAGGTAACCAATGGGGTCCTGCAGGGCTCAGTGCTGGGGCCAGTGTTATTCAGTGTTTTCATCAGTGACATTATGGATGGCATTAAAGGGCAAAATGTGCCTATTCATGGATTACACCAAGCTCTGAAGAAGCGTGGACACAGCTGAAGGGATACAGGACCTACATGATGATCTGGAAAAGCTGAGGTTGTGGTCCAGGATCTGGCAGCTTGGCTTCAATGCCAAAAAATGCAAAGTTATGCATATTGGAGCCAAGAATCCCAGGACAGAGTACTACATGGGTGGAGTCCAAATATCTGCATCAAAGGAGGAGAAGGACCCGGACGTGATGATCACTAGTGACCTGAAGCACTTCACGCAGTGCAAGAAAGCAGCAGCAAAGGCAAACATGATGCTGGGATGCATATCTAGGGGGATCAGTAGTAGGAGGCAGGAGGTTATACTGCCCTTGTACAGGTCTCTGGTAAGTCCTCATCTAGGTTATGGGGTTCAGTACTGGTGCCCACACCTCAAAAAGGACATTAACCTGCTGGAGAAGGTCCAGAGGAGGGCTACAAAGATGATAGCAGGTCAGCAGGATAAGGCATATGAGGAGAGGTTGAGGGCACTGAGCATGTACTCCCTGGAAGACAGGAGAGAGAGAGAGAGAGAGAGAGAGGGAGAGAAGGGACATGATTGGGACCTTCAAGTACCTGAAAGGGATAAATAAGGTGGATAAGGAGATTCTCTTTAAACTGAGTGGCAACAAAAACATGACGGGGCACAGTTTTAAGCTGGAGGGTGGGAGGTTTAGGAGGGAGGTCAGGAAGCACTTCTTGACAGAGAGGGTGGTGGACGCTTGGAATTTAGCTACTGGAAGAGGTGATCTTGTTGAAGACAGTGGACAGCTTTAAGAGAGACTGGGATAGGCATGGGGAAGGGAAGGGAAGGATCATAGGTAGGGAGGATGGAAGGTGTGGGGGGGAAGGCTGGGACAGTAGCTTAAGCTGTGTACCTTGCAGTATGAGCAGACTAGATAGACCAAGTGGCCCTTTTCTGCTGTCTTATTCATATGTTCGTATGTTACTCTCATGTAACTGTGTACTCAGGATTGCAAAATGATATGTATAGGTGTGAACACGGGCCCACTGGGCCCTGTACTCCCACCAACTCATAACTGTGTCACCTGATTGAACCTCATGGACCCTCGACCCTAACACAGATATGTGCAAACTTTTGTTGCTGTAACATTAATCCTGACTGATGCATTAACAAAGTTTTTAACAATTAATTTTCTTGCCTTTTAAGATGATAACTTTAATATGCACAGCCTTTGATATACACTCTCGATACTTTTGCTCACATATATCATCAGCAGTACCAGTCAATACCTTTACTCTTTTTACCCAGTATTCATCTTATTTTTTATAATAAACTTACAACATATGTCAAGCATCTATGACTGTAAGATAATGTAGAAGAAAGCACAAGGCACATGAAAGTTAGTTATTTAAAAAACAATATTGATTAAAATGCCAATTGGGAATTTATGAAAACCAAATTAGTAAACTTAGTCAGCCTCACAACATAATATTCAATCTGACTAAGCAAATTGTCCTACTGAGGGCAATCAGGTTATGGAATAAACTCCCACATGACATAGGTAATCAATCTACCTTTTTGGGCTTTAAATCCAAATGAGACGATTATTACAACAATAGTGATCCTTACAAATTGATCCACTGAGAAGTGAGGATGGCAATTATGGGCACTTTGCCTTCTGCTATCCTAAATTCCTTAGTATAATCCCTTAGTATTTTAGCATTTACAATATGTGGCTGAGTAAGTCAATGTTCCTGGAGTGGGCAAAAACCAGATGTTCATAAGAAATCAATATGTAGGAAACAATCAGCAACATTTAGCCAATCAAGCTGCGTTTTTTTACCAACTAAGTTACAGATACTATGCTAAGCTACATCTGGAAAAATTCCCCACTTGACCCCTTAATTAAGGTGATAAGAAAAAAATCAGGAAAATTAATTGAACTGATATCAAGGATAGTGTGTGATTTACATTATTCACTACAAAGAATGGTTGAAGCATCATTCAAAATATACAGCAGTCAGAATGAATGTATGAACATCGTCTGATAAAAAAATGGTTACCTCAGAATTAATTCTACATACTATTAACCATTATACAATGGCAAGGAATTTTCCTGTATTCTGATTGGTCAGTGGGTGCCTGAGACAGTGATGTTATTACACAATAACATCACTGTATGGATGAGGATATACTTGAGGTCATCTTTTCTTAAGAAGCAAAGATATACTGCCACACTAAAAATCTACTAAAAACATTTTTTAAAATTTTTTTTGTTTTGTATAACAATGAGCCATTGTATAATAGCAATGAGGCACTCCAGAGTGTGTGTTATTGTGTAATAACGTCGTTCCTGGGGTGGTGGAAGCGAGCACTCGGCTTCACCTCGTGCTTCAACCCACCCCAGGAGTAATGTTATTACATGATAACACACACCCTGTCATGCTTTATTGCTTAATTAACTCCTTATTTACGTAACTGATTAAACAATAAATGATTGCCAACAGCTGAAACTACACTGTTTTTGTCTCCCCAAAAAATAACAGTTATTAATAATGTGAAGTAACAAGTGCTTTAAATCTGACAACAATTATTAAAATAGTTCTTCTGACTATTACTCATCAGTTACTAGATTACAATGGAAACACTACATTTCTCAGTTTATTGTTTTACCATGAAATATTATTATTAATTCATAACAAGTATAAACACACATTATCATTCATTTAATTCAGATTGTAATATTGCAGTTTACTTACACACTTTCCACATATAGATACATAAAAGTTTATAACCATATATAGTTACAAATATGCAATCAATAGACCCTATCACTATAAACATAATGGGCTGGATATTCAAACTGTGCTATTTTGTGGCGCAAGCCCTTGTGCTGCACAAAATAGTTGCACAGGGGTGTGGCCGGGGCGATATTCAAAGGAGTTGCACTATTGAGCAACTCCTTTGAATCTCCTGACACAGCCACTATGCATGTGCAGTGGAACTTGCACCACCGCAAGTGGTCAGAGTGGAGCATTGAAGTTGCGGTGGCGCAAGTACCATTGCACCATGCGCAAATTTCCGATATTCAAAAGGTGACATGCAAATGGGGCCATAATTCATGCAAGGCACAGGGGCCATTTGCATCTAGTTATGGCCCCATTTGCATGCCATTAGCATGCAGGTGCGCCGATCCCTGAGGACTTGCACCTGGCTCCCTGCCAGGCAGCAGCCATTGGGACCGGCACCTGCAGCCCGATCGAGGGCAAAGTGTAGAAAATCCCCACCCCGACTGGCCCGATCATGGGCAAAGCATAAAATCCCCCTCCCCGACTGGCCTGATCGTGGGCAAAGCTTAAATAAACCCCCACCTGCCCGATCACGGGCAGCAAAATCCCCAGAACATATCCTGGTGGTCAGTGGACTGCTAAGCCCGATGTGGGCTGCATAATGTGGCGACACCCCCAAGACCATATCCCTGGTGATCTAGTGTCCCCAACCCACCCACCTGCAAAGCCCCTGCCGCTCCCTCCCGGCGGCGACGGCGGCAGCATTCCACCGCCTGCGCCCGCTGCCCACCGACTGACTGCCTGGTGGGGCTGCACCCCATTGGTGCAGAGCAAGAGCCAATGGGTGTGAAGCTATACCGTAAAGCAGTCAGATATGGAATGAATTCATTCACATATCTGAACTACTATACAATATAGCTGCATGCCCATTGGCTCTTGCTCTGCACCAATGGGCATGCAGCCCTGCGAGACAGTCAGTCGGTGGGCAGCGGGTACAGGCAAATGCTGCCACCCGCCGCGCTGCGGCTCATGGTGGGGTGGGGGACACTGATCACCAGGGATATGGTCTTGGGGGTGTGTCACACTATGCAGCCCACGATCGGGCTTAGTGGTCCCTGGACCACCAGGGATATTTCTGGGGTTGGGGTTTAAACTGTTGCAGCCTGCAATCGGGCTTAGCAGTCCACTGGACCACCAGGGATATTTCCTGGGGGTGGGGTTAAACTGTTGCAGCCTGCAATCGGGATTAGCGGTCCACTGGACCACCAGGGATATGTTCTGGGGGGACACTTTGCTGTCCATGATCGGGCTGGTGGGGGTGTTTATTTCAGCTTTTGCCCGCGATCGGGCCAGTCGGGGAGGGGGATTTATGCTTTTGCCCGCGACGGACCAGTCGGGGTGGGGATTTTCTATACTTTGCCCGTGATCGGGCTGCAGGGGCACAGGAGTAGGTTGAGGGCCAGCCACAGGTGGCAGCTGCTGTGTTGCGCCCTGCAATGCGGCAGCTCACCTGTGGGTGGCCTTGACTTACTACTTATTTTTTGGCTCAAAGTTGTGCAGGTGCAGGTTGAGGTTGCACCTGCAACTCTGCACAGCCCGCTGAATATTGGGCTGTGCAGTTTATGCATGGTTCCTCCCCCTCCAGTTCAGCATGCATTCATTTGCATTGCGCTGTTGCTCAGCTTGCCTTGGGGGCGCAACTGCCTCCTGCTGAATATGGCAGAATGGTGCAATTTCTGACTTGCGCAGGTGCAACCCTATTGTGCATGGTGCAACCCTTTTGAATATCCCAACCAATAAATTGAGCACCACTATAACAGTACTGCATATGTCATGTAATCACATAGTAGTGTAGTGTTGGCAGAATAAGTGCATTAAAACAGTAAATCTATTACTTGTAATGAAAAAAACAGGGCTGACATTCAGTTCTTTATCGAATCTGTAGAATGACTGACAAGACATTATGATAGTTATGAATACACTACCACAAAAATAAGCGATGATGTATATGTAGCAACCTAATGGTAACACTTGCACAACTGTGAGCCATTAGAATAAGTTGTGCTACATTGAGCATAAGATGTTCAAAATCCACAACATGCGCCACAAATATGTAAAACATCCAGGGATTGGCTGGGAGGTGGAGCCACAAGGGGCCTGAACAGGGGTGATACAAGGGTATATCAGGCCAGGACAGAGGCAACACAACCTCTTTTGTTGGGATTTTCTTGCATAGAACTCAGCACATCATTGGCAAGCAGCAGGTAAGGCACAAAGAACTACTAGGCTAGGCCATGTGGCCCGGGTGACTGGGGCTGGAGGGTATATGTGTGTGTGTGTGTGTGTGTGTGTGTGTTGCCTCTCATTGCTTACATTTAATAGAAGCATAGAATAAGATGATGTTAAACCTGTACTTGGAATGATCTTTAATGTGGTTTGCTGTAGGGGGTGGGTGAGTCTGAATGTGAGCTCGAAGTTTTTTTATGCTTTGGAGCAAGGTGTTTGTCACTGAGTAGGCCTGGGGCCTGAAAGAAACAAAGGGTACAGGAAGGCAGGTTGTTTGTTCCAAGTGCATAATGTTTAGCTGGAAGAAAGCTGTGATTATTTGTGGCTCAGCTGTGTAGGAATTTTGTCTAGGAAAGTTGTGGGTTTAATCCTTGGGGGGGAGATTTTCTTACAGAAAGGTTGTTCTGAGGTATTTGCAGTGAAGGATCATTTGTGTTTTTCCTTTCACTGGACATGCTGATCTGTTTCAGGTCTGAAAAAATATATTAAAATAAAAAATAGAATCAGAGAGAAGCAAGAAATGGCCACATGAAGGCAGGATCTTTGGGGTGTTTTGTTTTCAGTCGCTGGGCATTACAGTGTTCAGCATTTTCAGTGGGGCAAGCAGACAGGTCTCATTGCAAGGGCCTGCTCTCAGGGGGTAGTGCTTGGAAGCTTTGTGGTAGCAGCATACATGTGGCGCTTTTAAGCTGCAGGGAGGATGAGGTAGCCAACACTAAAGAAGCATGCTTTTCATTGTATTTGAAGGGTATTTCATCTGTTGGCCTAAAAATTGTGGTTTTGCAGTAGAGTGCAGGGGGAGTGGTGCTTCTCAGTGTGTTTATGTGGCGATGCACTGAGGGCAGGCGTCACGAAACATGTTCAATTGGTTGTTGATTGGTGGCGTGCAGGCTGATTTGGTGGAAAAGTCTGGTGAGGGCTCACTCGGCCTGACTCAGCAGCATGCATGCCTGGAGGCCACATGGTCCATGGGGACTGGGCAGAAGACAGATATGTTTTTTTTTCTTCTTACCCTGCTTAGGTGGGGGCATGGGGAGAGAGCTTGGCTGTGTCTGTGGGAATGAGAGGAAGTCAGCAGACAATGGGGCAGATTGCTCCATTGTGTCCGGGTTACCAGTGATCCTCACGGTGCCTTGGGGGGAGCTTTTTTCTCTGAGCAAAGCCAGGGATGCAAGTTGGAAGATCAGCATTTGCTGCAAAGGTGTTGTTAGACAGGGCGTTTGCAGCTGCATGGAGTGTGCGGCAGGGCAAAGGTTAATGGGACAGCTGAGGGTCGGGCACCAGTGGAGAGGCATCTCGTTACTGGGGTCTGCTGGTGGTATAAAGGTTGGGCCTGCAGGAGCGGGACAGCATGAGGGGAGTGCTCCCCTTGCAGGCATATGGCACAGGAGTCTGCGCAAGTGGATCAGGGCACTGCATTAGTGTGTTTTTGGCTTAAAAAAATGAGAGGGTACGGATGACCCTAGCCATTTTCAGACAAACGGGGTTGTTTTTGTGTTGAATGGTGGTGCTGCATGGCTATGCTGGGGGGGATGAGCACATGTGGGCAGATCTGGGGCCTAATGGAGCAGGCCCAGAGCATGGGTACAAAGGGGGCATACCTCGTGGTAGAGGCATTGAGCATGACACAGGAGCAGGTCCACGAGGCCAGGAGTGGGGGCATGTAGCAGGCATGGAGGGTTGGGGGGTTGTATTTGGCACCAAAAGCCATCCATGTAATGTGGAGAACAGCATAGCAGACCAAAAAGGGGATTTTTTTGTGGGAATACAGCAGAAGAGTCGGGAAAGAAGCCATGGTGCAGCCACCATTTTGATTCAGGACACGTGGCAGTGCCATTTTGTACAGGCAATGTGGTGGCCATCATTTATATATGGATACACACATCAGTAATAAAATAACATAATAGGATGGGATCTTTGATTCCCCTTGGGGGAAGGTACGGTGACATTGGAGGGCTAATGTATAGATCAGCATGCTATTGAATAAAGGTGAGAAATATGTTGAAATAAAAAGAACGCAAGGGAGTATGCTGCAATGCTTTCATGATGCCATATTGTGGTCACAGGGGATGGGATCATTTAGGGTGGGTCGAGCATGGAGCCGTGTGGTGGTCAGCAATTTTGATAAAGGCCACGTGGCAGCAGCCATTTCTGGTTGGGGGGTTAATGAGAATGCAGCAATAAGGCTGAGCCAGCACAGGGGTACCAGAACTGCTTAATTGGTGAAATAATGCTAAGATATGGGCCAGCTGTTGTTAAGATATTATCACCTGCAACATTACAGGAATCCTGGGGGGGCGAGGGTACTAACGTAGCTTGGGAAAATACCCAGAGCTAAAATGGACAGCAGGAACTACTTGCTCTCTCCAGGAAGAGGGCTTACACTTGAAAGCATCCTGGATAGCTTTCTCTGGTAAAACATGGGTGAGTTAACCTTTCTTCTGGAAGTCTGTTAAAACAAAACCAAGGGGGTGAGTCATAAAGAAATTTACTGTTATAGTTGGTGGCAGACTGCTTAGTCTTCAGACAACCTTTTTAATATAGGATGTTTTTTGGAATTTTAAATTGATGTCGATGTAATTAGGTAAAGCTGATATATCTAGGAGAATTTTAACTGAAAGTCTGATGTATTCATGTGATTTGTTCAATATTTTGATGGAAAGCGCTTTGATGTTTCAAGTTGCTCTATATAAATAAAAAGATTATTATTATTAATTCAGCCGTTCAAGGCAGCTGACGGTGAATTGGGTAAAACCCAAGGCTACATGTTGAATTTGAATAGCTGGGATTTCCCAGTTGCACATAGAGGACCAGGACTAAACCTAGGGGCCATAAAGGGACTGACAAGGCCTACTAACTGCTTCTGTTTTCTTCACTATCCAAGTACTCGATATTCCCCCGCCTCTGTGTGCTGAGGATCCTTGGCCAGTTGAGCTTTAGTTCAAAGGTGGTAATCCCAATTTAAAAAAAACAAATAAAATAAATAAAAAGTGACAATGTCAATATTATATTTTACTTGTATTGTGATACGCAACAATCTGATATTATAGCTATCGTAGGGGTCAGAGGGTAGTCAGGCTTGCCAGTGGCATGATACCACTACCGCTGCCGCAGCCAGGCTCTCAGCCAGGTAAGTCAACAGGACCAACATCAGGAAGGGTGTGATGGCTAACCAGAAAGTTTGGGTTTGCTCCAGCATAGGTTTGGGGAAGTCCAGTTATATAGAGATCACTTACTGGTGCTGTTGCAGGTACTGGATTTATCCCCCACCTGGAAGGTTGGCGCCCAGGTCAATCATTTTGGGAAGTGATGGGCTGATGTTGCAGCCAATTAAACTTACAGTTGGGGGGGTCTAAGCCAGGTCAGGTACTAGGTAGCTAGGGAGAGCAATAGTTTTCATAAGAGGGTTGGTTCAACATAAGCAAAACAGAGAGGAACACTTTAGGGGCTCTGGGCCAGCTGTAGAGGCCGAGGAAGGATGCCATGAGTCCAGCGGCATTGTGGACCAGAAGAGATTGGTATCCAGCACAGAGCATCTCCAACCCCAATCTTTGGGATGCCAGCCCCAACAATATTGGAATGTTTCAGTGACCTGGCCACAGTCCCATGGTATGGCAATGGTTGCTAGTCATGTCAAAGCCTGTGATCTGTCTTTTAGCAGCCAATCTACCAGGCCCAGAAGGATATGTATCCCCTCTATTCCTAGGTTGGAGGGGCTAAGGTGGCTGGGTAATGATGGAGGCCCTGTGGGGCTGAGGTAAGCTGAAGGAGAGATGTGGATGTGGGACAGGTAGGACAGGATGCATTGCCTTTGGTCTTTTGGTAGCTGAATTAGAGGGGATGCCGAAGTACTCATCCTGGAGATGTGGGGGGGCTAGGGAATCTCCACTCCTAGCTGTGGGAGCATGGCAATTTCAACATGAGCACCTTGAGGGTGCAGAGGGGTTACAAATTCTAAATCAGGAAGAGTCTTAATAACTTGAAAAGGATGGTTAGGCTGGAGGGACACAGCCAGGGCACTGTACCAGGGTCCTGGGCAGCCAACACATCAAGGGCCTATGAAGCAGGGTGAGCAAGAGTCCAGGAATTCAGGGGGAAGTACAGGTAGGACAGGGATGAACCAGCATGGAATGAGCAGGTAAGGAGGTTTATAGTGGAGAAGTGGGAAGACGGGCTGGCCCACGCCACAGTAGTGGTATGCCTGGCTGGCATCAGTTGAGTATGCCAAGACAGGGGCTGGCCCAATGTAGTGGCCAGCAGGACAGTAAAAAGAATGGTTGCCGGCTGGTGGAGGGGCAGATTGCCAGGATGGAGGGGAGATGCCCCATCAGAGGGCAGTTGCTGGAAAAGTACTGGGGGTGACACAGCAGAAGGGCACCTCAGCCCAAGAGGCGGTTCTGTTCAGGGCTGTCTTTGTGGTCAGGGTAGCAGGGGCCTTCCAGGTGGGGGAAGGGGGGGCCTCACAGAAAACAGCTGCTGTACAAGCTTTGCAGCACAAGGACATCTGGTAGGGGCCGGATAGTGATCATTGACCTGGCCAGGTCCAAGGCAGACCAAAGGGGGAGGGGGACAAAGGTGTCATTGGTAAGGCAGCTGCACTCCACCAATTGCACAGTGGGGGCTCTGGACACATACATGAGCACCTGAGGGAGGACTGGGTGGCCTTTTTGCTGGCAGGGGGACAGCTCCCAGGTCACCGGTCATCAGGTGGGGGCAGTACTTAAGAGGGCCATGGCTTTCATTGGGGAGGACCCAGGTGAATTTGCCCTGCATTCCTTTAGGAGTGGGGCAGCCACAGAGGCAGCAGAAAAGGGGCTGCAGTGGAAGAGGTAAAGAAGGTTGGGTGCTTGAAGTCCAGCTGCTACAAGAGGTATGTCAGGGTTTATAACAGCGACTCAAGCCACAGAGTCAGCAGAAAAAGGGGCTGCAGTGGAAGAGGCAAAGAAGGTTGGGTGCCGGAAGTATAGCCTGCTATGAGAGGTATGTCAGGGTTTATAACAGTGACTCAAGTCACAGAGGCAGCAGAAAAGGGGCTGCAGTGGAAGAGGTAAAGAAGACTGGGTCCTGGAAGTCCAGCTGCTACAAGATATGTCAGGGTTTATAACAGCGACTCACACTGTTTATCTTGTCTCTACAGCAGGTTCCAAGAAGAAAGTTTGAATAGTGGGGCACTCCTTCATCTATTGGGCAAAAAGGTGGGAGGTCGCCACTTCCAGAGGAGAACACAGTTGTGATACAATGCAATAGTGGTAGAAAGAAAAGAGGGAGTGGGGGGAAGGAAAGGGGGGAGGTGGGAGGATACACGGGCTGGGGACAAGGAACCCAGACGTGGTTAAAGTGTGGAGAGGGATAGGTCCAGGCACCGAATTCAGAAGTGTCCGGGCCTGGATGGCAAAAGCCTGGGTAGGTGGAACAGGCCTGGTTCTGGTCTGGAGGAAGGGGACTGGATTCACAGTGTCCGGGCCCGGAAATGCAAGATGAAGGAACCAGAAGAAGGAAGAGGCCGGAAACAAGAAAATGTAAAAATGAACTATTATGTGGAATTTCAAGTGATAACATTATAAATGTAAATACCCTTTGTGCCAAATAAATATTTCCAATGAGCAACCAAAAGAAAATAAGTGTAGCATCCTTTATTCCTGGGTGAGGTTCACGGGACAATGGGGCTTGTCACTAAAAGGCAGGCCAGGTTGTCTGGTGACCCCTACCAGGAATGAACAAGAAGAGGGATAGGGGAGAGAAGGATCATGAAAAAGGGGGTTGGGGCTAGTGACATCATCCAAGTAGGGAAGGTGTAATATGACAGGCGATGCCAGGGCCCTAGGGATTGACTGGGGGGCAGAGCCACAATGGACCTGAGCAGGGGTGATACAGGGGTATATCAGGCCAGGACAGAGGCAGCATAACCTCTTTTGCTGGGATTTTTCCACCCACCCACCCTTTAAGGAAGGCGTGGGGAAAGGCATGGTTGGCACAAGGTTTGGAGGAGGGCAAGTTGAGTGCCCTAGGGGTCCCGGGGTAGGGGCTGTGAAAAAATGGTTTGCTGTGGGGCAGCAGCTACAGGCCCAGGGGGCTGGGTCATAGTCCCCTGCGGAGGAGGCAACCATGCCCAGGAGAAATGACTAAGAAGGAAAAGAAAGAAAAAGGGGAGGGGGAAGGAAGGGGAGGGGAGGGAGGACACATGGGCTGGGGACAAGGAACCCAGACATGGTTAAAGCAGGGAGGGGGATAGGTCCAGGTACTGGATTTAGAAGTGTCCGGACAGGCAGCAAAACCTCTTTTGCTGGGATTTTCCTACCCATCCACCCTTTAAGGAAGGCACTGGGGAAGGCATGGTTGGCACAAGGATAGGAGGAGGGCAAGTTGAGTGCCCTAGAGGCCCCGGGGTAGGGGCCAGGAAAAAATGGTTTGCTGCGGGGTGGCAGTTACAGGCCCAGGGGGCTGGGTCATAGTCCCCTTGGGAGGGGGCAATGATGCCCAGGAAAAATGACTAAGTAGGGGAAGAAATAAAGAGGGAGTGGGGGGGAAGGGGGGAAGATACAAGGGCTGGGGACAAGGAACCCAGACGTGGTTAAAGCGGGGAGGGGGATAGGTCCAAGCACTGGATTCAGAAGTGTCCGGGCCTGGATGGCAAAAGCCCAGGTAGGTGAAACCGACCTGGTTCTGGTCTGGAGGAAGGAGGCCGGATTCACAGTGTCCGGGCCCGGAAATGCAAGATGGAGGAACCAGAAGGAAGAGGCCGGAAACAAGAAAATGTAAAAATGAACTATTATGTGGAGTTTCAAGTGATAACATTGTGAATGTAAATACCCTTTGTGCCAAATAAATATTTTCAATGAGCAACCAAAAGAAAATAAGCATAGCATCCTTTATTCCTGGATGGGGTTCACAGGACAAACAGTGGTCATACACACAGTTTGCTCAGATTTTGGGCCACTTAAAAACTATGTTTTTCATAAATCACTGACACATCCATCTTAGTTGTGAAACCCATAAGTCTATATTTGTGTGACAAATGTTTTTATTCCATATTATGTTACTAAGTAACAGAAGCTGTCTTACACGTGATAAGAAAAGTTTGTCCAACATAGTCATCAGCACACAGTGTCAAAGATATACATGACACACTCACTGTGGCTACTCTTCTGCTTGATGAAGGTTGTTGAAATCCTTCAGAACCAAGACATAGGCATATTTTAATTTATGAGGCAGCCTCTGTTTAAAAGTGCTCATGTAGTCACTGCACTCCAGCCATCAATTGCTGTACCTCAGCCAAGTTACATAATGTCCTGAGTGTACAGATATCCCATGGTGGAAAATCACAGCCTGAGTATTAAATCAAGAATCCCCAAACTGTACTCTACCAGCCATAAAATCAGTGATAGGTGTGTCAACACTTAGTCCATGAAAGTTGAATCTCTGCAAGACTAGTAGAAGATATTAAGAGGAGGTTCTAGGTCATATGGATTGAGAACACTCCCCTCCACACCGAGTACACCTCCAACCAAATTGTGCATTTTGAAAGAGCTCCTTGAACCTAATACTTCATGAGTGTGGAACATATAAAGAACTCCAGAGCATATCCTCTCTTGCTTCTCGGTGTGATTTGTGGCAAGATAGGCAAGTGCACTTTGTCACATAGGTGACAGTAAAGTAACATCATACAGGACTGTGTTCATCATCCAATGTATTAATAATGGCCATCATGAACTCAGTCACATCCTGTTGGATGTTATCTGCAAATGTTCTGTGACTGTCATATGCACCTAAAACAAGTCGTAATGGTGTGAGATTCTGAATTATATTGTCATGCACTGCACTATCATTGACAATTTTTCTCAATGACTTTGACAATGGTGTGTCATGAGAAGCTTTGATACTTTCTACAAAGTGGAACATATGGAGAAAAGCTTGCGTTGCTGAGTTGGCATAGCAGTTTACTGTACTGCTGTTATCAAACGATGGGACAACAGCAACCCCAAGTGTCTTCCTGTGTGGAGGTGAGTTTGTTTTCATTCAGTGATGTGGGATCTTTCTTAGCAATCTCAGAATTCTATTCATGTCTACTTGCTCACTTTCTCTTCTTCATAGACTTCAACATGCCAGATACAGATTGGTCAATACCAACAGGGACATCTGCCAGAACTAGGCACATGGTGGATTCCCTGCAGGGGGAGGGCCTCAAACAACTGGTACAACAACCCACAAGAGACAGACCTATCCTAGATCTAGTACTGACTAACAGGGAAAGGATCACAGATCTCCAGGTGGAAGGGTCACCTGGGGGCCAGTGACTATCACATGGTATGGTTCAATATAGCTACTAGAACAAAATCGTCCCATTCCAAGGCAAAAATATGGGACTTCAGAGGAGCTGATTTTATAAGATGGCCAACAGAGTTAAGCTAGCCCTATCAAAAAGAAATACAGGTGAGGGGGTACAGGCAAAGTGGGAAAGCATTAAAAATGCAATACTTGAAGCAATATCCTATTGTGTTAGTGAGAAAAGGAAGTGTAAAAGAAGAAGGAAACCACTTTGGTTCTCAAACACAGTAGCGGAAAAGGTCAGAGCCAAAAGGCTGGCCTTCAGGAAATATAAGGGAACGCAGCCGGATGAAGATAGGGAGGCATACCAAACTTCCCTAAGGGAAGCAGGGAAGGCAGTAAGGCAGGCAAAAGCCCAAACCAAGGAAACACTAGCATGAACAGTAAAAGAAGGTGTCAAGGCTTTTTATAGATACATTAGTGAAAGGAGAAAGTCCAGAGGGGGTATTGCTAAAATTAAAGGGGATAAGGGGGCATGTGAGGAGGAGGACCATGTGAAAACATCTATCATAAATAGATACTTCTGCTCAGTATTTACTGAAGAGAAGGTAGGGCAGGGCCCACAGCTCTGCACCATGGACAAAGGGGGGGAAAGAGGTGTGCACTAGTCCCTTCACATAAGAAAGGGTCCTACAAGAGCTAGATAAGCTCAGGGTGGACAAGGCAATGGGACCTGATGGCATACATCCCAGGGAACTAAAGGAGCTAAGGGTGGTACTAGCAGAGCCATTATCAGAACTGTTTAGTGAGTCTCTCAGCACAGGAGAGGTTCCAGAAGACTGGGGAAGGGCTCATGTGATCCTGCTCCACAAGAGTGGTAGCAGGGAGGAGGCAGGGAACTACAGACCAGTCAGTCTTACCTCTGTAGTGGACAAGATTATGGAGACAGTCCTTTAAGGAAAGGATAGCGCAACACCTGGAATCCATAGGAGCACAGGATCCAAGACAGCATGGGTTTACAAAAGGAAGGTCCTGTCAAACTAATCTCATATATTTCTTTGACTGGGTAACCAGAGTGGTGGACAAGGGGGAGCAGTTGATGTTGCCTACCTTGACTTCAGCAAACCTTTCGATACTTTTCCACATAGAAGATTGATTAATAAGCTGGGTAGGCTCAGGGTGGGTCAGACGTTGGTCAACTGGGTGGCAAACTGGTTGACGGGCAGAAAACAGAGAGTGGTGGTAAACGGTATGCAGTCAGAAGAGATGCAAGTCACAAGTGGGATCTGTCCTGGGGCCAGTCCTCTTCAATATCTTTATCAGTGACATTGCAGATGGACTGGAGGGTAAGGTTTGTCTGTTTGCAGATGACACCAAGATCTGTAACAGAGTAGATCATCCAGATGGGGTGGGTGGAATGAGAAGAGATCTGGATAAACTAGCAAAATGGTCAGAAGAGCGACAACTGGGTTTTAATGCAAAGAAGTGCAAAATCATGCCCATAGGGAAGAGAAACCCTCAAGCCACCATTAGCTTGGCAGAAGACACCAGGAGAAGGGACTGCTGTGTGACTGGACTTCTCTACTGGGACTATATTGCCCTCCTTCCCTTCCCTCCACCCTCCCACCCAAAGCTAGTTCTATTTTTATAGGCACAGAATTTGACTGACAATGGGAACTTCCTGTTTGGAAGCAGGAAGTGAGTGATCATAAATCCGCCAAATACCCACCATCCTAGAAGGGCAAGAGTAGATCTCTGGCCCCCTCTAGCTGCTGGAGGTCTGCCTCTGAGCAAGTAAGGGGTCTACTGAGAAATATAGGATATTCTTGTCTCAGAACAGGACAATCAGGAGCTTAAAGGGCACACAGGCAGAAAGTAAGGGGAGAGAGAAAAAAAACAGAGGACAGAGTAAGGATTGCAAACAGTTAAGGGTCCAGAAATAAGACATGAAGGGAGTGGTGCAGTGCAGTGGCTGTGGAGCAGCAGTCTTCCAGGAGACGTTCTGGAGGATGCAGTGTTGTCCCATCTGCAGGCACCTCTCTGGGCTGAGGAAGGAGGTTGCTCATCTCCAGTCTGAGTTGGCCAGGATTTGTGGGACCCCCTCTTCCATCCAGGGACCACCAGTGTCACTGCCGTTGCCTCAGAGGTTGTCAAGAAAGAGGAGCGGTTGGAGCACAGTGGGCTCAGGGAGGGTGAGGGTGGTGGAACAGAGGTGCATCCCTCCAGTTGCACCTCTCCACAATTCCTATGCCATTCTGGAAAAGTGTGATTCCTATATGGAGGCACCCACAGTGGAGACCAAGGAGAATGCTGGGAACCTCCACAAAGGAGACTCACAGGAGGGTGGCAGGGGACCTGGCAGGGGAAAGAAACAACTCCTGGTGGGGGACTCCATTGTTAGGAAGGTAGAACTGGGGGAGGCAGGGAGAAGGAGGAGGTGCCTGCCTGGTGCCATGGCTTGGAGGGACAGGGAGAATCCTCAGGATTGCCGGAGCAGCTGCACAGGGGAGGGAGCTGGATGTCATTGTCCACCTAGGGACAAATGACCTGGCAAAGAAAGGGATTAGAGAAGTGCAGGAAGAGTTTGTGGAATTGGGGAGGGGACTTAGACAAGTAGCATGCATGGTAACCTTCTCGGAGGTGCTGCCCTTCTATGGCGTAGGAGATGCTAGGGTGTTCCACACCATGGGATTCAATCAGTGGTTGAAAAACTGGTGTGAAGCTCAGGGATTTGGCTTCATTGGGGACTGGGGGTCCACCTGGAGTGATGCAAGCCTATACTGGCATGATGGGCTGCATCTGTCCAGGAGTGCAACCAGGATCTTAGGTGATAGGTTTAAATGCTTCATTGGCAAACATTGAAACTAGCCAAGGGGGGAGGCACTGGAAAGGAGCAGGGAAATCCTAGCCCTCCCAAAAAAATCACAGTAGTAAGTGCGGTAAACACCAACATAGAGGTGTCGATAGGGAGAAGGGCAGGGGTAAATGGAGAAAGTGACAAAGACAAGGACAGGGATGGGGCAAAAAGGAGTAAGGCCATCAGGAAATGGAGGGTAATGAGTACCAATGCCCATAGTCTGGGCAACAAGCTCCCTGAGCTGGTGGCCTTGATGGAAGAGGGATGCCTGGATATCGTAGCAGTCACAGAAACATGGTACACAGAGAACCATGACTGGGATATTAACATACCAGGGTACATAACCTACAGGAGAGACAGGCAGGGAAGAAGAGGGGGAGGAGTAGCTCTCTATGTAAAGGAAGGGATAAAAGCAACTGAACAAAAGAGTAAACAGGGAGGAGAGGAGGCACTGTGGGTCACCTTGGAGACTGGAAAGGGCACCACAATCTGCACAGGGGTTGTGTACAGACCCCCATGTCAGGGGGAAGGAATGGACAAGGATATGATAGAAGGCATTCTTAGAATGGCAGAGAAAGGGGAGATACTGTTGATGGGAGACCTGAATATGCCAGATGTTAACTGGAGCACATTTGCTGCAGCCACATCCAAGAGCAGGGCCATTCTTGATGCCCTACAGGTGGCAGACCTCAGACAGCTAGTTTCAGAACCCACTCATGAGGAAGCAATCTTAGACCTCGTACTCTCAAACGGGGGCAGTGAGAGGATCTCAGATCTAGAAGTGGGTTGCCATCTGGGAACAAGTGACCATCAAACAGTGTGGTTCACGTTAAACTCAGCTACAGAGTCAAGCCATACAAAAGTGAGGTTACTGGACTTCAGGAGGGCTGACCATGGCAAGATGGGAGAGTGCCTCAGAAAAGCACTAGCAAACAGGCTAGAAGGAGGTGTGGAGCAACAATGGGGAATCATCAAAACTGCTATCACAGAGGCAACAAGCCTTTGTGTGAAGCAAATAAACAAATCAAAATGAAAGAAAAGGCCACTATGGTTCTTAAAAGAGTTAGCTGTGAAAGTCAGGAAGAAAAAGATAGCATTCCGGAAGTATAAGGAAAGACAGAAGGAGCAGGACAGAGAGCTGTACCAGTTAAGGTAGAAGGAAGCAGGGAAGGAAGTTAGAATAGCAAAGGCCCAAACTGAGGAAAAGATGGCCAACTCGATTAAGAAGGGGGATAAAACCTTTTATAGGTACATCAGTGAGCATAGAAAGAAAAAGGGAGGGATAGTGAGGCTGAATAGAATGAACGGTGGGTGGACAGAGGGGGACAGTGAAAAGCAGGGATACTGAATGAATATTTTGCTCAGTATTCACAAAGAGGAGGAAGTGCCTAATCCAATTAACAGAAGCACTCTTGATAGGGGTCAATCCCAGTCCTTTCACAGAAGAAAGGGCTCTGCAAGAACTCCTAAAACTGAAGGTGGACAAAGCAATGGGTCCTGATGGAATTTACCCAGAATTCTAAAAGAATTAAGGGGAACTAGTGAAACCACTGGCTACTCTTTTAATAAATCATGGGAGGATGGTGGTACCGAGGACTGGAGGAAGGCGGATGTGATTCCCCTTCACAAAAGTGGGACCAAGACAGAGGCAGGAAACTACAGACCTGTCAGTCTGACCTCTGTGGTAGGGAAGGTGATGGAGTCACTTCTGAAGGAAAGAATAGTTGAGTACCTAGAGACCAGTGGGGCACAGGACCCAAGGCAACATGGGTTCACAGTGGGAAGGTCATGTCAGATGAATCTAATAGATTTCTTTGACTGGGTGACCAAAGTAGTAGACCAGGGAGGGGCTGTGGACATGGCCTACCTAGACTTTAGTAAGGCATTTGACACAGTCCCACACAAAAGATTAATAGTCAAATTAACCAGCCTGGGAGTGGGTCCCAGAGTGGTAGCCTGGGTAAAACATTGACTGGACAACAGGACACAGAAGGTAATTGTAAATGGAGTCCGCTCTGAAGAAAGAGGGGTTACTAGTGGGGTACCGCAGGTTCAGTATTGGGTCCAATCCTTTTTAATGTCTTTGTAAGTGACATTGCAGAGGGACTGGAAGGAAAAGTATGCCTCTTTGCAGATGACACAAAGATCTGCAACAGGGTTGATACACAAGGAGGCATGTAACGGATGAGAAGGGACTTGGCAAAGTTGGAGGAATGGTCAGAAGTATGGCAGCTAGGATTCAATGCAAAGAAGTGCAAAATAATGCACTTGGGAAACAAGAACCCAGGGGAAGAATACACAATGGGGGGAGGTAGTAACAACAAAAAGGAAAGGGACCTGGGGTAATCATATCAGATGACCTCAAGGCTGTAGCAAGCAATTGAGAAGGCAGTAGGGAGGGCTGGGGGTATACTGGGATGCATAGGGAGAGCAGCAGAAAACAGGAAGTTGTTATCCCTCTGTACAGACAGTTGGTGAGACCCCATCTGGAGTACTGTATCCAGTTCTGGAGACCCCATCTCCACAAGGACATAGACAGGATAGAGGCAGTCCAGAGGAGGGCAAGTAAAATGGTGCAGGGTCTGCAAGAGAAGCCGTATGAGGAGAGATTAAAGAAGCTTAATATGTATACCCTTGAGGAAAGAAGGGAGAGGGGGGACATGATAGAAACTTTTAAGTACCTCAGTGGAATCAACAAAGTCCAAGCGGGTAGCATCTTTCAGAAAAAGAGACGTGCAAGAACAAGGAGACACAATTTAAAGATAGAGAGGGGATGGTTCAGGGGCAATGTGAGGAAGTATTATTTCACAGAGAGGGTAGTGGATACATGGAACAGCCTTTCTGAGGAGGTTGTGGGGTCTAAAACTATGGGAGAATTCAAGATTGCATGGGACAGACATAAGGCAATTCTTGTGGGGGGTAGGAAGAAATAGGTTGTTGGTTAACTAGGATCTGCGGCCTATCCTGTAGGTAGGGAAATGGGCAGACTAGATGGGCCAAGCGGTCCTTATCTACCGTCAAAGTCTATGTTTCTATAGGCTGGGAGGGGAGTTGCTAGCAGTCACAAGGGAAGAAAGAGACCTGTGCATCATCATCACCAATGACCTGAAATCATCCAAGCAGACCTCTAAAGCATAGGTAAGGCTAGAGGGGTGTTGGGGTGTATTAGTAGGGGTATCACAAGCCGGAAGAGGGAGGCAATAATCCCACTTTACAAGACAGTGGTTAGGCCCCATCTAGAGTACTGTGTGCAGTACTGGAGGCCACATATTCACAAGGACATTAACCAAATTGAGGCAGTCCAGACAAGGGCAACCAAGATGGTGCAGGGACTGCATCAGAAAACATATGAGGACAGGTTAACTGAACTCAGTATGTATACCCTAGAGCAAAGGAGGGAGAGAGGTGATATGATTGAAACATTCAAACACCTTAAGGGCATTAACAAGGTGAAAGAGTCTGGCCCAGTAATGCTTGCACTGGCACTTTAACACAAGCAAATATTTCTCTGTTGAACACATGTAGAATCAGCATTGACAGTACATTCTCAATAAGAAATCTTGCCTGTACCTGCAGAACCATTAACAAACATGCGTAGTGGGACATAGTTCCCACACTTACATTTGTTCTGTTCATGTTGGATTTCATGTCTTACTGCTTCTACCACACCAAGGTAAACAAGAAGCTGCTGTCCATTCAGTTTTTCTTTCAGCTGACTTAGATCCTTATTGCCACAAAAACCATGTTGCATGGCACTTTCCACTTCACTTATCAGTACTACAGGATCATTCATAGGAAGGGGAGCTCCAAGAGTACCCTCTCACTTGGGATCAATGTTGTCCTGTGAATTACCTGCAGTATCCTCTTCAAGCTGTTTCTTAGCTTGATCCAGTTGCTCCTTCTCTAACTCCAATCTCTGAATGTAAGTTTCAGAGTGCTCTGTCTTGAAGGTCTCATATGTCAGGTAGAACTGCTCCTCATAGGTATCACAGTCTCCTTTCAGTGTGCTCTTATCCCTCCATGGCTTGAAAAGAAACAGAAGAGCAAAGTAATAGTGCTCTTTGCTGTCAGTGGTGGAGAGACTCAGCTTATAGTGATCAGTCAGCCATGGTTTTCCTCTCTTAACAAGACAACCATCATATCCTCTGATCTTTTAAATGTGTTGTGTGCTATCAGGTGCTACATCAGTCTTGTAGTTGTACCATTTTGCAACCTCAAACAGAGACATGTTGTCTGTGTCATTGTGCCTGTTGCGGTAGTATGTGTCAATGAGATTACTTTTCAAGATATTCTTTGAAGAAGGTCACTTCAGAGCTAGTTCCTCAATCTCATCATGAGGTTTTAAAACACGCTTATGTTTCTCTTTGTAGTTCACACTGAGAAACTGTACAGCATCAGATTTGCCATACAAGTGTATGCTGATCAAACAATCACTGGCTTCATATGCTCTGCACTCCCTGTGAGACAGTGTCTTCAAATCCAGAGACCACAAATGTGAAGTCAGCAAGCAGCTGGAGGTAGCAATATCCTCCCAAAGCACCTGAAAACTTGTCTGCTCATGTTTTGTAATGTACAAAGTTACGTACCGAACAAGAACAGAAGAGTTATCTGTGACAAACTGCACATCAGTGTTTGCTTGCCACATCAGGAGAAGTGTAGGGTTGTAGTCATTGATGTACACCTCATTCTACTGTCTGGATAACTCATACACTGGTTTAGTGAACATAGCCTAGAGATGGTGACACATTGCTGAGAATGGGTCATTCATGTGTGCTTGCTGACAGACATCTCTAGAGAAACCAAAGTGGCACCTCGTATAACAGTCATTACAACTCTTGACTGGCTGGCGGTAATATTTTCCACAAAGATGCAGCTGGAACATTTGCACCAGTAGGACTATCATACTTGTCAAGAATGAGACAAGTTATGTAATGCTGAATAAAGGTCAGAACTTCAGCAGCTTCATTCTCACCAATACGAGGAGCATCATTGATCCACAACAACATATGGATATGAGATGCCTGATATTCCGTCCTTCAAAAGTAGTGCTCAACTAGTCCAAGAGGTGGATTGTCCTTTGACAAAATGACTGTCAAGATCTCATGGAAATGGTGGTGAAAATATCGAGACACAGATACTGGATTGTGTGAGCACATCTCTCCAAGAGTCATTGAAGAAATGCCATCAACAGCAGTATTGGCCCATTTCAAGAGTTCGATTAACTCATCCCAGCTATACTCAGCACAGCTCAGAGTTACAAATCATGTTGCTGCACCATACTCGTGCAGCATAGTCATGACCTCAGAGTATCTACAATACCAGTATTTACTCCCATATAGACTCGAGAGGATGGAGCTCAAATTCACCTGCAATGTTTCATCCTTCCCTTTCAATTTCTGAAGGAACTCTGCTGATTCCATATAGTGGAGAGTATGCACAATAGATGCAGACAGGATACTAAGCTCACTCTCCCATAGCAGGTGGAACAAATATTAAAGGTTCCTGTGAGATTTGACATCCTTGTTCAGCACTTAGCACCTGGAACATGCACTTCGCAAGCATCCAAATGACCTCCAGTGCCTCGAGGAAACAAATCTGGAAAACACTGTGCTTCCAGTGTTTCCTCCCAGATACTCACAGGAGTACCCTTAACCTGTTGCATCTGGTACAGGTCAATATTGTCACCATCTGGGTCCTTGCCATGTAGAGGGTGAATTGTGTACTGCTCATACACATTTTTATTGGTTGTAACATAAACCTTCTCAATCATTGGCATCCTGATGTCCATCACTTCAAACTGAGTAGTCATGTCATTCAGTTTATTAATGTCAAGGTCTGTATAGAAAGGATTATTGCTCTTCAGATATCACAGAGCAGTCCTCACTTTCTCACCATTGACAACATCTTGCCAGATTACCTTAGACTGCGTGAGGACACCATTTACAAGAATGACCATACTGTTCTCCTTTGAGATTGCCTCCACATGCTCTTTCAAAGGAAATGGCAAATACATGATGGAGTCCTTTAGAGAATTTACAAGCTCTTTTTGTGGCACTTTCTGTGTCCTTGTATTCAAGCACAGAATAGTCAGGAACGGTTTCATTGTTTGTATGATAATCCATTGAATCTTAAGAGCAATCTCATAAGGTGTCACATCTGCCTCCATATTATTCAACACAGACCTTGGGAGGCAGTGTGTTATGTTTCACCTTAATAAATCAGTACTGAAACATGATAACCTTTAGGTATACAGTAGATCAAAGTCATGCTTTAGTAGCAGAAAAGCCAACAATTGTGCCCACGTCATTCATAGACTGTATCATTTCTAGATCAAAAATAACAGACTGTTCTCTATAAAGTAATCTGTGACATGAGACACAGACAGAGTCAAATTTCTTCTCTCTCGTTGTCAACTCAAACTGAGCAATGGGTTTTCCAAATGCTTTAATGATGTCTGATTCTCTGAGAGAGACACTGCACAATTTACTGGAGGAAATTTCATCAGAGACCGCATCACTAAATTTACTGTTGCATTGTAAATCTCTGATAATAGCTTTAGCACCATGCATATCATCTCTTTGCAATGACTCAAGTTGTGTATACAGCGACACAGCTCTTCTGACTTGGTAGATTTTAAGCACAATGTTGAGCATCACAGGGTTGTGCACAGCAGCCATTTGCATGTGATGAGACACACTGTTACACACTCCACTGTCCAAGCATGCCAAGAAATGCCCCAACAGACTTTTATATGGTTGAATATCACAGTGGTCAATAGTGTGGAACAATCTGTATCTCTGTGCTGTCTTAGTACTAACAAAGACGTTCACAAATTCAACAATAGCATTAAATGATGCTTGCCTAACATTGCATGTCTCATCACATGACTGTGACACACATGAACTTATGTGTTCTCCAGGTGTTGAGAGAGTGTCATCTTCTAACTCAGTTTGTTCCTCACTGTCACACACAGTCAACACATTGCACGCTTTACAACCTTCATCAACAGAAACAGTAATGTCTTTTTTTAGTGCATGGTATGTCTCCTCCCAGAAAAATGCTTTATAATGCTGCTTGTGTAGCCTTTGTCCCGAATTCCCCCCTTTTCCCTCACAAAAAGACAGAGACCATTGTTTGTTGTTGTGCTCAGATTAGCAATTAATTTATTTATATACAGTATCATAATTCCATGTTCCATTTCATCATCTTTTATTATTATATCTCTCGCAATTTCATGTATTTCCATCCATATATCAATCTCTGATCATCCCTCTTTTTTCCTCTTCTTGCTCCCCCCAGGTGAAAACCTGGGTGTCTTCTTCTTCTCCTTTTCTGTTAGGTAACAGTGAAAACCGAGACTGCTTTTCTCCTTCAGCTTCTTCCTCTTTTTGTCTTATTCCTTTTTCTTCCCCCTCCTCCTTCCTCCCTTTTCCCCCTTTCTCTGCCATCCACCTTTGGCAGTCCAATAACCATATTATTTTCTGCCATCCACCTTTGGCAGTCCAATAATTGTCCTGCCGGACACATCAATCATCCACCTTTGACAGTCCTACCATACAGTCCCTTTTTGACTGTCTTCCCCTCTTGCTCTATATTGTAGGGTGGGTGAGAGGGATCAAAACTCCAGCAAAAGTGGCTGAATCACTCTTGTGTTGCCCATTATGTACCTCCACTTGCCCCTCCCCTTCCTGTTGCTTGGCCATTGTTCTATCCCCTGGCCCTCCCCTTCCTTCCCCTGCCCCTGCTGAGCACACCATCTTGATGAAAAGGGAAGGGGTGCACCAGGACAACCTGGTCTGCCCTTTAAAGGGCAAACTCCATTGTCCCAGATGCCCCCCTTTTCCTTCACAAAAAGACAGAGACCATTGTTTGTTGTTGTGCTCAGATTGGCAATTAATTTATTTATATATCATAATTCCATGTTCCATTTCATCATCTTTTATTATTCTATCTCTCACAATTTCATTTATTTCCATCCATATATCAATCTCTGATCATCCCTCTTTCTTCCTCTTTTTGCTCCCCCCAGGTGAAAACCTGGGTGCCTTCTTCTTCTTCTTCTTCTTCTCCTTTTCTGTTAGGTAACAGTAAAAACCGAGACCACTTTTCTCCTTCAGCTTCTTCCTCTTTTCGTCTTATTCCTTTTTCTTCCTCCCTCCCCTCCTTCCCTCCCTCTTTCCTCATTAGCCGGTCTCCAGCTTGCGTTGGATGACTGGCTTTCCCCTCACTTAGGGTATTGTTCCCCCATACCTCAGGGAACCTCCTTCCCAGTCCTTCTTTTTTTTTTTTTACTCCATTTTTTGTATGCCTCCTCCATGCTTCTATAAAACCCATCATTTCTGTATTAAACATATCTATGGCTAGATCTGACAGATGCATGCCATCCAACCTGTAGAAATCTTCTACTCACTCTTCCACACCCCGCAGTATTACCTGCCCTCCCATTTTCCTTATCAGTGTCCCTACCCTTCTGTTCATCTTTCTCCTTGCCCTGTCCATAGCTCTATGGCTGTGCTCATGTCTCCAAACCCTCCTTGGTATCATATCCGAGCAGACAAGGCATACCCTAGGCCATCATTGTTGTATTGTCTCTTAGTCCCTTTTTACCTGCATGTATGTGTCCACCCATCGCTTAACCCCAAGGTCATTACCCCCTAAATGTATAATAATTAAGTCTGGAATGGGTCACTGCTCCTTCAGCTGTTTCAGGGTAGGAAGCAGTTGTGCCCATCTCATCCCCCAGATGCTGCACCACACCAATCTACATTGTTTCACATCTTGGTAAAGCTGCTTTCCCCCAGCCTTTTTCTCAGCTCTCCTTTCTGCCCAATAAATATAAGAGTGGCCGCAAATCCAGACTTCTGTGATCCTCCCTGTTCCTATAGGGTTTAAACAAAATAAATGTCTTATATATGGTCTTAGTTTCGTTACCATAATATCACCTCTCCCCATCCCCCCATATGGCTCCAGGTCTGTAACAAAAACACAGGTGATACGTTAGTCTCCACACTGCAGTGTTCAAATGTATCTCTTATAACTGGCTGACTGCCAGTGCCCCTTTTCCAAAATATTATTCACAGTCTCACCTGCCGCTGCCCATTGTGAGGCAGCCCTTATCCATAAGGAGTGGGATGAATAATTAATCGGATCCTCCCCCAGGAATTGCATGTCTTTTCTGAGTAATGCTGTGACTTGATAACTTGTGACCCTTTTTCCATCACCATGCATAAATAATCTCCCCGTCCTATTCCCATGCACTGCGTTGAAAGCTCACAAAGCCTGCACTGGGCAGACTGCACCCTCTACATGTTTCCTTAGTGTTACCATGCAACCCTGTCCCCTTTGATCCATCTTTGACCTCTTAATCAAGATCTGTATCTCCTTCATCCCCCAGCTTATATCTTGCCATTCTAATCCCCCTTCCTTGTCTTCTCTGCCATGGCCAACCACATCACTCACTCTCATGGCCCCTGCAAACATTATAACATAAATCGTGTGAAATAGCTGGGCCTCGGCCTCTGATCTGCATATTGCCGGTAACACATCTTTTAGTTTCACAAGCCACTGTTCCCTTATTGGTCTTCTCTTATCCACCATCCCTTGTTTTAACCTACCCCAGCCCTGCATCATTCTTCTAATGAACATTGATTTTGTCAGGTCCTGCTATCCTTTTAAACTGCAAATAACACTAATCCCTGCCAAATAGACCCCCATTGTGGTGTGGGCTGTTCCTTTTTGCCATTGTCCATGGTGAACTTCCCCAATTGTTCTTCTGTGAGTGGCCTACTTACCTCCATATGGTGTGTTGCCCTGAATGTTTGAAACACTCACCAGGCCCTATCGTAGGCCTTCAGAGTCTGTGGTGCCCATGAACTGTGAAACAGTTCTGCTCCTTCTTGCCAATGTCCCAGATGTTCATTGGTATGGGCATTTTTTGTTCCTCTGCTGTTGGTGCCAGCCTCTGGAAATGATCCAGCTGCAGACGGGAAAGGCCGTCAGCCAGGGTATTGTGTACCCCTTCTATGTATTTCGCTCTGAATGACATGCTCAGCTGCAAGGCCCTTAGCACCAAAAGTCACAAAACTTGCATGACCATTTCTGACCTGGCTCCCCTGTTGTTTAGGACCTCTACCACTGCTCTATTGTCACACCAGAATGTCACTTTCTGATTCCAAAATTCTTCCCCCCAAACCAGGGTGCATGCCCATATGGGCATGATCTCTAGCAATGTTATATCTTTTACCTTACTGTCCTTCACCCAGTCTGATGGCCATGGTTCTGCAAACCATCTGCCCCTCAGATAGCTGCCCATGCCTAGGCCCCCAGCTGCATCTGTGTAAAGATCGAGGTCTGTGTTATACACCCATTCCTCCTGCCAGAAGGAGCAACCATTATATTCCCTGAGGAATTCCTCCCATACTTTAAAATCCTCCTTGACCCCTTTTGTCATGTCTACTCAATGGTGTGGTCTGGTCACTCTGGCTGTAGCCCTTGCTAAAGTTTGGGTGAAAGTCCTTCCTGGTCAAATAGCCCTGCAGGCGAAGGTCAGGTGCCCCAATACCTGTTGTACTTGTTTTAGTTGTACTCTCTCCTGCTGGTATGTACCTGGATCAGCTCCTTCAGTTTTTCCACTTTTTTGTCCAGCAGCCTGAATATTTCCCTTGGAGCATCTATCTCAATACCCAGAAATTCTAGCACCCTGCTGGGCCCCTCTGTTTTTTCCGGTGCCAGTGGAACACAGCACTTGAAATTTTACCAACATTTCTTGAGTCTCCCTTTTCCCACTACCGATAAAAAGGAAATCATCCAAATAGTGAATAACCGTTCTATAGCCAGTTCTTTCTTGAAATATCCACTGCAAACAGGTGCTGAATGCTTCAAATGTTGCACATGCTATAGAACATCCCATGGGCGTGGATTTGTCAAAATAGTACTGTCCCCCAATTTTAAAACCCAAAAGGTCCCAGTCTTCTCTCCTAACTGGCAGCAATCTGAACGCGGATTCAATATCTGTTTTTGCCATCCATGCGTCATCAGTAGCCCAGATTATCTGGACTGCATCTTCTAGTGTTGCATATGTCACTCTACTATATTCTTCTCCGATAAAATCATTCACAGAATCCCCTTCCGGAAAGGATAGGTGGTGAATCACCCTGTATTCTCCTTCCTGTTTTTTGGGGACCAAACCTAGTGGAGAGACCCACATGTTCTGCAATGGGGGGGTATCAAATGGTCATTCTACTCTCCCTGCTGTCTTTTCCTTCTCTATCTTTTGTCTCAACATTTCTTCTCTCCCTTTTACCGAACTCAGGTTGTTTGTCTCTTTCCCTTGTCTGGGGCCATCACACTGCAATGAAAAACCTGTGCAAAAACCTTTTTCAATCATCTCTACCATTTTTCTATTCGGGTATCTGTCCAACCAACCTTTCCATGCCTCTATCCGGATGGGGGTTCTGGCTGCCCTAAATTGCTCTCCAGCTTCTCCCCTTCGCCCCCCCCAGATTCTCCCCTTTCACTCAGTGCTTGGCCTTGCTGGTCAGTGATTCTGACTCCCTCTACTCAGATGCCCCCTACCCCTCCCCCATTCCATACCTGCCCCTTATACCCCTGTCCCTCATGAAAAACTTGTTGACCTGAACCTTGACCCCCAGATCCTTGGGCTCCCTGGACCCATGTTGTTCTGCATCTGCTTGCTGGATGTGTTCACCCGCATTTCGAACATGCTTGCCGAAAACAACGTTGTGGCCCAGAACAAAAGGACCTATTGTAAGCCCAGCAGCACCTGTGGGGCATAGCTCCTTTCCTCCCCCACTCCCCTTCGGGTGTGGACTGATTAGTTACAGTATCTGTCCATAAGTCTAGTTGCTTTGTGTCCCATCTTACATCCCCATATGTCGCCATTCTCTGCCGAAAAAATCCATCGTAGTATATCCACCCCACCCCCACCTTTCACCTTTGCCTGCTTTATTATTAGGGAGTATGTGATGAGTGGGATGCCCAGCTCTGGTTTCTTTTCCAATACAATGGCTGAGAATGTGGAAAAACCTACAAACCACCCATCCCAAGTCTTCCCTTTTGTGAATTTGTCCTCCTCCTTCTTCCCTAACAAAACTACCGCTGCTGCCATTTCACTCTTTCCTATATTCTCTGTCTCTTCATATTTTGCTGCTGCTTCCCAGCTTACTAAAGCGAATATATCCACATACTCCCCTTTCCATATTTTTTCTTTTGTGGCCAGTGGAATATGTTCGCCTACCCTCATCCCAGGGTCACCTATCTCCCTTGTTCCTTTTCCCCTCTTTCTCTGTACCTCCTTCCTTTTCCTTCAGTACCTCTTTTTTTGTCCTAATCTCTGCCAGTGCTGACTCCATTTGCCCTAAACCTCCTGCCTCAAGTGCCGACACAATTTGACTTATATACTCCTTGATACTGTCACCCACTGAGCAGGGTGCGTTACCTGTGTCCTTGTCGCCTGCTGTCTTCCTGGTGCCCCATTATGGTCCCCTGTGGTTGAGGGGGTGGTTGCACCACTAGCAGTTGTGGAAGAACCACTATACTTTGGGGATTCAGTTTGGGTTCCCCTGGAGGGACCACGACTTGGTCTTGGAGAGATACTGGTGGTACTGGGTCAATAGGCTGCAGAGGTACTGGTTCAGCCACCTTGGTGGGTCCCACTGTCAGTGGTTGTACCCTGGTTGGGCTGCTTGCCCTTTCAGCCGGGCCACTTCCCTCTGCCTCCTTTACCTGTCCCTGCTTTCCTTTTCCCCCTGGATCTCTCTGGTTCCTCCTCTTCCACCAGTTCCCACATTTTGTTGGCATTTTCTGCCAATTCAACTATTGCCCTGTAAGCGTCTTCCTTCGAAGGCTTGCTCTTCTTTGGTGCCATGTCCCTCGTTCCTTTCAAACTGTGAAGACAACTGAAGAGAAGAAACAAAATTCCATTATTAACTTATGTCTGCAGCAGTCCTTCACATGGCCAGGCCCTCTTTTAAACAGTCGCCTAATGATTACCAATCATGTCCCTTTTTTTTTTTTTTTTGGCCAACCTCTTCCATTGCAAGTGTTCCACAGGCCCCTTCCAGGTGACCTGTATCACTCTCCCAGTCTCCCCTGCCTTCTCTCCCCTTCATCCCATCCACCACCCGCCAGGCCCCCCTATCTCTTCCACCGCCCCACCCACACGGGCCTCAGGGTGGTCATGGCCTTCACGCACCTCAGGCACCACCTTTTGTGAGCTTCCAGGCCTAAGCCTGTCCCCCCTTGCATGATATCACGTGCCTCTGGCTGTTACCCCCCCTGAGCATGGTCACTCCCCTTCCTGTGCCCGCCCCCCGTGAGCCTCAGGTCGGTTATAGCCCTCGTGAACTTCAGGCGCCACCTTTTGTGTGTTCCCAGGCCTAAAAAAGGCTCTACCCCCTTGCATGCTCTCGCATGCCTCTGACTGTTGCCTCTCTGGGCCTGTTCCTTCGCCCTTTCCTTTTCTCCATTTTTTTTTTGGCTGCACCCCACTGCCTCGCAGCCTAACTCTGGTCCCCTCTCCTTGAGGGCCCCACTTTTTTTAGGCCTACTCCCACTCATGGCTATCATTGCCATGATTCCTGGCCTGTTGGGCTCCTGTCCCCTTGTGTCCCCCCAGCTGCTTTTTAACTCGAGGTCCCTTGGGGCAGTGCCTCCCCCACCCTGTGTGCCCTCACAAGCCCGTGGTTGCATTCCCTTCCTCCTGCAACCTTGCCTGCTTGGGCTGCCCCCCTTCCCAATGCACATTGTCCCTTTGTCCAACGATGTAAGCCTGCTACCAGCTTGCAACCGAGGGAACCTGTGGCTGGACCGCGTGGTCCTGCGGGCATGTGATATCATGCCATTCATTTTTACCATGCTAGTCCATGTACTCTCTTATTCCTAGCCACCAGGCCCCAATTACTGTCCCATTCTCTGCTTGCAGTTCCCCAGTTTCCTCTCCTTCTCCCCATAGCCCCTTATTTGTTATAAATTCCATCCGGGCCTCCCGCTCGTATCACGGCCCCCACGCGGTGTGTGATGTCACCCCACATAGCCGCCTGCATCCATCCCTTGCTCTTCTTTCTGCGCTAGGCCTCTTTCTCAGGCCTACCAAGGCACTGCTGCTTCCTCGGTCCACTAACCACTCTCCCCCTCAGCTCTCCCCCTATAACCACCAGGCCGTTGCAGGCTGCATGCTACGTCTTCCCGGCTGAAAAGAAACCCCCTTTTCAATGCAGTGCTCCTCTCCAGCATCCTGTTCCCCTGCTCTTCATTGCTAGGCCCAAATTGTGCAAACCCAGCTGAATGCACATGATCCACCATCTCTATCATGCCTCCCTTGGCCTCCTTTGTCCTGTACAAAAGTACTTCTCAGCTGCCCCTTCCAAAGCTTCCCTTTTTCTCCACAAAAACCTCATTAAAGCTGTGCTCTTAATATTCAGTGCCAACAAGACCATGGCTGGCTAATATATGAGAAAAGCTTTTTTTTTTTTTAACCACAACCCTCAACTATCTCGGCACCATGCCTTAGCCACTGTGCCACAGGAAACATCCACTACCCCCTTTCAGCTCAGCCCCCTTTTTTCCTTTCTTCAACTTTGTTCCCCAAATGCTTCATTAACGCTGCAGTATGTATAACTCAACAAACTGCTGCCTATCCCAGTTAAGATTCAGTTTTTCTGCTCAACAGCAAACACTTTGCTATCACTTTAGTGTGCAAATCACGCTCAACTATGAATATACAATTTAAAGTCAGTTTCCACTGTATCACTTAAACTCTGCTTCCCAAAAACTTTGCTTTGCTTACTATCCTTTCCAATACTATATATATTATTTTTACATGTATTTATTTATATATATATTCCTTTCTCTCTTTTTTAAACCCAACCTTTCATCCATATTATTTGTTTGTTTCTTACCTCCTTATCTTGTCGCACAAACTTTCCAATTAATCTGCCAATTCGACGTGCTGCATTTTCAAGTAGCTCAAATCAAAACTCCAGCAAAAGTGGCTGAACCACTCTTGTGTTGCCCATTATGTACCTCCACTTGCCCCTTCCTTTCCTGTTGCTTGACTATTGTTCTATCCCCTGGCCCTCCCCTTCCTTCCCCCCTTCCCTTCTGAGCACACCATCTTGATGAAAAGAGAAGGGGTGCACCAGGACAACCTGGTCTGCCCCTTAAAGGGCAAACTCCATTGTCCTTTGAAAATTTCACAAAAGTTATCTCTGGTCAGATTTTGAACCTTTTGCAATCTCATGTGCGCAGAGTGAACAACATTGCTGAAATGTTCAGTCTGTTGCATCATTTATCTCCACAGATGCGCAAGGACAGCAAGTGCCATGTTCACAAAAGTGTAAACTCTGAGACATAGTTTCATTAAGACAAGCTGGCTCTTAAGTCTCTTGCCTTCACATCTCATAATAGCAATAATTATCTGATCAACTTTTGCCTTTCTGGCTAAGTTTAAGAAATACCTTACCTTGCTTAGATGGAAAGTGACAACAGAAGTATGTTTCTGTTTCTGTGCTGCTTTGTTTATACCTGCAACAACAGCAGCTTTCATCTGTGACTTGCTACTCACCACATCTTTAGCAGCAATGCATTTTCTGGTTGCTAATGTGCAACTACTTGAGACACACTTCTTCTGACTAACAGGCAAAACAGGCACACAAAAGGTACACTGCTCTTATGCTGTGTAGGGAGACTCTTACTATGTTTAGTACCCTTCAGCAACACCACACTACTATGGTACCTATCTCTTCTACCCCTGCTTGCTTGTCTAGTTTTGATTGGCATGTCTGAAATTCAAATCAACAGGTGACAGCATAAAACAATTGACAATATTACACACCTGCAAAAAAAAAAAGAAACAAGCACAGAATTAGTAGCCTAAAACAAATTTTGTGTTTTCATTATTCAGTCAAAGTGCCAGTCTTTCCAAACTCCAACCCTCATTCATGCCTACAAGAGTTTCTCAAAAGCACATACTATTGACATGAAACAAAAACTATTTCCACATTTGTTCCATGCATATTTATTAGACTTCCACAAAACCACAAGTTGTATTGTTAAAAGTCAGACTACTTCAGAACGTTCCTATTCATTTCCATGAAAGTTACACAGACAAAAACTGTTTTTTAAAAAAATTGTTTGCACTTGTCAAATTAGTCATTCATTTATATGATTTTTTGCTGCAAAACACACTGATTTTGAGAAACTAACAGTTATTATGAGCTTTACCATTCATTTTCTATCACAGTTTCATGAAACTACATTCTAGTTTCGTGAAAGTTAGTTTGTTTTAGAGGTTAACCCATTCAGATGTACAAGTTCTTGAAAACAGACAGTAATTTCATGAAATAACCAGTATTTGTGCACTGTCCCCATTCATTTCTATCTCTGCATCCAGGAAGCACAGAAGGCTTTCGTGAAAGTAGCAGTGCTTTCGAGCTGTCCCTATTCCCTAGTATGGCTCTTGCACAAAAATACACAACATTTTCTCTAAAGTAGCACATTTTCCAAGCTTTTTAATAAATGTTAATGGGAGCTGGAAAAAAGTTACTCTGTTTTTGTGAGATTCACACATTCAATTTATCACTTTCTCGAAAAGAAGAAATAACTTCACGAAAGTTCCAGTACTTTTCAGCTATCACTATTTATTTCTATATGAGTACCATGAAAGCACACAAGATTTCATGAAAGTGCTAGTGTTTTTGAATTTTACACATTAATTTCCATACCTTTTGCTCAAAAACACACAGGCCTGGATATTCAAACTGCGCCCAAAAAGTGTGCAACAGCAGGAGCAAGCGTAAGTCCACTGCGCCCATGCGCAAGAAGTGCGATATTCAAAAACTGCACAGGTCAAGATGTGCCTGTGGCACATGACTGAATATTGCACAACCTGCACTATAGTGCAACCAGGGACGTGCAGTTGTGCAGTTCAGATGCACCATAGCGCAACCAGGGGTGCTCAGTGGAGCAGTCCAGATGCACCACAGCGCAACCAGGGATGCCCCATGGAGCAGGGCAGCAATGTAACAGCACAACCAGGGATGCACAGGGACAGGATGCAGGGGCCCACCACCCATGCCACAGATGGGCAGAGGAGCACACAGCAGAACAGACATCGCCACCCACACCCCATGCACTGCACAACTGGTGGAGAGCCGGAAGAACCACCGGCCCATGGATACCAGCAACCAACCCACAGCCGGGGCATGGTGTCTCAGCACACCCCCTGGCAAGCTGTGACCAGCACACAAGGAGGGCTGACCACCTCATGCCACACCATCCCACCAATGCAGAGCACACCCAGCACCATGATCCTCATACACCCTGCCCAGGAGTAGCGCCCAGCAGTGCAGGACACCCCATGCATGCCACCACCCCCACTGTGACAATGCAACCCTGTGCACCATGGAGCCATGCAAGGCAGCCCCACCATGAGCACCCTGCAGTGGGTGGCAGCAGACAGCGATGCAACAACTGCATACACAGTGCCACCCTGCACGTCCCCGCAAGGTACAGCTGAGAGACCGACCATGCTTCAGCACATGAGGTACCCCACATGCAACAGGGCATGCCTCGGACCCCACCACCAGTGGTACAGCACCCTGCACACCCTCCCGAGGACACATCCCATCCCAGCACTGGCCACAACAGCCAGCACAGACACACACACAGTGTTGCATGGAAGCATGCACCACACAGTATGCAACACAGTGCATGGACAAACACCCACCCATACCCAAGGGCACACCAACACAGGGACACAGTAGCGGGTCAACCAAGCCACTGGCATGTGGCCACGGCAGCCATGTACACACAGCCAGCACCCCTACATGGCACAGGTGTGCCAGCCACCCTGCGCAAGTATCATGAAGCTGTATGCCACCAGCATGCGGCCGGAGCACAAGTGACAGACAGTGGAGCACATCCCCTGCAACAGACACAAGTGACAGCATGCAGGTGGGACAACAACAGCGGAGGCCACAGTGCCACCTGAGGCAGACATGCACCATACCAGTGACAGGAGGCAACCCAGCATTGTGCTGGGTACAGTGGTTGTCCAGCATGGACAGCCACCACTGACATGCCACCAGACCATGCAGATCACAGACATGCAAGGGTGTCAGCTGCACAGGCCATGGACGGTCTGACAGAGGCACCGTGGACACAGTGCATGCACTGTGGACCACTGCACACAGTCATCCAGTGCACAGGGAACAACACACAAACCATAGACAGTAACTGATAGCTACACCCACACCATAGGTGCTTCCCCTACGGACACACACACGCCCATGCCTGCCCCACCCCAATGCCATGCACACCACTGCAGCTGAGCACCTGTAGCCCGCTGCAAATCAGAGACCAGTAGGCATAACAGAACAAATGTATTTTTTCAAGGTACAAAAAACTATATACAGCTATATACATAAGGGGGTGAGGGCCACATACCAGGTGGGGGTGGGTAAGGGGCAGGGGTGAACAAATGGAGAGAGGGAAGAAGGAGTGTGAAGGTGGGTCCAGGGGGTAGGGTGTATCTTGGGGCATGGAGGGCTTAGTGGCCACTCCGCTCCTCGCTCCTGTGGCACCTCCTGGTTCGCCGCCTCTGGACACCATGCTGGTCCAACCTCTGGAATACCTCCAATGATGCCCTCACAATTTGGAGGAGCTCCTGCACAGCCCTCTCCAGCCGCATCAGCTGCCATCCACCTAGGACAAGGAAGCAGAGTCAATAAGTGTGAATGTCCATCCCTCTGCAGCCCACCCATTGTGCATGGCATACAGCCGTGGGACATGCCCCTGTGATGGTGTGCTACCACCCACAGTGATCGTGTCCACATGACCTGCCTACCCAGGCACACACAGACATGTGGACTGCTGCACACACCCACTGTCCAAGTCCCACACAGCACACCGTGGCTGTACAGTGACATGGCTATGCAGTGCGAAGGCAGTGGCACAGCCATGTACCTGGTGCACGCATGGACCACCATTGACACACTCCCAGACATGCAGTGCCACTTGACAGTGCTGACTGTAGCAAGTTGCGTGCATGGCAGTGGTGTCAATGGATGGTGGCCATGCCCCGCTGCCCGCCCTGTTACACAGCATGCAATAGTAATCACCATCATCAGGCTGGTCCCTGCACCTGTCTTGTCTGGCAGCCCTCCCAGCCTGCTATTCATCTTGGTGCAGCCTCCTCTCCCTCACCCGGCGGTGCTCCTCTGGGCCTAGGGTGCAAACATGGAGAGAGGAACATCGGTACAATCCGGCAGCAAAGTCCCCCTGCCCCCGTGTGTGTGCAATCTCACACAGCCATACCCATCCTCCTCCACCCCGATACCACCACCACGGCCAGCACTGGATGGCCCCCCCATGTGCTGGACATATGCCACCGTGATACCTGTAGGGACGTTAACAGTGTAGGGATGGGGCACCTACCTGGCCATGGCACCATGCCCCTCCTGGCAAGTGCCCCCAGATGGGCAAGCCTGAATGGGTCCCACTGCTGCAGGTCACCGTAGTGGTGCCTGCACTGCTCCACCATTCTCTCCAGTCCTGTGGCCTCCTCCAGGGCCACCTCCTCCCACACTGCACTCCTGGCCCTGTCCAACGGTGCCTCCCTAAATAGGGCAGTGGCATAGGGCCCCACCAACTGGACCAGGTTGGCCAGTTCAAGTTGGCTCCAGCTGGGTGCCCTTCTCCTTGCCATCCTGTACAGTTTTGGTATCAAAATGGCGCTCTATAGCACAAGTTCACCACGTGCGGATACTGCGCGGTACTGCGCTGTCATTCCCCATCGCGTTGTCACCGAACAGTGTAATAGAGGTGCACCCATGCAGTGGCATGGTGCCTAGGGGGCAAAGGTTGGCACAGGGTCAGGGGTCTCTTGTGCACGGACCGCCACAGTGCGATTGGTACTCACCACATGTAGCGCGGTAGGGCACCTGTGTGCCACTTCCTGTAGTGGTCTACCATGCTGTGGCCCCAGTACTTCTACAGCACCCCAGTGCCAGAGTGCCATACATGTGAACAGCACAGTAGTGCCACTGGCACAATGGTGGCCATGCCCTGCATTGCCTCCCGTGCACAGCATGTCAGCAGCATGGCAGGCATCGGCATCATCACCCTGGGCATGCGCCATTTGGTGTCTACTGCGCATATCACAGAAATGCGCCCTTGCCTGAGCACATTCAACACAATTGCGCAACGCGCAACAGCGCGATATTCAGCTGGCATATGCAAATCAGCTAATCAGCCATTCAATGGTGCAGATACAGCATTTGCATCCACTTATAATTGTGCCTCGACTCATTTGCATGCATTGGGCTATAAAAATGTGACATTGGGCTGCAGTGGCCATAGTCTGTTATTGCAGTCTATTGTGGTGAGTTGCATGCTGTTTGGGAGTGCGGACTGTGGTGTGTGGGACATGCATGGGACTGCACAGTCACAGGTAACACCTGTCATCCTCACAGGATGAAGAATGAGCGATAGTGAGGTGGAGGAAGAGGAACAGAGACGTGGGAGGAAGAGGAGGCCTAACTTCACAAAGGCAGAAACAGATGCCCTGTTTGAGGCCTACCTCGACCAGGAACTGCTGCTCAGTGGACAGCGGGGAACACCACAGGCCCATGCTGCTGCATGGGAAGAGGTGGCGCATGCCATCAACCTGCATGGCAACCACCAGCGGTCCACGCAGGAGTGCAAAAAGAAGATGGGCACGGACAGACGTAAGATTAAGGACAAGGTGGCTGCCATCAGGGCAGCATGGGCTGCGACTGGTGGGGGACAGCCAGCCGTGCAACATCTGACCCCACGAGAAGAGCGGGTTGCTGGCAGCATGCGGCGTTGTGCCATTGAGGGTGTTCCAGGTGGTGGATTCCAGATGGGTGGCAGCCCATCACTTCATGGTAGATCCTGGTCTGTCAATGGGGGGGACAGGTTAGGGCAGACACATTAATGCTACTGTGTTCACTTACAGCTCCTAAGCATCTACATGGGTCAGCGGTGGTGGGCTTGTCCACTGAGGGTGATACCATGGACATAGAGGAGGGCCCATCCACCTCCACAGGCATCCAAGGGTCAGAGTGACAGCCTGGCTGTCCAGACTGATGTTGGTGGAGCAGGTGCGGAGGAGGCCCTGCCCATGTCCCAGCATGCCAGCGTCCATGGATGCCAGCATGCTGAGACTCGGACTGGTGCTGGATCCATCACTGATGATGATGGAGCTCACTTCATGGACAGTGATACATGTGGGCTGCAGGATGGCCACACAGCAGGTGACATCACGGGCATGGCCATGGGTGGTGCCGCCATGGAGGCTTGCGTGACATCACAGTCCCAGCCTGTGCCTGTCTGCACCAGTGGGGCAGCACTGATGTGTGTCCAGGACAGTGGGGCTGTTGTGGCCACTGCAACAGCACTGTTGAGCCCTGGAGAGTGGCAGCTGGAGGGGCAGTGTCAGCAGTCGGCCAATGGCCATGGGGGTACAGTGTCAGAGGGCGGCATCAGTGCACCGCCTGTGGACATGCCCAGGCCTGGCCCTGGTGTGCAGCATCCACCCTCAATGGGTGCTGCCCATCAGGGCCGTGAACACTGTGAGGGACAGCATGCTGATCAGGCAGATGACCTCTTAGAAGAGCACACCAACATACTCCAAGAATCAGTCGATCAGCAGTTGCGGCTTCTGACGGCGGTGGATGCACTCAGTGTGGCTCTGCACCAGGCAGAGGAGCGGTGCAGCAGAGACACCACTCTGCTCCTGGCAGGGATGGACCTTATGCAGGAGGATGTGACCGCTGCCATTGACAGACTGACACAGACAATCACAGCTGCCATGGCCACAGTGGGCACACAGTTATTTGCCCATGCGTCGCAGATACCGCGCAGTGCAATGTCCACCCCCCATTCCTGGCATCATGCAACACCCTCCTTGTCGACACTGGGTTCAGCTGTGGGCATCCCGAGCACGCCTGGTGCAGGCATGTTCGGTGTGCTGCAGACGCCTGCACGAGCACGGTCGCGTTCACGCAGTGGAACCCCTTGGGGACCGTCGGTGCCACCCCATGAGGCCATTGGTCAGCCTGTCACTGCTGGTGGGTCTCAGTGGGGCCACCCACACATCCGTGGTGGCCGTGGCACTGTAGCGCATGACTGACCTGTCTCCCACCACAGCTACTGTCTGATGCTGCCCTGTGTGCATTGTGTTGTTCAATGTGCAATGCACAGGTGGGGTATCTGGCCCTGCACACACACACACACACACACATACACACGCTCCATCTGCACACCTTCCCAGCTGCTGTCCACTATGGCGTGTGCATGATGATGCCTGCGTCGCGCTGTCCGCCACTGTGCAATGGTGCCCAGCATCTGACTTACGCACAATGACAGGCACTGGGCGTGGTGGTCTGTGGACATGTGTGTGGCTAGGGGTGGCGGTTGGGGTTGACGTGCCTCCTACCCTTTGTGCATGTCTTGTGGGGTGTGTGTGTGTGACCACGTGCCGTGCTAGACCTTGCCCATCCCTGATGGCGTGTGTGGTTCCATGCTCGGCCAGTTCCCTTAATGACATGCACCCCTGGGGTTTGTCCATGCGTGTTTGTGGATTGTGCCCTTGCCACTGGTGATTGCACATGGCCCCATGACTTACCTGGGTTGGTTAAAGTGCTCCTCTGTGATGGCGTCCCGGTGCAGCTGTGCCATCTGGATCAGTCGGGGGTCCCTTTGACCAATGGGGGGCTGCCCATCACCATCTTCACCAGCGTCCTCATCGTTCCCATTGCTGTGCCCCTCTTCGACCTGAACTGCTATCCCACAGTCGTTAGCCATATTGTGCAGGGTGCAACAGGCCAGGAATAGCCTGCAGGCCTTTGAGGGGCTGTACTGTAGGGAACCGCCAGACGTCTCCAGGCAATGGAAACATGCCTTCAGCATCCCGAACACCCGCTCAACGACATTGCGTGTGGTGGCGTGTGCCTCATTGTAGCATTGCTGCGATGGGGTCCACGGGCCGCCGGTATGGTGTGAACAGCCAGGGACAAAGTGGGTATCCACTGTCACCTGTGTGTAGAGGGTGGATGTTAATTTGGTGATCAGCGTCGCCCTGCCATGGGCCATCTAGGCCAATACCCATGTCATCTCTCACTATGCCCCTCCCAAGATCCATGTCTTTTTGCGTGATTTGCATACTCACCCACTAGGTGGCCAGTGAGGATGTCCCCACTCTCGAACCTGTGGCACAGTGTGGACTGGTGCCAGATGAAGGCATCATGTGCTCCCCCAGGGTGCATGGCACAGACATTGATTATGTGCCCCCTGGCATCGTACACCACCTGGCAGTTGATGCTTGCATACCCCTTCTGATTCATGTATACGGCCGCTTCGGGGCCAGGTGGCATGCGGATGGCCACATGGATGCAGTCTATTGCCCTGAGCATGCCAGGCATACGTGCTACCCTGTGGAACTCCTGTATGTTTGCTGTGCGCTCTGCCGGTGTGCTTGGGAAATGGATGTACTCCGCAGCATGTGGCAGCAGTGTGCTGAGGAATTGGGTGAGGAGACGTGATGCGGCAGACTGGGTTATGCCTGTCGTGTCCCCTGTTGGTATCTGGAAGGTACCCGTGGCGAGCAGGCACATGACAGCTGTCACTTTGGTCTCCACTGACAGAGCATGGCTCCATCGTGTGGGTGCCTGCATCACATCACTGCACAGCTCACAGAGCCACCTCAGGATCACCCGGTTCAGGCAGTACCAGTCCACGATCTCAGTATTAGTGTACAGCTCAAAGCTGGTGCTGGCTCGGTACTGCCTGTTGTGGGCATACCGCCGACGGGCCCTTCCACAGCCATGCCCCCCTGCTGCCTGCCTTCTCACCCCCCTCATAACTGCCTCCTTCTGGATGGTGACACTGGCCATGTCCCTGGCTTGTGTAACCCCCCCGGCAGCTGTTTCTCTGTTGCCCCTGCTGTCCTTGCTGCTATTCCCCTGGCACTGGGAACACCTCCCTGTAGTGGCTGTACTGCCCCTCTGTGCCCTCAGTGCTGTGTGGCACTTCCCCCTTTTATTCTGCACTGTGGCACAGGCTCCCCACACCTTCCCTGTTCCTGGTGGTTCCAGGTGCTCTGTCCTGCTCCTGCCCTGTTCTGCTCCCAGTTTCTGTGTGCCTGTGTGGCTGCCTGTAGTTCAGCAACATGTGGCTTCCCTGTAGCGTTCTTGCACCTCTCTCTTGTTTCTTTTTATTTTGGATCATTTCCGCTATCGCGCAACTTCCGCTTGCTCCCCTATTGCGCATGGCGCATGTTGTTGAACATCGCACTGTGCCATTTATGCATGGTTCCTCCCCCTTCAAGTTGTGCATGCATTCAATATCATTGTGCTCTTGAGCATTGTGATTTGGGGGGGGGCGCATCTGCCTCCCGCTGAATATCGCAGAATGGCGCATTTTTGGACTTGTGCATGGCGCAACCCTTTGGAATATCTGGGCCACAGTATATTCAAGAAGGTCACAATACTTACTAACTTTTCCATTGCCTTGAACAGGAATTTCACAAAATTGCATGGTTGTTGCATGAAATGTAACCTGTTTTGACCTTTACCTTCTCTATAGTATTGCAATTTCTGGAAAACAGATGGTCTTTTCACGAAAAATAACACTACGCGTGACCTTACCCCATTCAGTTTTTGGCAATTTTGTGAAATTACATACTACTTCCATGACAGTCCTGCTACTTACAAGTTCTTCCTATCAATAACATAACGCAACTTTCATGAAGATATGGAATATTTTCGTGAAAGTACTCAATACTTTCGCACATGAGACAACCTTTTACCTCATGTTCCCATCATGCATTTGCACCAGGAAGTGGCTCAGATTCACTATAAAAATGCTAGTGACCACATAATGCAACATAAATGAGTCCAAATACTCACAACAGCATGTCATGCACAAGAAACCACAATAATTGACCATATTCTTAAGCAGTTTTGCAGAAATCTAAGAAAATGAAAAACTAAAGCCCACTAAAGGCAGTCATGTTTTTTATTTTTGAAAAAATGTCCACACCACAGTTCTGACCAAGTACAACTTGAATAGTCCATGACTGATATATTTGCACAACAAATGACACTGTGACTCTTGTATAAAGTATGCATATTTTGAAAAAGTAATTTGAGCCAAAATAGGAATACCTAGGAGACAGCCAATCAGACATCAAGTTTTGTGAACAGCCATCACAGATAAACCATCCCTTCAAAACCTGAGAGAAAAGTCAGCAGCCACAGTAAGTACATAATACAAACACACAAAATTGCTGGCAGAAAAAGGCCTCCAGGTCTATCAAGGTTGCCCAATGGTATACAAAACCTTTTTAAAAAACAAAACAAAAAAAATATTATTTTGTCTTCTTTCTTAAACAAAATAGGGTAATCAGAATAGTTTTTAAAGCTGAATCACACAGTACAAGAGATAATATTTTGCCTTACTGAAAATAGCAGTTATCAACAATGTAAGAAAGAGCTAGAAAAACTTCTTACCACCACAAATGCCATTTTAAAAGGGAGGGAAATCACAGTGAGAATGTGTATATATAGACAGTTTATGCTAATGAAAGTAGGACTTTGGCTTGTCTTTTCAAAGCCCCTATTAGAAATCATTAAATTCCCCTCAAAAGATAGAATGTTTTGATTGTGTTCCACCCAATTAGACATAGCAAGCTAGCATCTCAATAGTGTAATATTTTTATTGGCAGACACCTAATCATACTAGCTAATCATGTTTTGTTACACACTGTTGCTAGCTGCCTGATCAGTATTCTGCTAGCTTATTGAAAAGTGCACACTTCGCTAGTCAGAGCTGGTAGGTTACTGAGAGACACAGACTGACTTTTTAGAGTTGTCCCTTTGTTTTTGACAAGACACAGTATGGCAAGAAACTCCAGAACCAATGTGTGGATGGTAGGCAGCAGCATAATTCATAGGGCTGGTGAATTTGCTCAGAGAAGTCACTTTGGGAGTGATTTGCACCTGCCGAAATGCAGAGTGCAGTGGTTTGGTAAGGGAGGCATGAGATGGCACCAGCTCATGCCAATTATGCACCAGCTACTGAGCAACCACCCTGTGAGAGACATTCTGCTGACCAATCTTGGAGTTAATGATTTTGGTGACACAAGGTGGATAGATCTAGTGGCTGAAGCTAAATTGGACCTAGTTTCACTGAGAGAGATGTTGCCCACCTGTAAAATTATTTACTCAGACATTACAGAGCAAATGACTTTGCGAGCAGATCAACTTGTGTATTTATTTGACAGAACCAAAAAAAGGCAAATATCCACATTTCAGCATTTTCATGTAATCTTGGGATGCATACCATTCATTACCCCCAAATTAAGTATTTTAAGCATTGGCTGTACCAAACAAATGGTGTGCAATTCTCAGAAGGTGGCAATTGCCTCTTCCTGGGAGACCTACAACATGGCATCCTCTCAGTGCTCTGAAGAACAGTGTGGCTGACAAATCACCACAAGGAAAATGGCTCCTTTAAGAGCCAAATATTGTTGGTCAAAAAATAGAAGGATTATTCACAATAAGCAAAATCACATAAAAACAGACATGATGACTGCTAGTGTGTGCATATGTGTGTGTGTGTGTGTGTGTGTGTGTGTATCTGTGTGAGTCTCCATATGTGTCTGTGTGTGTGTGTGTGTGTGTGTGTGTGTCTTAGTGAGTGTGCTTGTGAGTATGTGTGTGTCTGTGTGCATATGTGTATGTGTGTCTCCATATATATATGTGTGTGTGTATCTGGGAATACACTGGGAATCAGGGAATATCTGTGTGTGTGACACTCAATCTGTGTGTGTGTCGCTATCTCTGTGCATGTCTGTCTGTCTGCCTACCATTTTAAAAGGGAGAATGGCTTACATGTAGCTGTTATCTCATAACTGCCACTCAAAAAAGATGAAGTACCCACCATTTTTAAAGAAAAAAAACATACTATGCAGGTGTTCTGAATGACAGCATGTGTAAATGAGTGACTGTGAGTCAAGAGTACATGGAAAGGGAGTGGTGGGTGGAGATTATATATTGACACTGTACAGTAGTTCCCTAAGTTTTATAATAACAAGAACATATAAAATATGTCACAGTAAATATTATTTTTTTATGCAGCACTGCAAATGTAAACATTTTTTTTTATCTTTTCAAAAAAATGGCTAAGTACTGGGCCAATGATGAGGTGCCTATGTTGGTGGAGGCCATTGGTCTCATAGGCGACCCTAGGATTTTGATGAGGGCAACAAATTAGTCATTGAAAGAAATTTGGAAGGGGTTGGCCAGGTACCTAGGTAAAAAAAAATCTTCTGGAAAAAAAATCAGGAATGTGTAAATACAAGTGGAAGCTGGTCCGGCAGTGCTTCTACAAATTAAAGGCCAGAGGGAAAGTATCCCAACAATATGAGCGATGGAACAACCTGGTCTATCAGTTGTGGGAGCAGACTGGCAAGCCTAAATTTGTAGAAAGAGTCATAGGCCATAAGTAACCTAATACAGTTCCTATAAAATATTATTAAGCAATTGATGTAGTTAGACTATTGTTACTGATTTCCAACCCAGGTAATACTGTTTTTTTCTGTCACACGATTAAGGCTGGTCACTGTTAACATACATATAGCTTTCCTTATGGAATACATGAACAGCATGGGTGTCACATAACAATTAAAGCTCTTCAGTGGTAGCATAAATATACCATCCTTTGTAGATAGATTAACAATGCAGGTGTTATCAAACTGACTTCATACAGCCATTACATATACTCTGTTAAATGTGTAAAACTGTAATATTGCACAGATAAAATGGTAACTCATTCTTTACACTGCTAGCAATTTTATCATTGTTCATGTTATCAGAATGTTTAGCTGCCAAGTAAAGGCACAGTTAAAATTATGCATAGTTATAACAGTATATAGTTTCCTTTAATATGCAGTTTTTTTTCTAAATCTATTTTGTATAACACCAAGAACCCACAACTGATTGGCCAGTTGTCCAGCAAAGCCAGGAATCCATGGAGGAGGGCCCTTGTACTTCAAGAGATGATGTTGTTGCCACCAAATCTTTTAGTAAGTAATAACAGAACTAAAAGTCATATAGAGTATATGTGGATAATGGTACCAGAACATACTGTACATAGTATTTAATTAACAATGATACTGTACAAGCTCCCACTTTTTTAATGTAAGCACGATTATTGTCACAAATATCTAACAACAGTGATTAGAGGTTCAAGTCATGTATAGGAGTCACACCAGAATTGAGCACCTATTATATGGTGGAAGGGCATTGCATGATTAGTACCACACAATGCCCCAAGGTTTAAAAGAAAATGTGGTTGCAGTCACAAATGAGTAACATTAAACATTATTGATTCAATTGCACTCTAGTTTTGTCTTCAGAATGCAACACCTAATGTTTGTTGATAACAGGGTCTTCCCTAAGTGATCCTATTCAAGATCCTGGTGGTTAAAACTAACTCAGCTTGCTCTTATGAAGATGCAACAGCAATGATTAGAGATTCAGTTCAGTTGTGCCTGTCACATCATAATTCAAAATGTGGTGTAACAGGAGGAGAGGGACTACTTGACTGCTACCGTGCAAGGTACAACTGTTAAAAAATAACTGTGCTTGGTGTCACAAAGAAATAAAAGTAATCACTAGTGCTTCAGTTGGACTCTGGGTCTGTCCACAGATCCCAACAACTGCTCTATGTTAGGAGAGAGGGGTAGGGGTGGGGGACATTTCCTGTTTATTACCGTGCACAGTCCCAGTGTTAAACAAGCTCTGGCAGAGCCACTACAACTGTGAATGCATTAACTAGATAAGGTTGTTTCATGGGCTTAAACATAAACATTTATTTATTTATTTAAAAAATATCAGCTTTACAAACCTTTGAGTCAGAGACTCATTTACAAAGGCACCTCATCAAAACTAATACAAAGACAGCACAGTTAACAAGTCCAAAAACAATGGCTCGGAGAGCAGACAGTTATAACAATCATGCACTGGAGATACATGGGTAGCAGTAGATAAACAGATTACATAGTTTAGGCACACAGGCACCACATCAAGAAGACCAAAGCAGTTCAAACAATATACAATAGCTAAAGCAAATAGACAGCAGGAGTCAAAGAGAAGCCCAGAGTGTTCACATGAAGGTTGTTGCATACACTAACTGAATCAAAGTATAGTACATTGAGAAAGGGCATATTTAAGCAATAAGGCATGACAGGGTGTGTATTATCATGTAATAACATCACTCCTGGGGTGGGTTGAAGCACAAGGTGAAGCCGAGTATTTATTTGCACGTATTTATTTGATCCACTGGATCAGCAATATTTGCACAAGCTGTGGCCAGTGCAGATTTTACAGCACTGATCCTGGTCTGGTGAACTGGGTTTTACCCATACCACACTGCATATGGCTTAGTGATATACTGTACAGATGGCTGCAGAGTCTAACCCACTGAAGGTTAAAGTTTCAGAAAACCATTATGCTACAAATATCAAGACTCACTCCCTCCCTCACCCCCAGTCACAATTAATCCTCTACCAAAGTCGTGCTTAAATACTGGTGCCTCTACATCCATGCCACTAAGCTTTTAATGCCAACATGCTTCTTCTGCTGCTGTGAGTTAAACTCTTTATTTAAAAACATTTTGTTGAGAAATTTTTGTTTTAGTATATCCATGGTCAGGAAAAATGAATTTGTAAAGAAACCAAAATCCCCATTTATCAGTTAATTGAATCACAATACAGCATGTTATGAATTTTTCAGATTCTATGTTGAAATCTAGATTTAGTATTTGCTGTATTGGTTCTTGCAAGAACAGATCCAGAAGAAAATGATTTGATACCTTTTAATGGACCAACATAGATGTAACAACAAGAACAAAGTGCTCTAGCTTTTGGACCAATCAGTCCTTTTTCAGAAGCCAAATGGCCATTGTTTAGAAAAAACAATACTTTTAGCAACTAGATCATGCAGAAAAAACAGAAAAAAATCCCCATTGGTTTAAAATACTCATTTGAAAAATACAGATGATGATGTCAGAGAAGTTTAACAGTACCATATTACCTTCAGCCAGGAGGTTCCCAGGGTCAAAGGTGCTTGGTGCAAAACACATACAAAGAATCCTACTGCATATAAATCTAATTGACATAAGATAACCCTGCTGGAGCAGATGACTCTTAAATCAAGCTATGAGTGTCACAGTGTGTATAAGGATATGATTACTAAAAAGCAACCCCCATCCAGATTAAAGAGATATTAAGATTGTCTTAGGACTCCAAGATGTTTCAATGCATGCATTATAGACAAGAAATTACCAGTAAAGTTGTCTTAAAAACATCAGTGCACACTGTATGATGTGAAAAACTTAGCTGAACCTATCATCCAGCTGTACTCTCCAGCTAGATATTATGCCCCATAATTTCAAAAACCTCTAGTATAGTGACATGACTTTATAAATGATAATTTAAATATAAATTGACAGTATTAGTGTCAAACAAAAAACTCTAGTCGAGGACCACAAAAGAATTAAGACCATGTAGCCTGATATGTACTGATGTCAATATACACTGAGAATTTAACAACTTGGTGTTCCAGAGGTGTCTAAGGAATCTGAAAAAGTTATAAAAATGTAATTTTTCTCCTCCTCTTCACACAAACAATACACCCTACCCCACCCCACATCCCCACAATGCGGGGGGTAACTAGCTTTAAGGAGATACTCTCACACACACACACACACACACACACACACACACACACTCTCCTAATTAACCTTTACTCACATCAGTCACTGCAATTGTTCCCCAAAGGAATTCAACTTGTCATGAAATCCTAAGAAAAAGGGCTCATGTATCCTAATACCTACAGAGTAAAAATGTGACACTATTTAACTGTACTCCTATCTGCATAGTATTGTTAGGAGCAAGCTTTCACCAGAACAGAATACCATGTCACACAATGGCACACAACCCTGCAATCAATGCACCATAAGACTTGTGAGCTCATTTTCACCTCGGACTGTGTGGTTACATCACAAAACAGACAATTCAAGGTGCATGGGAGTTATACATGCATATCATGACATGTTGTTTATTTCATTCAGTGCAAAAGATGTCCACAAACAAGTTATGTTGGAGAGACAAGCCAACAGCTCCGCACTGGCTGCAGTGTTTTTTTTTTCTCTGCTATGGCTAAGCAAAACACTGTATCAAGACACTGGCCTGCTGTAGGAGCTATTAGACATTAAACCAAAGGGTATGCTGTGAAGACTAACTTGGAGAAGATGCAATAAAACAAACTTGAATGACATCCCCCAGACGTCATAAAACACCCAGGGAAAATTAGAAAAACTTCTCTAACAGCCTAGGCAGAAACAAAACCCTGGATTGAAGTGAGAACTCAAAACTGGTAGTAATACATATATTCCTGATTTTAACATGAAGTTTTTCTTTAAGAAGATTCAGTATAATATAAACAGTAGCCTAGAACTGCCTTCCTGAGAATGACGTTGGTATATTATTTGGAAAAAGGAAAGGCTAGGTCTCTTGTTATGCAGTGTCCTGTAAAGTATCACACAGACTGCTCTTAGGATGTTGATGTCAAATACTATGAGATGCCATGGGGAACTTGTTATGCAGAAAGTTCCAAGAAGTGTTTAACCCATTCTACTTCTAATAGCTTTCTCAAACTTGAAAAGAAAAATACACTTCATCAAAGACTGTGTTTACAAAGTACTGTGCCCATGATTAAAATAATTTGAACCCCAGCCCCCAAAAAATGTGCCCTCACATGAACATGCATGATTTATCTGTAAAGACAATTAAAAAAATGTATTTCTAAATGCATTAGTAACACCAATGCTTTCAAGGTTATCTGTAAAGACAATTAAAAAATGTATTTCTAAATGCATTAGGAACACCAATGCAAGATTTTGAAACTACTAAAAAGACAAACTATATATATAGATAGAATATGGTAAACAAATATTGTTAATCCCAAAAGCTGAACTTTGTTTTTAGTATATAAATGTTTACGAAATACCTGAAAGCTGTCTATTTTCCTTAGTTTTTAGACACTTCTTAGTCTTTCCTTTTGAGACACCAGGTGACTCTGATAATCATTTGCTCCAAGGGTTTTTAAGTCAGTTTGAAGGCATTTTAAGTATCTTCTGTTCTAGTCCTTAGCAAAATACAGGGAACTCCACAGAATTGTTCTGTTCCTTGGTCCACATCCCAAACATGTAAGTCTTCTTTCAGGATAATCGATCCATCTCATGCCCCTCACACATGAATAAAAAAAAAGGTGGGATGGACCTTTTCGAGCATCTTGGATGGAGGTGGGGTGGACCTTACTTCCCCCCAAAAAACAACACTGCCTCCCACCACTCAGGTTCCAGTTCTTATACCACCCATTTAAGAAAGAAAATAGTACCCTGCAACCATTGACTAACATAAAAGAGTATTTATTTGAGGGCAGAAAACATTTCTTGGAGGAGGGTAAGGTGGAGGAGACTATTTACACCTTCAGTCAGTTCCACGGACAGAAAACATGACATCACTCCCTTTGTGCATGCAATACTCCTGTAGGGTCCACCCACGGTCATAAAAATAACACTGCTTGTTCTCAAACAGAGGTAACAACACTGATTAAAGTTTCATTTCAACTCTGCCTTTCACAACACAATTCAACACACTTCTTGTAAAAGGTGGCGGGTGGATTACCTGACTGATACAGTGCAAGGTCCCAGTGTAAAAAAGCAACTGTGCTGAGTGTCATGATTAGTGGATCCATAAGGTCTGTTTGTGGCCTCAGAATTTAACACATGGTGTATGTCAGGATGGGAGAGTGGGATGGGAGAAGATCACTGCCCAACTGGTACAATGTATATTTTCATGGTTTAAAACTAACGCTGATTGATGTCATGAAGACAACAGTAATACTTATAGGTTCAGGACATCTGTACCTGACACATCATAATTCGACACCTGGTATATCTGAGAGGGGGATTCCATGCCTAGTGCCATGCACCATCCCAGTGTAGAAAACAAACTGTGGTTGTACTCAAAATGAAGTGACAGTAAAGATTACTGATTTAATTGGGTCTGGTGGCAACCTGAGAATCCAACATGTGGTGCGTGTATATCTGTGTGAGTGTGGGGGGAGTAGAGTATACCCTGACTAGTGGCATGCAAGGTCACATTGCTTAAAAGTAACTCTGCTAGTTGTTACAAAGGTGTAAGACTAACAATTAGAGGTTCTGATGAACTGTTGTTACAACATCAGAATTCAACATCTCGTATATGGGAGTGAAAGGGGCATTGGCTGACTGATACTGTGCAAGGTTTCAGTGTTTCAAAGTACATGTGCATGGTATCATAAACAAGTCACATAAATAATTAGTACTTCAACTGGACTCTGGTTGTGGCCTCAGACTACAACACGTGGTGTATGTGGGGGGGGGGAGGCAATACCTGACTGGTAGCGTGTACAATCACAGGGTTTAACAATAAGTCTGGTTGATGTCAAAAAGGTGTCACAGTAATTATAAAAGGTTCAGGTCATCTCTAGCTGTTGCATCAGAATTCAACACATGGTGTATAGGCGAAGGGGCATTTAATGAACTGGTGTCATCAACATACCAGTCTATAAAAGAAACAGTGGTTGGAGCCACAAAGCAGAAACAGTTATGATGAGTGGTTCAGCTGGACTTTGGTTGTGACCTCAGAATCCAAAATGTTGTGTGTGGGGGGCGTACCATGACAGGTGTCATGCAAGGTCACAGTGCACATGACCAATTCTATTAGGCTCTGGTTGTGACCTCAGAATTCAACACCTGGTTCATGGGATGGGTGGGGGGAAGGGGGTGATGGGGCATACCCTAAGTGATGTTGTGCAAGGTACCAGTGTTTAAGACTAACTGTAGGTGGTGTCACAAACCTGTAACAGTAATGATTAGTGGTTCACTTGCGCTCTGACTATGTCCTCAAGATACAGCACCTATATCTGGTTGGTGTAACTTTTCATGCAGCAGTGATAAATAGATCTTTTGCATATGAGCAGCAATATATCAAAACGTCAGAGTAAGTTCGCTGTCATATGAAGTCTGACACATTAGCCATAGTTGAAAACATTATTGATTGACTAGTGCTTTGTAACATGGGCACACCCCTACTATTCCTTTTCTTTTCTTTTCAGGTACAAGCAGAAAAGAAGACACTGAAATATGCCAGCAACACTGACACAGCTATCTGGAAAACAAAACAAAAATCTTGAAGATATAATTAGGCAAAACCAAATGATAATGACATTACTAGAAACAAAATCAAATGGGAATCCAGAGCTGTATCAGTGTATCAAGGCACTGACAGGTGCAAACCTGCAAAATCATCAGCATGCAGCACCAGGCCCCAGTCTCCATGAGTTTGGGTACTTTCCCTACTGGGACCAGCTTCCACTTGTTACCTGGCCACCCCCTCCCACCCTCATCAAAATCTGGCCTCCACCAACAGAGGAACCTCATCATACAAACACATTTTTGTTTTTGTAGAAATATTTTTTTATGTATGAATATTATAATTTTGTTACAACCTATAAAGAATAGATAATTATTTTTCTCTTCATAAATCATATTACATAAAATGTAATACTTTATTTTTATAAATGAAAAAATATTGCATTTTGTTTTTCAAAGAAAATATTTAACTGTATAATAGTTTAAAATATTGCAAGTAAAATACCACTTTAATTATTAAAGACTGCTATATTTCATTATTCATTTCATGTAAATATAATGTGCAGGAACAGAAGCATGGAATGTGTGTGTGTGGGGAGGGTAGGATGATGAAGAGGACCTTATTGCCCTGTACGTGATGTATGTACTGTAGACATGTTATAAATGTACGCTAATGGTACCATGCAACATCTCACTGTTCAAAATTAACTAGGATCTGCAGCTTATCCATTAGGTAGGGAAATGGGCAGACTAGGTTGGCCAAGCGGTCCTTATCTGCCATCAAATTCTATGTTTCTGTGTTTCTATGTTTTTAACCAGTTAGAATAGCGGGGGCCCGGATCAATCCAGTAGATGAGTTAAAATACCTAGGGATTAAACTCACTAGTAAGCTGTTCAGGCTAGCTGAGGTAAACTACAAGCACTTACCATTGATTGAAATAAGTATAGACATTGTGGCAACAGCCTACTTCCTCCTACCCACCACTAGAATTGCCTTATGTCTGTCCCATGGATTCTTGAATTCACTCACTGTTTTTGACTCTATGACCTCCTCAGGAAGGCTGTTCCACGCATCTACAACCCTCTCTGTGAAGAAATACTTCCTCACATTACCTCTAAGCTGTCCCCCCTCCATCTTCAAATTGTGCCCCTTTGTTCTTGCACATCTCTTTTTCTGAAAGATGCTACCCTCTTGGACTTTGTTGATTCCCTTGAGGTATTTGAAAGCTTCTATCATGTCCCCCCTCTCCCTCCTTTCCTCGAGGCTATACATCTCAAGCTCCATTAGCCTTTCTTCATATGTCTTGTGGTGCAGACCCTGCACCATTTTGGTTGTCCTCCTCTGGACAGCCTCCACCCTGTCTATGTCTTTGCAAAGATGGGGTCTCCAGAACTGTACACAGTACTCCAGATGTGATATTACCAACTGTCTCTACAGAGGGCCAACAACTTCCTGTTTTCTACTGGTGATGCCTCTCCCTATGCATCCCAGTACCCCACAGCCCTCCTTACTGCCTTCTCATATTGCTGGCCCACCTTTAGGTCATCTGACATGACTACCCCCAGGTCCCTTTCCATTTTTGTTGTTGTCAGTATCTCACCACCCACTGTGTACTCTTCCCCTGGGTTTTTGTTTCCCAGGTGCATTATTTTGCACTTACTTGTGCTGAATCTAAGCTGCCATACATTTGACCATTCCTCCAACCTTGTCAAGTCCCTTTTCATTCTTTCCACCCCACCTTGTGTATCAAACCTGTTGCAGATTTTTGTGTCATCTGCAAAGAGATATACTTTCCCTTTCAGTCCCTCTGCAACGTCACTTATAAAGACATTAAAAAGGACCAGCCCCAGTACTGAACACTGTGGTACCCCACTAGTAACCCTCCTTTCTTCACTGTGTGCTCCATTTACTATTAGCCGCTGTGTCCTGTTGTCCAGCCAGTGTTTTACCCAGGCTACCACCATGGGACCCACTCCCAGGCTGGCTAATTTGTTTATTAATCTTTTGTTCGGTACTGTGTCAAATGCCTTGCTAAAGTCTAGGTAGGCCATGTCCACAGCCCCGCCCTGGTCTACTACCCAGTCAAGGAAATCAATTAGATTTGTCTGACATGACCTTCCTGCTGTGAATCCATGCTGCCTTGGGTCCTGTGCCCCACTGGCCTCTAGGTACTCAACAATTCTTTCCTTCAGAAGTGATTCCATCATTTTCCTTACCACTGAGGTCAAACTGACAGGTCTGTAGTTTCCTGCCTCTGTCTTGCTCCCACTTTTGTGAAGGGAAATCACATCCACCCACCTCCAGTCCTCAGGTACCACACCATCCTCACATGATTTATTAAAAAGGGTAGTCAGTGGTGTTACTAGTTCTTCCTTTAGAATTCTGGTGTGAATCCCATCAGGTCCCATTGCTTTATCCACCTTCAGTTTAAGAGTTCTTTCAGAACCCTTTCTTCTGTGAAAGAACTAATATCAACCCCCTATTCAGAGTGCTTCTATTGACTGGATTAGGTATCTCCTCCTGTTTTTCTATTGTGAATACTGAGCAGAAGTATTCATTCAGTATCCTTGCTTTTTCACTGTTCCTCTCTGCCCAACCACCTTCCTCTTTATTCAGCCTCAGTATCCCTGCCTTAGTCTTTCTTTGCTCCCTAATGTACCTATAAAAGAGTTTATCCCCCTTCTTAACTGAGTTGGCTATCTATACCTTGGTTTGGGCCTTTGCTATTCTGACACTCTTCCCTGTTTCCTTCTTCTTTAACTGGAACAGTTATCTGTCCTGCTTCTTCTGTGTCTACTTATACTTCCTGAATGCTATCTTTTCCTCCATTACCTTCCCCCGCCACTTCTTTTGAGAACCATAGTGTTTTTTTTCCTTTCTTTTTGATTTGTTCATTTGCTTCACACAAAGGCTTGTTGCTTCTGTGATGGTGGTTTTGATGTTTCCCCACTGTTGCTCCACCCCACCTTCTTGCCTATTTGCTAGTGCTTCTCTGAGTCACTCTCCCATTTTGACAAAATCAGCTCTGCTGAAGTCCAGTACCTTCACTTTTGTGTGGCTTAACTCTACAGCTAATTTTATCATGAACCACACTGTTTGGTGGTCACTTGTTCCCAGATGGCTACCCACTTCAAGATCAGAGATCCTCTCTCCATCCCCATTTGAGAGTACCAGGTCTAAGATTACTCCCTTCAGAGTGGGTTCCAAAACTAGCTGTCTGAGGAATGCCCCGTGTAAGCCATCGAGAATGGCCCTGCTCTTGGATGTGGCTGCAGTAAAGGTGTTCCAGTTAACATCTGGCATATTCAGGTCCTTCATCAGCAATATCTCCCCTTTCTCTGCCATCCCAAGGATACCTTCTATCATTTTCTTGTCTATTTCCTCCCCCTGAGACGTGGGGTCTGTATACAATCCCTGTGCAGATTGTGGAGCCATTTCCTTTCTCCAGGGTGACCCACAGTGCATCCTCTCCTCCCTGTTTACCCTTTAGTTCTGTTGCGTTGATCCCTTCCTTTACATAGAGAGCTACTTCTCCTCCTCTTCTTCCCTCCCTGTCCCTCCTGTAGATTGTGTACCCTGGTATGTTGACATACCAGTCATGGTTCTCTGTGTACCATGCTTCTGTGACTGCCACAATATCCAGGCATCCCTCTTCCCTCTTCTTGTGTTTTCCCAAAGGGAGCCACTCACACTTACTCCAGTTGATGTTATGCCCTGAGAATGGGCCATAGATTGAGAACAGTTGAGTGAGCACCTGCAGAGCTTTTTCCAGGCTATCCAAGAATAGCAGAATGTCATCTGCAAAGATGGATATTACATGGTTCTCTCCCCTCCATTTAAAACTCTCCAAATCCTCATTACTCTGGATGGCGACAGCCAAGGCCTCACTAGTAAGAACATATAAGAGTGGAGATAGAGGGAACCCCATCTAGTACTGTGTGTGAGGGAGAAGGGGGAGGACAGAGTGTCATTAATCAAAATCTGGGCCTTAGGGGAAGTGTAAAAGGAGCCAATCCAAGATCTAATATTTGTGCCAAAATTAAACTTTTGGATGACTGCAAACATAAAAGGCCACTCAACATGGTCAAAAGCTTTCTCCATTTCAAGGGTGAGGAGGCATTGGTTGTTGCCTGCATCCCTTCCTGACCAGTGATTGATAATATTAATGGCACGCCTCAAGTTGTGCTTGGCCTACCTACCCCCAATAAATCCCCCCTGATCTGGGTGTACCAATCCTGGGAGAACCCCCTCCAAGCATTTTGCCAAAACCTTGGCTATGATTTTGCAGTCTGCATTTAATAATGAGACTGGCCTATAAGAGCCACATCTTCAGGGGTCCTTCACAGGCTTAGGCAGCACCGTAATGGTCACCATATGCAGTGAAGGAAGGAGAGCTCCCTCAGCAAGGGCTGCATCCACCATTTTGTACAACAGAGGGCTTAGCACCTCTCAGAGGGCTTTATAAGAAAATTGGGGTACTGTCAGGTCCAGGGGCTTTGCCACATTTAAAGGCCCACACCAACTGGTGGAGCTCCAAAAGGGTAATCTGGGAGTCCAAAAGTTCCAGCTACTCATAGGATAGAACCAGGAGATCTGTCTTGTCCAGAAAAGCCTCCAGGGAGAGGTCCTTTGGGGCTTGAGTGGTGTAGAGGTCCTGATAAAAGGTGCAGAATACTAAATCAATTTCCTGTTGATTAGCTGTGGTGGTCCCATCCCCCTTTCCTATGAATTGTCCTTTCCACGCTTTTCTTTTTATGTTGCCAGGCTAAATATTTCCACAACTTGTCTCCCTCAAAGTAGAGGTGGGATTGTGTGACTGATAGGTCTCTTTCTAACCTACGAGATGTCCTCTAGTTAAGCTTTCCCTTCAGATGTATTAGTGTTTTAATATTACCTGGATTGCCCTGGGCCATGGCCTGTTTTTCTATTTTCCCAATCTCCTTTTCAAGGGTCTCTTCTTCCTGCATCTGTTTCTTCCTAACATGAGATGCATATGAGATGGTCTCCTCTCTCACAAAAGCTTTCATGACATCCCATACAGTTTGTATAGAAATATCTCTGGTGCCATTTAGGAAAATAAATTCTGTGAGCTTTGAAGCCATGGATGACACAAATTGCTTATCACTCAATTTAGTGGGATCCATTCTTCATTGTCGAGCCAGAGGACCCTCTGGGTTAACCTGCACAGCTGCCACTGGGGGGGAAGGCATGGTCTGAAACCAATATGGAACCATAGTTTGCCTCCATAAACCCTCCTAAGAGTGTCAAAGGACAGAAAATATAATCCAGTCTTGTTTAAATTTTGTGCGAATGGGAGTAAAAAGAATAATCTTGACCTTGTGGGTGTTTATCTCCATATTTCACTCATTCCCTGCTCCCTCATCAAATTACCCAGGGCAGCTACACTTTTAGGAGTAGGCCTGCTGCGCATGGCTGAGTGGTCCAAAACAGGGTCCCAGTAGGTACTAAAATCCCCACCTATATTAAAACACCCTTATATGGAGCTAGTGCCACCGAAAGGTGATGGAAGAAGACCGCAGAGTTGAAGTTAGGCCCATAAAGAGACAGTAATGTATAGCAGGTTTGCTCCATGGTAGCTTCAGCAATAAGGTAATGGCCATGAGGATCTGCTATTAATGAGTGGATCTCCACCCTGAGCGAGGGCCTGAACCAAATAGCCACCTCCCAGCCCTAGAAGTGAAAGGGGCCACTAAAAAGTTTCCTCAGTGCAAGGAAGTAAGCCTCCTGTTGCATCAGATGTCATTCCTGCAAAACATTAACGCCTCCCTTCCCTTTCATTTCTTAATATGGGCCCATACCCTCTTTCACTTTACCCTTGTTTTGAGTTCATTGACATTCCAGATCAAAAAAGTTATATGTCCCATTTTATCCTATTACTTTTATACACATCATTTGACAGTAAATAGCATTGTTAATAACAGTCCCAAATTCACTGGTTTTGTTTTTAAACATACCCCTTCCGATACCCACCCTAACCCCAACAACTACAACACCCTTCAATAAACAGAACAGTGTGGCTGAGACATCCTTCCCTCCCTTCCAATAACCCCCTTGTAGCAGAACAACACAGCAAACTTCTAAAGTTCCCCCCTGTAGCTTTAAAAGCTGCACTTTTCCCCATTTGAGTCCCCTCCCCAAAATCCCTTAGTGAAACACACCCCTCCAGAACCCAAAACAATAGACACAACCACCCAAGATAAGAATCTTCCTTTCTCACCCTCCCTTCATTACTCTTTAGCTTCTTCTCACCCATAGCAACCCATTACTTTTCATGGATGGAGCTGGGCCACCTATCCAAATACTTTGTTTAGATAACAAATCCTAAAGCATAAATCCAAATATACTGGATGCACCCACCTATTCAGTTCATCCCCATTCTAAAAAATGTGAGATTACGTCTCTTGTTGTTTGTACCAGGAATTAAATAAATACCAATTCGATATGTTAAATTTGTTTTATAAAAATTCTATCACGGACCCCAAGGTACTAAACAAAACAACAAAAAAGCACATCAGGACAGTTCACAATGAATGCAAGAGCAGTAAAAAAAGCCTTACATTTCACCACAACTTAGTGTGCTTTCATCAGAGGCCTACGTGGTGAAATGTAAGACTTTTTTACTGTTCATTGTGAACTGTCCTGATGTGCTTTTTTGTCATTTTGTTTAGTACCATGATGGAATCTTTATAAAACAAATCTAACATTAAAGAAAAAGTTACTCGTACTTTGGATATCAAATTGGTATTTATTTAATTCTTGGTACAAACAACAAGAAACATAATCTCACATTTGTTTAGCATGAGGATGAACCGAAGAGGTGGGTGCATCCAGTATGTTTGGATTTATTCTATTTGTTGTGGTGCACCACCTTACAGAAACTGTGGTTGGTAGTGGAGAGCCTCTTCTGGCTGAAATTCTAAAGAGTGCATCACTGCCCCTGGGCGAGGGGACTGGGGAAACCCAAGCCTCAAAGAGTGGGGGTACTCAGCTTCCAAGTAGAAATCCTGAGCTGGAAGCCCCCCAAATGTGATAGCCTGCCCATTTCCCCAGTTCTCACTCCTGTATGTTATTTAATGGGTGGAGGAGTCAGAGGTAACCATACATGAAGGCCTCCAGTGGAGGCAGGCCCAAGTCCGACACACAGAGGGGGGCTGAGGGACTTGCAACGCCTGGAAAGATGTCAGGCCCAGCCCAACCTGACCTCAGTAGACATATTCCAGACTGATTTTAATTGTGCATCCAATTATATATTTCCATATCTGGTCCATGCCCAGCCCCACCTCAGCCCTCTGCTTGACAAAACCAGCAGCTGTGCAAAAGCATATAGACCAAAACGTTTATAGGTAATCCATAACTTTTAAGAAACATTTCAGCTTTGCCTTGCCTAAGGTCACATCCCCCACACAAAACAAACTGCAAAATGGCACATACAAGAACTCATGAAAAAACATCAGAAAAAACTTCAACAATGTTAGTGCAGCTGACCCTCACGGCTGAACTTCCAAAAGGGGCTAATAAAAAAACAGAATCAAAACATGCCACAGAGCTCTAATAAGGCCCCATCTGTATGCTTTATCTCCACTTGTCTTAAATTTAGTGTCTTTGTTTATTTTTAACAGTCAGAACAAGCACCCATTTTTATGTTTGCTTGCACGCATCCGCAAGAAACATGATGTGACAGCCTAGGAGAGAAGTGGGTTGTGGAGGCGCAGCAGTGTTACAGCCAAGGGAGGCACTGCATTTGGGGGCTTGGCAGTGGTGGACCAATGGAGGCACAGTGTGCTGATGACACTGGTCTCCAAAAAGTGCACCAAGTTGTAACCTTTTCGCTGCAGCAATCAGGGGCTGCCTTGTCATTGCAGCATCAGTCATTGTGCTGCAATGAGGGAGAGACCCGTCATTGAAGGACGGAACGTTAGCTAGCCTAATACTGTTTGTGAACATGGTGGGCAGCTTGCCGTCACGTTCACAAACAGTATTAGGCAGCTTCCCACGCCAAGGGGTGACCAATCCCCTCAGCAGCCAGCCCCTCAAAATCCATTTTTGTTGGCCGACGGGGTCCCAATCCCTCACGGCTTCAGTGCCCGCAATGTTTATTTAGCTGGACGGGGAGCCACCCCATCGCAAGATATAACCCCCCACCCACTTTCATTGTCTGCTGGCTGGGTTTCCAGTCCCCTCGGCATGATGTAACCCCTGTTTTGCCTGCCAACGGGTGCCCAATCCCTGTTGGCATGATGTCCTCCCGTTTTCTTGTGTGCAATGAGGGTGCCCAATCCCCATCGGCTACAGCTGCCCCCCTAATAAAAGAGTTCCTTGGCATGCTGGGAGCCTACCCCAATGTGCCAAATTCCCCTGTAAAATTGGAAACCGTCCCACATTGTCTTTTTATTTTTTTTCCTTGTAAAGAAAAAACGGTCCCTCACGGTTTGCCAGACCTTCCTCTCACAACTCGCGCCCACCCACTGTGCACCCTGCCTCCTCACACCCGCCTTCACCCCATACTCACTTCCTGAGTCCGGTGCGACGATGTTTGGTGAACCCAGGAACACGTCTGCACTCTTCAAAGCTGACCGCGAACTGAGAAAATGCCGGTAAGCTGTATAATGGAATAAATAGATTTTTTTCAACTTTGCTGCATATCTCAGGCATGTTTTGGAATTTTGACACCAAATTTTCAACATGGGGTTTTTGGGACCCCTCCTCATGAATTCTGTCACTGTCATGGCATTAATCAGTTCCAAAGGGTGATTTTGCAGTCACTGCACAAAATCACCTTTCAGGACCAGTTAATGAAATGACAGTGCCAGTGTTCATAAGGTGGGCTCTCAAAAACCCTATGTTGCAAATTTGGTGGGAAAATTTCCTAAAAATGACTGTTTTTACAAGCGTGCGTTGAGCAGTTCATATGCACGCTCGTAAGTGCATGAATTTTTAATATTTGCAGTCCAGAATATCAACAATGCCATTACCACACATACTTATGAACAGTACAGCTTTAATTTTGCACATCTCATCCAAAATGTGTTTCTGTGCATGTAGAGCACAATGGCACAGTTGGTGTGCGAAATCAATATTTGGGACAGATTAAGAAAACCACAGTGACATTGTTCATTTGCAGAGGTCCTAAAATGTCTATGTTGAAAATTTGGTGAGAAACGTTCATAAAATGACTGTTATGAGCATGCATTGAGCAGTTTCTATGCACGCTCTTACCTTCACACATTTGCAATATTTTCACTCCAGATTGCCAACACTGCCATTTGCTCGCACCTCCTTATGAACAGTACAGCTGTCATTTTTCACATCCCGTCCCAAATGTATTTTTGCACTTCCGGCGCAGACAAGCGTGGTTGTTGTAGGAAAACCATGTTCGGGACACATTAGGAAAATCACACTGAACTGTTCATTAGCAGAGGTCCTAAAATGGCTATGTTGAAAATTTGGTAACAAAATTCCATAAACTGTGTTACGAGCGTGCATTGCATTGTTTCCATGCACGCTCATAACTTCGCACATTTGCAATATTTTCACGCCATATTTTCAACATTGCCATTTTTCCACGCCTCCTTATAAACAGTACAGCTGTCATTTTTCACATCCTGGCCGAAATGTGTTTTTGCACTTCCGGCACAGGATAGCGTGGTCGCTGTGGGAAATCACTATTTAGGACACATTACAAAAATCACAGTGACACTGTTCATTAGCAGAGGTCCTAAAATGCCTATGTTGAACATTTGGTGATGAAAGTCCATAAAATGACTGTGTTACAAGTGTGCGTTGCGCAGTTTCCACGCACGCTTATAACTTTGCACATTTGTAATATTTTCACTCCAGATTTTCAACATTGCCATTTTCCCACACTTCCTTATGAACAGTACGGCTGTCATTTTTCACATCCTGGTTGAAATGTGTTTTTGCAGTTCTGGCGTAGAATACCGTGGTTGCTGTAGGAAATCAGTGTTCAGGACACAGTAACAAAATCACAGTGACACTGTTTATGACCACAGGTCGTTAAATGCCTATGTTGAAAATCTGGTGATGAAACTCCATAAAATAACTGCATTACGTGTATGCATTCCACGTATGATCGGAACTGCATGCATTTTTAATATTCCCACTACACATTTTCAACATTGCCATCTCTTCATACCTCCCTATGGATGGTACAGCTGTCATTCTTCACATCCTGCCCGATCTGTGTTTTCGTACATGTGGTGCAGAATGGCAATGCCACTGTTGGAAGTCAGTTTTCAGGACACATTGACAAAATCACACTGCCACTGTTCATGACAAGAGGTCCCAAATGCTTTCATGAGGTGGGGTCACAAAAAGGCCATGTTCAAAATTTGTACTGTGAATACCAACAAATGTCTGAGGCATTACGGTTTCTAACCATAACGTTCTACTCTGTACAGACAGACAGGCATCGGGGTGTGCCTTTGGATTGCCAACTGTACTGCTCATGCCATCCCACCCCACCCGCCACTGACAGGCATCGAGGTGTACCTTGGATTCTTTATCCCAAGACTTCACCCCATTCTCCTATGCTGCACCCATTTCAATGTATGTCCTTATGGAATAGGGTGACTGTAAAGCCAAACACCCTAAGGCACAGCTCAACACGTGTCGGTGTCTGCAGAATAGGGTGAGGTGACATGGCTTGACCGTCATGGGTGACGACCCAAAACCTTACCCCAAATCCTGTCCATCTCTACAGGATGGAGGTGGGGTTCATGTGAAGTTCAGTATGTCACTGTCATTCCTATTCTGCATCTGTCTAACTCCTGCATTTTTAATGCTAATAGCAGCAAGCAAACATTCGGCATTGACAAATGCTTGTTTTAGATGTTTCTGCTGAAAGAGGCCACAAAATTTGACCCAACACATAGAACTGGCTTAAGGAACAATCTCCAAGTCCTGAAGAGCTATGGGCCCAGGAGAAATGGCTAACAGAGTGGGAAGGGGAGGTGTCGTGTCCCTGCCTTATAGGCCACTACCGTGATGCGGACCACGGGTACCAGCAGCTCCCCCCAACTCCCTCACCCCAGAGTTACTAGAATCAGTATCTGCAGCTCTAACTCAAGACAAGGGACTTGCTCATCTTGGTTCAGAGCATCCTGGCAGTCAGCTCTTTTCTCTTCCTCCTCAACATAGGCCAATGCTGCATCAGGATCTGAAAGAGCATGCTGCTCTACTCCAGGTCTCTGGATCACCAGCCTCACAGGATACACCAGGGTTAACAGCCAATCCAGCTTGTGGAGCTTCCTCTTCACTGGCTGGAATGCCTGCCACTGTGTTTGTAGTAGTCTAGAAAAGTCTGGAAACACACTGACCCTTAATTTTTTTACTGTTAGTGTACCCACTTTCCTTGCCGCCTCCAGCACAGTCCGCCTATCTTGATATCATAGGAATTTCACTATTACATGCCTCGGGCACTGGTCCAGTGCAGGCCTGGGGACAAGGGGAGTGGTGGGCTCACTAGATCTCTAGAGTTGTTTGTTCAGGCAGTTGAAGTGTTTGCCACAGCCATTTCCTCACAAACTGTGCACAGTCTGTTCCCTCCAATCCCTCAGGCATGCCCACCAGATGGATGTTACATCTCTGCTCCCTGTTTTCATGGTCATCCAGTATTTGTTTTAGGTAGGCTGTATCCTTCAAGGCTTACTGAAGGTCAGCATAAACTTCAGATAGGTTGTCCCCTTGGTTATTCGTGCGGGATTCCAGCTCATTCAAGCAGGTCTCGTGTTGATCCACAGTCTCGGTAACGGTATTTACCATTTGTTGAAGGTGCTATAGTTGTGCGAACATATTCTTGAACCCTGCTTGCATCTTCATGGTAAGCTCATATTTTAATTCTGACTCCCATGCATGGACTCCAGGGCCTGGCTGGCTCTTTGTATTAGCACTATCTGAAGCTGCTGAAATTAAATGTAAAACTCCCTCCCTTGCTAGATGCTTGCTGGTGCTCTTAGTAAGCTTTTTATGCCTTTTGTAATTCACAGATAAAGCACACTGACTGACTTGTTGGCACCCGAAGCAGAGATCAAGCACATTAATTGACATATTGGCACCCCAAGCAGAGCCAGCTGGGGCTGGGGACATAACCACTGTGATATAATAAAATATATTCTGAGTCCACAGTGACAGTGTTGCTGTTCTCCATCTCTTGATTATCATAATCTCAATTTAACAGTAGATTCAGATGGCGGGGTCACACAGTATTAAAAGGCAACACAAAGCAGAAATTCACAAAGGGAATAAGGGTGGCTGAGCAGCAGCAGCAGCAATGCTTTCCAGCGGCAGCACTGACCACAAACAGGAAAGAATCAGATTTGGATCTCTTCCTTTCCCTAGTTTGTTTGTTTGGGGCAGAGCAGAGCACAGTTACTTAAGTACTCTCTACACCTCTGCCCAAGTTGCTTTCTTTACTCCTCCTCCAGTGGATCCTGCTCCTGAGCGCTACGCCTTTATTCGAGATGGAAGAGAGGTGACACACACCAGTCCACTGCTAGCCCACCCAGCAAGGCCCAGTCTTCCACTACTGCCAATGCCACTCAGGTTATCTCCAATAGAGACTGGCCGGGCAGGTTCCCTGTACTTCATCATAGGGTGTAGTGTGGATGGTGGGGTCGCTCACACTGTTGGGACTCACGGTGCCCCGGGGCAAGGAAAGACATCATTGATTCTTGGGTTGCCAAGACTGAAGTTGCCATTGCCAACCCAACCTTGCCAGACAGACAACCTCAGTCTGGTTGCGGAGTGGGTGTCCCAGAACAGCAGAGGTAAACACCGAGCCGAGACTGACGAGGGCTCATTTTCATTTATTTCCAGGTGACTGGGGAGATCCCAGAAAGATATCAATGCCATAATTGCCAACAATGAGATCTTGGGGTGCAGAGAAGATGCCCCGGAGGAGAGGCATGCACATTGCGAAGGGGGTATCACCTCATTTATTTCCAGATTGGGGGGGTATTCATGAAAGGACGATAGATACAGTGGGGAATGGGTCTTTCAGTGACAGTCCCTAAATGGTAGCAACAGGCAAAAGCAAGTGACTGGAGTGAGCAAACAATAACTGAAATGCAATCGCTTCACACTTGAGGGCTGGCCAGACTAGCGTTTGCTCTCTCACAAAGAGCGGGACAGATGGCTGTCACTTTCCCTGTAGCCCCCACTTGCATACTGTGCTACCCTGAGCAAGTCGCTTTACTTCCTTGTGCTCCCAGGTCACACCTGTAAACAAGCTTCAGCTTAGTGTGTCTCTCCTCGTTAAAAAAAAAAAAAAAAAATTTCCAGCCCTTGCCTAAGTTGCCTTTCCCCACTCTCTTGCTTAAGTTGCTTTAAAAAATCTCTTTCAGCTGTCTGCAGTGAGAGATCAGGTGACATGACAGTTTTTTTAGTCACTGTTATTTGGTTTTGGTTTGGGGCTCCCCTGGGCCACCATTGGTGCCAAGGGTCTTGGGCAGTTGTCCCTGTGGTCCAGGTGCTGACACTGACCCTAGCTACTTCTGATATGATTTTGGAGGCTAGCATCATCAGCACCAAAAAAAAAAAAGTAGCAATTGTGTTCCTGGTTCCACATAATGTAAAATGGTATGCTCTGGTGTCCCCCCTCCCCCCACCACCACACCCCACCTACATTCCTATTTCTGTACTGTTATTTTTATTTTTTTAATTAGACTGAATACCATTCATTGCCACTGTCATGCAATGCTGGGACATATATTTTGTAAAAAAATAGGAGGAAAAATATTCTGTGTTCTCAAGGTGGCATAGAATCAGGATGAATTTAGGAAATACATTTTAAATAATTTAAATAACTCTCAAATAGGTTGCTGCTGGACAACAAGGGGAACAGTACAAGACACACACATACATTCTGTACCTTGTAGAAAGAAGACACAATGCAACTAATTATGTTAAATTTAATATTAATATTATACAACAGTCCCTGCAATTTCTATATAAAATCTGATGGGTGTATGGGTTGGAAAACATGGAGAAGGGGAAGTTCTGGCTCAGAAATTATTTATTGAAGAAATGGTGTGGTGCAGTAGTTAAGACAATCACAAAAAAAATAAAAAGGACTATAAAAAAAACTGAGAGAAAAAATGGTTTAATCAACATGTGCATTTCACAATGCATCAACAACAAAGTTACAGTATTTTTTATCTAATAAACTACTTTTGTCTGTGCTGATTTAATAATAAATACTGTAAGAATATAATTAGGGGTCCCTGTTTTAGGTGTTTATTTTTCATTGGAAAAGGTGTTTATTTTTGACCTGATTTGTCCACTTGCTCATCAACAAAACATCTGTGTTTACCAGTGTAATAAAATTCATGACCATAAATAATCAGTATAAATCATTGTTTATTCTAGCGATTAAAAATGGACAGTTTTAGACATAGCACATAGACATAGACATCGCTAATTGTACATTAATACATACAGATATTGCACATTTTTAAAATTCATACTGTCTTTAAGAATATAGCAGCAGTAGTACAGAATCATGAATATAGCAGCAATAATACAAACATCATGGCCTGGATATTCAGAGCAGTTGTGCTGGCGCAGGTACAAAGATGCGCCACCAAGCGATATTCAACGGGAGCTGGGGTGCAGCACAAATCCCATTGAGCCAATGCGCAACTAAAATGTATGCAGTGCAAGTGCAGGGGGCATTCCCATGAATATGCAGCACAATAGGATATTCAACCGTGAAGCCATGGCACAAGTCTGGAACAAACCCAAGATGTGCCGCCCAGACTTATTCCCATAAAAACAGGGCGCAAACACACAAACAGCAGATGCACAACCCTGCGCTGAGAAACACAGAGGGAGAGAGAGAGAGACAGAGAGGTGGAGTGAGAAAGGGAGAGAGGTGCAGAGAGAGAGAGAGAGAGAGAGAGAGAGAGAGAGACAGGGAAGGGGAGAGAGAGAAAGAAACACATACACAAACAGCACACCAGAAAAGCAGACAGACAGACAGACAGACAGGCACCCATCCACTCAGGGGGACACACAAAGGAGAAGGAGGTATGGAGAGTGTGCCATTCTTGATGGAGGTGGTAATGAGGAGTGCGAAGAGGCAGGGGGAACAGCTCCATGGTTGACGAAGGGCCCGGCAATGATATGCCCGACACAGGTGGTACCATGCCTACAGCACATTTGAGAACTATGCTGACACCGAGATTGTGGACTGGTGCCACCTGAACAGGGCCATTATGAAGCAGCTCTGTGAGCTGTGCATTGAGGAGATGCAGGCACCCACCAGACGTAGTCACATCATTCCCGTGGAGACCAAGGTGACTGCCATTATGTGCCTGCTCACCACGGGCACCTTCCAACGACCAACAGGGGTCACCACGGGTATCACCCGGTTGACCACATCCCGACTCCTTGCACAGCTCCTCAACACCCTGCTGCCACGTGCTTCAGAGTTCATATGGTTCCCCAGAACACAGTCAGAGCATACAGCAAACATGCAGGCCTTCCACAGGGTGGCACACATGCCTGGCATGATTGAGGCCATTGACTGCAGCCACATGGGCATCTGCATGCCACCTGGCACCAAAGGCATGGTGTATATCAACAGAAAGGGGAGCCCGAGCATCCACTGCCAGTGGTGTGCGATGCTACAGGGTGCATCACCAATGTGTGCACCACTCACCCTGGGAGTGCACATGATGCATTCATCAGGCACTGCTCTGCACTCTGCCACAGGTTTGAACATGGGGACTTCCCCACGGGCCATCTTGTGGGTGAGTATGGCACAGGCCAGGGGCGAGTGGCATGGCAGACCTGGGGTTGGGGGAGGCAGGGTGTGTGTGTGTGGTGGTGGTGTGGGTGCCATGGACAGGGCAAGGGACACAGAACAGCATAGCAGATGGCTAACTATGTCATGCTCCACACAGGTGACAGCGCTTACCTGCTAAGGCACTGGCTGCTCACCCCCTACCAGTGACCATCATCCCCTGCAGAGGAACGTTACAACGAGGCACAAGCCAGCATGCGCAACATCATCGAGCGTGTCTTTGGCATGCTGAAGGCATGATTCTGTTGTCTAGACAGGTCAGACGGTGCCCTACAGTATAACCCCTCGAAAGCATGTGGCCTATTCCTGGCCTGCTGCATACTACACAACATGGCCATTGACCATGGGATAGCTGTCGAGGCTGAGGAGGGCGACAGTAGTGGGGATGATGGTGAAAATGGACCAGAGGGGGGTGTGCAGCCCCCCCAAGGTGGAGGGATCCCCGACTGATAGAGCAGGCCCAACGCCACTGTGACACGGTCGCACAGGAACACTTCAGAGAACGCAGGTAGGTGTGGCACACATACATGGGCCACACAGACCAGCACACCACACACATGCAGGGGTGTGCACAGTGAGGGTCATGCACAGACAGTGGTGCAAAGCAGGGGAGGGAGTGGAACACACCGACACACAGTAAGACACACACATGCTGCACATGCATGAGCGTGCACACAAACACACAGAGGCAGTGGACTGTGGCGCAGGCCAGATGCAGTGCACCGGTGCACAAACTCAACTAGTGCCAGTCCACCCTCATCACGCCAACACCACAAGTCCCAGAAGCCGGCAGACACACACAGGCAGCATGTGGCATGGCACACAGGTGCGCACACAGATGTGCAATGCACACACACAGTGCCCATGCATTCACAAGGCAGCAGCAGCAGACTGCGGGCAGGGCAGCACACACCTCAGGGCAGCTGTGCCGATTCACAGCCACCACAGCCACATGGACAGCTGCACCATAGCCAATTGGCAGCTGCAGGCTGCACATCAGCCATGAGGGGGGTATCAGATTCCCCCCAGAGGTGGATGTGTGGGAACACGACTGTGTCCCTGTGGGGGGGGGTGTAGGCATCCAAACAGTCCAGCCCCAGGTATGCCAGGGATGCCTACATCCAAACCCAGTGTCCACTGTGATGGGGTCACCCGACGCTGGGTCCGTGGGGTGGACAGCACACTGCGGGGGTCCCTGTTCATGCCCGTGCCCAGTGTCAGCCAGCAATGCAAAGCCATCCGCAATTGCACTGGCAATGTGATCCATGGATGCAGTCATGGTCTCCTGCATGCATTGCAGCTCCTCCAGGATCTGTGCAGTGCCCCTGTCTTGCTGCTTCACAAGCTGGTGCACCTCTGCCACCACTCACCCAGTGGCGAGCAGCACCCCAACAGCAAGCAGCAGCTGGGTGTGCACTGCCAGCAGGTCCACATCCTATATCTCCTGGCTGGGATGCCAATTGGCAGGGGAGGACCTGCCATGCTGTCCAGCCCCCTGCTCTAGTGGGTGCTGCACAGTATGGGGTCCACCGGGGGAGGGTGTTTGGCATGTGTACCTGTGGTGGACCCTGTGTCCAGCCTCCTAGTGGCACCCGCAGCTTGCTGCTGTCACCTGACATGCTGCCCACTGCCACCCAGCGCTTGCGCATCTGCACTACCACCTACGAGGGGCACAGCAGTGGCACCACACACTGCTGCACCTGCAGAGCTGGCAGGCAGCTGTGCAGATGCAGGCATGCCACTCTGCCCTGAAACAGTCTGTGCTGATGGCAGGGTCAACACACACACAATGTCACCCATGCCATCCAGGATCAATGTCACATCATCTTTGGAGTCGGATCCCACCCTGAACTGTGTCTCTGCAGGCTGTCATCCTGCAGAAAAACATCCAGGGCCTCATCTGCCCCTAGGTCTAGGACATTCACAGGCACTGTGGTGCCCAGCCACAGCCTGTCAGGACTACAGATGCTGGTGGATGTGGATGGTCCAACCTCAGGGGATGGTGCGCCATCCACAGGTGCCACAGCTGCTGCCACCCCATCCTCTACACAGAGCCGAGCTGGTGCTGCAAAAGAAGGAAGTAATGTCAGTGATGTGGTGCCCATGTGGCCCCCCCATGCATACTGCCACCATACATGGCCAGCAGTGTGCCAAGCGCATGTGTGTGCACATGCGCATATGGCATGCGTAACGGCAGCATGCATGTCAGCATGCCTATGTATGCACACCCTGGCCCACTACCCATGCATTGCTGACATGCATACCATGCAGTGATGGGCTGCCACCCATTTTGAATCCTCTGCCAGGCACACCGTCCACTGAGGTGCAGCAGATGGTGGCTGCCACCAATTCCTCTGTCGGTGTCACTGTGGGTGCGTCTGGTGGCCCCCTGCCGGGGACATTAACAGATTCTCTGATGGCCACCACCTTTTCCTTTATGCACTGCCTGTTCATCCTGACCTTCTTGCGGCACTCCTGTGCTGACTGCTGGTGGCTGCTATACTGGTTGACGTAGGCTGCCACCTCATCCAATGGCCCTGTCATGTGGTATGCCCATGGCACTGCTCAAGAGGGCCTCCCTGTTGAGGTAGGCCTTGAACAGGGCATCTGTCTCTAACTTTGTGAAGTAGGGCCTGTGCTTGCATGCCGGCCCATGCTCCTCGCCCTCATCTTGTACTGACATGTTGCCTCCTGTAAACATGGACAGCACACTGTGTCATTTTCAGCATAGTCATGGGAAGTCCCACCCTGCTGTGCTGCTGTCTCCTTGCAATGTTATGGCATCTTCCACTTACCTGTCCAGGTTACAATACCAGTCCATGGCCTATGCCATACAGTGGTGTTTATAAGGCACAACGCATGCAAATCAGGTTGTGCACAACGGTAATGATATGCTAATGCACCCTAATGCTCTGCACATTGGCTGATGAGCTCATTTGCATAGTGTGTCTGAATATTGCAGAACTGCACTGTGCACAGCTGTTGTGTGCTGGAGCAAGCCGTGGTGCATAACACATGCATGCATGGTCTGCATGCCTGCAGCGCACATGTGCGCTGCATGTCTCATGGTTCAATCGTGCACAAAGTGCAGAATGTGCAATGCGTCAACACTGCACATGTGGTGCAGGTGCAGCACCGCACATCATGCCATGCGCCCTATTGCGCACAAGCACACTGCGTGATGGTTGATGACCTTTGACCCACAGATCGACTATGTGACCTCACTAGGCCCCAGCATTGTGTGCATGCCTATCTTAGCACAATGGTCCCACATCATGCAACACATTGCGCATCCACGTGCTGTGCAATTGAGGCAGTGTGTTGCATCTTGCGCATCCTGCATGTGGCAGGCATGTGTGCTATGCACCACCATTTGCAGTGCCACCTTGGATAGCAGCCATGGTGCAGCACAAGGCAGTGAACTGGAGTGAGGTGGAGCTTGTGAATCTGGTGGCGGTTGTCCATCCCTTTGAGAGGCAACTGTATGGGTTGGTACCTCTGCAGCAGGCCAGGGGAGAGGTGTGGCAAAGGGTTGCTGAGGCCCTGGAGCAGAGGACGGGTGTGCCACACACTGCCAAGCAGTGCAGGCACAGATATGGTGATCTGAGGAGGAGGGAACCAGAGCATCTCATGAGGCTGCAGGCACCCGTGCAACATGGTGCAGTGCCACAGCTGGGTAGGTTCTTTCTTGTTGCCCATTAAACCAGACACATAACTGTCCCATTAGCACTGCTGCTTGGCATGGGCCGCAGCGAGTTACACAGCTGTCCAGCCATGTGCGTCATGTCATGCCCGGCCGCTGCATGTGCTGTGGCTGTGCTGGTGTGCAGGCCACAGGGTGGACAGGAGTGCACCATGCACACAGCGGGCAGTGGGAGAGGGCACTGCTGCCATGCTCATGTACTGATGTGCAGCTCTCATCTCTCCCAAACCAGGGCTGGAGAACTGCAGGCGGGCCAAGGCAGTGGTGGAGCAGGCCAGGGCAACGTGGTCCACTGATGGAGGGCAACCAGCGCCAGCAGCACAGTCCAGTGTGGGTGAGTACTCTCCTGTTGTTCATCACTGTGGTGGGGGCAGTAGGATGGGTGTGCAGCCAACTGTTCCTTGTGCCTTGATGGCTGTGTGTGGCACATGGTCCGTAGTGCATGGCACAATGCCCTGGACATTGGACACATGTACTGGCTGTTGTTGGGGTGTTGGCATGCACCCGGATGCCACCGGCTGTGCTGCAGTACTGCTGTTGCTGTCTGCCATGTGGTCGACACTGTGTGGTCTGATGGCTGCTGTATGCTGACATCCACCTCTCTGCAGTGGCGTGGTGTTCTGTGACATGGGCAGTCATTATCTCCCTGTGGTAACCTATACGGGCCTCTCCAGGGGTGTGTCTGCATGCTGCCTGTTGTGCTTTGTGGGTGGGCATGGTTCCCTGGCCCATGTCACTGATTATCTGTCTTGTCCCTTGCCATAGGTGTCAGGAGGACTGCAGGTCAGGGGCCACAGAGGGTGCAGATGAGGCTGCTGTGCAGGACACTCGGTATGGTCATGAGGGTGCTGCATGTGGTGGTGGCAATCCACCATGTTTTTTTTTTTTTTACTCCACCTCTCCCCTGTGGTCCCCCTCTCTTCAGGAGTCACTTTTACGGCCTTTTCAGCCTTCGCTCACCTGCCTGTAGACCAGGACAGTCCATCCCCACGGAGCCTTGGTTTTCATCCCCAGGCGTGGGTGGGGCCTTTATACACCTCGAGACTAGTGAAATTTTCATCGGGATGCTGTCTCTCTGGACAGGCAGGGGCATTGAGGGTCAGGGCCTAGTGCTCCGTCTACCGGAGACCGCAAGGTGCTTTTCAGTGTTCTTTCTCGCGACGTGCCATGTCCCCTGATGTCAAGGCGCTGGAGTGCCTATGTCTGGCACGTCGACCCCCTTCTTTCTCTGCCATTGGCTTTGCTACACCTCGGGTCTCCACCCGAGGTCAGTCAAGAGCCGAGCTCTGGTTCCCCCCTCCCCCCCCGGAGAGGATGAGCCATCCCTAGGATGCTCAAGCCCTCTCCCTTGGCCAGCCCTCCAGCTTCCCGGATTCGTTCCCGAACCTGGGCCACTGGCGTCGTAAGCGGAAATCCAACCACTGCGCCAGCGGGCCAGCCCAATCCACAATGTTTTGACAGCCATAGGATGGAGACAGCATGTTGATGGGGCTTCTAGCCATGGCGGCAGATAGCTGCACTGTACATAGCCCCTTTTACTCTTGTTAGCCCTGTTCCCCCACAGTCCCATGTCCTGTTGTATAGCCCCTGTTCTCTGTCCCCATCCCTCTTCAAACCTTCCCTACCCCTGTTCTTGTTCTTGTTTTGATGTTTCTATTGTATAAAGCTTTTCCACCTACATGCCTGTGTCTGTGTCTGTTTTGCAGGTGGTGTGTGGAACCATTCGGAAATGCACTTGTCTCTTTTGATGGTGTTTGGGGGTGGGGCTGTGTGTCACTACTGTGGTTCCCTGCTGTGTGCAGTGCTGTGTAGCATTGTGTTGTGGTCATCACCGAGTTCGTTGGGTTTGCCGTGTGGTGTCAGGCTCACCATGGGGCTGTGGTGTAGGGTGGGCAGCGAGTTTGTGCATGGTATTGCCACATTGTCATGGTTCTTTGTCTGGTCCTGTCCTCCCACTGAGGTGGGGGTGTCTGCATCTGCTGTTGTGCTCCCAGTCCCATGTGGGCTGCCACTCTGCCTGGGCCCTGCTTCTTTCACTGCCCGGCATGTGGGTGGCATGTGCACATGTTGGGCCTGGGTGTGTTTGACTCCATGGTCCTGGGGTGATCATCCGTTGCAGCATGGCAGCAGGTGCAGTGGCCTTACTGTTGGGGGGGGGCTGCTGTTGGCTTCCCTGTGTTGGCCATCCTCCCATCCTATCACCTCCTGCCTGTGCCACGTCTGGGTTCTGTGTTCTGTTTCCTAGGCTTACCCCTGTCCACCCCCTGTGGATGGCCATTGGGTGCTGTAGTGCACGGCCCCACTGCGGGTGGCTGTGCTCCCTCACATGTGCTCCATTCTAACACCATGCACTGTGCCTGTGTGTGCACTGGTGTGACCTGCTGGCCAGGCTCTGTGTCCATTGCCACTGTGCTTCCCCAGCTGTGTCCCTGGGTCACATGTCTCTGCGCTGCTCCCCACTGTTGTGTTGCTCTGCTTTGCTCAGCGATTCCGCGGTTGCGCCAGTGCTTCTCTGGTTGCACCATGGTGCAACTCCTGTTGTGCCATGGTGCAAATGTGCCATATTCAGCCGCATTGCACTGCTGCAGTTCAGCGTATGCAGCCTCTGAATATGGCATCCGTTGTGCCATGGTGTATTGGCTTTGCACTGCATCTGACTTGCGCCTGCCTTTGGCACATTTCTGAATATCTAGCCCCATGAATATAGCAGCAGTAGTATTGCAAAGTGCTCAATGTGCTCAAAGTATAAACTTATTATAGTAAATCATGCAGTGCATCTTTAAAGCTTGCTTAGACATTCTACCTCTTTCTTTGCATGCAGTAAATGCTCTAATTTCAGAAAATGATCTTTCTGCATCTGCACTCGATACAGGCAATGCTAGAATGCACAGTACACATTCTGATAACTCTGGCCACTGCCTTAGCTTTCCTGTCCAGTACTGATGCACGTCAGTGTCATGATTGGTGGGTGTAGGCTCTGCAAAATATTCTGCAAATTGTGCACTAACAATATCTGGCTCTGACTTACTGAAAGTGTCAAACACAAAATGGTACTGTTCATATTTCATTGTGAACACTCTCTTTCTAAAGGGATCTAGACCTTGGACTGAATACCACAGTGATGATTCATTAACCTCAAACCCCATAGTAGCATTTGGAATATTTTGAGCCAAACAGCCTCCCATTTTTCAAACATGGCACTGTAAAACTGCAGAAAATTCTCCTCAACTACTTACTGTGTTTCTAATGGTAAACAAAGTAAAAGTGCAGTAGCAGCAGGTCCATATTCAGTGCTACCCCCATCAACGTTGCTCTTAATTAAAATTTTAATGTCCACACCTACATGATTAAAAACTTGATGTATCAGTATGCTTTGTGATTCAAGTTTCTTCATTATGTTTAGCACAGGTCTTAGGTTCTCACTTAGAAATTCAAAACGCGGTACACTTTATTTTCACATCAGAGTCAATATGATGTTTTAGTTCCTCACATTTTTTACCAGCAGCATCTTCACTTAACATAAAGAGTGTGAATGGTCGCCACATGGTTAATATTTCAATTGCTTCAAGTACTGAGAACCAATGGCTGTAGTCACAGTTGGAATCATTTGACCCCCAGCCTGGAGCAGACAGCAAAATATTTTCTTTTTAACTCCCTTGCATACTTAAAAAGGGCACCAGAGTGAATTATAAAATCCAATACCTTCTTAAACAAGCTTGATAAAATGAATGCAAACTTCAGGACACTGTCTAGAAGATGACATGGATCTCTTACTGGGAGTGCTTTAAACTGAGGCTGTACCTTCTGGAGATCTTCACATAGCTTCTTCATGTAGCTTGCAGAATCACTGCAAATGCACACCACATCCTCACAGCTTTTTCCGTACATGTCCAGAACCTTCTGCAGCAGTGCAGCAATGGACACTGCGTTGCAAGATACACTCACATCCAGGTCTGCAATAATAGTCCTTCATGGCCACCAGTTGTTACGATCAGAGAAGGTGAAAATATTGCCACCGCTGGGTCCCCATGCATTTCTGGTGTCTCGTCGACAGTTACAGAGATAGGCACATCTGATAGTAGCTTGTGTATGTGCTCAATGTTGGAGCTAAACACCTCTGGTAAGTACTTTTCATACATTTGAGTGGACTTCAGCATTGTCCTAGCAGCTGGTGCCCTCTTTCTAAACAATTCACCCAGTGGTCCATCAGTCTGATGTAAACTGACCCAGGACTGAATCATGGTGCGTGCGAACTCAAGGGCCACATCTCTCTCTTCCTCCCTTTTGTCTTTTGAATCATGGGATTGTGGCTGCTATAGATATTTGACTTAGCACTGATTCGTCCTTAGGTGAAGGCAGCTTTAGCTTACTGTGTGTCTTAGACTGGATGTGCTCTGCAATACGAGTTGCAGTTTTACCCGGGAGCACCTGTACAGTGACACGGCAGAACTTGCACATGAGCAGTCGCTTGCCTCATATCTCCTCGACAAGGAAGTCTGTGTTCTCAATTGCATATTGATCAGCTGTTTTGCACCTGCGAGGCATGTTACTTTGGAACTGCTGTCTGCCGACATTAAAAGGGTTGTGGAACCACTCCATTTATAGCGGAAGTGGGCGTCTACAAAGCATGCTGACGCGACGCAAGCAAAGACGCATGTGTGAATCCAGGCTCCAAAATACTCACTGCACAAGTCCAAATCTCTATATATTTTGGTTATAACCGATTTGCTGAAAAACACAAAAGCGGTGTTTTATTGGTGAAAGTTGGTTATAACCGAAAACCAGGAATCCTAAATACAATACCCATCTAATACTGTTCTTGCAGAATTTCTTACATTTGTCCATACTGTACCTTTTGTGGTTTTTATGTGACCTGTAAACTGAATCTCAGTCCAGTTTTTTGGTTTTTAAAGAATTTCAGACCTGATAGACTAACACTAACATTAATTAAGGAGTGTTGTCAATTATAGCCTCACGCCTGTTGTTCTGGAACAGCTGATCATTTCTGATTTCTGTAGACTCTCTCTATTGGGTACCCGGGATATTTTAACAGGATATATCAGTGTCATTACTGGGTGCCATCTGTTCACGCACAGCATACAAATGGTACAGCTTGTGTTTTATGAGGCTGTTTAAGTACCACACAGCACATTTTAAACACAGCCACATATTTTTTGTTTCCCCAGCCTTCTGAGCTGAAAGATCACCTTAATGCCAAGTTGCCACTTTTAACTTTTCAACCCAACCTAATATGGTTAGTTTGTGTCTAACTACAGTCATATCTAAAAATATATGTGTGCATTAATGCCACTCTTGCAACAGCATCCATGAACATAATGAAAGTAGCCCTGATGTAATACAAGTACTCTCAGGCAATCATGTGTAATTGGCTCTGGTGGGGTATGAAGGGGGTATTTATTTACTATAATTGTTTTGCTTGCACTCTCTAGCGCTCGTCTTTCTATAGTTTGCTGTAGGATTATTGGAACAGTGATAAAATGAGCTAAAATTTAAACACTATTTTGCAGTTATATCTTTACAGTGTTGTTGTCTTGCTTAAGAGGCATGAATGCATGGTTCAAACCCCACCAGAGCCACTTATACTTTATGGTCCCAGAGCAATTGTATTAGATCAGTACTACTTTTGTTATGTTCAGGGCTACTGTTTCAACATGAGATTTATGCACACATATTTTTTTAGATCTCCTGTGAATTGAATACATTTTGCTGTAGAATGTGTGTCTATATGGATGTAGCAACCAGGTTAAACTGATTACATGTTATGGCTATGCTTCCATTTCCCAGCAAAATGTGTTCAAAGCAGATATAAAAGACTGTATGTGTACATATATGTCACTCTGGCAACATGATGAAAGCAGCCCTGATGTATACAAGTACTCTCAGCCAATCACATTATATGAAACCTGGCAACAAATGGACCAAGGGAGGACCATGGTGCGCTCTTCTTTATTCAGGTAAAATTAATGAAATTACATCCTTATATAGTAGTAGCACCAGATTGGCTGACTGTCGACCAGTCAGCTGCTACTTCTATAAAATGATGTAATGTCACTCATCTTAACTGAAAATGGGGATCACCTAAACTAGTAACTTGTTGTTTGCTCCTCCATGCTGACTGTCCCCTATCAGAAATTCAGAACGTTAGCTATGTCAGTAGGGTCACCCTCACACACCATTTGCTGTCAACATCCCATAGTTTTGATCAGCATATTAGCCGTGGTGCTGTTGGTATGTTCAGTGGCTGTATTCACTTGCACTTGGATAGCAAATATCTTATCTGTTTTTTCATATGAGCTACAGTGTTGCATGAATGTAGTTCCATGTTGTTATTCATATTGTGAAAACTTGGGTTTTATTTTGTATGGGTAGTGTGTGTATTCCATAGCATGATCAGTCACTGCTGTCTTATAGCTTGTGTAGCTTGTACATTCATAAAATCAACCTACCCTTGCCCTTAATTAAATTCTTCCTGTCCTGTTGGTATGCTGACTATTTTTTTTCAAGAGGGGGTGTGGGTGGGAACCAATGTTTGTATGCAGCACAGTACTGTAGATAAATGTATTCTCTTTTGTGAAAGCGCATTACAATGAAGACTGGTGGTGTATGTCTAAGATAGTGAACCGATTGTTGTTAGTCTTGCTGCACCAACGGGATTTCCCAAATAAGCTGTAACTATCAAGTGTTGTACCATTTTTATTAACCTTACCCTTTTTAAAAAATACAACAAACATTTCAACAGCTGTTTTGACTGATCACTATGAAGGTCTTTGTGTCTTGTGCATGGAGAAAGAGGTGATTGTGTTTATGTGGTGGGTTGAAATAGTTAGCTAAAGGGTGAACAAAGTGATAGTCTGCTTGAATTGTCAAAGCACAAAAGTCCCGTTAACTAAACTTATGATACTGAAAAAAAAGAAGCAGATAATGAAGTTTGCCAATTAAAAGAGCAGACCCAGTTGTCAAGGTGACCAGCCCAAGAATGGTATTTAACAAGCCCAGACAAGTCAGAGGGGGAAGGGGAGGGGCAATTGGGGTGGTTCAGTGGGGGTGGGGAGGAGACAGGAGACATGAGTCACACTTGTGACTTCACAAAAAGGGAAGGACAAGATGGATAAGAGTAGCACCAGGATTGGTAGATATCAAAGTAAAGGGAGGGATTGCGTTTTGGGGTACTTAAGCAGCTGCAAAGAAGCAATCTGCCTCTGTTCATTGCTACTCTCAGATTTGTGGGAGCAGCACGTCAGATTGGCTACAATTTCTTAAGGATAAAGATAAAATTTGGTTCTATATATCAGTAATTATTTGGGGCTGTGCAACACAGCTGTAATGTATTTAAAAAAAAAAAAAAACTTGTATCAGGAAGAAATGGATATCCAGAGGCCATGAGCAGCTCCAGCAACACGGTAGGTAAGCCTTTGTTTTCCACAAGTGATGGCAATAAGAATATGTAAATGGCTCAGGGATTAGAACCCTTGTTGAGGAGCCCCGCTTTAACTTCTGTTTTAAATAAGTGCTTTAGCGCTTACAGATTACAGCTATGATTCAGTAGTAAAGGCATGGGGGAGCTGCTATTTTGTTGGTGGGGAGGAGCGCCCAGTCGATGTTTTGTTGATTGCTGTTTTTTTGTCCCAGGGTTTAAAAAGGCCGGGATAATAGGCACATCAGTTTGAGGGTGTTGGTTTGTGTGAGCGACGGGGTATGGCCCAAACAGGTCATTTTGGTAGTTTGCTGGATTTGTCCCATGTACTTTGAGTGCATTGGTTTGTGTGAGCAACTGGGTAAGGGCCAAACAAGCTGTGTGGGTCGGTGAAGGGAGTGCTTTGGGGGAGGTGCTGGGGGCTGGGTAGCCACACTGGGGGCCATGGAGGAGCCATCAGGCAGATGGCTGGCATGTTTGCGGTCCCTCGTGGCGTGAGCCAAAAATGTCCTTCTGAAGCAGTATGAAATTCATTAAGGGGGACAAACAAAAAGCACAAATGTACTGCAGAATGTTTCAAGAGTACATGTCATTCACTGTTGTTCGCAGACAAAATTTTAACCAGATTTCGTTGCAGGACAAGGAGTTCAGGGATGGGAAAGCAATCCAGGATAGTTGTTGGGGGGGAAGGCTGAATACGTTGTTTGCTTCAATCCCTGTTTTTTTTTTTTGAAATGGCAGCGCAGTTAGAGATGCTACAAAATCCTGGATGTTTTTCGTTTTTGTCAGAAGCAACAAAGTTTGTTAAGAGAATTCTGGATGAAAGGGGAGAAAGGGGTGGGGCGCAGCATGCTACCGGGGGCAGTCCACATAGTGGAAAGGCATAGGCTTGGTCCCATCATTAAGGCTTGCCGTAAAAAAAAAAAAAGTGTAACTCGGCGGGAGGGTACCGTACAGGCACAGGCGAAGCAGATCAAGAGAGAATGTGAAGGGTCAGTCCGACCTGAGTCAATGTCCAGAAGGGGTAGATTTAGGGAGAGGCCTGGCAGGGCCTGAGGAGACTTATGGATGGCATCACGTGCCATGTGACCCCAATTACAAAATAATTTGGGCAGACAAGGGGGTTTTGTGTTACAATGAGTAAGGCAACAGATGTGATAACATGGATGTTAACCTCTGTGGAGTGACAGCCAGGATGCTGGGATGCATAGGCAGGGGCATCACCAGCAGGAAAAGGGAGGTCATAATTCCACTATACAAGACACTAGTATGCCCCACATGGAGTACAGTGTACAGTTCTTACCCAGTTGCTCACACAAACCAATGCACTCAAAGTACACGGGACAAATCCAGCAAACTACCAAAATGATCTGGGGAATATGGGTGTGGGCAGGACAGTAGTGTGGTGGGTAGGTAACTGGCTGGGTGGCAGGACACAGAGGGTGGTGGTAAATGGCTGTCACTCCACAGAGGGAAGAGTGACCAGTGGGGTACCACAGGGATCAGTGCTGGGACCGGTCCTATTCAACATCTTCATCAGTGACATTCTTGGGACCTAGAAGGCAAAATTTCACTGTTCGCTGATGACACAAAGCTCTGTAACAGAGTAGACACACCAGAGGGTGTAGACAGAATGAGAAGGACCTGCAGAAACTTGAAGAATGGTCAGGGTTTGGCAGTTGAAATTCAATGCAAAGAAGTGCAAGATAATACATATGGGGCACAAAAACCCTGGCACAATATATCAGTTCGAGGGTGAGGATATAGCATGCACCAAGCAGGAAAGGGATCTTGGGGTTATCATCTCTGATGACCTCAAGGTAGGGAAACTGTGTGACAAGGCAGCAGGTAAAGCAAATAGGATGCTGGGATGCATAGGCAGGACATCACCAGCAGGAAAGGAGGTCATAATTCCACTATACAAGACACTAGTGAGGCCCCACCTGAGTACAGTGTACAATTCTGGAGACCATACCTACGTAAGGACATAGACAGGGTAGAGAAGGTTCAGAGGAGGGCAACAAAGATGGTGCATGGATTGCATCACAAGTCCTATGAAGACAGGTTGAAGGAACTAAACATGTACTCCCTGGAGGAGAGGAGGGATAGAGGGGATATGATAGAGACATACAAGTATCTTACAGGGAGGAACAGGGTGCAGGAATACACTATTTTTAAGCGAAAAAGATGTTCTTGGACTAGAGGGCATGGGATGAAGTTGGAGGAGGGCGACTCAGAGGAAATGCCAGGAAGAATTTCTTCACAGAACGGGTGGTGGACAAGTGGAACACCCTGCCAGAGGAAGTGGTGGGGGCTGAAACAATCACGGGATTTAAGAATGTATGGGATAGACATAAAGGAATTCTGGAGGTCAGGGATAAGGGGCAAAAGACTTCTAGGAAAACATAAACTGAACTTACAAGCTCAAATGGGCAGACTGGGTGGGCCATAGGCCCTTATCTGCCGACACTGTCTATGTATCTATGTAACCTCAGGCTGTTCACTAAGTACAAAGAGAGGTACTTTATTTTGTAAAAGCTAAACACGGTTGCTGCATGTATTGAATATGTTAGCACGATGCTTGCTTCTTGCTAAACTAGTGATAGTGTATGGATATATGAATGGGGGAGGGGGAACGGGGTAGAAATCAATTCTAAGCTTGACTACTGATTAGGACTCACATGAGCCAGTGTCACCAATAAAAGGCTAGGTTTGCACATTTGGAAAAATGGACATTAGACAGTATATGACTCCAGTAACCTGGAGTATAATGCAGCCATTACAAGCCACAGAAGGAAAACTGTTACAATATGAATATTGATCAGATTGCTTTCTTTTGCAGCATTTTCTCTCCTATGTAGGGACGAAAGCAAGTGTGGCGGCAGAGAAGAACATCCTTTCAAGGGAAGGCACTACAATGCCAGACTCGAGGTGGCATATCAGGTTAACAAGGTATGGGGGCTGGGGGAACTGAAGGGATGGGGAGACAAGTGAAGAGTAGACAAGGGTGGGGAAGGAGTCTGGGGCAAGGGGACAGAAAAAGACAGAGTAGACTAAAGGGGTCTGGCCCAACCACCAGCCTTAGGGGTACACCACCTAGGCTGGGCAGCCCTGAGCAACCAGAGCTGGCCACACCCATCCTGCTCTGCCACTGCTGCCAGAGTCTCTTGTTGCACAATAAGGGCTCCTGACCCTTCATCTCCCCCCCTTTGTTTTGCTATATATGCCGGGTCCATCCATGCCAGGACCATCACTGGTTCCAGACACCACAGGAAGATGGTTAGCAGGGCCATTGGTGATGGAACCAATTTCCTCAACAGGTAATGGGTCAGCATAGATAACAGTATGACAACAAGAGGGTGAGCAAATGATTACAACCAGGAAGGAGGGGGTCCGGGGCAAAGGGGGAAGATATTTGAAGCAGGGATGAAGGAAAGAGAGATGCGCACAGGCTATGACCAACACAAGGCTGAGGGAGAGAAAGGAGGAGATAAATGCCCAGGAACCAAGATGGGGTAATGGGACCGACAACTTGAATGCAGGGCTGAAAAGGGGAATGGCTGGATATAGCTGTGCTAGGGCATAGGGAAGTGGTAACAAAGTCAGAGGGAAAGGAGGGCATAGATAAGAGTGACATGGCAGCTGCAGTGGGTAGTGGGGGGAAGGAGTTGTTACAGCACCAGGGCAAGATCTGGGCTGCCCAGTTATAGGTTTGGCAAATTATTATGAGGGGTAAAAGTAGAAGAAGCCCGAATTGGGTTTTCCTGTAAAGCAGATAATAATTGTTAATAGGCAAAGAAAAAGGGAAGGTTGGTTGGTTGTGTTTTTTTTATACAAGACAAATGCTTCAAGCACAGATTTGGCTACCTAGGGGGATCACTGCAGGGACAAAAAAAAGCCCAATAGAGCGGCAGGCTATAGAGCGGTAGGCTGACTGGGCCACGGACCAGGCAGTAGGAATGGGGGGGGCACATTATTTCAAAATCCTTGGGGGCTATGACAAGGTTTTGTCCTACTCTGACCACAAGGAGTTTTCACCACACCAATCCAGAAACAGGTGGGAATCAAGGGAGATTATAACAAAAAAAAAAAAGAACTCGGGTATGGATAGAAGTTTATTTGGCAAGGGCCCACACTTAGGCAGGTGGAGAGTATTCCCACCCATAGGTTACTCCACAGGAAGCAGTTAAGAGAGTATTGGGGCATTCATCATCTGTATTTAATTTTATTTATTTAGTTTTTGTTGACTGGGTAAGTGCACAAGACAATTCTGCCTAATTTCAGGCATGACCCGGGTGGGGGGAGATACAGATTAATGCCAGTTGACCTTGAACCATCAGTGAGTGGTTGGGAGGTATTTTTAGTGAATGAGAAAATCTGGCCAGAGGTTAGCCTAGGTGCCCCATGGAGTTAGAACCCACAGCCTTCTCTGGTCTCCTGGCCTCAGAGGCGAGTGCATTGCCTGCTGAACCATTGACATTAAGTTAACTGAGGGAGAATAAAAAAAAAGTTTACTTTAAGGGGAGGGACTCCAGAGGCATAGCGAACCCCAGAATGAGTGGTTACAGTCTATCTGAGATCCCCCACAGGTGGGGTTAATGAAGAGACAGCGAGTCAGCAATCAGGCTCTTTATGGGTGAGGCCACGAAAATGGGGTTTTCATGTTAACGGGAGGGTTTCTGGAGAGGTGATAGAATACATATACAACTCCAGAATGAGGGGTACAGATCTAAGCAACACCACAGGTGGGGCTAGACAAAAGGACAGGGAAGCAGCTACCAGGCTGTTACAGGTGGAGACTGGTACCCAGGCTTTTTCGCTTGGTTCCAAGATGGGGGGAGGGCACTACAATGGCCCTGAAGCCCGGTTTAAGGGGTGCTCGACTGACTGCTCATGCGAACTCTTTAACACAGGGTAAAAGGTTAATGCACTGGAAGATGGGAGGCAGGACAGTCCCCCACTACATAGATGTTTCCTTCTGACAGGGAGGTGGCAAGATGGAAAGCATGGACAAAGGGTGCCAGCATTTATGCAGGGAATTGGGAGGGCACCCAGCACCCCAGTCGGACTAGCGCAACATGGGGTTTATGAAAAACACTCAGGAAGAAGTTATAAAGAACAAAACAAAAAAAATATGTATAAATAAATAAATCAAGGGATATTAGATTAAGGGAATCCATGCAGGCCGGGGTAGCACTTAGACAGGGCAGCAGATAAGTAATCACTTAATGTCACTGACAGGGCCATAACCCGGGGGGGGGAGGGGGCACCTCAAACAGAAGTATAGCAAAAGCACTGAAGGGGATGGCTAGGCCACATCACTAGGTGAAGCTCATGGAAACACCAAGGTGGTTCATGGAAATGGAAGGAGTGATAGATTCAGTTAAATGAGACATCTGTTTGGCATGATGACTGAGTTTTGCATACAGACCAAGAGGGAGACACAGAAACAGCAGTGTGGGCGAGGGGGTTTAGACAGAAAGGGTGGAGAGTGCAGGAAGTGATGGTTTTCTGAAGCTGGGGCCAGGGAACGGACACCATGAGAGCATGACGACTGTCTTGCAGGGGTTTTGTGAGGTCATACATGGCTGCTAGACCTCAAAACATTGTTGGGGTGCAGAACCCTGTTGGTGACCCCTGTTAAGGGGCTGCAAAAAAGGTATGGTTCTTTAAGTTACTTCTCAGGGATTTTTGCAGCTCCAACTCCTGGCAAAAAGGATAGGTTTGTTTAAAAAAAAAAAAAAAAAGACAGACATGGAGAAAGAGGTACATTACAAGGAAGAAACAGCCCGGGGGGTATGCTAAAAGGAAAAGAGGAAAAAGGAAACATGGTGAGGACAGAAATCATAAGGTGGAGTAGAGCTGAGAATATAATTCTGGCTGCTGAGGAAGATGGGTTTCCACAATGATCATACCAATAGGATGGCAGTACAGGAATGGGGACACCTGCTGGCCAATGAGGGGGACAGCAAATGACCAATGTTTAAAAAAATAAATAAATAAATAAATAAATAAATATTAGTTAAGCTGATGACTACCATACCAGTACTGTTTCTGTCAGCATAAGTGACAGGGTGTGTTGGGAATTTACTGGGCCATGAATCAAGGGACCCTCAGGGTGAAGGAAATGGGAACGCAGGCCCTGGAAGAGAGGCCAATGGGTTTCAATTGGTGAAAAAATAGACCAGCAAACCGAAGCAGAAGCTAACATGCCGAGAGGACAAGGCAGCTAATTACCCAAGGAAAACAGGGTGCATAAAATGGTTGCCCAGTACGGGGTGATGTGGGGGTTTATGCTGCAGGACACCTGTGATGCAGAGGCCAATTAGTTTCGGCGAGGGGACCAGCGGGTGAGACCAGGCTGTGTAAGGGCATTGGTCTCTCAAGGAAGGCATAGTTTTTCAGGATAAGGCTCCACAATAGGTATTTTGTCTCATGCATTCAGAAGCTGGGCAGGATTGCAGCTTGCAGAAATGGGGGTGTGGGGATAATAATTTCATATTCAATTTTTTACTTCATGGCAAGGCCTGGTTGGAAGTGAGATAAGGAGATATGGGCACTTAGAGAATTATGGAGCAGAGAAGATACTTCCAGAGAAGGAGGGGCATGCTGGAGGTCAAGACCCCGGAATGTACAGGTGGTCCTAATGGGAACCAGTGGGAAAAATGGGACCAATTAATGTCGACTCTCAGTGGCATGAGGGACATGACCAAGGCCAAGCACGCTCATTGGGCATCTAATGGGGAAGGGCTATGGAGCCAGGCCCTGGACAGACATATATCTAATGGAAAATGGAATGGTTTAGCTGCAGCCCAGGGATGGAGGGATATCATGTTCCCTACAAAATGATGTGAAATATTATGAGTGGGGAGACAGCTAGGGCTATAGAGCAAAGGGGGGAGGCCTGCCATCCAGCGCAAGCTGGAGGCAGGCCATGGGGAAAAAAAAGGATAAAAAGGGACATGGGAGAGAGGGAAGGGGGGAGGAAAGAAGGAACCCCAAAGAAAGAATAACAACAGCATTAAAGAAAACGCGGTAATGGGTATACACTGTAACCTCCAGAGAAAGAATGAAGAACTGGCGCCCAGGTCAACAGCTGGGCACAGAAGAGGAAGATCGAAGAAAGGATGAACATTAATTTGAGATTGCTGTGTGTATATATATATATATATATATATATATATATATATATATATATATATATATGATAATATGAAAAAGAATGATTGGAGTGCAAGAATATGTATTGGAATAACAGATATGCTTGAAATAATGAAATCAACAAGAATCATTACTATGTGGGGGCAGGATGAAAAGGTATGATTAATAAATGAATGCCAATCTGAGCACCCACCACATACTGACTCCGTCTCATTCTTGGGGAATCTGGGACAACGAAGTTTGCCAATTAAAGGGCAGACCTAGTTGTCAAGGTGACCAACCCAAGAATGGTATTTAACAAGCCCAGACAAGTCGGGGCGATTAGGGGGTGTCTCAGTGGGGGTTGGGAGAAGACAGGAGACATGAGCCACAGTTGTGACCTCACAAAAAGGGAAGGACAAGATGGATGAGAGTAGCACCAAGATTGGTAGATATCAAAGTAAAGGGAGGATTGTTTTGGGGCACTTAAGCAGCTGCAAAGAAGCAGTCTGCCTCTGTTCATTGCTACTCTCAGATTTGTCCCACCCACCTCCGGCAACAAGTTTAAGGGTTTGAGTGTATGGAAGGTAAAGAGACTGCCGAAGGTGGACAGCAGATTAAGGATAAATCATGGATAATGATAAAGGATGGCATACATGGGCCATGCACGGCACAGCCAAGGTGGATGACTGAGAAGTGGGGAAAAAGGAAAGATAAGAACAGTTTGAAGGGGATGGCAGGTAAGAATAATTCATGAATAACAATGAAGGATGGTATACAGGGGCCGTTGGCCGCACAGCCAAGAAGAGAAATGGAGGAAAAGAAAGGATAAAAAGGAGCATGGGAGGGTGGGAAGAGGGGGAAGAAAGAAGGAACCCCAAAGAAAGAACAACAACAGCATTAAAGAAAAAGTGGCAATGGGTATACACCATTACCTCCAGAGAAAGAATGAAGAACTGTCACCCAGGTCTACACCTTGGCAGAGAAGAGGAAGATCGAAGAAGGGATGAACATTAATTTGAGATAGCTGTATATATATGATAATATGAAAAATGATTATTGGAGTACAAGAATATGTATTGGAATAACAGATATGCTTGAAATAATGAAATCAATAAGAATCATTACTATGTGGGAGCAGGATGAAAAGGTTCTATTAATAAATTAATTGCCAGTTTGAGCACCCACCACATACTGACTCTGTCTCATTCTTGGGGGGAATCCGGGACAATAGGGAGTGCAAATATTGTCCTGAATTACAGCAAGTAAGCTTGTATACTCCATTCAGCACTTCATAACTTGATTCTAGAACTGAACATTTCCATAAAGGATTCTCACAGAATATTTAGTGTCCCCCCAACGGATGATTAGTTGCTGTGTGTGTATATATATATATATTTTGGTATTTGCACTTTGTAGTCCTCTACTCCTCTCCCCGTATTTCTCCTACTTCCCTAATCCCAGTCCTGAAAATCTTTGAATTGAGTAGGCACAGCTCTCAAAAGAACCGTCAGATTTATACTTCAGTCAACCATTTCCACCCACACTCGCCCCTTCCCTCTTTCTCTCACATTCCATCTCTCTCTCTTTTTCACTGTCTCATTCGTCATCCCTCCCCCACTCTCTCTCTCTCTCTCTCTCTGTTTGTATCTCTATGTTTTCTTCTACTGACTGCCAGGTGTCATCAGGGTTATGAAATTGACTAATCCATTTTAAAATATAGGCGGATCCTAAGATACAAATATCAGCACAGCATAAAGAACTGGAAGGGGGCAGAAAGAACTGGAAGGGGGCAGGATCAGTTGTGTTCCAGGACAGTAGCTGCTGCTGTTTTCACAGGGTTCTTGTGGATTTTACTTGGTAGGTTAGTTCTTTTCTTTCTTGCTTCTAAGGGGCTAGCAGGGTATTGTTCTGGGGGATCCTGGATGTTTGTAAACTGATTTAGTGGCTGTAAGTGGGGCTCTTTTTGTGGATGTTTCACTTTGTAACAGGCTGCGCTGGTAGAGGCCTATTTCTTCTGATTTAAAACCTGTTTGGTGGGATTTGCTTGGGCCTGGTTCTTTAGCTGCAGGGCTTGGAGGGGAGACACAGGGCTGATACACTCTCTCTTGTTAGGTGTCTGCCAAGATCCACCTCCCCACCCCTCCTCCCCAGAAGTCTGCAAATTTATAGGGAAGACCTGCCCTGCAATTGAGGAAAAGGCTGCTGGTGCAGCTCATGTAGTTCTAGCCACTGGGGTTGAATTTAAAGGCCGGGAGAGAGGAGCTTGGGAGTTGTTCATTTTCCTTACATGTTTAATGTGTTGTACTGCACCTAGTAACAGAGTTACTGGTGTACAGTGGGACTGTCTCTAGGATTAGTGGGTGACCTGATTAGGCAGTAGGGGTATCTTGGAATAGGGGAACCTGGTGGCTCACCCAGGAAACCTATTTGAAGGGATGGAACCACACATCATTAGGGACAGCATCTTTGGGAGGGTGGTGGGGTGCACAGGGTGTGGAGCAGCCATGATACTGGACTGGGCTTGGAAGTTTGGTGGTTGCCAGTGTGCTACCAGCTAGCACAGCAAGGGAGGAGGTTCTTGGGGATGAGGAGAAAGCTGGGGAGGGGTGGGTATGGTTGGGGAAGGGGCTGGAAATCTCCACAGGGTTGCACCAAGCACTGGGGTGGGGGGTATAGGGAAAGGAGTGCAGGAGAATACTCAGGGGTCACATAGGGACCCTGGCAGAGGGGCCAAAAGGACACTACCAAGGAAGCAGGCAGGTAACTGGGGACCCTCACAAAGGGGGACGGAGGGACAACATTCTCAGGAAGTAGGCGGATAGCCAGTGCTGGACAGAAGGAAGCAAGGCAGGAGGTGGATCAGACCGTATACTTAGTAACCCGCTAATTCTCTTCTTCTGCTCAAGAATGAGGGGATGTAGCCACGACAGAGGTGGTTAGAGACGGAAAGGTGTGGGAGTGGGGTCAGGGGCAGGGCCAGATAGCAGGAAGAACAGGGGTACCTGGAATGCAGGAGAATGGGGGAGCAGTGAATCGGAGCAGGAGGAGCAGGGGAAGAGGAGGAAAGCGCAAGGAGAAGGACCAGTTGGGAGGAAAGGTAAGAAGGACCAGAAGTACAAGGAGGATTCAGTAAAGAGAGCTGAGGTGTAGGCCAGGGGCACAACGAGCAAGGAGGAACTAAATGGAGACAGGAAGGAAGGAGGATGAGCCAGGCTAGTTTAGCAGATGGGGAGAAGGACCAGTTGTGAGCAGTGAGAGAGAATTAACAAGGTACAGAAGGATACTCAGGAGGAGGAGAGGCATAGGATTGGAGGGGAGGGAGTGGCCATGGTAAATAAGGAGCGGGTGGCATGTGGCACACAGATAGGGGGAGGAACAAGGAGCCAGCTGGGTGGAAGGGCCGGTAGAAAGGATGAGGGACATGGAAGGGGGAATGGAGGAAAAGGAGTGGTCAGAGTGCTCCTGCTGGGGGGATTCTATGATCAGGGGTATCAAATGGGATAGGGAGGGAGAAGCCTGGCCAGTTAGAACAAGATGCTTCCCTGGACTAACGGTGCACAGGGCTAAGCACGAGGCAAAGGACTGGCAAAGGACTGTGGGGGTTCCCCAGACATACTGGTCCACCTGGGCACAAATGACATTGAGGGAAATAGCGAGCTAGAGATACAGGCAAGATTCAGGGAGCTCGCCAGGGTCTGTCATGACATAGGATGCAGTTTCCTTCTCAGAAATCCTGCCAGTGCCAAGGGCTGGTAGGAACACAAAGAAAAATTAGGGAGATAAACCAGTGGCTCAGGGAGTGGTGTGAGGCCAGAGGGTATGGGTTGATGGGGGATTGGGGGGAGACCTGGGAGGATAAGGAGCTGTATGCTAGAGATAGACTACATCTCAATTTGGAGGGGAAGGGAATCCTTAAGTTGAAAATAGAGGAGTTCATTGGTGAAAAGTGGGGTTTAAACTTGTGAAGGGGGGTGGGATGGGAGAAAAGGCAGTCAAGGGGATGCCGATAAAGGAGGGACTCTGTCTCCACCCCCCTGGGGACCAGGAGGATTGCAGGAAAAGACCAACTGGCAAAGTGCAGACCAGGAGAAAACAGAATCCCCAAGGGAACACGAGCAGGGGAAATGGAACTATAGGGAAAGGGTGGAAGGTAGTCCTGCTAAATGCCAGGAGCTTGGGCAATAAATGCCTGAGCTCCAGGTGATGTTAACTGAGGGAGCAGTGGATGTGGCAGCGGTCACTGAGACTGGGCCACTGCAAGACATGACTGGGACCTGAACCTGGAGGGTTACACTATGTTCAGGAAGGACAGGGGGGAGGGAAGGGGAGGAGGGGTAGCAATGATAGTCAAAAACTGCATTGGCATAGGGGGAGTAGAGGAGGCGGAGGGAACCGTGGAGGCAATTTGGGTCACCTTGATAACAAGGGGGGGCAAGAGTAAAAATAGGAGTGGTGTATAGACCCCCTGCCCTGGTGGAGGAGCTGGAGGACAGTCTGGTGGCAGATGTTAGGAGACACTGCAGACTGGGCAGAGGAAAGGTGGTGGTGTAGGGGACTTAAACATGCCAGGAACAGACTGGGAGACTGACATCCTCTGTGACCAGGGAACAGAGGTTGTTGGATGTCTTTCAAGGCGTTCCTAACTCAGCAGGTGAGGAACCGACCAGGAGGCACTGGTACTGGATGTGGTCCTGGCAGACAGTGACCAGATTGGGGCCTGGAGGTAAGGGACCCATTGGCGGGGAGTGACCATGCCACGGTCTGGTTCTGCCTGGACCTAGGAGGGTAGAAGGCTGCACAAAGACGGAAGTAACCGACTTCAGGGGTGGATTTTAAGGAAATGGGAAGGATCCTTAAGGAGCATTTGGATGGGATTGGGTCAGACATGGACGCTGATAGTAGGTGGGAAATCATCAGGAGAGGTGCAGGATGCTACCAGCACCTGTGCAAAGTAAAGGCAATCATGGGTGGGCCCAAAAACCCTGTTGGTGGACCAGGGAGGTCCAGGAGGTGGTGCGGGAAAAAGCAGCCTATAAGAAATTCAAGTGCTCAAGGAGTGAAAGGGATCGAGGAGTATGAGCTGATGGCTAGAAGGGCCACTAGAGTGGTGAGGGTGGCTAAGGCAAGGAAGGAGCAGAACCTGGCCAGGGAAATTAGGAGAGGAAAAAGGGTTCTTTAGATACATTGGGGAAAGACAAAGGGTGAAGGGCAGATTAGCAGGATTAAATCAGGGAGAGATGGGCACAAGACCCAGAGGAGCAGGCTGAGGTACTAAATGAGTACTTCACCTCAGTTTTCACCAGGAAAATGGGGATGCTGCATCATACATGGGAGGAGACAGATAATGAGGAGGGGCCTTACCAATCGGCAGGTCTGGGGAGAGGGGGGCATCACTGGCAGGTGGGGGAGGGCTAAGCAGAGAAGAGGTACTGGAGTGGAAATCACAGCAGAGAGAGTGAGGAAGCCCTCAGCTCCTTAAAACGGAGAAAGCACGGGGGCCAGATAAATTACATCCTAGAGTGCTGAAGGAACTTGCAGATGTCCTGGAAACCCCTGGCAGAGCTTTTCACCATCTCTCTGAGGACAGGGTGGTGCCCCAAGACTGGAAGATGGCGCATGTAGTGCCTATCCACAAGGGGGGATCAAGGGAGGTGGCAGAGAACTACAAGCCTGTCAGCCTGACATCAGTGGTGGGCAAGGTGATGGAGGGCATTGTCAAGGAGAGGCTAGGGGGGGACCTGGATAAGTCAGGGTGCCTGGACGATAGACAGCATGGATTCATCCCGGGGAAATCGTGTCAGACAAACCTGGTGGAGTTCTATGACTGGGTGACAAGTGCCTTGGACCTGGGTAGACCAGTGGATGTCCTCTTTCTAGACTTCAAGCAAGGCATTTGACTCTGTTCCTCACGTGGGCCTGTTGGATAAACTAGGAGAAATGGGGTGGAAACCAGATGATCAATGGATAGCAATTGGCTCCAGGACCGGACCCAGAGGGTCGTAGTTAGTGGATAGTCTCTTCCCCAAGGAGGGTCATTAGTGGGGTCCCACAGGGATCAGTCCTTGGGCCCCTTCTGTTCAACGCCTACGTATCTGACATAAGGACAGGAATCAGGAGTGAGATGAGTCTCTTTGCAGATGACTCGAAACTGGGGGCGGTGGTGGATGGGGTGGAGGGGAGGGTGGCCCTGCAGGGGGACCTGGAGGCTCTGGAAAGATGGTCTAGAAAGTGGAAGCTGAGGTTTAATGCAGAGAAATGCAAGGTACTCCACCTGGGGCAGAAACCCAGGCCAAGTGTACACCTGGAGGAATACTACAAGTCTCAGTGGCTGAGAGGGACCTGGGGGTGGTGGTGGATGTCAAGATGAACAACTCTGAGACTTGTAGGAGGGCAGCAGCCAGGCCAACAGGATGCTGGGATGCATCATGGGGATCACCTCCAGAAGGAGGAAGTGATACTCCCTCTGTATAACTGCTTGGTGAGGCCGCACCTGGAGTACTGCGTGCAGTTTTGGAGGCCGCACTTAAAGAGGGACATTAACCTCCTGGAGAGGGTCCAGAGGAGGGCAACCAAAATGATTTGGGGCTTGGGGGACAGGACCTATGAGGAGAGGCTCGAAGAGCTAAATATGTACACTTTGGAAGAGAGAAGGGACTGGGGGACATGATAGAGGTCTTCAGGTACATGAAGAGGGTAAATAGGGGAGGAACAGTGAGGGTGCTTCGAAGGAAGGAGGAGGGGGCCACTAGAGGGCATGGGTGGAAGCTGGAGGGGAAGATTCAGGGGAGAAAGGAGGTGCTACTTCACTGAGAGGGTGGTAGAGCCATGGAATGCACTACTAGGGGCTGGTGGAGGCAGAGACAGTGGAGGGTTCAAGGGGGTGGGACAGGTACAGGGAAGGGTTCAAGAAGCAAAATCCAATGCAGCAAGAATATCCAGAACTGGGAAGGGAGAAGCCAGAGAAGGCGAGGGGGACAGCAAGGTCAGCACCCAGGGTGAGGGCTGACCAAACGAGCAGACACGAAAGACCATTAGGCCTATTCTGCTGGCATTTTAGTATGTTAGTATGTTAGTATGTCTGTGAGCAGGTTTGGATCACAGAGACCTGAGGGGGTGCAGGTGACCCCTGAGTCTTATTAAGTGTTCCATTGATAATGTGTTCTACCTGACACAGTCTCCATAACACACAGTCAGAGAAACTGAGGAATGAATACAAAGTGGAATAAAACTCAGTTTCATAGATGTTCAATGTTTCTGACACAAAACCTGACTAAAAGAATATTTTACAATAATTAATAATGAGGATTCACACAGAATAGTTATTTTTTCCTGTAGGATGATTAGCTATATATTTTTTTCATTTTGATATGTGCACTCTGGAATCCTTCTAGCCCTCTCTGTGCGCTTCCTCCAAAATACTAATCCTGGTCCTGAGAATATTTGCATTGTGTTGTCTCATGTCTCAAAACAAGCATTTAACAATGCCGAATGTTGTCACGCTGGCATTGGCAGTGGGAGTGGCGTAGCTAGAGATGCATAGTGCTGTGATTTTGTCAATGTGTCTCAAAAGGTGATTTTGCACAGCGAGCACACCATTGTGCACCACAGCAGCGGAAACACGTTTTGGGCAGGCTGTGAAAAATGGCAGCCAGACTGTTGATAAGGAGATGTGCACAAATGCCAGTGGTGAAAATGTGGCATGAAAATATTGCAGATTGACGAAGTTACAAGAGTGCGTGGAAACTGCATAGTACGCTTGCAACACAGTCATTGTATGGAGTTTCGGCGCAAATTTTCAACATAGGCATTTTAGGACCTCTGCTCATGAATAGTGTCACCGTCATTTCCTCAAACTGTCCCAAAACTGATTTGCTTTGCGGCCGTGCAATTCTGTGCCGGACATGCGAAAACACATTTCAGGCAGCTGCAGTGTTCATAAGGAGGTATGGAAAAATGCCAATGATGAACAGCTGGAGTGAAAGTATTACAGATTCACAAAGTCATGAGCGTGCGTGCAAACTGTGCAATGCACACTCATAAAACACTCATTATTGACTTTTGTTCCCAAATTTTCAACATAGGCATTTTAGGGCATCTGCTAATGAACAGTGTCACTGTCATTTTCATCATGTGTCTCAAACATGGACTTTCCACAGCGACCACGCTATTCTGCGCCAGAACTGCGAAAACAGATTTTGGTCAGGATGTGAAAAATGACAGCTGTACTGTTCATTAGGAGGTGCAGAACAATAGCACTGTAGAAAATCTGGAGTGAAAATATTAGAAGTTTGTGAACGTACAAGCGTGCGTGCAATCTGCGCAATGCACACTCCTAACACAGTCATTTTATGGAGTATTGTCACCAAATTTTCAACACAGGCATTTTAGGACCTCTGCTTAAGAACAGTGTCACTGTCATTTTCGTAATGTGTCCCGAACACTGATTTAGCACAGCGAACACGCTATTCTGCGCCGAAAATGTGAAAACACATTTCGGCAAGGACGTGAAAATTGACAGCTATACAGTTCACAAGAAGGTGTAGTAAAATGCCAAATTTGAGAATCTGGCGTGAAAATATTGTGAATGTGCTAAGTTACAAGCGTGCATTACGCAGTTGCTATGCACGCTCATAAAACAGTCACTTTATGGAGTATTGTCACCAAATTTTCAACACAGGCATTTTAGGATCTCTACTCATGAACAGTGTCACTGTCATTTTCATAATGTGTCCCGAACACTGTTTTCGCACCATGACTGCGCTATTCTGCACTGGAAGTGCAAAAACACATTTCGGCCAGGATGTAAAAAATGACAGCTATACGGTTCACAAGAAGGTGCGCAGCAACCACGATATTCAACACTGGGCATGTAAATGAGGCCATTATGCATGCAAGGTGCAAATGGGGCCATTTGTATGTCATTATGGCCCCATTTGCATGCAGTTGTGCCAATCCTCAGTGACTTGCGCCTGGCGCCCTGCCAGACTGCAGCCATCGGGGACTGACGCCCCCTGCCCCTCAGTGGGCAACGAGCCCCCAATGCCTGATCATGGGCATAACACAAATAAATCCCTGGTGGCCCAGTGGACCTGCACCCCTGCCTGATCGTGGGCAAATAAAGAAATGTAATCCTTGGTGGTCCAGCAGTACCCCCTCTCCCCCTCCGCCCACTGAGACCCACCAACCAGCTCCCCCCAAGTCAGTGGCAGGCGGCAGCTCCCCATCCACAAGCTGCCCGGCTGCCCGCTGACTGATAGTGTACAGTACGGCTGTACACCTGTTAGTCTGTGTGGGCCAGGCGGGCATACGATCATACTGTGCCACACAGTCCTGAAATGTGAATTCATTCACATTTCAGACTGTGTGGTACGGTCTGTACGCCCATTGGCCCATGCAGGACCAATAGGCACAGCCGGCATACTGTACTGTCAGTCAAAGCAGGCGGCCAGGCAGCTTGCAGGTGGGGAGCTGCCACCCACTGCTGGTGGGGCAGGGGGAGTGGTGTGACGTGTCTCAGTGGGCGGGTGAGAAGGGGGGTACCGCTGGACCACCAGGGATTACATTTCTTTAGTTGCCCATGATCAGGCAGGGGATCATGTCCACTGGACCACCAGGGCATTAGAATCTCTATTTGCCTGCAATCGGGCAGGGGATCAGGTCCACTGGACTGACAGAGTATCATAGCTATCAAAGGTAGTACAGAGCGTATGTAGACTAAAAGTCCTTTTGCTCACCAGACTGTTAGTACCCCTTAATCCTGTTCTTGAAAAGGTAATTATCTAAATCCTTCTTAAAATTATTCATATTTACACAGGTTACAGTCTCCAGTGGTAACCTATTCCATATTTCAGTCACCCTTAAGGTGAGCGAGGATTTTCTTTTTTTAGTTCTAGGACAATCAACTGTCAATTGAAGGGAATGAGCCCTAGTAGTATATGGAGAATCCCTTAATTCCAGACCTAAAAGGTCCCACAGTCCTGGATCAGTGAATGATTTGTAAATCATGCACAAATCACCCCTTAGTCACCTGTACTCCAAGGGATATAGGTCCAGGATTTTTAACCTAGTTTGGTAATCATGCCCTTTTGCTTCCAGAATACCACTAGTTGCCTTACACTGGACTCTCTCCAGTGCTGCTATCTCTGCTGTACCAGCTGGTGACCATATCTGCACACAGTAATTTAAATGTGGTCTGACCAAAGATGTATACAATGGCAGCAGTACTTCTCTGTTCTTACATGTTATATATTTATCTATGCAATGCAAAATACCACTAGACTACTTAATAATCAGATTACAATGTGTTTTAAATGATAAATCATTCGTGATCATAATGCCCAAGTCACTCTGCTGTTCCACTATACCCAGTATTTGCCCCCTGAGTGTGTAGGTCCAATGTTTGTTCAGTCACCCAAGATGCATAACACAACATTTATTTGTATTAAAATCTAATTTGTTTTCCATAGCCCACATTTCTAGTTCATCCAAAGCTTCCTGAAGTTGGATAGCATCGGCTTTGTTATTTACTGTGTACCCAATCCTAGTGTCATCGGCAAATTTGGATATCCAAACACCGTTATTGACATACATTGAAGCAATGTATACGTTAAACAGACATGGTCCCAATACAGAACCTTGGGGTACCTCACTAGACACATCTGCCCAAGCGGAATTTATACCACTGACAGTAACAGATTGTGTCCTAGATTCCAACCATGCTTCTACCCCTCTGGTTATTTTCCCATCAAGGCCGTGCAATATTAATGCATCTATAAGTTCTCCATGGGGGACCTTATCAAATGCCTTTGAAAAGTCCAAGTATACCACATCCATGGAATGACCCTCATACATGGCCTTGCTGACCCGTCCATAAAATTTGAGTAGGTTAGTCTGGCAGGATCTTCCACTAGTGAATCCATGCTGTACTGGATCCATCATGTCTGTAATCTGAAGGTACTCAATAATATAATCTTTAAGGATAGCCTCAAGGATTTTACCCAACACTGATGGCAAACTAATTGGCCTATAATTTGCCATCTCTTGTCTACTACCCTTTTTGTAAATTGGCACCATTTTAGCTTAGCTCCATGCCTTCATCACATAGCCCTTATCCAGTGATCTTTGAAAGATCGAAGCCAATGGACCTGCCAGGAAATCTGCCAATTCCTTGACTACTCTGGGATGTATTCCATCTGGGCCTTGAGATTTATTTGGGTTTATCTACAGTAGTCTTTTAAAAATTACCTCTCTGTTACACAAGTAATTAGTGTCTAGATTCATTGCTAAATGGGGTAGTATTGGGGATGTTTTATTGTTAAAGACTGATACAAAAAATGTATTATACATTTGGGCTAAATGAATTTGGTCAGTTACCATACTACCGTCTGTTCCAATTAGTGGGCCAATAGTACGACAGGTACCCTTCTTTTCATTGACATAAGCATTCAAGGATTTATAATTATCCTGGACTCTGACACGCAAACTCAACTCATACTTTTTTTTGGCGCTATAAATACATTTTTTGGACTGTTTTAAGAGGTCTTTATAAATATTCCAACATGTATTACTGCCAGATCTCTTTGCCCTCTGATAGGCCCTATTTTTCTTTTTAATTAGGTGCCATACAGATTTTGTCATCCATTTAGGCACAACTTTGGAGTTACCTTCTGTTCCTTTAACCTGGGAAATTCAATTCTCACTTAAATAAAGAATCTTGTTTGTCAGGAGGTCCCACATTGAATCCAGAGAGTTATCCAGGAAATCCTGTACCTAATTCCATTTATTTAGATATAATTTCATACCATCAAAATCTGCCTTGTTATAATTATATTTAACTGTCCTACTTCGAGTAACATGTAATGAGAGTTCAAGGGAGAAGGAAACCATAGAATGGTCACTTGATCCAAGAGGTGGGAGGACCTTGCAAAGATTTATATTATCAGATAAATTACTTAGTACAAGGTCTAAAATATGGTTACCTCTAGTATTAGTGGTAACAAACTGGTCCATCCTGGCTAACAAGCAAGTTTCCAAATAGCATAGCTCCAGTACAGTATTAGACTGAAGTGTTTCCCAGTTAATATCAGGTAAATTCAAATCCCCAAGTAGCACATTCTTTTTAGTATCTCCAATAGTTTTTAAGAAATCCCTTAATTGTTGATCCTGCTCAGGCAGGACAGATGGTGGTCTATATATAACAGCAATATTAATACACTCCAAATAAGGGGGGAAGATCTTGACCCAAATGACCTCAATTTTATCCCATTTAGATGTATCTATAGCCTCCACATTAATTTTATTTGAGATATATAGTGCCACACCCCCAACCCGTTTATCTATCCTGTCCTTGAGAAACAGGTCATATCCATGTATTTGTTTTTCCCATGAATCATTTTGACTCCACCATGTTTCTGTAATGGCACAAATATTGATATTTAGACCTTCAATAGCTAATTTCAATTCTCCCATTTTTTTATTTAAACTTCTAGCATTAAGTAGAAGAAATTTCTGTACATTCTCGTGCATAGTATGGCTCTTTAAAGTACAACTGGTGAGCCTTCCTCCCCCCATTAAGTTTAAACCATCATCAATAGCCTGCCGAAGTCGATGAGCAAAGATACGTTTTCCTCTTCTATTTTGGTGGAGACCATGCTGCGAATATAGCATAGGATTCGTAAATTTTATATCTTGATCTAGAAAGATATAACCCTCTCTCATGCACCATCTTTTAAACTATCCATTAAGATCCAAGATTTCAGAATTAATTGCATGAGAGGCCCTAGGAACTGGAAGGATGCCAGATATAATGATATCACAACCTGCTGCCTTTAGTGACTTCCTTACTTCTTCAAAATCCCTTTAAATTTCTAGGGTCCATCTTTTACCTACATCATTTACCCCAGCGTGTATGACAATTAGTGGCTTATAGGTATTTTCACTAAGACCAGGGAATTAGAATCTTTATTTGCCTATGATTGGGCAGGAGTTAAGGTCCACTGGACCACCAGGGATATAGATTTTATACACCCGCATTTGGGCGGGGGGGCACGATGCCCGGCCTGAGTCTGGAGTGGTTGGGTGGCCACCCACAGCTGGCTGCTGCCGTGTTGTGCCCTGCTATACGACAGCTCATCTGTGGGTGGTCAGGACTTGCTCCTGCTTTTCAGGGGTGGATCTTTACATCCCCCTCTGTGGCGCAAGGTGGGTTTGTGCCTGCATATGCATGGGCACGCCCCCCGCACTTGTGCCGCATACATTACTGGTGCGCCCCGGTGCATCAGGATTTGCACAGCACAACATCCCTCTTTGAATATCATGTCAGGGCGCATCAGTGGGTTGCGCATGGCGTAACACTGTTGCACCATGTGCAATCCCTTTGTATATCCCGCTCTGTATATCTAACATGACTATAAATGCACCTTTGGGAAATAGTGACCATAATACTGTTCATTTTCTGGTCACAGGAAGCAAAAACCAAACAGCTACTGGTGTTACTGAAACCCTGAACTTTAACAAAGCTAAGTTTAATACTATTAAAAATAGTTTAGCACAGTGGGACTGGATTAAGTTATTCACCAATCTCCCCATTGAATCCAAATGGGGCCTCATGCTCAGCAAATTAAAAAATTTAATAAAGGGTAATATCCCAACAATAAAGAAATATGGCACCAAACATAAAAATACACCTGGTTGGATGAACCCCACAATAAAATGTTTGATTAACAAGAAAAACAAACTGTTCAAGCAAATAATAAAGGGTTTAACCTACTTAAGTTCCAAGTACAAGGCTGTGGTTAAAAATATAAAGACCAAGATCAAAATAGCAAAATCCCAATATGAGATATAGTTGGCTACCAGGGTTAAAGATAACAAAAAATTTTTCATTGCAAATGTTAATAAAGTCAAGGGTAGAACAAATAGTATAGGACCCTTTCTTACCGCTTCTGGAAAAATAGCTAGTAACCGAAAGGCTACTGACATACAGAATCAATATTTTTGTAAGGTGTTTCATAAAAACAGTCATGGCTCAACGAGTACAATAGAGACTTCACCCCCTGGACAGTTCACCATTAAACCTAATGAAGTTCTGGATTGGTTAAAGTGGGTTGACATTAATATATCACCAGGTCCTGATGAAATTCATCCCAGGGTGTTGAAAGAACTCACTGAATCCATTTACTTACCTTTAACTAATATCTTTCAACATTCTCTCAACACTGGGGAAGTTCCACATGATTGGAAAATAGCGACCATGGTACCCATTCTTAAGAAAGGTCCAAAAAACAACCCCGAGAATTACAGGCCCAACAACCTAACTTCTTTAATTGGAAAGATTTTAGAAAATATTATTAAAGATCTTATCCTGGACTCCCTCTGTCAAAATGAATTATCCGACCCTCTTCGACATGGGTTCACTAAATCTAGATCATGCCAAACAAATCTACCGACCTTTTATGATAAGGTCACGGGTGAAGTAGATCAGGGTAATTCCGTGGACCTGGTGTTCCTAGATTTCACTAAAGCATTTGACAAGTTACTACACTTAGAGCTCTTAGCCACCTTGAGAACAAACTAAAAAATATTATAAATTGGATTGCTAGCTAGTTGGAGGGAAGGAAACAGAGAGTCATTATTAATGGAGAATACTCCAATTGGGTGCCTGTCATGAGTGGAGTCCCACAGGGGTCTGTTTTGGGTCCCTGCCTTTTTAATATATATGTCTCTACTCTTACCATCAATAACCCCAACATATGGATGTTAAAATTTGCCGACGATTGTTGCATAGGTATCGTGGTGAACAACAAAATAGGCAGCTCTGTCCTTCAGCTTATTTTAGATGAAATATTAAGTTGGTCTTGCAATAATAAGCTTGTCCTGAACACCTCTAAATGCAAAATTATGCATTTGGGTATACACAATCAACACCCAAAATATAAATTGGGGAATGAGACCTTACTTAAAACCGATGAAGAAAAAGACTTAGGAATATTTGTCACCCTGGATCTAAAATTCAGAACTCACTGCAGAATCCAAACCAATAAGGCAAATCAAAACCTAAATTGTATCTTTAGACATGTAGCCAGTCACACAAGTGAGGTATTGCTTCCTTTATACAGTGCTTTGGTTAGGCCGTACCTCGAATATTGTGTTCAGGTGTGGTCCCCATAATGCAAAGAGGATATTTTAAGAGTTGAGAGGGTGCAACATAGATTCACTAGTGCCATCTCAGGGATGGGAGATAGGCTTTATGAGGAAAGGCTGAGACTCTTAAACATATACACACTCCAGTATTGAAGATTGAGAGGTGATATGTGTCTGATCTATAGAGCATTAAGGGACCCCACCCTCAGTAATGGACTAGGAATTGTTATTTCTTACAATAGAGTCAGCAATAGAAGACATTCCAAACAATTATATCCAGGCAAATGGAATATTCTGAGAAGAAAGAACTGGTTCAGCCTCAGGGCTGTCCCAACTTGGAATTACCTTCCAGCTGAAGTTGTAGATAGCTCAAATATGGACTCTTTCAAACTAAATTTGGATTTAGCAAGCAAGGACAAAGTCAAATTTTGTCTTAATTAAGTTCTGTTTTGACAAGCATTATGGACTTCTGTCCACACTAGCTTGTAACCACCTATGATATCTATGATTGCAGATGTTGACTGTTTTCTGATTTGTTGTTGTTCTTCACAAAATTCTGAAATTGGCTGTGGCTACCTTGCACCCCCCCAAAAAAAACACAAACACTTCCATCCTTGCACTTTCAGGCAGCTTTGCCATATCTAACACACATAACCATGAAGCAGAATACTGGCTACCTTCAACATTACAGAAGTGATCCTTGTAGGGCATTAACACATGCATCAGTACAGACAACTTTCTGGACTTTCTCCATGAAACTGTCAAACTATTGTATAAACCACTGAAATTTAACACACTAGACTAGCATTGCTTGTAAAGTGCTATGGGATACTGTGCATTGTGCAAGAAAGAGCATGACATGTAAATTGCAAGGTTCCAAAACTTTTTGTGACTTATCCCATACTCATACCAGGTTGGGGGGTGCTTCACAATGAGTTTCTTCAGAGTCAGAGCAACAGTTTTACATTGGGATGGTAGGGAATAATCGGATGAGGGTGGTGGCCTAAACAAGCTGCAGCAGTGCATGCCAGGCTGCCAGTGGGAGTATTAAACAAAAACAGGCAAAACAGCAAAATATTAAAAATGCCACAAAGACCACTCACAAAACAGCAAAATAAATTGAGAGTGCTCATTTAAACCGGCACTCTCGGTGCTCAGCAATACATTACCAGATTGAGTCAACAAACTGCACCATGCATATACTATATCACCTCATAAATAGCCTAAATACCATAATAAAAATGACAGGATGATCACACAATGAAAAAAAAATTGACACGGGTCAGAGTCCGCACCTCCATACTTCATTGCTTATTCATATCAAACCTTACAACAAGAAGAGGCTTAAAAAATCAGCAAACAACAGCATCTGACTGCAAGTGGCTTAATAGACTACACCAAACCATGTTTCAGAACCATCTGCTGTTTGGTTGCAACATTGCAGATGTGTTTCGGTAAATAAAAAAAATGATGAAATGCTGCTTGGTAACATACTTTTTGGCCCAATTTAATGTGACTTTCTTCATGCAGAATTCTGGGTTACCTCATTTCATCCTGGGGGCACCACTGTACATATTCACATCTACGGAGGGATTGGAGTGCAGGATCTGAAGGACCCTGTCCTCCCACAGTAAAATAAGGACACTATTATATTATCTCAAAAAGTAAGGAAATTCATTGCAAAAAACTCTGTTAATGCATTAGTTAGGGTTCCTATTACAGTGACAAAAGTTTGGAAATTCAGTGTTAGGTTTTCCACCCCTAACACCCTTCCACCCTCCATACAACAACAGGCGTCGGGGTGTGCCTTGGGGTCATTGGGCCTAAATCTCATCCCTTTCTCCTGTACTGTACCATCTCAGCTTCCTTGCACATGGAATGGGGTGAGAGTTATATGATCCCATGGCACACCCTGATGCCTGTTGGTGTGTTGAGGGGGTTGGGTGGGGTGTTAGGGGTGGGAACCTAACACTGAATTTCCATACTTTTGTTGCTGTAATAGAAACCCTAACTGTTACATTAACAGAGTTTTTTGCAATGAATATCTATAGATATATTATACTGGTGAGGTAGCACCAGTATATTATGGTTGAGTGCAAACTTGTATGTTAAAGCCAAATGTTTGAACCTTAATAACTTTGGAACTGTTCAATGGCTTTGCACTAAATGTGGCATGCATAATCTATTGGAGTAGGTCTCTTGCAATGCTAAATTTTATGTGAATCTGTCATGTGGTGTTTGAGATACGGAGTATCACAAAACACTAAATTTATGTCTTTTTTGCTGTTTCTTTGTCCACCTGTATCTCAGAAACAGCTTTAGGTTGTAGTCTGAAATGTTCAGGGTATAAAGTCTTTGCCTCACAGATGTGGCTTTTGAAGGTTTGGTGAAAGAATATTAAGCTGTTCAAAAGTTATTAAATTTTAGATGTTTCCTTTAGTTCCTATGGGAAAAGTTAGATGTGCCACACAAAAATATATTTGTTTTGACAAGAGGTACTCCATTTTGCATGTGGGGTCACACCAGGCCTAGTTTGTTTTTGCAGGAGCTCCCTTGTTTTCACAGGTGCTGCTGTCATTTCGCATGTAGGGTCACACAGAGCCTGCCGTAGTTTACATACTAACATACTATTTGCCAGCAGATTAGGCCTTACAGTCTATCGAGTCTGCTCGAACCTAGATCCTTAGTTGGATGCCGAGACCCTCCCATCCCTTGTTCTCCAGAAACCCCTATCATCCATCCCCAACCCCCTGGGACAGGCCAGCATCTGATACATCCACTTTCTGTGTCTGTCCCACCCTCTCTTGAAGCACTCCACTGTGGATCTCTGAACCAGCTCACCAGGCAGTGCATCCCAAGGGTCCACCACCCTCTCGGTGAAAAACCTCCTCCTCTTTTCCCCCCTCACCCTTCCACCTTCCAACTTCAAACCATGCCCTCTGGTGATACCTCCCTGCTTTAGTCTAAAGATCCTCTCCATGTTTACCCTATTTATTCCCTTGAGGTACTTGAAGACCTCAATCATGTCCCCCCTGTCTCTCCTCTCCTCCAATGAAAACAGGCAGAGCTCCTCAAGTCTGTCCTCATAAGTCAAATCCCCTAGCCCTCATATCATCTTTGTTGCCCTCCTCTGTACCCTCTCCAGGAGCTGTATGTCCCTCTTCAAGTGTGGTCTCCAGTACTGTACACAGTACTCAAGGTGTGGTCTAACCAGTCCATTGTACAGCGGCAGAATCACTTCCTTGCTCCTAGAGGTGATCCCCCTTCGATGCATCCCAACATCCTGTTTGCCTTGCTTGCTGCTCTCCTGCACTGCTCAGAGTTATTCATACATGTATCCACCATGACCCCTAGGTATTTTCCCCTATTGAGGCCTCCAGTGCCTCCTCCCAGGGTGTACCTGTGTTTAGAGTTTCCACCAAGATGCAACACCTGCACTTGGTGATATTGAAATTCCACTTTCATGTGTGAGTCCAGCTTCCAGGGTGTCCAGGTCTCTTGCAGGGCCACCCTCCCTCTTCTCCCTCAACTACTGCTCCCATCTTGGAGTCATCCATGAAGAGACTCATTTCACACCCTATACCCTCCCTGATGTCGATATGTATGCATTAAACAGGATCGGACCCAGGACCGAGCCCTGTGGTACCCACTACCAACCTCTCTAGGGTTCAGAGCTCCCCACAGACCACTACTCTCCTGAGTGCGCCCAGCTAGCCAGTTTTCAATCCATCTGACCATCAAAGGCCTACTTCCTAACCCTATCAGTTTCTCCACCAGACCATTGTGGGGGACAGAGTCAAACGCCTTGCTGAAGTCCAAGAATAATACATCCACTGGCTTACCCCTGTCCAGTTCTGATGTTACCCATTCATAGAACTCCACAAGGTTGGTTTGACATGATCTACCTGGCACAAACCCATGTTGCCGACTATCCAGACCTCCACCTCCTCCAAGTACACCCCAATCGTTCCTTTAGTATACTCTCCATTAATTTTCCACCACGAGGTCAAACTGATGGGTCTATAGTTACCTAGTACTTCCCTCGACCCCCCTTTATGGATTGGTACCACATGTGCCTCTCGCCAATCCCTAGGTACCCTCCCTGTCTCAAGTGACCTGCTGAAAAGATCTGCCAGGGGTGCAGCCAGTATGTCCGCCAATTCCCATAGTACTCTCGGATGAATGCCATCCATTGGGAGATTTGTTTTTCTTTAGGGCCTTGAGTGCTATACCCTTTGGTGGAGATAGCATCATCGTCCCTCCCCTTACTGGTCTTTTATCCTTATCCAGATGTGACACCCCTTGGGTACCTTTCCCTCTCTCTTGCTCCATTTCTGTTGCTCCCCGATCCCACTCCCTGCCGCTTCTATCCCCTTTGTGCCTTGCTTTGTAGGTATCCCATCCCCCTCCCTAGTGAACACAGAGGCAAAGTACTCGTTAAATACCTCTGCCTGGTCCCTCGCCTCTTCCACCCACCCTCCTTGGGTTTTGCAGAGTTCTGTTGTGTCCGCTATCTTGTTTTGCTATTAGCAAGAGACAGAAAATGAAGAAAACATGTCAAAATGAATGTAATGCAAAAAAGAAAATCAGAACTTAGCTAAACAGGACCCATTTAGCTATATTCTGATATTTTTTTGTTGACTGTGGCCAGAAACACCTTTCCTGGGCACCCAAAATATTGGATGCTGAGCTTAGCCAGAGGACTGCTTCTCCCCTGTTCTCTGTATAGGAACAGCAGGGCTTCCTTGACTTCTGCAGCTGGAACTCATGCTGCTGGCTGCTGAATCTGCTTTGAGACACCCCTTTTCCCTGGTGTCTAGTGGAACCCCCACCTGCCGATCACTGTCCCCTTCATATTTTTATATTTATATAGTAATACTCTGACACCGGGATGCCCACCCCTGGTGTCAGATGCCCCTTCCTGCCCCCCACCCATTCCTGCTATAATTATTGCCAACATGGTGGGACACAATCCCCCTGTTTGAATTCACAAGTTTTCCCCCAGCAGTGTGATACACTGGGGAGCCCACTCACAGTGTCCCCAAATACTTTTAATGTTTTGTTACCCCCAGCAGTGTGGGACACTGAGTAGCTCACCTCCAGTGTCCCCTAATAGTATTAATAATGTATTTTTACCTAAATAAAAAATAAAACTGTCCCACAATGTCTTTATAACTTTTTATTCCAAAGTCAGTTTGCTGTGTGAGACTCTGCTCTGCACAGTTGTAGCTCCCACTAATACACTAAAGTGCTTGTGCAATGTTTATTTCTTTTAAATTGATGTAACTAACAGAGCCCTGTTGTAATCCTTATACAGGAAGAGGGACTTGCAGTCCAAATTCATTTTTTAAACAATTGACAGTGACACTTAGGTGTTTTTATTTTCTGTTTCATGTTGGTGCTTCTTTTAACAGCACTATGATATCCGCCACAGTTTACAGAGCTTCAGCTCTGTTATTAAATGTTTAGAATTTCTGGGTAGGGAAACTATTTAATTGAAGCCTGCAGCGAGCTGGGCGAGCTCAGGCAGGGCGTGCTTATCGCGTGCGAAGACGCGCGCAAAGACACACACGTATCCACATGTGTATTGCGTATTTAGCATTGTTTAAGCATAAGAGGGGGTTTCTAGCAAAGCAGTCATAAACACAAACCCTCTGCAGTTAAGGATGTTTCTATGATCACTCAGCTGGTAGGAAATATCAGGGGCTACAAGATATTCAGTTTATATTGTTTGTTGCATTTCTTAAAGTACTTGGCCAATAAAGATGCTGCCCTGCACATTTGAGTATCATTATAAAGCACTAAAATTAAATATTTGCTTTAGGAAGAAGCCCATAGAATCTAGGTGATTAAATCAATGATTCCCATAAGTAAACATCTATATGCTTTTTATGTGAGTTCTGCCTGTGTTTTCTTTGTTTGTGCTATCATTCCTAGTAGCTGAGAGTTGCTGAAAGCTCAGTCAGAAACAGCATAGAAGAAACAACGTTTGTCTGTATCTATCTTTAAAAATCTTGCTTATTGTGGTGAATGTAACTTGAAAAATTATTACATTTTGGGTGAAAATTAAACACTAAATTATTATCTCTGGTAAACAGTACATATTACTATTAACAAATTTCGTTTTTGGAATTTGGAACTGTGTTTCCAAAACTTAATCAGGAAGTTGAGTCTTTTCTGGGTAGCTTAAGAATTATAATTACCAAACCTGGTATTATTCTTTTATACTTCTTTTCTTGTTTCCTCTGTTTGTGACTTTAACAACTGTATGATAGATACCATGGAAACATTCATACAAACCAAAAATTGCGAGAAAGCTATACTATGTAAAACATGCAACATGTATATGATAGTATCTGATTATCCATTAGACAAGTTATTTACATGTACTAAATGTCTTGATAATCATGAAATGTCAGTCCTATTAGAGCAGTTTAATAAAAGGATATGTGAAACTGAGACAAACCAGAAGGATATGGCATCTCACTTTCAAGGACAACTTCAAACTGACACACATCAATCTAACTCTATTATTATGCCTATACTAAAAAATAAAAACTGTACTGATGTTCTTGTGCCTATAAATAATACCCCTCCAACTAAAAAGGGAAGGGAAGAAGAAGAAAGTACTGACCCTGAGGATTCTTGGTATCAAGTCCAACACTTGAAACATCAAAAAAAAAGGGGGAAGGAAAGCCAAATAATTCAACCTTTAAATCACTAACTCGTTTGACCCCCTAAATTTAGACATCACTCAAGAAGAGTCAATGGCTATGACTACTTCTGTTAAGGAAGTGATAATACACTATCATATAATGAAAATCAATCTACCTGCATGAATCAGAATATTAATTTAGACCCACCCTTATTATCTTTTGATACTACTTCTATCATTCCACAGCAAGTTGAGCAAAATATGGAATTCCAGGTTTCTCAGGCTAATGAAACTGAAATATAGGTGTTAAGTGATTCTATAATTAAAGGACTTGACCGTGCGATATGCAACACAGATAAAGCACATCGTACCCTATCATGTTTTAGGGGTGCCAAAATATCAGATATCACAAAAATGATTGATGACATTGTTTCCACAACAAATCCTAGAAAATTAGTTGTAATTCACGCAGGAGCTAATAATGTTCTACACCAAAATCCTAAAACAAATCAAGCAGGAATTTGTTAACTTAACAAACAAGCTGGTAGATTTGGGCTGTGACATTTTATTTTCTGAAATACTTCCAATTCCTAGAGCAACATACAAACAAAACTGTACATTAAAAGAAACAAACAATTGGCTCAGACAATGGAGCCTGAAGCAAAATCTTAAATGTATAACACATTGGGAAGAATACAATGGAAACTATGACATGTACAGTCAAGATGGACTATATCTAAATAAAGTAGGGTCACAATTTCTCAGCCTCCAGTTAAACAACTCAATAGATGCAAATTTAAACTATTAAATGGGGGAGGGTGCAACTGCAATACATAAAACACATTCAGCAGAATATACTTCTGTAAGCAATATGTGGAACAATAATTATGACTGCAAAAACAATAAAAAAGCAAAACTAAGAAAGAAAAAAAAGAAGAGGATATCAAAATCTGATTTGAATAATCAAAAAAATTCACCAAGTCAGGAAAATACTGCACAAAGTGAAATAGATATTAATAAAGTTAAAGTTAAGGGAATACGAATTCTACTAACTAATGCTCATAGTTTAACAAATAAATTAGATGAACTAAGATATATTCTTGCTAATAAGGAAATTGACATCTGTTGTATTACAGAAACATCGTTGACTGACAATGATTGGAATTCTGATATAAGTAGTTTTACAAAATTCTTAAAAAACAGACAGAATGTTAAAGGAGGGGGATTAGCTTTATACATATTTAATAAATACAATTGTCATGAGATAGTGTATGAAGATTCTCCAGCTGAGATACTTTGGGCCAAAATCGAACTAGGCAACAAAACCTTAACTATAGGTCTTTTTTACAGATTACATAATTTAAACCAGGAAGATAACTTAGTCTGTTTGAAGCAGTTAGACAATATTGAAGTGAAAGAAGACTTAATAATTCTGGGTGATTTTAATTTCCCTAATATAAACTGGGAAACACTTGATACGCACAGTACTATTGAACGGCAGTTTTTAGAAATTGCATTTAAACTTGGACTGGACCAGTTAGTAACTACTCCCACTAGGAATAATAATATACTTGACCTTTTTACAAACAATGTTGACCTTCTCTCTACCCCTGTTATCATACCCCCTCTGAGTGACAGTGATCACAACATGATTGTATGTGACATCTTAAAACAAACAAATTATAACAAAGGGATAAGTAAGTTTAAAAATGATCATAAAGCCGATTATAAAAACATAAAAAAGTTCCTGACTTTGTGGGAATGGTTAAAAGACTTAGGTCATCTTGACTTCGAACATGTGTGGGAGACAATAAAGACCAAAATAGATTACTGTATAAATACCCGGGTACCTGAGAGAGCAAAATATGATAATAATAGCAAACTTAGAGTTCCCATGTGATGGCCTAAAGATATAAAGCGTATAACAAGAAAGAAACATCATGCCTATAATAAATGCAGCAAGACTAAAAAGGCTTCTGATTGGGGTAAGTTTAAGATACTTGCCAAAAAAAAAAACCAACAAATAATTAAAAAATCAAAACAAAAATGGAAATAAATTTAGCCAAAGACATCAAAGACAATAAAAAACAGTTTTATAACTATATAGGATCATTAAAACAAACATGTACAGGAACTGGACCACTAAAGGTAAACGACAAATTAATAACTAATGAAAAAGAAATGGCTATTAAATTTAATCATTATTTTACAAGTATATTTAATCCTACGGATTTTATGCATCAAGATACATTACAAACATCAAATATTAAATTATTCTTCTCTGAACAAAACACTTTAGATGCCATTAACAAAATTAAATGCAATATATCTCTAGGTCCAGATAGTATTCACCCCAAGTTCTTAAAATAGGTGTCAAAGGAACTTGCTGGACCTTTTACCTATTTGTTTAACATGTCTGTAAACAATGGGAAAGTTCTTCAGTCTTGGAGAGAAGCAAATATAACCCCTATACACAAGGGAGGTAATAAACAGTTAATATCTAATTATAGGCCTATCAGCCTTACATCACTTGTCAGTAAAATAATTGAATGGTTAATACATGCTAAAATCTCCAATCACTTTAAAATTTTCAATTGTACTGACATTTCTCAGCATAGCTCTACTGCTTGTAGGTCATGTCAAACAAACCTTATTAGTTTTTTTAACCTGTCAGTGATGCCCTAGATAAGGGCCTTCCAGTGGGCATCATATTCTTGGATTTTGAAAGGGCATTTGACACCGTTTCCCATAAAATTTTGATCAAACAACTTCGTAATATAAATCTGGACATGTACTTAATTAAGTGGATATCAGCATGATTATATAACAGACATCAAAGAGTGATTGTATGAGGGCACAAATCCAACTGGAGCCCTATCACCAGTGGAGTACCACAGGGATCTGTTCTTGGGCCTTTACTTTTTAATATACTGATAGCAGTATGCAAAAAACAAAAGAGGTTTGGATAAATAAATATGCAGATGATTGCAAATTAGGCTGCATTGTGAACACTATTGCATTTGCAAACACCCTCCAAGATAATTCAAATAAATTAACATCATGGGCAGTAAACAACAAAATGAAATTTAACCCAGCAAAGTGTAAGGTAATGCATATGGGGACAATAATAAGATGCACCCATATTCAATTCAAAATGTGAAATTAACAATCACAAAAGAGGAAAGAGACTTAGGTATAACTATAACTTAAAATTGAACACCCATACCAATAAAACTGTTAAAAAATGTCACAAGATTATATGTTGTGTATTGAGAAACATCAAAAGCAGGGAAGCTTCTGCAATCTTGCCCCTATACACAAGCCTGGTTCATCCACATTTGGACTATTGTGTTTCATTTTGTGCCCCAACTTCTATTAGCTATCTAAACATGACAGAAAGAGTTCAATGAAGAATAACTAAAAGGATTGTTAACATGAATGAACTTGATTATGGTTCTAGATTAAAATCTTTAGAACTTTATTCTTTGAAGTACAGAATACTAAGAGGCGACTTAATCTATACTTATAAGGCATATAATAATGATTACTTGTTAAACACAATAGGATTAGAAAAGTTCTCAGTAAGTAATTACAGTAGATCCCATAATTCAAAACTGAAATCATCCTTATGTAAAACTAATAAACGATCTAGATTTTTTACACAGAGAATTCCTCCAATCTGGAATACATTGCCTAGTAACATTATAAACAGTGAACACATAGGACAATTTAAGAGAAACCTTGACAAATACCTGCGTGATAAGAAATTTTCCTTCCACTGCTAATTTAGCTGGTGGCGAGTTCATAAATGGGCATGTGCCTTCTGAACTTGTATCAGTCTATGAATCTATGAAGAAACCTGAAACAAAATGATCCCTCATCATTGCTGATGACCCCCTTTCCCCATTCTGAACTCCCACTGTGCACCCACCACCCCAACCCCTTTACCCTGTACTTACCACCGGAGGTTCTGTGCTGTCATCTTCTGTGGACTGGGACACATCTGCTCTCTTCAAAGCTGAACCGCAAACTAAGGATTCAAGGTAAGTGCCATATAATGTATTTCAATGATTTGAACTTATGTTGATATATTTGGTATTTTTAGATATTTGTTCACCAAATTTTCAACATGAGCTTTTCGGGACCCCCACTTCATGAACACTGTCACTGTCATTTTGGTATTCAGGCCTGGAAGCTGATTTCGCAGTCACTGCGGGAAATCACCTTTCAGGACTTATCAACAAAATGACAGTGCCAGTGTTCATGAGGTGGGGTCCCAAAAAGCCTATGTTGAAAATTTGGAGAAAAAATTCCTTAAAATGGCCAAGTTACAGGCATTCATTGAAATGTTTCTCTGCACATGCATAGCTTTGGTAATTTTTAATATTTTGACTCCAAAGTTTCAACATACCCATTTAGAAACACAGAAGCTGACAGCAGATAAGGGCTGCAAGGCCCATCTAGTCTGCCCATTTTGTCTACTTTATGAATGTGCCATAGGCCTGTACTCTGTCAATGGCCTATCTGTTCATACTCATCTGTATTGTTCTCTTATGCCTATCCCATGCCTGTCTGAAGCCCTGCACTGTATTCATATCCACCATTTCCTGAGGTAGGCCGTTCCATGGATCCACCACCATTTCTGTGAAAAAGAACTTCCTCACGTTACCACTTAATTGTCCTCCTCTGATCTCATGCTGTGTCCCCTTGTCCTGCTATTTTTCTTATATTGAAACATGTTAGACTCCTTCACCTTGTTAATGCCCTTAAGATGTTTGAATGTTTAGATCATATCACCTCTCTCCCTCCTTTGCTGTATGGTATACATATTGAGCTCCAATGATCTGTCCTCATATGTTTTCTGATGCAGTTCCTGCACCATTTTGCTTGCCATTCTCACCACCTCATGAACAGTACAGCTGTCATTTTTTACATCCTGCCCAAAATGTGTTTTCACACCTGCGTCATGGAATGGTATTTGGGCATGGATTTGAACATTTTCATCTATGGGATTTATGACGTGGGGGCATAAGAAGACTATGATGAAAATTTGTGGTCAAAATATGAAAAAATTACAATGTTATAACCATTCATTGCAATTTCAGTACACCTGCTCGTAACTTCAGAAATTTTAAATATTTTGACCCCAGCTTTTCAGCATAGCCTTCTTATTACCCAACCTCATGTATGTCACAGTTGACATTTTTCAAATCTTGCTCAACATGTGTTTTCACACCTGTGGCATGGAATGGTGTTGCAGTTGTGCAGAATGACGTTTTGGCATGGATTCAACATTTTCTATACTGGGGTACATCAGGTGGGGTAATAGGATGACTATGCTGACAATTTGGTCACTGTTGTCCCATGAATGGATGCGCAGGGCCCAGAAGGCCCTGTACTTCCATGGCAACATGCATATACATATCTATGGAGGGATGGGAGCGCAGGGCCAAGAGGGCCCTGCTGTCCCACAGACAAATAAGGATATTATTATGTTATCTGAAAAAGTAGGAAATTCATTGCAAAAAAACTTCATTTATACACCATTAGGGCTGAAGCATCAGAAGTAGGGAAATGTGACCTTAGGGTTCCCAAGCCTAAGACCCCACCCCCACTGTGCATGCAGGAACAGGGATGAGGGGTGTGTTTTGCAGTCATGAACCCTAATGCTGACCCCATTCTCCTACTCTGTACCCATCTTGCCTTACTTACACATGGAAATAGGTGAGCATTAGGCTCACGGATAAGAGCTAGGCACTTGGATGTGATTAAAGGGGGGAGAAGGGGTAGATGGAATGACTAAGGGTCAAGTCTAGGGCATCTGGACCTAGCTAAATTACAGGTAGGGAAGACTGAAGATTGGTGGTCAGTGGTGGGGGGTTGGATGATGCAACTGGACCCCGAGAGAAGAAATAGCATATGGGGAATTCAATGCAAGATTGAATTATGTATAACATGGACACTTTGAATAAACTGTAATGCTGGAAATATGATTGACTTATGCAGATGTACAGAATGTTTATAGTGGTGTAAATAAAATCAGTCTGCCTTTGTGCACCCATTTTCTTGGTTTGGAAATTTTAATCATTTCAGAAGGGGTGATGATGGGACAATGCATATTGCGTGAATCACTGACACACCTGTCATAACTTGTAGATTGATAAGAAAGTGGCATCTTAATTCACATTTTGTTTCCTATACCTTAGGAAAGCAGCAAAGACATCTCAGAGACCATTCAGACAATATACATCTGCTTGTAACCATCATACTAGTGCAGACACATGAGTCACATGTACTGCAACTACTCTTCTGCTTGATGAAGGTTGTTGTAATTCCTCAGAACCAAGACATATGCATCCTTAAGATTCCTAGACAATCTCTGTTTAAAGGTGCATATTAAGTCATTACATTCCACCGAACCAGTACTGTATCTGAGCCAAGTGACATAATGCCCAGAATGCACAGATGATCCATGGTGAAAATGATAGTATAAATATCAAAACTGCTGTAATCAATCAGAACTCTACCTGCTATAAAGTCAATGATTGGTGTCACAACTCTTACTCCACAAGAGTCAGAGCACTGTAATACAAGGAGAAGATACTGAGAAGAGGATCTAAGTCTTAGAGACTGAGTACATTCCTTTTCACATCTTCTGTACTGCCAGCCTGATTGTGTATGGCTAAACAGCTACTGTATCTGAACTTTAGAGACCATGCTTGAGGAACCTAGAGAGAAATCAACAATATGTCATCAGTATCTTCTCTCTCTCTATGAATGACCACATGACAGGCAAGTATACTTACACACATAACTAACAGTGGAGTACCATCAGACTGGAATGTATTCTTGCTGCAGTATGTTTAAGATGGCCATCATAAACTCAGTGACATCTTGCTGCATGTTATCCGCAAAACTTCTATGCGCATCATAACCAAGTACAAGATGTATATATGTCAGAGACTGAAAACTGTTGTTATTCTTTTCATAGCACTCACAGTTTGCTTCAATGACTTTGACACAGCAGTCTCATGTGAAGCCAATATAGTCCAAACAAAGTGAGACATATGGAGAAACACCTGCATTGCAGAGTTTGCATAGCAGTTAACTCTAGTACTGTTATCAAATTTTGGGACAACAGTCAAGCCAACTGACTTCCTAGGAGGAAGTGAGTTTCTGTGATCAGGTGAAATACATTCCTTCTCATGTCTGCTTGGTCTTTTCCTCTTCAGTGTTTTAGAAGCCTCTACAAGTGCAGCATGCTGTACTATATCAGTAGGTAGTGGAATTAGAGGCATATTGGGCTGGTACAGAGTTCACAAGCGATTGTATTCTCTAATACATCACTTGTCAGCTCAAAGTTTTTTGGGTGCAATACTGATGATGTATAATCTAGCCAAAGTTCTAACACTTGATAGTGCAACATATGACGATGCCATTACCTATGTCAACCATTGCTGAATCCAGACTTAAGCCTTGTGACTTGTGTATAGAAACAACATATGTAACACAGACAAGGAACTGTTTTCTGGTCACATATATATCCTTTACCACTTGGAATTTGACAGTAGATCTGTCAGTGGGTTGTGGCTGTTTAATATTATCAAACTTCACAACAAGCACCTCTAATGTGACCCATTGCACCATTGACCCATCCATGATCCATGTAAAAATTTTGATGTATATAACATATGCATTCTTACACACTGTAAGAACTGCCTCAAGACCAGCTGTGTGGGACACATCAGACTTCAGCTTATTTAGTCGTTGACTAAGTTTGGCTACCATCTTTCAAGCTAAGCAAACACCATCAACAGCATCAACTGCATGCAGTGTGAGGATTTCTTGTCCCTCTCTCTGCAACATTATCTGATCGAACTCAGCACATTGCTGAAGATGAAGCACGAGATACACTATTCATGTAGTGTTTGAGTATACTTTGCAGAACACATCACATGCAGCAGACATAGAAGTTCCAGTAGTGCTGATTCAGCATGTGTTCAACAGAAAAACATTAGGAAATGACAAATTCCCAATGTGTGCTCATCCAACAATGCCTTATAGGCAACATCACCACTCTGTTGCATGCTTTCAAACAACTCGACATACTATAGGTGGACAACTCCCAGAGGCTGATGCTTCCAATGCACCCTACGGTATTTTATGCTTGTTGTATGGACAATGCAGAAAATACATGTTCTCCCTTTATAGGTACAAGTTGAAGAAGATCTCCAAACACCACAGTACTCTTCCCTCCAAATGCAACACTATCATCTGTTCCACGAATTTCTTGCACACGAAGGTGTATGCAAACAAGCATCACATTCGCGATCATGCTGATCTCATCAATGATCAAAAGTTTCATTTTGTTAAATGTGGACCAAAGTTCAGTTGCTACTTGAAAAGATAATTTATGGTACTCACCAGTTTTACAGTACTTCACTGGCATCATGAACAGCAGGTGCTGAGTGACACTGCCAATATTATATTCAGCAAGCACTGTTGGAGCACCAACAGCAACAGACATTGTTGCCCAAGTGTGTTTTCTTGGCACTTATGGCCTCAATCAGAAAACTCTTGCCTGTCTCTGCAGAACCACTCAAAATTATCAGTAGTGGTTTGTAGTTATCACAGTTACACTGACTATTTTCATGCTTCACTGAGTCAGTAACAGCAGTGTAAACTAAATCTTCCTGTTGGTTCAACTGTTCCTTCATTTGACATGGATCCATAGCACCACAGCAACCATGCTGCACTGCACTTTCATCCTCTGCCATGAGAACTTCAGGATCATTCATTGGAAGAGGTGATCCAAGAGTGATATCTCCTTCTGGATTAATGTTGTCCTGTGAATTCAAAGGAGTATCTTCCTGAAGTTGCTGCCTGTGCTTTTCTACCTGTTCTTTTTCAAACTCTAATCGGTAAATGTACACCTCTGACTCTCTGTTTTGAAGGTCTCATATGTCAAGAGGAATTGCTCTTCATATGTATTGCAGTCACCTTTCAATGAAATTTCATGCCTCCATGGCTTAAACAAGAAAAGAAGAGCAAAGGAACAGTGTTATGTTTTCTCAGCAGTTGACAGACTTAGCTTACAATGGTCGATTAACCAAGGTTTCCATTTCTTCACAAGACTACCTTCCAAACCCATGACTTTGAAAATATCTTTCACTAGGTCAGGTCCAACATCAGCTTTTTAATAGTACCAATAAGCTACTTCAAAGAGGTACAAGTCTTTCATGGCATAGTGTCACTTTGGGTAGTACGTGTCAATCAAGTTATTCTTCAAAATATTCTTTGAAGAAGACCTTCTTAATGCCAGGTCTTCAGTCTCTTGAGAAGCCTCAGGACACACCTGCGTTTCTCTTTGTACTTCACACTAGGAAACCAGATAGGATCAGAGTTTCCATACAAGCATGTCCCAATAAAACAATCGGCTTCATATTCACCACAGTCCCTGTGTGACAGTGTTTTCAATCCCAGTGATCACAGCTGTGACATAATGGATCTGCTGGTGTTTGCAAGTTCCTCCCAAAGTTCTTGCAAGTTTGTTTGCTCATGTTTTGTAATGTACAAAGTCATGTACCATACAAGAGCCAAAGAGCAGTCAGCAACAAACTGAACATCTATGTTAGCCTGCCACATCAGGAGAAGAACAGGGCTGTAATCATTAATGTACACCTCATTCTCCTTTCTGGGTAACTCATATACTTTCTTTGTAGACTTTCCTTTCAGGTGATGGTGCATTGCTGAGAATACGCCATTCATGTGCCCCTGCTCACATACACACCTAGGGAATCCAATGCGACATCTGGTGTACCACTCAGTATGACTTTTAACTGGATGGTGACAATATTTTCTACACAGCTAATGCTGAAAATTCTGTACCAGCTTCCATAGCATAAGACTCTCATACTTGTCAGGTATCTGACAAGTAATGTACCATTTGGTGAAGCTGAAAACTTCTGAAGCTTTAGCTCCACCAATGAGTGGAGCATCCTTAACCCCCAGTAGCAAACGGATATGAGGATCTCCACGTGCCTGCTACTCCACCCTCCAGAACTGGTGTTCATCAAGTCCAAGAGGTGGATTCTCCTTTGACAAAATTAATTTCAAAATGTCATAGAAACAGCAATGAAAATATCATGGCACAGAAACTGGTTTAAGTGAGCACATGTTGCCAAGAGTCATAGATGAAATCCCATCGATACTGGCATTAGCCCATTTCAGTAGGTCTATCAACTCATCCCAGCTATGTTCAGCACAGCTCAGAGTTACAAACCATGTGGCACCCATACTCTTGAAGCATATACATAATCTCAGAGTGTCATTGATACCAGTATTCCTTAATAGCATGCATTCTAGAGAATGGAGGTCAGGTTAACCTGCAGCATCTCATCCTTCTCGTTCAACTTTTTTCAGAAACTCTATAGCTGTCATGCCATCCAAAGAAGTTGTTAGCCGCAGAGTATGTGCTATGGATGCAGAGTGTATACTTAGTTCACTCTCCCACAGCAGGTGGAACAAATATTGAATATTCCTCCTGAACTTGCCATCCATATTTAGCACTCTAGATGCACAGTACTCAGCACCAGGGACCTGCACTTCACTTGCATCCAGACATCCTCCTGTCCCATGTGGGAACAAATCAGGGAAGCATTGTGCTTCTAATGTGTTGTCCCAGATACAGGACTACCTTCAATCTGTTTTACCTGATAGAGGTCAATATTGTCTCCAACTAGATCCCCGACATGTAGAGGGTGAATTTTGTACTGGTCATAAACATTCTTCTTTGTGCTGATATCGATTTTCTCAATCATTGACTTTCTTGTCTCCACTATTCCAAACTGTGCACCCATGTTGGAAAGGTCATCAAAACTGAGGTCTTCATAAAAAGGATTATTGCTCTTACGATATCTTAGAGCACTTTTCACCTTCTCAACATTCACAACATGCTGCCAAATAACTTTGGACTTTGTGGGGACACCATTAACTTGAATCACTAGGCTGTTTTCAAGGGAAATTGCTTCCAGGTTCTTTTGAAGAAGTAGTGGAAGATACATATTAGAACTCTTTAAAGATATTACAAACTATTTTTGTAGCATATTCTTCATCCTTGTATTCAGTTGCAGAATAGTCTGGAATGGTTTCTTAGTTTGTATGAGAATCCATTCAAACATGTTCAGTACAGCAATCTCTGCAGGTGTCACATCAGCCTCCATGTTGTTTAAAACAGACCTAGGAGGCAGTCCATTACCTTTTATCTTCCTAATGCAGTACTAACACATGGTAATCTCTGGGTTCAAGTCAAAGTTACACTTTAGGAGTAAGCATGCTACCAAACGACCCCACATGAGATTGAATGACTTAATGTTCTCCAGATCAACCTTCACAGTGTGTTCACTATGAAAGTGTCGGTTACATGAGATACAAACACAGTCAAATGTTTGTGTCTTTGACAATTCAAACTTTGCAATATGCTTGCCAAAGATTCAGATAATCTCAGTTTCCCTAACAGAAACAGAAAAAAACTCTTGGGGCCAGATATTCAAAGCTTTGTGCCTGGTGCAAATCCATCGTGCTGGAATAGCGCTGAATTTGTGCTAGGCTGCAATATTTAGAAGCCCTTGTAGCACCTGCACTGAGTGATAGCACAGACGCTAAAAGTTAATGTATTCAGAGGAGGGAGTGAGGGGAGTGGCCATGAATGCCAGTGCACTGGCATATTCAAAATAATAGCACTGCGCTACAGGTTTTTGCACCACCTGTAGTGCAGCACTAAATACCGACTGCAAAAAGCATGCGATAATGTGGTGCTCCCTTTCTGTCGGCATCATGTTCCCCCCCACTCACGTGGCAAACTGAGAACCCACCCCAGTGTGTCCAACAGTTATGTGAGTTTATATTTTGTGCCTTGCTGACGGGGTGCTCATTCTTCCTGTTAGCAGCATGTATCCCCCCAACTCATGTGGCACACTGGGAGCCCATCCCAGTGTGCCCAAAAGTTAAAGTTATTTATCTGATGCCTTGTCGATGGGGGTGCCCAATCACCCTGTCAGCAGCATGTATCCCTCCTCAATTCATTTGGCACACTGAGAGCCCACCCCAGTGTGCCCAAAAGTATTTATTTATTTTATGTACCTGTAAATAAGGAAAACCATCTGCTGACATGTTACATTTGTTTTCAACCTGGTAAACAGAAACAGTGCCCTCCCCATCCCCACCCTCCCACTGAGCACCCACCTCCTCTTACCCCCCTTACCCCATACTTACCTCTGGAGGTTGGCGCTGTCATCTTCTGAGGACTGGGACATTTCTGAACTCTTCAAAACCGAACCGCAAAATGAAGAATCAAAGGTAAGCACTGTATAATGGCTGTCACTGGGGGTTTCACCTTATGATGATATCTCAGCCATGTTTACTACTTTTGGCCCCAAATATTCAACATGGGATCCTTGGGACCCTACCTCAAGAACACTGTCACTGTAATTTTGTTACTTGGTCAAGAAAGGTGATTTTGTGGTCGCTGCACAAAATCACCTTTTGGGACTGATTAATGAAACAACAGTGCCACTGTTCATGAGGTGGGGTCCCAAAAAGCCCATGTTGCAAATTTGGTGGCAAAAGTCAAAAAAATTACTGCGTTACGAGCATGTGCTACACAGTTTCTACACAAGCTTGTAACTTTGCCAGTTTTTAATATTTGCACTCCAGATTTTCAACATTGCCATTTATTCACATCTTTTTTTTTTTACCAGGAGAGACTCACTAAGCTGAAAGCTTGTTTACAGGTGTAACCTGGGAGCACAAGGAAGTTAAGTGACTTGCTCAGGGTCACACAGTATGCAAGTGGGGGCTGTGGGATTTAAACCCAGGTCTTCAGGTTTGCAGCTCAGAGCCTTAAACCACTGCACTATACTGCCTCCCTATACATCTCCTTATGAACAGTGCAGCTGTCATTTTTCACATCCTGTCCAAAATGTGTTTTTGCACCTGTGGAGCAGTGTGGCATGGTTACTGTGCATAATCAACTTTCAGGTTGGATTATCATAATCACAGTGCAATTGTTCATGAGGGGAGGTCCCAAAAAACCCATGTTGACAATTTGGTGACATAATTCCAAACAATGACAGAGTTATGAGCATGTGTTGCTGTTTCTACGCATGCTTGTTACTTCATCAATTTTTTATGTTTTCACTCCAGATATTCAACATTACCATTCTTCACACCACCTCATGAATAGTACAGCTGTAATGTTTCAACTCCTGCCAAAAAAATGTCTCTGCACCTCTGGTGCAAAACGGCAATACAGTTGAGCAGAATTATATTTCCATAGGGATTTGAAGGTTTTCTGTACTGGGCACATGTGGTGAGGTGATAAGAAGGTAATGTTGAACATTTGGGGTGACAATTATCACAGTTATGACTATTTGTTTTGATTTTGCTATGCCTGCTCGTAACATTATGTGTGGAAGCACAGGGCGCAGGTGTTTCCACAGCTAGATACATATGTGCATCTGTGGAGGGATGATAGTGCAGGGTCCAAAAGACCCTGTGCTCCCACTGTGACTTATGGATACTGTTGTACTATCTGGATGGAGGGATGGGAGTGCAGGGTCCAAAGGACCCTGCGCTCCCACAGCAAAATGAGGATATAGTTATACTATCTGAAAACAAAAGGAACTTCATTGCAAAAAGCTCCATTAATGCATCAGTTAGGATGAATTCTACAGCAACAAAAGCAGGAAAATTAGGCATTAGGGTTTCCAACACTATCCTCCCACACCCAGGGTTCCCACCCCTACGACTCCACCCCCACCCCTCCACCCTCCACCCTCCACCCTCCACACACCAAGAGGCATCTAGGGGTGTGTGTTGGGGTCATCAGCCTAACTATATTATACACCCTATCTGTTGCATTAACAGATTTGTTTGCAATGAATATATCTATCTCTCTCTCTCTATATATATATATATATATATATATATATATATATATATAAAGACAAAGAACCTCTGTGTGCAAACACTGAGGTAAAGGTTACCCCAAAGGGCATTTGGCTGGGAAGCCAAGTTTCAAGAAAATACAAAATCACACATGCCCACACAATGCAAAGCATCATGGGTTGCATATGCAAATCACCACAGAATGTTATGCTGGTTCAAATTTAAGCAGAATTGTATGGGGCCGAAAGGCCTCTCACACAGTTTGCAAAGGGTGCTAACAGATAACATAGACACGTGTTTCGTCCAACCAGGATGCTTTGCATTGTGTGGGCATGTGTGATTTTGTATTTTACATATATACATACACACACATACACACATATGCACAGTTATACAGTCCTCTACAATGTTCCTCAGTACAGGGGACATTCCTCTGTATTCCTCTCACTATATCCCTTACCTGCATTCGTCCCTCCTGGGAACAGTGGTGCTCACACAGAGACTGTGCTGTACAGACAGACTTTCAAGGAATGAGTTATATTATTCTATGGTGCCACATAACTCTTACCATGTGTACATACGAAGGTAATGGTTTCCAATGTGTCCAGCATTTGTGTCTCCATGTTTGCGAATGTGCCTCTCATTATGGGGATCAGTGTCCCTCTATGTTCCACATTCAGAGTGTCTGTGTCCCTCATTCCAATGTTGACTGGGTGGGATATGTGCACTGCATATGCCTACTGACATCCATGGCCTGCAGCTAGCATGCTGTTTCTCAAGGCTGGCATACAGGTGGAGCTGTGTGTGTATCCTAGCCTGCAGCTTTTAGCCTATACATCCAGCCTGACCTACAGGTGGAGCTGTGGGCACCGTTCAGCATGTGGTTTTTGACCTGTAGTTCCAGTCTGACCTATAGGTGGAGCTGTGAGCACCATGGAATAGCACTGGGCAATCTTCATGCTAACGTATGCTAAGCAGGCCTTAATGAGATGCTAATGTGGCTGTTTGCACATGGATTGCCTAAGTAGGCTCATTTGCATAGGAGCTTTGAATATAGCAAACTTTTGCATGTGGCTAATGTGCCAGCACTGTGCAATGGGATTAGCCCCGGGCAATCCTCTCAAAAGCATAGCGCAGTTCTGCAGTGTTTGGCCTGCATTATTGTTTGCAGTTGTTGTGCAACACTTCATTGCTATCACACACATTGTCCATCAACTTCAGCTCTGCCTTACTCCACCTCTGTGTCCACTGAACTGCTGTTGCATTTTACACTTCCCTGTTGCTCTATTCAGAGCTGTCTTATTTCCCAGGCTATTTTTGCACTACACTCCCAGCCCAGTTTGCCCAGCTTCCTTAGCATGCTATATTCAGCAGGTTTAGCACCGTGGCTATCCCTTTTGAATATAGTGGGCTATTGGTTCCAGGCTAATTTAGCACACCAGACAGTGCTAATTTAGCTCCGGGACAAAGTTTTGAATATCTGGCATTTCATCTCTATTATCTTCTGAGACTGTATCAGAATGTCATGCATTTCATTCTATTTCTTGCATGAGAACAGCAGCACCTTTCATGTCACCTTCAGACAATAAGTGATTAAGCTGTGTAAAGTTTGCAACAGCACGCCTCACTTGATAGCTTATGAGAATGAATTTATGTATTGCTGTGTTTTGTACAGCAATCATGCACATGTGGTAGAAAACACTATCACAGGCACCATTATGCAAGCATGCACAGTTCATTGTGGGGTCCTCCAGGGGTCAATCCTAGGACCCCTCCTTTTCAGCATCTTTCTAAATAGCCTACCTTGATCATGTGACCAACAGATACTTCTCAATGCAGATGATGCTGTTATTTTTACTTCTCAACATGACCTTCACACCCTAAAATATCAGCTACAACATGGTTTTAAACAAACTGAAGATTGGTTAAGAGCCCACAAGATGGTTCTGAACTATAAGAAGACAAAAGTAATGCTTTTTAGTGGTGCTAGAAGCAAACACAAAGCAGCATCCCTTAACATCACTAACTGCACAGGGGTTTCTCTTGGACAAGTGGAGCAATTTAAATACCTGGGGGTTACGCTTGACTGTTCTCTCTCCTATGCAGAACACATTGAGAATGTGGCCAAAACAGACAACATAAGAACTGGGCTCCTGCACAGGCACAAGAAATGCCTAACACCTGAAGCACTCCAAACCACAATCCATAGCACAGTTGTCTCTGTCATCGACTATGGATTGGTCATATACAGCTCAGCCACTCCCACCTCACTACGTAGGATAGCAGTAACCCTAAACAAAGCCTGCAGACTGCTTACCAGTTCCACCTGACTAACACACACATGCGACCTTTATGAGCAAGCCGGGAGGCTACTACTTGAAAACAGAAAAAAATACCAAACCTGCCTCTTAGCTAAAAAATCACTACTTCCTTCAACCTCCTGGAGTCACAAACCTATTAAGCATATTCACAGGCCCACACTGCACCAGGAACTCTGACCATCAGGTTCTCACCGTCCCACACTGCAGAACTTCCCAAAGGCAGAGGTCATAGGCTTACTGGGCACCACTTTGGCTCAATAACCTTGGCACTGAACATAACGCCAAGCAGAGGTTGGGGCTTTTCAAGACCAAGCTAAGACAATACCTACTGAAGAAAAGCTCCTGTGACTGTACTGTCTAATTACTCCACACACCTCTATTTCTGACCCCAGTCTTATTCACCTTTCAGGCCATTTACCATCTCCTCACTACTCCTACTTTGTCCTCCTACCCTGAATTGTCCCCAGTTTGCCCTGCAATACCCTGCACTCTCCTCTCCCACCTCCCCCTAAATAGTCATCATGCCCCCCCCACTCAATACCCCCTACTCTCCTTTCTGGATAGCTGCTTACTGTCTTTTACCTGACAATGCCACCTAGACTGCTACCATTTCCTGAATTATCCTACTGCTAAAACCATCTCTGTTTCCTACTTACAATGTATTTTGTCTATGTTTACTCACCTAGCTAGATACTCCTAAACCCACAATGTATGTATACCCACCCTCTACGATGCGTAACCTTTGTGAAAGAGCAGTCTCCCACTCAAAGGTATTGTAATCCAAGACTGAATAAATAAATAAAAATAAAAATAAATAAAATGCCAAAGGATGGCTCAACAGTCCAGAATATGGATACATTTCACAGTGGTCAGTGCTTTCAGATAGTTTGTATCTTTTTGTCGTTTTAGTTACAACAAAAAGAACTGCAAATTTCTTGATTTCATCAAATGATGTCTGTCTTTCATGTATTTTATAGTTGTACTAGAGCTATGGTTTTGGAATAGTGCTATTTTAAAAATAAATGATTCATTGATTGATTGCATTGCAAGACATCACATGGCCACAAGAGACACCTGTGTCTGTGTTGTTCATCTGTAGACTCAGTGTCCTCTTTGGTATCGTCTACAGCATCATCAACAGCAGGAGGCAAAACATTACATACTTGTCCACCTGCATCAGCACACAGTGGAACCTCTTTTCTGTGTGGATGATAAGATTCTTCCCAGAAAAATGCCTCTGAATGTTCTGTGTGTAGCCAATGTACATCAAAAATGGAACAGAAGTATCTGTTGGTATTTGCAACTTCTTGCAATTTCATCTTAACAGAGAAAACAACTTTCTTGAATTCTTCAATCTGATGCATCATTTGTCTCCACAAACATGCATGCACATTAAAAGTCATGTTCACAAAAGTGCGAACTTTAAGCCTTAACTTCATCATGGCAAGTTTACTCTTCAGTTTCTTTCTAGCATGTCTTGATACTGCAGATATTATCACTCAGTTCTAGCTTTACCTCCAAAACTACAGAATGGCCAGAAATCAATGTACTCATGCAATCCACCAAGCAAAGGCCACCCACTTTCTCTCTAAACTCAACTCCTCCTGGGGAGACAGCCATAAATTTTGGCAAAACATACAAACCCTTACCGGTAAGCCTGACAAATCACCCCCATCCATGCTGACCCTAGGCTAGACCATTACTCAGGATCAGCTGACCATAGTCAATGCACTTAACAAGGTGTTCACTGACCTAAGTGGAGTACTTCCACCAGAATACCTTAACTCAACTACTGATGAAACCCAGAATGCACCATCTCATGTACCACTAAACCAAACTCCTCCGTTCTACCTTAAAATGATCTCAAATTGGTTAAACCAAGTTCAATGGTGATGGGCTTGACCTGAAACTCCTTTCCCTCACCCTTGATGTACTACTGGCACCACTCAACCTCTCACTGGTCTCTGGTAAATTCCCTAAGCTATGGAAGGCTGCAGTCATCACCTCAGTGCTTAAAGGTGGCGATAGATCTATCCACACAAACTACCAACCTATATCTATTCTTCCACCCATCTCTACACCTCTCGAGTGAATCTTATATGACCAGCTTGTTGACTACCTCGAGAAGTACCAACTGCACTGCAAGCAACAACATGGCTTCTGAAGGTCCCATAATACTGCTACTGCATTACTTAAGTTCACGGGTTACATTCATGAGGCCTTTGATTGAGGGAACTTGGTGGGTGCTACCTTCATAGACCTCACCAAGGCATTCAACGCAGTCAGCCATGATCTCCTTCTGTCCCAACTAGAAGCAGTAGGCATCTCACCAGACTCACTGTGGTGGTTCAGGAGTTACATCTCTGATCGGGTACAGCAGGTAAAAATTGACAACACCTTCTCTGAAACTCTACCTGTTAGTATTGGAGTCCCCAAAGGATCCATCCTGGGCCCATTATTGTTCAGCCTCAGCTCCCCCAAGCATGTCACTACCAAATCCTCCTTTATGTGGATGACTCTGTCATATATACAAGCCACCCAGACCCTGGAACCCTAAATCAACAGCTTCAGAGTGACTTCAAAATCATCAAAGACTGGTTCTGTGATGCCAAGCTACTCCTAAATCATAAAAAAATGAAGACAATGCTCTTTGCAACAACCCATATTCTGCACAAGTCATCCAAGTTACCACCAGTGAATGCCTGTAACACTGGTTGCTTTTTTAATCTAAGCGTTATGTACTGTACTGTTTGTTTGCTGTGATGTATTGCTCTCTTGACAAGGTGCCTTTGTAAAAGTGTCTGTGACTCAAATGTCTGTAAACTGATGATCTAATAATAAATAATAAATAAATAAATAAAGTTAACCATTATGAACAAATTTAATGGACCACTGGAGATGGTCAACAACTTAAGTATCTTGGCATCACTCAGGATAGTTCCCCTCTCCTACTCCACCCACATTGACTTGGTCACCAGGTCCGCAAGTTGCAAACTTAGGCACCTGTATTGGCACTGTCACTGCTTCACAGATGATGCCCTCCAGCTTGCTATAACTAGCTCAGTCTTCTATGGTATAGACTATGGCCTTGCCATTTACAGCTCAGCCCCTGACACTTCTCTCAAGCTGATAGCCACCACCATGAACAAGGCCTGCAGGTTAGCACTAGGAGCTCCTCACCTAACCCACACCTGCCATCTCTTTTCTCATACAGGTTGGCTAGACCTGGAAAAAAGAACTCAATACCAGGTCTGTCTACTGGCCAAAAAAAGTGGCTATTGGCCTGTTCCCATTGGGAACAAGTGCTATGCTCAGCCCTTCAGAAACTGTCAAGCCAACCAGAGCTTCAAACAATGATCTATTCAAGGTTCCATCCAGGCATACCATGCAAGGCCAGAGATCCTATGGTTATAGAGCACCACTCTGGTTAAACTCCCTGCCAACTGAGCTCACTTCTGAACCCAAGATTGGGGCCTTCAAAACAAAATTACAGACCCACCTCACTAATCTTATGGCCTGTTCCTGCTTTCCATAACCTGTTCTCTCTTTACTCCCTGCCCTTCTCCCAATAATAGTACTTCTACATATCCCCTGATTACAGCACATACACCCTTCCATTCCTGCCACATTTCCCTCTAAACCAACCACTCCTCCCCTCCTCTTCTCCCCCAAGTCTATCCCCTACATTTGCCTCCCTCCCTCCTTCCCCCCTTCCTCCACCATCCAACCTCTTCCCCAGTTACCTCTCCCCACTCACCCTTTTTTGTCATCTATCCATGAATACCCCACCTCTTATCTCCTGCTGCCCCTGCTTTGGAACATATGCTCTACTCCCTCACCCTTTCTAGTGACAAAGGTAGCCCTTGTATGCTTCCTACACTATCTCACTAGTGTAACCTTTTGTAATACATATAAAATGTACTTTTAAACCCTCACTGGAAATAAATTTTGAACTTAACTTGTGTAGTGTACTTGTTGTCTTAGAGAGGGGAATCTTTCCAGATCCCCTAAAGGAGGTGGCCATTCGACCACTCCTTAAAAAACCCTCCTTGGATCTCGTCGATCCAGCTAACTACTGACCTGTCTCTAACCTTCCCTTTGTGTGGAGAGTTATTAAGAAGGTGGTTGCGTTGCAACTGGACAATCACTTGGTAACTCACAATGTCCATGAAGCTCTCCAGTCTGGTTTTAGGAAGAGGCATAGCACGGAGACTGCCCTTGTTTGGGTATTAAATGGCCTCCTAATGGCTAGAGATCGAAAGGCTCATACTATTTTGGGCCTTCTCGATCTCTCAGCAGCTTTTGACACTGTGGACCATGAGGTGCTTTTGAAAACCCTGTGGTTCCTTTGTGGACTGTTGGGTACAGTCCTTGAATGGTTTTGATCCTTTCTCATAGGCAGGTCTCAGAGGGTGGTCACTGGAATTTATTCCTCTGACTCCCTTCCCCTGTCCTGCAGGGTGCTGCAGGGTTCCATATTGGCACCCATGTTGTTTGCAGTGTATATGTTGCCATTGGGAGATATCAGGTGATACGGCTTGAGTTTTCACTGCTATGCAGATGATACTCAGCTGTATATATCCTTTGTGCCCGGAGAGGTTGATGCAGTTTCTGTGCTAAATAGTTGCCTCCCAGAGATCAAAGACTGGATGAGCTCAAGTTGGTTGAAGTTAAATCCAGATAAGACTGAGGTATTGGTTGTGGATCCAGGTCACCCGGGGGCGGGTCTTGGAGCTGGGCACATGTTGGGCCTGTGGCTTGATGGTGTCCAGCTCATTACCTCAGATTGGGTGCATAACCTGGGTGTTATTTTTGATGATGGCTTGACCCTGACATCTCAGGTGTCAGCTGTGGTCAAATCCTCATTTTACCATCTGAGGAATATCGCCCAGGTGAAACACTTGATTCCACTGGATGACCTACCAAAATTGGTCCATGCCTTCATTACCACCTGTCTTGACTACTACAATGCCCTCTACCTAGGGCTGTCTGAGGTTGATATCTGCCACCTGAAGCTAGTGCAGAATATGGTGGCCAGGTTGCTGACTGGTACCTCTAGGACCAGTCACATTACACCTGTGCTGCATGAACTGCGTTGGCTGCCAGTTCAGTGGCAGATCACCTATAAGGTAGGCTTGCTTACCTTTAAAGCCCTACGTGAACAGGGACCCGACTACCTGAAAGAGCTCCTGACTCCCCACTCCCCCAATCGCCCTCTCTGATTTGCTAATGAGGGATTGCTAGGATTCCCAGGGTTCATCTTAAAACATCTGGAGCTCATGCTTTTTCATTTCCAGCACCAACTCTGTGGAACTCTCTACCTCGTCAGTTAAGAGAATGCCTGACCATCAGCAGCTTTAAATCTATGCTGAAAACACATTTATTTTCTCTGGCCTTCCCTAATTAAATTAAAAATTAATTGATTGTTTTTCAATTTTATTATATTATGGTTTACATTGTAATTCTATATTCTGTACAGCACCGTGGCTATGAAAGGAGCTAAATAAATAAAGTTTTACTTGTCAATATATATGTCTTCCTAATGACATGGAACCTATGTAAATGAGCTCTAGCTCATTGGTTATAACTCCTAGATTCTAATAAATAAATAAATAAAAATGATGAAGTACTTGACCTTACTAAGAAGGCTACTTACAGCAGACACATTTTCTGTCTTTTCTTTTACCTCTTGATATTTGAGCCTTTAGAGCTTTTCTTCTTCTGTTTAGATTTCTGCAAAGAGGGGGCAACACTTTTGTGTCCCTCTGGTAGTGATACACGATTCCCTGAAAGTGATATTGAGTACCTGTCTGATGACAGTTTTCAGGATAGAGAACAATACTTCCATGATCTGCAGTCTTTTTTACTTCACACAGCTTAGCGTTGCACAACACAGAACTAGTACAATATCTGTTTCTTCTACGTAGGCTCTTACATCTCTGTTTTGTCAACATTTCTGCTAATAACTGGCATAACTGGAGTACAAATGATATATTCTATCAGATACCTAAAAAACAAAACAAAAACAAAGAAAAAAATTAGACTCAGCATACAAAATAAACACTAATGTATTACATCTGTTCACATGTCTACAGATACGTTGTTTTTCTAAATGTTATCCAACTCACTACTGAGGCAGTGAACTACACATAATGTATCACCATACAGGAAGAACTGCATCATATTTGAAAGGGAAGTGACATTCATACATGAGCACAGATAACCATGATTACCACAAGTTCAGAATCACACTGAAATACATTAAATAGAGCACAAAAAAGGATCCTTTGTTGAGCTTACTAATCCTGCTTTGTGTATCATTTTGTGAAAAAGGATTCTTGGTTGTGTTTTACCATTAACTACAATGGCATTGTCATGAGCCACAATCCTGTTTCAGGAAAAAGTATCATAGATTGTGTTTTACCAGTAAGTACAATGGCATCACCACGAATCAGAATCCTGATTTACAAAAAAGGATCCTGGATTATGTTTTACCATTAAGTACAATGGAATTTCCACGAGTCACATTCCTGTTTCATGAAAGAGGATCCTTGATTGTGTTTTACCATTGATTACAATTGCACTGGCATAAATCACAATCCTGCTTCATGAAAAAGTATCTTTAATCATGTTTTACCATTAACTACAATGAGGTTGCTACAAATCACAATCCAGTTTTATGAAAAAGGATCCTTCATAGTGCGTTACCATTACCTACAATGGCATTGCCATCGATCAGAATCCTGATCTGTGGAAAATGACCTTTGATCGTGTTTTACCATGCAGTATAATTCCATTGGTTTGAATCACAATCCTGTTTCATGAAAAAGACCTTAGTTCAAGTTTTACCATTAAGTATAATGTATTAAATGAACCAGAATCCTCTTTCATGAAGCAGGATCCTGTGTCACGGCACCAACAATGTATTTCAATGGGAATCTCCACTCAACCAACTGCCAAAACGAATTCTATGTTGCAAAATGAAATGCGAACAAGGATGACATAACACAAAACAGGATTGTCTTTTGTGCCGGTGCCAATGCATTTCAATAGGTGAGGGAGTCATGATAACTGCGGCAGCATGATCGGACAACTCACAGACATAACAAGTGCAGGATCAACCAGCTATAAAGCAAAGCAGAATCAACCAGATATTTTCAGCTATAAACCTAAATGCAATGCAGGATCAACCAGATATTTGCAATTTCTTATAAACTGAGCATTTCCCTTGCTTAAGTCTGCCATGTTGTTTTTTTTTAAGCCCTCCTAAACCATCACATCAGCCAATAAAAGCGCAGAGCACAGTAAGAGTGGCATGTGCTGCATAACAACCACAACACACACCCTTGCCACCAGTCAATAACCACACATAAAAACAAATATATACATGTGTCCACCTGGGAACAGAAGTAGGAGGTTGTTCAGGAGAGAAGTTTGGTTTTATCTTCTGTTTTAACTGAAATATTTGAATAGTTTTGTACTTGAAATTAGTTCTGTGTGTTAAAAATTACTACTTTGAGTTAGCACTGTTACTTGGGCTGTGATATTGTAACTATTGGGGTTTGTGTGCTGGGTGTGGGAACACTTGTTTGGCAGTGATAATTAGAGTGAAATTTAAATGTGATGTTTGCCTGGTATTAGGGGGAGGGGTAATTACAAGAATCATCTTGTCTTTCATTGTCCACCTGGGAACAGAAGTAGGAGGTTGTTCAGGAAAGAGGTTTGGTTTTATCTTCTGTTTTAACTAAAATATTTGAATAGTTTTGTACTTAAAATTAGTTCTGTGTGTTAAAAATTACTACTTTGAGTTAGAACTGTTACTTGGGCTGTGATATTGTAACTATTGGAGCTTGTGTGCTGGGTGTGGGAACACTTGTTTGGCAGTGATAATTAGAGTGAAATTTAAATGTGATGTTTGCCTGGTGGTGGTAGAGCCTCCCGCCCACCCTGTTTTGTAGGATTTCTTAAATACTGAAAAGCCAGTGGAAGTTGGGATTGAAGGGCTGTGCATTTCTGTTTGTGACTGAAATTTGAAGCAACAGGGACTGGTGGGCCTGTGACATCATACGGTACCTGATGTCTACATACACACACACTGTTAGTGGGACTGGACACATACTGGACTGTATGTGTTTGTGAGACTTGGGAACTTTATTGGTGGGGTTGAAATTGGGTTCATAAATAACTGCAGTCAGTATAGAGAGAGACTATATTCCAGGGGGAAGGGACTGAGAAAAGGGGTGCGTGCCATTATGAACAGAGAGGGACAAACAGGGTGGCCACATTCCACCATGGCAGGCATCTTTGGAAGGGTTGTAGGCTGCACAGACTGTGGGAAGGCAATAATTCTCAATTGGGCCTGGAGAGAGGGAGGCTTCCCACTCTGTAGACAGCTATCTTGTTTCAGGAGTGAAGTATATTGGTTAAGGAGTAAGCTGGGGGTGTTGGGGTGGTGTCCAAGGATAAGGGGCATGGATATGGGTGGCAGAAGGGTGGGGCTGAGGGGAGGATGGGGCAATGCTCAGAAATTACAGGACATTATGTTACAGCAAGCAGGAGGGGGATATTAGGGCCAGAGGGCCCTTAGATAGGGTTGTTGATGCTAAGGGGAAAACGTATAGGGTAAACATTCCAAATATAAAGATAGTGGAGGGGAAAGCATCAGGAGGGGCTGTTGTGGGGAAGCCTAAAAGAACACACTGTGGGAAGGGAGCTCCTAAGGAGAACAGGGCAAGAGGGGAGGAAGAGGGGCAGTTTAGAGGGGCAGTCGGGGGAAACTCAGGTTGCTTGTTGGAGGCTGGCATAGAGTGTTACAATAAATTTGAGCTACTAAGCAACCGAGAGGGGGAGGAAGGTGTTGGTGGAAGTGAGGAAACTGATACAGAGGCTGAGGGGAGGGAGTCGGATACCCATAGGGCATCACAGACCGGCAATTGAAAGGATAGAAATAGTCCCAGAGGGAGAAGGGGAAACATAAATGTTAAGCAGAAGGGGGAGATGCAACATGTTGCAGACATGAGGGAGGAGAACATGACTGGAGAGAAACTGGGAGACAAGGAGGTGGGGGAGGGCCCCCCTTTCAGCAGGAGGTCTGTACCAAGGATGGGAACCTAGGTAAAGGGGACCCACAGAGGGCCTCTGGAAGTAGGGGTACTATTACAAGGGGGGAGGATGGTGGTGTGAGGGAAGGGGAAACCATCAGGGCCAGGATAAATGGTTTGGATAAGAGAGGGTTAAAGAGGACTCCTATGGGGGGGTCTGAGTTAAGTGGGCAAAATAACAAGGAAGGCAGAAAGGGGGGGTGACAAGGGGGTCTCTAATAAGGCAGGAAGACTCCCATGGAATTGAGATCATAAATAAAGGGGGGGATGGGGGTTGAGGTGCATAGTGGAGGTAACCATAAGGATGATGGCAGTGTTAAGGTTCTGTTATTGGACTACTCGATGATTAGGGGTATCCAGTGGGAGGGACAGGGGTGTGGATGCCATAGCCAGGTGAAGGTAGTGAGTATCTCTGGGCTGGCAGTGCACAGAGCAAAGTTCATGGTGTACGAACTGGTTAGGGATTGTGGAGGGAAACTGGATTTCCTGGTGCATTTGGGAACTAACGATCTAGAAGGAAATAGCATTTTGAAAATCCAAACAAGGGTCCAAGAACTTGCCAGAGTCTGTCAGGATAATAGATGCAACATTTCCTTTTCAGAGATATTGCCAGTACCAAAGGCCTCAGTGGAGAAAAAAATGAAGATCACAGAGGTTAATGACTGGCTCAGGAAGTGGGGTGAAGAGAGTGGGTTGGGGGTGTTAGGGAACTGGAAACGAGTTTGGGAGGATAAGGGACTGTTTGCTAAGGACAGGCTTCATCTTGCCCCATTAGGGAAGGGAGTCCTTAAACAGGGAGTGGCTGACTACATTCAAGAAAGGTGGGGTTTAAACTTGTGAGGGGGGAGGAATAAGGGAGGGGCTGACCAGAAGCCCTCTCCTCCAGATGAGGGGAGTAGCCTTCAAATCCAAGGTGGGAAGGGGGGAACAGACTGGGAGAGGAGGTTTCAGGAGGAGCAGAGGGAGGATGGAATTATAAGGAACCTGAGTGGGGTTCAATAAAAGGGCTCAGGGATAAGGGGCGGGGGTGGTGTTAGTAAATGCCAGGAGCTTGGGAAACAAGTTGCCAGAGTTCCAGGCCATGCTGTTCGAGGGGGAGGTGGATGTAGCGGGCAGTCATGGAAACGTAGGCCAACAAAAACCATGACTGGGACCTAAACATGTGGGGGTACACTATGCTTAGGAAGGAAAGAAAGGAGGGCAGAGGGGGTGGAGTGGCTATGTTTCATTAGAGATGACATAGAAACATAGAAACATAGAAGTTGACGGCAGATAAGGACAGCAAGGCCCATCCAGTCTGCCCATTTCTTTTTCTACCTTATAAATGTGCCATCGGCCTTTGCTCTGTCAGTGGCCTATCTATTCATAGTCATTTGTATTGCTCCTTATGCCTATCCCATGCCTGTTTGAAGCCCTGCACTGTATTCATAGCCACCACTTCTTGTGGTAAGCCATTCCATGCATCCACCACCCTTTCTGTGAAAAAGAATTTCCTCACATTCCCCCTTAATCGGCCTCCCTCTAATCTCATGCTGTGTCCTCTTGTCCTGCTATTTTTCTTATATTTAAACATGTTAGACTCTTTCACCTTGTTTATGCCCTTAAGGTGTTTGAATGCCTCGATCATATCACCTCTCTCCCTCCTAAATTGCTAGGGTAGAAGAGGCAAAGGGAAACTTGGAGGCCTTATGGGTCACCTTACGAACCCTAGCAGGAGGTAAGGTCAAGCTGGGTGTAGTATATAGGCCCCCCGGGATGGGTGATGTACTGGAGGATGGTTTGCTGGACAACATCATTGCCCAGTGTGGACCAAAAGGGGAAGGAGTGGTGTTGATGGGGGACCTTAATATGCCAGGTACAAACTGGGGAACCATGTCCTCTAAGGTGGCCAAGGAGAAGAGGCTGCTGGATGGCTTCCAGGATGTGTTCTTAACACAGCATGTGATAGAGACCACAAGGGAGGGGCATGTCCTGGACATGGTTCTGCCAGATGGGGATCTGGTAAGGGACCTGGTTGTAGAGGATCCCCTGACTGGGAGCGACCACAATACTGTCTGGTTTCAAATAAGCATGGGGGGAGAGATCTAAGACACTGGCAGTGGACTTCAGGGGAGCAGACTTTGTGTGCATGGGAAATATTTTCAAGGATCGCTTGAAGGGGATTACATCAATGACAAATGTGGAAAAGAGATGGGAGGTCATAAAATTGGGACTTCATGAGGCAGCCAGGACCTGCCCTAAGGTGAAACATAAGGGAGCAAGGTCACATAAACCATGCTGGTGGTCCAGTAAGGTTCAGGTAGTGGTCAGAGAAAAGAAGGCGGCCTTCAAAAAATATAAAACAACAAGAGGGGATAGGGAAAAGGAAATGTACCATCTTGCATCTAGAAAAGTCACCTAGATGGTGAGGGGGCAAAGTCCAGTAAAGAGCAGCGGCTGGCACAGGAGATACATGGAGGGGAAAAGGGGTTCTTCCGGGACATTGGGGAGCGGAGAATAACTAAGGGCCATCTTGGCAGATTGAGATCAGAAGGAGGGTGGGTGGAAGAGGTGAGGGACCAGGTAGAGGTATTAAACGAGTACTTTGCCTCTGTGTTCACTAAGGAAGGGGATGGGATATCTACAAAGCAAGGCACGATGGGGATAGAAGTGGTAGTGAGTGGTATCAGGGGAGCAACAGAAAAGGAGCAAGAGGGAAGGAGAGGTACCCCAGGGGTGTCACATCAGGAAAAGGATAAAAAGACCAGTAAGGTGGAGGGGACGGATGATGCTATCTCCACCAAAAGGGTGTGGTTAGCACTCAAGACCCTAAAGAAAGATAAATCTCCTGGGCCAGATGGCATTCATCCAAGAGTACTATGGGAACTGGCGGATATACTGGCTGCACCCCTGGTGGAGCTCTTCAACAGGTCACTTGAGACAGAGAGGGTACCTAGGGATTGGCGAGAGGCACATGTGGTGCCAGTTCATAAAGGTGGGGGTCGAGGGAAGTTCCAGGTAACTATAGACCCATCAATTTGACCTCGGTGGTCGGAAAATTAATGGAGAGTATACTAAAGGAATGATTGGGGGTGTACTTGGAGGAGGTGAGAGGTCTGGATAGTTGGCAACATGGGTTTGTGCCAGGTAGATCATGTCAAACCAATCTTGTGGAGTTCTATGAATGGGTAACATCAGAACTGGACAGGGGAAAGCCTGTGGATGTATTATTCTTGGACTTCAGCAAGGTGTTTGACTCTGTCCCCCACAATGGTCTGGTGGAGAAACTGACAGAGTTGAGAGTAGGCCCTTTGATGGTCAGATGGATTGAAAACTGGCTAGCTGGATGCACCCAGACAGTAGTGGTCGGTGGGGAGCTCTCAAACCCTAGAGAGGACGTTAGTGGAGTACCGCAGGGCTCGGTCCTGGGTCCGATCCTGTTTAATGTATACATATCGGACATCAGGGAGGGTATAGGGTGTGAAATGAGTCTCTTTGCTGATGACTCCAAGATGGGAGCAGTAGTTGAGGGGGAAGAGGGGAGGTTGGCCCTGCAAGGGGACCTGGACACCCTGGAAAGCTTGGCTCACACATGGAAGTTAAATTTCATTATCACCAAGTGCAAGGTGTTACATCTTGGGCGGGGAAACCCTAAACACAGGTACACCCTGGGAGGGGAGGTGCTGGAGGCCTCATTAGGGGAAAAAGATGTAGGGGTCATGGTGGATGCATGCATGAATAACTATGAGCAGTGCAGGAGAGCGACTAGCAAGGCAAACAGGATGTTGGGATGCATCATAAGGGGATCACCTCTAGGAGCAGGGAAGTGATTCTGCCGCTGTACAATGGACTGGTTAGACTACACCTTGAGTACTGTGTACAGTTCTGGAGACCACACTTGAAGGGAGATATACAGCTCCTGGAGAGGGTACAGAGGAGGGCAACTAAGATGATACGAGGACTAGGGGATTTGACGTATGAGGACAGACTTAAGGAGTTCTGCCTGTTTTCATTGGAGGAGAGGAGAGACAGGGGGACATGATTGGCATCTTCAAGTACCTCAAGGGAATAAATAGGGTAAACATGGAGGGGATCTTTAGACTAAAGCAGGGAGATATCGCCAGACAGCATGGTTTGAAGTTGGAAGGTGGAAGGGTGAGGGGTGAAGAGGAAGAGGTTTTTCACTGAGAGGGTGGTGGACCCTTGGAATGCACTGCCTGGTGAGCTGGTTCAGAGATCCACAGTGGAGGGCTTCAAGACAGGGTGGGACAGTCACAGAAAGCGAATGTATCAGATGATGGCCTGGCCCAGGGGGGTGGAGATGGATGATAGGGGTTTCTGGAACACAAGGGGGGGAGGGCCTCGGCACTCAACTACGGATCTGAGGTTCGAGCAGACTCGATAGACCGTAAGGCCTAATCTGCTGGCAATTAGTATGTTAGTATATATATATATATATATATATATATATATATATATATATATATATATATACTGTATATATATTACAGGTAAGAACAAATAATAGAATAAAATGTATTTAAATACCAGCTTACACTATGGGAAATCATATTTAAAAAAGGGAATCCAGTATAACAGATTTTTGAAAGGAGGGTGCATCATTTGAAAAGCAGGTGGAATCTAAACAGAAAATGCCACAATTCACCCAATGACAACCCATCTTTACTGGAGAAGAAGCAGGAGGTCTGCCATCTTGTTTCACTACTGGACTCAAGAAGAAAATACTGCTGTAAGTACCACCATTTTAAAAGTGATTTTTAATCTTACTAGAATTGCTTTTCATAACAAAATATAGTTTACGAAATGGATTTTATACACTAACACCTGATATCACTATTACTGCTTTTCTATCTGGTAATAGCTATGTAAAATTATGAATAAAAAGAGAAACAAATGCACATCCTATCATCAAGCATGTCAGCTCAAAAAGGAGAGAGCACAGAGTATGAAGTGTATAGATAAAAACAACTCCCACCAACAGAATTACAGAATGTGATGAGGTTTATGAATAGTAGCCCATGAGCTATCAAGAAATTCCCTCCTGACAAGCTCTGCCTGTTTACAGTACTGTATCAATCAAAAGTTACACACTGTACAGTGGAAATATTGTGCTTAATTGGCACAGACATAATAGTGCCAGCCAATGAAACTTGCTAAAAAACTGTTGCTACTTGACTCAGCATCTTTCCTCTGTACAGTGAGAAAAGGAAACCGGCACTCATTTTTCACAGGCTGCTGAGAGAGACAGACACATTCTAGAGATAGCTGTCACTTGATCTGTCTATAAAAAGACACAAGATGGCGCTAAGCTCCAGAGCAATTGTGCAGATGGTCAGCAGTTCGCTTATCTGAAGGGCTGCGCAGTTTGCTTGAACTAGTCATTTTGGGAAAGATTTGCACCTGTCATACTGTAAGATCTATTGCTTTGGTAAGAGAGGCATGAGGTGGGAGCAGCTTGTGCCAACCATGAACCAACTTCTAGACACCCACCCTCGGCCAGACATACTACTCATCAATCTTAGAGGTAATGATTTGGACCACAAAAGATGGGTATATCAGATGAAAGAAGCTAAATCAGATTTGGCTTCACTGGTGAGAATGTTACCTGTCTGCAAAATTCTGTTTTCAGATATTACAGAGTGTATGATCAGGAGAGCTGATCAACACATGTATCTGCCTAACAGATCTTGAAGAAAGGTAAACATTCACATATTGGGCTTCCTTCATGATCTGAGAATGCACACTATAGAGCACCGCCATATTACTTACTTTCCCACTATGTGGGACATTATTTATCTATTATCCCTCAACCAAACATCTAATTTGTTTTTAAAGACAGTGGCACTAGTTGCCTCTACCAATTCTTGTGGCAAGGTGTTCCATAAAATGGATGGTCTTATTGGAAAAAAGTTTCCCCTTTTGCTGGTTTTATAAGTTTTTACTTCAAGCTGTTTATTATGCAGTCTCGGAACATGTCTCCTTTTGGAGAGTGTTAGACCACATTTTTCCATTAGATCTGGTGAATTTATTAAATTAAAAACCATAAGCATATCACCTCTTAATCTTCTAGTTTGAAGAGAGATGAGACCAGTAGCTTTTAATCTGTTCTGATAATCCAAGTTTGTTAATCTTGGAATCATTCTAGTTACTGACCTTTGAACCTGTTCAAGAATTGCTATGCCTTTTTTTTTTGTTTGGATTCCAGAAAGGGAAGCCATAGTCTAGATACGGTCTAATGTATGCCCTATACAATGGAATAAGGCATTGTTCAGTGCGATTAACAAAAGTGCGTTCTATTTGCCTCAAAAGTCTGTTGGTCATGCAAGCAGTTCTAACACAGTGTTCATTTGATGTAAGTTTATTATTAACATATATCCCTAAATCTTTTTCAGAATTTGATGAGTGAAGTGGTAGTCCGTTTATATAATATATCGTTTTTGGATTATTTACACCGAAATGCACTACTAAACATTTATCTTGATTAAACTGCATATGATTTTCATTTGCCCAAAGTGTTCATTTTCCAAATCCTTTTTTAATGCAGAAATATTTTCTTGATTATTAACCTTGCCCCCCAATTTAGTATCATCTGCAAATTTAACCATGAAGTTTTTTGGCCCTGTTTGTAAATCACTGATAAAGAGATTAAACAATGTTGGCCCCAAGACCAACCCCGGTGGCACACCACTTGTCACACTACCTGAATCAGACAAGATATCATTAATTCTGACTCTCTGAGAACAAATTGTCAACCAGTTTAAAGTCCAGTTGACAATATCAGGTGACAAACCTAGATTGTACATTTGAGTAATGAGTTTTTCATGTGAGACTTTATCGAAAGCTCTACTAAAGTCCAAAAGAATTACATCAGTAGGGATGCCCACATCTAGCAGAGTACTTACATTATTGTAAAAATATATCATATTGGTGGTGCAGGAATTCTTGGGAGTAAACCCATGCTGATTTGAATCATTAATTCCTAATTTTTTACAATCTTGCTCTATTAGAGGCTTAATTACTCGTTCCATTAATTTACCAGCCATTGAGGTCAGGCTAATTGGATGATAATTTTGCACAGAACCTCTATTGCCTATTTTAAATATGGGAGCAACTATTGCTGAACGCCAATCATTTGGTACAATGTTTTCTTGTAAGGATTTGTTGAAGATAATTGACAAAGGTATAGAAATATTTATAGAGGTTTTGATCAGAAACCATGGATGAATACTGTCTAGGCCCGGACTAGTATTTTTTTTTCGTTTTTTGATAGCCTGTATAATGTCAGTTGGATAGAACCTATGATAATCTACATGGTGAACTTTAAGTGTACTAATAGGTGATTTTTGAGAGAAGACAGAACAAAAGTACTTATTAAAGAGATTCAAGGTTTCTATATCAGATAGAGAAGAGCCATTGGTTATAATGGGACCAATGGTCATTGATGCACCTTTTTTGCTATTTATATAGGAGAAAAGAGATTTATGACAGTCTTTTGTGTGAGCTAGTTTAAATTCTAGCTTATTTTTTTTCCAATTTAATAGAATTTTTTAAGTTTTTCACAGATAGTCTGTATTTATGTAATAGAGTAGTTTTAAATGGAACAGAACTATTCTTGAGTTTCCTAAAAAGTTAAATTTTTATTTTAATCTGATTTTTCATTGTCTTGTTGAACCAAGGGGGAATTTTTCCTTTATTACTAAATTTCCTCTTAAATGGAATAAAGGTATTTTCCAAATAATATACAATGTTTTTAAAAAAGTCCCAAGCTTGTTGTGCTGTACAATTAAGAAGATTAGATTCCCAGTTTATGTTTGTAAGTATTCATTGATTTTAGAAAAATTTGCTTTATTATATTTTTTTATACAGTATAACTTCCTTTGTGTAGTTTTAAACTGTTGAATTTCAAAAAGAATAGATGAATGATCACTGGTTCCAAGTGGATCCCAAATTTGTAAATTGCTAATTTGTTGCTCTATGTTAGTAAATAATAGATCCAAAATATTAGGACCTTGAGTGAGTTCAGTAACAAGTTGTTGTAATCCAGTACTAACTATCACATCTATTAGTCCTTTCTCGGCATAGGACTGTCCTGAGAATGAGTCCCAGATAATATGAGAGAGGTTAAAGTCACCAAATATTACAGTATCATGAGATTCTGAAAAATGAGTAATTTCTTTAAACATATCAGTTGTGTAATCTGAATTTGCAGATGGAGGTCGATAGATATTAACAATAGTTATGTAGGACTGCTCCTTCAATAAGATTTTAACCCATATACTTTCCAAAGGAAAAGAACACACTTCAAAAGAAGGAATATCATTTCGTATGTACATACAAACTCCACCGCCTTGCTTATCTAATCTGTTTTTATGATGTAACTTATAACCTGGAATTTCTCTGGACCAAATTAAGGATGGGTCCTACTAAGTTTCAGTTACTCCCACCACACCCATATTTAACGTTTTACATTTGGCTTTGAGTTCTGCTAATTTGAGTTGGTTTAAAGATCTTGCATTCAAAGCTAGGAATTTACATTTAGTTGCAATAATATTTTGGTAAGTACTCAGAGACTTGGGAATAGACCCATTCTCCCCCATTGTTTTCAGTTTAAACAATGATTTATGATTTTAGTGATACTTTTACCCATAAGTGTACTACCCTTACGACTGAGATGTAAACCGTCCCAGCAAAACAAGGAAGAATGATCTGAAAATGATTCCCAGTGGGTAATACAGGGTATATCCTACTTAAAACACTACTTTCTCAGCCATTCATTTAGGGTTTTGATTTTCTGCGTCATGGTAGATGTTGCTGTCAGGACAGATAGAATTTCAGATATACATACACAGCATCCCCTATCAAGTAACAGGTTACATAACGCCACATAGTCCCGTTGTAACTGATTAAATGAGGTGTTGTTTATATCATTAACACCAGCATGTATGATAATCAGTGGATTTTCCCCCGAATTTTGTAAAATATTAGGCATCATGGAGGTAATGTCAGATACCCTGGCCCCACGGAAGCTAGAACAAGTGCGGTTGCTCTTGTCACTATTGAGTACTGCCCTGTCAATGTGCTTAATGATTGAATCTCCCAGGACTAATACTTGTTTTGAGACAGTAGGGGGTACAAGAATCAGAAACAAGCGATTGTTTAACACACTCTGGAGCTATTAACTTAATGGGTATTGATTTGGTAGCTTAAGACTTACTAGGACAAATATTCACGGGCATTAACTCCTGATGGAAAAGTGTTTTTAAACCATTATTATCAACAAAGGGTGATGCACAGGATAAATCATGAAGCACTTCATTGTTTGATACAGTCAATTGCTCAAACCTATTACGGGTTTCAATAGGGGCACTATTGTGTATTTGACCGCCCCTCCTTTTTTTAAGAGGCTTTGTGGCAATGGTCCAGTCATCATTATCATGTGAAGAGGGCGGATAATCATCCACCTTATAAGAGGGGGCAGAGGTAACAGGTATACTAGTACTAGTCATTACAATTGTCTCCTCATCAGGAGGCGTAGAAATGCTACCTAAATGTGAAGGAAATTATTCATTAGAATGAAGTTGTTCGTCCATAAGATCAATGTAACTTTCCAATTCCCCTAATATCAGTAGAAACTGGTTTAATATTAAGCAGAAACGCTATCTCTGCTTCAAGAGTAGTAATCAGATGGCAATTAGCACATACATACTCGCTCCCATACTGTCCCTCACTATACATCAAACATTGCATACACTTACTAAGTTCTTTTTCCATTATTAAAGGTGTATATTTACTAAGTAGAGGATATGCTAAAATGATCTTATCCAAGTTTGTCTAATGCCAGCAGTTTCAGCGTGCCCAGCGGACACAGCAGACACGAACAAATGTGCGTGTCTCTGTGCGCATCTCAGTGTCCGGCCCCGAGCACACTCTCCCCGCTCGCTAGAGGGGCAGGTTTTAAGCCGAAACACTGGAAGTAAGCGGCTATTCACTTCCGGTTTCAGCGCAAAGTAAAAAATAACAATATTTACTTAAATTCAGCAATATTCTGTGAGTTGAAGGTTTACAAGCCCTTAAAAGGGCAAGAGAACCACCAGACAACAGTGCTTTTAACAGAGAGATGTTGTTTTGGGGTAGAAGGTATACTAGCCTATTGCTAGTCCTCCAGGTTCCCACAATGCTCTGCTATTCACTGAAGAGTCAGTTACAAGCAAATGGTACTACACAGGGTTGACAAAACCAATGTTTCTCTATAATCCTTCCCTTCCTACTGCCAAACGGGAAGTTCCTATTGAAAGTCAAATCCAGTGGCTATAAAAGTAGAACTGGCGTAGGGTAGGATGGAGGGCAATTAGTAAGAAAAAAGGCTAGCAACAGGAAGTTGTAATTTGAGTCACCTGCTTTTATAGTGTCTAAGCCACACCCCCAATTAAGCTCGCTCTCTTCCTACTGGTTTAGCAAAGTAGGTTGATACAGTACCCGTCACAGCACAGAACACTCACTGACTTTCTTTCTTTTTTAAACCCTAAATAAGACCCCTTCTACTTCTAATAAAGTATCTGTCTGCTTAATCTCAACAGACCCTGACTCCTGCTGAGATATAAGTGTTAAATTAATAAGAAAATGTAGCTTCTTTTAGTTAGCTGCTTTCTGCTCTACAAGCAAGGCTAGCAACAGGAAGTTGTAATTTGAGTTACAAAGATTGGCTGTACCTAAAAAATGTTGCACACTTCTCAGACACTGGCAATTGCCTTTTTTCTAGGGGATCTCTGAGATGGAATCCAAACAGTGCTCTGATGTGCGCTGTCATACATCATCAGTTCAAGCTCTTCTAAACGCCACCTCTTACTTGGTCAAAAAATAGATAACATACACCTACACACATGCAAGTCACATTTATTTGTCCCATTAAATTCGATATAGTAATGTATGACAAGGCAGAAGCCTCTCCCACCCCCATGGGGGAGCAGAAGGGACAGACATGGTTGCAGTGGACATCCACTATGTTATGTGTAAGTAATAAACCATGAGAGACTGTGCATTATATGACTTTAATGCATGGCTCAGAGATGTAATAAGGCACAAGGACAAAGGTCAAGTATCCTTACACCCCTGGAATGTGCATTAAAATCCCATGATACACACCCTGGATTGTTTCAATAGGTAATAAGCCATGACAGGATGTGCATTATAAAATTTTAATACATGACCCAGGGGTGTGGTAAGGCATAAGGCCAAAGGCTGAATGTCCTTACACCCCTGAGAAGTGTATTAAAATCCTATCATGCACATCCTGGATGGGCTTAGTAACTAGTAAGAGATGACAGGCTGTGCATCATAGGATTTAAATGCATACCCCATGTGTCCATTAATGCACAAGGTTGAATGCAGGGTCTCCATACACACCTTGGAAGTACATTACAGTCCTATGATGCACACCTTGCAGTGCCTTACTAAGTAACAAATCACAACATGGTGTGCATTATAATATTTAAATGCATGTCCCAGGGGTGTAGTAAGGCACAAGGCCAAATTTCAAGTGTCCTCACACCCCAGAAAGTGCATTACAAGTGCATGATGGACAATGTGGTAGAGCTTAGTAACTAATTAGACAACACAGGGTATATACTATAGGACTGCAATGCACACACCAGCAGTGTGTTCTAACAGACCATGCCCAATACCAATTCTCCTACAGCCCTCACAAGTGCATGAAATCCTATGAAACACACCCTGGATGTCCTTATTACATGCATACAATGGGTCCATCTTGAAAATGAGTTTATATCAATGGTGTTCTGCCTGGTAAAATAAAGATTTGATTGATTGATTGATTGATACTGTACATCTAAGTAGCTTTTTTGAGGAAGGAAAGTGGCATTTTACATCTGGCCATGAGGTAATTCACATTTAATACACACTCATGTGACTTCTCTTGGTTAATGAAATTTCTACACAGATTGCTTCCCACCAGCACTCTAATTTTTTTTTTTTGTTCAAGGCACTACACGTCATGCAGGGGGTTACTTTTCAATGTCATTCAACAGACTGAGACACACAGCTGCACCTTGTGTGTAACCGTACACCAAAACAGGAGAAAGCATTCACACAGTAATGGGTTATGCCTCACTACATGAAAGGGCATTCTGACACATATCACAACTAGACAGAAAAACAGCATGATACTGCCTTGAAACAGAATCATTGTATATATACTGTACCGCACTGATCATGTTTTTCTGTGTCATTTCTTTTTCTCTTTTCACAGAAAATGCCTAAACTCTGGACTGATGTGGAGGTGCCCTCCATGCTGAGGCAGTAAATTTGGAGACCTCAACATCATCATGGGGAGTAAAATAAAAAATTCACAGAAACCTGGAAGCACATGCAGCTTCCTCAGTAAGGAGAAGCATGTAGATAAGAAACCCCTACAGTGCACGGATAAGTGGAAGCAGCTTAGGCTAAAGTTTTAGATGCTTGAGAAGCAGGGGTATGTCTTAGAGGTCCACAAGGCCTGGTTCCCCCGGCCCACGACATATGGTAAAAGGTAAGCAAGTCAAAACTGGGTAAACGCATCATCCAACATAGGTGCAATTTCAAAATCAAATAAAAATGTTATGAAATATCAGCAAAGCCACTGTTTTTTACTTTCTACCAGAAAATCTGGTAAAAATCCTGAATTTGCACCACCTGCACATTGCTAAAAACAAAGACTTTCACTACATTTGGCATTTTACAGCAGATCAGTAAATCTACAGAACTTGGCCCAGATATTCAAACTGTGCCTGGCTGTGGTGCAAGCCTGGGTGCAGTGCAACTTGGCTGCGCAGGGGCGTTGACTGGGCGATATTCAATGGAGCTGCGCCATGGCTCAGCATTGTTGAATATTGCACCCTGGCCACCCGCAGTGCACATGGCACGGTGGTACTGCACCAGCGCAAGTGGCCAGAGTGGAGCAGGGGGATATGCTAGTGCAAGTTCCATTGCGCTAGGTGCAACAACCACAATATTCAAAAGTGTACATGGAAATGGGGCCATAATGTATGCAAGGCGTAAATGAGGCCATTTGCATGTCATTATGGCCCCATTTGCATGCAGGTGCACCGATCCCCGGTGACTTGCGCCTGATAACCTGCCAGGCAGCAGCCATCAGGGACCGACGCCCCCTGCAGCAAGGCAATGTGTCCCACAGCCTGATCACGGGCATTTGAAAAATAATAAAATATCCAATATCCCTGGTGGTCCAGTGGACCACTGTCAGCCTGATCACAGGCTTAAGTAAAATAATAATGATTCATTTTCCCTAGTGGTCCATTGACCGCTGTCAGCCTGATTGCGGGCTTAAGTAAAATGATAAAGATTCCTATATTCCTGGTGGTCCAGCGGACCCCTCCCCACCCACCCACTGATCCCCACCTCCCCACTCCCCAGTCAGCGGTGCAGCAGCACCCACCCACCTGCCACCCACCCGCTCGCGACTGGCACCATCGGTAGGGCTGTACGCCCATGATGGTACCACCAGAGAAAAGGCATCTTTATTATTTTACTTAAGCCCTCAATCAGGCTGACAGCAGGGAAAAAGGAATTATTATTATTTTACTTAAGCCCGTGATCGGGCTGACAGTGGTCCACTGGACCACCAGGGATATAGGATTCTATTTTTTCATACCAATGCCCATGATCGGGCATGGGGGGGGGGCGCCACCACAGAGGTGCAGCCAGAGCTCAGGTGGCCATCCACAGGTGGCAGCTGCCATGTTGCGCCCTGCAGTACGGCAGCTCACCTGTGGGTGGCGGCCGTTGCTCTTTTTTTTGATCAACTTTGTGCGGGCGAGTAGGGGTTAAGATGCATGGCTCAGCACATCCTGGGCTGAATATCGGGATGTGCAGAGTATGCATGGGCACGCCCTCCCTACCTGCACCTGCATACATTACTGATGCACTCCGGTGCATCGGGATTTGTGCCAGGCGCAATTCCCATTTGAATATTGCACCAGGGCGCATCAGTGGGTTGCGCATGGCACAACCCTTTTGAATATCTGGGCCCTTGTATTTTTCTTCTATTTTCTTCTAGTACTATTTTCAGTTACTTCATTTAATGTTTTGTATATAAAGCCTTCTTTTGTTCTGATTATTTATACACATGCTAAAAGAATGACAGTAGAAGCCCGGTACAATCCACAAATTACACCAGCAACCACCGGTGTAATCCCCAGTATTTCACGTCTTAAAAATGGAATTTCACCATTTTAATCATCGCAAATCAGTGGCCTTGAATATCAGATATTACATTCATGCAAGGGGGGCAGAGTAAACTTACAACAGAGCTGATCTTATATGTTAATATGTTGAAGACAACTGCCGGAAAAAAAAAACAAATACAGATTCAAGTACAGGTGTTTACTTATATGTCATATCTTTTTTGATTTATACTGAAAATAAAAATAGGTATTCATACAACAAGTTCTTATAGTATTAACATATCGTTTCTAAAAGTACAGTGGAGTAAACAATAAATATTTAAATATTCATAATGACAATGCAAAATAACCATGAATTTTGTTCTGCTCAAAGACATACAAAAAAATATTTTTATCACTATCTGTATCAACAGAACAGACATATCATAAGTAACAAATAATTACTATGAAATGTGCACTAAAAATCAAATGAAAGAATACTTCTGTTCCTACAGTATAGCACATGAGAAGACTAACTACCACTGCAAATTCATAAAACATGTTTTTCTCTCAAATATATTTCTTAGAACCACTACACTTGCCTGCTGGTAGTCTTCAGAGGCCAGAGGTGGAACCAGGCCAACCAGCTGAAGTGGAGGAGGAACCTGACGATGATGTCATCTTCATAGAAAGAGCTGGTAATTTATAGTTACAACTGATCACAAAAAAGCAAAATATTCTCTAACTTTTTTACAGTTGGTACAATAAACAATATTGTATCACACAAATGCACATGTCATAAAGGTAGGTAAAACATCTGTTTGTAATAATTGCTTTAATGCTGTTTTTCCCCCCTAAACTGAATATAAATGGTATGTTCTTACATCTGGATTTATTCATGTGTAATAAGTGTTCCTGTCCACTGTTGCTGTGGGCATCACACTGGTTGTCCTGTGTTCCAAACAGCAAGCTGCTGTCTCAATTTTTTCTTTTCTTTTAACTTTTAAGTAGACTTGTCCATTGAACTGCAGAGCATGCCTCCAGAACTCAGTGTGTGTGTGTGTGTGTGTGTGTGTGTGTGTATGTGTGTGTGTGTGTGTCTGTGTGGTGCAAGGATGCTGAAAACACTTAGGGTGGGATATTCAGAATGCACCAGGCATGGGCGCAAGCCTGGGCACAGTGAAACTGGGCTGCGCCATGGCATGGACCAGGCGATATTCAATGGTGCTGCGTTATGACTCAGCACTGTTGAATATGGCACTGAGGGCATACGCACTGCATATGGTGCAGTGGCACTGCACCAGTGCAAGTGGCAGGAGGGGAGTTGGGGGATGCGCCAGCACAAGTGCGGTTGTGCTAGGTGCATCAACCACAATATTCAGCACTGGACATGCTGATGAGGCCATTATGCATCCAAGGCGCAAATGGGGCCATTTACATGCCATTATGGCCCCATGTGCATGCTGTGTGCTGATCCCCGGTGACTTGCTCCTGGCACCCTGCCAGACTGCAGCCAACGGGGACCGATGCCCTGCAGTCCCTTGGTGGCCCTGCACCCCCAATTGTAGGCATGTGTTCAATACATCCCTGGTGGTCCAGTGGACCACTCTCCATCACCGGATCATGAGCATAAGTAATCTACATCCCTGGTGGTCCAGTGGGCCACTCTCCATCACCCGATCATGGGCATATGTAAATTAAAATCCCTGGTGGTCCAGTGGACACCCCTCAGTGCCAGATCATGGGTGGATATAGTGAAACCAATCCTGGTGGTCCAGTGGTACCCCCTCCCCACCTGCCCACTGAGGTCCCCCGCCACCCAGCACCCCACCCCAGTCAGTGGCAGGCAGTGACACCTCACCTGCAAGCCACTCGGCCACCCACTGACTGACAGTGTACAGTACTGTCTGTATGCCTATTGACCCCATGGCTCACCCCGATGTCTGTTGGTGTGTGGAGGGTGGGGTGGTAGGGTTAGGAACTCTGGGGTGGGGCATTAGGGTTGAAACCATAATGCCTCATTTCCCTGTTTTTGTCACCGTGGTATCAACCCTAACTGATGCATTAATGCAGTTTTTTGCTAAGAATTCCCATTCTTTTTCATATAGTATGATTGTAGTTTCATTTTACTGTGGGATCCCTCCATTGAGATAGTATAATACTATCCATAGGTCATGGTGGGAGAGTAGGTGATCCAGATAGTGTCCATAAGTCACAAGGACCCTGCACTCCCATCCCTCCATCGAGATAGTACAACAGTATGCATATGTCATGGAGGGAACTTAGTGTCCAAGGAGCACAGGGTCCTTTGGACCCTGCACTCCCATCCCTTCTTCGAGATAGCTCAATACTGTCCATATCTCACAGTGGGAGTGCAGGGTCCAAAGGACCCTGCACTCCCATCCCTCCATCAAGATAGTACAACAGTATCCATATGTTATGGTGGGAGCCTGGGTCTTTTGGATCCTGTGCTCCCATCCCTCCATCCAGATACTACAACATTGTGAAAAATGGGAATCACTGGCAAAGTTACTAACGTACATAGAAACTGCGCGAAGCACACTCGTAATGCACTCATTTTTTTTGGAATTTTTTCACCACATTTTCAACATCGGCATTGCAGGACCGCCCCTCATGAACAGTGCAACTGTGATTTTGTTAATCCATCCCAAAAGTCAATTTTGAGCAGTGACTGCACCATTCTGTGTCAGAGGTGTGAAATCACATTCTGGACAGGATGTGCAAAATGACAGCTACTCTGTTCATAAGGTAGTGTGGAAAAATAGCAATGTTGAAAATCTGGAGTGAAAATATGAAATGTTGGCAAAGTTATGAGTGTGCGAAGAAAGTGCACACCACACCACCATAGCGCAGTCACTTTTTGGAATTTGTTCCCCAAATTTTCAACATGGTCTTTATGGGTCCTCCCCTCATGAACAGTGGCACTGTCATTTTGTTAATCTGTCCCAAAAGTTGATTTTGCATAGCCACCACACCATTTTGTGCCACAGGTGCAAAAACACATTTTGGGCAGGATATGAAAAATGACAGCTATACTGTTCATAAGGAGGTGTTAAAAAATGACAATGTTGAAAATCTGGAGTGAAAATGTAAAAATTTGGCAACGTTACAAGTGTGCGGAGTAACTGCACAATGCACACTCATAATGCAGACATTTTGGGGAATTTTTCCAACAAAATTGCAACATGGGCATTTTGGGACCCCACCTCATGAACAGTGGCACTGTCATTTTGTGAATTGGTCCTGAAAGGTAATTCCACACAGTGACCATGAAATCACCATTTGGAACTTAGAAATGAAATGACAGTGACAGTGTTCATGAGGAGGAGTTCCAAGAACCCCCTGTTGAAAATTTGGGGTCAAAATTCCCACAATTGGCCGAGATATCAACCTGAGTTGAACTCCCATTATACAGGCTTACCCAATTCCTCAGTTCACAGTTCGGCTTTGAAGAGTGCAGACGTGCCCTGGTCCACAGAAGATTACGGCTCCCTTCCTCCACAGGTTATGTATGGATGAGGGGGGTGTAGAAGGTGGGTACACAGAGGGAGGGTGGGAATGGGGACGGGGATGGGGAGATAACAATGTACGGTTTTCATCCAAAAGACTTTGGGAGGTGATTGGGGAATGATTCTTTTCATTTACAAGGTGTAAAACAAATAAATTTGGGCACACTGGGGTGGGCTCCCAGTGTGCTACATAAGTTTTGGAGGGGGGATCATCATACTGACAGAGGGATTGGGCACCCCCATTGGAAATAAGAGGGGGCTTGTGGGGGGTCATCTGACATCGGGAGTGGGCATCCTGGTGTCAGAAATGTTTAAATTATTTAAAATAAATATATTGGCACACTGGGGTGGGCTCTCAGTGTGCCACAATACTGGGGAGGGGGGACACAGATTGACATGGGGATTGAGCACCCCGATGTCAACAAGGGGCAGACTAGATTGCTGCAGGATCCTGCATCGAAGTACTGTAATGTGCTGCACAATGGTTTTGTATCAGAAAGCATTGTGCAGAACATTACAGTACTTAGATGCAGGATCCTGCATTGAAATGTGTGCACATTTTGATGCAGGATTCTGCATCAAAGAAAAGACCTCAGGGGACAGTTTTCTTCTCCTCAGTTTGTACTTTGGCTTTGAAGAGTGCAAATGTGTCCCAGTCCACAGAAGATCACAGCTCCCGACCTCTGGAGGGTAAGTATGGGTTAGGGAGGGTGCAGGAGGTTGGTGCACAGAGGAAGGGTGGGGATGGAGGAGGGGAACTGGGAGACAAAGATGGTAGGTTTTTGTCATTACAGGTAAAAAAATAAAAAAGACTTGGGGGGATGGTTTTCTTCATTCACAGGGTGTAAAACAAATAAATCTGGGCACACTGGGCTGGGCTCCTTATGTGCCACATAACTTTTGGAGGGATCATCATGCCAACAGGGGGACTAGGCACCCCCGTCGGCAATAAGAATGGGCTGGGAGGGACATCCGACACCAGGAGTGGGCATCCCAGTGTCAGAAAGTTTTAAATAATTAAAAATAAATATATCAGCATACTGGGGTGGGCTCCCAGTGTGCCACAATACTGGAGGGGGTACAGATCAACATGGGGACTTGGCACCCTGATGTCGAAAAGGGGTTTTGTATTGGAAAGCATTGTGCGGCACATTACAGTACTTCGATGTAGGACCCTGCATCGAAAGTTGCGTACATTTTGATGCAGGATTCTGCATCGAAGAAAAGACCTCAGAGGATGGTTTTCTTCTTTTCACAGGTATTTACATATAAAAAATATATTTGGGCACACTGGGATAGGCTCCCAGTATGCCCAGTACACACCATGTACTGTGTGCACAAAGTGCACAAAAGCGGATCTTCCATGACTCTGGAGCCAGCAGCATGTGTTCCAGCTAAGCCTGCAAAAGTCAAGAAAATACCATTCTTCTCATACAGAGATCAGACTCCAAGCCGTTCTCTGTATAAGCTGGCACCGAGAGAAAAACTTCTTTGGGTCCAGCTTAAAACACAAAAAAAAAACCATCAGAAAACACCTAAAGAGTTTTTTCAGCTGTTTTCTGATGTTTGTTTGTGCTTAAAATGTTCAGTACTTCAACATTCTCGCTAAGCAGCAAAACAAGATGGCAGCCACAACATAGATCAGTCGATTGCAGGACTGAACTGTGTGAAAAATACCAGCATTCTTTGCGAAAAGAAGCTGGTATTTTTTGCACAGTAGTCCTATTGTTAGAAAATAAGCTGCTTTTTTTGTGCCTGACATGTATATTTTCCCATAGGAAATAATGGGAAAATTAAAAATGTCATAACTTTTGAATGGATTAATATTTTTTCACCAAACTTTCAAAAAAAAAACACATCTGTGACCAAAGGGCTTTCTACTCTGAAATTTTCAGACCAGTAGCTGAAGCCGTTTCTGAGATCCAGGGTGACAAAAAAGGTTAAAAAAATGGATTTTTATGTTTGTTTCAGCACTATATATCACAAAAAGCACATGATGGATTCCCATGACATTTGACAGGTCAAGAGTCCTACCCCTAGAGATTAAGCATGTCACATTTCATGCACATCCACTGAACAGCTCCAAAGTTATTAAGGTTCCAAGTCTGGACTTTAACATAGAAGTGCAGTTTTACCTTAACTATGCTGGCGCAACTGCAACTGCGCCAGTATAAAATGTATTATATATATTATGGTAGCATGGTAGTGCTACCATAGTTAGGGTTGAGGAGCCATTTACATGTTAAACCAAAATTTTGCACCTTAATAACTTTGCAACCGTTTGATGGATTTGCCTGAAATTTGGAATACATGATCAAGACCCATACACCTTGGGATCTGCCAAGTTTTGTACTGGTCAGAAACATGGCTGTGGAGTTATTAAGTGTGATCTGCGTGTGCGTTTACGCGTTTTCTGGAATTCTACAGTCGCACCTACAGGTCACACGGTTTGCACGACTGGCCCAAAATCTTCAAGGAACGTGTGGCCAGGGTCCCCAATGTGCCTTTTGAAGATTTCGTGAAAAAATATTAAACGGTTCAAAAGTTATTCAAAAAACAATTTCCCATTATAAGTCAATGGGAAAAGTTAACAAAAAGTTCGACAGTGTCGCAAATGCATTTTTACTTTCGAAATGGCCTCTTTACTTTCGTAAATCCACCATCTTGTTTTCAGTTAGTGATCATAAAATGCTTGCCATTTAAGTTTGGGACCCTCTAGCAACCTAATTCTTTTTGTACTCACTCTAGTCGGAGCCTGAGAATGCTAGCCATGTCTTTATTTTGGGGTAAAACACCCTAGAAATATGTTTTTCAAATTTCTGGAAAAGTATGCGCCAAAGTACCTTTGTGCTCCGCGAAAGTGTCGCAAATTTTTGCGAAAGCTTTCGCAAATTGCGACAGTACTTTTCTAGGCTGTGGGGAAATGACAGCAATTATTTGGCACCCCGCTGCAAAAGAACGGTTTGGAGTTTTGGGCTGAAATTTGAAGAGAACGCAGCCGACATCTCAAAGATGTACCTTTCAGTGTTTTGTTGAAAAAAATATTACACAGAGGCAAAGTTACAGTACTCCAAAGTTGACGCTTTTTCCCATAGGATAACATTACGGCGTATGACGCATTGCAGCAATCATTTGGCGCCCTGCTGCAAAATAATGGTTTGGTCTTTTGGGCTGAAATTTGCAGGGAACACAGCCAACATCCAACAGATGTGCTTTCAGTAGTTTGGTGAAAAAATATTACAGGGAGGCAAAGTTATGGCACTCCGAACTTCTGTTTGTTTCCCATAGGATAACATTACGGCGTTCGCCGCTCCTTTCAGGGCCCGTATCTCGAAAACGGTGCGAGATACAGACTTTTTGTCAAAATATTTGTTAGCCCCCGGGGCTAAATACAAAACTAGCAAGGGAAGTGATAATTCATATGACTTTTACATTTCTTTTCTATGTTGTACGGTTTCTGAGTTATGATCAATTTACTATTCCAAGTCCTCATTTTTGTGTTCAGAGACTCATTATTTTGCATACATTCTTTGTACTCATTGTCTTTCTCTATACAGCTTTTGGGGAAAACCAGCCTGTGCACTTACATGACTGTTACCATTACCATTTCCACTTGCGGTTCCATACCCATTTCGCTTACCGTTCACGTTTACGCCACCATGTGCGTTACCCTTTGCGTTTTCATTTGCGGCTGTGTTTGTGTTGTTTTTAACATTTCTGTCTACAGTACTGTTTCTCTTTCTGTTTCAGGCTGCGTCACCATGCGACATTACTTTGCGCTTATGGGCACAATGTTACTATGTGACAAGACATCACGTGGCAGTGGGCCCCAGGCCCGCCACATTACATCTACTATTTCTCATTATCATTCTCAAAGAAAGGAAATTAGAGGCAAAAACTCCGCTTAATGCATCAGTTAGGGTTGTTCCACAGCGACAAAGTGAGGAAATTGATGTTAGGATTGAAACCCTTGCACCCTCCAGCCCACCCCCCAACTGGAATCAGGTGCCATTGGGGTCATCGGTCCTAACTGTCACCTCATTCTCCTATTCTCAGCTTCTTTCCACATGTGATGGGGTGACAGTTAGGACCGATGATTCAATGCGCACTCCCGATTCCAGTTGGGGTGGTTGAGGGCAAAGGGGTTTCAACCTTAACATCGAATTTCCTCACTTTTGTCGCTGTGGAACAACCCTAACTGATGCATTAAGCGGAGTTTTTTGGCTCTAAAATATATATATATATATATATATAGAGAGAGAGAGAGAGATATTATAGTGCCACCTGTAAACAAGCTGTCAGCTTAGTGTGTCTCTCCTCATAAAAGCAATAAAACAGACATAACAAAACAAAATCATCTTCCACACACCAACAGGCATTGGGGTGTGCGTTGGGGTCATCAGCCTAACTTAGAAACATAGAAATATAGAAGTTGACGGCAGATAAGGACTGCAAGACCCATCCAGTCTGCCCATTTCTTTTTCTACCTTATAAATGTGCCATCGTCCTTTGCTCTGTCAGTGGCCTATCTATTCATACTCATCTGTGTTGTTCCCTTATGTCTATCCCATGCCTGTTTGAAGCCCTGCACTGAATTCATAGCCACCACTTCCTGAGGTAGGCCGTTCCATGCATCCACCACCCTTTCTGTGAAAAAGAATTTCCTCACATTCCCCCTTAATCGGCCTCCCTCTAGTCTCATGCTGTGTCCTCTTGTCCTACTATTTTTCTTATATTTAAACATGTTAGACTCTTTCACCTTGTTAATGCCCTTAAGGTGTTTGAATGTTTCAATCATATCACCTCTCTCCCTCCTTTGCTCAAGGGTATACATATTGAGCTCCGTCAATCTGTCCTCATATGTCTTCTGATGCAGTCCCTGCACCATTTTGGTTGCCCTTTTCTGGACTGCCTCAATTTGGTTAATGTCCTTGTCAAGGTGTGGCCTCCAGTACTGCACGCAGCACTCCAGATGGGGCCTAACCAGTGTCTTGTAAAGAGGGATTATTACCTTCCTCTTACGACTTCTGATATCTCTACTAATACACTCTAACATCCCCCTAGCCTTACCTACTGCTTTAGAGGTCTGCTTGGATGATTTCAGGTCATCGGTGATAATGATGCCCAAGTCTCTTTCTTCCTTTATGACTGCCAGCAACTCCCCTCCCAGCCTATAGGTGGCTTCAGGGTTTCTCTTCGCTATGTGCATGATCTTGCACTTCTTTGCATTAAATCCCAGTTGCCACTCTTCTGACTATTTTGCTAGTTTACCCAGATCTCTTCTCATTCTGCCCACCCCATCTGGATCATCTACTCTGTTGCAAATCTTGGTGTCATCTGCAAACAGACAAGCCTTACCCTCTAGTCCATCTGCAATGTCACTAATGAAGATATTGAAGAGGAATGGCCCCAGGACTGATCCCTGAGGTACCCCACTTGTGACTTGCATCTCTTCTGACAGTATACCGTTTACCACCACTCTCTGTTTTCTGCCCGTCAACCAGTTTGCCACCGAGTTGACCAACTTCTGACCCACCCTGAGCCTACCCAGTTTATTTATCAATCTTCTATGTGGAACAGTGTCAAAAGCTTTGCTGAAGTCAAGGTAGGTGACATCAACTGCTCCCCCTTGGTCCACCACTCTGGTTACATAGTCAAAGAAATCTATGAGATTAGTTTGACAGGACCTTCCTTTTGTAAACCCATGCTGTCTTGGATCCTGTGCCCCCTATGGATTCCAGGTGTTGCATTATCGTTTCCTTAAGGAGTGCCTCCATAATCTTGCCCACTACTGAGGTAAGACTGACTGGTCTGTAGTTCTCTGCCTCCTCCCTGCTACCACTCTTGTGGAGCGGGATCACATGAGCCCTTTTCCAGTCTTCTGGGACCTCTCCTGTGCTCAGAGACTCACTAAACAGTTCTGCTAATGGCTCTGCTAGTTCCACCCTTAGCTCCTTAAGTACCCTGGGATGTATGCCATCAGGTCCCATTGCCTTGTTAGTGAGCTCTTGTAGGACCCTTTCCTTTGTGAAGGGAGTAGTGCTCACCTCCCTCCACCCTGTGTTCATGGTGCTGAGCTGTGGGCCCTGCCTTCTCTTCAGTAAATACTGAGCAAAATTATCTATTTAGGATAGATGCTTTTACAGGGTCCTCATCCTCACATGCCCCCTTTTCTCCTTTGAGCTTGGTGATACCCCCCCTCTGGACTTTCTCCTTTCACTAATGTATCTCTAGAAAGTCTTGTCACCTTCTTTTACTGTTCGTGCTCTCACCCCATTCTCCTATACTGCATCACCTCAGCTTGTTTACGCATGGAATGGGGTGAGAGTTAGGCCGACGACCACAATACACACCCCGATGCCTGTTGGTGTGTGGAGGATGTTTTTGTTTTATTTCGTTGTTTTTACCAAGAGAGACACACTAAGCTGAAAGCTTGTTTACAGGTGCAACCTGGGAGCACAAGAAAGTTAAGTGACTTGCTCAGTGTCACACAGTATGCAAGTGGGGGCTGTGAGATTCAAACTCAGGTCTTCAGGTTTGCCACTCAGAGCCTTAAACCACTGCACTATACTGCCTGCTTGTGGGGGTGGGGGTGAGGTAGTAGGGGTGGTAATCCTAACACCACATTTCCATGCTTTTGTCACTGTTCTATAAACCCTAACTGATGCATTAATGGAGTTTCTTTACCATAGATATATATATATATATATATATATATATATATGTATGTATATTTATTAGGATATATAGATGTGTAGATATTGATTTATCAATACAAGTGGTGTTTGACCTCGGTTAACTGCATGAGTGGCGTAAGGCACGAGTGAGGTGGCCGGGGTGAAACACCACGAGTATAGATAAATCATATATCACTCAAGGTCCCCCCCCCACACATATTTCATTTATGCAATGGGGAGAACGTGTGAAATGCGATTTTCCCATACATTTAGTTTTATTTTTTTTTAAATGTAGCTTAGTTTGTGGACTTATTTTGAGTAAGAGTGACAGTGTGCTTTTTTTTCTGCCAGTTGCTAAGGGTGTTGTTATGGATGCAGTATGGAAACGTGTAGTCAAGGTGCTGAAGTGCTCATTGATTGGTGGAGTTTCACTGTTTCAAAAAAAGTGAGGAGAAAATGGCGGTGAGTCTAAGCGAGAGTCTCTGGTTCAATCGGGGAGAAGACGCGGTAGTACTGAGCTATGTTATGGACTGTTTTTTCTTTTCGATAATTTTAAAAAATAGTTGTAGTTTATTTAGCTTTTGTTTTGCAAGGTGAAGTAGTGTATAAGGAGCATGACCAGAGTGAGTGCGGCTAAGAGGAGAAGAGAATGGAGTGGGACTGCAATCGGCAAGGATGGTATAAAAGAGGCACAACAGCTCTTTTTAAATATTTTAATCATTGGAGGTTAGGAAAAGTAACTTGTACTACTGCAAGGAAAAGTTTGTTTTTGGAGGCATTGTCAGGAAATTGGAAGAGCCACGTTAGCAAGAAACTATTGAGTGTCGGTGAGCTGATGTGTGGTTTGGTAGGCTTTGTTTTTTTAAATTAAAAATAACACTCTGGGAGAAACAGTATTTTAAATGAGATTGTGGCACAGATTGAGGGAGCAGAGAGGAAAGTAGTGAGTGGGTGAGTGAAGACAGGAATGGTAAGAGAGCAGTGCAAAGTATGAGGTTACTGTACTGTGGGGATATTGTGTGTAAGAGTGGGAAAGTGAAAGTGACTTGAAGTAGTGCCGGACGGCAGGTGGGGGTGGGGGGATGTACAAACTGTGTGGATAAATGGGTTATCATGTAGTCAGTGTGTGTATAAATAAATTTATATATACAGTGCTCAGATAAATGGATTTATCACACTGGATATACATCCCCCCCTATTGCATAAAGATATATATATATATTTATATATATATATCTATATATATATATATATATATATATATATATATATATATATATATATGTGTGTGTGTGTATATATATATATATATATATATATATAGATATAGATATAGATACATAGATACATATTATACTGGTCCAGTAGGTCCAGTATAGTTACAGTAAGGATTGAGCAGGCACTTTAATGTTAAACTTCAAATTTTGCACTTTAATAACGTTGTCACCATACAACGGATTTGCCTGAAATTTGGCATGGTCTGGTACCATAGCTCTCTGGATTTGGCAAATTGCATTATGGTCGGATTTATGGGTGCAGAGCTGCCGAACACCACAAAGCGGAAAGAAACAGAATTTTTGCGTGTTTCTTTGCTGTCATCCACAGCCCGCACAATTTACCCAGTTGGCCAGAAATCATCAGGGAAGATGCAGTATGGGTCACTAATGTGCCTTTTGAAGATTTGGTGTAAAAATATGAAACCGTTCATAAGTTATTCAAAAAACAAATTTAACATTATAGTCAGTGGGAAAAAAATAGAAACATAGAAGTCGACGGCAGATAAGGACCGCAAGGCCCATCCAGTCTGCCCATTTTTTGTACCTTATGAATGTGCCATAGGCCTGTACTCTGACAATGGCCATAGGCCTGTACTCTGTCAATGGCCTATCTATTCATACTAATCTTTATTGCTCCCTTATGTCTGTCCCATGCCTGTTTGAAGGCCTGCCCTCTATTCATATCCACCACTTCCTGAGGTAGGCTGTTCCATGCATCCACTACCCTGTCTGTGAAAAATAACTTCTTCACATTCCCCCTTACTCAGCCTCCCTCTAATCTCATGCTGTGTCCTCTTGTCCTGCTATTTCTCTTATATTGAAATATGTTAGACTCTTTCACCTTGTTAATGCCCTTAAGATGTTTGAATGTTTCGATCATATCACCTCTCTCCCTCCTTTGCTCTAGGATATACATATTGAGCTCCGTTAATCTGTCCTCATATGTTTTTTGATGCAGTCCGTACACCATTTTGGTTGCCCTTCTCTGGATTGCCTCCATTTTTTTAATGTCGTTTTGCAGGTGCAGCCTCCAGTACTGCACGCAGTACTCCCAATGGGGCTTGACCAGTGTCTTGTAAAGAAGGATTATTACCTTCCTCTTATGACTTGTGATACCCCCACTATTACACCCCAACATCCCTCTAGCCATACCTGCTGCTTTAGTGGTCTGCTTAGATGATTTCAGGTCATGATGTGATGATGATGCCTAAGTCTCTTTCTTCCTGTGTGATTGCCAGCTACTCCCCTCCCAACCTATAGGTGGCTTCAGGGTTTCTCTTCCCTATGTGCATGATCTTGCACTTCTTTGCATTAAACCCCAAAATATATGTGTCTCACGAAAGCTGCTGCCAGTACATTTTACTGTGGCAAATTACCCTTTTACTTTCGTGCTCCCACCATCTTGTTTTCAGTTAGTGAGAGATAAAAGTGCCTGGCATTTAAATTTGGGACCCGCTAGGTAAACACTGACTGTTGCATTTACCTAGTCAGGTGCTGAGGATCACTGCCCTATCTATTTGTGGGGAAATGCATTTTTCAAGCTCGACCCCCCCCCTCGTACTTTTGCAAATTGTGACAGTACAGATGCGACACTTTCGCAATTCGCAAAAGTTTTGTGCCTGTATTTTGTGAAAGTGTCGCAATTTGCAAAAGTACTCTGCCAAAAAAAAACAATTCTTTGCCACTCCACTGCAGCAAAATGGCTAGGACTTTGGGGCTGAAATTTGCAGAGTAGTGAGCCCTGGTCCCACAGATGTGCCTTTTGGTGGTTTGGTACTCAAACACTCAATGGGCCCAAAGTTAAAGTGCTCTGAAGTTGAGCAATTTCCCATAGGATAACATTGCAGTGTCCATGATGCCATGAGTACAATGGAAAAGCAAGATAAAGGATCCCTTTTTGTGAAACAGGATTCTACATCATGCTAGTCCCATTGTAGTCAATGGGAAAACTTGATAAAGGATGATTTTTCAAAACAGGATCCTATTTCATGCTGTGGTTCAATGTATTTCAATGAGGTTTTCATCTTTGGTTCATAACTCAGTCATTTCTTAACATTTTCACCCCAAATGTTCAACATGGCCTTTTGGGTCCCCACCTCATGAACAATAGGACTGTCATTATGCAACTCCTGCCTGAAAGGTGATTTCACAGTCGCTTGGCAAATTCACCTTTTGGGTGAGATTTGGGCATTTTTTCTGTCCTTGTTCATGAGGTGGGGATCATAAGAAGGCAATGTTGAAAATCTGGGGTCAAAATATGTACAAATGGCAAAGTTATGACCATTTATTGCAATTTCACTACACATGCTTGTAACTTTGGAAATTTTAAATATTTTCACCCCAGATTTTCAACATAGCCTTCATATTACCCCACCTCATGTATGCCATAGCTGTCATTTTTCAAATTCTGGCCAAACTTTGCTTTTGCTTCTGTGGTGCGGAAAGGCATTGTAGTTGTGCAGAATTATGTTTTGGGGGATTTGAACATTTTCTATACTAGGAACATGAGGTGGGGTAAAAAGATGGCTATGCTAACAATTTGGTCACTGTTGTCCTATAAATGGAAGCACAGGGCCTGGAGTTCCCTGTGCTTCCATGACTACATACATATACACATCTATGGAGGGATGGGAGTGCAGGGCCCAGAGGGCCGTGCCCCCCCTTCACAGGAAAATAAGGATATGATTATACTAACTCAAAAAGTAAGGAAATAATTAGCAAAAAACATCATTAATGCATCAGTTAGGGTTGTTACTAAAGCAACAAAAGTAGGGAAATGTGATGTTAGGGTTTCCAACCATAACACCCCACCACCATTCTGCACACACTGACAGGCATCTGGGGTCTGCTTTGGGGTCATCAGCCCTAATGCTCACCGTATTCTCCTATACTTTGCCTATCTCAGCTTATTTATTTATTGAATCGGGGTGAATGTTAGGTCTGATGACCCCCAAGGCACACCTCAATGCCTGTTAGTGTCTAAAGGGTGGGGGTGAGATGATAGGGTATGAAACCCTAACACCACATTTCCCTACTTGTTTTGCATTAGTAACAACCCTAACTGATGCATTAACAATGTATTTTGCTATATATATAAGATGGAGAGGGCACCAGTGGTGCAGAACATCTACCAATTTTTTCCATCCAACACCTATTACCATCAAGGAAGAACAAGACAAAGCACCACTGGATTCTACTGGCTCCAAAGCCATACCATCACATAAGGAGCCACAGGCTGGTCCAGCTTGAGATGCTGCTGCTGCAGAAGCAACAGCCCATGAACCACAACGTAAGTCGATACCTATTCCATAACAAACCAAAGACTCATAAAGAAACCAAATAGGCCTTTTCAGTGTAACTACCATAAAATTAACTTTAAATGTTTGTGGGGCCCTGATATAAATCAGAGCCAAAAGAAAGTAGCTCTCTGTTAATATTTTTTATTATTGCTTACTTATTGCCTAGTTTCTTCATCCTGTTTTTTTCTCTCTGTTTCTCAACATTCAAGGTATGGAATGTTTTCCGTGAACTGTTTACCATGGAATACAGGGATTCAAACTTTTGCTCAGATCCACTGGCAGAATGTTCCTCTCCTAACATACTGTATACACACACACACACACATATGAAAGGCCTGTTGTAGAGACAGAGACTCAATTATCCCACTGTCAGGGCAAGCACAAGAGATTTCCCTGGCCAGCAGGTAAAGACCGAAAGAGGATTTTTCATTGTCAGCAAAGAACCAGTAGTAATGAAAACTATGAATGATACTTAATGTTTCTAATTTGTTTATCTATGTAAAGAGAGTGTGATTACTAGGGAAAAAAATATTTGATTTGTTTTATTTTTTATTTAAGGTAGTTTTATTTTTAGAGTCCACTTGAAGGTTTTAACAGTGTAAAGGTAGCAGGCATGTTTGTAATTCTGGTTGTCAGTGGAATGATGGAAGATAGTTCTGGTTCTCCTTGCAACTCAGGTATCATGTCCAGTTTAATACTATGTAATGAATTCAAATTAAAAAAAAAGTAATGGACAGATGCACTTTCCGAGGCACATCAGATATGGTGGGCAAAATGTGCACATCATGATAGGTGACCTTATATCAGATGACATGATCTATATTAGCACTACCAGTAGTAGTACACAACCAGTACACAGAATGGAAACTGGGGCTGTGACGGCTCTGCCACATGAAATAAAACAATCCACAATTTTTGTGTCTCTGCATTGGGGGGGGCAGGCCTACCAATCACCTCCATTCCCATCAATACTGGTCCAACTACCATCTCTTCCCATATTGAACATGCCCCAGAAACTACTGCCACTACCAAAGTGCACATAAGATCAACAGCCTTCCTTCAAAGCTATTTCATAATTTTGCTAACTTTACTAAACTAGACTTTTTTTGTTCCTTTTTTCCAGATATCTACACTCAAGTTGTATAACAGCTGCAACACATCACAGATACCATGTTGTGTGGCTTCCACACTACTAATGAGCACCTCGTGACAGTCAGAAGTAACCAGGAAGAAATAATGTGGCTCTTTAACCACTCTGAGGTGGTTGACAAAGCCATACAACAAGGTATCAGTGAGGTGTCACAGAGGATCCATGAGCTCTGTGACATTCTGCAGTAGCATCAGGACCAGGCACTCCATGCCACACATCATCAGAGACTATAACCTCCTCCACAGCCCTGGGACATACCACTGCAGAGCTGCTTCCACTTGTCCTTCCTCCTGAGGAAGTGGCTGAACTCACCCTGTATCATTATGTTGGGAAAGAGGCACCCTGTATCAGTCCACCCCATCCCAAAAATAGCCTTTTTTTATTTTTTTATTTTTGTGTTTCTATTTTATTCTTTTTTTTTTTAAAAATTGATAAAAAGAGTACATGTTTTTGTTTCAATGCATTATATTTTATATAAAAGCATACATATTGAAAATTAAAGGAAAGTAAAAATTGTATTGTTATAAATGAAATATTTTCTTGAGTAAAAAAAAATTTCCATGTCTAGAAATGACTCATGTATTCATTTATTATAGTATTAAGACAGCAAGGCACAGGGGAAGGGGAGTCAGTGACAGAACCACTAATCATGGCTAGTAAAACATAAAACACACTGTGGAGGAGAAGGAACAACATACTCATGGCTGTGGAAGCACAGAGCAATTTGGGTCCTGTGCTTCCAAACCTACATACAGTACAAGACTTTATTTGGGGGACAGGGTTGGGGACAGATGTTGGAGGGAGTATACTATTTAAGGTTGGCATAACATAAAAGAGACAGTGGAGCTGGAGGGACAACATACACATATGTACAAAAGCACAGGGCATGCATCCTTGTTCCCCTGTGGGAGTGGATGGCCCTCTGGCCCTGTACTCCCATCACTCCATAATCATATCCTTATTTGCACATCCATTCATAATATTTGACATACCATAATTGTATCTTAATTTGCCTGAGGGAGCTCATGGCCCTCTGGGTCCTGTGCTCTAATCACTCCATGATCACATCCTTATTTGTGTGCAGGAGCACAGGGTCCTCTGAGCCCTGCACTCCCATCCATCCATTATTTTTGAGATAGGCCCTGTGCTTCCATGGCTACATAAATGCCTATGGGAGAACCGAGGGTTGAGGGAGGTGGCCACTATTCAATGTTGGTAAAAACATAAAAGGAGACCTGAGATCCAACGACCACCACACAGTGTGGTTTAACATGGATACAGGATCACAATCAAGCCACACAATGGCAAAGGTTTTAGATTTCAAGAGGTCAGAGTTTGCCAGGATGGGTATAAATATCAGAGAAGCCCTGGTGAAGAGGGTGGCAGGATGGGGGGGTTGAGAAGCAGTGGGCACTCCTGAAGGGAGCCATAGTGGGGGTGACAAACCAGTGCATTAGGCTGAGAAACAAAAGAAAGAGAAGGAGGAAAACACTATGGTTCTCATCAGATGTAGCAGAAGAAAGTAGAGGCCAAAAGTGTGAGTTTCAGAAAATATAAAGAGACACAGAAGGAAGAGAATAGGGTGGTGTACCTAAATGTCTGAAGGAAGCAGGGAAGGCAGTGAGGAGCACAAAGGTGCAGACAGAGAAAAGATTAGCACAGATGGTGAAGAAAGCGGACAAGACATTCTATAGGTACATCAGTGAAAGAAGAATGTCTAGGGGGGTCTCAATCAAAGGGGGGAGGGAGGTGAACACCAGTCCATTTACAGTGGGGAGAGTCCTGGAGAAACTTACTAAACTGAAGGTGGACAAGGTAATGGGAGCAGATGGCATACATCCCAGGATATTAAAGGAACTGAAGATGGAACTAGCAGCACCTCTGTCAGCCATGTTCAATAAGTCACTCAACACAGGAGTGGTTCCTGAGGACTGGAGGAGGACACATGTAGTCCCTCTTTACAAAAATGGTAGCAGGGGGGAGGTTGGAAACTATAGGCCAGTCAGCCTCACCTCAGTAGTGGACAAGATCATGGAGGTAATGCTTAAAGAAAGGACTGTGAAACATTTGGAATTGAACAGAGTTCAAGATCCGAGACAGCATGGGTTCACAGCAGGAAGATCATGTCAAATGAATCTGATAGATTTTTTGACTGGGTAACACCTACCTGGATTTCAGCAAGGCCTTCGACACCGTCCCACATGACAGACTGGTTAACAAGATGGGAACCTTTGGCATGGGACACAAGGTAGTAAACTGGGTGAGAAACTGGTTAAGGGACAGGAAGCAGAGGGCAGTGGTAAATGGGATCCAGTCCAGGGAGAGGGAGTGACCTGTGGGGTACCTCAAGGATCAGTCCTGGGGCCAGTTCTTTTTAATGTCTTCATCAGTGACATTGCAGAAGGGAAGGTCTGCCTGTTTGCAGATGACACCAAGATCTGCAACAGGGTGGACACTTCAGAAGATGTGGAGACAATGAGGAGAGACCTAGGAAAGCTGGAAAAATGGTCCAAAGTGTGACAGCTGAGGTTTGGTGCAAAGAAGTGCAAAGTCATGCACCTGGGATGCAGAAACCCTGAGGAGAGCTACTGGATGGGGAAGTTGCTAACAGTAACAAGAGAAGAAAGGGATCAGGGGGTTATTATCTCTGATGACCTAAAGGTGGCCAAGCAGAGTGCAAAAGCTGTAGGGAGGGCCAGTCGCATATTTGGGTGCATAGGAAGGGGCATCACCAGCAGAAGGAGGGAGGTAATGATTCTACTGTACAAAACACTGGTAAGGCCTCATCTGGAATACTGTGTACAGTTCTGGAGGCAGCATCTTCATAAGGACATAGATAGGGCAGAGGCAGTTCAGAGAAGGGTGATGATAATGATACAGGGCTTGCACCAGAAGACATATGAGGAGACTTAAAAGACCTCAATATGTATACACTGGAAGAGAAGAGGGAGCAAGGGGACATGCTAGAAACCTTCAAGTATCTTAAAGGCATTAACAAGGTGCAAGTGGGTGACATCTTTCACTATAGGAGCAATACAAGAACAAGGGGGCACAATATGAGAATGGAGGGGGAAGAATGAAGGGAAATGTGAGAAAGTTTTTTTTTATCATGGAAAGGGTGGTAGATACATGGAATAGTCTGCCACAGGAGGTGGTGGGAGCAAGCATAGTGGGGGGAATTTAAACATGCATGGGACAGGTAGAAGGGAACTCTAGAGGTAGAAAGGACAGGCTAAAACTGATGGCCAGATAGGGTCAGCAGCTGCAAATAAAAGTAGGATAAAAGGACATACTGGATGGGCCTAGCAGTCCTTAACTGTTGTCAGTTTCTATGTTTCTATGTTTGCACAGCTTTGGGGGGGGTAACATACATGTGCCTGCAGAAGCAGCATTATTATTTCCCTATGGAAGTGCAAGGGTCTCTGGGCCCTGTGCTCCCATCATTCTATAATCATATCCTTATTTCTGTGTGGCAGGGCCCTGCGCTCCCATTCAGCCACAACTTTTGAGATAGGCCCTGGCTTCAATGCCTACATAAATGACTACAGGGAGGAGGAGGGAGGACGGAGTAGGGAGTTGGGGGTCGGGGGAGGTGACAACTATTCAAAGTTGGTAAAACATAAAAGATACTGTGGAGCATGGGGGACAACATACTGTACATGTGGTTGTGGAAGCACAGAGCCCACACCATTCTTCACCTGTATGAGCACATGGCCGTCCAGGTCCTGCACTCCTATCACTCCGTAATCATATCCTTGGTTACATGTGGCAGCAAAGGGTTCTTTGGGCCTTGCGCTTCCACTCATCCATAGTTTTTGAAATAGTGTAACTGTATCCTTATTTGCCAGTGGGAGCACGGAGCCCTCTAGGCCCTGCACTCCAATCCATCCATTATTTTTTGAGATATTGTAATTGTATCATTATTTCCCTGTGGAAGCACACTGCTCTCTGGGCACTGCACTCTCATCAATCCATAATACTATTCATATTTGTGTGTGGGAGCCCATGGCCCTCCACACCCTGTGCTCCTATCCAGCCATAATTTTTGAGCTACTGTAATTGTTTCCTTATTCCCCTGTGGGTGCACATGGCCCTCTGGGCCCTGCACTCCCATCAGTCCATAATGGTATCCATATTTGCATGTGGCAGCATAGGGCCCTCTGGACGCTGTGCTTCCGATCATCCATATTTTTTGAAATATTGTAATTGTATCCGTATTTCCCTGTGGGAGTGCAATGCCCTCCAGGTCATATGCTCCCATCAATCCATAATGGTATCCATATTTTCATGTGGGAGTATGGGTCCCTCTGAGCCCTGCGCTCCCATCCATACATAAGTTTTGAGATATTGTAATTTTATCCATATTTCCCTGTTGGAATGCAATGCCATCCAAGCCATGTGCTCCCATTGGTCTATAATGGTAAACACCTCATAGTGCAATGTTATCCTAGGGGAAACAGCAACATTTGAAACATGCACACTGCCACACCAAATTAATATATTTTCATCAAACCAGCAAAAGACACATCTGTGGGGCAGGACCTCTCTACCATGAAAATTTCAGACCAAAATTGCAAACCATTTCTTCACAACAGAGTGACACAGAAACAACTGTGTACATCTCACATTACAATGTTATCCTATGGGAAATTAAACAAAATGTAAACCTGCAGAACTCCTGAGCAAGTTAATCTATTTTCACCAAACCAGCAAAAGGCACATCTATGGGGCAAGCCCTTTGTATCCTGAAAATTTCATACCAGAATTCCAAACCATTTCTTCAGTGTGCAGTAACAAAGAAGCATCTATGTTAGAGTCCTTTTTTTGCAAATTATGAAACAGGATCCTTTTTTGTGTTTCCTTTTTTGCAATTTACAGGAAAAAAAATCCTTCTTCATGAATTGCAGAACAGGATCCTGTGTTGTGTTTCTTTTTTTTTTTCACAATTTAAGTGACAGGATTCTGGCATCTCCAAAAACAGATTTCCAAGTGATTTATGAAAAAACTAACACCAGACTCTAATAGAACAAGCCCCGATTATCAGAACACAAGTGTTGGTTACTTGTAAAACCATGTTTTTTTTCATTTATTTAATTTTGTTTTCCTCCCTAACTGATAATAAGATGACGGCAGAAAAATAAAAAAGATTCCAGATTTGCAACACAGGATTCCCCATTTGAGAAAAAGGATTACCCATTTACGACAAATGATCTTTTTTCGAGTGGGATATCTAACTGGAGAGTGAAATTCCCATTGAAAATAATGGGAAACTTTAAAATTGAATAACTTCTGAACAGATTAATATTTTTTCACCAAATCTTCAAAAGGCACATCTGTGACCCAAGACTTTTCTACTCTAAAATTTTCAAACCAAAATCCCAAGCTGTTTTTGTATCATTGTTCCCCTATCATTAGGGTTGAATGGTCACTTCTATGTTAAACTCAACATTTTGCACTTTATTAACTTCGCAGTCATTCAACCAATTTGCATACAATTTTGCATGCGCCATCTGGGACCAAAGATCTCATGATATGGCACATTTCTTTCCAGTCAGATGTAAGGGCATGGAGATACAAAGTGTAAAAAAATGTAAAATTTACTTTTTTTTTCTTTCTTTCTTACACTGCAGAGCAAAAATGGTTCAGAATTTTGGTTTGACATTTTTAGGGTAGAAAGGTCTTGTCTCACTGATGTGCCTTTTGAAGGTTTGGTGAAAAAATACTAATCCATTCCAAAGTTATTCAATTTTTAAGTTCCATTATTTTTAATGGTAATTTCACTCTCCAGTTAGATGTCCTGCTTGAAAAAGGTTCTTTTGTCACAAATGGTTAATCCTTTTTCACAAACAGGTCATCCTGTGTCTCAAATGGGAATTTTTTTTTGTGCTGCCATCATTTCATCTTACAGTTAGTGAGGAGAAAAAATCAAATAACTCCAAACAATTATGTTTTGAGAAGAAACCAACACATGTCACTTGCTTATTGGGAACCCCTCAGCTGGATTCTGAACTTATCTGTTGATTAAATGCCCTTGGATTTTTTCCAGATTGTAAATCTTTTTCGTGACTCATGTTATGAAAAAAAGATTATTTTTCATATCACGAGTCATGAAAAAGGATTCTGTTTTCATGATGAGCAGTCCTTTCCCTGGTGTCTAGTGGCACCCCAGTCTCTGATCACCATGTCCATAGTTTCCTGGTGCCTACCTCTGACCTCCGTTCCCATAGTTTTCCTGGTGTCTATTGGCACTCACCACCTTCTGATCACTATCCCTGTTGTTTTCCTGATGTCTAGTTGCACCTCCCACCCTCTGATCACCATTTCACTCTCCAGTTACATGTCCCACTCGAAAAAGGATCCTTTGTCTTAAATGGGTGTGAACATATAAACATACAAAATTGCCAGCAGATTAAGGCCCTATGGTCTATTGAGTCTGCTTAAGTGTGCAGCTAACAGCCCTTATACTGCAGCTGCCCCCTCCCCTTCCCCTCCTATGACCCTCCCCATTACCCTGTCCCATCACCTTTTGAAGCAGCCCATAGTTCTATAGGATACTACTTCCACAGGCAATGTGTTACACCCAGCCACCACCCTCTCTGTAAAAAAGTGCCTTCTCATTTCCCTCCTGAACCTACCCTCTCAAGTATCAGATCATGGCCTCAAGTGTCCCTCTCCCTGAACTTGAAAAGCCCCTCCATTCCTGTCTTGTTTATTCCTTTTATGTACTTGAAGGTTTCAATCATATCTCTCCTATCTCTCCTTTCCTCCAAGGAGAACATATTCAATTCCCTCAGCCTGCTCTTGTAGGGTAAGTCCCCTAGCCCCCAGATCATCTTTGTCACCCTGCGATGCACCTCATCCAGTAACCTAATGTCCTTCCTCAGGTATGGGGGCCAGTACTGCACACGGTACTCCAGGTGCAGCCTAAACAGTGACCTATACAGCAGCAGGATTACCTTCTCCCTCCTAGAGGATATACCCCTGGCAATACAACCCAGCATCCTGTTTGCCTTTGCAGCTGCCTTCCTACACTGTGCAGTTATTCATTGAGCCCATTAAAATCACCCCCCGATCCTTCTCTTCTTCGGTTGTGGTTAGCTCAACCCCACCCAGCTGGTAGCTCTTCTATGGGTTTTTCACTCCGAATTGTAGCACCCCCCTCCTTTTTGCAAACAGGTCATCTTGTGTCTCAAATGGGAATTTTTTTTTGTGCTGCCACCATTGCATCTCACAGTTAGTGAGGGGGAAAAATCAAATAACTCCAAATGATTAGGTTTTGAGTAGAAACCAACACATGTATCTTACTTATTGGGACTCCCTCAGCTGGATTCTGCACTTATGTAGTGAAGAAATGCCCTTGAATTTTTTTCCAGATTATAAATCGTTTTTTGTGACTCATGATATGAAAAAAGATTATTTTTCATATCATGAGTCATGAAAAAGGATTCTTTTTTTCATGATGAGCAATCCTTTCCCTGGTGTCTAGTGGCACCCGCCACCCTCTGATCTTTGGCCCTGTTGCTTCCCTGGTGTCTAGTGACACCCCAGCCTCTGATCACCATGTCCATAGTTTCCTGGTGTCTAGTGCACCACCACCCTCTGATCACTGCTCCCATTGTTTCCCCAATGTCTAGTGCCTCCCCCACCCTCTGATTTCCATATCTTTCTTTTTTACATTTTCACTGGTGTCCAGTGGTACCCTCACCCTCCCAATACAAGCCATCAAAGGACTGTTTTCTTATTTACAGGATACAAGGGGCATGGGAGGGTGAGGGTACCAGTAGGCACCAATGAAATTTATTTACAGGATACAAGGGACATGGGAAGATGGAGGGTACCACTGGATACCAATGAAAATACAGAATAAAAAAATATATGAAAATGAGAGGGTAGGGGTGTCACTAGACACCAGGGCTCTTAACTATAAATTAGTGTGGACTGGATCACAATTGGAGGGTAAGGGGGTAACTCTAGACACCAGGGAGAAACAAAATGAACAGGGTTGGGCACAGGAAGGTGGCAGGTACCACTAAACAGCAATGAAAATATAAAAAAAAACTATATACATGGAAATGGGAGGGTGGGGGTGCCACTAGATACCAGGGATACATTTGAAGCAGTAATATACTGCAGATATGGGAGCACAGGTCCTGGAGGGCATTGTGCTCCTACAGGAAAATAAGGATATGATTATACTATCAAAAAAGTTATGGATGGATGGGAGCTCAGGGTCCCACAGCCAAATAAGCATATGATTATACTATCTCAAAAAGTAAGGAAATAAATTGTAAAAATTTTGTTAATGCACTAGTTAGGGTCAAAGTGAAAAAAGCTGGGAAATGTGGTGTTAGGGTTCCAACCCTAACACCCCACCTCCTGGCAGCACAGCAGGTGTGGGTGTGCCTTTGAGTTCTCAATCCTAACGCTCACCCCATAGTCATACAGTGTACACATCTGATCTTATTTATTGATGGAATTGGGTGAGTGTTCTGCTTGAGAACCCCAAGGCACACCCCACATCTGATGAGCTATGTGGAGGGAGGTGGGGTGTTAGGGTTGGAAACTCTAATGCCACATGTCCCAACTTTTGTCACTTTGACCCTAACTAGTGCATTAACAATGTTTTTTGCAATTTATTATTATATATTATAGGGGCGCAGTAGCACCCTATAGTAAGGGTTGTACCATGACTTAATGTTAAATTCCAATTTTTGCACCTTAATAACTTGGGCATTTCTTTATTAAATAGCTCAAAATTTGGCACGTGGGGTCATTCTGCCAGTGTCTCAAATCCTGGAAAATTTTCATAATGGCATTGTGAATGATTTTTGAGATATGGAGTGTAAAATTGTCACTTTTTTCCTATTCCTAATATGGGATATTTTGCTCTCATCTACTGCCTAGAAGAAATTAAAATGCTTCTTGAAATTTTCAGGGATGATGGGGTCTGTGCCAGTGGTGTGCCTTTGGATAGTATGGTGAAAAGATATCTCACTATTTTTAAATTTCAATGTTTTTTGTGATAGCGGCTATGCAGGCAGGTAAATGAAAACCTCATGAACTCTTATCACTGAAGGATTTGTTTAGAGAAATACTGTTCATGCTGTCAGCCATCTTGATTTTTTTCTCAGTTTTAAACCTGCATTTCCACATAAGTACTGCTTGGCAATTAATAAACAAGACTTGAATTAAGGTCTCCCTTACATACTTTGTTTATTTTTTTCTTATTATGTTGAAATTTACAGGACAAATGTTTATTTTTTGTGGGTAGAATCATTTTGCCTCTCACTCGCTAATGTAAAGCTAGTAATAACCATATGAACATTTTAATAGGGCTGTGCACAGACCAAATATTATTTTCTGACTACCATGAATAATGAACTGTCTGAATATTCAGAAACAAATACCGAATAGTCCACTATTCGAGTGGTATTTGTTATTCAGCCTGGGGAGTTGTTTAAAAATAAAAAAAAAAGCATTCCCCCCTCCTGACCAACATTAAAATACATTTTGACAATTCTGTTGATCCCTATTGTCTTGTGGTCCCACCCCCCAGGCAAATCGTTGGCCCAATATGAAGAATCCCCCTTCCCCTGTTGAGATTCACACCCCATTACCCATCCAGAAATGTAATTAAAAATAAATAAACATTTCTCTGGTGTCTAGTGGTCCCAACCCCTGGTCCAATTGCTGGCCCAATATGAAGAACCCCCCCCCCACTGAGATTCACATCCTGTCCCCCAGTGTGTCCACATATTTCATTTGAAAAAATAGAAATCTCACTGGTGTCTAGGACCCCCCACCCTATTAGGTAGTGCCCCCAACCCACCCCCACTCATGACCCCAGCAGGCCTCGGCATAGCCTCCACTCAACTCCATGGCTGACAGTAAAACTGAGCTTTCAATGAATGAGTGCATGCTTGTACAAGTGTCTAGTGGCACCCCCTCCTCGCTTGTACAAGCAGTCATTCATTCACTGAAAGCTCAGTCAGGCTGCCAGCCATGGATATGAGAGGAGGGCTGTGCCAGTGGCCCTCTTGGGGTCCTGGGTGATGGGGAGCAGGGTGGGGGGGTCCACTAGACACCAGGGAAATTTGTATTTTATTTTTAATAAAATGTGTGGATACATTGGACAGGGGACGGGGTGTGAATCTCAGTGGAGAGGGGGGATTCATTCCTTATATTGGGCCAGTGATTGACTAGGGGGCCACTAGACACCAGGGAAATTTTTATTTTTTTTAATTAAATTTCTGGATGGGGGACAGGGTGTGAATCTCGGTGGGGGAATTCTTCATATTAGGTTGGCATCAGCCAGGGGGGTGGGACCACTAAATATGTTTTTAATGTTGGCCAGGAAGGGGGGGAAGTGGGAAAGGTCTTTTTTTTATTTTAAACACCCCCCACCACCATGAATAATGAATACCGAATACTGAATATTTTGCCACCGAATAATGAATATTCAGTCAAATATTCGGGAAAAAGTATTCGTACAGCCCTTCATTTTAACAGTTCAGACTTTACTGTTTGATCCAAAAAGACTTCAAACAGTACAGTTCAATAAGATATCGAATGATTTCCCCCCCCAAAAAATACACATTTTCCCATTGTTATTTGGTTACCTGATGTCTATTGGGACCCCCCCTTCCTGAACCCTGTCCCCATCATCTGTTTTAGTTCTCTGATGTCAAGTGGCACTCCCATCACCATTGCTGTCCCCAAATCTGTATTTGTTTCCCTGGTGTCTAGTGGCACCCCCTTCCTGATCCATGTCCCCATTATCTGCATTATTTGAAATAAGGTCATTTAATCTCCCCGGCCATTTAATCTGACCTCACATATGCAAACCTTTATTAAATAACCTGTTCTAGTAAAGGTTTGTTTTGATAGAAAAAAACTAAACTCTTAACACCATCAGCAGCCCTACACATTGCTATTATCAATGCATTTGTCCTTTAAGAGCCATCTGGAACCTTTTCTACATTGTTATTTCCCAGCAAGCGGAACAGATACCATCACCTGATCACCTTTAGTCAATACTCCCAGCGCTATGAAGTGGGCCATTGCACTCAAAAATCAAAAATCTCATAATACAAAGAAAAATACTATCAGCAGCAGGTTTACTCTATTCTCCATCACTTGTACAGATGGATATGGGTCTGGTCCTCTATGAGACTTTGGCACAGGCAGCTCACTATCTCACAGCACAAGGTATCTCCATGCCCAGAGTTGCTGGGCAACCAATACAAAAAACATATGGCCATTACTGACCCAAAGTCTCAGACTATTTGTGCTGCATTATTTATATTTATGGTTGCCAGAATTACATTTTTATTTTTTTATCATTTGGGATTTTTATAGATTGAAACTAGCTCTGTCGCATCTTGGGGAGTGATTTCGGGACTCATTTGCAGGTGCAGCCAAGTCTTGGAGTGTGATAACGGAGCTAATTTCAATCCGTAAAAATCAGGAACACAGCTTTAAAATAAACATCGATATTAACCATCAAAATGATAAAAAAATTAAAATTGAATTCTGGCAACCCTAATTATGTCCCTGGTGTCTAGTGGCACCCCCTTCCCTGATCCCTGTCCCCGTCATTGGTTTTATTTCCCTGGTGTCTAGTGGCACCCCAATTTCCGATCTCACACCTGAAAAAATAAAAACAAACCTCAGTGTTTTTTAATGCTGAAAAAAGGTCCCTCACTGATCTGACCCCTTCCCACCTCCACCTCCCACTCAGCACCCACACCCCAGTACACCCCCACACACCCTCATTCACCCAAACAGATCCCAGGTTCGAGATCCACTCTCCCATTGAAGACACATCTTGCTGCTGGAACTGGTGACTGCAATATGAGAAACTAAGGTAAATGTGATTCAATGTATTTCAATGGGAGTTTAAACTTTGGTGCATAACTCTGCCATTTTTTGACATTTTGACCCCAAATATTCAGCATGGCCTTTTGAGGATTCCACCCCATGACCAATAGGACTGTTGTTATTCAACTCCTGCCCAAAAGGTGTTTTTGTTGTTGTTTGGTGAATTTGCCTTTTGGGTGGGATTTCCATATTGATAATACTACTGTTCATAAGGCGGGGTCATAAGAATACTATGTTGAAAATATGGGGTCAAAATATGCTACAATGGCAAAGTTATGACTGTTGCAATTTCACTGTGCACGCTCATAACTTTGGACAGTTTAAATATTTTTACATAAAATTTCCAGCATAGACAGCTTATTACCCCATCTCATGTATGGCATTGCTGTTCATTTTTCAAATCCTGGAAAAATGTGTTTTCACACCTGTGGCACAGAATGGCATTGCAGTTGCGTGAAGTTATGTTTTGGTGGGGATTTGAACATTTTTCTGTACTGTGTACATGAAGCTGGGTAATAAGATAAATATGTTGAAAATTTGGAGTCAAAATATGTAAAACATGGCAACGTTTTGCCCATTTATTGCAACTGTGCTATGCACACTCGTAACATTGGACATTATACTGGGTCATCATACCGGGTTATGGACGGGAATAGGCAACAATGCCCATAAATTCCATTCACCTGTATCAGCAGTCTAACTAATTCCACCATCCAAGAGAAGGTTATCCAGTTTCCTCTTGAATATATTTAAATTCTGACTTTCTACTATATTCTTAGGTAATCGATTCCACATCCTACCAGTGTGTTGTAAAAAAAAAATTGTATCTCCTGTTCTTGACCACATTATCCAACTTCATCTGGAGCTTATGTGCTCTCAAGCTCTCATGCTTGCCTTGAATATCAACACCCATCTCTTCTCATAATTCTGTTTCTTTCATAATTTTATACATTAATAACAGATCTCCCCCATTCTTTCTCTGTTCCAGACTATACAGTCGCAATCATTTTAGCCTTGCATCATATTGGAGTCCCCTCAACCCCCCCCCAATCATTTTTGTTACTCTGCACTGGACCCTTTCAACTCATTCCACCTCTCTCCCCTTTCCCTGGAGGCAGTATAGCACAGTGGTCTAAGGCTCTGAGCTGTAAATCTGGTGACATCCAGCAGGCCAGACCTGGGTTTAAATCCCACATCTTGCACTTGCTTACTGTGTGACCCTAAGCAAGTCATTTAACTTTCTTGTGCTCCCAGGTTGCACCTGGAAACAAACTCCAGCTTAGTGTGCCTTTCCTGGTTAAACAATTTCCCCTTCCCCTTCCCTCTCCTTAAATATGGACTCCACAATGGAGAGCCATAATCAAGATGTGGTCTGATAAATGATTTATAGAGCAGTAGTATACAGGCTGCAGATCAGTTCAAAAAAGTTATTTTAACACTGTCAATCATGAAATTCATTCTCTGAATTAATTTAGTACAATGCACACAAAAACTTACATTATGGTCAACAAACATACCAAATTCCTTCTCCGTTTCAACCTTTTTCAAAATAGTCCCATTTAAATGGCAATCTTGTTTTTTGTTATGCTTTCCTGTATGCAGAAGTGAACATTATTCTACACTAAATTTTTATTTATTTATTTAGCTTTTGTTGACCGGGTAAGTGCACTAGACAAATCTTGCCTATTTTCAGGCACGACCCGGGGGAGGGGGATACAGATGAATGCCAACTGACTTTGAACCAGATTAAGCTGTTGGTGGTATTTTTTTAGTGAATGAGGGAAATTTGGCCAGGACACCGGGGAAATTCCCCTACTCTGTGTAGGTGGAGCCTTTGCGCTGGCTGCAAGATGGCCAGTTCGCATGATCCCCAGGATGAGATGGATGCTACTAGCTCAGGGGAGTGGGCCTCCTCCTCTGTGCTACCTTCCTTAGAGGCCTCTGAAGAACGTTTGGCTGTTGCTGCTACAAGCAGCATGACTATACTGGAATCGGATTCAGTTTCTACTGCTTTGCCTAGCGCTGCAATTTCTGATGTACCTGTACAGGCTGGGGCTCCTTCTCCTGCTTTCAGCCTTCAGGAGAAGCGACTGGCATGTAGTCCTGCAGTGCAGCTTTGGACACTGCGATGGCGTCTTCTGTGCAGGCATCGTTGGGTCGACTATCCTAAGCCTCTTTCCTGACGACATCGACTCCGAAGCCCCAGTGGAAGTCCCACAGACGGATTTTGCCTCAGTCTCTTCCGCGTTGGTGAAACCGCAATCCTCGATTGCCGACAGCCTCCAGCCCGTTCCTGCAGCTGACTTGCCGACACGTGTGCTACACCTCTGGATACTGCCTTGCCTGACGATGTCTCCTCCATTGTAAGTGACTCCAATATACCTGCGCGCTGTTTCACCTCCTAGCAACCCCTGTATTTTTTTTTTCACACGCAAGAACCTGGCTGGTCTAAACAAGAAGTTCTTTTTCCACAAAAAGCAAACCCAGCCAGGATGCACAAACAGATTGGTCTCCAGATAAAGCGCTAAAACGCAGGATGGGAGAAGGGAGTTGGAGGGTTTGACTCCAGATTCCCAGGATCCCATTTACTAAATATGCTCAGCAAAACTACTGCTATGGACTGTATGAGCTCCAATGAACCCCGGGTGTGTCTTGTCCTCCATCTACTACCAGTTCCTCCAGTTCCTGTGCTACTCTTATTAATTCTAAGACTGCTTCTGCTTTGACAGGGGCCAAAACCGTTTCTTCAGGACCTACTTTGCATGCCACTGCTAATATATCTCATGGTAGTAATTTTAAACTTGCTGATTTATTTTCTTCCAAAGGTGAGCCTGCTCCGAGAAGAAATGCAGTTAGATTACTTTATAAGGGTGGTTTAGAACTCCCCCCTGACCGTTTGTACATTGCCAAAACCCTTCTTAAAGGGTCTATGAATTTTTTTTCTTCAGAGATTTTTGCATTGATTAATATTGGTAATTCAAATTTTGATATTAGTTTCAAGCAAATGTCTGGGCTTAATAGGTTTTGGGCTCGATATGAAAACCTACATCCACACCTGTCTGGTCCCCTTTTCAGGCCATTCCCCTTACTAAGCCAGCTATACGTAATGTTACTGTTGTTTTTAAAAATGAAGGTGTTCATATTGAAGACATTTTATTTTGGTTGAACAAGCGTTGTGAGGTTTTGAATAGGCCTGTCCCTAACCTCGACACTGAACAAATTTGGGATGGAAGTTGGAGGGTGAGGGTTAAACTCTTTCCTACTAATACTGGCCCAAAGCATTTGCCTAATTTTTTTTATTTGGGTAAAGACAAGGGTTTCATTTTTTATGCTGGGCAGCCAAAATCCTGTTTTAAGTGTGGTGCACGCAATCACTTGAGCTCTGCTTGTGACACTCTTAAATGTAGTCACTGTTTTGAATTTGGTCATGCTTCTGCTAAATGTTCTAATTCCTTTAAATGTAACTTGTGTGAGGGAACTGGTCATGCTTATGGCCGCTGCCCTTGGGCTTCTCATAATAGGGACGATTGCCCTTCCCATGACGGTCTTATCACTGTTGCTCAACAATTATACGCTCCTAACGTAGCCTCTTCTACCTTAGATATTGTTTCCCCCCCTTACCGACAGTCGCTTCCGACAATTCTCCTACAGTCCCTGCTTTAGATTCCCAAACTCCTTTACCAGGAATATCTCTTACTGCTTCTACTGTCCCTCCTTCTGTTACCACTCCTATAGTAGTAGAGCATGCTATGCCCCCCCCCTCAAATCAGCTTGGATGTAGAAGTTCCTAGTTTTACTCCTGTCACTCACAAACGAACTAGGAAAGGCCTTGCTGTGGCTGTTCGTAGTAAGGATACCTCTTCTCGTACCTGGCAAACCCCTAACAAATTTGCGGTTTTAGCTACTGACTTTTCTGATAAAGACTCTGGGGGAGAGGATACTGATACCTCCTCTCTTCTTTCATTCCCTGACGGGGCTGACGGGGCTGATGCTGACCCAATAGCCAAGCGTACTAGGCATCGGCGGAGAGGTAAGTCCCCATCCACTTCTTAACTATGTCTTCCCTAAATATCTGTTCTTTGAATGTGAATAGTATTAAAGGAAAAAAAAAGTTAGGTGGGATTTTTTTAACCCTTTCAGATCTCAACTGTGACATTTTCTGCTTAGTCGATACCAGATTAAAAACCCATGGGGAACTATTTCAGGCCTCGAAGGCATGGACTGTTGGTCCCTCTTTTTGGTCTATCGGACCGGACACTTGTGACGGTATTGGGATATTATTTTCCAATTCTGAATTTCGGGTATCTAGACTAGTAGATATTTCCCCTGGCAGAGCCTTATTGCTGGACTTTTCTTATAAATCTGAGAGGTTTTGTTGATAGGGACTTACGCCCCCCAAACTAAAGCTCAGAGGGTTTCACTTTTCCATCTGATTAAGCCCTACCTTTTCACCTCCAGATTACTTTTATGGGTTGGTGACTTCAATTGTGGCTTACATCAATCGGACCAAGGCCTTCAGACTTCCAAACTTTTTTGTGATTCTATAGCTTTAAATACTATAGTCTCCACGGCTATGCTTGTAGATGCATATAGGCATTTACACAAATCTGGAGGGTTTACATTTTTCAAGGGATCTCTGCACACTAGGATTGATTTTATCTTTCTATCTAAGGTTTTGATTTTACTTTCTTGTACCACTGTGGAATTGAATTTTCAGACCATGTTGCTCTGTGCGCCTCTTTTTCTTGGGCTTCTGCCCCGAGGTGTAGGAAAGCTGGTTGGCGCCTTAATGACTCATTACTAAATGATTCCTTTTTTCTCAAACTTTGGCGTAAAGAGTTTCTAGCTCGTTTGTCTGTGGCTGAATTTTATGATACTGGGATGGACTGGTGGGAGGCCTCTAAACTGAGTTGGAAACAGCTTTTTCAAAAAAAAGCGGCTGATAAACAAAATACTAGATATTTGACTTATTTAACCTTACGGCATCAACTACAGCATCTAATTTCTTTGGCCAGCTCCACTAATCATGATTTTAGCTCACAAATCAGTGAGATCAGTGCTCAAATGAGGTTGTTTCAATATAATCGAGCGGACTCTTTAGGTCAGGAAGCTCGCTTTGGCACTCGAGTCACTAAAGGTTGCTTGGATTCTTTTAGAGCCTGCAAAGATAGAATTGACGTTAAACTGGTTTCTCTTTCCTATCCCAGTCGGGGAATTAATTACGCCACCTGAAAAATTGCTTCAACATGTAGAGAATCATGTTTTAATATGTTTGGTACCAAAGCTGACTTGACCAATGCCGAACCTTTTCTTTACGTTATTGACATTACCCAGCTTTCCGCCTCGATCAAGACAAGTTGTCTTCTGATATTAGTGAACAGGAAGTACTGACAGCTATAAATAGTTTAATCACATTCTGCCCCGGGGCAGATGGGCTAACCTCTCATTTTTACAAAACCTTTTCCACAGATCTTGTCCCTGTATTAACTATTATTTATAATGAAATGTTATGCTGTGATACCTTGGCTACCTCAATGAAAGAAGCCTTATTAATTCTACTTTTCAAAAAGAAAGGAGATCCCTCTGACATTAATAACTGGAGACCTATCAGTCTGTTAAACGTTGATTACAAGATTCTAGCCAAAGTTTTACTATCTAGAATGCTTCATTTAGCATCCCATATGATCAGTTCTACACAAACCTGTGGTATCCCGGGACGATATCCTTATGATAATCTTATTTTATTACGCGAAATATTCGCTTTAGGAGATAGAAAAGCTGTCTCTGGGTGGATATTAAGTTTGGACCAAGAAAAAGCTTTTGATAAAGTCTCTCATGATTATCTATTTCGGTGTTGACAGCCTTTGGGTTTCCTGCACATTTTCTTTCCTGGATCCGCCTGTTATACAAGGATGTTATGATACGCCCTAATGTCAATGGTTGGGTAGGACGTCCTATTCCACTAGCCTGTGGTGTCCGACAGGGATGCCCTTGAGTCCCCTATTGTATAATTTTTACATAGATACTCTTCTGAGAACCATTTTTCTTAGTCCACATATTGTTGGAATACTTTGTACCCCTACCTTCCACCGATTAAGACATTAGCCTATGCTGATGATCTAATTTTGCTGTTGATTATTCTACAAAACAGGAAGCTATTGTTCAGGTCCTTCAAACTTTCTCTTCGGTTTCTGGTTCAAAATAAATCTTAATAAAAGTACATGTGTGCCACTAGGACATGACTCTCTTCCCAGCACAGGCTTTTATGCGGAGTTTCTGTTTCCTTAGTAGCCTTTCCATATTTGGGAATTTTTTTGGGCCGCGACAACATGCAAATGTACAATTGGAACTTTGCTTTACAGAAAGCTGACAATTTGATTAATAGTTGGAAACGTCATTTAATTGGTAAAAAGAAAAGGATTGTGCTACTTAAAACTTTGGTTACCCTGATTTTTTTATATCTTAGCTATGTGTTTCCGCCGCCTATCTCTTTGTTTCCCAAATTGAATGGGATTTTTTTTAAGGGATTGTGGGGCTCTAGATTGAACCCCATTAAAAGAGGTTTTACATATAGGCCAATAAAAGAAGGTGGTATCAACATGATCCACCCTGTTGCTTTCTTTTACAGCCTTTTTTTCAATTATAATTATGGGAAAGTGTTAAAACCTGGGGATGTCTTTTGGAAACCTTATTTTTTGGCATGGTTTTCTTTTTGTTTAGACAATTGGAACTCTCATTATAAGGGAGTTGTTACTAAATCCCAAGTAATCCCTGTTTATGGGAAAGAGAGTTTTAAGCTGGCTTTAACCTGGAACCTTCTCCCTCAGGATTTCTGTATCTTATCTAGATTAATGATATATGATAGACTTTGGAGGATGGAGGCCCAGGAAGAGGTTGTTTTTCCATTCTGCCCCCCTAAACGTCTCCCTTGGGTACTCCATCAACTTCAGAATCCACGGTTGCCACCCTATTTATGGGACATGGTTTGTTAAGTAACTATGACAGACTAGGGGTTAATTATAATCATAAGCATAAAGCTTTGAATTTGAGGTACTGCCCTAGAACTTTTGTCTCCACATTTTGAAACCCAACAACATCTGTTTTGTGAATGTCCGCTTTCCTTAGAAATTTGGTCTACATTAGCTGTTGATTGGTCAGAGCCTTTGTTTCTACAATTTCCTATGAACATATTATGTTTTGCACCAATGATTTGCTCAATGACAAGTACCACGACGATACTTTGTATATGATTTTTGCTATTATTCGATATCATATATGGCAAGCAAGATGTTTATTAGTTTTACACCAAAAAACTATTCTAATAAGTGAAGTCCTTTGCAATATTCGCACAGCTTTATGTTCTGTTAAGAAAAATGATTTTTTAGTTTACCCTAGTTTTCAAGCTATACTGTTGTGGAAAAATTGTGATGCCTTCTTTTCTGTTACATGATTTTTGCTCGTTTTTTTCTTATTGTTGACCTGTGTTTTGTTTCTCTTCTGTAATGACGTCCAATTTATTATCAATAAAATTCCCCTACTCTATATTCTAAATAGCATACCATTCTCCATTGCCCATCTTTCCACTTTTCCTAAATCGCTCACCAATTTCAATATATTATCAGGAGTGTCAACTGGTCCTCTGAACTTAACGTTGTCAGTGAATTTTATCACCCAATTATTATTATGTTGGTGTAAATCACTAATGAATGGTGTGAATAATACCAGTCCCAGAACAGAGCCCTGGGGAACTCTGCTGGTCACTTCTCCATCACCTGAAAAATAACCCCTCACTCTGACCCTCTGTTTTTCTCTTATTTAACCAATTCCTAATCAAACTAACCAGTCATATCTATTCCAGTCTTAATCAACTTTTTTATTAACAAGCTATGTGGGACTTTATCAAAAGCCTTCTGGAAATCTAAATAGAGCAGATCAACTGGTATGTTGTTAGTCATGCTTCTGTTTACGTTTTCATAAAAGCACAATTGATTTATTATGCATGCCCTATTCTGGTGGAATCCATACTGCTAGATGTCTTTATACTGAATAATATTTAAATTTTCCTCTAATTTAGATTTCAAGAAACTTTCTGCAATTATGCAAAGAACCAGTTTTAAGCTGATCGGTCTATAGTTGGCCAGTACCGCTCTATCCCCCTACTTGAACAATGGTATAAGTGTTACTGTTGTCCAATCAATTGGGACTATTCCTGAGGAAAAGGATGCATTAAACAAACATGCCAAAGGTGCTGCTATATAATTTCATACCTCTCTCAAAAGTGTAGGGTGTAAAAAATCAGGCTCTGCAGATTTCTTTTCTTTTCATTTCTCTAACAAATTCTGTACCTCCCGAAGGCTAATTATAATGGACAGATCCACATATTCCTTACTAGTTAAATTGGTTTCTTGTGCTTTACTATGGTTAAATACTGAGCAAAAATAGGTGTTGAATGAACTTACCATGTCTAAAGGGGATGTTATTTTCTGGGCGTAGTGTATTATTGGCCCAACTTGTGCTTTATTGTTTATTTGATTGTTTACATAAGCGTAGAAACTTTTCCACTCTAATTTCTGTGTAGGATATTAAATTCTAACTTATACCTTTCTGTTCTAATCATTTTTTTCAGCAATCTTAACTCCCCTTTGTATATTGCAATTGAATCCTCAGTTTCTTTTTTTTTCATCATGTTGAAAGCCTTCTTCTTCTTGTTACATTGTTTTAATATCTTATTAGTACACCACACAGGTAGCTTTCCTTTATTGTTATACATTCTTTTAATTGTGACAAGCTTTTCTTCCACCTGCAATAATTTATCTTTAAAAATGTTCCACATTTCTTACACATTCTTATATTTGAATGAAGTCTCCCAGTTCCAATTTGATAGCTCAGTTTTTATTTTATGAAAATTTGCCTTGTTGTAATTTTTTTATTGTTGATTCCCTTGTTTTCTGTACTGTTGTCTTAAGGATAAACTCATTGATGTTGTGATCACAGTTGCCAAAATTCTCCCTGATGTTTATATTTTTAACATAATCTCTGATATTAGTTATTAAATCAAGTATATTATCAACTTTAGTGGGTTTATACACCATCTGCTGTAAACCTACCATCAGAAGCATATCCACAAATTGCCCTTTAATTCCAACTTTTGAAGTATGAGCAGTCCAGTTAATAATGGGATAAGTAAAATCACTCATAATCACTACATCACCTATAACCACCATCTGTACTATGTCCAGGTGTATATCATTATCTAAATCATTGTTTGTGCTTGGTGCTCTATAATAAACCCCAATATAACGTTTCTTTGCATGTTGTGTATCCACAGAAACCCAGACTGGCTCAATATCAGAACTGACACCAGCAGACTTAATACTAAAAGTATCAATAGTGTTTTTTTGTAAATTGCTACACCCCTCCTCTTTTGTTAAGTCTATCCCTAGCATGGTGTATAGCCTTCTGTTTTCCTGTTCCAAGTAATCTGACTGTCCCATCAATCTTCAGTTATTGTACGGATGTTGATTTTTAATATTTTGACCCCAGATTTTCAGCATAGTCTTTTTATTACCCCACCTCATGTATGGCATGTCTGTCATTTTTCAAATCTTGGCCAAAATGTGTTTTTGTACCTGCGGCACAGAATGGTGTTGCAGTTGCGTGAAATAACTTTTTGGCAAGGATTTAAACATTTTCTATACCTGGTACATGAGATGGGGTAATAAGATGGCTATGCTAACAATTTATTCACTGTTGTCCTATAAATGGAAATGCAGGGCTCTTCCACAGTGACATACATATACACATCTATGGAAGGATGGGAGCACAGGGCCCTTTGGCCCTGCCCTCCCACAGGGAAATAAGGATATGATTACTCTATCTCAAAAACTATACATGGGTGGGGGCTCAGTGCCCAGAGAGACCTGCACTCCCACAGGCAAATAAGACTCTGATTTGACTATCTCAAAAAGTTAGAGAATTCATTGCAGAAAAGCTGTGTTAATGCATCAGTTAGGGTTCAGGATAAAGTGTAAAAAGTGGAGAAATATGACATTAGGGTTTTCAACCCTAACACCCCACCATCACCCTGAAGGCAGCAAATCAGGCATGCTGTGGGGTTGTCAAACCTAATTGTCATCCCCATTTTCATTCAGTGTACACATCTATGCTTATTTAGTGATGGAATGGGGTAAGCTTTAGGTTTGATAACCCCATGGCACACCTGATTCACTGCCTCCAGGGTGGTGGTGGGGTATTAGGATTGAAAAACCTAACATCATATTTTTCTACTTTTTGTTCTTTATCCTTAACCCTACCTGATGCATTAACACAGTTTTTTGCATGACTATATATTATAGGGGCACAGTCATGCTCCTATAGTTAGGGTTCAGCCTTCACTTCTATTTTAAACTTGAAATGTTTCACTTTAATAACTTTACAACCATTCAAGTGATTCACATGAAATTTTGCATGCCCCATCAGGGACCAAAGTTCTCTCGATGTGGTAAGTTTTGTTCCAGTCGGTTGTGTGCGTGCAGAGATATGGAGTGTCAAACAATTTGAAAATGACCTTTTTCTTGTAAAATTCTGTCTCACTGCTACACAACATAGAATTTTGATCTGAAATTTTAGGGTAGAAAGGTCTTGGGTCACAGATGTGCCTTTTGAAGATTTAGTGAAAAAACGTATTAATTTGTTCCAAAGATATTAAATTTCAAAGTTTCTCATTATTTCCTATGGGACCAGATAGATGTCTCACTCAAAAAAAAGTTTCTTTATAGCAACTGTGGAATCCTTTTTTGCAAATGTGGGATCCTTTGCCACAAATGCTGAATCTTTTTCATGCTGCCACCATCTTTTTTTTCAGTTAGCGGTGACAACAAATGCAAATAACTAAAAAAATACAGTGGTTTAGTAGACACCGATGGTTGTGTTTACCTAATTGGGGCCCCCAAAATCTGATTCTGGGGTTACTTTTTTGATAGCCTACTTGTAGATGTGTTTTTTAGCATGCCAAAATCATTTTCGAAAAATGAGTTTTCTTTTCTAGAAAATTGCACAAAAAAAATTGCAAAAACAGGATCCTTTGTCACAATTTGCAGAAAATGATATTATTTTTCTACAAATTGTGAAAAAAGAACCACAGAAAATGATTATTTTTTGCAATTTGCGAAAAAGGAATTTTAAGAGTGCTGTTTCTTTGTCACTTCACAGTAAACAAATGGTTTATGATTTTGGTCTGAAATGTTCAGGTTACAAAGGACTTGCCCTACAGATGTGCCTTTTGCTGATTTGGTGAAAATATATTACTTTGCTCTGGAGTTCTGCAAGTTAAAATTTTGCTTTGTTTGCCATAGGATAACATGTTTATGTGAGGTGTACACAGTCATTTCTTTGTCACTCCACTGTGAAGAAACAGTTTGTAATTTTGCTCTGAAATTTATAGGGTTCAAAGGACTTGTCCCACTGATGTGCTTTTTTCTGGCTTTGTGAAAATATATTAATGTGGTGTCGAGTTACACAAGTTCCAAATGTTGCTGTCTTTTCTATAGGATGACATTGCAATGCAAGGTGTTTTTTTGGCACTGTACACTACGGGATGGGAATGCAGGGCCCAGACAGCCCGGTGTTTCCACAGGCAAATTAGGATTCTGCTACACTATCTCAAAAATTATGCATGGATGAGGAGTGCAGAGCCCAGAGGCCTACCCAGATATGGATGCTATAATAGACTGATGAGAGTGCATCAGGGCCCAGAAAACCCTGACCTCCCATAGGGAAATAGGGATATGATTAAAATATCTCAGAAATTATGGATGGATGGCACTGTACACTCCCACTTTCAAATATGAATACCATTATGGAGTGATGGGAGTGCAGGTCTTATGGAAGGATGGCAGCACTGGGCCTTGCGGGCTCTGTACTCCCACACACAACTACACATGCCATTATGGAGTGATGGGAGTGCAGGGCCAGTAGGGCTCTGTACTCCCACAGTGAAATAAGGATACAATTACAATATTTTAAACATTACATATGGATGGGAGTGCAGGGCCCAGTGGGCCCTGTGCTCCAACAAGCAAATAAGGATACAATTTTACTATCTCAAAAAGTAAGGAAATTCTTGATAAAAAAAACTTTGTTAATGCATCTGTTAGGGTTCTTATTAAAGTAACAAAAGTATGGAAATGCATAGATGATTTGTTTCTTTATCTGCAAGATACCCTGAAGAGCCTCCCAGAAGTGCAATATCTGCTAAAGAGTATGAAAAACTGTGTGGACATAGAGTGAACTAGAAAAAAGTGAACTATAGGGGAATGGAACAGGGAAAATGTTGTGTCCAGTCAAATGGGTCTACAAGTTGTAAATGTCATGAAGTATCTGAGGGTCCACATTCCAGCCAAACTGTCACAGCTTTATAAAGCTCTACCCTCCTTCCCAGCCACCAATGCAGTCTCTAAATATAGGCTCATCCTTGATAATTGACCCCCCTGCTGTAACCACAGCCTTCAACTCCTTTTTTAACTGTACCACCTCCTTGCTGTCCCCCCTCTCCTGCCACCCCCACCACCCACCCCCCTCCTTGAGCCCACCCTAAACCCCCACCTATGCAATTCTTCTCCCTCTGCCTAGTTAATTCACTTGAGGTGTACAATTCCATCCTTGCCCTCAACCCATCCAAAGGCAGATGTCCCACTGGCCTTGGCACTGAGGTACTACACCAATTGGCCCCTGCCATTGATGACCCCCTGGCTGTGATTGTCAACCTGTCCTTCTTGCAGGCCAGTAAAATGGAAACATGCCATGGTCATCCCCTACCAAAGGGTAGTGACCAATCTACACCCAGAAACTATAGACCCATTTCCCTCCTACCTATCCTAGTTAAGCTCCAAGAAAAACTTGTTCTCTCTCAATGCTCTCTCTTCCTTGACTCATCTTCCTTCTATATCCCTTTCCAGTCTGGATTCAGAAAATTGCACTCCACCACCACCTCCTTTCTGCAGCTCATGGATTCAATACCACGGCTATGGATAAAGGGCATATCACCTCAGCTATCTTTGTGGATCTAGCAAAGGTGTTCAACACAGTTTCCCACTCCCTCCTCTTGACTAAACTTGCCAGCGCAAATCTCTGTCATTCAGCCACTGCTGGGTTCCACTCCTACCTGGTTGGCTGGATGCAATAAGTCTAGATCAGCAACTCCACCTCTGACCCCCTCCCCGTCACCTCAGGCATGCCACAGAGCTCTGTTCTGGGGCCTCTCATGTTCTCTATCTTTCTAAACTACCTTCCCTCTGCCTGCCCACACACTTCCATCCAAATGTATGCAGACAACACTGTGCTGTATACATCCAGCCCATCTGCTGTGGATGTAATGACTAAACTTCAGCATGACTTCAGCAATGTCCAGCACTGGTTTCGCTCAAACCAGCTTCACCTCAATGCTAAGAAGATGATTTCCATGACCTTCGGCACTAGGCAGAGACTCTCATAGCTCCAATCCCCTCAAATTTCCACACCCTGAATGCGACTGTACTGAAAGCCTTCCCTTCCTTCAGATACCTGGGGGTCTGGCTTGATCAGCACCTGGACTTTTCTGTATACATTGAGGATATCCATAAAAAAAAATCCATCCAAGGTTGGGTGCTCTCTACCGCAGTCATGGCTGTATCTCATTGCTGGTTCATCGAGCCATAGTACAGAAAATGATTCTGCCAATTTTTGACTATGCTGACAAAGTCTACAGTGCTACCCCCAAGTCCTCCCTGACCAGACTGGCCCCCCTTTTCCACTCTTTTTGTCACTTCACTCTTGACTGTCACTACTCCATCCATCACTGTATCCTCTACCAAACACTAGGTCTATCCTCCCTTCAGTACTGCAGATCTTCACACTGTGCATGCCTCACTGCCAAATACTGGGACCACGCTCTACCATCCTACCTCTCCTCAACCCTGACTGCTCACCCATCCCCAGTATACAGGACATATGACTCTAGACTCCTTTACATCCCACATAGGTCCTCATTTTCAGGTCAGACAGCTTTCAGCTATCACATGCCCAAGCTATGGAACTCTCTCCCACCTCATCTCTGTCACTCCTCACCCTCCCAGCACCTAAATGGTCTCCTAGCCACACATTTCATCACCACCTGTTCTTATGCCTAACTCATTATCAGCTCTGGGTCAGCTACTCCCTACCTGGTTACTCTGTACCACTTCTGAACCTTCTTACTCAGGTAAGTGATTCCCATACTTACTTTCCTTGCAGAACCTCTGTAATGGCTGTATAGGTTGCACTACTGCACCCCGTATTCCTTGTCTTGCCTGGCTCTGCACTCAGCTGTTGTAACTCTCCTTGTAATATGCACTTGTACACTTGTACCCTGTACTGTGTTATACCATGAATAGTGTTGCAACCTTGCTGTTGTAGTGCCTGCATCTATTATCTCATCTGTTATATTGTATGCCTCATGTTGTTATGTTGTATTTGTCCCCAGGACGCATCTGGAATCGAATGGTACTCCACTCAGTATGCCTTTCTGGTAAAACTCTTAAACAAATAAATAAATACAATTATAGCTCCCTGCTGCCCAATCTGAGAGAGAAGTGTGGACATTGGGGGTGCACTTCCATTGTCTGTTCTATGGAGGATTAACATCACTAAAATGTGCACACTCCTTAAATGCCCGTACCTCTTCCAGGCCCTATTTATACACATTCCAGGGAAGTTTTTTACTCAGATAAACTCACTGGTATACATATTGCTCTGGAGAGGGAAAGGCACTAGAATACGATGAGCTGTCCTACAGCTTCCAGTCAGGGTGTGGAGGGGGACACTTTCTCACCTTAAGCACTATTAATGAGCATCATAATTTGCTTTCCTACCCATCCTTTGTGGTTTGCATTGGAGGAGGATGAAATGGGCATGGGACTTCAAAGGGATTGCTTATCATAAGATTCTGGAGCCCTCTACCATGGCCAAGCTGTTCACTAAAGATACTGCTTCCATGTGGGTATTAACACACAGATGACTGGATATCAGCTCAGAGTATCCCTCCAAAGTGAGATGGTCGAGGTCTTCAGGGGCCAGACACATTACAATGTATTTCTTCATCAAGTTCTCTTGAGGTGCAAAAAGAGGAGGCTTTATTATGTCGCTTGCATAAGTGATAAAGGATGACTTCCACTGCACAAAAAGACTTTCGGTATAAGGACTTCTTTATTTCATTTTTATTTTTACACTTGGTCATGAGGGTGACAGTTTTATGGCTGTCATCACTTCCTCAGGCCCAGACAGTGTTGAGTCTAAATAAAACAGATAAAAACATTCTTTTATTTTTCACATACAGTAATACAAATGTTCAAAATTCACAAGGGACTGTCTCCACTACCACACTCAGAGGGTGTCCTGTTTCTATTGTATAATACAGTTTTTAAACAAATAACATTCCTATTTACCAATTCCTCATATTTGGTTAGCTATATAGTAAACAGTTTTTACTTTTAACAATCTGCCAGAACCACACCAAGTGAGTTTTCCCTTGCTTCAGTAAACCAGTATATAGTACTGTTACAATGACTGTGATGTTTTCAGTCCTTACTTACATTTTATAAGGAATGTACTCAATGCCAGTCCTATGGATTTCCTGGTTTTTATCTTGATTTTAAATATCTGTACACATGGGTAGAGAAAGCCTATAGTAAAAAGGGTCCCTTTCTCTAGCTTTAAAAAATAATAAGTGATGCCACTTTAAATTTAAACATCTTTACTTGCTCAAAATACTCTTAATATCCCTTAAAAATGCCTCAGTATATCCGAGATTCCTGGTGCCATTGCACTTTCTACAGACAGATACATAAAATGCCATTTAATAATTCACTTCTTAGTTCTTCTATCCTGTAGGTGGCTCAAAACATATTCAGGTCACTCATAATCAAGTTACCATAAATACACATTATCTAAAAATAGATCCTCAGTGTTCATAGCTTACCTCTTGAAATGTTCCTTTACCTTAAATCCTTTTTGTGTGGTACTCCATAATTCTTACTACTATCTTCAGGTTCTAGCAAATACTGAAAACTTGTCTCTCCCTTTACAGAAACACCTCTAACTTTTCCCATCATGCCAGCTTTTCCGCCTTCATTTATATAAAAAGTTCCAATTTCCAAACATGAAAGAACTCAGCTCACTGCTAATTCTGCAGAAGTTAAGTTTCTTAATATATGGGATCCCCTGTGCATGGCCATTGAGAATTACACTTTTCTATTAGTATAGGGGCACACCTAGATATCAATGTTACTTAGACATATTGGTCCGGATATTCAAAGTAGTTGCACATGGCACAACTGAGTTGTGTAGGCACAAGTGCGGACATGCACTAAGGAGCGATATTCAGTGGGAGTCAATTGCGCAGAGCAAGTCCCATTGCACCAATGTGCAACCATAATGAATGCAGGAGCAAGAGCAGGGGGCGTGCCCATAAATATGCAGTGCAGCGCAATATTCAACCGTGAAACCATGGTGCAAATGTGGAGCAAGTCCTGGATGCACTGAGCAGACTTGAGCCTACAAATACAGGGCTCAAGCACACAGACAGCACTTGCACCAGAGGAAAGGGGGAGAGAGAGAGAGAGAGAGAGAGAGAGAGAGAGAGTGGCAAGAGATGTGGAGAGACAGAGAAAGAGACAGAGCAAGGGAGACAGAGTCAGTGAGGGACAGAGTGACTGGCACAGGCAGCCACAGGGGCAGAGGGATAGTGGTGGCAGTGGAGAGTGAGCCAGGGGCCCAGAGACTGAGAAAGACAGACAGGCGTAGTGCCACTCAGTGCACCAGAGTGGCACATAGGCCACAGCAGCCAACCACTCATGGGGAGACAGGACATCACAGGCCATGGACAGTGCACCTTTCCTAATGGAGGCAATAATGAGGGGTGTGAGGGAGCAGGAAGAACAGTGACATGGCCTTGGAAAGGCCCATTGATGGTACACCCAGAACAGGTGGTACAGTGCCAGCACCACCTTTGAGAATTACACAGATATGGAGATTTTGGGATGGTATCACTTGAACAGGATCATTCTGAGGCAGCTCTGTGAGCTATACAGTGAGAAGATGCAGGCACCCACAAGACAGAGCCGTGCAATGTCTGTGTAGACAAAGGTGACAGCAGCCATGTGCCTACACACCATGGGCACCTTCCAGAGACCAAAAGGGGACACTACAGGCATAACCCAGTAGGTCACGTCCCACCTCCTTACATAGTTCCTCAATGCCCTGTTGCTATATGCCTCAGAATACATCCATTTCCCCAGCACACAGGCAGAGTGTTCAGCAACCATGCAGATTTCCACAGGGTAGCGCACATGCCTGGCATGCTTGGGGCCATTGACTGCACCCACGTGGGTATCTGCATGCCACCTGGCCCTGAGGGTGTGGCCTACATGAACAGGAAGGTGTTCCCAAGTGTGAACTGCCAGGTAGTGTGCGATGCCAAGGGGCGCATCACCAATGTCTGTGCCACACACCCTGGGAATGCACATGATATGTTCATCTGGCACAGCTCTGTGCTGTGCCACAGGTTTGAGTGTGGGGACATCCCCATGGGCCACCTATTAGGTGCGTATGGGATGGGCAAGGGTTGCCGGAAGAGCAGGGCATGGGATGGGAGGGCTGGGTGGGTGCGCTCACGAGGGTGCCAGGGACAGACAAGGGGCACAGTAACAGAGGTCACAGGGCTAACCATGTCATTATCCACACAGATGGCAATGGCTATCCACTCAGGCCCTGGCTGCTCACCCACTATCATCGCCCATGGTCCCCAGCAGAGGAACGGTACAATGAGGCACACACCAGCAAGCAGATCATCATTGAGCATGTATTTGGGATGCTGAAGGCACAGTTCCATTGCCTAGATGGGTCTGGCAGTGCTCTACAGTACAGCCCCTCAAAAGCCTGTGGCCTATTCCTGGCCTGCTGCATACTGCACAACATGACCATTGACCGTGGGATAGCTGTTGAGGCTGATGAGGGTGACAGTAGTGGGGATGATGAGGGCAATGGGCCCAGAGGGTGGTGGAAAGCCCCCCTAGGCAGAGGGATCCCTGGCTGCAGAGGATGGCACACCAGCACAGGGACACCATCGCACAGGAGCACTGTGGTGCACACAGGTAGGTGGTGCCACAACCACGCACTGGCCACACACACAGGTACAGCACATAGACATGGGCATGCACACACAGAGGCGTGGTACAGGGGTGGGGGTGCCAGTGCCACACATCAACACAGCTACATACAGCAGTCAACAGAAACACACACACACACACACACACACACACACGCACACACATGCCCAAGTGCTGGCATGTGGTTGGGATCAGATGCAGTGCACTGGTGCATAGGCGCAACTGGTGCATATCTGCTCTCATCATGCCCTCGCCACGTGGGCCAGTGGCCAGGCAGGCATGTACACAGGCAGTGTGTGGCATGACACACAGGTTCCACACCTGTGGAATGTACACATACACACACCGCCCATGTGCACACAGGGCAGTGGCAGCAGACTGCAGTCAGGGCGACACACACATCAGGTCCGCCACACAGAACCATGGCCACAGGCTGCACATCAGCCACAGAGGGTGTTTGCAACAGCCCCCCAGGGGTTGTACTGTGGGATCATGACTGGGTCTGCACAGGGGTGTGTAGGCACCCAAACAAGCCCGCCCCAGGTGTGCCTGGGATGCCAACAGCAGAGCCCAGTATCAACAGGAAGGGTGTTGCCTGATGCTGGGATAGTGGGGTGGACTGTGCACAACATGGTTGCCATGGTGGCTGGCCATGCCCTGTGTCAGTCAGCAGTGCAAGGCCATCCATGATCATATTGGCTATGTGATCTTGGGATACAGTTGTGTCCTTCTGCAAGCCAGGAGCTGCGCAGTGCCTCTCTCATGCTGCTTGGCTATCTGGCACACCTCCACATGCAGTGCATGCATCCCAGCTACCAGCAGCACCTGTTGCTTCACAGAGGCCCGCAGCAAATGGGTGTGCTCTGCCAGTGGGTCGGCAACCAGGGGAACCTGGGTGGGGTGCCAACCCTCCTGTGGTGACCGACCAAGCTGCACAGCCCCCCACTCAGGTGGAGGCTGCACAGTGGGGTCCCCATTTGGTATGTCACTATCAGGTGCCCTGGCAGTGGACTCCATGTCCAGCTGCCCTATGGTCCCCGGTGCCTGCCACTACTGCCCTTCCGGCCGCTGAACACTGCCCAGCACCTGCACAGCTGCACCACCACCAGCACATGGCACTGCCATGGTAGTACACACAGCAGCACCCACAATGGCAGTGGGCAGCTGTCCCACTGTTGTCAGGTCACTGGGCATGCTGCCTGTGATGGTATCAGGTATGGGTGTCTCCCCTACACCACCCATGCTGTTCAGGATCATGGTCAGGTCATTATCGGTGTTGGAGCCCACCCCACTCTGTGTCTCACAGAGGACGCCATGGCTGACACCCTGCAGAAACACAGCCAGGGCCTCGTCTGACTATGCCTAGGACATCTGGCTGGACAGTGGTAGTGTGCTGCAGCTGATCAGGCCCCCTGATGCCCGTGGAGGTGAATGGCTGGTCATCTGGGGCCAGACCTGCTTCCACAGCTGCTGCTAGTGCCCCATCTTCTGCATGCAGACATGCTGGTGCTGAAAGCGAAAACACATGTGTCAGTGATGCAAGGCCCCCATTCCCCCCAGCCACTGCTTGCTGTGCATGCCCAACAAATGTACCATGCAATGATGGGCTGCCACCCATCTGAAAACCTCCACCCGGCACACCCTCTGCAGTGTTGTGGTGTGTGGTGGCTGCCACCAACTCCTCCTGCACGGTGAGCTGTGGTGCATCAGCAGACCCCCCTCCGGTGGCTGTCCAGGCTGCACAAATGGCTGCCACCCTCTCTTTGAAGTGCCGCTTATCAGTGCCCACCTTCTTACAGCACTCCTGTGCAGACCACTGGTGGCTGCCCTGCTGGTTGACACACCCCGCCACCTCCTCCCAGGCCACAGCCCTGGCCTGTGGTGTGCCTGTGGCACCTCTCAGCAGTGGCTCCCTGTCAAGGTAGGCCTCAAACAGGGTATCTGCCTCTGCCTTTGTAAAGTTGGGCCTGCGTTTGCGTGCAGGCCCAAGCTCCTCACTCTCTTCAGGTTCCAACATAGTGCTTCCTGTGGACATGGACATGTGTGTCAGTGTCAGCAGCTGCATACCCCGTCCCCCCTGCTGTGCTGGCTGGGCTCAGCAGCATGCACAACTTACCTTAGATGGTTGCAATTCCAGTCCATGGCCTGTGCTGGTCCATGGCACTTTTATAGCACAATGCTTGCAAATCAGCATTGCCACAATGGTAATGACATGCTAATTTCCCCCAGTGCACCGTACATTGGCTGATGAGCACATTTGCATGTGGTGGCTGAATATCGCGAACTTGCTCTGTGAGCAATGGGATTGCTCAGGAGCAAGTCACAGCACACTGTCCAGGCATGCACAGTGCACAGAACCACAGTGCGCATGCATCGGACAGAGTGCTTCCATCTATTATGCACTGTGCACCCACTGCGCAATAGCTGATATGGTGCATAGTGTGCCACATCAGCTATTGTTCACTGGCGCACAGTGTGCAGGCTGACCCTTTGACCCCTACTGTGACCCTCTGACCCCTTGGTACTTCCCCACCATGTGCATGTCTGATCATGCCTATGTCGCGCATCTCAGGCATTGCATGATTGGTGGACACAGCACATGCCTCCACAAGGCATGCATCCCGTGCACATTGTGCACATGTGCATCTCTGGCCACCATTTTTCCTCAACACATCGCTATTGGTACAATGGTGCAGCGGGGTGTTCACTGGCCTGTAACTGGACCAATGTTGAGCTAATCAATCTGGTGGCCTGTGTGTAGCCACATGCACAACAGCTGTTTGGCCAGGTGCCCCTGCAATGGCCACTGACTGATGTCTGGCAGGGCATAGCTGCCAGACTGGTGCAGGATACTGGGGTGGCCAGAACCGGGGATCAATGCCGCCACCAGTATGGTGACCTCAGGTGGTGGGACTCAGAGTGCCTGTGACAGTTGCAGGCATTCGTCCGGTGAGGGGCCGTGCCACAGCCAGGTAAGTCAGCTCATGCTGCATGTGTGCCCTAGTGCTGTACTGTTGTGATGGCTTGACTGCCTGGCATGCCTTGCTGAGGGGCACACTGTCATCATGTGCATTGTGGTGTGGCATTGCCAGCCACAGCTTGTGTTATAATATAGCCTTGCAGGACATGTCAGGCAGGGGCACACGCTGTGTACAGGGGTGGGGTGGTGGGCACATGCTGTGGATGTGTTCTGATGTGTACCTGCCTTTGTTCCATTCCCAGGACCTGAGGACCACCGCAGGACAAGTGCGGCAGGAGCACCATGGCCAGCCCAGCATGCCAAAGCAGGACACAGCGGTGGTGCAGCAGCAGAGCAGGTGCCAATGGGGCTACAGAGGGCAGACAGGTACTGTTCTGGTCCTGTGCACAGTACAGGGTGGTCAGTGGGGGAGAGGGTGCAGCCATGGCCACCTGCATCATGTGCCATGGTGGCTGTGTGTGTTGCACTGTGCGTGGTGCATACGATTGTGGGGTGGGCCATTGCATACATGTACCAGCTGTTGGTGAGGTGGGTGTGCGCCCATCTGCCACTGGTGTTGCTGTGGTGCTGCTGGTGCCCTGTGCTGTGTGACTGTCATTGTACAGTCAGATGGCCATTGGGCAGTGGTGCTCACCTCTGTGCACTGTCATGGCATGCTGGATTGCTGGCAGGTGTTGGCCCACCCCCCCATGGGTGGCTGGGATGTCACTCCAGGGGTGTGTGTTCCCACTGCCCATTGTGCACAGTGGGTGGGCATGGTACCGTGGGACCTTGCACTGCTCATTTTTCCTGTCCTTTGTCATAGGTATCTGGTGGAGGACAAGGCTGCCCCTCTACTGTAGGCCGCTGCTCTAGATTGTGTTGATCACATCCATGACCATGCAGGTGGTCCAACAGGCACACAGGCTCTTCCTGGATTACATACGGTGATGGAGGTGCCAGGCGGTGGCACGGTGTGTCCACCCTTAGTTCCAGCCCCAGCTGTTCCCTGTTCCCTCTGCTGTCCCTCCCAGCCATCCCCTTCCCACTGTACAGTCCATGTTCCCTGTCCCCTTCCCTCACTTTCCTACCCTTTCCTACCCTTTGCTCTTGTATATAGTTCTCTGCAATACAAATATTTTGACTTACCTGCCTGTGTCAGTGTCTGCTTTGCAGCTGGCATGAGGAGCCATGCTGCAGTGGCATGGTGTCTGTCTTTGTGGTGTGCATGTGTCGGTGTGTGGATCATGCATCTACGGTGTATTGTGGTATGCTGTGGTGTGTCCCACAGTGGTGGTGTCCTGCCCCTTGGTTGGTGGCTATGCTTTGGGGTGCCCATGGGGTGGCTGTCAGGGATGTGTGACATGTGTGTGCTTGGGGCAGTATGGTCCTGGGTGTGGCTTGCTGATGTCTTGGTGGTTGGGAGCACATCATACGACTGGGGGGACTCCATTTGTGGTCCTCCATTGGCCATTGGTGCCACTTGTTGTCTGCTTTAGGTGCTACTGTTGTGGTCTGGGGTGGGGTTGTCTGGGTGCCTGCATGTGCCCTGCTGGTGGTGGCCATCTGTGGCCTGCCACTGTGCATCCCTGACACTATCCCTGGGTCTATTCCTCTACCATACCCCCCTCTTTTACTCTTCTGTTGTGCCCCCACCATTGCCTGGGGCTTCTCTTTGTGCACCATGTCGCATGTCTGGTTGCACCATGGCACATGTCTGGTTGTGCCATTGCACACTGTCTGGTTGCACCATGGCACAAGTCTGGTTGTGCCATGGCACATCTCTGCCATATTCAGCCATTTTGCTCTGGCGCATTTCGGCATGTGCAACCTCTGAATGTGGCACTCATTGCGTCATGGTGCATTGGATTTGCACTGAGCTGGACTTGTGCTGGACAATTGCACATTTCTGAATATCTGGCCCATTGTATATGACACTTAGATATGACACAAATCAGTTCAACAGGTTAATATCTACTTATGCAATTTTAGTTTAAGGTCCATTGAGCATCACTATCTAATGAATTGTATTGTGGACCATTGATAGTACATGCTGCTACTATATGTCCTGTATATTTTGTATCAATTGATTTCCTTATGTTATATCAACCTTTGCTGTATCTGGTGTACAATGATTGTTACTGTTTCATAGTTTCAATAAAAAATGTTTACAAAACAATCAGGCATGTGTTGGAGGGAATCACATGGGCACAGATGTGTGCAGATCACAGAGTTGCACTCTAACCATCCTTTTGAGAATTCTGCCTCATTTGTGTTAAAAATATAAAAGACTCAGATCTATTAAACAAAAACATTATAACCATTTAAAAGATAAATAATTCTAAAATAGATCAGCAGAGACTGTTTGTAATGTGCTTGCAGTTAGTTTATGAGTTTTTTTTTTAGTTCAGATGCATCATTGGATTCATTCATGATAGTATATTGCTTGTTTGTTTGTAAAATGTTATTCTTATTCATGATAAAATGAACAGGAATATAGGATAAACTCTGTTGAGTTAAAAACTTATTCCCAATGAGGTCCAATCCAAACATCCAATTACAAACTTTTAAGACAAACAATCACAATATACAATCACGATCACAATTACTGCAATAAAAAATAACAAAGACCATATAAGCAAAAAACATAGGCATCTACACAAATCACATAACAACCATTTTCACACATATATGTCAATTATAATATTACAAAAAATACAGAAATTGAACTTTGTTTCATCTAGTTACAATACCCAATATCAAAATTTAAAATGCTACAGCAGGATTTGTTTCATATTATTTTTATATAAGATAACTTTAACTTTGGATCAGTAATAATGCTTATTATAGTTTATGAAGAGAAAGCCCCTCCCTTAACTAATTCATTGGCAGCACTGTTTTAGTCTATGTATAGACTTCATAAACTAATTTTTTAACATCCTAGAGTTAATAAGTACATTTCCTTCTCTCATTTCCAATGGCAGAGTATTTCAAGTTTTGGGACCCCTACATAAAATAAAAGTTCTACCCACCCTTAAATCACATTTTGGAATAACATATTGTATACCACTTGAAGATCACAATCCCTCTGTTTGTTCTTTAACAGCAAACATGTTCAAGATACAGTTGGGCAATTTTTTTCCCATTAATTTACCCATAAAGGTTGCAAAATGCAAATTTCTCCTTTCTCCCAAACACCACCAATCCAGTGCCCTATACAGATCACAATGATGGGTATTTCTGGGGGGCATCAAGGATGAAGTGGACAAGCCTGTTGTACATCACATCCTGCCTAGCTAGCTCCATCCCCGATGCCCCCCCATAAACTAAATCCTCATAATCAAGTGCTGGCAAGATCATGGTTACCACAATCCTGCATCGTATCTCTTTAGTCGTATAATACTTTAGTTTATAGAGCATTCCCAGTTTCCTACTGAGACTGCTCAGTCTTGTGTATAGTATGAAGTTGTCAGCATCATTATCACTTCCCTAGGTCTAACCTGTGTCTATCATAAATGATAGTGACTCAATTAAACTTACATCTGAGATTATATATGTCACTCTCTTAATATTTATTTTTATGTTTTATTTTATTAACGTTTCTAGTAAATGAAGTTCAAATAAATGCCATCTACCTTGCATTTTATGTAAAGTCTTTTCTGTTTTATTTACATCTACCATCAAAGCTATGCATTCCATAAATTTTGGGGGGTTCTAGATCCTTCCAATGAGAGTATTTTTTGCCTATATAAATTGCCAGATTAATCAAGTTTGATTGGTGTTAATTGCCCCCAGGATGCATCTGGAATCAAGTGTTGCACCGCTCAGAATGCCTTCCTGGTGAAACTCTTAAATAAATAAATAAAATAAATTTTGATATCCCCATTTATACCAAAAATCACAATGCCAGGGTCAAAAGGAAAATCTCTCAAAATTTTCTGACAATAAATGGAAAATATCCAACAGAACAGACTACCACCTTAGGTAGCATGTGAGGTGAGCACCTGAATCATGGCACCGTCCAAAATGGTGATGGAATATGGGCAAAAGCCTGAAAGGCAAGGGGCAGGGAAGGTGACCAGATGTGGTGGGGTGTGCAACCCTAGTGACAGGATGTCATAACATGTATGTGTGCACGGGGGGAGAGCTAGCATGGTGAGAATGGCCTGGGAGGGGGCTGAGGTTGTGTAGGGGGTGACGCTGCAGTCGGCTGCTGAGCTGCACCATGGCGTTGGGGGTTGGTCTCCACTTGCAGTGATAGGGTTCTGGGTTCTGGTCTGGGTCTGGGTGCTACTGTGCTTTTCTTGCACCCAGCCCAAAATCTTATTTTTTGTGCCAATATATACCCCACTGGAGTTGAGAATCCTTAAGTAGGGGGACGCAGGGGGCGAAACAAGTATTTGTAGTCCCCAGTGCTGTTTTTCCATGCGCCAAAATTGTCAGGGTGGTGATATTGTTTTCACCGCCCTGACATCGCTCTTCCACAGGTCGCCCTTTCATGGGCACCAATATCACATAGAACCCCAACTTATGATAGATAGTCCTTTTTTAATCCTGGCAACTTTAACATTTGTTGAACATGCTATTGTCATATTTATGTAATTTTGGTGGTGTAAAATATGTCTTGTGTATAACATGAAAATGTATTTGTTTTAACCTGTTAGTTTTTTGAGGCAGATTCTTTTAGATTGATTGTTTTCAACCATTTATTCCACTGCATTTCCTCACCTAAATCCTTTTCCCATTAAGTTTTTGTACTTTTTTTTCAAGTGCGTCTCTGAATAATACATATATAACTTTGGAGATCAACTTCTTATTTGATTCAACATCTAACAAAAGTATTTCTAATATAGTGTATGGTGGAATGCTCTTGTGTATGGAGATCCATACACTTGAAAAAGTCATTCTGCTTCAGTAGTGACATCACTACTAAAAGTGCATGACTTTTTGTTCTGCTTTGGCAGAAACATCACAATGAACGTGATCCTATCAGAGCTGTTCATAGGACAGCAGACAGCTGAAGTGTCATGCAGGCAAGCTGACTGGTGGTGAACTGCGAGCTGTGGCATGTAAACACTGACTGTAACAAACAGAAAAAGTAAGCAATGTCAGCTTTTTTCTACCATACACTATGTAAAATAATGTATGGGAGCCCAGATACACAAAAATACTCTTCTTAACTTCACTCTCGAGATTTTTGTTGTCATGGTAACCACTTGCTGTAAGAATAGTATTGTTGTGTATGGGCTGGCATACACTATTCTATATTTTGAGTATGATGGAGAATTATTGAAAAAGCTGGTTACCTGGTAGCTGATATTTCAGTTGTTATTGTTCAAACATAATGAAGTTGCCATACTCATATAGATCCCATATTTCCACTAAACCATATGTCTTCCAGACTCAAAATAATGATCTAGAACAGAGGGTGTGAATTTGTATTGCAGGACTTTGCAGTGAAGACTGAATGATTTTATCTTTTAAGTAATTATGTGCCATTTGCTACACTCTATTGACTGCTCTAGTTGTCAATAGGCACGTCTCATATTTATTTGAATTGAGTTCACCATTAGTGAATTCCTAAGGTAAGAAGATGGTATGGCTGACAGTTCCAAGTGACATCAAGAGTTATTAGTAACATCATGGAACCAAGCATATAAGGGCTCAGTTCTAAATCCATCATTTAAAGTTTGAGATTTTACCTTTTATTATATGGTCTATGAAACAATAGAAATTTATAATATACTTTGAAACGTCACTTGAACTATGTAGAGAAAAAAGGAAAAGATTGCCCATCTCACATTCTCATAGAATGTTTACTAATTTTCAAAGCAAAAGAAAATTAAATCATTAACATTGTAAGGAACATAAGACCTACCTCAGCATAATCCATCATGACAACTACCCACTTAAACCAAACACAATCAATGGTATCCCATGAAAAGGATGACTGAGATTGAGTGTCTCAAACATGAGCGACTCAGTCTCAGAGCCTATAAGATCAGTGACCCTGAAAGGGTAGTAACAGGGAAAGGCAGGGCGAAACAAAGAGCAATAGGATACCAGAAGATGGAAGGTATGTGAGGAGTGGTGAGATGGGAAGCCGTCTAGCTGGCTGTATGGTGTGGTGGTGAGGGTGGCTGGCTCTAGTGGGGAGGATGCAGGATTTGGGGCTGGGGAGGAGCACAATATTTTGTGCTTTACACACGGGTGTTAGTTTTTTTCTTGCTGGTTCTCCTCCTCCCCTACATGCACCCCCTCCCCCGGAGTTTGTTATTTTTAGTGAGGGGGGTGCAGGGGGCCAAAGCAAGTTTCCTCGCTGTGAGTGTACATTGCCATTTTTATTTTTGGTGATGTACACTCGCCCTAACAACGATCGCTGGTTAGCAATTACTGTTATGACATAGAACCCAATTAACATATCTCCCCATATATCCCCCCAAAAATGTAATCTCTGCCCCCTTAACAAGGAGGACCTCCCTTCCCCCACAAATCCAAAGCCAAAAATCTATGTTTTGAATGACAATGGCTTTCAATCCCACAAAAACAAGAAAAAAAACTTAACCCTTCTCCCCACTTGTCCTGGAAGTGTTTGAACAATAAGTTGTATATAAAGTGTACAAAGCTTATCCTTGAAGAAAGCTGACAATATTTAATGTCTCACACTACTCTTTAATCTTTCATTCCTATCTTAAATCTAATCTATGTTGTTTCTAAATTCTAACTACTATATTCTATACAACAATATTTTTATTATCACTTTTGTAGATATATATATACATATATTTTTTATTTATTTATACATTTATTTTTTGAAAATTGGTAAGCACGGGAGCACACTGAGCTGAGGTTGGTTTCCAGGTACGATCAAGGGGAGGGCTACAGGAAATACAATAAGACAATGCAAAGTCAGCATTACACAGTACAATATAAAGTGCATTTGAAGTACAAGGAAACAAAAAACAATTATATGTGCAAATAAGCAGCAAGGCGAAGTGAGCAGTAGTAATACAGTAACAGGGAGACCTGAGCAAGGGAGGTATGGCAGTGCAGAGGGAGGGAGTACTGCAGCCTTGGTACAGGCTAGGGGAAAAATCAGAAAGAGGCCAAACACATGAAAGTGTGAAAAAATATGAAAGGAAAGAAACAAAAAAACATGCTCCTAAGCGTAACTTCTTCTGTCAGAGGCTACCAAGTCAGGCAGGCCAGTCTCTTTCTTTTTTTATTTATTTAAAATTTTGGTGACTGGGTAGGCCCACTGAGACCATAATGGTCCCTTTTTCAGGGGCGACCCGGGGTTAGTTACAGGCAACAGTACAATGAAAAGTAGGAACAATTCAAAGGAAAGTGAGCAATACAGACATTACAATCAGGACATATTGTACAATCACAGGCAGGTTAGGTACAGTTGAGGATAACAGGAAGGGTAAACATAATTTCACAAGAATAACAGTTACATAATGTTCATTTAGCAGGACAATTTTACAAATTACAATTACAAGTGTTTCAATCAGTGAGAAAGTTCCAAGGAATGAGAGAACAGCATGTCAGGCAGCTGGCAATAGCTTCAGAGGTAGTCTACTATACCGGTCCTCAGCGGTGGCATGCACAGAGGCTTAGCTCTAATAGGTGTGCCTTTAGGCCTTTTTTAAAGCCCCCAAGGGAGCTGCAGTCTTGAAGATTGCTAGGAAGGCCATTCCAGAGAGACAGAGTGTAGGTTGCAAAAGACCGAAGACCTTGGCATGTTCGGACTCCAGGGACGTGGAGGAGTCGACGATACGAGGACCTTAATGTTCTTTTAGGCTGCTTAAGTATTAAGGTGCAACTCAGACTTGGGGGGACATTTGGTTATAGAAGCTTAAAGGCCAGGCATAGGGAAGCGTAAGCCAGTCTGCCCTCCAGGGAGGGCCAATTAAGTAAGTGCAGTATTTTACAATGGTGTTCTAGAGGCTGGGCACCCAGGACAAAGCGTCCGACTCTGTGATACAATTTTCCTAGCTTTTGCATCTATTTTGTAGTGAGTGTAGCATTGGGGCCCCATAGAATACGGTGGGCAGGAGCATGCCTGTGGTTATCCTTAGCTTGGATGTCTGAGTGAGAAAAGGGGTTAGATGGTACAGGAGACCAAGCTTTTGGTTTAGCGTCTTGGTTAATTGGTCAACATGAACCTTGAAGAAGCAGTCTTGATCAATATATATGCCAAGTATTTTAATGCAATCCACCACCTCAATAGGATGGCCACTGGACAGATAAGGGCATAATAAGTATGATCTATCAGGGCCCAGTATATTGGGTCCAACTAGGATGGCTTTGGTTTTTTTCTCATTGAGGACTAGCTGATTTGTCAGGAACCAGGTTTCCAATGTGGAGAGGTCCTGGTTCAGGAGTTGATTTAGCTGTGCTGCATCTGAAGCAGATCTGTACAGCATGACATCATCGGCATAAAGGGTCACTGTGGTGTCACTGTAGTGCTTTGGTAGTTCGTTGATAAACAGGGAGAACAGGAGGACCCCCAGTATCGAACCTTGGGTGATGCCTTCAGCAATGGAGCACTTGCCTGACTCCACCCCCTGCCATCTGATTATCTGAGATCCATCTTGCAGGTAATCTTTGAACCACTGTGCTGAATGGTTGTCCAGTCTGAGTGAGCTAAGCTGCAAGATGAGTAGTTGATGGTCCACCAGATCAAAGTTTGGATATATCTTCCAGACTTTAATCTGTAGTAGTATCGCTGGTTAAGCCTGTGAAGCTTCTTTTTCTACAGGTGCCAAGGTTCCTGCATTTGTATACCTTGTCCCAGCTGAATTCTGTGGCTCTTTATTAATCTGAGCATTATTTGAGCCATTTTTTTCCTTTTCTGCCTTCTGAAGGGCATCTTCTATTTCTTGAGGTGTACTGAAGAAGAAAAATCTTCCATCAAAATTAACTTTCATCTTCACTGGATGCAGGAGAGAGAAAGGAATGCCCAAGGACCTCAGTTAATCTCTAACAGAGTCAGAGGATTTCCTTTTTACAAGGACTGATGGTGGAAGATCTGGGAAAACTCGTACCCTGATTTCCTAAAAAATATAGGCCCCTTTGTACCCTAGCTTTGTAGAGGATTTGCTCTCTATCTTGATAGTGGTCTGGCTCTATGAATATAAATCTAAGTTTGAAGTGTTGCTTAGAAGAGGCACAAGCTCTATGGGCCCTATCGAATTCTATCTTTCACTCTGGGAATTTAACTGCCATAAACTCAGAGAAAATCAGTTCCCAAAAGGTGAGTGAGTCTGTACCTTCCATTCCTTTGGGCAAATTTCCTATTTTCAAATTATTCCTTCTGTATCTTATCTCAAGGTTTTCCACCTTAAGCCTCAGTTCCATTAACTCTTTGGCAGAGCAATCAACTTTAGTTTTGACACTGGGTGCTTGATCTTCTAAACCATTGACCCAGTTCTCTACTTCCAATGTTCGACATGTAAAGGAGGCCATTTTCTCTGTAAACTCTGGTACTAGCTCCTTCACAGAAGTGATGGAATGATTCACTGAGTTAAAACCCTGTTTAATTTCTATTAGTAATACCTGGTAACCCTCCTCCATTTTTGATATTTGAAAGTCGGGAATTCTGACTTTCTTTTGAAGTGAGCTCAATAGTAGGCTCTAAAGTAACCTCTGCCTTTGTGTCACTCAATGTAATGTTTTGTTCCTGGGAAGAAATCAACAGTTTGGTTTGGATTTCACCAATCAACTTTTTCTGCATTTTCTGCATTGCCTTTTCTGTCTGGTTTGGACTGGTTGTTATCTGATCTGGATAAACTGGCAAAATGGTTGGAAGAGTGGCAACTGGAGTTTAATGCAAAGAAGTGCAAGATCATGCATATAGGGAAGAGAAATCCTGAAGCCACCTATAGGCTGGGAGGGGAGTTGCTGGCAATCACAAGAGAAGAAAGAGACTTGGCATCATCATCATCATCCGATGACCTGAAATCATCCAAGCAGACCACTAAAGCAGTAGGTAAGGCTAGAGGGATGTTGGGGTGTATTAGTAGGGCTATCACAAGTCGTAAGAGGGAGGTAATAATCCCTCTTTACAAGACACTGGTTAGGCCCCATCTGGAGTTTTGCACGCAGTACTGGAGGCCACACCTTCACAAGGACATTAACCAAATTGAGACAGTCCAGAGAAGGGCAACCAAAATGGTGCACAGACTGCATCAGAAAACATATGAGGGCAGATTAATGGAGCTCAATATGTATACCCTACAGCAAAGGAGGGAGAGAGGTGATATGATCAAAACATTCAAACACCTTAAGGGCATTAACAAGGTGAAAGAGTCTAACATCTTTCAATATAAGAAAAACAGCAGGACAAGAGGACACAGCATGAGATTTGAGGGTGGCCGATTAAGGGGTAATGTGGGGAAGTTCCTTTTCACAGAAAGGGTGGTGGATGCATGGAACGGCCTGCCACAGGAAGTGGTAGATATGAATACAGTGCAGGGCTTCAAGCAGACATGGGATAGGCATATGAGAGCAATAAATAAAGATGAGTATGAATAGATTGGCCATTGACAGAGCAAAGGCCAATGGCACATTTATAAGGTAGAAAAAAAAATGGGCACACCGGATGGGCCTTGCAGTCCTTATCTGCCATCAGCTTCTATGTTTCTATGTTTCTGTGATATCTTTACTTTTTTTCTTTATGTAGTTTATCCCTCAAATTGTTAGGTTTTGTTTTAGTTGTTTAAGGTCTGACCCTACTAATCACGACGAATAATGACTCACCAGGGTTACCTTCAGAAATATAAACAGAGCCCTGACTGAGCATTTTTTTCTAACCTTCTGCTTGTTTAAATGAGGATTCATAGAGATAGGAACAGCATAGTCAGTATGATTACTATAGTTGGTAAGAGGCTGCAGAATCAATGCTGTGTCTTTCCCCAGACAAATAGTCTACTTAGAGTCCGTTCTTGCTGAAGGTAAGAGTTTATCAGAGGTATATTGAGAGTTACATCCATCAGACAAAGGGAAAGCATACAAATCAACAGATGACTCAAGTGACTGTGTTACAACAGGATAAACAGGGCAGACAGCAAGTACAGAAGCTAAAAGATTACATTTCTGACTTATATGCAAGCTTGTATTGTGCACAGCAAGGAGATCTTATTTTGCCTGCCTATTACTTTTGATCCTATTGGGGAAGGGGGAAGGGGAGATGAGGAGATTGTTTGATCAGGAAAGGCACACTAAGTCGAAGCTTGTTTGCAGGTGCAATCTAGGGGTACAAGGAAGTTAAGTGACTTGCTCAGGGTCATACAGTATGCAAGTGGGGGCTGTGGAATTTAAACCCAGGTCTCCAGGTTTGTTACTCAGTGCCCTAAACCACAGTGTTATACTGCCTATTGAATATGAAAGATCTACTTCTTTAGCTCTCCAACCCACTCTGATAAGAGACCTAGTGCTAGCCTCTGCCGTGAACCCAGAAGCTTTGAATCCAGCAACAGTTTTGGTGTTTTCAGTGTTTTTGGCTGTTTTCACTGGGTATCCCTTGATTTGAGCACAGGGAAAGGGTGCCGACAATAGCGGTGATCTGTTCCCCAGTGAATGCCTTGAGGGCTATGGTAGGGTAGGGCAGCTGGATGGGGGGGGGAGGAGTTGGGAAATATAGCGACAGGATATCGCTATACATACGCACATGAGGGGAGTGAGCACGCATAATGAGGTGGGAGGGGTTGTGCCACGGTGGGTTGCCAGGCTGAGCCCATGGCGTGGTGAGTGGATTGCCAGCGCTGGTCAGCAGGGTACTGGGTTCAGGTCTGGGCACTGGTGCATTTTTGTTGTACCCGGCCTGAACCTTTTATTTTTTTAATGTGTTCACCCCCCCCGACATGCACTCCCCTGGAGCTGAAAATCCTTTAATGGGGGTGTGGGAGTGCAGCCCCCCACATAAAACATTGAAAAAGTAAGTACCTGGTGCTGTTTTGCTGTGCACTGAGGTGTCAGAGTGACAAAAAAAACTCTTTTTGGCACTCTTGACTTCCTGATAACGGCAGTCACCTTTAGACTTTCGCTGTTATCACATAGAACCTTCTCACTGTGGTGGTTCCATTTATTGCTATGCGAGGGAGAAGAGGTTTTGCATTATTCAGTAGCACAGAATTCATGATCTCCACTTGAGAAATCCATCTCTGTACTTGAAGATGAATTTGCCTCTTACTAGTCAGATTAACAGTTGGGTTGAGAGGGCCCGAATATCTGGTATTTCTGGATTTACCTTTTAGCCTCTTCTCTCACTTAAAATACTCAGAAGTCTCTTGGGTGCTCCTGAAGCAACAAGGTATTCCATACAGCCAATAAAACAGTAAGCTAAATAGGATTTGGACAGAGTTATTATTTATTGTTAAATCTGTGTAGCACTGCAATTAAGAACAGTTTTAACTAAAAAAGAAAATGCTCACTTCTATGGCTCAGGCACATACTGCCCTACCAGCTGGTCATATTGCTCTAGTTATCCTCTTTATAACCGAAGGTAGTTTATGAATTTCAGAAAATCCCTTCTTTTATGATGAGCTAATGATGGCTTGCAACATATAGAATAATGACTGGGTAGGGGGTTATAACAAGAATTTTACACCCCCCCCAGGGTGTGGGATGCCACATAAACCCCAAGAGCGAACATCCCAGATGAAGAATGTGTGTGTAAAATTCAAGTTTTACAGCACTACCCAGCCTTTATTTTATATAACAACTGGCAATGAGAAGCAGCAAGTGGCAGTCTGTTTTACAACCCATGGACGTCAGCTGGAACGCTCCTTTCAAAGCTGCTTACTGGAAGTTTTATGACAAGTGACTGTCAATAGAGGAGCAGGAGAGAAAAGCAGCAGGCAACCCACGAGCACCAAGTAAAGACCAGATTTTAGAATGGATAAAGCAGGCACGGCAGGCAGGCAGCCGAGAAGTGATAATCAAGTCATTTGAGGTACGGTACCATACTGTAAACTGTGCACCACTGTCTGCACCTACGGTAACCCTTACTGTAACTTTTTTTTCTTACCAGGTGTGTTCCATTACAAGCACAGATCCTGATGTCATCAGCTGCATAAAGTTGGGTGGAATCGCTGAAAAAGTACGGGATGAGCTGATCGACAGAATGCAGGAGATCCAAGAGGCAGAATACTCTGACACTGACACAACTTACTCTGAGTACAGTACCAGTACCACTGAAACTGACACACAAAAACCGCTAAGCTGCTCTGATTCAGATATCGGTAGTTAATCGGAACTTGAGTGAATGCCACAGAGGAAACATAAACTTGTGTGTGCAATAGCAGATTTTTAAAACTGCCACAGATACTATCCAGATTAAAGAACGGAAATATCACATGGCACTGATTTCCATGGTGGTAAAGAAACTAGTTCTTAAACACTGGTTGGATCAATTACCTATTTCCTATAATGAATGGCTAAATGACCTCTCAGCCTACTTCAGGATAGAGCGCTTGATTGCTGGATTCCGTAATAATCTGCCATCATTTGATAAAAAAATGGGGCAAATTGTATGCCTTATATCTGCACTGAGGTTATTAACATTCAATTTTTCCAGGTCCATCTCAAGATGTTTCTATGTTTAGTTTAGTTTAGTTTATTAGTCTAGGAATTAATACCTTTGAGCCAGGGCTCTTTTACAAAGGTTCCACGTCACAAAGAACATTTAACAAAGCACGATACACATTACAGGTAAAACCAGACAGGAAAGTTACATCATAAATTTGCTATTAACAGTTTAAGGCAGTAACGTTTTTAAGTTTCATAGAAAAACAAGCTATAACAGGTTCAAGCGAGTAGACAGTTTTGAGGTTAAGGGAAACTTCCAGGAGAGGGTGATCATTAGGCCAAAGGAGGCTAGAGAGGAGGGAAAGGTGGTGAGCGGGAGAGTAAGTGAGAGGGGACAGGAAAAAAGGGGGGGAGTGAGTTTGGTTGGGAGACAGGAAGTAGTAGAGGTGCCAGAGGGTTCATTAGTCAGGGAGGAAGAGGCCTCAGATGTGAGGATGGACATGAGGAGTAGTAGTCTTTATCTAGCGCAATCACAGTTGCTAGTGGTGGTGAGGTGGGCATAGAGCATGGATTTGAAAGCTTTAAGCGAGGTTGAGGATAGAGTAGGTGGACTAAGCGCATTGAACCATGTCAGGGCCCTGTATGCGAAAGATCTTTGTCCCTGTGCAGTCTGGCATCTCGGAACCAGGAAAGGTTGGCGTTCAGATCTGGTGGAGGATTGTGAGCCAGGATTCAGTCGGAGTAGGTTTTGAATACATAATGGAGTCAGTCCCAAGATAGATTTTTTTGCCATTGTGCAGGTGAGATAAATAAGACGATTTGATAGGTTCAACCAGCCTGATTCATAGTACAGATCACACGTGTGAGTCAGTCTTTGAGCCCCCTGAGGAGTCGGCAGCCTTATTTAGAGTGATTTAGATCGCCTTAGAGCAGTGGAGGTAGCTGAGCCATAAATAATAAGGCCATAGTCAATGATTGAGATTATGGAACTCTGTATAGCTATTCTCAATGCCGCTTGATTTAGAAATTGAGTTACGGAATAGTATTCCAAGGCGTTGGTTCACTGTTTTCAGGATGTTGTCAATGTGGGTTGCAAGGTGAGCCCTTGGTCAAAGTGATGCCAAGGTATTTGAAAGTATTTACTTGGTCCAGTGTAATTCCGTAGAGGTTTGCATGGTGAGTGGAGTATGCCTATTTTTGTTTTGGTGATTGGAGAAGAGCATGGCTTTTGTTTTATTGTGGTTTAGCACAAGTTTACTATCCAGGAACCACCTTTCAACACTAGAGAAGCAAGTTGCAGGCTTTTTCGTAGGGAGTTTGGATCCTTGTGGGAAGAAGAATTACAGCATCATCAGCGTATAAGATTATTTTCTCCTGGCAGATATCTGGGAGGAGTTAAGGAACAGGCTAAGAGGGCGGTCCAAGAATTGATCCCTGTGGTACACCCGAGAGAACTGGTTTGAAGTCGGAGAGTTCATTAGAGATTTTACAGCCTGTGACCGATTGGACAGGTAACTTTTCCCCAAAACACAAGGATCTTGGCCAGGCCTAGAGCTAGAAAGTAGGGAGGTAAGTAGAGCCGATGGACTGTGTCAAGCTTTGTAAGATCGATAAAGACTGCACCTGTTTGGCACCCTTTGTCCAGGGCTGAGTGGACTTCTCCAGAGAAATCAAGTAAGGCTGTTGTTGTACTATGTCCTTTCCTAAAGCCGTGCTGTTGATTACAGAGTAGATTGTATTTGTCCAGGTAATCAGAGAGTTGGTCTGCCACTATTCGTTCAAGTGCTTTGGAGAGGGGAGGGAGTATTGATATTGGTCGATAGTTTCCTGTTGAGGTTTTGTCCCCCCCTTTGTGCACTGGCGTAACTATGGCAGATTTCCATTTGTTGGGAAATTGACTTTGGCAAAGTGACAGATTAAGAATTTTTGCAAGGGGGTAAATTACTTCATCCAGGGTGAGAGACAGGATTTTTAGATCTAGCGTGTCACTACTTGTTCTGGATTTGGAGCAGGCCTTTCTTATGTACTTCTGTACTTCGTGCACTTTGATTTTCTTGAAGTAAAATTGTGGTTTGTCACGAGGGGTGTTTTGTGATACTAGGCTAGGCACAGGTAAGTCTGAGAAGAAATCTGGGAGGAGGACCCCACTAAGGTCTGTGAATGTCTTATTAAGTGCATCTGCAATAGACTTTGGGTCAAGAGTGGTGGATCCATCAACTTTCATAATGGTAGGTGACAATTTGATTGTTTACCCATTATGTTTGGATGTTGTCCCAAAAGCTCTTCCATCACCCAAGTGGATTCAAGGGCATTTTTGAAATAGGCGCTTCATTTGCCTAATTTGTGAGGTACATCTATTTCATGCCTGCTTGTATTTTAGGGTATCATGAGGTGAGCCTGTGTCTCTGGCAACTGCCCAGAGATGGTCCCAAACCTTGAGCTCAGCAAGTAGTTTGGCAGTAATCCATGGATTTGATAGCGCTTTGATTTTACGTTTTTTTACTGGGGCGTATAAGTCACATGCAGAGTTGAAAGATTTAATGAAGTATTCTAGTGCGGTATTAATATCAGTTGATTCAAGGATTGGCATCCAGTCCTGTTGTAGGAGATAGGTTTTCAACTTGATAAGATTCCCATAAGACAATACTCTGCTTGTTATAACTTTGGGGGGTGGCTTGAGAAATTTATTAGACCAGGTACAGGACACTGGGGAGTGGTCACTGAGGGAGTCAGGGAGGACTTTAATGTTTTTTATCCGGTCAGGGTGATTTGTGAGAACCCAGTCAATAAGGGTGCTTGTACCAGTTTTGTAATTTTCCGGGTGGGGAGGTTACCATCTGAGTCAGGTTTGCTGCTAGGATGTCATCTTTGTAGAGCCAGTGTCAGAGACGAGCCAGTTTATGTTGAAATCCCGAGGAGGAGGAGCTCATTTTCAGAGGGCTGCAGACTAACAAAATCAAGTACAGACTTAATACTGGCACGGTGATCTTTTGGAGGGATATAGACTGCGCCACTGTGAGAACTTTGTTTTGTGCGCAGAAGCAGTTTGATAGGGAGGAGTTGCATCTGCGTATTTGTGGGGTGAAGCTGCCGCGTTGACAGGAGAGGTTGTCCTTTATGTAGATACACTAGCCCCACCTTTCTTGCTTGCCGGTCGAGTCTGAAAAGATTGTAGCCTTCAAGCGAGACCGCATGATCCGGGTGCTGGGAGATAGCCAGGTTTCCACAATGGCTAGTATATCAGGGTTTTTGTCCAGTGAGAGTTTGAAGAGATGCCAATTTGGGAAGGAGGCTGCAGATATTTAGAGTGATAATGGAGAGACCACTACATTTCCCTGTTTTTGTTGGCTTCAGTGCAACAGGACCAGGGTTTGGGTGTATCCACCAGATATTAAAGTAGGAGGAGCAGGAGTTTCAGCGATGCCATTCATAGTTCATAATAGGTTGGAGTGAGTTTCTGCTTGTACTTTTTAAGATACTTGGATTGTCTTCTGGAGTCCCAGTAGAGGGTGATCGTTAGTGAGTTATAATGATGTGGCAGTTTCCAATTAGGAAATATGGCTCTTTGCACCCAGGTATTAATTGGGTGATGTTTGTTTAAGACTTCCAGAGTAAAAGCCATGGTACAATGTTTCGGGTAGTAGTATAGAAAGGTGAGAGTAGGTGGTAGTGTGTACCAAATATTTCTTTCAAGTATTGTACTATATGTATTGGCACACTCTGGGGGGCTTTCAGAAGGGAGGGAAGGAGAATGGGATGGGGGAGGGGTTTCCTTTCTCTTTTCCTTTGGCTTTCCATAATATACGCTAAGTGGATAGTTGCATCTATGTATCATACCTGTTATGAATACTACTATGTTTATAATTTAAAACCAATAAAGAAGTTGAATAGAAAAAAAAACTGCTGCAGATACCAGTATTGGTTGTTTTTTTGGTCATGTTCATAATGTTACCAATAAAGACTCAAATTTGTCAAGTGATTTATCTCTGACCTCTGTAACTTCCGGTAACAACACATCAAGTTGAGTACGGTACGGTGCTGCTTTATTTTTTGTTTTGTTTGCTGAGTTTTTTAGCCCATATTTTATGTCTGATACTGGTGGCTGAGGGAGATGTTGTAGGTATTAGCAGTATACACTAAACCTTAGCAATGTTAAAGTAATGCTGATAATGCAAGGCTGCTAAGTACCTTCCACTGTAGTTCACGTACCATCACCAATACATCAGTGTAAGCTGCAGCAAATGATCAAGGGCGGCTTGTGTTTCTGTTTGTTGTTTTTGATTGTGAATTATGATTGAGGGTGTTTTTTATTGGAGGGCGGCTTTAAATGAAAGATATACAGTAATTGCTGGGGATCATTTTTTCGCCACAGCAATTATATGAAATAAAGATATCCCTATGGAGCCGTGGACTGATCGGGTTTCAGTGTGGTCCAAGGCTCGTGATTCTTTTCCTTTTTTCAGTCATCTGCATTAAACAATTGCTGGTTGGTTTGTTTATTTGTATTTTAATTAACTTACCACTGCTGAGTCTGAGTGCAGCAAATGGTGGAGCAGTGGCAAAAGGTGGACGGCATCTAGGTATGAAAGAGCAGTGGATGCACATGCTCAGTATGAGGGAAAACCCAGTGCATGTTCACCATTGTAACAAGCTGTTTATAATGGCAAATTACAACCAGCTTTCCATACGGGAAAAAATTAGTACCAGTTATTTATTCACATTCCTGTCAAAAAAAGCACAAATTTACCCTTGCTTTGTAGATCACTATTGATTTGATGAAGCAGTTTATGAAACTTGAGCTGGCATGACAAAGGGCTAAAAGACCAGAGGATGATGATGATTGTCAACAGATAGGCATTGTAGCAATCAGTACATACAGTGAGAGAAAAAACAAAATGCAAAATTTATAGTATACACGTTTGTGAAAGCCCAAGGAAACTGTTGCAGTGCTAAAAGAATTTGGAATCCTGTTAAATCCTTAGGCAGCCATGGATTAAATTATTCAAAATTGTTTTATGATATCTGACCCATTGACACAGAGCAAGCACTACCCAAGTTTGAGAATGAGCTTGGGTCATTGGAGGCTGACCAGGAGTGGGAAGGATTGGATATCCTAGGGGATGCTGTCCTCCACTGGGGTGGAAAGATCACTGCTCTCACAGCACTTGGGTGACCACAGGTGGCAATGCAGTCGAGGGCACTGTGGGAGGGAGGGATACAGGCTGGGAGCCAGTGCGGCAGCACATCTCTGCATGCACATACACCTTGTCTCGCCAGCTCATGCCTGTGTCCTTGGGGCAGGAGGAAATGAGGAAAGACCCCACAGGTTGCCTGATGATGGCCCCAAGTGAACCCAAGTTGGACTGACCCAAAACCCACAGCCATCAACCTGACAAAGACTGGTCAAGTAGAAGGGAAGTCCTCCCTCTTCCCCACCCAGGGATCTGAGACTGAGAAAGTGTGGAGGTAGGTGACTGGAGTTTAGCTGAGCCAGGCACACTGGGGCCACTGAGGGACAGACTCAGTTGTGGCTCAGGAAGGGATCTAAAGAAAGACTTAAAAAAACTGTTTTATGAGGCCAGCTCAAGTAACATTACTGCTTGCTAGCACTTTCAACCTGGGTTTGGAAACTAACTCATGTCACTCAGGGGGTGGCTGAGGGTGTGAGGATTGAGTGTCTGAAGGACAGGTGATAGCACAGTGGATACATCACAGATCAGAGAAGGAGAATCCCTGTGCACATGCATTTATACCACTGCATGCCAGCACCCTCCAATGGTAGAAAACAGATGAGAAAACATCTCCAGTCCACTGGGATGTCATCGGTACCCACTGTATCCTCTTACATGATCAACAGGGCAGCCTATCCATCACATTCGTGTTCCAGGAAACTAGTATGGTAGTAAGCTCCAGAGAAGGTCTGTCTTGGGGCTATGGGGTACTGTAAAATGCCTAGAGGTGGGCTGGAGTAGGAAGATAAAGATCCATAAAAAAAAACTGTTACACAATATAAACTATGCTGTATAAATTGAATTCATTTAATGTTTAACTTTAAGGGTGACCCACTGAACATACTGTAGGTGCAACATACAATAATATAATACAAAGTCACAACACTTTACAATAAATAACAAGCATGGGAAGTACATAATCAATAATAAACAATTGCATTTAGACATCTCAAACAAGTTTTACATGGCTGACGATAACGGATAAAGAATTCCAGAATTTGAATGCAGTACAGGATATGTCAGGGATCATTGCCAATTTCTTAAGCGGAGGTAGAAGATTTTTTATTTTGACTTGAGATTAAGAGACACAGAGGGACGAGGAAAAGGAGGAAACAGAGTGAAGTAGTGAAAGCAGTAAGGAGGGCAAAGGTGCAAATTGAAGAAAGAATAGCCCAGGAGGTAAGAAAAGGGACAAGACATTTTTTAGGTATGTAAGTGAAAAGAAAAAGACCAGGGGTGAGATTGTAAGGTTAAAAAGGGAAGGGGGGGGGACTGTGCAGAGAGAGACCAGGAAAAGACAGACGTCATGAACAAATACTTTTGCTCAGTGTTCACAGAGGAAGGAAAAAGAGGGGAAGGGCCACAAAAAAGTAACAAAAGCTTCGTAGGGAGGGTGGCAGGTGGACACTAGTCCTATTTTTGAAGTTTAGATTCCTGAAGGAACAGGCTAATTTGAAGGTGGACAAAGCAATGGGGCCAGATGAGGTGCAGCCAATGGTTTTGAGGGAGCTCAGGGAAATACTGGCTCCACGTCTGACAGTACTATTTAACCACTCACTGGAAACAAGAGTCATTACAAAGGACTGGAGAAGGGTGGATGTAGTCCCACTACACAAAAGTGGTACAGGGAGGATGCTAGCAATTATAGGCCAGACAGCCTAACTTCGGTGGTGGGAAAGTTAATGGAATCACTGCTGATGGAACGAATTGTGGAATATCTTGAATCCAGTGGGTTACAAAGCCCAAAGCAGCATGGTTTCACAGGGCAGAGGTCATGAAATGAATCTGATGGATTTCTTTGACTGGGTGACCAAGGAACTAGATCAGGGTGGAGCGGTGGACATGGCCAACCTAGATTTCAGTACGGCATTCTACATTGTTCAACATAGTAGATTAGTAAGCAAGCTGGATAACTTAGGAGAGGGTCCAAAGGTGGTAAACTGGATAAGAAACTGGTTAGGAGATAGACGACAAAGGGTGGTGGCAAATGGAAGAGAGGGTGACCAGTAGGATGCCTCAGGGATCAGTGCCAGGACTGGTCCTCTTTAATGTCTTTATAAGTGACATTACAGAGGAGCTGGAAGGGAAGGTCTGCCTCTTGTGGATGGCACCAAAATCTGCAATAGGGTGAACACTCTGGAGGGAGGGTTTTGAAAGATGGAGCAGAGACCTGAGAAAATTACAGGAGTGATCAAGGGTACGGCAGCTGGGTTTCAATGTGAAAAAGTGCAAAATAATACACTTAGGGCACAAAAAATCCATGACAGTGTACAAAATGGGTGGTGTGATATTGGCAACCATCAAGCAGGAAAACAAGCTGGGGGTAATCATGTTAGATTACCTAAAGGGGGTCTGGCAGTGCGACAAGGCAGTAGGGAGGGCAAGTGGGATGCTGGGGTGCATAGGGAGGGTTATCACCAGCAGAAAGAGGGAGGTTGTATTGCTTGGTTCTACATGATATTAGCGAGGGAAAAATCACGAAGACAATAAAAGCGGATTCACTGCCAAAACCCCAAAATGGAGATGTGCACTACAGTGAGCCTCAAAAACAGATACAGTTACTTGCTTTCTCTATGGGGGCTGATCTACAGATCCCCCTCACCCCCCACAAATAACATAATCAACTCCAGGGGGATGACATTGAGGGATAGGGGAAAACTCAGGATGACAGCTACTCCATGGGGGGAGACAAGACTATTAGCAATAAGATAGAGCCACACAGAGGTACAGGTGCTCTAAGACCAAACTAATACAACAACAGAACAGGTCTTGGCACACCTTTACAGGATAAAAAAAAGGACTCACCACAATATATTAGTTAGATAAACTCTTTTTACTATATCCAGCAGCGGTTAACATAAGTGCAAACAAGTGCAAACACGGACAAACTCCTCATGCATGTTTCACCTGAACACAGGCTTTGTCAAAGGTAACAGCCAACTAGTGTTGAATTAGTTAAATAGCATATTTTACTAATCATGTGACATATCTTGAAAACACGGTACCCATTTTATTTCAATTTACTCATAAAAAATCTTATTTCAAAACACCAAGTGACACAAATATAAAAAAACGGGTATGTAGATCATGAAAACATGTCCAGGGTACTATCTCATTCTAGTTTTTTATTTCACTTTCAATTAATTCTATAAGTGTACTTAAAATACAGTAAATCAATCATATTAATTTACCACTTGAACAGATGACATGATCTGCATATATCAGAAGTTCATTTGGTAACTCTTGTTATTCCTAAAAAGCATACCATAAATATATTTAAGGTTTCTATGTTTAATATCTTATTTTACTCCACATAGGCCAAAACATTAACTACAAGGTTATAGCATCACAACAAAAGGGAACACAACAAATGTGGGGCCAGGGAAAGGGGGAAATGGGGGAAAGGGAGGGAGGACTACTTTAGGTGGAGGACAGGAGGACAAAGAACAGCAATAGCGATATGTCACTAATAGTGACTCAGGAGCAAATATTAGATTAAATTTAAAAGGGTAATAAAGTACAAAGAGTTATACATATAATGCACAACAATAATATTTATATATATAGAAGAAAAGGAAAAAGTAAAAAGGAACAAACTTTTTATATAGAGATTCTGAATAATAAAGAGGAAGCTAGAACAAAGGGACATAAACCCCACAATGCATAATATTCTTTCTGTACATGTGTAGATTAACTAAATATCCATAGCTTAGATTATTCGTTCATACTTCAAAATTCTTGGATTTATTTAACTTCTTTTTCTCAAAAAGGGTTTCAGTTCTACACATTCATTTAAACCTTTATTCTGATATGCCCCCATCATATATATCCAATAATTTTCTCTCTGAATTAACAAATTATCCATATTTCCTCCCCTCTCTCCCAGTCGTACTTTCTCTATACCTATAAAACTAACTTTGTGACCACTCACATTGCCAAGTTATTTCACATGCTGCACCCAAGCATTCTGTAAATCACCATTTCTGATTGCACTAAGATGTTCTCCTAGTCGCTCTTTCCATTTTCTTTTAGTTTTCCCCGCATAGTATCTTCCACATGTACAGAAAGAAAAATAAACAACATTTTTTGTGTCACAGTTTATAAACCCCTTTATGTCATGCATCCTACCATCGTGTGGATTTTTGAACATACTACATTCGTGTATATTCGGACAAAATTTGCATCTTCCACATTTTCTACATCCATTTGGAAGTGGTGGCAACCACTTCCTAGGTTTCTCAGTTTCTTTAACTGATGACACCAAAACACCCTTCAAATTTCTTGCTCTCCTGTATGCCATTCTAGGCTTAATCAAGACTGTGTCCCTTAGCCTATGGTCAGCACCTAAAAGATGCCAGTTCCGAAACACAATATCTCTGATCTTATTGGACCTAACATTATAAGTCATAACAAAGTTAATTCTATCCCCCTTATTGTCATTTTCTTCTAGAATGTTCCTCTCCATTAATAAACTATCTCTAGTTTTGGAATCACATTCTCTTCTAGCCTTAGATATTGTACTAATTGCATACCCCCTTTCCTTTAGTCTAGTTTCTTGTACATCCAATTGTATTTCCTGGTCCACCTTTTCACTACAATTCCTCTTTATTCTAAACATCTAGCTTTTTAGAATATTTTCCCTTATATGACTGGGGTGACAGCTACTTGCTAATAATAATGTGTTTTTATCCGTCTGTTTCCTATACAGAGATGTTTTTATTTCCATGTCCCCCACTATCATAATGCTAAGGTCCAAAAAAGAGATTTCTTCTCTACTTACATAACTTGTGAATCTCAAATGACCATTGGTGCCATGAAGGTACACACTAAAATCATTCAGTTCATTCTTTGTCCCTCTCCATATGAGCAAAATATCATCAATAAATATAATCCATAAGGCTATCTTGTCTCTGAACTGATTTATCCTCAAGTCCCATATAGTACCTTGTTCCCAAAAACCCAAATATAAATTGGCGTAATTGGGTGTGAAACTTGCACCCATTGCTGTCCCCTTTATTTGATGAAAAACTTGATCCTCATACATAAAAAGGTTTCCTTCCAAGACCATTTTGGTCATTTCCACAAAAAAATCTGTATCTGACTTTAGACTGTAGGGGAAGATTGTTGGGGTAGGGCAACTTGCAGGTGAGGGGAGAAACAAAGTGCAGGGGGCAGGAAGAATGGAGGCAAAGAAAAAAAATTCCCACAGAAATTCCAGCAGCACAAGGACAGAAAAAAAAAGCAACAACTCTGCACACCTAGCAAAAAAATCCACACACCCAGCCCCAAACCCAGGTCCCTGAGAAACACAGGTAGTGACTCTAACCACAGCACTACATAGCCAGCTCAGAAGTAGCCTGACAAATGAACCCCCCTTACAGTACACAATAGACCTACTCTGTCGGAAACCAAGTGAATTTAGCATGAGTACATAGCAAGGGTACATAGCCCATTTTGAAATTGCTATTTTGACTTTGCCCAAATTGACTCACCGAATATCACTCGCTATATTCACAGGACACCATGTTGTCTCTGTATAGAGTTGCTGATAAGTCTCCACCTGGAATACTGTGTCCAGTTCTGGAGACCACATCCCCAGAAGGACATGGACAGAGTGGAGGCAGTCCAGAGGAGGGCAACTGCAATGGTGCTGGGTCTGCATCAAAAGCCCTATGAGGAAAGAGTAAAGGACCTCAATATGTATACCCTGGAAGAGATGAGGGAGGGGGAGATATGATAGAGACCTTTAAATACCACACAGAAGAAAATAAGGTACAAGAAGGGAGTATTTTTCAGAAGAAAAGGTCCTCAAAAACAAGGGTGCATACAATGAAGCTGGAGGGAGGTAGATTCAGGAGAGATGTGAGGAAGTATTTCACAGAAAGATTGGTGGATTCCTGGAACAGCCTTCCAGCAGAGGTGGACTTCAAGAATGTATGGGACAAGCACAAGGAAATCATAGTGGAAAGGAAGGGAGGAGGGGCAAAGAATTGTAAATCGTGCATGGTCTGTGGTAATACTGTAGGTAGGGAGAAATGGACTGACTGGAGTGGCCAAGCATTCCTTATCTGACATCAAATTCTAGGTTTCTTAGTTTCTAAGATCTTTAAAAGATATCAACAGACTCCAGCCCAGTTTTTTGAGATTTGTTGACCTGGTAAGCCCACTGGTCCTAGAAGTCCCTTTTTCAGGGGTGACCGGGGTTTAGGGAGATAGAGATGGCAAGCAACTGAGATTGAACCTGATTAAACAGTTGATGGTATTTTTTAGTGAATGAGGGAAATTTGGCCAGTAGGGGAACCTCTGGTTGACAAGATGGTGGATTTCAGTCCTGGAAGGAGGGTGGATGATGCGGAGCTGGGAAAGCAGGCCCTCTCTCCAGCCTCATCTATGCCTGGGGCTACAGGTTTGAATCTGGCTGGAAAACAAGGAAATAACATGGTTGACAAGGAGCAAATATTAATGGAGGAACCTTTAAATGGAGTGGAGAAATCTGTACCTATGCCAGAAGACAGTATGGATGTATCCAGTGTTTCTGAATCTTCAGATGTTAATGACACCATGCAATCTGATCCGAAAAAGGATTTGGTAGTAACCTTGCAATTAAAGTGATTGCTTGAAACTGAGGAGCGAAGTTTATGATTAAGAAGGTGTCACTGCAGCAGAAAATTCACAGGCTACATGCTGACAACGCTGCTGACACTGTCTCTGAAGACCAGCTGAGAGGTCAGAATGCCTTAAAGAAGCTGTCGTCTGCCGATGACGATCCTGCAGCAGAAATCATGATTGCCTCGGACCGTGTAACTGGGAAACCTGTGAATATAACCACAGACTCTAATTCAGTACACAGTTCTGGCTTTACTGAATCCCAAGCTCAGCACAACAGACAGTGCAAGGAAACAGCCCTGAGGTGGTCTGTAGACACTGCCTTACAGGGTGCTGGGTGGGAAAAGCAACCTGGAACTAATGAATGGGTGTCTGGTAGCTTTCCCATTAGGATGCCTACTCCAGATGACTTCTTTAACTTACATTCTAAAACTAGCTCCCCAAATAAATAATGAAGAGGATATAGCTGATCCTTTAATGGTGCCTGAAGAACTGTGGTTGACACAAAACCCGGTTTTTAATTTAGCACCAGCAGATTTTCTCCAGCCACCTCCTGTGGAGATATCTTCTGAAGTGTCAATACAAGCAGTGGTTCCACTGAATAAAAAGTCAGCTACTCAGAAAAAAACTTTCTCCTCCCTGTTTCGTCTTCCTATCCTCCCAGCAAAACGGCACAATGTCATCTGACTAATATACATAGGGGGCATGCAAGAGCCTCCAGACCATATTTTTGTAGCCAGAACTTTGTTGAAAGACTCCTTAAAATTATTTTCCCATGAAATATATGCACTAATACACATCTCAGGAGAGACCTCTTTTGACATTAGTTTTAAGACTACTCGTGGCCTGGAACGATTCTGGTCTAAGTATCAATCCTTAAAAAATACTGCCTTGTGGACACCCTTCTTGGTTACACCCTTAACAAAGCCGGTATATAAAACCATAACAATTTTATTCCAGAATCAGGGTGTGGATGTGGCTGATGTTTCATACTGGTTAAAACAATGTTGCATAGTACTTGGAGAACCAGACGCTATCCTGCACTCAGAAAACATCTGGAGTGGGGGTTGGAGGGTGAAGATTCTGTTAAAATCTGCAGATACTGGGGTTGTGCACTTACCCAATTCTTTCTTTTTAGAGTGAGAGTTGTGTACTGTTTTATCTGGGTCAGCCGAAGGCCTGCTATAGGTGTGGGGATCCTGACCATCTTAGTAGTGTACGTGATAAGGTGAACTGTACCATATGTGGGGATTTGGGGTATTTAAGTTCTGCTTGTCTAAATGAAACAAAGTGTCATTTATGTGATGAAGTGGAGCATACATTTCAGAACTGCATCTGGCAGCACACAATCAGAAGCATCATGATGAGGGGGCAGATCAGCATTTTATAATTTCTCAGCCCCAGAAGGCAAGGGTCAGAAACAGGCCCACATTAGCACCTACAACCCTCTTGCAAGAGGGCCGTCCAGTAGCCAGCCCTCCCCCTCCCAGGATGGACCTCCTGCCTGATGGGAGAGCATCTGAAGAAACCCCTACTGCTTCTACTTCTACACTAGTATGAATGGCTGGTCCTACAGGTAATAAAGACATGCCCCCTCTGAAACAGCCTGCCCAAGTAAAGTGTAGATGGCCTGCTAGAGCAAAGCTGAAAGCTGCCCCCCCCAAAAGCAACTAAAACCTCTCCAATCACATTGACAAATCAATATGAGATTCTTCAGGGACTTTCAGCTGAGTCTGGTGAGGATACTGATTCCTCAACTATATCTTCTTCCCATCCTGAAGGGACAACAGACGCTGAGATTTGTTCCAAAGGTAGAGGGTCTCAAAAGAGGAAGGCAAGATCTAAAATGAAAGGAGTGTCAGTGGGCAGCAAGAAATGAGGTTTAAAGATCCCAAATTGTTTTTTGTCCTTTGTATCATCCTTAGCTACATAGGCCTGATGTCTGAAATATTACACTGTCATACAATAAATGTAAACAGTATTAAGCAGTCAGAAAAATATCAGACAATATTTTCTTTTCTTGCTTCCCTGCACCTTGGTATTTACTGCCTACAGGATACCAGGTTCCACACCTCCCACGAGATAAGGCAAGCCCAGACGGAATGGGTACCTGGACCATCTTTTTGGTTTATAGGGCAAGAAACATGCTCCCGGGTGGGTATACTAGTATGTTTACCTATCTTAAAACTTTTGAAATTGTATGATCATGTTCCTGGGATGGTTTTAATACTCGATGTCCTAATAGAGACTAAGCCTTATTGCATAATTAATCTATATGCACCTCAAATTAAAACTGCTCGAAATATTTTCTTTACCATCCAGCCATACTTACATACCTCTAAAGAAATAATATTTTCTGTTGATTTTAATTGTGGTCTAATTCTTAAAGATTGTATTTATTTATTTATTTATTTTACTTAGTTTTTGTTGACCGGGTAAGTGCACTAGACAAATCCTGCCTATTTTCAGGCACGACCTGGAGGAGGGGGATACAGATGAATGCCAACTGACCTTGAACCAGATTAAGCTGTTGGTGGTCTTTTTAGTGAATAAGAGTGCACATGCTGCAACTAAGCAACTATTTTGTGATACCCAGTCCTTAAAAAAGATCTGGCATACTGCAAAGCTAAAAGATGCTTATTTGGAGGTAATGAAACAATACACCCACACATATCAGAAAAGGGCCTTAACAACAAGGATTGATTTTATTTTTCTATCACAATCTATTAAAATCAGCTCTGCTAAAGTCACCCCATTTGAATTTTCTGACCATAAGATGGTGTTTATCACTCTAGCAAATAACTTTTCAGATTGCAGAGGCCCTGGAATCTGGAAATTTAATGTAAACCTGTTAAAAGATATTAGTTTTATGGAGCCGTTAATTCAGTTTTTGGTAGCAAGAAAGTCGGTAATGGTTTGTTATGAAAGCCCCATTATGTGGTGGGAGGACACAAAATCAGATTTAATTCGCTTCTTAAAGCAATATAGCAAACAGAAAAGTAACTCAGAATACTTGGCCTATTTGCAGAAAAGACACCATCTGCAAACTCTGTTTACTATAACCTGCACAACAGGTCAAGAGTTAGGGCAGCAAATACGTTTAGTTCAAAAGGACATGCTTTTATTCCATAAGAAAAAAGCAATGCAACTCTTTAATCAGCTCAAATTTGGCACACAGGGTACTGCGCAAGAAGTACGTCCCTTTACTTTAAAGTACAGAAATGTAGCTCAAAAATCAATGCCGTTTTTGAGAGATCAATTAGGGGTTAAGCATTCTGCCCAGCAAGATGTTTTAAGACTGGTCTCTGAATTCTGTATTGATTTATTCTTCCCTATTTTGTCAAATATATCAGAATCCAGAAGATTTCATTCTGAAATCCAGATACCATGTATTCCTTCTCAAGTTACTTCTGCAACGTGCCAGCCAATATCTTCAGCAGAAATACTGAGGGCAATACAGCATCTAAAAAATAATGTTACCCCAGGGCCTGAGGGCCTCCCCAGTGAACAGTATAAAAAAATAGGAGAACATCTCTATGCAGAACTAATTGATGTCTTTAATGCCCTGTTGGAAACAGGAAATATTCCTTTGAATTTTAATAAAGGCATTCTATTATACTTACATAAAAAAGATGAAAAATCCAACCTAAATAATTGGAGACCTATTTGTATTTTAAATACTGATTTTAAGTTTCTAACTAAAATCTTGACTACTCGATTATTGCAGATAGCAGAAATAGTAATCTCCCCAGTGCAATCTTGTTCTATATCACACAGAAGTATTCAGGACCATCTTATTCTCTTGTGAGAAATTGTAACCATAGGCTACAGTAATACCGTACCAGGGTATATAATTTCACTTGATCAGTGCAAAGCCTCTGATTCTATCAGTCATGATTTCCTTTGGACTACTTTACACCACTATAGAGTCCCTGAGGTTATGCTAGACTGGTTGAAAGTCTTATATAGAACTGCTACTGTTACTCCAGTAGTGAATGGATGGCAGGGTCAATTGATTTCTATTAAGCGGGGGGGGGGTGAGGCAGGGGTGCCCCCTAAGTCCCCTACTTTATGTATTTTTTATAGATCCTCTATTATGGAAATTAAATGGGTGCAGTAACAATAAATATATTTCTAACCTAGAGATGCCGGTTCTTCCTAAGGCCCTGGCATATGCTGATGATCTCTGCCTTCTTATGGCTGACAAAGATTCAGTACAGAGTTCGCTGCACCGATGCAAAGTGTTTGGCATGCTTTCAGGAGCTGCACTGAACTTGAATAAGTGCTCAGGGTTTTCACTGGGTACCCTTTCCAATTCAGAAACTGATATAGGCCCAATCCATTTGACAAGAAACCCTGTATCTATCCTAGGGGTACAATTTGGACCCCAGGGTATGGAGAAATCAAATTGGGAAGAAAAGCTTGCAATAAGTAGGCAAAAGGTGGCTCACTGGAACCAGAGTACCATTGGGAAAAAGAAGCCAGTATTTTTAGTTAAAACTTTCTTAGTCCCTATTTTTTTATATCTGAGCTATGTGTTCCCTGACCCCAAGCAGCTGGAAACTTCACTGTTGAGTGTATTTTTCCAGACTATATGGGGCAGACGCCTCAATCCTATAAAAAGGAATATAGCATACTTACAGGTTAAAGATGGTGGCCTATCACTGATTAATCCCATATTTTTCTCTGGAATTTTTTTTATGTCAAATATCAAACCCCTTCTAACTAACACACAGAGAGGATGGGGACAATGGCTGCATGACAATTGCAGGAGCTGGCTTCAGCAATGGAAAACAACTTCACTTAGCTTAGTTAGAGCTTCTGGCTCTACACTCATTTATCTTAAAGAAACTTTTCAGAGGCTAAAGCAGTGGAAAGTTAGCCCACAACAGATTATCTCAGCCCCTTTACATAAGGTTCTATATAGAGAATATCTAACTGCACTTTGTGCAGTGCTGGTGCCATTTTTCAACTGCCCAAATCCATATTTACAATCCCTACGAATATTGTATAGATACTCTAGAATTCTTATTCATACATGGGATTTCCATTGGCTTTCGTGCCATGGGAAAATTAATATAAAAAGCAACCAGAAACGCAAACAACTTTGTGAAAGGATCTGTTGCCACCCTGGTTGTATAGCTGTAGACGAATCTGTAGAACATTTATTTTTTGACTGTTCTTTTATTGTAGAATTTTGTGAATTCCTTGCTCAACAACGGCAGGAACCTATCTTTGCAGAAGTCACATATGAAAACCTAATGTATGGGTATTTTCCCCATCAGTGGAAAAAATGGAGTATATGTACTTTAAACTTACTATTTACAATCATAAAATGGAATATTTGGATGGCCAGATGCCTATATACTTTACAACAGAAAGAGTGCACTTATGTAGAGTTAATCAAGAAAATTGAGAAAGATGTATAACTAGAACTAGAAGGGGACAGGATCAGATGTGTTTCAGTACAGTAGCTGCTTCTTGATGTTTTTACAGGGTTTCTTGTGGATTTTACTTGGTAGAAGGTTATTTATTTTCTTTCTTACTACTCTAAGGGGCTAGCAGGGTATTGTTTTTGGGGTTGTTGGAAGTTTGAAAACTGGTTTGATGGCTATAAGTGGGCTTATTTGTTGGATGTTTCACTGTGTAACAGGCTGCACTGGTGGAGGCCTATTTCTTCTGATTTAAAACCTATTTGGTGGGATTTGCTTGGGGCTGGTTATTTGAATTGGAGACCTATATCTGTTAATTTCAAGCCTACTTTGATGTGTTGTTAGTGAAGCTGATTGAATTAGAGACCTGTTTCCTTTGGTAGCAAACATATTTTGGGGGCTTTGAGTTGAAGTTTGATTCCCTTTTGCTGACTTCACTAGCTGCTAAGGTTAGTGCATAGTGGGGGGAAGGTGTTAATGGTCTGGCCAGGTCTCACTCAGCTAATTGATTGGAGGCAGAGCTGAATCAGGTTTGTGGTGTTAGTTGCTTTGGCTTCTCAGAAGGAACTAGAAGGGGACAGGATCAGATGTGTTTCAGTACACTAGCTGCTTCTTGTTGTTTTACAGGGTTTCTTGTGGATTTTACTTGGTAGAAGGTTATTTCTTTTCTTCCTTACTGCTCTAAGGGGCTAGCAGGGTATTGTTTTTGGGGATGTTGGAAGTTTGAAAACTGGTTTGGTGGCTTAAGTGGGCTCATTTGTTGGATGTTTCACTGTGTAACAGGTTGCGCTGGTGGAGGCCTATTTCTTCTGATTTAAAACCTATTTGGTGGGATTTGCTTGGGGCTGTTTCTTTGGTTGCAGGGTCTGGAGGAGCAGACACAGGGCTGATGCCTCTCTCTCGAGTCGGTGTGGGCCCAATCACCTCCCCACCTCCTCCCCCAGAGCTTTGCTTATTTATAGGGAACACCTGCCCTGCAATTGGAGAAAAGGCTGCAGGTGTAGCTCATGTAGTTCTAGCCACTGGGGTTGGATTTAAAGGCTGGGAGAGAGGAGCTTAGGGAGTTGTTCACTTCTCTTATAGGTTTACTGTGTTGTGCTGCACCTAGTAACAGGGTTACTGGTTTACTGTGGGACTGTATCTAGGATTAGTGGATGACCTGATTAGTCAGTAGGAGTGTATCTTGGAATGGTGGAGAATGGTGGCTCACCCAAGGAAACCTACTTGGAGGGGGATGGGACCACACGTCATTAGGGCCGGCATCTTTGGGAAGGTGATGGGGTGCACAGGGTGTGGGACAGCCATGATACTGGATTGAGCTTGGAAGTTCAGTGGTTGCCCAGTATGCTACCAGCTGGCACAGCTTAGGGAGGAGGAGGTTGCGGGGATTAGGAAACAGCTGGGGGGAGGGGGGAGGTATGGTTGGGGAAGAGGGTACTGGATCTCCCTCGGGGTTGCACCAAGCACTAGGGGCAGGGGCATAGGGAAAAGAGTGCAGGAGAATACTCTGGGGTCACATAGGGACCCTGGCAGAGGGACCCAAAAGGAGGACACTACCAAGGAAGCAGGCAGATAACTGGGGACCCTCACAAAGCGGGGCCAGAGGGACAACATTCTCAGGGAAGTAGGCAGATGGCTGGGGCTGGACAGAAGGAAACAAAGTGGGGAGGTGGATCAGACCTTGTGTTCAGTAACCGCTTCAATTCTCTTCTTCTGCTTGAGGATGAGGGGGGTGATGTAGCCATGACAGGGGTGGTTAGAGATGGAAAGGGAGTGGGGGGCAGGAGGCGAGGGCCAGATAGCAGGAGGAACAGGGGGGAACCTGGAATGCAGGAAAATGGGGGGAACAGTGGATCAGAGCAGGAGGGGCAGGGGGAATAGGGAGGAAAGTGCAAGGAGAAGGACCAGTTGGGAGGAAAGGGCAAGGAGAAGGACCAGAAGTACAAGGAAGATACAGTAAAGGGAGCTGATGGTTTAGGCCAGTGGAGCACGACAAGCAAGGAGGGACTGAATGGAGACAGGAAGGAAGGGAGGACGAGCCAGGCTAGTTTAGCAGATGGGGGAGAAGGACCAGTCATGAGCAGTGAAGGAGGAGTTAGCGAGGCACAGAAGGATACTCAGGAGGAGGAGAGGCTTAGGATCAGAGAGGAGGGGGTGGCCAGGGTAAATGAGGGGGCAGCATGTGGCACCCAGATAGGGGGAGGAACAAGGAGCTGGCTGGGTGGAGGGGCCGGTAGAAAGGATGAGGGACATGAAAGGGGGGGATGGAGGAAAAGGAGTGGTCAGAGTGCTCCTGTCGGGGGAATCGATGATCAGGGGTATCAAATGGGATAGGGAAGGGGAAGCCTGGCCAGTTAGAACAAAATGCTTCCCTTGACTAATGGTGCACAGGGCCAAGCATGAGGTATATCAGTGGCAAAGGATTGTGGAGGTTCCCCGGACATACTGGTCCACCTGGGTACAAATGACATTGAGGGAAATAGCGAGCTAGAGATACAGACAAGGTTCAGAGAGCTTGCCAGGGTCTGTCATGACATAGGGTGCACGATTTCCTTCTCAGAAATCCTGCCGGTACCAAGGGCTAGTGGGGAACACAAAAGGAAGATTAGGGAGATAAACCAGTGGCTCAGGGAGTGGTGTGAGGCCAGAGGGTATGGGTTGATGGGGGATTGGGGGGAGACCTGGGAGGATAAGGAGCTGTGTGCTAGACATAGGTTCCATCTCAATTTGGAGGGGAAGGAAATCCTTAAGTTGAAAATAGAGGGGTTCATTGGTGAAAAGTGGGGTTTAAACTTGTGAAGGGGAGAGGGATGGGAGAAAAGGCTGTCGAGGGGGGTCCGATAAAGGAGGGAACTCTGTCTCTACCCCCCTTGGGAGCTGGAGGAATGCAGGAAAAGGCCGACTGGTAAAGTGCAGACCTAGGGAAAATGGAATCCCCATGGGAACACGAGTAGGGGAAATGGAAGTATATGGAAAGGGTGGAAGGTAGTCCTTCTAAATGCCAGGAGCTTGGGCAATAAAATGCCTGTGCTCCAGGTGATGCTAACTGAGGGAGCGGTGGATGTGGCAGTAGTCACTGAGACCTAGACCACCGTAGGACAGGACTGGGACCTGAACCTGGAGGGTTACACTATGTTCAGGAAGGACAGGGAGGAGGGATAGAATTAATAGTCAGAAACTACATTGGCATGGGGGAGTAGAGGAGGCAGAGGGGAACCATGGAAGTGATTTGGGTCACCTTGATAGCAAGAGGGGCAAGAGAGTAAAAATAGGAGTAGTGTATAGACCCCCTGCACTGGCAGAGGAGCTAGAGGAGAGTCTGGTGGCAGATGTTGGGAGACGCTGCAGATTGGGCAGGGGAAGGGTGGTGGTGTTGGGGGACTTAAACATGTCAGGAACAGACTGGGAGACTATGACATCCTCGGTGGCCAGGGAACAGAGGTTGTTGGATGTCTTTCCAGAAGCATTCCTAACTCAGCAGGTGGGGGAACCGACCAGGGAGGCACGAGTACTGGATGTGGTCCTGGCAGACAGTGACCAGATTGGGGGCCTGGAGGTAAGAGACCCGTTGGTGGGGAGTGACCATGCCACGGTCTGGTTCTGCTTGGACCTAGGAGGGGTAGAAGGATGCACAAAGACAGAGGTAACTGACTTCAGGGAGGCAGATTTTAAGGAAATGGGAAGGATCCTTAAGGAGCATTTGGATGTGATTGGGTCAGACATGGATGCTGACAGTAGGTGGGAAATCATCAGGAGAGAGAGGTGCAGAATGCTACCAGCACCTGTGCCAGAGTAAGATGAAAATGCGGTAGGGCCTGAAAACCCTGCTAGTGGACCAGGGAGGTCCAGGAGGTGGTGTGGGGAAAGAAGGCAGCCTATAGGCAATTCAAGTGCTCAAGGAGTGAAAGGGATCAAGGGGAGTACGAACTGATGTCTAGAAGGGCCACTAGGGTGGTTAGGGTGGCTAAGGCAAGGAAGGAGCAGAACCTGGCCAGGGAAATTAGGAGAGGGAACAAGGGGTTCTTTAGATACATTGGGGAAAAATGAAGGGTGAAGGGGCAGATTAGCAGGATTAAAACAGGAGAGAGATTGGCACAAGACCCGGGGGAGCAGGTTGAGGTACTAAATGAGTACTTCACCTCAGTTTTCACCAAGGAAAATGGGGGTGCTGCATCATACATGGGAGAAGACAGTAATACTGAGGGGGGGGACCCACCGATCAGCGAGTCTGGGGGAGGGGAGGCATCACTGGTGGGTGGGGGGCAAGCAGGGAGAAGAGGTAGCGGAGGTGGAAATCATGGCAGAGAGAGAGGGAAGCCCTCAGGTCCCTTAAGATGGAGAAAGCAGCTGGACCGGATAACTTACATCCCAGAGTGCTGAAGGAACTTGCGGATGTCCTGGCGAAACACCTGGCGGAGCTTTTCAACATCTCTCTGAGGACAGGGTGGGTGCCCCAGGACTGGAAGGTGGCACATATAGTGCTTATCCACAAGGGGGGATCAAGGGAGGTGGCAGGGAACTACAGGCCTGTCAGCCTGACATCGGTGGTGGGCAAGGTGATGGAGGGCATTGTCAAGAAGAGGCTGGGGGGGACCTGGAAAAGTCAGGGTGCCTGGACGATAGACAGCATGGATTCGTCTCGGGGAAATCGTGTCAGACAAACCTTGTGGAGTTCTATGACTGGGTGACAAGTGCCTTGGACCTGGGTAGACCAGTGGATGTCCTCTTTCTGGACTTCAGCAAGGCATTTGACTCTGTTCCTCACAAGGGCCTGTTGGATAAGCTGGGAGAAATGGGGGCCGGGAACCAGATGATCAGATTGATAGACAATTGGCTCCAGGACCGGACCCAGAGGGTCGTATTTGGTGGGATAGTCTCATCCCCAAGGAGGATCATTAGTGGGGTCCCACAGGGATCAGTCCTTGGGCCCCTCCTGCTCAACGCCAATGTCGCTGACATAAGGACAGGTATCAGGAGTGAGATGAGTCTCTTTGTGGATGACTCAAAACTGGGGGCGGTGGTGGATGGGGAGGAGGGGAGGGTGGCTCTACAGGGGGAACTGGATGGTCTAGAAAGTGGAAGCTGAGGTTCAATGCAGGGAAATGCAAGGTACTGCACCTGGGGGCTAGAAACCCGGGCCAAGTGTACACCCTGGGGGGGGGAATGCTACAAGTCTCGATGGCTGAGAGAGACCTGGGGGTGGTGGTGGATATCAAGATGAACAACTCAGAGACTTGCAGGAGGGCAGCAGCCAAGGCCAACAGGATACTGGGATGCATCGCTAGGGGGATCACCTCCAGAAGGAGGGAAGTGATACTCCCTCTGTATAACTGCTTGGTGAGGCCACACCTCGAGTACTGCATGCAGTTTTGGAGACCACACTTAAAGAGGGACATTAAACCCTGGAGAGGTCCAGAGGAGGGCAACCAAAATGATTTGGGGCTTGCGGGACAGGACCTATGGGGAGAGGCTCAAAGAGCTAAATATGTACACATTGGAAGAGAGAGGGGACTGAGGGACATGATAGAGGTCTTCAGGTACATGAAGGGGGTAAATAGGGGAGGAACAGTCAGGGTGCTTCGAAGGAAGGAGGAGGGGGCAACTAGAGGGCATGGGTGGAAGCTGGAGGGGAAGAATCAGGGGAGAAAGGAGGAGGTGCTACTTTACTGAGAGGGTGGTGGAACCATGGAATGCACTGCCCAGGAGGCTGGTGGAGGCAGAGGTGGTGGAGGGGTTAAAGAGGGGGGGACAGGTACAGGGGAAGGGTTCTGGAAGCAAAATCCAGTGCAGTGAGAATATCCGGATCTGGGAAAGGAGAAGCCAGAGAAGGCGAGGGGTGCAGCAAGGTCAGCTCCCAGGGTGGGGGCTGACCAAACGAGCAGACACGAAAGACCATTAGGCCTATTCTGCTGACATTTTAGTATGTTAGTATATAGTACTGAATGTGCACAGCTTTCACGACATGTTTTATTTGAATTATGGAAAGGCATACCCTGAGCAACAAACTCAAATGCTGCGATTACATACATGTAATATTTCTTTTGTTTTATTTTTGGATAAGTGATGTAATTTTCTTAAGATACTTTTCTTGTGACTTGCAAGAATTTTGTTATGTAATTTGTTTTGACTGTCTTCAATTGTTTTGTTCAATAAAATGTCCCCTACACTTTTTGACAAGTGCCATGGGATCGTTAACATCCACCTGAACTACCACCAATCCAGGGAGATGGGACCTCGGTTTAACCTCTCATCCAAAAGACAGCACCTCAGAATGCAGCACCCCCATCATGCTGCACTACAGTGTCAGTATTGGGATATTAACCCAAGTGCCAGATGTGGGAACTGAACCCACAGCCCTATGATCTCCCAGCCTCAGAGGCGAGTGTGCTACCCACTGAGTCACTGACACTGACAGTGGTGCCAGCAGTACTGTGTTGTGCTACCATATGCAAGAACCGGGTTCACTCTGCCAGCTATGAACAGGTGTCTGTAGTGTTCAGCTCTAACTAACATGATGTTCTTGCACTTCTGGGTTGGTGATTGAGACTTATAGTGGCACTGTCAGCCCCTTATGCCTCATTTTCTGTCTGTTGTAGAAAAACATTTATGATTGCTCGCCTTCTGTAGCATTTGCTAATATAGTTGATTGTTTCTTATCTGCTTCCTTTTTCTTAGTGCTATGAGGCCCCCAACTGGAGATCTCCTTTGTGTGATCACTCTCCCAAAAGTGAGACTAAGCCACTAGCTTCTTCACAGTTTGGACCAATCCCCCATCCCCCCACACTGGAGGCATGACTTACACCAGAAGGACCAGATTTAACCACACTGCTGCTGAAGTAGTAACAGGAGTTGCTAAAGAACCTCTGAAGGTCCCTAGAGTTATACGTGGGTGAGAAATACATTCATTTCAGAGGTCAAAATCTGGTAATCAAGAAGACTGCAATTCAGCCTATTCAAATAAACAGGCTGGTGCAGTGGAATTATGACAGTTTCTCTCTAGCCATTCATCAATACATTCTCGTCACTTCAGACATAGATGTAGACATAGAAATTAATCGCAGATTAGCAGGCTTGTCAGCACAGCAGTAGCGCTACTGCTTGCGAAGGTGGTAACCTGGGTTTGAGAATGAGCCTGGGGAGTCAGAGGGCCAGCCGGGGAGGGGGGGCTCGAGCATCTATGGGATTACTCGTCTTCTCCTGTGGGTAGATTGGGGGCAGGCTCGGTGCTTGACTGTCCTCTGGCAGTGGCTGGAGGTATGGCTAGCCAGAGTCTCGCTTGAGGGGAGGAAGCATGACAGATGTCGGCATAAGGCCTTGACATCACAGCACACGTCACACCTCCAGGGAACATAACTGGGGAAAAGAGTATGGCCCCAGCCAGCCACTGATAGTGGACCATTGCCTCACCCACTGGGCCTGCAGCTCCGAGGTTGGTCCAACAAAACATTGAAGGTATGAGGGTAGCTGCCCACCTCGTCTCCACCAGGAGGGTATAGCCAAGGCCCCATGGAGGACATCCATCTACTTTGTGAGGGTCAGGTATAAGTGTCAGTAGGCAGACTGAAGATTCTAGGGGCAAAAACAGGAAAAAAAAAGAAATTGACATCAGATAAGGACCACAAGGCCCACCCTGTCTGCCCATTTCGCCTACCTGCTGCAACACAGATCCTTCTTGATCTCTGGCTTTATTCTCTTTCCTATTGCTAGGGTTCCCCTATGCCTATCCCATGCATTTTCAATTCCCAGACTGAGCTGTCCCCCACCACCTCCACTGGGAGGCTGTTCCATGCATCCACCACCCTTCTGTGAAGAAATACTTCCTCACAGTACCCTTTAGTTTACCCCCCTCCAGCCTCATGTTACAATCCCTTGTTCTAGAACATCTCTTTTTCTGAAAGATGCTACCCTCCTGTACCTTATTTATGCCCTTGAGATTTTTGAAAGTCTCTATTATATCCTCCCCCTTTCTCTCTCCTCTCCTCTAGGGTATATATATTAAGGTCCTCCAGTCTCTTCTCATGTGACTTTTGGTGCAGACCTGCACCATTTTTGTTGCTCTTCTCTGAACTTCATCTACTGTGTCTATGTCCTTATGGAGATGCGGCCACCAGAACTGGACACAGTACTCCAGATGGGGTTTCACCAATGATTTGTACAGTGGCTTTACCATCTCCTTTCTTTTGCTGGTGATACCTCTCCCTATGCACTACAGTACCCCACTGGATCTCGCCACAGCTTTGGCACATTTTTTGATCACCTTTAGATCATTTGATTTTTATTTCCCCCAGATCTCTTTCCTGTTTGGTCACCATCATTATCCCCCACCCCATCCCACCCCACCCCGTTATGAAAGTGTAACCTCCCCTGCAAATGGGGGCTCCCAAAAGTCTTCCAGGAGCTTGCTTGAATGCTCCAAGCCTGGATGATGTTCAGCGTCTAAGCCGTTTATCTGTGAGTGCTTTTAGAGCTTCTGGTATTGTCTCCTAAAGAACTGTCTGCCTGCAGACATAATTAGTTTGGATGGGGCTCTGTGTGTTTCCCTGCTTGAGTCCCACTCGAGCTGCTGCCAGATTGCTCCATTTCTGCCATCACTAAGTGGGCAGAGTGAGCACTTTTCAAAGGTATAACTGTTTGCCAGACATCATTTAGAGTAATAACGAAAATACAGTTTGTCTAACCTGCTTTTCTTTGCAGTCAGAACTGTGTTTGCCTAGTCCCCCATTCTAGTTTTGAACTGCTGAACTGGACCAATCAGTGTGGGGGGACCTTTGAAATGGAGCCTGCTGCTGGCAAATCAGAACTTGGACTCTCATTGTGGAGCCAGCCACTTATGAACTATATGGCCAATGCTTCTGGGAATTGTAGTTTGGACTTTGGCGCCTTTTTTCCACCAACAGGGGGAGTTTACTGTGAGTGACAGCCAAACCAGCCAACTGAACTGGGAGGAACTCAAAGGAAATGCCCGGCTCTGTCTACTGGAAAGTTCAGATGAGTTGTGACTGTGAAGAGGGAAGGAGCTCCGTGCTCCTGCGCTGTTGAGTTTTCACACGGGAAGCTCGTGTGGGGCCCTGAAGTTCAGCCTACAACTGTTTGTGAGTGCCAGTGTGGACTGAATCAGAGTTGTAAGGAGAAAGAAGCACCAGAAGTGAGGAAACCAGGCTCACCCTGTAGAAGACTGGAGAAATTGCTGAATCGCACTCGGTCTGTCAGGAACTGAATCTGCTGTGTGTTCTCCCGGGTATTGTGCAGTAATTGCGATCGGGATAGAGAAGCAGCCTGCCTGGTATAGTACTTTCCTTTTACATATAAATGTGTGTAGTGCTTGTGGGGAATCGCATTTCAAATCCCCTGTACAGTGAATTGAGTGCCTGAAGCTGGAAGTAAACCGCAGCTTAATCCAGACTACATCCATTTGCTCTGAACTGCCGTGGGGTCCAGTCACAAGGACCTTGTCCACATGGTCTGCTCCTCCTGGTAATCCAGGACAATCTGCCTTCCATTCAGTTTCAGCATTGAATTTGTGAGTACAAATCAGGGTAGCTCCCTGCCATCATCTAATTGCAAGTGTTCCATCTGATTACTTTTCTTTTCTTTCTTCACGAACTGAGCCTACTGGCTCCGGATTACAAAGTAGGTATTGTGCATGCATTTTCCATCCTCAGGGCCCCAACCAGCTGCACCAAATAGGCTAGCCTCTTATTGCCTAAGTACCCAGTAAGAGTGACATTTGGGACATTTGGGACTCTGAAATATGTGCACAGTACTGTGATTATTAATGTGACTGAATCGATCAACCTGATTTCCCCCTGCCCTTGTTACTATCCCCTAAATAAATCAGATTTGGTTGTTTAGCAAAGTTACACTGCTTGAACTGTGTGTCTATGTTGAATTACTGTACAGTGGTTATTGTATAACTGCATCTTACTTTACAGGGGGTCCCCAGAGTCAAGCTGATTGAACCAATCCTGGTGGTAAGTGTATATTGCAAGGGTACTGTGATTGATTTGTGTGGGTCACTAGTGGGAAGAAAGGGGGGTTGCAGTGACCCAGAGGGCTGTGACCAAGTCATATCAGACTGTCTTAACCCTGACCTCTGGGTGGAGGCACCCGCCATCAGATCCAGGCCCCTCAATCTGTTAGTGACAAATCAGGCAGGGGTAGTAGCCCTTGGGATAGCACCCCTTGGGGTTACATTAGCCTTCCCTGGGTTCCTGTTCCCCACATGCATGATGTTGCACTTCTTTGCATTGAATCTTAGTTGCCACACTCTTGACAATTCCTCTAGTTTGCCTAGGTCCCTCCTCATTTTTTCCACCCTTCCCAGAGTGTCTACCCTGTTGCAGATCTAAGTGCCATCTACAAAGAGGCATACCTTTCCTTCCAGCCCCTTTGCAATGTCACTTATGAAGACAAATATTGGGATGGTTAAGTAACTTGCTGAGTCACACAGTGTACAGGTGGATGTTGTGGGAATCAAACCCAGGTCTCCTGGATTTACCAAGCTCATTCCCAGCTCATTACTCTAACCACTGGACTATATTGAAGGCTTTGTCTGGACATCCCTTGTCTTTCTGCACAAATGGTGGAAAACTCTTCCTTCATCAATTGCAGGGGTTGAGTGGACTCTGAAATAATTCCTGTGTGTTGCATGATTTAGCAACATGTTTACTTGCAAGGCAGGACTCTTTGCAAACCTCACCCTCAAATGTGTTAAAGTTAGAGCTCTGCAGGGTCTGTGCTTGAGCTCCATAGTTGCATACTTTGGCTGGCTAGGGACCAGCAGCATCACATGACTCAGGCACTAATATCCTGGGGCAGGAGAATGAAGGCTGCATTATATCCCCCCATTTAATGGCAGATAAAGGAGCAAGATTGGAATATATGTGAAGGCAGACACTTATCTGCCCTCCTGTCTACAGGAAGGGTGCAGCCAGGGTGACTCCAAACTTTCAGGGAGGAATAATGGGGAAAAGAAAGTAATAATAAAAATAAATTGGAGTTGTACTCTTCATGCAGATTGTGGAGACTTGGGAAGGCTGGGCAGGAATAAAGACAACTATCTGCTGCTTGTGTGCCTCCTGCTTCTAGATTGGGAGCAGAACTGGATGCTATTGGTGACCATACAATGTCCTGCACTCCTACTCAGGAATGCAAAAGGCATGGGTATTGTGGAATTAATGAAGAGGAGGTGGGAGCTTTTTTATAGGTGAAAAGTGGGGATGGCTCTTTAAGGAATGATGTTCTCCAATTGCTGATGCACCAATGGCATGCCCAGTTATGTATTCAGTGCCTAATCATGCTAGCAAATAAGTTAAAGGAGTACTACAATCAGAATTTACAAAAACATACTGTATATTGTATAGGGCTGGGAAGACTGTTCTACAGGAGATCCAGATCCCTGGATTGAACCCACAATCCACAGACCTGGATAAATATGGACTTTGCCACAGAAGTCCAGTTCTGGGTCCATGGAAGTGCCATTTGTGCCATTTTGTATATTGTTGCCATGGGGATGCAGTCGGAGAGCTCTCTCCATGTACAGTACAGGTGGTCGGTGGCATCCAATCGGGCAACAGATGGTCACATGATGCACTCATGATATATAACCATGCTGAGTGTGCAACATGGCCCAGAGGGTTAGAGGACGGTCAGAGGAGCACCTCACTCACTCACCGCAGCAGAGAGTTGCCAGAAGAAGTTGTCAAAAAGAAAAACATATATAAATAAATATATATTTCTGGAGGGGAAGGAAGAGAAACTAGAAGAGAGAAAGGAGACTTACTAGGGCAAGGGGGAGAGAAACTGATCATTGGGGGAGGGTGACGGATTGGGACTGGTAAAAGGAGGAATCCAGAGGGACTGGGGAGATAGTGGTGGCCTGGGTGGCTGCTGGGGGAGGCAAAAGGCAGGCAGTGTGGCAGTATGACTGTGTACATGAGCAAGGGTAGGCTGGCAAAATCTTTGACTTATGCCATTGTAGAACATCCAGAGGAGAAAGGGAGAGACTACTGGAGGCCCAAGATAAATTTTAAAGTTACAGAAAATCCCAGATGAAAGTTTTTTCTTTTCTTGGCCTCAGAAAGTGTGGCTGTGTACATGAGCAAGGGCAGGCTGGCACAATCTTTGACTTGTGCCACTCCAGATCTAGAGAAGAGAGAGAGGGAGAGACTACTGGGGGCTCAAGATAATTTTTATAGTTACAGAAAATCCCAAATATTTTTTTTTCCTGGCTTCAGTGTGGCTGTGTGTACAGGGCAAGGGCAGCAGGCTGACAAAATAAATTTTTGACTTGTGTCATCCAGGGGTGGAGAGAGAAAGGAGAGAGAGAGAGAGAGAGACTGCAGGGGGGGCCCACAAAAAACTTTACAGTCCCAGAAATCTCAAATAATTTTTTTTCCTGGCTTTTCAGTATGGCTGTGTGTACAGGGCAAGGAGAGAAGGCTGGCAAAATAAATCTTTGACTTGTGCCATCCAATCACAAATCACACTCACTTAATGTTCATTCATAATTTCATCCAGAGAGGAAAGAGAGAGACTGCAGGGGGGCCCACAAGAAATGTAACAGTCCCAGAAGTCCCAAATTAAAAAAGTTTCCTCGCTTCAGTATGGCTGTGTGTACAGGGCAAGGGCAGCAGGCTGGCAAAATAAATCTTTGACTTGTGCCATCCAGAGTTGAGAGAAGGAGACTGCAAAGGGGCCCATGAGACCATTGTCAAAATCCCAAATAAAATTTTTTTTCCTGGCTTCAGTGTGGCCGTGTGTACTGGGCAAGGGCAGCAGACTGGCAAAATAAATGTTTGACTTGTGCTGTCCAGAAGGGAGTGAGAAAGAGAGAGAGAGAGAGCGACTGCAGAAAGGCCCATGAGAAATTTAATAGTCCCTGATACCCCAAATAAAAATTTTTTCCTGGTTTGAGTGTAGCTGTGTGTACATGGCAAGGGCAGCATGCTAGCAAAATAAATCTTTGACTTGTGCCATGTAATCATGAATCATGATCACTTGTTAGCATTCATTCACAATTTCATGTATTAAAAAATATATTGTTCAAACAACATACAGTACAAGTTGATGCATCAGTGCTGCTGGCTGTGGGTGTCCCAGGGTATAATCTGACTTTGTGACTCATAGCAGGCTGTTTACACTACAACACAAGTAAAGTAGAACTACTGTACACACACGTGTCATCATCATTAGCATCACTCATTCTCCATTATTCCTCCTTATTATCATTAGTTTTATAGTATATCGCATTACATTGCGTATAAGCATTAATAGTAGCCTGTGATGTTGGAGCCTGAAGTAAGGTGCTGTCTGAAATGGTGATGCATTATGGGCAAAAGCCTGAATGGTGATGGGGAGGGTAGAGCGACCAGATGTGGTGGGGTGGGTGAATGCAGTGACAGGTTGTCGCTATATGTACACGCATGCAGGAGGTGAGTGAGCATGGCGAGCGTGGGCTGGAAGATGGTGGAGGGAATGTAGGGGGTGGCACTGCAGTGGGCTGCTGAGCTGTGCCGTGGTGTCAGTGGTTGGCCTGTGGTTGCAGTGGAGAAGGTACTGAGTTTGGGTCTGGGCGCTGGTGCAATTTTATTGCACCCGGCCAAAATTAAATTTTTTTTGCTTTTGCCCTCTCCCCGGCATGCACCCCCCTGGAGTTGAGAATCCATTAGTAGGAGGGTGCAGGGGGTGAAGCTCTCAATATGGGGGGTGTGTGGGAGTGGCACAGCCCCCCCACAGAAAGCAATAAACCTAAGTCCCCAGTGCCATTCTTCCATGTGCCGAGGATGTCAGAGTGGTGAAAATGTTTTCACTGCTCTGATGTCGCGATAATGCAGCTCACCATTTGGCAGTCACTGTTATCACATAGAACCAGCATTAACCAAACCCCAGTGTGGGACTTTGCTGTGTGCGGCTATGCACCCAGATGTCTCTGCATCTTCAATTCAAATTCTGAGGCACACTTAACAGTTGCTGAATTTGCTCACTTAACAGTAACTAACTGTACTGTAGGAGTCAGGTAATCATGGAAGGAAATGGTAGTAGACTGCTATGCTGTCAGTGTGCTTTGTACAGACATGAGCCAAGACAGTCAATTTGTCCCTGACCTGTTGGTGGGAGTCATCAGAAGGCCATCACGTTAGTTAGAGGGATCCTTTTTTATAGGTTAGAACACTAAGAAAAAATGTATCAAAGTGTTGATGAGGTGCATTCTATTTCTCAGGTAGGCAGTGGCACTGCAAAAGACAGCCATCAGCCTGAAAAGAGAAAACAAAATCAGACTCCAAAAAGTGATTTTTTCACATCTAAGGTTTAATCTTCTGAGCGATTGCTTGAATCCAAAAAAAGGTTAATGTCTCTGATCATCAGCCCCAAGTAAAAAAAAAAGTTATTGTAGTTAAAAAAAACTAAAGGCTTGGTGGGTACCATCCACAGAGGCACCCAACACTATGGAACAATTGCATACTATGCTACTGCCAGTCCCTCACTCTCATCCAATCCTTCTGTGGTTGAACCCGATGAGTGTAATAATAAAGATGAAGAGAATGATCAGGCAGCACAAGGTTTACTGGAGGGGATGGAAATTGCAGATGAGAAAGAAGCAGGCAGAAATGTCTCTGATCATCAGTCCCAAGTAAAAAAAAAAGTTATGTAGTTAAAAAAAACTAAAGGCTTGGTGGGTAACACCCACAGAGGCACCTAACAGTATGGAACAATTGCATACTATGCTACTGCCAGTCCCTCACTGTCATCCAATCTTTCTGAGGTTGAACCCGACTAGTGTAATAATAAAGATGAAGAGAATGATCAGGTAGCACAAGGTTTACTAGAGGGGATGGAAATTGCAGATGAAAAAGAAACAGGCAGAAATGTTTTGGTCATGGAGGGAGGCAGTGGGAATAAATCACAAGAGGAAGAGGCCCAAGAAAAATCCAGGGAGGAAACCCTGAAAAGGTGACCGAGGTGCAGTGCCTTCCTGGGAAAAAAAACTAAAACAAATCATCTTTTATTTGCTCATACTTCTCCATTAGTGCGTTCAATGAGTTGGTAGCAACATGTGCTATTTGTAAACAGCCAATCAGCAGGGGTTAAAAGAAACAAGCATTTAGAAATTTAGCACTGAAAAGGCACCTAGACAGATGTCATAACATTACTGAGAACTACAGTTGTGAATCTTGAAAGGAAAGCGACAGTGATAACTCACTATGCTCAGGGGTAACTCCCATAGATAAAAGCAGTGGCAGCCCCCGCAGCACTATTGAAACACCTCAGACATCATTTTCTCCCATTCAAAGGACTCATCCTACTGTTACTGAAAGTGATCATGTGTTCACAAGCCCTCCTTCTTCAAGGAGACAGCTTACCATCTCAGAAACATATGAGCATAAAGCCAAATATGCCTCGACTCACCCGGTTGCTGTTACAATAACTCAAAAAATTTCAGAAATGATAGCTGTTAATTTGCTACCATATAACATGGTTGAACATATAGGATTCAGATGGCTGCTTGAGTATCTCAAACCTCGATATAGTATACCATCACAGAAATACTTCTCAACAGGGATTTCAGATCTTTACGATGTTGTATGTAAAAAATGAAGACACAACTTGTGCAATGCTGTTAGGAGGGTGGTGCATTTCACAACAGATATCTGGTCATGTTGTCAGCCTGAATCCTTCATGTCTGTTATGGCACATTGTGCATGTGTTGATAATTCATGTGGGGCTGGGGACAGTGAAGCATCGCAATTTACTGTTCTCAGAATGTTTTATTTTCCATCTGAACATACTTCATACAGCATCAGTGAAGAGCTCCAAAAACCAATACAGCAATAGCAAACTTCACAGGAACTGTCAGTTGACTTTATAGTTGCAGATAATGAATCCAAAATAAAGAAGACTTGGAGGACGGGGGCTTCATTCACATCCACTGCTTTGCCATTGCTTAAATCTAATAGTTCACAGTTTTCTTGATGATGACACGGAGATTAAGGCTCTTGTTAGCACTGCTAAAAGAATATGCACTCATTTCAGTCACTCAAGCAAATCCCATCACTTGTCTGACAAAATACAGCAGGAGCACAGTTTACCTTTGTACAGACTGATCCAAGACATTTCTGCTCGATGGAATTCAACCTTTTATATGTTTCAAAGGCTGCTGGAACAAAAAGAAAGCTGTCAGGCAATACACCTTGGAAAATAAAATTGGTGATGCAGACATCTATATTATTCCATCACAGTGGGCCATGCTGGAGTTTCTAATTTTCCTGCTCCAGTCATTTGAGGAAATCACCAGGGAGGTTAGTGCAAACACAGAAACTCTCAGCGAGGTGATACCTCTAATAAAAAATTTAAAATTCAGATTGAATCTGATTAGGGAAAAGTTAAGAGAAGGAAGACAGATTCATGATCACACAGGCTGCCAGTGGTGCTGCTGACACATGCAGGTTGCCCCCCAGTATATAACAAGATCTAACAAGATGTATGACCAAAAAAGTTGAAGAAGATGGCAAACTATGTAAAATGCCTCATTCCAAGTAAAGCAACAATCTTGGACCCATGATACATATCTAAGCAACTATTGAGTGAGGATGATGGCACTTGTTTCAAGATAAACGAACAAGAAATAATTGAAGAGGTTTGTGCTGTCATGGAATAGAGTACAACAGCAGCACCACATTCAGAATGTTCTTCACAACACAGCATAGCATCACGTAGCCCATCCTTTGCTGTTGTGACATTTTCTCCCTCTTCCTGCTCAGCCACTGCAGTTGAATCTTCTTCTTCACCACCAGCCAAACATAGCACTGTCCCACAGTCACTTGGTTCAGTTTCATGTCTCTAGAGTCACTTAGAAGATGTAATTGTAACATCTTCTTCATCTGCCTCTTGTAACAGAGCCTCAGCACAGACCATTTTTGAAATGTACCTGGCAGAGCCCAATACCAACTGGAATGATGATCCTTTGCAATACTTGAAATTCAAAAAAAATATGTGGCCTACTTTAGTAAACATTGCAATGAAGTACATGAATTGCCTTCTGACTAGCATCTGTTCAGAGCGATTGTTTAGTTCAGCTGGTAACATCATTACTGACACATGACCCTGTTTGACACCAGAAAATGCTGAGCACCTCACATTTCTCAAAGTCAACATTCCTCACTTTAATTTCAAATATGATACCTGAATAAAACATTCACTAACTGCTCTGAGCAGGGCCTATCCACAAAACACTTTCAATAATTTGTGCCTGTGGTGAAATTATTTTGTGAATAGGGTCTACTACATGAGGTAGGATGGACTTTCTACATTTATAATAATTGTTTTGTATGTGTAAGGGTTAATGATCAGCTGGCAGTATAGCCTACAGGTTAAAGCAATCCTAAAGATGGATTATTGCTACTAAACAGTTTGAAATGTAAAGGTGATAACTTACTAGTTTCAATGCACATACAAAACAATTATTATACATGTAGAAAGTGTTGTAATAACACCTTAAAACACACTTAATAAAACAGGTGATTTCCTATTTAACATGCAGTAAATGGAGGGCCATGTTCCTCTGCTACATCATTTCCTGTTTGGGGCCTAAACATATGGCTTCCCCACAGCCCTTAATTACAGGCAGATTTACATATGAATAACTCTGGACTGCAAAGACTCACACATAAATATAATGACTCAGTCAAATTAGCTTTTTATGGACTTTGGAACATTAAGGAACCCTGTTGATGACAGTTACCCTTTAAAGGGAAACACTGGAAAAGGAACAGCTTTACCCAAGCACTACAAAAATTCCTGATTAGTGCTTTCAGACAGTAATTTTTTTTTAAATACTCTAATTGATTTTTTAGTGATTTAAACAGTGGCCTTCAACTTTCACTTTCTATTGTTGGAAGCCACCATTTCATGAGTAGCAGAGAGCTTCCTGAGCTCACTTTATGCAAATATGTTCTGCCAACCAATAGCTGAGGTCAAACAGGCATATTAGCATACAGTGAGCTCAGGAAGCTCACTGCTGCTCATGAAATGGCTGCTGCCAGCAACAGGAAGTGGAAGTTATGGGTAACTGTTCTAAATCAGTAAATAAAGTTGTTACTGTCTGAAAGCACTAACTGAGAGTTTCTGTAGTGTCTGAGGAAAGCTGTGTCTTTTCCATTGTTTCCCTTTAAGGATTCAGCCTGTTAATCAGATTCTGTAGAAGTAGTTGTAGTACTAGAAAATATTACCACCTCTTGAACCAGATAGTGTGCCATACACCACAGTGCACTGGGGCATGCAAAGCTGTTGCATCATTGACATGGGTAGGGCAGATGGGCTCTCTTAGTGCTGCTCAAGTGATCATTTATATCCATTTCTTTGACCTGTTCAACTCTGACTGGAACATCCATCAAAATAATACACACACAACACTATTAATAAAAAAAAAAAACTTAGCTGCCTGGCAGTGCCTGCAGTGCTTGGTGGTGCTATGATATAGGTATTTGCATCTGTCTGTCTATTTCTCTCTCTCTCTCCATCTCTCTCTGTCTCTCCTAGCACACTCATGCCATGGACCCGAGCAGGATATGCCACCATTATAGGCCAGCCATGAAGGTGCCAATCATGAGTGATTGTTTTTTTATTTAGCAGTTTTACATTATTTTTTATACAAATAATCTATTAAATTATTTCCTTTGGGCCTCTGTGTCAAATTTGACCAACTTTGGCCACTTTTATGCACTTTTTCGCTTTTCAAATATTTGGCAATAAATCAGGACAAATTAGAACAAATCAGAACTTCACTGTGTTCCAGTTCTTATTTAATAAGGGTCAGAACCTCAGCAAGTTTTCCCAGCCCTAATGTTGTGCAGAGTGTTTTGCTTTGTGTGTGTAGTCCTAGTGTGTCCTTCACTTTGCTTGGAATTAGATTTTCCTAAAAACAGTATGCCTGCTAGTTTTATGGCTGATGGATCTCTATGCTCACATTTTTTATTGTTCATAGGTATCATAGGCATCACAGAGCCACAAAGACCAAAAAGGTCCATGACAGCTTGCCAAGAGGGTTAACTATAGCCCAAGATTTCAGACAACACTAGGTGGCTATTTAATCTCCTTTTAAATTCTGCCATGGTCTTGCTAGCCACTACCTTGAGTGGTAGCTCATTCCATATTTTTGTAACCCTTACATTAAACCAAGATTTCCATTTTATGTTGATTGCGCGCATGCGCAAGAAATATATTGTGGCAGCTTTCTCCAGAAGCAGATTGTGGAGGCATGGCACTGTTGTGGGCAATGCCCCCACAGCTTTTAAAGGCTGGGAACGCTTCCCCCAATGCCGTGGCACACTGCTGCTGACACTAGTTCAGCCAGCATGCCACAACCTTGTAAAAATTTAGCTGCTGCAATCAGGGCCCGCGTTGTCATTGCAGCATCAGCCATTCACAGCAATGAGAGAGTGACCCGTCATTGCAGGGCGGAACCTTGAAACACTGATATTGTTTGTGAACATGGCAGTGTCTTGCTGCCATGTTCACAAACAATATTAAACCCCCCGCGGAGGAGGGTGCCAATCCCCCTCGGCAGCATGTGACCCCCCCACCATGTTTGTTTGCTGATGGGGACCCCAATACCCGTTGGTTTCAGTGGCCCAAGGTTTATATTGCTGACAGGGGAGCCCACTGCCTGTCGACACTGTGTAACCTCCCTGCTTTTGTTGTCTGCAGATGGGGTGCCCATTCCCCGTTGGCATAATGTAAACTCCCCCTTTTGTTGTGTGCCGACAGCAGTGCCCAATCCCCATCGGCTAAAGCTGCCCCCCCAAAAAAAGACTCCACTGGCATGCTGGGAGCCCACCCTAGTGTGCCACATGCCCCTGTAAATTCAAAAATAGTCCCACAATGTCTTTTTTTTTTTAACCCGTAAAAAACTAAACGGTCCCTTGGCGGTCTCCCTGCCCCCTTCCACAACCCGCGCTTGCCTACTGTGTACCCTGCCTCCCCACATCCCCTCACCCCATGCTTAACTTTGGAGTCCAGCGCGATGATCTTTGGTGGACCGGGAACACGTCTGCACTCTTCAAAGCTGACCGCGAACTGAGGAAATGCAGGTAAGCTATATCACGGAATAAATAGGGTTTTTTCAACTTTGATGCATATCTAAGGCATTGTTTTGGAATTTTGGCACCAAATTTTCAACATGGGGTTTTTAAGACCCCTTCTCATGAATTCTGGCACTGTCATGGCATTATTCGGACCCAAAAGGTGATTTTGCGGTCACTGTGTAGAATCCTCTTTTGGGACCAAGTAACAAAATGACAGTGCCATTGTTCATGAGGTGGGCTCTCAAAAAGCCTAGTCTGCAAATTTGGTGCAAAAAATCCCCAAAATGATTGTTTTACAAGCGTGCATTGTGCAGTTGCTACGCACGCTCGTAACTTTGTGAATTTACAATATTTGCATGCCAGAATTTTAACATTATCATTTTTTCTGACCTCCTTGTGAACAGTACAGCTGGCATTTTCCACATCCTGGCCAAAATGTGTTTTTGCACTTCCGGTGCAGAATAGCGCAGTCGGTGTGGGAAATCAGTGTTCAGGACAGATAAAGAAAATGACAGTGACACTGTTCATGAGCAGAGGTCCTAAAATGCCTATGTTGAAAATTTGGTGATGATACTCCATAAAATGACTGTGTTATTAGTGTACATTGCGCAGTTTGCATGCACGCTCGTAACTTCATGAATTAATAATATTTTCACTCCAGATTATCAACATTGACATTCTTCTGCACCTCCTTATGAACAGTACAGCTGTCATTTTTCACATGCTAGCCAAAATGTGTTTTCGCAGTTCCAGCACAGAATAGCGTGGTCGCTGTGGGAAATCCATGTTCGGGACACATTATGAAAATGATAGTGTTGAAAATTTGGTGACGAAAGTCCATAAAATGAGTGTCTTATGAATGTGCATTGTGCAGTTTCCTCGCATGCTCATTCATACCTTGGCAACTTTGCAATATTTTCACTCCAGATTTTCAGCATTGCCATTTTGCCACACCTCCTTATGAACAGTGCAGCTGTCATTTTTCACATCCTGGCCGAAATGTGTTTTTGCTCTTCTGGCGCACAATAGTACGTCCGCTGTGGAAAATTAGTGTTCAGGACATATTAAGAAAATCACACTGACACTGTTCATGAGCAGATGTCCTAAAATGCCTATGTTGACAATTTTATGATGACACTCCATAAAATGACTGTGTTATGAGCGTGTGTTGTGCAGGTTCCACATACCCCTGTAAGTTTGCAAATTAGTAATATTTTCAAGCCAGATTTTCAACACTGGCATTTGTTCACAGCTCCTTATGAACAGTACAGCTGTCATTTTTCACATCCTGTCCGAAATGTGTTTCCGTGCTTCCGGCGCAGAATATCGCGGTCACTGTCGGAAATCAGTGTTTTGAACAGATTAAGATTGAGCGACTGAGGGGGGGAGTGGCCGAGCTCAACTGAGCTCTGTCGGGACTGCTGTGGATTTCTTTGTGGGCAGGAAAAGGCGACAATGCAGGCAGGAGCCCAGTACAAGAGGGCAACCTGCAGTGCCTAGAGACACAGAACGAGCGAGTGAGGGAAGGGGAGTGAGTGAGCTCAACTGAGCTCTGTCAGGACTGCCGCAGATTTCTTTGTTGGCAGGAAAAGGCAGCAATGCATGCAGGGTCTAAGTACAAAAGGGAAGCCTGCAGCGTTGGGAGAAACAGAACAAGATGGTGACAGAAGCAGGAGCCCAGTACAAAAGAGTAGCCTGCAGTGCCAGGAAAAACAGAATGAGGAAGTGAGACAGGGGGAGTGAGCGACCTCAAGGGAGCTCTATCGGGACAGCTGTGGATTTCTTTGTGGGCAGGAAAAGGTGCAAATGCAGGCAGGAGCCAGTACAAAAGGGCAGCCTGCAGAGCCGGGAGAAACAGAATGAGCGAGTGAGAGAGGGGGAGTGAGCAAGCTCAATGAAGGTGTATCATGATTGCTGCGGATTTCTTTGTGGGCAGGAAAAGGTGGCAATACAGGAAGGAGCCCAGTACAAAAGGCCAGCCTGCAGCACCGGCAGAAACGGAATGAGCAAGTGAGAGAGGGGGTGTGAGCTAGCTCAACGGAGCTGTGTTGGGACTGCTGCAGATGTCTTTGTGGGCAGAAAAAGCCACCAACGCAGGCAGGAACCCAGTACAAAAGGGCAGCCTGCAGCAGCGGGAGACACAGAATAAGCGAGTGAGGGAGGGGGAGTGAGTGAGCTCAACAGAGCTCTGTTGGGACTGCTGCGGATTTCTTTGTGGGAAGAAAAAGGCAGCAATGCACACGGGGCCCAGTACAAAAGGGCAGCCTGCAGCGGTGGGAGAAACAGAATGAACAAGTGAGAGGGAGAGTGAGTAAGTGAGCTCAATGGAGCTCTATCAAGACTACTACAGACTTCTTTGTGGGCAGAAAAGAGGCGGCAACCCAGGCAGGAGCCCAGTACAAGGGCAGCCTGCAGCAGCGGGAGACACAGAACTAGCGAGTGAGGGAGGGAATGAGTGAGCTCAACAGAGCTCTGTTGTGACTGCTGTGGATTTCTTTGTGGGCAGAAAAAGTGCCAACAGAGGCAGGAGACCACTACAAAATGGCAGCCTGCAGTGCCAGGAGAAACAGAATGAGCAAGTGAGACAGGCAGGTGAGCGACCTCAACAGAGCTCTGTCGGGACAGCTGCGGATTTCTTTGTGGGCATAAAAAGGTGCCAATGCAGGCAGAAGCCCAGTACAAAAGGGCAGCCTGCAGTGCCAGGAGAAACACAATGAGCGAGTGAGAGAGGGGGAGTGAGCAAGCTCAACAGACCTCTATCGTGACTGCTGCAGATTGTTTTGTGGGCAGAAAAAGGTGGCAACACAGGCAGGAGCTCAGTACAAAAGGTCATCCTGCAGTGCTGGCAGAAAAGGAACGAGCGAGAGAGGGGGAGTGAGCTAGCTCAACGGACCTGTGTCAGGACTGCTGCAGATTTCTTTGTGGCAGAAAATGCCACCAACAGAGGCCGCAGCCCAGTACAGAAGGGCAGCCTGCAGCCCCAACAGAAACAGAATGAGTGAGTGAGTGAGGAGGAGTGACCCACCTCAACAGAGCTCTGTTGGAACAGCTGCAGATTTCTTTGTGGGCAGAAAAACATGCCAATGCAGGCAGGAGCCCAGTACAAAAGAGTAGTCTGCAGCACCGTGAGAAACAGAACAAGCGAGTGACACATGGGCAGTGAGCGAGCTCAATAGACCAACACAATCAACATTCGGCATTGACAAATGCTTTTTTTGTATGATATGGAGCACCCTTTAATTGAACAGAATGTGCCCTAGTGTTATAAACCTGTGTCCGCAATTCTGTACCTATTGCATCCACAATTCGTCATCAAACAATGCCGTATATACTAGGCACATATTGCCCCTGAGTCTGCAACACTCCAGGGAGTAGAGTCCCAGAGACTGAAGCCTGTTGATAGCTCAGCCCATCTAATCCATTGATGTGTTTAGGAGCTCTTCTCTGTACTTGCTCCAGTGCCCCGGATTCAGTCTTACCCCCTGGTGACCAAAACTAGGCACAGTACTCCAAGTGAGGGCGAACAAATGCTGTATAAAGTGGTATCATAACCTGTCTGTCCCTGCATTTGATATGCTTTTTAATGCAGTACATCAGACTGCTTGCTTTTTTAATTACTTGATTGTAGTGTGATTTAAAACCCAGGTCATCGCTGATATGTATACCCAGGTCCTTCTCATCCAGTACTGACTGAAGCTCAACACCATTTAATATATACTTATGCTGGCCATTATTTTTACCCATGTGCATTACATTGCACTTATCTATATTCTTCATATTCTTACAATGCCTCCTGTTCCACATGACAGTGATCCATCTGAGACATTAGATTCAGCCAGTACTGGTTTAGAGTCAGTTTTACAGCAGTAGAGTTGTGATTTTACGTAACTTTCCTTATCCAGTAAGCACTAATAAAGGCACCATTTACAGTTTTGCTAGCATCTAAGGGAGACTGAGTGAGTTATTCTGTAAGAAAACTGTAAGAAGTCATTCACATATTTGGGCTGTCTTGTACAATATGCCCTGCAAGCCCACTGGTCCACACTGGGGACCAATAGGCTTACAGCCCATACTGTACCTGTCATTCAGCGGGCAGCCAGGTGGTATGTGGGCGGTTACGCCACCCGCCGATGACAGGGTAGTGGAATGGGCAAGGTTCTGTGTGGGTGGAGGTGGGGGTGCCACTGGATCACCAGGGGTATTTTGACAGAGGTGTACCATGATCATGGTGACGGGTGGGGGAAGGACCACTAGACCATCAGGGATGGTCTTCTTTTAAATTTATCGGGGAATCAAGGTATCGGGAGGGAGGGGGGACCACTTGACCACCAGGGAAGGTCTTCTTCTTCTACATTTATCATGGAATCGACGTATCAGAATAGGGGGAGGAACCACTAGACTACCAGGGGCTGTTATGTTGTAAATCTACCGCGATCGCGGCTATGGGGCGGGGATGCCCCAGGATCCCCACTGCACACATCATGCTGTGCAGGGTGCCAGGTGCAAATCGCCGGGCTGCCCTGAGCAAGGCACACAAATGGGGCAATAATCACATGCAAATGGCCCCATTTGTGCCTTGCATATATTATGGCCTCATTTGCATGCCCCCCACTAAATATCACAGGTGATGCGCCTAGCGCAACTGCACTTACGCTGGCACATCCCTGCACTCTCTATCTGTGGCTTACACCAGAGCAGTGCCACTGAACCATGCGCAGTGCATGCCATATTCAACGGTACTGTGCCATGGTGCATCACCATTGAATATCACCTGGTCCTGGCCCCAGCGCATCCCAGTTACACTGTGCCCAGGCTTGCGCCACTGCCGGCACAGTCTGAATATCTGGGCCCATATGTTACAGAGTGTAGCAAGGATGAGAGCTTGGGGAGTGTGTAGTCTATGTATGGCAAGATACTTATAACAGAATCATGGTGGCATTAAAAATACAAAATTACAGAGTTGATGCCCACATGGCTGGGGGATTAGGCCCATATCTGTCCTGCGCCTGGCTCGTGAATGCCACATGGGATCCACAGGACTCCACTCCATAGCATTGACGTGTATTGATACCAATGTGCCCACTTTGTGCAGTGTGTTGGCATCATGCATAGGGCCCAATATGCAGCCATCAGCATAACAGGACACCCTGAAGTACATTTTCTTCAGCAAATCAGCATAAAAATTTTTTTAAAGCTACATTTAACAAAAATCTTTAATTTAGTGTTATGACATCACAGGTTTCCATACAGAGTCTGAGATAAACAGATGCCCAGGTGATTTATTTATTTATTTATTCAATTTTGTTGACCAGGTAGGCCCACTGGGACCCAAGGATCCCTTTTTCAGGGGCGACCTGGAGTTAGTTACATATAAGCATAAGACAGTGCAGACAGTAAGCAGAGATCATACAAAAAATACCTACATAGGTAGACAATTTAAGTCAGACAGGACAAGATACATAAGGACTAGACAATTTAAGGAGTAATTTAGTACAAGGCAGTCACTACAAAGCAATTGTAAGAGAACACATTTTTGAAGCACTTCAGTGGGGTAGAACCCCACATAAGTAATTCAGAGCAGTTAGAAGTAACTATTGTTACTGCATCACTCTTCTTCCACCCAGCCTCATTTTCAGACACAGGTGCACTTTCTACTATTTAACAGGTGACCTTGGAGCCCAGTGTGGCAAGAGCCCAGTGAGTTGGCTAATTTCAGGACAACAGGGAGCTCATTCCAGAGCAGGGGTGAAGAGTGAGCGAAGGATCTGCTACCGGCAGTTGTCCTTGCCCTGGGTACCACCAGTAAATATCTGCTGGAGGTCCTGAACACCCTGCCATTCCTTTGGGGTTTAAGGAGGCAGGCAAGACTCCTGGATGGAGTGTCATGCAGTAGTTTGAAAGCATGGCACACGACTTGGTATTGGAGCTGATGGTCGAGTGAAGGCCATTTTAGGGAGGCTTGTACATCACAGTGATGCCTTCTTGGGTAGGACTTGGCTGTGAAGCGGGTGATCTTATTATATAGTGCCTGCATGCTGTTGAACTCCTGTTTTGGCACTGAGTGCAGGATAGGAGCGGCATATGTAAAGTTGGGGAGTAGTACACTGTTGGCTATAGTTGTCCTTGTTTCCAGAAGTATTTGCAGACACAGTCTGTATAGAAGCCCCAGTTTCTGATGGGTTGACATGATGAGCATATCCACATGGGGCTTCATGGAGAAACTCTGGTCCAGTACCAGGCCAGTGTATTTAAATTGGCTTACCACCTCAATTCCAGTGCCAGATGTGGAGGTGAGGGCCAGGAGGGAGCTTCTGTCTGTGCCAAGTGACCTGGAACCAAACAACATGGCTTTTGTTTTAGAGGTGTTAAGTAGTAGCAGATTTGCTTGGAGCCACATTTTTAATGTTCAGAAGTCTTCTTGAAGATGACTAGCCAGGTCAGTTACATTGGATGCAGTTCTATAGATCACTGCATCATCTGCATATTGGACAATCGAACTGTCCCCACAGTTACTGCTGAGGTTGTTCATGAATAGTGAGAATAGTAGGGGGCTCAAGATTGAACCTTGGGGCTCCCCTTCCTTAATGAGGTGTTTCTCAGACAAGGACACCCTCCACCTCATCTGCTGGGTGTGGTCAGTCAGGTAATTGGTAAACCAGACAAGGCAGTGCTGATTAAGACCAAGGCACTTCAGCTTAGCAAGAAGCAGAGCATGGTCCACCAGGTCAAAAGCCTTGGTTAGATATATGAGTACCATCCCAGTGGGTTCACTGTTGTCAAAGGCCTTGAGGACATCTATACAGAATTTGATGAGGACAGTATTGGTTCCATGCTTTTGCCTGAATCCATGTTGAGTACTGGCAAGCAGTTGGTTGACCTCCAGATAGTCACAGAGCTGAACATAGATTAGTTTTTCCTGGACTTTAGCCAGAGGGCACAGGAGGGAGATAGGGCTATGATTTATGACCAGCTCCTTGACACCTCCCTTGTGGATAAGTACAACACAGGCTTCTTTGCACTTAATGGAGACTACTCCTTCAAGAAAGGATCTGTTTATAAGCCATGTTGCTGGCAGGGCTATAGCTGGGGCCGCAGCTCTCAGGAGAAGTGGGTCAAGGCCATCTGGGCCTGTGGAGCCTTTAACCTTAACAGACTTCAGTAAGGGTAGCACATCCCTGGGGTGTATTAGCTTTAGGTGACATTCAGGGTGCTGATGTATCTGTTTATCAGGGCCCCCTTGTCCAGAGGACGGGGAGTGGAGATTGGCTTTGTATTTTTCTAGGTCTGTGAAGAACCTGTTAAAAATGTTAGCCATTTCCTGGGCAAAGCTGAAGATTTGACCCTCATGAGTGATGGGGCCCTGGGTGGGTTTGCTGTTGCCTTTCAGTAGGCAGTTGATTTGAGACCAAAAGTATTTGGGGTCTGTTAGGATTGACTGTTGAAGGGATTTAACATATTCCCTTTTTGCCTCCTTGATCATTTTTTCACATTGGTTTTGTAGTGCTCTGTAGCTAGACCAATCTGAGGTGAGACTGGAGGACTTGTGCTTGTGCCAGGCTTTATCACACTGGATCATCAGCCATTTTAACTCAGGGGGTGATCCACTTGTAACTACTCCCCTTTAAACTTTCTGATGGGGCAAACAGGTTGGCCGCAGAGGTGAAGGTGCACTGGAAGAAGTCCAGGGCCTCATCAATGGGGGGGGAGCATTAGAGTGGTTTAGTCTTGGTCATATAGGTGTCTTTGGAAGGCCGCTGCAGTTATCTTGGAGAAGTCCCTGGCTGTCAGTAGTCTTGGGGGGACTTTAGGCGGGTGGTTTTTCCATACACAGAAAATTAGGGAGTGATCGCTCAGGGCATCTGCTAACAACCCGGCAACCTGGATATTGAATGAGTTAGATACCAGAACCCAGTCAAGGGTGGCATGGTTTCCAGTTTTTGCATTGTACCTAGTGGGCACCATGATGATTTGGGACAGGCGGGCATCCAGAAGGGTTGCCTTTAGTGCCTGCTCTGTGTCAGGAGCCCAGTTTAGGTTGAAGTCACCTAATCTTATTGTTTCAGGGGCAGGGAGTTCAGCCAATTCCTTGGAGAGCGCCTCAAGGGCTTGGGAAGCCAATTTAAGGGGATTCTATAGGCAGCCAATAAGTAGTGTCTTAGCATGCCCTAAGGTGACTGTGACAAATAATGATTCGCCCCATTACCGTCAGTGAAGGGAAGCATAACAGGAGATACCAGGAGGGAGTTTTTGGTGTATGTAAGCACTCCACCTACTTTCTTTACAACTCTATTCTTCCTGAAGGCATTAAACCCCGGTAGGTCAACCTCATGAGGTAAGATGTGTGGCTTTAGCCAAGTTTCAGACATTGCTAATGTGTCTAGTTTGTATATATTTGCCCAGCCTTGTAGCTCAGAGATTTTTGGGTGCAGACTTCAGACATTCATATGTGCTAATTTTAGGCCTGAGTGAGAAACTCAATTGGGGTCAGGGGAAGGACTAATGGTGAAGTTGGCAACTGGGGGCCAGGGTATGGGTGGATATCCCCAGCTAAAAGAAAGAGGATGGGTAGGACCAGCTTCATGCCAATGAGGATCTGGAGGACTACTGTAGTTCTGGTCCCATCCATGGTTTGGAGGAGTGAAATATTAAGTTACAATTTCCTTTGCAGGTTAGTCCATGCATTATCAGTAGCTGGTCAAAAACTTTGCCTGGCTCGTAATGTTGCTGGACTGGCCATTGGTGGGTTGGTATGTCCTGGGGAGGTCCTCTAGTGCCAGTTAAGAGATTATCAGCATACAAGATAAGGCAGATACAGATAAGGCCCAGGATTGGGCCCCATAAAGGCAATTGCCTATGAGGGCCTTGCATAGTGGTGGAGGACCTAGGGCACATGGGTCTGTACGACATTGCGCAGGCAGGGGCAGCCACTACAGAATGGCAATATAGACGAGACAGGAGAATCATATTCCCTTTTTGTTAGTCACTTCCAGAGGGATTCCCCAGGATCTGGTATTCCAGGGCCCCTACTTAGCCTTAGAGGGTATACATCTTGGATTGCAGAAGAGTGTTGGAGTTCGGAGAACTATACCTTGGAAGCCAGGGAGAAAGCTGCACATTTTGTTAAGCAGTGCCTTATCAACATACTGTGCATCTCAAATATAGCCTATAAAAACATAGAAATACAGAAACATAGAAGTTGATGGCAGATAAGAACAGCAAGGCCCATCCAGCCTGCCCATTTCTTTTTCTACCTTATGAATGTGCCATCGGCCTTTGCTCTGTCAATGGCCTATCTATTCATACTCATCTGTATTGCTCCCTTATGCCTATCCCATGCCTGTTTGAAGCACTGCGCTGTATTCATATCCACTACTTCCTGAGGTAGGCCATTCCATGCATCCACCACCCTTTCTGTGAAAAATAACTTACTCACATTACCCCTTAATCGGCCTCCCTCTAGTCTCATGCTGTATCCTCTTGTCCTGCTATTTTTCTTATATTGAAACATGTTAGACTCGTTCACCTTGTTAATGCCCTTAAGGTGTTTTAATGTTTCGATCATATCACCTCTCTCCCTCCTTTGCTCTAAGGTATACATATTGAGCTCCATTAATCTGTACTCATATGTTTTCTGATGCAGTCCCTGCACCATTTTGGTTGCCCTTCTCTGGACTGCCTCAATTTGGTTAGTGTCCTTGTGAAGGTGTAGCCTCCAGTACTGCATGCAGTACTCCTGATGGGGCCTAACTAGTGTCTTGTAAAGAGGGATTATTACCTCCCTCTTCTGACTTGTGATACCCCTGCTAATACACCCCAACATCCCCCTAGCCTTACCTACTATTTTAGTGGCCTGCTTTTATGATTTCAAGTCATCAGTGATGTTGATGCCCAAGTCTCTTTCTATGACCCTGGCTAGCAATAATTATGCAAATTAGCAAGCTGGCTGAAAATTATGAGACAGCAAGGCAATAATGCAGGGAACAGACTGTATGCCATTAAGAACTAAGCTACTTCAGGGGCCACATTCTGCAAGACAGTTTAGACACAGTGTATTGGTGACCAGGGCTGGGCCACAGTTAAGTCAGAGTGTGCAAACACAATAGCAATTACCCAGGCCAGACAGCAACTGCCACCATTAAAATTAAAGAAAGATTGCACAACTTCAATAAACCAAGTGAGGCAATTAAGCCACATAGTAGTATTACCTGGGTGATCCATAGGTAAATCAGGGATCAACAACACGTTAGCAATTACCCAGGTAAGTGAGCATCAACCCTTCCTATGAGTATAAGCACTGTCAAAAAAATGCTCTGAAGCTCTAGAGAAAAAACACCAGGGAAGTATTGTCTAGAGGGCTAGGACAAGTGTCAGTTCTGCTGGTAGAGCACCAAAGTCACATTCTGCAATGAGTCTTCGCCGTTATTCAGGCAGCTGTGGCAAAGCCAGCTCAGTTGCTTCAGGTCTGATTGGCATGGGCACAGAAGCACCGCCTTCCTCCCGAACCCTTCTATAGCTCAGATCCTTCCTGGGAGTGTTTAATAAAGTGTGGAGGAGGGAGGGATGGGTGGGAGAAAAACCTCTCTGGTGACCAGCAGGAGCTCCAAAGATGGCTCCCAACGTGGTGGTGCTCCCAACAAATTTGGCGGCATTTTTGGGTGCGGGGGAGGGCAGGACAGTAGCAGCAGAGCTACCCTCAGACCCCCATCATTCAGTCCAGTCATTCTCTGTGTCCCTGATAGCTCCATTCAGATGTCCTCGTACAGCCGAGCAGGAGCTGATGCTCAATATTTGAACCTGGTGCCTTTTTTTGTTAGTCCTGGTTGGCTGGGGTTTCAATTCTCAGCCGACCCCCAACACGAGCAGCAAAAGCCTCTCCAGTGACCAGTATGGTTCCCTTATATCTACACACCCTATCATTGCTGTAGTTATGCTACTATTATATGCTGCCACTCCATTGACTGCTACTATAGTATTTTTATATTTATATATATTATTTTATTTATGCCTTTATCCATATTTTTGATATGTAATTTGCATTCTTGTTTTGCTTTGTAAATTGTTTCTCTATATTTCCCTTCTCCAGGTCCCACCTAGAAACAAGCCTCAGCTCAGTGTGCCTTTCCCGGTTACCAACTTTTAAATAAATACGAAATAAAGAAATACAAAATAAATAAATAAAATGCTCTCGGCCAATTCAGTCACAAGGAATTTTACATCCATTTTTATAATACAAAATCAGGTCTCTCTAAATTCTAAAAAGAAACAGATCAAGTTTTATGGCACAAAACAACTTTCTAAAATAGTAAGTAGATTAGGCTTATTGATTCAGGATGTGAACTCTGTGCTTGTGTGGGTGAACATAAGTGCTTATGAGTTGCATATTCAGACACAACGCTTTCATATTCTTTAGTAAACTTACAGATATGATATCTACTCAATTACTCTTAATGTTAGGTTTTACATCTTGTTTTTTATCTCCCAGGAGACAAACATGTGCTTGTTACTTCCCTTGTACACTGTACAGATCATTTTCTGGCCACACTACACAGATAATGCTGCCTACACTTGAATTCATTTTCTTTACTAGTTTTCATTTATATCCATGTTGGCCAGTCCTTGGGGCCCTCTTTCCAGGCCACTGGTATCCCATTCTTCCATCACTGATAACTGAAGTTGATTTTCCATCTGGGGCTAACTCCTAGTCTCTGGGCCACCAAGGGGAAGTGAGGTACAGTAGCAGGATTAGCATCCCTCCTCCCTCCCTCCCTCCACAGGGGAAGAGAGCTATTAGCAGGTGCTTTGCATATCCCCAGCTCAGTACATGAACATAAGTCACCAGCATGCCAAGCAATTTCCTAGTACTCCACACCACAGAACCAGCTACTTGACCTCTTCTTAATATGCTGTAGTTGCAAGGGAGCATGTTAAGCCTCTGTCTGATGCCAAAGGTTACAGAGGCTTTTTTCTTGGTATTGAGGGACAGTTGATTTTCCAGGAACCAGTGCTGAATGTCAGAGAAATCCAGTTTGAGCCAGGCAGTGAGAACATAAGAACATAAGAAAAGTGTCGGCAGATGGGGACCATCTGGTCCATCTAGTCTGCCCAAAGTGCCTACCCCACATTATATTTTTTTCCTAAGCTGCCCACATTGCCTGTCCCAAGTGAGTTTGAATTCCCTTACTGTCTTTGATGCCACCACTTCTGGTAGAAGGCTGTTCCATGGGTCTATCACTCTCTCAGTGAAAAATAATTTTCTAGAGTTGCTTTTAAACTTACCTCCTACCAGACGCAAGTGGTGCCCTCTTGTATGTGCCGCCCTGTTTTCCTGAAAGAGGTTCTCCTTCTGAGTTGCATTAATTCCCTTGAAGTGCTTAAATGTTTCTACCATGTCTCCCCTGTTTCTTCTCTGTTCCAGAGAGAATAAATTCAGCTCTTTGAGTCTTGTCTCATACGGCTCATGATGCAGCCCCTGCACCACTTTTGTGGCCCTTCTCTGCACTGTCTCCAGATGGTTGATGTCCTTTTTTAGGTGAGGCCTCCAGAACTGGACACAGTACACGAGGTGTGGCCTCAGCAAGGATATGTAGATGGGCATGATAACATCCTGCTTTCTGCTCATAATACCCCTTCCTATGCATCCGAGGATACCACTTGACTTCTGTGCTGCTTTTTCGCATTGTTTTCCTACGTTTAAGTTCTTAGTAATGATCACGCCCAGATCCTGTTTCATCTTTGTCTACTCTATTTGATGCCCTTCTAGTAAGAAAGGCATTGCTGAAGTCTAGGTATACCACATCCACTGCCCCAGCCTGATCTACCGTTCTGGGAACTCAATTGAAGAAATGAATCATGTTTGTTTGGCACGAGCACCCAGCTGTGAAGCCATGCTGTTTGGAGCAGAGTTTCCAGTTTCCTTTAGGTAGTCAACTATTCTGTCCTTTAGTAATGTCTCCATCATTATTCCCCACTACAGAGGTCAGGCTGAGTGGGCAGCAGTTTCCTGCCACTTCCTTGCTTCCACTTCTGTGCAAGGGCACAATGGTTGCCCTTTTCCAGTCTTGAGGTACTCTGCCACTTTCCAGAGATAGACTGAACAGCTTAACTAGGGCTGCAGCTATTTCTTCCCAAAGCTCTTTTAGTATTCTGTGGTGGATACCATCTGGCCCCATGACTTTATTCACCTTAAGTTTGCTTAGCTCTTCTAAGACCCTCTCTTTCATGAAGGGGCTTGTGTCTGTCCCCACAATATCCTGTTCTGTCTTACTTAGTGTAGATCCTTTGATAATATCTTCGATTATGAAGACTGAGCAGAAGAATTTGTTTAACAACTCTTCTTTGTCTTCATCTTTCTCTAACAGCTGGCCCTCCCTTGTTGCTAGTCGGACTATTCCCCCTTTATTCTTCCTTTTGTGTCTTATGTATCCATAGAAAGTTTTATCTCCCTTCCAAACCCCATTTGCTATTTTTTCCTCTTTTTGGGCTTTGGCTATCCAAACTGCTTTTCCTGCCTCCTTGAGTTTGTTCCTATATTCCTCCCTGTACATTTCTCTTTTTGTTTCCTTGTACTGCTTAAAGGCCCTCTTTTTAACTTGATTTTGGTTTCTACCTCTTTGGAGAACTAGAGAGGGTTATTTCTTCTTTTAGCTTTTCTGATTTGTCTTGAACATTGCTAAGTGATTGTATTTAAGGCATTCTTTAAAGAGCTGATGTCTATTTACTAATTACGTTTTTGCTAATAAATGAGTTGTACTTCAGTTTTCTGTCGTTTGAGTTTTTATTTATACATGTCCCATCAATGCTTGTTTTTTTTAATTGTTTTTAGAAGTATGTCTGAGAACAGCAGAATTGTTAAAATGAAAATTCAGTTTCTGCCATGGAACATGTAGTGACATGTATAGGGGTAATTTAAATATTACGCATCACGTAGTCTCCTCGAATGGCCGAGTTCCAAGGTGGGAAATTTCAGCTGAGGTAAACAAACCAGTGCGCCTGTGTTTACCATGATTAATAATGGGTGTTTACTCACCTGGTAAAGGTGATTGTGTTGGTTGGCATCCATGGCACTCCAGACATTACCTCATGGGTTTTAGCCCACCTGATAGGCTAGTGATGCACATGACTCTAGGATCAGATTTCTACCATATCCAGGTCCCAGGAACCCCTGCTCTCCAGTTCGAATCTTCCAAAACTGAAATAAGGTTATTAACAAACAAATACCAAGAAGAGGAAAGAAACAATGATCATTCTGTATGACAAAAAAAGTGCGAGCAAAGCGAATGTAAATCAGTCCATAGGTCTTTACTTTATTTCCTGTTAGTACAGACTAAACTCGGCCCCTAACGGGCCGACGGTGGACATCCTGGATGTCTGTTGAGAAGGTATGCAATCAGTTAACTTCATCCCCTACATTGTCCTCTAGTTCCTGATCGCTTCTGAACACTGTGTCGGGAGGGTCGTGGAGTGCCATGGATGTCAACCAACACAATCACCTTTACCAGGTGAGCAAACACCCATTGTGATTGGTTGACCATCCATGGCACTTCAGACATTACCTCATGGGTAGATAAGCAGCAGTACTGTACCCACGGGAGGGAGACAGAGTGGTTCAGGAGTGAGAGGAAGGGTTGGTGGCAGCTGATAGTACCTGTGTCGCAAAGGTTGGTTGCAAGTGGTACAGCTGCTCCAGGTGATAATGCCTGGCAAAGGTGTGTAGAGACATCCATGTAGCTGCCTTGCAGGTATCTTCCGCTGAGACATTGGCCCTCTCCACCCAGGAGGTAGCTACTGCCCTGGTGGAGTGTGCCTTAATGCCCGGGGGGTGTCAATTGTTTTGATTTGTAGGCCTCCTGGATGGTCCTCCATAACCAGGCCACAATGGTTGTCTTGGAGGTGACTTTTCCCTGTCTCTTCCCCCCTTGTGATGATGAACAGCCTCTCAGTCTTGCGCAGAGGTTGTGTCCTAGCTATGTATGTGGACAGAGTGGAGCCTACGTCTAGGTGTTGAGGGACGGCCTTGTCTGCCATGTGAGAGTCTCCCGTGAATGTGGGTAATTCGATGGGTTGTTCCCTATGGAAGGCGGAGGAGACCTTTGGTTGAAACGCTGGGACAGTGCGTAGACACACCCCACATGGGATGAACACAGTGTAGGGTTCCTTGCAGGACAGAGCCCCTAATTCGCCGATCCTGCATGCTGAGCATATCGCCACTAGGAAGCAGGTCTTCAGACCTACCCAGAATAGGTCCACATTCTGTAGTGGTTCGATGGAGTCTAGCACCAGAGGAAGGTCCCAGGGAGCCAAGGATGGGCGTATATGTGGTCGTAGAATCTCGACCGCCCTTAAGAAGTGCAATGCATCCGGGTGGGCTCCAGGACTGTGGCCACCTATGGGCCCGATGGCTGCTCCGATGGCCGACAACTGTACTCTAAGGGATGAGTGTACCAATCCCTTATCTATTCCTTGTTGAAGGAATAACAGGATGGTAGACATGTCTGCGTATTCTGGATCTGAGCCCCGGTCTCGACACCACCTGGCAAATACCACCCACTGCCTGCCATAAGTGGAAGTGGTTGAGGAACGCCTGGATTGCAGAATCGTGGAGACGATCGAGTCATGATAACCGGCGTTCATCAGTCTGTGAGCTTTAGGGCCCTGGGACTCGGGTGCAGTACCAGACCCTGGGTCAACATGTCGGGTCTGTAGGGCAGTCTGAGACTGTTCTGTGCCATTGCCAGGACCGTGGCAAACCATGTCCTCCGTGGCCAGTAGGGGGCCACTAGGATGATGGTCTGTCGAGAAGAACGGATTTTGGCGAGAACTTGTGGAAGTAAAGGGATGGGTGGAAAGACGTAGGCATTGTCCCAGAGCCAGGGTTGTGACAAGGCATCGGTTCCCTGAGACTGGCTCTCCCTGTATCTTGAATAGTAGATCTGGACCTGTGCATTTTGTGCCGAGGCCATGAGGTCCATGGAGATGGGCCCCCAGGTGTCCTGAATCAGCATGAAGAGACTGAGGTGTAGAAGCCACTCCCCGGGGTGGACTTGTTGTCGACTGAGCCAGTCCGCCCGAGTGTTGAGCTTCCCGGTGAGGTGAACTGCGCCGAGATGGGAGAGGTGGAGTTGTGCCCAGTTGAGGACCTTCGCTGCTTCTCTCAGCATAGCTCTGCTTCTGGTACCTCCTTGCTTGAAGATGTAAGCCACCGTGACTTGGTTGTCGGAATGTATCAGCAATGACTGTCCAGAGATGGAAGTCCGGAAGGCAATGAGGGCATGGTAAACTGCCCGCATTTCTAGGACATTGATGGACAAACGGGATTCCGTGGGGGTCCATCAGCCCTGTGCTGTTCTGTCCAGTAAGCAAGCACCCCAACCCAGGAGGCTGGCATCGGTCTTGATAGAGACCTGGTATGCTGCCTCCAGCGGGATTCCTCTGGTCAGATTGGTGTGATCTGTCCACCAAGTCAGTGATTTCCTCACGGATGGCGGTAACAGGAGTGTCACATTCAAGTTGTGCTCATTCGGAGCTCCCCAAGCGAGGATGTACGACTGTAGTGGTCGCATGTGCCACCTGGCCCAGGGGACCAGGTCTATACAGGATGCCATGCATCCTAATAGCTGGGCTAGGCTCGCCATGGATGCCTGATGGGAGTTGCGCAATTGGAGTGCTAGTTTGCTCAGGTTGAGAACCCTTGTCTCGGATGGCTTCGCCCAGCCTTTTGCTGTGTCGATGCTTGCCCCTAGGTGCTCTATTTGTTGGGTGGGCACCAGGTGGCTCTTTTCTAAGTTTACCACCCAGCCATGCACCTCAAGAGCCCATAGAGCAAGAGAGGTGTGTTGGAGGGAGCGTCCCTTGCTTCGCACCCGGATCAGCCAGTCGTCGAGGTAGGGGATAATATCGAGCCCCTGCTCCTGGAGTCTGGCCACTAGTACCACCAAAACTTTGGTGAACACTCTTGGCACTGAGGTAAGCCCGAAGGGTAGCGCCTGGTATTGGAAGTGTTGACCTAGAATATGGAATCTGAGGTACTGTCTGTGTTTCGGCCTGATGGGGATGTGGAGGTAAGTGTCCCGGAGATCTATGGACGTAAGGAAGTCGCCCTCGCGAATGCTTTGTAGGGTGGACCTTAGAGTGTCCATCTTGAACCTCTGAGGGACCACGTGTTGATTGAGGTGTTTGAGGTCCAGAATGGGGTGTAATTCACCTGTTTTCTTTGGAACGAGAAAAAAGATGGAGTAGACCCCCAACTTCTGTTCGTGTGGTGGCACGGGTTGTATTGCCCTGTTGTGGATAAGGTTCCACAGGATGTGCTGCACCTGATGGGCCATAGCCCTCTTTTTGGTGATTGGTGAGGTGATGAATCTGTGTGTCAGGGGGGGTCTGTGATAGTTCTATTGAGTAACCCCTTGACACGACCTTGTGAACCCACTTGTTCTAGGTGGTGTGAAGCCACTGGTGTAGGAAGAGTGATAGTCTCTGGCCCACAGGGGGACCTCGCTCCTGCCCATGTGGAGCTCGGTGCGAGCTGTCATTGTTGTTTACCTCGCAGACCTCTACCTCTACCTCCAAACCTGGGGCCGCGGGCCCTGAAGAAGGAGGAGTGGTAGGACTGGGTGAAGGGGGCGCATGGAGAGGTGTAGGATCCTCTTCCGTGAAAAGACGAAGGGGTGTATGTGGTATCCCTACGTGTCAGATAGGAGTTTTTTGTCACCCTGAAACCTCCATCTAGTGGATGGTAGAAAGGAGTGTCGACCCTTGTTCTTAAGGAGTTCCTTGCCCTCTTCTTTCTGCTTCAGGAACTCCAAAAGGCCCTCCCCAAAAACATGTTTCCCCTTTAGGGGAAGATTCAGTAGCAATGTCTTGGATTCGTTGTCTGCTTCCCATAGTTTAAGCCATAAAGCCCTTCTAGCCCTGTTGGTGATGGTGGTGGCCCTTGCGTTAACCCTGAGGGAGTCCACTGCCATGTCGGCTAGATATCTAGCTGCATCGAGAGTGCATTCTAATAGCGCTGCCTCTCGAGACTTGGGGTTTGCCTGTTCCAAAAGCTCCTTAAGCCAGCGTATTTGGGCCTGAGCTGTACAGATTGCTGCTTTGGAAGCTCTTGCCACCATTCCTTTAGTCTCAAACATTTTCTTTAACATATCTTCCACCTTCTTGTCTGTGGGGTCCTTCAGGGAGATGGTTCCACATGGTAGGACAGTCCTTCTACTAAGCGCAGCCACCTGCGGGTCAATTGTAGGTGCTGTGCACCACATGCTGGCCTTGTCCTCTTGAACAGGGTACATACGGTCTAGGTTTCTTCTGTTTGACATGCAGCTGGGCTCGGTGGACTGCCATTCCTTGGTAACAATGTCTTCGACCGCCTGACAGACCGGGAAAGTCTCTCTGACAGTCGATCTCTGCTGGATTAGTGGGTCCAACTTAGACTCTGACTTAGACTCCTCAACCTCGAACCCCATGGTGGCTTTCACAATCTTCATGAGGCCTGGAACCATATCAAATGAACACAGCTTTGAAGTGAGGGATGGGACGGAGTGTGGTTCTATGTCTTCTTCCTCTGAGTCTGCTCTGTCTTCCTCATCTGGTAGTTCCCTGTCATCTCCGGAGTTGGGTTTATGGGTATCTGGAACCGGTTCCAGCGGGTCCGTGTGATTCTCGTTGGCCCCTCCCCCTGTGTCTTGCTCCAAAGGTTGAGTAGCCAGCAGTCTGTGTTGAGTGAGGGACTCCAACTTTTCTATGACCTTCAGCATGAAGTTTTGCTGACCCTGCATCATAGCTACGGTGGCCTGCTGGTTCTGTAGTAAGAAGGCTCCTGGGTCCAACCAAGTGGAATTGCTGGGGCCCAGATTACTGGGGCCCATGTCTGCGGTCTGTTCCAGCAGCAGATCATCATCATCGTGGAGGCGAGCAGCGCATAATGGGCCAGGGGCATGGGGAAGGAGATTTGCACTGCATGCTGTGCATTTCTTGGCCTTGACCATCTGAGGAAGACAAAAGATGGGAGCATTTGTTAGGATTGAGGTACCAAGTGGGCCCCCGAATTGTAGCTGGCCCACATTAAGCAGATTTCTGAAGCACTGTATGTAATTGGCCAGAGGTGAGAGAGAGAGAGATATGCAGGCTGTCTCTGACATGGGGGTTGCTATAGAGAGGGACCCGCATGGAGACTGGCGGCAACAATGGTCGCTATGGAGACGGATCCTTGCGGCAAGTGGTGGGGGCCCGTGAAACACATGTTCCATATGTTGGAGTCGCTGTGTGAGACACCCCCATATGCCAGCAAGTAAAAATGCTTTTGGCTGCAATCTGACTTGAAATCACACTGTTGCTGGCAGACCCCCAGAATTAGATGGTCCTGAGTGGTAGCTCTCCTATTGGCACATGGGAAGGCTAGGGTACTATGCCCGGGAGTTTTTTTTTTTTTTATGGTATGTACTGCCTCCTGGGCTTGTGGGGAGGGGGCGCCTAGATCCCATTCCTCAGGTGGCCACAGTAGCTGCAAGCACGATAGGAGGCCCTCGGCGGTCCCCTGGCAGTGCAGGGGTGGAGAATCTGGCTGAAGAGGCCCAGCCACGCTCCGGGAGTTAATGGGGCTGTCTGGGATTTTTCACCCAATGAAGAGAACCCTCTCACTTGCTGAATTGAGTATGGGGCTCTCTGGGTGCACCCGACGACAGAGAGCCCTCTCGCTGTACTGGGGGGTGTGGGCAGACCCAGGAGAAGTAGGCCAGCAGGCCTGAAGACGCCGAGATGCTGTTAGCGCCGGATGAGGTGGCGCGTGGTCAGAAATGGCCTTGGGCGTAGTGGGAGCCGCCAGAAGCCTGGGATCAATGCGGTGACCCACGAGAGAGGCCCTGTGCTGGGGGGAAGGAGGAAGCTGGCCACGTGGTGGGGGAGTTGGGCACAAAGCTCCCTGTATGTTGTGGGAGCACACCACGAGGAGCAGTAGGCCAGAGCCTAGCTGCATGCTGGAGTTGCGCAAGTATGTGGCAGAACCCCCCCTTCACATGCACTGAGCTCCAAAAACATGAGGGGGGGCCTCGGGGAGCGGAGGAGAAGAGAGCGTACCGTGCGATGTGGAAGTGAGCATGGGTGGCTGGGGGTGCTGGGACATGGAGAAATGCGGGCGGGCATGGAACAATGGCCCTGAGGCCAGGAACACGACAACAAACATCGGAGAAGATGTGGTCTGAAGATAAGGGAGGCCGTAATAATGCTCGCAGTGCAAACAACAGGGATAGCTAAGCATAAGCAAAAAAGACATTAAACTGCTAAATTTACACTATTAGTTCAGCGCTTCTCCAGCTGAATGAACCAACGGATATATATTATAAAAGTATGATGAACAAATGATTGAGTCTTGTAACAGTATGGCAAAGCCTAGTGGGGTACCACCTGTTTGTAGGCCTCTTGAATTCTGATACTGAACAGGTAATGACTTAAATGAGTTCCAAACCATAGTAAAAAATGAGTCTAAGCCACACAGCTGGCCAGTTAATAGTTTAAATGAGTTCCAAACCATAGTAAAACGAGTCTAAGCCACACAGCTGGCTTTCTATATATCTATATAGCCCCAGGTGTTATTCTCTTCAGTAATTTATTATCCTTTCTTTGAGATCTTGGTCATGGCTTACCTTATAGTGAAGCAGCAGGGATCCTGGTGTGCTTGTTGCCTGATCAGATGCACGTTTCAAACTGGAGAGCAGGGGTTTCTGGGACCTAGATATGGTAGAAATCTGATCCTAGAGTCATGTGCATCACTAGCCTATCAGGTGGGCTAAAACCCATGAGGTGATGTCTGGAGTGCCATGGATGGTCAACCAATCACAATCATGATAATACAGTGTACTCAGCTTTTAGCCCGGTATTAATAAGCAGCTGTTGAATTTTGCATCAAAAAAATGTGTGAACCAGTATCAAAACTAGCAGATTAATGCGGCTGCTTTTACCCGGTACAGTCATTGGTAAATATGCTTGATTTACTTGTCAATTAAGGTCTAATCCCAAATTCCTTTACATTCAGATTATTTAGAAAAATGAAACCCTTTCTCCTCTTATATACCCTACAATTTAATTAAAAAAGGAAAAGAAAAACGTTCTCCATTTACTGTCTACGTTGAGCGCCTGTGGTAAATGTACTGTCTTCTGTAATGAAGTTTTCCTGAATGGAGCTCACATGGAAATGTATTCTAGAAACATGTTTATCAAAAGTTAAGTCCCTTTATGCCCCTTCCTATATGTGAAGCCCATGGACCATATGTTTTATAATTTTAGAGTCCAGACACATTCAGGTGATAGTCTGTCTGAAACACTATTTCTCCGGTTCAGAGTTACACATGGGGTCATGGTGTGTTTATTGTTGTGTCACCTGCAACATATGACAAGCCACAGTTATATCGGTCTGTCATTTTTTTTGGTGTGTTCTTGGCGTAGTTCAAGCTAAAATTGCTGGGGTAATTATATTACTTTGTTTCTGAAATGGTAAATTATAATCAAGACCGGTCTCTTTTATCTGGTGTGGCATTGATGTGGATTAAAAAAAAAAAGATTTCAACTCATCATCACACATATCCTTAAGTTCAGAATAAGTAAGAAGTGTACCAAAATTTATGTTCACTCGCCATTTTTATCACTGTATGTAGTTCTGTAACAAGTAATACAGAATGACTTCTTATTTTGAGCTACTGAATATTACAGTGTGAAATAGAAGTAAACAGCGATTCCTTACCCATTTTATCTGTAAAATTATTAACTGATTGAGAGAGTAGTGATGGGGGACCTTACAACATGCCGGCTACATCATGCTGAAAAACAGAATGCCACCATTAGATTAAAGATGCAGACTGAGGAGGTCATTATAACTGCATTTTCAATTGTATCAAAATGTGATTTGCCAATACAAAAAAAAGGGTGTGTGTACATGTTCACCTGGATGAAACTGAGGTTTCTGGGCCTTATGCCTTCCACTCTAGCTGTTGTGCTATGTTAATTATATGAAAAGAGGGAAATTAAGTGTTTCATATATATCAGTCTGTCTTAATAGACTGATTTTATGTCATAAATGAATCACTGCCACAGAGTTTTCACTCCTGGCCTTATAGTTGTGTAAGGCCTTAAAGAATCCCATGAGCGATATATGTCTGCAAAAAATAGACAGCTGTACACTGTACCACAAAGCTCTGCACATTGGTCATGAAACTGTGGTCTATGGCATGTACACTGGAAATACAGTTATCCATCATTCACCTGGCAGACATAGTCAATTCCTTTGGAGATTATGTGAGCTGCCTCAGTACATGACATCATGAGTTGCTCTATAACAGACAACCACATCATGGTTTTCAAATGGGGCATATACATCTACATATAGCTATCCTAGTCTTCATTTTGAATAAATGACTACCTAAGTACTGTTGCAAGTCTCCAGCACTTTGCACAGTACCAGTGGATTCACTAAAGCTGGGTTTGACTAGGACATATTTTGATGCCCTCTCTCCTTTCTCACTTAACTTCAGAGATATTTTGACACACAGGACCTAGCAACCCACCATGATTATAGTGGCACCATGCTGGACAAGATAATAATTGTATTCTCTATTCCCGGCAATATTAGTCGAGTAGCAAACTTGATCACGAGATACAGTATCACTGCTTAACCTCTTTTGTGCATATCATACCCTGTAATACAGTTTTGTTGTATGACAGATTGGGACTTGTAGAGTTAATGCACACATTTTATAAATATTTTTTTTTTTGTTTTGCAACTTTTTTTTTTGAGGCTATATAATTTTTAGAACTTCTGACTATCTAGGCTGAACCTAGGAACATTATCTTCATGTGGGAAGGCCTACCTTACTAGAGAATTTGCTGTGTGTTTGAGGAGCTTTATATGATAAGTTAAATCATTCTGTGTCCACAATCTGCTTATTGGCTGGTCTGCAATGTGTGCTCTCAGCCCTACGAGTGATGCATCATTATTAGTTACTCAAACCTGGGACCTACCAATCCCCTTAGCACTTCCCCCCCATAACTCCAAACCAGCCTCTGTAGGGGTGCCTGCCTCTGGCGTACTTGCCTCATCTGCCCTGTATGCCTCCTCCTTCATGTATGCAATGCCCTTGAGATAAGCCTGGACCCCCCATTTTCTCCCCCGGCCTCTCCCACAACTGCCCAAGCCATTGTGGCCTGGCCAGCACCCAACCCGGGCTTAAAGCCCACCTTGGTGCCCCCTGCAACACTGCTTGAGCCTGCCCCTCTTCTTTTCCCTTGCTCTCGAAACAAAACTGCTTCCCCCTTATCCTATCATCTCCTTTTTAGGCTGATACCCTCCAGCAGGGCTCCACCTATCCCTTGGACACCCTCCTGTGGGGTTTCACCTAGTTCCCCGGACACCGGACACCCCTCTGCGGTCCCACCAGGCCTGTGCCAGGCCCCATTAGAAGTCACTTCCATTCTTGTGCCTCTCCATATCTGGTGTCTATTTCAGGACCTCATTGCCCCCAGCATACCCCAAGATATGTTGCATACACCCATTTTCCTTGGGCACCTTTCGCCCTCCCTGGCGGGGCTCCCCCAGTCCCCCAGCCCCCTCTTCACAGCTTCTTGTGCATGGCCCCCCTTTCCAGGGCCTTGTGGTCACCAGACCTTTCTTTGCCCACCCCCCTTATTTACCAAACAGCTCCCCCAAGCCCCTCCTTCACAGGGTGGGTGAGGGTCCCCCCTGCCCTGTCTACCTCGTTTTATGAACCTTCCTGACCCATACCTTGTTAGCTCCACCTAACTCCAGTGCCACAGGCTGGATCCTCCATTTTTCCTTCCACTACTTGGGATCCCATGTGCCGGCATGCTCCTCTACCTCCCATGCAGCTTCCAGTAGCCCCAGCAGTATAACTCGGAGCTGTCTGCAATGCTCCAGATCCCTTGATTGCTCCTGCCCTCCTGCTCCACAATCTCTTGCTAGGGCCTCCATTTCCAGAGTGCATCCCAGTTTTGCCCCTGCAGTTCATACCGCCTGGGGTTTCGAAGTGGCATACCCTTGCTATCCCCGCTGCCTGCACCCCTCCCACATAGCAGTGAGGGGGAAACCACCCAATGTAGGAGGTGGATCCAGCACCCTGTACTGTCGAGGCCATCTAGTTTCTCCCAGGGCAACACCCTTCATCATCCTGCTATTCACTGCCTTCTTGACCCACCTCCAATAGTGCCCCGGGTCTGCTCGCTGTTGATCAGCTGGTTTACCCCCACCAAATCTCCATTCCCAGCTCCTCCAGGCTCTCCCTCTCCTCCTGCCTATCTGGGCTGTCTTCCCCTTCCTCCTGCGCATAGAACCCCTTTGTTCATCTCCCCCCTTTCCCGGAGGAATCCCATTTGTTCGGAAACCCTTCCAGATCACCTCACTCCGTGGTTCAAATCCCCCCATTGCCGAGCTGGGTACCCATCCCCCCAGCTCCACCCAAGACCGGTGGCCTCGGGTGAGGCCCCATCCCAGGGGTATGAGAGTGCCCACCAGGCATGCCCTCCCCCGGCCATGGGTCCACTTTGTAACAACCTGTCCTCGTCCCCCCTTGAGTGACCAGCCACATCCCCTGGGCATAAGTGGGCCCACCACAGTCCAGGGAACCCCACTTGCTGGTACCGTTGTACCATCACCCTGCTGTCCTTCCCATGGCATGCTATTCCCTGCCCTTGCGCTTCTGCAGGGGACCAGAACCACCAACCCTTAAGTCAAAACCATAATGCGCTACTCAGTTCTGCCACAGAGGCAACATTCTGGCTGCCCGGGATCCTGGGGCCCTCTTCTGCACTTGCTACCCATTACTTTCTGACTGGGTAACCTGCCAAGGGGGGGGGCTCAGGTGAGTATCTCCGCTAAGGACATTGCCCACCGGGCACATCAATGCTGGGTGCAACTGTGGGCATCCCATGTCCAAGCTCCCAGTCTTGTAGCCGGGTCCCCCAAGACCTCTTTGCTCTATTGACTCCTCCAAGTAATTACTGAGACTGTAGTTCCTCTTGCCAGTCAATCCCTACTGTATTAAAACCTTCCTCTATCTGCCCGTGTTCCACTCCTGCCCACTTTCTGGGATCCCTCGGCACTTTTCTGGGGTGGCTGGCTTCCAGGTACCCTGGAGCATGCCTGCACCTGCCCTGTACCGGTCCTCCCCTCCTTGGACCAGGGCTGACCAAAGTTAGCCCCCCCCCCATTCTGGCAATCCTTGTGGCCAGACATCTTGCACAACCTATCCCCATGCCCCTTACATGTTACCTGTATATGATAGCCTCATGAGCCCATGGCCAGACAGTGGCCACTGGTCTATTCCCTTCATCCTGCCCTATGCATCCTGCAGGCTATGCCCACCTTGTTGTTCAGGAAGGGCTGAATCGCAGTGTGTATATACCCCTCCTAAAGTTCTGCCTGCCGCCTAATGGCAGATCCCTTCCATATTGGGTCGGGGAATGACTCGCCTTGCTGTTGCTAACTGGCCAAGTTTCTTGCATTAACAACGTGCCGGAGCTACACTCCCCAAGGACACCTCCTTCCGTCACTGGTTGGGGAACGAACTCCCCTCCCCGCTGCTCTAGCTGAAGACCCCCCTGCCTTGACACAACCCAGAGCTGCCCTCACCAAGGCCACCTCCTCCCGTCTCTGATTGGTCTCCAACAGTTTTTTTTATTTTTATTTAAGGGCCTTCCCATCCCTTTTGCTGCATGCACTCCCTGCAGCCAATCACATCCATACTTGCACTGGGACATGTCCCCCCCCCCAACACACACACATTCTGTCTCTCACCTAGTTTTTTTTTTTTTTTTGACACTGGCTGGATACTCTTAACTATTTAACAAACTGCTCCTGACCCCAACCTAGGAAGGTCATTCCTTATGTTTGGGTGTGCCTGTTCTCCCTTAACTATGCCTATCTTTGACACCCTCCCTTTGCAACCCTGCCCTGGGTTATTATGTATGAGGCAGGGCCCCCCGTAGGAAAACCCCCAATGCTGGCCTGAAGCAGCACTCCTTACTTTATTCTACACCACCCCGCCCTGGAAGTCGGGAGTTCAAAAGCCAAAACATTCCCTTGCACTGCATTCGACCCGTTATATTTGAGCCCTTTGAGCTGCTTCAAACCCTCACATGCCCTGTCTGCTTCCTCTCTGCATCTTCCGGGATCTTGTTTGACAGGGAATCCCCCCCCCATTGCTGCCCTGTTAGTGGCTCCGACTCTCAAGTCCACCTCACCTGGTGAAGTTAAGGACAAAACCTCTGAGCGGTTCTCTGCCAATGCTCCCACTTTAACTCATCCCCAGGTGCTATGCAATATGCTGCACCAATGCCTGACTGTCCCATCCGTCTCTCTGTGGCTGGGATCCCCAGCTCTGACCCGTGTGCCCTGTCTGGTGATGAAACAACCTGCTATCGTCCCACCATCTGGTGCCCTAGGCCCCACAGTTGCTGCACTCAGTGCCCAGTCTGCGGCCCACTTGGCCCCTGCCACCACTCCACTGCCCCACCCAGCCACTACTCCACCCACCTGGCCAGCACCTCAAACAGCCTCCGTCTCAGAGAGGCCTTCAGCAGAACACCCCATCAAGCTGCCTTGGCTGCCCTTGTCCGCTGCGATGTCCAACTGCCACCCCCGGGTTCGCTCCTCCCTCTCTACTTGTCCACTTACTTGCCAGAGCTGCTCCACTGCTACCTTCATTCATCTCCCTGCATCCACCCCGGCTTATTCCCTGTGATGCTACCAATGATAATTCCACAACATTCAATCTCGAAGTACCGACTACCTAGTCCTGTGCTTATGTTACCCCCCACCCTTATTTAATGCCATTGTGACCAAGGCCCAAAAAGACTGTGTAATCACATAACAACCATGTTCAAGGTAAAATCAATCCATATATCCCCACCGTCCTGACTGTTCTCTGAGAAAATAATGTCATGCTTGATTGCCTTTTTATATTTAATGGACATGTACACTGAATTCATATCTACTGTGAGACAGACGAGCTCCTTGTGCCAAACACCCTCCAATTTCTTAAGAAACTAAGCTGTATCTTTGTTGACAGATTCTAGCTAGGGACGCTGTGCTGAAGAAGGAAATCCCAACTGCCCCAGTCTCTCTATCAAAGCACCTAAGTTTGAAACAATTGATCTCCTTGGGGAGTTTTGCCAATCTTTCTGACTTTCTGTAAGTCTATAGCCTCCTGCTATTCCAGAATGGTCATGTCAAATGAATTACCTTCCATTTCAGTGCTCTCACCTTCCCTCCCCCCCCTCCTCCCGTGGCAATTTTTGAACTTTTTTGAGGGGTTACTAGCAAGTCTCCTGCAGCTACGAGCCTCCTTTAGTCATTCCACCACAATGTTCTGGTCTTTCTCCAGATCTCCCAGTACAATATTACCCCCTTATCTGCCTGCTTTATACCACATCCTCTGCCGCTTTAACAGGGCATCACATTCATGCTTCATCAAACCTGGACACCCCCACCATTGTATACTTTGGACTTTTGTCCCAAAACCCAAGCAAGTGAAAATACAGCGCATCCTGTATAATGCCTACCTGGTTTGCCTCATGCTGGCACCCTGTCAGGACATGCTGGCCGCCGGATGATGCCTTCCCGCCACAGGCCCCTTCCCCACACTTGCCTGGAGCCGGTGCCATGGGAACACCTTTCCACATGGACCCGCTCCCTCCCTCCCCCACACTCTATGTTGTCCGCTGCCGAGCCCGGGCAAGCCCGCCTGCAGTCTCGTCCCACCGGAGTGGTAGGTCCCTCCGTTCAGGTTCCGCTACCTCTGGGCGGCCCATTGCCCTATACCTGATCACTGTTCTGAGGCCTTCTTCACATGTGCTTCCCCCTTGTCCACGATACCTTCCCCTCTTTTCCCTGCTTCACCTCTGTCTCCAGCCAGATGAAAATGCTGCCACTTTCTTACAAGGTACACGGCAGTGTAATGCCACTGGATAACCTGTTGCAGCTCCCCCGCCCTTTCTGCCTCCCCCAAAGAAAAAACCCTGCCCGAGCCCTTGGTTGGAGGCCCGTGGTCATGCCCTCACCCTCCCCTGTGGACACGCATGGGCACCGGGAGGTACCTGAGGACCATTGAGCCTACTCCAGCTATCAACCTCCTCTCTCTTTTTATTTTTTATTTTTATTTTTTTAAAGAGCTGGCTGTTGCCTCATCCCCCACCTCCCTTCTTACTCCTGCTCACCCTGCAGAGTGATCTGCATGGCCCCAGGCCCCGCTGGATACCCAGGCTGTAGCCTGGCCCACAGCCCATGTGGCACCCGCTGCTCATGGTCACCCCAGCGGCCATGGTCCAAAAGTGGCACCAGTCCCGCAAAAGCCCACTAGCCAAGATTCTTCCCGCTAACCCTGCACACCACCAATGTGTCCTCCCATAGAGGGCACCTCTGGAGCCATGTGGTGCCAATCTCCCGGGATCGTCGCAGCCCCTGCGCAGCCATGGAAAAAACTGGTGCAGACTGCACAAAGATCCACTTGCTGAGGTGCTTACCCCACCAACCACCACAAACAGCCAACATGCCCTCCCATAAGGGGCGCCTCAATAGCCAGACACCCCTGCTCGCTTCCTAATTACCGACCTCCAAACGCTCATTAATCTCAACTTCTGGCTACCCCTGAAGTCAATAACAAAAGGGGCAACCATAAACCAACCCTGACTTATGAACGAAAGCATCACCTGCAAGAAACCCCCCTCCTACCTGTACCCTGACTAGCCAATCTGCTTCCTTTCTTCACCAAAAACATTCTTATCCTGCGTTTTTGCTAACAACCCAGGTAGGCCCCACATGGCTCAAGGCTAGGGTCCCTGGGTAGTGCCTTACCTATTCAATTTGCCAACGAAGTGCTGAGAATCTTTTCCCAGCAAGAGGAAGTCCAAGGGGTTGCAAGCCATTAAGTATCCTCAGGCCCCTCCCCAACCCACCTTAGCCCCTCCCTGGCCAATTGAAGCCTCTCAATACCCTTGGTCATTTGACCCTCTCTGATGTCACCTGTCCTACCCTTTCCTATCCCCCCCTTCCCCTCCCCTTCCTCTTTCTGGCAGGGGCCATTAGACAACATGGCCTGGCTTTTAATGGTAAGCCCCATGTCCTGCTGTGTTTCACACCACTCACTACCATTTGCAAATTTTGATTTTATGTGAATAAGTACATCTTAATTGTTTAATATTGTAATAATTGAATGTTTATGAATAGTTTATTCACAATATTCCTTATTTTACATTACAGAATGTCTAGTACTGGGCCAGGAATAATTCCAGTAATTGATGAAGATGAGACTGAGTCAGAATCCACAGTAATGATTCTGGTGAATCAGATACCACAAGTCATGCTAATTTACAAGTAGACAGTAGTGATACTGATAGTGATATAGAGTTTGGGTCTATGATGGTTATGCCATATCAATTTGAGCCAGCAGCATGTGCAAGACAGCCAACACCTACTGCAGCTCATACATCACAGTCTGTGGATTTTATTGGCCACATGGAAAACACAGATTGGTATGTAGCTTACATTTGTAAGCTGCATTGCAAATGTATACCTTTAAGTTGTACTATATTAAATATATGAGTCACATCCACATAAGGTCCTGACAATCCCCCTAAACATGCCATCATTGACCCGTTGTCATGCCGGTCACACGCACACACACACACGCACACACATGCGCATGTGCACGCGCGCACACACACACGCACACACACACACACACACACAGTGTTGTCCCTGTTACCAGTATCACTGTTCTATATCCTGCAAACCCAGTAGCACCATTTTTTTTTGAGACAGTGTCATGGCCTGGGATAGAGAACAACACTTACCTTAGCACAACTAATCAGCCACTGCCTGTCCAAGTGATGCATTGGAACATGTTTATATAAATCAGAGGTGTGCTGCTAGCATCAGTTGGACCACTTGTGGCAGATGAGGTGCTTGGGTACAATGCATCGCTTGTCATGTACTGTACATTATAGACCAGAATGAACAGTGGTTGGGGATTTGACTGACCATGTTGGGAGTGAGGGGGGGTCAATGACCATCACGGGTGAGCAGGGTTGCGCTGGGAAAGGAGTGGGTGTCAGATTGTAACAATATGCACAGTTGCCTTCAGGATCATTGTAAATTGCTGAAATATACCTGGACTGGAAATCACAATGGGTCTCATGTAACTTTAATGATATTTATTTGATTTTAATTAATTTAATTTTACAATGTCTAGGTGAAGCACAGTATCACAGTTTCGTGCATTATCAAGGGGTCTATTTTTCTTTTAAAATTCTGTTGAGTAATGTAGATAATGAGATACATGGTGATGACACAGAATGCTACAGGATTTGACTATATCCTGACAAGCTTTATCTAATGTCTGGATGCTCTAGTATATACATATATTTGAGAGTATGGTAATTGCAAATTACTGAAAGCAATTCATTTTATTTACTTTCAGATGCATCTGTGCAAAATGTATTAATATCCCTGAGCCTGAAAATAATATATGCTGCAGAGAAACATCAGAGATGATGTCAGTATTGCAATTGGTGCAGCATGCAGGTGACACTCAAACACCAATCTGCATTACTGTGCATCCTGGATTCGAAGATGTATGCTTAAATAGCAGTGTGTTGGAGACCGCATATTTTCAGTTTAGACAAGCGTACACTCAGCATGCTGAACAACCAAGACCTCCGCATGAGTAATTATGATTTGTTATTTTTACATAATAATGTCTGGAAATTGATGCCAACCACTAGAGCAAGGCTAACAGTGCCAGAAAGCATTTACCAATGTTTGAAAGGGTTTCGAATAGCTAAGATAAATACTGTGGCCCAGATATTCAAACTGCACCAGGCTGTGGCACAAGCCTGGGCGCAGCTCAACTTTGTTGCGCAGGGATGTGGCCTGGGCGATATTCAATGGAGCTGCGCTATGGCGCAGCAGCTTTGAATATCGCACCCTGGCCACCCCCACTGTGCATGGCGCAGTGGCACTGCACCAGCGCAAGTGGCCAGAGTGGAGCATGGAGATGCGCTAGAGCAAGTGTCATTGTGCCATGCACAGCACCTGTGATATTCAAAAGGGGACATGCAAATGGGGCCATAATTTATGCACGGTGCACAGGGGGTTCATTTGCATCTCATTATGCCCACATTTGCATGCCATTAGCATGCAGGTGTGCCGATCCCTGATGACTTGCGCCTGGTGCCCTGCCAGGCAGCAGCCGTCGGGGACCGACGCCCTCTGCAGCCCGATCGCGGGCATTTGTGTAAAAGAACCCCACCCTGTCCAATATCCCTGGTGGTCCAGTGGACCACTATGTGCCAAATTGCGGGCATTTGTGTAGAAGAATAAGCCCCCCTCCTATATCCCTGGTGGTCCAGTGGACCTCTATGTGCCTGATCGCGGGCATTTGTATAGAAGAATAAGCCCCCCCTCCTATATCCCTAGTGGTCCAGTGGACCTCTATGTGCCCGATCGCGGGCATCGGTATAAATACCCCGTCCCTGAGTGTCTAATTATCTAGGTCTAGTGTACCCTCCTCCAACGCCCACTGAGCCCCACCGCCCGCCCCCGTCAGCCAGCAGGTGGCAGCACCCCACCCACCTACCACCCACCGACTGACAGCTCAGTAGGGCTGCATGCCCATTGGTTCACAGCGTGAGCCTATGTAGCTTGCAGCCCATACCGCATAACACAGTCCAGATATGTGAATGAATTCATTCACATATCTGGACTCCTTACGTCGGTATGGTGCTGCATGCCCATAGCTCACGCCAGAACTATCGGGCGTGCAGCTCTACCAAGCTGTCAGTCGGTGGGCTGCGGGCAGCAGGTGGTGGGTGTTGCCACCTGCCGGCTGATGGGGTGAGGCGGGGGCTCCGGTGAGTGGGCGAGGGAGGGCACTGAGACCTCCAGGGTAGTAGGCATATTTTTGAGTTACAGATGCCCACGATCAGGCAGCGATCGGTCCACTGGACCACCAGGGATATTGGACATGGGTGGGTACTATACCGATGCCCGCGATTGGGCACATAGAGGTCCACTGGACAACCAGGGATATAGGAGGGGTGGCTTATTCTTCTACACAAATGCCAGCAATTGGGTACATAGAGGTCCACTGGACCACCAGGGATATAGGACAGGGGGATTTCACTACAGGGATGCCCATCATGGGGCATGGGGGGCGCTGCTAGGTGCGGCAGAAACTCGGGTGGCCACCCACAGGTGGCAGCTGCCATGTTGCGCCCTGCAATGCGGCAGCTCACTTGTGGGTGGCCATCACTTGTTCCTTTTTATTTTGGCTTAACTTTGTGCAGGCGCAGGTAGGGATTGCGCATGCATGACTCTGCATCCGGTCTGAATATCGGGCTGTGCAGGTTATGCATGGCACGCCCCTACCTGTGCCTGCATGACATTACTGATGCACTCCGGCACATCGGATTTGTGCGGTGCACTTTTCCCTTTTGAGTATTGAGCCGGGGTGCATCAGGGGGTTGTGCATGGTGCAACACTGTTGCGCCATGTGCAACCCTTTTGAATATCTGAGCCTGTGTGTCTTTAGAAAATGACAATAAAAACTGAACACATTTACAATAATAGAAATAAGGTACTCTCAGTGATTATGTTAATGTTCAAGTTAATCACCCCCTTGAGGAAATATGATACTCAGCTGTGCCTCATGCCACATTCCACCTACATGTGGCGATTAACTAGAACAATAACAAAGCCCCTGAGAGTACCTTATTTCTATTATTATAAACTCTGTAACAGACATATGGGATGTAAGTTTAATGTCTCTTGTAACTGACAGCCCTTCTGGAGTGCAGCAATCACTCATGATGCAATACAGTGTCAGTACTAGTATTTTTGTCAGTTACCAGGTATTGGACTAGAACAAATAACTTTTTGATTGTATGATCCCTGAGTAAAGTGTGTACCCTACTGAACTAATGACACTGCTTAAATAAAAATATATGTCTTACAGAATGTTGAACGTGTCTTATTTATATTTACCTTTCAGGAAATACAGATATACCTCATACAGGCAGTTTGTAGGATGGTGTTGGGGTTGGCTTGGAAGATACAATAGAGTACCAATACCAGCATGTGTAATGAAGAAAATATGAGATGAGTTTCCGGCTGAAGATGGATCTTATCATGGTTTTCGAATAGTTTAGTATAAAGAAAACTATACAGATAGAAATACAAGCAGAATCAGTCATACCATTTAAATGTTCTTTTATTTATGGAGTTGAAGTATATTAACTATTCAACATCGAGTGAACAGAATTTAAAAAAAGTATTGTGTATAGTATATTTTACTAAAGTTTATTGTATCAAATTCATTAGTACCTAAATTAACAATGAACAATTAAAGTAAATCAATGTATCATATTATCAGATGTTATATTATTTGAATTTCACAGTACAACAGATCAGAAGCTAATAAAATAATTTACATACATTTGTGTGGCTCATTCGTCATGCCATTAGTACTTTAATTGGTTCAATGTTCAGTCCATCCTTATTACTGAAATGGTTAATTTAAAGGAGAAGTACCATTCAGTAATATGATGTATGAGTTATAGTTTAAATAAATAAAATGTATATTATTATTATTATATTATTAAATTGATCCACCAAGACAACAGCATTTGTGTTTGCACTACTGAAATTTGTGCATTTTCTTATAGGATGTAAGTTAAGCAGCAGATGTCCAACAAGGTTCCATGTTAAAATTGCGACTTGAAAATCATGACCGCAATATCAGCGAGTTACTAATTGTGAGTTTCAAAAGTGCAATGAGGCATAATAGCACATGCATAGTGCGTTACAGTCAAAATCGCTTTACTGTACTGAATAATATTCCTTATCCCTGCTTTTATTTTAATGATTAACTGTTGCAATGCTTTGCTATCAGGTCTTTTATATGTAAACTTAGAACACTGCAGTATGTCTTAAATGTGGCAAAAAGGTTGAACTCTAACTCTAACTCTTGGCTTTAAAACATATTATACACACCCTCTTCAGAGACTGGATGCTGTGAACTTACAATCTGTAACCTCATGACTCCGTTGTTCTGCTTTCTGTTTTGATTTTAGCAGTAAAATTAAAGAAACAGTAGGGCAGCCACTGAACTGCATTGCTTATCTTTAACTTTTTAACAGCATTAAGCCCAAAGTGTGATTCTTGCTACTGCTAGCGAGACAGTTGCCAGCACAGACTATCGCAGATTGCCCTGAAAGCCTGCAAAACGTGAAACAGTTATCTGGACAGGAGAGCATTCATTGTCAGGTCCTCTTTAGGGAAATTGTTGTAACCAGGATTATTGAGTATACTGCTAAGTCTCTATTATTGTGCAGTATCTGTCAGGGTTTGTCACTCATTCTGTATTACAGCTGTTTTGTCCTGTAGCCGAATTGGAGGTAGCAGTTTTAAGGTCACGATTTTTGCAGTCGCCATATTGTAGTCGCTATTATTAAGGGATACCTCCAACAATAGCATTATAGTTAACAATAAAAAATTAAGCAATTTTAATTTGATCAGATCACAATGTCTTCCCTTTGTCAATATGAGCTGATGCTTCATCCCCCATAGTAAGCTAAGTTGGTATATGTATTTTTGGCTACTTTCTGATGTTGTGTTTTTTTTAGATTTCAATGGTCAGTGTGTGATGAAACGATGACGACTGTCAACTAACAATTACATTGATAGAATAAGAAGACCTTGTTAGTCAAGTAGTGCACATGTTTCATCACAAACTGACAATCAAAACATAAAAAAATGTACACTAAAGGTATACACGATAGAATACAGTGGTGCACCCACACGCACACTCTCTAGCATCATATTATAACTAAGCTGAGCAAGGAGAACTGAGCGTCTGTTTCACTTATCACCAGGAAGACATTGGGTCACAGTGAAAATAACATTGCAAGATGTTTTACTGTTAACTATTGTGAGACATATGCTAAGCGATTACACATTAAAGTAACGAACTAATATCCCCTGTACAAAAACCAAGGTTTGAAATTTCATGTAACACAAATGGTTGGAGGATCAGATTTCCAGGTAAATGTTCAGTTTCCAACAGGATCCATGCTATAGTTAGCAATTCATACACTTTAAAAAAAAAATAATTTATCTCTCTGGTTAGTTCCATCTGACAACCAATAAATATTCATATTTGTTGCTTGTTCATAAATAATTTTACTTCAATTATATAAGTAATAATTATATAGTATCTGAGAGTACTATGTTGACACATATAGTCAGAAAATACACCTTCATATCTGTGGCTTAAATATAGAGATGTTGATATCTTTCTATTCTATACCTCATTAAACTGACTAACTTATTTACTTATGGCCTCCTCTTTTGTAATTTTGCCTGTGATAGATGAAGATAGTGAGGGGCGTACTCTTTGATGAATTTCATCCATTGAATGGATAAGATTCTTTCTAGCCTCCATGTAATCATGAATCAAATTCTTCATTAGAGTTGAAGCATAATCTGTCAAAGTAAACAGAAAAAAACATACATGTTACCCGGTCATGCCCACATAATGCTGCACCTTAGTACAGTGACCAGAAAGTTGCACTTACATAATAAGCGCTTGACAACAGTGTAGATGAACGCAGTTCTGGGCCTCAGCTGACATGCATAGACCAGTAGAGTCACAGTATATCAGTAAAACACTATGTGGCTCTGATCGGATAACATCAGGATGCATGTTCACCACCCTTCAGTGTGTGCTAATGCATCTTGATGTTACCCGGTCATAAGTACACTACATAGTGCTGCACCTTAGTACAGTGACCAGAAAGTTGCACTTACATAATAAGCACTTGCAATGTACCAGGATATGTTCTGTGTGTGTGTGTGTGATGCATTAGACAGTCATAAAGGTACATCATAGTTGAGAAAGATGGGAGAGAAGACAATTATATAGAGAATACTGGATGGGCAACTATGTACAACCAGTGTGTTCTGCCACAGTGGGGTGCTGATTCCCTCTGACATTGAGAGTGAAGCTTGAGAGGTCCATGGAAATTAGAAACCCAAGGTGGAAGAACACACTGGTTATGCATAGAGTTGCCCATCCTGTATTTTTTATAGTATATAGTACTATGAGAAATATGTGTGCATGAGTTATTTTGCTTCAAAATAAAACTGACTCATGCAGATTCTAGAAGTTCTAGAATGCTGTTCTACCACAGTAGGGTAGAATCACATGCCATGACCTTTGGATCTGTGGTACAACAGCATTTTTAAAGCGATGGAATTCTGCAGTCATGGCCAAAAATATTGGCGCCCTTGCAGTTTTTTCTAATAATGCACCATTCCTTCCAGAAAATTGTTGAAATTAAAAAATATTTTGGTATCCACATATGTATTTCTTTCGTTTGCAGTGGAATAAAACACAAAAAGCAGAAAGATTTACTAAGTCTTAGCTTATTCCACACAGAAATCCTTAAATGGCCCGGACAAAATTATTGGCACCTTTTAGAAGTAGTTAGAAATAATTAGATTTCAAGCAGGTGATTCTCCTTCACTTTGGAATTGAACTCACCTGTAGTGAGTTGCAGGTGCCTGCAATATAAAAATCACTCATTCAGCCAGTTTGAATAGAAAGGACTCATTCTCCTGTTTTGTGTCACTGTGTGTACCGCAATGAGCATGGAGAAAAGAAAGACAGCCACAGAATTGTCTGAGGAGGTCAGACAGAAGATTGTAGCCAAGCATGGACAATCTCAAGGCTACAAATCAATCTCCAGAGACCTTGATGTTCCTGTTTCCACTGTATGTAATGTTATCAGGATGTTTAAGGCCCATGGCACTGTAGCCAACCTTCCTGGACATGGCCACAAGAGAAAGCTTGATCAAAGATTGCAGGGCAGGATTGTTCGAATGGTGGAGAAAGCACCTCGATCAACTGCCAAACAGATTCAAGCTGACCTTCAGATACAAGGTACGACAGTTTCAACTCGCACCATCCGTTTCCAACTCAATGAAAGGGGATTATATGGTAGGAGGCCCAGGAGGACCCCACTGCTGAGAGAGAGACTTAAGAAAGCCCAACTGCGGTTTGCCAAAACACACCTGAACAAGCCAAAATCTTTCTGGGAGAATGTCCTGTGGACAGATGAGACCAAATTAGAGCTTTTTGGTAAAGCACATCATCTCTATGTTTACAGAAAACAAAATGAAGCCTTCAAAGAAAAGAACACCTTCCCTACAGTCAAACATGGAGGAGGTTCAGTGATGTTCTGGGGTTGCTGTGCTGCCTCTGGCACTGGGTCCCTTGAACGTGTGCATGGCATCATGAAATCTGGAGATTACCAGGCCATTTTGGAGCACAATGTTGACCCCAGTGTCAAAAAGCTGGGTCTCCATCGAAGGTCATGGGTCTTCCAGCAGGACAATGACCCCAAACACACTTCAAAAATCACCCAGGAATGGTTCAAGACAAGACGCTGGACTGTTCTGAAGTGGCCAGCAATGAGTCCAGATCTAAATCACATTGAAAACCTGTGGAGAAATCTGAAAACAGCAGTTGGGAGAAGGCACCCTTCAAATCTGGGAGAACTGGAGCAGTTTGCACAAGAAGAGTGGGCCAAACTGCCAGTAGAGAGGTGCAGGAAGCTCATCCATGGCTATAGGAAGCGGTTGATTGCAGTTATTTTGACCAAAGGCTGTGCTACCAAATATTAAGTCTAGGGTGTCAATTATTTTGTCAATGCCATTTCTTTTCATTTTCTGATTTAAAAGGATATATTAAATTCTGAATAAAAAACAAAGGTTCTGTAATATTAACAGAGAAATAAAGAATTGTGGAGACCAAATACTGTACTGTTGTTAATGTCAACTTATTTTAGAGGAAATTGTGAGTTATTTGAAAAAGTGCAAGGGCGCCAATATTTTTGGCCAAGACTGTATACAGAACAACACTCTACTATACACTATAATTAATTATTAATCTGCCTATTTATTGTTGTTTATACTCATCAGACGGCAGATCAAAATTATATGCTACTCTATATTAAAAGCATTATGACTGAGAATCAAAATGTAACTGTACGTGGGTTTTGTACTCTTCTTATGAATGACACATCCTCCTTTCTTGTGTTTCGGATAGTGTACTGAGAACTGAAAATGACCATCATGAGTTACTGATTTCCCACATTCGCTATTCTCATTGTAGTGCAGCCCCACTAGTTGTAAACTGGAAATGATTGAAAAGAAATACTAATTAAATAACATTTTTTCCTTTTTGCAATTGTTTAACCAGGAGTAGCACACTAAGCTGAAAGCTTGTTTACAGGAGCAGCCTGGGAGCACAGGGAAGTTAAGTGACTTGCTCAGGGTCACACAGTATGCAAGTGGGGGCTGTGAGATTCAAACCCAGGTCTCTAGATTTGCAGCTCAGAGCCTTAAACCACTGTGCTATACTGCCTCCCACATTGACAGATGGTGCTAAACTGTCAAACTATGCATAAGTTATCAAACGAACTTGAAAAGAACACAAAGTGGTCGATCATGACATATTGTTGTGGTCATGGGTGCTCCTATAAGTTTGAAATACTGAAGGCAGAGAAGCTGGATCAACTAGATATTAGATCAATATCTTTGCAGCAGTAAAATTAATTTAAAAAACATATCATAATCATAAGACCATAGCATACTAACATAAGTTCCTCCCCCCTGAACAAGCATTCATCAGCTTCACCCCACCTATACCTGTCCCAGCCCCTCTTGAACCCCTCCACTGTAGATACATTTACCAGCTCATCAGGCAGTGAATTCCAGGGTTCCACCTCTGTCTTGGTGAAGTACCACCTCCTCCTTTCCCCGATGAGTCTTCTACTCTCCAACTTCCAACTGTGTCCCCTGGTGACTGTTTTGAAGGATCCCATTTAGGCTTACCTTATTTACTCTATACCTGAAGACCTTAATCATGTGCCTCCTCTCCTCCAGTGAGAATAGGTTGAGCTCCCCAAATTGCTCATCGTATGTCCTATCCCCCAGACCCCAGATCATCCTAGTGGCCTAGTTGCCCTCCTCTGAACCCGCTCCAGGAGCAGGATGACCTTCCTTAAGTGTGATCGACAAAACTGCATGCAGTACTTGAGGTGTGGTATAACCAGGCTATTGTACAGCAACAGAATCACCTCCTTGCTCTTTGATGTAATCACCCTGGTGATGCAGCCCAGCATTATATTGGCTGCAGCCCTTCTGCACTACTCATAATTAATCATTTTGACATCCACCAGCCGAAGCCTGCAGCATGTTGCCTCCTATTGTGTATGTGTGTTCTGTGTTCCCAAGCCCTAGATGAAGCACCTTGCTTTTGCAGGAGTTCAATTTCAATTTCCAGGCCCATGACCACCTCTCCAGAGTGTCCAGTTCCCCCTGCAGGTTCATCCTTCCCTCTTCCCCATCCATCACCACACCCAGCTTAGAGTCATCCACAAAGAGGCTCATTTTGCACCTGATACCCTCTCTGATATCGGAGACATAGGCATTAAATAGGAGTGGTCCCAGAACTTATCCCTGTGGGACCCCACTTATGACCCCCTTGGAAGATGAGACCACCCCCCCACCATTACCCACTGGGTACATTCAGATAGCCAATTTCCAATCCACCTGACCATCAGTTTCCCACCCCCATCCTACCTAGCTTCTTTAGCAGACCCATGTGAGGGACAGAATCAAATGCCTTACCGAAGTCCAGGAAGATGACATCCTCCAGTTTACCCTGGTTGAGTGCCGTCATCACCCCCTCATAGAACTCCACAAGGCTAGTCTGACACGATCACAATTAATCACATCAATTATCAAATTACTTTAGTGTATGTTTCTATGGCTAAAATGTGAGATGCTACACAATCATGTATTCATCAAAACAAAAACATCATTCTAATATACAGTATATGAATAGTTACCGTGAGTTCATTCCAAGATATGAAAACACAGTGCGTTTTGGAGTGAACTGAATTATTAGGCTATGGAATGCTTCTAGGCAAGATGTTTGAAAGCAGGTTGACAGCTTATTTATGTCCTGCAGGATTGTCGTATTCAGAATAGCTCTGTCTAGCTTTACAGTACCTTCTTGATCTACACATTGATGATGACAGACAATGAATGTATGTGTAACAACACAACAAGACAATATTGTGTGACATAGGATGTTATACTGCCAGTTATCTATCAATAGTTGTTCAATATTCCAGGTTGAGAATTTTTATGGTAATCTTTATTCCTTTCACTGAGTTATAAACCAGTAATTATCTAAGCTTACTTTTGTATTTGGATATAATTCCAAAGGGTGTAGTGCTGGCAAACAAGCAGAACCAATCCAGTGCACTTCACAAAATGGGCAACTAAACCCAATATACACCAATAACCAAAAAAGTGAATGCACGCAATGTACAGATTTTGAAAGTGAAATCAAAGTGATTTATGTATGACATGATGCTCAGCATAAAAGCAGTGCAAAAAAATATAACACCACTAGTACCAAACTATAATGCCGATAAATGATGCAGCTCAGCAACAGGGGTCAAAGAGCTGTTTTGCTGCCTGTTACAGTCTGGGACTAGTGGTGTTACATTTTTGAACTATGTTTATGCGGAGCATCTTGTGATACATACATCACTTTGATTGCACTTATAAATTCTGCAGATTGTGTGCATTCACTTTTTTGGTTCTTGAACTGTAATCCTCTACTGCCAATTACATATGTGTATGACTATTATAACAACACAGATTCAAAATAAATGTATAACACAGTAGCACTGAGTTCAACAAATGACATAAAGCATCTTGAAGTGGAAAGACATCCAGTAGCCACTGCTCCCTGTTCAACGAGGACACCATATTACCACAGTCTGACCCATGCATAACAGCATTCCACCATACAATATATAGAGAATACTGGATGGGAAACTATGTAGAACCAGTGTGTTCTGCCACAGAGGGATTCTGATTTCCTCTGACCTCAAGAGCAAAACTCGAGAGGTCCATGGAAATCAGAAACCTGAGGTTGCAAAACACACTGGTTGTGCATGGAGTTGCTCATCCTGTATTTTTATACTGCACAGTACTGTGTGAAATATGTGTTTCAGGAGTTCTTTTGCTTTTATAATGAAACTGACACATGCAGTCTCTAGAGTTTGTAGAATGCTGTTCTACCACAGTAGAGTAGAATCACTTTCCATGACCTTGGAACTGTGGTATAACAGCTTTTTGAAAGGGATGGAATTCTACACTGAACAACACTCCACTATACACTGTATGCACATTTACATATAAAAAATGATCAGACACAAATTGTGATACATTGTTATTTTACAGTAAATGTAATATTATAATCATAACATATGCAATAATGGGTTGGAAAGAAGCACATGCTTGTTATTAGCCATTGCTTGTCTCTGTCTTTCTCATCAAGTGTACCATGTTCACAGACTGGAAATCGCTGACCATGTCCATCATGGATGGTCATAATGTGATTTAAGGACCTCACTGGCAATGAGCTTGTCTCAGTTGAGCCTCCTATTCTTTTGCTTGTCAACTGAATAAAAATTTTACTACTACTACTACTACTGCTACTTGACCATTAAACGACTATGAGCTCATTAGATTTGCCATCGCTGGATGCAGCACACCAGTATAAATGATTAATAACAGATAACTTCCACAACCCAAAGTCTTCGCAACCTTTATGTTTACTAATCAGATCAACTTTTTTACCTATACCTGTAGAGAACAAAGTTAACATCACAAGCATGTTTGTAATACTTACTCTAACATTAAAATCCCGAAACCGGTGAAATCAACTCAAGTCTAGTTAATGAAATGAGCTATATAAATAGTTCATTGATAATTTCATGCAAATGATATGTCATGCTATATATTCATATGGTGATTTGTAAAGCACGATGTAACACACTGGGGAGATGATGTGTGGGGGGGTGGGGGAAAGTTTAGTACAGTTGCATAAGAACTTACTGTAACAGTAAATCTTCCAGAGTACCTATTGCAGCAGGTCACAACACATGGTAGTGCTAGGGGAGGTCCCAGTGTAGACTACTGTGAAGTTATGAGGAAATGATGCATGCAGCTAAATTACCGTGTGCTATGAGTTGCTGCAAGAGATTGACTCGAAGAAGATAGTCACAAATTACTTCTCCTTTCTGGTACTTGGAGGAACTAAGCTAAGTATCGTGATTCATATCCAGAATGGAACTAGATCTACATACTGAAATACTTATTACATTCCCTGTAATATCCTGCTAATCCTTATTTAACCTGACTTAACATCAAATCATGACACCAAAAAAAATAAACATCGTTATATTTAAATAAAATACAAACCAAAAATATAAAATGATAAATTAATATATACTTTTAGCAACATGCCACACATCATACTGATGCTTAACATGACTAAGGTTCTTTCTAATCCACTTGGTGATCTGTTTGTGCCTGTCTGTAATTATAGCACCCACGTTCATATTATTGTCATGCTGTAAGAAGTTCACTGTATGCTTTAAGCCTTCTGGTTCACACCATGTACTTCCCTTTACTTCATTGCTCTATGGAAGCAATATTGTAACAAAATGACGATACTAATTACAAAATGACCAGCAGTATGCAAGTATTTTATTTTAAATATTACCACATCTATATATCTGTTACAAAAATAGATAGGGTAAATACTCTCTGCTGGTTGGCTGAAATACTCTGCATGATCATGAATATATAATAGTTCAGCTGCACGCCTGCACTCCCCCCCCCCCAAAAAAATGATTTTAGCCATTTAATGAGACAGATAACCTGCTGTAGGGTGTGCAGTCTCTGTCTGATATACGCATGCTTTGGGTATTTGAACACACTCGGCCTGTGATCTCATGCATTACAATGCACACTGAGGCATGTGTATATTAAAGAGTGACAGCACACCCTACTGTGTGTTATCTATTACACATTGCAGGCCATTACATACAACTCAACCCACTCACCCCCCAAAAAAAGACAATATTAGAACAAAGTAAGAGTATACATTCATAAGAAGCCTATTAGTCTATATTGAAAGGTTACGATGACAGCAGATGAAACTCGAGAGTGATGCACAAATGCTAAATGCTGCAGTTTCAACACCTGGACACATTAACTGCAATGAGGCAGTGTGAACGGGCAGAAAGGAATACAACTGGATAATTGTCATGCATTGTGAGGGATTTCACTAATACGAAGAAGGATGCAATCATGCCATTATATAAAACACTGGTCAAACAATGGCTGGAGTACGGAATTCAGTTCTGGATGCCCCACTTGCAAGGGGACAGGGACAGGCTGGAGAAGATACAGAGAAGGAGGACCAAGATGATCAAGTGGATTCAGGGGATAACATATGAGGAAAGGTTGGAAATACTCTGGTTTTACAATCAGAAAATGAGTCAATAGAGAGAGGGTATGGTGTAAACCTTCAGGTATATGAAGGAAATTAGCAAGATGAAGAGGGATAACATCTTCAGGCTGAACTAGAAAAAAAAAACAACAGAGGGCACACTTATAAGATGGATGAGGAAAGATTTAAGGGGGATGTTAAGGGCATTATTTCACAGAGTTGGTGGTACAACTATGGAATAGGTTGCCATAGTGAGTGTTATTTATGTATGGTCATTGTAAACATATCTGGAAAAAAACAAACATAATTCATAAAACTTTTAAATGATAATAAAATTAAATAATAAGACTACAAATTACCTGAACTAGTTCAATATTAAGAACTTTGTTGATTCTTTCCTCGGTTACAGTATAAGAACCATATTTGGCACAATGGCCAGGGGTGTCAGATTGACAGTCATCAGCAATTATTAAATTTCCATCCATTCTTGATAACATTGTAATCACGCATTTTTCATTTTTCCACATTTTAAATATAGTCGGATGCAGGTACAGTTTCTGATGCTTAAAAAACGTTGTACTTGTAATTGTTGATATTTTCAACAACTGCTGCATCAAAAATATTTTCTTCTGTAAACACCCTGAGAAGAGAATAGCACCAGACAGCAGATTGCCATCAGACATTTAACCAATATATGGCTGACTTGCCCATTTTCTTGTGTTACCACACAATTCACAATGTTGTGAAAAATGGATGACTGTACCACAAGTCCTAGTGACAATGCCCTTGGCTGGACTATGACAATACTGGCAAGAGGAAAAAAGCTTCAAAAGATTGCTTTCAAATACTATATATTTATACTGTTCATCCAATGGATATGATGGTTTATGGGTGTCGCTAGAAAAAGTGAAATACACAGAAAATCAAAATAGGTTCCTTGTTAATAAACATAATACTGGTCGGACTCGTGATTATTTTCAAACTACTAATACAATACTTAAGCTAGTCAGGACAGAAATGACACATGCAACAAATAATACCATCCACGGTGGGCTATATTATGAAATAATTAGTTAATCTGCCCAGATTAGAATTACTACATAGAAACTGTTTGTGTACACTTACACCCACATGCTTAGCAGTCTGTGTATAAATCCCCCCCATTTTGCTTCATTTTTCTTTTCAAATCTGCTTCAGCCATACCAGATTGGACAAGTAGAATAAGCTGAAGGTGATTCAAACACCCTCACCCCAAATCAATCCTCATATAATAACCAGAAGGAGAATCAAACTCAAACACATTCTCCATGACAGGTAATGAAAATTTGCATTTAGCACACACTTCAGTGAAAATTAAAAATTTAAAAATAAACAAACGGGTAAGTTTAAGAATCTGTGTACATACATTTCTATATCAGAACTTAAGTATTCGTCATCAGACTCTAGTGATGGGATGTAGTCAGATGATTTGTCACTGCTATTACTTGTGTCTTCTGATTCATCATCTACACTGTCACAATGATAAGATGGTGTTGAGCTTTCACGGGGAAACCTATGTTCTGCAAGACTGTCATTCAGCAGGTCATATTGTATGCTTATGTCAACCATATCAGCTTTCTTTGTGTTATGAGTATATGTTTGTACGTCTTTGTCTTTTTGCTCTATTGACATTTGAACACCTGTTAATGTATAAAAGTAATAATTACAATCACAGTTGCAGCTAGCACTGATATGTATTACATTGGATATGAATGAGAAATATTTATTATCTATTTTTTTAAAATCATTTCAATTTACATGTACCTTCTTGTACACCAGCTCAGCCTCCTAGCTTTGCCCCGTATGCATCTTTCCCTCATGCAGGCCTTAGTAGCCTGCAGAGCCATCTTTTTATAATTTCCCACTGGGCCTCCTTGCCCATGCTTGATCTGATCTACTTTAGGCTGCCCCTAAGGTTCTGTTCCACCCCCCCAAAGTCCACCCCTCTAAAATTGGCCACTGCCATTCTTGTGTGTTCTACCATGCACCATAGTTCTAGGGAGAACAAAACCATGGTTGGAGGACCTCTTTTCCATCTGAGCTAAGGTAGAGCCTGTCAATTATGTACAGTTCCTTGTCATCACAGGTTGTTCCCACCAGTCCAACACCCACCCATACCCCCTGACCTCACACCATTTACTGAGCCATAAGTTTACATCCCTTATGTTTTGCTTATTCACCACACTGGCCCTAGGCACTGGTAGAATCTTTGACAAGGAGACCAAGCACCCCATGGCCTGACTGACTATGGCCAGCTCCCTAAACTTAGCTTGTATCTCCAGCTCACTTTTTCCCTTTATATCGTTTGTACCTAGGTGCACTAATATGTCAGGGGTTCCATCACACTTTTGCACTAGAGAATAGATGTTATGTTTTGCTTGATGCACAGTCAAGCCAGATATACTCCTGATCTTAACACCACAGGAAGACCCCCTCCCCCCCACCTCTCCAACTGATCCCACTAATCATGGAGTCCACCTCAGTGGCTTTCCTTTCCCTGGCTATGTCTGGAACCAACCCAGTATCACACCCAGAAGCAAGACCCCCCTTACCCCTGCTCATTTCCCACTCAGTCCTGTCCCCCACCACCTCCTCCCCTTATCCTACTGATCTTAGACCCAGATCAGTATTTCCCCTAGGAACATGGGGCCCCCCCCAAGCCCACCCAGGTAATGCACCACCCCGCCCTTCCCTCCTTTCTCTGTATCTACCCTTCTCCCTCCTGCATAACCTCATCCCCTGTATTGTATACACTTCTTTTAATAGGTAACACCCTCCCCATGGGCCTCCCACTCTGAGTTTCCTCTTCCTTGCCATCTGCTCCCTTCTCCCCTGTGCCCCTACTCCCATTTCTTCTGCTGGTGCTCATGCAACCTCCACATCCTGTTCCCCTCCTCTGCTCCATACTTCCATTCCTCATTTGTCACAGTCAGGGGTGTGAATCTGTTGTTATGCTCTATGCCATTTGTCCAGCATCCCTCCGCTGACTCACACTGCCTATCCATATTCTATTGCTCATACCCCGGCACTCTTATCCTGTCCTCTTGACAAGCCCCCTGTTTCTTATTCCTCCTAACCTCATGCAAGTTCACCAGGCCCTAACTTTGCTCAGGGTCACCACAACCCACTGGTGTTATCGCCCTTCCTCTAGACTCCACTCCCACACCTCCATTGGGGTGGCACAGTCCCATGTACTCATGTCATCCTTATCCTACCTGTTTCCGCCCAATTGGGCTGGGATGGGCATAGTGAGAAGGTAATGATCATGAGTAGGGAGGATGGGAGGAGTGGTGAGGGAGGGGAAGGACATTATCTCAAGCTGTGTGCCCTGCAATATGAGCAGATTTGTTAGACTGTATGTCCTTCTTCTGCTGGCTTCTTTGTAAGTTTATAAGTATGTGTATTGATCTTCATTCAGAGTAACTGTATTCCATAGTCCCATTTGCCATAGCATCAAACAGGTAGAAAAGAATAGCAAAAAGTGTTTTTCATTTACACATCTCACATTTCATATAAAAAAAGAATTACTGATATTCCGTATACTGTATCACGGTTTTCTGAGGTGCACTGTGTGCTTCTGGTGTAGTGGTTTGAAACTGCAATATTAGGTAATTGTATTACTCCTTTATCATTAGTAACATCATTTGTGTTTTCACTAATGCAGCTGAGATGTATGCCTTCATTTATACTATTGTAGGGAACACCATCTTCAATACTGATACCCTGAACAGACATGCCATCACCAACACTGACTCAGTCTGCGCCATCATCAGTCACCTATTATACAGTAAATAAATATATTTGAATACAGGATTTATCAATGAAATACAAATGAACTCTTAGTACTTAAAATAGATACAATGAATTACAGACTAATGGCTATATTCATTACAAAACCCTACACATGTCCTAATTTGAGACGTACAAGGGGTACAGTTTTGCCAATTACCCAGCGCCCGATTCTGTGACAGGATGGGTATCCACTGCAAAGTTCCATGTCTTGTGTGAACCTGCCAGGTAAACCAAAAAGAAAAGGTTTACAAGTACAAGCCATCACAAACACGTGGATATGGTATCAGAATTGCACCGGTGTTTACCCCATATGTCCTGATCAAAAAAATATTAGTGATAATAGACCCGCAGGGCAATTGGACACACATACCCATGGCCCCTAAATACATTACAAAATGTCACATTACTACCAGACATGCATGCTCCGATCTCAAAAGAAAATCTTTAAATAGACAGTGCATGGCTAGCTGACACCAATTTCATGATTCACAAACTATATTAAAAAAAACAGTGCTATCTATTGACACATGACCCGATCACCAATAGTCATTAAAAATTGCCCCGCAGTACTTTCTAACCCCTCATGCTCAAAGACCAATGTAGGAGCCCCCCCACTCAAGCCCAAATCCCATACCAAGTCCAAAATGTAATAAGTGTCCACCCAAAGGAAAAAAAATATAAAATAAAAAAATTATCCATAGTAGTGTAATAGCCCTCCGACAACCAACACATGAAAGTGCCATACAAAAAAAAAAGATGAAATTGAGCAACAGTATGCATAACCACTTTGTGATGCCACATCACGGAACTGAATCTCATGGGCATCAATAGCTTTGCTGTGAAAGTCGGATATAGTCAGAATGCCAATGATGCTCATCAAACTGGTAGTGCATGGTTTCCCATCCAGTATTCTATAAGGCAACCATTTATCAGTTACCATTCTGAAACAGATTTAAACAAATTGTGCAGCATGCACCTGTATAAGGGTATGCATTGGCTGGCACTGACAATCTCAGGGCACATTTTATGCCCAGTCTGTGGACAATCCAATCATACACTCTAGTTTGCGATGGCTGATCACCAAACAAGGGCGGACCACCAATGGGATTCCCAAAACCAGGACCATTATTAAATCACCAACAGCACATGTTGAGATGTTTTTTTTCTTTGTTTTTGTTTACTAGCCTGACTCTTCAGCTTCATAGGTGGCCTCGTACCCCCTCCTACTCCATCTGCCAGGGATTTCAAAGCCCCCCCCCCGGTTTCATTGTGCTCGTGGTTCAGGGGTGTATGTATTTTTCCCCTTTTAATCTTCCAATCCCCGAGGGTGCCGGCAAAGAGGATGTTCATCCAGAGAGACAACATGCTGGTGCACACCATTGTCAAGTGCACACAGCGTCGTCCCTGACTCTGGAAAGCCACCTATGCACCTAATGCCCATGCTTCCACAGGCATAGGTACAATTGGGGCAGTTAGCACCCCTGGTAATCCATCCCATGAGGAGGAGAGCATTCATTGGGACACTCAATCCTCCTTCTCCCATCTGACCCCTGGGGACCCAAGTCCATTCCCCGAACCTGGGTCACCAGCATAGCACAAGGTATGGCATGTAGTGCCTCAATCCTCAGTGCCACTGAGCCGGCTTGAAAGGGTTATTGAGACAAGAATGCTGGTGTCACATAGGGGTACCAAATGGATGACCAGACGGTTGAACAAAGCACCCACATGAGGTCCATGTGGCAGTGGTGTCATAAAGAAGGGACTGACAATGCTTTGCAACATCCACATTCAGCACCAGGATAGGGGTGCAGCATTTTCACCCATAACCTACCCCCAACCCCAAAGAAGATGAATGTAAAAATAGGCATGCAGTACCATATTGAATAGGTACTATCACATAATTTATAGACTTTTACTTGTGTAATCAATTTAACAGTTTTTTAATATGCACCATAATTAAAGGCTGCAACCACATTTGTGATGGACATTAGAAAGCAAGTGATTTATGAATTCTAATTGTTATCACATTCATCATTAATGCAGTAACTATTGGCATATTGCCACTTAATTATTATTAAATATCTAATAAATTGAGATGATTTTACCAATACAAGGGTGGTGGATACATGGAGCAGAACCTAACCTTATAACTTTGGGAGAGAAGAAATTAAGCAGCAATACCATGACTGATTTACAATTTTATTTTTTCTTTCATAATTATCATTACTGAATATGCAGCATCAAAATTACAACACTTACATTTTCAGTATAAATCCTATACATGTTCAAACTGTGGTTCGCTATGTCATAAGCATGAGACTGCTGATCTGCATTTTTTTGTTGGGACTGCATCAGGTGCCACATCTAGCTTCCTTTTAAAATCCAACAGCCACTGATTATAACCAATAAAGTCGTTAAGTGCAATAAAATGTGCACCACACATCACTCTACTAGCATTCCCCCCAAGCCAGTAGCTATGGGTAGACACAATAAACCTGTCCCATTCAGACCGTATGACATCATCTTTAGGCAATAGGTGCACACTAATATTATCAAGAGTGGTGTTAGCACATCCACCAACCACACAATGCTTTGGCATTTTACCAATCTAAAACTACCTATACAATATATGTTAATCAATTGGATAAATATATATGCATACAGTATGTGTGTGTGTGTGAGAATATTTATAATTTAAATCTATTTTTTGCTATAAACCTCTTAGCACTTATATTGAAAAAATGCCAAGCAACAATGAGAGCATATAAACCAAAAGTCAGACAGATGTTCACTAGCTAGAACATTAATCACAATGTATTATGCATAAAAATCGAAAGCGGAAAACAGGAGACACATGACTACCTTTATTGAACCTAGTCCCCAGAGTATATTTAATACAAAAAAACACAAAACATCTGCATTTCACATAAAGAAAAATTAATTCAGTAACAATGGGACAAGGATAATTGTGGAAATTGAAGCTTTTATATTTATTGTGTTTGTGAGAATCACTACAGATCATCAGACAAGTTGTAAGTTGTAAGTGAATGATGGCCATGGATTGGTTTCAATGGCCCCAGCCAACAGCAGTAAAGGGAGATTAAGTGAAAGGACAGCATCTTTATATGTTTCGTAGGTAAGTTATGAGTGAAATGGGGATGGTGGTGAGGAGAGATGGGGCAGCATAGCTAAGGAGAGCAGCATGGAGGCAGGAAGAGGGAAGGATAGATGCTCCAAGGGCACGGGGTAGTGGGGTAAGGTGGAAGTAAAAGAGGAGATAGTATGTGATGAGGAGAGATGAGCAGAGAGGGTGGGGTGGGGTTGAGAGGAAGGAGGGACAGGAGAAGGAAAGATGGAAGGTGGAAGGGTGGTCATGATGAAGAGAAAGGGGAGGAGACCAAGGATGAACAGAAACATGGTGTAGTAAATGAGGAAGTTCTGTGACAGGAGAAGAGGGGCCTTCCCAGGTGGCAGCTAAACTTGTGTTAGGACAGTTTTGCTGGTGAAGAAGCAGGTTGCACTATGTGTAGGGAAGAGGGCAACTATTGAGGAGGTGGAGACTGTGACCAGTATACACAGAGATGATTCCAGATTTAATCCACACTAATATTTCATGTATGTTTGACTATTTAACACAGTCACTTCAAATGACAGCAAACTTCAACCAGCAACATAAATAAAAGATGGACTTGGTAACACCACAGCGAAACCACGATCATCTAGTGCTACCAAGAGAAAGACTATCGGAAACTTTTACAACTTTGGGTCTCACTAGTAAACTGCACTGACAACTTTGAGAAATAGACCATGAAAAAAAGGCAGTACATTAAAAAGCTTGCAGCAGCAGAAGGCAACCATAAATTACTATGTACTTTGGGTATTTTACAATTCATGACTGAGTCTAGAAAACACATTCGAATAATAAGTAAAATTCAGAAATGCATGTAACAAATAGAACAACTGGTATTTTTTTAAAAAGATGACAATATCATGTTAAGCAGACACCGATCCAAATAAACAATACTCTGTGTTCATGAATAATATATTGAGGATTCTGATAAAGATATATTCCTGTTAAACGTATTTAAAAAAAAAAATCAGATCACAATGGAGAAAGGAGTCTCAATCAAACTACCGGTATCCAGAGCGAGCATGTGCATTACCCGACTGATACATACAAGATTCAGATTTCATGGAAATAGTCGAGTGTTAGGTAGGCTATTTTCAGAAGACGGCTGTAGAAATAACAGTTTACAATAAAGCAAAGCACTTTAGATATCGTGAAAATGTAGGTACCAGGTGTGTTATTGTACACACTACCTGGCATGAACAATTATTATATAATGTAATTTTTTTAAACAATTGGAAATAATTAGCAGCTCTTTAAGTTCTCCCAGTGGAGTGCTGCATCCCCCTTGTTATTGGTGTCAAGCATGGTCTTGATCCTGGATTTCATTTTGGGAAAGTTTGCTTTCCTGAAATCAAGTATCTTGTTTTTTGTGTGACGTTTACCTCCCTCTTTATTTACTGATAACCAGACTGACCTGTGGTCGCTGGTCCCCAGATTGATACCCACATGAAAGTCTGAAATCCTGCTGCTGTTTGTGAGCACCAGGTCCAGGGTTGCTTTGTCTCTGGTGGGTGAGTCTACCAGCTGATTTAGACCTGCCCCCACAGCATGAACAGGAATTCTCTGCTCTGCTTTGTGGTTGCTGTCTATGAGGTCCAGTCCACATTTGGTTGACTGAAGTCCCTGACAAGCAACAACTCACCCCTGACCACCATCACTGAGATGGCTTCCAGGAGTTCTTTGTTGATTTCACTTTCCTGGGTTGGGGGTCTTTAGATAACTCCCACCCAGAGGAGGACCTTTTTCCCTGCTCCCAGGGTGACCCATAGGGTGCCTGCTTTACTATGCATCCCCTGGATCTTTGTTGCACAGATTCAATCCCTTACATACAAAGCCACCCCCCTCTTTTCTTTCCCTCCCACTCTTTTCTGAAGAGAGTGTGTAATCTGGGATAGTAGCATCCAGGTGTGGTTGGTAGTGAACCAAGTTTCTGTAACCATGACCCAGTCCAGTTGTGCCTCTGCCACCAAGGCTGTGAGTTCTGGGATTCTGTTTGGTAGACTATGAGCACTGTTGCACATAGCCTTTCACCCCTGGTAGTCATTTTACTTTGTACCATTTTGTTGTTCTGATCTGAATTTTTTTGTGTCTTAATCACGTTATGCCTCTATCTCTAGTGGATCAGGCTGGACAGTACCTTTACTATCACTACTGTTGGTATCTCTGTGGCATCTAGGCACTGCGGTAGCTGATGCTGGGGGAGGGGTAGTTGGCAGCCCTTGTGGTTTGAAGGCTGCCTGCAGCTCCTCCTCCTCTACTATTTTAACTGATAGATATGGACACTGAATTTCTGTCTGAGCGCTCAAGTCCCCTCCTTAGTGAGGCGTAGGCAGTCAAATTTAAGGAAGTCCCTTTCCCAGAAGGTCTGTCAGTTTCCTAGAAAGTAATGCCCTCTTGCTTTGCACTAGTTTTCTAGCCATCAGTTAAGTTCAGCAATGTCCTTCTCTCCAATCTTCTGCCTGCTGTCCCCTTTTCCCCAGACAAGCAGAATCTCCAAAAAAGAGCTAGTGGATGAAAATGAAGCTAGTTTGTCTCCTAGCCTGGTAGGATTTTGTTTTGTTTCTTCCACAGATCAACTGACTAGGTCATTTGTATCTATGTGGAGCATGACCCATGTGTCCTGTTCCACACTGCATACAATTTTCTTGATGCAGTCTGTGTCCCTCCATGCTGATGTGCTGGGGTGGCACTGGACTGCAACTTTGGCCTGGTCATAATGCTGAAGTTGCGACTCTACTCCTCTTATCATGGAGTCTTTGACTATCAGTATTGGATTTTGAATGCCTTTTTTAGTGATATTTTTGGTAGAGTGCACTTCCTTGTGCTGTGTTGTGCTCCTACTGCCCTCAACACCTGCTGCTTTAGTAGTCCTAGAGAACAGTGGCATGTATTTATTTGATATGTATATAGGTGTGCTTCCCTCCTTCATTACGTGTTTAGGATTGGTCCTTGAGTTCCCACTATTTGCCAGCCCCCCAGCTGATTTGTCCTTTGTGGTAGGAGTAGCTGTGAGAGCAGTTTTCCAATTGTTGATGTTATATTTTTGCCCTTTGGGGACTGACAGAGTTTTTGGCAGAGGTAGTGTAACTCAGTCCAAGCTGCCTGTAGCTGAGACCTTAGATCCTTGAGGGAAAAGCATGTAGGACAGTGCCCCACCCTCAGGACAAATGATCTGGTGAAGAGTGTTGCATAGTTGTTGCAGTTCACAAGGTCCATAGCTGGTGGGAGTTAGCCTTAATTATGTGGTGACTCCCAGCTGAGCAATGTGAGGATGAAAGTCATTGAAGAGAAAAGATGATCAATGTATTTTTTTTGAGATGTGCAGTAAGTCTCACCCCTTTCTTACTTCCACAGAAAGGATATGAGGGGGCCAGGGGCTATATCAGGGGATAAGCATGGGGTGGGCAGGAAAGGGGGCAGGGTGGGTGAAAACTTCCCCTGCAGAAAATCAGTAGCGATACTGTACTTGTAGAGAAAAACAATCAACTTTTGGCAGTGGCTCCAACCAACACCACCAACCACAGCACCCTCAGATGAAAGTAAAGGTAACCTGATATTTTAAATGTTCCATCTGTTGGATGGTACTAAGCCTTTGTCAGCTCCCCCCCCCCCCAGTTACACTCCTAATCCCCTGGAAGAGCTGTGGAAGAAAAACAATTATCTCCTTCAATGTGAGAAAAAGACTGAAAATCCTGTAAGCACAAAATAAAATAGTAACAAAACAGTAACTCTGCTTAGCCTAAAGAGAGATCAAACTATAAAACCTGCAAGCACAAAACAAAACAGTAACAAAACCTGTAAGCATAAAACAAAAAAAGTAACAAGACAGTAACTCTGCTTATCCAAAAGAAGCCTTGATGTTTCTCCTTGCTCTGCTAATGTTGCTCCTGCTCTATCCTTGCAAGCAAACCTAGAAGACAAAAAGCTCAGGTAAAGTTAGGTGCTTTTCGTCTGCAAACTTTAGTCTTCTGCCTCAACACACCAACTAACCTGATCTTTTAAATCTTTCTTCTGTTGGGAGGTACTAAGCCTTTGTCGGCTCCACCCCACCAGTTACACTCCTAATCCCCTGGAAGAGCTGTGGAAGAAAAACAATTATCTCTTTCAGTGTGAGAAAGAGACTGCAAAACTTGTAGGCCCAAAACAAAACATGTAAGCACAAAACAAAATAGTAACAAAAAGGTAACTCTGCTTAGCCTAAAGAGAGATCAAACTATAAAACCTGCAAGCACAAAACAAAACGGTAACAAAACCTGTAAGCACAAAACAAAATAGTAACAAGACAGTAACTCTTCTTAGCCAAATGAAGCCTTAATGTTTCTTCTTGTTCTGTTAATGTTTTTCCTTGCTCTGTTCTTTCAAGCAAACCTTGAAGGCAAAAAGCTCAGGTAAAGCTAGGTGTGTTTTGTCAGCAAACTTCAGTCTTCCAGGAGGTCAGAAATGGAGGTGCCAGAGACATAAAGCAATATATCATCAGTGTGCATGTGTACAAGATTAAGGGTCAGAGGCAAGACAGTGAGCATTGTGATGTTGCTTCATTGAGGAGGAGAGCTACAGCAAAAACATGATAAGACATGATTTAAATAATTGTTTTTCTTGTGTATATCTGTGCTACATTCATACTGCTTTTAATTAGTTCATTTTTTACATATTTGTTATTTCTTAAAGGAAGTCTAAAGTTTTAAATTTTGAATTTAACATCACAATGATGTATTTGAGGCATAGGCCACTTGTCTAAGTGTATAAATGCTGCTTGACCTGTAAATGAGCATTATCATGCTAGAACACCAGAATACTCATGGATCCAAACAGATCATTAATATGAATAAGAAAGCATGTCTTTGCAGCTTCAATTTCAAGTGTTAGCTTAAAGTTTAAATTGCAATTACCTTTGGAGCTCTGTTTTGCTGAAATTTTAAGAAGTTCATTCTTTACTGCTATACTGTATATTGAAGATTGCTGAAAGAAAAGAAAATAAGCTGAACTTTTGATCTCTGTGCAGTTGAAGTCTAGCCCTTGAACTAGTTTAATAGATTTATGTATTTCTACCCAATCTCGAAGATGAAGTAAGTTTTTAGTGCATAACAAAGTACAGTTGTTTTGTAATTGTTTTGAAATTTTAAGATAGGTAAAAATTCCACTACTTCTCAGTGCAGTTTAACCCCTGCAAGGTATATAGTTTTTTAAACCAAGGATGGAAATGAGAAAGAAAAATGTGGGCGCACCGGGGTTTGAACTCCGTACCTCTGGTATGCTGTTCCAGCGCTCTAACCATTAAGCTACAGGCCCACTGACTACAGCGTCCGAAGAACTTCCTATTTCACAGTCACACATTCCTTTCTCTATAGTGTTGCTTAATCTGCAACCAGAAACCAATTTAGAAATTCCACTACTTCTCAGTGCAGTTTAACCCCTGCAAGGTATATAGTTTTTTAAACCAAGGATGGAAATGAGAAAGGAAAATGTGGGCGCACTGGGATTTGAACTCCGGACCTCTGGTATGCCGTTCCAGCGTTCTAACCATTAAGCTACAGGCCCACTGGCTACAGCATCCGAAGAACTTCCTATTTCACAGTCACACATTCCTTAGCTTAATGGTTAGAGCACTGGAACGGCATACCAGAGGTCTGGAGTTCAAATCCCAGTGCGCCCACATTTTCCTTTCTCATTTCCATCCTTGGTTTAAAAAACTATATACCTTGCAGGGGTTAAACTGCACTGAGAAGTAGTGGAATTTCTAAATTGGTTTCTGGTTGCAGATTAAGCAACACTATAGAGAAAGGAATGTGTGACTGTGAAATAGGAAGTTCTTCAGACGCTGTAGCCAGTGGGCCTGTAGCTTAATGGTTAGAGCGCTGGAACGGCATACCAGAGGTATGGAGTTCAAATCCCGGTGCACCCACATTTTTCTTTCTCATTTCCATCCTTGGTTTAAAAAAGATAGGTAAAACAAATTACGGTGCAGTTAATCACTGGAAATATTATACTTTGCCATAACTTTGGTACCACTGTTGCCATAATTTTGCTACTTTTGTTAGCCAAATTATTTTTAATATTAGTTAAAAAATATTTTTTCATGCATTTTAACCAGGATGTCTGACATTATAGTAAGAGTCTCATGAATGCTGCAATCTGATTGGTTGTAAGCATTCTGAGAGCCCTACATTAATCTTTGATTACCTTACTAGTACAGCCTCATCACGACAGTAGTTCAAGTTCAAGTTAAAATTTATTGTTAAAGTACATATAAAAAACTAAGCAGTTGCAGCTGCATCTTGTGTTGGCACCAAGTAACAAGTCTTTGAAACACTACTTCAGTAGATGAATAAAAAGCCTTGAAAGAGAGATCCTGAAATGTAAATATCCCTGGTGTACATAAAGAGTCATTCAGCTGCTCCCCATCCCAACATGCTAACATTTATATCATCAAACCAGACTGCCCATCATGGCATTACCAGGTTACTGTTTCTTCGGTAACCACCTGACACATGTGCCGCACTGACCAGGACTGAATGGCAGAGGAACTATTTCACTGCATTTCATTGAAAAGAAACAAAAATCAACAAAAAAACTTGAAGGAATGCATAAAAAAGATTTCTCCTTACTATAATAGCAATATGGTATGTCTAAGTGTTATGTTAATGGCCTGTTAATCACCCCCTGGGGGTATGTGGCACACAGTTGCACCTTATGTCACTTTACATCCCATGGTGTGATTAACAGGCTATTAACATAACCCTTAGACATACCTTATTGCTTAATTACTGGTGGTGTGCGAAGCTGGAAGAATTTACTCACTGAATTAATTTGTGAATTCACTGCAATTTGCAAAAGTTAATCTGCATTGCAAAGTGCCAATTTGTAGTATGAGAATAACATTGTGGATTGTAGATTTGATAAATTCACCGGCAAAATGGAGCCCACAGGCAAAGTTCACTAGGTACTCTGGGACTGAAGATCACATGGCACTGGACTGAACTGTGCTGTATGCGATGTGGAGGCTGTGTTGAGTGCAGTCTTCTGAAGGGAGAGGTTTGGAGAGGTCTGTCCCTTCTTGTCTGAGCAAAAAAAATATTTTAAAATCATCCAAACATGGAGTATTTTGAAACCAAATCACTCACAATAAGACCTAGAGGGCCTTGTGCAGCTAGATTAGTGGTGTTTGTTTCTGGTTTTGCTGATTTAAGTAGTTTAAAGTTGTGGTTTTGTTTTGTCTAATGAAGCACTGCTGTGTTGGGGAGGGAAGGTTTTTCAACTAGCAAGGCAGCCCATAAAGATCAGTGATCTCATGATTTTTTTTTGTTTACCGTGAGCACTAGCATGTGTGCAGAACATGTCTTATATTTGTTTTACTCATTCTTTCTTGTTAAAGAGATGTTGTGATGTTTACCTTTATTTCAAGCAGGCACTAAAGACTTTTCTATGTGAGAAGGCATTTTCTGCTTTGTTTTAACTGTACACTGTAGTTTTGTAAAGAGTTGTTTTATTGTATGTATTGAATATGTCTGTGTTTTTCTTGATGTACAGCACTTTGAAAACTTTGAAAGGCGCGTAATCAAATAAATTTTATTATATTATTATTTGTTTTGCCCAGCTCTGTCAATTGAAGTTGATTTCTGATACAATTTAAAAAACAAATTGCATTAATCGGATTCTCCAGTCCAAAGTTATCCTTTATATAGTGTCAACATCGGTTTTACTGCTGCTGCAATCTTTACATAGTGCCTAGTATCCCATGGTGCTTTGTGTCTTGCTCGAGACAGGTCACACCAGGGAGTGCATTCGACACAGGAAATTGACAGTCAGTGGTGCCTGTTCTTGAGGAGTAGCTGAGTGTAGAGTACCGCATTTTAATTTTGTTGTGGTTGCTGAATTATTCAGTACAAAATATTTGAAAATACTGCTGAGGTTCATTTCTGTGTTTTTTTGTTTGTTTTTGGTAGGGGAAACAGCCATTTGTGTGCTGTCAGTCTGGCTCTGGGAGATTTTCTTATTATATAGTACAGAAGGCACTGAATGACATATTGGAAAGGGTCTGTGTGAACTGTCATTAAAAAAACAATATTCCTGTCATTTTGGTTGGCTTTGCAGGGTCTCTCAACTGGTTTATTTGCAGCACTGAGCAAGTAGTCGGCAGACACTTTGTATGGGTGATGAGGACTGCATAGCTTGGCTCTGCTGTCCATTGAATGAATGCAGTGAATGAGAGGCTGGAATGTAGTTTGATATTTGTATTACATGTAGTACCCCTTCAGGTTCTGGTGTCATTAACACCAGTACATATTTCTCATTTTGTACATTTCCTCTCTGACTGACTGGTTTTCATATGTGAGTACTTACTAAGGACACATTTTATAGTGAACCTGCAGACTATATAGTACAGTACTACTGTATGCTATATATAAATGTGATCTATCCTGCAGTATATTGCTCCATAAACTTTTTATGGTGTGGCAGTGCTGTAATATGCTAGGTTCCAGTTGCTCAATTTACAGCCAAAGTTATACAACTATTTTGATCTGAATAACTGTACCATCCTATCACCATTGCCCCCTCAAGAAAAAAATGATTAACTGTTGTGTTGATGCCAGATGCAATAATACCCCTTTGACTAAGGTGCCTGTATCTGAATTTCCCAAGAGGGACAAATCTCTATTGTTTTAAGAAATTGATACATTTTGTGAAGCTTGACAAGGAGTGGGACTGACAGCATGCATTGGCTCCTACAATATGCTCAGAGCACTTTTCTAATGATGCATTTAGCAACTACATGCAGTTGCAGATGGGATTTGCAAAATGTTTGAAGCTTCTGAAGGATGCAGTTTCCAGTATTCTTCTGTGTTACGTAAGAAAAAAATTCTTCCCACAAACATCTATAAGTGTGCATGCAATGACACAAAGATCTCTGACTTGTCACCCAAAAGAAGAAGCCATGCAGTAGACAAGTTGATGGTTAGTTGGGTAGGCTGGATTTATATGACTATTTATTGTAATTTTTTGTAAGGTAAGGTAATGTGATTAGTTGAATCACATTTGCCTAATCTAAGTGGCAACCCATGAACAGACTGCCTCCTACTCACACAGTTTGTCACTTTAATTTGTTGTGCTGAAATCCAATTTGTGGTTCTTTATTGTAACCTCCATGCTGTGCTGCCAGCCCATGTAGTCAATCTGTCCTGTTCTTATCACTTTGCTATAGGCACGGTAAAATATGATGTTTATGTAGTTTTGATGCCTGTGAGCACATATTGTGTATCAACTGAGGCTGGCTGTATCGCCTACAGGTAACAGTAATGAGTTGAGAAGGAGGTAGAAGACTTGGTTTGCTGGCCAAGGCACCTAGCTTCACCTGAGCTCTTTCCTTCTAAGACTGCTTGAAAGGCAGAGTAGAGAAACTTACCAGAGCAAGGGAAAAGGATTAAGACTTAGTTTGGCTAAGCAGATTTACTGTGTGGTGGTGTTTTTATTTTTTACTCACAGGGATTGCTACTGTTTGTTGCTAACATTTCATTGCTTAATTTTTCTCTGATTCAAATTGTTGTTGCTGGTATACCTTCTTCTGCATTATTACAAGGTGTGCCTACAGGTGTGTGCTAACAGATTACTGCTGTAATCTTCTGATTCAAATTGTCTTTTGCAAGGTATATCTTCTGTTACTGCTTTATTTTCTCTGGAGCAAAGTGTTTCTTACAGCGTATCTTCTCTGAAATTATTACAGGTGGTGCTTTACAGGTTTTACAGTTTTATCTAACATTAGGATAAACTTTCAGGGTTACTGCATTTGTTGTTGACTGATTGTTTCTGCTCTTACCTCCTTGTTCTTTCGTCCGTGGTTCTTCTTTTTAGGCAGGGGAAGGGCCCAGCCACCCACCCCCATCCCCAACCACCCCACGCTACACTCCTTTTATAGGGTACCACAGTTCTGACATTTCCTGTGGCAGAGCAGGAAGGGGCGGATCAGTGGGGCCTCCACAAGGTGATCTCATTTACAGGGGCACTAGTAATTTAACTTGTTATAACAAGTTAAACAAAGCACAATTAAACCATTACTTGCATTTTTTTTCCCTTTTTTTTCCTTCTAATTACTCTGACTAGGTTACAAACCCAGCAACTTATTTGGAATGGATTTCATTAACTGTAGGTACTGTGGAACAATTTTCAGAAGGACAGTCTTACAGGATTTAGGACACTGTCCTACATGCTGGGCCTTTGGAGATCTTAGGGCTCAGCTCAGGGCAGCCTGGGCAGAGATTGCATGCCTCAAATTTCATATTGAAGAGGAAATACATTATAAGAACCACCCGCCATTTCCCCAGCATCCAACAGAAAAACCTCGACCGCAGAGGGTAGTTGGTCCAGGAGGTTGGCAGGTGGTTAGGAGGAGCAAATCAGGTGCCCCATCACTCTCTACTCTCCAACACATTACCTCCAAAACCATATAAACACTACAAACAGGTATCTGCCTCTATCTCTGAAATCAAATAAAGAGGCAGAAGACACTGCAGAGCAGGACACTGTGGCACAGGAGCTAGCACAACAAAACTCCACACAAATCAGGAACCAAAACAAAACAAGCACAAAGAAATCCAAAAACTTCTGATCATAGGAGACTCCATGATTCGGGAGTTGATACCCATCTCCAGCCAGGGTAATGGTCAGATGTCTCCCAGGTACATCAGCATGGAGAGACACTGACCGCATTGCTAAAATTGTTCACAAAGCAGGAGAAAACATTGATGTCCTAGTACACATAGGGACTAATTGATCTGCCAGCCGGGTCAGTTGTGGAGACCAAGGAACACCTGACTAGGCTGGGTGACAAACTATCATCTATTTCATCCGGCATCTCCTTCTCTGAGATCCTGCCAGTCTGGGAGAGGGGAGCAGATGGACGGAAGGTCAGAGAAGGGGAGATAGGTGAGCTAAACACATGGCTCAAGGGCTGGTGCCAGGAAAAAGGACCCAGATTTGTAGGGAACTGGCAACAGTTCTGGGAGCGAAAGTTCTTTAAATTTGATGGACTGCATCTGACTAAAGATGGAGTCAGTGCATTGGGGCAGAAGTTTGACGTCTTTGCAGAATATTTAAACTAGCAAATGGGGAGAGGGGTGCAGCACCCCATACGTCGAATGGGAAGAACACCCCTTCCCCCTCAGCTAGTGGTCAAACAGGAATTCAGCATGTTTGCCGTTCATTTGCATCACCAGGTAAGAAAAAAGGTTTGTCTCCCCATATGACACACAGGGGTAATGCCAAACTTCACCCAACAACTAACACACCAAAATCTGGCCAATGGAAAATCATGTACACAAATGCTCACAGCCTGGGAAATAAGATCCCAGACCTGCAGGCAATAATGTCAGAGGCTAAACTGGACATAGTAGCAATTAGTGAGACATGGTTTACCAGTAACCACACTTGGGAGACTTCAGTACCTGGCTATGTATTGTTCAGAAGAGACCGAGGTGCAAAAGGGGAGGAGTGGCCCTGTATGTTAATGAAAATATCAAAGCTACAGAAATTCAGAATAACATAAGGAGCCAGAAGAACTGTGAGTCACCCTGAAACAGGAAATGGGACAGCCATAAGAACTGGGGTTGTCTACAGGCCCCCAGACCAGAGGGAGGACATAGACACATTACTGTTAGAAGATATACAAAACATGACAGCTAAAGGGAGGTTCTGATAATGGGAGACTTCAACATGCCGGATACAGATTGGTCACACCAGCAGGAACATCTGCCAGAACTAGACTCATAGTGGATTCCCTGCAGGAGGGCTCAAACAACTGGTACAGCAACCCACGAGAGACAGGGCTATCCTAGATCTAGTACTGACTAACAAAGAAGGGATCACAGATCTCCAGGTAGAAGGTCACCTGGGGCCAGTGACCATCACATGCTATGGTTCAATTTGGCTACTACATCTAAATCATCCCATTCCAAGGCAAAAATATGGGACTTCAGAGGAGCTGACTTTGATAAGATGGCCAACAGAGTTAAGCTAGCCCTGGCAAAAGAAACACAGGTGAGGGGTACAGGCAAAGTGGGCAAGCATTAAGGATGCAGTACTTGAGCAACATCCCATTGTGTTAGACAGAAAAGGAAGTGCAAAAGAAGAAGGAAACCACTTTGGTTCTCAAATACAGTAGCAGAAAAGGTCAGAGCCAAAAGGCTGGCCTTCAGGAAATATAAGGAACACAGCGGGATGAAGATAGGGAGGCATACCAAACTGCCCTAAGGGAAGCAGGGAAGGCAGCAGGCAGCAAGTCCCAAACTGAGGAAACACTAGCACGAACAGTAAAAAGAAGGTGACAAGACTTATAGATACATTAGTGAAAGGAGAAAGTCCAGAGGGGTATTGCTAAGCTTAATGGAGAAAAGGCAGCATGTGAGGAGGAGGACCCTGTAAAGGCATCTATCCTAAATAGATACTTTTGCTCAGTATTTACTGAAGAGAAGGTGAGAGCAGGGCCCACAGCTCAGCATCATGGACACGGGGAGGGAGGTGAGCACTACTCCCTTCACAAAGAAAGGTCCTACAAGAGCTTGCTAAGCTCAAGGTGGATAAGGCAATGGGACCTGATGGCATACATCCCAGGGTACTTAAGGAGCTAAAGGAGGAACTAGCAGAGCCATTAGCAGAATTGTTTAGTGAGTCTCTGAGCACAGAAGAGGTCCCAGAAGACTGGAGAAGGGTTTATGTGATCCCGCCCACAAGAGTGGTAGCAGGGAGGAGGCAGGGAACTACAGACCAGTCAGTCTTACCTCAGTAGTGGGCAAGATTATGGAGGCACCCTTAAGGAAAGATAGTGCAACACCTGGAATCCATAGGGCACAGGATCCAAGACAGCATGGGTTTACAAAGGAAGGTCCTGTCAAACTAATCTCATAGATTTCTTTGACTGGGTAACCAGAGTGGTGGACCAGGGGAGCAGTTGATGTCGCCTACCTTGACTTCAGCAAAGCTTTGACACTGCTCACATAGAAGATTGATAAATAAGCTGGGTAGGCGCGGGTGGGTCAGAAGTTGGTCAACTGGGTGGAAAACTGGATGGGCAGAAAACAGAGAGTGGTGGTAAATGGTATACAGTCAGAAGAGATGCAAGTCACAAGTGGGTACCTCAGGGATCAGTCCTGGGGCAGTCCTCTTCAACATCTTCATTAGTGACCTTGCAGATGGACTGAAGGTAAAGGCTTGATCTGTTTGCAGATGACACCAAGATCTGCAACAGAGTAGATGATCCAGATGGGGTGGGCAGAATGAGAAGAGATCTGGATAAACTAGCAGAATGGTCAGAAGAGTGGCAACTCGGATTTAATGCAAAGAAGTGCAAAATCATGCACATAGGGAAGAGAAACCCTGGAAGCCACCTATAGGCTGGGAGGTTGCTAGCAGTCACAAAGGAAGAAAGGGACTTGGGCATCATCATCACTGATGACCTGAAATCATCAAACAGACCTCTAAAGCAGTAGGTAAGGCTAGGGGGTGTTAGGGTGTATTAGTAGGGGTATCACAAGTCGAGAGGGAGGTAACAATCCTCTGGACAAGACACTGGTTAGGCCCCATCTGGAGTACTGCGTGCAGTATTGGAGGCCACACCTTCACAAGGACATTAACCAAATTGAGGCAGTCCAGAGAAGGGCAACCAAAATGGTGCAGGACTGCATCAGAAGACATATGAGGACAGATTAACGGAGCTCAGTATGTATACCCTTGAGCAAAGGAGGAGAGAGGTGATATGATCGAGGCATTCAAACACCTTGGGCATAAACAAGGTGAAAAGAGTCTAACATGTTTAAATATAAGAAAAATAGCAGGACAAGAGGACACAGCATGAGATTAGAGAGGCCAATTAAGGGGAATGGGAAATTCTTTTCACAGAAAAGGTGGTGGATGCATGGAATGGCTTACCACAAGAAGTGGTGGCTATGAATACAGTGCAGGGCTTCAAACAGGCATGGGATAGGCATAAGGGAGCAATACAAATGACTATGAATAGATAGGCCACTGACAGAGCAAAGGCCGATGGCACATTTATAAGGCAGAAAAAGAAATGGGCAGACTGGATGGGCCTTGCGGTCCTTATCTGCCGTCAACTTCTATGTTTCTATGTTTCTATGAGCTTGGTACATGTACCGGGCCTGGTTTTGATTCCCACAACCTGATGTTCTGCATTGTGTGACCCCACAGTGCTCCCTAGTCACCCTTAAAAATATGACCTTGTGCCTAGTGGTCCTTACCAGCTTACCAAACATTACAATGGAAAGCTGAACTAAAGATTAAAAAATTGCAGTTTGAACTGCAGTTGAGGGGGACAGCGTTGTTTCACAGCTTTGGGTATGTGCACAATCAGTTTGTTCATAGGTTCATAGGCTGCGTACCAGTTCAGTGGGTAAAATTACCCTTTATGGACTTGCCACCAAACATTTATTGGTGGAAATCAAATTTGGTGTCTCCCATATATAAATCCAAATTTGTCTTAAAGGAATCCAAAGTGGTACTTGATACAATGTTCTCTGATAGTGTATTCCAGAAATTTAGCACTCTTTGTGTATACCGCTGATTTCTCCTTTTAGTATTATTTAGGGTACCTTTTAATTTCAAGGAGTGTGATCTAGTATTAACTATTGACTGGTTTCTAATTAGGCCTATTGTTTCAAGGATTGAATCATTTTTGAGGGTTTTGTAAGTTAGACATAAGTCACCGCGTAGTCTTCTGTACTCTATGGAATAAAGACATACAGTTTTTAATCTAGTTTTGTAATCAAGCTCCTTTAATCCACAAACTTTTTTTGTAGCTCTACGTTGAACTTTTTCTATGAGTTTTTTATTTCTTATCAAATAAGGTGCCACTACTGAAGAGCAATATTCTAGATGAGGCCTAACGAGACCAGCATATAATGAGATGATCACATTTTTGTCGCTGCTTTTTATATTTCTAAGAATGCAACTCAAAATTGTGTTCCCTTTTTAACAGCAGTTGTTGTGGTAAAACAAAAGTAAAGTCCTTAGAAAGAGTCACCCCTAGATCTTTTTCATGGTCAGTCATCTGTAAATCAATGTTATTCATTTTATGTGTAAAGCATGGTTTGTTCTTCCCTAAATGCATTACCTTGCATTTTAATTCATTCAACAGTAAGGCCCAGATAGTCAAAAGAGTTGCGCCATGCGCAATAGGGTTGCGCCAGCACAAGTCCAAAAATGCGCCATTCTGCGATATTCAGCGGGAGGCAGTTGCGCCCCCCAAATCACGCTGAGCAACAGCGCGATGATAATGAATGTATGCACAACTGAAGGGGGAGGAACCATGCATAAATGGCACAGTGCGATATTCAACAACATGCACCATGCGCAATAGGGGAGCCAGCGGAAGTTGCGCCATAGCGGAAATGAGCCAAAATAAAAAGGAGCAAGGGAGAGGTTCAAGAACGCTACAAGGAAGCCTCAAGTTGTGGAACTATAGCCAGCCACACAGGTAACACACATACACACAGGGCAGGACAGTGAAAGGGTACCTGGAACCCACAGGCTCAGGGGAAGGTGTGGAGAGCCACAGTGCAGAAGGGGGAAGTACTTGCCACACATCAGTGAGGCCAGCACAGTCAGGTGTTCCTGGTGCAGGGGAAGTAGCAGCCAGAACAGTGGGGGGAACACAGAAATAGCTGCCGGGGGTGAACACAAGCCAGGGACATGGCCAGTGCCACCATCCAGATGGAGGCAGTAATGACGGGGGTGAGAAGGCGGGCAGCAGGGGGGCGCGGCCCTGGAAGGGCCTGTCAGCAGTATGCCCCCAACAGGCAGTACCGAGCCCGCACCAGCTTTGAGCTGTATAGTGATGTGGAGATCGTGGGCCGGTACCACCTGAATTGGACAATTCTGAGGTGGCTCTGTGAGCTGTGCAGTGTTGTGATGCAGGCACCCACATGATGGAGCCATGCTCTGTCAGTGAAGATGAAAGTGACAGCTTGCATGTGCTTGCTCACCACAGGTACCTTCCAGAGACCAGCTGGGGACACCACAGGCATAACCCAGTCGGCCAAGTCATGCCACCTCACCCAATTCCTCAGTGCACTGCTGCCACATGCTGTGGAGTACATCCATTTCCCCAGCACACTGGTGGAGTGCACAGCAAACATAGAGGAGTTCCACAGGGTAGCACGTATGCCTGGCGTGCTAGGGGCAATAGACTGCACCCATGTGGCCATCCGCACACCACCTGGCCCTGAGGGGGTCACATATATAAATCAGAAGGAGCTATGCTAGCATCAACTGCCAGGTGGTGTGTGATGCCAGGGGTGCATAATCAATATCTGTGCCACGCACCCTGGGGAGCACGTGATGCCTTCATCGCATCAGTCGGCACTGCCTACAGATTCGAGTGGGAATATCCACTGGCCACCTGAGTGGGTGAGTATGCAAACCACCACGGACAATCACAAGGCTGGGGGGCATGGTCAGAGGTGACATGGGTAGTGGCCTACATGGCCCAGTGCAGGGCGATGCTGATCACCAAACTAACCTTCACCTTCTACACACAGGTGACAGTGGATACCCACTCCCTCCAGGGCTGTTCACACCATACCGGCGGCCTCCGACCCCATCGCAGCAATGCTACAATGAGGCACACACCACCACATGTAATATCATCGAGCGGGTGTTCGGTATGCTGAAGGCACATTTCCATTGCCTGGACACCTCCGGCGGTGCCCTACAGTATAGCCCCTCAAAGGCCTGCAGGCTATTCCTGGCCTGTTGCATCCTGCACAACATGGCCAACGAATGTGGGATAGGTGTACAGGTCAAAGAGGGGGACAGTGATGGGGACGATGAGGGCGCTGGTGACAATGGTGATGGGCAGCCCCCCATTGGGTGACGGGACCCCCGACTGCTCCAGCTAGCACAGCTGCACCGGGGCACCATCACGGAGGAGAACTTCAGCCAACCCAGGTAAGTCATGGGGCCATGTGCAACCACCAGTGGCTAAGGCACAACCCACAAACCTGCATGGACACACAACAGGGGTGCATGCTGTCAAGGGAACTGGCCGGGCATGGAACCACACACACCACCAGGGATGGGTGAGGTCTAACATGGCACACAGACAGACACACAAACACAATGCACCAGACATGCACAAAGGGTAGGAGGCACACCGACCCAGAATGCCACCCCTAGCCACACACATGTCCACAGACCACCACGCCCACTGCCTGTCATTGTGCATGTGTCAGATGCTGGGCACCATTGCACATTGGTGTACAGCACAATGCAGGCATCATCATGCACACGCAACTGCGGACAGCAGCTGGGAGGGTGTGCAGATGGACTGTGTGTCTGCATACAGGGCCGGGTACCCACCCATGCATTGCCCACTGAATGACACAATGCACACAGGGCAGCATCAGGCAGTAGCCATGTTGGGAGACAGGTCAGTCACATGCCACAGTGCTCCGGCCACCACGGATGCATGGGCAGCCCTGCCGAGACCTGCCAGCACTTACAGGCTGACCACTGGCCTCATGGGGTGGCACCGATGGTCCCCCAGGGGTTCCATTGCATGAACGTGACCATGCTTGTTCAGGGGTCTGCAGCACACCGAACATGCCTGCTCCAGGCGTGCTCGGGATGCCCACAGCTGAACCCGGTGTCGATAAGGATGGTGTCACACGATGCTGGGAATGGGGGGTGGACAGTGCACTGCATGGTGTCTGCAACGCATGGGCAAATAACTGTGTGCCCATTGTGGCCATGACACCAGTGAATGCCTGTGTCTGCCTGTCAATGGCAGCGGTCACATCCTCCCGCAACCGGTCCATCCCTGCCAGGAGCAGAGCGGTGTCTCTCCTGTGACGCTCCTCTGTCCACTCCAGAGCCACACTCAGTGCATCCACTGCCATTGCAAGCCGCATCTGCTGATTGACTGATGCTTGCAGTATGCAGGTGTGCTCATCCAAGAGGTCATCTGCCTGATCGGCATTCTGTCCCTCAGGGTGTGCGTGGCCCTGATGCTCAGCACCCCTTGAGGGTGGGCGCTGCACACCAGGACCAGGCCTGGGCATGTCCACAGGCAGTGCACTGATGCCATCCCCTGACACTGTACCCCAAGCCCATTGGCTGACTGCTGATGGTGCTCCTCCGGCTGCCGCTCTCCAGGGCTCACTGGTGCTGCTGCAGTAGCTGCATCGGTTCCACTGTCCTGTACACACACCAGTGCTTCCTCACCGGTGCTGACAGGCACAGGCTGGGACTGTGATGACACGCAGGCCTCCACGGCGGCATCACCCACAGCCATGGCCGCGATGTTACCTGCTGTGTGGCCATCCTGTGGCACACACGTGTCACTGCCCATGACGTTAGCTACATCATTATCGGTGATGGGCACGGCACCAGCCTGAGTCACAGCATGCTGGCATCCATGGATGCTGGCACGATGGGACACGGGCAGAGCCTCCTCTGCACCTGTTCCTACAACATCAGTCTGGACATCCAGGTGGGCCCACTGTCACACTGAGCCACATATTCCTGTGGAGTTGGATGGGCCCTCCTCCATCTCCATCTGACTGGCCTCGGTGGAGAGGCCCACTACCGCTGACCCATGCAGATGATCAGGAGCTGTAAGGGAAAACAAAGTTGCGTTACTGCATGTGACCTACCCTGTCCCCTCCATCCAATAGACAGACCATGACCTACCATGCAGTGACGGGCTACCACCCATCTGGAATCCACCACCCAGAACACCCCTCGATGGCACAATGCTGCATGCTTCCAGCAGCCCTCTCCTCCTGTGGGGTCAGGCATAGCACCTGCAGCTGTCTCCCACCTGTCGCAGATTGTGCTGCCCTGATGGCAGCCACCTTCTCCTTAATCCTCCTCCTGTCTGTGCCCATCTTCTTCTTGCACTCCTGCACGGAGCACTGGTGGCTGCCATACAGGTTCACAGCATGCGCCACTTCCTCCCATGCAGCAGCACAGGCCTGTAGTGTTTCCCTGGCATCTGCTGAGAAGCAGCTCCTGGTCCAGGTAGGCCTCAAACAGGGCATCCGTCTCGTCCTTTGTGAAATTTGGCCTCCTCCTCCTCCTCCCACAACTCTGTTCCTCTTCTCCCACAACTCGCTCGGTCATGATTCAGCCTGTGAGAATGACAGTTGTTACCTGTGACTGTGCAGTCCCATACATGTCCCAGAATCCACAGTCCAAACTCCCAAACAGCATGCAACTCACCAATAGACTGCAGTAACCGACTATGGCCAGTGCAGCCCAATATCGCACTTTTATAACGAAACCCATGCAAATGAGGTGAGGCGCAACTCTAAGTGGATGCAAATTGCAGTGCTGCGCCATTGAATGGTTGATTAGCTGATTTGCATATGACAGCTGAATATTGTGCTTTTGCGCTTTGTGCAATTGTGTTGAACGTGCTGAGCCAAGGGCGCAGTTCTGTGACATGCACAGTACACACCTAACTGCGCATGCCCGGGTTGATGATGCAGGCGCCTGCTGCACTGCTGATGTGCTGTGCGTGGGAGGCAATGCAGGGCACGGCCACCATTGTGCCAGTGGCGCTACAGCGATGTTCACCTATAAGGTGCTGTGGCACTGGGGCATCGTAGGTGCACTGGGACAACAGTGCAGTAGGCCGCTACTGGAGGTGACACACAGGCACCCAATCACACTATACGCATTGGGTTCCAATTGCACTGTGGCTGTCCGTGCGCCAGAGACCCTTGACCCTGTGCCCAACCTTTGCCCCCTAGGCGCCATGCGTCAGGCATGGGTGCACAACTATTGCTCTGTTCGGTGACAGCGTGATAGGGAATGGCAGCTCTGTACTGCGCAGCATCTGCACGTGGCGGAACCACGCTGCAGAGTGCCATTTTGACCCTACCAAGCAAGAGAGATGGCATGGAGGAGAGCTGCCCAGTGGATCCAGATAGAAATGGCAAACCTGGTTGCCATTGTGGAGCCACTTGTTGGCCCACTGTTTCGTGAGGCACCACTGGACAGGTCCAGGAGTCAGGTGCGGCAGGAGGTGGCCGACGCCCTGGAGGAGGCCACAGAAATGGGGTGGATGGCGGAGCAGTGCTTCCACAGATATGGGGACCTGAGGTGGAGGGACCCAGACCTGCTTGCCCGCCTGCAGGCACATGCCAGGAGGGGCATGGTGCCATGGCCAGGTAGGTGTAATGTCCATACACTTTTATCTTCCATATGAGTATCACGGTTGCATGTGTCCGGAACATGGGGGACTGTCTGGTGTTGGCTGTGGTGGTGTTATCAGGGTGTGTGGGCGGTCTGGCTGTGTGGGATTGCACACACATGGGGGCAGGGGGACTTTGCTACAGGATTGTACTGATGTTCCTCTCTCCATGTTTGCACCTTAGGCTCAAAAGAGAGATGGCTGGTGAGGGAGAGGAGGCACCAGCTGGAAGACCGGCACACCAGGATGGGTGAAGGTCCACAGAGGCAGAGGGACCAGCCTGATGATGGTGAGTGCCTTATATCCATGATTATTATTGCATGCTGTGTAACAGGGCGGGCAGCGGGGCATGGCCACCATCCACTGACACCACTGCCATGCACGCAACTTGTTACAGTCAGCACTGTCCAGTGGCACTGTATGTCTAGGAGTGCATCAACGGTGGTCCATGCATGCACTGGGTACATGGCTGTGCCACTGCCTTCGCACCACATAGCCATGTCACTAAACAGCCATGGTGCTGCTGTGCAGGACTTGGCCGGTGGGTGCGTACAGCGGTCCGCATGGCTGTGTGCACCTGGGTGGGCAGGTCTTGTGGACACGATCATTGTGGGTGGTCACACACCATCACAGAGGCATGTCCCATGGCCGTATGCCATGCACAGTGGGTGGGCTGTATGGGGCTGTGCATTCACACCTATTGACTCTGCTCCCTTGTCCTAGGTGGACGGCAGCTGCAGGAAATATGAGCAACACTGCAGGAGATCCTGCAAGTTGCCAGGGCCTCCCTGCAGATCCTGGGAAGGACTGACCGTGTGGGAGTCCGCCGGAGGCATGGCGGGAGAAGCAGCCAGAGCGGGGAGCAGGGCTCCCACTGAGCATACTTATGCCCCTGATTTTCCTTACCCCCCGGACCCACCCTCACACCCCTCCTTCCCTCTACCATTTGTTCACCCCTGCCCCTTACCCACCTCCACCTTGTTTGTGGCCTTCCCCCCAAGCCTTTGTAAATATATGTAAATAGTTTTGTGTGTTTTTTAACAATACATTTGCTTTGATATACCTAATGTGGTGGTCTCTGTTTTGCAGCGGGCTATAGGTGCTCAGCTGCAGTGTTGTGCATGGCGTCAAGGGTGGTGCAGTCATGTGCGTGTGTGTGTCCATGGGGAAGTTACTATGGTGTGGGAGTAGCTATCAGTCACTGTCTGTGGTGTGTGTTGTTCCCTGTGCACTGGATGACTGTGTGCAGTGGTCCATGGTGCATTCTCTGTGTCCATGGCACACCTGTCAGCCCATCAATGGCCTGTGCAGCTGACACTCTTGCATGTCTGTGACCTGCATGGTCTGCTGGCATGTCAGTGGTGGCTGTCCATGCAGGACAGCCACTGTACCCGTCACAATGCTGGGTTGCCTCCTGTCACTGGTGTGGTGCATGTCTGCCTCAGGTGACACTTTGGCCTCCGCTGTTGTTGTCCCACCTCCATGCTGTGGCTTGTGTGTGTTGCAGGGGATGTGCACCACTGTCTGTCACTTGTGGTCCAGGCAAATGCTGGTGGCGTACAGCTCCACAGTGCCTGAGCAGGGTGGCTGGCACTCCTGTGCCATGGAGGACTGCTGGCCATGTGTACATGGTTTCTATGGCCCCACGCTAGGAGCTTGGTTGCCCTGCTACTGTGTCCCTGTGTTGGTGTGCCCTTGGGTATGGGTGGGTGTTTGTCCATGCACTGTATTGCATCTGGTGTGGTGCATGCTGTTGTGGCCAGTGCTGGGTCAGAGTGTATCCTTGGGAGGGTGTGCAGGGTGCTGTACCACTGGTGGTGGGGTCCGGGGTGTGCCCTGTCATGTTTGGGGTACCTCGTGTGCCGACGCATGGTCGGTCTCTCAGCTGTACCTCGGGGGGGCTGTGCGTGGTGGCACTGTGTATGCCGTCGTTGCATAGCTGTGTGCTGCCACCCACTGATGGGTGCTCATGGTGGGGCTTCCTTGCACAGTTCTGTGGTGCACAGGGTTGCATCATCACAGTGGGGGTGGTGGCATGCATGGGGTATCCTGCACTGGTGGACACTGCTCCTGGGCAGGGTGTCTGGGGGTCACGGTGCAGGGTGTGCTCTGCATTGGTGGGATGGTGTGGCACGGGGTGGTCGGCCCTCCTTGTGTGCCGGTCACAGCTTGCCAGGGGGCAGGATGGGGCACCATGGCCCAGCTGTGGGTTGTTTGCTTGTCTCCATGGGCCAAAGGTTATTCTAGCCCTCCCCCAGTTGTGCAGTGCATGGGGTGTGGAGGGACGATGTCTGTTCTGCTGTGTGTTCCTCTGCCCATCTGTGGCATGGGTGGTGGGCCCCTGCATCCCTGGTTGTGCTGTTGCATTGCTGCACTGTTGCTGGGGAGCATCCCTGGTTGCACTATGGCGCATCTGGACTGCTCAGCTGAACATCCCTTGTTGCGCTATGGCGCATCAGATATGCTCAGCTTCCCCTCCCTAGTTGCGCTATGTCACAGGTGGTGTGATATTCAGTCATCAGCTGTAGGCGCATCTTGGCCAGTGCAGTTTTTGAGTATCACGCCTCTTGTGCATGGGTGCAATGGACTTGCGCTTGCTCCTGCTGTTGCGCACTTTTTGGGCGCAGTTGGAATATCTGGGCCTAGTCTTTTTTTTGACCATTCAACCAAGTGTGTTAAATTTTTTTGTAGATCTAGAGCAGAAGTTGCATCAGTTATTATACTGCCTAGCTTGCAGTCATTGGCAAATTTAGCAAGCCAACATGTGTCAGTTAATGGACTGATAGAATATATTACTATATTAAAAATAACTGGTCCAGGACAGAGCCTTGAGGAACCCCACTGGTGACCTTACCCCACGTTGAAAGGTGACGTTTTATTGAAACCTGTTGAGTACGGTCTGACAACCATGCATTTATCCAATTTATGATCGCAGGGTGTGCCCTTAAAAGACTGAGCTGTTTAATAAATATTTGATGGGACACAGAATCAAAAGCCTTTGAAAAGTCAAGAAAAATTATATCCATAGACAAACCCTTATCCAGTGCTTCACTGACAGGTCCAAGAAAGTATAAAGCTAAATAAATAAATAAATAAAAGGTTAGTCTGGCATGATCTGTCTCTAGCAAACCCATGTTGGCAGATATCCACATAATCTATTTCTGCTAGATGTTCAGTTATTCTTTCTTTAAGTTTTCTTTCGAGCAATTTACAAAATACTGCAGTTAAACTTATTGGCCTATAATTTTGTGGTAAGCCTTCATTACCACCTTTATGTAAGGGAATGACTATGGTCTTATTCCATATTGGGACAGTAGAACTAGCAGTCAATGAACAGTTGAACAGTATTGCTAGAGGTTCAATCAAATAATCAGTTACGTTTTTAACAAATATTGGCGGTATGCCTTCAGGCCGTGGTGACCCATTGGGTTTTATTAAACTAATCCCATTTCTGACTTCCTGTTTAGAGATTGGAATGAATGGGATTTCAGTAATTTTATTTATTGAATAATCTGTAAGTTTAGGTTTAAATACATTTGTAAAATAGTTATTCATATTAGAAGCAACAAATGTTGCTGGTATACAAAAGGTCCCACTCACCCTGAATAAGTCACACAATATTTTTTATCAAAACAAGCTCTTTTTTTTATTTATTTTCTCCCAGTCAAAAGATCACTTCAACATTTCAGGTTAAACCCATCATTAGGACTATACTGGGATTTCTTGAGTTAGAAATAAAAAATATATATACAGATATATTAAGTAACCAATATAGCATAGGATTTGATCTCTTTTCAGTGGCAATTCCTGAGCTGAAAACACACATCTTCTAGTGGTAATTGCCACAACAGAACACAATTTTTCTTCTTGTGGCACTGGCCATGACTTAGAACACATTTCTAGATGGCATAGGCTTTAAGGTAGGCAATGTGGCAACTGACCATAATGGAGCACACTGCTGCTCAAGACTAGGACAATCCACACCAGGAATTAAACTTTCTCTTCAGGCATTGGCCAAATGACCTGAATAAACAGGCACCCAGATTTTCAATTTCATCCTTTGTTGTTGAAGAAAATTTAAACGTTTCTTGATACCTTTGCTTGTTTATATTGGTTCTATTATTCTTGTTTCTTAATGTAATTGAGTTATATGTTCTAGCCAGTAACTTATCCTTCCCTTTTTTAATAATTTCCTCTTGTTTTTGGATAGATATAAAAGTATTCAAATCAAAGTAAAAGGCTTGACAAAGTTTATTAAATTTATGTTGCAATGTATAAATACAGTATGTGCCAAATTAAACGGGCACACTTGTAGTGGACGTCTGCTTGTAAAGGACAAATCCCCATTCCCAAATGTCATTTTCTTTATGGCTCAATATTAAAATCACCTGATTAAGCAGACCTGTAATTCCGCATTTAGCAACCACCTAGTGGCCACTTCACAGCTTTCTTGACACCTCAGACATGTGTTAATTATCTCTGTGTAGCTGCCAGAATGTTTCAGTTTTCAATTGTTTCCTGTCTGCTCAGCCCAGTATTTAATGCCTCCCCCACTAACAGCTTTCATATGCTGACTGGACTTCACCAGCGCACTGAAAAAAGCACTGTGATATAGGTAAGGGGAGAAGCACTGCACCGGAAAAAGCAGCAGCAGTTGTCCACACCACACCGAAAAAGCAGCAGCTGTCATCCGCAGTAGTCCAGTATCTGGAGTTGTGACTGTACCAAATGGCAGCTAAGAACATCCAGAGCAAGACTGTGTCTCAGGAACATAACATCAGGCCTCCTCTGTTACTAAGTGAGAGACTGTGACATCTTTCCATCTGTGAGTCTCTTTAAATTAGTGTTATTTTGGATTTTGTTGTGCTGAGCCTGATTCTCCTGGGGATCCTCAACGACATTTTGGGAAGAAGTGAATGGACAGTTATTGCCCATATACAGTATCTTATAAGTGGTGTGTTTGCAGCTTGCCTAGAGTTCACCCCTTTTCCAGTTTTCAGATGTTTGTTTAAAAGTTGCTTGCAGCAGTCCATAAGTCCCCAATTGTAGCTTCACTGATGTAACAGACACCGCTTGAAATGGACAAAATACCACATGTCAAACTAGTCCATTATAATCAGTGCATACACTATGAAATTATTGACTGTATGTAGAACATTTCTATCTATTATTAAACCATTCCATATATAAAGGTTTTATTTAAGAAGATCTTATTATTGATTTTATTTTTTAACCCACAGTTCCCTACTAGTCAAACCAAGTAGGCAGCCCCTCAGATATACTAACTGACCCCAGCTATTAGTCCCACGAGCAAAGAATGCTGCAGGTGATAGGCCATTTGCCTCCACCATACCAACCCTATGGAATACCCTCTCAAACAGACTAAAAGAATGCTCATCTCTAAGTAGCTTCAAGAAATGCCTAAAAGCTCATCTACTTGAAGTAAACACCTGCAACTGTTAACGCTGATAAACTTCCATCTGAGCCTCATAATTAATCTACCTGGTCTAAATAGTCACTATGCTTAAAAACCTTGTGAATTTATTCATGCTTAACTCACAATTTTGTCACTGCATGTAAAATCATTTATTTTGTAATATCATATGTATAGTTGTGTATAAATATCTTCGTAACTCTCAACTATTTCCATGTAATTAACCCCAGGTCACCCCTGAAAAAGGGACTCCTTAGTCTCAGCAGATCTACCCAGTAAACAGCATTTAAATAAATATAAAAATGTACTTAGAAATGACCATGGTGAATTTAGTTTACGTTTCCCATCATTGATAATATTTTCTTAACAGTAAACCATGCTATAAGAAAACCATGTTCTAATATAATGATCTTTCCCTTTAAGATGAGAAAAATCACAACACGGTTGAATATGGCACAGTTGCACCATGGTGCAACCGTGGATGCACCATGGTGCAACCAGTGGCGTGCCATGGGCAGACACAGAAGCCCCATGGCAACCATGGGAGCAGACCAACAGAGCAACAGAGGAGGGCACGGCACAGAGAGGAGACCCAGGGACAGAGCCAGAGAAACACAGTGACAGGCCACAGGAGGCCACCACCAGCTGGGCACAGCAGGGCATACACAGGTGCCCAGACCCCCACCCCAGAACACAACAGTGGCACAGACAGTAAGCAACGAGGGTGCCAATGGGGGATGGAGGGCCACCAAGGGGCCCCCCCACAGGCAGCAGGCTGTGCCCCCTTGCACATCCAGACCAGGTCAGGCCACACCCAGGACCATGCAGCCAAGCAGACACACCCACTACACAACCCTGACAGCTGCCCCGAGGGCACCCCAAGGCACAGCCATCTACCGAGAGGAGGGACACCACCACCATGGGACACACTGCAGCACACAGTAGTGATCCACAGAATCACAACACATGCCCCAACACATGCATACCACATGGACAGGCACTGGGCCACTGCAGCATGGCTCCGCATGCCACCTGCAAAGCAGACACAGACACAGGCAGGTAAGTCAGAAAAATATATTATGGTACAAATTATTTACAATAAGCAGGGGCTGGGAAAGGGTAGGTAGAGTGAGGGAAGGGGACAGGGAACAGGGACTGTGCAGTGGGATGAGGGACAGAAGGGGGAGGTATTGCTGGGGAAACAGGGGAACTCAATGCCTGACTAGCAGCAGCCACAGCCTGCCACCCCCTCCTGACATCGCTGCCTCCTGCTTGCCAGGATCATTCTGTGGACCTGCATCACCGCCTCCATCATTGTAGATGTTACAAGAATTAGCTGCCTCAGGAGCTGGCAGTAGAGGGGCCTCCTGCGCTGCGGGCAGACACCTAGGAAAGGGATGGGACAGGTGACCCACCCCCTGGTCCCTGGTATGGTTGTTGGGGGTATCCCCAGCAGGAAATTTACCCAAGACCTGGAGGTTTCGGTGGGAAGTGTGGTGCAGTGGGGGCCCCCTAGAAGTAAGAAGCCTGACAGATTTAATAATTTCAACACTTTATTTTTTTTAAGTGCAATACAACTGAAATCATTGGTTGGATTTCATTCTGGCATGACTACGAATCAAAGTCCATACTCTTTGCATCACATTCCTTGGCAAGTCTTTGGTTTGACTGGACAGGGGTAAGGCACCCAGGAGGGAGGTGTCAGTCTGCAGCATACACCTAACATCGTCTGTCTTGATCTGACCTTGTGTAAGGTGGCTTGCGAATGCAGATTTGCTTGCCAGTTGCTGTTGTTCAGTAAAGGATTGCTGGCAATGTGAGGACCGTATAGGTGGAGTGTGTGCCCCCATCATCTCTTGGCTTCTTTGGATGTCCTGTGAGCTAAGTCCCCCTTCTTGTTCTTGTTGCAATACAGGTACCTGGTGAAAGAGATGGCCCTTTTCCTGGTTCACCCATGGTGATTGAACTGCTCTCCAGAGTCTGTGATGGAGCACCTGCATGTGGGCTGATGGTGGTGCATGGGGCCTTGTGGTTAACTGGCATATTTGTTGGCTCACTCTGATGCTCTCCTCTTTGCTGCCCATTAGGCAATAGTACGCATCTGCTGTTTTGGCTCGGTGGCTCATGTGTGATGCAAGCTCATGTCTACCCTCAGGGTGAATGCTGTGAAACTGTGGAAAGAAAGAAAGAAAGTAAGATACATACTTTGGGCCCACGGGTAACAACTAAGGCAATGGAAGTCTCCAACTTGGGGGGCATCAAGGAGGTCTGTGTCATCACCCCTGTGAGTTTGGGACTGCTAGCCCATAGGGAAATGGCCAAAAGCAGGCCCTGGAAGTTTTAGGGGGAGATGCCAGCAGGTGTCCCAAGGCTTGGAAACACCTTCCCTGGGTAAAACATATGGTTTGGTACCCTGGGTAAAAACTAAGCCTGTGGAAGTCCCTGCACTGGCAGGACATCAGGGAGGGGAGGGCCATGACCCCTGGGTGTCTGGGAGTGTTAGACCTAAGGGAAGTGTTAACAGCAGGACCTTGAAGTTTTAGGGGGTTGGGGTACCAGGCCACCCCAGCCAGATAGCACCTTCCCTGGGTAAGACATATGCTTTTGTACCCTTGGTAAAAACAAAGCCTGTGGAAGTTCCTACCCTGGCAGGGAATCAGGGAGATGTGGGCCATTACCACTGGGAGTCTGGGAGTGCTAGGCCCAAGCCAAGTGTTAACAGCAGGCCCTGGAAGTTTTAGGGTGCATGCCAGCGGGTGTCCCCAGGCTGAGAGCACTGAGTACCGGGGAATCCTGGTGGGAGCTGAAGTCCCTGGGAGAAAGTGTAACCAGATATTCCTGATTCCTGGTGGGACAAGATGTCCCTGAGAGATGGTATGACTAGATGGCCCTGATAGCTAGTGGGACCAGATAGCCCTGGGAGCAAGTGGGACCAGATAGCCCCACCTGTTGCCGGCTGGGATGTCTCTAAATAACTGTGGTCGGGCTTAATAGTCACTCTAGGGGAGTTTCTAGAAGGCCTAACCAGGTTATGATGCAGGTTGCTGTGCATGGCTTGATGCTGAGCCTAGCAGGCTGATCCTGAAAGTCACCAGGGTAAATGCCAGCAGTTCTCCCCAGCCAGAGAGCACTGTCCCTGGGCAAGAGATATGCTTTGGTACCCTGGGTAACAACCAAGCCTGTGGAAGTCCTTGACCTGGCATGGCATCAGGGAGGTGAGGGCCATTACCCCTGGGTGCCTGGGAGTGCTAGACCCAAGGGAAGTGTTACCAGCAGGCCCTGCAAGTTTTAGGCAGCATGCCTGCTGGAGTCCCCAGGCTTGGACACACATTCCCTGGGGAAGGCATATGCTTTGGGACCCTGGGTAACAACTAATCCTGTGGAAGTCCCTGTCCTGGCAGGGCATCAGGGAAGGGAGGGCCATTACCCCCTGGGTGTCTGGGAGTGTTAGACCCAAGGGAAGTGTTAATAGCAGCACCTGGAAGTTTTAGGGGTTTGGGGGTACCAGGCCACCCCACTCAGACAGCACCTTCCCTGGGTAAGACATAGGCTTTGGTATCCTGGGTAAAAACTAAGCCTGTGGAAGTCCTTGCCCTGGCAGGGCAACAGGGAGGTGAGGGCCATGACCCCTGGGTGTCTGGGAGTGTTATACCTAAGGGAAGTGTTAACAGCAGGACCTTGAGGTTTTAGGGGGTTGGCGTACCAGGCCACCCCAGCCAGATGGCACCTTCCCTGGGTAAGACATATGCTTTGGTACCCTTGGTAAAAACCAAGCCTGTGGAAGTTCCTACCCTGGCCGGGCATCAGGGAGATGAGGGCCATTACCCTTGGGAGTCTGGGGGTCCTAGGTCCAAGGGAAGTGTTAACAGCTGGCCCTGGAAGTTTTAAGGGGACATGCCTGCATGTGTCCCCAGGCTTGGAAGCACATTCCCTGGGTAAGGCATATGTTTTGATACCCTTGGTAAAACCTAATATTTTTGAAGTCCCTATCCTGGGAGGGCATCATGGAGGTCATGACCCTTAGGCTTATGAGTATTGACTCCTAGCCCTTAGGAAAGTGGCAAAAGCAGGCCCTGGAAGATTGAGGGGGTGAAGGTACCAGGTCTCCCGCAGACTGAGTGCACTTTCCCTGGGTAAGGTATATGCTTTGGGGCCCTGGGGAATAACCAAGCCTGTGGAAGTATGTACCCTGGGAGAGCATCAGGGAAGTCAGAGCCACCACTCCTGTGAGTATGGGATTTCTAACCCTGAGGGAAGTGGTTGAATCTGGGCCTGGAAGCTTTGGGGGGACATGCTATCAAATCTATCCAGGCTGAGTGTGGAGTTTGGAGGCATACTTACATTTGTTATGGTACTCTTCTGCCACAGAGTCATGGAAAAGTGTTTGATTCCAAGTATGGCTGCCTGCCTCTTCACTGCTTTTGCGAAGGCAGAACATGTCAGGTTTGATCCATCTGTCTTGATGAGCACAGGGGCATTAAGTCCAGTAGCTGATAGTCTCAGTTTGGGGAGCAGCCGCCTTGTGTGGTGTACATAGAACTGAAGAAACTTGAATAGCTCTCCTTCTAGCACCAGTCCATGTGTTGCAATGGTTTTGTGAAGAAAAATGGTTAAGACATAGCTGTCTTCACTATCAACGACCAGTCTGTCTGCATTCTTCAAGTCACCCAGAGACATATTTCGGATGGCAGCAGAGCACTGGGCATTTTGGAGGGCCAAGCTGAAGATGAGGTGATTTCTAGCCAGGCAGTGATCTTGGGTTCTAAGAGTCTTGGCTCTGGGTAAACTGTTAATTATCCTGACTGCCTGCTTGGCAGCAGAGGTGTCCTTATACAGGGATGCTGTCTCTGGTGGTATCCGCATTTGTGAGTCCCTTAGCCGGATTTCATGGCGCCTCTTCATGGCAGAGGTACTGAGGCCAGCTCTCCAGAAAGGAATTACCTTGATGAGCATGTCAAGTTCAGCCTGATGGGTCCTGGCAAACCCATTCAAATCTAAGAATTTCAGGAAATGAAGGAGGCTGTTTATATAACACTTGATAGTGCCTGGCTTAAAACCTGAGGCTTCAGCCTCTGGAATTCAAGTATCTTTTAAGAATGCCCTGGAACCCAGCAGGGATGTGAGTGAAAAGGCCGGGTCAATGGAGTTCCACAGGCGGGTCAGCATCTGCTGGTGAGGGGTTGCTGTTTCTTGGTCTTTTTTTCCTCCCGCCAAGGTCTGGAGCCAAGCTCTATAGAGACTCAGCAGCTGAGGACTCTCTATCTCTGACTCTGTAGGCTGGCTAGGCAGCTGAGTATGTGGCAAATCCAGAGATGGAGAATATTGAGTCTGGGTGTCTCTGATACTTGGTCGGGCTTTAAAGCTGGCCCGAGTGCATTTGTGTACCTTCTGAAAGTGCTGACTTAGATAATGGCAAAACAGTCTGGCTGCTGGCATTTGTAAAAGCATTTTCTTGCAGGAGGTTGGGTCAGGAGTGACTGCCTCCCAAAGTATCGTGCCTTTCTAGGTGTCATGCGGCATACTTCCTGGAGGTGCCTCGGTAGATGTTTAATTTTCTTACCACAGGTTGTGCAGGTACACAAGGGTGTCACTGTCTTGCTTGGTATCCCCAGAGAAGCATATGTAAAAGAGGAACACAATTTTAGTAGTGCTGAACATTAACTCTGGGAGTGTGGAACTGTTAGACCCAATGGAAGAGTAAACAGCATGCCTGCTGGCGTCCCCAGGGTTGAAAGCACATTATCTGGAGAAGGCATATGCTTTGGGACCCTGGGTAAAAACTAATCCTGTGGAAGTCCCTAGCCTGGCAGGGCATCAGGGAGGTATGTTCCATTACCTCTGGGAGTCTGGGAGTGCTAGGCCCGAGGAAAGTGTTACCAGCAGACCCTGGAAGTTATAGAGAGCATGCCTGCGGGTGTACCCAGGCTTGGAAGCACATTACCTGGGTAAGAGATATGCTTTGGTACCCTGGGTAACAACCAAGCCTGTGGAAGTCCCTGCCCTTGCAGACCATCAGGGAGGTGAGGGCCATTAACCCTTGGAGTGTGGGACTGTTAGACCCAAGGGAAGTGTAAGGAGCTGGATCTGGAAGTTTTAGGGGATTACAGAACCAGGGCTGCCCAGCAGGAGAGCACTTTCCCTGGGTAAGAGATTTGCTATGGTACCCTGGGTAACAATCAAGCCTGTGGAAGTCCCTGCCCTTGCAGGCCATCAGTGAGGTGAGGGCCATTAACCCTTGGAGTGTGGGACTGTTAGACCCAAGGGAAGAGTAAGAAGCAGGACCTGGAAGTTTTAGGGGGTGGTGGTACCATACCTGCACAGCCAGAGAGCACATTCCCTGTTTAAGACATATGCTTTGGGACCCTGGGTAACAACCAAGCCTGTGGAAGTCCCTGCCCTTGCTGGCCATCAGGAAGGTGAGGGCCATTAACCCTTGGAGTGTGGGACTGTTAGACCCAAGAGAAGTGTAAGGAGCTGGATCTGGAAGTTTTTGGGGATGGAAGAACCAGGTCTGCCAAGACAGAGAGCACTTTCCCTGGCTAAGAGATATGCTTAGGTACCCTGGGTAACAATCAAGCCTGTGGAAGTCCCTGCCCTTGCAAGCCATCAGGGATCTGAGGGCTATTATCCCTGGGACTGTGGGGCTGTTAGACCAAAGGGAAGTGTAAGAAGCAGGACCTGGAAGTTTTAGGGGGTGGTGGTACCATGCCTGCCCAGCCAGAGAGCATGTTCCCTGTTTAAGAGATATGCTTTGGGGCCCTGGGTAACAACCAAGTCTGTGGAGGTCCCTGTCCTGGCAGACCATCAGGGAGGTGAGGGCTTATAACCCTGGGTGTCAGGGAGTACTAGATCAAAGGGAAGTGTAAGGAGCAGGACCTGGAAATTTTAGGGGGTTGGGGTACCATGCCAGCCCAGTCAGAGATCACCTTCCCAGGGTAAGAGATTTGCTTTGGTACCGTGCATAACAAGCAAGCCTGTGGAAGTCCCTGCCCTTGCAGACCATCAGGGAGCTGAGGGACATTAACCCTTGGAGTGTGGGACTGTTAGAACTAAGGGAAGTGAATGGAGCTGGAACTGGAATTTTCCGTGGATGGTAGAACCAAGGCTGCCCAGCCAGACAGCACTTTCCCTGGGTAAGAGACATGCTTTGTTACCCTGCATAACAACCAAGCCTGTGGAAGTCCCTGTCATGGCAGGCCATCAGAGAGGTGAGGGCTTATAACCCTGTCTGTCTGGGAATGCTAGATCCAAGGGAAGTGAAAGGAGCAGGACCTGGACATTTAAGGAGGTGGGGTACCATGTCTGCCCAGCCAGAGAGGACTTTCACCAGATAAGAGATATGCTTTGGTACCCTGGGTAACAACCAAGCCTGTGGAAGTCCCTGCCCTGGCAGGCCTTCAAGGAGGTGAGGGCCATTGACCCTGGGAGTGTGGGACTTTTAGACTAAGGGAAGTGTAAAGAGCTGGATCTGGAAGTTTTAGGGGATGACAGAACCAGGGCTCCAAGCAGGAGAGCACTTTCCCTGGGTAAGAGATTTGCTTTCGTACCCTGGGTAACAACAAAGCCTGTGGAAGTCCCTGCCCTTGAAGGCCATCAGGGATATGAGGGCCCTTAACCTTGAGACTGTGTTACTGTTAAACAAAAGGGAAGTGTAAGGAGCTGGAACTGGAAGTTTTCCGGGATGGTAGAACCAGGGCTGCCCAGTCAGAGGCCACTTTCCCTGGGTAAGAGATATGCTTTGGTACCCTGGGTAAAAACTAAGACTGTGGAAGTCCCTGTCCTGGCAGGCCATCAGAGAGGTGAGGGCTTATAACCCTGGGTGTCTGGGTGTGCTAGATCAAAGGGAAGTGTTAGGAGAAGGACCTGGACATTTTAGGGGGGGTACAATGCCAGCCTAGTCAGAGAGCACTTTCCCTGTGTAAGACATATGCTTTGGGGCCCTGGGTAACAAACCAGCATGAATAAGTCCCTGCCCTGCCAGGCCATAAGGGAGGTGAGGGCCATTATCCCTGGGTGTCTGGAAATGCTAGACCCAAGGGAGGTGTTGACAGCAGGCCCTGGAATTTTTAGGGGCATGCCAGTAGCTGTCCCAGGCTAAGAGCACTGAGTCCTGGTGGAATCCTACTGGGAGCTGAAGTCCCTGGGAGAAAGTGTGACCAGATGTCCCTGGGTAATTGTGGGACCAGATGTTCCTGAGAGATGGTATGACTAGATGGCCCTGGGGGCTGGTTAAACCAGATGGCTCTGATGGCTGATGGCTGGTAATTCTCTAAATAGTTGTGGTTGGGCTTAATAGTCACTCTAGGGAAGTTTGTTGAAGGCCTAGCCAGGCTGTGATGGCACTTACTGGGCATGGCTTGATGCTTTGCCTGGCAGGCTGATTCTGGAAGTCACCAGAGTACATGTCAGCAGTTCTCCCCAGGCATAGAGCACTTTCCCTGAGTAAGAGATATGCTTTGGGACCCTGGCTAACAACTAAGCCTGTGTAAGTCACTGCCCTGGCAGATCATCAGGGTGGTGAGGGGCATTACCACAGTGTGTCTGGGAGTGCTAGATCCAAGGGAAGTGAAAGGAGCAGGACCTGGAAGTTTTAGGCAGTGGGGATACCATGTCTGCCCAGCTAGAGAGGACTTTCACTGGATAAGAGAGATGCTTTGGTACCCTGGGTAACAACCAGACCTGTGGAAGTCCCTGCCCTGGCAGGACTTCAAGGAGGTGAGTGCCATTGACCCTGGGAGTGTGGGACTCTTAGACCCAAAGGAAGTGTAACAAGCTGGAACTGGAAGTTTTCAGGGACGGTAGAACCAGGGCTGCCCAGCCAGAGGCCACTTACCCTGGGTAAGAGATATGCTTTGGGTTCCTGGGTAACAACCAAGCCTGTGGAAGCCTCTGTCCTTGGCAGGCCATCAGAGAGGTGAGGTCTTATAACCCTGGGTTTCTGGGAGTGGTAGATCCAAGGGAAGTGAAAGGAGCAGGACCTGGGCGTTTTAGGAGGGGGGTACCATGTCTGCCTAGAAAGACAGGACTTTCACCGGATAAGAGATATGCTTTGGTACCCTGGGAAACAACCAAGCCTGTGGAAGTCCCTGACCTGGCAGGCCTTCAAGGAGGTGAGAGCCATTAACCCTGGGAGTGTGGGACTTTTAGACCCAAGGGAAGTGTAAGGAGCCTAATCGGGAAGTTTTAGCTGATGATAGAACCAGGGCTACCCAGCAGGAGAGCACTTTCCCTGGGTAAGAGATTTGTTTAGTTACCCTGGGTAACAACCAAGCCTGTGGAAGTCCCAGCCCTTGCAGGCCATCAGGGAGGTGAGGGTGATTAACATTTGGAGTGTGGAACTGCTAGACTCAAGGGAAGTGTATGGAGCTGGATTTGGAAGTTTTAGGGGATGATAGAACCATGGCTGCCCAGCAGGAGAGCATTTTCCCAGGGTTAGAGATTTGCTTTGGTACCCTGGGTATCAATCAAGCCTGTAGAAGTCCCTGCCCTTGCAGGCCATCAGGAAGGTGATGGCCATTAACCCTTGGAGTGTTGGACTGTTAGACCTAAGGGAAGTGTAGGGAGCTGGAACTGGAAATTTTTAAGGATGGTAGAACCAGGGCTGCCCAGCCAGAGAGCACTTTCCCTGGGTAAGAGACATGCTTTGGTACCCTGGTAACAACCAAGCCTGTGGAAGTCCCTGGCCTTGCAGGCCATCAGATATCTGAGGGCCATTAACTCAGGGACTGTGGGACTGATAGGCCCAAGCGAAGTGTAAGGAGCTGGAACAGGAAGTTTTCAGGGATAGTAGAACCAGGGCTGCCCAGCCAGAGAGCACTTGACCTGGGTAAGAGATATGCTTTGGGACCCTGGGTAACTACCAAGCCTGTGGAAGTCCCTGTCCTGGCAGGCCATCAGGGAGGTGAGGGCTTAAAACTCTGGGTGTCTGGGAGTGCTAGATCAAAGGGAAGTGTATGTAGCAGGACCTGGAAATTTTAGGGGGTGGGGGTACCATGCCAGCCCAGTCAGAGATCACCTTCCCAGGGTAAGAGGTTTGCTTTGGTAAAATGGGTAACAACCAAGCCTTTGGAAGTCCCTGCCCTTGCAGGCCATCAGGAAGGTGAGGGTCATTAACCTTTGGAGTGTGGGACTGTTAGACCCACGGGAAGTGTAAGGAGCTGGAACTGGAAGTTTTCGGGGATGGTAGAACCAGAGCTGCCCAGCAAGAGAGCACTTTCCCTGGGTAAGAGATATGCTTTGGTACCCTGGGTGACAACCAAGCCTGTGGAAATGCCTGTCCTTGCAGGCCATCAGGGATCTGAGGGCCAATAACACTGGGACTGTGGGACTGTTAGACCCAAGGATGTGTAAGAAGCAGGACCTGGAAGTTTTAGGGGGTGGTGGTACCATGCCTGCCCAGCCAGAGAGCACTTTCCCTGGGTAAGAGATATACTTTGTGACCCTGTGTAACAACCAAGCCTGTGGAAGTCCCTGTCCTGGCAGGCCATCAGGGAGGTGATGGCTTATAACCCTGGGTGTCTGGGAGTGCTAGATCAAAGGGAATTGTAAGGAGCAGGACCTGGAAATTTTAGGGGGAAGGATACCATACCTGCCCAGTCAGAGAGCACTTTCCCTGGGTAAGACATATGCTTTGGGGCCCTGGGTGACAACCAACCTGTGGAAGTCCCTGCCCTGGCAGGCCATCATGGAAGTGAGGGCTGTTATCCCTTTGTGTCTGGAAGTGCTAGATCCAAGGAAGGTGTTAACAGCAGGCCCTGAAAATTTTATGGGCATGCCAGCAGCTGTCCCCAGGCTGAGAGCACTGAGTCCTGGTGGAATCCGAGTGGGAACTGAAGTCCCTGAGAGAAAGCATGACCAGATGTCCCTGTGTCCTGCTGAGACCAGAGTTTCCTGAGAGATGGTATGACTAGATGTCCCTGGAGACTGGATAGACCAGATGGCCCTGATGACTGGGATTTCTCTAAATAGTTGTGGTTGGGCTTAATAATCGCTCTATAGGGAGTTTGTTAAAGGCCTAGCCAGGCTGTGATGGCACTTGCTGGGCATGGTTTGATGTCTTGCCTGGAAGGTTGATTCTGGAAGTCACCAGGGTACATGTTAGCAGTTCTCCCCAGGCAGACAGCACTTTTTCTGGGTAAAAGATATGCTTTGGGACTCTGGGTAACAACTAAGCCTGTTGAATTTCCTGCCCTGGCAGGCCATCAGGGAGGTGAGGGTCATTACCAAAGTGTGTCTGGGAGTGCTAGATGCAAGAGAAGTGAAAGGAGCAGGACCTGGAAGTTTTAGTGTTTGGGGGAACCATGTCTGCCCAGCCAGAGAGGACTTCCACTGGGTAAGAGATATGCTTTGGTACCCTGGGTAACAACTAAGCCTGTTGAAGTCCCTGCCTTGGCAGGCCTTCAAGGAGGAGTGGGCCATTGACCCTGGAAGTGTGGGACTGTTAGACCAAAGGGAAGTGTAAGCAGCTGAATCTGGAAATTTTAGGGGTGATAGAACCAGGGCTGTACAGCAGGACAGCACTTTCCCTGAGTAAGAGATTTGCTTTGGCACCCTTGGTAACAAGCAAGCCTGTAGAAGCCTCTGCCCTTGCAAGTCATCGGGGAGGTGAGGGCCATTAATCTTTGGAGTGTGGGACTGTTAGAGCCAATGGTACTGTAAGGAGCTGGAACTGGAAGTTTTTGGGGAAGGTAGAACAAGGGCTGCCCAGCCAGAGAGCACTTTCCCTGGGTAAGAGATATGCTTTGGTACCCTGGGTAACAACCAGGCCTGTGGAAGTGCCTGCCCTCACAGGCCATCAGGGATCTGAGGGCCATTAACCCTGGGACTGTGAGACTGTTAGACCCAAGAGAAGTGTAAGAAGCAGGACCTGGAAGTTTTAAGGGGTGGTGGAACCATGCCTGCCCAATCAGAGAGCGCTTTCTCTGGGAAAGAGATATGCTTTGGGACCCAGGGTAACAACCAAGCCTGTGGAAGTCCCTGTCCTGGCAGGCCATCAGGGAGGTGAGGGCTTATAGACCTGGGTGTCTGGGAGTGCTAGATCAATGGGAAGTGCAAGGAGCAGGACATGAAAATTTTAGGGGTTGAGGGTACCATATCTGCCCACTCAGAGAGCACTTTCCCTGGGTAAGACATATGCTTTGGGGCCCAGGGTAACAACCAAGCCTGTGGAAGTCCCTGCCCTGGCAGGCCATCAGGGAGATGAGGGCCATTATCCCTGGGTGTCTGGAAGGGGATCTGTATGGTTGCCCATAATGTGTTTTGCTGACAAATATTTGACCGACGTCGGTTGCCCAATAAACCATGTTCACCGACATGTAAATTCCCGAGCGTCGTTTTCTCAACATAGCAATATTTAAGCAAGTAGCGGCACATAGCAGCATAAATTGATTTGCAGCAGAACACATAGGGAAACTGATTCGCAGTAGCGGCACATACTATGGTATAGAACACATATGGAAACTGATTCGTAGTAGCAGCATTTAAGCAAATAGCAGGACATAGCAGCATAAATTGATTTGCACCAGAAAGTGAATTTCTTCACATAGCGGCACATACTACAGTATAGCACACATAGCGAAATTGATTCACAGTAGCAGCATTTAATCAAATAGCAGCAGAAACTGATTTTAAGCAAATAGCAGCAGAAACTTAATTAAAGCACTTACTGGTAGACATCATATCTTCATTGTAGTAGATTAAAATCTCACAGGTCACATCTTTACTGGAGAGTATTAAAAACGCTAAGGTCAAATCTTTATTGTAGAAGATTAAAAACGCTCAATCCATTTATTACACTCCTTATAGCACCATATTGTGCGCAATCCCTCGCACATAGTCTTTGACAGATCTTGCTTCTCGGTCTGACAGAATATTGCTGATCTTCTCTTCCCGCTTAGCATATTTCTTTTTTAACAGAGATTTCGTCACTCCACGATTCATTTTCTCGATAGTTGAATCCGTTACCATTTGCTCATGCCTCAGTTCATTGATAAATCTTGTTACCCCCACATGTGAGCCTCCAATCAGTTGCCAGACATCGGTGCCACGCCTTAACATTATTCTGTGTTCTGGGCATTCCATTCATTGTAAGATCATGTACTGACCAAAACTGCGGTGGGTACAGGGGGGTTGCTCTGATGACCATGTTATTTCGCATCCTCCTGCGTACTCTGCCAAACAAGTATGTCTCCTCGAACCATTCAAGGACTGGCACAATAATAGGAGACATTTCACCCTTTATTTCACAGTACACTGTGAGGATATCATCTGGTGGAAGGAAGGCAAGTGCTAATAGTTGCCGCATCAGCAAACTAAACTCGGGATCGGAGTCATAAGTTACTGCAAGATCGCAGCTTTGGATTTTCCTCCACACTATCTGTCCCAGATGAAACAAGCAACCCTTGTTTGTTGCATCAGGGTATTCAACTTAAGTAGCGTGGATTGCAGCCTGCTCAAAATCTGTTAAAATAAATTTTGGAGAAAAGCTGTAGTCAGATTCATCTGCTGCATCGTTTAAGTCCTGGAACAGCTTTAGATAGCACTCGTTAGACTTTGCAGACATCAAGGCATATGCCAGTTGCACAATGCGAGTTGTCTCAGCAGTACCTACAGGGGAATGTATCAAATAAAGCTGCTGAAATAGTGTGGGAACTGTTTTAAAAGTGCCATCCATGAGCCACAAATCTGCAGCACTTAATTTCTCAATATTTTTTTTTTTAGCTGAACAACCAAAGTCTATCAGTGCCAAATGCCGAATCTTTCAATAGGAATTGCTTCCCACTCACAATTTATAATTCCGTTTGAATGCTTATGTCTGCCAATGTTCGCAGCTCTACTGGCATGTTTTCTCTCCTGGCATGTTTGACAACTTGCTGCAGGCACTGGCAGCTAGGCATGTTATGCTGCTCCTCCTCAGACACTTTAGACAGTCCATTTTGTATAAGCTGAGCTGGAGTGTCATTAGTTGTCAACGCTCTCGATTTAAACGAGGCTAAAGAAATCGCTATATGACTGTCATTTGCATCAGGGGAAAGGTTGTGCTCTGCAGTGCTTCTTAAATGGTGTTGTCCACTGACAAGAGTAGGTGATGCAGGTCCATGACAACCTGAAGATCTGCATAGCTGGCAGCACCAGTAAAACAAATCCCCCCGGCTCCTTTCCTTAACATATAAGTAGCCATCAACTGACATCTTGTCATGCCCATGCTTGGAAGGAACAACAGCACAAACGATAGCCTCTTCACCACTCATGATTGCAGACTGTTTGCTAATTTCAAATTGGCTGAAAAGAGGCTGAAAACAGACTACCATTTTAAAAGTATCCATATGTAATTAATCCTGACGTCTGCAATGCACCTGTCCAGCAAACCTTTGCAGATCACCTTCACCGAAAAGAGGCTGCAGGACTGCCAAAGTGTCCGTATGTTATTAATGCAGCTTGAAGTATGCTTGCACAGGTAAACAATTAGTTGTAATTTTTCATTCAGTGCGGAATGCAGCTCGAAGTATGCTTGCACAGGTAAACAATTAGTTGTAGTTTTTCATTCAGTGCGGAATGCAGCTCGAAGTATGCTTGCACAGGTAAACAATTAGTTGTAGTTTTTTATTCAGTACTGAATGCAGCTCAAAGTATGCTTAATTGTCCGTACGGAACTAGGGTTATTCAGTTAGTTGTACTTTTTTATTGCAGCTCAAAGTATGCTTGCTCAGGGAACCTATGAAAAGCCTTACTTGTCCATACAGATCCCTAATTAATGCAGTTTCAGCGCTTTTTATTAGTTTTTGTGCAGCTTGAAGTTTTTTCTGCATAGTGTGGTTAGTTGTAGTTTTTTATTGCAGCTCAAAGTATGCTTGCTCAGTGAACATATGAAAAGCCTTACTTGTCCATACGGATCACTAATTAATGCAGTTTCAGTGCTTTTTATTAGTTTCTTTGCAGCTTGAAGTATTTTCTGCATAGTGCAGTTATTCAGTGCTGTAAACTCTGAAAAGCCTTACTAATCCAACAATTAGTTGTATCATTAGGATTGCAATATGTGACGGACGATAGTACAATGGGCAAGTGTGCAGGCGGGATTATTGTAGTTGGTAAAAGAAGATCGTGATAGTATTAGACGGGAGACAGCAAGTTGGGAAATCATACCAGACCCTCTGGAAGTGCTAGACCCAAGGGAGGTGTTAACAGCAGGCCCTGGAAGTTTTAGGGGCATGCCAGCAGCTGTTCCCAGGCTGAGAGCACTGAGTTCTGGTGGAATCCAAGCGGGAGCTGAAGTCCCTGAGGGAAAGTGTGACCAGATGTCCCTGGGTCCTGGTGGGACCAGATGTTCCTGAGAGATGGTATGACTACATGGCCCTGGGGGCTGGTTAGACCAGATGGCCCTGATGGCTAGCATTTCTCTAAATAGTTGTGGTTGGGCTTCATAGTTGCTCTAGGGGAGTTTGTTGAAGGCCTAGCCAGGCTGTGATGGCACTTCCTGGGCATGGCTAGATGCTTTGCCAGGCAGGCTGATTCTGGAATTCACCAGGGCACATGCCAGCAGTTCTCCTCAGGCAGAGAGCACTTTCTCTGGGTAAGAGATATGCTTTCGGACCCTGGGTAACAACTAAGCCTGTGTAAGTCCCTGCCCTGGCAGGCCATCAGGGAGGTGAGGGGAATTACCACAGTGTGTCTGGGAGTGCTAGATCCAAGGGAAGTGTAAGGGGCAGGACCTGGACATTTTAGGGGGTGTGGGTACCATGCCTGCCCATTCAGAGAGCACTTTCCCTGGGTAAGACACTTTGGGGTCCTAGGTAGCAACCAAGCCTGTGGAAGTCCCTGCCCTGGCTGGCCATCAGGGAGGTGAGGGCTGTTATTCCTGGGTTTCTGAAAGTACTAGACCCAAGGGAGGTGTTAACAGCAGGCCCTGGAAGTTTTAGGGGCATGCCAGCAGCTGTCCCCAGGCTGAGAGCACTGAGTCCTTGTGGAATCCTAGTGGGAGCTGAAGTCCCTGAGGGAAAGTGTGACCAGATGCCCCTGGGTTCGGGTGGGACCAGATGTTCCTGAGAGATGATATGACTACATGGCCCTGGGGGCTGGTTAGACCATATGGTCCTGATGGCTGATGGCTAGGATTTCTCTAAATAGTTGTGGTTGGGGTTCACAGTTGCTCTAGGGGAGTTTGATGAAGGCATAGCCAGGCTGTGATGGAACTTGCTGGGCATGGCTAGATGCTTTGCCTGGCAGTCTGATTCTGGCAGTCACCAGGGTACAAGCCAGCAGTTCTCCCCAGGCAGAGAGCACTTTCCCTGTGTAAGAGATATGCTTTTGGACCCTGGGTAAGAACTAAGCCTGTGCAAGTCCCTGCCCTGGCAGACCATCAGGGAGGTGAGGGGAATTAACACAGTGTGTCTGGGAGTGCTAGATCCAAGGGAAGTGAAAGAAGCAGGATCTGGAAGTTTTAGAGTGTTGGGATACATTGTCTGCCCAGACAGAGAGGACTTTCACCGGGTAAGAGATACACTTTGGTACCCTGGGTAACAACCAAGCCTTTGGAAGTCCCTGCCCTGGCAGGCCTTCAAGGAGGTGAGGGCCCATGACCCTGGGAGTGTGAGGTTGTTAGACCAAAGGGAAGTGTAAGGAGCTGGATCTGGACATTTTCGGGGGTGATAGAATCAGGGTTACCCAGCAGGAAAGCACTTTCCCTGTGTAAGAGATTTGCTTTGGTACCCTGGGTAACAACCAAGCCTGTGTAAGTCCCTGCCCTTGCAGGCCATCAGGGAGGTGAGGGCCATTAACCCTTGGAATGTGGAACTATTAGACCCAAGAGAAGTGTAAGAAGCAGGACCTGGAAGCTTAAGGGGGTGGTGGTACCGTGCCTGCACAGCCAGAGAGCACTTTCCCTGGCAAAGATATATGCTTTGGTACCCTGGGTAACAACCAGTCCTGTGGAATTGCCTGCCCTTGCAGGCCATCAGGGATCTGATGGCCATTAACCCTGTTACTGTGAGACTGTTAGACCCAAGGGAAGTGCCTGTCCTGTCAGGCCATCAGGGAGGTGAGGGCTTATAAACCTGGGTGTCTGCGAGTGCTCGATCCAAGGGAAGTGAAAGGGGGTGGGACCTGGAAATTTTAGAGGGTGGGAAGACCATGCCTGCCTATTCAGAGAGTACATTACCTGGGTAAGACATATGCTTTGGGACCCTAGTAACAACCAAGCCTGTGGAAGTCCCTACCCTGGCCAGCCATCAGGGAGGTGAGGGCCATTATCCCTGGTTTTCTGGAAGTGCTAGACCCAAGGGAGGTGTTAACAGCAGGCCCTGGAAATTTTAGGGGCATGCCAGCATCTGTCCCCAGGCTGAGAGCACTGAGTCCTGGTGGAATCCTAGTGGGAGCTGAAGTCCCTGAGCGAAAGTGTGACCAGATGCCCGTGGAACCTGGTTGGACCATATGATCCTGAGAGATGGTATGACTAGATGGCCCTGGGAGCTGGTTAGACCAAATGGCCCTGATGGCTGATGGCTAGGATTTCTCTAAATAGTTGTGGTTGGGATTCATAGTTGCTCTAGGGGAGTTTGTTGAAGGCCTAGCCAGGCTGTGATGGAATTTGTTGGGCATGGCTAGATACTTTGCCTGGCAGTCTGATTCTGGAAGTCACCAGGTACATGTCAGCAGTTCTCCCCAAGCAGAGAGCACTTTCCCTGTGTAAGAGATATGCTTTGGGACCCTGGGTAAGAACTAAGCCTGTGCAAATCCCTGCCCTGGCAGGCCATCAGGGAGGTGATGGGCATTACCACAGTGTGTCTGGGAGTGCTAGATCCAAGGGAAGTGAAAGGAGCAGGACCTGGAAGTTTTCGGGGGTGGGGGTACCATGTCTGCTGAGCCAGAGAGGACTTTCACTGGGTAAGAGATATGCTTTGGTACCCTGGGTAGGAACCAAGCCTGTGGAAGTCCCTGCCCTGGCAGGCCTTCAAGAAGGTGAGGGTCATTGACACTGGCAGTGTGTGACTGTTAGACCCACAAGAAGTGTAAGTTGCTGGATCTGGAAGTTTTGGGGGGTGTGGGTACCATACCTCCCTAGCCAGAGAGCACTTTCCCTGGGTAAGAGATATGCTTTGGGACCCTGGGTAACAACCAGTTCTGTGGATGTCCCTGCCCTGGCAGGCCATCAGGTAGGTGAGGACCATTACCTCTGGGTGTCTGGGAGTGCTACACCCAAGGGAAGTGCAAGGAGCAGGACCAGGAAGTTTTAAGGGGTGGGGGTACTATGCCTACCCATTCAGAGCGCACTTTCACTGGGTAACAGATATGGTCTGGTACCGTGGGTAACAACCAAGCTGGTTTAAGTCCCTGCCCTGGCAGGCCATCAATGAGGTGAGAGCCATTATCCCTGGGAGTGTGGGAATGTTAGCCCCAAGGCAAGTGTAAGGAGCAGGACCTGGAAGTTTTAGGGGTGTAGGCACCATGCCTACCCAGCCAGAGAGCACTTTCCCAGGGTAAGAGATATGCTTTGGAACCCTAGGTAACAACCAGGCCTGTGGAAGTCCCTGCCTGGTGATCCATCAGGGAGGTGAGGGCCATTACCCCTGGGTGTCTGGAAGTGCTAGACCAAAGGTAGGTGTTAACAGCAGGCCCTGGAAGTTTTAGGGGCATGCCAGCATCTACCCCCAGACTGAGAGCAGTGAGTCCTGGTTGAATCCTAGTGGGAGCTGAAGTCCCTGGGAGAAAGTGTGATCAGATGTCCCTGGGTCCAGGTGGGACCAGATGTTCCTGAGAGATGGTATGACTAGATGTCCCTGGGGGCTGGTTAGACCAGATGGCGCTGATGACTGATGGCTGGGATTTCTCTAAATAGTTGTTGGGCTTAATAGTCACTCTAGGTTAATTTGTTGAAATCCTAGACAGGCTGTGATGGGCCTTGCTGGGCATGGGATGATGCGTTGCCTGCCAGACTGATTGTGGAAGTCACCAGGGTACATGCCAGCAGATCTCCCAAGGCAGAGAGCACTTTCCCTGGGTAAGAGATGTGCTTTGGGACTCTGGGTAACAACTAAGCCTGTAGAAGTCCCTGCCCTGGCAGGCCATCAGGGAGGTGAGGGGCATTACCAAATTTTGTCTGGGCATGCTAGATCCAAGGGAAGTGAAAGGAGCAGGACCTGGAAGTTTTAGGCAGTGGGGATACCATGTCTGCCCAGCCAGAGAGGACTTCCACTGGGTAAGAGATATGTTTTTGCACCCTGGGTAACAACCAAGCCTGTTGAAGTCCCTGCCCTGGCAGGCCTTCATGGAGGAGGAGAGGGCCATTGACCCTGGGAGTGTGGGACTGTTAGACCAAAGGGAAGTGAAAGGAACTGGATCTAGAAGTTTTAGGGTATGATAGAACCATGCCTGCACAGCCAGAGAGCACTTTCCCTTGGTAAGAGTTATGCTTTGGGACCCTGGCAGCAACCAAACCTGAGGAAGTCCCTGCCCTGGTAGGCCATCAGGAAGGTCAGGGTCATTACGTCTGGGTGTCTGGGAGTGCCAGACCCAAGGGAAGTGTAAGAAGCAGGACCAGGAAGTTTTAAGGGGTTGGGGTACTATGCCAGCCCAGTCAGACCGCACTTTCACTGGGTAACACATACGCTATGGTACTATGGGTAACAACCAAGCCAGTTTAAGTCCCTGCCCTGGCAGGCCATCAGGGAGGTGAGGGCCATTAACCCTTGGTGTGTGCAATGTTAGCCCCAAGGGAAGTGTAAGGAACAGGACCTGGAATTTTTTGGGGGTGTGGGTACCATGCCTGCCCAGCCAAAGAGCACTTTCCATGGGTAAGAGATATGCTTTGGGACACTAGGTAACAACCAGGCCTGTGGAAGTCTCTGCCCTGGTGATCCATCAGGGAGGTGAGGGCCATTGCCCCTGGGTGTCTGGAAGTGCTTGACCCAAGATAGGTGTTAACTGCAGGGCCTGGAAGGTTTAGGGGCATGCAAGCAACTGTCCCCAGGCTGGGATCGCTGAATCCTGGTGGAATTCTAGTGGGAGCTGAAGTCCCTGGCAGAAAGTGTGACCAGATGTGCCTGGGTTCTGGTGGGACCAGATGTTCCTGGGAGATGGTATGACTGGATACCCTTGGGGGCTGGTTAGATCAGATGGCCCTGATGGCTGATGACTGGGATTTCTCTAAATAGTTGTGGTTGAGCTAAATAGTCACTCTAGGGGAGTTTGTTGAAGGCCTAGCCAGGCTGTGATGACACTTGCTGAGCATGGCTTGCTGCTGAGCCTGGCAGACTGATTCTGGAAGTCACTAGGGTACATGCCAGCAGTTCTCCACAGGCAGAGATCACATTCCCTGGGTAAGAGATATGCTTTGGGATCCTGGCTAACAACTAAGCCTGTGTAAGTCCCTGCCCTGGCATGCCATCAGGGAGGTGAGGGGCATTACCACAGTGTGTCTGGGAGTGCTAGATCCAAGGTAAAAGAAAGAAGCAGGACTTGAAAATTTTCATGGATGGTAGAACCAGGGCTGCCCAGCCAGACAGCACTTTCCCGGGGTAAGAGATATGCTTTGGTACCCTGGGTAACAAACAAGCCTGCTGAAGTCCCTGCCTTTGCAAGCCATCTGGGATCTCAGGGCCATTTACCATGGGACTGTGGGACCATTAGACCCAAGGGAAGTGCAAGAAGCAGGACCTTAAAGTTTTAGGGTGTGGTGGTACCATGACTGCCCAGCCAGAGAGTGCTTTGCCTGTCTAAGAGATATGCTTTGGGACCCTGGGTAACAACCAATCCTGTTTAAGTCCCTGCCGTGGCAGTCCATCAGGGTGGTGAGGGCTTATAACCCTGGGTGTCTTGGAGTGCTAGATCAAAGGGAAGTGTAAGGAGCAGGACCTGGAAATTTTAGAGGGTGGAGTTACCATGCCTGCCCAGTCAGAGAGCACTTTCCCTGGGTAAGACACATGCTTTGGGTCCCTGGGTAAAAACCAATCCTGTTGAAGTCCCTGCCCTGGGAGGAAGTAAGGGATGTGAGGGCCATTATCCCTGGGTGTCTGGAAGTGCTAGACCCAAGGGAGGTGTTACCAGCAGGCCCTGGAAGTTTTAAGGGCATGGCAGCAGCTGTTCCCAGGCAGAAAGCACAGAGTCCAAGGGGAATCCTAGTGGGAGCTGCAGTCCCTGGGGAAAAAGTGTGAAGTGATGTCCCTGGGTCCGTGTGGGACAAGATGTTCCTGACAGATGGTATGACCAGATGACCCTGGTGGCTGGATAGACCAGATGGTCCTGATGGCTGATGGCTGGGATTTCTCTAAATAGTTGTGGTTGGTCTTAATAGTTGCTCTAGGGGAGCGTGTTGAAGGCCTAGCCAGGCTGTTATGGCACTTGCTGGGCATGGCTTGATGCTTTGCCTGGCAGACTGATTCTGACAGTCACAAGGGTACATGCTAGCAGTTCTCCCCAGGCAGAGAGTACTTTCCCTGGGTAAGAGATATGCTTTGGGACTCTGGGTAACAACTAAGCCTGTGGATGTCCCTGCCCTGGCAGTCCATTGGGGGGTTAGGGGCATTACCAAACTGTGTCTGGGAGTGCTAGATCCAAAGGAAGTGAAAGGAGCAGGACCTGGAGGTTTTAAGGGGTTGGGGTATCATGTCTGCCCAGCCAGAGAGGACTTCCACTGGGTAAGAGATATGCTCTGGTACTCTGGGTAACAACCAAGCCTGTTGAAGTACCTGCCCTGACAGACCTTCAAGGAGGTGAGAGCCGTTGAACCTGGGAGTGTGGGACTGTTAGACAACAGGGAAGTGTAAGGAGCTGGATCTGGAAGTTTTAAGGGATGACAGAACCAGGGGCTGCCCAGCAGGAGAGCACTTTCCCCGTGTAAGAGATTTGCTTTGGTACCCTGGGTCACAACCAAACATGTGGAAGTCCCTGCCCTTGCAGGCCATCAGAGAGGTGAGTGCCATTAACCGTTGGAGTGTGGGACTGTTAGACCCAATTGAAGTGTAAGGAGCAGGATCTGGATGTTTTCGGGGATGGTAGAACCAGGGCTGCCCAGCCAGAGAGCATGTTCCTTGGGTAAGAGATATGCTTTGGTACCCTGGGTAACAACCGAGCCTGTGGAAGTGCCTGTTATTGCAGGCCATCAGGGATCTGAGGGCAATTAATCCTGAGACTGTGGGACTGCTAGACCCAAGGAAAGTGTAAGAAGCAACACCTGGAAGTTTTAGGGGGTGGTGGTGCCATGCCTGCCCAGCCAGAGAGCAATTTCCCTAGGTAAGAGATATGCTTTGGGACCCTGGGTAACAACCAAGTCTGTGGAAGTCCCTGCCCTGGCAGGCCATCAGGGAGGTGAGGGCCATTACCTCTGGGTGTCTGGGAGTGCCACACACAAGGGAAGTGTAAGGAGCAGGACCAGGAAGTTTTAAGGGGTGGGGGTACTATGCCTGCCCAGTCAGAGAACACTTTCACTGTGTAACAGATGTGCTCTGCTACCCTGGGTAACAACCAAGCCAGTTTAAGTCCCACCCTGGCAGGCCATCAGAGAGGTGAGTGCCATTACCCCTGGGTGTCTGGAAGTGCTAGACCCATAGGAGGTGTTTACAGAAGGCACTTGAAGTTTTAGGGGCATGCCAGCAGCTGTCCACAGGCTGAGAGCACTGATTCCTGGTGGAATACTACTGGTAGCTGACATCCCTGGGATAAAGTGTGACCAGATATCCCTGGGTCCGGATGGGACCAGATGTTCCTGAGAGATGGTATGACTAGATGTCCCTGGGGGCTGATTAGACCAGAAGGCGCTGATCGCTGATGGCTGGGATTTCTCTAAATAGTTGTGGTTGGGCTTAATAGTCACTCTAGGTTAATTTGTTGAATGGTCTAGACAGGCTGTGATGGAACTTGCTGGGCATGGCTTGATGTGTTGCCTGGCAGGCTGATTGTGGAAGTCACCAGAGTACATGCCGGCAGATCTCTCAAGGAAGAGAGCACTTTCCCTGGGTAAGAGATATGCTTTGGGACTCTGGGTAACAACTAAGCCTGTATAAGTCCCTGCCTGGCAGGCCATCAGGGAGGTGAGGGTCATTAGCAAATTGTGTCTGGGACTGCCAGATCCAAGGGAAGTGAAAGGAACAGGACCTGGAAGTTTTAGGGGGGCGTACCATGTCTGCCCAGCCAGAGAGGATTTCCATTGTGTAAGTGATATGCTTTGGTACCCTGGGTAACAACCAAGCCTGTTGAAGTCCCTGCCCTTGCAGGCCTTCAAGGAGGAGGAGAGGGCCATTGACCCTGGGAGTGTGGGACTGCTAGACCAAAGGGAAGTGTAAGGAACTGGATCTGGAAGTTTTAGGGGATGATAGTACCATGCCTGCCTAGCCAGAGAGCACTTTCCATAGGTAAGAGTTATGCTTTGGAACCCTGGGCAACAACCAAGCCTGTGAAAGTCCCTGCCCTGGTAGGCCATTGGGAAGGTCAGGGTCATTACCTCTGGGTGTCTGGGAGTGCCAGACCCAAGGGAAGTGTAGGAGCAGGACCAGAAAGTTTTAAGAGGTGGGGATTCAATGCCTGCCCAGTCAGAGAGCACTTTCCCTGGGTAAGAGTTATGCTTTGGGACCCTGGGCAACAACCAAGCCTGTGGAAGTCCCTGCCCTGGTAGGCCATCAAGGAGGTCAGGGTCATTACCTCTGGGTGTCTGGGAGTGCCAGACCCAAGGGAAGTGTAAGGAGCAGGACCTGGGGGTTTTAGGGGCATGCCAGCAGCTGTTCCCAGGCTGAGAGCACTGAGTCCTGGTGGAATCCTAGTGGGAGCTGAAGTCCCTGAGGGAAAGTGTGATCAGATGTCCCTGGGACCTGGTGGGAGCAGATGTTCCTGAGAGAGATGGTATGACTAGATGGCCCTGGGGGCTGGTTAGACCAGATAGCCATGATGGCTGATGGCTAGCATTTCTCTAAATAGTTGTTTTTGGGCTTCATAGTTGCTCTAGGGGAGTTTGTTGAAGGCCTAGCCAGGCTGTGATGGCACTTGCATGGCATGGCAAGATGGTTTGCCAGGCAGGATGATTCTGGAAGTCACCAGGGTACAAGACAGGAGTTCTCCCCAGGCAGAGAGCACTTTCCCTGAGTTAGAGATATGCTTTGGGACCCTGAGTAACAACTAAGCCTGTGTAACTCCCTACCCTGGCAGGCCATCAGGGAGGTGAGGGGAATTACCACAGTGTGTTTGGGAGTGCTAGATCCAAGGGAAGTGAAAGGAGCAGGACCTGGAAGTTTTAGGGGGTGAGGGTACCAAGTCTGCCCAGAAAGAGAGGACTTTCACCGGGTGAGAGATATGCTTTGGTACCCAAGGTAACAACCAAGCCTGTGGAAGTCCCTGTCCTGGCAGGCCTTCAAGGAGGTGAGGACAATTGACCCTGGGGAGTGTGGGACTGTTAGACCCAACAGAAGTGTAAGGAGCTGGATATGGAAGTTTTAGGGGGTGTGGGTACCATGCCTGCCCAGCCAGAGATCACTTTCCCTAGGTAAGAGTGATGCTTTGGGACACTGGGTAACAACCAAGCCTGTGGAAGTCCCTGGCCTGGTAGGATATCAGGGAGGTGAGGGCCATTATCTCTGGGTGTCTGGGAGTGCCAGACCCTAGATAAGTGTAAGGAGCAGGACCTGGAAGTTTTAAGGGATTGGGGTACTATGCCTGCCCAGTCAGAGTGCAGTTTCACTGGGTAACAGATATGCTTTGGGACCCTGGGTAACAACCAAGCCTGCGGAAGTCCATGCACTGGCAGGCCATCAGGGAGGTGAGGGACATTAACCCTGGGAGTGTGGACTGTTAACCCAAAGAGAAGTGTAAAGAGCAGGACCTGGAAGTTTTAGGGGGTGTGGGTACCATGCTTGCCCAGCCAGAGAGTACTTTCCCTGGGTAAGAGATATGCTTTGGGACCTTAAGTAACAACCAGGCCTGTGGAAGTCCCTGCCCTGGCGATCCATCAGGGAGGTGAGGGCCATTGCCCCTGGGTGTCTGGAAGTGGTAGACCCATGGGAAGTGTTAGCAGGCCCTGGAAGTTTTAGCGGCATGCCAGTAGCTTTCCCCAGGCTGAGAGCACTGAGTCCTGGTGGAATCCTAGAGGGAGCTGAAGTCCCTGGGAGAAAGTGTGACCAGATGTCCCTGGTTCCTGGTGGAACCAGATGTTCCTGGGAGATGGTATGACTAGGTAGTCGTGGGGGCTGGTTAGATCAGATGGCCCTGATGGCTGTAGGCTTGGATTTCTCTAAATAGTTGTGGTTGGGCTTAATAGTCAATCTAGGAGAGTTTGTTGAAGGCCTAGCCAGGCTGTTATGGCACTGGCAGGTCATGGCTTGATGCTTTGATTGGCAGGCTGATTCTGGAAGTCACCAGGGTACATGTCAGCAGTTCTCCCCAGGCAGAGAGCACTCTCGCAGGGTAAGAGATATGCTTTGGGACTCTGGGTATCAACTAAACCTGTGGAAGTCCCTGCCCTGGCAGGCCATCTGGGGGAGAGGAGCATTACCAAAGTGTGTCTGGGAGTGCTAGATCCAAGGGAAGTGAAAAGAGGAGGACATGGAAGTTTGAGGGGTTGGGGGTACCTTGTCTGCCCAGCCAGAGAGGACTTCCACTGGGTAAGAGTAATGCTTTCTTAATACCCTGGGTAACAACCAAGCCTGACGAAGTCCCTGCCATGGCAGGCCTTCAAGGAGGTGAGGGCCATTGACCCTGGGAGTGTGTGGCTGTAAGACCAAAGGGAAGTGTAAGTAGCTGGATGTGGAGGTTTAAGGGGATGATTGAACCAGGGCTGCCCAGCAGTAGAGTACTTTCCCTGTGTAAGAGATTTCCTTTGGTACCCTGGTCACAACCAAGCCTGTGGAAGTCCCTGTCCTTGCAGGCCATCAGGGAGGTGAGGGCCATTAACCCTTGGAGTGTGGGACTGTTTGACCCAAGGGAAGTGTAAGGAGCTGGACCTGGACGTTTTCAGGGGTGATAGAATCAGGGCTGCACAGCAGGAGGGCACTTTCCCCGGGTAAGAGATTTGCTTTGGTACTCTGAGTGACAACCAAGCCTGTGGAAGTCCCTGCCCTTGCAGGCCATCAGGGATCTGAGGGCAGTTAACCCTGGGACTGTGGGACAGTTTGACCCAAGGGAAGTGTAAGAAGCAACACCTGGAAATTTTAGGGGGTGGTGGTACCATGCCTGCACAGCCAGAGAGCACTTTCCTGAGTAAGAAATATGCTTTGGACCCTGGGTAACAACCAAGTCTGAGGAAGTCCCTGTCCTGGCAGGCCATCAGGCAGGTGAGGGCTTATAACCCTGGGTGTCTGGGAGTGCTAGATCAAAGGAAGTGTAAAGAGCAAGACCTGAACATTTTAGAAGGTGGGGGTGCCATTCCTGCCCAGTGAGAGAGCACTTTCCCTGTGTAAGACATATGCTTTGGGGGGCCCTGGGTAACAACCAAGCCTGTGGAAGTCCCTGCCCTGGCAGGTCATCAGGGATTTGAGGGCCATTTATCATGGGTGTCTGAAAGTGCTATTCCCAAGGGAGGTGTTATAAGCAGGCCCTGGAAGTTTTAGGGGCATGCCAGCAGCTGTTGCCAGCCTGAGAGCACTGAGTCTTGATGGAATCCTAGAGGGAGCGGAAGTCCCTGGGAAAAAAGTGTGACCAGATGTCCCTGGGTCCTGGTGGGACCAGATGTTCCTGAGAGATGGTATGTCTAGATGGCCCTGCGGGTTGGTTAGACCAGATGGCCCTGATTGCTGATGGCTAGGATTTCTCTACATAGTTGTGGTTGGGCTTAATAGTCACTCTAGAGGAGTTTGTTGAAGGCCTAGAAAGTTGGTGATGGCACTTGCTGGGCATGGCTTGATGCTGAGCCTGGCAGGCTGATTCTGGAAGTCACCAGGATACATGCCAGCAGTTCTCCCCAGGTAGAGAGCACTTTCTCTGGATAAGAGATATGTTTGAGGCCTTGGGTAACAACTACGCCTGTTGAAGTCCCTGCCCTGGCATGCCAATAGGGAGTGAGTTGCATTACCACAGTGTGTCTGTGAGTGCTAGATCAAAAGGAAGTAAAAGGAGCAGGACCTGGAAGTGTTAGGGGTTGGGGTTGCCATGTCTGCCCAGCCAGAGAGCACTTTCCATGGTTAAGAGATATGCTTTGGTACCCTGGGTAACAACCAAGCCTGTGGAAGTCCCTGCTCTTGCAGGCCTTCAATGAGGTGTTGGCCATTAACCCTTGGATTGTGGAACTGTTAGACCAAGGGAAGCGTAAGGAGCTGGAACTGGAAGTTTTCGGGGATAGTAGAACCAGGGCTGCCCAGCCAGAGACCACTTTCCCTGATTAAGAGATATGCTTTGGGACCCTGGGTAACAACCAGGCCTGTGGAAGTGCCTGCCCTTACAGGCCATCTGGAATCTGAGGGTATTAACCCTGGGACTGTGAGACTGTTATACCCAAGGGAAATGTAAGAAGCAGGACATGGAAATTTTAGGGGGTGGTGGTACCACACCTGCCCAGCCAGATAGTACCTTGCCTGTGTAAGAGATATGCTTTGGGACCCTGTATAACAACAAAGCTTGTGGAAGTCCCTCTCCTGGCAGACCATCAGGGATGTCAGTGCTTATAAACCTGGGTGTCTGGGAGTGCTAGATCAATGAGAAGTGTAAGGAGCAGGACCTGGAAATTTTAGGGGGAGGGTACCATGCCTGCCCAGTCAGAGAGCACCTTACCTACGTTAAGACATATGCTTTGAGGCCCCGGGTAACAACCAAGCCTGTGGAAGTCCCTGCCCTTTCAAGAAGTCAGGGAGGTGAGGGCCATTATCCCTGGGTATCTGGAAGTGCTAGACCAAAGGGAGGTGTTAACAGGAGGCCCTGGAAGTTTTAGGGGTATGCCAGCAGCTGTCTCCAGGCTGAGAGCACAGAGTTCTGGTGGAATCCTAGTGGGAGCTGAAGTCCCTGGGAAAAAAGTGTGACCAGATGTCCCTCGGTCCGTGTGGGACCTGATGTTCATTACTGATGGTATGACTAGATGTCACTGGTGTCTGGTTAGACCAGATGGACCTAATGGCTAATGGCTGGGATTTCTCTAAATAGTTGTGGTTGGGCTTAAAAGTTGCTCTAGGGGAGTTTGTTGAAGGCTTAGCGAGGCTGTTATGGCACTTGCTGGGCATGGCATGTTGCTTTGCCTGGCAGGCTGATTCTGGAAGTCACCAGGGTACATGCCAGCAGTTCTCCCCAGACAGAGAGCACTTTCCCCTGGGTAAGAGATATGCTTTGCTGGTCTGGGTAACAACTAAGCCTGTAGAAGTCCCTGCCCTGGCAGGCCATCAGGGAAGGGAGGGGCATTACCAAGTTGTGTCTGGGAGTGCTAGATCCAAGGGAAGTGAAATGAGCAGTATCTGGAAGTTTTTGGGGTTGGGGGTACCATGTCTGCCGAGACAGAGAGGACTTCCACTGGGTAAGAGATATGCTTTGGTACCATGGGTAACAACTAAGAATGTTGAAGTCCCTGCCCTGGCAGGCCTTCAAGGAGGAGAGGACCATTGACCCTGGGAGTGTGGGAGTGTTAGACCAAAAGGAAGTGTAAGGAGCTGGATCTGGAAGTTTTAGTTGATGATAGAACTAGAACTGCCCAGCAGGAGAGCACTTTCCCTGGGTAAGAGATTTGCTTTGGTACCCTGGGTCACAACCAAACCTGTGGAAGTGCCTGCCCTTGCATGCCATCAGGGAGGTGAGGGCCATTAATGCTTGGAGTGTGGGTCTGTTAGACCCAAGGGAAGTGTAAGGAGCTGGATCTGGATGTTCTTGGGGATGATAGAACCAGGGCTTCCCAGCAGGAAAGCACTTTCCCATGGCAAGTGATTTGCTTTGGCACCCTGGGTAACAAACAAACCTGTAGAAGTCCCTTCCCTTGCAAGCCAACAGGGAGGTTAGGGCCATTAACCTTTGGAGTGTGGGACTGTTAGACCCAAGGTAGTGTAAGGAGCTGGAACTGGAGGTTTTTGGAAAGGTAGAACAAGGGCTGCCAGCCAGAGAGCACTTTCCCTGGGTAAGAGATATGCTTTGGTACCCTTGGTAACAACAAGGCCTGTGGAAGTGCCTGCCCTTGCAGGCCATTGGGGAGGTGAGGGCCATTATGCCTGGGTGTCTGGAAGTGCTAGACCCAAGGGAGGTGTTAACAGCAGGCCCTGGAAGATTTAAGTGCATGTGAGCAGCTGTCCGGATGCTGAGAGCACTGAGTCCTAGTGGAATCCTAGTGGGAGCTGAAGTCCCTGGGAGAAAGTGTGAAAAGATGTCCCTTGGTCCTGGTGGGACCAGATGTTCCTGAGAGATGGTATGACTAGATCTCCCTGGGGTTGGTTAGACCAGATGGCCCTGATGGCTGATTGCTAGGATTTCTCTAAATAGTTGTGGTTGAGCTTCGTAGTCACTCTAGGGGAGTTTGTTGAAGGCCTAGCTAGGCTGTGATGGCACTTGCTGGGCATGGCTTGTTGCTAAGCCTGGCAGGCTGATTCTGGAAGTCACCAGGGTACATGCCAGCAGTTCTCCACAGGCAGAGGGCACTTTACCTGGGTAAGAGATATGCTTTGGACCCTGGGTAATAACTAAGCCTGTGGAAGTCCCTGCCCTGGCAGGCAATCAGGGAGGTGAGGGGCATTGCCACAGTGTGTCTGGGAGTGCTAGATCCAAGGGAAGTGAAACAAGCAGGACCTGGAAGTTTTAGGGGGTGGGGTACCATGTCTGCCCAGCAAGAGAGAACGTTCACCGGATGAGAGATATGCTTTGGTACCCTGTGTAGCAACCAAGCCTGGTGAAGTCCCTGCCCTGTCAGACCTTCAAAGAGGTGAAGGCCATTGACCGTGGGAGTGTGGGACTGCTAGACCAAAGGGAAGTGTAAGAAGCAGGACCTGGAAGTTTAAGGTGGTGGTACCATGCCTGCCCACCCAGACAGCACTTTCCCTGGGTAAGAGATATGCTTTGGGACCCTGGGTAACAACCAAGCCTGTGCAAGTACCTGTCCTGCCAGGCCATCAGGGAGATGAGGGCTTATAACCCTGGGTGTCTGGGTGAGCTAGATCAAAGGGAAGTGTAAGGAGCAGGACTTGTAAATTTTAGGGGGTGGAGGTACGATGCCTGCCCACTCAGAAAGCACTTTACCTGGGTAAGACATATGCTTTGGGGCCCTGGGTAACAACAAATCCTGTGGAAATCCCTGCCCTGGCAGGTCATCAGGGAGTTGAGGACCATTATCCCTGGGTGTCTATACGTGAGAGACCCAAGGGAAGTCTTAACAGCAGGCCCTGGAAGTTTTAGGGGCATGCCAGCCACTCTCCCCAGGCTGAGAGCACTGTGTCCTGGTCGAATTCTAGTGGGAGCTGAAGTCCCTGGGAGAAAGTGTGACCCATTGTTCCTGAGAGATGGTATGACAAGATGTCCCTGGGGGCTGGTTAGACCAGATGGCCCTGATGGCAGATGGCTAGGATTTCTCTAAATAGTTGTGGTTGGGATTAATAGTCACTTTACTGGAGTTTGTTGAAGGCCTAGCCAGGCTGTGATGGCACTTCCTGGGCATGGCTAGATGCTTTGCCTGGCAGGCTGATTCTGGAAGTCACCAGGGTATATAGCAGCAGTTCTCCCCAGGCAGAGAACACTTTCCCTTGGTAAGAGATATGCATTGGCACTCTGGGTAACAACTAAGCCTGTGGAAGTCCCTGCCATGGCAGGCCATCAGGGAGGTGAGGGGCATTACCAAAGTGTGTCTGGGAGTGCTAGATCCAAGGGAAGTGAAAGGAGCAGGACCTGGAAGTTTTAGGGGGTTGGGGTAAGATGTCTGCCCAGCCAGGGAGGACTTCCACTGGGTAAGAGATATGCTTTGGTATCCTGGGTACCAACCAAGCCTGTTGAGATCACTGCCCTGGCAGGCCTTCAGGGAGGTGAGGGTCATTGACCCTGGTAGTGTGGGACTGTTAGAGCAAAGGGAAGTGTAAGGAGCTGGATCTTGAAGTTTTAGGGGATGATAGAACCAGGGCTGCCCAGCAGGAGAGCTATTTTCCTGGGTAAGAGACTTGCTTTGGTACCCTGGGTCACAACCAAGCCTGTGGAAGTCCCTGCCCTTGCCGGCTGTTGGGGAGGTGAGGGCCATTAACTCTTGGAGTGTGGGACTGTTAGACCCAAGGGAAGTGAAAAGAGCTGGATCTGAACGTTTTCAGGGATGATAGAATCAGGGCTGCCAGCAGGAGAGCGCTTTCCCCTGGGTAAGAGATTTGCTTTGCTACCCTGGATTACAACCAAACCTGTGGAAGTGCCTGCCCTTGCAGGCCATGAGGGATCTGAGGGCCATTAACCCTGGGAGTGTGGGACTGTTAGACCCAAGGGAAGTGTAAGAAGCAGTACCTGGAAGTTTTAGGGGGTGGTGGTACCATGTCTCCCCAGCCAGAGAGCACTTTCCCTGGGTAAAGAAATGCTTTGGTACCCTGGGTAACAACCAAGCCTGTGGAAGTCCCTGCCCTTGCAAGCCATCAGGGATCTGAGGACCAATAACCCTGGGACTGTGGGACTGTTAGACCCAAGGGAAGTGTAAGAAGCAGGACCTGGAAAATTAAGGGTTTGATGATTCCATGCCTGCCCTGCCAGAGAGCACTTTCCCTGGGGAAGAGATATGCTTTGGGACCTGGGGTAACAACCAAGCCTGTGGAAATCCCTGTCCTGGCAGGCCATCATGGAGGTGTGGGCTTATAACCATGGGTGTCTGGGAGTGCTAGATCAAAGGGAAGGGAAAGAAGCAGGACCTGGAAATTTTAAGGGGTGGGGGTACCATGCCTGCCAATTCAGAAAGCACTTTTCCTGGGTAAGACATATGCCTTAGGACCCTGGGTAACAACCAAGCCTGTCGAAGTCCCTGCCCTGGCAGGCCATCAGGGAGGTGAGAACCATTATCCCTGCGTGTCTCTAAGTGCTAGACCCAAGGAAGGTGTTAATAGCAGGCCTTGGAAGTTTTAGGGGCATGCAAGCAGCTGTCCCCAGGCTGAGAGCACTGTGTCCTGATCGAATCCTAGTGGGAGCTGAAGTCCCGGGGAGAAAGTGTGACCCATTGTTCCTGGCTCCGGGCGGGACCAGATGTTCCTGAGAGATGGTATGACTAGATGTCCCTGGGGGCTGGTTAGACCAGATGGCCCTGATGGCAGATGGCAAGGATTTCTCTAAATAGTTGTGGTTGGGATTAATAGTCACTCTATTGGAGTTTGTTGAAGGCCTAGCCAGGCTGTGATGGCACTTACTGGGCATGGCTAGATGCTTTGCCTAGCAGGCTGATTCTGGAAGTCACCAGGGTATATACCAGCAGTTCTCCCAAGGCAGAGAGCACTTTCCCTTGGTAAGAAATATGCATTGGCAATCTGGGTAACAACTAAGCCTGTAGAAGTCCCTGCCCTGGCAGGCCATCGGGGAGGTGAGGGGCATTACCAAAGTGTGTCTGGGAGTGCTAGATCCATGGGAAGTGAAAGGAGCAGGACCTGGAAGTTTACGGAGGTTGGGGTACCATGTCTGCCCTGCCAGAGAGGACTTTCAATGGGTAAGAGATATGCTTTGGTACCCTGGGTAACAACCAAGCCTGTGGAAGTCCCTGCCCTGGCAGGCCTTCAAGGAGGTGAGGGCCATTGACTCTGGGAGTGTGGGACTGCTAGACCCTACAGAAGTGTAAGAAGCTGGATCTGGAAGTTTTAGGGGGTGTGGGTACCATGCCTGCCCAGTCAGAGAGCACTTTCCCTGTGTAAGAGTTATGCTTTGTTACCCTGTGTAACAACCAAGCCTGTGGAAGTCCCTGCCCTGGTAGGCCATCAGAGAGATGAGGGCCATTACCTCTGGGTGTCTGGGAGTGCCAGACCCAAGGGAAGTGTAAGGAGCAGGACCGGGACATTTTAGGGGGTGTGGGTACCATGCCTGCCCAGTCAGAGAGCACTTTCCCTGTGTAAGAGATATGCTTTGGGACCCTAGGTAACAACCAGGCCTATGGAAGACCCTGCCCTGGCAGGCCATCAGGGAGGTGAAGGCCATTATCCCTGGGTGTCTGGAAGTGCTAGACCAAGAGAGGTGTTAACAGCAGGCCCTGGAAGTTTTAGGGGCATGCCAGCAGCTGTCCCCAGGCTGAGAGCACTGAGTCCTGGTGGAATCCTAGTGGAAGCTGAAGTCCCTGGGAGAAAGTGTGATCAGATGTCCCTGGGTCCTAGTGGGACCAGATGTTCCTGAGAGATGCAATGACTAGATGGCCCTGGGGGCTGGATAGACTAGATGGCCCTGATGGCTGATGGCTGGGATTTCTCTAAATAGTTGTGGTTGGGCTAAATAGTCTCCCTAGGGGAGTTTGTTGAAGGCCTCGCCAGGCTGTGATGGCACTTACTGGGCACAGCTTGCTGCTGAGCCTGGCAGGCTGATTCTGGAAGTCACCAGTGTACATGCCAGCAGTTCTCCCCAGGCAGAGATCATTTTCCCTGTGTAAGAGATATGCTTTGGGACCCTGGGTAACAACTAAGCCTGTTGAAGTCCATGCCTTTGCAGGCCATCAGGGAGGTGAGGGGCATTACAAAAGTGTGTCTGGGAGTGCTAGATCCAAGTGAAATGAAAGGACCAGGACCTGGAAGTTTTAGGGAGTGGTGGTACCATGTCCGCTCTGCTGGAGAGGACTTCCACTGGGTAAGAGATGTGCTTTGGTATCATGGGTCACAACCACACCTGTGGAAGTCCCTGTCCTGGCAGTCCATCAGGGAGGTGAGGGCTTATAACCCTGGGTGTCTGGGTGTGCTAGATCAAAGGGAAGTGTAAGGAGCAGGACCTGGACATTTTAGGGGGTTGGGGTACCATGTCTGCCCAGTCAGAGAGCACTTTCCCTGAGTAAGACATATGCTTTGGGGCTCTGTGTAACAACCAAGCCTCTGGAAGTCTCTACCCTGGCAGGGCATCAGGAAGGTGTTTGCCATTACCCCTGGGAGTTTGGGAGTGCAAGGCCCAAAGGGAGTGTTAACAGCTGGCCCTAGACATTTTAGGGGGTGAGTGTACCAGGTCTCCCCAGGCTGAGAGCACTTTCTCTGGGTGTGGTTTATGCTTTGGGACCCTGAGTTATAACTAAGCCTGTGGAAGTCCCTTCCCTGTGAGATCATCTTGGAGGTCAGAGCCATCACCACTGTGATGTTGGAATTCCTAGCTGTTAGGAAAATTTTAAAAGTAGGCCATGGAAATTTTAAGGGATGGGGGTTACAGGTCTTCCCAGGCTTAGTGCATTTGGCCTGCATAAGGTATATGCTTTGGGACCCAGCATAACTACTTAACCTGTGGAAATCTCTACCCTTTGATAGCATCATGCAAGTTAAAACTGCCTTACCTGTTGTGACTTGCCATGTACATAGTATTTCATGTTCTGATTCCATGCTGACTGTAGCAAGTTGAGCGCTTGGTTCCCAGAAAAACCTCCAGCATCTGTGTTACTGTGCTCCTTTACTGCCAGGGCAGAGAATGTCAGCTGCTGTTCTGTGAGCCCCTAATCTTGCAGCTGCTGATTCTGTGACCATTTTATACCTGGTGAGAGGGGTGGGAAGGGAAGGAGTGGTCCTGGAGGACTAGCAATAGGCTAGTATACCTCCTACCCCAAAACAACATCTCTCTGTTAAAGGCACTGTTGCCTGGTGGTTCTCTTGCCCTTTTAAGGGCTTGTAAACCTTCAACTCACAGAATCTTGCTGAATTTAAGTAAATATTGTTATTTTTACTTCGTGCCGAAACCGGAAGTGAACAGCCGCTTACTTCCGGTTTTTCCGCTAAAAACCTGCCACTCTAGCAAGCAAGGCGAGCGTGCGCGAGGACACGTGCGGAGACACACGCAGAGATGCACATTTGCGCATGTCTGCTGTGTCCACTGGGCACGCTGAATCTGCTGGCATTAGACAAACTTGGATAAGATAATTTTAGCATATCCTCTTCTTAGTAAATATACACCTTTAATAATGGAAAAAGAACTTAGTAAGTGTATGCAATGTTTGATATATAGTGAGGGAAAGTATGGGAGCGAGTATGTATGTGCTAATTGCCATCTGATTACTACTCTTGAAGCAGAGATAGCATTTCTGCTTAATATTAAACCAGTTTCTACTGATATTAGGGAATTGGAAAGTTACATTGATCTTATGGATGAACAACTTCATTCTAATTAACAATTTCCTTCACAATTAGGTAGCATTTCTATGCCTCTTGATGAGGAGACAATTGTAATGACTAGTACTAGTATACCTGTTGCCTCTGCCCCTCTTATAACGTGGATGATTATCTGCCCTCTTCTCATGATAATGATGACTGGACCATTGTCACAAAGCCTCTTAAAAAAAGGAGGGGCGGTCAAATACACAATAGTGCCCCTATTGAAACTCGTAATAGGTTTGGGTAATTGACTGTATCAAATAATGAAGTGCTACATGATTTATCCTGTGCATCACCCTCTGTTGATAATAATGGTTTAAAAACACTTTTCAATCAGGAGTTAATGCCCATGAATATTTGTCTTAGTAAATCTCAAGTTACCAAATCAATACCTATTAAGTTAATCACTCCAGAGTGTGTTAAACAATCACCTGTTTCTGATTCTTGTACCCCTACTGTCTCAAAACAAATGTTAGTCCTGGGAGATTCAATCATTAAGCACATTGACAGGGCAGTATGCAATAGTGACAAGAGCAACCGCACTTGTTCTAGCTTCCGTGGGGCCAGGGTATCTGGCATTACCTCCATGATGCCTAAAATTTTACAAAATGTGGGGGAAAATTCACTGGTTATCATACATGCCAGTGTTAATGATATAAACAACAACCATTTAATCAGTTACAACAGGACTATGTGGCATTATGTAATTTGTTACCTGATAGGGGATACTGTGTATGTATATCTGAAATTCTACCTGTCCTGAAAGCAACATCTACCATGATGCAGAAAATCAAAGCCCTAAGTGAATGGCTGAGAAAGTGGTGTTTTAAGCAGGATATACCCTGTATTACCCACTGGGAATCATTTTCAGATCGTTCTTCCTTGTTTTGCTGGGACAGTTTACATCTCAGTCGTAGGGGTAGTACACTTATGGGGAAAAGTATCACTAAAATCATAAATCATTGTTTAAACTAAAAAAATGGGGTAGAATGGGTCTATTCCCAAGTTTCCGAATACTTACAAAAATATAATTACAACTAAATGTAAATTCCTAGCTTTGAATGCAAGATCTTTAAACCAACTCAAATTAGCAGAACTCAAGCCAAATGTAAAACTTTAAATATAGGTGTGGTGGAGTAACTGAAACTTGTGAGCATCCTCAATTTGGTCCAGAGATATTCCAGGTTATAAGTTATATCATAAAACAGATTAGATAAGCAAGGGTGGAGTTTGTATGTACATATGAAATGATATCCCTTCTTTGAAGTGTGCTCTCCCTTTCCTTTGGAAAGTATATGGGTTAAAATCTTATTGAAGGAGCAGTCCTATATAACTATTGGTAACATCTATCGACCTCCATCTGCAAATTTAGATTACACAACTGATATGTTTAAAGAAATTACACATTTTTCAGAATCTCAAGATACCATAATATTTGGTGACTTTAACCTCCCTCGTATTAACTGGGACTCATTCACAGGACTGTCCAATGCCAAGAAAGGACTAATAGATGTGGTAGTTAGTACTGGATTACAACAACTTGTTACTGAACCCACTCGAGGTCCTAATATTTTGGATCTATTATTTACTAACATAGAGCAACAAATTAGCAATTTACAAATTTGGGATCCACTTGGGACCAGTGATCATTCATCTATTCTTTTTGAAATTCAACAGTTTAAAACTACACAAAGAAAGTTATACTGTACAAAAAATTATAATAAAGCAAATTTTTCTAAAATCAATGAATACTTACAAAACATAAACTGGGAACCTAATATTCTTAATTGTACAACACAACAAGCTTGGGACTTTTTTAAAAACATTGTACAGTACATTATTTGGAAAATACCTTTATTCCATCTAAGAGGAAATTTAATAATAAAGGAAAAATTCCCCCTTGGTTCAACAAGACAATTAAAAATCAGATTAAAATAAAAATTAAACTTTTTAGGAAACTTAAGAATAGTTCTGTTCCATTTAAAACTACTCTATTACATAAATGCAGACTATCTGTGACAAACTTAGAAAATTCTATTAAATTGGAAAAAATAAGCTAGAATTTAAACTAGCTCACACTAAAGACTGTCACAAATCTCTTTTCTCCTATATAAATAGTAAAAAGGTGTATCAAGGACCATTGGTCCCATTATAACCAATGGCTCTTCTCTATCTGATATCGAAACCTTGAATCTCTTTAATAAGTACTTTTGTTCTGTCTTCTCTCAAAAATCACCTATTAATACATTTAAAGTTCACCATGTTGATTATCATAGGTTCTATCTAATTGACATTATACAGGCTATCAAAAAACTAAAAAAAAATACTAGTCCGGGCCCAGACAGTATTCATGCATAGTTTCTGATCGAAACCTCTATAAATATTTCTATACCTTTGTCAATTATCTTCAACAAATCCTTACAAGAAAGCATTGTACCAAATGACTGGCATTCAGCAATAGTTACTCCAATATTTAAAAAAGGCAATAGAGGTTCTGTGCAAAATTATCTCCAATTAACCTGACCTCAGTGGTTGGTAAATTAATGTACTGAGTAATGAAGTCTCTAATAGATCAAGATTGTAAAAAATTGGGAATTTATGATTCAAATCAGCATGCGTTTACTCCCAAGTATTCCTGCACCACCAATCTGATATCTTTTTACAATAATATACAGTAAGTACTCTACTAGATGTGGGTATCCCAACTGATGTAATTCTTTTGGACTTTAGTAGAGCTTTCGATAAAGTCTCACATGAAAAACTCATTACTAAAATGCACAATCTAGGTTTGTCATCTGATATTGTCAACTGGACTTTAAACTGGTTGACAAATCGTTCTCAGAGAGTCAGAATTAATTATACCTTGTCTGATTGGAGTAGTATGACAAGTGGTGTACCACAGGGGTTGGTCTTGGGACCAACACTGTTTAATCTCTTTATCAGTGATTTACAAACAGGGCCAAATAACTTCATGGTTAAATTTGCAGATGATACTAAATTGGGGGGCAAGGTTAATAATCAAGAAAATATTTCTGCATTAAAGAAGAATTTGGAAAAGTTAACACTTTGGGCAAATGAAAATAATATGCAATTTAATCAAGACAAATGTTTAGTAGTGCATTTCGGTGTAAATAATCCAAAAACGATATATTATATAAACGGACTACCACTTCACTCATCAAACTGTGAAAAAGATTTAGGGATATATGTTAATAATAAACTTACATCAAATGATCACTGTGTTGTATGACCAACAGACTTTTGAGGCAAATAAAATGCACTTTTGTTAATCACACTGAACAATTCCTTATTCCATTGTATAGGGCATACATTAGACCGTATCTAGACTATGGCTCCCCTTTCTGGAATCCAAACCAAAAAAAAGACATAGCAGTTCTTGAACAGGTTCAAAGGAGAGTAACTAGAATGATTCCAAGATTAACAAACTTGGATTATCAGAACAGACTAAAAGTTACTGGCATCTTCTCACTTCAAACTAGAAGATTAAGAAGTGATATGCCTATGGTTTTTAATTTAATAAATTCACCAGATCCAATGGAAAAATGTGGTCTAACACTCTTCAAAAGGAGATATGTTCTGAGACTGCATAATAAACAGCTTGAAGTAAAAACTTATAAAACCAGCAAAAGGGGAAACTTTTTTCCAATAAGAGCATCCCTTGTATGGAACACCTTGCCACAAGAATTGGTAGAGGCAACTAGTGCCACTGTCTTTAAAAACAAATTAGATGTTTGGTTGAGGGATAATAGATAAATAGTGTCCCACATAGTGTGGGGAACAGTCTCGATGGGCTCTGGCCTTCTTCTGTTCCTTCATACCAGGTAATACCAAGTAAGTAATAAGCATATCTTTCCAGGCTCAGTGCACTGAATGCTGGGTAAACAGAGATCGTCATCCCCCAAGGGAAGTATCATTGAAGTCAGGGCTATAATCCCTGTGATATTGTTAATGCTAGCCTGCTATGAAGTGGTTTAACCCAGAGCGTGGAAGTCAGAGGGGCTCTGGACAAAATGGTTCCAATAGAGGTGACCTAGATGGTGGGTGCCAGTGTCTCTGAATCAGGTACCCAGAGAGGCCAGCCTTCTTGGGACCCCATGTCCTTGTATCACAGTCTATGCACCTGTGGGAAAGAACTTCTATCCAGGTTTTTCACTTTAAAAAGGGGCGCCAAGTACTTTTTTTTGTGTCCAAGACCTTGAAGACCCTGGCCAGTGCCACATGCCCGGTGCACATGAGGCACAGCATGGTCCACTGGGGCACCATCTGTGGCATGGCACTCCACTGGTGCAGGTGCCGTGGGGGATGCCCACACATCACAGGCATGTGGCAGCACTGTTCCATGTGTCACAGCCACTCACAAAGGCTGTGCTGGAATAGGTACTGACGGTGGTGATTCCAAACAGCTGTCCGCTGCAGCCTGTGTGTACACCAATTGCATCCTGGCACAGGTGTTCTGCATATGCACCACTGTGGTGACCAGGGCTCAGCCTGCACAGTGCCAACACCACCACTGATAATGCTCTTCTGTCTTCCAGCACCATCATGACTCAGGGGAGCATCGCAGGATGACACTGTTGACAATGGACATGATGAGGTGGTGCCATCCACTTCCACTGGCATAGGGACAGTGTGGGGCTGTTGGACTTCCTGTGCCTGGCCGACGATGACCCATTTATGCACCTCCTGCTGACCAAAGACATACCCATGTTGGTGCCAGGGACCCAGAAGGGTGGGGCTTCAGACTCAGATGATGACATGACACTGATCCTAGAAGGCATGGCCCTGGAATCACCACTCAGGGTACAGGGCCATACATAGGTGGCAGTTGCCAACAGTGGCATTACAGCACCCATGCAGCTGCACCCTGTCCATGGCCGCACAGCTGTGTGATGCAATTCTGCTGTTGCTGGCCATGGGGGGGCACTGCCATGGATGCTGGTGCTACAGAGATGGCCCAGCAGGCAGCTGAGCATCAGCAGCAGTGGGCTGTGGTGTCCACTGGGCAGCACACCACAGGAGCCACTGCCAGTGTGATTGCACAAACATCACCCTCTGTGTGGTGCCCTGTGCAGCATCCACAGGAGAGGGGTGTTGATCAGCATGCTGCATCACCCCCAGCAGGTTGGCGTCTGCCCCAGGCCATGCAGGGTGCTGACAGGCTGGATGAGCACACTGGGATGCTGCAAGCATCCATGGACAACCAGGCAATGCTCGGGGCTGAGATCCATGCACTGTGGGTTGAGGTGCATTAGCTGGCTGAGCGTGGGTACATTGGACATGCCCACTTGATAGGTGAACTCTGGCAGCTGCAGGAGGCCACGAACACATCACTGGACTGAATTGCCAGTACCATTGCCACTAGTTTTGCTTTGCTGGCATCCACTGGACATAGCAGTACCATGTCAACACCACAGACATGGCGACTGGTGACCCCAGCACAGGCAATGCCGGGTTCTGACATGGCCATCCCTGACACACCTAGCGCTGATCTCTTTGCTGGACTCTTCACCCCAGTGAGGACTCCGTCATGTTCTTAGGCTTCTACCCCCACAAGTGTGTTGATCACACCCCTCATGGCTGTTGTGCAGCCAGTGGTTGCCGCACTCCTATCCTGCTGCCCACTGCTGTTGTCTAGTTCACACATGTGTGCGTGCAGCCCTTTGTGTGTGGCGGAGCATATGAGTGGCATTTGGAACATCCTTCGTGTGCTGCTGGACTTCTTGCCATGGGTGTGATGATGGCAGCACCGTGCTGACCCTGTCTGTGTGCCAGTGTTCTCAATCTGATCCATGCCATGTCCTGTTGCACGTGTGTGTGTGCAAACACCCATGCCTCTGTACTGTGCTGTGGGTGTGTGGCTGTGTGGTTGTGTGGTCTGTGTGCATGCAGTGTGTGCGTGTGTGTTGGTGTCAGTGCATGCATCCCTGTGTGGCAGTACACCCCTGTGTGAAGGTGGGTGAGGTGGTGGTCCATGCATGCATGGCTGGCATGTCTGTTCACTCACCTCTGGTTCCCATAGTGCTCATATACAATGGTGGCCCGGTGCCTCCTTGCCAGTCCAGCAAGCCTGGTGTCCCTCCTTGCCATGGGTAGCTGCACCCCCCATCTGGCCCATCCTCACCATTCTCATTGCTGCTGTTGCCCTCCTCCACCTGGACAGCTATCCCATGGTCAATGGCCATGTTGTACAGCATGCAGCAGACCAGGAATAGGCCACAGATTTTCACAGGGCTGCACTGTAGCGGCAATGGAAACGCATCTTGAGCATGTCAAGCACAAGCTCGATGACACTGCAAGTAGTGATGTGTGTCATATTGTACCTCTCCTCTGCAGCATTGGATGGGCACTGGTAGGGGGTGAGCAGCCAGGGCCGCAGGGGTAGGTGCTGTCACCTGTGTAGGTAGAGGCTGATGGTTATCACATTGCATTGCTTGTCACACCCCACACCCCTACTCCCGCTGCTACCCTCCCAGCTCTCACCATGTTTGGTTTGGGCCACTGCCCATGGCATGGCTGCACCCACCACCCTCCCCATGCCATGCTCACCTAACAGGTGCCCCATAAGGATCTCCACATGCTTGAATCTCCTGCACAGGATGGAGCTGTGCCAGATGAATGTATCATGCACTCCCAGGGTGTGTGGCACAAACATTGGCGATGCACCCCAATGCATTGCACACCACCTGGTCGTTGACCAAGGGATATCCCTTCCTATTCATGTAGGTGCCCCCCTCTGGGCCAGGTGGTGTACAAATAATAATAGTAATAATGAAAATAAATGTTTATTTATATGGTGCCTTATCCAAGACCAAGGTGCCTAACAATTTAAATCAGAATCAAGCAACAGTACATAATCAGTAAAACAACAATAAAATATTCATCAAAGAGGAAGATCAGACATTAAATGCATGACTATATAGCCACATGGGTGCAGTCTATGGCCTCTATCATGTCTGGCATGCTTGCCACCCTGCAGAAGCCCTGCATGTTTGCTGTACACTCTGCCTGTGTGCTTGGGAATCGTATGAACTCCAAAGCGCATGGCAGCAGTGTGTTTAGGAACTGTGTGAGGAGGCAGGATGTGGCCAACAGGGTTATCCCAGTGGCTGCCCCCGTTGGTTTCTGGAAGGTGCCCATGGTGAGCAGGCACATTGCTGCTGTCACCTTGGTCTCCATTGACATGGTGTGACTCCTTCTGGTGGGTGCCTGCAACTCATCATAGCACAGCTCACAGAGCTGTCTCACAATCACCCTGTTCAGCCGGTGCTGGCCCATGATCTCCATGTCACCGTAATCCTCGAAAGTGAGGCGGGCACAGTACCATCTGTATTGGGCATACCACTGCCGGGTCCTTCCATGGCCACATTGTTGTTCCTCCCTTCACCTCACATCCCTCATTACCATTTCCATTATAAATGGCCCTACATCCATCTCTGCCTGTCTCTGTGTTGTGCATCTGCTGTGTGTGTGTTTGAGCCTACTTTTATATGTTCATCTCTGTCTGGTGCATTCTGTAGGTTGCTCCTGACTTGCGCCATGGTTTTCGGCTGAATATGCCATTGAGCAGCTTATTCATGAGTACGACCCCTTGTACTTGCACTGCATATATTACTTTTGCGCCTCTGCACATTGGGTTTTGCGCTAGCAATTTGCATTGGTTGAATATGGCTGCGTTGAGCATTTCTGTGGTTGCGGTTGCGCAACTGCTCTGAATATTTGGTCCAGACTATTTACACTCAGATTTTTATCTGCAAAATGACCTCTTTTAATTTTTATTCTATCCTGCCTTCATTTATTGTGTTCATGCGGCCCTTAACTGTTGCAGCTCCTTTGTTCACAGCCTGGCTTTTATTTATTTGTTTATTTTATTTTTTCCCCAGTCCTCTGCTGCCCACTCTAATTCTTCTGTCCTCCTACCCTGCCTTAATTCACTATTCCTGCTGCTCTTTAGCAGCTCCTTCCTGAACTTGACTCTTCACACTTTTATCTGCAACCCCCTTTAATTCTTTTTTTACCCTGCCCTTCACTGTTGCAGCTCCTTCGTTCATAGCCTGGCTTTTATTTATTTATAATGTATGGTAGAACATTGTTATGTGGTGATTTTCATCTTTTCCCCATGTTGTTATGCTATCGATGTGAACGTGATTAAGTTGTTAAACCATCGATGGTATGTCACATTGATGGCATAACAAAATAGAATGCTGCCGAGATAAACATTCCACCGCACCAGCGAATCACAGTCTTTTATAGTACTCGGCAGCATTCAAACAAAAATGGTGGTTCCTCACTTGTTTGCTTAGTTCTTCTTTTACTTTTCTCATGAGGTACCTGGTGATCGAGAAGAGTACCCTCAAAGCATTTCCTTCTGGAATGGGCCTTTTCCTGTGTCTCTTCCGGATGGCACACTGTTGACGCCGACCGTTTTGACCCCTAGCTATAAACTTCCTAGTCGCATGGGACAACGATGTTTTTTTTTATCGTGTAGTTTGTTTAGTGCATTTCTTATTTTAAAACCTGTTACCAATGATATTTTTGAAAAGTAAAAAAGTACATCAGTGAATGTGTTTTAATTAAATGTGTTTTGGCAACTTTGACACCACTGTGTCCACGTCTTCACTCAGGTAAACATTTAATTTGTTTTACCTTCCTATTTTTGTCAACTATGTGCCTGGACTGCTTCCCCATATACTATAAAAGACAACATATGGGGAGCAGTTAACAACCTTGTTGAAGTCTCATCTTGAGGTTTCCATGGCTACTGAAAACCTCTCGAGCTACACTCTCAAGGTTTACAGACCATGGTAACCTCTCGATGCGAATATGACGTGGTTGTTGACTGCTCCCCATACATTATCCTCTATATTTTTTTGCAGTCCTCTACTGCTCACCTTAACTCTTCTGTCCTGCACTGCCTTAATTCATTTTACTTGCTGCCCTTTACTGTAGCAGCAGTATGATTTATTCACAGCCTGACTTCTATATTTATTTTGCAGTCTGTCTTAAGCTTTCTCCTGACCTCCTGCTGTCCTGCAATTTTAATTGTGGTTTCTTAATATCCTGTCTGTCTTGTTACTCCTTATATTTGTTTTAAATTCAGTCCTTTTTCTTCACTTTCAAGCAAGCCCACAACATATATTGTTTCAGTGTTGCACAGTCTGAACACTATGCCTTTTCTCTCCTGATTGCTTCCCCTTGTATGTTGTCTTTAGTTTAGAATGCAAGAATTAGAGTTCCTCTCAATTCTTTCAGAAATGTGTCTTTTCCCCCTGTCTCTCTTGCTCTAAACTTTTCACACAGCCACAATATTTGGCCCTGTTTGATCTTTCTGTCTGTCTCCAGGCTTCCCTGCTTTTAAACTAGTTAATGCAGCATTTTTCTTTCGCAAATCTCGATCGCCAAGAATCATCCACTCTCTGACACTGCCACAGCCTAAGTGACTCACTTTCAACTTTGATCCCTCCCAACACTCAAGAAACTAATCCACTTATTGGCCAGAGGTGAGTGTCTGTAGAATTGCTCCAATCAGAGACAACTCTCCTCCATGCCAAGATTCTGGTCAAGTGGCTGCTGGTGATCATGACATGTGCTTTTCAGCACTCCCAGAGATCACCGCACAATCCCCACATAAGCTCGAGACTCAAGTTGGTCATGTGGCTGTCAGTGACTGTGACATGTGCTTTTCAGTGCTTCTAGAGGTCACAGCAAGTCTTGCATGATCACACGAGATCCAGCATGACACCAGCAGTCAGTAGTCCTTCTTCCCCTCTCTCAGTAGTTTATTACACTGTGGTGAGACAGTTGGTGAAAACTAGCTGCAGCAGACTTATTTCACCTACAAGGGCACTCAGGGACTCAGACTTTTTAGCCACACAGTTTCTGGCTTTGCCAGTGCTGATGTGGCAAGGGGCCAGCAGGAATGTAGGACTGTACAACAGATTTAATGTCTGTACGGTCACCCACAGTGGATAATTGAATAAAGTCTAAGTAATTTTCTCTTGTTTTCACTGTTTACCTGTCCTGCTATCTTCTCATCCAGTACACAAGACTTCACCACTGCATCCTTTGTCTGGGGCATCTTCAGAACATTTCAACTACATCCACTTGACATTGCTGCCTGATTCTGCATGTCACAGAGCTGAAAAATACCTGAAATGAGAGACACAGAACAGAATGCTCTTAGAGAGTGATAAAAAAATAACATTTAAGAATTTAAAACAGAAATGGAAAAAAAAAATACTTTCCTGTCTGGGTAGGGAACACTGCTAAACTAAATAATCAGATATGGGCTGGACCCATGCAGCAACAGGATTTCATCACACTAGTGATAATACCTGAAAAGAGAGAAACAAGAACAAATGATTAGAAAAGCACTGTTTCCGCTCCTCTTTGCTGATAGAACACACAGTGATACTCAAAGTTCATCATCTGGATCTGTGCCCCAAACAGGCATTATCATTTCATGAGAAAATATCCAGAATGTTTGATCACTGCAGTTCATCAGGATGGATGCCAAAGTGATAGACTGTCAAAGTGCAGAAGCAGACAATTAATTCAGGGAGAACATCTCATTTTGTTTCCTTGTTCAAAAATTTCCAGACAGGATAATTTATTAGACTGAGAATTTCTGGGCACCAAAGTTAATTCCCGAAAGTGCATTACAAGAACTGTGCTGGTGGGACTGAGATACAGCATGACACCATGTAGTAACATACAGCAGCCAGACTTATTTATTCTGGTAGCTAAGAAGAATTTTGAGAGCATGTAATTTTTGTATATTGTGCTTTTCACAGCATTTCCCTAACGTGCATTTCTAGAACTGTGTCAGAAATATAGAAAAATAAAATTTAGAATTTATCAGCAGAATAAAACCAGTAGGCCTATTTGGTCTGTCATATTTCCCTGCCTATTACAACTACCTGGTCTCAGGTGTCTCTCCTAGCTCCTTTTCCTGTATTTTGTTTGTCCACGTGCCTTTGCCACACATGCTTGAAGCCCCCACTCTGTCTTTGCCCCCACTGTCATGAACCCACTCCTGAGGGTCAGGTCCACTGAGCTCACAGTGCCCACCCCTAAGTGCAATCTGTGATGGGGGGATAAGCAGAGATACCCTCCTCATGTCCTTTTAGAATGCTCCCTAAGGTCACGACTGAGCACCCATGACAAGGACCCTCTAAACTCTGGATAAGGGCACAATACCAGTTTTGAATCTTGTAGCCAAATATGAACCCTTCTTGGTTGTTACACAAATGGGGAAGATCCAGGTGTCACATTCTCTTTAGGGTAGCAGTGTGCTCCTGATTTCGTCTTCTCCAGCAAGTCATGCAACAACCTGGTTCAAAATCCCTACAGACTCTTCTTTGAGACTTTGGTATTCTCCCTATCTCTACCCAGATATCCCTTACAAACCCTTGTTCAATGAGTTGCTTATGGATGCACCCCTTAGGGTTCTATTTGATAATGGTGATCCGGGAAAGGTGATCACCATTAGGGCAAGTGTACATTGCCGAAAATCAGTTTTGGTGATGTACACTCCCAGCGCTCAGCAAAAGGGCACCAGGGACTTCTTTTTTTTTTGTTTATGTGGGTGGCTGTGCCCCCCGCACCCCCACACTCCCCCACAAAAGGATTATCAACTCCAAGGGGGTGCATGTCGGGAGGGTGAAATGGGGGGGAATTTAAGCTGGGCTCACAACAAAATGAACACATGCCCATAACCAAATCTGGCACCCTCGCAACCTTAGCCTGCCACCCACCCACCATGCCACAGGGCCTGCTCAGCAACCCACTGCCACACTACACCTCAAAAACCCTCCCTCCTTTCCCACCCATTGCACGGCTAGCTCGCTGCCCCTCCAGCATGTGTGTACATATAGCGACAGGATGTCTCTATATCCTTATTCGCCTCCCATCCAGTAGTCTTTGAACAGGCAATTGACTATTGAATCGCTCTTTTTGTAAGCACTCAATAGCGGATGCCCTAATCACAGGATACCACCCTTTAGCAATAACAGTTTGTCACAGATTATTAATTGTCCCACAATTCATACACAATTTAGGAATCTCGCTCAAGCAGTTTTAAAAAAAAATGTTTTTACTAAAATACTTAAATAATAATCATACAGTTACATCTAAAAGATGCACTAATTTGGTCACAGAATAACAGAAATAAAAGTGGAAAAATATACATGAAAAATGCACTATAACTGTTATTTAAAGTCTACCTTAACTCCGCAGTAAACTGATATCCAAAGAAAGTAAATGAAAGATTCAGTTTCCTAGTACTGGCAATCTCGGGTCTCCATAGTTTTGCTTCTTGTGTCAGGAAAAGAGTGTCCCTTGTAGATGCTCAGCAAAAATAAGAGCAAATGACCATTGTTTAATTCCTTATATAGTTGGAGGGAGACTGAAGAAAAAGAACTGTCTAATCCTAAAGGGGAATTCTCTTTTAGGCCAGTAAGTGTCACACTTGCACTTTCCCAAAATTCTCTTACTAAGGTTCTGACATCACAACTTCCTGGCACATATAATAATCATGAACATGGCTTCAGGGTTAAAACGTTGATGTCTCAGTATAACACCCTGTAAGCTAATTCACAGAGTCCTGTCAAGAATGGCTATTTCCCAAAATCCTGTTTAACACATCCTGGGCTCTGAAGTGCATGGTCTATGACAGCTAAATTGATTTTGGCATATCTCTGTTAAGAGACCTGGAAATACAACCTTAGCTTCCTGGCAAGCAGCTGCCCCTCAGGTCAGAGGAAGGTCAAACATTTTTAAAAGAAATCCAGTCTCTGTCTTCATGTGCCCCTTACCTGAGCACTGGCATTCTTGTGGCATGTGCACATGCACAGAATCACATAAAAGAAAATATATCAGAATTATATCTGCAAATAATGACTGGCAGTTGGCTGACTTGCAACATCCCTCCCTCATAGACTGAATTTGTGGGAACACACCACTAATGCATGGTAAGGTTTTCACAAATACTGTTACTTATCTAACTACTGAGATAGCCCATGTATAATGGCATTGGCCAATCCGGCTCCATAGGTAATGTTCATATCATAGGCCTGTGGGGGTTATGATCGGTCTGTACCTGGAAGTGCCTCCCATAGAGGTATAGCTCTTACTTCTTCAGGGCCCATACCAGTGCAAGGCATTCCTTTTCAATGGTGGAATATGTCTGCTCCTGGGGGGTACACTATTGGGTGATCTTTTACCTGATTAGAAGTCTGACTGAGGACTACTCCAATTCCCACATCTCAGGCAACTGTCTAGACTACAAATGGCTCACTGCAATCTAGGCTGGCCAACACAGGGGCACTGCACAGTGCCTCCTTTAGTCCAGCGAAGGCTCATTCACAGGTTGGCTCCCACTTTACCTTTTTGGGCATTCTTTTCTTTAGCAGGCCAACTAGGGGAGCTGCCAGGGCACTGTAATTTGGTTCAAACTTTTGATAGTACCCGGCGGTCTCTAGGAAGTTCTTAACCTGCTTCTGTTTTTCAGGTCTAGGCCACACCTCTATCACCTCAATCTTGGCTTGACTGGGCCAAAGCTGCCCTCATTCCATTACATGGCCTAAGTATACCACCTCCACAATGGCCACCTGGCACTTTTCAGCCTTGACAGTGAGCCCTGTCCTCTGTATCCTGCCCAACACTTCCTTCAGGTGGAACAGGCGTTCCTTCCAACTGGCACTGAAGATTGCAATATCTTCCAGATAAGCCACTGCATACTCTTCAGTACTATGTAACACCTGGTTGACCAACCTTTGGAAGGTGGTAGGGGCATTCTTCATTCCAAAAGGCATTACCCTGAATTCAAATAATTCTAGTGGAGTAATGAAGACCAATCTCACCCTAGCTCTGGCAGTTAATTCCACCTGCCAGTAACCTTTCATCAAGTCAATTGTGGTAAGGTATATCACCCCTCCCAACTTGTCCAGTAGTTCATCCATCATTCGCATTGGGTGGGCATCAGACTTTGTGACTGCCTTGAGTCCATGGTGGTCCACACAAAATTGAGTAGAGCCATCAGGCTTGGGAATAAGGACTAAAGGTGAGGCCCAGGGACAATGGGATTTCTGGATTACCCCCAGCATTTCCTCCCCCTTCCTGCTAATGTCCTTTAGGAAGGCCTCAGACACCCAGTAGGCTGTCTGCCATATGGGTGCTTGTGTCCCCATGTCTACATCATGTGTCACTAAGGGGGTTTGTCCAGGCTTGGCCATAAACAAAGGGGCAAAGTCCTCTAAAACCTCCCTCATTTACTGGGACTGTTCTGGGGTCAACTGGGGTGGCAGTTTGACTGCCTCCACAGATGACTCCCACTTGCTTTCCTCTAGCAAGTTCAGTAGAGGGTCTTCTTCATCGTTCCCCTTGCTAGAACTACACACTGCAAATACCATGTCAGCCCTATTTGCATATGGCTTCATCATGTTGACATGGTACATCCTATGGTTGTGTCTCCTGTCAGGCGGTTCTACAATATAGTTCACATCTTTTAACTGTTAGACTACCTCATAATGTCCAGTCCACTTGACTTGCAGCTTGTCCTTCTGAAGCTTGTCCTTCTGGACTGGAATTAGGACCATGACTTCCTGACCTACACTGTATGAATGAGCTCTGGCTCCTCAGTCATACCAGACTTTTTGCTTCTGTTGAGCAGCTGACAGGTTGCTTTATGCCACCCCCATAAGCTCCTTCAGTTTCTCCCTAAACTTTAGGACATACTCCACTATGGGCATTCCCTGGGTGGTGTGCTTGCCTTCCCAGTCTTTCCAGATCAAGTCTGGGGGCCCACGCACCCTACATCCATACAAGAGTTCAAAGGGAGAAAACCCTAATACTCTTGGGGCACCTTCCTGTATGTGAACAACAGGTGGGAAAGGTATTCTCCCAGTCCATCCTATGCTGTTCTGCAAATACTTGGAGCATCGATTTTAGGATGCCATTAAACCTTTCCACAAGTCCATTAGTTTGTGGGTGATAAGGTGTTGTGCATCTCTGCAATACCCCACATTTCTCCCACAAACACTTCATCAGGTCTGACATGAAGGTACCCCCTTGATCAGTGATAATCTCCTGTGGAAACCTGACATAGGAGAAAATCCCTAGCAAGGCATCTGCCACTTTGTCTGTCCTAAGTGAGGAGATGGCAACCACCTCTGGGTATCTGGTGGCATACTCGACCACCATCAGGATAAACTTCTTCCCAGAGGAGCTTGGGATACTCAAAGGTGCCACAATATCCATTCCTACCCTTTGGAATGACTCCTTCACAATGGGCAAGGGGATTAGGGAGGCTTTGGTTTTACTACCTGCCTTCTTTATTTGTTGGCACCAGTGACAAGACCTGCAGTATTCCTTCACCTACTGGGTGAAGTTGGGCCAATAGAAATTCTGGGCCAATCACTGCATGGTGCATGCAACTCTCAGATGTCCAGACATGGGGATGTTATGAGCAATCTTGAGCAATTGCTCACGGTACCCCTGGGGAATGACAAGCTGCCTGCCCATCACCCCCTCCCTCTGTCCTCATATCCTGAGTATAGGTAAGGCAAGGTGAAGCAGCTTTGTTTCTAAGGTGCCCAATCCTGGAGGCTCTGGGTGCCATACACAATAAAAACAGAATACAAAATATAGAAATAATATTTGTGCAGTAGCAAAATATTTTAAATGGTATTCTTAAAAGCATAAATATAAAATATATGATAGCTGAGGGTAGGGTAGGGGGGAGATGGATTAATCCCCAAAAGCCTGGCAGAAGAGTTGGGCCTTAAGCCTCTGCTTAAAGACACAAATCGAGGGGGCCTCCTGGGCTGCAGCTGAAAGTGTGTTCAACAGGGATTGCCCAGTAACACTAAATGCTCAGTCACCAGAGGTCTTGAACCAGACCCTGGGAACATCCAGGATGTCCCTCGAAGCAGAGCGGAGGGAGCGGGCAGAGGTCGCAGGTGATAGAAGCTTTTACAGGAAGACAGGACATAGCCCATATAGGGACTTATAGGTGAGCAAGTCCATCTTGAAAAGGACCCTCCACCTGACTGGCAGCCAGTGCAGAAAATGCAGGACAGGGGTCACATGGTATGACTGAAATAGTCCCGCCAGTAACTAGGACGCCATGATCTGCACCAGCTACAGCCTGGAGAGGGTCCCTCCTATGACCCAGAAGTAAAGAGCATTACAGTTGTTGAGTCTGGAGGTCACAAAGGCGTGTTCTAGGGTCAGCAGGTCTTTGGGCGGAACAAGGGGCTTGATCTTGGTGATGTTCCATAAGTGGTAAAAAACATTCTTCACAACTGATGACACCTGGTCTTCTAAGGTCAGCCTGCTGTCCAGGATCACACCTAGATTTTGCACCCTCGGGGAAGCAATCAATGGAGCAGACCCTAGGAAAAGATCAGTGTCTGCTCCAGGTAGCAAACCGTCATGACCGTGACCTGGCTCGACCACCAGCACCTCTGTCTGGTCTGGTTTGAATCGTAACCAGCTGAAAGCCATCCAGTCATTGATTTTAGCCAGACAGGTGTTAAGCACATCAACTGCACCAGATGTCCTGGGGGCAAATGACAAGTACAGCTGGGTGTCATCTGCATGGCAGTGAAACTTCATGCTGTAACTGTTGAATGATCTCACCCAGGGGCAGCATATACACCATGAACAGCATTGGCAACAAGATCGAGCCCTGTGGAACTCCGCAAGACAGAGGCATTGGAGAGGAGGAGAAATTCTCCATCATTCCCCTCTGCACACTATCAGAGAGCTAGAACTCAAACCATCTGATGGCAACATTGGCAAATCCACAAAATTCACAGAGCCAACTGAGAAGCACAATGTGGTCCATGGTGACGAAAGCTGAAGAGAGATCAAGGAGCACAAGAACTGACCTATCTCCTCTATCTCTAGCTCTGAGTAAGTCATTATGCACCCTGACTAGTGTGGTTTCTGTGCTGTGTCTAGCCCAAAAACCTGACAGAAATGGTTGATAGATGTCGAAGGACACAAACCGATCCTTGAGCTACTGTGCTACCAATTTCTCAACAACCTTACTCAAAATAGGCAGGTTGGAGACAGTGCGGTAATTCACTAGGATGTCTGGGTCAAGGGAAGGTTTCATTAGGAGGGGTATCACCAGCACCTCTTTCAGAGAAGCTGGGAACACCCCTCTGCCATCGATCACCTGGCTATCCCAGAGAACACTGGGCCAACAGCCTCAGCGCATCCCATCAAGAAACATGTCGGGGCTGGGTCCAGTTCACAAGATGTATGCTTCAACTCTAAGATCATCCAAGCCACCTCAGACACCTCCACTGGTCTAAACTCTTCCCAGGCAGGCAGAGTTCCTCTGCTCCCAACAACAGTCTATTGTCCCAAAATACCCTATGTCTCATGTCACCTCCCTGTGTCCCATCAGATTCTGCACAAGCCCTCAGCCTCTCCAAACTAGGGTCAGTTCTCTGAGCAGCTGCAACATCTTTACATTTTCCCAAGGCATGGGACATATTCCCTTCAGTTCCTAAACTGGGGTCCATAGCTCTAGCATCAGGGCATTCAGCATCACTGCCATCCCTAACCTTCTGACCATTTGTTACCCCTCCCTCCTCAGAGTAATCTTCCATAGCTGTCTTGTGAATGGCTACCTGGGGGAAGTCCTACCTCCCTTTCACTACTCTCCCTGTCAGGAGACACAGGCTGGGGAACCAGCCTCCCATTTTTTTCCACAGGTGCTTCTATGGGGTTCAGGGAACTACAATCGGCCTTTGCCATCTGACTGCAGGTAATCGCACACACCACCCAATTTTGGAGATTATTCCCCATAATCACATCCCGGGTGAGGTTGTCTGCCATGGCCATCTTTTGCACCCTCTCTCCTGTCTCACCCCAGTCCAAAAGAACACTAGCAAGTGGCAGAGTTTTCTACTCCCCAGTGAATCCCCTTACTGTTACAAACTGATTATGTGTATAAGCTGTTCAGGCTTGACCAAATATCCTTTTACTAAGGTAAGAGACACCCCCGCATCCCTTAACCCATGGGTTTGCACCCCATTTACAGAAACCAGGTGTATGTGCTCCCTCATGTTTACAGGCATGTTTTCAAGGATGCACAGTGCACCCAACTCTGTTTGAGCACCACCTTGTCCGCTCTGTGCCTTTTTAGGACACTGTCTAGCAGATGCCCTGGTTGTTTACAAAACCAACAGTCATCATTTATTTTATCCAAGAAATCCCTTTTTTGTAACCTGGGGCTTCTCACTTTCTGTGGAGGGAGCGAGGATGTGCTTTTCTCTTTCTGTGCTGCCACACCTGCTCCACTTCCTTTCAGAGCAGGAATCTTCCTGGCATAGTGATCTGAGAGCTCAGCAGCTTGCTGTGCTGTTTCTGGATCTTGGTCCTCTAGCCAGGTTTTCTTCTTTGCTGGGCAAGTCCAAAAGAACTGCTCTAGTAAGATAACCTCCTCAATCTTTTCACAGAATTTGCTTCTACTCCCTCCCACCTATGTTTCAAAAACTGACTTTGCTTTGTGGTGAGTTCCTCATAACTCATGCCAGGGCTTCTCTGGAGCTTATGGAACTTAACCCTGTATGCTTCAGAAGTTACAGTCTTGGCTATTATGATTGTCCATTTGGCCTAGTGCCTCATGCCCTTTACCAGTAAGTAGTGGGGATAGCTGGAAGCTCCAGGACTCCCTGGGTATTTTGGCCTGGATAGAGACCTTTTCAATCGAATTTAAAAATGCATCCATATCCTTCCCCTCTTTAAATTCCACTAATAACTTGGAACTTAATTTATATCTCAGCCCTGGAGTTTCAGGCCTATCCCTGCCTTTTACCCCCTCTGGTATTGGTAATTGGAGTCTTAGCCTCTCCAGTTTGAGTTCTCTCTGGTGCTCTTTTTCCCCTCTCTCAGCCACTCTCTGGTGCTGTCTTTCTTGTAACTCCATCTCAAACTTCCTCTGCTCAAATTCCAGTTCTAATTCCTCAACTCCAGCTGCAGCCTGATGCCTTCTGGCTCTAGCTTTCTGGTGGCCTTCCCCTGGTGCAGTGGCTCTGGGTTCCCTCTAGTCTTGCTGTCCTCCTCTCAGGGACTGGACTCTGTGGCATCCCTTGACACCCCCACGCCCAAGAACTGGTCCCTTTCAGTCACCTGTTGTGACTCGAGGGTCGAGGCAACCACCTACTCATCGGCTGCCACAAGAGCCTCCACGAGGTGCTTTTTGGTTTGCCCATTGTACTGGACCCCTTTTTTCTGACAAAACTGCCTTAGTGTAGAGTATTCACTGTAATTGGAGGCCATCTTCTTCCCTAACTATTACTACACTAGCTTACACTGGAAAAAAGAAAACAGGTAGGGAACTTTATACTGTGACCAAATTATTTTTTTCAAATCTCTGCCTTGTTTGTGTATGGATTGCTTTCAGTTTATCAATCTGATACACTGGCCATGAATCCAACTGTTAGATAGCTAGATAGATAGACACTTTGGCCCAGATATTCAAACTGCACCCAAAAAGTGCACAACAGCAGGAGCAAGCGCAAGTCCACTGCGCCCATGTGCAAGAAGCGCGATATTCAAAAACTGCACAGGCCAAGATGTGTCTATGGCCAACAACTGAATATCGCACCACCTGCTCCATAGTGCAACTATGGAGGTGAAGCTGAGCATATCTGATGTGCCATAGCTCAACAAGGGATGTTCAGCTGAACAGTCCAGATGCTCCATAGCGCAACCAGAGACACCCCCAGCAGCAGGGCAGCAATGCAACAGCACAACCAGGGATGCAGGGGCCCACCACCCATGCCACAGATGGGCAGAGGAACACACAGCAGAACAGACATTGTCCCCCCACACCGTATGTACCGCACAACCGGGGGAGAGCTGGAATAACCACCGGCCCATGGATACCAGCAACCAACCCACAGCCGGGCCATGGTGCCCCATCACACTCCCTGGCAAGCTGTGACCAACACACAAGGATGGCCGACCACCCTGTACCACACCATCTCACCAATGCAGAGCACACCCTGCACCATGATCCCCATACACCCTGCCCAGCAGTAGCACCCAACAGTGCAGGACACCCCATTCATGCCACCACCCCCCACTGTGACAGTACAACCCTGTGCACCATGGAGCCATGCAAGGCAGCCCCACCATGGGCACCCTGCAGTGGCCGGCAGCAGACAGTGATGCAACAAATGCATACACAGTGCCGCCCTGCATGTCCCCCCTGAGGTACAGCTGAGAGACCGACCATGCGTCAGCACATGAGGTACCCCACATGCGACAGGGCATGCCCCGGACCCCGCCTCCAGCAGTACAGCTCCCTGCACACCCTCCCAAGGACACATTCCATCCCTGCACTGGCCACAACAGCCAGCACAGACATGCACAGTGTAGCATGGAGGCATGCAGCACACAGGATGCAACACAGTGCATGGACAAACACCCACCCATACCCAAGGGTACAGCAACACAGGGACACAGTAGCGGGTCAATAAAGCTACTGGCGTGTGGCCACGGCTGATGTGTACACACAGCCAGCACCCCCCTACATTGCACAGGTGTGCCAGCCACCCTGTGCAGGCACCATGAAGCTGTATGCCACCAGCATGCTGCCGGAGCACAAGTGACAGACACTGAAGCACATCCCCTGCAACAGGCACAAGTGACAGCATGGATGGGGGACAACAACAGTGGAGGCCACAGTGCCACCGGAGGCAGATGTGCACCATACTGGTGATGGCAGTCAACCTGGCATTGTGCTGGGTACAGTTGTTATCCAGCATGGACAGCCACCAGCAGACCATGCATATCACAGACATGCAAGGGTGTCAGCTGTACAGGCCATGGACGGTCTGACAGGGGTGCCATGCACACAGTGCAGGCCCCCGTGGACCACTGCACACAGGCATGCAGTGCACAGAGTACAACACACAAACCACAGACAGTGACTGATCCCCCTGTCCACACCATAGGTGGTTCACCTCTGCACACACACACACACACACACACACAGCCATGCATGCACCACCCCTGACACCATGCACACCACTGCAGCTGAGCACCTGTAGCCTGCTGCAAATCAGAGACCACCACAGTTGTTATAACAAAATGTGTATATTAAAACTATGTACAATAAAACCATATACAAAACTATATACAATATTGGGGGAAGGGCCACATAACAGGTGGGGCAGGTAAGGGGCAGGGGTGAACATATGGGAGAGAGAAGAAGGGGTGTGATGGTGGGTCAAAGGGGGGAAGGTGGTATTTGGGGCATGGGGACGTCACTGGCCTCCCCGGTCCTCTTCCTCCTGGCACTGATGGGATCTCCACCTCCTTCTCCTCACCCCGTGGTGGTGGATGTGCCTCAGGAGCTCCAAAGTCTCCCTCCTGACCCGCAGCAGCTCCTGGATGTCCTGCTGGATCTGCTGGAGAGTCCAGCCACCTAGGACAAGGGAGCAGAGTCAATAGGTGTGACTGTCCATCCCCCTGCAGCCCACCCATTGTGCATGTGACACACCCCTGTGATGGTGTGCGACCACCCACAGTGACCATGTCCACAAGACCTGCCCACCCAGGCAGTCACAGCCATGTGGACCACTGCACACACCCACTGCCCATGTCCTGCACAGCACCACCATTGCCGTACAGTGACTTGGCTATGCAGTGTGAAGGCAGTGCCACAGCCATGTGCCCAGTGCATGCATGGACCACCATTGATGCACTTTCAGACATGCAGTGCCACTGGACAGTGCTGACTGTAACAAGTTGCGTGTATGGCAGTGGTGTTACTGGATGATGGCCATGCCCAACTGCCCACCCAGTTATACAGCATGCAATAGTAATCATGGATGTAAGGCACTCGCCATCAGCAGGCTGGTCCATGCGCCATGAACCACCTTCATCCCTTCTCTCCCTCTCCTCCAACATGTGGCTCCTCCCCTCATGGTTGTGCCTCCGTTCTTCTGGCCCTAAGGTGCAAACATGGAGAGAGGAACATCAGTACAATCCGGTAGCAATTCCCCCCATGTGTGCGAGTCCCACACAGCCAGACCCACCCACCCCACCCCGATACCACCACCATGGCCAACACCGGACAGCCCCTCCATGTGCCGGACACATGCAACCATGATACCTGTATGGACGATAAAAGTGTATGGATGCTGCACCTACCTGGCTGTGGCATTGTGCCCCTCTTGGCACATGCCCACAGGTGGGCAAGTAGGTCCAGGTCCCTGCCCCTGAGGTCCCCATAACCGTGGCGGCACTGCTCTGCCTTCCACTTCTCAAGGGCATCGGCCACCTCCTGCCATAATTTACTCCTGGCCCTGTCCAGGGGTGCCTCCCCAAACAAAGCCCCAACATGTGACTCAACAATGGCCACAAGGTTTGCCTGCTCGATCTGGCTCCACTGCACAGCATGCCTCCATGCCATCTCTAATGCTCAGTTCAATCAAAATGGCACTCTGCAGCATGGTCCTGCCATGTGCAGATGCTGCGCGGTTCAGCGCTGCCATTCCCTATTGCGCTATCACCTAACAGTGCGATAGTGGTGTACCCATGCCTGATGCATGGCGCCTAGGGGGCAAAGGTCAGGCACAGGGTCAAGGGTCTCTGGCACACAGACAGCCACAGCGCGACTGGAACCCAATGCATGTAGCACAATTGGGTGCCTGTGTTCCACCTCCTGTAGTGGCCTACCGAGTTCTTGCCCCAGTGCGCCTACGACACCCCAGTGCCACAGCACCATATAGGTGAACAGTGCTGTAGCGCCACTGGCACAATGGTGGCCATGCCCAGCATTGCCTCCCGTGCACAGCACGTCAGCAGCATGGCAGGCACCTGCATCATCAACCCGGGAATGCACAGTTAGGTGTGTACTGCGCATGTCACAGAACTGCGCTCTTGGCTCAGCATGTTCAACACAATTGCGCAAAGCGCAACAGCGCGATATTCAGTCGGCATATGCAAATCAGCTAATCAGCCATTCAATGGCACAGTCACTGCATTTGCATCCACTTAAAGATGTGCCTCACCTCATTTGCATGGGTTGCACTATAAAAGTGTAACTGGGCTGCACTGGCCATAGTCGGTTACTGCAGTCTACTGTGGTGAGTTGTATGCTGTTTGAGAGTGTGGACTGTGGTATCTGGGACAAGTATGGGACTGCACAGTCACAGATAACACCTGTCATTCTCACAGGATGAATCATGACCAAGTGTGTGGTGGAGGAAGAGGAACAGAGTCGTGGGAGGAACAGGAGGCTGAATTTCACTAAGGCCGAGACAGATGCCCTCTACGAGGCCTACCTAGACCAGGAGCCACTTCTCAGCAGATGCCAGGGAACACCACAGGCCCATGCTGCTGCATGGGAGGAGGTGGTAAGTGCTGTAAACCTGCATGGCAGCCACCAGCGCTCTGTGCAGGAGTGCAAAAAGAAAATGGGCACAGACAGGCAGAGGATTAAAGAGAAGGTAGCTGCCATCAGGGCAGCACGTTCTGCGACAGGTGGGGGAACAGCCGGAGGTGCTACACCTGACCCCACAGGAGGAGCAGGTTGCTGGCAGCATGCAGCGTTGCACCATTGAAGGTGTTCTGAGTGGTGGATTCCAGACAGGTGGTAGCCTGTCACTACATGGTAGGTCATGGTCTGTCTGTTGGGGAGGACAGGGTAGGTCACATGCAGTAATGCAACTTTTTTTCCCTTACAGCTCCTGAGCATCTGTATGGGTCAGCGGTGGTGGGCTTCTCCACTGAGGCAAGTCACATGGAGATGGAGGAGGGCCCATCCACCTCCACAGGAATACGTGGGTCAGGGCGACAGTGGGCCCACCTGGACGTCCAGACTGATGTTGGTGGAGCAGGTGCGGAGGAAGCCCTGCCCATGTCCCAGCATGCCAGCGTCCATGGATGCCAGCATGCTGAGACTCGGGCTGGTGCCGGATCCATCACCGATGATGATGGAGCTAACGTCATGGGCAGTGCCACATGTGTGCCACAGGATGGCCAAACAGCAGGTTACATTGCGGCCATGGCTGTGGGTGGTGCCGCCGTGGAGGCCTGTGTGTCATCACAGTCCCAGCCCGTGCCTGTCAGCACCAGTGGGGCAGCACTGGTGTGTGTACAGGACAGTGGGACTGGTGCGGCCACTGCAGAGGCACCATTGAACCCTGGGGAGCGGCAGCCAGAGGGGCAGCATCAGCAGTCGGCCAATGGCCATGGGGGTACAGTGTCAGGGGGTGGCATCAGTGCACCACCTGTGGACATGCCCAGGCCTGGCCCTGGTGTGCAGCACCCACCCTCAAGGGGTGATGAGCATCAGGGCCGCAAACACCCTGAAGGACACCATGCCGATCAGGCAGATGACCTCTTGGATGAGCACACCCACATACTGCAAGCATCAGTCAATCAGCAGATGCGGCTTATGACGGCAGTGGATGCACTGAGTGTGGCTCTGCGCCAGGCAGAGGAGCGTCGCAGCAGCGACACCACTCTGCTCCTGGCAGGGATGGACCGGTTGTGGGAGGATGTGACCGCTGTCACTGACAGGCAGACACAGGCATTCACTGCTGTCATGGCCACAATGGGCACACAGTTATTTGCCCATGCATCGAAGACACCACGCAGTGCAATGTCCACCCCCCGTTCCCGCTGTCGACACCGGGCTCAGCTGTGGGCATCTCGAGCTTGCCTGGTGCAGGCATGTTTGGTGTGCTGCAGACCCCTGCATGAGCACGGTCGCGTTCATGCAGTGGAACCTCTGGGGGATCGTCGGTGCCACCTCATGAGGCCAGTGGTCAGCCTGTCACTGCTGGCAGGTCTCGGCGGGGCCGCCCACGCATCTGTGGTGGCCGTGGCACTGTGGCACATGACTGACCTGTCTCCCAGCGCGACTACTGTCTGATGCTGCCCTGTGTGCATTGTGTCATTCAGTGGGCAATGCACAGGTGGGTACCCAGCACTGCATGCACACACACAGTCCATCTGCACACCCTCCTGGCTGCTGTCTGCACTTGCGTGTGCATGATGATGCCTGCATTGCACTGTACACCACTGTGCAATGGTGCCCAGTGTCTGACACATGCACAATGACAGGCATTGGGTGTGGTGGTCTGTGGACATGTGTGTGGCTAGGGGTGGTGGTCTGGGTCGGTGTGCCTCCTACCCTTTGTGCATGTCTGGTGAGTTGTGTGTGTGTGTGTGTGTGTCTGACTGCGTGCCATGTTAGACCTCACCCATCCCTGGCAGTGTGTGCAGTTCCATGCCCAGCCACTTCCCTTGATGGCATGCACCCCTGGTGTGTGTCCATGCATGTTTGTGGGTTGTACCTTTGCCACTGGTGGTTGCACATGGCCCCATGACTTACCTGGGTTGGCTGAAGTGCTCCTCTGTGATGGTGTCCCAGTGCAGCTGTGCCAGCCGGAGCAGTCAGTGGTCCCGTCACCCAAGGGGGGCTGCCCATCACCATTGTCACTGGCTTCCTCATCATCCCCATCACTGTCCCCCTGTTCGACCTGTACAGCTACCCCACATTCGTTGGCCATGTTGTGCAGGATGCAACAGGCCAGGAATAGCCCGCAGGCCTTTGAGGGGCTCTACTGTAGGGCACCGCCGGAGGTGTCCAAGCAATGGAAATGTGCCTTCAGCATACCGAACACCTGCTCGATGACATTACGTGTGGTGGCATGTGCCTCATTGTAGCATTGCTGTGATGGGGTCACGGGCCACCGGTATGGTGTGAACAGCCAGGGACGGAGTGGGTATCCACTGTCACCTGTGTGTAGAGGGTGGAGGTTAGTTTGGTGATCAGCATCGCCTGCCCTGGGCTATGTAGACCACTACCCATGTCACCTCTGACCATGTCCCTCCCAAGCTCTATGTTTGTCCTTGTGGTTTGCATACTCACCCACTAAGTGGCCAGTGGGGATGTCCCCACTCTTGAATCTGTGGCACAGTGCTGACTGGTGCCAGATGAAGGCATCGTGTGCTCCCCCAGGGTGCGTGGCACAGACATTGATAATGTGCCCCCTGGCATCGCACACCACCTGGCGGTGGATGCTAGCATAGCCCTTCCGATTAATATATGCGGCCCCCTCAGGGCCAGGTGGTGTGCGGATGGCCACATGGGTGCAGTCTATTGCCCCTAACATGCCAGGCATACGTGCTACCCTGTAGAACTCCTGTATGTTTGCTGTGCGCTCCGCCGGTGTGCTGGGGAAATGGATGTACTCTGCAGCATGTGGCAGCAATGCACTGAGGAATTGGGTGAGGTGGCATGACACGGCCGACTGGGTTATGCCTTTGGTGTCCCCTGTTGGTCTCTGGAAGGTACCCGTGGCGAGCAAGCACATGCAAGCTGTCACATTAGTCCCCACTGACAGAGCATGGCTCCGTTGTGTGGGTGCCTGCATCACATCACTGCACAGCTCACAGAGCCACCTCAGAATTGCTTGATTCAGGTGGTACTGGCCCATGATCTCAGTATCGCTGTACAGCTCGAAGCTGGTGCAGGCTCGGTACTGCCTGTTGGGGGCATACCACTGACGGGCCCTTCCATGGCCGCGCCCCCCTGCTGCCCACCTTCTCACCCCCCTCATTACTGCCTCCATCTGGATGCTGGCACTGGCCATGTCCCTGGCTTGTGTTCACCCCCCCCGGCGGCTGTTTCTGTGTTCCCCCCGCTGTCCTGGCTGCTACTTCCCCTGCACCAGGAACACCTTCCTGTGGTGGCCTCTGTGCTGTGTGGCACTTCCCCCTTCTGCACTGGCTGTGGCTCCCCACAACTTCCCTGTGCCTCTCTGTTCAGGGTGCCCTTTCCCTGGCCTGCCCTGTGTGTCCCTCCTGCCCAGTTTGAATTCCTAGAGTTCAGCCTCATGTGCCTTCCCTGTAGCGTTCTTGTGCCTCTCCCTTGTTCCTTTTTATTTTGGCTCATTTCCGCTATCGCATAACTTCCGCTTGCTCCTCTGTTGCGCATGGCACATGTTGTTGAATATCGCACTGCACCATTTATGCATGGTTCCTCCCCCTTCAGTTGTGCATGCATTCATTATTATTGCGCTCTTGCTCAGCATGATTTGGGGCACCATCTGCCTCCCGCTGAATATTGCAGAATGGCGCATTTTCAGACTTGCGCTGGCGCAACCCTTTTGAATATCTGGGCCTTTATTTATAAAGTGCCCCTTTCCAAGGACTCGGAGCGCTGTACATTTAAAAACAACAAGAACAAGTATTATAACAGCAATCAAATAGCAATATTAAACAGGCAGTCAGCAATAATTTAAAAACTATCTGTCTATGACAGTATAAAATCACAGGCATAACCAACTGTTATGCTTGTGTCAACAATATCTCTCAAATCGCAACACTATGCTACCAGATCTTTTGGATCCCAATGTCACACACCAGATCTGTCATGAACCCACTCCTGAGGGTCAGGTCCACTGAGCTCACAGTGCCCACCCCTAAGTGCAATCCATGATGGGGGGGCAGGGATACCCTCCTTGTGTCCTTTTAGGATGCTTGCCGAAGTCATGACTGAGCACCCACCACGAGGACCTAGGGCATCGATCTAAACTCTGGATAAGGGCACAATTCCATTCTCAAGTCTTGTAGCCAAATATAAACCTTTCTTGGTTGCTACACAAATGGGGAAGATCCAGGCATCACACTCTCTTTGGGGAAGCAGTGTGCTCCTGGTTTCATCTTCTCCAACAGGTTCAAAATCCCTACAACCTCTTCTTTGAGACTTTGGTAGTCTCCCTATCTTTACCCAGATATTCCTTACAGATATTTGCTTGATTGGTGTTTATGGAGACACCCCTTAGCAATAACAGTTTGTCACAAATTATTAATAATTGTCCCATAATTCACACACAATTTAGAAATCTCACTCAAGCAGTTTTCTTAAAAACAAATATTTTTACTAAAATATTTAAATAATCATACAGTTATAACTAAAAGATGCACTAATTTGGTCGCAGAATAACAGAAAAAAAGTGGAAAAATATACACAAAAAATGCACTTTAACTGTTATTTAAAGTCTACCTTAAATCAGCAGTACTAGGAAAGCATAATTTGTGCTTTTTTGACAGTTTATTCCCAATGTTCTGCTAATCATATATCTGGTACTCTTTCCCTCTGGCATTGTACTATCACTGAGTAATTTGCTCAGTTATCCTCTGCTTTTGTTTACAATTCTGCCACCAAGCATGTTGTGCTGGAACCCCCTCTGCTGCCACCTGCACATGTGTATGACTTGCAGGGACATCAGGAATGGTCAGCAGAAGGTCTCACTGCTATAGTCAAAAGACGTGATGCAATCTGAAGGAAAAGCATAGTTGAAAAATATCAGCCGCCATATTTATTGTAGTACCACAACAATTCAAATAAATTGCAAATATCTAAAAAACTAAAGATGACTGCAAAAAAAAATTTTCAGGTATAGAAACTGGAATTTTGGCAGCATGCTTACAGCTGAAAAGCAGAATTTTGATAGATCACTTCCTGATTTGGTAGTACTGCTGCTTTAAGTCCATAGTAAATTGAAGTCCAAAGAAAGTAAATTAAATATTCTATTTCCTTTATACTGGCAATCTTGGGTTTCAGCAGTTTTGCTTCTTGTGTTAAGAGAAGAGTGTCCCTTCTAGACGCTAAGCAAAAATGAGAGTGAATGACATTTGTTTAATTCCTTATATAGCTGAAGGGAGACTGAAGAAAAATAACCATCTAATCCCAAAGGAGCCATTTGTTTTAGGCCAGTAGATGTCAATCTTGCACTTTCTCAAAATTGTCTTATTAAGGTTCTGATATCACAACTTCCTGGCACATATAATAATCATGAACATGACTTCAGAGTTAAAACTTTGATGTCTCAGTATAACATCATGTAAACTAATTCACAGTGTCCTGTTAAAAAATGGCTATTTCCCCAAATCCTGTTTAATACATCCTGGGCTCTGAAGTGCATGGTTTATGACAGGTACATGGATTTTTGCATATGTCTCTTAAGGGACTTGGAAATGCAACCTTAACTTCCTGGCAATCAGCTGCCCCTCAGGTCAGAGGAAGGTCAAACATTTTTAAAAGATTTCCAGTCTCTCTCTCTCTCTCTCTCTTCATGTGCCCCTTGCCTTAACACTGGCATTCTTGCAGTGTGTACACATGCACAGAATCACATAAAAATATATTTATATTATATATATGTATATATAACACCGAATTATATCTGCAAATAATGACTGGCAGTTGGCTAGCTCACCACACCTACTACCTCCTCTTGCAGGCTGTTCCATCATCCACCACCATTTTTGTGAAGAAATAGTTCCTTACATCTGTCTTAAACTCCCCCAACTTCACTGCATGCTCACATGTTCTGTTTCTCTTCCTTCTCTGAAAAAGACTACCCTCCAGCACCTAGTTCACCCCCATGAGGCACTTATTGTTTTCAATTATGTTCCCTCTTGCTCTCATCTCCTCCAGGGAGTACATGTTGAGTTCCCACATCCTTTACTCAAATGTTTTCTCATGCAACACCGCCACCATTTTGATAACACTCTTCTGGATAGCTTCTACCCTGTCAATGTCCTTGGGGAGGTGTGGCCTCCAGAACTGTACAAATTACTTTTGGTAGGCTCTTACTAGTGAGCAATACAGTGGGAACACCTACTCCCTTCTACTTCTAGAAATTCCCCTCCCTATACACACTAGCATCCACTAGCCCAGCCAATTGCCTTGTGGCACTGCCTTGCCACCTTGAGATCATCAAATGTGATTGCCCTAAGATCTCTCTCTTGCTTGGTGACTGTAAGTACCTCCACCCATCTTATTCACAGACCCTGGGTTTCCCTAACCCAAGGTGCATAATTTTGCAGTTTTTGGCATTGAAACTCAGCTGCCCACCCCCAAGACCACTCCTCTAGTTTCCCAAGATCCATTTGTATTCTCTTCATCCCTTCCTGAGCATCCACCCTGTTTCAGATTTTTGTATCATCTACAAAGAGACACACCTTCCCCTCCCATTCCTCAGCACTGTAATGTATGAAGACATTTAAGAGGACAGGACCCAGATTCTGAAGTTATTTGACTTGACCTCCCCCCCCATGAAGCCATGCTGACAGTTGTCCTACCACCCATTTGCCTGCAGGTACTTCATTAGCCTCTCTTTCAGCAGGGTCTCCATTAATTTCTCCACCAATGATGTGAGACTGACTGGTCTGTAATTCCTAGCCTCCTCACTGCTGCTGCTGCTGCTCTTGTGCAGAGGGACCACACTGGCCCTCCTCCAATCCTCTAGACTTCTCCCATCTCCAATGAGGTGATGAATAGTGTTGCCAGAGGAGTGGCTAGTATTGTGATTAGTTTTTAGTACCTTTGGGTAAATCCTGTCTGACTTCATCACCTTGTTTTCCTTTAGGATTTCCAGTTCACTTCAGACTCTCTTTTCTGAGAATGGACTTGTGTCCATTCTCCCTTCCCCAGTGACTGCTGATACTTGTTGGTCCATCCTTTTCCCCTCTACCTTGAATACTGAGCAGAAGTACTCATTTAAAATGTTAGATTTTTCTTGATCTTCTTCTGCACAATCTCCCCCCACTCTCCTGATCTTCACTGTCCCACCCCTTGCTTTTCTCTTTTCACTCATGAACATCTATCCTCCTTTTGGACCTCCTTGGTGATTCTCTCCTGTGTTTATGCCTTAGCTGTCCTCATCCTCATCCTCCATCCCGCTTCCCTTTGTTTCTGTAGATATACCTCCCAGTCCTCTTTCATCTGGGTCATTATGTACTTCCTAAAAGTTGTTGTTTTCTCCCTTACAACCTTAACCACCTTTTTTGAGAACCATAGTGTCCTCTTCCTCCACCTCCTCCTACTCATGCTTAATTCCTTCAAACAGCTTGCCATTGCCTTAGTTATTCCCTTCTTGATCTTTTTCATTGTGCCTCCACTCCTCTGGCCATCCTGCTCTTTCAAACTATTTACTAAGGGAGTCTCCCATTTCTTTAAAATGTGCCCTCTTGATGTCCAGTACCCTCATGCTAGTGTGTTTTTTCTCTTGCCCAATCTATATGCCATACCACACTGTACAGTGATCACTTGTACTCAGGGGCTATCCACTGTGATGTCTGTAATGCTGTCCATGTTTACTAGAACTAGATCCAGCCATGCCCCATCTCTAGTGGGTTCCATCAAAGATGACACTACTTTTTGAGGTAACTGTGGCCAGAATGCTCCAGTTTACATTTGGCAGATTAAATTCCCCAAAATCAAGACCTCCCTGTTGCTTTTCATTCTGTAAATGGCTTTTCTGAAACCTCATTTCATTCCTCCTCCTATGTTGGTGGTCTGTATGCAACCCCCACATGGATGAAACTTCATACTCAGACCCTAATCTGACCCAAAGAACCTCCAGCCCCGCCTTCTCCTCCTGGTGTCCCTGTATGTATATCCCTATGGTTGTCAGTGAACCATGACTCTTTTATAGCCACCTGATCCATGTCTGCCTCCACAGTGATTGCGTCAAGGTTAGAAATTTTATTTCCTAGGCTCTTTGCTCTCACACAAATGGCTCTCCATTCCTTAAGTCTCTCCCTCCCCCTACATTGCCCTCCCTTCCCAATTCCATCCTTCGCCATACCTTTGTCCCACGTACTGTCCACCCCTTTTTCATCTTCTTTCTGCCCACCCTTCTTAACTCTGCTCTCAGACTTTGATCCACCTCCTGCCTCTCTTGTCCTTCTATCCCCTTGTCCCTACACTTTTCTACCCCTTGGGAATTTAGTTCCTATGGTGCTTCTTCTCTCTGCTGCTCCATTTTCTGTGAGGGGGGCATACACTGTCTCCCTTACTTTTTATGTCTCCCCCTTGGCTAATTTAAATGTCCATTGAAGTAACATTTAAATCTTTAATCCAGGATTGGCGTTCCTCTCCTAGATTGATGGAGGCCATCTCCCTTGAACAACAAATACTGGTCACTGTGTCTGAATCTCCCTTGCCTGCTTGCACAGATGGTGGGAATCTCCTCCCCCACCACTTGTGCAAGCTGAGTGGAATCTGAAATAATTCCTCTGTGTTGCATGATTTAGCAACATGTTTACTTGCAAGGCAGGACTCTTTGCAAACCTCACACTCAAATGTGTTAAAGTTAGAGCTCTGCAGGGTCTGTGCTTGAGCTCCATAGTTGCATACTTTTGGCTGGCTAGGGATCAGCAGCATCACATGACTCAGGCACTAGGATCCTGGGGCAGGAAGATGCAGGCTGCCTGGTATTTATTTATTTTATGTTTGGTAACCAGGTAGGCCCACTGAGACCATGCAGTCCCTTTTTCAGTGATGACCCGGGGGAACACATACAGCAAATCACAATAGATATAAACATCAAGTATAACTAAGTACAACAATTAAAACAGGAGTGACATTGTAGTACATAGACATAATTCAACTTATTGAACTAGAAAACAACCCTAGTAAGTGCCTTTGAAGGTAACATAAATGTAGTAAAATTTAAGGAATAAAACCTGGAAGGACACCTTTGCAGGTCTAGACACAAGACATATTTGCAGGCATAAACAATCAGAGACAGCTATGGGAAATAATATAGTGTTAGCAAAAGCAAAGTGACCAATAATTAGTGAAAGCATGAGCAATGAGGGGGTTTAAGGAGGAGAGTGGACAGTTCTTGTTTGAATAGTGACAGAGTAGGACATAAAAGCATGGCAGCTGGGAGGGCATTCCAGGCCATTGTAGCAGAGTAGGCAAATGAACGCCTACCCCTGAGATGGTGTGGTTTCAGGGTTGCTCATAAGGGAAGGGAAGTAGATCTAAGTGGATGAGCATTACTTTTCTGGTGTACGATATCCCTTAGACAAGGGGGGATTATATAGATTCACTAGTTTAAAAACAAAGCATTGTGTGAGGTGCTGTAACCTGGAGTCATAGTCTGACCAGTTTAAAGAAGCGAGTATGTCACAATGGTGCCTTCTAAGATCAACCCTTAATGCAAAATGCCCAATCCTAAACTACAGTTGTCACAATCGGGCGAGGGAAGAGGGTTGAGCAGATAGTAAGACAGGTGCACCATAGAACATTATGGAGAGGAGGGATGTGGAAGCAATTTTTTGGCAGGCAGAGGAAGATAGAAGGGGGTGTAGTCTGTACAGGAGACCTAGCTTCTGATTTAGAGTTTTAGTTAGATTGTTAACATGAGACTCTAATGAAAAGGAGGTGTCAAGATGCATTCCCAGATATTTAAAAGTATTAATTACCTCAATGGTGTCACTTGACTGCACTCAAATTTGAAGAGAATGTTGGGAGTCAGAGTAAGATAGTTAAGGTGAGGGATTGTGGAATATCATAGCTTTAGTTTTTTTGTATTCAGAATTAGGTGGTTAGCGGAGAACCAATATTCAAGGATATTGACATTGGTGTTAAGAGTTTGGTTAAGGCAGACCAAGTTTCCTGAAGAATGGTATAAGATAGCATCGTCCACATAGAGTTGCACTGATGCACCCCCACAGAAGTTTGGGAGCTTATTAATAAACAGCGAGAACAGCAACGGGCCAAGTATTGAACCTTGTGGTACGCCATGTAAAATAGGCCTGAGGGAGGAGAGAGATCCAGACCATTTTACCCTTTGTGATCTCCCAATGAGATAATTTTGAAACCATGTCAGCGCAAGGCAGTCAAGGCCGATATGGTGCAATTTACCAAGCAGAAGGTTATGGTTGACGAGATCGAAAGCCTTCATCAGATCTACAAACAATGCATCTGTAACAAACCCTGCATAACTAGCTTTTAGGATGTCAGCCAAGACGTTGACCAGGGCAGTGGAAGTGCTGTAGTCCTTTCTAAAGCCATGTTGGCAGTCTGTAAGAAGGTGAAGAATGTCAAGATGAGATTGCAGTTGACTGCACAAAATCCTCTCCTGAATCTTCGCCAAGGGACATAAGATTGAAATCGGTTGAAAATGTTCAACAGTAGGTGAACCACTCTCATGAAGGGGGACTACAACAGCAACTTTCCATTGACTAGGCACAGAACTGGAGAGGAAGGACCTATTTAATAGATTACAAACAGGAGCAGCGAGGGCCCCAATATCGAGGATTCAATAGTGTCATATCCAGGAGAGCTCTCTTACTTAAATTGTAATTGCAACTTCTGAACTTCGTTTTGTGTGGTGAGTTTTAAATGGAATGCTGGGTGGGAGCCAAGGTCAGCAGGGGGCTGGCTATTGATGGAAAACTTGGAGGTAGGTTTTAGATGGGCAGTGTATCTACCAAGGTCGGTGAAAAACTGATTTACTCATTCTGCAGTGGATGGTGATTCTTGTAACAGCTTGTCCCCAGACAATATGGAACTAGGACATTGGGTTGATTTGCCTTTCATTAAAGAATGAATCTGCTTCCAAAAAACCTGGGGGTGACTTAGATTATCTGTTTGGAGGGAACGATAGTAGGCCCATTTAGCACCCTGGGTCCTGCTTTTGCATTGATTTCTCGGTTGACGATAGGCTAGCCAGTCCAATCGTAGGTGACTGTGTTTGTAAACATCAAACACCAGGCAACATCAAGCTTCTTCATAAGGGACCTGATTTCACTGGAAAGCCATGGAGCTTTGATTCCCTGGAGTTTTATGATTGGACTTCAATCAGTATTATTAATTGACATTCGGAAATCTTCTAAATTAAACTGTGTGATATTTCTGGATTCATGGATCACGGGGGGAGGAGCTTCGAAATATTTGCATCAGACACAACAGACAGGAAAGTGGTCACTGATACAGTCTGGTAGTACAGTGGCAGACTTGATCCTATGAGGCAGCTGGATACAATGCAATCTAATACTGTTGAGGACCCTGCCTTAGCATGATATCGATTAGGCTCGTTGATATGCTGAGTGAAGTTGATGTCAGAGATGCAGGAATGTACCTTGTTTTTGTCGGGTGATAACCAGTCATTACTAAAATCCCCGCAGACAAGAGGGCATTCACAACCCTCCCATCTACTGGCAGATCAAAGAGCAGGATTAAAGTCTGATGTTAAGGCAAACACTCATTTGCCCTCCTGTCTACAGGAAGGGTGCAGCTGTGGTGACCCAAATCTTTCAGGGCAGAAAAATGGGGAAAACAAAACAATAATAAAAAGCAAATTAGAGTTGTGCCCTTCATGCAGCTTTTGGAGACTGGAGAAGGCTCGGCAGGGAGGGATTCAACCATTTGCTGCTTGTGTGTCTCCTGATGAGTCAGCATGGCTCAATGGGTAGCACATCTGTCTCTGGGACAGAAGGTTGTGAGTTCTGGTCCACACTGGGACTGGGCTAATACCAAAAACTGTGGAAAGCCAAGTTCAGTATTGGGGGGGTGCTGTACTGTTGTGGTGTACCATCCTTTGGATGAGACATTAAACCGAGGTCCCTTCTACTTGTCTAGGTGTAAGTAAAAGAACTTAGTATTCTCTTCCTGGTAAAACTTTAAAATAAATAAATATTTTTTTTAATTCATTTAAATGTTTGTGACCGGGATAGGCTCACTGAGCCAAAGTTTGCTTTCAGGTGTGACTTGGGGGACGGGAGGGGCTACAGCAGGGAGTGATACAGCAATAACAAATATAGTGACAATATGTGCATGTACATAAACAATAAAAGCATGGTACAAGTACACAAACTCCTTGAAGAGAAGAAAAAAATTCAATAAGTGTGCAATGTTCATATGTTACAGTGTAGCAAGGATGAGAGCTTGGGCAGTGTGCAGCCTAAGCTGGTTTAGGACTATGAATAGTGGCCTGTTAACATGGAATGGTTATACTGTATTATACAATGGCAAGAAAGAATCCTGGGCTCTGATTGGTCAGTTAGCCAGCACAACAGGGATATTATCCTGGCATAACATCCCTGCTGTTCACAGCTCTGCTGTCATCATTATGACCACTATACATGATCCCTTTTTTTGCATCTCCTCTTAAGAAACAAAAATCTTTTTCCACACTAATAAAAACATTCTTTAAAATTATTTTTTTATTTTATATATAACAACACGCCATTGTATAATAGGAATAATGCCCTCCAGGGTGAGTGTTATGCTGGGATAACATACCTTCTCAGGTGTTGGACGCCCTTAGCCGATGGCCTCGGGCCCAACCACCCGAGCTGAAATGTTATCCCAGCATCCCATACAAAAAAATAAGTTAGCAAATAACTAGTGATTTCCTTTTCATTAGGTAATGACTAACTAAAAAGTTAAGCATTATGACTGATCATTGGTTGAGGAGTTTTTCTCAATTAATGTTTAACTTTTGCCATCTAGCAATTAGTTGGGAATTGTTTTTGTTTACTTATTCATTAGTTAAGAAATGAGACTGAAAAATACTGTAGCAAGGAATTAATTGAAGTTTTCTACTTAAACATAATCCAGCTTGAGTGTTAGTTGTTTATATGACTTAGAAACATTTTCAGTGGTTTTACTTGAAATGCAAGAAATGGCTCAGTTATTAATTACTTGAGATTTTAACTTAGCATATTTTGCAGTCACAAGCTACTTGATAATGGATTCAGCTGTCCAGGAGTATGATCCACTCTAGGGGCAGGATTCACAAAAAGGATGCATTCAGCACACCCAAGATGTGTTGGTGCAATCTCAGCTTGTGCAGTGGCGCAATTCTGGCAAGGGATTGATGTGCATCACACACAAACCTTAATGTTATGTAGCACAACTGGAGGGTTTGTGAAGGGGGCATGCCCGTGCATATGGTATGCAGCCCCATTCACAATCCACATTGGAGGCGCATCCCCAGAGGAAATCCAGAGATGTGTCTCCTCAAGATAAATCTACAAGTAGATTAAGTGGGTATTCACCCACTGGCAGGCCGCTGTACTGAAGACAGGAGTTGGCAGCTTTCCCACTCTGGCAGTCCAGTGCTCCCCCCGCCTGCCATCCCAATTGTATGCTGCACACTGCAAGAGTAAATAAAACATATATGAGCCCCCCACCCACCACTTTGATTTTATACTGCACACTGTAGTGGTAAAGGAATAATAACTGACCCCCCCACCAGCTTGACCTAATCACACATTCACCGTAATGCCTGAAGTCAACCCGGTGGACCAGTAGACCTCCCCACCCACTCAGGAACCCTGCCCCACCCCGCTCCCCCATCACTGCATGGTCCTAATGTCAGTGGGCAGCTCAAGCCACCTGTATGCTGCCACAGCTGCCTGCTGATACTGCTGTCTGTGAATGACAGCTACTGTACACCTGGAAGCCCATTGGTGGATCCTACCAACCAATGGACTTGCAATGTGTACTGTACCCTATCATTCACAAAGTTTCCCAAGCCTTGTTAGAATGGAACTAAGATAGAACACCAGCATGCACACCATTCATTCTAGCTGAACAATGTTGGATATGGCTGATCAATGCTAGAACTGCCTCCATTACCCTCAGCCACCAGAAGGAACACCACCATCTTACCTGTCCTATGTGGTGCTGGGATTGCAGTCTTATGCTCTGGTAACTGCCAAGGCACTGAATGGTAGGAGGATCAGGGGATGATTACCAACTATGCACCCCAAATTACTTTCCTGTTACAGAATAGCAGGTGGGGTGGGGGATTACTAGTCTTATACCCCTGATCAATACTTCTGCCCGGGGGCAGCCATATTTTCCCCAATCAATGCCCCAGTACTAAAAGACATGCTTCTGGAAGATATTGCATAGCCTTTGTGATTCCAATTGCTGCCCATCTACTGCATAGAGTTTAGGAGGGATAGGTGTTGCCAGTATTCTTTGCTCAATTTGAACAACTCTGCCCCTCCCCACACAATCTAACCCTGTTGGGCACTTTTATATTATAGTTTAGATTTTGATCTGTTCCATGCCTGCCCTGACTGCCATTAGCACCCTTGCACAGAAAATGCTGCAAACCCTGTCTGCTAGATTTCTTTTCCACACCCTAGGCAATGTCCCAGAATGTTTGCCTACATAAATCATTAAATAAATATTAAATTATATTCTATGATCCACTGAGACTCATGTGATGTGGACAAGATTCCAACTTATCAGCCTGGAATAGCACACAGCTGCTCCTGCATGGTAGCACGGGGATTCAGTGGGAAAACTGTGTCTGGCCTGCCTGCTACCATCTTCCAGTGTGAAGAAGCCTGCAATCTGACATTGGACTTTATCCAAATTGCTGTTATTGAGACCAGAATCCTGAATTGTGAGAGAGAGTGAATTTCACCTAGGGGAAAGACTTGCCCCTGGAGCGATCGGGCCAGTCAGGGAACTGGAGACAACCGCGAGAGTGTATGGTTTGCACAGAGACACTGCTTTATTGCAAACTAGACTGCCATCCAACTGTGGTATGTGGCTGTTTTGGTTATAATTGTGCTGAATGTGTAATGTGGGTCACGATTTGGTTCCCCACACCCCTGAATGTGTCGACTAGCTGGACGCTGCATCCAGTACCCAAAATGGACTGCAATACAACTGTTCACCTGGTCTGGGCCTCACCATCTCAGCCTAGACTGCCACTCATGCTGCAGAGATTCATCCAATGAAAGACTCACTCAGGACTTTGGCTTCCTACTCAACACCATCAAACAGGTTCGACCATCATGGTGCATCGTGGGCCCTGTTTCCTGGCAAACAGCATACCATCCTGAGGTTTTCATCTTGTCAATCCTGCCTCCTGGTCTGGGTAGAGTGAGTAACCATCAGGGTAGTTCCCTGCAACAAAGCTCAAATCATTGTGGGTCATGGGTAATGGGTGCTCAACATCTCCAATGGAGGGGATAGGGGAGGGGTTGGAGATCAGCAGGAGTGGAGGGGAGATCAATAGGGAAAGCCCAATAGGCAGAAGTCAGGCTGGTAAGATGATTAGGTGGATGACAGGAGCAGGGCAGAGACAGGGAGTGAGGTGGACACAGGGGGAGCAGTTGCAGGAGACACAGGGGGTGCAGCTGGAGTGTGTAAGGAGCAGGGCAGTATGAACTCTGGAGTAGAGGAAAGGGTAAAAGGGAGGAAAGGGATAAGAGACAGGAAAAGGGGGTTACTTGTGCTGGGGGATTCTATACTGAAAGGGGTTAGATGAGGTGGAATGGGGGAAAGGCACAATCGTATTTGGGTTGAAGATATTCCTGGGTTGACCGCAGTAAGGGCAGGGCAGTCACTGCTCAAGTGCGCATCAAAGGGGAGGAAGAAACCTCACCAAGTGTTGCACATGGGTACAAACGACTTGGCAGGGGAGCCTGTAGAAGTGGTGAATGGGAGGTTCGAGGAGTTGAGCTGGCAGTGTGAGAGGGTTGGAGAGTCGGTGGCATTCTCAGAGGTACTCCCGGTACCATGTGTGAGCATAAGGAATAAAGGAAGGATAGAGGAGTTCAATGAGTGGCTGAGAGAATGGTGCCACACCAAGAATTACGGTTTAGTGACAACTGGGGTAGTATCTGAGGGAATAGTGACTTGAACACAGGAGACAGGCTACATTTGAGCAGGGAGGGGAGTACTAAAGGGTGGAATTGAGGGGTATATATCAACTAAGGTGGATTTAAACTGGGGGGGTGGCAAGAGGACTAAGGATAGTAAAAAGGTCTGGATAGGGGAGCCTAGTGAGCTCACCCAGCTAGATACGGGTAAAGGTAGAGGTGAAGTGACTCAGGGAAGGGGCATGCAGGATAGGCAGCGTGAAGTGGAGAAGGCACCACCTCTCTGTAATAACAAGGTGAAAAAAGGACGTGGCTACCAAGAGGAGAGCAGACCAAGGAGAAGAGGGGAAAGAGGAAGGAGGGGTATGGACGGAAGGTGGTCTCCTAAATGGAAGAAGCCTGGGAAACAAAATTGTGGAACTTCAGGCACTCCTCTCAGAGGGGAATGTGGATATTGCTGCAGTAACAGAGATTTGGGCCATCGAGTACCATGACTTGGATCTAGCTCCTGGGGGTACAGTATATACAGGAGGGTCTGAGGAGTTGGAAGGAGAAGTAGCACTCTATGTGAGAGAAGGGATCAAATGCAGGAAGGATGAGGGGGAGGATGGGAGGACGGAGGCAATTTGGGTGCAGCTTCTGGACTCCAAGGGTAGAAAGCTGAGGCTGGGGGTGGTGTACAGACCACCAACCCAGTAGGGGGAACTGGACAGGGAGTTGGCAGAACAGATAAGGAGGGTGTGTAGGAGGGGGAGTGTGACGATGGTGGGGGATTTCAACCTACTAGGGGTTGACTGGAGCACCCCTGCCACCAACAGTGCCAGGGAGCAGGTACTCCTGATGCAATCCAGGATGGCCTTCTGACACAAATGGTAAGTGGGCCTACAAGGCTTGGTAACACACTGGACCTGGTACTGGCAAATGGTGAGGTGGTGGGGGAGGTAAAGGTTGAGAACCCACTAGCTGGTAGTGACCACCAAACAGTGTGGTTCATACTCACGTTGGGCAGGGAGACTGGAGGCATTAGCATGAAGGTGGTGGACATTAGGAGGGTGGACTTTGGGAGGATGGGAGAAATACTGCAAGGGAGACTCCAGGATATAAGGCCTGGGATGGCTGCAGAGCAAAAGTGGGAAGTTATTAAAGCTGGGCTAACGGAGGCCGCAGTAGCCTGCACCAGGGCTAGGAGTAAGAAGGACAGAGCCAGAAAACTATGCTGGCTGAACAGTGAAGTGCTGCAGGGGGTGATGGAAAAGAGGGCTGCATATTGGAAGTACAGGAGAACAAGGAAGGAAGGAAGAGGATAAGGAAGCTTTATGGGAGTTGGTCCAAGGAGGTGGCCAGGTGGGTGAAAAAAGCCAAGGCCTCCAGGGAATTAAGGTTAGCACAGGGCCCAAGGGAGGGGAGAAGGACCTTTTTAGATATGTCAGGGAAAAGAGGAAGTGCAAAGAACACATGGATAAAGTGGGGAAGGGAATAGGTGGAAGAGGGAGCGAATAAAGTGGAAATACTGAATGAGTACTTCTGCTCTGCTTTCACTAAGGAGAGGAATAGACCCACTACCATTATGGACTAGGGGGCTGGATGAAGAGGGGAAGGAGGTGACAGACAAAATGATCATCGGGAATAGAGTGCTAGAGGGGCTGAGGGTGTTAAGGGTGGACAAGGCACCAGGTCCTGATGGCATCCACCCCAGGGTGCTGAGGGAGATGGCGGAGGTGTTGGCTGAGCCACTGGCAGATCTGTTCAACACCTCCCTGGAAATGGGGTGTGTGACTCCAGACTGGAGGGTGGCCCTTGTGGTGCCCATACACAGGAATGGGCCTAGGAAAGAGCCAGGAAACTATTGGTTGGTCAGTCTCACTTCCACATTGGGAAAGCTTATGGAGACTATACAGAAGGAGAGGCTGGTGGCATTCCTCGAGGTTAATGGCCTCCAGGATGAGCGGCAACATGGGTTTGTCTCAGAAAGATCCTGTCAAACAAACCTAATAGAGAATTATGACTGAGTAACAAAGGAGCTAGATGGGGGTCATGTGGGAAAATGTCCTGTACTTGGACTTCAGCAAGGCCTTTGATACAGTGCCTCATGGGAGGCTGGAGGGAAGCTGACTGCTGTGGGGGTGGAGAAAAAGCTGACAAACTGGATAGAGAACTGGTTACAGGGGAGGGTGCAGAGGGTGGTTGTGGGGGGGGAGTTCTCGACACCCAGAGCAGTGACAAGTGGGGTGCCACAGGGTTCAGTGCTGGGTCTGGTGCTATTTGGGCTCTTTATCTCCGATATGGCCACATGGAGTTGGGAGCAGGGTCAGTCTGTTCACAGATGATACCAAAATGGGGGCGGTGATGGACAAAGAGGATGGATGGAAACAATTGCACAAGGACCTCACCAAACTAGAGACATGGTCAGAGAAGTGGCAGCTAGGATTCAACGTGAAGAGGTGTAAGGTGATGCACTTCGGGGCAAAAAACCATAGGAGGGGACTACTGGTTGGATGGGTGAGGCTAAGGATCACTGAGGAGGAGAAGGACATTGGGGTGTTGGTAACAGTGAGCATGAACAACTCTGTCCAATGCAGGAAAACAGTGGCTAAGACAAACAGGATGCTGGGTTGTATCGCAAGGGGTTTCTCACCCAGGCATAGGGATGTGATCCTGTCTCTCTACAGATCCTTGGTTAGACCGCATTTGGAGTACTGTGTGCAATACTGGAGGCAATACCTCAAGATAGTTATAAAATTACTGAAGGGGTACAAAAGAGGGCAACACAAATGTTAAAGGGGATGGAAGGAAAGGACTATGAAGTCAGGCTGCAGGAGCTGAATATGTGCACACTGGATGAGAGGAGGGATGGGGGGATATGATTGAAACATTCAAATACTTGAGGGGGGAAAATAAACCTAGCACTGAGTGGGTGTTTAAACTGAGGAAAGGTAGAGAGATGAGGGAGCATGGACTAAGGATGGAAGGGGGACGATTTAAGAGGGAGATGCGGAGGCAATACTTCACTGAGAGGGTGGTGTCTAACTGGAATGAGCTGCCAGTACGAGTGGTAACATGTCGGAAGCTTTAAGAAGGAGTGGGACAAAGTAAGAGGTAGGGTCTAGGGGGCAGGGGCAATGACAGGCACGGGAGGGACAGTGGGGGAGGAGGCTGGGGCAGCTGCAATTTAGGGTGCTAGCTGCACACTTGGGCAGACTTTGATAGGCCAGTTGGTCTGTTCTGCTGATAGATTTATATGTTTGTATGTCATCTGCTTTGTTTTGGTTGATCATTATGAACTGAGCCATCCGGCTCCGGAATATAAATTGTGGGTTAAAGTGCATGTTGCTTGTTTCTTTTCTAAGGGCCCCAACAACAACTGCAATGCCGGCTTACCTATGGCAATGCATCAGGCTAGCCTGAGTAATAACTGTGTACCCAGGGTGTGTGTAACTGTGCTAGAGGGACTCTTAGTGCATGCATGTTTAACCTGACTAAATCAGATAGGAAATCAAATGCCAGATTGCTGCCCCACCCTTGTTCACGTTCTCTGAATAAACCAGATTCTGTTCTTTCTGCATTTAACTTGGCTAGTATGTACCTTTGTGGAGGGGATACTGTATTGTCATTGCACTGTTCTTTTGCAGGTCCTGTTTCACAGGGAGTCTCCAGGTCCAGTGCAGCTGAACCAGCCTTGGTGGTAAGTGTGCCAAGAGTGGGTTCAACATTGTATTCTGACATTAACGGTGATTGTTTATCTGCTGAACAGTGCAAGCCATTGGGGGGGTATCAGTGTCCCGAAAGGCTATACCCAGAGCAGCTACGCTACCCTTAAACCAACTCTTCCGGTGATGGCACCCGTTTACCGAGCTCATGCCCTCAACCTGCACCTAGTCATGCAGGCAGGTGTAGTATTCCTTGGGATAGCGCTACCTAGAGATTACACTTGTTTCTCACAGAACTTGAATGAAAGAAAGACTGGTCAGGAAGCTTTGCAGTTGCAGACTTCTGAGCACTCCAAGACTGGTCAGGAAGTATTGCAACTTTGGACTTCCAGTTCAGCAGCCCATGAAACACAGAACTCAAAAGAATGTGGTAATGATTGGTGAAAATGGGAGGATGTACGGGCCACAGTGCACTGATTTAACGCAAAAAAAATCAACCTCAAAGAGTTACACAAGGAGTGACCAGAATGAGTAGAAATAAACAAGCAGAAGTGACATCAAGCTTTATGTAGGTGAGTAAAAGCAGGAAGTGAGCAGTGTAGCAGACTGCAATCCTTGATGTATGACTGCACATCAAATTATGGTGAGAGTACCATGCTGTTCCCTCATGTAATGGGGAATTTAATGCAGGGCCATTGGCAGCTGGTGTTCGTATGAACCCCTCCTCCTTTCTTTGGACCTCAGCTTTTTTTTTTTTTTACTTAACCACCAATCTGTGATCCCCCCTTGCTGTAGGCTCCCAGAGCCATCCCCTATCCCATGCTGGGGACTCTGTGCACTGCCCACTACACATGGATGTTAATGAGGTCATTTCTGGCTCTGACAGTTACAAGAAGTTGGCTCAACATTCATCAGTGTTCATCAAACACAAAGGACACTGCTGTGCTGCAGGACAGTAATTACATTTACTGAATTCAACGTACACATAAGTGTGTATAAGCTCCAAAATGTACCACAGAGCTTCTGAGGTCACAGCAGTCCCCAAACCCTCAACATTTAGATAAACTATTCCTCCAGAAAATCTCCTGAAAATTTGCTAAAATGATCTAGCAAAGCTTCAGACCTGTCTTGGAAGGTATGCAGTATTACAGTGAGTTAGAATTAGTACTTCAGTAATGCGGTAAAAAAACAAATTGCTAATAAATTCAAAGGTGATGCTGGACGCTTGTGCAAACAGACAGCAATGCTCACATGCCTTTCCAGTTTAACCAATAAAAATAAATTAAAGGGAATAAAAAAATATGAAAAATGAAATTCCAAGGTGATCAGTTCATTCACTCTGTGCTGATGTATGAAAAACAGATTATTAAATCTGTGAGTCTGTGATATGTTTTTTGGAGGAAAAATACAGGTATGTGACCCAATCAATACTGAAAGTGGCAATACCTTGGGATTGAGGTACAATGGATTCCATGCACTGACATTCTAAATAAAAAAAAACTAAATAAGGAAGTGCATGATTGTGATTCATAAGGAGATATGAAAACTGAACACAACACAGATCATTTGTTTACAATATTTATTCACTCAAACATTCTCTGTGTTAAGCATATGCTGTCGTTAACAACTGTTCAGACAGAGCAGTACTCTGACACTTTGCACTACACACTGGAATGAATGTGCGTCACTTATTTCTGTCCCCCATTTACTGACAGGTGGAACCACATGTTGGCAGTAGTTCTGCAACATGGGACATCATTCAGTGTGACACCGTAGAAGACTTGCTGTGATGACACTGTGAAAAGGACCTCTTCAAGCTCAAATGGATGGCAGACTGCAAATTTACTTATTTTATTAATAAAAACTTTACCAATCAACCAATTTAAAAAAAACAAGCAATGCAGTATATTACAAGCGAGACCTCCAGGAACAATCACAGCTGATCAGGTGAGGAAAACAAACTCCGAGAGTGTACAAAAGACTTTACAAAAAGTATGACAGGCCCACTGCAACCCTGCTTTGCCATACCTGCCTGCAGCACTGCCAACACACATTAAAGGTAGATCATTCTCATTTACTGAAGTTTTCCTTTTAAAACCTGTGCCAGTTTGAACTTTAAAAAAATGGGAAGCACACCGTTTGCTGGTTGTGTTGTGGCATTGGGGGGGTGGTAGACAGGGGTAAGACTTGTGATGCTGTGTAGAAAGTGGAAACAAATCTTGATGGGGTAATTTTTTTGAAAATCACTTCTGCAGTATGGCCCTGGACATAAAACTGCAAACAAATACTTAAAAAGGAAAGCCTATAGCAGTTTTCTTTGCCAGGGCTGCCTATATAATATGTATTATATTGTGAAGTGTGGGGTGAGAAATTCATCTGGCCAGTTTGTTTATATTTGTGTTGGGTGTCTCTTGCTTGGGCTATAATTCTGTGATTGCTGCCAGCACATTAGCAACACATTTTTATCTTGTGTCCTCAGCATTTTCTGCCTGCAGTATTGGGCAGGATCTAATGGCAAGGAACTTTGGGGAAGATTACTGCCTGCCAACTACATCCAGTTGCACAGGAAAGTGTTCAGAATATAAGACAAAAAGTTCTATGAAGTGTTAGAGGTACCACCAGTGTGATGCTCTTGGTGGTGGTGGTTGTTGGGGTAATGTATAGCAAGGTGATTCACTATGGTTGGTGGTACAGCTGATTTGGACATGGATACATGTGACTGATTTTGGGTGGGGGCAGCTAGTGGTGGTGGGGGTTTGGTCTATGCTTGGAAGGGAGCTAGCTGAATGGTGTTGATCTTGTGTAGTGTGCCAGTAAGGAGCGCTGTGCTAATGGAAGGGTGTGGACTCTGGATGTGTGGTCAGTAAGGTGGTCCCGGTGGTGGTGTGGGATGCAGTCCATATTTGAAGGGGAGGATAGCCAGATGTGAGGTTGGATGTTGTCCATGGATGTGACAGTATGTAGTGACCTGGGAAAGCACATGTATGGGAAAAGGGGAGTGTAATGTGAGTGACAAGGGGGCTGGCCATGTGGTTGGGGTAGCTGGCTGTGCTGGTAAAAGGAGAGGCATTGCTGGGAGGGAGACTGTGGGGTTAAGGGAAGCTGGCTGTTAGTTTTATTTGGAGGAGAGGGAGGCTGACCATGCTGGTAGGCTGTTGAGTTACTCATGTTGGTATGATGGAAGAGTCTGTTGCTTTTCACTTGGGTGTGGTGAATAGAATGCCCATGTTGGTGAAAGCAGTGGGGAAACTGGCTCTTCTAATTTTTTCTTGTGGTAGACTGATAGAGTTCAAAAATACATGGATCTACACACATGGTGAGGTCTGACAAGACTATATACTATCACATGAGGTGGGTCGGCATGAAAACTGGGAAAAATAGCAGCTGCCAGTATGAAGCCACAGTCAGAGCAGGCCCTGCACCATGGAGAAGTGCCATACTGCCATCAGCCACCTAGTTACATCACCCACCATCCCATGAACTAAATTTGGATCTTCGGTACAGCCACTCCCTCTGTGGCAGTGGAAGGCAGAGGGAGAAGGGTCATTCTTCTCATTAGCCATGGCAACCCATCCCAAGATGCTTTACAAGTTTGGCAGTCCAGAGCCCTGTCAATGGTGCAAGAAGGATAACAGCTGGTGTCTTCGTCCTACCCCGTGTCAAATGACTGCTGGAGTACAATGCCCCCCACCCCAACAGAAAAAATCAGTTCTAGGGCACTGACTTTCCTTCATGATGGCCCCTGAGTGACAGAGTACATTCTACAACCCAGGTCGATGGTGAGGTACCCATCTGTACCCCTCCAAACACACAACCCACTTTTTTTTAACCATTATAAGTCCTTCCCAGTTGACCCAGCTGATCAGTATTTTTATTCTTCATAGTGACCCATTTTCCCTTATATGTCCACAGGTCTGACAGATGCTGACTGGATGAAGGAGGACACTGACCACATGTGTCAGATAAGTATTGTTTTTTGTTTATCCTACATTGTTTGTCATTGTTATTTCACAAAGAGCTGCAGATCCTTGTGATCCCAGTTGCTTTTTTGTTTTACAGGCACAACTGGATAATCACCTGAGACCCCATTATCCCAGGCTCCACAGAACCCGGTAAGAGATCTCTTATCAGTACTAGGATGTTAACCTATAATGGTGCTAACTGTAGGCTTTCACTTGCTAGGTGGTTGGTGATGCAGGGCTTGACATTTCTAAACTGTTCTTTTACTATTCCATCATCGTGAAAGGAGGGCAATTTATTGCAGTTCACGGGTGGTTTGAGAGCACTCAGACTTTGGCCTCATGCCTCACAGTGCACCCAGGGCATGCATTAATGTCCCAAATTCTCCATTGTAGGCAAGCATATGAAGACCATTCTAAAGGAAGGGTTAGTAGAATATCTAGAGGAGCATGGTCTCCAGGATGAGAAGCAGCATGGATTCATGGGGGGGAGAGCAAGTCAAACAAATCTGATTGACTCCTTTGATTCTGTCACTAAGACGGTAGACAGGGGCCAAGCAGTAGACATCCTCTATTTTAATTTCAGCAAGGTCTTTGACTCTGTGCCCCACAAAAGGTTGATCAGGAAGTTGGTGGATCTTGCAGTTGGGGAAAAGATGGCTAGATGGGTAGAAAACTGGCTGAGGGACAGAACCCAAGGGTGGTTGTGGGGGGAGTGTTATATGGCACTAGAGAGGTAACCAGTGGGGTCCCACAGGGCTCGGTGCTGGGGCTGGTGTTGTTCAGTGTCTTCATCAGTGACATTGGGGATAGCATTAAGTGAAAAATGTGCCTAGTCGCAGATGACACCAAGCTCTGTGGAAGGGTGGACACAGCTGAAGAGATACAGGACCTCCAGAAAGATCTGGAAAAGCTGGGGAGGTGGTCCAGGATCTGGTAGCTTGGCTTTAATGCCAGTAAATGCAAAGTTATGCATCTTGGAGCCAAGAATCCCATGACAGAGTACTACCTGGGTGGAGTCCGAGTATCTGCATCTGAGGAGGAGAAGGACCTGGAAGTGATGATCACTAGTGACCTGAAACACTCCACATAGTGCAAGAAAGCAGCAGCAAAGGCAAACAAGATGCTGGGATGCATAGCTAGGAGGAGCAGTAGTAGGAGAGAGGAGGTTGTACTGTCCTTGTACAGGTCACTGGTAAGGCCACATCTACAGTATGGAGTTCAGTACTGGTGCCCACACCTCAAAAAGGACATTAACCTGTTGGAGAAGGTCCAGAGGAGGGCTACAAAGATGATAGCCAGTCAGTAGGGTGAGGCATACAAGGAGAGGTTGAGGGCACTGAACATGTACTCCCTGGAAGACAGGAGAGAAAGAGGGGACATTACTGGAACCTTCAGGTACTTGAAAGGGATAAATAAGGTTGATAAGGAGAGTTTCTTTAATCTGAGTGGCAACCATAACACGAGGGGGCACAGTCTTAAGCTGGAGGATGGGAGGTTTAGGAGGGAGGTCAGGAAGCACTTCTTCACAGAGAGTGGTGGACACTTGGAATGCACTGCTGGAAGAGGTCATCTCATTGAAGACAGCGGCAGCTCTAAGAGAGGCTGGGATAGGCATAGGGAAAGGTAAGGATCATGGGTGGGGATGGGAGGAGTGGGGGGAGGAGGGCAGCTACATTAGCTCGGTTGTGGACCCTGCAATACGAGCAGACTTGACAGACCAAATGGCTTTTCTTCTGCTGACTTCTTTGTATGTTCGTATGTAATTCATCCATGGTCTGTTACGGGTTATTGCTTACTTTAAGTTTGGCTATCTCCTATTGGCCACTGCTTTTCAACTCAAGGAAATGGAAAAGGAGAGCCTGGGAACCATAAAAAAGTACTGGAATTTAGTTTTTTTATTTGTTACCTTTTAAAGAGTAGCTGATGCCTTCAGTAGAACTTAAAACAACTATATTTAGACATAGTTCAGACTGTATTTCACATTCATTCTGTATTTTTCCTCCACACTATTTATTACTGAGGTCAGCTGCATGACAACACTCTTTGCTCCTGAAGAGTTCATCTATTCCTGCTGCTTTCTCCCTACCCGAGGTCATACTGCACTGATTTGACATCACAGTTTCTCCCATGACAACAGTTTGTTATGTCACAACAGAGGATTATGACTTGAAATAGGGAATCAGCTGTAGAAGTAGATAAACTCTAAGAAATAAAGATCACATATTCATGCAGATGTTCTCAGTAATAATCAATGGACCAGGAGAATTCTATAGAATATATACAGAATGCAAGCTGAATTGTACCCGAACAGTATGTTTTTCAAAGTTTTGAGGCGTCAGCAGTTCTTTAAGCTCCCCTTCCCCAAAGCTTTGTTTACATTTGCAGTGCTGTCACTGGTGGGGAACTGTTTTCTGGGGCAACCGAGGCCACACAATGCAGTTGGACACTTCCTTAGAAAGATACTTTGGCACCACCTCATTGTGAGCTCTTAGCCGCCCAAAGACATCAGTTCCCCACTGGTACTAGCGCTGCAGTTGTAAACTACATTGTGGGTGAGGGAACATTTAAAAGATAATAAAAAAATAAAAATTACAGCATATATTTAAACTAAGCATGGTTCACAGACTTTCATTTCCATTTCCTTGAATTGGAAAGCAATACCTAATAGGACATAGTCACTTCTTTAGAAATATTGGGCAGGCCATGCATTTATGGGGGACAGGGTTGGGGGAGGGTTGCGGAACTCTGAAGTTTAAGACAAAAGGCCAAAGGCAAATTGTGTCACCCTGCACTCAGTGAGAGCACCACATTCATTTGAATGTGTGGCCGTCTGTGGGGGTCTGGGTGCAGGTTGCCTGATTCTCCTGATTTACCGCCCTTCTGGGGTGGTGGGAAATTTCTTGCAGGAGATGGCCGATTTCATCATCAGGGAAACATTGGAGGCCCCCAAATGTTTAGTGCTGAGGGACTTCAATATTTGGGCTGAGTATGAATTTTCTCTGCTTGGTTACAACTTCCTCCAGATGATGTCATCTCTGGCTTTGCAGTCATGAGTTTCCTCTCGGTCATCAGGGTGGCCACATGTTGGATCTGGTGTTCTCATTGTGGCTTTGAGATATGTCTCAGCATTGATCGGATCATTTGGTCCGATCATTGCATCAGGTGAAGTTCTGGTTGGGCCCGCTGATAGCCCTCCTCTGCAGAGATGGTCAGCTATAAGCCCTTTGAGGGGTTGACCCCTGAGGGTTTTTGGTGATGGCCTGACCTATCTGTAGTGGACAGTGCATGCGTTGGGGGGGGGTGTGCACAGCAGTGGATGCCTATAATAAGGCACTGTCTGGTGCGCTCGACTCCCTCGCACCAGCCCGTGTACAATCCAGGTCTTCTCACTTGAGGTCTCCTTGGTATGATGGGGAGCTCAAGGTAATGAAGACTTTGGGTCAGAGATTAGAGCACTGCTAGCGGAAGTCCGACCTGGAGGTAGACAAATTGGCCCTGCACGTGCACTATAGTGCATACCAGGGGCAATCAACCGTAAGAAGGGAGAATTCCTGTCCAGGGAGATTGCTGCCAGGAGGAACCGACCAGCTGTGCTCTTTCAGACTGTGGACAGGCTTCTTCATCCTTCCTGTATACAGCCGAAGGTAGCCTTTTCGAATGCATTGTGCGAGGAGTTTGCTCAGTTCTTCTTGGACAGAGTGTCTGCTGTCAGGCAGAGGGTTCCACCAGTGGACCAGACTTTGGCTGACAGTGGTCGCCATGGATGACTGGAGAGCACTCTGCCTGGTTGGGGTGAGTTTAGAGTGGTAGAGGTGGCTGAGGTCAGTGAGATTGCCTCCAAGCTTCGGCACACCTTTTGTGAACTGGACCTAGTGCCAACTCGTTTCTTAATGAGATGTGTTGACTCCATTGGCCTGGTGTTTGCCTTGATTGTCCAGTGTTCCTTGTTGGAGGAGGTTTTCCCCAATGTCTTGAAGGAGGCATTGGTGAGACCCCTTCTGAAAAAAACATTGTTGGACCCTGACGTCAAGGCAAATTACCATCCTATCTCCAATCTCCCATTTTTGGGTAAGATTGTGGAGAAGGTGGTGGCGCTTCAGCTTGAGAAGCATCTCGTGGCCCATGATCTGTACAAGCCACTCCAGTCTAGGTTTCATGCTAGGCATAGTACAGAAACTGTGCTAGTTTGGGTGCATAATGACCTCCTTAGGGCTAGAGATCAAAGGAAGGGGACAATTCTTGTTCTCCTCGATCTCTCTTCAGCATTTCACATGGTGGATGATCGAGTGTTACTTGACCGCCTAAGAGAATTTTGTGGACTCGCCGGCATTGTCATCTGCTGGTTTGAGTCTTTCCTATCTAACAGGAGGCAGAGGGTAGTGATGGGGAATTTCTCCTCCTCCCCAGGCCACCTGTCATGTGGCATTCCCCAGGATTCCGTCTTGTTGCCAATGTTGTTTGCCATGTATATGCTTCCCCTGGGAGAGCTCATTAGGAAGTACAGTCTGGGTTTTCACTGCTATGCTGATGATATCCAACTGTATCTTTCCTTTGCCCCTGGAACATCTTGTGCAGTGGAAGTGCTTTACAGCTGCCTTGCTGAGATCAGTGACTGGGTGGCCTCCAGCTGTTTGCGACTGAACCCCAGTAAGATGGAGGTACTGGTGGTGGAGTCGAACAGAGGGCGTGATAGGTTGGCCTCTGGTGCAGAGACAGGGCTTTGTCTTGGCTCTGTACCATTGAAGGCCTCCTCTAGGGTGTGTGATCTGGGAGTTATTCTTCACAGCGGATTGACACTTGAGTTTCAGGTGGCATCCATTGTCCGTACCAGTTTTTATCATCTGAGGAATATCACCAGGATAAAGCCCCTAGTTCCGCCACTGGACCTCCCCACTTTGGTGCATACCTTGTGACATCCAGGCTTGACTACTGTAATGCACTCTATCTTGAGGTCTCTGGGGGTACCCTGAGCTGACTGCAGCTGGTGCAGAACGTGGTAGAGAGGCTGTTGACAGGACAGCCTAAGTAGTGTCACATCACTCTGGTGCTGCGTCAACTGCACTGGCTGACGGTTAGGTGGAGGGTCCTCTTTAAGGTGGGTTTTCTCACCTTTAAGCCCCTACACTGCCTGGGCCCTGGCTACCTGATGGACCTTCTTGCACCTGCTGTCTCAGTCCGCTCCCTCCGCTCCTCCTCTAGGGGCCTCCTCGTGATTCCCAGGACGAGGTTAAAAACTGCTGGCGCCAGAGCATTTAATGTTGCTGCCCCAATCCTGTGGAAGTCGCTTTCTTTAGCCATCAGGGAGGCCTCTTCTGTGGAGGTATTTAGGGCCCGCCTCAAGGTCTTCTTGTATAATCAGGCCTTCCTGGACTATGTTTTATAGTCCCTACTTGTCTTTTAGAAATGGATGTTTAATTTAGTTTCTACCTATTCTGATATTAGTTGCAGTTGAGGGTTAGTAAATTCTGTTTTAACTGTTTGGTATATTGTATATAAATGTTTATTATTATGTTGTTTTGTATCTATTTTGATTGTTGTATGGCGCCCAGAGCCTCCGGGATTGACATCTCTTAAATAAAACTTGCTTTGCCTTTCATCAACCAAAGAGGTGAAATAATCTTCATCGTATACCTAGAGCATTGGGCTCAATGTCTTAATGCACTAACTGGCTGTGTAAGAAGGCAACTTCACAGAAGGAGTCTGCTAATGTAAACAAATAGTCTAAGCATGCACTCCAGCCACTCACACTGTTTAAAATGCACCAAAAGGTGAGTTTCCAAACATTTTTTACAATAGCAATATTACCCTGTGAAGTGTAGGGTATCTTCTGGAGTTATTGACCTTGGAAAGGGTAGGGCCTTGTCAACTCGTGTCCTTTGACAGCTTCCAAGTCAATAACAGACCAAGGAGAAGCTCACTTCATCAGGTAATATTGTTTAAATAGGTGAGCAGTTTCTAGAGTTTCAAAGTTGTAACTGTACTCCTTGTACTTAAGCTATAAAATATTGCCATATTGTACACCAGAATAAATAGTAAGCAAAATTTTGAGAATTACAGTTAACTTATTTAAATAACAAAATGATAGAGTAAGACATTAGTCTCTCTGGTTTTTTTTATCTGAGTGAGAATTTTCTTGAAGGGAAACTTCTGTACTGCTCCTAAGTGCAGCAGCTACTGTAGAAATGCCTGATTAGGGTTTTTAACATAAAACAAATTATTTTATTTACCTGCTGTCTGGCGGTTTTAATTAGAAAGACCCGCTCCATCTATAATGGCTGCAGAGCCCTTGGTGGATATTTCGCACACTCCAGATGGACCACAAGGTTATGCTAATGAGGGCTGCCAACAATGGCAGGTTGGCGGCCCTCGTTAACACTAACCTTCATGGCGAAGCTCCGGCGATGTCTTGAAATGCTAGACTGGAGCTCTGCAGCCATTTACTATAAGGTGGGTCTTTCTAATTAATAGGAGTTTCCTTTGAGTCTTTTACTCAGATGCATACTAGTTAATATTTAACTTGTGTTAGGCACGTATTTTGGTGTGTACATTTTAAAACAGCAGTACTACCTAATCAGAAAGTGATCTGTTATGACTGTTGTAGCGCCACAGAAAATATGGCAGTTGCTATCTAGTACTACTGCTGTCAGTGCAGCAGGCAGCAGAAATGTAAATAAAAACATAGAATAACTGAACAAATTACAGGGTGATAGTACAATGCTGGCGGGAAAGAGTACCAGGTACATGCTTAGCAGAGCACAGGGAATAAACTGTCAAAAAGGCACTTTTTTTCACATTGTACACTGCTTTAAATTCAAAGAAACATATCATAAATGCAAATTTTAGTTTTTATTTTCTTTATTGTAAGGTATTATATGCATCATATACAAATTCAGGAAACCAAAAAACTTACATGTCACAAGGAAGGGTGAAAAGTGTTTGGGGTTGGCTGTGCCCTCTGCACCCCTCTGAATATAGATTATCAACTCCAGGGGGTGCATGTCAGGCGGGGGCACAATTCCATATCGCACAAAAATTAAGTGCCACAGGCAGCAGCAGAGTTTAGGCACACCCGGTCCAGAACCCTATACCTGCTGCACCAGAGTTATTCACCCACACCACAAGGCTAGCTCGGTTGCAGCAGACACACCCGTCCTTCAAAACCCCTTCATTGTCCCTCTCCTTCCCCTCACTATCCCCCCTTCCTGACACAGTCCACTACCTTCACATTTGTGTACAGTTGCTAGCCTTGCAGGGTAGCCCAAGAACATAGCGCCCGATATGAGTCACCATTTTACCTGGTGCTCATATTCTGTTGCTGCACTGATGGTATACCCTCCTTTCCTCCAGTGAATACATACTGAGGTCTCTTAGTCTATCCCCATATGTTTTGTGATGCAAGCCATGCACCATCTTTGCCACCCTTCTCTGGATAGCCTCCACCTTGTTAATGTCCCTACGCGTATGTGGTCTCCAGTGCCGCATGCAGTTTTCCAGGTGAAGCCTTACCAGTGTTTTATACAATGGCATCACCCCACCTCTTACTAGTAATACCTCCTGCCTATGCACCCCAGCATGCCACTGGCCCTTCTTGCAGCCTTTGCACACTGCTTTGGTACCTTAAGGGCATTAAATATGATAACCCCTAGGTCCCTTTTCTCTTTGGTGACATCACCTTCCCCCACCCTGTAGCTCTCCCTAGGGTTCCCCCTACCCAAGTGCATTATCTTACACTTTTTTGCACTGAACCTCAGTTGCCACACCTCTGACCATCTTTCAAGCTTCTCCAGGTCCCTCTTCATTTTCTGCACCTTTTCTGGAGTATCCACCCTGTTGCAGATCTTGGTGTCATCTGCTGATAGGCAGACCTTTCCTTCCAGCCCCTCTGCAATGTCACTAATGAAGACATTGAACATGGCTGGTCCCAAAACTGATCCTTGTGGTGTCGCGCTTGTCACCCCTCTCTCCCTGGATTGGATCTCATTTACCATCGCCCTTTGCCTTCTGTTTGTCAGTCAGTTTCTAACCCAGTGTATCACCTTATGCCCCATGCCCAGGCTACTCATCTTGTTAACCAACTTTCTGTGTGGGATGGTATTGAAGGCTTTGCTGAAATCTAGGTAGGTGATGTCTATGGCCCCTCCTTGATTCAATTTCCTAGTCACCCAATAAAAAAAAATCTATCAGATTCATTTCACAAGACCTTCCTGATGTGAATCCTTGCTGCCTTAGATCCTAGGCACAAGTGGATTCCAGGTGTGTCACTGTCCTTTCTTTCAGCAGTGCCTCCATGATCTTCCCCACCACTGAAGTGAGGCTGACTCACCTATAGTTCCCTGCTTCCACCCTACTGCCACTTTTGTGCAGTGAGACTACATGCACTCTCCTCCAGTCCTCTGGAACCACACCTGTGTTGAGTGACTCTGTGAAAAGGGTGGCCAGAGGCGCTGCTAGTTGCTAGTTCCCTGTGCAGCTCCTATAATATCTTCAGGTGTATGTCATCTGACCCCATGGCTTTATCCACCTTCAGCTTTGTGAGTTCCTCCAGAACTCTCTCCACTGTGAATGGACTGGTGTCCACTTCTCCCCCCAATTGCCTCTGCTCCACAACTGTGGTCCTTGACCCTCTCCCTCCTCATTGAATACTGAACAGAAGTATTTGTTCAGTATTTCTGCCTTGTCTAATCCTTCCCCTTACACTCTCCCTCCTCCCCTTTGAGCCTCACAATCCCACCCTTCGTTTTGTTTATGTACCTGTGGAATGTCTTGTCCCCTTTCTTTCACAGTCTATGCTAAACTCTCTGTCTGTGCCTTGGCTTTCCTTACAGCCTTCCCTGCTTCTCTTAGACATTCAAGGTTCACATCCCTGTACTCCTCCTCCCTTTGGATTCCCTTATGCTTCCTGAAACTTGCTCTTTTAGCCCTTACTTAGTCTCCCACCCCTTTAGAGAACTATAGTGGTTTCTTCCTTCTTTTTCCTTTGGCCACTATCCTAATGCATTGGTTAGTTACCTCCATAATGACTCCTTTTAGTCTCTCCCACTGTTTCTCCACCCCCTCTATTACCAGGGCTGCTCTTAAAACATCTACACATTTCACTGAAAGATGCCCTCCTGATATCTAATACTTTTGCCCTTGTGTGGCTTAATGGAGTCCCTGTCTCCATGCCAGACCATTCCACAGTGTATTGATCTCCATATGCAATGACGCTCCACCATGCACTGTAGTGTTTATCATAGAGATGGAGGTGGGGGCCACCGGACACCAGGGAATGGCACAATATTGGGAACGCCAGACAAATGCCACTAGACTACAGAATACTTTGCATAGGGTGGGAAGAAGGTGCCTCTAGAAACCAAGGAGTGGTCCATATAGGATAAGTGGAAAGAGGGTGGCACTGTACAGCAGGGAGTGCCTATTACAGGATGAGGAGGAGGAGGCATCAGTCTTGTGCAGAGAAAGACTGTCCAAACTGTGGGGGGGGGTTTTGCTTGGGTGATGGCTATGCCAAAATTCCACAACAACAACAAAGCTCTTCCCAGCTTGCTAGTGGTTTGAAGATGATGCCCAAAACAAAAATAGCATATCGATACGCAACAAAACTGGGTAACTCAGCATATAGAAAATACTGAATGGGTAACTATGCACAGTCAGAGTGTTCTGCCACACAGGGCATGTGATTCTCTCTGACCTTGAGGATGAAGCTCGAGTGGTCTGTGGGAATCAGAACCCTGAGGTGGCACAACACACTGGTTATTCATAAAGTTGCTCATCCTGTGTTTTTATAGTGTATATTATTATGTGAAATATATGCATTTTTTTTTTATATTTACTGGTTAGTGGTTATAAACCACTGCCAGTGAATGCCCAACAGCTTCGTAAACCACATGTGTTGTTTATGGAGCTCCATAAACCATGGGCAGAACAGTATCACAGCATCACCTGAAAAACCACCGAACAAGCTGTCCTCGTGCTGGACGTTCACAAGCGCTACACAATCGGTCACTCGGCATGAGACAAGCTTGTCAGCGGTAACAGTTACCCATGCAAAGTGTCAAAGACAATTTAAACCAAAAAACAGCAAATGAAAAAATAAAACATGGAGAAGTGTGATTCTGTGGGGATTTTATGCACCATCTCTGTGTGTGATGTCCATAGAAACCCCTCAGGCTTCATGGGGCATCACATACCTCAGGGTGCATAAATCCCCATAAACCACACTTCTCCATGCATTATTTTATATTTCTCTTTCACAGTGAAATTAACTTGTGTATGTCTCTAGAGGTTTTAAAATGCTGTTCTACCACAGAAGGGTACAATCACATTTCATGACGTTTGAACTGTGGTACAACAGCATTTTGAAAACTATGGATTTCTATGTAGAACAGTACTATACTATGCACTGTATCAATGCTGCTGTATGCTTAGCCTTGCTCTTAATCCACCTGTGACCAGGCCTGTTGAACCCCATATGGTATCCAACCAAGAAGCTGCTTCTTTTGCAGCTTCATCTGCATGTTCCAACTTGCTGTTTTCCACATGGAAATGGAAGGGCCTGCATTTTTAGGAGCAACTGACATGACTGCTAGTTCCAGGCAGGCAACTCACAACATGATGGTGCCTACCGCAGAAGCTATTTTAGCCACATATCACATATTTTGGTTTGCATAAAGAGTTTAGTCCATAAAGCCTGGCTTATAATTTCCTTGTGCAAGTCAAGTGGCTACTGAGCACTGCAGCCATAGCCCTAAAACAGCATAATGATTATGCTAGGCAAATAGCCCCATACATGTATACCTGCCAGCAAAGATGATCCAAGTATATTTAGGTGTCCTCCCCAATCCCACCGCAATGCCCACAGAGTGCCTGCAGCCTCATCCCCTACCAAATGTCATCATTATGGTGTTTTTAGGGGTTATTTAATGACTGAGAGGGTTCTTGGACAGCGATGCCCTTCCATGGTTCACCAGCTACCTTGATAATTGGATCCAACGTGTAAGGATTGCAGGGATCTCTTTGGATGAGAAACAGGTCCGCTCCGGAGTTCCCCAGGGGTCTATTCTGGGCCCTCTACTCTTCTCCCTCTTCATCAACAATCTTCCCAGTGCCTGCCACCAAAAAATATTACTATACGCCAGACGATGCATTCCTGTTTTCCAGCCACCATGACATTACAGTCCTTGAATCCCAGCTGCAGCTCGACTTCAAGCGCATCGAAGACTGGTTCAGTTCTCATAAACTTGTCCTGAACCACAGCAAGACTAAAGCCATGTCCTTCTGTAACTGATGGAGCAGGCACAACTCTCCATCCCTCACCATCAAGAACCATGCTGGGAACCCACTCGAACATGTCAAGGAGTTCAAGTACCTTGGTGTTACCCTGGATAGTACCCTCTCCTACACTCGGCATATTGACACTGTTGTCAAGACCGCCAATATACGGATTGGACTACTACACAAACACAAGCACTGTATGCCTGCGGATGCCCTTAAACTAGCCATCTACAGCTCTGTCACCTCTATCATTGACTACGGCCTTGCCATCTATGGCTCTGCCTCAACAAGTGCCCTCCTCAGGATCTCAGTTTCTTTCAACAAAACCTGTAGACTACTAATGGGTGTGGCCCGAAAAACTCACACCTGTGACCTCTATGCACAGGCCGGCTGGCTACCCCTACTCAGCAGAATACAATACCAGACCTGCTTACTTACCAAAAAGATTCTCCTCGGTCTCATGCCACCTAGTGTTAGCTCACTCCTTACTACCTACAGTGGCACTCAACAAACAAGTGGTGCCCAATCTCTAACCTTTCAGGTTCCTAGATGTCATACCTCCATGGGTCTGCAGTCCTTTATCTATAGAGCTACTCAATGGTTCAATTCCCTCAATAAAGAAGCACTTTCCTCTACTACACTTGGACCCTTCAAAAGGCATCTCAAACTTTACCTCACCTCTACCACTCAGTGTGACTGCTTCTCTGAACAGAGATATCTCTAAACACCTCCCAGCTCACTCATCTCTCACAGCCTGCCCTTTCCCAGTCTCATTCCCTCTGGCACCAGGCCTTCCTTGTGACTCCTTTCCTGCTTCACATTTCCATTGGTACAAGACATTTTCCACCACCATTGGACAGTGGCTCATTAGCCTGCCAACTTCCTCTCCCAGTCGCACGCCTGCAATACTAACTGCCTATGGTGCCCTCTATCTCTTATTGTTACCGCAGCCAGCTGCCTACTCAAGCTGCTCGTTATATGAATATTATCTCAAAGTATGTTATAACTGAGAACCTTTATTTATTCTTTTAGTTGTTTTGGTTGTTTATTGTGCATTCTTTTACTACTTCTGTATGTAGGTTGACCCTCATCCTTTGACGTGGAACCTTTGTAAATGAGCAATTTCTGCTCAAAGGTATTTGTAATCTGAGAATTTAATAAAAAAAAAAAATACCAGTTTACAAAAATGCACCGGATAGGATCTGGGGCTGCAGCAGTGAGTAGGGAAATGGGCAGACTAGGCGGGCCATATGGTCGTTGTCTGCTGACAGATTCTGTGTTTATTAGGGCAGAAATAGCCACAAAAAATAAGATGACAGGACCTATGACTACACATGTGGATGTGCAGACCAGTTACATTTTGCAGATCTTAGATTTTTGCAGGCCCACCATTGCAGTGATGGTGCTGTACTTGCAGTGCTGAAGACCCAAGTCTCAAGTGTTATCTTGGGAGTTGTAGGATCAGCAAGAGGGAAGAAGATTGAGTTCCTGCTGGATTGCTCATCTCAGGGTGGAGTGGAGCAGAGTTTGGTGCCTGCCAGATACTATCAGTGGCTGAGGATAAGCAGGCTGAAACCACCAGAGTTGGGAAGAGGAGAGGCAGATGTCAGGTATACAGCACATGGGGGCATGCTGCACTTTAGGGGGAGTACTAGGAAAATCTGTGCACTGGCTGCATGATGACTCCAGCTGCCTATACGCCCTGTACCTGAGGACCCAGATCATGCTGCCTCTGAGGGATAGCAAGTCCTGGGGGTTGTTGGCTGGGGTGGCCGGTATAATGGAGGCTGCCAGTGCATGAGGGAGAAATAAGACTAACTGAGAAAAAGAATTAGTTGACAGTAAAATTACTTTTAAAATGTTTTGCTGCTTGACCATCACATAAACATTTTGGTATAGAGTTGGTGTTAAAGGGACACTTGTCAATCCTTTTTGCATTATATTATTTATAATTGAAAAAAATATGTTTAATGATTGCTTACCTTCTCTACAATTCAGTTGTTTTAACCACTGTGCTTTTTTTAGCTTAACTGAAATGCATGCAAATAGTGTATTTATTCCCATTTTGTTGCAAATCCTTGATCAACGCTTGTTGCATGCTTCTTGAACATTAAGAACACCCCCAAAGAGAGCATTTGTGAGTGTCTGTGCTGTACTGACAGTATTCACAGTTTCTAGGAAGACACAAAGAGAATTGAGGACGGTGTCTGTTGAACTTCATGATAGAAAAATGTGGTCTTGTATGGGCTTCAGTTTCATTTCTAAACAGTGTATATGACCTTTACCTTTCTTTTCTGAACACATTCATGATTTAACTCCCAAGAAATTATAAAAAAGTTAATGTTTGCGAAAGATGAAGACTTCACTCTGTTTAATTCAATGAACAGGAATGAAAGTACACCAGCAGTCTCCTGAAGAAAGCTCCACCACCAGTAAGTAAATGTCCTAAGATATCGAAGGGGGGGGGTGTAGTGTTGAATTGTGGTTAGTTGGACCTTTTTTCCATCATAATATTGTCTCTGAAACTGTGAAGCAAGATATCTGTGTTCAAGCACAGTCACAGCCTCTGACTCACTGTGTGTCCCCAAGAAAGTGATCTTGATCTCCATTGAGCTTCTGCTCCTAGTTGTAAAATTATGTGAAGATGGACCCCACTGAAATGTTGCACCTCTAGGGTTTTCTTGGTCATTATGTGATAAAACACTATTTGACACCATGCTGCTGTCTGTGGGAGGGGGGTCAGCTTGAAAAGGAATATGAACAGTGAGAAATGAATAGCAGAGCATCTGAAGTGCAAAAGTATTTGCCAGTGAAAATCTGAAAAAAGGTACTTGCACACCCCTATGTGATGGCTTCCAGGACTCCCTAAACCTCATTTAAAAAAGAAATAAAATGCACACCCCATCCCCTTTCTTAGTCCTGCTTTGCTTGCAGATTTGTGCGGCTTGTCAGGTCAGAGGCTGAGAAACTGACATGAGGGCAATAGTATGTTCTGAGTACCAGATTTGCCTAGTTCATTTCTCTGGGAGGGCACTGAAGCTGCACAGGGATGGGCCCATCACCCCATTGTGGCACATGGGTCTCTTCTGGAAAGTTTTAATTTACAATTGTGCCCTAACTGTGAGGATATTTTACACTGAAAGATTGAAGTTTACTTTAGAAGGTACTTAAATTGCATTTTAGGTGCATTTGCAGAGTACGGATACCCAATTTGAAGTGTATATACTATAATTCCAAGGCACTTCAATAACATTTTTGGAACACACTCTAAAGTTGCTTTTCTGGAGTAATGCAGATGTGTCCCAACTGAGAAGGTACTCCATTGGAGATATGTCAGGAACAACTATACGGCACTTCATTAGCTTGTTTACAACACGCTCCCAGTTTACTCAGCACTTATCAGTCGTTTGCTTGATAGTTACCATAAAGTTGCTTGAATTTTAGTGGCACATTTGGAACATATACCCAGTCTATGTGCTAGTAGGTGACTACAAAATTACAAACAAGTGACTTCAGCTGGGTAAGGGAGTCTTTACTTGCATAAATGCAGTTTATTTCAGGTAGTCATTTGGGACTTTACCTCTGCCTCCTGTTTAGCATTCAGGCCATCCCCAAGGGCTGTACCGGTGGGATGGAGCTTACCCCAGACAGAGACTAGTTTCTGGCTTTGGGGGGGGTGGAGGGGTGCCTCAGGGTGCCTCAGTCATATGTGTGGCACCTTCAGTGAGGAGTGGATGTGCTCCTACAGCTTACCTGGCCTCCCAGCTGGGTAGTTTCTAGCAGCACTGTGCAAATGAGCTGGTTAAGAATTAGTTATTCTTAACTAATATCTATGCTTACTATGTGGTGTACAGTTACTTATCAGCTAATGCTCAACAAGTTGAGTATTGATCGTGAATTATTTATTACATAAGCTCAACTAGTAATTAATGAATGCCAAACTAATACTCAATTCATGGGGATTAGTTAATTCTTAATTAGGAAATAGGTCAATGACTAACTGCTGAAACTGTTAAGAATTACTTAGCAGTAGGTTGAGCTAGGAGGAGTTAGCCACTAACTCATTTGCATATGAAAAAATCAACCAAAGCAAAACTGAGGAATAATTGAACATTAACTAATTATTAGTGATTTGAGGCAGTTAAGAATTTGGCCTATTTTTTGTATAAGCTCAACTAGTAATTAATGAACTAGTTAGCAGTAGGTTGAGCTAGGAGGAGTTAGCCACTAACTAATTTGCATGTGAAAAAAATCAACTAAAGCAAAATTGAGGAATAATTAACAACTAACTAATTATTAGTGATTTGAGGTAGTTGAGCATTAGGCCTATTTTTTGTATAGGATAACACCCACCCTGGAGGGCATTATGCCTTTAATAAAGGAATAATGGTGCGTGTTGTGCAGGGATAATGTCACACTTTGGGTGGTTTTATTTATTTTTTTTTATTTTATTTTATTTATATCTAGGATTACAAGTACCTTTGAGGTTCTTTTACAAATGTTCCAAGTCAGTAACTGGACATTACAACAGAACACAATAGAGCAAATGCAGTATTAGGCAGGATAAACAAATTAAAACATAACTGCAATTAAATCCAATATATACTTATAGGTAATACAGGCAGAAGTACTAGGGGTTACAAGGGAGTGGAGGAACACTGGGGGTGAGAGCTTGCCATAGGCATTTGTTGCAACACAACAGAAGTGCAGGTGGTGGGGCTGGGTGGAGTGGGGGAGAAGAGGAGAGGGATGGGGAAGAGGGAAGATGAGAAGGAGGTAAAAAGTGCGGTATGGGGGCATAGAGCAAGGACTGTGGGATAGCTGTGAGGGCTGGCTAGGTAAGGCAGTCACAGGTGCTGGAGGCAGACAGGTAGAGCCAGAGCCTTGTTTTGAATGGACCTAGCTTGGGAGCAGAAGAGAGCTCAACGTTCAGGCTATTCCACCAGCTAGGGGCCCTGTAGGCAAATGAACGTTGATCCAGAGAGGTTCTGCAGAGTGGGACCAACAGGCATTGGGATTCAGAGCCCCTACTGTGGAGGGGTTACTATTTGAGTGATAGGACTCTGAGGGGGGCAAGGCCCATAATTATTTTCTTAGCCATAATGCAGGTTTGGTATTTTAGATGATTGGATAGTTGTAGCCAGCCCGTTTGGGTGTAGAGGTCGCACCTATGGGTTAGTCAATGGGATCCACTGATAAGTTGACAGGCTTTGTTGAGTGATGTTGAGGGAGAATTCAAGAATGCATGGGACAGACATAAGGCAGTTCTTGTGGGGGGTAGGAAGAAATAGGCTGTTGGTTAACTAGGATCTGCGGCCTATCCCATAGGTAGGGGAAATGGGCAGACTAGGTGGGTCAAGCTGTTCTTATCTGCTGTCAATGTCTATGTTTCTATGTTTCTATGTTGAAATGCATCTGAGTTCAGTTGAAGTGGCCGATCCATAAATGATGAGGCCATAGTCGATAATGGAGACAATGGAGCTTTGAACTGTGACACTTAAGGCTGCTGGGTTTAGGCTTGTTCTGTGCCTGTAGAGAAGACCAAGTCGCATGTTGGCAGCCTTGTCAACGTGGGCCCCATAGGACAGGTTACTGTCAAGAGTGATCCCCAACTATTTAAAGGATTGAACCTGTTCGAGAGTTGTTCCTAGCCGGTTTGTGATGATCAAGGAGAGCAGCCTGTGTTTGCTGTGGGAGTTACTGAAAAGCCTGGTCTTTGTTTTTTTATAGTTGAGGATGAGTCTCTGTTTACTGAACCAGTTTTCCACTGATGCAAAACCAAGCTGGAGATTATTTTGCAGGGATTGTGGGTCCTTATGGGTGAAGAGAATTATGGCATCATCAGTATAGAGTATAATTTGTTCTGGGCAGAATTGAGGGAGTTTATTCAGGAAGAAAGAAAATAGGAGGGGGCCCAGTATAGAGCCCTGAGGAAATTCAGAGCGGACTGACATAGCGTTAGACAGAACACCAGCAATTTTTACCCATTGCGATCTATTTTTCAGATAGCTTTTAAACCAGGCTGTGGAGTCAGAGAACAGCCCAGCAATTGAAAGCTGGTCCAGTAGCAGTTTGTGGTGGACAGTATCGAAAGCCTTGGTTAAATCAATGAAGACTCACCCAGCTAAGTGACCATTATCCAGGGAACTGTGAATGGCTCCAGTAAATTCCAAGAGGGCAGATGTGGTGCTGTGCCCTTTTCTGAAACATGTTGTGTATATAAGATATTGTGGTTGTCCAGGTAGTCAGTGAGTTGGACAGCACAAGGCATTCAAGGGCCTTGGAAAGGGGTGGTACAGTAATTGTGAGCTTTGTGCTTCTTGACTGCTTTGAAGTAGAAAGGGGGTGGGAAGTAGAGTGTGGGGTGCCGGTAAGGTTAGCAGAGGTGTTGATTTCAATAAAGAAGTTGGGGGGAAGAACAGTGCTGAGATCTGTGAAAGCAGTATTGAAGGTATTTGCAATAGTTGTGGGGTCCAGTGTTATAGCCCCATTAATGTCAAGCATAGTTGGAGATGTTTTTGGCTGCTTTCTGGTTACTTCTTTGATATTGTTCCAGAAAGCTATTCCATTACCCCATGTATTAGTGAGTGCTTCCCTGTAGTAGGTGCTTTCGTGTAGTCTGATAGCTTTTGTGCAGTCATTCCATGCACATTTATAGTTCTGAATGTCAGTTGGTGACCCAGAGTCTTGGGCCAGGAGCCAGAGGTGGTCCCTAGATTTTAGCTGTGCTATTAGGTCTACAGTAAGCCAGGGATTACAAAGAGTCTTGACTTTACTCTTTTTGAAGGGGGCATAGGTGTCATAGGCTGCGTTGAAGATGGAAATGAAGGAATCCAAGGCTGAGTTGACATCCGTCGCATTGCAAATAGGTGACCAATCCTGCTGCCTGAGGTAGGATTTGAGGAGGTTCAACTTCCCACGGATAAGGATTCTGCTGGTGATGACTGATGGTGGTAGTTTGCAGAATTTGTTAGACCATTCACAGATGACAGGGGAATGATCACTAAGAGAATCCGGGAGGTTGGGCATGAGACCACAGGCCAAATGCACCCAACACCTGAGAAGTGATGTTATCCCAGCACAACACACACACCCTATTGTGCATTATTCCTTTATTCCTATTATACAATGGCCACTTTGTAATCAAATAAAAAAAACAGATTGAAAAATATGTTCAGAAATTTTTTTTCAGTCAGTTTTTAACTGGGTAGGTATACAAACTGGAAAAATAGTGCTGCTGTATTGTTTTACCCAGTAGGTGGAGCTGCTGCTTTTTTGGTTTGGAATAGTCAGCTTGCTGTACAGCCCTTTCCCTCCCACATACAACACACACACTTTTCTTTGGTAAGCTCTGTACTCCATTTCAGTTTCATTCACCCAGTCCTGCTGCCTGCCCTGGGACTAGGTGAAGAGATGTGCATCTTTTTATTCATTATTCTTCTTTAATGTGAAATCACGATGTGCCAAAACCATTGCATGACTGAAAAGCACCCAGGTGGTACACTTGGTAAGTTGGTGTGAAATGGAACAATTCTGTACTTGAGTTGATATTTTTTTCACTGAAGTAAACTGATTTTAAATATTTTGCGAACAGTTGCTACATGTAGTATTCTAGACAATGAATAACTGCCAAGGAGTGAGCATGAGCTGTAGGCTGGAACAGTGAAGCTGATCATATGCAGTGGTTATTTCTGTTTATCACACTTGACACTGAAACACATTTATTCTGCTAATTGCACATTTTTGAATTAAAAGGTAGCAGTTTCTAACGAAGAGGTTATGGTCAGCAGAGTGAGGTTAGTGAAGCCAGCTTTTGACTGGGAAATGTGAAACTACCAGCTTAGTATGCTCTTCCTGGTAAAACTTTAAAATAAATAAATAAATAATATATTTTTTTCATTCATTTAAAAGTTGGTGACTGGGATATACACACCAAGCCAGAACTTACTTTTAGGTGTGACTTGGGGGAAGGGATACAGCAGGAAGTGATACAGCAATAACAAACATAATGACAACATGTGCAAGTACATGAACAATAAAAGCAAGGTACAAGTACACAAATTGCAAGAGAAGAAAAAAATGCAAAAAGTGTGCAAAGTGCATATGTTACAGTGTCACAAGGATGAGAGTTTGGGCAGTGTGCAGTCTAAGTATGGAAAGATGCATGTAACAGAATCATGGTGGCACAAAAATTCAAAACTACAGAGTACACTGAGTTTTTTTTAAGATGGGTTAGGGTTATGAATAGTGGCCTGTTAACATGGAATGGTTATACTGTAATTCAGAATATTCTAAACTGTGACCGCTAATAATTGTGACCTGGAGTTGATTATTGTTGGCTAGACTGGTTATGGACTGGCTTGAAATGATTATATCATGGCCTGCAATGGTTATTCTATGACATGGACTTCTTATGTTGTGGTCTGGAATTGTTGTACTGTGACTGGAATAGTTATACTGGGGACTAGAATGGTTATACTGGGGTCTGGAATTGTTATACCACAGCCTACAATTCTTACACCAGGGCCTGGAATGGTAATAACCGTGTCCTGAAATCTTTATACTGTGATCTAGAATTGCTATGCTGTGACATGGAATGGTTATAACATGGCCTGCAATTATTTTTTCTGTTCTTACCTCTTTGTTTCTTTTGTCCATGTTTCTTTATTTTCAGCAGGGGAAGGGCCCAACCACCCACTCCCATCCCCAACCACCCCACACTACACTCCTTTTATATGGTAACACAGTCCAGTCATGACAGTTCCTGTAGCAAAGCAGGAAGGGGCGGTTCAGAGGGGTAGCCACACAGTGGCCTCATTTACAGGGGCACTAGTACTTTAACTTGTTATAACAAGTTATACAAAAACAAACAAAACACAAAATCAAACTTTTGCTTTCATTTTCCTCCTTCTAATTACTCTGACCAGGTTATAAACCCAGCAACTTATCTGAAATGGATATTATTAACTGCAGATACTGTGGGACACTTTTCGAAAGGGCAGTTCTGGAGGATTTAGGACACTGTCCTACATGCTGGGCTATGGAGATCTAAGGGCTCACCTCCAGGCAGCATGGGCAGAGATTGCACGCCTCAGATTGCATATTCAGGAGAAAATATATTATAAGAACTGCCTGCCATTTCCCCAACATCCAACAGTAGCACCTTGACAGCAGAGGGTAGTGGTTCCAGGAGGTTGGCAGGTGGTTAGAAGGGGGCAAATAGGGTGCCCCATCACTCAGTGCTCTCCAACATATCACCTCCACAAACCACATAAAAACTACAAACAGGTATCTGCCTCTATATCTGAAATCAAACAAAGGGGCAGAAGATACTGCAGAGCAGGACACTGCAGCACAGGAGCTAGCACAATACCCAAAACAGGAACCAAAACAAAAAAAAGCAAAAAAGAAATCCAAAACACTTCTGTTCATAGGAGACTCCATGATTCGATGAGTTGATACCTATCTCCAGCCAGGGGTAATGGTCAAATGTCTCCCAGGTACATCAGCATGGAGAGACACTTACCGCATTGCTAAAATTGTACAGGAAGCAGAAGAAAACATGGACATCCTGATACACATAGGGACTAATGCTCTCACCAGCCGGTCAGTTGTGGAGACCAAGAAACACCTGGCCAGGCTGGGTGACAAACTATCATCCATTTCAATTGGCATCTCCTTCTCTGAGATTCTGCCAGTCTGGGAGAGGGGGGCAGATGGACAGAAGGTCAGAGAAGGGGAGATAGGGGAGCTAAACATGTGGCTCAAGGGCTGGTGACAGGAAAAAAAAACACAACTTTGTAGATAACTTGCAACAGTTTTGGGAGCGAAAGTTCTTTTAATTTGATGGACTTCATCTGACTAAGGAGGGAGTCAGTGCAATGGGGCAGAAGTTTTATGTCTTTGTAGAATATATAAACTAGCAAATGGGGAGGGGGTGCAGCAACTGATACATCACATGGGAAGAACACCCCCCCAGCTAGTGATCAAACAGGAGTTCATCATGTTTGTAGTTCATTTGCATCACCAGGTAAGGAAAAAGGTACAATTCCCCATATGACACACAGGGGAAATGCCAAACCTCGCCCAACAACCAACACACCAAAATCTGGCAAGTGGAAAATCATGTACACAAATGCTCGCAGTCTGGGAAACAAGATCCCAGACGTGCAGGCAATGATGACAGAGGCTAAACTGGACATAGTAGCCATTAATGAGACATGGTTCACCAGTAACCACATTTGGGAGACTTCAGTACCCAGCTATGTACTGTTGAGAAGAGACCGAGGTACGAAAAGAGGGAGTGGAGTGGCCCTTTATGTCAATGTAAATATCAAAGCTACAGAAATTCAGAATACATATAAGGAGCCAGAAGAACTGTGGGTCACCCTGGAAAAGGAAATGGGACAGCCATATGAACTGGGGTTGTCTACAAGCCTCCAGACCAGGGGGAGGACATAGACACATTACTGTTAGAAGATATACAAAACATGACAGCTAAGGGGAAGGCTCTGATAATGGGAGACTTCAACATGCCAGATACAGATTGGTCAACATCAGCAGGAACATCTGCCAGAACTAGACACATAGTGGATTTCCTGCAGGGAGAGGGCCTCAAACAACTGGTACAACAACCCACAAGAGACAGGGTTATCCTAGATCTAGTACTGACTAACAGGGAAAGGATCACCAGGTCTCAAGGTAGATGGTCACCTGGGGGCCAGCAACCATCACATGGTATGGTTCACTTTGGTCACTAGAACTAAATCATCCCATTCCAAGGCAAACATATGGCACATAAGGAGGAGCTGACTTTGATAAGATGGCCAACAGAGTTAAGCTAGCCCTGGCAAGAAGAAATACAGGTGAGGGGATACAGGTAAAGTGGGCAAGTATTAAGGATGCAATACTTGAAGCAACATCCCATTGTATTAGAGAGCAAAGGAAGTGCAAAAGAAGAAGGAAACCACTTTGGTTCTGAAAAACAGTAGCAGAAAAGTTCAGAGCCAAAAGGCTAGCCTTTAGGAAATATAAGGGAACGCAGCGGGATGAAGATAGGGAGGCATACTAAACTTCCCTAAGGGAAGCAGGGAAGGCAGTAAGGCAGACAAAGGCCCAAACCGAGGAAACACTAGCACGAACAGTAAAAGAAGGTGACAACATTTTCTATAGATACATTAGTGAAAGAAGAAAGTCCAGAGGGGGGGTATTACTAAGATCAAATGGGATAAGGGGGAGTTTGAGGAGGAGGACCATGTAAAAGCATATATCCTAAATAGATACTTCTGCTCAGTATTTACTGAGGAGAAGGTAGAGCAGGGCCCACAGCTCAGCACCATGGACACAGGGGGAAAGGAGGTGTGCACTAGTCCCTTCACAAAAGAAAGGGTCCTACAAGAGCTTGATAAGTTCAGGGTTGACAAGGCAATGGGGCCTGATGGCATACATCCGAGGGTATTAAAGAAACTAAGGGTGGAACTAGCAGAGCCATTATAAGAAGAGTTTAGTGAGTCTCTTGAGCACAGGAGAGGTCTCAGAAGTCTGAAGAAGAGCTCATGTGATCTAGCTCCACAAGAGTGGTAGCAGGGAGGAGGCAGGGAACTACAGACCAGTTAGCCTTGCCTCAGTAGTGGGCAAGATTATGGAGGCACTCTCTTTAAGGAAAGGATAGTGCAACACCTGGAATCCATGGGAGCACAGGATCCAAGACAGCATGGGTTTACAACAGGAAGGTCCTGTCAAACTAATCTCATAGATTTCTTTGACTGGGTAACCAGAGTGGTGGACCAAGGGGGAGCAGTTGATATCACCTACCTCGACTTCAGCAAAGCTTTCGATACTGTTCCACATAGAAGATTGATTAATAAGCTGGGTAGGCTCAGAGTGGGTCAGAAGTTGGTCAACTGGGTGGCAAACTGGCTGACGGGCAGAAAACAGAGAGTGGTGGTAAACGGTATACAGTCAGAAGAAATGCAAGTCACAAGTGGGGTACCTCAGGGATCAGTCCTGGGGCCAGTCCTCTTCAATATCTTCATCAGTGACATTGACGATGGACTGGAGGGTAAGGTTTGTCTGTTTGCAGATGACACCAAGATCTGCAACAGAGTAGATGATCCAGATGTGGTGGGCAGAATGAGAAGAGATCTGGATAAACTGGCAAAATGGTCAGAAGATTGGCAACTGGGGTTTAACGCAAAGAAGTGCAAGATCATTCACATAGGAAAGAGAAACACTGAAGCCACCTATAGGTTTGGAGGGGAGTTGCTGACAGTCACAAGAAAAGAAAGAGACTTGGGCATCATCATCACAGATAACCTGAAATCATCCAAGCAGACCACTAAAGCAGTAAGTAATGCTAGGGGGATGTTGGGGTGTATTAGTAGGGGTATCACAAGTCATAAGAGGGAGGTAATAATCCCTTTTTACAAGATACTGGTTAGGCCCCATCTGGAGTACTGTGTGCAGTACTGGAGGCCACACCTTCACAAGGACATTAACCAAATTGAGGCAGTCCAGAGAAGGGCAACCAAAATAGTGCAGGGACTGCATTAGAAAACATATGAGGACAGATTAACGGAACTCAATATGCATACCCTAGAGCAAAGGAGGGAGAGAGGTGATATGATTGAAACAAACACCTTAAGGGCATTAACAAGGTGAAAGACTCTAACATGTTTCAATATAAGAAAAATGGCAGGACAAGTGGACACAGCATGAGATTAGAGGGATGCCGATTAAGGGGTAATGTGAGGAAGTTCTTTTTCACAGAAAGGGTGGTGGATGCATGGAATGGCCTACCTCAAGAAGTGGAGGATATGAATACAATGCAGGGCTTCAAACTGGCATGAGATGGGCATAAGGAAGCAATACAGATAAGTATGAATAGATTGGCCATTGACAAGGCAAATGCCGATGGCACATTCATAAGGTAGAAAAAGAAATGGGCAGACTGGATGGGCCTTGCGGTCCTTATCTGCTGTCAACTTCTATGTACTGTGTTTCTATAGAGAGACTTTACTGACCTGGAATGGTTTACACGTTTTGCAGCAGGGAGTTATCAATAGAATAAAGCAGTCAAAAGAGATTGTCTCCCAACCAATGAGGAGCTAGAAGTGGCCCGACTACATTTTATAAATGCGGATAACACCATTGCATACACCTTGGGTTCAGTTGAGTGGCCCCAGGTAAACTACAGAATAGATGTACTTATCTATAATTAAATCTATGCTTGGAGTAACACACACCATGGTATTTGATAATGCTGAGATATCCTGTGTCCTGTGCACTGTCAAGCTTAATCACTATAAGTGGCCTAATGTCTAGCATAAGGGGGCACTTTCTTCATCAAGTCAGCAGAAATATTTCTGTTTAAAAAGCTAAATTTAACAAAAATCTTTAATTTAGTTTTATGACATCACAGATTTCCATAAAGAGTCTGAGATGCCAGGAGCTTGGGCAATAAAATGCCTGAGCTCCAGACGATGCAAAAATGAGGGAGAGGTGGATGTGGCAGCGGTCACTGAGACCTGGGCCACCGCAGGGTATGACTGGGACTTGTACCTGGAGGGTTACACCATGTTCAGGAAGGATGGGGGGGAGGGAAGGGGAGGAGGGATAGCAATAATAGTCAAAACCTGCATTGGCATAGGATAACAAAGGGGGGCAAGAGAGTAAAAATAGGAGCAGTGTATGGACCACTCACGCTGGCGGAGGACCTGGAGGAGAGTCTGGTAGCAGATGTGGGGAGACACTGCAGTTTGGGCAGGGGAAGGGTGGTGGTGTTGGGGGACTTAAACATGCCAGGAACAGACTGGGAGACTATGACATCTTCAGTGGCCAGGGAACAGAGGTTGTTGGATGTCTTTCAGGATGCGTTCCTAACTTAGCAGGTGGGGGAACTGACCAGGGAGGTGCAGATACTGGATTTGGTCCTGGCAGACAGTGACCAGATTGGGGGCCTGGAGGTAAAGGACCTGTTGGTGGGGAGCGACCATGCCACGGTCTGGTTCTGCCTGGACCTAGCAGGGGTAGAAGGCTGCACAAAGATGGAGGTAACTGACATCCGGGGCGGATTTCAAGGAAATGGGAAGGATCCTTAAGAAGCATTTGGATGGGATTGGGCCAGACATGGACGCTGACAGTAGGTGGGAAATCATCAGGAGGGGGGTGCAGGATGCTACCAGCACCTGTACAAGAGTAAGATGAAAATGCGGTAGGGCCCGTAAACCCTGCTGGTGGACCAGGGTGGTTCAGGAGGTGGTGAGGGGCAAGAAGACAGTTTATAGGCATTTCAAGTGCTCAAGGAGTGAAAGGGATTGAGGGGAGAATGAGCTGATGGCCAGAAGGGCCACTAGGGTGGTGAGGGCGGCTAAGGCAAGGAAGGAGCAGAACCTGGTCTGGGAAATTAGGAGAGGGAACAAGGGGTTCTTTAGATACATTGGGGAAAAGTGGAGGGTGAAGGGACAGATTAGCAGGATTAAAACAGGGGAGGGAAGGGCACAAGACCCGGGGGAGCAGGCTGAGGTACTAAATGAGTACTTCGACTCAGTTTTCACGAAGGAAAATTGGGGAGCTGCATCATACAAGGGGGGAGATGGTGAAACTGAGGAGGGGGACCCTTACCGATCGGCTGGTCTGGGGAGAGGGGGCCATCACTGACAGGAGGGGGGAAGGCAAAGCAGGAGGACAAGGTAGGGGAGGTGGAAATTACAGCAGAGAGAGTGAGAGAAGCCCTCAGGTCGCTTAAGACAGAGAAACCACTGGGGCCAGATAAATTACATCCCAGAGTGCTAAAGGAACTGGCGAATGTCCTGGCAAAACCCCTGGCGGAGCTTTTCAGCATCTCTCTGAGGACAGGCTAGGTGCCTCAGGACTGGAAGGTGGTGCATATACTGCCTATCCACAAGGGGGGAATCAAGGGAGGTGGCAGGGAACTACAGGCCCGTTATCCTGACATCAGTGGTGGGCAAAGTGATGGAGGGCATTGTCAAGGAGAGGCTGGGGGTGACCTGGAAAAGTCAGGGTGCCTGTACGATAGGCAGCATGGATTCATCCTGGGGAACTCATGTCAGACAAACCTTGTGGAGTTCTATGACTGGGTGACAAGTGCCTTGGACCTGGGTAGACCGGTGGACGTCCTCTTTCTTGACTTCAGTTAGGCGTTTGACTCTGTTCCTCATGGGGGCCTGTTGGATAAGCTGGGAGAAATGGGGGTGGGGAAACCAGATGATCAGATGTATAGGAAATTGGCTCCAGGACCAGACCCAGAGGGTCATGGTTGGCGGGATAGTCTCATCCCCAAGGAGGGTCATTGGTGGGGTCCCTCAGGGATCAGTTCTTGGGCCCTTCCTGTTCAGCACCTATGTCTCTGACATCAGGAAGAGTATCAGGTGTGAGATGAGTCTCTTTGTGGATGACTCAAAACTGGGGGCAGTGGTGGATGGGGTGGAGGGGAGGGTTGCCCTACAGAGGGATCTGGAGGCTCTGGAAAGGTGGTCTAGAAAGTGGAAGCCAAGGTTCAATGCAGGGAAATACAAAGTACTGCAGCTGGGAGTCAGAAACCCGGGCCAAGTGTACACCCTGGGGGTGGGAAATGCTACAAGTCTCAATGGCTGAAAGGGACCTGGGAGTGGTGGCGGATGTCAAGATGAACATGGCCAACAGGATGCTGGGATGCATTGCTAGGGGGATCATCTCCAGAAGGAGGGAAGTGACAGTCTCTCTGTATAACTGCTTGGTGAGGTCGCACCGTGAGTGCTGCGTGCAGTTTTGGAGGCCACACTTAAAGAGGAACATCAAACTCCTGGAGAGGGTCCAGAAGAGTGCAACCAAAATGATCTTGGGCTTGGGGGACAGGACCTATGGGTAGAGGCTTGAAAAGCTAAATATGTACACATTGGAAGAGAGAAGGGACCAGGGGGACATGATAGAGGTCAGTCACTTCACTACCGGTCTAGCATTGCTTGTAAAGCGCTTTGGATGTATGAAAAGCGCTATATAAATACAGATTCTTCTTCTTCTTCTTCTTCAGGTAAATGAAGGGGGTTAATAGGGGAGGAGCAGTCAGGGTGCTCCAAAGGAAGGAGGAGGGCAACTAGAGGGCATGGGTGGAAGCTGGGGGGGGAGATTCTGGGAGAAAGGAGGAGGTGCTACTTCACTGAGAGGGTGGTGGAGCCATGGAATGCACTGCCCAGGGGGCTGGTGGAGGCAGAGATGGTGAAGGGAGTCAAGAGGGGTGGGACAGGTACAGGGGAAGGAATCTGGAAGCAAAGTCCTGTGCAGTGAGAATATCCAGGACTGGGAAGGAAGAAACCCAAGAGAGGGAGGAGGGCAGCAAGGTCAGCTTCCAGGGTGGGGGCTGACCAAATGAGCAGACACGAAAGACCGTTAGGCCAATTCTACTGGCATTTTAGTATGTTAGAATATGATCAGGTGATGCTCTCGGCCAATTCAATCACAAGGAATTTTATACATTTTTTATGATACGAAAACAGGTTTCTCTAAATTCTAAAAAGGCACAGGTCATGTTCTATGGCCCAAAACAACAACTTTCTAATACAGTGGGTAGATTGGTCTTATCGTCTATGGATGTGAACTCTGTGCCTTGCGTGGGTGAATATAAGTGCTTATGAATAGGAGACTTAGAAATGACTCTTTCCTATTCTTTATTAAACATGCAGACATCATGTCTACTCAATTGCTCTTCAAGTTAGGTTTTAGGTACTATATATATAAAAAAAATATCAGGTGTTTTCATCTCCATGGAGATGAACAAATGCTTATCACTTCCCTTGCACATTGTACAGACCATATTTCTGGCCAAACTACACAGAGAATGCTGACAAAACTGTTTTGCCAAAATATTAAGAAGTTCATTCTTTGCTGCTATATATTGAAGATCACTGAAAGACAATAAAATAAGCTGCATTTCTGATCTATTTGCAACTGAAGTCTAGCCCTTGAACCAACTTAATGGATTTGTTATGTATGTCATCCGGATCTCGAAGATGAAGTATGCTTTCAGTACATAACAAAGTACACTTGTTTAATCTTCTAGAAATTTTAAGATACTTAAAACCAATTCCAGTGCAGTTAATCACCGGAAATATCACACTTTGCCATAACTTTTGCTACCATTGTTGCCATAACTTTGCTACTGTTGTTAGCCAAATTATTTTTAATACTAGTTTAAGAAGTTTGTTTCATGCATTTTAACCAGGTTTTCTGACATTACTAGTGGTGTGCAAAGTTGGAGAAGCAGCAAAAGCAGGAGAGCTGGTCAGGGAAGTGTTATGCTTTTTCTTTTTTCTGTTTAATTTTGATAGTGGAATTGTTTGTGCTGTGAGGGGATAAATAGATGGGGATTGAAATCAGTACTGTGAATTACAACTGGCACTGAGTGACTCTTATAACTGATTACATGGGGTGTTGTTTATATCATTATCATACATGCCAGTGTTAATGATATAAACAACACCCCATTTAATCAGTTACAACAGGACTATGTGGCGTTATGTAACCTGTTACTTGATAGGGGATGCTGTGTATGTATATCTGAAATTCTACCTGTCCTGAGAGCAACATCTACCATGACACAGAAATCAAAGCCCTAAATGAATGGCTGAGAAAGTGGTGTTTTAAGCAGGATATACCCTGTATTACCCACTGGGAATCATTTTCAGATCATTCTTCCTTGTTCTGCTGGGACGGTTTACATCTCAGTCATAGGGATAGTACACTTATGGGGAAAAGTATCACTAAAATCATAAATCATTGTTTAAACTAAAAACAATGGGGGAGAATGGGTCTATTCCCAAGTCTCTGAATACTTACCAAAATATTATTACAACTAAATGTAAATTCCTAGCTTTGAATGCAAGATCTTTAAACCAACTCAAATTAGCAGAACTCAAGCCAAATAAAACTTTAAATATAGGTGTGGTGGGAGTAACTGAAACTTGGTGGGATGCATCCTCAATTTGGTCCAGAGAAATTCCAGGTATATCATAAAAACAGATTAGATAAGCAAGGCGGTGGAGTTTGTATGTACGTACAAAATGATATCCCTTCTTTTGAAGTGTGTTCTCCCTTTCCTTTGGAAAGTATATGGGTTAAAATCTTATTGAAGGAGCAGTCCTATATAACTATCGGTAACATCTATCGACCCCCATCTGCAAATTTAGATTACACAACTGATATGTTTAAAGAAATTACACATTTTTCAGAATCTCAAGATACTGTAATATTTGGTGACTTTAACCTCCCTTATATTAACTGGGACTCATTCTCAGGACAGTCCTATGCCAAGAAAGGACTAACAGATGTGGTAGTTAGTACTGGATTACAACAACTTGTTCCTGAACCCACTCAAGGTCCTAATATTTTGGATCTATTATTTACTAACATAGAGCAACAAATTAGCAATTTACAAATTTGGGATCCACTTGGGACCAACAGATTAAAACTACACAAAGGAAGTTTTACTGTGCAAAAAATTATAATAAAGCAAATTTTTCTAAAATCAATGAATACTTACAAAACATAAACTGGGAATCTAATCTTCTTAATTGTACAACACAACAAGCTTGGGACTTTTTTAAAAACATTGTACATTACTTGGAAAATACCTTTATTCCATCTAAGAGGAAATTTAATAATACAGGAAAAATTCCCCCTTGGTTCAACAAGACAATTAAAAATCAGATTAAAATAAAAATGTAACTTTTTAGGAAACTTAAGAATAGTTCTGTTCCATTTAAAACTACTCTATTACATAAATACAGACTATCTGTGAAAAACTTAAAAAATTCTATTAAATTGGCAAAAAATAAGCTAGAATTTAAACTAGCTCACACAAAAGACTGTCACAAATCTCTTTTCCTATATAAATGATGTAAAAAGGTGTATCAAGGACCATTGGTCCCATTATAACCAATGGCTCTTCTCTATCTAATATAGAAACCTCAAATCTCTTTAATAAGTACTTTGTTCTGTCTTCTCTCAAAATCACCTATTAGTACATTTAAAGTTCTCCGCGTAGATTATCATAGGTTCCATCCAACTGACATTATACAGGCTAACAAAAAACAAAAAAAAAAAAAATACTAGTCTGGGTCCAGACAGTATTCGTCTATGGTTTCTGATCGAAACCTCTATAAATATTTTTATACCTTTGTCAATTATCTTCAACAAATCCTTACAAGAAAGCATTGTACCAAATGATTGGCACTCAGTAATAGTTACTCCCATATTTAAAAAAGGCAATAGAGGTTCTGTGCAAAATTATCATCCAATTAGCCTGACCTCAGTGGCTGGTAAATTAATGGAACGAGTAATGAAGTCCCTAATAGATCAAGATTGCAAAAAATTAGGAATTTGTGATTCAAATCAGCATGGGTTTACACCCAAGTATTCCTGCACCACCAGTCTGATATCTTTTTACAGTAATACAAGTACTCTACTAGATGTGGGATTCCCTACTGATGTAATTCTTTTGGACTTTAGTAGAGCTTTCGATAAAGTCTCATATGAAAAACTTATTACTAAAATGCACAATCTAGGTTTGTCACCTGATATTGTCAACTGGACTTTAAACTGGTTGACAAATCATTCTCAGAGAGTCAGAATTAATGATATCTGTCTGATTTGGGTAGTGTGACAAGTGGTGTACCACAGGGTCAGTCTTGGGACCAACATTGTTTAATCTCTTTATCAGTGATTTACAAACAGGGCCAAATAACTTCATGGTTAAATTTGCAGATGATACTAAATTGGGGGGCAAGGTTAATAATCAAGAAAATATTTCTGCATTAAAGAAGGATTTGGAAAAATTAACACTTTGGGAAAATAAAATCATATGCAGTTTAATCAAGACAAATGTTTAGTAGTGCATTTTGGTGTAAATAATCCAAAAACGATATATAAACGGACTACCTCTTCACTCATCAAATTGTGAAAAAGATTTAGGGATATATGTTAATAATAAACTTACATCAAATGATCACTGTGTTAGAACTGCTTGCATGACCAACAGATTTTTGAGGCAAATATAACATACTTTTGTTAATCACACTGAACAATGCCTTATTCCATTGTATAGGGCATACATTAGACCGTATCTAGACTATGGCTCCCCATTCTGGAATCCAAACCAAAAAAAAGACATAGCAATTCTTGAACAGGTTCAAAGGAGAGTAACTAGAATGATTCCAAGATTAACAAACTTGGATTATCATAACAGATTAAAAGCTACTGGTCTCTTCTCTTTTCAAACTAGAAGATTAAGAGGTGATATGCTTATGGTTTTTAATTTAATAAATTCACCAGATCTAATAGAAAAATGTGGTCTAACACTCTCCAAAAGGAGACATGTTCCGAGACTGCTAAATAAACAGCTTGAAGTAAAAACTTATAAAACCAGCAAAAGGGGAAACTGTTTTCCAATAAGAGCATCCATTGTATGGAACACCTTGCCACAAGAATTGGTAGAGGCAATTGGTGCCACTGTCTTTAAAAACAAATTAGACGTTTGGTTGAGGGATAATAGATAAATAAAGTCCCACATAGTGTGGGGAACAGTCTCGATGGGCTCTGGCCTTCTTCTGTTCTTTCATACCAAGTAAAGTAAATTCTGGGCTGTGATATTTAATGTGTGCCGTTTGAATTTTTGGAGCTGTTACTGGTGAAATTCACTCAGATGTGGAGCTCAGACAGGAAGCTACAGTTTGGCCTTGTACCTTTGTGTGGAAATTGAGAGGGCTTGGTGTGGAAAGAGTCAGGGCTGATTGACTCTCAAGAGAGGGGCCCAAACCCTACCCTCCCCATCCCTCCCACCCCAGAATACTGCATATTTATGGAGAGGAGCTATCCTAAGAATGGTGGACAGGACTGCCAGGTGTAGCCCATTTCAGTCCCTGGCCAGAAGTATGAAAGCCACAGGGTGTGGAAACACATAGCTTTTAAACAGGGAAAATCCCACCCTTGGGCCTAAACCAAAAGCTTTACACAGGGAAAAGGAGAATATGAGGGGGACCACATTGGAGGGGTAAATGGAGCAGGGTGAGGGCAGATCCAGGGCAGGATCCCAATGCTTCAAGGTTTGGGGGTGTCTTTAGGAGGGTGGTAGGGTGTACTGGTTGTGGGTCAGCCATGGTACTGAATATAGCTTCGAAAATGGGGGGATATATGGTATGTAGGCAGATTGCACAGCTAAGGGTGGAGGTGGGATGGCTGAGATGGACACTAAGCTGAGAAAAGGAGAGGAGTAGATGAGGGACATGAGGGGTTCTGCCAAAGGAGCTATAGCAGGAGGTGGGGGGACAAGGCACAGTCAAAAGGGGAGCTGCAGGGGTACAAGGAGCAAACTCAGCCACCAGAAGGGGAAGATGGGATGGGGACTAGAGGAAAGTTGGGGATGACAAATACAAGGGTAGGGGGTAGGGGAAAGCACTGGAGGAGATACAGGAATCTTGGATAAGGGCAGCAATGTGCACAAGAGAAACCTGGGGAAATGGCAGGTGATACAGTGTAAAGGTACAAAGCCTGCACAGAGGACAAGGGAGGAGGAAGCAAGGGGAGGACTCTCCACCAGAGGAGTACAGGCAGTGGGCTTAGAACAGAAGAATCGAGTTGTCTCACTAGATGTGCTAAATGGGGGGATCAGAAAAAAGCAGCTGAAGGGCACACAGTGGAAGAAGGAGATGCAAACATGAAGGAAGGTGCACAATAATGGGAAAGGGGGGAGGCCCTATCAGGTAAGATCAACAGGCAAGCCCAGAAGGGGGGAGCAGCATGCTTGAGTTCAGAGGAGCAAAAGCTGGAAGAGGGAGGAAGGTCTCCAAGGAAAATCAACAGGGAACAGGCAGGGACAGATAAACAGGGAGGGGAAAAGTTAGAAAATGGAGGGGCAGAGATGGGCAGCCTGACAGATAGAGCCTGAGGAGGGTGCAAAGCTGGAGAGGTGCACAGCAAAGAAGCTGGAGGAGTACAGAGTGAGGAAAGTGCTTCAGGAAGCAACATTGGTATTGATAATAAGGCAGAAAATAGGTTGCAGGGGGTTGGGGGAAGGATGGTACAGAGATGCGATCAGAAGGAGATGGAGAGCAGGGTCCTACTGGTTGGGGATTGCATAGTAAAAGGGATTAGGTCGGGGAGAAGGGGAGACAAAAACAGCGCAGTGTGGGTGGAGTGTCTGTCGGGCATGACAGCAGTGAAGGTCATTCATTATATCCCCTCAAGGGGGAGGCAGCAGGATGACAAAACACAGCTGCTATTTCACCTGGATATGAATGACCTAGCAGGAAGCAGCCTGATGGAGGTGCAGGCTAGATTCAGAGCTCTAGTTAGATACTGTAGCAGTCTGGGGTTTAAATCACTGGTGTTCTCAGAGGTGTTACCAGTACCGAGGGCAAACACTGATAGGAAGTTGAGAATTAGGGAGTTCAACGCGAGGCGGGTGGGGTGAGCAAATGGGATATGGCTTGGTAGAGGACTGGGGATCTACATGGGAGGATGAGAGCCTATTGCACCAGACAGACTGCACCAGAATAGGGAGGGAGTAGCAGTACTGAAATGCAAGCTAGGAGAATACATAGTGGACAACTACAATTTAAATTAGGTTAGGGGGGTTGTGGGGACAAATCTACTCCACAAGGAGAAAAGCTTGGGGGGGGCTACCAGCACCCCCCAGGATAGTACTACATTGCTGGGCAAGAGGGTGATAGATGCAAGGGGAAACAAAGAGGGAGACTGGTAGAAGGGATTGTCAGCAAATGCTAGGTGTTTACAAAATAAGATGGTGGACCTGGAGGCCATCATGAGGGATGAGAGATTAGATTTATTCACAATACGTGAGACCTGGTGGAGAGACCATCACATCTGGGAAACAAAAACATTCCAGGTTATTGAATGTTCAGAAGGGACAGGAGAGGAAAGAAGGGGGGAGGGGTTGCTTTATATGTCAGGGAAGGCATCAGTGTTACTGAAGGGCAGAAGGAGGAGGAAGGGGAGACTGAGCTGTTGTGGGTAACACTTGGTAGGAAGTTGGGTGAATCCCTGAGCTGGGGTGGTATACAGGTCACCTGAGCAAGGAGAGGAAGATGAGAGACGGCTAACTCAGGCAATTACAAGGCTGTGAAAGAAAGGTGAACTGCTACTGGTGGGTGATCTGAACCTCCTAGATGTTGACTGGGAAATCCCAGATGCAGCATCGGTAAGGTGCAGGGAGGTATTAGCCGAGCGTCAGGGGGTATTTCTTCAACAGCTGGTCAGGGAGCCAACCAGGAGAAGCAACTTGTTGGACGTGATCCTGACTTATGGGGAGAGTGTGGAGGAGGTGTGGGTGGGAAAACCATTGGGCACCAGCGACCACAGCGCTGTATGGTTCAGGGTCAGGACAGGGAAGGAGACAAGTAAGACTAATGTGACAGTCATGGACTTCAGACACACAGACTTTTTTGTTTATTCTATTTTTCCTCCCCTGTGCTCGCTGGTCCCCACTCCTTCAGGCTCCGCAAGTTCCTCCCAGCCTCACTGTCCTTACCCAGCCCTCCCCTGGTTCCTCGTATTGCAGCCGATCCGTGGGATATTCCAGCATATCCTTTCACTGGGCAGGTCCCCCTCCTCTGAGGGGGAAGGCACCGAGGGGAGAGGAATGGCTCCAGCACACACTTCTAGGGCCTGGGGATGCTGCCGAGGAGAAGGAGGCCCCGGGAAGGCACTGGAGGCACTCAGGGAATGGAGAGCCATCATCCAGCGGCCAGCGAGCAATATTTTCCTTGTTTCCTTGAGGTGCTTGATGTCCGGACGTCAAGGCAAAAGCCAATGTCTGCCACGCACCACCCAACAATGACCCCGACAGGTTGCCCTACCCCTGGCCTCCACCAGCGGTTGCCCAACACCAGGTCACAGCCCTTCCTCCCTCCCTTGAGACAATGAGCAGTTGTGGGATGCTCAAGTTGTCTCCCCCCGGCCGGCTCTCCAGCACCCCAAGCTCGTTCCCGAACCCGGGTCGCTGGTGTCGCAAGCTGAAATCCAACCGCTGGACACACAGACTTTCATAACATGAGAAAGATAGTCTGGGAAAAAATGGAAGATTCGGAGAAGATGGGGCAGTGGAGGAACTCTGGGAAGCTATCAAGGGAGGTGTTCAGAAAGCAGCAGAAATGTGCATAAAAATGGGTCAGGAAGAGCAAGTGGGAGAGGAGACCACTCAGGTTCACTAGGGAGGTGGCAGAGGCAGTCAGGAAAAGGAGGAGGGACTTCAGAAAACTTAAGATGACACTTAGAGAGGAGAATAGGGAGGAGTATAGGGAGAAGAAGAGTCTGGCAGGGAGGGAGATCAGAATGGCAAAAGCAGCCACTGAGGAGAAAATAGCCAAAAGGGCCAGAAAGGGGGATAAAGCATTTTTTAGATATGAGAGAGAGGAAAAGAGCAGGGCAGGGGATTGCAAGACTAAGTGGGGGAGGAGGAATAAACTTGGAGCAGGAGTACGAAAAGGCAGAGGCACTAAATGAGTATTTTAGCTTGGTGTTCATGGAGGAGGTGGAAGACAGGGGTTCAGTACTAGCACCTAAGGGGAAGGAGGGCAAATGGGTGGATCAGAGCCCATTCACTGTGAATAGGGTCAGGGCTGAGCTGGATAGATTAAGGGTGGACAAGGCAATGGAGCCTGATGGGTTGCACCCCAGAGTGATCAAGGAATTGAGGGAGGAGCTGGTTGCACCCTCAACAAGGCTCTTCAACATGTCCCTGGATACGAGGTGGGTGCCGGAGGACTGGAGGAGGGCTGACGTAGTGCCCTTGCACAAGGGAGGTAGCAGGGAGCAGAAGGAGAACTGCCGCCCCAGTCAGCCTCATGTCTGTGGTGGGGAAAGTAATGGAGGCATTAATCAAGGAGAGGGTGGTGAATTACCTGGAGGAGTGTGACTTGCAGGACAGAAGACAGCATGGCTTCACCAAGGGGAAATCATGCTAGATCAACCTAATTGAGTTCTTTGATTGGGTGACTCAGGTAATCGACCAGGGAGGGGAGGTGGACGTGGCCTATCTGGACTTCAGCAAGGCCTTCGACACCATCCCTCATAGGAGGTTGGCAAGCAAGATGGAAAGCATTGGGTTGCAAGGGAAAATAGCAGGCTGGGTGGAGGCCAGGCTAGTAGGGAGAACTCAGGGAGTAGTGCTTAACAGGGTGCACTCCAAGATGGCAAGGGTGAGGAGTGGAGTGGAGTGCCATTGGGGTCAGTTTTGGGTCTGCTTTTCTTGAACATCTTCATCAGTGATATTGTGGAGGGTTTGAGAGGGAGAGTGTGCCTATTTGCCAATGATACAAAAATCTGCAATAGGATGGACACCCCGGAGGGGGTGGAAGACATGAGGAGGGAACTCAAGACGCTTGAGGAGTGGGCCAGGAAATGGCAGTTGAGGTTTAATGCCAAGAAGTGCGCTGTGATGCACATGGGGAGGGAAAACACGAAAGTGGGGGTAGACACATTGGGGAGGTGAGGAAATCAAAGAATTGGAACAGGAAAGGGATCTGGGATCATAGTCTCCTCAAACCTTAAGGTAGGTTTCCATTGTAGTAGGGCAGCAGGAAGGGCCAATGGAATGCTGGCATGCATCGGCAGGGGCATTACTAGCAGAAGGATGGAGGATATAATGCCCCTCTACAAAGCCATGGTGAGGCCGTAGTTAGAGTACAGGGTTCAGTTCTGGAGACCACACCACTGCAAGGATATAGATGCACTGGAGAGGGTTCAGAGAAGGGCAACAAAGATGGTGCGGGATATGCAGGGGAAGACATACGAGCAGAGGTGTAAGGAGCTGAATCTGTAATGCTGGAATCAAGGAGGGAAAGGGGGACATGATTGAAACCTTTAAATATGTAAAGGGGCTCAATAAAGTAGGTGATGGAGGTCTGCTGAGGAGGAAGGAGGGAGCCAGAATTAGAGGGCACAGCCTCAGATTGCAAGGAAATAGGTTCAGGGGCAATGTGAGAGGCCACTTCTTCACAAAGAGGATGGTGGAGCCCTGAAACAGACTGCCAGATGGAGTGGTGGAGGGGCTGAGATGGTGGATGAACTTAAGAGAGCTTGTTAAAGGCATATGGGTCTGAGTATTTGGGGGAAGGGGGAGGGAAGGTGGGGAATGTGTGGAAGGAGGTATGTGAAAGGGGAGGGTTGGGCAGACCAGATGGGCTGGTAGGGTCCTTTTCTGCCATCAAATTTCTATGATTCTATGATAATCTACATTGCAAAGTGCCAATTTGCTGTATGGGAATAACTTTGTGAATTGTAAATGTTATAAATTGCCAGTGAAGTGGGGCCCACAGGCAAAGATCACTATGTAATCTGAGATTGAAGGCCACATGGTTTTGTACTGAAATGAGCTGTATGCTATGTGGAGGCTAAGTTGAGTGCAGTCTTCTGAAGTGAGAGTTGAAGAGACATTTGTCCCTGCTTGGCTGAGAAAAAAACAAACTTTAAAATCAATAATGAATATTTTAAAACCATCATCCTTGACAAAAACATCTAGACGGCCTTGTGCAGATAGACTAGCATTGTTTGTTTCTGGTTTTGCTGATTTATATACAGTAGTTTAAAGTAGTGGTTTGGTTTTGTCTGGTGAAGCACTGTTGAGTGGGGGTTGGAGGTGTTTCTGCTAGCTAGGCATCCCATAAAGATCAGTGATTGTGTTTTTTTTTTGTTAGTTTTTTTTTTTGTTTTATTTTTGTTTTTCGTTTTTGTTGTTACTGTGAGCATTAGTATGTGTGCAGAATATATCTCATAGCTGTTTTCCTCAGTCTTTCTTGTTAAAGATCATGTGCAAAGAAGTTCAGTCTACTTCAGTTTTGTGTCTTACCTCGATGTGTTTTCCTCAGTACTGCATTTTCATTCTTGTAAAATTGTTGCCCAATAGCATTTTATTCTAGTAATCTAAAGTTTAAAATCACGACTGCCACAATGCCACGCTACTGTTCATTTCAGTTTGGACTTCCATGATGTCCTCCATTCGAGCAGTGCAATGATGTCATTAGGTGTTTCTCCAGGCAGCACTCAGCATCACGCTATTGATTTTCGCGGCATTTCAAAAAGTTTAAACTTGTTTTGTGGACATTGCCACGATAATTAAACAGTGACCACAATGTCGTCTGACGAGGAGACATTAGAGATTGATGCTTTATCCTGTAGGGCTTCTGTTATTATTGAGCCCCATTGCTTTGAGCCCCTTGCTTCTCAGTCGGCTCATTTCGAAACAGCTGCTGAGCACACTGTTGACAGCTCAGACAGCGCTGATGAGTATGATGGTTCCTCTATGTCAGTGGATGACTGGTAAAGTCAAATGTCTGTTTGTTTGGTCATGATTTTTCTTTTAATCCTGGTCTCTATCCTTTCATATGTTTTGCTGTGCCTGTAACAGCGATCTGTCCACGAGTGTGTTGCTGGTGGTGATGGGGGGGGGTGCAGGTTTTGAAAATGGACCTTGGGACACTTGTAAAATCAGTCTCAATGGTGTCAAGTAAGGTTCAAATGAAAGAAATGAAAATGAATGCACCATGATTATCATTCGGGATGATCTAAAGGTGTACATAGAAATAGAAACATAGAAGTTGATGGTAGATAAGGACCGCAAGGCCCATCCAGTCTGCCCATTTCTTTTTCTACCTTATGAATGTGCCATTGGCCTTTGCTCTGTCAATGGCCTATCTATTCATACTCATCTGTATTGCTTCCTTGTGCCTATCCATGCCTGTTTGAAGCACTGCGCTGTATTCATATCCATTACTTCATGAGGTAGGCCATTCCATGCATCCACCACCCTTTCTGTGAAAAATAACTTCCTCACTTTATCCCTTAATTGGCCTCCCTCTAATCTCATGCTGTGTCCTCTTGTCCTGTTATTTTTCTTATATTGAAACATGTTAGACTCTTTCACCTTGTTAATGTCCTTAAGGTGTTTGAATGTTTCAATCATTATCACCTCTCTCCCTCCTTTGCAGAGTCTAGGGTATACATATTGAGCTCAGTTATTCTGTCCTCATGTTTTCTGATGCAGTCCCTGCACCATTTTGGTTGCCCTTCTCTGGACTGCCTCAGTTTGATTAATTAATGTCCTTGTGAAGGTGTGACCTCCAGTACAGGTAAACTGCACAGATGTTGTTCAAGTCTAGTGGCATGCAGGGGTGCACAGGCATTGCAGGCAGAAGGTGTGAGGCTGTGATGCAATTGTATAGAACACTGTGAATGCATCATCTTTAGTACTGCAGGGTGACATGATAGAAAGAAGTATATAAACAAGGGGCAGGTGTGTTATCTCTTCCAGTACTGGATTGACCAGAAGAACAAGGGTGCATAATAAGAAATCAGAGGTGGCAATTGCAGGCTAAGTTCAGTAAGTTTTATTTACAGAGAGGGTGATGGATGCATGGAATAGCCAGTCACATCAGGGTGGTGGGTGTGAGCACATGGCAGGATTTCTACTTGACTGATAAGGTTACATTATAGCTGTTGAGGAGATGGAGGAGGCCATTGACCCGGTATGTTCATAGGGTGCACACAAGTTTAGGTTTACAGGTAGACTGTGCAAGAACAATGGTGCACAGTTTGGAGATAGAGAGTGGATGGCATAGGGCAAAGTGATGAAGTATTTTTTCAAATACAGGGTTTTGTATGCATGGAATGGTCTCTCTAAGGAGGTTGTGTGGTGAAATACAGTGGGGGAACTCAACAATGAATGTTACAGAGACAAGGTAAGGCAGCTAGGATGGTCACCAGGGTCTTGTGCATAGATTGGCAAAGGGGATTAGAAGGGGTGAAAAGGGTTCTTCTGGTATATGAGGGAAATGAGGAAAGGGAATTGGCAGATTACTCACCTTAAGATACTGGATGGGTGGAGGATGTGGGGGAGAAGGTGGAGTTAACAAATAATTTTTTTTCCCTTGGTCTTTAGTGAAGAGGATGTGTGTGTGTGGCATGGCTAGTAGTGGGTTTAATGGTACCGGCAGATGGAGTTGATGAAATTGATGTTAAAATACCCATACTGAGGGTGTGGGAAGCCCTCAAGGCCCTAAGAGGGGATAAAGCACAGGGCCCAGATGGGATCCATCCTAGCATGCTCAAGGAGCTGGCAGAAACCATAGCTGCACCCCTGGTGAACTTTTTTAACTCCTTCCTGCAGTTGTGGTGGGTGCCTATACAGAAGTGTGGCTTGCGAGAGGAGCCGGGTAAGTATAGGCCAATTAGTCTAATGTCAGTAGTGGTCAAAGTGATGGATGTCATCCTGAAGTAGAAGATGGAGGTTGTCCTGAGAGCACAGGGTCACCTAGATGATCGCCAGCACGGCTTTGCCATAGAAGACCAATGTGGTGGAGTTCTATTAAGATGTGATGAATGCCTTTGATCAGGGCAGGTCAGTGGATGTGCTCTTTCTGGAGTTCTACAGTGCTTTGTACTCTGTGCCACATCATGGGCTACTGGGGATGCTGGAGAATATGGGGGTGGGGGTGCAGATGATGAGGTGGATAGAAAACTGGGTACGGGTATGTGTACAGATAGTGAGGTTGGGGGAGAGGAGTTATCCTCCATGTTAATCACTATCGGGGTCCCACAGGGGTCTATACTCAGCCCACTTTTGTGTAACGCCTATATCTCAGACATCATCTCCCCCCCCCACCAAGCAGGTTTACATTTAGCAGTTTAAGAAGCAAAACACTATTAGCTGTATAGAATAGACATCAGAGGGACATTTCTAGAAGGAATGCATGAAATACCTGTGCGGTAAGGAAGAGGCTAGCGAATGTGTTTTTCTTTTGTACAAATCATGTGAACAACATTGATTAATCACTGGTGAAAACTCAGAGACATGGTACTTAGAAACATAGAAACACACACTTTGATTGCAGACAAGGACCGCTTGGCCCACCCATTCTGCACATTTCCCTACGTATTGAATTACCTGTAGATCCTATTTAACCAGAAGCCTTCCCCCCCACTACAACTGTCTTATGTCATACTAACATACTAATATGCCAGCAGAGTAGGCCTAACAGTCTTTCATGTCTGCTCATTTGGTCAGCCCCCACCCTGTGAGCTGACCATGCTGCCCCCCCCATGGGCTTCTTCCTTTCTAGTCCAGGGTATTCCCCCTACATTGGACTTTGCTTCCACAACCCTTCCCCTGTAACTGTCACACTCACTCTTGAACCCCTCCACAGTCTCTGCCTCCAATAGCCCCCCGGGCAGTGCATTCCATGGTTCTACCACCCTGTCAATGAAGTAGCACCTCCTCCTTTCTCCTCTGAGTTTCCCTCCAGCTTCCACCCATGCCCTCTAGTTGCCCCCCCTCCTGTCCCTTCTCTCTTCCAATGTGTGCATATTTAGCTCCTCAAGCCTCTCCCCATAGGTCCTTTCCCCCAAGCCCCATATTATTTTGGTTGCCCACCTCTGGATCCTTTCCAGGAGTTCAATGTCCCTTTTTAAGTGTGGCCTCCAAAACTGCATACAGTACTTGAGGTGCAGCCTCACCAAGCAGTTACACATAGGGAGTATTGCTTCCCTCTTTCTGGAGGTGATCCCCCCTAGTGATGCATCCCACCATCATGTTGGCCTTGGCCGCTGCACTCCTACAAGTCTCAGAGTTGTTCATCTTGACATCCACCACCATCCCCAGGTCCCTCTCAACCATCGAGACTTGTAGCATTTCCCCCCCCGGGTGTACACTTGGCCTGGGTTTCCGACGCCCAGGTGCAGTACCCTGTATTTCCCCACATTGAACCTCGGTCCCCACTTCCTTGATCACCTCTTCAGAGTATCTAGGTCACCCTTTAGGGCCTCCCTCCCCTTCTCCCTATCCACCACCGCTCCCAGGTTTGAGTTATCCACAAAGAGACTAATTTCACTCCTTATACCCTTCCTTATGTCAGAGACATATGTGATGAACAGGAGGGGCTCAAGGACCGATCTCCTTGGAGATGATACTATCCCCCCAATCACGACCCGCTGGGTCTGCTCTGACAGCCAGTTCCCTATCCATCTGATCATCTATTTCCCCACCCTCATTTCCCACAGCTTATCCAACAGGGCTCCATGAGGAACCGAGTTAAACACCTTGCTGAAGTCAAGAAAAAGGAAGTCCACCACCCTACCTAGGTCCAGGGCACTCATCACCCAATTGCAGACCTCCACAAGGATTGTCTGACATGATTTCCCCAGGACAAAGCCATTCTGTGTATCATCCAGGCACCTCGACCTTTCCAGTACCCTCCCAGTACCCTCCATCACCTTGCCCACCACCAATGTCAGGCTGATGGGCCTGTAGTTTCCTGCCTCCTCTCTTAATTCTCCCTTGTGGATAGGCTCAAGATGCACCACCTCCCAGTACTGGGGCACCCACCCTGTCCTCAGAGAGATGCTGAAAAGCTCTGCCAGGGGTTTTGCCAGGACATCCACCAGTTCCATCAGTACCCTGGGATGTAATTTATCTGGCTCTGGTGCTTTCTCTGTCCTAAGGGGCCTGAGGGCTTCCCTCACTCTCTCTATTGTGATTTTCACCTCCCTTCCTCAGCCCTCTGTTTTGTCTCGCCCCCCCTGCCAGTGATGGCTCCTCCCTCTCCCCAGACCTGCCGATCAGTAAGGGTCTCTTCTCTTCCTCAGTTTCACCATTTACTACCATGCATGGTGTAGGCCCTTCCATTTTCCTTGGTAAAAACTGAGGCAAAGTACTCATTTAGTACCTGGGCCTGCTCTCCCAGGTCTTGTGCCCATCACTCCCCTGTTCTAATCCTGCTAATCTGCCCCTTCACCCTCCTTTTTTCCCCAGTGTATCTAAAGAACCCCTTGTTCCCACTCCTGATTTCCCTGGCCAGGATCTGCTCCTTCCTTGCCTTAGCTGACCTCACCACACTAGTAGCCCTTCTGGCCATCAGCTCATACTCCCCCATCCCTTTCGCTCCTTGAGTGCTTGAAATGCCTATAGGCAGCCTTCTTTTCCCTCACCACCTCCTGAACCTCCCTGGTCCACCAACAGGGTTTTTGGGCCTTACCACATTTGCATCTCACTCTTGCACAGTTCCTGGTAGCCTCCTGCCTCCCCCTCCTTATGATTTCCCACCTACTGTCAGCATCCCTGTCTAGCCTTATACCGTCCAAATGTTCCTTAATGATCCTTCCCATTTCCTTGAAATCTGCCCCACTGAAGTCAGTTACCTCCATCTTTGTGCAACCTTCCTCCCCTCCTATGTCCAGGCAGAACCAGACCGTAGCAAGGTCACTCCCCGCCAATGGGTCCCTTACCTCTAGGCCCCCAATCGGGTCACTGTCCACCAGGACCATGTCCAGTATTCATGCCTCCCTAGTCAGCTCCCCCACCTGTTGGGTTAGGAATGCATCCTGGAAGACAACCAGCAACCTCTGCTCCCAGGCCATAGTCCCCCAGTCCATTCCTGTCATGTTTACATCACCCATCACCACCACCCTTCCCTTACCCAGTCTACAATGTCTCCTAACATCTGCCACCAGACTCTCCTCCAGTTCCTCTGCCAGCACAGTGGATCTGTACACCACTCCTATTTTTACTTTCTTGCCCCCCCCTTTGTTAACACGGTGACCCAAATCACCTCCACGGTCCCCTCTGCTTCCTCTACCCCTCCTGTATCAATGCCGTTTTTCACTATCATTGCCACCCCCCCCTTCCCTTCTCCCTGTCCCTCCTGAGCATAGTATAGCCCTCCAGGTTCAGGTCCCAGTCATGCCCTGGGGCGGCCCAGATCTCAGTGACAGCTGCCACATCCACCTCCCCCTCAGCTAGCATTGCCTAGAGCTCAGGCATCTTATTACCCAAGACCCTGGTATTTAGTAGGACCACCCTCCACCTCTTCCCTACCCTCCTATTTCCACTGCTCATGTTCCCATGGGACCACAGTCTCCCCCCAGCCTGCACCCTACTATTTGGCCTTTTCCTGTATTCCTCCACCTCCCTAGTGGGTTGGAGACAGAGTCCCTCTTTTATTGGACCCCCCCAACAGCCTCTTCTCCCATCCATCCCCCTTTCACAAGTTTAAACCCCACCTTTCACCAACAAACCCCTCTATTTTTAGCTTAAGGATTTCCCTCCCCTCCAAATTGAGATGAAGCCTGTCCCTAGCATACAGTCCCTTATCCTCCCAGGTCTTCCCCCAATCCCCCATCAACCCATAACCGCTGGCCTAACACCACTCCCTGAGCCGCTGATTAACCTCCTTAATTTTCTTCTTGTTCTCCCCACTAGCTCTCAGTACCATCAGTATTTCCAATAAGGAAATCTAGCATCCTATGGAATGGCAAACCCTGGCTAGCTTCCGAAACCTTGCCTGTATCTCCAGTTCACTATTTCCCTGAACGCCATTGATACCCAAGTGGACCAGTATGTCCAGGGAACCTCCACAATCCTTTGCCAGTGGATATACCTCATGCTTGGATTTGTGCACCATCAGTCCAGGGAAGCATTTTGTTCTAACTGGGCAGGCTTCCCCCTCTCTACCCCATTTGATACCCCTGATCATGGAATCACCCAACAGGAGCACTCTAACCACCCCCTTGCCTCCATTCCCCACCCCCGAGTTTCCCCCCCTCCATGTCCCTCCTCGTTCTTTCTTCCAGCCCCTCCCAGCCGGCTCGGTCCTCCTTCTATCTGGGTGCCGCCTGCCGGCCTCCCCTTACTGACCGTGCACACCCCCTCCCCTCCGATCCTGTGACTCCCCTCCTCCTGAGTATCCTTCTTTGCACAGCCCCCCTGTCCCTGCTTGTGACTGGTCCTTCCACCCCATCTGCTGCCCTAGCCTGGTTTGCCTCCCTTCTGTCCCATCTACGTTCAGCCCCTCCTTGCATGTCATGCCCTCCTGACCCAAACCTTCAGCTCCATTAACTGCATCTTCCTTGTATGTCTGGTCCTTCTCCTTGCCCTTTCCTCCCGTCTGGTCCTTCTCCTTGCTCTCTCCTACCAGTCCCCCCTCCTCTTCAGCCTGCTCTGATCCCCCTGCTCCCCGTTTTCCTGCATTCCATGCTCTGCCTATTTTTCCTGATTTCCAGCCCCCGCCTTCTGTCCCCCACTCCCTTTCCTTCCCTAACCACCCACGTCATGGCTGCATCACCCCCCCCCAGCACTCCCCTCCTCCTCAAGCAGACGTAGAGGGTTGAAATATTGCCAGGTATGTGATGTTATACATCAGTACGATTTGAATACTTTTCCCTTCTTCATATGTTATGCAGGTGCAGTTGTGGGAACTGCAGTGCCATGCCGACCACAGTAGAAAATCGATGCTGTTGATATTATTGTGCAGTTTCTGAAAAATCTGAACCCACGGATGATATTCGCTGCATCATTGATATTCAACCATTCAAGAATATGTGTCTTGATGAAGATGTACTTATGTCATGCCTCCGCGAACACATTGAAATCAATGGACCTGTCGGTACAACAAATCTACCAATGAGTTAGTATCAACTGTTACGTACATAACGGCTCTGTATAACTCATTTTTTTCCCTTTTGAGGACAATACTACAACTTTAATAAGTTTTTCTTTTTTTTTTTTCAATTCAAATTTTATTAAAAGTTTTACAATAATACAGGAGGCAGAAACAATAACAATGGGAAAACGTTATTACAGCATGAAGTATGTTCTGCCCCCTCCCACCCCCTCATCCCCTCTCCCACCCAGTACAACAGCATCACCAAGAAACATCCCAGTCATTTAAATAAGAAATGTTATTATTATCACCACCAATAGTAATTAGAGTGTGTAAGGGATCCCAGACTCGCATATACTTCCGTTGTCTATTATAGAGGCCCGCAATGGCTTTCTATGTTCTGAGATTAGCTAAAATGTCATGAAGCCATTCTTGATAAGATGGACAAATATTATCCTTCCAATGTCTGAGTACGACTTTTTTAACAGACAAAGCTATCATGGAACTATGAATACATTTTTCAACTTTATCTTATTTGTCTTTCTCCTTTGTGTAACATTCTGTTATACCCCTTCTATCCGGCGACCATTGCATCTGTTGGATGGACCCTGTTTACCTTGCCTCCACTGCACATTTGAACCATTTCCCCGGCTGTGGAATGTGATGCTGTGTCACCCCTCTCCCACGGGCATATTACTGGATGAGGCGATGATCATTGAAAGTCAAACCTTGTTTTCACCTACCATTTGCTGTGTGCGATTGGTCATGGTGATCCCAGCATCACACCCTTGGCTCTGGTTCTTTTCTGCTTTTCTGTACCCTCCACACCAAACCCCACTGATGCAGGATGTGCAATGACGTGTAGCGCATGGTGTGAATTCTACCGTCCTCGTACACAGGATGGCTGCCTGACATTATCCCCTCATATGGTCCACTGACTGCATTGCACCCAGTGTACCAGTCTATTGGATACCAGTCTACTGGGCAATCAATCCTCTCATTTCTGAATGTCAACAGGCTCCCTGGTCTCTGTTCCCAACATTGGTCGCCATGGTGGTGTGATGTAATGGGGATGCCTCAGCCATCAGCTCCAATGGTACAGATACTTTATCTGTTTTAGCATGGACAGTGTAATATGTCATTCAATAGCAGAACAGATGTCACATAACTTTGCAAAATCAGTGGGTAAAGGGGGCAAAACCTTTTACAGGTACATAAGTGAAAAAAGAAAGACAAAGGGAGGGATAGTGAGACTGAAGGGGGAGGATGGGAGCCCCGTGGAGGATGACAACAATAAAGCTGACATATTGAACAGGTATTTCTGCTCAGTCTTTACTAAGGAAGAGGGGGGTAATGGGTCTGAAGGGAGTACAAGGGGTGAGAATGGTGCAGAAATGGACACAAGTCCCTTTACACGAGAAAGGGTCCTGAAGGAACTGGAAGTAATAAGAGCTTGATGAAGCAATGGGCCAGGTGGGTGCACCCAGGTCCTTAAAGAACTAAGAGAGGTGGCTGAACCTCTGGCTATCCTGTTCAGCCAATCACTGGAAACAGGAGGTACCCAAAGACTGGAGGACAGCAGATGTAGTCCCTTGTACAAAAGTGGGAACAAAGAGGAAGCAGGGAACTACAGACCAGTCATCCTCACCTCAGTAGTGGGAAAGATCATGGAAGCACTACTGAAGGAGATTGGTGGAACATCTGGTTGTCAATGGACTACAGGACCCAAGGCAGCATGGTTTCACCAGGGGAGGTCATGTCAGACCAACCTCTTTGAATTTTTTGACTGGGTGACTAGGGAGGTGGATCAGGGGAGGGCAGTGGACATGGCCTATCTGGACTTCAGCAAGGCCTTTGACACTGTGCCACATAGAAGACTATTACACAAACTGGGGAATGTGGGTGTGGGCAGTACAGTAGTGTGGTGGGTAGGTAACTGGCTGGGTGGCAGGACACAGAGGGTGGTGGTAAATGGCTGTCACTCCACAGAGGGAAGAGTAACCAGTGGGGTACCACAGGGATCAGTGCTGGGACCGGTCCTATTCAACATCTTCATCAGTGACATTGCACAGGATCTAGAAGGCAGAATTTCACTGTTCGCTGATGACACAAAGCTCTGTAACAGAGTAGACACACCAGAGGGTGTAGACAGAATGAGAAGGACCTGCAGAAACTTGAAGAATGGTCAAGGGTTTGGCAGTTGAAATTCAATGCAAAGAAGTGCAAGATAATGCATATGGGGCACAAAACCTAGCACAATATATCAGTTGGGGGTGAGGATATAGCATGCACCAAGCAGGAAAGGATCTTGGGTTGTCATCTCTGATGACCTCCAAGGTAGAAACAGCACGTGACAAGGCATCAGGTAAAGCAAATAGGATGCTGGGATGTATAGGCAGGGGCATCACCAGCAGGAAAAGGAGGTCATAATTCGCCATACAAGACACTAGTGAGGCCCACCTGGAGTACAGTGTACAGTTCTGGAGACCATACCTACATAAGGACATAGACAGGGTAGAGAAGGTTCAGAGGAGGGCAACAAAGATGGTGCATGGGTTGCATCAGAAGTCCTATGAAGACAGGTTGAAGGAACTGAACATGTACTCCCTGGAGGAGAGGAGGGAGAGAGGGGATATGATAGAGACATACAAGTATCTTACAGGGAGGAACAGGGTGCAGGAAAACACTATTTTTAAGCGAAAAAGATGTTTCAGGACTAGAGGCATGGGATGAAGTTGGAGGAGGGACGATTCAGAGGAAACATGAGAAAGAATTTCTTCACAGAACAGGTGGTGGACAAGTGGAACACCCTGCCAGAGGAAGTGGTGGGGCTGAAACAATCACGGATTTAAGAATGCATGGGATAGACATAAAGGAATTCTAGATGGCAGGGGTAAGGGGAAACAGACTTCTAGGAAAACATACTGAACTTACAAGCTCAAATGGGCAGACTAGGTGGGCCATAGGCCCTTATCTGCCGACACTGTCTATGTATCTATGTATCTATGCTATCCCACTTTATCTTGTGAGCAGTACATGTAGGTGACTGTAGAAAATGGGTCCACAGTCAAAGTTATGGTGATGGTCATACGCCAATATTGTCAATCTATTTTCTCCACTTATCACTGTTTATAAGCAGTTTATAAAGTGGGTAGGCTAAACTAGCCAATCAGAGACCTACCTTAACATGCATGAAACATGTTCCATGCATGAGTAAAAAAAATGGACAGCAGTGAAGAGGCAAAAATCACTGTTCTTCAGAATGTTGCCATTTTAAAATGCAGCCATTCTTGTTTCCTCTCTAACATCCACTGTAGCAGACCATTACTGGTACAACAGAAACATCACACCACTATTCAGTGTGCTGTGCCACATATTACATTATGTTTTGTCACAAACCAAAACATCACTTTCCAATTCGTTGGTGGGGTTGGTGTTGTACAGTGTAAAACTAGCCATCAGTTCTTCTAAAGTTACAAGAATGTACAGAATGCTAAGAATAAACAGAAGAGAAGATGCCCACCTGTTCAAAAAAGCATTCCCAAAGGCATTGAGCTTCCTAAAGGGCTTATTGTGGTCCACCATAAGCGCATTGCCACAGCTGTCTAGGAGATGGCAGCCGCCACCCCTCTGCCTATTAAATCTTTACCAAATAACACGTGGTAGAAGAGCTGTGTGGTCTGAACCTTGTGGCCCAAACTGGGTTGCGCTCCTGCTGCTGACAGTGGTGGTGGCACGGGAGTTGAAGAAGTAGTCATGGTCGAATGTCTCTCTCCCGGATATCCGTCGTTCATCGAGACACACCGTCGCAACATTCTGTGACTGGCATTGCCAAATGGTCATTGAGCATGAGGGCAGATGGGGGGGGCATCACAATTAGTGTAACCACCCCATGTCGCTGCCCACATTAATCTCTGGCTATAAATCACAAGTGGAATGTCATGGGTTTTTTAACAGTATCTCTCTCTCCCCCCTTTGGAAGAACCTGGAGTTTCATTCCACTCACTCAATAAATGTGGGGGGGACTCTGGTATCACAAACAGCACTACTGATGCTACAAAAAGATAAACTTTGTATGGCACTAACACTATGACGTCATTCTGTATTAGGCGGAATGACTATTTTATCATAAATTTGAACATGCAGATCTGTTTTTCCACACATTAACATGGATTCTTCTGGCTGTAAAAAGTAAAAACAGAAAGTAGACCATTTTATAAGCTCAAAAAGACATTCCAGGGTGAGCATGGAACATATTTTAATGCACGGCCAGGGGTTAAAGATATTTGGCCAATGCCTCGTGCCTTATTACGCCCCTAGTCATGCGGTAAAATATGTTCCATGCACACCCTGGAGTGTGTTATTGCTTATGTAATCCACATAAGCGTAGCATTTTCTTTATCCTACATTTGTATGTCTGAAGCTAAAGACTGCCTTCTGTTAGTTGCAATGCCATATTGATTTTTTTGTTGCTCAGTTGTGTAATTATGAAGACATGTCACACTGTTAATTGTGCTTTGAGAAAGACTAAACAATAGTCTGATTGCTGACTAAGGGTGCTGTTGTATATTACTTTGAATACCATTTATCTCATCACAATGCAAACAACATGAGTTACTTATTGTTTGTAGGTTGTATGACTGTGTCATTCTTTCAATGATACATTTGTCTGTTTGTATTATGTTTTAGTAACAGTGCTTTAAAATTAATGATCACTACAGTCACCTGTATTTTCACTGTTTGGTCACTTGCCCATGTCTGTCAGCTTCCTGGCTGATGTCCGCTTTGTTAGGTTCCATTTTCTCAACCACCTCTCCAGAGCCTGTAAGTCCACCTGCAGGGCTACTCTCCCATCGTCCCCATCCGGCACTGCTCCTAGCTTCAAGTAATCCACAAAGTGGCTAATTTCACTCATTATACCGAAACAAATCAAAAACCGTGCTGAAGTCAAGAAAGAGGACATCCACTGGCCTACCGTGGTCCAGTACACTCGTCACTCACTTGTATAACCCCACAATGTTTGTCTGACACCATATTCACGTGATGAAGCCATGCTGTCTATCATCCAGGTACCCCATGTGCTCCAGGACACTGCCTACCCTTTCCTTGATAATACCCTACATCACCTTGCCCACCACCAACGTCAGTCTAAGGGCACTGTAGATCTTACTTCGAGAGAGCTCTTGCAGTAGGTAATTACATATAGGACTGACGCCGGCCGGCGGCAGGACCCCACGGGAAAAATTCTAGCTAGCAATCCTGGCGAGGGACCGCCATCGGCCAGGTGACCGGCATCATGCGACATCGTATAAAGGCGTCCCCGGACGCTCAGCCTTTCCAGTTCTTTCGCTCTTAGCTCATGTAGCGCCTTATGTAAAGTTCGTCTTAGTCAGCCCTGTTCTTTCATCGGTTTTACGAGATTTTCAGTATTTTTCTTCTTATCGTCAGGTCATCATCGGTGTATGTCGTCCCCTACACCTTCCGAGCACAAAAACAAGTGCAACTCGTGCGGCGCCCAACTGCCACACAAGGACGGCCATTTCCTCTGCCTCTTCTGTCTAGGCCCCGACCACCCAGTTGACAAGTGCCCGCATTGCCTGCACTTCAACGCGGCTACCCGCAGACGATGCCAACAGTCCCTGGAAGCCCATCTTCTAAGGAAAAAGATGTCTCTGATGGAAAAAGAATTGAAGAAGCTCAGGCAGGCGTCGACTTCTCCAGAAGGGCATCATAAAAAGCAGGACAAGGAAAGACACCGGGAGAAGGCCTCCTCGCCCGAGACTCCAGCTGGAGTCGCGGCCCAGGAAACATCCTCTCCAGGGGACCATCCGACAGCAGCCTCCAAGGTTTTGGAGGAGGCGTCGGCCCACCCGTCAGGCTCACGCTCGGGCCTTGCGGGCACCTCCGGGCAAAAGGAGGCCTCCACCCCCAGTTCCGCCACAGGCTTGTGGTCTACTGGTGTGGGCGACTCTCATAAGTCGGACATCGGCTCCTCCGGCGTCCGCGGAGAAAGTTGATAAGACACCCGACCCTTGGCGCGCGACCTCGTCCCTTGGACCGGCCGCTCCCCCTTGGCCCACCTCCAATGAGGGACCCGTAAGTCGGACGCTGGCTCCTCTGGTGCCCGCGGGAACCTGCCCAACCGCCGTCAGCTTGCCTGGCGTGCGCCGGGCGACGGAACCTACGATGGACCCTCCAACCCCCGTCGTACCTGGTTCCCCGCAGCCTTTGCTGCCGTCCGGGGAGCCCGAGTCACCCCAGCCTGACCCCAAGGACTTTTCTCCTCCATCTCCGGGCGATGCAGGGGATTTTCCACCTCTGTCAGACCCTTCTCCTAGGGAGCCGGATCTGATGCCGGCCCCCCAGACACCGGCTCCGACATCGGTTCTGACGCCGGTCCCACTGACGCCGGTGGGGGATATTTCCCTTCTGTCAGGGCCCTGCCCCCACGGGCCTCTCACTGTTGACCCGCCCGTGGGGCCACCTTCCGGGCCGTCTGCTCCAGCAGCTCCTCCAGCGCCTGGGCACCCGCCGTCCTATCCGACATCATCGTACCCAGGACCACAGTATCCAGCTCCGCAGTACCCGACGCCAGTCCCTCCGACGCCACAGTACCTGGTGCCTCAATACCCAGTACCAGTTTTCCCACAGCCGGGCTTCAGATACTCGCCTTACGGATACAACCCATATCCCTATCCCCCTCCTCATCCACCTCCACCGCCCCCTCTGCTGCCGGTGGATCTGCAGGAGACTCTGGCTTCCTGGTGGGCTGAGGCCAAGGTTCAGCGCTCACCAGGAAGTAGAGAGCCACCTATGACAATGGTGCCACCACGGCCCCACTCGCCGAGGAGCGGCGCACTCCTCACCGCCTCTGACTCCAGAGCCTTCCCTCTGGATCCCAAGAGGGGCAGGACATGCGTCCAGGGATCCCCCCCAAGGAACCCGTTCCTCCCCCTAGCCGGGTTAAAGAGTCTTATTCTGCTTCTGATTCTTCCTCACTCTTTGATTCCTCGGATTCTTCCGATGGATGCTCCGAGAGAGACAACGAGCCTCGCTCTCCATCCAAGCCCCGGCCGAGGACTCCTCCGAAGTCTCCTCCGGAGGACACTTCCTTCATGGAGTTGCTCAGAAAAATCCAGGAAGTACATCAGTGGTGCTCATTGGAACCAGATCCTCAGTGGGTCAAACTCGCTGAACATCTGGACCTGCCCCTGACTGCTCCTACTTTAGTGCCACCCTGGATCGAGCCTCACGCCCACCTTGTTTCCACTATTTGGAAACAACCATCGGCTTTAGCCCCGCTTCCTAGGAAGTCCAACAGGTTATACCAGGCTCCTGAGGGTGTAGATTTCTTGGACTCTCACCCTCATGCAGATTCGGTCATGATTAGCACTGCTCACGGCCAGTCGGCACATCCCAAACATTTAAGCTTGTCTCCTCCGGATAAGGAATCTCTCCTCCTGGACCAGTATGGAAGAAAGATATACACCTCTTACACACTGGGAATTCGGGCCCTGAATTATGTTGCTCATATGGAGGATTACCAGAAGGCCATCCTTACCCAGGCAGAATCCAAGATTGACTCCTTACCTGACTCTCAAGTCAAGCAGGAGTTAGCTGACTTAGTCCGTTCTGCTCGTACGGCCAGTCGTCACATTCTGTGAACGACATACGATGCAGTGGACACTGCCGGGCGGAGCTCCGCTTTCACCATAAGTCTTCAGCATTATGCCTGGCTCCGCATGTCAGGTTTGGTCCCGGAGGTGCAGTCAGCGATCCAAGAAGCACCTTTCAGGGGTTCAGTGCTTTTCGGCGGTGATGTCAAGGACATCATCACCGACTTGCAGGAGAAGGGGAAGGCCCTGAAATCCATGGATTCCAAGTACCGTCCCCATCCCCCACAGCACCGTCCTTTTCGCAGACACAGTCGGCCACAAGCGAAACCCCAAGGAAGGTGGGCCACTAAACGTTGGGCCCCCGCAGCTGCCAGGCCCCCCCACCCAAAAAGCAGCGGGTGCCCCAGCTGAGGCGCTGCCCCACACCACCTGACTCCTCCCCTCTCCCACCGCCTCTGGACTCACCGGAGGAACCGGTAGGAAGGAGATTCTCCCTCCACCTTCCGGGTTGGGAGAGGATAGCATCAGATTCATGGGTGCTTCAGATTACAGCGGAAGGGCACTCTATAGAGTTTCTACAGAAACCTCCCCGCCACCCCCCTCTGAAGTCGTCATATGCAAGGGACCATCTTCCTTTGGTCTGGGAAGAAATTTCTGCCCTTCTCGAGAAGCAGGCCATAGAACCTGTTCCTCCTCACCTTCAAGGGATGGGTTACTATTCTCATTTCTTCCTAGTCCCAAAGAAGACAGGAGATCTCAGACCCATTCTCGATCTCAACTCTTTGAACCTTTACATGGAATACAAAAGGTTCAGGATGCTCTCCCTACAGACCCTTCTGCCCCTCCTGTGGCCGGGTCAATGGCTCTGTGCACTGGACATGCAGGATGCATATCTGCACATCCCCATTTGCCCCTGTCACCGCAAGTACCTTCGGTTTGCTTTCCAGGGGGACCATTACCAGTTCCGGGCACCCCCGTTTGGTCTTTCCTTGGCACCTCGAGTTTTTACCAAATGCCTGGCTGTGGTAGCAGCCCACCTGCGTACTATGGGAGTTCAGGTGTTCCCCTACCTGGACGATTGGCTCCTGGTGGCCTTGTCCAGGGAGGAGCTCCTGCATTTTCTCTCCCTCACCCAGCAGGTCTTCACTTGCCTGGGTAATACCATCAACCATTCCAAGTCTCATCTGGATTCCTCCCAGAGACTACAGTTTATCAGGGCTATCCTCGATACGATGGTGAGTAAGGCCTTCCTGCCTCTGGACAGGGGCGGCCTCTCTTCAGTCACAGATTTCCCTGCTATCAGAACGCAGGAAGGTTCTGGCTAGGTTGGTTCTCCATCTCTTGGGGCTTATGGCGGCCGCCATCCTGACAGTTCCCCGCTCTTGGCTCCACATGAGAATCTCTCAGTGGACTCTTCACTCCCAGTGGGATCAACTAGTAGATGACCTAGATCATCTAGTTCTGATCTCCTCGCCAATGGCTCGAGACTTGCAATGGTGGATGGTTCGAGAGAACCTGTTTCGGGGGGTCCCCTACTGTCATCTTCCCCCCCTCCCAGACTCTGACCACAGACGCATCAGGCGAAGGTTGGGGAGCCCATCTGGGTCCTCACTGAACCCAGGGATTATGGTCCAGATTGGAACTAGCTCTCCACATCAATGTGCTCGAGCTTCGAGCAGTACTATATGCTCTCCAAGTCCTTCACCAATACATTCTTCCTGGTCACCTAGCCATCCAGACGGACAACATATGCGTAGTGTGGTACATCAACAAGCAGGGAAGGACTCGATCCTACCCTCTATGCAGGGAAGCGATGAGGGTTTGGGACTGGGCAACTCTTCACAACCTTCACGTCACTGCGATTCATGTTCCACGAGTCGACAATACCCTGGCAGACAAGCTAAGCCGCTCCTCTGCCCTGCCACACGAGTGGGAATTGGACCAAAAGGTGCTAGAACACATCTTCCAGCTTTGGGGGACTCCGCAGGTAGACCTGTTCTCCTCTTCCCAAAACGCAAAACTTCCCACCTTTTACTCGCTTGTTCCAGAGCAAGGCGCTTTCTGGAGCAACGCTCTGTCTCTAAACTGGAAGGGCAGATTCGTTTATGCTTTTCCCCCAATTCCCCTGGTCCCTCGTGTACTGCAGAAACTGGCAACAGAAGGAGCGAGAATGATACTGATTGCTCCTTTCTGGCCCAGGCAAATCTGGTTCTCTCTTCTACAACAATACTCAGAGGTTCCTCCTCTTCCTCTTCCTTTATCTCGAGTATTGCTGACCCAGGATCAGGGGTCCCTGGTCCATCCGGGCCTCAAGTCCCTGCAACTCCATGCATGGCTCCTGCAAACCTAGCTCAATCTCGCTTTGGTGTTTCTCCCAAGGTGGCCGAGATTCTGGTGGAGGCTAGGAAACCCTCCACTAGGTCCACTTATGCCATGAAATGGAAGAGATTTTCTATTTGGGCTGCTTCTAGGAACGTGGAGCCTTTCTCCTGTTCAGTGGCCATTCTGCTTGAATATTTACGTCATCTCTTCGACCTGGGTCTCAGTCATTCCTCCTTGAAAGTCCACATGGCCGCTATTTCAGCGTATCATATTCCTTTCACTGATAAAGCCTTTGCCCAATTAGAGGTGTCCAAGACTTTTCTTAGTGGGGTCCTTCATCTGAGGCCCCCCGTCCGGACTCCTGCTCCCCCTTGGGACTTGAACTTTGTTCTCGAGGAACTTACCCTTCCTCCCTTCGAACCTGCAGCCTCCGTAGATCTGAAATTTCTTTCATGGAAGACGCTCTTCTTGGTGGCCATTACCTCCGCTCGAAGAATTTCCGAGCTCCAGGCCCTTATGTGTAAAATTCCCTATTTGATTTTTCACAAAGAACGAGTGGCTCTTCGCACAAACCCTAAGTTTCTGCCTAAAGTGGTAGCAGAGTCTACCTTAAATCAGTCTATAGAGTTACCTGCCTTTTTCACACAGTACTCCAACCAAGGAGAATATTTACTCCATACCATGGATGTTCACCGTATTCTGAGATACTACACCGATAGGACAAAGGATCTCAGAAAAACTGACCAGTTGTTCGTCTCTTTTGCTCACAAAAGGGAAGGCAATGCTGTTTCCAAGCAATGCCTGTCGAAGTGATTGGCTCATTGCATCACTTTCTGTTATGACAAGTACAACAAGACCCTTCTGGGTCAAGTCAGAGGTCACTCCACTCGTGGAGTAGTGGCCTCTGTGGCTTGTTTCAAGAATGTGTCTGTGGCAGACACCTGTACTGCTGCCACCTGGACTTCCGTCTATACCTTTACGAAACATTACAGTTTGGACATTGCCTCTAGCCATATAGCAGGCTTCGGGCTAGCTGTTTTGCAGGGCCTCCTGTCTTGAGGCCTGCAAGGCTATCGCTACTTTCAGGAGTAGTTTCCTCCTCCCGGTGCCTTTTATTTGTTCCAGACTGCTTGGGATTCAGTCCTATATGTAATTGACCTGCTGCAAGAGCCTCTCAGTAAGATAGTACAGTTACGTAAGAACTTACTGTAACAGTAGATCTTCGAGAGAGGCTCTTGCAATAATACCTTCCGCTCCATCCCCTGGAGGCTTTTCAGCTCCTTTTCCATTGGGGAAATATCGCTGCTCTCGTCCGGGCCTTCCGGGCCCGTGGCAGGAAAGAACTGGAAGGCGGGCATCCGGGACTGCCCCTTTATACTGACGTTGCATGACGCCGGTCACCTGACGTGGGGGCGGTCCCTCACCAGGGACTGCTAGCTAGAAATTTTTCAGTGGGGTCCTGCCGCTGGCTGGTGTCAGTCCTGTATGTAATTACCTACTGCAAGAGCCTCTCTCAAAGATCTACTGTTATGGTAAGTTCTTACGTAACTGTACTTTCCCCACCTCCTGTCTTGATCCACCCTTGAGCCATGATATTGACAACCCTCTAGTCTTGGGGGACACACTCCATCTTCTGAGAGATGTTGAAAAATTCCACCTGGACATCCGCCAATTTCCTCAGCACCCTGGGATGTATTTTATCCTGCCATGGTGCCTTCTCCATACTTGGACTTTAACCTCCCCGTCCCACCACCTTTTGACTCCTGTTCTGCTTTCCCTCTACCTGACATTGCTGGCACACCACCCTCCCTAGACTTGGCATGGCCTATGCTCTCTAAGTGTCCTGACTCCCCTGCCAGTTTCCCATCCCTCCCCCACCCATGAATGGTGCCCCCCCATAGTCCCTTATAAAAACTGAGTACTCGTTTACTACCTCGGCATGCCCACCCGCATCCTGTGCCCATCCCTCCCCTGTCCTAATCCTGATCATGTGCCCCCTCCCTTTCCTTTTTTCCACAATATATCTAAAGAACACCTTGTTTCCCCTCCTGATATCTCTGGCCAGCTTCTGCTCCTTCTTCACCTTAGCTGATCTCACCACCAAGATGATCATCCTACACAGCAATTCATACTCCCCCTGATCACACTCACTACTTTAGCACTTGAAGTGCCTATAGACAACTTTCTTTTCCTTCACTGCTTCCTGAACCTCACGGGTCCACCAACATGGTTTCCAGGCCTTAACAAATTTGTGCCTCAGACTTGAACAGGAATTAGTAACCTCCAGAACCCCCCGTCCTAATGATCTCCCACCTACTGTCAGCATCCATGCATGGCATTATCTCATCCAGATAACCATTAAGGAGCCTTTCCATACCCCTGAAATCCACACCCATGAAGTCAATTACAACTGTCTTTGTGCGCTTGTCATTCCCCCCACCCCCAGGTCCAGGAAAAACCATATGATGCCATGATCACTCCACGCCAATGGGTCCCTCACCTTAAGGCCTCTAATCTGGTCAATGTCTGCCATGACTATGCACAGTGTTCGGGCATCCCTAGTTGGCTCCACCAAATGCTGTGTTAGGAACACGTCCTGGAAGACATTCAGCAATCTGTGTTCCTTGGCCACTGTGGATGTCATAGTCCTCGAGTCTGTGCCTGGCATGTTTTGGTCCCCCATCAACACTACCCTTCCTTTGCCCAATCTACAGTGGCCCATAACATTTGCCACCAGACTATCATCAAGATCCTCTGCCAGTGTGTGGGGTCTGTATACCACCCCTATTTTCACTGTCTTGTCCCCCCTGCATTTGCAAGTGACTCAAATCACCTCCATGCCCCCTCTGCCTCCTACAACCCACCTATAGCAATGCCATTTTTAAGTATGAGTGATACCCCCCTTCCCTCCCTCATATCCTTCCTCAACATAGTTTAGACACTGGCGTTTCGGTAACAGTCCTGGCCTTGGGTGGCACAGGTGTCAGTGACAGCCGCCACATCCACTGCATGCTCAACTAGCATCCTCTGTAGCTAAGGCATCTTCTTTCACAAGCTTCCGGCATTGATCAGCAGCACCTTCCACCCCTTTCAACTTCTCCCATCCCCCTCCCTCTTGCTACGGTGTTGCCGCATACCCTCCCACCCTGCACACTTCCCACTTGCCTTTTTCTGTATCCCTCCATCCCCTTCGGGGAGTGGAGACCAAGTATCTCTTTTATTTGGCCTCTTCAGCAATAATTTGCACAATGATGCTTATTAGTGCTCCAGTGTAAAGAAACTTGTTTACAGTTTGGCATATGAGCAGACATCATTTCCATTTATATGTACGGTTTGATGTAGCAGCCTCAATTGTAATCAACTTGTGATTAATTGTCCACATAACATATAAGTGTGTATTCTACACAATCTTTGCATTTTTAATGTGTTTTTACTTTGCTGTTAATGTATTATACTGTATTTACAGATTGCTGAGGTACATGGCATATAGAAGATTTGTATACTGGATCTGGCAGAGACTTAGCCGCAGAAATCATAAGGTGCTGCCAGCATGAGCTGTCTTAGCTATCTGCAATAGATTCCCATTGGATACATACACAAGTTTTCACGAGGCATAATGTTGACTTTGGTAAGTAATGTCTGCATTTCAAAGGTTCACAGAGTACACTGCATACTGCACCAAATTGTGATGCTGCAGATTGGTCTTTAGCCAGTAGTCAGGTGCATAACGTACTATGTGGTTTACTGTATTACACATATGGATGCAGAGGTGGACTAATGACTGAACGTGCTAAACTGAATATGCAATTCACAGTGCGGCAAGATAAGGTCACTGATTTCGCATGTGCACCAACAGACAGTGGCTGTTGCTGCATCAGGTGGATTGCGTCTTTTGTGGCAGATACAGTATTGATACAAAAAAAAGCAGAAAAGGAAATTTCTCTGCCAAATGTGTGACACACAGTCTTGATGTATCGCACACCATTCCTTGTGCCACAACACCACTCTGACCTTGTGATAGGGTAGTTGTGATCAACACTGTACATGGGTTATTATGGCTGACACCTCCTGATGATGGGGTTTCATTTGCCAGAGGCACTGTGGCTGTAATGGGTGTTTCTTTTCAGCCTTGACTGTCATTGTCATTTCACATTGAATACATTTTTCTTTCAATAATAGCTTTTACTACATATAATATTTGCTCCAAATAGCAATATTACACCTGAATGTTCTCTGTATTGCTGGCTGTATATTTCATCTGTCTGTCATGGCTGGCATGTGTTGGATTGGTTGTATTACTAACTGGAGATTGGATTGAGCTTCAGTGTACCACAGACTGTGTGAACTAACATGAGGGTGTACAGCGCGCACACTGTGTTGGGGGGTGTGGAGCCTATGGACATATGGTGTGGCAATGCAGTGTGTCTGTTAGGAGGTTGATCACCAGCCTGCACAATGGTACCCAAGGGCCTCGGACAGAGTGAAAGTCATAACTGACATCAAGTTAGAGGATGTCTACTGCTTGGCCACTGTATAATGACTTAGTGACACAGTGTAAGAAGTAAATCAGATTAGTTTGACACAATCTCCCTGCCCATTTCCAGCTTAAATCACACCATGCAATGGTCAGTTACACACAGTGGCTCCCTCAACATTAGATCCTGCACATGTTCCCCATTTGTGAGCCACACATCAAGAACTATGTCACCCATTGTTGGTTCAGAGTTGCCCTGAAAATGTACATGTACTGTACATGTGTATCACCCATCAGCAACATTTTAAAAATCAGTGGCATATTGCATTTACACAGTGGGTGAGTCTAGCAGATTATTGGTCCAGCAACTGATGTTGCATGCAGTGTGCAACTATTTGTTACTGTTACGCAACTGTTTTTGCATTGTAATTTCTGTCAACTGCAGAGTGTCATTTTCTTTTTGCATACAGTGATCGTGGTAATGTCTAAAATTTATCAACATTCATCTTACAGCATGATGTAACTGTTAAATCATTGGTACTCATTGAATTTCTCTGGCTTTTCTTTCTTTTAGGTTGCATGACTTGATCAAGATTTGAGGAGTACAATGCAGTCAAGATTTGCAAGTTTGATGTTACCAGTTGCTGTACAGTCTATACTGAGTTCATATATAATCTGTTCTGCTGTGTTTAGCACATGTACTCATGATGAGACATATGGTTTCACCTGTTATGTTATGTTTTTTGCTCATACTTTAGTCATATAGCCATGTCACTGTATAACAGATATTACTACAGCATATGTTCATTTGAATGATAGTCATTTCTGAGATAGTGTTACATAATTAAACGCCTCAATGATGCTACCCCACCCCTCCCCACCTGTATGCCGCTCCTGCCATCATGTCCCTCATTCCAGCTCACCCCCCTTGGACTGTGTGAACCATGTCAAGGACCACTTATAATATTTCTATGGTGCAGTACTCAGTTGACCCATTTGAAAAGTTAGTGCAAATACATGCTTAGTACTAATACATTTCTACTTTGCACTGAATTGAACACATAGAATGATATATCTTAAATTTTATTAAGAACATTTCTTGAATGTAAACTATGAAATTAAAAATGTGACTGTTTACTTATTTATTTCCTTACATGTCTCAGGGATCGGGGCTTTGTTTATTTATTTCTTTATATGTCTCCTGGATCAGATTTTTATTTATTAATTTGCTTCCATGTCTCAAGGATCAGGGCTTTGTTTATTTATTTGTTTACATGTTTAGGAATCAGGGCTTTCTTTATTTATTTGTTTTCATGTTTCATGGACCAGGGCTTTATTTATTTGCTTACATGTCGCAGGGATCAGAGCTTTGTTTATTTTCTTATGTGTCTCAGTGCTCAGGGCTTTGTTTATTTATTTGCTTACATGTCTCAGGGATCATTGTGTTGTTTATTTATTTGCTTACAGGTCTCAGGGATAGGGTCTTTATTTCCTTCCATGTCTCATGGATCAGGGCTTAATTTATTTCCTTCCATGTCTCAGGGATCAAGGCTGTGTTTATTTAATTGCTTAATGTCTTAGGAATCAGAGCATTGTTCATTTTTTTGCTTCCATGTCCCAGGGGTCAGGGCTTTATTTATTTATTTGCTTTCCTGTCTCTGGGATAAGGGTTTTGTTTATTTATTTGCTTACACGTTTCAGGGATTGGTATTCTGTTTATTTATTTGCTTACATGTTTCAGGGATCAGGGCTTTGTTTATTTATTTGCTTAAATGTCTCAGGGATCAGAGCTTTGTTTACTTATTTGCTTACATGTGCAACCCCCTACAAATGGGGGTTCCCAAAAAGTATTCCTTGAGCTTACCTAAATGCTCACTGCCAGGTTGGTGTTCTGCATTTTAATAGTTTAAACGTTGTTGCCAGGGAGTGCCTGTGTAGCCTCTGTGTACTGTTTCTTTAAGGGCTGCCTAGATTGCATTAATAATTATTCTGGGAGGGTGCTGAGTGTTTCTATGCTTGAGTCCCACCCGGGCTGCCTGATAATCACTCCGTTTCTGCCATTGCTAATTGCACAGAGGGAGCTCTGTTAAAAGATGCAACTGTTAGCTGATTATTTATTAGAGTGATAAAGAAATTGTAGTTTGTCTAACCTGCCTTTTTTGCAGAATGGACTATTCTGTTTATCACCACCATTTTGGTCCTGGACTGCTGAAATGGGCTAATCAGTGCTTTTGGGATTCTAAAATGGAGCCTGCCTACAGGGGCTTGGTGGAGGCAAAACTTGTAGGAATTGTAGTTTGGGGCTTTTGGCACCTAATTGAACCTGGAGGTGGAGCCCATGTTGTGACTGACAGACCAATCAGCCAACTGAACCTTTTGGATCCTGGGGAAAGTCCCAAGCTGCCTGCTGCTAGAATCAGATCTAAGTTGGGAAGTGAAGAAGCAACAGCTCGAGAGGGTTGAGCAGCTGTGCTGCGTAGTTTCATGTGGGAGAACTGTGGAAAGGCTTGAGTATGGCCTGCTTGTTTGCCTGCTGCCCCCTGAGAGGGAGAAGAAAGTTATTTCGGACTGAATCTGAGTTGTGAGAATGAAGTAAGCCACTGAATTGTGACCAGGCTCAGACCTGAAGAAGATTGAAGATTTTCTGAATGCGATTGGCCTGTCAGGATTTCCAGCCAACTCTGAAATTCCAGATTGTGCAGAGACTCTGTAATTGCAACCGGTGAGCCATTGACCTGGTATAGTGGAATTTTCCTTACATGTAAATGTGCTGTGTGCTGATAGTGGGTCATGATTTGGTTTCCTACTGTGTGTATGAACTGTGTTTTGCTTGCTGAAGGCAGCATCCAGCTCCACGGACTGAAATCTGTATTCATCTCTGATTTGCCTGGACCTTGCCAAGCTGGCCCAGCCAGACTACTCAAGGCACAGAGAAAGCCATTGACGAGAGACCTGCCTGGGAATCAGTCCCCTGCTCCACTCTTGAACAGAAATGATGCCTTGGCAATTCGTGTGGGCCCTGCTTCCCCTGGCACTCCAGATCAACAACCTGCAGTCTCGATTTTTGTCCTGCCTGTATCCAGTATTGTGTATCGGGAGTAAACATCAGGGTAGCTCCCTACAACAACAGCTTAATCTAAAGTGTGTCATCTGATTGTCTTGTTGCCTTTTCTTTCATGAACTGAGCCCTTTGGCTCTGGATTACAAATAATGTGTGTTGTGCATGTTGCTTTCTTCCATCACAGGGCCCCAACCAGCTGCAATGCCGGCCTACCCTGGGCAACATTCCTGGCTAACCCACCTCTTCTCCACCTGGGTACCCACAGTGTGTGACTATGCAGGGACTCTGAAGTGCATGTATAACTGTTTGATTGATATAGCCTTCAAGCCAGTCAACCTGATTACGCCACTCCCTTGCTCAAACCCCCTGAATAAATCAGATCTAACTCTGTTTGCATTTAATCTGACTGTGGTTCCAGTCTGTGCCAAAAGTACTGTACTGTTGCTATTTGCTGTGCATAACCTGGTTTTACAGGGAGTCCCCAGGGTCGAGCCAGAGGAATCAGCCCTGGTGGTAAGTGCAAACAGTGTGGGTACTTGTATGGTGTACAAGGGGTGATAGTGATTATTGTGCATTGTTCGGGCCACTAAAAGGGAAAGAAGGGGGGTTACAGTGTCCCAGAGGGTTGTGCCCAGGTTAGCTTGACCACAAACAACCCTGACCTCTGGCTGGAGGCACCCGTTTCAGTACCCAGACCCCTTAACCTGCTACTAGCCAAGCAGGCAGGGGTAGTAGCCCTTGGGATAGCATCACCTAGGGGTTACATCTTGGAGGCACTGCTGGAATTAGTGTCCTCTAGTGGCCAAAGGAGGGAATTACTCCATTATGTTCAGAACTGGAGGAAAAATGGAGGACCTTGCTACACCTAAGCTCAAAACCACCCCCATAAGCTGTTAGTACACCGAATGATGGGGTGGAGTGAGGCTGAGGGGATAGAACCCCGACAGGCCCTCTTGTTAATGGATGTCCCATTAGGGACTACAAATGCTGTTATTATAGAAGCTGTTGAGCATGTTAAGCATTTGGGAAAAGCTGAAGTAAAGGTGAGGGATTCAGACCTGTTTGACCAGACCATGGTAGTTTTACTCTCTTGCAGCTTCACGAAAGATCCCGAGAAAGTACCCCCTGTTACTCTGTCAGAAGGGGCCCAGGAGGGGTGGAGAGTCATCCACTTGCACAGACTACCCCGGGTGGGTCCCCCAGTATGGAGGGGTTCAAGGACAAGCTGCTTAAGCTGTTAGCTTCTGAGGGGCGAACCGCCCAAGAGTTAGTGAAGGTGCTAGACCTTTCTGAAGAACCCACTGCTTTACAGTCCCTGATAGCATCTCCTGCCTCCCCTAAGGGTTCCCCCATGGTCACCTCCCCCATAATAATCCCATCTGTGCTCCTGGACTCTTACCGTAGACTTAGACTTTTCTCGGGCACAGTCCCAGTGCCTGTAGGGGAGGATGACCTGGAAACATGGATGGACTATGCTACCCCCCCGGTGAAGGATTGGCAGTGCTCTGAGGGGGAGAAAAGAAAGAGACTCATGGAGAGTTTGAGGGGCCCTACACTGGAAGCCATTCACTTCCTACAAGCCACTAGCCTGGAGGCTACTGCGGCTAAATACCTCTCTGCATTGGAGGGAGTTTTGGGGATGCACTGAGTTGGGGGGAATAATTTACTGTGGAAATTTAACTCTGCTAAGCAATGTAAGAATGAGAAGTTGTCTATGTTTGTTACCCAAATTGAGAGGGCTCTGCAGAGGGCTCACAGAAAAGGAGGAGTGCTTGCCAAGGAACTGAATCGGGTCAGATTGGACCATATTCTCAAGTCAGCCAGGTACTCCAGTGTGATGATGTTAAAACTTAAGTTGCAAGACAGGAAGGCTAATCCTCCCAAGTATTGTCACCTCATGACAGAGATTCATGAGGCAGAGAATGATGAAGAGGTCTGGGAGCCTTATGCTGGGGTTGTCCGTAACTGCCAGACCCCTGAGAGAAGTAACAAAGATGAGGCACAGCAGATGAAAGAGTTGATTAAAGAATTGACTGAGTTGTGGGTCAGCCAACAAGCCACTGAGGTGGTCAGAGAGCTTGACCTCTATCAGGCACCCCTTGAGTTAGAAAGTGAGGCCCCACATAGTGGGGTGGGGGTGCTTGTTGTCTCCTTGGAAACCCAGACTGAGGGTAACCTACTGGAAGGAGTATGAGAATTGAGAGCCCTGGTGGGGGACCCATCATGAGTCACACAAAACTCCAAACTTGGTGGAAGTCCAGATGATCAGGAATGCAAGTCACAAGTCAAAGAAGAGCTGCAATGTTCCCCTGATGTACCCAAGCAGGGAGATGTCTTGCAACCACTCAGAGACTCTAGAGAACCCAATTTTTGCTACCACTATGGGGAGGATGGGCACACCCGGTTCATTTGTCGCTCACCAGAGAACCTGAGAAAGGTTACCATTAGGCTACTAGCCTGGCTGCAATGGAGCAATAACTGGCTGCAAGGTGGAGCTGCTCGAAAAAGTTATTTTTCAAAGGCCGCTGTCAAGTCGACCTCTATGTCTGCGTCACCTGAATGGTCCAAGGTGGTGGGCCCTTCAGTGGAAACTACAGAAAAAGTGAATGGGTGTGTCCACCCGGGCTGTGCTTGACAGTGGGTCTCAAGTGACTATAGTGTTCCAAGACTGGTATCAAAAGCACCTGCATGATGTGCCCCTACAACCCTTTGAAGGTTTGCATGTGTGGGGGTTGAGTGAGAAGTCTTCTCTGTACTCAGGGTATATTTGGATCTGGCTATCTTTTCCTACCTCAGTGGCTGGAGTGGATGAACAAGTCGAGACACTGACCTTAGTGTGTCCCTCGACTGGACTGTATGATGGGGTTCCCCTGTTGATTGGGACAAATGCCCATATGTTTGGGAGACTGGCACAACTCTGTCACAAGAAACAAGGGCGATGGACTGGGAGGGCCCTAAGAATTCCAGCTCTGATCAAGAGGGTCTATGATTTGCAACAGATACCCGAGGAAGTGGACCAGGATGAACCTGTGGGGGTTGTGTGGAAGAAGGATCCTGACTCTCTGGTACTGGCACCAAATGCCCAGTGTACCATTCACGGGGAGGTACGCCTCCGGAAAGATGTCAAGAACAAAATACTGATGTTGGATGTGCCAGGTGATGGAAAATTGTCAGAAGGATTATTGGTCAAACCCAGCATCTTGCCTACTCGTGCCCATGCCTATGCACGATGAGTGATGGTCCAGATTCAGAATGTGTCAGATTGGGAGATCCAGGTGAACAGAGGGTGCACCCCAGCTACAGTACACTGCGCAGACACTGCTGTATTGCCCAGCAACAAGTGCTCTGGTGAGAAGGAGAGAGTGACCCCAGACTTATTTGACTTTGGTGACTCCCCGTTGCCAGCTGAATGGAAGGCTAGAATTAGCAAGAAACTTGCCCAGAGGGACCAAGTGTTTTCATTAAAAGAATGGGATGTGGGGTGTGTCCAGGGTGCAAAGCATCACCTACACCTGTACGATGACCGGCCATTTCGAGAGAGATCCCCAGCGGACATAGATGATGTGAGGAGACACCTACAGGAAATGCTCACTGCTGGTGTGATACAAGAATCAAGGAGCCCATTTGGCTCTCCCATTGTGGTTGTGCGTAAGAAGAATGGGTCTGTGAGACTGTGTGTTGATTATCGAACCCTGAACCAGTGGACCATCCCAGATCAATACACCATGCCTCGAATACAAGATGCCGTGGATTGTTTGAATGGAAGCAAATGGTTCTCAGTATTGGATCTTTGCAGCAAATATTACCAGATTCTGATGGCCCCTGAGGACTATAAGAAAACCAATTTCATCTGTTCTTTGGGGTTCTACAAATTTCTGAGAATGCCACAGGGGATATCAGGTGCTCCAGCCACCTTTCAGTGACTGATGGAATGTGCGGTGGGAGATATGAATTTGCTGGAATGTCGGGTGTACTTGGACAATGTAATTGTGTTTGGGAGCACATTAGAGGAGCATGAGACCCGACTGTTTAAAGTCCTAGACTGACTGGAAGACTTCGGCCTCAAGCTGTCCATTGACAAGTGCCTCTGTGAAGTATGTGGGGCACATAGTATCTACAGAAGGGATATAGACCTATCCTAGTAAGGTTGAATCACTGACTACTGGCCCCTGCCCCATAATTTGAAAAAACTACATTTCCTGGGGTGCTGTGGCTACTACCACAGGTTCATAAAAGACCATAAGAAGGTGATTCACACACTCTTGAATCTTACCCAGGGTTACCCTCCTACCAACTATAAATCTAAAAAAGGAGCTAGCAAAGAACAAGAGAACGTATACTTCCACAAAGGTGAACTCTTTGGGCCCGCTGGACACCCGACTGTGAAGCAGCCTTTCACAAAGTCATATACCAGCTCTCCCACACCCCCATCCTTGCCTATGCTGACCCTACCAAGCCCTATGTGCTGCATACTGATGCTAGTCTGCAGGGTCTAGGAGCTGTGCTTTATCAAGGCCATGAGTATGGTTTGAGACCAGTGGCTTTCACCAGTAGGAGTTTGACCCCATCAGAGCGAAACTACCCTGTGCATAAGTTGGAGTTCCTTGCGCTAAAATGGGCCATCGTCGACCAGTTTCATGAATAACACTATGGGGCAAAGATATTGGTGAAGACTGACAATAACCCGTTAACCTATGTACAGACTTCAGCTACTGTAAATTATATGCCACTGGGCACCGGTGGCTTTCTGCATTATCAACCTATGATTATGCTGTTGAATACAGACCAGGACTGAACCATATTGTTGCAGACGCCTTGTCATGAAGGCCAGCTTCCAAGAGTGATTGGGTCAGGCTGTCTGAACCTGATATCCGAGCCTTGAGCCAAAAGATTGACCAAGATGAACAGATGTCTGCGGACACAGTGGACTGTTTAGTAGATTGGGCCCTCCTGATACCTGCATACGGGCTGCTTATTGCCACTTCTCTGCTCTAGATATTAGTACACTACCTCAGTATGACAATGATAGCATTCAGTGGGCTCAATCCCAAGATCCCATGATTCATCCAGCACTTGATGCCCTTCGTTCAGGGAAAGAAGTGTCCAAGTTGCGTTTCCCATGCTTATGAACTGCTCTATTGTTTAAAGAAGGCCTCAGGTTGAAGTTACTCAATCAGTTGTTATATAGAGAGACAGTAGATCATAGTGGCCAAGTAGAAAAGCAACAATTGGTCCTGCCTCCGGCCTTTCAAGATTTGGTACTGAGGTCCCTCCAGAATCATATGGGGCACCTCGGTATTGACAGGACCCTTGACCTGGTACAATCTTGTTTCTACTGGCCCAAGATGGGGGCCAATGTTGAGCACCATGTAAAGACTTGTAGTCGATGCCTGCAAAGAAAATCCCTGCCTCAGAGGGCTGCCCCCCCTTGTTAATATTACTACCAGCACCTCCATGGAAATGGTCTGCATAGACTTTTTGTGTTTAGAACCTGATCAGTGGAATATTGGCAATGTGTTAGTGGTTACGGGTCATTTCACATGGTATGCAAGAGCTTTTCCCAACAAAGATTAAAAGGCCTCTACCGTAGGCAAGGTGCTAGTGGAAAATTTCTTTGTCCACTATGGTGCCCCCCCAGCGGATCCACTCTGACCAGGGCAGAGACTTTGAGAGTTGACTAATCAAAGAAATACTCTCTCTATGGGGGTGCAGAAGTCAAGAACCACCCCCTATCACCCCCAAGGGGACCCCCAACCAGAACAATTTAACCACACACTTCTAAACATGCTGGGCACTCTCCACCCAAAAGAAACATAGAACATAGAAACATAGACTTTGAGAGCAGCTAAGGAACACTAGACCCACCTAGTCTGCCCATTTCCCTACCTACAGGATAAGCTGCAGATCCTAGTTAACCAACAGCCTATTTCTTCCTACCCCCACAAAAATTGCCTTATGTCTGTCCCATGCATTCTTGAATTCTCCCACAGTTTAGACCCCACAACCTCCTCAGAAAGGCTGTTCTATGCATCCACCACCCTCTCTGTGAAAAAATACTTCCTCACATTGCCCCTGAACCCCCCCATCTTCAAAGTGTGTCCCCTTGTTCTTGCACATCTCTTTTTCCGAAAGATGCTGCCCTCTTGGACTTTGTTAATTCCACTGAGATACTTAAAGGTTTCTATCTTGTCCCCTCTCTCCCTCCTTTCCTCAAGGGTATACATATTAAGCTCCTTTAGTCTCTCCTTGTATGGCTTCTCTTGCAGACTCTGCACCATTTTAGTTGCCCTCCTCTGGACTGCCTCTATCCTGTCTATGCCCTTGCAGAGATGGGGTCTCCAGAACTGGACGCAGTACTCCAGATGGGGTCTCACCAACTGTCTGTATAGAGGGATGACAACTTCCTGTTTTCTGCTGGTGATGCCTCTCCCTATACATCCTAGTATCCTCCCAGCCCTCCCTACTGCCTTCTCACATTGCTTGCTAACCTTAAGGTCATCTGATATGATTACCCCCGGGTCACTTTCCATTTTTGTTGTTGTTACTACCTCCCCCCATTGTGTAATCTTCCCCTGGGTTTTTGTTTCTCAGGTGCATTATTTTGACAAACATAAGTGGAGCCAGCAGATTAGCACCTTGGCACATGCATACAATTGCACAAAAAATGATGCTACTGGGTTCTCCCCCCTACCGCCTCATGTTTGGGAGGGAGGCCTGACTGCCAGTTGATATCTGCTTTGGGGTCTCTCCAGATGGGGTCCGAGCTGAAAACTACCTGCAATATGTACAGAAACTGAAAGTTCAATTGAACCATGCTTATCAACTGGCCCAGACAATGGCCGCTAAGAGAAATCTCACCAACAAAGAGAGGCATGATAAAAAAGTAAAGGCTCAAGAGCTTCGACCTGGAGACCATGTGTTGTTACGTAATTTGGGACTGCATGGCAAACACAAAATTGCTGATGGGTGGCACCATCTTCTCCATGTAGTAGTTGGAAGGTTGGATGATTTACCTGTGTACAAGGTGCGCCTAGAGAATAACTCCAAAGCTGTCAAGACCATGCACCGTAATCACTTACTTCCTATCGGCCAAGTCATAACTGAGGCTGAACCATCAGAAATTGATTCCCCTGGGCCAGTGACTTGTGCTGCTGCAAGAAAGAGACAGAGTTAACCTACCCCAGTGGTCACAAATTTAAGGTTTCCCCCGCTGCAGGTGCAGAATGATAGTGATTGCCAGTCTACCTCAGAGGACAGTGAGTGTGATGATGCGTATTAACCCTCCTATGAACTGAGTCAGTTGTTTCGAGGAAATCTCATGCTGAATCATGAGGATGAAATTAGGCCTTCTGGACTGCCTAACCCTCAGCTTCATCCTCGGAGCTAATGCTCCCTGAAAATGAAGTGCAAAGTATTACATCTGAGGCTGCTGACTCCCTGTGTTTTGTGGAACTGTGTGAATTGCCCGAGGAAGGGGCTTATGGTCTAAGTCTCTTTGGTGACACACTATAACTTGAAGAGCAATGTGAGGGTGCTGACAGCCCCCTTTCAGTGCCACAAAGTCTAACTGTGCCTGAACCTTCTCAAAATGGGCCAAGTGTTGTGGAAACAGAGCATACAGAACAAGGAGCAGACAGTGCTTCAAGTTTGGACATTCCCATCCATGCAGAGGCACCCCTCACAAGTGACGAAACCTCCAAGAGTAGTGCTGAAAGTACAGAGACTGTGGTTGTTCCCCCCAGAAAGTCTGGCTGAGCTGTCAAGCCAGTATGATTCTCCCGGGAGGCCAGTGGATTTACCTCTCAATGTAGTCCACAAAGGTATTTTTGTTTCTGAGAGCTCACTACCCAAACTGAGCTTAAGTGCCAATTCCAGGTTGATTGTTCTTCCTTCTCAGTATGGTGACCATGCCCCATCCAGCCCCAAGTTAGCTGATAGGAAAGGGCCCCCTCTTACATTGTTAAATGTACAAGAAGTTATTACATGATTCAACATAGTAATGTTCAATTTACCTGTGTGAAATAAGCATAATGTATTGTCAGAATGGATATAGTATGGTGAAGTACATTGAAATGTATAGTAATGTGACATGCTAACTGATGAATCAGATAGTATTTGCATAGCATGCTAATGTTATACATGTCTTGTTTATATTGCATTTTCAGTATAATGATGGTACAGACTTGACGCGGATGCCAAGTTTTCACCAGGCAGGGAAGGGTGTAACCCCCCTAAAAATGGGGGTTCTGAAAAACTATTCCTTGAGCTTACCTAAATGCTCACTGCCAGGTTGGTGTTCGGCATTTTAGCAGTTTAAACGTTGTTGCCAAAGAGTACCTGTGTAGCCTCTGTGTACTGTTTCTTTAAGGGCTGCCTAGATTGCAGTAATAATTAATCTGGGAGGTGACTGAGTGTTTCTATGCTCAAGTCCTGCCCAGGCTGCCAGATAATTGCTCAATTTCTGCCAATGCTAATTGCGCAGAGGGAGCTCTGTTAAAATATGTAACTGTTTGCTGATTATTTATTAGAGTGGTAAAGAAATTGTAGTTTGTCTAACCTGCCTTCTTTGTATAATGGACTGTTCTATTCATCACCACCATTTTGGTCCTGGACTGCTGAAATGGGCCAATCAGTGCTTTTGGGATTCCAAAATGGAGCCTGCCTACAGGGGCTTGGTGGTGCAAAACTTGTAGGAATTGTAGTTTTGGGCTTTTGGTGTCTAATCGAAACTGGAGGGGGAGCCCTTGTTGCGACTGACAGACTGATCAGCCAACTGAACCTTTTGGATCCTGGAGAAAGTCCCAAGCTGCCTGCTGCTAAAATCAGATCTAAGTTGGGAAGTGAAGAAGCAACAGTTCAGACAGTCGAGCAGCTGTGCTGTGTAGTTTTGCGCAGAACTGTGGAAAAGCTTGAGTTTGGCCTGCTTGTTTGCCTGCTGCACCCTGAGAAGGAGAAGAGAGTTATTTCGGACTGAATCCGAGTTGTGAGAACGAAGTAAGCCACTGAATTGTGACCAGACTCAGACCTGAAGAAGACCGAAGATTTTCTGAATGCGATTGGCCTGTCAGGATTTCTAGCCACCTCTGAACTCTCAGATTGTGCAGAGACTCTGTATTTGTGACCGGGGAGCCATTGGCCTGGTACAGTGGAATTTTCCTTACATGTAAATGTGCTATGTGCTGATAGTGGTTCATGATTTGGTACCCCACTGTGTGTCTGAACTGTATTTTGCTTGCTGGAGGCTTGATCCAGCTCCACAGATTGAAATCCGTATTCATCTCTGATTGGCCTGAGCCTTGCCAAGCTGGCCCAGCCAGACTACCCACTCCACAGAGAAAGCCATCAATGAGAGACCTGCCTGGGGATCAGCCCTCTGCTCCATGCTTGAGTAGGAATGATGCCTCAGCGATTCGTGTGGGCCCTGCTTCTCCTGGCACTCCAGATCAACAACCTGTATTCTTGATTTTCGTCCTGCCTGTGTCCAGTATTGGGTATTGTGAATAAACATTAGGGAAGCTCCCTGCAATAACAGCTTAATCTAAAGTGTGTCATCTGATTGTCTTGTTGCCTTTTCTTTCATGAACTGAGCCCTTCAGCTCCGGATTACAAATAGTGTTTGTTGTGCATGTTGCTTTCTTCCATCACAGGGCCCCAACCAGCTGCGAAGCCGGTCTACCCCAGGCAACGTTCCTGGCTAGCCCACCTCTTCCCCACCTGGGTACCCACAGTGTGTGACTGTGCAGGGACTCTGAAGTGCATGCATAACTTTGATTGATATAGGCTTCAAGCCAATCAACCTGATTATGCCCCTCCCTTGTTCAAGCCCCCTGAATAAATCAGATCTAACTCTGTTTGCATTTAGTCTGACTGTGGTTCCAGATTGTGCCAAAAGTACTGTACTTTTGCTAGTTGCTGTGCATAACCTTGTTTTACAGGGGGTCCCCAGGGTTCAGCCAGGGAAACCTGCCCTGGTGGTAAGTGCAATCAGTGTGGGTACTTGTATGGTGTGCAAGGGGTATTGTGACAGTGATTATTGTGTATTGTTCAGGCCACTAGAAGGAAAATAGGGAGGTTACAGTGTCCCGGAGGGTTGTGCCCAGACTAGCTTGACCACTAACAACCCTGACCTCTGGGTGGAGGCACCCATTTTAGTACCCAGACCATTTAACCTGCTACTAGCCAAGCAGACAGGCGTAGTAGCCCTTGGGATAGCGTCACCTAGGGGTTACACATGTCTAAGTGCTTGGGGCTTTGTTTATTTGCTTATATGTCTCAGGGATCAAGGCTTTGTTTATTTATTTGCTTACATGTCTCAGGGATCAGGGCGTTGTTTATTTATTTGCTTACATGTCTCAGGGATCAGGGTTTTATTTATTTATTTCTTAACATGTCTCAGGGATCGGTGCTTTGTTTATTTGCTTTCATGTCTCAGTGCTTAGGACTTTATTTATTTGCTTATATGTCTCATTTATCGGGGCTTTATTTGTTTGCTTACATGTGTCAGGGATCAGGGATTAGTTTACTTATTTACTTACATGGATCGTGGACCGGGGCTTTGTTTATTTGCTTACATGTCTCAGAGTTCACAGCTTTGTTTATATGCTTACATGTCTCAGAAAACGGCTTTAATTATTTACTTATGTGTCTTAGGATTGGGGCTTTGTTTATTTATTTGCTTACATCTCTCTGGAATCAGGGCATTGTTTATTTATTTGCTTACATGTCTCAGGGATCAGGACTTTAGTTATTAACTTACATGTCTCAGGGTTCATGGCATTGTTTATTTGTCCCCTGAACCCCTCCCAGGAATAATGGATGCTACACTTATTTCACTTTTTGGTTGCTCGTTGGCAATATTTATTTTTGGCACAAAGAGTATTTACATCCACAATGTTCTTATTTTAAGTTCCACACATAATAATTCATTTTTAAGTTTTATTTGTTCCGGCTTCTTCCTTCTTCTGGTAGTTTCTCCATCTTGACTTTTCAGGGCCCGGACACTGTGAATCTGGCCCCCTTCTCTACACCATAACCAGTTCAGTTCCACCTACCTGATCTTTCACCCTCCAGGCCCGGATACTTCAGAATCCGGTGCCTGGATCTATCCCCCTTCTGGCTTTAACACCACATCTGGGTTCCTTGTCCCCAGCCCGTGTATCCTACCCCTCCTCCTTTCCCTTCCCCCGCTCCCCCTTTTCTTTCTTCCAAATCATCTCCCAGGTGCTTTGCTGCCCCCCTCCACAGGGGACTATGACCCATCCCACTAGGCCTACAGCTGCCTCCCCACAGCAAAGATACCGGCCCCATGCCCAGGGCCCCTAGGGCACTCAACCTGCCCTCCACCTATCTTTGTGCCAACCATGCCCTCCCAGTGCCTTCCTTAATAAGGGTGGGTGGATGGGAAAATTCCCAGCAAAAAGAGGTTGTCCTGCCTGTGTCCTGGCCTACTATATCCCTACAGGACCCCTGGTCAGGACCTCTTGGGGCTTTGCCCCCCAGCCAATCCTCTGGGCTCTGGCATCACCTTGTCATATTACACTTTCTACCTGCCTGGTGATGTCACTAGCCCCACCCCTTCAGCCTGATCTTTCCTCCCCTCTCCCCACATCTCCCCCTTTGTGTTCCTTCCTGTCAGGGGTCATCAGACAACCTGGCCTGCCTTCTAGTGGCAAGCCTAATTGTCCCTTGAGCCCCTCCTAGGAATAATGGACGCTAAACCTTTTTCACTTTTTGGTTGCTCTTTGGCAATATTTATTTTTCACACAAAGATTATCTACATTCACAATGTTCTTATTTCAAATTCCACACATAATAATTCATTTTAAAGTTTTATTGGTTCCGGCCTCTTCCTTCTTCTGGTTGTTCCTCCATCTTGACTTTTCAGGGCCCAGACACTGTGAATCTGGCCCCCTCCTCCACACCAGAACCAGGCCGGTTCCACATACCTGGGCTTTTGCCTTCCAGGCCCAGACACTTCAGAATCCAGCACCTGGATCTATCACCCTCCCCACTTTAACAGCACATCTGGATTCCTTGTCCCCAGCCCGTGTATCCTACCCCCTCCCCCTTCCCTTTCCCTTCCCCCCGCTCCCCTTTTCTTTCTTCCACTGCCCCTCCTCCAGCTTGCGATAGATGGAGGGGCTCCCCCCCTTGTGGACTAGTATCTCAAACCTTTTTTGGCTATTTCACCCACTAGCTCCCCAGTTGGCCTCAGGAATAGGCACATGTCAAATTTCGACAAATGCACCCCATCAGACCTGTACGCCGCAACCTGGTCAAAGGAAATGTCCTTGTGTTGCAGGTGCATGCCCCCCCATTTTAAATATCACCTTTGCTACCCTCTTATTTGGATGTTTTCCAACTTTCTCAATCAGCCAGATGTCCTTGACCCCCCTCCACCCCGCCGGGAGGTGACATCAGCCCAGCCGATTGTCACCCATGGCCACCACTCTTTAATCTTTTCCAAGTCCCCCAGGATATTCTGCCCCAGTTCCCCCCAAGCCATTGCCCCCCCAAGTGTATGATAATGTAGTCTGGCATGCCCCACTGCACCCTTAGCTTGTCCAATAGCAGCAGAAGCTGAGCTCACCTCATACCCCTAATGCCCTTCCATAGCACCCTGGATGCTCAGTATTGTATTGCAACTCTGCTCCTCTGGAAGTGGTGACCACCCATCTTTTTAGCCAATAGATGAAGGAGTGCCCCACTATCCAAACTTTCCTCTTGGAACCTGCCATGGAGACAAGATAAACAGTGTGAATTGTTGTTATAAACCCTGCCGTATCTTGTAGCAGCTGGACTTCCAGCACCCAACCTTCTTTACCTCTTCCACTGCAGTTTCTTTTCAGCTGCTTCTGTGGCTTGAGTCACTGTTATAAACCCTGATATACCTCTTGTAGCAGCTGGATTTCCAGCACCCAACCTTCTTTACCTCTTCCACTGCAGCCCCTTTTTCTGCTGCCTCTGTGGCTGCCCCACTCCTAAAAGAATGCGGGGCAAATTCACCTGGGTCCTCCCCAATGAAAGCCGGGGCCCTATCGAGTACTGCCCCCACCTGAAAACCGATGACTGGGCAGCCATCCCCCTGCTGGCAAAAGGCCTCCCCAGCCCTCCCTCAGGTGCTCACGTATAGAAACATAGAAGTTGATAGCAGATAAGGACTGTAAGGCCCATTCAGTCTGCCAATTTCTTTTTCTACCTTATGAATGTGTCATTGGCCTTTGCTCTGTCAATGCCCTATCTATTCATACTCATCTGTATTGCTCCCTTATGCCTATGCCATGCCTGTTTGAAGCCCTGCACTGTATTCATATCCTCCACTTCCTGAGGTAGGCCATTCCATGCATCCACCACTCTTTCTGTGAAAAGAACTTCCTCACATTACCCCTTAATCTGCCTCCCTCTAATCTCATGCTGTGACCTCTTGTCCTGCTATTTTCTTATATTGAAACATGTTAGACTATTTCACCTTGTAATACCCTTAAGGTGTTTGAATGTTTCAATCATATCACCTCTCTCCCTCCTTTGCTGTAGGGTATACATATTGAGCTCAGTTAATCTGTTCTCATATGTTTTCTGATGCAGTCCCTGCACCATTTTGGTTGCCCTTCTCTGGACTGCCTCAATTTGGTTAATGTCCTTGTGAAGGTGTGGCCTTCAGTACTGCAAGCAGTACTCCAGATGGGGCCTAACCAGTGTCTTGTAAAGAGGGATTATTACCATCCTCTTTCGACTTGTGATACCTCTACTAATACACCCCAACATCCCTCTAGCCTTACCTACTGCTGTAGTGGTCTGCTTGGATGATTTCAGGTCATCGGTGATGATGACGTCCAAGTCTCTTTCTTCCCTTGTGACTGCCAGCAACTCCCCTCCCAGCCTATAGGTGGCTTCAGGGTTTCTCTTCCCTTTTGTGCATGATCTTGTGCTTCTTTGCATTAAACCCCAGTTGCCACTCTTCCGACCATTTTGCTAGTTTATCCAGATCTCTTCTCATTCTGCCCACCCCATTTGGATCATCTACTCTGTTGCAGATCTTGGTGTCATCTGCAAACAGACAAACCTTACCCTCCAGTCCATCTGCAATGTCACTGATGAAGATATTGAAGAGGACTGGCAACAGGACTGATCCCTGAGGTACCCCACTTGTGACTTGCATCTCTTCTGACTGTATACCATTTACCACCACTCTCTGTTTTCTGCCCATCGACCAGTTTGCCACCCAGTTGACCAATGTCTGACCCACCCTGAGCCTACCCAGCTTATTAATCAATCTGCTATGTGGAACAGTATTGAAAGCTTTGCTGAAGTCAAGGTAGGCATCATCAACTGCTCACCTTGGTCCACCACTCTGGTTACCCAGTCAAAGAAATCTATGAGATTAGTTTGACAGGACCTTCCTTTTGTAAACCCATGCTGTCATGGATCCTGTTCTCCTATGGATTCCAGGTGTTGCACTATCTTTTCCTTAAGGAGTGTCTCCATAATCCTGCCCACTACTGAGGTAAGGCTGACTGGTCTGTAGTTCCCTGCCTCCTCCCTGCTACCACTCTTGTGGAGTGAGATCACATGAGCCCTTCTCGAGTCTCCTGGGACCTCTTCTGTGCTCAGAGACTCACTAAACAGTTCTGATAATGGCTCTGCTAGTTCCACCTTTTGCTCCCTTAGTACCCTGGGATGTATGCCAGCCAGTTCCATTGCCTTGTCCACCCTGAGCTTATCGAGCTCTTGTAGGACCCTTTCTTTTGTGAAGGGACTAATGCATGCACTACTTCCCCACTGTGTCCATGGTGCTGAGCGGTGGGCCCTGCCCTACCTTCTCTCCAGTAAATATTGAGCAGAAGTATCTATTTAGGATAAATGCTTTTACATGGTCCTCCTCCTCACATGCCCCCTTATCCCCTTTGATCTTAGCAATACCCAGGGTTCGATCTCAACATTGTTTTACTAGCCCTGAACCTAGTGAAAATTCATCAGCGATAGTGCAGCTAACCCTCTACTTGTCCGTCTTGACTAGTGCAGGTTTTTCATGGCTGTTAATGAAGTTGAAAAAGTCCCTACTTTAGCAGGTTGTAGTCCTTTTGCTAATCTCTCTCAGTGTTCCAGGTGGCCTTGTGTGATTAACAGCTCATTGAGAGCTGAAATTATCTGGCAGTTCAAGAGGGGAAACCAACAAAAGACTTGATGTGAGTCATTATCACTCAATTGTTAGGACATTCAGCAAGTGTGCATGCTGTGATCAAGGGTAGACTAGTTGTCACTAGCTTTCAGTTTGCTGAACTTGTCTTTGATTTGCCCCACAATATTAAGACCAGTGTGCCTCATTTCCCAACCTTTTGAATGTCTGTATCCAACACTGCAGTGACACAATGCTATGATGTATACATGGTCTGCCCAGTCAGGTGGTCTGTCAACTTTATACTTTCCCTTGACACCACTGCAGCCTGCACTCTGAAGTGGCCATCCATAGACCCATAGCTGCCATTACTGACTGGTGTAGGGGTCCACAGCTCCTCTTAATGGATCACACCAGTCAATGCCATCCATGCAGTCCCACCCTTATACCACCCAGCATGTCATTTCATCCTAAAAACAATGCTTTGGAGTGTGTATGGTACAAAGCAAAACCTTAGTAATATATATAATTTGAAAGGTTAAAATGGGTATTCCTGATGTGCATAGATCATGCTATATAGAAAGAGAGATAGTACAGCATCATGCCTGTATACTGCTTCCCCTTTGGCTGATGAAAGGACACTGTTATGAAAAATATGTTGTTGTTAGGGCAGAGCATGTTAAAATCAATATTTTTGTGCCTGGCATATATAAACAGATATGTCAAAGTTTCTTATATCCCAAACCCCTTGTGTTTGTTTAACTCTCCCCAATGAAATCTAGAACTGCCCTGGCTCATGTTGCAGTGTAAAAAAACTTCCAGAAGTGCAAGTCTGGTTAATCACAAGGTGAAGGATGAGTTTCTTTCTCTGCCTGACTCTGTACATTGCCCTGCAGGTCAGGATGGGGCAGTGATGAGGGGCATGATGATGTTGACTATTGTGTGTGCAGAGCTAGGTCTTCTTGACTTGAACATTTGCTATTATAGTATCCTCTGGTTTGGTGGGAAGAGGGATGAAGAAAGAGGAAGCAAGGGGCACATGGTAAAAAACAGTGGGGGTACACAATGCGTGTAACTGGACTGCAGTCTTTTTTTTCTGCTGGGACAGGAAGCAATGTGGCAGCAGGATAAATGCACAATAATCAGAGTATTTCTTGGCTCATATTTTTTCTGTATAACCAATCAAAATTTAGCATTATTATCGTGGGCTAGTGTAACTATCTGCGGACTAGTGCAATTTTTAATCGACTTGTCTGGCTGGCTAGTGGAAAAAAAGGTTAAGGTTGACCCCTGGCAATACCCCCTCTGGACTTTCTCCTTTCACTAATGTATCTATAGAAAGTCTTGTCACCTTCTTTTACTGTTCATGCTAGTGTTTCCTCAGTTTGGGCCTTTGTCTGCCTTACTGCCTTCCCTGCTTCCCTTGGGGAAGTTTGGTATGCCTCCCTATCTTCATCCTGCTGTGTTCCCTTATATTTCCTGAAGGCCAGCCTTTTGGCATTGAACTTTTCTGCTACTGTTTTTGAGAACCAAAGTGGTTTCCTTCTTCTTTTGCACTTCCTTTTCTCACTAACACAGTGGGATGCTGCTTCAAGTACGGCATCTTTAATGCTTGCCCACTTTGCCTGTACCCCCTCACCTGTATTTCTTTTTTCCAGGGCTAGCATAACTCTGATGGCCATCTTATCAAAGTCAACGCCTCTGAAGTCCCATATTTTTGCCATCGAATGGGATGATTTTGTTCTAGTGGCCAAATTGAGCCATACCATGTGATGATCACTGGCACCTATGTGACCTTCTACCTGGAGGTCTGTGATCCTTTCCCTGTTAGTCAGTACTAGATCTAGGATAGCCCTGTCTCTTGTGGGTTATTGTACCAGTTGTTTGAGGCCCTCCCCCTACAGGGACTCCACCATGTGCTTAGTTCTGGCAGATGACCCTGCTGGTATTGACCAATCTGTATCTGGCATGTTGAAGTCTCCCATTATCAGAACCTCACCTTTAGCTGTCATGTTTTGAATATCTTCTAACTGTAATGTGTCTATGTCCTCCCCCTGGTCTGGAGGTCTGTACACAACCCCAGTTCATATGGCTGTCCCATTTTCTGTTTCCAGGGTGACCCACAGTTCTTCTGGCTCCTTATGTGCATTCTGAATTTCTGTAGCTTTGATATTTTCATTGACATGAAGGGCCATTCCACCCCTCCTTTTTGCACTTCAGTCTCTTCTGAACAGTACATAGCCAGGTACTGAAGTCTCCCACGTGTGATTACTGGTAAACCATGTCTCGCTAATAGCTACTATGTCAAGTTTAGCCTCTGTCATTATTGCCTGCAGGTCTTGGATCTTGTTTCCCAGAATGCGAGCATTTGTGTACATGATTTTCCATTGGCCAGATTTCAGTGTGTTAGTTGTTGGGTGAGGTCTGACATTTCCCCTGTGCATTGTATGGGGCGCCACACCTCTTTCTTTACTTGGTAATGCAAATTAACTACAAACATGCTGAACTCCTGTTTGACCACTAGCTGAGGGGGGAGGAGTGTTCTTCCCATTGAACGTATGGGGTCCTGCACCCCTTTGCCCATTTTCTAGTTTAAATATTCTGAAAAGACATCAAACTTCTACCCCAATGTACTGACTCCCTCCTTAGTCAGATGCAGTCCATCAAATTTAAAGGACTTTTGCTCCCAAAACTGTTGCCAGTTCCCTATAAAATTTGTGCCCTTTTTCCTGGCACCAGCCCTTAACCCACATGTTTGGCTCCCCTATCTCCCCTTCTCTGACTTTTTGTCCATCTGTCCCCCTCTCCCAGACTGGCAGGATCTCAGAGAAGGAGATGTCGGATGAAATGGATGATAGTTTGGTCACCCAGTCTGGTCAGGTGTTCCTTGGTCTCCACAACTGACTGGCTGGCAAGATCATTAGTCTCTATGTGTACCAGAACGTGAATGTTTTCTGCTGCCTCCTGAACAATTTTAGCAATGCAGTCAGTGTCTCTCCATGCTGATGCACCAGGGAGACATCTGACCATTACCCCTGGCTGGAGATACATATCAGCTCCCCAAATCATGGAGTCTCCTATGATCAGAAGTTTTTTGGATTTCCTTTTTGCTTTTTTTGTTTTGGTTCCTGTTTTTGGTGAGTTTTGTTGTGCTAGCTCCTGTGCTGCAGTGTCCTGCTCTGCAGTATCCTCTGCCCCTTTGTTTGATTTTGGAGAGAGAGGCAGATACCTGTTTGTAGTTTTTATATGGTTTATGGAGGTGATATGTTGGAGAGCACCGAGTGATGGGACACCTGATTTGCCCCTCCTAACCACCTGCCAGACTCCTGGACCAACTACCCTCTGTGGTCGAGGTGCTTCTGTTGGATGTTGGGGAAATGGCTGGCGGTTCTTATAATATATTTCCTCTTGACTATGCAATTTGAGAGGTGTCATCTCTGCCCATACGGCCTGGAGGTGAGCCCTTAGATCTCCAATGGCCCAGCATGTAGGACAGTGTCCTAAATCCTGTAAAACTGCCCTTCTGAAAAGTGTTCACCAGTACCTACAGTTAATGATATCCATTCCAGATAAGTTGCTGGATTTATAACCTGGTCATAGTAATTCGAAGGAAGAAAATGAAAGCAAAAGTTTGATTTTGTGTTTTGTTTGTTTGTTTTTGTATAACTTGTTATAACAAGTTAAAGTACTAGTGTCCCTGTAAATGAGGTCACTGTGTGGATACCCCTCTGATCCACCCCTTCCTGCTTTGCTACAAGAAATGTCATGACTGTGCTACCCTATAAAAGGAGGGTAGTGTGGGGTGGTTGGGGATAAGGGTGGGTGGCTGGGCCCTTCCCCTGCCAAAAAAGAAGAACCATGGATGAAAGAAACAAGGAGGTAAGAGCAGAAACAATTAGCCAGCAACAAATGCAGTAGCCCTGAAAGCTTATCCTAATGGTAGATAAAACTATAAAACCTATAAAGCACCAGCTGTAATAATTTCACAGAAGATATACCCTGTAAGAAACACTTTGCTACAGAGAAAAATAAAGCAGTAACAGAAGATATACCTTGCAAAAGACAAGTTGAATCAGAAGATTACAGCAGTAATCTGTAAGTACACACCTGTAGGCATTCCCTGTAGTAATGCAGCAGAAGGTATACCCAGCAACAACAATTTGAATCAGAGAAAAAAAAACAATAAAATGTTAGCAACAAACAGTAACAATCCCTGTGAGTACAAAATAAAAATAACGCAGAGTAAATCAGATTAGCCAAAAGGAGCCTTAATCCTTATCCTAGCTCTGGCAAGGTTCTTTGCTCTGTCCTTTCAAGCAACCTAGAAGAAAAGAGCTCACGTGAAGCTAGGTGCCTTGGCTAGCAAACCTAGTCCACAGCCTCCACTGTGCAGTTGGTGGACTATGGTTGCCTTACCAATGACACCTTGGTCCACCTCCCCCCTTTGGTCTGTCTTGGACCTGGACAGGTTAATGACCACTCTGTCCGGCCCTCACCAGACATAGAAACATAGAATTTGATGGCAGATAAGGACTGCTTGGTCCACCTAGTCTTCCCATTTTTCTACCTAACAGATAAGCTGCAGATCCTAGTTAACCAATAGCTTACTTCCTCCTACCCCCAATAGGACTGCCTTATGTCTGTCACATGCATTCTTGAATTCCCCCACTGCTCTTGACTCCACAACCTCCTCAGGGAAGCTGTTCCATGCATCCACAACCCTCTCCATGAAAAAATAGTTCCTCACATTACTTCTGAACCATCCCCCCTCTATCTTCAAATTGTGCCCCCTTGTTCTTGCACATCTCTTTTTCTGAAAGATGCTACCCTCTTGGACTTTGTTGATTCCCTTGAGGTACACAAAAGTTTCTATCATGTCCCCTTTCTCCCTTCTTTCCTCAAGGGTATGCATATTAAGCTCCTTTAGTCTTTCTTCGTATGTCTTCTGGTGCAGACCCTGCACTATTTTGGTTGCCCTCTGGATAGCCTCCACTCTGTCTATGTCTTTGCGGAGATGGGGTCTCCAGAACTGCACACAGTACTCCAGATGGGGTCTCACCAACTGTCTGTACAGAGGGATAACAACTTTCTATTTTCTACTAGTGATGCCTCTCCCCTATGCATCCCAGTATCCCCCCAGCCTTCCTTACTGCCTTCTCACATCGTTTTCCCACCTTTAGGTCATCTGATATAATTACCCCCAGGTCCCTTTCCATTTTTACTGTTGTCAGTATCTCACTCCCCCATTGTGTACTCTTTCCCTGGGTTTTTGTTTCCCAGGTGCATTACTTTGCACTTCTTTGCACTGAATCTGAACTGCCATACATTTGACTATTCCACCAACCTTGCCAAGTCCCTTCTCATCCTTTCCACTCCATCCTGTGTATCAACCCCATTGAAGATCTTTGTGTCATCTGCAAAGAGACATACTTTTCCTTCCAGTTCCTCTGCAATGTCACTTATAAAGACATTAGAAAGGACTGGTCCCAGTACTGAACCATGTGGTACCCCACTAGTAACCCTCCTTTCTTCATTGTGGACTCCATTTACTACTACCCTTTGTGTCCTGTTGTCTAGCCAATTTTTTTTATCCAGGCTACCACCTTGGGACCCACTCCAGGGCTGGCTATCTTTTGTGTGGGACTGTATCAAATGCCTTGCTAAAATCTAGGTAGGCCATGTCCACAGTCCCTCCCTGGTCTACTACTTTGGTCACCCAGTCAAAGAAATCAATTAGATTCATCTGACATGACCTTCCCATCGTGCATCCATGCTGTCTTGGGTCCTGTACCCCTCTGGCCTCTAAGTACTCAACAGTTCTTTCCTTCAGAAGTGATTCCATCATTTTCCCTACCACTGAGGTCAAACTAACTGGCCTGTAGTTTCCTGCCTCTGTTCTGCTCCCACTTTTGTGAAGATGAATCACATCCACCCTCCTCCAGTCCTCAGGTACCACCCAATCTTCCCATGATTTGTTAAACAGAGTAGTCAGCGGTGTCACTAGTTCTACCCTTAGTTCTTTTAGAATTCTTGGGTGAATCCCATCAGGCCCCATTGCTTTGTCCACCTTCAGGTTTATTAGTTCTTTCAGAACCCTTTCTTCTGTAAATGGACTGGTATCGACCCCCATCTTCAGAGTGTTTCTCTTGTTTGGTTTAGGTACCTCCCCTTCCTCTTCCTTTGTGAATACTAAGCAGAAATATTCATTCAGTATCCCTGCTTTTTCACTGTCACCCTCTGCCCACATTCCCTCCCCTTTATTAAGCCTCAGTATCCCTCCTTTGGTCTTTCTTCACTCCCTAATGTACCTGTAAAAGGTCTTATCCCCCTTCTTAACAGAGTTGGCTATTCTTTCCTCAGTTTGGGCCTTTGCTGTTCTGACTGCCTTCCCTGCCTCTTTCTGCTTTAACTGATAAAGTTTTCTGTCCTGCTCCTTCTGTGTTTCCTTATATTTCCTGAATGCTATCCTTTTCTTCTTAACCTTCCCTGCCACCTCTTTTGAGATACATAGCGTTTTTTTCCTTCATTGTGTTTTGTTGATTTGCTTTACAAAAAGGCTTGTTACCTCTGTGATGGCTGTTTTGATTACTCCCCATTGTTCCTCCACCCCTCCTTCTTTCCTGTTTGCTAGTGCTTTTCTGAGGCACTCTCTCATTTTCCCAAAGTCAGCCCTCCTAAAGTTCAATACTCTTTCTTTTGTATGGCTTGATTGTATGGCTGTGTTTATCGTGAACCTCACTGTTTGGTGGTCGCTTGTTTCCAGATGGCTGCCCTCTTCTAAATCGAGATTCTTTCTCCATCCCAATTTGAGAGTACCAGGTCTAAGATTGCTCCCTCCTGAGTGGGTTCCAATACTAGCTGTCTGAGGCATGCATCTTGTAGGGCATCAAGAATAACCCTGCTCTTGGATGTGCCTGCAGCAAAGGTTCTCCAGTAAACATCTGGCATATTCAGGTCCCCCATCAACTATATCTCCCCATCTTCTGCCATTCTAAGGATGCCTTCTATCATTTCCTTGCCCATTCCCTCCCCTGATATGGGGGTCTGTATACAGCCCCCATGTGGAGTGTGGTGGAATTTTCTGTCTCCAGGGTGACCCAGAGTGCCTCATCTGCTCCCTGTTTACTCTTCAGTTCTGTTGCTTTGATCCCTTCCTTTATATAGAGAGCTACTCCTTCTCCTCTTTTACCCTCCTTGTCCTTCCTGTGGATTGTGTATCCTGGTATGTTGACATCCCAGTTATGGTTCCCTGTGTACCATGTTTCTGTGACTGCCACAATATCTAGTCAACCCTCTTCCATCAAGGCCACTAGTTCAGGGAGCTTGTTACACAACTATGGGCATTGGTACTCATCACCCTCCACTTTCTGATGGCCTTACCCCTTTTAGCCCCATCCCTGTCCTTACTGCCTTTGCCTTTTTTTTACATTTACCTCTGTCCTGCTCCCTAATGACTTCTCTACCTTGGTGTTTACCTCACTAATTACTGTGTTTTGTGGGAGGAGGTTGGGATTTTCCTGTTCCTTTTCAGTGCCTCCCCCCTTGGCTAGTTTAAATGCTTGTGAATGAAGCATTTAAACCTCTCACCTAGGATCCTGGTTCTCCCCGGACAGATGCAGACCATCGTTCCAGTATAGGTCTGCATCCTCCAGGTGGCTCCCCAATCCCCAATGAAGCCAAAACCCTGAGCTCCACACCAGTTTTTCAACCATTCATTGAATTCCCTGGTGAGGAGTACACTAGCATCACCCTTGCCATAGACAGGCAGCACCTCGGAGAAGGTTACCATATGCGCTACTTGTCTAAGGCCCCTTTCCAACTCTACAAACTCCTCTTGCACTGCTCTGATCCCATTCCTAGCCAGGTCATTTGTCCCTAGGTGGACAATGACATCCAGCTCCCTCCCTCATGCAGCTCCTCCCACGATCCTGAGGATTCGCTTCCTGTCCCTCCAAGCCATGGCACCAGACAGGCACCTTACCTCCCTCTCCCCTTCCTCCCCCACTTCTATTCCACTAATGATTAAGTCCCCCACCAGGAGTTGTTTCCTTCCCCTGTGGGGTCCCATGCCACCCTCCTATGGGTCTCCTTTGTGAAGGTTCCCAGCATCCTCCTTGGTCTCCACTGCAGGTAACTCCATAGAGGAACCACTATCCACCAGAAGAGTGTATGAATTGTAGAGAGGTACAGCTGGAGGAGTGCAACTCTGTTCCCCCACCCTCTCCCTCCCTGAGCCCACTCTGGTCCAGCCTCTCCTCTTTCTTGGCAACCTCTGAGGTAGTGGCATTGGCCCTGGTGATCCCAGGATGGGGGAGGAGGTTTCACAAATCCTAGCCAGGTCAGCCTGGATATGGGCAACCTCTTCCCTCAGACCAGAGAGGAGCCTGCAAATAGGGCAGCATCACAGCCTCCAGAATGTCTCCCGGAACACTGCCACCCCACAGCCATTGCATTGCACCACTCCTATCATGTCTTATTTTGTGTCCCCTCTCCTGTTTCTCTGTATGCTTATTCTCTCCTCTCCTTACAACTCTCACCCTTCCTGTTCTGGGACAGCAACTTCCTATATTCTTCAGTAGCCTCCTTCTTCCTTGCTAAGTGTCAGACCACCAGCAGCTAGGAGGGAAAGCGAGCTACTTTTTTCCTTTAGGGTTGTTGTTTTTGTGCTACAAAGCTTGTACAGCAGCTGTTTTCTGTGGGGACACCACTTCCCCCACCGAGAAGGCCCTTACCGCCATGACCACAAAGATGACCCTGAACAGGACCTCCTCTTTGGCTGAGGTCCACCTCTGCCTTGTCTCCCCCAGTACTTTTCAAGCAACTGCCCTCTGATGAGGTGCCTCCCATCCATCCTGGCAATCTGTCCCCTCTGCCAGCCTGTGATCATTCTTTTCACTGCCCTGCTGGCCGCTATGTCAGGCCAACCCCTATCATGGCATACTCAACTGATGCCAGCCAGGTGTACCACTACTGTGGTGTGGTCCAGCCCTTCTTCCCACTTCTCCACTATAAATCTCCTTACCTGCTCATCCCAGGCCTGTTCATCCCTGTCCCACCCATGCTTCCTCCTGAATTCCTGGAATCTTGTCCATCCTGCTTTATAGGCCTTCAGCATGTTGGCTGACCAGGAACCCCAGTACAGTGCCCTGGCTGTGTCCTTCCAGCCTCCCATAACCATCCTTTTCAAGTCATTAAGCCTCTTCCAGATTTAGAATTTGTAGCCCCTCCTGCACCCTCAAGGTGCTCCCATTGAAATTAACATGCTCCCGCAGTTAGGAGTGGAGATTCCCTAGCCCCCCACATCTCCAGGATGAGTACTTCAGCCTCCCCTCTAATTCAGCTACCAACAGATCGAAGGCATTGCATCTTGTCCTACCTGTCCCACATCCATGTCTCTCCTTCAGCTTACCTCAGCCCCAAGGGCCTTCACCATTACCCAGCCACCTTAGGCCCCACGACCTAGGAATAGAGGGGATACACATCCTCCTGTGCTTGGTAGATTGGCTGCTAACAGACAGATCACAGGCCTCAATGTGACCAGCAACTCCAGTAGCACCTGAACTATCGCCGTACCATGGGACTGTGGCCGGGACACTGAAACATTCCTATATTGTTGGAGCTGGCACCCCAAAGATTGGGGTTGGAGATGCTCTATGCTGGATACCAATTCCCTCTGGTCCACAATGCCACTGGACTTATGGCATCCTTCCTCGCCCTCTACAGCTGGCCCAGCTGGCCCTGAGCCCCTAAAGTGTTCCTCTCTGTTTTGCTCATGTTAAATCAACCCTCTTATGAAAACTGTTGCTCTCCCTAGCTACCTAGTACCTGACCCAGCTCAGACCCCCCCCAACTGTAAGTTTAATTGGCTGCAACATCAGCCATTCACTTTTCCAAATGATCGATCTGGGTGCCAATCTTCCAGGTGGGGGATAAATCCTATACCTGCAACAGTGTCAGTAAGTGACCTCTACATAACTGGACTTCCCCAAACCTATGCTGTCTGGTTAGCCTCACGCCCTTCCTGATGTTGGTCCTGTTGACTTACCTGGCCGAGAACCTGGCCATGGCAGCGGTAGTAGTACCATGCCACTGACAAGCCTGACTACCCTCTGACCCACACAATAGCTATAATATCAGATTGCTGCTTACGGCAATACAAGAAAATGTAATACTGACATCATCACTTTTTATTTTATTTATTTATTTATTAATGTATTTATTTCGTTTTTTGTTTTTTTTTAATTGGAATTACTACCTTTGAGCTAAAGCTCAACTGACCAAGGATCCTCAGCACACAGAGGGTGGGGGAATATTGAGTACATGGATAGTGGAGAAAACAGAAGCAGTTAGTAGGCCTTGTCAGTCCCTTTATGGCCCCTAGGTTTAGTCCTGGTCCTCTATGTGCAACTGGGAAATCCCAGCTATTCATATGCAACAAGTAGCCTTGGGTTTTAACCAATTAACTACCAGCTGCCTTGAACAGGCTGAATTAATAATAATACTAATCATAGTAATAATAATCTTTTTGTTGATATATCACAATTCGAAACATCAAAGTGCTTTCCATCAAAATATATCGAACAAATCACATGCATATATCAGACTTCCAGTTAAAATTCTCCTAGATATATCAGATTTACCTGATTACATCAACATCAATTTAAATTCTCAAAGACATCCAATCTTAAAAAGGTTGTCTGAAAGATTAAGCAGTCTGCCACCCACCATAACAGTGCATTTCTTTATGACTCACCCCCTTGGTTTTGCTTAAACAGACTTCCAGAAGAAAGGTTAACTCACCCAAGTTTTACCAGAGAACATTATCCAGAATGCTTTCAAATGTAAGCCCTCTTCATGGAGGGAGCAGGTAGTTCCCACTGTTCATTTTAGCTCTGGGTATTTTCCCAAGCTACATTAGTACCTACTGTATATAATTTTAGCTATAATTATAAAGCCTGTTTTGTTAATCCAACATCCGACAAATATAAGTTAGATACATACAGGCTATTTAATTTCCAAAATTCAGATGGTACAGCCCTAATGGCTGTAATCATATATATATATATATATATATATATATATATATATATATACATACATACATATATATATATACACACACACATACACACACACACACACACACACACGTGCACCTTCCTTTTTTTTTGTACTACCCTAACATCATGGAAGTCACTCTCATTATAAAAGAATATGCAAATTATCAACAATGGCTGTTTGAGTCTAATGGCTTTGGTAGCCACATTTTTAACTCATCCCCTTCTACAACAGAGTTACATAGCTGTAATCCAACCTCAAAAGAAGCGTTCATCCCAACAATACCTGATAAGTGTGGGAAATGCAAGAACATTTATATTGTTTCACTAGGATAAGCCTTGCAATCACCTGCTGAGAAATCCCTTCCTAGGATTCCTCTAATGTTGCAGGTGATTATATCCTAACAACAGCTGGCCCATACCTCAGCATTATTTCACCAACTAAGCAGTTCTGGTACCCCTGTGCTGGCTTGGCCTTATTGCAGCATTCTCATTAACCCCCTGATCCAGAAATGGCCACAACCACGCAGCCTTCATCAAAATTGGTGGCCGCCACACGGCGCTGTGCTTGACCCAACCAAAATGCTCTCATCCCCTGTGACCGCACTATGGCATTTTATTTATTTAGCTTTTGTTGACTGGGTAAGTGCACTAGACAAATCCTGCCTATTTTCAGGCACGACCCGGGGGAGGGGGATACAGATGAATGCCAACTGACCTTGAACCAGATTAAGCTGATTAAGATTAAGGGCATCATGAAAGCACTGCAGCATACCCTCTTGTGTTCTTTTTTTTAATTTTTCTTTTTAATTTTAACATACTTCTAGCCTTTATTCAATAGCATGCTGATCTATTCATTGGCCCTCCTATGTCACCGTGCCTCCCCTTCCTATTATGTTATTTTATTACTGATACATGTATCCATATATAAATGATTCCTGCCACACTGCCTGTGCAAAATGGCACTGCCACATGGCCTGAATCAAAATGGCGGCTGCCCCATGGCCGCTCTCCCTACCCTTCTACTGCATTCCCAATAAAACTCCCCTTTTTGGTCCTTTGTGCTGTTCCCCACATCAAATGGATGGCTTTTGGTGCCAAATACACCCCCCCCACCGCTCCATGCCTGCTACATGGCACCGCTCCTGGCTTCATTGACCCTGTGTCATGAGCAATGCCCTCTCCCATGAGGTACTCCCCTTTTGTGCTTTGCTGTGGCCTGCCCATCGTCACGATCACCCCAGCATAGCCACACAACATCGCCATACCAACACAAAAACATCCCCATTTATCTGAAAATGGCTGGGGCGTCCGTGCCCTCTCTTACACACTAATGCGGTGCCCCGATGCACTCGCCCTGACTGCTGTGCTATATGCCTGCAAGGGGCGCACTCCCCTCATGCTGGCCCACTCCTCCAGGCCCAACCTTTACACTGTCAGCAGGCCCTGGTAACAAGATGCCTCTCCACTGATGTCTAAACTTCGGCTGCCCCATTAACCTTCAATCTTCTGCACATTCTGAGTGGCTGTAAACACACTGTCTAACAACCCCCTCACAGCAAATGCTACTCTTCCAACTTGCATCCCTGGCTTTGCATGGAGAAAAAAGGCCCCCCCAAGGCACCACGAGGCTTGCCAGTAACCAGGACACAACGGAGCAATCTGCCCCCGACACCCGCTGGCTTCCCCTCACTCCCAACAGATGCAGCCAAGCTCTTTCCCCATTCCCCCACCTAAGCAGGGCAAGAAGAAAACCCCCATCTGTCTTCTGCCCGGTCGTCATGGACCACGTGGCCTCCAGCCATGCATGCCACTGATTACAGCCAAGTGGGCCCACACCAAACTTGTCCACCAAATCAGCCTACATCCCACCAATCAACAACCAACTGAACATGCATTGTGACACCTGCCCTCAATGAAATGCCACATAAACGCCCTGGGTAGCATCACTCCCCTTCCGCTCTACTGCAAAACCACAATTTTAAGCCAGCAGATGAAATACCCTTCAATTACAATGAAAAGCATGCTTCTTTGGTGTTGGATGCCCCATCCTACCTGCAGCTTAAAAGTGCCACCACATGTACGCTGCTACCACGAAGCTTCCAAGCAGTACCCCATGAGAGTTGGCCCCCAAGGATTAAACCCACAACCTTCCTAGACAAAATTCTTACACAGCTGAGCCACAAATAATCATAAATTTCTTCCAGATAAGTTCTAAACATGAAAATTCCCATCAAAAAGAGGTCGTCCTCTCTGTGTCTTGGCCTGTTATATCCCTACAGGACCCCTGGTCATGACCACTTGGGGCTCTGCCGCCAGCCAATCCCGGGGGCTCTGGCATCACCTTCTCATATTACATTTTTTACCTGCCTAGTGATGTCAATAGCCCCACCCCTTCTGCCTGATTTTTCCTTCCTCCTCCCTGCCTAATTATTTGCTTACATGCTTCAGGGATCAGGGCTTTGTTAATTTATTTGCTTACATGTCTCAGGGCTCGGGGCTTTCTTTATTTATTTGCTTACATGTCTTAGGGATTGGGGCTTTCTTTCTTTATTTGCTTTCATGTCTCAGGGATTGGGTCTTTAGTTATTTGCTTACCTGTCTCAGGGATCAGAGTTTTGTTTATTTATTTGATGACATCTCTCAGGGATTGGGGCTTTGTTTATTTACTTGCTTACATGTCTCAGGGGTCAGGGCTTTGTTTATTTACTTACATGTGTCATGGCTCGGATCCTTGTTTAGTTACTTACATGTCTCAGGGATCAAGGCTTTGTTTAGTTGCTTACGTGTCTCAGGGATAGGAGCTTTATTTATTTACTCACATGTCTCAGGGATCAGGACTTTATTTATTGGCTTACATGTCTCAGGGATAGCAGCTTTATTTATTTATTTCCTTTCACGTCTCATGGATCAGGGGTTATTTAGTTGCTTACATGTCTCAGGGATCAGGGCTTTATTTATTGAATTGCTTATATGTCTCAGGGATCTCAGTTGTGTTTATTTATTTGCTTCTATGTCTCAGGGATCGGGGCTTTGTTTATTTCCTTATGAGTCTCAGGGATCAGGGCTTTGTTTATTTATTTGCTTTCATGTCTCAGGGATTGGGGCTTTTTTCATTTGCTTTCATGCCGTAGGGATCAGGGCTTTCTTTATTTATTTTCTTATGTGTCTGAGGGCTCAGGGCTTTGTTTATTTATTTGCTTACATGTGAAGGGGTCAGGGTTTTGTTTATTTATTTGCTTACCTGTGTAACCCCTAGGTGGCACTATCCCAAGGGCTACTACCCCGCCTGCTTGGCTAGTAATAGGTTAAGGGGCCTAGGTTCAGTGATGGGTACCTCCACCCAAAGGTCAGGGTTGGTATCAGTCTGACTAACCAGGCCGCAGCCCTCTGGGACACTGTGACCCCCCCTTGTCTCCTGCTAGTGGCTCACACAGTACACAAGGTTTACCTTCCCAATACCCCTGAAATGTTTTAGACATACACCTAGATTTAGCACTTAAGCCCAGGACTGGTTCCTTCAGCTTGGCTCTAGGGACCCCCTGTAAAATAAGGTGATGCAATACAAGGGCAACAAGGCAATACCTTCACCATAAACTGACACCACAGTCAATGTAAATTGCAGAAAAAGGTAGATCTGATTTATTTAGGGGACTATAACAAGGATGGGGGATAATCAAGTTAATTTGCTTACTCACACTAAAAATTGCACTGCTCTGCATACTATCAAAGTCCCAATTAGTCACACTCTCTGGGTACCCAGGATGGAGAAAGGGGCTAGCCAGGACCGTTGCCTGGGTAGGCTGGCATTGCAGCTGATTGGGGCCCTGTGAAGAAAGAAACAACATGCAAACCCTCAAATGTAATCCAGAGCTGGAGGGCTCAGTTCGTAGAAACAACACAGTAATCAGATGACACACTTTTGATTTAAAAGATATGTTGCAGGGAGCTACCCTGTTTACTACTCACGATACCTAATGCTGAGAACAGGATGGATGATGGTTGTTCTGGATTGCCAGAAGGAGCAAGGTAGGGAGACGAGACCCTCGTGGCAGGGCCCAACTGCATTTGATAGCAGGCGGATTCAGTCCGATGCAGCTGGGTACAGCTTTCAGCCTTCAACACACAACTCAGTTCGGGGAGGGAGAACAGATTGCGACCCCCATCCAATTTACAGCACGTTTATGTGTAAAGAAAGTTTACTGTACACAGCAGGCTACTCCTCGATCCTGGTTGCAAAATTACTGCTAAAACCCGGGAGCACAACAGTAGCTAAAGTTCCTGACAGGCCGATCGCTTTTAACAAAATTGTTGGTCTTCTTCAGGGGGAGCCTGGTATCCTTCCAACAGCTTACTTCACAACACACAACGTGGATCACTGTCTGACTATTTTCCTCTCTCTTTCTCTCTCTCTCAGTATGATGGCAACAGGCTGAGTTTCGGGCCTTCAACGGTTCTCCCGCACAAACTACCGAGGCCGCTTGATTCTGTGAGCTCTTTCCTCTTCAACTTCCAAATTGAATCTGGCTTGCCAGCAGACAGCTCAGGGGATTTCCCTTAGATCCAAAAGGTTCAGTTGGGCAGTTCAGCTGTCAATCACAGTAAGAGCTCCCCCTTCTGTTGCAAAAAGGGGCCAACAGTCTAGAACTACAAATCCCAACTAGTAAACCATGCAGTCCCATTTCATCAGGCTCCGTTTTAGAGTCCCCCAGTACTGATTGTTTCAATTCGGCAGTTCGTGACCAAAATGGTGGAGCCAAACTGAACAGTTCTTGCTGCAAAGAAGGCAGGTTAGAACAAACACTGTATCCTTACCACTCTAAATGTTTATCAGCAATTAGTTACATCTCTTAACAGGGCTCCCTCCGCACAATTAGCGATGACAGAAACAGGTGATGATTCAGCAGCCCAGGCTGGATTCGGGCAGGTAAACACACAGTCCCTCCATAGAGATTAATTATGACTGCAAGCAGGCAGCACTTAAAGAGACAGTACATGGAGGCTTTAAAGGCGCTCACTGACAATAACGCCTAAATGGCTATAGTGCCGAACACCAACCAGGTTGTGAGCAACCACGTGGGATCTTGGAAGACTTTTTGGGAAACCCCATTTGTAGGGGGGTTACACCTTTCCTGGCCTGGAAAAACTTGGCATCCGTGTCAAGTGGATACCATCATGATAATTTCAAATGCAAATTATCTTATACATCTATACCACTAGCATACTAAGCCTATAACCTCTAAAGCATTTGGCAACATATTAGAACTTTACCGTACCATTTTCTGTATTTCACAGTACACTACTTCTTCTAAATTGCATCACACATAGGTTACACAGATTACTCAGATACACACGGCAGTTTGGAATCAGGTTATTACTTCCTACACATTGAACAATGATAACGGGGGCCCTTTCCTATCAACTACCTTGGGGCTGGATGGGACAGGGGCACCATACTTAGAGGGCAGAACAATCAGCCGGGAGTTAGCACTCAAACTCAATTTGGGTAGGGAACTTTGGGACACATAAACTCCCTTGTGGACTACATTAAGAGGCAAATCCACTGGCCTCCCAGGTAAATCATAGCTGAGGTGTACTATTGGTTTGACAGCTCATCCAGTCTTCCTTGGGGGAACAGCCACAGTCTCTGTACCTTTCACCTCAATCTCTGCACTTTTCTCACTTGCAAGGGAGGCCTCTCTCTGGGTGGAAGAGCTCAGCCTTGGGGCACAGTCAGCCCTGGGCTCTGTGGAGTCAGGTTCTACAACACTTTGCTCACTTGGAAAACACTCTGGCACTGGAAGGGAATTGTCATCACATTCAAAGTACTGTTCATGTTCTGGCAGGTCACCAGTTGGTCTCAACTCATCTGTCTCCTCCTCAGGGAAATCACACAGTTCCACCATACACAGTGATTTAATATTATCATACCTGACACTTTGCACTTCACTCTCAGGGAGCATTGACTCCAAGGACAAAGCTGGGGGGTTAGGCAGTCCAGAGGTCCCAGCTTCATACCCAAAATTGACCATGGGGTTACCTTGAAACAGCTGACTCAGTTCATAAGAAGGGTAATAACATGATTGCACTCACTCTCATCTGAAGTGGACTGACAGTCATTATCAATTTGGGTTTGCTGTGGAGAAAACCTTAAGTTAGTGACGACGGGGGCAGGCTTACTCTGTTTCTGTTTTGTAGCAGCCCGGGTCATTGGTCCAGGGGGAGAAATCTCTGTGGGCTCAGATTCAATCATTTTTTGACCAATGGGCAACACATGGTTCCAGTGCATGATCTTGACATCCTTTGAGTTGTTTTCTGGCCTCACTTTGTACACAGGTAACCCTGGCAATTTGCCTACTACATTGTGGGGAAGATGGTGCCACCAATCAGCAATTTTGTGTTTGCCATACATCCCTACATTCCGTAACAACACACGGTCCCCAGCTTAAAGCTCTTGGGCCTTCACCTTTTTATCATACCTTTCTTTATTGGCCAAGTTTCTCTTTGCAGCAATGGTCTGAGCTAGTTGGTAAGCACGGTTCAATTGAGCTTTTAGTTTTTGTACGTACTGTAGGTAATTCTCAGCTCTGACCCCATCAGGAGAGACCCCAAAACAAACATCCACTGGTAACCAAGCCTCTCTCCCAAACATGAGGCGATAGGGAGATAAGTGGGGAGTAGCATCATTTTTGGTACATTTATAGGTGTGGACCAAGGTGCTGATCTGCTGGCTCCACTTTGGCTTATCTTTCAGGTGGAGAGTGCCCAGCATGTCAAGCAGCGTGTGATTAAATTGTTCTGGCTGTGGGTCTCCCTGCAAATGATAAGGGGGTGGTTCTGGACTTCTGCACTCCCCATAGAGAGAGCATCTCCATGATTAAGCAACTCTCAAAGTCCCTGCCTTAGTCAGAATTAATTCTTTGGGGGCCCCATAGTATCAGCACCTTGGCCATAGTGAAGGCCTTTTGATCTTTGGTGGGAAAGGCTTGGGCATATCTGGTGAAATGATCTGTGACCACCAACACGTTACTGATATTTTACTGATCAGGCTCCAAACTTAGAAAGTCAATACAAACTAACTACATAGGCATGCTGGTGGTGATGTTAACAAGGGGGGCAGCCCTCTGTGGCAAAGCCTTTCTCTGTAGGAAGCAACTACAAGTTTGTACATGATGTTCAACATCTGCCCCCATTTTAGGCCAATAGAATCGGGACCGCACCAGGTCAAGAGGTCTGTTGATGCCAAGGTGGCCCATGTGGTTGTGTAGGGACCTCAGCACAAGTCTCTGAAATCTGTGGGCAGGATCAATTGTTGCTTGTCAACTTGACAGCCCCATCTACAGTCTCTCGGTACAGCAACTGATTTATTAGCTTAAATTTAGGGCCTTCTTTGTACAATAGTGCAGTTCTCAAGTCAGAAGAGCATAACTTGGACACATCTTTCCCTGTGTAGAAGGCTTCAAGGGCTGATCGAATCATGGGGTCATGAGATTGAGCTCACTGGAGGCTGTTATTATCAGACTGAGGCAATGCACTATCTAGCGTGGAATAGTGGCAGTATGCAGCTGGTATACAAGTGTCAGAAGGGCCCAAGCAATCTACCAGGCAGTCCACTGCATCTGTGGACATCTGTTCCTCCTTGTCAAACTTCTGGCATAGTGCTCGAATGTCAGGTTCAAGCAGCCTGACCCAATTACCTTTGGAAGTAGGCCTTCAGAAGAGGGCATCAGCATCTACATGATTCAGGCCCGACCTGTATTCAACAGCGTACTCATAAGTGGACAATGCAAAAAGTTACCGATGCCCGGTAGCATCCAATTTAGTTGGAGTCTACACATAGGTCAGTGGATTATTATCTGTCTTTACCAGCATCTTTGCTCCATACAAATAGTTATATTGGTTGACAATGGCCCACTTCAATGCCAAGAACTCCAATTTATGTACAGGATAGTTTTTTTCTGATGGGGTCAGACTCCTACTGGCAAAGACCACTGGTCTCAGACCATTCTCATGCTCCTGATATAACACAGCTCCCAAACCTTGTAGGCTAGCATTGGTGTGTAACACGTAGGGTTTAGCAGGATTGACATAGGTGAGAACAGGAGCATGGGTAAGCTGATATATGATTTTGTGGAAAGCAGCCTCGCAGTCGGATGTCCATTGAGACCCAAAAAGTTCACCAGGGCAGAAGTACACTTTCTCTGATTCAGTGGAGGTCACTCACTTGTACATTTTGTTTGTAGGAGGATAACCCTGGGTAAGATTCAGCAGTGGGTGAATCACTCTTGAGTAGTCCTTTATGAACTGTCAATAATAACCACAAAATCCTAGGAAACGTTGTAATTCTTTTAGATTGTGGGGCTAGGGCCAGGTGGTCAAGGCCTCAACTTTGCTACGATCAGTCTTTATCCCCTCAGTGGACATTATGTGCCCCACATACTTTACGGATGTCTGAAAGAACTGGCATTTGTCGATGGACAGCTTAAGGCTGAAGTCTTCCAGTCAGTCCAACACTTTAAAAATTCAGCTCTCATATTCCTCCAATGAACTTCCAAACACAATAACATCATCTAAGTATACCAGGCACTCCAACAAGTTCATGTTCCCCACTGCTCATTCCATCAGTCGCTGGAAAATGGCTGGAGCACCAGAGATCCCCTGGGGCATTCTCATAAACTCATAGAACCCAAGTGAACAGATTAGGGCTGTTTTCTCATGGTCTTCTGGGGCCATAGGGACCTGGTAGTACCTGCTGTGGAAATCCAACACTGAGAACCACTTGCTTCCATTTAAGTGGTCCAACATATCCTGAATATGGGGCATGGTGTACTGATCATGGACGGTCTGCCTGTTAAGGGTCCTGTAATCTACACACATTCTTACTGTCCCATTCTTTTTCCTCACCACCACAATAGGTGAAGCGTAAGGACTTCTGGATTCTTGTATCACACCAGCTGTGAGCATTTCCTGCAGGTGTCTTCTGACATCATCTATATCTGCTGGTGCTAGGCGCCAAGACCTCTCACGGATTGGCCATTCATCTTGCAGGTGTATGTGATGCTCAGCTCCTCTGACACATTCCACTCCCATTCCTTCAGCAAAAACACCTTATCTCTCTGGGTGAGTCTCTTTCTGATTCTAGTCTTCTATTCCGCTGGCAATGGGGAGTCACCAAAGTCAAACAAGTCGGGTGTCACTTGGCAAGTCATTCCAGATGGCTTGTTACTAGGTAGCACTGCAGTGTCTGCACAGTGTACGGTAGCTAAGGTGCAGCCTCTATTCACTCAAATTTCTCAATCTGACACATTGTGAACCTGGGCCATGACCCATCAGGCATAGGCATAAGCCTGAGCAGGTAAGATACTGGACTTAATCAGCAAACCTTCCGGCAATTTCCCATCACCTGGAGTGTCTAGCATGAGTATCTTATTCTTGACATCTTTCCGTAAGCAGACCTCCCCTTGAAGGGTTCACTGGGTGTTGGAGTCCAGGACCATTGACTCAGGATCCTTCTTCCATACTACCCCAACTGGCTCATCTTGATCCACCTCTTTGGCATTCTGCAGCAACTCATACACTCTCTTAATCAAGGCAGGACTCCTCAGAGCCTTACCAGTTCATTGTCCCTGTTTCTCATAGCATAGCTGCGCCAATCTCCCAAACATATGAGCATTCGTCTTGATTAGTAGAGGGTCCACATCGTACAGTCCAGTAGGAGGACACACCAAAACTAAGGTCTCCACTCCACTCCAGCCACTGAAGTAGGAAAAGACAACCAAATCCTGATATACCCTGCATTAGAGTAGGCCTTCTTGCTCAATTCCCAGACATGCAGTCCTTCCAATGGCTGTAAGGGAACATCAGGCAAGTGCTTCTGATACCAGTCCTGAAACATTATTGTTACTTGGGAGCCACTGTCAAGCACAGCCCTGGTAGACACTCCATTCACCTTCACTGTTGTCTCCATAGATGGGTCCACCACCTCAGAAAATTCAGGCTGCACTGAAGTCGGTATTGATCTGGCATTGGCCTTGTTAGTGTAACATTTTTGAACAGCCACCCCTGGTGGCTGGTTGTGCTTTGGGTGGATCAAAGCTAACAGCCTGGCATGGACCCTCTTTAGATTTTCTGGCAAATGGCAGAAGACACTGATGTATCCATCATCCCTGCAATGATAGCAAAAGTTAGGCTCGCTAGGGGCTCGTGGGCTCACAGGGGTATTGGGCGGCTTATCTTTGGCTTGTGCTCTGAGTCCTTGATCCTCTGGACCACTACCAAGATGGAGATTGGGTGGGTTTTACAGCATGTCCCCCACTACAGCTTTCAACTCTTGCACTTCTTCCAGTAGGTTATCCTCAGTCTGGGGTTTCGAAGAAACAACATGTACTCCCACTCCACCTTTGGCCTCTGTGGATGTCTGATACAGATCAGGTTCTCTGGCTGCTTCAGTCAATTCTTTAATCAACTCTGTCAACTGCTGGGCCTCATCTGAGGCACTCCTCTTAGGAGTCGGGCAGATACCAACCATCCCCTCATAGGGCTTCCAGCCCCCTTCATCAGTCTCCATTGCACAAATTTCCTTCATAAGGTGACAGTACTCATGAGGATTAGCCTTCCTATCTTGTAACCTGAGTTTCAGCATCATTACACTAGAATGTCGGGCTGACTTTAGGATATGGTCCGATCTGACCCGGTTTAGCTCCTTCGCGGGCACTCCCCCTTTTCTGTGGGCCCTCTGCAGAGTCCTCTCAATCCTGGTAACAAAAGCAGACAATTTCTTATTTTTCCACTGCTTAGCTGACTTGAACTTCCACAATAGGTCATCCCCTGACTCAGTACTACCAAACACTCCTTCCAGTGCAGACAGGTATTCAGCTGCCGTAGCCTCTGGACTAGTTGCTCACAAGAAACGGATGGCTTCCAGGGCAAGGTCACTCAAACTCTCCATCAGCCTCTTTCTCTTTTCCCCCTCTGAACATTGCCATTCTTGTACCAAAGGAGTGGCATAGTCCATCCTTGTTTCCAACTCATCCTCCCCTTGGGGCACTGGGGCTGTGCCCGAAAAGAGTCTAAGCTTTTTGGTAGGACTCCAACTGTATTGAGGGAATCACTATGGGGGAGGGAGCCACAGGAAAACTCTTTGGAGAAGTGGGGAAAGTGGCTGGGGAGTGCAGGCATGTGTGTTCCTCTGAAAGGTCTAACACCTTTACAAGCTGTTGGGCAGTTTGCCCTTCAGACGTTAATAGTTTGAGCAACTTATCCTTGAACCCTTCTATACGGGGGGACCCCCTCGGATAGTTGGATCACTGTGCAGGTGAATGACCCTCCACCCTTTCTGGGTGCCCTAAGACAAAATAATAGGGGGTACTTTCTCTGGATCTATCGGGGAGCTACAAGAGAGCAGCGCTATCATAATCTGTTCCAACAGATCTGCACCTCTTCCCTTTACCTCGACTTTACTCAAACCCTTAACATACTCCAAAGTGGCTACAGTATCAGCATTATCAATCCCTAATGGGACATCCAGCAATAGGAGAGCCTGTCGGGGGTCCAACCCCTCAGCCTCGCTCCACCCCATCATTCGGTGCACAAACAATTTATGAGGGGCAATTTTCAGCTTGGGCGTAGCGAGGTCCTCCATTTTCTCCCCAAAACTAAACATACCAGGGTAACTTCTTTCCTTGGCCACTGGAGGATGCTAATCCCAGTGGTGCCTCCAAGATGTAACCCCTAGGTGGCACTATCCCAAGGGCTACTACCCCTGCCTGCTTGGCTAGTAACAGGTTAAGGGGCCTAGGTTCAGTAATGGGTGCCTCCACCCAAAGGTCAGGGTTGGTATCAGTCTGACTAACCAGGCCACAGCCCTCTGTGACACTGTGACCCCCCCTTGTCTCCTGCTAGTTGCTTACACAGTACATGAGGTTTACTTTCCCAATACCCCTGAAAGGCTTTAGACATGCACCTAGATTTAGTACTTACCCCCAGGACTGGTTCCTTCAGCTTGGCTCTAGGGACCCCCAGTAAAATAAGGTGATGCAATACAAGGGCAACAATGCAATACCTTCACCACAAACTGACACCACAGTCAATGTAAAATGCAGAAAAAAGTAGATCTGATTTATTCAGGGGACTATAACAAGGATGGGGATAATCAGGTTAATTTGCTTAATCACACTAAAAATCACACTGCTCTACATGCAATCAGAGTCAAAAATAGTCACACTCTCTGGGTACCCAGGATGGAGAAAGGGGCTAGCCAGGACCGTTGCCCAGGTAGGCTGGCATTGCAGCTGATTGGGGCCTTGTGAAGAAAGAAACAACATGCACACCCTCAAATGTAATCCAGAGATGGAGGGCTCAGTTTGTGGAAACAACACAGTAATCAGATGACACACTTTTGATTTAAAAGATATGTTGCAGGGAGCTACCCTGTTTACTACTCACGATACCCAATGCTGAGAAAAGGATGGATGACGGTTGTTCTGGATTGCCAGAAGGAGCAAGGTAGGGAGACGAGACCCTCGTGGCAGGGCCCAACTGCATTTGATTGCAGGCAGATTCAGTCCGATGTAGCTGGGTACAGCTTCCAGCCTTCAACACACAGCTCAGTTCAGGGGGGAGAACAGGTTGCGACCCCCCTCCAGTTCGCAGCACATTTATATGTAAAGAAAGTTTACTGTACCAGGCAGGCTACTCCTTGATCCCGGTCACAAAATTACTGCTAAAACCCGGGAGCGCAACGGTAGCTAAAGTTCCTGAAAGGCCGATCGGTTTTAGCAAAATCTTTGTTCATCTTCAGGTGAGCCTGGTATCCTTCCAACAGCTTACTTCACAACACACCACGCGGATCACTGTCCAACTATTTTACTCTCTCTTTCTCTCTCTCAGTAAGATGGCAAAAGGATGAGTTTTGGGCCTTCACAGTTCACCCTCATGAACTACTACACAATACGGCTGCTCGATTCTGCAAGCTCTTTCCTCCTCAACTTCCAATTCGAATATCAATCAATCAATCAATCAAATCTTTATTTATTCAGACGATCATCATTGAGCAAGGCTCATTTACAAGATGGACCTGATAAGGTCAAGGTTCGAGTTAAGTGCACAGCAATTACATCACATACTTATGAGACAGTTATACATACAGAAACAAGAAAATGTTATTTATAACACAATAATATACAGAGAATTCACATGTTAAAGCTTGGCAAGAGAAAGTTAAACTAACATCTACAATATGTACAATACATATATATCACAATGAGGGCCATGATGCACTCACATAATGAATACAAGGATGGTGAAGGAATATTGGGTGCCATATACTGGTGGTGTCTGGCTGGAAGGAATATGCCATATGTGATTGGAATAAGGTTTTGTGGGATGACTATTCTATCTCTAGCTGTAGCAACTGCATTTCTCTGTGAAGAAGGCTGTACAGTGCTGTGAAGGATGTAAATGGAATGATAATGGACAGTTTTAGGGATTTTTGTAGGGTGTTCCATGCTATGGCTAGAGAGTAGCTGATTGCTGCTCTCCCTATTTTAGTGTTGACTTTGGGCAATTTGAGCAGGATGATATTGTTGCTTCTTAGGGCATAGGAGCTGGGAGTGGTCAGGTTGAAGCAGTCCAGGATATAGTTTGGGAGTTTTTTGATAAAGCTCTGTAGATCCATAGAGCTGCATTTCTGCTCCTCCTGACATGAAGGAAACCCATCCAACTGAATCATAGAGAACAATGGTGAGTATTATATGGCGGTCTGTAATGAACCTTATTGCTCTATGGTATAAGGTATCCAACTTTTGAAGGTAGGAGTGGAGCAGTGACTATAGAGGAAGTCTCGAGTCAATGACTGATAGAAAGATGGCCTGGACTAATCTCATCTTTGAATCTCTATTAAGGAAGGGTTTTAATCTGTAGAGGAGGCCAAGCCTTAGGTGAAGCTTTTCAGCAGTTGTTCTAGATGCTGAGTAAAGTCAAGTCTGTTGTCAATCCACACACCTAGGTATTTGAAATTTTCAACATACTCCAGATTTTCCAAGTATAGTGCATATCTGGGGAGACTGATTGAAGAGGATGTGTTGGTGGAGTTTCGGGTTGTGAACATCATTGCTTTGGTTTTCTTTGCATTTAGCAGAAGCTTTTTCTCGAGAAGCTGATGTTGTAACAGGAGAATTCTGCTTGTAGGATTTCATGAGCAACTTTAGGTGAAGGTTGCTGACATACAGTACAGTGTCATCAGCAAAGAGATGTACTGAGGACTTGGTAAGGGTTGAATCAATTTTATTTATATAAATGGCAAAAGGATAGGACCCAGAATAGAGCCTTGGGGACTCCTCTTGACAGTGGTCTTAATGGGAGAGGTCACCTTCAGCTTTTACCTGCTGTGATCTACCAGAGGTAGCATCTGAACCACTTAAGGGAGGATGGATCTAGGCCAATGGAGTGTAGGGATGAGAGTAGCAGTTCATGGTCCACAGTGTCGAATGCTTTGCTCAGGTCCAGGAATACTGCACAGACATTGTTCTTTTTATCCAGTTCGGTTTGCCAATCATTGGTGACCTTGGCTAATGCAGTGATAGTGCTATGTTTGGCCCTGAATCCAGATTGAGCTGGATTTAATAGATTAGCATTGTCCAGATATTCCCTTAACTGAATACTCACTAATTTCTCCAGCATCTTGGATAACACAGGTAGGATGGAAATGGGTCTGTAGTTATTAAGATCCATAGGGTCCCCTGATTTTGAGGGGACCACTTGGGCTGTCTTCCACAGTGTGGGAATAGAGCCAGAGTTTGGGAAAGGTTAAAGAGGTGAGTTAGGGGACTGCAAGCACATGACATGCAATCTTTAGAAAGAATGGGTCCAGAAGATCTGCTCCTGCACTTTTTGGTATCTAGATACCATAATAGATCCTCAACTTGTTTCAACAGTATAGGTTTGAAGCTAAAGGAGGAGTCAACTCTTTGTTCACCAGTATAGTGGGAGCTTAAATGATCCCTTAATAGGTTAGCTGGAGAGGAGTCAAAGGCAAGGCCAGCTGTTGTGAAGTGGTTGTTGTTGAATGCATCCAGGATTTCCAACGTGCCAGTAATGGGGCCATAGTTACTGTGTAAATGGGTTGGAAGGGTTGTTAACATCCTGGCCCATCATACCCTTGATGGTGCCCCAAAATCTAACAGTATTAGAGTAGGAAGTCGAGCTGGGCCAGGTAGTAGGCAGCCTTTGCATCCCTAACTTTCCTAGTGCATTTATTCCTGGCTTTCCTAAAGATCATCCAGTCCATGATATTCTTAGTTTTTCTTGCTACTTTCCAAAGTTTATCTCTTTCCAGCAGTACAGCTTTGAGGTCAGCTGAAAACTAGCGACAGGATTTGTTTTTTATTCGGATACTAGAGATTGGGGCATGGGTGTTAAGGGCATTTATTATAATGCTATTTAGCACCTGCTGAGCTTTTTCTACAGAATGTGCAAGATAGAACTTTTGCCAGTGTGGAGAGTAGGCTAGATCATGCAGATATCCTTCAATATTGATGTTTTTCTTGGATCTCCTCATGAGGAATTTTGCAGGATCTGTTTTAATGCTGTTGGATCTTACCCCTGCAATGGGGCAGTGGTCACTTATGTCACATAGGAGCACTCCAGCATGTGTGAATAGATGTGGTTTACTCACTAGTATGATGTCAAGTAGAGTACTGTTACTACTATTCCTTGAATTTAGCCTTGTTGATTCATTAATTAACTGTGTGAGCCCATAGGTGTCACAGAATGATACCAGAGGTGTAGCTGCCTGGGTGAGCCAGTTGAAATTCAGGTCTCCTATGATAATGACTTCTTCAGTACAGGACTTGACCAGGTTTCCCAGATGGGATAAGAGCTTGTGTTCAGCAGAGGGGGGTCTGTAGCATCCAATTAAATGGAAAGCTGCTGTATTGGGGAGAGAGACTTTTAGAGATAGACACTCAAATTCCTTGGGCATAGATGTTGTAACATAGAAACAGAGAAACATAGAATTTGATGGCAGATAAGGACCACCTGGCCCACCCAGTCTGCCCATTTTCCCACCTAACAGATAAGCTGCAGATCCTAGTTAATCAACAGCTTACTTCCTCTTACCCACCCCTAGGACTGCCCTATGCCTGTCCGATGCATTCTTGAAGTCCCCCACTGTTCTTGACTCCACAACCTCCTCAGGGAGGCTGTTCCATGCATCCACAACCCTCTCAGTGAAAAAATACTTCCTCACATTACCCTGAGCCATCCTCCTCTATCTTCAAATTGTGCCCCTTGTTCTTGCATCTCTTTTCTGGAAGATGCTACCCTCTTGGACTTTGTTAATTCCCTTGAGGTACTTGAAAGTTTCTATCATGTCCCCTCTCTCCCTTCTTTCCTCAAGAGTATACATATTAAGCTCCTTTAGTCTTTCTTCGTATGTCTTCTGGTGCAGACCCTGCACCATTTTGGTTGCCCTCCTCTGGACAACCTCCACTCTGTCTATGTCTTTGTGGAGATGGGGTCTCCAGAACTGCACACAGTACTCCAGATGGGGTCTCACCAACTGTCTGTACAGAGGGATAACAACTTCCTGTTTTCTACTATTGATGCCTCTTCCTATGCATCCCAGTATCCCTCCAGCCTTCCTTACTGCCTTCTCACATTGCTTGCCCACCTTTAGGTCATCTGATATAATTACCCCCAGGTCCCTTTCTATTTTTACTGTTGTCAGTATCTCACCCCCTGTTGTGTACACTTCCTCTGGGTTTTTGTTTCCCATGTGCATTATCTTGCACTTCTTTGCATTAAATCTGAGCTGCCATACATTTGACCATTCCTCCAGCCTTGCCAAGTCCCTTCTCATCCTTTCCACTCCAGCCTGTGTATCAACCCTGTTGCAGATCTTTGTGTCATCTGCAAAGAGACATACTTTTCCTTCCAGTTCCTCTGCAATGTCACTTATAAAGACATTAAAAAGGACCGGTCCCAGTACTGAACCCTGCGGTACCCCACTAGTAACCCTCCTTTCTTCACTGTGTACTCCGTTTACTACTACCCTTTGCGTCCTGTTGTCTAGCCAATTTTTTATCCAGGCTACCACCTTGGGACCCATTCCAAGGCTGGCTATCTTGTGTATTAATCTTTTGTGGGGGACTGTATCAAATGCCTTGCTAAAATCTAGGTAGGCCATGTCCACAGCCCCTCCCTGATCTACTACTTTGGTTACCCAGTCAAAGAAATCTATTAGATTCATCTGACACGACCTTCCCATCGTGAATCCATGTTGCCTCGGGTCCTGTGCCCCAATGGCCTCTAGGTACTCAACAATTCTTTCCTTCAGAAGTGATTCCATCATTTTCCCTACCACTGAGGTCAAACTAACTGGTCTGTAGTTTCCTGCCTCTGTCCTGCTCCCACTTTTGTGAAGAGGAATTACATCTGCCCTCCTCCAGTCCTTGGGTACCACCCCATCCTCCCATGATTTGTTAAAGAGAGTAGTCAGCGATGTCACTAGCTCTACCCTTAGTTCTTTTAGAATTCTTGGGTGAATCCCATCAGGCCCCATTGCTTTGTCCACCTTCAATTTTATTAGTTCTTTCAGAACCCTTTCTTCTGTAAATGGACTGGTATCGACCCCCGTCTTCAGAGTGTGTCTCTTGTTTGGTTTAGGTAACTCTCCTCCTCTTCCTTTGTGAATACTGAGCAGAAATATTCATTCAGTAACCCTGCTTTTTCACTGTCACCCTCTACCCACATTCCCTCCCCTTTATTAAGCTTCAGTATCCCTCCTTTGGTCTTTCTTCACTCCCTAATGTACATATAAAAGGTCTTATCCCCCTTGTTAACAGAATTGGCTATCCTTTCTTCGGTTTGGGCCTTTGCTATTCTGACCACCTTCCCAGCCTCTTTCTGCTTTAACTGATAAAGTTCTCTGTCCTGCTCCTTCTGTGTTTCCTTATATTTCCTGAATGCTGCCCTTTTCTCCTTAACCTTCCCTGCCACCTCTTTTGTGAACCATAGTGGTTTTTTCCTTCGTTGTGTTTTATTCATTTTTTTTACGCAAAGGCTTGTTGCCTCTGTGATGGCTGTTTTGATCACTCCCCATTGTTCCTCCACCCCTCCTTCTTGCCTGTTTGCTAGTGTTTTTCTGAGGCACTCTCTCATTTTCCCAAAGTCAGCCCTCCTAAAGTCTAGTACTCTTGCTTTTGTAGGCTTGATTGTATGGCTGTGTTTATCGTGAACCACACTGTTTGGTGGTCACTTGTTCCCAGATGGCTACCCACTTCTAAATCTGAGATTCTTTCTCCATCCCCATTTGAAAGTACCAGGTCTAAGATTGCTCCCTCCCGAGTCGGTTCCAATACTAGCTGTCTGAGACATGCCCCCTGTAGGGCATCAAGAATGACCCTGCTCTTGGATGTGCCTGCAGAAAAGGTGCTCCAGTTAACATCTGGCATATTCAGGTCCCCCATCAACAATATCTCCCCTTTTTCTGCCATTCTAAGAAAGCCTTCTATCATTTCCTTGTCCATTCCCTCCCCCTGAGATGGGGGTCTGTATACAACCCTCATGCGGATTGTGGTGCCATTTCCTGTCTCCAGGGTGACCCAAAGTGCCTCATCTGCTCCCTGTTTACTCTTTAGTTCTGTTGCTTTGATCCCTTCCTTTACATAGAGAGCTACTCCTCCTCCTCTTTTACCCTCCCTGTCCCTCCTGTAGATTGTGTATCCTGGCATGTTGACATCCCAGTCATGGTTCTCTGTGTACCATGTTTCTGTGACTGCCACAATATGCAGGCAACCCTCTTCCATCAAGGCCACTAGTTCAGGGAGCTTGTTACACAGACTGTGGGCATTGGTACTCATCACCCTCCACTTTTTGATATCCTTACCCCTTTTAGCCCCATTTCTGTCCTTACTGCCTTTGCCTTTTTACATTTAAATCTGTTCTGCTCCCTAATAACTTCTGTACCTTGGTGTTTACCTCACTAATCACCATGTTTTGTGGGGGGAGGCTGGGATTTCCCAGCTCATTTTCTGTGCCTCCCCCCTTGGCTAGTTTAAATGCTTGCCAATGAAGCATTCAAACCTCTCACCTAGGATCCTGGTTCCCCCCCTGGACAGATGCAGACCATCGCACCAGTATAGGTCTGCATTACTCCAGGTGGCTCCCCAGTCCCCAATGAAGCCAAAACCCTGAGTTCCACACCAGTTTTTCAACCACTCATTGAATTCCCTGGTGAGAAGTGCCCTAGCATCTCCCTTGCCATAGACAGGCAGCACCTCCGAGGAAGGTTACTGTATGCGCTACTTGTCTAAGGCCCTTCCCAACTCTACAAACTCCTCTTGCACTGCTCTGATCCCATTCTAGCCAGGTCATTTGTCCCCAGGTGGACAATGACATCCAGCTCCCTCCTTGTGCAGCTCCTCCCACGATCCTGAGGATTCGCTTCCTGTCCCTCAAGCCGTGGCGCCAGGAAGGCACCTACCTCCCTCTCCCATCCTCCCCAATTCTACCCCTAATGATTGAGTCCCCACCAGAAGTTGTTTCCTTCCCCTGTGGGGTCCCATGCCACCCTCCTTTGGGTCTCCTTTGTGAAGGTTCCCAGCATCCTCCTTGGTCTCCACTGCAGGTGCCTCCATAGAGGAGCCACTATCCACCAGAAGAGTGAATGAATTGTGAAGAGGTACAGCTGGAGGGATGCAACTGTGTTCCACCACCCTCTCCCTCCTTGAGCCCACCCTGGTCCAGCCACTCCTCTTTCTTGGCAACCTCTGAGGTAGTGGCATTGGCCCTGGTGGTCCCTGTGTGGGGGAGGAGGTTTGCCAATCCTAGCCAGGTCAGCCTGGAGACGGGCAACCTCCTCTCTCAGACCAGAGAGGTGCCTGCAAATAGGGCAGCATCGCAGCCTCCAGAATGTCTCCCGGAACACTGCCGCCCCACAGCCATTGCACTGCACCACTCCTATCATTTCTTATTTTGTGTCCCCTCTACTGTTTCTCTGGATGCTTACTCTCTCCTATCCTTACAACTCTCACCCTTCCTGTTCTGGGACAGCAACTTTCTATCTTCTTCAGTAGTCTCCTTCTTCCTTGCTCAATATCAAACTACCAGCAGCTGGGGGGGGGGAGTGAGCTACTTCTTCTACTTCAGGGTTGACAAAACCAATGTTTCTCTATGATCCTTTTCTTCCTACTTTCAAACAGGAAGTTCCTGTTGACATGTAAATCCAGTGGCTATAAAAGTAGAACTGGCTTTGGGTGGGTGGGATGGAGGGCAATTGGTAAGAAAAAAGGCTAGCAACAGGAAGTTGTAATTTGACTCACCTGCTTTTCTAGTGTCTAAACCACACCCCCAGGTAAGCTCTCTTTCCTCCTACTGGTTTAGCAAAGTCACCTGATACAGTACCTTTCCTGCACAGAACACACACTGCCTTTTTCTTTTCTTTTTTTTTTAACCCTAAATAAGACCCCTTCTACTTCTAATAAAGTTATCTGTCTACTTAATCTTAACTGACACTGACTCCTGCTGAGATATAAGTTTTAAATTAACAAGAAAATGTAGCTTCTTTTAGTTAGCTGCTTTCTGCTCTACAAGCAAGGCTAGCAACAGGAAGTTGTAATTTGACTCACCTGCTTTTCTAGTGTCTAAACCACACCCCAGGTAAGCTCTCTTTCCTCCTACTGGTTTAGAAAGTCACCTGATACAGTACCTTTCCCTGCACAGAACACACACTGCCTTTTTTTCTTTTCTTTTCTTTCTTTTTTTAACCTTAAATAAGACCCCTTAAGCTTCTAATAAAGTTATCTGTCTACTTAATCTTAACTGACACTGACTCCTACTGAGATATAAGTTTTAAATTAAGAAGAAAATGTAGCTTCTTTTAGTTAGCTGCTTTCTGCTCTACAAGCAAGGCTAGCAACAGTAGCAGTACAGGATACAACTAAACCAGCTTTTACATATATGGCTACTCCGCCTTCCCTTGTTTGGCGATCAGCTCTGAATAGCTGATAGATAGGTAGGTTAACTTCCCTGTCCATTGTGGTGGTCTTGAGCCATGTCTCAGTTATCACAAGAAAGTCTGGCAATGAATATGAATATGGCTTGCCAGCAGACAGCTCAGGGGATTTCTCTTAGATCCAAAAGGTTCGGTTGGGTAGTTCAGATGTCAGTCACAGTAAGAGCTCCCCCTTCTGTTTCAAAAAGGCACCAACAGTCTAGAACTACAAATCCCAACTAGTAATCCATACAGTCCCATTTCAGCAGGCTCCATTTTAGAGTCCCCCAGTACTGATCAGTCCAATTCGGCAGTTTGGGACCAAAATTTATTTATTTTATTTATTTGTTCTAGGATTACAAATACCTTTGAGCCGAGGCTCTTTTACAAAGGTTCCACGTCATTGGTACAATTGAGACAAACATAAGCAAAGATAACAGTTTATAAAATAAACAAAAACACATAGTCTTGTAGAGAAAAAACAAAACAAAAAGGTGAAACTTTGGGGAAGGGAAAGGGAAAGGAGGAGGGTGAAATCAAGGAGACTAAGTGGATGGGAGAAAAGGGGAGGTAGGTTGGGGGGGACAGAGAGAGGAGAGGTGGAAGGTGGGTAAGAATAGAGGTAGTGCAGCTGGGTGGCATTTGTCATGGGCCAGCAGGGGGGTGCTGGCAAAGTGCAGGAGTAGATGTGGATCCAAAAGGGCATCTTCAGCTATGGAACCAAAAGACATGTTTAGCCACAACAGTCACAGAGGTTGGAGGCAGTGACTGTTAGGCGGAGCCAAGTCTTAAAACTGCTGAGCACTAGTAAGGATGAGATATTGCTGGGAAGACCGTTGTACCAACTAGCGGCCCAGTAAGCAAAGGATCTTTGGCCTTGTGTTGTGCGGCAATGTGGGATTTGCAGAAGCTGAGGTTTCGATACCCTGGTATGGCCGGTGTGGATTCTCGGTTGTATGAGGGCACAGACTCCAGGGGGGACACGGCCCAGCAAGATTCTCTTAGTAGTAATACAAGTTTGGTGTTTTATTCGAGTGGCAAGATTTAACCATCCAGTTTGAGAATAGAGGTCACAGGTGTGAGTTAGGTGTTGGGAGCCAGTGACAAGCGGACAAGCCTTGTTGAGGGCGGTGGATACACATTTGAGTGTGGTGGTTGTAGCAGAGCTGTAAATTATAATGCCATAATCAATGATGGATATCATGGAGCTCTGGACAGTGACAGCGAGGGCTTTGGATGTCAGGTGTTTCCTATGACAGAATAGCAGGCCTAGCCGGGAGTTAGCAGCTTTGGCAACATGGTCGATGTGGGCAGTGTAGGAGAGGTGAGGGTCAAGGGTGATCCCGAGGTATTTAAAGTTTTTGACCTGTTCCAGTGCGGCACCTTGTATGGTGATAACAGAGAGTTGGAAGTGCTTATGTTTATTATGGGAGCTGCTGAAGATCATGGCCTTTGTATTTTTTGATTAAGTATCAATTTGTGCTTTGTGAACCAATTCTCAACTAAGGAGAAGCCGAGTTGGAGATTTTCTTGCAATTTCTTCAGGTCCTGGTGTGTGGCAAGGATTACTGCATCATTGGCATACAGGGTGATATGTTCAGTGCAGGAGTCTGGTAGGGTGTTAAGGAACAGGCTGAAGAGTAGGGGGCCCAGTATTGAACCCTGGGGAACTCCAGAGAGGACAAGTTTGGAATCAGAGTGCACATCCCCGATTTTTACACGCTGGGATTGGTTTTCAAGATAACTTTTGAACCAAGAGATTGAATCATTGGAGAGACCAGCATTTTGTTAGTTGGCTCAGCAGGAGAGAGTGGTGGACAGTATCGAAGGCTTTGGTCAGGTCGATGAAAATAGCACCAGTTAGTTGTCCATTGTTGAAGGAGCTGTGAATGGAGCCAGCGAATTCGAGTAAGGCAGAGGATGTACTATGACCTTTTCTAAAGCCATGTTGCTGATTACAGAGAATATTATAATTGTCCAGATGTTCAGTAAGTTGGTCCACTACTATATGTTCCAGTGCCTTCGATTGGGGAGGCAGAATGGAAATAGGGCAGAAGTTCGCATGGTCAGTCTTATCACCACTTTTGTGAATCAGGTAACAGTGACCATTTTCCATTTGTCCGGGAATTGGCTAAGGGAAAGAGAGAGATTAAAGATCTTGGTGAGGGGCCCAAGTACCTCGTCAAGCGTTAGGGCCAGTAGATTGAGGTTAGGTGTGTCATTGCTTGTTCTAGATTTGCTGATGGCTTTGGCAACGTAGTTTCAGACTTGATGTTTCTTTAGTGCTTTAAAGTAGAAAGGTGGGTGACAGGCGTGGGTGGAGGAGTTGAGGGGTGGGAGTTGACGTATCTTGGAAGAAGTCAGAGGGGAGAACACTGCTAAGGTCAGTGAAAGTGATGTTAAAAGTGTTTGCAATAGTTTTAGGGTCGAGTGTAGTGTGCCCATTTATGTTGAGTATGTTCGGCGAAGATTTTGACTGCTTCCCAGTGACATCTTTAATGTTTTTCCAGAAATCCCTTCCATTTCCCCAGGAGTTAGTGAGGGCATTTTTATAGTAGTCAGATTTCTGTTGCCGAATGGATTTGGTGCAGTTGTTCCGTGCCCATTTATAATTCTGAATGTCGAGTTGCTTACCGGAGTTTCTAGCCAGTTCCCAGAGGTGGTCCCTGGATTTAAGTTGTTTTAGGAGGTCTCCTGACAGCCAAGGGTTACTGTGCAATTTAACTTTATGCTTTTAGAGGGGGGCAAACTTATTACAGGCTTCACCGAAAATGTGAATAAATTGCTCCAGTGCAGTATTAGTATCTGTTGCCTTGAAGATGTGGGACCAGTCCTGCAGACGGAGGTGCGATTTGAGGTGGGGTAGCTGACTACGGGGTAGGACTCCGCTGGTGATGATTTTTGGAGGGGGCTTATAGAATTTGTTTGACCGGGTACAGCTGATGGGAGAGTGGTCACTGAGTGAGTCAGGGAGGACTGAGGTTTTCGTGATCCGAGAGGGGTGTTTGGTTGTGATAGAGTCGAGTAGGGTGCAGGTCCCAGTTCTGTAGTTTTTTCTGGCTGCATAGTCAACCATTTGAGTCAGATTAGCTGATATAATGGAGTCCTTAGATGACACACCTTCAGCTGAGAGCCAATTAATGTTAAAGTCACCAAGAAGGATGATTTCGAAGATGGAGGCAAACTGAACAGTCCTTGCTGCAAAGAAGGCAGGTTAGAATAAAAACTATATCTTTACCACTCTAAATGTTTATCAGCAATTAGTTACATCTCTTAACAGGGCTCCCTCCGCACAATTAGCGATGGCAGAAATGGAGCGATGATTCAGCAGCCCGGGCGGGATTCTGGCAGGTAAACACGCAGTCGCCCCATAGAGATTAATTATGACTGCAAGCAGGCAGCACTTAAAGAGACAGTACATGGAACATTTAAAGACACTCACTGACAATAAAGCCTAAATGGCTACAGTGCCAATCACCAACCAGGCTGTGAGCAACCAGGGGGGCTCTTAGAAGACTTTTCGGGAACCCCCATTTGTAGGGGGGGTTACACCTGTCTTATTGGTCGGGGCTTTATTTAGTTGCTCACATTTCTCAAGGATAACTGCTGTATTTATTTATTTCCTTACATGACTCAAGGATCAGGGCTTTATTTATTTGATTACCTTTCTCTGGGTTCAGGGCTTTACTTATTTATTTGCTTACATGATTCATGGATCAGATTTTTACTTATTTGTTTGCGTACATGTCTCAAGGATTGGGCTTTGTTTAATCATTTGCTTTCATGTCTCAAGGATCGGGTCTTTATTTGCTTACATGTCTCAGGGATCAGGGCTTTGTTTATTTATTAGCTTACATGTCTCAGGGATCATGGCTTTGTTTATTTATCTACATGTCTCAGGGATTGGGGCTTTGTTTATTTGCTTACATGTCTCAGGGATCAGGGCTTTGTTTATCTATTTCCTTACATGTCTCAGGGCTCAGGGCTGTGTTTATTTAATTGCTTATATGTCTCAGGAATCAGAGCTTTGATTATTTATTTGTTTACATGTCTCAGGGATTTGGGATTTGTTTATTTATTTGCTTACATGTCTCATGAATCGGGGCTTTATTTATTTGCTTAAATGTGTCAGGGCTTGCAGCTTTATTTGCTTACATGTCTCAGGGATCAGAACTTTGTTCTTTTATTTGCTTACTTGTCCAAGGGATCAAAACTTTATTTATTTGCTTACATGTCTGAGGGATCAGGGCTTTGTTTATTTGCTTACATGTGTCAGGAATCAGGGATTAGTTTACTTATTTATTTACACGAATCGTGGCTTGGGGATTTGTTTTATTTGCTTTCATGTCTCATGAATCGGTGCTTTACTTATTTGCTTACAAGTCTCAGGGATTGGGGCTTTTTTATTTGCTTTCGTGTTGCAGGGATCATGGCATTGTTTATTTATTTTCTTATATGTCTGAGGGCTCAAGGCTTTGTTTATTTATTTGCTTACCTGTGAAGGGGTCAGTGTTTTGGTTATTTGTTTACCTGTCTTCCTGGTCAGGGCTTTATTTATTTACTAACATGTCTCAGGGCTCAGATCCTTGTTTATTTGCTTACATGTCTCAGGGATCATGGCTTTGTTTGTTTATTTGCTTACTTGTCTCAGGGATAGGAGCTTTATTTATTTATTTTCTTCCCTGTCTCATGGATCGGGACATTATTTATTTATTTACTTACATGTCTCAGGGATCAGATCTTCATTTATTTGTTTGCTTACATGTCTCAGGGATGGGAAATTTGTTTATATATATGCTTACATTGCTCAGAGATCTGGTCTTTATTTATTTGCTTACATGTGTCATGTCTTGCGGCTTTGTTTTCTCATATGTCTCAGTGATCAGGGCTTTGTTTATTTATTTGCTTCTATGTCTCGGGGATAAGGGCTTTGTTTATTTATTTCCTTACGAGTCTCAGGGATCAGGGCTTTGTTTATTTGCTTTCAGGTCTCAGTGCTTGTGGCTTTGTTTATTTATTTGCTGAAATGTCTCATGGATCAGGGCTTTGTTTATTTATTTCCTTACATGCCTTATGGATCAGGGCTTTGAATATCTATTTGCTTTCTTGTCTCATTTATCAGGGCTTTATTTTTTTGCTTACAAGTCTCAGTGCACAGGGCTTTGTTTATTTATTGGTCAACATGTCTCAGAGATCAATGCTTTTTTTGTTTTTTCGCTTACATGTTACATGAATTGGGGCTTTATTTACTTGCTTTCCTGTCTCAGGGTCGCAAATTTCTTTTTTATTTCTCTACATTTCTTAGGGATCAGGGTTTCCTTTATTTATTTGCTTACATGTCTCAGGGATGCAGGCTTCATTTATTCACTTACAAGTTTCAAGGATCAGTGCTTTGTTTATTTATTTCCTTACATTCCTCATGGATCAGGGCTTTGTATATTTACTTGTTTATATGTATCATGGATTTGGGGCTTTATTTATTTGCTTACAAGTCTCATGGATCAGAGCTTTATTTCTTTGTTTACATGTCTCAGGGAGCAGGGCGTTGTTTATTTGCTTACACATTTCATGGATCGAGGCATTATTTATTTGTTTACATGTCTCAGGGATCAGGGCTTTGTTTATTTATTTCCTTAAATATGTAATTGATTGTGTCATTATTTATTAATTTACATCTCCCAGTCTCGGGGCTTTGATTATTGACTTGCTTACAAGCCTCAAGGATCAGGGCTTTGTTTATTTATTTGCTTACATGTTTCATGGATTAGCTCTTTGTTTACTTATTTGCTCACATGTCACATGGATGAGGGCTTTATTTATTTATTTGCTTACATGACTCATGAATTAGACCAATATTTATTTGCTCACATATCTCAGGGTCACAACTTTCTTTTTATTTCTCTACATTTCTTAGTGATCAGGGCTTCCTTTAATTAATTGCTTACATGTCTCAGGGATCGGGGCTTCATTTATTTGCTTACGTCTCAAAGATCAATGCTTTGTTTATTTATTTCCTTACATGCCTCATGGATCAGGGCTTTGAATATTTATTTGCTTACATGTATGATGGATTTGGGGCTTTATTTATTTGCAGGAAAGTCTCATGGATCAGGGCTTTAATTATTTGCTTACATGTCTCAGGGATCAGGGCTTTCTTTCTTTATTTGCTTACATGTCTCTAAGATCAGGGGTTTGTTTATCTATGTGCTTTCATGTCTCATAGATCGTGGGTTTGTTTATTTATTTCCCTACATGACTCATGAATCGAGACTATATTTCTTTGCTTACATATCTCCTGGATTTGGACTTTGTTTAGTTGTTATTTGTTTATTTATTTGCTTACATGTCTCAAGGATCAGGGCTTTGTTTATTTATTTGAGTACATATCTCAAGGAGCGAGGCTTTATTTATTTGCTTACATGTCTCAAGTATCAGGGCTTTGATTATTTATTTGCTTACATGTCTCAGTGATCAAGGTTTTGTTTATTTATTGGCTTACATATCTCAGGGATCAGGGCTTTATTTATTTCCTTACATGTCTCAGGGATTGAGGCTTTTCTTATCCATTTCTTTAATTATCCATGAATCAGGGCTTTATTTATTTGCTTACATGTCTCAAGGTTCAGGGCTTGGTTTATTTATATTCTTACGTGTCTCATAGATCGGGGCTTTGTTTATTTATTTGTTGTCAAGTCTCATGGATAGGAGCTTTAGTTGTTTTCTTACATGTCTCAGTAATCAGGGCTTTGCTTATTTATTTGCTTACATGTCTGATGGATCGGGGCATTATTTATTTGCTTTCATGTCTCAGAGATCAGGACCTTGCATATTTATTTGCTTACATGTCTGTGGGATCGGGGCTTTATTTATTTGCTTACATGCATCAAGGATCAGAGCTTTGTTTGTTTGTTACCTTACATTCCTCATGGATCAAACTTTGAATATTTATTTGCTTTCTTGTCTCATTTATTAAGGGCTCTATTTATTTGCTTACATGTATCATGGATTTAGGGCTTTATTTATTTGCTTACAAGTCTCTTGGATCAGGGCTTTATTTATTTGCTTACATATCTCTGGGATCAGGGGTTTGTTTATTTATTTGCTTTCATGTTTTAGAGATTTTTTTTTTATTTCCATACATGTCTCATGAATCGAGACTATATTTCTTTGCTTACATATCTCCTGGATTTGGACTTTGTTTAGTTGTTATTTGTTTATTTATTTGCTTACATGTCTCAAGGATCAGGGCTTTGTTTATTTATTTGAGTACATATCTCAAGGAGCGAGGCTTTATTTATTTGCTTACATGTCTCAAGTGTCAGGGCTTTGATTATTTATTTGCTTACATGTCTCAGTGATCAAGGTTTTGTTTATTTATTGGCTTACATATCTCAGGGATCAGGGCTTTATTTATTTCCTTACATGTCTCAGGGATTGAGGCTTTTCTTATCCATTTCTTTAATTATCCATGAATCAGGGCTTTATTTATTTGCTTACATGTCTCAAGGTTCAGGGCTTGGTTTATTTATATTCTTACGTGTCTCATAGATCGGGGCTTTGTTTATTTATTTGCTTTCAAGTCTCATGGATAGGAGCTTTAGTTGTTTTCTTGCATGTCTCAGTAATCAGGGCTTTGCTTATTTATTTGCTTACATGTCTGATGGATCGGGGCATTATTTATTTGCTTTCATGTCTCAGAGATCAGGACCTTGCATATTTATTTGCTTACATGTCTGTGGGATCGGGGCTTTATTTATTTGCTTACATGCATCAAGGATCAGAGCTTTGTTTGTTTGTTACCTTACATTCCTCATGGATCAAACTTTGAATATTTATTTGCTTTCTTGTCTCATTTATTAAGGGCTCTATTTATTTGCTTACATGTATCATGGATTTAGGGCTTTATTTATTTGCTTACAAGTCTCTTGGATCAGGGCTTTATTTATTTGCTTACATATCTCTGGGATCAGGGGTTTGTTTATTTATTTGCTTTCATGTTTTAGAGATTTTTTTTTTATTTCCATACATGTCTCATGAATCATGGCTATATTTCTTTGCTTACATATCCCCTGGATTCGGACTTTATTTATTTGCTTAAATATGTCAGGTATTGGGGCTTTGTTTATTTATTTTCTTACATGTCTCAGGGATCAGGGCTTTGTTAATTTATTTGCTTACATGTCTCATGGATCGAGGCTTTATTTCTTTGCTTAGATGTCTAAGGTATCAGGGCTTTGTTTATTTATTTCCTTACATGTCTCAGAGATTGGGTTTTGTTTATTTATTTGCTTAGATATCTCAGGGATCATGGCTTTATTTATTTGCTTTCATGCCTCTGGGACTGGGGCTTTTCACATTTATTTCCTTTCATGTCCCATGGATCAGAGCTTTATTCTTTTGCTTACATGTCTTATGAATTGGGGCTTTGTTTTTTTATTTGCTTTCAAGTCTCATGGATTGGAGCTTTACTTATTTTCTTTCATATCTCAGGGATCATGGCTTTGTTTATTTATTAGCTTACATGTCTCATGGATCAGGGCATTGTTTATTTATTTGCTTACATGTCCTATGGATCGTGGCATTATTTATTAACTTACTTCTCTCAGTCTCTTGACTTTGATTATTAATTTGCTTACTTGTCTCAAGGATCAGGGCTTTGTTTATTTATTTGCTTACAGGTCTCAGATATCAGAGCTTTATTTATTTGCTTACATGTCTCAGGGATCATGGCCTTTCTTCTATATTTCTTTAAATATCTTGGTGATCATGGCATTATTTATTAACTTACTTCTTTCAGTCTCGTGACTTTGATTATTAATTTGCTTACATATCTCAAGGATCAGGGCTTTGTTTATTTATTTGCTTACATGTCTCAGGTATCAGAGCTTTATTTATTTGCTTACATGTCTCAGGGACTGGGGCTTTATTTATTTTCTTTCATGTCTCAGGGACCAGGGCTTTGTTTATTTATTTGCTTACATGTATAACGTATCAGGGCTTTGCTTCTTCATTTGCTTACATGCCTCATGGATCAGGGCTTTGAATATGTATCTGCTTTTATGTCTCATTCATCAGGTCCTTGTTTTTTTTTTTGCTTACATGTATCACGGATTTAGGGCTTTACTTATTTGCTTACAAGACTCATGGATCAGGGCTTTATTCATTTGCTTACATCTCTCAAGGATTAATGCTTTGTTTATTTATTTTCTTAAATACCTCATGGGTCAGGGCTTTGTATATTTATTTGTTTTCTTATCTCATTTATAAGGGATTTATTTATTTATTTATTTGCTTACATGTAATATGGATTTGGTGCTCTCTTTGTTTGCTTACATGTCTCATGGATCGGGGCCTTATTTATTTGCTGACATGTTTCAGGGATAGTAGATTTGTTAATTTATTTGCTTACATATCTCAGATATCATAGGTTTGTTTATTTAATTACATGTGTCATGAATCACGACTATATTTCTTTGCTTACATATTTCCTGGATTGTTACTTATTTGCTTACATGTCTCATGTATCAGCACTTTGTTTATTCATTTGTTTACATGTCTCATGGATCGGGGCTTTGTTTATTTATTTGCTTTCAAGTCTCATGGATTGGAATTTTAATTATTTTCTTACATGTCTCACTGATCAGGGCTTTGTTTATTTATTTGCTTACATGTCCTAGGGATCGAGGCTTTGTTTATTTATTTGCTTTCAAGTCTCATGGATTGGAATTTTAATTATTTTCTTACATGTCTCACTGATCAGGGCTTTGTTTATTTATTTGCTTACATGTCCTAGGGATCGAGGCTTTGTTTATTTATTTGCTTTCAAGTCTCAGGAATTGTGGCTTTTCATATTTATTTCCTTACATATCTCATGGATCGTGGCAATATTTATTAAGATACATCTCTCAGTCTCAGGGCTTTTTTTATTAATTTGCTTGCATGTCTCAGGGATCAGGGCTTGTTTTATTTATTTGCTTACATGTCTTTGGGATTGTGGGTTTGTTTATTTATTTCCTTACATGTCTCAGGGTTCAGGGCTTTATTTCTTTGCTTTCATATCTCCTGGATTTTTACTTTATTTATACAATTACATATCTCGGGGAATGGGTTACTTATTTATTAATTTGCTTTACATGTTTCAGGCATCAGGGCCTGCTTTATTTATTTGCTTACATGTCTCTGGGTTCGGAGATTTGTTTATTTATTTGCTTTCATGTCTCAGAAATTGTGGGTTTGTTTATTTATTTCCTTACATGTCTTATGAATCGTGGCTTTATTTCATTACTTACATATCTCCTGGATTTGTACTTTATGTATACACTTACATCTCTCAGTCTCAGGGCTCTGTTTATTAATTTGCTTATATATGTCAGGGATCAGGGCTTGCTTTATTTTCTTACTTGTCTCTGGGATCGTGGGTTTGTTTATTTATTTCCTAAAATATCTCATGGATCGGGGCTTTATTTCTTTGCTTTCATATTTACTGTATTTGGACTTTATTTACTTTATTTATATGCTTACATATCTCAGGGATTTTTTTTTTTTATTTATTTGCTTACCTGTCTCAGTTATCAGGACTCTGTTTATTTATTTGTTTACATGTCTCATTGATCAAGGCTTTATTTATTTGCTTACAGGTCTCAGGTATCAGGCCTTTGAATATTAATTTTCTTATATGTCTCATGGATTGAACTTTATTTATTTGCTTTCATGTCCCATGGGACAAGACTTTATTCATTTTCTTATATGTCTGAGAGATCAGGGTTTTGTTAATTTATTTGCTTACATATCTCATGGATCACGGCTTTGTTTACTTACATGTCTCTGGGATCAGGGGTTTGTTTATTTATTTGCTTTCATGTTTTAGAGATTTTTGGTTTGTTTTTTTATTTCCATACATGTTTCATGAATCACGGCTACATTTCTTTGCTTATATATCCCCTAGATTCTGACTTTATTTATTTGCTTAAATATGTCAGGTATTAGGGCTTTGTTTATTTAGTTTCTTACATGTCTCAGGGATCAGGGCTTTGTTAATTTATTTGATTGCATGTCTCATGGGTCAAGGCTTTATTTCTTTGCTTAGATGTCTAAGGTATCAGGGCTTTGTTTATTTATTTGCTTACATGTCTCAGAGATCAGGGTTTTGCTTACTTATTTGCATAGATATCTCAGGGATCAGGGCTTTATTTATTTACTTACATGTCTCAGGGATTGGGGCTTTTCACATTTATTTCCTTACATGTCCCATGGATCAGAGCTTTATTCTTTTGCTTACATGTCTCATGAATTGGGGCTTTGTTTTTTTATTTGCTTTCAAGTCTCATGGATTGGAGCTTTACTTATTTTCTTACATGTCTAAGGGATCATGGCTTTGTTTATTTATTAGCTTACATGACTCATGGATCAGGGCATTGTTTATTTATTTGCTTACATGTCATGTGGATCGTGGCATTATTTATTAACTTACTTCTCTCAGTCTCTTGACTTTGATTATTAATTTGCTTACTTGTCTCAAGGACCAGGGCTTTGTTTATTTATTTGCTTACATGTCTCAGATATCAGAGCTTTATTTATTTGCTTACATGTCTCAGGGATCATGACCTTTCTTCTTCATTTCTTTATATATCTTAGTGATCATGGCATTATTTATTAACTTACTTCTTTCAGTCTCATGACTTTGATTATTAATTTGCTTACATGTTTCCTCAAGGATCAGGGCTTTGTTTATTTATTTGCTTACATGTCTCAGGTATCAGAGCTTTATTTATTTGCTTACATGTCTCAGGGACTGGGGCTGTATTCATTTTCTTTCATGTCTCAGGGACCAGGGCTTTGTATATGTATCTGCTTTCATGTCTCATTTATCAGGTCCTTGTTTTTTTTTTTTTGCTTACATGTATCATGGATTTAGGGCTTTACTTATTTGCATACAAGACTCATGGATCAGGGCTTTATTTATTTGCTTACATCTCTCAAGGATTAATGCTTTGTTTATTTCCTTACATACCTCATGGGTCAGGGCTTTGTATATTTATTTGCTTTCTTATCTCATTTATAAGTGATTTGTTTATTTATTTATTTGCTTACATGTAATATGGATTTGGTGCTCCCTTTATTTGCTTACATGTCTCATGGATCAGGGCTTTATTTATTTGCTGTCATGTTTCAGGGATAGTTGATTTGTTAATTTATTTGCTTACATATCTCAGATATCATAGATTTGTTTATTTAATTACATGTCTCATGAATCATGACTATATTTCTTTGCTTACATATTTCCTGGATTGTTACTTTATTTATTTGCTTACAAGTCTCATGTATCAGCACTTTGTTTATTCATTTGTTTAAATGTCTCATGGATCGGGGCTTTGTTTATTTATTTGCTTTCAAGTCTCATGGATTGGAGTTTTAATTATTTTCTTACATGTCTCACTGATCAGGGCTTTGTTTATTTATTTGCTTACATGTCCTAGGGATCGAGGCTTTGTTTATTTATTTGCTTTCATGTCTCAGGAATTGTGGCTTTTCATATTTATTTCCTTTCATATCTCATGGATCGAGGTGATATTTATTAAGTTACATCTCTCAGTCTCAGGGCTTTTTTTATTAATTTGCTTGCATGTCTCAGGGATCAGGGCTTGCTTTATTTATTTGCTTACATGTCTTTGGGATTGTGGGTTTGTTTATTTATTTCTTTACATGTCTCGGGGATCAGGGAATTTTTTCTTTGCTTTCATATCTCCTGGAATTTTACTTTATATATACAATTACATATCTCAGGGAATGAGTTACTTATTTATTAATTTGCTTACATGTCTCAGGCATCAGGGCTTGCTTTATTTATTTGCTTACATGTGTCTGGGATCAGAGATTTGTTTATTTATTTGCTTTCATGTCTCAGAAATTGTGGGTTTGTTTATTTCCTTACATGTCTTATGAATCGTGGCTTTATTTCTTTGCTTACATATCTCCTGGAATTGTACTTTATGTATACACTTACATCTCTCAGTCTCAGGGCTCTGTTTATTAATTTGCTTACATATGTCAAGGATCAGGGCTTGCTTTCTTTATTTGCTTACATGTTTTTGGGATCGTGGGTTTGTTTATTTATTTTCTTACATGTCTCGGGGATCGGGGCTTTATTTCTTTGCTTTCATATATCCTGGATTTTTACTTCATTTATACAAATACATATCTCAGGGAATAGGTTACTCATTTATTTATTTGCTTACATGTCTCAGGCATAAGGGCTTGCTTTATTTATTTGCTTACATGTCTCTGGGATCGGAGATTTGTTTATTTATTTGCTTTCATGTCTCAGAAATTGTGGGTTTGTTTATTTACTTCCTTACATGTCTTATCAATCGTAGCTTTATTTCTTTGCTTACATATCTCCTGGAGTTGTACTTAATTTATACACTTACATCTCTCAGTCTTGGGGATCTGTTTATTAATTTGCTTACATGTGTCAGGGATCATTGCTTGCTTTATTTTCTCACATGTCTCTGGGATCGTGGGTTTGTTTATTTATTTCCTTACATATCTCATGGATCGGGGCTTTATTTCTTTGCTTTCATATCTCCTCTATCTGGACTTTATTTACTTTATTTATATGCTTACATATCTCAGAGATTGGGTTATTTTTTTATTTATTTGCTCACCTTTCTCAGTTATCAGGACTCTGTTTATTTATTTATTTACAAGTCTCATTGATCAAGGCTTTATTTATTTGCTTACAGGTCTCAGGTATCAGGCCTTTGAATATTTATTTTCCTACATGTCTTATGGATTGAACTTTGTTTGCTTTCCTTCATGTCTCATGGGACAAGGCTTTATTTATTTTCTTATATGTCTCAGAGATCAGGGTTTTGTTAATTTATTTGCTTACATATCTCATGGATCAGGGCTTTATTTACTTACATGTCTCTGGGATCTGGGGTTTGTTTATTTATTTTCTTTCATGTTTTAGAGATTTTTGGTTTGTTTTTTTATTTCCATACATGTCTCATGAATCACGGCTGTATTTCTTTGCTTACATATCTCCTGGATTCTGACTTTATTTATTTGCTTAAATATGTCAGGTATTGGGGCTTTGTTTATTTAGTTTCTTACATGTCTGAGGGATCAGGGCTTTGTTAATTTATTTGCTTACATGTCTTATGGGTCGAGGCTTAATTTCTTTGCTTAGATGTCTAAGGTATCAGGGCTTTGTTTATTTATTTGCTTACATGTCTCAGAGATCAGGGTTTTGTTTATTTATTTGTTTAGATATCTCAGGGATCAGGGCTTTATTTATTTACTTACGTGTCTCAGGGATTGGAGCTTTTCACATTTATGTCCTTACATGTCCCATGGATCGGAGCTTTATTCTTTTGCTTACATGTCTTATGAATTGGGGCTTTGTTTTTTTATTTGCTTTCAAGTCTCATGGATTGGAGCTTTACTTATTTTCTTTCATGTCTCAGGGATCATGGCTTTGTTTATTTATTAGCTTACATGTCTCATGGATCAGGGCATTTTTTATTTATTTGCTTACACGTCCTGTGGATCATGGCATTATTTATTAACTTACTTCTCTCAGTCTCTTGACTTTGATTATTAATTTGCTTACTTGTCTCAAGGATCAGGGCTTTGTTTATTTATTTGCTAACATGTCTCAGATATCAGAGCTTTATTTATTTGCTTACATGTCTCAGGGATCATGGCCTTTCTTCTTTATTTCTTTATATATCTTAGTGATCATGGCATTATTTATTAACTTACTTCTTTCTGTCTCGTGACTTTGATTATTAATTTGCTTACATGTCTCAAGGATCAGGGCTTTGTTAATGTATTTGTTTACATGTCTCAGGTATCAGAGCTTTATTTATTTGCTTACATGTCTTAGGGACTCTGGCTTTATTTTCTTTCATGTCTCAGGGAGCAGGGCTTTGTTTATTTGCTTACATGTATAACATATCTGGGCTTTGTTTCTTTATTTGCTTACATGCCTCATGGATCAGGACTTTGTATATGTATCTGCTTTCATGTCTCATTTATCAGGTCCTTTTTTTTTTGTTTTGTTTTTTTTGCTTATGTGTATCATGGATTTAGGGCTTTACTTATTTGCTTACAAGAGTCATGGATCAGGGCTTTATTTATTTGCTTACATCTCTCAAGGATTAATGTATTGTTTATTTACTTCCTTACATACCTCATGGGTCAGGGCTTTGTATGTTTATTTGCTTTATTATCTCATTTATAAGGGATTTGTTTATTTATTTGTTTGCTTACATGTAGTACGGATTTGGTGCTCTCTTTGCTTACATGTCTCATGGATCAGGGCTTTATTTATTTGCTGACATGTTTCAGGGATGGTATATTTGTTAATTTATTTGCTTACATATCTCAGATATCACAGATTTGTTTATTTAATTACATGTCTCATGAATCACGACTATATTTCTTTGCTTACATATTTCCTGGATTGTTACTTTATTTATTTACTTATATGTTTCATGTATCAGCACTTTGTTTATTCATTTGTTTACATGTCTCATGGATAGGGGCTTTGTTTATTTATTTGCTTTCAAGTCTCATGGATTGGAGTTTTAATTATTTTCTTACATGTCTCACTGATCAGGGCTTTGTTTATTTATTTGCTTACATGTCCTAGGGATCGAGGCTTTGTTTATTTATTTGCTTTCATGTCTCAGGAATTGTGGCTTTTCATATTTATTTCCTTACATATCTTATGGATCGTGGCAATATTTATTAAGATACATCTCTCAGTCTCAGGGCTTTTTTTATTAATTTGCTTGCATGTCTCAGGGATCAGGGCTTGTTTTATTTATTTGCTTACATGTCTTTGGGATCGTGGGTTTGTTTATTTATTTCCTTACATGTCTCAGGGATCAGGGCTTTATTTCTTTGCTTTCATATCTCCTGGATTTTTACTTTATTTATACAATTACATATCTCGGGGAATGGGTTAATTATTTATTAATTTGCTTACATGTCTCAGGCATCAGGGCTTGCTTTATTTATTTGCTTACATGTCTCTGGGATCGGAGATTTGTTTATTTATTTGCTTTCATGTCTCAGAAATTGTGGGTTTGTTTATTTATTTCTTTACATGTCTTATGAGTCGTGGCTTTATTTCTTTGCTTACATATCTCATGGAATTGTACTTTATGTATACACTTACATCTCTCAGTCTCAGGGCTCTGTTTATTAATTTGCTTACATATGTCAGGGATCAGGGCTTGCTTTCTTTATTTGCTTACATGTCTTTGGGATCGTGGGTTTGTTTATTTATTTCCTTACATATCTCATGGATCGGGGCTTTATTTCTTTGCTTTCATATCTCCTCTATTTGGACTTTATTTACTTTATTTATATGCTTACATATCTCAGGGATTGGGTTATTTTTTATTTATTTGCTTACCTGTTTCAGTTATCAGGACTCTGTTTATTTATTTGTTTACATGTCTCATTGATCAAGGCTTTATTTATTTGCTTACAGGTCTCAGGTATCAGGCCTTTGAATATTTATTTTCTTACATGTCTCATGGATTGAACTTTATTTATTTGCTTTCATGTCCCATGGGACAAGACTTTATTCATTTTCTTATATGTCTGAGAGATCAGGGTTTTGTTAATTTTTTTGCTTACATATCTCATGGATCAGGGCTTTATTTACTTACATGTCTCTGGGATCAGGGGTTTGTTTATTTATTTGCTTTCATGTTTTAGAGATTTTTTTTTTTATTTCCATACATGTCTCATGAATCACGGCTATATTTCTTTGCTTATATATCCCCTAGATTCTGACTTTATTTATTTGCTTAAATATGTCAGGTATTGCGGCTTTGTTTATTTATTTTCTTACATGTCTCAGGGATCAGGGCTTTGTGTATTTATTTGCTTACATGTCTCAGAGATCAGGGTTTTGCTTACTTATTTGCATAGATATCTCTGGGATCAGGGCTTTATTTATTTACTTACATGTCTCAGGGTTTGGGGCTTTTCACATTTATTTCCTTACATGTCCCATGGATCAGAGCTTTATTCTTTTGCTTACATGTCTCATGACTTGGGGCTTTGTTTTTTTATTTGCTTTCAAGTCTCATGGATTGGAGCTTTACTTATTTTCTTACATGTCTCAGGGATCATGGCTTTGTTTATTTATTAGCTTACATGACTCATGGATCAGGGCATTGTTTATTTATTTGCTTACATGTCGTGTGGATCGTGGCATTATTTATTAACTTACTTCTCTCAGTCTCTTGACTTTGATTATTAATTTGCTTACTTGTCTCAAGGATCAACGCTTTGTTTATTTATTTGCTTACATGTCTCAGATATCAGAGCTTTATTTATTTACTTACATGTCTCAGGGATCATGGCCTTTCTTCTTTATTTCTTTATATATCTTAGTGATCATGGCATTATTTATTAACTTACTTCTTTCTGTCTCGTGACTTTGATTATTAATTTGCTTACATGTTTCCTCAAGGATCAGGGCTTTGTTTATTTATTTGCTTACATGTCTCAGGTATCAGAGCTTTATTTATTTGCTTACATATCTCAGGGACTGGGGCTGTATTTCTTTGCTTTCATATCTCCTGGATTTTTACTTTATTTATACAAATACATATCTCAGGGAATAGGTTACTCATTTATTAATTTGCTTACATGTCTCAGGCATAAGGGCTTGCTTTATTTATTTGCTTACATAACTCTGGGATTGGAGATTTGTTTATTTATTTGCTTTCATGTCTCTGAAATTGTGGGTTTGTTTATTTATTTCCTTACATGTCTTATGAATCGTGGCTTTATTTCTTTGCTTACATATCTCCTGGATTTGTACTTAATTTATACACTTACATCTGTCAGTCTCAGGGCTCTATTTATTAATTTGCTTACGTGTGTCAGGGATCATTGCTTGCTTTATTTTCTTACATGTCTCTGGGATCGTGGGTTTGTTTATTTATTTCCTTACATATCTCATGGATCGGGGCTTTATTTCTTTGCTTTCATATCTCCTCTATTTGGTCTTTATTTACTTTATTTATATGCTTACATAGCTCAGGGATTGGGTTATTTTTTTATTTATTTGCTTACCTGTCTCAGTTATCAGGACTCTGTTTATTTATTTATTTACAAGTCTCATTGATCAAGGCTTTATTTATTTGCTTACAGGTCTCAGGTATCAGGCCTTTGAATATTTATTTTCTTACATGTCTTATGGATTGAACTTTGTTATTTGCCTTCATGTCTCATGGGACAAGGCTTTATTTATTTTCTTATATGTCTCAGAGATCAGGGTTTTGTTAATTTATTTGCTTACATATCTCATGGATCAGGGCTTTATTTACTTACATGTCTCTGGGATCTGGGGTTTGTTTATTTATTTTCTTTCATGTTTTAGAGATTTTTGGTTTGTTTTTTTATTTCCATACATGTCTCATGAATCACAGCTATATTTCTTTGCTTACATATCCCCTGGATTCTGACTTTATTTATTTGCTTAAATGTGTCAGGTATTGGGGCTTTGTTAATTTAGTTTCTTACATGTCTCAGGGATCAGGGCTTTGTTAATTTATTTGCTTACATGTCTTATGGGTCGTGGCTTTATTTCTTTGCTTAGATGTCTAAGGTATCAGGGCTTTGTTTATTTATTTGCTTACATGTCTCAGAGATCAGGGTTTTGTTTTTTTATTTGTTTAGATATCTCAGGGATCAGATCTTTATTTATTTGCTTACATGTCTCAGGGATTGGAGCTATTCACATTTATTTCCTTACATGTCCCATGGATCGGAGCTTTGTTCTTTTGCTTACATGTCTCATGAATTGGAGCTTTGTTTTTTTATTTGCTTTCAAGTCTCATGGATTGGAGCTTTACTTATTTTCTTTCATGTCTTAGGGATCATGGCTTTGTTTATTTATTAGCTTACATGTCTCATGGATCAGGGCTTTGTTTATTTATTTGTTTACACATCCTGTGGATCGTGGCATTATTTATTAACTTACTTCTCTCAGTCTCTTGACTTTGATTATTAATTTGCTTACTTATCTCAAGGATCAGGGCTTTGTTAATTTATTTGCTAACATGTCTCAGATATCAGAGCTTTATTTATTTGCCTACATGTCTCAGGGATCATGGCCTTTCTTCTTTATTTCTTTATATATCTTAGTGATCATGGCATTATTTATTAACTTACTTCTTTCTGTCTCGTGACTTTGATTATTAATTTGCTTACATGTCTCAAGTATCAGGGCTTTGTTTATGTATTTGCTTACATGTCTCAGGTATCAGAGCTTTATTTATTTGCTTACATGTCTCAGGGACTTGTGCTTTATATATTTTCTTTCATGTCTCAGGGAGCAGGGCTTTGTTTGTTTGCTTACATGTATAACATATCAGGTCTTTGTTTCTTTATTTGCTTACATGCCTCATGGATCAGGACTTTGTATATGTATCTGCTTTCATGTCTCATTTATCAGGTCCTTGTTTTTTGTTTTTTTTTTTGCTTATGTGTATCATGGATTTAAGGCTTTACTTATTTGCTTACAAGACTCACGGATCAGGGCTTTATTTATTTGCTTACATCTCTCAAGGATTAATGCATTGTTTATTTACTTCCTTACATACCTCATGGGTCAGGGCTTTGTATATTTATTTGCTTTCTTATCTCATTTATAAGGGATGTGTTTATTTATTTATTTGCTTACATGTAATATGGATTTGGTGCTCTCTTTGTTTTCTTACATGTCTCATGGATCAGGGCTTTATTTATTTGCTGACATTTTTCAGGGATAGTAGATTTGTTAATTTATTTGCTTACATATCTCAGATATCACAGATTTGTTTATTTAATTACATGTCTCATGAATCACGACTATATTTCTTTGCTTACATATTTCCTGGATTGTTACTTTATTTATTTACTTATATGTCTCATGTATCAGCACTTTGTTTATTCATTTGTTTACATGTCTCATGGATAGGGCTTTGTTTATTTATCTGCTTTCAAGTCTCATTGATTGGAGTTTTAATTATTGTCTTACATGTCTCACTGATCAGGGCTTTATTTATTTGCTTACATGTCCTAGGGATCAAGGCTTTGTTTATTTATTTGCTTTCATGTCTCAGGAATTATGGCTTTTTGTATTTATTTCCTTACATATCTCATGGATCGTGGTGATATTTATTAAGTTACATCTCTCAGTCTCAGGGCTTTTTTTATTAAGTTGCTTGCATGTCTCAGGGATCAGGGCTTGCTTTATTTATTTGCTTACATGTCTTTGGGATCGTGGGTTTGTTTATTTATTTCCTTACATGTCTCAGGGATCAGGGCTTTATTTCTTTGCTTTCATATCTCCTGGATTTTTACTTTATTTATATAATTACATATCTCAGGGAATGGGTTACTTATTTATTAATTTGCTTACATGTCTCAGGCATCAGGGCTTGCTTTATTTATTTGCTTACAAGTCTCTGGGATCGGAGATTTGTTTATTGATTTGCTTTCATGTCTCAGAAATTGTGGGTTTGTTTATTTATTTCCTTACATGTCTTATGAATCGTGGCTTTATTTCTTTGCTTGCATATCTCCTGGAGTTGTGCTTTATTTATACACTTACACTCTCAGTCTCAGGGCTCTGTTTATTAATTTGCTTACATGTGTCAGGGATCAGGGCTTGCTTTATTTTCTTACATGTCTCTGGGATCGTGGGTTTGTTTATTTATTTCCTTACATATCTCATGGATCGGGGCTTTATTTCTTTGCTTTCATATCGCCTGGATTTGGACTTTATTTACTTTATTTATATGCTTACATATCTCAGGGATTGGGTTATTTTTTTATTCATTTGCTTACCTGTCTCAGTTATCAGGACTCTGTTTATTTATTTGTTTACATGTCTCATTGATCAAGGCTTTATTTATTTGCTTACAGGTCTCAGGTATCAGGCCTTTGAATATTTATTTTCTTACATGTCTCATGGATTGAACTTTATTTGCTTTCATGTTTCATGGGACTAGACTTTATTTATTTTCTTATATGTCTGAGAGATCAGGGTTTTGTTAATTTATTTGCTTACATATCTCAGGGATCGGGGCTTTATTTACTTACATGTCTCAGGGAAAGGGGGGTTTCTTATTTATTTCCTTACATATCTCATAGATCGGTACTTTATTTGTTTAAATGTCTCAGGGTTCAGGACTTTGTTTATTTTCTTTCCTGTCTCATGGATCATCGCTTTGTTTATTTGTTTGCTTACATGTCTCGTGGATCGGGGTTCTGTTTGTTTGTTTGCTTTCAAGTCTCATAGATTGGAGCTTTAGCTGTTTTCTTACATGTCTCAGGGATCAGGGCTTTGTTTATTTAATTGCTTACTTGTCTCATAGACCGGGGCATTATTTGATTACTTACATGTCTCTGGGATCCGAGCTTTGTTTATTTATTTGCTTGCATGTCTCAGGTATCATGGCTTTTCTTATTTAATGCCTTACATATCTCATTGATCAGGACATGAATTATTAACTCACATCTCTAAGTCTCAGGGTTTTGTTTATTAATTTGCTTACATGTCGCAGGGTTCAGGGCTTTGTTTATTTGCTTAAATCTCTCAGTTATCACATCTTTATTTTTTTGCTTACATGTCTCAGGGATCGGGGCTTTATTTATTTCCTCACATGTCTCAGGGATCAGGGTTTGTTTATTTTTTTACTTTCATGTCCCATGGAGGAGAGCTTTGTTTATTTATTTGCTTACATGTCTCATGGATTAGTGCTTTATTTATTTGATTACATATCTCAGGGAACTGGGCTTTATTTTTTTGCTTACATGTCTCAGGGCTCAGTGCTTTGTTTCTTTATTTGCCTATATGCCTCTAGCATCAAGGCTTTGCATATTTTTTTCCTTTCATGTCACATGTATTGGGGCTTTATTTATTTGCTTTAATGTCTGCGGGTTGTGACTTTCTTTTTGTTTCCTTAAATTGATGAGGGTTTCCTTTATTTATTTTTTTACGTGTCTCAGGGATCAGGGTTTATTTATTTTTTTCATGTCCCAAGGATCAGTACTTTGTTTATTTCTGTCAATCAGTCAATCAATCAATTACTTTATTTTACCAGGCATAAACACCATTGAGCAAGCTAATTTTCAAGGTGGTCCTGGGCATAAATACAATACAGTACACTTCATAAGATTACAATTACGGTGGACAACGGTGCAAAAAAAAAAAAGAAAAAACATTGTGAAGGTGCCGGTCAATATGGGCCTATACATACCGGTCAACATAATTAACATGCAAAGGTACATAATGATAAGCTTTACTGAAATGAGAAGAGACAACAATCCCATATAGTCTCCGCTGAGTAAGAGCTCATACCATAATGATAAAAAATAAGGAGGTATTAAGGAATAGGGTAGAAATTGGGGTGAAAGAGTATGCAGCCAAAAGGGAGACCAGAATAGGTAAAAGGTAGAGAATAGGCAGGGTCATCTTGGATTAAGGGAACTAGGCTTGTAAGTCCTACGTTTCTGTTGTTAGGAATGTGAGGTGGATGAGATACTTAGGCGTAGGATTTGAGATTGGCACCCGAGGCTTAGGGGTCATCGGCATCTGAAGCAGTTGCATGATTTCTTCAGATAATCCGTTAATAGAGCTTTGAATGTGAAAATGCTTGGAAGTGAGGATAATTTTAATGAGTCTTGCATAGTGTTCCAAAGTGATGGAAGTGAGAAGTTGATTGTTACTGAGCCAAAGGTAGTTTTCACTCTAGGAATCTGGAAGCAGAATAAGAAGAAGCGTCTTAGGCCATAGGAACCTTTAGCCCATTTGAAGATGTTCGAGATGTATGCAGGGAGGTTATCAAATAATGCTCTAAAAAACCAGAGGAGAGCATTCCTTTTTCTTCTAGTTGAGAATGAGGTTCATCCCGAAACCTGGTATAGATGACAGTGATGTGTACTACGGGGTAGATTTAAGGTAAATCTTAAAGCCTGGTGGTAAAGGGTGTCCAGTTGTTTAGCATCGTTGATGGGCAATGACTGTAAAGGAAGTCAGTGTAGTCCAGTATATGTAGGAATGTAGTTTGTACTAGTCACATTCTGGCTTCTAGTGTGAGTAGGTGTTTAATACGATAGAATAAACCTAATCGCTGTCTTAGTTTCTTCACGGTTTCATTTAAGTGGCACAGAAAGTTGAGCTCGTTATCCAGCCAGAACCCTAGGTATTTAAAGGTATCAACTACTTCAAGGGGTTCATCTAAGAGTGTTCGGATCTGTGTGATATGTGGACATCCGGAAGTAGACTTTGGTGAGAGAATCATTGCTTTAGTCTTTTTGGCATTGAGGAGGAGCTTATGAGTGAGAAGGTTGTATTGGAGGGTGACAAAGTCTTTCTGTACATGCCTCATGGATCAGGGCTTTGTATATTCTTTTGCTTTCTTGTCTCATTTATCAGGGCTTTGTTTATTTTTTGTTTACATGTCTCAGGGATTGGGGCATTATTTATTTGCATACATGTCTCAGGTATCAGTGCTTTGTTAATTTATTTACTTACATATCTCAGGATTGGGGCTTTTCTAATTTGCTTTCATGTTTCAGGGATCATGGCTTTTCTGGTTTATTTCCTTGTATATCTCATTGAATGGGGCATTATTTATTAAGCTACATCTCTCAGCCTCAGGGCTTTGTTTATTAATATGCTTACATGTCACAGGGATCAGAGCTTTGTTTACTTATTTGCTTAAATGTCTCAGTTACCGGGGCATTATTTATTTGCTTACATGTCTCAGGGATTGGGGTTTAATTATTTCCTCATGTATCTCAGGAATCAGGGCTTTGTCTATTTATTTGCTTGCATGTCTCATGGAGCAGCGCATTGTTTATTTATTTCCTTACATGTCTCAAGGATTAGAGCTTTATTTCTTTGCTTACAAGTCTCAGGGATCTGGGCTTTATTTATTTACTAACATGTCTCAGTGCTCGGTGCTTTGTTTATTTATTGGTCTAAATGTCTCAAGAATCAAGGCTTTTTTTTTTTGGCTTACTTGCACATGGATAGGGGCTTTATTTATTTGCTTTCCTGTCTCAGGGTCGTGAATTTCTTTTTTATTTCCATACATTTCTCAATGATCAGGATATTCTTTATTAACTTGCTTACATGTCTTAATGATCAGGGCTTTATTTATTTGCTTACATGTCACAAGGATCAGCGCTTTCTTTCTTTATTTTCTTTCATGCCTCATGGATCAGGGCTTGGTATGTTTATTTGCTTACATGTCTCAGGGATCAGGGCTTTGTTTATTTATTTCCTTACATATCTCAGGGATCAGGGCTTTATTTATTTGCTTTCATGTCTCAGGGATTGAGGCTTTTCTTATCTGTTTCCCTTCATGTCTCATGGATTGGTGCTTTATTTATTTGCTTACATGTCTCAAGGATCAGTGCTTTGTTTATTTATTTCGTTATATGCCTCATGGATAAGGGCTTTGTATATTTATTTGCTTTCTTGTCTCATTTTTTCACTTTAACAAACCAAGTCCCTGCCTATGCCCCAATAGCCAAGACAATCATACCTAATGTCAACTCATACCGACTAGACACGCCTCCCCTACAAGGGTAATGTCTAATTTCTGCTTGTGCTGGTTCACTACCCCGTACGAACCTCCCGTAGATGCTAAAAGCACTTATCACCCCACTCCACCTGTCAGTGCTGTACTCCATACTATAATGTATCTGTTGCCCATTTCTACAGAAACTGTATGGTGTATTCATAACCCCCATACTAATTGTACTGAGTGCATCAGCGGACCTTACATGTACTGATCTGTACTGCTGTAGCTTGTATCCTATGCACTGCACTGTACTATGATTGTTAACAACTAATACCATGCATCTCCTGCCCTCCTTGCACAAAAACTGGAAAATTGTATACTGTCTTAGTTACCCTGTATGATCTGTATGACATTGTGATACGTGTCTGTATGTTCAAACCTTATGTAACAATCCCCGGGTCGCCCCTGAAAAAGGGACCTTCGGGGCCCAGCGGGCCTATCTGGTTAACAAATTTTAATAAATAGATAAATTTATCAGGGTCTTGTTTATTTATTTGCTTACATGTATCAGGGATTTGGGACTTTACTTGCTTGCTTACTAGCCTCATGGATCAGAGCTTTATTTATTTGCTTACATGTCTCAGGGATCAGGGCTTTATTTATTTAATTGCTTACATGTCTCTGGGATCAGGGATATGTTTATTTATTTGCGTTCATGTCTTGGAGATCATGGGTTTGTTTATTTATTTCTTTACATGTCTCATGAATCACGGCTATATTTCTGTACTTACATATCTCCTGGATTCAGAGTTTATTTATTTGCTTATATATCTCAGGGATTGGGGCTTTATTTATTTGCTTACATGTCTTAAGGATCTGGTCTTTCTTTATTTACTTACATGTCTCAGTGCTCGGCACTTTGTTTATTTATTGGCCTATTTGCTTACATGTCTTTGGGTTCAGGGCTTTGTATTATTTATTTTCTGACATGTCTCATGGAACCACGCTTTGTTTAATTATTTGTTTACATGTCTCTTGGATCATGGCTTGCTTTATTTATTTGTTTACATGTCTCATGGATCAGTTCTTTGTTTATTTATTTGCTTACATGTCTCATGGCTCAGTGCATTGTTTATTAATTTGCTTACATGTCTCAGGGATCATGGCTTGCTTTATTTATTTGCTTACATGTCTCAGGCATTGGGCTTTATTTATTCCCTTACATATTTTAGGAATCAGGGCTTGGTTTATTTATTTGCTTGCATGTCTCATGGATTAGAGCTTTATTTATTTGCTTACATGTCTCAGGGATCGGGGCTTTATTCATTTGCTTACATGTCTCAGGGTCATGACTTTCTTTTTTATTTCCTTGCATTTCTCAATGATCATGGCTTTTTTTATATACTAGCTTATATGTCTCAATGATCAGGTCTTTATTTATTTGCTAACATGTCTCAAGGATCAGTGTTTTCTTTATTTCCTTACATGCCTCATGGATCAGGGCTTTGTATATTTATTTGCTTTCTTGTCTCATTTATCAGGACCTTGTTCATTTATTTGCTTACATGTATCATGGATTTAGTGCTTTATTTATTTGCTTACATGTCTCATGGATTGGGGCATTGTTTATTTATTTGCTTACATGTCTCAGGGATTGAAATTTATTTATTTGCTTACATGTCTCATGGGACGAGGCTTTATTTATTTGCTTATATGTCTGAGAGATCAGGGTTTTGTTAATTTATTTGCTTACATAACTCGGGGACTGGAGCTTTATTTATTTGTTTACATGTCTCAGGGTTCAGTGCTTTGTTTATTTTCTTGCATGTCTCATGGATCAGCACTTTATTTATTTGCTTACATGTCTCATGGATTGGAGCTTTAGTTATTTTATTTCATATCTCAGGGATCAGGGATTTGTATATTTATTTTCTTACATGTCTTATGGTTTGGGGCATTATTCATTTACTTACATGTCTTAGGGAATCCTGGCTTTGTTTATTTATTTTTCTTACATGTCTCAGTTGTAGCGGCTATTCTTATTCATTGCCTTACATATCTCATTGATCAAGGCATTATTTATTAACTTGCATCTCTCAGTCTTGGGGATTTGTTTATTAATTTGCTTACATGTCTGAGGGATCAGGGCTTTTTTTATGTATTTGCTTCATTGTCTCAGTCATCACGGCTTTATTTATTTCCTGACATGTGTCAGGGATCAGGACTTTATTTATTTTCTTACATGTCCCATGGAGGAGGGCTTTGTTTACCTATTTGCTTACATGTTTCATGGAGTAGAGCTTTATTTATTTGCTTACATGTCTTAGGGATCGGGACTTTATTTATTTGTGTACATGTCTCAGGGCTCGGCTTTTTGTTTCTTTATTGGCCTACATGCCTCAGGATCAAGGCTTTGCATGATTTTCTCCTTACATGCCACATGGATTTGGGCTTTATTTATTTGCTTTCATGTCTCATGGTCACGGCTTCCTTTATTTTCTTACAGGTCTCAGGGATCACAGTTTATTTATTTGCTTACATATCTCAATGATCAGTGCTTTGTTTATTCATTTCTGTAGATGCCTCATGGATCAGGGCTTTGTATGTTTGTTTGCTTACATGTCTCGTGGATTAGAGCTTTATTTTTATTATTTTTTTTTATTTTAGTTGTTTAACCAGGAGTAGCACACTAAGCTGAAAGCTTTTTTACTGGAGCGACCTGGGAGCACAGGTAGGTTAAGTGACTTACTCTGGGTCACACAGCATGCAAGTGGAAGCTGTGGGATTCAAACCCAGGTCTGGTTTGCTGGATGTCACCAGATTTGCAGCTCAGAGCCTTATTTGCTTACAAGTCTCAGGGATCGGGTCTTTATTTATTTACTTACATGTCTCAGTGCTCAGCACTTTATTTATTGGCCTAAATGTCTCAAGAATCAAGGCTTTGTTTGTTTTTTTTTGGCTTACATGCACATGAATCGGGGCTTTATTTTTTTGCTTTCCTGTCTCAGGGTCATGACTTTCTTTTTTATTTCCTTACATTTCTCAGTGATCAGGGTATTCTTTATTTACTTGCTTGCATGTCTCAATGATCAGGGCTTTGTTTATTTGCTTACACATTGCAAGGATCAGTGCTTTCTTTCTTTATTTTCTTTCATGCCTCATGGATCAGGGCTTGGTATATTTATTTCCTTACATGTCTTCAGAGATCAGGGTTTTGTTTATTTATTTCCTTACATATCTCAGGGATCATGGCTTTATTTATTTGCTTTCATGTCTCAGGGATTGAGGCTTTTCTTACCTATTTCCTTTCATGTCCCATGGATCGGTGCTTTATTTATTTGCTTACTTGTCTCAAGGATCAGTGCTTTGTTTATTTATTTCCTTACTTGCCTCATGGATAAGGGCTTTGTATATTAATTTGCTTTCTTGTCTCATTTATCAGGAGCTTGTTTATTTATTTGCTTACATGTATCAGGGATTTGGGGCTTTACTTGTTTGCTTACAAGCCTCATGGATCAGAGCTTTATTTATTTGCTTACATGTCTCAGGGGTCAGGGCTTGATTTATTTAATTGCTTACATGTCTCTGGGATCGGGGGTTTGTTTATTTATTTGTGTTCATGTCTCGGAGATCATGGGTTTGTTTATTTATTTATTTACATGTCTCATGAATCACGGCCATACTTCTTTACTTACATATCTCCTGGATTTGGAGTTTATTTATTTGCTTATATATCTCAGGGATTGGGGCTTTCTTTATTTATTTGTTTACATTTCTTAAGGATCGGGCCTGTATTTATTTATTTGCTTTCATGTTTCATGGATTGGAGCTTTAATTATTTCCTTACATGTCTCAGGGATCGGGGCTTTGTATATGTATTTGCTTACATGACTTATGGAATTGGCCATTATTTATTTGCTTATATGTCTCTGGGATCGGAGGCTTGTTTATTTATTTGCTTTCATATCTCAGAGATTGTGGGCTTGTTTATTTATTTCCTTACTTGTCTCATGAATCGCGGCTTTATGTCTTTGCTTACATATCTCCTGGATTTGTACTTTATTTATATGCTTACATATCTCAGGGATTAGGGCCTTTTTATTTGTTTGCTTACATGTCTCATGGAATGAGGATTTATTTATTTGCTTACATGTACCAGGTATCAGGTCTTTTATTATTTATTTGCTTACATGTCTCATGGGATTAGGCTTTATTTATTTGCTTATATGTCTGAGAGATCAGGGTTCTGTTTATTTATTTGTTTACATATCTCAGGGATAGGGGCTCTACTTATCTGTTTCCTTACATGTCCCATGGATGAGGGCTTTACTTATTTACTTACATGTCTCAAGGTTCTGGGCTTTGTTTATTTATTTTCTGACATGTCTCATCAATACGCGCTTTGTTTATTTATTTTTTTACGGGTCTCATGGATCTTTGCTTTGTTTATTTATTTGCTTTAAAGTCTCATGGATTCTAGCTTTAGTTATATTCTTACATGTCTCAGGGATCAGGTGTTTGTTTATATATTTGCTTACATGTCTCATGGATCAGGGCATTGTTTATTTATTTGCTTACATGTCTCATGGAGTGGAAAATTATTTATTTGCTTACATGTCTCTGGGTTAGGACTTTATTTATTTGCTTACGTGTCTCAGGGATTAGGATTAATTTCCATACATATCTCAGGGATCAGGGTTTGTTTTTTTATTTGCTTACTTGTCTCATGGATCAGTGCATTGCTTATTTATTTCCTTTCGTGTCTCATAGATTAGAACTTTATTTATTTGCTTACATGTCTCAGGGATCGGGGCTTTATTGGTTTGTTTACATGTCTCAGGGCTCGGGACATTGTTCATTTATTGGCCTAAGTTCTCAAGAATCAACACTTTGTTTGTTTTTTTGCTGACATGTCACATAGATCAGGACTTTATTTATTTGTTTTCATGTCTCTGAGTCATGACTTTCTTATTTATTTCCTTACATTTCTCAGTGACCAGGGCTTCCTTTATTTATCTGCTTATTTGTCTCATGGACCAAGGCTTTATTTATTTGCTTACATGTTTCACGGAGAAATGCATTGTTTATGTATTTGCTTACATATCTCAGGATCAGGGCTTTTCAAATTTGCTTTCATGTCTCAGGGATTGTTGCTTTTCTTATTTATTTCCTTACATATCTCATTGATCAGGGCACTATTTATTAACTTACATCTCTCAGTCTCTGGGCTTTGTTTATTAATTTGCTTACATGTCTCAGAGATCAGGGCTTGCTTTATTTATTTGCTTTCATGTCTCAGAGACTGTGGGTTTGTTTATTTAATTCCTTACATTTCTCATGAATTGCGGCTTTATTTCTTTGCTTACATATCTCCTGGATTTGTACTTTATTTACATGCTTACATATCTCAGAGAATAGGGCTTTTTTTATTTATTTGCTTACATGTCTCATTGATCAAGGCTTTATTTATTTGCTTACATGTCTCAGGTATCAGGTCTTTTTATACATATTTGCTTACATGTCTCATGGGATGAGGCTTTATTTATTTGCTTATATGTCGGAGAGATCATGGTTTTGTTTATTTATTTGCTTACATATCTCTGGGATTGGTGCTCTTCTTATCTATTTCCTTACGTGTCCCATGGATCAGGGCTTTATTTATTTACTTACATGTCTCAAGGTTCTAGGCTTTATTTATTTATATTCTGACTGACATGTCTCATGAATACGCACTTTGTTTTTTCATTTGTTTATGTGTCTCATGGATCGGTGATTTGTTTATTTATTTGCTTTAAAGTCTTATGGATTGGAGCTTTAGTTATATTCTTACATGTCTCAGGGATCAGGGGTTTGTTTATTTATTTGCTTACATGTCTCATGGATCAGGGCGTTGTTTATTTATTTGCTTACATGTCTCATGGGTTGGGAAATTATTTATTTGCTTACGTGTCTCCGGGATAGGATTTTATTTATTTATTTGCTTACATGTCTCAGGGATTGGGCTTTATTTATTTCCATACATATCTCAGGGTTCACGGTTTGTTTATTTATTTGCTTACATTTCTCACGAATCAGTGCATTGTTTATTTATTTCCTTTCATGTCTCATAGATTGGAGCTTTATTTATTTGCTTACATGTCTCAGAAATCAGGGCTTTATTTATTTGCTTACATGTCTCAGGGCTTTTCACTTTGTTTATTTATTGGCCTAAATGTCTCAAGAATCAACACTTTGTTTGTTTTCTTGTTTACATGTCACATGGATCGGGGCTTTATTTATCTGCTTTCATGTCTCAGAGTTGTGACTTTCTTTTTTATTTCCTTACATTTCTCAGTGATCAGGGCTTTCTTTATTTATTTGCTTACTTGTCTCATGGATCAATTCTTTATTTATTTGATTACATGTCTGAGGGATCAGGGCTTTATTTATTTGCTTAAATGTTTCACTGAGATATGCGTTGTTTATTTATTTCCTTAGATGTCTCATGGATCGCGGCTATGTTTTTTTGCTTACATATCTCCTGGATTCAGACTTTATTTATTTGCTTACATATCTCAGGGATTAGGGATTTGTTTATTTATTTGCTGATATGTCTCAGAGATCGGGGCTTTATTAATTAATTTGCTTACATGTCTCATTCATCAAGTCTTTATTTATTTTCTTAAATGTATAAGGTATCAGGGCTTTGTTTATTTATTTGCTTACATGTCTCAGAGATCAGGGTTTTGTTTATTTATTTGCTTACATGTCTCAGGGATTGTGGTTTTATTTATTTTCTTTCATGTCTTTGTGATTGGGGCTTTTCTTATCTGTTTCTTTACATCTCCCGTGGATTGGAACTTTATTTCTTGCTTACATGTCTTTGGATTCAGGGCTTTGTATTATTTATTTTCTTACATGTCTCATGGAACCGCACTTTGTTTAATTATTTGTGTACATGTCTCATGGATTGGGGCTTTGTTTGTTTATTTGCTTTCAAGTCTCATGTATTGGTGCTTTAGCTATTTTCTTACATTTCTCCTGTATCAGGGCTTTGTTTACTTATTTACTTACATGTCTCATGTCTCAGGGCATTTTTTATTAATTTAATTACATGTCTAATGGATCAGGACATTATTTATTTGCTTATATGTCTCCAGGATCATGGCTTTTCTTATTTATTTCCTTACATATCTCATTGATTGGGGCATTATTTATTAACCTACATCTCTCAGTCTCAGGGCTTTGTTTGTTAATTTGCTTACATGTCTCAGAGATCATGCCTTGCTTTATTTATTTGCTTACATGTCTCAGGCATTGGAGTTTATTTGTTTCCTTACATGTCTTAGGTATCAGGGCTATGTTTGTTTATTTGCTTGCATGTCTCATGGATCAGTGCATTGTTTATTTATTACTTTCATGTCTCATGGATTAGAGCTTTATTTATTTGCTGACATGTCTCAGGGATCAGGGCTTTATTTATATGCATTCATGTGTCAGGGTCATACCTTTCTTTTTTATTTCCTTACATATCTCAGTGATCAGGGCTTTCTTTATATACTAGCTTACATGTCTCAATGATCAGGGGTTTATTTATTTGCTTACATGTCTCAGGGTTCAGTGCTTTCTTTATTTATTTCCTTACATGCCTCATGGATCAGGGCCTTGTATATTTATTTTCTTTCTTGTCTCATTTATCAGGGCCTTGTTTATTTATTTGCTTACATGTATCATGGATTTAGGGCTTTACTTATTTGCATACAAGACTTATGGATCAGGCTTAATTTATTTGCTTACATGTCTCAGGGTTTATAGCATTGTTTATTTAATTTCGTACATGTCTGATGGATCAGCGCTTTCTTTATTTATTTGCTTCCAAGTCTCATGAATTGGAGCTTTAGTTTTTTTCTTATATGTCTCAGGGTTTGGGGCTTTCTTTATTCATTTGCTTGCATGTCTCATGAATTGGGGCTTTATTTATTTGCTTCATTGTTCATGGATCAGGGCTTTATTTTTTTGCTTACATGTCTCAGGGATCTGTGTTTTGTTTATTTATTTGCTTTCATGTCTCACGTATTGGTTCTTTGTTTATTTATTTCCTTACATGTCTCAGGGTCGGGCATTATTTTTTTATTTCCTTACATTTCTCAGTGGTCAGGGCTTTCTTTCTTTATTTGCTTATATGTCTCAGGGATCAGGGCTTGCTTTATTTATTTGTTTACATGTCTCTGGGATTGGAGATATGTTTGTTTATTTGCTTTCATATCTTAGAGATTGTGGGTTTGTTTATTTATTTCCTAACACATGTCTCATGAGGCACGGCTTTATTTCTTTGCTCACATATCTCCTGAATTTGTACTTTATTTATACGCTTACATATCTCAGGGATTAGAGCTTTTTTCATTTATTTGCTTCCATGTCTCATGGATCAAGGTTTATTTATTTGCTTACATTTCTCAGGTATCATGTCTTTTATTATTTATTTGCTTACATGTCTCATGGGACAAGGCTTTTTTATTTGCTGATATGTCTGAGAGATCAGGGTTTTGTATATTTATTTGCTTACATATCTGAGGGATTGGGGATTTTCTTATCTATTTCCTTACATGTCCCATGGATTGGGGCTTTATTTATTTACTTTCAAGTCTCTAGGTTCTGGGCTTTGTTTATTTATTTTCTGACATGTCTCATAGGTTGTGGCTTTGTTTATTTATTTGCTTTAAAGTCTTATGGATTGGAGCTTTAGTTATATTCGTACATGTCCCAGGGATCAGGGGTTTGTTTATTTATTTGCTTACATGTCTCAGGATCTAGGCTTTTTTATTTGCTGTCATGTCTCAGGTATCGTGGCTTTTCTTATTATTTTCCTTACATATCTCATTGATCAGGGCATTAATTATTAACTTACATCTCTCAGTCTCAGGGCTTTGTTTATTAATTTGCTTACATGTCTCATGGATCAGGGCTTTGTTTATTTATTTGCTTAAATGTCTCAGTTACTGGGGCATTGTTTATTTGCTTACATGTCTCAGGGATCGGGGCTTTATTTATTTCCTTATATATCTCAGTGATCAGGGCTTTGTTTATTTATTTCTTACATGTCACATGGATGAGGGTTTTGTTCATTTATTTGCTTACATGTCTCAGGAATCGGGGCTTTTTTTGTTTGCTTACATGGCTCAGTGCTCTGTGCTTTGTTTATTTATTCTCCTAAATGTCTCAAGAATCAACGCTTTGTTTGTTTTTTTGCTTACATGTCACTTGGATCGGGGCTTTATTTATTTACTTTCCTGTCTCAGGGTCATGACTTTCTTTTTTATTTCCTTACATTTCCCAGTGATCAGGGCTTTCTTTATTTACTTGTTTACATGTCTCAATGATCAGGGCTTTATTTATTTGCTTACACGTCTCAAGGATAAGTGCTTTCATTGTTTATTTTCTTACATGCCTCATGGATTAGGGCTTTGTATATTTACTTGCTTTCTTGTCACATTTATCAGGGCCTTGTTTAATTTTTTGCTTACATGTATCATGGATTGGGGCATTGTTTATTTATTTGCTTACATGTCCCAGGGATCAGGGCTTTGTTTATTTGCTTACATGTGTCATTATCGGGGCTTTTCAAATTTACTTTCATGTCTCAGTGACCGTGGCTTTTCTTATTTATTTCCTTACATATCTCATTGATCGGGGCACTATTTATTAACTTACATCTCTCAGTCTCGGGGCTTTGTTTATTAATTTGCTTACATCTCTCAGGGATCAGGGCTTGCTTTATTTATTTGCTTACATGTCTCTGGGATCAGGGATTTATTTATTTATTGAATTTTGTTGACTGGGTAGGCCCACTGGACCCCAAAGGTCCCTTTTTCAGGGGCGATCGGGGAATAACAGTACAAGAAATTATAGACAGTTGAAAACATATGGAAGTACAGGTTATCATGGGTATGCAGTATTCGGCTGTTTACACATAGCAGTTGTTATATGGTTTGATATATCTGAATTGGTCAGTTGTTGTTCATTACATCATCCATTGACAGAGACATTGGAGAGACAGTACTGTATATTCATTAGGTGACATAGTTCAAGAGCATTAGTAAGTTCAGATAGAGGGAGGAAAGAGTTAGTGCAACATTGTTAGGGGCTAAAGATTGTAGTTAGGTGAGCAGGCTATTGAGGTCGCTGCTGTAGTGTCAAGGGCAGAGGCATTGGCATACGCTTGTTGATAGAAGATGGGTCTTGAGTCTTATGCAGAAACACGGCAATAATGGGGTTTCTTGTATCTCCAAAGGGAGGTTATTCTGCAAGGAAGGGGCAGCATGAGAGAAAGATTTTTGGCCTGCCTTAGTCCTGACCTTGGGGACATCTAGTAGCATGTGGCCTGAGGATCTAAGGCTGCGCTGGTTTATTTTTACTGTGAGGAGTCCCCCAAGACTCGGGGGAGGCGAAGGGCTAATTATCATCTTCGCCAAGCAGAGTACAGGGTAACTGAGGCGAGATTCGAAAGATGGCCAGTTAAGCTTTGCCAACACCTCACAGTGGTGTCTCCTGGAGTGGGATAAGGTGGCAAAGCAGGCCACCTTGTTGTATAGGGTCTGTAGATTAGCGAACTCCAGTTTTGTGATACCCTGAATGACTGGGGCAGCATATGTTAGAGTTGGAAGTAGGATACTAATTGCAGTAGCAGTCCTAGCTTCTGGGGTCAGTAGTTCCTTGAGCCAATACAGTAATCTGAGTTTAGTATGGATTACTTTCATGACTTGGTCCACATGTTGTTTGCACGTGAGACCTTGGTCAATGGTAAGGCCAAGGTACTTAGTTGAAGAGACCACGTCTAGCTTGTTGCCCTCCAGGGATGAGAGTTGGAGTAGATGTGATCTTACATGTCTCAGGGATTGAACTTTATTTATTTGCTTACATGTCTCATAGGATGAGGCTTTGTTTATTTGCATATGTGTCTGAGAGTTCAGGGTTTTGTTCATTTATTTGCTTACATATCTCGGGGACTGGAGATTTATTTATTCGTTTACATGTCTCAGGCTTCAGGGCTTTCTTTATTTTCTTACATGTCTCATGGAACTGCGCTTTGTTTAATTATTTGTTTACATGTCTCATGGATCAGGGCTTTGTTTATTTATTTGCTTTCAAGTCTCATGGATTGGAGCTTTAGCTATTTTCTTACATTTCTCCTGTATCAGGGCTTTGTTTATTTATTTGCTTTCATGGATCAGGGCATTGTTTATTTTATGGGTTGGGAAATTATTTATTTGCTTACATGTCTCTGGGAAAGGATTTTATTTATTTATTTGCTTACATGTCTCAGGGATTGGGCTTTATTTATTTACTTACACGTCTCAGGGCTTGACACTTTGTTTATTTGTTGGCCTAAATGTCTCAAGAATCAACACTTTGTTTTCTTGCTTACATGTCACATGGATCGGGGCTTTATTTATTTGCTTTCATGTCTCAGGGTCGTGACTTTCTTTTTTATTTCCTTACATTTCTCAGTGATCAGAGCTTTCTTTATTTATTTGCTTACTTGTCTCATGGACCAAGACTTTATTTATTTGCTTAAATGTCTGAGGGATCAGAGCTTTATTTATTTCCTTACATGTTTCATGGAGAAATGCGTTGTTTATTTATTTCCTTAGATGTCTCATGAATCGTGGCTATGTTTTTTTGCTTACATATCTCCTGGATTCAGACTTTATTTATTTGCTTACATATCTCAGGGATTGGGGATTTGTTTATTTATTTGCTGATATGTCTCAGACATCGGGGCTTTATTAATTAATTTGCTTACATGACTCATTCAACAAGTCTTTATTTGCTTACATGTATAAGATATCAGGGCATTGTTTATTTATTTGCTTACATGTCTCAGAGGTCAGGGTTTTGTTTATTTATTTGCTTACATGTCTCAGGGATCGTGGTTTTATTTATTTTCTTTCATGTCTCTGGGATTTGGGGCTTTTCTTATCTATTTCTTTACATGTCCTGTGGATCGGAGCTTTATTTATTTGCTTACATGTCTTTGGGTTCAGGGCTTTGTATTATTTATTTTCTGACATGTTTCATGGAACCACGCTTTGTTTAATTATTTGTTTACATGTCTCGCATCATGGCTTTGTTTATTTATTTGCTTTCAAGTCTCATGGATGGGAGCTTTAGCGATTTTCTTACATTTCTCCTGTATCAGGGCTTTGTTTATTTATTTGCTTACATGTCTCATGGCTCAGGGCATTGTTTATTAATTTAATTACATGTCTAATGGATCGGGACATTATTTATTTGCTTATATCTCTCTGGGATAGGACTTTGTTTATTTATTTGCTTACATGTCTCAGGATTGGGGCTTTTTTATTTGCTTTCATGTCTCAGGGATCATGGCATTTCTTAATTATTTCCTTACATATCTCATTGAGTGGGGCATTATTTATTAACCTACATCTGTCAGTCTCAGGGCTTTGTTTGTTAATTTGCTTACATGTCTCAGTGATCATGGCTTGCTTTATTTGCTTACATGTCTCAGGCATTGGGATTTATTTATTTCCTTACATATCTTAGGGATCAGGGCTTTGTTTATTTATTTGCTTGCATGTCTCATGGATCAGTGCATTGTTTATTTATTTCCTTTCATGTCTCATGGATTAGAACTTTATTTATTTACTCACATGTCTCAGGGATCAGGCTTTATTTATTTGCTTACATGTCTCAGGGCTCTGCATTTTGTTAATTTATTCACCTAAATGCCTCGGGGATCAAGGCTTCTTTTTTTTTTTTGCTTACATGTCACATGGATCGGGGCTTTATTTATTTGCATTCATGTCTCAGGGACATGACTTTCTTTTTTAATTCCTTACATTTTCTCAGTGATCAGGGCTTTCTTTATATACTAGCTTACATGTCTCAATGATCAGGTCTTTATTTATTTGCTAACATATATCAAGGATCAGTGCTTTATTTATTTCCTTACATGCCTCATGGATCAGGGCTTTGTATATTTATTTGCTTTCTTGTCTCATTTATCAGGTCCTTATTTATTTATTTGCTTACATGTATCATGGATTTAGTGCTTTATTTATTTGCATGCAAGACTCATGGATCAGGGCTTTATTTATTTGCTTACATGTCTCAGGGTTTATAGCATTGTTTAATTTCATACATGTCTGATGGATCAGCACTTTGTTTATTTATTTGCTCACATGTCTCATGGATCGTGGCTCTGTTTATTTATTTGCTTCCAAGTCTCATGAATTGGAGTTTTAGTTTTTTTCTTATATGTCTCAGGGATTGGGGCTTTCTTTATTCTTTTGCTTACATGTCTCATGAATCGGGACTTTATCTATTTGCTTCATTGTTCATGGATCAGGGCTTTATTTTTTTGCTTACATTTCTCAGGGATCTGTGCTTTGTTTATTTATTTGCTTTTATGTCTCACAGATTGGTTCTTGGTTTATTTATTTCCTTACATGTCTTAGGGTCGGGCTTTATTTTTTTATTTCCTTACATTTCTCAGAGGTCAGGGTTTTCTTTATTTATTTACTTACATGTCTCATTAACCAAGGCTTTATTTATTTGCTTGCATGTCTCAGGGATCAGGGCTTCTTTATTAATTTGTTTACATGTCTCTGGGATTGGAGATTTGTTTGTTTGTTTGCTTTCATGTCTTAGAGATTGTGGGTTTATTTATTTCCTAACATGTCTCCTGAAGCTTTATTTCTTTGCTCACGTATCTCCTGGATTTGTACTTTATTTATACACTTACATATCTCAGGGATTAGGCCTTTTTTATTTGTTTGCTTACATGTCTCATGGATCGAGGCTTTATTTATTTGTTTACATTTCTCAGGTATCATGTCTTTTATTATTTATTTGCTTACATGTCTCATGGGACAAGGCTTTTTTATTTGCTATGTCTGAGAGATCAGGGTTTTGTAAATTTATTTGCTTACATATCTCAGGGATTTGGGCTTTTCTTGTCTGTTTCCTTACATGTCCCATGGATTAGGGTTTTATTTATTTATTTACAAGTCTCTAGGTTCTGGGCTTTGTTTAGTTATTTTCTGACATGTCTCATGGATTGTGGATTTGTTTATTTATTTGCTTTAAAGTCTCATGGATTGGAGCTTTACTTATATTCTTGCATATCTTAGGGATCAGGGGTTTGTTTGTTTATTTGCTTACATGTCACAGGATCTAGGCATTTTTATTTGCTGTCATGTCTCAGATATCTTGGCTTTTCTTATTATTTTCCTTACATACCTCATTGATCAGGGCATTAATTATTAACTTACATCTCTCAGTCTCAGGGCTTTGTTTATTAATTTGCTTACATGTCTCAGGGATCAGGGCTTTGTTTATTTATTTGCTTAAATGTCTCAGTTACCGGGCCATTGTTTATTTGCTTACATGTCTCAGGGATCGGGGCTTTGTTTATTTCCTTATATATCTCAGTGATCAGGCTTTATTTATTTCTTACATGTCACATGGATTAGGGTTTTGATTATTTCTTTGTTTACATGTCTCATGGATTAAAGCTTTATTTATTTGCTTACATGTCTCAGGAATCGGGGCTTCTTTTATTTGCTTACATGTCTCAGCGCTCGGTGCTTTGTTTATTTATTCTCCTAAATGTCTCAAGAATCAGCACTTTGTTTTTTTTTTTTTTACTTACATGTCACATGTATTGGGGCTTTATTTATTTGCTTTCATGTCTCAGGGTCGTGACTTTCTTTTTTATTTCCTTACATTTCTCAGTGATCATGGCTTTCTTTATTTACTTGTTTACATGTCTCAATGATCAGGGCTTTATTTATTTGCTTACACGTCTCAAAGATCAGTGCTTTCTTTGTTTACTTCCTTACATGCCTCATGGATAAGGGCTTTGTATATTTATTTGCTTTCTTGTGTCATTTATCAGGGCCTTGTTTAATTTTTTGCTTACATGTGTCATGGATTTAGTGCTGTATTTATTTACTTACATGTCTCATGGATTGGGGCATTGTTTATTTATTTGCTTACATGTCCCAGGGATCAGGGCTTTGTTTATTATTTGCTTACATGTCTCAGGATCGGGGCCTTTTTAATTTGCTTTCATGTCTCAGTGACCGTGGCTTTTCTTATTTATTTCCTTACATATCTCATTGATCCGGGCACTATTTATTAACTTACATCTCTCAGCCTCATGGCTTTGTTTATTAATTTGCTTACATGTCTCAGGGATCAGGGCTTGCTTTATTTATTTGCTTACATGTCTCTAGTATCGGTGATTTGTTTATTTATTTGCTTTCATATCTCAGAGATTGTTGGTTTGTCTATTTATTTCCTTACATGTCTCATGAATCGCAGCTTTAAGTATTTGCTTACATATCTCCTGGATTTGGACTTAGCTTATATGCTTACATATCTCAGGGATTGTGGCTTATTTAATTGTTTACATGTCTCAAGGATCGAGTCTTTATTTAGTTGCTTATACGTCTCTGGTATCAGGCCTTTTATTATTTATTTGCTTGCATGTCTCTGGGATCAAACTTTGTTTATTTATTTGTTTACTTGTCTCATGGGACGAGGCTTTCTTTATTTGCTTATATGTCTCTGGTATTGGTGATTTGTTTATTTATTTGCTTTCATATCTCAGAGATTGTTGGTTTGTTTATTTCTGTACATGCCTCATGGATCAGGACTTTGTATATTTGTTTGCTTACATGTCTCATGGAGCAGCGCATTGTTTATTTATTTCCTTACATGTCTCATGGATTAGAGCTTTATTTGCTTACAAGTCTCAGGGATCGTGGCTTTATTTATTTACTTACATGTCTCAGTGCTCGGCACTTTGTTTATGTATTGGCCTAAATTTCTCAAGAATCAAGGCTTTGTTTGTTTTTTCACTTACATGCACATGGATCAGGGCTTTCTTTAGTTGCTTTCATGTCTCAGGGTCATGACTTTCCTTTTTATTTCCTTACATTTCTCAGTGATCAGACCATTCTTTATTTACTTACATGTCTCAATGAACAGGGCTTTATTTATTTGCTTACATGTTGCAAGGATCAGTGCTTTCTTTTTTATTTTCTTTCATGCTTCATGGACCGGGGCTTTGTATATTTATTTGCTTACGTGTCTCAGGGATCAGGGCTTGCTTTATTTATTTTCTTACATGTCTCTGGGGTCGGAGATGTGTTTATTTCCCTTTATGTCTCAGAAATTGTGGGTTTGTTTATTTATTTCCTTATATGTCTCATCAATCACAGCTTTATTTCTTTGCTTTCATATCTTCTGGATTTGTACTTTATTTATACACTTACATATCTCAGGTATTAGGGCTTTTTTTATTTATTTGCTTACATGTCTCATGGATCGAGGCTTTATTTATTTGCTTATATGTCTGAGAGATCAGGGGTTTGTTTATTTATTTGCTTACATATCTCAGGGATAGAGGCTTTTCTTATCTGTTTCCTTACATGTCCTATGGATCTGGGCTCTATTTATTTGCTTACATGTCTCAGAGATCGGGGCTTTATTTATTTATTGGCCTAAATGTCTCAAGAACCAAGGCTTTGTTTGTTTTTTTGCTTACATGCACTTGGAGCGGGGCTTTATTTATTTGCTTTCCTATTTCATGGTCATGACTTTCTTTTTTATTTCCTTACATATCTCAGTGATCAGGGTATTCTTTATTTACTTGCTTACATGTCTCAGTGATCAGGGCTTTATTTATTTGCTTACATGTCACAAGGATCAGTGCTTTCTTTCTTTATTTTCTTTCATGCCTCAGGGATCAGGGCTTTGTATATTTATTTGCTTACATGTCTCAGGGCTTTGTTTATTTATTTGCTTACATGTCTAAGGATCAGGGCTTTTCTAATTTGCTTTCATGTCTCTGTGATCATGGCTTTTCTTATTTATTTCCTTACATATCTCATTGATCAGTTCACTATTTATTAACTTACATATCTTAGTCTTGGGGCTTTGTTTATTAATTTGCTTACATGTCTCAGTTATCAGGGCTTGCTTTATTTATTTGCTTACATGTCTCTGGGAATGTGGTTTTGTTTATTTATTTGCTTTTGTGTCTCATGAATTTTGACTTTATTTATACGCTTACATATCTCAGGGATGGGGTTATTTTTTAATTATTTGCTTACATGTCTCAGGGATCAGGACTTTGTGTATGTATTTGTTTACATGTCTCATTGTTGAGGCTTTATTTATTTGCTTACATGTCTCATGTATCAGGCCTTTCATTATTTATTTGCTTACATGTCTCAGGGATTGATCTTTATTTGTTTGCTAACATGTCTCATGGGACGAGGCTTTATTTATTTGCTTATATGTCTGAGAGATCAGGGTTTTGTTAATTTATTTGCTTACGTATCTCGGGGACTGGAGCTTTATTTATTTGTTTACATGTCTCATTGATCAGGGCTTTTTTTATTTTCTTAAATGTCTCATGGATCAGCACTTTGTTTATTTATTTGCTTACATGTCTCAGGTATTGCGACTTTTCTTATTCATTGCCTTACATATCTCATTCATTGAGGCATTACTTATTAACTTGCATCTCTCAGTCTCGGGGATTTGTTTATTAATTTGCTTACATGTCTGAAGGATCAGGGCTTTTTTTATTTATTTGCTTAATTGTCTCAGTCATCATGGCTTTATTTATTTGCTTACATGCCTCAGGGATCGGGACTTTATTTACTTCCTTACGTGTGTCATGGATCAGGGCTTTGTTTATTTATTTTCTTACATGTCCCATGGAGGAGGGCTTTATTTACCTATTTGCTTACATGTCTCATGGATTAGAGCTTTATTTATTTCCTTACATATCTTAGGGATCGGGACTTTATTTATTTGTTTACATGTCTCAGGGCTCGACATTTTGTTTCTTTATTGGCCTACATGCCTCAGGATCAATGCTCTGCATTTTTTTCCTTACATGTCACATGTATTGGGGCTTTATTTATTTGCTTTCATGTCTCACGGTCTCGTCTTTCTTTCTTTATTTTCTTACAAGTCTCAGGGATCAGGGTTTATTTATTTGCTTACATATCTCAATGATCAGTGCTTTGTTTATTTACTTCTGTACATGCCTCATGGATCAGGGCTTTGTATGTTTGTTTGCTTACATGTCTCATGAAGTTGTGCTTTGTTTATTTATTTCCTTACGTCTCATGGATTAGTACTTTATTTATTTGGTTACATGTTTCATGGAGAAATGCTTTTGTTTATTTGCTTACTTGTCTCAGGATCAGGGCTTTTCTAATTTGCTTTCATGTCTCAGGGATTGTGGCTTTTCTTATTTATTTCCTTATATATCTCATTGATTGGGGCACTATTTATTAACTTACATCTCTCAGTCTCAGAGCTTTGTTTATTAATTTGCTTACATGTCTCAGGGATCAGCACTTTGTTTATTTATTTGCTTACATGTCTCAGGTATTGTGGCTTTTCTTATTCATTGCCTTACATATCTCATTGATTGAGGCATTATTTATTAACTTGCATCTCTCAGTCTCAGGGATTTGTTTATTAATTTGCTTACATGTCTGAGGGATCAGGGCTTTTTTTACTGATTTGCTTAAATGCCTCAGTTACCAGGCCATTGTTTATTTGCTTACATGTCTCAGGGATTGGGGCTTTATTTATTTCCTTATATATCTCAGTGATCAGGTTTTATTTATTTCTTACATGTCACATGGATTAGGGTTTTGTTTATTTCTTTGCTTACATGTCTCGTGGATTAAAGCTTTAGTTATTTGCTTACATGTCTCAGGAATCGTGGCTTCTTTTATTTGCTTACATTTCTCAGGGATTGGGGCTTTATTTTCTTCCTTACAATGTGTCAGGGATCAGGGCTTTGTTTATTTATTTTCTTACATGTCCCATGGAAGAGGGCTTTATTTACCTATTTGCATACAAGTCTCATGGATTAGAGCTTTATTTATTTCTTTCCTTACATATCTTAGGGATCAGGACTTTATTTCTTTGTTTACATGTCTCAGGGCTCGGCGTTTTGATTCTTTATTGGCCTACATGCCTCAGGATCAATGCTTTGCATTTTTTTTCCTTACATGTCACATGGATTGGGGCTTTATTTATTTGCTTTCATGTCTCACGGTCGCAACTTTCTTTATTTTCTTACAAGTCTCAGGGATCAGGGTTTATTTATTTGCTTACATATCTCAATGATCAGTGCTTTATTTATTTACTTCTGTACATGCCTCATGGATCAGGGCTTTGTATGTTTGTTTGCTTACATGTCTCATGAAGTTGTGCATTGTTTATTTATTTCCTTACGTCTCATGGATTGGAACTTTATTTATTTGCTTACATGTTTCAAGGAGAAATGCTTTGTTTATTTATTTGCTTTCTTGTCTCAGGATCAGGGTTTTTCTAATTTGCTTTCATGTCTCAGGGATTGTGGCTTTTCTTATTTATTTCCTTACATATCTCATTGATCGGGGCACTATTTATTAACTTACATCTCTCAGTCTCAGGGCTTTGTTTATTAATTTGCTTACATGTCTCAGGGATCAGAGCTTTGTTTATTTATTTGCTTAAATGTCTCAGTTACCGGGCCAGTGTTTATTTGCTTACATGTCTCAGGGATCGGGGCTTTATTTATTTCCTTATATATCTCAGTGATCAGGCTTTATTTATTTCTTACATGTCACATGGATGAGGGTTTTGTTTATTTCTTTGCTTACATGTCTCATGGATTAAAGCTTTATTTATTTACTTACATGTCTCAGGAATCGGGGCTTCTTTTATTTGCTTACATGTCTCAGGGATCAGGGTTTTATTTACTTCCTTACATGTGTCAGGGATCAGGGCTTTGTTTATTTATTTTCTTACATGTCCCAAGGAGGAAGGCATTATTTATCTATTTGCTTACATGTCTCATGGATTAGAGCTTTATTTATTTCCTTACATATCTTAGGGATCGGGACTTTATTTATTTGTTTACATGTCTCAGGGCTCGGCGTTTTGTTTCTTTATTGGCCTACATGCCTCAGGATCAATGCTTTGCATTTTTTTTCCTTACATGTCACATGGATTGGGGCTTTATTTATTTGTTTTCATGTCTCACGGTCGCAACTTTCTTTATTTATTTTCTTACAAGTCTCAGGGATCAGGGTTTATTTATTTGCTTACATATCTCAATGATCAGTGCTTTGTTTATTTACTTTTGTACATGCCTTATGGATCAGGGCTTTGTATGTTTGTTCTCTTACATGTCTCATGAAGTTGTGCATTGTTTATTTATTTCCTTACATCTCATGGATTAGAACTTTATTTATTTGCTTACATGTTTCATGGAGAAATGCTTTGTTTATTTATTTGCTTACTTGTCTCAGGATTGGGGCTTTTCTAATTTGCTTTCATGTCTCAGGGATTGTGGCTTTTCTTATTTATTTCCTTACATATCTCATTGATCATGGCACTATTTATTAACTTACATCTCTCAGTCTCGGGGCTTTGTTTATTAATTTGCTTACTTGCCTCCGGGATCAGGGCTTGCTTTATTTAGTTGCTTACATGTCTCTGATATCAGAGACTTGTTTATTTTTTTGCTTTCATGTCTTAGAGATTGTGTGTTTGTTTTTTTATTTGATTACATGTCTCATGAATCGCAGCTTTATTTCTTTGCTTACATATCTCCTGGATTAGTACTTTATTTATATGCTTTCACATCTCAGGGATTAGGGCTTTTTTTATTTATTTGCTTTCTTGTCTCATGGATCGAGGCTTAATTTATTTGCTTACATGTCTCAGGTATCAGGTCTTTTATTACATATTTGCTTACATGTCTCATGGGACGAGGCTTTATTTATTTGCTCATATGTCTGAGAGAGCAGGGTTTTGTTTATTTATTTGCTTACATATCTCTGGGATTGGGGCTCTTCATATCTATCTCCTTACATGTCCCATGGATCACGACTTTATTTATTTACTTACATGTCTCAAGGTTCTAGGCTTTATTTATTTATATTCTGACATGTCTTATGAATACGCACTTTGTTTATTTATTTGTTTGTGTGTCTCATGGATCGGTGATTTGTTTATTTATTTGCTTTAAAGTCTCATGGATTGGAGCTTTAATTATATTCTTCCATGTCTCAGGGGTCAGGGTATTGTTTATTTATTTGCTTGCATGTCCCATGGGTTGGGAAATTATTTATTTGCTTATATGTCTCCAGGATAGGATTTTATTTATTTATTTGCTGACATGTCTCAGGGCTCGGCACTTTATTTATTGGCCTAAATGTCTCAAGAATCAATACTTTGTTTGTTTTCTTGCTTACACGTCTCATGGATCTGGGCTTTATTTATTTGCTTTCATGTCTCAGAGTCGTAACTTTCTTTTTTATTTCCTTACATTTCTCAGTGATCAGAGCTTTCTTTATTTGCTTACTTGTCTCATGGACCAAGACTTTATTTATTTGCTTACATGTCTGAGGGATCAGGGCTTTATTTATTTCCTTACATGTTTCATGGAGAAATGCATTGTTTATTTATTTCCTTAGATGTTTCATGAATCACGGCTATGTTTTTTTGCTTACAGATCTCCTGCATTCAGACTTTATTTATTTGCTTACATATCTCAGGGATTGGGGATTTGTTTATTTCTTTGCTTACATGTCTCAGAGATTATTTATTTCCTTTCATGTCTCATGGATTAGAGCTTTATTTGCTCACATGTCTCAGGGATCAGACTTTATTTATTTACTTACATGTCTCAGGGCTCGGCAATTTGTTTTTTATTTATTCACCTAAATGCCTCCGGGATCAAGGCTTCTTTTTTTTTTTGCTTACATGTCACATGGATCGGGGCTTTATTTATTTGCATTCATGTCTCTGGGTCATGACTTCCTTTTTTATTTCCTTACATTTCTCAGTGATCAGGGCTTTCTTTATATACTAGCTTACATGTCTCAATGATCAGGTCTTTATTTTTTTGCTAACATATCTCAAGGATCAGTGCTTTCTTTTTTTTATTTCCTTACATGCCTCATGGATCAGGGCTTTGTATATTTATTTGCTTTCTTGTCTCATTTGTCAGGGCCTTGTTTATATATTTGCTTACATGTATCATGGATTTAGGGCTTTACTTATTTGCATACAAGACTCATGGATCATTGCTTTATTTATTTGCTTACATGTCTCAGGGTTTATAGCATTATTTATTTAATTTCGTACATGTCTGATGGATCAGCACTTTGTATATTTATTTGCTCATATGTCTCATGGATCGTGGCTCTGTTTGTTTATTTGCTTCCAAGTCTCATGAATTTGAGCTTTAGTATTTTTCTTGTATGTCTCAGGGATTGGGGCTTTCTTTATTCTTTTGCTTGCATGTCTCATGAATCGGAGCTTTATTTATTCGCTTCATTGTTCATGGAGCAGGGCTTTATTTTTTTGCTTACATGTCCAGGGATGTGTGCTTTGTTTATTTATTTGCTTTCATGTCTCACAGATTGGTGCTTTGTTTATTTCTTTACATGCCTCAGGGTCAAGCTTTATTTTTTTTACTTCCTTACATTTCTCAGTAGTCAGGGCTTTCTTTATTTATTTATTTGCTTACATGCCTCTTTAACCGAGGCTTTATTTATTTGCTTACATGTCTCGGGGATCAGGGCTTTTTTTTTATTTATTTACATGTGTCTGGGATTGCAGATTTGTTTGTTTATTTGCTTTCATGTCTCAGAGATTGTGGGTTTGTTTATTTATTTCCTAACATGTCTCATGAGGCGCGGCTTTATTTCTTTGCTCACATATCTCCTGGATTTGTACTTTATTTATACACTTACATATCTCAGGGATTATGGGTTTTTTAGTTGTTTGCTTACATGTCTCATGGGTCGAGGCTTTGTTGTTGCTTACATTTCTCAGGTATCATGCCTTTCATTATTTATTTGCTTACATGTCTCATGGGACAAGGATTTTTATTTGCTGATGTGTCTGAGAGATCAGGGTTTTGTATATTGTTGCCCATATCTCAGGGATTGGGGCTTTCTTGTCTGTTTCCTTACATGTCCCATGGATTGGGGCTTTATTTAGTTACTTACAAGTCTCTAGGTTCTGGGCTTTGTTTTTTTATTTTCTGACATGTCTCATCAACTGTGGATTTGTTTATTTATTTGCTTTAAAATCTCATGGATTGGAGCTTTAATTATATTCTTGCATGTCTCAGGGATCAGGGGTTTGTTTATTTATTTGCTTACATGTCACAGGATCTGGGCTTTTTAATTTGCTGTCATGTCTCATGTATTGTGGCTTTTCTTATTATTTTCCTTACATACCTCATTGATCGGGGCATTAATTATTAATTTACATCTCTCAGTCTCAGGGCTTTGTTTATTAATGTGCATACATGTCTCAAGGATCAGGGCTTTGCTCATTTATTTGCTTAAATGTCTCAGTTACTGGGCCATTGTTTAGTTGCTTACATGCCTCAAGGATCGGGGCTTTATTTATTTCCTTATATATCTCAGTGATCAGGGCTTTATTTATTTCTTACATGTCTCGTGGATTAAAGCTTTATTTATTTGCTTACATGTCTCAGTGCTCAGTGCTTTGTTTATTTATTCTCCTAAATGTCTCAAGAATCAACGCTTTTTTTTTTTCTTGCTTACATGTCACATGGATCCAGGCTTTATTTATTTGCTTTCATGTCTCAGGGTTGTAACTTTCTTTTTTATTTCCTTACATTTCTCAGTGATCATGGCTTTCTTTATTTACCTGTTTACACGTCTCAATGATCAGGGCTTTATTTAGTTGCTTACATGTCTCAAGGATCAGTGCTTTCTTTGTTTACTTCCTTACATGCCTCATGTATTAGGGCTTTGTATATTTATTTGCTTTCTTGTCTCGTTTATCAGGGCCTTGTTTAATTTTTTGCTTACATGTATCATGGATTTAGTGCTTTATTTATTTGCTTACATGTCTCATGGATTGGGGCATTGTCTATTTATTTGCTTTCATGTCCCAGGGATCAGGGCTTTGTTTATTTATTTGCTTACATGTCTCAGGATTGGGGCTTTTCTAATTTGCTTTCATGTCTCAGTGATCGTGGCTTTTCTTATTTATTTCCTTATCTATCTCATTGTCCCAGATTCCCCCCTTTCCCTCACAAAAAGACAGAGGACATTGTTTGTTGTTGTGCTCAGATTGGCAATTAAATCATTTATATTCATAATCCAATATTCCATTTCCATTTCTTTATTATCATATTTCCAGAAATTTCATTTATTTCCATCCACGTATCAATCTTTGATTATCCCTCCCCCAGGTGAAAACCTGGGTGCCTTCTGTTTCTCCTTTTCCACTAGGTAACGGTGAAAACCGAGAATGCTTTCTTCTTCTTCCTCTTCTTCCTCTTCTTGTGTTATTCCTTTTTTCTTCTCCCCCCCCTTTTGCCCCCCTACCATCCACCTTTGGCAGTCCACAGCCATATCATCATCTGCCATCCACCTTTGGCAGTCCAAACTGTCCAGCCAGACTCATCTGTCATTCACCTTGACAGACCCACCATACAGTCCCCCTTTGACTGTCTTCCCCTCTTGCTTTGTCTAGTATGGTGGGTGGGAGGAATCAAAAAACTCCAGCAAAAAGTGTCTGAGGCCCCCTTGTGCTGTCCCTTATGTACCTCCCTTTGCCCCTCCCTTTCCTGTTACCTGTCCTTTGTTCTGGTCCTTAGCCCCTCCCCTTCCTTCCCCCCTTCCCTCCTGAGCACAACCATTCCATGACAGAGGGAAGGGGTGCAACAGGACAACCTGGTCTGCCCCTTAAATGGCAAACTCCATTGTCCCGGATTCCCCTTTCCTCACAAAAAGACAGAGACCATTGTTTGTTGTTGTGCTCAGATTGGCAATTAATTTATTTATATTCATAATCCAATATTCCATTTCCATTTCTTTATTATCATATTTCCAGAAATTTCATTTATTTCCATCTACATATCAATCTCTGATTATCCCTCCCCCAGGTGAAAACCTGGGTGCCTTCTGTTTCTCCTTTTCCACTAGGTAACGGTGAAAACTGAAACCGCTTTCTTCTTCCTCTTCTTGTGTTATTCCTTTTTTCTTCCCCTCTCCCCCCCTTTTTTCCCCACTAACCAGTCTTCAGCTTGCATTGGATGGATGACTTCCCCCCCAAACTTAGGGTATCACTCTCCCTTACCTCAGGGATGATCTTTTCTTCCCTTTTTTTTTATATATACCAGTTTTTTCCTGTTTTCTCCATGCCTCTATGAAACCCACTGTTTCTGTATTGAACATGTCTATGGCTAGATTCAACAGGTGCACACCGTCTGACCTGTAGAAGTCCTCCACCCATTCTTCTACCCCCCGCAGTATCACGTGTCCCCCCATCTGCCTTATCAATGTCCCCACCCTTCTATTCATCTTTCTCCTTGCCCTCTCCACTGCCCTGTGGCTATGCTCCTGTCTCCATACCCTTCTCAGTATCATATCTGATCAGGTGAGGCACACTTAAGGCCATCACTGTCGTATTGCCACTAGGTCCCTTTTTATCTGTAAGTATGTGTGTACCCATGGTCTGCCAGCCAGGTCGTTGCCCCCCTAGATGTATACTGATTAGGTCTGGACTGGGCTGATGTCCCTTGAGTTCCTTCAATGTGGGAAGCAGCTGTGCCCACATCATCCTACATATGCCATGCCATACCAACCTACACTGTCTTACATCCTGGTACAGCTGCTTTCCCCCAGCTTTCTTCTCTGCTCTCTTTCCAGCCCAATAAATATAGGAATGGCCGCAGTTCCAGACTTCTGTGATCCTCTCTCTACCTATGGGGTTCAAGGAAAATTAATTAATTTACACATACTCTTAGTGCCATCACTGTATTATGTCCCTCATTTCTTTCCTTTCTTTGCCCCCCCCAACTTTTACCCTTCCCCCTTACCTGCAATTCCCCTAGGAGTACTACCTTCTATACCACACTTTTTTTTTTTTACTACAGTACTCTAATGTATCTCTTATAACTGGCTGACCACCAGCGCCCTTTTTCCAAAATGTCCTTCACGGGTTCCCCCATTGCTGCCCACTGTGAGGCAGCCCCAATCCATAGGGAATGGGATGAGTAATTAGCTGGGTTCTCCCCCATAAATTGCATGCCCTTTTTCAGCACTGCTGTGACTTGATAGCCGGTGACCCTTTTTCCGTCACCATGTGCAAATAGCTTTCCCGTCCTGGTCACTTGCTCTGAGGCAAAAGCCCACAGAGCCTGCACTGGGCATATTGCAACCTCTACTTGCCCTTTCAGTGTTACCATGCAACCTTGCCCTTTTTGGTCCATTTTTGACCTCCTGAGCTTGATCCGTATCTCTTTCACCCCCCAGCTTACATCGTCCCATTCCAAGCCTCCTTCCTTGTCCTCTTTCCCATGGCATACCACCTCACTCACTCTCGTAGTCCCTGCAAACATTATCATATAAATAATGTGAAATAGCTGGGCCTCAGCCTTTGATCTGCATACTACCGGGAGCACCTCTTTTAGTCTTATTAGCCACTGCTCCCCTATTGGCCTCCTATTATCCCCTCACCCACGTTTCAGCCTGCCCCATCCCTGCATCATTCTCCTGATGAGCAGTGGTTTTGTCAGGTCCTTCCACCCTTTTAGGCTGTAGATAACACTAATCCCTGCCAGTTAAATCCCCATTGTGGCATGGGTGATCCCTTTCTGCCACTGCTTCACGGTGAACATTCCCAACTGTTCCTCTGTGAGTGGCCCACTTACCTCCATCTGGTGCTCAGCCCTGAATGTCTGAAACACCCGCCAGGCCCCATCATAAGCCCTCAGAGTCTGAGGTGCCCGTGAGCTGCAAAACAACAGTTCTGCTCCTTCTTGCCAACGTCCCAGATGTTCATTGGTATAGGTGTTTTTTGTTCCTCCGCTGCTGGTACCAGCCTCCGGAAACAGTCCAGCTGCAGACGGGAAAGGCTGTCAGCCAGGGTATTGTGTACCCCTTCTATATGTTTTGCTCTGAATGACATGTTCAGCTGCAAAGCCCTTAAAACTAAATGTCATAATACCTTCATGACCGTCTCTGACCTGGCTCCCCTGTTGTTTAGTACCTCTACCACTGATCTGTTATCACACCAGAATGTCACTTTCTGATCCGTAGTTTCTCCCCATACCAGGCGCATGCCCATGCGACATGATTTCCAACAAAGTTATATCTCTTATTGTCCCATCCTTTACCCAACTACCAGGCCATGGTTCTGTGAACCACCTGCCCTCAGGTAACCCCCCATGCCAGACCCCCCAGCTGCGTCTGTATAGAGATCAAGGTCTGTGTTGTACACCCACTCTTCTTGCCAGAACAAACAGCCATTATATCCCTTCAGGAATTCCTCCCATATCCCAAAATCTTCTCTGACACTTTTTGTCAGGTCCACCCAGTGATGTGGTCTGATAACCCCTGATGTAGCCCTAGCTAACCTCTGTGTGAATGCCCTCCCCGGTCCAATGGCCCTGCAGGCAAAGTTCAGGTGCCCCAATACTTGCTGGAGTTGTTTCAGCTGTACCCTTCTCCTTCTGGTGTGTAATCGAATCAATTCCTTCAGTTTCTTTACTTTATTGTCTGGCAGCCTGAATATCTCTTTTGGTACATCTATCTCAATCTCCAGAAATTCCTTCACTCTGCTGGGCCCCTCTGTTTTTTCCGGTGCCAGTGGCACCCCTAGCTCCCTACATAATTCCTGAAACTTACCCAACATAATCTGAGTCTCCCTTTTCCCTCTCCCAATGAAAAGGAAGTCATTTAGATAGTGAATGACTGTTCTATAACCTGTCCTTTCTTGGAATATCCATTGCAAACACATGCTGAAAGCTTCGAGTGTCGCTCACGCTATGGAATATCCCATTGGCATGGCTTTGTCAAAATAATACTGCTCCCCAATTTTAAAGCCCAATAGATCCCAGTCTTCTCTCCTAACCGGTAGTAGTCTAAAGGCAGACTCAATATCCGTCTTTGCCATCCATGCATCCTCAGTAGCCTGGATTATCTGCACTGCATCCTCCAGTGTCACATATGTCACCCTACTGTGTTCCTCCCCGATGAAGTCATTCACTGAATCCCCTTCTGGATAAGACAGGTGGTGAATCACCCTGTACTCTCCTTCTTGTTTCTTGGGTACCAAGCCCAAAGGCGAGATCCACATATCTCACAGAGGAGGGGTGTTGAATGGTCCCTCTACCCTCCCTGCTGCCCTGTCTTTCTCTGTCTTCTGTCTCAACATTTCTTCCTTTCCATTAACGGATCCCAAGCTGCCTGCCTCTCTTGCTTGCCTAGGCCAATCACACTGTAGTGAAAACCCCATCTTAAAACCCTGAATAATCATCCCCCTTACTTCTCTGTCCAGATATCTGTCCAAACTGGTTGCCCATGCCTCTAAGTTGATGGGGGTTCTGGCTATCCTGAATTGCTCCTTGTCTATCCCCACTTTTCTGCTCCCTAGCCCCCCTCCCATCTTGTGCAGGGTTCTTTTGATCAGTGGTTCTGACCCCCCCGCTCGTGTGCCCTCTACCCCTCCGCCCCTTATTCCATGTCTGCCCTTTAAACCCCTGTCCTTCCCGAAAATGCTGTTGACCTGACCCCTGTCCCCCATGTCCCTGTGCCCCCAGAGTCCATGCCGTCCTGCATCTGTTCGCCGGGTGTCCTCCACCGCATTTTGAGCAAGCGTGGTGAAAATGACATTGGGGCCATGAGCAAGAAGCCCTGTTGTAGGCCCAACAACATCTCTGAGGTGTCAACCCTTTCTTTCCCCATTCCCCTTCGGGCATGGACTGATCAGTAATGTAGTTTGTCTACAAATATAACTGCTTCATGTCCCATCTCACATTCCTGAATGTTGCCATTCTCTGTCAAAAGAATTAGTCATAGTATAGCCACCCCACCCCACCCTTTTGCCTTTGCCCTTCTTATTATCAAGGAGTACGTGATGAGCGGGATACCCAGCTCCGGCTTTCTCTTAAGACAATGGGTGAGAAAGTGGCAAAACCTACAAACCATCCATCCAAGGTCTTTCCCTTCGTGAACTTGTCCTCCTCCTTTTTCCCCAAAAGCACTATTGCCGCTGCCATTTCGCTCTTACCTATGTGCTCGGTTTCTTTGTATTTTGCTGCTGCTTCCCGGCTCACCAAAGCAAATATATCTACATACTCCCCTTTCCATATTTTCTCTTTTGTGGCCAGTGGGACATGGTCTCCTACCCTCATCCCGGGTGCCCCTATCTCCCTTGTACCTTTTCCTTTTTTTTCTGCACTCTCTTCATTACTTTCTGGCTCTTCTTTTCACCCTGAATCTCCGCCAGGGCCGATTCCATCTGCCACAAACCTCCTGTCCCCAGCGCCACTACAATTTGACCTATGTATTCTTTTATACTATCCCCCACTGCACTGGGTGCATTACCTGTAACCTTGTCCGGGCTGTGTGGCCTGGCCTCTTCCTCTTGTCCCGTTTTCTCTCCTTGTGGCTGAGGAGGAGGAGGGTGAGCTCCTATGGTTTGTGGAGGGAAAAACATGTTCTGGGGGTCTGGCCTGTGTTCCCCAAGGAAGATCCTGTATTGATCGGGGGAAGGAACTGGCATTCCCACATCTATTGGCTGCAGAGGTACTGGATCCGCTGCCCTTGGGGGTTCCACATAGCCCAGTGGCACCCTGGCTACGCTGACCCTTCGGCTGGCTGTTTCCCTCTGCCCCTTTCTCTGGGCCCACTTTCCTTTTCCTCGGGTCTCCTGGTTCCTCCCCCTCCACCAGCTCCCACGATTCGGTTGGCCTTCTCCGCCAACTCGATTATGGCCCTGTAAGCATCTTCTTTTGATAGCTTGTTTTTCTTTGGTGCCATTTCCTTCGATTTTTTCCCCTGTGAAGACAACTATAGGAAGAGAACAAGAGTCATTCCATGCCTGCATTACCATATATATATTGTATATATATTATTTTTTTTTTTTTTTTTGCAACCTCGTGCCCATTTGGCTTTTTTTTCTTTCTGCCTGTCTTCTTTCTTTTGTATTCCTTTGCCTGATGTCTCTTCCCTTTTTTTTTTTGGGTCATCACCAGTGTGACCACAGCAGGGTCACTATCTGCTTAAATCCTCCCTGAATTGGTCCACCTTCTGTTGGCCCACCTTTCCCTCTCTTTTAATTTTTAAAACCCTTCAAACTACACCCTTGTGTCTGTAAACCCCCGCCTCTATGCCCCCCAAGCACTTCCTTGTGGCCTCCACCCCCTTTTTTGGGGGGTTCCTAAGGCATTTTTTGACCTCCTGTCACCCCCGCCCACCTCGCGAGGCCCCATGCCACCAATTGCCATACTTGCTGTTGCCCGCATCACCCGCTGGTCGCTATTGCAAAACCTCTTTTTTTTATATGGGCCTCTCCCTGTTGGCCCTTTCTTAGAAACACTCCTACAAAAACCTCATGTCTACCAAGGCCTCCGCTCATAATCCCCACCAAGCTTTTCTTTGTGGCTTCACCTGCAGCATGCTCCTTCAGGCCACGGCCGTGCACACCAGTCCCCACACAAGAAAAACCCGTATTTTGATTCCCCACATCTTCTCATCCTGGCCTCTTCCCCCTTCCCCCATGGTTTTGTAATCGCATTTGTTAGTCCCCATGTCCCATTATCCCAGCGCCAGCCCCAGCTCTCTCTAGCCAGGCGCTGTGCCCTGTTCCCCTTGCTTCTGGCCCATTGCAGGCCTCCTCCCTTTTGGGCATTTTCCCCCCACCTCTCTCGCAAGGCCCCCTGCCATCAAAACCCCGCCACTTGCTATCCCCCAGGCCTTCCAGGCCTGTGCTTCTGCTCCCATCTCCCCAATGGTTTCTAGGCCTCCAATCCCAGTCCCATGCAAGGCCCACGCCAGTCACAGACCCCACACCATGCTGCCCCGTGTTCAGTGTGCTATCCCCCGCACCATTCTAGCATTTAACTCCCTGTCCTCCAGTCTCAGCCCTCGCCCTTCCCTCAAGGCCCTCGCCAGCCACCCTACCCTCGTTGTCCCTTAAATCAGCCTTGCAGTGCACCACCATGCTCATTCTCGTGGAATCTGCCCTTCCCTGTGATCCTTTCATCTCCGCTCAGTGCTTGCTGCTCCCCGCTTGTTACCACTGAAAGGCCTCTACCGATACTTCCAGCCATGTGCTGGACCAAGAACGCTCGTTCCTCTCTTTGACATACTGCTCTCCCCCAATTGCTTCTCAACACTGCTCCCTACAAAACATTCAATTCTCTAACACTGCACTCCACAAGCTTACTGACAATGTCCCTACCATGTGCTGCAAAAATGCTTGTTTTTTTTTTTATTCCTTCTGGCTACATCTGCTAAACAGGATTGCTACCTGCCCCCACTCTTGGCCATGTGCCACAACCAACAACGCTCATTCATTTTCTTTCCAAACCAAAACTTGCTCCCCCAGGAAAGCTACTTCCAGGTCCTTATTATTTATATATATATATATTTTTTTAAACCATCCCTCGCCTAACCTGCCCAGATAAGCTCAGGCACTGCTTGCTCCACTCGCTCTGCTCCTGGCCCTGCAACCTAAATGATATCTTGCCAAGTCATGCAACTCAAACATAAAAAAACACCTATACAGATAAATTAGTTCTCTTAAACAACTAGCAACCATTCTAAAATTTCTTCTTCTCTTTCCAGCATTATATGAAAAAAACTTTCTTTTTTAAACACGTCCAACTCATTTTTCTCTTCCTTCAAATTTTACCTGTTTTCCTGGTTCACAAACCTCCAATAGTTCTGCCAATCCGACGTGCTGCAGCTTCTGTAAATCAAAAATCTCCAGCAAAAAGTGGCTGAGGCCCCCTTGTGCTGTCCCTTATGTACCTCCATTCACCCCTCCCTTTCCTGTTACCTGTCCTTTGTTCTGGCCCTTAGCCCATCCCCTTCCTTCCCCCCTCCCCTCCTGAGCACAACCATTCCAGGACAGAGGGAAGGGGTGCACCAGGACAACCTGGTCTGCCATTTAAAGGGCAAACTCCATTGATCCGGGCACTATTTATTAACTCACATCTCTCAGTCTCAGGGCTTTGTTTATTAATTTGCTTACATGTCTCAGGGATCAGGGCTTACTTTATTTATTTGCTTACATGTCTCTAGTATCGATGATTTGTTTATTTATTTGCTTTCATATCTCAGATATTGTGGGTGTGTTTATTTATTTCCTTACATGTCTCATGAATCGCAGCTTTATTTATTTGCTTACATATCTCCTGGATTTGGACTTAGCTTACACACTTACATGTCTCAGGGATTGTGGCTTATTTATTTGTTTACATGTCTCAAGGATTGAGTCTTTATTTATTTGCTTACATGTCTCAGGTATCAGGCCTTTTATTATTTATTTGCTTGCATGTCTCAGGGATCAAACTTTGTTTATTTGTTTACATGTCTCATGGGACAAGGCTTTATTTATTTGCTTATATGTCTGAGAGATCAGGGTTTCATTTATTTATTTGCTTTCATATCTCAGGGATCTGGGCTTTATTTATTTGCTTATGTGTCTCAGGGAAAAGGGGTTTTCTTATTTATTTCCTTACATATCTCATCGATTGGTGCTTTATTTATTTTCTTATATGTCTTAGGGTTTAGGCTTTGTTTTTTATTTTCTTACATGTCTCATGTATCAGCACTTTGTTTATTTAAATGCTTACAAGTCTCATGGATCGTGGCTTTGTTTATTTGCTTTCAAGTCTCATTGATTGGAGGCTTAGTAATTTTCTTACATGTCTCAGATATTTGGGCTTTGATTATTTATTTGTTTACATGTCTCATGGATCAGGGCATTGTTTATTTATTTACCTACATGTCTCAGGGATCAGGGCTTTATTTATTTATTTGCTTACATGTCTCAGGATCAGGGCTTTTTAATTTGCTTTCATGTCTCAGGTATTGTGGCTTTTCTTATTTATTTCCTTATATATCTCACTGATCAGGGCATTATTTATTTCCCACATCCTCAGTGTTGAGCTATAGTTGTTATTTCTTACATGTCCTCAGGATCAGGGCTTTGTTTATTTATTTGCTTACATGTCTCAGCACTGGTGAGCATTATTTATTTGATTACATGGCTCAGAGCTTTGCGATTTGCTTATTTATTGACTCATGTCTCAGGGATCAAGGCTTTGTATGTTTTATTGCTTTACATGACATATGGATCGGCTTCATCTATTTGCCTTCCCAAATCACAGGGTTGTGATTTTCTTTTATTTTCCCACACATTCTTAGTGCTCAGGGCTTTCTTTATTTATTTGCTTACATGTCTCAAGGATCAGTGCTTTATTTATTTCCTTACATGCCTCCCGAATCAGGGCCTTGTTTATTTATTTGTTCACATGTATCATGGATTAGGTACTTTACTTATTTGCTTGCAAGTCTCATGGATCGGGGCTTTATTTATTTGCCTGCATGTCTCAGGGTTCAGTGCTTTGTTTATTTATTTTTGTACGTCTCATGGATCAGTGCTTTGTTTATTTATTTTTGTACATGTCTCATGGATCAGTGCTTTGTTTACTTTTTTGGTTACATGTCTCATGGATCGGGGCTTTCTTTTTTATTTTACTTGCATGTCTCATGAATGAGGGCTTTATTTAGTTGCTTCATGGCTCATGGATCAGATTTTTATTTATTTGCTTACACGTCTCGGGGATCTGTGCTTTGTTTATTTATTTGCTTTCATGTGTCATGGATTGGGCTTTGCTTATTTATTTGCTTACATGTCTCAGGGTCAGGACTTTCTTTTTTTAGTTTCTTACATTTCTCAGTGATCAGGGCATTCTTTATTTGTTTGCTTACTTGTCTCTTGGACCGAGGATTTATTTATTTGCTTACATGTTTCACTGATCAGTGCGTTGTTTATTTATTCCCTTAGATGTCTCATGAATTGTGGCTATGTTTTTTTTTGCTTACATATCTTCTGGATTCAGACTTTATTTATTTGCTTACATATCTCAGGGATTTGGACTTTGTTAATTTTTTTGCTTATATGTCTCAGAGATCGGGGCTTTACTTTTTGCTTACATGTCTTAGGGCTCAGCACTTTGTTTATTTATTGGCCTAAATGCATCAGGGATCAAGGCTTTGTTTGTTTTTTTTTGCTTGCATGTCACATAGATCAGTGCTTTATTTAGTTGCTTACATGTCTCAGGGTTCAGTGCTTTCTTTATTTATTTCCTTAGATGCCTCATGGATCAGGCTTTGTATATTTATTTGCTCACGTGTCTCATGGATCATGGCTCTGTTTATTTATTTGCTTCCAAGTCTCATGAATTGGAGCTTTAGTTTTTTTTCTTACATGTCTCAGGGATCAGGGCATTTTTTATTCTTTTGCTTGCATGTCTCATGAATCAGGGCTTTATTTATTTGCTTACATGTCTCAGGGATCTGTGCTTTGTTTATTTATTTGCTTTCATGTGTCATGGATTGGGGCTTTGCTTATTTATTTGCTTACATGTCTCAGGGTCAGGGCTTTCTTTTTTTAGTTCTTTACATTTCTCAGTGATTAGGGCTCTCTTTATTTATTTGCTTACTTTTGTCTTGGACTGAGGCTTTATTTATTTGCTTACATGTCTCCGGGATCAGGGCTTTATTTATTTGCTTGCATGTTTCACTAATCAGTGTGTTGTTTATTTATTTCCTTACATGTCTCATGAATTGTGGCTATGTTTTTTTGCTTACATATCTCCTGGATTTAGACTTTATTTATTTGCTTACATATCTCAGGGATTGGGGCTTTGTTAATTTATTTGCTTATATGTCTCAGAGATCGGGGCTTTATTAATTAGAGATCGGGGCTTTATTAATTAATTTGATTACATGTCTCATTGATAAAAGGATTTATTTATATGCTTACATGTATAAGGTATCAGGGCTTTGTTTATTTATTTGCTTACATGTCTCAGAGATCAGGGTTTTGTTTATTTATTTGCTTACATGTCTCAGGGATCATGGTTTTATTTATTTTCTTTCATGTTTCTGGGATTTGGGCTTTTCTTATCTATTTCTTTACATGTCCCATGGATCGGGGCTTTATTTATTTGCTTACATGTCTTTGTTTTCAGGGCTTTGTGTTATTTATTTTCTGAAATGTCTCATCGATCCGCGCTTTGTTTATTTGTTTACATGTCTCATGGATTGGAGTTTAGCTATTTTCTTACATTACTCCTGGATCAGGGCTTTTGTTCATTTATTTGCTTACATGTCTCATGGTTCAGGGTGTTGTTTATTAATTTATTTACATGTCTCATGGATCGGGACATTATTTATTTGCTTACAAGTCTCTGGGATAGGGCTTTTTTTTTTTTATGTGCTTACCTGTCTCAGGATCGGGGCCTTTTTACTTGCTTTCATCTCTCAGTGTTGTTTTTTTTCTTAATTATTTCCTTACATATTTCATTGATCGGGGCATTATTTATTAATCTACATTTCTCAGTCTCGGGGCTTTGTTTATTAATTTGCTTACATGTCTCAGGGATCAGGGCTTGCTTTATTTTTTTGTTCACATGTCTCAGGGATTGGGCTTTATTAATTTCCTTGCATATCTCAGGGATCAGGGCTTTGTTTATTTATTTGCTTACATGTCTCATAGATTAGAGCTTTATTTATTTGCTTACATATCTCATGGATCGGGGCTTTATTTATTTGCTTACATGTCTCAGGGCTCGGCACTTTGTTTATTTATTGGCCTAAATGCCTCAGGGATCAAGGCTTTGTTTGTTTTATTTTGCTTACATGTCACATGGATCAGGGCTTTATTTATTTGCTTTCATGTCTTAGGGTTGTGCCTTTCTTTTTTATTTCCTTTCATTTCTCAGTGATCAGAGCTTTCTTTATTTACTTGCTTACATTTCTCAATGATCAGGGCTTAATTTATTTGCTTACATGTCTCAGGGTTCAGTGCTTTCTTTATTTATTTCCTTAGATGCCTCAAAGATCAGGCTTTGTATATTTATTTGCTTACATGTCTCAGGGATTGTGGCTCTGTTTATTTATTTGCTTCCAAGTCTCATGAACTGGAGCTTTAGTTTTTTTCTTATATGTCTCAGGGATCGGGGCATTTTTTATTCTTTTGCTTGCATGTCTCATGAATCAGGGCTTTATTTATTTGCTTACATGTCTCAGGGATCTGTGCTTTGTTTATTTATTTATTTGCTTTCATGTGTCATGGATTGGGGCTTTGCTTATTTATTGCTTACATGTCTCAGGGTCAGGGCTTTCCTTTTTTAGTTCCTTACATTTCTCAGTGATCAGGGCTTTCTTTATTTATTTGCTTATTTGTCTCTTGTACTGAGGCTTTATTTATTTGCTTACATGTCTCAGGGATCAGGGCTTTATTTATTTGCTTACATGTTTCACTGATCAGTGCATTGTTTACTTATTTCCTTACATGTCTCATGAATTGCAGCTGTGTTTTTTTGCTTACATATCCCCTGGATTCAGACTTTACTTATTTGCTTACATATCTCAGGGATTGGGGCTTTGTTAATTTATTTGCTTATATGTCTCAGAGATCGGGGCCTTATTAATTAATTTGATTGCCTGTCTCATGGATCAAGGATTTATTTATTTGCTTACATGTATAAGGTATCAGGGCTTTGTTTATTTATTTGCTTACATGTCTCAGAGATCAGGGTTTTGTTTATTTATTTGCTTACATGTCTCAGGGATCGTGGTTTCATTTATTTTCTTTCATGTTTCTGGGATTTGGGCTTTTCTTATCTATTTCTTTACATGTCCCATGGATCGGGGCTTTATTTATTTGCTTACATGTCTTTGTTTTCAGGGCTTTGTATTATTTATTTTCTGAAATGTCTCATCGATCCGGGTCTTGTTTATTTATTTGTTTACATAACTCATGGATTGGAGCGCTAGCTATTTTCTTACATTACTCCTGGATCAGGGCTTTGTTTATTTATTTGCTTTCAAGTCTCTTGGATTGGAGCTTTAGCTATTTTCTTACATTTCTCCTGGATGAAAGCTTTTGTTCATTTATTTGCTTACATGTCTCATGGTTCAAGGTGTTGTTTATTAATTTGTTTGCATGTCTCATGGATCGGGACATTATTTATTTGCTTACATGTCTCTGGGATATGCCTTTGTTTATTTATGTGCTTACCTGTCTCAGGATCAGGGCTTTTTTATTTGCTTTCATGTCTCAGGGATTGTTTCTTTTCTTAATTATTTCCTTACATATTTCTTTGATCGGGGCATTATTTATTAACCTACATTTCTCAGTCTCGGGGCTTTGTTTATTTATTTGCTTACATGTCTCATGGATCAGTGCATTGTTTATTTATTTGCTTACATGTCTCATAGATTAGAGCTTTATTTATTTGCTTACATATCTCATGGATCAGGGTTTTATTTATTTTCTTACATGTCTCAGGGCTCAGCACTTTGTTTATTTATTGGCCTAAATGCCTCAGGGATCAAGGCTTTGTTTGTTTTTTTTGCTTACATGTCACATGGATCAGGGCTTTATTTATTTGTTTTCGTGTCTTAGGGTCGTGCCTTTCTTTTATTTCCTTACATTTCTCAGTGATCAGAGCTTTCTTTATTTACCTGCTTATATGTCTCAATGATCAGGGCTTTATTTATTTGCTTATATGTCTCTGGGTTCAGTGCTTTCTTTGTTGATTTCCTTAGATGCCTCAAAGATCAGGCTTTGTATATTTATTTGCTTACATGTCTCAGGGATCGTGGCTCTGTTTATTTATTTGCTTCCAAGTCTCATGAGTTGGATCTTTAGTTTTTTTCTTACATGTCTCAGGGATCGGGGCATTTTTTATTCTTTTGCTTACATGTCTCATGAATTGGGGATATATTTATTTGCTTTCATGGCTCATGGATCAGATTTTTATTTATTTGCGTACCTGTCTCAGGGATCTGTGCTTTGTTTATTTATTTGCTTTCATGTGTCATGGATTGGGACTTTGCTTATTTATTTGCTTACTTGTCTCAGGGTCAGTGCTTTCTTTTGTTAGTTCCTTAGATTTCTCAGTGATCAGGGCTTTCTTTATTTATTTGCTTACTTGTCTCTTGGACTGAGGATTTATTTATTTGCTTACATGTCTCAGGGATCAGGGCTTTATTTATTTGCTTACATGTTTCATTGATCAGTGCATTGTTTATTTATTTCCTTACATGTCTCATGAATTGTGGCTGTGTTTTTTTGCTTACATATCTCCTGGATTCAGACTTTATTTATTTGCTTACATATCTCAGGGATTGGGGCTTTGTTAATTTATTTACTTATATGTCTCAGAGATTGGGGCTTTATTAATTAGTTTGATTACATATCTCATGGATCAAGGATTTATTTATTTGCTTACATGTATAAGGTATCAGGGCTTTGTTTATTTATTTCCTTACATGTCTCAGAGATCTGGGTTTTGTTTACTTATTTGCTTACATCTCTCAGGGATCATGGTTTCATTTATTTTCTTTCATGTTTCTGGGATTTGGGCTTTTCTTATCTATTTCTTTACATGTCCCATGGATCGGGGCTTTATTTATTTGCTTACATGTCTTTATTTTCAGGGCTTTGTATTATTTATTTTCTGAAATGTCTCATCAATCCATGCTTTGTTTATTTATTTGTTTACATGTCTCATGGATTGGAGCTTTAGCTATTTTCTTATATTTCTCCTGGATGAGAGCTTTTCTTCATTTATTTGCTTACATGTCTCATGATTCAGGGTGTTGTTTATTAATTTGTTTACATTTCTCATGAATCAGGACATTATTTATTTGCTTACATGTCTCTGGGATAGGGCTTTGTTTATTTATGTGCTTTCCTGTCTCAGGCTTGGGGCTCTTTTATTTGCTTTCATGTCTCAGGAATAGTTTCTTTACTTAATTTTTCCTTACATATTTCATTGATCGGGCATTAGTTATTAACCTACATTTCTCAGTCTCAGGGCTTTGTTTATTAATTTGCTTACATGTCTCAAGGATCAGTGCTTTATTTATTTCCTTACATGCCTCCTGAATCAGGGCCTTGTTTATTTATTTGTTTACATGTATCATGGATTAGGTACTTTACTTATTTGCTTACATATCTCTTGGATCGGGGCTTTATTTATTTGCCTATATGTCTCAGGGTTCAGTGCTTTGTTTATTTATTTTCGTACATGTCTCATTAATCAGAACTTTATTTATTTGTTTGCTTGCAAGTCTCATGGATCCGGGCTCTATTTATTTGCTTACATGTCTTTTGGTTCAGGGCTTTGTTTATTTATTTTTGTACAAGTCTCATGGATCAGTGCTTTGTTTACTTTTTGGGTTACATGTCTCATGCATCGGGGCTTTCTTTTTTATTTAATTTGCATGTCTCATGAATGAGGGCTTTATTTATTTGCTTCATGGCTCATGGATCAGATTTTTATTTATTTACTTACATGTCTCAGGGCTCAGCACTTTGTTTATTTATTGGCCTAAATGCCTCAGGGATCAAGGCTTTGTCTTTTTTTTTTTGCTTACATGTCACATGGATCTGGGCTTTATTTATTTTGCTTTCATGTCTTAAGGTCGTGGCTTTCTTTTTTATTTCCTTTCATTTCTCAGTGATCAGAGCTTTCTTTATTTACTTGCTTACATGTCTCAATGATCAGGGCTTTATTTATTTGCTTACATGTCTCAGGGTTCAGTGCTTTCTTTATTTCCTTAGATGCCTCATGGATCAGGCTTTGTATATTTATTTGCTTACATGTCTCAGGATCGTGGCTCTTTTTATTTATTTGCTTCCAAGTCTCATGAATTGTAGCTTTAGTTTTTTCTTAAATGTCTCAGGGATCGTGGCATTTTTTATTCTTTTGCTTGCATGTCTCTAGAATCGGGGGCTTTATTTATTTGTTTCATGGCTCATGGATCAGATTTTTATTTATTTGCTTACATGTCTCAGGGATCTGTGCTTTGTTTATTTATTTGCTTTCATGTGTCATGTATTGGGGCTTTGCTTATTTATTTGCTTACATGTCTCAGGGTCAGGGCTTTCTTTTTTTAGTTCCTTACATTTCTCAGTGATCAGGGCTTTCTTTATTTGCTTACTTGTGTCTTGGACTGAGGCATTATTTATTTGCTTACATATCTCAGGGATCAGGGCTTTATTTATTTGCTTACATGTTTCACTGATCAGTGAGTTGCTTATTTCTTTACATGCCTCATGAGTTGCGGCTGTGTTTTTTCACTTACATATCTCCTGGATTCAGACTTTATTTATTTGCTTACATATCTCAGGGATTGGGGCTTTGTTAATTTATTTGCTTATATGTCTCAGAGATCGGGGCATTATTAATTTGATTACATGGCTCATGGATCATGGATTTATTTATTTGCTTACATGTATAAGGTATATGGGCTTTGTTTATTTATTTGCTTACATGTCTCAGAGATCAGGGTTTTGTTTATTTATTTGCTTACATGTCTCAGGGATCGTGGTTTCATTTATTTTCTTTCATGTTTCTGGGATTTGGGCTTTTCTTATCTATTTCTTTACATGTCCCATGGATCGGGGCTTTATTTATTTGCTTACATATCTTTGTTTTCAGGGCTTTGTATTATTTATTTTCTGAACAGTCTCATCGATCCACGCTTTCTTTATTTATTTTTTTACATGTCTCATGGATTGGAGCTTTAGCTATTTTCTTACATTACTCCTGTATCAGGGCTTTGTTTATTTATTTGCTTTTGAAGTCTCATGAATTGGAGCTTTAGCTATTTTCTTACATTTCTTCTGGATGAGAGCTTTTCTTCATTTATTTGCTTACATGTGTCATGATTCAGGGTGTTGTTTATTAATTTGTTTACATGTCTCATGGATGGGGACATTATTTATTTGCTTACTTGTCTCTTGGATAGGGCTTTGTTTATTTATATGCTTACCTGTCTCAGGATCGGGGCTTTTTATTTATTTTCAAGTCTCAGGGATTGTTTCTTTTCTTAATTATTTCCTTACATATTTCATTGATCGGGGCATTATTTATTAACCTACATTCCTCAGTATTGGGGCTTTGTTTATTTATTTGCTTACATGTCTCATGGATCAGTGCATTGTTTATTTATTTGCTTACATGTCTCATAGATTAAAGCTTTATTTGTTTGCTTACATGTCTCAGGGATTGGGGCTTTATTTATTTGCTTACATGTCTCAGTGCTCATCACTTTGTTTATTTATTGCCCTAAATACCTCAGGGATCAAGGCTTTGTTTGTTGTTTTGCTTACATGTAACATGGATCAGGGCTTTATTTATTTGCTTTCATGTCTTAGGGTGGTGCCTTTCTTTTTTATTTCCTTACATTTCTCAGTGATCAGAGCTTTCTTTATTTGCTTGCTTACATGTCTCAATGATCAGGGCTTTATTTATTTACTTACATGTCTCAGGGTTCAGTGCTTTGTTTATTTATTTTCGTACATGTCTTTTGGATCAGCGCTTTGTTTATTTGCTTGCAAGTCTCATGGATCAGGGCTCTATTTATTTGCTTTCATGTCTGTTGGTTCAGGGCTTTGTTTATTTATTTTTGTACATGTCTCATGGATCAGTGCTTTGTTTACTTTTTTGGTTACATGTCTCATGGATCGGGGCTTTCTTTTTTATTTTACTTGCATGTCTCATGAATGAGGGCTTTATTTGCATCATGGCTCATGGATCAGATTTTTATTTATTTGCTTACATGTCTCAGAGATCTGTGCTTTGTTTATTTATTTGCTTTCATGTGTCATGGATTGGGGCTTTGCTTAGTTATTTGCATATCTCAGGGATCAGGGCTTTGTTTATTTATTTGCTTACATGTCTCATGGATCAGTGCATTGTTTATTTATTTGCTTACATGTCTCAGAGATTAGAGCTTTATTTATTTGCTTATATGTCTCATGGATCGGGGCTTTATTTATTTGCTTACATGTCTCAGGGCTCAGAACTTTGTTTATTTATTGGCCTAAATGCCTCAGGGATCAAGGCTTTGTTTGTTTTTTTTTTGCTTATATGTCACATGGATCAGGGCTTTATTTATTTGCTTTCATGTCTTAGGATCGTGCCTTTCTTTTTTATTTCCTTTCATTTCTCAGTGATCAGAGCTTTCTTTGTTTTCTTGCTTTCATTTCTCAATGATCAGGGCTTTATTTATTTGCTTACATGTCTCAGGGTTCAGTGTTTTCTTTATTTATTTCCTTAGATGCCTCATGGATCAGGCTTTGTATATTTATTTGCTTACATGTCTCAGGGATCGTGTCTCTATTTATTTGCTTCCAAATCTCATGAATTGGAGCTTTAGTTTTTTTCTTACATGTCTCAGGGATCCTGGCATTTTTTATTCTTTTGCTTGCATGTCTCAAGAATCGGGGCTTTATTTATTTGCTTCATGGCTCATGGATCAGATTTTTATTTATTTGCTTACATGTCTCAGGGTCAGGGATTTCTTTTTTTAGTTCCTTACATTTCTCAGTGATCAGGGCTTTCTTTATTTATTTGCTTACTTGTGTCTTGGACTGAGGCATTATTTATTTGCTTACATGTCTCAAGGATCAGGGCTTTATTTTATTTGCTTACATGTTTCACTGATCAGTGAGTTGCTTATTTCCTTACATGTCTCATGTGTTGCGGCTGTGTTTTTTTGCTTACATATCTCCTGGATTCAGACTTTATTTATTTGCTTACATATCTCAGGGATTGGGGCTTTGTTAATTTATTTGTTTATATGTATCAGAGATCAGGGCTTTATTAATTAATTTGATTACATGTCTCATGGATCGAGGATTTATTTATTTGCTTACATGCATAGGGTATCAGGGCTTTGTTTATTTATTTGCTTACATGTCTCAGAGAACAGGATTTTATTTATTTGCTTACGTGTCTCAGGGATCATGGTTTCATTTATTTCTTTTCATGTTTCTGGGGATTTGTGCTTTTCTTATCTATTTCTTTACATGTCCCATGCCATGGATCAGGGCTTTATTTATTTGCTTACATGTCTTTGTTTTCAGGGCTTTGTATTATTTATTTTCTGAAATATCTCATCAATCCACGCTTTATTTATTTGTTTACATGTCTCATGGATTGAAGCTTTATCTATTTTCTTACATTTCTCTTGGATGAAAGCTTTTGTTCATTCATTTGCTTGCATGTCTCATGGTTCAGGGTGTTGTTTATTAATTTGTTTACATGTCTCATTTATCAGGACATTATTTATTTGCTTATATGTCTCTGGGATAGGGCTTTGTTTATTTATGTGCTTACCTGTCTCAGGATGGGGGCTTTTTTATTTGCTTTCATGTCTCAGAGGTTGTTTCTTTTCTTAATTATTTCCTTACATATTTCATTGATCGGGGCATGATTTATTAACCTACATTTCTCAGTCTTGGGGCTTTGTTTGTTAATTTGCTTACATGTCTCAGGGATCAGGGCTTGCTTTATTTTTTAGTTTTCATGTCTCAGTAAGTGGGGCTTTATTTATTTGATTACATGGTTTAGAGCCTTGCGATTTGCTTATTTATTTGACTACATGTCTCAGGGATCAAGGCTTAGTATGTTTTATTGCTTACATGTCGCATGGATCGGGGCTTTATCTATTTGCTTTCATGTCTCAGGGTCATGATTTTCTTTTTTATTTTCCTACATTTCTCAGTGCTCAGGGCTTTCTTTATTTATTTGCTTCCATGTCTCAAGGATCAGTGCTTTATTTATTTCCTTACATGCCTCCTGAATCAGGGCCTTGTTTATTTATTTGTTTACATGTATTATGGATTAGGTACTTTACTTATTTGCTTACAAGTCTCATGGATCGGGGTTTTATTTATTTGTCTACATGTCAGGGTTCAGTTCTTTATTTTCTTACGTGTCTCATGGATCAGGGCTTTATTTATTTGCTTACATGTCTGTTGGCTCAGGGCTTTGTTTATTTATTTTTGTACATGTCTCATGGATCAGTGCTTTGCTTACTTTTTTGGTTACATGTCTCATGGATTGGGGCTTTCTTTTTTATTTTACTTGCATGTCTCATGAATGAGGGCTTTATTTATTTGCTTCATGGCTCATGGATCAGATTTTTATTGATTTGCTTACGTGTCTTGGGGATCGGTGCTTTGTTTATTTATTTGTGTTCATGTCTCATGGATTGGGGCTTTGCTTATTTATTTGCTTACATGTCTCAGAGTCAGGGCTTTCTTTTTTAGTTTCTTACATTTCTCAGTGATCCGGGCTTTCTTTAGTTATTTGCTTCCTTGTCTCTTGGACCGAGGCTTTATTTATTTGCTTACATGCTTCACTGATCAGTACATTGTTTATTTATTTCCTTAGATGTCTCATGAATTGTGGCTATTTTTTTTTTGCTTACATATCTTCTGGATTCAGACTTTATTTATTTGCTTACATGTCTCAGGGCTCAGCACTTTGTTTATTTATTTGCCTAAATGCCTCAGGAATCAAGGCTTTGTTTTTTTGCTTACATGTCAGATGGATCAGGGCTTTATTTATTTGTTTTCTTGTCTTAGGGTCGTGCCTTTCTTTTTTATTTCCTTACATTTTTCAGTGATCAGAGCTTTCTTTTTTTGCTTTCTTACATGTCACATGAATCAGGGCTTTATTTATTTGCTTACATGTCTTTGGGTTCAGGGCTTTGTATTATTTATTTTCTGACAGGTCTCATGGATCTGTGCTTTGTTTATTTATTTGTTTACATGTCTCATGGATTGGAGCTTTAGCTATTTTCTTACATTTCTCCTGGATCAGAGCTTTGTTTATTTATTTGCTTTCAAGTCTCATGGATTGGCGCTTTAGCGATTTTCTTACATTTCTCCTGGATCAGGGCTTTTTTTCATTTATGTGCTTATATGTCTCATGGGACAGGGTGTTGTTTATTAATTTGCTTACATGTCTCAAGGATCGGGATATTATTTATGTGCTTACCTGTCTCAGGATCGGGTCTTTTTTATTTGCTTTCATGTCTCAAGGATTGTTTCTTTTCTTAATTATTTCCTTACATATTTCATTGATTGGGGCATTATTTATTAACCTACCTTTCTCTATCTTGGGGCTTGGTTTTTTAGTTTGCTTACATGTCTTAGGGATCAGGGCTTGCTTTCTTTTTAGTTTACATGTCTCAGGGATTGGGCTTTATTTATTTCCTTGCATATCTCAGGGATCAGGGCTTTGTTTATTTATTTGCTTAAATATCTCATGGATCAGTGCATTGTTTATTTATTTGCTTACATGTCTCATAGATGGGAGCTTTATTTATTTCCTTACATATCTCATGGATCGGGGCTTTATTTATTTGCTTACATGTCTCAGGGCTCAGTACTTTGTTTATTTATTGGTCTAAATGCCTCAGGGATCAAGGCTTTGTTTGTTTTTTTGCTTACATGTCACATGGATCAGGGCTTTATTTATTTGTTTTCTTGTCTTAGGTGTCGCCTTTTCTTTTTATTTCACTTCTTTCTCAGTGATCAGAGCTTTTTTATTTACCTGCTTATATGTCTCAATGATCAGGGCTTTATTTATTTGCTTATATGTCTCTGGGTTCAGTGCTTTCTTTATTTATTTTCTTAGATGCCTCAAAGATCAGGCTTTGTATATTTATTTGCTTACATGTCTCAGGGATCGTGGCTCTGTTTATTTATTTGCTTCCAAGTCTCATGAATTGGAGCTTTAGTTTTTTTCTTACATGTCTCAGGGATCCGGGCATTTTTTATTCTTTTGCTTGCATGTCTCATGAATCAGGACTTTATTTATTTGCTTCATGGCTCGTGGATCAGATTTTTATTTATTTGCTTACATGTCTCGGGGTTCTGTGCTTTGTTTATTTATTTGCTTTCATGTGTCATGAATTGGGGCTTTGCTTATTTATTTGCTTACATGTCTCAGGGTCAGTGCTTTCTTTTTTTAGTTCCTTACATTTCTCAGTGATCTGGGCTTTCTTTATTTATTTGCTTACTTATCTCTTGGACTTAGGCTTTATTTATTTGCTTACATGTCTCAGGGATCAGGGCTTTATTTATTTGCTTACATGTTTCACTGATCAGTGCATTGTTTATTTATTTCCTTACATGTCTCATGATTTGCAGCTGTGTTTTTTTGCTTACATATCTCCAGGATTCAGACTTCATTTATTTGCTTACATATCTCAGGGATTGGGGCTTTGTTAATTTATTTGCTTATATGTCTCAGAGATCGGGGCTTTATTAATTAATTTGATTACATGTCTCATGGATCAAGGATTTATTTATTTGCTTACATGTATACAGTATCAGGGCTTTGTTTATTTATTTGCTTACATGTCTCAGAGATCTGGGTTTTGTTTATTTATTTGCTTACATGTCTCAGAGATCGTGGTTTTATTTATTTTCTTTCATGTTTCTGGGATTTGGTCTTTTCTTATCTATTTCTTTACATGTCCCATTGATCGGGGCTTTATTTATTTACTTACATGTCTTTGTTTTCAGGGCTTTGTATTATTTATTTTCTGAAATGTCTCATCAATCCATGCTTTGTTTATTTATTTGTTTACATGTCTCATGGATTGGAGCTTTAGCTATTTTCTTATATTTCTCCTGGATGAGAGCTTTTGTTCATTTATTTGCTTATATGTCTCATGGTTCAGGGTGTTGTTTATTAATTTGTTTACATGTCTCATTTATCGGGACATTATTTATTTGCTTACATGTCTCTGGGATAGGGCTTTGTTTATTGATGTGCTTACCTGTCTCAGGATCGGGGCTCTTTTATTTGCTTTCATGTCTCAGGGATTGTTTCTTTTCTTAATTATTTCGTTACATATTTCATTGATCGGGGCATTAGTTATTAACCTACATTTCTCAGTCTCAGGGCTTTGTTTATTAATTTGCTTACATGTCTCAGGGATCAGGGCTTGCTTTATTTTTTAGTTTACATGTCTCAGTAATTGGGGCTTTATTTATTTGATTACATGACTTAGAGCTTTGCAATTTGCTTATTTATTGGACTACATTGTCTCAAGGATCAAGGCTTTGTATGTTTTATTGCTTACATGTCACATGGATTGGGGCTTTATCTATTTGCTTTCATGTCTCAGGGTCATGATTTTCTTTTTTATTTTCCTACATTTCTCAGTGCTCAGGGCTTTCTTTATTTATTTGCTTACATGTGTCAAGGATCAGTGCTTTATTTATTTCCTTACATGTCTCCTGAATCAGGGCCTTGTTTATTTATTAGTTTATATGTATCATGGATTAGGTACTTCACTTATTTGCTTACAAGTGTCATGGATCGGGGCTTTATTTATTTGCCTACATGTCTCAGGGATCAGGACTTTGTTTAATTATTGGCTTACATGTCTCAGGGATAGCAGCTTTATTTATTTATTTCCTTTCACGTCTCATGGATCAGGGGTTATTTATTTGCTTACATGTCTCAGGGATCAGGGCTTTATTTATTGAATGCTTATATGTCTCAGGGATCTCAGTTGTGTTTATTTATTTGCTTCTATGTCTCAGGGATCAGGGCTTTGTTTATTTCCTTATGAGTCTCAGGGATCAGGGCCTTGTTTATTTATTAGCTTTCAGTAGTGCTTGGTGCTTTGTTTATTTCTTTGCTTACATGTCTCAGGGATCAGGGCTTTGTTTATTTGCTTACATGTCTCTTGGATTGGGGCATAATTTGTTTGCTTACATGTGTCAGGAATCAGGGATTAGTTTACTTATTTATTTACACAAATCATGGATCCGGGCTTTGTTTAATTATTTGCTTTCATGTCTCAGGGATTGGAGCTTTTTTCATTTGCTTTCATGTGGCAGGGATCAGGGCTTTGTTTATTTATTTTCTTATGTGTCTGAGGGCTCAGGACTTTGTTTATTTATTTGCTTACATGTGAAGGGGTCAGGGCTTTGTTTATTTATTTGCTTACCTGTGTAACCCCTAGGTGGCACTATCCCAAGGGCTACTCCCCCTTCCTGCTTGGCTAGTAACAGGTTAAGGGGCCTAGGTTCAGTGGTGGGTGCCTCCACCCAAAGGTCAGGGTTGGTATCTGTCTGACTAACCGGGCCAAAGCTCTCTGTGACACTGTGATCCCCCTTGTCTCCTGCTAGTGGCTTACACAGTACATGAGGTTTACGTTCCCAATACCCCTGAAAGACTTTAGACATGCACCTAGATGTAGTACTTACCCCCAGGACTGGTTCCTTCAGCTTGGCTCTAGGGACCCCCTGTAAAATAAGGTGATGAAATACAAGGGCAACAAGGCAATACCTTCACCACAAACCGACACCACAGTCAATGTAAATTGCAGAAAAAAGTAGATCTGATTTATTCAGGGGACTATAACAAGGATGGGGATAATCAGGTTAATTTGCTTAATCACACTAAAAATCACACTGCTCTACATGCAATCAGAGACAAAATTAGTCACACTCTCTGGGTACCCAGGATGGAGAAAGGGGCTAGCCAGGACTGTTGCCCGGGTAGGCTGGCCTTGCAGCTGATTGTTGCCCTGTGAAGAAAGAAACAACATGCACACCCCCAATTGTAATCCAGAGCTGGAGGGCTCAGTTCGTGGAAACAACACAGTAATCAGATGACACACTTTTGATTTAAAAGATATGTTGCAGGGAGCTACCCTGTTTATTACTCACGATACCCAATGCTGAGAACAGGATGGATGACGATTGTTCTGGATTGCCAAAAGGAGCAAGGTAGGGAGACGAGACCCTCGTGGCATGGCCCAACTGCATTTGATTGCAAGCGGATTCATTCCGATGCAACTGGGTACAGCTTCCAGCCTTCAACACACAGCTCAGTTTGGGGGGAGAGAACAGGTTGCGACGTCCATCCAATTTACAGCACATTTATATGTAAAGAAAGTTTACTGTACACGGCAGGCTACTCCTTGATCCCGGTTGCAAAATTACTGCTAAAACCTGAGAGCACAACAGTAGCTAAAGTTCCTGACAGGCCGATCGCTTTTAACAAAATCTTTGGTCTTCTTCAGGGGAGCCTGGTATCCTTCCAACAGCTTACTTCACAACACTCCACGTGGATCACTGTCTGACTATTTTCCTCCCTCTTTCTCTCTCTCAGTATGATGGCAACAGTCCGAGTTTCGGGCCTTCCATGGTTCTCCCACACAAACTACTGCGCAACACAGCCGCTTGATTCTGCAAGCTCTTTCCACCTCAACTTCCAACTCGAATCTGGCTTGCCAGCAGACAGCTCAGGGGATTTCCCTTAGATCCAAAAGGTTCAGTTGGGCAGTTCAGCTGTCAATCACAGTAAGAGCTCCCCCTTCTATTACAAAAAGGCACCAACAGTCTAGAACTACAAATCCCAACTAATGAACCATACAGTCCCATTTCATCAGGCTCCATTTTAGAGTCCCTCAGTACTGATTGTTTCTATTCGGCACTTTGTGACCAAAATGGTGGAGCCAAACTTGTTGCAAAGAAGGCAGGTTAGAACAAACACTGTATCCTTACCACTCTAAATGTTTATCAGCAATTAGTTACATCTCTTAACAGGGCTCCCTCATCACAATTAGTGATGACAGAAACAGGTGATGATTCAGCAGCCCAGGCTGGATCTGGGCAGGTAAACACACAGTCCCCCCATAGAGATTAATTATGACTGCAAGCAGGCAGCACTTAAAGAAACAGTACATGGAGGCTTTAAAGGCGCTCACTGACAATAACGCCTAAACGGCTATAGCGTTGAACACCAACCAGGTTGTGAGCAACCACGTGGGCTCTTGGAAGACTTTTTGAGAACCCCCATTTGTAATGGGGTTACACCTTTCCTGGCCTGGAAAAACTTGGCATCCGTGTCAACTGGATACCATCATGATAATTTCAAATGCAAATTATCTTATACATCTATACCACTAGCATACTAAACCTATAACCTGTAAAGCATTTGGCAACAAATTAGAACTTTACTGTACCATTTTCTGTATTTCACAGTACACTACTTCTTCTAAATCACATCACACATAGGTTACACAGATTACTCAGATACACACGGCAGTTTGGAATCAGGTTATTACTTCCTACACATTGAACAATGATAACGGGGGCCCTTTCCTATCAACTACCTTGGGGCTGGATGGGACAGGGGTACCATACTTAGAGGGCAGAACAATCAGCCAAGAGTTAGCACTCAAACTCAATATGGGTAGGGAACTTTGGGACACATAAACTCCCTTGTGGGCTACATTAAGAGGCAAATCCACTGGCCTCCCAGGTAAATCATAGCTGAGGTGTACTATTGGTTTGACAGCTCATCCAGTCTTCCTTGGGGGAACAGCCACAGTCTCTGTACCTTTCTGTACCTTTCATCTCAATCTCTGCACTTTTCTCACTTGCAGGGGAGGCCTCTCTCTCTGGGTGGGGCACAGTCAGTCCCGGGCTGTGTGGAGTCAGGTTCTACAACACTTTGCTCACTTGGAAAACACTCTGACACTGGAAGGGAACTGTCATCACATTCAAAGTACTATTCATGTTCTGGCAGGTCACCAGCTGGTCTCAACTCATCTGTCTCCTCCTCAGGGAAATCACACAGTTACACCATACACAGTGATTTAATATCATCAGAACTGACACTTTGCACTTCACTCTCAGGGAGCATTGACTCCAAGGACAAAGCTGGGGGGTTAGGCAGTCTAGAGGGCCCAGCTTCATACCCACAATTGACCATGGGGCTACCTTAAAACATCTGACTCAGTTCATAAGAAGGGTAATAACATAATTGCACTCACTCTCATCTGAAGTGGACTGACAGTCATTATCGATTTGGGTTTGCTGTGGAGAAAACCTTAAGTCAGTGACATTGTGGACAGGCTTACTCTCTTTATGTTTTGCAGCAGCCCGGGTCATTGGTCCAGGGGGAGAAATCTCTGTGGGCTCAGATTCAATCATTTTTTGACCAATGGGCAACAGATGGTTTCGGTGCATGGTCTTGACATCTTTTGAGCTGTTTTCTGGCCTCACTTTGTACACAGGTAACCCTGGCAATTTGCCTACTACATTGTGGGGAAGATGGTGCCACCAATCAGCAATTTTGTGTTTGCCATACATCCCTACATTCCGTAACAACACACGGTCCCCAGCTTGAAGCTCTTGGGCCTTCACCTTTTTATCATACCTTTCTTTATTGGCCAAGTTTCTCTTTTCAGCCATGGTCTGAGCTAGTTGGTAAGCATGGTTCAATTGAGCTTTTAGTTTTTGTATGTACTGTAGGTAATTCTCAGCTCTGACCCCATCAGGAGAGACCCCAAAACAAACATCACTGGTAACCAAGCCTCTCTCCCAAACATGAGGTGATAGGCAGATAAGTGGGGAGTAGCATCATTTTTGGTACAGTTATAGGTGTGGACCAAGGTGCTGATCTGCTGGCTCCATTTTGGCTTGTCTTTCGGGTGGAGAGTGCCCAGCATGTCAAGAAGGGTGTGATTAAATTGTTCTGACTGTCGGTCTCCCTGCAGATGATATGGGGTGGTTCTGGACTTCTGCACCCCCCGTAGAGAGAGAGCATCTCCTTGATTAAGCAACTCTCATAGTCCCTGCCTTGGTCAGAATTAATTCTTTGGGGGGCCCCATAGTGTCAGCACCTTGGCCACGGTGGATGCCTTTTGATCTTTGGTGGGAAAGGCTTGGGCATATCTGGTGAAATGATCTGTGACCACCAACACGTTACTGATATTTTACTGATCAGGCTCCAAACTTAGAAAGTCAATGCAAACTAACTCCATAGGCATGCTGGTGGTGATGTTAACAAGGGGGGGCAGCCCTCTGTGGCAAAGCCTTTCTCTGTAGGAATCAACTACAAGTGTGTACATGATGTTCAACATCTGCCCCCATTTTAGGCCAATAGAATCGGGACCGCACCAGGTCAAGAGGTCTGTTGATGCCAAGGTGGCCCATGTGGTTGTGTAGGGACCTCAGCACCAAGTCTCTGAAATCTGTGGGCAGGATCAATTGTTGCTTGTCCACTTTACAGCCCCATCCACAGTCTCTCAGTACAGCAACTGATTTATTAACTTCAATTTAGGGCCTTCTTTGTACAATAGTGCAGTTCTCAAGTCAGAAGAGCATAACTTGGACACATCTTTCCCTGTGTAGAGGGCTTCAAGGGCTGATTGAATCATGGGGTCATGAGATTGAGCTCACTGGAGGCTGTTATTATCAAACTGAGGCAGTGTGCTAATATCTAGCATGAAATAGTGGCAGTATGCAGCTGGTATACAAGTGTCAGAAGGGCCCAAGCAATCTACCAAGCAGTCCACTGCATCTGTGGACATCTGTTCCTCCTTGTCAAACTTCTGACATAGTGCTTGAATGTCAGGTTCAGACAGCCTGACCCAATTACCTTTGGAAGTAGGCCTTCGGGAGAGGGCATCAGCATCTACATGATTCAGGCCCGACCTGTATTCAACAGCGTACTCATAAGTGGACAATGTAAAAAGCCACTGATGCTCGGTAGCATCCAATTTAGCTGAAGTCTGCACATAGGTCAGTGGATTATTATCTGTCTTTACCAGTATCTTTGCTCCATACAAATAGTTATATTGGTTGACAATGGCCCACTTCAATGCCAAGAACTCCAATTTATGTACAGGATAGTTTTTTTCTGATGGGGTCAGTCTCCTACTGGCAAAGGCCACTGGTCTCAGACCATTCTCATGCTCCTGATAGAACACAGTGCCCAAACCTTGTAGGCTAGCATCAGTGTGTAACACATAGGGTTTAGCAGGATTGACATAGGTGAGAACAGGAGCATGGGTTAGCTGATATATGATTTTGTGGAAAGCAGCCTCGCAGTCAGATGTCCATCGAGACCCAAAAAGTTCACCAGGGCAGAAGTACACTTTCTTTGATTCAGTGGAGGCCACTCACTTGTACGTTTTGTTCGTAGGAGGATAACCCTGGGTAAGATTCAGCAGTGGGTGAATCACTCTTGAGTAGTCCTTTATGAACTATCAATAATAACCACAAAATCCCAGGAAAGGTTGCAATTCTTTTAGATTGTGGGGCTAGGGCCAGGTGGTCAAGGCCTCAACTTTACTAGGATCAGTCTCTATCCCCTCAGTGGACACTATGTGCCCCACATACTTTACGGATGTCTGAAAGAACTGCCATTTGTCAATGGACAGCTTAAGGCTGAAGTCTTCTAGTCCGTCCAATACTTTAGAAATTCAGCTCTCACATTCCTCCAATGAACTTCCAAACACAATAACATCATCTAAGTATACCAGGGACTCCAACAAGTTCATGTTCCCCACTGCTCATTCCATCAGCCGCTGGAAAATGGCTGGAGCACCAGAGATCCCCTGGGGCATTCTCATAAACTCACAGAAACCTAGTGAACAGATGAAGGCTGTTTTCTCATGGTCTTCTGGGGCCATAGGGATCTGGTAGTACCCGCTGTGGAGATCCAACACTGAGAACCACTTGCTTCCATTTAAGCAGTCCAATGCATCCTGAATACAGGGAGAACAGGTTGCGACCCCCCTCCAGTTCTCAGCACATTTATATGTAAAGAAAGTTTACTGTACCAGGCAGGCTACTCCTTGATCCTGATCACAAAATTACTGCTAAAACCCGGGAGCACAATGGTAGCTAAAGTTCCCGAAAGGCCGATCGGTTTTAGCAAAATCTTTGGTCTTCTTCAGGTGAGCCTGGTATCCTTCCAACAGCTTACTTCACAACACACCACACGTATCACTGTCCAACTATTTTACTCTCTCTTTCTCTCTCTGTAAGATGGCAAAAGGATGAGTTTTGGGCCTTCACAGTTCACCTTCATGAACTACTACACAATACAGCCGCCGATTCTACGAGCTCTTTCCTCCTCAACTTACAATTCAAATCTGGCTTGCCAGCAGACAGCTCAGGGGATTTCCCTTAGATCCAAAAGGTTCGGTTGGGCAGTTCAGCTGTCAGTCACAGTATGAGCTCCCCCTTCTGTTTCAAAAAGGCGCCAACAGTCTAGAACTACAAATCCCAACCAGTAATCCATACAGTCCCATTTCAGCAGGCTCCATTTTAGAGTCCCCCAGTACTGATCAGTCCAATTCGGCAGTTTAGGACCAAAATTTATTTATTTTATCTATTTGTTCTAGGATTGCAAATACCTTTGAGCCGAGGCTCTTTTACAAAGGTTCCATGTCATTGGTACTATTGAGACAAACATAAACAAAGATAACAGTTTATAAAATAGAAAAAAAACATAGTCTTGTAGAGAAAAAACAAAACAAAAAGGTGAAACTTTGGGGAGGGGAAGGGAAAGGAGGAGGGTGAAATCAGGGAGACTAAGTGGATGGGAGAAAAGGGGAGGTAGGTGGGGGGACAGAGAGAGGAGAGGTGGAAGGCGGGTAAGAATAGAGGTAGTGCAGCCGTGTGGCATTTGTCATGGGCCAGCAGGGGAAGTGAAGATAGGAGGGGGGTGCTGGCAAAGTGCAGGAGTAGATATGGATCCAAAAGGGCATCTTCAGCTATGGAACCAAAAGACATGTTTAGCCACAACAGTCACAGAGTTTGGAGGCAGTGAGTGTTAGGCAGAGCCGAGTCTTAAAACTGCTGAGCACTAGTGAGGATGAGATGTCACTGGAAAGACCGTTGTACCAACTAGTGGCCCGGTAAGCAAAGGATCTTTGGCCTTGTGTTGTGCGGCAATGTGGGATTTGCAGAAGCTGAGGTTTCAATACCCTGGTATGGCGGGTGTGGATTCTCGGTTGTATGAGGGCACAGACTCCAGGGGTGACAAGGCCCAGCAAGATTCTCTTAGTAGTAATACAAGTTTGGTGTTTTATTCAATTGGCAAGATTCAATCATCCAGTTTGAGAACAGAGGTCACAGGTGTGAGTTAGGTGTTGGGAGCCAGTGACAAGTCGACAGGCATTGTTGAGGGCGGTGGATACATGTTTGAGTGCGGTGGTTGTAGCAGAGCTGTAAATTATAATGCCATAATCAATGATGGATATGATGGAGCTCTGGACAGTAACAGCGAGGGCTTCGGGTGTCAGGTGTTTCCTATGGTGGAATAGCAGGCCTAGCCGGGAGTTAGCAGCCTTGGTGACATAGTCGATGTGGGCAGTGTAGGAGAGGTGATGGTCATGGGTGATCCCGAGGTATTTAAAGTTTTTGACCTGTTCCAGTGTGGCACCTTGTCTGGTGATAACAGAGAGTTGGAAGTGCTTATGTTTATTATGGGAGCTGCTGAAGATCATGGCCTTTGTATTTTTTGATTAAGGATCAGTTTGTGCTTTGTGAACCAATTCTCAACTAAGGAGAAGCCGAGTTGGAGATTTTCTTGCAATTTCTTCAGGTCCTGGTGTGGGGCAAGGATTACTGCATCATCGGCATACATGGTGATATGTTCAGTGCAGGAGTCTGGTAGGGTGTTAAGGAACAGGTTGAAGAGTACGGGGCCCAGTATTGAACCCTGGGGAACTCCAGAGAGGACAGGTTTGGAATCAGAGTACACATCCCCAATTTTTACATGCTGGGAGTGGTTTTCAAGATAGCTTTTGAAGCAAGAGATTGAATCATTGGAGAAACCAGCATTTTGTTAGTTGGCTCAGCAGGAGGGAGTGGTGGACAGTATCAAAGGCTTTGGTCAGGTAGTTGAAAATAGCACCAGTTAGTTGTCCATTGTTGAGGGAGCTGTGAATGGAGCTGGTGAATTTGAGTAAGGCAGAGGATGTACTATGACCTTTTCTAAAGCCATGTTGCTGTTTACAGAGAATATTATAATTGTCCAGATGCTCAGTATATTGGTCCGCTACTATACATTCCAGTGCCTTCGATTGGGGAGGCAGAATGGAGATAGGGCAGAAGTTTGCATGGTCAGTCTTATCACCACTTTTGTGAATCGGGGTAACAGTGGCATTTTCCATTTGTCTGGGAATTGGCTAAGGGAAAGAGAGAGATTAAAGATCTTGGGTGAGGGGCCCGGTACCTCTGGGCCAAGCGTTATAGGGCCTGTAGCTTGAGGTCAAGTGTCATTGCTTGTTCTAGATTTGCTGATGGCTTTGGCAACGTAGTTTCGGGCTTAATGTTTCTTTAGTGCTTTAAAGTAGAAAGGTGGGTGACAGGCGTGGGTGGAGGAGTTGGGGGGGTGGGAGTTGACGTATCTTGGAAGAAGTCAGATGGGAGAACACTGCTAAGGTCAGTGAAAGTGATATTAAAAGTGTTCACAATAGCTTTAGGGTCGAGTGTAGTGTGTCCATTTATGTTGAGTATGTTCGGCAAAGATTTTGAGTGCTTCCCAGTGACATCTTTAATGTTTTTGCAGAAATCCCTTCCATTTCCCCAGGAGTTACATAGATACATAGACAGTGTCGGCAGATAAGGGCCTATGGCCCACCCAGTCTGCCCATTTGAGCTTGTAAGTTCAGTTTGTTTTCCTAGAAGTCTGTTGCCCCTTACCCCTTACCCCTTGCCCCTGACCTCTAGAATTCCTTTATGTCTATCCCATGCATTCTTAGTGAGTTAGTGAGGGCATTTTTATAGTAGTCAGATTTCTGTTGCCGAATGGATTTGGTGCAGCTGTTCCATGCCCGTTTATAATTCTGAATGTTGAGTTGCTTACCGGAGTTTCTAGCCAGTTCCCAGAGGTGGTCCCTGGATTTAAGTTTTTTTAGGAGGTCTCCTGACAGCCAAGGGTTACTGTGCAATTTAACTTTACGATTTTTGAGGGGGGCAAATTTATTACAGGCTTCACTGAAAATGTGAATAAATAGCTCCAGTGCAGTATTAGTATCTGTTGCCTTGAAGATGGGGGAACAGTCCTGCAGACTGAGGTGCGATTTGAGGTGGGGTAGCCGACTATGGGGTAGGACTCTGCTGGTGATGATTTTTGGAGGGGGCTTATAGAATTTGTTTGACCAGGTACAGCTGATGGGAGAGTGGTCACTGAGTGAGTCAGGGAGGACTGAGGTTTTCATGATCCGAGAGGGGTGCTTGGCTAGGATAGAGTCGAGTAGGGTGCAGGTCCCAGTTCTGTAGTTCTTTCTGGTTGCATAGTCAACCATTTGAGTCCGGTTAGCTGATATAACGGAGTCCTTAAATGACCCACCTTCAGCTGAGAGCAAATTAATGTTAAAGTCACCAAGAAGGATGATTTCGGAGGTGGAGACAAACTGAACAGTCCTTGCTGCAAAGAAGGCAGGTTAGAACAAAAACTATATCTTTACCACTCTAAATGTTTATCAGCAATTAGTTACATCTCTTAACAGGGCTCCATCCGCACAATTAGCGATGGCAGAAACGGAGCGATGATTCAGCAGCCCGAGCGGGATTCAGGCAGGTAAACATACAGTCCCCCCATAGAGATTAATTATGACTGCAAACAGGCAGCACTTAAAGAGACAGTACATGGAAGCTTTAAAGACACTCACTGACAATAATGCCTAATTGGCTACAGCGTTGAAAACCAACCAGGCTGTGAGCAACCAGGCGGGCTCTTGGAAGACTTTTTGGGAACCTCCATTTGTAGGGGGGTTACACCTGTCTTATTGGTCAGGGCTTTATTTATTTGCTTACATTTCTCAGGGATCACTGCTGTATTTATTTATTTCCTTACCTGACTCAAGGATCAGGGCTTTGTTTATTTATTTGATTACCTGTCTCTGGGTTCAGGGCTTTACTTATTTATTTGCTTCCATGATTCAAGGATCAGATTTTTACTTATTTGTTTGTGTACATGTCTCAAGGATTGGGTTTTGTTTATTCATTTGCTTTCATGTCTCAGGGATCGGGTCTTTATTTGCTTACATGTCTCAGGGATCAGGGCTTTGTTTATTTATTAGCTTACATGTCTCAGGGATTGTGGCTTTGTTTATTTATCTACATGTCTCAGGGATTGGGGCTTTGTTTATTTGCTTACATGTCTCAGGGATTAGGGCTTTGTTTATCTATTTCCTTACATGTCTCAGGGTTCAGGGCTGTGTTTATTTAATTGCTTATATGTCTCAGGAATCAGAGCTTTGATTATTTATTTGTTTACATGTCTCAGGGATTTGGGATTTGTTTATTTCCTTACGAGTCTCAGGGATCAGGGCTTTGTTTATTTATTTGCTTTCTGGTCTCAGTGCTCGAGGCTTTGTTTATTTATTTGCTGAAATGTCTGATGGATCAGGGCTTTGCTTATTTATTTCCTTACATGCCTTATGGATCAGGGCTTTGACTATCTATTTGCTTTCTTGTCTCATTTATCAGGGCTTTATTTTTTTGCTTACAAGTCTCAGTGCACAGGGCTTTATTTATTGGCCGACATGTCTCAGAGATCAATGCTTTTTTTGTTTTTTAGCTTACATGTCACATGAATCGGGGCTTTATTTACTTGCTTTCATGTCTCAGGGTCACAACTTTCTTTTTTATTTCTCTACATTTCTTAGGGATCAGGCCTTCCTTTATTTATTTGCTTACATGTCTCAGGGATGAGGGCTTCATTTATTTGCTTACATGTTTCAAGGATCAGTGCTTTGTTTATTTATTTCCTTACATTCCTCATGGATCAGGGCTTTGTATATTTACTTGTTTACATGTATCATGGATTTGAGGCTTTATTTATTTGCTTACAAGTCTCATGGATCAGAGCTTTATTTCTTTGTTTACATGTCTCAGGGAACAGGGCGTTGTTTATTTATTTGCTTACACATTTCATGGATCGCGGCATTATTTATTTGCTTACATGTCTCAAAGATCAGTGCTTTGTTTATTTCCTTACATGCCTCATGTATCAGGGCTTTGAATATTTTTTTGCTTTCTTGTCTCATTTGTCAAGGCTTTATTTATTTGCTTACATGTATGATCGATTTGGGGCTTTATTTATTTGCTTGAAAGTCTCATGGATCAGGGCTTTATTTATTTGCTTACATGTCTCAGGGATCAGGGTTTTCTTTCTTTATTTGCATACATGTCTCCAAGATCGGGGGTTTGTTTATTTATTTCCCTGCATGACTCATGAATCGAGACTATATTTCTTTGCTTATATATCTTCTGGATTTGGACTTTGTTTATTTGTTGTTTGTTTATTTATTTGCTTACATGTCTCAAGGATCAGGGCTTTGTTTACTTATTTGCATACATATCTCAAGGATCGAGGCTTTATTTATTTGCTTACATGTCTCAAGTATCAGGGCTTTGATTATTTATTTGCTTACATGTCTCAGTAATCAGGGTTTTGTTTATTTATTGGCTTACATATCTCAGGGATCAGGGCTTTATTTATTTGCTTACATGTCTCAGGGATTGAGGCTTTTCTTATCCATTTCCTTACTTATCCATGAATCAGGGCTTTATTTATTTGCTTACATGTCTCAAGGTTCAGGGCTCAGTTTATTTATATTCTTACATGTCTCATAGATCGGGGCTTTGTTTATTTATTTGCTTTCAAGTCTCAAGGATAGGAGCTTTAGTTATTTTCTTACATGTCTCAGTAATCAGGGCTTTGTTTATTTATTTGCTTACATGTCTCAGGGATCATTGCGTTGTTTATTTATTTGCTTACATGTCTGATGGATTGAGGAATTATTTATTTGCTTTCATGTCTCAGAGATCAGGACCATGTATATTTATTTGCTTACATGTCTGTGGGATCGGGGCTTTATTTATTTGCTTACATGCATCAAGGATCAGTGCTTTGTTTATTTGTTTCCTTACATTCCTCATGGATCAAGTTTTGAATATTTATTTGCTTTCTTGTCTCATTTATCAGGGCTTTATTTATTTGCTTACATGTATCATGGATCAGGGCTTTATTTATTTGCTTACATGTGTCATGGATTTGGGGCTTTATTTATTTGCTTACATGTCTCTGGGTATAGGGGTTTGTTTATTTATTTGTTTTCATGTTTCTGAGATTTTTGGTATGTTTTTTTATTTCAGTACATGTCTCATGAATCGTGGCTATATTTCTTTGCTTACATATCCCCTGGATTCGGACTTTATTTATTTGCTTAAATATGTCAGGTATTAGGACTTTGTTTATTTATTTTCTTTCATGTCTCAGGGATCAGGGCTTTGTTAATTTATTTGCTTACATGTCTCATGGATCGAGGCTTTATTTCTTTGCTTACATGTCTAAGGTATCAGGGCTTTGTTTATTTACTTGCTTACATGTCTGAGAGATCAGGGTTTTGTTTATTTATTTGCTTAGATATCTCAGGGATCAGGGCTTTATTTATTTACTTACATGTCTCAGGGATTGGGGCTTTTCACATTTATTTCCTTACATGTCCCATGGATCAGAGCTTTATTCTTTTGCTTACATGTCCCATGAATTGGGGCTTTGTTTTTTTATTTGCTTTCAAGCCTCATGGATTGGAGCTTTACTTATTTTCTTACATGTCTCAGGGATCATGGCTTTGTTTATTTATTAGCTTACATGACTCATGGATCAGGGCATTGCTTATTTATTTGCTTACACATCCTATGGATCATGGCATTACTTATTAACTTACTTCTCTCAGTCTCTTGACTTTGATTATTAATTTGCTTACTTGTCTCAAGGATCAGGGCTTTGTTTATTTCTTTGCTTACATGTCTCAGATATCAGAGCTTTATTTATTTGCTTACATGTCTCAGGGATCATGGCCTTTCTTCTTTATTTCTTTAAATATCTTAGTGATCATGGCATTATTTATTAACTTACTTCTTTCATTCTTGTGACTTTGATTATTACTTTGCTTACATGTCTCAAGGATCAGGGCTTTGTTTATTTATTTGCTTACATGTCTCAGGTATCGGAGCTTTATTTATTTGCTTACATGTCTCAGGGACTGGGGCTTTATTTATTTTCTTTCATGTCTCAGGGACCAGGGCTTTGTTTATTTATTTGCTTACATGTATAACGTATCAGGGCTTTGTTTCTTTATTTGCTTCCATGCCTCATGGATCAGGGCTTTGTATATGTTTCTGCTTTCATGTCTCATTTATCAGGTCCTTGTTTTTTTTTTTTTTTTTGCTTACATGTATCACGGATATAGGGCTTTACTTATTTGCTTACAAGACTCATGGATCAGGGCTTTATTTATTTCCTTACATACCTCATGGGTCAGGGCTTTGTATATTTATTTGCTTTCTTATCTCATTTATAAGGGATTTGTTTATTTATTTATTTGCTTACATGTAACATGAATTTGGGGCTCTCTTTGTTTGCTTACATGTCTCATGGATCAGGGCTTTATTTGCTGACATGTTTCAGGGATTGTAGATTTGTTAATTTATTTTCTTACATATCTCAGACATCATAGGTTTGTTTATTTAATTACATGTCTCATGAATCACGACTATATTTCTTTGCTTACATATTTCCTGGATTGTTACTTTTATTTATTTTTTTACATGTCTCATGTATCAGCACTTTGTTTATTCATTTGTTTACATGTCTCATGGATCGGGGCTTTGTTTATTTATTTGCTTTCAAGTCTCATGGATTGGAGCTCTACTTATTTTCTTACATGTCTCACTGATCAGGGCTTTGTTTATTTATTTGCTTTCATGTCTCGGGAATTGTGGCTTTTCGTATTTATTTCCTTACATATCTCATGGATTGTGGTGATATTTATTAAGTTACACCTCTCAGTCTCAGGGCTTTTTTTATTAATTTGCTTACATGTCTCAGGGATCAGGGCTTGCTTTATTTATTTGCTTACATGTCTTTGGGATCATGGGTTTGTTTATTTATTTCCTTACATGTCTCGTGGATCGGGGCTTTATTTCTTTGCTTTCATATCTCCTGGATTTTTACTTTATTTATACAATTACATATCTCAGGGAATGGGTTACTTATTTATTAATTTGCTTACATGTCTCAGGCATCAGGGCTTGCTTTATTTATTTGCTTACATGTCTCTGGGATCGGAGATTTGTTTATTTATTTGCTTTCATGTCTCAGAAATTGTGGGTTTGTTTATTTATTTCCTTACATATCTTATATATCATGGCTTTATTTCTTTGCTTACACATCTCCTGGAGTTGTGCTTTATTTATACACTTACATCTCTCAGTCTCAGGGCTCTGTTTATTAATTTGCTTACATGTGTCAGGGATCAGGGCTTGCTTTATTTATTTTCTTACATGTCTCTGGGATTGTGGGTTTGTTTATTTATTTCCTTACATGTCTCATGGATTGGGGCTTTATTTCTTTGCTTTCACATCTCCTGTATTTGGACTTTATTTACTTTATTTATATGCTTACATATCTCAGGGATTGGGTTATTTTTTATTTATTTGCTTACCTGTCTCAGTTATCAGGACTCTGTTTATTTATTTGTTTACATGTCTCATTGATCAAGGCTTTATTTATTTGCTTACATTTTCAAAGGCCTGATACATGGGTATCAGGCCTTTGAATATTTATTTTCTTACATGTCTCATGGATTGAACATTATTTATTTGCTTTCATGTCTCATGGGACAAGGCTTTATTTATTTTCTTATATGTCTGAGAGATCAGGGTTTTGTATATTTATTTGCTTACATATCTCAGGGAACGGGGCTTTATTTATTTGCTTACATGTCTCAGGGAAAGGGGTTTTTCTTATTTATTTATTTCCTTACATATCTCATAGATCGGTACTTTATTTGCTTAAATGTCTCAGGTTTCAGGACTTTGTTTATTTTCTTTTCTGCCTCATGGATCAGCGCTTTGTTTGTTTGTTTGCTTACATGTCTCATGGATCGGGTTTTGTTTATTTGTTTGCTTTCAAGTCTCATAGATTGGAGCTTTAACTATTTTCCTACATGTCTCAGGGATCAGGGCTTTGTTTATTTAATTGCTTACTTGTCTCATGGACTGGGGCATTATTTGATTACTTACATGTCTCTGGGATCCGAGCTTTGTTTATTTATTTGCTTGCATGTCTCAGGTATCACAGCTTTTCTTATTTATTGCCTTACATATCTCATTGATCAAGGGATAAATTATTAACTTACATCTCTAAGTCTCAGGGTTTTGTTTATTAATTTGCTTACATGTCGAAGGGATCAGGGCTTTATTTATTTCCTCACATGTCTCAGGGATCAGGGTTTTGTTTATTTTTTTACTTTCATGTCCCATGGAGGAGGGCTTTGTTTATTTATTTGCTTACATGTCTCATGGATTAGAGCTTTATTTATTTGATTACATATCTCAGGGAACTGGGCTTTATTTTTTTGCTTACATGTCTCAGGGCTCAGTGCTTTGTTTCTTTATTTGCCTATATGCCTCAAAGATCAAGGCTTTACTTATTTGTTTCCTTACATGTCACATGTTTTGGGGCTTTATTTATTTGCTTTCATGTCTGAGGGTTGTGACTTTCTTTTTTTTTTCTTAAATTGATGAGGGTTTCCTTTATTTATGTTCTTACATTTCTCAGGGATCAGGGTTGATTTATTTGTTACATGTCCCAAGGATCAGTACTTTGTTTATTTCTGTACATGCCTCATGGATCAGGGCTTTGTATATTCATTTGCTTTCTTGTCTCATTTATCAGGGCTTTGTTTATTTTTTGTTTACATGTCTCAGGGATTGAGGCATTATTTATTTGCATACATGACTCAGGTATCAGTGCTTTGTTAATTTATTTGCTTACATATCTCAGGATTGGGGCTTTTCTAATTTGCTTTCATGTCTCAGGCATCATGGCTTTTCTTATTTATTTCCTTATATATCTCATTGATCGGGGCATTATTTATTAACTTACATCTCTCAGTCTCAGTGCTTTGTTTATTAATATGCTTACATGTCACAGGGATCAGGGCTTTGTTTACTTATTTGCTTAAATGTCTCAGTTACCGGGGCATTATTTATTTGTTTTCATGTCTCAGGGATTGGGGTTTAATTATTTCCTTATGTTTCTCAGGGACCAGGGCTTTTTCTGTTTATTTGCTTGCATGTCTCATTGAGCAGCGCATTGTTTATTTATTTCCTTACATGTCTCAAGGATTACAGCTTCAATTCTTTGCTTACAAGTTTCAGAGATCTGGGCTTTATTTATTTACTAACATGTCTCAGTGCTTGGTGCTTTGTTTATTTATTGGTCTAAATGTCTCAAGAATCAAGGCTTTGTTTTTTTTTTATTTTTGCTTACATGCACATGGATAGGGACTTTATTTATTTGCTTTCCTGTCTCAGGGTCATGATTTTCTTTTTTATTTCCTTACATTTCTCAATGATCAGGGTATTCTTTATTTACTTACTTACTTACATGTCTCAATGATCAGGGCTTTATTTATTTGCTTACATGTCACAAGGATCAGTGCTTTCTTTCTTTCTTTTCTTTCTTGCCTCATGGATCAGGGCTTGGTATATTTATTTGCTTACATGTCTCAGAAATCAGGGTTTTGTTTATTTATTTCCTTTCATATCTCAGGGATCAGGGCTTTATTTATTTGCTTTCATGTCTCAGGGATTGAGGCTTTTCTTATCTGTTTCCCTTCATGTCCCATGGATTGTTTCTTTATTTATTTGCTTACATGTGTCAGGGTTCAGAGCTTTATTTATTTGCTTACATGTCTCAAGGATCAGTGCTTTGTTTATTTATTTCCTTATATGCCTCATGGATAAGGGCTCTGTATATTTATTTGCTTTCTTGTCTCATTTATTCACCTTAACAAACCAAGTCCCTGCCTATGTCCCAATAGCTAAGACAATCATACCTAATGTCAACTCATACCGACTAGACACTCCTCCCCTACAAGGGTAATGACTAATGTCTGCTTGTGCTGGTCTACTACCCTGTATGAACCTCCGGTAGATACTAAAAGCACTTATCACCCTACTCTACCTGTCAGTGCTGTACTCCATACTATAATGTATCTGTTGCCCATTTCTACAGAAATTGTATGGTGTATTCATAACCCCGTATTAATTGTACTGAATGCATTAGCGGACCTTACATGTACTGATCTGTACTGCTGTAGCTTGTATCATATGCACTGCACTGTACTATGACTGTTAACAACTAATACCATGCATCTCCTGCCCTCCTTGCACAAAAACTGGAAAATTGTATACTGTCTTAGTTACCCTGTATGATCTGTATGACATTGTGATACCTGTCTGTATGTTCAAACCTTATGTAACAATCTCTGGGTCGCCCCTGAAAAAGGGACCTTCTGGGCCCAGCAGGCCTATCCGGTTAACAAAATTTAATAAATAAATAAATAAATTTATCAGGGTCTTGTTTATTTATTTGCTTACATGTATCAGGGATTTGGGGCTTTACTTGTTTGCTTACTAGCCTCATGGATCAGAGCTTTATTTATTTGCTTATATGTCTCTGGGATCAGGGATTTGTTTATTTATTTGCGTTTATGTCTTGGAGATCGTGGGTTTGTTTATTTCTTTACATGTCTCATGAATCACAGCTATATTTCTTTACTTGCATATCTCCTGGATTTGAAGTTTATTTATTTGCTTATATATCTCAGGGATTGGGGCTTTCTTTATTTATTTGCTTACATTCCTCAAGGATCGGGCCTTTGTTTATTTATTTGCTTTCATGTTTCTTGGATTGGAGCTTTAATTATTTCCTTACATGTCTCAGGGATCAGAGCTTTGCATAGTTATTTGCTTACATGTCTCATGGAATGAGGCTTTATTTAGTTGCTTACATGTCCCAGGTATCAGGACTTTTATTATTTATTTGCTTTCATGTCTCATGGGATGAGGCCTTATTTATTTTCTTATATGTCAGAGAGATCAGGGTTTAGTTTATTTATTTGCTTCCATATCTCTGGAATTGGGGCTCTTTTTATCTATTTCCTTACATGTCACATGGATCAGGGCTTTATTTATTTACATGTCTCAAGGTTCTAGGCTTTATTTATTTATATTCTGACATGTCTCATGAATACACACTTTGTTTATTTATTTGTTAACGTGTCTCATGGATCGGTGAATTGTTTATTTGTTTAAAGTCTTATGGATTGGAGCTTTAGTTATATTCTTATATGTCTCAGGGATCAGGGGTTTGTTTATTGATTTGCTTACATGTCTCATGGATCAGGGCATTGTTTATTTATTTGCTTACATGTCTCCGGGATAGGATTTTATTTATTTGCTTACATGTCTCAGGGATTGGGCTTTATTTATTTCCATACATATCTCAGGGATCACGGTTTGTTTATTTATTTGCTTACATGTCTCACGGATCAGTGTATTGTTTATTTATTTCCTTTCATGTCTCATGGATTAGAACTTTAGTTATTTGCTTACATACTAACATACTAACATACTAAAATGCCAGCAGAATAGGCTTAATGGTCTTCGTGTTCAGCCTGCTTGGTCAGCCCCACCCTGGGTGCTGGACCTTGCTGTCCCCCCCGCCTCTCTGGCTTCTCCTTCCCAGTTCTGGATATTCTTGCTGCATTGGATTTTGCTTCCTGAACCCTTCCCTGTACCTGTCCCACCCTCTTGAACCCTCCACTGTCTCTGCTCTACTTAGCCCCTAGTGTGTGTCCCATGGCTCCCACACCTCTCAGTGAAGTGCAGCACTCCTCCTTTTCTCCCCGGAATCTTCCCCTCCAGCTTCCACCCATGCCCCCTAGTGGCCCTTCCTCCTTCCTTCAAGCACCCTCACTGTTCCTCCCTATTTACCCTCTTCATGTACCTGAAGACCTCTATCATGTCCCCGGTCCCTTCTCTCTTCAAAGTGTACATATTTAGCTCTTGAGCCTCTCCTCATAGGTCCTGTCCCAAGCCCCAAATCATTTTGGTTGCCCTCCTCTGGACCCTCTCCAGGAGGTTAATGTCCCTCTTTAAGTGTGGCCTCCAAACTGCACGCAGTACTCCAGGTGCGGCTCTCAAAGAGCAGTTATACAGAGGGAATATCACTTCCTCCTTCTGAGGTAGATCCCCAGCGATGCATCCCAGCATCCTGTTGGCCTTGGCTGCTGCCTCTTACAAGTCTCAGAGTTGTTCATCTTGACATCCACCACCACCCCCAGGTCCCTCTCAGCCATTGAGACTTGTAGTATTCCCCAGGTGTACACTTGGCCTGGGTTTCTGGCCCCAGGTGGAGTACCTTGCATTCCCTGCATTAAACCTCAGCTTCCACTTTCTAGACCATCTTCCAGAGCCTCCAGGTCCCCCGCAGGGCCACCTCCTCCCTCCCCATCCACCACTGCCCCAGTTTCGAGTCATCTGCAAAGAGACTCATCTCACTCCTGATTCCTGTCCTTATGTCAGATACGAGGCGTTGAACAGAAGGGGCCCAAGGACTGATCCTGTGGGACCCCACTAATGACCCCTCCTTGGGAAGAGATTATCCCACCAACTACGAACCTCTGGGTCTGGTCCTGGAGCCAATTTCCTATCCATCGGATCATCTGGTTTCTCACCCCATTTCTCCTAGTTTATCCAACAGGCCCCGGTGAGGAACAGAGTCAAATGCCTTGCTGAAGTCCAGAAGAGGACATCCACTGGTCTGCCAGGTCCAAGGCACTTGTCACCCAGTCATAGAACTCCACCAGGTTTGTCTGACACTCTCTCTCCGTGGATGAATCCATGCTGTCTATCGTCCAGGCACCCTGACTTATCCAGGGCCCCCCTAGCCACTCCTTGACAATGCCTCCATCACCCTTGCCACTCACAGATGTCAGGCTGACAGGCCTGTAGTTCCCTTCCACCTCCCTTGATCCCCCTTGTGGATAGGCACTACATGCACCACCTTCCAGTCTTGGGGCACCCACCCTGTCCTCAGAGATGGTGAAAAGCTCTGCCAGGGTTTCGCCGCTTGTGACATCTGGCAAGTTCCTTCAGCACTCTAGGATGTAATTTATCCCGCCCCTGCTTTCTCCGTCTTTAAGGGGAGCTGAGGGTTTCTCACTCTCTCTGTGTGATTTCCACTTCCAGTACCTCTTCTCCTGCTTAGCCCTCCCCACCTGCCAGTGATGCCCCCCTCTCCCCAGACCTGCCGATTGGTAAGGGTCCCCCCCTCCTCATTATCTCTGTCTCCTCCCATGTATGATGCAGCATCCCCATTTTCCCTGGTGAAAACTGAGGTGAAGTACTCATTTAGTACCTCAGCCTGCTCCTCTGGGTCTTGTGCCCATCTCTTTCCTGATTTAATCCTGCTAATCTGCCCTTCACCCCTTCATCTTTCCCCAATGTATCTAAAGAACCCCTTTTTCCCTCTCCTAATTTCCCTGGCCAGGTTCTGCTCCTTCCTTGCCTTAGCCGCCCTCACCACTCTAGTGGCCCTTCTAGCCAACAGCTCATACTCCCCTCGATCCCTTTCACTCCTTAAGCACTACATGTCTCAGGGATCGGTGCTTTATTTGTTTGCTTACTTGTCTCAGGGCTCGGCACTTTATTTATTGGCCTAAATGTCTCAAGAATCAACACTTTGTTTGTTTTCTTGCTTACATGTTACATGGATTGGGGCTTTATTTATTTGCTTTCATATTTCAGAGTCGTGACTTTCTTTTTTATTTCCTTACATTTCTCAGTGATCAGGGCTTTCTTTATTTATTTGCTTACTTGTCTCATTTATTTATTTGAATATCAGTTTACAACCTTTGAGCCAGAGGCTCATTTCCAAAGGTACCTCATCACATTGAGGACAGAGACAAGATTTAGGTTACAGCATTAAAAAAAACTGATTTTAGGGTTACACATTAATAGTTTCATACATAAACAATTTACACAGAGTTGGTTTCATACATTCTACAATTTTGTAGCAGTACAGTGTTACTGCATAGGACATGCTGGAAAAGACAGAGGCAGAATGCAGATGGGGGGAACAGGGGTGAGGTGGAGTGCCACCCAGTCGGCGTTGTCAGGTGTGGCAAGATCAAGGCCTCATTTAGTGACAGGAGCAGTTGTGAGTTTTGAACAGTTGGTTCTGAAGGGTGGTTTTGAAGTTAGAGATTGTGGGTTCATTTGAGATGGGAGCTGGGAGAGAGTTAAACCAGGATGGGGCTCTGTAGTGGAAGGACCTCTGACCATGGGTGGTCCTGGATCTGGGGACCAGTAGAGTGGTCTTGTTGGAGGTTCGGGTTGCGATAGTGGGTTAGGTGTGGTGGATGGAGGTTGTCACCCCAGGAGGGGATAGCCAGAGTAGAGTTATGGACCAAGACTTTATTTATTTGCTTACATGTCTGCGGGATCAGGGCTTTATTTATTTGCTTCGTTTCACAGAGACATGTGTTGTTTATTTATTTCCTTAGATGTCTCATGAATCGTGGCTATGTTTTTTTGCTTACATATCTCCTGGATTCAGACTTTATTTATTTGCTTGCATATCTCAGGGATTGGGGCTTTGTTTATTTATTTGCTTATATGTCTCAGAGATCGGGGCTTTATTAATTAATTTGCTTACATGTCTCATTCATCAAGTCTTTATTTATTTGCTTACATATATAATGTATCAGGGCTTTGTTTATTTATTTGCTTACATGTCTCAGAGATCAGGGTTTTGTTTATTTATTTGCTTACATGTCTCAGGGATCATGGTTTTATTTATTTTCTTTCATGTCTCTGAGATTGGGGCTTTTCTTCTCTATTTCTTTACATGTCCCATGGATCGGAGCTTTATTTATTTGCTTACATGTCTTTGGGTTCAGGGCTTTGTATTATTTATTTTCTGACATGTCTCATGGAACCACACTTTGTTTAATTATTTGTTTACATGTCTCTTGGATCAGGGCTTGCATTATTTATTTGTTTACATGTCTCATGGATCGGGGCTTTGTTTATTTATTTGCTTTCAAGTCTCATGGATTGGAGCTTTAGCTATTTTCTTACATTTCTCCTGTATCAGGGCTTTGTTTATTTATTTGCTTACGTCTCATGGCTCAGAGCATTGTTTATTAATTTAATTACATGTCTAATGGATCGGGACATTATTTATTTGCTTATATGTCTCCGGGCTAGGGCTTTGGTTATTTATTTGCTTACATGTCTCAGGATCGGGGCTTTTTTATTTGCTTTCATGTCTCAGGGATTGTGGCTTTTCTTAATTATTTCCTTACATATCTCATTGGTTGGGGCATTATTTATTAACCTACATCTCTCAGTCTCAGGGCTTTGTTTGTTAATTTGCTTACATGTCTCATGGATTATGGCTTGCTTTATTTATTTGCTTACAGGTCTCAGGCATTGGGCTTTATTTATTTCCTTACATATCTTACGAATCAGGGCTTTGTTTATTTATTTGCTTGCACGTCTCATGGATTAGAGCTTTATTTATTTGCTTACATGTCTCAGGGCTCGGCACGTTGTTTATTTATTCGAATAAATGCCTCAGGGATCAATGCTTTTTTTTTTGCTTACATGTCACATGGATCGGGGCTTTATTTATTTATTTGCATTCATGTCTCAGGGTCGTGACTTTCTTTTTTATTTCCTTGCATTTCTCAGTGATCATGGCTTTCTTTATATACTAACTTACATGCCTCAATGATCAGGTCTTTATTTATTTGCTAACATGTCTCAAGGATCAGTGCTTTCTTTATTTGTTTCCTTACATGCCTCATGGATCAGGGCTTTGTATATTTATTTGCTTTCTTGTCTCATTTATCAGGGCCTTGTTTATTTATTTGCTTACGTGTATCATGGATTTAGTGCTTTATTTATTTGCTTACATGTCTCATGGATAGGGGCATGGTTTATTTATTTGCTTACATGTTTCAGTTTCGGGGCTTTTCTGGGATCGGGGATTTGTTTATTAATTTGCTTTCATGTCTCATGAATCGCTGCTTCATTTCTTTGCTTACATATCTCCTGAATTTGGACTTTATTTATACGCTTACATATCTCAGGGATAGGGTTATTTTTTATTTATTTGCTTACATGTATCAGGGATTAGGAATTTGTTTATTTATTTGTTTACACGTCTCATTGATGGATGCTTTATTTATTTGCTTACATATCTCATGTATCAGGCCTTTGATTATTTATTTGCTTACATGTCTCAGGGATTGAACTTTATTTATTTGCTTACATGTCTCATGGGATGAGGCTTTATTTATTTGCTTATATGTCTGAGAGATCAGGGTTTGTTAATTTATTTGCTTACATATCTCAGGGACTGAGCTTTATTTATTTGTTTACATGTGTCAGGGTCCAGTGCATTGTTAATTTTCTTACATGTCTCATGGATCAGTGCTTTGTTTATTTATTTGCTTACTTGTCTCATGGATTGGAGCTTTATTTATTTTATTTCATGTCTCAGGATCAGGGCGTTCTTTATTTATTTTCTTACATGTCTTGTGGTTTGGGGCATTATTCATTTACTTACATGTCTTAGGGATCCTGGCTTTGTTTATTTATTTGCTTACATGTCTAAGGTATTAGGCTTCTCTTATTCATTGCCTTACATATCTCATTGATCGAGGCATTATTTATTAACTTGCATCTCTCAGTCTTGGGGATTTGTTTATTAATTTGCTTACATGTCTGAGGGATCAGGGCTTTTTTTATTTATTTGCTTAATTGTCTCAGTCATCACGGCTTTATTTATTTCCTGATGTGTCAGGGATCAGGGCTTTGTTTATTTATTTTCTTGCATGTCCCATGGAGGAGGGCTTTGTTTACCTATTTGCTTACATGTCTCATGGATTAGAGCTTTATTTATTTGCTTACATATCTTAGGGATCGGGACTTTATTTATTTGTGTACACGTCTCAGGGCTAGACTTTTTGTTTCTTTATTAGCCTACATGCCTCAGGATCAAGGCTTTGCATGATTTTCTCCTTACATGTCACATGGATTGGGGCTTTATTTATTTGCTTTCATGTCTCACGGTCACGACTTCCTTTATTTATTTTCTTACAAGTCTCAGGGATCACAGTTTATTTGTTTGCTTACATATCTCAATGATCAGTGCTTTGTTTGTTTATTTCTGTAGATGCCTCATGGATCAGGGCTTTGTATATTTGTTTGCGTACATGTCTCATGGAGCAGCGCATTGTTTATTTATTTCCTTACGTGTCTCATGGATTAGAGCTTTATTTTTATTAATTTTTTTTATTGTAGTTGTTTAACCAGGAGTAGCACACTAAGCTGAAAGCTTTTTTACAGGAGCAACCTGGGAGCACAGGGAGGTTAAATGACTTGTCTCAGGGTCACACAGTATGCAAGTGGAAGCTGTGGGATTCAAACCCAGGTCTGGTTTGCTGGATGTCACCAGAATTGCAGCTCAGAGCCTTAAACCACTACATGCTGCCTCAATTATTTGCTTACAAGTCTCAGGGATCGGTCTTTATTTATTTATTTACATATCTCAGTGCTCGGCACTTTGTTTATTTATTGGCCTAAATGTCTCAAGAATAAAGACTTTGTTTTTTTTGCTTACATGCACATGAATCTGGGCTTTATTTATTTGCTTTCCTGTCTCAGGGTCATGACTTTCTTTTTTATTTCCTTACATTTCTCAATGATCAGGGCATTCTTTCTTTACTTGCTTATATGTCTCAATGATCAGGGCTTTGTTTATTTGCTTACACGTTGCAAGGATCAATGCTTTCTTTCTTTATTTTCTTTCATGCCTCATGGATCAGGGCTTTGTATATTTATTTGCTTACATGTCTCAGGGATCAGGGCTTTGTTTATTTATTTCCTTATATGTCTCATTAATCTCAGCTTCATTTCTTTGCTTACATATCTCCTGGATTTGTACTTTATTTATACACTTACATATCTCAAGTATTAGGGCTTTTTTATTTATTTGCTTACATGTCTCATTGTTGAGGATTTATTTATTTGCTTACATGTCTCATGGGACAAGGCTTTATTTATTTCCTTATATGTCTGAGAGATCAGGGTTTTGTTCATTTATTTGCTTACATTTCTCAGGGATGGAGGCTTTTCTTATCTGTTTCCTTACATGTCCCATGGATCAGGGCTCTATTTATTTGCTTACATGTCTCAGGGATTGGGGCTTTTTTTTTTCTTGCTTACATGTCTCAGTGATCAGGGCTTTATTTATTTGCTTACACGTCACAAGGATCAGTGCTTTTTCTTTATTTTCTTTCATGCCTCATGGATCAGGGCTTTGTATATATTTATTTATGACATTTTCAGGATCTGGACTTTGTTTATTTATTTACTGTATTTGCTTACATGTCTAAGGATCTGGGCTTTTCTAATTTGCTTTCATGTCTCAGTGATCATGGCTTTATTTATTTCCTTACATATCTCATTGATCGGGCACTGTTTATTAACTTACATCTCTCAGTCTCGGGCTTTGTTTATTAATTTGCTTACATGTCTCAGGGATCAGGGCTTGCTTTATTTATTTGCTTACATGTCTCTGGAATCAGGGATTTGTTTATTTATTTGCTTTCATGTCTCAGAGATTATGGGTTTGTTTATTTATTTCTTACATGTCTCATGAAGCATGGCTTTATTTTTATTTGCTTACATATCTCCTGAATTTGACTTTATTTATATGCTTACATATCTCAGGGATAGGTTTATTTTTAATTATTTTCTTACATGTCTCAGGGATCAGGACTTTGTTTTTTTATTTGTTTACATGTCTCATTGATTGAGGCTTTATTTATTTGCTTACATGTCTCATGTATCAGGCCCTTGATTATATAATTGCTTACATGTCTCAGGGATTGAACTTTATTTATTTGCTTACATGTGTCATGGGACGAGGCTTTGTTTACTTGCTTATATGTCTGAGATCGGTTTTGTTTATTTATTTGCTTACATATCTTGGGGACTGGAGCTTTATTTATTTGTTTACATGTCTCAGGGTTCAGGGCTTTGTTTATTTTCTTATGTCTCATGGATCAGCGCTTTATTTATTTTCTTACATGTCTCATGGATCAACGCTTTGTTTATTTATTTGCTTACATGTCTCATGGATCGGGCTTTGTTTTTAATTTGCTTTCAAGTCTCATGGATTGGAGTTTTAGTTATTTTGTTTCATGTCTCAGGGATCAGAGCTTTGTTTATTTATTTTCTTACGTCTCGTGGGTTGGGGCATTATTCATTTACTTACATGTCTCAGGGATCCTGGCTTTGTTTATTTAGTTGCTTACATGTCTCAGGTATTGTGGCTTTTCTTATTCATTGCTTTACATATCTCATTGATCGAGGCATTATTTATTAACTTGCATCTCTCAGTCTCGTGGATTTGTTTATTAATTTGCTTACATGTCTTTGGGATCAGGGCTTTTTTTATTTATTTGCTTAATTATCTCAGTTATCATGGCTTTATTTATTTGCTTACATGTCTCAGGGATCAGGGCTTTATTTACTTCCTTTCATGTGTCAGGGATCAGGGCTTTGTTTATTTATTTTCTTACATGTCCCATGGAGGAGGGCTTTGTTTACCTATTTGCTTACATGTCTCATGGATTAAAGCTTTATTTATTTGCTTACATATCTTAGGGATTGTGACTTTATTTATTTGTTTACATGTCTCAGGGCTCAGCGTTTTGTTTCTTTATTGGCCTACATGCCTCAGGATCTAGGCTTTGCATGTTTTTTTCCTTACATGTCACATGGATTGGGGCTTTATTTATTTGCTTTCATGTCTCACTGTTGTGACTTCCTTTATTTATTTTTTTACAAGTCTCAGGGATCAGGGACTATTTATTTGCTTACATATCTCAATGATCAGTGCTTTATTTATTTCTGTACATCCCTCATGGATTAAGGCTTTGTATATTTGTTTGCATACATGTCTCATGAAGTAGCGCTTTGTTTATTTCCTTACTTGTCTCATGTATTAGAGCGTTATTTATTTGCTTACAAGTCTCAGGGATAGGGGCTTTATTTATTTACTTTCATGTCTTAGTGCTCGGCACTTTATTTATTGGACTAAATGTCTCAAGAATCAATGCTTTGTTCATTTTTTTCCTTACATGCACATGTATCGGGGTTATATTTTTTTGCTTTCCTGTCTCAGGGTCATGACTTTCTTTTTTATTTCCTTACATTTCTCAGTGATCAGGGCATTCTTTATTTACTTGCTTACATGTCTCATTGATCATGGCTTTATTTATTTGCTTACACATTGCAAGGATCAGTGCTTTCTTTATTTTCTTCCATGCTTCATGGATCAGGGCTTTGTATATTTATTTGCTTACACGTCTCAGGGATCAGAGCTTTGTTTATTTATTTGCTTACATGTCTCAGGATCGGGGCCTTTTTATTTGCTTTCATGTCTCAGGTATTGAGGCTTATCTTATTTATTTCCTAACATATCTCATTGGTCGCGATTATTTATTAATGTACATCTCTCAGTCTCAGGGTTTTGTTTATTAATATGCTTACATGTCACAGGGATCAGGACTTTGTTTATTTATTTCTTAAATGTCTCAGTTACTGGGGCATTATTTATTTGCTTACATGTCTAAGGGATCAGGGTTTATTTATTTCCTTATATATCTCAGGGATCAGGGCTTTGTTTATTTATTTGCTTAAATGTCTCAATTACCAGGGCATTATTTATTTGCTTACATGCCTCAGGGATCTGGGTGTAATTATTTCCTTATGTATCTCATGGAGCAGCGCATTGTTTATTTATTTCCTTACATGTCTCATAGATTAGAACTTTATTTATTTGCTTACATGTCTCAGGGATCGGGGCTTTATTTATTTGCTTACATGTCTCAGGGCTCGGCACTTTGTTCATTTATTGGCCTAAATGTCTCAAGAATCAACGCTTTGTTTGTTTTTTTGCTTACATGTCACATGGATCCGGGCTTTATTTATTTGCTTTCATGTCTCTGAGTCTTGACTTTCTTATTTATTTCCTTACATTTCTCAGTGACCAGGGCTTCCTTTATTCATTTGCTTATTTGTCTCATGGACCAAGGCTTTATTTATTTGCTTATGTTTCATGGAGAAATGCTTTGTTTATTTATTTGCTTACATGTCTCAGGATTGGGGCCTTTCTAATTTGCTTTCATGTCTCAGGGATTGTGGCTTTTCTTATTTATTTCCTTGCATATCTCATTGATCGGGCACTATTTATTAACTTACATCTCTCAGTCTCTGGGCTTTGTTTATTAATTTGCTTACATGTCTCAGAGATCAGGTCTTGCTTTATTTATTTGCTTACATGTCTCTTGGATCATAGACTTGTTTATTTATTTGCTTTCATGTCTCAGAGACTGTGGGTTTGTTTATTTATTTCCTTACATTTCTCATGAATCACGGCTTTATTTCTTTGCTTGCATATCTCCTGGATTTTTGTTTTATTTATATGCTTACATATCTCAGGGAATAGGGCATTTTTTATTTATTTGCTAACATGTCTCATGGATCAAGGCTTTATTTATTTGCTTACATGTCTCAGGTATCAGGTCTTTTAATACATATTTGCTTACATGTCTCATGCGACAAGGCTTTATTTATTTGCTTATATGCCAGAGAGATCATGGTTTTGTTAATTTATTTGCTTACATATCTCTGGGATTGGTGCTCTTCTTATCTATTTCCTTACATGTCCCATGGATCAGGGCTTTATTTATTTACTTACATGTCTCAAGGTTCTAGGCTTTATTTATTTATTTTTTTTTATTTTTGAAATTTAAGTTTATTAACTTTAACAGAATAAAACACCGCCATTTACAAGGCTTTATTTATTTAAATTCTGACATGTCTCATGAATATGCGCTTTGTTTATTTAATTGTTTATGTGTCTCATGGATCGGTGATTTGTTTATTTATTTGCTTTAAAGTCTCATGGATTGGAGCTTTAGTTATATTCTTACGTGTCTCCGGGATAGGATTTTATTTATTTGCTTACATGTCTCAGGGATTGGGCTTTATTTAATTCCATACATATCTCAGGGATCACGGTTTGTTCATTTATTTGCTTACATTTCTCACGGATCAGTGCATTGTTTATTTATTTCTTTTCATGTCTCAGGGATTGGGCTTTATTTATTTGCTTACATGTCTCAGGGCTCGGCACTTTGTTTATTTATTGGCCTAATTGTCTCAAGAATCTACACTTTGTTTGTTTTCTTGCTTACATGTCACATGGATCGGGGCTTTATTTATTTGCTTTCATGTCTCAGAGTTGTGATTCTTTTTATTTCCTACATTTCTCAGTGATCAGAACTTTCTTTATTTATTTGCTTACTTGTCTCATGGACCATGACTTTATTTATTTGCTTACATGTCTGAGGGATCAGGGCTTTATTTATTTGCTTACATGTTTCACGGAGAGATGCGTTGTTTATTTATTTCCTTAGATGTCTCATGGATCACGGCTATTTTTTTTTGCTTACATATCTCCTGGATTCAGACTTTATTTATTTGCTTATATATCTCAGCTATTGGGGATTTGTTTATTTATTTGCTTATATGTCTAAGAGATTGGGGCTTTATTAATTAATTTGCTTACATGTCTCATTCATCAAGTCTTTATTTATTTGCTTACATGTATAAGGTATCAGGGCTTTGTTTATTTATTTGCTTACATGTCTCAGAGATCAGGGTTTTTGTTTATTTATTTGCTTACATGTCTCAGGGATCATGGTTTTATTTTATTTTTTTCATGTCTCTTTGATTGGGGCTTTTCTTATCTGTTTCTTTACATGTCCCATGGATTGGAGCCTTATTTCTTGCTTACATGTCTTATGATTCAGGGCTTTGCATTTTTTATTTTCTGACATATCTCATGGAACTGTGCTTTGTTTAATTATTTGTTTACATGTCTCATGGATGAGGGCTTTGTTTGTTTATTTGCTTTCAAGTCTCATGGATTGGAGCTTTATTTTCTTATTTCTCCTGTATCAGGGCTTTGTTTATTTATTTGCTTACATGTCTCATGGCTCAGGGCATTGTTTATTAATTTAATTACATGTCTAATGGATCGGGACATTATTTATTTGCTTACATGTCTCCGGGCTAGGGCTTTGGTTATTTATTTGCTTACATGTCTCAGGATCGGGGCTCTTTTATTTGCTTTCATGTCTCAGGGATTGTGGCTTTTCTTAATTATTTCCTTACATATCTCATTGGTTGGGGCATTATTTATTAACCTACATCTCTCAGTCTCAGGGCTTTGTTTGTTAATTTGCTTACATGTCTCATGGATTATGGCTTGCTTTATTTATTTGCTTACAGGTCTCAGGCATTGGGCTTTATTTATTTCCTTACATATCTTACGAATCAGGGCTTTGTTTATTTATTTGCTTGCACGTCTCATGGATTAGAGCTTTATTTATTTGCTTACATGTCTCAGGGATAGGGGCTTTATTCATTTGCTTACATATCTCAGGGCTCGGCACGTTGTTTATTTATTCGAATAAATGCCTCAGGGATCAATGCTTCTTTTTTTTTTTGCTTACATGTCACATGGATCGGGGCTTTATTTATTTATTTGCATTCATGTCTCAGGGTCGTGACTTTCTTTTTTATTTCCTTGCATTTCTCAGTGATCATGGCTTTCTTTATATACTAACTTACATGCCTCAATGATCAGGTCTTTATTTATTTGCTAACATGTCTCAAGGATCAGTGCTTTCTTTATTTGTTTCCTTACATGCCTCATGGCTTTGTATATTTATTTGCTTTCTTGTCTCATTTATCAGGGCCTTGTTTATTTATTTGCTTACGTGTATCATGGATTTAGTGCTTTATTTATTTGCTTACATGTCTCATGGATAGGGGCATGGTTTATTTATTTGCTTACATGTTTCAGTTTCGGGGCTTTTCTGGGATCGGGGATTTGTTTATTAATTTGCTTTCATGTCTCATGAATCAGCTTCATTTCTTTGCTTACATATCTCCTGAATTTGGACTTTATTTATACGCTACATATCTCAGGGATAGGTTATTTTTTATTTATTTGCTTACATGTATCAGGATTAGGAATTTGTTTATTTATTTGTTTACACGTCTCATTGATGGATGCTTTATTTATTTGCTTACATATCTCATGTATCAGGCCTTGATTATTTATTTGCTTACATGTCTCAGGGATTGAACTTTATTTATTTGCTTACATGTCTCATGGGATGAGGCTTTATTTATTTGCTTATATGTCTGAGAGATCAGGGTTTTGTTAATTTATTTGCTTACATATCTCAGGGACTGAGCTTATTTATTTGTTTACATGTGTCAGGGTCCAGTGCATTGTTAATTTTCTTACATGTCTCATGGATCAGTGCTTTGTTTATTTATTTGCTTACTTGTCTCATGGATTGGAGCTTTATTTATTTTATTTCATGTCTCAGGGATCAGGCTTCTTTATTTATTTTCTTACATGTCTTGTGGTTTGGGGCATTATTCATTTACTTACATGTCTTAGGGATCCTGGCTTTGTTTATTTATTTGCTTACATGTTCAAGGTATTAGTGTTTTATTCATTGCCTTATATATCTCATTGATCGAGGCATTATTTATTAACTTGCATCTCTCAGTCTTGGGGATTTGTTTATTAATTTGGCTTACATGTCTGAGGGATCAGGGCTTTTTTTATTTATTTGCTTAATTGTCTCAGTCATCACGGCTTTATTTATTTCCTGATGTGTCAGGGATCAGGGCTTTGTTTATTTATTTTCTTACATGTCCCATGGAGGAGGGCTTTGTTTACCTATTTGCTTACATGTCTCATGGATTAGAGCTTTATTTATTTGCTTGCATATCTTAGGGATCGGGACTTTATTTATTTGTGTACACGTCTCAGGGCTAGGCTTTTTGTTTCTTTATTAGCCTACATGCCTCAGGATCAAGGCTTTGCATGATTTTCTCCTTTATGTCACATGGATTGGGACTTTATTTATTTGCTTTCATGTCTCACGGTCACGACTTCCTTTATTTATTTTCTTACAAGTCTCAGGGATCACAGTTTATTTATTTGCTTACATATCTCAATGTTCAGTGCTTTGTTTGTTTATTTCTGTAGATGCCTCATGGATCAGGGCTTTGTATATTTGTTTCATGTCATATGTCTCATGGAGCAGCGATTGTTTATTTATTTCCTTACGTGTCTCATGGATTAGAGCTTTATTTTTTTTAATTTTTTTTATTGTAGTTGTTTAACCAGGAGTAGCACACTAAGCTGAAAGCTTTTTTACAGGAGCGACCTGGGAGCACAGGGAGGTTAAATGACTTGCTCAGGGTCACACAGTATGCAAGTGGAAGCTGTGGGATTCAAACCCAGGTCTGGTTTGCTGGATGTCACCAGAATTTCAGCTCAGAGCCTTAAACCACTACGCGATGCTGCCTCAATTATTTGCTTACAAGTCTCAGGGATCGGGTCTTTATTTATTTATTTACATATCTCAGTGCTCGGCACTTTGTTTATTTATTGGCCTAAATGTCTCAAGAATAAAGACTTTGTTTTTTTTTGCTTACATGCACATGAATCTGGGCTTTATTTATTTGCTTTCCTGTCTCAGGGTCATGACTTTCTTTTTTATTTCCTTACATTTCTCAATGATCAGGGCATTCTTTCTTTACTTGCTTATATGTCTCAATGATCAGGGCTTTGTTTATTTGCTTACACGTTGCAAGGATCAATGCTTTCTTTCTTTATTTTCTTTCATGCCTCATGGATCAGGGCTTTGTATATTTATTTGCTTACATGTCTCAGGGATCAGGGCTTTGTTATTTATTTCTTATATGTCTCATTAATCTCAGCTTCATTTCTTTGCTTACATATCTCCTGGATTTGTACTTTTATTTATACACTTACATATCTCAAGTATTAGGCTTTTTATTTATTTGCTTACATGTCTCATTGTTGAGGATTTATTTATTTGCTTACATGTCTCATGGGACAAGGCTTTATTTATTTCTTATATGTCTGAGAGATCAGGGTTTTGTTCTATTTATTTGCTTACATTTCAGGATGGAGGCTTTTCTATCTGTTTCTTACATGTCCCATGGATCAGGGCTCTATTTATTTGCTTACATGTCTCAGGGATTGGGGCTTTCTTTATTTTCTTGCTTACATGTCTCAGTGATCAGGGCTTTATTTATTTGCTTACACGTCACAAGGATCAGTGCTTTTTTTCTTTATTTTCTTTCATGCCTCATGGATCAGGGCTTTGTATATATTTATTTGCGTACATTTCTCAGGGATCTGGACTTTGTTTATTTATTTACTGTATTTGCTTACATGTCTAAGGATCTGGGCTTTTCTAATTTGCTTTCATGTCTCAGTGATCATGGCTTTTCTTATTTATTTCCTAACATATCTCATTGATCGGGCACTGTTTATTAACTTACATCTCAGTCTCGGGCTTTGTTTATTAATTTGCTTACATGTCTCAGGGATCAGGGCTTGCTTTATTTATTTGCTTACATGTCTCTGGGATCAGGGATTTGTTTATTTATTTGCTTTCATGTCTCAGAGATTATGGGTTTGTTTATTTATTTCTTTACATGTCTCATGAAGCATGGCTTTATTTTTATTTGCTTACATATCTCCTGAATTTGACTTTATTTATATGCTTACATATCTCAGGGATAGGTTTATTTTTTAATTATTTTCTTACATGTCTCAGGGATCAGGACTTTGTTTATTTATTTGTTTACATGTCTCATTGATTGAGGCTTTATTTATTTGCTTACATGTCTCATGTATCAGGCCCTTGATTATATAATTGCTTACATGTCTCAGGGATTGAACTTTATTTATTTGCTTACATGTGTCATGGGACGAGGCTTTGTTTACTTGCTTATATGTCTGAGAGATCGAGTTTTGTTTATTTATTTGCTTACATATCTTGGGGACTGGAGCTTTATTTATTTGTTTACATGTCTCAGGGTTCAGGGCTTTGTTTATTTTCTTACATGTCTCATGCATCAGCGCTTTATTTATTTTCTTACATGTCTCATGGATCAACGCTTTGTTTATTTATTTGCTTACATGTCTCATGGATCGGGGCTTTGTTTTTTTAATTTGCTTTCAAGTCTCATGGATTGGAGTTTTAGTTATTTTGTTTCATGTCTCAGGGATCAGAGCTTTGTTTATTTTCTTACGTCTCATGGGTTGGGACATTATTCATTTACTTACATGTCTCAGGGATCCTGGCTTTGTTTATTTAGTTGCTTACATGTCTCAGGTATTGTGGCTTTTCTTATTCATTGCTTTACATATCTCATTGATCGAGGCATTATTTATTAACTTGCATCTCTCAGTCTCGTGGATTTGTTTATTAATTTGCTTACATGTCTGAGGGATCAGGGCTTTTTTTATTTATTTGCTTATTTATCTCAGTTATCATGGCTTTATTTATTTGCTTACATGTCTCAGGGATCAGGGCTTTATTTACTTCCTTTCATGTGTCAGGGATCAGGGCTTTGTTTATTTATTTTCTTACATGTCCCATGGAGGAGGGCTTTGTTTACCTATTTGCTTACATGTCTCATGGATTAAAGCTTTATTTATTTGCTTACATATCTTAGGGATTGTGACTTTATTTATTTGTTTACATGTCTCAGGGCTCAGCGTTTTGTTTCTTTATTGGCCTACATGCCTCAGGATCTAGGCTTTGCATGTTTTTTTCCTTACATGTCACATGGATTGGGGCTTTATTTATTTATTTGCTTTCATGTCTCACGGTTGTGACTTCCTTTATTTTTTTACAAGTCTCAGGGATCAGGGACTATTTATTTGCTTACATATCTCAATGATCAGTGCTTTATTTATTTCTGTACATCCCTCATGGATTAAGGCTTTGTATATTTGTTTGCATGTATGTCTCATGAAGTAGCGCTTTGTTTATTTCCTTACATGTCTCATGTATTAGAGCGTTATTTATTTGCTTACAAGTCTCAGGGATAGGGGCTTTATTTATTTACTTTCATGTCTTAGTGCTCGGCACTTTATTTATTGGACTAAATGTCTCAAGAATCAATGCTTTGTTCATTTTTTTCCTTACATGCACATGTATCGGGGTTATATTTTTTTGCTTTCCTGTCTCAGGGTCATGACTTTTTTTTTTCCTTACATTTCAGTGATCAGGCATTCTTTATTTACTTGCTTACATGTCTCATTGATCATGGCTTTATTTATTTGCTTACACATTGCAAGGATCAGTGCTTTTTTATTTTCTTCCATGCTTCATGGATCAGGGCTTTGTATATTTATTTGCTTACACGTCTCAGGGATCAGAGCTTTGTTTATTTATTTGCTTACATGTCTCAGGATCGGGGCCTTTTTATTTGCTTTCATGTCTCAGGTATTGAGGCTTATCTTATTTATTTCCTAACATATCTCATTGGTCGGCGCATTATTTATTAATGTACATCTCTCAGTCTCAGGGTTTTGTTTATTAATATGCTTACATGTCACAGGGATCAGGACTTTGTTTATTTATTTCCTTAAATGTCTCAGTTACTGGGGCATTATTTATTTGCTTACATGTCTAAGGGATCAGGGTTTATTTATTTCCTTATATATCTCAGGGATCAGGGCTTTGTTTATTTATTTGCTTAAATGTCTCAATTACCAGGGCATTATTTATTTGCTTACATGCCTCAGGGATCTGGGTGTAATTATTTCTTATGTATCTCATGGAGCAGCGATTGTTTATTTATTTCCTTACATGTCTCATAGATTAGAACTTTATTTATTTGCTTACATGTCTCAGGGATCGGGGCTTTATTTATTTGCTTACATGTCTCAGGGCTCGGCACTTTGTTCATTTATTGGCCTAAATGTCTCAAGAATCAACGCTTTGTTTGTTTTTTTGCTTACATGTCACATGGATCCGGGCTTTATTTATTTGCTTTCATGTCTCTGAGTCTTGACTTTCTTATTTATTTCCTTACATTTCTCAGTGACCAGGGCTTCCTTTATTCATTTGCTTATTTGTCTCATGGACCAAGGCTTTATTTATTTGCTTACGTTTCATGGAGAAATGCTTTGTTTATTTATTTGCTTACATGTCTCAGGATTGGGGCCTTTCTAATTTGCTTTCATGTCTCAGGGATTGTGGCTTTTCTTATTTATTTCCTTGCATATCTCATTGATCGGGCACTATTTATTAACTTACATCTCTCAGTCTCTGGGCTTTGTTTATTAATTTGCTTACATGTCTCAGAGATCAGGTCTTGCTTTATTTATTTGCTTACATGTCTCTTGGATCATAGACTTGTTTATTTATTTGCTTTCATGTCTCAGAGACTGTGGGTTTGTTTATTTATTTCCTTACATTTCTCATGAATCGCGGCTTTATTTCTTTGCTTGCATATCTCCTGGATTTTTGTTTCATTTATATGCTTACATATCTCAGGGAATAGGGCATTTTTTATTTATTTGCTTACATGTCTCATGGATCAAGGCTTTATTTATTTGCTTACATGTCTCAGGTATCAGGTCTTTTAATACATATTTGCTTACATGTTTCATGCGACAAGGCTTTATTTATTTGCTTATATGCCAGAGAGATCATGGTTTTGTTAATTTATTTGCTTACATATCTCTGGGATTGGTGCTCTTCTTATCTATTTCCTTACATGTCCCATGGATCAGGGCTTTATTTATTTACTTACATGTCTCAAGGTTCTAGGCTTTATTTATTTATTTATTTAAATTTTTTGAAATTTAAGTTTATTAACTTTTACAGAATAAAACACCACCATTTACAAGGCTTTATTTATTTAAATTCTGACATGTCTCATGAATATGCGCTTTGTTTATTTATTTGTTTATGTGTCTCATGGATCGGTGATTTGTTTATTTATTTGCTTTAAAGTCTCATGGATTGGAGCTTTAGTTATATTCTTACGTGTCTCCGGGATAGGATTTTATTTATTTGCTTACATGTCTCAGGGATTGGGCTTTATTTAATTCCATACATATCTCAGGGATCACGGTTTGTTCATTTATTTGCTTACATTTCTCACGGATCAGTGCATTGTTTATTTATTTCTTTTCATGTCTCAGGGATTGGGCTTTATTTATTTGCTTACATGTCTCAGGGCTCGGCACTTTGTTTATTTATTGGCCTAATTGTCTCAAGAATCTACACTTTGTTTGTTTTCTTGCTTACATGTCACATGGATCGGGGCTTTATTTATTTGCTTTCATGTCTCAGAGTTGTGACTTTCTTTTTTATTTCCTTACATTTCTCAGTGATCAGAACTTTCTTTATTTATTTGCTTACTTGTCTCATGGACCATGACTTTATTTATTTGCTTACATGTCTGAGGGATCAGGGCTTTATTTATTTGCTTACATGTTTCATGGAGAGATGCGTTGTTTATTTATTTCCTTAGATGTCTCATGGATCACGGCTATTTTTTTTTGCTTACATATCTCCTGGATTCAGACTTTATTTATTTGCTTATATAACTCAGCTATTGGGGATTTGTTTATTTATTTGCTTATATGTCTCAGAGATTGGGGCTTTATTAATTAATTTGCTTACATGTCTCATTCATCAAGTCTTTATTTATTTGCTTACATGTATAAGGTATCAGGCTTTGTTTATTTATTTGCTTACATGTCTCAGAGATCAGGGTTTTGTTTATTTATTTGCTTACATGTCTCAGGGATCATGGTTTTATTTTATTTTTTCATGTCTCTTTGATTGGGGCTTTTCTTATCTGTTTCTTTACATGTCCCATGGATTGGAGCTTATTTCTTGCTTACATGTCTTATGATTCAGGGCTTTGCATTTTTTATTTTCTGACATATCTCATGGAACCGTGCTTTGTTTAATTATTTGTTTACATGTCTCATGGATCAGGGCTTTGTTTGTTTATTTGCTTTCAAGTCTCATGGATTGGAGCTTTAGCGATTTTCTTACATTTCTCCTGTATCAGGGCTTTGTTTATTTATTTGCTTACATGTCTCATGGCTCAGGGCATTGTTTATTAATTTAATTACATGTCTAATGGATCGGGACTTTATTTATTTGCTTATATGTCTCCGGGCTAGGGCTTTGGTTATTTATTTGCTTACATGTCTCAGGATCGGGGCCTTTTTATTTGCTTTCATGTCTCAGGGATTGTGGCTTTTCTTAATTATTTCCTTACATATCTCATTGGTTGGGGCATTATTTATTAACCTACATCTCTCAGTCTCAGGGCTTTGTTTGTTAATTTGCTTACATGTCTCATGGATTATGGCTTGCTTTATTTATTTGCTTACAGGTCTCAGGCATTGGGCTTTATTTATTTCCTTACATATCTTACGAATCAGGGCTTTGTTTATTTATTTGCTTGCACTTCTCATGGATTAGAGCTTTATTTATTTGCTTACATGTCTCAGGGATAGGGGCTTTATTCATTTGCTTACATATCTCAGGTTTCGGCACGTTGTTTATTTATTCGAATAAATGCCTCAGGGATCAATGCTTTTTTTTTTTTTTGCTTACATGTCACATGGATCGGGGCTTTATTTATTTATTTGCATTCATGTCTCAGGGTCATGACTTTCTTTTTTATTTCCTTGCATTTCTCAGTGATCATGGCTTTCTTTATATACTAACTTACATGCCTCAATGATCAGGTCTTTATTTATTTGCTAACATGTCTCAAGGATCAGTGCTTTTTATTTGTTTCTACATGCCTCATGGATCAGGGCTTTGTATATTTATTTGCTTTCTTGTCTCATTTATCAGGGCCTTGTTTATTTATTTGCTTACGGTATCATGGATTTAGTGCTTTATTTATTTGCTTACATGTCTCATGGATAGGGCATGGTTTATTTATTTGCTTACATGTTTCAGTTTCGGGGCTTTTCTGGGATCGGGGATTTGTTTATTAATTTGCTTTCATGTCTCATGAATCGAGGCTTCATTTCTTTGCTTACATATCTCCTGAATTTGGACTTTATTTATACGCTTACATATCTCAGGGATAGGGTTATTTTTTATTTATTTGCTTACATGTATCAGGGATTAGGAATTTGTTTATTTATTTGTTTACACGTCTCATTGATGGATGCTTTATTTATTTGCTTACATATCTCATGTATCAGGCCTTTGATTATTTATTTGCTTACATGTCTCAGGGATTGAACTTTATTTATTTGCTTACATGTCTCATGGGACGAGGCTTTATTTATTTGCTTATATGTCTGAGAGATCAGGGTTTTGTTAATTTATTTGCTTACATATCTCAGGGACTGGAGCTTTATTTATTTGTTTACATGTGTCAGGGTCCAGTGCATTGTTAATTTTCTTACATGTCTCATGGATCAGTGCTTTGTTTATTTATTTGCTTACTTGTCTCATGGATTGGAGCTTTATTTATTTTATTTCATGTCTCAGGGATCAGGGCGTTCTTTATTTATTTTCTTACATGTGTTGTGGTTTGGGGCATTATTCATTTACTTACATGTCTTAGGGATCCTGGCTTTGTTTATTTATTTGCTTACATGTCTAAGGTATTGCGGCTTCTCTTATTCATTGCCTTACATATCTCATTGATCGAGGCATTATTTATTAACTTGCATCTCTCAGTCTTGGGGATTTGTTTATTAATTTGCTTACATGTCTGAGGGATCAGGGCTTTTTTTATTCATTTACTTAATTGTCTCAGTCATCACGGCTTTATTTATTTACTGATGTGTCAGGGATCAGGGCTTTGTTTATTTATTTTCTTACATGTCCCATGGAGGAGGGCTTTGTTTACCTATTTGCTTACATGTCTCATGGATTAGAGCTTTATTTATTTGCTTACATATCTTAGGGATCGGGACTTTATTTATTTGTGTACACGTCTCAGGGCTAGGCTTTTTGTTTCTTTATTAGCCTACATGCCTCAGGATCAAGGCTTTGCATGATTTTCTCCTTACATGTCACATGGATTGGGGCTTTATTTATTTGCTTTCATGTCTCACGGTCACGACTTCTTTATTTATTTTCTTACAAGTCTCAGGGATCACAGTTTATTTATTTGCTTACATATCTCAATGATCAGTGCTTTGTTTGTTTATTTCTGTAGATGCCTCATGGATCAGGGCTTTGTATATTTGTTTGCGACATGTCTCATGGAGCAGCGTGTTGTTTATTTATTTCTTACGTGTCTCATTGGATTAGAGCTTTATTTTATTAATTTTTTTATTGTAGTTGTTTAACCAGGAGTAGCACACTAAGCTGAAAGCTTTTTTACAGGAGCAACCTGGGAGCACAGGGAGGTTAAATGACTTGTTCAGGGTCACAGAGTATGCAAGTGGAAGCTGTGGGATTCAAACCTAGGTCTGGTTTGCTGGATGTCACCAGAGTTGCAGCTCAGAGCCTTAAACCACTACGCAATACTGCCTCAATTATTTGCTTACAAGTCTCAGGGATCGGGTCATTATTTATTTATTTACATATCTCAGTGCTCGGCTCTTTGTTTATTTATTGGCCTAAATGTCTCAAGAATCAAGACTTTGTTTGTTTTTTTTGCTTACATGCACATGAATCTGGGCTTTATTTATTTGCTTTCCTGTCTCAGGGTCATGACTTTCTTTTTTATTTCCTTACATTTCTCAATGATCAGGGCATTCTTTCTTTACTTGCTTATATGTCTCAATGATCAGGGCTTTGTTTATTTGCTTACACGTGCAAGGATCAATGCTTTTCTTTATTTTCTTATGCCTCATGGATCAGGGCTTTGTATATTTATTTGCTTACATGTCTCAGGGATCAGGCTTTGTTTATTTATTTCTTATATGTCTCATTAATCTCGGCTTCATTTTTGCTTACATATCTCCTGGATTTGTACTTTTATTTATACACTTACATATCTCAAGTATTAGGGCTTTTTATTTATTTGCTTACATGTCTCATTGTTGAGGATTTATTTATTTGCTTACATGTCTCATGGGACAAGGCTTTATTTATTTCCTTATATGTCTGAGAGATCAGGGTTTTGTTCATTTATTTGCTTACATTTCTCAGGGATGGAGGCTTTTCTTATCTGTTTCCTTACATGTCCCATGGATCAGGGCTCTATTTATTTGCTTACATGTCTCAGGGATTGGGGCTTTCTCTTTATTTTCTTGCTTACATGTCTCAGTGATCAGGGCTTTATTTATTTGCTTACACGTCACAAGGATCAGTGCTTTTTTTCTTTATTTTCTTTCATGCCTCATGGATCAGGGCTTTGTATATATTTATTTGCGTACATTTCTCAGGGATCTGGACTTTGTTTATTTATTTACTGTATTTGCTTACATGTCTAAGGATCTGGGCTTTTCTAATTTGCTTTCATGTCTCAGTGATCATGGCTTTTCTTATTTATTTCCTAACATATCTCATTGATCGGGGCACTGTTTATTAACTTACATCTCTCAGTCTCGGGGGCTTTGTTTATTAATTTGCTTACATGTCTCAGGGATCAGGGCTTGCTTTATTTATTTGCTTACATGTCTCTGGGATCAGGGATTTGTTTATTTATTTGCTTTCATGTCTCAGAGATTATGGGTTTGTTTATTTATTTCTTTACATGTCTCATGAAGCATGGCTTTATTTATTTGCTTACATATCTCCTGAATTTGGACTTTATTTATATGCTTACATATCTCAGGGATAGGTTTATTTTTTAATTATTTTCTTACATGTCTCAGGGATCAGGACTTTGTTTATTTATTTGTTTACATGTCTCATTGATTGAGGCTTTATTTATTTGCTTACATGTCTCATGTATCAGGCCCTTGATTATATAATTGCTTAAATGTCTCAGGGATTGAACTTTATTTATTTGCTTACATGTGTCATGGGACGAGGCTTTGTTTACTTGCTTATATGTCTGAGAGATCGAGTTTTGTTTATTTATTTGCTTACATATCTTGGGGACTGGAGCTTTATTTATTTGTTTACATGTCTCAGGGTTCAGGGCTTTGTTTATTTTCTTACATGTCTCATGGATCAGCGCTTTATTTATTTTCTTACATGTCTCATGGATCAACGCTTTGTTTATTTATTTGCTTACATGTCTCATGGATCGGGGCTTTGTTTTTTAATTTGCTTTCAAGTCTCATGGATTGGAGTTTTAGTTATTTTGTTTCATGTCTCAGGGATCAGAGCTTTGTTTATTTATTTTCTTACGTCTCGTGGGTTGGGGCATTATTCATTTACTTACATGTCTCAGGGATCCTGGCTTTGTTTATTTAGTTGCTTACATGTCTCAGGTATTGTGGCTTTTCTTATTCATTGCTTTACATATCTCATTGATCAAGGCATTATTTATTAACTTGCATCTCTCAGTCTCGTGGATTTGTTTATTAATTTGCTTACATGTCTGAGGGATCAGGGCTTTTTTTATTTATTTGCTTAATTATCTCAGTTATCATGGCTTTATTTATTTGCTTACATGTCTCAGGGATCAGGGCTTTATTTACTTCCTTTCATGTGTCAGGGATCAGGGCTTTGTTTATTTATTTTCTTACATGTCCCATGGAGGAGGGCTTTGTTTACCTATTTGCTTACATGTCTCATGGATTAAAGCTTTATTTATTTGCTTACATATCTTAGGGATTGTGACTTTATTTATTTGTTTACATGTCTCAGGGCTCAGCGTTTTGTTTCTTTATTGGCCTACATGCTCAGGATCTAGGCTTTGAATGTTTTTTTCCTTACATGTCACATGGATTGGGGCTTTATTTATTTATTTTTCATGTCTCATGGTTGTGACTTCCTTTATTTTTTTACAAGTCTCAGGGATCAGGGACTATTTATTTGCTTACATATCTCATTGATCAGTGCTTTATTTATTTCTGTACATCCTCATGGATTAAGGCTTTGTATATTTGTTTGCATACATGTCTCATGAAGTAGCGCTTTGTTTATTTCCTTACATGTCTCATGTATTAGAGCGTTATTTATTTGCTTACAAGTCTCAGGGATAGGGGCTTTATTTATTTACTTTCATGTCTTAGTGCTCGGCACTTTATTTATTGGACTAAATGTCTCAAGAATCAATGCTTTGTTCATTTTTTTCCTTACATGCACATGTATCGGGGTTATATTTTTTTGCTTTCCTGTCTCAGGGTCATGACTTTCTTTTTTATTTCCTTACATTTCTCAGTGATCAGGGCATTCTTTATTTACTTGCTTACATGTCTCATTGATCATGGCTTTATTTATTTGCTTACACATTGCAAGGATCAGTGCTTTCTTTATTTTCTTCCATGCTTCATGGATCAGGGCTTTGTATATTTATTTGCTTACACGTCTCAGGGATCAGAGCTTTGTTTATTTATTTGCTTACATGTCTCAGGATCGGGGCCTTTTTATTTGCTTTCATGTCTCAGGTATTGAGGCTTATCTTATTTATTTCCTAACATATCTCATTGGTCGGCGCATTATTTATTAATGTACATCTCTCAGTCTCAGGGTTTTGTTTATTAATATGCTTACATGTCACAGGGATCAGGACTTTGTTTATTTATTTTTAAATGTCTCAGTTACTGGGGCATTATTTATTTGCTTACATGTCTAAGGGATCAGGGTTTATTTATTTCTTATATATCCAGGGATCAGGCTTTGTTTATTTATTTGCTTAAATGTCTCAATTACCAGGGCATTATTTATTTGCTTACATGCCTCAGGGATCTGGGTGTAATTATTTCCTTATGTATCTCATGAGTTATTGTTTATTTATTTCCTTACATGTCTCATAGATTAGAACTTATTTATTTGCTTACATGTCTCAGGGATCGGGGCTTTATTTATTTGCTTACATGTCTCAGGGCTCGGCACTTTGTTCATTTATTGGCCTAAATGTCTCAAGAATCAACGCTTTGTTTGTTTTTTTGCTTACATGTCACATGGATCCGGGCTTTATTTATTTGCTTTCATGTCTCTGAGTCTTGACTTTCTTATTTATTTCCTTACATTTCTCAGTGACCAGGGCTTCCTTTATTCATTTGCTTATTTGTCTCATGGACCAAGGCTTTATTTATTTGCTTACGTTTCATGGAGAAATGCTTTGTTTATTTATTTGCTTACATGTCTCAGGATTGGGGCCTTTCTAATTTGCTTTCATGTCTCAGGGATTGTGGTTTTCTTATTTATTTCTTGCATATCTCATTGATCGGGCACTATTTATTAACTTACATCTCTCAGTCTCTGGGCTTTGTTTATTAATTTGCTTACATGTCTCAGAGATCAGGTCTTGCTTTATTTATTTGCTTACATGTCTCTTGGATCATAGACTTGTTTATTTATTTGCTTTCATGTCTCAGAGACTGTGGGTTTGTTTATTTATTTCCTTACATTTCTCATGAATCGCGGCTTTATTTCTTTGCTTGCATATCTCCTGGATTTTTGTTTTATTTATATGCTTACATATCTCAGGGAATAGGGGCATTTTTTATTTATTTGCTTACATGTCTCATGGATCAAGGCTTTATTTATTTGCTTACATGTCTCAGGTATCAGGTCTTTTAAAACATATTTGCTTACATGTCTCATGCGACAAGGCTTTATTTATTTGCTTATATGCCAGAGAGATCATGGTTTTGTTAATTTATTTGCTTACGTATCTCTGGGATTGGTGCTCTTCTTATCTATTTCCTTACATGTCCCATGGATCAGGGCTTTATTTATTTACTTACATGTCTCAAGGTTCTAGGCTTTATTTATTTATTTTTTTTTTATTTTTTGAAATTTAAGTTTATTAACTTTAACAGAATAAAACACCGCCATTTACAAGGCTTTATTTATTTAAATTCTGACATGTCTCATGAATATGCGCTTTGTTTATTTAATTGTTTATGTGTCTCATGGATCGGTGATTTGTTTATTTATTTGCTTTAAAGTCTCATGGATTGGAGCTTTAGTTATATTCTTACGTGTCTCCGGGATAGGATTTTATTTATTTGCTTACATGTCTCAGGGATTGGGCTTTATTTAATTCCATACATATCTCAGGGATCACGGTTTGTTCATTTATTTGCTTACATTTCTCACGGATCAGTGCATTGTTTATTTATTTCTTTTCATGTCTCAGGGATTGGGCTTTATTTATTTGCTTACATGTCTCAGGGCTCGGCACTTTGTTTATTTATTGGCCTAATTGTCTCAAGAATCTACACTTTGTTTGTTTTCTTGCTTACATGTCACATGGATCAGGGCTTTATTTATTTGCTTTCATGTCTCAGAGTTGTGACTTTCTTTTTTATTTCCTTTCATTTCTCAGTGATCAGAACTTTCTTTATTTATTTGCTTACTTGTCTCATGGACCATGACTTTATTTATTTGCTTACATGTCTGAGGGATCAGGGCTTTATTTATTTGCTTACATGTTTCATGGAGAGATGCGTTGTTTATTTATCTACTTAGATGTCTCATGGATCACGGCTATATTTTTTTGCTTACATATCTCCTGGATTCAGACTTTATTTATTTGCTTATATATCTCAGCTATTGGGGATTTGTTTATTTATTTGCTTATATGTCTCAGAGATTGGGGCTTTATTAATTAATTTGCTTACATGTCTCATTCATCAAGTCTTTATTTATTTGCTTACATGTATAAGGTATCAGGGCTTTGTTTATTTATTTGCTTACATGTCTCAGAGATCAGGGTTTTTGTTTATTTATTTGCTTACATGTCTCAGGGATCATGGTTTTATTTTATTTTTTTCATGTCTCTTTGATTGGGGCTTTTCTTATCTGTTTCTTTACATGTCCCATGGATTGGAGCTTTATTTCTTGCTTACATGTCTTATGATTCAGGGCTTTGCATTTTTTATTTTCTGACATATCTCATGGAACCGTGCTTTGTTTAATTATTTGTTTACATGTCTCATGGATCAAGGATTTGTTTGTTTATTTGCTTTCAAGTCTCATGGATTGGAGCTTTAGCGATTTTCTTACATTTCTCCTGTATCAGGGCTTTGTTTATTTATTTGCTTACATGTCTCATGGCTCAGGGCATTGTTTATTAATTTAATTACATGTCTAATGGATCGGGACATTATTTATTTGCTTACATGTCTCCGGGCTAGGGCTTTGGTTATTTATTTGCTTACATGTCTCAGGATCGGGCTTTTTTTTGCTTTCATGTCTCAGGGATTGTGGCTTTTCTTAATTATTTCTATCATATCTCATTGGTTGGGGCATTATTTATTAACCTACATCTCTCAGTCTCAGGGCTTTGTTTGTTAATTTGCTTACATGTCTCATGGATTATGGCTTGCTTTATTTATTTGCTTACAGGTCTCAGGCATTGGGCTTTATTTATTTCTACATATCTTACGTAATCAGGGCTTTGTTTATTTATTTGCTTGCACGCCTCATGGATTAGAGCTTTATTTATTTGCTTACATGTCTCAGGGATAGGGGCTTTATTCATTTGCTTACATATCTCAGGGCTCGGCACGTTGTTTATTTATTCGAATAAATGCCTCAGGGATCATTGCTTTTTTTTTTTTTTGCTTACATGTCACATGGATCGGGGCTTTATTTATTTATTTGCATTCATGTCTCAGGGTCGTGACTTTCTTTTTTATTTCCTTGCATTTCTCAGTGATCATGGCTTTCTTTATATACTAACTTACATGCCTCAATGATCAGGTCTTTATTTATTTGCTAACATGTCTCAAGGATCAGTGCTTTCTTTATTTGTTTCCTTACATGCCTCATGGATCAGGGCTTTGTATATTTATTTGCTTTCTTGTCTCATTTATCAGGTCCTTGTTTATTTATTTGCTTCGTGTATCATGGATTTAGTGCTATTTATTTGCTTACATGTCTCATGGATAGGGGTATGGTTTATTTATTTGCTTACATGTTTCAGTTTCGGCTTTTCTGGGATGGGGATTTGTTTATTAATTTGCTTTCATGTCTCATGAATCGCGGCTTCATTTCTTTGCTTACATATCTCCTGAATTTGGACTTTATTTATACGCTTACATATCTCAGGGATAGGGTTATTTTTTATTTATTTGCTTACATGTATCAGGGATTAGGAATTTGTTTATTTATTTGTTTACACGTCTCATTGATGGATGCTTTATTTATTTGCTTACATATCTCATGTATCAGGCCTTTGATTATTTATTTGCTTACATGTCTCAGGGATTGAACTTTATTTATTTGCTTACATGTCTCATGGGACGAGGCTTTATTTATTTGCTTATATGTCTGAGAGATCAGGGTTTTGTTAATTTATTTGCTTACATATCTCAGGGACTGGAGCTTTATTTATTTGTTTACATGTGTCAGGGTCCAGTGCATTGCTAATTTTCTTACATGTCTCATGGATCAGTGCTTTGTTTATTTATTTTCTTACTTGTCTCATGGATTGGAGCTTTATTTATTTTATTTCATGTCTCAGGGATCAGGGCGTTCTTTATTTATTTTCTTACATGTCTTGTGGTTTGGGGCATTATTCATTTACTTACATGTCTTAGGGATCCTGGCTTTGTTTATTTATTTGCTTACATGTCTAAGGTATTGCGGCTTCTCTTATTCATTGCCTTACATATCTCATTGATCGAGGCATTATTTATTAACTTGCATCTCAGTCTTGGGATTTGTTTATTAATTTGCTTACATGTCTGAGGGATCAGGGCTTTTTATTCATTTACTTAATTGTCTCAGTGTCACGGCTTTATTTATTTACTGATGTGTCAGGGATCAGGGCTTTGTTTATTTATTTTTACATGTCCCATGGAGGAGGGCTTTGTTTACCTATTTGCTTACATGTCTCATGGATTAGAGCTTTATTTATTTGCTTACATATCTTAGGGATCGACTTTATTTATTTGTGTACACATCTCAGGGCTAGGCTTTTGTTCTTTATTAGCCTACATGCCTCAGGATCAAGGCTTTGCATGATTTTCTCCTTACATGTCACATGGATTGGGCTTTATTTATTTGCTTTCATGTCTCACGGTCACGACTTCCTTTATTTATTTTCTTACAAGTCTCAGGATCACAGTTTATTTATTTGCTTACATATCTCAATGATCAGTGCTTTGTTTGTTTATTTCTGTAGATGCCTCATGGATCAGGGCTTTGTGTATTTGTTTGCGTATGTCTCATGGAGCAGCGTTGTTTATTTATTTCCTTACGTGTCTCATGGATTAGAGCTTTATTTTTATTAATTTTTTTTATTGTAGTTGTTTAACCAGGAGTAGCACACTAAGCTGAAAGCTTTTTTACAGGAGCAACCTGGGAGCACAGGGAGGTTAAATGACTTGTTCAGGGTCACACAGTATGCAAGTGGAAGCTGTAGGATTCAAACCTAGGTCTGGTTTGCTGGATGTCACCAGAGTTGCAGCTCAGAGCCTTAAACCACTACACGATACTGCCTCAATTATTTGCTTACAAGTCTCAGGGATCGGGTCTTTATTTATTTATTTACATATCTCAGTGCTCGGCACTTTGTTTATTTATTGGCCTAAATGTCTCAAGAATAAAGACTTTGTTTGTTTTTTTTGCTTACATGCACATGAATCTTGGCTTTATTTATTTGCTTTCCTGTCTCAGGGTCATGACTTTCTTTTTTATTTCCTTACATTTCTCAATGATCAGGGCATTCTTTCTTTACTTGCTTATATGTCTCAATGATCAGGGCTTTGTTTATTTGCTTACACGTTGCAAGGATCAATGCTTTCTTTCTTTATTTTCTTTCATGCCTCATGGATCAGGGCTTTGTATATTTATTTGCTTACATGTCTCAGGGATCAGGGCTTTGTTTATTTATTTCCTTATATGTCTCATTAATCTCGGCTTCATTTCTTTGCTTACATATCTCCTGGATTTGTACTTTATTTATACACTTACATATCTCAAGTATTAGGGCTTTTTTATTTATTTGCTTACATGTCTCATTGTTGAGGATTTATTTATTTGCTTACATGTCTCATGGGACAAGGCTTTATTTATTTCCTTATATGTCTGAGAGATCAGGGTTTTGTTCATTTATTTGCTTACATTTCTCAGGGATGGAGGCTTTTCTTATCTGTTTCCTTACATGTCCCATGGATCAGGGCTCTATTTATTTGCTTACATGTCTCAGGGATTGGGGCTTTCTTTATTTTCTTGCTTACATGTCTCAGTGATCAGGGCTTTATTTATTTGCTTACACGTCACAAGGATCAGTGCTTTTTTTCTTTATTTTCTTTCATGCCTCATGGATCAGGGCTTTGTATATATTTATTTGTGTACATTTCTCAGGGATCTGGACTTTGTTTATTTATTTACTGTATTTGCTTACATGTCTAAGGATCTGGGCTTTTCTAATTTGCTTTCATGTCTCAGTGATCATGGCTTTTCTTATTTATTTCCTTACATATCTCATTGATCAGGGCACTGTTTATTAACTTACATCTCTCAGTCTCGGGGCTTTGTTTATTAATTTGCTTACATGTCTCAGGGATCAGGGCTTGCTTTATTTATTTGCTTACATGTCTCTGGGATCAGGGATTTGTTTATTTATTTGCTTTCATGTCTCAGAGATTATGGGTTTGTTTATTTATTTCCTTACATGTCTCATGAAGCATGGCTTTATTTTTATTTGCTTACATATCTCCTGAATTTGACTTTATTTATATGCTTACATATCTCAGGGATAGGTTTATTTTTTAATTATTTTTTCATGTCTCAGGGATCAGGACTTTGTTTATTTATTTGTTTACATGTCTCATTGATTGAGGCTTTATTATTTGCTTACATGTCTCATGTATCAGGCCCTTGAATATATAATTGCTTACATGTCTCAGGGATTGAACTTTATTTATTTGCTTACATGTGTCATGGGACGAGGCTTTGTTTTCTTGCTTATATGTCTGAGAGATCGGGTTTTGTTTATTTATTTGCTTACATATCTTGGGGACTGGAGCTTTATTTATTTGTTTACATGTTTCAGGTTTCAGGGCTTTGTTTATTTTCTTACATGTCTCATGGATCAGCGCTTTATTTATTTTCTTACATGTCTCATGGATCAACGCTTTGTTTATTTATTTGCTTACATGTCTCATGGATCGGGGCTTTGTTTTTTTAATTTGCTTTCAAGTCTCATGGATTGGAGTTTTAGTTATTTTGTTTCATGTCTCAGGGATCAGAGCTTTGTTTATTTATTTTCACGCTCGTGGGTTGGGGCATTATTCATTTACTTACATGTCTCAGGATCCTGGCTTTGTTTATTTAGTTGCACACATGTCTCAGGTATTGTGGCTTTCTTATTCATTGCTTTACATATCTCATTGATCGAGGCATTATTTATTGACTTGCATCTCTCAGTCTCATGGATTTGTTTATTAATTTGCTTACATGTCTGAGGGATCAGGGCTTTTTTTATTTATTTGCTTAATTATCTCAGTTATCATGGCTTTATTTATTTGCTTACATGTCTCAGGGATCAGGGCTTTATTTACTTCCTTTCATGTGTCAGGATCAGGGCTTTGTTTATTTATTTTCTACATGTCCCATGGAGGAGGGCTTTGTTTACCTATTTGCTTACATGTCCATGGATTAAAGCTTTATTTATTTGCTTACATATCTTAGGATTGTGACTTTATTTATTTGTTTACATGTCTCAGGGCTCAGCGTTTTGTTTCTTTATTGGCCTACATGCCTCAGGATCTAGGCTTTGCATGTTTTTTTCCTTACATGTCACATGGATTGGGGCTTTATCTATTTGCTTTCATGTCTCAATGTTGTGACTTCCTTTATTTATTTTTTTACAAGTCTCAGGGATCAGGGACTATTTATTTGCTTACATATCTCAATGATCAGTGCTTTATTCATTTCTGTACATCCCTCATGGATTAAGGCTTTGTATATTTGTTTGCATACATGTCTCATGAAGTAGCGCTTTGTTTATTTCCTTACATGTCTCATGTATTAGAGCGTTATTTATTTGCTTACAAGTCTCAGGGATAGGGGCTTTATTTATTTACTTTCATGTCTTAGTGCTCGGCACTTTATTTATTGGACTAAATGTCTCAAGAATCAATGCTTTGTTCATTTTTCCTTACATGCACATGTATCGGGTTATATTTTTGCTTTCCTGTCTCAGGGTCATGACTTTTTTATTTCCTTACATTTCAGTGATCAGGCATTCTTTATTTACTTGCTTACATGTCTCATTGATCATGGCTTTATTTATTTGCTTACACATTGCAAGGATCAGTGCTTTTATTTCTTTCCATGCTTCATGGATCAGGGCTTTGTATATTTATTTTGCTTACACGCCAGGGATCAGAGCTTTGTTTATTTATTTGCTTACAAGTCTCAGGATCGGCTTTTTATTTGCTTTCATGTCTCAGGTATTGAGGCTTATCTTATTTATTTCCAATATATCTCATTGGTCGGCATGATTATTTATTAATGTACATCTCTCAGTCTCAGGGTTTTGTTTATTAATATGCTTACATGTCACAGGGATCAGGACTTTGTTTATTTATTTCCTTAAATGTCTCAGTTACTGGGGCATTATTTATTTGCTTACATGTCTAAGGGATCAGGGTTTATTTATTTCCTTATATATCTCAGGGATCAGGGCTTTGTTTATTTATTTGCTTAAATGTCTCAATTACCAGGGTATTATTTATTTGCTTACATGCCTCAGGGATCTGGGTGTAATTATTTCCTTATGTATCTCATGGAGCAGCGCATTGTTTATTTATTTCCTTACATGTCTCATAGATTAGAACTTTATTTATTTGCTTACATGTCTCAGGGATCGGGGCTTTATTTATTTGCTTACATGTCTCAGGGCTCGGCACTTTGTTCATTTATTGGCCTAAATGTCTCAAGAATCAATGCTTTGTTTGTTTTTTTGCTTACATGTCACATGGATCCGGGCTTTATATTTGCTTTCATGTCTCTGAGTCTTGACTTCTTATTTATTTCCTTACATTTCAGTGACCAGGGCTTCCTTTATTCATTTGCTTATTTGTCTCATGGACCAAGGCTTTATTTATTTGCTTACGTTTCATGGAGAAATGCTTTGTTTATTTATTTGCTTACATGTCTCAGGATTGGGGCCTTTCTAATTTGCTTTCATGTCTCAGGGATTGTGGCTTTTCTTATTTATTTCCTTGCATATCTCATTGATCGGGCACTATTTATTAACTTACATCTCTCAGTCTCTGGGCTTTGTTTATTAATTTGCTTACATGTCTCAGAGATCAGGTCTTGCTTTTTTTATTTGCTTACATGTATCTTGGATTATAGACTTGTTTATTTATTTGCTTTCATGTCTCAGAGACTGTGGGTTTGTTTATTTATTTCCTTACATTTCTCATGAATCGCGGCTTTATTTCTTTGCTTGCATATCTCCTGGATTTTTGTTTTATTTATATGCTTACATATCTCAGGGAATAGGGCATTTTTTATTTATTTGCTTACATGTCTCATGGATCAAGGCTTTATTTATTTGCTTATATGCCAGAGAGATCATGGTTTTGTTAATTTATTTGCTTACATATCTCTGGGATTGGTGCTCTTCTTATCTATTTCCTTACATGTCCCATGGATCAGGGCTTTATTTATTTACTTACATGTCTCAAGGTTCTAGGCTTTATTTATTTATTTTTTTTTTTTTTTTGAAATTTAAGTTTATTAACTTTTACAGAATAAAACACCACCATTTACAAGGCTTTATTTATTTAAATTCTGACATGTCTCATGAATATGCGCTTTGTTTATTTATTTGTTTATGTGTCTCATGGATCTGTGATTTGTTTATTTATTTGCTTTAAAGTCTCATGGATTGGAGCTTTAGTTATATTCTTACGTGTCTCCGGGATAGGATTTTATTTATTTGCTTACATGTCTCAGGGATTGGGCTTTATTTAATTCCATACATATCTCAGGGATCACGGTTTGTTCATTTATTTGCTTACATTTCTCACGGATCAGTGCATTGTTTATTTATTTCTTTTCATGTCTCAGGATTGGCTTATTTATTTGCTTACATGTCTCAGGGCTCGGCACTTTGTTTATTTATTGGCCTAATTGTCTCAAGAATCTACACTTTGTTTGTTTTCTTGCTTACATGTCACATGGATCGGGGCTTTATTTATTTGCTTTCATGTCTCAGAGTTGTGACTTTCTTTTTTATTTCCTTACATTTCTCAGTGATCAGAACTTTCTTTATTTATTTGCTTACTTGTCTCATGGACCATGACTTTATTTATTTGCTTACATGTCTGAGGGATCAGGGCTTTATTTATTTGCTTACATGTTTCATGGAGAGATGCGTTGTTTATTTATTTCCTTAGATGTCTCATGGATCACAGCTATTTTTTTTTGCTTACATATCTCCTGGATTCAGACTTTATTTATTTGCTTATATATCTCAGCTATTGGGGATTTGTTTATTTATTTGCTTATATGTCTCAGAGATTGGGGCTTTATTAATTAATTGCTTACATGTCTCATTCATCAAGTCTTTATTTATTTGCTTACATGTATAAGGTATCAGGCTTTGTTTATTTATTTGCTTACATGTCTCAGAGATCAGGGTTTTTGTTTATTTATTTGCTTACATGTCTCAGGGATCATGGTTTTATTTTATTTTTTTCATGTCTCTTTGATTGGGGCTTTTCTTATCTGTTTCTTTACATGTCCCATGGATTGGAGCTTTATTTCTTGCTTACATGTCTTATGATTCAGGGCTTTGCATTTTTTATTTTCTGACATATCTCATGGAACCGTGCTTTGTTTAATTATTTGTTTACATGTCTCATGGATCAGGGCTTTGTTTGTTTATTTGCTTTCAAGTCTCATGGATTGGAGCTTTAGCGATTTTCTTACATTTCTCCTGTATCAGGGCTTTGTTTATTTATTTGCTTACATGTCTCATGGCTCAGTGCATTGTTTATTAATTTAATTACATGTCTAATGGATCGGGACATTATTTAGTTGCTTATATGTCTCGGGGATCATGGCTTTTCTTAATTATTTCCTTACATATCTCATTGATTGGGGCATTATTTATTAACCTACATCAATCAATCTCAGGGCTTTGTTTGTTAATTTGCTTACATGTCTCAGAGATCATGGCTTGCTTTATTTATTTGCTTACATGTCTCAGGCATTGGGCTTTATTTGTTTCCATACATGTCTTAGGTATCAGGGCTTTGTTTGTTTATTTGCTTGCATGTCTCATGGATCAGTGCATTGTTTATTCCTTACATGTCTCATGGATTAGAGCTTTATTTATTTCCTGACATGTCTCAGGGATCAGGGCTTTATTTATTTGCTTACATGTCTCAGGGCTCGGGACTTTATTTATATGTATTCATGTGTCAGGGCCGTGCCTTTCTTTTTTAATTCCTTACATATCTCAGTGATCAGGGCTTTCTTTTTATACTAGCTTTCATGTCTCAATGATCAGGTCTTTTTTTATTTGCTAACATGTCTCAAGGATTAGTGCTTTCTTTCTTTATTTCCTTACATGCCTCATGGATCAGGGCTTTGTACATTTATTTGCTTTCTGGTCTCATTTATCAGGGTCTTGTTTATTTATTTGCTTACATGTATTATGGATTTAGGGCTTTACTTATTTGCATGCAAGACTCATGGATCAGGGCTTTATTTATTTGCTAACATGTCTCAGGGTTTATAGCATTGTTTATTTAATTTTGTACATGTCTGATGGATCAGCGCTTTGTTTATTTATTTGCTTCCAAGTCTCATGAATTGGAGCTTTAGTTTTTTTCTTATATGTCTCAGGGTTTGGGGCTTTCTTTATTCTTTTGCTTGCATGTCTCATGTATCGGGGCTTTATTTATTTGCTTCATTGTTCATGGATCAGGGCTTTTTTTTTGCTTACATTGCTTACATGTCTCAGGGATCTGTGCTTTGTTTATTTGCTTTCATGTCTCACATATTGGTTCTTTGTTTATTTATTTCCTTACATGTCTCAGGGTTGGGCTTTAGTTTTTTTTATTTCCTTACATTTCTCAGTGGTCAGGGCTTTCTTTATTTATTTGCTTACATGTCTCATTAAATGAGGCTTTATTTATTTGTTTACATGTCTCTGGGATTGGAGTATGTTTGTTTATTTGCTTTCATGTCTCAGAGATTGAGGGTTTGTTTATTTATTTCCTAACATGTCTCATGAAGCACGGCTTTATTTCTTTGCTCACATATCTTCTGGATTTGTTCTTTATTTATATGCTTACATATCTCAGGTATTAGGGCCTTTTTATTTATTTGCTTACATGAGTCATCGATCAAGGCTTTATTTATTTGCTTACATTTCTCAGGTATCATGTCTTTTATTATTTATTTGCTTACATGTCTCATGGGACAAGGTATTATTATTTTCTTATATGTCTGAGAGATCAGGGTTTTGTATATTTATTTGCTTACATATCTCAGGGATTAGAGCTTTTTTATTTGTTTGCTTACATGTCTCATGGGTCGAGGCTTTATTTATTTGCTTACATTTCTCAGGTATCATGTCTTTTATTATTTATTTGCTTACATGTTTCATGGGACAAGGCATTATTATTTTCTTATATTTCTGAGAGATCAGGGTTTTATATATTTATTTGCTTACATATCTCAGGGATTGAGGCTTTTCTTATCTATTTCCATCCATGTCCCATGGATTGGGGCTTTATTTATTTACTTACAAGTCTCTAGGTTCTAGGCTTTCTTTAGTTATTTTCTGACATGTATCATTGATTGTGGCTTTGTTTATTTATTTGCTTTAAAGTCTCATGGGTTGTTTATTTATTTATTTTATTTATTTATTGGAACATCAGTTTAGCAACCTTTGAGCCAGAGGCTCATTTACAAAGGTACCTCATCACAGTGAGGACAAAACAGTGCAGGAAAACAAACAACCAAGCAGACAAAACATCTGATAACAATTAGGAAGCAGCCAGAAAATGCAGGCTTTTGTCAAACACAGTATACAAACATGCTTACATGTGCACTTTACAGAGTAGACAATATACAGTAGTTACATGGAGATTGATTCAGTGGGAAGAATAAAGGTAAGACTGGGTGGGAGGTATCAGAAGAGGAGTGTGGGGAAGATAGTAGCAAGTAAAGGTAGAGCTGGACAGAAGGTCAGAGAGCGGCTCAGTGAGCCTTGTCTGGGAAGATAGGAGTAGGCTTAGAGGCAGGTACAGCTGCGTGTTGAGAGCAGGTAATTTCTAAGACTAGTTTTGAAATGCGATAACGAGGCAGCATCAGTTACTCCGGCAGGGAGGGCGTATACCAACTGGGCGGGCTCTGTAGGTAAGCCTCGATCTGGCGAGTTTCTCGCCTCTTGGTATAAGCAGTGCAGTTTTGCGGGATATGCTGGTATGCACTGTAGGGTTAACACGGTGGATAGTGGTTGACAGACCCGGTGGGGATAGCTCAAGGAGAGATTTTTTTGTTAGGAGGCAGGTTTGGTATTTGAAGCGCTCATCTAGGTTGAGTAGATTAGCCATGGTGTAAAGATGGCAAGTGTGGGTCAGACTAGGAGCCCCAGTTATGAGCCTGCAGGCCTTGTTTAAGGTGAGGTAGATCTTGTTCAGGGCAGTCTGGTCTGCTGCACCATACACAGGTAGGCCATAGTCTACCAGAGATAGAACAGAGGATGTGACTGCAAGTCGGAGGGCATCCGGGGGGAGGCAGTTTTTGTGATGATAGAGGATACCCAGCCGAGAGTTAGAGGCTGAGGCAAGGGCAGAGATGTGGGCATGAAAAGAGAGGGCAGGGTCAAAGGTTATACCTAGGTATTTATAAGAGTGAACTAGCTCAATAGAGAGTTTAGAGGTGGAGTGGACTGCGAGAGGATAGTTACTGGATTTATTTTGGGGATGGGCAAAGAGCATGGTTTTGGTTTTCTTTAGATTAATTATGAGCCTGTGCTCAGTAAACCAGGCTTCTGCGTCATTGTAGGATTCCTGCAGAGAATCCTGAAGTGAGATGGGATTACTGTCGGAGGCAAAGAGTACAGCATCATCTGCGTAAAGAAGGATTTTTCCAGTGAATACACTGGGCAGGGAGTTGAGAAAAAGGGAAAAGAGCAAGGGCCCAAGAATAGAGCCCTGAGGGACTCTGGAGCGGATAGGGCAGGTGCTGGAAAGTTTCCCATTGATTTTCACACATTGTGAGCGGGCCGACAAGTAGCTGGAGCACCAGAAAACAGGCCCAGTGTCAAAGCCTAAGTGACTAAGGGTAGCTAGCAGGAGGGGGGGTGGGAGACAGTATCAAAGGCTTTTCATAAGTCAATGAACACTGCACCTGCTAGGGAGCCAGAGTCCAGTGAGGTATGTAGAAAGTTAGAGAACTCCAGGAGGGCAGTATTGGTGCTGTGGCCTGCTCTGAAACCATGTTGTTCTGGGCAGAGGATGCTATATTTATTGAGGTACTCAGAGATTTGGGTGGCTACAATTTTTTCTAAGGCCTTAGAGAGAGGAGAGAGGATTGAGATAGGTTGATAATTGCTAGGGAGGGTCCTATCACCACCCTTGTGTATTGGGGTGACAGTAGCTATCTTCCAGGCAGAGGGGAATTGCCCTAGGCAGAGGGATTTGTTAAAGAGGCTGGTGATTGGTGAGAGAACCAGATCCAGAACCTGACAGAGAAGACTGGGATCAAGGGAGTCATTGCCAATTGTGTTACTCTTTAAGGCTTTGAGTAAGTAAGGTCTGACTTCCTGGGCAGTGACTCGGCACAAGTAGAACACGGGGTGTGTGGGAGAATAGGGACAGACCTGGAGGGAGGGAGAGCAAAGAAATTATCAGGGAGCACCGGGCTAAGGTCTGTGAAAGAATTGTTGAGGTGGTTGGCAGTAAGGACAGGGTCTGAGGAGACCGAACCATTAATGTTGATAAGCGAAGGTGGAGGGGAACGCGTGCCACCATTCAGCTGCTTAATGTTGTCCCAGGAAGTCCTAGCATTCCCCCATAAGGAAGTGAGGGAGGCTTGATAGTGCTCAGCCTTCGCTTTGCGAGTGGCCCATGTACATTTGTTCTGGGCAGCAGTATAGGCCAGCCTGTCAGCTGGGTGGCCCGTTTCTGTGGCAATATGCCATAGATTGTCCCTGTGCTTAAGAAGTTGGCGCAGGGTGGGGGTTATCCATGAGGCATGCCTTACTTTGGACCGGCATGCAGTAATGGGTGCAAAAATGTCGCAAGCAGAGTTGAAGGTATGAATAAAGAAGGTAAGGGCCGTGTCAATATCCTGGGCATTTAGTATAGGGGACCAGTCTATGAGGGCTAGGAGTTGCTTAAGGCCTTTCAGTCCACCACGTCTAAGATGTCGCCGAAGGGTAGTTTGTGCTGTGGGTTTGAGCATGAAGGTTGACCAATAGAAGAGAACTGGGGAGTGGTCGCTAAGGCAGTCCGGGAGGATTTTTATATTGCGGATGCGGTTAGGGCGGTTTGTGAGGACCACATTCAGAAGTGTGCTAGAGCCCATTCTAGGATTCACTCTAGTGGGTTAGGAGACTAGTTAAGTTAGGTCGATGGCTGTAAAGGCGTCACGGGAGGAAGTGGATGAAGGGCTAAGCCAATTGATGTTCAAGTCCCCCACAAGGATTTGGTCGGAGGAGTGGGGTAGGGAGGTAAGATAATCGATTAGTGGGCCTAGTGCTTGTGCTTGATTCTTTGGAGGTATGTATGCTGTAGTCAGGTAGATGGGACCCCTAGAAAGATCAGGAGATAATTTTAAGGTTAGGGCCTGAGCTCTGAAGTCAAGGACCGGGGCTGGGAGGGCTAGTCCAACGAGAGGGTCTTTGACATAAATGGCACAGCCCCCACCTCGCCTACCAACATGGTCCTCCCGATAGAGGGAGTAGCCGGGGAGCGAGACCAGGGAGTCAGGAGTAGAGTCTGAGAGCCAAGTTTCAACTATTGAGATAATGTCAGGTTTATGAACTGCAACCCAGCAACTGAGAGAGTCGAATTTTTTAAGGAGGCTACATATGTTCATGGAAGCAATAAGAAGCCCGGTGGATTCCTTTGAGGAGCCTTTGCAAGCTGGACTGGGATTGGGATGTATGTTACCAGTCAGGAGCAGAAGGAGGAGAGCTGCTCTGGACAGAGGGTGGCAGAAGGAGAGTTTTCGCCGGGAGCGATAGGAAGAGAAGGGGGGTATCATAGCACAGGGGGTGGGTAGGGCAGCACAGGCTGAGAAGGCTTGAGTTATAAGATGACCGAGGGAATGAAGGGGGGAGGAAAGGTAGTGTCTAGATGGGGGGTGGGGTTGAGAGGATCATATGGGGTGAGTAAAGGAGGAGGGAGGGGGAAGGGCATTGGAGCTTTAGTTATATTCTTACATGTCTCAGAGATCAGGGGTTTGTTTATTTATTTGCTTACATGCCACAGGATCTGGGCTTTTTTATTTGTTGTCATGTCTTCTCAGGTATCATGGCTTTTCTTATTATTTTCCTTACATATCTCATTGATCGGGGCATTAATTATTCACTTACATCTCTCAGTCTCAGGGCTTTGTTTATTAATTTGCTTACATGTCACAGGGATCAGGGCTTTGTTTATTTATTTGCTTAAATGTCTCAGTTACTGGGGCATTGTTTATTTGCTTACATGTTTCAGGGATCAGGGCGTTATTTATTTCCTTATATATCTCAGTGATCAGGGCTTTGTTTATTTATTTCTTACATGTCACATGGATGAGGGTTTTGTTCATTTATTTGCTTACATGTCTCATGGATTAAAGTTTCATTTATTTGCTTACATGTCTCAGGAATCGGGGCTCTTTTTGTTTGCTTACATGGCTCAGTGCTCAGTGCTTTGTTTATTTATTCTCCTAAATGTCTCAAGAATCAACGCTTTGTTTGTTTTTTTGCTTACATGTCACATGGATCGGGGCTATATTTATTTGCTTTCCTGTCTCAGGGTCGTGACTTTCTTTTTTTATTTCCTGACATTTCCCAGTGATCAGGGCTTTCTTTATTTACTTGTTTACATGTCTCAATGATCAGGACTTTATTTATTTGTTTACACGTCTCAAGGATCAGTGCTTTCATTGTTTATTTCCTTACATGCCTCATGGATTAGGGCTTTGTATATTTATTTGCTTTCTTGTCTCATTTACCATGGCCTTGTTTAATTTTTTGCTTACATGTATCATGGATTTAGTGCTTTATTTATTTGCTTACATGTCTCATGGATTGGGCATTGTTTATTTATTTGCTTACATGTCTCAGGGATAAGGGCTTTGTTTATTTGCTTACATGTCTCATTATCGGGGATTTTCTAATTTGCTTTCATGTCTCATTGATCATGGCTTTTCTTATTTATTTCCTTACATATCTCATTGATCGGGGCGCTATTTATTAACTTACATCTCTCAGTCTCGGGGCTTTGTTTATTAATTTGCTTACATGTTTCAGGGATCAGGGCTTGCTTTATTTATTTGCTTACATGTCTCTGGGATCAGGGATTTGTTTATTTATTTGCTTTCATGTCTCAGAGATTGTGGGTTTGTTTATTTATTTCCTTACATGTCTCATGAATCGCAACTTATTTCTTTTCTTAATATATCTCCTGAATTTGGACTTTATTTATACGCTTATATATCTCAGGGATAGGGTTATTTTTTATTTATTTGCTTATATGTCTCAGGCATCAACACTTTATTTTTTGTTTACATGTCTCATTGATTGAGGCTTTATTTATTTGCTTACAGGTCTCATGTATCAGGCCTTTGATTATTTATTTGCTTACATGTCTCGGATTGAACTTTATTTAGTTGCTTACATGTCTCATGGGACAAGGCTTTATCTATTAGCTTATGTGTCTGAGAGTTCAGGGTTTTGTTAATGTATTTGCTCACATATCTCAGGGACTGGAGATTTATTTATTCGTTTACATGTCTCAGGGTTCAGGGCTTTGTTTATTTTTTTACATGTCTCATGGAACTGTGCTTTGTTTAATTATTTGTTTACATGTCTCATGGATCTGGGCTTTATTTATTTATTTGCTTTCAGGTCTTATGGATTGGAGCTTTAACTATTTTCTTACATTTCTCCTGTATCAGGGCATTGTTTATTTATTTGTTTACATGTCTCATGGATCAGGGCATTGTTTATTTATTTGCTTACATGTCTCATGGGTTGGGAAATTATTTATTTGCTTAGATGTCTCAGGGATTGGGCTTTATTTATTTGCTTACATGTCTCAGGGCTCTGCATTTTGTTTATTTGTTGGCCTAAATGTCTCAAGAATCAACACTTTCTTTTCTTGCTTACATGTCACATGGATTGGGGCTTTATTTATTTGCTTTCATGTCTCGGAGTCGTGACTTTCTTTTTTATTTCCTACATTTCTCAGTGATCAGGGCTTTCTTTATTTATTTGCTTACTTGTCTCATGGACAAAGACTTTATTTATTTGCTTACATGTCTGAAGGATAAGGGCATTATTTCCTTACATGTTTCGCACAGAAATGCGTTGTTTATTTATTTCCTTAGATGTCTCATGGATCGCTGCTATATTTTTTTTGCTTACATATCTCCTGGTTTCAGACTTTATTTATTTGCTTACATATCTCAGGGATTGGGGATTTGTTTATTTATTTGCTTATATGTCTCAGAGATTGGGGCTTTATTAATTAATTTGCTTACATGTCTCATTCATCAAGTCTTTATTTGCTTACATTTATAAGGTATCAGGGCTTTGTTTATTTATTTGCTTACATGTTTCAGAGATCAGGGTTTTGTTTATTTATTTGCTTACATGTCTCAGGGATCATGGTTTTATTTATTTTCTTTCATGTCTCTGGGATTGGGGCTTTTCTTATCTATTTCTTTACTTGTCCCATGGATAAGAGCCTTATTTATTTGCTTACATGTCTTTGGGTTCAGGGCTTTGTATTATCTATTTTCTGACATGTTTCATGGAACCGTGCTTTGTTTAATTATTTGTTTACATGTCTCATGGATCAGGGTTTGTTTATTTATTTGCTTTCAAGTCTCATGGATGGGAGCTTTAGCGATTTTCTTACATTTCTCCTGTATCAGGACTTTGTTTATTTATTTCCTTACATGTCTCATGGCTCAGAGCATTGTTTATTAATTTAATTACATGTCTAATGGATCAGGACATTATTTATTTGCTTATATGTCTCCGGGATAGGACTTTGTTTATTTATTTGTTTACATGTCTCAGAATCAGGGCTTTTTTATTTACTTTCATGTTTCAGGGATCATGGCTTTTCTTAATTATTTCCTTACATATCTCATTGATTGAGGCATTATTTGTTAACCTACATCTCTCAGTCTCAGGGCTTTGTTTGTTAATTTGCTTACATGTCTCAGGTATCATGGCTTGCTTTATCTATTTGCTTACATGTCTCAGGCATTGGCCTTTATTATTTCCTTACATATCTTAGGGATCGGAGCTTTATTTATTTGCTTGCATGTCTCATGGATCAGTGCATTGTTTATTTATTTCCTTTCATGTCTCATGGATTAGAGCTTTATTTATTTGCTCACATCTCTCAGGGATCAGGCTTTATTTATTTGCTTACATCTCTCAGGGCTCGGCACTTTATTTATGTATTCATCTAAATGCCTCAGGGATCAAGGCTTCCTTTTTTTTTGCTTATATGTCACATGGATCGGGGCTTTATTTATTTGCATTCATCTCAGGGTCGTGACTTTCTTTTTTATTTCCTTACATTTCTCAGTGATCAGGGCTTTCTTTATATACTAGCTTACATGTCTCAATGATCAGGTGTTTATTTATTTGCTAACACATCTCAAGGATCAGTTCTTTCTTTATTTATTTCCTTACATGACTCATGGATCAGGGCTTTGTATATTTATTTGCTTTCTTGTCTCATTTATCAGCGCCTTATTTATTTAATTGCTTATATGTATCATGGATTTATGGCTTTACTTATTTGCATACAGGACTCATGGATCAGGGATTTATTTATTTGCCTATATGTCTCAGGGTTTATTGCATTGTTTATTTAATTTTGTACATGTCTGATAGATCATCGCTTTGTTTATTTATTTGCTCATATGTCTCATGGATCGTGGCTCTGTTTATTTCTTTGCTTCCAAGTCTCATGAATTTGAGCTTTAGTTTTTTTCTTATATGTCTCAGGGACTGGGGCTTTCTTTTTTCTTTTGCTTGCATGTCTCATGAATCGGAGCTTTATTTATTTGCTTCATTCTTCATGGATCAGGGCTTTATTTTTTTGCTTACAAGTCCAGGGATGTGTGCTTTGTTTATTTATTTGCTTTCATGTTTCACAGATTGGTTCTTTGTTTATTTATTTCCTTACATATCTCAGGGTCGGGCTTTATTTTTTTATTTCCTTACATTTCTCAGTGGTCAGGCCTTTCTTTTTTTATTTACTTACATGTCTCATTAACCAAGGCTTTATTTATTTGCTTACATGTCTCAGGGATCAGGGCTTGCTTTATTTATTTGTTTACATGTCTCTGGGATTGGAGATTTGTTTGTTTATTTGCTTTCATGTCTCAGAGATTGAGGGTTTGTTTATTTATTTCCTAACATGTCTCATGAAGCTTTATTTCTTTGCTCACATATCTCCTGGATTTGTACTTTATTTATACACTTACATATCTCAGTGATTAGGGCTTTGTTTATTTGTTTGCTTACATGTCTTATGGATTGAGGCTTTATTTATTTGCTTACATTTCTCAGGTATCATGTCTTTTATTATTTATTTGCTTACATGTCTCATGGGACAAGGATTTTTTATTTGCTGATATGTCTGAGAGATCAGGGTTTTGTATATTTATTTGCTTACATATCTCAGGGATTGGGGCTTTTCTTGTCTGTTTCCTTTCATGTCCCATGGATTGGGGCTTTATTTACTTACTTACAAGTCTCTAGGTTCTGGGCTTTGTTTATTTATTTTCTGACATGTCTCATGGATTGTGTATTTGTTTATTTATTTGCTTTAAAGTCTCATGGATTGGAGCTTTAGTTATATTCTTACATATCTCAGGGATCAGGGGGTTGTTTATTTATTTGCTTACATGTCACAGGATCTAGGCTTCTTTATTTGTTGTCATGTCTCAGATATCGTGGCTTTTCTTATTATTTTCCTTTCATATCTCATTGATCGGGGCATTAATTATTAACTTACATCTCTCAGTCTCAGGGCTTTGTTTATTAATTTGCTTACATGTCTCAGGGATTAGGGCTTTGTTTATTTATTTGCTTAAATGTCTTAGTTACTGGGCCGTTTATTTGCTTATATGTCTCAGGGATCGGGGCTTTATTTATTTCCTTATATATCTCAGTGATCAGGGCTTTATTTATTTCTTACATGTCACATGGATTAGGGTTTTGTTTATTTCTTTGCTTACATGTCTCATGGATTAAAGCTTTATTTATTTGCTTACATGTCTCAGGAATCGGGGCTTCTTTTATTTACTTACATGTCTCAGTTCTCGGTGCTTTGTTTATTTATTCTCTTAAATGTCTCAAGAATCAATGCTTTGTTTGTTTGTTTTTTGCTTACATGTAACATGGATTGGGGCTTTATTTATTTGCTTTAATGTCTCAGGGTCGTGACTTTCTTTTTTATTTCCTTACATTTCTCAGTGATCAGGGCTTTCTTTATTTACTTGTTTACATGTCTCAATGATCAGGGCTTTATTTATTTGCTTACATGTTGCAAGGATCAGTGCTTTCTGAGGGGAGAAGAGGGGGAGGAGTAGATCTCTATGTAAAGGAAGGGATAAAAGCAACTGAACAAAAGAGTAAACAGGGAGGAGAGGAGGCACTGTGGGTCACCTTGGAGACTGGAAAGGGCGCCACAATCCACACAGGGGTTGTGTACAGACCCCCATGTCAGGTGGAGGGTATGGACAAGGATATGATAGAAGGCATTCTTAGGATGGCAGAGAAAGGGGAGATACTGTTGATGGGAGAGCTGAATATGCCAGATCTTAACTGGAGCACATTTGCGGCAGCCACATCCAAGAGTAGGGCCACTCTTGATGCCCTAAAGGTGGCAGGCCTCAGACAGCTAGTTTCAGAACCCACTCATGAGGAGCAATCTTAGACCTCATACTCTCAAACGGGGGCAGTGAGAGGATCTCAGATCTAGAAGTGGGTTGCCATCTGTGAACAAGTGACCATCAAACAGTGTGGTTCATGTTAAACTCAGCTACAGAGTCAAGCCATACAAAAGTGAGGGTACTGGACTTTAGGAGGGCTGACTTTGGCAAGAAGGGAGAGTGCCTCAGAAAAACCCTAGCAAACAGGCTAGAAGGAGGTGTGGAGCAACAATGGGGAATCATCAAAACTGCATCACAGAGGCAACAAGCCTTTGTGTGAAGCAAATAAACAAATCAAAATGAAAGAAAAAGCCACTATGGTTCTCAAAAGAGGTGGCTGTGACAGTCAGGAAGAAAAGGATAGCATTCCGGAAGTATAAGGAAACACAGAAGGAGCAGGACAGACAGCTGTTCCAGTTAAGGCAGAAGGTAGCAGGGAGGGAAGTCAGAATAGCAAAGGCCCAAACTGAGGAAAAGATAGCCAACTTAGTTAAGATGGGGGATAAAACCTTTTATAGGTACATCAGCGAGCGTAGAAAGACAAAGGGAGGGATAGTGAGGCTGAATAGAATGAACGGTGGGTGGGCAGAGGGGGACAGTGAAAAAACAGGGATACTGAATGAATATTTCTGCTCAGTATTCACAAAAGAGGAGGAGGAAGTGCCTAATCCAATTAACAGAAGCACTCTTGATAGGGGGGTCGATCCCAGTCCTTTCACAGAAGAAAGGGTTCTACAAGAACTCCTAAAACTGAAGGTGGACAAAGCAATGGGTCCTGATGGAATTTGCCCCAGAATTCTAAAAGAATTAAGGGAGGAACTAGTGAAACCACTGGCTACTCTTTTTAATAAATCATGGGAGGACGGTGTGGTACCCGAGGACTGGAGGAAGGCAGATGTTATTGCCTTTCACAAAAGTGGGACCAAGACAGAGGCAGGAAACTACAGACCTGTCAGTCTGACCTCTGTGGTAGGGAAAGTGATGGAGTCACTTCGGAAGGAAAGAATAGCTAAGTACCTAGAGGTCAGTGGGGCACAGGACCCAAGGCAGCATGGGTTCACAGCGGGAAGGTCATGTCAGATGAATCTAATAGATTTCTTTGACTGGGTGACCAAAGTAGTAGACCAGGGAGGGTCTGTGGACATGGCCTACCTAGACTTTAGCAAGGCATTTGACACAGTCCCACACAAAAGATTAATAGTCAAATTAACCAGCCTGGGAGTGGGTCCCAGGATGGTAGCCTGGGTAAAACACTGGCTGCACAACAAGACACAGAAGGTAATTGTAAATGGAGTCCACTCTGAAGAAAGAGGGGTTACTAGTGGGGTACCGCAGGGTTCAGTATAGGGTCCAGTCCTTTTTAATGTCTTCATCAGTGACATTGCAGAGGGACTGGAAGGAAAAGTATGCCTTTTTGCAGATGACACAAAGATCTGCAACAGGGTTGATTCACAAGGAGGCATGGAAAGGATGAGAAGGGACTTGGCAAGGTTGGAGGAATGGTCAGAAGTATGGCAGCTAGGATTCAATGCAAAGAAGTGCAAAATAATACACCTGGGAAACAAGAACCCAGGGGAAGAATACACAATGGGGGGGAGGTAGTAACAACAACAAAAAAGGAAAGGGACCTGGGGGTAATCATATCAGATGACCTTAAGGTTAGCAAGCAATGTGGGAAGGCAGTAGGGAGGGCTGGGGGTATACTGGGATGTATAGGGAGAGGCATCAGCAGTAGAAAACAGGAAGTTGTTTTCCCTCTGTTCTGACAGTTGGTGAGACCCCATCTGGAGTACTGCGTCCAGTTCTGGAGACACCATCTCCGCAAGGACATAGACAGGTTAGAGGCAGTCCAGAGGAAGGCAACTAAAATGGTGCAGGGTCTGCAATAGAAGCTGTATGAGGAGAGACTAAAGGAGCTTAACATGTATACCCTTGAGGAAAGAAGGGAGAGGGGGGACATGATAGAAACTTTTAAGTACAGAAGACATATGAGGACAGATTAACGGAGCTCAATATGTATACCCTTGAGCAAAGGAGGGAGAGAGGTGATATGATCGAGACATTTAAACACCTTAGGGGCATAAACAAGGTGAAAGAGTCTAATCATGTTTAAATATAAGAAAAATAGCAGGACAAGAGGACACAGCATGAGATTAGAGGGAGGCCGATTAAGGGGAATATGAGGAATTCTTTTTCACAGAAAGGGTGGTAGATGCATGGAATAGCTTACCACAAGAAGTGGTGGCTATGAATACAGTGCAGGGCTTCAAACAGGCATGGGATAGGCATAAGGGAGCAATACAAATGACTATGAATAGATAGGTCACTGACAGAGCAAAGGCCGATGGCACATTTATAAGGTAGAAAAAGAAATGGGCAGACTGGATGGGCCTTGCGGTCCTTATCTGCCGTCAACTTCTATGTTTCTATGTTTCTAAGTGAAATCAACAAAGTCCAAGAGGGTAGCATCTTTCAGAAAAAGAGACGTGTAAGAACAAGTGACACAATTTAAAGATAGAAGGGGGGCAGTTCAGGGGCAATGTGAGGAAGTATTATTTCACAGAGATGGTAGTGGATGCATGGAACAGCCTTCCTGAGGAGGTTGTGGGGTCTAAAACTGTGGGAGAATTCAAGAATGCAAGGGACAGACATAAGGCAATTCTTGTGGAGGGTAGGATCTGCGCCCTATCCTGTAGGTAGGGAAATGGGTAGACTAGATGGGCCAAGCGGTGCTTATCTGCCGTCAAAGTCTATGTTTCTATGTTTCTATGTTTCTTTCTTTATTTTCTTTCATGCTTCATGGATCAGGGCTTTGTATATTTATTTGCTTACATGTCTCAGGAATCAGGGCCTGCTTTATTTATTTTCTTACATGTCTCTGGGATCAGAGATTTGTTTATTTATTTCCTTTTATGTCTCAGAAATTGTGGGTTTGTTTATTTCCTTATATGTCTCATCAATCACAGCTTTATTTCTTTGCTTTCATATCTTCTGGATTTGTACTTTATTTGTACACTTACATATCTCAGGTATTAGGGCTTTTTTTTATTTATTTACTTACATGTCTCATGGATCGAGGCTTTATTTATTTACTTACATGTCTCAAGGGACAAGGCTTTACTTATTTGCTTACATGTCTCATGCGACAAGGCTTTATTTATTTGCTTATATGTCTGAGAGATCAGGGTTTTGTTTATTTATTTACTTGCATTTCTCTGGGATGGAGGCTTTTCTTATCTATTTCCTTACATGTTCCATGGATCAAGGGTCTATTTATTTGCTTACATGTCTCATGGATTGGGGCTTTATTTATTTACTTACATGTCTCAGTGCTCGGCGCTTTGTTTATTTATTGGCCTAAATGTCTCAAGAACCAAGGCTTTGTTTGTTTTTTTGCTTACATGCACATGGATCGGGACTTTATTTATTTGCTTTCCTGTTTCGTGGTCATGACTTTATTTTTTATTTCCTTACATTTCTCAGTGATCAGGGTATTCTTTATTTACTTGCTTACATGTCTCAGTGATCAGGGCTTTATTTATTTGCTTACATGTCACAAAGATCAGTGCTTTCTTTCTTTATTTTCTTTCATGCCTCATGGATCAGGGCTTTGTATATTTATTTGCTTACATGTCTCAGGGATCAGGGCTTTGTTTATTTATTTGCTTACATGTCTAAGGATCGGGGCTTTTCTAATTTGCTTTCATGTCTCAGGGATCGTGGTTTTTCTTATTTATTTCCTTACATATCTCATTGATCGGTTCGCTATTTATTAATTTACAGCTCTCGGTCTCGGCTTTGTTTATTAATTTGCTTACATATCTCAGGTGTCAGGGTTTGCTTTATTTATTTGCTTACATGTCTCTGGGAATGTGGTTTTGTTTATTTATTTGCTTTTATGTCTCAGAGATTGTAGGCTTGTTTATTTATTTCCTTACATGTCTCATGAATTTTGACTTTATTTATACGCTTACATATCTCAGGGATAGGGTTATTTTTTAATTATTTGCTTACATGTCTCAGGATCAGGACTTTGTTTATGTATTTGTTTACATGTCTCATTGTCGAGACTTTATTTATTTGCTTACATGTCTCATGTATCAGGCCTTTCATTGTTTATTTGCTTACATGTCTCATGGATTGAACTTTATTTATTGCTAACATGTGTCATGGGACGAGGCTTTATTTATTTGCTTATCTGTCTGAGAGATCAGGGTTTTGTTAATTTATTTGCTTATATATCTCTGGGACTGGAGCTTTATTTATTTGTTTACATGTCTCATGGTTCAGGGCTTTGTTTATTTTCTTACATGTCTCATGGATCAGCAGTTTGTTTATTTATTTATTTTATTTATTTATTTGCTTTTGGTAACCGGGTGAGTGCACTAGGCATAGAAATGCCTATTTTCAGGCACGACCCGGGAGAGAGACAATGTAAAATACAGAAGCACATACATGTGACGCAGCACATGGGATAGGTATAGAAAAAACAACATAACACTAAACAATTGATTCAGAAAGTAAATCATCTTGAAAAGGTGGAGACAAATCAGTATGAAGCAAGCAAGAGTAACATTTAGATCAAAGTACATAAATGTAATATTGAAACAGCACAAACAAAGTACACAAGTTTACTAGTGATGCAGCTACAGTACAGGATGTACAGGTAAATGCACTTCAAACACTGTGAGAGAAACAGGCATTGCAAGTGAATGGCATACATAAAATAAAACAATACAGAACAATTTAAGTGCCAGGTTGTGGTTGATGAAGAATGAGGAGAAAAGGGTTGGAAAAAGGAGGGAGTGAAAGGAACATGAAAGGAGTGAGTATAAGAGAGGTGGGAAGGAGATGTCAGAGGAGTGGATTAACTTGGAAGAGGGCAGAGAGAGGATGATCTAAGGTGGATTGAAGCAGGTGCAGGGGCTGGTAGCCCGCAGATGCTCACGGTGCATTTTCTTGAAACTGGCATGGGAGGACACTTGACGAATTGTGTAGGGTAGGGAGTTCCAGTATTTTGGAGCCATGTAGGAGAACGCACGTGTACCCATGCTAGTTCTGCATCTAGGGATGTGAAGAGGTGCTTGGTCTGTGGATCACAGTCCATAGGAGGGAGGTTGAGAGTACAGCAGGGAGGCAAGGGACAGGGGGAGGCCTGATCTGGCGATGCAGTCAATTTGAGCGCCAGAAGACTGGAGACAGTGGGTAGCGGGGCCAGGCCAGTTAAGGTCAGCATAGAGCTGGCAATGGTGTTTGTAACAGGGGGATGCAGAGGCATAGCGACAGATGCTATTATAAGTGGTGTCTCATTTATGGAGGGAGGGTTTGGAGGCTGATTGGAAAGTGACTGAACCATAGGCCAGGGCTGGAAGCAGGAAACCTTGTGCTACCACTAGTCATGCCAAGGGGGTAAGGGCATAGCTAGTTCTGTAGGCACTTCCAAGCTTGGCATTCACAGACTTGCAAATAGTTGTTATGTGCAGGTCAAAGTCTAGAGATTCATCAAGTGTAACTCCCAGATATTTGAAGGATCTGGTGCTGTCCAGAGGGTAGCCATCAGCACACAGGATATTTAGGGCAGGATGATTCATCTTAAGCTTGGCAGGTGAGCCAAAGAGCATGGAGTATGTCCTGCTAGTGTTGAGAACAAGTTTGTTGTTTGTTAGCCAGGATTGGATATTAGCGAAGTCCAAGGCAAGAGGGTGGTTTATATCAGCGGTATTTCTCGCACTGTGGTAAATAACTAGGTCATCCACGTAGAGCAGAGATGAGCAGTTTTGTGCAAGGAGCGGTAAGTCATTAATGAAAATTGAGAAAAGCAAGGGGTCAAGTATGGAGCCTTGGGGCACTCCAACATGTATAGGGGAGAGATCTGATATGGCAGAGTTGAAAATTACAGCCTGTTTCCTGTCTGAGAGATAGCTTTTGAACCAGGCTACTACATCAGAGGAGAAGCCTAGGGAGCGTAGTTTATCAAGAAGAAGGGTGTGGTTTATCAGGTCAAAAGCCTTGGTTAGATCGATGAAAACCACACCTGTCAGGAGGCCTGAGTCCATAGAGGCATAGATGTCATTAGTGAATTTCAGAAGGGTGGTGGAGGTGCTATGGCCTTTGTGGAAACCATGCAGGGAGCATGATAGAAGGTTGTACTTCTGAAGATATTCTATTGACTGGGTCGGCACTAGTTTTTCCAGAAGTTTGCTAAGCATGGAGAGAATAGCTATGGGACGGTAGTTCTTAATTTCTTTAGGATCTCCTTTTTTGGGAATTGGGGTGACTTTAGTTATTTTCCAGATATCAGGAACTGAGCCATGACTTAAGGAAAGGTTGAAAATTTTGGTTAGGGGAGAGGCAATGAGAGGGGCAGCGGCTTTCCGAAGCCTAGGTTCCAGACCTTCAGATCCCAAGCTGGTACTGTCAGGAGCAGAGAATAGCAGTTTTAGCACTTCTGCCCTCGTGATACTCCGGAACCTAAAGAGAGGGTGTTTAAGTGGTGGTTCATTAGGGAGTGAGGCAGTACGTATAGTTTGGAAAGAGTTCAGGTAGCCAGTCAGATCTGAAAAGTGGTGATTGAAAGAGTTGGCTAAGGTCAGGGGATTATTGAAGTGAATGCCGTTTAATAGCATATCACTTGTATGGGCCCTAGTATTGGCACCAAGGAGTGATTTTATGGTAGCCCAGAACTTTTTAGAGTTTCCAGCTGCCTTTGTTAGAAGGTTTCTGCAGAAAGTGCTTTTGGCTAGGAGAATATTTCTTTTACATGTGTTTCTAAGAGATCGATAGTGGTTATAGTCATTTAGTAGCCCAGTTATTTTGAAGCGTCTCCATAGTTTGTCTCTGGCCCTTAATTGGGTAAGTAGGTCTTTAGTTAGCCACTTTGTCTGTGTTCCACGAATCCGACGAGTGACGCGGGGGGCATAGGTGTCTTGAAGCAGGCCAAAGTGAACCAGGAAGTAGTCAAGTGCCACCTGGGCATTTGTAGAGGTATAGATGGGGGTCCAATTAATTAAGGAGAGATCATGTGTAAACTGAGCTTGGTTGAAATGGGCCAAATTGCAGAAAGTAATTAGTTTAGGAGGTGGAGGTAGTTTATTTGTAACGCGCCAGATGCAGTAGATTGGGGAGTGATCACTTATGGCATCTGGAAGGATGCCTAAACGTGCTATGCTGTCAGGGCGATTTGTTAGGACCCAGTCAATAAGAGTACTTGTCTGAGGGGGAGTCATGACCCTTGTAGGGTCTGTGATTAATTGATGAAGGTTGTAACCTTGTATCATTGTGTGTGAGGACTGGTTTGATTTACTAGTCCAGTTTAGGTTGAAATCCCCCAATATAAGGACTTCATTTTGGCCGATGGTGCAGTCTACTTGGGAAAGGAGTTCTTCGAGACCCTTGCTACCTCCAGCAGGAGGATTATAGGCACAGACGATGTGTAATTTCTTTGAGCCTAGTTGTAAGGTAGCATGGATAGCTTCGCATTGAGGTAATGTGGGCAACATATTGTGGGATAGCAACAAATGAGGTTTATAGAAGATAGCTACGCCACCTCCACGCTTTGCTGATGGCCTATCCTATTTAATGATATTGTAATTGGGTAAACTACAGAGGGTATCGGTGGTGGAGGGTTTTAGCCAGGTTTCAGATAGGCAAAGGATATCAGGGTGATATTGAGCAACCCATGCCTCTAGTTCTGTAATGTTGAGGAGAAGGCTCCTTATATTCATGTGTACAACGTGGAGGCCCTTTGTGTCAATCCAAGTTGAATCATTGTGAGATAAATTACTTGGGGGTCCCTGGTTTAGCTCAATATCCCCAGCTCATACTTAGGTTAAGAGTGCTAGGTAACATAACTTACGATGGATGAAATTTGCTTACATGTCTCATGGATCGGGGCTTTGTTTTTTTATTTGCTTTCAAATCTCATGGATTGGAGCTTTAGTTATTTTGCTTCATGTCTCAGGGATCAGGGCTTTGTTTATTTATTTTCTTACATGTCTCATGGATTGAGGCATTATTTATTTGCTTACATGTCTCAGGTATTGCGGCTTTTCTTATTCATTGCCTTACATATCTCATTGATTGAGGCATTATTTATTAACTTGCATCTCTCAGTCTCGGGGATTTGTTTATTAATTTGCTTACATGTCTGAGGGATCAGAGTTTTTTTTATTTATTTCCTTAATTGTTTCAGTCATCACGGCTTTATTTATTTGCTTACATGTCTCAGGGATAGGGGCTATATTTACTTCCTTACGTGTGTCAGGGATCAGGGCTTTGTTTATTTATTTTCTTACATGTCCCATTGAGGAGGACTTTATTTACCTATTTGCTTGCATCTCTCATGGATTAGAGCTTTATTTATTTCCTTACATATCTTAGGGATCGGGACGTTATTTATTTGTTTACATGTCTCAGGGTTCTGCATTTTGTTTCTTTATTGGCCTACATGCCTCAGGATCAATGCTTTGCATTTTTTTTCCTTACATGTCACATGGATTGGGGCTTTATTTATTTGCTTTCATGTCTCATGGTGGCGACTTTATTTATTTTCTTACAAGTCTCAGGGATCAGGGTTTATTTATTTGCTTACATATCTCAATGATCAGTGCTTTGTTTATTTACTTCTGTACATGCCTCATGGATCAGGGCTTTGTATGTTTGTTTGCTTACATGTCTCATGAAGTTGCACATTGTTTATTTATTTCCTTACATGTCTCATGGATTAGAACTTTATTTGCTTACATGTTTCACAGAGAAATGCTTTGTTTATTTATTTGCATACATGTCTCAGGGATCAGGGCTTTATTTATTTGCTTGCATGTCTCGGATTGGGGTTTTTCTAATTTGCTTTCATGTCTCAGGGATTGTGGCTTTTCTTATTTATTTCCTTACATATCTCATTGATCAGAGCACTATTTATTAACTTACATCTCTCAGTCTCTGGGCTTTGTTTACTAATTTGCTTACTTGTCTCCGGGATCAGGGCTTGCTTTATTTATTTGCTTACATGTCTCTGATATCAGAGACTTGTTTATTTTTTTGCTTTCATGTCTCAGACATTGTGGGTTTGTTTATTTATTTCCTTACATGTCTCATGAATTGCAGCTTTACTTCTTTGCTTACATATCTCCTGGATTTGTACTTTATTTATATGCTTTCATATCTCAGGGATTAGGGCTTTTTTATTTATTTGCTTACATGTCTCATGGATCGAGACTTTATTTATTTGCTTGCATGTCTCAGGTTTCAGGTCTTTTATTACATATTTGCTTACATGTCTCATGGGGCGAGGCTTTATTTATTTGCTCATATGTCGGAGAGAGTAGGGTTTTGTTTATTTATTTGCTTACATATCTCAGGGACTGGGGCTCTTCTTATCTATCTCCTTACATGTCCCATGGATAACGACTTTATTTATTTACTTACATGTCTCAAGGTTCTAGGCTTTATTTATTTGTATTCTGAAATGTCTCATGAATATGCACTTTATTTATTTGTTTGTGTGTCTAATGGATCGGTGATTTATTTATTTGCTTTAAAGTCTCATGGATTGGAGCTTTAATTATATTCTTCCATGTCTCAGGGATCAGGGGTTTGTTTATTTATTTGCTTACATGTCTCATGGGTTGGGAAATTATTTATTTTCTTACATGTCTCCGGGATACGATTTTATTTATTTATTTGCTTACATGTCTCAGGGATTGGGCTTTATTTATTTGCTTACATGTCTCAGGGCTCGGCACTTTGTTTATTTATTGGCCTAAATGTCTCAAGAATCAACACTTTGTTTGTTTTCTTGCTTACATGTCACATGGATCAGGGCTTTATTTATTTGCTTTCATGTCTCAGAGTCGTAACTTTCTTTTTTATTTCCTTACATTTCTCAGTGATTAGGGCTTTCTTTATTTATTTGCTTACTTGTCTCATGGACCAAGACTTTATTTATTTCCTTACATGTCTGAGGGATCAGGGCTTTATTTATTTCCTTACATGTTTCACAGAGAAATGCATTGTTTATTTATTTCCTTAGATGTCTCATGAATCACGGCTATGTTCTTTGCTTACATATCTCCTGAATTCAGTCTTCATTTATTTGCTTACATATCTCAGGGATTGGGGATTTGTTTATTTCTTTGCTTATATGTCTCAGAGATCGGGGTTTTATTAACTAATTTGCTTACATGTCTCATTCATCAAGTCTTTATTTGCTTACATGTATAAGGTATCAGGGCTTTGTTTATTTATTTGCTTACATGTCTCAGAGATCAGGGTTTTTTTTATTTATTTGCTTACATGTCTCAGGGATCGTGGTTTTATTTATTTTCTTTCATGTCTCTGGGATTGGGACTCTTTTATTTATTTGCTTTCAAGTCTCATGGATGGGAGCTTTAGTGATTTTCTTACATTTCTCCTATATCAGGGCTTTGTTTATTTATTTGCTTACATGTCTCATGGCTCAGGGCATTGTTTATTAATTTAATTACATGTCTAATGGATCGGGACATTATTTATTTGCTTATATGTCTCCGAGATAGGACTTTGTTTATTTATTTGCTTACATGTCTCAGGATCGGGGCCTTTTTATTTGCTTTCATGTCTCAGGGATCATGGCTTTTGTTAATTATTTCCTTACATATCTCATTGATTGGGGCATTATTTATTAATCTACATCTCTCAGTCTCAGGACTTTGTTAATTTGCTTACATGTCTCAGGGATCACGGCTTGCTTTATTTGCTTACATGTCTCAGCCATTGGGCTTTATTTATTTCATTACATATCTTGGGGATCAGGGCTTTGTTTATTTATTTGCTTGCATGTCTCATTGATCAGTGCATTGTTTATTTCCTTTCATGTCTCATGGATTAGAGCATTATTTATTTGCTCACATGTCTCAGGGATCAGGCATTATCTATTTCCTTACATGTCTCAGGGCTTGGCACTTTATTTATTCACCTAAATGCCTCAGGGATCAAGGCTTCTTTTTTTTTTTGCTTACATGTCACATAGATCAGGGCTTTATTTATTTGCATTCATGTCTCAGGGTCGTGACTTTCTTTTTATTTCCTTACATTTCTCAGTGATCAGGGCTTTCTTTAGATACTAGCTTACATGTCTCAATGATCAGGTCTTTATTTATTTGCTAACATATCTCAAGGATCAGTGCATTTTTTCTTTATTTCCTTACATGCCTCACGGATCAGGGCTTTGTATATTTATTTGCTTTCTTGTCTCATTTATCAGAAACATAGAAACATAGAATTTGACGGCAGATAAGGACCGCTTGACCCACCCAGTCTGCCCATTTCCCTGCCTACTGGATAAGCTGCAGATCCTAGTTAACCAGCAGCCTACTTCTTCCTACTCCCCCCAGAATTGCCTTATGACTGTCCCACGCATGCTTGAATTCCACCACTGTTTTTGACTCCACGACCTCCTCCGGAAGGCCGTCCCATGCATCCACAACCCTCTCTTGAAAAAATACTTCCTTAAATTACCTCTGGGCCCCCTCTATCTTCAAATTGTGCCCCCTTGTTCTTGCACACCTCTTTTTTTGAAAGATGCTACCATCTTGGACTTTGTTGATTCCCTTGAGATACTTGAAAGTTTCTATCATGTCCCCCCTCTCCCTTCTTTCCTCGAGACTATACATATTAAGCTCCTTAAGTCTCTCTTCATATGTCTTCCGGTGCAGATCCAGCACCATTTTAGTTGCCCTCCTCTGGACAGCTTCCATCCTGTCTATGTCTTTGCGAAGACTGGGGCTCCAGAACTGCACGCAGTACTCCAGATGGGGTCTGACCAGCTGTCTGTACAGAGGGATAATAACTTCCTGTTTTCTACTGGTGATGCCTCTCCCTATGCATCCCAGTATCCCCCCAGCCCTCCTTGCTGCCCTCTCTCATCAGGGACTAGTTTATTTATTTGCTTTCATGTCTCACAGATTGGTTCTTTGTTTATTTATTAACTTACATGTCTCAGGGTCGGGCGTTAATTTTTTTACTTCCTTACATTTCTCAGTGGTCAGGGCTTTCTTTATTTATTTGCTTACATGTCTCAGGGATCAGGGCTTGCTTTATTTATTTGTTTACATTTCTGGGATTGGAGATTTGTTTGTTTATTTGCTTTCATGTCTCAGAGATTGTGGGTTTGTTTATTTATTTCCTAACATCTCATGAAGTGCGGCTTTATTTCTTTGCTCACATATCTCCTGGATTTGTACTTTATTTATACACTTACATATCTCAGGGATTTGGGCTTTTTTATTTGTTTGCTTACATGTCTCATGGATCGAGGCTTTATTTATTTGCTTACATTTCTCAGGTATCATGCCTTTTATTATTTATTTGCTTACATGTCTCATGGGACAAGGCTTTTTTATTTGCTGAGATGTCTGAGAGATCAGGGTTTTGTATATTTATTTGCTTACATATCTCAGGGATTGGGCTTTTCTTGTCTGTTTCCTTATATGTCCCATGGATTGGGGCTTTATTTATTTACTTACAAGTCTCTAGGTTCCAGGCTTTGTTTATTTATTTTCTGAAATGTCTCATCAGTTGTTGATTTGTTTATTTATTTGCTTTAAAGTCTCATGGATTTGAGCTTTACTTATAATCTTACATGTCTCAGGGATCAGGGGTTTGTTTATTTATTTGCTTACATGTCACAGGATCTGGTTTTCTTCATTTGCTGTCATGTCTCCAGTATCGTGGCTTTTCTTATTATTTTCCATACATATCTCATTGAGCGGGGCATTAATTATTAATTTACATCTCTCAGTCTCAGGGCTTTGTTTATTAATTTGCTTACATGTCTCAGAGATCAGGGCTTTGTTTATTTATTTGCTTAAATGTCTCAGTTACCGGGTCATTGTTTATTTGCTTACATGTCTCAGGGATCGGGGCTTTGTTTATTTATTTGCTTACATGTCTCAGGATAGGGGCTTTTCTAATTTGCTTTCATGTCTCAGTGATTGTGACTTTTCTTATTTATTTCTGTACATATCTCATTGATCTGGGCACTATTTATTAATTTACATCTCTGAGTCTCAGGGCTTTGTTTATTAATTTGCTTACATGTCTCAGGGATCAGGGCTTTATTTATTTGCTTAAATGTCTTAGTTACCAGGCCATTGTTTATTTGCTTACATGTCTCAGGGATCGGGGCATTGTTTATTTGCTTACATGTCTCAGGGATCGGGGCTTTATTTATTTCTTACATGTCACATGGATTAGGGTTTTGTTTATTTCTTTGCTTACTTGTCTCATGGATTAAAGCTTTATTTATTTGCTTACATGTCTCAGGAATCGGGGCCTTTTTTATTTGCTTACATGTCTCAGCGCTTGGTGCTTTGTTTATTTATTCTCCTATATATCTCAAGAATCAATGCTTTTTTTTTTTTGCTTACATGTCACATGGATCGGGGCTTTATTTATTTGCTTTCATGTCTCAGGGTCATAACTTTCTATTTTATTTCCTCACATTTCTCAGTGATCGGGGCTTTCTTTATTTACCTGTTTACATTTCTCAATGATCAGGCTTTATTTATTTGCTTACACGTCTCAAGGATCAGTGCTTTCTTTGTTTACTTCCTTACATGCCTCATGGATTAGGGCTTTGTATATTTATTTGCTTTCTTGTCTCATTTATCAGGCCTTATTTATTTTTTTGCTTACATGTATCATGGATTTAGTGCTTTATTTATTTGCTAACATGTCTCATGGATTTTTGCATTGTTTATTTATTTGCTTACATGTCCCAGGGATCAGGGCTTTGTTTATTTATTTGCTTACATGTCTTAGGATCGGGGCTTTTCTAATTTCCTTTCATGTCTCAGTGATCATTGCTTTTCTTATTTATTTCCGTACATATCTCATTGATCCGGTCACTATTTATTAACTTACATCTCTGAGTCTCAGTGGTTTGTTTATTCATTTGCTTTTATGTCTCGGGGATCAGGGTTTGCTTTATTTATTTGCTTACATGTCTCTAGTATCAATGATTTGTTTATTTATTTGCTTTCATATCTCAGAGATTGTTGGTTTGTTAACTTATTTCGTTACATGTCTCATGAATCGCAGCTCTATTTATTTGCTTACACATCTCCTGGATTTGGACTAAACTAATACGCTTACATATCTCAGGGATTGTGGCTTTTTTATTTGTTTACAAGTGTCAAGGATCGAGTCTTTAGTTTTTTGCTTACATGTCTCAGGTATCAGGCCTTTTATTATTTATTTGCTTGCATGTCTCAGGGATCAAACTTTGTTTATTTATTTGTTTACATGTCTCATGGAAGAGGCTTTAGTTATTTGCTTATATGTCTCTAGTATTGGTGATTTGTTTATTTATTTGCTTTTATATCTCAGAGATTGTGGGTTTGTTTATTTATTTCTGTACATGCCTCATGGATCAGGGCTTTGTATATTTGTTTGCTTACATGTCTCATGGAGCAGCACATTGTTTATTTATTTCCTTACATGTCTCAAGGATTAGAGCTTTATTTGCTTATAAGTCTCAGGGATCGTGGCTTTATTTATTTACTTACATGTCTCAGTGCTCGGCGCTTTGCTTATTTATTGGCCTAAATGTCTCAAGAATCAAGGCTTTTTTTGTTTTTGTGCTTACATGCACATGGATTGGTGCTTTATTTATTTGCTTTCCAGTCTCAGGGTCATGACTTTCTTTTTTATTTCCTTACATTTCTCAGTGATCAGGGCATTCTTCATTTACTTGCTTATATGTCTCAATGATCAGTGCTTTATTTATTTGCTTACACATTGCAAGGATCAGTGCTTTCTTTCTTTATTTTCTTTCATGCTTCATGGATCAGGGCTTTGTATATTTATTTGCTTACATGTCTCAGGGATCAGGGCTTGCTTTATTTATTTTCTCACATGTTTCTGGTGTCAGAGATGTGTTTATTTATTTCCTTTTATGTCTCAGAAATTGTGGAATTGTTTATTTATTTCCTTATATGTCTCATCAATCACGGCTTTATTTCTTTGCTTAAATATCTCCTGGATTAGTACTTTATTTATTTATTCACTTATATATCTCAGGTATTAGGGCTTTTTTTATTTATTTGCTTACATGTCTCATGGATCGAGGCTTTATTTATTTGCTTGCATGTCTCAGGTATCAGGTCTTTTATTACATGTTTGCTTACATGTCTCATGGGACGAGGCTTTATTTATTTGCTCATATGTCGGAGCGAGCAGGGTTTTGTTTATTTATTTGCTTACATATCTCAGGGATTGGGGCTCTTCTTATCTATCTCCTTACATGTCCCATGGATCACGGCTTTATTTATTTACTTACATGTCTCAAGGTTCTGGGCTTTATTTATTTGTATTCTAACATGTCTCATGAATATGCTCTTTATTTATTTGTTTGTGTGTCTCATGGATCGGTGATTTGTTTATTTATTTGCTTTAAAATCTCATGGATTGGAGCTTTAATTATATTCTTCCATGTCTCAGGGATCAGGGGTTTGTTTATTTATTTGCTTGCATGTCTCATGGGTTGGAAAATTATTTATTTGCTTACATGTCTCCGGGATAGGATTTTATTTATTTGCTTACATGTCTCAGGGATTGGGCTTTATTTATTTGCTTACATGTCTCAGGGCTCGGCACTTTGTTTATTTATTGGCCTAAATGTCTCAAGAATCAACACTTTGTTTGTTTTCTTGCTTACATGTCACATGGATCGGGGCTTTATTTATTTTCTTTCAGTTCTCAGAGTCGTAACTTTCTTTTTATTTCCTTACATTTCTCAGTGATTAGGGCTTTCTTTATTTATTTGCTTACTTGTCTCATGGACCAATACTTTATTTATTTGCTTACATGTCTGAGGGATCAGGGCTTTATTTATTTCCTTACATGTTTCACAGAGAAATGCGTTGTTTATTTATTTCCCTAGATGTCTCATGAATCACGGCTATGCATTTTTGCTTACCGATCTCCTGAATTCAGTCTTTATTTATTTGCTTACAAATCTCAGGGATTGGGGATTTGTTTATTTCTTTGCTTATATGTCTTAGAGATCGGGGCTTTATTAATTAATTTGCTTACATGTCTCATTCATCAAGTCTTTATTTCCTTACATCTATAAGGTATTAGAGCTTTGTTTATTTATTTGCTTACATGTCTCAGAGATCAGGGTTTTGTTCATTTACTTGCTCACATGTCTCAGGAATCATGGTTTTATTTATTTTCTTTCATGTCTCTTGAATTGGGGCTTTTCTTATCTATTTCTTTACTTGTCCCATGGACTGGAGCTTTATTTAGTTGCTTACATGTCTTGGGTTCAGGGCTTTGTGTTATTTATTTTCTGACATGTTTCATGGAACCGCGCTTTTTTTAATTATTTGTTTACATGTCTCATGGATCGGGACTTTTTAATTTATTTGCTTTCAAGTCTCATTGATGGGAGCTTTAGTGATTTTCTTACATTTCTCCTGTATCAGGGCTTTGTTTATTTATTTGCTTACATGTCTCATGGCTCAGGGCATTGTTTAGTAATTTAATTATCTCTCTAATGGATCAGGATATTATTTATTTGCTTATATGTCTCCGGGATAGGACTTTGTTTATTTATTTGCTTACATGTCTCAGGATCGGGGCCTTTTTATTTGCTTTCATGTCTCAGGGATCATGGCTTTTCTTAATTATTTCCTTACATATCTCATTGATTGGGGCATTATTTATTAACCTTCATCTCTCAGTCTTAGGGCTTTGTTTGTTAATTTGCTTACATGTCTCAGGGGTCATGGCTTGCTTTATTTATTTGCTTACATGTCTCAGCCATTGGGCTGTATTTATTTCATTACATATCTTGGGGATCAGGGCTTTGTTTATTTATTTGCTTGCATGTCTCATTGATCAGTGCATTGTTTATTTATTTCCTTTCATGTCTCATGGATTAGAGCTTTATTTATTTGCTCACATGTCTCAGGGATCAGGCTTTATTTATTTGCTTACATGTCTCAGGGCTCGGCACTTTATTTATTCACTTAAATGCCTCAGGGATCAAGGCTTCTTTTTTTTTTTGCTTACATGTCACATGGATCAGGGCTTTATTTATTTGCATTCATGTCTCAGGGTCATGACTGTCTTTTTTATTTCCTTACATTTCTCAGTGATCAGGGCTTTCTTTATACACTAGCTTACATGTCTCAATGATCAGGTCTTTATTTAGTTGCTAACATATCTCCAGGATCAGTGCATTCTTTCTTTATTTCCATCATGGATCGGGGCTTTGTATTTTTATTTGCTTTCTTGTCTCATTTATCAAGGCCTTGTTTATTTATTTGCTTACATGTATCATGGATTTAGGGCTTTCCTTATTTGCATACAAGACTCATGGATCAGGGCTTTATTTAGTTGCTTACATGTCTCAGGGTTTATAGCATTGTTTATTTAATTTCGTACATGTCTGATGGATCAGCGCTTTGTTTATTTATTTGCTCATATGTCTCATGGATCATGGCTCTGTTTATTTCTTTGCTTCCAAGTCTCATGAATTGGAGCTTTAGTTTTTTTCTTATATGTCTCAGGGATTGGGGCTTTCTTTATTCTTTTGCTTGCATGTCTCATGAATCGGAGCTTTATTTATTTGCTTCATTCTTCATGGATCAGGGCTTTATTTTTTTGCTTACATGTCCAGGGATGAGTGCTTTGTTTATTTATTTGCTTTCATGTCTCACAGATTGGTTCTTTGTTTATTTATTTCCTTACATGTCTCAGGGTCGGGCGTTATTTTTTTTACTTCCTTACATTTCTCAGTGATCAGGGCTTTCTTTATTTATTTGCTTACATGTCTCATTAACCGAGGCTTTATTTATTTGCTTACATGTCTCATGGGACAAGGGTTTTTTATTTGCTGAGATGTCTGAGAGATCAGGATTTTGTATATTTGTTTGCTCAGGGATTGGGGCTTTTCTTGTCTGTTTCCTTATATGTCCCATGGATTGGGGCTTTATTTATTTACTTACAAGTCTCTAGGTTCTGGGCTTTGTTTATTTATTTTCTGAAATGTCTCATCAATTGTGGATTTGTTTTTTTATTTGCTTTAAAGTCTTATGAATTAGAGCTTTACTTATATTCTTACATGTCTCAGGGATCAGGGGTTTGTTTATTTGCTTACATGTCACAGGATCTGTTTTTTTTTATTTGCTGTCATGTCTCCGGTATCGTGGCTTTTCTTATTATTTTCCATACATATCTAATTGATCGGGGCATTAATTATTAACTTACATCTCTCAGTGTCAGGGCTTTGTTTATTAATTTGCTTACATGTCTCAGGGATCAGGGCTTTGTTTATTTATTTGCTTAAATGTCTCAGGTAGCGGGCCATTGTTTATTTGCTTACATGTCTCAGGGATCGGGGCTTTATTTATTTCCTTATATATGTCAGTGATCAAGGATTTATTTATTTCTTACATGCCACATGGATTAGGGTTTTGTTTATTTCTTTGCTTACATGTCTCATGGATTAAAGCTTTATTTATTTGCTTACATGTCTCAGGAATCAGGCCTTTTTTTATTTGCTTACATGTCTCAGCACTCAGTGCTTTGTTTATTTATTCTCCAAAATGTTTCAAGAATTAAAGCTTTTTTTTTTTTGCTTACATGTCACATGGATCGGGGGGTTATTTATTTGCTTTCATGTCTCAGGGTCATAACTTTCTTTTTTATTTCTTTACATTTCTCGGTGATCAGGGCTTTCTTTATTTACCTGTTTACATTTCTCAATGATCAGGGCTTTATTTATTTACTTACACGTCTCAAGGATCAGTGCTTTCTTTGTTTACTTCTTTACATGCCTCATGGATTAGGGCTTTGTATATTTATTTGCTTTCTTGTCTCATTTATCAGGGCCTTGTTTAATTTTTTGCTTACATGTATCATGGATTTAGTGCTTTATTTATTTGCTTACATGTCTCATGGATTGGGCATTGTTTATTTATTTGCTTATATGTCCCTGGGATCAGGGCTTTGTTTATTTATTTGCTGACATGTCTCAGGATAGGGGCTTTTCTAATTTGCTTTCATGTCTCAGTGATCGTGACTTTTCTTATTTATTTCCGTACATATCTCATTGATCTGGGCACTGTTTATTAACTTACATCTCTGAGTCTCAGGGCTTTGTTTATTAATTTGCTTACATGTCTCAGGGATCAGGGCTTGCTTCATTTATTTGCTTACATTTCTCTTGTTTCGGTGATTTGTTTATTTATTTGCTTTCATATCTCAGAGATTGTTGGTTTGTTTATTTATTTCCTTACATGTCTCATGAATCGAAGCTTTATTTATTTGCTTACATATCTCCTGGATTTGGACTGAGCTTATACGCTTACATATCTCAGGGATTGTGGCTTATTTAGTTGTTTACATGTCTCAAGGATCAAGTCTTTATTTATTTGCTTACATGTCTCAGGTATCAGGCCTTTTATTATTTATTTGCTTGCATGTCTCAGAGATCAAACTTTGTTTATTTATTTGTTTACATGTCTCATGGGATGAGGCTTTATTTATTTGCTTTTATGTCTCTAGTATCGGTGATTTGTTTATTTATTTGCTTTTATATCTCAGAGATTGTGGGTTTGTTTATTTATTTCTGTACATGCCTCATGGATCAGGGCTTTGTATATTTGTTTGCTTACATGTCTCATGGAGCAGCACATTGTTTATTTATTTCCTTACATGTCTCAAGGATTAGAGCTTTATTTGCTTACAAGTCTCAGGGATCATGGCTTTATTTATTTACTTACTTACATGTCTCAGTGCTCGGCACTTTGTTTATTTATTGGCCTAAATGTCTCAAGAATCAAGGCTTTGTTTGTTTCTGTGCTTACAAGAACAAGGATCGGTGCTTTATTTAATTTGCTTTTCTGTCTCAGGGTCATGACTTTCTGTTTTATTTCCTTACATTTCTCAGTGATCAGGGCATTCTTCATTTACTTGCTTATATGTCTCAATGATCAGGGCTTTATTTATTTGCTTACACATTGAAAGGATCAGTGTTTTTTTTCTTTATTTTCTTTCATGCTTCATGGATCAGGGCTTTGTATATTTATTTGCGTACATGTCTCAGGGATCAGGACTTGCTTTATTTATTTTCTTACATGTCTCTGGGGTCAGAGATTTCTTTATTTATTTCCTTTTATGTCTCAGAAATTGTGGGTTTGTTTATTTATTTCTTTATATGTCTCATCAATCACAGCTTTATTTCTTTGCTTCCATATCTCCTGGATTTGTACTTTATTTATACACTTACATATCTCAGGTTTTAGGGCTTTTTTTTATTCATTTGCTTACATGTCTCATTGTTGAGGATTTATTTATTTGCTTACATGTCTCATGGATCGAGGCTTTATTTATTTGCTTACATGTCTCATGGGACGAGGCTTTATTTATTTGCTTACATGTCTCATGGATCGAGGCTTTATTTATTTGCTTACATGTCTCATGCGACGAGGCTTTATTTATTTGCTTATATGTCTGAGAGATCAGGGTTTTGTTTATTTAGTTACTTACATTTCTCAGGGATGGAGGCTTTTCTTATCTGTTTCCTTACATGTCCCATGGATCAGGGCTCTATTTATTTGCTTTCATGTCTCAGGGATTGGGGTTTTATTTATTTACTTACATGTCTCAATGCTCAGAGCTTTGTTTATTTATTGGCCTAAATGTCTCAAGAACCAAGACTTTGTTTGTTTTTTTGCTTACATGCACATGGATTGGGGCTTTATTTATTTGTTTTCCTGTTTCACGTCATGGCTTTCTTTTTTATTTCCTTACATTTCTCAGTGATTAGGGTATTCTTTATTTACTTGCGTACATGTCTCAATGATCAGGGCTTTATTTAGTTGCTTACACGTCACAAGGATCAGTGCTTTCTTTATTTATTTTCTTTCATGCCTCATGGATCAGGGCTTTGTATATTTATTTGCTTACATGTCTCAGGGATCAGGGCTTTGTTTATTTATTTGCTTACATGTCTAAGGATCTGGGCTTTTCTAATTTGTTGTCATGTCTCTGTGATCATGGCTTTTCTTATTTATTTCCTTACATATATCATTGATCAGTTCTCTATTTATTAACTTACATCTCTTAGTCTCTGGGCTTTATTTATTAATTTGCTTACATGTCTCAGGTATCAGGGCTTGCTTTATTTATTTGCTTACATGTCTCTGGGAATGTGGCTTTGTTTATTTATTTGCTTTCATGTCTCAGAGATTGTAGGTTTGTTTATTTATTTCCTTACATGTCTCATGAATTTTGTCTTTATGTGCTTACATATCTCAAGGAAAGGGTTATTTTTTAATTATTTGCTTACATGTCTCACTGATCAGGACTTTGTTTATGTATTTGTTTACATGTCTCATTGTTGAGGCTTTATTTGTTTGCTTACATGTCTCGTGTATCAGGCCTTTCATTATTTATTTGCTTACATGTCTCAGGGATTGAACTTTATTTATTTGCTAACATGTCTCATGGGACGAGGCTTTATTTATTTGCTTATATGTCTGAGAGATCAGGGTTTTGTTAATTTATTTGCTTACATGTCTCGGGGACTGGAACTTTATTTATTTGTTTACATGTCTCAGGGTTCAGGTCTTTGTTTATTTTCTTACATGTCTCATGGATCAGCACTTTATTTATTTGCTTACATGTCTCATGGATCTGGGCTTTGTTTTTTTTTATTTGCTTTCAAGTCTCATGGATTGGAGCTTTAGTTATTTTGTTTCATGTCTCAGGGATCAGGGCTTTGTTTATTTATTTTCTTACATGTCTTATGGATTGAGGCATTATTTATTTACTTACATGTCTCAGGGATCCTGGCTTTGTTTATTTATTTGCTTACATGTCTCAGGTATTGCTGCTTTTCTTATTCATTGCCTTACATATCTCATTGATTGAGGCATTATTTATTAACTTGCATCTCTCAGTCTCTGGGATTTGTTTATTAATTTGCTTACACGTCTGAGGGATCATGGCTTTTTTTATTTATTTGCTTAATTGTCTCAGTCATCACGGCTTTATTTATTTGCTTACATGTCTCAGGGATCGGGGCTTTATTTACTTCCTTTCATGTGTCATGGATCAGGGCTTTGTTTATTTATTTTCTTACATGTTCCATGGAGGACGGCTTTATTTACCTATTTGCTTACATGTCTCATGAATTAGAGCTTTATTTATTTGCTTACATATCTTAGGGATCGGGTCTTTATTTATTTGTTTACATGTCTCAGGGCTCAGCGTTTTGTTTTTTATTGGCCTACATGCCTCACAGTCAGTGCTTTGCATTTTTTTCCTTACATGTCACATGGATTGGGGCTTTATTTATTTGCTTTCATGTCTCACGGTCGCGACTTTCTTTCTTTATTTTCTTACAAGTCTCAGGGATCAGGGTTTATTTATTTGCTTACATATCTCAATGATCAGTGCTTTGTTTATTTACTTCTGTACATGCCTCATGGATCAGGGCTTTGTATGTTTGTTTGCTTACATGTCTCATGAAGTTGCACATTATTTATTTATTTCCTTACATGTCTCACGGATTAGAACTTTATTTATTTGCTTACATGTTTCACAGAGAAATGCTTTGTTTATTTATTTGCTTACATGTCTCAGGATTGGGGCTTTTCTAATTTGCTTTCATGTCTCAGGGATTGTGGCTTTTCTTATTTATTTCCTTACATATCTCATTGATTAGGGCACTATTTATTAACTTACATCTCTCAGTCTCGGGGCTTTGTTTATTAATTTGCTTACTTGTCTCCGGGATCAGGGCTTGCTTTATTTATTTGCTTACATGTCTCTGATATAACAGACTTGTTTATTTTTTTGCTTTCATGTCTCAGAGATTGTGGGTTTATTTATTTATTTCCTTCCATGTCTCATGAATCGCAGCTTCATTTCTTTGCTCACATATCTCCTGGATTTGTACTTTATTTATATGCTTTAATATCTCAGGGCTTAGGGCTTTTTTATTTATTTGCTTACTTGTCTCATGGATCGAGGCTTTATTTATTTGCTTACATGTCTCAGGTATCAGATCTTTATTACGTATTTGCTTACATGTCTCATGGGACGAGGCTTTATTTATTTGCTCATATGTCTGAGAGAGCAGGGTTTTGTTTATTTATTTGCTTACATATCTCAGGGATTGGGGCTCTTCTTATCTATCACCTTACATGTCCCATGGATCATGGCTTTATTTATTTACTTACTTACATGTCTCAAGGTTCTAGTCTTTATTTATTTGTATTCTGACATGTCTCATGAATACGCACTTTGTTTATTTGTTTGTGTGTCTCATTGATCGGTGATTTGTTTATTTATTTGCTTTAAAGTCTCTTGGATTGGAGCTTTAATTATATTTTTCCATGTCTCAGGGATCCGGGGTTTATTTATTTGCTTACATGTCTCATGGGTTGGGAAATTATTTATTTGCTTACATGTCTCCGGGATAGGATTTTATTTATTTATTTGCTTACATGTCTCAGGGATTGGGCTTTCTTTATTTGCTTACATGTCTCAGGGCTCGGCACTTTGTTTATTTATTGGCCTAAATGTCTCAAGAATCAACACTTTGTTTTCTTGCTTACATGTCACATGGATTGGGGCTTTATTTATTTGCTTTCATGTCTCAGAGTCATAACTTTCTTTTTTATTTCCTTACATTTCTCAGTGATCAGGGCTTTCTTTCTTTATTTGCTTACTTGTCTCATGGACCAAGACTTTATTTGTTTGCTTACATGTCTGAGGGATCAGGGCTTTATTTATTTCCTTACATGTTTCAAATAGAAATGCATTGTTTATTTATTTCCTTAGATGTCTCATGAATCACGACTGTTTTTTTGCTTGCATATCTCTTGGATTCAGACTTTATTTATTTGCTTACATATCTCAGGGATTGGGGATTTGTTAATTTATTTGCTTTTATGTCTCAGAGATTGGGGCTTTATTAATTAATTTGCTTGCATGTCTCATTCATCAAGTCTTTATTTGCTTACATGTATAAGGTATCAGGGCTTTGTTTATTTATTTGCTTACATGTCTCAGAGATCAGGGTTTCATTTATTTATTTGCTTACATATCTCATTGATCGGAGCATTATTTATTTGCTTCTCTGTCTCATGGATCATTGCCTTGTTTATTAATTTGCTTACATGTCTCAGGCATCAGGGCTTTGCTTTATCTATTTGATTACATGTCTCTGGGATTGTGGGTTTGTTTAGTTATTTCCTTACATGTCTCATGAATCATGGCTTTATTTCTTTCCTTATATATCTCCTGGATTTGACTTTATTTATACGCTTACATATCTCATGAAATGGATCATTTTTTATTTATTTGCTGACATGTCTCAGGGATCCGGACTTTGTTTAAATATTTGTTTATGTGTCCCATTGATCAAGGCTTTATTTAGTTACTTACATCTCTCATGTATCAGGCCCTTGATGATTAATTTGCTTACATGTCTCATGGATTGAACTTTATTCATTTGATTACATGTCTCATGGGACGAGGCTTTATTTATTTGCTTATATGTCTGACAGATCGGGGTTTTGTCAATTTAGTTGCTTACATGTCTCAGGGAAAGGGGGTTTTCTTATTTATTTCCATACATATCTCACGGATTGGTGCTTTATTTATTTGCTTACATATCTCAGGGTTCAGGGCTTTGTTTATTTTCTCACATGCCTCATGGATCAGCGCTTTGTTTATTTATTCACTTACATGTCTCATGGATTAGGGCTTTGTTTATTTATGTGCGTTCAGGTCTCATGGATTGAAGTTTAAGTTATCTTCTTACATTTCTCCTGGATCAGGGCTTTGTTTACTTATTTGCTTACATGTCTCATGGATCAGGGAGTTGTTTATTTATTTTCTTACATGTCTCCAGGATACGGCTTTTTTATTTATTTGCATACATGTTTCAGGATTAGGGGGATATATTTGCTTTGTTGTCTCAGGAATCGTGGCTTACTTTATTTATTGGATTACATGTCTCAGGGATTGGGCTTTATTTATTTCCTTACATATCTCAGGGATCAGGGCTTTTTTTACTTGCTTACATGTCTCATGGATCAGCACATTGTTTATTTATTTCCTTACATGTCTCATGGATTAGAGCTTTATTTATTTGCTTACATGCCTCAGGGATCGGGGCTTTATTTATTTGCTTTCATGTCTCAGGGTCTTGACTTTCTTTTTTATTTCCTTACATTTCTCAGTGATCAGGGCTTTCTTTATTTACTTACTTACATGTCTCAATGATCAGGGCTTTATTTATTTATTTCCTTACATGCCTCATATATCAGGGCTTTGTATATTTATTTGCTTTCTTGTCTCATTTATCAAGGCCTTGTTTATTTATTTGCTTACATGTATCATGGATTTAGGGCTTTACTTATTTGCTTACAAGACTCATAGATCAGTGCTTTATTTATTTCCTTACATGTCTCAGGGTTCAGGGCATTGTTTATTTAATTTCGTATATGTCTAATGGATCAGCGCTCTGCTAATTTATTTATTTGCTTACATGTTTCATGGATTGGGGCTCTATTGTCTCATGAATTGGAGCTTTAGTTTTTTTCTTATATGTCTCAGCAATTAGGGCTTACTTTATTCTTTTGCTTACATATCTCATGAATCAGGGCTTTGTTTCTTTGCTTATGTATCTCCTGGATTTCAACTTTATTTATACGCTTACATATCTCAGTGAATGGATCATTTTTTATTTATTTGCCTACATGTCTCAGGGATCAGGACTTTATTTGTTTACATGTCTCTTTGATCGAGGTTTTATTTATTTGCTTACATGTCTCAAGTATCAGGCTTTTGGTTATTTATTTGCTTACATGTCTCAGGGATTGAACTTTATTTATTTGCTTACATGTCTCATGGGACGAGGCTTTATTTATTTGCTTACATGTCTGAGAGATCAGGGTTTTGTCAATTTATTTGCTTACATATTTCAATGACCGGGGTCTTATTTATTTGCTTACATGTCTCAGGGAAAGGGTGTTTCCTTATTTATTTTCAGACATATCTCATGCATCAGTGCTTTATTTATTTGCTTACATATCTCAGGGTTCAAGGCTTTGTTTATTTTCTTATACGTCTCATGTATCAGCACTTTATTTATTCACTTACATGTCTCATGGATTGGGGCTTTGTGTATTTATTTGCATTCAGGTCGCATGGATTGGAGCTTTAGTTATTTTCTTACATTTCTCCTGGATCCAGGCTTTGTTTACTTATTTGCTTACATGGCTCATGGATCAGGGCATTATTTATTTGTTTACTTACATGTCTCCAGGATGCAGCTTTGTTTATTTATTTGCATACATGTCTCAGGATTGGGGGGGTTATTTTCTTTGTTGTCTCAGGAATCGTGGCTTGCTTTATTTATTTTCTTACAAGTCTCAGGGATCGGGCTTTATTTATTTCCTTACATATCTCAGCGATCAGGGCTTTGTTTATTTGCTTTCATGTCTCATGGATCAGCACATTGTTTATTTATTTCCTTACATGTCTTATGGATTAGAGCTTTATTTATTTGCTTACATGTCTCAGGGATCGGGGTTTTATTTATTTGCTTTCATGTCTCAGGTTGTGATTTTCTTTTTTATTTCCTTACATTTCTCAGTGATCAGGGTTTTCTTTATTCACTTGCTTAAATGTCTCAATGATCAGGGCTTTATTTAGTTGCTTACATGTCTCAAGGATCAGTGCTTTCTTTATTTATTTCCTTACATGCCTCATGGATCAGGGCTTTGTATATTTATTTGCTTTCTTGTTTCTTTTATTAAGGACTTGTTTATTTATTTGCTTACATGTATCATGGATTTAGAGCTTTACTTATTTGCTTGTAAGACTTATGGATAAGTGCTTTATTTATTTCCTTACATGTCTCAGGGTTCAGGGCATTGTTTATTTAATTTTGTATATGTCTAATAGACCAGCACTTTGTTTATTTATTTGTTTACATGTCTCATGGATGAGGGCTCTGTTTATTTATTTGCTTCCAAGTCTCATGAATTGTAGTTTTAGTTTTTTCTTACATGTCTCAGGGATTGGGGCATTCTTTATTCTTTTGCTTGCATGTCTCATGAATCGAGGCTTTATTTATTTGCTTTATAGCTCGTGGATCAGGGCTGTGTTTGTTTGCTTACATGTCTCAGGGTCGGGGCTTTCTTTTTTTTATTTCCTTACATTTCGCACTGATCAGGGCTTTCTTTATTTATTTGCTTACATGTCTCATTGACCAAGGCTTTATTTATTTGCTTATGTGTCTCAGGGATTAGGGCTTTATTTTTTTGCTTACATATCTCAGGGATCAGGGCTTTGTTTATTTATTTGCTTACACGTCTCAGGGATCAGGGCTTAATTTATTTGCTTACATGTCTCAAGGATCAGTGCTTTGTTTGTTTATTTATTTCCTTACATGCCTCATGGGACAGGGCTTTGTATATTTATTTGCTTTCTTATCTCATTTATCAGGGATTTATTTATTTAGTTGTTTACATGTAACATTGATTTGGGTCTTTATTTGTTTACAAGTCTCATGGATCAGGGATTTATTTATTTGCTTACATGTCTCAGGGATCAGGTCTTTAGTTATTAGCTCACATGTCTCTGGGATCGAGGATGTGTTTATTTATTTGCTTACATGGCTCAGAGATCATGGGTTTGTTTATTTATTTAATTACATGTCTCATGAATCATGGCTATATTACTTTGCTTACTTATCTCCTGGATTCAGGACTTTATTTATTTTCCTACATATCTCAGGGATTGGAGCGTTCTTTATTTCTTTGCTTACATGTCTCAAGGGTCTTGCCTTTGTTTATTTATTTGCTTTCAAGTCTCATGGATTGGAACTTTAATTATTTTCCTACATGTCTCAGGGATCAGGGCTTTGTTTATTTATTTGCTTACATGTCTCATGGATCGGGGCATTATTTATTTGCTTGCATGTCTCAGGAATGTGTTTTTTTTATTTGCTTTCATGTCTCGGGGATCATGGCTTTTCTTATTTATTTCCTCACATATCTCATTGATCGGGGCACTGTTTATTAACTTACATTGCTCATTCTAGGGGCTTTGTTTATTAATTTGCTTACATGTCTCAGGCATCAGGACTTGTTTTATCTATTTGCTTACATTTCTCTGGGATAATAGCTTTGTTTATTTATTTCCTTACCTGTCTCATGAATCACAGCTTTATTTCTTTGCTTACTTGTACCGTGGATTTGGACTTTATTTATATGCTTACTTATCTCAGGAAATGGGTCATTTTTTAATTATTTGCTTACATGTCTCATTGATCAGGACTTAGTTTATTTATTGGTTTACATGTCTCTTTGATCAAGGTTTTATTTATTTGTTTATATGTCTCAGGTATCAGGCCTTTGAGTATTTATTTGCTTACGTCTTAGGTATTGAACTTTATTTTTTTGCTTACATGTCTCATGGGACAGGCTTTATTTATTTGCTTATATGTGTGAGAGATCAGGGTTTTGTCAATTTATTTGCTTACATATCTCAGGGATCGGGGCCTTATTTAGTTGCTTACATATCTCAGGGAAAGAGGGTTTTCTTATTTATTTCCATACATTTCTCATGGATTGGAGCTTTATATATTTGCTTAAATATCTGAGAGTCCAAGGCTTTGTTTATTCTCTAACATGTCTCATGGATCAGCGCTTTGTTTATTTATTTTCATTCAGGTCTCATGGATTGGATATTTAGTTATTTTCTTGTATTTCTTCTAGATCAGGGCTTTGTTTATTTATTTGCTTACATGTCTCATTTATTACAGCATTGTTTATTTATTTTCTTACATGTCTCATGGATCGGGACAGTATTTAGTTGCTTACGTGTCTTCGGGATACGGCTTTGTTTATTTATTTGCATACATGTCTCAAGATCAAAGCTTTTTTATTTGCTTTCTTGTCTCAGGGATCGTGGCTTGCTTTATTTATTTGCTTACATGTCTCAGGGATCATGCTTTATTTATTTCCTTTCATATCTCAGGAATCAGGGATTTATTTATTTATTTGCCTACAAGTCTCAGGGATCACAATTTATTTCCTTACATGCCTCATGGATCAAGGCTTTGTATATTTATTTGCTTTCTAATCTCATTTATCAGGGGCTTGTTTATTTATTTGCTCACATGTATCATGGATTTAGGGCTTTACTTATTCACTTGCAAGACTCATGGATCAGAGCTTTATTTGTTTGCTTACATGTCCCAGGGTTCAGAGCATTGTTTATATAATTTTGTACATGTCTAATAGATCAACGTGTCATATATTTATTTGCTTACATGTCTCATAGATCGGGGCTCTGTCTATTTATTTTCTTCCAAGTCTCATGAATTGGAGCCTTAGTTTTTTTCTTACATGTCTCAGGGATTGGGGCATTCTTTATTCTTTTGCTTGCATGTCTCATGAATGGGGCTTTATTTATTTGCTTCATGGCTCATGGTTCATGGCTTTGTTTATTTATTTGCTTACATGTAACATGGATATGGGGCTTTCTTTTTTTTGTGTACAAGTCTCATGGATCAGGGCTTTATTTGCTTACATGTCTCAGGTATCAGGTCTTTCTTTATTTATCAGCTCACATGTCTCTGGGACTGGGGATTTGTTTATTTATTTTCTTATATGTCTCAGAGATTGTGGGTTTGTTTATTTATTTAATTACATGCCTTATGAATCATGGCTATATTACTTTGCTTACTTATTTCGAGGATTCTGAGTTTATTTATTTGCTTACATATTTCAGAGACTGGAGCTTTCTTTTTTTATTTGCTTACATTTCTCAAGGGTCTTAACTTTGTTTATTTATTTGCTTTCAAGTCTCATGGATTGGACCTTTAATTATTTTCTTACATGTTTCAGGGATCAGGGCTTTGTTTAGTTATTTGCTTACATGTCTCATGGATTGGGGCATTATTTATTTGCTTACATGTCTCAGGGATCAGTGACTTGTTTATTTATTTGCTTACATGTCTCAGGATTGGGGCTTTTTTATTTGCTTTCATGTCTCACGGATCGTGGCTTTTCTTATTTATTTCCTTACATATCTCATTGATCGGGGCACTATTTATTAACTTACATCTCTCAGTCTCGTGGCTTTCTTTATTAATTTGCTTACATATCTCAGGCATCAGGGCTTGCTTTATCTATTTGCTTACATGTCTCTGGGATCATGGGTTTATTTATTCCCTTACGTCTCCTGAATCAGGGTTTTATTTCTTTGCTTACATATTTCCTGGGTTTGGACTTTATTTGTATGGTTACATATCTCAGGGATTGGGATATTTTATATTTATTTGCTTACATGTCTCAGAGATCAGTACTTTGTTTATTTGTTTACATGTCTCATTGATCAAGGCTTTATTTATTTGCTTACATGTCTCAGGTATCAGGCCTTTGATTATTTATTTGCTTACATGTCTCAGGGACTGAACTTTATTCATTTGCTTACATGTCTTATGGGACGAGTCTTTATTTATTTGCGTATATGTCTGAGAGATCGGGTTTTGTCAATTTATTTGCTTACATATCTCAGGGAAGGGGGGTTTCTTATTTATTTCCATACACATCTCATGGATCTGTGCTTTATTTATTTACTTACATATCTCAGGGTTCAGGGCTTTGATTATTTTCTTACATGTCTCATGGATCAGGCTTTGATTATTTATTCGCATACATGTCTCATGGATTGGAGCTTTGTTTATTTATTTGCATTCAGGTCTCATGGAATGGAGCTTTAGTTATTTCCTTACATTTCTCCTGGATCAAGCCTTTGCTTACATGTCTCATGGATCAGGACATTATTTATTTGGATACATGTCTCCAGGATATGGCTTTGATATTTATTTGCATACCTGTCTCAGGATCGAGGCTTTTTTATTTGCTTTCTTGTCTCAGGGGTGGTGGCTTGCTTCATTTACATGTCTCAGGGATTGGGCTTTATTTATTTCCTTACATATCCAAGAGATCAGAGCTTTGTTTATTTATTTGCTTACATATGTCATGGATCAATGCATTGTTTATTTATTTGCTCACTTGTCTCATGGATTAGAGCTTTATTTATTTACTTACATTTCTCAGAGATCAGGGCTTTCTCTATTTACTTGCTTACATGTCTCAATTATCAGGGCTTTATTTATTTGCTTATATGCCTCAAGGATCAGTGCTCTCTTTATTTCCGTACATACCACATGGATCCAGGCTTTGTTTATTTATTTGCTTACATGTCTCAGGTATTGTGGCTTTTCTTATTTAATGCCTTACGTATTTCATTGATTGGGCATTATTTATTAACTTATATCTCTCAGTCTTGGGGTTTTGTTTATTAATTTGCTTGCATGTTTCAGGGATCAGGGCTTTGTTTATTTATTTGCTTACATGTCTCATGGATTAGAGCTTTATTTATTTGCTTGCATATCTCAGGGATCGCAGCTTTATTTATTTGCTTACATGTCTCAGGACTCGGTGCTTTGTTTCTTTATTGGCCTTAATGCCTCAAGGATCAAGGCTTTGTATGTTTTTCTTCATTACATGTCACATGGATCGGGTCTTTATGTATTTGCTTTCATGTCTCAGGGTCACGGCATTCTTTTTTATTTCCTTACATTTCTCTGTTATGAGGGCTTCCTTTATTTATTTGCTTATATGTCTCATGAATCAGGGTTTATTTTTTTGACTACATGTCTCAAGGATCAGTGCTTTCTTTCTTTATTTCCTTACATGCCTCATGGATCAGGGCTTTGTATATTTATTTGCTTTCTTGTCTCATTTATCAGGGCCTTGTTTATCTATTTGCTTACATGTCTCTGGGACCATGGGTTTGTTTATTTATTTCCTTACATGTGTCATGAATCAGGGCTTTATTTCTTTGCTTACATATCGCCTGGATTTGGACTTTATTTATACGCTTACATATATCAGCGATTGGGTCATTTTCTATTTATTTTCTTACATGTCTCAGGGATCAGGACTTTGTTTATTTATTTGTTGACATGTCTCATTGATTGAGGCTTTATTTATTTGCTTACATGTCTCAGGTATCAGGCCTTTGATTATTTATTTCCCTTACATGTCTCAGGGATTGAACTTTATTTATTTGCTTACATGTCTCAAGATACGAGGCTTTATGCATCTGAGAGATCAGGGTTTTGTCAATTTAGTTGCCTACATATCTCAGGGATCAGGGCCTTATTTCTTTGCTTACATGTCTCAGGGAAAGGGGTTTTTCTTATTTATTCCCATATATATCATGGATTGGTGCTTTATTTAGTTGCTTACATATCTCAGGGATCAGGGCTTTGTTTATTTTCTTACATGTCTCATGGATCAGCTCTTTATTTATTTATTCGTTTGCATGTCTCATGGATCAGAGCTTTGTTTAATAATTTGCGTTCAGGTCTCATGGATCAGGTCATTATTTTTTTGCTTACATGTCTCAGGGATAGGGCTTTGGTTATTTATTTGCATACATGTCTTAGGATCGGGGTTTTTTTGTTTGCTTTCTTGTCTCAGGGGTCATGGCTTGCTTTATGTATTTGCTTACATGTCTCAGGGATCAGGCTTTATTTATTTTGTTACATATCTCAGGGATCAGGGTTTTATTTATTTATTTGCTTACATGTCTCATGGATCAGTGCATTGTTTATTTCCTTACATGTCTCGTGGATTAGAGCTTTATTTATTTGCTTACATGTCTCAGGTATCTGGGCTTTACTTATGTGTTTTCATGTCTCAGGGTCGTGACTTTCTTTTTTATTTTCTTATATTTCTCAGTGAACAGGACTTTCTTTATTTACTTGCTTTCATGTCTCAATGATCAGGGCTTTATTTATTTGGTTACAGGTCTCAAGGATCAGTGCTTTCTTTATTTATTTTGTTACATGCCTCCTAGATCAGGGCTTTGTAAGTTTATTTGCTTTCTTGTCTCATTTATCAGGGCCTTGTTTATTTATTTGCTTACATGTATCATGGATTTAGGGCTTTACTTATTTGCTTACAAGACTCATGGATCAGGGCTTTATTTATTTGCTTACATGTCTCAAGGTTCAGGGCATTGTTTATTTAATTTTGTACATGTCTAATGGATCAGCACTTTATTTATTTGCTTACGTGTCTCCTGGACCGGGGCTCTGTTTATTTATTTGCTTCCAAGTCTCAGGAATTTTAGCTTTAGTTTTTTTTCTTACATGTCTCAGGGATTGGGGCTTTCTTTATTCTTTTGCTTGCATGTCTCATGAATTGGGGCATTATTTATTGGCTTCATGGCTCATGCATCAGTGTTTTGTTTAGTTACTTGCTTACATGTCTCAGGGTCGGGGCTTTCTTTTTTTATTTCCTTACGTTTTTCAGTGATCTGGGCTTTCTTTCTTCATTTGCTTACAAGTCTCATTGACTGAGGCTTTATTTATTTGCTTGCATGTCTCAGGGATCAGGGTTTTATTTTTTTGTTTACATTTGTCAGGGATCTCTGCTTTATTTATTTGCTTTCATGTCTCATGGATCGGGTCTTTGTTTATTTATTTGCTTACATGTCTCAGGGTCATTGCTTTCTTTCTTTATTTCCTTACACTTCTCAGTGATCAGGACTTTCTTTTTTATTTGCTTACATGTCTCATTGACTGAGGCTTTAATTATTTGCTTACATGTCTCAGGGATCAGGGTTTTTTTTTTGTTTACATTTGTCAGGGATCTCTGCTTTGTTTATTTATTTGCTTACATGTCTCAGGGCCGTTGCTTTCCTTATTTTATTTCCTTACATTTCTCAGTGATCAGGGCTTTCTTTTTTATTTGCCTACATGTCTCATTGTCCCAGACTCCCCCCTTTTCCCTCACAAAAGACAGAGACATTGTTTGTTGTTGTGCTCAGATTGGCAATTAATTTATTTTTATTCATAATTCCATATTCCATTTCCATTTCTTTATCATATTTTCAACATTTTGTTTATTTTCCTTCATATATCAATCTCTGATTATCCTTTCCCCAGGTGAAAACCTGGGTGTCTTCTTCTTCTCCTTTTTTGTTAGGCAATGGTGAAAACCAAGACCGCTTTCTCCTTCTTCTTCCTCCTCTTCTTGTGCTATTCCTTTTTTCTTCCCCCCCTTTATCTCCTGCCATCCACCTTTGGCAGCCCATAACCATAATATCACCTGCCATCCACCTTTGGCAGTCCAAACTGTCCAACTGGATGCATCTGTCATCCACCTTGACAGACCCACCATACAGTCCCATCTTGACTGTCTACCCCTCTTGCTTTGCTTAGTAGGGTGGGTGGGAGGATCAAAACTCCAGTAAAAGTGGCTGAGGCCCCTTGTGTTGTCCCTTATGTACCTCCCTTTGCCCTCCCTTCCTGCTTCCTGCTACCTGCCCATTTTCCTGGCCCATTGCCCCTCCCTTTCCTTCCCCCTCCCCTTCTGAGCACAACCATTCTGTGCAGGAGGGAAGGGGTGCACCAGGACAACCTGGTCTGCCCATTAAAGGGCAAACTCCATTGTCCCAGATTCCCCCCTTTTCCCTCACAAAAGACAGAGTCATTGCTTGTTGTTGTGCTCAGATTGGCAATTAATTTATTTATATTCATAATTCCATTTTCCATTTCCATTTCTTTGTTATCATATTTTCAACATTTTGTTTATTTTCCTTCATATATCAATCTCTGATTATCCCTCCTCAGGTAAAAACCTGGGTGCCTTCTTCTTCTCCATTTTCATTAGGTAATGGTGAAAACCGAGACCACTTTCTCCTTCATCTTCCTTCTCTTCTTGTGTTATTCCTTTTTTCTTCCCCTCCCCCTCCCCCTTTTTCCCCACTAGCCAGTCTCCAGCTTGCGTTGGATGGCTGGCTTCCCCTTATCATAAGTACCGGTCTCACTTACCTCAGGGAACATCCTTTTACTCCTCTTTCTTTTCTACTTTCTCTTTTCCTTTTTTTTTTATATATTTTATTTTCCTTTCATCGCATGTTTCCGGAATGCTTCTATAAAACCCATTGTTTCTGTATTAAACATGTCTATGGCTAGGTCCGACAGGTATACAGTGTCAGACCTGTAGAAATCCTCTACCCATTCTTCTACCCCCCCAGTATCACCTGTCCTCCCATCTGCCTTATCAATGTCCCAGCCCTCCTATTCATCTTTCTCCTCACCCTCTCTACCGCTCTGTGGCTGTGCTCCTGCCTCCACACCCTCCTTGGTATCATTTCTGACTAGGCGAGGCCTACCTGTGGCCACCATCATTGTATGGCTCCTAAATCCCTTTTTATTTGTAAGTAAGTAAGTATCTACCCAAGGCCTGCCTGCAACGTTGTTGCCCCCTAAATGTATAATAATTAGATCTGGACTGGGGTGCCGCCCCTTGAGTTCCTTCAAGGTGTGAAGCAGCTGAGCCCATCTCATCCCCAGTATGCCATGCCAAACCAACCTACACTGTCTCACATCTTGGTACAGCTGCCTTCCCCCAGCCTTCTTCTCTGCTCTTTTTCTGGCCCAATAAATACAGGAATGGCTGCAGATCCAGACTTCCATGCTCCTCCCTCTGCCTATGGGGTTCAAGTAAAATTCATTATTTTACACATGCTCTCAGTGTCATACTCGCATTTTTTTTATACCCTCTCCACCCTTTCTTGCCCCCTTCCCCACTTCTGTAGTTCAGGCCAGGAGCACTACCTTCAAAAAACCTCCCGTTTTTTTTTTAATTTCAGTGCTCTAATGTATCTCTTATAACTGGCCGATCACCAGCGTCCCTTTTCCAATATCCCATTCACTGTCTCTCCTGCTGCTGTCCACTGTGAGGCAGTCCCAATCCTCAAAGAATGGGATGGATAATTAGCCAGGTCTTCCCCCATGAATTGCATGCCCTTTTTGAGCAATGCCGTGACTTGGTAGCCGGTGACCCTCTTCCCATCACCATGCACAAATAATTTTCCCATCCTGTTCCCATGCTCTGTGGCGAAAGCCCACAGAGCCTGTACGGGGCATATTGCACCCTCTGTTCGCCCTTTCAGCACTACTATGCAACCCTGCCCTCTCTAGTCCGTTTTTGACCTACTAATCTTAATCCGTATCTCTGTCAGCCCCCAGTTTACATCTTTCCATTCTAATCCCCCTTCCTTGTCCTCTCTCCCGTGGCCTACCACCTTGCTCATTGTCATGGCCCAAGCGAACATTACCACATAGATTGTGTGAAAAAGCTGGGCCTCGGCCTTCGATCTGCATATTACTGGGAGCAGATCCTTCAGCTTTATTAGCCACTGCTCCCCTATCAGCCTTCTATTATTTGCTAGTCCTTGTTTCAACCTGCCCCATCCTTGCATCGTTCTTCTGATGAGTAATGATTTTATCAGGTCCTTCTACCCCTTTAGACTGCAGATAACACTAATCCCTGCCGGATAAACTCCCATTGTGGTGTGGGCTGTGCCTTTTTACCACTGCTCCATGGTGAACATTCCCAGCTGTTCCTCTGTGAGTGGCCTACTTACCTCCATCTGGTGCTCTGCCCTGAATGTTTGAAACACTCGCCAGGCCCCATCGTAGGCCCTCAGAGTCCGAGGTTTCCATGAGCTGTGAAACAGCAGTTCTGCTCCTTCTTGCCAACGTCCCAGATGTTCATTGGTATGGGTGTTTCTAGTTCTTCCGCTGCCGGTGCCAGCCTCCAAAAATGGTCCAGCTGCAGATGGGAAAGGCTGTCAGCCAAGGTATTGTGTACCCCTTCTATGTGTTGTGCTCTAAATGACATGTTCAGCTGCAAAGCCCTTAAAACTAACAGTCGTAATACCTGCATGACTGTGCCTGACCTGGCTTCTCTGTTGTTCAGAACATCCACCACTGCCCTATTGTCACACCAAAAAGTCACTTTCTGATCTCGTAATTCCTCCCCCCAGACCAAAGTACACCCCTATGTGGGCATGATCTCCAGTAATGTTATATCTCTCACTTTCCCCTCCTTTACCCAACTGGCAGGCCATGGTTCTGCAAACCATCTATCCCTCAGTTAGCCCCCCCATGTCTAGCCCCCCAGTCGCGTCTGTGTAGAGGTCGAGGTCTGTGTTGTATAGCCACTCCTCTTGCCAGAACAAGCACCCGTTGTACTCCTTAAGAAATTCTTCCCAGATTCTAAAATCCTCTCTGACTCTTTGTGTCAGGTCCACCCAGTGATGTGGTCTGATGACCCCTGCTGTATCCCTAGCTAACCTCTTTGTGAATGCCCTCCCTGGTCCGATGGCCCTACATGTGAAGTGTCAGGTGCCCCAGTACCTGCTGCACCATTTTTAGTTGTACCCGTCTCCTTCTGGTATGTACTTGGATTAGCTCCCTCAATTTCTTTACTTTTTTGTCTGGTAGTCGAAATATTTCATTCGAAACATCTATCTCGATCCCTAAAAATTCCATAACCCTGCTTGGCCCTTCTGTTTCTTCTGGTGCCAGTGGGACCTCTAGATCCCAGCACAATTCCTGAAACTTACCCAGCATCCTCTGTGTCTCTCTTCTTCCCCTCCCAATGAAAAGAAAATCATCCAGATAATGGATGACCGTCCTGTAACCCGTTTTTTCTTGGAATATCCACTGTAAGCAGGTGCTGAAAGCCTCAAATGTAGCACATGCTGTGGAACAACCCATTGGCATTGCTTTGTCGAAATAATACTGTCCTCCACATTTAAAACCCAACATATCCCAGTCTTCCCTCCTAACTGGAAGCAGTCTAAAAGCAGATTCAGTGTCTGTTTTTGCCATCCATGCATCCTCTGTGGCCCGGATCATCCGGACCGCATCCTCTAGTGTTGTATATGTCACCCTACTATGTTCCTCACTGACGAAATCGTTCACTGACTCCCCTTCCAGGTAGGACAGGTGGTGGATCAACCTGTATGCTCCCTCTTGTTTCTTGGGTACCAAACCCAATGGCGAAAACCTCATGTTCGGCAATGGGGGAGTATTAAACGGGCCCTCTACCCTACCTGCTGCTTTCTCTTTCCCTATCTTCTGTCTTAGCATTTCCTCCTTCCCTTTTACTGACCCGAGGTTGCTCGCCTCCATCGCTCGTCTGGGACCCCTACACTGCAATGAAAACCCTGTGTTAAAACCCTTCAAAATCATGTCCCGCATGCTCGTGTCTGGATATCTATCCAGGCAAGCTGTCCATACCTTCAAGTTGATGGGGGTTCTGGCCATCCCAAACTGTTCCCTGTCGTGTCCCCTGACAATCCTACCCACCCCTTCCCCTTCATTTTGCCCTACCTTCTTTCTTTCAGTGGCCCTGATCCCCTCTATTCACGTTTCCCCTCCTCCCACCCTCCCCTGCTCCATGTTTGCCCTTTAAACTCTTGGCCATCTCAAAAAAACTGTTGACCTGATCCTTGACCCCCATGCCCTTGTGCCCCTTGTGCCCATGTCGTTCTGCATTTGCTTGCTGGGTGTCCTCCTCCACATTTTGAGCAAGCGTGCCAGAAATGATATTGAGGCCATGAGCAAAAAGCCCTATTGTAAGCCTAGCAGCATCTCTGGGGTGTAAACCCCTTTTTGCCCCACTCACCTTCGGGCGTGGACTGATCTTTTATGTAATCCATCCACAAATCTATCTGCTTAGTGTCCCATCTCACGTTCCCAAATGTTGCCATTCTCTGCCGAAAGAATTCATCATAGTATAACCACCCCACCCTGCCTTTTGCTTTTGCTCTCCGTATTATCAAGGAATAAGTAATGAGCGGGATGCCTAGCTCCAGCCTTTTCTCCAGAACGATGGCTGAGAAAGTGGCAAAACCTAGGAACCATCCATCCCATGTCTTCCCTTTTGTGAACTTGTCATCCTCTTTCCTTCCTAAAAGTACTATGGCCGCTGCCATCTCGCTCTTGCCTATGCCCTCAGTTTCCTCATATTTGGCTGCTGCCTCCCGACTCACCAAAGCGAATATATCTACATATTCCCCTTCCCATATTTTCTCTTTTGTGGCCAGTGGCACATGTTCGCCTATCCTCATCCCAGGCGCCCCTATCTCCCTTGTACCTCCTCCTTCTCTCTCCACTCCCTTTCCATTCTTTTCCGGCCTCTCTTTTTCCATCCTAATGTCCGCCTGAGCTGATTCCATCTGCCTCAAACCTCCTGTTCCAAGTACCACCACAATTTGCCCTATGTATTCTTTTATACTATCACCCACTGCATTGATGTGTTACCTGTAATCTTGTCTGGGCCGTGCTGCCTGGAGTCTTCCACACTTTCCCTTGGTTCTCCTTGCAGTTGAGGAGGAGGGGGAACTACTGGGGTCTGCAGAGGGAAAACCATGTTCTGGGCATCATGCCTGGGTTCCACCGGGGAGATCCCACCTTGATCCAGTGTGGATGCTGGCATCGCCGGGTCCACAGGCTTCAGAGGTACTGGATCAACCACCTTGGTGGGCCCCACTGTTTCCAGTGCTACCTCAACGAGACTACAGGGCCCCTTGGCTGGTCATTTCCCCCTGTCGCCCTTTCCCTTGCCTGCTTTTCTCTTCTCCCCGGGTCTCCCTGATTCCTCTCCCTCCACCAGCTCCCACATTCTGTTTGCTTTTTCTGCCAATTCAATTATAGCCTTGTAAGCATCCTCCTTTGATGGCCTGCTCTTCTTGGGTTCCATTTCGTTGTTTCTTTGTTCTGTGAAGACAACTACGGGAAGATAAAACATGGGTTAATTTGTATATCTGTACCTGTTTGTAATGCCTTAATCCTGTCCTTTAAACCACACGTCCACATCAATGGACCAAGGCACCCCCGCAATCAAACCACCCCCCAGGAAAGTGGACACCACGTGGTCTGATAATCGGGTACCTTCCCCCCATATTTAGACCTCTGCCCAACCCTTGCTCCTTCCTGGTGCCCAAAAAAAGGAAGGGGGAAGGACCAAACAGCAGGCACCCCTCATGAGTGATTGCCAAGGCTTCCCAATATGACCCCCTCACAGCGTGGGACCTCATTCGCGAGGACCTGGGTCATGATCCCTTCCCTTCAGCCCCTGGCCTCTCCCATGCCCTTGTTTCTCTTTTTCCCCCTTATACTTTTGAAAGGCCCCTTACACATGCAGACATCCCAATCACATGGGCACTCTTTTAAAGCCCCCCCGGCACGTGTGACTTCACGCCGTGTGGTCATCTGTTGTACTTCCTCTCTCTTGTCTTCTGGCCCCTTCTCCGGGCTTATTCCCCTCCTGATCCCAAAACCCATGCTTCCCCCGACTCAGTACCCCACCCAAGCCCAGACAATGCTATCTAACCCCCCCTTTGGCGTGTGATGTCATGCCACATGGTAGCTCCCTCAGGGCCTCTGACAGGCCTATCTTCCATCCAGGGCACTGAAAAAACTCAAGAAATGCCACCAGAGCATAATAGCAAGTCCTCTAAATTCTTGCCCCCCCTCCTCCCCCTGCAGCGTGTGCCGCCCGCCACGTTGTCCTGAATCGCGGGCCCCCCCTCGCTCCTCCCAGCTGCCAGGCTCCGTTTCTTGTCTGCAAGTCCTGACAAATGAGCAACAGCCACACAATGCCCCCCTAACCTGAGAGCTCAAGCCAGTGTGCTTCCAGCAGACCCCCTCATGTGGCGTATGATGCCCGCAGCGCGATCCATGCCTCAGTGCCTCTTCGAGGCCTTGTCTTTCTTCCCAGGCTTTCTTCCTCACACATGGCCATTAAAACCACCAGCGCCTTAACAGGATGCCACAAAGGGGTTTCCTCCACCCCCTGCGCAGCATGTGACAGCACGCCACTCGGTCCTGGCTTCCGCTCGCTCCCCCCATCTCTACGGGCTCTCCTAGGCCCACTATTCATCCCACCAGCCCCAAAAACTGGGAAAATTGCAGCAAACAAAACCACCACGAGTAAAGAAGGCTTTCTGCTTCTTTTTTTTTTAGCCATTACACAAGCAGCGCATAAAGTCCACCATGCTGCCCATGCCTCAATGCCTCTTCAAGACCTTTGCCATTCCTTCCCCGGCTTTCTACCACACTCACGGCCACTAAACACCACCAGCGCCCTAGCATGATGCCACAAGGTGTTTTTTTTCACCCCCCGCGTGGCGTGTGCTGTCACACCACGCGGTCCCATTTCCACTTGCTCCCACCATCACCACGGGCTCTCTCAGGCCCACATAATCATACCAAACAGCCCAATTGGGAAAAATGCAGCAAAACCAACACCAACAATTAAACACGCCACGTGGTCCTGCTTCCACTCCCCCCCCAACATCACCACGAGCTCTCCCAGTCCTACATAATCATGCAAACCAGCCCAATTGGGAAAAAAGCAGCAAAAACCAATGCCAACAATTAAAAAGGCTTTCTTCTTCCACTTAGTTATTACAAAAAATGGCGCAAGGTGCCATGCCACGTGGTCTCAGCTCATGCTGTCTCTCTCCTGTCTCCCTCCTTCCTGCCCACCAAAATCTTTCTAGGGCAAAAACAGTCTATAATTACCATCAAACTCAAAAAAACCATCAAAAAGCCCTTCTAACCAACCCCCCACGGGTCTACTGTAACCATTTTTTTTACTGTATATATTCGTCTTCTTCTCTCCCTTTATATATTTTTTTTTACTTCACATCTCCTCCTGTAATATCACTATTTGTTTTCTTACCTCTCCCTCTTGGTGAAAACACCTCCAAAAAAAAAAAATTGGGGGCCAATCCGACTTGCTGCAGTTGATGTAGATCAAAACTCCAGCAAAAAGTGGCTGAGGCTCCCTTGTGCTGTCCCTTATGTACCTCCCTTTGCCCCTCCCCTTCCTGCTACCTGCCCATTTTCCTGGCCCCTAGCCCCTCTCCTTCCTTCCCCCTCCCCTTCTGAGCACAACCATTCTATGCAGGAGGGAAGGGGTGCACCAGAACAACCTGGTCTGCCCATTAAAGGGCAAACTCCATTGACAGAGGCTTTAATTATTTGCTTACAAGTCTCAGGGATCAGGGCTTTATTTATTTGCTTACATGTCTCAAGGATCAGTGCTTTGTTTATTTCCTTACATGCCTCATGGGACAGGGCTTTGTATATTTATTTGCTTTCTTATCTCATTTATCAGGGATTTGTTTATTTATTTGCTTACATGTAACATGGCTTTGGGGCTTTCTTTATGTGCTTACAAGTCTCATTGATCAGGGATTTATTTATTTGCTTACATGTCTCAGGGATTAGGTCTTTCTTTATTTATTAGCTCACATGTCCCTGGGATCGAGGATTTGTTTATTTAGTTGCTTACATGTCTCAGAGATCATGGGTTTGTTTATTTATTTAATTACATGTCTCATGAATCACGGCTATTTTACTTTGGTTACTTATCTCCTGGATTCAGACTTTTTTATTTGCTTACATATCTCAGGGATTCGAGCTTTCTTTATTTATTTGCTTACATGTCTCAAGGGTCTTCCCTTTGTTTATTTATTTGCTTTCAAGTCTCATGGATTGGACCTTTAATTATTTTCTTACATGTCTCAGGGATCAGGGCTTTGTTTATTTATTTGCTTACATGTCTCATGGATCAGGGCCTTGCTTATTTATTTGCTCACATGTCTCAGGGTTGGGGTTTTTCATTTGCTGTCATGTCTCAGGGATAATGGCTTGTCTTATTTATTTCCTTACATTTCTCATTGATCGGGGCACTATCTATTAACTCACGTCTCTCAGTCTCGGGGCTTTGTTTATTAATTTGCTAACATGTTTCAGGCATTAGGGCTTGCTTTATTTATTTGCTTGAATAGCTCAGGGATCGGGGCTTTATTTATTTGCTTACATATCTCAAGGTTCTGGGCTTTGTTTATTTATTTTCTGACATGTCTCATGGATCCACGCTTTGTTTATTTATTTGTTTACATGTCTCATGGATCGGGGCTTTGTTTTTTTATTTGCTTTCTAGTCTCATGGATTTTAGCTTTATATATTTTTTTACATGTCTCAGGGATTAGGGTTTTGTTTATTTATTTGCTTACATGTCTCATGGATCGGGACATTATTTATTTGCTTACAGGTTTCCGGGATAGGGCTTTGTTTATTTGTTTGCTTACATGTCTCAGTTACTGGAGAATTATTTATTTGCTTACGTGTTTCATGGATCGTGGCTTTTTTATTTGCTTTCATGTCTCAAGGATCGTGGCTTTTCTTATTTATTTCCTTACATATCTCATTGATCAGGGCATTATTTATTAACTTACATCTCTCAGTATCAGTGCTTTGTTTATTAATTTGCTTACATGTCTTAGGGATCAGGGCTTTGTTTATTTATTTGCTTACATGTCTCATAGATTAGAACTTTATTTGCTTACATTTCTCATGGCTCAGCGCTTTTGTTTATTTATTGACCTAAATGTGTCAAGAATCGAGGCTTTGATGTTTTTTTTTACTTACATGTCACATTCAACTGGGCTTTATTTATTTGCTTTCATGTCTCAGGATCATGACTTTCTTTTTATTTCCTTACATTTCTCAGTGGTCAGGGTTTCTTTATTTACTTGCTTTCATGTCTCAATGATAAGGGCTTTATTTATTTGATTACAGGTCTCAAGGATCAGTGCTTTCTTTATTTATTTCCCTACATGCCTGATGGATCAGGGCTTTGTATATTTATTTGCTTTCTTGTCCCATTTTATCAGGTCCTTATTTATTTATTTGCTTACATGTATCATGGATTTAGGGCTTTACTTATTTGCTTACAAGAATCATGGACCAGGGCTTTATTTATTTGCTTACATGTCTCAGGGTTCAGGGCACTGATTATTTAATTTCGTACATGTCTAATGGAGCAGTGCTTTGTTTATTTATTTGTTTCCAAGACTCATGAATTTTAGCTTTAGTTTTTTTCTTACATGTCTCAGGGATTGGGGCTTTCTTTATTCTTTTGCTTGCATGTCTCATGAATCAGGGCTTTTTTTATTTGCTTCATGGCTCATGGATCAGGGTTTTATTTATTTACTTGCTTACATGTCTCAGAGTCATGGCTTTCTTTTTTTATTTCCTTACATTTTTCAGTGATCTGGGCTTTCTTTCTTCATTTGCTTACATGTCTCATTGACCAAGGCTTTATTTATTTGCTTACATGTCTCAGGGATCAGGGCTTTATTTTTTTGTTTACATTTATCAGTGATCTCTGCTTTCTTTCTTTATTTGCTTTCATGTCTCATGGATCGGGGCTTTGTTTATTTATTTACTTACACGTCTCAGGGTCGTTGTTTTCTTTATTTATTTCCTTACATTTCTCAATGCTCAGGGCTGACTTTTTTATTTACTTACGTGTCTAATTGACAGAGGCTTCAATTATTTGCTTACATGTCTCAGGGATCAGGGCTGCAATTATTTGCTTACATGTCTCAAGGATCAGTGCTTTGCTTATTTCCTTAAATGCCTCATGGATCAGGGCTTCGTATGTTTATTTGCTTTCTTATCTCATTCATCAGGGATTTGTTTTTTTATTTGCTTACATGTAACATGGCTTTTGGGGCTTTCTTTATGTGCTTACAAGTCTCTTTGATCAGGAATTTATTTATTTGCTTACATGTCTCAGGGATCAGGTCTTTCTTTATTTATTAGCTCACATGTCCCTGGGATCGGAGATTTGTTTATTTATTTAATTACATGTCTCAGAGATCATGGGTTTGTTTATTTATTTAATTACATGTCTCATGAATCATGGCTATATTACTTTGCTTACTTATCTCCTGGATTCAGACTTTTTTATTTGTTTACATATCTCAGGGATTGGAGCTTTCTTTATTTATTTGCTTACATGTCTCAAGGGTCTTGCCTTTGTTTATTTATTTGCTTTCAAGTCTCATGGATTGGACCTTTAATTATTTTCTTACATGTCTCAGGGATCAGGGCTTTGTTTATTTGCTTACATGTCTCATGGATCGGGGCATTATTTATTTGCTTACATGTATCAGGGATCAATGCCTTGCTTATTTATTTGCTCACATGTCTCAGGATTGGGGCTTTTTCATTTGCTTTCATGTCTCAGGGAAAATGTCTTGTCTTATTTATTTCCTTACATTTCAAATTGATCGGGGCACTATTTATTAACTTACATGTCTCAATCTCAGAGATTTGTTTATTAATTTGTTTACATGTCTCAGGCATCAGGGCTTGCTTTATTTATTTGCTTGCATAGTTCAGGGATCGGGGCTTTAGTTATTTGCTTACATGTCTCAGGGCTCAGTGCTTTGTTTCTTTATTGGCCTTCATGCCTCAAGGATCAAGGCTTTGTATGTTTATTTTCATTACATGTCACATGGATCGGGTCTTTATGTATTTGCTTTCATGTCTCAGGGTCACGACTTTATTTTTTATTTCCTTACATTTCTCTGTTATGAGGGCTTCCTTTATTTATTTGCTTATATGTCTCAGGGATCAGGGTTTATTTATTTGACTACATGTCTCAAGGATCAGTGCTTTGTTTATTTATTTCTGTACTTGCCTCATGGATCTGGGCTTTGTATATTTATTTGCTTTCTTGTCTTATTAATAAGGGCCTTGTTTATTTATTTGCTTACATGTATGATGGATTTGGGGCTTTACTAATTTGCTTACAAGTCTCATGGATCAGGGCTTGCTTTATTTATTTGCTTACATGTCTGTGGGATTGGGGACTTGTTTACTTATTTGCTTTCATGTCTGTTAGATTGTGGGTTTGTTTATGCTTTTTCTTACATGTCTCATGAATCAGGGCTATATTTCTTTGCTTACGTATTTCCTGGATTTGGAGTTTATTTATTTTGCTTACATATCTCAGGGATTGGGACTTTATTTATTTATTTGCTTACATGTCGCAAGGATCGGGCCTTTGTTTATTTAGCTGCTTTCAAGTCTCATGGATTGGAGCTTTAATTATTTTCTTACATGTCTGAAGGATCAGGGCTATGTTCATTTATTTGTTTACATGACTCATGGAGTGGGGCATTGTTTATTTATTTGCTTACATGTCTCATGGATCGGGGCATTATTTATTTGCATACATGTCTCAGGGATCATGGCTTTTCTTATTTATTTCCTTACATATCTCATTGATTGTGGCACTATTTATTAACTTACATCTCTCAGTCTCGGGGGCTTTGTTTATTAATTTGCTTACGTGTCTCTGGTATCAAGGCTTGCTTTATTTATTTGCTTACATGTCTCTGGGATTGTGGGTTTATTTATTTATTTCTTTACCTGTCTTTTGAATCGCACATTTTTTTCTTTGCTTACATATCTCCTGGATTTCTTCTTTATTTATACGCTTACATATCTGAGGGATTAGGGCTTTCTTTTATTTAATTGCTCACATGTCTCATGGGATGAGGCTTTATTTATTTGCTTATACTGTATGTCTGAGAGATCAGGGTTTGTTTATTTATTTGCTTACATATGTCAGGGATTGGGGCTTTTCTTACCTATTTTCTTACATGTCCCATGGATCAGGGCTTTTTTATTTGCTTACATGTCTCAGGGTTCTGGGCTTTGTTTATTTTCTGACATGTCTCATGGCTCCATGCTTTGTTTATTTATTTGTTTACATGTCTCATGGATCGGGGCTTTGTTTATTTATTTGCTTTCTAGACTCATGGATTTTAGCTTTAGATATTTTCTTACATATCTCAGGGATTAGGGTTTTGTTTATTTGCTTACATGTCTCATGGATCGGGACATTATTTATTTGCTTACAGGTTTCCGGGATAGGGCTTTGTTTATTTATTTGCTTACATGTCTCAGTTACTGAGGAATTATTTATTTGCTTGCGTGTCTCATGGATCGTGGCTTATTTATTTGCTTTCATGTCTCATGGATCATGGCTTTTCTTATTTCTTTCCTTACCTATCTCATTGATCAGGGCATTATTTATTAACTTACATCTCTCAGTCTCAGTGCTTTGTTTATTTATTTGCTTATGTGTCTCATTGATCAGGGCTTTATTTATTTCCTTACAGGTCTCCAGGATCTGGTCTTTGTTTATTTATTTGCTTACATGTCTCATGTATCAGCACATTGTTTATTTATTTCCTTACATGTCACATGGATGAGGGTTTTATTTATTTATTTTCTTACATGTCTCATGGATGAGAGCTTTATTTATTTGCTTACATGTCTCAGTTCTCTGTGCTTTATTTATTTATTGGCCTAAATGTGTCAAGGATCAAGGCTTTGTTAGTTTTTTTTACTGATATGTCACATTCAATGGGGCTTTATTTATTTGCTTTTATGTCTCAGGGTCGTGACTTTCTTTTATTATTTCCTTACATTTCTCAGTGATCAGGGCTTTCTTTATTTTTCTTGCTTACATGTCTCAATGATCAGGGCTTTATTTATTTCCTTACATGCCTCATGGAGCAGGACTATGTATATTTATTTGCGTTCCCCCCTTTTCCCTCAGAAAAAGACAGAGACCATTGTATGTTGTTGTGCACGTATTTGGCAATTAATTTATTTATATATCATCATTCCATTTTCCATCTCATCATCTTTATTATTATATCTTTCATAATTGCATTTTATTGCATCCATATATCACTCTCTGATCATCCCTCTTTCTTCCTCTTCTCGCTCCCCCAGGTGAAAATCTGGGTGCTTTCTCTTTTCCTGTTAGGTAACGGTGAGGACCGAGACTGCTTTTCCTCCTTCTGCTTCTTCTTCTTTTCATCCTATTCCTTTTTTCTTTCCCTCCCTCCCCTCCTTCCCCCCTTTTCCCATTAGCCAGTCTCCAGCTTTCGTTGGATGATTGGTTTTCCCCTCAATGTAGGGTATTGTTCCCCCTTCACCTAGGGGACCTCCTTCCCTTCCTTCTCTCTCTTTTTTTTTTATCTTCCATTTCTGCATGTCTCCTCCATGCCTCTATAAAACCCATCATTTCTGTATTAAACATATCTATGGCTAGATCTGACAGATGCACACCATCTGACCTGTACAATTCCTCTGCCCACTCTTCCACACCTTGCAATATTATATGTCTTCCCATTTTTTTATCAGTGTTTCTACCCTCCTATTCATCTTTCTCCTGACCCTATCTACCACTCTATGCCTGTGTTTGTGTCTCCAAACCCTTGTTGGGATCATATCTGACCAGGCAAGGCATACCCCTGGCCATCACTGCTGTACTTTTTCTAAATCCCTTTTCACCTGCATGTATGTGTCCACCCATAGCTTACCCCCAATGTCATTACCCCCTAGATGTAAAATAATTAGGTCTGGAATGGGTCACCGCTCCTTCAGTTCTTGCAGAATAGGAAGCAGTTGTGCCCATCTCATTCCATGGATGCCGTGCCAAACCAACCTACATTTTCTGTCATCCTGGTACAGCTGTTTTCCCCCAGTCTTTTTCTCAGCTCTTTTTTCACCCAATAAAAGTAGGAGTGGCCGCAGAGCCATACTTCCGTGATCCTCTCTCTTCCTATAGGATTTAAGCAAATAATTATCTTATATATATTCTTAGCTCCCTTTTTCATGTCACATCTCTATGTCCCCCCCATGTGGCTCTTTATCTGTAAAGACAAAAACACAGATAAATACGTTAGTCTCCATGATGCAATGCTCAAATGTATCTCTTGTAGCTGGCAGACTGCCAGTGCCCTTTCTTCAATATATGAGTCACCGGCTCACCTGCTGCTGCCCACTGTGAAGCAGTCCCTATCCACAGGGAGTGGGATAAGTAATTGCCCGGATCCTCCTCCAGGAATTGCATGCCTTTTTTAGCATGGTCGTGACTTGATAACTTGTGACCTTCTTCCATCTCCATGTAGAAATAATCTCCCTGTCCTATTCCCATGCTCTGTGGCATAAGCCCACAAAGCTTTTACTGGGCACACTGCATTGTCTGCATGAGCTTTCAGGGTTACCATGCTACCCTGCCCCACTTGATCCATCTTTGACCTCTTAATCATGATTCATATCTCTTGCATCCCCCAGCTTATATCTTCCCATTCTAAACCCCCTTTGTCATCCTTACTGCCATGTCCCACAGCCTCACTCACTCTCATGGCCCCTGCAAACATTACCACGTAGATTGTGTGGAATAGTTGGGCCTCGGCTTTCGATCTTCAGATTGCCAGTAGAACCCCTTTTAGCTGTGCAAGTCACTGCTCCCCAATTGGTCTTCTACTATCTGTAGTTCTCTGTTGTAACCTACCCCACCCTTGCATCATTCGTCTAATGAACATTGACTTCGTCAGATCCCTCCCACCCTTCAGGCTGCAAACTACACTAATCCCTGCCAAATAGACCCCCATCATGGTGTGGGCTGTTCTTCTCTGCCATTGCTCTACTGTGAACTTCCCTAGCTGTTCTTCAGTGAGAGGCCTACTTACCTCCATGTGGTGCATCACCCTGAATGTTTGAAACACCCGCCAGGCCCCCTCTTGGGCCCTCAGAGTCCATGGTGCCCATGAGCTGGGAAACAACAGTTCTGCTCCCTCTTGCCAGCATCCCAGATGTTCGCTGGGATGGGCATTTTTTGCTCCTCTGCTGTTGGTGCCAGCCTCCGGAAATGATCCAGCTGCAGATGGGAAAGGCTGTCAGCCAGGGTATTGTGCACCCCTTCTATGTGTTTGGCTCTAAATGACATGTTCAAGTTCAGGGCCCTTAACACCAACTGTCGCAAGACCTGCATGACCATTTCTGACCTGGCTCCTCTGTTGTTTAAAACCTCTGCCACTGCCTTGTTGTCACATCAGAATGTCACCTTCTGATTCCGCAACTCTTCCCCCCCAAATCAGGGTACAAGCCCAAATAGGCATGATTTCCAACAGTATTATGTCTTTTACTTTCCCGTACTTCACCCAGTCTGTGGGCCATGGTTCTAAGAACCATCTGCCCCTCAAATAACCCACATACCGAGGCCCCCAGCTGCATCTGTGTAGAGATTCAGGTCCATGTCATAAACCCATTCCTGCTGCCAGAAGGAGCAGCCATTATAGGTGCTGAGGAATTCCTCCCAAACCTTAAAATCTTCGTTTACTCCTTTTGTGATATCTACCCAGTGGTGTGGTCTGTTTACCCCAGCTGTAGCCCTGGCTAACCTTTTAGTGAAAGCCCTTCCTGGTCCAGTAGTCCTGCACGCAAAGTTCAGATGTTGCAATACTTGTTTTACCTGTTTTAGTTGTACTCTTCTTCTACTTGTATGTATTTGGATCAACTCCTTCAACTTCAAAACTTTTTTCTCTGGTAGCCTAAAGACTTCACCCAGGGTGTCTATCTCGATACCCAGGAATTCTAGCACCTTACAGGGCCCTTCTGTTTTGTCTGGTGCCAATGGAATCCCTAATTCTCTGCACAGCTCTTGAAAACTGGCCAGCAGTTTTTCTGTCTCTCTCCTTCCACCGCCTATTAAAAGGAAATCATCCAAATAGAGAATGACTGCTTTGTAACCAGTTCTTTCTTGAAATATCCACTGTAGACAGGTGCTAAAGGCCTTGAATGTCGCACATGCTATGGAACATCCCATGGGCATGGCTTTGTCAAAATAGTACTGTCCCCCGATTTTAAACCCCAACAAGTCCCAGTCTTCTGTTCTCACCAGAAGCAACCTGAAAGTGGACTCTGTGTCTGTTTTTGCCATCCACGCATCCACATTTGCCCAAATGATCTGGACTGCTTCTTCTAATGTGGCATATGTCACTTTACTATGTTCCTCACTAATAAAATCATTCACTGAATCCCCCTCCAGGAAGGATAGGTGGTGAATCACCCTGTACTCTCCCTGCTGTTTCTCAGGGACCAAACCCAATGGAGAAATCCTCATATTCTGTAATGGAGGGGTATCAAATGGTCCTTCTACTCTACCCGCTGTCTTTTCCCTTTCAATTTTGTGTCTTGAAATCTCTTCTTTCCCTTTTACTGAACCCAGATTGTTTGCCTCTCTAGCTTGCCTCGGGCCCTCACACTGCAATGAAAAACCTATCCGAAAACCTTTGCCAATCATCTCTGCCACTTGTCTATTAGGGTATCTTTCCAACCAATCTACCCATGCTTCTATCCTGATGGGAGTCCTTGCTTCTTTAAATTGCTCCCTTGCCATCCCCTCTTCTCCTCTGCCAACGTCCCCCAAAGTGCACACTGTCTGACCTTGCCAGTCAGTGATTCTGACTCCCTCTACCTGCATGCCCCCTGTCTCTCCCCCCTCTACTCCATGCCTGCCCCCTGTAACCCTGCTCCTCTCGAAAAAGCTGTTGACCTGTTCCTTGCACCCCTGACCCTTGGGCTCCCTGTACCCATGTCGTTCTGCATCTGCTCGCTGGGTGTGTCCCCCCACATTTTGAGCATGCATGCCGAAAGCGGCATTGTGGCCAGGAACAAAAGGCCCTATTGTAACACCAGCAACACCTCTGGGGCATCGTCCCTTTTTTTTCCCCATCTCCCCTTCTGGCGTGAACTGATCGGTTACATAGTCTGTCCACAAATCTAATTGCTTCGTGTCCCATCTTACATCCCCATATGTCACCATTCTTTGCCGAAAGAATTCATCACAGTATATCCATCCCACCCCCCCTTTTGCTTTTGCCCGCCTTATTATCAGGGAATACGTGATGAGTGGGATGCCAAGCTCTGGCTTCTTCTCCAGCACTATGTCTGAGAATGTGGCAAAACCTACAAATCATCCATCCCAAGTCTTCCCTTTTGTGAATTTGTCCTCCTCCTTCTTTCCTAACAAGACTACTGCTGCTGCCATTTCACTCTTTCCTATATTCTCTGCTTCTTCGTATTTTGCTGCCACTTCCTGGCTTACTAATGCGAAAATATCCACATACTCTCCCTTCCAGATTTTCTCTTTCGGGGCCAGTGGGACGTGTTCTCCTACTCTCATTCCAGGAGCTCCTATCTCCCTTGTACCTCTTCCTTCTTTCTCCACTCCTCTTTCACTTTTCTTCGTCCCCCCCTTTGTTTGTCTAATCTCTGCCAGTGCTGACTCCATCTGCCCCAAACTACCTGTCCCGAGAGCCAAAATAATTGGCTGATATACTCTTTAATGCTTTCACCCACAGAACTGGGTGCATTACCTGTGGTCGTGTCTGCTCCTTGTTGCCTGCTTTCCTCCAGATGCCCCAGCATGTTCCCCTGTGGTTGCAGGACTGGTTGCACTAATAGTGGCTGTGAAGGAACTACTGTGCCCAGGGGATCTGGTCCAGGCTCCACTGGGGGAACCATGACCTGGTCCTGGGGAGGTACAGGCGGTACTGGGTCAACAGGTTGCAGAGGTACTGGACTAGCCGGCCTGGGAGGTACCACTATCAGCAGCTGTACCCTGGTTGGGCTGTGTGACCACTCAGCTGGCCACTTCCCTCTGCCCACTTTTCCCTTCCCCACTTTACTTTTCTCCCTTGATCACCCTGGTTCATCCCCTTTCACCATCTCGCACATTCTACTGGCTTTTTCTGCCAACTCCACTATCGCCCTGTAGGTGTCCTCTTTCAAAGGCCCATTCTTCTTTAGTACCATGTTCTTAGCTTCTTGCAAACTGTGAAGACAACTGACAAAAATCCATTATTAGCCTCTGTTGTCAGTAGCCTCCTCGTATGGCCAGGCCTTCCATTTTCTGGGTTTTTTTTTGTTTGTTTTTTTGCATTTGACACATTTCCCTATGTACCCCCCAAGTGTTTTCTGAAAACAAAAATCTTTTTTTTTATTTATCCCCCACCCACTGCTTAGGCCTCCTTTTCGCCCTTTGGGCCTCTGGTGTTCCCTTGCGGCTCCCCGGGCCTATTTTGGCCCCCTGCTCAATCCCTTTTCCAGCTGATCCCCTTATGGGACCTCTTATTGTGTTTTTACCCCTACCATACGTTCATCCCCGCTCCCTGCCCTTCCCTTCCCTGTGCTCTCTCTCTCATCACTTTAAACTGCTTGGCAAGTGACGTCATGCCACATGGCAAAGTCCTTCTTCCCAATCTGCAGGCCTGCTACTCATACTTGCCTTGGGAAAAGCAGGGACTCTCCATCCCCCCGTAATGGAAAAGTTCTTCCTTTAGCTCAGAACGGAGCTAATAACAGGGGAAACACCCCCACCGCCCTTTACTGCCTATGCTCTTCCCTCTGCCAAGCCACCTGTCTCTTACCACATTGCCATATGGGGCAGTGAGACTGCATCGTAATATCCTTGGAGGGGATAGCCAGGAGCCGTGCAGTGAAGGGGAGATGTAGGCTCCCTGTAGACTCGATGCATGATGAATTAACGGGGGGAGGGTTCCTTTGCAAACCCCATGTGGTGAGGCGGGCCTGTGAATGTGCCATAGCGAGCGTTGTTTTACCGCTTGCTCCTCCTCACCCTAATCCTCCCCCCAGCACCATGCCCCCTCTCGTGATCCTCTTAGGACTGTCGGAAACCTAGCCCTTGCATAAGGAGTGAGAGACACTCCATTGTAGCTGTTTCTGATAACAAAACCCACTGCAATCAATGAAAAACCACCACAACGATCTAGAGACAGAGCATCTAAAGCCAGTCTAACTCCAAACTTGTTCTCAGTCCTTAACTGCAATATCCATCGCCCCCATGTTGAGGCCAGAGGAGGCGTAGCCACTGAAGCATGTACTAGTCCACGCTGCCCCAAAAAACAACAACGCGTGCCTAATTGCTCTGTCCCCATGCTCCCAGCAACAAACAGCTTGCAGCAAGGATTCCTGTCTCTCTTTTTCCATCTGCAAAATCCCTAAATCCTCTGTGCGCCAACCCTGTCGGCCAACACGCCAAACAAACCATTCATTGGACCTCATGAAAAAAGCGAGTGATGCTATGTTGCACCTGCAGCCCCCGTGGGGGGGGAGTCCTATTCTGGTCGAAATCCATAATGCAAACAAATGAATTTTACCACAACGATTTAAAAGAGAGCATACCAACAGCCAGTAAAGCCTCAACTTGTTCTCAGTCCCTTAAATACCATGCTTTTTTCGCCCACCATCTCAAGGCTTGGTCTCTTAAACTTGTACTAGGCTACACTGCCCCAAACAACAAAGTCACATGCATAATTGCTCTGCCCCCATGCTCCCAGCAACAAAACAGCTTGCGATGAGGATACCTGCCCCTCCTTTTTCAGCTACAAGGCCCTCCAACCATCTGTGTGCCTGCCCTGCCGATCAAACAAACAAAAGATCACGTGGCACTCTTAACTTTGAACAGCCATTCTTCCAGCCTGACTCTAAGCGCCCACTGGCTAACTTTCTCACATCCTGCCCTCAGGCCTATGTTTACAACTAAAAGACCATCATACATTATTACCTATCATCGAATATCTGCAACCTCTCTTTATCTCTTATTATTTTTTTTTTTTTTGGTTTCCACTACATTCTGGTTCCTTTAAACAAATTCAATTTTTTTTTTTTGCGCTTCCCCATAGTTGCTATGCTGCTTACCTGATTATTTTCCAAACCTCTGTTCCAGTCAATGCCAATCTGATGTGCTGCAGTCTAGTAAGATCATAACTCCAGCAAAAGTGGCTGAGCCACTCATGTGCTGTCTGTTATGTACCTCCTTTAACCCCTCCCCTTACTGTTGCCTGCCTATTATTCTGTCTCCCTTCCCCTCCCATTCCCTTTCCACTCCCCCTCTGAACACACCATCCTATGGTAAAGGGAAGGGGTGCACCAGGACAACTTGGTCTGCCCCTTAGAGGGCAAACTCCATTATCAGATAATGCGTTTATTTATTTGCTTACATGTAACATTGATTGTTTGGCTTTATTTATTTGCTTACATGTCTCATGGATTGGGGCATTATTTATTTGTTTACATATCTCGGGGTCAGGGCTTTGTTTCTCTATTTGCTTACATGTCTCAGGATCAAAGTTTTTCTAATTTGCTTTCATGTCTCAGTGATCATGGCTTTTCTTATTTATTTCCTTACATATCTCATTGATTGGGGCACTATTTATTAGCTTACATCTCTCAGGGATTGGGACTTTATTTATTTGCTTACATGTCTCAGGAATCAGGGCTTGCTTTATTTATTTGCTCACATGTCTCTGGTATCGGGGATTTGTTTATTTATTTGCTTTCATGTCTCAGAGATTGTGGGTTTGTTTATTTATTTCCTTACATGTCTCATGAATCGCGACTTTATTTCTTTGCTTACATATCTCCTGGATTTGGACTTTATACGCTTACATATCCCAGGGATTGGGGCTTTTTTTATTTATTTGCTTACATGTCTCAGGTATCAGGCCTTTTATTATTTATTTGCTAACATGTCTCAGGGATCAATCTTTGTTTATTTATTTGCTTATATGACTCATGGGATGAGGCATTATTTATTTGCTTATATGTCTGAGAGATCAGGGTTTTGTTTAATTATTTGCTTACATACAGTATCTCAGTTATCTGGGCTTTATTTATTTGTTTCCATGGCTCAGGGAAAAGGGGTTTTCTTATTTATTTCCTTACATATCTCATCGATCGGTGCTTTATTTATTTTCTTATATGTCTCAGGGTTCAGGGCTTTGTTTACTTATTTTCTTACATGTCTCATACATCAGCCCTATGTTTATTTATATGCTTACATGTCTCATGGATCAAGACTTTATTTATTGCTTTCAAGTCTCATGGATTAGAGGTTTAGTTATTTTCTTACATTTCTCAGGGATTAGGGCTTTGTTTATTTATTTGCTTACATGTCTCATGGATTGGGGCATTACTTATTTACTTACATGTCTCAGGTATCAGGGCATTTCTTTATTTATTTGCTTACATGTCTCAGGGATCAGGGCTTTGTTTATTTATCTGCTTAAATGTCTCAGTTATCAGGGCTTTTTTTATTGGCTTACATGTCTCAGGGATTGAGGCTTTATTTATTTCCTTACATGTCTCAGGGATCAGGGCTTAGTTTATTTATTTGCTTACACATCCCATGGATGAGAGCTTTGTATATTTATTTGCTTACATGTCTCTTGGATTAGGGCTTTATTTATTTGCTTACATACAGTATCTCAGGGATCGGGGCTTTATTTATTTTCTTACAAATCTCAGGGCTCGGCGCTTTTATTAATTGACCTTCATGCCTCAAGGATCAAGGCTTTGTGTGTTTTATTTATTACATGCCACATGGATCGGGTCTTTATGTATTTGCTTTCATGTCTCAGGGTTGTGACTTTCGTTTTTATTTCCTTATATTTCTTAGTGATGTGGGCTTCCTTTATTTATTTGGTTACATGTATCAGGGATCAGGGCTTTATTTATTTGACTACATGTCTCAAGGATCAGTGCTTTGTTTATTTATTTCATTACATGCCTTTTGGATTAGGGCTTTGTATATTTATTTGCTTTCTTGTCTCATTTATCAGGGCCTTGTTTATATATTTGTTATATGTATCATGGATTTAGGGCTTTACTTACTTGCTTACAAGTCTCATGGATCAGAGCTTGCTTTATTTATTTGCTTACATGTCTCTGGGATCGGGGATTTGTTTATTTGTTTACTTTCATATCTCAGAGTTTGTGGGTTTGTTCATTTATTTCCTTACATGTCTCATGAATCACACCTATATTTCTTTGCTTACATATTTCCTGGATTTGGAGTTTACTTATTTGCTTACATATCTCAGGGATTGGGACTTTGTTCATTTATTTGCTCACATGTCTCAAGGATTGGGCCTTTGTTTATTTACTTACTTTCAAGTCTCATGGATTGGAGCTTTCAATATTTTCTTACATGTCTCAGGGATCAGGGCTAGGTTCATTTATTTGCTTACATGATTCATGGAACGGGCCATTGTTTATTTATTTGCATACGTGTCTCAGGGATCAGGGCTTTATTTATTTGCTTGCATGTCTCGGATTGGGGCTTTTCTAATTTGCTTTCATGTGTCAGGGATCGTGGCTTTTCTTATTTATTTTCTTACATACCTCATTGATCGGTGCACTATTTATTAACTTACATCTCTCAGTCTCTGGGCTTTGTTTATTAATTTGCTTACATGTCTCAGGGATCAGTGCTTGCTTTATTTATTTGCTTACATGTCTCTGAGATTGGAGATTTGTTTATTTATTTTTTTCACGTCTCAGAGATTGTGGGTTTGTTTATTTATTTCCTTACATGTCTCATGAATCGCACCTTTTTTTCTTTGCTTACATATGTCCTGGATTTCTACTTTATTTATACAATTAGGGATCTTAGGGGTTAGTGCTTACTTTTGCTTATTTGCTTACATATTTCATGGATCAAGGCTTTATTTATTTGCTTACATGTCTCATGAGACGAGGCTTTATTTATTTATTTATATGTCTGCGAGATCAGGGATTTGTTTATTTATTTGCTTACATATTTCAGGGATTGGGGCTTTTCTTATCTATTTCCTTACATGTTCCATGGATCAGAGCTTTATTTATTTGCTTACATGTCTCGGTGTTCTGGGCTTTGTTTATTTATTTGCTTACATGTCTCATGGGTCAAGGCATTGTTTATTAATTTGTTTACATGTCTCATGGATCGGGACATTAATTATTTACTTATATGTCTCCGGGATAGGGCTTTGTTTATTTATTTGCTTTCATGTCTCAGGGATCGTGGCTTTTCTTATTTATTTCCTTACATATCTCATTGATCAGGGCATTATTTATTAACTTACATCTCTCAGTATCAGTGCTTTGTTTATTAATTTGCTTAGATGATTCAGGGATCAGGGCTTTGTTTATTTATTTGCTTACATGTCTCAGTTACCGGGGCATTATTTATTTGCTTACATGTCTCAGGGATTAGGGCTTTATTTATTTCCTTACATATCTCAGGGATAGAAACATAGAAACATTGAATTTGATGGCAGATAAGGACCACTTGGCCCACCCAGTCTGCCCATTTCCCTACCTAATGGATAAGCTGCAGATCCTAGTTAACCAGCAGCCTACTTCTTCCTACTCCCACCCCCTAAAATTGCCTTATGACTGTCCCATGCATGCTTGAATTCCACCGCTGTTTTTGACTCTACGACCTCCTCCAGAAGGCCATTCCATGCATCCACAACCCTCTCTGTGAAAAATACTTCCTTAAATTACCTCTGAACCACCCCCATCTTCAAATTGTGCCCCTTGTTCTTGCACACCTCTTTTTGAAAGATGCTACATCTTGGACTTTGTTGATTCCTTGGGGTACTTGAAAGTTTCTATCATGTCCCCCTCTCCCTCCTTTCCTTGAGGCTATACATATTAAGCTCCTTTAGCCTCTCTTATGTCTTCTGGTGCAGACCCTGCACCATTTAGTTGCCCTCCTCTGGACAGCTTCCATCCTGTCTATGTCTTTGAGGAGATGGGTCTCCAGAACTGCATGCAGTACTCAGATGGGGTCTCACCAGCTGTCTGTACAGAGGGATAATAACTTCCTGTTTTCTACTGGTGATGCCTCCTTATGCATCCCAGTATCCCCCAGCCCTCCTTACTGCCCTCTCACATTGCTTGCCCACCTTTAGGTCATCTGATAGGACTACCCCAGGTCCCTTTCCATTTTGTTGTTGTTAGTATCTCACCCCATTGTGTACTCTTCCCCTGGGTTTTTGTTTCCTAGGTGCATTACCTTGCACTTCTTAGCATTGAATCTAAGCTGCCATACATTTGACCATTCCTCTAACCTTGCCAAGTCCCTTCTCATCCTTTCCACCCCACCTTGTGCATCAACTCTGTTGCAGATCTTTGTGTCATCTGCAAAGAGACATACTTTTCCTTCCAGTCCCTCTGCAATGTTGCTTATAAAGACATTGAAGATGACTGGTCCTAATACTGAACCCTGCGGTACCCTACTAGTAACCCCCCTTTCTTCAGAGTGGACTCCATTTACTATTACTCTCTGTGTCCTATTCTCTAGCCAGTTCTTTACCCAGGCTGTCATCTTGGGACTCACTCCCAGGCTGGCTAACTTGTATATTAATCTTTTGTGTGGGACTGTGTCAAATGCCTTGCTAAAGTCTAGGTAGGCCATGTCCACAGCCCCTTCCTGATCTACTGCTTTGGTCACCCAGTCAAAGAAATCTATCAGATTCATCTGGCATGACCTTCCTGCTGTGAATCCATGCTGCCTAGGGTCCTGTGCTCCTCTGGCCTCTAGATACTTGACAATTCTTTCCTTCAGAAGTGATTCCATCATTTTCCTTATCACTGAGGTTAAACTAACAGGTCTGTAGTTTCCTGCTTCTGCCTTGCTCCCACTTTTGTGAAGGGGAAGGGGAAGGGATAACGGCTTTGTTTATTTATTTGCTTACATGTCTCATGGATCAGTGCATTGTTTATTTATTTCCTTTCATGTCTCATGGATGAAGGTTCTGTTTATTTATTTGCTTACATGTCTCATGAATTAGAGCTTTATTTATTTGCTTACATGTCTCATGGCTCAGCGCTTTTGTTTATTTATCGACCTAAATGTGTCAAGGATCGAGGATTTGATGTTTTTTTTGCTTACATGTCACATTCAACTGGGCTTTATTTATTTGCTTTCATGTCTCAGGATCATGACTTTCTTTTTTATTTCCTTACATTTCTCAGTGATCAGGGTTTCTTTATTTACTTGCTTACATGTCTCAGTGATCAGGACTTTATTTATTTGCTTACGCGTCTCAAGGATCAATGCTTTCTTTATTTATTTCCTTACATGCCTCATGGATCAGGGCTTTGTATATTTTTTTGCTTTCTTGTCTCATTTATCAGTGCCTTGTTTATTTATTTGCTAGCATATCTTAGGGATTGGGGTTAATTTATTTGCTTACATGTCTCAGGGATCTGTGCTATGTTTATTTCCTTTTATGTCTGAGGGATCAGGGCTTTATTTGTTTATTTGCTTACAAGTCTCATTAAGTGGGTCTTTATTTATTTTCTTAAATGTCTCATTGATTGAGGCTTTATTTATTTGCTTCCATGTCTCAGGGATCAGGGCTATGTTTATTTATTTCCTTACATGTCTCAGGTTTCAGAGCTTTGGTTATTTATCTGCTTACTAGTCTCATTGATCAGGGCTTTATTTATTTGCTTCCATATCTCATGGATCAGGGCTTTGTTTGTTTATTTGATTACTTGTCTCAGGGATCAGGGCTTTGTTTATTTATCTGCTTACATGTCTCAGGGATCAGGGCTTTATTTATTTATTACATGTCTGAGGGATCAGTGCATTGTTTATTTATTAACTTACAGTGAAGTCCACCAGGATGAAGCCCATCTCTGCAGAATTATGCAATGGAGTTACTGCAGCAAACAGTGCAATTTCAATGTGAGTTGATCCCTTTTGTCTTGCAGGAAAACTGTGACACTGTGCTTTATCCTAGCAGGCTTCACTGTACATGTCTCAGGGATTGGGTCTTTATTAATTGATTTGCTAACATATCTTGGAGTTCGGGGCTTTTCTTCTATGTTTCGTTAATTTCATGTACTGGGGATTGTGTCGGAGGGTGCACCTGACAACCAGGGAAATTGTTGATATATAGATACTCTGTATATATATATATAAACTATGTTAATGCATCAGTTATGGTTGCTATTAGAGCAACAAAAATTTGGGAATTAGGTGTAGAGGTTCACAATCCTAACTCACATTTCCTCTCCCTCTCCACACACACACACACACACAGACACAAGTATGCAAGCAGGGGAAGGGACAAGGCAACACAACCAATCAAAGACAGTCATCATCAGGTAAGAGAAAGACTATACAACTCTCTAAACATACCACAAGACACATCCATCATCATGGTCCAACTCCTGTATGAGTTGTGCTGCCATCCCAGTGTCTTGTGGGTGCACATGCATGCTGGACAACCGGGGGGATGTCCCAGAGGATGGATTGTATAGGGGGCTTAAAGGTGTCAGCAGCTTAATCTATCTATAGTACCACAGTGCCCGTGTGTATTTTTTTAAATATTGAGAACCCATGAAAATTAGATGCTGTAGGGACACCATGAAATGGATCTTGCTCATTGGAACTCTGTTAGTTGGATTCTGCAGTTATGTGATACCAAAATTATCCTGGAATGTTTTTTTTCCCTACATTTTAAATCCTTTTTTGCTCATAGGTAAGATCCTTTTTTGTGAATCCTTTTTTGTTGAGATGAAAAAAGGATCATGAATAATGAAAATTATTTTGGGACACACAGAAAAAAGCCTTTTGACAATCTTTCCCCATCATTTTCTATTTCTGTAGTGTAGTGGTCCCTCCCTGGACACTGATCTCATATTAAATATTACTTTTTCATATTGCAGTGGTCACTCCCACTGTCCCAGTCACCAGTTACATATATTTTGTTTCCATAGTGTAGCAGTCACTCCCCTCTTCCCAGTCACTGATCTCATATGTCATATTCATTTTCCATAGTGTAGTGATCCCTCTCCTCACCCTGGTCACTGATCCCACATGTCATATTCATTTTCCATAGTGTAGTGGTGCCTCCCCCCTCCCCAGTCACTGATCCCATGTGTAATTCATTTTTCATAGTGTAGTGGTCCCTCCCCAGTCACCAATTCCATAAGTGACACTTTTCTGTCCTTTCCCCACCCACTGATTGCCACCCCCTTCCAGTTTTCATATTCCTTGGTGTCTAGTGGCACCCTCACCTCCCATTGTGGCCAAACACTGAAATAAAGACAATGGTCCCTCAATCCTTTTTTTACCTGTAAAAAAAACTGCCCCTCACTGATCAGCCCCCCACCTCCCACTCAGCACCATCACCCCACACACCCCAGTATGCCCCCACACACCCTCACTCACCTAAACAGATACCAGGTTCAAGACCCACTCTCCGATTGAAGACACTTCTTGCTGCTGAAACCGGCGACTGCAATATGAGAAACTAAGGTAAATGCAGTTCAATGTATTTAAATGGGGGTTTCAACTTTTATGCACAGCCTCTCTATTTATTTGAGATTTTGACCCCAGATTTTCAACATGGCCTTTTGGGGTCCCTGCCTCATGAACAACATGACTATTGTTATGCAACTTCCGCCTGAAAGGTGATTTTGTGGTTGGTTGGTGAAATCACATTTTGGGTGGGATTTGAACATTTTTCCTGACCTTGTTCATCAGGTGGGGTTATAAGAAGGCTAAGTTGAAAATTTGAGGTCAAAATATGGAAGAATGGCAAAGTTATGACCATTCATTGCAATTTCGCTATGCACACTCATAAGTTTGCAAATTTTAAATATTTTGTCCTCTGAATTTCAGCATAGCCTTCTTATTACCCCCACATCATGTATGTAACAGTTGTCATTTTTTAAATCCCGGCCAAAATGTGTTTTTGCACATGTGGCATGGAATGGCTTTGCAGCTGCACAGAATTATGTTTTGGTGAGTATTTGAAAATTTTCTGTACCGGATACATGAGGTGGGGAAATAAGATGCTTATGTGAACAATTTGTTCGCTGTTGTCTTATAATTGAAAGGGCAGGGCTCTTCCATAACGACATACATATACACATCTATGGAGTCATGGGAATGACCCACTTCTACAGGCAAATAATTATACAATTACTCTATCTCAGAAACTATTGATGGGGGAAGTGGAGGACCCAGGCAAAAAAGGCTATGATTACACTATCTCAAAAAGTAAGGAAATAAATTGCAAAAAACCTTTTAATGCTTGGGTTAGGGTTAAAGTGGCAACATTAGGGAGATGTGGCATTAGGGTTTTCACCATAACACCCCACACCCTCCCTGCACACATCAACAGGTGTTGAGTGTGTGCTATGGGGTTGTCAGCCTTAACAGTCACCCTATTCTCCTATACTGTACCCATCTTAGCTTATTTACTTACTACATCAGGGAAGGGATCAAAGCAATGGAATTAAAGGGTAAACAGGAAGGAGAGGAGGCACTGTGGGTCACCCTGGAGACTGGAAATAGCACCACAATCTGCATGGGGGTTGTGTACAGACCCCATCTCAGGGGGAAGAAATGGATAAGGAAATGATAGAAGGCATCCTTAGAATGGCAGAAAAAGGGGAGATATTGTTGATGGGGGACCTGAATATACCAGATGTTAACTGGAGCACCTTTGCTGCAGGCACATCCAAGAGCAGGGTCATTCTTGATGCCCAACGGGGCATGCCTCAGACAGCTAGTGTTGGAGACCGCTCAGGAGGGAGCAATCTTAAACCTGGTACTCTCAAATGGGGATGGGGAGAGGATCTTAGATTTAGAAGTGGGTATCCATCTGGAAACAAGCGACCACCAAACAGTATGATTCATGATAAACACAGCCGTAGAGTCAAGCCATAAAAAAGCAAGAGTACTGGACTTTAGGAGGGCTGACTTTGGCAAAATGGGAGAGTGCCTCTGAAAAGCACTAGCAAATGGGCAAAAAGAAGGGCTGGAGGAACAATGGGGAGAAATCAAAACTGCCATCACAGATGCAACAAGCCTTTGTGGAAGCAAATAAACAAATCAAAATGAAGGAAAAAAACACTATGGTTCTCAAAAGAGGTGGTGGGGAAGGTTAAGGAGAAAAAGATAGTATTCCGGAAGTATAAGGAAGCACAGAAGGAGCAGGTTGGAGAACTGTACCAGTTAAAGCTGAAGGAAGCAAGGAAGGCAGTCAGAGTAGCAAAGGTCCAAACTGAGGAAAAGATAGCCAGCTCAGTTAAGAAGGGAGATAAAACCTTTTATAGGTACATTAGGGAGTGAAGAAAGACCAAGGGAGGGATAGTGAGGCTTAATAAAGGGAAGGGGTGGGAAGAGGGTGATAGTGAAAAAGCAGGGATACTGAATGAATACTGCTCAATATTCAAAAAACAAGAGGAGGATGAGGTACCTAAACAATCAATAGAAGTACTCTGGATTGGGAGATTGATACCAGCCCATTCACAGAAGAAAGGTCCTGAAAGAACTCCTAAAACTGAAAGTGGACAAGGCAATGGGGCCTGATGGGATTCACCCCATAATTCTAAAAGAACTAAGGGGAGAACTAGTAACACCATTGACAGCCTTTTTGACAAATCATGGGAGAATGATGTGGTACCTGAGGACTGGAGAAAGGTGGATGTGATTCCCCTTCACAAAAGTGGAAGCAAGGCAGAGGCAAGAAACTGCAGATCTGTTAGTTTGACCTCAGTGGTAGGGAAAATGATGGAATCACTTCTGAAAGAAAGAATTGTTGAGTACTTAAAGGCCAGCAGGGCACAGGACTCAAGGCAGCATGGATTCACAGCAGGAAGGTCATGTCATATGAATTGCATAGATTTCTTTGACTGGGTGACCAAAGTAGTAGACCAGGGAGTGGCTGTGGATATGGCCTACACAGACTTTAGCAAGGCATTAGACACAGTCCCACACAAAAGATTAATAAACAAGTTAGCCAGCCTGGGAGTGGGTCCCAGGGTGGTAGCCTGGGTTAAAAATTGGTTAGACAACAGGACACAGATGGTAATAGTAAACAGAGTTCACTCTGAAGAAAGGGGGTTACTAGTTGGGTACTGCAGGGTTCAGTACTAAAAATGGTCCTCTTTAATGTCTTTATAAGTGACATTGCAGAGGGACTGGAAGGAAAAGTATGCCTCTTTGCAGACATCACAAAGATCTGCAACAGGATTGATACACAAGGAGGGATGGAAAGGATGAGAAGGGACTTGGCAATGTTGAAGAAATGGTCAAACGTATGGCAGCTTAGATTCAATGCAGAGAAGTGCAAAGTAATGCACCTGGGAAACAAGAACTCAGGGGAAGAGTACACAATGGGGGGGTACTAACAACAACAAAAATGGAAATGGACCTTGGGGTAGTCATATCAAATGACCTAAAGGTAGGCAGGCAATGTGAGAAGGCAGTAAGGAGGGCTTGGAGGATATTGGGATGCACAGGGAGAGGCATCATCAGTAAAAAAGAGGATGTTGTTATCTCTCTGTACAGACAGTTGGTGAGACTCCATCTGGAGTACTGTGTGCAGTTCTGGAGACCCCATCTCTGCAAGGACATAGACAGGATGGAGGCAGTCAAGAGGAGGGCAAATAAAATGGTGCAGGATCTACACCAGAAGCCATCCGAAGAGAGACTAAAGGAGTTTAATATGTATACCCTCAAGGAAAGGGGGGGGACATGATAGAAACTTTCAAGTACCTCAAGAGAAACAATAAAGTCCAAGATGGTAGCATATTTCAGAAAAAGAGATGTGCAAGAACAAGGGGGCACAATCTGAAGATAGAGGGGGGGGATGGCCCAGGGGCAATGTGAAGAAGTATTTTTTAATAGAGAGGGTGGTGGATGCATGGAATGACCTTCTGAGGAGATCGTTAGGTCAAAAACAGTTGGTGAATACAAGAATGCATGGGACAGACATAAGGCCATTCTGGTGGGGAGTAGAGGAAAGTAGGCTGTTGGTTAACTGCAGCTTATCCAATAGGCGGGGAAATGGGCAGACTGGATGGGCCAAGCAGTCCTTATCTGCCATCAAAGTCTATGTTTCTATGTTCGTATGGGGTGAGCTTTAGGGCTGATGCCCCCAATGAACACCTCTGATGCCTGTTTGTGTGTGCAGGGTGGAGGTGGAGTGTTAGGGTTGGAAATCCTAATGCCACATTTCCCTACTTTTGTCATTTTAACCCTAACAAGAGCACTAACAAAGTTTTTTGCAATATATATATATATAGGCAAAACAGTGCCACTGTAGTTAGAGTTCAACTGTCACTTCCATGTTAAACTAAAAATGTTGCACTTTAATAACTTTGCTGCCATTCCACTGATTCATGGAAAATTTTGCATGCACCATCAGGGACAAAAGATCTCTTGATGTGACAAGTTTAATTTCAGTCAGATTTGCGAGTGTGGAGATACCAATAATGTGAAAATTATCATTTTTGCGTAAATTCTTTGTCACACAATTTCTCAGAAACTGTGTGGAGTTGTGTTGTGAAATTTGTAGGGTATATAGGTCTTGGGTCATAGTCCATGGGCTAGATAATAACCCCCCCCCCCCCGTGAATTTTCAAGACTATGATTTTTAAAAAGTTTGTATCATAGCAATTAGAAATTTACTTGTTTGCCATTTACTGATGGTAGCTTCTGTTTGGTACAGGGTCATATGTGTCATCAATTTTCATAGGAACTGATGGGCAATGATGTGGGGATAGGGATAGCTTTTCATGTAGTAAATCTAAGTCTGTGACTAAACATAATGGCAAATTGGGTATCAATAAAAAGGTTTTTAATTTTTCCTATCATATGAATATAATTTAGAGGTTCATGAAGTCAATAAGGTAATCATTAAATCACAATTTTGACCCAACAGTTTTGGAAATCAAGTAGACTGTGAATGGGGATGTATAAAGATATTTTCTATATGAAATTATTATTGCATCAATTAATATTGAAATGGTTGTTTTAGTAGAAAATAATTCTAGAAAAAGCAAAATAATATTTTTTATTTCTTGTTTCAGAACTTGAGACAACATGGCTGTTGAGCACCCTGTAGTACTAAAAGCACCCAAGTCAAGGTGGTCAAGTCACCATACCGAAGAGAAGATATACATAATTCACAAATGCAAGAACACAGCTGACATAATAATAAGACCTTTGACATCGACAAGTCAGTCCAAGATTGAAGAGGTTGCACATAGGAGACAATTGTGTGATGGCTCAAGTGTCAGACTCAATGACATATGCAAGAACATACCTGCTGAACTTGATGACATGCATCATGGGTATTGCAGAATGTGCTACCAGTCATTTACAAATGTCAAATACCTTAGGAAAAGGAAGTGTCAGGTTAATGATTACACAGAGGATCAACAGCCTTCAACCCCCCAAGGGAGCAGAACTGAAACATCCTCTCAAGTGTTATTTCCATATAACCAGTGTTTATGTGGGAAAAGAAATAAGTGGATTTCTGAAGGAAAAAAGATGACAAAAACTATGGGAAAACTGATGCAGTGTGTAACAGCTAGCTATCAAAGAAGCAGCAGAGGTGAAACAAGATGATATAACAAGATGACTGGAGGCAGTATAAGGCAGTGGTTCAGGGCTCTGAGCTGCAAAATTATTGACTTGGGTTTGAAACCCACAGCCCCCACTTGTATACTGTGTGGCCCTGAACAAGTCACTTAACTTCCTTGTGATCCCAGGTCACATCTGAAAAGAAGCTTCAACTTAGTGTGCCTTTTCTGGTTAAACAATTCCCCCTTTCTCTTTTCCATGATAATTTACTATGCAGCATTTGAGATGTTGATTTAATTGCAAGGGGGGCTCATTATCACAACTCTTGTCACCATGACTATTTAAGAAGAGATGACAAAAACTTAGTAGTGGACCAAACTGGTGAAAGTGTCGAGCAAATCAAAGCCCATGAAAAGGCATTTGAGTAAATCACTGAATTTGTTGAAAAGAATATCACCAGAGGATCACAAGTTGAATGGATGACAATGTTACGTGAGAGGTATTGTTTATGTAGGCTCATTACCAGCATTCTATAATCCTAATTACAAAACAGACAAGTTGAAAAACAAGCTGATCAAACACTTTGGTCAGAGGATAAGATTCTGACAGCCAAACTTTAGAAGTGAACTTGTTTACTCTGATGAGCTCCCAACTGGTCAAGCTGTGGAGATTGCATTCAAATCTGCTGCATCAGATGACAGGAGACTTGAAGAGGCAGTGACTCTTTTGCATCGCCTTATAATAGATTCCTTCAGGGAATCACAGGAGCTTCCCTGGCTACCTTCTTCAGGTTTCCTGCTCTCCAACACCATCTAACACCCTAGTTGCTTGTAAAATTCCTGGCCCAACTCATTTCTGGCTGATCTAATTCTATGAACACCTCAAGAAGAAGAGAGAGGTTGGTGAATTCAATTAGTCAAGACAGTGGCATAGTAAATTTCCATAGGGCCTGGGTTCAAGGGTATGTTACAAGGCCCCCACCGGTGCCCTCCCAGGGCCCCCCTTCCCCCTGGCCCCTGTCCTGTTTTAAGATCTAAGACTGTGCTAAGCTTACGTTAACTAGTATGGACAAATCATAAATGAACTAAAATTTCTGTTTCTGAGCCTTTTGATCAGCAAACACATCAATTGTGTTGGATACATCAATGTTTCTTGCTCTTTCATTCTCTATTGAAAGAATTGCCAAGCAAGATAGTCAATCCTGCCTCATTGTAGTATGAAGATAATTTTTTATAAGTCTCAACTTCAAAAAAGACCGTTCAGCGGTAGAAACTGTTACAGGAATTGTTAGAAACAGCAGATATGCAGTGCAAACATCAGGAAAACTGGATAAAAGAGCATTGTTTTTGATAATTATCAGTGTTGCTAGCTCTTTCACAGTGGATATTTTCTTTATTTCAGAGATCAAGCATGATTGTAATGAAATCAATTGAGCTGCAAAATTAAGGGACAGGTCTGCAGAGTATCTTTCAGCCAAAGCCACTCTAGCAGAATGAAGTTCTTCATCGGAAGAATGTACAATAAACTTCGGAGTGACACAACGGAAGTCATGCACAATTTCTTTCAGGCTTCGGAACCGACAGCCAAGCTGTGCTATTATTATGTCAACACTGGTATAAAAAACATGTGCTTTGACACGACTTTCCGGATCTGTTAATCGCTGGTCAGCTGATAACTCATCAAAATGACATTTAGCCTTTGGTGCTTGCTTAGACTCAAACTTATCTGTCACTACCCATGTTTCAGCAACTGTGACAGCTGACTCTCTGATATTAGCAAAACGATACCTAAGATCTTTCATCACTTTGTATGTATTCTCTAACATCTCTGCAGCTTTGCCTAGGTCTTGTGTTTCACATTGCAATAATTTTGAAACAGCATTTATTGTTTCAAGAACTTTAGTCTGAAACACAATCCTCAAAACCACATTGAAGATTTCCAACTGTTTTCGTAAAGATAATTCTTCATCTCTCTCATTGGGCTTATCTGTCTTGAGAATGATTTCAGACAAGGCCTTGAGTATATCTCTGTATCTGTATCTTAAAGCAATCAAAGACTCATAGCATGAAGATCAACGAGTCACACAAAGTCTTTTTAAAGTTAAGTCTGTTTCACTAACAAATGATTTCAGCAAAGCCCATCAACGAATGCTGTGTCCAAAAAATGTATATAGCCGCTCAACTAAGTCGTAGAAGTTCCGAAGTTCAGTGATCGTACGTACAGAATCATTTAACAATAGATTCAGATTATGAGCGGCACAATGCACATATCTAGCATTGGGTTGTTTCTCAGCAAGTCTTGCTTGCACTCCAGAGTAGATTCTGCTCATATTCGAAGCACTATCATATCCCTGACCTCGTAGTCCTGATAGTTCTAGACCTGTATCTTCAATGCATTTAATAATATCCTGTTCCAGTTGAGAACCTGATTGACCCGTTACTTCATAAAAGCCCAGGAAACTCTCATTGATATTTATTTTGGCAGGACTGCCTTTTTCATCATTTTCTATAGTAATGTGATGAAAAACTTGACTTAGCTGGTCGACTTTTGATAAGTCCTGTGTTGTGTCCATTATTACTGAATAAAATGGAGTTTTCTTAATGTCAATAACAATACTTTCCTTAACCTGGTCTGCCAGTAACTGTATGATTTAATTTTGAACTTGTGGGCTCAGGTATATTATGGAGCCTTTGGGCTTCCTTAAGAGTTCTTCAAGAACAGGATCATATTTTGCCAACATTTGGATAATGGACAAAAAGTTGCCACAGTTTCCTTCACCAATAATCTCTCTGTGCCCTTGAAATGGAAGATTAGACACAGCTAAAGTAAGAGTAACATTCACAATACGATGAAGGATCTGTCTCCAAAAGCTAGCCTCTCTTCTTATGTTTGACTCCATTTCCTCATTGATGGTACTATGCAAGCACCACTGATCATATATTAAGCAAGCTTCCAAATGGCAGTTAGATGTTTTGTGTCTTGCTATGTCTCGAGAAATGTGGTGCCAGTCTCTAGTTCCACTTATCCATTTTGAATCTTCAGAGATTTTTTTATGATCCCCAAACAACCAACAGGGTTGGCAGTAGCAGTTGTCTAGCACAGGAAAATAGCACAGTCACATCCGTTTAAGTTTAAATCTTGCCTTTGTGACTGTTTGACAGTATGATGTTGAAAAGCAACGCTTACTTGTACAGTCATGTGGGAATGGTCCCTCAGGTTGACAAGGGCCGTAAGTAACAATAAAACGCTTTTAATCAGATGTTAGTGTGTCTGTGAAGTTTGCCTTGTCAGTCGGATTTTCTCCAAGAAGTTCAGTTTCAACTTCTTCAGAACTGCTCATGGTAGTTGAAGAGCTATTAGTGTTTTTATTCTGAAAACAGTCTTCTGCTTGAGGTTTGCTGTTGTTCGTGTTTGGGTCAGTTGTGACAGTCTTGTTAGAGCTGGATGGTTGTTCATTAATATGTCCAACAGGGTCACTACAGCTGATGCTCTCCACTGTGGTGTTGTCATTGGTAGTTGGCACATCTTCTAAAATAGTAGTAGCAGACTTGAAAAACACGTCAATTTTGGGCAATTCTGCAATTCTCTCGGTAACCTCCTTTTGCTTCTTCCACTTCACAGCTCCACTCAGTGACTTAGACATGGACATTGTGAACTATTTCTATCACAGTTTCAGTCCTCAACACTTCCAAACTACTTGACCAATTCTGTGTGGACAAATGTTGTTCCAATCAGGACTGTACTCAAACCTTGTATTACTTGCTCAACCAGTGGATAGCAGTGGGATGAATAACTAATTGTTAATCTAACTCCTGGTAGTGTGTTATTCTGCTATTAGAAAAACTGTTCAAAAAGAAAAGTGTTCAAAGTGTACTAAGTGTACAAAGTGTTCAAAGTGTACTAACTTTGTTTTTTCTCTTTTAGATATTTCCTGAAAAAGACCTAAGATCGAAATGTAGATTTTTTACTTTATTTTCTATTTTCAGCATGCATTTAACATTACCATTTTTTTATGTTTTCCTCATTGACAGGGAGATTTGTCTAAGAATGCTGATTCATAATCAGAATGCATTATTCCAGTCATTTAGCTGTGTTAGTGCCAGTGCCACAGAATGAAATGCTGACAGAAAGAATGTCAGTGTAATGGTGATTAGGCTAATAGGCTATACATAAAAAGATGACAAGGGCAAAATGTGCCTATTCATAGATGACACCAAACTCTGTGTGACAGTGGACACAGCTGAAGGGATACAGGACCTCAGGATGATCTGGAAAAGCTAGGGAGGTTGTCCATGATCTGGCAGCTTAGCTTGGCTTCAGTGCCAAGAAATGCAAAGTTAATATGCATACTGGCGAAAGGAATCCCAGGACATTCACAGAGTACTACTTGGCTGAAGTCCTAGTATCTGTATTAGAGAAGGAGAAGGACCTGGGAGTGATCATCACTAGTGACCTGAAGCACTTCACACAGTGGAAGAAAGCAGGAACAAAGGCAAACAAGATGCTGGGATGCATATCTAGGATGATCATTAGTAGGAGAGGAGGTTATACTGACTTTGTACAGGTCAGTAAGGCCGCATCTAGAGTGTGGAGTTCAGTACTGGTGCCCACACCTCAAAAAGGACATTAATCTGCAGTGCAAGACAAGATCCAGAGTAGGGCTACAATGATGATAGCCAGTCAGCAGAGTAAGGCATAGGAAGGTGGGAACTCTCTTTAATGTCATAAATTATAATACTACTCTACTACTTGATCTGCAGTGCACACATAGAGGTTAATGGATGAAAACCAGTTAATAACAACACTGTGTTCCCATCAAGAGGTTGTTGGCATGACAGCATAGTAAACCTAGAGAGCTAAGCATTATGACGGCCAGATAGAACACACAACATTGTTATTAACTAAACCTGATCCATATTGTGTTTTATGGTGTATGGTCACGATTAATTAGCCAGATAGGACAACTATTCTAGTAGCCAGAATAAAGAGTAGCACATCTGTATACAATAAAAGGACTTACTTACCTTGTCAAGTAATGAAGGTGAACGATGACAACGTTTTCTCTTCCAGAAGGTACTAAAGGAAGTAGGAAAAATGTATAGCTTGCAAGTTGCAACTTGCTCTGAAAGGCCGGCGATAACTGAAAAGAAAAATATATTATGTAAACAAGCAAGTACTGCATTTGGACTGATATCCTGTCTCATCCTGATACACACACACACGCACACACACACACTTTTTTGTTTTACATGTTAACATAGCACAGTGCAGCAGGTAAACTATTAAGGGATGCCTAGATAAGCTTATAAAAGAGGCCAGTGTGAGGGTTATAACAGAACAAACTAACAAAGGTCTCCCCTAGATGGCATACCAGTCTGGTGCAGACAATAGTCTCCCACAGGAAGGAGTCACCAGGGCTCCCACTTATAATGTTGCACCTGACAGGAAAGGAAATTACAGTATGTATCAATAAATTTCTTCTTTCTGTAGTGCTCCACATTGTCAATGGGTAGTCATAACACAACTGTGTTCTTATATGAAGCAGTACCCACCCAGAATAACCGTATGGGGATGGGGGGAATATTGTCCCCTATGTCAACCACATACAGGAAAGGACTTTACCCGCTAGCTGTTGCCATGTGCAAAAAAAAAATCCATCATCTGAGCATTGAATATGGGATAGGAAATTAGTGCCAATTCACAGCTGTTTATAAAGTTCTTATTCTCAGGCATTATATGCATTCTCCCAAAGTATCCATATTAAACTGTACCTGAATAAAACGTTATAGGTAAGCTGTAGGGACGTTTGAGCTGTCTCTCCCAGCTGGCCCTCCAGCTCCCGGGCTCACTCCTGAACCCGGGTCACTGGCATTGTCAGCAGAAATCCAACTGCTGTGCCGGTGGGCTGGCTGCAAATTAGTTTTTTTATATCACTTTTATTTTGGACACGTAGAGTTTTTAAATGTGGATCATCATTTAGGTGAATCACGCATATTCATTTCTGAGAGTAAGAACTTTATAAACATCTGCCAGTTACAATTTTTTTCTTTCTCACCTTTGCAACCAGTAGAGCACAGTATTTACCAGCCTAGAATTTAGAAAAGATGCTAGAATGAAATAATGGGTTTTTGATAGCTTACACAGTGAGCATTGCTGGACTATGATATTATAGTTTTGTATTATATGGATAACTAAAATAACAGTATCAAATGTCATACAAAAAAATCCCTGTAATACACTACTTCTTTTCCCATAATAGTACCCTTCCTCAAGTGATAATATTATCGTTCTCTGCTGATAATACACTTTCAGCACTGAACGATAGTATTATCACTCCAATCCCATGGCGCAAGTGCCAGTCTGGATGCCACAAAAACGCTGTTGCCATGCTGCCACATTTTATCCTGTTCAAGCATGCAATCCCATTGGTGGAGTTTCTCTGTAGGCGGGCAAACCAAGTTCAAAAACATGGCAGACGTTTACTCTCGCTTAGTGAGAGGAATGCAGGTTGTGTCCAGTTCATTTCATCAGTTTTATTTCTTTATAAAATATACAGTGGATTACCTGCCAAACGAAGAAAAAAAGTAAAAGGTAGGACTGCCTATAAAAACTATCAACAGATATCAGGGTCAGGCAAGACTTCAGTACTGCGGGTGGGTGGGTGACAGAGCGAGTGCATGTTCAATGCAACAGGCAGCCAGCCCATTTCACAAAATGCTAAAAAAGGAGCACATTTTCCGTATTGGATCCATATATTACAAAAAATAAAAAATAGGTTACAGTAAATTACTCGGCTGAAATTCCATCTCGAGGTTCTAGGACATAGAAACCTCTCAAGCTTCTCTCTCTCTCGAGGTTATCTATGTCCCCAGAATCTCTTAATGGAATTACAGCCTTGTAATTCACTGTAACCTATCTATTATTTTATTTATAATGGCTATGTATTGGATCTTTTGTATTTACCATAGTTTGAAACAGGAGTTGTTTTATCTGTTATGCTGGTGTGTGATGGCTGGCATGCTTTGTATTATACTGTCATACTTGACAATTTAATAAAAATATTATGTAAAAAAAAAATAATTTCCTGTCTTGTTGTCCTCATTGCACTCACTCACACAATAGGACCCCGGCCGACCACCAGACCACAGAATTGTGCTCTCTTGAGTCAATGCCATGGTGGTGCTGGTGGGTCAGAGTGGGTGGGCATGGGGGAGTGGCTACTAGGAAAGACACATCTGTTGCACTCACTGCAGTGTGACTACTACACACACACACATTGACAAAATAGAGGCAGTTCAGAGAAGGGCAACAAAAATAGTACATGTCATGAACTGCATAGCACTAGAAGAAGCCTTACATCCAAGGACATATTTATTTATTTATTTAGCTTTTGTTGACCAGGTAAGTACACTAGACAAGACATTTGCCTATTTTCAGGTATGACTTAGGAGAGTACAATGAAATACAAGTTCATACAGAGGACAACATGATATTAGGCATTACACAGAATCAGGTAGAACCAAATGAACATAACAAAAGCAGTCAAAGGACCTTAACATTTATTCAAGTGTGTGTAGAAAAGAACTTGAGAGAGGGGGGATATGATATTTAGACTTTCAAGTAACTAGGGAACTAAACAGGGTACAGGTGGAGTTGGAAAGCACATTTCATCAGCGAACATTATGCTGGAAGGCTCAGGGGTAATGTTAAGAAATACTTATTTACTGAAAGGATGTGGTGGAGCCATGGACCAGCCTTCCAGCAGATGTGGTGGGTGTGAAAACAATACAGGGTTTCAAGATTACATGGAATAGACATACGGGTACCTTAGAGATGTGCTGCATGGCAGGACAGCCGCAGACCAAATAGGATCTGGCTGGGCTTGCACAGTGAAATGAGTGAGCAGGGAAATGGACAGACTACTAGATGGGCCATATCTGGTCCTTTTATCTGTCAAGAATGAAACTTGTCCTGCAAATATGGATAACAATAAGTGCAGTTGTGGGTATACAGAAGATCTGTTTCTATAGGGTATTATATATAATTGGCTCTTGGCTAGAGTCCCCCCCAAGTTCATGATCAAATCATTAACCAAACCTCCTTATTAGTGTGACTTAACAACATTACATCATGGGTTCAGCAGCCTAATCTAAGTACACCCTTGCAATCACTGGCCAAAATGTAAAAATATATTTTATATCCCTTGTGTTTATTGGCCCCCCCACCAATCGCAGGCCCCAATGTAAAAAAAAAAATCATCAATGAAATCCCTGGTGTCTAGAGGACTCCCCACCTTGTCAAGTACTGCCCCACCTGCGCTGTCCCCCCCCACAACCCCAACCCTGAGTGGGTGACTGGTGACCACCTGCAGACAAAAACTGAAATAATCCCCAAAACTGCTGACAAAAAAAAATCTCCTGCCAGTGCCAACTAAAGGTACTGGTGGCATGCAGCACTCTGCCAACCAACCACAAGCAATAACAAATTCCCTAAAGAAACAGATCTATATAAATATAACCACAACTGCACTCAAGACCCATTGAGAAGAATTGTGAATGCCCTGGGAAATGTTTAGACACTGGGGCCCCGCGCCTGCCAGACTGGCCCCTATGTAGCTGCACACAGTAGCATGCTGGATGGCCTGGGCCCCTCTTTGGTGTTAGACACTGGGAAAAATGTTCTCCAGCCCTAATGGCCCGGACTGCACTTGTACATTTGCAGGGCAGTTTCCTCCATACCTTTTAACATGAACCTACTTGCTAGAGTACTCACTCAGATGGTTAGGTTATTATGAACCCTGTCACACTGGTTCTAGTCTAGATTCTCAGATCTGCAGTCGACATCAGACTCAGTCTGTATGATCATTTTTGCAACTTTGACCTTCCATGATGTGGCACACATTACACAATGAGCAGCAGTGCAACAATCTGGTGAAAACTTTGACCTATACTTTTTTATGCTATTTTATATCAACATTTGCCTTGTGACTTGGATGATACTATTCTTTCCACAATTTGAGTCTGTGTTAGTACTTTTTTTCATGTTTGAGATAATAAAAGGAGCGCTCCTTTTAATAGGTCTCGGACCAGGTTTTCATCAGGATTTGCAACTGCGCTGTTTTTTAACAACTATTGTTCTGTAAGGTCAGAGAGCACTGCCTGCTGCATAATTAATTTTAGTCACAACACAAGTGATAGATATAAGCAACTGATGGACAAAAACAGTTGAAAGTACTGATGAAGACCTGGTCCATGTCCGGGCACTATGTTAAAAGAAGCGCTCCTTTAATTATTTCAGACATGATGAAAAAAACGTACTAAAGCAGACTCAAATTATGAAAAGGAGGGTATCATACAACTCAGGAGGTAAGTGGCAATCTAAAATAACATAAAAAAAGTATAGGTCAAAATTTCCACCAGATTGTTGCACTGCTGCTTTTAAGTTCTAATCTGGTTCTGGATAAATAATTTGAATTGGTTTAGTGTGAGCCCTGCTCTCATGCCTTGCACAAAAGAAAAGAAAAATGAGGCACTGGGCACATGGTATCATATCACTATCGTCCAGAGTTGTCCTGTCCCCATCCCTCCCTTGCCACTTAACTACCATTTTTGACTTTGTCACAGCAATCCTGGTTTAGATTAGTCAGCCTGCAGCCCTGCCTGCCTTCTGAAGCCTTCTTGCAGGAAACAAATAAAAAATTAGCTAAGGGTATCGTCATCCAGTCTTGTAACCCGCTGAGGCACAGCACAGCACCAGAGCAAGGCACTTTTTGTAAACTGAACATTGATATGCAGCATTCCTAAATGTCTCTCCTTTGGACTGTTTGTTGGGAGTAGGGATTTAAAAAAATAACTTTTTCTTTAGTTTTGGATTTTGATTTTATTGAGGCAGGCAGGGTTGAGTGAGGAAGCAAGTTTGACTCCCTACCTACAGTCATTTAATTTAAACACTCATTTATTTTCTGATTAGCAGCCCCCAGGCCAGCCAGTGAGCCAGCTCAGCCCTCCAGCAGTATTCATTACTGGCGCGGCGCCTGATTCTAGCTAGCCTCTGATACCCCCTCCTTATGTGGAGAGAGCGGTCCTTGTAATGTTCAATCCTACCACCTCCCGCAACTTGCTGCAAATCCCAGAGTAACTCATGTCCATTCTGGAACCTGGGTCACTGGTGCAGCAGGTTGGAGGCAGTCATTGCTTCAGCCTGCCATTACCCAGGGCCTGCTACCTTATAGTTTTTATAAAGCACAATGAAATTTGAGCATTTTAAACATAGATTTCTAGTTGTAGTTCTTGGTGAAGGTGGTACACATAATAGCTAGCAATCATTTTTCATCATAGCCACAATGGTAATCATATTGCTTAACATCATCAAAACTAGGGCTGCTTAGCTTGAAAAACAGTGTGACAGTTAATGTTATTAGGCTGTGCCTGAGCCTCTGAGGTATGGGAATGGTCTGTGAACAGTAAGAATATTTTATTTTTAATCCTCCTGTCCTAAACATATGCATTTTTCACTGTTTCCGCTTTCTGACTAAAAAAAACAAAATCTAGCTAGCTCCCTCTCCTCTCTCATTAGCTGCTGCTGCTGCTCGCTTTCTGACCTGACTCACACTGCACCCAGGGTCTGCAGGCCAGGTGGCTCCTGCTTGCTCTGCTACTCTCTGACTAATATTTGATGACTCACTCAACTTCTTATCTTCTCCTTCTCCACCAGCCAGGCTCTCATGTCATCAGTCGCTACACTAACAACAACGGAACAGGACCAATGACAAGCTGAGCGTATTGCCTGTCAAGCTCCCAACTCCAACACTACACTCCTGTCTTGTCCTCCTCTCCTACCCTACCACGCTGCATAGCAGCACCCGCACTAACTCTCACAGAAAGAAAGTTAGTATTGACAGTAGTCAGACACAGTGTAAGGTATATGTGTTTTTTTTTAAACTGCAACAACAGGTGGGTGGGTTTCTTTTATCTTTCAGAATCTGGCAACTGACCATCGTCTACAGTAGTCTACATCTTTCTACCGACTCTGACTTGTCTTGTCTCTCCACTCTCTCACTACACACACACAGCAGACTCTGGTCTGACTGACTCTGACATGTAACATTACGTTACTGTTATGTGGGGTGGGTGGGACAGGTGGTTATCCAGTTAGGCGCGCTATCACCGCAATGCGATGATTGGTCATGTGGGTGATTGATCAGTCATTGTGCACATACTTGCTGCTTCCTCCTTGATAGAACCACATGACTCCACTATCTTGATGCTACTGAGTCATGTGGTACAATCTGCTACCTTGTTGGGTAGCAACGGACAGACACTGGCGCCCCCCCGCTCGCTGAATAGGCAAGCTCAAGCTGATCTGATTAAAGCTGGTTGGCTGGCTGTGCTGATGCTGAGGAGGCTCCTAGTGAATGTGAAATTCTCACTAGGAGCCTCTCAGCATCATCACAGTTGGTGAAAAGCCGAAAACACAAACGTTAATGCAGGGCAGGCATTAAAAAAAAATGGACGTGCAGTAGGCAGTGCATTAAGCATGAGTGAGCACATTTGAGCAAAAATTCAAGGGCCCCCCCAAACACTCAGTCCCAGATGCAACTGCACCCCTGCACCATTCTAGCTACGCCCCTGGGTCAAGATATTTGCAATGCAGTGAGTTGTGATCAATGGAAAATGCCCAAACACCTCCTCCTAGGAATGACTGTAAGACACATCATTGGTAGCACTGAAATCGTGAGTATCTTCAAGCACTTCGGACACTGTGTGTCCTATTCAACCCTTTTAGAGCTAGAAATGCTATGTGTGATAGCACTGCTGAGAGTGACAACACTCTACCTGTAACCATAGGCACTGACAGAAATATTGTGATGCATTTTTGCTGGGACAACTTTGATCTTAAAGAAGAATCCCCTTTTGGTGCTGGCACCACATATTCAGCTCATGGTATTGTAATGCAGGAAAAGGCATAGGAATGCCTATCTACATCTATGGGATCTAGCCAGCCCAAAAGCAAAAAGAGATCTATTGAAACAAGCCTCAAGAGCTTGAACCATGCTTTGTTAAGTGACATGTTGAACCAAACCTTACTGTAGTTCAGACTGCTACCTCTGTTACAGAGATTGTAAGTCAAGCTTGTGTATCAGATTTCATGTGGTTTCTCTGCAGAGGCCAGATGTATGATGGAACACAATCTTTTCCAGTGTAGACAGGCTGTGTATCTTCCATAGGGGACCTGTCAGGATCAGTGTGCAAAGACAAACAAATGTTGACTACATGGCACCAATCAACTCTTCTGTTAGAGAGAACTCCACTGTTCAACATGTACTGCAGGTATCACAAAATGCTACCAGAGAGGTTGGCCAACAGTACACGATTTTTACTTTTGATCTTGCTGTTGCAAAGAAAGCTTATGCTATTGTGCGGCAGAATGCACGCCAGCTAAGTGATGTCATTATGTGACTTGTTTTCCACACAATTTGCTCATGCTTAAGAGCCCTGGGGAAATTGCTACATGGCACTGGCTCTGCCAACATCATCACTGAGTCAGAGGTGTGTGCCAGTGGCTGTACTGAAAAAGTATTGAGTGAAAAACACTACAACAGGGCCATGCAGGTGCATAAACTTACCAATGAGGCACTTGAATGCCTTCTTTGTCAATCGTTCCAAAACAGCAGTGATGTGAACACATTGGTAGAAGAGGCCAAAGAAGAGGGGAAAAAGCTAGTGAAAAGACCAGGGTCTGACACATTACGTGAGGCAGTTGCCAGTGACTCTTGTCACCAACTTTGCAAAAAGTACTTCAAGTTTCAAGAGAAAGTGAGGCATGGCAAACTTGGGAAGACAGCAGAGTTTTGGATTCAGTACATGAACAGAACCTGATTGGTGCTTAGGTTTCTGCATGCTACCAAGGAGAACAACTTTGACCTGCACCTAGCATGTGTTGAACAACTTTGCCCTCTGCTTTTTAGCTTGGATTACCAAAACTATGTATTTTATCTATTTGTCTGTTTTTTGACACTCCTGAACCTAGAACATACTCATCCTGGAGCTGATGTCTTGCTGCAGAATGGTGGGTTCAGTGTGCATAGATTCAATGTGCCAGCAACCAGAAATGCTGTTGATCTGACCATTGAACAATCAATCAACATGCCAAGTCCAGTGGAGGTATTGTCAGATTCAACAGGAATTATCCAGCCTATTTTAGGTGGTGCATAAGAAGGCATGCCCGAGCAAGCTATGTGACTGCCACACTTGAAACTGCTAGAATGGCAGGCTCAGAGGAGTCCTTTCACAAAGATGCTAGGCCTGCAGAGATGGCATGCAGTGAAAAGGAGGTACAGAAGCTGATCAATGCATTCAGAAACTTCATCAATCTTTTTGAGACAGAAGTCAAAGAGGCACTATTCTGTCTCTCATCAAGTGTGTGAGCCCCAGGAGATGTTGAAAATGACTTGCTCAGTGCTGAAAAACAGGAAAAAGAAGCCTTTCAACAAGTTGTGGAGACAAGACTTGTTGATAAAACAGTTCCTTTGCATACACCCTTGAAAAAGCTGTCACTAAAGATGTTAGCTTCCGTTCAGTAGTCAAAGAAACTCAGATCCTCACAAAAGAAGATTGGGTGACTGCACAAAGAAACCTTTTTGGGTAACTGCTAATGCTTTCAGAACAGAACAATCTTAGCATGGAGAAGGCTCACTCATATCCACTGAGTCCACTGCCATGGTCATAAGCAACTTCAGATGGCCTACCAGTGAAGACAGATAAATCCACCTTCTTCACAAACTTGAAGATGAGATAGCACTCAGTACAATGAATTGGAATGAAGACAAAGTTTACATCTGTGATGGCAATGCACTTCTCCAGCCAATGACTGGTCTACCGCAGACATTTGGAGAGCCAGCTGAAAAGGTCTTCAGTGCAAAGGTTGTACTTTGTAACAGATAATTACAAATATAATTCCATAAAGTTGGCTAAACGCAAAAAATAAGGATCATCAGATTCTTACTTGGTGAAAGGTCCAGCAACAAATGTTCCAAGAAACTGGAAATCCTTTCTCAGAAACAATGACATGAAGACAAATTTGATCAGGCTTCTTCTCAATGAGTGGCAAAAGGAGACATATGCACCAAGACTAATGGGTTGTCAAATCGTTCTTGTTTTTGAGGAAAACTATCTCTTTGACAAGCCTTGATGGAATCACAACACATAGCCACCCTGTACCAGAGCTTTCTTCATCTCAGGAAGCAGTGGATATGTGAATATTGCTTCACTGCTTTCATGCAGTGGTGTCAACATCCTCAACTGACATAATCATCAGATCACCAGACACAGATGTACTGTATTTCTCCTGCTACTGCACTATGGCACTCAAATACAGAAGAACATCTATTTTGACACAGGAGTGGCACATAAACGTCAGCTTTTGAGCATCAAAACTCTTATCCAGATTCACAGTGCTGAGATGTGTAGTGCACTGATTACACTGCATGCATTTTCAGGGTGCGACAGCACAAGTGCATTTATTAGGAAAGGGAAAATCAAACCCTACAACATCCTGCAAAGACAAAAGAAGTATATGGCAACTTTCCAAGCAGCTGGTGACACAGAACATGTATCAGATGCCATCCATGCTGACCTTGAAAGATTTGACTGCTGCTTGTACAGACAGCCATCATATACTGATACAGTATCAACAAACTTCGCTATGACATTGCAAGACAGAAATTTCAAACAGGAAGCAGCCAACTATTGTCAAATTATGATGGCATTGATCTGAGTCTACTGCTTCCATGTAGGTCAGCATTGAGAATGCATGTACTGAGAGTGAATTACCAAGCCCTTGCCTGGAAAAATGCCCATGTGTCACACCCTAACATTCCAAGTCCTGAAACACATGGGCAGAAACTTGATGAAACAGGAATCCTGGAGTATGACTGGTGTGATGGTGACATAATACCACAGGAACTGGTGGACATTTTGTCCCAAGAGGAGACTCTGAATCAGTCAGATGAGGAAGATGACAATGATGTTCTTTCTGCCAGCCTAGCAGACAAGATTTTTGATGCTGAGGATGAAAACAGTGGGGATGAAGATGACAACTAAATTATAATGGCAAAGATATTACTGTTACAGTGTGTCAATTTAATCATACATTTATAAACTAAGTATTGTTATAACTCTGCATTCTGATACCAATTTCCATAGTTCCAATAACATTGCAAAGTACTCATGTATACATCAATATGACATCATTACTGATGCTACCATTGAGCTGAACCTTTTCTAATTATAATAAAGTCATATATGAGCATGTAACCTTTTTATTGATACCCATTTTATCATTATTTGACTTACATATGTAGACTTAAATCAACAAAAACTACATCTACCACATGTTTGTTGTTTTTTACTTTTCTGACATACAGTCGTCCCACATGTTAGCCTGTAGCAAACAAAAGCTACCATTGCAAGATGGCAAACAAGTAAATTCTAAACTATTACAGTGTAAGCTTCTAAGAAAGCAATATCTTGAAAATTCAGTATGGGGGAAGGGTGATAGTAATAGCCCATGGACTATCACAGTTGTGCATTTGGAAGGTTTGGAGAAAAAATATTAATCCATTCAAAAGTTATTAGTTTCAATTTTCCTACTAATTCCTATGAGAAAAGTTAGATGTGCCATGTGAAACAACTGCTTTGTTGCCACAAAAATAGTATTTATTGTTGCAAATGCGGAATGTAATCTTGAGATGCAGTTCTATGTGATAACGGTGAAAGCTTAAAGGCGATCACCGTTATCATGCAGTCAGAGTGCTGAAAACATTTTTGCACTCTGACACCCTCGGCGCACAGGACAATGGTGCTGGGACATGTATTTTAATGCTTTCTGTGGGGGGGGCTTTGTCCTCACACCCTCTACTAAAGGATTGTCTGCTCCAGGAGGAGTGCATGTCAGGGGGGTGAAAGCATTAAAAAATAAAGGTTCGGGCTGGGCACAATAAAATCACAGCAGTGCCCGGACCCAAATCTGATATCTCACCCACCCCAACCACAATGACACCATGACACAGCTCAGCAATCGACTGCAGTGCCACCCCTTACAGCTCCTGCACCCCCTCCCAGCCCACGCTCACCATGCTCACCCCTCCTGCGTGTACACATAGTGGCATCCTGTCGCCCAGTTCGCCCACCCCCTCATCCGGTCACTCTACCCTCTCACTGCCATGAGGGATTGCACCAGGAAGGAGTCATCATTCAGATGGTGCCCTTCCCCATGTGCCCACCTCACAGGATACCTTGAGATTCTGCCATCTCATTTTTAGTTAGTGAGACAAACAAATTAAAATATTTCAAAAAAATACTGACAGATGGCAAACACATACAGTTGCTTTTACTTAATTGGGATCTGAGGAATCTGATTCTGGGGTCAGTTTGCCCCCATAATGGGTAGAAATATGTTGAATTTATCCATGGAGTGTTTACTGCCACACATTGTGGCACTATTTTTGTGAACCAAAGGGTATTTTGCCACAAATTGCGGCAAAAGGATTCAGTGTTTCACGAAACACTGTTACTTTGGTGCAATTTGCAGCATAACTTCTCTTGTTCTGGAGAGGGGTTGGTCTGAGATCAGGCGATGAAACAGATTGACTTACAGTTCAATCTAGGGCTTTGTGTGTTGCATTCCCCAAGAGCACCAATGTCCATGGGGAATCACTACCACTGAAATCCATTAATGCAATATGGCACCAATGCCAGAAATGGGTAACATCATTGTGGGAATGTCTCGTAGTCCATAGGAAATTGTAGCAGTAAACCATTCTTATGAAACTACTGCCAGAGACCTAGGATCCCTATGAGCAACACCAAGATTCCAGCATGGGAAAATGGAGATTTCAAGGGTGCAGCAATCCTTCTTGGGAAAGCCATCCCAGGTAAACTTCCAGCTATGTTATCCAGATGTCAGGTAAAGGATTTACATCCAGGGGGTACTACAGATTGGGAAAGAGGGAGGAGGCAGGGCAGCAACATTTCTGAGGGGTGAAAAACGGGAAGGCAATCAAATAAGGAGCTGTATCTGAAACATAATGGTGATCCATCTCCCACCAATCAAGGGAAATAATTGTAGCAACTTAGTCAAGTTTTTTTTACTCCCCTTAACCAGTTGCTTTGCATTTTCTGGTGATCTAGTGGCCCTCCATCCTGATCCCCAATGCCCATTTCTTTATTTTGTTGGTGGCAAATGGTAACCCCCCAACCCTCCCATGTTTAACAGCTGCAAATAAGAAAACCATCCTTCAATGTCTTTTTTTTTAATTTTCTCCGTAAAAAAAAAAGTCCATCGCTGATCATCGTCCATGACTCCACTATCTTGATGCTACTGAGTCATGGTGGTACAATCTGCTACCTTGGCAAACTTGAGAAGACAGCAGAGTATTGGATTCAGTACATGAACAGAACCTGATTGGTGCTTAGGTTTCTGCATGCTACCAAGGAGAACAACTTTGACCTGCACCTAGCATGTGTTGAACAACTTTGCCCTCCTGCCAACTTCCCACTGTGCACCCACTTCCCAAACCTCCTTTGACACCCCCTGAAGAGGTCTCAGGTTTGAGATCTGCCCTCCTGATTGAAGACATGTCATGCTGCTGGAACTGGTGACTGCAATATGACTAAGGTAAATGTACTTCAATGTATTTCAGTGGGGGTTCCTACTTTTATGCATAACTTTGGCATTTGTTGAGATTTTGACCCAAAATTTTCAACACGGCCTTTTTGGAACCCCACCTCATGTACAGTATGTCACAACTGTCATTTTTCAAATCCTGGACTAAATATATTTTCACACTTGTGGTGCAGAATGATGTTCCAGTTGTGCAGAGTTATGTTTAGGAGGGGACTTGAAAATGTTCTGCACTAGGTATATGAGGTAGGGTAATACCATGACTATGCTGACAATTTGGTCACTGTTGTCATATAAATGGAACTGCAGGGTCTTGAGGGTTCTGTTTTTCCACATCTACATGCATATACACATCTGTGAAGGGATGGCAGTGCAGGGCCCAGAGGGTCCTGCCTGCCCACAGGCAAATAAGGATATGATTATACTGTCTCAAAAAGTAAGGACATTAGTTGTAAAAAACTCTGTTAGTGCATCTGTTAGGGTTACAGCAACAAAAGTAGAGAAATGCGATGTTAGGGTTTCCAACCAAACACCCCACCCCACCTTCTATGCAACAACAGGCATCAGGGGTATTCTTTGGGATCATCAGCCCTAAGGATCACCCCAGTCTCCTATACTGTACCCATCTCAGCTTATTTACTTATGGAATGGGGTGAGCATTAGGGTTGATGACCCCAAGGAACACCTCCAGTGCCTGTTGGTGCATGGAGGGTGGGGTGTTAGGGTTGGAAAGCCTTACATCAAATTTCCCTATTTTTGTTGCTGTATCCCTAACTGTTGCATTAACAGAGTTTTTTTTTCAACTATATATATATATATATATGAATACCCTGAAAGCCTAAATTGTTTCAGATATGAATACCCTGAAAGCCTAAATTGTTTCAGTACCTACTACCATTGACTTTCTTTGTTGTAGACCTGTGCAAAAGGAAAACACCCTGATTATCTCCTACTCCTCCTCACACAGTCAGACAAAGTCTTCTCACTCAATTTGACAGCAGCTCTTACAATCCCTTCTCAATTCTCTGCATAAAGCATGAATTTAATAAAAAGGCCTTTGCATTTCCTACACCAGATATCTGGAACACACTTTCTCTCCAGCCAAGGAATGCTTATAGCTTACAAGTGTACAAGTCCAGTCTTTCCAGCCACCTGATAAACCCCTGCATTTTTTTTATTCTGGAGTACTCCTGTCCCTGACCATGATCATGCTGCCTAACAATGCTTATGCTCTTTGTTTGCTGTGACCCCACTTTGTTAGTTAGTACTGTGTGAGTGTACTTACCATTACATTTTTTTCCTGTATATATTTAACATGTACTGTATACAGTGTATGCAGCTATACTACTGAACTATGGTAATCTGTTGACAGCTACTAGCCTCACTGAGATCCTATGTAAATGAGATGCTGCATCCTATGGGGTTAGACTAAGTTAACAGAGCCTGTGGTTGCACGCAGGAAAAAATAAAAATGCAATAAAGGCCAACTTCAGTTCACAGCAACAGGTTTGACCCCCTGTTGATGACTTGTGTTGAGTCGAAGCACTGCAGCAAGCTGCTGTGGTGTTTGTCTGTTGCTGTGAACTGAAACTGGCATTTATTGCATTTTTTCTTTTTTCTTTATAATAAATACTCGACTTGCCAACATACCGTTCTGTTACTCTGGTTCCTGAGTGCAACCACAGACTCTTTTAACCTACACAAAGCCTGGGCTGGCTGCCCTTTGTGTGGTTAGCACTGACCCTGCATCGCTGTTTATTGCATTTCTCTTTGGATTTATTCTATGGGGTTACCTGGGTTAGAGTAATCTTAAATAAATACAGAAATAAATAGTAATACACGCATACATACATACATAAATAAATAAATAATACATTTTTCAGCCCTACACTTGCATTAGTCATATGCTAGGAAAGGAAGTAAAGACTTTGGTTAGAAAATACCTTATTTGGAGGGGAGGGTCAGAAGGAAGCCATTATAATGAGTTTGGAGTGGCACCTACACAGTGGTCAGCCTGATTGGATCACCCACCATCAAGGGAGAAAGCTATTCCTCATGACCACAGAGATGTACAGTTTGTCCAGAGTTGACTAGAAGAGGACAAAATGAATGAAGTAATGTACCTAAGAAGGTAAAGTGACCCCATTAAAACTCTTTTACCTGGGGCAACTGGATGGCTCAGTGGATTGGTAATGAATTATGGAACCTTTCATCTCTAGGTTATGGGTTCTAATCTAGCATAGGTTAATAGTGGTCAAAAGCCATTATCACCTAAGGGCTGTTCAGTTGTCTATGTGAAATGAGTTGTGGTGGTCTTAGTCCAGTTCCCAGTGGGCAAATGTCCACATTATAAAACCATCAAAACAATTTGTACTAATTGGCACCCACCCTTGTTGGCAGTTTCACATGAGAAGCTAAGGACTGAATGATCATGGAGTCTACCCTCTCACCAATGTGGTGGCCCCTCCATGGCAGGGTTGAGACACATTGGTGGGGCAGTGTTGGGACGCTTTCACTGTAATCACCCTTGCTGTCCCAGTCTTGTGGATAGAGGACTTCAGGTTCCAGTACTGTCAATACAGTACCTTTCACAAGCACTAAATACACACACACACACACAAACAAAAATGAAAAATAAAAATTGCCTGAGAATTTTAAGCATACAGCAATGGGTGTTAAACTAAGGTCTATTAATCTGTACTGAAAAAGTTAACAAAAGGGTCCATTAAAAGAGGGAAACTGGAAGACCAATTTTCCAGAGTATGCAAATTCTAATGAGAATGAAATAATGAGGCCTAACAGGGAATTGAACCTAGACCCCAGAATACCACCCCAGTACTCTACCGCTAAGTTATTACACTCACCTAGCAGCAGCCTAAGGTTCCACAGTAGCTTTTCTTTCTCTGGTTGTGTATCCTGCCTCTAGAGACAATTTAGATGATAATTAGTTAGTAGTGCAGTATCAGACACTGCTAAGCTATTAGAGCACAAATTGTAATGAGAAAGAAATAATGTGATCAAACTGGGAATTAAACCCAGACCCCTGGAATACCATTCTGGTACTTTACCACTGAGCTATAGGATCATATGGCAGCAGCCTAAGGTTCACACAGTCACCTTTCTGTCTCTGATTGTGTATCCTGCAACTACAGTGTGAACAACTAGTTTCCAGAGCATCTTGTGATTGCTATACCTAATCTCTGCTGACAGCTAAATGCACTGGGACCTCCCTCTTTTACCATTTGCCCCTGCATAACACTATCCTGTTGCTGCACTGTTCCACTCACAGCACTTCCTCCCTTATCCTTTTCCCATTCCTGTCCTCTTTTCATCCTACTTCATTCCCCTTTCCTTTGCCCCTCCACTTCCACTTCCCCCTGTTGCCTCTGTTTCCTCACCTTGTTCTCTCCCTCTACCCCCTGCCATGTGGGTCTTTCCTGCTTAAGCTTCATTGTGGAATCTCCCTCCTTGCTCTTATTTTGTCCTTCCACTCCCCAATTCACCCCCTGTACTTCTTTCCTTGTAATCTCTTTCACCCCCTCTTCAGACTTGATGCAGTATTTATCTTGCCATACTGTTCTTTTGTTTATGTACTTTCCTCATGTTGTATTACTTACTGAAACCATTGTAATTTGCTATTCTTGTGACTTGATGTGGAACCTCTGTAAAAGAGCCCTTGTTTCAAAGGTCTTTCCAATTTGTTAAATAAATAAACAAAATAAATAAAAAATGGTAATTAGTGATGCAGTATTAGACACTGCTAAGTAATTTGAGCACAACGCTAATGAGAAAGAAATAATGTGCCAGTGTTTCCAGAGTATAGCAAACTCTTTCTAACTTGGTGAAGTCAATCATAGTGTTAAGTAAACAATAATACCCAACAGAGTGGGCATTATTGGGAAATACTGGACCGCCCAGGGGCGTAATGAGGCCCAATGCCGCAGGCAGAGGGCCTTGTAGACCCTGGAAGGTCCGGTATTTCCCAATAATGCCCACCCTGGAGGGTATTATTGCGCTTAGAAAATGGCCATCTTAGTAAATATTTGGGAAGTGATAAAATAAGAGAGTAATTTAGTGTCAAAAAATGTCTGTAAGTATTAGAAAACACTTTTTTGAGAAAGTAGTGCATAGGCTGTTCCAGATCCTGTTCCTCCTCCCTCCTATCTAGAGAGCCATTCTGGTGGAGTTGACCCCCAATACACCCACTTGCAGACTGAAGAAAAAAAGGAGAGTGGATTTAAAAAAAATGATGTTACATTGTCTGGGCAGTTTGTAGTTATTTTTATTTGTTCAGTTTTTTTATTTACATGTGGTCACCAGTGGGAACTCTGAAGCTATGTGTTGAGGTCATGACCTTTGAATGTAGTGGCAATGGGATCCTGTATTTGATGTGAGGGAAACTTGCGAGGTACGCTTATTTTTTAAAAAGAAGAGAGTGTGGTTTAAACTGACTGGTTTCCTGTAATTACTGGTTTCCTGGTTTGCCACGTGAAGGATGAAGCCGATGCGACTGACAGCTTCGTTGTGTTTGTAGTGAGTTGGCATCAAGATAGCATGGTCAGGAGAGTGCTGCTGTTTTACAAGAAAACTGTTTATAGTCTTCTGACCACGAAGTTACCGGAATGTCTGTTCTTTTTTTTTATCTATTTACTGCTGCCTGCTACCGAGGGATAGTGTATTGGGGGGGGGCAGTAGTCTCTCGCTAAGCGAGAGAAAAACATGGCGGAGATTTTAAATTCTTTCAGGTTTCTTCAGCCAATGATAAAGTGGGCTGGGAAACAGGGTATAAGGGTAGCTTGTGAAGTGGCACTTGGACTGGCTCTTATTTTTAGCTGGGCATCTATTGAAAAATAAATGCCTAGCTTGGAGCCTGTCTCAGTCAATCAGGTGTGAGAATTTATTCTTGCCATTTTCTAAGCTACAGTAAAACATATAATTTGACAGCAGATAAGGACCGCTTGGCCCACCTAGTCTGCCCATTTACCTACCTAACTGATAAGCTGCAGATCCTAGTTAACCAACAGCCTACTTCCTCCTACTCCACACTAGAATTGCCTTATGTCTGTCCCATGCATTCTTGAATTCCCCCACTGTTTTTAACTCTACAACCTCCTCAGAAGGCTGTTCCATGTGTAACTCCCAGGTGGCACTATTCCAAGGGCTACTACCCTTGCCTGCTTAACCACTAACAGGTTGAGGGGCCTAGGTCCAATGGCGGGTGCCTCCACCCAGAGGTCAGGGTTAATACGGTCTGGTATGACTTGGTCACAGCCCTCTGGGACACTGCAACCCCCACTTCCTTTCCACTAGTGGCCCACACAATATATCAGAAGTACCTTCACAGTATACACTTACTCCCAGGACTGGTTCGATCAGCTTGACTCTGGGGACCCCCGGTAATGCAAGATGGTGTAATACAATAGCCACTGTACGATATTTCAACACAAACACATATCTTAGTCTGTGTAATTTTGCTGAAACAACCAACTCTGATTTATTTAGGGGATAGCAACAAGGACAGGGGGAAATTAGGTTAATTAAATCAATCACACTAATTTTTAGAGCACTGTGCACATTGTTAGAGTTCCTATTTGTCACTCTCACTGGGTACCCAGGATGGAGGGGGGCTAGCCAGGATCAGTGCAGCTGGTTGGGTCCCTGAGGATGGAAAATACTTGCACAATACCCAATTTGTAATCCAGAGCTGGTTGGCTCAATTCATGTATCAAGAAAGAAAATCAGATGAAACACTTGCAATTCAACTGTACGGCTGGCAGAGAGCTACCCTGATTTTCACTCACTACTTTTGGCTGAACGCCTTTCACACAGCAGGGGAACATGGGTCTGTGAACTGGACATACCCCACACATTTATATGTAAAAGAAGGTTACCATACCAGGCAGCTGCTCTCATATCCCATTAGCACTTACTGCCAACCCTGGAGTTCACGATGCAGCTTCACTCTCCTGACAGACTGAGCATGATGAAGCAGTTTCTCCAGTCCTCTACAGGGTAAGCCTGGTTCCTGGCCACACACAGCCTCTCCTTTTCCTCAAAACACAGCAGATTCAGTCCAAATCACCACAGCAAATGTGCTGCCTGACTTCTGGCCTCCACACGTGCTTCCCGCATGAAAACTCTGCAGCGCAGAAGCCCGGAGCTCCTTCCTCAGTCACAGCCACAACAGATCTGCCTTCTCAATCACTGGGCAGGGAATTACAATCAGGCACCGCCCAACCCAGTTGGAGGGCTTCAGATGCCAGTCACTCACAACTTCCCCCATTGGTGCAAAAAGGCACCACAGTCCAGAACTTCACTTCCCAGAATTACTGGCTATATCCCCCCACTGGTAGCCGGCTCCCAAGAGATTCCTTGTCCTGGTTGGCCTCTCAATACTCCATTTTAAGTGCCCCTCCCTCCTGATTGGATCCAGTTTGCAGTTCTGATCCAAAATGGAGGGGCAAAGCACACAAAGTCCCAGCTGCAAGAAAGGCAGGTTAGACATATTACATTTTTACTACTACTCTTAACAGATCGCTAGCAAACAGTTACATCCCTGGATAGCCCTCACTCTGCCCACTTAGCGACAGCAGAAACGGAGCACCTAGTCAGCAGTTCGAGTGGGACTCGAGCAGGAAATCACACAACCCCCCCAAAGTTTCAGACTTGCCTGTAAGCAGACAGCTCTTAAAGAGACAGTACCAGAGGCTCTAGAAGCACTCACAAATAGGTGGCTTAACTGCTGAACACCATCCAGACTGGGGCCTTTAGGCAAACTACTAGGGGACTTTTGGGAGCCCCCATTTGTAGGGGGGGGTTACACCCTTCCTAGTCTGAAAAGCGTGACGTCCACATCAAGTAAATACCCCTAAGTCAGTTTTAGGTAGAACATTTAAACTGTCCTGCAATGTTTTTTTAAAACAGCAATCAGCATATTAACCTCTGACAGATGCATGTGCACTATATTAGGCATTCCACTATCGATCATTCAACAATATATATATATATATATATATATATATACACATATAAAACTATTTAGAATCAGGACATTACTTCCTGCTTCTGAAACCTGGATAAAGGGGGCCCATCCCTATCATCTACCTTGGGGCTGGAAATGGCAGGTGCACCATACTCAGAGGGCAGAACAAGTAATCTGGAGTTATCTCACAGGCTGAGTTTGGGCAGTGAGCTCGGGGTCACATACACTCCTTTATGAAGCACATTCAGAGGCAGATCCACAGGTCTGCCCAGGGACTCATAACTTAGCCTCACTACAGGCCTCACTTCTTGGCCAGTCCTTCTGGGGGAACAGGCACAGTTTCTGAATGGTTAGAGTCACTTTCAACACTGTCTGTACTGGACAAGGGGGTCTCTATTGGGGCAGGGAGGCCAGAATCCAGGGCTTTTTCAACTCCATGGTCTACAATTTCTCAGTCCACAACACCTGGGTCGACTGGGAGACTCCTGGTACTGGCAAGGGACCATCAGAGCACTCAGCACACTGTTCGGGTTCTGGTGTGTCACCAGCTTGCTCCGATACATCACTCCCGCCTTCTGAAAAGTCCAGCAATTCACCCATGCACAATGATTCCACATCCTCTGATTTGATGCTATGTATTTCACTTTCCGGGAGCATTGGCTTCAGAGACAAAGCTGAGGACCTAGACAGTCCAGAAAACTCAGCTTCATCCCCTTGGTTAACTAGGGGATTGCCCCAGAACAGCTGACTCAATTCATAAGAAGGGTAATATTCAATATTACACTCACTGTCCTCTGACACAGACTGACAATCAGGTTCAATTGAAATTGGTGGAGGCGAACAGTTTAACTTAACTTCTGTAGGGGTAGTCTGTCTTGATTTTTTCTTGGCAGTGACTCTAGTTATTGGTCCAGAGGGGGCATTGTCTGGGGGTTCAGACTCTATCAAGATCTGTCCAATGGACAGCAAATGATTTCTGTGCATAGTTTTCACATCTTTCGAATTATTCTCAGGCCGTACCTTGTAAACAGGTAGATCATCTAGTTTGCTCACTACGAAGTGGTACCAAGTGAGGGAGGTGATGCCATCTGTCAGCAATCTTGTGCTTGCCATGCAGTCCTAGGTTCCTCAGTAAATAACACTTGATCTCCTTCCCTGAGTTCCAGAGCCTTCACTTTCTGGTCATACCTTTCTTTATTGGCTAGATTTCTTTTGGCAGCCATGGTTTGAGCCAGCTGGTATGCATGGTTTAATTGGGCCTTTAATTTCTGCACATACTGTAAATGAGTAGCTGCTTGAACCCCATTGGAAGAAACTCCAAAACAAACATCTACTGGCAATCTGGCTTCTCTTCCAAACATTAGTCTATAAGGGGAAAACCCAGTGGCAACACTTTTGGTGCAGCTGTATGCATGTACCAGTGTGCTAATCTGTTGGCTCCATCTGGGTTTGTCTTTTGGTTGAAGGGTGCCTAACATGTCAAGCAGAGTGCAATTGAACCGTTCAGGCTGGGGGTCTCCCTGGGGATGATAGGGGTAGTTCTTGATTTTCACACCCCCCACAAGGAAAGCATCTCTTTAATCAGATGACTCTCAAAGTCCCGCCCTTGATCAGAATGGATTCTTTGAGGAGCCCCATAATGGACAAAGAAATTTTTAATAAGTACTTTTGCCACAGTGGTTGCTTTCTGATCCTTGGTGCAGAATGCTTGAGCATATCAAGTGAAATGGTCAGTGACTACCAATATATTACTGATATTTCTTTGATCTGGCTCTAGACTCAGGAAATCAATACAGACCAACTCCATGGGTGCACTAGTGGTGATGTTAACAAGAGGGGTAGCCCTCTGGGGCAGAGCTTTCCGTTGTAAGCAATGACTACAAGTTCTAATGTGTTGTTCCACATCAGCCCCCATCTTAGGCCAATAAAACCTAGATCTCACTAAATCAAGGGTTCTGTCTATGCCGAGGTGTCCCATGTGATTATGTAGAGACCTCAGCACCAGCACTTGAAAAGCAGTAGGCAAAACTAACTGTTGCTTGTCCAGTTGACCCCCTTTGTCCATTGTCTCTCTATATAACAATCTATTCCTCATTCTCAATTTAGGGCCTTCTTTATATAGCAATGCAGTTCTCAACTCAGTGGAGCATAATTTGGTCACATCTTTCCTTGATTGAATGGCTTCTAGAGCTGTTTTTATCATGGGATCTCGGGATTGAGCCCGCTGAATACTATCATTATTGAATTGAGGCAACGCACCAGTGTCTAATGCAGAACAAATGGCAATAAGCAACAGGTATGCAGTTCTTGAATGGTCCCAAACAATCCACCATACAGTCCACTGCGTCCGTGGACATCATTTCCTCCCCGTCAAACTTTTGGCAGAGTGCTCGAATATCCGATTCTGACATTCGGACCCAATTATTTGAAGGGACCGGTCTCCGGGAGAGACCATCAGCATCGATATGTTCAGGCCTGCTCTGTATTCAATGGTGTAGTCATAGGTGGACTAGGCAGAGAGCCACCTATAGCACATGGCATCTAACTTGGCTGAAGTCTGCACATAGGTCAAAGGATTATTGTCAGTTTTTACCAGTATCTTAGCTCCATACAAATACTCATGGAATTGATCAACAATGGCCCACTTCAAAGCTAGGAACTCTAATTTGTGCACTGGATAGTTCTTTTCTGATGGGGTCAGACTCCGGCTGGCAAAGGCCACTGGTCTCAGCCCATTTGTGTGCTCCTGATACAACACAGGCCCCAACCCTTGCAAACTAGCATCAGTATGAAGGACATACGGTCTGGTAGGATCAGCATAGGCCAACACTGGGGCATGGGTAAGTTGATGTATGATTTCATGAAAAGCAGTCTCACAATCAGAAGTCCAGTGGGCCCCAAATACTTCATTCGGATGGAAATACTTTTTTTCAGTCTCAATGAGCACTGTTTTCTTGTACTTTTTGTGGGTTGGGGGATACCCTTGAGTAAGGTTAAGTAAAGGGCTGATCACTTTGGAATAGTCCTTGATAAAGCGCCTATAATAACCACAGAAACCCAGGAATCTTTGCAGCTCCTTCAAATTTTTTGGCTGTGGCCAGGTGGTCAAGGCCTCAACTTTACTGGGATCAGTCTCTATGCCCTAGGTGGACACTATATGTCCCACATATTTTGCTGATGTTTGAAAGAATTGACACTTATCAATGGACAATTTGAGGCCAAAATCTTCCAGTCGGTCCAACGCCTCGAATAACCTGCTTTCATGTTCCTCCAGGGAGTTGCCAAACACAATGACATCATCCAGGTATACTAAGCACTCTAGCAAGTTCATATCCCCACTGCATGCTCCATTAGGCACTGGAAAGTGGCTGGAGCACCCAGAATCCCTTGAGGCATCCTCATAAACACATAGAAGCCAAGTGAGCAAATAAAAGCAGTCTTTTCACCATCTTCGGGGCCATCGGGATCTGATAGTACCCACCTGCGAAGGTCCAGTACTGAGAACCACTTGCTACAGTTCAGGCAGTCCAACACATCCTGAATGCGTGGCATGGTGTAGTGATCTAGAATAGCCCACCGGTTCAAAGTACGATAATCCACACACATCCTGACTGTTCCATTCTTTTTCCTCACTACCATGATAGATAAAGCATCTGGGCTTCTGGATTCTTGTATTACCCCAGCCGCAAACATCTCTTGCAGATGTCATCTCACATCATCTATATCAGCAGGTGCTATGCATCGAGACCTCTCATGAAATGGCCTCTCATCATGTAGCCGAATACGGTGTTCAGCTCCTTGCACACATCCTACATCCCATTCCTTCAAAGAAAACACCTGGTCTCTCTGGGCAAGCTTCTCACTGATCCTTTCCCTCCATTCTGCTGGCAACGGGGAGTCACTGAAATCAAACAAGTCAGGTGTCACTCTGTCACTCTTCCCCAAACTCTTGTTACTGGGCAGGACAGCAGTATCCACGCAGTGCCCAGTGGCCAGGGTGCAGCATCAATTTACTCAAATCTCCCTATCAGACATGTTGTAAACTTGAACCATTACTCTTCTGGCAAAAGCATGAGCTCTAGCAGGCAAGATACTGGGTTTGACTAGCAGCCCCTCCAGCAATTTCCCATCCTCTGGTGCATCCAGCATTAATATTTTGTTTTTTACATCCTTCTTGATCAACCCTCTCAATTGATGAGTTTCATCTGGCTCACTTTGCTCAGGAGTCTGGCACAGATTCACGGCCCCCGCATAGGGCTCCCACCCCTCTTCATCAGTTTCGATTTCACGAATCTCTCTCATTAATTGACAATATTCAGGAGGGTTAGCCCTCCAGTCTTGCAATTTGAGTTTCAGCAGTATCACACTTGAAAATCTGACCAGCTTCAATATATGGTCTAATCAGACCTGGTTTAGTGTTTGAGCAGTCACTCCCTCTTTTCGGTGGGCCTTTTGTAGGGCCCTCTCCATTCTGGTAACAAATGCAGACAATTTCTCATTTCTCTGTTTTCCTGACTTGAATTTCCATAACAGATCCTCCCCTGTCTCAGTGCTGCCAAACACTCCCTCTAAAGCCGAAAGATATTCTGCTGCAGTTGCCTCGGGACTAGTGGCCCATAGGAACCAAATGGCTTCCAGTGCAGGACCCTTCAAACTTTCCATCAGCCATTTCCTCTTCTCCCCCTCAGAACACTGCCACTCTTGTACTTAAGGTGTAGCATAGTCCATCCAAGTCTCCAAATCATCTTCCCCTGAAGGCACGGGCACAGTACCAGAGAAGAGTCTCAATCTTCAATAGGAGTCTAATTGTATTGGAGGGACAACCATAGGGTGGGGCTAGAATGGAGCTCTTAGATGACCCAGGAGATGTACCTGGGGATGGCAGGGGGGTGTGGTCACCCGAGATGTCCAATACCTGTATCAATTCCTGGGCAGTTCTCCCCTCTGCAGCCAACAGTTTGAGTAGCTTATCCTTGGAACTATTGGTCTTAGGGGACCCACCCGGGGTGACCGAACCACTTTGTGCATGAATAACCCTCCATTCCTTCTGGGCACCTTCAGGGAAAATCACTGGGGGCACCCTCTCAGGGTCTATCATGATACTGCATGAAAGCAGCACCTGCAGGGTCTGTTCGAGCAAGTCAGCACATCACCCTTTTACTTCCACCTTGCTCAGACATTTAACACGTGCAACAGTAGAGACAATGTCAGCGCTTTTAATCCCCAAGGGGACATCTAACAGTAATACAGTCTTTTGGGAGTCCAACTCCTCAGCTTCGCCTCATCCTATTAATTTATACACCATCATCTTAATGGGATCAAGTTATAACTTGGACGTAGCGTCCCCCTCCATTTTTTCCTTCAATTTGGACATAATGTGGTACTTCTTCCACTTGGCCACTAGAGGACCCTGATCTCAGTGGTGCCTCCAAGATGTAACCCCCAGGTGGCGCTATTCCAAGGGCTACTACCCTTGCCTGCTTAACCACTAACAGGTTGAGGGGCCTAGGTCCAATGGCGGGTGCCTCCACCCAGAGGTCAGGGTTAATACGGTCTGGTATGACTTGGTCACAGCCCTCTGGGACACTGCAACCTCCTTTCCTTTCCACTAGTGGCCCACACAATATATCAGAAGTACCTTCACAGTATACACTTACTCCCAGGACTGGTGCGATCAGCTTGACTCTGGGGAACCCCGGTAATGCAAGATGGTGTAATACAATAGCTACTGTACGATATTTCAACACAAACACATATCTTAGTCAGTGTAATTTTGCTGAAACAACCAACTCTGATTTATTTAGGGGATAGCAACAAGGACAGGGGGAAATTAGGTTAATTAAATCAATCACACTAATTTTTAGAGCACTGTGCACATTGTTAGAGTCCCTATTTGTCACTCTCACTGGGTACCCAGGATGGAGGGGGGCTAGCCAGGATCGGTGCAGCTGGTTGGATCCCTGAGGATGGAAAATACTTGCACAATACCCAATTTGTAATCCAGAGCTGGTTGGCTCAATTCATGTATCAAGAAAGAAAATCAGATGAAACACTTGCAATTCAACGGTACGGCTGGCAGAGAGCTACCCTGATTTTCACTCACTACTTTTGGCTGAATGCCTTTCACACAGCAGGGGAACATGGGTCTGTGAACTGGACATACCCCACACATTTATATGTAAAAGAAGGTTACCATACCAGGCAGCTGCTCTCATATCCCGTTCACACTTACTGCCAACCCTGGAGTTCGCGATGCAGCTTCATTCTCCTGACAGATCGAGTGCGATGAAGCAGTTTCTCCAGTCTTCTACAGGGTAAGCCTGGTTCCTGGCCACACAGCCTCTCCTTTTCCTCCAAACACAGCGTATTCAGTCCAAATCAGCATGGCAAACACGCCACCTGACTTCTGGCCTTCACATGTGCTTCCCGCGTGAAAACTCTGCAGCGCAGAAGCCCGGAGCTCCTTCCTCAGTCATGGCCACAACAGATCTGCCTTCTCAATCACTGGGCAGGGAAGTACAATCGGGCACCACCCGACCCAATTGGAGGGCTTCAGATGCCAGTCACTCACAACTTCCCCCATTGGTGCGAAAAGGCACCACAGTCCAGAACTTCACTTCCCAGAATTACTGGCTATATCCCCCATTGGTAGCCGACTCCCGAGAGAGTCCTAATCCTGGTTGGTTGCTCAATACTCCATTTTAAGTGCCCCTCCCTCCCTTTTTTTTAATTCAATTTACTTTATTAACACAGCAATGTTACATGAAGGTTTGCGGCCTTAGCCAGGCCAGTACTTACAGATCAACAGGCCATTATCATGAGTACGTGTCAGATAAAGCAATAACAATGAGAATGATAACAAATTCAACATGACCCATTAACATAGTAAACCTAGGAGATCCTTTTACCCAATACCCCACCCTTCCCAACACCCTCATCCCCAGCAGCATTTACTAAATTGGAGAACCACAGGAATTCCCAATGGGAAAACAAGGACTCAGGAGATGCCTCAGATAAGGGAGTAATTTCTCCGGCCTAAGGAGATTACTTATGCCAGGTGACTAGAACTGCATCTAGAAGGCCCCATTTAGCACTGTAGGATTGCATTCTATTATTCATTTTTGCTATTTGTAGTTCCAGCTGTAGTGCCAACATAATCTCCTTATACCATTTGAGCACCGGAGGTGTTATAACATCTTTCCAGTGCCTTAGGATGACCGCCTTAGCCGTAGCTGATATAATAGCCATGAATAACTTCTTCTGCTTACTCATGTCTCTGGGGAAATTATTCAACAGGCAAATTTCCAGTGTGAAAAAAAACTCTAGACCTATTATGGCTGGTAATGAGGCTCGTATCGCCTTCCAGAAAGGCTGAATCTTGGGGCATACCCACAGTACGTGGTATAAGTCACCTTCTCCAGCCTTACATCTGCTGCAATTGGGTGATGTTAATTTACCCATCTTGTATAACTTAGCAGGAGTGTAGTACAAGTTGTGTATAATGTTAAATTGCTGTAGTTTATATCTGTCCTGCCTTATATATTTGTGGTTATTTTCCCATATTTGCTCCCATACTCCATTGTCTGCATTTATCTCTAATCTCTGTCTCCAGTAATGACTAACATTGGAGGGCATTCCTTCATCTATCCTCTGCAATTCGTGATATACTCTGGAAACAGAGTGACGTTGATCTGCAATCTTTAACAACCAGAACAGTTCAGTCCTGTTTTCAACCCATACTTTCATCTTTCACAGGTGAGTTTTTATGGAGTCACCAATTTGCCGGAATTTAAAAAGGTGTCCTCCTACACCTGGAATTTGAGAGCAGGTTTGTTCATACGACAATAATTTCCCTTGTGGTGCCAGATCCCCCAGGCGTAACCCGACTATTGGTTCCCAAAATGTAAGAGGGTTCGGGGCTTGTTGTATTTAAAAGTGAATGTTGTGTGTCAATGGTTGCTCCGGTGAGTTCTGTCAATTCACCTTTAGGAACTTTTGAGCTTGATAGAGGGCTTTTATTGACCATCCAATGGGTGTATTTTTAACTGATTTAGGGAGCAGTCTTAGAGCAGTATAGGCAATTGAGTTTAAAGTTAATGAATATTTGAGAACTAGGTCTCTCTCAATGTGGACCCAGGGAGGCACATAGGAATTGGGGTCCACTAAGGAAGTCGGTCGATTCCAGAAAACTAGTTTACTGACATGCGATGCTATATAGTATTTAAAAAAAGAAGGAAGCACTAGGCCTCCTGATTTCTTTGATCATGTGAGTTTCAGGTAGGCTCTTCTAACCGTCTTCCCTTTCCATAAAAAAGCATTAAGTAATTTTTGCAAGGTCCCAAACCAAGTTTTAGGTAAGTAAGACCCCAGCATGTTTAGTGGATAAAAAATCCTTGGCAATATGTTCATTTTCACTATTTCTATTCTTGCCCAGAGTGACAGGGACAGTAAACGCCATCTGGTCAAATCTTGCTTTATTATTTTAGTTAAATTATATAGAGATTTTCTCTAATCATCGTAGTTATCTCCTTAGTGATTTTAATACCAAGATACATTAATACTTTTGGTTCCCAGCTAAACTCCAATTCCCTTGCCACATCTGGATAGCATCTGGTATTAAGCAGGAAAAGCTTTGTCTTGGAAATGTTAAGTTTGTAGTTCGAGACTTTTGAGAACTGTGCGATTTCCTGCATGACTGCTCATATACAGGTTTCTGGGTCCTCTATGTGCAAGAGCAGGTCATCAGCATAAGCTGAAATGAAATATCTCCTGCTGCCTATCTGCAGTCCCCTAATCTCCCGAGCTGCAAGTAATCTGCAAATCAGGGGTTCCAGATATAAATTAAACAGGAGTGGGGAGAGAGGGCAGCCCTGCCTTGTGCCACAGGTAAGAGGAAAAGGATCCGACAAGATACCATTACACCACACCTGTGCTTTAGGTGTTCTATATAGTACTCGGACCCAATTTAAAAAACCTTCTGGTAGGCCAAACCTGGACAAAACTGCAAATAAGAAGTCCCATGAAACCCAGTCGAATGCTTTTTCAGCATCCAGTGCAAGCAGGGCCGCCAGGGTCTGCATGTTATGTGCATGTACAATTAGGTGGTGGAGTTTACGTATGTGGTCACTAGACACTCTACCGTTCATAAAACCGACCTGCACATCACTTACCATCTTACTCATTAATAGACTAAGTCGGTTGGCTAATACCTTTGCCAGTATCTTAATATCCACATTCAACAATGATATCGGATGATAACTGCCAGGAAGAGCAGGGTCTCGCTCCGGTTTGGGAATAAGAGTTATGAGGGCCTCCAGGAAACTTTCTTCCGAAAGACCCTCATAATACCAAAAATTATATACTTTGGTCAGGACAGGACAAATTACTTCTGAATAGGCTTTATATATGTTAGTAGTCAGACTGTCAGGTCCAGGGGACTTATCCGATGTAAGTTGAGTATCCGCTTGCTTCACTTCCCATTCTTGTATAGGTAATCCAAGCTTAATCGCCTCTACATTAGTAATCTTAGTCAGGGTAACTGAGTCTAGGAAATTTTGAATTTCTTCAAGTTTGGCTCTATCTGCAATAGGGATGGAGTATACCTCATGGAAGTATTCTCTGAAAGTTGTGGCAATTTCTCTGGGGTCTCTGGTTAGAGCATCTCCCCTATTATTTTGTAGGGCAGCTATAAATCTATTGGAGTCTAGCTGTTTGAGTCTTAGGGCCAAAAGTTTGCCTGCTCTTTCACCAGATTCAAGATACTTGATCTTAGTTCTCCGGAGGGCTAGCTCTGCTTTTTGCATCATGATTGAGGAGTATTGAGTTTGCAACTGATGCAATTTAATCCAATCAGCTTCAGTTGAATATCGGGTGATGTTGTTTTCAATGGACCTAATAGTATTAGTGATTTAATTTAGCCGTGACTTTTCTTTCTTGGCCTTAGTGGAAGTTATTCTAATGCACTCCCCCCCCCTCAGCGCACACTTCCAAGCTGCCCAGATGATGTCAATATTAGAGACTGAACTTACATTTTTATCCAGAAAATGGAATATGAAATCCTTCAGGTGTTCATAAGTAAGAGAATCGTGTAATAGCTGATTGTTGAATCTCCACATGAAATCTCTCCTGGTACCAGGATTGGGTTTAAATAGGACAGATACTGGAGAGTGATCTGATATAACCCTGGTATGTATCCTTGCATCTATAAAAGAGGCAAGTGATTTAATGCTGACTAGAAAACAGTCGATTCTGGAACATTTCTTGTGCGGCGTTGAGAAGAAGGTGTATTGCCTAACCCCCAAATTGTTCATTCTCCAGATGTCTATAAGGCTTAAGCCCTCCATTAACTCCTTTAAAGCTCTCTGGGCAGGAGATAACCCCACTCGTCTGTTGTCAGATCTATCAAATCGCAACTGTGGAGTTATGTTCCAATCACCCCCGATTAGTACTATCCTGGATGCATGGATGTTTAATAAATCTAAGAACTGCATGAAAAATTGCAGGGAGTCCACATTAGGGCCATAAATCGACCTAATAACCACCTGTCGTGCTGCTAATGTTCCAACCAGAAAGAGATATCGGCCTTGTGTGTCCCATATTTCCTTTTCCAGTTGGAAGTGTGTTCTTTTATGGAATAAAATGGCAACTCGACCTTTGTTTGAGGACACACCTGCACCAAATACCTGACCCACACAATATTTATTAAATAACTGAATATCCTCTCTTTGAAGATGAGTTTCTTGTAAGCAAGCCACATCACAATTTAGAGCTGCAAGATGCTTTAACACTATTTGCCTTTTGCATCTATCCCGAGCCCCTTTGATGTTCCAGCTCAAAAGGTTAATACCCCCTGATATCATCATCTGAGCCAAGATAATAGGTTACCTTCTGATTTTTAATTTGTGTGCTTTCGACCATGTTAGCTGAAGTGGTTCTTATCATCCCATAACTAAGTAAATAAATGCTGCACCACCCCACCTCCCCTTCCCCCTATATTGTCCTAATCCCCCTAAAATCCAACTGCTACCCGCAGTTCTAGTAACTGCACCACCAAACCAATTCGCCATGTGATGTTATTACCAACCCAGATGAAAAATTACCCATTTCCAGACCCAGTCATAGTACTTATTAATTTCACCCACTTTGTTAGTCTGATCCCTCACCTAAATTAACTAACCAATGTATTTTAGCTCAATATTCTTAGTGCTTTTCCCACTTCTAAAATTAGCCCCGATTGTGAAAGGATTATACAGTGTTCCCTTAAGGAAAAACATTAACTGATCTCCAACCCTAATATATAAATTCCCAAACCATGTAATTTCTATTATTAATTGCCGAGAAAAAAAACATTCGTTAGCTTCTACCCCCCCTTGTGGGGAGAAGAGTGTATTACATACTAGACTATGCTGTGAAAAAGAAATCCCAACAAAACATATAGATTGTATTATTAAAATTAGTCAGGCTGCCCAATTGTCATCTCCAGGGTTCATGCATACACTACTGCAGAGAGCACAATAATATTTTCCTTAACTATTGAGTCCCCCATTACTGGGACGAGGCATAGGCAGTCGGATTGTATCTGGCTCAGTCACTGCCCATGAGCTGTTGTTAGTTCTGAGCATTTTCCCATTAGTCTGATCGGGTGCTACTGTTCATCCCTCTCAGATCCCTATTTAAGATTCAGATGTTGACTGCAATGAAGGTAACAAGCTTAATGCAACATGTTAGCTGATCAGATTTTGCGATTAATCTTGCCGCTACATGCTCCATTATTAGGTCAGCCAGAATTACATCTACTTCCTACTCCCCAAATTGGAGATATCTCCAGAGCAGAGAACCTGAAGAGTATTTACAGTTGCAGGAATAATCATATTCTCAAATAGAGCTTATTATTTAAGCAAGAATTCCCAGCTCTCAGCATCTCGAGCCCGTCCCAAGATTTTAAAAAGGAACGCTCGGAGACTGTGCCATAGCGCAGGAGTAGATGCGTTAATGACCTCTGGGAAAGTAAGTCTCTAAGTACTCAGGTAATTCACCTTAAAAAGAGATTAGAATTTAACATATGACGAGCACTATTTGAGCTGGGAACCACTTTAGCTTCCTCGATGTGTAAACTTCAGGTCACCGCTATTTCCAATGTTAACCTTTTCATGGAAGAGGGGATTACTGTCCAATTTGCTATGAAAAAAAGGGTACATAATTAGTACTGCTTCATTGAGGAAAAGGATCTACAGACACCGAGGAGAAATCCCTTGATAAAATCTCGAGGACAATACTGCAGGTTAAACTTATAGGCAGACCAGAGGAACGCAGGCTATGAAGCATTCCCAACTTTTCGAAATCAAGTCATCTTGTGACTACTGTTAGGCATATTTATTCAGCAATGTTGAACAGATAAATACATCATTTAAATAACTCCTGCAGGGATTTCTTAAGCTCTTGTCGTGCAATCTCCGCACTTTCATAGGAGTGCCACTGATCCTTGATTTTTACTTGTAGTAAAGTCGGGTATTTAACCCGATACTGTATTCCCGCTGCTATTAGTTTGGAGACAACTGGATGTAATTCTTGGTGTTTGAGCCGAACCGATTGAGGCAGGTCGTGGGTGATCCTGATCTGCTTGCCCTCCCAGGAGACTTCTTGCAAAGATCTAATTTTGCTCAGGATGTGTTGTGTATCAAGGTAATTTAAAAGTTTACATATTATTGGTCTTGGTTGTGCACCGGGAGGAGGGGGGATGGAGGGATCTATGTGCCCGTTCCACTATGTAACTTGCACTGTTTGGGGATAGGCCAGCTACTTTTTCAAGTAGTTTCTGGACAAACTGAATGGGTAATGCACCTTCTTCTTTCTCCAGAATTCTGATTATAACCAAATTATTTCTTCTACTCCTCCCCTCCAGATTCTCGAGTTTATCCTCGATCTTTTTAATTCTTTTGTTTAGCGACGCACGTTCAAGATCTTGCTTGTCTAATTTTGTTTCCATAGACCTGATTCTGACTTCATTGTCTCCCACTCTGGTACCTAAGGATTCCAGCGCTGTTTTAAAACTGTGAATTTCGGATGAAACCTCCTCAATCGAGCTTTGTAAGGGGATTATTATTTCTAGGGAGCGTTCCTCCGTTAAAGCTGAATGCCCCGGTGCTGATTTGCTGGGTCCTTGCCGAGGACGCTTTGAGGCCTGCTCTTTCTCCGGGGTAGGAGGCGGTGTGTGTTTAGCAGGCTGCTTCTTTACAAAAGCTTCCATTTTAAGAGGAACTACGGCTTTAAATAGCTTCCCTGAGATTTGCTTGACAAATTTCCACTCAGAATTCGACGAAGTTATTTGTGATGAGGGTTGTAAACTAGGTTGGAAACGGAGCCGACCTGAAGGGCTGCTTTCACTAGGTTGCCATCATGTGACAAGTGCCCCTCCCTCCTGATTGGATCCAATTTGCAGTTCTGATCCAAAATGGAGGGGCAAAGCAAACAAAGTCCCAGCTGCAAGAAAGGCAGTTAGACAAATTACATTTTTGCTACCACTCTAACAGATCACTAGCAAACAGTTACATCCCTGGATAGCACTCACTCTGTCCACTTAGCGATGGCAGAAATGGTGCACCTAGTCAGCAGCTCGAGTGGGACTTGAACAGGAAACCACACAACCCACCCCCCAAGTTCCAGACTTGCCTGTAAGCAGACAGCTCTTAAAGAGACAGTACCAGAGGCTCTAGAAGCACTCACAAATAGGTGGCTTAACTGCTGAACACCATCCAGGCTGGGGCCTTTAGGCAAGCTGCTATGGGACTTTTGGGAACCCCCATTTGCAGAGGGGTTACACATGTATCCACAACCCTCTCTGAGAAGAAATACTTCCTCACATTACCTCTGAGCCATCCCCCCTCTATCTTCAAATTGTGCCCCCTTGTTCTTGCACATCTCTTTTTCCAAAAGATGCTGCCATCTTTGACTTTGTTGATTCCCTCGAGGTATTTGAAAGTTTCTATCATGTCCCCCTTTCCTTAAGGCTATACATCTTAAGTTCCTTTAGTCTTTCTTCATATGTCTTCTAGTGCTGACCCTGCATCATTTTGGTTACCCTCCTCTGGACAGCTTCCACCCTGTCTATGTCTTTGCATAGATGTGGTCTCCAGAACTGTACACAGTACTCCAGATATGGTCTTACCAACTGTCTGTACAGAGTGCCAACAACTTCCTGTTTTCTACTGGTGATGACTCTCCCTATATATCCCAGTATCCCCCCAGCCCTCCTTACTGCCTTCTCACATTGTTGGCCCACCTTTAGGTTGTCTGATATGACTATCCTCAGGTCCCTTTCCATTTTTATTGCTGTCAGTATCTCACCCCCCATTGTGTACTCTTCCCCTGGATTTTTGTTTCCCAGGTGCATTACTTTGCACTTCTTTGCATTGAATCTAAGCTTCCATACATTTGACCATTCCTCCAACCTTGCCAAGTCTCTTTTCATCCTATCCACCCCACCTTGCATATCAACCCTGTTGCAGATCTTTGTGTCATCTGCAAAGAGACATATTTTTCCTTCCAGTCTCTCTGCAATGTCACTTATAAAGACATTAAAATGGACCGGCCCCAGTACTGAACCCTGTGGGACCCCACTAGTAACCCTCCTTTCTTCACTGTGTACTCCATTTACTATTACCCACTGTGTCCTGTTGTCTAACCAGTGTTTTACCCATTCTACCACCCTGGGACCCACTCCCAGGCTGACTAATTTGCTTATTAATCTTTTGTGCGGGACTGTGTCAAATGCCTTGATAAAGTCTAGGTAGGCCATGTACACAGCCCCTTCCTGGTCTATGCTTTGGTCACCCAGGCAAAGAAATCAATTAGATTTGTCTGACATGACCTTCCCACTGTGAATCCATGCTGCCTTAGGTCCTATGCCCCACTGTGGCCTCTAGGTACTCAACAGTTCTTTTCTTCAGAAGTGAGTCCATCATTTTCCCTATCACTGAGGTCAAACTGACAGGTCTGTAGTTTCCTGCCTCTGTCTTGCTCCCACATTTGTGAAGGGGAACCACATTCACCCTCCTCCAGTCCTCAGGTACCACACCATCCTCCCATGATTTATTAAAAAGGGTAGTCAGTGGTGTTACTAGTTCTTCCCTTAGTTCTTTTAGAATTCTGGGGTCAATCCCATCAGGCCCCATTGCTTTATCCAGCTTCAGTTTTAAGAGTTCTTTCAGAACCCTTTCTTCTGTGAAAGGACTAATATCAACCCCTATACAGAGTGTTTCTATTGACTGGATTAGGTATTTCCCCCTGCTTTTCCATTGTGAATACTGAGCAGAAGTATTCGTTCAGTATCTTTGCTTTTTCACTGTCGCTCTCTGCCCATCCACCTTCCTCTTTGTTCAGCCTCAGTATCCCTGCCTTAGTCTTTCTTTGCTCCCTAATGTACCTATAAAAGGTTTTATCCCCCTTCTTAACTGAGTTGGCTATCTTTTCCATGGTTTGGGCCTTTGCTATTCTGACTGCCTTCCCTGCTTCCTTCTGCTTTAACTGGTACAGTTCTCTGTCCTGCTCCTTCTGTGTTTCCTTATACTTCCTGAATGCTATCTTTTTCTCCCTTACCTTCCCTTCCACTTCTTTTAAGAACCATAGTGGTTTTTTTTCTTTTCTTTTGATTTGTTTATTTGCTTCACACAAAGGTTTGTTGCCTCTGTGATAGCGGTTTAGATTTTTCCCCAATTTTGCTCCACCCGACCTTCTTGCCTGTTTGCTAGTGCTTTTCTGAGGCACTCTCCCATTTTGACAAAATCAGCCCTCCTGAAGTCCAGTACCTTCACTTTTGTGTGTCTTGACTCTGCAGCTAAGTTTATTGTGAACCACACTGTTTGGTGGTCACTTGTTTCCAGATGGCTACCCACTTCAAGATCAGAGATCCACTCTCTGTCCCCATTTGAGAGACCAGGTCTAAGATTACCCTCTCCTAAGTGGGTTCCAAAACTAGCTGTCTGAGGCATGTCCCCTGTAGGGCATCGAGAATGGCCCTGCTCTTGGATGTGGCTGCAGCAAAGGTGCTCCAGTCAACATCTGGCATATTCAGGTCCCCCATCAGCAATACCTCCCCTTTATCTGCCATCCCAAGGATGCCTTCTATCATTTCCCTGTTCATTTCCTCCCCCTGAGATTAGGGTCTGTATACAACCCCTGTGCGGATTGTGGAGCCATTTCCAGTCTCCAGGGTGACCCACAGTACCTCCCCTCCTCCCTGTTTACCCTTTAGTTCTGTTGCTTTGATCCCTTCCCTTACATCGAGAGCTACTCCTCCTCCTCCTCTTCTTCTTCCCTCCCTGTCCCTCCTGTTGATTTTATACCCTGGTATGTTGACATCCCAGTCATGGTTCTCTGTGTACTATGTTTCTGTGACTGCCACGATATCCAGGCATCCCTCTTCCATCAAGGCCACCATTTTGGGGAGCTTTTTACCTAGACTATGGGCATTGGTACTCATTACCCTTCATTTTTTTATTTCTTTATTTCATTTTGCCCCACCCCTGTCCCTACTGTCTTTGTCTTTTTCTCCATTTACCCTTGCCCGTCTCCCTATCGCCTGCTCTATCTTGGTGTTTACCTCACTAATTACCCTGATTTTTTGGGGGGTCTAGGATTTCCCTTCTCCTTTTCAGTGCCTCACCCCTTGGCTAGTTAAATGCTTGCCATTGCAGCATTTAAACCTATCACCTAGGATCCTGGTTCCCCTCCCAGATAGATGCAGACCATCGCACCTGTATAGGCCTGCATCCCTCCAAGTGGAGCCCCAGTCCCCAATGAAGCCAAATCCCTGAGCTGTGCACCAGCCTTTCAACCAGTCGTTGAATCCCATGGTGCAGAGTACTCTAGCCTCATCCATGCCATAGACAGGTAGCACTTCTGAGAAAGTTATCATGTGTGCCACTTGTCTAAGGCCCCTCCCCAACTCCACAAACTCCTGTTGCACTGCTCTGATCCCATTCTCAGCCAGGTCATTCATCCCTAGGTGGATAATGACATCCAGCTCCCTCCTCCTTGCTGCTGCTCCCATGATCCTGAGGATTAATTTCTTGTCCCTCCAAACCATGGCACCAGGCAGGCACCTTACCTCCCTTTCCTCTCCCCCCCAGTTCTACCCCTAACAATTGAGTCCCCCACCAGGAGTTGTTTCCTTCCCCTGTGGGGTCCTGGACCACCCTCCTGTGGGTCTCCATTGTGTAGGTTCCCAGCATCCACCTTGGTCTCCACTGCAGGTGTCTCCATAGAGGAACCATGTTCCACCAGAGTGGTGAATGAATTGTGGAGAGGCACAACTGGAGGGATGCACCACTGTTCCACCACCCTCACCCTCCCTGAGTCCACCATGGTCCAACCACTCCTCTTTCTTGGCAACCTCAGAGGTAGTGGCGGTGGCCTGGGTGGTCCCTGGATGAGGGAGCAGGTTTCCCAAATCCTTGCCAGGTCAGCTTGGAGCCGAACAACCTCCTCCCTTAGACCAGAGTGGTGCCTGAAAATAGGACAGCAACGCAGTCTCCAGAATGTCTCCCAGAAGACTGCTGCTCCACAGCCAGTGTATTGCACCACTCCCCACATGTCTGTGTCCCTTCCAGTTGCAGATGCTTTTTTGTTGTTTTTTGTTCTTGTTTTAGTGTGTGCAAGCTTGTGAGTGTCTCTAACCCCTATTCAGTGAGCTGTGCCTTTAAGGATGTGAACAGGTGTATATTGTTAGCAGTTTTGGGGAAGTAATGTCAGAACCCCTGCTAGAAAGGAAGTTATGCACTTTGGGCGGGTGGGGTGAGGGGAAGGGTGGGTGGTAGTAAACCTATGCCATCCAGAAACAATCACCTACAAATCTTACCCTCCACCCCGGGGAGTGCCTTCCTTCCTATCAGACACATATTTCACAAAGGCTAAGTAACAGGTCTAGTCACAAATGACTGCAAATATCTCCCTGCTACAGTTCCTCCCTAGCAAATTAAAGTTAAAACTAAGAAAAGTCCACCCCAAAAACAGAATCAATACTAGTTACTTACACAGGTCCAAATAATAATAATTCAGTTCAGTGTAGTCTAGAAAATAACCTCCTTGATTCAAGGAAGCTGTGGCTGATTTTTCACTCTCTCTGTCTCAATACTTAGAAAGGGCAGGGAAAGGGAATCTTTCCAATACTGGAGTATTACTTAGTAGTTTTTCTCAGACTCATGTATACCAGAACAGCAGTACTGTAGCATCTGAGCTTGACAATAGTTCATTTGATAACTTAGTCCCCAGTAAAAGGCTACCCAGATCAAATGAAAAATGTATCCACACCATGCATCCAAAGGTTGAGATTTCACTTCCTACTCAATTCTGTCAAGGCAGGTTGCAAACATGTGAAATAACGTACTCCTGAGTATGAGGCATCTAAAGATATATCAGAAACAAAGTGTTATTGTTAAATATGTGCAATTTAGAGAGGAGATATAGTAAGACCTGTGCAGTATATTAAACTGAATTTAATTTGTTGTATTTTAATATTTCATGAGCCAAGGGTAGAATGAATAGTCATATATTCTTACCCATTTGGTCCCCAGTGTCTTTCTGCCATGCTTTGTACAGGTTTGAGAGATTGCATTGTTTTGTGTGTCTGACTAATGCATATATTTTACCTAGCAAAGTTTCATGAGAAAGAGTCTATTCATGCATTCCTCATGGGAGGAAGAGGGTATTGTATTGACAGTGACTGGATTTTTCCAAAGTTGCTGAACTGCAAATACTCTAATGGCCCTGCGGAAGGTTAAATACATTTCTTTGCATTTCATATTTCGCAGAATGGTCATTGATATACAGGTCCTTTAATTAGGCAATACTGTTTGAGTCCCACAGTCTGAGCAAAAGATTATCTTGAGCAGGGGTGGGGGGATTGTTATTCTTAAGGATTGGGGTATACTGAAACATTTTTATTTTGTTACCCAAGAGAAACAGTGTCCTGCTAAATTCTAACAGTATATTTAGTAAAAGCTGAGCTAAAGATACAAAGAGGATTAGTGTGAACTTTAACCCAACATTCCACTTCTGAAATCTTAAAAAGGTGTGGTACATTTCTCTATGCCTGCCCAAACAGGAATCCCATCTCTGGATGAAACCAGAGCTGTGACACTTTCTGATGTTGGAGTCACAAAAATATCTCCTGTAGACCATACTAAATTGCATTCAGGAAGTTTTTCTAACAGTATTGAACACCCTCTACCCTACCAAGTTGGTTTCAAAGTTGATTCAGGGATTACCCAACTTTGAACCTTTCCCTTTAAAGGGTATCATGGCTAGGTGGGGTGAAGAGTTCTCCACCATAGTGTTGATTTTGAGATTGTGGCAAGTTTGCCATAATGCATTACATACCATGGCTAGCCCTATTTGATTACATGATATTTTTGCACACCAGTCCTCATCAAGTGCTTTCATACTACATATTCTGATCTTTGCTGGCAGGGTCACAGACAAGTGTCACATCACACACACATTTTTTGAGCATGTCCTCTCATAAAATCATTTTGGAAGGAGATAGGGAACATACTAAGATGTGTCAGTTAAAGGTATGGTTTACAGAACTTCATCTGATCTTGAGTAGAGTCCCAGTGGGTCTTACTAAAAAAGCTTATAAGGCACTATGCCTAGTTACGATTGCAGCCACAGCAAAAACCTTACAAAAATGTGTCTCAAGCTAGGATCCCCAAAAGTAGTAGAAAAATGACTTGCAATCTGCAAGCAAATTAGGATAGTTGGGGAGACAACAGCATTAATATGGTTACAAAGGGATGAACATTCTACTATAGAGTGCCCCTTTGGTTAAATGAGCTACCCGCTGAAACTACAACTATACTAAGGATCAACCATTACAAGTCTACACTCAGAGAAGTGATAATTTCTTCCAGTAACTGTGATTGCTACTGAACAATCACCCTGGTTGAGCATTCTCTACCCATTTCCAGCTCCTGACCCCCGTCCCATCCACAGTCCCCATTCTCCTTACTCTAGGTATCATCCCTATGATTCGATACGCTGATCTAAATTACTCAATGCTTCTGTTGACACTGCCTCTTAATTGACCCACCTCTTATTATTTTGACTCAGGGCAACTTGCCCATTGCAGCTTTTCCTCTGTAGCCAGTGCAATGTATAATCACAGTGTTTTCAGTTCTCCCCCTACCTCTGTTATTTGTGCACTACTGTTGTTAGCATGTTAGTTATACCTCCTTTGTTATTATTCTTACCATGACGTGGAGCCTTTGTAAAGGAGTCTCTGACTCAAAGGGTTGAAATTCTGATCTCAATAAATAAAAACATTTCAGCCTCTGGCTGCCATTTTTAAAACAGCTGGAAGACAAGGAAGGCATGAACATTATGGAACTGATGGCCTGTGTTAATTAATTAGATACCTGCTGATGCTTTCTGGTATGATTATTTGGTATTTTAGATGGAATGATTCTCTCTAATGCTCCCAGTTACCCAGACATTATGGTTATGTACAGCAGAGCCAGCCAGGATGTAATGCAGTACTTTGCAGTATCATTATAAAGTGCTGCAACCTGTAGCTGTGAATAAAACAAATTACTGGCAATTAAATCCTTTTGTCATGCAGTATTTTGTGACGTTATTAACTGCAAAGTATGCATTGCATCATGGCTGGGTTTGCTGTACTTGATCCACTATCAGTGGCCTAGACCTCTGGTTATTTATGTTTTTGCCTCTTGTAAACTGTATAATGTACAATATATGCATGCAGCATTGTGTATTGTTCTGTTAAAACAAAACATGTTCAATAGAAAAAAATGAAATCTCTAAATTTCTAATTTATATCACTAGGGTATGATACTGATCCTCCTTTGCTCATCTTTCACAGAATTGTAGTGTTGTTGGATTTTTCACATGTGAGTTGAAATGCCAATTATCTGTTAGGTTTGCCCTTGAGGAAACACAGTATTTAGATCTTGCTCTAGCCATGACAATTAAGCAATATAGTTCTAGGAAAAAAATGAATACCCCCACAAGCAATGGCTGTGATCTTGTGAAGGATTTTAGATAGAAGGCTGAAATCTATTCTAGAGTAAGAGTCATGGATGCTTGAATAAAAGTAGTAAGTTTCTATATTAGAATATTTGTGACAAAAGGGAACCACAAGGATAAGGTCAGAGAAATTAAGTTAGTATTAGTGGCAAAATAGATTCTATTTTCTTGTGATTCTACTGTTCCCTTCATGGGTGAAAAGGCAGGTTAAAGTCACAGTGAGGATATAAGAAGTTGGATATTTAGATATACTTAGAAACAAGTCAGCAAAGAACAGAGAGACATCTTTATTGGGCATGTATATACAATATTTGGTAGTATAAAATATTGTGTGCCAAATTTTATTTTAGCAATTATTGTATCTGTCTCAAGGATTAAGTAGGTGGTCCCCAGTGGTGGTAGGTGAGTTATTTTCAATGGTAATAGTCAGACCTCTTGCATTAGATGTGTAAGACTAGGTAAAGGTTAGGGTGCACCTTTCATATAAACCTTACATCTAGGAAAGGGCAGGGAGACAGAATGCTTCTGCCATTTTTAACACACTGGGAGATTTAAACAGGGTGGAGATAGATTGCAGATATACTATAGACTAGAGAGTTAGAGAAAGCACAGAGGACAGCAACCAAGATGATTAACAGCTTGGGAAACATGACCTGTGAGGACTGACTGGCAGAAATGAAACTGTTCTCTGTGGAACAGACAAGACTCAGGGAAGACATGATTACAGGAACAAAGGAAAAAGGTGGTGCTCTTGCCAACATTAAATATGAGAAGGCAAAATGAGTAAAGCATGCTCCTTGCATTTGAAAAACACTTAATGTAAATTCAGATTCAGTGTAGCAGAGCATATTAGGGTCAGTAAATAATAAAAATATGCCAGTGTGGATAACCATCCATCCAATTATATGGAAGAGATCAAGTATAATGTATTTTAGCCTAGTTTTCTTAGTTGTAATGTTTTTTAACCACCAGTCTGCATATTATTTAATGTTACATTTTAACTCACTCTCAGTGCTTTACATTTCTTGGTTCACACCTCTTTCCAAGACTTAAAATAATTATTTTGTTTGCATTGATATCCAGGTACCATATGATTAAACTCCTCGCTATAGGTGTACCTCAGTGAGGCTAAGACACACCTCTGAAGAATCTCTGTGAGTTGACATGAAGTGTCACGTGTTTTTTCAGGCACCAGGGGCCAGACTTTCATAAGCAGAAAACATTGTGCATGTGCAGAAAAAATAGTTGTGCCTTGCATTAGTGCAATTTTTTCCACATGCACTCAATTTTCAAAAAAGGTCCTCTTTTGCAATCTTTCCCACAATTTACAGCAGCTTGCACATATTTTTTTGAGCAGCTGTGGAGATATGCTACACCTGGTATTACTAGGCATAGCATTTTTTGAGCAGCTGTGGAGATATGCTACACCTGGTATTACTAGGCATAGCATTTTTTTTGCGCAGCTGCCCAAACAAATGAAAATGCCACCCATGAACAAAAAAAAAAAAATACTGAAAATAGCATTTTTGCAGGTACGGGGGGCCCTGTGCCAGGGAGTTGCATGCAGGAACCTCATCTCTGGTCCATGTCAGACCCTTTGAAAATCTGACCTCTATGGTTTTTGTAGGGGTTTACAGCTGTACTGTGCTTGCTATTGCACTTAATCTGAATAAACTTTGGATTTTGGCATCTTCTTTTGCTTCTGGTTTATTTAAGGTTGATGAGTCTGTTACCTATTTTGATTTATTGAGTGCTGATTACAGTATTCAAGTATGTACAAGGGATAACTCCATCAGAGGAAAGTGTAGCTTTTCAAGCTGCACATGGATGAAAGCAAAAGTAGACACTCAACACTGCTGAAGGAGTAAGATTCAAGCAAAATGTCAGGAAGTACTACTTCACAGACTGAGGGGTGAAAACTTGGAAAAGACTGTCACAGTTAACTGATACTGTAATGACATTCAATCTCAGACTGAACAAGTACTTTAAAGAAAGGTGTGACAGGGTATTCTCACTGAGCTGGTGGGAGGAAGGAACACAAAGGACTGATGACCTTCTTCTTTCCCTAATATGTATGCATTGCAGAGAAACATTAACCACATATAGGGTCAAATGACTTACCCAGCTGAAAAGATTATTTTATATAGATGTATCATTAATATCATTGTGATCATGACTAACAATGATTAATCATGAACGTTAAATGGCTGCCAATCAAATAACATCATGTTATGGAAATAGTGATAGTGATTAATTATGATCACATGTCATCATGATTTTTCATGATTTCCCATGGCCAAGAGTATTGTAATACAGCAAAAAAAAAAATAAACTTATCTTCTTTCTATACTTTTGAAATTTATTGTGCTTCATATTTAGACATCTTTGCTGGTATAATGAGCTATGATATACGTTCCATACAAACATACTGCCTTCAATTATACTTTCTCTGATACCTCATTTCTTACTACTGTTATAAGGGCTCAAATTGATTTATATATCTCCTTTAAATGGTTCCTTTTATGGTTATGGTGAATTTTTACTTAGTTTCTGCTCTTTTCATAAAAGTTGGCAAAATACTACTGTCAAGGCCAAATTATTTCATAGAAATTACCATTGTTTTGGTTCATAAACTGTGCCATTGAAATATGCAAATCAGTTATGTAAATGTGCATACTATATCGAACATTGCATTTCCTCTTCCTAAAGGGATTAAAACTTGATGTCACATAATTTACATTATAATTTATTTGCTTTTGTTGATATTTGACATTCATATGTTCATACTAGGAATTAAACAATTTGGTAAGTATTACTCACGTGACTCATTGTCTTTTAATAGACAGGAGGCAGTATTTTTGGAGGCAGTATAGCTCAGTGGTCTAAGGCTCTGAGCTGCAAATCTGGTGACATCCAGCAGACCAGACCTTGGTTTGAATCCCACAGCTTCCATTTGCATACTGTGTGCCCCTGAGCAAGTCACTTAACCTCCTTGTGCTCCCAGGTTGCTCCTGTAAAAAAGCTTCCAGCTTAGTATGCTATACCTGGTTAAACAACTAAATAAAAAATAATACAGAACTAATACAGTCATCAATGATCATCAACAATCATCATTTGATCAACCACAGATCATCAAAAACCATCATGCTGATTTAAGCTTACAAAAATAATCAATAATCATCATTTGGTGATTGAAAGTTACATTTTGATGATTAAATCATGATCTAGACGATGATCTTAAATCACAATCTCTCTTGATGATCATATGGTAACATCTGGTGATTAACAATGATCTGTCATGACTGACCTTCAAAAAACATGATTGATGATTTGCCAGTTTGCCTGGGTACTCAGGGTCACACAATGAGTTTGTGCCAGTTGTGGGATTCAAACCTGGATCTCTAGGTTCACAACTCTAATCTAATCAGTAGGCCTAACTGCCTCTCCAAATACTATATATGCTTATTTGTTATTGAGAAGCCTATTTGCATTTCAGTCTACTCAGGCAATTGTTTAAAATTGTTCTCCCTCTATTTTATTCCTCTTGTGCCCCACTCCAGTGCTTTGACCACCATGGCTGCACCCTTCCTCCAGTTAGGACTGTGAATGAGTAGCTGGTATCAGTCAGTGCCAATGGCACTCTTCCATTGTCTGGTTGGAGGTGAAACATTGAAGCATAGAAACAGGAACATAGATAATGACAACAGAAAAGGACTATTGGTCCCTCCAGTCTGCCAGTAATACCCTCTCTTAACACAACACCTTTGTCTATGCAGAGTTTTTGTGTGCACTGCATGCCCCTATGTTATCTGCCTTACATTTGCTCCCCCCCAGTAACTGTTAAGCCATTTAGTCTGTCCCAGCTATGCTTGAAACCATTAATGGTCTTGGCACTCACCCATGACCTCAGCCGGCACACTGTTCCATGGCTCAACTACTCATTCTGTTAAATAAAACCTCCTTGCATCCCTTCTGAACCACCACCTGCTTCCACTCATATGCCCATGTTCTGGATTCATTATTCCCGCTGCATAGTTCCTTGCTGTTTACATCCCAAGCCCACCTTCACCAGGACACATGTTACTCACCTCTGACACATCTGTTCCCAGATGGCCTTAGCATGGAATTCTCAGACTCGTACACCGTAGCAAGCTTACACTGCATGTTCTCACAACAAATACAGTGAAACTTGTCTATAAAGGTACACATCAAGACCAAACAATCTGTCCTTAGTGTCAATTGTTCTCAACATGCAGGTTGCAAATTACTTAAGCAATTGCACTAGAGACTACAAAAAATTTCCTTAATATTGTGACGTCCTTAATATGCAATGCAATGCTGTTAACAGGCAAGTTTTACTGTACAAACAAGAACTTGAGGCATGCAAGGGCTACGGGGGCCCCATCACCTCACTCTGCATACACTATGTCAAGGACTATCAATAATAGAAGAAACATAGAATCATAAACAATGATGGCAGAAAAAGAACAATAGTCCATCCAGTCTACGCATAACACCCTATCATACGCCGAGACCTATTGTCAATATGGGGTCTTTGTCTACACTATCCACCCCTTGCTTCCTGTCTTATTACTACCCCCCTGGGTAACTACTAAAACCTTAACTGTGTCCCAACTATGCTTGAAACCATTACTAGTTTTGGTTCCCATTACCTCTCCCGACAGATTGCACTATGGCTCAGCCACTCGCTCTATAAAATAAAATAACATTTTCTCATGTTTCTCCTGAATCTCTCCCCTGCCAGCTTCTACTTGTGTTGACATGATAGAGATTCACTACTCCTGTTGAATAGTTCCTTGAAGATCACCTTGTTTATTGTTTTCAGGAACTTAAATATCTCTGAGATATCACCACTTTCTCGTCTGAACTCAAGTGAGTACATGCTTGGAGCCCTAAGCCGATCCTCATAGGATTTGCCCTGTTGGCCCTGAATCATTTTGGTTACCCTATGCTTCACTGTCTGCAACCTGTCCTTGTCTTTCCTTAGGTGAAGACTCCAGAACTGGGCATGTTACTCCATGTTTGGCCTCAGCAGTGATCTTGATCTATAAACAGATGGCAATACCTCTTTACTCCTGCACTCAACACCTCTCTTGATACATTCCAGCATCCTATTTGCCTTGCAGTAGGCCTTGTTATACTAGCTAGCTAGTTTAAGGGAATCAGTTATGATGACGTATAGGTCACTTTCCCCACAGGTAATGCCCAGCATAACCACTTCCATCCAGTACTCTGTTCTGGGATTTGTATTCCCTATGTGCATCATCTGCATTTTCTGGCACTGAATTTTAGCTGCCAAGCCATGGACTACCTCTGCAATCTTTGCAGGTTCTTCAGCATCTCCTTTACTCCCTCTTCGCTGTCTACCCCACCACAGAGCTTAGTGTCCTCTGTGAAGAGACACATTTTACCCTGAATTACTTCTCCTATGTTGCTGAGGAGCATACTGAAAAGAACTGGGCCCAGGACAATCCCAGTGGCAGCCCACTGGTGACCTCCCTCTCCTTGGATCTGACACTGTTTATTACCACTACACTCTGCTGTCTCCCTTCCAACCAACATCCCACCCATCTAACTATATCCTTTGCTAAACCCAGATCCTCTAGCTTCTTTAATAACTTTCTGTGAGGCATCAAGAGAATGCCTTGCTGAAGCTGAAGTAGAATATATCCACTGCATGACCCTTCTCCACTGTCCTAGTCAACCAAAGAATAATTTTCAGGTTAGTCTGACAAGACTTTTCTGCCATGAATCCATGATGTTTACTATCCTGGACCCTGTTTTTCTCTTGGTAGTCTGTTACGCTCAATTTGACTAGTGTCTCCATTAGTTTACTCACAACAGAGGTAAGAATGACAGGTCTGTAGTTACCTAGCTGCTCTTTGACCCACCCTTGTAGAGCGGATCTACATTGACTACCCTCTGGTCTTTCAGAACCATGCCAGTCTAAAATACAGCTTTTGAATAGCCCTACCATTGGTTTAACTAATTTTTATGCTGAGGTGTGCCCTGGCAGCTGATTCAATTGCACATTGATTCATTGAGCTCCCTCTACTCCCCAAGATGTCCTTTAAACTCCTCAAATTAATGAAACTTTAAATTTAACCAAAACAGATAATTTTAGATAAAATTACTTCTGGATTCTGAAAATCTCACTGCAAAGGGTTCCAGTGAATGATTTACATTACAATCAGTCCTCCTTCAGTCCTAATCTGCAGTCATAGGAGAAAAAGAGCCCTAGTCTGAACATGGCCACTAACAGGATTGGGGTCCCGGGCAGGGCTCCAGATGATCTGCAAGAGATATGGGGCATGTTCTCACAATTATTGAATGACATTGGTGATCTTAAAGAACAACATTTCAAAACCAGGCAAGATATTATCATAAATCACAAAGAATAACACAGAACAAAAACCAACTGCCCAAGCAAAACATGCAACCGACTGTCTCACGGCCCAGTTACCGGAACAAGACCACGAGGTCCGCCAGCTTTGGGACAAGGTGGAGGAACTGGATAACTGAGGTCAGAGGAAAAATCTTTGACTGGTGGGTTTCCCAGAAGGGGCAGAAGATCATGGTGTAGCACTATTTCTGCATGCTTAAATGTCAGGGACCTGTTCTGATGGAAATTGAGCAAGCCCACCACTTGCTAGGCCCCCCACCCAATCTGGGACAAAGACCCCAACCCATCTTGATTAAATTTCTGTGGTGCCCTATTAAGGACAGAATTATTATACAACTGGCCTGTGAGTGAGACCGCTTTTCATGTCAGGTGCAGTGGATTCAAAGTTTTCCTGATTTTTCTCTGGCCCTCAATGAACGATGCAGGGAATTTAATCCTGCCGGCCATGTATTGATGGAATTACAGGCTCCATTTCGTCTGAGATATCCTGCTACATTATGAATCACAGAAAAGAGATATAGCAATTGTTCACAGACCCAGAAGCACCTGAAGAATTTATTTACCACTCCTGGCTGGCCACCCAGTTTCCCTAACCAAGCTGTTTGAGAAGGGTCAAAGACATGGACATCACCCCCAATCTCTCGGAGCCAAAAACTGGGGTTGTTACTAATTAACCTGAGCCCCCACAAGAGACACAACTGATAGTGGGTTACCCATGGATCTCTAAGTCCTGAAAACATGGTTGGAATGCCACAAAACAGAGATGTACTGCAGGCCTTAACTCTGTTTTTTCAGTGCAGCCCCCCAGAAGCCACAGTCAAAGTTGGGACCAAGAGACCTCTTCTCACAACTCCAATGCCGAACCTTTTGGCAGTTGCTATTTCACTCTCCTCCAGCAAGCCTCGCACAAAGCGGCTGAACCTAAGTCGCAATGTAAATACACCACTAACCTTCAGGACAGACCACCCTCACCTCCTAAAGCACTGGCCACCCCACCCGAATTTACCTTGAGCCCGCCTTGCACTTCACAAGGCCCAGAGGAACAGCATGCATTGTCTTATGCAGCAGCTGCAGCATTGATGCCACCATCATCTGAACCAACACCTCTGGGTAATGGCTGAAGGTGCCTCTTGCCTAACTTGAAACTTCTCTTGACTTGGCCTTAATGTGAATGCTCCCAATCAACACAGGATCATGGGCTTTTGTTGATGGATTTTGGCCATCCACAACAGGCCTCTTAAAGGGGCCAAGCCTTAGCCTTGGGCTCTGGAGCTATGGAGCACCAAAAAAAAAAACTGTCAGTGCCGATTTAAGGCTCCGTATTGGAGATATATGGGGATGTTTCAGGCCTTTTTTTCTTCCCCTTTGTCTTCTCCTGCACCTTATAATTAGCATATATGGTGCACAAATCTGTTTCTACCTAAATGCTATGAATAGAGAGAGTTCCACATTCATCTTTATGTGCATCTCATGTTAAAAATAGGTATGGATGATACAGTATGCAATCCTTATACACCCACCTCACACAAACAAAGATGTTCTTTTATTTTAAATTGATATTAATGGTCCCTGTTCAATAGGAAGTGCTATTCCCCTGGAAGAAAATGATCTAGTCCTAGAACGGGGGAGGAGAGTACACCACCAATCTTACAGTGGGCACATAAGCGACTCTGTTGTTAGGATTTTTAGTGCAAAATGGCATTGTAGTACATGGTAAAACACTGATAGATACAGACATAAGATGCTAGCAAGAATATAACCCACAGGTATATCTTAGAAGGGGGTATCCACCTATAGGTGCATCAATTTACTGAAAAGCACCCTGCTGGTTAAGGGGAATAGGCCCCCCAATACACTCTGAATTAATAATCTGAGTCTATCAGCTGATAACATGGTTGACTCCAGATATGTAAGTCAAAACCATAAGGGGAGGCCACTTCAACTAACTTTAAACCTAAAAGTTTACTAGGCTGTTGAGGTACACATACAACAAAGGGAGCACATAGCCCCCCTTTTTCTTTCTCCTTTGAAGGACCCTCCAGATAGTTGGAAGGTGTCCCCGAGGGAGAACTAGCCATGGCCAATACCTCAATATGCCCCTCTATTAGGTTCAGATCTAAACTAATCCTGATTCTACTTAATTTAAAACAAGTTAGCATAACTTTTAGAGGGTTGGGGGAGAGGGGATCCCACATACAGGACATGTATCTCAGCTTGGTGACCACACATGACACTGCAGATGTGGATGCATAGTCCAAAGGTGAAGTTATGAGCGATGATCAGTTTCATGCAATGTTTCATGATTTGTGTACCATATAGGTTTAATTTGTTGCCCCTGTTGGGCACTTTTAATGTTGCTGTTATGATACACACTGTTGATTATGTTAAAGGTGAGAAACTACAAGATGTGCTTCCATGGAGCGAAATCTCCTGGTGCCCCGACCACCCTAAATTTGATCAGTCCTGGGATTCAATATCAGACTTTCCTATAGAGATGGATGACACTATTTTAATATCCTGGTATGTCGGGGGACTTAATTCCCCCATAAAATGGAAACAAGTTCTAACCCACTTAAAAAAAATATACACCAAGATTGCCTTTCTCCCGGAGATGAAGTTATCATGTGAGGAGGCTTGTAAACTTCATAGAGAGTGAGTAGGTATGGAAGTCAATATCACTTATACCGCCGCTAAAAGACGGGTTTCCATACTCCTGCACAAATCTGTAATATGGAAGTGCAACTCTGTGTGGATGAATAAGGAGGGTAGATGGATTATGGCAAACATTACCACCCCAGAGAGGTCACTCTTACTGCTCATTATTTATTTTTATTTATTTAGTTCTTGTTGACCGGGTAAGTGCACTAGACAAATCCTGCCTATTTTCAGGCATGACCCGGGAGAGGGGGATACAGATGAATGCCAACTGACCTTGAACCAGATTATATATGCCTCAAACATAGATGACCCTTGGTTTTTCTCCCAGCTATCAGATAAACTGGCATCTTTTGATAATCCCCAAATCCCAATAGTGGCAGGTGGGGATCCCAATTTGCTCCTAACATAGACAGATCATCTGGTCTCCCCAACTCCCACCCCAGCGCTGACACTGCCTGTACCCACCTAATGGAGGAACACTCCCTTACTGACATTTGGAGACTTGCCAACCCAAATGACAGAGACTATACATGTCTCTCTGGAGTTCACCACTCCCTTAGTCAAATAGATCTTTGGTTTACCAACTTCCAAATGACCCTTCTCATATTTGATACTACTATACACCCCATAGTTATATCTGACCATACACCCATCACATTACAGAGCCTATGGAACCCTCCTTCCTCTAGATCTTCTGCATGGAGACTAGACCCCCTACTTGTAAAAGATCCAGAATTTATTGTGTGGTCATGTCAGGAAGTCCGGGACTATTTGGCTAACAATGAAGACCAGAGTGTATCTGACAATACACTATCGGAGGCCTTCAAAGCATATCTTTGGGGCAGAATAATTGGTTACACTAGTCACAGGAGACAAACTGGAGAAAGTGAGAGGAAGCACTTAGAATCCCAGCTGCAAATCTTTGAGAGCAAACATAAGGTTGACCCCATCATGGATCTTTATGAGATGCTCGATGTCTGAGCAAAACTAAGTATACAGTATGCTAGGAAAGCTGAACTTGCTCTATTTAAACTGCACCACACATATTGGGATGTGGGAGAGAAAGCTAACATGGTATTGTCATACAGGCTCCAAAAAATCAGAGCAGAAAGACATATACCAGGTCTACAGGACTCACAAGGAAAAATAAAGACATCCCAGGAAGACATATCTAATATCATGTCTAATTTTTACTCTAAGCTTTAATCATCCACATCCCCCCAAACATTGCTAAAGCTCCTTAGTTTCTTAAAGCCCTTAACCTCCCACAACTTTCTCCTGAGCAATCACAAGTACTTGACACCCCTCCTAGCCAAGAAGAGATTAGGAACACCATTCTTGCTATGAACAAAAACAAATCTCCTGGGGGCTATGAATTTCCTATAGACCTCTTTTAGGCTTGTCATGAAGAGTTGACACCCCTACTTTTATGTGCATACACACACTCCTGCTCCCAAACACTCCTGCCACCTACTATGAGAGAGGCCATCATTACTATATTGCCAAAGAAGGGCAAAGATCTGTTCCTTCCTGGCAGTTACTGGCCCATTTCCCTGATCAGTGCTGATGCTAAGTGTGGTTCAGGCCATCCCCATAATCCTACACTTAGCATATGGTATACATGTAAAACTGTCTGACCTACAATCCCTCACATGGATTATTGTGATGTCATTAGTTAACCATTGTTGTATTGTATGTCTAGTTAGGTTAGTTAGGATGTACTGTATTATGTGTATCTTCTTTCCCTATTATTCACTGTGGTTATGCTAAGAAACGCTATATCCTATGTTAAACTATTCAGCCAAGGTAATTACTGTCTGTATAGCAAAACCTAAGAGAACTAATCATGTTTTATGTAATATATTTGTGGTCTACGCCACCAGCTGCTGCTATAAGAATATAACCATAATTATTAGTATTTCTGCCAAAAGGTTACTGATAACTCAGCTATTTTGTGATTGTGTATTTGTTCTGATGATACAATAATAATGTGGTACACACAAATGTTGCAGCCAAAAGGGCAACTTAGATAACAGCTATACTGCCCAACAAATTAGCCAATCTGGATAATATAGAATATGCAGCTAGTGTGCACATGAGCCCATTGCCGTAGAAATGGGACTTGATCTTATCTTAGTATGAGTGTTTACTGGAAGCTCACTGAGTTTTTCTATGATAACATTCCTATGGTGGAGATTCTAAACTCCCAGCTGACAATAAGCTGACCTTTCTGCAGGCATGTCTCATGTGTCTGGAAATAAACCGTTACTCTGTAAGTACCTGCTTCCTGTGTTGTGCTTTGCCATCAGGTGTAGAGCCTACTGAAATCTGACAAATGGTGACTGCGAGAAGCACCTGATTGGTCAGAGGTGAACCAGGGGCAGAGGAACTAGGAATGGTACCCCAGATCAATGGGAATAACACAGGGGCTGAGAGACCTGATCAACCAGAGGAGGAAAGGAGTCAGATTGGTCACTACCTTCTTGCTGAGGCAGAGGATTGCTTACAAGGTAAAAAGGATCTCCTCATGGAGTCCCTAGAAGCTGACCTTATTATGATAGAACACTAACCCACTGAAAATGTTAACAGTAATGTGGGGATTGCGAGAAGGGTTGAGATAGGAGATTTTTTATGTCCCTCTCATTCATTCATTTGCATGGAATGACCCAAAGGCTTGTTTGATGGGCTCCGTGACTCAAAGAGAAAGTGTAACTGTTTAGCAGATAGTACAGGGTGTCCAGACCACGCTGAGCTTCTCTGCTTGCACAGGAACACATGGTTAGAAAAAGAAACTTTATTCTGCATATCTGTTACTGTGTGGGGTTTTACCCGTCAAGGTTATAAATGAGCTTCTAAGAAAAAAAAACTTTTGTTTGCTATACCATTTTAGGTTTGTGTATTTGTCCATTTGGTCTCAAACTTACTCAAAAGAGCCCTGGCATCAGATGACAAAACCCTTGTACCCTACCCTTTTATGGAACAATTGTCAGGCTCTAACATCCTGAAGGACTCCATATCTCAAACATGTAAATATCTCACTGAGAAAATTCAAGATGAACTGGCAGGCCTGAAAATTCTCAGTGAAGTGCAGTTAAAAGGGTAACCTTCACCAAAAAAAAGGTTCATTAGAGCTGAGATCTTACTAGACATTTTAAAATCCCTGCCACCCTATGGGGGGGTGGGAGACTTTCACAAAGAGATTGTGAAATTGCAGGCTAATCTGGCATGGTATGTGGGCAGACTGTGCACATAGATCACATCTACATAGCCAGGAAACACAAAACTGTTATCCTGCGGGGTTGTGTGAAAACTAAACCCTCTGCCCAGCCATCAGAATTACTGTCCTTGGCTGAAGACAGTAAGACTGGTAACGTGCCTCGAGACACTGAAAAGCACCCTGGGAAAAGGTTTTAGATCTTACCAGAAGCACTTCTCAGCAGGTAAGTAAGGTTAACTTAAGCCATTCTACATACTGTGTTCTGACTGTCTTTCCTAAATTATCCTTTGTTTGTCTAAATGAGCTGGCCAGCCAATATCTGTCTTTTCAACTTTTATTTCTCTCCTAAACCCAGACATGACAAGTCCAGGGTATTATTTCTGTCTATCAAACACACACATACATACACACGCACATTACGGGCCAGATAGTCAAAGCTTTGCATGGTTTGCAAACAGTTTGTGTGGGATTAGTGTGGGTCTGCCATATTCAAAAGGCCAACTAGCACGCACAAACAGCAGTAGCTCTGGGCAAACCATAATGATATGCAAGGGGCATAGTGAACATGAATACAGGTGCTATGAGATATTCAGTGACTAGCACTGTGCTAAGGTGTTTAGTGTGACATAGTGTGACCCTTAGCATGGTACATATTACTGCCCAGGAAAAGCTGGTCTTAACCCCGGGAAAACAGCTTTTCACATCAGTGGTGCATTGCGAGGTGTTTGCATGGGATTTGCATGGCTTGCATGACCCTAACATAAGAGTATGACACTTAGAAAATGCTAGACATGGAGGATACATGCTGCTCACTGATGGCACCACCATGATGCCAACAGCTGCCACCAGTCCCAGCCAAGCACAGACAGTAAGGGGTGATCTGACCCACAGGGGACATCATGGTCCCCAGAGAACAGCTGCAAGAGATTCCGAGCTGGACGTAATTGTCCACCTAGGGACAAATGACTTGGCTCATCATGAGATTAGAGCAGTGCAGGAGGACATTGCAGAGCTGGGGAGGGACCTAAGACGAGTAGCACACACAGTTTCCTTCTCAGAGGTGCTGCCTGTCAAAAGCATGGGGGAGGCGAGGGTAATTGGCACCAAGCAGTTTAATGAATGGTTGAAAAATGGTGTGGAGCACAGGGGTTTGGCTTCATTGGGGACTGGGGTTTCACCTGGAGGGACACCAGCCTATACTGGCAGGATGGTCTGCATCTGTCCAGGAAGGGAACAAGTCTTTTGAGCAATCGGTTTAAATGCTTCATTGACAAGATTTTAAACTAGTCAAAGGGAGGCACTGACAAGCAGCAGGAAAATCCCAGCCTCTCTCTACAAAACAGGGTACTAAATGAGAAAAAAGACAGAGGTAGAACGGTCAGTGGGATGCTGCACTGGAAGGTAAAGCCACCAAAAATGGAGAGCAATGAGTACTAATGCCGTAGTCTGGGTAACAAGCTTCCTGAATTAGTGGCCTTGATGGAGGAAGAACATCTGGATATCGTGGCAGTCACAGAAACATGGTACACACAAAACCATGACTGGGACATAAACATACCAGGATACACTGTGTACAGGAGGGACAGGAGGGTAAGAGGAGGAGGAGTAGTTCTTTACATAAGGGAAGGAATAAAAGCAACAGAACAAAAGGTACACAGGAGGAGAAGAAGCACTGTGGAGTAAATTTGGAGACAGAGCAATGGCACCACAATACGGCGAGGGGTTTGTATCAGAACCCTCTTCTCAGGGGAGGAAATGGACAGGAAATGATAGAAGTATACTTAGAATGGCAGAAAAAGGAGATATTGCTGATGGGTGATCTGAATATGCCAGATGTTAACTGGGTGCAGTTGCAGCTGCCACTTGAAGAGTGCAGTTATTCTAGATGCCCTACAGGGGCATGCCTTGAGACAACTAGTACTGGAGCCCACTCGAGAGGAGCAATATTAGACTTGATTCTCTCAAATGGAGATGGTGAGGATTACAGATGTAGAAGTGGGTAGCCATCTGGGAACTAGCGACCATCGAACAGTATGGTTCACAATAAACACAGCAATAGAGTCAAGCCATACAAAGACAAAAGTACTGGACTTTAGGAGGGCTGACTTTGCCAAAATGGGTGAGTGCCTAAGGAATGCACTAGCAAATGGGCAGGAAGGAGGGTGGAAGAACAATGGGGAATAATAAAACTGCCATCACAGAGTAAGAGCCTTTGTGTGAAGCAAATAAACAAAACAAGGCGATGTAAGAAACCACTATGGTTCTCAAAGGAAGTGGCAGTGAAGGTTCAAGAGAAAAGAAAGCATTCAGGAAGTACAAGGAATTCTGAGAAGGAGCAGGACAGAGAACTGTATCAGTTAAAGCAAAAGGAGGCTGGGAAGGCAGTCAGAACAGCAAAGGCCCAAACTGAGGAAAAAGATAGCCAACTCAGTTAAGAAGGGGATAAAACCTTTTATAGGTACATCAGGGGAGAGGAAGACCAAGGAGGGATAGTGAGGCTTAATAAAGGGAGGAGGGTGGGCAGAGGAGACTGTGAAAAGGCAGAGATACTAAACAAATATTTTTGCTAAGTATTTACAAAGGAAGAGGGAGGTACATAAAACAAACAGTAGTAACACTCTGGATACAGAAGTTGATACCGCCCATTTACAGAACAAAGGGTTCTGAAAGAACTCTTAAAACTGAAGGTGGACAAAGCAATGGGGCCTGATGGGATTCATCCCAGAATTCTAAAAGAACTAAGGGTAGAACTAGTGACACCACTGACTACCCTTTTTAACAAATCATGGGAGGATGGGGTGGTACCCGAGGACTGGAGGAGGGCAGATGTGATTCCCCTTCACAAAAGTGGGAGCAAGGCAGAAGCAGGAAACTATAGACCTGTTAGTTTAACCTCAGTGATAGGGAAAATGATGGAATCACTTCTAAAGGAAAGAATTGTCGAGTATCTAGAGGCCAGAGGGGCACAGGACCCTAGGCAGCATGGATTCACAGCGGAAGGTCATGCCAGATGAATCTGATAGATTTCTTTGACTGGGTGACCAAAGTAGTAGATCAGGGAGGGCTGTGGACATGGCCTACCTAGACTTTAGCAAGGCATTTGACACAGTCCCACACAAAAGATTAATATGCAAGTTAGCCAGCCTGGGAGTGGGTCCCAAGATGACAGCCTGGGTAAAGAATTGGCTGGAGAATAGGACACAGAGTAATAGTAAATGGAGTCCACTCAGAAGAAAGGAGGGTTACTAGTGGGGTACCGCAGAGTTCAGTATTGGGACGGTCCTCTTCAATGTCTCTTTATAGCGACATTGCAGAAGGACTGGAAGGAAAAATATGTCTCTTTGCAGATGACACTAAGATCTGCAACAGAGTTGATGCACAGGGTGGGGTGGAAAGGATGAGAAAGGACTTGGCAAGGTTAGAGGAATGGTCAAATGTATGGCAGCTTAGATTCAATGCTAAGAAGTGCAAGGTAATGCACCTGGGAAACAAAAACCCAGGGGAAGAGTACACTATAGGGGGTGAGATACTAACAACAACAAAAATGGAAAGGGACCTGGGGGTAGTCATATCAGATGACCTAAAGACGGGCAAGCAATGTGAGAGGGCAGCAAGGAGGGCTGGGGGGATACTGGGATGCATAGAGAGAGGCATCACCAGTAGAAAACAGGAAGTTATTATCCCTCTGTACAGACAGCTGGTGAGACCCCATCTGGAGTACTGTGTGCAGTTCTGGAGACCCAATCTCCGCAAAGACATAGACAGGATGGAAGCTGTCCAGAGGAGGGCAACTAAAATGGTGCAGGGTCTGCACCGTAAGACATATGAAGAGAGACTTAAGGAGCTTAATATGTATAGCCTCGAGGAAAGGAGGGAGAGGGGGGACATGATAGAAACGTTCAAGTACCTCAAGGGAATCAACAAAGTCCAAGAGGGTAGCATCTTTCAAAAAAGTGTGCAAGAACAAGAGGGCACAATTTGAAAATAGAGGGCGGCTCAGAGGTAATTTAAGGAAGTATTTTTTTACAGAGAGGGTTGTGGATGCATGGAACGGCCTTCCGAAGGAGGTTGTGGAGTCAAAATCAGTGGTGGAATTCAAGCATGCATGGGATAGTCATAAGGCAGTTCTGGGGGATGGGGGTAGGAAGAAGTAGGCTGCTGGTTAACTAGGATCTGCAGCTTATCCAGTAGGTAGGGAAATGGGCAGACTGGGTGGGCCAAGCGGTCCTTATCTGCCGTCAAATTCTATGTTTCTATGTTTCTATGTTTCAATGGTAGTGTGGCCATATAGCACACACCTGCAGACCATACAGCTGTGGTGCCTAACAGATGCCAGCACACACATGCAGCACTGTGGGCATGGTGGCTATTGAGGGGAGGGTGCATAGGTGGCCAGACCTTACTACAGCCCAGGTGTGGCCACAAGGCTGGGACACATTACACAGTGCACATGGGCCAGTAGTGGGAATATGCCACCACCTGTGTGCCTGTCAGATCTTACATGCCCCCCAGCCACATACCACACAACCTTACAGATGCCACAGCACACACAGCCGGCCATGTATATGTCACTGTGTGCATCCCATGCCACAGGTGCAGCATCTGTGGATCACACAACAGTGTAACAGTACTGTCCACTGTCAGTAATTACCTACAAGCTGAGCCTGTCACTGTGTACAGTGCAGTGGTCATTACTGCCCTACATACCATAGGCATTGCTGTGTCCCTCACACTACCAGCCCCCTTGCTACTGTAGTGTCTGCTGCACACTGTGGCATGACCTACAGTGTGACAGTTGCATGCAGCTCCACCACCACCAGTGCCTATGCTGTGTTGTTCCCTGGGGTACGTTATGTTATGCCATGCTGTACTGCCCACATGTAGCCTGCAGCTATCATCATGCTCTGCCTGACTGACCTACAGGTGGAGCTATGGTCAGACTGGGCCAGCCCCTGTACTTCCAGACTGACCTTCAGGTGAAGCTATGGGACCCTGCAGTAACGCCGGGCAAATTGCATACAAATCAGGGCATGATGAGATGCTAATGTGGCTGTTTGCCCAAAGACTATCTAAGTAGGCTCATTTGCATGTCACTTTTGAATATGGCAAAGTTTAGTACCGGGCTAACATGTTTGCACCAAGCAAACAGCTGAGCTCTGTGCCAAAGCCACACTAACATGTTAGCATGGCGCTAACGGTTCGGGGAATATACAGTGTAGATCACTGTTCTTTCCCATCTGCTGCTGTCTGCAGCTGTACTGGGTCCACGATTTTGCTGGCAGACACATTGGCCACTTAGTTCATCTCTACCTACCCTCACATCACTGTGCACTGTGTTGTTGTTGTGGTTTGCACTTCCTGGTTGCTGTATTCGGTGCTGTCTTATTCCAGAGCTACATTTTCCCTGCACTGCCAGCCCAGTTTGCACGGCCTCATTCCCGTGCTATATTCAGTAGCTGTTTGCCCCAGTCTGTTCCTTTTGAATATAGCTTGCTTTGTGCTCCGGGCTACGTTTTCCCACCGGGCAGTGTTAACTTGGCCCAGGGGCAAAGTTTGGAATATCTGGCCCTACGAGTCTAATGTTTGAGAAAAACAGCTTCTTTGCCTATTATCTGGATGTTTTAAAATGAAAGTACACACCATGATTTCTTGCAGTTTTCTAAATTGCCATGTAAATATAAACTGTATTTAAAGTTTTAAAAGTATCATTTCCCTTGGTTAAACTAAACAATAAAGGGTCTTGTGTAATTTTAAAATACTAAAGTCATATCTTATCTAATTGGGATAAGTTTAGTATAGGACAGAAATATTTTGTTTCTTAGCTTTCTGAAGGAAGGGAAGGCTAAATCTGCCTTCAAGATTGTTTAATTTATGTAGCTTCATCTAGTCACTAGAATAAATTGTTTTTTCAGAAATATTTATGTTTGCGTGAAAGAAAGCTGATAAAAAAATTGCTTTGGTATGTTGAAGATGGTCTGAGAAAGTAACGTATGCATTGTGGAGATTTGCAGAATGATGTAGTTGGTTTAATGTGTGTAATACAGTTAGCAATGGTCTCGGGTGTGAAAAAAAGGATTTATGACACAGAAAGATTAAGTTTGTAGTGTGCAGTGAACTTGTAATTTAAAATGTAGTCAAAACAGCTCAGAATATCTTTGTTGGTTAAAAAAAATGTTTTTTTAAACAAGAAAAAATGGCTGACAACTTCAGCCTAACATCCACATCATCATGGCTAGCAGGCAAGCCAGGGGGCATGACTAACTGATGTGATGCAGCTCTAGTCTGCAGTGACATTTTGTGATCAAAATCGGTAGGAGGGTAAAATAAACTTAAAAGCTTTGTCTGTTTTAACATGCTATTAAAAATGAGACTTTTCTGCATTTTTTTGTACGGTCAAAATGTAAAATATGGCATTGTGTCTCACAAAGGGTAAAGGGACTTGTCGACATCCCCCAACCCCTTTGTGATAAGCTACTCTCAAATGCCTCAACCAGCATGCTTTGTTTGTTTTCTTTTTAATAAAAGAACATGCACATTATGTGCATGTTAGTACAATGTAGTACTTAAGGGCACTGCAAATACAAACCTAGAGACTTGGGTTTGAATACCACAGCCACTATTTGCAAACTGTGTGACCTTTGGCAAGTCACTTATCCTCCTTGTGCTCCCAAGTCACACTCAAACACAAACTCTGGCTTGGTGTGCCTTTCCTAACTAGACAATTCTATTTCCTTTTATGCAAGTTTTTCAGAACACAGATCAACTGGTGATTCCTGAAATGTTTCATTTTTTACACAAAGCATATGCTTGGTAATTGTCTTCTAACTGGGAGGGAGAACCATCTCCATTTTCCATATGACTTGCATCCCTTAGCCATACCCCACCCTCCAAATACAATGTGTAAGTCTGCTACTCCTTCAGAAAGGTTTTGTCTATGAAATGTTACAATTCATTTCAACTACAGCTTCCATTGCCCACTGCAATAACATGTCGATCATCTTGCCAAGTAAAGTGATCAAGTGGGGGGGGGACTGAGATCTTTCACAAACCCCTAATGTTTATGACAAAATAGTCACAGGAAGATAGAAGACCATTTACTTTGGCAGCTTACATAGGCAAGGCAAAGGCCAACCCATCTGCTAAAAGCAGTCTTACTGCTGAAAAAAATATATGTTTTGGTTTTTCAGACATTACCTACTGTGCCCATGGAACACCACCAGGGGGCAGATGAAACAATTTTGGGGGAGATTTTCCCCACATAATTTCAAAGTACACAAATTATTTCATTTTTACTTTGTTCTAAAAACAACATTCTATAAATAATAGCAAGTGCCTATTGCTTCCACAAACCCAGACTCTGGATAGAGGCTTTTCTATGATTTACCAGAGAAGTGTATATTAGGGTGCTCATGTTAAATTTTCTTTGTTACTGACCAGGTGTGACTCAACATGGAAAACAAAATAGTCACAGAAAAGAAAAAGCAACACCTATTTGCTAAGCAGTTTTAACTGCTAAAGAAAAATATTACAACTGTGTTCTTCAGAAATGTATTTCTGCAGTACCTACTATGCCCACGGGACACCACCAAGGGACAGACGATCTGGGAATGACGTCCCAGATCAATGAAGAGATTTTCCCAGTCATTTTTACTTGTGCTAACCTTTTTGTTGCTGGCCTGAATGTGACTAACTCAACATGTAAATAAAATGCATGTAGGCAATGCCATAAAATACTACTACTGTATATGGCATTAATCTGGATTTTATGTGACTCATCTGAAACTGTTTTGCAACCTGAAAACAAGAGGAGAAGAAGGGATGCCTCTGCTCTTTGTTTTTATTTAATTTTATTTGGTTTTCAGGAATCAAGTAATGTGTGGCTAACAGCCACAGGACTATCTACAACAGATGTTTGACAATATCCCCGAAGGCACAGTTCTGTATAAAAATAATGCAGCAGCATTGTTAAGAGCAATGCTACCCTATCACAATGAGATACAGTCTGAAAAGGCTCTTCTTCGTGTTGTGTTTTGTTTTCTTTCTCTCTCAGGAAGAAGAGGGTCCCTCTGGCCAGGGACTGAATCAGTGAAGGTAATAAGACCTACTCCTCCAAGAGGGAAGGGGCGACAACCATGAAGGGCCTACTTACCATCATCAGTTTTCTGGTAATGTATAAAAAAAAAACGGTAGGCCAATTGCAATGTAACATTGTGAAATTTTGAAAAACATTGGGATACTCTGTTGCCCTTACTCCTAATGGCAATTAGAGTTACCCCATAAGTATCTATTCAGCATATACCTTTTGCGGTGATAACTGATTGGCAAATGAGATTGCCAGAACATTTGTAGTTCAATGTCCACACCCCTACTATCAATATCCTGTCATCTGACATCTATGCAAAACTGTTACAGGTACATTTGGTGGCAGTTTACTAATTTGTTGCCTGGCCTTCACTTCAGCATTGGTCAACCCAAACCCAGACCTTCCATTTCATTTGGAAACTGCCACCTCTAAAGTAGGTATGTCAGCAGTCCTTGCTCAAAAGGCCAATGGCACCCTTAGGCCTATTGCATATGCTTCCCAAATGCTCTCCATGGTAGAGCTGAAATATTCCTTGTGTGAAAGGAACCTGCTGACAACCATTTGGGCTGTAAATAATGAGATTTTGTCCCATCATACTGCACACAACCACACCCCCACAAACTTCCTACTGACAGCTCAAAAATGGCAAAGCATCTAACACCAGACTCTCACATTGGTCTCCACTACTCCAAAATAGAGACATCACTGTACTTCCTTCCAAAATGCCCTCCATCTTGGCACATGGTCTCCTATACTAAGAAAAAACACCTGAATGCGGCCTAAAGCCACCAGTTTTACCTAAACTGGGCCCATTTCTCCAAGCAAAAGAAACGCTTTAAACAACACTACTGTGCATTGTGTCTTCACAAATGGCTCCTCTTCATATGATAATGGGGTACAAATAGCAGGATTTGGGGTCCTGGTCCTGGTTCCTACAGGTAACACCACTGAAGTGGCATGGAAGTGCAGTGTAAAATCATCACATTATACAGAACTTGCAGCTATTGCCTATGCCCTAGAAGTAATAGATGGGATTGGAAATGAAGATACAATCATCTTTTCAAACTCATCTTGGGTGTGTCACTCTTTGACAAAATTCCTCCCTTTCTGGAAGGCCCATAATTTTACCTCATCTAAAGGGTACCCCAGCCAAATACAGAGATGTGTTCATCTACATTGTTGGCCTAGCCAAGCAATGTGTGTTCAAACTGTTCATTCACAAAGTGAAAGCCCAATCCAAAGCAGAACCCTTCCAATACTACAATAACTGAGCTGACTCTGTAGCCAAAGAACGAGCTCAAGGGGAGGAGATATGAACCATGCCTCCCTCCAATGCAACACCTATGGTGGTTGCAAACAGAAGAAACAAAGAAGTCCCTCTGGACATGACTGAGTTACACCTGGTAGATCCAGAGATAAAAGAGGTGTATCAATATCTCTCCAAAGACACAGAAAAAGAAATGTCAGCAAATAATCCATTTGTTGTTTAAAGTTTGGACAAGGCCCAATGTACTTAAACATTGTAAACCTGCTCAGCCCTCTGTTTGTCAAGTGTGGTTGCAGAACTGCACAGAACCTATTAACAGGTGGCTTCATGCTAACCAGCACTGGCCTGGTGCAAGGGCCATGTACCCTTAATAAGTTCCCTACTGAGCTTGGGGGTGTGTACCTTCACTGTTCCAACTTGTCTTCTCAGGACACTGCAAAAGACTTCGACTGGCCAACAAGAAACATCCACCTTTCCAGACATACATGAGCTCCACCTAATTTATTCATGGTTCCAGATGGTGTATCCTGAAAAGGCCCTGCCAATCCTAACTCTAATGCCTGGCAAGGCATACAGCCGGGTCAGGAACCCTTTTCAAGTCTGCAACACATAATAAAAAACATGCAACACCATTTGGTTCCACAAGCCTAATTGTATGCCCACCCTCTGCAACCCATCCCACCAGGCACCCAACAAACTGTTTACACAAATTGTGACACTGCCACCCTATAAACACAGCCTTCACAAGGCGTACCTCAAAGCCAGGCTGACCCAGTGGCCTGACTGCAATTACATTCCTAAAACTCAGGTTAAAAATGTTCACTTCATTTGTGTCTCTGTACATTTAAATATATTGTGGTGCACTATGCCCAATATGGTCATTGTGCCATTGCAAATATGTCTAGGTTTCATGCTGCTATGTTTTCACATATAGTTGCAGCTTGTCAAGTATAGGTTCAGAAAACTGCTCCACATCCAGGGATGTTTCACTCTATTCACCCTCAGCAGGATTTGGGTGTAACAGGCCTGGAGGGGAGTTTATTAGGCTTATTTAAGCTAAATCTGTCAATCTGACATGGGGGGGGTACACAACAACTTGGAAAACAAATTAGTTGTTTTCACAAGTTAAAAATGTTCTAAAGCTTATGCTGCACAATACTCATGATTTAGCCATAAATTCAAGGTTCAAAGTGTATAATATGTATAATATTGCAGTTTAATTTCATAAGAATGGCCTAAACTAGGCCAGACAGCAACACATAGGCAGTGAAACTATGTTTTAATCACTGTCACAATTTCTTCTGAGACCTGGAAACAGGGTGTATCTCTAACATTGTCACGGACTTACTGATGATCAAATGGTATTACCCTCATTATTGGACCTTGGCCTATACATCCAAGTGCATGGCTGACACCACCACGTTTTCTCTTACGATTGCCAGGAACTAAGGTTACGTCACACTACACCATGATCAAAGACATTGCTAATAACTTTGCAATCATTCCATCTAAATAGCTATGTGTGTTTCGTAAACTGTGCTTCTACCAGTGTTTTAACAATGTTTAGGTTTCAACAGAGTAGCACGTGTAAGATCTTCAAGCAACACATCAACTTTTCTTCATTGTTAGTGTTTTCCAAGCCTGGCTGGTGCCTCATACCGACTGATTGTTCTATAATGGACTGTCAATACTTGTGCAGGGATGTAATCCTCCCCCCCCAAAAAAAAAGCTATGTCAGTGTGTGTGGCTATTCCATTGAATGATTCAATGAACAATATGCTAATGCTCCTCCTGCCAAGGCCTCTGCAAATCCAGCCATCCAGTAGCCAGCAACAAGAACATTAACTTTCTTACCTTGCTGGTGTTTCATCTTCAACTAAACATCTGCATAGCCACATTGGCCATGTGGGGTTACAACCTTTGTACAATTGACATTTCCCATGTAACTACGCCAATTTGTGGTTACTCACCTGAACTTTATGGACTGGTCATACACATTTAATAATGACTCATTTGCTAAAATCAATGTCAACAGATTCTTCAGTCAAGAAAAATGTCTATTATGCCTTACCAGCCAGGTAACTGATGCTGCAGTTATCTGCCTTATCCACTCTCAAAGTGGCATCTTGCTTATAAATGGACAATGTTATGTCATGTTATTTTATGTTGTAAGAAACATTCAAGACTGTTCTTATAACTCAGGTTGTGTAGTAACAAACATCAGTAACTACTTTTCTTATGTACACATCAATTGTGGTGGTAACATACCTAGTTTCTGCTTTGTGCCTTATGAACAAACCAGTCTTGGTCAATCTGTGATCACCCCAGTACTCATTCCTGAATGGGACAATTTTGGCAGTGATTCTGACTAACTGTATAGAATAGACTAGTAATTACAAGTTTTTTGGTTTTTGATGTACATAGGTACACATTTACCCTAATTCTTAAATTCTCATACATGGATAAGCTACTCATCTTACATATCAGCAATAAGCTGATACACAACTGAATGTTTTAATGCTTGATGGTAATTTACATCATGTTTTAACTCATACACTGCTAAAATTTTGTTTAAGGCCTTGTCATTTGACAGGTTATCTTGATTCTTATTTGTACCATTTACTGCCTATGCATACCCTCAGACATCATCACAGACAGCTATGCTGCCCATTCTATCCTCACTTCCTATCTTGTGTTGCCAGTTTAGCAGGCAACAAGCAGGGGATATGTTGGCCCAGGCCATCCCCATAATCCTGTACTGAGTCAGCGTAACTCAACTATTTTTGTGACTGTACCATTGTTCTGCTGATGCAATAATAATGTGCTACATACGAATGTTGCAGTTAAAAGGACAACATAGATAATAGCTATACTGCCCACCAAATCAGCCAATCGGGATAATATAGAATACTCAGCTAGTGCATGCATGAGCCCATCACCACAGCAATGAGACTTGATCTTATCTTGGTATAAGTGTGAGTGTTTACTGTAGGCTCACAAAGTTTTTCTATGATGACATTCCTATGGTGGAGGTTCTAAACTCCCTGCTGACAATAAGCTGACCTTTCTGCATGCATGCATGCATGTATCATTTGTCTGGAAATAAATCTTTACTCTGTAAGTACTTGCTTTCTGTGTTGTACTTTGCCATCAGGTGTAGAATCTGCCAAAATCTGACACAAGATACTGGCAAAAGTCCTGGCAACCTGATTGGAAAAGGTGCTCCCACAAATTATTCACCTTTCACAAGCTGGGTTTCTAAGGGGGATACTCAGTTCAGACCACCTGAGAACATTCTTTAATTTAAGAGGTGCGGCCAAATATATCCCAACTCCCACAGCAACTTTGATGATTGACTTCAAAAAAGCATTTGATTTTGTGGAGTGGGAGTATCTGTTCACTGACATGCATCAAATAGGTATAGGCCCTCTTTTTTTTCAATTACAATTGTTATTAAGTTTATCAATCATAAGTAGCATATAATGGACAAGATAGAGCTGATATACAGTAATAAAATGTTTAACCATTTGTAGCAAACAATGTCCATACCACATAACTATCCTAAATTAATATCGAACAATAAACAAGTCCAATTTATGTCACCAGTGGTCTATATGAAATAAATTAATAGGACGAACCATGTCAGTACCAAGATATAAGAAGCATTTGTCAATGCCGAATGTTGTCTTGCTGCCATTGGCAGTACAGGAGTTAGAGAGATGCAGCATAGGAATGGCAGTCAAGCATTGAACTGATGCCAACCCACCCCCACCCTGCAGAGAGTGACAGGCATTAGGGTGTCCCTTTGGGTGTTTGTTAGTGCAGTGTGGGAAAACATGCTGAGCAGGATGTGAAAAATGACAGCTGCACAGTTCATAAGGAGGTGTCATAAAATGCCAGTGCTGAAAATGTGGCATACAAATATACGGAATTTGCGGAGTTACAAGGGTGCGTGGTAAATATGCAATGCACGCTTGCAGCATTGCCAGTTTATGGGCGTTTGGCACCAAATTTTCAACATAGGCATTTTAGCACCTCTGCTCATGTACAGTGTCACTGTCATTTCCTCAAAGTGTCCCAAGAAGTGAAATCGCATAGCGACCACGTTAATAAGTTGTATTATGTTCGTACATATCCCCTGGACTATGCAACTCTCTCTATTATGTTGTTAAGCTGTACTTACTCGCTACTGTATACAATTTTCTGTATCCTTATGTTGTACTCTCCAGGGTTGTTCCTGAAAATAGGCATAATACTTGTCTAGTGTACTTACCCGGTTAACAAAAGCTAAAATAAAATAAAAAAAATAAAATAAATAAAATTCTGCGCCGGAAGTGCGGAAACACATTTTGGGCAGGATATGTGAAGTGACGGTTGTACTGTTCATCAAGAGGTGTGGAAAAATGGCAATGGTGAAAATCCAGAGTGAAAATATCACAAATGCACGACGGTATGAACGTGCATGCAATCTGCCAATGCACGCTCGTAATACAGTCATTTTATGGAGTATCAGCTCCAAATTTTCAACATAGGCATTCTAGTAGCTCTGCTCATGAACTGTGTCACTGTCATTTTCATAATCTGGCCTAAACACTGATTTCCCACAGCGACTGTGCTATTGTGTGCCGGAAGTGCGGAAACACATTTTGGGCAGGATGTGGAAAATGACAGCTGTACTGTTCACAAGGAGGTGCACAAAAATGCCAATGCTGAAAATCTGGCATTAAAATATTGTGAATGCATGAAGTTACGAGCCTGCATAGGAACTGTGCAACACACGCTCATAAAACAGGCATTTGTTGGATTTTTTCTACCAAATTTGGAACATAGGCTTTTTGAGAGGCCACCTCATGAGCACTGGCACTGTCATTTCATTAATGGGTCCTGAAAGGTGATTTCACGCAGTGACTGCAAAATCACCTTTCGAGGCCAATTAACGCCATGACAGTGATAGAATTCATGAGGAGAGGCCCCAGAAACCCCATGTTGAAAATTTGGTGCCAAAATTTCAAGAAATGCCTGAGATATGCAGCAAAGTTGAAAAAACCCTATCCATTGCATTATACAGCTTACCGGCATTTCCTCAGTTCGCGGTCGGCTTTGAACAGTGCAGATGTGTTCCCAGTCCACGGAAGATCGTCGCGCCAGAGTCCGGAGGTAAGTATGGGGTGAGGAGGTGGAGAGAGGCAGGGTGTGCAGTGGGTGGGTGTGGGTGGGAGGGGCATCTAGGGACGGTTTTCGTTTTGCAGGAAAAAAAAAGGAAAACCAAATCCGCAGGTTATTCATGTTACAGGGCATTTGGCATGCTGGGTGGACTCCCAGCATGCCACCTAAAGGGTTTTGGGGGTTGTCAGTAGCCGACGAGGATTGGATGGGCACCCTCGTCGGCACCTGACAGGGGGTAATGCCGGCGGGTTGGGCACCCCATTGGCAAACAAAGCGGGAGGGAGCACGAGCCGAGGGGATTAGGCACCCCGTGGCATTCAACAGTTGGGGGTGATTCCAGCGAGGTGGGTTCCTCCATTGGCGTGCAAAGACAGCGAGGGGCTGCAGCCGGGGATTGGGCACCCCCGGCATTCAACATTTGGGGGGTATGCCGATGGGGAGTTGGCTCCCCTGTTGGCACACAAACACGGGGGAGTTGCCGACAGGGGGACTGGGTACCCCCGATATCGGCAAGCATGAGGTGGCTGCCCGCTCGCCAACCATGGTCATAATGGCGGCGAGCCCGGCAAGCAAAGGACTGCTGCGTATGACAAGCTTTGCTCGGATTGCAGCGGACCTTTGCTTAGATGTGCTCGCCCCATTATGTATGCATGGTGTGGCGCCGGCATACAGGCTGATTGGGGAATGAGAGATGCACCTACTGATGCGTGCCCTGCATTCGCCCAACAGCAGCCGTGGCCCCAAAACCCGTACTAGCGCAAGATGTTGCTTGCACATGCATGCAAGCCAACATAAAAAGAAAACAATAACAAGGCACACTAAAACAAATGATCAGATCGAGAAATATGATGTGCTCAAATTCATAAAGAAAACACTGCTTTTCTTTTATACTGCATGCACCATCATAAAGAAGAAATTGGGGCATCCAATGCATATCACCATATCTAAGAACAGGGGGCCAGATTTTCAAAGGACCCTTAGATCCACACAAGCTGCATCAAAGAACCAGCTTGTGTCATATCTAGGTGCACCTAATACTGTGCACCATATTTTGAAAGAAAAGCCTTCTTTGTGGCAAAGTCCCCCAAACTGATGCAAGAAGTCCACTGCATCAACAAAATTATGCAAGGGATGAAAATGACACAAGCTGCACTAAAACAAAATGGTGCAAGTTGAGTAAAAAAATGGTGCAGGTTGAATCAAAAAATGACTTAAGGAATGAAAATGAGGCAAGCTGAGTCAAAAAAATGGTGCATGCCTAGTCAAAAATACGGTGCACGTTGAGTCAAAAAATGGTGCAAGTTGAGTACAAAAAATGTTGCAAACTGAGTCAAAAATGGGGCAAAGGATGAGAATGACACAAGCTAAGTCAAAAAATGCAGCAGATGAAATGGCCACGAGAACACCCCCAAAATTTCCTAAACTAGTTCTGCAGGGGAATATTGCCCCTTAAAAGTAGTATAGTCAGGTCTGACCACCTGCTGTGAGCCTCTTGATATGCTTTAGTGTCCCTTAGATGACATGCATTGCTGGCACAATGGCAGGACTTGAATTCCTTGAAAATCCCAAATAAGGGGATGGTTCATATTTCTTGGCTTTCCCTGCCAGGACCAAAAAGAGGACACCCAGAACCAAGTTTTGAAATTGTTTAGGTGAGGGAATCTCTAATATCTGTCCTGTGATCTCTGCTACTTTCTCCCAATAGTCTTGTAATAGGGGACATTCCCAGAAGATATGTGCGTGAGTACCTAAGGTACCACAACCATGCCAACATTGGTCAAAAGGATGCGAACTCAAATATTTGGAAATAGTAGGGGTTCTAAAATATTTTACAAATGTCTGTCGCCAGAATTCTCTCCAGGACAGTGAAGCTGTGATGGTGTGGATCCCCATCCACACCTCCTTCCATTCTTCTTCCAAGAGTATTAAACCAGTCTCCCCTTCCCATTTCCTCTTTACCTCCAAGAGATGATCTAGTTTAAGTCTCCGTAATACATTATAAATTAGGGATATTATATTTTTAGCCTTGGGTTGAGCTGTGAAAGTTTTCAACAGCCCTCTAATGGGGCTTTCCTCTGCTTGGAGCATTCCCTTTTTGGGGTTCCTTTGCTAAATAGTACCTTTTCATCTGCTTCTTCCATTTTCTTGAAATCGGCCCTTCTGAAGTCCAGGACCCTCATTTTAGTGTGGTTTGATTCTGGCATAGTTCTTATACTGGATCACATCAGACGATGTTCACTGGTCCACAGGTGTCTGCCCTCCATGACATCAGCAACACTGTCCCAATTTGACAGTACCAGGTCCAGTATTGTCCCTCTATGAGTGGGTTCCTTAACTAGTTGCCCAAGGAACACACCCTGCAGGAAGTCTAGGTTGTCCCTACTTTTAACTGTTGCTGCAGCTGGAAGGCTCCAATCAGCATCCCATAGACTGACGTCCCCTACCAACAATACCCCCCCCCTTATTTGCCATCCTCTGGATTACTTCCATCATGTCATTATCTACCTCCACCCCCTGTGCTGGAGGTCTGTAGATCACCCATGTGCGAATAACATCCCCCCTTCCATGTCTCCAGGTGACCCACAGTAGCTCTGCTTCTTCCTGTTCCTTCTGAATTTCCATAGCTTTTGTGTTTTCCCTCATATAAAGAGCCACTCCTTCCCCTTTTTTCCTACCTTGTCCCTTCTGAGTAGAGCATAACCTGGTAAGGCTGCATCTCAGTCCTGGTTTTCATTGTACCAGGACTCTAATTGTGACTATGTCCAGATCTGCTACTGCCATGGTGACCTAAAGGTCTGCAATCTAGTTGACAAGACTTCAAGCATTTGCACACATGGCTCTTCAGATTGTACTGCCACCTCCCCTCATTTTGCCATTTTGCATTCTCTTATTTCCTCCACTATTTTCTTTCCTCTCTCCCCTTCACTCTCTCCCTTGGATTCCAATTTTTATTTGTTCCTTTTGGGATTTCTCTCCCTCGGGGTTCCCACTGCTGACCTTGTAAGCATGTGGGGGAAGGACAGTTTATGTCTTTCCGCCTCCCCCATGGCTAGTTTAAATGCTCACCAATGTAGCATTTAAAATGTTCACTGAGGATCACAGTTCCCCTCCTGGATGGATGCAGGCCATCTTGCCTGCACAGGCCTCTATCTCTCTAGGTGGAGCCCCAGTTCCCAATGAATCTGAATCCCTCTTCTCTGCACCATTTCCTCAACCATGCATTAAAGTTCCTGATGCACAGAATCCTATCTTCCCTCCTGTTATAGAAAGTAGCACCTCTGAAAAGGTAACAGATTGTCCTTATTGCCTAAGACCCCTTCCCAATTTCTTGAACTCCTCCTGAACTGTTTCTGGCTCCTCCCAAGCCAGGTCATTTGTCCCCAAATAGACAATGACATCCAGCTGTCTCTCCCTCCTTGATTCCCCAGTGATCCCTAGGATCCTTTTTCCATCCCTTCTAGCCATGGCACCAGGAGGGCATGTTACCTCCCTCTCCTCATCCCTAGCTGTCCCCAACTGTATCGCCCTCACTACTGAGTCCCTCACCAGGATTTGCTTCCTCCTCCTCCTCTGGGGTGCTTTGCTACCCCCTTGGAGTCTCCACTATGGAGGACCCCCACATCCATCCCAGTCACTACTTTGAGTGCCTCTGTGGGACAATCTTGCCCAGTCTGTGTAGTGCAGGAGTTTCATAGTAGTCTCAGATGTAAGATGTGCCTGTGGTCCATCACCCTAACCCTCCCCAAGCCCACCCTTGTCCAGCCACTCCTCCTTTCTGGCATCCATTGAGGCAGCAGAGGTGGACTAGATGATCCCTGGGTGGAGGGGTGGATGAACTTGTGCCTTGCTGTTTACCTCTCCAGTGTTTCTAGCTCCCAGTTCAGGGGGAGCCCTAGTTAGTTCCCCACTGCCTTACCCATCTCAGTTGAATATACAGTCTCAGTGTCCCCCATAGTCAGTTTAACTGTTCATCAATGTAGATGTCAAACTTCTGCCTCAGTGTGCTATTCCCCACCCCTCTTTTTTTAGGTGAAGGCCATCACAGTTGAAGAGTCTCTTGTCTCAGAAGCCCCTCATTCCCCTACAAAGGGGTAACACTCCTCCTAAAACCATCACTTGAACCACCCATTAAACTCCATCAATTCCTCTTTCCTCACACTTTCTTTCCTATTCTCTATTCCCAGCACAAGGAGGAACTCAGAAAAAGCCAGAGAAGTTGAGTGTGCTTTCAGTATGTCCCCAGCCTTTGAAAATTATGCTTTACTGCCCCATAGGCTGGTTCACCAGATCATTGGTACCCAAGTGTACCAGCACCCCACACAATCCTCTACCATCCTCCCTAGCCTAGCCATATCCTAGATGGCCAATGCTCCAGGAAGAACATCTGTTCATCCCCTTTCCTTTCTTCCTCTGCACACCACCTTCTCCACCCCTCTAATCATTATGCCCCCTATGACTAAGATACCCCTTGATAACTTCCCCCACCTCTCATCTCCACTCATGGGTGCCACCAAGTCATCCAGCCCTCTCTTTCTGATAGACTTAGAGTTCCCCCTGACAGACTCAGGCACCTGTGTGTCATTTATAGGTGCAAAGCAATTTGCTGTTGGAATTTCAAGGGTTTGGGAGACAACTTCATGACTGCCCCGCCTCCCATTCCTCTCCTCCTCCTCCCCACCATAGTATGCCCAACTAGCTGCCCAGCTGGTTGTTACTAAGGATGATCAGATTCTGATGTTCAGATTTGGATATATTGGAATCTGATCCAAAAGTTAATATATAGGATTTTGGGATTTATAGTAGTTGCTGAAAATTCGAAATCCTAATCCATCAGATTCCAAAATCTAAAATCCAGTTCTGAAATCCAAAAGTTCAACTTCTTAGTATAGGCAGGAAGTGGACTCTGTACTTGGACTAGAATTGGATTTTGTACATGGATACTTGAAAAATCAAAAAGGGGCAGGTGGACTGGATTCTGAAATAACCAATCACCCCTTGTTATAATGCATATCCAAATATGTGAGAGAAAGTGTGCAGGTCTTGGAAAACTAGAGACTTTGGAGGCAACAAGTAAAGAATCCTTGCAGTGAATTTTTTCTCCAGTTAATTCTGAGTCCTTGCAATGATGATGCAGACAACTAATGTCAGGTAAGAGATTAGTTTTATTGAACTCATTATGTGCCAGGATCATAAATACCCTTAAGAAAATGTCCTCCTTCTGGACAAACTTAAAGCAGCAGGCCTCTCTGACTTTTCAGTCAGTTGGTTTCGTTCTTACATTGAAGAAAGGTCTCAAGCTTTCTGGACCGGAAAATCCACTTCAGCGCCTCTCCCCATTAGCTCAGGTGTCCCTCAAGGATCTGTCCTAGGTCCTATTCTCTTTTCCAGTTTTTTACATGACCTACCAACTGTTTGTTCCTCTGCATCCATTCATACGTATGCTGATGACACAGTCCTTTTTGCTTCTGGTTCCTCTACCCATGATCTTTCCTCCTGGTTGCAGTTGTATTTTGACAACATTCAATGCAGGGTTAAATTTAACCAACTGTCCCTCGATGCCAAAAAAAAAAGTCTCCACAGCTTTTGGAACCCGTCAAAGGCTTGCCAGACTTACTTCTCTACCACAATTTAATACCCTCGATAGTACTAAGATCAAAGATGTTCCCTCCTATAAATACCTCGAGGTCTGCCTTGACTGACACTTTGATTTCTCAGTGCATATTATGGACTCCATTGACGATGCCTTTCTCCACTTTAAAGACACTTTCCTCAGCATCTGGGACAAAAATGCCCCACTGCGACATACAAGGGTATGAGGCAACCACCTGCCGTGGATCATCCAAGAACTGATTGCATGTCAAACCACCCATGACAAAGCCTGGAAAATGCATAAATACTCATGCCTCCCACAACATCTCTCTTCATATTGCATGCTCCGAAACAAGTGTACCAGAGCCACTCGCCTAGCTAAAGCAGAGTACTTCAGCAGCTCCCTACAGTCCAACCTAAATAACCCCTCAAAATTCTGGAAGATCATTCACTCCTTCTTCACCCCACCAGCTGCCAATCTCACTCCAATTCTTAATATTAACAACTCCATTCTCACTGAGCCAACAGCAGTCACTACTGAGTTCAACATATATTTCTCCACTTGTGTTACCACTTTCCTGTCTGCCCTGCCAAACCCTGCACCTATCGCACCCTCTACAGCTGTAACGAACCTGACTAGGCCTTGCTCCTGTCCCTTCAATGACATCTCTGTAGCAGATGCCCTAGATGCACTACTTTCTCTCAGCCCTTCAAAAGGCAAACCCCCAGATGGCTTGGACCCTAAACTCCTCTACCTCTCTGCCACTGCCATAGCAACTCCACTTGCCAAACTCTTAAACTGATCCTTTGCCACCACTGCTGTCCCCCAAGCATGGAAGCACGTCCCTGTCATCCCCCTCCCAAAAGGAGGTACCCCCACCTCCCCCTCCAACTACCACCCTATTTCCCTCCTCCCAGTAATAGAAAAACTACAAGAGCACCTTGTGCTCACCCAACTTACTTCCTTCCTCACCGACTCTAATTTCTTCACACCCTACCAGTCAGATTTCAGAAAGGGACACTCCACTGCATCCTTCCTGATAAGGCTTACCGACTCCATCCTGACTGGTATGGACAGTTGGCTGATCACCTCAGCCATCTTTGTCGACATTGCGAAAGCCTTCGACCCCGTCTCCCACCCCATGTTGCTCTCTTGTCTTGCTGATTCAGACCTCTCTGTTGCTGCCACCAACTGGTTCAGATCTTACTTCTCTGGCAGAATCCAGTCCATTAGAGTCTCAAATGCTATCTCCTCCCCTCTTCCCTTAATGACCGGTGTTCCCCAGGGGTCAGTTCTGGGACCCATACTGTTCTCTATATTCCTACATGACTTACCACTCATTTGCTTTACTACCTCAATCCACATGTATGCAGATGACACTGTACTCTTCTCCTCAAGCTCCGACCCTGAAGTGGTACAAACTAACCTCCAAGCCGACTTTAACAAAGTACAGCTCTCACCAGCTCTCCCTAAATGTGAAAAAACTGTCACGATGACTTTTGGCACACTACAATGCCTGTCCAGACTCCCATCCTTTCCCTATTTCCACATCCTGGATGGTCAAAAACTCGAAGATGTCTCCTCATTCCGTTACTTGGGGGTATGGCTCGACTGCCATCTTTTCTTCTCAGACCACATTGATGCTATTTCAAAAAAACTATGCCCCATGCTCGGTGCACTTAATAGGAACCACAGTAGCCTCCCTCCCTCTCCCTGTCTGACATGAACTGGTCCAGAAGATGATACTTCCCTCCTAGATTACTGTGACATTGTTTACGATGCAGCCCGTAAGTCCACCCTGTCTAAGCTGGACACACTTTTTAATGCCTTCTGCTGCTTTGCTCTCGATGCCTCACCCCCTTACCCACCACTGCAATCTCTACCGTTCCCTAGCACTACCGTCCCTCAGAAACCACTGCATTTCACACTGTGCTAAATATGTATCTAACCTATGGCTTGGCACCATCCCTTCCTACCTCTCCTCCATGCTCTCAGCTGCCCCCTCCCCTGCCCATTATCTTAGATCCTGCAACTACCATGAACTATCAATCCCTAGGTGAAAGACTACTGCCAGGCAAGCCGCCTTCTCACACCGGTTACCCAAGCTATGGAATGATCTCCCACTTAAATTCGGCATTCCTCCTCTGCCCACTCTCTTTCTACTGCCCTAGCTAACTTCCTCACCACTAATTGCTCCTGTACCTGATTCAGCCATGCGCCAATTGCTCCCCTCCCCACTGCCCGACTAGTGGCCTTAGCTTTGCTATAAATGCTGGCATATAGCCCCAACCTATGCACTTTTGTGGTTTGCCTTTTGTCCTACACCATCATGTGTTCTATGTCTCCTGTTGCTTATACCTGCATTTTACTGTGTGCTAAATGTTCCCTTGTATTGCTGCTATATGTCAGGTATTTGTTATATGCTCCATATAATATCCAATGTCTTCCATGTGTTGTTGCTTGTAGTTTACTGCAGTTGTATCCATATGCTGCTATTTGCCTGTTATTTGCTCAGCTGATAACCTGCATGTTATCCAACCCTCTTGTACCCCCCCACCCCAGGTCACACCGGGAGATGAGCATCTTCCCTCTCTTGATGCTAGGCGCCTTTCTCATTGTGTCTGTTTCACATCCAAATTCTGGTTCAGCACCCTTACCTCTTATCTCAATTCCCTTTTATCCTCTCCTCCTTCCCCTACCCTCTCCATAACAGTATTTCCCATTGTCCCTCTGTTCTTTCTAGAAAATCTATTGTTGGTCAATCTGCTTTCTCTTACTGATTTCCTAAACATTGGTCCTCCCTTTCCTTTTCAATTTGATCTGCCTCTTCTCCTTCCTCACTAAAGTATCTTCTTTATGACTTTTGTTATCCAACCTGCAACTGTCTATTACCCTTTTCTTTTCATTGTCCCTTTCACTAGTTTTAGCCTGTTTATGCTTTTCCACTGTTTTCCCTTCTTAACTTATAAGAGTGTGTTTTTACTTGTATTCATTTACTATTTGCCACTAATACTAATGGTTATGTTTCTCATATCACTATATTATTGTATTTAACTTCTTATCTTTAGTAATTTTATTGTTTAGCTTTCTCCCTCTCCCCTTTCCCCCAGGATTCATCTGGAAATTAGTGCTAACAGTTCAGTATGTCTTTCCCGGTTAAACTTTTAAATAAATAAATAACAAAAGATTTTCTAAGTCATTTCACATTGTAACTTAGTTTAGTTGTAACTGCTAGATATTGAGTTATTACCTGCCAAGGAAAGGTTGACTTCCAAAGCTGTGACATCATCATGAAATATGTCCTTCTTAGTGTTCTAAAGGGCAGCTGATACACAGTTTGAAGTCAGTCTTCAGTGGAAGGGGCTGTAATTGCTGTTAGCTCCTAAGATTGTACTTATTCATCACTGTTATTAGTTAAATGGCAGGGAACTCACTGGTCTTCAACTCCTCATTTCCAGAATATTTAAAAAGGAGCTCAGCCACCAGTAAAAAAAATAAAAGAAAAGAAAAATCCCAGCTGGCAAATCCCAGTTACACAACCATAGGAATAAAATTAAATTTTAAACCATTCTGTTTTTAAAAAAAAATAGGCATATGCATATCGAAACAATATCTTCATCCTTTGCAGTTGAACTCCCTGAATCTCAGAGGTAGTAAATGCAGGGGATACATTAGAAGGCATTTTTTCTTCTAGAGGCTTATGAACCTGTGGAACAACCCACCCAAAGCATACCAGCAGGGACAGTGAATATAAAAAGAGAATAAGCCTTCAAGGGAAGCCTGGAGATATATGTACTTACCATGAGAATCAAAGGGTACCCTACATAGTAGATTGGGTTGGGACTCTCAATGAAGTAGTACCTGCTTTCACAGAATATGTTTTTAATTTTCTTCATTTAATTTACTGTAACACAGGTATGGACATATCTTATAAAACACCTAAAATGCCATTGCATACAAAAAAAATATCATAATGCAACAGTTGGGAATGATTTCATGTGTCCTGTAATACTATCACTGGAATCTTAGAGGAACACTCCAGAGCAGCACTTGTACTCCAGGATAACACTGGAATGTTGAGGGAGAGCCTTATATTACAAAAAATGACAGATAAGGAACATAGTTTTACTTAAGTATTAAATCATCTTAAGGTTCTAGTGACATGAGAGAGAGCTCTGCACCAAGGAATTCAACTCATGGTTGAAGGAATGGTGCAGAAAGGAGGGGTATAACTGCAATTGGGACTGGGGTCCAGCTGGGAGGATAAGAGCCTACATAGAGGAGATGGCTTGCATCCACCTGGGAAGGGAACCACAGTTCTCAGTGGATGATTTAAATGTTACTTTGATAAGCATTTATACTAGCTGAGGGGGTGGTGGGAAAAAAAGGGGAGGCAGAAACTGTCCCCTTCCACAGGCTGAGATACAGTGTAAGGAGATCCCTAAGGGTGAGAGTCTCACCATGGTGCAAGTTGATAAAGGAAATAGGGGGTCAGCAAAGGAAGAAAGGGGGGAAAGAAGCAGTCAGAAGAAAAGAGGGAGAAAAGAGGTGGAGTACCATCTGAGAGGGGGGGAAACTAACAGCTACAAAGCAGGACTGTGGCCTGGGAGTCATCGGGTTGGATTTTCAAAGGCCTTAGATTGATGCAAGGTACTTGGGTCAAACAGGTCTGATGCAAGGGCACCTTGCACCAAGGGCTGCACCGAGTGAGAATTTGAAAGGCAGCCTGCATCACCCAGCAGGCTGCCTGTACCAAAGTGTGCTAGTGCCATCCTTGCACCATGAAAGTGGCTGCGGCATGGCACTGGGGGCTTGCAGCAGACCCAGACTGCAACAGCCCTCAGATCCAGATTTTGAAAGACCCCCAGAACCAAGTGCCAAGTACCCTTAGACCAGTGAGGGACTGGTCTCAGGGGACTTAGATGGCTTCCAGGGGGTTGTCCTGTACATGCCACCATGTATGCAGCCCCAATCCATCCCTGGTGGGCGATCCCTGGTAGTCTGGTGGTCCCCCCCGCTCCCCAAGTCCCTGACACCCACATCTGTGCATCCTGCCAACTACTCAGTACCCATCACAGCACTCCCACCCCCCTCATGTACCCCGATCCAGTGACCAGCACTGTCCTCCACATGCCACCATGGCTGGCTGCTGAATGAGCTGTCAGTGGGTGTACTGTATACAGTATACAGTACATGCATGGACTGCCCATTCAGCAGCTGGCCAGAGTGGCATGTGGAGGGCAGTGCTGGTAGCTGGATTGGGGTACGGGAGGGGGGTGGAAGTGCTGCAATGGGTACTGGGGGGCACTAGCCCACCTGGGTACTGGACAGTGATGCAACGCTGATGCCAGTGGTGCGGTGGTGTTGGGGGGCAGTGCCCTGTTGACAGCCTCTGTCCATGGGTACAGCAGATTCCCTGCAGCTGTTGTGGCATTCTGAGTGGGTGCGCCATTCATTCAGTGCAGCACCCCCTTTGCCGGAAGCCACTGGACTTAGACGCTGGGACCCTGTACAATCAAATTTCAGGTGCAGGGTCCTGGGTGCACCGCACTCAGTGCAAGCTGATATTGTTGCAGCTTGCGTTCGGGCTTTGAAAATTTAGCCTATGATCTCTGATGACTTACTGATGGGGAAGCAATGCAAGAAGGAGGCACAGAAGGTGAGTGGCCTCCTCGGTTGTATAGGGAGAGGCATCACTAGCAGGATGTGTGAGGTGATAATGCCACTGTATAGGTCCCTGGTGAGGCCACACCTGGAGTATTGTGTCCAATTCTGGAGACCCCACCTCAAAAAGGACATCAATAGGTTGGGGACAGTGTAGAGAAGGGCAACTAAGATGATTCAGGGCATACACCATTAGACATACGGTGAAAGACTGAGTGAACTAAACTTCTCCTTGGAACAAAGGAGGGAGAGGGGGGACATGATTGAGATCTTCAATTATTTAAAGGGCATCAACAAGGTACAATCACACGACCTCTTCCCAGCCAAATGCCCTTTGGGGGTAACCATTGTCTCAGTGCTTGCACACAGAGGTTCTTTGTCTTTTACACTGTTTTTTGTTTTAATTGGGTTCACTACAACATAACCCAGATCGACCATCTTAGGGTAGCTGGTTCATTCCACTGGGGTGTCAAACAGACAAGGCATACTGATGAGTCCTGGTAGGATGAAACACGTGTCTATGTCTTCTGTTGGCACCCTTTGCAAACTGTGTGAGAGGCCTTTCAGCACCATGCATTTCTGCTTAAAGTTGAACCAGCATAATATTCTGCGGTGATTTGCATATGCAACCCATGATGCTTTGCATTGTGGGGGCATGTGTGATTTTGTATCTCTTCCAGATTAGCAGTTGCAGTAAGACAAGAGGGCATGACATGCAACTAAGGAGGGTGGTAGGTTTCGGAATAATAGTAGAAAGTTCTTTTTTACTGAAAGAGTGGTGGACCCATAGAACAGACTGCCTCAGGGGGTGGTGGAGGCAAAGATGGTCAAGCAGTTTAAGTCAGCATGGGACAGACATGTCAGTAAGTTAACAAATGATTCCAAGTGGGGAGGTAGGAAAAAACATGGAAAGATTAGCTAGATCTCATGGTCCCCATCTGCTGGCACATTCTATGTATCTATGTATCTAGGGGGAACAAAAGGAACAATCATTTGTCAATGCCAGATGTTCACCACTGGTATAGAAGCCCTGGGGTACTAGATGCATTGTGGTGCACTGTGTGGGTTATGTATTGCCAAAGTTAGGAGCTTGTGTTTATATATTTCAATGCATGCTCATAACTTTGTTTTAATATTTTTGTCCCAAATTGTCAACATAGTCTTCTTATGACCCCACCTCATTAACAAGTGCAGAGAAAATGTTCAATTCCTACCCAAAAGGTGATTTCGCACAGGGACTGTAAAATCACCTTTTGGGACAGATTTGCGTAATTTCACTGGAATTGTTCATGAGGTAGGGTTGAAAAAAGGCATAATGAAAATTTGGGTCAAAAATATGCAAACATGGCCATGTTACGCCACTAAGTGCAAAGCCCCTTTGAAATACATTGAACTGCATACCTGTTCCCTTAGTTCGCTGTCCAACTTTGAAGAGTCAAGACATCTCTTCAGTCTACAGAAGATTAAGGTGTTGAACTCCTGTGGGTAAGGGCTTGGGGAAGTGGGTGCTGAGTGGGAAGGTCGGGTGGGGGGACAGTAACAGTCACAATAGGCATTGATGGACAGTTTTCTGTTTACAGGGTTTATTAAAAAAAACTATGAGGGAAGGTTTTCTTTATTTGAGGCCATGACACTGGGGGATTGGGCACCTCTAGTGTCAGTATTATGTTTGTGGAGGGGGTTGTGGGGTGGTGGGTGCTGAGAGGGAGGGTCAGGTAGGAGGGATAGCAACACACGGCAGCAACAACAGGGATCGATGGATGGCTGTGAACAAGCCTTCTGTTGCTTCAGCACCAGAGATGTGACCGCACATTGGGAGTGGCATGGTAGTGGACCATGGGGAGGTTCACTTATGAAGTGGTAACACTGGGAGATCTGGCACCCCCAGTGTCAGTACTGTGTTTGTGGGGGGTACTGAGAGGGACGATCAGGTGATGAGGACAGTTGCGGGGGCACCAGTAACAGACATCAATGGATGGTTTTCTGTTATAGCTGGCGTGAGCCCCTGCATGTTTGGCATTCCAGGCTTACCATGATGGATCAGCTTTGCTTGCTGCATGGCGTAGACCAAAGGGAATAGCCAACCCACGATAGGGTCAGCTCTTTCTTTTGAAATACATGAAGTTTCCACCCAGCAGGTGAAAACTCCATCATGATCAGCCTGGCTGATGATTGATGTTGCACTGACTTGCTCCTAAAACACTGCTCTGCATTGGACAGACAGTGTCTCACCCCTCAAAAGGCACTATCATAGCAAGATGTTAGCTGCACACACACTTGCATGTCAAACATAAAAAATGGAAGTGACAAGCAAAAACTAACAAACTCTGGAAGGCCATGTGTGCTGTGCTAGAAGTTTGGGATGTAAGATCCCAGACCTGGAGGCCATCATGGTGAAGGCTGACCTGGATATTATGGCCATTACTGAGTCTTGGTCCACTGACAGCTATGACTGGAGCAGGGTCATACCAGGCAACAGGATGTTCAGAAGGGGCAGGTAGAAAGAAAGGGAGGGGGAGTGGTGCTTTATGTCATGGAAAGCATAAAAGTAGCAGATATACAAGGAATTCTGGGGGGACATAGGTGCTGTGGGTCACCCTCCAGTTGGGAAACAAAGCCACTATTTGGACAGGTGTGATATACAGGCCTCCAGCACAGGGGGAGGACTTGGATAAGGAAATGTTAGAAACGGCTGGTAAAATGGCTGAAAAGGGCTGGTGTTGCTGGTGCGGGACTTCAATCTGCTGGATGTAGACTGGATCCTCTCTGCCGCAACTTCAGCTAGAAGCAGGGACATCCTGGACTCCCTGTAGGAGGCAGTCCTCAGGCAACTACTCAGTGAACCCACTTGTGATGTGGCAATACAGGATCTGGTGCTTACTAACAGGTACAGTGTTGCAGACATCAAGGTGGGAAGCCATCTGGGGTCCAGTGATCATCGTACAGTATGGTTCAACATAAGAACAGCTACAGAATCCAACCACACAAGGGTGAGAGTCCTGGACTTCAGAAGGGCTGATTTTAAAAGATGGGTGCATCCCTCAGGAATGACCTAACAAGGAAAGATGATCTGGTAGGCTGGAGGAAAAGAGGGCCAAACTAAAAGAGGGTACAGTGAAGGGAACAAACCTCTGTGTCAAGCAAGTAGGCAAAAGTAAAAGAAAGAGGAGATTGCTATGGTTCTGGAAAGAGGTAGCAGAAAAGATAAAAGCTAAAAGAGTAGCATTCAGAATGTATAAAAAGACCCAGAGAGATGAGAATAGGGAAGTGTATCAGGGAAAACAGAGAGATGCATGCAAAGCAGTAAAGAGGACAAATGTGCAAACTGAGATATGAATAGCTCAGGGAGTATTAAAAGGGAACAAGACATGTTTTAGATATATTAGCATAAAAAAGGAAGACAAAAGGAGAGATTATATGGTTAAAGAGTGTACATGTACATGTACAGAGGCAGATCAAGAAAAAGCAAACATCTTAAACAAATACTTAAAACCTAAGTTAAAAAGGGAAAATGCCTTCATGGTTAAAACCAAAATTACTGAAACTAATACTGTATAAATAAAAAAGGGCTTCTACATACGAACATACGAACATATGAAATTTGCCAGCAGATAAAGGCCTAGAGGTCTATCAAGTCTGCTCAAATGTGCAGCTAGCACCCCTTATTCTGCAGCTGCCCCTCCCTTCTACCCTTCCCCTTCATTAATCCTCCCCCTTGTCCTGTCCCATCCTCATTTGAAGCAGTCCACTGTTCTGCATACCACTTCAGCAGGTAACGCATTCCACCCAGCCACCACCCTCTCTGTAAAAAGTGTCTCCTCATCTCTCTCCTGAACCTTCCTCGCTCCAGTCTCATATCATGGCCCTGGTGTCCCTCCCTCCCTTACTTTGAACAGCCCCTCTGTACTTGTCTTGTTTATTCCTTTCATGTATTTAAAGGTTTCAGTCATGTCACCCTGTCTCTCCTCCTCCAGTGAGTACATGTTCAACTCCTTCAACCTCCTCTCATATGATAAGTCTCCCAGCCCCTTGATCATCTTTGTCACTCTGTGCTGCACCCCTCCAGTAACTTAATGTCCCTCTTCAGATACGGATGCCAGTACTGCACCCAGTACTCCAGGTGTGATCTAACTAATGACCTATACAGTGGCGAATCACCTCCTCCCTCCTCGAGGATATACCCTTGCAATACAACCCAGCATTTTGTTGGCCTTTGCAGCTGCCTTCCTACATTGTGCCGAGTTGTTCATTGACCTGTAATGAGCACACCCAGATCCTTCTCCTCCTCCTCTGTCTGGGCTAGCTGTACTCCCCCTAGCTGGTAACTCCTCCTTGGGTTCTTCATCCCAAAATGCAGCACCTTGCACTTTTTGGCATTAAAGCCCAGTTGCCAGGTGTCTGATCAGATTTCAAGCTTTGCCAGATCATCCTGCAACCCTTGCCATCCCCCTAGGTCATCCACCACCGCACCTACCTTGGTATCATCAGCAAACAGACTGATCTTGCTCTTGATGTCCCATGATATGTCTGCAATGAATATCCCAAACAACACTGGTCCCAACACCCAGCCCTGTGGAACACCACTCATCACTGCCCTTGGATGTGAGAGCTCCCCACCCACCACCACCCTCTGTTGCCTTCCCTGCAGCCAGTTTCCTACCCATCTCACCAGCTTTGCACCCGCCCCTGTGCCTACTAACTTCCTTCCCAGCCTTCCATGTGGCACTGAGTCGAATGCCTTACTGAAGTCCAGATACAGGATATCCACTGCATGGCCCTGTCCAGTTGCCTAGTTACCCAGTCATAGAACTCGACCAGGTTGGTTTGGCAGGATCTGCCACGTATGAAGCCATGCTGTCTGCTGTCCTGTAGTCCTTTGGCCTCTAGGAGGGCCACCAGCCTCTCCTTCAGGATAGTCTCCATTAGCTTACCCACGATGGATGTGAGGCTCACTGGTCTGTAGTTTTCTGGTTCATCCTTGGGGCCACTCTTGTGGAGGGGCACCACATGAGCCATCCTCCAGTCCTGAGGTACACACCCCAAATGTAGTGAGGCATTAAATAGGTCTGCCAAAGGTCCTGCAAGGACCTCTACCATCTCCTTCAGTACCCTGGGGTGGATGCCATCTGGGCCTGGCGCCTTGTCCACCCTCAGTGCCTTCAAACCCTCTCGAACTCTGCTCTCCATGATTTCTCCATCTGTCACCACTTCCCACCCTGCTTCTGCCATTTCTCCCACCTTGGGTGTCACCCCTCTTCTCTTTAGTAAATACTGAGCAAGTACTCATTTAGTGCTTCCTTTACTTTCCTGCTTCCACCCAACCCCTTCCTTCCTAATCCTTACTATGTGGTCCTTACAACTCTTTTCTCCTGATGTACTTAAAAAGTCCTTCTCCCTCTTAATGCCTTGTGTCAGCCTGAGTTCCGTAGATGCTTTGGCTCCTCACTGCCCTTGTCACCTCCTTCGATTCTGTCAAGTACTCCTCCCTGTCCTCCCCCTTCCCTGTTTTCTTGTACTTCCTAAAGGCAGCTCTTTTCCTCCTTACCTTTTCCATGACCTCCTTGCTCAACCAGATCGGTTTCTTAGCCCTAGCCTTTTTGCTCTGGGCTTTGCAGCAGGTTTTAGTTGCCTCCACTAACCCCAGCTTTATGAGCTCCCACCTCTGGTTAGTGTCCATACTAGATTGAATTCTGGCCAGATTTTCTATAAAATAATGAAGAATAATCCTATGGAGTCAAATATAAAGGGGTATAAAGATACTGTCAAAAAGTGTAAGAAGGAAATGTGAATACATAAAAAGAAACTAGAGGAAAAGTTAGCGAATGATAAGGCAAACCCAAAGTTTTTCCATAGATCTATAAATTCACTGAGTAAATCATCACCTGTCCTGGATCTACTTAAATGTGAGGGTAAGGACGTCTACATGAATACTGAAATGACTGAGATATTTAATAAGTACTTTAGCAGTGTATTTCAGAAACCTGTCAGAGCCCAGTGTACTGAAGGAATCAAGCAGGTAAACTGGAGTTATGAGCCTTTTTGTCAGTCTGAGATACTAAACAAGCTACTTAAACTGGACGTGACAAAATCACAGGGACCAGATAATATGGGACCGAAGATACTGAAAGAAATTGCTACTGTAATAGCAGCCCCATTAACATACATCTTTAATAAATCTCTGGATTGCTGTGAAGTGCCAATGGACTAGAGAAGGGCACAGGTCATACCTATATAAAAGAAAGGGCTAAAAAGTAATCCTATGAACTATAGACCTATAAGTTTAATAAGTATTGTAGGTTTAATCATGGAAAGTTGCATCAAAGATAGACTCAATAGTATGAGTAGGAATCTGTCAACTGATGATAGACATCAACATGGTTTCACTTGTGAGAGATCATATGTATGTACTGTAATCTTTTAAGCTTTTTTGAAAAGGATAGTTCACACTTAGGGGATTACCAACAGATGTCATTTTTCTAGATTTTGAAAAAGCATTTGATAGGGTCCCACATTCTGAGTTAATAATGAAGTTGTATGATCTCCAAGTAAATAGTAAAATGGTGACTTGGATTTATAGTTGGTTGGGGAACAGGGAAAAGAGGGTTAGAGTAAATGGTTATCTCTCATCCCCCTCAAGGGTGGCGAGTGGAGTTCCTCAAGGGGTCCATTTTGGGCCCAGTACTTTTTAAACTATGTATAGCTGATATAGATAAAGAGCTGCAGTCATGGTATGAGGTGTACGTAGATGACACTAAGTTTGGAGGTAGGGTAGATTCTGTCTCAGGGTGTGAAATTATACAGAGGGACTCAAACAGATTAGTGAAATGGGCAGAAAAATTGGGCATGTCCTTTAATGTTTCCAAGTGCAAGGTCATGCACTTTGGGAGATCAAACCCAGGCTTCAAATATAATGTGCAAGGATGAGTATTGGAGGAAACTAAAGAAGAAAAGGACTTGGGAATTAAGGTCATGAATGATTTCAAGTCTTATGCCCAATGTGCTGAGGTATTAAGGAAATCTAACTATGTCCTAAATGCCATAAACAGACACTTCAGCTCAAAATCTAAAGAGCTACATTTGCCCCTTTATAACACCTACATAAGGCCTTATGTAAATAACTGCTGTCAGTTTTGGGGTGGTCTGGGTAACAGTGATATCTTGAAATTGAAATGCATACAAAGAAAGGCTACTAGGACAATTGCAGGGATGGAGGAACTGTCCTGTCATGAATGACTGATTGAATTAAGGTGAAAAACACTTCATAACATATGGATTAGGGGGGCTTACTATTACTGTACAGAATATTAAAGGACAATAATTTAATGCAGGAAATGGACCTTAATTCAAACCTTTAAACAACTTAAGAGGTCATAATAGGCAATTACAAACTGGTACATTCAAAACTGAAAAATGTAAGCAGTTCTATACCCAGAGAGTGGTTCAATTATGGAACTGTCTACCAGAAGATGTAGTGAAAAGCAGTACCTTTAAAATCTTTAAGAGCAGGTTAGATAAACACTTATCAATAAAGGGGCTGGTAGATTACTATCATTAAAAATGTCAGGGACTTCATCTATGGCCATTGGCTTACTGCTGTCTCTAACATCCAAGTAACATACTTCTGTTCAGTGTTCACAGTGGAAGGGGAAGGGGAGGGACCACAAAAAGGTGCCAGGAGCTTTGATGGGAGGGAAATTAACACTAGTCCATTTTCTGTGGAGAGAGTCCAGGAAACACTCATTAACCTGAGAGTAGACAAGGCTATGGGACCAGGCGGGATATGTCCAAGGGTGCTAAGGGAGCTCAGGGAGGTATTAGCTGAACCTGTGACAGACCTTTTGAGCAGATGATTGGAAACCAGAGAAGGGCAGATGTAGTCCCACTTCACAAAAGTGGTAGCAAGAAGGGGTGGGCAGTCATAGGCCTGTGAGCCTAACATCAGTGGTGGTAAGTTAATTAATTTATTTATTTATTTGAATTTTGGTAACTGGATAAGCCCACTGAGATAAAATGTCCCTTTTTCAGGGGCCACCCAGGGGAGGGTAAAAGGGTAAGTACATAGATGCTATGAAAAACAGGTACAGATACAATGAATAACCACAACAGATAAATGTGCAAAGACACTTTACAACAGTTTGCAGAGCACAGTAAATACACTAAATCTAAAAGGCACATGTACTTTATTATTACTGGGTATTTATCGTTCCCCAAAGGCTAGTATTGAGGTGTTTCAGGTTCTGCAGGATTTTCTGGGTGATTACCTAAATAGATATGAGGTTATGTTAATTGGGGATATGAATGTAGATTGGAAAACTGTAGACGTTAATCATAGTAGTGTTGAGATGTGTAATCTTCTGGGTATGACTCAGTTAATTGCAGAAGTAACTAGAGTGAATATTAAATGACCATCTTCTTCCACAATTTTAGATTTATTATTTACTACTGAACCAGATAGGTATGTTGCTAGTGGTGTCCTTCCAGATTCCTTTTTGGATCATCAGATGATATATGCTATTAGAAATCAAAAAAGAATAAGGAAATCAGTAAAAACTGTTTATTATAGATCATTTAAACACTTTGATTATATAAACTTTATGTTAGAATTGGAGGAGTATAATTGGGGAAGGTTGGATTTGGTTCCTACAGTTGCTGATGCCTGGAGATTATTTCAGGAGGATTTTCTCCCAATCTATAATAGGTATGCCCCATTAAAAATTAGGAAAACAAAGTTTAATAATTTCCCCTTGGTATAATTCCTATTTATTTAAAATTAAGAAACAGCGGGATAAGGCATGGAAGGTGGCTAAGGATACAAAATTGGATAATGACTGGGTGAAATATAAACAAATGCGGAACTATTATAATTGTGATCTTAGGAGGGTTAAAAAAGATTATTGTAATAGGGAATTAAATTCTAATCTGATTCATGACCCAAGGAAATTTTGGCAAGTTTTAAAAAAAGTGAAAGGGGATCAACAAGTGGACTACCCTGAGAAGTTTAAATTAGGTGATACTGAAGTGCCTATGGGCCCACGGGTAGTGGATGGATTCAATGAACTTTTCACAACAGTGGGTAAAAAGGCCTTATTGCAAGATAAGTTTAGTTTTTCTTTCTTAAATTCCCAAATTAAAGTTATAGAGGTTGTCCCTTTAAAGTACAAGGAGTTTGAGTTTGAATTAATATCTCCATTGGAAATACAAAATGCGCTAATCGATATAAATGTTAGGAAGGCTGGTGGGTTGGATGGGATCCCTAATATTTTGTTAAAGTATGCTGCTCCAGTTATTTCGTACCCCTTGGCTAGTATTTTTAATATGTCCCTTATGAGTGGGGAAATTCCTGAAGTGTGGAAAACGGCCAAAATTATTCCTGTTTATAAAAATGGATCTAGGTCTTTGATGGAGAATTATAGGCCTATATCATTATAACCAATAGTAGCCAAGGTGTTTGAAAGATTGATAGCTAAACAATTACAGACCTAATTGGAAAAAGGTAAGTTGATTAATAAGTTTCAATCTGGTTTCAGGCCCATGCATGGTACAACTTCTGCTTTGTTGAAGGTTACTGGGGATATTGTCGATTGCTCTGGACAGGGGATATGGGTGGGAGCAATTTTGTAGATCTATCCAGGGCATTTGATACCCTGGACCACGACATCCTCCTGTCCAGACTACCTGCTTTGGGTTTTTGACAAGGGTGATTGGGTGGTTGGAGGCTTATTTAAGATGTAGGAAACAAATGGTTTCAATAAATGGATGGGACTCTGCTTTTAGCAAGATAATATCTGGGGTACCCCAAGGATCCATTTCGGGCCCAATATTATTTAACTTGTATATGAATAATTTTGTTCTAACTAATCCCGATGTACAGTGTCATCTGTACACAGATGACACTATTATTTATGTGGAAGGGTTATTACTGACTCAGATAGAATCTACTCTTCAGAAAGCATTTGATGAGCTTCAGTTATTCTATAGGGAATCTGATCTTGTTCTTAATTCAAAGAAATCCCAGGTAATATTGTTCTCTAGGGAAAATACGGAGATTTATTCTAACTTGAATGTGAGTATAGTGACTGTGGATAATACTGTTCTTGAACAAGTTCAATGTTATAAATACTTAGGGATGTATATGATAGATCATTGAGTTGGGGTTCCCATATAGAATATACAATTAAAAAAGTTAATAGTCGCCTGGGTGCACTTTATAGAATTAGGAATTGTTTGGATGTTAATGTAAGGAAACAGGTAGCTATTGCTACATTGATTCCTTTATTAGACTTTGGGGATATTATTTATATAGGGGCTTCTTCAACTCAGCTGGCTAGAATAGATGTTCCCATTAATAAGATAACCAGATTTATTTTGGGATGTCCCTAAGAGAACTCATAGAAGAGAGTTATATCAATCTCTGAATTGGATGAGTCCTAATGACAGAAGGATATTTCATGTTTTGATATATATGGTTAACTTAGTTAGGGGTAGGGTACCAGAATATATTATTGATGAATTTCAGATTAGGACAATTAGGGGAGGGTTACGCTCTGCGGAGGGTATGCAATATGTTTTACCCAGAAGAAGGACGGAATTGGGTAGAGAACATTTTTTCTACCTGGGTCCTAATCTATGGAAATTCACTTCCAACTTACCTGAGGCCAAATAGTTCTAGCCCTAACCTTGGTGAAATAAAAAGTTGGTTTAAATTTGAAGCCGATAAAAGGCTAAATGATGAGTAATTATGTATGTTTTGCCTTAAAATAGGATACATAACTGCACTTTATGAATGTCCACTTTGTTGTTAATGTTGTTTTGGATGTGAGTATTATTGTAAATAATTTTATGTTATTGTTGTTGTTTTTTCTGTGTGTTTTTTTTTTTGATTATGTTATTATGTATGTATGTATGTATGTATTGGGGACCTCACTGGAAATGAGCTTGTCTCAGTTGAGCCTCCTATTCTTTTGCTTGTCAATTGAATAAAAATTTTACTACTACTACTACTACTACTACTACTACAGTATTTGCAAATGAAACAGTATATACAGGCACTGAAGTGATAATTTACAACATATACAAGATGCAAGGGCATAATTAACAGCAAGTTCAGTGAATTTTACAGATAATACAGCAGATACAGGTAGAGTGACAGTATTGTCAATTGACTGGATCAGAAAAGTAACACAGTGTAGCAAGGGTAACTCAGTAACAAATCACAGCACAGCAGGTGTGATGCTTCTGGGCAAAGCATGGCAAGAAGCAGGAAGGGAGGGGGTAGATGTGGAGAGAGTGAGCTAGATGCTATGGGCGAGATAACCTAGGCACAGGTGCAGGGCTGGGGGAAGACAATATGGGAGTGAAGAGAACTCTTAAAGGAGTAGATATAAGGGCAGGTCAGAACAGCAACAGAAAGAGATTTACAGAGAGAGAGAGAGAGAGCTCGGAAAAGGCGAAGGCATGTCGACCCACTGCAAGACAGATTTTTTGACAGAGAGAAGAGGTAGGTCAGATGACCTTAAGGACCTCGTTATGGTTTTTCATTGGACAATGTCCATAAGGCAAGGAGGGGTGAATGTATGCACTAGCTTGTATGTCAGACAAAGGGTAGGGTATTGTAGTCTAGCCTGGTCCTAGTTAATGGAAACACTATTAAAGGAAAGGATTGTGGAATATCTGGTATTCAACAGATTACAGGACCCATGGCAGAATGGTTCCACAGAGGGAAGGTCATGCCAAATAAATCTGACTGATTTCTTTGACTGGGTGACCAAGGAGCTGGATCAGAGAGCAGCGGTGGATATGACCTACCTGGATTTCAGCAAGGCTTTCAACACCATTCCACACCACATAGAGACTGGTAAGCAAGTTGGGAAACTGGGGGGGGGGAGGGTAATAAGGTGGTAACCTGTAAGAAACTGGTTAGTGGATAGGACACAGAGGTTAGTGGTAGATGAAGTGTGCTCTGAGGAAGGAAATGTAACCAACAGGGTACCTCGGTGATCAGTGCTGGGACCGGTCCTCTTCAATGTCTTTATAAGTGACACAGTGGGGGAACTGGAAGGGAAGGTCTACCTCTTTGCAGATGACACCAAGATATGCAACAGAGTGAACACATGGGGGGGGCAGTAAAAATGGGCAGGGATCTGAAAGGTCTGGAAGAATGATCAAGGGTATAGTAACATAGTAACATAGTATCTGATGGCAAGGCCCATCCAATTTGCCCACATTTTCTGCCTACATCAACATGCACTGACCTACTTGGTCAGTGCATTTGCCTCTGTTTCCTACATCTAGGGTTCCCTTATGCCTATCCCATACATGTTTGAATCCCGCCACCTCCTGGGGCAGGCTGTTCCATGCATCCACCCCCATATTTTTGCTGCCTGTCTCCCTTATATTTCTGCTTTTGCCTTCCTGTTCCCTCTAACCAACCCTGTTTTTTTTTCTGTCTCTTTTCCTCTGTCATACCCCTTATTTTGAGTTCAGGTAGATCTGTCTCCAATGTTTTCTCCCGATCCTTCCTGCTGTCTTCTCTGTCCTGTGGGAGTGGGCTGTTTAATTCTCTCTGCTCCCAACCCCCCCCCAGCTAGTTTAAATGCTTGCTAAGGAAGCATTTAGACCTCTCATTGAGGACTGCCATGCCCTCCTCAGATGGATGCCTTCTTCTTCCTCCTACCCTCTCCACAATACTTTCCATTTTCTCTTTTTTCCTTCTAGAAAATCTATTGTTGGCCAATCTGCTTTTTCTTACCGCTTTCCAAACCTTTGGTCCTCCCTTCCCCTTCCTATTCATTCTGTCTCTTCTCCTTCCTTCCTAAAGTTACTTCTTTCTGAGATTTGTCATCCTACCTGCAACTGCTTGTGACCGTTCCTCTTTTTCCTCCATTCTCTAGTCTTGCCCTCTTCTTACTGTTCTGCTATTTTCCCTTTCTGTATGTATATTAGAGTGTGTGTTATTTTCTAGATGCCTTCATTTACTATTCTGCCTATAATATTTGTGATTCTGCTTATAAAGCTATATTACTGTATTTTACCTTGTTATTTTTTTTATTGTTAGCGATCCCCTGCTCCCCAGGACACATCTGGAAATGAGCTGTTTTCAGCTTAGTATGTACTTCCTGGTTAAACTTTTAAATCATTCAATCGATAAATAAATTATAATCTTTGGTACCAGTCAGAAACTGACTAGGCTGTCACCTCTCCCTGCTTTCTCCACGCTTAATGGCACCCCTCTTGAGACTGTCCCCGGTTTCAAGTATCCTGAAGTCTGGTTTGACTGTAAGCTTGATTTCTCTGTCCACATTGACGTCATTCATGCCAAACTGTGCCCAAAACTTGTACAGTAACAAGGACTACCTCTCCCTCTAGATCAGCTGAGAGTTTGTAACCAAAATGGGCCTCCTGAACTTTGATTATGCTGTTGTGGTCTATGGTACTGCCCCCTCCTCCTCCCTTGCAAAACTGGATACCCTCTGTAATGCCTTCTGCTGTTTTGCCACTAACTCTCACCTTCACGCTCATCACTGTTCCCTTTATTCCTTCCTCTCCATCCTCCCTCATCCCTCCTCCCTCCTCCCTCCTCCCTCTCCCTTCACATGGCCAATCCCACTGAGCCACCTTCATCACTAAATATTGACTTGGATCTTTTCCATCGTATCTATCCTCCCTCATGTCCCCTGTTCCCTCCTCTTCCTACTTTCTCCACTCCAGGAATTCCCCCACCTTCTCCATTCTCCATCCTCACTCATCTGCTGGTCAAGCTACTTTCTCCTACCGCCTCTCCCTCTGGAATCAGCTACCCCCCCCCCGCCTTTCCCCTTCAATATCTGCCTTTAGATATCAACTAAGATAACGACTTGCATCCTTCTGTCCCTGTAAATATCCTTCCCGATCACATATCCTCTTCCCTGACCATCTCCTGTCAGCCCCCTATTCGTTTGAGGCTATTTAGCATAGTCCCCACCCCAATATTCACTGCTCACTTTGCTTCACCGATGTCTAGACACCATATCATCTTTGCTGCTATTTTATGTTTCCATTCCCTTTACTGCTACCATTGTATTTTTATGCCTATATCCATATTTTTGACATATAATTTATATCCAGGTTTTGCTATGTAAGTTGTTCCTCTTTATTTCCCTTCCCCTAGATTGCACCTGGAAATGAGCCTAGGTTCAGTGTGTCTTTCCCAGTTACCAACTTTTAAATAAATAAATAACTAAATATCATGTCACTAGAACCTCTCAATGGTAGTATACCCTCTCAATACATAGTCCCCTATCTATTATGTTTTTATAGTACATGGCTAGCAAGTTTTTTCAGTGGTTTCTAGAAGCTGATCTTAAAAAAAACATTAAGAACAAATTTCAGAGGATGTGAAGAACAACTCAAAATGTTCAGCAGGAACTCAGCTGTACTAATCAACATTCCATGGTCTGAAACACTGTGATTATTCGAAACAGTGTGGTAATTAGAGTTTCAGTTTCAACTTCCATTTCTTGTTGGACTGACCTCGCAGCACTGATCTACAGAAGTTAAGTAAAGTGCTTAAAAACATGCTATACAACATATTATCAAACATGAAAAAGAACTGTGAAAACATCACTAGTTCACACATCCAGAAACATAGAAACATAGACAATGATGGTAGAAAAAGACCACTGGTCCATCTAATCTGCCCATAATCCCTAACAAACCTGGAAACTATTTTCCATATAGGGTTCTAACCCACACTATCCACCTCAATGCTTCCTGCCCTACTGCTATCACCACGAGCAACCACTAAGCCCTTCACCCTGTCCCAGCCATGTTTGAAACCATTGATAATTTTGGCACCCACCACATCAGTGGGCAGATTGCACCACCACCCTTTCTGTAAAATAAAACGTTCTCACTTCCCTCCTGCATCTCCCCCCTGTCAGTTTCCACTCGGGTCCTTGTGTTCTTGATCTGCTACTTATGCTAAATAGTTCCTTGCAGTTTTCCTTGTTCATTCCTTTCTGGAACTTAAAGGTCTTTATCATACAGTATCTCTCCTCTATCTTCTGAGCTCCATGGTATACATGTTCAGTGCCTTGAGCTGATCCTCTTAAGATCTGCCCTGCTGACCCTGAATTATTTTGGTCACCCTATGTTGCACTGTCTCAATACCCCCTTCCTATACACCCCAGCCTCCTGTTTGCCTTACTATAGGCCTTCTTACACTGGTTTACACTAGTTTGATTGTCTTAGGGAGTCACTGATGATAACTCCTAGGTCTTTTTCATCAGCGATCATGCCCAGCTTTACCTAACCATCCAGTACTCTGTCCTGTGGTTCTTGTTTCCTATGTGCATCATCTTGCACTTTTTGGCACTGCATTTCAATTGCCAAACAGTTGATCACTTCTTTAGCTTTTGCAAGTCTCTCTGCATCTCTCTAACCCCTTCTTGATGTGTACCCTGCCACAGAGCTTAGTATAATCTGCAAAGAGACACATCTTGCCCTGGATTCCTTCTCCCATGTCACTAATGAACACATTAAACATGACTGGAACCAGGACTGATCTTTGCGGCACCCCACTAATGATCTCCCTCTCCTCTGATTTGACTCTGTTAACCACAACTCTCTTCTGTCTCCCTACCAACCAGTTTCTCACTCATCTAACTGTGTTCTTCACTGTTTCAGATCCTCTAGCTTCTTTAGCAACCTTCTGTAGGGCACTGAGTTGAGAACCATGCTGAAACTGAAGTAGAGTAAGTTCACAGCATGGCCCTTATCCATCACCCTTGTTATCCGGTCAAGGAATGCTATCAGGTTGGTCTGACATGCCCTTCCTGCCACAGACCTAGGCTGTGTGCTATTCTGGAGTCCATTGCTCTCCAGGTTATTCATGAGATCCTCTTTGACTATTGTCTCCACCAGTTTACCCACAGTAGAGGTAAGACTGACAGGTCTAGAGTTACCCAGTTGCTGTGTGTGTGTCCCCCCTCCCCCATAGAGCAGGACATCTGCTACCCTCCAGTCCATTGAAACTACCACTGTCTGAATTGATCTAATAAATAGCTCCACCAGGGGTTCAAGTAGTTTTGTTGCCAATTCCTTGAGCACCCTCAGATGCATCTTATGTAGCCTGGGGCTCTATCTATCTTTAGAACTGTAAGCCCTTTCCAAACCCTTTCACTAGTAAATACTTGCTGCCTCATCTCAGGTATTCCTCTTATAGCTGCCATAATGCCACTCTCTGGTAGAGGCCCTCTGTTTTCCCTTGTAAACACATAGGAAAAGTAGTCATTAAGAATGGCTTCTTTCTGCCCGTCCTCCTCAATTACCTCACTTCTGTCCATTAGCCTAACAATTCCTCTTCCTCCTTCTTTCTTTTTTCCCCGACTATATCTAAATAACTGTTTCTCCCCACCCTTTGACCCCTCCACAATAAGCAGATATGTGTCTGCCTTTGCTTCTCTGACTGTCCTTTTAGTTTCCCTTGTTCTCACTTGGAACTCTCCCCATTCGCCTTTCCCTTTTTTTTTCTTGTACCTGATGAAAGCCTTCTTTTTGGCTCTCACTGCTTCCCTGAACTTTACAGAGAACCATAGTGATCCTTTGTACCTTTCTCTTTTGATTATCGTTCTCATGCAAGACGTTGTTGCCTCGAGAATGGCCCCATTGATTGTCCCCAGTCTATCCTCCACATCACTGATGCTGTCCACTTCAACTATCTTGTCCTAGACTAATAGAGCTGAAGTCTGCCCTTCTGAAATATAGGAATTCAGCCTTTGATGAGGGCTTACTTGTCCCAATAGCCAGGTTGAGCCACATAGCTTTATGGTCACTGGACCCTAGTAGCTCCCCTACCGTCACTCCTCCTACAGACTTCCCAGATGGTGAGTACCACATTGAGAATGACAGCCTTCCTAATGTGTTCCTTAACTAGTTGCACCAGCAAGCAGTCCTATAATGTGTCCAGCAGGACCTGACTTCTGGAGCTCCTAGTTGCTGAAATGACCAAATCAATATCTGGCAGGTTTAGATCTCCCACTTTCACCACCTCCCCTTTGCCACTCCCCTTATCCAGTTCTGCCACTAGCCCTTTATTTCTCTCTTCCCCCGTCATGGAGGTCTATAGATCACCCTCATTCATAGTTTCTTGCCTGAGGATGCCGTGACCTGAGCCTACAGCGATTCTGTTTCTCCATTACTTCCCCAGATGTTTCCATCCTCCACTGCTTCTATGCTCTCACTGAAGTATAGGTTTATGCCTCCTCCTTTACCTTTTCCTCTATCCTGTATAAACACGGTGTAACCTGGAACTGTCAGGCACCAATCATTATTCTATGTGGCCTGGGTTTCTGTGATGGCTACTAGATCCATCTCAGTGTCTGTCCCCACTGCCTGGAGCTCAATAGTTTTATTTCCCAGACTCCTGACATTAAGGCAGGCCCTTTACATTTTTCTCCTGATCTCATGTTGCTTTATCCTATGTCTTCTCCCTTATTGTTCCCTAGTCTCCTTAATTTTTTTATTTTTCATGCTGAATGCAGGCTCATTTTCCTCTACTCCTAACCTAATTTGAACTTCAACCTTTCTGTTACCTACCTTGCCGCTACTAGTTCCCTGTCCAGGAGGAGCCCTAGCTAGGTTCCCTATTTGTTGTCCCTTCTCAGGGGTTCTCCTAGCCTCCATTTCCACCTCAGGTAGTTTAACTGTCCAATGTAAATGTCAAACTTCTGCCCCAGAGCACTGACCCCCTTTCTCATCAGTTGAAGACAATCATCCTTGAAGAGCCTCCTATTCTCAGAAGCCTCCAGTCCCCTAGAAAATTGTATTCTTTTTCCTGACACATCCCTTCAACCACCCATTAAACTGCTTAGCCTCATCCTTCCTTACTGTACTGTATCCATTTTCCCTTTTCCCCGCACGGAGGACCTTGGAAAAAGCTAAGGAAGTTGAGTGCACCTTCAATCTGTCCCCTAGCCTCTTAAATTTCCTCTTCACTGCCTCCACAGGCTGGCTCACCAGATTGTTGGTACCCAAGTGTACCAGTACCCCAGCTCCCCCTACACTACTCCGCCATCCTCCCTATGCTGTCTATATCCCTGATGATGGGTGCACCTGGGAGGCATCTGACCATTTAACTCCCCTTTCCTGCCCACCCACCATCCTTTCTATTCTCCTAATCATTGAGTCCCCAGTCACCAAGGCTCTCCTTGCTCAGTTCCTCCTGTTCACCTCTTTAGGTGCCACTAAGTCATCCTGCCCATTACCCCCAACAGACTTAAAGTCCCTCCTTACAGAAACAGATACTTGGGCCTCCTCCAGGGGTGCAAAGTGATTTGCTGTCTAGTGTGAGATTGGTTGAGCCTCTTGTGGCTGCCCCTGCCACCCTTTCCCTTGCCCTTCCCCACCCCCCCTCCAGCCCTCTGCGAGTGGGGATGTGGGGGGTGGACCCCAGAAGTACTGATGCCACAGATGAGATAGATCATCACTTGCTGCTACCATCTGAGTGTGGAACTCCACAAAGGTCCTGCAGCTTGGACAATGCCCCCTCATCCAGAGTGCAACCCTGGAGAACAACACCCCACAATCCCCACAACAGATTACCTTCTCACTGTGTCTCATCTCCATACTGATCCTATGATACATAAAGGCTTACCTTATATAATGAGTTCTGTTATATTTGGAGTACTTCCTACAGCTCCCTTCTGTTATATTTGGAGTACTTTTTACAACTCCCTTACTTAAACCCTTAACCCTTGATTAATTACAATTATATACTTGTATTCGTATAATACACATACTGTAAATATAAAAATGCAAAAATACATACATTTCTGTTTCACTTGTATTATCCAGAAATATTTACTGGTGACACGGAGTCAATCTCTGTTTCAAAAGCCTTAATAATCGGTAGAATCTGTTATTACAGCATTTTGAAAAATTCTCTGTCACTCATGAACGTTGAGCTACCTTATTGGCTCTTATTCCATGTGTAGGTGGGTTGAAGAGTTCCACAAACATGGTGGCTCCATTTTTCATGTTAGCATAGACTGCACTGATCATTTTCCTCTAAGTGTCCTAGGAGGTAAATTATGAAACTTTTTCAATATTTATCTGGTTGATCCTGCTGTTCATATCCTTTGTGGGGGACTTCGGGAGTCAGTGACTATAATCAGGAACAGACCATGGCGGACTCCTGAGGCTGACTAGTCCCACTCCTTATGAGTCCACAGTGTAAGTTAAAAAAAAGAAGAAAGAAAATCCATGTACTGGAGAGTAAGAGAGTGTGTGTGTGTGTGTGTGTGTGTGTGTGTGTGTGTGTGTGTGTGTGTGAGACAGAACTGCTCCAGTACCTTTGGCATTCACTCCCTTGTACCAGTAATTATGAAAAATAATGTCTGTGCAAGGTGTGTGTCATATGCTTATATAAAATGGGCCCATAGGCAACTTTTAAAAAACAAACACTATAAAAGTTTTCAAAGCCACAAAAAAATATAACAAAATGTTGCTAGATAATGTAGATGTTTTTCACCTGTAAGTCATCTGTCTTTCTTCACATTTAATACATTGTGTAATTGTTTACCATGGAATAGAAGAATTTAAAGCTCTTTATTATTGCAGTAGTAGAATTCTCTCCCCCCCACACACACATGGTACCAGGTTAATATAGCGATCAAATAATGTTGCAAGCAAAACTGCAATTCAAATGAAGAGTGGGACCAATATCAGGATCACGAGGTTTATTTGGATCATCAGCTCATGATTTTACCATATCAGTTTGAGCCTATTCTAACAGATACCAGCGAGGAATCTAGTGATGTGTCTGAAGAAGGTGTGGAGCCTGACAACTCCGATGTAAACCATCAAAGACTTCAAAATGTACAATGGTAGGTTGCTGACATGCAGTATAACAGGAGCCATGTAATGCCTAATTTTTTTTCTGTTTCTTTACACAGCTCCCTCCCGTAATGTTTGCTATGTTATTATATGAATAATATACATGCCAAATGTAAATGTGAAAAAAAGCACAGTCCTTGCAATTATGAACATACATATGAACATACGAAGAAGCCAGCAGAAGAAGGCCATTTGGTCTATCAAGTCTGCTCATATTGCAGGGTCCATAGCATGAGTTAATGTCCACGATCTCCCTTCCCACTCCTCCCTAGTCTTGATCCTTAACCCTATCCTCCCCAGTGCCTGTCCCAGCTTTTTTTTAAGTTGCCCACTGTCTTCAATGAGATTACTTCTTCTGGCAGTGCATTCCAAGTGTCCACCACCCTCTCTGTGAAGAAGTGCTTCCTGACCATCCTCCTAAACCTCCCACCTTCTAGCTTAAGACTGTGCCCCCTCGTGTTAGGGTTACCACTCAGCTTAAAGACACTCTCCTTATCAACCTTATGTATCCCTTTCAAGTACTTGAAGATCCCAATCATGTCACCTCTCTCTCTCTCTCCCTGTCTTCCAAGGAATACATGTTCAGTGCCCTCAGCCTCTCCACGTATGCCTTACCCTGCTAACCAGCTATCATCTTTGTAGCCCTCCTCTGGACCTTCTCCAGCAGGTTAATGTCATTTTTGAGGAGTGGGCACCAGTACTGAACTCCATACTCTAGATGCGGCCTTACCAGGGACCTGTACAAGGGCAGTATAACCTCCTCTCTCCTACTATTGATCCCCCTAGATATGCATCCCAGCATCTTGTTTACCTTTGCTGCTGCTTTCCTGCACTGAATGGAGTGCTTCACGCATTATTCGGTCACTATGTTAACCTGGTACCATGTGTGTGTGTTGGGGTGGGGGGGAGTCTACTACTGGAATAATGAAGAGGTTTGAATTCTTCTATTCCATGGTAAACAATCACACAATGTATTGAATGTGAAGAAAGACAGATGACTTGCAGGTGAAAAACATCTGTGGAGGGACTATTTTGCATTATTTAGCAACATTTTGTTATATCTTTTGCCAACAGATACCAGCGAAGGATCTAGTGATGTGTCTGAAAAAGGTGTGGAGCCTGACAACTCTATAATATTGCATCTCCTTGCTTTCCTCAAGTTGTTGACATGACCATTCATTCTATGATCAACATTTGAAAACCATTACACCATGCAGACAATGTACCCAATAGCACTGACCTCCTTACCTCCTCACCCTCATCTTGCCATCCAGGAAATATCATTAGCCAAAATTGGGTCATGGCAGGGTGACAGATGGCTTAGTAATTTGGTGATTGGTCCCATTGTGCAGCTGCTTGTGCCTCTCTTCTGACTTGGCCAGGTATGTGAATGAAGGCTAACATAATTTTATTTATTTATTTCAATATAGGATTACAATACCTTTGAGCCGAGGCTCTTTTACAAAGATTCCACTTCAGCATGTGCAACAGTTATCATTTTTAGTTACAAACATATAGTCATTGACTTACAGACATGTAATAACCAGTACAAAGACTTGAGCTATAAGCAAGACAAGGGAATGAGGGTGGGTGGGTGGGGGAAGTGAGGGTAGGAGATCGAGGGGTAGGAGGTGCAGGGGTAAGGGGGAGTACCGGAGGTGGTTGGGGCAGGGGCAGGAGTGGAGATACTGGGGGAGGTGGGTGAGGGCAGAAGACAATGCAGCCAGGGGGCCTTGTCGAGGGAATATGACAGGTAAGGTGCTAGGGGTGCAAAGACTGATTGTAAGTGCTGGGTGCTGGGACATGTGCAGCTGGAACGGTGGAAATGTTAAGATGGGCAATAGCAGGATACAAGCAGTGAAAGGCGCAGCTTGGACTTGAAGAGGCCGAGTGTTGGAGCAGTCGCTATGTCACTGCCAAGAGAGTTGAGCCAGTTGGATGCCCGATAGGTGAATGATCTTTGTCCTTGGGTTGTGCGACATTGTGGGATATGTAGTAGATGGGAATTGGATCTCCTTGTAGTGACGTTCCTATGTCTAGGCTTAAGGAGGGGCACAGACACCAGGTGGGGCAAGCCCCATTATAATTTTCTTGGCCGTGATGCAAGTTTGGTATTTTATGAGTTTGTCCAGTTGAAGCCATCCAGATTGGGAATAAAGGTCACATGTGTGGGTACAGCGATATGAGCCAGTGATGAGACGACAGGCCTTATTCAGGGAGGTCACGATACGTTTGAGAGCAGTGGTAGTTGCAGACCCATATATGATAAGACCATAGTCTATGATGCTGACGATGCAGCTTTGGATGGCCACTGACAGTGCTTCAGGGGTTAGGTGTTTCCTGTGCCAGAATAATATGCCTAACCTTCGCATTGGCAGACTTTGCATCATCATATAGTAACACCATCAACCAATTAGATGTTATTGTAGTTGCTGATGTCAGCATTCATTCACATATCTGTCCAACTCAGAAGATGAGATCAAGTAGCTCCACCCTGGATCTAAACACTAAATCACTAAGTCATCTCTTACTCAGCGATGACCTAACTTAGTCTGTTGTAATTACTTTGGTGCCAAGTGTGTGTGTGTGTGTGTGTGGGGGGGGGGTAAGGTGCTATCGTGTGTCTTGGACTGGATGTGAGGGTGATAATTTTTTATGATTTGTCATGATACCAGCTCAGGGGGATGCAGGGTGAAGAAGCAGATGTGGTACTTAAGGGCATTGTGTTTTTTGTTAAATTGGAGGCCATCCTCTTCTCTCATTCTGCAAAAAAAAACTTCTTATGGGTATGAGTTTGGCTGCTATGTGTTTGTGGGATGCGTGAGAGTGGAGGATAATGTGCATTTTAAAGTAAGGGCAAAGTGTTCAATATGGGCAGAGTTTCCATTCCACTAAGTCTTGGGAGGTAGAGAGAGTAACTAGAAGTGCAAGAGTAAATGGTTGTGACTGAACTGCCAAATTAATATATGTTTCTGTTTGTTAAATTGGATTTAGTGTCCACAAATTTGCAAGGCTACTCCCACTTCCCAGTCTTATCCCCCCAACCTTCACAATACCAGCAATAGACACAACATCCATCTTCCCTGTCTCTTGCAGTCTAATAATGTGTATAATTGAGGCTGGGTCTTGTGACAGGGGAATACAGGGAATGATTTAATCCCCCCCATAAAAAAAAAGAGAAAAAAAGAGAACAACATTCAGCACATTTGGTTTCAATACCCACCTCGCCAAGATGGTGACACTTCCATACAATCCCCTATCAACACTTGACCACCCCATTCAATGCAGCACAAGAAACCCAGTCACACCCTTCACCCCCAGTGGAACCCAAAAAATTAAAATAGACCATGCCTGGCCATGGTTGGGTTGAGAACTGTATTCGTGATTGACTGACTGGTCTACTGGATGAGCTGATTGCTCAGTCTTCTGACTAAGACAGGTATGGGAATCAATCCTGACATCATCCAACAGTTCCTGCCGATTGCTCAATGGTGTTACTATATGATGATGTCAGCATTCATTCACATACCTCTCTTAGTCAGAAGATAGGCACTAATAGTTGAACCAGGGGACCAATCAGCCAATCACTGAGTCATCTCTCATCCAGCCATGGACTGCCAATTGTATTGTAATTAGTTGGATGCCAAGGGAAGAGATAAGGATGTGGGTGTTATTTGGTGTCTTGGGCTGCTGGAGGGAGGGCAATATTGGTTGACTTGCCTATGAAACAAAATGGTGAATACAGAGAGGTGACAGAGAAGCCTCATAGCACATTCTAGCCCCATCCCATATTATCCAGTGTGTGCTTGAAAAATGCTGTTTCTGCTCATGATTATTCCCTCCCAATGCACACACAAAATTAGGGCTGGATGTAGTGTTCCATCCAAAATCCAGACCCCCAGATCAAACCCTGAATCCACAGACCCAGATAAATACAGGCTTCACTGCAGAAGTCCGGTTCCGGGCTCGTGGAAAGCAGGGCATTTTTTCTGCATGCCTAAGTTGCATGCAGTTGTAGCTAAAAGTGCCAGATGGAACAAAGAGTGAGGAAAGGAGGGTGAAGCCGAGCCCAGGAGCTGGAGGACCACAGTCACAGTTGTGCGGTGGGGAGATCTGAGCACAGGCTGCAGCTTCTGTAGTCAGTCAGTCGGTCAGCTGTGTCATTGGTCAGTTCTCAGAATGTGGAACTAGGCAGTTGAGACATGACAATTAAAAAGCAGCTGTGTGGTAAAGTACTGGTATTCTTTTATGTACTTGTTTAAAGTGTATTCGTGGTTTGACTGTGGCCATCTGTGTACAGGCCCATGGCAAGGACATGCTGGCAAAATAAATGTTGACTTGTGCCATCCAGAGGAGAAAGAGAGAGAGATTAGACTACTGGGGGCCAAAGAGTAATGTTATCATCCAAGAAATCACAAATAAAGTGTATGCTTGGTTTTATTGTGGCTGTTTGTGTACAGTCCCAAGGAATGGGCATGCTGGCAAAATAAATGTTGACTTGTGCCATCCAGAAGAGAAGACAGAGTGAGACAGAGACTAGACTACTGGGAGACCAAAAACAAATGTTATAGTCACAGAAATCACAACTAAAGTGTATTTTTGGTTTCACTGTGGCTGTCTTTGTATAGGCCCAGGGTATGGGCATACTGGCAAAATAAATGTTGACTTGTGCCATCCAGACAAGGAGACAGAGCAAGAGAGAGACTAGACTACTTGGGGGCCAAAGAGAAATGTTATAGTCACAGAAATCAAAAAAATAAAGTGTATTTTTGGTTTCACTGTGGCTGACTGTGTACAAGCTCAGGGCATGGCCATGCTGGCAAAATAAATGTTGACTTGTGCTTTCCAGAAGAGGATAGACAGAAAGAGAGAGAAAGAGAGACTAGACTACTGGGGGCCAAAGAGAAATTTTACAGTCATAGAAATCACAAATAAAGAAATTAAACTTAGTCTCAGTGTGGCTGTGTAGTGTGTGTACACTGTAGTATACAGGGCAGGCAGACAAACTATTGCTTGCCTCTGTCTGTCTCTCTCTCTCTCTCTCTCTCTCTCTCTCTCTCTCTCTCCTGGCACACTCAACATCATGGGCTTGAGTTGGATATGCCACCAGTACAGCCCAGACATGAAGCAGCTAGTAGTTATTGCTTTTATTTAAGTTTTACTGTACTTTTTATTTATTTTATTAATTAGAAAATTTGGGATTACCACCCTTTGAGTCAAGGACTCATTTCCAACGGCTCCATGTCCACAAGAAAGAAATAAACTTGAATAACAATAGAAACAGATTATATGCATTACATGACAGTGGAACATGCATTAAATTGTTTCCTTTGGGCCTCTGTGTTAAATATGACCTACTTTGCCAATTTTATGCATTGTTTTCACATTTTTTCAAATATTTATCAATAAATCAGAACTAATCAGAATAAATCAGAACTTCACAGTGTTCTGGTTCTTATTTAATAAGGGTCAGAACTTCACCGAGTTCTCCCAGCCCTACATAATATGCACCCACTAGCAGTAACCTCCATTGTCCTTCTCCCATGAAAATTATATAATTAACAGATATGTGATTGCTGCATATGGAACTTAAAATTATACATGTCAATTTTAAATAAAATAAAAAACACCCTCCTGTGATTATACTGCATCTACATGTTTTCCCCCAAATTGCTGTCACTCCATTCCATGGTGAACATTTGAAAACCCATACACCCACTGGCCGATACACACAATAGCACCCACCACCTCCTTTCCCACCATTTTTGTCTTGTCACCCAAGTCCTGTCATGGCATGGTGACAGATGGCTGTGACTGGACTTGGCCTATTGATATTACTTAGCTGACAAGATGATGGTAGAGGGGAAGGAGGTGGGTGCTGTTGAGTGTATTGATCAGCAAATATAGAAACATAGAATTTGATGACAGATAAGGACCGCTTGGTCCACCTAGTCTGACCATTTTCTACCTGATGGATAAGCTGCAGATCATAGTTAACCAACAGTCTACTTCCTCCTACCCCCTCCACTAGGACTGCCTTATATCTGTCCCATGCATTCTTGAATTCTCCCACTGTTCTTGACTCCACGACTTCCTCAGGAAGGCTATTCCATGCATCCACAACCCTCTCTGTGAAAAATTACATCCACACATTACCTCTGAGCCTTCCCCCCTCTATCTTCAAATTGTGCTCCCTTGTTCTTGCACATCTCTTTTTCTGAAAGATACTACCCTCTTGGACATTATTGATCCCCTTGAGGTACAGTATGTGCCACTTGTAATGGACTAGTTTGACATAAGGCATTCTGTCTGTTACAAGAGGCATCCGTTACATCAATAAAGCTTATCTATGCTAGATACAGTACCTTTTAAAAACAGTGTGGTGCAAGAATGCAGAAGAGAACATTCCCCAAGAGCTCCGGACTTAAACCTGCTCCACTCTCACAGCAAGCACACTAACCGCACCAGAAAAACACCACAGGAATTAGGTTTGGGTTTGCAGATATCTTTTAAAAAACAGCGTGGTGCAAGAATGCATTACAACCAGTAGAGGACATCAGGGAACTATGAGCCAATCTCCTGCGTGGGAGGAAAGAAGAGACCAATTTCCAAGAGTTCCATTCTGACAGCAAGCATGCTCCCCAACCTGAAATGCCACAGTGATTAGGTTTATAATTATCTGTGTCACAGCTGCTGATCAGAAGCCCACAGGTGAGACAGAGAAGTGTTTTAGCTAACCTACTGATGTTGCTTAATTCAGGGCTGCTATAATCACTGTGCAATGGGCAGGAGGTATCATCGTCTCAAACTCTTTTCACTAACAGTTGCTATAACGCCACTCCATTCACACCTTTACTCCTTGCTGTCTCCATCTGAATACACTGATTTACTGATAAATGGCATGTTTCACACTCAACCAAGGTGTCAAAGTAGCTATAATTTAGCCACTTGGCAGCTGCTAAATGCGGAATTTCAGGTCCGCTTAATCGGGTGATTTTATTATAGAGACATATAGTAAATGGATTTTGGCATGGGGAAAATGTCCGTTAGAAGCAGACATCTACTAGCAGCATGTCCGTTACATTTGGTGCATACTGTACTTGAAAGTTTCTATTATGTCCCCCCTCTCCCTTATTTCCTCAAGGGTATACATATTAAGCTCCTTCAGTTTCTCTTTGTATGTCTTCTGGTGCAGACCCTGCACCATTTTGGTTGCCCTCCTCTGGACAGCCTCCACTCTGTCTATGTCTTTGCGGAGATGGGGTCTCCAGCACTGCACACAGTACTCCAGATGGGGTCTCACCAACTGTCTATGCAGAGGGATAACAACTTCCTGTTTTCTACTGTTGATGCCTCTCCTTATGCATCCCAGTCTCCCCCCAGCTTTTCTTATTGCCTTCTCACATTGCTTGCTCACCTTTAGGTCATCTGATATAATTACCCCCAGGTCCCTTTCCATTTTTGTTGTCAGTATCTCAGCCCCCCCATTGTGTACTTATCCCTTGGGTTTTTGTTTCCCAGGTGCATTACCTTGCACTTCTTTGCATTGAATCTAAGTTGCCATACATTTGACCATTCCTCCAACCTTGCCATGTCCCTTCTCATCCTTTCCACTCCATCTTGTGTATCAACCCTGTTGCAGATCTTTGTGTCGCCTGCAAAGAGACATATTTTTCCTTCCAGTTCCTCTGCAATGTCACTTATAAAGACATTAAAAAGGACTGGTCCCAGTCCTGAACCCTGTGGTGCCCCACTAGTAACCCTCCTTTCTTCACTGTGGACTCCGTTTACTACTATCCTTTGCGTCCTGTTGTCCAGCCAATTTTTTATCCAGGCTACTGCCTTGGGACCCACTCCAAGGCTGGCTAACTCGTATATTAATCTTTTGTGTGGGACTGTATCAAATGCCTTGCTAATATCTAGGTAGGCCATGTCCACAGCTCCTCCCTGTTCTACTACTTTGGTCACCCAGTCAAAGAAATCTATTAGATTCACCTGACACGACCTTCCCTCTGTGAATCCATGGTGCCTTGGGTCCTGTGCCCCACTGGCCTCTAAGTACTCAACAATTATTTCCTTCAGAAGTGATTCCATTATTTTCCCTACCACTGAGGTCAAACTAACTGGTCTGTAGTTTCCTGCCTCTGCCCTGCTACCACTTTTGTGAAGAGAAATCACATCTGCCCTGCTCCAGTTCTCAGGTACCATCCCATCCTCCCATGATTTGTTAAAGAGGTAGTCAGTGGTGTCACTAGTTCTACCCTTAGTTCTTTTAGAATTCTTTGGTGAATCCCATCAGGCCCCATTGCTTTGTCCACCTTCAATTTTACTTGTTGTTTCATAACCCTTTCTTCTGTGAATGGACTGGTATCGACCCCCCCCCCCCATATCCAGAGCATTTCTCTTGTTTGGTTTAGGTACCTCCCCCTCCTCTTCCTTTGTGAATACTGAGCAGAAATATTCGTTCAGTATCCCTGCTTTTTCACTGTCACACTCTGCCCACATTCCCTCCCCTTTATTAAGCTTCAGTATCCCTCCCTTGGACTTTCTTCGCTCCCTAATGTACCTATAAAAGGTCTTATCTCCCTTCTTAACATAGTTGGCTATCCTTTCCTCAGTTTGGGCCTTTGTTATTCTAACTGCCTTCACTGCCTCTTTCCACTTTAACTGATAAAGTTCTCTGTCCTGCTCCTTCTGTGTTTCCTTATATTTTCTGAATGCTATCCTTTTCTCCTTAACCTTCCCTGCCACCTCTTTTCAGAACCATAGCATTTTTTTTTCCTACGTTGTGCTCTGTTGATTTGCTTCACACAAAGGCTTGTTGCCTCTTTAATGGCTCTTTTGATTACTCCTCATTGTTCCTCCACCCCTCCTTCTTGCCTGTCAGCTAGTGCTTTTCTGTGGCACTCTCTCATTTTCCCAAAGTCAGCTCTCCTAAAGTCCAATACTCTTGCTTTTGTATGGCTTGACTCTATGGCTGTGTTTATCGTGAACCACACTGTTTGGTGGTCGCTTGTTCCCAGATGGCTACCCACTTCTAAATCCAAGATTTATTTATTTATTTGTTTTTGTTAACCGGGTAGGGCACACTAGACACCAAGCGCCTATTTTCAGGTGCGACCCGGGGAGGGTTACAGTGGTGGAGGCATACAGGAAACAGTTACATACAGTTGGTGGTAAACCTGAGTCAGTTTCATACAATAGAGGCAAACAACGGGATTGACAGAATAAGCAAGCAATAAAGTACATGTAAGGTAATCAAGAAAAAACAATGAACATTACCTGAAAGAAAAAGGAAGCAATGCATCATTAGAGCTTAAGGTTGGGAGACACAGGTACACACAATTGGGGAGTAAGGCTAAGAGAATTTAAAGGTAAAAACAAGATGTATTCGGTACACTTTGTGAGGTTAATGGGTGCTAGGCAGAGAGTGCATTGGATGCGGGAAGAAGGACGGGGTGAGGAAGTGGGTGGGAGGGGAGGCTGTTGGAAGGGAGGAGAGGGGTGGAGGTGGGGAGTGAGGACAGTAAGTGTTGTCAGGTATGAAGGGGTACAGAGCAGAGAGGCCCAGGGTGCTCAAGAGACTTGAGTAGGAGGGGTAGAGCTAGGAGGTACAGGGACAGGCAGAGGAGGGTTTCAGGTAGTGCCAGAGTGAGGTTTTGAAGCGGGAATGAGAGGGGGTGGACCGGGTAAGGATTGGGAATGAGTTCCAGAGTTTAGGGGCAAATGAGGAGAAGGCCCGGTCCCCCATGAGGGAGTGAGTTCTAGGAACGAGCTGATCGAGGGCCTCTCTTGATCTGAGCTGATAGGAGATTCTTTCTCCGTCCTCATTTGAGAGTACCAGGTCTTAGATTGCTCCCTCCCGAGTGGGTTCCAATACTAGCTGTCTGAAGCATGCCCCATGTGGGGCATCAAGAATGACCCTGCTCTTGGATGTGCCTGCAGAAAAGGTGCTCCAGTTAATATCTGGCATATTCAAGACCCACATCAACAATATCTCCCATTTTTCTGCCATTCTAAGGATGCCTTCTATCATTTCCTTGTCCATTCCCTCCCCCTGAGATGGGGGTCTGTATACAACCCCCATGCGGATTGTGGTGCCATTTCCTGTCTCCCAGAGTGCCTCATCTGCTCCCTGCTTACTGTTTAGTTCTGTTGCTTTGATCCCTTCCCTTACATAGACAGCTGCTCCTCCTCCTCTTTTACCCTCCCTGTCCCTCCTGTAGATTGTGTATCCTGGTATGTTGACATCCCAGTCATGGTTTTCTGTGTACCATGTTTCTGTGACTGCCACAATATCCAGGCATCCCTCTTCCATCAAGGCCACTAGTTCAGGGAGCTTCTTACACAGACTGTGGGCATTGGTACTCATCACCCTCCATTTTTTGATGGCCTTACCCCTTTCAGCCCCATCCCTGTCTTTACTGCCTTTGCCTTTTTTTGCATTTACCTCTGTCCTGCTCCTTAATGACTTCTCTACCTTGGTGTTTACCTCGCTAATTACCGTGCTTTGTGGGGGGATGCTGGGAATTCCCTGCTCCTTTTCAGTGCCTCCTCCTTGGCTAGTTTAAATGCTTGCCAATGAAGCATTCAAACCTATCACCTAGGATCTGGGTCTCCCCCCAGACAGATGCAGACCATCGCACCAGTATAGGCCTGCATTCCTCCAAGTGGCTCCCCAGACCCCAGTGAAGCAAAAATCCTGAGCTCCACACCAGTTTTTCAACCATTCATTGAATTCCATGGTGTGGAATACCTTAGCATCACCCTTGCCATGGACAGGCAGCACCTCCAAGAAGGTTACTGCATGTGCTACTTGTCCAAGGTCCCTCCCCAACTCTACAAACTCCTCTTGCACTGCTCTGATCCCATTCCTAGCTAGGTCATTTGTTCCTAGGTGGACAATGACATCCAGCTCCCTCCCTCGTGCAGCAGCTCCCACAATCCTGAGGATTCACTTCCTGTCCCTCCAAGCCATGTCGCCAGGCAGGCACCTTACCTCCCTCTCCCATTCCTCACCCACTTCTACCCCCCTAATGATTGAGTCCCCCACCAGGAGTTATTTCCTTCCCCTGTGGGGTCCCATGCCACCCTACTGTGGGTCTCATTTGTGGAGGTTCCCAGCATCCTCCTTGGTCTCCACTGCAGGTGCCTCCATAGAGGAACCACTATCCGCCAGAACAGCGTATGAATTGTGGAGAAGTACAGCTGGAGGGATGCGCCTCTGTTCTACCACCCTCTCCCTCCCTGAGCCCACCTTTGTCCAGCCACTCATCTTTCTTGGCGATCTCTGAGGTAGTGGTGGTGGCCCTGGTGATCACTGGGTGGGGGAGAAGGTTTCACAAATCTTAGCCAGGTCAGCCTGGAGACAGGCAACTTCCTCCCTCAGACCAGAGAGGTGCCTGCAAATAGGGCAGCATTGCAGCCTCCAGAATGTCTCCCAGAACACTGCTACCACACAGCCATTGCACTGCACCACTCCCATCATGTCTTATTTTGTGTCCCCTCTCCTGTTGCTCTGTATGCTTACTGTCTTCTCTCCTTACAACTCTCACCCTTCCTGTTCTGGGACAGCAACTTCCTGTATTCTTCAGTAGTCTCCTTCTTCCTTGCTCAGAGTCAGACCTCCAGCTGCTAGGGGTGGAGAAAGAGCTACTTTTTTCTTCAGGGTTGACAAAACTAATGTTTCTCTGTGATCCTTCCCTTCCTACTGCCCAACAGGAAGTTCTTGTTGTCAGTCAAATCCAGTGGCTATAAAAGTAGAACTGGCTTAGTGTGGGAGGGTGGAGAGGTGGGATGGAGGGCAATTCGAAAAAAAAATAGTAGCTTTTTTAGTTAGCTGCTTTCTGCTTTAAAAGCAAGATTTCTGTCTTCCAAAAGCTTGCAGGAAGTTGTAGTCGGAGTCACCTGCTTTTCTACTACCTAAGACACACCCCCAATTAACCTCTCTCCCCTCCTACTGATTTTGCACTAAGTTGATACTGTACCCTTCCCCAACACAGAAACATACACTGACTTTCTTTTTTTTAAACCCTAAATGAGACCCCCTCTACTTTTAATAAAGTATCTGTTTGTGTAATCCCAACAGGCACTGACTCCTGCTGAGATAGAAGTGTTAAATTAGTAGGAAAAATTGTAGTTTACTTAGTTAGCTGCTTTCTGCTCTAAAAGCAAGATTTCCATCTTCCAAAAGCTAGCAGCAAGGTATATGTGGTTTCAAATGTAGATCATGGAATGATTGCTTCTGACAGCGACTTGGGGGAAGCACAAATAATGGAGATGCAATATAATTCCAGGAGTGTGCTGTTCTTTTTTTAGTTTACATTTGGCTGTGGCATGTATATTATTCAATCCCCCTTGCATCAAGCACATTTCTGCTAATTATTTGAGGATGATGGAGGTTATTGCCACTTTACGTGCTTTGTGTATTTTTTTGGGGGGGAGGTTGGATTGAACGTGTGCAAACCTGGCATTTTTCATGCACATGCACACATAGAAGTGGGACTAGAACATGGTTCATGGTTTCCTGTTCACTTCTCTGCATTCACCACGTTTCTTTCAGGGACAGTTAAGCAACAGTCTCCAACCCACCCAGCTGAACAATATGTCAGATAGCACCCACTGTCTTCACCCCCCCTTCACCTGAGCAACTGCAATATACCAAGTCTGGCCATACTCAAGTGAGAGATGAGTTAGAGACTGATCATTATCCCTGTGCTGGTGCTGCTGCACTGATCTTTAGACTATGAGAAGTATTTAAATTAATGCTAAAATCATCAAATAGTGAGTGGTCTGTGAATGAATGCTGACATCATTAAATAGTAACACCATTGACCAATTATGTATTATTATATTTGATAATGTCAGCTTTCGTTCACATACCTCTCATAGTCAGAAGTCCAGTGCAGCAGCACCACTGGGGCCAATCACTCTCTAATTCATATCTCTCTCACTTGACCTCCGACTATGGCCAGACTTAATCTATTTTGATCTATAGAGTGCCATGTGGGAGTTTGAGGGGGGTGACTATAGTTAGGTGTCTCTACTGCCTGGAAAGGAATAATGATCCATACCTAAAAAATATGCTTAGTGAGATTCATGGAAGGAATATCTGTCTGTAATAAAAAAAAAAAAAAGAGATGCTTTAAAAAAGTAAAGAAATTACACTCACTCGCACTTCTAGTTACCCTCCACACCTTCCAAGACTTCATCACAGAAGGGCAAGTCTGTCCTGACTGCAACACGCACATTATCCCACCTTAATTATAGTCCAGGTGTATACAGTATAATTCTTCATGGGTATGCAGAGTTGTTGGGAGTGGCACAACAATAGTACCTGGGTATCACTTCCATTGAAATAGCATAGAGAAGCTTACTGCAGACCCTCACTGTCTTAATAAAGAATATATTGACTTTACTCCTTACAGCATTGACATTTCTTATTAAATCACCTACCCCAGTTCTTGAAGAGAATGGAAACTTTTTTCCACAAGTGACTGACTTGCTAAATCATATAGACTGACCACTACTTGCACTGTTCTTTTCAGACACAGGGAAAATATTAAAGCAAAAAATGAATAAACTGATCATCACTAATAAGCAAGCACAGCACCATCATCCCCCCTCCAGCAGCTTTCTCTGCTTGACTGCTTACCTCTTCAGGCAGAAGGATCTCGACTCCTCACTCAATGACAGGCAAACCCAAAGTCAGTGCTGGTGGCTCAGAGAAACAGACACACTCTTCTGCTCCACATGGGACAGTGGCCATGGACAGACTGGAGTCCCAGGACAATAAACCATTTTACAGTTTAGCTCGGCTGTTCGAGGAGTTGGGTCAAGCCTCATGGTCATGCAGCCACCTCTTGATTTCTCACTTTCAGTCCTTGAAGTAGACTACTAGTTGGATAAACAGTACACACCAAAGGAACTTTGAAGGATTTGGTTCAGCTCCAGAATGAAGCTGAAATCAGGTACAGCACAGGTAAAATCTGTTTTCTGAAGACCCATCACCAGGGCTCACCATTTCCCCACACACTGCTGACCAATTGCCTTAGGTCAAGACCCTATCATGCCCCTATCACACCTTCGCTGCGTGACTCTAGAGTTAACAGTCATGTAGGGAAGGTGTGATTTCAGATTCAGCATTAAATTCCTTCTTTATTTTTCTGGGGGTAACTTGTGTATTATGGGTCATCAGAAGCACTTATCAGAGTCTGATTGGTTGTGCCATGACAAACAACAAAGGCAGAAGATCACAGCTGGATCTTTCTCCCCTGCACCTCACTGTCAGTCTCTTCTCTCCCTCTCTCCCTCTCTCCCTCTCTCTCTCTCACCAGTGAGAGGGAAAAGATGACAACAAACAAAAATTGCCACTACATCATCCTGGGTGGCATGAGGGACTGTAGGAGTGGGACAGCAGTTTGAATACCATCAGCTGTCTTGCTGCACTCTGTGTTGGGGGGAGGGGGGCTTTGCCACCCTGCTCACGGCACGCTCTGTGTATTCCACTGTATCTCTGTACACATACATTGCTAGGAACTTTGACCAACAGAGAGACAGACACATTGAGACACACACACAGGGCCCTGGCCAAATGTCACACTCCTGCTGGCTCTGTCTCTCTGCACTCTGCCACAATTTCTTTATGGCTGCCTTTCAATTTTGCTCTCTTGAAACAGAGGACGAGTGCCGACACCAGTTCACAGGAGTCACTCAGTGGAACTGTGGATTAAATAGGCTGCTTAATCCACGGCCTCACAGAGCCACTCCACCAATAGCATTCTGTTCTTCCCCCCAACCCATGTTATAACTGCAATTATGAACCGGCGATCGTAATTCGAGCAATCTGATTGGCCAACAGCTCTCTAAAGCCGTGATGATATCGGGCTACATCATCACGGCTTTAAAAAAGCTCCGGCAACCAGCCTCCTCGCTGAAAAAATTCCCGCTGTTGCCAGCATTCTCCACATCCCTCACGACCCTCGCAAAGCTCTCCCGACACACAAGCTGTCCTACAATGGCATACAACGAGCCACATATTTAAAACAAAAAAAAAATCAATCCGTTACTAAACGGAGTCGAGCGGCAGCTGCACAGAAGTTACGGTCGGTAACTTCTGACTTGGTTTCGAAAGCAGCACCACGCGACTCACAGTAACGGGTGATTTTCTCTTGTACCGTAAATAAAAGCAATCGCTCTGCCATTAACACAACAGCTGCAACTACTCCATTTACTTACTCACCAATGTGCAGTATTTCAAGCTGACTCGACAGAAACCTCTTCAAAATACCCACAAATCACATCCACAGCAACGAGAGATGAGTTCACAGAGACACAACAGTCCCACCACTGTCAACTACCAGTATCATAGCGCCACCTACTGTCTCAAGAACTATTTTACCAAAATGTCACCCTACACCACCCAAAAACTCGTTTTAAAACCTGTTTATTTTACTTTTTTTATTTTTTAAACATTAAAGCCAGTTCATAATAGCAATAAGGCACTCCAGGGTGTGATATATCGTGGGATATCGTCACTTCTAGGGTCGTTGGACGCACTTGGCCTGCCGCCTCGTGCCCAACCACCCGAGGCGTGACGATATCCCACGATATATCACACCCTGTCGTGCCTTATTGCTTAAATAGAGACTGCTTCACAAGAATGGAGGCAACTGTGCTGTCACACTAACATGTTGTTCATTCGCATGGAGTCCTGTTCTCATAGCAAGAGGTCTAAGGCTCTGCCCACTGCAACCCTAAAAACAAGTGCATACCAAGAGGCTTGCGAAGTATTAGTTGAACACAATTTAGGAATTACCTCTCAAAAACTAACAGAAAGGTGGGATACAATTAGGAACAAATGTTCGAATGATTTCATGGTGGCACTCATAGAGGCCAGCACAGAGGAAAGAAACAAGACACAAAATGAAATTCAGAACAATAAGGAAGACTACAAAAGCAAGTTGAGCTTAACGAATTCAAAACCATCATGGAAATGATAGAAACAGAACTAAAAGAATATGAACGACAAATAAAAAAACACCAAGATAAGGAAGTTTCAGAGAGACTTAAATGAATATAGAGTTTCAGAGACTTAAATGACTATAGGGATAAAAAAATGTACACATACAAGAAAATTCAAAGTTATTATTACTATAGAGAAGAAAACACTGACAGTGACAGCTCTGGTAGTTTTGTCACAAGACAATATAAAGCATGGGAGGCACCCACTAATTTGAGGCAAGACCATTTTTTAGAACAAGGATAGGGACACATCCAGCAATCACCCAATTTGGGCCAGACCAGGGAACAACACAGGGAGCCACCAAGGTATGACATAAGGTCACAACAAAGGGACACATATGGTGGAAGTGGACACAGAACAGGAAGAGGAGACCACAGAGGAAGACGCAGATACCAAACACTGCGCTACCACAGGGGTCGCAGGAGGTAGCTTTCAATCTGCATAACAAGATGCTGACAACCCAGCAGATACAAGTGTTATCTTTGGGACTTTCCTCTTTTCCAACAAGACATTAACTTTTTCAACCTACGGGTTGATTTAGAAAAATTTTACAGAAAATTAAGACTGGATATTAATCTGCAGAATCGGATGGGGGAAAGTCAGAGAGAAAAAGATTTAAAAATGGTAGTGGGGGGAATGTACAGCTACAACCCTCCCAAGAATCTGTCACAATCAATAGAATCCTGTGTCAAACTGGTAAACAAGGACATAGAAAAACTAAGAAGAGAGACACCAAGACTAAAGAATACAAATCTGACAAGAACACAAAGAGAAGCTTAAAACAACTGGAACAGGATAGAGAAATCATAATTAAGCCAGCAGAAAAGGGAAGGAGAGTGGTAGTGATGAACTACGAGCAATACGAAGGAGAATGTGAAAGACTGTTGTCTAATGTAAGTAACTCTATGAAAGATTGAACATAGATCCCCTTCCAGAAATAAAAATGGGAATCAAACAGCTAATTGATCAGGCAGCAGAAATGGGTTGGATTTCTTTCTGGGAGCCAGACATCATAACAAAACTGCACCCAAGAACACTGGCCTTTTACTGTATCCCTAAGATACACAAGAACTTCCAGAACATCCCTGGCAGACCCATTGTCTCAGGTATCCACTCAGTACTTGAACCACTTTTATCATACATCGACTATTTCATAAAACCAATAGTTCCGTAAATGGACTCATATATCAAGGATTCCAGGCACTTTTTAGACATTCTTAACAAGATTAACAATTAGACAAATGATTTGCAGCACACAATTGTAGTGACTGTATATGTACAGGACCTATACACTTGCATCCCACACCAAGAGGTTCTCCACTCTATGGCCCTTGAGAGGGTGGGAGAGCAGGGGATAATTTCTGGGGCCCAGCATCAAGAGGGGCCCAGGCCACCCAGCAAACTGTATGCAGGAATGGTGCTGCAAACTGGTAGGGGCCCCAGAGTCTGAACTTAACCTGGGGCCCGGAATTCCTCTCAAGGGCTCTGCTTCACTCTCTCTTCTTAGCCCTCAAAAAAAGACCCACAGGAGAAAAAGCAGATAGTATTTCTTTGATGCAACTGGCAGAAATAGTTCTATCCAGGAACTAGTTCATATTTGAGGATAAATATTATGCACTTGTAAGGGGATCAGAGATGGAGAGCATATTATTAACAATATAATACACAGTATTGAAGAAATAACTGCAAAATTAGCAAAGGTGTTTTAACAGGCTTTAGAATATGCATGAGATGCAAAATATATCTAATAGGAATCTTTGAGGGTTGCTAAGCCATGTATTTTATCGAATATAACATTTTACTACTTAGTTATAATATACTCATAGCATTTTGGAAGGTCAGGAGGGCTTGACCTCCTGGGGCTTTGGGAAGAATTGATGGTTTCTGGGGTTTGGAGGGGAGGAGGTTAAGGGGATGTGATAAGATAACTCAGTAGACAATGATGCAATTGTTAAAGTGCGAAAATATGCTAGAGATTAGAAATATTACACTGTTTATACAATATGCCCATAGGAGGAATATGTATAAGTAAGAAGACTGATGGATGTTTTTCTTTCTCTGTTTGACAAAAACAGGACCACTGCTGGGCCCTGAAGAAGTGGCCCTACTGCCATAAAACATTGGCTGGACCTGATTAGGTGGCAATTAAAAATAATTATTATAAATAAAATATTTATTAAGAATTTGGAGTTTCAGAGTTTTTCCTTGCCCCCACACATCTGTTCAGCATTTTTTAGTGTCAATCAAGGATAACTCCTCCACCTATATTTTGGGCAATTTACAGCCGTATTTAGGGCTGGGTTAAGCATCCAGGATCCAAAACTCCTCAATTTAGCTCATGTTGAACCACACTCTACGGTGATCACTGGCCACCAAGTGGCTACCCACTACTACATCTGTAACTCTGTCCCTGTTGGTGAAAACCAAGTCCAGTATCGCTCCTTCCCATGTGGGCTCTACCACTAGTTGTCTGAGGCTCACCCCCTGCAGGGCATCTAGGATATGTGTGCTCCTTGCTGTGGATGCAGCATGAGTGCTCCAATTGACATCCAGCAAATTGAAGTCTCCTACCAGCAGTACTTCCCCTTTAGCTGTCATTTTGTGGATGGCTTCCATAAGGACCCTGTCCATCTCTTCCTCTTGTGCAGGTGGTCTGCAGATCACCCCGCTATGAATGTCAGTGCCATTTCCCATTTCCAGGGTGACCCACAGTGCCTCTGCCACTTCCTGCACTCCGTGAACCTCAGTAGCCTGAATTCCATCCCTAATGTTGATAGCCACTCCTCCTCCCTTCTTTCCTGCCCTATCTTTTCAGAATAGCGTATACACTAGTATAGCAATGTCCCAGTCATGGTTTCCCATCCACCATGTATTGGTGAGAACAACAATGTCCAGATCTTCCACTGCCATTGAGGCCACTACATCCATTTTTTTCCCAGGCTGCCGGCATTTGTGCACATGGCTTTCCCAGTTGTGCTACCTCCCATCTTGCCTTTACCGCTCCTATCTCTATGCTCACCATTTTTAACCCTCCTGTCCCTACTCCTGGCATGTGTAATATCCCTCTCTACTGCTGACTGCTGATTGACCCTCATCTTTCTATCTTCTTTTACCCATTTGCCTTGTTTCTATTTCTGTGAGTACTTCCTATTTGTGGGAAAGGATGGCTAAATCCCTATCATTTAAAGTGTCTTTGATAGGTTCTTTAGCCTCTAACTCCCTCCTACTCAGTCTCTGTGGAGGGGATTTTAAGAGTTTCTACCATCTGCCTTACATAGAAAGAAGAAAAATCCTTCTTAGCCCTTGGTAGGGAACCAAAGTCCTGTTCTGGAGCTGTTTCAGGCTTAACTGGCTCCCCTTCTTCCTCTTTGCCCACTTCCTCCAGTAGAAAGTTCTGATGAATGACCTGAGCCTGGGGGGTGGGGTGCAAAAGCAGTTACCAGTTTCCCCATAGCCTGGAAGAACTGCCACATTTTGGTGATGTCTTCCACAGAGGGCATAACTCATGATTCCACTGCTGGCTCCTGGTCCCTTATGGGAGGAGTAGCAGATAGGTGCTTCTCTTTTTGCTTTTTCTTGGCTGTTGATGACACCAGCATATCAGAAGCTCTTTTCCCTTTTGTTTTGTTTTCAGGGACGATATTGATGGTACCAGCACTTTTATTCTCTTTGCCATCTTTTGCATTAGGACTCCTCTTTCAGATGCCCTGTGCTATTTACTGATATATGGGGGATGACTTAGTTGCTTTTTTCAGCCTCTGTGGTTAGAGGCTGAGGCTTGGAGCTTTCTTAAGTTGCCTTTGTGTTCAGTTACTGCTGCGAGGGTGGGGACCCCCCCTCCCCAATTCATGCTTTCCATCACTGGTGGAAACCCCCTCTATATTACATCTTTTTGTACGAGAGCTTTGAGGTAGTACAAAAGCAGACTGCAGAGCCAAAAAAAAAAAGTCTCTTAACTTAGCCCTTTTCATTCGTGTTTCAGAGCGGAAAATCTTTTTCAAAATTGTGGTCAGGGCCTAAACACTTAAACTACAGCTCTTGGTGTTCTACATTTATCAGGAGATTCAACATGATTTAAAATGTTTAAACCCTTCTTGACTGGTTTTCTTTTGGGGCTTATCAGTCATGCCAATCAAATGAAAATGACCCTAGATCCAAAATTTCTGTTCCTGAGTTTAAAGTTGTAAAAACTGCTGTAAAATTGAAATGAAATAATTTCTCCAGTTCCAGGAATCGACAAGGAACTGGAGGACACCACATAAAAAAAAATACAAAAAATCTCATTAAACTAATGTAACATTTCCAGAAATTGACTAAAACAAAAATAAATAACTTTAAGAAATAAAAGGACTTTTCTGGAAAAATTGGGAAAGGACTCCGGGGTGACTGCCCTCTTCAGCAGGGAAAACAAATCCAATGTTGGAATGCTAGGGGGAGCATTCCCACACTGCAGAGTTTGAATTTAATTCTCAATTCCATTCTGTCTCCATGGGCAGCACCTCAAGATGGAGCTGATTCACTTTATGCGACATCACTACTGGACCCATGTTGTTAGAAATGGTACTGTACAGGTACAAAGCAGGATTGTATATAAATATAAATAATATATATATATATAAAATGTACTGTGCATGGCAGACAGCAGTAGACTATGATGAGAGTGTATAAGCATGCAAACAAGGATTGTATGGTCATGGAGTAGGACTTCCAAGGTAAAAGGGGAAAAAGAGAATGGATAAGAGGGGGGAGGGCTAGTCCAGATTCAGGAAACCTGAAGGTGAAAGCAGACTGATCCACAGATGTTTTTGTGTGAGCAAAAGAAAGATACTGTCCAAGTTACCAGGGGAATGGCAGGGGGCAGGTGTACCGTACAGGTGTATAAGGAGCTGAGGTAGGTGGTGACTAGGGTTCCAAACCAGAATGTAGAGATAAATGGAGCACAATGGACAAGCCATCTGCCCTAAAGAGAAATGAGAGACAGAGTGAGGTGCAACAGGAATAGTGGTGGAGGGGGGGGGGAGGGAGGTTGACAGTTAAGGGCAAAAAACAACATAAAGAGTGAAAATGGGGACAGAATCAAATGAGGGCAGACTTTGGTGCAACACAATACACTACAGTACCTTCCTATAATCAAAAATCAGGAGTATCATCAGGCAGGTAGTGGAATACAGGCTTTGTTCCTGTATAGTGACGTAGTTTGGGGTGGAGTTTCTTGTGGATGGTATCACATGACAAGAAAAGTCAAGGTGGCAGTCCAGCCAAACCTCAAGGTACTTAAAGGAGGATACCTCGAGTCTGGCTTGTCAGTGCAGTGGCAAGACTGCCACTTGTGACACCTGCAACCCGGGTTTATGCCCCTAGTCAGGATCATTAGAGGGCCAGTGGTGGAAGAAGAAGAATCGAGTATCCCAGAGGATGCTCTCCTTCTCTGAGGTGGATTGCAGACTGGTCTTGTCACAGCACTGCCACCTGGGTGACCATAGGTGGAAGTGCAGGTAGAGCTAGCAGGGAAGGGTGGATACCTGATAGCTCTGTGTGATGACACGTAAAAATCTGCATCGGAACGTTAGTGTGCAGGCATCTGAAGGGGAGGAACAAAAAGGCAATATAATTCCCTGACTAGCCAGGAAGATCCAAGCACCAACACCTCACCACTCAAGACATAAATTGAAAAAGTGCACCTGTACTTCTAATAACTAATAATAATGTGCTCACTGTATTGTTGCTGATAGCATACACACAAACCATTGGTACTTACTGTATAAACAGTAACACCACCATAGAAGCCAGATGCTTTTGCGTCTAGTGCTTTATCAAAGTCTTGATAAAGCAATAGATGTGAAAACGTTTGGCTTCTATGATACTGCTACTGCTTGTAAGTACCAGTGATTTGTGTGTATGCTCTCAGCAATAATAAACCGAATGCGTTATTATAAATATGGTTGTACTTTTCTGATTTGTGTTTTGAGTAGCGAGATAATGGTGCTTGGACCTACCTAGCTGTGAGTTTCATTGTGGTTCTAGCATGGCTGTATCTGGAGCATCTGATTTTTCTACTTGGAGGATAACATTTCCTGCTCTGAAGCATGACACCCAGTACACTAAGCCATGAGCAGCCCAGTGTACCTCTTACTGCCATTAGGTGCTAGGGTGGGGAGGGCTGTCCTAATTCACCCCCATCCCATGGGGTAAGTCAAGTTGCTACAGGACTAGGATGGAAAAAGTGTAGACCACACACAAACAAAAGAAGTGACGCCCTCCAGTGGTGCTCCTTTAAAGAGTTCTGTAGACAGCTTTGGACATGGATTTGGATAGATGCTGCCTGTTGCCAAAGGGCACTGAGATCATTTTTTGACATTGAGGGCAAGATTATTATTGCAGAACCAGAGTTGGATATTGGCATAATTCCTCTGTAGAGGAACAACCAGATCAGATGCAGATGGGCAAGGCAAAAAGCATGGCATCATCCACTTACATGTGTATATTTGAGGAGGCACATGCTTTGGGGAGGTCATTTAGGAAAACTGAGAGCAAGATGGGCCAAGAAGAGAGACTTGGAAGACACCTGATTCAATAAAGAGTGAAGGAGAAAGGGAATTTTCCATGTGAACTACTTGTGATCTGTCTTCCATGTATGAGACAAACAATTAACATACAAAGAAACCAGCAGAAGAAGGCCTTTTGGTCTATCAAGTCTGCTCATATATCAGAGTCCACAGCTTGATCTACTGTCCCTGCCCTGCCTCCCCACTCCTCCCATCCTCCCTACCCATGATCCTTACTGTCCCCCTATGCCTATCCCAACCTCTCTTAAAGCTACCCACTCTCTTCAACAAGACGACATAGAAACATAGAAACATAAACTTTGATGCCAGTTAAGGACTGCTTAGGCCACCTAGTCTGCCCATTTCCCTACCTGCTGGATAAGCTGCAGATCCTAGTTAACCAACAGCCTATTTTTTCCTACCCCCCACAAGAATTGCCTTATGTCTGTCTCATGCATTCTTGAATTCTCCCACAGTTTTAGACCCCACAACCTCCTCCGAGAAGCGGTTCCATGCGTCCACCACCCTCTCTGTGAAGAAATACTTCCTCACATTGCCCCTGAGCCGTCCCTCCTCTATCTTCAAATTGTTTCCCCTTGTTCTTGCACATCTGTTTTTCTGAAAGATGCTACCCTCTTAGACTTTGTTGATTCCACTGAGGTACTTAAAAGTTTCAATCATGTCCCTCCTCTCCCTCCTTTCCTCAAGGATATACCTATTAAGCTCATTTGGCCTCTCCTTGTATGACTTCTCTTGCAGACCCTGCACCATTTTAGTTGCCCTCCTCTGGACTGCCTCCATCCTGTCTATGTTCTTGCAGAGATGGGGTCTCCAGAACTGGATGCAGTACTCCAGATGGGGTCTCACTAACTGTCTGTACAGGGGGATAACAACTTCCTGTTTTCTGCTGGTGATGCCTCTCCCTATACATCCCAGTATACCCTCAGCCTCCCTACTGCCTTCTCACATTGCTTGCTAACCTTAAGGTCATCTGATATGATTACCCCTAGGTCCCTTTCCATTTTTCTTGTTGTTACTACCTCCCCCCATTGTGTACTCTTCCCCTGGGTTTTTGTTTCCCAGGTGCATTATTTTGCACTTCTTTGCATTGAATCCAAGCTGCCATATTTCTGACCATTCCTCCAACCTTGCAAGTCCCTTCTCATCCTTTCCACCCACACTTGTGTATCAACCCTGTTGCAGATCTTTGTGTCATCTGCAAAGAGGCATACTTTTCCTTCCAGTTCCTCTGCAATGTCACTTATAAAGACATTCTCTTTCAGCAACGCATTCAAAGTGCCTACCACCCTGTCTGTGAAGAAGTGCTTCCAGACCTCCCTCCTAAACCTCCCACCCTTCCATTTAAGACTGCACCCTCTCGTGTTACTTTTTTTAGTATTTTTTAGCGTATCCTTCCATAATTCTGCAAATCCCTACGGTAGTTAAAAAATACTCCCTTCTTTCTTTTTAGAATTATGGACACAGAACTCCAAGCTGCTTTTCTCTGAGAACAAATGTGCACACCTTCCAAACAAATCTAAATATCTTTAAAACTATTCAAGGTGCACAAAACAAAACAGTGTGAAAGTTGTTCGAGGCAAAAAGACCTTTCACATGAGGGTGGTCACTAATCTGAATTCTTTATATTTTGTAAAATATGGTCTTCCAAACAACCTCCTTTGTTTTCCCTCTCTGCGTGAACACAGTAGGAGTCATGCCAAACAAATGTAAATATATCGGGAAGTATGCAAGTTGCCACCTGGAAGAAAGCCGTAAATCCTCACAGTACAGCCTGCACCAAACCACACTGACTGGTGGTGTGGAGATTGAAAGCTGACAGTGTAGGTTGCTCTGCCCTTCTGGATAAGTACTTCTCAAATTGAGCTGCTTTCTGCAGTCTCAATACACGACTGAGAAAGGTCTGAATTGAGGTACTGTCTGAAGGCAGCAGATCACATTCCTCCAAGCTGTCGGGAAGAAAGCTGTAAATCCTCACAGTATAGCCTGCACTAAACCACATCGACTGGTGGTGTGGGGATTGGAAGCCAACAGTGCAGGTACATTTGGGCCGCAGTAAGTGCAGAGCTTTCTGAAAGGACAAAATTACTTAGAATTTTTGGCACTGTCTCGATTGGTGTTTGCCTCGGGAGACTTCTTAGTCATTGGCTGCCGTATTTCCCCATAAGCGACTATGTTAATTCCTAGGCAAAAGCTGAAGAGTTTTCTTACGGCCGAGTTTTTCTAACTTTCTGATTTTTTACTGCTCCGTCTACGTTAATTTCATTCATTTGTGAAAATTATTTATAACTTCCTGCTTTGCTTTGTGCTAGACTTTTGCACTTTATAGCCCAGCTTACAGTTTAAATCTTGCCCAGCCAAATGCCCTTTGGGGTAACCCTTGCCTCAGTGTTTGCGCACAGAGGTTCTTTGTTTTTTAAATAGTTTTTTATTTTAATGGGTTCACCACAATATATCCAAGGCACACTGCCTTAAGGGTAGCTGGTCCATTCCACTGGGGTGTCAAACAGACGAGGCATACTGATGAGTCCTGGTAGGACGAAACACGTGTCTATGTCTTCTGTTAACACCCTTTGCAAACTGTGTGAGAGGCCTTTCGGCACCATGCAATTCTGCTTAAAGTTGGACCAGCATAACATTCTGTGGTGATTTGCATATGTAGCCCATGATGCTTTGCATTGTGTGGGCATGTGTGATTTTGTATTTTCTAAGAATTAAGTAGTCACTTGCTGAATTTAGGTCACTTAATGATCTAGTAACCATACTTTAAAGTTTAAGGTTTCCTGCATTTTGAAGTATTTAATTTAGTAACTGCTCTCTCTCTCTCTCTATCTATCACTACTGCTTTCCACCTAATCTTATTTGTCACTTCTACACTCGTTGTCTCTCTCAAGATAGTCCTTGCCCACTCTGGCTCAGATTACTCTGCTTTCTCTAATACCCTAGCCCGTCCTGTTTCTTGGCCCTGCCTACACTAAATGTTTCTGCTCTACCTAGCCCGGCCTGATTTCTTTGTCTTACAGAAGCACCCCCCCGCATGCCCCTACATAACCAAGCTTCCTTCCCTCTTCCCCTAGGTTGCTTTGCCCTTCTGGGCAAGTGCTTACCAAATCGAGCCACCACCTGTGGTTGCAATACAAGACTGAGAGAGGTCCGAATTGAGGTGTCCGAGGCAGTACTGTCTGAGGGCAGCAGACCACGCTCCCACAAGCCACCTGGAAGAAAGCCATAAATCCTCACAGTGCAGTCTGTACCGAACCACACCAACTGTTGGTGTGGGAAATGGAAGCTGACAGTGCAGGTATGTTTGGGCTGCAGTAAGCGCGGAGCTTGCTTCCCACCGGTGCTTTGCATTGGCTCCCCACCCTCCCCCCACCATTCCCACTCTGGGTGGATCTTTTCTTCTGTAGACACCTTCGAGTCATCTGAGTGTCCACTCTACCATTGGCTCCTTATACTGAGCCACCACTGGGGACTAAACAAACCATAAGTGGCCTTCATCTTGCAGTCTTGCCCTCATAAGTCTCTCTGTGACAGTTGTATCCATATATCCAGTCTTGCCAATTGAACTTGCTGTCGTTTATTCCTCTGTATAGGCCACAAGGAGAAGTGCTTCTTCCCTGAACTCTTTGGCTCCCTTCCTCCTTTACTAAATACCCTACCTGGACCTTTTTTCTACTGATGTTGGCAAATAAGCATACTTAAGAAAGTGCTTAAATAGCCATCCTGTGCCATTTCCGGACTGTGTCTCCCTTTACTCTTACTTTGGAGGTGATTAACCTAAAACTCTGCTAGTTGTCTCTTGAACAGAGTATCCTCAGCTCTCTTTGGCTTCTCTACTCCCTGCTGATTTCTCTATTCTTTGAGTACCTTCACTTGATACTCTGCTACACTGCCTTGCTCTCAATACAACAAACACTCTTACACATGTAAGCATGGCTCTCCACAGTCTGATAGAGTTGCTCTTCACTCTCATACTACTACTATGTCTAAATAAGGTAGCAATATCCAACCCTGCACCAATCTTCCTGGTGCTTCTACTTTGCTACCTACTGACTTCTGTTTCTCTAATCTAATAGCTGAATCTCAGCCCAAGCCTGCTTATTTATTTAGTTTTTGTTAACCGGGTTAGGTGCACTAGCCAAAGTTGACTATTTTCAGGCATGACCCAGGAGAATACATACATAAAATGGGATGAGATTATACAATACATAGTATATAGTACAGGTAGGTTAGAATACAGATCAAGTCAGACAGTACAGTACTCGAGATAATACATATAGCTATGCAGAGATGACAAAAGTGATATTAGTACATGCAAATAACTGAAACTGGGCTAAGTGGCAGCTATAAAGACATTTTATAGCAAAGCTTGTTTAGAAGTGCAGCAGTGTCTTGGGAAAAATAGGGTGGTTAGCTGTGAGGCATTAAGTGGGATAAAAGCATGTGCAGGGGTCCCGGGACAGGTGGCGATATAGTTCTTTTTTGAAAATTGGGTGGGAGTTAGCCTGCCTCAGGGCAGGAGAGAGGGAGTTCCAGGTGGCTGGGGCAGTGCAGTGAAATGCTCTAGAGCCTTTTGAAATAAGACACCTGGGTATGGTGAGTAGAAATTTGTTTGCCGAGCATAGTCCGTGGGCAGGTGTCTATGGTACAAGTAGAGCTGCAAGGGAGGAGGGGGTTTGGTTACGGATTACAGAGTCTGTGACAGTCCCTAGGGAATATAGTCAGTAGGCAGTTGGGGAGAGCCAGCCTAGGTCACTATACAGTGTGCAGTGGTGCTTGAGGCAATGGGAAGAGGAGGCATACTGACATATGTTGTTATACGCGACATCCCATTTATGGAGAGCAGTCTTATGGTGCATTAGCAAAGTGGAGACACCGTATGTCAGTGCTGGAAGCAGCATACCCTTGGCAATTGCCAATTTGGCGGATGGTGTTAGCAGGTGACAAGTCTTATAGGCGATTCCAAGTTTGGCATTTGTTGCTTTACAGGTTGACTGGATGTGCAAACTGAAATCAAGGGATTTATCAAGGAGGACTCCCAGGTATTTGAAGGATGTGACACAGTGGATGAGAGACTCCCAGAGTCATGGACTAGGAGAGGTTCCTTACAGGCCCTGAGTTTGGGGGCAGTGCCAAATAGCATGGCTTTAGTCTTTTTTGAGTTGAGGATGAGCTTATTAGCATTTAGCCATGTTTGCACATTCCTGAAATCCGAGGAGAGGTTTTTGTTAATGATGTTAACTTTGTCAGTGCTGTAGTAGAGGACAAGATCATCAGTGTATAAGATAGCTGAGCAGGAGAGTATGGCATAATCTATGTTCTTGATGTATAGCGAGAAAAGAAGAGATCCCAGGATGGAGCCCTGGGGTACACCAATGTCAGTGCTGGTCACATCTGAGAGAGCGGAGTTGAATTTAGCAAGTTGTAATCTGTTTGATAGGTAGTTGTTAAACCAGTCAACTACTGAGGATGAGAAGTTAAGTCTCTGCAGGGCTGAGAGAAGCAGGAGATGATCAACATGATCGAAAGCTTTGGTAAGATCGATAAATTCTGCTCCAGTGAGTAGGCCTTTGTCCATGTTGCAGAGTACATCAGTGGAGAATTTGAGAAGAGCGGTTGAGGTACTGTGCCCTTTTCTGAAACCATGCTGAGTGTCTAAAAGAAGGTTGTTCTTTGTGAGATAGTCAATGGTTTGGGTTGCAACAAGCTTCTCCGGTAGCTTGCTTAGCACAGAGAAGATGGCTATGGGCCTGTAGTTGTTGATATCCTTTGGGTCTCCTTTTTTAAGGATAGGTGTAACTCGGGCAATCTTCCAGAGATCTGGGACAATGCCAAGAGAGAGAGACAGAGTGAAAATCTTGGCCAGTGGTGAGGCAATCAATGGTACCGCTAGTTTCAGGAGTCGTGGCCCAAGTGAATCTGAGCCGGGGCTAGTGTTGTCGGATATGTTTTGCAATAACCTTTGGACCTCGGATGTAGATATAGCTTTAAAGTGGAAAGGGGGGGTAGTAGTTAGTTGGCAGTGGTCAGCACCAGATGCAGATCTCTTGGGTGTGCAGTAAGGCTGAGATGCTGTGGGAGGTGAAGCGAAGGACGAGGTGTACTGAGACAGGTCCGTGAATAATCTGTCAAAGGCATTCGCTATAGCGTTCAAGTCATCACAGTGTACACCATTTAGGATCATATCCCCTGGGGTCGATGACTGGGTAGCCCCAAGAAAGGTCTTGATGTGTGTCCAGAATTTTCTAGGGTCAGCAGCAGAGTTTGTGAGCAGTTTCTTGCAGTACATGCTCTTTGCTGTTCTGATTTGTTTTTTACAGGTGCTCCGAGAGGCCCTGTAGGTATTGTAATCCTCCGGTAGTCTCTACACTTTATACTTCTTCCAGAGTTTTCTACTCCCTGCATGGGACAAACGGTGTGCCTTCCACCCTGCTGATTTCTTATACATCTTATAAGCACCTTATATTCACAAAGGAGTGCACCTTCTATCCAGTTAGCACACTTAAAAAGCATCTTCTGAGGAAGGTAGTTCCCTCAACCTTCCACAATAGTATGCTCTGGTTCCTCGTCATCCTAGCTATTCTTCTATCGGGGACATAGAGATGAATCCAGGTCCTCCAGTCCATTTCTCCTCAACTGATATATCCACAGTTTCAAACAAGGGGTTCTTCATTGCCCACATAAACATCAGAAGTGTCACCTGCAATTTTGCTAATCTTGAGGCATGGATCACTGTCAACAGTCCAGATATACTCTGTCTATCTGAAATGTGGCTGAAGCCAGATGTTCCTGACTCCATATGCTCCCTGGCTAACTATTCCCTGATCCACAGAAATAGGCTCTCCCTTAAGCGTAGGGGTGGAGTTGCCCTATTTTACAAAGAACATCTCACTATTGAGGCTGTCCAGCCTCCGCTTCCTTTTCTGCCTGTGAATGCCTACGAGCAACCCTTGCCCTTGGTGCCAAGAAACTCCATTTTATCTGTGCCTAAAACCCTCCTTCAGGGGGCACTGTTGGACTGCAGGAGTTACTCGATCAAACCTCACTGCTTTCAAAACAAAATGAGGTCATAATATTAGGTGACCTAAACCTAAACTGGCTAGGGGAAGCTCAAAGCTCGCTGCTCTCAATGACGCAAAGTTATAATCTCCATCAGTTGTTAACTGAGCCTACTAGAATTACTCCATCTCTGCAATCCTTAGCTCTCATACACTAGGTACTGGGCAACTGTCTTGATCATGTATCTGCAGCAGGCACCTTGGCTGATGCTCTAACTGATCATTCCCCTATCTTCTGAATTTGGAGCCCTGTGACTGCTCCCTCCCCTCCACTGCACTATGTCATCTTTACCAACTTTGACAATCTGGATGTTGAAGCATTTCTGTTTGATGTCTCCAGAATAAACTGGTATGGTATCTATCACTCCTGTGACATTGAGTCTACTCTATGTATCTTCCTGGATGAATTCCTGGCTATTCAGTGCAAGCATGCCCCTAAGATAACACAGAGGGTCAAAGGTAAACAAACTAGATGGCTCCACAAAGAACTGCTGACTAACTTATGCACAAGGGACAGATATTGGAAGAAGTACAAATTATCTGGGCTCCCAGCAGACTATAATACCTACAGAGCCCTTTGGAATTCTTGTAAAAAACAGGTTAGAACAGCAAAGAGTACCTACTATAAAAACTTGTTAATAAGCTCTGCTGGTGATCCTAGGAAATTCTGGGCCCACGTTAAGACCTTTCTTGGAGCTTCTCAGTTGACTACCCCAGGGGATATGATACTAAATGGTGTACACTATAATGACACAGAGACCACAGCAAACTCCTTCAATCAAATGTTTTTGGATCTTTCCCAGTATACCTCCTCCCTCCTATCATCACAGACAGTCTCTCAGGCCTCTCCTACTCTACAGTTGACTACTCCTTGCTCTCCTACCTGTAGACAGTCTAATATTCCCCCATTCCTCTTCAAGGCTATTTCTAGGCTTGAAGTTCTTAAGTTATTTCAGACTATTTCTGACAGCACCAGTCTCAGCTCAGATACCCTAGAGCCTCGGCTCCTGAAACTTGCAACACCTTTTATTGCCTCTTGGTTGGCCAAAATTTCCACCTTGTCTCTATCCTTCAGTAAAGTTCCTGACATCTGGAGAACTGCCTGTGTTACACCTGTATTTAAAAAAGGGGACCCTATGGACATCACCAACCATAGGCCTATATGCCATCCCATTGATCTTGAGCAAAATCCTAGAAAAACTAGTCACAAATCAAAACTATTGACTTCCTTACAAAGTACAGCCTTCTCTCAGACCCTTAGTATGGCTTCCAAAAAGGTCATAGCACCTCCACAGCTCTTCTCAAATTCACAACCGATACGCTTTCCAACATGGATGTGGGTCAACTAACGGGCAGTTTTCATTGACCTCACCAAGATTTTTGATCTCATTGAGCACCCCCTGTCTCTCTCCACTCTGCAGAATCTGAGTTTGTGAAACACTGTAGTTAACTGATTCAGGAGCTGTCTATCAAACAGGACTCAAGTTGTGAAATTTCTTTCATCCCTATCTGACAGAGCTATTATTAACATTGGGGTCCCTCAGAGCTCTATCCTGGGACCCCTTCTTTTCTCACTCTTTATTAATAATATAGCTGATGATCTGCACTTGTGCTCATCTATTCTCTATATGGATGATGTCATCCTTTACTCAAGCTCTGAAAATATCGCCAACATAAATGCATCCCTTGCCTCTAACCTCAAGAATGTACAAAGCTGGCTGTCTACCCGTAAGCTTGTACTCAATGCCAAGAAAACTCAAGCAATGCTATTTGGATCTACCCCCAAGCTCAGGTCTTGTTGAATGTCCCTTCTGGTATGCAGCTCAGGTGGCACTCAAATTGAGTGTGTTACCCCATTTAAGTACCTGGGAGTACTCTTGGATCAATCCCTTGATTACAATCTACATGTACAGTCCACCTGCAAAGCAATGAATGCTAAACTGGGAGTTGCTTATAAAACTAGCTTTATGCTTACTCCCTCAGCTAAGCTGGCTATTGCCAGAGGCATCCTGCTCCCTGCCCTCACATACAGTGCTCTCATCTTTGCCTTTGCACATAAAACTATCCTTCATAAATGGGACATAACATATAATAATATATGTCAGTATGCCTCCTCATCACCGCGTCTCAAGCACCACTGCCAACTTTATAATAACCTGGACTGGCTCTCTCCCTCTGCCTGCCAACAATACTCTTTATGCTCCCTGATTGACTCAATAATCAGAGAGCAAATGCCCTTCTTGCTTGCAATGATGCTTGTACCTAAAATCTCCACCTATGGACTGCGTTCAGTTGATAAGTCACAACTTAACGTGCCCAGATGTCACACATTAAAGGGCTCTAGATCTTTTCATCATGCTGCCCCTAAGCTCTGGAACTCACTTTTTCTTGCACTTAGGCAAGCAAAATACCATGCTAGATTTAAACAAGAGCATCACTGCCATCTGCCTCTTGTAGACCCCTGCACTTGTTTTGACCCTACTTAACTTTCAGTAACCTTCAGCTACTTCCTGCAATATAATCCACCTCCTTACTCACCCACTCTCACCCATTACTTCAGTCTCCTTTGTGGGCTAATTTTTTGCTTTCCCTCTGATTGCTTCCCGGATGTTTTCATTCCTGCAGTCTGTTTTTACCAAGACTTCACTGACTGAATGCTAGTTTCCCACATTATGTTTTGTTACTTGGCTGAATGCATCAGCTTACTGACTGTTCTACCTACTCTATATTGCATACTTTGTAAGTTCTACTTCAGGTAATGTCAGATTGATTGTTATGTATCTTTTAACTGACTGTTTGATTTTCTCCCTTATATGTAATTTCCTGTACTTATGCAATGTATCTGTCAATTGTTGTACTGTCCCGGGTCGTGCCTGAAAATAGTCATTTCATGGGTAGTGCACATATCCAGTTAACAAAAACTAAATAAATATGCAACCAACATGAAAGTTGTTCAGGACAAAATGATCTTTCAAATGGGGGCAGTCACTAATCTGAATTCATTAGATTTTTTTAAATATGGCCATCCAAAAGGTGACAATTGTGATAAAAAATGAAAATTCAGGTAATCAGATGGCCATAATTTAAAAAATATAATTACTGCGCCTTAATGAATATGCTCATTTGAAAGGTAGTTTTGTCCTGAATAACTTTCATACTGATGGGTTATGAGTAACTCCTATACTTTTAGAGATATATACATTTGTTTGGCATAACTCCTATTGCATTTTTGACAGCCTGATTTCTGAAACAAAACGTTGAGACAAGAACATATGGTTTGTCATGCCTAATTTAACAGCAGATCCTAAGTTATTCTAGCTATGTACATCACTTCAATGAATGTCTTTAGTTCTTAATATGAAAAAACAGCTTGAAACAAAATGATCTACTTATTGGGGGCACATTAGATCTTTTCAGGATGGGATCATATTAAATCTTTTCCGGAAAAAAACAGCAACTTAATTTTAGTAATTATTAGCCAGCAAGATGTATATGTGAAGCTGACACTAACCAGATACGAGAAAGAAGGAAGACACAAAAGAAAACAATGCTCACACACATAAAGAAGGCCTGGATGTCTGTGAAACTTTTTTTTTGTTACTTAAATTTTTATTGATGCACAGTAACATTATATCAAGTCAAATCAGCACAGCCATAACTGACCACTATCACAATTGTCACAATCTTAACTGAGTACAGTTAATCATACAGTGTCATCATGGCTAGAGGAATCAATATTACAGCTTATAAACTATGTTTTATGGGTAAAAAACCAAGGTGGCCAAACCAACTTCAAGAAGGGGTCCAGGCATTCCATAGTTCTTCTTCTCTGTTTTCATATAGTTAATTCTGTTGTTTAGCACTTATTTGTTTCAGGCTCCCCTATTTTCTCCCCCCTCCCCTTCCTTGGTTTTTGATTCCTCCTTTCAATCTAAAATAATCCTTAACTTCCAAAATTTCCTAACGGCTGTGCAAACTTAATAATTTTCACCATTCCAAAAATCATCAGACTGTACTAAACAAACGGGAAAGAAAAATTGATAATTATACTAACTGGCAGGTGGTGTGTGCATAGCAAGCCTATTTATCTATCCCTTCCTATGTGGGTCAGGGCCTCTGCTTCAGCCGGCTCCCTCCCCTCAAGGTTTGTAGACCAGAGAAAACTAAATCAAGATGGATTCAGGGCCCTTGCCCTCTAAGTAGTCAATGTGTGACCTTTCACATGCCAGACACTCCATATTAAATTAAATCTCTCCATAGTGAGCCTCAAAGCTGCTGTAATCCTTTCCATTTGTTCTAACTCACTTACTTTATCTCTCCAGGTTTGGATAGTAGGTGGTTTTGTAGATCGTCAACAAAGTGTGATGCATTTTAAAGCTGCCAACCTGAAGATGTGATATAGTCTCCTCTGAGGTCGAGGGAGTCTCAGAAACTCATTACTCGGGAAACCCAAGCCGAGGGCCTCAAATGTTCCTGGGAGGGGGAACCCCAGAACACTCTGGATCTGTTTATGTACTTGTCGTCAAAAACCCTCTAACTCTGGGCATCCCCAGAAGATGTGAAAATGTGAACCAATCCCTCCACACTCCCTCCAGAATCTATTTGTGTTGTCTGAGTGAAAATGCTGTGTGACTGTGGGGGTTCTGAAAAAACGCATCAAAACTTTCCAGTGGTATTCACCCCAAGAGGGCGAAGCTGTAATTCACCACCCTTGGGCAATAGCCCTCTGCCATTTGTAGCTCTCCAATTGTATGCCTGAGTCCCTTTCCCATCTATGCTTGACTAGTTCAACTTGTCCTGGGTATAGGTCTGTCATTAACCTATAAGCCTGGGAGATGGGTTTCATCTTAGCACTTAAAGTGATCCAGCTATAAAAAAGTTGCTCTAATTCCGTTAAGAGTCTTAACAGCTGCTGCACATGTAAAGGTTGGTGTATGAAATGCCTTACTTGTAAAAATCTAAAATGGTCTTCCTTTCTGAGTCCATATTTCTGTTTTAGTTTCTGAAACTTAGTACAAATCTCACCCTCCAGCAGGTGAGTAAACCTGGTAAGGCCTTGGCGCTCCCAAAAATGATATCCTGCATCTAAACTAGGAGGGCTAAAAATCTTGTGATGACGTATGAGAGATAGGGGACCCAGTCCTCCCGGAACCTTCAGTCATCTGCGTAGAGCCAGCAAGGCTCACAGGGTGTATCTAGTCCATGGATTGCATACCCTATGGACCATACTTGAGAAGATGGCAGCAGTGGGCAGGGTTCAGAGTGATAACTTATGTGCCTGTTCTAGCTCCATTGGGAACCATTTATTATTCACCCTCTGTTTCATCCAGGCATACAACCAAGGAGCCTGTGCTGCTAAATAGTAGTCTCTAATGTTTGGTAGGCCTAATCCCCCCTGTTCTCGCCTAGTACAAAGGTGTGCCCTTTTTAGTCTGGGCTTTTTACCAAGCCATATAAAACTTGTTATAAGGCGTTCCATTTCTTTTAAGAACAATTTGGGGGGGCAATAGGTATTGTCTGAAATAAGAACAATAAACATGGTAGCACGTTCATTTTTATAGAATGTACCTTCCCTAGAAGAGACAGAGGAAGCAGTCTCCACCTTCCCAGATCCTGTCTAATAGCATCTTGTAGTCTGGGGTAATTTGCCGAGAAAAGCTGGGAGGTGTCTACCGGGACTCTTATTCCCAAATACCTAATGGTGTTATTCGGAGCCCAAGCAAACTGAAAGTTAGATCGCAGCTCAGGTGATAGAAGCCCACTTAGCCGAAGAGCTTCAGATTTTGAGGGGTTAATTTTGTATCCTGCTATTTGTTGGAATTGGTTTAAAACTTGTGTAAGGGGTGGAAGAGAGCTAACTGGATCCCCCAGGTAGATAAGTGCGTCATCAGTGCACAGGGAAAGTTTATGAGTCTGGGAGCCCACCTTTATGCCCACTACCAGAGGATCTTGTCTAATTTGCTCCGCTAAAGGCTCCAAGGAAAGAACAAACAGCAGTGGGGAAAGTGGGCATCCCTGACGAGTCCCTCTAGATAAAGGGAATCTGTCTGAGACGCATCCATTCACACTAATCACTGCTTCTGGCTGGGAGTATAGTGCTGCAACAGCTCCTATAAAGTTATCACCTAGATTGAACTTCTTAAGAACTGATTGGAGGAAAATCCAGTCCACCCTGTCAAATGTCTTTTCGGCATCGATACTTATTGCCAGGTTGAGGGATGTAGCTGTTTTCTGAGAAGAAATCATATTCAGGAGACGTCTAATGTTATCCTGTAGGAATCTTCCGGATATAAATCCAGATTGATCTGGGTTTATGAGATCCCCAATGACCATTTGGAGCTTCCGAGCCAGTATACCTGTGAATAATTTTAGATCTGTATTTAACAGGGAAATGGGTCTATACGATCCGCATTCCTCTGGTAGTTTGTCTGGTTTTAACAGTACCGATATCCTTGCATAGTTCCATGATGGAGGGATCGATAGGTCCTTTCTCAGGACAGCATTAAACGTCTCCAATAGAATGGGGAGGAGGTCTGTCTGGAAGGTCTTATAAAATTCTGCGGGGTACCCATCCAATCCCAGAGCCTTTGTGTTTTTAAGTAGGGAAATTTGACTTTTAAGTTCTTGCATAGTGATCGGGGACCCCTAACCTCTCTCTTCCAGACTGGTCTAGGACCGGGAGGTGAATCCCCTTCAAATATTGGGCAATGTTGGCCTGATGGTCCGGGCATCTCTCCGCAGCATACAGCCTCTGGTAGAAGTCAGCAAAACATTTTGTTATGTCTGCTTGGGATGTGACCAGACAATGGTCTGATCCCCTTCTAAGTTTTAGTACTGCCCTCGATGCTGCCTCCTTGCGCAGCTGAGCTGCTAATAGTTTTCCAGCCCTGTTGCCCTTCTCGTGAAATAACTGTCTGGCATACCTGCAACTAGCTTCTATTCGGTGGTTTACTAATCGTGTTAACTTTTCTCTGACCTCCTCTAACTTCTTTTTTGTCTCTGTCAGGTTGTCTCGCTTATGTTGAGTTTCCAGCTCTGATATTGCCCTTTCTAGCTTTGTCTGTTCCTCTTTTCTATCTTTGTTAACTTTAGATGCATAGGCGATAATTTTGCCCCTTATATATGCTTTCAAAGTATCCCAATAAATTGTGGGGGGGGGGGTATCCTTCTGATTATTAAATGTTTGAAATGGTTTAATCTCTGTTCTTATCATTGTTTTAAATTCCTCCTTATTAATAAGGCTCAAATTTAATTTCCACGTCTGATGGCGGTTCGTAACTCCCAGTCGTAACTTTATCAGGACCGGGGCATGATCTGATAAAGTAAAACTGCCTATTTGGGCTGAATTTAATGCCCATGTCCAGTTTGTGGAAACCAACAGGAGATCAAGCCTGCTGTAGCCTAAATGTCTGGGCGGAGTACAGAGAATAATCCCTTATGGTAGGGTGCAGGAACCTCCATGCATCTGTCATGCCTTGTTCATGAATGAGTCTGTGAAGTGTTGTAGAGGCCTTGGATCTTCTACCTGGCTGTGTCCCTGATTTATCTAAATGGGGACATAGAATTGTGTTAAAATCCCCTCCCACTATCCTAAGACCTGAGTCGAACCTAGGAAATGCCGACAGCATCTTTGTTAGGAAGACTGACCTGGGGTTTTCCTCGTTGGGGGCATATATGTTAAGGATACTACACTTATGAGTGCCCAGGTCTGCCTCTACATATATATATCTTCCCTCAGGGTCGGACCTCACAATTGTCTCCTTAAAAGGGAGATTTCTCCTTATCAGTATAGCTACCCCTCGTTTGTATGGATTGGATTGGCAAGAGGATGAGAAAATATGTCCCACCCATGCCCTCTTTAATTTGGAGTGTTCTAATTGTGTTAAATGGGTCTCTTGGAGTAGGGCAATATCTGCCTTAAAGTCTCTCAATTCTCTCAAAACCCTCGCCCGTTTGATAGGGCTCCCCAGGCCTCTTACATTGTATGTAACTATTTGAATATCACCCATATTCCGTTAATCATAAAGAAAGATATGGTCCGACCCCCAGCGGGCCTCCCTCTAAGACTACACTCGCCTTTCACACGCTATTGCCAAAACATAAAAAATCATTTCCAAACCCTTTCGTAACTATATACAAATTGACAGATTTTGTTCCTCTGTCATGCTGTGCATTTTTTCGATGCATTGTGTACTTCAAGGTGATACTTCAGATGGTACATAAAGATCAGAAAAGGATCTATATAACCCTAAATAGGTCTCTCCTTTACTATGATGGTAGAATGGGAGACCTTAGGGAGACAATGTTTTGTGCTCCCTGGCTGACCACACTTCCTCACTGTGGTCAGTAGGGTGATTAGCTGAGCTTATAGGTGTGGGGTGTTCTACTTCACCCTTCGCAAGGTCTAAGGCTATTAAGCCGTTTAGGCCTTGACATTCTGTTCATCCTGCTCGACAGAATCTTTAATTTTTATACCGTGAACAAAGTTCTGGTATCCGTGTGGGGAGAGGGAAAAACCGGAAAAGAATGAAGCGGAAAGGGGAAAAGGAGAAAGGAAGGGGGATGGGGAGGGGTAGAGTTCGTCCAACATGAATCCTTACAGAGGCCTTTGAATATACGCAGTGCCACAACGTGCCTGCACCTTCATGTCCCGAGGGGTAGTATCCCTCCCGCAAGTTAGGTTAGAGATAATAACTTTTAAACATTGGTTAGTTACATGTCCCGTTGCTTCCCCTCCCTCCCTCCAACCAGGCTCTCAGACTTTATCCTGGGCATATATTAATGTTCCAACTTTTTCATTTTCTCTCAGAACCTAAGATTTTAATGTCTTCATTTCTGCCCAAGCTAGCAGATCCCCGAGGATTAAAAGTTACCCAGACTTGTTCAGTTGCATCTCAGCCTGCCCCTTTGTTGTTATGGGGTTGCACCTGGGATTCCACCATCGTGGCGGCCTTCTCGGCTGATGCTGACCTGGATCTAACTGCCCTGCGGACCTTCTGCCACACATCCGCACTCTGGGCCTCGGCTTTTCTCCCTACAGTTGACTGCCAGGTCAAAACCTCCAGCTCCTGTCTTGGGAAACGAGGCTGCAGCTCATCTAGCTTGATCCCGTGGTCTGTCAGGAAATCACTCGCCTCCACAATGTCTGCAAAGTACTTCACTACCCCCTCACTTGTCTTCATCCGAAGTTGGGCTTGATAGTCCAGGTAGGCCTTCATCCCTTTCTGCCTCAGGGTTTTCATGGCAGTCAGTATCAGTCGCCGTTGTAATGACGTTGATGCCGCAAAGTCATGTGGTCAAAATAAAGACATTGGTCTCCAAAAATAATCGCCTTACGCCCCCACGCCGGTTTCAGGAACTTTTCTTTAATTCTAAAGTCTAGAAATGCCATAATTATCGATCTCGGTCTGGCGTTGACATTTGTTGGTGGGGGTGTAAGTGCTCTATGCGCTCGAATTATGCCCAATGGCTCCTCCTTGGGCCAACCTAACAACTCCCGCAGCAAACTCTCCATAAAGAGTGTCATGTCCCCCGACTCTGTTTTTTCTGGGAGTCCATGAACTCTGATATTGTTTCGTCGGTGCCTGTTTTCAAGTTCCTCCAACCTTTTACTCAGTTGTATCTCTCTGTAATGAAGGTTTAGCAATGCGGAGTTGTGCACATCGGTTTCATTTCAGTATTCTGTCAGGCAGGCCTCAACTGCTCCCACGCGCCTCTCGACTACCCTGAGGTCTCGTTTTGTGTCTGCCACTGCTGTTTCAATACATCTCAGTGTTTCTCCGATTGTGCTTAACTGGGTGCAGAGTTATTTAGAAGTAATTGTAAATTCAGGCTCATCGTTACCATCCTCCGTATGTTCCAGTTCGGGTGCAGTCATTCCGCTCCACGAGCTCTGTTCAGTTACTAGTGTGGGCTGCCAGGCTAGAGTCCACTGGATTGGCTCTTTACACACTCTTGGCGCTTCAAATTCTTTCAATTTTTGTCTCGTTGCCATATGTAGGCTGGCTTTTGCAGGTTTTCTGGCCCTTTGTCTCTTTTTGGATGCCAGGATGGCTTAGGATTCTGTCAAGTCCGGCAGAGCTTCAGCTTCAAGCGGCCATTAGCAGCGTTTGCATCACCAGAAGTCTGTGAAACTTTTAGAAGCAAATCATTTGACAACTTTTAGGCATCTATGCTGCACCACTGATATTTTCTTTTATGTCATCTTTGGCAATTTCTACTATTAAAATCCATTAAATGTATAGTTTACTAAATCTTGACATTGGGATACCTCTTGAATGACTCCTAAATAAGTTTTAAGCCATTCCCTTTATGGGAGGTCAAGACCTGTGCTAAAGGTCAAGTGTTATTTTTTTCATATTATTTTTACAAATTTTCAAAATAAAAGTGTGGAGAAATACAAAAATGCATACGACTAATCTCTTATGTAGTTTCAACTCTGTGAAAAATTAATATCTGCACAAAATCAAACCCAAAGTTTATACCGTTTTGATCTAAAGTTATTTTATTCTAAATCTTATTGGACTGTTATTTATTTATTTATTTTTCACAAATTTCCGAAGTAAAAGTGTGGAGAAATGTAAAAGTAAGTACAACTAATCTCCTATGCATTTTCAACTCAGAGAGAAGGTAATATTTGTGCAAATAAACTCAAAGTTTATACAGTTTTGTTCTAAAGTTATTTTATTCTAAATCTTATTGAACCATTGATGAACTGAGCAAAGAAATGTTTAGATAAAACACATTGATGACTCCAGGACGGACTAGGAGGTCATTAAAATTGCAAAAGGTCAAATTATGAAACCATAAATGAACTCATTAAGATCATTATTTTTAGTGTGTAATTATAATGAATTAAAGACATTTGAAAGGATAGTGACAAAAAGGTACACTTTTTATGAATATAGAACTACAATTATTCAACCACTGTGATACATATTTTTAGAATCAGAGGGCTGGTGTAAGGCTTCTGAAATCATGGTGATCTGACTGCTTCAACGCTTCAGTGTGCACGGTTCAAACCAAAAAAAGCCACAATAAAAGCTCCTATCATCTCAAAAAAATAACAATTATATTTGATTATATTTGATTTAACCTGAAAATACAAAATAGCAATAAGGAAGTAAAACAATCAAGATGAGATTTTAGCATTCTCCACCATACATGAAGACTTTTATCTTCTTCAAAGTAATTGCAATTTATTTTGATATATTTAATATTCTGTATCTAAGTAAACACTAGAAAAAAAGTTTATTGGGTGTTTGGAAACAGACAAATTCAACCAGACACAGAAGGAAGTCAAACGAGAGTATCGGTTGTGAGGCTAGTAACAAGTCAAAGTCACTTAACCACTCCAACGTGGGCCACCCACTGACACTAGTGACCATTGGTGGACACTGGTAGCAGAGTAGGAGCTGGGCAAGTGCTGCAAGCAGTCAGTGTAAGAGGAGGAGAAGGGCAGGCTGCCCACCATAGTCCAATTCTTGTTTTAAATCCCAGTGGTGCCTGAGTGGCTGTAGCAATCATCTGTGCAGCAGCTCTCCATCTGTAGGGATTAAGGGAACTCAGTTTAGCTCTCCTGTTGTATTCAGGCAGGCTTGAGCTCCATTATAGCAGCAGGTCCAACTGGACAGGACTAACCACTGAGTGGTCCCCCACCACGACCACCACCCTTTGCTGCCTCCCCTTTAGCCAGTTTGTACTCTATTTCACCATTTTTGGTCCCACCCCCACATATTCCAGTCACCCCCCCAATCCCCCATGTGGCACTGAATCAAAGGCCTTGCTGAAGTCCAAATACAGGACATCCACTGCATGGCCCTTGTCCAGTTACCACATCACCCAGTCATAGTACTCTACAAGGTTTTTCTAGCAGGATCTGCCCATGCAAGAGGTGGAATGAAAAAAGAAAATGTGTCACATGTGCAGAGATGGGGAATGGTGTGTTGGGTGCCAATTGCTTCAGCCCACCCACTGGATCTGGATTTCAACCCCATTTCTCCCTGCCTGGAACCCACCAGACTAGATAGAACCAGTTGTGATGTTGCAAATGTGCAACTCACATTTCTGTCTCTGGCTAGGGCAGCCAATGTGCAGTGGTGGGATGGTTGTGGAGGGGGCACCAATCACCAACTTCTGCTAGGCCACAGTCTACTATTTGGCCTGGACTGCCCACCTGGAGGTCATCTTGTCATTGTGCCAACCTGTGTTTAGTGGAATGGGTGTAAGGAGAAGATAAGTAACCTACATCAGTCTCTGGCTACTGAAGATTGTTCTATATGTGCTGATGTGAGATGGAAGTGTAGGGGGCAGCAACTACCCAGGGGTGCCCATCTAGTGCCCACCCTATACTGTGCTAGTCAATGTGAAGGGGCAGATATGTGATCCACATATGTGTCTCTGACTCTGTCTGGGTGCTCCTCTTGTGCAGTGGTGCAATAGATGCACCAGATTTGTTTTACAATCTCTCTCACTCTCTCCTCCACCTCCCCCTCATCTGTTCCCCCATGGTGAAAGGAAAACTCTGTTTCACTGCTCTCTGTACTGGTCACAGCACTCTTGCTGCCACTTTCTTTGTCTCTCTGTATGTGCAGTCCACTTGCACTGGGCTTCAGAAAGACAAACAAAGAGTCAAACTGACAGCAAGGTGCCAGAAGAGTGAATGGCAATAAAATGGATGGCAACTGAGCTTGGGTGCACACTGTACTCCACTTCTCTGCTTTGGAGGGGGAGGGTGACACTGTGTCTGACAGGAACGCATTTGACCTGCACATATAGGCCGCATTGGAAGCAGCTCTCACTGTTGCTATATCTGTCTTGGGGTGGAGGTGGGGGGAGGGTGTTGACACTGCTGGGGGATGGACCACCCATTGAAATGCGTGTTTGTTCAGGTGCAGGTCCAGGAACAGTCAGTCATCATGATTATGGTCACTGCATTGCAACTACCCCCAATTTCACATGGTCAAGATAGTGCTGCAATAGTGACAGCCTGTCACCTGGTGAGCACTCTCATTCTGCTTACTTGCCACATCTTAGCATGTTGCTGTCATTGCTTGGGGGCTTTCTCTCTGCTCTGTCTCTGACACTGGTGCCACTCACCATCTCTTTCGATCCTGTGCTGTCTTTCAGGGAGGGCTGCTGCCTCTCCTTCTCGGTGTCTATCCCTGCAGCCCATGCCTCTTTCTCCCCACCACCCAGGGCTAAGCTACAGCTCTGTAGGCAATGCTGCCTCACTTAGCAACACTCTCACTCCTTGTATTGTGCAGCGGGGTGGGGGGCACACTGAAGCAGCATGGACACTAGGAGATCTGCGGGGCCAGTCAGTGGGTACCATCAAAGAGAGCAATGCTCAGGCTGGGCATTGTGGCTTATATGAAACACTGGAGAGAGAGAAGCTCAGGGACAAGAACATGCACTGTCATTCACACAGACACAAACAAATTCAATGCGGACATCTGTTGGGGGAAGGATAAATATTTATTTTTCTTTACTGCTAGGACTGTTTACTGCTTATGGCACAGAGAGTGGAGAATAGAGTGTATGGCTGGGTACCTGGAGATCTGCAGGGTGGGTGGAGAGACAAACAGTAAGATAAGTAAGGGCATGAATAAATGGTGACAGGTATTTGTCTGTAGGAAAACATGATTGACTGAGACTCAGCCAATCGGATCTTACTATAGGCAAATACATCACCATTCATTCATGCCCTTATTGTTATTGAACACTGAACAGTTAGGAGGCACTCTGCACTAAGGGACTGACAGCCACTAACTGGCTTTAAACAAATCTTTTTGTGTTGCTGCCGGTGGGGGGAATATGTTAAGCATCATCATCGGGGTCTCTGGTTCGGTGGGGGGAGGTGGGTGGAGTGTCTTTTAGTATGCAGGAGTGGGGGAAGGGTACAATTCTCCACAGACACCAGGGCAGCATTATGTAAATGAAAGGAATGAAGTGCTCCTAAAAGCTCTCCACAGCCATATCAGCTCTGACCAGAATTTATTTCTGCTAGTGATACCTCTCCCTATGCACCCTCTCATCCCTCTGGCTCTCCCTACAACCTTCTCAAATTGTTTGGTTACCTTTAAGTCATTAGATAGGATTAACCCCAGGTCCCTTTCTTGATTGATGGCCATCAGTACCTTTCCCCCCATCTTGTACTCCTCCCTTGGATTTCTGTGCCCCAAATGCATGGTTTTGCACTTCTTTGCATTGAATCTTGGCTGATCACCTCCCTCCCTCCTTCCTCCTGGAGGTAATCCCCTGGTTATGCAGTCCAGTATCCTGTTTGATTTTGCTGCAACTCTTCGACAATTCTCTGTGTTATTTGTTTTGCTGTCCACCATTATCCCTAAGTCCCTCTCGCCCGATGTGACTTGCAGTGTGGTACCCCCCAGGGTGTATGCATGTCCCGGATTTCTGACCCCCAGATGCAGCACCCTACATTTCCCTGCATTGAACTTCAACCCCCATTTCCTTGCACACACCCCCAAGGTATCCAGATCCCCCTGCATGGCCTCTCTCCCCTCCTGCCCATCTACCAGTGCTCCCAGTTTTGTGTCACCCGCAAAGAGACTCAACCTACTCCTAACACCTCACCCTATGTCCGAGACATAGAAATTGAACAGGAGTGGCCCCAGGACCGAACCCTTGGGGACCCCACTGATGACTGTCCTGGAGGAGGAGACTATTCCTCCAACCACCACTTGCTGTATTTGCTTCGTAAGCCATTTTTCCACTCACCTGAGCAACTGCCCCATCCCCCCCCAGCTTTGTTAGTAGGCCATTGTGGGATACCGAATCGAACACCTTACTGAAATCCAGATAGAGGACATCCACTGGCCTATGTCGGTCCAGGGCACCTGTCACCCAGTCATAAAACTCCACCAGGTTAGTCTGGCATGACCTCCCTGGAAATACTGCCTGTCATTCAGGTGCCCCAACCTTTCCAGCTGCCACCCCAGCCTCTCCTTTATAATGCCCTCCATAACCTTGCCTAGCACAGACATTAGGCTAACAGGCCTATAATTCCCCATCTCCTCTCTAGACCCCCCTTGTGGATAGGCACCACATGAGCCACCTACCAATCTTGAGGCACCCACCCTGTCATCAGGGAGATGTTGAAGAGTAAGGCCAGTGAAGCAGCCAGCACATCCGCCAGTTCCTTCAGCACCCTTGGATGCAGCCCATCTGGCCCCGGCGCCTTCTCAGTCTTTAGCAACCAGAGGTCCTCTCTCACTCTATCTGCTGTGATTTCACCCTCCCATCCCCCTCCTCATGCATCCTCTTCTCCCCTTCTAGATACGACGCATCCCCTGTCCTAGTCTCATCTAGTCCTTCAGTCTCCAACTGACCTCCTGGTTCAGTGGGCTCCTCTACCCTCTCATCGGGTTGGAAAGATCCCCCACCTCCCCCGGTAAAGACAGAGGCAAAGTACTCATTTAGCATCTCTGCTTGTTCCCCAGCTTCCTGCGCCCATCCACCCCAGTTCTAATCCTGCTGATCTGTGCCCTCACTTTTCTTTTCTCCCCTATGTATCTATAGAACCCCTCCCCCCCATGGATATCCCTGGCCAGGTTAAGCTCCTTCTTCGCCTTGGCCCCCCTTACCACCCTGGTGACCCTCTTAGCCAGGAAATCATACTCTCCCCTCTCCCTAGCCCCCCTTGAGTGCTTTAAGCGCACATAGGCAGCCTTTTTCTCCCTCACCGCCTCCTGCACCTCCCGGGTCCACCAACATGGCTCACTGTCCCTACATTGCTTGTGCCGTACCTTTGAGCAGGCCCTCAAAACCTCCTGCACCCTCTTCTTAATGGTATCCCACAAGATACCAGCATCCATGTCTGGCCTTATCTTATCCAAGCACTCTTTAAGAATCCTTCCCATTCCCTCAAAGTCTGCCCCCCCTGAAATCTATTACTTCTGTGTTAGTGCAAATTTCCTCTTCCCCTAGGAACATAAGAAACCAGACCGTGGCATGGTCACTGCCTGCCAAAAGGCTGCTCACCTCCAGGCCCCTTATCTGGTCACTATCTGCTAGGACAATGTTCAGGATCCGATCCTGCCTAGTAGGCTCCCCCACATGCTGGACTAGGAAAGCATCGTGGAAGACATCCATCAACTTCTGCTCCCTGGCCACCGAGGATGTTATAGTGCCTCAGTCTGCCCCTGGCATGTTCAGGTCACCCATGATCACCACCCTGCCCTTTCTGAGGCCACAGTGACCCCTGATGTTCTCAGCCAGATCATCCTCCAGTTCTGCTTCCTTTGCGGGGGGTCTGTACATCACCCCTATTTTTAATCTTTTACCCCCCCTCATTTGTAGGGTTACCAAAATTCCCTCCACATTTCCTTCTGCCTCCTCAATTCCACCAACTACTATGTCATTTTTGATTATCAATGCCACACACACCCCTTCCCACCCCCATCCTTCCTAATCATTGTGTATCCCTCTAAATTTAGGTTGCAATCATGCCTCTGGGTGGCCCATGTCTCAATAATTGCCACCAAGTCTGCTGCACCCTCAACTAGCATTACCTGGAGCTCTGGCATTTTATTGCCCATGCTTCTGGCATTGATCAGGACTGTCATCCACCCTCCACCCTTCCCCCTCTCCAGTCTTCTCAGCCCAGTGCAATCCCCCGTCTCTCTTCCCCCCACAGTTCCCTCCTGGTCTTTCAACACTACCAGCAGCCCACTTTGCATGAACTAGTCCTGAACCCTCAAGCTTCCTCGCTGGGGCTTTCAGTCTTTCTATCCCTCCTCCCTTTACAAGTTTAAACCCCACCTATCACCTATGAATCCAAAAAGTTTTAGTTTAAGGATCTCCCTCCCCTCCAGGCTGAGATGTTTTAGTTTAGATTCTAGATTCAAGAAACATCACAACCCTTTCCTTTAGCAGTGAATTCATTAATTTCCCCACCACTGAGGTCATGCTGGCTGGCCTGAAGTTGACAGCATCCTCTCTGTTCCCACTTTTGTGGAGCGGGACTACGTTCGCCCTCCTCCAGTCCCATAGAACCATCCCTGTCTCTATCCATTTGTTGAATAGGGCTGTTAGTGGTACTGCCAGTGCCAGCACCTCTCTAAGCTCTTTAATATTCTGGGATGTATCCCATCCAGCCCCATAGCCTTATCCCCTTTCAGATTCTTGAGTTTCTTTAGGACTCTTCCCTCTATAAATGGGCTGTTGTCCACCTCTCTCCCATTGGCACTGATATCGCCCAATAGTGGTCCTTCTCCTTCCCCTTCTTCTGTAAATACTAAACAGAAACCTGTGTTCAGGGTTGTTACTTTTGCTCAGTTCCCCTACGCACACCCTCCTCCCTCTGACGGGGGGATGAATAATGGGAAGAGTATCAGGAGAAAATTTGAGAAACCGAGAGAGGAGTCAAAATCACAAAGGTAAACACACAATTGTGTACTGCGGAAGAGGTCGAGGGAGGGGAAAACTCTTTTTGAGCTATATAAGGGAATAAAGAAAGACAGATGGGGTGTTGTCAGGCTAAAGGAGAGGGACAGGGTAATAGTGGAAGACCAGAAGAAAATAGCCATTCTGAATGACTACTTCCACTTGGTATTCACTAGGAAAAAACTGGGGGCCCTTTCTAGAGAGCAGGATAAAGGCACTGAAACAGGGGTTCCAGAAATGAGGCTGCAGAAATGTGTTAATGAAAGAGTGAGAAAAGGGTTTGCAACCCACAAGGGGAAATAAGGCCATGGGCTGGATGTGATGCATCTGAGGGTACCAAGGGCACTGGCACCAGTGTAAGTGGAAGACTTGGTGGGGCTGTTCAATAGCCTTTACAGCAAATGGTGGTTCCCAAGGACTACAGTATTGTGGACAGGGTTCCGCTGCCCAAGTGAGGGGACAAGAAGCAGCCAGAAAACTATAGATCTGTCAGCCTTACCTCTGTGGTACAGAAACTGATGGAGACACTGGTCAAAGAGGACCTAGTAGAATACCTGGAGAAAAATGGGCTTCAAGATAGTATGTAGCATGGGTTCGTGCAGGGAGGTGTTGTCAGGCCAACCTGGTAGTATTCTTTGACTGGGTAACAAGGGAAGTTGTCTAGGGACATGCAATATATTTACTCTACTGCAACTTCAGCAAGACATTCAAGTTGATGCCTACCCCCTGTCAGTACCCTCACTCTATCCTGATGCACTCCCACCTCCCACCCCCCAAATGCCAGCTGTCTTTCCCTTCTCTCAACTCCCTTCCCTACTAGCCTTCCTTGCACACTTACTGTGTTTCTCTGCACCCAAAGTTGTACCAAGAACTTGTCCCAACTACTTCCTACTCCCACCACCCCACTTCCGTCCCAAAAGTCTCCTGCCATCCCTGTCCCCTTGCAGCATTTCTCTGCAACCTGAAAGGGTTCCTTCTGGGACTTGGCCTCTCTTCTCTCCCACCTAAACCTCTCTTCTGGCCTTCCTCAAACCTTATCCAGCTCCCAGCATCCCGAAGTATTCTCGCCCTCACTGCCAAACAGCCTGCTTCCATCTTATCATGCTCCACCTCTGCCTTGTGCAGGCAGGGTTCTCAGCATACTGGAGGGATCAGGCCCCGGCAGTCCTCTTTCCTTCTCCCTCTTCCTTCCCCTCTTCCTACATTGCCTGTCCCTACCCCAGAAGGGGTTCTCAGCTCCTCTAGGGTCTTAGATCTTGATAAGCCCTTACCTCTCTCTCCCTTTCTCTGTTTTATCCTCTCCACTGCCCTCCTACTTCTTCCACCACTTCACCCTAACACTTGCCTTGCACCATCCCCTGGCAGGTTCTCAGCATCTGGAACTGATCAGTACTGGTTAAGCCCTCTGTCTCCCCTATCCTGCTTTCCTTCCACTCCTCTCTACTTAGTACCCATCACCTCCTCTACCCTGGCCATAAATTGACCTCTGGCTGGGTTCTTATGATCCTGAAAGACATGAATCTTAAATGCTGCTCACCTCCCTTTCTCCTCCCCACTTACCCCCTCCCCCTTCATTTCTTATCCTTAGTTCTGACTAACCCCAATCTATTGCACTTCTAGACAAATTTGCACTTCTGTTATACCTTAGCTAACTTGTACTGTCTGTGTTACTACCTACTAGCTTCCCCTAGATCAAACTACTTGAACTCCATTCAGCCATATTCAAGCTACTTATTTATGTGTCACTTGGAGTTTACTCTGAGTTTATCATTTAATGTTATTTTGTGCTATTGTATTTTACCAAGTTCTAAACTGTTATCATTGTACCTATCTAGTTCAAAACTGTTAGCACCCCTCTGTTTTCATTGCATCATTAGTTTACTCAGTTTTATTTGAATGTAATCATATGTAAATCTTTGTTAATTCTCCAAGTCTCTGTATATTATACTCATGTTCCCCTTACCCCCAGGTCACACTGGGAGGTGAGCAACCTGTTGTTCAGTGTGCCTTTCTGGTGAAACATTTCAATAAACAAAAAATAAATAAAAACAGAGAAACTGCTAAAGGAAATAGTAAGGTGAATAGGGAGGTGGCTGGAGGGGAAGCAGCAGAGAGTTGTGGTAGATGGGGTTAGATAAGTGGAAAGAGAGGTCACCAGTGGAGTACCACAAATGATCTGTCCTGGCCCAGTTTTCTTCAATATGTTCATCACTGACATAGGAAAGGGAATCCAAGGCAGGTTGTATCTATATGCAGATGACACTAAGGAGGACCTAGTGGAATACCTGGAGAAAAATGGGCTTCAGGATAGTAAGCAGCACACATTCATGGCAGGCAGGTCTTGTCACACCAACCTGATCATATTCTTTGACTGGGTAACCAGAGTAGATAAGAAGGGGCATGAAGTAGACTTACTCTATGTTGACTTCAGCAAAGTATTTGACTTGGTGCCACACAGATAGCTGTTGAAGAAGATGGGGGATCTGGGAACAGCTAAGGAAATAATAATGTAAATAGGGAGTTAGTTGGAGGAGAGGTAGCAGAGAGTTGTGGTAAATGGGGTCGGATAAATGGAAAGAGAGGTCACCAGTAGAGTACCACAGGGATCTGTCTTGGGCCCAGTCCTCTTAAGTATGTTCATCAGTGACATATGAAAGGGAATCCAGGGCAGGATGGTTCCACTATGCCGTGGCAACAAGAAATTTGTTGACCATCAGCACAGTGACAACACAACACCGCCAACTGGTGTGCCATCGTTAGGGGTACAAGTATTTTCTGTGGGAGGCTTTGCCCCCCACATCCCCCTTGCACGGGGCTCTGACCCCACACCCTCCACACGAAAGATTTCTAACTCCAGTCAGAGTTAGTTCAAGGAGGGGGGCAAACACCCCAGTGGCAGCAGTGTCTCAATACCATCACAGCAAACTGCCGAAAATGTCGCTGTGATGGTCTTCATGGTATTTGCGTTGCTGTGCCATTGGTATACCAGGCAGGATGTATCTATTCACAGATTACAGTAAACGCTGAGGTATATTTGATAATGGATATGGCATAAGGGAATTGAAGGCAGACCTGCAAAGGCTGGAAAATTGGTCCAAAGCAGGGTAATTGAAATTCAGTGCCAAGAAGTGCAAAGTGATGCATCTATGGAACAAAAACCCCAGAACAGAGTATTGATGGGAGTGGTCCAACCGGACACAATATTGGAGGAAAGGTACTTAGGGGTAATCTTAGTGACTCCTTTAAACAAACCAGTCAATGTAACAAAGCCTTCAGCAAGGATAACAGGATGCTAGGGTGTATTGGGAGTGGGCTCGCCAGAAGGAAACAGGAGGTACAGTTACCGCTGTATAGATCACTGATGAGGCCACATCTGGAGTACTGTGTCCAGTTCTGGAGTCCCCACTTGAAAAAGGACAGGGACGGGCTAGAGATAATACAGTGCAGGGTCACTAAGATGATTCTGTGCCAGAAGTACAGATCCTATGAGGATCAGCTAAAGGCACTGAACATGTATTCACTCAAAACCAGATAAGAGAGGTGGGACATGATACAGACCTTCACGTTCCTGAAAGGACTTAAGAAGGTGAACTGTGAAGAGTTATTTACTAGGAACAGAAAAGCTAGGATGTGGCCCTGGGGTCACTAGTGAAGGTTAATGTGGGGAAGGTTTAAAAATGATGAAAGGAAGTATTGTTTTACAGAAAGAGTGGTTGAGCCATGGAATGGTCTGCCAACAAAGGTAGTGGGTACCAAAACCAAAAAAGGCTTCAAACATGGCTGGGACAGAGCCAAAAGTATAGTGCCTACTCAGAGGGATGAGGGAGGTGGAAACATGGAGAAAGTATGGAGAATAGGGTGAGTGAAGACTAAGACCACACAAGGACAACAGGTCCTGTGGTATGATAGGGTAATATAGGCAGACTAGGTTGTAGCAGCTTTGTGCTCAATGTGCTTGAGTCTGAGTCATCTGATTCTTCTCCTAATACTAATGTGTTGTGCAAAGAAAATCCCATCAGAAACCCTGGAGACCAGCTTCTGGTGATGTCAGTGGACCATGAGCATCTAGGGCATGGAGCTCCATCTATCAACCCCTACAAAACAGGAAATATATTAGCAGAAAGCTCTACCTGACTGGTAAAAATTGATAAAATACAACTGATAAGGATGGCGACCAATCAGCAGTTGAAGGAGTTCGGGGCAGAAGGTCCTCAATTGAAGCGCAATCTCTGGAATCAAAAAGATGGAGTAGTGGGCCCAATAACCACCAAGCTTGAGTTTCAGGAACAGCTGGAGGACCACAAGAAGGAGGAGACCCCTTATACTATAACTTCAAACAAACTTATTACAGAGCTGCAAGAAATGAACAGCACCCTGCAAAGTATTCAATCGGATATATTAGAGACAAAATAGGAGGTTAAAGAGTTGGAGCAAAGAACAGTGGAGCTGGAAAATGGCCTGACCACTGTCTCTGACGAAGGAATCCACCATAACTCAATTCTGCTCTATCTATGTGCCAAAGAGAAAGAGACATCTGCAAAACTAAATGACTTGGAGCAGCAGTCTAGGCACAATAATATTAGAATTCATGGGCTACCAGAAGGAACCAAGGTGGGAGAAATGGAGGACTTCCTAACGTCTTTTCTGAAAGAATTACTGGACTGGGACAAGGGGGGCTTCAATGCTGATAGAGTGGGCCTGTCATTCACTCACTCACTCACTCACTCACTCCAACGCTAACGGATCCCAAGGTCCTCCCAAGATCAGTTATCCCACGATTCTTGGATTATTCAGTAAAAATGAAAGTTCTCTGAGCAGCATGGGGAAAGCGAGAGGTGGCCTTTGGAGACACATGGTTATACTTTGACCATGACTTTACACTGCTGGTAAAGGAACAAAGGAGGGACATACTTAGGATCATTAAGGAGCTGAAGGTGAAAGACATCAGAGCACAGATTTTAGTGGTGGTCCAGCTGAAGGTTTCTGTGGAAGGCACAACGAAGTTCTATCGGTCTGTACAAGAGGTGGCTTCATTACTGAAATTGCTTGACATTAAGGGAGGAGAGATGGATAAAATACATTTGGGCCTAGAGCACACACTGAAAACACACCAGTGGATCCAGCAAAGATCAAGGAATGGCCAGAGAGGAGGAATATGGGGCACCATTAGGAACTAGGAGGCCACTGTTTCCAGTCAATTGGCACATCACCGAGATGAAACTCCGGGCAGCTCAAAACAGGCTGGTTGATAGACCTGACCTGTAAGTACTGGGGACACCAATTGGAACACTGTTCATAGACTTTTCTTTTCTGGTCATGCTAAACTTAAAATGTTCGCTCACGTCTGGTAGAGTGATTAGTCTGATTGATAGAAAAACAGCCTGTTTTCCATTTTTTCCCCCTCTTTCTTTGGGGGGAGGGGAAGATGTAAGGACAAGATAGGGACAGGAAGAGGGAAAACTGGGTTTGGGGGGTACAGAGCTATTATGCTGGTACAAGATAAGCAGCTAGCTGAAGGAGAGGGATCCCATAAAAGGCAAAAGGGGCCAAAAGGAATAAAATATAAATGGGGATGCAGCCTGCTGCAATGCATCTAGGGGGAGAAACGGGGATTGCTCCAGAGAGGTACTACACATATTCAGAGTAATGACTACTGCCTTAAAGGGAGGGTTTTTTTACCTGGGGGATAGCTGAAGGGGGAAGCAGAGGCAGCTGAAAATGTTTTTAACAAAAAGGGGGGGTACTGATGAATGGCAATGCTGGGTTGTGCTAAACTGTTGCTTTGGATGACACCTGTGGAATGAAGGGAAGGGACCGGGTGCTCAGGTACAGATGATGCCCACATATAAGGTGGCACAGCCTGGAGCAGAGATATGCTGAAGCCATAGTGCCTTTGATTCCACAAGAGTGGAGGCTACTACCAACAAGCTACAGCACTTGGGACAGCAGAGAGAGGGGAAGTCTCTGAGTAGCTGGTATGCACATACATGGAAGACCAGGGAAGTAAAGAGAAATCAAAGGGGCCCAGATTTTGGGACCCCAAAACCTGTAGAAATGAAAATGCATGATGATGTTATCACAAATCTTATTGTTGAAAGGCATTTCACTGTACATAGTTTAGTGATATTACTACTAAAACTGTTTTAGTTTGGTTTACAAAGAAAGAGTGTCTGGATGAGATACATGAAAAGAAAACACCGGTGTCAAACAAAATGTCAGATTTAAAACTAATAACCTATAATGTGAAAAGGATTGGTTTGCCTATTAAAAGGGCTCATATATTCCAAGAATTGAACAGGAACAGGCCATGGTAGCTTTCCTGCAGGAGACACACCTCTCCCAACCCGAGCACCAAAAGCTGAAACGTAGCTGGGTTGGGAGAGTGAACACCTTAGCACATGAGCAACATACACACAGAAGGGGGTGGCAGTGCTGATACAGAACCCCCCCCCAGAAATACAGACACTAGAGAAAAATAAGTTGGGAAAGTACATAAAACTCACTGGAACCTACTGGGGGAGTCCCCCTGTGTGCTTCTTAACCTGTATGCCCCTAACAATATGAAAGGCAGAATCTCTTTCCTAAAACATCATTTGCTCAGGCAGCCTTCAGACAGCAATGTGCTATTCATAGTAAGGGGGAATTTTAATTGTGTACCAAACCCACATATAGATAGAAGTGGGAACACCAATAGGGATCCTCGGGGGGAGAGTTAAAAACTCAGAGGATTGATGGAGGGGGCAGGGCTCACAGACATCTAGAGACATGACCACGGAAAGCACCACAACTATACTTTCTATTCCAACCCCCATGGCCAATATTCCCAAATAGACTACTTCTTAATGACCATTGAATGGATACACATAGTTGAGGAAACAGACATCAAACAAATAATCGCATCAGACCATGCACCAGTACTACTAAACCTGGTAATTATACCCATACATAGGAACACAATCTGGAGGCTTAATGTGTCCCATCTAGATATCCCAGATTTCTGTAAATTGGTGGAGGGAGAGATACAATATCATCTTCAGCATAACATATAGGGAGACACCTCAGAAGCTAACAGGTGAGATGGGCTGAAGGCTACCATAGGGGGAGTCTGTATTCAGTTTGTGTCAGAGAAGAAGAAAGACAATGAAAAGTTGAGAATTAGGTTGGAAGAGTAATTATTTGACTTGGATGCAGAGCATAAAATCACCCTAAATCCAGCCATGAAGAAACATTCACAAGAATGCAGGGACAGGCTGACCAAAGTAGTTGAAACTAAGAAAGAAGGGAGGCTATGCTACAAGCATCAAAAATATCATGAGGTGGGGAATAGGGCAGGTAAGCTCCTGGCCTGGCAGTTAAGACAGCAGATGATTAGCCATACAGTGATAAAGATTAAACCGGGGCCGGGCCCAGACACTACCTGTACAAAAGCTACAGAAATACTGGAGGCATTTACAGAGTTTTATCAAAACCTATACTCAGATACATGGGGAGGGAGATGCAGTAAATCTAGACCAATGTTTAACAACAGTACAGCTGCCCAAACTAAAAGAAGAGGAACAGAAATGCCTAGACACCCCAATTACAGCCGCAGACATAGCACTAGCAGTTAAGAATTTCAAAAGTAGTAAAGAACCAGGAATAGATGCGTTATCTACTGAATTTTATAAGAAATTTAGCAAGCACCTTAATCCCCTACTACAAAAAACATTTAACAAAATTCTAAAAGACAAGCTGGAGCCAGATTGATGGAGACAGGCACAGATCACAGTGATACCGAAGAATGGTAAAGATCCTCAATACTGTGGCTCATATCGACCAATATCACTACTACAAGTGGATATGAAAATCTTAATCTCAATTATGGCAACTAGACTACAACAAGGAGTCCATAAATTGGTGAACCCAGATCAGATGATGTTCATAAAGAAGAGAATGCTACAAGACAATATACATTGACTCTTAAACATTATAACAGCCCATAAAAACTCAAAACATGTACAACTGGTCCTGTCACTAGATGCAGAAAAGGCATTTGACAGGGTTAGGTGGGATCATTTGAAGGGGGTGCTTGAGAAAATGAATTTTGGCCTGGGTTTTCGAGCATGTATCAAGGCTCTGTACAGACAGACAGAAGCAATAGTGAATGTAAATGGGACTAATTCTCAGAGATTCCCACTAGCCTAGGGAACCAGGCAGGGCTGTCCTTTGTCCCCACTTCTCTTTGCTTAATGTATAGAACCCCGGTGGTTCAAATACAAAATGACCCTAACACAGAGGGGATAGAGGTGTTGGGGGTGCAGCAAAAAAATGTACCTATATGTTGATGACGCACTGATATTTCTAAAAAACCCAGTCACATCAGTCCTGGCACTTGTGGAGGTGCTGGAGCAATATGGGAGGGTGTCAGGATATAAAATAAATGAAGCCAAATCAGAAGCAATACAAATTAGTGGTAGCCTCACTAGAGAGGAGAAAATGGTGTTCTTCTTTTTATGGGCAAAACATAACAGGATACCATACCCGGGGATCATAGTCTCTGCAAATGTCTCCGAGCTATTCAAATTAAAAAGGCCCTGACACCATTTGAAAACCTTAGAAAAAATTTGGGATTTAGACAGTTCAGTTTATATTTCATGTATTTTCTATAATTATTTACCTTTTTCTTTATTACTGAACAGCTGTGTGAAAGAGGCTTATTGTCCCTTAGACTTCATCTGCTGTTTCTGCTTTCCTACATATGACATCATAATCCGGGTTGTACCTGGAAATGAGCTTTTAGTCATGGTGCTTTTCCCGGTTACCAACTTTTAAATAAATAAATAAATAAAATAAAGAATCCCCCCTTTATGGCATCGTAATTATTCCCACAACAATAGACTGTAATGTCATAAACAGGACTGTGATGTCATATGTAGGCAAGCAGCCAGAACAGATAGGGCAGTGATCCTGTTTACATGCAGATGTCCTTAGTATTAAAGAAGTATGAGAAATACAGAAATAATATTAAAATATAAGCCTACTTGTGCTAAATATTACTTTTTCTCAAAGTTGTCATAACGGTGTCAGGGGCTCTTTAAATTATGACAAATTGGCTAAAGAATGTAAAGCAGAGTTGGAGAGATGGCATCTGCTACCCTGCTCACTGCTGGGCAAGATAGAAATAATAACAAGCATTTTGTCAATGCCGAATGTTGTCTCGTTGGTATTGGCATTAGTAGTGAGGGAGTTAGGGACGCATAATAGGAATGGCAGTGAAGTATTAAAATGATGCCAACCCCACACCCACCCTGTAGAGACTGACAGGCATTGGGGTGTGCCTTTGGGTCATCAGCTATAACGCTCATGCCATTTTACCTCACCCTACCCTGTAGACACTGATAAGTGTCGTGGTGTGCTTTGGGGTCTTTGGACATTATACTTACCCCATTCCTTAAGGAAATATGCTGAGGTGGGTGCAGTATAGGAGAATGAGGTGAGCTTTGTGGCTGAACAGTGCAAGGCACACCACAATGCCTGACACTGGCTGCAGGTTGGGGTGGAATGGCATGAGCATTACAGCTGATGATCCCAAGTCACACCCCTGATGCCTGTCAGTCTCTACAGGGTGGGGTGCTACAGTTGGAAACCCTAACACCGTAGGTGTGTGTTAGCATTTTCACTCCAAATTTTCAACATGGGCTTTTTGTGAGTCCACCTCATGAAAAGCACCACTACCAGTGTGTTAGCTGAAAGGTGGTTTTGCACAGCAGCTATGCCATTTGGCAAAACAGGGACAAAAACACATTTTGGGCAGGATGTGGAAAATGGCAACTGTATTGTTCATGAGGAGATGTAAAAAAATGGCAACGCTGAAAATCTGGAATGGAAATATGAACAATTGGTGAAGGTATGAGCATGCATAGAAACTGTGCAACACACGTCAGTAACCTAATTATTTTGGGGATTTTTTTAACCACATCTTTAACATAGGCATTTTGGGACCTTCCCTCATGAACAGTGGCAGTGTGATTCTGTTAATGTGTCCGAAACGTTGATTTCGCACAGTGACCATGCCATTGTGCTCCACAGGTGTGAAAACACATTTAGGACAGGATGTGAAAAATGACAGCTGTACTGTTTATAAGGAGGTGTAAAAAAATGCCAGTGCTGAAAATCTGGCATGAAAATAGTGCAAATTTGCAAATTTACAAGGGTGCATGGAAACTGCACAATGCACACTTGTAACACAGTCAATTTATGGAATTTTGTCACCAAATTTTCAACATAGGCATTTTAGGACTTCTGCTCCTGTACAGTGTCACTAACATTTCCTGAAGCTGTCCCAAAAACTGATTTCACGCAGCAACCGCACTATTCAGAGCCAGATGTGTGAAAATACAATTCAGCCAGGATATGTAAAATGACAGCTGTACTGTTCATAACAAGGTGTGGAAAAATGCCAATTTTGAAAATCTGGAGTGAAAATATTACAAATTCACGAAGTTAAGCGCTTGCATGGAAACTGCGCAACGCACACTCGTAAAACAGTCATTTTTGGGATTTCTTCCACCAAATTTGCAACATAGGCTTTGAGAGCCCACCTCATGAATACTGGCACTGTTATTTTGTTAATCAGTCCTGAAAGGTGATTCTGCGCAGTGACAGCAAAATCACCTTTCGGGGCCGATTAACGCCATGACAGTGCCAGAATTCATGAGGAGGGGTCCCAAACACCCCATGTTGGAAATTTGGTGCCAAAATTCCAAAAATGCCTGAGATATGCATCAAAGTTGAAACAACCCTATTGATTCCATTATACAGCTTACCGCCATTTCCTCAGTTCACAGTCAGCTTTGAAGAGTGCATACGTGTTCCCAGTCCACCGAAGATCATCGCTCCAGACTCCAGAGGTAAGTATGGGGTGAGGGGGGTGTGGGGAGGCAGAGTGTGCAGTTGGTGGGCACGGGTTGTGGGGGGGGACAGGGAGACTGGGAGGGACTGTGTTGTTTTTTGGCGATAAAAAAAAATCACGGGACCGTTTTTTTTAACAGGGGCTGACAGGGAGTGGGCTCTCCCATTGGCAACATCACTCAGGGACTGAAGCCGATGGGGATTGGGGACCCAGTCAGCAAAGAAAATATGTTGGGGACATACATGATGCTGAGGGGGATTGGGCACCCCCTCAGCATACATTGTAAATGGGAGGGGGGTTATTATGCTGACAGGGAGTGGGAGCAGCATTGGGCTGGCAGTATAACCTAGGGGTTAAAGGAACAAGGTTTGAACAAGCTTGATATATCCAGCAGACTAGACCTGAGTTTGATTCTCATAACCTCCACTTGCATACTGTGTGACTCTGAGCAAGTCACTTAACCATCCAGTGCTCCCAGGCCGCCCCTGAAAACAGGCACTTGTGCCTAGTGGGCCTTAACCGGTTACTAAAGACTAAAATAAATAGAAAAAAAAATTCTGACAGGAGGCGGCAGCAGTGTTGCGTGCACGTCGGGAGGCATGTTGTGGTCACACTGCATGAGAGCTCCGATCTCATTGCAGCAGATCTATTGCTAGATTTGGTGGCCACATTCCAAATTGCTGATGTGGCGCCTGCATGCTGCCTGATTGGGGAATGAGGTACGCACTTACTGATGCATGCCCTGCATTCGCCCAACAGTGCCATGCCTCCAAATCTGCTACTACAGCAATATGTTGGCTGCACATGCCCAAGCCAACATAAAAATGAACATTCTCCAAAGGCACTTGTTCCTATTTCAGACACTACTCATAAACATTAAAGGCGCATTTTGGAAACAGCTTGAAAGAAACCTTAAAATATTTGTCTGGGGAGGGGAAAAAAACAGTGTGGGTAGAGGGAAGATGGTACCGCCAAGAGAGGAAGGAGACCTGGGCCTCCCAAATTTTAAGCTTTACTATATTACAGCACAAACATCATTTTTGATAACGTGGGCTAAACAAAAAGAAGACTCCAGACTGTACCAGCTGGAAAATATAGAAAAACTGCCCATCCCTCTGTATACTATGCTCATGGAAAAAATAGATTGGAACCTGGGGAAAAAAGTACAAAACCCCTGGATCAGACACTCATTATCAGTTATACAGAAAATACGAGCTCTAACAGGTACACCCAATGAGATAGAATCCATGACCTTAATAATAGATGACCTGGGATTTGAACTGGGATATAGAGACAGGGGATTTGAGGGGTGGAAAAAAAAAGGTCTTAACGACATATGGACAGCTTGTGGAAGAGGACCACTGTGTGTCTTTTTAGAACATGCAACATAGGTTTCACCTAGACAAGTCAGATTTTTATAGGTTCCTTCGCTTCAGGAGCTGCCTGTTTGGAACAGGAGAGGGCCAATGGGTGACCTGCCCCAAGACTCTGTTGGAAGAATACCCATACTGAAATGCAAGGCTCAGTGAATGAACAGGGTGTGTCTCAGCAATGTACAGATTATTAGTACAGGCCAGGGGTGTACACCTGGGTGACCTGCAAAACAAATAGGAAGAATCTGAAACTCAGATAACAAACCAGCAATGGAAAGACTGTCTTGGGGAGTGGTGGGTCTCAGCATCACAGAACTGGAAGGAATTTAGGTGAAAGGTTATACACTGTTTCTTTTATGGCCCTGCAATTACCAAACATTTTGGACGTACAAACACGTACACATATTGGAGGGGCTGTGGGGGGAAGGGTACACATTGCCATCTCCTCTGGTCCTGTCCCAAGATACAGAACTTCTGGGCCCAAGTTAAACAAGAACTTGTGAAGTTATGGGGAGTGCCCATGCCCGCTGAGTTTTCCCATTATGTCTTGGGCCAACCAGTCCTGGGGCTTAGATGGAGAAAGGCAAGAGAGGTCTTTCAATGCATGACCTTAGCAGCCCTAAAGACCCTGACAACACACTGGCTGAATCCTGAACCACCAGAGCTGCAAGAGTGGAAAAACAAGGTGTCCCAAATGTTTAACATGGAGCAACTTACAGCAACACTGCACCTAACCACAGAAAAATTCAGAGAACATTGGGGTGGGTGGGTGGGTACAATACATGGAGGCAGGGAAGAGCCAGACTCCTAAACAAGCAGTGTTCTTTTATGGAAAGGCACCCCAGAACCACATCCGGATAACCAATATAACTAAACTGGAGGGGACTAGCAGAAGGAAACATGGAACCATGTAACCCACTTCACCTCTCATTTTCTCATAGCAGACACAAAAAGAAACTGAGTCACACAGAACAAAAATGAAACAGACACAAGAGTGTATGTTGAGTTATAGAGTTTATTTTCTTGTACATAGTTCAGAATTTTAGCAATGTTTAAAACTTTAGAAAGTGGATAAGTATGAAGTAACAGCGGTCTAAATCAGGCCTCCATATGGCTATTTAAGGGAGGGATCCACAGCTCGGGCCTGGGTTCCCCCAAATTAGAGATAAATCAGCTGATGGATGGTAGCTTGACTGAGTTCCTCTCCCTCATACATCTGATTCTAGGCTGGTGCTGCCATGATAAACCGCGAAAGCCAAAAATCAAGGTGAAACAGATACGGGTAAGGACAAGGGTTCCAAGTAAGTCACCGGTGGGAACCGAAAGACTTCAGTAAGGTAGGACAAAACTTTATTCCATGCTTTTCTTTGCTTTCAACCAAAGGTTTTCTCATCTGTAATAAAGAGGTAACAGTAGAGTAAAGGTAAGACTCTGACCATTAAGAGATGAACTGTTGGCAAATACTGATAAAAGGCTCATCAAAGGTTAGACTAGAAGAATTATTCGATTTGGTTTGACTTGAATTAGGACACAGTAATAACAGAAGACCTGATGAGTATTTTGGTGGTTCATGTGAACCCAAATGTCATGTAATGAACATTCAGTAGCACATAGATATGTTCATAGAAGGGAGAATGCTACAGTACACAAAATAAGCTGTGTCTATACTGGTATACCATCGCTATCGTGACAACTTTACAGCGACCGACACTACAGTGACAACGGTGCCAGGTCTCTGTAGTGTCGGTTCGGGATCCTAGCACTGCTTTGTGGGGGTATTGCACCCCTTCCCGAAACAACTCTGACTCAGAGTTGATTATTATAGTAGCGGGAGTGCAGGGGGGGCACAGAAAACAAAATCTGCAGTGACTCCCTTTATGCCAACCGCAAATGCGGTCGACAAAAAGGAATCGCTGTAATGTCAGTCGACAACAAAATTGTTTACCGATCATCATAGATCCATCTGTACTGAGCATTGCTGCCATTTGAGTTTATTTGTATAATTATTATTTTCATGTATAACCTGTATTTGAATGTCATAAACAATGAACAGACTTAAAAAAAGAAACCCTGGAGACAAATACAAATTAGGTGGCAACAAGGATGATAGTGCTATCTCCCCTGCTGACACTGTTATTTTACATGAGGAAGATGGTGTCCCTGATGATACTAATGATAATGACATAGTGAATATAAGCACTGCTGCTGCTAGCAAACAACTACCTTTGCCAGGAGGTAAAACTAAGAAGGCCACTTCTTGGGTATGGAACTACTAATATATTGACTCCCAAAATGCTTCCAGTGCAATATTCACACTCTTGAAAACTGATGCCAGCAGGGGGAGACAGGAATTTTACCTTGGAGCATCCACTTTAAAAATACACTTAAAGAGAATGCACCCAACTGAATGCAGCAGAAAAGATCATACGTCAGTGTCTGGTGAGAGAGAGGATGAGGCCAGTGATATTGACCTAGAAGATGTTTCTTCAAAATTAAAAAGTGGTGGAATAGTCAACTATTTTTCAACTACACTTAACAAAAAAGCAAAAAAGGTGATCTTTCATCTCCATTCCCATCACCTTCTGGTACCACTGTATCTGACAGTTCCCCTCGATTATCTACTCTCCGCTCGTCTCATAACAGACCATGCCCCAAACCAAAACAGTTAACCATGCAAGAGTCATTTCAAAGGACATGTAAATATAATTACACCCCTTCAATTGCCCAGAAATTAAATAAGGCAATAGCAGAAATTATAGCACTTGATCTGTCTCCCTTCTCTTTTGTTGAATCTGTTGGCTTAAAACAAGTAACGTAGACTGCAGTTCCATAAATCAAATCAAATCATCTTTATTTTTAAAGCGCCTTTCAAAACCAAGGCGCTGTACAAAGAGATCATACATACATATAAATTTTAAAAACAGACATAAATATAGCAACTGTTGCTAGGATAAGCTAAACTAAATAAATAAGTCTTTAGCTCCATTTTGAATCTCTCAAAGGTTGGACATTCTCTTAACCAGCGAGGTAGAGAATTCCACAGGGTTGGAGCTGAAAAAGCAAAAGCACAAGATCCTGATGTTTTTAATCGAACCCTGGGAATCTCCAGCAATCCCTCATTGGTGGAGCGGAGAGGATGGAGGGGGCAATAGAGTACCAAGAGATCTTTCAGGTAGCTGGGTCCCTGATCATGTAGGGCTTTAAAGGTTAATAAAACAACCTTATAGGTGATCTGCCACCTAACAGGCAGCCAGTGCAGTTTGCAGAGCACAGGTGTAATATGACTGGATCTAGAGGTCCTAGTCAAAAGCCTGGCCGCCACGTTCTGCACAAGCTGCAGGCGGCGGATATCAACCCCAGGTAGCCCTAGGTAGAGGGAATTGCAGTAATCAAGATGGGTAGTGATAAAGGCATGGACCAATGTTGGAAGATCACCCAGTAGAACCAGGTGCTTCACCCGGGCGATATTCCTCAGATGGTAAAAAGAGGATTTGACGACAGCTGATACCTGAGATTTTAAGGTCAAACCATCGTCAAAAATAACGCCCAGGTTACGTATCTGATCAGAGGTAGTGAGCAACATACCACCAAGCAATAAGCCTGATGGTTGTCCAGCCCCCAAACCCACCCCCCGGATGACCTGGGTCCACTACCAACACCTCAGTCTTATCCGGATTCAGTTTCAGCCAGCTGGAAGTCATCCAAAATCTGATTTCAGTAAGGCAGTTATTTAGCATGGAGACAGCATCGTCTTGCCTGGGCAGAAAAGACAAATACAGCTGAGTATCATCTGCATAGCAGTGAAAACCCAGACTGTATCCCCTGATGATATCTCCCAATGGCAGCATATACACTGCAAACAACATGGGGGCTAAAATGGAACCCTGTGGTACCCCACAAGGCAGGGAGTGAGCGCCAGAGGAATAAATTCCAGTGGCAACTCTCTGAGACCTGTCCATGAGGTAAGATTGGAACCAATTGAGGACTGTTCCAGACAGCCCACAATAGATCTGCAGGCGCTCCAACAGCACACCATGGTCTACAGTGTCAAATGCAGCAGAGAGATCGAGAAGGACCAGAATGGTATGTGCCTTTCAATCTCTTGCCATTAGGAGATCATTCAACACCCGGACAAGGGCAGTCTCCGTGCTATGCTTCTTCCTAAAACCAGATTGGAGAGTATCATAGACATTGTGAGTTGTAAGATGATCATCCAAATACTATCCAGAAAATATTTTGTTACCAAGGCAGTATCAGATATCTATGTAGAACTGCATGAAAAAATGGCACAGGCCTTGAAGCTCACAGCAGTACCACAAATGCATATTACAACTGATATGTGGGTCAGCAACCAAACTGCAGACTGCATGACAGTCACTGGTCACTGGACATCCTTTCATGATTCTTCTGTCTCAGTCACATCCGCCACAACATGTAAGAAGCAGGCGGCCTTTTGTATTACTAGTTTTGAGTCAAAAAATAACACTGTAGTGAACCTCTTACAAGAATTAAGAAGACAGTTGCAAAATGGCTTGCTCCTTGTGGCGTGCCTCCAGGGTTTTTAGTATCTGATAATGGGGCTCACATTGTACGTGCTGTGAAGTATGGGGCTATGTGCACATACCTTACTTTGCTCATATCCTCAGTCTTGTAGTACATGATTTTCTTAAAGATGTCAGAAGTGTTCAGAATGCATTGTGTTGTACACATGTGGACATTTTAGTCATTCAGCTAAAGCACGCAAAATATTGTATCTGATACAAAAAGGCAATAATCTTCCACCTCATCAGCTAAAGCAGGAGGTGGTTACTAGGTGGAATGTCACCATCTACACGACACAACAGTTATTGGGCAGTGTAAAGCAGTGCATCAATATTCCATAAGGGGATGTGTCACTCAATGCAAACCAGCAGACCCCAATGGCACAATTGTTCCACATTCTTCAGCCTTTTGAGGAAGTCACTTGGGAAAATGAGTGCAGACAATTCCAGCCAGAGTCAGGTAATACCCCTGATATTCCTTCTTAGGAACAAACTCAAAAAGCAGAAGGCAGCATCTCTTGAGGAAGGTAATACTGTTTCTCATGCCAGAAAGCTAGCTATACAGCTGTAAGTGGAGCTTAGACTATCAGTGATTCTAGAATCAGAGCATTATATTCTAGCAACAATTTTGGACACTCAATTTAAGGCTAGCCTGGCATCCTTTCTACCCTCTGGCCTCACAGATATTAGCAGGTATCATGATCTACTCAATGAAAAAGTATCTGATAGAATGACAGACACCTTTTCAGTTTCACAACTGGCTGAGCATGCACCCTCCCAAATCTCACTGTCAGTGGAAGAAACAGCCACTGAAAAAGATAAAGCTGGTGACATCTGGTCAAGGTTACATGATATTGATAAAGGTGCTACAGTAGTTCTTCATTTATTGGCCAAGGTCATACTGCTGCCACTAAGGTTGAGGACTATCTAGAAGACCCTAGGAAACTCGACATATGGGATGAGCCTTTGAAATATTTGCAAACATAAGAGAAAAATCTGTCCTGCATTGTGCAGAATTGCCATTTTATATTTAAGTTATCCTTTAATCAGTGCCTTCTCTGAGAAAATGTCACCACCACTGGTAGCATTGCTTCAGATCTGCACAGATGTTTGTTGCTGAAAATGTGGAATGTTGGACATTCATTAAAGTAAACATAGGTCTCTTTTTTTTTGCTGGCTCCAGTGGTTGTCTACAAAGTCATTTTCATATTGATGAAGATGATGAGCCAATACATACTGATTAATTGGAGAATGTGTCTGTGTGAGGTGGTTATAATACCGGGGGGACACACAAAACAATATAAAAATGAAAAATGAAAAAGAAACCACACCATCTGTTCAGTAGTGAGTTTTGTAAAAAAAAAAAAAAAAAAAAAAAGAAAGAAAGAACTGTGTGTGTGTGTGGGGGGTTGGGTGTTAATTGGCCTTCAACTGAAATGTAGAATGTGGCATGAAACATCATGGAGGACTCCAATACTGGCAAAAAGAATCACTAGAGTCAGCTTTAATACAGTGGCAGCTAAAAATAAGGCCTAATAGAAAACAAAGCAAAGCAGCGCCCATTGCTTTATGCCCACTAGGTTCCATAAAATTACTTTATTTTCTTGCATTGCTGCATTTTATATTGCCCCTAATTTTCATCTGACTACATCAGGGTGGGTGAGGAGGGGGTCCTGTAAGCCATGTGTCATTCAACACCCTACTTTTAGGCTTTTTGCTTTGCAGGTTGGACATGGCCAGCCTCAAAAACAAAGACTTTTTGAACAGTGAGATGCAGTGTGTCTCACATAGTATACTCAGTTCTCTTATGCCACTGACCCTTTACATTTTGTGAATTTTTTCTCCTGAGAGAAAACATTTTTCCACCACTGGCCAATGTAGGCCTGAACCAGATCAATCCAAATCCTTTGCAACACCAAATCTAAACCTGTCTTGGATTTGGCAAATCCAAAACCAAATTGAAATCCACCTGGCTTTGCCCATCCCTAAAACAAATACTAAATACTGCATAAATTAGACCAGCTCCTAAACCCCACAGGTCAGAAGGGGGTAGGGAGTTAAAGCAGTACTAAATATAATGTAGACCTGCCCATGCACCTGGTGCATCATAAGGGGAAGAGGGTAGCAACATCAGCAGTACAAAAAATGTAAAAGTAGCCCGTGTTCCTCTTGTGTCATAAGGGAGGAGAGGAGCAGCAAACAATATAAATAAAAATTAGACCAGCCCTCAGGGCATAAATGAGAGGGTGGGAGGTGCAATGATATGAAATATCAATTATACCAACTGCCTTATGTATTGGATATAAAGGGAGTTGGTTTGGAGCAGCAATGATATGAAATATAAAATTATACCAACCACCTAATGCATTGTATATGGGGGGGGGGCAGCAATGATAGGAAATGTAAAATTATACCAACTGCCTTATGTATTCGATAAAACGGGGGGAGGGTGGTAGCAGCAATGATAAGTAATATAACATTTTACCAACCACCTTGTGCATTGGATATAAGGGGAGGTGGTGGGAGTAGTAATCTTTATGAAATATAAAATTATATCAACCACCTTATAGACTGGATATAAGGGAGAAGGATGGCAGCAGCAGTCAATATGAACTAGTAATCAGACCAGCCCTGGACTCCTCAGGCCATAAGGGGGAGAGCGGGAGCAGCAACAATAGGAGATATAAAACTAGATCAGCCCCTCTCCTCTTTGGTAATAGAATTTATTTTATAGAAAATGTCAAAGGTTCTTCAAGATCCTGAATTATTTGAACCTGTTTTTTACCTCCTACTTGTAGCAGTAAAAGGGATGATGGTATCACTTTAATAAAATCAATTTTGCTTTCAATTAATTAAAACAAATACCCTTAGGCAGGACTGAATAGAACATTTGTGCAAGCATGATTTATGGAGGCTTATTGCTTAACTCAGCAACGTGTAACGCTGAGCACAATTTGTCATTATCTGAGTGGGGAAGTTCTTCCTTAAAGGAAATTAGATGACAGTCATTGATATCTTCTACAAGAATGAAAATATATGGTTCAAGAGCGTGACACAAATGCAAGGGCCAAGGCAGCTCTTTGTGCAGTTAACCATTTCAAGCAGGCACTAGCAAGTAGCAAGACCTTTTAGGGCAACAATGTCCTTTCGTCCAAGGGTGCTGAGCAGTGAACAGCCCTTAAACACTGAATGCTTGCAGTTCATTGTCTACTGTATTAGAGAGGTAGGTGCAAGTTAATGGCAACAGAAAATGATTTGTTGTTTCATGAATAGAGCTCTTTTTAATCTAATTTATAACACACTGATGTTTAATAATTATTTGCATACTATATTAACTTATTCATTTATTTTAGAAATATAGGTGCATTATTTACCAATGAATACCCATTAATATCCCACAAGAACACAGTTATTGTACTTGAAGTTATGTTTTTTGTATATTGCTCTTATTTATTGTAGTGTTAATTACATAGTTATTATTGCTTTGGAAGTGCATGATTTCAAATTTCTTCCCGTAGTGAAAAAAATGTAAGATTTAGGACTGATCTTGCATGATTTATAAGAATAACATAGGAAAATGCACTTAGGCCCCCCAATATTCAAAGCTTTGCACTGGGTGCGAAGTGTTTTCACCCACACTGTGCAGGTATTTGCACTGGAATCCCATATTCAGAGGGGATCACTGCATGCGCTATGAATGCAAGTGCACTAGCACAGTGATAATATATGCAGTGCCCAAACCAGGGGGTGGTAACCCGCATAATATGTACAGCATGATATTCAGTATGATAGCTCTGTGAAAATGTTTTTTTTTTCTGTTCCTATTTTCTGCATCCTCCCTGCCTGGTCCTCCTTCCCACTGCTCTGCCCAGCCCTGTCACTCCAGCTTCCCCTAGAACGTACCTCTCCAGCAGTCCCCCATAGGTTGTTCTCCATGGCATGGTGGCAGGGAGTCCTCTCGACCCACCAGAACCAAATCCAGATAGCGGCAGGAACCTAAGTCACTGAGTGCGGGGCCTGTGGTGGATGGCATTCATCCTGCCAGCCAGAGTTATTTCCTGTTTTGTCCCCCTGGAGGCACAGCATGCAAAGACATCAGGGTGCATGCCATGCACTCCTTCATGTTGCACGCCAACATCTGCCCCTCCTCTGACCTGTTGGCCTGGCCTGCCTCCCCCCAGCTTCCACCAGGGGCCAGGAAAGCATTGGGCTGTCCTCCATCCTCCCCCAAAGAAGAGGAAAGCAGTCCTGTGGATGCTTGATCCTCCTCTCCCTGGCTGGCCCTCCAACACCTTGGCTCACTTCCAAACCTGGGTTGTTGGCATCACAAATGGTAGCGCTGCAGCTGCACCACAACTGTCATTTATCTTGCAGGAACAAATGCAAGTTTATCGCAAGTACACACCAGGTTTTTGCAAGATCACAATGTAAGTTTTACTAGTCAAGAACTCTGCAAGTTTAAAATGCAGTGCGATACAAAATACAATATACAGTATTTGCATGTTTCTTGACTAGTTTAAGCACAAGAGATTTTTCTTGCACTATTCTTCTATTCTTACAAACATGTATACTTGTTTGTAATGATAGTTCAAGAAAAAAATCCTGTGCTTACACAAGTGAAGAAACATGCAAGTATAAAATGCAATGTTTAAGGATGAATGACAACTAGTGAGAAGTGTGTAGGGAGGATTGCTGTACTCTGTGTACTTACAGGTACAAAAGCATGTCTTCACAGTGCTGATAGAAATCTTTAGGTACAATCTGAGCTGTAAAAAGATGCATGCACCTCAGTAACCAACCTTTTTTTTAAATGCCCTATTTCATTACTCTTTTGCTAATATTAAATATATCTTTCTTAGATTCCCCTTCCTGTCATTCCTGGGTGGACATCAGGAGCAGATCGAGAGGGCCAGGACAGGGCTCTCCCTTCCTGAGTCAGAACACTGTCAGCTGCCTGTAAAGTTCAGTAGGTGGACATCAGAAGCAAGTTGGGAGGGACAGGACAGGGCTCCCCCTCCCCAAGTTGGAACGCCGTCCGCTGCCTGTAAAGTTCAGCAAGTACTGAAAATCTTCAGCGTCTGCTCCAGCCACTTCTGGTTGGCCTACATGGATTCATTGTTTTTACCAGTAGTAGAATGCTTGATTTTGAGGCTGTTATCAACTGTGCTGCTAAGTAGCTTTAAGGCTGAATCCAAATTTAGATGTGGTGAGTGGAATAGATCACTATTGCCTTAAGGCTGTGTGTAGTGTGCTGCTTTGTGTTATACTGCACCACTGTGCCCTATGCAGTGTGCTATTAGGATACTGCTATTTAGACTTGTACTGTATCATTGTGCTATATTGAGGGTATTGGAGACTGCCTTGCCCCTATCATGCGGTTCACCGCCATCTTGTCCCATCCCCCCCACTCCAGTATACTTGCTCCACTTACCTCTCCTTCTCATTCTTTCCCAGGTGGACATCAGGAGCGGGTCGACTGGGCCGCCAGCTGCCTGTAAAGTTCAACAGGTATTAAAAATCTACAACAGCTGCTCCAACCATTTCTGGTCAGCATTGCCCACCGCTGTACTGCCAGCTGTTGATCAAAAACTACACATTTCAATGCTGGCCCCATGATGTCAGGCCAGTAGGTACATAGTCACATTTGCATCTTACTGACCTGAGTTCACACCCGAAATTGTAAGAGAAAATGCTATAAGAGAGGGAACAGAATAAGACAGAAGTTGGTGCTATGGCAGCCCCAGAAATCTGTACTGACATGAACACAGCCAGGGTTTAGAAATCCTGATATGGGGCCCCAATATCTGTTGGCACCATAGAGCTAGCCTTGAGATGTGCAGTTTTTAATGATCAACTGGCAGTATAGCCTAGAGGTTAAAGCAATCTTAAAGATGGATTATTTTTACTAACAGTTCGAAATGGAAAGGTGATAACTCACTAGCCTCATTGCACAAACAAAACAATTATTATAAATGTAGAAAATGTTGTAATAACACATTAAAACATACTTATTTTTTGAAATTCACAAAGCTTTAGTTTTCATTTTTCTTTTTAACTGGCCTGACAAGGCCAAGAAATACACAATACATGACAGTAGACAGTATGAGTATGTGAATACAATCATACAAACATGCAAATAAATCCCTCCTCCCACCCAAGCCACCCCTTTCATGGTATCAGTAATTACTGTCAGAGATGTATTCGTATGTGTTCAGAGAAGGCTTGCCATTCATTGTTTATTGTCCCTAATAATAGCACGTGTAGGTTGCCCCAGTATTTTCCAAATTTGGGAGTTTATTGTGGACACTAGCAATCATTTTTTCTATGGAGAGATTATACAGTTATTCCTGCAGCCACTCTGAATAGGATATGGTGGTGTCATCCAACCAATGTTGAAGCACCAATTTCTTTATGGATAGTGCCATCATAGCTAAGTGGTATTTCCTCTCCATGACCCTTACTGAGGAAAAGTCCCCCGAGAAGGCAGGTGATTGGTTCTATATGTTGTGCTAGACCCAGCAAGGGATCCACTCTTTGTTTAATAAGACCCCAAAGTGGTGCTACCATTGGACAGTCCCAGAAGATGTGATGTAATTAGCCTTCAGCTTGCATGCATCGCCTACAGGCTAAAGAAGGGGCCCTGCCCATTTTGGTCAGTTTTATTGGTGTATAGTACATATTGTTAATGATCTGATACTGCATCAGCCTTAATCTATCCTGTGAGATAAATCTGTGGGTATCCATCCAAATATTTTCCCAATTGAGTATTTTCTCTGGGAATTGGGCAGCCCAGTAACTAGAAGCCCTGGTCATGTGCCAGAAAACCCTCTCTAGTAATATGGTGTAATTATGGGATACAGTGTGAGGTTGTGTGGCTGCAAGACTGAGTGGCTGCAGGAATCTTCCATCCTCTGCTGCGGGTTTGACTTAACTGGGAACTTACTAACAGGTGCCTAGTCTGGTATACTTTCAAGAATGATTGTGGATTTAGGTTGTACTTATAGATTAGATCTCCAGATGACAGTACTTGACCACTGTTCCATTACTCTTCTGTAGAGGATCTTGCCAGCTGCAGGAGCCAGGATGGTGAAACCATTTTCTCTCCAATTAGTACGTTTGGATTTCCGGTATGTGGCTGGTTAGGGTCTTGCGTGTGTTGGTAGGACAGGGAGGAGCACATCTGGGTATAGGTTTTTACTGCTATCCCAATTGGGGTTTCTTTAAGTATGAGTGGTACTAGTTTAGGAGTTATATGTAGCAGTGCAAGGGGTGATAAACCCTGGGCTAAGATAAGCTCCTTCTCCAGTATAAGCCATAGAGGGCAGTACTGGTCTGTGGTTGCTGCATTGAGACTGTCCAACCATTGTAAATATTTTGCAGAGTGGCTAGCCCAGTAATATAGTTTAAAATAGGGAGGTCTCAACCCCCATTGAACCTTTGGGGCAGCCAGTTTCCCATAAGCTCTACAGGCTTGTTTGCTTTTCCAGAGGAACGGGTTATCAAGGAATGTAGTTTAGTAAACCAGGCCTGCGGCAGTCAGAGATTTAACATGTTGAGGGGATAAACGATCAGCAAGAGTACGTTCATTTTAACTAAGTTAATTCTGCCCCAGAGTGAGAAAGGCAACTTTGACCATCTGGCTAGATCTTGTTGGATTGTGTGTATCAGTGCATCTAAGTTATATTCCTTTAGGGATTTGGGTTCCCAAGCCAGGTATATCCCCAGATATTTAAGTTTCTTGATTCCCATTGTAGCCCCAAGTCTGCAATGTCCCTTCTGTGGGCAAGTGAGTTTATGGGAAATACTGTAGAGTTCTCCAGGTTCAATTTCTAGTTGGACAATGCACCAAAATCATGAATCAGGGACAAGGTTCAACTAATCGAGGTCCTTGGATTGGATAAATGCAAGAGTACATCATCGGCATATGCCGAAAGTTTTAATTCTTGTGAGCTCACTGTTATTCCCCTGATAACAGGATCTTCTTTAATCTGTACCAGGAATGGCTCCAGATAAAGGTTAAATAAATGGGGGGATAGGGGGCCACCCTGCCTGGTACCAGAGTGCAGGGAGAAGTAGGATGAGAAGGAAGGTTACATTAAATACAAGCACTGGGCCTAGTATATAGGGCTTTAATCCACTGCAAAAAGGGGAGGGGGGACCGAATCTGTGTAGAGTCCGTAAAAGGACAACCCAGTCCACCCTGTCAAAAGCGTTCTCTGCATCCAGAGACAGTAAAACAGCTGGAGAAACGTTGTCTTGGGATGCAGAGAAAATATGGTCCAGTTTTCTCATGTGGTTCAGAGAGGCTGTCCCCTTCATGAAACCCACTTGTTCAGCAAATATTAAATGTGGCATAACCCGCCCTATTATGGTTGCTAAAAGTTTGGCTAAGATTTTAATGTCATAGTTAAGAAGTGATATTGGTCTGTAATTTGAGACTCTTTCTGGGTCTCTCCCCTCTTTGTGCAATACTATTATCGTCGCCTCGAAGAGATGAGGGTCCTGGCATTCTTCTGAGACTATTGTTGTGAACAGTGTTAGTAGCCATGGCGTCAGTTCCTCCTCCAAGACTTTATTAAAGTTTGGGTAGAATCCATCCAGTCCCGGAGCTTTGCCCAAAGACAAACTTTTGATTGCTTTCTTAATTTCTGCTTCCGTGATGGGGAGGGTCAAGCTGTCCTGCTGGTCTACAGCTAGGACGGGTACGGGTATTTTCCGTAGTACTTGTCAATGTGTATGGCTTTACAGGGGTCAGGCCTAGCATTATAGAGGTCTTTATAAAAGGACTAGAATTCCGTAGCTATTTCAGCTGGATTTGTTTTAAGCAAGCCATCCTGGTTCGAGCGGATTGCGTTAACCAGTCGAGAGACCTCTTGCTGTCTAACCTGTAGAGCCAGTAGGCATACAGCCTTTTCCCCTTGATCTATGTAAATGGATTTAGTTTTGAGAATAGCATATTCTGCTTTTTCTCCCAACAATTAATTATATTGTGCCCTGAGATGCATCAATTCCTGACACTGGGTATTGGTGGACGAAGGGGAAATATGTATTTCCATAGTCCTAATTTTGTCCAGTAAGTCTTTAGCTTGGTGTTCTCTTTAGTGATGCCTCATAGATGCTATTCTAATAAGCTTGACTCATATAAAGCATTTCAAGCCACCCCATTCCATTTCTGGACGGTTCGTAGTGTTGAGATTGGTCTCTGTATATTGTGCGATACAGGCCTTCAATCTGTTTACCACCCATTCATCTTTCAGGAGTCTGTTATTGACTTTCCAGCTTGTTTCTACTCTGTGGTTAGGGGATAATGCTAAAGTACAACATACCGAGGAATGGTCCGAAATAACCTCCGGTATGATCTGAGATGCCATCAGGCCTGTAAGGAGTTGCTTGCTTACTAAGAAATAGTCTATATGAGAAGCTATGCCATGTACCAGGGATTGAAATGTATATTCCTTTTGATTTGGGTACAATACCCTCCAGGGGTCACATAAACCTAATTTGTCAGACATATCCCTTATGGCTGTTTGTGCTGGTGACAAACCAGCCCTTTGGTGTACCTGTTCTATCTGTATCTGGGGAAAAAGGTAAATGCCAGCCACCTCCCAGGATGAGTGGGACCAACAGGAATGGCATCAGGGTATTAAGAACTTCCATAAAAAAGATGGGTTATATGCATTGGGGCCATAGATGGACCCAAGGACTATTTCGGACCTCTCCAGCGTACCAAGTGCAAAATCGAACCTACCTAGAGGGTCCCGAATACACTGACTGCATTTAAAATTCAGGTTTCTGTCCACTAGGATAGCTACTCCCTTACTCTGAGTATTTATGCCTGCCACATATACCTGAGCAATATTTAGCCTCCGTAAGAGATTCATCTCGGTTTCAAGGAGGTGGGTCTCTTGTAGGAAAGAAATTTGCCCTTTTCCACTTCCAGCTGTTTCAATATTTTATATCTTTTGTGCTTGTTGTGCACACCTTTAACATTCCATGTAATCATTTTTATATGATTAGCCATTATGTACATATATTCTTTTCATCTGATACCTAGAACCATAACTCTTGTTTTCCATACCGATACCATGAGTCCTACTCCAACCCCCCAAACATCCCACCACAAATACACCAAACACATGACACAACCCCCCTTCCCCAAAGTAACACTGAGCATTAATCTACGCTCTTTGTATAATGTACCTAACATTACCCCTGCCAGGTCATCCATGTGATTCAAACAAACTGAAACCCATTATCTGGGGTGAGTGGATCACACTGCCTCAACCCCATGATTCAGAACATGATCCTGCCAGATTCATCAGTTATAGTCTCCTTCCCTCCCCAACTCCACCCTCCTAAACAATAATATGTCAATAACTGTGAAGCTAACTAGTACTAAGACATAACCATTGTTGAAGAATAACAAGGAAGGATGTAGTAAATAAGCCAACCCACTTAGAATATGGCCAAATTGCCATGGGCAGTTTAATTAGCTCATACCCGTTTGGGGTATCACATCAGGTGGCCGGTATAATTGAGTGTGTATATTACCACAGATAGTAAGAAAGAATAAAAATAAAAATAACAATTCTGTTATTGCATCCCAGTAATGGTAATAGACTTCAAAATGACATTTAAACAAAAATATGGCAGTCTGTGAAGTTAATTAGCACTAAGCCATAACCAATACCAAACAGTAAGAAAGTGGGCTGCAGTAAATAAGCCAGTCCAATTATGATATGGCTAGATTGACACAGACAGTTGAACTAGACCATGCCAGTTAGAGGTAGCACGGCAGGTGGCCAGTATATTTGAGTGTATATATAGCCCATAAAGAAAAACAGAAAATAAAAATTCTGCTACTGTCTCCCAGTAATGTGCTTCACTTCAGGGGACCATTTAAACAAAGACAGTGGTAGCTCTAATGCTGTTATGGCTTTCTAATTGCAGCACCTATCCATTTCTTTGAAAACCACAGGTCCCCTGCAAAATATAACATAAGTCAACAGTTTGGATGCACGTCCCAGAAAAAGGAAAAGAACAGTTCAGGAGAACCCTTCCTGACAACAAAAGTTTTTGTGATTATCAGGTCCTTCAGGCGACAGAAACTAGCAGTTCCATTGGAAACTCTGTGGCGGTACACTCGATCATATTTGCAAGGTGCCTGAAAAGTGTCTCTAGATACAATTCTGCAACCGTGCGCATGAATAAGCATTGTCTCCCAGTAAAGTCCCCGATCTTAAGCCACAAAAGTTATACATACGGGCACCATGGATGAGTCGGAGGTTCAGGCCAAACATTTCTCCGTAATTATAGGAAGTTTGTGGTGAGTGTAATCAAAGGCCTTTCATCATCCTACAGGGGATCACTGTAAGGGTAGTGTATGTGGTCGCCACATAATTTGGTCGGTTATTAGGGTACAGGCGACAGTGTGGCAAAATTACTTTGGGCAGTCCGATCATTGTGGTGACTGGCATTGGTGACCCTCTGAAAGGTATATATGGCTATTCCTGCTTCATGGTGCCAATTTAATGTTATTTTATTCCCCAAAAAGTTGTGGCCAGTGTTTACAGTCATTTGGCAAACAAGTCCAGTAGTAGCCCCTGCAGTACTTTAGCCACTTGCTCAGGAGTTTCAAATGTGTACCATCTTTCTTGTACCCTTACTCATAGTTGGGCAGGGTACATCATCCGAAACTAAATGCTCGTAAGGATAAGCAAGGAGATTGTCGGATGGAAAAAGCCCCTCTTTTGTCACACAAAAGCTGGCAAGTCTTAAGAAATACAGATCTTATGGCCCTCCCACATTGCTGCCTGTATATCCTGGAGCTTAGCCAGTACATGCTGTTTATCTAGGTAGTTGAGCAGCTTTAACAAGAATGGTCTTGGGGGTGATCTGGGTGTTGGCTTTGATCTTAATGCTTGATGGGCCTGCTCCACTATGTAAAAGTGGCCGTTTGGCGATGGGCCTGCTATTTTCTCAAGGAGCTTTTGTGCGAAGAGAATGGGGGGGGAACCGTCTTCATCCTCCGGGAGACCCATGATGACTAAGTTATTTCAGTGACTATGGCCCTCGACAGCTTCCAGTTTCAGTTCCATTTTGGTGAGTTGCCTTTTAAGGGACATGATCTCAGGGTCTGTAGCCATCTTCCATCTTTCTAGTAAGACTGCTCGGGCTTCTGTGTCTTTGGCTTGTCGAGCAATATCTTCCATATCCTTCTTTAATGTAGTTACATCTGATGTTAAAAGTAAGAGAGCATCATGGAGTGGTTTCATTTCTTGCAAGAACCATTCCTCCATTAGTGGTATTGCCATGGTCTTGCCCGAGGAAGCTGGTACTGATTTCCCTGAATGCGGTTTGGCTTCTCGGGAGAAGGCAGTGGAGTGTGCTGCGGGAGTTCTTGCCGCATATGCACTTCCATAACAGTAGATTAAACATATTTCCTTGCAATCTTTAAGCAGGTAGGCATATTTGTGAACTTTTCATGTATGGAGTAAGATCTTCCTTAGTTCATATCTAGTGAAGTAAATTCTAATTGGGAGCTGGAGAGCGGTAGAGAAATGAGTGAGCTGCTCACTCTAGCTAGGTATCATGTGATCTCACCTTAAAACTTACTTAATAAAACAGACAATTTTCTATTTTACCTACAGTCAATGGAGGGCCAAGTGCCTTGGTGACATCATTTCCTGTCAGAAGCATAAAATGCATGGCTGTGCCCAGTCCTTAATTGCAGGCTGATTTACATATGAATAACTCTGGACAGCAGCAAAGACTCTCAGATAAACACAATGGCTCACTCAAATTAACTTTTTATGGGCTTTCTAAGAAACCCTGTAGATGACAGTTCCTTACCTTTTTTTCCAGTAAAGGTTTAAACACCCTCTTTTGTCTCCCGATAAATGAAACCAACTGTTCTGACATGATTTTGGCTTCTCTTATGATTCAGAAAATTATTTTTATTACTTTGTTTATACTGCCAAGTGTGCCTTTGATTCATACCCTTTGCTGTGTACTAAAGATGGGAGAATCACAAAAGATTCTGAAGTCCTGATAAGCCATGAAATGTTCTGATGGTTAGCCAAGCCTTATAATACTTTCAGAATTTTTCAGTTTAAAGTGAGAAAAAAAAGATTTGACCATAATTTTCCAAATACTGTACACAACACTGTTCCAGGTTGCCACTAACCTAACAAGGACATACATTTGTATAAGCTTGAAGGAACACACAACTGCTGCAGAGAAAGTGCTCAAAGAAGAAAGGAAGTTTAAACTCTACTGATAAATTGATCCACCTTTAAAAATCTTGTGGGAAAGGGTGGTAAACTAAACAATACAAAAATATATACACAGCAAAATTAAGCTAAATACATAGAAATAAGTACATCTCCATAAATAAAGGAATAATGCATGACAGGGTGTGTGTCATGCTGGAATAATGTCATGCCTGTAGTGGTTGGGCATGAGGCGGCAGGCTAAGTGCACCCAACACTCCAGAAGTGACATTATCCTAGCACAACACACACCCTGGAGTGCATTATTCCTATTATACAATGGCTCATTTGTAAAACAAACAGAAATGAAAATAAATACATTTAAAGTTGATTTTTTGCCATATTTTTAATAGGTAAAGTTACCTTATAAAAAATTAGTGCTGATTTCTTGTTTCAGCCAAGAGGTGGCACTGCTGTGTTTTCATGTGGCTCTGCATTCCCCACAGCAATGTTTTGTCAGTGCTGCTAGTCTTTGTTCATGTGCCCCATTCCTTTGTTGTTTATGTTCTGTTTTGGCAGATGATTTGTGTGGTTTCGATTTTCTTTTCCTATATCTTAGTATTTCCCTTACTCGCTATTAATACTGCTGCTGTTTGGAATTGGAGGTTGTGCCCTGCCCCCTTCCCCATTATGGCCGTCTGCCTACTGCCATGAAGATGCCCATAAAATGAGAGGAAAGGATGCAGGGAGGTGGTAGGGAGAATGTTCGTGATTTGTTTTATGGTGGGGTTTAAAATAAAAAGTGAAAAAAGTAAAGCATGAACATGCAAGCGAAACCACATCAGTAGCTATTTCAAGATAACGCTCCTCCACAGTGAAGCCGCTCACATTGAGTAGCCCTTTCTGCAGTTCAGTTGAATTACATAGAATACAAATGCAAGGGGGAAAATGATATTTATGTGTATTGGAGGAGGGATTTCTTTTTCTTCATGTTCATTGTTGCGATGATGAACGAGTGTGGCACTTTTGAACTACGGAGATGCTCACAGAATCGCGCCAGTGAAATTTAGAAGTGGTAGATTCAGGGCTTCGCTTCATTTTCCTTGAACATTTTTTTTTATTTTTTAATTTTTGAAATTTAATATGCTTTGTTTAAATTTGAACAGAGGAAATGCAGTACACATTACAATAACAATGCCATAGAGTGAATGCAATGCACTTATCAATGGATACTGGCTTTCTGCTGTCTATCCCCCCCTCCCACTCTGGCCACTCCTCCCTTCCCCCACCCCTGGTCCTTCCCCCACCCTACCAAACCCCAGAGAACTGCTATAATGGTAAAAACATATTACTAACTAGATATGACCACATGAACAATTTAGACACCAATAAACCAGGCAAAGGATTTCCGCTGGGGTGCTTAATAAGTGGTAGGCTAATCATCATACTACTTATTATGAACACAAAAGGTACAAGACCACAATACATTTAGAGAGATATATCATTTATGCAGAGGGGAGGAGTTTGTCTCATCTTGAGTGGTACTTAGGTAACTTTTCCCAAAGGCTAGCTATTGACTTTTCTATTCTTAAGTTGTTTAAGAGTTCATTAATCCATTCCATGTAAGAAAGAACTACCTGATCCTTCCAGTGCCGCAGCACAACCTTCTTAACTGTTGGGATATAAAGGATATATGGTAGTGCCTTTCTTTCACTGCAATTGAAGAATAATCTCCCACTAGGCAGATTTGCAGTGCAAACAAATCTTGGAGCCCTAAAGAGGGGGCCCAATTTGGACTGTATGAGGTGCCAGAGAAGAGTTACCTTAGAGCATTCCCAGAATACATGTAGTAATGAACCCTGACCCTGGCCACATCTAAAACATTCAGGCCCAGGCAGTTTACCCATTCCATGTATTTTGGTGGGTGTAAAGTACAATTATGCAGTATATAAAATTGCATTAATCTGAGTTTATCAATAGTAGTATAGGAGTACATGCCATACCAAATATTTTCCCAAGGGAAAGATATGGCGGGGAAAGTTAATATCCAGTAAGAAGATTGGCCTGTGCCATTAGGATGAATTATTGTGAACAAGGTCAAAACTAGGCGAAAGACAGTGTGGGGTTGCCAGACCAGAGTCTGAAATTCATGAAGAAGATCTGCCCGGTTAGTAGCCGAATAATTTAATTAGCATAAGTCTGATTTGATAAATGGAAAGGTATACTTTACAGGTAGATGGAAGCGTTCTAGGAGGTCTGATGCGCTGCCTAATTTACCTTGAGTAACCAGATCACTAATTCTGGTCTGCCTATCAATAGTCAACCCCTTAGGGTTCACCATTCACTCTCCTACCTGAAAATTAGGATTGCCATATAATAGCTCTGAGATATCCTTCTGGTTAGCATATTTAAGGGATTTACATAGTTGATTATGACATTGAGTGAAATACAAATGGCTGAGTTATGGAGAGGTGTCAGCAGGTTTTTTGGGGTTATGTAAATTAGCTAATTAGTTTAATCCCTGAAATGGATATCAAATAGCACTCAAGCTGAAGCTATAAAGGGATATAATGGGAAACCTCAGTGGGAGGGGAAGGCGTGGCCCAATGTAAATATTTGGCCATGTGACTGGCTAGTTAATACAAAAAGAAATTAGGGAGTTTAAGTCCTCCAACTTGTTTTGGGGCACTTAAACGGATGTAAGAATGCCATGGAGGTTTGTTATGCCATAGGAATCTGCAATGAATTAATTTGAACCAACTCAGGAGGAGGTGAATATTAAGCATATTAAGTGGATAAAATAGGTGAGGCTATACATTAATTTTAATAACACTAATCCTCCCTCGGAGGAGAGAGAGAGAGAGAGAGAGAGAGATAGGGAACCATCTTTTTAGGTCCTGCCTGATGGTTAAAATAAGATTATTGAGGTTAAGTTTTTTCATAAGGAATCTTATAAGAGCTATGGTAATGCCTAGTACTTAAGCTGGGGAGCCCAAGTCATAGAAAAGGATGTTATATCCGATTGAAGAACATAAGGATTTAATGGCATTACCTCTGTTTCACTCCAGTTTAACTTGTAGTTAGAAAAATGACTGAATTCCTCAATTATAGTCAGGGCAGCTGAGATGGAGTTAATCAGGTCAGTGACATGAAGGAGAACAGCATCCGCATATGCAGATAGTTTTAATTCAAAGGACCTACTGGAATACCTATTAGGGAAGGAGAAGCATTCAATTGGTGAAGGAGAGGCTTGAGGTATAGCTTGAATAATTACAGAGACAGCGGACATCCCTGTCTTGTGCCTGAGTGTAGGGGAAATGTAGTAGAAAAAACACCATTACAGTATACTTTGGCACTAGATTGTGAATATAGAGTACACATCCAATTGATGAACATGGAAGGGAAACCAAATTTGGCTAGAGTTTCAAATAGAAAAGGCCAGCTAACTTTATCAAAAGCTTTCTCTGCATCCTGGGAAACCAACGCCATCAGCTGAAAGGATTCCCTGGATGCGGAGAAAATATGGAAGAGTTTACAGATGTGATCTGATGAAGAGCTCCCTTCAACAAATCTTGTTCAGGACTGATTAGACCCTCCCAAACACTTGCCACATGGGTAGCTAATATCTTGCCAAATAATTTTATATCATAGTTCATCAGTGAAATGAGACGGAAACTGATCACTCTATCTTTGGATTTGCCAGGTTTCGGCAATACTACTATAATTGCTTCCAGTAATATGGGATCTGAGAAACCAAACTTACATACTGTATGTAGTTAAATAGCTGGTGGAGTATAGGGACCAGTTCTTTTTCAAAAGTTTTATAGAAATTGGATGGAAACGCTTCTGGGCCCAAGGCCTTGTCCCTTGGTAGGGAACGAATAGCCTCTGTGATTTCCTGCAAGGTAATAGGGTTGGTAAGGAAATTTTGCTGGCTAGAGTTGAGGGTTGGGAGAGGAATAGGAGTTAAGTATTCCTGAATCTCTAACTCAGTTGGGGCTTGCTCAGGAGGGATGTAAAACTGCCAATAATAAAGCTCAAATTTGTTAGCAATTTCTCTAGGAGTAGTTAAGATTGTATTATTAGCTAGAGAGGAGAGGATAGTAACAAGACGTGATTCTTCTTGTTTTCTAAGCCTTAATGTTAGGATATGACTTGCTTTATCCTCTTGTTCTGTGTACCGTGCTTGGGTTTTAAATAGGGCATACTCTGCTTTTTCCCTCAAGATCTCTGCATATTGATCTTTGAGTGCTATGAGATGTACCATGTCATCTTCCAAGGGATGGTGGGAGAGGGACAGCTCAAGATTTTTTTTAATTAAAATTTTTATTGTTTTATATGCCACTCCAGAAAACAACAAGGAAACAGGAGTATCTTACTATGACAGGTACAGTTCAACCATCTTTAGAGAGATGACATGTTACATCTAGGGCATATTATAAAAATAGAGTTTGGTAATAACAGATCAGGAGAAAAAATAGGTATGAAAAACAGACAACCCCTCCACCCAGCCCCCACCCAAGGTTACTGTAGAAGGAAGAGATTGGAAGCAGGAAGGAAGAAAAGTAAGGCAAATAGGTTAGGCCAGGTAGTGTAAATTAGTTCTTGAGTTCCAGCATCGCAAGTAAGCGTCTAAGCGACCCCATCTTAATGTAAAGATTTTCATCTGGCCTCGATTATAAGCTATATGTCTTTCCAGCTGAAGAGCTAACGTACATTCATGGTGCCACTCCAGAAGGTCGGGAGCAGTCGGCGACCAGTGCCTTAGAATTATGAGCTTCATAGTGGCAGTAATAATTGACACTGAGCTCTCCATGATTTTAAGTGGAACCAGGAAAACATTCAATAAGCAGATTTCTGGAGTGTTCATAGCATAAGAGCCAAGGATAGGGCATACTAGCTTACTAAGAGACTCCCATAGAATTTGAATCTTCGGGCATGCCCAAAAGACATGGTATAAGGAACCCTCTTCTAGTTCACATCTCCAGCAGAGTGGGGAACTACGAGCCTTCCATCTGTAAAGGTGCGTGGGAGTTAGGTATAAGTGGTGTAGCAAATTGAATTGGATCATCTCAAGATTTTTAATGATGTCTAATAAAGCTTTGGAGGCTGCCTCCTGTTTATGTTTCTTAGTGATGGAGATCCTGCTGAACTCCCCTCTAAGAACACATTTTAGAGAGCTCCATATCTGACCAAATGCTGGGATGGAGCCGACATTATGTAACATAAATTAGGATATATGTTCTCTGATCTGAGTTAATGTTCCCTCATGAGAAAGTAGTTGTGTGTTTAATTTCCATATGGTATCCTTCTTAACATTGAGGGATACAGTGCCCTCAAGCCAAATCGGGGAGTGGTCTGAAAGTACTCTAGGTGCAATACCACAACCAGCAATTTCACCACAGAAAAAATCAATTCGAGATGAAGACTTATGAAAAGGGGAATAAAATGTGCATTCCCAAGTACTGGGATTTAAGAAGTAACAAGGATCACATAGGCTAAAGGCTTCCATAAGATCACAAAGCGATCTTTGGGCTGGAGAAAGACCGTTACCCTGCTGGGAGGATCAATCCAGTGTGGGGGCATAAGTAAGAGTCCAGTCTCCTGCTAGTATGATGGGCAGGTGACTGAAAGGAGCCAGAGTCATAGAAAGATTGGTGAACAATTCTGGGGACTCTTTATTGGGACTATAAACAGATCCCAATAGTATCTCTGTATGGTCCAGTATGCCCCTTAACAAGATAAATCTGCCCTGCGGGTCTGTGATCTTTTTGTATTTCTTGAAATTGAGACCCTTTGGCAATTATGACTGTCACCCCTCTTTGTGATGATGAGTTTCCCGCTGCATATGTGAGTCCTACGAAGCACCTGAGAAATAGGGTGCTCTCCGCTTCCATTAAATGTGTTTCTTGTAGGAGTGCTATTTGGCATCTCATTAAGGCCAAACATTTGAGTATCTGGTATCTCTTAACCCTTGATTGGGCTCCCTTAATATTCCAGAAGAAAATTCTTATGGTCTAATAGTATTCTGGAAATTACTTCAGTAGGTTTATTTAACAAATGGGTAACCCAAACGGAAAGTGTATCTAGATCGGTTCTCAAATTTAACCCCCCTTCCCCAAATGTCCCAAACATTTAACCCATATTCCCACAACAAAATAAAAGGAAAATAACTACCCATACACTATCCTAGCCAGCTTCCCATCACAAAACGTTTGCAGTACAAGTCTGAAGTTGATATAATAGATATAAACATCCCCCAATCCATACGACTGATCTCTTTTTGCCACGATTGGTGCAATGATGACCGTGCTACCAACTAGACTCGCACCCCTCCCCCCCTTACATATCCTGACCCACAATACTAGCAAAGTTGAACCAATAAACTGCAGTCAATATCGACAGGTTATGACTAGTACCAGTCTAATCTAAATACCCCAAAAATATATTAAACCAGAAATTGTAACATTTCCAATAAAACTAGTACCAACCTATTTTAGATGCCTAATTGTAGTGTGACAAAAAGGAAACATCAACATGTTTGATCAGAATATTCTAGGTAGCTGACTACTGGAAGCTTAAACAGTTTAGGATTAACTTCACCTGTGGGATTAAAGTCACTAGCAATATTAGAAACCATCTAATAAGTAGGTGCCTATAATTTTTGTCCAAAGTGTCCAAAGAAAAATAAAGGTTTCTGCACTGGAAATGTTGGAAAGCTGCGTGTTGACACTTGAATTAATGATTTCTTTTGGAGCTAATCTGCAATACCGGCTTAAACCACAGGGTGTCTCCACTAGCACATACACGAAGTAGGTCTTCATTTGAATAAATCAGGAAACATAAGTTTGTATTCTGCAGTAGCAAACTCAAGTGATTCGAATGATTTCCAATGCCCATCCTTGCACACCTGCAGAGTCGCTGGGTAACGGACTCTAAATTTAATGCCAGCCAGAATCAGTTTGTTAACCATGGGGTGGTGAGCTGATCTGTTTTGACACACAGAATAAGGTAAGTCCTGAGCTAGTCTCAATTTTTTCCCAGCCCATTGAATCTCCTTAATTTCCTTAAACTTATTCTGGACATGTTGCTTATCTAAAAAATTGAGCATACGAAAGACGAAGGGTCACGGTGGAGAGCCTGCTGGGGGCATAGACCTTAAGGAGTGGTGTGCCCTCTCTGTGATATATGAGGGGCCATTGGGAGAGGGCCTCACTGACTTTTGCGTAGTTTTTGGGAGAATATGACTGAAGTGGTGCTCTCCTCCCCTTCCAGTAGACCCAAGATCACTACATTATTGCGTCACGAAGGCCTTCTAAATCTTCCAGCCACTCTACTGTTTTTTTTAATTTCTGGCACAGGGTAACAACTTCAGGATCCATTCTATTTCTCCAGTCATCAAGGGACAAGATACAGCCTCATTATCCACAGTGCAGATTGTAAGCTGATCCAGGTCCGCATTCCCTGAAATTCGGCTGCTAGAAGCACTAATTAATGACGTGGAACCTTTGTAAAAGAGCCTCGGCTCAAAGGTATTTGTAATCCTAGAACAAATAAATAAAAATAAAATAAAGAAGCTGCAGAGTCTCCTTCATGGGTGCCAGTTCTTCTGTAAATCTTGCCTTGGTAAGTACAATCTGGGAGCTAGACTGAGATGCTTGCTCCACACTGTGTGCTTTAGCCTGCTTTGAGGCCTTGTCTTTAAGCAGTATTGGTGGTGGGGTATGCTTCATCGGTGAAGGTTTCATCTCTACGTGCATATACATGGACAATATGTGGCCTAAATCAGTGCCAACGCTCACCGGACATCGCAGTACCACTTTATCCCCAGCGCAATTACTGGTAAATGGGGTATTTGTTTAAGTAAAGACTGATAGGGTGGAGGAGCAGTCTAACCATGCATCTTAGCAGGCAGCCATCACACTGGAAATTATCTGAACATTTTTTTTTTAAGTGGGTTTCAGTTGTGAACTTGTTGGGGCTATGTGTGGACTGCATAATTAGTAAGGGAACATCTGAACCTCTGCCCAAGGGATGACTGCTGGGTCTATGAGTATACAGGTCAGTCTAGCTATTGGGCAGTGGGTAGTGATTCATTTTAATGCTAGCATGTGTGATGCAGTCACATGTGTACTGAGACTAGCTCTGTGATGTTATGCCAGGATAATATCATGGATCCAGTCCCAGATGGACCAATCGGAGATCAGCATTCTTTCTTGTCATTGTATAATAAAACATAACTTTCAAGTACCTCAAGGGAATCAACAAAGTCCAGGAGGGCAGCATCTTTCAGAAAAAGAGAAGTGCAAGAACAAGGGGGCACAATTTGAAGGCGGGGGGGACAGCTCAGGGGCCACGTGAGGAAGTATTTTTTTTTAAGGAGAGGGTGGTGGAAGCATGGAATGGCCTTTCTCAAGAGGTCATGGAGTCAAAAACAATGGGGGAATTCAAGAAAGCATATGATAGACATAAGGCAATTCTGGTGTGGGGTAGGAAGACATAGGCTGTTGGTAAACTAGGATCTGCAGCCTAACCAATAGGTAGGGAAATGGGCAGACTGGATGGGCCAAGTGGTCCTTATCTGCCATCAAAGTCTATGTTTCTATTATTCTAACATGCGAGAAAAAAAAGTTCAATAAGTACTGCTGTACATGTGATACTACTGACTATAATGCACACCTCAGTGATTTTCTTATTAAACAGTTTAGTGACTACCCTTTAGTGATTACTCATGATTGATATCCAGTAAATTCAATTAGTTGGTTCATTCGTAAATAAAAATATCACAGTACTATAGTCGAAATAGGTGAGGAATAGCAAAAGTAATGCAAGATCACTACATCATGCAGCTCAACAAACAAACTTATACAGATTATTACGTATTATATATTGACAAGAAAATAATCCTGGGCTCTGATTGGTCAGTGGCCACCTTGAACAGTGATGTTATCCCAGTACAACATCACTGTATCAAGGTCAGGCACAGCTGACGGTAGCAACAAGAAAAGAAATCACTCCATCCTGTCCCCTGCTCCACCGCCTGACATCATCCTTCCAATAGTGGTCAGCTGTCCGCTTGCCAGCCACAACAGTATAAACACACAACCCCTAAATAAGTGGTGCACAACTTTTTTTTGTGAAGGGCCAGACTGAAAACTTGAGTCAAGGTCGAGGGCCACTGGCTGAGGACCACTATAAAATGGCTCAAAGTGACAAACGTCCAGCAAGACATTATTAAATGTACACATACAATTAATCAAAACATCTATCTGTCTGTCTGTCTATCTAGCTATCCACATGTTACTAAAACTAAAAACAAAATAAAATAAACAAAGGCTGCATGGAGAAGCTGCTAGGTCCTCAGGGGCCACAGACAGCTGCTGTGGGGGATGTTTGTGGCCCCTGGGCCATATGTTGTGCATCACTGCCCTAAAATATTGACTACCCACTGTACTAAACAAACTGACAGTAACTGAAATAACATTTTTTTGTTTGTATGTTTTTAAATAGCCACTGAGAGTGGCTCCCAGGAATGGCTTCAAACGCTGTTTAATTATTTATTTATTGAAAAGTTTCACTAGGAAAGACATGCTGAACAAATACAATTGCTTGTCTCCTGGTGTGTCCTGTGGGGAGTTGGGGACAGGAGGTACAAAACAGAATAGTGCATATCAGGGCAAATACAACAATTACAGTATGAGATTTGACAACAATTGAAGTATAAGAGTACAGTGACAAGGAAAATTTAATATCAGATAAACAGTTTGAACAATTGTACATCGTATTAAGTGCTGGTGAAAAAATGAAGTGCTAGAATAGAGAGGATACGTAGCCAAGAGGTAGATAAAGAGGTGGTGGAGAGGGAAGAGGACCAAGCCAAAATTAGATGGAACGAGTGGGGGGGATGTGGGGAGATGGATAGAACATATTAGAAACAGGAACAGCTGGGAGAGAAGTTATATGGGGAGGAAGAGAGGGAGTGGGGGCTGGAGGAATTTCTAATTTGAGGAGGCAGTTTGTTCCAGAGTTTAGAGAATTGGTACGTGAATGCTGATTGGCCTGCAGAAGTTGTGCAGTGGGGAATGGCCAAGGAACGTGTGTCCAGAATTCTAAGGGAGTGAGATAAGGGGAAAGGGAAGCTGATAGAGGATGAGAAATATGATGAGAGAGAGATGAACAAATATTTTGACACAAATTTGGCACTGTGGGAGAGGTGCTAGTTGTCAAGAGAGGGAAAGGCTAGGGAGTGATATAAGGCACAATGGTGAGTGTGGAGAGGAGCATCCAGGGCAAAGTGACAGAAGGAGTTAAAGAGGGTGTCCAATCTGAATAGGGAGGTCTTGGGAGTGGCACTGTAGACTGCATCACAGTAGTCAAAAATTGGGAGAATCATTTTCTGTACTAGTTCATGCCATACAGGTAGGGATAAACAACTACAGTTCCCGTACAGGGCACATAGCTTGGGACACAGTTTTTTCAGGATGGCATCCACATGAAAAGAAAAGTTTAGGTAATGGTCAAGCCACACACATCAAGGTAACAGAAAGAGGGAGTGTCTTCTAGTATAGTCCCATCAAAGATGTGGAAGCAGGGTGAGGAAGGGAGCCTTGAGAGTCTCTGCCTGGTGTCAAAGGTCATGGAGATGGTCTTCTTGGCATTTAGAAAGAGCTGATGTGAGCTAAGCCAGTGTTGAACTTTATCAAAGTCAGCTTGGAGTCTGGTAGCTACATCAAAGGGAGACTGGCCTGAGGTAAACAGGACACTGTCATCGGCATACATATGGATAGAGGATGAGGTGCATACAATAGGAAGATCATTTAGGAAGATAGAAAAAAGCATGGGACCTAACACTGAACCTTGTGACACACCAGTAATAATAGGGAGAGGCGGGGAAATAGAGTCAGTGATTTTGACTGAGTGAGACCTTCTTGCAGTTGCAAGGTATGCACTGAACCAGTTTACGGTAGAGTTTGATAGGCCTGTGGCAGTTAGGTTGTTTGGAAGGAGAGAGTGTGAGACAGTGTTAAAGGCCATAGGGAGGTTGACAAAGATAGCGGAAGTGATTATGCCACCGTCCATACCAGAGAAGATGGAGTTGGTGAGCATAAACATGGAAGTGGTGGTGAAGTGATCCTTCCTGAATCCTGACTGGAAAGGTATAAGGAAGGAAGATTCTGAGAGAAAGGCAGTGAGTTGAGAGAGGACCAAGTGCTCCTGTAGTTTGGCCAGGAAAAGGAGGAGGGAAATAGGATTATAGTTGCCAGGAGAAGTAGGATCACCACCCTTAGGTAGTGGGAGGACAATTGCATATTTCCAGGTGGTTGGTACAGTGGCAGATGAGAAAGATAGATTTAGTAGATCTGCTAGCAGGGAGAAGATTGCTGAAGCAGATAAGAATAATAGTTTGGGGTTGAGCCCATCTGGTGAGCTACCTTTAGTGGGGGTTGATAGCTAGGAGGGCAGCTAAGGCGTCAGCAGGGGTGACTTGTGAGAAGGAGAAGGAGTTGCACTTAGGGTTGGAGCTGCAGGGAGGTGGAGGGGAGGAGAGGGGGGAGGAGGGAGAGAAGATAGGAGGGCAGAAGTGCAGGAAGTGAAGTAGGCATTAAATTCAGAGACTACAGACTGGGGGTCCGAAATTAAAGAACCATTTGACTTAAGGAGTGAAATAGATGGAGTGGAATGTGGGAGAACAAGGCATGAACTGCTTTCCAGAATTTCAAGGGTTTTATATGTTTGCCTGGAAAGTAGAATGGAAGTACTCAGCTTTAGCCAGCCTAATAGCCATGGTGCAGGAGTTACGAAGCATGCGGTACAGTTGGAGATTACTTGGCAACTGAGAAGCTTTGTGTGCCTTCCAGACCTTATCATGAGCACACTGGCAGGCCAGCAGTTGCAGAAAAACCCAGGGAAGGTGATTACTGCATACCTGGAGCACCTGATGGGGGCATGATTGTTCCAGATACAGAGAGAGTTGTTGCTGAAACATACCAGGGCATCACCCACTGAGTTAGCTGAGGAGATGGGTGACCAATCATTGTGTGCAAGGTTGTGTAAGAGGGGGGATAGATCTAAAGATTTATGGGATCAGGTTTTCAAGATTTTGTGTGAGACCTTGGCTCTGTGGCTTTTACGGACCAGATAAATCATGTGGTGATTGCTTAAGGCATGTGGAAGAAGGCCAGATCTGATGACTCTTTGTGAGTGTGAGTTGAGGGCCCAGTCAATAAGTGAGTTATCTGGGGTTTTATAATTTAACCGAGTCAGCTCCTGTATCAATAGTGAGTGATTCAGTGTGGCTATATCGTTATGGGTTTTGTTAAGAGTGGAGGACAGCCAGTTCAGATTGAAGTCGCCCAGGACATAGAATTCACCTGAGGAGGTGAGCGAGGCAATAGTTTTTAATAGATCCGTGGTAGTGGCAGCATTTGAAGTTTGAAGTTTAAGTTTGAAGTTTATTGTTCTAGGAATTAATACCTTTGAGCCAAGGCTCTTTTACAAAGCTTCCACATCATTAAGTACAAAAACATAGTAGACAGTGTTACAAACAATCAGTAAGCCGTTTAACAAGGCCACAACTTAAACAGTAGCATTTGTGTACAGAAAAAAAAGGAACCCAGAGTCAGTGTCAAGGGCAAGGAATAAGGATTGGAGAGCTTGAGAGGGAAGAGGAGAAATAAAAGTTTAGGAGCAGACAGAACCAGGTTAGTGGTACTCAGGTTGTCTTTGTCAAAGAGGAGACCATGGTGGTTGAGTGAAACAAATGTAAGTGCACTCAGTGGGATGAGACTTTAGTCAAAGCAGTCACAGGAGCTGGAGGCTGTGAGGTGAGTGTAAAGTATGGATTTGAAAGCTCCCAATGTCGTGGAGGATAGGGAGGGCAGGTTAAGTGCATTGTACCAGGTAGGGGCACGGTATGTAAAAGATCTTTGTCCCTGAGCAGTCCGGAATCTAGGGACAAGGAAAGGTTGGTGGTCAGATCTTCTGGTGGTCCGAGTGCCATTGTTCAGGCAGAGCAGGTCCCGGATACATGGAGGAGTGAGTCCCAAGATTGATTGTTTTGCCATCATGCAGGTGAGATACGTGAGGCGATTGGAAAGATGCAACCAACCGGTTTCCGTGTAGAGGTCACAAGTGTGTGTCCATCTCTGTGCTCCAGTGAGGAGTCGACAGGTTTTGTTTAGTGCTGTTGAGATGTGCTTTAGTACAGTGGTAGTAGCTGAGCCATAGACAATTAGACCATAGTCTATGATTGAGATGATGAAGCTTTGAACAGCAATCCTCAAGGCAGCTTGGTTGAAAAATTGATGGTTCCGGTACAAAATTCCAAAGCGTTGGTGCACTGTTTTTGCAGTGTTATCGATATGGGCTGCAAAAGTAAGACATTCATCAAAAGTGATACCAAGGTATTTGAAGGTGTTCACTTATTCTAGTGTATTTCCAAGAGAAGTTTTTATGACGAGTGGAGTATGCCTATTTCTGTTTTGATGACTGGTGAAAAGCATGACTTTTGTTTTTTTTTTATTTAGGACCAGTTTGTGCTCATGGAACCACTTTTCAACACATGAGAAAGCAAGCTGCAAGCTCTGTCATAGTGGATTTGGATCCTTATGGGAGGAGAGAATTACAGTGTCATCAGCATAGAGTATTAATTTTTCAGGGCAGGATTTGGGAAGCAAGTTTAGAAATAGGCTGAAGAGGAGAGGACCTAAAATTGAGCCCTGGGGGACACCAGAGAGGACCGGTTTGGAGTCAGAGAGAACCTCAGAGATTTTTACTGTTTAAGAATGTTGTGCCAGGTAACTTTTTACCCAGGCTCCAGGTCCCTCGGCTAGCCAATGTTGAGCAGAAGAGAGATTAGAAGGCTATGGTGAACAGTGTCAAAGGCCTTTGTGAGGTCTATGAAAACAGCTCCAGTTAAATAAATCTTATCCAAGGCTTTGTGAGTTTCACTACAGAAATCAAGTTGGGCCGTCGACGTACTGTGTCTTTTCCTAAACCCGTGTTGCTGAATGCAGAGTAGATCGTACTTTTGCAGGTAGTCTGATAGTTGATCCGCCACAATCCGTTCAAGAGTTTTGGAGAGGGGTGGAAGTATAGATATGGGACAATAGTTCCCTGGTGTGGATTTGTTGCCCCCTTTATGCACTGGTGTGACTATAGCAGCCTTCCATGTGTTGGGGAATTAACTTTGGCACAGGGAGAGGTTGAGAATTTTGGTGAGGGGGTGGATCACTTCTTCCAAGGTGAGGGACAGAAGTTTTAGATCAATGGTTTCACTGCTATTTCTAGATTTAGAGCAGGCCTTTTTTATGTATCTGTAGGCTTCATATGTCTTAACTATTTTAAAGTGAAATAGCGGTTTGTCTGGCGAGGTGGTTTGGGATACGAGTTTTGGAACTGACAAGTCCTGGAAGAAGTCTGGTGAGAGAACACCACTGAGGTCAGTGAAGGTTTTATTTAGGGCATCGGCCATAGTCTTAGGGTCACGGGTAGTGGAGCCGTCAATGTTCATTGCTGTGGGAGAGGATTTAGACTGTTTGCCCATAATATTACGTATATTGTCCCAGAAGGATCTCCCATCACCCCAGGTGGTTTCTAGAGCATTCTTGAAATAGGAGCTCTTCATTTGCCTGATTTGTGAAGTGCATAGGTTGCGCACCTGTTTATAGTTAAGTGAGTCTGTTATGGAGCCTGTGGCCCTGGCTATAACCCAAAGATGGCCACGTGCTTTAAGCTGAGCCAGTAGTTTGGCTGTTAGCCAGGGATTAGAGAGGCTTTGATTTTATGTTTTCTGAAAGTGCGTAGGTGTCACAGGCAGTGTTGAAAGTTTTAATGAAGAAGTCTTAGGGCAGCCCACATCCAGCGTATTGTGAGATAGGGGACCAGTCTTGTTGTAGGAGGCAGATCTTTAGCTTAGCAAGGTTTCCCTGTGGTAGCATTCGACTTAGGATGGTTTTAGGAGGTGGTATGTGGAATTTATTTGTCCAGATACAGATCACAGGGGAGTGGTCACTGAGGGAGTCGGAGAGAACGGTGGTGTTTTTTTATCCGGTCCGGGCGATTAGTAAGAATCCAGTCAATGAGAGTGCTGGTTCCAGTCTTGTAGTTTTTTCTAGTAGGGGAGTTGACCATCTGTGTTAGGTTGGTTGCTAGGATAGTATCTCTGCTGGGTCCAATATCTGAGGCAAGCCAATTTATATTGAAATCACTGAGAAGGAGGAGCTCAGAGTCAGGAGGTTGTAATCTTGCAAATTCAAGGATAGACTGGAGCCCGGCTTGTGGGTCGTTTAGGCCAGGATGGCTAGATACACCACCACAAAGATGGATACAGAGAAAGGGAGTGATAGTCTTATAATAAGCATCTCATAAGCTGAAGAGAGTGAGGTTGATAGTATAGTGGAATATTGGATAGAGGAGAAGATGTACATTGCCACACCTCCCCCTCTTCCAGTACGGTTTTTGTCTAGAGAGGGCAAAGCCAGGAATAGTAATAGATGAGTCAGGAATTTTAGCATTGAGCCATGACTCCAGAAGCATTAGCACATCAGGAGCAAGTGAAGCAGTGAGTGGCAACAATAAGCCAATTTTAGGGACAAGGTTTCTAACATTATGGTGGCAGATTTTAAAACCTCAAGGGAGGGCTGAGGGATTAGGGGGAGAATAGCCAGGGTTGGGATTTATGTGACCAGCGACTAATAGCAGAAGTGTGATAATAAAATAGTGAAACATAGTGCTCTTGTACCAGGGATGGGCTGATGGAAAACGTGATTTAGTAGGGTGAGAGCGAGGGGAGGAGGCATCATTTTTGAGTAGTTAAAGCATAGCACTGGAGCTGGGCAATGGGAGGAAAAAGGAGCAGGGTAAGAGTGGAAAATGGGACCAGGATAGATGGTAGGTTTGCAGAGGCTCAAGCATGAGTGAGTAAGGGAACAGTTAGCCTAGGTAGGTATGAAAGAGGGAGTGGGGTGGTTGAGTGACTGGAGGGGTAGGAGGAGGGAGGAGTGATGACAGCAGGTATGAATAATAGGAGAGAGCAAAATACAGTTAGTAGCATGATGGAGAACAGGTGGCAAGTGAAGGGAGATAGAGAGAGTGAAATTTTATAATAAACAATCTAGTGTAAAGAGGTAATTCAGTGGAAAAGATGGAGAAAATATCTGGCATCGTAGCTCAGACACATAGATTTGGCTCGTCCAATGAGCAAGTAATAAAAGGAGCAATTAATGGAAGAAAGGTGAAGAAAGGGTTAATACTAGATCCTACTGCAGATAGAAGGTGTTGGCAGTTGAGTTGGACACACTGCTGGCTGCTGATCCAATTGGGTGGTTTGCTCAGTTGGGTGGAGTCGTATGGTAGAAAAGCAAATGTAAAGAGAGGGGTGGGGGTGAGGGAGAAAATTTGATTTGGAGGTACGTAGTCCTTATTGTGCAGCAGCAGTAAGTTATTTCAGCTGTAGTTAATTTTTAACATAAAGCTGCAAGCTTAAACAGAATTAGCTTAAAAGTTTAAACTGAATTAGCTACAAAGTTTAAGCAAATTAGCTTAAAAGCTGCAAGTTTAAACAGCTTAGCTTATTTAGAGACAAAAAGCAGTCCAATTTAAAATATTTTTTTTTCCTTTTGCAGTTTGAGATTTGTGCCAAGGATCAAGAGCATGGGCCAATCACCGGCAAGCTGACGTGGGGAGTGCCGAGATTCAAATCTGGAGCTGGGCTGCAGGCATACCTGAAAGGGTTAGGCTTGGCGGGCAGGCGTGGAGGCGGGCGGCAGCTTCGGTAAGCCAAGCTGCAGAAGAGAGTGCCTAGTCTGGACGGGGGAGGGGTCTGAAAGGGGTAGGCTGCGTGAGCAGGCGTGGAGGTGGGCAGCAGCTTCAGTAAGCCATGTTGCAGAAGAGGCGCCCAGTCTGGGAGAGTCTGAAAGGGTTAGGCTGGGCGAGCAGACATGGAGGCAGGCAGCTGCTTCAGTAAGCTGCACCGCAGAAGAGAGTGCCCAGTCTGGGCAGGGGGAGGTCTGAAAGGGTTAGGTTGGGTGAGCAGGAGTGGAGGGGGGCAGCAGCTTCAGTAAGCCACACTGCAGAAGACAGCACCTGGTCTGGGCTAGGGGAAGTCTGAAATAGTCTCCTAGGTACAGTTAACATACGCACATGCCTGACTTTTGTTACAAAGTCATTCCTGCTACCACTTTATGGCTCACAAAAAAAAAGTGAAACACATTTTACTTGTCCCACAATAGGCAGTGGGACCAGAGCAATCTATCTCTTTCTTGTCAAATATCATTGGATAACCTAATACTGTAAACACATTGAAAATGTGCACACATACGATGTTCTGGCTCACTCAGTAGTCTTTAAAAAATCACATTTCTCCTGCTCCCCATCTCCCTCACGACAGTCACAATTGAAACTTAATCAAAGGGTTCAGTCACAGACTACTACAATGTGCTGAAAACAGGAAGATAGAAGTGTGCGTGTATCGGGGGAGGGGCAGGCATTCAGGGACACAGAGCCATTCATTTATCAGCAGCACCACTTACTGGCCAAAATGTAACTTTATTTTTACATCATGTTCCTGAACATTGATAAATGAACCGAAAATGTGTTTAAAAATGTTTTTTTAGCCAGCCCGGTGGTGCTGAGGGCTGAGGCTCTGGACACCACATCTCGCACCATGCCAGTGACTCGGGTTCGGGAACAGACTCTGGGCCGCCGGGGGTCAGTGAGGGTAGGAGGACTGAGCATCCCAATGGATGCGTTCCTCCTCCAGGGGTGGGATCCTGGGGTGTCTTGCACACCTGACACACCGGTGCTGGTGGAAGCATGGGCATTGGCGCACAGATAGCTCTCTGAGATTTGGGGAGGGGAGGACGTTGTGGGTACTGATGCATGCTGTTGAACTGGACATTCGTCCTATGTGCTGACACCCTCAGGGGAAGGAGGGACTAAGGGGAGAAAAATGAGAAAAAAACCCTCTTGGGCCAAAATGATGACTGATCCACTTCGGATCTCCTACCTACCGGACAGAACCCATTTTGCAGGCACTCCAAAGAGAGGGAACAAGGTAGGAAGGGATGACGAAGTAAGCCTGGCACTCTACTGGCAGATTCTGTGTGAGGGACTTGCAGGGACGACCAGAGGTCTGAAGGAGTGGAACGAGGGGGCAGTAAGGCAGATAAAAAAAGGAAAATGTAAAAAAAAATGTTTTTTTATCTTTTTTTTTTATTTAAACAGGCCATTGTATAATAGCAATAATGCACTCCAGGGTGTGTGTCATGCTGGGATAACGTCACTTCTGGGGCACTGGATGCACTCGGCCTGTGGCGCTCATGGCCAACCACCCTAGGCATGATGTTATCCCAGCATGACACACACCCTGTCATGCATTATTGTTTAATTATGCAACTTGTTATTTTATTATTGAATTCACAAAATAAATGAGGATTTCATGTCAGTCATGTGATTTTTCTAAAAGGAAGAGGCACAAAACCAGACCAAACACTAGTAACACTGAAGACAGTCAATGAATAAACATAGGCCTCCATACTCAAGGGCGGCTGTTAGTACCATGCAAACAATAGCAGCAGGCACAAAATAGTGCATGGCTGTCAGTGTGCCATATTCAAACAGCAATTTCTACAAGAGGCTTGTGCTTGCTCTCTGTCATTCAGATAGTGGCTGGCCAACTTGATGTGTGGGTGGTCTATGTTGATTGCCGTCTGTACTGTAGATCTGGTGTCCGACCAGACATGGCACTTTGCGGGTAAGACAGGCCTGGATGGTGGGGGAGTGGTGGGGCAGTGATTGCTGAATGGGTGGGCAGAGAAGGGGGTGGTGAGTACAATAAGTATGACTGGGATTAGGCAGGAGAGGGGTACTGTTGGGCTGCCAGAGCATTTCTGTGCAATTGGGAATCAGGTAGGGGAACACTAGGCTACCAGGGATTTTGACTCTTTCTCTAGGATCGGGGGGACTACAGGCTTATCGCGGGTTTGAGCCAGTTTCTTGGGGATCAGGGGAGTAACCACTAGACTACCAGGGTTTTTTACATTTACTTGGGCATCGAGCAGGGGGGTCCAGATGATTGCATACTGCTGTATGCATTGGGAAGGGTAGGATTTTGGAAGCAGTAAATAGTGGTGCTATGGCAGCCTTCTACCACTTTCAGTATCCATTGAATATACCATTGCACCCTGTATGCTAGGGTGCTCTCATTTTCATGCGCACAGCAGTATATTCAGTGAGAGTATGCTGTCCACTGAGCATTACATGCCAGGGCCCCTTATACATGGCCTACTTCCAGCTCTAGCACACAGCCAGAGCAAACCCTCCACCCGGTCACTGGTTTTACATCAACAGTATTCATGATCATGCTCATTGACTCTTAGATGGTGTCCAGCAGAGAAGGCGAGCAGAAGGTATATCCAGTCATCCATCATTGGACAGAAAACCAGTGACTGGAAGAGGGCAGTCATGGGATCTTCAGCATGTGGTCAAATGGGCAGATTGCACTCAGTAGAGAGGGTCTGCTGGAGTACTAGGAAAAGGAATTTTAATTTACAGCTTGGTGGATTGGGGGAAGAGGGGTTCACTTGACTACCAGGATAAGGAGTTCTATTGTAAAGCATGGGCAATCTGGGGGAAGAGGGTCCACTAGACTATCAAGGAAAAGAAAAGTATTTTACAACATAGGCAAATGAGGGCCCAGCCATCACACCTGGATAAGGCAAGGGTTTCAATGGTGATATACTGTGCTGCAGTGGCAGCTAATTAGCACCACCAAAACCTATGAATATACATCTACACCCAATATGCATGAGTGGTCCCTCATTTGCATGGGCCCAGTGGTATATTTTTAATCTTCAAGCTGCTGGCTTTGTACAGTGCTCCAGGGGCATCTGAATATGGCCCCACCCAGAGCACCGGCACTATTCGTGGTAAACATGACACTAACCATTTGAACTGGGTTGGGACTCAGTTAGTAATAAAGGAGTTATTATGATTCCCATCTTGTGCTGAATACCTGTCTGAACCCCCATACCCAATGTTGAAAAGAGCAACTGTAGGAGTGTCTCTGCTGATCTCTTCAAATAGTTTGTTATTGCTATTACTTTCTTCATTTCTATGTAAATGACCAAGTAGTGCATCTATGACAGAGTGTCTTTGATGTTCGAAACTATTGTACAATATATCCCTGGTCCCAGAAATCATTTGGGTACCAAGATCCATGCATACTATTTTCTTCCAAGAAATCCCAAAAGTATTTTTGTAAATGTTATTTCCTTTAATAAATATGAAGTCTAACTTCACTATTAAATTGTGATGCAACAGCTTATTAAAATTATTTTTATTCTTATAAGCTGATCGCATGAGGGAACATCCAAATTCCATCTTTTTAGTGGGATACACTATTAGCACACCACAGCTGCATAAGAAGGCTACATACCAAAAAGGTCTGGTAAACAGCTTAATGGGAACAGCCAATTCTGCTGTCAGAAGTGTCAGGACACTCTAATTTTGTGCCTTTTAACAGACAGGGTTGTCACAGGATTATGGCTGTACAGATTGACATGCACTTTTGTGTTTGTGCTACACTTAAACAGTTCTCTTTGTCCAGGTTCTACTGTTTCTCAGTATTTGGGCTACTTGAGTAAGGAACCGGAGGAAATATTGTATTGCCACTAAGAGTGTGCATTTCATACAACCATGGCCAGATGCTGTAGATTGAATAAAGCATCTGGTGAGGTGACAGCTCAGGGTATTGTTCTGTCTACCCCCATATATAGTGAAAGGAGAAAGATCACTTGGGACTCTTATGGAATCAGAGAGTCATGGGCAGGTCAGTCAGTATTTGCTCTCTTGTGTAATGTTTTGTCTGGGTCCAGGACTATAGCCTATGGCATGAGTTGGTGAGCTGGGCACTACAGGCACTTGTTGCTAGGTGGATATGGGGCCAAGATATGTGTAAACTGGAATGGATTTTGGACCTTACTGGTACAGTACTGGTAAATGGAAAAAAGAAACTGAAGGACCCCCAAGGACACAATAGCAGGGTACAGAAAGCAGGCAAGTCAGTCTTGGGAGTTAGTCCAGCCAACCAAGCACAGCAGTGTTTAAGTATGTTACTGGGGGGTGGATGGTTGCTTCAAAGATGGGGGAAGGAGATGTCTTTAGTTTTAATTGTGCAGGGACTGCAAGGGCCATGGTGCTGTCAGCTGGGGGGGTTGGGAGAGATTTGAAAGAGTGGGATGCAGAATCAGAAATTCCAATTCCAGTACCAAGTCTAATGCTTTGACGGGTATCAAATGTTTATCAGGCTAGATAAAAGAAATTCCAATAATCCAGCAGATGGGTAATGGATTAGAATCAACCAGTCCTGGGCATCCATAGTTATGACCTCTGGGTGCAGGTCAGAAGATATACTGCAGCATTTTGTACCGATTGCAGATGGGGGAATCTGCTCTATAGGTAGGCTTTTGTAAAGAGTGCTACAGTAATCCAGCAAAGCAGTTATGGAAGCCAGCACTGGAGAATTCAAACTTCCTCAGTCAATGGAAGGATACAGCCCATTTCTCAGATGGTAAAAAACTACTTCAGCCAATAGTCACCCTCTGAGTCTCATCAGCCTGCTATCCAAAGCAACTCCCGAGTTACAAGCAACCTGCCTAGCTGAATTCCATCAATGATGACAGACCAAGTCTATCCTTTACAACTGACACTGGATGAGATGAGCCTACCAGAAGCAATATCATCTTGTCAGGAGTTAGTCTTAGATATGGGAAAGCCATCCAACTTCTGATTTCAGCTCAACAATTGTCCAACACCAACAACAGGATTTCTCTGTTCAGGTACAGCCAAGTATCACCTGCACAGCACTGAAAACTCAAGTCATATTTCTAGATGGTATACCGTCACAACAGTGACACAATTATGGTGCTGAGTCAATACAGTGCCAGATTATGGCAACAGACATAGTCAGCGAACTCTCTGTGACCCCCTTCCTGAGGTCTGCCCCTCCCGGAGTTGGTATATTTAGTAAGGGAGATGTGGGGGTACATGTGCCCCCACAAACAGAGAGGTCACCGAATATGTCTGTCGCCATAATCTGGCACTGTTTTGACTCTACGCCGTAATCGTTTTACTGTGATGCTATGGAATTTTTCCAGATCACTTCTCCAAGCTGTATATGAACCAGGAATGATATTGGGGACTTACTTGATCCATCTAGATCCTAGAGTCAAGGCCATGGGGAGAAGATCTAAAATCCCCTATAACCACGGACTATCATCCACTCCAGATGTTTCCAGAAAGGCATTCACTCTTCCACAAGCAATCAATATGTTTCCAGTAATCAAGTATCAAATGCTGATGACAAGTTGCATGGAGATCTTTCATTACCCTAGCAAAGACAGTATTCTTTTTTTTAGTCTTTGGTAATTGGTATTGATGCTGTGATGAGGTGAAAACCACATTGGAATGGCTCATAGATGTTCCCAGTCTCTGCAGGTTTTCTTAGTCATATCATTGCTAGTTTCTGTGCTGAATTCCCCTCTGATTATGAAGTTACAAACAGACCACTGCCTCCTTTTATAGGGGAACAGCATGTGATGCAGCATCATAGTGTTAATGGTGCATGCAATATTTTCTACTACAGAATAAAATAGTTTTCATTGGCACATGATATTAATGTTCTTGGTCTTTTTTGGTATGGTGTGTTAACCCTGTGTGTGTATGTCACATTTTTGCCACACCATGGTACTGCTTCAGTGCACATAATGGAATGGTGTGCATGTGATGGTGTACTGGAGAGTGGGGAGGTCAGTTGGGGTTGGGTATTGGTGCACCAGCCTTTAATTTGTTTTCTGATAGGTGTGTGTGTGTATGTGTGCGCCCCATGGTGGATGCCAACACATAGTGCGTTCTACACAGTGGTGTGACATGTGGCGGCTGCCATGGGGCATTATCAACTGCCCACATCAGGGATCTTGTTATTGACAGTTGTTATGGAGAAGTGCTGTTGTCTACTATAGCTCCCTATGTGGTGCAGCTCTTGAGGCATAGCTATGCCTGTGTAAGTTAATAACTTGGGCAATGTATGTGACTGCTTAGGCGCTTTGGAGTGCATCGCTAAAGGAGGCTCCCACTTGCTCCTTTCCACACTTCTTATGCTCAGACATGCACACTGACCAAGTCTGCATGATATGGAAATGTTCTATGGATATGGCTCTAGCTGACTTGTGCACCTGCATAAAGAAAGCTGTGCATGCTGATCTCTTCCAAAGGTGTGCCTCTACAACTTGTCAAAGTAAAAAACAAGAATGGCACGTATACCACTGGAAATTCAGTTAAATTACTTTAATAGCATGGCGTATAGACACCACAGACAAACACTCCTATGTCGTGCCTCCTAGAAGGCTTCATTAGGGGCAGTGCTTGATCACACATCACATGTTTAAATACCCATTTTTAGCTACATGTTGATTAACAGTGACCATGCCTCTTTGCAGTACTATCCTTCACATTTCTCCTATGCTAGTGTGCATGCACCTACACATGCTTTCTATAGACTGAGCCCTGTATTTTGGTCTTGATTGTTTCAACACTTGAAGCAGCAGTGGCCAGATGTTCAAAAGTTAGTGTCAGCGCTAATGGGGTCTATGCCAGTGCTATCCAGATTTGTGGCTTTTTGGGGGGTTGGGGCTATATTCAGAAGTCCCTGTTGTGTGTGCTAAACCTGTTAGTGCCCAGATGCTAATGTAATGCTGCACCCATGCAAATAAAGGGGTCCCCTCCTGCATACAGGCACAGAGGCATGTTCAAAGGTTTGCAGCAGTGGTAAACAACACCCAAAGTGGTGAAATTTACCACTTATGAAACCCATGACTTAACTGGGTGCTGAGTATGTATGCTATACTGTACATGCACACACTGTCAGCTCATACGGCAGCCAGCTGAGGAAGTGAGAGGAGGGCTCTGCCAGTCACCATATCAGAATTCCAGGAACCTCCCCAAGACCCTGGTAAGGGGGAGGTGGATGAGTGGTGTACTGGAGTGGTTGGGGTTGGTGGGAGGGAGGAGCTGCACACGATGCACACACTATCAGTTCATATGCCATCCACCCAAGGAAGTGAGAGGAGGGCTGCTTCGTTCACCATATTGGGATTTCAGGAACATCCCCAAGACCCTGGTGGGGGGAGGAATGAGTGGTATATTGTGAGCTGGTGGGGTTGGTGGGGGCTGCTGGATGAAAACAATGATTACAAGTCCATTTGTGGACATGCATTCGGGGGTGGGGGTAGAGGTACAACTGGACATCAGTGATAGTATACAGAACATGATCCAGGTGTTCGGGTGGTGTGGGGTGTCTCTAAACACCAGAGAGAGATATATAGTGAAATGGGAAAATGGGACAGGTGACTGGGGGTGGGGGGTGCAACTAGACACCAGGGAGGTACCCACTATCAAAAAACGGGTGACTGGGGAGGTGGGAGATGCCACTAAACACTAGGGTGATATCTACTTTCATGGTGTAACTCCTCTATGGGGCTTACCTTAATTGCCCCATTCTCCCGTTGTCTCCCATTTGCCTCCTGGTGCTGGTGGTGTTCCCTGTTGTTTCCCCGATTGTGCACTGCCACATCCAGAGTCCTTTTTCCTATGCGCCTGTGGTGATTTAAGTCTCCGTCCATCCCCTGCATATTTTCTTTGCCCAGAATGAGGACAGAGGAGTTGGATCACGGGGCTGCTGCTCTTCATTCTACTCTTTTGAGCCAGTGGCAGCCAGGTATACGCAGAAGCACGCATCATTTTCTGACCATGATTGCAGTCAAATGAATAGCTAACGGGCCAAGTGTGGACTGGTGACCAGAACAAGGCCCCTGAAAGCCCCTTTTATATTTTGTATAAAGAGCGCCAATACCGTTGTTTCAGTTTATGAATATTAATGAGATATTTATAAGCAAGCCTGTCCAGCACTTGAGGACCCTAAATATAGCACTAGCGACAGGCACCAGATTATAAATAATTGTAAATTATTGTGGACGCTCAATAGGGCACAAGGGTAGCTATTGAACTGTGGGGAAATGACGTAAATAAAATATTTGTACTGGCTGTACCAGAACTTTGTTGTGGGGACACTGATGGACTGCATGGGGACTGTGTTAACAGCAGCCATATTTTGTAGCCAGAAGCCAATCGGAAAGACAGGATTTACTGCAGAGACTTTTGGAACAATGCTAGAGATTTGTGGGGGGAAAAGCAGGGATATTACTTGGCACCTAAACAGGGAGCCTATCAGGCATTGAGAAAGCCTTATGAATATTTATTTTCATGAGAGACAATTGGAATCAGCCAATCAGGAGCCTGAGAGAGCTCCCAAGACCCCAGAGACTTTTCTGGCTGAGTTCAGTTTGGCGAGAGCCCCTACATAGGGAGGAGGGCTCTAGCCCTTTGCTAAATAGGATGGGTGGGAGCTCCTCCGCAGGGGAGGGGGTCTCTGTCCCCTTGAGAGTAAAATGTGGCTGCAAAGAATTGGAGTCACTGGCCTGGGGGTTGCCAGCCATTGTCCCCTAGGGGTAGCATTTGCCTTTCCACAGTTTTGGGAAAATGTGGGGAAGAAACCTGAGCTATCTTCAGCTGTGTGAGAGCAGCAAGAAGTCTGCCTGCAGTTTTGAGAGGGCTGCATGAATGCTCTGCCTCAGCAGTGAGAGTACTGATGAATCCTGTGATTTCAACTAAGAGAAAGCTGCATCTAATTCTGAGTGAGTAAACTTCTACAAAGCGTACAAGTAACTCATCTGTCTGCACCCTGCGTTTGATTAGTGCCAAGGATTGGGTCGACATCTGTTGCAGGAGTGACCGTGGGTGGTCCAGTTTTGTGAAATGCCTGATGTGACTGTTTAAGTTGCATGCTTAATTCTTGGCCTAAGCCCCCACATCCTCCCCCAAGCCTCTCCTGTCTCTCTACCCTCCATAATCCCCCTCTACTACTTACCTTCCTTAATCCCCCACCACCACCACGTCCCCAACTAGCTAACCTGGGGGGTCCTGTCATTGTCCCCCACTTATCTCCTGCATCTCAGCTAGCTATACCTAGGCGCATTGCTTGTGCCACACCTACTATCTCACTCACTGTTATTTAGTTGCCGCTCACTAGCCTTTTGCTAGAAGATTCCATTGCCTGTACCTTTTGATTTTAGTACTTTATCTCCTCACTTTGGAATGTGATCCCTTATAATCTGTTGTTCCAAATCTGTGAATCTTGTGATATTAATGCCTGTCCTGTGATATTGTATTCTCTACGTATGCAATTATTTTTAATTGACAATGCTTGCTATCTGCGATTGTTCTCCCCTTTTGTCTGCCCCCCTTTTTTACTGTATGACGAGGATCCTTTGTAAAGGAGCTTTTAGCTCAAAGGTTGTAATTCTGATTTCTCCAATAAATAAAATAAATAAGTGTGCCTACATGAATGAAAGGGAGGTATTCTGAGGTTGGAGCTTTTCCTGGAGTTGCCTGTGAAGACTCTGTAAATGTCCAGTTGGAACTGCAAATGAGAGCTGGTCTAGGCCCAGGGGACTTTGCTATTGTGATTTGAGCTTGTGAGAAGCCACGGTGAACAAGATTTGCTGACAAGTGTTTAAAGTGGATGAGAGCCACGCCTGAAGCTTCGTCTGCTATCTTGGTAAGGAGTCCTACCTTAAGCTCCTATTCTGCTTTGGAGAGAGAAAGAGATTTTGCCTAAAAGACTGTGCATCTGGAAAGCCACAGCAGTTGTGTTAAGTACCATCTGGCTGGAACAGCCAAGTTAAATGAATGTGCTGTAATGTCTGAAAGAGAAAGAGACTGTGCAGGATCTGGGTCTTCCCCAGCCCAGAGGGATGCACCCACATTTGAGACTATACCCTTATTGTTGAAAGGACCATGTCTGCCATGCTGGCCAAATGGTTGAAAGTCCTGAGATGGTTAAAGAACCTGAATGCCTAACTTTGAACAAGAAACTGTTTTCCAGTGGTCATAATCGCTCAGACTAACCATGCACATCAAGACTGTGTTGTCAGTAGTGCATATGGGTTTAGAGCGACAGGGGAATATCAACAATACAAAAGTATTGCTACCCCCTGATGCTGACCATGGAGGAGGAAGTGGTTGTAGCCACTGCCAGTCAGGTGCTCAGTCAAGCTGCTCCCATGGTGGAGTGGCTAGAGCACCTGACCCTGCAGTGTGTGGGCTGGGAGGATTGTGGTTTGATTCCCTACTAGGGAATCTTTTTTCTTCTAATATTTGCTACTTGCCTGTGTCCACACCTCCTCGGAGTTGATTATATTAGTTCTGGGGGATGTGGGAGGTGAAGGGGGTGAAGTCCCCAGCAAAACAAAGGAAGACCTTTTGGGTGTTGCTGCACGCTGTTTGTTGGTGTGCGGTCTTGATGTGCGTGGTTTTGTCTGCAACATTATGACCCCATGCCTTTTCCAGATCAGCCTGGGAGCCAGCCTGGTAGTGTATCAGATAGTCACTGCCATAGTGCACTTGCCCCTGAGGGGCATAGCCTAGATGTGGGGGTCTGAGGCGTGATGGCCCCGGTCCCAGCCTGGTCTGTGTTCCAGAATTTGCTCCAGAAATGTGACTTCAGAAGGGCAACCGCTTTTGAAGATGAGAAAGATTCCAGCCTGCAAGCTGCAAGAGCATGGTGAAAGAGGGGTCAGCCACAGCTCCTGCTTTGCACCTTGACTAAAGCTTCGGCATGAATCTCGACTACTGTTTCTACACCTGATGATGATGTCCAAACTATAAGTAGGCAGAGTGATCTCTGCCACCGTGAGAGAAACTATAAATTGTTATTCCTAGTTTTGCCAAGTACAGAGGTCAAGTCTAAAATGTTAAAGATTAAAGTTAGTGTTTTCAAGATCAGCCAGAGTTTTTTCTTTAAATAATCAAAAGAAAGGATGCTAACCTTTTTTTTTCTTTAAAGGCCCCAACACCAGTCAACTCAGTTTGCAACTGCATCAGGCCTGCAACTTACATTTAGTATTGGGTACCCAGAGATATAGGGTTACAAGATCCTTTTCTGGACTGGGGACTAATATCAGTGTGGTCATTTGCCATATGTGTGTTATCATTCTAGTGCAACTAGCTAGAGAGATAGATAGAATAACATCCTGAATATATCAGAAGGTTGGTGGGTAGCCAGAAATTAGTAATGTTTGAATTTAAACTGCAAAATGATTGTTTTCCAGTGCCAATTGCAATGCCAAAAGGGCCAATCTATTTTTGTTTAATCCCTGCTTCCAGTTCACCCTATCCTAACCCTCACCCCTTGTAAATAAATTGTTGGTTAACCATCTGTATAAATCTTGTGTCATGAGCATATTATTACAGTGAGCCTTTAATTCCAAAATGTGAAATGTGCTGCCGGACCAATGGCATAGAGGGCTGAGGTGCTGGTGCCTTACGTCTCACCACGCCAATGACCCAGAGTCAGGAGCGACCTCAAGTGTTGGAGAGTTGGCTGGGGCAGGAGGATCAAGTGTCCCATGGACAGTTCTCCTCCAGGGAGGTGGGTGGGAAAACTGCTGCAGTACTGGCTCTGGTGGTTGCCAGGGACTAGTGCAGCTCCAGCGGTCATAGCGTGGATCGACGCAGGCTGACGTTGGACGTGCTATGCACGGGAGCATGCACAGCAATGTCCTTGAAGTCACTGCACACCTGCACCATCGGGGGGAAATCACAGGGGAAAACTACTACTCCAGAGCATGCATAATGACTGGTCCCAATGGTGCCGCATCACTCCCACACAGACTGATCCTGACTCTGGGCTTTCTGTGGTGGTGGGGTAAGTACCCACCACGATGCAGCTTTTGAAGAGGAATGAAGGAGAGGGTCGAGCATAGTACTGGGGGTGGTGCGGTGCCGTTGGGCCTGGCGGATGGGGTAGAATCATAGGTAATATCCCTCCACCAAGGAGGAGGTATAAACAAATAACCCAAAGAAAAAAGTGAAATGTGCAGTTTTGGTTATGTATCCATGTTTAGAGTGACAATGTGGTATTGTGAGTGAGTACAGCATCCCGGGGGGTTGTACCAGGTATTATTCTAGCCCACTGAAAAGTATACTCTGGGTGGAGGCACTGCACAATATTGTTATCTATGGGAAAGAACCAGTTTTAAATCTAAAATAGGAACCCAGGCACCTCAGTCTGTATTATGGCCACCCAGGCAGGGTAGCAGCCCTTGGAACATGGTGCCAGGGTTACAATGGGACAGGTGATTGGGGCTAGGGTTGCCACTAGACACCAGGGAGAGATATACTGAAAGGGCAGAGGTGACCAGGGGTGGGGGTGGGCAGTGCCACTAGATACCAGGGAGGTGTTGACAGATCACAGGACAGTGTGTAGAGCAAATAATAATAATACTAATAATACGGACTCTTATATCTTCGGAGTTTTCCAAGAAACATTTGTAAACAAGCAAGAGTACTAACAAATGTTTAGTATACTACTTACGCCAAGCATGAGACAAAGAAAATCACAAGGGAGATGGGTTTCTTACCACTCTTCTGAAGAATGTACATAATTGCCAGAATTGTAAGATCACAGGTTCTCCAAGATCTCATTCTCTCTCTCCCTCCTAGAGCTACAGTAGGTTGCAGAAGGCTATATACTACAGATAACAGCATAGCAACAGAGATTACATCATAGTTATGGATCTGAGAAAAATTATGCATTGGATAATGACTTAGGAGACAGAATTATTAATGAGTTTCGTATGTGACAAATAATATGCTTCCGTTTGCATTATAGCTGGGACAAAAGAAATGCTGATGGGCTCAAACTACACATGGCATTTCTTGCCTATGTGCAGTATAAGACATTACAAAGGATTTCTTTCTGACAGCTTGCTTAGACAAAGAAAAGTGCTGACAGGCCACTACTACATATGACTATATGAAAATATATATTTATATAGGCCCGGATATTCAAACTGCACCAGGCTGTGGCACAAGCCTGGGCACAGCGCAACTTGGCTGCGCAGGGGCATTGACAGAGTGATATTCAACAGAGCTGCGCCATGGCACAGCAACGTTGAAAATCGCACCCTGGCCACCCACAGTGCGCATGGCATGGTGGCACTGCACCAGTGCAAGTGGCCAGATTGGAGCAGGGGGATGCGCTCACGCAAGTTCCATTGCGCTAGGCGCAAAACCACGATATTCAAAAGTGCACATGCAAATGGGGCCATAATGCATGCAAGGCACAAATGGGGCCATTTGCATGTAATTATGGCCCCATTTGCATGAAGGTGCACTGATCCCTGGCGATTTGCGCCTCGCGCCCTGCCAGGCTGCAGCCATCGGGGACCGACGCCCTCTGCACATTGCGGCAAAGCACCCCACTGCCCAATTGCGGGCATATGTAGAAAGTAATAATTGTCCAATATCCCTGGTGGTCCAGTGGACCACTTGCAGCCCGATCACAGGCTTAAGTAGTAAATTAAAATGTCCATTATCCCTGGTGGTCCAGTGGACTGTCGCATGTCCATCGCGGCATAAGTAATAAACAGGAGGTCAATATCCCTGGTGGTCCAGCGGTACCCCTCCCACCCGCCCACTCGAACCCCACCACCCCGCCCCGGTCCACGGGGCGGTCGGCAGCACCTCACCGCGATGTCACACACCGCCCGACTCGACAGCAGACGGGAGTGTGCCCATGATTGCGTGAGCCAGTGGGCGTGCAGTTTGTTCTACCACACAGTCCAGATTCACATCTGGACTGTGTAGTCCGGTACAGGCTTGCATGCCCATTGGCTCACGCTGTCAGGACCAATGGGCGTACAGCCCTACTGTACGGTGTCAGTCGGTGGGCGGCGGGGCAGCAGGCAGGTGGGGTGCTGCCGTCCGCCGCTGATGGGGTGGGGAACAGGGCGGTGAGGCTGAGTGGGTGGGTGGGGATGGCGGGTACCGCTGAACCACCAGGGATATTGGACCTGTCCTGTTTATTACTTATGCTCACGATCGGGCTGCGAGCGGTCCACTGGACCACCAGGGATATTGGACGGTATGTTTTCATACTTAAGCCCACAATTGGGCTGCATGCGGTCCACTGGACCACCAGGAATATAGGACATTTATTTTATTTAACTTATGCCCACGATCGGGCATGGGGGGGCGCTGCTATGAAGGTGCAGCCGGAGCTCGGGTGGTCACCCACAGGTGGCAGCTGCTGTGTTGCACTCTGCAATACGGCAGCTCACCTGTGGGTGGCCAGCCGTTGGTCCTTTTTTTTTTGGCTCACCTGTGTGCAGTGCAGGTAGGGGTTGCGCATGCATGGGCTCAGCACATTCCAGGCTGAATATCGGGATGTGCAGAGTATGCATGGGCACGCCCCCCCACCTGCACTGCACACATTACTGATGCGCTCCGGCACATCGGGATTTGTGCCAGGCTCAATCCCCGTTTGAATATCGTGCTGGGGCGCAACCCTTCTGAATATCTGGGCCATAGTGTATAAAGTAATCACTGATGATCCCTCAGAGTCATCATATCAGTAATTAGGTAGATTATATATGGAATATATGTAAAAGACAAACATGATGCATTATAGTGAGGTATAAAGGTCATGCATGATCTAATCCTGTGAAAGGATGTAAACACTGGCATATTTTAGCAGCAAAGCACATTCCTGGCACTCATGCTTATATGATGGATTCCTAAATCTATATATTAGTGCAACAGAGCAGTATCACAGTATAACAGACCAGGAATACAGTGTGAAGTATATGTGAGGTGAATGTGGGATGATGAGGGGCATAACCCAGGTGCAACAGTACCAGGTATAATTCTAGCCCACTGAAAAGTATACTCTGGGTGAAGACATTGTACGATGTCATTATCTATGGGAAAGAACCAGTTTGAAATCTAAAATAGGAACCCAGGCACCTCAATCTGGATTGCAGCCACCCAGACAGGGGTAGCAACCCTTGGAACCCAGTGCCAGGGTTACAATGGGACAGGTGATCAGGTTTGGGGTTGCCACTAGACACCAGGGAGAGATATACTGAAAGGGGACAGGTGACCAGGGTGGGGGGGTGGTGCCACTAGATACCAAGAAGATGTTGACAGATCACCAGACAGGTGATCAGGACATCAGGAGTGCCACTAGACACTGGGGAGCTGTTGACAGCACACAAGACAGGTAATCAGGGGGTGCCATTAGACACTAGGGAGATAAAATACTCTCACAAGAGGGGAGATCAGAGTGTGGGGGGGTGCCACTAGACATTAGGGAGATAGATATTCTTATGGGACAGGTGATCAGGGGGTGGGGGTGCTGCTAGATGCCAAGGCGATAGATACCCTTATGGGATGGATGTTTGGAGGGTGGGGGTGCAACTAGACACCAAGAATGATGTGTCATGTGCCCATGAGATGGGTGCTAAAAGACTGCTGCTCATCATGCAAATGAACAAATAATGGGCATGCAAATGGCCCCTTAGTGCTTGCATACCCAGTGGGCTCATCTGCATGATTTTGCTGAATATAGCCAACATGGCTCTTGGCACTATCCGCTCCAGGTGCACAATTCTCTGTGGGCTGGATACAGCCCAGGTCCATGTTGGGGCAGCACAGTTTGACTTAGTGCTGAATTGACATGGTTTGATATTCAGTTGAATAGTGTCGGTCTGCTGTCTGATTGAATATTGCAGCCACTAGGTAGGACTCCAGTGCTAGTGCAGCACAAACATTTGCTCTGTGCTTGGGCTTGTTTTTGAATACTGTAGACTTGCTTATTGGAAACATAGAAACATAGAAGTTGTCAGCAGATAAGGACTACTTGGCCCACATAGTCTGCCCAAAATTCTCTATCTATGGTGCAACCAGAGACTCTACTTGGACTACGGCTTACACCCCCTTCCCTTTGTTCCTAGAATTCCCTTGTGTGTATACCATGCATTCATAAATCATATCAGAACTCAGCCCAGCAGCGGAGACTGAATTTGGGGATTGCCAGAGCCTGTAAGAGGTAAAGTGTCCTCCACTACAGCCTGACTGTTGTGAGGCACTTCCCACCCAACCTAACCACCCTCCCACACAGGGTCGGCACTTCATCTATTGCTGCTGGCAGGTCACGTGTCACATCACATGACCTACCTCCATTTTACTAAGGGTCCACTTTCCCATTTGCAGCTTATAGACACCAACCACTAGGGGTCACTGCACCCTCCACTCCAGCTCCTTTTTCAACTCTCTACTCCTCCTAGCCACTGTTTGAAAGCTGACTCGCTAGAGGTCACTGCAGTTCCCTTTGAGTCATTCTACCATCTACTCTCCTCACACCTCCCATCAGCCTACCACTAAGCACCTGCCAGCCTCAATCCTGGTACCCTTTTGTTCAAAGTCTACTGACTAATCACTAAGCCAATGAACCAGACCAACATCCTCTGCTACTTTCAAACTCTTAACCCTTCCTCCCTCCTTCTTTGAATTAAAAAAACTTTCTATACTCTGTCCCTGAGCTGTGCTCAAACCCAGTACTCTTGTAGTCAGAGTTAGCAGCTCTACCTCTGGACCACATTGCCTACCTATTTTATTCCTACTTTCTAAGCCTTTTAGTCTCTTACCCCCCCCCCACCTGCCAAAATACAAGTTTACCACTTCTCTCTTGCTGTCTTTGCAGGCTTTGAACCCTGCACCCTCACTGTCAAAGTCAGTAGTCCCACCACTCAGTTAGCCAGCTAGCACACCTATCTATTATTACTGCAGGATTTCAAAACTCTAAAAATGTTCTAACCCTCTGACACTGCTAAAGTGTTATCTGAGTACTTCTGCAGACCTTGAACCCAACTCCCTGCTGCTACAGCCACTGGCTGGGCTTCTTCCTGCTACTCTGGTCAAGGCTTGACCCTAGTACCCTGTGCAGTTCAGGCACCTGCCCTGCCACTACACCATAGCAGCAACTAGGCTTAGAAGTGACCTTTCACTACTATCTCCCCTCTATCATCCTAGTACCCCATTCTTTCTTCACTTCAGCTCCCCCACCCTTACCAACTATGCATGTGCACCCCCTGCTCGCCAGCCTCTCTCTTCTCCTCCTCCTTCTTTTGCCTTCCACCAACCCTATTGTCCCTGTTAACCCTCAGCCTCACTATTCCAGTGTTCCTACCTACCTCTTGTCTTCCCTCCTCCTTTACCACTGCTCCTCCCCTTCCTCCTCCACACACCCCATATGCTCCTCTCCACCTCACCCCCATCCAGACATTACCTTTCCTCCCCAGCTCCTGGCGCTTCTGATCATACAAGCCTTCTGCCTGTGCTGCCCTACCCAATCTGTTCTACTAAACTCCCTTCCTCACCCTATCACTCCCGGCGAAACTCTCCATCTGGCACCCTCTGACCAGAGCACTTCTCCTCCTTCTACTCTAACAGGAACATACATCCCAACCCAGGCCTGTCCTCCCACCCACCCACCCAGCCCATTGGTCTTCAAGTAGCCTCCATGAACATATGCAGCCTGCTGAAGAAATTTGACACCCTTCAGTGCTGGGCCTTGGCTCATCAACCGGACATCATAGCCCTGGTTGAAACATGGCTGTCCAAATCCACCCCTGACTCATTTGTTTCCCTCTCAGGCTATACCTTATACTGGGAGGACAAAATAGGCAAACGAGGGGGTGGCTGTGCAATCTACACTAGGGACACAATACTTGGACACGCACTCCCCACCCCTGCCCTTGTAAATGGGGCCCAGGCTCTTACCCTCAAACTCACCCGGACCCCTCTAGGAGTCCTCTCTATCTCACCACAGCTTACGTTCCTCCAAAGAACCAACACCCGGCCCTGGTATCTTTAATGGACTACCTGGCAACCCTCCACCATAAGGCGGAGCAAATTCTAGTTGGGGACCTTAATGTAAATTGGCTCAGCACCTCCTCATCTGCGATCAGAGACTCATTTGCCGCCCAAGACCTGACGCAACTCGTCACCCAGCCCACAAGAATAAACCCTAAGAGAGGTACCAGCACCCTTCTGGATGTTATTATAACTAACCGACCCCATAAAATCCAAACATACAGGTCCTCCCAGACTCCCTAAGTGACCACTCTCCTATCCTTATTTCATTGGGCAGTCTCAATCCCAAACCCAAAGCCCAGACCACCCTCTGCAGGCGCCTCCGCCCTGGTGGGCTGAAAAACTTAAAGTATTCTCACCCAGATAAACTAGTCCCTATTCATCATGCTACTGACATTGACACTGCCCCCCGCTTTCTTCACTCACACCTTCAACATGGCCTGTGATCGCTTGGCCCTCACCAAAATCCAGTCCAAAAACAGAATGCACCTTGATTAGCTCGGCCCTTCTACAATTACTAAGAATCGGGATAACCTCTGGCACCTTGCCACTGAAACGGGTCATCTGTCTGATAGGCAGGCTTACAACACAGCCCGGAATAAGTGCTCATGGGCCATCAGGAAAGCCAAGGCCGACCATTACCAGGCCTCCCTTACCTCCTCCTGGGGCTTGGCCCGACCTTCTGGGATAATATTAAGCAACTTAACGGAAAAGCTCGCCCCTGCCCCATCCCAGCTCACTAGAAATGGCACTACCACCACCGAGCCTGCCACCATAGCTAACTGGTTCAACACCGCTTTCACTGACCTAGCTCAGTCCTCCTAGTAATTTCTTTGACCCCTCCCCAACCAACCTCCCCTGTCCTCCAGCGCCCCAGCTTCCACCTGCGCAAGATTTCCACTCGGGAAGCCAGACCCATCCTAGTCAAAGCTTTGAATGGCAACAGTCCCGACAGTGACTCACTGGACCCCAGTATCCTCAGGCTGGTGCTAGATGAAGTCCTTGCCCCACTCACCAGCCTAATTAACCAGTCACTCTGCCTGGGACAATTTCCCACAGCATGGAAAACAGCCATTATCACACCAATTCACAAAGGGGGCGACAGGTCATCGGCCAACAACTACCGGCCAATCTCCATCCTCCCCCCCATCTCTAAAGCCCTGGAGAAAGTGGTGGCCATTCAAATCACTGATTATCTGGCTAAGCATAAATCCTATGCCCAGAGCAACATGGCTTCCGTGCTGGTCACAGTACCAGCACTGCTCTTATTGAATTCTCCAACTTCCTATACTCCTCTTTGGATACCAGCTCCCTAGCTGGTGCAGTGTTCACAGACCTCTCAAAGGCTTTCGACACCGTCTCCCATCCACTTCTGCTGAATGCTCTCTGCCACACTGGTCTCTCAGCTGGCCCCTTAGCATGGTGCACAAGCTATCTTGACGCTCGATCGCAGTGTAAAAATCAATAGCACAGTCTCCGATACCCGTCCCATTCACTCTGGGGTCCCCCAAGGCTCCATCCTGGGCCCCCTTCTCTTCTCGCTCTATCTGAACACCCTGCCCAGTGCATGCCCTGGCAAAATTCTACTGTATGCAGATGACGCTGTCCTTTTTGCCACCCACCGCAATCCTGTCTCCCTCCAGGACACCCTACAGCAGTCTTTCAACAGTGCGAAGCCTGGTTTAAGGAGGCGCAGACTCATCATCAATCTTAAAAGACCAAATCTATGCTCTTTCCCACCCCCAAAACAAAGCAAGCAACCACCCACTCTATATCCTTCCAGTACCAATCAGCCACTGGAACAAGTCTGCTCCTACAAATACCTTGGGGTTACCTTCGACTCAGCCCTCACATTTCACAACCACATCGATGCCCTAACATCTGCCACTAACATACGGCTGGGCATTCTCTTCCATCATAGAACCTGCCTTTCCCCAAATGCTCTCTGGCTCGCTGTTACATCATCTGTTCTGTCCCTTGTAGACTATGGCCTACCAGCCTATGGTGCTGCCGACACCACTGCACTCAAAAAAATTCACTTAACCCTGAACAAAGCCTGCAGATTGATTACTGGTGCCCCCAAGCTCACTCACACCTGTCAGCTGTATGTTGAGGCTAATTTGCTTACCCTGGATGAACGGCTCCAATACCAAACCTGTCTCCTCACAAAAAAAACCCTACTCGGGCTCTCCCCCCCTTGGGTAATGGCATCCATCCACCAGATCCTTCCCACTATTGCAACATGGTCTTCCAACAAGACCACTCTAATGGTCCCCAGATCAAGAACCAGCCGTGGCCAGAGGTCCTTCTGCTATAGAGCCCCAACCTGGTTTAACTGTCTCCCTGCCCCCATCTCCAATGCCACCACCATCTCTAAGTTCAAAACCACCCTTCGAAACCACATCATCAACACTCGTAACTGCTCCTGTCTCTGAAAGTAGCCTCCACCTCTACTTCTTGGACAACGCCCTCGGCGGCTCACCTAGCCATCCCCACCACCACTCCTGTACACCGTGCCTATGTTTAACCTGCCCAGTACCAGCTGTTTCAGTGTTTACCTACTAGATTGCTCACTATTGATACCAACTTGTGTAACACCTGTTCTCAACTTACATGTACTCTGTAACCCAAATGTATTTGTCTGACCACAGTGTGACGTGGCGCCTCTGTTGAATGCCTATTGTTTTGCAAACCTACGCTATGTAACCAAAAACGCAATGTATGTCTTTATGTGACGTAGTACCTTTGGAAACGAGCCTCTGGCTCAAAGGTTGTAAACTGATTTTACAAATAAATAAATAAATAATATGACTGTTTTAAACCCCACCACTTCCTCTGGAAGGCTGTTCCATGCATCCACCACCCTCTCCATGAAAACATACTTCCTCATATTTCCCCTGAGCACCCCTCCCCCCCCAGCTTCATACTGTGTCCCGTTGTTCTTGAGCATCTTTTCCTTTGGAAAATGCTCTCTTTCTGAACCTTATTTACCCCTGTTAAGTACTTGAACATCTCTATCAAATCTTCCCCTTCCCTCCTACCTTCTAGGGAGTACATATTTAAGTCCTTGAGTCTCTCTTCATAGGGCTTCTGGTGTAGGCTCTGCACTATTTTGGTTGCCCTCATTTGTACCATCTCCACCCTATCTTTGTCCTTCTGGAGATGAGGACTCTAGAACTCAACACAGTACTCAAGGTAGGATCTCACCAGTGATCTATACAGGGGCAATATTACCTTTCTCCTCCTGCTGGTGATACCTCTCCCTGTGCATCAGAGCATTTGACTAGCTTTTTTCCACTGCCTTGTCACACTGTCTAGCTACCTTTAGGTCATCAGATATGATCACTCCTAGGTCCCTTTCCTGCTCTGTGGCTGTTAGTACCTCTCCTTTCATTTGGTATGTTGCCCCCAGGTTCTTGTGCACCATATGCACGACTTTGCACTTTTTTGTGTTAAAACCAAGCTGCCAAATCCACAACCATTCTTCCATTTTTTTAAACCATCCCTCATTTTATCTACACCCCCCCCAGGTGTGTCCACTCTGTTAAAGAACTTGATGTTATCCACAAACAGGCACACCGTCCCTTCCAGTTCCTCTGCAGTGTCACTTATAAAGACATTGAAGAGGAGTGGCCCCGGCACCAACCCCTGTGACACCCCACTAGTCACTTTGCCTACTCAGCCAACCTTCCACCCATTTTACCACTATAGGCCCTGCTCCTAGGCTCCTCAGCTTGTTTATCAGCCTCCTATGTGGAACAGTTTTGAAGGCCTTGCTGAAATCCAGGTAGCCAATGTCCACTGCCCCTCCCTGATCCACCTCCTTGGTCACCCAATTGAAGAACTCAATCAGATTTGTCTGGCAAGACCTCCCCCCATGAAGCCATGTTGCCTTGGATCCTGCAGTCCACTGGCAACAAGATATTCCCCAAACCTTTCCTTCAGTAGCAATTCCATTACCTTGCCCACCACCAACATCAGGCTGACAAGTCTGTAATTCCCTACCTCTTCCCTATTCCCACTTTTGTGTAGTGGGACTACATCTGCCCTCCTCCAGTCCCATGGCACTTCATCTGTTTCAAATGATAGATTAAATCGGGTTGTCAGAGGTGCAGCCAGCATCTCTTTCAGTTCCCCCAGTATCCTTGAGTGCACCCCATCCAGCCCCATTGCCATGTTTACCTTTAATGCTGACAGTTCCCTAAGCACTCTTTCCTTTGTAAAAGGACTTGTGTCCACCTTCTGCCCCAGCATACCTTTGTGATCACTCTTTGGCCCACTTCTATCCTCCTCCTCCTCCTTGAATATTGAGCAGAAGTATGTATTCAAAATATCTGCTTTTTGATGGTCCTCTTACATGTAAACCCCACCTTCCTCTTTCAGCCTTACTATCTCGTCTCTTGTCTTTCTCTTTTCACTTACATATCTAAAAAAATATTATCCCCCTTTGACACTGTTCTGGCAATCATTTCCTCTGTTTGCACTTTAGCGCTCTGAACTGCTATCCCTGACTCCCTTTGTTTCTCCCTGTAAGTCTCCTTGTTCCCCTCCTTCTGCATTTCTTTGTACCTTGTAAATGCCATCCTTTTTGTCCTCACCTTTTCTGCTAACTCCTTAGAGAACCATAAAGGTCTCCTTTTTCTCTTGCCCTTGCTAACCTGCCTAACACAGAGGTTTGTCGCTTTTTCGATGCCTTCTTTTATCTTTTCCCGCTGTTCTTCAACTCCCTTCATTTTTCCCATCCTTGCTAGGGTGTCCCTGAGGCATACTTTCATTTTCTTAAAATCAGCCCTCCTGAAGTCCAGCACTCTCATCTTTGTGTGATTTGATATCAAACCACACTGTATGGTGATCACTGGTACCCAGATGGTCCCCCACTGCAATGGCAACAACACTGTCTCCATTTGTCAGTACTAGATCCAGTAGTGCCCCCTCTCAAGTGGGTTCCAATACCAGTTGCCTGAGGAAAGCCCCCTGCATAGTATCTAGGGTGTTCCTACTCTCGGCTCTTGTTGCAACAAGGAGGGCTCCAATCCACATCCAGTAGACTGAAGTCACCTACCAACAGTACTTCCCCCTTGCTAGCCATCCTTAGGATTACTTCTGTCATTTCCTTATCCACCTCTTCCCCCTGTGATGGAGGTCTGTAAATCACTCCCATCCAAATAGCTGCCCCTTTTCTTCTCTCCAGAGTGACCGACAGTATCTCCCCCTGGATTTCTGTGGCTTTGATACCATCCCTTAAATAAAGAGCCACTATTCCCCTTTTCTACCCACCCTTTCCTTTCTGAGCAGATTATAACCTGGCACGGCCACTTCCCAGTCCTGGTTTACATTGCACCATGTCTCTCTGATGGTGACTATGTCCAGGTCTGCTTTTGCCATTGTGGGCTCCAGGTCTGTCAGTTTGTTTGCACAGACTTCATGCTTTGACACACATGATTCTCCAGATAAGGTTGCCATCCGCTAGCCTTTTTCCCTTTTGCCCTTCCATCCCCATGCATCTATTACTTTTCTTAGTATCATTTCTGCTTTTAACCCTCTGGCATCTGTTATTATTTGTTCCCTTACCAGATGCCACTCCCTTGTTATTTCCATTATTAGCCACCTGAGCCCGTGGGGAGGACAGTTTTTGGTTCTCTGCCTCCTTCCATCCCCCCCTTGGCTAGTTTAAATACTTGCTAATGAAGCATTTAATCCATTCATTAAGGACCCCGGTTCCCCCTCTGGATGGATGCAGACCATCACCCCTGTAAAGGCCCACATCCTCCAGGTGGGGCCCCAGTTCCCAATGAAGCCAAAACTCTCCTCTCCATACTATTCCTTCACATGCATTGAATTCCCTGGTGTGGAGTTTCCCAGCCTCACCCTTGCTATAGACAAGCAGAACCTCTGAGAAGGTCATGGAGCATTCTACTTGTCTAAGGCCCTTTCCCAACTCTCTAAACCCCTCCTGTACTGTCCCAATACCTGTCACATCCCTTGCCAGGTCATTTGTCCCAAGGTGGACAATGACATCCAGATCCTCCCTCCTTGCTGCTGCCCTTGTGATCCTCAGGATCTGTTCACCATCTCTCCCAGAAGTGCCTCTGAGTAGGCACTTAACCTCCCTCTCTCCCCCACTATCTGTCCCCAACTCTATTCCCCTAATGAATAGTCCCCAAACAGGATTTATTTCCTCTTCCTCCAGGATCCCCTGCTGCCCACCCTTGGGATTCCATCACAGAAGACCCAATCATCCTCCCCACTGACTACTTTGGGTGGCACTGTGGGACCTTCCTGCTCTGCCAGAATGGCGTAGGAGGTCTGTAGTTGCACCAGTTGGGGGATGTGCCTCTGTCCCACTGCCCTCCCCCTCTCTGAGCCCACCATAGACCAACCATTCCCCCACTAGGCAACCTTTGTGGAAGCAGCAGCAAACGTGGTGGTCCTTGGGTGGGGGATGAGGTTCCCTGAATCCTAGCCAACTCGGCTCAGAGACTAGTAACCTCCGCCCTGAGCCCAGAGAGGTGCCTGCAGATGAGCAGCTCTGCAGTATTCACAAGGTCCTTCTGAAGACTGCTACCCCACAGCAGCTGCAATATACCACTCCCTGCATTTTCCATTTTTTCGCTGTCTGTCCCTGCTTTGTGAACTAAAGTGTTTTTCTTTTTTATTTATCCCTATTCTCTTGCTGTGCTTGTGTTTGTCTTCAGTCAAGGCTCCTATATACCGTATGTGTCCTTGTAGTCCTGCCCTTCCTGCACCCAAACAGGAAGTTCCAGTTGTCACTCAATCTTCAGTGTCTATATAAGTGGATACAGCATGTATGGGTGGGAGGAAACTTCCATCTGCTGAAGAGGCTGAAATCAAATGAATGTCAAGAAAAGAAACAGAAAGCAAGTAAGAATCATTATGTAAGCATTTGTTTTCTTTCTTTCTCCTGGTTTCCTCTATCTGCTCCCGATGCCTCTCCCAATGTTTTGTTGTCCGATTGCCCTTTTGTGCTCTGGTCCCCCTTTGTAAGTAAAACAAATCAAGTGAATGTCAGAGTAAAAAAGAAACAAAGCATCAGTATGTGTTTTTTTTTCTTTGTGTTTACTCTAGCTGCAAGTTCTATTTAGCGCATGGTAGGCTGTAATCGTGCAAATTTAATTTCATGCTCTGCAATTAGCATCTATTTCATGCCCATTGAAAATGTGCAGTTTTGGCCAGTTTGCACCATTTTTATTTTTGTGTAATTATCACTTGAGCGGATATAACTATAATTATTTTACAGCAAATATAACCTGTTCTACAGTATGTAGGCCCAGTTCTTTTTTAAAAGATGTTTTTATATATTTCATCATCATCATCATCATCAGCATCATTTTATTTTTTAAAAGCACCCTTCCAGAGCTCAGGGCACTGTTACAATTAAAACACAACATACATATACACATGTGCATAGACTCATAACTTCAACATAGTTCAAATAATCATAAAATCATTACATACCATTTTAACTCTTACTAGTGACTGTCTAGTAAAATACCTTCTTGTTATAGCCCAGAAAAGACTTAGTTAAATAGGTGTGTGTTTAGGGATACTTTAAAACCCCCCACAGTCAGGCTATCTCATATCAGATGAGGTAGAGAATTCCACAGGGTCAGAGCCATGAAAGCAAATGCTCTACCTCCAGATGTCTTCAAATGGACCCTGGGAATCTCTAGCAATCCCTTGTTGGAGGATTGGAGTGGGCAGAAGGGGCAGTAAGGAATCAGAAGATCTTGCAGATACTGTGGTCCCTTGTCGTGTAGGGCTTTATAGGTCATTAATGCGACCTTGAAGGTTATCCACTACTATACTGGCAATCAGTGCAGTTCACACAGCACAGGTGTTATATGCCTGGCTCTAGGGGCTCCAGTCAACAACCTGGCCATCGCATTCTGCCATAGTAGCAAGTGGCAGATGTCAACCCCTGGTAGCCCCAGACAGAGGGCATTACAGTAATCAAGACGGTGGTGATAAAGGCATGGACCAGGGTAGGGTCATTATACATTCCTTTTTTACCGCCGATATCGATCCTCTCTGTTCATTTTTGTTCCCATATCTATAGTCTACAATATAATTCTATGTTCACCATGACAGAGATATAGTTTGGGGGCCTAGTGTAAGCCCTGCTGCCCCCTGTGATTCATAAGATCATGAGATCAGTGTCTGTTGCATAGGTGTTTATCGTATGATGTTTTTACATTTATTCTGCATTCTTGCAGCTTTACAGATTAGAGAACAATGCTATAACTGTTTGTAGTGGACCAGTGATCACTCTATGGTGTAGTTCAGTACAAAGACCACTGCCAGATTGAACCATACAAGGGTGAAGATCCTGGACATCAGGAAAGTAGATTTTATTAAGATGAGTGAATGCCTCAGGGATGATCTGACAAGGTGTATGGTCTCAGTGGGGTGGAGAAAACAGTGGGCAAAGGTAAAAGGGAGCAAAATAAAGGCAACAAATCTCTGTGTCAAACAAGTGAGCAAAAGCAAGAGGAAAAAGAGACTGCTATGGGTCTCAAGAGATAGCTGAAAAGGCAAAGGCCAACAAATAGTGGAGATTTTTAAATGGGGGCTGAATGCACTTCTTTTTAAAAATGCATTTGTAGACTGCCTATAGTGTTCCATTTTACTAACTGCTGATTATTTTAAATAATTCAGGTTATTTAAATTGTATTGTCGTTTACTGATCTTTTCTTTGTTCTATGGTTTTCATTATTGTATGTTGTTTTTATTGTTGTATCTACCTGTAGAGTGCCCAGAGGCTCCAGGATTGGGCACTAAACAAATACATGTTTACTTACTTACTTACTTACTAAATGAGTAGCATTCAGAAGGTATAAGGAGACACAGAAGTAGGAGGATAGGGAGGTGTATCAGGGGAAAGAGAGGGAAGCAAGGAAAGCAGTAAGGACTACAAAGGTGCAAACTGAAGAGAGAATAGTCCAGGAGGTAGTGAAACGGGAAAAGACATTTTTTAGGTATGTAAGTGAAAAGAAGAAGACCAGGGGTCAGATTGTGAGGTTAAAAAAGGAAGGTGGGGACTGTACAGAGAGGGACCAGGAAAGGTAAACATCTTGAACAAATACTTTTGTTCAGTGTTCACAGAGGAAGGAGAAGTGGAAGGGCAACAAAAATGTATAAGAAGCTTTGGTGGGAGGTAGGTGGACACTAGTCCATTTTCAGAGCAGAAAGTCCTGAAGGCACTTGCTAATCTAAAGGTGGACAAAGCATTGGAGCCAGATGGGGTGCATCCAAGGGTGTTGACAAAGCTCAGGGAGATGCTGGCTGCATCTCTGACAGTCCTATTTAACAGCTCACTGGAAACAGGAGTGGTCCAGAATACTGGAGGAGGGAAGATGTAGTCCCACTACACAAAAGTGGCAGTAGGAAGCAGGCTGGCAAGTACACACCAGTCAGTCCGACATCAGTGGTGGGAAAGTTAATGGGATCACTGCTGAAGGAAGGGATTGTGGAATTTCTTGAATCCAATGGGTTATAAGACCTGAAGCAGCATGTGCTCACAGTGAGGAGATCATGTCAAATGAATCTGAAAGAGTTATTTAACTGAGTGACAAAGGAATTAAATCAGGGTGGATCAGTGGACGTAGCCTACCTAGATTTCAGAAAGACTTTCAACACCATTCTACTCTACGCAACATGGATTTAAACCGGGGCACTCATGTACTACGAACTTATTATCTTTTTACAATTTTATAAGCAATAATCTTGATTTAAATATCCCAGTGGACGTTATCCTGTTAGACTACAGTAAGGCGTTTGATAAGGTTTCACATTCAATATTATTCAATAAGCTAGTTACATTAGGATTCTCTAAATGCATCATGTCTTGGGTGAACAGCTGGTTATACAAAAGAACTCAAACGGTTAGAATCAATGGGGTAATATCAGAGGAAAGACCTGTGACGAGTGGGGTTCCCCAGGGTTCTGTGTTGGGTCCCACTTTGTTTGGCATCTTTATATGACCTTAATATCGCATCACAAAATAAGTTATCCAAATTTCATGGATGACACTAAACTGGGGGACCTGTTCATAATGAAAACAACAGGAATATAATCCTAAAAGACTTAAAAATAATCGAATCCTGGGCAATTACCAATAAGTTGTCTTTTAATGTGTCAAAATGTTCTGTGCTGCATTTTGGTAAAAAAAACCAAAGCAACCATATTATCTTAATGGTATTAAAGTTCGAGATTCGGTCGTTGAAAAAGACTTGGGTATAATGATTGACGACGGCTTGTCTTTTTCGAATCACTTCAATAAAGTTACAAATAAAGCCAACGCTCTTCTGCGTAGGATAAAAAATACTTTTGTTCTGAAAACTGAAGAATGTATCATGACATTATATAAGACTCATGTTAGGCCCCACTTGGATTACGGCTCACCCCTGTGGAGTCCGTATCTAATAAAGGATATCACAAAAATTGAGAGGGTTCAAAGAAAGGCCACAAAATTATACCCCACCTTTCCGCCATGACTACGTAAACTAGGCTTCAAAAACAGGGTTATACTCATTAGAAACTAGAAGATTAAGAGGTGACATCCAACAATTATTTAAAATCGTATCATCTCCTACATTAATGAAATCTTGTGGTTTGTCCTTTGCATCTAGAAAAATTGTTGCTAGACTACATAATAAACATATCATAATTGAGAAAACAAGAACAAACAGAAGACAGCAATTTTTTAATGTTAGAGCTCCAAGAGTTTGGAACTCCTTGCCACAGGAAATTGTTGACTGCAAGAATATTAATACATTCAAGTTTAAATTAGACAGATGGCTTTTGAATAAACAATAAATCTATTAATGATCCACATGCGTGGAGGACATTCTCGATGGGCTTCGGCCTTCTTATGTCCCAACTACCAAGTTAACAAGTTACCAAGTTAAATTCCATATAGGAGACTAGTAAGCAAGCTAGGTAGCTTAGGAGTGGATCCAAAGATGGTAAACGGAATAAAAAATTGGTTGAGGGATAGGTGACAATGGGTGGTGGTGGTGAACGTAGTTCACTCTGAGGAGGGTGGGGGGGATGACCAGCAGGGCGCCTCAGGGATCAGTACTGGGACTGATCCTCAATAATGTCTTTATAATTGACATTGCATAAGAGCTGGAAAGGAAAGTCTGCCTGTTTGCAGATGACATCAAAATCTGCAATAGGGTGATTACTCCGGGGGTGTGTGGAAAAGATGAACAGAAACCTGAAAAAACTAGAGGCGTGGTCAAGGGTGGCAGCTGGGTTTCAATGCGAAAAAGTGCAAAATAATACACTAATGCACTTAGGGCACAGAAACCCATGGCCGGAGCATAAAATGGGAGTGGTGTTGATGACCACCAAGCAAGAAAGAGACCTGGTGGTAATTATATCTGATGACCTAAAGGTGGCCAGACAGTGCGACTAGGCAGTCAGGAGGGCTAGTGGGATGCTGGGGTGCATAGGAATGGGTATCACCAGCAGAAAGAGGGAGGTGGTGTTTCCTCTGTATAAATAGCTGGTACCACACCCCTTCCTGTGCAGAGTTCTGTGTCCAATTTTGGAGACCACAACTCTGGAAGGACATAGAGTGGAGGGGGTCCAGAGAAGGGTAACTAAAATGATGATAAAATGTTTATTTTTTTACAGGATATGGTTTGTTAGGGTAGAACCCTATTTTCAACGACTTTCTGTACAATTACAAATAGATCAATTCATTGACACTTACATATCCACACTTAAGAACACAATAGCACATTAAAATAGTAATTTAAGGGTTATTATAACAATCACATGCACAACTTAAAACTTTTCTGGTATCCTTCTGGAATTTGTGAAAATATTTTTTAATTTTATATCATTTGGCAAATCAGTCTAAGCCCTTGCAATGGTTATTTGTAATGTTGCTGGGTCTACACTAAAAGCTATATGAGGAGAGAGTAAAGGACCTTGATATGTACACCCTGGAAGAGAGGAGGGGGATATGATAGAGACTTTTAAATACCTCACTTGGGTAAATAAGGTACAGGAGGGAAATATTTTTTAGAAAAAGAGCTCAAGAACAAGGGGACATGCTATGAAACTGGAGAGGGGTAGATTCAGGAGAGATGTGAGGAAGCACTTCTTCACAGAAAGAGTAGTGGATTCCTCGAACAGTCTCCCTGCAGAAGTGGTGGGGGTGAAACCAGTGGTGGGGTTTATGAATGCATGGGAGAGTCATAAGGGAATCATAGTGGAATGGAAGGGGGGAGAGAGAGAGAGAGAGAAAGAGCTGTAAATAAGTATACTCTGCAGTAATAATGTAAGTAGGGGAAAATGGGCAGTCTGGGTGGGCCAAGTGGTCCTTATCAGCCATCAGATTCTATGTTTCTAGGTAGTATGTCAACACATGGGAGCTGTGGTGTGTTGCTAGGTGGGCTGCTTCCAGTTTGAGCATTACTGGCTCCCCCCCTTCATCCCACCTGACTCCACCATATTTTTTAGTTTTGAAGTCCCTTCTCTTCTATCCTTCCCACATCTCCCTTTACTGGCTTCCTGTCCTGATCCCTGACCCTGTATATGGCAGCTGCTTAGCTGCAGGTGATGACAATCATCCAGGCAAGGTTGGAAAATGAAGCCACAATTAGCTGTTCAGTCCATACACTTTCACAAACTAAATTGCTTTTCTCATTGGGGTACTACCGCTTATGGCACACATAAGTTAAAACAAGAGACCCAGTGCACACCCACCCCCAACTCCCCAAAAATGGCAAATCTTTAAATTATTACAGTATACTTTCTGCCCCAAATATCTACTCTCTTATTAAATCCTGAAAGGGAGTGCAGGTCTCTAGTTCTTCATATCAGCGTTCTGGTGTGAAAGTAAGCTCAGCCAGCAAGGTGGACCTCCCATTGGCTGAGGCCCTATTCTAAATGCAACTGCCAGAGTTGACTCCCTTTAAAATATGGTGCACTGCCTTATTGGGTCATTTAAAAAAGGTGTAGTCACTAGCCAATGTTCTGGTGATTGGTGGGGAGCCAGCCAGTGGAGACAGACATATATCTCCCAAACATAAATCCAGAATTAGCTGCCCAGCCCATGCACATGAATAAACTAGACTGCTTTTCTCATTGGGATGCTACCGGTTATGGCATACATAAGTTAAAACAAGAGACCCAGGCCCAGATATTCAAAAGGGTTGCGCCATGCGCAATAGGGTTGCGCTAGTGCAAGTCTGAAAATGCGCCATTCTGCGATATTCAGCGGGAGGCAGTTGCGCCCCCCAAATCACACTGAGCAATAGCGCAATGATAATGAATGTAGGCGCAACTGAAGGGGGAGGAACCATGCATAAATGGCGCAATGCGATATTCAACAACATGCACCATGCGCAATAGGGGAGCAAGCGGAAGTTGCGCGATAGCGGAAATGAGCCAAAATAAAAAGGAACATGGGAGAGGCGCAAGAACCCTACAGGGAAGGCACATGAGGCTGAACCATAGCTGCACAAAGAGGGCAGGAGGGACACACAGGGCAGGCTGGGGAAAGGGCACCCTGAACAGAGAGGCACAGGGAAGGTGTGGGGAGACAGCCAGTGCAGAAGGGGGAAGTGCCACACAGCACAGAGGCCACCACATTTAGGTGTTCCCGGTGCAGGGGAAGTAGCAGCTAGGACAGCAAGGGGGGACACAGAAACAGCTGCCGGGGGGGTGAACACAAGCCAGGGACATGGCCAGTGCCACCATCTAGATGGAGGCAGTAATGAGGGGGGTGAGAAGGCGGGCAGCAGGGGGGGCGCGGCCGTGGAAGGGCCCATCTGCGGTATGCCCCCAACAAGCAGTACCAAGCCCGCACCAGCTTTGAGCTGTACAGCGATACTGAGTTCATGGGCCAGTACCACCTGAATAGGGCAATTCTGAGGTGGCTCTGTGAGCTGTGCAGTGATGTGATGCAGGCACCCACATGGCAGAGCCATGCTCTGTCAGTGGAGACTAAAGTGACAGCTTGCATGTGCTTGCTCGCCACGGGTACCTTCCAGAGACCAACAGGGGACACCACAGGCATAACCTAGTCTGCCGCGTCACGCCACCTCACCCAATTCCTCAGCGCACTGCTGCCACATGCTGCGGAGTACATCCATTTCCCCAGCACACCAGCGGAGTGCACAGCAAACATTCAGGAGCTTCACAGGGTAGCACGTATGCCTGTCATGCTAGGGGCAATAGACTGCACCTATGTGGCCATCTGCACACCACCTGGCCCTGAGAGGGCCGCATATATTAATCGGAAGGGTTATGCTAGCATCAACTGCCAGGTGGTGTGCGATGCCAGGGGGCGCATAATCAATGTCTGTACCATGCATCCTGGGGGAGCACACGATGCCTTCATCTGGCACCAGTCGGCACTGTGCCACAGATTCAAGAGTGGGGACATCCCCACTGACCACTTAGTGGGTGAGTATGCAAATCACATGGACAAACTTAGGGCTTGGGAGGGGCATGGTCAGAGGTGACATGGGTAGTGGCCTACATGGCCCGGGGCAGGGCGCGCTGATCACCAAACTAACCTCCACCCTCTACACAGAGGTGAGAGTGGATACCCACTCCGTCCCTGGCTGCTCACACCATACTGGCGGCCCACGACCCCATCGCAGCAATGCTACAATGAGGCACATGCCACCACATGTAATGTCATCAAGTGGGTGTTCGGTATGCTGAAGGCACGTTTCTACTACCTGGACACCTCCAGCGGTGCCCTACAGTACAGCCCCTCAAAGGCCTGTGGGCTGTTCCTGGTCTGTTGCATCCTGTACAACATGGCCAACGAATGTGGGATAGCCATACAGGTCAAAGAGGGGGACAGCAATGGGGACAATGAGAACGCCGGTGACAATGGTGATGGGCAGCCCCCCCTTGGGCGACGGGACCCCTGACTGCTCCGGCTGGCACAGCTGCACTGGGACACCATCACGAAGGAGCACTTCAGCCAACCCAGGTAAGTCATGGGGCCATTTGCAACCACCAGTGGCAAAGGCACAACCCACAAACATGCAAGGACACACACCAGGGTGCATGCCATCAAGGGAAGTGGCCGGGCATAAAACCACACACACAGCCAGGGATGGGCGAGGTCTAACATGGCACGCGGTCAGACACAGACACACACACACACAACTCACCAGACATGCACAAAGGGTAGGAGGCACACCGACCCAGAATGGCACCCCAGCTACACACATGTCCACAGACCACCACACCCACTGCCTGTCATTGTGCGTGTGTCAGACGCTGGGCACCATTGCACAGTGGTGTACAGTGCAATGCAGGCATCATCATGCACACACAAGTGTGGACAGCAGCCGGGAGGGTGTACAGATGGACTGTGTGTGTGCGTGCAGAGCCAGGTACCCACTCGTGCATTGCCCGCTGAATGACACAATGCACACAGGGCAGCATCAGACAGTAGCTGTGCTGGAAGACAGTTCAGTCAAGCGCCACAGTACCATGGCCACCACGGATGCATGGGCGGCCACGCCGAGACCCACCAGCAGTGACAGGCTGACCACTGGCCTCATGGGGTGGCACCGACGGTCCCCCAGGGGTTCCACTGTGTGAACACGACCGCGCTCGCGCAGGGGTCTGCAGCACACTGAACATGCCTGCGCCAGGCGTGCTCTGGATGCCCACAACTGAACCCGGTGTTGACAAGCATGGTGTCGCACGACACTGGGAATGGGGGGTGGACAGTGCACTGCACGGTGTCTGCGATGCATGGGCACATAACTGTGTGCCCAATGAGGCCATGACAGCAGTGAATGCCTGTGTCTGCCTGTCAATGGCAGCGGTCACATCTTCCCGCAACGGGTCCATCCCTGCCAGGAGCAGAGCGGTGTCTCTGTTGTGACACTCCTCTGCCTGGTGCAAAGCCGCACTCAGTGCATCCACTGCCATCACAAGCCGCATCTGCTGATTGACTGATGCTTGCAGTATGCGGGTGTGCTCATCCAAGAGGTCATCTGCCTGATCGGCATGCTGTCCCTCAGGGTGTTCGCGGCCCTGATGCTCATCACCCCTTGAGGGTGGGTGCTGCACACCAGGGCCAGGCCTGGGCATGTCCACAGGTGGTGCACTGATGCCACCCCCTGACACTGTACCCCCATGCCCATTGGCCGACTGCTGATGCTGCCCCTCCGGCTGCCACTCCCCAGGGCTCAGTGGTGCTGCCGCAGTGGCCACAACAGTCCCACTGTCCTGTACACACACCAGTGCTGTCCCACCGGTGCTGACAGGCACAGGCTGGGACTGTGATGACACACAGGCCTCTACGGCAGCACCACCCACAGCCATGGCCGCGATGTAACCTGCTGTGTGGCCATCCTGTGGCACACACATGTCACTGCCCATGATGTTAGCGACATCATCATTGGTGATGGATCCAGCACCTGCCCGAGTCTTAGCATGCTGGCACCCGTGGATGCTGGCATGCTGGGACAAGGGCAGGGCCTCCTCTGCACCTGTTCCACCAACATCAGTCTGGATGTCCAGGTGGGCCCACTGTTGCCCTGAGCTGCGTATTCCTATGGAGGTGAATGGGCCCTCCTCCATCTCCATGTGACCTGCCTCAGTGGAGAAGCCCACCACCGCAGACCCATGCAGATGCTCAGGAGCTGTAAGGGAAAACAAAGTCGCGTTACTGCATTTGACCTACCCTGTCCCCCCCAATAGACAGACCATGACCTACAATGCAGAGATGGGCTACCACCCTTCTGGAATCCACCACCCGGAACACCCTCAATGGCGCAATGCTGCATGCTGCCAGCAACCCGCTCCTCCTGTGGGGTCAGGCGTAGCACCTCCGGCTGTCTCCCACCTGTCGCAGACCATGCTGCCCTGATGGCAGCCACCTTCTCCTTAATCCTCCACCTGTCTGTGCCCATTTTCTTCTTGCACTCCTGCACGGAGCGCTGGTGACTGCCATGCAGGTTTACAGCATGCGCCACCTCCTCCCATGCAGCAGCATGGGCCTGTGGTGTTCCCTGGCGTCCGCTGAGAAGCAGCTCCTGGTCTAGGTAGGCCTCCAACAGGGCACCTCTCTCGGCCTTAGTGAAATTCGGCCCCTTCTTCCTCCCACGACTCTGTTCCTCTTCCTCCACAACACGCTCGGTCATGATTCAGCCTGTGAGAATGACAGGTGTTACCTGTGACTGTGCAGTCCCATGCATGTTCCAAAATCCACATTCCACACTCCCAAACAGCATGCAACTCACTGCAGTAGACTGCAGTAACTGACTATGGGCAGTGCAGCCCAATGTCACACTTTTATAGCGCAACCCATGCAAATGAGGTGAGATGCATCTTTAAGTGGATGCAAATGCAGTGACTGCGCCATTGAATGGCTGATTAGCTGATTTGCATATGCTGGCTGAATATCGCGCTGTTGGGCTTTGCACAATTGTGTTGAACATGCTGAGCCAAGGGCGCAGTTCTGTGACATGCGCAGTACACACCTAACTGCGCATGCCCGGGTTGATGACGCAGGCTCCTGCTGCACTGCTGACGTGCTGTGTGTGGGAGGCAATGCAGGGTACAGCCACCATTGTGTCAGTGGCGCTACAGCGCTGTTCACCTATATGGTGCTGTGTCACTGGGGCGTCGTAGGCACACTGGGGCAACAGCACGGTAGGCTGCTACAGGAGGTGGCACACAGGCACCCAATCACGCTACACACATTGGGTTCCAGTCGCGCTGTGGCTGTCCTTGCGCCAGAGACCCTTGACCCTGTGCCTGACCTTTGCCCCCTAGGTGCCATGCTTTAGGCATGGGTGCACCACTATCGCGCTGTTCGGTGACTGCGCGATAGGTAATGGCAGCGCTGGACCGCACAGCATCTGCACGTGGCAGGACCGCACTGCAGAGCACCATTTTGACTGAACTGAGCAGCAGAGATGGTGCGGAGGCGTGCTGTGCAGTGGAGCCAGGTGGAGCTGGCAAACCTTGTTGCCATTGTGGAGCCACATGTTGGGCCTTTATTTGGAGAGGCACTCCTGGACAGGGCCAGGAGTCAGGTGTGGCAGGAGGTGGCCGACACCCTGGAGGAGGCCACTGGTATGGGGTGGACAGCAGAGCAGTGCCACCACCGATATGGGGACCTGAGGCGGAGGGAACCGGACCTGCTTGCCCACCTGTGGGCACGTGCCAGGAGGGGCATGGTGCCACGACCAGGTAGGTGCAACATCCATACACTTTTATCGTCCATACGGTATCACGGTTGCATGTGTCCGGCACATGGGGGGCGTCCGGTGTTGCCTGTGGTGGTATTGGGGTGTGGGGTGGTGGGTCTGGCTGTGTGGGATAGCACACACATAGGGGCAGGGGGAAATTGCTACCTGATTGTACTGATGTTCCTCTCTCCATGTTTTGCACCTTAGGGCCCGCAGAACGCCAGCAGGCCATAGACCGGAGGTGCCACCTGGAGGAGCAGCAAGCCAGGAGGGGTGATGGTGGTCAGCGGTTCCAGGACCACCCTGATGATGGTGAGTGCCTTACATCCATGATTACTACTGCATGCTGTATAATTGGGCGGGCAGTGGGGAATGGGCACCATCCATTGACACCACTGCCATGCACGCAACTTGTTACAGTCAGCACTGCCCAGTGGCACTGCATGTCTGGGAGTGCCTCAGTGGTGGTCCGTGCGTGCACCGGGCACATGGCTGTGCCACTGCCTTCACACTGGACGGCCACGGTGGTGCTGTGCAGGACATGGGCGGTGGGTGTGTGCAGTGGTCCACATGGCTGTGGCTGCCTGGGTAGGTAGGTCTTGTGGACACGGTCACTGTGGATGTTCGCACACCATCACAGGGGCGTGGCACATGGCTGTGTGCCATGCACAATGGGTGGGCTGCAGGGGGCTGGAGAGTCACACTTATTGACTCTGCTCCCTTGTCCTAGGTGGACTGCGACTCCAGGCGCTGGAGCAAGGACTGCAGGAGCTGCTCCAGGTGGTGAGGGTGACCCTGGAGCTCCTGCAGAGAATGGACCACCACGGGGTGAGGAGGAGGAGACGACATCGGCACCACGTGGAGGAGGACCAGGGCAGACGATGATCACTCCATGCCCCTAATTACACCTTCCCCCCCGGACCCACCCTCACATCCCTTCTTGCCTCTCCCATATGTTCACCCCTGCACCTTACCCGCCCCCACCTGGTATGTGGCCCTTCCCCCCATTGTATATAGTTGCATATAGTTTTTGTATTTCCGGTTTTAAATACATTTGTTTTGTTATGACAACTGTGGTGGTCTCTGATTTGCAGCGGGCTACAGGTGCTCAGCTGCAGTGGTGTGTATGGCGTCAGGGGTGGTGCACGCAAGGGCGTGTGTGTGTGTGTGTACAGAGGTGAACCGCCTATGGTGTGGGCAGGGGGATCAGTCACTGTCTGTGGTTTGTGTGTTGTACTCTGTGCACTGGATGCCTGTGTGCAGTGGTCCACAATGCCTATACTGTGTGCATGGCACCCCTGTCAGACCGTCCATGACCTGTGCAGCTGACACCCTTGCATGTTTGTGATATGCATGGTCTGCTGGCATGTCAGTGGTGGCTGTTGTGGCCAGTGCTGGGATGGGATGTGTCCTTGGGAGGGTGTGCAGGGTGCTGTACTGCTGGAGGTGGGGTCCGGGGCATGTCCTGTCCCATGTGGGGTACTTCGTGTGCTGATGCATGGTCGGTCTCTCAGCTGTACCTCAGGGGCATGTGCAGGGCAGCACTCTATGCATCTGTTGCATCACTGTCTGCTGCTGCCCTCTGCAGGGTGTCCATGGTGGGGCTGCCTTGCATGGCTCCATGGTGCACAGGGTTGCATTGTCACAGTGGGGGTGGTGGCATGCATGGGGTGTTCTGCACTGTTGGGTGCTACTCCTGGGCAGGGTGTATGGGGATCATGGCGCAGGGTGTGCTCTGCATTGGTGGGATGGTGTGGTACAGGGTGGTCGGCCATCCTTGTGTGCCAGTCACAGCTTGCCAGGGGGTGTAATGGGGCACCATGGCCCGGCTGTGGGTTGGTTGCTGGTATCTATGGGCCAGTGGTTATTCCAGCCCTCCCCAGTTGTGCAGTGCATGGGGTGTGGGGGACGATGTCTGTTCTGCTGTGTATTCCTCTGCCCATCTGTGGCATGGGTGGTGGGCCCCTGCATCCCTGGTTGTGCTGTTGCATTGCTGCCCTGCTGCTGGGGGGCATCCCTGGTTGTGCTATGGTGCATCTGGACTGCTTAGCTGAACATCCCTTGTTGCGCTATGGCACATCAGTTATGCTCAGCTTCACCTCCCTAGTTGCGCTATGGCGCAGGTGGTGCGATATTCAGTCATCGGCCATAGGCACATCTTGGCCTGCACAGTTTTTAAATATGGCACTTGTTGCGCTTGGGCGCAGTGAACTTGCGCTTGCTCCTGCTGTTGAGCACTTTTTGGGCGCAGTTTGAATATCTGGGCCCCAGTGCACACCGTCCCCCAACCCCAAAAATTATTACACTGGTGTTCTTGTTTTGAGAATTGTATTTATTTATTGAAGATTTTGGAATTACAATCCTTGAGTCAGAGACTCATTTACAAAAACTCCACGTTATATGACAAATACAATACGTAAGCATTAATGTCCAATGAAGGAGAGCTTCTACTGGGAATTAATGCATATTTGGGGGGTTGTACCAGACCTGGCCGAAAAGCTCAACTTCCAACCATGCATTAATTCCCCAGCAGAAGCCGACTGGAGGCATTAATGCATTTGTAACACAAGAATACTTGCGTTGTTGTTTTCGATTTTGCAGTTCTGTTCGGCTTTGTGTCGGCGCATTGAGATCCTCCGTATTCGCCACGATGTGTGTTCTGTTTTCTGCTGTGACACCTAGTGGAGTTAGAGCTTGACCCGGTGACCCCGTGAACAATAGTTGGAGCGGTCCTTACCGGGGAATTAATCACCGCTTCAGCTTTGGTCATGTGTTCTATGTGGTTCAATGAGATTTCTCTATTTGCCGTTTCTGTTTGATGCCATGTTACAAATAGAATTATTATATACACAGTACAATACATAAAATTATAATACAGGTACAGTACAAGGAGTTAAAATACCTTCTTTAAGAGAGAGCAATATAGGACAGACAATCAAGTAACTAGAGACAGAATGGAAAATTCCTGTTGTGCTTCTGTTCCCATATCACTCTAAGCAAAAACCTAGGGTTGTCAGCTCTGGATGAGGTGAAAACTGGATACTAAATCCCACCCCAAACTTTGCCCCTAGCTCCACCAACTTTTATAGCTGATGAGTCTAGTATTGCTCCTTCTCCAATGCCATTTGTAATGTCAGAGAAGACTTTAAAAATTATAAAAAAATAAATTTTTATACTGTTGTTTTTAATTTTTTTTTCTTTGGTAACAAGTTAAGGCCCAGCTGGCAAAAGGCTCAATAATAGGGGTAGCCCAGGAGCACAGGGAGATTAATTGACTTGCTCAGGGTCACATAACATGTAAGTGAAGGCTGTGGGAATCAAACCTAGGTCTGCTGGATGTACCAAACTTGCTTATAGCTCATTGCTCTAACCTCTGTTAAACACCCTCATGTTTTCCTTTCCATGTCAGTGATGTATTCTTATATTCTTTGACCAATTTTTGAAAAATTAATTATCTAGGTCTGTGGTGCCTTTGGTTCTATATTGTGTTCCCTTTACCGCAGCTGCTACTGCTGTTTCTTTTCATATTTTTAATACATTCCATAATGTCAGACAGTCAATCAATCAATCAATTTTATTTTATACTGGCGAGTATGTGAGCAAAAATGCCTGTTTTCACAAATGTCCAGATGTACAGATATTTTTGTCAAACAATTGGACAAAAAAGTACAGAACGAATAAGTTAAAGCATCAAACAGTGAGGTGAGGTGAGGAAAAATACAATATATATATACTTAGTTAATACACTTACAGTGGTAGCCACAGGCATTGCCAGCTATTTCCAGATATTTCGTGAAATTTCTGAAGAGTTTGTCTCTGCTGCCCCTACTGTTTAAATGCAGAAAGCATCAGATATTTCTGGAAATATCACAGAAATTTCAGGAAATATCTGGCAGTGTCTGTGGCTACCACTGTAATTGCAACAGGTTTATAACAGGGGAAACATTTCATACAGTGGCAGATAGTCAAAGGGAAAAAGCTTGTGGAAAACACACAGAAAGGGTGTATTTGTGGCAGGTGCTGGGGCTGGGGAAAACATGTGGGCAAAAATGGGGACGGGAGTGAGAGGAGTGGAAGGGGGTAGTAAGAAAGGAAGGAAAATAACACACAATATTAGATGAGAGGGACAATAACAAACTATTTTAGTCTATTCGGGGGGAGAATGTACTTGGCACATACAGGTGGTAGATTTTAAGAGGTTGTCCTTGAGGGTGCTCATGAAGTAACTGACCGAGCTACAGGCAAGAATTTCAGGGGGCAAATTGTTGCAAGATTTGGGGGCCTGCATAACTGATTGAATTCTGTGCATGAGAGGTACAACAAAACGGGATGACGAAGATGTGATGTGCAGCCACGCTTGTACTGCGCTTGGTACTGACTTAGGAAACAGGGAGGTAACACTTGCTGGTAATAGGTTAAGGTTCACCTTGTGTAAGAAAGGCTGCATTTTAAAATGGAACCTACCCTCAAGGGTGAGCCAGTTTAGAGGATCGTAAAGGGCACAGTAGTGGGTATTCCACAGGAGGCCAGTGACAAAGCCTGCGATGTTGTTATAAGTGGTCCTGAGTTTAGAGAAGATGTGGGACGTGGGAAGGGGGGAGTAGACAATGAAGTTCTGCTTGAGCAGGGGTAAGAGCAAGGAGCTAGCCAGACAGAGTCTGGTGGCAGGGATTAAGAACTTTCTCATTTGGTATAAGAGACCCAGACCCATATGGATCTCCTTAATGAGGTTAGTGATATGGATTTTGAAAGTGAGGTGTGGATCGAGGAACAGTCCCAAGTATTTAAATTCATCCACTTTATCTATAGAGTTTCCAAGACTGCCCATGAGGGTTAAGCTTGACGGTATGGTTTTTCTTGGGCCAGAGAAAATCATAAACTTGGTCTTCTTGGAATTGAGGACCGTACCCTTAGCAGAAAACCAAGAGTGTAGCTTGCTGAAATCTGCTTGCAGATTTCCAAACATTGCGTCCAAGTTGTTGTAATTGCAGTAAAGGGCTGTATCATCAGCATATAGTACAATTTTAGTAGAGTGGTAGATATCCGGAAGGTTTTTTATGAAAAGGGAGAAGAGGAGCAGGCCCAGGATGGACCCCTGAGGAACCCTAAATTTTATTGGAAAGTCCATGGAAAAGTGACCATTAATGGTTATTTTCTGGGATCTGTGGGAGAGGTAGCTGCCAGCCCATTTAACAATGTTCACAGAGATTTGCAGGCCCTGGAGGGTATCAAGAAGTAGGTTATAGTCGACCAGTTCTAAAGCCTTGGTCAGGTCCATGAAAACAGAGCCTGTGAATTGGCCTTTGTTGTTGGCCTTGTGAATATCGTTGGTGAATTTCACCAGGGCTGTTTCTGTGCTGTGGCCAGATCTAAACCCATGCTGGGCTTCTGACAGAAGGTTATGGTAATCGAGGAAGGCGGTGAGCTGAGTCTGAACTACTTTTTCAATCATTTTTGAGAGGGATGCGAGGAGAGAGATGGGTCGGTAATTATCAGCATCATTCCTGGACCCTGATTTGAAGAGCAGTTTTATGGTGGCAGTTTTCCAGATGCTTGAGAAATAGCCACAGCATTCTACACTATTCATCTGAATGGCCTGTAATGGTGTAACTGATATCATGGAATGTCCAGGTAAAATGAAAAATGAGAACATTAGCTGTTGAGGACACAAGACAGAGGGGGGATTAATGTAGTGATAAAGGTAATACAAATGATAATTTAACAAAACTTGGTCTAAAACATATCAGAATACTGGACAAACATAAAGAACACAGGAGAGGAAATAAGGCTTAATAGAGGTTTCCTATCACAACAGAAAATACCGTACTTAAAATTCAGAGTGGAAAATATTAGGTTGAAGTACTGCTAATTGTCTTAATGGCCATACTTAACATCTCCCAGACTAACTAATTTTACTAACAAAGGCCTGTATGACATCAGAACTTCTTTCTAATCTGGACACAGAGCCAAAACAGTGAATGATTTGAGGATATTCAGAATAGAACGCTAGTGCCATATTTGCACTGCATCTGTGCAGGCACTTGCACTGGTCCCCTACTGTGATATATCCAAAGGCATTGTGCCGGCACAATATTCTGTGAATATAGGTTGGACTGCATGCCATGCAAATGGCATGTGCTGGAACGCAGTACTGCATTTGGGCAGCTCTGAATATAGCACTGAGGATACCGCTGACCACAGGGGACATTGGATTTATGCAGCTCTGAATGTAGCACTGAGTATAGTGCTGAACACTGGGGTGGCTGTGGGTGTGAGAGGAGGGCACCAATGAAGGATACACCGCACAGCTGCATAGGTATCACAACAAAAGTTTACTATGTGCTATGCTCATATATGTGCATATATATATATATATTATAGTGGCACGGTAGTGCCACTATAGTTAGGGTTGAGTTATCCATTTAAGGTTAAAGTGTGAAACCTTGCAGCTTAATAACTTTGCCACTGTATGACGGATTTGCCTGAAATTTGGCAGGCATGGAGCGGTACTATAGCTCTTATGATCTGCCAAGTTTTGTAATGGTTGGATATATAGTTGTGAAGCTATAATGCGCAATAGAAAGTCACATTTATGCTTTTTTGCGCATCCTTTGCTCATGCCTACAGGTTGCACCGTTTGCGCGACTGGTCTGAAACCTTCAGGGAACATGCAGCTGCGGTCCCCAATGTGCCTTTAGAAGATTTCGTGAAAAAATATTAAATGATTCAAAAGTTATTAAAAAAACAAGTTTCCCATTATAGTAAATGGGAAAAGCTAACAAAAAGTTCGACAGTGTCGCAAATGCAGTTTTTAGTGTCACAAATGACCCCTGTAGTGTCATGAGTCAGCCATTTTTATTTCAGTTACTGGTCACAGAAATGCTTGCCATTTAAATTTGGGATCCTCTGGAGATACAATTCATTTTGTGTTCACCTAGTCGAGCCCTGAGGATGCTAGCCATGTCTTTTTTGGGGGGGTTAATCACCCCAGAAATATGTTTTTCCAATTTTTGTAAACGGTAGTGTCACAAAGTAGTGTCGCACTTGTGACACTTTCATGATTTGTTTTGCGAAAGTGTCATGATTTGTGGCACTACTTTGCGACACTATGCCCAAAAGAATAGAAAATCTTTGCCACCCTGCTGCAAAATAACTGTTTGGTCTTTTGGGCTGAAATTTGGAGGAAAGAAAGCCAAGATCCCACAAATGTGCCTTTTGGTGGCTTGGTGACAAAATACAGTATTAGAGGTCTGCAAAGTTACGGTATTCCAAAGTTGATTATTTCTCCCATAGACTAACATTACGGCGTCTGCCGTGCCTTTCGGGGCCCGTATCTCGGAAACGCTTCGAGATAGACTTTTTGTCGGAAAAATGCTTAGCCCCCCACTAGAGGGCTAAGTGCAAAACTAGCAAGGAAAGTCATAAATTATATGAAATTTTTTTTTTCAACATCTTATGGTTCCTGAGATATAAGCAATTTAGTATTCCAAGTGCTCATTTTCTGCTCCGAGGCCCATTATTATGCATACATTCTTTGTATTCACTGTGTTTCTTAATGCAGCTTTTGGGGAAAAAAGGGTGTGCGCTTCTATTACTGTTACAGTTAGCGTTTCCACTTGTGTTTCCGTAACCATTTGCATTGGCATTCTTGTCTATGTCATCATGTGCGTTAACCTTTGTGTATTTGTTTACACTTGTATTTGCGTTACTGTTACCATTTGCATTTCCATTACTGTTTCTGTTTCATTTTGCGTCACCATGTGCATTACCATTTGCTTTTGTGTACGCACTTCCATTTGCGTTTGTGTTTCCTTTGGCATCATCGTTGGTGTCACCATTAGCATTTGCATTTCCACTTGGGGTATCATGACCGTGCATGTTACCATTTGTGTTTCCATATGTGCTTGCATTTGCATTTCCGTTTGCATTACTGTTTGCTTTGCCATCATTGTTGCTGTTACTGTAATTGTTTGCTTTTCCAGTTGCATTACCATTACTGTTTGCATGTTACCGTTTGCGTTTTTGTTAGCCTTAGCATTTGCATTTTCTATTGTGTTTTGTGTTGTCGATTGCATTACTGTTTCCTTCTGAGGTGCCGTTGCCTTTACCATTTGCATTTCTATTTGCTTTTGTGTTACCGTTTGCATTTTTCTTACCATTTGCATTTTCGTTGGTGTTGGTGTTTACGTTACTGTTTTTGTTACTGTTTGCATTTCTGTTGCTGTTAGCATTTACATTACCATTTACGTTACCATTTCTGTTTTGATTAACATTTGCGCTTGCATTTCTTGCATTTATCACTTACGTTTGCATCACCATGTGTGTTACCGTTTGCACTTGTGTTTGCATTACCATTAGCGTTACCATGTCACTAAAAATCACATGGTGAAAGGCCCCGTGCTCCCACCACCAGATTCCATTCACTATTTATAGTGCTCATTCTCAAAAAGGAGTTCATGGCAAAACTTCAGTTTAATGCATCAGTTATCCAGCCCACAGTGAGCTGAAAAGTGAATTTCAGGCAAGGTTACTCCTGCACCCCAAGTTCTTCCCATCCTCATTGTCATAACGGGCTGCAATGCTGGGGCCTCGCCAGTCCCAACTCTCACCTCATTCTCCCATACTGCACCACCTCAGCTTGTTAACACATGAGATGGGTAAGAGTTAGGACCAATGGGCCCTAACGCACACCCCGATGCCTGTTAGTGGGGACAGGGTGGGCTTGGGGTGCAAGGGGTGGCAACCCTAACACCGAATTTCCTCACTTTTGTCACTGTAGAACAACCCTAACTGATGCATTAAACAGAGTTTTTGCCATGAAAATATATATATATACATATGTATTAATATTATAGTGGCACGTTAGTGCCACTATAGTTAGTGTTGAGTACCTCATTTAAGGTTAAATCTGAAATTTGGCAGAATAATAACTTTGCCACTGTACAATGGATTTGCCTGAAATTTGGAATGCATGGTCTGGTACCATAGATCTCTGGACCTGCCAAGTTGCATTATGGTCAGATGTATGGTTGTGGAGTTACAGAGCACCACAAAATGCATAAATTATGCATTTTTGTGCATTCTTTGTTCTCACCTACAGTCTGCACGGTTGTGCGACCACTCCGAAACTTTCAGGAAATATGCAGCCGGGGTCCCCAATGTGCCTTTCAAAGATTTCATGAAAAAATATTAAACGGTTCAAAAGTTATTCAAAAAACAAGTTTCCCATTATAGTCAATGGAAAAAGTTTAAAATATGCGAAAGTGTCACAAATGCACTTTTGACTTTCGCAAATGTCCCTTGTAGTGTCGCAAATCGGCCATCTTGTTTTCAGTTGGTGGTCACAGAAATGCTTGGCATTTAAATCTGGGACCCTCTAGGGACACAATTCTTGTTGTGTTCACCTAGTCGAGCCCTGAGGATGCTAGCCATGTCTTTTTTTGTGGGGGTAAAACACCCCAGAAATATGTTTTTTAAATTTTTGTAAAAAGTAGTATCACAAAGTACTTTCGCATATGCTACACTTTTGTGATTTAATTTGTGAAAGTGTTGTGATTTGCGACACTACTTTGCGACACTATGGCCAAAACAATAAGGAATATTTGCCACTCTGCTGCAAAAGAACGGTTTGGTCTTTTGGGTTGAAACTTGGAGGGAAGAAAGCCAAGATCCTACAGATGTGCTTTTTGGTGGTTTGGTGATAAAATATTAGAGGTTTGCAAAGTTACAGCACTACAAAGTTGCCGGTTTTTCCCATAGGCTAACATTGCAGCATTCTCTGTGCCTTTCGGGGCCCCATCTCGAAAACGGTTCAAGATACAGACTTTTTGTCAGAAAAATGCTTAGTCCCCCAGCTGGGCCTAAGTACAAAACTACCCTGGAAAACCATAAATAATACGAGATTTTAAATTTTTTTCTACATCGTATGGTTCCTGACATGTAAGGAATTTAGTATTCCAAGTGCTCATTTTCTACTCCGAGGGGCATTATTATGCATACATCCTACGTATTCACTGTGCTTCTGAATGCACCTTTTTGGGGAAAAAATGGTGTGCCTTTGCATTACTGTTACCGTTAGCATTTCCACTTGCATTTCCATTAGTGTTTCTGTTAGCATTTCCGTTTACATCACCGTGTGTGTTACCCATTGCCTTTGCACTTGCGTTTGTGTTACTGTTACCGTCTGCATTTGCGTTACCATTTTTGTTTGCATTTACTTTTGCTTTACCATTTGCATTCGCTCTTGCATTTGCATTTCCATTTGTGTTACTGTTTCCCTTTGCATCATCGTTGGGTGTTACCATAACTGTTTGCATTTCCAATTGCGTTACCGTTACCATTTGCATGTTCGTTACCATTTGCATTTCCGTTGGCCTTAGCGTTTGCATTTTCAGTCGCAGTTCTGTTGTTCAGTACATTACTGTTTCCTTCTGCATCATCGTTGGTGTTACCATAACTGTTTGCTTTTCCAATTGCGTTATCGTTACTGTTTGCGTGTTCATTACTATTTGCATTTCCATTGGCCTTAGCGTTTGCATTATCAGTAGCATTTCCGATGTCGATTGCATAACTGTTTCCTTCTGCGTCACCGCTGCTGTTACCGTTTGCATTTCTGCTTGCGTTTCTGTTACCGTTTGCATTTTCGTTACTGTTTTCATTACCGATTGCGTTTCTGTTGCCATTAGCATTTGTGTTACCATTTCTGTTTTCATTTACGTTTGCACTTGTATTTCTCTTGTCATTTGTGTTATCATTTACATTTGCATCACCATGTGTGTTACCATTTGTGCTTGCGTTACCGTTAGCATAACTATTATTTTTTTACCGCACTGTTGCCATCACCGTTTGTTGTTAACGTTACTGTTTGTGTTCTTGTATTTGCACAGTGCAGTGCAAAACATTATGTTTTCGCAATTTTTCTGCACTGTCTGCTGTGATGCATTGCGCAGCCAGTGTATGGTTGATTGGTCTGAAATTTGGCATGTTGAAAGCCCTTGTTCAAGGAACATGCCAGTTTTTGTTTGGTGAACAAATATTGTTCTGTTACAGAGTTATTGCCATTTGAAGTTGACCCCCTTTGAGGTTACAGATTTTTTGGCTGCCAGTTCTGCCATTTTAGCACATTTTCAGCAGCGATTTTCACCATTTTGTGGTGGAAGACTCCTTAAAGGTGCAGAAATGAAAAAAATGTAATATCTCTGGAACGATTTGGTCTTTTCACATGAAATTTGGAGGGTACTGAGTGGATGTCCTGGGGATGTGAATAATTCAGTTTACATGTTGGAAAATTATTTTCTGCAGAGATACTGCATGATGCAGTTAACATTTGAACCGTGTGTATGATTTGCCTGCCATTTGGAATGTAGAAAGATTTATAATAGATCTTTGACTGTGACAATTTTCAGGTCACTGGCACTTATTGTTGCTGAATTGTGCCTACACAGTTGTTTGCTTGTGGCACTGTGCGACTGTTGAACAGATGTTCACACAGTTCTGAACAGATGGTATACTATGGAACATGTCTTCTTTTACCAATTTTTGGTTCCATCGGATATATGGTTCTTGTGTAGCAAAGTGGGAAAAAAATTATTTTCAGCACTCCTGCACAGTTTTCCGGATGTGACACTGTGCAAATGTTGAACAGATTCAGATAACATTTGTTATACATGTTGTGGTATGGTACATGTCTTCATTTACCAATTTTCATTTTAGTAAGTCATACAGTTTTTGTGCAGCAAACTGACAAAACTTCACATGGTGGGAGGGCCCTGCACTCCTACCACCACATTTCATTCACAATTTATAGTGCACATTCTCAAAAAGAAGGGAAATTCATGGCAAAAAACTCTGTTTAATGCATCAGTTAGGGTTGTTCCACAGTGACAAATGTGAGGAAATTTGGTGTTAGGGTTGAAAACCGTAACTGTGCATCCCCCCACACCACACACACACACACACACACACACACACACACACATATACATGCTGCTTCGGTACTAAAATACTTAAGGATGAAACATTTTTCAGCCAAAATAATGGCAGAATTGGATTCCTTGACCCCCATTTAAGTAAACACCTGCTGATATTTACCTAATAAAAGGATTTTTTATCTTTGTACTGCCTCCAAGGGGGCTAAGGCATGTTTTAATTGCACATGTATGTTTTCTGACTTCTGGATGTCCATTCTCCATGTTGGTAGTAGAAACCCCCCTCACCAGTGTGGGATGTTGGGGAGCTCACTCCCAGTGTCCTGAGAATGTCTCCCTCCTCCACCAGTCTGGGACACTGGGGAGACCACTCACAGTGCCCTGAAAAAGTCTGTGTAATGCTTTGCCAACAGTGGGGTGGCCAACCCCATGTCAGCACTGGAACCCCTCCACCAGTGTGGGACACTGGGAAGACCACTCCCAGTGTGTCCAGATATGTCCTGTCCACACCCCCAGCAGTGTCAGACACTGGGGAGCCCACCACCAGTGTCCTCAAATATTTTAAAACTTGTTCCTGTAAAAAGGAAAACAGTCCCCCTACATCTTTTTTTTTTACAATCCTGAAAAAAAGAAAATGATCCATTGTTGTCTCCCTGTCTCCCTCCACCATCCTGACCCTCCCACTGAGCACACACCACCCTGTACACCCTCTTGCCCTATACTTACCACTGGAGGTCATCAGGTGTCATCTTCTGTGGACCGAGACATGTCTGCACTCTTCAAAGCTGAACCATGAACTGAAGAATCAAGGTAAGTGCCAAATAATGTCCTTTAATGGTGTTTTGAACTCATGGTGATATCTCAGCCATTTGTAGGTATTTTGTAACCAAATTTTCAACATGGGCCTTTTGGACCCCACCTCATGAATGCTGTCACTGTTGTTTCGTTAATTGGGACTGCAAGGTGATTTCTCAGTTGCTGTGTGAAATTATCTTTCAGGACCAATTAACAAAATGACAGCGCCAGTGTTCACGAAGTGGGGTCCCAAAAAGCCCATGTTGAAAATCTGGTGAAAAGATTCCTAAAAATGCCTGAGTTGCGTGTGTCCATTGAAAGTTTTCTCATAACTTTGGTACTTTTCAATATTTTGCTGCCAAATTTTAAGCATAGCCATTTTTTCATACCACCTCATGAACAGTACAGCTATCATTTTTCACATCTTGCCTGAAATGTGTTTTTGCACTTGTGGTATGGAATGGTGTTTTGGCACAGATTTTAAATATTTCACCTAAGGGGTTCATGAGGTGGGGTCTTAAGAAGACTATGTTGAAAATTTGGGGTCAAAATATGAAAACATGCCAAACTTATGGCCATTCATTGCAATTCTGCTACACCCACTTGTAAATTTGGAAATTTTTAATATTTGTACTGCAGATTTTCTACATAGCTTTCTTATTACCCCACCTCATGTATGTCACAGCTGTTATTTTTCAAATACTGCCCACAATGTGTTTTTGCACCTGTGGTGCAAAATGGCATTGCAGTTGCACATAATGGCCCGGATATTCAAACTGCGCCAGGCTGTGGTGCAAGCTTGGGTGTAGCTCAACTTGGCTGCACAGGGGTGTGGCCTGGGCGATATTCAAAGGAGCTGCGCCATGGCTTAGCAGCTTTGAATATCGCACCCTGGCCACCCCCACTGTGCATGGCACAGTGGCACTGCTCAAGTGCAAGTGGCCAGAGTGGAGCATGGAGATGTGCTAGTGCAAGTGCCATTGCGCCATTCACAGCACCTGCGATATTCAAAAGGTGACGTGCAAATGGGGCCATAATTTATGCAAGGTGCACATGGGGCCATTTGCATATCATTATGGCCCCATTTTCATCCATTTGCATGCAGGTGCACCGATCCCCGACAACCTGCGCCTGGCACCCTGCCAGACAGCAGCCGATGGGGACCAACGCCCCCTGCAGCCCAATCGCGAGCCTCTGTGTAAAAGTAGAAAACCGTCCTATATCCCTGGTGGTCCAGTGGACCACTTTCTGCCTGATCGTGGGCATCTGTGTTAATAATAAAGAAAACCCATCCAATATCCCTGGTGGTCCAGTGGACTGATTTCTGCCCAATCGTGGGCATCTGTTTTAATAAGGAAAACCCCCCTCCTATATCCCTGGTGGTCCAGTGGACCGCACTCTGCCCGATTGCGGGCATCTGTTGTAAGAAGAGACATCCCCCCTCCAAGATCCCGCTGATTGCCCGATTGTGGGCATCCATTGTAAGAAGAGACACCCCCCATCCAAGATCCCTGTGGTCTAGTGGTACCCCCCTCCCCACCGCCCACTGAGCCCCACCATCCTGTTCCCCCGGTCAGCCAGCAGGCAGTAGCACCCACCTCTGCCACCCCGCCACCCACTAACTGACCGCCGTAGGGTTGCACGCCTATGGTTCACAGCGTGATTCAATGGGGTATGCAGTTTACAGACATACATTCCAGATATGTGATTCATTTACATATCTGAATGTGTAGTCCAGTATGGGTTGCATGCCCATTGGCTCACGCCAGAACCAATGAGTGTGCAGCCCTACTGAGCTGTCAGTTGGCAGGGTGGCAGGTGGTGGGTGCTGTTGCCTGCCGCTGACCGAGGGGAGCGGGTGGTGGGGCTCAGTGGGTGGTGGGGAGGGTGGTACCACTAGACCACCAGGATATTGGACTGGGGTGTCTTTATTTTTACAATAGATGCCCGCGATCGGGCAGTCAGCGGGATCTTGAGGGGGTGTCTTTCTTACAACAGATGCCCATGATTGGGCAGCCAGCAGGATCATGGAGGGGGGGGCGTCTCTTCTTACAACAGATGCCCGCGATCGGGCAGTCAGCGGGATCTTGGAGGGGGGTTGTCTCTTCTTACAACAGATTACAGGTCCCTTTCCATTTTGTTGTTGTCAGTATCTCACCCCCCATTGTGTACTCTTCCCCTGGGTTTATTTGTTTGGGTCATAGGCAGCCCAAAGTAGAGAGAGAAAAGAACTACAAAAGAACCCCCAAGCAAATGCATTGGGGCACAGGTTATCGCAGAGAATATTGGCCATACAGACAAATTTTAAAGAAAACACAAATTGCACATGCACCAATAATGCAAATCATCATGGGAAGCATTTGCAAAGGCCCATGAAATAATTTGGGCTGGCTCAACTTTAAGCTGAATTGCATGGTGCCAGAAAACCTCACAATGCATTCAGCAAAGGCTAAGAACATCAGACACATCTTTTGTCATCACTTGGACTCATTACTGTGCCATATCTGTACCTCAGCCCAGGGAGAGGGAGCCAGCCACACTATAGGGGACCTTATTTGTTTGGATCATGGGAAGTCCAAAGTAGAGAGAGAAGAGAACTACAAAAGAACCCCAGAGCAAATGAACTGGGGCATGGGTTATCCCAGAGGATACTGGCTATACAGCTGGATTTTAAAGGAAACATCAATTCCACATACCCTAATAATGCAAAGCATCATGGGAAGCATATGCAAATGCCCATGAATTAATTTGCAGTGGCTCAACTTTAAGCAGGTGGCCTCACCAGTGAGCTATACAATGGCAGGATGATCTCTCCCTTTCGAGAGGCGATCCCTCTGGCTATGCACCCTAGCATCCTATTTGCCCTAGCTGCCACCCTTCTACACTGTGCTGATACCTTCATGCCTGCTGTGACTATTACCCCCAGGTCCCTTTCCTCCTCTGAAGCCATTACCTGCTCTCCTCCCAGTCAGCAGCTGCTCCTGGGATTTCTGGCTCCAAGGTGCATGACCTTGCACTTCCTAGCATTTAACCCCAACTGCCACTCCCTAGACCAGTGTTGGAGTTTAGCTAGATTCTCTCTGAGTGCCTGCTTCTCTTCTTCATTGTCCAGTTTTACACAGATCTTAGTGTCATTCCTGAACAGGCTGATCTTACTCTCGACACCCTCTGCAATGTCTCCAATGAAGACATTGAACAAAACAGGGCCCAGCACTGAACCCTACAGTAACCCACTTGTTACTGGCCTTGGCTTGGATGTCTCCCCCCTTACAACTACCCTCTGTTGTCTGCCCTGCAGCCAGTTCTCAACCCACCCCACCAGTTTTTCCCCCACCGCCATGTCCTTCAACTTGCTCATTAACCTCCTGTGCAGCACCTAGTCAAAAGCCTTGCTGAAGTCCAGCTACAGGACATCCACAGCATGGCCTTCGACAACCGCCCTAGCGACCCAGTTGAAGAAGTCGATCTGGTTAGTTTGGCAAGATCTTCCTGTGACAAACCCATGCTGTCTCTCATCCTGCAGACTATTACTGTCGAGAAAGGTTATCAACCTCTCCTTCAGAATAGTATCCATCAACCTTCCCACTATGGAAGTCAAGCTCAGTGGTATGTAGTTACCCGGTTGATCCTTGGGTCCACTCTTGTGAAAGTGCACCATGTAAGCCATCCACCAGTCCCTGGGTACATTCCCTGTCTCCAAGGAGGTGCTGAACAGGTCCAACACAGGACCTGCCAACACCTTTGCCAGTTACTTCAGGATCCTTGGGTGTACACCATCCGGTCCTGGTGCCTTGTCCACCAGCACGGCTTTAAGGCCCTTGTCATACATGGGCCACCATGTCACACAGAGAGGTAGGAATTCCAACAACAACAATGGATTGTGCATGGCATACCAGAGACAGCACTGTGGACCAAAACAGTAGAGGACTGCACATGCAGTGAGTATGCCTTGCTGCAACACTGGAGGACAGAGCCATGTAAGTGACAAACAACACAGACAGGCATTCCAGATGCTGAACTGCAGCACAAGCAAAAGCAACACCAAGCCAGGTTGCAATAGGCTGTATAATGCCGTGAGTGGCTTGGAGCTGTACACACACCCCGTGTCCTGCACACCAGTGATGCAGCAGACAGGCCAACATAGATGTGCAGGATAACACACACCTATGAGTCACCCTTGTCAGTTGTAGGGTCTCATGGTCAGGCATACATGTGTTATACACAGCACAGCTGCATATGGACAACACCTTTATGCAGCACTGTGTGCAGCAGCCAGGGTAACATGCAAGTGTGGTGGTGTTGTATGTGGAGGGGCACCATATCCACTCAACCTTGTCAGCACAATACTAGTGTGGGATGCAGACTCACCAGGAGGCACCCTCTCCACCCAGAAGATTCCTGGCTCCATTCCTGGCTACTCCCTCCTAAGGCAAGACCATGCTGGAAGGGGTGGAGGAGTGGCCATATATGTTCTTACCCCATCCAATATTCCATTGTCTACTCATCCTCTAATCCAGCAACCCATGATGTTCTAGCTAGTCATGTGACCCTGCCCTTCACTATGGAGGCAGTATAGTGCAGTGGTTTAGGGTTCTGAGCTGCAAACCTGGAGACCAGGGTTTGAATACCACAGCCCCCACTTGCATACTGTGTGACCCTGAGCAAGTCACTTAACTTCCTTGTGCTCCCAGGTCACACCTGTAAACAAGCTTTCCACTTAGTGTGTGTCTTCTGGTTAAACAAACAAAAAAAAAAAACCTCTCCCTATCTTTATGGCCGCCAAACTTCCAGCCTTCGGTCACGCTTGACCTCTTTTTTTTAATTTTTAAGTATTGTGTTTATCCTCCGTGGCCTGCCAACGATATCCATCCCCCCTTCAAGCCTGTCAGTCACCCTCCCGGACCCCAAGTCCTGATTGCTTGGCAATTACGGGCAGTCTGGAAGGGGTGGCGCACTACCAAGCTGGTGGGGACACAGAGTCGGCAGCCACTGTTTTTTCATTTTTCTGTGTCCCATGTCTTCTCACAGCCATGAACGTGCATGTGGAGGTGCGCACAGCACATCACTGTACTACTTGCCTCCCGTGATCTGGCACTGCTCCACATCCTCCACTGGGGGGGCAGCCAAGGAGTGGGACGACATGCCCACCCACCCCGGGAGAGGAGAGCTGTCATCGGATGCTCAATCCTCCCCCTTCCCTATAAACCCCTGGTAGCCCAAACTGTCTTCTGAACCCAGGTCACTGGCATGGTGTGAGGTGTGGCATCCAGTGCCTCAACCCTCAGTGCGAGGTGTGGGCACTTAATCTCTTAACCTCCATCACTGCCATTTCTCACTCTGGGGAGCTATTCATCCTAGGTGACTTCAATTTAAATTGGTTGTCACCTAAAACTACCAAAACAAGAAATAAAATTGGAGCCCTAAACCTCTTCCACCCTATCAAATCATAAGACACAGCAACACTCCCTACTCATCTGGGCTCTTACCTCCCAAACCCATGGAGTCATCAACTCTGGCATTCTCTCTAACACTCTCAGCAACCACAACCCAATATTCATAGTCAGGAAAGTCCACAGACCCAAATCACTACATAAAACCTTCCAACTACCCTCTTTCAATTCCCTTGATCGTGAACATCTCCTGCACAACCTTGCTCTTTCTGACTGGTCCCCCCCCAACTTCCTTCCCCTTGGTTGATAAGGCCGTTGCTTACTTTAAAGACATATTCCTCGTGAATTGGAATACCTTTGCCCCACTTAAACAAACCAGAGTCAGGGGTAACCATGTACCATGGATTACCCAGAATTTTTGGCCTGCCTCAAAGCTAGAGATCGAGCCTGGAAGCGTCACAAAGCAATCCAGCTTCCTAGTGACCTCACGACCTACTGCAAGCTTCGAAACGCTTGCACCAGGGCATCAAGGCTAGCCAAATCCGAATACTTTAAAACAGCCTTCATCACAAACATAAAGTTCTCTTCCAAGTTCTGGAAGGTGATCCACACCCTTTTTATCCCCCCTGTTCCACCCACCCTCCCCGGTGCTTAAAAAAAAAGGCTCTCTTGTGGCTGACCTGCCTGCTGTAATTGCAGAATTTAACTCCTATTTTACCTCCTGTGCCACTGAACTACTGAAGTCACTCCCTACCTCCTCTTAAGGGTGCTACCCTCCCGCCATCTCCCCCCACCTTCTCCTTCACTACAGCATCCCCAAATGATGCTCTAAGAGCCCTCCTCACCATCCACCCCTCAAAAGGTGCCTCCCCTGATGGCCTTGACCCTAAACTCCTCTCTCTTTCAGCCCTGGCCATTGCCTATCCCCTCTCTATAATTCTAAATCTCTCATTCTCAAATGCCTCATTCCCCTCCCAATGGAAACATGAGGTGGTCCTCCCTCTACCTAAAGGAGGTGACCCCTCATCCCTTGGCAACTATCACCCCATCTGTCTCCTCCCTACCCTAGCTAAATTACAAGAACACATTGTTTTCTTCTAGCTTACCACATTCCTATCTGACACCTCCTACTTCACCTCTTTCCAATCTGGATTCAGGAAAAAACACTTCACCACCACCTCTCTACTTCAGCTTATTGACTCCATCCTTACTGGGACAGACAATGGCAAAATCACCTCAGCCATTTTTGTCAACCTTGCCAAGACCTTTGACAATGTCTCCACTCCCTTCTCCTTGACTTTCTTCTGGCTGCAAGTCTGTCTAACTCTGCCACTAGCCAGTTCAAGGCCTGCCTTATTGGCAGAACCCAATCAGTTAAGATCTTGGACGTCATTTCCCATCCCCTCCCTATTAGCACTGGAGTCCCCTAGGGCTCAGTGCTAGGGCCCCTATTTTTCTCCATCTTCCTAAACGATCTTCCCTCTGTTTGCTCCCCCTCCTCTGCCACACACACATGTACGCTGAAGATACGGTCCTGTATGCATCTGGCTCATGTTCAGCTCAGATTACATCCAGCTTGCAGCAAGACTTTGACAAGATTCAGCTCTGGTTTGCTAACCATCAACTTTTCCTCAATGCCAAGAAGACTGTCTCCATGACCTTTGGCACAAGGCAGAGACTCCCGAGGCTTCCCTTCCTGCCCACTTTCCACACCCTGGATGGGACTTTACTCGAGGACACATCCTCCTTTAGGTACCTTGGTGTTTGGCTGGACCAACACTTCAACTTCTCAGGACATATTGACGCTATCCAGAAAAGAATTGCGCCCCAAGCTTGGTGCCCTGTTCAGGAACCATAGTTGTATCCCTCCTACAGCTAGGGGTGAACCTGTTCACAAGATGATCCTCCCCATTTTTAACTACTGTGACGTAGTCTATGATGCTGTTCCAAAGTCCTCACTGGCTGGATTGGACATCCTCTTCAACTCCTTCTGCCACTTTGCCCTTTATGCTCCCTCTCACACCCACCACTACAATCTTTTATCATGCACTAACCTTCCCCTCTCTTACAAATAGGCAACTCTTTCACTACACTAAATTCTCCTCCAATCACTGGCTGGTAGAACTGCCATCCAACCCCCTCCTCATTTATAACACCTCCTCACTCTCACTACCTTAAATCTACCGACTCCCACACTCTTTCTGTCTCCCGCTGATCCACCCTCATCAGCTAATCTGGTTACTCTCTCCACCTCCCTAAAATTTGTAATTCCCCTCCCCCCACATATTCACCACTCATTCTCCTATTACTCCATGAGCACTGCCCTCAATAACTACCTAGCACCTAGTTGCTCCTGCTATGACCATCCCTAATTCCTTCTTCCAAGCCCCCAGACAAATCCCATCCCTTGCACTCTTACTGTGATTCTCAACATCCAAAGTTGTACCATGGGCTTGCCTCTACACTCTCCCTACTCCCACAACCATCTCTCCCCTCCAACTCTCTTGCCATCTCAGTCCTCTTGCAAGGTTCTCTGCATCCTGAAGGGGTCCTTCTGGGGCTCTGTCCTCTCTTCTCTCTCACCTTTACTCTCTATTCTGGCCTTCAATGACCCCTTGCAGGGTTCTCAGCATCCTGAAGGGTTCCTCTGGATTAGGTCCTATTCTTCTTCTAGATGTTATCCTCTCCCTCTCTCCCCCCCACTTCTCCTGTCTTCTCAGTCCCCTTACATGGTTCTCTGCATCCTGAAGGGGTCCTTCTGGGGCTTGGCTTATTCTTTCTCTCTCACTTTAGCCAGTCTCTACTGGTCTTCCCAGACCCCTTGCAGGGTTCTCAGCATTCTGAAAGGTTCCTCTGAGTTAGGTCCTATTCCCCTCTTAGACATTAATTCCTCCTCCCTCTCTCCCTCCATTTCTCCTGCCTCTCAGTTCCCTTGCAGGGTTCTCTGCATCCTAATGGGGGTCCTTCTAGGACTTTGCTTATCCTTTCATTCTCACCTTTACCCACCCTCTACTGGCCTTCTCCTTCTCCTTCTCCTCACCTCTTCACATTTCCACTAGTTTACTCCTCTTCTCACTCGTGCATGCTTACTAACTCACCATTTTGCTCAACTACCTATTGTTTACAGACATGCACACACCAAGACCCACCTATTCCTCTAGCACCTGTTTTACCTTTTTCTCTTCCCTGTTTTTTTAATTGTTGTCTCTCTTTGCACAGCCTTCTCTTTCTGTGCTCATTAGCACTGCTCCTCCCTCAATACTAATTTTTTTTATGTCTATCCATACCTGGATTGTCCCCTTACCCCTCCTCCCCTTGATCTTATTATTTGTTTGCTCAATTAACCTTATTGTATGGTACTCTGTATGTACCAACCAACTTGTACAAATATACGTTTTGTAACTCCTGACCTATGTAAATGTATGTTCTCTCAATTGTCCCATATTGTAATGGACCACTGTATGCAACACCTGTCTTATGCAAATGGATGTTTATGATGACTTATGCAACTTGTATGTATGTATGTATTACTGATCCAACCTCATTGTACCCCCCTTCCCCCTGACTGCACCGGGAGATGAGCAACTTGTTGCTCAGTGTGCCTTCCTAGCGAAACATTTAAATAAATAAATAAAGCTGTCATAACCACCTTAGGTATAGCGTTGCCACTCATAAAGAGCCAGTACAGGACACTGGCTCTGAAAGACCAAGAAGTATACAAAAGTATGCATCCCCTTGCCCATGTACAGTAGAATGCTCATATGTTGGTCATCATCACTGTGTAGGTTAGACACTACCAGCTATGCTTCATAATGTTGATCACATATGGTAAACTACATGCAATGCCCACCAATGCCCCCACCACTGACTCTTGCCACAAAAGCCCATCTCTGTTCAGATGAAATGGTGTGGCACACAGTGCATATGGCACTGGCAACAGCACTGCTGCAGGTGGACTACCATGGTTGTTGTATAATACTCATGGCAGGACACAGTGGTGTACTGGTACTACTTTGGTGCATGTTGACCTCCAAAAGACAGTTACACATGCATAGTCCCAAGCATTTGGCACAACAGATCTGACTGACACTGACAGAATTAATAACTTGGGGTGTAACCATTACCACCAACTCCCTGGTACATGAGGTTGGCAACACAGGGAACACACCACTGGATGGTGTGCAGGCACAGTAGAGAGACACAGTGCACCATGCCTTCCATAAGTTGGTGCACAGCAGTAAACTGCATGGACCATGACACACCACAGTGTCACTGGTGGGACAATGCCCAAATGTAAGGTGAGTGTCCCCTACCACAACTGCATAGAGAAGCCCCACAGTCATGTGTGCAGCATGGGGAGTCACACATGGACATCCATCTCTAACTGCAGAAGCATGCAGCATAGTGTAGACATGCAACCTTGAGTGCAACACACAAGCCAGAGTACTTATATGGATACCTCTCTGTTGAACAGCTCTGAAGGGCCCTATCACAGCCTGGTGAGTCCTCAGGCGGGAACTCAGTACATCCCTAATGTTCTTGGGCCCTGGCCTGGCTCTGCTGTCCACTGAGTTCTGTAGAGGAGGAAAAGGGAGATGTGATCAATATCATGCAGTGAAATGCATTACATTGCATTGTACCATACACCCTACACAGTATATGCACCCATATGCCAGTACTGTGCACCAGCTGTCACAGGAGCATGATGTGGAGGGACATGTTCAGGCAGGGCTACATCATACCATGCTGAACAGCCGTGGCATCACACACAGGTGGGCCATGGCCCAGGCATAGCAGGTATGATAATTTATACTGTAGATTTGGCCTAACACAATGTATGTTGGCCTATGTAGTGCCCCTATCTTGCCATCCTCCCAGTTGATGTACAACCTATGGGATGCCCGCAGAATGACCATTCTGATTTCGCAGAATTTTCACAAAAATTCCATGGAATTCAACCAAATTATAAAGTTCAGTTATTTCACTATAATTTCCACAGTATGTGTCCAAATAACACCACAGTTGGACCATACACATTAGATTGCATCTTACAAATGTATACTGAATTTCAGAGTCCTAGGTTGAAAGTGGGCAGAGCTATTGGTGGCCAAACATTTAATCAAAATGTAATTTTCAGTTATTTTGAGATAATTTTAAAATTTCTTATCCAACTTTCTCCACAATGTCAGGATTTAGAGAAGCATCCAATAGGTCTATTTGCACTGAGTTTTAAGTCTCAAGCATAAATTGGAGCTGAGTTATAGGTAGCCAAATGTTTTGCCAAAATTTTGATTTCTGTAATTGTTGTATAATTTTGATAGTATTCACAGAAATGTTACATAATTTGACAGGTATACAGGTTATTGCTACTTTTGTATATATACGTAGTTTCAGATTTCTAACTTCAAATAGGACTAAGTTATAGCCTGCCAAACATGCTGCCAAAATTTAAATTTTAGTTATTCTCCTCTAATTTTAAAACAACATATCCAAATTTAAAGAGCTGGTGACACATTCGGTTGAACTTTAACAAAATATAATATTTAGACACAGTCCAGCTTGCATTTCCCATTAGTTCAGTATTTCTCCTCCCCATTATTTGTTACTGAAGTCATTTGTATGAAAACAAGATTTCTGCTCCTGAAGAGTTCTTCTGTTCCTGTTGCTTTCTTCCTAACTGAAGTCACAGAGCACTGCTTGTGACCTCACAGTTACTCCCATGGCAGAAGACTATGATGTCACAACAGAGGATTATGACTCAGAGTAGGGAGTACGCTATAGAGGCAGATGAACTCAAAATAAACTCTAAGGGACAACGATCATATATTCATACATATTTCCTTAGTAATAAATTATGGGGAAGAGAAATATAAAAAAAATGGAATGCAGGCAGAATTGTACCTAATTATTATGTTTTTTAAAGTTTTCCTTGAGGCATCAGTAGCTCTTTAACAAGAGCCGAAACATTTAAACTACTACACCATGAGGTCATTTCTGAAAAACTTGATATTTGCAGCTTTAAATAGGATTGAATTAAACATAACTAACCTTCTACAACATTTAAAAACTAAATTTTGCAAAAATGTAAACTGCACATTTATAACCCCCTGAAACTGTAACACTAGAGGATGCAATACCATTAAATTTGGTAGGTTCTTAGACCGTACAAGGAGACTGTGTGTGTCAGTTTTATTAAGTGCTTGCTGCTAAAAATTGCAAAAATAACATCTGCACTTAAAGTCAAATCCCATGAGTCTTTGTGAAAATTGCAGAATTTCATGAAAAATTCAATAAAACTGGAATTTGCTAATTTCACTCAGCATTATCTGGGGGATTCTAATTAAAAGATAGGCATATGAGAGTCAGGTAGTGCAGGGGGTCAGCAGGTTCAGGAGTAAGATGCACAATTTCTCCAAAAATGGACAGCTGAGCTGGGTAGCACAACAGTGGTAGGCCCCAGGTTGATGCAAGAAAGCACACAGTGCCAACAATTCCAACCTGGATGCAGGATATTTAAGGATCACATGCAGCAAATTTATGATACAGGGAGCCTGATGTACATGCATGTCTGGGATGTGGTAGCCCATCAGAAGAGTAACTGAGATTGAGTGACTCAAATGTGAGCAACTCAATCTCGGCACCTGTGTTGTGGGCTACCCTGAAAGGGAGTTACCAGGAAGTGCAGGGTGAAAGGAACAGCAACAGGATACTGGAAGGTATCCCTAAGGTATGTGAAGGGTGGCAAGAGGGGAATCCACTGAGCTGGCCTAGAGGCATTGGTTAGGGTGGCTAGCTCTCATGGAGAGGGTGCAGGGTTTGGGGCTGGGGTGGAGCACGATAGTTTGTGCTTTTCTGTGCCCGTGTGTGTTTTTTTTTCATCCTGGTCCTCCCCCTTCCCTATATGTACCCCCCCTCGATTTTGTTATTTTAGTAAGGTGGGGTGCAGGGGGAAAAACCCCTGCAAAACACTTAAGTTTAGTTTTGTTGCTGTGAATGTACATCACTGTTTTTATTTTCGGCAATGTACATTCGCCATAACGGTGATCGCCCTTTGGCGATCACCATTATGACATAGAACCCTGGGACATAGAGGTACTCAAAAAGATGTAGTGGGGAAAGACAATGTCTGGGGCAGCAGGAAGGAAGAATTCTGGCTATTCTGATAGGGTAGGTCAATAGGAAAAGGAGTAGGCAACACATATTTTATGGGGGATTGTCACTGTAAACAACAAAGGGAATCAGTGGGATCAGCAGTTCTACTGAGTCAATCTGACTATAACAAAACGGGGGGAGATAGTCACCCAGAGAGGAACAGCAGGATGGCAAAAAGCTCAGCCCAGCTTATCAAATGAAGAAGTGATGTGTGCATTGTTAATGTCAAATTCCACAAAAAGAATTCTCGATGCTTCATCTATATGATAGCATAAATATGTAAGAAAATGTTGCCAATAATTTTTTTCTACTGCAAATTTAAAACTGCTAAACCAATTTATCCAATTGTGTTAGACACCAGGATACACTGACAATGGATATGTATGTCAAATGTTAAGTCTATGCTTGCGAGAACAGAGAAGCTACAAATATCCACATTTCTGAATGTTTTCACAAAATTTTACAAATATTTACATTGTAAAGTTCTGAACCCCTGTAACTTAAAAATCTCCAATCCAATTCTCTCCATATTTAGAACATTCAATAAGCATTACAAAAAGATTATTCATGCTGCTTTACATGTCTAGTTCCAAAGGTGCCTGAGTTATATGCAGATAAAATTTGTTTCACAAAATTCCCTGCAAAAAATAAAATGACAGATTTAGATCACATGTAAGTTTGAGATGATGCATCATATTGTCACAAAATCTGACACATTGTTAGAACACCTATCATCAGAGAACTATGCCAAATTTAAGATCTCTGAACCAATAGATGGCTGAGGTATATGCAGATGAAAATGTTTGTGCAATTTCGAACACAAAATAAATCACGACAATTTAAAAACCTATACTCTTGGAACTGACCCTCAGACTTTCACAATATTTTGCATGCTTTTGGCCCTCCTTCCAAGCAGTGCGCCTGCTAAATTCCATAGTCCTAGCTTAAAAGATGCCTGAGTTATGACCAAATCACTAAATTAAAAACAATTCTGCATAATCCTGTCAAAATTCCACTGAATTTTGTGAAATTTCATCAAAATTCTACAAATTTGGAATTTTTCCATTCCGTTCAGCTCTACTATTTGCTCTCTTTGTTGGAGGATGGACTGAAATATTTCTTTGTAAAAGTCCACCTTTCGGCCATTGCCGCATTTCATTTACCTGTGGGCAAGAAGCCACTGTCCCAGTTGCCTTCTATTCAAACCTTTTTAAAAAGTATTCAGCACCTTCATCCTCCTATCTAGGATCTAGTCCCTGTGTGGGATTTGAATTTTGTGCTTGAAAAATTGACTATGAGTCCTTCTGAGCCCACCAAATCCAGCAAACTCCGTTATCTTTCTTGGAAAACTATATTTTTAGTTGCCATTACATCAGGAAGATATATTTCAGAGTTACAGGCACTAATGTGCAAGCCTCCCTACCTGCAATTTCAAAACAAAAGGGTATCTTTATGCACCAACCTGTCTTTTTTGTCAAAGGTTGTTTCTAAATGTACTTAAAATCAGGCTGTCTACTTACCAGTGTACTATGCGGACCCTACAAATCCAGGGGCATCCCTGCTTCATACTCTCGATGTGCATAGAACATTGAGAATTTATCTTCTTCGCACTTCACAGTTGTGAAAAACTGAGCAACCTTTTGTCTCTTTCACCTCTGGAAACCAGAGCATTCGGATTTCAGAGCAGTGCTTGCCCACATGGTTGACCAACTGCATTTCGTTTATCTATACAAAATATGACAAATCTCTCACAGGGGTTGTGAAACCCCATTCTGCCAGAGGTATGGCTGCTTCTGTGGTGTGTTTCTGGGGCATCTCTGCCTTAGAAATCTGAGAAGCTGCCAGGTGGTCTACTGTACATACATTCACAAAACATTACAGTTTAGACATTGCTTCCAAGAAGCAGGCCACTTTTGGGCAGGCTGTTCTACAAGGCCTCCCATCCTAAGTTATAATGGTACACTTCCTCCTCCCCTTGGCATAATAACTGCTTGGGAATCTTCACATGTGTTATGACCTGCTGCAAGAGATTGGCTCAAAGAAGATAGTACAGTTGCGTAAGAACTTACCATAACAGTAGAACTTCGACAGTATCTCTTGCAGCAGGTCATGCTGCCCACCCGCCTTCCCCCTTGCGGTTACTTCAGAAGAGTGCCTTGCTCCTGTCTTTCTATGACTCCACTAGCTGCTGCCTTATTTCTCTCCTCAGTTCCCATCGGAGGCCTGAGAAATGGTTTCTCATTCAGTTTCTAGGATAGAAAACAACTGAGAAGTAGCTGGGACCTCCCCCTTTTATACGTACCATACTGACATCACATGGTAACATTGGGGGAGGTCCCAGAGTCGACTGCTGAGAAGTCATCCGGAGGAAGTGATGCTTGTGGCTGATATCCCATGTGCTATGACTTGCTGCAAAAGATACTCTTGAAGATCTACTGTTATGGTAAGTTCTTATGCAACCGTACTGTCCTAGTAGTCAGGGACTCAATGTTCAGGGGTACAGATAGGGTAACATGGGAGCGGTCAGATGGGTGTGAGTTGGTCCAATGAATACCTGGAGCATCAGCCAACCAGGATTTAAATAGAATAGGGAGGATGGTGGAGAAGGAGGGGGGGAGCTGGGGGTACTGGTACACCCGAGTAACAATGATCTAGCCAAACAGTCAGTAGAGATAGTAAAGCAGAACTTCTAGAGACTGGGGCACAGATTGGCAGCACACTCAGACTTCCTGACCCTTTCCAGGGTTCTCCCTGTGTGGGACAGGTAGGGGAGGCAGGACAGAATTAGAAGTAATGAAATAGAAGAGTTTAACAGTTGGATTAAGGGCTGATGTCGGGACATTGGGTATAAATTTGTCAGGGATTGGGTGGATTTCTGAGACAGGAGATTCTTCAAGGGTGATGGACTTCACCTGACAAAAGAGGGGGCTAACACACTAGGACAGAATTTTGATGTCTACATCAAACGTTTCAACTGACTGTGGGGGAGTCCAGTTCTAGGGGATCCATGGTGGATGATGAGTAGAAGGGGATCCTAGACAGAATTCCTCCACATCCAGGGAACAGTAACTGCAAAGAGAATACAGGGAATGCAGCAAGGTTTACAGAACCAAGTGGAGGAATACCAATGAGGAGGAAAGTATAAGATATAAGCACAAACAAGGAGGGAAGAAAATGCGAAAAGTAAAAGGACAGTAGCAGAGTTGGAGCAGCAGTCAAATGGAGGGGGGTATGCCTTAATGCCAGGAGCCTAAGAAACAAATTCAATGACCTCCGCTGATGGCAGACACTGAAGTGGACCTGGTGGAAATCATGGAAATGTGGATCATAGATAAAAATGACTGGGAGATGATGGTCCCTGAGTATTCACGGCTCAGGAGGGATAGAAGTATTAGTAGAGGGGGAGAGGAGTTGTCTTTTTTGTCAAGGAGGACATTGAACTGGCAGAAGATGGAAGCATTAGGGGTAGTAGTGGGGAGATTGAGTTAGTATGGTGTAACTCACGGCAGCCTCAAGCAGGAAAGTGAGCTTAACAGTGATCTATAGGCCTCCAGGGCAATGGGAGGAAAGAAATAGGGAACTCAAGAAGAACTTAAAAGAGGAGCAGCAAAGGGGGAAGTGGTGGTGGTGACCTGAACCTGCCTGATGCTGACTGGGAGGTCCCAGTGGCCAAGAGTGACAGGAGTCAGACATTACTGGACATCTTACAAGACAGACTACTGGTGCAGCTTCTTAAGGAACCTACCAGGCAGAACACAATCCTTGATGTGGTGCTCACTAAATCAGAGGTGGTGGGTGCTGTGGAGTAGGGGAGCCGCCAGGGAACAATGACCACAACTCTGTGTGGTTTGAATTAGCCCTCAGGGACAGCAACCCACTATCAAGTACCAAAGTCCTTGACTTTAGAAGGATGGACTTCAATAGGTTGAGGAAACTGATGAGGGATACGTTAGTAGGGATTGAGGACATAAGGACCCTCCTTTACTCCCTTTATTGCATGGGGGTGCAATAAAGGGAGTCATCCTCGAGGCACCAAAGGCAAACATAAGAACAGTATCTAAAAAAACAGGTTTAAGAGACCACTGTGGTTCTCAGCGAGTATCAGAGAAGCAGTTAAGGCCAAAAAGAAGGCCTTCTATAAATACAAAGAAAAGCAGGGTGAGGCAGAAAGGGAGGATTATCTACAGAAAAATTTGGAGGCAAAGAGGGTTGTTAGGGAGGCGAAAGCTGACACAGAGCAGTGTATCGTGGAGGGGGGTCCAGAATGGAGAAAAACTGTTTTTTTAGATATATATCTGAAAAAAGGCTGGGGGCATCGCACAGCTTGTTGAGGGCAGTAGGGTGATAGAAGAGGATGAGTAAAAGGCTGCAGTCTTGAATGACTACTTTTACTCAGTATTCACTAAGGAGGACTTTGGATCCATGCCAGAAAGTTGCATCAAAGCAGCCACTAAGGGAGTCATGGAAATAAGGCAGCCAATACTTACTGGTGAGAGGGTCCTGAAAGGGATGGTAGCTCTAAAGATAGATAAGGCTTTAGGTCCAGATGGTATGCATCCAAGGATACTTGGGGAATTAGTAGCAGAGCTGGCTGAACCACTGGCTGTGCTGTTACACAACTCACTTAGGTCTGGAGAAGTTTCAAGGGACTGGCGAATTGCAGACATTGTACCACTTCATAAGGAGGGGGGAGAGGGAGCAACAAGGGAACTAAAGGCCTGTCAGTCTGACCTCCAACATGGGGAAGCTGATAGAATCAATAATCTAGGAGAACCTTGTGGACAACCTAGAGAGCAACGGGCTCCAGGACAACATGGTTTTGTGGAAGGAAGGTCTTGTCAGACTAACCTAATTTTTTTTGTTTGACTTGGTGACCAAGGAAGTAGACAAGTACCACACTGTGGATCTGTCATACTTTGACTTCAGCGAGGTTTTTGATATGGTACTGCACAAAAGGTTGCTCAAAAATATAGAAGGCCTGGGTGCAGCTAAAACCGTAGGGAGGCAGTATAGCACAGTGGTTTAGGGCTCTGAGCTGCAAACTTGGAGACCGGGGTTTGAATCCCACAGCCCCCATTTGCATACTGTGTGACCCTGAGCAAGGCACTTGACTTCCTTGTGCTCCCAGGTCACACCTGGAAACTAGCTTCTGCTTAGTGTGCCTTTCCTGGCTAAACAATTTCCCTCCCCCCCAGTGGACTGGGTGCAAAGTCTGCTAGAAGGGAGGCAGCAGAAGGTGGTGGTCATTGGGGTCAAATAAGAGGAATGGGAGGTTACGAGTGGGTTTCACAGGGATCTATCCTGTCCTGGTCCTCTTCAACATGTTTATTAGCGACATTGGCAATGGAATCCAGAGCAGCCTGTGTCTCTTCACAGATGACACAAAGCTATGTCAGAGGATGATAGTGATGAGGGAATAAGGGCTATGCAGAGAGACCTACAAAACTAGAGGGGTGGTCAAAGGTCTAGCAGTTAAAATTTAATGTAAAAAAGTCAAGGAAATGCACCTAGGGAAAATGTGGGGTGAGACTTAGCACTACAGCAGATGAACGGGATCCAGGAGTTATCATCAGTAACTCCCTTAAACAAAAGAGCCAGTGCAACAAGGCCTATAGCAAAGCTAACAGGATGAAGGAATGTATTGCGTAGGGTATTGTAGCAAATGAAAAGATGTAATACTTCCACTATACAAATTTCTGGTGAGGCCTCAGCTGGAGTACTGCATCCAGTTCTGGAGCCCTCACCTCAGAAAGGACAGGGACAGGGATAGGTTTAAACAGTGCAGCGCAGAGTAACAGCAATGATTCAGGGCCAGCAGGGCAGATCCTATGAGGACCGCCTCAAGGCCAGAAACCAGCAGGGAGAGGCGAGATATGCTGGACCTTCAAGTGTCTTAAAGGAATTAACAAGGTAAACTGTGGGGAATTGTTTACCCTGAATACCAACTCAAGGTCAGGTTGTCACGAGTGGAAATTAACAAGAGGGCAGTTCGTGAGGAACATGAGGAAGTACTACTTTACAGAAAGGGTGGTGGAACCTTGCAACAGTCTGTCGGCTGTGGTAGTGTGTGCAAACACAGTCAGGGGATTCAAGCAGGCTAGAATGAAGGGAATCGTGGTCACCTGATGGCAAGACCAGGGAGGAGAATGAGAATAGGACAGTAGTGCCCTGGAGGAACAATAGGTTCTAGGGAAGATTCCAGGGGTTATACAGAATATGGGCACACTGGATGAACCTCTAGTCTTTTTTTTGCTGTCGTGGTCTATATTTCAATGTTTCTGTTTCAATGTACCTGCATGTACCTGTTGAGTCCACTCTGTCCTATGGAACTGATCCGCTATATTGTCCGATATAACCAATGCAGATGTATGGGACCACTGTCCATGCAGATGCCCCCACTGCCCTGTAAAATATTGGACCTGTTGTGTATCTTGGAGCCATGCACTTGCTGTAAAATCAAGAGTATGTAATACCACAGTAAAATGAGATCACTGTCCAACTAAGTGTATTGTGTCAGGTTGGATGTGACATAGGCATGTGACATAGGGTTATCTTGTAACCAGGGCTTTAGGTAAACTGAAAATTATTTTGCTGAAGCCACTGCCTGTTCCATGTACTGTACACTGTCCATGTTATGTAGCATGGGTGTTGCCATGCACACATCACGTAATACATAGTATACCATTGGAATTGAGTGGATTGCCACTCTAGGACATATGAACATACAAACATACAAATGTGCCAGCAGAAACAGACCACCTGGTCTATCTAAGTCTGCTCGAGTATGCAGCTAACACCCCTAGTTTACAGCTGCCCCACCTCCTCCCCATTGTCATCCCACTACCACCCCCATTTCTCCCACCCTCACTCTCCCCTGTTCCCTGTCCCATGCCCTTTTAAAGCTGTTCATAGATTTACATGACACCACTCATTCTGGTAGTGTGTTCCATTTTGCTACCACCCTGTCTGTGAAATAGTGTCTCCTCATTTCCCTCCTAAATCTGCCCCCATCTATTCTCAGCCCATGCCCCCTGGTGTCCCTACCTCTTCTTAGCTTAAAGACCCCATCTGCCCCATCCTTACTGATCCCCCTCAGATACTTGAATGTCTCTATCATGTTCCCCCTGTCCCTTCTATCCTCTAGGGTGTACTTATTCAGGTCTCCCAGCCTGCTGTCATAGTCTCTCCCCTCAATTCCACATATCATCTTTATTGCCTTCCTCTGCACCCCCTCCAGTAGCCTGGTATCACGCTTTAGGTATGGCCTCCAAAACTGCACACAATACTCTGAGTGCAGCTTTACCAGCGACCTGTAGAGGGGGCAAGATCACCTCTCTTCACCTGGACAAAACCCCCCTTGCTATGCACCCCAACATTTTGTTCACTTTTGCAGCTATTCTCCTGCACTAGACAGTGTTGTTCATGGTCCCTGTTATTATTACCCCAAGGTCCTTCTCCTCTTCAGTGATCCCCAGCTTAACTCCCCCTAGCCAGTATTCTCTCCTTGGATTCTTCACTCTGAAGTGCATAACCTTACACTTCTTTGCATTGAACCCCAGCTGCCACCTCTCTGACCACTCTTCTAGCTTGCTTAGGTCCCCCTGCGGCTTCTTCCATCCCTCCCCTCCATCCACCACTGCTCCGAGTTTGGTGTCATCAGCGAACAGACTTACCTTGCTTACCACCCTGATTGCAATGTCTGATATGAAGAGCCCAAATAATACTGGCCCCAGCACAGAGTCCTGTGGCACCACACTCATCGTCGGCCTTGGAGTTGAGAGCTCCCTTCTCACCACCACCCATTGCAGCCTCCCACTCAGCCAGCTTGTAATCCAGTTCGTCATTTTTGCCCCCACCCCTACACCAGTTAGCTTCCCCACAAGCCGCCCATGAAGCACCGAATTGAAGGCCTTGCTGAAGTCCAAGTAAAGAACATCCACTGTATGACCCGTATCCAGCTCACTTGTCACCTAGTCGTACTATTGTAACAGGCTGGTTTGACAGGATTTCCCTGAAACGAACCCATGCTGCCTCACATCCTGGAGGCCAGTGTCCTCTAGGTACAACACCAGTCTTTCCTTTAGTGTCATTTCCATGAGTTTGCACATTATAGAGGTGAGACTTACTGGATGATAATTACCCGGTTCCTGCTATTGTGTTGGGTTACACTTACAGCATGATGCCCACCCCTACTGTTGTACAGGTACAGTATGCTTACTGTGCCACTGCTGCATGAGGCCCAGGGCGACATGCATCTTTCTATGTACTAAGAGGTACACATGGTGTGCAGCTGACATGTATTGTTATGTTGAACATTGGTGGTGGACAGCTGGACAGGGGCACCAAACAGGCCTTTGATGCACAGTGGTAGGCCATAGTTACAGTGGTGTTATATAGCATGGTGGCTGTGCCTGTTCATGGTCACAGTTGTCTGACTATGTACTGTTTAGGGTTCATGGTACTGTGCCATGTGTTCTGCTGCATGCTACTGATCAAATATCACCTTTATCCTCCTATATAAGCAACAGGGCCCAGCAAGGGCAACCTGAGGCTGGCCCAGAGGAGTAGGGTAGCCAAAACCAGTGCCAGAGAGAGGGGGAACCCGGCAGTGATGAGGTCTGGAGAGACCAAGAGGAGGCAGTACAGTCCTCAGACATGTGTCCACCTAAGTACCCTGCATTGTGTGTGTTGCATTCTATGTTGCATGCATACACTAAGCAACATGCTTCTGCTGTGGAACATGGATGTTCATGTGTGTTTTCACAGGCTGCATGCATGCCTGTAGGGGCAGCACCTATGCAGATGTGATTGAGAACAGGCATGTTACTCTGTCTGTGTACTGTGCCTTTGCATGCATTACATCATGCTGTTGCATGTCCCCTGTGCCACAGATCTAGTACACCGAAACATTAGCAGTACTGCCCACAGCCCCAAGTGGAATGCCTGTCATTGTTGGTCAAATCTGTTCTGCTACATGGTGGGCTTAGGTATGCATATCTGTCTGGCAGTTGTAGGCACGGGCTACTGTTGTACCTGTACACCCCTGTTAGTGCAGTGTGCAGCATACTGTGCCTGTGGCAATCTGCCCACCTTGGTGCCTTCTCCAGTGCCGTATGCACTGTCATGCCACTGCATCTCACCAGAACTGACCTTATGTAGAAGCATAGAAACATAGAAAGTGACTGCAGAAGGAGACTATATGGTCCATCTAGTCTGACCATGGGTCAACGGCAAAGGTAGTTTTTGATGGGCCTTAAATGTACCTTGCAATGTATTTGACATTGTAATGCATAGTCAGTAGTGTCTACCTAACATAGTGATGTCCAGAGTGTGATCAATCCATGGTACACGAGCTGTGACATATATACTGTACATTACAACACAACAGGTCACAGGGCCAATGACTTGCACAGGCTCTGTATAAGGGGAAACTCTGTACTTAGGGTGGGACAAGTATCTTCTGAAATGGAGGGTGCCTCCAAACAGCTCTTTATTTCACACAGGTGTTGTGGCGACTGTGGTACAGAGAGTAAGTTGCCCACCCCTGTACAACACTGCTTCATTTGCGTGTTACCCTGCCTGCTGCAAAGACTTCTGCAGGATGATCTCATCCATATCCAGGTGTGTGTGTGTGTGAGTGTGTGTGTACCTGGGCCCTGCCCCTGCTGCCGGCCAGGGTGCGCCATGAATGTCTGTTGCTTGCACAGCTGTCTTGGCCTGTATGCTGGATACCTGGTTTGCAGAGCACAGGGTGTGTGGGTATGACTCCTATCCCTTGGGCCCTTACACTGCCAATCACTGTCTGACTTGGCGTTACAGTTCCTTGTGCTGTGTTTCCACATCTGGCATACCTGTCTATGTCGTGTGTCCCTTTCACAGCTCAGTCATACTTCTATGGAGCATGACACACTCATTGTATATGCAGTCCTTTACTCTTTTGGTCCACACTGCTGTCCACACTGCTGTCTGAGTTATGCCACCCACATTCACTGTGGCTGTTGACTCCTTCCACCTATATGTGGCATGGTAGCCTATTTTTCAGTAGGTTGTACTTCTGTTATGCATATTATGCCACTCCTGTGTCCCTCATCCTGTGTGCACAGCTGACTGAGCTCAGTGCATTCATTTCCATATGTACCAGTGGTGCTATAGGACACTGGCAGGACAACATTCTACATGAGGGCAGGGATGATGTCCTCCATTGGCAGGTCAACCTGCTCTGGCTGCTGCTGAGGTGTATGGGAGAGTGCACCTGAGCAATCCAGGACCTTCCTGCAGCACTCCGTCACCAACTGCAGTAGCCTCCACCACCACCACTGCCTACAGACCATTAATGGACCTTTGACTTGGCAGGGCTCACAGGCAGGTGCCCCCCCCCTTTTTTTGTTTTGTGTTTGTTATATTTAATGGGCAGGCTGCTCTTTGTTTTACTTTTTGTTATATGTAACGGACAGGAGCCCTTTTTATATTCACTGTACGCACACACGCAGCAAACATTTTGCTATGAGAATGGGTTTGGAGAGGTGTGACACTGTTGATCTAATGCAGAGCACTCTGCAACAGACTTGTCAGTGTCACACCAGTCATCAGCCAGACTGATCATGACAGTGTTCTACTTTGTGTAGTTCAAAGGAGACAGCCAACCAAATCATAGGTCAGCTCTTTCCTTTGATCTAAATAACACCACCTAGCAAACACATCTGATCTGTCATAATCAGCCTGTTGTGGTTCCTTCCCAATCACAAAATCCCTGGTGCCAGACCCCACACCCTCAGTGCCACCAACCATAAAGAAAATCCTCCCTCAGTGTCTCCCGCTTCTTCCATGTTAGTATTCAGGCCTGGGGGTGCCAAATACCCTGTGCTGGATGCTACCCCCATCCTGCCATTTTGACTATTCCTCCCCACCAACATAATGCCCAGTTCAGCCACAGTTCCACCAAGCTGCTTCGACAACAAAGTTGTTGATCGACCTTACTATGACACCACTTTGCTGACTGTGATCACATCGCATGCAAAGTGCTGACAGACCCCCACAGTGACAGAGTCCTTAACTGTTTGTGGGGGCTTTGCCCCCTGCACTTCCAAGAATTAATGATTGCCAACTGGGGGGGGTGGATTACAGCAGAGAGTGGCTTACAGCAAAGTCGCTGTATCCATTCATCACTGCAACAACTCATTCAACACTGTGGATGTCGAACGGGTTGTTGTAGTAATGGATTCGCTATGTGGGGGCTCATTGTCATAACTGTGTACCTGTAGCCACAACCCCGCACCCCACCTATTTTCATTGTGTGACACTGAGAAACCCACCTATGCTGCCATCAAGCATAAAGAAAACCCTCCCTCAGTGTCTATTCTGGCATAGGGGTGTCCAGTCCCTGTGCTGGCTGCTATTCTCCGCCCTGGCCATTTTGATCATGCAACACTGGTGAGATCATCCCCAGTGCTGCCAAACATAACACTGACACTGGGGTGCCAAATCCCACATGTCAGTACCTGAATCTCTCATAGATTTTTTTAAACACCCTGTGAAAAGGAAAATCATCCATCGATGTCTATTGCTGCCACTGCCATTCCTGTCCCACCACCACCCCCAAGCCCTTACTTGCCTACCAGGGCTCCTACATCATAATCCTCTCTGGAACAGAGGCATGTCTTCAGTCTTCAACACTAGAATGTAAACTGAGGAAATCAGTTATGTGGTGCTATGTATTTCAAAGGGGTACTGAACTTAGCATGACTTGGTCATTTTTGAATATTTTTGGCCCAAATTTTCAACATGCTGTTTTTGGGACCCTGCTTCAAGAACAATGACAGAGAAATTTTGCAAATCTGTCTTAAAAGATGATTTTGCAGTCACTGCATAAAAATCACCTTTTGAGCAGCATTAGAAAATATTCTCCACCCTTGTTCACGAGGTAGGGTCATAAGATGGCTAAGTTGAAAATTTGAGGTAAAAATATTTAAAAACAATAAACTTGTGAACCTATACTGAAATTTATGAATGCAAGCTCGTAACTTTGAAAATTTGCAATATTTTGACCCCAAATTTTCACGAGGTAGGGTCATAAGATGGCTAAGTTGAAAAGTTGGGGTAAAAATATTTAAAAACAATAAACTTGTGAACCTGTACTGAAATTTATGAATGCAAGCTCGTAACTTTGAAAATATGCAATATTTTGACCCCAAATTTTCAACATAGCCATTTTTCACAGCACCTCATGAACGTGACAGCCGTCATCTTTCAAATCATGGCCAAAATGTGTTTTCGCACTGGTAAACACACCCCAGAAAGGGCAGACCCAAAAGGTGGAGGAGACAGGGAGCTCAGGTTCAAAAGGGCTAGGGCTAGATGGGGCTGGGAAAGGGGAAAGTTCTCTGGGGAATTCAAGCAAGGCATGGCTAGGGGCAAATCAAAGGGGAAAGAAAAAGCTTGCAGATGGTGGGGCAGAGGTGGGCAGCCTAGCAGTAAATGCATGCGGGGAGCGTGGAGCTAGGGGAGTGCATGGGGAAGACAGTACACCGGGAGATGAAACGGGCAAAGGGGATAGTGAGAATAGGGTGGGAAATGAAATGGAAGGGGTTAGGAGAAGGATAGAAGGGAAATGCAAACAGAAAGTGATGGAGAACAGGGTCCTACTTGTTCGGGACTCTATAATAAAAATGAATTGGATGGGTGGGCAGAGAGACAAGAGTAGCACAGTATGGGTTGAGTGTCTGCTAGGCATGACAGTGGCAGAGGTCATTCACAATATCCCCTCAAGGGGAAACAGAAGGATGAGAAAACGCACCTGATGTTCCACCTGGGAACAAATGACCTGGCAGGGAAAAAGCCTGTTGGAGGTGCAGACAAGATTTAGAGCACTTGCTAGATACTGCAGCAGCCTGGGGTTCAAATCAGTGGCTTTCTCTGAGGTGTTGTCAGTACCAAAGGCAAGTACTGATAGGAAACTGATGATTAAGGAGTTCAGTGAGTGGCTGGTGGGGTGGTGCAAGCAAATGGAGTATGGATTAGTAGGGAACTGGGGATCCACGTGGGGGAATGAGAGCCTATTTGCTCCAGACAGACTGCACCTAAATAGGGAGGGTGTGGCAGTACTTCAAAGCAAATTAGGAGAGTTCATAGAAGAAATCTACAATTTAATCTAGATTGGGGGGAAGGTGGGAAAAATCTGCACCACAAGGCAGGAGAAATGGGGAAGCTACCAGCCCCCCCCAGGATAGTGCTAAAATACTGGGCATGAGGGAGAACAGAGAAGGGGGGAATGGGGAGGGAACCTGGAGGAAGGGCTTAGCAGCCAATGCCAAGATGGTGGACTTGGAGACCATCATGGGGGACAAAGGACTAGATATAGTAGCTATAAGCGAGACCTGGTGGACAGAGCTGCACACCTGGGAAACGACTATCCCAGGTTACAGACTGTTCAGAAGGGATAGGGAGGGTAAGAAGGGGGGAGGACTTGCTTTATATATCAGGAAAGGCATAAGTGTAACTGAAGGACAAGAGGAGGATGGGGAGGCTGAGCTACTGTAGGTAACACTAGGCAGGAGGGTGGGAGAATCCTTGCGACTGGGGTGGTATACAGGCCACCTACGCAAGGGGAGGAGGGTGATCAACAGTTTATTCAGGCAGTCACAAGGCTGGCCCTAAAAGGAGAGCTACTGCTGGTAGGGGACCTAACCTCCCAGCTGTAGACTGGGAAATCCTGGATGCAGCATTGTCAAGGAGCAGGGAGATACTAGCTGTGCTTCGGAGGTATTCCTTCAACAGCTAGTCAGGGAGCTGACAAGGGGCAACAACCTGCTGGATGAACCTGATGGATGTGGTCCTGACAAATAGGGAGAGTGTGGAGGAGGTGCAGGTGGGAGAAGCCTTGGGCAACAGCGACCACAGCACAGTAATGTTCAGGGTCAGGGCAGGGAGGGGGATGAGTTAAACCAGTACTACAGTCATGGACTTCAGATGCTCAGACTGTGACAAGATGAGAAGGATAGTAAGGGAGACAATGGAGGGTACAGAGAATATAGGGCAGTGGAGGATTTATGGCAAGCTATCAAAGGACAGGTAATGAAAGCTGCATAAAAAATTTAGGAAGAGCAAAAGGGGGAGGAGACTGCTTTGGTTTACAAAGGTGGTTGCCGGGGCAGTCAGGGAAAGGAGGAGGGCTTTCAGAAAATTTAAGAGGACTCTCAGTGAGGAAGATAAGGAAGAGTATAGGGAAAAAAGGAGTATGGCAGGGAAGAGGATCAGAAGGGCAAAAGCAGATACTGAGGAGAAAATAGCAAAAAAAGGCCAAAAGGGGGGGATAAAACCTTTTTCAAATAGTGAGGGAGAAGAGAAGGGCAAGGCATGGGATTACTAGGCTGAGGGGGGAGGGAGAAATAAAATTGGAAAGGGACTGTGAAAAAGCAGTTATTAAAGAAGTACTTTAGCTTGGTATTCACGGAGTAGGAGAATGGTATGGGACCTGCGCTAGAGTTGAATGGGAAGGAAGACAAATGGGTGGATCTGAGCCCATTCACTGTGTATAGGGTTAGGGCAGAGCTAGATAGATTGAGGGTGGACAAGGCAATGGGCCCTGATGGGTTATACCCCAGGATGACCAGGGAATTAAAGGAGGAGTTGGCCACACCCTTGACAAGGCTCTACAACTTGTCTCTGGATACGGGGAGAGTGCTGGAGGACTGGAAGGGGCAGACATAGTGCCTTTACACAAGGGCGGTAGTGAGGAGGTGAAGGGGAACTACTGACCTGTCAGCCTCAGGTCAGTGGTGGGGAAGGTAATGGAGGCATTAATCAAGGAGAGGGTGGTGGATTATCTGGAGGAGAGTGTCTTGCAGGACATCAGACAGCATGGCTTCACGAAGGGGAAGTCTTGCCAAACAAACTTAATTCAGATCTTTGATTGGGTGACTCAGGTGATTGACTGGGGGAGGCGGTGGACGTGGCCTGCCTTGACTTCAGTAAGGCCTTTGACACCATCCCCTATAGGAAGCTGGTGAGCAAGATGGAAAGCCTGGAGTTGGGTGGGAAAATAAGAAGTTGGGTGGAGGCCTGGCTGTCAGGAAAAACTCAGAGGGTGATGCTAAATGGGGTGCACTCCGGGACAGCGAGGGTGAAGAGTGGAGTGCCACAGGGCTCAGTTTTGGGCCTGCTTCTCTTCAATATCAGCATGGAAGCTCCAAGGGAGGTCGACAGTGAAAATGCTGACCTCCCGCACAGCGACGGCACAATACTGACACAGGTATTGTGCTGCCCGACCTGCAAGTGTTTTCTGTGGGGGGCTGTGCCCCCCACATCCCCCGGACTTTAGGATTAACAACTCCAGGTCAGAGTTGGTCTGGGGAGGGGGCAGAACACTGGGGGAAAGTGAAACATGGAAAAGGTCCATTACAGCGACTGTTGCCATAATGGTCTTTTTTCGTGTTTTGCCATCGGGGTGTCGACCTGAAGGGGTGCACAGCTACATCAGTGATATTGCTGAGGGTTTGAGGGGGAGGGTGTGCCTATTTGCTGATGATACAAAAATATGCAATAAGGTGGACACCCCGAGGGGTGGAGGACATGAGGGAGGACTCAAAGACACTTGAAAAATGGTCTGGGATGTGGCAGCTGAACTTTAATGCCAAGAAATGCACTGTGATGCACTTGGGAGTAGGAACAGAAGAGAAGGGTGCGCCCTAGGTGAGGAGGAAATTAAAGTAACAGAACAGGAGAGGGATCTGGGGATCGTAGTGTCCTCAAACTTTAAGGTAGGAATCCAAAGTAGCAGGGCAGTGGAAAAGGCCAATGGAATGTTGGCATGCATTGGCAGGGGCACTACTAGCAGAAAGGGGGAGGTAATAATGCCCCTTTATAAAGCCATGGTGAGGCTGCACCTGGAGTATGGGGTTCAGTTCTGGAGGCCACATCTCTGCAACGATATAGATGCGTTGGAGAGGGTTCAGAGAAGGGCAACCAAGATGGTGCAGGGTATGCAGGGAAAGTCATATGAGCAGAGGTATAAGGAGCTGGATCTGTACATGCTGGAGACAAGGAGGGAAAGGGGAGAAATGAATGAAACTTTTAAATATGTAAAGGGGCTCAATAAAGTGGGAGAAGAGGGTTTACTGAAGAGGAAGTGGGGGTCAAAACTACAGGGCACAGCCTCAAACTGCAAGGAAAAAGATACAGGGGCTATGTGAGAGGGCGTTTCTTCAGAGAGAGAGAGTAGTGGAGCCCTGAAACAGACTACCAGACAGAGTGGTGGAGGCTAAATCGGTGGAAGAATTCAAGAGGGCATGGGACAAGCATATGGTGCTGAGTATCGGGGGGAAGGTGGTCTGGCAGGAGAGGGAGGTGTGGAGTGGGGGAGGGCAGACTAGATGGGCCGGTATGGTCCTTTTCTGCCATCAAGCTTCTATGATATGATTCTATCATATCACCTTCTAGGCAGGATTTGAAACTTTTCTCCACCCTTCTTCACAAGGTGTGGGCATAAGAAGGCTACGTTGAAAATTTGGGGTAAAAATATTAAAAACAAAGTTATGAGCCTATGTTGAAATATTTCAATGCACTCTCGTAATTGTGCTAATTTTTAGTATTTTGACCCAAACTTTTCAATGCAGCCATTTTTTTACACCACCTCAAGAATGTGACAGCTGTCATTTTTCAATCCTGGCAAAAATGTGTTTTCACAATTGTGGTGCAAAATCACCTTTCTGGCATGATTTGAACATTTTCTCCACCCTTGTTTATGAGGTGGGGGTCATCAGAAGGCTATGTGGGGTCATAAGAAGGCTATGTTGAACATTTGGGCTACAAATACTGTAGAATACAAAAGTACCATGCTACTTATATTTAGCAGTCTGAGCATTGTTAACTCATTAGCGTTACAAATTGTTCGCGTTACTAACACTCTTTAGCTGATGTAATAATTGCATCACGAGGTTTAACGAAATTAAAACAAATTGCAAGGTCTAGCAGGTTTACCGGATCACAGGAGTGCTTCAATTAGCACTGTAATTATCGCCTTTAGCAGCTCTTTTAATAGCCGGTTGTCTGTGAGCGAGCATACCTGCTTGCCTTTATTGTGTTGCAGTGTTGCTCATCCACCAAAAATGTCTCTGGTTCAGTGATTGCAGAGGAAGGGAGTTAAAAGAAACATGTCGATCACGGAGGATATCACACCAGCTGTTCTTTCTGTGTGCGCCGGAGTTAACATCAGAACTGCGGACAGTGTGGTCAGTGAGCTGCAGAGAGCTCCTCCCCCCCTACTAAACGATGGAGAACAGATTACTCACACTACAGCCCTGCAATTCGATTTGAGTTGGAGAAGTACCAGTGGTGTAATGAATGCTGTCTGCTTTTTTAAATCGAAATATGGACAAAGCATTAATGAAAGTACAATACGGAACTTCAAAAAAGACTACATTGATAAAATAAAAGATGTGAGTGACCCGTCTTTGATTGTGCCTTCATTGCCCACCAAACCCCATGGCTGACCAACCCTCTTGTTGGAAGATGTAGAGACTGACATGAAAAAAATTATCCGTAGTTTTTGAAATGAGGGTGCTGTTATAAATGCAAGGGTAGTTGCTGCTGTAGCGATTGGGGTTGTAAAAGTAAAAGATCATAAAATGCTGACTGAATTCGGAGGGCCGATAGCAATCACTAGGCACTGGGCCTGGAAATTTCTTAACAGAATGGGATGTGTGAAGTGAAAAGGCACTAAGGCAGGTCACAAGACCCTGAGTGATTTTGGCGAGCTGAAAACAAACTTTCTCGCCCACATCAGCAAGGCAGCAGAACAGGAGCTAGTGCCACCAGACCTTGTAATTAACATAGACGAGACTGGAGTGCACCTAGTTCCCTGCAACCAGTGGACCATGGCAGAGTGTGGAGCAAGGCAGGTCAATGTAACCAGTTTGGGCGATAAGAGACAAATTTCACTGGTGATGGGGTGCACTCTTGGCAGCGTCTTTCTACCACCTCAGGTAATTTACCAGGGAAAGACCAAAGGGTGTCTGTCTAATTATAACTTCCCACTTGAATGGAGTATAGCGTTCACAGAAAATTATTGGGCAAACTCAGAATCCACTCTTTTGTACATGGAAAACATTTTGACACCACACATCAGAAATGTTTGCAAGAAAAACGGACTTCCCAAAGAACAGCGTTCCATTCTAATTATGGATTTGTATCGTGCCCATACCACAAAAGAGGTTCTTGAAAAGCTAGAATGCAAGCAAATAATATCAATATTTGTCCCCGCATCTTGCACCGACCTCTTGCAGCCACTAGATGTTGCCATAAACAAACTCTTTAAGTATTACCTAAAGGAGGCTTTCACAGAATGGTACGCGGCGCTTATAACTGAACAACTGAATGCTGGTTCACAGTCTGAGGACATTACAGTTAATTTAAAAATGTCATTAATTAAATCTAAACATGCTGAATGACTTGTTTATGCCTTTAACTGCCTAAAAGACAGAAGTGAGGACTGTATCCGTGGATTTCTGCAAGCGGGCATTGTTGAGGCTCACAACACATGCCTGAATGTGGTAAGCAAACAACATTTTCATTCAGTATTATTACTGTACCAGTTGTTGAAGTTATAGTCCTGATGTTAGTTTTTTTTTTGCAGGTTATCTGCAGTGAATGTGAGACTGAGACTGTGTGACACTGAAATGGAATGACGCCCCCCCCATCCATCGCAGATGTCTCCACAAAATACGTTTCTCAAAAGAGGACTCCCTTATTTTTCACTAATTTTGGCATTCTTTTTTTAGTTTGCGTCTAATACAGATGGCTTTAAATTTATTTTGCTATTGTTTTAATTTAGTGCTTCAATACACAACACGAATATAGTGACATTTTTTTACAAGCTAATATTTTGTGTTCTACAGTATTAAACAACAAAATTATGAGTGTATGTTGACAGTCATTTTTTTCCACTTCTATTTTAGATACATGTTTCTGGCAGGGATGCTGCCTGATTCATTACCTCCATGTCTGGCACTGGCATCCCCCAGCAGTCGCCCAGAACCTGAAGCCCGCAGCATGCCCCCGTAGCAGGGTCCCCAAAGTGGAAACCGAAATGTACCGTGATCAGTCCTGGGCTGGCTATGGCATCTTTTGGTGCAGGGTCAGAGGACTTCATTCTGCCCAGAGGACAGGGTTTTCCCTTGTTGCTACCCCCAAGGTGTGGACATGCAATGACATCAGTGCATGGGCATAAGCACTTCCGTGCATGCCCTGCAGATGTCCGCCACTGCCTTACCACTTCATTGTGGTCCTGGCTCAGTGTACTCTGTCTCCACCGGGTGTCACTCAAATGCTGGGCACCACCAACCCTCTCCCTGGACATGGAGAGCTGTCCCTAGGATGCTCATCCAACCTCCCACTGGCTGGCCCTCTGACACACTGGGCTCATTCAATGACTCGGGTCGCCAGCATCGTAAGCAGTAGCTGAACCACTGCCGATGGGACAGTTAAACAGTCATTTTTTCTCAGCACATTATGAATGTGACAACTGGTAATTTCTCAAATCCTGGCCATAATTTTCACACATGTAGTACTAAATCACCTTTTCGGCACAATTTGAACATTTTCTCCACCCTTGTTCATAAGTTGGGGTCATAAGAAGGCTATATTGAAAACGTGCAGTAAAAATATTAAACAACAACATTAGGAAGGAAGGGGGGGCAACTAGAGGGCATGGGTGGAAGCTGGAAGGGGGAGATTCAGGGGAGAAAGGAGGAGGTACTTCTTCACTGAGAGGGTGGTGGAACCATGGAATGCGCTGCCCAGGGGGCTGGTGGAGGCAGAAACTGTGGAGGGGTTCAGGAGGGGGTGGGACAGATACAGGGGAAGGGTTCTTGAAGCAAAATCCAGTGCAGCAAGGATATCCGGCACTGGGAAGGCAGAAGCCAGAGAGGGAGACGGGGGCAGCAAGGTCAGCTCCCAGGGTGGGGGCCCCAGCCAAAAGCGGGCGACACGAAAGACCGTTAGGCCTATTCTGCTGGCATTTTAGTATGTTAGTATGTTATGAGTGTACATTGACATTTTTCAACAAGCATACTTCTAACTGTGGCGATTTTCAGTATTTTGACCCCAGATTTTTAACATACTCATATTTTCACAGCACCACATGAATGTGACAGCCATCATTTCTCAAACCCTACCCAAAATGTGTTTTCACACTTGTAGTACAAAATGACATTTCAGCCACTGTTTTATAAATGACACCTGTCATGCTCAGAAGGAGTGGTCATAATGGGCCCTATGCACTAAAGGGGCAGAAAGTAGATGCAATAGGCACATACCCCACCCTTGCAGCTCCACACCTGGAGACATGTGCACACTGGCCGGTATTCACTGTTGCCAGCCACCTGTCGACGACCCTGACTCCCCACGATGTGCAGCCCCGCACTGCTGGAGAGGGCTGCATGGAGACAGAGTGTGGGATGCAGATGGACATCCAATAGAATGCCTGACCTGGGTCCCAGAGTGGATCCCTTATGTGTGAATGTGGGTGGATATGGGATGGCACGGAACCCTGTGGACTTAAATGGACACTATCAGCTCCCGGCAGGGCTGGCCATAGGGGACATGGTGCCCATAGGCACAGATGAGAACAGTGCTGCCCTCACAACAACAGCAGCCAGTAACCTGTTCCAGTTTGCCTCCCAACCAAGTGATCTGGTCAGTCTGGCACAGGTACGCATATGTCCACTGTACAGGTAGAGTGGGTGTACCACTCGAGGAACAGCAGAGTGCTGACTGTTACCAGTACACAACAGGGGAGGACACAAGTAGCAGGATGGGTTCCATCAGTGTCTTGTATGAGGTGTCTCAACTGTATGGCCACTGTACATTGCACAATGTACAGGTGGCATAACCACCCCCGGGGCTGGTCCCATACACTACTATGCCCAGTGCTCACAGTCCTGTCCCCAGGAATAGTCCTGCAAACAACCCCTCCATGGTGCATGGAAGCATTGTCATGTGCAGGTATGCAGGTGTAGTGGCAGTGCCCATGTCTCACTACACTACATCAGGGAGAGAAGGAAGACTAAGGGAGGGATAGTGAGGCTTAATAAAGGGGGGCAGAGGGTGATGGTGAAAAGGCAAAGATACTAAACAAATATTTTTGCTCAGTATTTACAAATGAAGGGGGAGGTACCTAAAACAAACAATAGAAACACTCTGGATACAGAAGTTGATACCAGCCCATTCACAGAAGAAAGGGTTCTGAAAGAACTCTTAAAACTGAAGATGGACAAAGCGATGGGGCCTGATGGGATTCATCCCAGAATTCCAAAAGAACTAAGGGCAGAACTAGTGATACCACTGACCACACTCTTTAACAAATCATGGGAGGATGGAGTGGTACCTGAGGACTGGAGGAGGGCAGATGTGATTCCCCTTCACAAAAGTGGGAGCAGGGCAGAAGCAGGAAACTACAGACCTGTTAGTTTAACCTCAGTGATAGGGAAAATGATGGAATCACTTCTAAAGGAAAGAATTGTCGAGTACCTAGAGGCCAGAGGGGCATAGGACCCAAGGCAGCATGGATTCACAGCGGGAAGGTCATACCAGACAAATCTAATAGATTTCTTTGACTGGGTGACCAAAGTAGTAGATCAGGGAGGGGCTGTGGACATGGCCTACCTAGACTTTAGCAAGGCATTTGACTCAGATCACACAAAAGATTAATATACAAGTTAACCAGCCTGGAAGTGGGTCCCAAAATGATAGCCTGGGTAAAGAATTGGCTGGAGAATAGGACACAGAGAGTAATAGTAAATGGAGTCCACTCTGAAGAAAGGGGGGTTACTAGTGGGGTACCGCAGGGTTCAGTATTAGGAACGGTTCTCTTCAATGTCTTTATAAGCGACATTGCAGAGGGACTGGAAGGGAAAGTATGTCTCTTTGCAGATGACACAAAGATCTGCAACAGAGTTGATGCACAAGGTGGGCTGGAAAGGATGAGAAGGGACTTGGCAAGGTAAGAGGAATGGTCAAATGTATGGCAGCTTAGATTCAATGCTAAGAAGTGCAAGGTAATGCACCTGGAAAACAAAAACCCAGGGGAAGAGTACACAATGGGGGGTGAGATACTAACAACAATAAAAATGGAAAGGGACCTGGGGATAGTCATATCAGATGACTTAAAGGTGGGCAAGCGATGTGAGAGGGCAGTAAGGAGGGCTGGAGGATACTGGGATGCATAGGGAGAGGCATCACCAGTAGAAAACAGGAAGTTGTTATCCCTCTTTACAGACAGCTGGTGAGACCCCATCTGGAGTACTGTGTGCAGTTCTGGAGACCCAATCTCCGCAAAGACATAGACAAGATGAAAGCTGTCCAGAGAGGGCAACTAAAATGGTGCAGGGTCTGCACCAGAGACATATGAAGAGAGACTAAAGGAGCTTAATATATATAGCCTCGAGGAAAGGAGGGAGAGAGGGGACATGATAGAAACTTCCAAGTACCTCAAGGGAATCAAGAAAGTCCAAGAGGGTAGCATCATTCAAAATAAGAGGTGTGCAAGAACAAGGGGGCACAATTTGAAGATAGAGGGAGAGCGGCTCAGAGGTAATGTAAGGAAGTATTTTTTCACAGAGAGGGTTGTGGATGCATGGAATGGCCTTCCGGAGGAGGGTGTGGAGTCAAAAACAGTGGTTGAATTCAAGCATGCATGGGACAGTCATAAGGCAATTCTAGGGGGTGGGGATAGAAAGAAGTAGGCTGCTGGTTAACTAGGATCTGCAGCTCATCCATTAGGTAGGGAAATGGGCAGACTGGGTGGGCCAAGCTGTCCTTATCTGCCATCAGATTCTATGTTTCTATGTTTACACAGCTCTTTGCACTACCATTCACACTCCCCTGCCCACCCTTCCTGCCACGTCCCAGATCCTATCACTGAGGGTTGCCTATGTGCCACATATACACAGCGCATAGGCTTCATGAATAGGATATAGGATTCCTTGTGTGTATGTGGGTGGCCACAAAATACTGTCACGACAAGGTTCCCCTTGCCGGAACTCCCACATCCCAGAATGTGGCACTTCACACCTTTGTGAATCATGTGGAGTGCTGGCATGCATCTGACACTCCCTCCAGATCACTCATGGCATGTTGCTTTCTGTGAAGCCAAGGGATCTGATGTACAGTACAACTAGCAGGCACATATTTTGTGAATGCCACTAGGGATCCACAGGACCCCTGCTGCGCGGCATTCACGTGTATGGTTGCCTATACGCCTCCCATATGTGACACATAGGTTTAGTGCATAGAACCAATAAGGGTATACTGAAAATTTGGGATAAAAATGTGAAAAAAACAACTAACTTATGAGGAAACATTGAATTGTTTCAACATTTACTCATACCTTTATTTTTGCAGCTTTTGGACCCTGATGTTCACCATATGGTATGTGTTACCCCACCTCCTGAACATGGCAGGTGTCATTTTTCAAATCTTCTCTGAAACTTGTTTCCATAATTGCACAGCTAAATCACCTTTTGGATGGGATTTTAAAAACTCCAGCTGTCTTATCATAATATCAGGGGCCAGATATTCAAAGCTTTGCGCCCTGCGCAAATCTGTAGTGCTGGAATAGTGCCGAATTTGCACCTGACTGCAATATTCAAAAGCTCTTTCAGCACCAGTGCTGTGAGATAGCGCTGATGCTAAAAATGAATGTATGCAGGAGAGGGAGTAAGGGGAGTGGCTATGAATGCCGGCACCCCGGCATATTCAAAACATTAGCGCCGCGCTACAGGTTTTCACACCACCTATAGTACAGCACTAATTACCACCTGCAAAAAGCATGCTGAAAAACCCCGGTGTTACTTGAAGAAATTTGAAGTGTAACTTTGAATTACCTCAAGGAATATCCCTGGTAGTCTAGTAGTCCCCCCAACCCCTATCAGGATCCCTACCCCAAGGGTATAAATAGATATTATTTCCCTGGTAGTCTAGTGGTCCTCCCACCTCCCCCCATCATGAACCTCTACACCAGTATGATAATACAATGATAATCCAGTGGCCCCTCCTTCCCCCCCACCCAGCATTGCTGACCCTCCCGGTTCCCTCAACCATCCCTGAATGGAGCAGGCAACTGGCTCAAGCTCACCGCTCACCTTTGTGGCCAGCCGCCGACTGTGTGCTGAATGAGTGCATACCCAGTGAGTAAATGAATGAGTGCTCATTCATTATTCACTAGGTACGTGCTCATTCAGCACTCAGCTGGTGGCTGGCCGTGGAGGTGAGCAGTGGGTTGAGTCAATCATTGCCCTGCCTAGGGATGGTTGGGGGAGTGGGTGGGCTCAGCACTGCTGGATGGGTGGGCAGGGGAGCCACTGGACTACCAGGGAATAGTTGTTTGTATATCATACTGGTGTCAGGGATTGTGAGGGGGGGGGTGGAGGGGCCACAAGACTACCAGGGAAAGAACAATATTTTTTGGAACATACGGGGGTCGGGGATCGTGATGGGTGGGGTGGAGACCACTAGACTACCAGGGAAATAATATATCTTCCTTCTCCCAATTCTAGCCAAAGTCCAGGAACAACTTGTTCTCTCCCAACTATTTGCCTTCCTCAACTCCTTTTCCTTTCTCTCACCCTATCAGGCCGGCTTCTAGAAATCGCACTCCACAATCACCTCCTTACTAAGGTTAAGAAACAACATCCTCACTGGCATGGATAATGGGCACGTCACCTCAGCCATCTTCATTGACCTAGCTAAGGCCGTCAACATGGTCTCCCATTCACTCCTGTTATCTAAACTTACCAGGGAGGCCACCAGTTGGTTCCACTCTTACCTAGAAGGGAGGCAACAAGCAGTTAGAATTGGCTCACACACCTCTGCCCCACCACCTGTCACAATAGGTGTGTCACAAGGCTTGGTCCTTGGCCTGATACTCTTCTCTATCTTTCTAAATGACCTGCCCTCCATGTGCCCTCTTTCGTCCATTCACATGTATGCTGATGACACCATACTATATGCTACAGGTCCCTCCCCCACTGTAGTGTCATCTAGACTCCAGGAGGATTTTAATGCAATCCAACTCTGGTTCCACTCTAACCAACTATTTCTCAACCCAAAGAAAACTGTCTCACTTACCTTCGGGACCAGGCAAAGGCTCTCCCGTGTCCACACATCCCCTTCCTTCCTCACCTTAGATGGAACCCTCTTGGAGACCTGCACCTCATTCAGATACATCGGGGTCTGGCTCAACCAGCACCTAGACTTCTCAGCCCACATTGACGCTATCCACAAAAAAACTTCACCCGAAACTGGGAGCCCTTTACCGGAATAGATTTTGCATTCCCCTGCCAACCCGAAAAGAAATTGTTCAGAAAATGATACTCCCACTTTTTGATTATGGGGACATAGTTTATAGCTCGGCCCCCAAGTCCTCCCTTGCCAGGCTAGACCCTCTCTTCCATTCCTTCTGCCATTTTGCCCTGGACCACCCACCCACAACTCACCACTGTGATCTCTATAGATCCTTAGACCTACCTTCCTTATAGGACTGGAGAATGGCACATTGCGCTAGGATAACAGCAAAATACTGGTCCCAGTCCCTCTCCCCATATCTTGCTAATACCCTAGCTGCCCAAACCCCTTCATTCTACTCCCTCCATAAGTTCAACTCTAGGCTCCTCTCCCTCCCACGTATGTCGTCCACCAACGGTCAGTGTGCATTCAAGTACCGAATGCCTTACTTTTGGAACGACCTCCCAGCTGAAATCAGACACTCCTCCTCCTCTCTGCAGCTCAACTTCCTCCTCAAACAGCATTTCACCACCGCCTGCACATGCAGCTAGCCCCATAAGGTATCCGACTGCGTGAATGCCCAACTGCTTGTGTGTATATCAGTTACAACATGTTAACAATGCTCTATTACTGCTGCACTTAAGCCTCAGTGTGTGCTCTAGCTGCACAATTTATCTTCCCCTGCCAAGAGGCAGGCTTATCTTATGTAATGTGATTCTCTCAACCTTGCATTTGTGTTGCGGCTTGTAATGTATGTTGCTTTGTATACTGTCTATCCTAAATCCCCCTTCCCCAGGACACATCTGGAATCGAGTGTTACACCGCTCAGTATGCATTCCTGCTAAAACTCTTAAATAAATAAATATATTTACACCCTACAGGGGTCGAGGATTGTGATGGGGTGGGGGGACCAATAGACTACCGGGGGAAAAAATATTTTTTGGAACATACGGGGGTCAGGGATCATGATTGGGAGTGGGGGGACCACTAGACTATCAGGGTAATTATTAGAACTCTTGTACTATGGGGATCTGATTTGTGAGGCTGTGTCCCACCATCTGGCACATACGTCTGAACTGTCCCTGGATTTAAAGGATTTCCCTGTGTTTGCCTCAGATGTTCATCTTGTCCCTCATGTACTATGTGGTTTTGTGACTGAACAGTGGGGACTGTATGCTCCAAATACTGTCACACGTTAAAGTTACAGGCCTGTTGTTCCTCTGACACTGCATATTACACTAATCCCTTCATTCTATCAGGTGTCTGGGTGGATATTAGCAATGCATAGGATGTGTCCCTGAGTTTGGTCCATTTTCCCTGATTTTTTAAACCTCGTCCTTGATTTCTGAGGCAAGGGGTTGAGAATTATATTCTTGGGAGTGGTGTCCCTCACTGTCCCTCAGTCAGCATGTCTGTGTACCTTTTACAGTGCTGCATGGCCAAGTGGTATGCACTGAATGTGCCTGCAAACATACATTTCCTGCAGCACCCAGCCTGTACTTCTATTCCAACCAACAGTGGGTTGCTGTGTGCACACCCTAGTCTGCAGCTTCAAGCCTGTACTTCCATTCTGACCAGCAGGGGGTTGCTGTGAGCTCCATGCAATAGCACCGGGCAAACTACATGGGAATGTATACTAAGCAGCCAATAATGAGATACAGATGTGACTGCTTGCCCACGGATTACATAAATAGGCTCATTTGCATAGGAGCTTTGAATATAGCAAACTTTTGCCCCAGACTAACGTGTTTGCACCGGGCTAAAGTATCATCACTGTGCAGTCGGGTTAGCCCTGGACAAACCTCTCTTCAGCATAGCATAGTTCTGCAGTGTGTGGCCTGCATTGCTTTTTGCAGTTGTTGTACAGCACTTCATTGTTATCACTCACATTGTCCACCAACTTCAACTCTGCCTTGCTACACCTCTGTGTCCACCAAGCTGCTATTGCATTTTAGACTTCCCCGTTGCTATATTTAGAGCTGTTTTATTTCCCAGGCTATTCTAGCACTGCAATCCAGCCCTGTTTGCCCTGCTTCCTTTGCACGTTATATTCAGCAGGTTTAGCCCCAGGCTATTCCTTTGGATATAGCTTGCTATTGGTTCAGAGCTAATTTAGCACACTGTGCAGTGCTAATTTAGCCCCGGGGCTAAGTTTTGAATATCTGGTCCCTGGTCATAAAAAGACTCTTCGACATTTTGGATCAAAATGTGGGAGTTCACTTAAAAGTAGATAGTGCCTCTCAGCTGCCCTACCCAGGGTAATTACAATCTAACAATGTGTTAAAGCAGGACACCACTGAAAATGAGACATTACATCTCATTTGCTCTGCCCTGGGTAAATATACAGTAAAACTACTTACAAGCTAGACATGGTACAACTTTTAAAGCCTGAATGTTGTTTTAGGGCATTTTACTGTGCTGTGACCCCGGGTAGCACTTCCAGGTTGGCAGACGAGGCAAGCCGAGCCTCTGGACTCATTTGCTGGTGTCAGAGGTGTTTCCTGCATCACACAAGCCTTCTTATACTGGGTCTTATACTGGGTGATAGAATGGAAGAAGGCACCATGGCCCATAATACCATTCCCCGCAAAGAGGGTACAGTTTAATTCCTGAAGCATATTAGCTTATTTATTTCTCTTTTAAATTGTTCCAAGTTTTTACTATTTATAATATAATCTGGCAGTGCATTCCACACTCTAGCTGTTCTCTGTACAAAAGAATAATATCTATAATTCCTTTTAACCATCTCTATTTTTTATTTGACGCTTGTGATTTCTTAAACCTTCTGGTTTATCCACTATTTATATCCCGAAACCTTCCATTAATTCTGGGTCCGTCATGATCTTAAATAGTTGCAATAAGTTCCCTTCTTTTTCTTCTGTCTTCCAATGTAAACATCTTTAACCTATCCAGTCTTTCCTCATATCCTCTACCTTTTTCTGTTGATATCATCCTAGTATGTGTTCTTTGGACTTTTTCCAGTCTATGTTTTTCACCTTTCATATATGGGCTCCATACTGGTGATCCATAATCTAAATAAGGCGTTACATATGCCCTGTACAACGGTACAAGACATTGTTTAGTGTAATAAACCATTTAAAACTGTGTATATCTGCTTGTTGTAGACCTTGACTGAATTGTAGCACTGAGCCCTGCTAGTTGAGGAAGCAGGAAGAGGGGGCTGTAGTTTTTTGGTATATTCCACAAACTACAGCTCATTCACTTCTTTGAGTTTTTATTTTTGGGACTTGTGCCCGGTATTTTATAGTTATTGCCACGCATGAGTTGTACTTAAATTGACTTTTAAAGCCTGAATATTGTTTTAGGGCATTTTACTGTGCTGTGACCCCAGGTAGCACTTCCGGGTCGGCAGATGCTACTTTTACTCGGCCTGCGGCAAACAGGGTGAGCCCAGGTGGGGCGAGTGCACGTCGACACTTGTGAAGACGTGTGCAAAGACACACAGATCTGCACGTGTTGTGCGTGCTTGGCAGTGTTTGGAGAAACAGTAATGTACCTCATAGTTCCACTTGTCACAGATATCCTTGGGGGTAAGTGGAAGCCTATATTGCACTACGGGCCTATACAAGTATAATCTAGTATAACATAGCTGGCAATAGAAAACTAAAAATGAATGAACAAATGACAACATCAAAAGGCAGGGTTAGGAATTAAATGTGTCAGCTGTTTAATGTACTGCCTGATTTCTATTGGTCCAATAAATAATGCGTTCAAATGTTTCAAATGTATGCAAAATGAGGATCTGGTACTGGAAACTAGTCTATTAAGTACGAGACTGAGTGCCTTGGAACAGAGTCATACTGAGACGTCTAAATGTATCGCTCAAGCTGCATCACTTGATAACAAGAAGAAAACTATAACTGAAGATGAGAGTACCCAAACACAATTAAATAATGATCCCCTGTTATCCATATTCTGTCAAAATAGCACTATCCCTTCAGGGACTCCTAATAAAAAAAGGGCAAGGGAGGGAGGAAGGAACCCATTTAGACTCAGAAAACAATTGGTATAATGTTCAAAGCACAAAAACTATAAAAAAGGGAAAGAAAGCTGCACATTTTCAAATACCAGCCCAAAATAGCTTTGACCCACTTGTGGATTTATCTGAAGTACAGGTACCCCCACCCTCAGCCAACCCTGTACATAATACTCCAATTAGCACTAGTCCCAAAGCACCTGAATCTAAACAGAATCCAACATGGTTACAAAGCACCGAAGGTGGTATTGGAAACCTTATGGATATTGATAGTGATTCAATGGTTAAACAACTTGACCAGCATGTATGCGAACCTAATAAAACAAATAGTACAATGTCTTGTTTCAGAGGGGCTAGAACAAAAGATATAACAAGAATGTTCAGGCAAATTCTGAAGGATAGTGGCAATAAACCCCTAGTTATTTTACATGCAGAAGTAAACAACATCATGCACCTAAATGTCCAGAGCATTAAAGAGGAATTTGTGGGACTAACAAACATTCTCTCTGAATTAGGGTGTGAAATAGCCCTTTCTGAAATACTACCTGTACCTAAAGCAGACTTACAAACTGAATAAAAAATTAAGCATGTTAATAACTGGTTAAGGTCATGGTGCCTCAAACAAACTATAGGTTGTATCACCCACTGGGAAGAGTTTTATGGAAAAAGAGATCTCACTTGCTGAGATGGCCTCCACCCAAATAGGAATGGTTCCTTGTCATTGGGACAACACATCAATGCATACATAGACCATAATTTAAACTAAGGTGGGGGAGAGGTGGATTTCAATTATCATCAGATTACAACTGATCATAGCCCATTAACCATCAGTGATGAAAATAACCGTATAACCAATGGAGATTTTAGGGTCTCCAACATTAATGAAGTGACACCCACTAGAGATGTGTCACACAGTAATTGTAGGGAAATCAAGATCCTGCTTGTCACTGCAAGAAGTCTAAAATACAAAACTGATAAATTCAAAATATATTTTAAACAAAGATAGCATTGATATTTGTGGTGTTACAGAGACTTGGTTCTCAGATTCAGATTGGGGGATCGATATACCTGGTTACACTACTATATTAAAAAACTGGACTATGACCAGAGGAGGTGGGGTTGCCCTTTATATAAAGGATAATCTAAATAGCTATGAAGTAATTGAAAATGCAAATCTGGCCTCTGATACCGAGATAATTCAGGAAAAAATTAGAATTGACACTAGAGGGGGGTGTGGCCAGCTGCTGAACCAAATGGACGTCTAAACGTCTAGCTCCGTAAAAAAAACCCTCAAAATCCTGCTTTTAAGGACTCGTTCCTGCTCAATGGCCCAAAGCTAAACTAACAAACTGATGGTGGTCATCCTGATGCCTATTTTTCGATTGATAACTGGATTCCTGTCTGATTGCAACCTAATATCGGATATCCCGCTTCGTTTGCGGCCTGTCAGCTCATCAGAATGGAGCCGGTCCTACGCAGACAACTCCGGAGGGCAACCTAGCTGAAATACAACAGATGTTTGCTGAAATTTTACACTGTATGGACAGATTAGATGTGGCTACAAAGAAAAACACGGAGGACATTGTTGATTTATCACAGCATGCCTGCATATCTGAGCATAAACTGGCAGAGGCTGAGGATGGCTGGTGCAAGGCTGAGGCTAAATTATATGACCAAGAATGGCTTATACATCTTCTATGGACCTGTGTTGAAGACCTCAAAACATGCAGCCGACGGAATAACCTCAGGTTTGTGGGTTTTCTGGAGGGCTGTGAGGACAATGATGTTATATGATTCCTGCAAAAAGAGCTTCTCCCCTTGCTTGATGGGCGATGTGAAACCCCTTGGGAGATAGATAGAGCGCATAAAACCCTTGCTCCTTGCCCTGCCCCGGGTGGACCCCCCCGCACCATCCTAGCCCAATTTCTCCGGTTCCAGGACCGCAAACTGATCACTCACTTGGCTCAGCAAAAGAAAGAATTACTCTGGAAGGGCAACAAGATCCAAATTTTTGCTGACTATTCACAAGAAGTTTCGAACAAGCTAAAGGCCTTTACAGTGGCACGTAGGGCGTGTGCGGAGCTGGGACTCGAGTATGCTCTCAGATACCCTGCGTCTTTGCAAATTGTGGTGAATGGGACGCCACTGCTCTTCGACAACCCGGCATCTGCGGAGGATTTTATCTCATCCCAATCTCCTAAATTAAACTGGGGCAAGTTACGAGACAATCGCAGCTATGGGACATTGCCTGTACACCCTGTCTCAATAGACACTGCAAAAAACAGGACATCTGGAATGTTATCAGCATCTCCCCCTCAGCCAGTTAAATATTCTGAGACTCCTACCTGGGCTTCTTCCTCAAAATCTCCAGGCAGCAAGAAAAAAAATATGAGAAGGGCTAGGTTTGAGGGGAGGCATGTAGACAAAACTCCAAGGCTCCACTCTAGAAGTAGAAGCCGCAGCTGTAGTCCCGAACTCAATGGCTCTCAAGACCTGCTGATCCCAGATATGAGTAATAACCAGTTCAAGGCACTGATGGATCTCCCCACTGAAGATATACCTCGCGATGTGCCTCTTCCTCCTAGACACTCCCGCTCAGAGGGTTTGAAGTCTTCTACAGTAAAACATCTTCTTTGGGCTGAGAAACCAGTGGGCACCCCACTGGAAGACTATTCGACTTCGACAGTTGTGCCAGACATTGTAAACTCCTCCAGCGATATGGATATCTCTACTCCAGTGGTTGAATCTGCAGGCTGACTGTGGCTGATAATCCCCCTTTTTTACAGTACCACATGTGGCTGTGGATAAGGCAGGCCTCTCCTCTGATCGGGAAGCTGTCTTTTTTTCAGGGGCCCTAGTGGTAAAGAAGACCCCCTTCCCCGCGGAAGGCTGTGTTAGGCCCTTGAGTCACCTATTGTTATATACCCGGGTCATTATCCCTTTTTTTTTCTAGTGTTCCTCTTTACTATATGTATCTCCTGCTGTCTCAGTATACACCAGTACTATATCTGTTAGCCCTCTAAATATGCTGACTGATGGCACAGGGGGAGGCATATTCATTTATATTTTTTCTGTTTTTTTCTCCTTCTGTTTCACTTAGGACCCAATTATACTCATTCTCGACGACACTGCTGGGGAATGTAGAAGGAATTTGAAGGGCTTCTAATACCTCCGCCCATCTGCCGCTGGGATGATGATACAGGCCGTTGTTGCATGAACGTTTTCGTTTCTCCTTCCTTTTTATATAGGGGTTATAAGGAAAACCACTTTGTTTTTATTTGATATGAGTATATGGGGCTGCGTACCTCCCAGCGACCTCTACTGGTGTCTGGGCCTATGTTTAGCCGACACATACAGTGGAAGCTGGTCATGTGTGGGTCTGTGGGGTAGTGATCAGGGGGGGCGAAGAAATGGATATGGTTAACAACAAAGGTCTGAATACCCTCCTGTCACTGGGTGATGTAAATATTAGTTCCTTTTTGTTTCAGGTTAAAAAGTTTGTAATCTGTTACAGTGTTAACTCTTTATGTGGCAATCTTACTCAAGGGGTGTGGATATACTCCTCAATATTAGAAGGGGGGGTAAGGGAAGTAATGGTGCTAAACTCAGACCTTGTATATATTGTTTCTGATTATACATTCCTGCTACTTTATTGTTTTTATGATTGGTCCAAATGGAGATTAAGCTGATTTCATGGAATGTGAGGGGTTAAATTCCCTATTAAGCAAAAAAAGTCTTACTGCACTTAAAAAACTAGGCCTAATTGCGCCTTCTTGCAGTAGGCGAAACTCTCCTCCCGGAGAAGCCATGAAGCTTAAACATGGTTGCGTGGAGTAAGAACTCCACAGCGTGGCACCCTCCCATAAGAGGGGGTCTCCATACTTTTTCACAAAAATCTGGGGTGGAAAGTGAAGGATTATATAAGAGATCATGACGGGAGATTGATCATAGTAGAAGTTGAAACACCTGAAGGCTCCATGGTCCTGGCTAATTTATATGCTCCCAACCAGGACTGTCCTCAATTTATTCATACAATTAATCAGGCCTTGCTGGATTTTAATAAAAACGGAGCCCCAATACTTCTAGGAGGGGATTTTAATCTAACATTAGATCACTCAATAGATAGAAGCAATAAATCCCCTGAACCCCATAGACAGGCTAGGAATGCAGTAGGCAAACTAATGTCTGAACTTGGGTTACTGGATGTTTGGGGGGCATTACACCCAGGAATGTATGATTATACATGTTTTTCCTTGACACATGGAACTTCCAGCAGGATAGATCTCTGGCTAATATTTTCTGGGTCTTATGGAACGGTGCTTAGCGCCCTGATGCATCCAATTTTTGTTTCCGATCATGTCCCTCTGGAATTAGTCATTAAAAGGGGACAGGACTCGTATCGGTCCCCTGCACGGCGTTTAGACCCTCTACTGCTAGAGGACGCAACCTTTCTAGACTGGATTGGTCCAGCAGTATCAGAATACTGGATGGATAATGATAATGGGGAGGTATCCGATTCAACTTTGTGGGAGGCCTTTAAAGTTACTATCAGGGGCAGGATAATTGCCTTTGCAGCTGCCAGAAGGCACTGGTGGGAAGCGGACCAGAGGGCGCTGGAGAAGCAACTATATAATTTGGAATCCCAATACAAAGCTCTTAAAAACCAATCCCCATCTTCAACCTTACTAGCACAACTAGCCAGCACATGAATATCACTTAATGCCCATCTATCTCGACAGGCTGAGCTAAATCTCCAACGTATTCGTCATGCTTATTGGGAAGGGGGAGAAAAGGCTGGTAAGCTTTTGGCCTACCATCTTAAACGGCAACAAGCCTCCAAGGTGATACATGTACTAGAAGATACGAAAAGGGCTTCATGTTGTACTAACTCTGGGATAAACCTAATCATGTCTCAATTCTATGAAAATGTGTATGCTTCTCCAACTCCCCCTGATCCAGTTAAGATCCAAGCTTTCCTAACCTCATTACCTATTCCCAGAATTTCAGGCTGTGAGGTCAAACTGCTGGAAGTTCCAATAACTGTGGATGAAGTGACCCAGGTGATTAAATCTATGAACCTACGTAAATCCCCAGGGAATGATGGGTTGCCTATAGACCTGTATCAACTACGGGGAGTTGATTTGGTCCCTTACTTGGTTCGGGTATTCAAACATTCCCTACTTATGGGACATCTGCCTCCCTCCATGAGAGAAGCCATCATTACAGTGTTTCCAAAAAAAGGAAAGGATCCAGTGCTCCCAGGTAGTTATCGTCCCATCTCTCTTATTAATGCAGATGCCAAGATATTGGCCAAGGTTCTTGCTGGCCAGCTTGAACCTCTCCTACAAGGCCTGATTAACCCATCACAAGTGGGCTTTGTTAAGGGCCATCTGGGGTCAGATCATCACAGAACCCTAGGGTCCCTATTCCATTCTGTCAAACTCTCATCAATCCCCTCGATAGCATTGGCTATCGATTTCGAAAAGGCCTTTGACTCGGTCAAATGGCCATTCCTATTTCATACTCTCTCCATTATGGGATTTGGCCCCGAGTACATTGCCTGGATTAGACTCTTATATACTGCTCCCTTAGCCTTGGTCCTAACCAATGGCTCCCTGTCCCGGCCCTTCCAATTACAGAAGGGCACGAGACAGGGATGCCCACTTTCCTCCCTCCTTTTCATTCTAGCTTTAGAACCCCTGGCCATTGCACTCAGATCCTCCAATCTTATCCCTGGAATTCAAGTGGGTAATGCCAATTATAAAACTTTTTTATACACAGACAATCTCCTTATTACTACTGAACATACTTCATTAGGGATCCAGACAGTCTTTAACATTCTGACTGATTTTGCAAAGATATCTGGACTAAAGCTAAATCAGTCCAAAACTGAAATCCTTCCACTGAACTCGTCAGCCTCTGGAGAAGAATTTATTGCCATGGGGCTTAAATGGTCCCCCCAAGGTATAAAATACCTTGGCATTATCTTGCATCCAGATCCATCTAAAATGCTTGCAGCTAATTTCAACCCCTTGATTGATACCCTGAGGCTTGAATTCAAAAGATGGAAAACACTGAAGCTCTCATTTGCTGGTAAAATTGACTCAATCAAAATGATGGCTGCTCCCAAGATGCTATACCTATTGGCTCATTTACCCATGTCCATACCTCAAAAATAGTTCCAGAAGTTGGAGACCCTGATGGGCAATTTCCTGTGGGAAGGCACCCCCCCTCGATACAGTAAACTTAAGTTTCGACAACACTGGAAAAAGGGTGGTTGAGGACTCTCCTGGTTGCAGCGGTATCATATGGCTTTTGTTCTGTCCCAGACCCTTAGATGTTTTTTTAAAATTGGACAGGCCTCTCCTAACTGGCTCCACCTAGAAGCCTCTCTAACTCACTCTCCCTCCCCAGCGGTCACCCTTTATGGTAAGAAAAATTTACCCACGCACCTTTCCCCCCGCTATATTACTATCGATAAAGTATTGGAGGCAAGCAATGGCTCTGCTGGGCCATGATATGGCTCCTTGGGCTCATACACCTATATGGAATAACCCTGCCCTGAAAATAGGGAAATCCCCCCTGAATTGGAAAATCTGGATGGGACTAGGTATCTCTTCAATACAGGACCTCCTAATTCCTGGTACGTCAGTTATAGATTCCTTTGATTCCCTGAAGGCACGATATCATCTCCCTACATCTCACTTCTGGAGATATCTTCAGATAAGAGATGCCATATCTCACCTTCCAAATTTCCCCTCCCACAATATAACAGTAAAAAGCCCTCACCCCATTGTTTCATGGGGTAGGCTAACCAAGAATATAGCCAATCGCATATATAGTGAGTTCCGAGGTTCTACTATAGACCCCTTCCAAAAAGCCAGATTGCAGTGGGAGAAGGAATTACAGATTTCCATCTCGGAGCAATAATGGGAACAAGGATGGGTGCGAATTCATCTAGGCTGCCGGGATGGGCGCACATGACTTATTATGAATAAGACCCTCCATAGATGGTATAGAGACCCAGCTAAACTTGTCAGGATGGGACTCATACCGGCAGACATATGCTGGAGATGTGGTAACCCCAGTGCCCACCTGTCCCATATACTCTGGGATTGCCCAAATCTTCAGCACTTTTGGACAGAAATCCAGGGCATCTGCCAACAGATGTTCCCCAATAGGGGGCCGTACCCTCTTCTGCTCCTTTTGGGCTGCAGTAGCTTGACTGTGCCCCAACACAGCCCTGCAGCACAATGGATCACAGCTGCTGGGGCTCTGGCCAAGAGACTTATATTGAGGAGGTGGAGAACCCTGGAGATTCTGACTGTGTAGGAGTTCCTCTTGGCCCTTGCTCAAGAGGCCACATTCGAGAAGATCTCCAGTTTTGTCCAAGGCTCTTTAACCCGGTACAATAAATGTTGGCAGCCATATTTAAGGTCTAAGTATTGCCACAGTACTCTTTCCAATGTTGTTTTTTAGACCCCCCCCCCCACAATAGGTCTGGGTTGCATATCAGAAGTCCCCTCATCCCTTTTCTTAATCTGCTTATTTGTATGATTCAATTAAGATTGCCTTTTGTACATAGTTGATATTGCAACATGTAGTGCAGATGGACGTGCTTGAGGTAGAGAAGTTGGACTGTGAATAAGCCTAGTTTGTTCTATCTCTCTTCTTTGCTACATATGCCTTTTCCTTCTCTTTTCATTTGGCTCCCTTCTTTTGGGGAGGAGTGAACCTACATTGGCTTACTAATTCATGGAGCCAAGGACTGTAACATAATCATTATGCTAAGATATATGGTTTTTTTAAGTCTGTAACTCATGAAGTGAATATGTGGTAATTGTACTTGCTGGCAGTGCCAAATGTTGTGATGTGATTCAGATATGTAAGTGCAATACTCTGCCTGTATGTGTGCGTACTGGTCAAATAATACTAATAAAAATGTTAAACAACAAAAAAAAAGAATTGACACTAGAACTCTGTCCATATGTCTCTGCTACCATTCTCCCAACTTAGATTCCACTAGTAATAATAATTTCATGGACACTATTGAGAACATGAAAGATTTCAATGATCTTGTATTAATGGGTGATTTTAACCTACCAAATATATCTTGGCAGTCACTTAAAGGAAAAAGTGGGTTGGATAATAAATTCCTTTACATCATTTTATTTATTTATTTATTTATTTAACAGATTTACCAGATAAGCATTCTGAGCGGGGACCGCTCATTTCCAGATGCGACCTGGGGTTACATAGGTCAGACAACAGATACAGTAATCAGTAAAACACAGATTTAATATCATAATACAACATGATCAGGATCAACTTGTCACTGAACCAACCAGACAGAACAATATCCTTGATTTGATACTTATAAATATAAAAGATTCAGGAGAAAACCCCAGAGTCCTAGAACCACTTGGGGATAGTGACCACTGTATGGTCTTGTGGTGTTTCAAATACTATAACAATATAACAAATGGTATTGCTAAAACAAAAAAATTCTAAAAGACTGATTATGCCAAAATCAAGAAATACCTAATGGATTGAAATTGGGAAAGTGAACTCCAAGACTTGGGTACTAAGAACACATGGAGGGTTATTAGGAAAAAAGCTGAGTATTGCATAAAGTCCTGGGTACCGGACCAAAATAAATACATAAAAAAAAAAAAAAAAAGAGTCCCCTTGTGGGTTACAACTGATATAAAGAAATGAAGAACAAAAAAAGAGCTTTTAATAAATACAAGAAACAATTTGAGGAGAGCTGGTAGAGGTTCAAAGTAAAAGCCAATGAAACAAAAAAGCTATAAGAACAGAAAAGAAAAACCTTGAATATAATTTAGCTACAGCAACAAAGGATAACAAAAAACTGTTCTTTAATTATATAGGATCCATAAAAGGAAATGGGCCTAAGGTAGGACCTTTAATAAAGGAACATGTCCTTATCTTTGATGAACAAAATATGGCCAATGAACTTAATTATTATCTTTTAAACATATATAAGCCTAAAGAAAAAGTGTCACTTGATAACCTAAACAAACAGGATATACCTCTGCATTTTACTATAGAAGACATTACTACTGCTATTAGCCAAACCAAAAGTAACTCATCAGCAGGACCAGATGATATTTCAACTATATTTATAAAAGAGCTTTCAAATGAATTGTCTGGTATTTTAACACTATTATATAATACTTCCATAAGGGTGTGGCATTATCTGATTGGAAAATAGCAACAATTATACCAATTCACAAAGGAAGTACCAAACAGATGGTTGCAAATTATAGACCAATTAGCCTAACCTCATGTATAGGCAAAATTATGGAACGATTATTAAAGCAAAAAATTAATATGCACATTTTATACAGTGTTCATGTTGACATATCTCAGTATGGCTTTATACAAGGGAGTTACTGTCAGAATAATTTGATACATTTCTTTGAACCAGTGAATAAGGCTTTAGATAGTGGATTACCGTTAGATATTATCTTCCTGGACTACAAAAAAGCCTTTGACTCTGTCTCCAATAAAGTGCTGATTGAACAGCTGATAAAGATGAATCTACATCTGAACATTATTAAATGGGTAGACTCATGGCTAAAGGATAGGAAGCAGCAAATTAGTATCCTTGAGCATAAGTCCAAATGGGGTACAGTTACCAGTGGGGTATCATAGGGCTCGGTTTTGGGCCCCATTCTATTAAATATTCTTATCTCCAGCATGCAAACTATAAATGGTATATGGATAAATACATATAAAGATGACAGCAAACTCAGCTGTATTGTAAATGATATACAATCCATAAAACTGTTTCAAACAAATTTGAATAATTTGGCTATTTGGACATCAAATAGTGGTGGGCGAAGTGGGCTCAATCCGCTCCATGAAGCGATTCGCAGAGCAAAGGCGGATTCGTGGAGTGCTCCGCAATACGAAGTGGAGTACTTCGCATTATAATGAGGAACGCAAAGTCCATTGGAAGCAATGACTTCGCATTACTCTGCCTCCCCAGGCTGCTACTCTGCCAAATTTAAGGCAAAGTGCATTGCAGGCAGTGCACTTCACCTCACTTCACCTTGCTTTTGAGCTCCAAAGGCAAATTTTGCAGTGATTCATGGAATTTCAGGTCACATGGCCTCTATATTGATCTGCACAGCCTCAGTTCGGGGTAGTATGAGTAGGAAGGAGTAGGAGACAGTGTGCTCTGATAGCTGTCTGTAATAGGAATCTTGTAAAAGCTGTTCAAAAAGCATTTTTGCTTTTTTGGGGGGATCCAACTTTAGTTCATCGATTGTAGGAAACCCTCCTGTGCTCATATCATCGAGCGTTTTTGTTTTTGTGTAGATTTTGAATGTTAATTTACAACATTGAGTGTGTGTGGTGAAAGACAGTGAAAGTGTGCTTTGAGGGAGGGGCGTATCTGTGGTGTAGATAGATTTAAGTTGGAGAAATAGTGATTTCTTTGTTTTTTGGTTATATTTTTGTTATATAACTGTGTTAATGTACTCACAGTAATATTGTCAGTAAGAGTAGACATTTTCTTGCTATTTGTTGTGTGGATGTGGTGCAGAAGTTCTTAAGTTCAGGTTGTTTACATTACAAATTTACAATACGTAACATGGCATAGTACTGAACTTTTGCATTTGCGATGCATACCTTGTTCAGCATTGTACACAAACTGTTTTGTGTGTGAGTGTGTGCAGTGTTGCATGCATCAAATAATACACCTTTTATTGTGCCACAGACTAGTGTAATTGCAAGCACAGCAGTGTGAACCTGCTATCCACTGCAGCTGCCTGATTTTGTACTGTAATCGTGGTATCTGTTCTTAGTTTTGCTGCTTGTAGCACCGTAAAAATCAACACTGTCTGCATTCAGTGTTCCCCCCAACCCCCATGTTCAAAAGGTATTTTTTACCAGATTGAATTGTTTTTGTGACCTCATCAGCACCACTGGTTACTGAAGTTGTTTTAAGTCCATGATAGTCTCAGAGTAGTCTCTTATCTGTTGCGGAAGCCCCAGTTGTTTATTTGGCTTCACATCCAGTGTCCCTCCAATCAGAGAGTGAACTTAACAAAATCTGAATTTCGTTATAATATTTGTGGTTGATCCCCTAAAATGTCTGCAAAGAGACGTGCAAGCAAAGCTGTTTCTCACCATGGCAATGTTGGCAGTAAGATGGTCTGTGGGCGTGGTAGTAGTACGCAGACGCAGAAGTGCATTACTGATGTAAGGAAAGGTATTTCTCCTGCAATATTTTTTACAGCCCAATCAGTAGCTTCACTCATAGTTGGAGGAGATGATGTTTTCCCAGCTGGTGGTATTAGTGTTACTGGTGTTAGTGATGGTGGAGGTAGTATTAGTATTGTTGTGTCAAGTTCTAATTCTGACCAGTGTACCGTATCCAAAAATATTGAGTGTAAAGCAGTGCAAGTGAGTGGCAGCGTAGATGATGTGATACTTCCCAGTAACATCCCAATAACTGAACCTGAGGATTCTGATGCTAATGTCAACGATAGCATACAATGTGATATTCCTTCCACCGTGGCACTTAACGTCATGCATTTTCCATGCAGTGATTCACAGTGTGGTGAAAAAATATCAGGTGATGGTGGTTTTGATGATGATGTTGCTGTGGTTGCAACATGCAGGCCACATGCCAGCATCCAAGCAGAAGATGTGGATGTGTGTGACATTGATGAATATGATGATGATGTAATTGACCCCAGTTGGGAACTGGAGAAAAAGAAATTAAAAGTGGCTGTGTCTGAGTCTGTTTGCAGGAATCCCCCCCTCTGTAAAAACTTGTGATCTACCAGTTTTAGTTGATGATGATGATGACCCAGTAATCAATATGATAGGTCATCATGGTGGTCATTTGCAGTCCAGGTATGCAGTGCCTGAAAAATCACGTATCACCCCCACTTCAGTGCTTAAAATAACGGACTTAAATAAGCCACATCATGGACATGTTAAAAGCAGAGCATCACAATCCCTTGTTTGGGATTTTTTTGTTCAAGATGCAAACGGTGATTCAGTTGCAATCTGCCAGGTTTGCCATGTGCGTGTGAGTCAAGGTAAAAAGGGGAGCCATCTGGGCACAGGAGGACAGCATACTCGCCTTACAAATAGGCACTTGGCACTGTGGACCCAGCACAAGCTGGCAGCTAATACCACAGTGGGGCATTCACCTGCGTCACCGGCAACCATAGCCAGCATGTTATCCCCTTCCATGACTGTTAAGTCCAGTAGGAAATTAAACATGTGCAGTAGTGTGGTAATAAGAGCAGAGGATTACTACAGGCATGATGAGGTGGAGGACCATAATGAGTTTGAAATGTTGTCCAGTGCTGATGAGAGTAGCAATTTCTGTGGTGGTGGTGGTGAATGCAGTATGTCTAGTGCAAGTGGTACATCAACCCCAGTTGGCAAATCTGGCAAAATAACAGCATTTCTGGGTTTGTCATCATCACCTGTACAACCGACTTCATCAAATGTCTACACTCCATGCCCTGCCAATGCCATTCATCACAGAGCACAACCATTTGTGATAAACACACCCCATGTAAAACGTTTAAGTCAGCCCACGTTACACAGTGTTTTTGCACATAAGCTGAAGTGCCCCCGGATCATACAGTGTCACGTGAACTCAATGCTGCTGTAGCGGAAATGCTGGCAATTGATCTTTTGCTCTTCTCCTTTGTGGAGAATTCTGGGTTCCAGTGGTTTGCTGCATGTGCCTATCCAAAATGGAAAGTCCCATCCAGGACATACTTTTCAACCTGTGCTGTCCCCGAGCTGTACCTCACTGTGTCCGACTCAGTAAGACATGCCCTTCAGCATTCCTCCTCTCCATTCATCCATTTAAGTATGGATATGTGGACAAGTGGCAAAACAGCAGGGAGTTCATATTTGTGTTTAACTGCACACTGGGTGCAGGTGCCGGGGGATGTTTGTGATTTTTGGTAGTGTAAATAATCAGTGCAGTAAAGTGGATTGTCATGGTAGCAATCTTCCAGGAATTCAACAGCATGCAACGATTGCTATGCACAGTGTGACCTGTTCACACACTGGTGAGAACATGTTGGACGTGGTATTGACTGAAACTGACAGATGGCTAAACCCTCTGTCCCTGAGTGCTGGGTTCATAGCAAGTGACAATGGGTCAAATGTGGTGAAATGCATCAAGAATGGTGTTTTTTTTTGTGTTCCATGCATGGCCCACTGTTTAAATCTTGGGATTCAGGAGTTTCTGCAGCACCCTGATATAAAGGAAATGCTGACCGTTGCACGACATATCTGCTCTCACTTTTCAAGATCTGGAAAGGCCCGTGACCAACTGCGGCAGTTGCAGATACAAATCAGCCTGCCTCAGTACCGCTTGAAGCTGGAAGTTGTCACTCAATGGAACTCCACTTTATACATGGCAGAGAGATTGTATGAACAATACAAAGCCATCTCAGAATATCTTGTTATGCACACTTGCCGTGACAGTTCCGGGGCCTCCATGTCTATGACGACTGAGCAGTGGCACCTCAGGGACTCTGTAATAACAATTTTGCGGCCTTTTGAACATGCCACACAGGCAGTGAGTGGTGAGTCTGCCTCCATTAGCCAATCAATTCCACTGCTGCAGGGTGCTGAGGCAGACACTGGTGAATGTACAGCATAGCCTTGATGTTGCCGGAGACAGTGGTAGCAGTATGTTGTTGCAACACATGCTGACAGTATTCGACCAGAATCGTCATGCTGTGAGCATTCATCGTAGTGACAGCTTTGCCTTAGCAACAATGCTGGACCCATGATACAAACGTAGAATTGCATCAGTACTGGAGGGAGGGCCTGAACAGGTAAAAAATATCAGTGGTCAACTGGTGCGCTTGGTTCATGGGGCACAGAAGTCACATGTCAAAGTCAGCAAACCTCAGCAGCAGCATAATCCGGCTGAAGGTTTACCTGGAGGACCATCAAGCATATCCTGCAAGGGGAAGGGGACTGCAGTTCCAGGTGGTCTGTCATCCAAAGTGGCTGGTGTCAACCCACTTTGGGAGGCTTTATCCCAAGTGGGTATTTGTGAAATAAATGATTTGGGAGAACAGGATGATGCATCAACAATTGGACTTAGTGTGGCACAGAGAATGGTTGAGTCATATTTGTCTGAAAATAGGCATCTGACAATAACCGAAGATCCTCTTTTGTACTGGAGTGGAAAGATCAGTGAATGGCCAGAGCTGACTGCAGTGGCGCAGAAGTATCTCACATGCCCACCCTCCAGTGTAAGTGTTGAGAGGGTATTCAGTCAGCAGGTGCAATAGTCAGGGATCATCAGACAAACCTGTCTCCTGCAAATGTTATTTTGTTAACATTCATTAAAATGAATGAGAGGCACATACCAGCAGAGACTGCAACCTCGGTATTTGTACCCTGGTCTAAGTCATGCTGGTCTTGCTGATGTGGAAATGGATCATCCTGGTGGCACTGGCAGTGGCTACCTGAATGGCCCACCAATGACATAGATGACGACACAGTGGAGAAAGAATTTCCCAGTTGTCAGACTTCAGACATCGATGACTGTGAGGGCAGCTTTCTTTATGAGGATGATGATGTGGTTAATGTTGGCAGGTTTTAACTGAAGTTTTTAAAAGGTGGTGTTCCCCCCCCCCGGACCATCACCACCAGGACTGATGTTAGCCACTGCCACTATGAGTTTGTATGACCCTCGGACCACCGGGACTGATGTTAGCCACTGCCACCATGAGTCTCTCTGACCCCTGGACCACCACCACCAGGACTGATGTTAGCCACTGCCACCATGAGTCTGCCTGCCCCCCAAACCACCACCACCACCACCACCACCGGGACTGACATTAGCCATTGCCACCACGAGTCTGTCTGACCCCCGGACCACCACCACCGGGACTGATGTTAGCCACTGCCACCACTGAGCCTGAGTCTGTCCGGACCACCGCATCCATCAGCCAGAGACAAAAAGCTTTTTAGTATTTAAACCATAAAGTGAGTATGTGTACTCATGTTTGTTATGCTGCTTAACTTCCTTTAGTTGTATGTTTTGTTTTCTGTAGCTTTTCAGAGCCGCAGTGGTAAAACACATACAGTACATTTCTTTTGTTTCTTTTACAGGGTAACAAAAAAAGGCTCCATCACTAAAACTTGTTGGGAATGGTACTGTAGATGTACCTTACAGACAGGAAATGATGTAATATCCACGTGAAATCCATTCTGGTAAGTATGAAGATTTTATATAATCCATTTTATTGTTTTGTAAAGACTGCAGCAAATATTGCGCACAGGTTGTGTTAGTTGACAAGATATGGGTTTCAAATGTAACTTAACTTTAGGGATTGAGATTTGAGAACCAGGGGAGGGACACATAACAATTAAGTTGTAAGAAGTCATTCATTTCTTTTTTTAGGAAACTTCCAGATGCTTTGTTGTTCTGTCAAAGTGGCCTTATCCAAACAAGTTCTTCAACATCAAGCCCCCTTCCCGGGCTGGGGCGCACATGCAACACACAGAAGTCATTTCATTAGATGACCACGACCATCATTAACAACCATACTCGAGAAGGATGCCGATGAAATCTGTGAAGAAGTAACCAAATAAGAAACCATTACAGACAAACCTGCAAATATGCTTCCCCCACCCAAAAAAAGAAATACTTACCTTCATGTGCTTGAGAGTTATCCATTGCAAATTTCTATGCAAAACGTTCTCATCAAGCACTGGAATGTGCACACCAACAGTATCTGTGACCTGTGATACAGAACAATACCATGAGTACATGTCCATACATGTCCCCCTCACCTACAAAATACAGAAATATATATCTATCTACTGTATATCAACTCACCAAGGCTACTATTAGTGTTCAGACAAAGGGCACCCTTCCATCCAGTTGAGATGATCACATTGCATTTGCTCAAATTGCAGCACAAATTGGACCAGCAGCAGTTCGCTCATGGTCATCATTTTATTCTGGGGCACTGTGGGCATGAGTGACTGCGCAATAAATTCTGGGGGACTTTGCATGTGGTGTAATGATCCCATTTCACTTCCTTCGCACCTGTCAATTTTCTGGATGCAAGGCGGATGCATTTTGGGCATGCAGAAAACATCTGGGGACTGTGTGACCACTGCGCGCATGAGTGACTTGCAATAAATTCTGGGGGACTTTGCATGTGGTGTGATGATCCCATTTCACTTCCCTAGCACTTGTCAATTTGCTGGACACAAGGCGGATGCATTTTGGGCATACAGAAAAAATCTGGGGACTCTGTGTGACCACTGCGCACATGAGTGACTGCGCAATAAATTCTGGGGGACTTTGCACGTGGTGTGACGATCCCATTCCACTTCCTTAGCACTTGTCAATTTTCTGGACACAAGGTGGATGCATTTGGGGCATGCAGAAAAAAATCTGGGTACTCTGTGTGACCACTGCCCGCATGAGTCACTGCGCAATAAATTCTGGGGGACTTTGCACGTGGTGTGACGATCCCATTCCACTTCCTTAGCACTTGTCTATTTTCTGGACACAAGGTGGATGCATTTGGGGCATGCTGAAAAAAATCTGGGTACTCTGTGTGACCACTGCCCGCATGAGTCACTGCGCAATAAATTCTGGGGGACTTTGCATGTGGTGTGACGATCCCATTTCACTTCCTTAGCGCTTGTCAATTTTCTGGACAGAAGACAGATGCATTTTGTGTGTTGTGATTATGAGCACATGATGTCATACTTAAATTATAAATTAAAGCAGCACTGCAACAAAGTGCTGACAATTTTGACCTATACTTTTTTATGCTATTTTACATTGCCAGCCATTAGTTACTTCCTGACTTGTATGATACCCTTCTTTTCACAATTTGTGCCTGCTTTACTACTTTTTCTCATGTCTGAAAATAAAAAGGAGCACGCCATTTAATATTGTTCTGACCAGGTTTTTATCACTATTTGCAGCTGTTTTTGAATAAATATTGTTCTGTGAGGTCATAAAACACTGCCTGCTGCATAATTGTTAATTTGACAACAGAAGTAATATATAACAACTGATGGAGAAAAACTGCGAAAAATACTGATGAAGACCTGGTATGCTCCGTATTAAAAGGAGTGCTCCTTTTATTATCTCAAACATGAAAAAAAGTACGAAAGCAGACTCAAATACTGGAAAGAATAGTATCATACAAGTCAGGATGTAAGTAAAGTGGCAATGTAAAATAGCATTAAAAAGTATAGGTCAAAATTTTCAACAGATTGCTGCACTAACAGATTGTTGCACTGCTGCTTTAAAGAGATTCACCAAGTTACATAGTTATGGATGGGACTGCACCCAATATATTGGTGCCTAACCTCCAGGGAAGTCTTCGTTGCTCCACATGTCCTTAAATAATGCAATACTTTTCTGGCAAAATTGTTCATAATTTCAGTAAACCAGGTCCCGGAGGGCTTCCCATTCTGAAGAGCCACCCAAGTTCCGCCCCCGCGCTCAGCAACGTTGTGGTGAAACATGGGCACGTTTCGACTAACAAGAGCCTTGTTGGTGGAAACGTGCCCACCTACAAACTAAACTGACCAATATAACATAAAGAAACATTTGGAAAGCTGACGGTCATTCACTATAATGGAGCATGCCCCCGTGTTCGCCCAGGCATCACGTCATAACATTGCTGAGTGCGGTGGTGGAACTTGGGCGGCTCTTCAGAACGGGAAGTCCTCCCGGACCCGGTTTACCGAAATTACAAGCATTTTTGCCAGAAAAATATTGCACTATAGAATGTAAGGACATGTGGAGCAAGAAAGATTATCCTGGAGGTAAGGCACCCATATAAGGAACATGTATGACTGTATGTGCATGTATATATTTAAAGGGAAGCAGTCAGCAACAGAAGCTCCTGCGTCCTGCCCAGTGCAAGGCTTACACTCAGGTTAAGCCTTTAAAGTATGTTGCAGTGTTTTTCTCATGCCACAACATACTTTATTTTAATAAAGAAAGGTCTGTGACCCAGAAGAATGGCGGACGCTATGGGGGCCCCATTAGGTGTAAAGGAAAGGTGCGGCAGAGATGCACCATGTGCTTCAAATACTTTTGTACTGAAGCATATGGTGCGTGGCTGTTACACCTTTACACATAATGGAGCCCCCATAGCATCCGCCATACTTCCAGGTTGCTGACGTTTCTTTAATACAATAAGGTATGTTGTGGCATGAGAAAAATGCTGCAACATACTTAAAAGGCTTAACCAAAGGGTAAGCTTTGCAGGGGTCAGGATGCAGGTGCTCCTGTTGCTGACTGCTTCCCTTTAAATTAATACTTTGGCCTTCCCTCTGTCTGGTATTAAACAAACAAAACACAAAACAGTACAGCAGTCGGGGGAAGGGGGATGGTGTGCAGAAAACAAAACCTAATGCTCAATCCCATGATGTTCCAGCAGCAGATGAAGCATCAATACTATTTGCAGCTGCTCTTGCTTGATCCGCTCCATCTGCTGCTGGACAGCACCCATCCTCGGATAGCTTTACTCCATTGCAGCCCACAGCAGTGCTATATCTGCCTACATTGCAGGCATTGTGGTGGGGTCCACTGCTGCGGGAGGAAACCAGGTAGTGGTGGTGGTGAGGGTGGTGCTGGTGGCAGTGGTGGGGGTAGTGGCGGAGCAGAAGCTGCTGCTGTGGCCCTCCTCCTGCTCTGGCAATGCACAGCAGTGGCACCCACTGCCACTGCCACAGAAGGGCCAGTAGGTGGAGGCCTGGCCCGTTCTGTGGCAGCCTGCCACTCCACCTTGTGGTGGTTAAGCATGTGTATCCTCTGGCCCCCAGTCCACAGATGTGTCCCCCAGGGCCATGGTGCACCTGCACATCACAAAGCAAGCACACCACAATGCTCCTGTCCACAGCTGAAAAACTGCAAGACTATCGAGCTGCGGGAGGGACCAGGCACAACAGGGGCAGTGTATTGCCAGTAGCACTGTCACACACCTGGGGGGCTCCACCTGCTGCTGTGGAGTGGGAGGCGGTGCTGCTGTAGCTCCTGCAGCTGGTACTGGTGGTGGCGGCAGCGGCGGACCTGCTGGATGAGGTGGTGGCACTGGTGGTGCTGCTGCTTCCAAGGGGGGGCAGGACCAAATAATCAGGAGCGGTCCAGCGACACCCGCCCATACTGACCCCGATGTATCCACACTCCCTTCTGGCCACCACGGGCCACAGACTGTCCCTGGTCCATAACCCAACCAAACTCTCCTTCCCTCTCCTCTCCAACACATCACATGATGACAACGACCTACTTCACACACAGTCACAGACAGTCTCACACATGCACACACACAGTCACACACAGACACACACTTACACAAAACAAAACTCATAAAACTAATAAATCAGTCACAAAAAAAGAACTCACAAAATGGTACAGTAAAAACTAAAGAATTAGCTTTTAAAAAAGCTGTTGGTTTTTATGAAGTTTAAGAAAGCAACAAATAAACACTCCTCTCCTACACTATCCTTCCTCCTTCTACCTCTGCAAAGGAGAAAGTGAAAGTATCTGCTAGTATGACTCACTTCCTTCATGCCTGGCTAAAGCATGTGATTTACAGTACTGTAAGCCATGTGATGTGTCTGGGGGGCTGCCTAAAGTGCCTATTGTTGTCATTCCGCCTTACTTCACGTTAAGGCGGAATAAAAATGCGAAGTCAAGTCATAATCACAAAACAAATTGAGCACTCCTCAGTGGCCACTTCGCGTAGCATTACACTAATGCGAAGCGGCCACTTCGCATTCACTTCGCCTGTGGATTTTAAATTCGCTGCATCTCTAACATCAAATAACAAAATGATATTTAATACGGCAAAATGTAAGATTATGCACCTTGGGAAAAACAACAGGTTAGCTGAATACTTCTTGAATGATACTCAGTTGCAGACAGTTACCTCAGAAAGAGATGTAGGCTTTACTATCCCTAATGATTTAAAATTTACTGAACATATTAATAAAACAGAAAATGTCATGGAATGATAGCATGCATTCTGAAACACATAGAGAGTGAGAACCTGAGGTCCTAATACCATTATATACAAGTCTGGTTAGGTCTCACATTGATTATTGCACCTCCTTTTGTGCACTCACTTCATCTGGCAGTATAGTCACAGTTGAAAAAGTTCAGAGGAGACTGACTAGGCATATCAGAAATTTACAATGGGTAGAATATGTAGAAAGACTTAAAACATCAGGGCTCCATTCTCTTGACTACAGATCACTTAGAGGAGATCTTTGTTCAGTATATAGGGCCAGTAGAGACCCCACCCTGTTTGAAACACTTTATCTCGAATGGCACCCAACTAATAATAACACTAGGTCTCACAAATTAAAATTAAAAAATGATATCAATAAGACATTGAAAAGGAGTAGGTTTGTAACTCAGACAGAACCACCTACCTGGAACTCTATACCACTGGATGTGGTAGAATGTGACAACCTAGAACAATTTCAAATACATTTGGATCTACACATGGGTAACAGAAAATATATTTCTCACCATTAATTCAGTAGTGGTGAGTTCTAAATAGGTCTGCCCTCGAACTTGTAAATATCTATGTATCTATGAACCTATGAATAGTAATGCCAGCAACGAACATTCGGCATTGAAAAATGCTTGTTTCTGTTTGTTTTGTGTTGTTTTCTATGGGACATTGCCCATTGTGTTATCCTTTAATGAAAAATCTGTGATACCTTTGCTGCTGTATTGTGCGTCTTTCATTGGTGCCCTCCTCTCACACCCACAGTCCGCAAGTGCTGTGCCAGTGTACACCTCTATATTCAGTGCTGCACCTGTGCTATTAGGCTGTGCTGTGCCAGCACTATGCATTTGTGCAGTGCATATACACTGCACTGAAGTTTAATATTCAAAGGTGGTAGTGCTGGTGCATTACTGCTTAACATTTTGGTGCCCGTGTACTGACGCTAATGATGGTGCAAGTGCAGTGCAATCACGGTGCAGATGCTACTGGCTTATTAGGGGGCTCCAAGTGTATACTCTTGGACAGATAATTATAAAGTACATAGCAGTTTTGTTTTAACTTCAGTGTGTGTGTGCATGTATGTGTATACTTTAAGGAAGACATTTGTAGTTTTTAAATGTAGATTAGTCAGACCATGCAGAGCATAAAATCATCTTGCGCAAACCTACTAAAATGGCATCATCATGTTTGCAAATTTCATTTGGACACTGAATGTTTTGAAACTATTGTACATTTTCCATATAGCCAGTAATCTATTTCAAACTTCCACATTGTAAAAGCAACCGGTGTGCATCATCTCAGTGCATTTAAGAGTCAACGTGTTTTCCTAATCCCATCTTTCTTTACAGTATAACAATACACATTTCCTGTGGCCATGGTTTTTTTTCTTATATCTTTTTTATGTAGTGTTAATGCACTTTTCACAGTTTTACCCAAATGGTGAAGCTGTTGTTGCTAGCCTAGCCTCTTGCTTTTGTTTTTAGGGTTGGTCCTTCTAACAGACTTGTTCCCACAGCGATCCTAGACTTGAAGTGAATGCCACTGAAAACAGGCCACATTGGGTCATCCAGAACAGTATAAATTTAGCCTCTGTGTTTTACAGAGGGACCTGCAAAGGCTGGAGAGGTGGTTCAACACCAAGAAGTGCAAGGTGATGCACATAGGGAACTAATTCCCCAGGATGGAATATTGGATGACAGGGGTTAACTTGGGCACTAATCCTGAGGAAAGGGACCAGAATGTCATCATAAGTAACTCTATTAAATGATCTAGAAAACATAAAAAGGCCTACAGCAAGGCAACCAGAATGCTGGAGTATATTGGGAGGAGTTTTGATAGCAGAAGAAAAGTGGTATTACTACTTCTCTGTTGATCACTGGTGAGACACCATTTGGAATACTGTGCTCATTTCTCATCTAAGGAAAGACAAAGGCAGGCTAGAGACAGTGCAGCATAGGGGACCCCAAGTGATTCAGGACCAGCAGGGTGGAGCCTATGGATCCTATGAAGGTTAGTTTTGGTTACTGAAGATGTACTCAATGGAGGCCAGAAGGGAGAGGAACGATATGATAGAGACTTTCAAGTTCCTGAGAGGAATGAACAAGGTAAACTGTGAGATATTATTCAACAGGCACAGTGACTCTAGAGCATGTGGACATGAGTGGAAGCTGGTGGGTGGGAAGTGGATAGCCAGAAGGACATGAAGAAGTTTTATTTTACAGAGAGACTGTTGAGCCGTGGAATAGCCAGCCAGCTGAAGTGGTGGGTTTCAAGCATGGCTGGAACAGAATTAAGGGCTCAGTAGTTAATCAGGAGGGTAGCAGCAAGGCAGGAAACACAGGGATGTGAAGCATAGAGAAAAAATCCATATGGACTACAGATCTCGGGGTAGGATAGGGTATTACAGGAGGGCTGGATGGACCAAAGACCAGTGGTCTGTATCTGCCTATGAAACACAGAAACATGGATTAAGACAGCAAAAAAAGAGATCCTGATGGTATGTCCAGTCTGCTCATATTACCTGTTATACCCTGGGACCTATTGTCTCTATGGGGTCTTCGATTACACTATTCCCTGTCTTGCTCTCTATGTTTCTGCCTCCTTCTTCCCACTGAGTAGCTTCTATTCCAACTGTGTTTGAAGGCATTTGTGGTTTTGGCACCCACCACCTCTGCTGGCAGACTATTCCATGACTCTACCACTCTTTCTGTAAAATAACACTTCCTCAATTTCTGTTTAAACCTTCTCCCCATTAACCTCCACCCAGGACCCTACCTCCTAGCTTCTATGTTCATGGTAAATAGCTCCTCCGTTCACCTTGTTAATTCCTTTCAATAACTTGAAGATCTCTACGATATCCACCCTCTGTTGTCTGGTTTCAACGGAATACATATTCAGTGCCCTTAGTTGAACCTCATAGGATCTACCCTTCTGGCCCTGAATCTTTTTTCAGGTGGCGACTCCAAAACTGGGCACAGTACTCCAGGTGCAGCCTCACCAGCAACCTGTACAGATGAAACAGTACCTCTTGTTTTCTACTGTCAAATGCTTTCCTGGTGCACCCAAGCAGCCTGTTAGCCTTGCTGAAGGCTTTGTTGCATTGGCTGTCTTTTTTAAGGGAGTAACTGATAGGTCCCTTTCCTCTGATGTTGTATCGTTCTTAACCCCTGTCATCCAACACTCTATTCTGGGGTTCTTGTTCCCCCAAGTGCATCATTGTGCACTTCTGAGCATTGAATTTAAGCTGCCAAACTTTTAACCAATATTCCAGCCTTTGCAGGTCTGTCTGCAATTTCTTATCCCCTCCATATTGTTGACCCTATCGCAGAGTGTAATGTCATCTATGATTAGAAAATCTGCCCTGGATTTCCTCTCTAGGACTCTGCATCCTACCTTCACTGTTTCTGTTAAATAGCTCCTCACAGTTCACCATGGCCACTGAGGCCGGAAAATCAGAAAGCTGTGGGTTTTATCCCCACATCAGACACTTGGGTTAAATCCCAATACCGACACTGTAGTGCAGCATGAGGGGGGTGCTGTACTCCTGAGGTGCCATCTCTCAGATGAGATGTTAAACTGAGGTCCCATCTGCCTGTTCTGGTGGTAGTTCAGGTGGATGTTAAAGATCCAATGGCACTTCTCAAAAGGAATTGGAGAATTTTTTATTTAGATGACTACAGACAAAAGACATTTCTAATATTACAAGGCAGAAATAGAGCACTCAAATTTCAATTATACATATTCATAATAATAGAACAGTTAGAAAACAAACGTAATCTCAGAAAAAGGTGTCATTACACATGTTTGCTTCAAGGAGGTTTTGCTCACTTCTCACAATTGATCCATAACAGTTGAAGTTGTTTCTCCCTACATCTCTTATTGTCCATGTTCCATACTTTATTTACAAAAATGTTAATTTTCTTAAATATTTCAATGTGTGAGACATGCCTTTGTTGCGTTACCCATACACAGCGCGCTTGCCACAAGTAATATCTAATTATGGCCAGTATGATATATATTGTATCAATACAATATTTTCCCCATCCTCAATCCAATTTCCCATACAATAACATAGCATATGACAAAGTACAAAACAAGGGCTCATTCCATGCCTTGGCTAAGTGTGCTCAAACGTTTTTTGAAAAGTCGCAGTCTAAAAACAAATGCTGCTGAGTTTCAAAAATGTGTGTACAGGAGTTTTTCATGCAGTATCTATCTTGTATTTGCCTGTGTTTATTCTTGTTCTTTACTGGCATTTCACCATGTAAACCCAGCCAAACAGTGTCCCATATGAAGTCTGGCATTCTATGCGAGATTAACATGGTCAGGTTAAATTGGAGTTTGTTCTGAGGGTAGTCTGCCAAGGTAATTTCTTCCCTGCTTTCTTGTAACAAGATATGGGCATAGACGTCTTTACGAGATTTGTGTATTAAAAAGTCAGCTGGAATGTCCCATTTAAATAGGTGTTTTATTTGTTCAGTGCCATATGTAGGGATGCCATGTAGTCTATGTAGAGCACATGAATTATTTGGGGTCCAAAGTGGCATACAGGGGGTCAGTCAATGTAATACTTGCATTTTCCATATCTTTGCACCTGGCTTTAGTGCTGTCCCAAAGTTGTAAGCTAAAAAAATACTGCAGTAAAATGCAACAGGGTTTATCATAGATAGTCTTCCATCCTTTTCAGCTATATAGGTAATTTCCCTTTTAACGGGGTTCAGCTGATTCCTCCATAGGGCCTGAAAAAATACACTGTACAAGGTAACTATCAATGCCTGGGGGGTGGGACATAACTTAAATACAAAAAAATAGGCAAAAGTAGGGTTTTAATTAATAAAATCTGTTTTTTCTTTGAGATCTGCCTTCCCTTCCAAGAGTTTACAAGTCTAGTTGCTTTTTGCAAACCAGTCTCCCAGTTCTGCTTGACCATATCTTCTCTACCAAAGGTTAGTCCCAGTGCTGTGATGGTGTCATTAGAAATGTTAATCCCTGCAAAAGTAGGTGTGTCTAAATTAGAGGTGTCCCCTAAAACTGTTCCATTGCATTTGAAGTAGTTGATCTTGGAGCCTGACCAGTGAGAAAAGGATGTGAAAAGATCCAGTATCTATACATATCAAAAAATTGTCTGCATAAACCAGAACCTTGATAGCAGGAGATGCAGAATTCAAGGTTAGGCCATGGATGAGGTCATTCTGTTCCAATTTCTGTATAAAGACATCTATACAAAATACATAAAGGAGGGGACTCAGGGGACACCCTTGTCTGTCCCCTCTGTGAGCCCTGATTTCCTTTCCTCTCCAGTCATTAACATTTGATATTAGAGTTGCACTTTTATACATGAGTTTTATCCAATCTACAAAGACACTAGGAAGGCCATAGGCTGTCAAAACCTTGTATAAATATTGATGTGAGATTTGATCAAAAGCTTTTTCCTGATCTATTCCTAGCAAATATCCTTTTAACCCTGTTAGTTGTGCTGAATGAAATATCTCCCTAACCATTATAAGGCTATCAGTTTGGCATCTAGAAGGGATAGCGCATGCTTGTGATGGACTAATGATGGAATCAGCGACAGTCACTACTCTATTCAGGAGAATTTGCTCAGGATTCTTAAGTCCGGGTTTAATAGACTAAGTGGCCTCCAATTTTTTAGATCTGTTCTGTCCCCTTTTTTATAGAGCAGAATCAGAGTGGCCCAGTTCATTGAGGAGGAAAGAGAGCCATCCTGTAGCATACAATTAAAGACTATGGCTAATGCTGGGACTATATCTTCACGAAAGGTTTTATAAAGATCAGCACCAATGACATCCATCCCCGTGGCTGAACCATTCTTAAGGCTTTGTATGGCACTGTGTACTTCCTCAGCTGTTATAGGGGCTATTAGAAATTGCTGGTCATCTGCCATGACTTGTGTCAAGTTAATCAATATTTGTGTGCCTTCTGTGATCTGAGGGGTTTCTGAAAATGCATGTGTGAGATAAGTGTCTACTTGTCCTAATATATCTTCTGAGTGGAGACTGTGTCTTCTGTCTCCATACTCACTTCAGTTGGACTACTGCAATGTACCCTATCCCTGCATTCTTTATACGGGTCCAATGAGCCTTTTTGCATTTTTGTCCTAAGTCTCAACTCCTGTTTCAAGGATTTTGCCCTGTTGTACTGCATGGTAAACATTTTTTTCTTTATCTCTGCAATTTGTGGCCCATTATCTACTTTATATAATTCTGTCTGGGAAATAAGTTTTTGTAATTGTGTTCTCAACTGTAAATAGTAAATAAAGCTGTTTGTTGCTGATTGTGTGACTTTTTTCTGAAAAAAGAGAGCACAAGACAGTTTTGTTTCCTCACACCAGGTGGCGGCATTGTCATTAAATTCAACCACTGATAATCTCACTAACCATTCTTTTTTCCATGCTATCTTGATATGGTCTTCTGTTAGTAATGAAGTGTTTAGTCTCTAGGGATTGTTTTTGCAGCATGGAACATTACCCCAGTTAATTGTTAGCATTAGAGGTCTATGATCTGAGAACTTCCTAGCTTGAGTGTTTACCCCTGATATATTTAAGACAGCCAAAATGAATATAAAATCGATTCTGGTGGAAAGGGGCCCATAAAATAGGTATTGCCACCAGCTGGAAAGACATGTCAATATGAGTCTACTAACTGTGCTCCCGAAGTAATCTGCTGTATAGCTGTTGTATCAAGAAGAGTTTTTCTGTCCGGAGACCTCTATCAGATTTCCCTAGCCCACAATTAAAGTCTCTGGCCATACAATCAGCCTTGAAGTATATAAATATGGTTGAACTAATTTAAATAAGGCCACACTATTAGCTTTTGTTTGAGGGGTATAAATTGTGATAATTCTGAATCTTTCCAAGTGAATAGAAACATCTAACATTAGGGCCCTTACAGGTTCTATGTCCACTAGTTTAGATGCAGTGAAATTAGGGTTTCCTAGGAAAATGCCCACCCCATCACACATCTCTTGTCCTATGGACCAAAACGAGGGCCCCTTGGTCCAGCATCGTGAGGCCTGCTGCAGCTCAAACTGTGTCTTAATTCTGGTATCTTGAATACGATTAATATCACAATTATTTTGTAACAATGAACTAAGTACTGTAACCATCTTAGTGTTACTCTTTATGCTAGTAACATAGATAGTGGTCATTGTAAGTGGACTCAGTATGGTTATGAGAAGGATATAGAAGTGCACCAAGGGAGGGAGTGAACTTGTCATAAATGCGCTTAGGGATTCTTGCTACATCTTCTGAGCCTGGTTCTCTGAGAAATATGGATGTTGTTCCCACCCCCTTCTGTATCAGATGTTATTTCAGGTGTAATAGAGGCTACCGAAGATGTATCTGATTCATCTCCTTGAGTCTTGCTCTGGTCTATCTGTGAGTAGTGCAGAGTATTTGTTCCCTGTCTTCCAATCCTCATCTGAAGTTTTTTTTTGTACAGTTTTCCTTTTTTTTGTATTTCTGCAAGTGAGTTTCCTGCTCTATTTTGTTTTTTTGTCTGCACTTTCTGAAAAGCAGTTTCTTGACTTGGCTGGGGGGAGGCATTCCTTTTTCCCCTCCATCATTCTGAGTAAGGAGACCATGTTCTACTATAGAGGGAGGTTCTTCCACTGGGGTCTCTGTCACAAGGGGTACTGTCTGAATGTCAATGTCCTGAGGGGCAGTAGCAACATTGCTGGGAGGATCGGGGACTGGCGGAAGGGAGGGGTTGGGCTGCAGTTATGAGGACCGTAGCCACTCATTTTGCCTGTAACTGCTGGGCCTTATTAATGAGGCCTTCTTGGGAAGGGCAGTCCTCCTGGCTGTGGGAGGCTCCAGGACACTTGCATAACTATGTCCTGTGTGTTCACAAAGGTTGCATTTGAATAGATTAAGGCATGAAGCAGAAGGGTGACCAAACTTTAAACAATGACTACATCGGGGTGAATAACAGGCTGAGCTGAGATGTGTACGAGAACCACATTTGAAGCATGATTTCAGTTGTCCTATATAAAACAGTGTCCCTCTGCCCCTCCCTAAAAAGAAAGTACTTGGCAAGTGCACTGGGCCATTGTTGGTTGTGTATAACATCACTTTGATTTTTCACTCCCTGTTCCAAATCTGTTCGCTGTCTAATATGGGTGTTGGTTTATCTAAAACCTCACATCTCTGTCTCAGCCACAATTGAATGTCCTCTACATGGACTCCTTCACTACGAAACATAACAGTGTTATGTTTGATGGCAGCTTTCATAAGAGGGATCGCCATGTAGAGAATCCAATGGGGTATATTTTTTACAGACTGGTATTGGGCCCAGAATCTGTCCAGGCTAGAAACTGTTTTTAAACTTATATCAAAGTTTTCATTACCTAGAATTATGTGAGCAAAGATTTCAGATAAAAAAAAATGCATTGACCCCTTCAGTAACTGTTTTGCAATATACAGCCTGTCTGTTGGGGTTTTCTAACCCACCCTTAAATATCAACCTTACAGCATTCCACCTCAGAGCTGGCTCACCCTTGTTCCAAAAAAGATCTGACAGTTTGAACATTGGGTTAAGCCAAGCTCTCTGAGAAGGGTCTTGTAGAATGTTTTCAGAAGGACCCATTCTAGTGTTCATGCCTTCTTGTTGCTGATCAGCCTGCAGTCAAGTCGTATTGTTCTGTACACGAGTATCAATTGGAGTACTCACAATGGGGCCCAAGGTAATGTCTTTAGTTCTTGAGTTCTGCAAATTCAAAGGCAGCGGTGCCTGTTTGGAAGTGGAAGCCACTGGAGACATTAGCATTTACTGGCAGTAGCAGAGCACGTCCTCATCCTGTGGATTAGGTTGCAATTGTCCCATATTATTTTGTAGCCAGCCTGCTCCCTCTAATGCTCTGGCAGGGAAACCAAGCAGGATCTGCATTTCCCTTATGCAGATCATTCTGTGAGCCACCGGTACAGTGTCAATCTGCTCTGCAGCGCAGCCGGGAGTAGTAGTAGATGCATGAGTATGTGCCGCAGAAATAACTTCTTTCTGTGGGATGCTTCTTGCTGATTCGGGCCCCAAAGGGTGAGTCATCACCAGGCGGTGACCTGCATATTTGCGAGGAGGCAGTGGAGAAACATTTTGGGGCATCAGCTCTAGGCACACAGCAGTGTGCTGTTCTCAACTGCCAACTGAGTCCTCTGTAGCCAAAACCATTGAAGTGCAAGGTTTAGCGGCATCCTTTTATGCCTCTGCATCACAGCTCAGCTGTAGCAGGTCGGGTGAGTCAGCGAAGGTCAGATTTCTGACATTTATTTTGCAGCATTGACAGTTCTGTTTGGAGTGCTTTCTGTTGCACTTTGCATTTTTTCTCCAAAACAAACAATTCTTGCAACTGCTGTTCTTTTAGTTTTAAGCTTTTTTGCAGTTTACCTTTCTCAGGTATGGAACGTTCTTGTGTAGTTTCAGCTTCAAATACAGGTAATTGAGTCCAGTTCATTTCTGTTTCAAAAAAACCTCAGGCATTTTTACTTCCATTCCAACTGAAGATTCTGTCATATCAGCCTCCAGTAGAAGAGGAACATTACAACATTAACCTTTTATTTACTATTACTTATTTCCTTTTTCCCAGAAAAGGTTTTAATTCCACCCAGTCAGTAAGACCCATATTTTCATACACTTCTGTAATGTATATCCAATAATTTTCTCTCTGACTCAAAAGGTTTTCAATATTTCCTCCCCTTTGTCCCAATGTCACTTTCTCAATACATATAAATGTCACCTCATGTCCCTCTCTATAATTTATATCCTTCACATGTTGAGCCCAAGCATTCTGTAAATTTCCATTCTTAATGGCATTCAAATGTTCCCCCATTTGCTCCTTCCACTTCCTTTTAGTTTTCCCTGCATAGTACCTACCACATGTACAGAAAGAAAAGTATATGATATATTTAGTGTTACAATTTATAAACCCCTTAATATTATACATCCTGTCATCACAGAGATTTCTAAACATACTACACTCATGTATAGTAACACAGAATTTGCATCTCCTACACCTCCTACATCCATTTGGTAAAGGAGGCAACCAAATTCTAACCTTTTCAACCTCTTTAACTGACGATACTAAAATATCCTTAAGATTTTTTGCTCTTCTATACGCCATTCTTGGCTTGATCACCACTGTATCGTTAAGTCTATTATCAGCCCCCAGGACATGCCAGTGTCGATAAATATTATTTTTTACCTGATTAGACCTGATGTTATAGGTAGTTACAAAATTAATTCTATCACCTCCTTCTCCATTGCCTTTCATACTTTTTTCTTTCAAAAGACTCTCCCTAGTTTTAAGTTCACATTCCTCCCTAGCCTTATTTATAATGCCAGTAGAATATCCTCTATCCTTTAGCCTACCCCCTGTTTAAACTAGCCAGCCTCAAATAGGTAGGCTGAGAGGGGAGGTTTTATGATCCTTGTGTTTGATCTCGTAATCCTTTTCTGGGACTCCTTTGACTTAGATTTTAGAGGCATTGTCCCTGTAACACCTCCTGAGTTAGGCAAGGAGGACACTTCATCATCCCCCATAGAGTTTTCAAGTTCCACCTGTTCACCCCATGAAGAGAAAGGTGGTGAAGTGGTTTGAGAAAGGCAGTAGAGAGAGAGAGGTACACCAGACCATACTTCCATGGAATCACACTTGGGGGGGGTCAGCCAAAACCTCCTCCAATGCTTGAGTATCTGGGATCTTAATCCTAAACTTCTGAGGAATTTGATATTTGGACAAAATCTGAAAAATAAATGCATGGTCTACCCAGTTGAAAGCCTTTTTCTGGTCCAGAGAGAGTATAACACCCCTAGAATTAGTAAACGCAGTGCTGGAAATAATGTCCCTTAACAAAATTAAGTTATGGACCATGGATCTGTTGGGTACTGCACAAGACTGAACTGGTACTATCACCTGGTCTGAAAGTACTGTTAATAGTTCTAGGAGAAAAATAGCTAAAAGTTTATAATCTATATTTAATAAACTTATAGACCTCCAATTTCGAAGATCTCTGCAGTACCCCTTCTTATATAATAAAATCATTAGGGCCTTTGACATAGATTCAGGAAATGTCTGTGTGTCTAAACAATAGTTAAATATACAGTATCTGCTAGAATAGAAGCAAATAAATACTGAAGTCCCAAAAACATTCTACCAATAAACCATTTAACCTGAGTGCAGTATTTTTCCTTAGTTTATGCAAAGCCAATATAATGTCATCAGGGGTAATATCTGATAAGATTTTTGTTAAGGTGTCATCTTTTATTTGAGGTATTTCCAACTCTTGAAAATATTCTGAATCCCATTCTGCTGTAAATGGGGTACCAAATAATTGGAACAAATATTTTTGGACCATCCTCAAAATGTGAGCTGGGTCAGAGTAAACTACCTCCTTAGTATCTGGGTCTATAACTTGGTCCAATGTTGAATGTGAAACCCGGGTTTGACAACTTTTAAATATATCCATAGATGGTTTAGTTCTCTGTGTCCCAAACTGAGCTTCCAGACTTAAAGATTCAGCCCTATCATATCGATATAATATCATTTCAGATTTTAAAGCCTGTATTTCTGCTGTCAGATTTACCCCTGATTCATAGGCCCAAGAAATGGTAGCAAAATCTTTTTCTCTAAGGGTTAGATAATGTAAATATCGGGAAGTAGTTTTTTTTTGCTAATGAAAGAAATATTTTTTTTTGATATCTGATTTGGTGTCTGCCCACCAGTCTGCTATAGAATTATATGCTTCCAAAACCAAAAAGCTGACTGACAAAAGTGAGCAAAGCTGTGTTTGTACCACTGGTTGTTTCAGTAAAAAATTATTTAATGTCCACCTTTGTGTGCGGGGGGAAGAGGTGATTGTGAAGTTTTACAAGTTAATAATACAGCCAGATGGTCTGAGGTTTCACATGGTATAGTGTGTGCATGTAATATTTGAAAGGTTTTGGATACAAATAAATAATCAATTCGAGTAGCTAAAGTTTCTTAAGTAAAAGTTTTTGCCCCAGCTTGATTTTTAGACCAATAGTCATCTACCAGTCCTGCATTTGTTAACATAGTCTTTAAGTACAGGTAGTTGGTATCTCCATAAAGTTTTTTTTAGTAATCCCACCTTTATCTGTGTGTGCAAGAGGACAATTAAAATCTCCTCCAAAATAACACACTTTTGTGTATGTAAATAAGGCTGTATTGTTTTAAAGAGATCCCTTCGGGTAGCTATAGTTTGTGAAGCATAGATGTTCAACAAGTGGAATACAATTGAACCAAATTGCATATCCACCAGCAAACCTCTACCAGGACATATGTCTACTACCTTGTGAATAGAAAACTGGAATCCCTTAAATAAAATCCCCACACCATCATAGGCTTCAGGTCCTTGTGATCAATATGAAGGGCCTAATGACCAAAGATTCTTTACCTGAAAATTTTGATGTAAGGTTTTAATCTTAGTGTTCTGTATAAATATAATATTGTTTAGTAGGTCTTTTAAGATTTGGAGAGTCATCAACCGCTTTTTAAAAGATTTTATACTATAAACATTTAGTGTTAAAGGTGAAATGCGTTGAGGGATCTCCATAGCATAAAAGAAAAAGGATGTCTGCATCTTAACTATCTCAAGCTATTTTCCTCCATCCCCTATTTTTCTTCTTTTTCTCTTTTTCTACCTGTACTTCAGGTATGTGGTTTGTCTTGGAGCATAGGGAGGAGGAGTCTGATTCTTCTTTCTCTTTATCATCCCCCCACTGCCATCTTTTAGCAAGGGTCTGAAATCTGTTTCTAGTAACCACATGATGTGTGGGTACCAGAGATATTTCAGCCTTCCTTTTGCCTTTAACTTCTTGAAAGTTCCCTTCTGAGGTTTGCTTTGTGACCTCTGGGGGGGGGGTGGAGGCATTTCTCCCATCTCAGTTTGTCCTGAAGAAGTAGATGGGGTTTCATGAGAAGGCCCAGGTATGACCTCCTGTGAGTTCTGCAGGGAAGTAATGTCTGTTTGGGGAGTTTGTTCTACTCTCTGGGGGGTCTGGGAAATCTGGGCTTGTGCTTGGCAGACCTGTATAAGATTGACTAGGTCCTGTACCTCTTGGTCTAGCCTATTATGGGCTGCCTAATGGCAAGATTTGTAGGAATGCCCTTCCTCATCACATAGATTACACCTAAAAGGATTAGGGCACCCCAGGCCAACAAGGCCATTTTCCAAGTACAAGCTGCAATGATGTTTGTCACATACGGAACTAAGATATGTCCTAGCTTTGCATTTGTGGCAGGTTTTTGGCTGGTCTGCATAGAAACATAGGCCTCTGTCCCTCCCAATATAAAAACTCTCAGGTACATGAAGAATGCCTGAGTCTGTCTGTTTTAGCTGCATTTTTACCCTCCAATTCCCTGTTCATACTAAATCCTCATCTAATATTGGAGAAGGTTTGTCTAAAATAGTACACCTCTGTTGCAACCAATATTGTAAGTCAGAAATATTAACCCCTTTGTTTCTAAACAGAAGTGTAACCATTTTAATCCTGGGCTTTGTAAGGAGAATTGGAAAAAATATTTTCCATAGAGTAGAATGCTGAACACTAGGGTATTTCTTCCAGTACTTCTCTAAAGTGTGACAATTTTTAAAACTTATATATTATTTCCCCTTTAACATGTATACAAGCAAACAACTCTTTTGGAAAAATGGCTATTAATTCCTTCAACTTTTTATGTAATACTGTTTTGTAATCTGGGGCCTCAGCTCGGTCCCCATTAAACTTTAGTCTCACTGCATTCCTATGCTGTGCAGACTCACCAACATTTTTAAATAAATCAGCCATAAAAACCTTTTCAGTTCCCTAGGTTCAGAAGCAGTCTGTCCTGATGTAGCATTGTCCTCAGAATCTGAAGTTGTGTTAACTGGTTCTTGTGTGGATAATTGTTCCTGTGGTACCATGACTGTTGTAGCATTGGCCAGCTTTTTTGAATTTTTCTGTGCTTGCACTTTGCCCGAGAGAATTTGTTTAGGAGTCAAACTAAATTAATTATAACTAAATTATACCAAAAAGATAGATTTCACAAAAAAGGAGGTGGTGTATGTCTTTATATTAAAGACACAATTCATTCACATGAATACCCACATACTTCACCAACAGAAAGTATATGGGTAGCCATTCAGTTTCATGGACAACCACAACTAATCTTGGGCACATGTTATCACCCACCATCCTCTGATTCAGAATATACAAACACATTAATACAGGACATCAGCCACATGATGAATAAAGGTGATATCCTGATCCTGGGAGACTTTAACATGCTGTCCATAAATTGGTTTACTATTAACGGCACAACAGCTGTTGAAAAAACTTTTATTTCAACAATAAATGAATTAGGGCTTGAGCAAATTGTTTAAGAAACCATTAGAGGATGTAATATATTAGACCTTGTGATTAACAATATTGAGAACAAAGTCTTAAATCTTTCAATATCGGACCCACTAGGAAATAATGACTACCATACCATTGTATTTGATCTACAGTATGAATCTAGCATAATAGTTGATAATGCTCAGGTGTATAACTACCACAAAGCCAACTTTGAGACAATAAACAACAGCCTAAAAAATACCCCATGGGAAACAATTTTATCACCTTTAACCCTGGAAGACTCTTGGGTATTTGTTAAAACAAGATAATAGATCTAGAAAAAGCCTATATTCCAGCCCGGATAAAATATAACAGTAAAGGTAAAATTCCTTTGTGGTTAAATAATGATATTCATAGGAAAATCAAACAGAAGAAAAAACTATTTACTCGTTTAAAAAAATTCACAACAGACACAAAAGAACTCATACTGGGACAATACAGAACTGCCGTTAAAGAACTAAAAAGGACTATCAGGAAGGCAAAATGCAGCCTTGTGTTCTGTATAGCCCATTCCAAAGATAATCACAAATCCCTATTTTCTTATCTCAATAGTAAAAAAGGCAGTAACTGACAAATTGGGCCATTGACCAATGGCACAAACACCATTACATCTGATAAAGAGACAGCCGACACAGTTAACACCTATTTTGCATCAGTATTCTCAGATCAGTCATAACTGATACAAATACTATCATATCAAGTTCTACTGAAAATAACCACACCATAACTATTTCTGAAGTAGTTTCCTTGTTAAAAAATTTAAAACCAAATACTAGCTGTGGATCAGACTTCATTAATCCTAGATTTTTTGTTGAAACAGCTGAAAATATTGCCACACCACTTTCCATTATTTTTAATAAATCATTAGTGGAAAGATCCGTTCCATCTGATTGGATAACAGCTACAGTTGTGCCTATGCTTAAAAAGGGTAACAGTTCCATAGTGAGTAATTACCGCCCCATCAGTCTTACTTCCATTCCATGTAAAGTAATGGAAAAAATTATTAAAGGCATATTAGAGGCAGAAATGCAAACTCTAGGCATTATCGATCACTCACAACATGGGTTCAAGCAAGGCTTTTCTTGCACTACCAATTTAATAGCCTTTTACAATACTGCCAACCAAGAACTAGACAATAAGATTCCCATGGATGTCATCCTCCTGGATTATAGCAAAGCATTTGATAAGGTTACTCACAATATTCTCTTAGCTAAGCTATCAGACCTAGGTTTTTCTTGTAATGTAATAAAATGGATCAATTGCTGGTTAACCAACAGGACCCAGCATGTTAGGATCGATGGTGCCTATTCCAGTAATATGGGTGTGACCAGTTGTGTGCCACAGGGATCAGTTCTGGGCCCAGTGCTATCCAATATTTTCATCTCAGACATGCAGATTAGCTCCAGGAACATACTTTCGATATTTGCAGATGATACAAAATTAGGTGGTAGAGTGGATTCCAACTATAATATGGACTTATTAGTAAGCAACCTCTCAGTATTAGAGCATTGGGCACAGAAAAATAAAATGACATTCAATACAGACAAATGTTCTGCTCTCCACTTAGGCTACAATAATCCCAAACAAATGTATACACTATGCAATATTATCATTAAATCTTCAATATGTGAAAGAGACTTGGGAATCCTGATAGATGACAAATTATCCTCCTCCAATCACTGTAATCATGTAGCTAAAACCGCTAATTCACTACTTAGGCACATTAACCGTAAGTTTATATCTAAGAGAGAAGAATGTATTATCCCATTGTTTAAAGCATACATCAGACCATATACAGATTATGGGTCACCAGTGTGCAGTCCATACATGGTCAGGGACATTCAAGTGATTGAAAGAGTTCAGAGAAGGGCAACAAAGATGGTGCCCCATTTAGCATCACTACCATATCCAGAGAGGCTTCAAAAAACAGGCCTACACTCACTGGAGTTTAAGCGCTCCAGAGGTGATCTTCTGTTCTTATACAAAATTCTCAAATCACCCTCTCTGATGGACAAATGTGGTATTATTAAAACACAAAGAAAAATAGTACCTAGACTTCACAATCAACAACTAATGGTGTGTAAAGCAAAAACAAACAGGAAGCTTCAATTCTTCTCAGTAAGAACACCAAGGCCCTGGAACCAGCTACCACAAGAGACTGTAATACCTTTGAATCCTTTAAAAAGAGTGTAGATCATTGGCTCTTCAAAAACTACAAGAAAGTGTAATTTCCCACAAATATGGGGGACAATCAAGATAGGCTTCATAGCTTCCTTTTGTCCTCACTTACCTAGTAAACCTAGTAAACTGGGTATTCCATTCTCAGTTGAATGCATGATTTCCATTGCTGAGACTGGGCCCAGAGAAGTCCAAGAAGCAGATTATGAATCTTTTTCCCAACCAGCTGCATGGAATGCTGAATCAGGTGTCCAAGTAACATTCTGATATTCACCAGGTGTGTCTCTCCTTTCCTGCTGAGATGACGTGGCACAGCTGTTTTTTTGACAGCGTTTGCAGAAGAAATAGAAGCAGCAGCCATAGAAGGCTGTGAAGAAAAATGTACTGTTCCGCTGTTTACTGGTATTTGTATATTTTCCACAGGTATGTCAGCAGTATTTTCTTCATGAAATAGTCTCAAAATCAATGCTTTATTACCCTTCACTGCTGCTCTCAAGACGTCCTCTTGTAGGTCAGTTGCAGGTATCTGTACCACATCTTCTGACAGGTTACCCGGTGCAGGAGCTTTATGATTTCCATTTTCTAGTACAACAGAGTCTTTTCTTGTATCCTTTAGCATAGTGGGGTCAATCAAATCTGCTGTAGAAACTGTGATATTCATAGCTCGTGTTTACGGAGAAAAAATGTGTTCCAACTCTGTTTCCATATCGATGGAACAAACTTCAGCAGTTTCCTCCACAGCTCCTTCTCTGACCTTCCACCATCTTGGAATGGCAGACTAGGGGTCCTCCTACTGATGACTAGGGGAATTTCCCTGGTGTCCTGGCCAAATTTTCCCCATTCACTAAAAATACCACCAACAGCTTAATCTGGTTCAAGGTCAGTTGGCATACATCTGTATCCTCCTCCCCCGTGTCGTGCCTGAAAATAGGCAGAATATGTCTAGTGCACTTACCTGGTCAACAAAATCTAAATAAATAAATGTTAATTTGTTTCAGGAGCTTGAGTGTCTCCATCATATCCCCCTCTCCTGTCTGGTTTCAAGTGAATACATGTTTAGTGCCTTTAGCTGTTCCCCATAGGGTCTGGCCTCCTGGCCATGAATCTTTTATTAAGTGGGGCTCAAAAACTGAGCACAGTATACCAGGTGTGGCCTCACCAGTGACCTATATGGCCACAGCAGTACTTCCTATTTCTACTGTCAAACCCTCTCCTGGTGCATCCTAGCATCCTGTTAGCTTTGCTGAAAGCTTTGTTACATTGGCTGGTTCATTTACGGGAGTCACTAATGATGACTCCTAGGTACCGTTCCTCTGATGTTGCATCCATTTTAACTCCTCTCATCCAGTACTCTGTTTTGGGTTCTTTGTTCCCTAAGTGCATCACTTTGCACTTCTAGGCATTGAATTTCAGTGGCCAGACATTGGATCAATTTTCCAGCCTATGTAAATTTGTGTGCAATTGTGTTATCCCCTCCACATTGTCGACTCTACCAAAGAGTTAAATGCCATCTGCCGAACTCTCTTCTGCCTCCCCTTCAACCAATTCCCTACCCACCATGCTATTTCCTTAGCTGTTCCTGGATCACCATCTTCTTCAGCAGCCTTTGGTGTGGCACTGAGTCAAATGCCTTGCTGAAGTCAAACTAGAATATGTTTATCGCATGCCTCTTATCAATTACCCTGGTTATCAAGTCTTACTATTAGGCCAGTTTGACAAGACCTCCCTGACATGAAGCCCTGCTGCTTACTGTCCTGAAGCGTGTTTTTTCTCCAGGTATTCCACTAGGTCCTCCTTGACTAGTGTCTCCATCAGTTTCCCTACTATGAAGGTAAGGCTGACTGATGTGTCTGTAGTTTCCTTGGTGCTATTTGCCCCTTCCCTTGTGCAGGGGAACTATACCCGCCAGGACATCCAACTGTGCATAGAGCTACTGAATAGCCCCACCTGGGGATGGACTAATACCAATGCCAGTTCTTTTAGTACTCTCAGAATCTAAACCATTTCTGACTCTTACGCTAGTAAATTTCTCCAGCCTCTTGTCCTAAGCCCCGTGATCAGCTGCCTTTATTTCCTATGTTTCCACAATTGCATCAAAAGCATTGGGGGTGGGCGGGATATGTTATTGAAAATGAGTGAGTGAAGTGGTTTGCTATTGATTGTTGAGTATTGTTTGTTAACAAATGCAGGGATACTTTTGGTTGTGTATATGACTTGCATGAGAATCAGAGACGCTCTCAAGAACATGATGGCTGAGATTCTAAATGCACCCCTCATGCATACTCAGCTTCGCAGTCACAAGCAGAGAGCACTAAAAATGTAGCCACCCCTCCCAAAAAAAGAAAGTATCCCAACCACTGCTGCAGATCTCACCTGCTGCCTGACAACATCCCTTGGCCCAGACCTACAAGAAAATATTCTACCCACGTCTGTAAAACCCACATGCTTTCTGACAGATCCACTAGCCTTAGGTCACAACCAGAGTTAAGGTGCCTTGGTTTGAAGTGCTCATGCTATGGGAATGCAGGGGAGGAACATAGAAGTCCCAGAATCAACAAAAAAAGAGAGGTTTTTGGTCAAAGTCCACAGAAAGTGTTGCAGAAAAATGGTCCAGACTAGCAATTACCCCAATCTGTAACGTACAGATGCAGTGGGAGCTTTAAGCCCAGACCCCATCTGTACCAGGAGAGGTTCCTGGAGGAGTTGCCTCTGCTGCCAGAGAATTCCATAGACTGGCTGATCAATCATGGTCACAGAAACCTGCTGCTGCTATTGCTGCCCTGGCCTTCTGATATCATTGTGTGCGAGTATAATTCTATGCCTCTAACAGTGAGCCAAGTATTCCTGTGGCACCATGCTGCAAATTAGTCAGGGACAGCTTGAGGGGATCAAGTGAGATGGCTATAAAATTCACTTCTCAAACCTGCTGAAAGGTAGGGAGACATTCACGAAAGACAAAACAGTCTTCTTGTGTCTCTCAAACCTAAGTATTAACCTACGTATATCTGCTGCCTACAAAAACACAACAGAGGTGCTTCTTTAGTGCAGTGAGGGAGTGCAGAACCTGATCAGCTTGCCCCCAGAAAATCAAACAAATTGACAAAATGTTCTGCACTTAGCCAAAAATAAGAGGCAAACAGTAAGTATGTTGCAATTCAGATGTGTAGTTTATTAACTACAAAACAAATGGCACAACAATGTCAATAAACAGGTACTTCGCAGTAAATACAGTGCTGTTCAAAAGTACCATCGGAAGTGCACATTAGCTCAAGCTATGCACAAGCATAATAAAGTACATTGTTGAATCATTTGTTTTATTGTTATTAATAAACTAGCTAATAAACGACATGTTTGAACTGCAAAATACTTGCTGTTTGTTTTGCATAACGAACTAATATTTCTGCTCAGTATTTACAAAAGAGGAGGAGGGGAAGGTGCCTAATCCAATTAACAGAAGCACTCTTGATAGGGGGGTTGATCCCAGTCCTTTCACAGAAGAAAGGGTTCTGAAAGAACTCCTAAAACTGAAGGTGAACAAAGCAATGGGGCCTGACGGAATTCACCCCAGAATTCTAAAAGAATTAAGGGGAGAACTAGTGAAACCACTGACTACCCTTTTTAACAAACCATGGGAGGATGGTGTGGTACTTGAGGCCTGGAGGAAAGTAGATGTGATTTCCCTTCACAAAAGTGGGACCAAGACAGAGGCAGGAAACTACAGACCTGTCAGTTTGACCTCTGTGGTAGGGAAAGTGATGGAATCACTTCTGAAGGAAAGAATTGTTGAATACCTAAAGGCAAGAGGGGCACAGGACCCAAGGCAGCATGGGTTCACAGTGGGAAGGTCATGTCAGACAAATCTAATTGATTTATTTGACTGGGTGACCAAAGTAGTAGACCAGGGAGGGGCTGTAGACATGGCCTACCTAGACTTTAGCAAGGCATTTGACGTAGTCCCACACAAAAGATTAATAGTCAGATTAACCAGCCTGGGAGTGGGTCCCAGGATGGTAGCCTGGGTAAAACATTGGCTGGGCAACAGGACACAGAAGGTAATTGTAAATGGAGTCCACTCTGAAGAAAGAGGGGTTGCTAGTGGGGTACCGCAGGGTTCAGTACTGGGTCTAGTCCTTTTTAATGTCTTCATAAGTGACACTGCAGAGGGACTGGAAGGAAAAGTATGCCTCTTTGCAGATGACACAAAGATCTGCAACAGGGTTGATACACAAGGAACCTTGGAAAGGATGAGAAGGAACTTGGCAAGGTTGGAGGAATGGTCAGAAGTATGGCAGCTTGGATTCAATGCAAAGAAGTGCAAAATAATGCATCTGGGAAACAAAAACCCAGGAGAAGATTACACAATGAGGTGGAGGTAGTAACAACAACAAAAATGGAAAGGGACCTGGGGGTAATCATATCAGATGACCTTAAGGTTAGGAAGCAATGTGAGAAGGCAGTAGGGAGGGCTGGGGGTATACTGGGATGTATAGGGAGAGGCATCACCAGCAGAAAACAGGAAGTTATTATCCCTCTGTACAGACAGTTAGTGAGACCCCATCTGGAGTACTTCATCCAGTTCTGCAGACCCCATCTCCGCAAGGACATAGACAGGATAGAGGCAGTCCAGAGGAGGGCAACTCAAATGGTGCAGGGTCTGCAAGAGAAGCCACATGAGGAGAGACTAAAGGAGCTTAATATGTATACTCTTGAGGAAAGGAGGGGTGGTATATGATAGAAACTTTTAAGTACCTCAGTGGAATCAACAAAGTCTAAGAGGGCAGCATCTTTCAGAAAAAGAGATGTGCAAGAACAACGGGACACAATTTAAAGATGGGGGGGGCAGTTCAGGGGCAATGTAAGGAAGTATTTTTTCATTGAGGGTGGTAGACACATGGAACAGCCTTCCTGAGGAGGTTTTGGGGTCTAAAACTGTGGGAGAATTCAAGAATACATGGAACAGACATAAGGCAGTTCTTGTGGGGGGTAAGAAGAAATAGTCTGTTGGTTAACTAGGATCTGCAGCTTATCCTGTAGGTGGGGAAATGGGCAGACTAGGTGGGCCATGCGGTCCTTATCTGCCGTCAAAGTCTATATTTCTATAAAAGCAGCCACTGCCAATGTGACCCACATGTTCGTGTCCCAGTGAGTAAATGGAACAGTGAAGAAGTGAAACAGGTGACTGGTGTTGTAGGCATCAATAGGCATCAGCAGAAGGATGTGGAGAAGCAGGGAACTCTGCTGGTTGACAAGAGCATGGTGCATGTTCACTTCTGTGTAACAAACACTGCTGGGGTGGATGGATGGATGGTCAAAGGTATGCCAAAACTGGGAATAGGAACAATACCCTATCAAGGGTAGGAGTATACAAAGATTTAAGCGAGGTACAGGGAAGCACAAATAGAAATAAATAAAAAAGGGGAAACTAGAAACAACCCATCAATGGTAAGGGTACAAAAGTATCACCCCACAACACAGGGACAGTAGAGGTTGAGAATGCTGGTAGTGGTGGAGTGTAGTGGCTGTGGGGTGGCAGGAGAGACCTTTTGGAAACTGCAATCCTGCCCCATCTGCACACACCTCTCTGGGCTGAGGGAGGATGTTGCTAGACTCCAGGCTGAGTTGTCTAGGATTAGGGGTATCTCTCCCCCCCACCCAGAGGCCACCAAGTTTGCCCCGTTACCTCTGAGGATGCAAGTGAGGAGGAATGGCTGGACTATGGTGGGCTCTGGAAGGGTGGGGTGGTGGGATAGAGGCACATTCCTCAACTGCTACCACTACAAAAATTCCTAGGCTGCTCTGGCAGGGTGGGACTGCCAGGAGGAAACACCCATGGTAGTGACCAAGATGAATGTGGGGGCCCTCTGTAGGGGAGACCCCAAGGAGGAAGGTAGAGGACTCCAGAGGAGGAGGAAGCAACGTCTAGTGGGGGGACTCAATTGTGAGGGGGGGTAGATTTGGGACTAGCAAAGGGGGAGAGGCAAATTAGGTCCAGGTCGCTCCTGTAAAAAAGCTTTCAGCTTAGTGTGCTATACCTGGTTAAACAACCAAATAAAAAAAATTAAAAAATTAGATGCCTACTTGGTGTCATGGCCTGGATGAATGGAAAGTGAATCTTGAGGATTACTAGGGCAGCAGGACAGGAGGAAGAGCTGAATGTCATTATCCACCTGGGGACTAACAATCTGGCAAGGGATGGGGCTGGGATTGTGCTGGAGAGTATAGGGACCTGGGGAGGGGCCTTAAACAGGTAGCTTGCTCAGTGGCTTTTGCTGAGGTGCTTTCTGTTTATACCAAGGGACAGGAGAGGGAACTCCACACCAGGAGATTCAACTCATGGCTGAAGGAATGGTGTAGAGGGGAAAGGTTCAGCTACACTGGGAACTGGGGACTCACCTGGGAGAATAAGGGACTTTACAGGGGTGATAGCCTGCATCCATCCAGGAGGGGAACCACAGGCCTCAATGGATGGTTTAAATGTTACTTTGATGAGCATTTAAACTAGCCATGGGGGGGGGTGGTAGAAGGAATTAGGGAGTCAGAAACTGCCTCCCCATAGGCTGAGGTAGAGAGTAAGGAGAACCTGAGGGGACAGAAATCCCCAGGGTGAAAATAAATAAAGGGATCAGGGTGGAAGAGATAAAGGTGGAAAGGAACTGGAGCATTAAGAGAGGTGGGAAGGAGGGATGGAAAAAGTGGGGACAACAAGCAGAGTGGAAACAAAATCTCGAAGGTCATGTGCACAAATTCTAGAAGTCTAGGAAATAAGATTCCAGACCTGGAGGCCGTCATGGCAGAGGCCTGTCTGGATATTGTGGTCATTACTGAGTGATGGTGCACTGAAAACTATGACTGGGACAAAGGGCTATACTCTGTTCAGGAAGGGCAGGGTGGAAAGGAAAGAAAGAGGTGTGGCACTTTATGTGATGGAGAGCATAAAAGCCACAGAGATGCAGGGGATACAGGGGGAGGCAGAGGTACTGTGGATCAACCTGTAAATGGGAAATGGAGCTACTATTTGCACTGAGGTGATCTACAGACATCCAGCACAGAGGGAGGAATTAGATAAAGTACTGGTGGAAGCCATTGGTAAGATGGCACAAAAAGGGGAGGTGCTGCTGGTGAGGGACTTCAATTTGCCAGGTGGATTGAAGCCTAACAACAGCAGCTTCAGTTAGAAGCAGGGACATCCTGGTCTCTCTGCAGAGGCCATTCCTCGGGCAACTAGTCAGTGAACCCATTCGTGATGGGGCAATACTGGACCTGGTACTCATTAACAGGGACATCGTTGCAGACTTCAAGGTGGGAGGCCACAAGGGCCAACCCAGTGGTGTGGAGGGCTGAGGCACAGGAGCCTTGTCCCCTGCCACACCAGGGACCTATGTTCAGTTACCATACATGGGTTGCTGGGGGTCATCTGGGAAGGGAAAGATTTGAGTGCCTGACAGCTGCTCTCCATTCCCGGGGAGGAGGACTAGCATGCTCTGCCGAATGACTGCCACCTGGTGGGAAGCCAGGTGAAAAGCGGTCAAGGAAGGCCAGGGTGGTCGGCTGCTGAACTCTGTAGTGCGCATGCCCAACACATGTGCATCCACAAGCATGCCCAGTGGTGACCTAGGGATGAAAGTGGAAAAGGGAAGGCTTCGGCTTTGTGTAGCCCTGCTTGTCTGCCCCCACTCCCATGTTGCCATACGATCACCGCCCTAACCTCACTGGTGTGATTGGTCAGGTTAGTAGATGGCTGGCTGTGGAGGTAGTGACAGGGATGAGAGCCATCAGAGCTGATCCACCCAGGAGAAAAACCTATATCTAAAAAGAAAAAGGTGGTAGGCCACTTGGGGACCAGTGATCACCGTACAGTGTGGTTCAGTATAAGGATAGCTGCAGAATCAAAACAAACATGGGTAAGGGTCCCAGACTTCAGAAGAGCAGATTTTAAAGATATGGGTGAATGCTGAGGGATGACCTAGCAGGAGTGGGTGACGTGGGTAGTGTGGAGGAACAGAGGGCAGAGATAAAAGGGAGCATACTAAAGAGCAACAAACCTCTGTGTCAAAACAAGTGAGCAACAGTAAGAGGAAAAAACTTCTATGGTCCTCAGAAGAGGTGCTTAAAAAGGTAAAAGTTAAAAGTATAACATTCAGACGGTATAAAGAGACAGAGAGAGAGGAGGATAGGGAGGTGTATCGGGGAAAGAAGGGAAAGCAGTAAGGAGCGTAAACGCACAAACTGAAGAGAGAATAGTCCAGGAGGTAGTGAAAGGGGACAGGACATTTTTTAGATTTGTAAGTGAAAAGAGAAAGACCAGGAGTGGATTGTAAGGTTAAAAAGGGAAGGGGAGGATTGTGCAGAGAGAGATCAGGAAAAGGCAGACATCCTGAACAAACACTTCTGTTCAGTGTTCACAGTGGAAGGAGTAGGGGAGGGGCCACAAAAAAGAAAGAAAAGCTTTGGAGAGAGGGAGGTGGACACCAGTTCTTTTTTTGGAGACAAAAGTCCTGAATGGACTTGCTAATCTGAAGGTTGACAAAGCAATGGGGCCAGATGAGGTGCATCCAAGAGTATTAAGGGAGCTCAAGAAACTACTGGCTGCACCTCCGACAGCTCACTGGAAACAGGAGTGGTTCCCAAAGTCTGGAGGAGGGTGGATGTAGTCCTACTACACAAAAGTGGTATCGGGGAGGAGGCTGGCATTGGTGGTGGGAAAATTATTGGAATCACTGCTGAAGGAAAGGATTGTGGAATATTTTGAATCCAGTGGGTTACAAGTCCAAGGTAGCATGGTTTCACATGGGGGCAGTCATGTCAAACAAATCTGATGGATTTCTTTGACTGAGTAACAAAGGAACTAGATTAGGGTGGATCGGTGGATGTGGCCTACCTAGATTTCAGTAAAGCGTTCAACACCGTTCCACATAGGAGACTAGTAAGCAAGTTGGGTAGCTTAGAAGTGGGTCCAAAGGTGGTAGACTGGATAAGAAATTGGTTAGGGGATAGACGACAGAGGGTGGTGGTAAATGAAGTTCACTCTAAGGAAAGGAGGGTGACCACAGGGGTACCCCAGTGGTCAGTGTTGGGACCGGTCCTCGTTAATGCCTTTATAAGTGACACTGCAGAGGAGCTGGGAGGGAAGGTCTGCCTCTTTGCAGGTGGCACCAAAATCTGCAATAGGGTGGATACTCCAGTCAGGGGAAGGGGTTGACAGGATGAGCAGAGACCAGAGAAAACTAAAGGAGTGGTCAAGGGTATGGCTGGGTTTCAATGCAGAAAGGTGCAAAATAATGCACTTAGTGCACAGAAACCCAGGGACAGAGTACAAAATGGGTGGAATGGTATTGATGACCACCAAGCAGGAAAGAGACCTTGGGATAATCACACTGGATGACCTAAAGGAGGCCAGGCAGTGTGACAAGGCAGTTGGAAGGGTGAGTGGGATGCTGGGCTGCACAGGGAAGGGTATCACCAGCTGAAAGAGGGAGGTAGTGTTGCCTCTGTATAGATCGCTGGTAAGACCCCACCTAGAGTATTAGTGTCGAGTTCTGGAGACCACATCTCTGGAATGCAGGGTCTGCATCAAAAGCCCTATGAGGAGAGACTAAATGACATCAATATGTACACTCTGAAACAGAGGGAGGAGTGGGAAGATATGACAGACACCTTTAAATACCTCAGAGGGATAAATAAAATACAGGAGTGGAGTAGTTTTCAGAAGAGAAGGGGCTCAAGAACAAGGGGACATGCTATGAAGCTGGAGGGGGTAGATTCAGGAGAGATGTGAGGAAGTACTTCTTCACAAAAAGAATGGTGGATTCCTGGAACAGCCTTCCAGAAGAGGTGGTGGGTGGGCATAAACAGTGGTAGAGTTCAAGAATGCACGGGAGAAGTGCAAAGGAATCATAGTGAAAAGGAAGGGGGAGGAAGAAAGAACTGTGGATCAGGAATGATCTGATGTACTGTAATAGTGTAGGTAGGGAGAAATGGGAGGACTCTATGGGCCAAGTGGTCCTTATCTGCCATCAAATTCTGTTTTTATGTTTCTAGCTTCTATGTTTGGCTGAGTACAGAACATTGTATGCTTTTGTTTGAGATATGCTCTCTGTGTTTCACTTGCACTGTCTCTGGGGTTCAGGGCTGTTGAGATGCAGGGGTCTTCTCACTTGTCTATGTGCCTGCAGAGGGGTTGTCAAGAGGGTGAACTGAAGGGACAGCACTTCCAACCACAGAATTCAAAGTTTGAACTTGTCCCATAACAATCCGATTACAAGGATGTGTGGGGAATATCTGACAGTCTGCAACCTGTCCTTGTCTTGAAGTAAAGTTTGGTCTGCCATGGACTGTGCCAAAGTGCAAGGGTGTAGGTCCCAAGACACTGGTCCCTCACTTTCCAGTTGCTGCCATTGTTTGTGAGTTTGAGTCTGCAAGTCCTGAGTGAGCACCACTCTGCTACAGGTTATTGCAGGGTGGGGAAGTGCTGGGAAGACCAATTTCTATTATGACTGAAGTAAGGAAGTCATTGGTAACCTGTGGTTTTGAAACGCACTAGAGGTAAGATATGTTTGCCAGAAAGAGCGATTTGTGTCCTTTTCCATTGGCGGTTCCTGCTATCCTTAATTTGCTTGTTTCCCTACCTTTGCTATATCACTAAGTTTAACTTGTTATTTTAATTGTTTTATGTGTTTGTTGTAAGGTGCTCGGATCTACCATCTGGATTGTGCGCCATATAAATAAAATTGACTTTACCTACAGTATCATCACAGATTCTACTTGATCTCTGGCTCTTTCTCCCCTACCCCCACCCCAACCCTTTACTTCCCAGCAAGATTCCCTTATGCTTATCCCATACATTATTAAACCCCACTACTGTTTTTGCCCCCACCTCCTCCACTAGAAGGCTGGTTCAAACTCCACCACTCCCTTTTTGGGAACTACTTTTTTACATTGTTCCTGAATCTATACCTCTCCAGTTTCGTAGCATGTCCCCTTGTTCTTGAGCACTTTTTTGTTGAAAAATACCCCCTCCTGTACCTTATTTACCCCTGTGAGGTATTTCACTGACCTAAGCAGCCAGTATAGTGGTATGCTTGTGTAACTGTGTTAGTTTTGGTTGTGGCTGTTCGCACTGTCTATTCCAGAGGAATTACCACCCTGTAGGGGTACGAAGCAAGGAACTCTCGGAGAGGGTTCTGCCCCTAGAGGTGCCACGGGATGGTTCCAGTGGCTAAAGATACCTTAGTAATCCCCCTAAGGAGAGAGTGCTGCCGCTGGAGGAGGAGGGGAGAATGGTGGGGCAAAGACAAAATGCTTCACAGTGAGGCTGAGAGGAACTGCTTATATAGCTCAAGAAGTGGGAGAGGCTGGCTGCTTGGCTACTGAATTACTGGCAAGCCTTTCAATTCACTGACCTACGCAGCCAGTATAATGTTATGCTTGTGTAACTGTGTTAGTTTTGGTTGTGTCCATTCGCGCTCTTTTCCAGAGGAATTACCACCCTGTAGGGTACGAAGCAAGGAATTCTCGGAGAGGGTTCTCCCCCTAGAGGTGCCACAGGATGGTTCCTGTGGCTAAAGGTACCTTAGGAATCCCCAAAAGAGATGTAGTATCATCCCCAAAGGAGGCAACATGATGCGTATGAGCAAGCAGTAACAGTGACGTAGAAGCAGTAACTGGAACATAGAGTAGAGAAGAATAGTGATGGCTTGCATTGAGATAAGGGGATCCCTTAAGGAGAGAGGGAACGGCAGGACATCCTCCACCTCCATCCAACAACGGAACCTACCTAAGGAAACTAGGGAAAACAACTTTGCTAACTGTTATGACCTGAGGCAACGGAGGAGAGAAAAAAAACCCTATGAGGAGGAAATCTCTGGGGATCTAAGGCCTAGGTCGCCTTCACTCCAGGCTTGGGAAAATGTATTTAGTGATGGCTCTGCAGCTGCAATTTGGAAAACCCAAATTAAAGGGAGGTGGAAAATATTCCAATTTGGAGGAAGGCTCTCACTCAAACCCTCTAGTGGGAACGTCGAGGAAAGTTGCGAGAAAACTCTGCAACAATATGAGCATCCAAGGCGCAGGAGGAGAGAAACAACTGCTGAGGCACTCACCTGACCTACCCGCCCTAAATCAAACCAGGTGAACCAGAGGCAGTCGTGGGGAGAATGCGATGAAGGTGCCTTGCTAGGGAAACCACTAAAGTCAATGGCCAACCGTTATAGTGGAACACTACAGCCAAAGGAGAGCATCGTAACCACCCTTCACCACTAGTCTTAAATTCTACACCAGGAGCTGCTGTTGCGTAGCAGGCAGCTAAAGCCAAGCCCAGGGTGAGGACATTCCCAGCTATGGGCCAGGTGAGAAGGATCCCGCCCCAAGTTGTACATGCTTGATGATGTGGACTAAATGCAGAGCGAGACCGTCGGCTGCAGGAACCTGCACCAGATTAGAATGGCTGGCATGCCCCAGAATTGATTGAGAGCTGTAAAGCTGGTGAGGTGAATGAGCATGGCGTGCTGAGATTGTAATGAGCATTGAGTGCTGAGACCTTACAAGGTCGAATGCAGATTGAGAGCAGGAGAATCCCAGGCTGAAGCCAAGGGGATGGCACTAGGCATGAAGCAATGGTTTGCGTAAACAAGGAGCAATGATTGCGTAAGCAAGTGTGGACCTGATAGGTCGGTAAGCAGAAGTAGTAATAGGTAGACCTGCATAACAAGTTACAAATGACTGGCAGACTGCCTTAGACAAAAAGAATAACACCTGTGCTGTGTTCCTGGATCTAAGCAAAGCCTTTGACACTGTGGACCATGAACTACTAATCTCCTCTCTGAACTCCATAGGCCTTGACTCACTCTCTCTTAAATGGTTCAGATGCTATCTCTCCGGAAGAATACAACTGGTAAAAAATGAAGGTGACCTATCTACCTCTAAACCACTCCTAAGAGGTGTACCGCAAGGTTCCATCCTGGGCCCCATCCTCTTCCATTTACATCAACAATATTGACTCCAATCTCTCACAATCTAATATTCACCTCTTTGCAGATGATACTGTACTATATGTCAGTAATCCCTCACCATCAAAAGCCTGTGAGCTTTTACAGTCTGAGTTCTCCCTCCTACAGCACAACTTACTAGAAAAGAAATTACTACTAAATGCCAAGAAAACGAAAGCTATGTTCTTTGCCACCAAGAGCTGCTCTTCCACTGTCCCATCATTCACCCTCCCACAATTATCTACCATCCTTGGTGAAAATCTGGAATATGTGGACAAATTCAAATATCTTGGAGTCTGGATTGACAATAAACTTGACTATACTAGCCACATTGAAGAGCTCCTGAAAAAGCTTAGACAAAGACTTGGCCTATTTTATAGGATCAAACACTACCTGACTAGAGATTCCAAACAAAGGCTAATCCTGGCATCATTCCTATCCCTCATTGACTACGCTGACTTCCTTTATGGTCACTGTTCCTCTCCCATTTAAATAAATTAGACACCTTGTATCATAGAGCTATTAGATTCATTACAGATCTTCCTCCAGCACCCATCATTGCTCTCTCTACAATGCAGTCAGTTGGACATCCCTACAACATAGAAGAAACAAAATGCTGCTGTCTGGATCTACAAAGCTCTGACAAACAAACTCCCTTCCTACATCTCGAATTGTTTCAACTGGATCACATCCAGGCCTTACACCCTAAGGATCAATAAACTCATCATGCTGAAGATTCCTATCACCTGCACCGTATGGAAGGGCTGCAATCAGCTATTCCTAGCACTTATCTGAATTCTCTTCAAAGACCTTGAAATTGGATACCCTCATTCCTTTAACAGCCTTCAAAAACTGTACACTAGTCTTTTCCCAGAATCATGCAACTGCTTCCATAAGGCCTAGTCCTCTCACACCCCTCCTTCCCCTATCCCTTTTATACTACCCTATTTCTTTATTGTTCTTCTAGCTTGTTCTCCAACCTACTTCGTACAAAAATGCCCCCCCAAGTCCCATTACCCTAGCTTTATCCCTACAATACTGTTTGTTTCTTTCCTTTTAATATGATCTAGGTCCAATGTCATTTTGCCTTGTATATATGTAAATATTTTTATATCTGTCTCATTCATAAATATTTGTATTTGTGTTCATTCAGTACCATGTTTTTGTGTAAAATTTGTAACCTTATATTGTTATGACCACTCAGGTCCATCTTGTAAATGAGCTGTGCTCAATGATGTTCGCCTGAATAAATAAAGATTTTTGATTGATTGATTGGTTTGATTTGATAACAACTGTATAGCAAGTAAACAGCACTGAGTTAGGGGCAAGCCAGCCAGACATGAATAGCCAAATCAAGGTGACAAACTCTGAGGATTTTCGGTGGCGAAGACAGAATTTAGAACAAAATTAAGTAACCACATAGGCCACGACCCCCTAAACACCTCCCAGTCCCAGCCATAGGACAAACAAGGAAGCGATGAAAGACTGAGAACCATATGCAGATACAAAAGCTAGTTTAATAGCCTCAGCAGGATCTTCAGCTAACCTCAGAGTAAACAAGGTAGAATAGGAATGGATGTAAACAATGCAGCAGCAGGAAGCAAGTGGGCCTGTACAGCAGTAGTTAAATGAGTACAGCGTGAAAACACAGGCACTGGGTACAATAGTAATTAAAGTAAACAGTCAGCAGCAGTGGCTTAAGTTGTAGGTAACTGAAAGCAGTAGCAGGAGCTCTGAGTAGGTTTGCAGTTGCAGTGCAGTAAATTGAGAGTTGTAACTGAAAACAAGCAGAATGAGCTCTGTAGTAGCAGTATGCTAGGAGTTTTAAAAATAAAAGCGCCCCCAAAAGAGGAAACCAAAACTCAGCAAAACAGAAAATAGGGAAGGCCCAAAAAAAAAACAAGAAACAAAACACAGGGAAGCATACAGCCGGAGGAAAGATACAAACCAGAAGCAGGAAAACAAACACTGAAGTCCAGCAGAGACACACAGAAACAGCAGGCTTGGGGGGGGGGGTTAAGCCCCAGACAGCTCAGAAGTCAAACCAACATAGCCTTCAGCTGCAAAGACAAAATGCTTCACAGTGAGGCTAAGAGGAACTGCTTATATAGCTCAGGAAGTGGGAGTGGCTGGCTGCTTGGCTACTGAACTACAGACAAGCCTTTCAATTAAAAGTCTTTATCATATCCCCTTCTCCATCCTCTCTTGCAGGGTGTACATACTGAGACCCTTTTGTCTCTTCTAGGGCTTTTCCTGCAGACCCTGCACCATTTTGGTAGCCATCCTCTGGACCACCTCCACTCTGTCTATATCCTTCTGGAGATGTGGTCTCCAGAACAGGATACAGTACTCTAGGTGGGTTTTACCAGTAATCTATATCTAGGTAGCACCATTTTCCTCCTTCTGCTAGTAATTCCCTCCTTATGCAACCCAGCATCCCACTCACCTCAACTGCCTTGTCACACTGCCTGAATAGCTTTAGGTCATCAGATTTGATTACCCCTAGTCTTTTTCCTGCTTGGTGGTTGTCAGTACCACTTCCTCCATTTTGTACTCCACCTCTGGTCTTTGTGTCCTAAGTGCATTATTTTTTCCATTGAAACCTAGCTGCCATACTCTTGACCACTACTGAACTTTTCTCAGGTCTCTCCTCATCCTTTCAACCCCCCACCCACCAGTGTTCACCATCTTGCAGATTTTGGTGTCATCTGCAAAGAGGCAGACCTTCCCTTCCAGCTCCTCTGAAATGTCACTTATAAAGACATTAAAGAGGAACGGCCTCAGCACTGATCTCTGAAGCACACTGCTTGTCCCCCTCCCTTCCTTTGCATGAACTCCATTTACTACTGCCCTCTGTCACTTATCCCTGTCTGATTTCTTACCCAGTTTTCACCTCTGAACCCATTCCTAAGCTACCCAGCTTTCTTGCTAGCTTCCTATGTAGAACAGTGTCAAAAACCTTACTGAAATCTAGGTAAGCCACATCCACTTCTTCACCTTGATCTAGTTCCTTGGTCACTCATTCAAATAAATCTATCAGATTCATTTGACATGACCTCTACCCTATCAATCCATTCTGCTACAATCCTTTCCTTCAGCAGTGATTCTGTTAACCTTCCTACCATGGATGTTAGGCTGACCAACCTATAATTGCCAGCCTCCTCCCTATTATGACTTTTGTGAAGTGGGACTACATCTATCTGACCTACTCCAGTCCTCCGGAACCATTCCCATTTCCAGTGAGCTGTTAAATAGGACTGTCAGAGGTGCAGGCAGTACCTCCCTCAGCTCCCACAGTACCCTTGGATGCTCTCCACCTGATCCCATTGCTTTGTCCACTTTCAAATTAGTGAGTCTTTTCGGGAGTCTGTCCTCCATAAAAGGACTAGTATCCACCACCCTCCCTCAAAAGCTCTTGATTCATGTTTGTGGCCCTACCCTTTTCCTTCCTCATGAACACTGATTTGTTCAAGATGTCTGCCTTTTTCTGGTCCCCCCTCTGCACAGCCCCCCTTACCTTTAACATTACAATCCCTTCCCTGGCCTTCCTTTTTCTTCACTTATATAAAAATGTCTTGTTCACTTTCATTACCACTTGGGCTATTTTCTCTTCAGTTTCCACCTTCGTGCTCCTTACTGCTTTCCCCACTTCCCTCAATTTCCCTAACACATCTCCCTATCCTCTCTTTGTATCTCCTCATATCTTCTGAATGCTACCCTTTTAGCCTTTACCTTTTCAATCACCTCTTTCGAGGACTACAGTAATCTCTTTTTCCCTCTTCCTTTTGTTCATTTGCTTGATGCAGGGGTTTGTTGCCATCACTGTGCCCCTTGTAGCTTCTCCCGCTGTTCATGCACCCCACCCAGGTCATCCCCCCACCAGGTCATCTCAGAGGCATTCACCCATCTTTATAAAATCTTCCCTCCTGGACCCTCACCCTTGTGTGGTTTGATTCTGTAGCCATCCTTATATTGAACCACATTGTACAGTGATCATTGTTCCCAGGAGGCCTCCCACCTTAATGTCTGCGAAACTGTCCCTATTAGTGAGTACCAGGGCTAGTATTGCCTCCACCACAAGTGGGTTTGCTGAACAGCTGCCGTAGGAATGCCCCCTGCAGGAGTCCAGGATAGCTCTACTTCTAGCTGAAGCTGCAGCTAGAAGAATCCAGTCTACATCCAACAGACTGAAGTTCCCTCACAGCAGCACCTATCCCTTCTCTGCCATCTTCCCATTGACTACCAGCAGTTCCTTATTTATCTCCTTCCCCTGTGCTGGAGATCTGTAGCTCACACCAGTATGAATAGTAGCTCCATTCCCCATCTCCAGGGTGACCCCCAGTACCTCAGCCCCCCCTTATTCCCTGCATCTCCATCACTTTTATGCTTTTCCTCACATTAAGCACCATACCCCCTCCTTTCCTTACCACCCTGTCCTTCCTGAATATGGTATAGCCTGGTATTGCCATGTCTCATTCATGACTTTCAGTGTGCCATGACTCAGTAATGGCCACAATATCCAAGTCAGCCTCTGTCATGATGGCTGCTATGTCCAGAATCTTATTTCCTAGACTTCTGTCATTCACACACATGGCCTTCCAGATTTTATTTCCACTCTGCTTGTTACCCCCCTTTTTTCATTTTGTCCTCCCTCCTTCCCCCATCTCTTTTTACTGCTCCCGTCCCCATCACCCGTCATTTCTACTACCCTGCTTTATCTATTAATTTGCACCTCAGGAGATTCTTTCCCCTTGGGTTCTCCTTACCTTCTACTTCAGCCTGTGGGGGAGGGGGGACAGTTTCTGCTTCCTCGATTTCTTACAACACCTCCATCAACTAGTTTAAATGTTCATCAAAGTAAAATTTAAACTGTTCGCTGAGGACTGTGGTTTCCTTCCCAGAATGATGCAGGCCATTGCCCCCTGTATAGGCCCTTATCCTTCCAGGTAGATTCACAGTCCCCAATGTAGCCAAACCCCTCCCCTCTGCACCATTCCTTCAACCTTGAGTTGAAGGTCCTGGTGTGGAGATCTCTCTCCTCTCCTCTCCTCTCCTGTCCTCTCCCCTGTCATAGACAAGAGTTCCTCTACAAAGGCCAATGGGTCTGCTACTGTACCCGTCTAAGAGCCTTTCCCAGCTCCCTAAACTCCCCATGTACTATTCTAGCCCTGTTTGCAGCCAGATCATTAGTCCCCAGCTGGACAATGACATCCAGCTCTCCCTTCTGTCCTGTTGCCCTAGTCATCCTCAGGATCTGCTTCCCATCTGATTAGGCCATGGTGCTGCATAGGCACCTAACCTCCCTCTCGCTCTTCCTATTACCAAACCACTCCCCTTTGCAATCATGTTTCCCACCAGAAGTTGCTTCCTCCTCCTCCTCTGAGGTCTTCCACCACCACCTTCCTTGGGGTCTCCACTATGAAGGACCCCTACATCCTCCCTGGTCACTGCCATGGGTGCCTCCTTCCAGCAGTCCCACACCACCAGAGTGGCATATGAATTACACAATGGTACAAGTTGAGGAACATGCCCCTGACCCACCACTTTCACCCTTCCAGTGACCACCATAGTCCAGCCATTTTTCCTCCTTGGCTTCCTTTGAGGTAACAGTAACATACTTGGTGTTTCCTGGGTGGGGGAAGAGGGCCCCTGAATCTGAGCCAACTCAGCCTGGAGTCTAGCTACCTCCTCCCTCAACACAGAGAGCTGTGCGCAGAATGGGCAGCACTGTAATCTCCAAAAGGTCTCTCTGAAAACTGCCTCCCAACCACTGAACTGTACCACTCCCAGCATTCCCATTTCCTGCTCTCCCTGTGTTACCTGGAAATATGTGTAACCCCCTTACCAAAATGGGGGCTTATCTTAGCCAGCAGCTCTCATTTCCAGCCGCTCTCCATAGCGCCTCCTAAATGCTTGCTGTTTTGTTTTTGTGTGTGGTCCCCCGCTTCTGGCCCGAGTCATTCTGTGCCCTGGTACCCCAGCCAATCAGCTGTGAGTAAATCCAGCTCATTCCAGACTCAAAAAGGCAGCCACTCCTTCCCTGCTGATTTTGGCACCCCTGGTGCCTTGGAGGTCACGCAGGCGCAATGTGGTGCCTTTGATCTCCCGACCATGGTATTTGCGGTCGATTGGGAGAGTGTTTAGGTGATTCCAGTCTCCCCATGTAATAAGTGGAACCCAGTGACCACAGGGAGGGCCCTGAGTGCCCACTCTCTAAAATATTTAAAGAAATCCACAAGGTGTACTCGATTGGGGCTCATAAATATTTATAAGCACAGAGACCCGATCACATGACTATGTATGAGGGTGTTTCTGCCCTTGGGGAAGCTGTAGTTTGGCAACTGCTGACAGGAAAAGAAATGTAAAATAAATAACTGTAACTGCTGTGTGTATTAAAAAAAAGAATTGTTTAAGCACGGGGATAGTGTTAATGTCTTTAGTCCTGACTGCACCAATATAATATTTGGGACTGAGAGAGGCAGCCTGACTGTTGCAATATGTGGGGGTTGCAGTAACAGGCAAATGGACTGAAGAAGTTATTAATTCTGGGCAGCAACAGCAAGTACACACCCAAGGCTACTAGACTGTGGGGCATTTGGGCAAATGTTTAATTTATTCTGGCTGCACCAGGACTTTATTTGGGACGGTATCTATTCTGCTTCAGGGACTGTGTGTTTAAGCAGCCATTTCTAAGCAGCCACAGCCAATTGGAAAGCTAGGATTTTAAAGTCAGGAATTGTGGAACATTTACCAAAGCTCATGGGGAAACTTCCAAGTGCTCATGGAGAACTGCAGGAACCTAATTTCAGGCACCAAAGCAGTAAACCAATTGTGCATCGAGTGTGGTTCATGCATAATTCATTTTCTTGATTGACAGGAATGCCAGTCAATCGGTGACCAAACCTCCAACACCATCAGCCAATCAGGAGCCTCAGGAAAGCCCCATAAAAGACGGTGTTTTCAGCAGAATTCTCAGACTTGAGCGGGAGCCCCCTACAGGGTTGGGGGCTCAGGCCCCCAGCCATGCATCTGGGCCTGGCGATCCAGTTAATCCTCTCCATCCAAGAGGGGGTTTTGCCTTCCTTTGCAGTAAAAGTTTAAAGTAATGTGGTTTATGCAGAACCTGCTAGCCTGAGGGTTGCCAGACTGTCTTCCAGGTGCTAGCCCTCCCTTCCACATTGGGGAAAGACATGGAACTGCAACTTGATGACATCAAGCCAGCTGTGAGAGAGCTGATTCCACCTCAGTTGTGAGAAAACTGAAGACATCAGGAGCCTTCATTGTGGAGATTCTACCATGAGGAGCCTGAGTTAGTACTCTTGTACCCCCCCAGTGCAAGAAAGAACAAGAAATGCTTAATTGGGACTACCTATGCCCAGAGACTGTCTGATCTATATTGGTCATCTGGTCTGCACCCTGCACCCTGCTGCGGATAACACTAGCCCAGCACGGGTGGATGCTTTGTGAAACTTTGCTATTTGTGACTGTCCAGTTGGTCCGCACCTTGCATCTGCTGCACCTGTCTTGCCCAGCACAGGTGGACCTGACTGTTCTGGGGGACCCAAGTGAGCCCAGCTGATCGTATAAATGTGCTGATACGTGTTGTCTGCTACGGAGCCTACAGGACATTCCCTCCACCAGCCCTTTTTAAATACTGAAAAGTCACTGCGGATTGGGTTTGAAGGCTGTGTGGGAGGAGCTTGGGGAGCTTCAAACTTCCTGTATGAGCTAACTCTTAAAGCTAATAGGTGGTGAAACGTTCAGACACTCAGGCTTTTACTAGTTGGATTTTAAGGTTTGAATGTTTTAAATTTGCAAGTTTGAAAGTCAAACTGACAAGTTTGGGTTAAGGAGGGGTAACTGCATATTTAAAGTTGAAAGTTTAAAGCTAAAATTGACAAGGTCATATATAAATGTGTTAATTAGAGTTACTGAGCTAGCAAGCTAGAGACCAAGACTTTGTTTAAAATGAGTCGGAGTCTGCTTAGGGTGGTGGATGGTGTGGCACTGTAGATTAGGATGCCGTAGTCTAGCAAGGAGAGGATCAAGGAGTTTATGGTAAGTTGTAATGCTTCAGGGGTGAGGCAGTGTTTGTACCGGTATAGTACTCCTAGTCTGGAGCTAAGGGCTGTTGATAGGTGTAGGGTATGTTGATTAAAGCTGAGGGCGGGGTCTAGAGTGATCCCTAAGTATTTAAAGCTGCTTACTTGTTCTAATGGGGTCTGATTTGCAGTGAGGAATTGGGGGCAGAGGTTCTTGAGTGGGTTCTGGGGGATGGCGAAGAGCATGACTTTTGTCTTATTGTAGTTGATAATAAGACGTTGGGTGGTGAGCCAGTCTTCGAATTCATAGAACGAGTGTTGGAGAGTTTGGTGGAGTTTGGGGGGTGACGGGTCAGAGGCGAACAAGACCACATCATCTGCGTATAGGAGTAGATTTCCGGGGCATAACATTGGGAGGGAGTTGAGGTATAGGCTGAAAAGTAGGGGGCCAAGTATGGAGCCCTGTGGGACACCGGAGCGGATAGGGAGGCGGTGGGAGAGGACAAGGTCTACCTTGACTATCTGTGTTCTATCGGAGAGATAGATGGTGAACCAGTTTAGGGTGTCACTGGAGAAACCCGTGAAAGCCAGGGTGTTAAGCAAGAGGGTATGGTTTATGGTATCAAATGCCTTAGATAGGTCCACCAAGATGGCGCCTGTGAGGTGGCCATGGTCCAGAGCTGAGTGGACATGGGAGGTAAATTCAAGGAGGGTGATGGTGGTACTGCGGCCCTTATGGAAACTGTGCTGCTGTCCGGATAGAAGGTTATATTTGTTAAGGAGGTCAGTAAGTTGGTCGGTGACTATGCGTTCTGGTGCCTTAGATGGGGGGGGTAGGATAGAGATGGGTCAGTAGTTGTTTGTGGATGTGCGGTCACCACTTTTATGGATGGATGTGATGTAGGCCAAATTCCAGTGGGTAGGGGATTTCCCTTGACAGAGGGAGCAGTTTAGAATGTGGGTGAGTGGGGCTAGGACTTCCTGGAGAGTGAGACAGAGAAGTCTGAGGTCCAGGGAGTCGTGACTATAGTGATTTTAGCTAATAGCTTTGTTGGGTAGGGTTTGGCAGTCTCTGGGGTAAGTACTCCCAGGTAGAAGGGTGGAGCAAGGGGGAGGATGCGTGGCGTTATGGGCAGGTGGGGGATCAAAGAAATTAGGGGGCAGCACATGGGAGAGATCAGTGAAAGCAGTGTTAAGGGCTGAGGCTATTCTGAGGGGGTCAGAGGAGAGGCAGCCATCTATTAGAATTTGGTCAGGTGGCAGGTTTGGGGCTTTGCCACAGAGTTCCTTAATGTTTTCCCAGAACTTGCGACCAGAGCCCCAGGTGGGCGATAAGGTGGCTTTGTAATAGTTAGCTTTGGTGTGCGTATGGCCAGATGCACTTGTTTCAGGACTCGATAACGTTGCCTGTCTAGAGGCCATTGGGTGTCTTTGGCAAAGTGCCGTATTGCGTCACGCTGATGAAGTAGGCCTTGGAGGTGGTCCGAGAACCATGGTGCATGATTCCCTTTGGTCATTGTTTTGGTGAGGGGGCGAACTTGTCACAGGCTGCTTTAAAGGTGTTGGTAAATAGTTCAAGGGCTTGGTCCGGGTCAAGGGTGTTAGTTAGGGTGTCCAGTCCCATTCTCTGAGGTGGGCCTTGAGTAGGGCTAGCTTACCAGGCCCTAGTTTGCATTTTGCAATAATTTTAGGCGAGGTTTTGGGGGGGTTACCAGACCAGTTGCAAAGAACTGGAGAGTGGTCACTTAGGGTGTCGGGGAGGACTTGGGTGCTGGTTATTTTGTGGGGGTGGTTTGTGAAAACTAGGTCTAGTAGGGAGGATGACCCCGTGCGGGCATGTAGCCAGGTGGGGGTTTTGATGACCTGAGTGAGATCGAGGGATCATGCCTCATTGATGTATGGGGCAGCTGTTTTGGCCAGCCAATTTATGTTGAAATCCCCCAGTAGTATTTTTTCATGCTTTTGGGGGTAGGGTGGTGAGGTAGGACATGATGGCTTGGAAGGCTGGCTTCTGGTCCTTGGGAGGAACATAGGCCGTGGTGAGGAGGAGAGGGGATGTTGACCTACTTAGGGTTAATTTTAGGGTGAGGGCCTGAGCCCTGGACATTGGTGTGGGCAGAGGGAGTAGGTGGCCAGAGAGCGAGTCCATGAGGTAGACAGCACAACCAACCCCTCGCTTGCCCACTCGGTCGGTGCAGTAGAGGCGCTAGCCAGGAGGTTGACTGCCAAGTTGGGGACAGATGGGGAGAGCCAGGTTTCTCTCAGTGTAATGATATCTGGGTGATTCTGGAGTACCCAACCCTGAAAGGAGTCCCAATTTTTTTTGAAGACTGCAAATATTTAGTGAGGCAATGCGCAGGCCATTTCCTGGAGAAGGGTGGGATGGTGGGGAATTTAGAAGGCCAGTGTTGGGGTGGACATTGCCTGTCAGAAGAAGGAGGAGAATGAGTGACCTGAGGTGGTTTCTGTTAGCTCGAGTAGTAGGTCTTTGGCATTTATGCTGTGCTTGGCCGATGGTGGGTATTGGTAGTTTCAGGGTAAGGAGGGCAGATAGGAGAAGTAAGTGGAGAAAGCGTGGGATTTGTTGTGTTGCAGATGTGGAAGAGCGTTGGCCAGGGACGGGGGCTCAGTGGGTTACTTGGCCCAGGAGATGGTATTTAGGGGTTGGGGTGGAGGTGTCTATGTATGTGTTGTAGAGGGGAAGGGGTATAGATGATGGTTTATCGGTCTGGGTTTGTAAAGGCTGGGAGTTCAGGTGCAGTGGGGGTGGGGTGCGGGGCTGGGAGTGCCAGGCTGCGTGCTGACAAGAGGTTTCATTTTTGCATCCCATTTTTGCATTGTGAGTGGTTGGCAAAAGTGCCTGAGGAAATTGCATGAGGACAGTGATGAGGGTAAGTGGGAGCATGATAGGATAGAGAGTTAGGCAGTAAGTGAAAGGACTGGAGAAAGAAGAAGAAAAAAAAGGCAAGGGAACCTCTAGTGGTAGGAGAAGATAAGCTGCAGATGGGAAAGTGGACTGATAAGTTATTTCGTGTCATGTGCCTAGAAATCAAGCTATATATTTGAATGCTGACCAAGGGTGGTGGTGGGGGTGGTGGGGAGCCGAATGCGTAACGTTCGGCAAGGCAAAGTCAGTGCTCCAACAAACAAACAGTGGGACAATCTTTAACCTGGGCTCCGTTTTCAGAGTAGAGGAGAGCTTAGCCGAGCAGCCCTCTTGACCACCGGTATGCTGGGGCAATCTTTAACCTGGGCTCCATTTTCAGAGTGGGGGAAGAGCTTAGCCGAGCAGCCCTCTCGACCGCCGGTATGCTGGGGCAATCTTTAACCTGGGCTCTGTTTTCAGAGTGGGGCAGAGCTTAGCCGAGCAGCCCTCATGACCACTGGTATGCTGGGGCAATCTTTAACCTGGGCTCTGTTTTCAGAGTGGGGGAGAGCTTAGCCAAGCAGCTCTCTCGACCACCGGTATGCTTATATGAAGCATAAATATAAATAATTACAGGCAAATTAATAAATGAATGCAAGTAGAAAATAAAACACACTCTTATATGTATAGAGAAAGGGAATAAGAAGAGGAGAGGGTCATAGACAGTTACAGGTAGGAGAAAAAAATCATAAAGAAGAGACTTTAGGGAAGAAAGAGAAGAGGCAGAATGAATCGAAAGGGAAGGGAGGACCAAGGTTTAGGAAATTAGTGAGAAAAAGCATAGAGTCCAACAGTAGATTTTCTAGAAGAAATAGAAAGAGAAACATAGAAACATAGACTTTGACAGCAGATAAGGACCGCTTGGCCCATCTAGTCTGCCCATTTCCCTACCTACAGGATAGGCCGCAGATCCTAGTTAACCAACAGCCTATTTCTTCCTACCCCCCACAAGAATTGCCTTATGTCTGTCCCATGCATTTTTGAATTCTCCCACAGTTTTAGACCCCACAACCTCCTCAGGAAGGCTGTTCCATGCATCCACTACCCTCTCTGTGAAATAATACTTCCTCACATTGCCCCTGAACCTCCCCCTCTATCTTTAAATTGTGTCCCCTTGTTCTTCCACGTCCCTTTTCTGAAAGATGCTACCCTCTTGGACTTTGTTGATTCCACTGAGGTACTTAAAAGTTTCTATCATGTCCCCCCTCTCCCTTCTTTCCTCAAGGGTATACATATTAAGCTCCTTTAGTCTCTCCTCATATGGATTCTCTTGCAGACCCTGCACCATTTTAGTTGCCCTCCTCTGGACTGCCTCTATCCTGTCTATGTCCTTGTGGAGATGGGGTCTCAGAACTGGACATGATACTCCAGATGGGGTCTCACCAACTGTCTGTACAGAGGATAACAACTTCCTGTTTTCTGCTGGTGATGACTCTCCCTATGCATCCCAGTATACCCCAGCCCTCCCTACTGCCTTCTCATATTGCTTGCTAACCTTAAGGTCATCTGATATGATTACCCCAGGTCCCTTTCCATTTTTGTTGTTGTTACTACCTCCCCTCCATTGTGTATTCTTCCCCTGGGTTCTTGTTTCCCAGGTGCATTACTTTGCACTTCTTTGCATTGAATCCAAGCTGCCATACTTCTGACCATTCCTCCAACCTTGCCAAGTCCCTTCTCATCCTTTCCATGCCTCCTTGTGTATCAACCCTGTTGCAGATCTTTGTGTCATCTGCAAAGAGGCATACTTTTCCTTCCAGTCCCTCTGCAATGTCACTTATGAAGACATTAAAAAGGACTGGACCCAGTACTGAACCCTGCGGTACCCCACTAGTAACCCCTCTTTCTTCAGAGTGGACTCCATTTACAGTTACCTTCTGTGTCCTGTTGTCCAGCCAATGTTTTACCCAGGCTACCATCCTGGGACCCACTCCCAGGCTGGTTAATTTGACTATTAATCTTTTGTGTGGGACTGTGTCAAATGCCTTGCTAAAGTCTAGGTAGGCCATGTCCACAGCCCCTCCCTGTCTACTACTTTGGTCACCCAGTCAAATAAATCAATTAGATTCATCTGACATGACCTTCCGCTGTGAACCCATGCTGCCTTGGGTCCTGTGCCCCACTGGCCTCTAGGTACTCAACAGTTCTTTCCTTCAGAGTGACTCCATCACTTTCCCTACCACAGAGGTCAAACTGACAGGTCTGTAGTTTCCTGCCTCTGTCTTGGTCCCACTTTTATGAAGGGAATCACATCCGCCTTCCTCCAGTCTTCAGGTACCACACCATCCTCCCATGATTTATTAAAAGAGTAGCCAGTGGTTTCACTAGTTCCCCCATAATTCTTTTAGAATTCTGGGGTGAATTCCATCAGGCCCCATTGCTTTGTCCACCTTCAGTTTTAGGAGTTCTTGCAGAACCCTTTCTTCTGTGAAAGGACTGGGATCGACCCCTATCAAGAGTGCTTCTGTTAATTGGATTAGGCACTTCCCCTCCTTTTTGTGAATACTGAGCAGAAATATTCATTCAGTATCCTGCTTTTCACTGTCCCCTTCTGCCCACCCCGTTCATTCTATTCAGTCTCACTATCCCTCCTTTGTCTTTCTACGCTCGCTGATGTACCTATAAAGGTTTATCCCCTTCTTAACCGAGTTGGCTATCTTTTCCTCAGTTTGGGCCTTTGCTAGTCTGACTTCCCTCCCTGCTTCCTACTGCCTTAACTGGTACAGCTCTCTGTCCTGCTCCTTCTGTGTTTCCTTATACTTCCGGAGTGCTATCTTTTTCTTCCTGACTTTCACAGGGGAAGGGAATTAGTGCTGTGGAAAAGGAAGGAGGCAGAAGTAGGAGAAGATAGAAGGGATTTAAAATAGTAGGAAAGGGAGCTGAACCAGAATTTGGATATAAAAGATGAACAATGGGAAAGGTGCCAAGCATCAAAAGAGAGGAGAAAAAGTGATGAGTAAAGAGAGCAGTGGTGGGTACGAGGGGGGCAATCTGACAAGCAAAATGACAGAAAAAATGGAAAAAGTGGTCCAGTCTGGAAAGGGAAGGATTAGGGGCACCACTGTAGACTGAGTCACTGTAGTCAAAGATAGGGAGAATCATTTTTACTGCAAAATCTCGGTGGGCAGGAAGCTTAATAGATTTAATAGGTTGCTATTTATATGTCCATATACCCTCCTTTAAAATGCTTTATACTTCTACTCTAGATAGCATGTTGCACCTATTCCCACTTTTGACCTACTTTTAACCCACCACCCTTCCCTGCAGTGAGTGTTACAACAGGAGTGAACAAGAACCTTTCCTTAGTTGCCTGGCAGAGCCTTTTGCCTCCCTGCTTCCTTCTGCTGATTCCTTCTGATGCCTAAGATGCCAGTTACCTGTTCTTACCTGTTCCATTCCGTCATTGTTCCACTCACCCACTGGGACATGAGCATGAATTGGACGTGTTAGGAGGGAGTCCTTTTGTAGTGTATTTGTTAGAAGTTCCTAACCTTCTGTCAGCTCCACACCCCAATTACACACCTGAGTCTCAGGGCTTCCTGAGTTTTCTCTGCCCCAAGATTATATCTCCTGAGCTAGTTCCCCCCACACTAACTGTTTATCATTTTTAAAGACAAGTTTCAAAGTTCCCCAAACACTGCCTACAAATCTCTTTTTTTTCCTCTCCCCTCTTACCCTGCTACTTACAGTATAAAGAGAAATATAAATATACCTTTAAGGTAAAGCTTGGTGCTTACACTCCTCCCTGTCAGTAAAATGTGTACTATCGACTACCATTAGCTGTGAGGATGGTGGTTCACAAGAGCAGCATCTGTGCACCATACCACAGGAGCATGGCAGCTGAAAGCTGGAGAGGAAGGTTGAATCATTGTTTCTACTACTTGGAGGGCTATAAATGGTTCTGCTGCATGGGGGGAGTTAACTGTTATTGTCTGATGCTGGGGAGTTGGACCCCTTTGTATGGTGTAGATAGTGTTAGTGAAAATCAGTACCATTACATCAAAGCCCTCCCTGTGAGCATTGTATAAAATAAAACAGTTAACATGAGGATGGATATTGTCCTCAAATAAATGGTATTGTAATAGTGAGACCGGAGAGACAATAAAACCTGCTATAAAACTATAAAAACTACTAAACTGTACTCTCTTACATAACAATAACTGTTTTACAGACATACTGCATCTAAACATGATGCTAAAAAAAAGACACAAAGGTTAACAAATTTACATGAATAAAAAAAATAGAAAAACAAGACCACTCATGTTGGCTCAAGGCAAATCTTGTTAATCTTACATATAGTATATATAATGTACACAAAATGAACATGAGTGGAACCCTCTGACAGTGACATCTGATACTATAGAGGCACTCAAGATTGTTGTTGTCACAACATCACATTTCATAATGCAACAGAAACATAAAAAAGGGCATTGGCTTCACTGAGTCAGTAGTCTGAGTCAGTAAGTTATGTAAGGAATAACAAAGAAGAGTGCAAAAGATGGAGATAAGCACCCAAGGGTTGGGTAGGAAGAAAGGAGACAAAATTCAATAGAAGGGCAGACAGCAGGGAGAACCAGGGATAAAGGACAGCCAGGGAGGGGGCTGGAGTAGAACAGCTAAACAGTCCAGGGAGTTCACATCATGGAAAGCCATGTGTGCCAATACCAGGAGCCTTAGCAACAAGATGGAGGATCTGGAGGCTGCCATGGTGCAGTCAGACCTGGACATTGTAGCCATCACAGAGACCTGGTATAATGATAACCACGACTGAGAGATAGCCATACCCTGCTACAACATATTCAGAAGAGACAGGGCAGGCAGGAAGGGAGGAGGAGTGGCACTTTATGTGAAAGATGGCATAAAGGCCACAGAGATCCAGGAGTAACAAATTGGGGGATAGATATTGTGGGTTAAGCTGGAAAGGAAAATGGGGTCAGCCATTTGCACAGGGGTGGTCTACAGGCCACCAGCCCAGGAGGAAGAAACAGATAGGGAGTTGATGCTAGCCATCCAAAGGATGGCAGACAAGGGTGAGGTGGTGCTGGTTGGAGACTTCAATATTCCAGATGTGGACTGGAGCCTCCCAGCAGCAGCAGCATCAACCAGGAGCAGTTTTATCCAGGACTCCCTTCAAGGTGCCTTCCTCAAGCAACTGGTCATGGAACCAACTCAGCAGAAGGCAATACTGGACCTCATGCTAACAAATGGGGACAGTGTAATAGTGGTAACAGTGTGGGAACACATGGGGAACAGTGACCACCAGTCACTGTGGTTTGAAATTACAGAAGGAGCAGAATCAAACCACACAAAAGCATGTATGAGGAGATGCTTGAAAGAGGCACTAATGGGAATGGGGAGGGAACCAGGGGTTGAGGAACAATGGGCAATATTTAAAACAGGGATTACAAGAACAGAATTTTGCATTAAGCTGGTTAGCAAGGGGAAAAGGAAGAGGAGGCCATTATGGTTTTCTAAGGTAGTAGCGGAGAAAGTGAAAGCCAAAAAGGTTGCATTCAGGCAATACAAAAAAACACAGGCAGAAGGGGATAGGGAGAAGTACCAGGAGAAGCAAATGGAGGCAGGGAGGTCAGTAAGGGAAGCAAAAGCTTAGACAGAAGAGTGCATCGTAAAATCAGTGGGTAGAGGGGACACAGCCTTGTACAGATACATAAGTGAAAAAAGAAGGGCAAAGGGAGGGATAGTGACACTAAAGGGGGAGGAGAGGGGCAGCATGTAGGATGACAACAATAAAGCTGACATACTGAACAGATATTTCTGCTCAGTCTTTACTGAGGAAGAGGAGGGTAATGGGCCTGAAGGGAGTACAATGGGTGGGAACATTGCAGAAATGGACACAAGTCCCTTTACATGGAAAAGGATCCTAAAGGAACTGGAAGGAATTGGAGTCAATAAAGCAATGGGGCCAGATGGGGTGCACCCCAGGATTCTAAAGGAACTAAGAGAGGTGTTGGCTGAACCTCTGGCAATCCTGTTTAGCTAATCACTGGAAACATGGGAGGTACCCAAAGACTAGAGGACAGCAGATGTAGTCCCTTTATACAAAAGTGGGAACAAAGAGGAAGCGGGGAACTACAGACCAGTCAGCCTGACCTCTGTAGTGGGGAAGATCATGGAAGCACTACTGAAGGAGAGATTGGTGGAACATCTGGTTGCCAATGGACTACAGGACAAAAGGCAGCATGGTTTCACTGGGGAGAGGTCAAGCCAGACCAACCTCACTGAATTTTTCAACTGGGTAACAAGGGAGGTGGATCAGGGAGGGCAGTGGATGTGGCCTATCTGGACTTCAGCAAGGCCTTTGACACTGTGCCACATAGAAGGCTATTAAACAAACTGGGTAATATGGGAGTGGGCAGGACAGTAGTGTGGTGGGTTGGTAATTGGATGGGCAGCAGGACACAGAGGGTGGTGATAAATGGCTCTCACTACGCAGAGGGAAGAGTGACCAGTGGGGTACAACAGGGATCCGTGCTGGGACCAGTCCTATTTAACATTTTCATCAGCGACATTGCTTAGGACATAGAAGGCAGAATTTCCCTGTTCGCTGATGACACGAAGCTCTGTAACAGAGTGGACATGCCAAGGGGTGTAGACAGAATGAGGAGGGACCTGTAGGAGCTTGAATAATGGTCAAGGGTTTGGCAGTTGAAATTCAATGCAAAGAAGTGCAAGATAATGCATATGGGGCACAAAAACTCTGGAATAACATATGACATATCAGCTGGGGGGGGGTGAGGCTATAGCATGCACCAAACAGGAAAGGGACCTTGGGGTTATCATCTCTGATTACCTTGAAGTAAGGAAACAGTGCAGCAAGGCAGCAGGTAAAGCAAATAGGATGCTGGGATGCATAGGAGGCGGCATCACCAGCAGGAAAAGGGAGGTCATAATTCCATTATACAAGACACTAGTGAGGCCCCACCTGGAGTACAGTGTATAGTTCTGGAGACTTTACCTATGTAAGGACATAGACAGAGTATAGAAGGTTCAGAGTAGGGCAATAAAGATGGTACATGGATTGCATCACAAGTCCTATGAGAACAGGCTGAAGGACTTGAATGTGTACTCCTTGGAGGAGAGGAGAGGAGGGAGAGAGGGGATATGATAGAGACATACAAATACCTTACAGGGAGGAACACGGTGCAGGAATACACTATTTTCCAGTGAAAAAGATGTTCCAGGACTAGAGGGCATAGGATGAAGTTAGAGGGAGGGTGATTCAGAGGAAACGTATGGAAGAATTTCTTCACAGAAAGGGTGGTGGACAAGTGGAACACCCTGCTAGAAGAAGTGCCTAGGCCTGAAACAATCATGGGATTTAAGAATACATGGGATAGATATAAGGGAATTCTGGAGGTTAGGGGTAAGGGGCAACAGACCTCTAGAAAAACATAAAGTAAACTTACAAGCTTAAATGGGCAGACTGGGTGGGCCATAGGCCCTTATCTGCCGACAGTACCTATGTATCTATGAAACAGAATTTGTCAGCAGTAAAAGATCACCTGACCCACTCAGTCTGCCCAGATGTTGCCTAGCTAATCTGTCTCCACAGACCCTATTGGTCTCCAGCAACCCTCCCTCCTCCCTTCCTATTTAATATTATACACACTTACAAAAAACTTGCGCTCACAGAAAACGGGTGCCACTGTAAAACAGTATGAATATGCAGGAACCACAAAAATGTACAGTGTACTCACAACTAATGCAAAATGACAATGTTTATTCCAGGCTCACACATAAACATCTAAAAAATTCTTGATGCTTCGAGGTCACACTGTCTTTTCATGGGGGCCCCTTGATGGAAAGGCAGTGTGAGAAGAGGCAGTGGGACCTTGAAGTGCCAGAGAGTTTTTAGACACTTTTGGTGAGCTGAGAATAAACTTTGTTATTTTGCATTAATTGTGAGTTTACTGTAAGTTTTTTTATGGTTTTTCCTTACTAATATACCCCCTGAGTCTATCCTATGCAAGCTTGGAGCACCCCACTGTTTTTGCCTCCACCATTTCCATTAGTAGTCTGTTCCAGGTGCCTACCACCTTTTCATTGAAGTAGTATTTCTTCATATTCATCTTAACCCCCCCCAGTGTCATTGCATACCCCTGGTCTTGGTGCTGTTTCTCATTTGAAAGACACTTCTCCTGCACTTTGTTCATCAATGTGAGGTATTTGTAGGTCTTTATCATATCTCCTCTTGCTCTCCTCTCTTCCAGGGTGTACTTGTTGAGATCCCGCAGTCTCTTCTTTTTTTTTTTTTTTTTTATTTATACTTTTTGCATCCCCCTCCTCTCTCTGCCGGTCGTCTGCCCGGTCACGGACCCCTCGGCTGCGGCATCCCCACATGAGCCGTACTCCCGGGACCCCCTGGATTACCCCCCAGGGTGGAGACGTCGCACCCATCCCCTTTTGGGTGCCACGAACAACGGGATAGGGTTGGAGTTGGCCTGGGGAGCCAATAGCAGCCCGAGGGGCAGGCATCATTTAGGCGTCGAGAGGCGGGCTGAGATTTTCTCCCCTTAGAGGGGCCGGAACGTGCAATGACGCCAGCGTCCGTCCCGGCCCTTAGGAACCTTTCTGTCCCATATGCTGAGGTACTCCTGGCCTCCACCAGGTGTCCCCATGCGCCAGCGACATCCCGCACCCTCCCGGAGAAGAGAGCAGTGGTGGGATGCTCAATCCTTTCTCCCCCAGCCAGCCCTCTGGCGACCTGAGCTCGCTCACGAACCCAGGTCACCAGCTGGCCACAAGCGGAACTAACCGCCAGAAATGCCGTGGGCCGGCACTCCTCAGTCTCTTCTAATAGGGCTTCTCATGCAACCCCTGCACCATTTTAGTTGTCCTCCTTTGGACTACTTCCACCCTATGTCCTTTTTGAGGTGCAGCCTCCAAAATGGGGCATAGTATTGCAGGTGTAGTCTCTCCACTGAGCGATACAGTGGCAACACCACCTCCCTCCTCCTTCTGCAGATGCACCTACCAGTAGACCCCAGCAACCCACTAGCCCTACCCCCTGCTTTGTCACACTGCCCTTCACTTTGAGGTCATCAGTTATGATAACATCAAGATACCTTTCCTGCTTAGAGACAGTCAGTAGCCCCCATCCTATACTTAGCTCATGGATTCCTGTGTGCTAGGTGGATGATTTTGCACTTCTTGGCATTGAATCCCAACTGCCATGCTCTTGATCACTCCTCGAGTTTCCCAAGATCCCTCCCCATTCTTTACACCCACCTCTGAGTGTCCACCCTATAGAAGATTTTGGTATCTTCTGCATAAAGGCATACCTTCAATTCCAGTTCTTCTACTTCGTCACTTTTGAAGATATTGAAGAGATCCAGTCCCACTATTGAGACATGTGTCACCTTGCTGGTCACTGTTCCATCATTAGAGTGACTGCCGCTAACCATAACTTTCTATCATCTATCTGTTAACCAATTTCTAACCCAATTTACCACATTGGATCTCACTCCTAGGCTGCTCAATTTCTTTGTCAGTCTCCTGTCTGGAACAGTTTTGAAGTCCTTGGTAAACTCCATATAGGCCATTTGTCCTCCCCTTATCTATTCCCATGGTCTCAGTCATAGAAATCAATCAGATTTGTCTGGTATGACCCCCCCCCCCATGAATTCATGCTGTCCATGAATTCATGCTGTCTGTGGTCTTGCAGCCCACTGGATTCAAGATACTCTACCAGACTTTCCATTAGCAGAGTGGCCATTAATTGTCCCACCGATGAAATAAGACTGACTGGTCTATAGTTGCTAGCTTCTTTCCTGCAGCTGCTCTGATGTTGAGGGACCATGTCAACCTTTCTACAACCCTCTGGAACAATGCCTGTTTCCAGTAAACTACTGAATTCAGCTGTCAGTGGGGCAGTTAGCACCACCCTGGTTTCCTGAGTACCTTTAGTAACCTTAGATGTATCACAGCTGGTCCCATAGCCTTGTCCACCTTCAGAGCTGCAAGTCCCTTCAGGAACCTTTCCTCTGAAAATGGACTTGTGTCAAACTCTCTCCTGTTCCTGCTACTCCCTTGTGGTCTGTCTCCCCTCCCTTCACTGTGAAGCAGAAGCTGACATTTCACAAACCAGAGATTATGCTATACTGGTGTGCTAGGCCGAGGGCTTCAGCCAATAAGAGACAATATAGTATAAATAATAATCTCTGGTCCAAAATGTGATATTGCACTAATAAAATGTTTTTTAGTACTAAATAAATTAGCATGTTTAAAGGGCACTTTCAGTCAATGCATAGGTGTTACTGTACTGTGACTTTAAGGTGTCTTTCAGCGTGCCTACATCCTGTTTGATAACATCACCAGGTATCCAAGTCCAACACTTTAGGGAAGAATGTGGAACACAACTGGATCATTTCCTTACTGGTAATCCCATTTGGGAGTAGGCTCCCTTCTAAGGAAGGCAGGCCCTTATACTTTCATTGTGGGGGATAATCTCTGAAGCACTCCACCTTCCCTACACATGGGTTGTATCCACCTGATAGGTTGCTTGATGCACATGTGACTTCAAAGAAGTCCGACCCCCTTTCCCTGTGGCACAGCCTTTCCATCAGCAATTCTGAATGTGCATCGGTACAGGTTGCTGCACACAATAAAAGCTCCCGAGAAAAAGCATTCATTTCACCACTAAAGAAAAGGTAAGAGACTATTCTTTTTTGCAGTTTATTTATTAATAGATATTATCCTTTACAAATAGTACATAATACAAAGTCAAATATGAATGATGTTACACTTTGTATACTAGGTAATACAGATGATAATATGTAAAATATAATGAATTATCAAAATACCAGTATACTAATTCATGTAAATGATACCCTAGAAGGATTGTATAATTATACATTCGGAATTATTTTCCCTTTTTCTTTTTCTGTTTGTACTATAATGTAATTAGTAGTAGAAAAAGATACAAAGAATAACAAGAAACTTTTTTTTTATATAACATATAATCTACACTAAACTTAAGAGCTGCATAGAAAGTTAATTGTAATTCTACATCCATATTAAAAGTGTATCTGAAGAGAAGAAAGAGATAAAAAATGTGTATAATGTAATATCTGTTATATCTTCTGAGTTTGAAGAAAATTTAAATAGTCCTGCCAACACAAGTAAAACTCATTAAGTCGGTCTATTATCAAGTATGAGATTCTTTCCAGAGATGCGATGTAAGTTAAATTATTAAAAATGTCTTTAAGGGTAGGTATAAGCTGAGTTTTCCATTGAATTAAGATCAGTCTCTTAATTTGCATAAATAAGATCTGAAGCCATCTATGTTGGTATTTTGTTAAATTTGTATTATTATTCCTGATTCCTAAAAGGCAAAATTTAGGTTCGAAGATGATATCATGCCTAATAATTTGGGTGGCTAGGACATGAACAGCATGCCATAGATCAGATATGGGTTTACAAATCCATAATATATATAAAAGATCTCCGTTTGGCGAATCACATCGCCAGCACTTATTATTAAGAGCTAAACCTATATTATATAGATGAGCTGGTGTTTTATACCATAAATGTAAAATTTTAGATTGAATCAACCTACTACGCATGTCTTTAAAGGAGTCATGACAACTTCTCCAGCAGCTACTCCACTGAGAATCTGTAATATTTACATTTAATATTCGATTCCATTTATCTCTGGCTGAAAGTGACTGATTTGGCAATATGTCTCTAATCTGTTTATATATTTTGCTGGTTAAGCCATGAGAGGTGTTCATCCATGTATTCATATATGAGGTTGATACTTCTGTTTTATTAAATTGTTGAAGATTAGAGGATATGGCATTACGTATTTGTAAGTATTTCCAAAATTCTTCTTTAGGAATATTCCATTTTGTTTGAATATTATTAAAGGAGATTAATGAATTATCATTATCCGTTAAAATATCACACAAAAATAGGATATTCTTGTACCTCCAAGACTTACAGTATATTGGTTTATTTTCTAATATAAATTTTGGGTTGCCCCATATAGGTGTAAAAGGTAAAGGAGAAGGATCAAATTTAAGCCATTTATGCATTTTAAACCAGTAATGAACTGATGCATTAATTATGGGATTTTTTAGTTTGGGAGATAACGGAAAGTAAATGTTACTATTAGGTGTATATCCTGTGGATAGAAGTTTCCATGTAGTACCATAACGATACATTATGATTGGGTTTCATAAACCACTTAATAGTTTGTGACGCTCTGAAAGCCCACATATAAGCTATATACCATGTAAGCCAAAACCACCTTGTGACCAATGTAGTACGTAATTTGATACGGTTAAACCTTGGAATATTACCTTCCATAGGAAGTTTCCTATAGTTTGTCAATATTTTCTAACAGGAAGAAGATATCTTAAGAGGATGCAGGCAAATAGATATAAGATTTTAGGAGTGATATTCATTTTAATTGCAGTTATCTTGCCTAGTAAAGATAATTTCAAATTTTTCCATCTATTCAGATCTGCTTTGATATTAATGAGTAATGGCCGTAAATTGTTTCCCATATCTTGTCAAAATCAGTTGACACTTTAACCCCAAATAGGTGATATAATATGGGGCCCAGCGAAGCCTAAATGTGTATTCATAATCGTATACAGTATTTATTCAATGGTAATACCTCTGATTTTTGATAATTAATTGTTAGTCCAGAAAGTCTCGAGAACAAATCAAAAATGTTTTAAGTGGCTTTCCAGATATACTTAAATTGTCTAGCAAAATTAGCATATCATCCGCATATGAGAGGGTTGTATATTGTGTGTGACCGATATTAATACCCTTAATTTCATTGTTCTGTCTGAGAAAGGCAGCAAAAGTTTCCAAGGCCAAAAGAAAAAGAGAAGGTGAGAGAGGGCATCCTTGTCTGGTACCCCTTTCTAGTCTAAATGTCTGCGACAAAGTAGAGTTAGTAAGTACTCTTGCATGAGGTTTAGTGTAAAGAAGCTTAATCCAGGAACAAAATTGGTTGCTAAAGCCAAAACGGGACAGTACCTGAAAAGAAAGTTCCAGCCCAGAGAGTAAAGCTTTTTCAAAATCTATTGCAATCGCTGCCGCAGGAGAATTGAGAGATTTGGCTTTGTAAATAAGATTCATTAATGAGCGTAAATTATCAGAGCCCATCCTTCCTTTAACAAAGCCCACTTGAGATTTATGAATTAATTTCGGGATATATGGTTCTATACAGTTTGCTAAGATCTTAGCAAAAATCTTTCCATCTGTATTGAGTAAAGATATTAGATGATAATTAGCTGGATTAGTCGCGTCTTTATCTTTTTTTGGAAGGATCGTAATTATTGCATCTGTCATGGTATAAGGTAGTTGACCTAGTAGAGATGATTCATGAAATACTTTGCATAATAAAGGACATAATTGTTCCTCACAAAGTTTGTAAACTTCAACAGGGAAGCCATCTCTGCCTGGGGATCGTCCAGATTTGAGAGAATGAACCGCCTTTTTTATCTCTTCTACTGTGAATGGTGTATCTAGAGATTGTGTTATCTCCTTGAGAGACAAGGGAGTGCTATCTTATCCAAAAAGGAAGAAATGTCCAGAATTGATGATGTATGAGATGAAGAATAAAGTTTTTTATAAAAAGATGTCATTATCTGATTAATAGCAGATTCATTAGTTTGAATCTTCCCTGTATCATCTTTTAAGGCAGCTATGTAACGTTCTGTCTGTTGCATCTTAAGTCTGTAGGTGAGAATTTTACTTCCTTTCTCACCCCTTCCCAAAATTTTTGTTTTATTCTAAGTAAAGCAATCTCTGTTTTCCTAGATATTAGCTCGTTGATTTGCATTCTTAATTGTAAAATTTCATAATGCAGGTTCGAGGAAGGGTCAGGATGAGGGTTGCTAGAATATAGTCTTTGCTTTGTTTCCAGTAATTTTTCAAGATTGTTAATTTGCTGTTCCCTGAGCTTCTGTCTATGGGCCGCGTAGCTGATTATTTTACCCCGTAGTGTAACTTTAAGTGCTTCCCATATAGTACTCATAGACGTATCTTTTGGGTCATTGATATGTATAAATTCTTCTATTTGTGTTTTAATCCAAGGTATAAATTCAGGATCCTTCAATAGTAGAGGATTTAGTCTCCATGCAAAGGATTTTTTTGGGGGGAGGCCCCAGGTAAATAGAAGTTTAACTGGAGCATGATCTGATATAATTAATGGGAGAATGTTAATGTCAATTGTATTTGCAGTTATTGTAGGTGAGGTTAGCAAGTAGTCTATTCTACTATATGTCTGATGTCATGAAGAATAAAACATATATTCTCTGTCTCTAGGATGGAAAGTTCTCCATATATCGGATAAACCCAAATCCTGCATAAATTGAGTAATAATAGATAAACCTTTAGGGTGGCTATCTAATGAGCCATTACTTCTATCCATATACGCTTCTAAGGTAAAGTTAAAGTCCCCTCCAATTAGTATTGGGGAGTTGTATATATTCGATGTAATTAATATTTGGGTTAAACTCTGAAAAAATTTAGGATCATCTGAGTTTGGTGCATAAATATTGACTATAGTTAATGGCCCTGATGGGGTGTTAAATGTTATGATAAGCCATCTGCCATCCGTATCTTTCTGGATATTAGAGGGTGTCCATCTCAGATTTTTATGTAACAGTATGGCCATGCCCCTTTTTTTTGTAGTAGCTGATGCTGCATACACCTGACCGACCCAATCATTTTTTAATCTGTCATTGTCTGCATTTAACAGTTTAGTTTCTTGCAATAACATAATTTGTACTTTGTGTTTTTGAGATGATTTAGAATTTGTTTTGCTTATTTGGCGATTAAGTCCCTTGACATTCCACGTACAAAATGCTAAATTGGTCATTATATACTTAAGTTATTAGTCGATCTGAATAGTAAGTATATCATCAAGGGACCATTATGCAAACTAATATACAGCAATGACCTGTAAACAAATTATAATATGTGTTGTAACTTGTCATCGTGCTGGCAGGTACTTTAATTATTATTAAATTAACAAATGTAACTTCTCTTTCTGAGAATTATCTATGCAGCTCTCTCTAACATTTGTAATTCTACCGATATTAAAATCCACAACATGTAAACATAAAATAAAATTATCATCTCAGATATACAGAGTGGGTAAGAAGGTCAGTAGTAGGGAAAAAAAAAAGAAAAGACCAAATACAAAGAGACCAAGACCACCTCCCTGTATACCAGGATGCAGCTTATCAATCTGGAAGAAAGGAGATCCCAATTAAAAAAGAAGAAAGGGGACTTATCCAATCTTCCTTAGTATAGTAATCAAATCAATAATGATCAAACCATGTCTATATCATGTTATTTAACGTAATCCTTTAATTAGGATTGTAAAGGTTATATAATTAACTCTGTTAAGGTTGAAGATATTAATTCACTAACCTAACTGAATCTATCATCATCTCTGGTAAGGAGAGAGAGAAAAAATTATATAATTTGATTAATTTCTAGGGATTCAAATATATACCAATAGGATATGTTATGTTTGCATCATATGATCAATAAGTTCTAAAATTCCTTCTGCCCATATGTATTAATTGTTGTTGCAACGTTATGATTCATTAACTCCCCTCTGTCTCGGGCAGAGATAAATACTTGTATACTTGTAAAAAAAAAAAAAAAACACCAGATCAAAGGGATCCTGATGTAAGCAATAATTCAATGGATCTAATACCTATGACTGGGCAAGCAACAAGGAAGCATTATATAAGTGTCTTGTATTAAATGGTGCTAAATACTGAAGATTTTATACCAGCCTTCTTATTAATTATATAGTTATCAACTAAATATATGCAATCAATCTATATATATGTCCTATAGAATTAGAGCAGGTTAAACCAACTTATGTGTCAAGGTACAATGTTATTTGTACATTTTCTAGCTCAGTTGTGATATACTGTAAGTTTGTATTAATATAGCTCTCTCATCTCGGTCAAAATATAGAAAATGACATCACACTCATCATGATTTAAGACCCATTGATTGTGATGTTGTTACTAGCAAAGATTAATTACAAGTCTCTATTAGAAAGTTTCCTTTATGCTGTGATGCACTTCTAATTTATGTCAAGCAGTGCCTAATTTCTAGTCCCGCCACAGCCACTCATTTATTTCTGTTACCTCCTGAAGTTTCGGGTAATCTTACAGCTCTGTTTTACCTTCATTCTTTCGAGGTATTTAAACTGATGCGTTACTTTAAGTCAAAGCTCCCAACTACCGTACCCACAGCAACAGCTAAATGCAATTTAATAAATTAAATTCACTTCGTGATGATCATTTTAAGTGCTTAATAGGAGAGATGTCACTTTTATATTTGCTTTTGCCTTGGCGTTTCTTCTTTGGTGGTTCATTAGTTTTAACAGGGGATTTCTCCTCGCAGCTTGCCCACGAAGTTTCAATATGATCATAATCGGCCTCTTCTCTTATCGATGAGCCGAACTCTGTCTCTGTGCCGTCGCAATGGGAGGGTAGATGCTGTAACACGGCATATTTATTCTGCACAGCAACGTTAGCGAAGGTAATAGATTCTGGAACAGATTTTGATGTATCCTTATTTAGAAACCTGTGGCTGCACTCACTCGTTGATGTTGTGGATCGTTGCGATTTGGGTTCTATTTGCTCATAATTAGATTTCTCCTTTGATGAGTTATCAGTTGGAACCAACAAATGATTAGTTACATTGCGGGAATCTGTTTTATTTGTTACATCTAAAACCATATTTTCAGAGGCAGTAACTGCAGATGGGGTTTGCTGATTCTTGATTTCCCTGTTAGCGGCTGATGGATAATTGCTCAAAAACGACATGAGAGAATCAGGATCATAAAAATCTTTTATTGAATTTCCTAGGTATAGTCGCATGTTTGCTGGATATCTTAAATTAAAATGGATTCCCATCTGATACATTAGGCGTCTAGCATTAGTGTATGCCTTGTGTTTCAAAGACAATTCCCTTGAGAAATCTCGATATATATATATTTTGTAACCCTGCCATTTAAGTTGACCCATTTCACGTGCTTTTCGCAAAATTAGCTCAACGCTGGTATAATTAAGAAATTTCACAATTATAGGTCTTGGTTTTTGGTCTGCAGAGGGCTTTGGGCCTAGTGATCGGTGACTCATGCTCTATAATTAGATCTTTGTCGGGTTGGAGATGCAGTATATGCGTAGTTCTTGTTGTAAAAGGTGGTAGTATTTTGTCCTCCACTCCTTCAGAGAAAACCAAATATACATAAATTGTTTCTTCGGTTCTGTTTTCTAGGTCTTCGATTTTCAGATGCAGTTCTTTAATTACCTGATCTTGAGACCTGATAGTTGCTTGTAGTTCCTGTATATTTTTTTCATTAAGACGAACTTTATTTACTGTGAAGGCCAATCTGGAATCAATACCTTCCATCATTTGTGTGTTATATTGTGTAGCAGCTTTTAGGTCCTGCATATCCATAGATAACTTATTAAACATTCCTTCTATTTTCTCCAGTGGATCTAGTTGCTTGTCAGAGTAGGCCATTATTGGGTCTTGCAGGATCTCACTGAGTTCTCCAAAATTATATAGATTTGTAGATATATCTTGACAAGAATATTCCTGATAGCAATAGTATCACTCCTTACTTTGTTCTTTTACATTGGATGATATTCATGACCTTAGATAACAGAGGATGATGTTAGATTCAGTCTGTCAGTGAAGAGCTCTGGAGTTAAGCCTCCATCTTGTTCGGTGTCAGGCCACGCCCCCTCATAAGAGACTATTCTTAATGCAAGAAAAATTAGAACTGCATGCAGTATCAGCTAGCTGACTTACAGACTGTACAATGTGTTTGTGTCACTATAATAAATTCTAATAGCTAGCTTAAGAAGCTTTGCATTCCAACTTGCTTAAGGAATTCTCTAACTAGCGATCAGCAGATGCACTTCACTGCATCTAAAAGCTGCTAGTCAAGCTAATTCTGCACTGTACACCAAGCAGCAATATTTTCTGAATACCTTAATTTGGGCTTTCCCTGAGATTCCCTGCCAGCGAGTCTAAGATGCTGTGTAAAATACCTGGGCAAGCTCCAGTGACCCCTGCTAGTGGTCCCAGTTTATAGTCTGCACCCACTACTGTGCAAGTAGTGGGAAGGAGAACACCTTATGGCTCCTGCTAGCAGCCATATGGGAGTGTCTCATACATGCCCCACATTTCATCTGTTGCCTTGCTACTGTGTGAGAGGTAATGGGGATCTGCATACAATATTCCTTGCTGCCCTTACCTCCCTCATTCAGAGGAAAAGTGCTGTCTTTGGTGTGTAGTCCGAGCTCGATCTGGCCCCTCCTGGGTAATCCTTCGCTGGTTTTTCCCTTCCCCTCAAGCGCTACTCCACCTAGAAAACATGGCACTTTTTCACACCTTCCCCTCCTTTTGTGTATTGGGGGAAGGTGTGCACCATGTCTACAGCTTCCCTCAAGCTTTTCTTGCTTCTGCAGGCGTTTCTGTCGCTCCTGATGACACACTTTATGCGCAACACACTCTCCCATGCATGCGTGAGTCTCCAGTGTTGTGCATGCTCCCAGCCACTCCCTGCACTTGTGCATGCTTGCTCTACCTCTATTGCACATGCACGAGGCAGGGGAGCACGCTATACACTCACGCTGCATAGTTGGCAGCTCCTGCTCCTCCCAGCGACTTAGAAGTCACGCTGCATGTCACCAGCACCTCATATTCTGTCTCCTACCCTCCATTCCTGGCCATTACTTCTCTGTGCTATCTCCACATGGGGATTAAGTATGTATATCCAGCATAAACAAGGTTGGGGGGATTCCAACACTTCCCTGAAACAATGAGACAAGGCTTCCTCACTGCCTCCCCTTCAGGCAACAATGACTAGTACAGCTGAGCCAACTAAAACATTTATACTTTTATACTGTTTTCATCAGCTGTTAATAAATACTTAGTACAGCTGAGCCAACTAGTACATTAATACCTACTATTGTTTTTCTCTCAGCTATTAAGTCAAAGCCCACTCTTAATCTTCCCTCTCTCTCTCCATCTCTCCACAGATATGGGGAAAACAAAGAGCTGTAGATTACGCAGCATTCCAATCCCCGCCTCTCAAATTGGAAGGCTTTGTGCCTCCTGTGCAGAGGATCCACCATCCCCCTCTCATGATGCACAGGAGGAGGAGGATCCAACAGGCACTCCCAACCAGACACCAGACCAAGGCACTTCACAGCCTACGCATAACTTACAGCAGCCAACTTTGGACACAAATACCATCTTACTGCAAAATCAACAGGTCCTACAGCTACGACAGTAGCTGATGTCAGCAATGTGGGACAAGCTTGCCGAGTTCACCTCACACAGAACACCCCTACCCTCCATCCCTACTACAAATGCAGGGCGTCATGCCACTAGCGCTATAAGTGCCACTACTTCAGCAGGCTCCAGCACTATGCAAACTATGAATGACGATGCCTCTGAGAATGAGGAGGACCCAGAGAATGATCCACAATCTCTAACGGCCAAATTGTATTTCCCAGACCAAATCCCCAATCTGGTACGCAGCATCATGATGACAGTGGGGTTTGACACTCCAACCCCACAACCTCAGTCTAAGCTGCTTCCCTCACTAAAACCATCCCATAATATATCAGACACCTTTCTGGTCTGCGAGGCCATATCTGAGGTAGTGACAAAGGAATGGGATGCAGTGGACCCTCCTCATATACCCGAGACAAGGTCATGGGACAAAATGTACCCACTGGATGCAGACACCTTGAAAACGTGGTCCACTCCATCCACCATTGACCCTCAAATTGCCTCCCTCAACAAAAAGACAGTGCTGCCCACCGAGTCGACATCTGCCTTAAATGATCCAGTAGATAAGAAACTGGAGGACATTTTAAAGAAAAATGTTATACTATCAGGCCTCGGGGCTAGAGCTGTGACCACGGCCATCAATGCCACAACAGCACAACTCGAATGGTTGCAGGAAGCTCAGAAGAGCTTGAATGCAAAATCCTCCAAGGCCCTACTACTTGAAAACGCCATACTGTCAACAAAATATCTGGCAGACGTGGCGGTGGACTCTCTAACAATTAATGCAAGGGCAGCCTCACTAATCAACAGAGCAAGAAGATGCATCTGGATGAAACTGTGGAATGCAGACAGCGAATCCAAGTCCCTCTTATTTAAACTACTGTGCAGAGGCAACTTACTATCGTAGGATGGCCTTGAGAAATACCTCAAGGGCAAGTAAGAGGGCAAGGCACTAGGCAAAGAAAGATCAAACAACTCCACCTACCTAGCAGCTCGCTCACACTTATCAAATCAGACCTTTTGTGACAAATGCAGGGGATGTTATGTATATCGGGGACAAAGTCCAAGGCCATCATTTAACCCTTACTTCCCAAACACAAAATTCCGGGGAAGAGGGGCACCCAACAGAGCCAGAGGCACCTATCAGCACCGTAGGAGGGGACACACTAACCAATGACTATCATGCCCCAGTAATAGGGGCCCGACTAACACAATTCATACAGGAATGACTCAATTCCACACAGGACAAATGGGTTCTAGAAATAATTCAAAGAGGATGTGCTATAGAATTCGCCCAAAATCCAAGGCAGGGTAGACTAATAACATCACCAGTAACCAAATGCTGGGCGCCCCAGAACAAATGCAGAACATTCTGTCTCAACTAATATTAAACAATGCCATGAGGAGGGTACCCAAGGAGGAAGAGGGCCAGGGGATTTACTCGATCCTATTCACAGTGCCAAAAAAGACAGGATCTCTGAGCAGTACTAGACTTGAAGTTCCTAAACAAAAGCGTTGCTTATAAACCATTCAAAATGGAGACCATCAGGTCAACATTAAGGGCCATAAGACCAGGTGACATCCTCACATCTATAGACCTGAAGGATGCCTACTATACATTCCCATAAGACTATCTCATCACATACTAGGCCAACATTTTCAATATCAGGTCCTCCCCTTCAGCCTAGCTTCTGCCCCATGGGTGTTTACCAATGAATCCATCGTACTAGCCGCAAAGCTCAGAGAACAAAGAATCCAAGTCATACCATACCTGGATGACTGGCTGATCCGAGCCAGGTCAGTAGAACAGTCAGCAAGAGAAATAACAGCAGCAATAGACTGTTTATAGGGTCATGGATGGGTAATAAATGCAGAGAAGAGTCAACTGACTCCGTGCCAAAGACTAGAACACCTAGGCAACCTCATAGACACAGCAGAAGGGACTGTCAAACCATCCAAAAAGAGGGCAAAAAATCTATTATCGGCAGTACACAAGCTCCTTCAAAAGGGACAAGGTTCCACAGAGTCAATATCTCAAACCTTAGACTTAATGTCATCTTGCATAGATACCATACCCTGGGCAAGATGGCATATGAGATCACTGCTGTCCTTCCTCACAGAACAGGGCCAAACCTACGACTTAGACTTCACAAAGGTCATATCTATTCCTCCAGGAGTTGCACAGTCATTACCCTGGTGGTTAAATAGAGACAACCTCCTAAAAGGGATGCCCCTAGACATACAGCCAGACCTCCAAATAGACACAGACGCTAGTCTAACCAGATGGGGGCTACAACCGGTCACAACACAGCTCAAGGGAAATGGTCCATAACAGAAACCAAATTACCCATAAATGTACTCAAGATAATTTATTTATTTATTTTATTTTAGTCTTTGGTTACCGGGTAATGCCCACTAGGCACAAGTGCCTGTTTTCAGGGGCAACCTGGGAGCACTGGGTGGTTAAGTGACTTGCTCAGAGTCACACAGTATGCAAGTGGAGGTTGTGAGAATCAAACTCAGGTCTGGTCTGCTGGATGTATTAAACTTATTCACACCTTGTTCCTCTAACCTCTATGCTATACTGCCAGCCCAGATAAGAGCAGTCTGACTTGCACTACTGCACTTCAAAAGGCTAGTAAAAGGAAAGCACATCCTAATATGCTTGGACAATCAAGTCACGGTCTCATACATCAACAAACGAGGGGGAACCAAAAGCAAAGCAATACAAGAGGGGGCAGGAAAACTCATCCCATGGGCACAAAGATTCCTAGCAAGCCTAAGCTCAATACACCTAGCTGGAAAGTTAAACTCCACAGCAGACTGGTTAAGCAGACAACAGATTCATCCAGGGGAATAGATGTTACACAGGCACACATTCCATGCTATCAACAAACGTTGGGGCCCCATAGAGTTAGATCTGATGGCCTCCAACAGGAACAACTAGTGCCCAAAGTTCTATTCCCGATTCTTGGACCACAAAACAATGGGGGTGGATGCACTCTCAGTAACTTGGACATTTCAGACTGCATACATATCCCTGCCTATCCCAATAATTCCCCAGGTCCTGAAAAAGATACGCAGACCCAGATCATGGGTAATACTGATCACACCATATTGGCCCAGGAGAGCTTGATTTGCCACGGTGGTGGCAATGGCCTTGGACCACCCATGGATACTTTTGTACAGACATGACATCCTCACAAAGGGCCCCATATGCCACCCCAACCCAGCCAACCTCAAATTAACAACCTGGCTCCTGAAAGGGAGAGACTGTTGAGTGAGGGTTACCACCCCTCAGTGATTGAAATTATGACCAACTCCAGAAGGCTATCCACCACCTCTACATATCAGAGACAGTGGAAAATTTTCTCTAAACGGTGCTTACAGAATGATACCACTCCTAGCTCTGTCACGATACCTGACATCCTACTTTTCCTACAACACGGCCTGGACAAGGGCCTGTCCCCTGCCTCCCTAAGAGTTCAAGTGGCCACAATAGGGGGAACAAGGGGCTGCATAGAGGGTACGACACCGGGATCACATAAGGATATCATCAGATTCTTAAAAGCATCCACTAACTTACGACCTAAGACTCGACAATGGACGGCACCATGGAACCTGAACCTAGTCCTTAGGGCCATGACTGAACATCCTTTCAAGCCACTAGAGACAATCACCCTCAAATGGCTACCCTAAAAACTGTCTTCCTTCTGGCCATCTGCTCAGGCAGACGTATCAGTGAACTGCAAGCTCTATCTTGCCAGCCTCCATACCTAGTTTTCCATGAGGAAATGATTGAACTTAGGATGATCCCATCCTTCATTCCCAAGATCAATACAAAGTTCCATTTACAACAAGTTATTGAAATTCCAGTGCAGCTACCCTTAGAAGAAGTCACTTCAGACCCAAAACTTACACTTCTAGCCATGAGAAGGGTGCTGACACTCTCCATCAACAGGACATCGACTATCCGAAAATCTGACAGATTATTCCTAAGCACCCAGGGACATAAAAAAAGGCAACCAGCCAGTAGGTCCACAATAGCTGCATGGCTAAAAACAGCTATCACAAAAGCCTATAAAGCCTCACACCAGACTCCACCAACCAATATCAAGGCGCACTCCACAAGAGCAGTAGCCATGTCTTGGGAAGAAAGTAACTGGGCTACAGTGGAGGAAATTTGTTCGGCGGCCACATGGGCCTCACCACATACATTCACTAAACACTACAGGTTAGATGTCTCACAAGAGTCAAAGTCATTCTTAGGGCAAGCAGTGCTACTGGCAGCAAAGACAGAAGCAAATTAAAGAACTGAGCTTAATTACAGCATGACAGAAAATAATGGACAAACTATTCGAACACTAAGACCCACCCGTTTACATGGTACTGTGTGAAGCGCCTTGATAAGGTGAAAGGTGCTCAATAAATAAAACTATTATTAGTGCTATACCTGGTTAAACAACTAAATAAAAAAAAAATTATTATTGTTATTATTATCATTACTACTGCTTTTTAGACAGAAACCCATGTGTAAGGAAGGTGGAGTGCCTCAGAGATTATCCCCCACAATGGTAGTTTACTCACCTGGTAAAGGTGATTGTGGGGGCATACATCTCTGAGGCACTCCATAACCCACCCTAAGAAAGAATAAGGTTAACAGCAGCTGTAAGATATTAAGAAATGTTATAATAATACTGGTTGTGCACCGCATTAAGCGTTACGTGCTAGTAATGAATGCCAGAATGATATTGATAGTAGGAGACAACTGTAGTATAGAGTGTTAGAAACTCACTGTTTGAAGTACTAGCCTCCAATAGAAATAAAACAGAAATCCAGAAACTCAGGCATTATTGTCTAATTCACTTATGCATGAATCTAGCATTTTTTTCACACCAGCAGTGCCTAACTATTTAGAAATATTTATTCCTTAGTAGGTACAGTGTTGGAAGAATTCAAACTGATGATGGAAGGGCTGTGCCACAGGGAAAGGGGGTCAGACTTCTTTGAAGTCACATGTGCATCACGCAGCCTATCAGGTGGACACAACCCATGTGTAAGGAAGGTGGAGTGCCTTAGATATGTATACCCCCACAATCACCTTTACCAGGTGAGTAAACTACCAGTGCTGTACTCATTCTAGCCAAAAATCCTTCTTTCCTTTTCTATCTTGTTCACCTATTTCTGTGATGAGTTGATTATTAGATGTGTTTCTAACGTATGTGTTGGTTTCTACATTATATAGTGTTTAGTTTACAGTCTTGGACAGAGAGGTGACTGAAGGCTATGGGATAGAGAGTGTGTCCTCATACTCTCAGACTTTTCTATCTGTAACAGTAGAGAGGTGAAGATAGCTAATAGCTTTATTTCTGTAGTGTCCTTTCTTTGCAGTGTCTTCTACAACTCTGTAATATTTATGCTTACCATTGCCTGTAACAGTTATGAGACAGAATGAAGCTGAATTTCTTTTATTCCTTTTGGGATGTCTAAGATATACCATACCTCCTATGCAGGGATGCACTGTTTACAGGGACTGTTGTAACTCTATTAATTTCCACCAGAGTCTCCATTATTTGATGAGCCTATCCACTCGAAGTGGACCATTTGATAAGCAGCTGGGTAATAGTGATAGAGATGTGTCTGAGAGAGCCAGGCAAAACAGAAGATTTACCTGCTGTGACTAGAGTAACTGTTAATGTAAATGGCAGCAGCTAAATAGTCATTTTTATGTTTGCTTGCATGCATGTGCTAGAAACATAGTGCCACCATACGAGTTTTTGTAGGTGTGCCACCCCCACTTCCAATGCCCTGCTCCTTTTTGCAGGCATAGCCACACTGCACCAATGAATGTCTGAGCTGTTTATGACAGCCGTTCAGATGCAGTGCCATACAGTTCTGAGAAAACCACTGCTACAATCAGCAGAAGTAATGTGTAGGCAATTTGCATACTGCCGTCGGCAGGCAATTTGCATACTGCCATCAGCAGTATGCAAATTGCCTACGCGTCAGCACTGCATCTGAACTGTCATAGAAAGTTCATTTCTGATCCCCGTCAGATCCAGTCCCCCCCACGAACACCTAGGTAGCATGGTGGGAGCCCACCCCAGCGTGCTCATGTGCTCCCCTCCACCCCGCACACTGTACTTGACTGGCAGGGTGCCCAATCCCATAAAGCTCCCACTGCCCCAAAAGCAACCAGGTGCCACACTGGGAGCCCACCCAGTGTGGCAAAAGTTCAGGCCCATGGGGTGCCATTCCTGTCGACTTCACTGCCCCTCACCAACTTCCAGGTGCCACTCTGGGAGCCCACCACAGCGTGGCAAAAGTCCCACATCATCTTTATAAAAAAACAAACACCTAGAACAAAAGAAAATGGTCCCTCATTGACTCTCTTGCCCCTCCCCCAACCCGTGCCACCCTCTGCATACCCCACCTCCCCACACCCCCCTCACAGCATACTTACCTCCAGAGGCCAGTGCGATGATCTTCGGTGGGCCAGGAACACATCTGCACTCTTCAAAGCCAACTGCGAACTGAAGAAATGCCGGTAAGCTGTATAATGACATAAATGTTTTTTTTTCCAACTTTGGTGTATATCTCAGTTATTTTGGGGAATTGTATCACCAAATTTTCAACATGGGGTTCTTGGAACCCCACTTCATGAACTCAGCCACTGTCATTTTGTTATTCGGTCTCGAAAGGTGATTTCGCGGTCACTGCGTGGAACCATCTTTCGGGACTGAGTAATGAAATGACAGTGTCACAGTTCGTGAGGTAGGCGTCCCAACCCCCTATGTTGAAAATTTGGTGAAAAAATTCCCAACAATGACTGTTTTATGAGCGTGCATTGCATAGTTCCTACGCACATTTGTAACTTCGAGAATTTTTACTATTTTCTCTCCAGATTTTCAACACTGCCATTTTACTAGACCTCCTTATGAGCAGTATAGCTGTCATTTTTCACATCTTTCCCAAAATGTGTTTTCACACATGTAACGCACAATGGTGCTGTCTGTGAGTGAAATCAATGTTTGGGACAGATTATGAAAATCACAGTGACACTGTTCATGAGTAGAGGTCTTAAAATGGCTATGTTGAAAATTTGGTGACAAAAGTCCATAAAATGACTGTTACGAGCGTGCATTGCACAGTTTCCATGCACCCTTGTAAGTTCACAAATTTGTAATATTTTCAGTCTAGATTTTTAACACTGCCATTTTTCCACACCTCCTTATGAACAGTATAGCTGTCATCTTTCACACCCTGGCCGAAATGTGTTTCGCACTTCCGGCACAGAAATGCACGGTTGCTGTGGGAAATCAGTGTTTGGGACAGATTACGAAAATTACAGTGATACTGTTCATGAGTGGAGGTCCCAAAATGCCTGTGTTGACATTCTGCTGTAAAAAATCACCAAACTATTTACATTACGGGTGTGCGTTGCGCAGTTTCTATGCACACTCGTCACCAATTTTTTTATATTTTCACTCCAGATTTTCAACATTGCCATTTTTTACACCTCCCCATGAACAGTACAGCTGTCATTTTTCACATCCTGTTCGAAATGTGTTTTCACACCTGTGGTGCCAAATGGCATAGTCGCTGTGCAAAATCAGCTTTCAGCTAACAAACTGATCTGTTCATGAGGTGGTGGTCACAAAAAAACCCATGTTGAAAATTTTGAGTGAAAATACCAACGAATGCCCAGGACATTAGGGTTTCCAACCATAATGCCCCACCCTGTGGAGACTGACAGGCATCAGGGGTGTGACTTGGGATTGTCGCCTGCAATGCTCATGCCATTCCACCCCCACCTACACCCTGCAGCCAGTGACAGGCATTGAGGTGTGCCTTGGACTCTTCGGCCCCAAAGTTCACCCCATTCTCCTATACTGCACCCATCTCACCATATTTCCTTATGGAATGGGGTGAGCATAAGGCCTAAAGACCCCAAGGCACACCGTGACACTTGTCAGTGTCTGCAGGGTAGGGTGTGGTGAAATGGCATGGGTGCTATGGCCAACGACCCAAAGGCACATCCCAATGCCTGTCAGTCTCTGCAGGGTTGTGGCGGGGTTGGCTTCAGTTCAATACCTCACTGCCATTCCTATTATGCATCTCTCTAACTCCTACACTACCAATGACAATACCCAGCAAGCAAACATTTGGCATTGACAAATGCTTGTTTAATTTAGAATGATGGTAGCTGTTTTTGAAAAGAAGCTACCCTGGAATTCTGGGAATGAGAAAGATCCAGAGAGTTTTCAGATAACCAGATGGGCATGACCCCAAACATAGTGGGCCAAGACAAAGCCTACTGAATTCTGGAAGCTCTGGCACATTTCTTTTAAGAGGCTAGTCAAGATAAGTCAGTCCTCTTTCCTCTCCTTGGTGTGGCGAGACAAGACTGGGACAGCTATGTGTAATAGCAAAGAAAGGATCAATTCTTGCCAGAAGGGAATTGTTTGCTATGTATAGATACTTCTCAGATCTTAGAATAAAAGTCAGTTTAGTTAGCTTTTTCCTTTTCTGTGCTTTGGTGTTCAAGCTTATTCACTTTAAATTCCTCAGTTTGTACTTGTGTATTCTCCATGATGTGAGTGTATAGCTTGTAAATTTTGTGTAAATATTAAATATTTTGTATTTAAAGCAGCAGTACATTATGGTGAACATTCTGACCTATATTTGTTCCATTTTAGATTTACCCTTACCTTCTGTCTTGTACAATACCTTTCTTTACTCATTTTGAGTCAACTCTTGCCCATTTATGGCTGCATGGGTGGAACCCTGGAGATGTTTTGCTAGGAGAGTGAAAACGGGCTCTGGAAGCATGTGAACAGATACATCAACTCTGTGCTTCCACAGTGCTGAGGCCCAGTGTCCACAGTGCTACCATCAGTGCTGGTGGGTTAGTCCTCTGGCACCACTTCCCTCAGAGAGCCACACAGGCCCCTCCCTCCATGAAGGCACTGTTTTGTTTCTGCCCATCACTTCCACAGTTCCGGGTAAAACAAAAGAGCCCAACCATGCCCAAGATGTAGATATGAGTTCATTGCTCATGCGCAAGTATCGCACATGTGCACTTCTGTCATGGTGGCTATCTTGGGCATGGTGGGCTCTTTCTCATGCATGGGCAGTGACCTGACCAGAGCATGTTCTGAATCCTTGCTGCTCTGCTCTAGTTTGGAATGGGCCAGTCCCAGGGAATGATTTTGGGTTCTTATTATGCACCTCAGGGAGAGGAACCACTCACTGGAAAATGTTGGCATTTGGACCCAGCTTTTCTTTGTGGTTCTTCTCTTTGCAATAAAGCAGTTGCCACCAGTACCAGACACTTTCTGTCCCTGTTCCTCCTTCCACTGAGATTGAGCAGTTGCTCCTTACTGCTGGCTATTGAATTTGAGATTCTATAAGTGGTGACATCTCCATCACTGTACCAGAAAGTGGCAGACACTTCTGAACCTCTTATGGATTGTTCCATTCACACCAATGGTGTTGGAATTGGAATTCTAGTCAACAGAATTTGAAGAGTTGTCCCTTGCTGGCTCTGATCAAAAATCCACTATGACTGGTATTGGATCCTGTCTGTCTCCCCAGACAATCCAGATGGATTATGAATCATAATTTATGATCATCCAATCTAAATTGTTCTTACTACACTTCCCTTTATTCAGGCCCTTAGTTTCCTGTGTCAAGTTAGCCTGTTGTGTGCCAAGCTTGCGCTCCCTATATGGCAACAGCTTCTGGTGCCTAGAATAAGGATTTGTATCTCCTCCCTTAGTGTCCCCACCCCCAAACTCCACTGTTCTCCTTATCAATAAGGGCACTCAGGCTCATCATTCCCTGCATTGGGACTCAATTCCGAAGTTACAATTTATTTTTACACCTGGTGGGTAATTCGTATTGTCTCTTAACATGTGTGCAAACCTTTGATCACTATCCAGACCTGTTTCAAACATAGCTGAACATCTAAAAGAGGGAGGTGTTTCAGCCAGAGAGTCATGGATTCGTGGAACACATTACCAGATTGGGTTGTATTGGCACCTAGTGTCACTGCATTTAAGTTACAACTGGATTTATACATGGGGGATAAGACGTTAGTACACATCCACTGTTGGTGGCAATTTATCACATGGCTCTTCAGCTACAGGACTTGTAATTATCTATCAACCTATGAACCTTACACTGGTCTGGTGTGATACATAGATATAAATACAGAGAGCTAGAGATAGAGATATAAAGAGATGGAGAGATAGAGAGATGTGGGAGGGGAGGGGAGAGCTATGTGGGGAGGGGAGGAGAGGAGATATAGAGAGGGAGGGAGAGGAGGAGGGAGGAAGATATAGGGAGAGGGAGATAGAGAGAGAGACAGAGAGTGAGGGAGAGAGAGAGAAAGAGAGGGAGATGTTGAGAGAGGGAGAGAAGGAGATACAGATGATATACAGATGTGTCAAGCCTGGATGAAGAGAAGAAATGCTGCAGAATATCACAGAATACTGCAATTTACTGTAGGGGCCATTATAAGTCAGTGGCAATTTAGCCCTTTTGTCATGCAGGATTTTGTGACATGTCATTACTGCAAGTTATTGCACTTCATTGTTTCTGACACATCTGTACACTGCAGATGATTAGTGGCCATGCCCCATCTTTACTCTTGCATGCTTACTAATAATTTCAGGACACAGTTCAATATAAACTGTCTGCAGTGCAGCTCAAAATGTCCTTTCAAGAGCATATGAGCATAGTGAATACATACAGTTTTCGGGTTAGCAGCATTAAGCTTTTAAAAAGGCAGCGTAAATAGGAAAAAAATAATAAATAAATACATAAACGGAACCTCAGAATTTAAGTTACCGTCTTTTTCTAATACAGTATTACTTCAGTACTCCTGTTCTCATTTGTTTTTGATCCAGCTGTGATTTGCACGTATAGACTGGGACTAATGTTGGATGCAATTAAACATCATTATGCTACAAAGAGAGAATACAGAACAGAGGAGAACTGATGGTTTAAGCAGGAACCAATGAAATGATTAGTCAGATTTGCAGATGATTCTGCACAAGTAAAAATAACTGGAAATTAAGTTCACTTTTTCTTCAATATGCAATATGCCTTAAGTGCTAAAATTGCCTGAAATATCAATATACCTGTTTCTTTTACATGTCTCCCTATTATGTTGAAAGAGCAAATCTGCACTTCAGCCCATGCTTTCATAAATAAGAAGTGTTGGCTATTTTACAGCCTACTAGAGAATACTTTTTTTTTCATTTTTAATGTTCCTTCTTAAGATTTACAGCACATCTTTGAAGTCCATTTAAAAAGTCTGTGCAGAAAATGTTTGAAATCATTTGCATGTCCCCTGTTAACCTCACAGTGCCTTGGTTTATGACATCATTGTGCTCACCATGAGAACAGACTGTGATGTCACAAACAGCAAATGTGTGGTTAGCAGGGGTGAGTCAGATACATTTTGAAATACTCAGTAAAGTAATAGCTGCATTACCTACAATATTTAGTAGACCAACAGCAGAGGAAAGTGAAACAAAACAAATAAAGAACTAAGAACAAGAAAACAATAAAACATAATTAATATAAAGCTGGTGTTTTTTTTCTGCTGGCTTATTTTTGTTGTTTAACATTTTTATTAGTATTATTTGGACAGTACGCACACATAGAGGCAGAGTATTGCACTTATATATCTGAATCATATCACAACATTTGGCACTGCCAGCATGTATAATTGCCACATATTCGCTTCATGGGTTACAGACTATAAAAAGTCATATATCTTAGCATAGTGATTATGTTACAGTCCTTGACTCCATGAATTAGTAAGCCAATGTAGGTTCACTCCTCCCCAAAAGAAGGGAGCCAAAATAAAGGAAAGGGAAAAGGCATATGTGGCAGAGAAGAAAGAGACAGAATAAGCTAGGCTTACTCGCAGTCCAATTTCTCTACCTCAAGCATGTCCATCTGCATTGCATGTTACAATATCAACTATGTACAAAAGGCAATCTTAACTGAATCATACAAAAAAGCATATTAAGAAAAGGGATGAGGGGATTTCTGATACGCAACCCAGACCTATTGTGAGGAGGGGGGGATCTAAGAATCAACGTTAGGAAAAGTATTGTGGCAATACTCAGATCTTATATATGGCTGCCAACATTTATCGTAACGGGTTAAGGAGTCTTGGACAAAACTGGAGATCTTCTCGAATGTGGCCTCTTGAACAAGGGCCAAGAGGAACTCCTGCATAGTCAGAATCTCCGGGGTTCTCCACCTCCTCAATATAAGTCTCTTAGCCAGTGCCCCAGCCGCTGTGATCCATTGTGCCACTGGGCTGTGTTGGGGCACGGTTGAGCTACTGCAGCCCAAAAGGAGCAGAAGAGGGTACGGCCCCGTACTGGGGAAAATCTGTTGACAGATGACCTGGATTTCTGTCCAAAAGGGCTGAAGATTTGGGCAGTCCCAGAGTATATGGGACAGGTGGGCACCGGGATTACCACATCTCCAGCATATGTCTGCCGGTATGAGTCCCATCCTGACTAATTTAACTGGGTCTCTATACCATTTATGGAGGGTCTTATTCATAATAAGTTGTGTGCACCCACCCCAGCAGGCTAGATTGATTCGGACCCATTCTTGTTCCCATTGTTGCTCTGAGATGGAAATCTGTAATTCCTTCTCCCACTGCAATCTGGCTTTTTGGGAGGGGTCTATGGTAGAGTCTCGGAGCTCACTATATGTGCGACTAGCTCTATTCTTGGTTAGCCTACCCCATGAAACAATGGAGTGAGGGCTTTTAACTATTATATTGCGGGAAGGGAAATTTGGAAGGTGAGATATGGCATATCTTATCTGTAGGTATCTCCAGAAGTGAGATGTAGGGAGATGATATTGTGCCTTCAGGGAATCAAAGGAATCTATAACTGACGTACCAGGAATTAGGAGGTCCTGTATTGAGGAGATACCTAGTCCCATCCAGATTTTCCAATTCAGGGGGGATTTCCCTATTTTCAGGGCAGGGTTATTCCATATAGGTGTATGAGCCCAAGGAGCCATATCATGGCCCAGCAGAGCCATTGCTTGCCTCCAATACTTTATCGATAGTGATATAGCGGGGGGAAAGGCGCGTGGGTAAATTTTTCTTACCATAAAGGGTGACCGCTGGGGAGGGAGAGTGAGTTAGAGAGGCTTCTAGGTGGAGCCAGTTAGGAGAGGCCCGTCCAATTTTAAAAAACCATCTAATGGTCTGGGACAGAACAAAAGCCATATGATACCGCTGCAACCAGGAGAGTCCCCAACCACCCCTTTTCCAGTGTTGTCGAAACTTAAGTTTACTGTATTGAGGGGGGGTGCCCTCCCACAGGAAGTTACCCATCAGGGTCTCCAACTTCTGGAACCATTTTTGAGGTATGGACATGGGTAAATGAGCCAATAGGTATAGCATCTTGGGAGCAGCCATCATTTTGATCGAGTCAATTTTACCAGCAAATGAGAGCTTCAATGTTTTCCATCTTTCAAATTCAAGCCTCAGGGTATCGATCAAGGGGTTGAAATTAGCAGCAAGCATTTTAGATGGATCTGGATGTAAGATAATGCCAAGGTATTTTATACCTTGGGGGGACCATTTAAGCCCCATGGCAATAAATTCTTCTCCAGAGGCTGACGAGTTCAGTGGAAGGCTTTCAATTTGGGACTGATTTAGCTTTAGTCCAGATATCTTTGCAAAATCAGTCAGAATGTCAAAGACTGTCTGAACCCCTAATGAAGTATGTTCAGTAGAAGCAAGGAGATCGTCTGCGTATAAAAAAGTTTTATAATTGGCATTACCCACTTGAATTCCAGGGATAAGATTGGAGGATCTGAGTGCAATGGCCAGGGGTTCTATAGCTAGAATGAAAAGGAGGGGGGAAAGTGGGCATCCCTGTCTCGTGCCCTTCTGTAATTGGAAGGGCCGGGACAGGGAGCCATTGGTCAGGACCGAGGCTAAGGGAGCAGTATATGAGTCTAATCCAGGCAATGTACTCGGGGCCAAATCCCATATTGGAGAGAGTATGAAATAGGAAGGGCCATTCAACCGAGTCAAAGGCCTTTTCGAAATCAATAGCCATAGCTACCAAGGGGGTTGATGAGAGTTTGACAGAATGAAATAGGGACCCTAGGGTTCTGTGATGAACTGACCCCAGATGGCCCTTAACAAAGCCCACTTGTGATGGGTTAATCAGGCCTTGTAGAAGGGGTTAAAGCCGGCCAGCAAGAACCTTGGCCAATATCTTGGCATCTGCATTAATAAGAGAGATGGGACGATAACTACCTGGGAGCACTGGATCCTTTCCTTTTTTTGGAAACACTGTAATGCTGGCTTCTCTCATGGAGGGAGGCAAATGTCCCTTAAGTAGGGAATGTTGGAATACCCGAACCAAGTAAGGGGCCAAATCAACTCCCCGTAGTCGATAGAGGTCTACAGACAGCCCGTCTTTCCCTGGGGATTTACGTAGGTTCATCTATTTAATCGCCTGGGTCACTTCATCCACAGTTATTGGAACTTCCAGCAGTTTGGCCTTGCAGCCTGAAATTCTGGGGATAGTTAATGAGGTTAGGAAAGCTTGGATCCTAACTGGATCAGGGGGAGTTGGAGAAGCATACAAATTTTCATAGAATTGAGATATGATTCGGTTTATCCCAGAGTTAGTACGACACAAAGCCCCTTTCCTATCATCTAGTACATGTATCACCTTGGAGGTTTGTTGCCATTTAAGATGGTAGGCCAAAAGCTTACCGGCCTTTTCTCCCCTTTCCCAATAAGCATGAGGAATACGTTGGAGATTTAGCACAGCCTGTCGAGATAGGTGGGTATTAAGTGATATTCGTGTGCTGGCTAGTTGTGCTAGTAAGGTTGAGGGCGGGGATTGGTTTTTAAGAGCTTTGTATTGGGATTCCAAATTGTATAGTTGCTTCTCCAATGCCCTCCGGTCCACTTCCTGCCGGTGCCTTCTGGCAGCTGCAAAGGCAATTATCCTGCCCCTAATAGTAACTTTAAAGGCCTCCCACAAGTTGAATCGGATACCTCTCCATTATCATTATCCGTCCAGTATTCTGATACTGCCGGACCAATCCAGTCTAGAAAGGTTGCATCCTCTAACAATAGAGGGTCTAAATGCCATGTAGGGGACTGGTATGAGTCCTGTCCCGTTTTAATGACTAATTCCAGAGGGGCATGATCGGAAACAAAATTTCAATGCATCAGGGCGCTAACCACCTTTCCATAAGACCCAGAAGATATTAGCCAGAGATCTATTCTGCTGGAAGTTCCATGCGTTGAGGAAAAACATGTATAATCATACATTTCTGGGTGTAATGCCCTCCAAACATCCAATAACATAAAGTTCGGACATTAGTTTGTCTACTGCTTTCCTAGCCTGTCTGTGGGGTTCAGGGGATTTATTGCTTCTATCTATTGAGTGATCTAATGTTAGATTAACATCCCCTCCTAGAAGTATTGGGGCTCTGTTTTTGTTAAAATCCAGCAGGGTCTGATTAATTGTATGAAAAAATTGAGGACAGTCCTGGTTGGGAGCATATAAATTAGCCAGGACCAGGGGACCTTCAGGTGTTTCAGCTTCTGCTATGATCCATCTCCCATCGTGATCTCTTATATAATCCTTCACGTTCCACCCCAGATTTTTGTGAAAAAGTATGGAGACCCCCCTCTTATGGGAGGGTGCCACGCTGTGGATTTCTTCACTCACCGAACCCTGTTTAAGCTTCATGGCTTCTTCAGAGGAGAGTTTCGTCTCCTGCAAGAAGACGACCATAGGGCCAAGTTTTTTTAATTGCAGTAAAACTTTATTTCACTTAATAGGAGAGTTTAACCCCCTCACATTCCATGAAATCAGCTTAATCTCCATTTGGACCAATCATAAAAACAATAAAGTAGCAGGAATGTATAATCAGAAACAATATATACACGGTCTGAGTTTGGCACCATTACTTTCCTTACCCCCCCTTCTAATATTGAAGAGTATATCCACACCCCATGAGTAAGATTGCCATATAAGGAGTTAACCCTATAACATATTACAAACATGTTAACCTGAAACAAAAAAGAATTAATATTTACATCACCCAGTGACAGGAGGGTATTCAGACCTTTGTTGTTACCCATATCCATTTTTTCGCCCCCCTGATCACTGCCCCACAGACCCACACATGACCAGCTTCCACTGTATGTGTCAACCAAAAATAGGCCCAGACACCAGTAGAGGTTGCTGGGAGGTACCCGGCCCCATATACTCATATCAAATAAAGACTAAGTAGTTCTCCTTATAATCCCTATAAAAAAGGAAGGAGAAACGAAAACATTCATGCAACAACGGCCTGTATCGTCATCCCAGAGGCAGATGGGCGGGGGTGTTAGAAGCCGTTCAAATCCCCTCTACATTCCCCAGCAGTGTTGTCGAGAATGAGTATAATCGGGTCCTAAGTGAACCAGAAGGAGAAAGTGAAAAAGAAAAACTATAAATGAAAAAAGCCTCCCCCTATACCATCAGTCAACATATTTAGAAGGCTGGCAAATATAGTGCTGGTTTATACTGAGACAGCAGGAGATACATATAGTTGAGAGGAACAACAGAAAAAAAGGGATAATGACCCGAGCGTATGACAATAGGTGACACAAGGGCCTAACACAGCCTTCCTCGGGGTGGGGGTCTTCTTTACCACTAGGGCCCCTGAAAAAAAAAATAATAATAGCTTCTCGATCAGAGGAGAGGGCTTCTTTATCCACAACCACATGTGGTGCTGCAAAAAAGGGGAATTATCAGCCACAGTCAGCCTACAGAGTCAACCGCTGGAGTAGAGATATCCATATCGCCGGAGGAGTTCACAATGTCTGGCACAACTGTCGAAGTCGAATAATCTGCCGATGGGGTGCCCACTGGTTGCTCGGCCCAAAGAAGATGTTTAACTGCAGAGGACTTCGAATCTTCTGAACAGGGGTGTCTAGGAGGAAGAGGCACATCGCGAGGTATGTCCTCAGAGGGAAGATCCATCAGCGCCTTGAACTGGTTATTACTCATATCTGGGATCAGCAGGTCTTGAGAGCCGCTGAGTTTGGGACTACAGCTACGGCTTCTACTTCTAGAGCGGAGCCTTGGAGTTTTATCTACGTGCCGCCCCTCAAACCTAGCCCTTCTCCAGTTTTTTTTCTTACTGCCCAGAGATTTTGAGAAAGAAGCCCTGGTAGGAGTCTCAGAAAATTTAGCTGGCTGAGGGGGAGAAACTGATAACATTCCAGATGCCCTGTTTTTTGCATTGTCTATCGAGGCAGAGTGTACAGGCAATGTTCCATAGCTGCGATTGTCTCGTAACTTGCCCCAAATTAATTTGGGAGATTGGGATGAGATAAAATCCTCCGCAGAAGCTGGGTTGTCAAAGACCTGTGGCGTTCCATTCACCACAATTCGCAAAGATGCAAGGTACCTGAGAGCATACTCAAGTCCCAGCTCTGCACACGCCCTATGTGCCACTGTAAAGGCCCTTTGCCTATTCGAAACTTCTTGTGAATACTCAGCAAAAATTTGGATCTTGTTGCCCTTCCAGAGTCATTTTTTCTTTTGCTGAGCCAAGTCAGTGATCAGTTCGCTGTACTGGAACCAGAGAAATCGGGCTAGGATAGTGCAGGGGCGTCCACCCGGGGCAGGGTGAGGAGCAAAAGTTCTATGTGCTCTATCTATCTCACAAGGGGTTTCATATCACCCATCCAGCAAGGGGGGAAGCTCTTTTTGCGGGAATCGTATAACATCATTGTCCTCACAGCCCTCTGGAAAACTCACAAACCTGAGGTTATTCTGGCGGCTGCGATTTTCGAGGTCTTCGGCATGGGTCCATAGTAGTTGTATAAGCTGTTCTTGGTCGTATCATTTAGCCCCAGCCTTGCGCCAACCATCCTCAGCCTCTGCCAGTTTATGCTCAGATATGCAGGCACGCTGTGATAAATCAACGATATCCTCCGTATTTTTCTTTATAGCCACATCTAATTTGTCCATACGATGTAATATTTTGGCGAACATCTGTCATATTTCAGCTAGATTGCCCTCCAGAGTTGTCTGCTTAGGAGCCGGCTCCATTTTGACCAGCTGACAGGCCACAAATGAAGTGGGACACTCGATATAGGTTGCAATCCAACAAGAATCCAATTTTCAGTCGAAAAATAGGCATCAGGATGACCACCATCAGTTTGTTAGTTTAGATTTGTGCCGTTGAGCAGGAACGAGTTCTTAGAAGCAGGATTTTGAGGGATTATTTTACGGAGCTAGACATTTAGACGTCCATTCGGCTCAGCAGCTGGCCACGCCCCCCTCTAAAGCTGGTGTTTTTAAGCGTTTTATTATAATGGAGAGCTACAAGGCTGGCAGCAGGAAGGGTCGAGAGGGCAACGGTTGTTGAAAAGCCCTTCCCAGCTCCCCTCGGTTCCCCGAAGCTACTAGGCTGGCAGCAGGAAGGGTCGAGAGGGCAATGGTTGTTGAAAAGCCCTCCCCAGCTCCCCTCGGTTCCCCGAGGCTACAAGGCTGACAGCAGGAAGGTACGCGATCTCAAGACTGCGCTCGGTTTTAAACCTTGGCGCCTTTTTTTCTGTTCAGCTCCCTGGCGCTGTAGTACTACTGCTGCAGCCACTTTAAACCCAAGGAAATTAATGTATTTTGACTCACAAGACTGTACCTACGATACACTCTAGCCTGCCTACCTTGATTTAATTAACTTTTGCTGATTCTGGTACACTGCAGCTGCTGTTTAATTAATTTTAGCAGATCCTCTAACACAGCAGCTGCTTGCAGGCTTGAAATCTTCACTGTTTTTCCAGTAACCCAAGTATAAAACTGAGCTGAAAGTGTGCCTTTTACAATTTCTATTTCATTCCTACTGATTTGTTCTGTTTGCTTCTCACTTGCTGCTAAGTTCTAATCCCCCTTCCCCGTCCCCCTGATTAACTCCTTTGTGCATATTCACTGTCTGACCCAGCCCTGATTTTACCTGTATTTAAGCCCTTGTGTGTTTTCTCTTTTCCCCAGGGTCGAGAGGGCAATGGTTGTTGAAAAGCCCTCCCCAGCTCCCCTCGGTTCCCCGAAGCTACAAGGCTGGCAACAGGAAGGTACACGATCTCAAGACTGTGCTCGGTTTTAAACCTTGGTGCCTTTTTTCTGTTCAGCTCCCTGGCGCTGTAGTACTCGCTGCTGCAGCCACTTTAAACCCAAGGAAATTAATGTATGTCAACTCACAAGACTGTGCCTAAGACTGTGCCTATGATACACTCTAGCCTGCCTACCTTGATTTAATTAACTTTTGATGATTCTGGTACACTGTAGCTGCTGTTTAATTAATTTTAGCAGATCCTCTAACACAGCAGCTGCTTGCAGGCTTGAAATTTTTGGCCCATCCCCTCCTCCACCATTAATTAAATATGCTAGTAATCCCGCCCACTTTTGTTCCAACCTATAAACTCACTTGAAGGGCAGTCCTACCCCTCCCCCTTGCTGCATCAGTCCTAACTCAAACCAGCGAGGCAGTCCTTTTCTTTTTTTCCTCCACTCACTCTTGCCTATTCTCTGTTTGCCTCTGTTCTACACTTATTTTGTCTGGAAAAGTAACTCAGACTGAGGGTATCCCAGTTTTATCTTTTCCCCTCACCTTTTCAAATTCCCCCTGCTCCTGTCCGCTCCTCATAATCTGCACCTATTGGAATACCTGCCTCTTGTGAATAACTTGTATAATTGACTGCCAACCTCTGGCCACTAAGGGTCTCACTCAAACTGCTTTCACTATAGGTGTCACCCTGCCCTTAAGTCACCATTTCTGTCACTTGTATTCTACTCTTACAAGGGACAATCCACCTCTGATTTACAGAGGTTTCATACAAGGCATAAATAATGTTCTTTCTTGCATGCCCAAGGTCACTTCTGGTGGTATCAGGATTACTACCCACCGTAATCGCCCTCTCCTATCTCTCATGTAACATACCAGCTGGATACCTTGGGTCCCACTGCCATGAAGAATTCTCCTTTGTCTTCTTCAACCTTATACCAACTAGAACCTTGCTCCCTTCTCCTAACCTGTCCCTCCATATAACTCATCCTTCCAAATTAGGGCATTTCCTTCTCTACCACCCCCCTAGCATGCCCAACTACCTCAAGTGCAATTACAGATTCTACAAAGAAGTTTGGGTGATGCTTCTGTGCTTATGCTTATCAGGTGACATAGAATCTAACTCTGGCCTCCATTGGAATACCAGGTCCACGGATGACTCCTCATGGTTCTCCACTAAGGGCATGAAAATTGCCCACATGAATATCAGAAGTTTACCAGCAAACTTTCCTGAACTTGAAGCCTGGATAGCCCTCTACTGTCCGGACATACTTGGGACTAACTGAAACATGGCTCAGGCCAGAGATGCCTGATTCCATGTACAAAATATCTGGCTACAACTTGTCCAGATCCGATCGCCCCACCAAACAAAAAGGTGGAGGAGTTGCCCTTTATTATAAAGAGCATCTCAATGTCTCTGTACTCCAGTCTTGGATAACAAATCACTGTGAAGCTCTGCATCCGGTTCTACAACTAGGGGGTGATAAAGGCTAAATCTGATTTGTGCCTACAATCCTCCAAAGGGGGCTCTCCCTGGCTTAAATGGGCTCTTGGATTGTCTGGCCACTCTAAAGGGTAGATCTGAAGTCATACTAATGGGAGACTTCAACCTAGATCTATCAGGGAGTCACGCCAGTACATATACTGAAGCTCTCGCCCGACTTAACCTCACTCAACTTATCTCTAGCCCCACACCATCTCTTCTAACTCAAGCGCCAGTCTCTCCTGGTCTGGCACAACAACAGAGCAAATAAAATAATTGCTGCAGGGACCTTTTCGGATTCTATTAGTGATCACTGCCTACTTTCTGTATCTGAATGGCCACGCCTTTAAACCCCCACAAGAATCATTCAATTTTGGGATTTTACCAAACTAAACCGAACTGCACTTCTCGAGGATATTAATAATATAGACTGGTCTCCCATCTATCACACTAATGATGTAAACACTGCACTTGAATACATGATGTCTCAGCTTCTTGCCCTTCAGGATCTGCACATCCCTCTGAAAAAAAAGGCGTCTCAGGGGCTACCCTAATAAATGGCTAAAAAAATACCTCCTTCAAGCCATGATAAAAAGAGACAAGGCCTGGACCATGGCAAAGAAGTCCCAACAATCAGAAGACTGGGTTAACTATAGACAACTGAGAAATGCCTGCAAAAAAGATATTCGGAAGGCTAAAAGGAGCTACTGCCTTAAGCTTCTTCAGTCTTCAGTGGGTGGTACCAGGGGTTTTTGGAACCACATCAAAAATTTAATTGGGCAAAGGTCCAAGACTGCCATTACTGACATGACACTGAATGACGCAAACTGTAATAAGTTACCTACTATCGCTAATGCTCTTAATGCACAATTCTCGGATCTCTCCGAATACGCTGAGAAATTCAACCAACCTCTTTCACCTCCTCCTGAGGTGCAACTTTCACATGAAACCCCTTTTCATTTCACATTAGTCTCCTCCACCGAAGTGCTGCATCTCCTCAAATCAGTATCCACCTGTGTATCTGCTGGCCCGGATGGGCTACTGCCAAGCTTCTTGAAGGAGGCAGCCCCTGCCCTTGCTGTTTCTATTGCAAGAATCTTTAATCTTTCCATAATAACCCAAACGGTACCAACATTGTGGAAAACCGTCGCGTTGTCCCTGTTCACAAAAAAGGGGATACCAAAAATATGTCAAACTATAGACTGATTGCCATTCTCTCTACCCTAAATAAACTTCTCGAGAAGGCCCTCGCTACTCAGGTCACAAATTACCTGCACCTTCACAACCTTATATCCCCTACCCAGAACAGATTCCAAACAGGAGACAGCACCACAACTGCTCTACTTCAGCTGATAAATGCAGTCCTTACAGCGATGGATAAGAGCCCACTCACTGGGGCCATATTTATAGATCTCACAAAGGCATTTGACCTTGTGAATCACTCTCTGCTACTTTCCAAACTGTTCCGCCTTGGCTTTGACCTGTCGACCATATCCTGGTTCAATAGCTACCTCTCAGGGAGATTGCAATTTGTCCAAATTGAATCCGCTGCCTCAAATATTTGCCCAACCTCTGTTGGAGTCCCCCAAGGATCTATTCTTGGCCCACTACTTTTCTCCCTTTTCATTAACAACTTGCCCTCCCTTCTCTGCTCCTCCTCGTTGATCCTTTATGCTGATGACATGGTGCTTCTCTCCAGTGGTGAAGATCCCTTATCAGTAAGAGCACATCTTCAAGCAGACTTCAACTGCTTGCAGGAGTGGTTACCACAGAACAGACTCCTAATGAATGCTAAGAAAACCGTAACTATGCTTTTTGGCCCCCCATCAAGAATCAGATCTCTTACTCCAGACTTATTGATACATTCCCTAGATGACTCGCCTCTTGAATTCGTTACCTCCTTCAGGAATCTAGGAGTCATTCTCGACCCATCTCTTGACTTTAACCTCCACATTGCGGCTACATGTAAGACAGTTTACTCAAAACTTGGTCTTGCCTTTAAAATTAGGTGTTTCCTCAATGATGCTGCCCAGCTTGCTATTGCACAAGGATTTCTCCTCCCTGCTCTGACATATTGCTCTCAGGTTTACCTTAAAGCTAGCAAAGGAGCACTCCAGAAATGGAACACCAACTATAACAGTATATGCAGATTTGCTCTCTCCGCTCACAGACTTACCCATCATTGCCTGCTCTACTCGAAACTAAATTGGCTCTCCCCAGACTCGCTCAGACACTATTCTGCGGGCTGTATAATTGACAATATGATCAGAACAGGGTCCCCTAATTACCTTGCTGAACTATTAACTCAGCCCTCCCAAGCATACCTCCTCAGGGCATCTGCTCAAACCCAACTTGAAATTCTAGATATCTCACAAAAAGGAGAATGATCCTTCTCCATATCTGCCCCTGCTCCTGGAACTCCATTCCTCCCACATCAAACTCCAAATCCCACAAGGCCTTTAAACTGGGTCTTTGGGCACACCTATTAGAATCCGACTGCTGCTCTTGTGCTGTAACTTGAGCCTCTCCTAGCATTTTCTCCTCCCTATGGCACTTACTGATTTCTGCTGGTCTCCAAAATCTGAAAGTTTCCACATCCAGCAGAAATCCTATTGTTATAATGCTACTCATTTAAGTTTTGTTTGCTGTTTGTCATTTCAGTTTAGTCATTGATGTATCATCAGATGAAAATAATTAATGTAATGTTATCTGTTTCTCTTTGTCATCACTGATAATGACTGTACCTGGCTGTATACTGTTCAAATGTTTGTTCTCACCTCATGCTGCATCATGAAATACTCTTTAATGTTGACTCTGGTCTCCCCTGTCTGTACTCTCCCGGGTCATGCCTGAATATAGGCAACATTGTTGTCTAGTGTACTTACCCGGTAAACAAAAAACAAATAAATACATAGATACATAGATACATAGATACATAGACAGTGTCGGCAGATAAGGGCCTATGGCCCACCTAGTCTGCCCATTTGAGCTTGTAAGTTCAGTTTGTTTTCCTACAAGTCTATTTCCCCTTACCCCTGACCTCTAGAATTCCTTTATGTCTATCCCATGCATTCTTAAATCCCGTGATTGTTTCAGCCCCCACCACTTCCTCTGGCAGGGTGTTCCACTTGTCCACCACCTTCTTGTGAAGAAATTCTTTCTCATGTTTCCTCTGAATCGTCCTCCCTCCAACTTCATCCCATGCCCTCTAGTCCTGGAAACATCTTTTTCGCTTAAAATAGTGTTTTCCTGCACCCTGTTCCTCCCTGTAAGATACTTGTATGTCTCTATCATATCCTCTCCTCCTCTCCTCCAGAGACATGTTCAGTTCCTTCAACCTGTCTTCATAGGACTTGTGATGCAACCCATGCACCATCTTTGTTGCCCACCTCTGAACCTTCTCTACCCTGTCTATGTCCTTACGTAGGTATGGTCTCCAGAACTGTACACTGTACTCCAGGTGGGGCCTCACTAGTGTCTTGTATAGCTGGAATTATGACCTCCCTTTCCTGCTGGTGATGCCCTGCCTATACATCCCAGCATCCTATTTGCTTTACCTGATGCCTTGTCACACTGTTTCCTACCTTGAGGTCATCAGAGATGACAACCCAAGATCCCTTTCCCTGCTTGGTGCATGCTATATCCTCACCCCCAACTGATATATTGTGCCAGGGTTTTGTGCCCCATATGCATTATCTTGCACTTCTTTGCATTGAATTTCAACTGCCAAACCCTTGACCATTCTTCAAGTTTCTGCAGGTCCCTTCTCATTCTGTCTACACCTCTGGTGTGTCTACTCTGTTACAGAGCTTTGTGTCATCAGCTAACAGTGAAATTCTGCCTTCTAGATCCTGTGCAATGTCACTGATGAAGATGTTGAATAGGACCGGTCCCAGCACTGATCCCTGTGGTACCCCACTGGTCACTCTTCCCTCTGTGGAGTGACAGCCATTTACCACCACCCTCTGTGTCCTGCCACCCAGCCAGTTACCTACCCACCACACTACTGTCCTCCCACACCCATATTCCCAGTTCGTGTAATAGTCTTCTATGTGGCACAGTGTCAAAGGCCTGCTGAAGTCCAGATAGGCCATGTCCACTGCCATCCCCTGATCCACCTCCCTAGTCACCCAGTCAAAAAATTCAATGAGGTTGGTCTGACATGACCTCCCCCTGGTGAAACCATGCTGCCTTGGGTCCTGTAGTCCATTGACAACCAGATGTTCCACCAATCTCCTTCAGTAGTGCTTCCATGATCTTCCCCACTACCGAGGTGAGGCTGACTGGTCTGTAGTTCCCTGCTTCCTCTTTGTTCCCACTTTTGTATAAAGGGACTACATCTGCTGTCCTCAGTCTTTGGGTACCTCCCTGTCCAGTAATTGGCTGAACAGGATAGCCAGAGGTTCAGCCACCACCTCTCTTAGTTCTTTAAGGACCCTGGGTGCACCCCATCTGGCCCCATTGCTTTATCAGCTCTTATTACTTCCAGTTCCTTCAGGACCCTTTCTCATGTAAAGGGACTTGTGTCCATTTTGCACCATTCTCACCCTTGTACTCCCTTCAGACCCATTACCCCCTCTTCCTTAGTAAAGACTGAGCAGAAATACCTGTTCAATATGTCAGCTTTACTGTTGTCATCCTCCATGACTCCTATCCTCCCCTTCAGTCTCACTATCCCTCCTTTGTCCTTCTTTTTCACTTATGTACCTGTAAAAGGTTTTATCCCTTTAACCACTGATTTTGCAATGTGTTCTTCTTGTCTGAGCTTTGGCTTCCTTACTGACTTCCCTGCCTCCCTTTGTTTCTCCTGGTACTTCTCCCTATCCCTCTGCCTGTGTCTTTTGTATTGCCTGAATGCAATCTTTTGGCTTTCACTTTCTTTGCTACCTCTTTTGGAAAACCATAATGGTCTCCTCTTTCTTTTCCTCTTGCTAACCTGCTTAATGCATAATTCTGTTGTTCTTATAATCCCCATTTTAAATACTGCCCACTGTTCCTCAATCCCTGATTCCTGTCCCATTCCTTAATGCCTCTTTCAAGCATCTCCCATTTTCCCAAAGTCTGCCCCTAAAATCCAGGATACGTGTTTTTGTGTGGTTTGGTTCTGCTCTTTCTGTGATTTCAAACCACAATGACTGGTGGTCACTGTTACCCAGGTGCTCCCCCACTGTTACCCCCATCACACTGTCCCTGTTTGTGAGCACAAGGTCCAGTATTGCCTTCTGCCGAGTTGGTTCCGTGACCAGTTGCTTGAGGAAGGCACCCTGAAGGAGTCCAGGATAAATCTGCTCCTAGTTGATGCTGCTGCTGGGATGCTCCAGTCCACGTCTGGTATATTGAAGTCTCCAGCCGTACTACCTCACCCTTGTCTGCCATCCTTTGGATGGCTAGCATCAACTCTATCTGTTTCTTCCTCCTGGGCTGGTGGTCTAGACCACACCTGTGCGGATGGCTGGCCCATTTTCCTTTCCAGCTTAACCCACAGTATCTCTCCCCATTTGTTCCTCCTGGATCTGTGTGGCCCTTATGTCATTTTCACATACAGTGCCACTCCTCCTCCTTCCTGCCTGCTCTGTCTCTTCTGAATATGTTGTAGCCAGGTATGGCCATCTCCCAGTCATGGTTATCATTACACCAGGTTTCAGTGATGGCTACAATGTCCAGGTCTGACTGTACCATGACAGCCTCCAGATCTTCCATCTTGTTGCTAAGGCTCCTGGCATTTGCACACATGGCTTTCCATGATTTGACCTCCTAGACTGCTTCACTGTTCTACTCAGCCCCTTCCTTGGTTGTCATTTATCCCTGGTTCTCCTTGCTGTCTGCTCTTCTGCTGAATTTGCCCTTTCTGCTTATCCACCTTTTGGACACTAATCTCCATCTTTTGCACACTGCTTTGCAGAGATAGCCACCTCTGGTTCACTGGTTCCATTACTAGCTGTGGGGGTGAGCAAGTAGGTATCATCCTTGCTGGCCTGCCACCCCCTTGCTAGTTTAAATGCTTGTCAATGTAGCATTTAAACTTATCATTGAGTGCTTGATTCCCCTCCAGGATGGATGCAGGCCGTCGAGGCTTGAACAAACCTCCATCCCTCCAGATGGGTCCCCAGTCACCAATGAATCAAACCCTTCCTCACAGCACCAGTTCTTCAACCATGAGTTAAAGTTCTTGGTGCATGCACTCTATGCTTCCCTTGCCTCTCACAGGTAGTACTCTGAGAAAGTGACAGAAGTAGCTACTTGCTTGAGACCCCTCCCCAGTTTCCTAAACTCTTCCTGAACTTCCTTTGGCTCCCCATTTGCCAGTCATTAGTACCTAGGTGGATAATGACATCCAGCTCACCCTCCTGTCTTGCCTTCCCAGTGATCCCCAGTATCTTCCTTCCATCCCTCCATGCCTGGCACCTGGTAGGCACCTCACCTCCCTGTCCTCCCTCCTGTGTTTCCTAGCTGGATCCCTCTTATGATGGAGTCCCCACCAGGATTCACTTCCTCCTCCTCTGGGGTCCACTGCTTTCCCACTGAGGTCACCTCCTTGCCTAACCTCCACATCCTTTCCTTCCACTTCCCTGGGTACCTCTATTTGGTTGTCCTCATTTGCCAGTGTGGCATATGAGTTCTTGAGAGGAATAGGATCTGGGATGTGCCTCTGCCTGACTGCTCTAACCCTCCCTGAGCCCACTGTCATCCAAGTGCTCCTCGTTCTCGGCATCCTTTGAGGCAGCTGCATTGGACTGGGTGGTTCCTGGACAGGGGTGATGGTACTCCTGACCCAGTTTACTTCCGTTCTGAGTCTGGCTACCTCATCCCGCAGTCCCGAGAGATGCATGCAGATAGGGCAGCACCTCAGTGTCCAGAAGGTCTGCCTGAATATGGCTGCCCCACAGCCACTGCATTGCACCACTCCCCACATTATACTGCAATTCCACTACTTATCTGCTACTGAAGCTCTCTTAGTTCTCTTTTATTTATTTACAGTACTAAAATCCTGTAACTGATCCTCAGATATATATTTTTTAAGGAAAAGAAACCAATAAATAAATGAGTCAAAACACTTGTCGTGCTGAGGGTGGTCTTCTTCCTCCTTATGCCCCTCCTACTTCACACCTCTTACTATACCCTGTGTTTAGCTCCTGTCAATCAGATTTATCAGGGCATATAATTAAGAGTTGGGGAAGGGGGGGGGGAAAATTTGCAGCAATTAAAGACAGCACAGAATTACACCACCACTATTTTTTAAATTTTCAACAGCCCAAAAACAATTATAAGTAAAGACAACACAGAAAGAAAGTATAGTGTCACTTCAAGCCTACAATCTAAGTTTAAAAGAAAAATACCAGTTACCAGTTACTCTGAAGCACTGAATTGAATATGTTTCCTTCCTTCACCTTCTGGCTTCTTCTGAGAAGATGAACTTCTGTTTGCTGCTTTAACTGTGACTAAGCCCCACCTCCAGTTATCACGTAGCTGAGGTCAGAGGCCAGACAATTAACACCCTTCACCCAGCTACAGGACAGTCAGACAAGCCAAGATAAAATTTGCAGCAATTAAAGACAGCACAGAATTACACCACCACTATTTTTTAAATTTTCAACAGCCCAAAAACAATTATAAGTAAAGACAACACAGAAAGAAAGTATAGTGTCACTACAAGCCTACAATCTAAGTTTAAAAGAAAAATACCAGTTACCAGTTACTCTGAAGCACTGAATTGAATATGTTTCCTTCCTTCACCTTCTGGCTTCTTCTGAGAAGATGAACTTCTGTTTGCTGCTTTAACTGTGACTAAGCCCCACCTCCAGTTATCACGTAGCTGAGGTCAGAGGCCAGACAATTAACACCCTTCACCCAGCTACAGGACAGTCAGACAAGCCAAGATAAAATTTGCAGCAATTAAAGACAGCACAGAATTACACCACCACTATTTTTTAAATTTTCAACAGCCCAAAAACAATTATAAGTAAAGACAACACAGAAAGAAAGTATAGTGTCACTACAAGCCTACAATCTAAGTTTAAAAGAAAAATACCAGTTACCAGTTACTCTGAAGCACTGAATTGAATATGTTTCCTTCCTTCACCTTCTGGCTTCTTCTGAGAAGATGAACTTCTGTTTGCTGCTTTAACTGTGACTAAGCCCCACCTCCAGTTATCACGTAGCTGAGGTCAGAGGCCAGACAATTAACACCCTTCACCCAGCTACAGGACAGTCAGACAAGCCAAGATAAAATTTGCAGCAATTAAAGACAGCACAGAATTACACCACCACTATTTTTTAAATTTTCAACAGCCCAAAACAATTATAAGTAAAGACAACACAGAAAGAAAGTATAGTGTCACTACAAGCCTACAATCTAAGTTTAAAGAAAATACCAGTTACCAGTTACTCTGAAGCACTGAATTGAATATGTTTCCTTCCTTCACCTTCTGGCTTCTTCTGAGAAGATGAACTTCTGTTTGCTGCTTTAACTGTGACTAAGCCCCACCTCCAGTTATCACGTAGCTGAGGTCAGAGGCCAGACAATTAACACCCTTCACCCAGCTACAGGACAGTCAGACAAGCCAAGATAAAATTGGTAAATAAGTAAATGTCTCTTAGTATGAGCATTCTTGTGTGGTTCTTGAATTAAACTGCAACTGCTAAGGGCAAAAATGCACAAGATAAAAACAATTAGGAGGCACTTTTTTCTTTTTCAACCTCATTTTTAGGGCTGCAGTGGGTGAAGCCCTGCAGACCTATTGCTTTCCAAAAAGGACTCTGCATTCCTTGCATTCTTTCTGACCAAACAACATGTTGGAGTGTCAACACAGTCACTAAGAAATGAAGTGTAATTTTTTTTTACACTGTAAATGTGTAAATCACTGTTTAACACAGTGGCCCAGATATTCAGAAATGCACCAAAGGCAAGCCCGGCACAGCACAAGTCAGATGTGCCATAGCACAATGGGAGCCATATTCAGAACTTGCGCCACCTCAAATGTGGATGCACAAGCTGTCTGAATGTGGCAAGGATGCGCTATAGTGCAACCAGGGATGCGCTGGCACAACCGTGGAAGCGCAGCACAAACCTGCACACAAACACAGGTAACTGAGCAAATGCAAGATACAAAGGGACACAGCACAGGAACCACAGAAGCAATGGCACAGGCCCTCCACCAGCAGGGCGCACCAGTGCACATAATGTCACAAGGTGGGAGGGAACAATAGCAAGGGATGGGGCACAGCCACCAACAGAGGTGAAGAGCAATGCAATAACCAGAGCCAGTCCATGGGTGGCAGATAGGAGCAGGCACCAGAACAGCACCCCCGGAGCACAATGGTGTGCTGGCTAGCAGGGGAGGATGAAAGGCAACACAGGCTCACAGTCATGCCCCCCCGGCCACCAGCCAGCACACCATGGACAATGCCACACCACAGTCAGTGGCCCACCCCTAGACACAAACACATACGTCACAGGCAGCACCAATGCCAGCCAGTGCATGTGCCAGAATCCATGCAGAAGACCAGAATACGGGACCGGGACAGCAACAGCAGTGGCAGATGGCCACACCCCTGCATGCCAATGGACCTGGTACTGTAGCCAGTCCTGTGCACCAACCCCACGGCCACAACCATCTGCCTGGCCCTGACCACAGCCCAAGGGAGACCCTGGCAGCACACAACACACACACCACACCCGGGAGGCAAGCCACACAGTGATGTAAAACACCACTGGCCACAGCAGGGAACAGCAGCAACCCCCCTCCCAACAGAGTGGACAAACCCCCAACCACTGTAGCATGGCTCCACATGCCACCTGCAAAGCAGACACGGACACAGGCATGTACGGAAATAAAGCTTTATATAAAACAGTATAGACATTACACCAACAACAGGGATGGGGATGAAAGTGGTAGGAGGGGGGAATGGGACAGAAGCCGTATAAGAGGACGGGGGACTGCAGGGGAACAGGGATGGCAAGGAAAAGGGGGCTATGTACAAGGGCATTAGCATTGTATTCTGCTGATGCAGCCACTCCTCAGCTGCTCCATCCGCATGGCCGAGGTTGTCCACTGGATGGACCGCACCATTGCCAAGATGCACTGCAGCACAGCCAGGATATGTCTTTGTGTCCTCTCATGGGCCAGCTGGACCCTCCTCAGATGGCCTGACCGCACACCTATGGGAAGGGACAAGACAGGCCATCAATGCAGAGCCCCAAGGACCACAGCCCACCCACTGTGCACAATGGACAGCGGCTGCACACACCTGTGTAGTGACCTGATGGGCCACATGCATGGTTGCCATCACCAGCCATCTACACAGCACACCACAATGGCGCATATGGGCAGAATATGATGTGCCAAGCCCACAGTCCTGCATCAGGTGGGTACATGGCACATAGCAGCAGCACCACCGCAGCATAACTGTTGGAAGCTGTGCACACTCCCACCCCACCAACAGCTGGTACAAGGTGGCCATGGGCTGGCACACAGTGGTATGCACAATGGACCGCATGGCACAACCAGCTGTCCGGGTGCATGGCAGAGGTGGCCATGGCCATGCCCCAACCCCCACAGTAGTCTACAATGACAGTGACAAGGATGGTGACAATGCTTACCTGCCCATGCCTTGCAGCCAGTGCTGCTTGCTGCCTTGGTGGTGGCACCACCATGGCCCCCCTCAGCCACTGCCCTGGCCCGTCTACATTACTCTAGCCCTGTGGGTGGGAATAAAGAGAAGCAAACATCAGTACACAGTCACGCATGTGTGCCCCCCCCAAACACACTGCCTGCAGTGCACTGGGTGTGTCCCAGTCAGTCCCGAGGCACAAATGCCAGGATACCAGCCACTTATGCAGCTGACATGCATGCAGCATGACACCACCAGGCTGATAGTGTACCGACTGCGGGCCATGCCACGCAGCACTGCAAGCACCACAACCCTGTGCAGAGGTAGGAGAACAACAGAAGTACACCCACCTGGCTGAGGCACAGCACCCCGAAGGATGTGGACCTGCAGACACTGCAGTCTCACTGGGTACCTCTGCTGCAGGTCCCTGTAGTGGTGCCGGCACTGCTCCATCGTGCGACGGACCCCGGTCCACCTATCCATGGCACTGGCCACCTGCTGCCACAAATCCCCCTAGCCTGCTGCAGAAGCACTTGGCCAAACAGCTGCCCCTCAAAGGGATGCACCAGGGCCACAAGGTTCACCAGCTCCACTTTGGTCCAGTTGACAGCCTGTCTCAGAGTCATGCCTGTGTGCATTGTACAGGGTGTGAATGGCTGTGGGATAGCACACGTGCAGGGCATGTGTGCGGGAAGCATGATACAATGCACTGTGCTGCAATCGTGCAGTAAGTGGATGTGTGGACATGGTACTGTGTGTGTCAATCGCACAGTCATGGGCATGCCCACTGCACATGGGCCATGTGGGAGTCAGAGGCCACAACCCTGCACACTGCGCATGTGTCCGATGGGATCACTGCCTGAATGCACGATGGAGGACCAGTGCCACATGCACTGTACCATTGGATCACGCATGGTGCGCGTGATGTGCAATTGCACTGTGGATGACTGTGGCAACATGCACTGTGCATGTGCATGCATTGCACAATGGACTTGTGCTGGAGCAATCCCATTGCACAATGTGCAACTACGCAATATTCAGCCACCAATATGCAAATCACCTACTGAGCCTATGCATGGCACAGTGGGGAGCATTAGCATATCATTACAATTGTGTAATGCCTCATTTGCATGCATTGAGCCATTTAAGAGCCACTGAACAGCACAGGGCACAGACCAGTATTGCAACCTTTCAGATAAGTGCCTGGCAACATGGATGGACCGAGGCCTATGTCTACACTGCAACTGAATGCTACATCCTGCCATGCTACCACTCACCCACACTGCTGTTCACTCCCACAGGCAGCAGATGTCGGCAGCAGAAGGAGAGGAGAGCCAGGGGCCTGCACCCAAGCACAGGCCCAACTTTACAGCCACAGAGAGCACATCTGTGTTCGAGGCCTACATGGACTGAGAGGACCTCCTCAGCAGGGCCACAGGCATGCCATAGCAGCATGCAGAAGGATGGGATGCGGTGGCATGCTATGTGAATGCCCATGGCTGCCACCACCACACACCGCAGGAGTGTAGGAAGAAGGTCGGCTCAGACAAGCGCAGATCAAGGACAGGGTGGTGTCCATACAGGCATCCCACGGGGCAACAGGTGGCAGCCCCACCACAATGCCACCACTGATGGCCACCAAGGAGATGGTGGCATCTACCATAAGCTGCATTGCCATGGAGGGTGTCCCAGGTGGTGGGTTCAAGACCAGTCTCATTCCCTCACTGCATGGTGGGTATGACCTAGTGTGGGGTGTGCTGTTCAGGTTCCACACAGGCACTGTCCATCATCACTAGCCTGTGTGGGGACAGGCAGCACATGCTGGACATCTAACACTCTTGTCTTGCCTTGCCTTGCCTTGCAGCTCCAGCACACATCCATGAAGCGGGATATACGGACGATGACAGGGACATGGATGCCCGACCCTCCACCTCGACAGGCATCCAGGGCCATGACAAGATGTGTCTTGGCCTCATTGAATATGCAGCCCAACACAACACGGGGTCTGATAAGCCCCTGGCTGGGTTCCTGCATGATGACAGCCTTGAGGTGCTGTGTGCAGAGACCCAGCTTGGGGTGTTGTCGGACACCATTGATGACATGACCATGGTATTGAACATCCTTGTGGAGATGGTGGTGCTCGACACGTCTCTGTTCTGACCATAGGCAGAGGCAGGGCCCTGCTCTATTCCTGGTGCTACACAGCTGCCCCCATCCCCACTGGTGCAGCTGTATGTGGAGTCATGGCTGTGTCCAGTGTGGATGTTGGTGGTGCCGTGGATGCAGCCACGGTGCAGGGCACTGACCAGCAGACAGTTGGGGAGCAGCAGCAGGGTGCTGATGTCTCTGTGCAGCATGCCACAGTGCCCACCGCCAGTGCGTCAGAGAGGATTGAGCCCCACAATGGACCACTGTGCAGCATCCACCTCAGGGGGAGGCTGTGCAGTGACGTGCCAACACCCCCTCCCCAGCTCAGCGGGAGGACCATGTGGCCCAGGATGCTGAGTGGCTGAAGGAGCACACTTGGTTACTGTGGGCATCCGTGGAGAACCAGGCATTGCTCACCAGTGAGGTGCGCGCACAGCAAGTGAAGGTGCACCGGATGGCCGAGCATCAAGACAGGGCTGATGAGAGACTACTTTACAGGCTCACCCAGCTTCAGGAGGCCATGTCTGTGGCATTGGACCACATGACCGGTGCCATTGTGGTGTCACTGGACCACATGGCTGGTACCATTGCTGCTGGGTTGGCGTCAGTGTTGGCCACTGGACCTATTGCAGTGCAGGGTACACCCTGAGGTGCACAGTCCACCCCATGGTCCCGGTGGCTGGTGACACCTGCATGGAGTACACCGAGGTCATTGGTCAGCATCCCTGATACCCCTGGGGTGGGCCTGTTTGGCCGCCTTGACACCCCTGCATGGACCCAGTCACGATCCCACACATCTACTCCTGGGGGTGTGTCTGACATGCCACCTGTAGCCGATGGGCAGCTGGCATCTGCCATTCATTGTCAATGCAGCTTCCCACGTGGCCATGGTGGCCATGGTACTGCATGATTGGTGTGACATGTTCCCTGCCCCGCCTGCCATCTGCTGCTGTTGCCACATGCACACGTAGGGTGCCATCGTGGCACGCATGTGGTGGCATGTGTGTGTCATGGTGCATGCCCCCTGTGTGTGTGGACTGTGCTGCTGGGATGTGTGGCATAGATGTGATGAGGGCCTACCTGCACCATTGGTGCTGATGCATTGGTGCCATGCATCTGATCCATGTCCTGTCCCTCACCATGTGTGTCTCTGCCTGTGTACATATGTGTCAGTGTGCATGCCAATGCCACCTGTGTCTGTGTGCATGGCTGTGTGCCTGTGGCCCTTCATGTTGTAAGCCATCCCCCATGCATGCCTACAGTTGCACAGGGGCACATTTACCATGTGTCGCAATGGTGTGTGTTGGTGTCGCCTGTGTGTTGCTGTACTCATGTGTGGTGCCCATAGTGCTCTCTTGTTATGGTGTCCCAATGCCTCTGTGCCTCCTACATCAGTCTCGGGTTCCTCCTGCCACTGGAGATCTGCCCACCACCCTCTGGCACATCTGCACCATCGTCCCCACTACTGTCGCCCTCATCAACCTCGACTACTATTCCATGGTCGATGACCATGTTTTGCAGGATGCAGAAGGCCAGGAAAATGCCACAGCTTTTCGATGGGCTGTATTGTAGGGCACTGCCTGATTTGTCTAGACAACAGAAATGCATCTTTAGCATGCCAAAAACATGCTTGATGACATTGCACATGCTGGCGTGTGCCTCGTATCTCTCCTCTGCGGGGAACGATGGTCACAGGTAGGGGGTGAGCAGCCATGGCCTTAAGGAGTATGCACTGTCACCTTGTGTGCTTCCACACATTCTCTCTCAGCCATTACATTCACCTCTGCACCCGCACCATCCTCCCTCCCCAGTCCCTGGGCTGTGGCACTCATCCACGCAGGCTCATGTCCACCCACCGACAAGGTGGCAGGTGGGGATGTCTTCCCTCTTGAAGCTTTGGCACAATGCAGAACTGTGCCATATGAATGCATCATGTGCACTCCTGGGGTGTGTGGCACAGACATTGATTATGTGCCCCATGGCATTACACACTACCTGGCAGTTGCTGGATGGGTATCCGTTTCAATTTATATATACCAGGCCCTCTGGGACAGGTGGTGTGCAGATGGCTACATGGGTGCAGTCTACTGCCCCTATCACACCTGGCATGCGTGCCACCTGGTGGAAATACTGCATGTTTGCCATATGGTCTCCTTGTGTGCTGGTGAAATGTATGTATTCTGAAGCATGTGGCAGCGGAGCATTGAGGAAATGGGTGAGGAGGTGGGACGTCGCCAACTGGGTGATGCCCGTGGTATCACCAGTTGGTCTCTGAAGGTGCACATGGGCAGCAGGCACATCACTGCTGTCACCTTGGTCTCCACTGACAGGGCATGTCTACGTCTGGTGGGTGTCTGCATCTCTTCACTGCACAACTCGCAGAGCTGCCTCAAGACTGCCCTGTTCAGGCGGTACCAGCCCACAATCTCTGTGTCACTGTAGTTCTCATATGAGATTCTGGCATGGTGCCATCTGTGTCAGGCACACCACCGCTGGGCCCTTGGTCGGCCATGCTGGTGCCCCTCCTGCCTCCTCATGCGCATCATGACTGCATCCATCAGGAATGGGCCACTGTGCATTGCTGTGTCACTGTGTCCCCTCTACCACTCTGTCTATCTATCTGTATATCTGTGTGTCTCACTCTCTCCTGGTCTGGCCAGCTGGCTGGCTAGCTGACTGGCTTGCTGGCTGGCTGTTTTCTCTCTCTCTCTCTCTCTTTCTCACTCTCTCTTGCTCTCTCACTCCCCCTCTCTCCCTGCAGTGTTGTGCCTCTGCTGTATGGGTGTTTGAGCCGAAATTTATTGGCTCAAGTCTGAATGGCGCAACCTGGTGTTTGCTCTGGACTTGCACCATACTTTGTGGTTGAATATGTCATTGTGCCACTTATTTATGGGAACACCCCCATGCACTTGCCCGCATACATTACTGTTGCGCGTTTGCACAATGGGAGTTGCGCTGTGCTGCAGGTTGCTTTCAGTATCACTCAGTGGCTCAATTCTGGGCTTGCACTGGTGCAACTGCTTTGTGCCATGCACAAGTGCTCTGAATATCTGGGCCAATGCGTATTACATTAACTCACAACTGTGCCATATTTATGAAAACTGTGATTTACACAATTACAGTGTAAAAAAAGACACTTCATAAGTGTTATTTTTTACACTGTGCATTTATAAACAATGATTTAACACAGTGGCGCAGATATTCAAACTGCACCATAAAAGTAAGCAGCAGCAGGAGCAAGGGCAAGCCCACTGTGCCCATGCGCAATACGCGTGATATTCAAACACTGCACAGATCAAGATGCACCTGCGGCAACGACTGAATATCATGCCAACTGCTCCATAGCGCAACCAGGGATGTGCAGTGGTGCAGGTCAGATGTGCAACAGCACAACCAGGGATGTGCAGGGACAGGATGCATGGGCCCACCACCCATGCTAGAGATGGGCAGAGGAACACACAGCAGAACAGACATAGCCCCCCACACCCCATGCACTGCACAACTGGAGGAGAGCTGGAATAACCACTGGCCCATGGATACCAGCAACAAACTCACAGTCGGAGCATGGTGCCCCAGCACACCCCCTGGCAAGCTGTGACTGGCACACAAAGAGGTCTGTCCACCCCATGCCACACCATCCCACCAATGCAGAGCACACCCTGCACCATGATCCCCAGACACCCTGCCCAGGAGCAGCTACCAGCAGTGCAGGACACCCCACGCATGCCACCACCCTCACTGTGACAATGCAACCTTGTGCACCACAGAACCATGCAAGGCAGCCCCACCATGAGCATCCTTCAGCAGGTGACATCAGACAGCGATGCAATGACTGCATACAAGTGCAGCCATGCACGTCCCCCCGAGGTACAGCTGAGAGATCGAACATGTGTCGGCACATGAGGTACCCCACACATGACAGGGCATGCCCCGGACTCCACCACCAGTGGTACAGCACCCTGCACACCCTCCCAAGGACACACTCTGACCCAGTACTGGCCACAACAGCCAACGCAGACACCCACAGTGGTGCATGGAAGCATGCACCACACAGGATGCAACACAGTGCATGGACAAACACCCACCCATACCCAAGGGCACACCAACACAGGGACACAGTAGTGGGTCAACCAAACCCCTGACATGTGGCCACATAAACCGTGCACACATGACCAGCACCCCTCCATGGCACAGGAGTGCCAGCCACCCTGCGCAGGCACCATGAAGCTGTACACCACCAGAATGCACCGGAGCACAAGTGACAGACAGTGGAGCACATCCCCTGCAACAGACACAAGCGACAGCATAGAGGTGGGACAACAACAGTAGAGGCCACAGTGCCACCCAAGGCAGACATGCACCACACCAGTGACAGGAGGCAACCCAGCATTGTGCTGGGTACAGTGGCTGTCCAGCATGGACAGCCACCACTGACATGCCAGCAGACCGTGCAGGTCACAAACATGCAAGGGTGTCAGCTGCACAGGCCATGGACGGTCTGACAGGTGCACCATGGACACAGTGCATGCACCATATACCACTGCACACAGTCATAGAGTGCACAGGGAACAACACACAAACCACAGACAGTGACTGATAGCTACACCCACACCATAGTCGCTTCCCCTATGGACACATACACACACCCATGACTGCACCACCCCTGATGCCATGCACACCACTGCAGCTGAGCACCTGTAGCCCGCTGAAAATCAGAGACCACCACAGTAGGCATACCAAAACAAATGTATATTAAAAGGTAGAAAACAACTATTTACAAATATGTACAGAACTGTTGGGGATGAGGGCCACAAACCAGGTGGGGGTGGGTAAGGGGCAGGGATGAACAAATGGTAGAGGGAAGGAGGGGTGTGAGGGTGGGTCCAGGGAAGTAGGGTTGAACCTGGGATATGGTATCTTCAGCTGGCACCCCAGTCCCCGCTCCTGTGGTGCCTTCTGCCACATCTCCTCCTGACGCCATGCTGGTCCATCTGCTGAAGGATCTCTAGTGATGCACGTACCACCTGTAGCAGCTCCCGCACAGCCCTCTCCAGGTGCATCATCCTCCATCCACCTAGGACAAGGGAGCAGAGTCAATAGGTGTGAATTCCCATCCCCCTGCAGCCCACCCATTGTGCATGGCATACAGCCATGGGACATGCCCCTGTGATGGTGTGCGACCACCCACAGTGATCATGTCCACATGACCTGCCCACCCAGGTGCACACAGCCATGTGGACTGCTGCACACACCCACCACTCAAGTCCCGCACAGCACCACCATGGCTGTACAGTGACATGGCTATGCGGTGCGAAGGCAGTGGCATAGCCATGTACCCGGTGCATGCATGGACCACCAATGATGCACACCCACACATGCAGTGCCACTGGACAGTGCTGACTGTACTGTGTGGCATGTACAGCAGTGGTGTCAATGGATGTGGCCATGCCCCGCCACCTAACCTGCAACACAGCATGCACAGAATATCCTGGAAGAAAGGCATTCACCATCATCGGCCTGATCCGGGTGCTGTACTCTGATGCGACCTGCTGCCTGTGGCTGTTGACCAGTTCCCCTACCCATGCCTCGGTGTCGGTCCTCTCGGGTTCGGCGCCGCTCTTCAGGGCCTAGGGTGCAAACATGGAGAGGGAAATAGTACAATCCAGTATCAAAGGCCCCCCACCCCTGGGTGTGTGCGATCCTGCACAGCCCAGCCATGCCACAACCCCCCCAACACCACCTCCACCACCAACACCACTGCCCCCAGTGGATAGTCCACCCCCCCGTGTGGTGGACACATGCCCACCGTGATACCGTATGGACGCAACCAGTGTATGGATGGAGCACCTACCTGGTCATGGCACCGTGCCTCTCCTGGCATGTGCCCTCAGGTGGGCAAGCCTGTCCGGGTCCCTGTGCTGGAGGTCCCCATATCTGTGGCAACACTGCTCAGCTGTACGCTCCATTCCTGTGGCCTCCTCCAGCTCCACTGCCTTCTCCTCCCATACAGCACTCCTGGCCCTGTCCAGGGGTGCATTTCCAAAAAGTGCCCCAGCATGGGGCTCCACTATGGCCACCAAATTGGCCAGCTCCACCTGGCTCCAAACAGCAGCCCTCTGTCTTGCCATCGCTGAAGCTGGTTGGAGTCAAAATGGTGCTTGGTAGCGCAGTCTGCCACATGCAGATGCTGCGTGGTACGGCGCTGCCATCCCCCATCGCACTGTCACCGAACAGCGCGATAGTGGTGCACCCATGTGGACGCATGGCGCCTAGGGGACAAAGGTCGGGCACAGGGTCAAGGGTCTCTCACGCACGGATCGCCACAGCATGATTGGTACCCCCTACATGTAGCACGATTGGGTGCCTGCGTGAGACGCCCTGTGGTGGCCTACCGTGTGGCTCCATGGCGCCTATGGCACCCCAGTACAAGAGCGCCATACCTGTGAACAGCGCAGTAGCACCACTGGCACAATGGTGGCCATGCCGTGCACTGCCTCCCATGCACAGCACGTCAGCAGCATGGCAGGCATCAGTGTCAGCACCCCAGGCATGCACCGTTCGGTGTCCACTGCGCACATCACAGAACTGCGCCCTTGTCTGAGCATGTTCAACACAATTGCGCAAGGTGCAACAGCGCAATATTCAGCCAGCATATGCAAATCAGCTCATCAGTGATCAATGGCGCAGATACTGCTTTAGCATCCACTTAAAATTGAGCCTCGCCTCATTTGTATGCGTTGTGCTATATAAATGCAACATTGGGCTGCAGAGGCCATAGTCTGGTATTGCAGTCTATTGTGGGAGATGCATGGGACTGCACAGTCTGAGGTAACACCTGTCATTCCCACAGGATCAATGATGAGCGAACATGAGGTGGAGGAGGAGGAACAGAGACGTGGGAGGCCAAACTTTACCAAGGCAGAAACTGATGCCCTGTTTGAGGCCTACCTTAACCAGGAACTGCTGCTCGGTGGACAGTGGGGAACACCACAGACCCATGCTGCTGCATGGGGTGAGGTGTCGCGTGCCATCAACCAGCATGGCAGCCACCAGTGGTCCGTGCAGAAGTGCAAGAAGAAGGTGGGCACGGACTGGAGGAGGATTAAGGATAAGGTGGCTGCCATCAGGGCAGCACGGACTGCGACTGGTGGGGGACAGCCGGCCGTGCAATGCCTGACGCCACAGGAAGAGCAGGTTGCTTGTAGCATGTGGCGTTGTGCCATCGAGGGTGTTCCAGGTGGTGGCTTCCAGATGGGTGGTAGCCCATCACTGCATGGTAGGTCCTGAACTGTCACTGTGGGGGGGGGATGCCACAGGGTAGTGCAGATACATTAATGCTACTGTGTTCCCTTACAGCTCCTGAGTGTCTACATGGGTCAGCGGTGGTGGGCTCGTCCACTGAGGGCAATACCCTGGACACAGAGGAGGGCCCATCAACCTCCACAGGTGTCCGAGGGTCAGGACAACAGTGGGCCCACCTGGCTGTCCGGACTGATTTTGGTGGAGCAGGTGCGGAGGAGGCCCTGCCCATGTCCCAGCGTGGCAGCGTCCATGGATGCCAGCATGCTGAGACTCGGACTGGTGCTGGATCTGTCACTGATGATGATGGAGCTCACATCATGGACAGTGATACGTGTGGGCCACAGGATGGCCGCACAGCAGGTTACAGCACGGGCGTAGCCATGGGTGGTGCTGCCGTGGAAGCCTGCGTGACATCACAGTCCCAACCTGTGCCTGTCTGCACCAGTGGGGCAGCTCTGGTGTGTGTCCAGGACAGTGGGGCTGTTGTAGCCACTGCGGTGACACCATGGAGCCCTGGAGAGCGGCAGCCGGAGGGGCAGTGTCAGCAGTCAGCCAATGGCCATGGGGGTACAGTGTCAGGGGGCCGCATCAGTGCACCACTTGTGGACATGCCCAGGCCTGGCCCTGGTGTGCAGTGCCCACCCTCAAGGGGTGCTGACCATCTGGGCTGTGAACACCATGAGGGACAGCATGCCGATCAGGCAGATGACCTCTTAGATGAGCACACCCGCATACTCCAAGCATCAGTCAATCAGCAGGTGCGGCTTGTGACGGCAGTGGATGCACTCAGTGCTGCTCTGCACCAGGCAGAGCAGCAGCACAGCAGAGATACCGCTCTGCTCCTGGCAGGGATGGACTGGATGCGAGAGGATGTGACCGCTGCCTTTGACAGGCAGACACAGGCAATCACAGCTGTCATGGCCACAATGGGCACACAGTTATTTGCCCATGCATCGCAGACACCACGCAGTGCAATGCCCACCTCCCATTCCCGGCATCATGCGACACCCTCCTTGTCGACACCGGGTTCAGCTGTTGGCATCCCGAGCATGCCTGGCGCAGGCATGTTCGGTGTGCTGCAGACCCCTGTGCAAGCACGGTCACGTTCACGCAGTGGAACCCCTGGGGGACTGTCGTTGCCACCCCATGAGGCCATTGGTCAGTCTGTCACTGCTGGTGGGTCTCAGTGGGGCTGCCTGCGCATCCGTGGTGGCTGTGGCACTGTGGCATGTGACTGACCTGTCTCACAGCACGGCTACTGTCTGATGCTGCCCTGTGTGCATTGTGTTGTTCAATGTGCAATGCATGGGTGGGGTACCCGGCCCTGCACACACTCGCATGTTCCATCTGCACACCCTCCCGGCTGCTGTCCACTGTGGCATGTGCATGATGATGCCTGCGTTGCACTGTCCACCACTGTGCAATGGTGCCCAGCATCTGACACATGCACAATGACAGTCACTGGGCATGGTGGTCTGTGGACGTGTGTGTGGCAAGGGGTGGCGGTCGGGGTCGGCGTGCCTCCTACCCTTTGTGCATGTCTTGTGGTGTGTGTGTGTGTGTGTGTGTGTGTGTGTGTGTGTGACCGCGTGCCGTGTTAGGCCTTGCCCATCCCTGATGGCATGTGCGGTTCCATGCTCAGCCAATTCCCTTTACGACATGCACCCCTGGGGTTTGTCCATGCATGTTTGTGGGTTGTGCACTTGCCATTGGTGGTTGCACATGGCCCTCTGACTTACCTGGGTTGGTTGAAGTGCTCCTCTGTGATGGTGTCCCGGTGCAGCTGTGCCATCCGGATCAGTCGGCGGTCCCTTCAACCAGGGGGGGCCTGCCCATCACCATCTGCACCAGCGTTCTCATCGTCCCCATCGCTGTCCCCCTCTTCGACCTGTACAGCTATCCCACAGTCATTGGCCATGTTGTGCAGGATGCAACAAGCCAGGAATAGCCCACAGGCCTTTGAGGGGCTGTACTGTAAAGCACCACCAGACATGTCCAGGCAATGGAAATGTGCCTTCAGCATCCCGAACTCCCGCTCTAAGACATTGCATGTGGTGGCATGTGCCTCATTGTACCGTTGCTGCGATGGGGTCACGGGCCGCGGTATGGTGTGAGCAGCCAGGACGGAGTGGGTATCCACTGTCACCTGTGTGTAGAGGGTGGAAATTAGTTTGGTGATCAGTGTCGCCCTGCCATTGGCCATCTAGGCCAGTACCCATGTCACCTCTGACTATGCCCCTCCCAAGATCCATGTCTTTCTACGTGATTCACATACTCACCATCTAGGTGGCCAGTGGGGATGTCCCCACTCTAGAACCTGTGGCACAGTGCAGATTGGTGCCAGATGAAGGCATCATGTGCTCCCCCAGGGTGCGTGGCACAGACATTGGTTATGCGTCCCCTAGCATCGCACACCACCTTGCAGCTGATGTTTGCATAGCCCTTCCGATTGATGTATGCTGCACCTTCCGAGCCAGGTGGCGTGTGGATGGCCACATGGGTGCAATCAATGGCCCCGAGCACGCCAGGCATACGTGCTACCCCGTGGAACTTTTCTATGTGTGCTGTGCACTCCGCCTGTGTGCTGGGGAAACAGATGTACTCTGCAGCATGTGGCAGCTGTGCACTGAGGAATTGTGTGAGTAGACGTGATGCGGCCGACTGGGTTATGCCAGTTGTGTCCCCTGTTGGTCTCTGGAAGGTACCCATGGCGAGCAGGCACATGACAGCTGTCACCTTTGTCTCCACTGACAGAGCATGGCTCTGTCGTGTGGGTGCCTGCATATCATCACTGCATAGCTCACAGAGCTGCCTCAGTATCGCCCAGTTCAGGCGGTACCGGCCCACTATCTCGGTGTCACTGTACTGCTCAAAACTGGTGCAGGCTCGGTACTGCCTGTTGGGGGCATACTGCCGATGGGCCCTTTCATGGCCATGCCCCCTGCTGCCTATCTTCTCATACCCTTCATTACTGCCTCCATCTGAATGGTGGCACTGGCCATGTCCCTGGCTTGTGTTTCCCCTCCTGGCAGCTGTATTCCCATTCCCCCCACTGTCCTTTATGCTATTCCCCCTGCACCAGGAACACCTCCCAGATTTGGATGTCCTGCCCACTGTCACTGCCCTCAGTCCACTGTGTCACTTCCCTTTTCCTCCTGCACAGTGGCACAGGCTCCCCACTCCTTTCCTGTTCCTGGTAGTTTCCAGGTGTGCTCTGTCCTGCTCCTGCCCTGTCCTACTCACTGCTACTGTCTGCCTGGTTGCTGTTACCTCGCTCCCACCTCTGGCTTCCCTGTAGCGTTCTTGTGCCTCTCTCTTGTTCCTTTTTATTTTGGATCATTTCCACTATCACGCAACTTCTGTTTGCTCCCCTATTGCGCATGGCGCATGCTGTTGAATATCGCACTGCGCCATTTATTCATGGTTCCTCCCCCTTCAGTTGCGCATGCATTCATTACCATTACACTCTTGTGCATTGCGATTTTGGGGTCGCAGCTGTCTCCCGCTGAATATCGCACAATGGCGCATTTTCAGACTTGTGCTGGCGCATCCCTGTTGCACATGGCGCAACCCTTTTGAATATCTGGGCCAGTGTGTGTAATATTAACTCACAAATGTGTCAAAACAATAATACCCAGAAATAGTATAGTGCTGTATTACAGTAATTATTTAAAATGTTTTAGCAAGCAGTATTGTGATTTTTATTTTATTTTACAGCTTTAACAATGTTTCTATACATGTTAAAATATATACTTTTTTAAAGTTGAGCCAGTGTAAATTCCTTCATGTCAATTTACATAAACTTCACATGATGCTTTGCTTAATTTGGTGTTTGCAATTGTGTTTTTCTTTCACATTTGGCTGCATGGTCAATACCTTTCCAGGGTAACCTTTGTCCCAGGGAATTTGCTCTGGGGTTCTTAACTTTTGTAGTTATTCTGTTCTCTTCTCTACTTGGGCTCCCGGTAACATTAAAAAGTAAGACCCCCCCCAATAGTATCCCCAAGGCTTCCAAACACCAGGCTATGATGCAAATTCAGCATATTGATGAGCTTTAACAAAAACATGTCACCTGTGTAGGTTTGCTATGTATTTGGCTTTGTTGCTTATATGACAATGTCTGTTAACACTAAGGTTAAAATTCATTTATAGAAAATAGTAATTTTTTTTTTGATTAGCAATTTTGTTTTCCATTCAATGTAAGATTAATATACTGCAGAATTCATCACACTTATGTGTTGAAATAACACATTTGAGCGGGGTGGAGCCTGGCAGCCATCATGGTGGCACACTAATTCGAGCTTAGGGGACCCTGTGCACCACAAAGTACCCATCCGTAAGTCCGAACCACAACTCTCAGATGTGAGAAGATGAAATTTGACCAACGGAATACTCGCACAGTAAAACAAGCCGCTTTCCATGTGAATCGGGCGAGTCATCGGGCATCAGCATTGAGTTTAACGGAGCTGACATTGCCTCGAGGTGCCCTCACTTTAGGCCGCAGCATCAGCGTCGCCTAGTCGTCCTCATACCCATCGAGCTCCGTGAGAGCCAGGCAGCAAACTGCAAAAGGTGGAGGGGCGATGGCCACACCAGGCTCCTCCAGGAACATGGCTCAGGACATAGCAAAAATGATGATGATGCTGAGCAAAGTATTACAGGATACAGCTGAACTAAAAATATCCTCATCAAAAATAACTGAGGACTTACAGCACCTAGCCCTAAGGGTGGAGAGCACGGAGAACAAAACCAAGCTACACTCTGAGCTACTATCCCAACAGGATGACTACTTGAGAGAACATCATGGGCAGATTCAATACCTGCTATCTAAAGTGGATGATTTGGAAAATAAGGCCAGGAGGCAAAACGTCAGGATCGTGGGCATCCCTGAAGGCATGGAGGGCAGGGATGTGATTTCATTCTTGGAGAATGCATTACCAGCTATACTGAAGCTAGAGCATGAGGCACCACCTGAACTCGAGAGGGGCTACCGCTCACTTGCCCCCAAACCCAAACAGGGAGAGCACCCTCGCCCCATATTATGCAAGTTCCTAAGGTACCCAGTGAAAGAAAGCTATCTGTGGTTGGCGAGGGAAATGAAAATTATATCATGGCAGGGCTGCTCAATTCATCTGTATCAGGACTATTCGCAGGAGCTTGCCAGATGAAGAGGGGCATATAATGGAGTGAAACAGTAGCAGTACAAACTGGGCATAGCTACTTCCTTGAGGTACCCCGCCATGCTGAGAGTTCAATACAGTGGGGTATATCACATGTTTAACACCCCAGAGGAAGTGGAACAATTTTTAGTGTCTATTCAACCGAAGGGGCGAGTTCTGCAAAAGTCCTTATCACCACCACGTGGCGCCAAATGGCAGAATGTGGAGCACCCCCCTGCGTCCATGGACATTACATCCGACGCTCAGCAGGCAGTCACAGAACAAGGAGAAGATGGGCACAAAGCTCCCAGAGGCCAGCCTTGTAAACTGGGCCAGGGTACCTCAAACAAAAAGCCATTGTCCAAAAGGAATCGATCCAGGAGTCACCAGAGGCTACAAACGCTATCGGATGACAGCACGATCTCCCCCGAACTACTCCAATCAAGATCTCCAATAGATTTGAACCACTGAGAGATTTGATCCCATCAGCCTTGGATCTGGCCAGTAATGGGGAGAACACAATGCCTGATGACCTAGAGGATCAGTTTGTTGGCAGACTGGGCCCTCCTTTGCACAGACTGGGAAGACTGTGAAGGAGAGACTCCGGAGGAAAATCAACGTCCACCCTGAACTGTAGGTCAGACTAAACCTGTTTTTCCACCTCAATCAGCAGTGCTTCCAGTTGGGTGGGAATTTTCTCACTCTCTGGGAGCTCTTAGCTCAGAAAGATGATGGTCCCTGGTGCTCATTAAAGCTTCATTCTCCATAGGGTGCGTTTTGCTCTTGAATTGCTTTTGGTTGCCTGAGTAGATTAGAGCACACTCAGACCATCACAGCCATAAGACCTGCAGAAATTTCTAGTTACTTTGGTGTTAATAAGACTTAATGCTTGCTCAATATCTGTTTTTATTAGTAAGTATTGTCTTCAGTTTCATGGGTGTAGTCTTTCTATGCTGTTTCCTTTGCCCTCTTCCATGCAGTAGCCCCCCCAATCAGTAAAGGGGATCTTATTAGAGTCCCCAGGCTGACCGTTACCGCTCATTGCTGCTCAGTAACAGTGCGACCTGGGTACTGCACTTTACAGCTAGATGCCTACAGGACATTACTACCAATCTCACAAGCATAGTGGTAACCTGGTAATGGACAACCCCCATGACTGGCAGGAATTGTCCTGGGTTAGGTGCTGGCTGACTCCCATTTGTAGGCTGCTGCTTAGGCGAAAGAGGTGACTGTTAGAAAGAGAGAAAGTGCGAAACCCACAAATGATTTAAAGTATTTGTTTAACCAGTTGCTGCCCTCATCTGTGAGATCAGTGGGGTTCGCTTCTGCTAGGAGGTTCCCTGTGATGCTCCCTGATGCAGCTCCTTTTCAGAATAATGGAAACAGTTTAAAATTCTGATGCTATGTTTTGAAAAGTTCTTCTTAACTGAGTTAGTGGTTTTGTGAGCAATGTGAGAAGGCAGTAGGGAGGGCTGGGGGTATACTGGGATGCATCAGAGAGGCATCACCAGCAGAAAACAGGAAGTTGTTATCCCTCTGTACAGACAGTTGGTGAGACCCCATCTGGAGTACTGCATCCAGTTCTGGAGACCCCATCTCCGCAAGCACATATACAGGATAGAGGCAGTCCAGAGGAGGGCAACTAAAATGATGCAGGGTCTGCAAGAGAAGCCATACGAGGAGAGACTAAAGGAGCTTAATATGTATACCCTTGAGGAAAGAAGGGATGGGAGGGACATGATAGAAACTTTAAAGTACCTCAGTGGAATCAACAAAGTCCAAGAGGGTACCATCTTTCAGACAAAGAGACGTGCAAGAACAAGGGGACACAATTTAAAGATAGAGGTGGGGCGGTTCCGGAGCAATGTGAGGAAGTATTTTTTCACAGAGAGCGTAGTGGATGCATGGAACAGCCTTCCTGAGGAGGTTGTGGGGTCTATAACTGTGGGAGAATTCAAGAATGCATGGGACAGGCATAAGGCAATTCTTGTGGAGGGTAGGAAGAAATAGGCTGTTGGTTAACTAGGATCTGCGGCCTATCCTGTAGGTAGGGAAATGGGCAGACTAGGTGGGCTAAGCGGTCCTTATCTGCCGTCAAAGTCTATGTTTCTATGTTATATAGGGGTCCACAGGATCCCAAGGTTTGTTCAAGTTATTGGGTATATTAGAACCTCAAATGGAGGACAGGATGATGGGTAAAAATATGTTGCCGAGCTCCACACCCAGGAGAGGCCATCCCGACACTGGGCTACTTAATTTATTGGTGGTCGGGTTGCTAAGGGAGACCCTCTTAGACAAAGGTTTGACAAAGGTGTTAATATGTGGGGAGGTGGAAAAAGAAAGAGTTATGGAAGCGGTAAAGCCTAAACAAAGTAAAGATAAGGTGACATAAAGGACTGGAACAGGGGGAGGGAGGGGATGGTCAAATTAGGTTGTTTAGAAAGAACTTCCAGTGGGGTTCTCTTGCGACTAGGTTGAGCTATTTCCTGCTTAGGCAAGGGTCTCAGTATCTCTTAATAAGCTTAACAAATGGCATGTAAGAATATACTATCGGCCACTTCCTGGAATGTGAGGGGTCTGAACTCGCCAATCAAAAGAAAGAAAATCGTAGCCCGTTTAAAATCTCTGAAATCTCAAATTGCTTTTTTGCAGGAAACAAAATTGAATCATATGGAGGTTCAAAAGTTGGTAAGGGAATGGGTGGGCTGGGAGGTTCACAGAGCAGCTTGTAAAACCAGAGTGGGGGTATCTATCTTATGCCATAAGAACCTTAAATGGCAGTTGAGAGAGTTTAGGTCTGACAAGGAGGGAAGATGGGTCCTAGCAAAGGTTAACACCCCCACAGGGGACGTTATTTTGGCAAATCTATATGCCCCAAATGAAGACTCACTGGAGTTCTTTCATAAGATCTCTCAAGAACTAGTGGGGGTGGCTGAAGGGGAGACAGACATTCTACTGGGGGGGACTTCAATTTAGCAATGGACTTTCTCATGGACAGGTCCAACTCTAAGCCCGACTCACGCACCCGGTCCATCAGGGCTCTGAAGGATCTTCTCACCCTACACAAACTACAAGACATCTGGAGAATAGCTCATCCAGTTGTGAGGGACTATACCTACTTTTCTGAGGCCAAGCACTTGACTTGACTACTGGTTTACTTCCCGAAATATTTCAAACAAAAATCCTCGATGTTAACATAGCTCCCCTGTACTTGTCTGATCATGCCCCACTATCGCTTTCTCTGGTACCTCTTTCCCCAAGTCCTACATCAGTGGGGTGGAGGCTTGATCCCTTACTGCTACAGGAAAGGGAATTCAGGGATTGGCTTCAAACTGAGGCAGAGACTTACTTCTCAGATAATCCCCCAGGATCAGCCTCGGTGGCGGCTACATGGAAAGCATTCAAAGCCACACTGTGAGGTAGAATTATAAGCTATGCCTCCCACCGCAGGAAGCAGAGGAAAAAGGAGGCCAGGGAATTGGAAAATGTCCTGAGGGACAAGGAAAATCTATACAAGAAAGACCCCAATAAGCTGCACAATCCAGAGCTCTTGCATGAACTGCTGGTACTGAGAATGAAGCTAAACATGTTAGCTACCTGTAAAACAGAACTTCAGATTTAAGACTGAAACAGAAATACTGGGGGGGGGGGGGAGCTGAGAAGTTACTGGTGTACAGACTAAAGAAAAAACAAGCCAATAGACATATAGCACAATTGCAGAATAAACAGGGGAAAAAATTCAGTAAACCTGACTCCATAAACAAAATTATGTTAGAGTTCTACAACTCTCTGTACAGCTCTCATATCACCTGAGACAGAGCCAAATTTGACAAGTTTATGGAGAGCACGAAGCTCCCTAAACTTACAGATGGCCAATGTGAGCAGTTGGAGGGGCCCATAGAAGTGCAAGAAATTAGGGATGCAATTATCAAAATGGCATTACGGAAGGCCAAGGGGGGGGGGACGGCTACTCAGCTGATTTTTATAAGGTAATTCAAGAGACTGCCTCTCTTCCTATGAGAGACATGTTACAGGAAGCTCTACTAAGGGCGACTCTCCCTCCCACCCTCAGAGACGTAATTATCACAGTCCTCCCAAAGAAAGGGAATGACACCACTCTCCCAGCAAGCTATAGGCCCATCTCTCTTATAAATGCTGATACTAAGATCCTTGCAAAAGTGCTAACAGCCCAACTGGAGCCTATACTACCACGCTTAATTCACACCTCTCAAGTGGGCTTTGTGAAAGGACGTGCCAGTACAGACCACCTCAGATCTCCAGTCACCCTTTTACAAAGAGCGGGGCAAGTCCCCACTCCAGCTTCAGCCATTTCGGTTGATTTTGAGAAGGCCTTCGACTCAGTCGAATGAGACTTCCTGCATGCCATACTACAACACTACAACTTCGGAAGTGTTTTTAGAAGCTGGATTAAAACACTCTTTTCAGCCCCCATGGCAAGACTGCTGACAAATAACACTCTTTCGAACCAGTTTGAATTACACAGGGGAACTAGACAGAGGTGCCGACTGTCTCCCATGCTATTTGTTCTAGTCATTGAAGCCTTAGCCAGTGCGGTTAGGAAGCATCCTAATATTAGGGGAATAAATATGAGGAATGTCATTCACCATGCCCTATTGTATGCAGATGACTGTCTTCTCTTAACTGATGATTTCCATGCATGTTCTAAGCATACTGTAGACTTATTGCAAGCATTTTCAAACATCTCAGGTTTAAAGGTAAAACAGGGCAAGACAGAAGTCCTCCCACTGAATGCCAAGCTTACATCTGGAGATATCTCCCAAGAGGGTCTCGCATGTGCTAAGGGGGTATCAAATATTTGGGCATCAGGGTCATACCCTCTGTCTCCTCCCTGCTGGAGGCTAATCTAGCCCCATTAGTTTCTAATCTAAAAGAGGAGACTCTGAGATGGAAACAGCTAAATCTTTCTCTGCCTGGCAAGGTGGCAGCAATCAAAATGATGATGGCACTGAGGGTTTACTATGTACTTTCCCATCTTCCAATCGATATTCCAAGAAAGTGGTTCCAAAAACTAGACACCATTATGAGTGTCTTTCTCTGGGAGAATAAAATCTCCCGATACAGTAGAGCCAAGCTGCAAGCCTCTTGAACTAAGGGTGGCTGGTGCCTTCCTCATTTTCAACAATATGCCTACGCCTTTTCAGTGGTAAGCACCTGTAAGTTATTTTGAGACAGCTCTGAAGCATTGCCAGCATGGAAAGCAATTGAAAGAAGTGCCCTTTCTGGGAATCATCTTTCAGGGTATCTGGGCACTCTCCTCCCTAGTACATGTCGACACTGGTTAACAATCAGGGCTGCCCACAGGGCTTGGTACCAGCTAGAGGTCATTAGTAAATCCTGCCTGAATCCAGGGTGGTTTCTATACCTCTGGAATAACTCCAGCTTGACAGTTAATAAAAGACCAATTGCATGGGAGGGATGGAAGGAGAGAAAGATCAACAAGCTGGGTGATATCCTAATGGCTGATGGGTTTACCATGGACAGTTTTACTTCTCTACAGAGAAGATATAACCTTGAGAAAAAAAAGTTTTGGAAATATCTCCAGATAAGACACCTTTATACTGAATGGTTAAGAAAAAGCTGTCCTTGTGTTACTTGTGTATCTGATGCCACACCCAGGAATCTGTCTTTAAACTGCTGGGCACAACTGAAGAAAGGCCTAGCGGGCCAGATTTATAGGTTCATGAGAAAGGGCATGCCTGATCCCTCTTTGCCGGCTAAATTGAAATGGCAAAATATGTTTGGCTTCGCTATAACTGCAGAGGAATGGAAGAATAGCTGGTGTTCAGTAAAGCAGGCCTGTGTTGACCCCCGGAACTTTCTTATCCAAAATAAAATAAGGCACCTTTGGTACCGCACTCCAGCGGCATTACAAAAAATGGGCCTAACACAGGAAGACATATGCTGGAGGTATGATGCCAAAGGTGCTGATTTGCTACATGTGATTTGGCAGTGTGATTACATATGATCCTTCTGGACTGAAGTAATTCACTGCTGCTCCACTATTCTTGGCCACCAGATTCTTAGCATCCCCTCCCTCTGGACAGTGAGGATCCTTTTTCCTGGTGATAGGATATCATGCCTACATTCTGCTTGGCTACTGCAGGCCTCTGTTGAGGCCAAATGGCTCATTCTCTGTAATTGGAGAACAAAGTAGGTGCCCTCTCTTACGGCTTGGTTAGTGGACATGTCTAAGTTGGCTAGCTACTCCAGGCTTACGCACCTAACCAATAACACAATGCAAAACCACTTGGATAGTTGGTCCCCTTTTATGCACTACATTCAGTGCACTTTCCCCACCTCCACTGATCCCTTGGGCAAGGACCTGCTAAAGCCTCCCTGAAGCCCAACTCCCTACATTCTTCAACCAATAATGTATCAGTAGGAGAGAGGTTCCCCCTTTTGCATGGCCAACTCCCCTTAGAGGTCCCCTTGCTCTCGGAAAATCTGACCAATTTGTTACTTTTCCATACCACCGGTTTAGGACTTTAGGCACAATATGACACTTTATACCCGAGCTTCAATGTATTCAATGTACTCAGTTTGTAATATGGGACCTGCTGATTGTATTTTCATGATGATTGAGATTCTTGTTTTGTCTCTATAACTCAATAAAAATGTAAACTGCAAAAAAGAAATAACACATTCAATATGGACATTGTAACACATGAATGTGTTAAAAATTCAACACACCAGTATTAGTAAAGCCTATACATTTGTGTATTGAACAATTTACAGACCACTGTGTTAAATTTATTTAACACACTGCATGTGTTAAATTTAATGCACACTGTGTTTTCCCTAACTGTACTAACTGCTGCATTAAAAATTTATTAATTTGTAGTCAAATTTAACATTTCCTTCCTAAGAGTGCACCTCCGCGACCATAGAGCACTGCGCTCTCTGTCAGCAAGAAGGTATCACTGCACTATCCCCCCACCTGACCCTCCCTCTCAGCACCCACCACCCTACCCCCAGAAATATAACAGTGACACTGGGGGTACCCAATCCCCCAATGTCTCTATGAGAAATCCTCGGGGGGGGTTGTTTAGAGTGACCCACTATCACGCATGTGTGGTTATATATATATATATATATTCATGGCAAAAAAACTGTTTAATGCATCAGTTAGAGTTGTTCCTCATCGACAAAAAATGAGGAAATTCAGTGTTAGGGTTGAGAGCCCCCCTTGCACTCTCTCAGCCTGCCCCGCCAACGGGCATCGGGGTGTGCGTTCGGGTTGTCAGCCCTAACTCTCACCTCATCACATGTGTAAACAAACTGAGGTATTGGAGAATGGGGAGAGAGTTAGGACCGATGACCCCAACGCACACCCCGATGCCGGTTGGTGGGGTGCAAGGGGGATGCAAGGGGGTCTTTCAACCCTAACACTGAATTTCCTCACTTTTGTCACTGTGGAACAACCCTAACTGATGCATTAAATGGAGTTTTTTGCCATGAATTTCCCTTCTTTTTGAGAATGAGGACTAAAGTAGTGAATGGAATGTTGTGGTGGGAGTGCAGACCCTTCAGGCTCCGCGCTCCCACCACGTGATTTTTTTCTGACATAGTAACGGTATGTTGAACAGAAATGCAAGCACTAACAGTTATGCACATGGTGACGGAAATGTAAATGGTAAGCAAATGCTAACAGAAACGCAAGTGTAAAGTGACACCAAAGCAAACAGTGACACAAACGGAGCTGCACGCGTCTACGTAAACGCAACTGGTAATGCACATGGTCATGGTACCACTATTGTAAATGCAAATGGTAACTGTTTGAGCAACAATAATGCCAAAGGAAACAAAAATGAAAACAGAAACGCAAGCATGTACGGAAACGCAAACCGTAATACTCATGGTCATGGTACCGCAATTTTAAACACAAATGGTAATGGTAACAGTAACAATAATGCCAAAGGAAACAGAAACGCAAATGCAAGCGCGTATGGAAATGCAAACTGTAATGCGCATGAGCACACAATTGGAAACACAAATGGCAACAGTAACTTTTAGTTGATTGTTTTGTGAGGGCACAGTTTAGGACCAACCCTTCCCACCCTCACCCCACCCACCCTGGAAATAGTTCCTTTATACCTGAGGTTCTGACATCATTTCTCAAGAGTGCAAGGTGCATTTCACTGTCATATCCTCTCTAGCACACTGCACTGACAATGTAAGCATACACATTGCATAATATATATATTTCTATATAACAAACTAATAACACAAGCACGCACACACACACACACACACACACACACACACACACACACACACACAAAACAAACAAAAAACAAGTAGATAAACATGTGGGGAGTAGTGCAATGTAATGGCTGTGGGGCAGCAGTCTTCCGGGAGTCTTTCTGGAGGCTAAGATGCTGCCCTATTTGCAGACAACTCTCTGCCCTGAGAGATGAAGTTGCCCGTCTTCAGACCACACTGGACAGTAGTAAGGAAACCTTCCCCCAGGCCACACTGGACAGTAGGAAGGGAACCTCCCCCATCCAGGGAGCACCAGCGTCACCACCACTACCTCAGAGGTTGCGAAGAAAGCACAGCAGTTGGACCACAGTGGGCTCAGGGAGGGTGAGGATGGTGGAACAGAGGCACACCCAGTCAATTGTTCCACTCCACAATCCATACACCATTCTGGGGGAGCATAGCTCCCCTATGGATGCACCCGCAGAGAAGACTGATGACAACTGTCACAAGGGAGGCCCACAGGAAGGAGGCAGAGGACACCACAGGAAAGGAAGCAGCCCTGGTGGGGACTCAATTATTAGGGGATAGAACTGGGGAGCTGGGAAAACTGAGTGGCAGGTGCCTGCCTGGTGCCATGGCTTGGAAGGACAGGAAGCGCATCCTCAGGATCATGAGAACAGCTGCAAGGGAGTCTGAGCTGGACATAATTGTCCTCTTAGGGACAAATGACTTGGCTCATCATGAGATTAGAGCAGTACAGGAGGACATTGTAGAGTTGGGGAGGGGCTTAAGACAAGTAGCACACACAGTATCCTTCTCAGAGGTGCTGCCTGTCAATGGCATGGGGAAGGCGAGGGTAATTAGCAGCATGCAGTTTAATGAATGGTTGTAAAAATGGTGTGGAGCACAGGGGTTTGGCTTCATTGGGGACTGGGGTTCCACCTGGAGAGACACCAGCCTATACTGGCAGGATGGTCTGCATCTGTCCAGGAAGGGAACAAGTCTTTTGAGCAATCAGTTTAAATGCTTCATTGGCAAGCTATTAAACTAGTCAAAGGGGAGGCACTGATAAGCAGCAGGAAAATCCCAGCCTCTCCCTACAAAACAGGGTACTAAATGAGAAAAAGATCGAGGTAGAAAGGTCAGTGGGGGATGCTGCAACAGAAGGTAAAGCCATCAAAAAATGGAGAGCAATGAGTACCAATGCCCCTAGTCTGGGTAACAAGCTTCCTGAATTAGTGGCCTTGATGGAGGAGGAACATCTGGATATCGTGGCAGTCACAGAAACATGGTATACACAAAACCATGACTGGGACACAAACATACCAGGATACACTGTCTACAGGAGGGACAGGGAGGGTAAAAGAGGAGGAGGAGTAGCTCTTTACATAAGGGAAGGAATAAAAGCAACAGAACAAAAGGGTAAACAGGGAGGAGAAGAAGCACTGTGGGTAAATTTGGAGACAGGCAATGGCACCACAATCCGCACAGGGGTTGTATACAGACCCCCTTCTCAGGGGGAGGAAATGGACAAGGAAATGATAGAAAGTATACTTAGAATGGCAGAAAAAGGGGAGATATTGCTGATGGGTGATCTGAATATGCCAGATGTTAACTGGAGTGCAGTTGCAGCAGCCACTTCGAAGAGTGGGTTATTCTAGATGCCCTACAGGGGGCATGCCTTAGACAACTAGTATTGGAGCCCACTCAAGAGGGAGCAGTCTTAGACCTGGTTCTTTCAAATGGAGATGGAGAAAGGATCACAGATGTAGAAGTCGGTAGCCATCTGGGAACTAGCGACCATCGAACAGTATGGTTCACAATAAACACAGCAATAGAGTCAAGCCATACAAAGGCAAAAGTACTGGACTTTAGGAGGGCTGACTTTGCCAAAATGGGTGAGTGCCTAAGGAATGCACTAGCAAATGGGCAGGAAGGAGGGGTGGAAGAACAATGGGGAATAATAAAAACTGCCATCACAGAGGTAACGAGCCTTTGTGTGAAGCAAATAAAACAAAACGATGTAAGAAACCACTATGGTTCTCAAAGGAAGTGGCAGTGAAGGTTCAAGAGAAAAAGAAAGCATTCAGGAAGTACAAGGAATCGCAGAAGGAGCAGGACAGAGAACTGTATCAGTTAAAGCAAAAGGAGGCTGGGAAGGCAGTCAGAACAGCAAAGGCCCAAACCGAGGAAAAGATAGCCAACTCAGTTAAGAAGGGGGATAAAACCTTTTATAGGTACATCAGGGAGGGAAGGAAGACCAAGGGAGGGATAGTGAGGCTTAATAAAGGGAGGGAGGTGGGAAGAGGAGACTGTGAAAAGGCAGAGATACTAAAATATTTTTGCTCAGTATTTACAAATGAAGAGGGGAGGTACCTAAAACAAACAGTAGAAACACTCTGGATACAGAAGTTGATACCAGCCCATTTACAGAAGAAAGGGTTCTGAAAGAACTCTTAAAACTGAAGGTGGACAAAGCAATGGGGCCTGATGGGATTCATCCCAGAATTTAAAAGAACTAAGGGTAGAACTAGTGACACCACTGACTACCCTTTTAACAAATCATGGGAGGATGGGTGGTACCCAAGGACTGGAGGAGGGCAGATGTGATTCCCTTCACAAAAGTGGGAGCAAGGCAGAAGCAGGAAATTACAGACCTGTTAGTTTAACCTCAGTGATAGGGAAAATGATGGAATCACTTCTGAAGGAAAGAATTGTCGAGTATCTAGAGGCCAGAGGGCACAGGACCCTAGGCAGCATGGATTCACAGCAGGAAGGTCATGCCAGACTGAATCTGATAGATTTCTTTGACTGGGTGACCAAAGTAGATCAGGAGGGGCTGTGGACATGGCCTACCTAGACTTTAGCAAGGCATTTGACACAGTCCCACACAAAAGATTAATATACAAGTTAGCCAGCCTGGGAGTGGGTCCCAAGATGACATCCTGGGTAAAGAATTGGCTGGAGAATAGGACACAGAGAGTAATAGTAAATGGAGTCCACTCAGAAGAAAGGAGGGTTACTAGTGGGGCACCGCAGGAATTCAGTAGTTAGACCAGTCCCTTCAACGTCTTTATAGCTTACATTGCAGAGGGACTGGAAGGAAAAGTATGTCTCTTTGCAGATGACACAAAGATCTGCAACAGAGTTGATGCACAAGGGTGGGGTGGAAAGGATGAGAAGGGACTTGGCAAGGTTAGAGGAATGGTCAAATATATGGCAGCTTAGATTCAATGCTAAGAAGTGCAAGGTAATGCACCTGGGAAACAAAAACCCAGGGGAAGAGTACACAATGGGGGGTGAGATACTAACAACAACAAAAAGGAAAGGGACCTGGGGTAGTCATATCAGATGACCCAAAGGTGGGCAAGCAATTGAGAGGGCAGCAAGGAGGGCTGGGGGATACTGGGATGCATAAGGAGAGGCATCACTAGTAGAAAACAGGAAGTTGTTATCCCTCTGTACAAACAGCTGGTGAGACCCCATCTGGAGTACTGTGTGCAGTTCTGGAGACCCAGTCTCCGCAAAGACATAGACAGGATGGAAGCTGTCCAGAGGAGGGCAACTAAAATGGTGCAGGGTCTGCACCGGAAGATATATGAAGAGAGATGAAAGGAGCTTAATATGTATAGCCTCAAGGAAAGGAGGGAGAGGGGGGACATGATAGAAACGTTCAAGTACCTCAAGGGAATCAACAAAGTCCAAGAGGTTAGCTGTGAGAGTGGAGCAGGTTTAAGTCCGGAGCTCTTGGGGAATGTTCTCTTCTGCATTCTTGCACCACACTGTTTTTAAAAGGTACTGTATCTAGCATAGATAAGCTTTATTGATGTAACGGATTCCGCTTGTAACAGACAGAATGCCTTATGTCAAACTAGTCCATTACAAGTGGCTCATACTGTACCTCAAGGGAATCAACAATGTCCAAGAGGGTAGTATCTTTCAAAAAAAGAGGTGTACAAGAACAAGAGGGCACAATTTGAAGATAGAGGGAGGGCGGCTCAGAGGTAATTTAAGGAAGTATTTTTTCACAGAGAGGGTTGTGGATGCATGGAACGGCCTTCCGGAGGAGGTTGTGGAGTCAAAATCAGTGGTGGAATTCAAGCATGCATGGGACAGTCATAAGGCCATTCTAGGGGGTGGAGGTAGGAAGAAGTAGGCTGCTGGTTAACTAGGATCTGCAGCTTATCCAGTAGGTAGGGAAATGGGCAGACTGGGTGGGCCAAGCGGTCCTTATCTGCCATCAAATTCTTTTTTTTTGTTAAAGAAAAATTTTTATTTCTTTTTCAAAATCAAAAAGACATACAAACATGAAACCAACCCGGATAACCGGGGGCGCATCCCAAAACTAGCTGCGCAAACTATGTACATCCCCTATATACACACACACTAGGATACCACCCCATCCAAAATCAATCCATCACAAGGAGGCTATTAAATGCCAATATTGCTAAAACCACTCCTTCTCTCGTGCTTGTGCTTCCCCATATGCCACTCCTAGTGTTGACATCACCTGATCCTAATTGAACCAATCAACCCGGGTGGATATCCAGTGTGTCCCCTAAAAGAGAGAGAGTCCTACCCCGGTAAAACCCCAACGACCCCAAGTATTCATCCCTTGCCAATCCTATATCCCATTCAAATCAATTTTAAAATCCAGCTCTAACTGGCTTTTAAAACCACCCAAGCTAAAGGGGATTAACACAAAAACAAAAAAAAGTGAGAGATCCTAATACCCACAGTATCAAACCCTTGGTACGAAATTGTACCAGGGTGTATCCATCTGCTGGCCCAATTCCAACGTAGGAACCTGTGTAATTTTACTCATGTCCTACTGCGAGTAGGCTATGTCTAAAATTGCCCACCTTTCACTATAAACCTTTAGTCTTCCCTCAGAGATTAGGTGTTCTTTGATCCTAGCCAAAGCCCCTAACAAGTCTTTCACCCACTGCTCGTAGGGGTAGACCTGGCCATCTTTCCAGTGCTTTACAATAAACGCTTTAACTAATGACCCCATTAAAGCCAGATGAAATCTTGGTGTGACCCCTTAACCAGGGAGTAATCACCTAATACACAAATTTCTGGGGTTAAATAACCCAGATAGTCCAAGCTGGGGTCCAGGCCATGTCTGATCTCATTCCATAAAGGTGAGATTTTATCACAACTCCACAAAATATGAAGCAAATCTCCTGTTGCTGTCCCACACCGAAAACAACGATCTGTCTGTCTCAAGCCTCTGGAACATAGCTTAGCAGGCGTATAATAAATGTTATGAACCACAAAAATCTGCATATTTCTATATATAGGGATAACATTATACCTAATAGCTTTCCAGATGCTATCCCACTTTAACCTAGAAGCCCATACCTTATCCCAATAGGAGACAGAAGGTAGAACACTGATACATCGGGAGTTCAGGAGAAGTTTATACACCGGAGAAAGTGAACTAGTTTTATGCAAAGCCTCCTTCAGACTTCCCATGAAAGGAAGCTGTCTGTAAAGTCTCCTTCCCCCCCCCCGGACTCCCGCAATCAGTTGCTTGAGCTGTATCCTCTGAAAAAAGGGCAGGCCATCACATAGTGGAGGCAGAAATATTTTCCCCGCCTGCTGCATATCCCTCAGACTAAGACCCTTCAAGTATACTGCCCATCTCTGCCCAAGCACTTGACCCCCTATGGTCAAGTTAGGGTTACCCAAAATGGGCTGATCCCCTGATTGCACCTGACAACCTTTTTGAACTGGGGTAAGAAATGACCACCAAGTCTCCAGGGTTTTCTTAATTGGAGTCCCCACCCCTGCCCAGCCCAATCCCTTTTTAGGCCCAACATATAATAATGAGTCAGGTGAATAATTCATACTCCTTAGCAGTTTCTTCTCAATTTGTAACCAGGCAGGAACGTATTCTCCCTCACCCAAATCAGCCGCCCATTGGGCCATCAGGCACAACTGACCTGCCACATAGTAAGCCGGAGGTCAGGTAATCTAACCACCCTTCTCATAAGGCCTACACAACACCAGATATTTTATCCTGGTGGGCTTGCCATTCCATAGAAAACCCAACACCATTTTCCTGATTAGGTTAAACCACTTAACAGGGATAGTATATGAGCAAGTAAATCGGATAAAGCAGCCTCGGCAAAATATTCATCTTGATGATGCCTAAGCGTGCCGTGAAGTTCAGAGGTAGCTTATTCCACCTCAGGATATCTCTCGAGATCTCCAAAACAATTCCCATATTGGCATCTGCACCAGCTGTTTGGTCTGCAGTAATCCAAATTCCCAAATACTTCAGCTTATCCTTTATTCCATTGCACAGGGGTGTAAAATCCGCTTTAAAGACATGTGGAGTCAAAGGTAAAATTTGCGTTTTAGTGAGATTCAGCTTATAGTTCGAGACCCTAGAATACTTATCTATTATATCCCTAACGGTCTCGAAACCAGTTACTGGATCTCGAAGGTGGAGTAAAATATCGTCCGCAAATACTGAGATTTTCAAGTCCAAATCTCCAATCCCAATCCCATGAACCCCAACCTCCCTATTAATAAATCTTAACAGAGGCTCTAGGTAAATGTTAAACAATATCGGTGAAAGAGGGCACCCTTGCTGCGTGCCATTCTTAAGCTGAAATTCCCTAGATAAATAACCATTACATAGAATTCTAGCTGTGGGCCCCGCATACAAATTCTTGATGCCCCTAATTAAACCCTCCGGGAACCCCATCTTCTGCATTGTAGAGAACAAAAATAAATGGGAGACTCGATCGAATGCCTTTTCGGCATCTAAAGAGATCAGGGCTAAAGAAGCCTGGGAATCAGAGGCGTAATTTATAATGTGATGTATTTTCCTAAGCGCATCCTTTGCTCCTCTTCCTGGCATGAAGCCCACCTAATCCTGACTAATTAAACTCGGGGCTACAGTTAAAATCCTATTTACCAGAATTTTTGTAAGTATCTTGAGGTGTTGATTTATTAAAGCTATGGGCCTATAACTACCCAAAACCTCCCTAGGTTTATCTGGTTTGGGTATTAGCGTAACGTATGCCTGGTATAAGGGCCGATGGTCAATACCATCCCGCATTATAGTATGAAAGAAATCCTTTAGCACCGGAAGTATAGTCTGAATATGGGTCTGATAAAATTTCGCCGTTAGACCATCTGGTCCTGGTGATTTACCTAGTGGAAGAGACCGGACCACCTCGATAATCTCAGAGGATTTTATGGGAGCTTCCAATTCCCTAACCTTAGTAGGGTCCACTGTCGGGAGCTGGATTCTCTCCAAAAATTTCCTGACCTCCTGTTCCCCCTCTAAAGCACTTTCCTGATAAATCTTTTCAAAAAAGGAGGCAAAAGCTTCAGCCATATCTTGGGGGTCTGTCACTAGCCTCCCTTCATGCAGGATCGAAGTGACTGTCCTACTGGCTTCCCACTCCTTAATTCTCGCTGCCAGGAGATGCCCAGGAACATCACCTTGCAAGAGATATTTAGCCTTAATCTTATTTAACCAGAATTGTCTTACCATACAGAATCCCTGACAATTCCCTCCTCAGGCTTTTAAGTTCCATATCTATTTCTTCTGATAACCCTTCCTGCTGCGAAAGAAAACTTATTGCCCTCTCCAAAAATTCCTCTTTCGCCCTCCTAATCAGCCTCTCTTTGGAGGCTAAATTTTTAGCAGCCATAGAGTATAAAAATTTACAAGTTGGCCAGGCTAGACTCTTGTCAGTCAATGTGGGCAGTTGTACTCTGATGATTTCTTGCAGGGCCCCCTCCAGCTCATCCCTTCTCTCCTTCGCCAAAAATAGCCAGTCATGCAGCCTCCACCTAAATGGCCTCGGGGGTAGGGGCTTGGGTTCCCATTGCATCTGGATCAGGGAATGATCAGAAAGAATTCTACCATCAGTCAGAAACGTTCTGACCTCACCCAATGCCTCTCTATTTACCAAGAAAAAGTCTATCCTAGTATGACTTTTATGGGCCGTCGAATAAAAAGTCATTTTGGGGCCACCTTAGAAAAAGCTTAGATGGGTCTGTCAGACCTGTAGCATCTAAGAACTTGGCAAAGCTAATTGGGCCTTAGACCTAGGACCTTTAGCTGGGGTAGTCTGTCCTCCTTGTTATCTAAGTACAAATTCCAGTCCCCGCTAGTATTAATGAAAGTGAGGGAATGTGCAATATTCTCCTCTATTGAAGCAAAATCCAGGTTCGGAGGGTTGGTCCATATGTAGAGGCCGCAACTACTGCCTTACCATGTAAAGTGCCCATCACATAGATCCCCCTACCATCCTGCCGGGTCAAAACCTGGCCCACCTCGAAGGGGCAAGACTTATTAATTAGAATCGCTACCCCCTCAGACGCTCTTTCCCTACCCACTCCATATACCTGGCCCACCCACCGTTTCTTTAGACTATCTAGCTCATCCAATAATAAATGTGTTTCCTGTAGAGCTACAATATGGGCCCCCCATTTCTCCACGTACCGCAGGATTGTCAGTCTTTTATGTCGTCCCCTCAAACCTTTAACATTCCAAGAGATTATATTGTACAATACCATCTAGCTAATAGCGAATTAGATAAAAATCCAAGGAAAATGCCAACCTGAGGCCTACTCCCCAAATTTCCCAGTCGAGGACTCTCTCTTCCACCCCCTCCCCTTCCCCCATCCCCCGGTCCCAAGACCGACCAGCTACTTTCTGCTGAGTCAGGATGAACCCATTTCCTTACCCCTCTCTGACCCAGTCATTGGCTTTCTTGCCCAAGAACCAGCCCTTAGATCCCCCACGAACCCAACTGAACCAGTCCCACCTGATTGTAGAAGCGGTGCCCCCACATGATTCACCCATATATAAGATGCCCCATCTAAACATTAAATGAGGCGCCTTCCCATCCAGCCTAGAACAGCAAAAATTCAACTAACAGCGCCTCCAACTAGAAATTATAATATTCCAACATAGAACCCCCCCATAATCATTGGTACAACCAAACCGTCCCCTGAACCAGGCAGTATCCCCCAGAAAGTCTGGACCACCCATTCGATGGTCTAAAAGTCCAAAATATAGTAAAACTTGAGCAGCCCAGTCTTTTCCCTTTTCTTCTTTCATTCGCTTTTCCTTTCCTTCCTTTTTCCTTCCCCTTTTCCTAAGAAGGACCCCCATATAACAGATCCCCTTGAAATCAAACCCAGGACTGTCTCAGTTCAGACCAGAGGCTCATTTGACCTCGTCATTCACAATAAGGACCCTAATAAAATAGGGCCTCATCCTCAAAAAGGCTGATCTTCATATACAAAACACAGTCAGATCAAGATTTGAAAAGATCTGGGAGATCAATGCGAAGTCCCTCCAAAGCGTCTTTAGCTGTTAAGTACTTCTTTTCTCCAGATGACAGCCGCACCGTGAGAATAGCGGGATAAATAAGACGAAACTTTATCCCTGCTAAATAAAGCTTCTTCTTAATTTCACTGTACTCCTTCTGTTTCTCGAATACCGGGGTTAGATCCTGAAAGAACCAAAGAGAGGCCCGTTCCACTGCAGAGGTTCTTTTGTCTGGCCACCTGGAGGACATGGGATTTCTCTTATAATTGAGGAACCTCATAATGATAACTCTAGGGCGAGCCCCTGGCGGTGGGGTCTCCGTAGTGCTGCTGGCGCTTCTTTCCAAATTGTACTTCTTCCCAAAGGCTTAAGAGCCTAACATTTTTAGCAGCAAGTCCTGGACAAAGGAGACACAATCAGGGCCTTCAACCCTCTCCGGGAGCCCCGCTAAAGTAAGATTATTCCTGCGATTCCTTGCTTCTTGATCTTCTAACCTCTCTTCTAGTTTTTTAATTTTCTTCCGAAACACCCCCACCTCTTGATCCAGCGTAGACACCTTTCTCTCCTGTGAGGAAATCCTGGCCTCTGCATCGCTCATTCTTTGGGCCAGTGAATGTAATGCCGGTTTCACCTCCGCAAAGTCCACCACCAGACCTTGGAGTAGGGACTTAATCTCTTTTACATCTTCAGTGCTAACACCAATGCCCCCTTCTTTATCAGGATCCTCACCCTGATCTATGTTAACTAGCGAGTGGGGCTTGGGGCGTTTGGTTGCAGGGGAACGCCCTGCCAGCGGCTCCAATATGTCAGCTTCCATCATCTAATCGAGCTTGGGCCAGGCCTGTACGGCGCTTCTATGCCACACTCTGTTTCACCCTCCGTAAGACAGGCACAATCCCGGTTCTACCAGACAATGGGGCGAACTAGATGCACGACACAAAGCTCGTCTCCGAAAAGAATTTAAACTATCGCCGGTACCGGGCTTTAAACGCTGTAAATTGTCGTTTGGGTCTCGGAGGAGTGCGGAGCACGTCTTACCCGAGCAGGCTCATCACGTGACTCCCATCTGCCATCAAATTCTATGTTTCTATGTTTCTATGTTAACAAAAACGATGACGCAAAACGAAAGACAAATGCAAATGGAAATGGAAACAGAAGCATGGCCGCAAACAGAAATGGTAATGCACACGGTGACGCAAAGCGAAACACAAACAGTAGTGGAGACACAAATGGTAACAGTAACGCAAGCACAAGTGCAAACGAAAACACAAAGGGTAATGCATACGGTGGCGTACACAGGAATGCTGATGCAAACGGGTACGGAAATGCAAGTGGAAATGCTACATGTGACAGTAAGTGGAGAGCACACCCTGGTTTTCCCCAACAGCTGCATAGAGAAACACAGTGACAACAAAGAATGTATGCTTACTAATGGGCCTCAGACCAGAAAATGAGGTCTTGGAATACTAAATTGCTTATATCTCAGGAACCGTACAATGTAGAGAAAAAAATAAAACTTCGTATGATTCATGACTTTCCTGGCTACATTGAAACTCAATACGAAAAGTCCGTATCTCATGCTGTTTCTGAGATACGGGCCTCGAAAGGCGCAGTAGATGACGCAATGTTAGTCTATGGGAAAATGTGTCAACTTTGGAGTATCGTAACTTTGCATCCCTGCAATATATTTTCACAAAACCATGAAAAGGCACATCTGTGAGATGTTGACTTTCTTCCCTCCAAATTTCAGACCAAAAGTCCAAACCGTTGTTTTGCACGAAAGTGTCTCAGGTGCGACACTACTTTGTGACACTACTTTTCCCAAAAATTTCAAAAACATATTTCTGGGGTGTTTAACCCCAAAAATAAAGGCATGCCTAGCATCCTCAGGGCTCAACTAGGTGAACACAAAAAGAATTGTGTCCCTAGATGGTCCCAATTTTAAATGCCAAGCATTTGTGTGATCAGTAACTGAAAATAAATGGCTGACTTATAACACTACAGGGGTAATTTGCAACACTAAAAACTGCATTTGCGACACTGTCAAACTTTTTTGTTAAATTTTCCTATTGACTATAATGGGAAACTTGTTTTTTGAATAACTTTTGAACCGTTCAATATTATTTTATGAAATCTTCAAAAGGCACATCGGGGACCCTGGCCACGCATACCCTGAAGTTTTGGGACCAGTTGTGCAAATCGTGTGACCTGTAGGCACGAGCAAAGAATGCGAAAAAAAAGTAAATGCACCCCAGAATGTTGCTTAATAACTCCACAGCCATATATCCAACCAGTACAAAAGTTGGCAGATCCCAAGATCTATGGTTACGCCCCATGCCTGCCATATTTTTGGCAACCCGCTGAACGGTGGCAAAGTTATTAAGGTACAAAAGTTCACTATTTAACCTTAAATGGGGTATCAATTTAATCTGGTAGCACTAACTGTGTACCATAATATATATAATTATATATATATATCTATATTATATTTCTCCACCACCCAACCCTCCCTCTCAGCACCCACCATCCCACCTCCCCAAAACATAACAGCAAAACTGGGGGTGCCCAATCCCCCAGTGTCTGATCACAGATCCTCTTTCCTTTTTTTGTGTTTTGTTTTACCTTGTAAAAAGAAAATGGTTGATCAATGTCTTTTGCAGCCATAACTCCCCTTCTGACTCTCCCACTCAGCACCCACCACCTCACCCCTCCCCAAAACCCTTATTTACCAATCAGGAGTCCATTATAATCCTCTTTGGATGGCAGACACGTCTTCACGCTTCAAAGCCAGACTGTGAACTGAAGAAATAGGTATGTGCTTCAATGTATTTCAATGGAGTTTTGAATGTACTGGCATATCTTGGGCATTTGTGCATATTTATGGCCCAAATTTTCAACATATCTTCTTTAGGATCCTTCCCTTGTGAACAATTTAACTGTCATTAGGTACATTTGTCCTGAAAGGTGATTTTTGCTGTCCCTGCATGAAATCACTTTTCGGGCAGGAGTTGAACATTTTCTCTGCTCTTGTTCATGAAGTGCAGTCATAAAAAGGCTATGTTGAAAATGTTCTGTGAAAATATTAAAAAAACAACAAAGTTATGAGCCCACATTGAATTTTGTGAACACAGGGTTGTAACTTTGGTAATTTTCAATATTTTCCCTCCAAATTCACAACATAGCCATATCTTTACAGCACCTCATGAATGTGACAGCTGTCATTTTTCAAATCCTGGCCAAAATGTTTTTTTTACATCCCAAAAGGTGATTTTGCAGTCCCTGCATGAAATCACCTTTTGGGCAGGAGTTGAACATTTTCTCTGCCGTTGTTCATGAAGTGGGGTCATAAGAAGGCTATGTTCTCAGTTTGGTGTAAATATATTTAAAAACCAAAAAGTTATCAGGCTATGTCGAATTTTGCAAACACAGGCTCGTAAGTTTGGTAATATTCAATATGTTTAACCCAAATTTTCAACATAAGCATTTCTTTACAGCACCTCATGAATGTGACCACTGTCATTTTTCAACTCCTGCCCAGCATGTGTATTGACATCCTGAAAGTTGATTCCACAGTACCTGCATAAATCACATTTTGGGCAGGATTTAAACATTTGCTCTGCCCTTCCTCATGAGGCAAGGTCATAACTAGGCCATGTTGAAAATTTGGTGTAGAAATATTACAAAACAACAATTTTAGGCACCTACGTTACATTTTGCTAATGAAGGCTTGTAACTTTGGTAATGTTCAATATTTTTACATCAAATTCCTCACCTGCAGCCGTATTGGCTCTGGCCAGAGTTTTTTTTTGGGGGGGGTGGAGTACCGAAAGCAACCTCCTCCTGATCCCACACACCATATTTATATTTATTCATTGAGCCTAGATTTAATGTGTTTTCACTATGTAAGCAGACCTCTTTTCCCCCAGTCAGGTAAAATAATCACGTAAGGCACAGATGTGCAGGTGAAAAGAGGACCCAGACTGGATCAGATTGTTAAAATCTAACCTGGGCAAACCAGCCAGAATGGGTGCAAGATTCACAAATATTGCCTGTCTGGCTACTCTGGACAGTTGGGCAGGTCTTGCTTCACCTATCTGTTCCAGTGCCATTCTAGTAATCCAGGTTTTCCCCCTACACAGGATAGAGTGAAACCATGTACCAGATAGGTAAATGTAGGACTGGCCCACCCAACCACAGTGACTGGACTAGCAGTATTTGCACAACTTGCAGCAGGTTCGACTGGCCAGCTAGTCAAAGATTTTACTGATGTGGTCTGGTCTAGGTTTGGTGGTCCAGTTTTCACTAAGTCCGTGGCAAATCCTGTTCACATCATGGATGGTCCAGAGACCTAATTCATTAATTCACATTAGAAAATGGGCTTTTTATTTGAAGGCATCTGATTGGCTAGTATCCTTTGGACAGGGGGTACATTAACTTTCAATAGATGCCCACCAAATAAAAAGCCCCAGCCCAAACCTGCCTCATGCCTAGCCACATATTCTTGTGCCCAGCCTGCATTGTCATTGGCTGAAACACTGGGTACACAATTTGAAACTGCCACCATTTTTTTTTACCCTTAGCGAGAGAGCATGTGAGACCCTTCCCCTAATACGTAGTCACTACTTAGCCAAGACACCACCACCCAGTAACTGCCCAAAACAAAGCAATCAACATATTTTCCCAGTCATAAAGCGTTCTTTAATTTCATTTTTTTTCTTAGTTTGTTATTTCTTCTATGAATAAACCCCGTGCTGTTGCCACTGCTCACTGACTTCAGACAGTATTGGACTCAAATTCCACAAGCCATAGGCATCTGTCATACAAATGCAAAATACACATTCAATGAAAACCAAAACACAGATTTTTTTGTTCTTTTAAACAGAGCCACCAAGCCAGTGGTTAACCATTTGTATGATGTTTCACACAACAGTTCATTCCAGCACTACTCCCGGAAGTTGCTAATACCGCTCTTTAACTTCATCGACAACAAAGAGAAAGGGGAGAAAAACAAAGCAGCTTGACCATAATGGGAAGAACCAATACCTTTCCAGTACCTCTCCTCCACTCCACAAAGCAGCTTTGAGATGAAAAAGATAAACAGTACCTCTCCTGAGCTTCATTGCCCTTCCCTGTGACAATACTTCCCCTGCGCTGCACTACCCTTTCTGTTCCCATTGCAAACATTACCAAGACAGAGGACAACCTTGCAAAGAAATGTTATCTTTCCAGTACCTCTCCTGCACTCCACAAAGCAGCTTCAATCATGATTAAAAAATAAATGGTACCTCTTCTGAGTTCCATTGCCCTTCCCAATCACGTTACTTCCCATGCTCCAGTATCTTTCCCGATTACAAACATTAATAAAACAAAAGACTACCTCGGTGTGTTTCTCTTTCACTAAGGGAAATCAATACAAAACAAAACAGAATGCGAGTGAGTGAATGTGTGTGTGTGTGTGTGTGGGGGTGGGGCCAGTTCCCAAAATGTGAGTACATAGCAGTAACAAAACAGTAAAATGCTGTGCTGCCCTCTACTGGTAAGTATTGTCAAGAATACCAGTAGAGGGACAACTTTACTAACCAAGCAACTATAAGATAATGTTTAGTCCTTTTTAAAATATTTTTTTTTATTCTTGAATATCACACAAAAAAACTTTACAGACAGCCCATTTTCTAAGTGCAATAATACCCACCAGGGTGGGTGGGTGGTATGGGTAATACCGGACCTTCCAGAAGCTATAAGGCCCTCCGCCTGTGGCATCGGGCCTTATTACGCCCCTGGGCAGTCCGCTATTGCCCAATACTGCCCACCCTGTTGGGTATTATTGCTTGCATATTATATCCATAGGCTTGGGACTCTTTCAGTGAGTCACAGGCATACACGTTGACATGTCTCTGCCAGCTCTGCAACTTTTGCGTTTAGTGAGATAGTTTTTATTAGCACTGCACCTCATAACAGCAGTTTGGTTTTCTAGCTCCATCAGCCTCTACAAACTGTAACAGTAGGATATCCACACCATGACACACAAGTACTTCTGTTCCAAATAACCCTCTTTTACTCCCACACTTATCTCCTTCTTGTTTGTAGAATTTATGTCCAGTCCCATGGGGTCTTCAGTTGTAATATCAAATCACGTTACACTTAAGCAATAAGGCACAACAGGGTGTGTGTTTTTGTATACTAATGTCACACCTCCAAAGGATTAAAGCAGGAGGCTGCAGGCTAAGTGTGTTCAACACCCAAGAAGTGACATTATTACACAACACACACCCTGAAGTGCCTTATTACTATTATACAATGGCTCATTTTAGAATAAAACAAAAAAGGTAAAAAAAAGCAACTTTAAATTATGTATATATATATATATATTTTTGTCAGAGTAGGTGTATTGAGTAGAAACAAATCCCCACTTTTTGGTTTGGACAGTATTTGGTGCTGTTGCAAAATGCCTGTGCATTCAGTTCTCTGCTGTCTGGCCAATGACTTTCTGCAGTGTTATGTAGTGCGTATCTGGTTTACACATCGCTGCCCCTAGTTTCCGAGGCCGGAGGCTGAAAGCTGTGTAGCTCTTGCTCCACCTATCTGGTAAATATAACCAAAGAACTTTATTTTATGGCTCCCAGCAAAGTGCAACAGAGTTGCTCTAGGTTTTGCTTAGAGATTCTTTTACAGAAGTTCACTTGCAACTACTTTCCTGGACTGGGTTTGAATACAACCTTGGTAATCAAGTCTTCAACTCATAGAATTGAAAAGCTGCTGAGTGATAATGTGTTTCCATAAGTGAGTGTGTGTGTGTGTGTGTTAAACTGATAACGATACTGGGCCCAATTCTAAAACGGTTGCCACATGTTGCGCCAAAGGCAACTTGCACCAAGGGTCCTGCACCCAATTTTCCATCAGGCAGGGACCCCGTGTCTCCTGTGACTTGTGTCAAACTGAACAGTATGCCAAAAGGAAGGTATATACAGTATGTACAGGTTGCCGCAAGCCTTTAGCAATGTCAGCACAAGCATCCCCCCCAAACCCCGATCCCATGAAGTACATTGAAAAAGCACTGCAAGGATAGGACCCCACCACATGCCGCACTCCTCCGTAGTACATACATAAATGCCCCACAGGTCAATCTGTGCCCCCCCATGCCCTGATCCCCTGATGTAGATGTCAAAATGCCACACAGGGCTGGCAGACCCCTCAGGCTACAATCCCGTGCCCAAAGTCTGAGCAGTAATAGAGCAGCAAAATAAAGATAGCCGTAATCCCTGGTACTCTAGTGGCCCCCACGCTGCAGTGCCAGACCACCCTGCACCTCTGACCTGTACCCAGCTGGTGACTGGAACAGCCCTCCTCTCACCACCATAGCCAGCCACCGACTGAGCTTCATATGAGCATGTACTACTGTAAATAATATGCGCTCAATAAATGAGCTGTCACTGACTGAGCACGTACTATTACAGTAGTATGCACTCATATGGAGCTCAGTCGGCAGCTGGCTATGGTGGCGAGAAGATGGTCTGTGCCAGTCACTGGCTGGGTACAGGTTGGGGGTGTGTGGCATGATCTGGCACTGCTGGGTGGGGGTGTGAGGGCCACTAGATTGCCAGGGATTATGGGGATATTTTTTGTAGTTTCTAGTACTGCTCAGACTTGGAGTATGGGGGTGGGGGCTTGGAGAGGTCCTCTAGCCCTGTAAGTGTTTTTCACATATATCAGAGGATCAGGGCATGGGGAGTTGCTAGCCCTGTGGGGCATTTTTCACATATATTGGGGGATCAGGACATGGGGGACTGCTAGCCCTGTGAGGCAATTTTTACATATATGGTGGGACTGGGGCATGAGGGAGGCTTCTGACCCAGCAGAACTTTAATCACACTTTTTGGGGATTGGGGGCATGGGGAGGTTCCATAGCCCTGCAGGGTTTATTATATTGATTGGGGGATCACAGCTGGTGGCACATTGACGCAACCCCCGGTGCACGCTAAGTACACTTACGCCAGCTATTAGCTGGTGTAAATGTACTTTGACGGATGTCCTCGGGGGGTTGTTTTAGAATTGCAAATTTGGGGATCTGGTAGCTGCCCTTCCTGAATAGGGTGCAACTGCTGCTGTAAACCCCCTTGTGCCATGTCACAGGGAGTTTATGGCATAAATGTTGGCATAAGTTCACTTTGGTGCATGTCTCAGGCTGCTTTGCAAAATCCCAGATGTCATAACTCATGGTGCAAAGTGCTTCTTGCACCATTTTTATTAGCGCAAGTCACTTTGCACCATGTGTAACCTTTTGAGAATCTGTCCCACTGTGTTTTTATATTTAATAAGACGGTTTTGTTTCATGCATTCTTTATGGGGTGGGGGGGTATTTACCCAGAAGTCCTCATTCAGTCTTAAAATAGATTCATCGAATGAAACAAATAAAAAAATCCAGCATAAGTGATAACTGACCCCAACTATTCATAGTAAGGGTGTGATGCTATCCAAGGATACTAGGGGTATTTTAGTAGATAATATGGTTCTTATCCAAGAGGTATTTGGTGAAAGTTGAACTTTGATGTACCTGAAACCAGAACAATCCTTGCTTTCTTGTTGCCACCTGCTGGATTGTCTGTGAATACTGGAATCAATCTAGAACTGGACTGCCACCTGTGAAAATGCCCCCAACCATCTGGAATGACTGCTTGACCTGTCAGAATGGGCATTACCACACCCCGGGGTGCCCACCTGACCCACTAGAATATCTGTCTAACCCACAGGAATGGCCACCATGTCCCATGAGAATGCCCACCCAGTCTGTCAGAATTCCCATCCCATCCACCAGAAGCCACACTTTAATTCTCTTATCAGGTTAATGCATTAGCAGCTGTTTTGGCTCTGACCAGAGTTTGTTTCAATTTTGAATAATAAAAGGGGCACTCATTTGAATTTGGCATGGACAAGATTTTTCATCAGTAGTCTCAGCCGATATGGAATTCTAAATGTTTCATATGATCAGGGAGCGGTGTCTGCTACATGCAATTTTATATTAGTCACAAGAAAAATGATGCTTAAACTACAGTTGGGAAGAATATTTGTTTCATATTTACTTTGGCCCCGAATAGTGCCCTCCCACAAATATTTGTATTTGACTGAATAGTGTCAGCCCCCCAAAAAATGAATAACAGATATCACCACCTCAATACCCTTGTCTTTATTACTTTTTAGTGTATGGAATATTTTATTTTTAATAAAAAATAATTGTTTATGTCTACCCACACCATATGTAGATGACACATATTATGCCACATAATATTTTTAATTCCATTTATGTATCTTTTAGGTTTTTTGGGGAGGGCTGAAGCCTGAGGTTCAGTGTGGGGGAATAGCTAATCCCAAGTTCTCATAAAATCCAGCCTCTCCCAGCAGTCCACGCTTAGCGTGCATCAGAACTCCTGCATTTTAGGTCACTGGGCTCCTGCATGGCTTGTGGCTGTGCCTCCTTAGATTTTCTGCTGCTTCCATGCTGTATTTTTGTTTCTCCCTCTGCTCTCCTTATACTCCATTTTTGTGCTTTCCTTGCTTTGCTCTCCTCATTTCTCCCTCTGTGGCCCATTTACAGCCCCCCCTTTTTTCCCCTCTCTCTGCCGTTTTTTCCCCAGCCTTCCATTTCTCTGTCCCCTCCTGTGCTCTTCTGTTTTGCCCATGCTGTTAGGTTTCCTTGCCCGTCCCCTATCTGTTCCCGTCCCCATTTCTGCTGTCATTTTTTCATTGTGCTGAATATGCCAGGAGCAGACTGGGGAACTATGACGTCCTCATCGGGCAGGGAGCAGCACCTGCTGGATGTCTTCCAGGATGTGTTTCTTGCCCAGCTGGTGACTGAACCAAGGAGGGAGGGTCATGTCCTGGATGTGATCCTGTCTGACAGTGAGCTCATCAGGGACCTAGTTGTTGGGGACCCACTGGTGGGAAGTGATCCCACCATGGTCTGGTTTTTCCTGGCCTGGGGGTGTAGATCACATAAAAACATCGGTGGTTGATTTTAGAGGTGTGGACTTTAGGGTGATGGAGCGGATCCTTAGTGGCTACCTAGATGAGATCAGGCCAGGTATGGGCACTGAGGCCTGGTGGGAAGTTATTAAAAAAGGGCTTCTGGAGGCTACCAAGGCCTGCACAAAGGAGATACGTAAGTGGGGCAAAGCTAGGAGGCCAAACTGATGGACAAGGGAGGTCCAGGACGTTGGGAGGGAGTAAAAGGATGCTTATTGCCGATACAAATGTTCTCAGGGGGCTATATCCAAGTGGGAGTATGACAGGATAGCCAGAAGGGTCATCAGGGTGGTGAGATTGGACAAGGCGGGGGCAGAGCTGAGATTGGCACATGGAATTAGAAGGGGTGAAAAAGGATTCTTCGGGTATATTAGAGAAATAAGAAAAGGGAAGGGGCAGATTAGTAGCCTGAGGTCAGGAGTGGGTGGGTGGTGGAGGTAGGGGAACGGGCAGAGGTACTAAATTATATTTTTGCCTCAGTCTTCACTAAGGAGGATGGGGGGGTAGCACTGCAAGGGGAAGGGAAGGGGAACTGGCAGATGAAGTGGGGGCAATGGATGTTAGAATCCCCATTGGGATGGTGTGGGAAGCCCTTAAGACCCTAAGAGTAGAAAACGCACCAAGCCCATATCCATCCCAGGGTGCTTAAGGAACTGGCTGATACCCTGGCTGCACCTCTGGTGGACCTTTTTAATGCCTCCCTTCAGTTGGGGTGGGTGCCTCAAGATTGGAGGATGGCCCATATCATGCCTATACACAAGTGTGGCTCATGAAAGGAGCTGGGAAATTATAGGCTGGTTAGCCTGACGTTGGTAGTGGGAAAAGTGATGGAGGTCATCTTGAAAGAGAGGCTGGAGGAGTTTTTGAATGCACAGGGCCACTTAGATGATTTCCAGCATGGCTTTGTTAAGGGCAGATCGTGTCCAACTAACCTGGTGGAGTTCTACAAAGGGGTGACGAGAGCACTGGATCAGAGCAGGCCAGTGGATGTCCTCTTTCTAGACTTCAGCAGGGCATTTGACTCGGTACCATATCCTGGGCTGCTGGAGAAGCTGGGGGATATGGGGGTGGCGGGCATATTGTCAGATGGATAGGAAACTGGCTAGCCGGGCATGTACAGAAGGTGATGGTTGCAGGGGAGGTCTAATTTCCCAGAAGAGTCATTAGTGGGGTCTCACAGAGATCGATGCTGGGCCCACTCCTGTTCAACGCCTATATCTTAGACATCAGAAGTGGTATCAGGAGCGAGATGAGCCTCTTTGCGATGACTCGAAGCTGTGGGTGGTGGTGGATGGAGAGAAGGGGAAGCTGGCCCTCCAGGAGGACCTGGAGATTCTGGGAAGGTGGTCATGGGCCTTGAAACTAAGGTTTAATACTGGGAAATTCTGGGTTCTTCACCTGGGGGCCAAAAACCCAGCTCATGTGTACACCTTGGGAGGGGAGACACTGCAGGTTTCTAGGGGGGCGATGGACCTCAAGGTGGTGGTGGATGCCAAAATGAATAACTCAGAGCAGTGTAGAAGGGCTGTGGCCCAAGCAAATAAAATGCTGGGGTGTACAGCCAGGGGAATAACCTCAAGGAGCCGAGAGGTGCTCCTTCCGATGTAAAATTGCCTGGGTAGATCACACCTCGAATACCACGAGCAGTTTTGGCATCCTTACTTAAAAAGGGACATTGCTCTTCTAGAGAGGGTCAAGAAGAGGGTGACCAGGATGATACAGGGTCTAGGGGAAAAGCCCTATGGGGAAAGACTTGAGGAGCTCAACCTGTACTCGCTGAAGGAGAGGAGGGACAGAGGGGACATGATAGAGGTCTTCAAATATCTTAGGGAATGAATAGGGTAAACCTAGATGGGGTGCTTCAGCTGAGAGAGGTGGGGGCCACCAGGGGACACTCAATGAGGCAGGTCGGTGGGAGACTAGGGGGGAAACAAGGAGATGCTACTTCACTGAGCGGATGGTGGAGCCCTGGAATGCACTGCCCGTGGAGCTGGTGGCTTTTACAACTGTGGAGGGATTCAAGAAAGGCTGGGATAGGTATAGGAGGAAGGTGCATCTGAGAGCTCGCCGGGGTTGAACCTTGTAGGGAGGGTGGGGGCTATACACGGTGCCCTGGGCAAGCACTGATTCCCGAGCAGATTCAATAGAGCATAGGGCCTAATCTGTGGCTTTTTAGTATGTTAATATGTCTCACCTACCTCGTTTGTCTGTTTTCTTTTGCCCTGTTTTGTCTCTTTTGGGCTTTTCATTAGCTCCCTGTTAGTACCACTGCTCTGTCTCTGAGCCAGTGCTTCCTGGTTGTGTCATCGTCCCCTGGTGCTTGGATTAAAGCTATACTACACATTTTATTCTATGTAAGTGTCGCTGTTTAATGTTGTGCCTTCAGCATACTCAGTTGTTGTGTTTTGTCCAGTAAATGTCTTTGTCAAGCATCTCCCTGGCTATCTTCTCTCTTTTTCTCTCTCTGATTTTAGTACCTCTTCCTCCTCCTAATTGTGTCTATTTCTTCCTTTAAAATGGCAGTCAGCTGCTCTTTGTTCAGCCATACCAGTAGTCTAACGGTTTATGTTCCTAACTCATACCTTGTGAAGTATTCAAGTGAAGGTAGACTTACCATGTTTACCAGGGATGCGAGGCCATCTCAGTCAGTCAGTCAGTCACATCAGTCAGTAATGTCGATCAATCCAGTCAGTCAGTCTTATCAGTTTGTCATATTCAGTTTGTCAAATCAGTCATTCAAATCAGTAGTTCCTATCAGTCAGTCATATAAGCAGTCCGACAGCCTCCATCACTATCTCATGCTTTCTGAAGTATTCAAGTGAAGGTGGGCTTGCCCTGTTTACCAGGAATGGGAGTCTGTTCCTCCAGTACTCATCCTCCTCTAAATTCTACTTATTCTTAGTTCTGTAGGTCCTACAGAATGGAATTCAGGCCTCTTTGCACCTCACGGAAGTGGGAATCCTCAACTTCCAGCAAGACGTCTCCTGAACCTGGGCCTTTCATTCAGTTCCATGCCTGGCCCTAACTGCTTAGGGTTACCCCCTTTAGCTCTCATTTATATGCAGTATATTGGCTTCATGGCATCTTCTCCACCTTCTGATACTATGCCTTCCAAACCTGATAAAGATCCTGCAAGGTCTCCATGGACTTCTGCCCCTGCTTCTCCTGCTCATGAGAAGGCGTCTAAATCCAACTATGCTATTAAGGATTGGATTGTTCCCTGCTGACTACAAAGAAGGGGTCTCCAACACTTGGCATCTGCCCACCAACAGGAATTATATGATTTGTTCCTAGCTTCTCAGCCTCAACCCGTTCAGGATCCTGGTCCCAGTCAGCCTGTTCCTCAACATGAATCCTCTACATTGTTGGAAATTCAGAACTTCATGGCTTATTTAGCCACTTCAGTTTCCAGTTTGCAAACTTGTATGACAGTACTTGAAGCTTGCCTTCCAGCTCAGCCTACTCCTGCCTCCGACTCATTGGTTCCTCCTGCCATGACATTTACTACCACTGCTATGGATATTCTTGCTCTTCTGACCACTTCATCTAATATCACCGCTCTCTCTGGCTTGGAGCCATCACTAATCCAAGCTTCAGGTATGTCATCTCCTTCAACTTTTCCAGTTATCTCTCCAGTCCACCTTATTCCAGATCACCTTCACAGGGACATTATTAATGGCAAGAATGTTAACCTAATATCTCTCTAAATCTCTTCTCACAGGACTATGGACAACAGAAATGTCTCCTGTGGCAATGTTTCCATAATTCTGAACTCTAAAGAGCCTAGACTCTTGAGGAAGTTGATTTTGTCTGAAATAATCCTGGCTTTCAGCCTCTATCACAACATGATCTGTTCTTCATTTCCTTCAAGACATGAGGAATTGGACTCCTACCTATATCTCTTGATCAACTTATGTACTCAATATGGAGGAACTCCTTTCTACGATTATCATTGATCCTTTTCTGCTAAAACTGCTGAGGCATTGGCTCCACACTACAATTAAAAATTTAACTGGGCTTGTCTCAACAATTAGCTCTTCTGTCGCCACTTTGCTGGACAGCATGCTTACTCCTGCTCCCTATGTGGCTCCTTTAACTATTTTTCTACCCTTTGACCTCTCACAGTTTCTGTCTCCACTCCCTCTACCTATCCTAGCAGACTCAATTAACCATCAAGCTCGATTTCTTCTTCTCTTCCATGCATATCTCATACCATCTCCATTTCACCTGGACCTTTGTGGCCACCCTATTAAGTATGTTGAGGGCAAATCCATTTGCAACAATTTCAATGATTAAGGCTTCCCAGTAGCTGACTGCACATTCCTTCATGTCTGTAGTTTTTGTGGTGATCCCCATGCTCACTATATTAGCCTGAAAGCTCCCAAGCCTCCTCAGTGACAACCATTTCTGCCATCTACTCCAGTCAACATTCAGGCATTAGTCATGCTGCTAGCTTCACATCCTTCCAGTCTACTCATGCAGCATATTCTTTTTGGCTTCTCACATGGCTTCCATACTGACATTTCAGTGCTCCCCTCAAACACCTTCCAATGTCATAATTTGTGGTCCACTACCAAGGAACCTGCCATCGTCTGTCAGCTGCTACAGAAGAAAATACAAAAGGGATTTCTCCTAGGTCCTTTTCAGCACCCACCATTTCCTACCTATTAAATTAATCCCATGGGTATCACTACTAGAAAATTCCCTGACAAGTAGTGTCTCATCATCAACCTGTCTGCTCCTCGGTCCTCCTCCACTCCTAGTATCAGTTCGTTGTTCTAATCTGATTAATATTCTCTATCCTATGCTTGACTTGATGATGCCATAACTCAGCACTCTGGTGCTGACTCCTGGCTTTCAAAAGCTGATATTACAGATGCCTTTAAGCTATTGCCCATTCATCCATCTCTCCGGCATCTATATGGTATGTCTTGGGAAGACCACTATTACTTTGCAGTATATCTCACATTCTGCTGCAAAAGCAGTCCTAAGATTTTTAACATGTTTGCTGAAGTGTTTTGTTGGGCATTACTTAATATCTGTTGCCGCCCTGCAGTCATTAATCTGTTAGTTGACTTTCTCTTGATTGATCCACCAGTTTATCCTTCAGCAGCTATAACTGCTGCCTTTGTCTGGCTGTTCCAAGAACTATTGGTCTCTCTGTCTGAGGAGAAAACTTTAGGTCCAGTGACATCCCTTGAATTCCTTGATATAACATTGGATTCCAACCAAATGGAAGCCTGTTTAGCTCATTATAAACTGCATAGAATTCAAGCCTTAGTGGAATCCTTTTCAAACCAATCATCTTGCACAAAATGTGAAATTCTTTCCCTCTTGGGATATCTCAATTTTGTGATGTGGATAATTCCTCAAGGTTGATCATTTCATACTTCCTGACACTAGCTTCATCAGTTTCTCAATTACATCACCATACCCAAATCACAACTGCTGCGAAATTGGATCTACCTATGTGGTCACACTTTTTAGCTTCCTGGAACAGCTGTTTTGTGTTCTATAAAGAACTATCTCCAGACTTGCACCCTTGAATCTACACCAATGCATCCTCTACCCATTGTTATTCTGTTATATTTGGACAATCTTGGATCACTACTCCCTGGCCTCCGGATATTATCACGCTTCATGATTCTTCATCCACATCTCCTCTTTTTGAGATTTAACCTATAGTTGCAGCTGCCTTCCTCTGGGGTCATCGCTGATTCCTTCAGACAATAGCCATCTTTTCTGATAACCAACCAACAGTGGATATCATCAACAAAGGAAAGTCTTCTTTCTATTCCATCATGCTGTTCATGTGCAGGCTGACTTGGTTATCTCTTTATCACAGTTTTACAATGCAGTGTTTTCATATGCCATGTTATGCAAATGAAGCAGCTGGTGTTTTATCTCATTTCCAGTTTCAGACCTTTCATCTCCTCCATCCTTCAGCCAACTCAGTCATGACTCCTCCTCCCCCCTCATTCTGTGGCCTCATAATAATTTAAAATGTTATCGTCATCAAGCCAACACCATCATGTGAACCACCCTAGCTCCAGCTATCTGAGCTACTTTTCCTACAGCATGGAAAAAGTATTCATCATTCTTCTTTTTTGCAGTCCTCCCAGAATATTTCTGTTCAAGTAGAGCATGTTCTAGTATTTCTAACATTCTGTCACCAAGCCTTGAAACTGTCATGCGGAACTGTTAAACAATACCTTTCGGTATTCATTTTTTTCCCCTCTCAGTCCAATCCTCCTCACCTTCACTGCTTTCTAATCATTTGGTTAAGATTCTTCTCCTGGGCATTTAAAGAGCTTCAATCCCTAAAACTCATTGTTTTCTCCTTATAGATGACTCCATTAAGAGAAACATGTTGTATTTATTGAACTTGGATCCATTTGATTCTACTCAAATATCATGGTTTCTTCTGCTATCTATTTAACATTCTATGGATTCCTGAGTCCTGGAGAATTCACTGTTTCATCATCCTTCTCTACCAACATTCTTAAGATTGCCAATCTACAGAAAAAGGCCAATCATTTTATCCTTGTGCACTGTGGGCATGCCAAGCACATGGAGCAAGTGGAGCATATTGCATCATGCCTGGCAATAGATAGGTGGTCAGTTACAGACAAGTATTGGAGCAAGCAGGGCAGACAGTGCTGGTGTTCCTTGCATGGTGATAAAGAGGTGGATGGGCACAGGAAGGAATTGGAACAAGCAGGACAGTCAGTTCTGGTGTTTGTTGTATGGCGTTCAAGAAAGATTAGTGAAAAGAAACAGCATGGTTTGGTAATTCTTTCAAATATGTGAGGAAACTGTAGCTGAAGTGGAATGTGTTCTGTGCAAGAACAACATTTCAAGAGGTAGCCAGATCTCTAAGTATTCAACTGTGGCCATGATGAACCAGGTTCAGGTTAAGCACGCTGAAGTTTTCAAGGAGGTCAAACAGCATCTCAACAGCTAATCTCGACTAGAAAATGATGCCACACTTAGAAAGACAAAGCAGTAGACTCTCAAGGACTGTCTGCCAGGAGAAGGCTATATGCAACCCCCACATCACTTTTGGCAAATTGGCACCCCATTAAAAGAACTAGTACCCACATATGGCATACCATTTACTTTTAGCAAAAATACTTAAATTGGTACCACCCCTAGCTTTAGAGTGTATACAAGGCTCATTATCTAAAGGAAGGGGGTGGGGTACAATTACCAAAATAAATCTTTGCATTTACAACCAGGTCCAGGGGAGAGGATACTAGGCATATGCTAGACCTAACTGGTGAGGGGGCCCCAAGAACTCCTCACAGAAAGAAATAATCAGAATGTCCAATGCAGCAGCTGTGATTGTGCAATATGGCTTTATTCACAGATGTTTCTAAAGCACAAGTGGACCCCTCAATGGTTGGTCATGGAAAAACAAGTACTCTCTTTTTCCAGAAACTCTTTGCTTGACAGTACAGTTTTCCACAGAAATTTCTCTATCCATTTTTCTCAAAGTGCTTATGACCTGAATCACTTACTTGAGCTACTTTCAAACACATTTCTGTATCCAAGATTGGATGCTCATGGCCTGAACCACATTCATGAGCCATTTCCAAACACATTTCATAGTATAAACTTGTGACCTGAGCCACATATTTAAGTTTCATCCTGGACATTGGCCTCTACCCAGGTGACCTTGGCGCCCATCAATGAACCAGTTAGCCTTGCCTTGTATACTCCAGATGGCATTCCTCCCACCCTTTGCACCGACTGAAAGTCTCTGCCATTACTTCAGGGTTACACCAAAAGAAGCCTTGAATCCCCACAGAACTGCTAAAGACTCCGAACTCTTAACTTTAAATTCGACACCGAAGTGTGTGAAGGGTCCTGACAAGTGTGATCTAGCCTTATCATGTGCACACACACCTCAGACAACTCCCTAATGAGAACATTTCTGCATCTGTATTCACATATCTGTTGCTCCTTCCTTAAGGCATGGAGAACAAACCAGAAAACACCCTTATTCTTCATGGTAGCTTTGTCAGAATTTCTCATACAATGTCCTTCTCAAAGGCAGCTGCAAACACTCTAGGAGCTTCAGGGTATCGCCCCTTGGATCCACTGAACTGGCAATCCCTCTAACTTCCCCTGGAGTGAAATTAAGGATTCCTGCTACAAAAGGTCTCCACGACTTCACTGACAAGTGTAGATTTAATTCAAACTAGGGTGAGAAACACAGGGCTCCCTGTGACAGAGCCCCAACTAGCAGATCTCCTGCCACTCTGACTATCCAACTCAGACTGACTGAACATTCTAAACTTCCCCTGAGCAGCTGACTCAAAAGTGGTTATGCTGCTGCCAGAGTTCTAAATGACATAATCATCCTCACTCAGGCTAGCAGGTAAACAATGATGTCATTATGTAGAAAGCACCTAATGAGCTCCCTACCAGCTGCCTTTTCTACCTGCCTAAGATTAGTATGGTACGCCACCCTTACTGCGATACCAGCACAGCGAAATACACACTTGTTGGCAAAATCGACACTTTGCTGACAGGTTGCTGTATTGGTGTGCCCGATACAGGGGCATGCTGTCTACCAGTCCTGCACCCCCACCCCAAATCAACTCCGATTGGAGTTGAGAATCCTAATGATGGGGGCATTGGCAGAGCCCCCCACATGGGGAGTTTGAGGGCAAAGCCCCCCCTATCAAAAAACATGATTGGGAGACGCACAGGAATCATGTACACCGCAACTTGCGGTCAACATGATTTCTGTTGGCGAAATGCCAGTTGACATAAAGAATGTCAAACTGGCATGGTAGAGCCAATTAGTACTAATAGGATTCTAGTAACCCAGGGGACTGGGTGGTTACATATGGACATGTGACACTCCTAAAGCATCAAAAATAAATTATGCCATCACTGAAATTCTAGCCCTGGACATTCAGCTGTTCTCAGTAGTGCAGTATACAGGTTTCATAATATTAATCAAAGTGCTGGAGCCACGGTATAAACTGCCATCATGCAAGTATCTCTCTCAAACTGTTATACCAGATATATATGAAAAGGTACACCAGCAGATTGTGTTTCTCTTAAAAAATGCAATGTCTCTTATTTATTTAGTTTTTGTTGACTGGGAAAGGAGGACTAGACAATTCTGTTTATTTTCAGCCTCATCTTGGGGCAGGGGATACAGATGGATGCCAACTGACATTGAACCAGATTAAGCTGTTGGTGGTATTTCTAACTGGAGCACTGCCCACCAGTGTAAACAAACAAACAAAAAAAAGTGTAAAAATGAGGAACAAATAGGTCAAAACCTAATCAAAAGTACAAATTTCACCAATACAGAAACTAAAACTTGTCAAGTAAAACTACTCTACTTTTGTTCACTTTTCCATCTTTCCACTATTTTATAAACTGGGACCCACTGTCAAGTGAAAAGTGGGTCATGGCACCACCTTTTCCCCATTTGCCCTATCTAGTGCTGTCCCTGCCTACGATGGATAACAGAAGACCAGGAGTGTCAATGTGCTTTACTGTAAATCAGTGTGCTAGCTAATAACCAGTGCCATCACTGGTATTATACTGAGCACATTTCACACTGTGGTATCTATAAGATAAATTTTATTTTTATTTATTTATTGAAATCTTGGATTAAATACCTTTGAGCAGAGCTCTTTTCATAGGTTACACGTCAGAAGATTACAGAGTCAGGGAACAGTTACAATTAGTACAAGCATTGCAAGTGTAACCAGGCATAACACTGACTTAGGATATTACCAAACAGGTAAATACAGATTAGGTGGGAGGACAAGCACCATATAGAGGGATTGTACAGATGAGACATGTGAGTGACAATAAAACACGTAATAAAACAACATTATTAGGTAGGCATATGACACAGTAAGCCAGCATCATTTGCTACAAATAATCTTCAAGCCTGGAGTTTATTGCCAAGTAGTTGGTAGCCTACAGAGATATGATGATAGTTGATTAAGATATAGTCAGAAGCAAGTAAGAGAAGGAGGGAGGGAGAGAAAAAGAGACAGAGAGAGAGAGAGAGAGAGGGAGTGGGAGGGAAGGCAAGCAGACAGAGGTGGTGGCAAAGGAAGAACATGGAAGAATGCAGTGAGGTGAAAACAGGAAGGGTTAGGCAGGTAAGGAGATAAGTGTCAGAGGGAGAGGTGGTGGAGGGGAAGGGAGTCGGGGCAGATAGTGAGAGAATAGGGAAAAGAGCAGAGTGGGAGGGAAGAAGGCTGTAAGGATAAGGCAGTGACTGTATAAAGCATGCCATACGTGCTAAGAGGAGATGGAGGGGCAGAAGAGATTGCGAGAAGTGCTATTACTATGATGGGATGACAATCATGGATACTAAGAGCAGGCAGCCAGTCCAAAAGGAACTGAGTAAGAGAATCTAGTGATAGCAGTTGCAGGAAGCCAAGGAGACTAAGTGATCATACTATGCTTATATATCCCATTGATATCACCACCATAAGGAACAGTTTTGTCCCTGGAACCTACCTGCCACAACCCAATGAGGGGTATATCTCTTTAACCTCTCAACCCTCCACACTCCATCCCAAGCAGTGAGATTAGTTATGTCTATGGGCCCTGCCTCACCTACAATGACCCCCCAAGGAGGCGTCTATCTCTATAATCTCTCCACCCACTCCCCACCCCAGCAGGACTAGCTGTGCCCCCAGGCCTTGCCTGATCTATATTAACAACTAAGAGAGGTCTATCTCTGTAAATCAGACACTCCTCATCCCTCGTCCCTCACCTTAACCCTGCATAATTACTTCAAACTGTACCTGCTCCTAGTCATTACTTGTTTGCTTTTCATGATAGTAGGTACCTATCATTGTTAAGGTTACTGCTGTCTGGCACTCCCCTCTTGTAACCGGTTCTAATTCTCCTGTTTACAGCAAACAAATGACTGTTCACATCTGTAAATGTACTTCTGAAGCTACAAGCACTTGCACTGTAACACATATGTACAGTATGTACTGCTGTTATGTACTTACTTTTGTGCTTGAAATGTTCTCATTATACTCTATTGTTGGAAATTGTATATTTTATTCTCTGTACTCTCTTACCCTGTCCCCTCAGGATGCACCGGGAGATGAGCAACTTGACTGTTCAGTGTACCTTCCTAGTGAAATTTTTCGATAAATAAATAAATAAACCTCTCCATCCCACCTCACCCCCCCAAGTAGCTGTGTCCCTGGGCCCCGGCTCATACTGACACCCCCCCGCCCCAGGAGAGGTCCATCTCTGTAATGTGTCAAAAACACCATCAGCAGGACTAGCCAAGTCCACAGGCCATATCTGATCTAATCCACAATAAACCACAAAAGGAGTGCATCTCTGTAACCCCCCCCCCCAGCAGTGGCTAGTTTTGCCCTTTGGCCATGTCTGACCCTCAACAGTGCCTCAACAAGGGGGTCAAGTTTCTCTGTAGCCTGGTACCCTAACCACTGTGTACCTGGGCTCTGCCTGGCCCACAATGTTCCCCCAGGTAGAAGGGTCTACCTCTTTAATCCCCTTCCCCAGCCCCCAGCAATGACTAGCTGAGCCCCTGGCCCTATCTGTCCATCAATGACTCCCAAGGAAGAGGTCCATCTCTGCAACCCTTAACCCTAGCAAGGAGAAGCTGGGTCCCTGGGCCATGCCTAAGCCTTTAGACATCAGCCCCAAACAGAGGCTAACTGTGTTGGCCTTGTCTGACCCTCAGTGACATCTCAGGGAGGGGTCTATTTCTGCAACACCCCTTCCTTCTCCAACAGTGATTATCTGTGCAACAGTTCCAGGGCTCTGCCACCCATATCTCTCAATTTTTATGAATTTCACACAACGCTATGATTTTTACACTCAAATTTACCACTGCTCCACCAAGTCTTACTTATGTTCCTCATAATGTTTAGACAAACAGACTATTAAAACATTGAACTAGATAGAAACAGTACTTAAAACTACACATATGGGACACACTATTCTTATTTTTTTAAATAAGAAAATGCCACACATTCTGGCCATTTTCTCTGAATTATGAGGATCTGTGCTATGCATTTTAAAACTAAGAAGTATGCTGCCAGTCACACACTGCCCCCTTTCCCCTCCTGCAGGGATTATTGTGTGACAATCCCAAAGCTCTGTCAACCCCCCTTCCTCCACATTTCCCCCTTCCAGGCCTTATCAGCTTGCCCCACAATACCCCATCCCTGACTCCGAGTTCACCCTCTTCCCCTCCCTGCTGTACTCTGTATTATTCACTGCTGACACATGGACACAGGACTATACAACTCAATCATTTTTAGGCCTAAAAGCACATGTGATAATGATTTTAATAGAAAGTCTGACATTTTGCACTGTGAGGGGTTTCAGGGCAAACACACAGAGGAGCTGCTATCTATGAGCCCTGTTTAAAATGCTACAGAACTGGGACATAAAAAGAGACAGAATTCATCGTCTTATTCATGACAACGGTGCTAACATAAACAGCTTTACTTACTGTGGTATTTACAGCTTTGGATATTTTGCTCACACACTTCAGTTGTGCCTTCACGATGCCTTACTTAGCCATCACTCTGTGTCTGATCTTATGACAAATAGCAGGAAACTTGTGTGTCATTTTAAACATTCTGCATCTGCGTGTCCAAGCTGCACAATATTCAGCAAGAACTGCGACTGCCAAATGCACAGTGAATTCACAATATTGCTACTAGTTAGAACTCTAGCTTTTGTGTTGAAACATTTACATAGAAACATAGAAACATAGACTTTGACGGCAGATAAGGACCGCTAGGCCCATCTAGTCTGCCCATTTCCCTACCTACAGGATAGGCCGCAGATCCTAGTTAACCAACAGCCTTTATCTTCCTGCCCCCCACAAGAATTGCCTTATGTCTGTCCCATGCATTCTTGAATTCTCCCACAGTTTTAGACCCCACAACTTCCTCAGAAAGGCTGTTCCATGCATCCACTACCCTCTCTGTGCATTTGCAACTGAGCAAAAAAGAGTTCTCCGTGTCTATTGTGTTGGGGAATAAACTGTTACATCCCTAACACCTAGCAGTGGCATCTAGTAGAGATTGTTGTAAAGTAAAGTACAATTTTATTTATAAGAGGCGCCCTTCCAAAGGTCAGGGTGCCTTTACAATATACATTACAATAATATCACAGCATTATATATAAAAACAGATAAAACATTAACAATCACTCAGTGAGTCCCTTCAAATGCCTGGTTAAACAGGTGTGTTTTCAAGGATTTTTTAAATCCTTCCATGGTCAGGCTTTCTCGCATCTGGCAAGGTAGAGAATTCCACAGGATAGGTGCCATAAAGGCAAAAGATCTTCCTCCAGATGTTTTCAGGGACTCTCTAGCAATCCCTCATCAGAGGATCGGAGTGAGCAGGGGGAGGGGTGACAGTAAGAGTACAGGAGTTCTTTCAGGTAGTGAGGTCCCTATTTGTGTAGGGCCTTACAGATCAGCAATGCGACCTTGAAGGTGATCCACCACTGTATTGGTAGACAGTGCAGTTCACACAGCACAGGTGTTATATCACTGGATCTAGGGGTTCCAGTCAACAACCTAGCCGTCGTGTTGTGCACTAGCTGCAATCGGTGGATATCCACCCCCAGTAGCCCTAGGTAGAGGGTGTTGCAGTAATCAAAACGACTGGTGACAAAGGCATGGACCAAGGTAGGAAGATCTTCGGGTGGGACCAGATGTTTCCCCTGGGCTATATTCCTTAGATGATAAAAGGATGTTGTTAACATCTGTATCCTACCTGAGCAGCTAACCAAAGAAATGAGTGCAGATGCTGTGTGCATTTCAGTTTCACTACCTTTAGTGAGGGCCCTGAAAATGTGCCTTAGCACAGAAGTGAGTGACAAGGAGATTAAGTGCATGAAGGCTGAAATTTTGACGGCAATATCAATCAGATTTAATAATGTTGAAGTGAGCAGAGGTATGCTGTCTCCTGTGTGATGGACCCTCATTTTAAATTACACTCATTACTTCAGATACAAACCATTGTGCTACCAAGGCTGCCACCCAAAATAATAGTGAGCAGAACATGTTAAATAAAGTCAGCGGTGACAATCCACTAAAAGTAGAAGATGCCAAGCCTGGCATAATATTAGATCCACCGATTAATAAGTCTAGAGTGGACGCAGGAACACTATGGAGCTGCTGGGACAAAATGCAGTAGTTGAGGAATCAGTCTTCTGTATCATCCACAATCATGGATACTGAACTGTCCTTATATCTGTTAGAGCCATGCATTCCATGATCTAGTGACCCAGTTGAATGGTTGAAACAGAACTGTGTTCATCTCCTGAATTTAGCTACCACTGCGAGTGCATTTCTTTCAGTACCACCAAGCAGTGTCCCCTCCAAAAGACTCTTTAGCACTGCTGGGGACATAGAAACATAGAAGATGATGGCAGAAAAAGACCAATGGTCCATCCAGTCTGCCCATGGGTATCTATAGAACCCTGTGACCTGGCATCATCTGGGGTCTTACCCTTCCCCAACAGTGATCCTATTCCTTCCCCATCCATGTCCCGGTCAGTGACGACTTTCTCCTCCATTCTATCCCAAGCACATTTGAAACCACCCACAGTTCCAGTTGCCACCACCTTGCCTGGCAGGCAGTTCCATGGTTTCAACACTCTTTCTGTAAAGTAATGCTTTTCTCATCCCTCCTGAACCTTCCCCCATCAGTTCTAGTCATGTCCCCTTGTTGTTGAGCTGGTGCTCCTTATAAACAGTTCCCTGAAGCCCACCTTGTTTATTCCTTTTAGGAACTTGAATGTCTCTATCAAATTCATCCCTCTCCCTTCTAGTCTCCAACAAACACATACACTGCACCTTAAGTCATTCCTTGTAGGACTGCTCCTGCTGACCCTGAATCATATTCATTACCCTGTGCTGTACTGCCTCCAGCCTATTCTTGTCCTTTCTCAGGTGAGGGCTCCAAAACTATAAACAGTACTCCAGATGTGGTCTCACCAGGGATCTTTAGAGGGGGAGTTATCACCTCCTTTCTTCTACCATCAATAGCCCTCCCTGTACATCCCAGCATCTTGTTAGCCTTACTGCAAGCCCTGTCAAATTGGCTAGCCTGCTTAAGTGTGTGGTTTATAATGACTCCAAGGTTACGTTCCTCTACCATTGTACTGAGTTGTACCCCACCCATCCATTATTCTGTCCTGGGGGTCTTTTTCCGTAGATGCATTGCCTTGCACCTTTTGGCATTGAAATTCAACTGCCAGACCTTCAACCATCTCTCTAGCCTCTGCAGATCCTCTTGTAGCTCTCTAATTGCTTCAGTGCTATCCACTCTTCTGCAGAGCTTTGTGTCATCTGCAAAGAGACCTAGTCTACTCCAGATCCCTTCTCCAGTGTCACTGATGAACATGTTGAAAAGGACCGGACACAAAACTGCCCCCTGTGGTACCCCACTTGTGACCTCCCTCTCTTCTGATTCTATATCATTTACCACTATCCACTGTTGTTTCTTTTTGCCAATTCTCCACTCATCTGAATATACCCATAGTTACCCCAAGGTCCCACAGCTTCTTCAGCAGTCATGTTTGAGGCACAGAGTTGAAAGCCTTGCTGAAGCCAAAATATAGCAAATCCATTTCATAACCTTTATCCAATTCCTTTGTAACCCAATCAAAAAAGACTATTAAGTTTGTCTGACATGACCACCCTGACACGAAACTATGCTGTTTACTATCCTGAAGACAATTACATAGATACATAGACAGTGTCGGCAGATAAGGGCCTATGGCCCACCCAGTCTGCCCATTTGAGCTTGTAAGTTCAGTTTGTTTTCCTAGAAGTCTGTTGCCCCTTACCCCTGACCTTCAGAATTCCTTTATGTCTATCCCATGCATTCTTAAGTCCCATGATTGTTTCAGCCCCCACCACTTCCTCTGGCAGGGTGTTCCACTTGTCCACCACCCGTTCTGTGAAGAAATTCTTCCTCATGTTTCCTCTGAATCGTCCTCCCTCCAACTTCATCCCATGCCCTCTAGCCCTGGTACATCTTTTTCACTTAAAAATAGTGTATTCCTGCACCCTGTTCCTTCCTGTGAGATACTTGTATGTCTCTATCATATCCCCTCTCTCCCTCCTCTCCTCCAGGGAGTACACGTTCAGTTCCTTCAACCTGTCTTCATAGGACTTGTGATGCAATCCATGCACCATCTTTGTTGCCCTCCTCTGAACCTTCTCTACCCTGTCTATGTCCTTACGTAGGTATGGTCTCCAGAACTGTACACTGTATTCAGGTGGGGCCTCACTAGTGTCTTGTATAGCGGAATTATGACCTCCCTTTTCCTGCTGGTGATGCCCCTGCCTATACATGCCAGCATCCTATTTACTTTATCTGCTGCCTTGTCACACTGTTTCCCTACGTTGAGGTCATCAGAGATGATAACCCCAAGATCCCTTTCCTGTTTGGTGCATGCTATATTCTCACCCCCCAACTGATATATTGTGCCAGGGTTTTTGTGCCCCATATGCATTATCTTGCACTTCTTTGCATTGAATTTCAACTGCCAAACCCCTGACCATTCTTCAAGTTTCTGCAGGTCCCTTCTCATTCTGTCTACACCCTCTGGTGTGTCTACTCTGTTACAGAGCTTTGTGTCATCAGTGAACAGTGAAATTCTGCCTTCTAGGTCCTGCATAATGTCACTGATGAAGATGTTGAATAGGACCGGTCCCAGCACTGATCCCTGTGGTACCCCACTGGTCACTCTTCCCTCTGTGGAGAGACAGCCATTTACCACCACCCTCTGTGTCCTGCCACCCAGCCAGTTACCTACCCACCACACTACTGTCCTGCCCACACCCATATTCCCCAGTTTGTGTAGTAGTCTTCTATGTGGCACAGTGTCAAAGGCCTTGCTGAAGTCCAGATAGACCATGTCCACTGCCCTCCCCTGATCCACCTCCGTAGTCATCCAGTCAAAAAATTCAACAAGGTTAATCTGACATGACCTCCCCCTGGTGAAACCATGCTGCCTTGGGTCCTGTAGTCCATTGACAACCAGATGTTCCACCAATCTCTCCTTCAGTAGTGCTTCCATGATCTTCCCCACTACAGAGGTGATTACCCTCCAGCCAGTCCAAAAGGCCTACTTTGATTAGTAACTCCATCAGCTTTCTAACAACAGAGGTGAGACTGATGGGTCTGTAGTTGCCTGCTTACTCCCTGTCCCCCCCTTATGAAATGGAACCACATCCACCACCCTCCAATCACTTGGGACAACCCCTGTTTGAAGTGAGCTATTGAAAAGGCATGCCAGAGGGTCAGCCGATTCATTTTCCAGCTCCTTGAGTACCCTCAGATGGATCCCATCCAGGCCTTGGACCTTGTCTGTCTTGAGGGCTGCTCCCTTTCCTACTCATTGGCATCCCCATCTCCTTGATCTTTTTGCAAATGATTTAATACCACCGTCAGGTAGGGGACTGCTAGCTTCCCTGGTGAAGATGGATCAAAAGTAGTCATTTAGGACTGTAGCCTTTTGCTTGTCATCCTCTATCACATGGACCCCATCCCTCAGTCAAACTATTCCGCCATCCCTCCTTTTTTCACCTATATAGTGGAAAAAATAGTTTTCTCTGTGCTTGACCCCCTTGGCTTCTTGCAGCTCTGTGTCTGCCTTTGAATCCCTTATCACCTTCTTTGCCTCCCTGATCTTCTGGAGGTATTCTTTACTTTCTGCATCCCCTGCTTCTTTTTGCATTTGTGGAAGGTCATCCTTTTGGCCCTTACTACTTCCCCCGCCCTCACTGAAAATCAGTGTGGTTTCTTGAATTTATTTCTGTGGGCTACTTTCCTCAGGCAAAGCTGTGAACTTTCAAGAATATCTTCTTTAATTATCCTCCATCTCTCCTCAACCCCCACCCACTTGTTCTCCCCCTTAAATTTATTTTGAACCATCTCTCTGAGTTTGTTGAAGTCCACCCCACTAAAATCCAAGACCACTGTACTAGACTGCAATTTTCAGACTCGAGGGCAACTTCAAACCAACCCAAATTGTGGTCACTGTTTGCAAGTGATTCCTCAACTACTAGTGGCTTAATTGAATCTGTGTTAGTGAGCACCACATCTAGAACAATGTCCTGTCTTGTGAGTTCCCTTACAGGTTGCACTTGTAGGCAAGCTTTTCTTTATCTTATTTCTATTTTTGCTCCCCCAGACTGCCCCCATCTTACTGACTCCCCCAGCTCCTGTCACCCGGAATTACAGGGGCTTACCTTACACCCAGTCCGGGAGCAGTGCCTGCGAGGAGTCGGTTCTCATCCTGCCGTCGGTTTTTTCGTCCACAGGTTTTTCTCCCGGGGGCCCCAGGAGAAGGACGCATGCACATGGAGGCGAACATGTGCCTTACAGCCCCAGTAACAACCCCCTTCCGCCCACCCCATTGGCCTAACGCCAGCTCCCCCAGCCTGCGCAGCCTCCTGGCCTCCACCAGAGGGCAACCATTGAGCGAGGGATGCCACTCACTCTCCCCCGGAGAAGAGAGCTGCCCACCGGCTGCTCTATTAAGCTCCACCCTCCTTCCATGCTGACCTCTGATGACCCAGGCTTGCTCCTGAACCCAGGTTGCCGGTGTGCTGTGAGGTGAGACATCCAGCGCCTCAGCCCTCTGTGCCACCGGGCCGGCCTATACTAGTAGGCAATCATGAAAGACGTCAAGCAAAGCCTGACTTCTTTTGCTTCTGGCCACCAGAATGTCCCAGTCTAAGTCAGGTAAGTTAAAGTCCCCCACTATCACAACATCTCCCTTTGCTGTTCCCCATCTAATTTCTTCACTAAGCTCTTTGTCACCTACCTCTCCTTAACCTGGAGGTCTATAGCATACACCCAGGCATAGCCTTTTCCTATATGCCACTGCAAGCTGAAGCCGCAGAGACTTAGTCTCCCCTGAGTTGCACCAATATTCCCATCCTCCAATACCTCAATACCCTCTCTGACATATATGGCTACACTGCCTCCCCTTCCTACTCCCCTGTCCCTTCTCAGTAGTATGTATCCAGGCACATTTGGGTCCAAGTCATTCATACCTGTAATCCAAGTTCTATGATGGCAATGATATCTATTTTGGATTCTGTCATCATCGCCTGCAGTTTACCATTTTTATTGCCTAGACTCCTGGCATTAATACAGACCTCTTTCCAGCTATCTAAGAAGCCTTTCTTGTTCTTCAACCAAACTTCTCTCTTATTCTTTCCTAGGTGTATTTTTGCAACATCCTTAGTATGCATACCTACTGTTAGTCTATCAGTCTGAGCCTCAGTGCAGTTAATCCCCAGGCAAGGGGGATGACTAGCTAGAATTCCTCTCCCTGTGTCAGTTTGTATGGATCCCTTTAGTGATAGTTTCCACTGCAGTTAGTTAAAATGTATGAGAAGCACATCAAACTTTAACCCCAGTACATTGGTCTAATCCCTCAACAAATGCAGTCCATCTTGCCTAAAAAACCTCCTATCCCAAAAGTCCCCTCAGTCCCCTAAACAATTGCCCCACTTCTGACACTATTCTTTAATCCATATATTAAACTCCTCAATCTCCTGTCTTCTTATTCAGCCTTCCCTCCCCCCTTTCCCCCAAAGAGGGAGAACTTCAGAAAAGGTGAGGGAGGCCCAGCACACAGCCAATCTGACCCCCAGCCTCTGGAAACTCCACTTCACATCCTCCACTGACTGGTTGTCTAGATAATTGGTGGCAAGGTGCACCAGCACACTCACCCCCAACTGCTCCCTCTCCACCATCCTCCCTGTGAGGCTGAAATCACTTTTGGCTGAGGCACCTGGAAGGCACTTAACCATGCCCTGCCTACATGACCCATTTCCTCACCATCTTTTCTACTCCCTGGATCACAGAATCTCCAAAAACCAGAAATTTCCTGACTTTTTGATACTTTGGACCCACTGAGTTATCCTGCCTTACCCCACTGATCCACTACGAGTCTTCCCAGGGCAGTTGGGTTCCTGGTCCCCTCCAAGGGGAGCAAAGCAGTTTGAACAAGTATGGGTTTGGCTAGGGCAGCCTCTTTTTGGCTGGCCTTGTTGACCAGAGCCCTATCCCTCCCCACCACTCTCCATCCCCCCATGCCAATGGGCCTCTGTGAAAGTAGGAGTGGGGGGCATGAGCTCCAGCTGAGTTGGAGCCACAGCTTGAATATCTGCTCCCTTGCTGCCTCCAGCTGCATCCTGACCTCTGACATTGACCTACAGATGGGGAAGTTCCCTCTCCTCCAGAGCACCATTCTGAAAATGAGTGCCCCACATCTGCTACAGTTAACAATATCCATAATGTTTAGTTAGCAATGGCTTTGTTCAGTACTACAAGATAATACCACAGAGACTACAATTAATGTCTCTCTTAGCTGGAACTACTCTATATAGAGAGTTGGCTAGGATGCCTTGCAAGAATCAAAGTTGTGTGAAAAAAAAAGTAATCTGATGATTCAGATATTGTCTTACCCAATCAAGATCCTTTCCGAATGAATGCCTTTTGTGTCTGTGCTGTTATACAACATATCTGAATGCTGAAAACAGATGTAGGCTACTACTGTACCAGAGAATGCTGAAAGACTATTTTTTAATGTAATTTAACACTGATAAATCATAAGTATTAATGATGGTTGTATTTATGATCTAGTGCAATTTATAAGTTATAATCTTTTTGCACATTTATCCACAAGCTGCTATTTGTAATAAGATCTAGCAGGACATGTTATGCTATTTTTGCACAGTTAGCCATGATCTGCTATGTGTTATATGCTTAAGCAATAATGCCCGACAGGGTGTGTGTCGTGCTGGGATAACGTCACGCCTCAGGTGGTTGGGCACGAGGCCGCAGGCCAAGTGCGTACAATGACTGAGGCGTGACGTTATCTCAAACGGCACACACCCTGGAGGGCATTACTGCTATTATACAATGGCTCGTTGTTATACAGAATAAAAAAAATAATTTTAAAGATGTTTTTGTGTGGAAAAATATTTTTGTTTTTTAAGAGAAGATGAAACAATCAAGCAGAAAAAAATCAAGCAAACAATCATCTCCAGGTTTACAGTGCGATTGAGACTAGACCCGTGATGTTGTACTGGGATAACATCATGGGTCCAGCCCAAGACTGACCAATCAGAGTCCAGGATTTTTTCTTGCCATTGTTTAATGCTAATTGTGTTATGCTTTTTGTTGCACAGTTAAGTACAATCAGCTGCTTGATACATGCTGCTTGACACAGTATGTGTTTGCTAATTAAGTGTGTCATGCTGTTTTTGCTGTTAGCCACAAGCCGCTATTGACAGAACAAAAGTGCAATAATTAATGACTTTGAAACTGTCAATTTGCACAAGAACTGTATCTACATCATTTGTTTTTATCATATAAAAACACAAAAAAATGCCAGTGCATGAAATAATCTGAATGAGATATCTTTCTGAAAAATAAAAATATATTATAAGACTACAACAATTTGTATTTATTATTTGACAATTACTAAGAGTAACTATTTGGTATCTGGTCGTATAGTAAAAAGTACCATTTGTCCCATCCCTAGTTAAAATTGGTGTTCAAAACCAACAGAGAATACTGATAGAAACCTGAGATGAGCCATATTAAAAGGAGTGCCCCTTCTATTACTACCAATTTAAAAAACCAAAAGTTCTAAAGCAGACTCAAAATTGGGAAACAGGATATAATACAATACTGTAGATAAGGAACAATATTAAATAGAATACAAAAGAATATGGCAAAATGTTCATTGCTAACATGCACTGCTGCTTTAATATATCTGTGACTACAGTGTTTTAATAAGTCCAGAAAATCTGTTTTCTGGCTATTCCATGATTTGACCCTTGAGAGAGCACTACCAAGTTAAAAAAATAAACCTGAATCTAATACAAAGTAGGGTAAGGTAGATGTACCTGGAGTGACTAGGGGGATTCCTCAGTCTGACAGGCCTTGCATCATGAGGGCAAGGGCCTGGTCTTGTTCAGTGTGGGTAAACTGCTTCCAATACGCATGAGACTTAGCAAGCTATAGACTCAGCACTCAGTGTTCTGTGAGTCAGGAACAGTATTGTTACAAACCATTCCAATATGCATCTGGTGTTTAAACTTCAGTACCACAAGGTGAAGCTGGAAGGGAATTTCACGCTGGGTGGAATAATATATTAGGCTGATAGTAGGATGTGTTTCTATGTTTCTAGCTGTGATAGTACGTAGTCCATTAATTTATTGGTAGGGAGGATTAGATACTATGTAAAAAATCACTAACATTTTGTAACCATTCATGGACTGAAACAGTTATAATTTGAGATAATATAACGTTTGCCTTAAGTTGGACTGGTCAAGTACAAACTTGTATCTAATTTAACAATACTTTCTAAATATTTTTTGAAATTGCCATTGTTAAAATGGGTAGCATGTTCTTTGTATTCTCACATAAAAAATGTCCTTCATTGTTGAATAAGTAGCAAGTTGTTGAGCTATTTTATATGTTTTATATAATCAAGTATTAGACAGGGAAAGTTTCATTTAATGAATCATGTTTTGGCAAATACTGGTCTTGCTTTGGGTGTTTTACAATTTCCTGTGGTTCTCTAAATAAAATAATAGTATAAATGGTTAAATGCATAACAGTGCCCCGTTGTTGAAATAAACAAAAACTGAAGTATTAAGCAATCCCAGTTAGATGATACAAACTAGTTTTGGACATGCTTGGTGATGGTAGTACAGTTTGGTAATTTTATTACAAAATTACCTGGCACCTGAACAAAGGATGAAAGATCAACAGGGGTACTGTACATTGATACACCAGACTCATGCTAGGGAGCAGAAAACATGTCCTAGATACTAGAGCACCCAGCTTGAGAGAAAATGTCCTCAACATCTTGTGTGGCATTGGAAGCTCATTCCTGTTGCCATTGAACAACTCTGACCAATTAATATAGCACCAGGAGCCCATCCCTGGCACTGATGAAAATCCAACCCTCTCCTAAGTTTACACAAGCACATAATCCATACGTAGTGCTGTCAGACACCCCAGATCCCCCAAATAAATTTCAATTTTTTAATAGTTACATGAAATATCAATATATATTTTAGAAGCATGGACACATTTAGGAATAAGGTATATACACACTATGTATAATGCATATGTAACCTTCTTGTTCCCAGGGGTTACTAGAATCCCATTAGAATCAGAGGCAGGCAGGGAGAGGCAGCTAGTGAAATGCCAGTTAAATGGATTTCACACTGTCATTCTCTGGTTTCAGTCTCAGCTGAGCTGGAGGATGATGTAATCATGGAACTGTTGCAGCAGCATATGCCACACTCAAGCTAGCTGCAGGGAGTTAGCTTTGGAATGTTCAGTTAGAGTGAGTCAGTCTAAAGTTGGAGTCAGTGGAGGAGGTTGCAGGTAGTGCATCTCCTCTCTTCAGCTCTGTCAGAGAGCTACCTGTAGTGTTTTTGTTTGTTTCTCACCCTAGTGTGAGCCAGTACAGCCTAGTGGTGAAGTGGTGGAAACCAAGCCAAGTGGTTTTCACAGTGCCCCATTCCAGGAGGAACGGGGTGGATGATAGGATTCAGTGGCAATCCCCTGGTTCAGTCTGGACTGTGTTGAAGCTGCCTGAGATTCAGCTGTTCTGTGAGTACCTGTGACTTTTGTTTGGAAAAGCCCTGGGGCACCTGCATTCCTTGTGGTGAATTTCCTCTGTCAAAGGGATCCTGTCACCTAGACTGTTTTCTGTTTAAAAGTGTCTGCTAAAGTTGTGGTCTAGTGAAGAGACAGTGCCAATTACAGAACTTTTAACTTTCTGACACCTCAGAGGTGTGTAATGTAGTATGTTAAGTGTGAAAGACATTTCAAGATAGCATCTACAAGTTTTCTGTGAGGGTGTTATTAACCAGATGAATGGCCAAGTATAAATTTGGAAGCAAAAGGTAGGAGATCCCCATCTCAAGCAACCCGTTTACTTCTCTGGGTTCAGTTTAGGCACCTATATTTTCTTTCAGTGCATTTGGCCAGTGTCTGAAAAAAATAGTTTACCCAGACATGGGTTGGATTCTCTTTGAGCCTGTATGTCCTCTTTGGTGGTCGAGGTGCCACCAGTAATTCCTCATGAAATATGGGAAAGTGTCCTAGTACTGACCGTGTGTGTCTAGTCAAGAGGAAATGTGCCAGTTCTGGCCATGTGTGCCAGTCTTCAATTCAGAACCAGAGAGTTCACTGTGTAATTCAGAACCAGAAAGTTCGCTGTGTAATTCAGAACCAGAGCGTTCACTGTTCAAGTCAGAACCTGAGAGTTCACTGTATGTGTTCAGAATGCCTATGCTAAATGCGAATTTAGGAATGTATGCACCTCAATAATCTGCATTATGAGTAGGAGTAGCCCTGTGGTGGTCCATCTTCGCTTTGTGTATGTGAATAAAAGCCACACTCCAGAATCTCAACCTAGTTTGGACAGTACTGTTATTGCTTCCACTGTGTCTGGATTTACTTGGGTGCCCCTGACCAGAAGTAAAAAACCTAGCATAATTGTGGCAAACATTTTCTGCCAGGGACCTAGGTTGATGGCCATGGTAAATGGTCCCACTGGGTGTGAGCCAGGTAGTTGCCACACTTTGTTTACCTGTCTGTGTATGGCAGACTCAGAAGAAGATGTACTAGTAAACTGAACTGTAGTGACAACCCCCATCCCTCTCTTTGGTGCCAGGTGGTGAGAGGAGCAGCCCTGCTAATTAGACAAGGTGGGGGTCGGTGGGGGTGGGTTACAAAATGGAGGCACCGCTGGTATGTATTTGGATTTGAGAGAAAACTAGAGAAGTTGGCTCAGGTTGTGGCTAGTGTTTGTCTGTCTGGCAGTTGGTAGCCCAAAATCAGAAGCTTTACTCATAAGGGATTTGCCCAGAGTAGTGCAATCCGTATGTGCCGCTGTGTGCCTGCTGTTCATGTGCTGCTGTGATTGTGCCAGAGTTTACCAAGCAGCTGTAAAACCAGATTGTGTGAGTCCATTGTTGTGCATCAAACAGAACGTTTGCCAGCTTTAATTTTCAAGTTGTGTCAGGAAAAAGTATTGTGAACTGTGGGAAACAAAGAGACAATTGTGCCCTGAAAGTTTCAAATGTTTGCTGTGTGAATTGGGGGAGTCACTAGAGAAATAGCCAAGAAAAATGGTTTAAAATGGTGCTCCCACCATGAAGTTACAGTTGAAAGAAAAAAAGTTGTTTTGTAGTTAAAATTTTTCCTGCTCGATGATCGCCATGAAGGAGAAGAGCATGAGAAGAGAGAGAGAGGCTCATTTGCATGGCGTCGAGTGATTAGTGAGACTGCAATCAGTCCCACCCCCAAGCCAGCTTCAGAGTGCTGCCCAGTGTTCGAGGGAGAGAGCGAGTGGTGTGCGAGCTGGATAGACAGGAGGATCATCTCAGTGACTGTGAATGTTCTAAAAGTTAAAACAACAGACTTTTCTGTGCTAAATTGGACTCAATCCGTATTCCAATTGACTGGGGAGAAAGTGTGGTGTTCGAAGGGACAATCGGCAGGATCGCCAGCCAACTTCAACCCAAAGGCCTTCCAGGATCTGCTTTAGGCCGAGATTTCCATTAGATCAAGCCAGCTACTGATTTAGGGAGTACCATTCAGCAAAACTGAGCTCAAACTGTGTTGTGAATTTCAAAAGGCCAACTCGATTTGTGTGTAAACAGTGTGATTGTTTTGCAAAGAAGGACTGTAAAGTAATCAAAATAAGCAAGAATTCTGAGCAATAGACTGTGAGCATGTATTATGGATTCAGCAACGGTATAATTTTTTAAGCAATAGAGAGACTGTGAGTTGTATGAGAGGTTGTAACAAACAGGCAATCCTGTTCAAGGAATACTGTGACTTTAGTGACTTTAAGCAAGTAAAACTGTTTGAAAGCTAATGGTAAAGTCCTAGAAAATCTTATAGATGTGTTGAGGAAGAAAAGCAGTGCAGTTAGTACAATTTGAGTAAAATTTTTCAGTATGCAGTAAATCAGATGCACAGTGGTTTGAGTCAGATACAGATTGTTGATGCAGCAGGAGTGCTGCCGCCACCATTACAGGGTGAGGTAGTAATTTAAACACAGCAGCAGGGAGCCATTTTGTGAGATTGTTCCAAGTAAAGTGAACTCAGTAATAACAATGAACTTTTGTGTGTTTATCTACAGTCATGGCTTTGGGACCATCCCGCTACCCGGATCATGCCCTGGCTATGATAGCTGGAGAGGTTACCAAGCTTAAAGAGAGCAATGTTTCTACAGTGGAAGTTTGCCTCCTCATGTTGCGATTCCTGGATACCCTATGAGAGTATGCATAATGTGCCTCAAGGCTGGAAGGGATGTATTCATGATTCCTCACTGTTCATGGTTTTTAGAGAAGCAAGGTCTGTCCAAGACACCCAAGATTCGTTTGTCTTCCACTTGGACAAAGCTTCAAGATACTGCAAGTAGCAGCACACAGCACCAGGTTGAACCTGTTGAGGGAGGCCCAGCAGAATGTGGCACAAAGGGAGAGGGTGTAGCTGTACTGCCAAAGGAGAGTCCTCATGATGTCTCCATGCCTGTGTCACAGAGGGACAGTGCAGAGGGAGAATCAGTGGATCCATGGAGAGTGGGTCCTAGTCCTAGTCCTAGCCTCATGGGAGAAGATGAGGTTCAAGAAACCCTAGATTGGGAGGTGTCTACCTCGGCACCCAGTGAAGAGTGAACTGTCTTGGGAGTGAGGACGACTGCTCACTCCTGGTCCAGATCCTAAGTGAGGAAGAGGAAGAGGAGGAGGAAGCTATGTACCTTTACATTGAAGGTCCTAGTCCACAGCCTCAGGCTCTTGCCTTGGAGGAACCAGGAGAAGAAATTGGTGACTCCACAGCCCTGCCCTCAGAAGGGGTCAGGGACAAGTTCTACGTTACTTTAAGTATGCAACACTGGCAGAACCAGAACTGGCCACTCCCAAGCCAGGCTGGGGGTCACAGACTAATGAAGAGCAGTAAGGAGGAAAAACTGGTTCGTAGGAAGGCAAATGAGATCTATGGAATGTCCTTTCCTACCTTTCCTCAGAGAGTCTAGGAGGAGATTGAGGAAAAACAGGAGAGCCTGGCTAGTGGAAGATGCAACCAAAAACCTGCATCCAGGTGCAACTTGATATGTCAGAGACAAAGTTGTCAGAGACAAACTCCAGTTTTGGAAGTTGGGTAGGACACTGTTCATTGACACTGTACATTTTGTGGATGATAAAGGAAATGAGACTTTCCATAATGTGAATTGTGAGCACCCAGACGGGGTCACAGTTCTTGCACCTGACCCATTATGGTACTACTGTCAATGTTACCATCGTTCCATGAATGTGCCCATGCCTACCAAGTGGGAAGCAGAGCAGTGGTAGCCAGTGTCTGCCATCCGGCTGTTGCCATACCCGTGCTGTTCCACTAGTCTGGTATTCCAGGATCCAAATGTGCATCCAGATTCATCAGCCTTGCAGTGTGCCTTTCCAGTTCCATCGCCTGGCCTTCCAGATGACATCATTCCGAGATGACATCGACCCAGCTGTTTTCCTGATTTATCGCCTGGAATTTTGGATGACATCAACCCAGCTGTTCCTTTCCTGTTCCAAGGTTCCATCTTCTAGATGACAATAGCCAGAGATGACATCAACCCAGCAGTTTCCAGATGTTCATCCTGTTTTCTGGAAGATTTCCGCCCAGCTGTATCTGAAAAATGCTGTCAGGGAGAGTCTTCGGCTGGAGATCCAGGTTCTGTTCCATTTTCGTTCTTCAAGGGACTAGTAAGTTCAGACTTTGCTTACTTTATTGACATTGGAATACACATCCTACACCTTGCAGATTACAGACTGTTGAACTGTCCACAAAGTATCTTCCCTTTTGGATTACAGTACTTCAAGAACCATGCTTCACTGGGCTCTGGCCCAGGAGAGACTCTTTCATGTACCCTGCCTTCAGGCACTGTTTGTCACTAGCTGGGACATTTAGGGCTTCCATCCATAAAAAGGTGTATTGTACATGATGTTGATGTTTTCTACTGTTTTGTACTTTTCTACTTTTTTTTCTAAAAAATACTTTTTGGGTTTCTCCAATGTTTTGATAGTAAGGGTTACTGTTGTTGTACTGTGTGTTTTGTAGATTTGGGGTGTGTTTTGTCTCTTTTTCTCATTCAGGTGGATCCTGGTGAAGAAAGAAGAGAAGTCAAGAAGAGGACTGGAGGGACTCATCGGACTTCCTCTGTGCTTTAAAGTGTTTTTAAAGTACTGTGTAGTTGTTAACATGTGTTAGCCTTTTTCCTTCCACAGGTGTAGTTGTGGGGGGAGTATGGGAGTGTAATGCTTGTGTATAGTGTTAGCTCCGGTGTTTGGTTTGCAGGTGTCCTGGGACAGGTGGAGGTTCCCCTGTTTTGGGTAGGTGTATTTTGGTTAGATAGGGTTTCCCTAGAGGGCTAGGGGGATAGACAGGCTGTGGTCCTGACCTGCAGTAGGGGTCGCAGTGCTGGTCTATTGGGGCTATGCTCTGGACAGTTCTTCCAGGGTCACTGGTTTCCATAGTAAGATCATAGTGTAGGGGCTGATGCATCAGCCTATGGCCTCTGGGCCCATAGTGTTGCCTGCCTGTGCTTGACACATGGTAGGAGAGGGCCTGATTACCCCTCTCTGTAGGCAGCACATAGGATAGGATGGTCTGGTGGCAGTTAGGCAATGACTGGGGACAGTCATTTTCCTGGCTGAGGGTGAATGTATCCCCCTTGTTCTCTGGGGTTACTAGAGTCCCATTAGAATCAGTGGCAGGCAGGGAGAGGCAGCTAGTGAAATGCCAGTTAAATGGATTTCACACTGTCATTCTCTGGTTTCAGTCTCAGCTGAGCTGGAGGATGATGTAATCATGGAACTGTTGCAGCAGCATAAGCCACACTCAAGGTAGCTGCAAGGAGTTAGCTTTGGAATGCTCAGTTAGAGTGAGTCAGTCTAAAGTTGGAGACAGTGGAGGAGGTTGCAGTTAGTGCATCTCCTCTCTTCAGCTCTGTCAGAGAGCTACCTGTAGTGTTTTTGTTTGTTTCTCACCCTAGTGTGAGCCAGTACAGCCTAGTGGTGAAGTGGTAGAAACCAGGCCAAGTGGTTTTCACAGTGCCCCATCTCAGGACGGATGGGGTGGATTCCTGGATTCAAGGGCAATTCTCAGGTCCAGTCTGGACTGTGTTGAAGCTGCCTGAGATTCAGCTGTTCTGTGAGTACCTGTGACTTTTGTTTGGAAAAGCCCTGGGGCACCTGCATTCCTTGTGGTGAATTTCCTCTGTCAAAGGGATCCTGTCACCTAGACTGTTTTCTGTTTAAAAGTATCTGCTAAAGTTGGGGTCTAGTGAAGAGACAATGCCAACTACAGAACCTTTAACTTCCTGACACCTCAGAGGTGTGTAATGTAGTATGTTAAGTGTGAAAGACATTTCAGGATAGCATCTACAAGTTTTCTGTGAGGGTGTTATTAACCAGATGAATGGCCGAGTATAAATCTGGAAGCAAAAAGGTGGAAGACCCCCCACCCCATCTCAAGCAACCAGTTTACCTCTCCGGGTTCAGTTTGGGCACCTATGTTTTCTTTCAATGTATTTGGCCATTGCCTGAAGAAAATAGTTTACACAGACATGGGTTGGATTCTCTTTTAGCCTATATGTGCTATTTGGTGGTCAAGGGTGCCACCAGTAATTCCTCGTGAAATATGGAAAAGTGTCTTAGTACTGACCGTGTGTGCCTAGTCAAGAGAAATGTATCAGTTCTGGCTGTGTGTACCAATCTTCAAGTCAGAACCAGAGAGTTCTCTGTGTAATTCAGAACCAGAGTGTTTGCTGTTCAAGTTAGAACCTGAGTGTTTGCTGTGTGTGTTCAGAATGCCTATGCTAAATGTGAATTTAGGAATGTCTGCATCTCAATAATCTGCATTACCAGTAGGAGTAGCCCTGTGGGAGTCCATCTTCGCTTTGTGATTATTCTCTGTGTATGTGAATAAAAGCCACACTCTAGAATCCCAACCTGGTTTAGACAGTACTGTTATTGCTTCCACTGTGTCTGGATTTACTTGGGTGCCCCTGACAAGAAGTACAAACCTAGCATTATTGTGAGCAGATGTTTTCTCCCAGGGACCTAGGTTGATGGCCATGGTAAATGGTCCCACCGAGTGTGAGCCAGGTAGTTGCCACACTTTGTTTGCCTGTCTGTGTATGGCAGGCTCAGAAGAAGATGTACTAGTAAACTGAACTGTAGTGACAACCCTGATCTCTTTCTTTGTCGCCAGGCGGTGAGAGGAGCAGCCCTGCTAGTTAGACAAGGTGGGGTCGGTGGGGGTGGGTTACACATAGCACCTGAGAGTTATGAAAACAGGAACATATTAAGGCTTTACAGTAAGAGACCATCCTAAAATAAAATGGAGGTATAAAATGCTGAAATGTAATATTTCTCAAAGAAAGATGAAGTATGTTTAAATGTTTTAATGGTAACTCTGATGTTGTGACATGAATATTGCCATATCTGGAACATTTTGTTATGCATGCACAATGTTTTAATATCCCCCCTCTCCCATAGTTTGTGGCTTCTTTATTACTTGTCAATTTAACTGTGCTTTAATGGTTACAATTAATAAAGAAATCACATTTAAAGGAATAGTTTAGGATAAGGATTTAGCACTTGCATTTTTGAAGCAATGAAGCACTCCAGCATTTCCACATCTTGCCTTCTGTTTTCTTTCTGCACACATCAGTTTTAGTTTTCTCTCTTCCTGGTTTATAAAAATAGTTATTTATGCACCAAAAAAACAGAGAACCTCAGCACAAAGCACCGAGGCAAGGATTACCCAAAAAGGGCAATGGCAACCAAGAGAGGTTTCTAAGACATACAAAAATCACACATTTTACTTTAACTTTCAGGTTTTATTTTACCAGGAAAATAATTGGGCACAGTCCTTTTTCAGTCATGTCAGACACAAAACATTTAACAGCAATAACAGACAATAATGAATTAATACAAAATGTAAACAAGTAAGACAATTTTTACATTAACATGATAATTTGGTATTTTCAAAATACAACCTTTTCAATAACTGTTTGAAGTGTATAACATTATGTGCAGTTATTACCAGTTCTGACAGATCATTCAATGTACTAGAACCATACCATGAAAAGTGTCTTTTCCCCAATATTAACTTAGTAGGCTTAAAAAAGCATGGATGAGTTGTTCCTTGTCTTCTGTAATCACACACTCTTAAAATGCATAGTATCATGAAAATATAGGCTGGTTCTGCTTTAAGGTGATTTTCATGGTGATTTCCCTATATGTCTCACGATGCTTTGCATAATGGGGTATGTATGATTTTGTATTTCATATTTATGTACTAGACTTACAAAACAACAACTTAGATTTGGTGGCCCAGTATAGACTCTGTAATGGTTTCCCAAATGCAAAAAAAAATTGTTTTTTTATGTTACCAAGGAATTGGATAAAGAGAATCTTGTGAATGTTTGTATATCTGGACTTCAGAAAAGCATTTGATATTGTTTCACAAGGGAGGCTAGTTCATAAACTAGAGAACCTAGACATAACTAGGGGTATTGGTGCTGAAATGGGTTTAAAACTGGTTTCTGATCAGCAGTCATAATTAATGGTAACCAGTCAACATGAATAAAGGTTGACAAATGGGTTCCACAATGATCTGCTCTGGAACCCATATTGTTCAGTGTGGTCGTAAGTGGTCTGAAGGTGCATGGCAGTAGCTTGATTACCATGTTTGCTGATGACACCAAGATAGGAAGAATAGTTATGTCACAGCAGGAGATAAATGAGATGCAGAAAGACCGGCACAGGTTTAGAAAATGGGCATTGAACTGGCAGATGAACTTCAATATTTAGAAATGCAATATGATGCATTTAGAAAAAAGTCATGAATGCAAAATACAGCACTATCTGAATGACTTGGAGATTACTGAAATCAAGCAGGGAAAAGACTGGACAATACTGATCAGCTGGAAATTTAAGTGGAAACCCCAATGTAAGGCAACAGTTTGCAAGGCAACAAAATCATTGTGTGCAATAAGAGAAACGTTATAAGTAAATCTAGGGTCATTGTAATGCCCATGTACAGATCCTTGGTCTGGTCTAGTCTTAAGTACACTGGGCCCAATTCTAGAAAAGAAATTACACCAGAAGCAAGTAACGCAGTTGCAGAACTTAAGCAACAACAACTGTGACATGCAATATATGGCCTAGTCTAGAACCTGCGAGGAATACGCCAAATGCAACTGTGCAAGTCGTGACAAGCAAGATACAGCATATAAAAGGGTATAACATGCAGCTGTGGCCCAACATACACCAGCAGACATGCCACAGCCATGGCAGAAGCTGCAGCTGAGAGACAGAGGAGGAAGAAGAACTTCAGCCATGAGGAGGTGAACACACTGGTGGAGCAAATAGACCACCACCATGCACTCCTCATGAGTCATGGAGGGGAAAAATACAAGAGGGCATGGGACAGGGTGACACGCAAGGTCAATGCTATTGCTGCACTGTGCTGGACAGCCTGAGATGTACAAAAGAAGTACAATGACCTCAAGCACCTGGTGAAACACAAGGTGGCACAAAACAGGTGCAGTGCACAGGGCACAGGGGGTGGACCCACCCAGCAGGAGCCACTAAGCAACATCGAGAGGTGGATAGCGGCACATCTCAGCCAGCAGAGCATCGCTGGAGTTACACAGCTGGATACATTCAGACAGCAGACAGCCACAGGTAGGGACACACAATAGCAATGTATGTGACAGGCCAGACATGGCAACAGCACTGAAGCCAACAGCAAAGGCGGGGTAGGTGGGGTGAAAATGTGTAGGCAGATGTATCGGTGGGGAGGCATGTCACAGGAATGCCACATGGCCACAGCTGGCCACAGAGTGGGCCAAGGGAACCAGACAATGGTGAGGGGCAGGCCAGGAACAGGCATGTGTGCAGCTGACATGTGCAGCACTGCAAAGGAATGATCCATGCCAAACTTTGGAGAGACTGGCACATGCACATGAAACCAGAGAGGGGGCTGTGCACAGTTATGGGCTAGGCCGCAGTGAGAGATGCTGTGACCTGCACTGTGTACTGTTGTGGGGGGGCATGCTGAACTATGGGGAGGGCTGCCCTGGGTGTTGCTGTGACATGCACTGTGAAATGTTGAGGGTGCATGCTGAGGTATGGGCTGGGCTGCGCTGGGTGTTGCTGTGACATGCACTGTGTAATGCTGGGGGGGCATGCTGAGGTATGGGCAGGGCTGCACTGAGAGATGCTGTGACATGCACTGTGTGCTGGTGGGGGCCATGCACAGGCATGGGCTGGGTTGTATGGTGGGGGCATGGGTCACTGTCCCAGTGCATGCACAGTAGCGGCGAGGCCCACAGGGGTTGTGCGTGGATGGCAGGTACAACATTGTCACCCAGTGGTGCTGGCCCCTGTAGTGCAGTGGTGCCCCATGGGCGTGGCTGTGCGCAGTGCCACTGTGCAGTTGGGAGCTGTATGGGGCAGCTGTGTGACAGCTGGGGTTGCCGTACCAGGATGGATGGTACAGCAAGGGCAGCAATGGTGGGGGGTTAATGCCATCAGAGCAGGATGCATGTACAGTGATGGCATACACCAGGTGGGACTGCACAGATGTGTGGTGGGTGCACTGCCATCATGCAAGGCCAAAGCAGACTTGTGAGGGCAACACTGATCAGGCAGGTGAGGACACACAGTGATGCAGAGACACACTAACACGTATCCCATCCAATAGGTGCCGTGGCAGCTGGTGCAGGTGGTCCCAGTGGATCCAGAAAGTGGGAGCAGCAGCAGGGCCAGGATGGTGTCGGCACAGCCCAGGCCACCGGCAAGGTGTCAGACAACGGCAGCAGCTCTATGGCCACTGGAGGAAGTCCTGTCACCAGTACACCTGTGGCTGTAACACCGAAGCCAATGTCGGAGCCTGAGGGGAGTGGTGATGGTGACAGCCTCATGGCTGAGGAGGCGGTGGACAACAGTGAGGGGGATGCAGATGGACCACCATGGGAGCAGCAGGAGACCATGGAGAACACCACCAGCAGTGCCGCCACATCTGTGGAGGCAGAGAGGATGCCTGTGGTCAAGCAGGAGGCATTGGACCAAGAACAGCCGGTGGCTGAGGACACTGCCATAGGGTCGATGAGCCCACTGAGTGCCGTGGACTGAAGGACCAGTTGGATGAGGCTGTCCGTGAGCTGTAGGCCTACCTGTCCCCATCGGCCTACATTGGGGACTACTGCCAGTCAGTGCTGGCTGGCCAGGGGGATGCCAGGCAGGAGCTGGGGAACATACGGCAGGGCATGCAGGAGCACCACACCTGCATGGAGCTGCAGCTATCCAGCATTGCCAGCTGTCTGCAGGCATTCACCAGGGACTCATTGGCATGCATGGCTGGTCTGGGGGATGCCATACAGGGCATCTGGCACTGTGCTGAATGCCAGATGGTCATCATGGACCACCTCAGCACAGGCCTGAAGAACATGCTGGCACACCAGCAGCACCAGGATACAGCCGTGGCCACAGTCATGCAGACCATAGCTTGTGCACTGCAGCCGCTGCACCACCTGCCATACCTGGCCCAATGGATGGCACCCCCAGCCTCCTCTCATTCCAGCACCAGACACAGCCACCAGAGCCAGTGGAACCCCCGCCACCACCACCCCCAGCCCAGGTGTCAGATTCCTCCCTCCCACTAGTCACGCTGCTGGAGCCACACGCTCAGCCAGGCACTGCCCACACTGACCCGGGCACAGGACAGTGCCACGGTGCAACCACAGTGATGCACACAGGCATGCTGGCAACACAGGTGCAGGCCAGGCCGAGCCCCACACACAGTCCCACCGGAGCAGGGTCAGGCATAGGGCACACACAGAGGGGTGGGCACACTGAGGAGGGTGCCCCACAGGCTGCACAGGGCCTGAGGTGATCAGCACGTGACGGGGAACACACTATGCAGCCTGAGACAGCCGCTGCCACAGGTGGCACAGGAGTGCAGCTGCTGTGTGGGAGAGGTACAGCAGATCACCTGTGGGGGCACACCAGGACCAAGGTGCAATGCCAGGGTGGTCCGCCTGGGCACCGCACAGCCCGCCAGACTGGCAGGGTCCTCCACAGCCCAGCACTCGGCATCGGAGGGTTGGTGCGAGGACGGTGCCTACGTGGCAGATGGCTGTGACACGCCCAGGTGTCCTGTGCTGTTGGGGGTTGGTTGGGTGGGTCTGCACTGGGGGGTGGGGCCATTTGCATGGCAGGGGGCACATGTGTATGGGGGGGCACTGTGCATTCACAAGGGTGTGTGTGTGCGTATGCCTGACTGTGAGCATGGATGAGTGTGGGGTTACGTGTGATGGGTAGGACCGTGGAGCACTGTGAATTGGGCACCTGTTGTGTGCAAGCAGCACCATGTTAATAAACCCTTTGCACCTCATCTTTACATTGTGTTCTCATTTTGTCATGGGTGCAATTGTAGGGCTATACTGGAAACATGTTGGTTAGGGCATATCCCCCAGTCGCAACAATGCCCTGCGTGAGCCACTGCTGGTGGGCTGCTGCCTGCCACCACCCACCCCGGGGTGCGCACACACACACACACACACACACAGCCCTGCAGGCACTGGTGCTACACAAGCAGGTGCACCCACACCCATACCGCAACTGCGTTGCATGCACAGGGAGTACATGCAAGTGCGTGACGACAGGCAAGCTGCAAGCCCACATTGCAGTTGCCAAGCCGCACATCACTATCATATATTGCAAGTGCTGCCACACATGCCACAATTGCGCTCATACGAAGTGCAATATGTGATGCATGTGCGATATGCACGTGTGGCACATGCGGTTGCGAGTAGCTAGGCCCAGGCACAGTGTACTGCTAGAGGAGCTGCAAAGCTGAGTACAGAACAGAGCAGGAATACTACAGTGCTAACCTGACCAAGACAGGGACAGATATACTGCAGACTGGTGAGTACTGGGCCGCAGCAGACCTCCCCCATCATACATACCCCTACTTCATCTGCCACAGCCCTGAGAGACAGGAATAGGTATGGACCTTCCCAATGGTGGACACTCAGGAGTTCTGACATGTTATGTGCATTGGCTGTGTACATTATCCAGGGGCCGTGCTGTGGCATGGTTCCCAGGGTAATGGGGGCAAGGTATATCCCCACACCACTGTGTCTCAGTCAGTCTACTGGCCTTGTCACAGGTGTGGCTGGTAACATGTTACCTGAGTGGTACAACACTAACCCATGCAGGTAGGCCAAGCATTACTGCCCCCATGCCTGCAGTAGTGGCAGTCATCCTATGGATGTGTCCACACCTGGATGGCACTGACAGACCCCCCCTACATGTGGGGGACTATGAGGGAAAGTGACCCTCAGGATGGGGGTCACCGCCCCTCGCATTGGGAACATGGTCAGGCCACAGAGGCCACCATGGTGTAGAGATGTACACGATGTAGTATGGTGTTGGGTGTGTTGTGTACATGGTTTACGGGAAGCAGCTTGCAGGCACTGCACAGTGGCTGTGTGGGTGGCACACTGCCCATGGGGGGGGGCCATGGGCCAGGGCACTGGGCTGGGGCATGTGGTGGGAAGGCTCCCATGCTGAGGGATGCCTGAGGGGTATGCCCCCATTCCTCTGAGCCTCACAGAGTCCTACCCATGGCATAGGCCAGCACACCTGCTTGGCACAGGCCCAGGCCACACCCCTCAATGGCCTCTGCAGTACAGGGCTGTGCCTGCCGTAGTCACGGCTATCCAAGCGGTCCCTCATGTGGTTCACACAGCTGCCATGGCAGGGTGGGGTTAGGACCCACACCGCCAAGCAGGCTATGGGTGTGGCCATGTAGTCCACAGCATGGTACTGCTGGGCACACCCAGTGGCATGGTGTATGCAGACCCTGGTACGGATGATACCGGTCAGGCAGCTGGGACCCTAGTGTTGGCCGCCCTGTCCCTGGGATGTGCTGTGGGAGGGTGAGGGGTATGGGCCTGTCTGTGTGGCATGTCCTCACTGTGCGCAGTACACATTCCACCATGCATGTGCCCCTCACTGTGGGTGTTCAGGGAAGGTTGTACCGGTACAGGCTGGTATTGTGTTCGTGGTAGGCATTAATGACTGTCATGGTGTGTGGCGTGCTGGTATACTGTCACGCCTCGGGTGTTTGGGCATGGGCTGCAGGCAGGGTGCGTCAACCACTGGAGGCGGGGCGGTGACTAACACTACACACGCCCTGGTGGGCATTGCCGCTTCACTACAATGGCATGTCGTACTACAGGGTCACATAGGCATGTCACGGACTGTTCTGTATGTGTAGTATGCTAGTCCTGTGTCGTAGGCATAGTTGCATGGAAGTGTGCCTGCTGGTCCACCATGGGTGCATGGTGCGGCTGGAACCAGTCATGGGATGCAGTGCTAGGTTTCCAAGAGGGTGCCCATACCAGACCACCCAGGCAGTGCCACACTGCTTTTAGCCGTTCTGCACTGTGGGACCTGCACTAGCTCTATCATGCTGGGAGACTGCACTACACCACTATGGTGCAGGGGTCCCTTTGGGCTGCCCCAGCCTGGTACATTGCTGCTGGCATGGCTGGTGAGGGGTGTCCCCCATGGCTAGGTCTGCCACAGAATGGTGTACCATCCAATGGGTGGCCCATGGTCAGGGGTGCAACCAGGCGTGAAGGCATGTGCATGGGTCTGTTTCAGATGGCCCTGTTGGTGTCAGCTGCACTACACTGTTTACCATGGCCATGCTCTACATCCTCCAGTCCCCGGGCATGGTACAGCACCTATCACACTGTGTGCCTGCAGTTCCACATGGAGTACATGTGCACACGTCAGTGCCTAGGGGCATAACCCACTGTCATGCCGTGTTTGGGTCTGTTGCATTGCTCAGGTATGCTGTGCATATGCAGGCAGTGTCCTCGTCTACTGTTGACATGTGCATTCCAATGTTGGTACAATTCTGCCTGTGGGCCAGGGACACCCCACATGGCACAGGATGCCACTGTGCTGTTGACTGTGAATGGTACCTAGTACCAAGGTCCAGCCATGCGGTCTGCACATGCCACCGGCTGCGGCACTCCCCCATGCATGGCTGCCCACGGTTGCACTGCTGTGCACACCTGCCCCCACACCATGGCCCAGGTGCTGTATGACAGCTGGCCCAAGGAGTGTGGGGATAGCACCAGCGACCTGTGACCATGTTGCCAGCCCCAGGGCAGAATGGTTTTGGGGGCATGTGGCACTGGTGTGTGCTTTGGCCATTGGGTGCACACCATCACTCGTGTGCTGCCCCACCCCAGGCTAGTGGTACACCGAGGTGTCCATGAGCCATGGCCGCACACGCCCGTGCCCAGGTGTGTATCTGGCCCAGTGTGACATGGGCACCACCGGGACGGTGCACGTACCCACACTGCGCCCCTGACATGTGCACCCCACACAGCTGGGGCCATGGCTCTATCACACTGTCACTGTGCCGCTGTGACAGGGATGCATGTCTGTGTGATGGGGGTGTGTCACTGCAGTGGTGGGCTGCCCCACATGTTGGTCTGTGTGCCATATCCATTCCTGCTGCTATGTCCTTCCATGTAGCACATTCCATGCCTGTGTGTGGCACGTGGCAGCCCATGTCCCGGCTGTCCCATACGTCACAGGTCGGGGGCCGTCACACATCACTTCAGACTGTGCAGGAGGGGACCAACACAGGTCATTGCCAGTGCCGGACACACAGGTGCATGGCTGCATGCCCGGCTGGCTGTGTACCACTGTCCCTGTGCCACACCCTACATGTTATGCCTGTCAGTATGCAATGGCAGCCTGTCTGCATTGACACCCACTGCCATTGCAGGCATGCACCTGGCCACATCCACCCTGTGCAGGGTCGGCCCCAGCAGGGTGTCCTGAGGCCATCCAGGGCCTTGTGCAAGGACACACCTGTGGGATGAAGACACTGGGGGGGGTGCAGCACCCACAGGCAGCTGGCCACAGTGGCACATATGGCTGTGTACTAATCCATGTCCATTCCCTCCCTAGCTCCACAGCGGACATGTATGGGTCTTTGGTGAGTATATGCCATTGCTCAACATGTACATTTCCAATACATGTACAGCACTGTGTACCTGACATTGTTGTTCTATGTCTCCTGTGATTCAGCTCCACCACACAGGCCCAGGTACAGTAGGTTCACGCTACCACACCACAGCTGCTCCGGAGTCACCGGCTGTGCCACAGGCTTATGTTGCCCTGCTCTTTCTTCATCCAAGTGTGCCTCCAGATCCATCAGTGCCACCCACTCTGGTCACCACGGTGCACAGTCCAGGTAGGTATCCATCCCTCTCCATGCCCTCGCTCACAGTTGGCTTTAGGTCTGCCCCATGGGCACCTGGTGGTTGTGGTCTCATGCTGCTCAACATGACGGGTGGTGGTGCAGACATGTGGCAGAGCTGCATGTGGCGCTCCATGCCCACACCATGCAGGGCCAGGCTGCGACATGCCTCTGCAGGGGACGGGTGCCGTGTTGGTGTACTGTGGTCACTGTGTGCAGCACTGTGAGCCTGGCCTCTGTATGGCACTGCTTGGCCTTTCCATACCTCATGCTGTGCCTATCATTGGCATGGGGTGCACCTCCTGAGGTGGTGGCCCACAGTTGCAGCCCTGTGGCCTGGGTCTGACCCATGTCCCATGGCCGGTGTCCAGTGTTGCACATGGTGGTTGTGGGTGGCCAGCACATCCATGGTGATATTGTGTGGTGATGTGTGTGCCATTCCTTCCCCTGTTACAGGTGACACGCAGATGACCATTATGTCCTCAGAGTCTTCCCTCAGCCTCAGCAGGTGTGCCCCGAACTTCACCCCCCCTTGAGATGGCTCTGCTGGTCAACTGCGTTCAGCAATGTGGTAGTACGCTGCTGCCACCTGGGTGCTGGAGAAGCAGTGCCGCAGAGTGGGAGCGGGCGTGGACAGCCATCAGTGCTTGCATGGTGGAGATGACAGGGACATGCCAGACCATCCGCCAGCTGACACACCGCTGGCAGGACCTGTCGCGGAGGGAGGCTGGGATCCTGCAGTGGATGCTCAGCATGTCACGGCGCTGGAATGCAGACATGCAGTCTGGGCATGTCCCAGGTAATGGTATGTATACCTACAGCTGTTCATCTGTTGCAGCAGTGCTGGCGTGGTGCCTCACACACTCACCTGTCCCTTCACCCCACTGGCACAACCCACAGCATGCAGCAAAGCTGCATCCGTGGCCTCAGGCAGGAGACACTTCACTGGAGGTCAGGTAGGTACATACATTGTTCCCACTGTGCCATGTGCTGCTGGTCTGCAGCAGGGGACACTGGACCATGGCAGGATGCAGCCATGCCAGGGATGCAGCAGGGGAAGGCATTGTCTGTTGCAGCTGAGGGGCCTGAGGCTGATCCTGTGCAGGGTGTAGGCCTGGACTGGTAGTGCCTTGTGGTCCTAGTGTCAGCCATATTGTGGGACATTGGGCACCTCTATGGGTCAGTGGGTGCCCTCCTCACTGAACTGCGGTGGACCTAGGTCCCTTGGGTCCGCAGCATCCGGACGTGGGTGAATCTGTATTTGTGGGTGGGCTTGTATATAGGGGTAGTTGGTATTGGTGGGTGGGACTGTACATATGGGCATTGTGGGTTGTCATCGGGTGGGCGGGGCCCCTTATTCATGTTGATTGTTGTGGGTAGGATTGTGTTTTGGTTGTTGGGCCTGTGTTGGGTTGTTTGTGGGTGCGGGTTGGTGTTCGGGGTTGTTGCTGGTGGCTGTTTGGATTTGGGTTTACTGTTTTGTTTCTGTATGTTGCTGTTGCCTGTTTTTCATCCCCATCCCTCTTCCATTTTTACCCTGTATCCCTGTACCCAATGTTTACATTAAACCTTTTGCCATACACACTGTGTATCTGTGTCTGTTTCAGTCATGCATGGCTGTGTGTGTGAGTCTATTGCCATGCACGGGGTGAAAACTGGTGGTGGTGGTGCCTGCTGTTCCCAGTGTTCCCTTCCTGTGCATCGGGCTGGTGTGCCATTTGTGCTGCTCACAGCCCAGGCCACTGTCCCCAGGCCACATCTGCATGGTGTCCTGTGTGCTTCAGGTCACCATGCATGCTATGACGTCCATGCCACCTCAAATTGTATCTCCCAGCTGTGTGGTGTCATGGTACCTGTGCTGCATCCTTCTGCCTTGGGGTACCATTGTTTCTTCCAGGTGGCACCACTGGCAAGGACGTTGGTGTGTCTCACCACCAATTGTCCACTGGTCTGTGCCACCCAGTGCTGTGTCCCTGTTGTGGTTTCACTGTTTACATGTAGCAGTGGCCATGGCAGAGGCATTGTGCCTGGTGGTGCCATCGTCCCAGCACTGTGCCTGTGGCCTCTGTGCACCCTTTGTACCCTGTGCCACACTGTCCCTGTGTGTCTGCCTTCCTCAGACACTCTGTCTTATTTCCCATGGTGTGTTGCTGTGTGTCCAGCCTGTCTGTCCCTGCTCCTTTATATGCTATGTAAATTACACCTGCTCCCACCTGGTGTATGTCACACCAGCTGGTCATGGTTGTATGTCAGCGTGGTTCAGTTGGTAGGACATCCACCTCTGGACCAGAAGGTCGTGGGTTCTTGTCCCACACCGGGATTGGACTTGCACCTAAAAATCACTGGCATCCAAGTGCAGTATTGGGGCGTGCTGTACTGCTGGGCTGTGCCATCCTTCGGATGAGATGTTAAACCGAGGTCCCTTCTGCCCATCCTGGTGTTGTCCTGGTGGGTGTCCAGGCGGAAGTAAAAGAACCCAGGGCACTCTTCACAAAGAGTAGGAAACATTCCCGGTGTCCTGGCCAACATTCCCCTTCCCATAAATCGGTTCATGCAATTATCCAGGCTGTGTGTGGGTGATGATGTGCGATATGGCCGCCACCACACATTCAGTCACTTCACTACCAGTCTAGCATTGCTTGTAAAGTGCTTTGAATATATGAAAAGCACTATATAAATGCTGATTCTTCTTCTTCTTCTTTATGTTGTGGCACTGCTGATTTTAGAACCTCACCATGGCATTTCTCTTCCCTTTTCTTGGCATATGTGCAGTTGCACATTGGCGTATCTGCGGGTTTGTCTCAACTGTGGCGTAAGTCACAATTGGCATACTGTGTTGGGTCAATGCACATCTTGCATTGTAAAATTGTGTTTGGTGCATTTACTGGATATATTTGAGACTTACGCCATTTCCATTGGCACATCTGTGTTGTGCTTTGCTGTATGCTTTCTAGAATTGGGCCCACTGTGCGATTCTGGTCTCCAGTACTAAGGAATGATATTGATATGATAGAGAGGGTACAGAGGAGAGTGACAAAATTGGCTAAAGGCTTGGAGGGCATGGACTATGAGGAATGGCTAGCAGAACTTGGACTATATTCCATGGAGAGGAGAAGAATCAGGAGAGACAACATTACAGTATTTAACCAGCTAAGGCCATGTCCAGACTACAACAGGGTAAATTGTAATATTTTGTAAAACGTTTTGTCACTTACCTTGTTGCTGCATCACAATTGAGTTCAGTCTTGTTTTAGCATGGATAAAACATCTGTGCTGCAAGGTCTATACTTGCTGCTCCAATCATGCTCAGTGGGGCTCGTAGAACACACTTTCTGGGGGACTGAAGCAGAGATGGAACCATGCCTGCATTTCCAGACTTGCAGGTAACATGGTTCTTCACTGTAATCCATTTCAAAAAACATATTAAAGCCTAGGTCCTATCAAAGCTTTAACACAGTTTTTGAACTTGAATTTAAACTCACTCATAATGTGGATATGATCTGTGTTAGACAGACTTAAAACAGTTTTAGCAAGTTAAGTCATTTAAGTCATCTAGTCTGGGTGGGGCCTAAAGGGGATAGCAACATCAGACCCAGTGCAGATCTTCAAGATGCACTAGAATGAAAGGAAAAGAGGACAGCTAATGTCAATGAAGGGAGAAAGATTCAAACACTTGGAATAGACTGCCAGAGCATGTGATATCGGCTGATATTGTAATAGTTGTCATGGTTAGACTTGAAAAGTACACTAAAGGCAAAGGGCAGAGCTGTGTGTAATGTAAAATTCCTCTAGCAGAATTTTGGCTGAATTAGCATTTTGATTCCATAAAAGTTCTCAGACTTTCCATGACAATTCTGCAAAATTCTGCCGAAATTTAAATGTCAGTTACTTCACTCTACTTTTACTTAGAAAATTGGCTTGCAAATATAAGAAATTTGATTGGCTGGCAGGGGTACATTAACTTACAGTGACAGCCCTGTAAGTTAAAAGCCCCAACTCTGCCAGGCTTATCACTGTTATCATTGTACCCAGCCTGCTTCATAATTGGCTGAAACACTGGGCACCCGATTTGAAAAAGCCACCATTTTTTTCCTCTCGCTTAGAGAGATCTTGCTCCCTCCAACACTGCCCAATTCATACCTCCCAACTCACTCTCATGCTTGTTTAAGCAACATACAACTTTTCTGGTTTTAGCAGTACATTTTTGGTCAAAGCCCCCGTACTCCTGTACTCTTTATTTCCAACACACTGAAAGGCTTTTCTCCAAGACGGTAAACTATACCCCTCCACAAGCAATATCACTTTTTAGTTTAAAAATCCTTCCTTTCTACCTCACCACATGTCACTGGCCCATTTGAGCTCATCTCGGTTCCTACACACGCTTCAAGGATCATGTCCCATTCTGACTGAATATTAAAAGCCATTCCTCAATTTCAGCAGCAGCTACACAAATAGACACACACGCTCTTTTAAATTTCAAAGTCAAACACTGGTATGCTGCCACATCCTAGTCCTTGCTCTGCGCTTCCTGTTTTTACAAGGCATGGTTGTGCAAAATGGCAACTTCTAAGTAGAAAGGGAAAAAAGAATGCAGTAAGATGGACAGTAAACTGTGTTTTTGTAAAAGAAACTCGAGTAGCTTGTTGCAGATGTGGTGGTGAGGAGAACAGAATAACTCTGTTGGGGTAGCAACAAGACATGGAACAGCACAACAAAAGAGGGACTACTTTACAACACAAGAACTTTAATTGTATTTCACTGTATTTTTTTAATTTATTTTTTAATTTTACTAAATCCCACATAAAACTGCTAGGTAGCCCATTTTCTAAGTTGTAATACCCTCCAGGGTGGGTAGTATGGATAATATCAGACCTTCCAGTACACTCTTACCATGTGTGTCGGGCCTCATTATTCTTTTCCATGGTCTGGTATTGCTCTAATACCGCCCACCCTGTTGGGTATTATTACTTGCATAGTCACCTCCAAATGTTACCAAATTTGACAAGTATACATGTCCATATACTGTATGTATAATGTTTCAGATTAATAGCATTACAGGGGTCTGAATTAGAGATAGTCAAATAGTTCAACATTTATTTTTCAGTTATTTCCATTTTATTTTAAAATTTCTTATCCAGATTTCTATAAAGTTTCAATATTTTTTTTAAAACATACATTTTAAAAAAAATACAGCATGGTTATGTCTAACGAGTCACAGATCTCATTTTCTAAAGGGGACTGAGTTAAAGACATTCGACATTTTGTCAACATTTTTAAATTTCAATTATTTCCATCTAATTTTAAATCAGCTTTTCAATTCAATTCATTTCAATTCTTTATTTTACCAGGAGAAAACACCATTGAGATGATTCATTTACAAGGTGGCTCTGGGAGTAACCAAATGTCACCAAATTTTCAAACTGTACACTGCTGTACTACATGGATAGTGAATGTGTGCCATATTTCAAATTTCTAGCTTAAAAGGGGACCAAATCATTTGTAGCCAAACTTTCCAAGTACCAGTATAGTATGTAAACTGTAAATTTATAAGTCTCTGTAACTTTGAAACTATAGAACATAATACCATTACATTTGGCATTTTTAATAGGTCTTTAAAAGGAGATTGTGTGTGCCACTTTTATTACTCTCTTGCTTAGAGGATGCCCATGTTATAAGCTGCCAAGAATTGCAAGATAACATCAGTGCTTAATGTTGAATTCCATCAGACTTTGAGAAAATTATGGAATTTCATGATAACGTTGTGGAAGCCATATCTATGAATATTTCCCAGCTATACACCTGACATTCCATGGAGGAAAAAGGAAAGGGGTGGTGAGAGTAGTAATAAGTTTGGATTCATTGGGAAATCCATTGTAAAAGTACTCTAGCCAGAGACTCAGAGGGGAATTGCAGGTTATATGCAGGTAATGTGATTTGCTTGCCTGAAGTGCAGCTCCAATGAGTGTGTTCCATAGTTAACTGTCGTCTGTAGAGGAGGTATCTGACTGTTGTGCATATTGCAATAAGTGGTGGGATATTCAGAACTGCGCCTGGCAGGAGTGCAAGCCAGGTGCAGTGCAACTGGGATGCACCAGGTCGTGGACTGGGCAATATTCAACGGTGCTGCGCCATGGCTCAGTACCGTTGAATATGGCACTGTGGCCACCTGCATTGCTCACGGCGCAGTGGCACTGCACAAGTGGCCAGAGAGGAGCAGAGGGATGCACTAGAGCAAGTGCCATTGTGCTAGGTGCATCAACCGTGATATTCAGCAGTGGACATGCAAATGGGGCCATACTGCATGCAAGGCACAAATGGGGCCATAACATGTCATTATGGCCCCATTTGCATGCAGGTGCACCAATCCCTGGCGACTTGCACCTGGCGCCCTGCCAGGCAGCAGCCATTGGGGACTGATGCCCCCTGCCCCCACCAGCAACACGCTCTGATGCCCGATTGCAGGCCTAAGTATAAAATCTAAATGTCCAATATCCCTGGTGGTCCAGGTGAACCGCTTCCAGCCTGAGCATGGGCATAAGTAGAAAAATAAAACATCCTAGATCCCCAGTGGTCTAGTGGACCACTTCCAGCCCAGTCGTGGGCATAAGTATAAAATCTAAATGTCCAATATCCATGGTGGTCCAGTGGACTGCTTCCAGCCTGATCGCAGGCATAAGTATAATATTTAAATGCCCAAACAATCCCTGGTGGTCCAGTGGTACCCCCTTCCCCACCTGCCCACTAAGCCCCACCACCCACTCCCCCCCAGTCAGCAGTGGGTGGCATCTCTCCGCCTGCAAGCCACCCACCGACTGACTGACTGACTGCATACAGTACAACGTGGGCCAGTGGGTGTGCAGACTGTAACGTACTACACAGTCCAGATATGTGAAAGGATCTATTATCTGACTTGTACGGCTGGTCTGCACACACCCACGGCCCATGCTGTAGACCAATGGGCGTACAGCTGTACTGTACGTAGTGTACTGTACGAGCTGTCGGGCGGCGTCGGAGTGGCCGGGCGGCTTGTGGGTGGGGAGCTGCCACCCGACGCTGACTGGGGGGGAGTGGGTGATGGGGCTCAGTGGGCAGGTGGGGAGGGGGGTACTGCTGGACCACCAGGGATGGTTTGGACATTTAAATATTATACTTATGCCCGCGATCGGGCTGAAAGCGGTCCACTGGACCACCAGGGATATAGGACATTTTATTTTATAATTATGCCTGCGATCGGGCATAGGAGTGTGCTACCACGATGGACAGTGCCGCTGGAGCTTGGGTGGCCACCCACAGCTGGCAGCTGCCATGTTGCACCCTGCAATATGGCAGCTCACCTGTGGGTGGCCAGCCATAGCTCCGTGTTTTTTCGGCTCATCTGTGTGTGGCGCAGGTAGGGGTTGCGCCTGCATCTGCTCAGCACATCCTGGGCTGAATATTGGGATGTGCAGAGTATGCATGGGCACGCCCCCCCCACTTGCACCGCATACATTACTGATACGCCCTGGCACATCGGGATTTGTGCCACACACTTTCCCCTTTTGAATATCACACCGGGGTGCATCAGTGGGTTGCGCATGGCGCAACAGTCATGAGGAAGCCACTTATTGAATCAGGGATATTCCTAAGGGAAAGGATGTCCAGCGTGATCTCCAGGGCCCTCATGGTTCTGGGACCTGTGAGGAGTGACAGTGGCATCAGTTAGACAAGCTGACATTGTTTAAGATGCTGTGGAAAGAGAAAGGGTCTTCTTTTTTGGCATGTTGGGGGGGCATTTTGGGGCAAGAAATATCTGTATTCTCAGGATGTTCTGCAGCTAAGCCAAGATGGAGGGGGCACTGGTCTTGTCACACAAACACATTGGTAACTTTAGTAGATAGACCATTGTACAGAAACCTTTGCATAATAAGTGTACCACAATCACATGGTGTATATAGTATTATAGGAAAGCGGTAGTGCCCCTGTAGTTAGGGTTGAGTAGCCTGTTTAATGTTAAACTTTGAATTTTGTACTTTAATATCTTTGGCTCTCTTTGATGAAATGAGCTGGAAATTCTATATTTGTTGTCTAGGAGGCAAGGACTTGATGTGTGGAAATTTTTGTGATGACAGCCTGTGTGGTTTCTGAGAGCTGCATGTGTCATTTTTTTGAAAAAAAAAAAAACTTTTTTCCTTTATTTAACATTGTTTATTTTTTTGCTCTCAGTTGCAGCCTACATGGAGTGGAATTTTTATCCCAAACTTGCAGGGCACATTTGTCATGTACCAAGATAGTGCCGTTGAGAGGACTGGTGAAAAAATATGAAAGGGTTCCAGAGTTACAAGGCTTTAAGTGTTTTGATGTTTTCTGACTTGCACATGCACAGTAGGGTTTTTGAGATAACGTTCTACGACGAAAGTAAAAATCTGATGCCGCAAATGTGTATTTTTGTTTTCACGTCACTTGTTTAGCAGGGCACCAAAACATTTTTTGTGACTTGCCAACTGCCATCTTGTTGATTTTTTCCATGAACTAGGAAAGGTGGAAAATAAATAAAAATGCTGGGATTTAAAAAAAACAAACATCAGAACCTTGCTAACCTGGATCCGTTTAGCTAGATTCTGTTTGTTTCTTAAAATAATTGGCATAAATTCATGTTCTGGGTACCCAAAATCCCAGGCACTCAGCTTAGTGAGAGCAGCGCTTCTCCTGTGTTCTCAGCAGGAATTTCTTGTCTTCTGCAGCCGCAGCAGAACTCATGCTGCTGGCTGCAATATGAACTGTTAGCAGCCCTTTTCACCTGGTGTTTGTTGGTGCCCCCCACACACACACACTTAATTTCCCATCCCCCTCAACAAACAAAACAATTCCCTGGTGTCTAGTGGCACCTCTCTACCTGCCGATCCCTGTTCCAATGTCCCTGATGCATAGTGGCACCCCACCCGCCGATCACCATTCCAATATCTCTAGTGTCTAGTGGCACAGGGAGACAGACAGTGGTAGCACATAAACAAAACATCAGGGTGATGGAGGAGTGGTGGGTGTCAGAAGTCTCCACTGTGGAGTCGGAGAGCTACTCACTGGTCAGTCTTTGAGCAGAGCAGGCTGTGATACAATCCCGCCCCCCCAGTAGCACAGGCAACATCTATGAGTCCAACCTGACCTTTCCCCATGTCAAGGACAGTTTCTTTCTGATGGTAAGTTACTTATTACAATACTCACTCACTGTGAATGGAGGACTAGTCAGACTTGTCAGATGACAGGAGGGTGTGGTGGGGTGAGGTCTTCATGTCTGGGCTGTGTTGAAATTATTTTTACCACTGCACTGCAGACTCTGGAGGGAATACTGGGAGACTGAGCTGTGCCTGTTGTGGTGGCAAATCAAGACTGGAGTCAGGCGGGGGCAGGGCTGCCTGCAGTCTGCAAATGAAACAAAAATAACTAAAAGATGCTGAGCCAACCGTTTCTTGGCTGAATGAATTAAATTACAGAATAAAAAAAATTGATGGACATTTAACAAGTGGGGCCAGGTCCATGGTCTGCCCCCACACCTGCCGATCGGTATCCCCATTAGTCTATTTTATATTCCCTGGTGTCTGGTGGTACCCCCCCCAACATTGCTGGCTAATCCTGAAATACAGAAAACAATCCCTCTATGTTTTTTTTAAACCTGTAGACCAAGATAATGATCCTTTGCTGATCAACCCTGCCACAACCCCACCTTCCACTCAGCAGACACCACCCAGCACCCCCCAGTACACCCCCCACACAACCTCACTCACCTGAACAGGTCCCAGGTACCAGATTTAATTTCCAATCAAAGACACGCCTTGCTGCTGGCACTGGTGACTGCAGTATGAGGACTAAGGTAAATGTGGGTCAATGTATTTCAATGTGGTTTCTATGTTTATGCATAACTTTGCCATTTTTTGACATTCTGACCCCAAATTTTCAACATGGCCTTTTGGGGACCCCACCTCATGTATAATATGACTGACACTATGCAACTCCCACCCAAAAGGTGATTTTGCAGTTTTGTGGTGAATTCACCTTTCTGGCAGGATTTAAAAAGTTGTCCTGCCCTTGTTCATGAGATGGGTTCATAAGAAGACTATACTGAAAAGTTGTGGTCAAAATATGTAAAAATGGCAAAGTTATTACCATTCATTGCAATTTCACTATGCATGCTTGTAACTCTGGAAATTTTAAATATTTTGATCCTACATCTTCAACATAGCCTTCTTGTTACCCTATCTCATGTATGCCACAGCTGTCATTTTTGAAATCCTGGCCAAAATGTGTTTTTGCACCTGTGGCATGGAATTGCATTGCAGAAGTGCTGAATTACATTTTGGCTGGGATTCAAAAATTTTCTGTAGCGGCTATATGAGGTGGGGTAATACGATAGCTATGCTGATAATATGCATCTATGGAGAGATAGGAGGGACCTGCGCTCCCACAGGCAAACAAGGATACGATTATACTATCTCAAAAAGCAACGAAATAAGTTGCAAAAAACTACATTTATTTATTTATTTATTTTTATTTAGTTTTTGTTAACCAGGTAAGTGCACTAGCCAGCAAGTGACTGTTTTCAGGCATGACCCGGAGACATTAATGGTCTGGTTAGGGTTAAAGCCACAAAAGTATGGAAATGTGGCATTAGGGTTTCCAAACCTAATACCTCACCCCAATGCTGCACGCAGCAACAGGCATTGGGGGTGTGCCTTTGGGTCATGTGCCCTAGCCTGCACATCAGGGTGCAGGGCCATGGACAGGAGACCAGCGGGCGATAGAGGTAGTGAATACAGCACACCCTGCACCTGTCCAGGGCCGTGGAGCTACGTGGGTGGGATACATACCTCAGGCACGTAATTCCTGACCCTTTGTACATAGCGCCCATAGTGTTGAAGTGGAATATGAGCCTATAGTATATCATAGTTGTGATCAAGAAAGGTCATAAGGTGAGTAGAGTCAATCCTGTATACTGTTTTCCTAATTCAAAGGGGTGAACTTAATTTAGTTGAGTGTGTGAAAGGCAAGTAATCTGTGGTTCCAATGTCTCACGTCTCTGCTTGATGGCATTAAAGCCTTCATAGAGGTTTCTGTTATAATCTAGATAGTGGTTTGGAATGGGTAGGGCTAGTGATTGAGTAGGAGGAAACCAGAAAACAGTCTGTCCAAACATAACATAATCAGTAACTATGTACAAGCCTCACAGCAAACATCTACTCCTGGAGTCCAGAAAGGGGAGCATTTTGACAGATCTGGGAATGTGGATATCACATTGCTCGTACATAGAAACATAGACTTTGACAACAGATAAGGACCACTTTGCCCACCTAGTCTGCCCACTTCCCTATCTACTGAATAAGCTGAAGATCCTAGTTAACCAACAGCCTATTTCTTCCTACCCCCCACAAGAATTGCCTTATGTCTGTCCCATGCATTCTTGAATTCTCCCACAACCTCCTCAGGAAGGCTGTTCCATGCTTCCACCACCCTCTCTGTGAAGAAAACAAACAAATAAAAAAAAAGGAGCTCTGTGGTGTGAAACTTCAGTAGAACACAGCTATGGTGTGTCCTGACTGTCAGGAAATCAACCAATCCCTGTTTGGGGTTGCACTGTGGGAGGGGATCTATTAGTAAGCATTTCTCCTAGGTAATGAAAGTAAGGGCCCTATACTGCCTTGTATTTATCCATGGTGTTTGCACTAACACTTGACAGTCTTTCTGCTCTAGCTAACAAGGTTAGGTTATTTTGTAGCTCAGCTATGGTGGGAATATCAGGAGTATGCCATCTTCTTAGCATGAAGTGGGATAGATGGGATAAAGAAATAACCGGTTACAAACTATACTACCTATCAATGGAATCAAGGAAAGGAGGGGGTATAGCTATATACATAGAAAATCTTATACAATGTGAGGAAATAACTAGAGCTAAAGATGGCCTGGAAATGGTGTGGTTAAAACTCATACCCAGGGGACAAACAAAAATTAAATTAGGTCTGGTTTATAGACCCCCCTCAATGAGCCCAGATGGAGAACTAGAATTATTAAAAGTCATCAATAACCTAGATCCATCAGAAAGAATAATATTGACTGGGATTTTAATTTCCAGACATAAACTGGAAAAAACTTGAAGGTACAAACAAAAGAAGTACACAATTTTTGGAGGCTCTAAATCAAATAGGGCTTGTTCAGCTTGTTCTTGAAAACACCAGGGGAAATAACACTTTAGACTTGATTTTAACTAATATGGGACAGACAATACAAAATGTGCACACTGGTAACCTTTTGGGAAATAGTGACCACCAGTCAGTCAAGTTCCTAATTAAAGATGCACCAAATACTCTTAGGGAAGGAAAAACTACAGTTCTAAACTTTAAAAAGGCTGACTTTCCTGCTATGAGGAAATACCTCACAAATTGGGATTGGCAGAAAGAACTTGGAAATCACACAGCTCATTAAATGTGGGACTCCTTGGTCAATGTACTACACAAAACTATAAACATATGTATACCAAAGTACCCTAAGTACTCAACAAACAAAAATATCCCTAAATGGCTAACTCCAAGAATTAAAACATTGGTAAATAAAAAAAAACAGATGGTTCAAAAAAATTAAACATGAAATAAATAAAGAACCTAACTTACAGTATAGAGAGTTTGTTAAAAAAGTCAAATGGGAAATAAAAAAAGCAAAAAAAAGACTACGAATTAAAACTTGCATCACTTGTTAAGGACAACTATAAGACCTTTTATTCTTATATAAATAAACAACAAAAGAGTACTATTATTGGGCCTTTTAAAAATAATGCAGGATAAATACTTAGTAATAGAGACTGTGCAGAGTTACAAAATAAATATTTCTGATCTGTCTTTAATCCAGTTACTTTACAAAATACTACTCCCAATACTACTTCCAGACCAGGGAGGATACAGATTAAACTACAAGATGTTCTAGATAAATTAAAAACAGTACACATAAACAAACCACAAGGACCTGACGAAATTCATCCTAGGGTACTGTATGAATTGGCAGAACAACTTGCACCACCTCTAACCCACATATTCCAAAAATCCCTAGATACAGGACAAGTACCACAAAATCGGCGAGAAGCAATGGTAGTTCCTATATACAAAAGCGGATCGAAATCTGAGTTAAAAAACTATCGACCGATTAGTTTGACATCGGTCATGGGTAAGATGATGGAATCCATTCTAAAGAATTATATAGTTGAGTACCTTGAGGTTAACAAACTGCAGGACCACTACAACATGGATTCCAAAAAAACGTTCCTGTCAGACAAATCTCTTGACTTTTCACGAAAAAGTTGGGAAGGCATTAGATGCGGGAAATTGTGTTGACGTTATTTTTTTGGTTTTTTCTAAAGCTTTTGACAAACTCCCACATCAAGAATTAATACTTTCCCTTAAACAGTATGCACTAGACACCAATATAATAAACTGGATAGATGCTTGGCTATGTGAAAGAAGGCAAAGAGTGGTGATACAGGGAGAAAAATCAAACTGGGAGACTGTGACTAGTGGGGTCCCCAGGATCGGTATTTGACCCTGCCTTTTAACATCTACATAACCTCCTTGAAACTGGAAAATAAAGATATTTGGTTGACAAAATTTGCAGACGATTGCAGAATTGGTGCAATAACCAATACAGTAAAAAACCAGCAGGATCTACAAGAAGCACTAAATTACATACATCATTGGACTGTAAAGAATAAACTTGAATTAAATAAAAACAAATGTATAACTATGCATTTGGGTAAAGTAAAAAATAACAACCCTCTGCCCTACAAATTGGATAACACTGTACTCAATAAAATAGAAGAGGAAAGGGATTTGGGGGTAACAATTATTTCTGACTTAAAATTTAGTACACATTGTAACAAAGTAATAAGAAAGGGAAATCAAATTTTGAATCGTATTCTGAGACACATCTCAAGTAGGGATAGGAAGGTGTTAATCCCTCTTTATGGTGCTCTGGTTAGACCAAACCTGAGTACTGTGCTCAGGTCTGGGCACCTTATAAAAAGCAGATATACATATATTGAACGAATACAGAAAAAGAGCGACTAAGTCAGTTGAAGGGTTGGAAAAGAAGACTTACCCTGAGAGATTAAGGGAGCTGAATTTGTTTACCCTGGAGTATAGAAGAACTAGGGGGGGACTATTGTCTACTATACAGATGTATAAATGATCCTGCACCTCGTCAGAACTTGGGCTATTCTGGAGGAAATCAAGATACGAACCCAGGGGGCACCCCTTCCAGTTTGAAACACAAAAATGGCAGACTTTATCACGAAAATATTGGTTCAGCAACAGAGTAGTGGTAGAATGGAATTCTCTGCCTAGGGAAGTGGTGTCTAGTACAAATATGGACTCCTTTAAAAACAAACTTGATAACTTCCTTTTGGATAAAATAGATAAAGGGTTATAAATAATAAGGCAAGCATTATGGATGAATGTCTACTTAGCTTGAAATCACCTAAGTGTTTGGCTGTTATAGAGACTGCAGAAATCCATTTCAGTGTTAGGGAGTTGAAGCTAATTGCGAAATTGGGTGCTCCTAAGATGCACATCTCAGGAGAGGGGATGAGTGGTTGGGTGAGAGTCTTATTTATCAACTCTGTGATGTCCATCCAGAAGGTCTGAATGTTAAAGCATTGCCAAATAATGTGACATAAATCCCCATTAGGGGCCCTACATCTCCAGCAATTGTTTTCTGAGGTTAGTCATGCTTTATGTAGGATGTCTGGGGTGTGATACCAGAGATGATTAATCATGTCTTAGAGTCTCTGATCACCTAATGTGCTTGTCTCTAACACTGTTCCCAATCTATGTCTTCTGGTCTTTCGCCAAGATTTTTGGCCCATTGGGCTCTAGCTTTGAATGTGAGGTCAGGCAGGTGATTCCTAAAATATCTATAGATAGTATCTACTCTTCCCTTTTGCTTTTGAATCCATACCAGAAAGGGATGCATAGGTGGAGGGGATCCCACCACACTGAATCTGGGAAGGATGCATTGTGCTGCACTTCTGAGTTGTTGATAGCACCAAAAGTCTGTTTTGTCCAAGCCATAAGTGGTCTGTAGCTCTTGGAAGTAGTCCATCATTTATCATGATTGTACATGATTGTACATCAGTTTTCAAAAATACAGTCTGACAGATTGAGGCACAGTAAGGTTCATATATTACCTGATGCAGAAATTCGACCGAACAGGTAAGGATTATTAGTGTAGGATAGTAGAGAGCTGGGCAGGTTAGGAGAGTACTGTGGGAGGAGAGAGTAGGTGAGTAAGAGGAAGGTGTAAAGATAACAGAAGGGAGTAGTGGAATAAGAAGAAGGGGTTAGAGAATATCAGATGAGTAAAGGAATAGTGCTAGGGAAAGTAGGGTGAAGAGGATAGAGATAACCAAGGCAATAATAGGTGAGAATTTAATGGTTAGTCGAATGGTTTCATGTCCTGGCACGTATAGGCTTGAGGTGATTGATCTTGAGGCTATAAGGGCTCAGGGACAGGCTTAAAAGCAATTACAGATATCTTTTAATTTGGATGCTGTTAACTCTTTGAAGAAGTTGACCGAGACCATACTGGATAGTTTCAGAGTGGTTTGGAGTTGGTTCCATATTGTTGGAAGAGCATATGTGATAGCACATTTGCCAAATGTGGTGCGAGTCCTAGGCACATCCAGGAAGATAAAGTCGTATTTCCTGAGGGAATATGCACAGTGGGAGATACTGATGAGGGATGTGAGGTAGCTTGGAAGTTCATTCAAGAGTATCTTAAGGGTCCAGATACCAGCATGAAACAGCTGTTTAGTGGTAAATGACGTCCAGCCGACTGCTGTGTAAAGGTCACAGTGATGGGTTCGGTACGGTGAATTGGTGATGAACCACAGGGCACGGTGATAGAGTACATCCAATTTATTTAGGTTTGAGGCTGCAGCGGAGCTGTAAATTAGGTCCCCATAATCAAACAAGGGAAGAAATGTGGCCTGTACTAGCCTGGTTCTAATCTCATTCGGAAAGAGAGACTTGTTTCTGAAAAGAAACCCAGCCTGGCTTTTAGCCTTCTAGAGAGGTCCTCAAGATGATCGTTGAAAGAAAGTTTGTTATCCAGCCAAATGCCAAGATATTTGAATTTGGGGACAACTTCCAAGGGTTCGCCTAGCGAGGTGACAACAAAGTCCTTCAGTGGTCCAGAGGGGGAGGAAGAAGAGTTACTATGAGTAAAAATCATAGCCTTAGTCTTCTTGGCATTAAGAAGAAGCTTGGCATTAATGAGGTTAATTTCCAGCTGAGCAAAGTCAGCTTGCAGTACGTCCCTAACTTCAGACAATGTAGAGCCAGAGGTGTACAGTACTGTGTCATCAGCAAAGAAGTGAAGGTTGGAATTGATATGAGAGTCAAGATCATTGATATACAGGGAAAAAAGGATAGATCCTAGGATGGAGCCTTGGGGGACTCCCCCCCTGGCAATCAGCAATGAGCCTGGGAATATGCCGTCAGCTTTCACTTTCTGGGTCCTCCCTGAAAGATAGCTGGTGAACCACTGAGCAGTGGAGGGAGTGGTACCTAGTTTTATAAGGCTGGCAGTTAGTAAGTTGTGGTGGACTGTGTCGAAAGCTTTATTTGTGTCTAAGAAAAATTGCACCAGTGATCTTTTGTTGTCTATTGCAGAGATCCAGGCATTTGTAACTTTAGCCAAAGCCGTGATAGTGCTGTGCTTAGACCGGAAACCAGATTGTGCTGGGTTTAACAGTGAGAAGGTTTCAATATGAAGTTTTAATTGATTATAGATCAGTTTTTCAAATACTTTAGAGAGAACAGGTAAAATTGAGATAGGCCTGTAATTATTTAGATCACCAGGATCTGATTTGAAAAGGGGAAGGATATGGGCGGATTTCCAACAAGAAGGAACTGTGGCAGTAGAGATAGAGAGATTGAGAATATGAAGAATGGGGGCTGTGAGATAGGCATAACCTAGTTTTAGAAAAAACAGCTCAAGTCCATCATCTCCCGCATTTTTCTTAGAGTCAAGATTGAGTAGTGCATCTTCTACTTCTCTGTAATTAAGTGCATGCAGCTGGAAAGAACAGGTCGAGGTACAGGGAGTATGGCTAGCACTGGCTTGATTAACCCCTCAACCTGCATAAGACGAGGATTCAAAAGCTAAGCGAGCGGTGACAAAATGGGAGTTGAGTTCTTCCAGAATTTGGGAATTACCTTCGATAGTTCTGCCATTGGTAAGGATATTGGCTGGAAGGAAGAGAGCACTAGGCCGTCTTTCAATGGAATTAAGTGTCCTCCAGATTTTTTGTGGGTTCCCTTTGGCCTGTTCTAGGGTAGAAACATAGTAGTGGGCTTTTGCTGCCCAAATGCTTTTTACACACACTTTTCTGGCTGTTCTAAACGCTTGCCAATCTAAGCGACTTTTGGTGTGCCTGGCCTGAGCCCAGGACTTGTCCCTATTAGTGATTGCAGCTTTAAGACTTGGAGTGAATCAGGGGTGGGAGGTATGGCGCACTCTGACCTTAATAAAGGGGGAATGCTTATTTACCAGTGTAACAAGGTTGTTGTTGAGAACAGAGACAGCCTCATCTGCGGATTTGGCAAGATAAAGATCTTGCCATCTAACCTCCCCAGATCAGGCAGGTAATTTCTTGCCTGGAGTTTGCTGAAAGACCTTTTGGAAATGTACTTAGGCTGCTGCTGACTCTTGGCCTGTGATATTATGCAAACAACAACCCTATGGTCGCTCATATCATTGTGAAACACCGCAGAGCATAGAATTTTGTGTGGGTGAATGGTTAATATGACATCTAGGAGTGAGCTGTTGGCAAGGCTCAATGTGTTATTCCTTGTTGGTTCACTAACAAGCTGTACAAGGCCAAACTCATCACAGAGGGATTTCAGGCTGTGAGATTTCTGGGTGAGCCAGTCCATATTTAAATCCCTGAGGATCATTATCTCAAAGTTGGAAGCCATGATTATAGATTTAAGTTTGTTGAGAATATCAGTTCCGCCAACCGGGGGCCTGTATCCACCTATAATAGTGATAACTTCTGTGGAGGGAAGGTGAAGCTTCAGGGATACAATCTTGTATTCCTTCTGTTTAGATTTAGAGGAGATATCACTAACTGTAAATTTGGTTTTAGAATAGATGACAACACCACCACCCCTAGATTCCCTATCTCCCACCACCCTGATGCCCTTGCTTTCCCACTGGACCCATTTAATTGGGGTCCTGTCCACTCTAATATCAAGGTTATCCCATAGGGGTGTGTAATTGGGATGTGCCAATGGTGTGGCCAAAAACTTCTGAATATTCATTAAGGCCTTACGTTAAGGGCCTATGATGGGGTGCGCTTTTGGGGCTTTGGCCCATGTGGAATAAAGGCAAGACACTGGTGAGCAATTCTTACATTGGGATGCAAACACTCGGAGGAAGAAGCACAGCTGTGAGGGTCTACTATGAGCAGGGAAGGGAGTCCTCCCCTGCACAAAAGAACTGTAATTTGGAGTGGCTGTGATCAGAGCTAGGGTGGCTAGTTGAAGGCTCCAGGTGGGAGCCAACCACAGGCAAAGCCATGCCCCCAGCTCATGAGGGAGCCAATCCAGGGTGAGTGCCCTAGAGAACAAAGACTACAGGGGATTTAAAACCCCATTGGTGATCCAAAACCTTGCCAACACTTGGAGGGAGAAGCAGGGCTGCTAGGGTCTCCTGTGAGAAGGGAAAGGAGCCCTTCCCTGCACAAAAGAACTGTAATTTGGTGAAGCAGTGAGCGGAGCTAGGGCAGCTGGTTGAAGACTCCAGGCAGGAGCTAATCACAGGCAAAGCCATGCCCCCAGCTCACAAGGGGGCCAACCCAGGGTGAGTACTCTCTGGCCTTGTGAAAGGACCAATCAGGAAGTGGCACTGATAGCCCTTTTCCTGTAATTTACCTATTTAGCTGCATAACCACCAAGTGGCCCCCTGCACAAAGGATCCACGTGTAAAGCACACCAAAGTCAGCACAAGGCACTGGCAGCCGGGCACTCTGCTCCTCAGAAGGGAGGTGGGGACCAGTGGGAGAGCAAACTAGGTGACTGAACAAAGCAGGAGGAGGCAGGGAGGTAAGTTCCTGTTATACTCTTACCATAGCTCACATACCACAGGGGAGTGAGGAGTGTTAGGGTCAAGCCAGGAACTGGGCATAGGTGAAACACTCTATCTAGGGTAGGGGTAAATATGAGTTTATAGTAAGCTAAACATTTGAGATTAGGTGTAATGCCCTATCTAGAGTAGGGATAGAAAAGGGTTTAAAGTCAGCAAAAGTTTGGGAATCGGTAAGGGTAAAAAAGGATTTTAAGTTAGCAAAGCAAAAGCAGGCAGGCCAGAAACAGACATGCTAGGAGTGGAGCAGCACAGTGGCTGTGGAGCGGCAGTCTTCAGGGAGACTTTCTGGAGACTGCTTTGTTGCCCCATCTGTGTGCACCTCTCTGTGCTGAGGCAGAGGTTTCTTGTCTCCAGGCCAATTTGGCTAGAAATTGGAGGGCCTCCTCTCCCGCCCTGGGACCACCAAGTCCACCCCTGCTGCCTCAAAGGATGACAAGCAGGAGTAGCGGCTGGACTACAGTGGGCTTGGGGAGGGTGAGAGTGGTGGACCAGAGGCACATCTCCCCATATAGTTGCACCACACAACTCCTACACCACTCTGGCGGGGCAAGATCATCCTATGGGGGCACCCACAGTGATGACCAAGGGAGAGGAGGGGGTCATCGGGGGTGGAGACTCCAAGGCGAGTGGCAGAGGACCCCAGAGGAGGAGAAAGCAACTCATAGTGGGGGACTCCATTATTGGGGGAGGTAGATTTGGGGGCAGGTAGGGAGGGAGAGAGGAAGGTTATGTGCCTACCCAGCACCATAGCTCGGAGGGATGCAAAACACATTCTGAGGATTGCTAGGGCAGCAGGATGGGAGGGATGATTTTAGGCAGGGCCTTGTGTTTACTGCAGCAAAGTGGACCTACATTCTGCGGCAGGACCTCATACTTTCTGCATCAGAACATCTGCTGATTCTGTGGCCATTCTGCAGCAGGTAAATTGTGGCTAAACAGCATACCTTCAAAGGGATCAAGTCTTTGTTAACCCATTAACTGCCTTCATGCAACCACTCTGCTACACTGAAAGTGGAACAACAGGCCATTTAACTGTATGTAGTCTTCTTATCACAAATATTAAACTGCAATAACCCACACCTGGTGCAGCCATGGGCATCAGTGTTCTCTTTTAATGAATGTTCCCTCCCACCTCGAATTTGAAGGCTCATTTGGAAATTGATGGCCTTTGCTGTTCTCCTAGGCTATAATCAGAGGAGGACATACACACTTAGCTAAAACTACACAGAAGGCAAAATCAGCTTGGATTTGTTCTGGTTTATATTTATAGTTGGCAGATATAAAGAGAGACTCCAACTTGAAAGCCATTTTTTTCTGATTTTGATCAATGTTCTTTTAGATATTTTTTTTCAGCTAGGAATACTCTAACTGCCTTGCAACAAACATGTTGAGTGCAGTGTGCAAATCTGTGTGTTGTGGGGGGGGGTTGTCTTCCTATATTAGTGAAGGAGGGTATAACTTGCAGTGTCTGTAGGATTTGTTGACTCCTGATTTTTCTTTTGGGGAGCACACTAAAAAATGCAAGCAAGACATTCTTATTAAGCTGGAGTAACCATGATTAGCATGTTCTCTTCTTGCAACTCAGGGGGTTGGGGTGTTCTTTAGGCAGTGACCCTCATTTCACTTTTGGATAGCAGCAATCAAACTCACAATTCTGATTTTTTTCTATACCTGCTTGCTCCAGTTCTAGTATACCCTGGTCCCCAACTCTGCTGCAGCTGGGCAACTTGACCCTCCTTAAGAATTGAACTTGATGCCACCACTTAGCTGCAGGTTCAAATCTGCCAAGAAATTACTCTCATACTTACAGATACAGAACTGTGATCAATGCCCACCACTGGGGACAGAGTCCTCTGCTCAGTTTGCTGCCAGTCCTATGTCTCTGCAATCAGCTTCTTCTTCGATAGTTGTCACTACACCAAGATCAATTCCGCATCCACAAGCACCACTGAATCTATTCACTTCTTGACTACAGCTTGCCCTCCGGTTCTTCCTTCCAAATTCATCTTCCAGGGATTCAGCATGCACCATGAGCTGCCTCACAATGAAAAATTAACATGGCTGAGCTAGCCACACCTACACAGCAGCAAATCATAACTGCCATGGACCTAATCAAGCTCTGCTACTTTTGTGTCAGTCCCCCTCCCCCAATACTGGCTGGATGGAGTTATGTAACGAGAGCCAGCAGCCAGCACAAGTCAAGATGCCATGCTGCCACTAGCTTTTCAGCATTGTAGTGGACGGCATCAGTTTGCTGTCCCTTCTAATGAGCATGTATGCCATGGCATACTTAACATATCAATAGCTGTGCCCTTGTCTTTTGTGATTGTATAGCATAGCTAGCATTTCTGTGGCTGTGTGGCTGGTTTTCCTGATTTCTGAGGCAAGCACTGATTTCTGCGGCCAGACCTGATTTCTGTGGCCACTGCTGCAACCGCAGAATCGCAGAAAACATAGGGCCCTGATTTTAGGGTAGTGCAGGAGGAGTTCAGGGAGCAGCGAGGGGTCTTAGGCAGGTGGCATGCTCAGTTGCCTTTTCTGAGGTGTTACCTGTCTATGACATGGGGTAGGATAAGATACTCCACACCAGGAGCTTCAATGCATGGTTGAAGGACTGGTGCAAAGAAGAGGGGTTCGGCTTTATTGGGGACTGGGGTTCCACCTGGAGAGATATGGGCCTATATACAGGAGATGGTCTGCATTCATCCAGAAGAGGAATCAAGGTCCTCAGTGAATGGTTTAAATGCTTCATTGGCAAGCATTTAAACTAGCCAAGGGGGGGGGGTGGAAGGAAGCAGGGAAAATTAAACTGACCCCTGCAAGTGGAAGCAATCAGTAAGGAAAACCCTAAGGGAGAGAAATCCCCAAAGGTACGTAGAAATGGGAAAAGCAAAATGGTAGAAAAAATGAGGGAAAGGAATGAAGGTGGGGTGTTAAGTAGAGTGTGCATGGGGATAAAAGAGGAGCTGTCAGGAGGGGTGGAAGCAAAATTTTGACGGCAATGTGCGCAAATGCTCATAGTGTTGGAAATAAATCCAGGACCTAGTAGCCTTAATGGCAGAGGCTGATCTGGACATTGTCACTATTATCAAGACATGGTGCAATAGGAACCATGACTGAGATATATAGCCATACCAGGCTATACTGTCTGTTCAGGAAGGGCAGGGTGAGTAAGAAGGGGGGAAGAGTGGCTCTTTATGTGAGGGATAGCATTAAAGCAATTGAAATACAGGGAATACTGGGAAGGGTGGCGGCACTGTGGATCACCTTAGAGATGGAAAATGGAACTGATATTTGCACAGGCATTACCCACAGACCTCCATCACAGGGGTAAAAGTGGAATTGGGATCTAATGGAAGCCTTCCATAAGATGGCAACTAAGGGGGAGGTGTTGTTGGTGTGAGACTTCTGTCTGCTGGATGTTGAATGGAGCACCCTGGCTGCAGCTTCAGCACAAGCAAGGACATCCTGGACTCCATGCAGGGGGTGTTCCTCAGGCAACTAGTAATAGAGCTATACTGGACCTAGTACTCATGAACGGGGACAGTGTTGCAGACATCACAGCGGGTGATCACATGGGGTGGGGTTCAATATAAGAACAGTGACAGAGTTGAACCACACGAGGGTGAGTGTCCTGGACTTCAAGAGGACCAACTTTGCAAAGTTAGGGGAATGCCTCAGGGATGCTCTGGAAGGAGGGAGGGAGGGAGAGGACTTGGTGGTATAGAGGAAGAGTGGGCGAAACTAAAAGAAGCCATGGTGAAGTCAACAAACCTTTGTGTTAGGCAAGTAAACAAAAGCAAGAGGAAAAAAAGACCAGTATGGTTCTCTAAAGAGGTGTCTGAGAAGGTAAGGGCAAAAAGGTTAGTATTCAGGAAGTATAAGGAGACACAGAGGGAGGTGGACAGGGAAGCGTATCTGGAAAAGCAGAGAGAGAGGCAGGGAAAGCAGTCAGGAGCGCAAAGGAGCAAATGGAGGAGAAAATAGCTCAGGTAGTAGAGGAAGGAAACAAGGCATTTTTCAGGTACGTTACTGAAAGGAGAAAGACCAGGGATGAGATTGTAAGGCTAAGAAAGCAAGGAGTGAAGTATGTGGAGGGGGACCAGGAAAAAGTAGAAATCCTGAACAAATATTTTTGTTCAGTATTCACAGTGGAAGGGGAAGATGCGGGACCACAGATAAGCAATAGGAGCATCAATGGAAGGTAGGTGGACACCAGTCTATTTACAGAGGAGAGAGTCCTGAAGGAACTCACAAAATTGAAAGTGGACAAGGCAATGAGGGCAGATGGGATACATCCAAGAATATTAAAGGAGCTTACAGAGGTGCTGGCAGCACCACTGACAGCCCTGCTCAATCAATCACTGGAGACAGGAGTAGTTCTGGAGGACTGGAGCAGGGCAGATGTAGTCCATCTTCACTAAAGTGGGAGCAGGGAGGAGGCTGGCAACTACAGGCCAGTCAGCCTGACCTTGGTGGTAGGGAAATTAATGGAGTCAATGCTAAAGGAAAGGATTGTGGAACATGTTGAATGCAGTGGATTATGGGATCCAAGGCAGCATGGATTCACTGGGGGGATGGTCATGTCAAATAAATCTGATAGATGTCTTTGGCTGGGTGAACAGGAAATTAGATTGGGGGAGCACTGGATGTGGCCTACCTAGATTTCAGTAAGGCCTTCAACACTGTCCCACACAGGAGACTTGTTAAACACTCTGAACAGCCTGGAAGAGGGTCCCAGGGTGGTAAACTAGGTTACAAATTGGTTGAGTGATAGGATACAGAGGGTGGTGGTAAATGGAGCTCACTTCAAGGAGGGGAGGGTGACCAGCAGGATGCCACAAGAATCAGTACTGGGGCCGGTCCTCTTTAATGTCTTCATTAGCAACATTGCAGAGGAGCTAGAAGGGAAGGTATACCTTTTTGCAGATGACACTAAGATCTGCAACAGGGTTGACACTCCTGGGGGGGGGGATGATGAGGGATCTACATAAGCTTGAAGAGTGGTTAAGAGTGTGGCAGCTAAGATTCAATGTGAAGAAGTGCAAAATTATGCATTTTGGGCACAGAAACCCAGGGGCAGAATACGTGATGGAGGGAGAGGTACTGACGAACAACAAACAGGAAAGGGACCTGGGAGTAATCATATCTGATAACCTATAAGTGGCCAAACAGGGTGACAGTGTGACAAGGCATGCTGGGATGCATAGGAAGGGGTATCACCAGCAGAAAGAAGGTGGTGATACCACTGTAAAAATCATTGGTGAGACCTCATCTGGAGTACAGTGTCCAGTTCTGGAGGATGCAGCTCTGGAAGGACATAGACAGAGTAGAGGCAATCCAGAGAAGGGCAAACAAAATGGTGCAGGGTCATGAGGAGAGACTGAAGGACTTCAATATGTATACCTTGGAGGAGGTGGGGATATGATAAGAGACTTTCAAATACCTCACAGGTAGAAATAAGGTACAAGAGGGAAGCATTTTTCAGAAGAAAAGCTGTTCAAGAACAAAGGATCATGATATGAGGCTAGAGGGGGGTAGACTCAAGGGTAATGTGAGGAAGTATTTTTTTTTCACAGAAAGGGTGGTGGATTAGCTGGCCTGGTGGTGCTGAGGGCTGAGGCACTGGACGCCTTACCTCGTGCCATGCCGGTGACCAATGTTCAGGAAGGAGGAGGGGAGGAGAAGGATCGAGTGTCCTATGGACTGCTCTCCTTCTCTGGGGAAGGGGCTGGCAGCACTCGGCAATTGCTTGCCCTCTAGCAGAGGCTGGGAGGCAGCACACCGATGCTAGAAGATGTGGGTGGGAGATTGTGGCTGATGCCTAGATTAGAGCACACGGAAGCATGCACACTGCTGCTTCTGGTATCCTTGCATGCTGCATTCTTCAAAGGGGCCCAAGAAAAATGTGAAAAAGGAGTCCTCTGCATGGATGATGATGGGCCCCCATTGCAATGGCCTGGGATGGTGCCTCCCTTACTACTACTAATCCATTCTGGTGGATTGAGAAGCTCCCCACCCCTTGCCATGAAGGGTAAGTCATAGAGGTTTGGGGGAGGGGGTCTAATACCCAGTGCCTGTGCGAGGGGGACATCAGATGGACAGCAGAGGACTCCAGGGGAAAAAAGTAATAACTGTGAAAAAATAAAAAAAAGAAAGGGTGGTGGATGCATGGAACAGTAACAAACAATACTGGCACAACTCGGACTGCTGTTAAAGGCTACTTTATTTTACAATGTAAGAAACTGCCATAAATTTCCTGATGACACATCCCACAAACCGGTAGGGGATCTTGCAACCACCCACTTGTCAGGAAGTCTAAACCTCACTCTCAGGTTCTTGGCAACAATGGGAATGCAAGGAATCACAGACACGTTGCATAAGAGTACTAAACTTGTTTATTACTACCAAAGGATAAATCGCAGTTGCCTAAGCAGTTCTTACCAAATACAAACTGGGAGCCAATGCTAAGCATTCCCTATACCTCGAGGTTTCTTTGTGTCTCCAGGGATCTCCAAGGTATAAGACGTAATGTCTTATATTATATACCTATGATAATTACTATGGTTACCGTAAGATAGAAACATTTCTAGTTACAGAGATGAGCCCTATTGGCTAAATTAGAGGTGGCTCCACAGTCCAAGATAACATTATACAATTTTGTAGTAGTCATCACTTTGTAAAGACAAAGAAGGCTCAGTTATATATGTATTAGTATAATAGTACAAATCACCAAAAGATGGCAGTGCTGACTTATATATCATCATCATTACAAGGACACAGTTGTCCTAACATCTTATAAGTGAGAAATACATATGTGTATTAGAAAGCGAAGTGTATAACAATAATATGCATACATATCCTGACATCTACTCTTATATGGTAGATGCCCAATGCCCTATATGTCAGTATAACATATACTTAAATACTAGCTGTCTATGGTATACCTCTGGGGATACCAGTAAGGGTGCAGGGACCTCGTGCAGGGACGTGTCTGTGTTTATGGCGATTTCTTACATTGTGAAATAAAGTTGCCTTTAACAACAGTCCGAGTGGTGTCAGTATTGTTTGTTTCTATTGGAGTCGGTTACCTGGCAAACTTATAAGCAGTGGAATTGTTTTGCTTTTCTCTGACGATGCATGGAACAGCCTCCCAGCAGAGGTGGTGGGAGCAACAGTAATGGAATTCAAAAATGCATGGGTTATGCATAGGGAAACCTTAACAATAGAATAAGGGAGGGTACAGCTTGAGATCAAGTAGGGTCTGCAGTATTGCTGTAGGTAGTGAAAATTGGCAGACTGGGTGGGCCAGGCAGTCCTTATCTGCCATCAGTTTCTATGTCTCTATGCTTCTATGTTTGTTATCAAGCCAGATGAGAGATTCTTGAGTCGTGGGGGTTAGCCATTTAATGGTTTACAACATTCTGAATGCCCAGGCATATGCCTTAAAACCATGGTAGGCCCCATCCCCCTTTGTTCCAGTACATTCTAACTTTAGTCCTGCTAAATTGCGGAGGTTTTCCCTCCCACAAGAAGCTTCCTATGAGTTTATCAATTGCTTCAAACCATTTGTTAGGAATAGTGATAGAAAGGTAGGGTAGTAGGTGAAGCATTTCAGGGGTAGTGATCATTTTAAGTGCTTCAATTTTTCTGGCTAGTGAGAGATGCAGTGTCTTCCACCTATCACATTCTGTTTTGAGATCCAGTAGGAGAGGCCTGCGATTTAAAGAGCAAACTCTGGACATCTGTGGCATGACCTTGATGCCCAGGTTGATCAGAGTGTACTTGGCTCATACAAATCCCAATGGATTTCATTACTCCCAGATCTTTCTTCTTCTCAGATTCTGTCACTTGTGTTCCCCTCTGCCAGTAACCAGTTAAGCAATAAGGCATGACAGGGTGTGAGTTATTGGGGATTTACCCATCCCTTGTGTGGTGTGTCACGAGGTGCAGCTGAGTGACTTAACCACACAAGAAGTGGGTAAATCCCCCAATAATCCACACCCTGGAGTGCCATATTGAATTATACAATGGGCCCATGTGTAAAATAAATTTTAAATGTGTTTATGTTTTTTATAAGTGCCATTTCTCAGCCGTGGGTTATCACAGGATATACCATGGTCATGTGATGTGTTTTGACCAATGAGGTTACAGGATTTTCATACCCCATTGTATAATTAAGCAATAAGGCACGACAGGGTGTGGTATATCATGGGATATCGTCACACCTCAGGTGGTTGGGCACGAGGCCGCAGGCCGAGTGCGTCCAACCGTCCGAGAAGTGACGATATGCCATGATATACCACACCCTGGAGTGACTTATTGCTATTATGAACTGGCTTAAAAGATTTATTAGTAAAAAAATGAAAGAAAAGTTTTAAAACATTTGAAAAATGATGTTTTGGGGAGTGTTGGAGGAGTACCTTTCCATAAAATAGTTCCTGAAGGGCTCTGGGCAGCAGGTGGTGCTGTTACAGGTGGCACTCACAGAGAAGGTGCAGCTGTGAAGTGCATCTCACCCTCCAAGTACTGATTTAGGATGTGAACCTTGTTTTTCTGCATTTGACCTGGTCCCCCTGCCTGCTCTGGGACCGGGTGAAGCTGTGTGTGCCTTCCTATTTATTTCTGGTGCCCTCCGCGTGTCGTAGTTGGCAGCAACTGTTGGTAGGAGTTACCGAAACGCTTGTGGGTTTTTTTGGCCTGAAATCGCTGTCCGTTGTGCCCCATACTGACTGAAAGTAACATTTGAAGTCTCGGAAAACTGGAGCCAGATTTGTGAGTACCCGTTTGTTGTAAAATGTGCTGAGGACGACTCAGGGCTTTTCTTGTTCTGTGGAGAAGTTGCGAGATTTTTGTTTCCCTACCGAGCGAAAGTTAAGCGTGGCTGCATTTTTCTGCTGTTGTCATGAGGAGGCTGGTGGCTGGAGGGTTTTTGAAGCTGTGATGATGTAGGCCGATATCATCACGGTTTCAAAAACCTCTCGGCCAATCAGCTTGCCGTATTTACAATCGCCGATTCATAATAACCAGTAACTGGCCTTTGGATTCCTGGCTTCCATGTGCATTACCTTACATTTCTTAGCATTAAAGTCCAGCTGCCATATATCTGACCGTTTCTCCAGCTTAGCCAGGTCCTCTTTTAATTCCTGTCTCACTACACCGCCTTCCTTAAACAACTTGTACTAAATATTTTTTTTGTTTTTTGGTTTTCACCCAGGACTGTTTACCCATGTACCTTGTAGGACCTGGTCTGCCATTCATGTATTGTTATGTTATTGCTTGCATTGTATATTTGTTGTAACCATGCACCCAGGTCCTCCTTGTGAATGAGCTTGCTCAATGGAGCTTTCCTGCAATAAACTTGAACTGTCTCCCCTCCTCTGTGTCCACCCTCCCATGGAAAATCCAAACGCACTCTGCACTCGCGTGACAATAAAATTTCAAACACCAACCTTCTTTTTCTTTTCACAGCACCGTGAACTTTTATTGTATGATGTCTGAATCCACAAATGACACTTTCTGCTCCGTGTTTTTCATTTTAAAGCCAAAATAAGTGCATCCATCACAAACACTAAATCCCAACACTGCGACCATGTGTATGGTCTTCCTCAGGGGATGAATAATGCCATGGAGCTTGATATCATCTGCAAAAAGGCAGATATTACTATTTACCCCCTCTGCAATGTCACCAACAAATATGTTGAACAGCACAGGGCTGAGTTCTGAGTCTTGTGGTACCCCACTGGTTACATGCCTTGGTTGAACAGTTCTCCCCCTACCACCACTCTATGGTTCTTGTCTCTTTGCCAGCTTTTGACCCACACCAGCATTTTGCCCCCCCACTCTAAGGCCCCCCCAGCTTGCTGATCAGCCTGCCATGTGGCACTGAGTTGAACCACCTTGCTTAAGTCCAGGTATAGTACATCTACCACCTGCCCCTTGTCCAGAGACCTCATCACCCAATTCAAGAAGTCAATCATGTTAGTTTGACAAGCCCTCCCCCTGACAAACCCATACTGCTTATCATCCTGGAGCCCATACTCTTTAAGGAAGGCCACCAGTCTCTCTTTTAGGATGGCCTCCATTAATGTCCTCACTACAGAGGTTAGGCTAACTGGCCTGCAGTTACCTGGCTCATCTCTGGGTCCACTCCTGTGGAGGGGTACCACATGAGCCACCCTCCAGGCCTGTGGTACACACCCCTTCTACAGTGAGTTGTTAAATAGGTCTGTTAGTGGGGCTGTAAATACCTCCTGCAGGACCTGCGGGTGTACCCCATCCAGTCCAGGTGCCTTGTCCACTCTCAGTTCCCTTAGCCCTTTTCAGACCTTGTCTACCGCAATCTCCTCCTCTTACTCCTTCCCCCCCTCAAGATCCCCCCTTCTCTTCCCCTGTGGCATAGGCCTGGCCACTTGCTTGGTAAAGACTGAGCAAAAGTACTCATTTAGTGCCTCTGCTTGCCCTTTTCTGCTCAACCTCCCTCCCTTCCTCTTTATCCTGACTGTTCCATCCTTTCTGCTCCTTCTTTCCTTGATGCACCAGAAGAAGTCCTTCTCCCTTTATTAATCCCTTGTGCCAGTCTTAGTTCTTTCTCAGCTTTGGCTGCACAGACCTCTCTCTCTGCCTCTCGGGATTTCACATTGTATACAATACCTCTCTGTCCTCCTCCTTAGAGGTACGCTTGTACTTCGGGAAGGTTGTCCTCTTCTCCAATACCTTTTCTGCCATCATTCTGCAGTACCAGCTTAGTCTCTTGGTTCTGAACTTCTTTTGACAGGCCCTTGTACAGGTATTGGTGGCCTCGGTTATACCCATATTAATGATGGTCCATTTCTGGTCCACATCCATCTCTGGTTGGAACTTTGCCAGGTGTTCCTGTAGTATGCTCCACACCTTGCTGAAGTCTGCCTTCCTAAAGTCCACCACCATTGTTTTAGTCATGGCTGCTTCCTTCCCCATGCAGATGGAAAACCACACCATGCAGTGGTTTCTGCCTGCAAGGGGCTCCCTCACCTCCACATTTATTTCTGATCTTGGATTAACCATTTGAGCTCAGAGCTCTTTACATAGGTTCCACGTTAGTACATTTAGAACAAGTAGGTGATTATACAGAGGATTGAGACAAACAAGGAAATAGAATTAGAATGAGAACATTTAGGAACATTTGGTCTTTAAACAAAGGAATGCAAAAAATACAGCAAAAATTAAAACTGGAATAAGTAAACAGTCAGATACATGCAGGAGCAGACTAAATAACTATGCCCAACAGGGAGCCTGTTAGTTGTCAGAAACATGACGGTGTCAGTGCATAGCAGTGCTGGAGAGATGGGGTGGGGGGGTTAAGCCCCAAGTGCAGGGTGTCCAAGAGAGAGAGAGAAAGAGAGATACGTTTGGCAGAAGGGCAGATGGTAGGATATGCCTTTGCTAGGTGCTAGCGATGGCAGACACATTGAGATTCCTGTATTAAATGGTTCTTTAGGTTCTTTTTGAAGGTCCACAGACTGTGCAGGCTAATAATGTTCTCACAGAGGGAGCTGAACCACAACGGTGACCAGTAGGCAAAGGACCTTTGTCCTTGAGATGTCCAACATTTTGGAGTCAGTAAGGACTGCAGTTCCAAATTTCGGGTTGGCCTGGGATTAGTGCTGGGAACTAGGAGTTGTTGGACCCCAGTTGGGACCTGACCAAGGCAGATCTTTTTGACCAGGAGGCAGGATTGATATTTTAAGTGACCAAAGAGCGTTAGCCAGTGAGCCTTTGTATAGAGATTGCAGGTGTGGGTTAGTCGGTGTTCCCCTAAGGTGAGCCTGCAGGCATTCTTAAGAGCAGTTTTTATACTTCAGAGGGCAGTATCTGTGGCAGAGCCATATATCGGCAGTCCATAGAGCACTAGGAAACCCACTGAACTGTGAACCACTATGCTGAGGGCTTCACTGGTCAGGCTCTGCCTATGGTGATAAAGTAGCCCTAAGCGTTTGTGGATTGCTTTAGCTGTGATGTCTATGTGGAGTGCGTAGGAGAGCAAGCTGTCAAGAGTGATTCCAAGATATTTGAAGTGATGAATATGTTCAAGAGGAACACCACCCCTATCACATATTGATAGCGGGTAGGTTTTTGTGCTTGTTCTTAAGGCTGGTGAACAACATGGTTTTTGGTTTTTAGTAGTTCAGTATCAATTTATGATTTCTGAAGCATGACAACACTGGTGAAGTCACATTGTAGCTGTTGCTCAAGAGCAGTGGGGGTCAGAGCCATTGGAAAAGATAACTGCATCATCCTTATAGAGGAGGATACAGCACTGACTGGTTAGAGGAAGGCAATTCAGAAATAGGCTAAAGAGGAGGGGCCCAGTATTGATCCCTGTGGAATGCATGAGCACACAGGCTTGGTGTCAGAGAAAAAGGTATCTATCCTGACTTGCTGTGAACAGCAGTGTAGGTAGCTGTGGAACCATGCAGCCACCTCAGGGGGAAGGCCTATGGCAGTGAGTTAGTCAACTAGGAGGGCATGGTTGACCATGTCAAAGGACTTTGTTAGGTCAACATAGATAGCCCAGACTAGCTGGCCAAGATTGAGGGATTTGTGGATGAAGCCCGTGTATTCCAGAAGGGCTATAATAGTGCTATGTCCAGCCCTAAAGCCATGTTGCTCTGTGCATAGGAACAAGTGCTTGTCCAGATAATCGACAAGTTGGTTGGCAACAATTCATTCAAGGGCCTTCAAGAGTGGTGGTAGTATAGAGATGGGTCTATAGATCCCAGGGAGGGCACGATCCCCACTCTTGTACACAGGAGTGACTACTGCAGCTTTCCATTTTTGGCAGAATACTGCAAGACGGAGCGAGATGTTAGGGATATGGGTGAGAGGGGACAGGATTTTTTCGAGTGAGAGCGAGATTAGCTTCAGTTTGAGGTTATCCCCACTGAATCTCCCCTTCCCAAGCACTTTGTGCAGATATTTCCTGTTTTCTCTGAGGGTAACGGTCTTGAAGTGAAAGGGGGGGTGCGATGGGGATTGCATGGGTGCAGCAGGGATTGTGGGGGAGAAGAAGTCAGCAGGGAGAACATGCTGCAAGTTGGCGAAGGCATTGTTAAAGGTGTTGGTGATAGATTTAGGGTCAAGGATGGGGGAGCCTTCAACACAGAGCATGATAGGGGCTGTTTTGGGTTCTCGCCCAGTGACCTTAAATAGGTTTGCCCAGAATTTGCACCTGTCATTCCAATTCTTGGTTAGGGCATCTTTATAGTATATGTTTTTGGCTAATTGGATGGTCCTGGTACAGTTATTGCTCACATGTTTGTAGTTCAGAATATCTGACTGCTTGCCTGTGGCCCTGGCTATATGCCAAAGGTGGTCTCTATTTTTATTAGTTCAAGGATATCAGGGCTCATCCAGGGGTTAAAATAGCCTTTGATCTTCTGCTTTTTTATGGGGACATTGGTGTCACAGATTGTACTGAAGAGGAGGATGAAATGGATGAGCGCATTATCAATGTCGGAAGCTTCAAAAACTGAGGACCAATCAGCATTGAAGAGATCCATTTTGAAGTGGTCAGCATGACCAGGTTTCAGAACCCTGCTGGTGATTGTTCTAGGAGGTGGTTTGGAGAAATTATTTGCCAAACTGAACATGACATGGGAATGGTCACTGATGTCATCCAGGAGGATGGAGGCATTAGAGGCATGCTCAGGTCAGTTGGTGAGCACCCAGTCAATCAAAGTACTAGTGCACATCCTATAGTTAGTTCTAGTGGGTGTTTCAATGAGTTGGGTGAAGTGGATAGCCTGAATTGCATCCTTGAATTGGTTAGCTTCAGGGACAAGCCAATAAATATTGAAATCACCTAAGTGTATAACCTCAGAGCTTAGGATTAGGCTTCCAAGACAGTCTATGATGGCATGGAGACCTTGGGCTGAAGTCTTTAGGGCGATGTAGACAGATAGAATTGTGACAGTTTTGTTGTGGGCCCCAAGAAGAACCTTAATAGCAAGGGCCTTGGCAAATGACCTTAGGCTGGGTAAATTCAGGACTATGCCCTGAAGGCTGTCCTTAAGGTATATTGCACAGCCACCAACTCTTTTAGATGTACAATCTTGCCTAAAGATCGAATAGCCCAGCAGACTGATGGCTTCATCAGGGATCTTGCTAGTAAGCCATGTCTCTACTACAGACAGTACGTCTGGATTATGTAGGTCTACCCAGGCTTGAAGGCTGTCAAACTCTGATGTCAGGCTGTGGATGTTTAGTGACACAAAGGTTAAGATGCCTGGTTTTGGTGCACTCAAGCCCTGATATAGAGGGGGTCCAGAATTAACATACTAACATATTAAAATGCCAGTAGAATAGGCCTAACGGTCTTTCGTGTCTGCTCATTTGGTCAGCACCCACCCTGGGAGCTGACCTTACTGCCCCCCTCGCCCTCTCTGGAGCCATCAGTCTGCTGGGCTATTCGATCTTTAGGCAATAAGGGTTGATGTTGCTGGAAAGCAGTAGTAACAGGAGTACCAATTTGACCAGGTAACTTTTAAAGTGTTTAAGGTTAGCTTTCTGCTGTCTTTGTGGATTAATTCGAGCTGCATGCTTACCGGATAGAATGGCCCGTTTAGGCAGGACTGTGGAAGAGGGAAACCCTGGGCAAACTGGATATGTTCAGGGCCTGGTAGGCCAGGGTGTGTTGTTAGGCATTCAGTTGGCACGTGGGCCAAAACTATGCACGGACATTACAGTGCTGTAGATGTTGCCATAGGGGTGCTCTGAGATAAGAAGGAGAGCTGATTTAGGGTCATTCAGAGACTGCAAACAAAGAGTGGGCAGGAGTATAAGAATTAGCATGTCTGGTTGCCATGTCCAAGATTGGAAAAGTGTGATGACACAGCAAGAAGGGTCTTGGGAGGGGGGGAGGAAAGGAAAAGAGATTAAGATGTGTTGAAGCTAGGAGGGTGTCCTGGCCTTATAGGCTGCTGTGTACCCTTACAGTTGGCGGTGACCTAAAAAGGAAGATGTCTTTAAGGGGAGGACAGGACAAGTTTTAGGTCTGATACCTGCACTCTGTATCATTGAGTGGAATTGCAATATCGGTGAGAAGGAAGAAGACTGCCTAGGGGTGGTGCCGAAGGAGGAGGGAGAGTATTTAAAAAAGGCAGTAGGTGTGGGATGGGGTTGGTGTAAAAATTAAAGCAGGAAGGAGACAGTGGAGAGAAAGTGAAGCAGAAATTGGGTCATTTGCAGGGCAAAGCTTACAACTGTGACCCAAAATAAATCTAGTCTAAACAGAAAAAAAATGTATCACTTTAATTTAAGTTTCTGATTCAGGGTAGATTACCACTGGACCTTAAAACAAAGAAAGCTGTAATACTTTAACATCTACAAACCTGCAACCTAAAAGAACTTGCACTTCAAACTATGTTTGGAGTGCAAAATTGCTGCAAACAGGCTTAGGTTCACATTTAAATTAGGATTCACAAGACAATTTAGAGAGGCTTAACCAGTCCCACAAACAGTATGTAACATTAGCTTAAAGCCCAGAAGGAGATGGAGTAGCAAAGAAATTAGAGAACTGCAGCAGCCTGTCAGCAGGCAGAGCTAATAGTTCTAGCCAGTCAAGTTTCAGCAGCGTACCTTCGGTCCGGTGATCAGCGGGCAGTACAGTGAGAAAGGCAGCCACCGGAGAGAAGAGGCACTCCCGGCTGCTTGCAGCAGCAGAGGCACCCATGTCAAGGGTGAAACTAAAGGGAGAAATCAGAAAAAGCCAGAAGTTATAAAGCTGTAAGAGAGGGAGTGTTTACTGGGAGGGTGGGGGAGTTATTCACCTCACAGCAGAAAATTAACAAGCTGTGGCACCAGTGACTGGACAATGAGAACAAAGAGTAGTGAGAGGGGGACAGTTAAGAAAGGCCGTATTGGTTTAGGCCCAGACACGCCTCTCAGCAGGAGGAAATTCCAAGTGGAGGGATATGGCTGAGAGAGAGATAGGAAGACTGAAAAGGTATTTGTTGGAAATAGCTTAGGACTGAAACACAGTGAAACAAAGTCTACATAGGAGAATGAGGAAAAAATTCAAGCAGGAAGGAGACAGTAGGAGAGAAAGTGAAGCAGAAATTGAATTATTTGTAGGGCAAAGCTTACAACTGTGACCAAAATGAAACCTAGTCTAAACAGAAACAACTGTATCACTTTAAACTTAGTTTCTGATCCAGGGTAGATTACCACTGGACCATAAAACAAAGAGAGCTGTAATACTTTAAAATCGACAAACCTGCAACCTAAAAGATCTTCCACTTCAAACTACCCTTGGAGTGCAAAATTGCTGTTAACAGGCTTAGGTTCACCTTTAAATTAGGATTCACAGAACAATTTGGAGACACTTAACCAGTCCTATAACCAGTATGTAACATTAGCTCAAAGTCCAGAAGGAGACAGAGTAGCAAAGAAATGAAAGAACTGCAGCAGCCTGTCAGCAGGGAGAGCCGATAGTTCTAGCCAGCCAAGTTACAGCAGCATCCCTTCAGTCTGGTAATCAGCGGGCAGTACAGTGAGGAAGGCAGCCAGTGGACAGAAGAGGCCCGCTCGGCTGTTTGCAGCAGCAGAAGCACCTGTGTCAAGGGTGAATCTAGGGGGAGAAATTAGAAAAAGCCAGGGAATAAAAAGCTGTAAGAGAAGAAGGGTTTACAATGGAGATGGGGGAGTTGTTTGCCTCACAGAAGAAAATGAATAAGCTGGAGCTGTGACACCAGTTGCTGAACAATGAGAACAAAGAGTAGAGAGAGGGGGACAGTTAAGAAAGGGTGTAGTGGTTTAGGCCCAGAGATGCCTCTCAGCAGGAGGAAATTCCAAGTGGAGGGATATGGTTGAGAGAGAAAGAGAGACAGAAAAGGTATTAGTTGCAAATAGATTAGGACTGAAACACAATGAAATGAGGTTTACATAGGAGAATGAGGAAAAAATTCAAGCAGGAAGGAGACAGTAGGAGAGAAAGTGAAGCAGAAACTGGATTATTTGTAGAGCAAAGCTTACAATTGTGATCCAAATGAAATCTTGCCTGAACAGAAAAAACTATATCACTTTAAACTTAGTTTCTGATCCAGGGTAGATTACCACTGGACCTTAAAACAAAGAGAGCTGTAGTACTTTAAAATCTACAAACCTGCAACCTAAAGGAACTTGCACTTCAAACTACCCTTGGAGTGCAAAATTGCTCTAAACAGGCGTAGGTTCACATTTAAATCAGGATTCACAGGACAATTTGGAGAGGCTTAACCAGTTCCACAACAAGTGTGTAACATTAGCTTAAAGTTCAGAATGAGATGGAGTAGCAAAGGAATTAGAGAACTGCAGCAGCCTTTGAACAGGTAGAGCCAATAGTTCTAGCCTGTCAAGTTTCAGCAGTGTACCTTTGGTCTGGTGATCGGTGGGCAATATAGTGAGGAAGGCAGCCAGTGGACAGAAGAGTCTTTCCCAGCTGCTTGCAGCAGGAGAGGCACCCATGTCAAGGGTGAATCTAAGGTGGAGAAATTAGAAAAAGCCAGAGGTTATAAAGCTGTAAGAGAGTGAGTGCTTACTGCGCGGGTGGGGGAGTTATTTGCCTCACAGCAGAAATTAATAAGCTGGAGCTGTGGCACCAGTAGCTGGACAATGAGAATAAAGATTAGTGAGAGAGGGACAGTTAAGAAAGGGTGTAGTGGTTTAGGCCCAGAGATGCCTCTCAGCAGGAGGAAATTCCAAGTGGAGGGATATGGTTGAGAGAAAAAGGCAGACAGAAAAGGTATTAGTTGTGTATAGCTTAGGACTGAAACACAATGAAACGAGGTCTACATAGCAGAATAGGAAAAAATTCAAGCAGGATGGAGACAGTTGGGAAGAAAATGAAGCAGACATTGAATTATTTGTAGGGCAAAGCTTATAACTGAGACCCAAATGAAATCTAGTCTAAACAAAAAAACTGTATCACTTTAAACTTAGTTTCAGATCCTGGGTAGATTACCACTGGACCTTAAAACAAAGACAGCTGTAATACCTTAAAATCTATAAATCTGTAACCTAAAAGAAATTGCACTTCAAACTACCCTCGGAGTGCAAAATTGCTGTAAACAGGCTTAAGTTCACGTTTAAATTAGGATTCACAGAACAATTTGTAGAGGCTTAACCAGTCCCACAAACAGTATGTAACATTAGCTTAAAGCCCAGAAGGAGATGGAGTAGCAAAGAAATTAGAGAACTGCAGCAGCCTGTCAGCAGGGAGAGCCGATAGTTCTAGCCAGTCAAGTTTCAGCAGAGTACCTTCGGACTGGTGATCTGCGGGCAGTACAGTGAGGAAGGCAGCCAGCAGACTGAAGAGACCTGCTTGCAGCAGCAGAGGTACCCATTTCAAGGGTAAAGCTAAGGTGGACAAATCAGAAAAAGCCAGAGGTTATAAAGCTGTAAGAGAGGGAGAGCTTACTGTGAGGGTGGGGGAGTTATTCGCCTCACAGCAGAAAATTAATAAGCTGGAGCTGTGGCACCAGTAGCTGGACAATGAGAACAAAGATTAGTGAGAGGGGACAGTTAAGAAAGGGTGTAGTGGTTTATGCCCAGAGATGGCTCTTAGGTGGAGGGATATGGTTGAGAGAAAAAGGCAGACAGAAAAGGTATTAGTTGCAGACAGCTTAGAACTTAAACACAATGAAACGAGGTCTACATAGCAGAATGAGAAGAAATTCAAGCAGGAAGGAGACAGTAGTGAAGAAAACGAAGAAGAAATTGGATTATTTTTAGGGCAAAGCTTACAACTGAGACCCAAATGAAATCTAGTCTAAACAGAAAAAACTGTATCACTTTAAACTTAGTTTCAGATCCAGGGTAGATTACCACTGGACCTTAAAACAAAGAGAGCAGTAATACTTTAAAATCTACAAACCTGCAATCTGAAAGAACTTTAAACTACCCTTGGAGTGCAAAATTGCTGTAAACAGGCTTAGGTTCACTTTTAAATTAGGATTCTCAGGACAATTTGGAGAGGCTTAACCAGTCCAACAACCATTATGTAACATTAACTTAACGTCCAGAAGAAGACGGATTAGCAAAAAAATGAAAGAACTGCAGCCGCCTGTCAGCAGGAAGAGATGATAGTTCTAGCCAGTCAAGTTTCAGCAGCGTAACTTTGACCTGGTGATTGGCGCACAGTACAGCGAGGAAGTCAGCCGGTGAACAGAAGAGGCCCTCCAGGTTGCCTGCAGCAGCAGAGGCACCCATGTCAAGGGTGAAGCTAAGGGGAGAAATCAGAAAAAGTCAGAGGTTATAAAGCTGTAAGAGAGGAAGTGTTTACATCGGGGGTGGGGGAATTATTCGCCTCACAGCAGAAAATTAATAAGCTGGATTTGTGGCACCAGTGGCTGGACAATGAGAACAAAGAGTAGTGAGAGGGGGACAGTTAAGAAAGGGCGTAGTGGTTTTGGCCCAGAGATGCCTCTCAGCAGGACGAAATTCCAAGTGGAGGGATATGGTTGAGAGAGAAAGGCAGCCAGAAAAGGTATTAGTTGCAAATAGCTTCGGACTGAAACACAAAGAAACGAGGACTACATAAGAGAATGAGGAAAAAATTTAAGCAGGAAGGAGACAGTAAAAGAGAAAGTGAAGCTGAAATTGCATTATTTGTAGGGCAAAGCTTACAACTGAGACCCAAATGAAAAATAGTCTAAACAGAAAAAACTGTATCACTTTAAACTTTGTTTCTGATCCAGAGTAGATAACCACTGGGCCATAAAACAGAAAGAGCTGTAATACTTTTAAAACTACAAATCTGCAACCTAAAAGAACTTGCACTTCTAACTACCCTTGGAGTGCAAAGTTGCTGTAAACCGGCTTAGGTTCACGTTTAAATTAGGATTCACAGGTCAATTTGTAGAGGCTTAACCAGTCCCACAACCAGTATGTAACATTAGCTTAAAGTCCAGAAGGAGACGGAGTTGGAAAGAAATTAAAGAACTGCAGCAGCCTGTCAGCAGGGAGAGCCGATAGTTGTGGCCAGTCAAATTTCAGCAGTGCAAATTTGGTCTGGTGATCGGCGGGCAGTACTGTGAGGAAGGCAGCCAGTGGACAGAAAAGGCCTGCCCAGCTGTTTGCAGCAGCAGAGATACCCGTGTCAAGGGTGAAGCTAAGATGAGAAATCAGAAAAAGCCAGAGGTTATAAAGCTTTAAGAGAGTCAGTTTATACAGTGGGAGTGGGGGAGTTATGCACCTCACAGCAGAAAATTAACAAGCTGAAGCTGTGGCACCAGTGACTGGACAATGAGAACAAAGAGTAGTGAGGGGGGACAGTTAAGAAAGTGCGTAGTGGTTTAGACCCAGATATACCACTCAGCAGGAATAAATTCCAAGTGAAGGGATACGGTTGAGAGAGAAAGGCAGCCAGAAAAGGTATTAGTTGCAAATACCTCGGGACTGAAACACAGTGAAACAAGGTCTACATAGGAGAATGAGGAAAAAATTCAAGCAGGAAGAAGACAGTAGGAGAGAAAGTGAAGCAGAAATTGGATTATTTGTAGGACAAGGCTTACAACTGTGACCCAAATAAAATCTAGTCTCAACAGAAAACACTGTATCACTTTAAACTTAGTTTCTAATCAAGAATAGATTGCCACTAGACCTCAAAACAAAGAGAGGTATAATACTTTAAAATCTACAAATCTGCAACCTAATAGAACTTGCACTTCAAACCACCCTTGGTGTGCAAAATTGCTGTAAACAGGCTTAGGTTCACATTTAAATTAGGATTCACAGGACAATTTGGAGAGGTTTAACCTGTCCCACAACTATGTAACATTAGCTTAAAGTCCAGAAGGAGGTGGAGTAGCAAAGAAATTAATAACTGCAGCAGCCTGTCAGCAGGCAGAGCCGATGGTTCTGGCCAGTCAAGTTTCAGCAGTGTACCTTCGGTCTGGTGATCGGCGGGCAGTACAGCAAGGAAGGCAGCCAGTGGACAGAAGAGGCCCCCCGGCTGCCTGCAGCAGCAAAGGCACCCTTGTCAAGGGTGAAGCTAAAGGAAGAAATCAGAAAAAGCCAGAGGTTATAAAGCTGTAAGAGAGGGAGTGTTTACAGCAGGACTGTGGGACTTATTCGCCTCACAGCAGAAAATTAACAAGCTGGAGCTGTGGCACCAGTGGCTGGACAATGAGAACAGAGTAGTGAGAGGGGAACAGTTAAGAATGGGTGAGTTGTTTAGGCCCAGAGATGCTTCTCAGCAGGAGGAACTTCAAAGTGGAGGGACATGATTGAAAGAAAACGACAGACAGAAAAGGTATTAGTTGCATATAGCTTAGGACAGAAACACAATGAAATGAGGTCTAGATAGGAGAATGAGGGAAAGATTCAAGCAGGAAGAAGACAGCAGGAGAGAAGGTGAAGCAGAATTTGCAGGGCAAAGCTTACAACTGTGACCCAAATGAAATCTAGTCTAAACAGAACAAAACTGTATCACTTTTAAACTTAGGTTCTGATCCAGGGTAGATTACCACTGGACCTTTAAAGAAAGAGAGCTGTAATACTTTAAAATCTACAAACCTGCAACCGAAAAGAACTTGCACTTCAAACTACCCTTGGAGTGCAAAATTGCTGTAAACAGGCTTTGGTTCATGATTAAATTACGATTCACAGAACAATTTGGAGAGGCTTAACCAGTCCCACAGCCAGTATGTAACATTAGCTTAAAGTCCAGAAGGAGACAGAGGAGAAAAGAAATTAAAGAAATGCAGCAGCCTGTCAGCAGGCAGAGCCGATAGTTCTTGCCAGTCAAGTTACAGCAGCTTACCTCCGGTCTGGTGATCGGAGGGCAGTACAACGAGGAAGGCAGCCAGCGGACAGAAGAGGCCCTCCCGGCTGCTTACAGCAGCAGAGGCACCCATGTCAAAGGTGAAACTGAGGGGAGAAATCAGAAAAAGCCAGAGGTTATAAAGCTGTAAGAGAGGGAGTGTTTACAGAGGACGAGGAGTGAGAGTTATCAATCAATCAATCAATCAAAGTCTTTATTTAATCTGGCGATCACCGTTGAGCAAGCTCATTTTTGAGGTGGACCTGGGTTTTTCAACAAGGGACAATATACATGGGATGCAGCACACAAGAAAATAATAATAATAAAATTAGTGAGATATAATAGTATAGTTTATACAAAGTATCAGCAGGTATCATTGACAGTAGCATATGTTTGGAACAGAAGATGCAGCTAGTTTTGGGTAGGACACAATTTTTCATGTAAGTAAAGAAATATACATATCAGGTGCACCAAACACAAATAAAACCTAATATAAAAAGATATATAGAGATATGGTTTGGAGAATGTAGAGCTGGAACCACGGTCAAAGGAATGTGGAAGGGACAGATATGGGGGGCAGCAAAAGGGGAGAGGGAAGAGTCGATTATAGATGCGATCATTCTTTTAACAGTAGTAATTAGAGTGCACTTGGACTTATAGGAGTCATTATTTAGGGTAGACAGGTACAGGAGTCCTTATTATGATGTAGATATAGAGATTTAAAAGCTGCTAGGCTGATGGGGTGAGTTAATTTCAAAGTTTTTTGCAGCTTGTTCCTCGGTTGAGGGAGTACAAAGCTGATGGCTGATCTGCCAATGCGAGATTTTGCTTTGTAAACATAAAGGTAGATATATGAGATGCTTCTCAGGGCATACTTCCCCAGAGTGCAAAAAGGTAAACAGACAGTAATATACTGGGACAGTTTATTTGAGATAGCTTTGTATGTCCAAACCACAGCATTTGTTTGCCGCCTGTAAGCAAGGAATGACCATCCCACTGCCGTATACAATGAACAGTGGTGGGTTGAGTAAGGAAGACCTGTGATAAATCTTATGGCTCTGTGATAAAGCGTACTGAGTTTGGCTATGGAACCTGCAGGCCCCTGACTATATAGAAAATCTGCATAATCCAATAGGGAAAGAAAGGTAGTTTGAACCAGTTTCAGTTTAGCACCTCTTGTGAGAAGATTATTAATCCTAAAGAACAGACCAAGTCTTTGTCTAAGTTTTTTTGCAAGTTCTTCTAAGTGATCTGTGAAAGTAAGTCTATCGTCTAACCAGACCCCCAGGTACTTGAACTTTGGTACATAGTCCAACCGCTTACCTAGAATGATAGTGATCTGCAGGAGTGTCCCAGCAATTGCAGGATTTATTTATTTATTTATTTATTTTTTAGTCAATGTGTTTTATTGTCATATTTACTCCATACACATCAACATACATCAGCTGGTGAGACCAACAATCCAATGATAATTACAACATACATACTTATATCCAGCAGGCGTTATTGATCTATATCTGCTTATAAAGCCCTATGAACTGTACCAAAAAAAAAAAAAAAAAAGACTAAGGAACCCCCACCCCTCACACCCCCAGCCTATAACAGCATCCACACGCCAATGAAACCCAGTGACTTAGTGCAAGCGGTATTTTCTCTTACAAACGGCTCCCAGAGCCCCACGACATCAAGATTGCTTCAATCGGACCCCACTGGGTATAATATTTCCCGGCTTTGTTATTCATTTTGGCAATATGTGACTCGACTTGCAACGCTAATGTAATCTCTTTATACCATTCTCTTATAGACGGAGTTGTGGATTCAGTCCAGTGTCTCAATATAACTGCTTTTGCAGCCGCTGATACTAAAGCCATATATCTTTTCTGCTGCCTGGTCATCCCACTATCGAAATAATTTAGCAGGCATATTCTAGGCGAAAAAGACATCTAGGCCTAGCAATTGTGATAAAGAGGTACTAATTGTCATCCAGAAGGGCCGGATTTTAGAACAATCCCACATTATATGATATAAATCACATCTTCCCATCCCACATCTAGCGCAACTAGCTTGAACCCCTTTACCCATCTTATGCAACTTCACAGGGGTGTAGTACATATTATGCGTAACATAAAATTGCTGAAGTCTATATCTATCCTGCCTAATATTTCTATATGTGTTTGACCAAATATACTTCCATGTGTTATTATCCTCTGGTATGTTTAGCTTATTTGCCCAGTAATAACTGACTCCGCTTGGTAGACTGTCATCAAGCCGATGTAAAGCCTTATAAATTCGGAGACAGCATGCGTTCTATAGCTATCTTAACTAAATCCCCTAACTCAACTCCGCCATTTATTCTTATTGCCTTCACTTTACTAAAATGAGCTTTTATTGATTCCAAGACTTGCTTAAACTTAAAATATTGCTCCTTCATTTCCGGGAACCTATTACATGCCTGCACATACGTCACTAATCTACCCTGAGGAGCCAAGTCTCCGAGTTTGAGGTCTGTTAAAATTCTCCAATACGGGGGTAAAATTGGTATCTTTTGGATTAAGAAATGGGCGTTCTGTGTTAGTACTTACTCTTGTGATGTCTGCCAATTAGTCTTTAAAAGTTTTTGGGCCTGCTGTAAAGCCCTTACTGACCAACCAATAGGAGTATCTTTTAATGCTCTCGGGAGTGATTTAATCGTAGCATATGCCAGCATACTTAACTTTACGTTGTGTTTTTCAACTAAGTCTCTTTCAATATATAGCCAAAGTGGTGTGTAAGAGTGCAGTGAAGAGGATGTAATTGGTTTGAACCAATGTGCTACCTTACTTATGTGTGATGCTAAGTAATACTTGTAGAAAGATTGCAGAGAGCCTCCTCCTCTCTCTGAAACCTGTAAGTTTCTGATATGATCTTCTGACAGTTTTCCCTTTCCACAAGTATGCACTAATCATCTTTCTTAAATTAAGAAACCATGTCTTAGGCAAATAACAACCTAACATATTGATACGGTAGATGACCCTCGGTAATATATTCATTTTTATTGTTTCAATTCTAGCCCAAAACGATAGGGGCAAAAGATTCCATCTATTTAGGTCTAGTTTGATTATCTTAAGAAGATTATTACAATTTTCATTAATCATAGAACCTACTCCTCTCATAATCTTAACCCCAAGGTATGTCAGTTGTTTAGATTCCCAGACCAGACCTAATTCTTTCGCTATGCTGGGATAGCATCTATTATTTAGTGGAAAGAGTTTTGTTTTGGAGGTATTAACTTTGTAATTGGATACCCTAGAAAATATAGATATTTCCTTTAGTATCTCTGGTATACCAGTATCCGGATCCTCTAGATGAATCAAGAGATAGTCCACATATGCCGATACTAGATATCGTCTGCTCCCCAGTTTAATTCCTTTAACCTCTTGTAGTAATTGAAGTCTACGAATCATTGGTTCGAGATATATGTTAAACAACAACGGTGACAGCGGACACCCCTGTCTTGTACCACAAGCTAAGGAAAAGGGGGATGATAAAAGTCCATTGCACCAGACACGAGCCTTGGGGACACTATATAAAATTCGTATCCACTCTAGAAAATCATTGGGTAAACCCACCTTTTCTAGTACTACAAAAAGGAAATCCCAAGACACTCGATCAAATGCCTTTTCAGCATCTAGAGCCAATAGCGCCGCCGGGCACTGTACCCCTTGTGCATGCAAAATTAAGTATTGGATCTTACGTAGGTGATCACTAGACATCCTTCCACTCATGAACCCCACTTGCTCCTCACTAATCATACTACTCATAAAGGGGGCCAGTCTATTTGCTAGTACTTTGGCTAATATTTTAATATCTACATTCAGGAGCGATATCGGGCGATAGCTACTCATCAGCATAGGATCCCGATCAGGCTTGGGGATTAGGGTAATAAGCGCTTCCAGAAAAGATTTATCTGAAATACCATCTGTAAACCAGAAATTGTACACCTTAGTTATAATTGGACAAATTATATCAATGTAGGCTTTAAAGAAATTGGTAGTCAACCCATTTTGACCAGGGGACTTATCTCCCGCCAACTGGGAAACAGCGGCTCTCACCTCTTCCTCTTGTATTGGGGCACCTATTTGTTCCACTCCAGGTCCCGATATCTTGGGCAGGAGAGTGGTTCCTATATATTCATGAATTTCCATTATAGTGAGCTTATTGCTGTCATCCACTGAATAAATTTGCTGAAAATAACTTCTAAAAGCGGAGGCAATTTCTTTTGGGTCCTTAAGTACATTACTCTCACCCTCTCTCCTTATTGCCGTGATAACACGATTTGAGCTTACCTGTCGTAATCTAAGTGCAAGCAACTTGCCTGCTCTCTCCCCAGACTCTAGATATTTTATCTTAGTTCTACGTAGTGCAAGCTCTGCTTTCTGCATTACTATTGCTGAATACTGTGCTTGTAACTGGTGTAATTTAGCCCATTCAAGCTCATTCGAGTGTGCTGCAACATTGTTTTCCGCTATCCTAAGAGCCTTAACAATCTCTCCCAGGTAAGTCTTAGACTTCCTGGTCCTTGTTGCTGCTATACGTAGGCACTCCCCTCTAATCGCACATTTTAACGCTGCCCACACAATATCTATGTTTGAGACCGAGTCAAGATTACTCTCTAGGAACTGTATCATAAACTTTTTAACCTGATCCAGTATATACGATACTTGTAACAGATGATTATTAAACCTCCATCTGAAATCTCTGGTTATTTCCTGTCTTGGTAGCCACCTCACATAAACTGGGGAGTGGTCCGATATGACTCTAGCCTCAATTCCAGCGTCCAAAATCGAGGGGAGAGTATTCATACTAACTAAAAAATAATCTATCCTAGAACACGTTCTATGTGAACTTGAGAAAAACGTATATTGTCTCAGATCTCCATTTAACAACCTCCATATATCTACCAATCCCAAGCTATCCATTACTTCCCTTAATGCACGCTGTGCCGGGGAGAAACCTACACGGCAGTTGCCAGATCTATTTAAATGCGATTGCGTTGTTATGTTCCAATCTCCTCCTATCAACAATATATAAGAGGTGAATTCATTTAACATCTCAAGGATTTGCATGAAAAATTGTGGAGAGTCTGTATTAGGACCATATACTGATCCTATAACTACCTTTACTGAATATAAAATTCCCACCAGGAAAATAAAACGGCCCTGCTCATCCCATATTTCCTTTTCCAAACGGAATTGAACTGTTTTATGAAGTATTATGGTTACCCCACCCTTATTAGTGGAGAAGCCAGCCCCATATGCTTGCCCTACCCACTGTTTAACAAAAAAATTAACATCCTCTCTTAAAAGATGCGTTTCTTGAAGGCATGCAATCTCTGCGGTAAGAATTGAGAGATGCTTCAATATTACCTGTCTCTTACATCTGTCTCTGGCACCCTTGACATTCCAACTAATTAGCTTTAATGCACTTTCCATATTATCTTAATTATACTATAATTGTCCATCCTATTATGGATTTCCCCTTCTGCGTGAGGCCCCATTGGGCATTCGTCCTCCTTCCCTTTATCTTGGCGTGTGAATGCTGTTATCCCCAATCCCCTTCTAGCTTCCCTTAATACCCCCTCTACCCCAGTCCCAAAACTGCTCTACCATCTCACTACGTCCTGCGATGATCATCAACCCAGGTCTCTGCCAGCTCCCTCTCCAACCCAGCTAATACAAGGAGAAAGTAATAAGAAAAAGGAGGGATTCTCTCTTGTCCTAATAATAACTACACTTCCGTCCCCTCTCTCTATGCTCCTCATTTGTTGAGGGTCCTTAAATGTTAGTTGTTAAATTACCTTAACTTTATGACCAGAATCTCGTCCTTTTAATATAGGTGAAACACCACTATTCTAACTCTGTGAATGAAGATTAATGATGGATAGCCTCTCCCTATGGATCCCATGTTATCCCTATTAAGCTAGTTCTATTTCAACAACTTCTAATTGTACTAAGCTATTTAAACATTAAAGCTCAACAATATCCAAACTATATCGTATATCCCTGCTCCCACTATCTCAAAATTATATCTCCATAAGACCCTCCCAGTAACGCAGCAGAAGAGAAAGAAGAGGGAAAAAAAATGTTATATATAATAGTTTTAGTCCATGGAATTCAGTCATTGCATTCGCAAAATGTCTCCAGGCAGTGAACCTTCAGTGTCTCTTTACTTTAGAAATGAGTTCAGTGTCCCAGCTTACGCTCAGCGCTCTCACTATCAATTGGTCTTCATTTTAAAGGCCACTAGGTCCCTATGGACCTTATACTCAATCGACTCGAGCTTAAATTCACCCCAGGAGGAATTCAATTATCCTCCTCCTCAAAGTGCATCCTCGACTTATTATCCAGCTGTATAATGCACAATAGGTTTGTGCCTCTGCTCGATTGTTGCTTCTCCCCCATTACAATCTTTATACCGCTTCTTTTAAACACATTTTCCATTAATAAGTTGCACTTCAGTATAGGAGACACCTATAAAGTCTATCTTAACATTTATCAGATCTTCCATCAAGAACTTTATTCCCCGTTCCTATTGAACCTCCCAGCTACTTCTCATTCTTATTCATTTAAATAGCTCAGGCATAATAGCTTTAAGCTCCTCATGGGCCACTTCCACAGACTCATAAGAATGCCACTCATCTTTACTCTTGATCTGAAGCAATGCTGGATATCTGACCCGAAAAGGCACTCCTGCTGCAACTAACTTTGCTACAATGGGGTGCAGGCTCTGTCTTTTAAGGCGTACAGAGTATGAGAAGTCATGGGTGATACTAATTTTTTTACCCTCCCATGTAACCTCTTGCGCTGTTTTAACCTTATTCAAGATGTGTTGCTTGTCTAAAAAATTTAAGAGTTTACATATTAGCGGACGCGGTGGGGCTCCAATGGCAGGGGGTGGGCGAAGTGATCTGTGGGCCCTCTCTATGATGTAGCTTCCATTTGGCGACTGGCCTGCTATCTTTTCAAACAACTTCTGGACAAACAATATAGTCGCCGTCCCCTCTGCTTTCTCCGGTAATCCCAGAATAACAAGGTTGTTTCTCCTACTCCTACCCTCCAGATCTTCCAGTTTCTCTTCTACTTTCTTCATTCTTTTACCCATTACAGTCTTTTCCAGGTCATATTTATCCATTCTGCCTTCCAGAGATCTGATCTTGACTTCATTATCTCCCACTCTTCTCTCGAATACTTCCAGTGCGGTTTTAAATATCTGCATTTTGGTGTGTATCTCATCTACTGAGGATTGCAACGGTGCAAAGATTTCAAGGAATCTCTCTTCTGTTAGCGCCTCTGGCCTGGAGCTCGATTCGGCAGAGCCCTGGCGCGGACGCTTTGTGGCCTGTTCTTTCTCTGGCGAGGGAGGCGGAGTACATTTCGCCATCTGCTTTTTCACGTAGACTTCCATTCTCAGAACCAATATTACTCTCGGGTGTCTCTTAGATCTTTCCCCCACTGGCAATTAACAGGAAAAAATCTCTAAATGTTCTATTTTGCAGTGTTTAATGCTGGATGTTGACTGAGCTGGTCTGGAGCACTGCTCTTCCTAGGCTGCCATCACGTGACCCAATTGCAGGATTTATTGCATTGCGAAGGGGCAAGAGGAACATTGCTTTTTTTTTTTTGCATTTAAGAGCAGTTTCTGGTTTATAAGCTGATGTTGCATCAGATTACATTCATTTTGAAGGGCTTTACAGGCCACATCAGGGGTGGGGCTACTAGCATAGAGTACCGTATCATCCGGGAATAGGTGTATTTGTGCTTCTTTGATGGGGGCATCTACGTTGTTAATATAAATGGTGAAGAGCAAGGGACCAGGAATGGAGCCTTGTGGTACACCCCTCAATAGGGGTTTTGGTGGAGAAACTTCCCCTTCTGTCTTTACTTGTTGAGTCGTCCTGAGAGGTAGTTGGAGAACCAGGGATAGGGAATCCAAACCAATGTTCTGGAAGGATGACAGAGGCAGTCTGTGATCAATGGTATCGAACGCCTTGCTTAGGTCCAAGAAAACTGCACAGATGAAGTTTTTTTTGTCTAAATCAAGCTGCCAGTCATTTGTCACCTTGGCTAGAGCAAAGATTGTACTGTGCTGTGCTCTAAAACTGGATTGTAATGGGTTGAGCAATTGTTCTGATTCCAGGTACTTCTGAAGCTGGGAGTTCACTATTTTCTACAGCATCTTTGACAGGATTGGAAGTAGGGGAGATTGGCCTGTAGTTATTGAGGTCACTAGGATCTCCTGACTTAAACAAAGGGACCACAAGTGCATTTTTCCAAATGGGCGTGGGTCACCCTGGGACAAGGATAAGTTGAAGAGATCAGTAATTAGGACTGCGTTGACATGGTAGCTGACCTTTAAGAAGTACGGGTCAATGAGGTCAGCCCCAGCACCTTTCCTAGTTTCCAAATGAAGGTGAAGATCTTCAACTTCTTTCAAGGAGGTAGGCTGCAGAGAGAAGGATAGATTGGAGATGGGTTTTTCTTGTGTATCCAATCCAAGTTGTTGGCGGAGGATATTTGCGAGAGAGGAGTCAAAGGCTAGCCCTGCAGTGGCAAAATGATTATTGAGAGTGACGAGGATAGACAGTCGGTCAGAGATGACAGTATTGTCAATCAATAATTTAGTAGGTAGGGAATTAACAGTGGTGTGACCTTCAATGTCTTTGATCGTCCTCCAGAATTTGGAGGCATTTCCTGAGGAGCTCTCCAGCTGAGAGTGGTAGAGATTAGCTTTGGTTTATCTGACCATTTTGGTGCAGAGGTTCCTCGTCCTCCGGAAAGAATTTCAGTCATTTATTAAATTAGTTTTCTTACCAGTTCTCCACAGTACATCCCTACTCCACAAAGCATCTCTCAGGTCTTCTGTAAACCACCAACAGGATTTGTTTCTGGCATGAACTTTTACTATGGGAGCATACTTGTTGAGAGCATCTAGCACAATTTCAGAGAAAATATCATAAGCCGTATTCAGGGACTTGGCTAGATGGAAGTCCTGCCATCGCACGGAGTCTCTTAGCTCTGATATATACCCTTGGAGATCAAAGTTGCTTATGCACCTTTTAAAGGAGAATTTTGGTGCAGTTGTGGATTTAAGAGTGGATTTTACACACGCAAAGAAGCAATGGTCACTAATATCAGAGAAAAAGATGCCAGCATGGGAGAATAAATGGGGTTTGTTAACTAAAATGATATCCAAGAGAGTACTGTTATTAGGGTAGAGCTTGTTAGGATGAGTAGATTCGTTTATTAGCTGTGACAACCCAAGGGAATCACAGAACATTTTAAGTGGGGTGGATGCACTGGAGAGCCAGTCTAAGTTGAAGCCTCCTTGTATGATATACTCTGAAGATGCCAAACCCAGGATGTTTCTGAGCTGTTTTAACAACTGTAGTCCAGCTGATGGGGGTCTGTAGCATCCTATTATACATAATGAGACATCGGTAGCAATTTCAATCTTTAATGACAATCTTTCAAATTTTTGGGGGACAGAGGTTGAGTCAATTATGGAGGCTGGGAATTTATCCTTGATGTAAATAGCTACCCCACCACCTCTGGTTTGCCTGTGAGCTCTGAACAAAGAGTAGGAGGGGATGTTAACTTTGTTGTTACTGGTTGCCAGTCAGAGCCTGGGCTCCGTAATCACCAGAACATCTGGAGCAGTATGACATACCCAGGCCTGAAGTGAAGTGATTTTTTTTTGAAAGGCTGCATACATTAACATGCAAGAATCTAAGCCAATTGAGGCTTTGTAGCTCAGCTGGGGATTCCATGGGTGCCAGAGGGCCTGGATTAAGCTCAACATTTCCTGAGCACAGTAACAGCAGGAACAAGAGTTTCCTACAGAGTCTTAGGAGAAGTGTGGGAGGCTGAGTCTTCATTCGGTTATGTGATTTGTCTGCGGCAGTATAGGGAGTTCTGAGGCTAGTTCCCAGTTTGCCTGATGCTGCATACAATAATATCCGGACTGAGAGAGTCAATGGGAGAAGGAGGAGTAGGCAGAAGGTGGTGTACCCTATTAGTGTCGGCTCAGGACTAATTCCTGTATGCCAGTGCAGGTGAGGATAACAAGCGGGACAGGGGAAGTTAGAGCACATACAAGTTCTTCTACTTGATAGGAAAAGTCCTGGTCAGAAAATGTAAAAAGAAAGCCATTCTCCACTCAAGGAGTTATTTTTTGATTCATGTTCAGGTCCAATACATATAAGATGAGCAAAGACAAGGAAAGAAGCAGGTAATAGGCCTCACAGCAGGTTATTCGCCTCACAGCAGAAAATTAATAAGCTGAAACTGTGGCATCAGCGGATCGACAATCAGAACAAAAAGTAGTGAGAGTGTGACAGTTAAGTAAGTGCATAGTGGTTTAGGCCCAGAGATGCCTCTAGAGAGTAGGAGAGAAAGCGAAGCAGAAATTGAATTAATTGCAGGACAAAGCTTATTACTGTGATCCAAATGAAATATAGTCTAAACAGATAAAACTGTATCACTTTAAACTTAGTTTCTAATTCAGGGTAAATTACCACTGGACCTTAAAATAAAGAGAGCTGTAATACTTTAAAATCTACAAACCTGCAACCTAAAACAACTTGCACTTCAAACTTTCTTTGCAGTGCAAAATTGCTGTAAACAGGCTTAGGTTCACGTCTAAATTAGGATTCACAGGACAATTTGGAGAGGCTTAACCAGTCCCACAAACAGTAAGTAACATTAGCTTAAAGTCCAGAAGGAGATGGAGGAGCAAAGAAATTAAAGAACTGCAGCAGCCTGTCAGCAGGCAGAACTGATAGTTCTGGCCAGTCAAGTTACAGAAGCGTACCTTCAGTTTGGTTATCAGTGGGCAGAACAGTGAGGAAGGCAGCAAGTGGACAGAAGAGGCTCACCTGGCTGCTTGCAGCAGCAGCAGAGGCACCCGTGTCAAGGGTGAAGGTAAGTGGAGAAATCAGAAAAAGCCAGAGGTTATAAAGCTGTAAGAGAGGGAGGGTTTATAGTGGGGGTGGGGGAGTTATTTGCCTCACATCACAAAATTAACAAGCTGTAGCTGTGGCACCAGTGGCTGGACAATGAGAACAAAGAGTAGAGAGAGGGGGACAGTTAAGAAAGGCCGTAGTGGTTTAGGCCCAGACACGCCTCTCAGCAGGAAGAAATTCCAAGTGGAGGGATATGGTTGAGAGAGAAAGGCAGACAGAAAAGTTATTAGTTGCAAATAGCTTAGGACTGAAACACAATGAAATGAGATCTACATAGAAGAATGAGAAAAAATTCAAGCAGGAAGGAGACAGTAGGAGAGAAAATGAAGCAGAAATTAGATTATTTTGTAGGGCAAAGCTTACAGCTGTGACCCAAATGAAATCCAGTCTAAACAGAAAAAACTGTATCACTTTAAAATTGGTTTCTGATACAGGTTAGATTACCTCTGGACCTTAAAACAGAGAAAGCTGTAATACTTTAAAATGTACAAACCTGCAGCCTAAAAGAACTTGCACTTCAAACTACCCTTGGAGTGCAAAATTGCTGTAAACAGGCTTAGGTTCACATTTAAATCAGGATTCACAGGACAATTTGGAGAGGCTTAACCAGTCCCCCAAAAAGTGTGTAACATTAGCTTAAAATCCAGAAGGAGACAGAGTAGCAAAGAAACTAAAGAACTGCAGGAGCATGTCAGCAGGCAGAGCAGATAGTTATGGCCAGGTAAGTTTCAGCAGGGTACCTTCAGTTTGGTGATCGGCGGGCAGTACAGCGGGGAAGACAGCTGGAGGACAGAAGAGGACTGCTTGCAGCAGCAGAGGCACACGTGTCAAGGGTGAAGCTAAGGGGAGAAATCAGAAAAAGCCAAAAGTTATAAAGCTGTAAAAGTGGGAGAGTTTACAGTGGGGGTGGGGCAGTTATTCGCCTCACAGCAGAAAATTAACAAGCTGTAGCTGTGGCACCAGTGGCTGGACAATGAGAACAAAGAGTAGAGAGAGGGGGACAGTTAAGGAAGGCCGTAGTGGTTTAGGCCCAGAGACGCCTCTCAGCAGGAAGAAATTCCAAGTGGAGGGATATGGTTGAGAGAGAAAGGCAGACAGAAAAGTTATTAGTTGCAAATAGCTTAGGACTGAAACACAATGAAATGAGATCTACATAGGAGAATGAGGAAAACATTCAAGCAGGAAGAGACAGTAAGAGAGAAAGTGAAGTAGAAATGGGATTATTTGCAGGACAAAGTTTACAACTGTGACCCAAATGAAGTCTAGTCTAAACAGAAAAAAACTGTATCACTTTAAAATTAGTTTCTGTTCCAGGGTAGATTACCACTGGACCTTAAATTAGAGAGAGTTGTAATATTTTAAAATCTGTAAACCTGCAACATAAAAGAACTTGCACTTCACACAAACCTTTTAGTGAAAACTCGCTGTAAACAGGCTTAGGTTCACATTTAAATTAGGATTCACAGGACAATTTGTAGAGGCTTAACCAGTCCCACAACCAGTATGTAACATTAGCTTAAAGTCCAGAAGGAGAAGGAGTAGCAAAAAAAATTGAAGAACTGCAGCAGCCTATCAGCAGGCAGAGCCGATGGTTCTGGCCAGTCAAGTTTCAGCAGTGTACCTTCGGTCTGGTGATCAGCGGGCAGTACAGCGAGGAAGGCAGCCGACGGACAGAAGAGGCCTGCCTGGCAGCTTGCAGCAGCAGAGGCACCCGTGTCAAGGTTAAAGCTAAGGGGAGAAATCTGAAAAAGCCAGAGGTTATAAAGCTCTAAGAAAGGGAGTGTTTACAGCTGAAGGTGAGGGGGTGGAGTTATTTGCCTCACAGCAGAAAATTAACCAGCTGGACCTGTGGCACCAATGGCTGGACAATGAGAACAAAGAGTAGTGAGAGGGGGACAGTTAAGAAAAGTCGGAGTGGTTTAGGCCCAGAGACGCCTCTCAGCAGGAGAACATTCCAACTGGAGGGATATGGTTGAGAGAGAAAGAAAGACAGAAAAGTTATTAGTTGCAAATAGCGTAGGACTGAAACACAATGAAGTGAGGGCTACATAGGGGAATCAGGAACAAATTCAAGCAGGAAGGAGAGGGCAGGAGAGAAATTGAAACAGAAATTGGATTATTTGCAGAGCAAAGCTTACAACTGAGACCCAAATGAAATCTAGTCTAAGCAGAAAAAACTGTATCACTTTAAACTTAGTTTCTGATCCATGGTAGATCACCACTAGACCTTAAAACAAAGAGCTATAATTCTTTAAAATCTACAAAATTGCAGCCTAAAAGAACTTGCACTTCAAACTACTCTTGGAGTACAAAATTGCTGTAAACAGGCTTAGGTTCATGTTTAAATTATGATTCACAGGACAATTTGGAGATTCTTAACAAGTCCCACAACCAGTATGTAACATTAGCTTAAAGTCCAAAAGAAAACAGAGTAGCAAAGAAATTAAAGAACTGCAGCAGTCTGTCATCAGGCAGAGCCAATGGTTCTGGCCAGTCAAGTTTTAGCAGCATACCTTCAGTCTGGTGATCGGTGGGAAGTACAGCGAGGAAGGCAGCCGGCGGACAGAAGAGGCCCACTTGGCTGCTTGCAGCAGCAGAGGCACCCGTGTCAAGGGTGAAGCTAAGGGGAGAAATCAGAAAAGGTCAGAGGTTATAAAGCTGCAAGAGAGGGAGTGTTTACTGTGGGGGGGGGTTTATTCACCTCACAGCAAAAAATTAACAAGCTGGAGCTGAGGCACTAGTAGCTGGGCAATCAGAACAAAGAGTAGTGAGAGAGGGACAGTTAAGAAAGGGCTTAGTGGTTTAGGCCCGGAGACATCTCTCAGCAGAAGGAAATTCCAAGTGGAGGGATATGGTCGAGAGAGAAAGGCAGACAGAAAAGGTACATAGATACATAGATACATAGATACATAGACAGTGTCGGCAGATAAGGGCCTATGGCCCACCCAGTCTGCCCATTTGAGCTTGTAAGTTCAGTTTGTTTTCCTAGAAGTCTGTTGCCCCTTACCCCTGACCTCTAGAATTCCTTTATGTCTATCCCATGCATTCTTAAATCCCGTGATTGTTTCAGCTCCCACCACTTCCTCTGGCAGGGTGTTCCACTTGTCCACCACCCGTTCTGTGAAGAAATTCTTTCTCATGTTTCCTCTGAATCGTCCTCCTTCCAACTTCATCCCATGCCCTCTAGTCCTGGAACATCTTTTTTGCTTAAAAATAGTGTTTTCCTGCACCCTGTTCCTCCCTGTAAGATACTTGTATGTCTCTATCATATCCCCTCTCTCCCTCCTCTCCTCCAGGGAGTACATGTTCAGTTCCTTCAACCTGTCTTCATAGGACTTGTGATGCAATCCATGCACCATCTTTGTTGCCCTCCTCTGAACCTTCTCTACCCTGTCTATGTCCTTACGTAGGTATGGTCTCCAGAACTGTACACTGTACTCAGGTGGGGCCTCACTAGTGTCTTGTATAGCGGAATTATGACCTCCTTTCCTGCTGGTGATGCCCCTGCCTATACATCCCAGCATCCTATTTGCTTTACCTGATGCCTTGTCACACTGTTTCCCTACCTTGAGGTCATCAGAGATGACAACCCCAAGATCCTTTACTGCTTGGTGCATGCTATATCCTCACCCCCAACTGATATATTGTGCCAGGGTTTTGTGCCCATATGCATTATCTTGCACTTCTTGGCATTGAATTTCAACTGCCAAACCCTTGACCATTCTTCAAGTTTCTGCAGGTCCTTCTCATTCTGTCTACACTCTCTGGTGTGTCTACTCTATTACAGAGCTTTGTGTCATCAGCGAACAGTGAAATTCTGCCTTCTAGATCCTGCGCAATGTCACTGATGAAGATGTTGAATAGGACCCGGTCCCAGCACTGATCCCTGTGGTACCCACTGGTCACTCTTCCATCTGTGGAGGACAGCCATTTACCACCACCCTCTGTGTCCTGCCACCCAGCCAGTTACCTACCCACCACTACTGTCCTGCCCACACCCATATTCCCCAGTTTGTGTAATAGTCTTCTATGTGGCACAGTGTCAAAGGCCTTGCTGAAGTCCAGATAGGCCATGTCCACTGCCCTCCCTGATCCACCTCCCTAGTCACCCAGTCAAAAATTCAATGAGATTGGTCTGACATGACCTCCCCTTCAGAAACCATGCTGCCTTGGGTCCTGTAGTCCATTGACAACCAGATGTTCCACCAATCTCTCCTTCAGAAGTGCTTCCATGATCTTTCCCACTACCGAGGTGAGGCTGACTGGTCTGTAGTTCCCTGCTTCCTCTTTGTTCCCGCTTTTGTATAAGGGATTACATCTGCTGTCCTCCAGTCTTTGGGTACCTCCCTGTTTCCAGTGATTGGCTAAACAGGATAGCCAGAGGTTCAGCCACCACCTCTCTTAGTTTTTAAGGACCCTGGGTGCACCCCATCTGGCCCCATTGCTTTGTCAACTCTTATTACTTCCAGTTCCTTCAGGACCCTTTCGTAAAGGGACTTGTGTCCATTTCTGCACCATTCTCACCCTTGTACTCCTTCAGACCCATTCCCTCTTCCTCAGTAAAGACTGAGCAGAAATACCTGTTCAATATGTCAGCTTTACTGTTGTCATCCTCCACGTGACTCCCATCCTCCTCCTTCAGTCTCACTATCCCTCCCTTTGTCTTTCTTTTTCACTTATGTACCTGTAAAAGGTTTTGTCCCTTTAACCACTGATTTTGCAATGTGTTCTTCTGTCTGAGCTTTGGCTTCCTTACTGACTTCCCTGCCTCCTTTGTTTCTCCTGGTACTTCTCCCTATCCCCTTCTGCCTGTGTCTTTTGTATTGCCTGAATGCTATCTTTTGGCTTTACTTTCTTTGCTACCTCTTTGGAAACCATAATGTCTCCTCTTCCTTTTCCTCTTGCTAACCTGCTTAATGCATAATTCTGTTGTTCTTATAATCCCCATTTTAAATACTGCCCACTGTTCCTCAACCCCTGATTCCTGTCCCATTCCCCTTAATGCCTCTTTCAAGTATCTTCCCATTTTCCCAAAGTCTGCCCCCCTAAAATCCAGGATACGTGTTTTTGTGTGGTTTGGTTCTGCTCTTTCTGTGATTTCAAACCATAATGACTGGTGGTCACTGTTACCCAGGTGCTCCCCACTGTTACCCCATCACACTGTCCCTGTTTGTGAGCAGAAGGTCCAATTGCCTTCTGCTGAGTTGGTTCCATGACCAGTTGCTTGAGGAAGGCACCTGAAGTGAGTCCAGGATAAATCTGCTTCTAGTTGATGCTGCTGCTGGGATGCTCCAGTCCACGCCTGGAATATTGAAGTCTCCAACCAGTACTACTCACCCTTGTCTGCCATCCTTTGGATGTCTAGCATCAGCTCCCATCTGTTTCTTCCTCCTGGGCTGGTGGTCTATAGACCACACCTGTGTGGATGGCTGGCCCCATTTTCCTTTCTAGCTTAACCCACAGTATCTCTCCCCCATTTTGTTCCTCCTGGATCTCTGTGGCCCTTATGTCATTTTTCACATACAGTGCCACTCCTCCTCCCTTCCTGCCTGCTCTGTCTCTTCTGAATATGTTGTAGCCAGGTATGGCCATCTCCCAGTCATGGTTATCATTACACCAGGTTTCAGTGATGGCCACAATGTCCAGGTCTGACTGTACCATGACCGCCAGATCTTCCATCTTGTTGTTAAGGCTCCTGGCATTTGCACATGGCTTTCCATGATTTGACCTCCTAGTCTGCTTCACTGTTCTACCCAGCCCCTTCCTTGGTTGTCATTTATCCCTGGTTCTCCTTGCTGTCTGCCCTTCTGCTGAATTTTGCCCTTTTCTGCTTATCCACCTTTGAACACTAATCTCCATCTTTGCACACCGCTTTGCAGAGATAGCCACTCCTCTGGTTCACTGGTTCCACTGCTAGCTGTGGGGGTGAGCAAGTAGGTACCCTCCTTGCTGGCCTGCCACCCCTTTGCTAGTTTAAATGCTTGTCAATGTAGCATTTAAACTTATCATTGAGTACTTGGATTCCTCCAGGATGGATGCAGGCGTCAGGCTTGAACAAACCTCCATCCTCCAGGTGGGTGCCCAGTCACCAATGAATCAAACCCTTCTCACAGCACCAGTTCTTCAACCATGAGTTAAAGTTCCTGGTGCATGCACTCCTATGCTCTCCTTGCCTCTCACAGGTGGTACTCTGAGAAAGTGACAGAAGTAGCTACTTGCTTGAGACCCCTCCCCAGTTTCCTAAACTCTTCCTGAACTTCCTTTGGCTCCCCATTTGCCAAGTCATTAGTACCTAGGTGGATAATGACATCCAGCTCACCCTTCCATCTTGCCTTCCCAGTGATCCCCAGTATCTTCCTTCCATCCCTCCATGCCGTGGCACCTGGTAGGGCACCTCACCTCCCAGTCCTCTCCCTCCTGTGTTCCTAGCTGGATCCCTCTTACGATGGAGTCCCCCCACCAGGATTCACTTCCTCCTCCTCTGGGGTCCACTGCTTTCCCCACTGAGGTCACCTCCTTGGCTAACCTCCACATCCTTTCCTTCCACTTCTCTGGGTACCTCTATTTGGTTGTCCTCATTTGCCAGTGTGGCATATGAGTTCTTGAGAGGAATAGGATCTGGGATGTGCTTCTGCCTGACTGCTCTAACCCTCCCTGAGCCCACTGTCATCCAAGTGCTCCTCGTTCTCGGCATCCTTTGAGGCAGCTGCATTGGACTGGGTGGTCCCTGGATAGGGGTGATGGTACTCCTGACCCAGTTTACTTCCACTCTGAGTCTGGTTACCTCATCCCGCAGTCCAGAGAGATGCATGCAGATAGGGCAGCACCTCAGTGTCCAGAAGGTCTGCCTGAATATGGCTGCACCACAGCCACTGCATTGCACTACTCCCCACATTATACTGCAATTCCATAACTTGTCTGCTACTGAAACTCTCTTAGTTCTCTCTTTTATTAATTTACAGTACTAAAATCCTGTAACTGAACCTCAGATATTTTTTTTAAGGAAAAAAACCAATAAATAAATAAATGAGTCAAAACACTTGTCGTGCTGAGGGTGGGCTTCTTCCCCTTAGGCCCTTCTACTTCACACACCTCTTACTATACCCTGTGTTTAGCTCCTGTCAATCAGATTTATCAGGGCATATAATTAAGAGTTGGGGGAAGGGAGGAGGGGCGAAAATTTTCAGCAATTAAAGACAGCACAGAATTACACCACCATGTTTTAAATTTTCAACAGCCCAAAAACAATTATAAGTAAAGACAACAAAGAAAGAAAGTATAGTGTCACTACAAGCCCAAGGTATTAGTTGCAAATAGCTTAGGACTGAAACACAGTGAAACGAGATCTACATAGGAGAATGAGGGAAACATTCAAGCAGGAAGGAGATAGTAGGAGAGAAAGTGAAGCAGAAATTGGATTATTTGCAGGGCAAAGCTTACAACTGTGACCCGAATGAAATCTAGTCTAAACAGAAAAAACTTTATCACTTTAAACTTAGTTTCTGATCCATGGTTAGATTACCACTGGACCTTAAAACAAGGAGAGCTGTAATTCTTTAAAACCTACAAACCTGCAGCGTAAAAGAACTTACACTTTAAACTACCCTTGTAGTGCAAAATTGTGGTAAACAGGCTTAGGTTCACATTTAAATCATGATTCTCAGAACAATTTGGAGAAGCTTAACCAGTCCCACAACCGGTATACAACATTAGCTAAAAGTCCAGAAGGAGACGGAGTATCAAAGAAATTAACGAACTGTAGCAGCCTGTCAGCAGGCAGAGCAGATGGTTCTGGCAAGTCAAGTTTCAGGAGCGTACCTTAGGTTTGGTGATCAGTGGGCAGTACAGCGAGGAAGGCTGACGGTGGACAGAAAAGGCCCACCCGGCTGCTTGCAGCAGCAGAGGCACCTGTGTCAAGGGTGAAGCTAAGGGGAGAAATCAGAAAAGGTCAGAGGCTATAAAGCTGCAAGAGAGGGAGTGTTTACTGTGGGGTGGGGTTATTCACCTCACAGCAAAAAATTAATAAGCTGGAGCTGAGGCACAAGTAGCTGGGCAATCAGAACAAAGAGTAGTGAGAGAGGGACAGTTAAGAAAGGGCATTGTGGTTTAGGCCTGGAGACATCTCTCAGCAGAAGGAAATTCCAAGTGGAGGGATATGGTTGAGAGAGAAAGGCAGACAGAAAAGGTATTAGTTGCAAATAGCTTAGGACTGAAACACAATGAAACCAGGTCTACACAGGAGAATGAGGAAACAATTCAAGCAGGAAGGAAACAGTAGGAGAGAAAGTGAAGCAGAATTTGGATTATTTACAGGGCAAAGCTTACAATTGTGACCCAAATGAAATCTAGTCTAAACAGAAAAACTGTATCACTTCAAACTTAGTTTCTGATCCAGGTTAGATTACCACTGGACCTTAAAACAAAGAGCTGTAATACTTTAAAATCTAAAAACCTGCAACCTAAAAGAACTTGCACTACAAACTACCCTTGGAGTGCAAAATTGTTAACAGGCTTAGGTTCACGTTTAAATTAGGATTCACAGAACAATTTGGAGAGGCTTAACCAGTCCCATAGCCAGTATGTAACATTAGCTTAAAGCCCAGAAGGAGAAGCAAAGAAATTAAAGAAATGCAGTAGCCTGTCATCAGGCAGAGCCGATGGTTCTGGCCAGTCAAGTTTCAGCAGCATACCTTCGGTCTGGTGATCAGCCAGCAGTACAGCGAGGAAGTCAGCCAGTGGACAGAAGAGCTCTGCCCGGCTGTTTGTAGCAGCTGAGGCACCCGTGCCAAGGTCATAGCTAAAGAGAGAAATCAGTGCCAGAGGTTATAAAGCTGTAAGAGAGGGAGTGTTTACAGTGGGGTTGGGGGGAGTTATTCACCTCACAGCAAGGGGACAGTTAGGAAAATTTGTAGTGGTTTAGGCCCAGAGGCACCTCTCAGCAGGAGGAAATTCCAACTGGAGATATATGGTTGAGAGAGAAAGGCAGACAGAAAAGTTATTAGTTGCAAATTGCTTAGGACTGAAACACAATGAAACCAGGTCTATATAGGAGAGTGAGGAAAAAATTAAAGCAGGAATCAGGAGGGGGACAGTTAAGAAAAAGCGTAGTGGTTTAGGCCCAGAGACACCTCTCATAAGGAGGAAATTCCATCTGGAAGGATATGGTCGAGAGAGAAAGGCAGACAGAAAATATATTAGTTGCAAATAGCTTAGGACTGAAATACCTATGAAACAAGGTCTACATAGGAAAATGCACATCTGCACACTCCAGAGGTTCACTGGAGACACAGTCACAGTGAGACGAGTTCATACAAAGGGCTCCTCCGAGGACCCTGAACTTGGCACTGAATGAATACACCTTTTACTCAAGCAGCCCCTTGATACCAAAAATCATTTTCCTCACTGTGCAAGTGCTCCCAATCAGAAGAGGCTCTCTTCTCTTTTTGAAGATAAACCTGGAAATACTGGTGAGGCCCCACATTTCAGGGAAGACTCCCATACCATTTTCTGTAGACCAGAATCGTCCTCTTTTCACAAATCCATTTTCTGAAAACCAGAACCATCAGTGGTCATTCCTTTAACCAAATGTCCACCCCCTTCCTTGTTACTTTGAGTCAAACATAGGGTAACAAACTTTAGTACCTCCTATAGCCAGTGGCCACACAGCCCCCAAGATCTCCATCTTCTTTGGAATTCACAGATGACTTTCTCACTCAGGAACCCTTAGGCTAAGCTTCCTCCACTGAGGTTGCAGATACTTGCAGCTCACTGCTGAAAGTTGCTGGGCCTTGCAGCTCTCTACCAGCTGAAGCTGCAAACCAGGGTTTATTGAACAAAGTTCCTCCAGCATATGGGAAAGAAAAATGGAGGCCCTGGGGCACAGGTAGCTGGCAACACCCAGGCAGGCCCTTCCGAAACCTTGCAGCCACATCCTTCTGCAAAGGGGCTGGAGCCCTTCTCCCTCTGGAGGGGCTGCTGCTGAACTGAGCCCAGAAGTAAAACTCCTTGGATTTTGGGAGCTCTCTACCACTCCTTGATTGGCTGATTTAACTGTCCCATTGAAAAATTAATATGCATAAGCTCCTTTGATGACCGATTGGTCCCGAAAAGGGTGCCAAGAATTTCCACAGCTTTTTCCCCTTATCCCTTTGGCACAGTACCATAAATCCTTATCAGGATCCTGGCCATCCGATTGGCTGTGCTGAGGTCAAAGGCTGCAATCATGGCTGCTGGCAACATTCATCAATAGGCAGTCAAATGTCCCAATTTTCAAGTTTTGGTGCAGCCAGTATACATACCTTTATTTATTTAATGCCCAACAGTTTCTAAGCAGTCCCTGTGCCCTGTTGAACTCTTGCAGAATCTAAAAATTTTAGTTAACCCCATGCCTCTCGCTAGTGCCATTTCTCATATCCCCCAGGCACAGGCAGGCAGCTTGTCAACATGTACTGTACCTCCTTAATATATACATATATATATATTTTCCAATTGTTTAACCAGGAGAGAGAGACTAAGCTGAAAACTTGCTTACAGGTGCAACCTGGGAGCACAGAGAAGTTAAGTCACTTGCTCAGTGTCACACAGTATGTAAGTGGGGCTGTGGGATTCAAACCCAGGTCTCCAGATTTGCAGCTCAGAGCCTTAAACCACTGTGCTATACTGCCTCCCTATATTCATGAAGCATTCCCCACAGCACTTACTGCCACTCTTTATTCACAACAAACTGCGACTCCTTATGTACCTTCTCTAGGTCTTGGGTCCCCAATTAACACATTTTTGAGATAGAGACCACTGGAGGAGCACCTGTTTTTCTGAAATTTCAGTAAGAAAGGCAGAATGCACTACTGCGCCTATGTGGGCCACCGCTGCCCATTCAAACTTCAAGTAGTGCAGTGGCTCTGTGGTTTAGCTCCTCTGGCTCCAATGCACACAACAGTCCAAGTGCCGGATGGAGCCTTCAGGGACAGTATGGGCAATGCCGAGGCAGGACCAGGGGATCTGAGAGAATGGAAGGCACTGGGTGGCCACTAAAGGGCAAAAGCAGGTAAGTCTCCATGGAGGGGTTACAGCAGGATCATGTCAGGGTTCTTAAGCTTTCTTTTTAATTTTGAAGCCTTTGAGAGGAGAATCACACATAGTCTGCTGTATAGAGACTGTCATAGCAACTGAATCTATGTTTATTGGTTTGTTGTATGGTGGTAATGCTCATTCATTGTATTGAAAGTGGCAACTGCAGTAAGTAGGGAATGCTTATTTTATAAGGTTTGACCACGTACCTGTGTGGAAGGGGCCCATGGTTACTGTGGTGCATACGGCCCCTGGAAATGCAAAGCCTGTCTGGGTGGCCTCTACTATATTAATTTATTTAAAAAAACTGAAAATGCTGCATGGACTCGGGGTGCCACCTAAACTATGCGAATGTTAAAGGGCCACTTCCTGGTCTTGACATCCACAATATGGTGATGATGCGCTCTACGTACTCCATGCTGAAATGCTGCCATGGCTCCTACTCTTTCTCTTCCTCTGTGACCCTTTTGGGCATATTTGGTGTGAAGACGACTGAAGGAGTCATGGGAGTGATGGCGCATCAGTGGAGTGGCAATGAGCAAGACTTCAGACACGCAAAAGCCCAGAGCAACTACCATGATGAAGGTGAGTTCTGATTTCTCCTTTGCACACCCCAGTGTCTGCAGGCACTGCAGTTAGTCCTATAAGTAGTTTTTTTCTTTTTGGTTGAATCCCCCCATTTGTCTGCAATTTCCTGGCTCTTGCTTAGATCATGTGCCATAGGCCTAACATGTAAAGATTGGAAACACTGTAGAGGGAGAGAGCAATTGAGGTGAAATATTTACTAAATATTTCTTTACCTTTTTGCTGCTCTGCTATTTTTGTTGGCTCTATTTAATTTATTTTAAATCGTAACCATGGCGTCCTCACCCAATACACCATGGCTAATACTTAATCCATTAAAAGAAAGACTGGCTTGTATTGTTTAATTTTCCCAAAATGTTGCACATAGTGGACAATTTAGTAACGTATGGGGCTGGGCATGCATGGGTGTGGGTGGGGAGCTGGCTGTATGTATGTTGGGGGGCTGAGCATCTAGGTATATGTACGTGTGTGAGAGACAGTGTGGAGGAGCTTGGCACTTGTAGGAGATGGCTGGATTTGTATAGAAATGGACAATGACAGAAGAGGAAGATACCAAATGTCCAACTAGTCTGTGTGGCATATATGGGGAGCAAGGCGTGTGTGTGTGTGCATGTGTATGCATGTGTGTGGGTGAGGAGCTGGCTGTATGTATGCTGGGGGCTGAGCGCTAGTGTGTGTGTGTACATGTGTGAAAGATGGTGTGAAAGACCTTGGAGTGTATGGGAAGATGGCTGGGTTTGTACAGAAACACACAATGACAGTCTAGACATGTCTAGTCTGTGTGGCATGTATGTGGAGCAGGCTGTGCTTGGGTGTTCATCTCTGTATGTATAGCTTGGCGTGTATCTGTATAGGAAGCAGGTTGTGCATGGGGTGAGCTGGGTGTGTTTATTTTTTTTGGAATAGAGCAGTTTTTATGGCTGGATATGCGTGTGTGTGTGTTTGTGGGGAGCTGTGTCAGTGTGGAGAAACTGAGCATGACTGTGTGTGGAAGGGCTTTGCATGGGTGGAGAGGAGCTGGGTGATGTGGGTGGGGGAGTTGAATGTGTGTGAGTGACCAGAGTCTTTTCACAAACTCGGGTTGCTACCTTGGTTCTGGTATCTACCCTCCCGACCAACCCATTTAAATAAACAAAAAAGTCCTTTATACCCAACCGACTTAGCTATTCACAATTTTATTACTAATATTAATCTATTTCCGCATTGTCTACGAATCCCAAGACACAGTGACCACAGTGTGGGAGGACATTGACCACGTGAATCAGATAAGTATTGTTTTATCATTATATTGCCTTGTTCTAGGGACATGGATATGTTGTTCATCCACACTGTCTGGCAGGTTCCTTGCTGCTTTAAATCTTGCTGGAAGGTCTTCAAGCTGGCTCCTCCCACCCACCCCGGGTGGTAAAACTCTCGGCTCCACCCCATGACGCCAGATCTTCCTTACCGCTTGGAAGCTCAGGTTCCCTCCTTAGCGCTCTGCATCTAGATTGGATCCAAACTCTTCGGTTCACCCAAAAATAATTTTAAAGTTTACTAGACTTCAGTCTACTTCTTCCTTCACGGCTGCGATGGACAAATCGACTCCCGGTTTTCAGCGGTGCCCATGTGGGCAGAAGATGTCCAGGACTGATCCACACTCCACGTGCGTCTACTGCCTCGGGCTTGACCACAATCCGCAGGCCTGCTAGTTGTGCAGGTCTTTTTCGGCAAAAGTCCTCGAAGACCGTGCTACCTGGCTCCAACTTGGGCACCCTGAGAAACGTTATCCACCGGTGAAGTCCAAGGAGGCCCATTAGGTGGTTTCCGCGGTGTCTGGCTCGGCTGAACAACTCAAGCAGATGATCGCCCTTGAGGAGGAGGCGGCCCAGGGCCGCATCTTCATCTTCCTTGGCCACGGCATTTATCCTGGTCTCCTTGGGATCCTCCTACACAGCTTCTTTTAAGGAGCTTTGCCAATCCCTCTCCACGAAAGGCGAGGGGCCATCAGGACACTCTTCTCGGTTAAAAAAAGAAGGGCTCAAAGGGTAAGTCCCACCGTCGAAGTTGGTGGGCAGGAGAGGTCCCTTTCCCGACAGTTGACACTCGACTTTGGTCGAGGTTGCGGCTAAGGCCCTGGTTTCCATGGTGTCCCCGGCCAGGTCAGCAGCCAAGGCACCCCGGCCGACGCCGTTGAGATTTTCTCAACCCGTCAGACGGGCTGTCGACTGGTGAAGCTGACAACCCTTCATCACCCATTCCCCCACTGGAAACCGAGGACTCACCTGTGCCTCCTGTGCCAGAGTCCCTGGTCAAGGCTCCTGAGTCGTGGGAGGAGCAGGTTTCCCCCGCTGCCTCCCAGACCCACCCTCAGAAACACCGACGGTCTCGGTCTCGGTCTCTGACCTTGTCTCGGTCCAGCCGATCCCTCTGGCATCGGCAGTCTCGGTCATGGCACTGAGGAAAGCGGCGGCGCCACTCATCCTCATCTTCCTTCTCAGAGGAGGAGAGGCTTCGGGGCAAATTGCGTCGACGCTACAAGGACTTAATGTGGCAGCAGCTCCTTCTGACCGGGAACAAGCTGATGCCGTCACCTTCCCCGGCCATTAAGTGGCTGTCACCCAAAAGGCTGAAATAACCCCTTGCAGTTGTCGAGGAGCCCAAACCTGGGCCGGTTGTTTGGCCGAAACCAGCTGCCCCACCGATTGTGGTGGAACCTCTGCCTCCACAACCGAAATTGGGGGCTCCGACCAAGGATTCTCAGTCGGGTTAGGAACTGCCCCACCGGTTGTCGGTCACCCTCACTCCCGACTGTCCTCGGCAGGTGGAGGGTGGCTCAGGCCCTAGGCAGCTCTTCACAGACTCCTTGGAGTCTGATGATGACGAATCCTCTCTGTTTTCCAGGCCCCTTGACCTGCAGTCCTCCAGGTGGCAGTCAATGGACAAGAGCCCATCATCATTCATGGGTCTGCTTTGACTCATCTCGGAGTCCACCGGGATGCAGCTGAAGCCCGTATCCAAGCGGGCCAAGTATCCCCTCATGGAGATACTGGACGGAGGGGATTCTCCCACGGAGGCCTTTCCGGTGGCTGAAACCATTGTTGGCCCAGCCTTGGAGTTATGGCAGCAGCTGGCTTCTTGTCCTGCTCCCTGAGCCAGGATGGCCAGGAAGTATGCGGTCCCTACCGGGTCTCTGTTTGGTTTCTCAGAACACCCCTCTGCGGAGGGGTTGGTTACCATCAGCGTTTTCCAGTGTTCTGGGAATGCTAGGGATGTGGACAAGCCCCCCTACAAAGAGTCCAAAAAGCTGGACTATGCCAGGCGCAAAGTATATGCTGCGTCTTCCCTCAGCCTCTATCAGGCCAGTTCAGCCATACTGATGGCGCACTTCTCCCATGCCTTTATGGGCTCCCTTGATGAGGTGATCCCTCATCTCCTGGCTGATCTGCAGACTACAGTCAAGCAGGTGCAGGATCAGGGGAAGGGCAGTGGTGAAACAGCAGCTCCAAATGGCTCTTGATATCGGAGACTCCTGTGCCCAGTCAGTAGCGGCCGCAGTGGCCATGCGCTGCAGAGCTTGGCTGAGGATATCCACCTTTACGGCGGATACCCAGCACAAGTTGGCAGACGTCCCCTTCCTGGGTACCAACTTGTTCGGGCCTGGGGTGGAAGGCCACCTCCAGAGAATTGAAAAGTCCAATGCCACCTTGGACTCAGTTATGTCTGCTCAGAAGGACAAAGGCCACCGACAGCAGCATAAGTCCTTTCACCCTTCTGCTCCTGTGGCACGTCCGGCCAGGCAACACCAGCATCAGGGCCAGCAGGCTCACACTTGGCACTCCAAAGCCAAGCTTGCAGCTTCCTCTAACAGGAAGCTGGGAGGAAAAGACCCAGGAGGTCCCTCGGCCGGTCCTTCCTCCAAGCCTGCCCAGTGATGGGTTGAGGGGTGTTGCCCCCAACCTCATTGCTTCCCCCTGGGCTCCCACCCATGGGGTGATGGCTCTGCCACTTTCTTTCCACCTGGTCCACTATCACCAAGGACCATTGGGTGTTGGAGGTGGTAGGAAAGGGTCTGCCTCTGGAGTTTGAGCAGGCCCCGCCCTTCTGAGCTGTCGCCCCACGGGGGGTTACGGGGTCCGCAGCCTCTCTGTTGGCCCATTGAGCCAACATTGCCCTGCTCCTCCAAAAGGAGGTGATCAGGAAGGTGATGAATCCTCCACCAGACCCAGGGTTTGTGTCCAGGTACTTTCTGGTCCCAAAATGGACGGGGGGGGCTGGCGACCCATTCTAGACCTGCACGACCTGAACAGGTTCCTAAGGTCTTGAACCTTCAGGATGGTCAGTCTGGCTCAGATCATTCCATCCTTGGAACGAGGCATGTGGTTCTGTTCTCTGGACCTCCAGGATGTGTTCTTTCATGTCCCAATCTGTCCGTCCCACCAGCGATTCCTCTGCTTCAGAGCAGAGGGGTCCCTCTATGAGTTCCGGGCCATGCCCTTCGGCCTTTCTCTAGCTCCCAGGGTCTTCACCAAATGCATAGCAGTGGTGACAGCATTCCTGCGGTGCTGAAGGGGCTGGGTGTACCCCTACCTGGATGACTGACTGATTGTGGCTTCCTCCAGAATGGAGGTGGAGCGGTCCAGGGGATCTGGCCCTCCAGGTTTGCTCTCAAGTTGGCCTCCTTATCAACGAGGCCAAGTCAGAACTCTTGCCAAAGCTGGTGATCCAATTCATTGGGGCAGAGCTCGACTCTCTGTGAGCCAGAACACGGCTCCCGGTGGACAGGGTCGAGGTCCTTTCCTCCTTTGACCAATTATTTCAGGTTGGGCAATTGCACCCTGCCCGGGACTTCCTGTGACTCCTGGGTCTCATGGCAGCCTGCACCAGTGTGGTACATTGGGCCCATTGGTACATGCATCTCCTACAATGGGGACTGGCCAGCCAATGGTCACAGCGCTCTGGTCCTTTGGATCAGCCAGTAACAGTGACCCAGGAGATGTGGAACGCTCTCCAGTGGTGGATCGTTCCAGCTCATCTGCAGGAGGGCATCCCGTTTGTCCACCCTGAGCCAACGGTCTCTCTGTCAACCGACGCCTCTCTGATGGGTTGGGGTGCCCATCTGGGGGAGCACAGAATGCACGGCTTCTGGTCCTCTCGGAAGTCCCAATGCCACATCAACCTGCTGGAGCTTCGAGCAGTTCATCTAGTCCTCACCACCTTCGCTCCGTTTGTATGGGGTCAAGTGGTCCAGGTCCAGATGGACAATACCACGATCATGTAGTACCTAAACCGCCAGGGCGGGACGTGCTTCATGTCCCTGTGCAGGGAAGATCTCTGCATTTGGTCCCTCATGCACAGCCTGGAGGTGGATCTCCTTGCCATCCATGTGGCAGGAGCCTCCAACATTCTGGCTGATGCCCTAAGCCGGATAGGAGCTGGGTCCCACGAGTGGTCTCTCCTGCCTGAGGTAGTACAAGATCTGTTCTCCCACTGGGGCATGCCTCAGGTGGACCTGTTTGCCTCCAGGGAGAATGTGAAGCTGAGGCTGTTCCATGCCTGCCCCCCTCAGCAGGGCTTGCTGCAGGGGGATGCCTTCTCCAGGCTATGGACCCCGGGCCTCTTCTACGCCTTTCCCCCATTTCCCTTGATCCACCAGGTGCTTCCCAAGGTGATGAGGGACAAGGTGCAGGTGATTCTGGTAGTCCCAGACTGGCCCAGCCAGTTCTGGTATCCAGATCTCCTCAGCCTCAGCTCCAGGCTTCCGAGGTGGCTCCCAGCCCACCAGGACCTGATCTCAGTCAATCAGGGGAAGGTATTCCATCTGGACCTTCAATCCCTGCACCTGACAGCCTGGTTCCTGAGCGGCTAGAGTTCCAGGCCTTGTATCTTTCTGAAGAGGTCCTCAACGTTGTTGAGGCTTCCCGTAAGGAGTCAACCAGGAAATGCTATGACTTTAAATGGAAGAGGTTCTCCATTTGGTGTCAGGGCAAGGGCCTGGACCCTTCCTTCTGTTCCTTGGCAAGCATCCTGGACTACCTGTGGTTCCTTTCTCAGCTAGGGCTTCGATCGATGACCCTTTAGGTGCACCTGGAAGCCATCTCTGCTTACCGGGTGCGGGCCGGGAAGCAGTCAGTGGTGCAGGAGAAGGTGGTCGGGTGCTTTTTCAAAGGCCTTGATCACATATCCCCTCCGGTGCGAGAACCTCCACCTCTGTGGGATCTACTGCTGGTACTGGCTAAGCTCATGGGCAAGCCATTCGAGCCAATGCACAGGTGCGACATCTCTCACCTGTCATGGAAGACCGCCTTCTTGGTGGCTATCACGTCAACCAGAAGGATGGGAGAGCTCCAGGCACTTTCCATTGAGTCTCCTTATCTGGTCTTCCACAGGGACAAGGTTGTCCTGCGCCCCCAACCGAAATTCCTTCCAAAGGTGGTGTCAGAGTTTCACCTTAACCAGGTGTTGACTCTGCCAGTGTTCTACCCCAATCACACCTCGGAGGCTAAATATAGGCTCCATGCTCCGGACCCTAGAATAGCGCTTGCTTATTATAAGGAGCGGATGGCTGAAGTTTGGGGAGAGGTTCACCAGCTGCTTGTCACCTACACTGAAACTGCACCTGGCAGACCTGCAGCCAAGTGGACGATAGGCAGGTGGGTCACCTCCTGCATTATTCTCTGCTATAGGTTGGCGGGCATGGATCCTCCCAGAGGGATAACAGCTCATTCTACCTGCCATACCGCTGCATTGGTGGCTGCTTCCAGGGGCATCCCTATCCAGGAAATCTGCAGGGCTGCTAACTGGAAGTCAGCACACACCTTCATTACCCATTACCACATCGACCTTGAGTCACGCAGGGATGCTGGTTTTGGGGCCTCGGTTCTCCAATCATTATTCCCTAAGTAGGGGGTGTGCACCTTGCCTCCCTCCTCCCAGAGAACTGCTAGGAGTCTGCCAGACAGTGTAGATGAACAACATATCTATGTCCCTAGAAATACAGGTTACCCACCTGTAACAGGAGTTCTAGGAATGGTATATGTTGTTCATCCATACGACCCACCCGGCCTCCCCGGCTTCGATGCACAACCTGGCTTCCAGCAGGTTAGATCTGGCATCATGGGGCGGAGCTGAGAGTTTTACCACCCAGGTGGGTGGGAGGAGCCAGCTTGAAGACCTTCCGGCAAGATTTAAAGTGGCAAGGAACCTGCCAGATGGTGTGGATGAACAACATATACCATTCCTAGAACTCCTGTTACAGGTGAGTAACCTGTATTTTTTAGCTACTGAAGAGCTGCAGAGTGTTTGAAACCTTGTTGCTATTTTTTATATTACAGATACAGTACAACTGGATGTTCTCTTCGAGTCACTCAACCCCATACAGGAATCCCAAGGACTCAGGTAAGTGCTCTTTAGCAGTATTTATGCTAGAACATAAGGGTGTAAATAGTGCAATTACATGTACCATGCCAGCCATTACTTTCATATTTTTGGAAGAGCAAGGGGTCTTTGCAAGGTCAAGTTGGCAGGGGGTATTGATGTCAAGATAATGTCGAGTGAACAGAGGGGGCCTAGCCAAATGGCCAGGTAGTACCAGGAAGAGGATGGTAGTGAAATACAGACCCTCACTGTCATGCTCACCAGAACACATCAAACCATTTGGAGTGGTGAGGAGAGATGTAGAGTCTGTAAGCAGCTACAAGATGGTAGGAGAGAATCCAGGAGTCATGTGCTGTGGGATGAGATTTTAGCCTGTTTCGGTCATCAGATAAATGCAAAGAAGCCAGAAGAAGGCCATTTGATCTATCTAGTCTGCATGTATTGCAGGAACCACAGCGTACGCTACTGACCCTTCCCCCTTCCCACTCCTCTCATGCTGTCATGGGAGAATGACTGCTGTGTGCCCAGTGGAAACTCCACAAGGGAATGGGATCACACAATGACATGCCCCTTCGGCCGCCAGTCCCTGACAAACTGGGGTTCACCTGCTTTGTTGTGTACACCATCCCACACACACAGCATGGTGAGTGAGGAAGACTGCAGATTGTGTTCTGCCAGTGTGATTAATGGCATGCACCAGGAGAGCAGGTCAGGAGTGTTTCTGGTCAACTGTTTTGTCAGGATGCCTAACTGGTGGTGTGCGTGAGTTGTGAGCTGGATGTGTGGATGTCTGCTGGGGAAAGGGGGGCATTGGTGGTGCCAGATGATCATGGTGTTTGGATGCCTGATAGGTGGTGAGCATGATGATGACATTGTGTTACAGGATGTAAGGATGCATTGACAGCAGTCACACACACCACCAAACAGGCATCCTGACATAATGTCAACTGGCACTACTCATGCCCCCATTAGGAATGCTGATACTCCTATATGCTGGCACCACAGAAGCACACCAGTCAGGCATCCTTGACATCCTGTTCGAACTTGATATCAGGATGACAGATTGTGCATGTTGAGAGTGTACCATGATATCTTCAGTGGAGGAGGCATGAGTGGTGCCAGTTGACTGATGTCTGGGTGCCTGATTTGTGGGGTGGGGGGCATAACAGTAGTGCCCATCCACTGCGATGTCAGGATGCCTGATATTTGGTGTGCATGAATGGTGACTGTACCGGGATGTAAGTATGCTAAAATAGGGGTGGGGTGAGTGTTGCCAGTTGTTCGTATGCCTAATTGGGGGTGTGCATGAGTGGTCGAATTGTACCAGAATGTCAGTATGGTTGATGGGTGGGGGGGGCATGAGTGATGTCAGATGACCATGATCTCCATATACCTGATTGGTGGTGTGCATGAGCAGTGACTCTGTACTGGGATGTCAGGATGTACTGACACCAGTTGCATGCACCACCAAACAGGCATTCTGACATCATGGTGGACTGGCAACACTCGTTTGGTAGAATGTATATTGAATATGATTTATATGGTCTGTATGAAGATGTAATCTCTGAATAAGTGAAAATAAAAACAAATGTAAAAGAAGTTATTATTAATGTTCTCAGCCAGTTTTGAATACCCTAACATCACTTCTCTTATGAAAACGATAACACAGCATGCAACCCATATTATTGCCTATAATATATACAATAATTCATGGGATTGTGTGTTTAATGAGTTTTCACACACACACTAAGGTGTTGGATGCTACGTAAACCTGAAGAGCGAAGCTCAAGGGGTTTATTTAAGCATCCAACACCAAGAGGTGTGCATAAAAACTCAAGTTAAACACACAACCCCATGTTTTAATTTATATAATTGCTGGGGAGCGTTTTCTCTCCATAGCAATTATATAAAATAAAACTGTGGTTGTTGGTGTGGAAGAAGCAAGTCTGGAATGGAGAAAGCATGGTCAGTGCTCAAACAGAGCAGGTCCTGAAACCTTTTTTAAAAAAAAGTTTAGCACAGGAGGCAAGTAGGCAAGTTTCTTTTTTAAAAAATTACCTCCGATTCATGACGGTGTAGAGTCCAGGGCACAGCGTAGTGCTGAAGTTGCTGCGATTGTTAGGTGCCATGGTTAGTGGAAAGTGTGGAGGCAGGTGCATGTGTGGAGCGTTGGAAACCCAGCGCATGTTTGCCGTTATAACCCGCGAGTTATAATGGCGAATTATAACCCGGGTTTCCAATGGGAGAAACACTTCCCAGTTATTATAAAGCAATAACACACTCCAAGGTGTGGGTTATACTCTGATAAATGCATGCATAGGGGCCTACTGAGGCATGAGTTCACATGCCCATAGAATTGTGTTTATCAGACAATAACACACACCCTGGAGTGTTATATTGCACTTATATAAAATGGGCAAGGAAATTCCTGTGTCCTGATTGGCTGAGACTTGGTTCTAATCATTGCCTTAAGAAAGCACTAAAGTACCAATGGCTAGAAACAAGTACCTGCCAACTGAGATGACTCACAGAATTCATAAACCATAAGCTTCCTAATCTCCATCACAAACATGGCTGCAACACAAATAGAGAAAATCAAGTACTATTCAGAGTTTCCATTGCTGGTGTTTCTTTGATGACCATGAAAAATCCCCTTCCTAGCCCCACCAGTTAGCTAGAGAACTCCCTGCTCCTTACCTGGCAACAGATAAAATTGAGGTTCTGGCTCCACTTGAGGTCTGTGTGTGTATGCTAGTGGAATTCTGAAGAATTTTGAATTCATGCATTCCATGATGCCATTCCATGTGTGTGTGTGTGGGGGGGGTAGGAGCACTCTATACTTGAGTAATGCAGAGCTTTGAATTCTTTTATTCCATGGTAAACAATCACACAGTGTACATAATATGAAGAAAGACAAATGACTGACAGGTGTAAAACGTCTGTGGATGGACTATTTTACATTATTTAGCAGCATTTTATTATAATTTTTGTGGGTTTGGAAACTAAATTTTAGAGTGCTTGTTTTTTAAAAGTTGCCTCTGGGCCCATTTTATATAAGCAATAAGGCACTTCAGGGACATTGGTTATACTAGGTTTACCCCCACAATCAGGGCTTCACCTCTTGCCTTACAATGCCCCTGAGCATGGGGTAAACCTCATTCAACCAATGACCTGTCGTGCTTTATTGCTTAAATAAAATTGGGGTTGTCTAAATCTATTTACATTAAAAAAGAATAAATATATTGAAGTAATCTTATATTAAATAGTTATACTGCTGCTAGGTGTCATTAGGGTGCTACTACTATATGCGGTAATTGTAACCTGGGAATTAAACTGTTGCCACTTCATCTTGTTAACTGTACATTATTAGTGTAACTCCCCTGTTACCCGGGGTTACTAGAACCCTAGTTAGATCCAGTGGCAGTCAGGGACAGGCAGTTAGTGAAACTCCAGTTAAATGGATTTCACTATGTCTTGCTCTGTTTTCAGTCTCTGCTGAGCTGGGGCTATGGCATCATTTAGAATTCTGTAGCACCATAAGTCACAATGAAATGTTGCAGTTGGGAGTTAGGTAGAACGTTGGGGAATTTCAAAGTCAGTCTAGAGTTGATCCTTGAAGTCAACAGTCTAGTCTGAAGTCTGAGTCAGTCTGTTGAAGTCTGAAGTAGGCTCAAGAGAGGGAAAGATGTAGATCCTGCAGTGCAGTGGAGGAAGGGGGTCCCCAGCAGGGGCAGGCCCCCCTGCCCTCAGCTCTGACACAGAGCTACCTTAGGGTGTGTGCTTCCACCATAAGAGAGGCACAAGGAACCAACTTCCAGGGGAAACCCCCTGGCCTCAGAAAAGGAAGAAGCTGCCTGATGGAGAGTGCTGGGGCACTACAGTTTCTGAGGAATAAAAGATTCCTCCAGAGTTTTTGGACATCTGCAACAATGAGGGTGATGAAGCTTTGACAAAAGGCCAGTGTCATTCACCAAAACAGTGATTAAATAAGTCTCTGGGGCTGTGGGCCAGTCAGGATGCCAAGTCCAGGGCTTATAGAACAGTGAGATGTAATGACTGTTGTATGTGGGGCGTCTTCAAGGGAAAGACAGTTTCTGCATTACAAAGCCATGTATAGTCTGCACTATAATAGCCAAGAAAGAGGCTTATGGAACAGTGAGATGTAATGACTGATGTATGTGGGGGGTCTTCAGAGAAAGACAGTTACTGCATTACAAAGCCATGTACAGTCTGCAGTACAGTATCCAAGGATATGTGTGTGTAAACAAAGGAATGGCCGGGTATGGGTCTATGGAACAAAAGGTGGGAGACCCCCCCCCACCTGGCGTAACAGAGCTCACCTCTACGGATTCACTTTGAGACACCAGCCATCTTTCTGTCAGGTATTGGCCAGTGCCTGAAGAGGGTACCCAGATGTTGGGATGGAGTAGAGGGTGGTAGTGTGCCACTAGTTAAACAGTCCATGACATATGGAAGCTTAGGATCCAAGAATGGATTGTGTCTGTGTCATCACCTTATCTGCCTTACTAGGAGTGTAGCCCCGTGGTGGTCCACCTATGATTTTCATTCAGTGTTGTTGAATAAAGCCACACTTTAGAATCCCATCTCCTGGTTTTGGACATTATGTTATTGCTTCTAGTCTCTGGATTACTTTGGATGCCCCTGTGCAGAGTGGTCAAACCTAGTCACCATGCTGAGTGACACCTTTCTCCCCAAATTTTCAGCTTATAAAAATGGAGGCTTCGCGTCATACGACCCAGACCCCTCAACCTGTTCACTAGCCACACAGGCAGGGGTAGTAGCCCTCTCAGTTCAGCACCGACTGGGGGTTACATTAGTTTATAATGTATTTGTAGCCTTTATTACCCATTGAAATCAAACAGATTACAACCTTGTAATCCCATTGTTGTGATGTCAGAACCTTATAAACCTATCTCATGTATGTCATAGCAGTGAGTTTACAAAATGGAATGCCAGTGTTATTCAGTATTCTACACACCCAGAATGTGATTGTTAGTCTCAGTACAGTATTCAAATAACATTCCAATTGTCACAGTTTACTGTTTACTGAGTCTAGCAATCACTATGTCTGATAGAGATTTTAACTCTGGTGCTATTTTGGTCCATTGTGATTCAGTCCATGTATCCTAATAAATTGTTTTCCTACACAATCATGGGGCTGTAGAGCAGATTCATTAATAAGACAAGGCTAAATTACTTGTGTTCTTGGGGGGAGTAACTTCTCATGTCAAGTCCCATATACTATAAATGACAATGCATGATGTACAGGTGATAACCATGGTGCAATCATCTTTCGTGGTTGCTAGGGCAGTTGTAAACCTCTGTGCTCTCGAGGTTTACTGATGCCATAGCAACCACTTGAGGTGATTATACCATGGTTATCACCTGTACATTAGGCATCATCCTTTATATAGTATATGGGTGCTGCCTATTGTCAATGGATTTCAGCAACTGCTGAAATCTTGTTGTAGTACAGTTCAGAGGTCAAAAAGTTGTTGTACTATCGTTCTGATGTCACATGATGGTACAACAACTTTTCTTTAAACCTGCCACCCTGACTGGCTCAAGCTCGCTCGATGTAAAAACAGAAACAAACATGGCGGGCGCGATTTAGTGAGCGGCGGCAGCACAGTCACCGACTTTCAAGTTCAGAGTCGGGACATGGACTAGAACCATACATGGTTCCCTTCGGAAAACTTTTTTGGTTTTATTTTTAAAAATAAGTGGTGCGGAAAAGTAAAGTAAGAAGCAGGACTGATCATAAGTGGCAGCAGCGGAACAGGAGCGAGCAGGAGCACCAGCGGGAAAAGAGCAGCACCCACAAGTAATTATATCAATAAAATTATGTGAAGCTAAAAAAAACCCATATACTATATAAAACAGTGGATGGGCGACCATCCACAACTAAGACTGCGTTTCCCTCTCGAGATGTTGATGACATCAGTGAGACCTCTCGAGCTTCGCTCTCGAGGTCTCTGATGTCATCAACTCCCTCGAGGGAAACACAGCCTTGTTGTGGATGGTCGTCCATCCACTATTCTATATATAGTGTATAGTAGAGCATTGTTCTGTATAGAAGTCCATCCTTTTCAAAAAGCTGTTGTACCACAGTTCAAAGGTCATGGAACGTGATTGTACCCTTCTGTGGTAGAACAGCATTCTAGAATGTCTGAAGACTGTACAAGTCAGTCTCATTGTGAAAAGGGAAAAAATACAATGCACTCATTTTTTTTTTAGTTGTTTAACCAGGAGTAGCACATGAAGCTGAAAGCTTTTTTACAGGTGCGACCTGGGAGCACAGGGAAGTTAAGTGACTTGCTCAGGGTCACACAGTATGCAAGTGGAAGCTGTGGGATTCAAACACAGGTCTGCTCTGTTGGATGTCACCACAGTTGCTGCTCAGAGCCTTAAACCACTGCGCTATACTGCCTCCTATACTTATACTGCCTTCATAATACTATGAACTCTAAACAATACAGGATGAACAACTTTATGCATAACCAATGTGTTCTGCCACCTTTGGATTCTGATTCCCACAGTCCTTTCAAGCTTTGCTTTTGAGATCAGAGGGAATCAGAACCCATCTGTGGCAGAACCCACTGGTTGTGCATAGTTGGTCCATCCAGTATTCTCTATGTTTTACAGTTTTTCTTTTAACCCTTTTCTTATTTGTCCTGTTTTCTAGTAGTGGGATGTCAGAGATTGCTCAAGAGTCTGTCAAAGAAAGATCCTCCCTATTATGGCCATGTAGCACAGCACATTAAACTATATGGAGTGGTGAGGAGAGACAGCAGTTCCAAGGTGGGAGGAGAGCATCATGGCATCATGTTTTCTTAGTAAGAAAAGTTAAAAAAGAATTCTGTGAGAAATGAGAGTCAGACATATCAGGATGTATTGGGGTGAGTGCATTTACAATGTAAAAAGAATCTTCATAAAAAGAATGGTCGGGAGCCAGACATTTTGTAGGGGCTGCAATGGCACAGTAGGCAGGGAAAATGGGTAGACTGGTTGGACCATTGTGGTCTTTATCTGCCGACACCTTCTATGTTTCTATGCAAGTCCATATGCAAAATCTGCTCATTTACACACTGCAGATGCAGCCAAATGTGAGCCATAAATAATCCATGAACGATTTTTTTTGCTTGTCCCATCTGCAGCAAATCAGGATACCATATGAAAGAAAGTCACTTCTCAGCTGAGCTGCTGTGTTAATTCTGTTGCAGGGAGATGTCATTGGAGCAACCCATGGTGGTAACACTGGGATGGGCTGAAACTGTCTGCACTCCATGAAGACCCTTTCCCCTACTTTTAGGAACAGGCAGTATTGGGGTTATTTTACTTTAGTTTCATTTTTGTAGGAAGGAGAAGTGTTCCACAAGGTCACTTTGTGCTTTCCACGTGAACTAGGAAGGTTCCTGCACTGAGGCCACACCATGCGGCACCATGTTGTGAGGATAGAAAGACTCTGTGTAGCATAGGTCAGGGGCATGACTGGAATATAAATAACTTTGGTGGGATTTCCAGTGTACATCTGGTGATTAGCTTATGTTGGATTGCACCTACAATAAAATGTGTGGGTATCTGATCTTGTTGGATTATTTTTTGGGGATTATTCCACTGGCAGTTTCCCCTACAATGTGGTAATTTTGCTACTAGTGACCAACGCAGGCCATTGTGATACCATGCTGCATGACCATTGTGGTACCACCAGCATAAGGCATGGAAAGAGACCATTGTAATTCCACAGCAGGTGCACTCATTGTGCTACCATTGACACATGGTACCACAGTGGTCACAATGGTAGTACAATGGAATCAAAACAAATCCAGTGTGATACCAATTGCAGTGGTATCACACTGGTGTTTGCTATTGTGATACCATTGCACAAATGTTTGCCACTGTGCTACCACTGTGGGTTGATGGTATCACAGTGGACACAGTGGTATCACACTGGAATTGGACCAAAACCACTGTGATACCAACAATCAGTGATATCACAATGGTGCACATTTGTTACCACTGTGGTACCAGAAGAGGTGGCGTTACCAGTGAACTACCACTGTCTGCATGGTATCACAATGGTATCACAATGGAATTGGAACAGATCCACTGTGATAACATTTATGGAACCCCACAATGGTAGTACACTGGAAATCACAGTGATAGTACAATGGTAAACAACAGGTATTAAAATGGTATTCTGAATAAATTTTTGTAAGGATGCGCTTTCCCATGGAATTTTTATAGAAAACATGGTACAGATCAGGCCTTCATCTCTCCTATCCTCCCCTGCAGTCAAGGTGCAGGACAAGAAAGCAGAAAGTGCAGATCAGCAGCACATGGAAGCCAGCAGGGTAGATGAGCAGCACAAAGATGGCAGGGCAATACAGAACAGCGAGTCTCCACCCACGACAGACCAGCATGGCCACTATCCCCATCCAGATGGACCAGCAAACCCACCCCCCACCCTGACGCAGCCGACCCACTCCAGGTACCTGCATGCCCCCTCCCACACCCTGGACCAGCATAGCCAGTTGCCCAAGCAACACTGACCTGCACACCCATTCCCATCCCCCAGACCAGCACGGCCACTATCCCCAGCCAGATGACTTCCTCAATGACATTGTGGATGGCATTAAAGGCAAAATATGTCTATTTGCAGATGACACCAAGCTCTGTGGGAGAGTGGACACAGCTGAAGGGATACAGGATCTACAGGAAGGTCTGGAAAAGCTGGGTCCAGGATCTGGCAGCTTGGCTTAAATGCCAAGAAATGTAAAGTAATGCATATTGTAGCCAAGAATCCCAGGAAAGAGTATTACCTAGGTAGAGTCCGAGTATCTGCATCAGAGGAGGAGAACGACCTTGGAGTGATGATCACTAGTGACCTGAAGCACTCCATGCAGTGTAAAAAAGCAGCAGCAAAGGCAAACAAGACGCTGGGATGCATAGCTAGGGGGGATCAGTAGTAGGAGGGAGGTTATACTGCCCTTGTACAGGTCACTGTAAGGCTGCATATGGAGTTACTGGTGCCCACACCTCAAAAAGAACAACCTGCTGTCGAAAGTCCAGAGGAGGGCTACAAAGATATTAGCAGGTCAGTACGGCAAGGCATATGAGGAGAGGTTGAGGGCACTGAACATGTACTTCCTGGAAGACAGGAGAGAGAGAGGGGACATGATTGGGATCTTCAAGCACTTGAAAGGGACAAATAAGATTGATAAGGAGAGTCTCTTTAAGCTGAGTAGCAATCATATCATATCATATCATGAGGGGTCAGAGTCTTAAACTGGAGCACGGGAGGTTTAGGAGGGAGTCAGGAAGCACTTCTTCACAGAGATGGTGGTGAGCACTTGGAGTGTGCAGCTGGAAGAGGTCATCTTGTTGAAGACAGTGAGCAGCTTTAAGAGAGGGTGGGATCGGCATATGGTGAAGGACAGGATCATGGGTAGGGAGGATGGGAGGAGTGGGGAGGGAGGGCAGGGACATTAGCTCAAGCTGTGAACCCTGCAATATGAGCAGACTTGATAGACCAAATGGCCTTCTTCTGCTGGCTTCTTCGTATGGACCAGCACACCCACCCACCCTGATGCAGCTAGACCAACCCCCATGTATTTGCATGCCCCCTCCCACTCCCAAGACCAGCACAGCCAGTTGCACAAGCAACACTGACCTGTACACCCACTCCCACCCCCTGGACCAGCACATCCACTATCCCCAGCCAGATGGAGCAGCACACCCACTCACCCTGATGCAGCTGACCCACCCCCATGTACCTGCATGCCCACTCCCACCCCCTGGCCCAGCACAGCCACTATACCCAGCCAGATGGAGCAACACACACACCCACTCTGATGCAGCAGACCCACCCCCATGTATCTGCACACACACTTCCAGCCCCTGGACCAGCAGGCCACTATCCCCAGCCAGATGGACCAGGACACCCACCATGATGCAGCCCCGCATACCTGCACACCCACTCCCCACCCCCTTGAGCAGCACAACCACTATCCCCAGCCAGATGGACCAGCACCCACTCTGACACAGCCAGCACCACCAACACGTACCTGCAGGCCCACTCTCACACCCTGGACCTGCACGGCCTCTTGCGTAAGCAACACATTCACTCCACCCCAGTGGACCAACACATCACTACTCCACATGAACCAGCACTTCATCCCGCAACCAGCTGTACACTCCCCATGAGCTGCCACTCCCTTCCCCACCTGCAAGCCACTCCTCCTATCCCACCAGCATGCGTGATGATGTCATGCCTATAGATTTTATCATTTCAGTAGTTCACAAGCTCAACTGTCTGTGGATTTAGAGCAACATCCTGATGTCAAAAATTGCTGCAACATGCAGTGACGAATTTAGGCAAAATTAAGCCCTATCCTCCACCCCCTCCCCACATTTCATATTAAACGTGGTTGCAGCATTCATGCAACAATTCCTTATCCCATTGCTTTTCATTTCAATGAAACATACTGCAGTACCAAAAACTTCATTATGGGTAGATCGGAGCACTCACAATGTGAAAAATCCTGAAATTTTCATAAAACTTTTGAAAAGTACTACTCCCGATATAAATATGTTGCTTGCCACACTCACTCCTTGCACTATACCCACATGGGATAGTAGAGAGTGTGTTCCTTTAAGAGCTGCACGCATGCGTGATCCTGCCTACTCCAGCATTCTTATGCGATGGGACATTTTGTGAGTGATCAAGGAGGATTTCAGATACCTGCAGGATCTCATTCTCCCATCCACCCACCACCACCCAAAAAAAATAGCAGTGTAGTGGTCCCAGCTTTAATTCTATTTGTGGAAATTAAGTAAGTGCACAGCTCAGCACTGTGTTTTGCTGATCGAGAGGGAGCAGTAGCGATTGTGAGCTGTTTTGCAGCATGTGTCACATTTTTGCCAGCTAGCTGGATTTATTTTTATGTGGGACTGGCTATGGGCTCTAGAAACAGGCCAACTCTGTTGTGGGATCAAGAGGCAGAGGTTTCACATTGGCCCAGTGGTGTTGAGGGTTGAGGCGCTGTACGCTACAACTAGTGCCATGCTGGCAACCCGGGTTCGGGAGTGAGCCCGGGTTGTCGGGGGTTGGCAGGAGTGAGAAAGGACTGAGCATTCACAGGACTGCTCTCCTTTCCTGGGGAAGGGGGATCTTGGCTGGCTGCTCTCTGGTGGCTCCTAGCGGAGGCTAGGAGCATAGCACCAGAATGGCCTGCAGCGTTGCTGGGTGGAGCCTTGGTAGGACGTCCAAGGAGGGGTGCGTGGGAGCATGCACTCAATGTGCAAGAGTCCATTGCACATTCAAGACCCCAGGAGAAACTGGAAAAAGGAGAAAAATGTACCCGATCCTGGTAGGCGATGATGGGAACCAGAAGCTACCCCCACTCCTAACAGTGGAGTGCGCTGGCTGACCTCGGAGCTTCCCTGAGTCACGGGATGACCGCATAGCATGGAATGACAGTCTCTGAGGTGCGGATGCCTGATGGTGGAGGAACGTGGTGAACTAAGAGTCAGGACTGAGTCTACGATGGGGCGGGATGGAGGTAAGCTGAGAGCCCTCATCTGAGAGAGTCCAGGATCGTGTGTGAGGTGGATAAATGAAAGTGTAAAAAAAAAAAAAAAAAAGAGGCAGAGATTAGGATTTTAAAAAGGGAGAGTATTTCTTGAGCATCTCTTTGTAATGTATCGTGCTCGAGATGACATTTTGTACGTCGCTCTGTCTGGAGCAAGCAGTTATCAAACAGTGCCAAACATCATAGTAGAACTCTGTAGCATCAGATAAAAGAAAATGTGCCAGGGTGATTTATTTTAAATCTCAAATCCATATCTGTAAAAGGTCTGGCACCATCAAAGAGCTTAATTATGTCAGTGTGGTAGTCTGAGGCATGAACAAGTCAGTCTTGACACATAGAGGGGGAAAAAATTAAGACTGTGCCTATATGACAAATATGTAAGTAAACTTTGGTTGAAAATCTCTAAGTGCTTTTCAAATGTACAGTAAATCGGAATCAGGAGGGCAGACAGTCTAATAAAATAAAAAAACTGGGATCCTCAATTGAACACAGCCCCTCAAATGACTGCATATAGGCCCTTTATTTAGGGTGTGACAGCTTGCACACATTAAAATCAGTAAGCTGCTATTTATTGCTTTCGAGGGGTGGAGCATCAAGATGGCTGCATCCTGCTCTGCTCCTAGAAGAAGCTTGCTTGTAAATTTTTTTTCCTTTTTTTAATTCTTTTTTTTTGTCGGCTTCCTAACCCCATGGCGGCTTTAACCGTACTCGCGTCATCCCCCCATGCTCGGGGCTGGCCCCAGATGGGGCAGCTGACAGTGGAGTTAGATGGCCAGAGGGGTCAGCACCGGAGCCAGCTCATTAGCAGGGAGCTGGCATTTTCCTAGGTTTTCCTGGGGTGGGGATGTGCAATGACAGCCCCCTTACCTTTTATTTATTTATTTAGATTTTGTTTACCAGGTAAGCCCTCTGAGACCAAAGATCCCTTTTTCAGTGGCGACCCGGGGTTGAGTACACCAACCACTTTATATTAGGATACAATAAGACAGTTTCAAAAATACATATACAGTTTGCACATGGGGCAAAGGAACAGTAAGACTGTGTCAGAGTACATACAGTAAGAAACAGTGCCAGAGTACATACATTGGCGCCGTATTGCTTGTGGTACCCCTAGCCTCCGCTGGAGGTCCACATTGCACCGCACACTCAACCCCCCTCCCCCCCGGAGCAGGAGAGCAATCCTATGGATGCTCAATCCAGCTCTCCCCAGCTGGCCCTCCAACATCCAGATCCATTCCTGAACCCGGGTCGTTGGTGCCGCAGACGGCAGCCATGCCTCTGCGGCAGCAGGCTGACTGCTTGTAAATTTTTTTGCTAAAAAAGCTGCATTTTTTATTTATTTTACACTGGTGAATGGAATAAATGTTTAAATTGCACTCTGCTTATATTGAAGTTAAGTGCTGCTATGCTTATGAACACTATGTAGTTCTAAATGCATGTAGCACGCTGCTGGTCAGTTTTGTAAGTATTTAACCGGCAACAGATTTTTTCTTCTCTCAGGTTATGAGCCACTCGAGTGGAGCTTTTGTTTTGTTTTGTTCAGGCACCGTATATTTGTTAAAAGCTTTCCTGACAGTGTGGAGTTGTGTTTAAAAGGCTGCAGTGCTTCTTGGCTCAGCTGTGTGTGTTTTTCTGGTTGCGGAGTGTTAGTCGGCGTTGTAAAAGATACGCCACTGTTTAGGCGGGATCCATATTACGTCCTGGAGAGTTGTCGTACATAAAGAAGATTTATCATAATTGAATGCCTGGGAGAGGAAAATAGGATACCCTGACCAATTATATCACTTTTTGGTGCTTTTGCCTGAGAAAAGGTTCTGTATAGCTGCAGTCACTTTTTGGAGCTGGAAAGGGAGTCATAAAGACAAAGTCCCAGGTTAAAGAAAACCTTAAAAACCAAACTGAAGTAAGGAGAATACGGCAGACTGTGAAAAATCGCAGGAAAGATTTAGACTTCTAGATTCCTGTTTCATGACAGGTTACAAGATTTTCGCAAGTTTAATTGTGTTAGTCTCATCTCTTAAGCTTCACAAGGACACTAATAAATCGACGGAGGAGTCACTGGGGGGTAAGACCCTAAAAAGATAGCTATATGCATAATTTTAATTAAAGTTTCAGGTACTTATGGAGCCCACATTTTTGAAGTAGTGTATCTATAATTTTTGGGGTCTCAACTTTGAGTGACTTGAACTGGAGTCATATGACTTATTGTATTATAAGCAGTAAACACCCCCACAGGTGTGAGGACACCTTACAGTGTATTTCAGAGCAAAAGGTGATGTTATGTTGAACTGAGGGCTCTTCTCAACTGGGTGATACTGTGTATTCGGACATATTCACTATGTTTACATGCACTCTAGCATTACTGGGTAAGCAGTTACCGGCTAACAACAGAATTACCCAGTAACTCCTAGCCGCATGTATACATGCCGATGATCAGCTGGAGCAGCCCTGTTCATCTGAGCATGCGCTTACAAGCGATTCAGCAGCACTGGTAAACGTTCCCATGGACTACCTCACCATAGTTATTTGTTTTTTATTAACCAGGAGGAGAGACACACTAAGCTAAAAGCTTGCTTACAGGTGCGACCTAGGAGCATAAGAAAGCTAAGTGACTTGCTCAGGGTCTCACAGTATGTATGTGTGGGCTATGGGATTCAAAACCAAGTCTCCAGGTTTGCAGTCAGAGCCTTAAACCACTGCTCTATACTGCCTCCCCTACTACTAACTTTCTGTGTAAAAGAGCAGCAAAAGCAGATATTGTGCATAGACAAGGGCAGCATAGATGGCTGAAGGGAGTGCTGCTTACAATACTGCACACACTGCAGGCCGTGGTACAGTTTATGGTGTTTAAAGATATTTGATTTTTGAAACATTCTGTAAATGTTGCTTCTATTATAGGACATGTATTTTTAATGCAGGATATAGGTACACAGATATGGACTTTCCTGTGATTTGGACCAATGGAAATCATACAACAGCATTGTGCACTGGGCACATTTTCAAGCTTGTTTATGTGTCTGAATAATTCTATAGCTATCAAATCAGCACAGGCAAGCTGATGGATGTACAACAAATGTCTGCCCATAATTAACATGCATGAAATGGTAAAACTTGATAATTCATATTAATTCTAATTGCTAATTCTTATTACGACGAATACTTGTGTTTTTGTTTAATTTTATGCAATGCCATCTTTAATGCAGCCTAATACACTGAAACAGAACTGCAACACTGCTTACAGGAGTGCTACTAAAAGCACACTGCACACTGAAGTGCACTATAGGTGTTGATGCAGTGCTAATTAACATAATTCACACACACTGAAAAAGCAATGCAACACTGCTTCAGGCAGTGTTGCTGACACAACACTGCTTCAGCCAGTATTGCTGCACCCACACTGCTTCAGGCAGTGTTGATGACAAAGCACTGCTAATTGCAGTGCTAATTAACATAATTCACACACATTGTGTCAGCACTGCATGCATACCAACAGAGACCTGCAGGTGCACTAATTAAACACTGATGGACTGCACTATGGAATGAAGTGTGCAGGAAGTGTACACTGCTACTGTAACACTGAAATAACACCTGTAACCCCCAGGTGGTGCTATCCCAAGGGCTACTACCCCTGCCTGTTTGGCTACTGACAGGTTGAGGGGCCTAGGTTCTAAGACAGGTGCCTTCACCCAGAGGTCAGGGTTAGTAGTGGTTAAACTAGCTCAGGTACAGCCCTCTGGGACACTGTGACACCCTTTGTTCCCACTAGTGGCCCACACAATACATGGGAGTTACCTTCCCAATACCCCACATATGCACACTTTTGCACATAGAGATACCACTTACCCTCGAGACTGATTCTGCAGCCCCTCTCAGGGGACCGCCTGTAAAACAAGGTTAAACAACATACACAGCAACTTGCAATACTGTTCTAGATACATTAACACCACAGCCAGTATATAGTATAACAACAACAAATCTGGTTTATTCAGGGGACAGTAACACGGGAGGGGGGTAATCAGGTTGATTAGTTTAGATAAGTTTGAATCACAGTACTGTGCACATGTATTTAGGGTCCAAAATGTCAGTCTCTGGGTACCCAGGATGGGGGGGCTAGCCAGGTCTGTTGCCCAGGGTTGGCCGGCTGGTGCAGCTGGATGGGGCCCTGTATGAAGAAAATATATGCACAAATTGTAATCCGGAGCTGGATGGCTCAGTCCACAAACAGAAGCACACAAACAATCAGTTGACACACTTTGATTAAATGAAGGTGAGGGGAAGCACCCCTATTTGTACTCACAAACCCCAAACCGAGAGCTGAATTGAGGAGGTGGCTCTGGATGGCCAGGATGAGCAGGGCATGGAGATGAGACCCCTGTGACAGGGCCATACCGACTTGGAAAGAAGACGGATGCAGTCCAATTAGCTTTGAGTCCAGCTTCCAGTTTCAGCTCACAACTCACAGAACCAGGGGAGAAGGTATCACTATCCCCTACAAACACTAGGCACATTTATATGTAAAGGAAATTACCATACCAGGCAGCTGCTTCTCAATCCTAATCACAAATACTGCAAAACCCGAGAACACACTCAGCAACAGAGTCCCCGACCGGCCGATTGCACGTCTGCAAATCTTCAGTCTTCTATGGGCAAGCCTGGATCTGCACACTTCTTCCTTTTTCTCCACAAACTCGGATTCAGTCCGATGAGCACTCGCTAACGGCTACAAGCTGACTTCAGGACCTTACATGCGCCTCCCATGTGAACTGCACACCACAGCAGAACAGAGCTCCTACTCCCTTCACAGTCAACTCGCATCTTCCCTCCAGGAACAGTTCAGAGCATTCCCCTTAGGCTCCTCACAGGTTCGGTTGGAGGATTCAACTGTCAGTCACTGCAGGGCTCCCTCTGTTGGTGCAAAAAGATGCCAAGGTCCAAACTACAGCTCCCAGAAGCACCTGCCATACATCCCCCTTTAAACAGACTCCAGGTGACAGTCCAAGTTCTGGTTGGCTCAGGCAGTCTCCATTTTAGGGCTCCCCTTACCCAATTGGCCCAGATTAACAGTTCAAGTCCAAAATGGAGGAGCAACACACACAGAGTCCCAGCTGCAATAAAGGCAGGTTAACAGTTCAGGTCCAAAATGGAGGAGCAACACACACAGAGTCCCAGCTACAATAAAGGCAGGTTAGACAAACTGCAATTTTACAAATGCTTTAAATGATTTCAGGAAAACAGTTACATCCTTCAGATGGGCTTCCTCTGCGCTCTTAGTGACTGCAGAAACGGAGCGATCAAATGGCAGCTCAGGGTGGGATTCTAGCATAAACCACACAGTCCCCCCAAACTAATTTGACCTGTGAGCAGGCAGCTCTTAAAGAGGCAGTACCAGAGGCTCTAAAAGCACTCACAGATAAATGGCTTAAATGCCGAACACCATTCTGGCGGGGAGCACTTAGCTGGCTCCTAGGAGACTTTTGGGAACCCCCATTTTCAGGGGGGTTACACCCTTACTGGCCTGAAAAAACTTGGCGTCTGAGTCAAGTAGATACCCTTAAATCACTTTAAGGCAGAACAGATTAAACCGGCATCCCTTTTAAACAACAATCAGCATATTAAACCTTTGTTATATACACTTATACTGTATTACACAATCTACTACTGGTTACACAACATTACACATACAAACATTTTTAATCAGGTCATTACTTCCTGCACATGAAACCTGGATAGAGGGGGCCCTTCCCTATCAACTACCTCAGGGCTGGATGGGGCAGGGGCACCATACTTAGAGGGTAAGACAAGTAATCTGGAGTTAGCACCTATGCTCAGTTTGGGCAATGAGCTTGGGGACACACACACTCCCTTATGGACCACATGGAGAGGCAGATCTACAGGCCTCCCAGGGGGAATCATAGCTTAAGCGCAGTACAGGCTTCACAGCTTGACCAGTCCTTCTAGGAGGAACTGCCAAAGTCTCTGCACTTTTACTCTCACTTTCTGCAGTGTCTGTACTGGTTATGGGAATGGCCTCCGGGGTAGAGAGGCTAGGACTTGGGGCACCTTCAGTTCCAGGAGTTGCAAACTCTGCAGTCACAGTACTTGGCTTACATGGGGAGTTTTCTGACACTGGCAGTGAACCATCAGGACACTCAAAATACTCTTCTTGTTCTGGTATGTCACCAGTCTGTCCCAGTTCATCATTTTCCTCCTCCGAAAGCTCATACAGTTCCACCATGCACAGTGATTCCATGTCATCCGACTGAATACTCTGTACCTCACTTTCTGGGAGCATTGGCTCCAGGGACAAAGTTGGGGGCTTAGACAGTCCACAAGGCCCAGCTTCATCTCCATAACTGATTAGGGGGTTGCCTTGAAACAATTGACTCAGTTCATAAGAGGGGTATTACCCAAAGTTGCACTCACTTTCCTCTGACATGGACTGACAGTCATTTTCAACTGGGACTTGCTGTGGAGAACACTTTAACTTAGCATCTGTAGGTGCACACTTTCTTTGCTTTTGCTTAGCAGCAGCTCTGGTCACTGGTCCAGAGGGACCACTTTCTGGGGGCTCAGACTCAATCAAGATTTGTCCAATGGGCAGTAAATGATTTCTATCTATTGTCTTAAGATCTTATAAATTATTCTCAGGCCTTACTTTGTACACAGGCAGATCAACTAGTTTGCCTACCTCAATGTGAGGGAGATGGTGCCACCTGTCAGCAATCTTGAGTTTGCCATGCAGTCCCAGATTCCTTAGCAATACCCTATCACCCTCCTGGAGTTCCTGTGCTTTCACCTTTTTGTCATACCTTTCTTTGTTGGCCAGATTTCTTTTGGCAGCCATGGTTTGAGCCAGTTGGTATGCATGGTTTAGCTGGGCCTTTAACTTTTGCACATACTGTAAATAGTTGTCAGCTTGAACCACATCAGGAGAAACTCCAAAACATACATCTACCGGTAGTCGAGCTTCTCTTCCAAACATCAGGTGGTAGGGGGAGAACCCAGTGGCATCACTTTTAGTGCAGTTGTAGGCATGTACCAAGGTGCTGATTTGTTGGCTCCATCTAGGCTTGTCCTTTGGGTGGAGGGTGCCCAGCATATCTAACAGAGTGCGGTTGAAGCGTTCAGGCTGTGGGTCCCCCTGGGGGTGGTTGGGGTGGTTCTGGACTTTCGCACTCCCCACAGAGAAAGCATCTCTTTGATCAAATGACTCTCAAAGTCCCTTCCTTGATCAGCATGGATTCTTTATGGACCCCCATAGTGAACAAAAAAGTTCTCTACAAGTACTTTTGTCACAGTAGATGCCTTCTGGTCCTTGGTGGGGAAAGCATGGTCATATCTTGCGAAATGGTCAGTGACTACCAGCACATTACTAATATTTCTTTGATCTGGCTCCAAACTCAGAAAGTCAATGCAGACCAGTTCCATGGGGGCATTGGTGGTGATGTTAACAAGGAGGGTAGCCCTCTGGGGCAAAGCTTTCCTCTGTAAGCAGCGACTACAAGTTCTAATGTACTGTTCAACATCAGCCCCCATCTTAGGCCAATAGAATCTGGATCTCACCAAGTCAAGTGTCCTGTCTATGCCAAGGTGCCCTATGTGGTTGTGTAGGGACCTCAACACCAAGTCTCAAAAAGCAGTGGACAAAACTAGCTGTTGTTTGTCTATTTGTCCACCTCTGTCTACTGTTTCCCTTTATAACAGTCGCTTAATCAGCTGCAACTTAGGACCTTCCTTGTATAATAATGCAGTTCTTAAATCAGTGGAATGTAACTTGGATACATCTTTCCCTGCGTAGAGGGCTTCTAAAGCTGGTTTAATCATAGGATCTCGGGACTGTGCCTGCTGAAGACTGTCATTGTCTAGATGAGGCAAAGCACCAATGTCTAATGCAGAGAAGTGGCAATAAGCAGCAGGTATGCAATTCTCAGAGGGCCCCAAACAATCCACCAGACAGTCCACTGTGTCCATGACCACTTATTCCTCTCTATCAAACTTCTGGCAGAGTGCTCGAATATCAGGTTCCGACAGTCTGACTCAGTCATTTCCGGAAACAGGCCTCCAGGAGAGAGCATCAGCATCTATGTGGTTCAGGCCTGCTCTGTATTCCACAGCATAGTCGTATGTAGATAATGCAGAAAGCCACCTATGGCCAGTAGCATCCAACTTAGCTGAAGTCTGCACATAGGTCAAAGGATTATTGTCAGTTTTTACTAGTATCTTAGCCCCATACAAGTGTTTGTGGAATTGGTCCACAATGGCTCACTTCAAAGCTAGGAACTCTAACTTATGTACAGGATAATTATTTTCGGAAGAGGTCAGACTTCTGCTGGCAAAGGCCACTAGTCTCAGGCCATTCTCATGTTCCTGGTACAACACAACCCCCAAACCTTGCAAACTAGCATCAGTGTGTAGGACATAGGGTTTTGCTGGATCTGCCTAGGTCAAGACAGGAGCATGGGTAAGTTGATATATAATCTCATGAAAAGCAGCTTCACAATCAGGTGTTCATCGTGCCCCAACAACTTTATTAAGACGGAAATATACTCTCTCAGTCTCAGGGAGAGTTGACCTCTTGTATTTTTTGTGGGTAAGAGGGTAACCTTGGGTAAGATTAAGTAAAGGACAGATCACCCTTGAATAGTCCTTGATGAAACGGTAATAGTAGCCACAGAATCCCAGGAATCTTTGCAGTTCTTTTAGATTGTGGGGCTGTGGCCAGGTGGTCAAGGCCTCAACTTTACTTGGGTCAGTCTCTATTCCTTCGGTGGAGACTATATGTCCCACAAACTTTACAGAGGTTTGGAAGAACTGACATTTATCGATGGACAGTTTCAGGCCAAAGTCTTCCAGTTGGTTCAACACCTTGAACAACCTATTCTCATGTTCCTCCAGTGAGTTGCCAAACACAATAACATCTTCCAAGTATACCAGGCACTCTGATAAGTTCATGTTCCCCACTGCACACTCCATCAGTCATTGAAAAGTGGCTGGGACCCTTGAAATCCCTTGAGGCATCCTCATGAACTCATAAAAACCAAGCGGGCAGATGAAGGCTGTCTTCTCATGGTCTTCTGGGGCCATCAGAATCTGGTAGTACCCGCTGCTAAGATCCAGCACAGAGAACCACTTGCTACCATTCAGGCAGTCTAGAGCATCCTGAATGAGGGGCATTGTATACTGATCAGGGATAGTCCACCGGTTCAAGGTATGATAATCAAAGCACATCCTTACTGTCCCATTCTTTTTTCACACTACCATGATAGGGGAAGCATATGGACTTCTGGATTCTTGGATTACACCAGCAGCAAGCATCTCTTGCAGATGCCGTCTCACATCATCTATGTCAGCAGGGGCCAGGCGTCGAGACCTCTCATGAAATGGCCTTTCATCATGCAGCTGGATATGGTGCTCAGCTCCTTGCACACATCCTATGTCCCATTCCTTTAAAGAAAACACCTGGCCTCTCTGAGTAAGCTTCTCACTGATCCTCACTTTCCATTCAGCTGGCAGCGGGGAGTCACCAAAATCAAACAAATCAGGTGTCACTCCATTATTCTTCCCCAAACTCTTGTTACTGAGTAGCACTGCAGTGTCCACACAATGTACATTAGCCAGGGTGCAACCTCTGTTCACTTGAATCTCTCTATCAGACACATTATGAACTTGAACGATTACCCTTCTGGCATAAGCATGGGCTCTGGCAGGCAAAATACTTGGTTTGACCAGCAGTCCTTCTGGCAATTTTCCATCGCCTGGTGCATCCAGCATTAGTATTTTATTCTTGACATCCTTTCTGATACGGACCTCTCCCTGTAAGGTACACGGGAATTTGGTGCCAGGATCAGAGACTCAGGATCCTTTTTCCAAACAATTCCAACCGGTTCCTCTGGTTCCACTTTTCCAGCATCTATTTGGGCTTCGTAGGCCTTCCTGATCAAGGCCGGAATTCTTAAAGCTCTACCAGTCCTGGACCCCTGTTTTTCATAACACAACTGCGCCAACCATCCAAACATATGTGCATTAGTCCCAATTAGTAGAGGAACCCCATCATACAGTCCAGTAGGGGGACACACTAGGGCCAAGATCTCCACTTGCTCTGCCACTCCAGCCACAGAGGTGGGAAAGGACAACCAAATTCGGATATAGCCGGAGTAGGGGTAGGCCTTCTCACTTAAACCCCAGACATGCAGTCCCTCCAATGGTTGCAGGGGCACATCAGACACATGCTTCTGATACCAATCCTGGAACATAATTGTCACTTGGGAGCCACTGTCCAACACAGCTCTTGTAGGCACTCCATTCACTTTTACAGTGTTCTCCATGGAGGGACCCACCACTTCAGACCATTCCGGTGGCACTGACCTGGATGTCGATCGGGCATTGGCCCTGATGGCATAACTTTTCCAAGTAGCTCCCCCTGGTGGCTGGGTGTAGATTCTGCAATGCCAGGCCACTAATCTATTGGTAACTTTTCTCAAGTTCTCTGGCAAGCAACAAGCTAACTTAAAATGTCCATCCTCCCCACAACGGTAGCAGAACTTAATGTCTCTAGTGTTCTGGAAGGGCGGGGGGGTTCCTTTTCTGTTGGGCACCTCTTGAGTCCTGCGGGGCTCCTCTTGGACTGGGGGCATACCTCCTTTGGCTCCTGGATCTCCACCATGGTTGGGGGTGAGGGCCACCCTTTGCAACTCCCCCACCATTTCTCTCAATTCTCTCAGCTCTGCGAGCAGGTTGCCCTCAATCTGAGTCTCCGGGGAAACAACATTTACTTCCACTCCATGCTTGGGCTCGGGGGGAGCCTGATACAGATCTGGTTCTCTGAATGCCTCAGTCAGTTCCTTAATCAAGTCTCTCAACTGTTGAGCCTCATCTAGCTCACTCTTTTTGGGGGTCTGGCAAGTGTTCACGGCCCCAGCACAGGGCTCCCAGCCCTCCTCATCAGTCTCACTCTCACGGATTTCTTTCATCAAATGACAGTACTCTGGAGGGCTTGCCCTCCTGTCTTGCAACTTGAGCTTCAATATCATCATGCTCGATAATCTAGCTGGCTTTAGGATGTGGTCTAGTCTGACCTGTTTAGCTTCTCGGCAGACACTCACCCTTTTCTGTGGGCCCTCTGCAAAGCCCTCTCTATCCTAGTGACAAAAGCAGACAGCTTCTCATTTTTCCACTGTTTGGCTGATTTGAATTTCCACAACAAATCATCCCCTGATTCTGTGCTGCCAAACACCCCCTCCAAGGCAGAGAGATATTCTGCTGCAGTGGGCTCCGGACTAGTAGCACGTAGGAACCTAATGGCTTCCAGGACAGGGCTTCTCAAGAGCTCCATCAAGCACTTACTTTTCTTCCCCTCTGAACATTGCCATTCTTGTACTAAAGGGGTGGCATAGTCCATCCAGATCTCCAGATCATCTTCCCCCAAAGGCACTGGAATGGTACCAGAAAAAAGTCTAAGCCTTCTATAGGAGTCCAGCTGTATCGGGGGAATGACGAGGGGGGAGGCAGCTATTGGGGAGCTCTTGGAAGATGCAGAGGAGGTGGTTGGAGAATGCAAAGGTGAATGGTCCCCCGACAGGTCTAGTACTTTTACCACTTCTTGGGCAGTTTTTCCTTCAGATGCTAACAACCTAAGCAGCTTCTCTTTAAATCCATTGGTACTAGGGGACCCACCCAGTGTGGCCTGACCACTGTGTAAGTGAATGATCCTCTATTCCTTCTGGGCACCCTCAGGAAAAATTATAGGTGGGTACCTTCTCAGGGTCTATATGGGAACTACACGAGAGTAGCACTATCAAAGTTTGGTCTAATAAGTCAGCATCTCATCCCTTTACCTCCACCTTGCCCACACAATTAACGTGCTCACGGTGGTCACAATGTCAGCATTGTTAGTCCCCAAGGGGACATCCAGCAACAGGATAGCCTTTTGGGGATCTATCTCCTCAGCTTCACTCCATCCCATCAATTTGTATACCATCAGCTTGTGGTGGGCAATTTTTGGCTTGGGCATAGCAAGCTGTTCTATCTTTTCCCCTAACTTGGACATAATGGGGTAATTCTCTCGTGGCCACTAGAGGATGCTAATCCCAGTGGTGTTTCCAAGATGTAACCCCGAGGTGGCGCTATCCCAAGGGCTACTAACCCTGCCTGTTTGGCTACTGACAGGTTGAGGGGCCTAGGTTCTATGATGCATGCCTCCACCCAGAGGTCAGGGTTAATAGTGGTTAAACTAGCTTGGGTACAGCCCTCTGGGACACTGTGACTCCCCTTTGTTCCCACTAGTGGCCCACACAACACACAGGAGTTATCTTCCCTATACCCCACATATGCACACTTTTTGCACATAGAGATACCACTTACGCACGAGACTGATTCTGCAGCCCCTCTCAGAGGACCGCCTGTAAAACAAGGTTAAACAACATACACAGCAACTTGCAATACTGTTCTAGATGCATTAACACCACAGCCAGTATATAGTATAACAACAACAAATCTGGTTTATTCAGGGGACAGTAACATGGGAGGGGGTAATCAGGTTGATTAGTTTAGATAAGTTCGAGTCACAGTACTGTGCACATATATTTAGGGTCCAAAATGTCAGTCTCTGGGTACCCAGGATGGGGGGGCTAGCCAGGTCTGTTGCCCAGGGTTGGCTGGCTGGTGCAGCTGGATGGGGCCCTGTATGAAGAAAATATATGCACAAACAAATTGTAATCTGGAGCTGGATGGCTCAGTCCACAAACAGAAGCACACAAACAATCAGTTGACACACTTTGATTAAATGAAGGTGAGGGGAAGCACCCCTATTTGTACTCACAAACCCCAAACCGAGAGCTGAATTGAGGAGGTGGCTCTGGATGGCCAGGATGAACAGGGCATGGAGATGAGACCCCTGTGACAGGGCCTAACTGACTTGGAAAGCAGATGGATGCAGTCCGTTTAGCTTTGAGTCCAGCTTCCAGCTTCAGCTCACAACTCACAGAACCAGGGGAGAAGGTATCACTATCCCCTACAAACACTAGGCACATTTATATGTAAAGGAAATTACTATACCAGGCAGCTGCTTCTTGATCCCGATCAGAAATACTGCAAAACCCAAGAACACACGCTGCAAAAGAGTCCTCGACAGGCCGATCACACTTCTGCAAATGTTCGGTCTTCTACGGGCAAGCCTGGATCTGCACACAAAGAAACATAGAAACATAGACTTTGACAGCAGATAAGGACCACTTGGCCCATCTAGTCTGCCCATTTTCCTACCTACAGGATAGGCCGCAGATCCTAGTTAGATCCTAGTTAACCAACAGCCTATTTCTTCCTACCCCCCACAAGAATTGCCTTATGTCTGTCCCTTTTTCTCCACAAACTTGGATTCAGTCCGATGAGCACTCGCTAATGGCTACAAGCTGACTTCAGGACCTTACATGCGCCTCCCACGTGAACTGCACGCCGCAGCAGAACAGAGCTCCTACTCCCTTCACAGTCAACTCGCATCTTCCCTCCAGGAACAGTTCAGAGCATTTCCCTTAGGCTCCCCAAAGGTTTGGTTGGAGATTCAACTGTCAATCACTGCAGGGCTCCCTCTGTCAGTGCAAAAAGGCACCAGGATCAAAACTACAGCTCCCAGAAGCACCTGCCATACATCCCCCCTTTAAGCGGATGCCACGTGAGAGTCCAAGTTCTGATTGGCTCAGGCAGTCTCCATTTCAGGGCTCCCCTTACCCAATTGGCCCAGATTAACAGTTCAAGTCCAAAATGGAGGAGCAACACACACAGAGTCCCAGCTGCAATAAAGGCAGGTTAGACAAACCGCAATTTTACAAATGCTCTAAATGATTTCAGGAAAACAATTACATCATTCAGATGGGCTCCCTCTGCGCTCTTAGTGACTGCAGAAACGGAGCGATCAAATGGCAGCTCAGGGCTGGATTCTAGCATTAACTACACAGTCCCTCCATTCAAACTAATTTGACCTGCGAGCAGGCAGCTCTTAAAGAGGCAGTACCAGAGGCTCTAAAAGCACTCACAGATAAATGTCATAAATGCACAACACCATTCAGGTGGAGAGCACTTAGCCAGCTCCTAGGAGACTTTTGGGAACCCCCATTTGCAGGGGGTTACACACCATATAGTGACTGTTTGAACACTTCACTACCCTCTGGGTGAGGAAAAAATTCAAGCAGGAAGGAGACAGTGGGAGAGAAAGTGAAGCAGACATTGAATTATTTGCAGGGCAATGCTTACAACTGTGACCCAAATGAAATCTAGTCTAAACATAAAAAAACGGTATCACTTTAAACTTAGTTTCTGATCCAGGATAGATTACCACCGGACCTTAAAACAAAGAGAACTGTAATACTTTAAAATCTACAAACCTGCAGCCTAAAAGAACTTACACTTCAAACTACAGTACCAGCCACAGACACTGCCAGCTATTTCCCAAAATGTCTGTGATATTTGCAAACATATCTAATGCTTTTTCCATTAATACAGTAGGGGCAGCAGAAAGAAACTCTTTAGAAATTTTGTGAAATATCTGGAAATAGCTTGCAATGCCTGTGGCTACTACTGTACTCTTGGAGTGCAACATTATTGTAAACAGGCTTAGGTTCATGTCTAAATTAGGATTCACAGGAGATTTTGGAGTGGCTTAACCAGTCCCACAACCAGTATGTAACATTAGCTTAAAGTCCAGAAGGAGATGGAGTAACAAAGAAATTAAAGAACTGCAGCAGCCTGTCAGCAGGCAGAGCCAATGTTTTTGGCCAGTCAAATCTCAGCAGCGTACCTTCTGTCTGGTACTCAATGGGCAGTACACTGAGGGAGCCAGCAGACAGAAGACTCCCGCCCAGCTGCTTGCAGCAGCAGAGACACCTGTGTCAAGGGTGAAGGTAAGTGGAAAAATCAGAAAAAGTCAAAGGTTATAAAGCTGTAAGAGAGGGAGTGTTTACAGCGAGGGGGGAGTTATTCACCTGACAGCAGAAAATTAACAAGCTGGAGCTGTGGTACCAGTGGCTGGACAATGGGAACAGAGTAGTTAGAGGGGGACAGTTAAGAAAGGGCCTAGTGTCTTAGGCCCAGAGACACCTCTCAGCAGGAGGAAATTCCAGCTGGAGGGATATGCTTGAGAGAGAAAGACAGACAGAAAAGGTATCAGTTGCAAATAGCTTAGGACTGAAACACAATGAAACCAGGTCTACATAGGAGAATGAAGAAAAAAATTCAAGCAGGAAGGAAACAGTAGGAGAGAAAGTGAAGCAGAATTTGGATTATTTACAGGGCAAAGCTTACAGATGAGATCCAAATGAAATCTAGTCTAAACAGAAAAAACTGTATCACTTTAAACTTAGTTTCTGATCCAGGTCAGATTACCAGTGGACCTTGTTTTTATTTATTTATTTATTCTAGGATTACAAGTACCTTTGAGCCAAGGCTCTTTTACAAAGGTTCCATGTCAGATATAACAAACAACAAGGAAGCAACAGTGAAATAACAGTAAACAATTTATGTACAACAGTGCTATTGAAAGGGGTCAATTATAGGAAGAGTAAGGTGTAGAGGAGGAGAAGAAGTGGAGGTAGTTAACGGAGACAGCTATAGTAAGATGGTGAACACAGCTAGTACGCATATGCTTTCAAGGAATGAGTAGGGTCAGGCACCCAGGGGTGGCAGAGAAACAGGGATGAGTGGAGAAAGGGAGGATGAAGATGCAGCTGGAGGCATTTGTCGAAAAATAAATGGGAAGGAGTGATAGAAGAGATAAAGGGGGCAGAGTGGGGGGGATAAGTGCTGTAATGGGGCACGAAGAGACTAATGAGGTGGTATGAAGACCTGAGATTTGAAGTGGCACCTCAGGAGCTGGGAGAGGGGGCTGGGGGGCCTGGGGTTAAGCAGTATATAAGTTAGAATTAAAGCTGTGTAGGTCATCATCTAAGAGAGGCAGTCACAGGAGCTAGAGGCAATGAGATGAGCCCCGGAGCCTGGTTTTGAACAGACTTAGTGTTGAGGCAGAGGAGATGGTGTGGCTGAGATCGTTCATCCATAGAGGAGCCCTGTAGGTGAAGGAGCATTGGCTCTGCATAGCTTGACAGCGAGAAACTTGTAGATTCTGGGTTGTCGAGCTCCTGGTGTTCTGTCGGTTGGTATTTTGATGTAATAAGACAGTAACACCGGGGGGTGTGAGGCCAAGGTTGATTTTTACCACCATAGCACATGTGAGATACTTTATATGGTTGGAGAGTTGGAGCCATCCAGATTGTTCATAAAGGGCACAGGTGTGGGTGAGGCGGTGGGCACTAGTTGTGAGTCAGCATGCTTTGTTAGGAGCAGTTGTTATACGTTGGAGAGCGGACGTCATGGCAGAGCCATAGATAATGAGGCCATAATTAATAATTGACACCACAGAGCTCCGGACAGCAATCTTCAGGGACTCTGGGATGAGGTGCTGCCTGTGCTTGTAGAGTAATCCAAGGTGAGTGCTGGCAGCTTTAGCCATGCTGTCAATGTGAGCCGTATAGGAAGGATTGGGGTCAAGCAGAATCCCTAGGCATTTGAAAGAGTAAACTTGTTCGAGGATAGTCCGCTGCTTGGTGGAGATGGCAAGGGGGTGTTGCTTATAATGGTTATGTGAACTGCAGAATAGCAATGACTTGGTTTTCTTGTGATTGAGGACTAGTTTATGATTGGAGAACCATGTTTCAACGGCACTGAATCCGAGTTGGAGGCTGTGTTGTAGTGGTGAAAGGTCCTTGTGAGTAGAAAAGACAACAGCATCATTCGCATACAGGATGATTTGTTCTGTGCAGGATTGTGGTAGGGAGTTTAAAAAGAGGCTGAAAAGGAGAGGGCCCAGTATGGACCCCTGAGGTACTCTGGAGCGGACAGGCAAGGTGTCTGAGATATCATTTGCAATTTTTACTCTTTGAGAGTGGTTGTCAAGGTAGCTTCTGAATCAGTGGGCTGAGTCTGGTGCGAGGCCAGCAAGGAGTAGTTGGTCATACAGCAGCCAATGATGGATGGTGTCAAATGCCTTCAAGAGGTCAATGAAGACAGCCCCTGTAAGAAGTCCTTTATCAAGGGAACTATGCACTGCACAGGTAAATTCAAGCAGGGCAGTGGTGGTACTATGCCCTTTTCTAAAACTGTGCTGTTGTGGGCACAGAATATTATATTTGTCCAAATAATCAGTGAGCTGGTCCACAATAATATGCTCTAGGGCCTTGGATAGTGGTGGCAATATGGAGATCGGGTGGTAGAGTGGCAGGTCTTATCCCCAGTTTTGTGGACTGGGATCACAGTGGCAGTTTTCCATATTTCAGGGAATGTACTGGTGTGGGGAGAGAGAGGTTAAGAATTTTAGTTAGGGGACTGAGGACCTCGTCAAGTGTAAGTGATAGCAGCTTAAGGTCCAGGGTGTCACTGCTGATTCTGGAAGTGGAGATAGCTGAGGCGATGTGGCAGTGAGCTTCATTCACCTTAATCTCCCTGAAGTAGAAATGAGGGTGGGTTGACAGAGTACAGGGTGTGTTAGAGGGGGTGTGTCTTACTGTGAAGAAATCAGGTGGTAGAACAGTACTGAGGTCAGTAAAAGCTGTGTTAAAGGTATTTGCAATGACCATGGGATCAAGGGTAGTGGACTCTTCAACAATTAACATGGCCGGAGGGGACTTTGATTGTTTCCCAGTAATGTCCTTGATATTGTCCCAGAAAGCACGGCCATTTCCCCAGGTGTTGGTGAGGATGTCCTTATAATATGAGCTTTTCGTGAGATGAATGGATTTTGTGCAGTCAACAAAGAGAGCTGTAATATGTTAAAATCTACAAACCTGTTACCTAAAAGAACTTGCACTTCAAACTACCCTTGGAGTGTAAAAATGATGTAAACAGGCTTAGGTTAACATTTAAATTAGGATTCTCAGGACAATTTGGAGAGGCTTAACCAGTCCCACAACCAGTATGTAACATTAACTTAAAGCCCAGAAGGAGACAGAGTAGCAAAGAAATTAAAGAACTGCAGCAACCTGTCAGCAGACAGAGCCGATAGTTCTGGCCAGTCAAGTTTCAGCAGCATACCTTCAGTCTGGTGATCGGCCGGCAGTACAGTGAGGAAGATAGCTACCGGACAGAAGAGGCCCGTCCGGCTGCTTGCAGCAGCAGAGGCACCTGTGTCAAGGTCGAAGCTAAGGAGAGAAATCAGAAAAAGTCAGAGGTTATAAAGCTGTAAGAGAGGAAGTGTTTACAGCGGGGGAGGAATTAGTCACCTCACAGCAGAAAATTAACAAGCTGGAGCTGTGGCACCAGTATCTGGACAATGAGAACAAAGAGTAGTGAGAGGGGGATAGTTAAGAAAGGGCGTAGTGGTTTAGTTACAGAGATGCCTCTCAGCAGGAGGAAATTCCAACTGGAACGATATGGTCGAGAGAGAAAGGCAGACAGGAAAGGTATTAGTTGCAAATAGCTTAGGACTGAAACACAATGAAACAAGGTCTACATATGAGAATGAGGAAAAAATTGAAGCAGGAAGGAGACAGTAGGAGAGAAAGTGAAGCAAAAATTGGATTATTTGCTGGGCAAAACTTACAACTGTGACCCATATGAAATCTAGTCTAAATAGAAAAAAACTGTATAACTTTGATCATAGTTTCTGATCCAGGGTAGATTACCACAGGACCTTAAAACAGAGAGTGCTGTAATACTTTAAAATCTACAAATCTGCATCCTAAAAGAACTTGCACTGCAAGCTAAACTTGGAGTGGAAAATTGCTGTAAACAGCATTGGGTTCACGTTTAAATTAGGATTTACAGGACAATTTGGAGAGGCTTAACAAGTCCCATAACCAGTATATAACATTAGCTTAAAGTCCAGAAGGAGATGGAGTAGCAAAGAAATTAAACTCCAGCAGCTGGTCAGCAGGCAGAGCCAATTGTTCTGGCCAATAACGTTTCATCAGTGTAACTTTGGTCTGTTGATTGGTGGGCAGTACAGCGAGAAAGGCAGCTGGCAGACAAAAGAGGCTCGCCCGGCTGCTTGCAGCAGCAGAGGTACCCGTGTCAAGGATGAAGCTTTGGTCTGGTGATTGGAGGGCTGTACAGTGAGGAAGGCAGCCAGTGGACAGAAGATGCCCACCTGGCTGCTTGCAGCAGCAGAGGCATCCGTGTCAAGAGTGAAGATAAGGGGAGAAATCAGAAAAAGCCAGAGGTTATAAAGATGTAAGAGAGGGAGTGTTTACAGTGGGAGTGGGGGGAGAGTTATTCACCTCACAGCAGAAAATTAACAAGCTGGAGCTGTGGCACCAGTGGCTGGACAATGAGAACAAAGAATAGTGAGAGTGGGACAGTTAAGAAAGGGTGTAATGATTTAGGCCCAGAGATGCTTCTCAACAGGAGGAAATTCCAACTGGAGGGATATAGTTCAGAGAGAGAAAGGCAGACAGAAAAGGTATTAGTTGCAAATAGCTTAGGGCTGAAACACAATGAAACCAGATCTACATAGGAGAATGAGGAAAAAATTCAAGCAGGAAGGAAACAGTTGGAGAGAAAGTGAAGCAGAAACTGGAATATTTGCAGGGCAAAGCTTACAGCTGTGACCCAAATGAAATTTAGTCTAAATAGAAAAAACTGTATCACTTTAAACTTAGTTTCTGATCCAAGGTAGATTACCACTGGACCTTAAAACAAAGAGAGCTGTAATACATTAAAATCTAAAAACCTGCAGCCTAAAAAAACTTGCATTTCAAACTACCCTTGGAGAGCAAAATTGCTGTAAACAGGCTTTGGTTCATGTTTAAATTAGGATTCACAGGACAATTTGGAAACGCTTAACCAGTCCCACAACCAGTATGTAACATTAGCTAAAAGTCCAGAAGGAGGTGGAGTAGCAAAGAAATTAAAAAAATGCAGCAGTCTGTCAGCAGGCTGAGCCAATAGTTCAGGGCAGTCAAGTTTCAGCAGCGTACCTTCAGTCTGGTGATCAGCAGAAAGTACAGCTAAGAAGGCAGCTGGTGGACAGAAGAGGCCCACCGGGGGGCTTGCAGCAGCAGAGGCACCCGTGTCAAGGGTGAAGCTAAGGGAAGAAATCAGAAAAAGTCAGAGGTTATAAAGCTGTAAGAGTGGGAGTGTTTATAGCAGGTGAGGGGCAGTTATTCACCTCACAGTAGAAAATTAACAAGCTGGAGCTGGGGCACCAGTGACTGGACAATGAGAACAAAGAGTAGTGGGGGGGGGACAAATAAGAAAGGACGTAACGATTTAGGCCCAGAGACACCTCTCAGCAGGAGGAAAGACCAACTGGAGGGATATGGTCAAAAGAGAAAGGCAGACAGAGAAGGTAATAGTTGCAAATAGCTTAGGACTGAAACACAATGAAACCAGGTGTACAGAAGAGAATGAGGAAAAAATTCAATCAGGAAGGAAACAGTAGGAGAGAAAGTGAAGCAGAAATTGGATTATTTGCAGGGCAAAGCTTACAACTGTGATCCAAATGAAATCTAGTCTAAACAGAAAAAACTGTATCTCTTTGAACTTAGTTTCTGTTCCAGGGTAGAAGACTTGGTTTGCTGGCCAAGGCACCTAGCTTCACCTGAGCTCTTTCCTTCTAAGACTGCTTGAAAGGCAGAGTAGAGAAACTTACCAGAGCAAGGGAGAAGGATTAAGACTTAGTTTGGCTAAGCAGATTTACTGTGTGGTGGTGTTTTTATTTTTTACTCACAGGGATTGCTACTGTTTGTTGCTAACATTTCATTGCTTTATTTTTTCTCTGATTCAAATTGTTGTTGCTGGTATACCTTCTTCTGCATTATTACAAGGTGTGCCTACAGGTGTGTGCTAACAGATTACTGCTGTAATCTTCTGATTCAAATTGTCTTTGCAAGGTATATCTTCTGTTACTGCTTTATTTTTCTCTGGAGCAAAGTGTTTCTTACAGGGATATCTTCTCTGAAATTATTACAGGTGGTGCTTCAGGTTTTACAGTTTTATCTAACATTAGGATAAGCTTTCAGGGTTACTGCATTTGTTGTTGACTGATTGTTTCTGCTCTTACCTCCTTGTTCTTTCATCCGTGGTTCTTCTTTAGGCAGGGGAAGGGCCCAGCCACCCACCCCATCCCCAACCACCCTCGCTACACTCCTTTTAAGGGTACCACAGTTGTGACATTTCCTGTGGCAGAGCAGGAAGAGGCGGATCAGTGGGGCCTCCACAAGGTGATCTCATTTACAGGGCACTAGTAATTTAACTTGTTATAACAAGTTAAACAAAGCACAATTAAACCATTACTTGCATTTTTTTCCTTCTAATTACTCTGACTAGGTTACAAACCCAGCAACTTATTTGGAATGGATTTCATTAACTGCAGGTACTGTGGAACAATTTTCAGAAGGACAGTCTTACAGGATTTAGGACAATGTCCTACATGCTGGGCCTTTGGAGATCTTAGGTCTCAGCTCCAGGCAGCATGGGCAGAGATTGCACGCCTCAAATTTCATATTGAAGAGGAAATACATTATAAGAAACCACCGCCATTTCCCCAGCATCCAACAGAAAACCTCGACCGCAGAGGGTAGTTGGTCCAGGAGGTTGGCAGGTGGTTAGGAGGAGCAAATCAGGTGCCTCATCACTCTCTGCTCTCAACACATTACCTCCAAAACCATATAAACACTACAAACAGGTATCTGCCTCTATCTCTGAAATCAAATAAAGAGGCAGAAGACACTACAGAGCAGGACACTGCGGCACAGGAGCTAGCACAACAATACTCACCCAAATCAGGAACCAAAACTAAACAAGCACAAAGGAAATCCAAAAACTTGATCATAGGAGACTCCATGATTCGAGGAGTTGATACCCATCTCCAGCCAGGGTGATGGTCAGATGTCTCCCAGGTACATCAGCATGGAGAGACACTGACCGCATTGCTAAAATTGTTCACAAAGCAGGAGAAAACATTGATGTCCTAGTACACACATAGGACTAATGATCTCGCCAGCCGGTCAGTTGTGGAGACCAAGGGACACCTGACTAGGCTGGGTGACAAACTATCATCTATTTCGTCCGCATCTCCTTCTCTGAGATCCTGCCAGTCTGGGAGAAGGGAGCAGATGGACGGAAGGTCAGAGAAGGGAGATAGGGAGCTAAACACGTGGCTCAAGGACTGGTGCCAGGAAAAAGGACACAGATTTGTAGGGAACTGGCAACAGTTCTGGGAGCAAAGATTCTTTAAATTTGATGGACTGCATCTGACTAAAGAGGAGTCAGTGCATTGGGGCAGAAGTTTGACATCTTGCAGAATATTTAAACTAGCAAATGGGAGAGGGTGCAGCACCCCATCGTCGAATGGGAAGAACACCCTCCCCTCAGCTAGTGGTCAAACAGGAATTCAGCGTGTTTGCCGTTCATTTGCATCACCAGGTAAGAAAAAGGTTTGTCTTCCATACGATGCACAGGGTAATGCCAAACTTCACCCAACAACTAACACACCAAAATCTGGCCAATGAAAATCATGTACACAAATGCTCACAGCCTGGGAAATAAGATCCCAGACCTGCAGGCAATAATGTCAGAGGTAAACTGGACATAGTAGCAATTAGTGAGATGTGGTTTACCAGTAACCACATTGGGAGACTTCAGTACCTGGCTATGTATTGTTCAGAAGAGACCGAGGTGCAAAAAGGGGGGGAGGGGTGGCCCTGTATGTTAATGAAAATATCAAAGCTACAGAAATTCAGAATACACATAAGGAGCCAGAAGAACTGTGGGTCACCCTGGAAACAGGAAATGGGACAGCCATAAGAACTGGGGTTGTCTACAGGCCCCAGACCAGAGGGAGGACATAGACACATTACTGTTAGAAGATATACAAAACATGACAGCTAAAGGGAGGTTCTGATAATGGAGACTTCAACATGCCAGATACAGATTGGTCAATACCAGCAGGAACATCTGCCAGAACTAGACTCATAGTGGATTCCCTGCAGGGGAGGGCCTCAAACAACTGGTACAGCAACCCACAAGAGACAGGGCTATCCTAGATCTAGTACTGACTAACAAAGAAGGGATCACAGATCTCCAGGTAGAGGTCACCTGGGGGCCAGTGACCATCACATGGTATGGTTCAATTTGGCTACTACATCTAAATCATCCCATTCCAAAGCAAAAATATGGGACTTAAGAGGAGCTGACTTTGATAAGATGGCCAACAGAGTTAAGCTAGCCCTGGCAAAAAGAAACACAGGTGAGGAGGTACAGGCAAAGTGGGCAAGCATTAAGGATACAATACTTGAAGCAACATCCCATTGTGTTAGACAGAAAAGGAAGTGCAAAAGAAGAAGGAAACCACTTTGGTTCTCAAATACAGTAGCAGAAAAGGTCAGAGCCAAAAGGCTGGCCTTCAGAAAATATAAGGGAACACAGCGGGATGAAGATAGGAGGCATACCAAACTGCCTAAGGGAAGCAGGTAAGGCAGTAAAGCAGGCAAAGTCCCAAACTGAGGAAACACTAGCACGAACAGTAAAAGAAGGTGACAAGACTTTCTATAGATACATTAGTGAAAGGAGAAAGTCCAGAGGGGTATTGCAAGCTTAATGGAAAAAAGGAGCATGTGAGGAGGAGGACCCTGTAAAGGCATCTATCCTAAATAGATACTTTGCTCAGTATTTACTGAAGAAGGTAGGGCAGGGCCCACAGCTCAGCATCATGGACACAGGGGAGGGAGTAAGCACTACTCCCTTCACAAAAGAAAGGGTCCTACAAGAGCTTGCTAAGCTCAGGGTGGATAAGGCAATGGGACCTGATGGCATACATCCCAGGTACTTAAGGAGCTAAAGGAGGAACTAGCAGAGCCATTAGCAGAATTGTTTAGTGAGTCTCTGAGCACAGGAGAGGTCCCAGAAGACTGGAGAAGGGCTCATGTGATCCCACTCCACAAGAGTGGTAGCAGGGAGGAGGCAGGGAACTACAGACCAGTCAGTCTTACCTCAGTAGTGGGCAAGATTATGGAGGCACTCCTTAAGGAAAGGATAGTGCAACACCTGGAATCCATAGGGGCACAGGATCCAAGACAGCATGGGTTTATAAAAGGAAGGTCCTGTCAAACTAATCTCATAGATTTCTTTGACTGGGTAACCAGAGTGGTGGACCAAGGGAGCAGTTGATGTCGCCTACCTTGACTTCAGCAAAGCTTTTGACACTGTTCCACATAGAAGATTGATAAATAAGCTGGGTAGGCTCGGGGTGGGTCAGAAGTTGGTCAACTGGGTGGCAAACTGGTTGTCAGGCAGAAAACAGAGAGTGGTGGTAAATGGTATACAGTCAGAAGAGATGCAAGTCACAAGTGGGTACCTCAGGATCAGTCCTGGGGCCAGTCCTATTCAACATCTTCATTAGTGACCTCGCAGATGGACTAGAGGGTAGCTTGTCTGTTTGCAGATGACACCAATATCTGCAACAGAGTAGATGATCCAGATGGGGTGGGCAGAATGAGAAGAGATCTGGATAAACTAGCAGAATGGTCAGAAGAGTGGCAACTGGGATTTAATGCAAGAAGTGCAAAATCATGCACATAGGGAAGAGAACCCTGAAGCCACTTATAGGCTGGGAGGGAGTTGCTAGCAGTCACAAAGGAAGAAAGAGACTTGGGCATCATCATCACTGATGACCTAAAATCATCAAGCAGACCTCTAAAGCAGTAGATAAGGCTAGGGGGTGTTAGGGTGTATTAGTAGGGGTATCACAAGTCGTAAGAGGGAGGTAATAATCCCTCTGTACAAGACATTGGTTAGGCCCCATCTGGTACTGCGTGCAGTATTGGAGCCACACCTTCCTAGAGACATTAACCAAATTGAGGCAGTCCAGAGAGGGCAACCAAAATGGTGCAGGGACTGCATCAGAAGACATATGAGGACAGGTTAACGGAGCTCAATATGTATACCCTTGAGCAAAGGAGGAGAGAGGTGATATGATCGAGACATTTAAACACCTTAAGGGCATAAACAAGGTGAAAAGAGTCTAATGTTTAAATATAAGAAAAATAGCAGGACAAGAGGACACAGCATGAGATTAGAGGAGGCCGATTAAGGGGAATGTGAGAAATTCTTTTTCACAGAAAGGGTGGTAGATGCATGGAATGGCTTACCTCAAGAAGTGGTGGCTATGAATACAGTGCAGGGCTTCAAACAGGCATGGGATAGGCATAAGGGAGCAATACAAATGACTATGAATAGATAGGTCACTGACAGAGCAAAGGCCGATGGCACATTTATAAGGTAGAAAAAGAAATGGGCTGACTGGATGGGCCTTGCGGTCCTTATCTGCCGTCAACTTCTATGTTTCTATGTTTCTATGTAGATTACCACTGGACCTTAAAACAAATAGAGCTGTAATACTTTAAAATCTACAAATCTGCAACCTATAAGAACTTGCACTTCAAACTACCCTTGGAGTACTAAATTGCTGTAAACAGGCTCAGGTTCACATATAAATTAGGATTCAGAGGACAATTTGGAGAGGCTTAACCAGTCCCACAACCAGTATGTAACATTAGCTTAAAGTCCAGAAGGAGACGGAGTAGCAAAGAAATTAAAGAACTGCAGCAGCCTGTTAGCAGGCAAAGCTGATGGTTGTGGCCAGTCAAGTTTCAGCAGCATACCTTCGGTCTGGTGATTGGGTGGGTATTACAGCTAGGACGGCAGCTGGTGGACAGAACAGGCCCGCCTGGCTGCTTGCAGCACCAGAGGCACCCATGTCAAGGGTGAAGCTTTAGTCTGATGATTGGAGGGTTTTACTGCTAGGAAGGCAGCCGGCAGACTGAAGATGCTGTCCAACTGCTTGCAGCAGCAGAAGCACCCTTTTCAAAGGTGAAGCTAAGGGGTGAAATCAGAAAAAGCCAGAAGTTATAAAGTTGCAATAGTGGGAGTGTTTACTGAGGGGTTGGGGGGAGTTACTCACCTCACAGCAGAAAATTAACAAGCTAGAGCTGTGGCACCAGTGGCTGGACAGTGAGAACAAGGAGTAGTGAGAGAGGGATAGTTAAGAAAGGACGTAGTGGTTTATGTTTAGACACAGATATGCCTCTCAGCAGAAGGAGATTCCAACTGGAGGGATATGGTCAAGAGAGAAAGGCAGACAGAAAAGGTATTAGTTACAAATAGCTGAGGACTGAAACACAGTGAAACCAGGTCTACATAGGAGAATGAGAAAAAATTGAAGCAGGACAGAGACAGACGGAGAGAAAGTGAAGCAGAAATTGGATTATGTGTAGGGCAAAGCAACCCAAATGAAATCTAGTCTAAACCAAAAAAAATTATCACTTTAAACTTCATTTCTGTTCCAGGATAGATTACCACTGGACCTTAAAACAAAGACAGCTGTGCTACTTTAAAATCTATAAACCTGGGTATAGTGGTTTTGACCTAGAGACGCCTTTCAGCAGGAGGACATTTCAACTGGAGGGATATGGTTGAAAGAGAAAGGCAGACAGAAAAGGTATTAGCTGCAAATAGCTTAGGATTGAAACACAATGAAACCAGGTCTACATAGGAGAATGAGGAAAAAATTCAAGTAGGAAGGAGACAGTATTAGAAACAGTGAAGCAGAAATTGGATTATTTGCAGGGAAAAGCTTACAACTGTGACCCAAATTAAATCTATTTTAAACGGAAAAAAAAACTGTATCACTTAAAACTTAGTTTGTGATCCAGGGTAGACTACCACTGAACCTTAAATCAAAGGCAGCTGTAATACTAAAGGTCATACTAAAAGGAGATAGATGCACAGGAGGCCGAAGCCCATATAAGTGCATCGCCAGCAAGTTGGGTCATCTTCCCATTGTTAAATGTTGGTCCATTTTTTTTTTATTCTATATTATTTGTGCTACCCACTATAGATTTGAGTAGAGTATTCCACAAAGGGATTATACTTTGGGTAAAAAAGGAGCACCTTTTGTTATTTTTTGGGTATGTTAGAGACAATTGATAATTCTGACTATGGAGATTACATTCCCGATTGTTAAAAGTCATTCCTTGCTGTGAGAGCATTTTGATATCGTTACACAATTTCTGCATTATGAGGAGATCTCCTCTAATACTTCTCTTCTCCAAGGAATACAGATTCAGTTTCTCCAGTCTATCCTCATATGTTAAACAGTGCATGTTATTAATCAACTTAGTTGCTCTCCTCTGGACACCCTCCAGTCTATCAACATCCCTCCTATGATATGGACTCCACAGGGGAGAGCAGTAGTCCAAATTTGGTCTCACATAAGCTTTATACAAAAGTAATATGCAATCCCTATCCCTTGAGCTAAAGCTCCTCTTAATACAACTCAATACTCTGCTTTATTTATAATACAATTGTAATGGTTCTGGAAAATAAGATCATGTGAGACCTGTATCCCCAGGTCATTGTAGAATTCAGCAGATGCTAGTAAGTGGTTATTCAAAAAGAAATTAATGTTAAAGGTCATTTTGTTATTTTGTGCCCAGCTATCTAATTTCCTTAAGTCATTAGCAAACATTTGTCTCTCCTCTTCTGTTTCTACTTGGACTATCAATTTGGTATCCTCGGCAAATTTTACTACAGTACTATGTAGGCTCTCAGTTAGATCTGAAATGTAAATGGAGAACAAAGTTGGTCCCAGTACTGACCCCTGTGGGACGCCACTATTTACTGGACTAAGTTCTGAGGAATCTCCCCTGATACATACTCTTTGTGTACGTTTGTGTAACCATTCCTCTACCTAGTTAGTGATTATATCATTTATGCCTAGTTTCCTCATTTTATCTATTAAGATGTCATGAGGTACCTTATCAAACACCTTACAGGAGTTCAGAAACATTACCTCTCATTGGATGTTATTTTCCAAAAGTTTGCTGATCTGCTCGTAAAAAAACTAGATTCCCCATTAAGCAAGATCTATTCTTTTTAAATCCATGTTGGCTGTTGTCTGTTTGTCCTTTTATTTGTAGGTCTATTTCCAGCTTATCTTTTAATAATGATTCGAATATCTTACCCAGGACACTAGTTATACTAATTAGCCTGTAATTTGAGATCTCAGCATGGTTTCCCTTCTTAAAAATTGGTGTCACTATTGCTGTTTTCCAGTCATCTGGTATTATATGTTTGGATAGGGACATATTAACAATCAAGTGCAATGGTTCAACCAGCCAATCTTTTATTTCTTTTATTAATCTAGGGTGTAATTTGTCCAGACCAGGTGATTTGTTTGTGTTTATAGCATTTAATTTAGCCTTAATATCCTCTTTGGAAAATACCAATTGTTCAGCCGTAGTTTTGTTTATTTGGAATCTGTTGGTGTTAACCTTTGGGTCAAATACGGAACAAAAATATGAATTAAATTCGTTGACCATTGTCTGGTAAGTATTTATCTCCTTATTGTTTATCTTAAGAGGGCCAATTGTTACAGATGATTGTATTTTGTTATAAACATAGGCAAAAAAGCTCTTACCCCCGTCTTTCCTATATGCTAAACTTTTTTCTTATCTGTCTTTGGCTAATTTTATATTTCATTTACAGTTTTTTTGAATTTTGCTATATTTTCACTTGTTGAAGTCATTATTACATTTTTTGTATAGTTTATATGCCCTTTTCTTTTGTTTAATCATATTCTGAATTCTGTCGGTAGCCCATGGTGGAATATTCCCATGTTTATTATAGACTATTTTATCTGAGACATAAATGTTTTCTAGTTCCAGAATCTTTTCCTTAATTCTTAACCATAGATTTATTGGTGATGATGTTCCATTATCCCAGTTCCAATTAAATAGTTCTTGTTTGTAGGCATTAAAGTTGGCTCTATTGCAATTCTTAAAGACTGTATTTCCTGACTGTTGCTTAATTGGTAGGCTAATATTAAAAGTAATGACCTTGTGGTCACAATTGTGAATTGGAGCTTTAATATTGTTGTTTGTTTTTATCAGGAGTGTCTGTCAATATTTAAATCCAATATATTATTACACCATGCTGGTTGATTGATTAATTGCTGTAGCCTGGTTAGTGAGCAAAGGTCTAGGAAAGCATTATCCTGCTTATTATTTCCTGTTGCTTTGTCCCAATTGATACTGGGTAAGTTAAAGTCCCCCATTAACACAATTTCTTTGTGATGAGATTTGCTGCTAATGCAGTTTAATATCCCTTGGTGTTCAGACCAGTTTGTATCTGGAGGTCTGTGGCATAGTCCTAACACTGATTTAGGTTGATTATCTGACAGTATTTCGACCCAAATTATCTCAGATGATGAGTTTTAAGTTGGGTCACAGATTTGGTTAAATCTTATACTGTTTTTAATGAATAAAGCCACCCCACCTCCCCTACATCCAGTTCTATTCTTATAGCAGGTATTATAACCTGGACTGCTTATGTTCCAATCTGAGGTATCTCCCCACCAAGTTTCTGTTATGGCTGCTATATCTATGATGTCTGTATTCAGAACCGCATTTAATTCATCAAGTTTAGTACTATGAAGGCTCCTAATATTTGTCAGGAGTACTGTCAGACCTTTTTTTGTATTATTTTTTTTAATGGAATCTTATAAGTTCTCAACTTGCTAACCGGTAAAGTAGTTATCGCATCACTACCTGTGTTATTAATTGGTTCCCTTTGCCCCCTTATTACAATTTTTTTGTATCTACTTGATGGAGTGAGTTATGAAAGATACAACCAAGGAGTCTAGATCCCATCGTACTCAAGTGGAGCCCATTCTGACCAAATAATGTAGAGTTCCTTCAAACAATTCCCAAGTCCTAATACAATTTATGTTGTTTGTTAGGGACCATCTCCGCAGCCAATTATTGTAATCTTTTATATTTTTATTTCTTCTATAACTTGCTCTTGGTACTGGTAAAATTTCTGAAATAACAGGTGTTGCTCCACATTCCTGTATTGTTTTTATTGCTTCTTCCATGTCTTTAATTTTATCTCCCACATCTTGCTTGCCCAAATCATTTGTTCCTGCATGCAAGAGAACAACCTTAGGTTCTGAGATGTTATGAAGTATACCAGGGAGCGTATGAGTAATGTCTTTAATAGCTGCCCCACTATAGCTGCAACATGTTGTGTTTTCTTCATTTCCCCTTGTAAATCAGTTTGTAAATCTAATCATAGAGTCACCTAATATAAAGAATTGTTTCTGACTTGTGTCTGAGTTTGTGGGCAAAGTATTATTTGGCTCGTTTACCTCATTAACCAGTGCCTGCTGACTAGGATTGCCCCTGTCATTTGTTATATTATTTGATGAGGTAGAACTGGGGTAAACCTGATTCATGTGCCCAAGTTTAATAACAAATTTCTTTAACTGAGTCATTTCCCTTTTGTGTTGTTTCATGCTCAATCATAGTCAGAGATTGGGGGGGACTGGGAAGGAGGTTCCTTCTTCAATATTTAAGCCTACCAGTGGGCCAAAGCTGTTGTAAAGGTTTAAGACATGAACGTCTGCCTTCCTACCCTTTCTAAGTTTCTTTGTTAGTCTTTTGTACTGTATGTCAAACCATTCTGTTTCTGGATTATCAAGTGGTTCCTCTGCTCTATTTCTTTTAAATCTTTAAAAACTTTAAAATCTACAAACCTGCAACCTAAAAGAACTTGCACTTCAAACTAAACTTGGAGTGCAAAATTGCTGTAAACAAGCTTAGGTTCATGTTTAAATTAGGATCCACAGGACAATTCGGAGAGGCCTAACCAGTCCCACAACTACTATGTAACATTAGTTTAAAGTCCAGAAGGAGACGTAGTATCAAAGAAATTAAAGAACTGCAGCAGCCTGTCAGCAGGCAGAGCTGATATTTCTGGCCAGTCAAGTTTCAGCAGCGTACCTTCAGTCTGATGATTGGCGGGAAGTACAGCGATGAAGGCAGCCGGCGGACAAAGAGGCCCGCCTGCCTGCTTGCAGCAGCAGAGGCACCCGTGTCAAGGGTGAAGCTTTAGTCTGGTGATCAGTGGCAGTACTGTGAGGAAGGCAACTGACAGACAGATGAGGCCTGTTCAGCTGCTTGCTGCAGCAGAGGCACCCATGTCAAGGGTGAAACTTCGGTGTGGTCATCAGTGGGCAGTACAGCGAGAAAGGCAGCTGGCAGACTGAAGAGGCCCGCCTGGCTACTTGCAGCACTAGAGGCACCCGTGTCAGGGGCCAAGCTTTGGTCTGCTGATCAGCGGGCAGTTCAGCGAGGAAGGCAGATGGCAAACAGAAAAGGCCTGTCTGGCTGCTTGCAGCAGCAGAGGCACCCATGTCAAGGGTGAAGCTAAGGAGAGAAATCAGAAAAAGCCAGAGGTTATAAAGCTGTAAGAGAGGGAGTGTTTACAGTGGGGGGGGGGGTTATTCACCTCACGGTAGAAAATTGACAAGCTCTAGCTGTGGCACCAGTGACTGGACAATGAGTACAAAGAGTAGTGAGAGGGGGATAGTTAAGAAAGGGTGTAGTGTTTTAGGCCCAGAGACACCTCTCAGCAGAAGGAAATTCCAACTGGAGGGATATAGTTGAAAGGGAAAGGCAGACAGAAAAGGTATTAGTAAACAAAGAAACCAGGTCTACATTGGAGAATGAGGAAAGAATTCAAGCAGGAAGGAGACAGTAGGATAGAAAGTGAAGCAGAAATTGGATTATTTGCATGGCAAAGCTTACAACTCTGACCCAAATGAAATCTTGTCTAAGCAGAAAAACTGAATCGCCTTAAACTTAGTTTCTGGTCCAGGGTAGATTACCACTGGATCTTAAAACAAAGAGAGTGGTAATACTTTAAAATCTACAAACCTGCAACCTAAAAGAACTTGCACTTCAAACTACCCTTGGGGTGCAAAGTTGCTGTAAACAGGCATAGGTTCACATTTAAATTTTGATTCATAGGACAATTTGGAGAGGCTTAACCAGTCCCATAACCAGTATGTAACATTAGCTTAAAGTCCAGAAGGAGACGGAGTAGCAAAGAAATTGAAGAACTGCAGCAGCCTGTCAGTAGGCAGAGCCAATAGATCTGGCTAGTCAAGTTTCAGCAGCTTACCTTCAGTCTGGTGATTGGCGGGCAGTACGGCGAGGAAGGCAGCCGGTGGACAGAAGAGGCTCGCCTGGCTGCTTGCAGCAGCAGAGGCACCTTTGTCAAGGGTGAAGCTTCGGTCTGTTGATGGGCAGGTAGTACAGTGAGGAAGGCAGCTGGCGGACAGAGGAGTCCCGCCTGGCTGCTTGCAGCAGCAGAGGCACCCTTGTCAAGGGTGAAGCTAAGGGGACAAATCAGAAAAAGCCAGAGGTTATAAAGCTGTAATAGAGAGAGTGTTTACAGAGGGGGTGGGAGGGAATTATTCACCTCACAGCAGAATATTAACAAGCTGGAGCTGTGGCCCCAGCGGCTGTACAATAAGAATAAAGAGTAGTGAGAGGGGGATAGTTAAGAAAGGGTACAGTGGTTTAGGCCCAGAGACACCTCTCAGCAAGAGGAATTTCTAACTGGAGGGATATGGTTGAGAGAGAAAGGCAGACAGAAATGGTATTAACTGCAAATAGCTTAGGACTGAAACACAATGAAACCAGGTCTACATAGGAGAATGAGGAAAAAATTCAAGTAGGAAGGAGACAGTAGGAGAGAAAGTGAAGCAGAAATTGCATTATTTGCAGGGCAAAGCTTACAGCTGTGACCCGTATAAAATCTAGTCTAAACAGAAAAAACTGTATCACTTTAAACTTAGTTTCTGATCCAGAGTAGATTACCACTGGACCTTAAAACAAAGAGAACTGTAATACTTTGAAATCTACAAACCTACAGCCTAAAAGAACTTGCACTTCAAACTAAACTTGGAGTGCAAAATTGCTGTAAACAGGCTTAGGTTCACGTTTAAATTAGGATTCACAGGACATTTTGGAGAGGCTTAACCAGTCCCACAACCAGTATGTAACATTAGTTTAAAGTCCAGAAGGAGACGGAGTAGCAAAGAAATTAAAGAACTGCAGCAGCCTGTCAGCAGGCAGAGTCGATGTTTCTGGCCAGTCAAGTTTCAGCAGCGTACCTTCAATCTGGTGATTGGCATGCAGTATAGTGAGGAAGGCAGCCAGTGGACAGAAGAGGCCCAACCGGCTGCTTACAGCAGCAGAGGCACCCGTGTCAAGGGTGAACTTTCCATCTGGTGATTAGCGGGAAGTACAGTGAAGAAGGCAGGTGATGGACAGAAGAGGCCTGCCCAGTTGCTTGCAGCACTAGAGGCACCCGTGTCAAGGGTGAAGCTTTGATCTGGTAATCGGTGGGCAGTACAGTGTGGAAAGCATCCGGCGGACAGATGAGGCTTGCCTGGCTGCTTGCAGCAGCAGAGGTACCTGTGTCAAGGGTGAAGCTTCGGTCTGGTAATTGGCAGGCAGTACAGTGAGGAAGGCAGCCGGCGGACAGAAGAGGCCCGTCCGGCTGCATGCAGCAGCAGAGACATCCGTGTCAAGGGAGACGATTTGGTCTGGTGATCGGTTTGCAGTTCAGTGAGGAAGGCAGCTGGCGAACAGAAGAGTCCTGACTGGCTGCTTGCAGAAGCAGAGGGACCCATGTCAAGGGTGAAGCTGTGGTCTGGTGATTGGCGGGCAGTACAGTGAGAAAGGCAGCCGGTGGACAGAAGAGGCCCACCTGGCTGTTTGCAGCTGCAGAGGCACCCATTCTTTCCATCTTACAGTACTAGGTCTAGAATGGCCTCCCTTGTTGGCTCTGTGACTCCGTGCCTCAGAAAACAGTCCTAGACAGCATCCAAAATGACCTGTTCCCTGCTAAATGAAGTAGCTGTGATGCTGCAGTCTACTCCCTGTAGGTTGAAGTCTCCTAGTATTACATTGCTGCCTCTCTCTCCTACTCTCCTGATCTGTTCCTCCAGTTCCCTATCCAGCTCTATTGCCTGTGAAAGTGGTCTGTACACCACCCCCACAGATCCTCCTTACAGCGGTGTTCTGAATACCCACCCATAGGGCTTCGGCATCGCCCTCCACCCTCTCCTCCCTGTTGCACTTAATCCCTTCCCTTATGTACAATGCCACTCTTTCCCTCTCCCCTTTGCTTTGTCCTTTCTATGCAGTTGGTATCCAGGAATCTTAATGTCCCAGTCTCGGTGCTGAGTTGCCCATGTTTCTGGAATGGCAGCTATGTCCACATTCCCCTCCACCATCATCGCCTGTAGGTCTGCAGACCTGTTGGCCAGGCTCCTTGCATTCAAGGACATCAATTTCCATTGTGACCCTTGTCCTTCCTTACTCTTGTCTCTTGTGTTTTCCTCCCCCCAAGTCCCTCATGCCCCTTCCCCTTGCTCCCCTACCCTTCTTTTTTCCTTCCGGGGAGGAAGGCCCTGGGGCTCCCATTACTTGGTGCTGTGTCTTGCCCTCTGCTTCCCCCCTCTCTGTTTAAATCTAGCCTGACAAAGTCCTTTTCCAGTTTGCCTTTCAGGACCCTTGTGCCCTCCCTGCTTAGATGCAGCAGTCTGGTGCACATAGGTCCTTATTGTCCCAAGTCTTACCCCACTTCCCCACCAGACTATATCCATTTTTTCCACACCATCCCCCCAGCCATGAATTGAACTATTCAATCATCCACTTTCTTACAGTGCTGTCCCTCAGAACTGGCAGTATTTCTGAGAAGGCTAGTGATTGTCCCAACACACTGCAGATTTTGCCTAACTTGGTGAACCTTTCTTGTATCACATCCTGCCAGATCATTGGTGACCAAGTGCACCACAATGTGAGGCTTCCCCTGCCCTACACACTTGGGAATAATTTTTCCAATCCTCCCTGCCGTAATGCCTGGCATGCATTCCACCCTCCTTTTGCTTATCCCTGTATCCCCATTACCCCATCTTACTCCCTTCAGAATAGAGTCCCTATTATGACAACTGTCTCTCCCAGTACTTGCCTCTTGCTGACATAGTGCCCACCCCGGTGATCCTCCTTCACATTTTCTCCTCCTTTGAGGCCCTCTCCCAGTGCAACATCCCTTACCTGCTCCTATGCTTCCCCCTCTCATGATTACCATCTTCCTTGTCCCTCCCATGCCTTCCCCTCCTGTTGATGCCCAATTATTGCTCATGCCACTCCCCTCTCTAGCCCCCCGCTTCTGTTTTTCTTGGCCATCTCTCCACTTGTCCCACCTGCCTCCCTATCTCTGGTTTTCCTCCTGCCTGGTGACCCTCCCCTTCCTCCCTGACCCCATTTATTCAGCTCTACTTCTAGTTCCCCCTGCTTCCTGCACTCTGCTCCTTCCCTTATGTCATCCAGATCCTACAGTACTGTGAACCTGTTGGAGGCCCCATTACCCTTGCCCATCATGCCTTCTTCTAGCTTTCCCTCTTCCCCGTCCTTCTTGGACTGACACATTCTTCTCCTTCCCCCTTCCCCACCACCTTCCAGTCTCCCCATGACTCCCCCAGGTTGTTGTGTCCCCAGCATTTCCTTGCCCTGGTAACCCCTGATTGCTGTGTCTCTGGTGCTCCCTTGCCCTGAGATGTCCGCCTAGACTCCTGCCTTGGATCTCTCTCTGGCTTGCTCAACTGGGTCATCCGCCTACCCCCCACCATCCTGCCCTCCCTCTTCCTCCCCACCTCCTTCCCAGTTCCCATCTTAGCCACTCTATTTCTTCCCTAAGCTACCTGTAGATGAGTAATTCCACATCCCTCCACATTATTCCTAGGAAGATGGCTCTCCCACATTCGTTACATCTGGCCAACCTCCCATCCCCCCATATTCTCTCTCCATTATCCTCAGTCCATAAACCCACCCCCATTTTGCTTCTATTCCCCCCCCATTATTTTGGGTGCCACATCTTCCCCTGCTTCAATGTTGTTCACAATATTCCACCCCTTCCTACCATTGTTCTACCCTGTCCTTACTGTGTCACTGCTTGTTCTACGGTCCTCCCAGCTTGCTCCCTTCCAGTTCCTCCCTCCCAGTCTACCTACCTTCTCTCGAACCCTCAATATCAAACTTATGCATTCTTCTTGTAAAACTGTACAATTACACATGCATCCTCATATATAATACAATCCAATTTACTTCTCTTTTACTCTGGATAGGTGATAGTGAAGGTGAGTGCTCCTCCCCTTCCTGATTTCACACAGGAAGCTTCTCCCTGAACATTGCAGGTCCCCTATAAATGCAAATAAGCTAGGGGTGGGTGGGATGGAGGAGGAAAGGCAGATCCCGGGCTCTGCAGCATCTGCAACCAAAAACAATCAGCCCCTAGAGCTCCCAAAAGTGTTTAAATCCCTTCCTCCCCACACAAGTCAGCCCACCGAAAACAATTCCACACTTAGCACAAATTGACCACAGTCCCACACCCAAGGCCTCTATTTAATACCAGCCCCCTTTACACAGTTAATCCTTCTTCCAAAAATCTCCTCAAGCAGCTCTACAGCTCAAACCTGCACTCTTGAGCTGCCCACTGATCTCTTTGCTTCACTGCTGTCCCGTTCAATGGAACACAAGACTCAGCTTCCCACCCGATGGAGGCCCTGTCCCCCTCTCAGTTGCATTGAGATAATGCCCATACAAGATGGTGCTCAATTGCTGGTGTGCCATCTGTATCCCCTGTATTCCTTGATGGGCCCTGATGGCAGCTGCAAGTGGTTTGATAGCTATGACAAATAGCAAGAGAGATAGTGGGCATCTTGTGGAGTCCCTTTACCCAGGGGGAAGGGGTCCAAAATGTTGAAGTTTGAAGGACCTCAGTCAGTGGTCTTGAGTAGATGGTCTGCACATTTTTGATGAAGTTGGGGACCGAACCACAAGTGTCAGAACACCTCATAAAGGAACTCCCACTCTACTGAGTTGAAGGCCTTTTCAAAGTCAATTGCAATGGTCACAGCAGGAGACAGGGCATTTTTATATGGTCCAAATTGATCCTGCCTTTGATTAATTCCACCTGGGAGGAGTGTATAATGGAGGGCAGTATATTTTCTAGTCTGAAAGCCAGGGCTTTTTAGAACATTTATCTCTCCACTGTCATGGGAGAGAGATGGGTCTATAACTGGCTGGATCAGTGGGATCTTTCCCTTTTTTGAGGAGGATTGTGTTAGTCACCATCTGCATTGTAGTGGGGAAGGACCCTATTTCAGTGGCTTCCACATAATGCCTTTGTAGTACAGGGGATATAGTTGGGGAGAGGTGTTGTAGAAATTCACTTGGGAAGCTGTCCCCTTCTGCGGCTTTTCTATGAACAAGTGATTTCGGTGCAGTTGCTATCTCTTTGGTGGAGAGGGGAGCTTCCAGAACCTGCAGTTTTACAGAGGTGAGATTTGGGAGATGCAAGTGCTGCAAAAAGGATGTGGTATGTTGGAGGTCATGGTTATTTTTGGAACTACGGAGTGACAAATAATAATCCCACATAATTTGACTGACCTGCAATTCTTTTTTGCAGAGTTGCCCCATAATATCTTGGAGACCTGCGATATGTTTATTTTATTTTAGTTTATTTATTGAAGTCTTGGATACACCTGTGAGCAGATGTTCATTGAGTGATTCCATGTCAAATACATTAAACAACAAGGCAAAAAAAAAAAAGACTGAGGACAATTTACAGATAGTACAATCCAGCAAAGAGATAATGAGCATATTAAACATAACGGGTACATAAAATCCAACCAGGAACAGGTAAGCTGAGGCATTGTACAAAGTATGCCTGTGTCAGTAGGAGGAGCAAGAGAGGGAAGGAGGAAAGAGGGGCAGGATAAGCAGGGCAGTGTGGGAAGAGGCAGGGGTTTGACTGAGACAAGAGAGGGATACAAGAGGTTGGGGGGATTGCTAAGTGTTGAGGTTTGCCTATCCTAAGGGATAGGGACTGGGAAGTGCTGGTGGTAGTCAGTTGGTGTGTGGGGTGTCTCAGTGGTAGCACCTGCAGGAACTTCTATCAATAAGTTGTTGGTGCAGTCTGAGTTTGAAGGATCCAAGAGTAGTAGCACCAGAGATATCAAGCGGTAGCTCGTTTGTCCAGAGTGATGCCCAGTAGGAGAAAACACATTGTGCCATGGATGTGTGGCATCTGGGCACATGGAAGGTTTGTATGGAGGAGCTTCTGGTTTGTCTGGTGTTTAGCAATAGGGACAGTAGGTTCTGAACTCCTGAAGGAAACTGGTTTAGCATAGCTGTTTTGGCGAGAAGGCAGGTTTGATATCTTATTCTGCCGTTAAGTTGGAGCCAGCCTGCACAAGTATAGAGTTTACAGGTATGGGTTAGTTTAGGTGCATTCATAAGCAAGCAGCAGGCTTTATTTAGGTCAACAGTGATGTGTTGGAGTGCTGTGTCAGTTGCAGATCCATATGTTACCAGTCGATAATCTATAAGAGATACAATTGAACTGTTAATTGCTAGATTCAGCACTTCATTGGTGAGACAGTGCCTGTGTCAGTAGAGGATGCTGATTCTGGTGTTGATGGCTTTAGCAATGTTGTTGATGTGCTGTCTGAAAGACATGGAGGAGTTGATTGTAACTGCCAGGTATTTAAAGTGTGGGACAATTTCCAGAGTGCTGCCACTGTCATTCCGTATTGGCAAGGGGTAGTTTTCTAGTTTGTTTTGGGCTATTGCGTACAGCATGGTTTTGATCTTTTTGTAATTCATGACCAGCTTTTGTTCTGTGAACCATTTTTCAGCTGATGCAAAGCTTCTTTGGAGATCTGTTTCGAGGAGTTCTGGGCACGGGCTGCTGTCAAAGATTACCATGTCATCAGCTTATAAGTGCATGCGACACTGGCAATTGGCCAGTAGGTTGTTTAAGAAGACACTGAATAGCAGCAGTTGCAGTATCCACCCTTGTGGTACACCAGATCTGACAGGTTGGCTATCAGATAGGGCATCCCCAATCCTAACTTATTGGGAGCAGAGGCTCAGGTAAGCTGATAAACCAGTCCATGGTTTCTGTTGCAATCCCAATTTCAGACAGCTGCTTGAGGAGGAGGACATGATGAACCATATCAAAAGCCTTTGATAGATCATTGAAGGATGCCCCTACTAGGCGGCCTTTGTCCAAGGTGTTATTGATGAACCCGGTGAATTCTAGAAGGGCCATGATGGTACTGCGGCCATCCCTGAACCCATGTTGCTCTGGGCAGAGGAGCTTGTTATTTAACATAGTCCACCATCGGTCAGCCACATTCTACTCCAGTGCCTTGGAGATTGGCAGGAGTATGGAGATTGGGCTGTAGCTGTTGTGTAAAGTTCGGTCCCTACTTTTATGTACAGGAGTTATTGTGGCAGACTTCCATCTTTGAGGGAACTGAGAGGGGCAGAGGGAGAGGTCAATTATTTTTGTTAGTGGTCCAATTATTTCATTCAGTGTCAGGTGAATGAATTTGAGGTCCAATGAGTTCCCACTATGCCTTGACTTTCCTAGAACCTGCTATGCATATTTTCTTGCTTCTGCCTTAGTTACTATCTTGAAGCAGAAAGGCAGTTGGAGAGGAGGTGGTGTAGATGCCCTTGCAGTGTCTCTTGGGTTAGGGGCATTGAAAAAGTCCAGTGGGAGAACACTACTGAGGTCAGTAAATGCCTGATTCAGTGAGCTGACAATGAGTAGGGGGTCTAAGGTTGGGACACTGTCATCAGTGAGCATATCAGGGGGTGTTTTGAGATCATTCCCTGTAATATCCTGCAGGTTTGCCCAGAAGGACTTGTTGCTGTTCCATGAGTCGGTGAGGGCTTCTTTATAAAATTTTCTCCTTGCCTATCTGATTGCTTTTGTGCAGTTGTTGTGAGCCTTTTATATTGCTGGATGTTTGCTACAGAGCTCTGAGATCGAGCTTTTAGCCAGTATTGATCTCTTGCATCAAGCAGTGCTTTTAGATCGAAGGTAATCCAGGGGTTTAGAGGTTTTTTGGCATTCCTTCTTTTGATAGGGGCATGTTTGTCACAGTGTTAAATTTTGCAATAAAGAGGTTGAGCGCCGTGTCCACATCATTGGGTTCTATGAGGTCTATGACGGTTCTATGAGGTCTGACCAGTTGAGGAGTTTGAGGCAGCTTTTAGTTGTGGCAGGTGGCCCTTTAAGAGCAGCTGTTTTGTTTTATTCTGGTGGGGAGCTTACAGTAGTTGTTCCATAAACATTTGACAGGGGAGTGGTCACTCAGGGCATTAGGGAGAATGGTGAGTTTGGAGATATGCTGAGGGTGGTTTGTGAGAGCCCAGTCGAGTAGTGTCCTGGTGCCAGTCTTATAGCTGAATCTGGTCGGGGTCACCACCATTTGGGAGAAGTGGATTGTGGAAAGGGTATCTTTGATATCAGTAGATGCAGGTGAGAGCCAGTTGATATTAAAGTCTCCTAACAGTACTATTTCAGTGTTTGGGCTCAGTGTGTTGATGTAGTCCAGCAGGTTGTTGGCACCAGACAGGGACAGTTTTGGCAAAATATAAACTGAGAGTAGAGTGAACGCTCTGTTGTGGGCCCCTAGTTGGAGTTTGATGGCTAGGGCTTGTAGGTTGTCACTGCTACATGATGAGGGTATTACATAACTCTGGAGGTGGTCTTTGGTATAGATGACACAGCCCCTCCTCTTTTCAATTGTCAGTCCTGGCTGTATAGGGTGTAGTTGGGGTGAGAGATGGCCTTGTCAGGTATCTTGAGGATAGCCAGGTTTCCAACACAGATAACACATCTGGGTTATGCTGAGTAATCCAGGCCTTCAGGTAGTCCAGTTTGGGGAGCAAGCTGCAGATGTTTAGTGAGGCAAGCACAAGTCCAGGTGTTTTCTGTGGATGAGAGCAGTGGTTGGATGTAGGGCCAGGGCTGGGATTCACATTGGCAGACATCAGTAGTAGGAGCAGTATAAGTAGACGGAGGAGATGCTCCTGAATTAATATTTTATAGAGGAGTTACTGCCTTTTGCTGGTCACTTTGGCTTTAGTGCACTCTACACAGACTACGTGACTGCTGAGTAGTGGTACATTGGCTGGATCATATGTTGGGGACTTGTTCCATGATCTATTGGATGGTAGCTGATGAAGGTTGTGGGACTCTTTGATTGGCACCTAGAGGTTGTAATTCCATATACATTTAGGACTGCCTTCTTCTGAGTAGTCAGGTAGGATTTGTTGAGCCCACTATAAATGCCTGGGGAGGCAATAATGGTGATTAAAATGAAGCTTTGAAAGACTTTAGTAGGAATAGATGTCATTATTGGAAACACAGTGATCCCATGTATCGTTGTTAGGGTAGGCAGTAGGTAAGGCTTCCTTTCCCAGGTAGGGTTAAGCAGCTCTATCAGTAAAGGCGGAGATGATAGACTGGAGACCAGCCAGGGAGGCACAACTTAGGAGTAGTCATTTAACAAAAAACAGATTCATGTTTCCTGGATTTATAGTGGACAGCAGAGGCATAAGAGGCATCTTGCGTATTTAAAACCACTCTATGAGAGGAAGGAGGGGGTGTTGCACCTTTAAGAGCAGTGAGTGTGTCTTTAAAATAGTCGGTGAGAGGGAAGAGTGGGAGGGGACTAGTGACAAGGTTTATTTAAAAGAGTTTCAGGGCAGGGGTGGGAAGGTGGGCCGAAAAACTGCTGTGAGATACAGCTCCGGAGAGATTGGAGAGATTAGTTTAAGCTCTGTATGTCATTCAGATTGCTATTTTTTAAGGCGATAGGCCAAGACTTTGCACTTTTCCTCTCCCTCCTAGTACTTGTGTTGGACTCTAAAGATAGCCAGTTCAGCCTTTCTGGCTAAGAGGCTATCAATTTCCATCCAGAGGTTGATCACCATCTTGTGGAGGGCCAGGTTCTTAGCTTGTAGCTCAATCTCCAGTTGCTCGAGTTGAGTTTCCCTCTGTCCTTCCTGTGGCATGCAGCATACCCTGTGATGATCCCTCGCATGTTAGCCTTGAAGGCTTCTCATAGATTGCTCACCAAGGTTTGACCAGCATCATTAATCTTGAAGTAAGCTGTGTCTTATTCCTGAATCCAGTTTTTAAACTGTGGGTCAAACATTAGAAGCAGGTCTAGCCTCCAAGAAGGGGATTGTTGATATACAAAGCCCCATAGGAAATTTAGTTGCAGTGGGGTGTGGTCAGATAGTATTCTGGGATGAATTATGAAATCTAAGATCATTGGAAAAAGGTTTGGAGATGCTAGCCATAGATCCAGCCTGCAGTATGATTGGTGTGCTGCTGAGTAACAAATATTGTTCTGGGTATGTGGGTGGCACAGGGGCCAGACATCTATTAGGGCTTGGTCTGTCATCCACAGCTTAACTGCTAATTCAGCTTTGTTGGACATTCAAGTTTTTTTTTGGGCTGCAATCTACTTGGTGGTCTAGCACATGCTTTAAGTCTCCTCCAACAAGGAAGGGGGCATTTTGATCATCAATTTTGTGAGCTGGGTAGCGAGGTGATAAAAGAAGGAGAGATTATTGTCATTGGGTGCATATAGGTTTCCCTAGTACCCTCCATGAGGGCTATTGCCCATCTTTGATCTGAGTCCTTTGTAGTTTTTGATAGTTGCCAATGAAGGGATCTACAGTGAAACCTGGAAGGGTGAAGCACAGTGTCACAGGTTTTCTGCATGACAAAGGGGATTAACTCCCATTGAAATTGCATTGCTTGCTGCACTAAATCTACTGCAGAATTCTGCAGAGTTGGGCTTCATCCTGGTGGGGTTCACTGTATGTATGACGATGGAGACTCCTCTCTTTTTAGTGCTGCAGTGGGCAGAGCCCTGCAGACCTCTTGCTACAAGAAAAGCACTCCCACATTCCTTGCAAATGAACAACACGAAGAAGTGACTCAAGTTGCCTCTGCATCTCTGGAACACTCCTCGCTCACACTATTTTTTTTATTTTTATTTTCTGTGGTCTATGACTGCTGAAATACATAACCCCACCTGACCCTCCCTCTCAGCACCCACAACACCCCCCAGAAACATAATAGTGACACAGGGGGTGCCCAGTTCCCCAGTGTCTCGATCACAACTCTTCTCTCTGCCCCACTCCCCCCCGTTCACTATTACACATGCATAGTAATTTCTACTTTTTTTATATACAGTGACATTCCCCCAGGATGAACCCCACTTTTAAAGCACTCTGCAATATGCTACAGCAGACCTACTGAATAAAGCAGTGTATTTTCAATGGCAGTTAGTCCCTTTTGCCATGCAGGAAACTATAGCATTCACTTAATTCTGGCAGTGTCACATTTTCCTGAATGAAAAAAGGGACTAATTGCCATTGAAATTACATTGCTTTAATCAGTAGGTTTGCTGCAGCATTCTGCAGAGTGCTGCAAAATGCTGCAGAATGAGTTTCTTCCTGGGAACGCCACTGTATATATTTAGTTTACTATCCCACCTGACCCTCCCTCTCAGCACCCACCACCCACTTCCCACAAAACAAAACATAACATTGGCATGGGGGGGGCCAATTCTCTAGTGCAGGACTCTGCATTTGTTTCTTTTTTTCCCTATAAAAAAAAAATTCCAGCAATTTTTTCTGCCATTACACTGCCCCCTGCCTGACCCTCCCACTTAGCATCCACCCCCCCAAGCCCTTACTTACTGATCGGGGTCCAATACCCACATGTCTTCACTCTTCAAAGCCGGACTGTGAACTGAAGAAACAGGTATGCAGTTTAATGTATTTCAATGGGGTTTTGAACTTAGTGGCATAACTTGGGCATTTTTGCATAGTTTTGGCCCAAATTTTCAACAGGTCTTAATTGAGACGACCCTACTTCTTGAACAATGGCACTGTCATTAGGTAGATCTGTCCTGAAAGGTGGTTTTGTGGTCACTGCTTGAAATCACTTTTTGGGTAACATACTAACATACTAACATTCTAGACACCAGCAGAGTAGGCCTGTTGGTCTATCAAGTCTGCTCGTGCTTCAGCACCCTGATTGGGTACCGTAGCCCTCTATCTGTCTCCTACCGATACTCAGGAGTTGAACATTTTCTCTGCCCTTGTTCATGAGGTGGAGTCATAAGAAGGCTATGTTGAAAATTTAGTGTTAAAATATATATTTTTTTAAATTAAGCATCTACATCAAATTTTGGGAACAGGCTTGTAACTTTGGTAATTTTCAATATGTTTCCCCCAACTTCACAACATAGCCATATCTTTATAGCACCTCATAAGTGTGACAGCTGTCATTTTTCAAATCCTGGCCAAAATGTTTTTTAAATCCCAAATGGTGCTTTCGTGGTTCCATGGGCAAAATCATCTTTTGGGGAGGAGTTGAACATTTTTTCTGCCCTTGTTCATGAGGTGGGGTCATAGGAAGGCTATGTTGAAAATCTGGTGAAAAATATTAAAAAAACAGTACAGTTATGAGGCTACATTGAATTTTGCTAACTTGGACTCATAACTTTGGTAATTTTCAATATTTGTAACCCAAATTTACAACATAGGCATATCTTTACAGCACCTCAGGAATGTGATAGCTGTCATTTTTCAACTCCTGCCCAAAATGGGTTTCTGCATCTTGAAAACTGATTTTGCAGTCCTTGCACAAAATCACCTTTAGGCCAGGAGCTGAACATTATCTCTGCCCTTCTTCATGAGGCAGTGTCATAACAAGGCTATGTTGAAAATTTGCTGTAAAAATATTATAAAGCATACTTTCAATATTTTTACCCCAAATTCCATAGCTGCAGCCCTATTAGCTCTGGCCAGAATTTATTAACTTTAGCAGAGCTAAGGACTTCAGTTCCCCCCCCCCCCCGCACGCAGACACACACACTCTCTATTGAGCTTCTGGGCATCTGCTGTAGAGCAATTTAATTTGTTGCAGAAGCATGACATGGGCATGTAGTTGTTTTAGATGTGTAAAGACCTGTTTCCACTTCACCGGTGAGTTTTGACCACTGACATTCCAACACAGGAATTGAATTCATTGGCCATTAGGTGGTTCAGGGTTAGTCTCATAATCTGGTGGGCACCAGGTAAAGATGTGGCTTGTTAAAGAGTATGCATCCAGAAGAATGCGGTGTCTAGAAATCAACAGGCTATGCTCTGGTTAATCTATACTCCAGTAGTAAATAGGTACATTGGTTAATCAAGGTATTTTGTGAGGCAGGAGGAAAGCAAACCTAAGTAAACAACAATAACCATAACTATATACAGACAATCATGTCAGAGTCAAAAGGAAGTTGTCTTGGCCCTTTATTAAGGGCTAAAGGTTCCTCTTCACACTCTTGGGCTCACCTATGACAGGGGAGGTTACCATCATCTAAGAACAGTAGACACCTAATTACTTTTGAGGGATATAGCAGGCCTCTTTGACAGCTGCTGAGGACTCTCTGAACACCTGAGTAAATTGAATGTAAAGGTGGATTGTAATCTCTGCATAGCTTCCTCTTGGTGCGGCCATTAATTAGATGGAGAATGGCTCTAGAGGTCAACAGTGATGAGTGAGTCTGAGAGTGGGTCAGCCCTGAGTAATTTCTCACTGGGGGGAGGGGTTCCCCTTTATCTATAGGGCTGAGGATCTAGAAATTTAAGATATTGTTTCTTAGAGAGGTGGAGATGTTCTCTGTAATTGTTCTGAAGTGTTCTCTTCATGGGATGAATTGCCCCCCTTGTCGTTACACATGGTGGTTGTGTCTGACATTGGATGCAGGCCAGGGTTCATCAGCCTTGGGGTGATAAGGTAGGCTGGCGTAGTCCCTGGAGGCAAGGGGCTTGCCCAGTACAGGGCATTTATTTATTGGCCCTATGACTTGGATGTTAATCTAAAGTGTGGTGAGGGAGGATGAAGGGGAGTGGTATCCCAGTGTTTAGGTGTGGGTTGTTTAGAGTCTTCTGACACAAGCCGGGGGGGCGGGGAGCCCAGCAGAGTGTCTTCATGGAGGGAGGGAGTGTTCAGAGGTTTCAGCAGGTGTTGGGATTTTATCTGTATCTGCACTGGCATACCTTTTAATTCAGTTTAAACAGTGATCATAAAGCAATGTACATTGGTTCACATTAAGCTCAATCGATTATCTGTCCCTTTCTCTTGATTGGTGGAGGTTCCTTCAGTTATAAGATCATGGAGGAGGGGGGCAGGTGGAGTGAAGGGGTGAGAGAGGTCTTATTAGGAAGTTTACACCTCTGTTAAATTATGTAGCCAATCCTGTTTTGTGGGCTCTGAGGGATGGCTACATTAGACTGCATCTCCTGTTAGAGCTATCAGTGGTCTATTGCTTGGATCTGAATTGCACAGCTTTCTGAGTGAGGGAAGGATGAGTTGCCTGAGCAAAATTTCACTTTTATTCAGGCTCCCATCCCAATATGGATCCTCAGCAATTGTGTGCTCTACCCCCTCTGGGTCATCGCAGTTTGTGAAGACTCCATTTTATCCTGCCAGTGTAAGCAGGACCCTTTTTGGCAGTATTGGAGTGGCTAAACTTCTGAAAACTTGACCTGTGAATGTAAGTACCACTGGAGTTTTTGCCAACAACCAGGAGCAGTTACATGCAAGGGAGGGTGGTGTTTAAATAGCCGTAATCCCCATTCACAAAAGGGAATGGAAATATAGCTCTACCTGCTGACTTAGTAGTAACTGAAGAGAAGGTAGGAAAGCAAGGTTATTCCTCCTAGTCATCAGAGCAGCTATGCCATAAAATCAGCATCAGGAGCATTTGACCACCATCGGCCACTTCCAGGAGGGAAGTTATGATCTTAGCAAAGGTAGTTTATCTGTCGGTGTTAAGGTTCTATTGTGTTAGGGGTGGAAGGGTGCCAATCACAGACTGAGAGCCCTAGAAGCTCTGAGCAGTATTGTTCTTTGGTGAAATGCAAGGGGGTGGTTGTCATGCTTTACATGCTCCTTATCATTTACAAGCTTATTTTGCTTTCTGCTGTCTCTACATTGTGATGTACATAAATCCACATATCCCAGTTAGAAGTACAGAGCGGTGAAGGAACAAGGCTGGCCGAGGTCAGAGTTAATATTGCTCGCTGTAGTAGCTGTAGCCTGCTTTGTTTACTTTTGGTTCTATGGCCCTCCATGTCTCTGCCCCCTATTGGGATCATGCATGATAGTAGAATCTTAATGAGAAACCTGAGAAAGGTCGGCTTGTGGAGAAAATGGCACCATGGTGCAGGAGAGTCATGGGAGGAGAGCACTGAGAATATCCAGCCAAACCTAACTGCAAGCTTTACAATAAGTATCATCAAATTGCTTTCTTGTTAACCCCTCTCCTTTCTTCCTGCAGCATATTTAGTCTGGAACACTTCTAGTCTGGTATATCTTACCAGTTTTGTGACATATTGATGTTACCACCCACTTCTCTATTCAAGGTGGGCCTGCTGGGTTGTTGTCAGGAACTGTTGTAGTGATCAATGCCATGTTCCCAATGCTCTGAGAAACCTGAAGGTGTTTGGTGGTCAATGCAGTCATGGCTGCTGCCACAGTAGCCCAAAAAGTAACAGGTAGTGGATTGATGGGTGAGGCTGTGTCATTATTTACTTTCTTTGGTGGTTGTGGTGCTTTGTTGGCTATCATGCTGCACTTGTGGATTTTTTGCTGGGGTTTCATCTTGCTCATGGACCAGAGTGCTGGACTGGTTGGGCGTACAGTAAAATTAGAGATCACTATATCATCAGATGCAGCTTCTTCGTCACCCATGCTGCCATTCCTGAAGCAGATATGTTGATTGCTGGTTTCTTTGTCTCCTCAGGGTCTGTTGTGATTTTTATATTTTGGCCTTTGTGGGAGAAGCCATAGATCATCAGTCTTCTCAACCTGAGGGGTGTTTAATCTATTTTGGTCCCCGTATGTTTCAGTGTCCATTTTGGCGGAGTCCTCTTGGGGCTTTCAGGTTGTCAGTTGTTGCAATCAAGGGTGACTGGGATCTCACTCTCCCAGAGGCCAGTGGACATCCAGAAAGGCAGTGGTGACCTTCAGAGAGTGGAAGATGTAATGTGATCCATTTATATCTAGATGCAGCATGGCAGGGTATGATATGTTGCTGATAAAACCTTTGTCTAACCACCATAAAGGCTCATGACAGTTAGTTAAATCCCTTGAAAAATTATGAAAAATCGTGATGTGGTGGCTCTTCCACTCCAGGTAACCTATTTCTCCGGCCCTGGTAGGATAGCTTCCTTAACTTAGTACCTGAGGAATCTGGCCAGTATAGGTCGGGGCTTCTCTCCCGCCCTGGGCATTGGAGCGAGGGAGCAGTGAGCCCTTTCTGTTTCAAAACATGGGGTTTCAGGTAGTTTTAAGATCACAGGCAACTGTGTCATAGAATTCTGATGGGGTCCTGAAGCTCTGATTTCTCTGATTCCCACAGGTCTCAGGTTATTCTTTCTCCCTCTGTTCTCCTGATCATCCAACTTTTCTTGCAAGGTCTGGATCATTTGGTCTTGTTATCTGGATTGTGCACAGATTTCATCTACTGCTGATTCTGTGGAGTAGCTTGTTTTCACTGTATTGGTGATTCAGGCATCAAGGTTCTGTATACAGTAGCTTTGGTGTTTGTTACCGATGTTGTTTTTAAATCATTGATTTCTGATAGCATTTGAACAAACATGCTCTATGCAGTCTATGGGCATAGAAATAGCCATTGTTAGGCTGCTCCAGTCTGACAGTTTGTGATCAGTTGTCAAAGTCTGTGTACATTGCAATCAGCTGTATGAAGCAAAGAAATGAAACAATTTTTAGGATGGCTGTTGTAAGTTTATTTATTTATTAATTTTTGTTAACCAGGTAAGTGCTCTAGACAAAAGCAATTGTCTATTTTCAGGCATGACCCAGGAGAAATACATACAGAGGAACAGCATATTATAGGTGACATCAAAGTACAACATTACATATACTGTTTAGCCAAATGAAGCAGACTCCATTATAGGTGATTACATCAGGTATATCAGTTCAAGACATTTAAAAACTGTAACTACTGTAACTAACCAGAGAAGATTTAGCATTGAAGATAAGAGCAGATTCAAAGGCAGATTAAGGTTAAGCACTAAGATTAGGTTATAGAGAGACTTATTTGTCAAATCAGTTACAAGAGAATTTGTCAGAATCCATGAGAAGGGTACGAAGACCCAACATAAGTGCCCTGTGTGATTAGGATTGCCTTTATAGATGTAAGCAGTGTGTTCCACAGTTTAGGAGCAGAGGCTGTGAAGACATGTTCTCCCATTTTTGTACCACATTTGGGGATGCCTAACTGAGATCCATCTGCTGACCTCAGTGGCTAGGCATGGGTGGCTGGGCTTAACATGTGTGCCAATGCCACCGAGATACCATTTCTTATGATATTCACATTATAGGCATCACCGATAGAAAACAGGAAGTTGTTATCCCTCTGTACAGACAGCTGGTGAGACACCATCTGGAGTACTGAGTGCAGTTCTGGAGACCCAATCTCCACAAGGACATAGACAGGATGGAAGCTGTCCAGAGGAGGGCAACTAGAATGGTGCAGGGTCTGCACTGGAAGACATATGAAGAGAGACTAAAGGAGCTTAATATGTATAGTCTCGAGGAAAGGAGGGAGGGGCATGATAGAAACTTTCAAGTTCCTCAAGGAATCAACAAAGTCAAGAGGTAGCATCTTTCAAAAAGAGGTGTGCAAGAACAAGGGGACACAATTTGAAGATGGGGGGGTGGCTCAGAGGTAATGTAAGGAAGTATTTTTTCACAGAGAGGGTTGTGGATGTATGGAACAGCCTTCCGGAGGAGGTTCTGGAGTCGAAAACAGTGGTTGAATTCAAGCATGCATGGGACAGTCATAAGGCAATTCTAGGGGGTGGGGGTAGACAGAAGTAGGCTGCTGGTTAACTAGGATCTGCAGCTTATCCATTAGGTAGGGAAATGGGCAGACTGGCTGGGCCAAGCGGTCCTTATCTGCTGTCAAATTCTATGTTTCTATGTTTCTATATTATCAATTGTGCAGGCTGCAGTGTATTGATGCATACTAATGTGATTCCTTTGTTTGCCCTCCCTATATAGGCCCTGAAGCAGCCCATTCCCATCAGAACTCAGCCCAGCAGCGGAGACTGAATTCAGGGATTGCCAGAGCCTGTAAGAGGTAAAGTGTCCTGCACTACAGCCTGACTGTTGTGAGGCACTTCCCACCTGCCCACCCCAACCAGTCTTCTCTCTTGCAGGATTTGAACCCTGCACCCTTGCTTCCAAAGTCCACAGTTCCACCACTTAGCTAGCACACCTGCCTATTTTTACTGCAGGATTTCAAAACTCTAAAAACGCACTAACCCTCTGACACAACTAAAGTGTTATCCAAGTGCTTCTGCAGACCTTGAACCCAACTCCCTGCTGCTACAACCACTGGGCAAGCTCTTTCCTGCTACTCTGGTCAAGGCTTGAATCTGATACTCTGTGCACCTCAGGCACGTGCACTGCCACTACACCATAGCAGCAACTAGGCTCAGAGGTGACCTCTCGCTACTATCTCCCATCTATCATCCTAGTACCCCCATTCTTTCCTCACTTCAGCTCCCCCACCCTTTCCAACTATGCATATGCATCCCCTGCTCACCAGCCTATCTCATCTCCTCCTCCTTCCTTTGCCTTCCACCAACCCTAGTGCCCCATTAACCTCAGCCTCACTACTCCCAGTGTTCCTACCTACCCTCCTGTCCTCCCTCCTCCTTTACCACTGCTCCTCCCCTCCCTCCTCCTCCACACATCCCATATGCTCCTCTCCACCTCACCCCTTCCAGACATTACCTTCCTCCCCCCAGCTCCCTTGTGCTTCCTGATCACTCAGGCCATCTCTGCCTGTGCTGCCCTACCACCCCTTGTGCCATCAAACCCCTTCCTCATTCTACACCCGGCGGTAAACTCTCCATCTGCCTCCCTCTGACCAGAGCACTTCTCCTCCTTCTACTCCTAACAGGAACATACATCCCAACCCAGGCCCTGCCCCTCCCACCCACCCACCCAGCCCACTGGTCTTCAAGTAGCCTCCATGAACATATGCAGCCTGCTGAAGAAATTTGATGCCCTACAGTGCTGGACCTTGGCTCATCAACCAGACATCATAGCCCTGGTTGAAACCTGGCTGTCCAAAACGACCCCTGACTCATTTGTCTCCCTCCCAGGCTATACCTTACACCGGGAGGACCGAGTAGGCAAACGAGAGGGAGGCTGTGCAATCTACACCAGGGACATAATACCTGGACACGCACTGCCCACCCCTGCCCTTATAAATGGGGCCCAGGCTCTTAACCTCAAAGTCACCCCAGACCCCTCTAGGAGCCCTCTCTATCTCACCACAGCCTACATTCCCCCAAAGAACCAGCACCCGGCCCTGGTATCTTTAACGGACTACCTGGCCACCCTCCACCATAAGGCAGAACAAATCCTAGTGGGGGAACTTAATGTAAATTAGCTCAGCACCTCCTCATCCGCAATCAGAGACTCATTTGCCGCCCAAGATCTGACGCAACTCGTCACCCAGCCCAAGACTTAACCCTAAGAGTGGTACCAGCACCCTTCTGGATGTTATTATAACTAACCGACCCATAATATCCAAAACATCCAGGTCCTCCCAGACTCCCTAAGTGACCACTCCCTATCCTATTTCATTGGGTAGTCCCAATCCCAAACCCAAAGCCCAGACCACCCTCCATGGCGCCTCCAACCTGGTGGGCTGAAAAACTTAAAGCACTCCTCACCCAGATAAACTGGTCCCCCATTCAGCATGCAACCAACATTGACACTGCCCTCGCCTTCTTCACTCACACCTTCAACATGGCCTGTGATCTCTTTGCACCCTTCACCAAAATCCGGTCCAAAAAACAGAACGTACCCTGGGTTAGCCCAGCCCTCCTACAATTACTTAGAAACCGGGATAACCTCTGGCACCTTGCCACTAAAACAGGTTGTCTGTCTGATAGGCAAGCCTACAATGCAGCCCGGAATAAGTGCTCATGGGCCATCAGGAAATCAAGGCAGACCATTACCAGGCCTTCCTTACCTCCTCCTGGGGCTCAGCCCGGACTTTCTGGGATAATATTAAGCAACTTAATGGTAAAGTTTGCTCCCCTGCCCCATCCCAGCTCACTAGAAATGGCACTACCTCCACCGAGGCCTGCCACCATAGCTAACTGGTTCAACACCACTTTCACTGACCTTAGCTCAGTCCTCCCTAGTAATTTCTTTGACCCTTCCCCCAACCAACCTCCCCCTGTCCTCCAGCACCCCAGCTTCCACCTGCGAAAGATTTCCACCCGGGAAGCCAGACCCATCCTAATCAAAGCTCTCAATGGCAACAATCCCGGCAGTGACTCACTGGACCTCAGCATCCTCAGGCTGGTGCTAGATGAAGTCCTTGCCCCACTCACCAGCCTAATTAACCAGTCACTCTGCCTGGGACAATTTCCCACAGCATGGAAAACAGCCATTATCACACCAATTCACAAAGGGGGCGACAGGTCATCGGCCAACAACTACCGGCCAATCTCCATCCTCCCCCCCATCTCTAAAGCCCTGGAGAAAGTGGTGGCCATTCAAATCACTGATTATCTGGCTAAGCATAAATCCTATGCCCAGAGCAACATGGCTTCCGTGCTGGTCACAGTACCAGCACTGCTCTTATTGAATTCTCCAACTTTCTACACTCCTCCTTGGATACCAGCTCCCTAGCTGGTGCAGTGTTCATCGACCTCTCAAAGGCTTTCGACACCGTCTCCCATCCACTTCTGCTGAATGCACTCTGCCACACTGGTCTCTCAGCTGGCCCCCTAGCATGGTGCGAAAGCTATCTTGACACTCGATCTCAGTGTGTAAAATTAATAGCACCTCTCCGATACCTGTCCCATTCTCTCTGGGGTCCCCAAGGCTCCATCCTAGGCCCCTTCTCTTCTCGCTCTATCTGAACACCCTGCCCAGTGCATGCCCTGGCAAAATTCTACTGTATGCAGACGACACTGTCCTTTTGCCACCCACATAATCCCATCTCCCTACAGGACTCCTACAGCAGTCTTTCAACAGTGCCAAGGCTTGGTTTAAGGAGCGCAGACTCATCATCAATCTTAACAAAACCAAAGCTATGCTCTTTTCCCACCCCAAAACAAAGCTAGCAACCACCACTCTATATCCTTCCAAGTACCAATCAGCCACTGGAACAAGTCTGCTCCTATAAATACCTTGGGTTCACCTTCGACTCAGCCCTCACATTTCACAACCACATCGACGCCCTAACATCCGCCACTAACACACGGCTTGGCATCCTCTTCCGCCATAGAACCTGCCTTCCCCCAAATGCTCTCTGGCTCGCTGTTACATCATCCATTCTGTCCCTTGTAGACTATGGTCTACCAGTATATGGTGCTGCTGACATCACTGCACTCAACAAAATTCATTTAATCCTGAATAAAGCCTGCAGATTGATTACTGGTGACCCCAGGCTCACACACACCTGTCAGCTGTATGTCGAGGCTAACCTGCTTACCCTGGATGAACGGCTCCGATACCAAACCTGTCTCCTCACAAAAAAACCCTACTCGGGCTCTCCCCCCCTGGGGTAACGGCATCCATCCACCAGAGCCCTCCCACTATTGCAACACGGTCTTCCTACAAGACCACTCTAAAGGTCCCCAGATCAAGAACCAGCCGTTGCCAGAGGTCCTTCTGCTATAGAGCCCCAACCTGGTTTAACGCTCTCCCTGTCCCATCACCAATGCCACCACCATCTCCAAGTTCAAAACCACCCTTCGGAACCACATCATCAGCACTCATAACTGCTTCTGTCTCTGAATATAGCCTCCACCTCTGCTTCTCTTGACAATGCCCCAGGCAGCTCTCCACCTAGCCATCCCACCACCACTTCCCTGTACACCGTGCCTATGTTTAACCTGGCCAGTGCCAGCTGTTTAAGTGTTTACCAACTAGATTAGCTCACTTGATACCAACTTGTGTAACACCTGTTATCAATTACATGTACCCTGTAACCTAATTGTATTTGTCTGACCACAGTGTGATGTGGCGCCTCTGTTGAATGCCTATTGTTTTGCAAATCTATGCTATGTAATCAAAAACACAATGTATCTCTTTATGTGACGAAGTACCTTTGGAAACGAGCCTCTGGCTCAAAGGTTGTAAACTGATTCTTAGAAATAAATAAATAAAATAAATATATGGTAGTGTGGTCAACTACTGACAACAAGGTATAGCACAAGACAGTGTGTAACATTAACACTGTGCTTCATGCCACATGAATTGGTGGGGGGTTAAAAATGCAGAAATAAATGAAAAAAAGCTAGCTGACACTTTGGTTTGACTAGAATGGCATTATTACTTGAAAGATAATTTGTTCCAGAAATCAAAAAACAGATGCAGAACAAATGTATTTGCAAAACTATCAAGCCCTGTTTGTAATGATATATAGTTCCCTTTTCTAATATATATACATATACACATAAACACATGTGCTTCATGACACATGAATTGGGGGGGTTAAAAAATGCTGAAATAAATGAAAAAATCTATCAAGGGTGATGGTTTTCTCAAATAACAGTAAAAGCACAGTTACTGACACAAGCAATATCATTAATTTGCAGGGGCCATTGCAAATGCCAGCATGAAATGCAAAAGGAAGAAAGTATACATGAATCACTTCAGTTAGGGAATATTGGGAGAGAACAACTGACACACTGGTTTTACTAGAAAGGTATTAGTACTTAAAAGAAATTTTTTTGCGGAAATCAAAAAAAACGGATGCAAAACAAATGTATTTGCAAAAACAGCAAGCCCTGATTGAAGTGATAAATAGTTCTCTGTTCCAATACACACACACACACACACACACACACACACACACACACACACACACATACACTGTATAGGCAGACATACAGGACACCAGTTGCAGTAAAAAAAAAAGTCAGCAAGTTGGCATTTTGCAAACCAGGAGCATGAAAAGAAAAAGCCAATTTATTCTTTTTCACTTCAATTATGGAATATAGGGAGAGAACAACTGAGATATTGGTTGGACTATAAAGGCATTATTACTTTAAAGGTAATGTTTTGCAGAAATAAAAAAAACTGATGCAGTACAGACAGTCCTTCATGTATTTGCAGAGGCTGTGGCAAATAACAGTATAAAAGAAATTAAATATTAGAATGTTGCATGTAACATCAACATCGTGCTGCATGCCACATGCAATTGGACATTTTTGAATTGCAAAATACAGAAATAAATTTGAAAATAATTAAAAAGGATAATGTTTTCTCCATTATTACTAAAAAGAAAAATTGTGTTTTGGATAACAAATACTGATGGACACCTTTTAGCATGTTGCTATATTTTTTGGTATAGGCTATGCACTGCAAACCTGAAGATCTGAATTTAAATTCCATAGCCCTCACATTCATACTGTGTGACCCTGAGCAAGTCACTTAACATTTGTTTGCTTCATGAGGGGTGTGTGTGTGTGTCTGTGTGTGTGTGTCTGTATAGGGGTTGGGACATGACTTGCAAACACTAAAGTAACAGATGTTAGGTTAAATAATGTAGTAATATATGTCATACACCAACAAGATGAAGAAAGCCTGCAGGTAAAAGGAAAGGGATATGGTTTAACCAGAAAAGGCACAGTAAACTGAAACTTTTTCCCAGATGTGACCTGGGAGCACAAATAAGTTGAGTGACTTGTCCAGGGTCACACAGCATGCAAGTGGGGGCTGTGGAATTCAAACCCAGGTCTCCAGGTTTGGAAATTAGTGTCTTAAACCACTGTGCTATATTGCCTCCTTGGGGCATAATGTAAGAAGCTCCCCATACAGCACAGTTCCCCTCAAAAACAGAAACATAAGGTGTTGCTTCTACAGTATTCATAGTTTTGGCTTAACTTTTTGCTTTTATCTGACCCTTGCATACTCTTTATCCCTGACAAGATCCATCTCCCATGTATAAGCCCTTATCCCTCCTGTTGGCTGTTGGTTTCCAAACTGCTGGTGCCTGCAGGTGGTAAGCTCCACTGTCATAGGTGAACTTCCACATCAACTGGCTGTGCAGATTACTTACCTGATATTCTTTATTTGAAAACTCCCTCCTGGCATCCTTACTGGCTGCAGTGTTGCTCACCTTCCTGCTGGTCACATGGCTGTGTGTTTACATATCAGTGCTGAGACCACCTTCTTTGGAGCTTCTTGGTTGTCTGTAAAAGTGGAGCTCACCACCTGCAGGCACTAGCATGTTGGAAACCAGCAGACATCTTAGAAATAAGACGGGTATATAAGACACTTAGGTACTTGCTGTGTGTTTTAATAATATTGTATGATTTTATTTTTAAATCATTGTACAGGCACCTTGAACAGTGTTGGAAACGCACCTTTTATAAATAAAAAATTGATTGATTGATCTGATTATCATGCCGGTCAAACTAAAACATTAAAGAGCTAGTGTACTGCCTAAAATTAATATTAGATTTTAAAAGCAGGCAACCATTACCTTTTATATCTCAAGTACTTTTTTCTTTTCCATTTATTTTATTAGAAGATTGTTTACCTGGTGTTAGTAGGTGTGATGTGTGGGACAGCCCTTACCCTGCCAGCTGACATATCTACTCTCCTGCCCTACACTACCTAATCAGGATTGTGACCTCATTATAACATCACTGCTACTTAGGAACAGCAAGGAAGTGATTGCCAGGTCATTTACCTGTGATGTTACTGTCAGTGACATCATAATGCTTATGATGTAGTGTGGGGCAAAAGAGTTAGACTTGTCAGCTGCCAGGCTAAGAGTTGTTTCACACATCCAGCACAATATTATCACATGGAAGACTTTCTGATGAACAAAAGGAAAAAGAAAAATACCACAGAAAGAAAAAGTTACAACTGAGTGCTACTTAAAATTATATGATTTTCTTGTCTGCCTGTTTTAGCTCCACTGCCTCTTTAAGTTATGGACTTGCAAATACACAGAAGTTAAAAATGACTATAAAATTGCTGTTAAAGGGTTTAATGGCTGCTTAAATGATTTATCTCTGAAAAGTGCTAATTGCTTACTTTTTGCACATGAATAAGGTTTTGCACAATTGCAGATTTGCAAAATAAATAAAAATTTGTGTGCCCGTACTTGTCCCCTTTTTCACAGGAAGTTTGGGATTTGGTGCAGTTTGTTTCAGTTTAGTTGTGGCCTGGAATGCAGCACCATGGTTGTTCTGAGCACAGAGCAACAACACTTTTCACACACACACACACACACACACACACACACACACACACACACACTCACTCACATGTACACACACTACCAATCAGACAGAAGTTGCTGAAATTTTGGTTACAATGTTTAGGATACATTGTTATAAGTGTCTGTACCACATCAAGGTAGCCAGCCTTACAGAGGTCCAAAGGAACAACCACATGGAGTCTGAGTCATGGCATATCTCCCACCCCACCTCCACTCACTGTGATTACTCACAAGTTCACTTGAGTACTTGCTAGCTGCTGTGAAATCCCCCAGGCTCAAGAATGAAAAAGGCAGCTTTAGTATCTTACTCTGGCTGTTTGTGTTTGTTGCCCTGGCCTGAGGCTTATGTTGCCTGTGGATTGTTCAGCTCTTACTGTACTCAACAAAGTATATCAAGAATGCTTGCAGACACCTATACCTTACTTTAGTTGACTGTCAGAGTCTATACTTCCTGCTTCCTTCTGCTGATGCCTGCCGATGCCTTAGATGCCAGTCTTATACCTGTTCCACGCTTTCGCAGTTCCATTCACACAGTGAGACATGAATGTGCTAGAACACATTAGAGGTGATGCCTTTTATACGTTCCCTTCACTTACTACCCCATTAGGATTGATCTATGTGTATCATGTAAACCCCCTGCTGCTGTCAGTTGTACTCCAAAAAGGAACTGCTTTCACTTGAACAACAGGTTCCCCAAATCCAAATACTCTTTCCGCTCAGCTGTCTGAGTGGCCAGCACTAGCCTGATCCATTGAAATGAACCAGTGCATTATACGGTGACAGCAGCACCTCCCTTCTCCTGTTGGCAACCCTCCTCCCTAGGCACCCTAAATTCCTATTTGCCTTTCTCTCTGTCCCAATCCAATGTGCTGTTGTTTGCAGATTTCCTCAGCTAGCAGCATCCAAACTGGGATGTACTTGATCGTAGGTATGACAGAAGGATTTCATAGCTACAGTGTCTATCCCTTCTACTGGGCAGACTCAGTAAAGAGCCCTTGCTGGGACTCAGACCTGGGACTCTGACTCCTGAAAGCACTAGCACTAACCATTCAGGTAAAGGTAAATTCCACATTAGAAGTGATGCTAGACATTGTGCTCAGTTGTCTTTTACTATCTGTCACTCACAAATAGATGGCACAGCTGTTACTATTCCTTACAATTATAGGGCACTGTTACTGCAGCTCTTCAAATCACATCCATTTCTAATATTGCTGCTTACTTGCCACTTTCCAAGTACACAACAGAAACCACTAGCTCCACCCTTTAATATCTATTCATGTTAATCTAAGCATCTTGGGCACAGAGACAGAGAGAGAGAGAGAGAGAGAGAGAAAGGGATAGAGGGAGAACAAGAAAGGAAGGGAGCATGGGGTAACATTACGTTTATTTATTGATAAATATTGGATAACACCTTTGAGACAAAGACTCTTTTACAAAGGTTCCATGTCATACATAAGAAGAGACAACAGTGTACAGAGTAACAAGTACCATAGTAGTTAAACACAGCGGTTACAGAATGGTTGCAGATGATTACAGAAAATACAAAGAATACAAAAAATAGCAGCTGGGAATAAAGGTTGCAGGTATATGCATAGCATTTCAGGGTGATGGCACTAGCCATGCCCACACGTTATTCATTGACCAAGGCTGGACAGAGATGTCCATTTTCATGGTATAGGCATGCTCAGGGGTGGCAGACCAGAGTTAGGTCCGTAGACATGGGAGATGGGAGGTGGTAGAAAAATGGAGGGTCAGGTTTAGGGGCAATCACATACTGATCCTTGGGTAATAAGGTCCCTTAGTTGGTACTTGAACCAACCAAGTTTGGGTTTAGTGAGAAGGGAGTTTGGGAGTGAGTTGAGCCAGGTTGGGGCCAGATATTGAAACGTTCTTTGGCAGAGGTGGTTTTGCAGCAAGGTACCCTAAAGTGGGTAGTTGCTGACTGCCATGTGAGGTCACTGGACAGTGGGGCCTGAAGTAGTGGAGTGAGGGCTGGAGGGAGTAATCCTGAGGTGATTTTCTTTGTGAAGAGGCAGGCCTGGTACTTTAGCATCCCATCGAAGTTGAACCAGTTTGCTGAGGTGTAGAGGGTGCATGTATGAGTGAGTCTAGGACAGCCTGTAGCAAGTCTGCAGGCCTTATTGAGGGCCAGTCTAATCTTGTGTAGGTGGGTGGTGTCGGCGCACCATAGATGATGATACCATAGTCAATTAGGGATAGAATAGGTGTAGAGATGGCTAGGTGGAGATTCAGGAGGCAGGCAGTGCTTATAGTGGTGAAGGAGACCATCGCATTGGCGGTGTAGTAATCGGATATGGTCATGGAAAGTGAGACTTGTGTCTAGGGTGATGCCAAGGTATTTGAAAGTGTTAACCTGTTCAAGGGGGTCATTTAGTGAGTTCAGAATGTGCAAGGGTTGTCCTAGGTTCTTATTTTGGTGGTGTGCAAACATCATGGATTTTGTTTTTTTTGTAATTTAGTACTAACCTATGCTGAAAGAACCAGGATTCAGCTTCAGAGAAGGATTTCTGGCATGCCAAACGGAGGGCTGTGGGATCTGTGAGAGTTGTAGAGGACTGCATCATCTGCATATAATAGCATTTTCCCAGAGCAGGCATTGGGCAGGGTGTTGAGGTATAGGGAGAAGAGAAGTGGGCCAAGCATAGAACCTTGAGGGACCCCAGACCTGACTTGGTGGGGGGATGACAGGGAGTGGGCAATCCGGACTGTCTGGGTTCTCTCAGACAGATAGTTGGCAAACCAGTCAGTCGTCTCATGGGAGAGGCCTAACTGAGTGAGGGAGTCCAGGAGAAGTGAGTGGTGCAAGGTATCGAAAGCCTTTGAGAGGTCTATAAAGACAGTGCCAGTAGTGTTACCAGTGTCCAGGGATGTATGGAGGGTGTTTGTATATTCCAAGAGGGCAGTGGTGGTGCTATGGTTCTGGTGGAAGCCGTGTTGTTCAGGACACAGAGTACTATATTTGGTAAGGTAGTCTGAGGGCTTTGAGTAGGAGAGGGGCAGCTTTATGCTGGGAAACTACTTTAAAGTAGAATGGGGGGTTGGTGAGGGGGCAGTGTGGTGCAGGGTGGGTGGGGGAGAAAAATTTGGGGGGAAGGACACCAGAGAGGTCAGAGAAGGTGTCATTTAATGTGTCAGTGATAAGGGCTGGATCTGAGGTGATAGATCCATTGGCCCAGATATGGGTAGGTGGGGCAGTGGGAGCTTTGCCACTTAGCGTTTTTAGTGAGCCCCAAAACCTGCTACCTGCACCCCATGTGTTGGTGAGCAAGGTTTTATAGTACTCAGCCTTTGCTTTATGGATATCCCATGTACGTTTAGTGCACACTTCCTGGTAGCGCTGCCTGTCAGGGGTTTTCTGGTATCCTGTGCAATGTGCCACAGATTGTCTCGTTCACGCATCTGGTCCAAAAGGGCTTGGGATAGCCAAGGTGTGTTGGCACCTTTAATTGTTTGTTTGGTTAGGGGTGCAAACGGTTGCAGGCAGTGTTGAACATATAATGAAACAGTTGAGGGCAGAGTCAATGTTCTGAGCATTTCTTATGGGGAACCAGTCAGTAACTAGGAGGTACTGTTTAAGTGACTGTAGTTTGCCAGGTTTGAGGCGGAGTTGTAAGACAGTTTTTTTTGAGGGGTGGGCTTGTTAATACAGTATGACCATTGACATAGCACTGGGGAGTGGTTGCTCAGAGCATCAGGTAGTACCTTGATCTGTGTTGCTTTATGTGGGGAGTTAGTGAGCACTAGATCTAGGAGGGTGGCAGTACCAGTCCTCTGGTTTATTCTTGTGGCAGTAGTCACAAGCTGGGTCAGGTTCTGGGCAGTTGCAGAATCCTTAATGGGCTGAAGTGTCAGCCAGCCAGTTTGTATTGAAGTCTCCGAGGGCAATGATGTCAGCATTGCCAGGGAGAGTCTGGAGATGGTTGAGGACAGAGAGGAAAGCGGTCTTCTGATTTCGGGGAGTGATATATACAGAGGAGAGGAACAGAGGGGCTCTGTTATGGGCAAGGGTGATCTTCAGTGTGAGGGATTGGGCCCCGTGGTCAAGTGATGGGGAGGGGAGGGTGAGACACTGTAGTGATTCCTGGACATACAGTGCACAACCATCACCTTTATCTGAGGTTCTATCTGCTCGGTATAGTGTGAAGCCAGGAAGTGAGACCGCAGAGTTGGAGGTGTGGTTGTTGAGCCAGGTTTCAACTACTGGGATTACATTGAGGTGATTCTGAGCAAACCATCCTTGAAAGAAATCAAATTTCTTGAGGAGGCTACATATATTGAGGGAGGCGATTGTGAGGCTCTTGGATGTAGTAACCCTGGGGTGGGGAGGGTGGGTCCTGGGTTGGGGTGTAGGTCTCCAGAAAGAAGGGGTAGTAGTAGTAGGATGCGTAGTGAGACCATTAGGGAGAGGGAACAGCACTGTGTGGCTTAGGAGCCATTAGGGAGAGGGAACAGCACTGTGTGGAGGTGGGAGTAGATAGGTCCTGTAGGGAGGGAGAGGCCAGGCAGAGTAGTGTCCATTGTGGTACCACGGTAGTACCAGTAGGGTGATTGGAGCATAGGGGATGCATGGTCCAATGGTGGAGTGGGAGGTATGGGTCAGTGGCTGTGGTGGGTAGTGTGGCTAAGGTGAGGAGCTTGGTGCTAGGTACAGGAAGTGTGCATAGGAGGTGGGTTATCATGATGACAAGGGGTTGGGTAGCTGGTAGAAAGGCAGAAGGATGAAGGTCTGCGTGGTATCAAGGTAGCTGTACAACGAGGACTGCGTGTGTGGGGGTTGAAAATAGGGTCTGGTAAGGAGTATGTGCATGTGAGGTGAAGTAACATGGAGTAGGTGGGTTTGGGGGTTAGCAAGATGGGACAATACCAGGTAATTATATATTGGCCAGCAGAGTGGCTGTTGTTTAGTGTTAGATCCTGAGTGGGGGTGGTAGAGCCATAAGGGTGATCATAGAGGCTATAAGGATAGCTATCCAGTGAAGTGGTAGCATATTTATTGCAGAGATGGTTAGGTATTTGGGATTGAGAAAAGTGGCCACTAGTGGGGAGCATGTATAAGCTGCAGATGGAGAAGTGGGTTGATAGGTTAATTTCACACCACGTGACTGCCTACTTCCAAATATAAGTAAAAGCAGACCAAGGGTGGTGGGCGTGGTGGGGAGCCAGAAGCGCAGAGTTCGACGGGGCAACTCCTGGGAGCTGTGCAGCATGGTCGCGATCAGTGGGCAGGGCGAACCCTTAGCTGTGGAGATGCTGTACCTGGGCAATTTTCTTTGCTGTTGGCTGTGAGGGAGGGCTGAATCCAAGCCCTCACGACCTCCTGGATCGTTGGGGGGTTGGCTGTGGAAGAAAGGAGAGTAAGAGAGACTGATTATGTAAGTAAGGGGAGGGGGAAAGATGCAGGGGGAGGTGGTCTATATCGGGATTTGCAGGCAGTAAAGAGTAAACTGAAACCTCCTGAGTCCCACAGAATAAAAGCTGCTTTCACTGCTAAACATACTAGATTCTGTAGCCTTAATTAAGGTAACATGCTGGAAGTTGCACAGACTGAGGCTTACAGTGACAAAAAAACAGAATAAAAGCTGCTTTCACTGCTAAACAGGCTGGATTCTGTAGCCTTAAATAAGGTAACATGCTGGAAGTTGCACAGACTGAGGCTTACAGTGACAAAAAAATGGAATAAGCAGGGGGAAAGATGCAGGGGGGATGATCTATATCGGGATTTGCAGCCAGTAAAGAGTAAACTGAAACCTCCTGAGTCCCACTGTATTATAATCACTTTTTACCTGCACTAAAACTAGAACAAGCTGGGTTCTTTCAGTAATTATTAATTTTATAACATTAGAAGCAGTCTAACATTAATTAAAGTAACCTAAGCTATTTTCACTGCTAAAACAGGCTGGATTCTGCAGCCTTAATTAAGGTAACATTCTGGAAGTTGCACAGACTGAGGCTTACAGTGACAAAAAAATGCAATAAAAAAACTGTCTCCACCTGTACGCCTACATTTAATTGTTTAAGAAAAAAGGCGCCAAGTAGAACATTTTGAAAAATCCTCCTGGGAGCTGCGCAGCGCAGTCGCGATCAGAGAGCAGGGCGAACCCTTAGCTGTGGAGATACTGTATCTGGGCAATTTTATTTGCTGTTGGCTGTGGGGGAGGGCTGAATCCAAGCCCTCACGACCTTCTGGATCATCGGGTGGTTGGCTGGGCAATTTTCTTTGCTGTTGTCTGTGGGGGAGGGCTGAATCCAAGCCCTCACGACCTCCTGGATCGCCTGGGGGGTTGGCTGTGGATTTTGCACTATCCTATTGTGGTACCATTGCTCTGAATTCTACTTGTAAGAGTTTTGCTGGTTTCTAAGTGAATCATAACATTACAGTATTGTAGCTATTTGCCAAATGATTGCAATGAATGTTTTGTTTAAATAGAGGTGTTTAAATTAGCTTGTTAATTTCTATTAACAGTGCAACTTTAAATTTAAACATTAGCTTGCCCTGCCTTTCTGATATGAACAAACATCTCCCTTTTCCATTAAATACAATGGAAATCTACCTCACATGAACAAATATCTCTGTCTAAGGAAGGATAAATGTGGCAGCGTAAAAAAGATACATACAAACTTTAAAACTAGATTAAGGACTCAGCATATTAACAATTAAATTATTTATAATGTGATAAGGACAAAACGAAGGATTAAAGAGGTGTTTTCTGTATTGTACAGTTTGCTGTACCTTCTTTATTCTATCTTTATCCCTCCCAAAAGGAAAAGGCAAGCAAACACTTGTGATCCTACCATCTCAAGGGGACTGCATTTAAAGTAGCTTAATATTAACTTACAAAAGCCAAGCAAGAAAGCCAGGCAAGAAATTAATTAAAGATGCATGACTGTAGATGCAATGGTTGTGAATCCATATAATATAAATTTGGGTAATTACTTGGCAGCTGTGGCCTTTATCTTCTGAACAGAACCATGAATTGCTCTGAAGTCAAATGCAAATGTGTTTGAAGCCACTGGGAAATATAACTAAAGTCACTGGTAAATATCATTGAAGCCACTGGTATATACAGTTGTGCCCAACGTCATGTTGTTTTCTGCCACATGAGAGTATAGCGCTGCATCTCTTCACTCTTGGGAGCATCATGCCCACAACATTAATGTTATTTATTCATTACTGGGCCTGAATGTTTTGATGTAATTGCCTTTCACTTCCAAAGTGTATTATTTTCAACTGTCAGTTATGCGCAGGCACCAGATTCATGGTGATTAACTTGTTGTCCCCTATGTGTATTATTCAGTTTAAGATCTCCCCTCAACAAACACTTCAATCATATATTATCAACCTGGGCATTTAAGGGCTATCAGGGTACACCTTGGGGAACATGTATACATAATTTGTTGTTTATACCTCAAGATGTTGCAGAATGTTTACTGTTTCTATTTAATGTTTGTGAAGCAAATGCAAGTGCTGAGAAAAAAGAAACATTCATGCTGCACTTTGCCAAACAAACAATGCACAGATGCACCCCTTTTAGGAGCACTCAAGGGATACCTTAGGGAATACATATATACAGAATTTCTTGTTTATACTGAAAAAAATTGAAAAGTTATTACTGCTTCTGTATGTTTGTGAGAGAAATGCAGACATTGAGACAAGACAGTCGAGCTGCACTTTACCAAACAAAGAACACACAGATGCGCCCCTCAAAAATACACATTATCATTATTTTGTTAGCTGGAGCATTTAGGAGCTATCAGGGAATACCATGGGGAGCAGGTGTAGTGAAGTTTTGTTTATACTTCAAGAAACTGCAAAGTTATTACTGCTTCTGTCCAATGTTTGTGAAGAAAATGCAGGTGCTGAAAAGAGATGTTTGAGCTGCACTTTACCAAACCAAAAACACTTATATGCACCCCACAAAAAATAAAAGTTACCCTTATAATATCAATATGGGCATTTAGGAGCTATCAAGGGGCACCACTGGAAACATGTATACTAAATTTCTTGTTCATAACTCAAGCCATTGCAATAGTATTACTGCTTCTGTCTGGTGATTGTGAAGCAAATGCAGGTGAGCTGCACTTTACCAAACAAACAAAATACAGATGCACCCCTCAAAAACACTTTATCCTGGGGGCTAGCCTGCCACTTGTGGTGCTGATGACCCAGGGTCAGGAGTGACCTTGGGAGTCAGAGGGTCAGCTGCAGGGAGGAGAATCAAGTATCCCTAGGTCAGGACAGCTCTCCTCCTCCGGGGGGGGGAGGATGGATGAGCTCAGTGCTGTACTGGCCACTGGTGGAAGCCAGGGGAAAGACAGCACTAGCTCAAGAAGGTGGGGAATGTGGCAGACATCAGCATGCATGCCTTGACATCAGCACATGCCATGTCCCCAAGAAGAAAAAACAGAAATATGGTCCCAGTCAAGCCCTGCACCTGACAACTCAGGTGCCCCCAGACTCCAGAATTGAAGTTCTGGTGGCTAGAGGGACTCCCTGCCAACCCTCCCATTGAACGGCACAGTGGGGGACTCAGGGAGAGAGGCAAGAGCTGGGAAAAGTCAGAAGGGGTGACGGGGCAGTTTTACTATAGCACTGCAACAGCACTGATGCCGACATCCCTCACAGTGACAGACACAATGCTGAGTTTTGGCATTGTACTGTCAGGGATGTCAGCATGCTTTCATCAGGGATACAGGGAAGCACAAATAGAAATAAACAAAAAAGGGGAAACTAGAAACAACCCATCAGTGGTAAGGGTACAAATGTATCATCCAGCAACACAGGGACAGTAGAGGTTGAGAATGCTGGTACTGGTGCAGTGCAGTGGCTGTGGGGTGACAGGAGAGATCTTCTGGAGATTGCAACCCTGTCCCATCTGCACACAACTCTCTGGGTTCAGGCAGGAGGTTGCTAGACTCCAAGCTGAGTTGGTTAGGATTTAGGGGACCTCTTCCCCAACCCAGAGGCCACCAAGTATGCCCCTGTTATCCTCCAAACCACCCCCCGGTCTCTAATTATACAACTCTGAGTCACAGTTGTCTCGGGGAAGGTGTGCAACACCAGGAAATGCACTGCTGGTGTCTGCAGGGACCAACACAGTGACCAGACAATTTTGGGTGAAATCTGTCACTGTGCTGGTCTTCAAGGTCACAGTGTTGACGTACGGTCAGCATACCTGATGTGGCTGGGAGGACTGGTAAGAACGTTGTCCGACTGGGATGGGGGAGAAAAGAGTAAGTAAAAAAAAAAGTTCCCCTATTTTGCCATCTTGCAGTCTTGAAGAATTTGAGTTTAAAGCAGAATGGCAACAGGTAGCCTTGCAATGCTCTGAAGTATTCATTAAATCAGATATCAAAAAATATGAGAGTCTTACGAATGAAATTAAAATTGCCAAGGAAGAAGTACTCAAATTAAAAAATCACCCACTTTTTAAAGAACAAGACTCTTTAATGAAACAGAGACTAAGTATGAATCTGATATTATTGAGAAAAAACAAAAGAAACTAACAAGGGAGCAGGAAGATTTTGAAAATGGACATATTTCAGTTTGGAAAAAACTGAGAGGGAGAAGCAGTAGTGGACAAAGAGTTAGTCTGAACTCGAGAAACTGGGGCCCAAATCAAGAAACGAGTGGCAGTAAATCTTTTTTAGAACAAAGGATTGCTACAGGAACTGCAACACAAGAAAAAGGCAGAGGTTCAAGAAGACAAGGAGAGGGGGCAGGGCAGAGGAGAAACAACAGAAACAGTTGCCCCTTCCAACAAAAGGAATCTGAGGAACAAGCAGAAGCAGCAGAACAAGAATTGCAAGTATTAAACCTCTCCCAGAAACATCTTACAGATTTAAAGATTGCAGTACTTGAAAGAGGACTTACTTTTGTGCCCACCCCACAGGTGAATAAGTTTCAAGTTAACGTTGAACTGTTCAAGTTTTTTAGGAAAATATGATTTTGATATCTTTATAACAATAAAAATCCAGCAACAAACAACAACATGGTGGTTACTGAAGAATCAGTAATATTAGATGAGAACTTGGACTTTGTTCTGGGTGAAATGAATGATCTTTAAAAAAGAGAATTTATAGTTGACACTTTACCTGCTAATACTTCTGAGCTTGGCTGTGTTTTGGATACTATGGATCTAGCAGAGCTGCAGGAACTTTTGCAAAATACCATTTGAAGGGACGCAGGACATACCTTGTGTAACTACAAGTATAAATGGGGACATTAAAGCAGCAGTGCAACAATCTGGTGAAAATTTTGACCTATACTTTTTCATGCCATTTTAGATTGCCACTTACCTCCTGACTTGTATGATACCCTTCTTTTCATAATTTGTGTCTGCTTTAGTACTTTTTCTCATGTCTGAAATAATAAAAGGAGCACTCCTTTTAATATGGCTCGGACCAGGTTTTCATCAGTATTTGCAGCTGTTTTTGAACAAATATTGTTCTGTAAGTCAGCGAACACTGCCTGCTGCCTAATTGTTAATTTTAGTCATAACAGAAGTGATATATAAACAACGGATGACAAAACCAGCTAAAAATACTGATGAAGACCTGGTCCTCACCATATTAAAAGGAGAGCTCCTTTTATTATTTCAGACATGAAAAAAAGTACTACAGCAGACTCAAATAGTGGAAAGAATGGTATCATACAAGTCAGGAGGTAAGTGGCAATGTAAAATAGCATAAAAAAGTATAGGTCAAAATTTTCACCAGATTGTTGCAGTGCTGCTTTAATAATGAAAGAAAGGAAAAATTTGACCAGATTCTGAGTTTATGTCAGCTACCACAAATTCTACAATTCTAGCATTTGAAACAAGCATTTGTCAATGCCGAATGTTTGCTTGCTGGCATTGGCAGTGGTAATGTAGAAGTTACAGAGCTGCGTAATAGGAATGACAGTGAAGTACTGAACTGAAGCCAACCCCACCACCACCCTGCAGAGAGTGACAGGCATTGGGGTGTGCATTTGGGTCGTCAGGCATAACGGCCTCGCCATTTCACCACACCACCCTGCAGACACTGACAAGTGTCGCGGTGTTCCTTGGGGTCTTTGGCCCTTATCGCACTCCATTTCATTAGGAAATGCGGTGAGATGGATGCGATATAGGAGAATGGGGTGAACTTTGGGGCTGAAGGTCAAGGCATACCTCAATGCCTCTCACTGGCTGCAGGGTGTGGAATGGTATGAGCATTACAGGCAAGAATCCCAAGTCACACCCTGATGCCTGTCATTCTCTACAGGGTTGGGCGTTATGGTTGGAAACCCTAATACCTCAGGCATTCGTTGGTATTTTCCTCCAAATTTTCAACATGTTTTTGTGACCCCACCTCATGAACAGGGGAATATCAGTTTGTTAGCAGCTGCTTATGCTGCGACTACTGCATTTAGCACCACAGGTGCAAAAACATTCAACAGGATGTAAAATGACAGCTGTACTGTTCATGGGGAGGTGTAAAATGGCAATGTTGCAAATCTGCAGTAAAATATTTAAAAAAATGGTGAAGTCATGAGCGTACATAGAAACTGTGCAACGTACACCCGTAATATAATTAGGTTGGGGATATTTTACAGCAGATTGTCAACTCAGGCATTTAGGTGCCTCCGATCATGAACAGTGTCACTGTGATTTTATCTGTGCCGAACAATGATTTCCCACAGCGACCATACATCTCAGCGCTGAAAGTGTGAAAACACACTTCAGCCATGTTGTGAAAAATGACAGCAGTACTGTTCATAAGGAAGTGTGAAAAAATGCCACTGGTGAAAATCTGGACTGAAAATATTACAAAGTCATGAACTTACTAGGGTGCGTGGAAACTGCACATTGCTCACTCGTAACACAGTCATTTTATGGACTTTTGTCACCAAATTTTCAACATAGCCATTTTAAGACCTCTGCTCATGAACAGTGTAACTGTGATTTTCTTAATCTGTCCTAAACATTGCTTTCGCACACCAACAGCACCATTGTGCGCTACATGTGAAAACACATTTTGGGCTACATATGAAAAATGGCAGCTGTACTGTTCATAAGGAAGTGTAATAAAATGGCAATGTTGAAAATCTGGAGTGAAAATATTAAATTTGCAAACTTACGAGCATGCATAGGAACAGCGCAACGCACGCTCGTAAAACAGTCATTTTTAGGAATTTTTTCACCAAATTTTCAACATAGGCATTTTAAGACCTCTGCTCATGAACAGTGTCACTGTGATTTTCTTAATGTGTCCCATACATTGATTTTGCACATACTGAGCCATTGTGCACTACATGGGTGGAAACACATTTTGGGCAAGATATGAAAATAACAGCTATACTGCTCATAAGGTGGTGTGTAAAATGGCAATGTTGAAAATCTGGGTGAAAATATTGAAAATTCGCGAATTTACGAGTGTGCGTAGGAACTGCGTAATGCACCCTCGTAAAACAGTCATTTTTAGGATTTTTTTCACCAAATTTTCAACATAGCCATTTTAAGACCTTTGCTCATAAACAGTGTCACTGTGACTTTCTTAATTTGTCACGTACATTGATTTCGCACACTGACTGTGCCATTGTGTGCTACATGGACGGAAACATGTTTTGTGTGAGATGTGAAAAATGACAGCTATACTACTCATAAGAAGGTGTGGTAAAATGGTAATGTTGAAAATCTGGAGTGAAAATATTGAAAATTCGCGAACTTACGAGCGTGCATAGGGCTGTGCAACTCACGCGGCACCGTAAACAATCATTTTAGGAATTTTTTCACCAAATTTTAAACATAGCCATTTTAACACCTGAGCTCATGAACAGTGTTACTGTGATTTCTTAATTTGTCCCGTACATTGATCTCGCACCGACTGCGCCATTGTGTGCTACATGAGCAGAAACACGTTTTGGGTGACATGTGAAAAATGACAGCTGTACTGCTCATAAGAAGGTGTGATAAAATGGCAATGTTGGAAATCTGGAGTAAAAATATTGAAATTCGGCGACCTTACGGTGTGCGTGGGAACTCGCGCGTATCAGTAAAACAGTCATTTAAGATTTTTCACAAATTTTCAACATAGCCATTTTAAGACCTCTGCTCATGAACAGTGTCACTGTGATTTTCTTAATTTGTCCCATACATTGATTTCAAGACACCGACTGCTTATTCTGCGCCACATAAGCGGAAACACATTTTGGGTGAGATGTGAAAATGACAGCTGTACTACTCATAAGAAGGTGTGGTAAAATGGCAATGTTGAAAATCTGGAGTGAAAATATTGAAATTTCTGGAACTTACGAGCCTCGTAGGAACTGCATAGCACCCTCATAAAACAGTCATTTTGGAATTTTGGCACCAAATTTTCAACATGGGGTTTTTGGGACCCCTTCTCATGAATGATGTCACTGTCATGGTGGTATTTGGGCCCAAAGGGTGATTTCATAGTCACTGCCCAGTCACTGAAATCACCCTTCGGGCCCGAATAACGCCATGACAGTGACATAATTCATGAGAAGGGGTCCCAAAAACCCCATGTTGCAAATTTGGTGCAAAAATTCCCAAAAATTCCTGGAGATATGCAATAAAGTTGAAACCCCTATGTGTAACCTGTTATACAGCTTACCAGCATTTACTCAGTTCACGGGTGACTTTGAAGAGTGCAGGCGTGTTCCCGTCCACGAAGATCGTCGTGCCAGAGTCCGGAGGAAGTATGGGGTGAGGGGTGGGGGAGGCTAGGTGCGCAGTGGGTGGGTGCGGGTCGGGGAGGGGGGTTGGGAGACGCCAGCAGACAGTTTTATTTTATAGGTTAAAAAAAAGATGTCAGGATCGCTGCCACGCTGGGTGGCTCCCTCAGCATGGCACAAGGACTTGGGGGGTGTTCAATGATGGGTATTTGGCACCCTCCGCCAAAGGACTATAGTGCTTGCCACGCTGGGTGGCCCCAGCGTGGCACAAGGATCTGGGGGTGTTCAGCCGACGGAGATTGGGCACCCCACCGGCCAGGACTGCAGTGCTTGCCACGCTGAGGTGGGCTCCCAGCGTGGCACCTACAACTGGGGGTGGGGATGCAGTTCAGCAACTGGGGCAGCTCAACCAGCGAGTTGGGCACCGTCGGCTATACAATGCAGGCGCGCACGTCTGTCTGTCGCGCGTGGGCGGGGAGCTCTTGGCGTGAGCAGCCGATATCTTATTGGTGCTCACTCAAGCGCAGTTCCCCTTTCAACTGTATGCCACTACATTTTGGAGCGTGTCATAGACAGCTCCAAAATGCATTGGCTTACAGGGGCCGCGCCTGCCAGCACACTGCCTGAATTGGAGGAGGAGGTGACACACCTCTGAAATCTCTGATGAAGGCACTATGTTTCTTGCACATGCATGCAAGCAAACATAAAAATGGTAGAGAGACAGGTGAATGAACTGTTGGAAGGGGTCACTGATCCTAAACAGAAAAACATGCCTTATAATGAATTTATGGCACTGAAAAATCTTTTGGGGTATAATGATTAGATTATAAAATCAGCAGACAAAAGGGGGAATGTTGTGATTATGGACAGAGAACATTACATATATATTGTTGAGTTTGTAACAGGATGTAAATAACTATAAACAACTTCAAGGGAACCCCATGGATAAATTTAAAGTGGAATTTCATAAATTACTCCGAGAAGCAGAGGGGGTGGGACACATTAGTGAGCAAGAATATAAATATCTGTGGGACAAATACCCCATAACCCCCAGTATATACATCCTACCCAAAGTACATAAAGATATGACTAACCCCCTACATCGCCCTATTATTTCAAGCCTTCAGTCATTAACTGAAAGATTGGGTTGATTTGTTGATTTCTTTCTTCAGATAAGTGTAGTAAAACTTCACTCTCATGTACAGGACACCATTGATGTCCTTAACAAAATTGAAGCCTTCAAATGAGAAGATGGGATGATATGGCTATGTGTGGATGTGGAGACCCTATATACATGTATCAGGCACACAGATTGGATTCAGGCATTTAGATACTGTTTGGAGAATAGCAAAGACAGGGAAAATATACCTGCTGAATTTATTCTAGACTCTGAATGTTATCCTTAAGTATAATTATTTCAAGTTTAACGGTACTTACTATCTCCAGTCTTGTGGCACTGCCATGGGGGCATCCATGGCTCCCTCCTATGCCAATGTGTTCCCAGGCAGATGGGAAGAGACTTGTATTTTCAACCTTTTGGTTAACCCATATCTGCCCAGGATCAGATTTTGGCAACACTTTACAGATGACATACTGTGTGTCTGGCAGGGCACTTCATCTGAAATAGAGGAGTTCATCAATTGGATGCATCACAGTGACAAACATTTGCATTTTACCTCAGACCCCATAAAGAAATCCATGAAAGAATTGAAACAACCAATCAGCACATTTCCAGGACATACTGGAAAACCTGATATCAACAAGGCCAGCACTAAGAACCTTCTACACATTACCAAAAATTCACAAATCTGGAAACCCCGGCAGACCAAGTCTATCAGGAATTGCCACATTAACTAAGGGGAATTTTGGACTCATAGAAGGTATGCTGAAACCACTGGTGCAAAACACAAACAGCTTCATACAGGATACTACAAACTTTCTAAACACACAGCATAGTATTGACCAGTTACCACCTGACACTGTTTTGGTCACAATGGATGTTGAATCCTTATACAGCAACATCCCTCACAGAAATGGCATAATGGCATGCTATGAATACCTGCAAAAAGTCACCACAGAGAGCAACTATCCACCAGATGTGATAGCCAAACGTATGGAATACATCCATGCACACAATTATTTCAACTTCAACATGGATATTTACCTACAAAATATGGGAATGGCTATGGGCACCAGGAAGGCACCACAATACACCAATCTGTTCATGGCAGATCTACAAGAAAAAATCCTCAGCATGCAACATCATAAGCCATTAAAATACTTTCAGTATATTGATATCTTTATCATATGGACAGCAGGAGAAGAAAACTTAAAACATTTTTTGGCAGCTTCAATAACTTCCATCATTCCATTAAATTCCAAATAAATCACTCTACGTGTGTGCATTTCCTGGATACCACAGTCACACAAAAAAATGCAACACTGCAAACATCTGTGTATAGAAAGCTTACAGACAGATGCAGCTACCTTCACAGCTCTAGCTACCATCCCACTCATTCCAAAACATCCATTATACACAGCCAGGCCATCCGGTACCACCGCATTTGTTCAAAGCAAGACGACAGGGACAGACACCGTATTACACTAAAAGAATCTTTCAGACAGAAGGGATATAAAACCAGCACCATTGACAGGAATAGCCGTTCTGCACTCTGTAGGCCTAGGGATGAATTACTATGGTACAAGCCACAGAGAACATCTGATCACACACCTCTGGTAGCAACCTACAACCCAGAACTGGGAAAACTATGGAAAATAATTAAAGACCTACAGCTACTACTGTCTGAAGATGAGACTCTAAAAATATGTTTCCCACTCCACCAGTGTTTGCCTTCCACCAACCACCAAACCTGAAGCAGGAACATGTGCAAAGCAAACTTCCCACTGAGCTCCAACTAGGTGACAAAGGTACAAAACCACGCAAAGCACTTGCTGCAAACTATGTACACATATTTCTCCTGAAACATGTGTCATTCATAATGAAAAAACATTTACAATCCAAAACTTGTATACCTGTTCTTCTAGCAATGTACTGTAGTATATATGATACAATATAGAAAATATGAGGAAGGCTGCTATGTTGGTGAAACTGGATATGAACTCAAAACAAGAATGAATCACCACAGATACAGTTACCCATAAAAATGAAAATACACCAGTAGGGGAACATTTTTCAGGACCAGATTACTCCACCAGTGATTTTACTGTCAGAGTATTAAAAGGTAACTTCAAAAACAGTCAGGAATGGCAAACATTTGAATTCAAAATGACACAATATTTTGACACTAAAGAAAAAGGACTTACTAAAAACATATATTTTTTTAATACTCTACCAGTGATTATGCTTAAAATAGTGCTTTAAAGTTTCTTTTTAAACCCTCACATCAGCACCCTCTGGCGCTTTTAACAACTACCTTCTAAAGACAATGGTATGTGTTTTTTTTCTTGCTTGACTTTTTTCAAATGTTAATTGATGGTCCAGAGTCAGAGTAAAATTAAGCAGCCCTTTGATCTTACAAGTTGATCACTCCAACAGAGACACTCCAATGACAATTAGAGTATTCCTGTTTGTAAAGAGTGTAAATTGACTGTAGTGCTTTGATGTGTAAACTGCTAGTCTATGTTTTGAATCCAGATCACCCAACCCATCATATTTGTAACTGAGTACAGTAATTGGGCTGGTTAAATTGGTAGCCTTATTTACAGAAACTGGCCTATACTCATGGGAGACAGAAATGTGGAAGCAGCAGTGGGTAGCAAGCCCCTGGTAACCTTTGGTAGAGCACCAAAAATCAAAGACAAATTGGTTCACAGCAGGCTGTGTCCTGACTCATGTAAACAAAATACAATGTGGCTCCAGAATAGACCATTGGGATGCTTTAACTGTTTAAACTGCAATATATGTAGTTATTGCAACACTGGCAATAGATTTCAACATTCTGTAGATCCCACTAAGCAATTTGATGTGAATCAATTTATCATCCGTCATACAACCTTTGTGGTGTACATTTTGTGGTGCAATTGCAACAAAGCATACATAGGGAGAACAACTAGGCTACTGAAGGCCCATATACAGGGGCATGTTTGAAATATCATAAACAGTAAAACGGACACTTCTGTAGGCCTTCATTTTGCACTACACCACAATTCATCACCGAACTTTCTCAAATATACAGGGATTGAATGGGTTCCACCCATGAAATATGGTGATGACAGAATGAGCCAATTGTTAATGAAAGAAAGTGAATGGATTTTCAGTTTGAAAAGTTTGAAACCTGATGGTCTTAATGATCAACGGGACCTGAAACCATTCCTAAAGAAAAGAAAGAGAAACTAAATGATACCTTTGGGCTCCTTGTAGTGTTTGATTTAAGAATATTTTGAATAGAGTGCATGTTTATTAGACCCTCCTGGTCCTTTGTATATTTAGGGGCACCATGACCTTTTGCAATTTCTGGTGACCTCCATGTGTCTGTCTATCTATCTATCTATCTATCTATCTATCTATCTATCTATCTATCTTTGTATGCATTTTTTGCATTAGCATTGGATATTCATACTGGTTCTTTATTATTATTATTATTTGGACATACAAAGGCTAACTGGACACTATTCTGAAGATCTCATGTTATATATATATATATATATATATATATATATATATATATATTATATATATGAGTAGTGCTACCATAGTTAGGTTGAGGAGCCATTTACATGTTAAACCTAAAATTTTGCACCTTAATAACTTTGCAACCATTTAACAGATTTACCTGAAATTTCGAATACGTGATCAAGAACTATACATCTTGGGATCTGCCAACTTTTGTACTGTTCAGTTATATAGTTGCGGAGTTATTAAGTGCGATCTGCGCCCGCGTTTACACTTTTTTAAAATTCTTTGCTCGTCCCTACAGGTCACAGGGTTTGTGCGACCAGTCCGAAAACTTCAGGGAACATGCTGCCAGGGTCCCCAATATGTCTTTTGAAGATTTTGTGAAAAAATATTAAACAGTTCAAAAGTTTTTCCAAAAACAATTTCCCATTATAAGTCAATGTGAAAAGTTAACAAAAAGTTTGACAGTGTCGCTGATGCAAATGCACTTTTTAGTGTCGCAAATGGCCCTCGTAGTGTCGCAAATCTGCCATTTTGTTTTCAGTTGGTGATCAGAAAAATGCTTGCCATTTAAATTTGGGACCATCTAGCAACACAATTCTTTTTGTGTTTGCCCAATCAGACCCTGAGGATGCTAGGCATGTCTTTATTTTGAGCTTAAACACCCTAGAAATATGTTTTTCCAATTTATGGAAAAAGTAGTGTTGCAAAGTAGTGTCGCACTCATGAAAGTGTCGCAAATTTTTGAGAAAGCTTTCACAAATCAAGACACTACTTTGTGACACTATGCCAAAATAACAGGAATTCTTTGCCACCCTGCTGCCAATGAATGGTTTGGTCTTTTGGGCTGAAATTTGGAGGGAAGGCAGCCAACATCCCACAGATGTGCCTTTTGGTAGTTTGGTGACAAAATATTGCATGGATGCAAAGTTACAGTACTCCAAATTTGACACTTTTACCCATAAACTAACATTGTGGCATCCGCTGCATGACAGGAATTCTTTGCCACCCTGCTACAAAATAACGGTATGGTCTTTTACTCTGAAATTTGGAGGGAAAAAAGCCAACATCCCACAGATGTGCCTTTTAGTGGTTTGGTAAAAAAATATTACAGGGAGGAAAAGTTATGGCACTCCAAACTTCTCTTTTTTCCCATAGGATAACATTAGGGCGTTCGCCGCCCCTTTCAGGGCCCGTATCTCGGAAACGGTGCGAGATACGGACTTTTCATCAGAAAAGTACTTAACCCCCTAATGGGGGCTAAGTACAAAACTAGCCAGGAAAGTCATAAATCATATGACTTTTACATTTTTTTCTACATCGTACGGTTTCTGAGATATAAGCAATTTAGTATTCCAACTCCTCATTTTCTGCTCCAAGGCCCATTATTATGCATGCATTCTTTGTACTTACTGTCTTTCTCTATGCAGCTTTTGGGGAAAACCAGCCTGTGCACTTACATTACTGTTACCCTTACCACTTCCACTTGCGGTTCCGTACCCGTTTCACTTACACCGTTCCCGTCTATGCCACCATGTGCATTACCATTTGCATTTTCATTTGTGCTTGCGTTTGTGCTATTTTTACCATTTGTGTCTACAGTACTGTTTCTCTTTCTGTTTCGCTTTGCATCACCATGCGCATTACCATTTGCCTTTGAGGGCACTGTGTTACTATGTGTCAAGACATCACGTGGTGGGAGCACCCGCCGCCGCATTACATTCACTATTTCTCATTATCATTCTCAAAAAGAAGGGAAATTGTGTCTACAGTACTGTTTCTCTTTCTATTTCACTTTGCATCACCAGTCCTAACTCTCACCCCATTCTTCTATTCCTCAGCTTCTTTCCATATGTGATGGGTGAGAGTTAGGGCCGACGACCCCAATGCGCACCCCGATTCCGGTTGGGGGGTGGGCTGGAGGGGTGCAAGGGAGGTTTCAACCCTAACACTGAATTTCCTCACTTTTGTTGACGTGGAACAACCCTAACTGATGCATTAAACTGAGTTTTTTGCCTCTAATATATATTTATATTTATTTTTCTAAGGTGAAGAAATTATGACTTTGTGAAATTTCTTTTGATCTCCCTTGAACCAGATAGGCTTCGTTAAGATTATTTATTATTTGGTATATTTTAAATGAAAGAATTGCATTTTTTTCTGATTTGACCTTTTGCATTTTCATTGACCTCCTGGTAATTTTTCTGTTCTTTTTGCTTTTTTTCCAGGAAAAACTTCACCTTTTTCCTCCTGTCTCCATTGCTTCTCTCCTGTTTTGCAAGTTTCTTGATCTGGTGGATCTCCAATAATTAAATGATGAGTGTGAATAATAAAAAAAAAGAATGGGGTGATCACTAAGTACTGCCCACTTTAAATCTTGCTCTATTTCTCTGGTCCCCTATCACCAGGATCCTTGTAACTTGAAAATTCTGAATAAATTTAATAAGAGATCATTATGTGACAGAGAACATTTCAGTTTGGTGACAAATGTTTTGTACCTTACAATATTAACCACTGTTTTTGTAAAAACTGTTATTATGTGCCTTTAGTTCCTTTGGTTACTTGGTTACTTGGTTTATAGGACAAAAGAAGGCTGTTTGCCCATCGAGATTGTCCTCCATATTGTGGATCATTTACGCATATCCCATTCATTCATCCATTTATCTAATTTATTCTTAAAAGTTGTAATGTTTATTGAGTCAACAATATCCTGGGGTAATTTATTCCATAACCTGGGCGATCTAATGGAAAAGAAATTTAATCTCTTGTTATTATTTACTTTTTAACTTCCAGTTATATATTGTGGAGTCTTCGCACAATTTTTCTTAATGAGTAAACAATACCACATTGTTCCATTTGAGCTGGTGATTTAAGTATTTTAAACAGTTGCAGAAAATCACCTCTAGTTCGCCTATGCTCAAGAGAATGTAATCGTGTTTTTTTAATCTAGTGTCATATTCTAAGTGAGTAAGATGGGGTACTAGCTTAGTGACTCTGTGTTGAACTTGTTCAATTTTATTTATATCTGACTTCAAGTAAAGGCTCCAAAATGGAGATCCGTAATCCAGATAGGGCTCTAAATGTGATCTGTACAAAGTTAAAAGGCATTCTTCCGATTTAGAAATTAATATTTTATTCAGTCTACATAGCAATGCATTAGTTTGATTTGCAATTCTAGAATAATATGAGGAAGATGATAGTTTGTCATTAACCAAGATACCCAGATCTTTTTCTGTACAAGATGTCCTAATAATGCTGTTATTTAGATAATATTTTTGTTTGGGATTATCGTTTCCAAAATGGAGTACTGCACATTTAGATATATTAAAGTGCATTTTATTAATAAAAGCCCAGTGTTCAATTAAAGCAAGAGCCAATGCTAAGTTATGGCAATGTACAGGGGTATTGACCTTTCCTCCAAGTTTGGTGTTATCTGCAAATTTAACCATTATGTTATTTGATGAGATATGCGTATCGCTAATAAACAAATTAAATAGCACTGGGCCCAGAACGGTTCCCCAGGGCACACCACTTGCCACCACACCCACTTCTGATAGTACACCATTCACCCTAACTCTCTGTGTTCTGCCACTCAGCCAGTTATTTATCCAGGATATAATAGGTGCTGAAAAACCTAAACGGTTAAGTTTATTAACCAAAATACTGTGTGATACTTTGTCAAAAGCCTTGCTATAATCTAAAAGAATGACGTCCGTTGGAATTTTGCAGTCAAGGCTTGAACTAATATAGTTGTAAAAAGTGGTCAGATTTGTAGTACATGAAAATCCTGTTTTGAAACCATGTTGATAGTCGTCATTAATATTTAATGTAGACATTTCATTTTCAAGTTTATGTTTAATTATTTTCTCCATAAGTTTACATGTTATTGACATAAGGCTAATAGGCCGGTAGTTTTCAATTTTAGAATTGGAGCCCTGTTTAAAAATGGGTGTAACAATGGCTGTACACCAATCAGCTGGAACTGAGGATTCGTAGAGTGATTTTTTAAAGATAATAATCAAAGGGATAATTATCATATCCTTTGTCTCTATAAGGAATCTAGGGCTAATGTTATCAGGGCCAGAACTAGTATGTTGTTTTAGAGTATCAAAAACCCGCTGAATGTCCTGGAGAAGAGTTTCATATGGTTCTAAATTAGACCCTTCTGGAATAGGTGAGATATTAGTTAATTCTGGAGTAAGGACAGATGAAAAATATTTATTTAGTTCTGAAGCTGTTTCTGTATCAGATGTTATAGTGATGTTATTACAGACTAAAGGGCCTATCATATTGTTATTACTTTCTTACCATTTAAATAAGTATACAGTGCCTTATGACAGTCTTTAGTATGAACAATTTTAAATTCAAAATTACGTTTTGCCAAAATGATAGCTGTCTTTAATTGTCTAACCACCTCTCTGTATTTAAGTAAAATGATGTCTTTCTGGTCAGATGGACATTTTTTTTAAGGCTAAGAATAATTTGTTTTTGTGTTTGATTAATATTTTAATATTAACATTAAACCAAGGGGGCATTTTCCCTTTGTTATTGTACTTAAATTTATCTGGGACATATTTTTTTTCAAGTTCAAGTATCTTTGTTTTTAGAAAGTCCCAGGCCTCCTCAGTATTCATTGGATACATTATTTGTTTCCAATTAAGGGACTTTATCTGATGATTAATGTTTTCAAAATTAGCCCTATTATATTGTTTTATTTTCAGTTTATTAATTTTTGGCAATAGGGGCAATTGGATGGTGGTAATTGATTACAGGTGTTTGTATTGTACTATTTAAATAGTCATGTTCCCCCTATAGCCACACACCCCTGATGAAGGCTTGTCCTGAAATGCTGGGGTCTGGGTTTGTGAGCCCTAGTCTAATAAATTACATTTTGCTGAATTGCTTCTTGAAACTGCATTTGCTTTGAGTACTATGTGTGTGGATATGGCCCCTGTTTTATCAGCCTGGACATTTAAGGGGTATCAGTTATTGTAGAATGTATATAATGAATTTCATATCTATACCTCAAGAAATTGTAATGTTATTATTGGTTCTATCTGATGTTTGTGAAGGAAATGCAGGCACTGAGAAGAAAAATTCGAACTGTGTTTTACCAAGGAAGCAACACACAAATGCATCCCTCTAAAATCACTCAGTATAATGAATACACAAACAAGAGAAGTACAGTTCAATATCTGTTTTATCAGACTTCTTTTGGTTTGCACTGTACGTACAGGGTACAATACTTTACTTTTTTTCTTTGCACAGTACTTTACTTGCATACTTTCCTTTTTTTGATTTTGCTTTGTACTTTAGGTACTTTACTTATTTTATTTGGTGTAGTACTGTACTGTAAATATGGTACTTTTTTACTTTGAACTGTGCAGTGCTTTACTTCAATCACTACTTTTTTATTTTTTTTTACATTAGCCAGCTGAAGACCATGCTCCATTAGACAGCAGGAGGCCCAATCATAGTGCTGTTCCACAGCCTCAGTGGTCTACAGTGGTGGATAAGCTGGTCCTGCTCCTCCTGGCTCCCCACCATGCTTTTTGTGGGGTCCTTGGTTCCCGGGTCATTCAAGGCCATGCCGGTGGAGACCCACCACAGGGTATCTGCCTTCTTCCCCTCTGACAGCTGCAGGGCCATGGTTCTGATCCCCTCCTGCAAGACAAAAAAACAAACAAACAGTGCAGTAGTGTGCATACTGTAGTGCATCTATAGTAGGCCCAAGACTTTTTTGTGAAGTATCAGACACAGGAAAATAATTCCAACATTCATAAGCTAAAGTTCTTAAGTTATAATATAACTTATACTAAGGTTCATACTAAGGTTTGCAAGGAGCAAGAAGGCAATGCCTGTATGAGCCCCGTCCTTTCATCTGGAAAATACTTGATGGTGATTCCAGAATGGATATGCCTATCCATTTTTTTCTTAAATTCTGCCTTAGTTTTACTTGTGATTATTTCCCCTGGCAAGGAATTTCAGGGGTTCACCACAGAAGATGTATAAAAGTATTTTCTCTAATTATGTTTGAATATGATCCCTCTAGTCTGCAATGGGCGACCTTTAGTATCCTGTCTACCTGCTTAAAGATGATTCCTAATTCAAATAGGAGAAGGGGCTCTTGCATAACTTCATACATGAATAATAGATCTGTTTGCATATGTCTGATCTCGAAAGACATTAAGTCAAGTTGTAGTAGCCTATTCTGGTTTCCTTTATCCGTCATGCCTTCTGTACTCTTAGGGTGGGATATTCAGACTGCACCAGGCAGGGACACAAGCCTGGGTGCAGCACAACTGGGCTGCGCCAGGACATGGATCAGGCGATAGTCAACGGTGCTGCACCATGGATCAGCACTGTTGAATATGGCACTGAGGGTGCACACACATCGCACGGTGCAGTGGCACTGCACCAGTGCAAGTGACAGGAGGTTAGCAGGGAGATGTGCCAGCACAAGTGCAGTTGCGCTATGCACATCAACCGTGATATTCAGCACTGGGCATGCAAATGAGGCCATTATGAATACAAGGTGCAAATGGGGCCATTTGCATGTAATTATGGCCCCATTTGCATGTGGTGCTCTGATCACTGGTGACTTGCGCCTGGTGTCCTGCCAGACTGCAGCCGTTGGGGACCGACACCCTGCTGACCCTAGGTGGGCTTCACAGCCATACGCCCGATCGTGGGCATAAGCTGTTTAAATCCCTGGTGGTCCAGTGAACTGCTATCCTATGCCTGATAGCAGGCATAAGTTAAATAACTCCCTGGTGGTCCAGTGGACTGCTATCTATTGCCCAATCACAGGCTTCAGCAAAGTATAACCCTGGTGGTCCAGTGGAACCCCCCCAGCACCCGATCGTAGGCAGAATGACCGAAGGACATCCTGGTGGTCAGTGGTACCCTCCCCACCCACCCACTGGGGCCCCCACCACCCTGCACCCCTCAAGCAGTGGTGGGCAGCAGCACCAACCCACAAGCCACCCGGCCACCGACTGACAGCGTACAGTAGGGTCTCTATCCTACTGGTCCACTGCATGGGCCAATGGGCATGCAGACCATACTGTACTACACAGGCCCGAAATGTGAATGGTTCATTCACATTTTGGGTCTGTAGATAGTATGGTCTGTATGCCCATTGGCTCCCATGTAGTGAACAACAGGTACAGACCCTACTGTACACTGTGTCAGTTGGCATGCAGCTGGCAGCCTGTGGCGGGTGCTGCCACCCATCGCTGACTGGGGGTGCAGGGTGGTGGGGCCTCAGTGGGTGGGTGGGTGGGGAGGGGAGTACCACTGGACCACCAGGGAGTTATTTAACTTATGCCTATGATCGGACGATGGAGAGCAGTCCACTGGACCACCAGGGATGTATGCAACAGATGCCTGCAGATAAGCGAGGGGGGGCATGATGCCCCCTGGGCAGGGGACATGTGGACTGTGTCCTGGGTGGTTGGGTGGCCATCCACAGCAGGCGGCTGCTGTGTTGCACCTTGCAATACAGCAGCTCACCTGTGGGTGGCCAGGACTTGTTCCTGGATTCACCAGGCACAACTTTGCACCCCCCCTGTGTGTTGCAAGGCGGGTATGTGCCTGCATGTGCACTGCACATTGCATGCTGAATATCAGAATGTGCCGCATGTGCATGGACACGGCCCCTGCACTTGCACTGCATACATTACTGTTGCACCCCTGGCACATCGAGGGTTGCGCAGCACCACTTGCCCAATTGAATATCATGCTGGGGCGCATCAGTGGGTTGTGCATGGTGCAACCCTGTTGCACCAGGTGCAACCCTTTTGAATATCCCACCCACAGTAAATTTCATCTGGACTTTTTCCAGCTTATCTCTTTCACTTTTTCTGAATGGGTTCTATAGTTGGGAAACAAATTCTACATGAGGGTACATGTATGTTCTATAGAGTGGAATTAGTACATTGTTATGTTTGCTTGCACGCATGTGCAAGAAACATAGTGCCATCATCCGAGTTTTTGGAGGGGTGTCACCCCCTCTTCCAATTCAGTCAGTGTGTTGGCTGGCGCAGCCTCAGTCCTCCAATGCATGCTGGAGCTGTCTATGACAGCTCCAAAATGCAGTGGAGTACAGTTGAAAGGGGGAGCTACGCTTCAGTGAGCAGTGATAAGATATCGCCTGCTCATGCGCGCTTCCCCTACACACACACACACACAGGCATACTGCGTGCGGCCCCCCCACGCACACACTGGACAGCCAGGGGTGCCCAATCCCTGGTCGGCTGTGCTGAGCCCCCCCAAAAGCCTTCCACATGGCACGCTGGGTGCCCACCCCAGCGTGGCAACTCATCGTATAGCCAACGGGGGTGCCCAATCCCCCATCGGCTCCACTGTCCTCCCCTCCAGAGTACAGGGTGCCACGCTGGGAGCCCACCCCAGTGTGGCAACTGATGCTATGGCTGACGGGGGTGCCCAATCCCTCATCGGCTCCACACAGCCCAACCAGCTGTCCTTGTGCCATGCTGGGAGCCCACCCCAGCATGGCAAATGTCCCGCGTCGTCATTTTAAAAACAAAAAATCTGTAAATAAAAAAACTTTCCCTCGGCGCTTCTCCCTGACCCCCTCCCACAACCCACACCCAACAACTGCGCACCCTGCCTCCCCACACCCCCACAAGGAGGGCTGGGTGGATACTGGGATGCATAAGGAGAGGCATCACCAGTAGAAAACAGGAAGTTATTATAACTCTGTACAGACAGCTGGTGAGACCCCATCTGGAGTACTGTGTGTAGTTCTGGAGACCCAATCTCTGCAAAGACATAGACAGGATGGAAGCTGTCCAGAGGAGGGCAACTAAAATGGTGCAGGGTCTGCACGGAAGACATATGAAGAGAGATGAAAGGAGCTTAATATGTATAGCCTCAAGGAAAGGAGGAGAGGGGACATGATAGAAACGTTCAAGTACCTCAAGGGAATCAACAAAGTCCAAGAGGGCAGCATCTTTCAAAAAAAGAGGTGTGCAAGAACAAGAGGGCACAATTTGAAGATGGGGGCGGCTCAGAGGTAATTTAAGGAAGTATTTTTTCACAGAGAGGGTTGTGGATGCATGGAATGGCCTTCTGGAGGAGGTTGTGGAGTCAAAATCATTGGTGGAATTCAAGCATGCATGGGACAGTCATAAGGCCATTCTAGGGGGTGGGGGTAGGAAGAAGTAGGCTGCTGGTTAACTAGGATCTGCAGCTTATCCACTAGGTAGGGAAATGGGCAGACTGGGTGGGCCAAGCGGTCCTTATCTGCCGTCAAATTCTATGTTTCTATGTTTCACCCCATACTTACCTCCAGACCTCGGCGCGACGATCTTCGGTGGACTGGGAACACGTCTGCACTCTTCAAAGCCGACCGCGAACTGAGGAAATGTCGGTAAGCTGTATAATGAGATAGATAGGGTTTTTTCAACTTTATTGCATATCTCAGGCATTTTTTGGAATTTTTGCACCACATTTTCAACATGGGGTTTTTGGGACCCCTTCTCATGAATGCTGTCACTGTCATGGCGTTACTCGGGCCCAAAGGGTGATTTCGCAGCCACTGTGCAAAATCACCTTTCCAGAAGGATTAATGAAACGACACTGCCAGTGTTCATAAGGTGGGGTCTCAAAAAGCCTATTTTGAAAATTTGGTAGAAAAATTCCACAAAATGACTGTTTTATGAGCGTGCGTTGCGCAGTTCCTATGCAGGCTCATAAGTTCACGAATTTTCAATATTTTTAATCCAGATTTTCAACATTGCAATTTTACCAGACCTTCTTATGAATAGTATAGCTGTCATTTTTCACATCTCACCCAAAACGTGTTTCCACCCATGTAGCGCACAATGGCACAGTCGGGGTGCGAAATCAATGTATGGGACACATTAAGAAAATCACAGTGACACTGTTCATGAGCAGAGGTCTTAAAATGGCTATGTTGAAAATTTGGTGAAAAAATCTCTAAAAATGACTGTTTTACGAGCATGCGTTGCGCAGTTCCTACACACGCTCGTAAGTTTACGAATTTTCAATATTTTCAATCCAGATTTTCAACATTGCCATTTTATTACACTTCCTTATGAGCAGTACAGCTGTCATTTGTCACATCTTGCTCAAAACATGTTTCCACCCATGTAGCGCACAATGGTGCAGTTGGTGTGCGAAAGCAATGTTTGGGACAGATTAAGAAAATCACAGTTACACTGTTTATGAGCAGAGGTCTTAAAATGGCTATGTTGAAATTTATTGAAAAATTCACAAAAGGACTGTTTATAGCAAGGCATGCATTGCGCGGTTCCTACGATATTTCGTGGTTTGCGAATTTTCAATATTATCAGTCCAGATTTTCAACACTGGCATTTTATTACACTTCCTTATGAACAGTACAGCTGCCATTTTTCACATGTTGCCCAAAATGTGTTTTCGCACATGTAGCGCACAATGGTGCAGTCGGTGTGCTAAAGCAATGTTTGAGACAGATCAAGAAAATCACAGTTACACTGTTCATGAGCAGAGGTCTTAAAATGGCTATGTTGAAAATTTGGTGACAAAAGTCCATAAAATGACTGTGTTACGAGTCAGCATTGCGCAGTTTCCATGCACCCTCGTAAGTTCATGACTTTGTAATATTTTCAGTCTAGATTTTCACCAGTGGCATTTTTCCACACTTCCTTATGAACAGCACAGCTGTCATTTTTCACAACATGGCCGAAATGTGTTTTCACACTTTCAAGCGCGAAGATGTGTGTGGTGGCTGTGGAAATCATTGTTGAACAGATAAAGAAAATCACAGTGGCACTGTTCATGATTGGAGGTCACAAAATGCCTATGTTTACAATCTGCTGTAAAAAATTCCCAAACTAATTACATTACGGGTGTGCGTTGCACAGTTTCTATGCATGCTCGTGACTTCACCAGTTTTTTAAATATTTTTACTGCAGATTTGCAACATTGCCATTTTTTACACCTCCCCATGAACAGTACAGCTGTCATTTTTTACATCCTGTTTGGAATGTTTTTGCACCTGTGGTGCTAAATGCCGTAGTCGCTGTGCATAAGCAGCTTTCAGCTAACAAACTGATATTGCCACTGTTCATGAGGTGGGGTCACAAAAAAACCATGTTGAAAATTTGGAGTGAAAATACCAATGAATGCCTGAGGTATTAGGGTTTCCAACCATAATGCCCAACCCTGTAGAGAATGACAGGCATCAGGGATGTGACTTGGGATTCTTGTCTGTAATGCTCATACCATTCCACACCCAGCAGCCAGTGAGAGGCATCAAGGTATGCCTTGGACTCTTTGGCCCCAAAGTTCACCCCATTCTCCTATACCACACCCATCTCACCGTACTTCCTAATGGAATGGGGTGCACACAAGGCCAAAGACCCCGAGGCACACCGTGACATTTGTCAGTGTCTGCAGGGTGGGGTGTGGTGAAATAGCGAGGCCGTTATGCCTGATGACCCAAAGGCACACCCCAATGCCTGTCACTGTTTGCAGGGTGGTGGTGGGGTTGGCTTCAGTTCAATACTTCACTGCCATTCCTATTACGCAGCTCTGTAACTTCTACACTACCACTGCCAATGCCAGCAAGCAAACATTCGGCATTGACAAATGCTTGTTATCTCTTGTAACAATATTCCTTTTTATGGCCTAGATTATTTTATTAGGCTTTGCAGTAGCTTTATTTGTCTGGTCCACAGAACTCATATTACTGGCTACCAAGATCCCCAGGTCTCTTTCAGATGTTGACTTACACAAAGAAATCCCACAGAGGGTATAATTCTGCATATGCTTATCCCTACCAATATGTATGACTGCATTTTTCCATATTAAATTTCTTTTCCAGGTATCTAATGATCTAGAAATAGTGTTTAGATTGTGCTGCAGATAATTTGATTCAAATAAAATGTTTGCATGTCCCTCCAGTTTTCGTATCGTCGGCCTATTTTGTTGCCCAGCAGTTTAGATTTGTTATTAAGTTGGCAATAAATATTTGAAATAAAATAGGGCCCAGCACTGATCCCTGGGGAACCCCACTAGTCACCTCCCCATCTCAGAAATATGTCTGTTGACAAGCACCCTCTGACACCTCTCTGATAACCATTCGATGGCCTAGTTCACAAGAGCTGTGTTGATTTTTAAGGATTGCAGTTTATTTCATAATCACCCAATGAGTTGTAAAATCAAAGGATTTACTGAAGTTCAAACATATAACATCACATGGTGTGCCATTGTCCAGTGAGCCACTAATGTTTTCATAGAAACACAACAGGTTGGTCATGCAACTCCTACCTTTTTTTAAACCCATGTTGGTCACTGTCACATTTCTTTATATAGAGGGTTGGTTAACCTTTAATGAAGCCTTCCAGGATTTTACACGCAACGCTTGTCAGACTACTTGGTCTATAGTTACTAACTTGGGCTTTCACTCCCTTTTTGTAGATTGACACCACATATGCCATCTTCCAGTCTTGTGGCATCTTCCTGTGTTTATAGATTCTTTGAATAGCATTTTTAGGGGTAGAATTAAAAATCCAGACATAGGGCCTTGTGGTTGCCGCAAGTGACTTGCGGATGAGGGTCTGACTTAAGTGGTGACTTGCATCAAAACTTGTGCCGAAGTGCAATTTTCAACACAAGCTTACTGCAACCCCTCTGCCACATGTCCCTTGCGTCGATACAGCACAGTTGCGCCTGCTCCCCCGGCATTACTTTGCATCTGTGGGGGAGCCGGTTTATGGGGCTTGCCCCACAGCTCCGCCACAAGCTGTGAGAAATTGAGGGCACTATTGCAACATGCATCTGGGGTTCTAAAATTGAGTGCAAGTTGCATCAAACCCTTGGACAAAGATGTGGCATACCTTATGGGGATGCAGGGCTTGGTCACAAGCCCTACATCCCAGTTTGAAAATTGGGCCCAAAATGTGAAGCATATGTGCTGAAATCTTATCTGGTCCAGGAGAAGTGTCTGGTTTGAGTTTGCTTATTCTTATCTCAATTTCTTCCACATTAATTTTAATTCTGTTATTGCTGTCACAAGTTAGTTTGTTAATTGGCTTTATTTTATGTCCATAGACCTCACAGAAATATTTATTAAACAGTGTAGTCATTTCACAATTATCTGTGAGAGTGTTATTATGTATTAGAGGCCCTACTCTATTTTGTGGCTTTTTAAGTGAATTTATATGGGCATAAAAGGCTTTATGCAATAATTCTCCTTTTTTGCATTTCTTGCTAGGTTATATTCTGTCTCTTTCGGCCTCCTTATTTCACTTTTACAGCTTTTTGGAGTGTTTTTTAGTGTTGCAAGTGTTGCCCCTGTTCCTAACTTCAGATTCTGCCAATATAATCCATTTTGTTATCAATTTTCTTATTCTATTGTCAAGTCACCTTGGTCATTTTGTGTTATTTTTTTTCTCTTTCTTATTTTTGGGATACATTCATCACTAGTTTGCAATATTATTTTTTTTATATAATTTCCCACATTTTGTCTACTGATTTACTAGCAAGTAAGAGTTCCTAATCTACATTGCTCAACCTTTTTTGTATTTTAAGATTCTCAGCTTTATTGAAAGGTAGATTTCAGTATGTCCAGTTTGTACAACAAGTTAATATTTTATTTGGAATCTATCAGACTTATGGCTGCTGCTACCTAATGGAGGACCTGTTACACAGCTGGTTATACTTCATTTATATTATCTGAACTTAATACAATGTCCAAAATATTATGTCCTCCAGTGGGTTCTGTTATGTATTGTATTAAATTTGTCCTGTTACAGCCATCCAGGAATTTCTTTCCTGCAGTACCTGATACTGAATTTGTACGACAAATTATTTTGATCAAGTTTGTCTCCCAGTATAACTAAGTCACCAATTTCTCCCTGTTTCAATTTCTTAAATTATATTTTCTGTAACATATATTGTGCTACCAGGTGGACAGTAAATAGTTCCTATAATAACAGAGCGAGTACACCCTCCACAGATTCAAATCCACCATGTTTATGAATTTGTTTGATTCTGCTTAACTTTTTGAGTGATGTCAACAGAGTTTACATAATTTTTTACAAATATTGCCACTCCTTCCCTTCTTCTTTGTTCTGCTATAGCTATATAGAGTGAAGCTGTCAAGATGGGCACCCCAAAATTCAGATTTGTTTGACCACCATGTTTCAAAGATGGAAATAATGTCATGAGGATTAGTATTGTTGATTGCTCTTACCGTAGTTTGTCAATTTGTTTATTCATAGTCCTGGCATTTACTGACAGAACAGTTAAATCATGCAACACATTATATTTTTGACTTTTTGCAGCTTTTTGTGGAATCCCATTTGCACTCCTAACAAGATGGTGTTCCCCCATATTAGTTAGTTTAAATGTAACATGTTTAAAGTTCCCTTCAGATTCTCAGCAAACAACGTTGCCCCAATTTTGTTGAAATGAAGGACATCTCTTGAGAATAGTTTGTTTTTGGTTTTAAATACTTCCCAGTGTTTTATGAATGTCAGATCATTGTTTTTACATCAGTTGGACAATCTAGTCTTTATTCTTTGTATTGTCAGATTTTTTTCTGGATGTGCTTTGGGTATGGGTAGAATTCTTGAAATTGAAACCTGGTGAATGTTTTTCTTTATCTTACTCCCAACTGCCAAGAGATCAGTACAAATATATTTTTTGTGCACCCATCCTATATCGTTTGCCCCAACCTGGAGTATTACAACTGATTTATTTGGTAATGTTATCTTCTCCATGCTATCTGCTACAGTATATCCTTTACTCTAGTCACTGGAAGAAAAGTTACATTCGTATTTTGTCTTGCAATTTTACAGATATGACTGTCAGTGAATCTAATCATTGAATCTCCAGTGAATATTCTTTCTGGGAATTTTACACTATCCTGTGAATTAGTCAAGCTCCTCTCATTTGGTAGCATGATAAATCTGTTAGAGGTTGAGATCAACAGGGAAACATTTGTTAGGACTCTGTTTTCTTTTTTCTGTATGTGACTTGTGACCATTCCGTATCCTGTCCTAAGTTATCATCTCTACCTCTTTTTGAGCAGTGTTCATCTTCAACAGTGTCTGTAGTACTTTCATTATGTTCTCAAGTTCTTTTCGTGTTTGGGTATTTAAGTCTGTTATTCATGACTCCTCTGCTTCAGTGGAGTTCACAAATTGTTGAACACTGGCTATCTCATTCATCTGGCTCAGCCTGTACTTTAATTTAGCATTTTCAACATTCATAGTACTCAGTAGCTGACATTTTGAACATAGAAAGTTGGGTACCCTTTTGGGAGGTTCTTCAGGTGTGTAAATTTGACATTGTGAGCATTTGGTTACAGACCCTTCTTGTTCCAGTAAAGTTAGTGTATATTTAATTTTAGCTGTGCTCATGATGTCTGTTGCAGATCTCAATCAGTTAGTGTGATATTGGCCCAATCCTGATTAACCTTGACTAACCATGCATGTCAAGTACAGTACAATTACTCAAATCCAGCAACAATTACAATAAACCAGACAGTACATTGATAAATAAGACAATAATTACTACTCCATGCTTGTGGTTCATCACCCAGAGAGCTCTGGATGCCCAGTCCTCTTAGAGCTCTGGACTGACCAAAACAAGTCCTGTGGGGGACCAGTGCTGTGCCTGTCTGGTGTTGCCAACCAAACGAATACACTGTTTCAACTCCACAGCTTAGTCCTGCAATGATAGGAAATAAAATCAGTAACTGTACTAATAAAAGGTAGATCATCATTAATTTATTACACAATACAGCATTTCCAGCAGTTAATGTTGTTAACCGACATTCATTTATTACACAATAAAGCATTTAAAGTAGCTATTGGCAACTGTATATAATACTGTACATTACTAATTTCACATGTGTGAAATATTGCACTGCCACAATTTAGTGGTGACTTTCACAGTTTTCTACAGTGATGACATCACTAACTACAATGTTGCACAATCAAAAGTACATTATTTAATAATGAAGCATTAATTTTTAATATATTATATACTGTAAAGTACTTACTAGAGTGGGCTACTCAATGTCCCACACCTGGCCCTCTGGGTCCCAGAAAATGGGGTCCTCCAGAGTTTTGACTTTTGAGATTGCATGGAGCCAGAACTGGGCCCTGTGCCACAGACATGGTGAGTGTGTTTTATTTTCCCTATTTTTCTGGCATCTCTGGCTAGCCCTGCAGGACTATATGTACTCCATGATACAGGGATGCAGGTTCCGTGCTGTGGAAATTTAAAGTGGAAATGCACAGTAAGCAGCATACAGTATGTAATAAGATGGCCATTTGAAGGGTCTAGTATGATTGCATGACTCAGAAATTCCCAAAGGCATAATTGTTCGACTTTTTCTTCCCCATCTTATAACTTACCACTTGGTATATTTTACCGTGGCTGCTTTCCACGATATATTGCTTGCCTGGCACTTCACTACCATTTCACTACACACAAATTACAGTCATTACAAATAAACTTTGCAGGTGACATTACTTTCCAAGTGTATGTCACTACAGTTAATTGAATGTACTGTGTTCTAGCCAGTTACCAAAGTGTGATATAAACCTGACAACCAAGGCATCACTTTTCTTAATGCCTCTGTTAGTGTCTCTGTTCTCAGTGTGTGATGGCAACATCTACATCTGAAGCCACTCTTCATGTCTGTAAAGTTGTCCCATCATAGCAAGCTGAGCATAGGTGGATACCTTTATGTTAAGGAGAGTAACTGGTCTGATCTATACTGCTGGTGTTGTCAACACAGAAAAACAGCTGGTTGTTGTGGTCATGCATCCACTATACTAGTGGGCCACCAACACCATCTTCATGGCACCACTGACCACAGTCATTTCCCTGATGCCAATGATGGCCCTGTGGCAAAAGCAATAGCTTCATTAAAAGGACATGCTGCCACAACACATGACACACTGGCTCAGTTCATACAAAATGAGTTATCAAAGTTTCCCTCAGAGGTTCAGCATAATATGCCAGGGATGCATTCAATGCAGCAAGTTATAAAGTGGGCAAGAAGGCAGAATATGGCACCTGAGCCTGAAACTCTGGATGAAGTCAGCATTCTACAGGAGGTTAGAGTTGTTAATTGGGCAAGCATTCTTGGCCTATGACTCCACATGTGGCAGCGATATAATTCTGCTGTTTACAACCAAAAATAACCTTGAAAAGCTAAGTTCAGCCATTTGTTTGATCATGGATGGGATGGTACTTTTTGAACCATTCCTAACCTCTTTCGCCAGTTGTATTCAATACATGTACCCATGAGTATGGCTGAGACATGCAGAATACTGCCCCTGGTCTATGCTTTAATGTCATCTAAATCGCTGGCATGTTATTTAAGAATGTTCCAGGATTTAATTGATGTGGCTGATGAACATGATTTCTGTCTGGCTCCTAAATTTATAATTATTGACTTTGAGCAGGCAGCCAGAAAGATCTGCAAGATCGAATGCTCAACTGCTGAGAACCTTGGCTGTCTATTCCACCTTGGTTAAATTGTCTGGAGCAAGATCCAAGGCTGTGGGCTAGCCACAACATACAGAACAGATCTGGAATTTAGTTTAAAAATGTGTCAGTTAATTGTCCTGGCAATTCTTCCCCCTGAAAAGATTACTGAAGTATTTTCAGAGCTTATGAATGAAATGCCACAAGAGAGTGAAGCTGCGCTAGAGTGGTTTGAGGAAACATATGTGCTTGGCAGTGTGCACCAAATAATGAGGAACAGCACAATTGTCTGGACACCATCTTTATACCCCCCACAATTTTGTCTGTGCATGCTCAGATGCTTGGTGGCATACCAATAACCCAAAACAAGGTAGAGGCATGGCATTGGTGCCTGGGGACATTGATTTGGATGTTGCATGTTGGAATCCATCACTTTAGAAACATAGAAACATAGAATTTGATGGCAGATAAGGACCGCTTGGCCCACCCAGTCTGCCCATTTCCCTACCTAATGGATAAGCAGCTGCAGATCCTAGTTAACGAGCAGCCTACTTCTTTCTACCTCCACCCCCTAGAATTGCCTTATGACTGTTCCATACATGCTTGAATTCAGCCAATGTTTTTGATTCCACAACCTCCTCTGGAAGGCCGTTCCATGCATCCACAACCCTCTCTGTGAAAAAATACTTCCTTACATTACCTCTGAGCCACCCCCCATCTTCAAATTGTGCCCCCTTGTTCTTGCACACCTCTTTTTTTGAAAGATGCTACCCTCTTGGACTTTGTTGATTCCCTTGAGGTACTTGAAAGTTTCTATTATGTCCTCCCTCTCCCTCCTTTCCTTGAGGCTATACATATTAAGCTTCTTTAGTCTTTCTTCAAATGTCTTCCGGTGCAGACCCTGCACCATTTTAGTTGCCCTCCTCTGGACAGCTTCCATCCTGTCTATGTCCTTGCAGAGATTGGGTCTCCAGAACTGCACACAGTACTCCAGATGGGGTCTCACCAGCTGTCTGTACAGAGGGATAACAACTTCCTATTTTCTACTGGTGATGCCTCTCCCTATTCATCCCAGTATCCCCCAACCCTCCTTACTGCCCTCTCACATTGCTTGCCCACCTTTAAGTCATCTGATATGACTACCCCAGGTCCCTTTCCATTTTTGTTGTTGTTAGCATCTCACCCCCCATTGTATACTCTTCCCCTGGGTTTTTGTTTTCCAGGTGCATTACCTTGCACTTCTTAGCACTGAATCTAAGCTGCCATATATTTGACCATTCCTCTAACCTTGTCAAGTCCCTTCTCATCCTTTCCATCCCATCTTGTGCATCAACTCTGTTGCAGATCTTTGTGTCATCTGCAAAGAGACATACTTTTCCTTTCAGTCCCTCTGCAATGTTCCTTATAAAGACATTGAAGAGGACTGATCCTAATACTGAACCCTGTGGTACCCCACTAGTAACCCCTCTTTCTTCAGAGTGGACTCCATTTACTATTACCCTCTGTGTCCTATTCTCCAGCCTATTCTTTACCCAGGCTATCATCTTGGGACCCACTCCCAGGCTGGTTAACTTGTATATTAATCTTTTTATGTGGGACTGTGTCAAATGCCTTGCTAAAGTCTAGGTAGACCATGTCCACAGCCCCTCCCTGATCTACTACTTTGGTCCCCCAGTCAAAGAAATATATTAGATTCATCTGGCATGACCTTCCCGCTGTGAATCCATGCTGCCTTGGGCCCTGTGCCCCTCTGGCCTCTAGGTACTCAACAATTCTTTCCTTCAGAAGTGATTCCATCATTTTCTCTATCACTGAGGTTAAACTAACAGGTCTGTAGTTTCCTGCTTCTGCCCTGCTCCCACTTTTGTGAAGGAGAATCACATCTGCCCTCCTCCAGTCCTCAGGTACCACCCCATCCTCCCATGATTTGTTAAAGAGGGTAGTCAGTGGTGGCACTAGTTCTACTCTTAGTTCTTTTAGAATTCTGGGATGAATCCCATCAGGACCCATTGCTTTGTCCATCTTCAGTTTTAAGAGTTCTTCCAGAACCCTTTCTTCTGTAAATGGGCTGGTATCAACTTCTGTATCCAGAGTGTTTCTATTGTTTGTTTTAGGTACCTCCCACTCTTCATTTGTAAATACTGAACAAAAATATTTGTTTAGTATCTCTGCCTTTTCACAGTCACTGTCTGCCCACCCTCCTCCCCTTTATTAAGCCTCACTATCCCTCCCTTGGTCTTCCTTCGCTCCCTGATGTACCTAAAAAAGGTTTATCCCCCTTCTTAACTGAGTTGGCTATCTTTTCCTCGGTTCAGGCCTTTGCTGTTCTGACTGCCTTCCCAGCTTCCTTTTGCTTTAACTGATACAATTATCTGTCCTGGTCCTTCTGTGATTCCTTGTACTTTCTTAATACTTTCTTTTTCTCTTGAACCTTTACTGCCACCTCCTTTGAGAACCATAGTGGTTTCTTACATCATTTTGTTTTGTTTATTTGCTTCACACAAAAGCTTGTTACCTCTGTGATGGAAGTTTTTATTATTCCCCATTGTTCTTCCACCCCTCCTTCCTGCCCATTTGCTAGTGCATTCCTTAGGCACTCACCCATTTTGACAAAGTCAGCCCTTTTGAAGTCCAGTAATTTTGCCTTTGTATGGCTTGGCTCTATTGCTGTGTTTATTGTGAACCATACTGTTCGGTGGTCACTAGTTCACAGATGGCTACCCACTTCTACAGCTGTGATCCTCTCTCCATCTCCATTTGAGAGAACCAGGTCTAAGATTGCTCCCTCTTGAGTGGGTTCCAATACTAGTTGTCTAAGGCATGCTCCCTGTAGGGCATCTAGAATAACCCCACTCTTAGAAGTGGCTGCTGCAGCTGCACTCCAGCTAACATCTGACATATTCAGATCACCCATCAGCAATATCTCCCCTTTTTCTGCCATTCTAAGTATGCTTTCTATCATTTCCTTGTCCATTTCCTCCCCCTGAGAGGGGGGTCTGTATACAACTCCTGTGTGGATTGTGGTGCCATTGCCTGTCTCCAGATTGACCCACAGTGCTTCTTCTCCTCCCTGTTTACCCTTTTGTTCTGTTGCTTTGATTTCTTCCCTTATGTAGAGAGCTACTCCTTCTCCTCTTTTACCCTCCCTGTCCCTCCTGTAGGTAGTGTATCCTGGTATGTTTATGTCCGAGTCATGGTTCTGTGTGTACCATGTTTCTGTGACTGCCACAATATCCAGATGTTCCTCCTTCATCAAGGCCACTAATTCAGGAAGCTTGTTACCCAGACTACGGGCATTGGTACTCATTGCTTTCCATTTTTTGATGGCTTTATCTTCTGTAGCAGCATCCTCCACTGACCTTTCTACCTTGGTCTTTTTCTCATTTAGTACATTGTTTTGTAGGGGGAGGCTGGGATTTTCCTGCAGCTTATCAGTGCCTCCCCCCTTGACTAGTTTAAAAGCTTGCCAATGAAGAATTTAAACTGATTGCCCAAAAGACTTGTTCTTCCTGGACAGATGCAGACCATCCTGCCAGTATAGGCTGGTGTCCCTCCAGGAACCCCAGTTCCAATGAAGTGAACCCCTGTGCCCACACCATTTTTCAACAAACTATCCAAAGCAGTGCCAAAGGTACTCACCACCCATGCCACTGACAGGCAGCACCTGAGAAGTATACTGTGATACTTGTCGTTAAAGCCCCTCCCAACTCTACAAAGTCCTCTGCACTGCTCTAATCTCATGATGAGCCAAGTCATTTTGTCCCTAGGTGGACAATTACATCCAGCTCAGACTCCCGTGCAACTGTTCTCGTGATCCTAAGGATGCGCTTCCTGTCCCTCCAAGCCATGGCACCAGGCAGGGACCTTACTTCAGTTTTCCCTGCTCCCCCCAGTTCTAGCCCCCTAATAACTGAGTCCCCCTGCAGGAGCTGCTTCCGTTCCCTGTGGTGTCCTCTGTCTCCTTCCTGAGGGCCTCCCTTGTGACCGTTGTCTGCAACCTCCTTAGTCTCCTCTGCAGGTGTATCCATAGGGGAACTATGCTCCCCCAGAGTGGTGTATGGATTGTGGAGTGGAAAAACTGACTGGGTGGGCCTCTGTTCCACCACCCTTACCCTCCCTGAGCCCACTGTGGTCCAACTGCTGTATTTTCTTCGCAACCTCTGAGGTAGTGGTGGTGGATCTGGTGCTCCCTAGATGGGGGAGGTTCCCTTACTACTGTCCAGTGCGGCCTGAAGACGGGCAACTTCCTCCCTCAGGGCAGAGAGTTGTCTGCAAACAGGGCAGCAACTCAGCCTCCAGAAAGACTCCCGGAAGACTGCCTCCCCACAGCCATTACATTGCACTACTCCCCACATGTCTGTCTACCTTTTTTTGTGTGTGTGTTTGTGTGATTGGTTTGTTATATAGAAATATATATATTATATAATGTGTATGCTTCTATTGTCAGTGCAGTGTGCTAGACAGTATATGACAGTGATATGCACCTTGCCCTCTTGAGGAAATGATGTCAGAACCCCAGGTATAAAGGCACTATTTCCAGGGGTGGGAAGAGTTTGGGCCTAAACTGTGCCCTCATGAAACAATCAGCTAAAAGCTCTGACCTACCACTGCGATGAGTGCCTTCCTGTCAGCAAGATGCCCTACATGACAATTTGACAGAGAAAATACCCTGCTAATCAAACAGAGAAAAATCCAAATATCCAAGTCAGACACAGGTAAACCTCCCCAGCCCCAAAACAGCCTAGTGACTTGTGCTCTGAAAACAGTCAGTCCCAAAACACATCAGCTGTGCACAAGTACAGACACAGTAAACAGTATTCAGTCCCTGTGGGTTTAAACTCTTCCTGCACTGAAAATCTTAACAATTATAACAGAAGTAAAGCAAGGTCCTCCTCCATCTGTTGATTGAAAGACTGTCTTTTCTGATAATTCTAAGTTCCTTATTTCACCTTTCAGTTAAAAGTATCCTCCACCTGAAGAATATTAACTTTCCTAAGGAATCTGCTTCAAACTAAAGACAATTGTAAATTGTAAGGTTCACCTCCTTCTGTTGTGAGCACAACTCTCTTTCTTGCAAATCCTAAGTCCAGTGTTGCAGCTTCCAGCCAGAGGTAGCTTCACCTGAAGAATATTAGGTTTGTTGATGAACTGCACAATGAACAACTTGTGATTGATAGCATGACTGAAAAAATTAACTGTGACTTGCCCCAGTCACCAGTAAAAAAATATATTTAATTTATTTATTTAGTTTTTTTGACCAGGTAAGTGCACTAGACAAATCCTGCCTATTTTCAGGCACGACCCAGGGGAGGGGGGGATACAGATGAATGCCAACTGACTTTGAACCAGATTAAGCTGTTGGTGGCATTTTTTTTAGTGAATGAGGGAAATTTGGCCAGGACACCGGGGAAATTCCCCTACTGTTTGGCCAGTAAGAGGACAGGCCACCTTACTGTAAGATGGCCACTGATGGCGAGCGTGTGGAGGAGAAGGTTGTGGGTGCTGCAGGTGGGGAGGCCATGTGGCTCATAGAGTCAGAATCTCAGCTAATTACTTTCCTGGATATGGATGGAGAAGACATTTTCCATGAGGCGATATCGACGAGTGAGTCCTTTGCTATGCCGCCCGTTTTGACTGGTGAAGAAAGAAAGGATGGGAGTTCCTTTATTGCTGTGTCAGCAGAGGTTCCTGTATGTTTAAATCTTGAATCTACTCACGCTGCAGTTTTCCTGCTGGCAGCTGATTCCCCTGTCACACAAGATGTCCGGCTTGACAGCGGGAATGCGGAAGTAAACGTGAAAGAACCGGGTCCGAATACCAGTGAGGCACAGCCTGTCTCTGTGTGTGGTAATTCAAAAAGTCCTCCTAGTTTGGCTGGCAGTGAAATTTTATGAGTTGTGAAGTGCATAAAGCCATCAGAGTGTTCGACTGCTCTGGTCCCACTGGTCAGTTGGAAGCCCACTCCCCCTGTCTCTTCTACGCCGGTATCGGTGAGTACACCTCAGACTAAGACTGTCATTCAGCCGGTGCACTTGCATAAAGAGGCAGGCTTTGTGTTTAACCCAGCAGGGATTAGAGACATGGTTACGGCCTTTCAGTCCCCTACAAAATACCAAACTGAAGCAAACAAGCAGGATGGGGTAACGGAATTTAGCTTTGGTAAAGACTCAACCCCACATACAGATATTGCGCAACAGCATGCTGCTTCCAAAACGAATGAGGACATAAAAACATTAAATTCAGAGGTACCTGTTGTTCTTCCCAGCATGATAGCTGGCTCCCAAATACACTATGAGACTTGATCTCCACAGGGTGCCCTGTTAGCAGCTGGCTGGGAGAAAACGGCTAAAGGGGTATGGACTCCTGACCTAGCATGGGATCCCTAGCTCGATTTACACAGTGGCTCTCCTGGGTGGAAACCAGGTGGAGCACAAGGGTTTTCAACAGAAGGAGGGGATAAAGAAAAGAGTTCTCTGCATAAAGAAATACCTGTTGGACTTGTTTCTAATGTTGACCCCATTAATAGTGATAAAAATGCTTCTGTGGTACCTAAGCCTGGAGCAAAGCACACTGCTGATAAACCCCTAATGCCTGCATTATTTTCTCAAGCTAAAAGACAGGCTGTGCCTAGGTGCAGTGCTGTATGTATAAGATACAAAGGTGGTCTGGCAGAAAGACCAGACAGGTATTATGTGGGGAAATTTCTTATAAAAGAATCTTTGCATTTTTCTCCCAGAGATGTGTTTGCTTTTATTAACACCTCGGGAGAAGACATCTATGATATCAGCTTTCGCTCTGCTTATTTACTGGATTTATTTTGGGAAAGGTATGGCCAAGCGAAATTCTCCCCAAAATGGACTCCATTTTTAGTCAATCCCCTCACTAAACCTTTAATTAAAAATGTTGCAGTAATGTTTAGGAATGAGGGAGTCCATGTTGAGGATATTACCTATTGGCTATCTCAGAAATGCGATATTCAGAGTGACCTGGAGCCTATTTTGGATTCCGAACAATTCTGGACTGGAGGATGGAAATTCAAAGTTAAATTGCGACAGTCTGATGTTGGGGTAGAGCATATCCCTAATTATTTTCTGTTGAGAAGGGACAGAGGGGTTTGTTTTTAGAGTGGCCAGCCCAGAGCATGCTATAAATGCAGTTCAAAAACACATCTTTCTAGCACATGTGACCAGCCATGATGTGATAATTGTGGGGAGGTGGGTCATGTAACAATGCAGTGTGCTAATCATACCAGGTGTGACCTCTGTGAAGAGTATGGACATGCTTTTAGAGAGTGCTCTTGGGCCGCTAAGAACATGGCCACTTGTGGAAGCCCAGACCTGATCATTCAACAGGCCCAAGAGGCTATGGAGGGAATGACAGGTGGAACTATCAGAATGGGAACCCCCCTTACCTCTCAGACCAGTAGACACTCACCCTGTGGCTATTGTAACTCTTCCTCCTGCCCCTCCCCTGAGCCAAAACTTAGGCCACTCAAAGTGGAGAGAGAACAGTGAATGACGCAGACCTATAGAAGCTGGTCTGTTATAAAGAACCAGAAGACACGTTAGTAGTTGTCTCTGCTCACCAGTCTCCATTACCTCCAAGGAGGTCTAGTAGGAACTCCAAAACAGTTCCAATCCCCGTCATTGAGCCAATTGAATCTCAGAATTCCTATGCGCCCCTTTTTACTGCGTGGGGTGACTCTGAAATGGAGGTTGGGGACTCTGATTCCCAAAAATCAGTACAGGATGCCTTAGGGGCCCCCATAGAAGATTATAAAGACAAAAAAAAGGAAAGAAGGGAAAAATGAGGTTTGGTTCCCCTAATCTCGTTTTTATGTTGGGATTTCTCTGGGCTTCTTTAAATACGCACAGTATTTTGAATAATAACAAAAGACAAGCAATTTTCCATTTGGTTCATGATAGGCATATTTCTATATGTTTTTTGCAGGAAACCTGGATGTTCTCTAGGGAACTAATTTCTTCTTTCAAAAAAGATTGTCCATGGGGACCTTCTTATTGGTCCTTTGGCAGAGAAAAAGTGGATGGTATTGGGATTCTTTTTAACTCTTATCAGTTTCTTCTACACAAACTAATTGATTTAGTCCCCGGGGGTATTAATTATAGATGGAAAATGGCAATCTAATACTTATAGGTTGATTAATATCTATAATCCCCAGACAAAAGCAGCTAGAATTGCTTGTATGAAAGACATACAGCCTTATTTGGTCACCTTTTTACCTATTCTCTGGGGAGGAGATTTTAATTGTAGTTTAATTTCAAAAGGAGCCTCATCCAAAAATATTTATTGTGATTCTAACTGCTTGAAGTCAATTACTAGAATTACAGATCTAACTACTTGTAATCGGTTAGATAACAAGGGCCCTGGATGTGCTTTTTTAAGGGGAATAAGGGGTTTATCATAGATTATTTATTTACTTCTAAAAACCACCCAGTTAAAGCTTTTATTAGGGTACCAGTGGAGTTCACAGACCATATTTTACTCCAGGTGGAGGTAGAGTCCAATTTTGAGCAGCATTATCAGAGAAAATGATGGAAATTAAATACTTCCATCTTACAAGAGCAGATTGTAATAAATTCTATTAGACAAATCCTAAATGTCAGATTATCTGTGGGTTTCTTGTATCCAGATCTCATGGTATGGTGGCAGGAAACAAAAAATGACTGCATTAATTGGTTTAAAGGATATGGGACACGTCAGAGGAATTCCAATTTTCTATCTTATTTAAAACTGAGATCCCAGTTACAATATTTAATTTCGGTAGCTAATTCCTGGAGGCAGTATTTTTCTTTACAGATTGATAATACTAAATTACAAATGAGGCTCTTGCAATGTGATAGAGCTAGAACATTGCAAGCTCTTATTAATTACCATATGAAAAAATCAGTCATAGGAGACCCTTACGCACTATGTAAAACAATTAGAGATTCTTCAACTCTAGATATTTTTTAGAATTTAATGCCGGTAGAGTAGAGGATATAATATCCATTAGCACTAGTATTGAAGCACATTTCAAGGATTTACAACCACAATCCTATCCATCTCTTCAGGAGATTAAAAATTATTTAGGTCCTCCCCCCTCCTTATGCTTAGATCAGGTAATGGTTTCTAACATGAAAAAAACCTTTTTTCACTTAGGAAATTGAAGCAGTTCTTACTAGCTTAAAATATAAAATTTATCCAGGTTTGGACGGTCTATTTAATCTTTTTTTATAAAACTTTTCATACAGAAATGGTGACTTGTTTAACTTTAGTATTAAACAAATTCATAGCTGTGGAACCTATCCCAGGTTTTTTTTCCGAAGGGTTGCAGATCTACATTTTTAAATCTGGGGATAAAGGGGACATACGGAACTGGAGACCAATTACTCTGCTGAATTTAGACTATAAAATTTTTGCCATCCTAATCAATAATAGACTTAAAAATATGGCAACCTTAGTCATTTCACCAGTCCAGCATTGTGGGTTACCTAATAGGAGAATTCAGTCAGTACTTACTATAATAAGAGATTTAATTGAGCATTTGGCTAGTACGGGTAGAACTGGCTGTTTGCTTTCATTAGATCTCGAGAAAGCTTTTGATAGGGTTAGTCATTTATTTTTGTTCCTAACCTTAGAATATTTTGGGATTCCTAAGGAATTACTTAACCCAATAAAATCCTTGTATGCATCAGCTAAAGTATGTCCCGTCATTAAAGAGAAAATAGGGAAAGGGTTTGTTATTAAAACTGGGGTGCGTCAAGCCTGCCCTTTAAGTCCATTATTGTACATTTTTTCTTTAGAACCCCTTATTAGAGCAGTAAGTCTCACCCCTAAATGGGATGGTTTTCAAATACCTCTGACAAACTCTTTTCTGACAATACAGGCATATGCAGATGACATATGTCTATTTTTCAAAAACACTGAACAAACTGGAGGTTTTTTTTTTCAAGAATTTCAGTCGTATGCTGATCTCTGTAATGCAAAAATCAACTATTCCAAATCAAGAGGTTTGTTGATGGGATGTACTTATCAGGCCCCTTTTCAATACAAGACTATTAAAATAACAACAGAACCTCTTTCTATTTTGGGGGTTGTTTTCGGGCCACAAAACCTTCCTGATAATAATTGGGTAAAGGTGTTAGATAAGGTGGAAAGGAAAATAACTAGATGGAAAAAGTTTCATCTTACTAAAATAAAAATAATTCAGACTTTAAAACAATTTATTTTGCCTTGGTTACAGTATATAGCTGTAATCTACCCTATGCCCTCCCATTTAGAAACAAAACTATATAGTGTCTGCTTTCAGTTGTTATGGGGTAATAGACTTAACCCAGTCAAAAGATGTTATACGTACCTGGATAAAACTAAGGGAGGTGTAGGAATGGTGGATCCGGTAGTTTTTTGTTTTACATTGTTTTTTCCCCATTCATTAAAAAACAGTTTAGAAGTACCAGTCAGCCATGAGGTACTTTGGTTTAGAGAAGCATTAGGACGTTAATTATCAGCTTGGCTGCAATGTGCACCGAAATTGAACCCCCATATTTCCCTACCGGCCTTTTTTAGGCCTGCTGCTCAGAAACTCTATAAATGGCAGGTAACAAAAAAACAGATTAGTAGGAGCTCATCTCAGAAACTGTATAAAGAGGTTATATCTCACATTTATCCCATAGTTCCTGGTTTCAAAAATTGCCCTTCGGCCTTGAATCATAACATACTAGATCAGTTAAATAATCCTAGACTACCTCTATATATGTGGGAGGTGCAATGGCTCATTATGTATGGGCATTTGAACATTAGAGGGACGGCAAAATATAAGGCTAAGGAAGAGAGAAATTGTCCATACATAGAATGTATTAACCAGGAGGAAACTATGGAACATTTTTTTCTGTATTGTTCTTATTCAACAAAATTATGGGCCTATTTGGCAAAGAAATGGAGAATGGATTGGTTGGCAAAGCTAACTTATGATATATTAGTAATCTGCAATTTTCCTCCAAAGCTAAAAAGCTATGAGAAAGGTACACTATTGGTGTTGACGGCATGTTTGCGATTTTGTCTCTGGCAAGTACGATGCCTATGGGTGTTATATCAAAAAAAGAGCTCTGTGGAAGGGTTTTGCCTATATGTATCAAATGAATTACAAAAAGTATACCTTAAGGGTATGCAACTATATAATGTAGAGAAAGTTAAGAAATGGTGGAAAGGATTTTCACATATTATTAATTATAAATAGAGAAGATAATATTCCTTAAAGATTAGGAGTAATGTATATATGGATGCTGTGCTTTGTTTTCTTTTGTTGGTTTTTCTATTTTTTTTTTCTAGTAAAGTAATAGAGTGTGGTATCTTTTCTAGTATTTGGATGTTTTGTTTTCTCTTTTTTTCTGTTTGATCCTTATTTTTTTTTTAACTAGACTTGTAAATATCTGTATTTGGTTTTCTTGAAATAATTGTATTATGCTTTATTGTAAATAAAATCACCCCTACTCTTTTTGATAAGTGCCACAGGATCTTTAACATCCACCTGATCTACCACTAATCCAGGCAGATGGGACCTCGGTTTAACATCTCATCCAAAAGACGGCACCTCAGAAGTGCAGCACCCCTCTCATGCTGCACTACAGTGTCAGTACTGTGATATTAACCCAAGTGCCAGATGTGGCAACTGAACCCACAGCCCTCTGATCTCCTGGCCTCAGAGGTGAGTGTGCTACCTACTGAGCCACTGATACTGACTGATATGTGAAAAGAGGAAAAAAATAAACAACATTGTGGCAGACATACAGCAGAAGTCTGCTAAAGATTTCATTTGTGGGATTGCACACAACATGGTGCTTTGAATACCCCTTTTAATGACATGGACAAAATGACATTTATTTTAGCATGGCCCATCCCATGATGGATAAACTGAATGATTGGAGAAAGATTAATTGCACATAACCTGGTGCTTTAACACTTTTAACGTTTGTGAAATAAATAGTTTTTTTTAAATTGCCTGCACCTGGCCAGTGACCTTTGAACTTTTTGGAGGAGGAGCTCATACTGTGTAATGGCGAATGAAGCTTAGTGTGGAGAATGGCACTCCGAAGAATGAATACACATACAAAAATCAGGTAAATGAACTGAAAAAAAAACTGTTTATGAGTGGATCCAAAAGTGCATAAGTTGAGTGTTCTCTCAGAGTTTTTAATGAGTACAAGTTGAATACTGTTATCGGTACGATGTTTGGGAGGAGAGTGCAGGGAAATTAATCATCAGGTGTTTTCTCAGTGTTTTTGAAGAGAAAAAATTAAATGCTGCTATTGGTACGATGTTTGGGAGGAGAGTAACATGCAATTAATTATCAGGCATTTGAAAATCAGGAAGAAGTAACTGTCGGGAAGTTGGTGTCAGTGATACTGATGTCAGGAACTTTGGAATCTGGCAATCGTACTGATCCCCATTTGAATTGTACTATAGTTTCATTGTTAATTAGATTTACTTCAATGGAAATTTATACTTTACTATTGTCTTCCCCCAAACAGAGCCATCCACCGTCACCCCCAAAAAAGGTCACATAATGCATACAAACATGCTGTTTCAAGCAATGTACTACAAAATTGTTTATTTACTTGGTAATTCCATGTGTCTGTTCAACCCCCACAGTGCATACTGACAAACCTTAACACCTACAGTACCTGGGATACAACTACCCCCCCCCCATTTCATAATGCAGTCTGAACCTGTTCTTCAGAAGTTGAGACCTGTGATTCCATTCATACCCCTTCCTCCTCAGCCAAAGTTAGCAAATCTAAGACAACACCGCTGGATGCTGGCCATGTAGGTATTATAACACAGCAATGATGTGGGATAGAAAAACCAAAAAGGTCAGATGGAAATTTATTGTAAGCATTCATTCAAATAATGTTACAGAAATAAAATCTCATCATTTAATGCATTTGTCAGATTATCAGTCTTTCTAGGGTTTCTCAGCTGTTCATTTATTCTCTCCCTTATAATTTCATGTGGCTGCTGCCAACTTCCAAGTGCCTTCTCACAACTGGGAACACCTCATAGTGTATGGCAATTGGTATCAGGCTCTTTACCCTGCTTCCATCTAAGTGTACAGAGATATACTGATTCAGAGGCATCAATGTCTGAACAAATTCTGGTCAGAACTGAAATGGCTGTGGAGAGCTTTTAGGATGCTTTTACCCACTATTTCTAATGAATTTGCACAATGCAGATCTGATGAGAGGCAGTTTCAATGTAGTCTTCCTTTTACACATTTTTACAATGTGTTTTCCTAGACTATATCTTCTGATTGCTATACATGTAGCCTAGATGGTTCACAGAAGACATGGCATCTTATTTTCAGTGGGGCTCTACATCTATACAATATTATGCTGCATTGAGCAAAATCAAAACATACTGGAAACAATATTTTACATCTGGACTAGGCTACCTTGAATAAATATGTAACCCCCTTGTTCTCAGGGGTTACTAGAATCCCAGTTAGAATCAGTGGCAGGCAGGGAAAGCAGCTTGTGAAATGCCAGGTAAATGGGTTTCACACTGTCACACTCTGTTTTCAGTCTCAGCTGAGCTGGAGTGATGATGTAATCTTAGAACTCTCCCAGTGGCATAAGCCACACTCTGGCAAGCAGTTGTCAGCTACAGCAGAATGTTCAGCAGTCTTGGAGTGTGAGTTCCAGGAGGAGGCTGCAACTTGCTGTGCAGCTCCTCAGTCAGCTCTGTTAAAGAGCTACCTCTCTTGATTTGGGTAGTTTGTTCTCACCCTAGAAGAAGAACATAGAAGACAGTGTCTGAAGTGGTGGAGACCTTGCTAAGTGGGTTTTCCTTTGCCCCATCCCAGGAAGGATGGGGGCAACCTTCAGGGTTCAGGGACAATCTCCTCAATCTAGTCTGTCTGGTGAAGCTGCCTTGGACATCTTCATTTGTTGTGAGTACTTTTCTTCTGTGTAAGCCCAGGAAGGGCACCTGCAATACTTATGGGTGAATTTCTCTGACAAATGGACCCTGTCACCTAGACTTTCTATTTTAAAAGTGTCTGCCTATGTTGGAGTCCCATATGTGACTGTCCAAGTACAGAATTTTTAATTTCTGACACCTCAGAGGTGTGTGTGTGTAGTATGTTCAATGTGAATTACATTTCAAGACAACATCTACAGTTTTCTACAGTTGTGTGGTATTATTAACCAGATGAATGGCCGAGTATAAACTTGGAAGCAAAAGGTGGAAGACCCCCCTCATCTGGAGTGACCCTGTTTACCTATCTGGGTTCAGTTTGGGCATCAGTACTTTTTCATTTAGTGCATCTGGCCAATGCCTAATGGAAGTAATTACCCCTGGATGTGGGTTGTTTTCTCTCAGTTTACGCCAGTATAGTGGGTTCTGAAAGTTTTGAGCCTGGATGTGCTCCTTTATGGTCATGTGTACCACCTTCATTCCTTATGAAATATGGGAAAGTGTCCTAGTACTGGCCGTGTGTACCTAGTCGATGGGAAATGTACCAGTTCTGGCCATGTGTGCCAATCTCCATTTCAGAACCAGAATGTTCACTGTGTTGTGTTACTTCAGCCCATGCTAAATGGGAATTTCAGGAATTTCTGTACCCTGGAGAACCTGCAATACCAGTATGTATAACCCTGTGGGAGTCCATCTTCACTTTGTGATTATTCCTTCTTTGTCACATGAATAAAAGCCACACTCTAGAATCCCAGTCTGGTTTGGACAGTATTGTTATTGCTTCCTTGTCTGGATTTACTTGGGTGCCCCTGTCCAGAAGTGCAAACCTAGCAGAATTGTGAGCAACCATTTTATTTCAGGGACCTGAGTTACTGGCCATGGTAATTGGTTCCTCCAGGTGTGGTGCTTGCAATGATACTATGATCACCATAAAACTATAGTATTAAAAGTGATTGACAGTACTATTAAAAGTGATTGACAGTACTATTATCACTTAACCTTTGAGGGTATAACCGGATTTTTTTTGTATGCTTTACAGACCTATTAAATTGAAGATCCATATATTAAAATGTGTTACATTGTAAAATATTTCAATAAAACATACCCCGACATATAGTACTTTATACAAAACACAGCAGTGAGGCCACATTTCATTAAGTGTTCCCAGAAGGAAAGGGGGCACATTCAAGCACATATTGTCCCAGACAGTTCTACCACTGGCCTTTTGTTTCTCTCCTGAGTGCCTGGATGTTGAGAAATGACACTGCCTGGCAGCAGCACTGGCTCTAGTAACCCATGGGCCCCTTAGTGACCCTCCCAGCTGGGACATCTTAGAAAATATATGAAATAGAAGCTGTATTGTGTCCATCTATTATGTTTTCCACAGTTTTCCCTAATGCGTCAGCTGCTCTATAAGTGCTCCCTGGAGGAAGGGGAATATATCCAAGTTTATGGTTTGCCAGAAAAGTCTGCCACTGGCATTTTATTTTCTCCTTATGCTGTGAAATGACACTGTCTGCTCACACTGTAAGTGTAAAACAACATGCACTCATGTACTTTATAAAGCCCTGTTATAAAACATATGAGTGTGACAACATTTCATTAAGTGCCTGGGAGGAAGGGGAGCAAATCTAAGGCAATTGTTTCCCAAAGATTTCTGCAACTGGTGTTCTTTTTCATCTGAATGCCTGGAAGTGTGAAATAGTAATAGTACAATGCTTTATTTTTATACAGGATAAGATCTCATATTCACATATTTAGGTCATAAGACCTATTTTCAAGATGGTCCTGAATAATACTTATACAAAATTTTAAGTTTTCACAAGTAAAAAATAAATTTAGTTGTCATAACAATAATAAGACAATATACATAAAGCAATAACAAGTGACACACAAAACATTAACTCATACAATCGCAGTCCCTCTAGTCAGTTTCCAGGCATATAACTTAAAGTGCCAGCTAATCATCCATTGCACATGCATTTTGTTCTTAACTCATATTTTAGAGATTTTGCAAAGAGTTTTGGTTGATGGTTTGTGCTCTTCACATTTTTCTCAAACAAATTCCAAATGGAAGCATAATTAGCCCTCAGGGACATTTTCCCAAATGGATTTTTTATTTTTGGTCTATCTGGACAACGTTCGGGATCTCTTAGGTCATATTTATGTCTGTGTACATTTTAATCCAATTTTTCCATCAGGTATTTTGGTTTTACTGAGTTTGATACTCTGTGGATTTGAGTTGCCCACTGCAATTTTCTCTTATTTTCAGGTGACAGCCACCCCAATTCCTCGTACATATCCCAATGTTGGCATCTAGCATCGCACCGCAATATAAATCTAGCTAGGTTATTATATGCTACATCTACCTTTTTTAATAAAGTTTTGCTGGCTAGTCCATAAATATGGCTGCCATATTCTAAATTTGAGATTAGTAGTTGATTTACAATATCAGTGCACATTCTATAATTTGTGCAAAAACTGTTTTGACGAAAAGCGCAGAGTTTTTTATTTATCTTTCCTATCATGTCCAAAATATGAAAATCAAATTTTAGTTTTTCATCTACCCATATCCCCAAGTATTTGTACTGTGTTTCTTGCCCTAAGGTTTCATTTTTCAGAGCTTTTATATTTATTTACTGTTTTGTGTCATTTTTTTTTCTTTAATGATGGATTAAAAATTATTGTTTTAGTCTTTTACCTTTTAAGACTAGTTTTGAGTGGGCTAACCATTTCTCTAATTTTATAAAATCCAATTGGAGTCCACTTTCCACTTCGTTTACAGTTCTCCCATTAGCAAGCAAAACTGTGTCATCAGCATAGAGTTCAATGATTACTTGAGATGCTGTTTTGACCAAATCATTTATATATACCAGGAACAAGGTGGGCCCCAATATGAAGCAACAGTGGTGGAATACTGAGTGGGCAACCTGCATGATATACAGATAGCCTATGGCAGATCCTTGGCTCACCTTCAGCATTGTGAAAGAGCTTTCACTCAGCGGGCTTAAGACACTGAAGCCAGGGCTAGAGGCAAGAATGTATGACTCTTCAGGTTTCCAGAAGGCTCAGAATAAGATACTATGGAAGGTTTCCTGGATGTCTGGTTCAAAAAGGAACTCTCCCTCAGAGAAGAATTCAGCTTGGGTATTGAGTGGTCTCATAGGGCTCTTACCTTAACCCCCCCCACCTCAATCACTGTCAAATTCCTCAAGTTAAGTACCCAGCCAAGGAAAAGGTTATGAAGGAGGCCTGAGGGAAAAAGTATTTAAACTTTGATGATCAAAGTGTCCACATCAATCAGGACTTTGCACACCAACTGTTGGCAAAATAGAAAAAAAGTTCATTATGTGATTAAACACCTGATGTGGTACTCATGTACTTATATTATGACTACTGTGATCTACCTATTACCAAGTGTGTACCACCAGTGAATGCCTGTAACACTGGTTGCTTTTTTAATCTAAACATCATGCACTGTACTGCTTTGTTTGCTGTGATGCATTGCTCTCTTGATGAGGTGTCTTTGAAAATGAGTCTTTGACTCAAAGGTCTGTAAACCTATGATCTAATAAATAAATAAAATAAACAATTAAAAGAAAAAGGACTTAAAGTGCAGATGAGGTATCCTGCAAGTGCAAAATATCTGATAGTGATATCTGATGGTAACAAGCTATATGACTCCCAGATCAGTGCTAGCAAATATCTCCAAGCTCAGGGAATCACACTCCCAGACTTGAAAGAGGAAACGGCCAAAAGGGACAATGGTGATCTGATGTGGAACCTGGCTGGTCCAACCAATAACAGTGGCAAACAAGCCAGTTACTCTCCTCCCACTGCATAGTGAGCTTAAACATTTGGTCCAAATAGCCAAGCAAAAAAATAAATTAGTGTGGAAGAGTTCAGTCTGGTGAGTTTGGATATATGTCACTGACTCCATTCGGAAAGCATACCTCGAGCTGCAGCAGGCACCTTTCATTTTTTTCCCAATTTTCTTGGCATCTTTGGTTGCTTCCTCCTTGCTATGACTTGCTTGGGCCAGTTTGTCAGTATCACAGTGGTGGTGGAATTAGTAATGAAGCCTGCTGCTCTGACATGGGCCTTAACCTGCACATTCACTCTACGTCATGACAGAACTTTCTCCACAGATATTGTTTCCTATGGGACTGTTCTTTTGCAGGCACCTCCATCCGGGGACATGGATTGTTTATTTTGATTCAGACAGAGGTGACATCATATTATCCAGTTATTGCTGTCAAGCACAGACAACCATCATAACCTCTTTTATTTTTTAAGATTTAGTTTTGTTGTCATTGCTATACTACCATGAAACTTTTGATTACCCTTGTATTCCAGGTGGCAGAGATTATAAACTGGGCTTTCTGATGGAGGTATGCACTAGGCGAGCAGTTCTCACTACCTTCAGCCACGAGACCATGGACCTTATGCTGCCCCATTGGAAATGGGGGCTGTATTGTTTGTGTACAAAGCTTGTGCTGAAGATTCTTATGGTTGTTATACACATGTCTTGGGCTAAGCTGAAATGAGTTTGGAACCATGCCTCAGCAGGAGGGGGAGCGTGCTGGGGTTTGTCATGATTTACTGCTGCCACTTATCTGGTTGCTTATTGGTTACAAGTAGCAATGCCTTGATTTTTATAATAGTTTGCTTTTTTTTGGTTAAAAAGGATTTAAGACAACCACTTTTTGAAAATACAAATATTTAATTGGATGGAAAGGTATTAATGCCAGCTTTTTGGTAAGAGTTGAAGGCATTTACTTTAGCAGATTTTATTAGGCAGGACAGTATCCTCCATTTTGCAGAGCTTAGTGCTCTTTATCACTTCCTGGCAACAAGGGGTTTTAATTACATGGAAATTATGCATTGTCTGCAGTCCTTCTTGCAGAAACCACCCTAGTCATCTACTGTGGGTACTTTCTTTGAAAAGTTATCAGACTTGTCGGTACAACCCAGATCGATCTCCAGGGTTTTAAAAGAGCTGGGAAATCAGGTTTGGAAAGGCTGCTCCCCGTTAGCCTTTTATTGGCAACAAGACACTGCTTTACATTATGATTCTGTAATATGGAAACAGGTTTGGCATAACATTTATCGGTATGTAAAACAAGATAGATTGAGGTTGGACCACTTTAAGATTCTACATAACCTGTATTACTATTACATTCCCTTGAAGCTTGTCCAGATGAATAAACTGAACAAAATCCAATGTCCTAGATGCTTCCAGGAGGAAGGTTCCTTGCACCATATGCAATGGACCTGTCCTAATGTTGCATCTTTTTGGCGTACTATTGCACAATCACTTTCAAAGTTTTTTGGCCATACCAGATATTTTACTTTGGAAATTTGCATGATTGGCAATTATAGAAATATCAGTTTGGCTACAGAAAAAAGTACATGACTTTAATTAGAGCTGTTACTAAACTATTAATCATGTGCCACTGGCTTTCCAGTGCTTTACCTTCATTCAGGGAGTGGACTCAAAAAGTTCCATTTACTGTCAATGAAGAATGATCTGCCACAATCTGTATCTCTGTGGGAGCCATTTCTTGCATTTCTTGCCGGGAGGTGAGATATCTTTTCTGTGATCAGACAATCTCTTTCCCTTGTTTCTTCTACCCTGTTGGTCATTTCACAACGTATTTTGCTTTTGTTATTTTTGCTGGTTTAGTATGTACAACTGATGGAATGTTATCTGTTCTTACTTAAGCTCTCTGGGAACACTTTTGCCTGTCAGGGGATGAGGTGGGAGAGTTGTAAGGTTTTGGAGTTTTTTTGGGGGGGGAGGGAGGTGTGTGCATGGATGCAATTCAATGTACTGGTTTTGGTGATGGTCCCATTGGGGGGGGAGGTGGGAGGATGAGGAGACAATTTAATATAACATACATTTTTGTTATCTATCCATACTTATTTATCTGTGATGGGGAAGGGGAAATTCAATTTTATTTTTAGTTTTCCATTAGTTTGCTTTGTTTCTGTCAAATGCCCAACATGTGTATGAGTTGTATTTATTCATTTATTTATTAAAAGTTTTTACCAGGAAAGCATACTCAGCAGACAACTGGTCATTTCCAGATACGTCCTGGGGGGAGGGGGACATTGGGAAGTTACATTTGTATACAGGATTTGTACAAGTAAAACAGCAGTAAGTACTACAGAAATGAGATGACATAGAATACCGTACAATATAGAACAATTCAACTCAGTACAATACATAAATACAATTCAGTTAGTGCGGAAACACAGCAACTAAATTGTGCAGCAGGATTTAACATTAAGTTGCTGAGGCAATACAGTGTCTGGTAGCCCAGGTTAAGCAGGTATATGAGTGCTGGAACATGGTTCAGCAGCGAGAAGGTTAGAGGCAGGAACAGGAGATATTGTGACTATTTATGTATTATTTATACTTTTGAATAAAGAATATTTAATTAAAATAAAAATCGGTTGCTTTCGTAAATATGTAATCAAAAACAAAACAAAAAAGAGGGACACTTAGCTACAGATGTACTGTACGACCAAACTTGGGGCAACGTACTGGTCCACCGGGGGCTGTTCTACTTTTTGTTTTTTTTTCGTGAATGGTGGCAGTTGCTCCCCCCATGTACTATTCTCCATTTCCCCCTTAAGGGGAATCCTTGGGGGCCAATTCACTATTCCCAAGAGAGGTCCACTGTCAAGGTGATGGGAGAGAGTGGGGAGGAGATTCAGACGAAGTGTTAGATTTCTTGAGGCCACACCTACAAGGGTGACAGGTAAAAAAGTCTCCTTTGTGGGCCTGTTTGGGCTTTTCTTCTACTTAGAACATTATCTGCTCTGGTAGGCAGTTGATTGTCTTATGCCTACCTTTGTACAGGGATACACTTGCTCTCATTGAGATCAAATTTTTTTGGTGTTCTATGTTTCTCATGTTACTGTTTCATGTTCTTTTGTTCCTCTTAAGTTTATAGGGGTTAGAACAGAAGTATGCAGGGCATGGGGGGTGCAGAGGGTCATGGTAATACATTGACCTTTTTTCTCACTGCAATTAAACTTTATTTGCAAAACTCCCATCCCTGGAGGCTCTAGGTGCTGAACAATAAAATAGAACAACATGAAATATGACAAGACTAAAATATAACAAGCAAACAATTATCACAACTAAAACTAAATATAAGTGAAGTATACTGTATTCAACACATTTAATATAAGGAAAAAGTCTCCTTAAATAGGTAGGACTTTAGACACCTTTTAAAGGCTTAGAATGAGGAGGACTCTCTCAAAGACCTTGGAAGAGAGTTCCAGAGGGTTGCACACTCACCAGATTATGTCAGTCTAACCCTGGGAAATGCTAGAAGGCCCTCCTCAGAGGAACAGAGAGGATGTGGGTGTTGGTAGGGAGATAATAGGTCATGTAGGTAGCAAGGTTCCAGGCAATGTAGGGCATTGTAGGTCAGCAATCCAACCTTGAAGGCAATCTGCCACCTCACTGACAGCCAGTGAAGAGCCAGTGAAGACTGCGCAAGACCATTGTTATATAGCAGGATCTGAGAAGGCCTGCCAACAGCCTGCCTCCCCTGTTCTGCACTAGCTGCAAGTGATGCAGGGCATGTCTGTTTAGCCCCAGGTACAGGGCATTGCATTAAGCAAGCCTGGATGTTACAAAGGCATGTGTTAGTGAGGGCAGGTCACGGGAGGGATAAAATGTTTAATCTGGGCAATATTTCTCAAATGGTATAACTTTGGACTTTGGACAACTGCTGACACCTGAACCTCTAGAGTCAGATTGCTGTTGAGGATTATGCCCAGATTTTTCACCTTCACGAAGATGGACAACTCTGAGTCACCGAGTACCAAACTGGAGTTCTCCCCTTCCCGCTTAATGTCCAGTTAATGATCAGGCTCAATCATCAGTACCTTCATCTTATCTGGGTTGAACATTAACCAGCTGGAAGACATGCAGCCCTGGATCTTGACCAGGTCAGAGTTAAATACAGAGACTGTTCCCTGTTGTCCAGGCGCAAAAGACATATACAGTCGGGCGTCGTCTGCATAGCAGTGAAAACCCATGCTGTAACATTTCAGGAGTCCCACAGGGATCCACTCTCGGGCCACTCCTTTTCAGCCTTTTTTTGAACAATCTTCCACAATCCTGTCCTGAACAAATCCTGCTTTATGCGGATGATGCAGTCATCCACGCCACTCATCATCACCCCCTCCTACTTCAAGAAAAGCTCCAGATGGGTATCATTTCTATTGAAAAATGGATTAACAGACAAAAGCTGGTACTCAACTACAAGAAACAAAGTCAATGCTTTTCTGCAGCTCCCGCAACAAGTATAGGTCTCAACCCATCGCAATTGCAAACTGCCATGGTGCTGTCCTAGACCAAGTACACTCCTTTAAATATCTTGGAATCACTCTTGACAGCCTCCTATCCTATGGCATCCACAATGACACTGTTTCCAAAGCTGTTAATAAATGCCTTGGTCTTTTCTACAGGCACAGGCAATGCCTTACCTCACATGCCGTAAAGATACCTGTGTAGAGCTCTGTAGTCTCACTAATCGATTATGGGCTGGTTGTCTATGGCTCTGCTACTGACACAGCCCTTAAGCACCTATCCTTGGCCCTAAACAAAGCCTGCCATCTCATTACAGGATCCCACCATCTCACCCACACGTGTGCACTCTATGCCCAAACTGGTTGGCTCCAACTATACAACCATATTAAGTACCATACCTGCTTAATGGCCAAGAAGATCAAGTTAGGCCTTGCACCCCCAGGAGTCCAAGCCCTCCTATGTGCAGCATGCATCCCCCACCCCACCAGGGATTCTGAAAATCAAATTCCGAACATACCCTGATGCTGCACCTCACAGGGACAAAGGTCCTTTGCTCACCGTGCACCCTTCTGGTTTAATGGACTCAACAAAGACATCACCTTGCTGCAAAGGCTTGGCCAGTTTAAAACCAACCTTCACCTCCACCTCTCTGCCTCCAGCTTCTGTGACTGTCACTCCTAATCTGCTGTCCCCTCTAGCACTTACCTCTCCCTCTCCCTGATACCGTTCCCCTCCTCCTACCTCCTACTCTCCCTGGCTTTAGCACTTTCTAGAAGCCTGACAATGCCCTCAGCTGCTCCTCTGTTCTGTTGTCCCCTCAATCCTTCAACTGTCCCTGTTAACCCTTGCCCTACCCTGGTACCTTTCCTTCCCTCAACTATCTGTATTCAACTGCTTGAGACTGCTTAGAATCCCATGCAATGCATCATTTATACAAATTTCTGTCCTGTACCTACTTCCCTCTCAAATGTATCTATTCAAATGCTTGAATTGCCTATGTCATAGTTTTTCATGTTTGTATTGTTTCAATAATTGAAGTGGGATCTTTGTAAAAGAGCTCTGGCTCAAAGGTATTTGTAATCCTAGAATAAAATAAATAAAAAAACAAAATAACATTTAATAATGTCTCCCATTGGCAGCATGTACATCGCAAATAAAATGGGTGACAGGATCAAGACCTATGGGGGTCCACAGGACAGGGGCATCGGGTGGGGGAAAAATTCCCATAATCACTCTTTGCATTCTGCCTGTGATAAAAGACCTATACCAGCTGATTACTTTGCCGACAAGTCCAGAACATTCCTGAAGGTGATCCAATAACACACTATGATCCACGATGCCAAGTGCAGCAGAGAAATTGGGGAGAACAAGAATAGATCTTTCCCCTCTATATCTCACTCTAAGGAGATCATTTTGCACCTTGACAAGGGCAGCCTACGTACTGTCACTGGACCTAAATCCAGACTGGAGCAGTTCAAAGATGTCATACAATACGTAGCAAGATGTGTCTTGAGCTGTATAGCTACCACTTTCTCAATAACATTCCCCATAAAGGGAAGGTTAGAGATAGGCCTGTAATTTGCCAGACAGTACAGGCCCAATGAAGGCTTTCTCAAGAGTAATTTCATGAGAGTCTCTTTCAAGGGCATAGAGAACCCCCTTGAAAAGGAACATTGGACTATTTCAGTGAATACCAACCTGACAAACTCAACTCAGTCCACTAAGAAGCGTGTTAAGCTTGGATCCTGGTCACGGTATGTTAACTGCTGCTTCGAGACAATCCTATTAACCTTTTCCACTGCCACTGGATGAAACTCACTCCAATCTTTAGGAGGGCCTCTGTTAACCCCAGGTCTGACACCATTTGCTGACTGTAAGGCCCCAGGAGAGATACCTGATCTGATAGAGCACACTTTGTCAGTGAAGAATAGAGCAAACTCTTCACATCTGGTAGATGACATGACTCTCACCAGCTGGAGACAGGTCAGGTGAAGAAGCCTGTCTCCAGTCCAGAAGTGCTGAATTGGTCTATTATTCACTGTGGCGATCTCCCTGGACAGGAACGCTGCCTTCTTATATGAGATTCTCATTTGATAATCCTTATAATGGGATTTCAAAACCAATTTGTCCTCATCACTTGAGGATCTCCGTTAGCAGCGCTCCAACCTCCAACCCTTAGTCTTCAGCTCACTGACCTCACCATTGAACCATGGGGATCTCAGGTATGAGGCCAAGGGTCCTACACAGACCGGTGCTACAGAATCGATGACTGAGATAATTGCCCTAATAAAGGCCATCACTGCTTTCCCAGCTCCTGCCTCACAAGCAGTCAGCACACCCCATAGGTCCAATACCACATGGAATCGTGATGATGTCAAACCCCTTAAAGGGTGGCAATGGGCCATCTCCACAGGGGGAGGATTCTGAGGAGGGGCCCCCAAACAAGAACTTCACCATACAATGATCTGACCAAATGAGTGGATCAACCTCGAGATTTTCAGTCTCGAGACCCAGTGTGAACAACAGATCCAGGCAGTGACCATGCAAGTAGGTCACAAAGGTAATTACCTGTGACATGCCCAGCAATTCCATGGCCTAAAGGAAGTCCTGACCAAAAGACAAAATATATCATTGACCTAGGCATTGAAATCACCCAGAATTAACCATCTGGGTGACTCCAACACCAGATCAGCCATATAGTCTGTGGCTGCCTGCAGGAACTCCTTTTCACAGCCTGGAGGTTGGTACACAAGAAGGATCATGTAGCCTGCACCTGGGCCCCCTCAGATGTCCACACACTCAAATGACCTGGTAGATCCCACCAGGAGCACAGAGAAGTTCAGGCTGGATCTAAAACAGATAGCCACTCCTGTAGTCCTTCCTTGGGAAGTGTATGACAGAAAATCCTGCTGGAGAGTCTGGTTCTGCGAGACAACATATGGCGGCTGCATAATCCCTCTCCGCAGACTCTCAGGTGTAAAATCTGTCAGATTACATAATGAGGGGTCCTCAAAATCTCTCTCTTAAACCTGACTGGACATCTTATGATTTTTATTACCTCCCTTGGCTGACTGATTGTGAAAGAGTCGGGGATTCTACACCTTTCTACCAGTATTGCCAACGAGAGAATGGAGCCATCTCAGATTGTACTCAGTGAACTACAGGCCTCGCTGACGATGCTTCTCTTTGAATTTCATACCTACCGCACCGAGTACAGAGCCGATCAACAAGATCTTAAAAATACCTTGTCGGCTCTGGAGCAGAGGGCATCTGTCTTGAAAGTAAGTTGGGGGAACATGATCAGAAAATTCAAAAACTGCACCAAGTCACTGTTAAACTACTTAGGGACAACATACTGTAGACTTAAGAGAAAAACTGAGGACTTAGAAAACTGCTCAAGGCATTCTAATATCAGAATTTTCAGGGTGTCAGAGAGCATGGAAGCAGGAGACCTTAGAGCCTATACTGAACACCTCTTCGATGATGTTTTGGTTCTACAACACCTCCGCTCCTATGACATAGAGTGAGTGCACCGGGCTCTCACCTCTCCCCCCAAGGACCCCCAAGCAAGGCCACACTCCATCATCCTGTGCATACGGAGCTTTCCCAAAAAGGAGGAAGTAACTAAAAAAGGATGGGGGCTCAAGAAAATTTTGCTGGATGGTGTCCATAGAATTACGTTCAACCATGACTTTTCCCCAGCTGTGGTGCAGCAACGGAGAGCAATGTATGCAACCAAAAAGGAATTACAGGCACATAACCTGAAGGTTACAATAATCTTTCCAACTAAATTAAAAATATGGCTCTGGGGCACTTCAAAAGTTTTTGACACATTGGATGAAGCGAGACTTTATTTACAACAAAACAACTTGCTCCCTTCACAAGAGGTAATGGAACCAGAGGCTGCAAGAGAAAAATGTACTTACCAATCACTGAGTAAATCTTCTATGTCTCCTGCTCACAAACAAAGTAAACAAGCTGAGGCTCTGAGGGACATAAGGGCGATACTCCAGGAGTATGCATACCACTCAGATAGCCCAACGAAGCCAGCAACTCAGGTCTTTTAGGAATAAGGGGACACCACCTCTATGGCGAAGGGCGTTCTAGTGCAGCAGCATTTTTCTGGCCTCCCAGCGGCACTTCTGGATCCCCCCAACTTTTATGGTGACCTGTTTTGGGAAGGGATCATTCCTTCATTCTGTGTTTTTTTCTTTGTGCTTGCTGAGTGTTCCGGTGGAGGCTGAGAGATGGGCGGCACCAAGCATGGAGCCGTCTGCCTGATTTTTTTACTCTCACGGCCTGGGCAGACAGCCTATCCCTCTTCTTAGCCTACATTACCCAGGCCTCTTAGTGACGACTGCCAGGGCAATCTATGATGCCGTTGAGCCAGCGTCTCGATCTGCTGACACCAGACATGCTCTGCTGTTTGCAACCCTCACTATCCTTCCATTTGATCATGCTGGACAGTGAATCTGTTGTTTTTTTTTCTGGGAGAATGGCTTTCCAAGCATCTCTTTTTGTGGCCACATCATGGACATAGTGTCTTCCCCTGTGCCCGTGGAAGGGACCTACTGCCTGGACTGATTATACTTATACTACTTATACCTGATCTCTATCGTAGTTGACATATACATTAATGGTCAGGAGATCAGGGGATTGTATTCATTTGTAAATCCCCTTTCCCTTTTTTTTTTATCCCTCTCCCCACTTCCTTTTTAAATCTAACAGAGCTGGTCCACCTCGGAGGGTGCAACCTTAGTCAATAATAATATTATGTATTTTTATGCTATGAGAGGACTTTGAGGCTTCACCGCAGAAGGGGAACCTAGCTGTATATTTGGTTCATACCCTTTTATGTGATGTATCTACGTGGGGGGTTGACATGTTGGTATGAAGAGGAAGGGATAGAAGTGGTAATAGACTTACTGCAATACAAGGGAGAGTGGGGATTACCTCCCTGGATGCACTTGCCTCCTTGTCCCCTCTCACCTTATTATGCCCCTTTCCCCCAGCCCTCATCATAGTAATTGTATTTACCTTTATATTTTATACATATCTAGGACCCCTTCCTAAGGGTTAAGTAAATACCCCTGGGATGCGGGCATCTTTTCTTTACTCCACCCTAATATTCTGGGAGTATGTGACATCATCTGGTGATACAACTTATTCTTATCCCCTACTGGAGCTCTCGAACGAGAGCCCAGGGAGTGACCAGTTAACCAGAGAGAGAAGCCCCTTCGGTCCTGGACTCCTAACTGGAGCACTGAAACAGATTGCTCCCTACATGGAAGTCATACTTGTTGGGACTTATTCTTCCTAATACTGTATTCAATTTATCTACTAGTTTAATGTTGGGCTGTTGCCAATTATGTCAGTTCTTTCCTGTAGAATGTAATTGCACAGCTTCATGTTTACAATTGAAATGTAGCCTTGCAGGGGTTGAGGGATGGGGGGACTGGGGATATGGCTCCATTTGGACTGACTGGGGGGGAGGAGAAGGACATGACATTATGGTCCTGGAATGTAAATGGTATCGCCACCCCCATTAAGAAACAAAGGCTCTTTAGGGATATAGGGAGAGCTAACCCCATGTTTTTGTTCCCTCAAGAGATGCATCTTAGCTAGGCAGAGCATGTTAAGTTAGGGGGCATAAGAGGTTACCAGTTGGTGGGGGCGTCCTTGTATAACAGGGGTAGAAGATGTGGGGTGGCAATCCTAGTACACTCCAGGATTACTTGGTCGACTTTGAAGGTGGTACAGAACCCAAAGGGATGTTTCATTCTTGTGGTAGGAACACTTGCAGAATGAACCTATACCCTAGTATCTTTGCACTTACCCCTGGGGACCTCGGTGGTAGAGATGAAAAGATTTTTCAAGATACTAGATCAGAACACCCAGGGCTCCCTCATTATTGCTGGGGACCTGAACCTGATGGTTAACCCTTCTTTAGATACATAACACCTGAATAGAAGCTGATATACCCCCTTTAGGAGACTTTGGAAAATTGAGACCTGCAAAAGAGACTTGTATGACACATTTAGAACTCTATATCCCAGTGCTAGGGAATTTTCGGGGTACCTCCAAAATGCCCAGTCTGCTGCCCTGTTAGACTATGCTTATGTCTCTAGGGACCTTATAGGATCTGTGCCTATGGTAACAACCTCTCCTACCCTGCTCTCTAACCATAGGGTGCTGCAGGCTATCTTAGATTTGGGTGTCGGTTCACACTGTTCCCCGTGGAGACTAAATGTTCTGCATCTTGCATCACCTGAAACTTGCAACTTTATATGGCAGCAAATTCAAGATATCCTTGACCATAATGGCCAGGGACACACCCCAGCGATATTATGGGATACCATTAAAACCACTCTGAGGTGTGCACTAATGGAATGGGGGTCCAGGATTAAGAAGGATAGGGAACGTAGAGAGAGGGAACTGGTGCAGGAATTGGACCACCTCCAGAAGCTCCCTAAGCATATGCAACCAATTTTCCACCGGCAGCTTCTCCATGTTAAAAGCCAGCTTCTGGAGATACAGGACCAGAGAATTCTAGCCCAACTTTATTATCTCCATAGTTTAAATCACCTGGGGGGCCCCCACCTCCATGAGGCGTATTGCTAAAAAAGTTCAAGGGCAGAGAATTCTCACCAGAATCTCTAAAATGCGGTCTGTTACCTGGGGTGGCTTGGTGAGCCTCCCCTCCCAGATACATGTGATCTTTCAGGACTACTAATCTCGGCTCTATCAGGTCCCTGACATTGACAATCAAGAGGTGAGGCAGACTTTTCTTCACCGGTTAGGGGTCCCGACTTTATCTAAGGAATGCCAAGCAAGCTTACTCTCCCCAGTCACCAAGGAGGAGTTAACCCATGCCATTAAGAAAGGAAAAATCAGGAAGGCACCTGGCTTTGATGGCTACCCCATAGAGTTCTATCAAGCTTTTCAGGAGGAGCTTACACCTTATCTTCTTCAGGCCATGGTTTTGGTCCAGGAAGGGGGAATCCACTGCCCTCTTGAAGGACCTCATTGCCGAACCCTATCCCCAAACCTGGAAAGGACCACACTAGCCTGGACTTATATCACCCAATCACATTAGCCAATGTGGATTACAAGTTGTTCATGGCAATACTGGCACATAGGTTAGATGATATAATGCCCCCTTATCATACACCCTGATCAGGTAGGATTTATTAAGCAGTGCCAGGTGACGGATGCTATTCGCTGGACATTGCTTGTACAACAACTGTCTGCCCATTCCCTGGAGCCCACCCTGTTTCTTAGCCTGGATGCCGCCAGGCATTTGATGTGGTAGAGTGGGCTTTTCTGTGGGATGTCATGGATACTATGGGGTTCCTGCATCAATTCATACACCAGCTCAGGTCGATATATGACTCCTCAAAGACATACTGTAAAGTGATGGGAGGGATATCAGAGGCCATTCCAGTCTGCCGAGGGACGAAGAAAGGGTGCCCTCTTTCACTCTACCTTTTCATCATCTACACTGAGCCATTAACACAAGCTATTCAGATGCACCCTGGTGTTAAGGGGGTTACCCTCCATGGCACCCCACAGAAGATATCTCTATATGCAGATGACATATTGCTTACCCTATCTGACCTGTATATTTCACTCCCTGAAGTTTGGACCCTCCTCTCCCGGCTTGGGGGAACTCTTGAGGTATACCCTGAACCCCAACAAAACAGAGACACTTCTGTGCAATTACTTCCCTCCCGGGGATCTAAAATCCAGATACCCATTTAAATGGTATCAACTTAAATTAAAATACTTGGGTATACTCCTCACCAGATTTTCCTCACACCTGGATCTGGACAACTTTGAGAACTTTACACTCCAGTTAGAAAAACTGATTGGCAAATGGAAGCTGAAGACAGTCCCCATGCAAGAGAGAGTGCTGTTGGTTCACCAGCAATTACTATCCCATGTGCTTTACCCAATCCAAACCTCAGCTATACCCCCACCTAGTTGCTATATCCAGACATGGAAGAGGCTCACCAGAAGACTCATTTGGCTGGACGGTGCCCCTAGGGTATCACTAAAACATCTGCAAGCCCCTAAAAACAGAGGAGGTCTTAATCTCCCCAATTTCGAGAAATATGTTAAGGCTGTAATGCTTTGCATAGCTCTCCTCTGGTTTACAGCCCAGATCCATACTACTTGGCTTGGGATTGAATCCACATTCTTAGGGGATATCATTGACCCAGTCTTAATGGCTGGTATGCCCCCCACACTGGCATCTTCCTGAGCCTACTCAAATAATCTGGAAAGCATGGCATAGACTTCTTCCCTGCCTGATACCCCCTCAGTACACCTTTCAATTTCGTACTCTTAGGAGTTTAGGTCCCCCTGGGGATAGACAAATGACACAGACTCTTAAGTTGTGGGAGCGGTTAGGGCTCAAAAGGGTTTTTCAGTTCTTTAGGGATGAATTATTTGGGGAATTTTCTTACCTCCAAGGACTTTATAGAATCCCTAGGAACACATATCGAGAATATACCTCTATAAGCCGAATCATCGGTAGACTGACCCACCCTCAATATTCTCATACAGAAGAGATCCCAAAGGCAGTCCTCTGGCTGTGGAAGAAACTGACTGCCCAGAAGTCTAACCATACAGTGAGTGAGTTGTACCAGTTTCTTCATGGTATAAATTATCTAGACAAACCCCCATGGCTGACCAAATGGGAGAAGGAATATGGTTTCCCCCTCCCACTGCAACAATGGGTGGCAAGCCTGGACATTATCCCGATGGTATGTAAATCCCCATGGTGGCACCTAATTGCTTGGAAAGTCATAGCTCATTACTTTCTGACCCTGGAGAAGACTGCGTGGTGACACCTTCAACCAACTCCCTGCTGGAGGGGGTGTGGAAGTATGAGCTCTAATTTAGCGCACATACTCACCTTGTACCCGAAATTAGCAGACTTCTGGGATGGGGTACTATGGGACATTGTTAAAATTTGCAGTGAAGGGGAATGAATAGAACCACATATCTTCACCACCCTTTGCCCACTGACCCACCCGACTCCCTCCAAGTCTGAACTCCAGACAGTGTTAGTATTTTTTCCACCCACATTGAAAACTATTACCAGAAGATGGGGGCAGACTGAGGTTCCTACGCTACAGAAATGGCGAAAAATGGTTCAGGAATTGTCTGATGATGAAAGAGTTGCAGCGAAATATAACAGGGGTAAATAAAGTTGGGATAATAGATGGAGAAGGTGGTTGATACTCCAGGATCAACTGGACCCTATCTAGGCACCTTTGTGTTCCCCGAATCATAGGAAATCCAGGCAATGGCATAGGAATACTAAACTGGGACAGCCTTTCTACTCTCTTCGGTGAGACTATATGTGGATCTGCCTCTCACTCCCCCCCCCCTCATGTCTCCCGGCCTGCTGTGTTTCCCCCTCACTTCATTCCCCACATTTCACTGATCTCCTAATAAAACCTCCAAATAAGGTGCAGGGGCCACATAGGACACACAAGGTGTCATTTCAACTGCATAAAATAGGATAATTGACTTGTTCATAGTTGGAAAGGGAAACTATTTCTTTGTTGTTAGCCTTACAGCTTCTTTTTTATTGGAGGCTTTCACCTGTTATTACAATGTAGGGTTTGATAGGTTCACCCCTGGTGGATGGGGGTAAAGTGGATCGCATGGGGCCATTTATCTATGGCTCGTGAATGAAGGGCGGGATATTGGATAAACGAAAAAGACTCATAATTCTAGAGCTCAGCCCTAGAGAGGAAGAGAAGGTATAGGATACTTTCATCCAGATACTTGTGATTTATATTGATAAACAATGGGAAAATACTTTGGAATTTGTGATACTGAATGCTTTTCACTGATATACATCTTGTCTATCTGTAACTCTGTAATGCTGTATACTATGTAAACTGAAATATCTTCCTGAATAAAAAAAAAAAACAAATAAAAAAAAAGAAAACCCTGCTGTGATCGCCACCTCCAGAAATGGACCTGCACTGTCACCCAGCCAGGTTTCTTTAATGCAAGCCAGGTCAACTGAAGAAATCAGATCCACCATAACAGTGGTCTTATTCCTCATCGACCTGGCATTGCAAAGCACTGCCTGAGTAGGACAAAAGCAGACTCTTGGCTTTCCTGTTCCCTGCTAACTCAAACCAGTGGGACCCATAGGTATGTGAACCAGACAAGGAGGACCCCTTTCTAGTACCCATTTCGCCACAGGGTACCTTCTGAATCTCACCACTCCAGTACCATCCTCCTCGGTAGTTTTCCTTGAGCCCTTCCACCTGGTCCCCCACCATCAGACAACTCTCACCATCCTGCAGTGTCTATATGTATCAGCTGAAAGGGAAGGGTTTCTGAAAGGGTGGAGGTCCAATAGCTGGGCTGAGGCATAGCTAAGCCTGAGGGGTCCAATGTCCCAACACATCACAAACTTGTTCAATAAACACCATTAACAATAAAATATAAAAATAATCCTTTAATACCCCCAAATAAATTATGTCAAATTTAGTATGCACCCTCCCTAACCCCTGCACCTTCCAAAACTGTATTACAACCCCTCTATCATACAAAACCAGACCCCCAACCCTACATAAATAGGTAAAATCATATTACAGCCCCTTTATCATACAAAACAAGACCCACTCAACCCCTAAATAAAAAATCAGACAAAGGAAATTCAGTAAAATCAAAAACAAAACAATTAGCAGAACCCTTAGCAGTTCAAAGTCTTATGCACAAGTCCTGTAGTGAAACATAGAACATGATGGCAGATGGGGACCAAAGATCCAACTAGTCTGCCCTGAGTGCTACCCCCCCTTAGAATTTCTTAGAGACAATTCCCTTATGCCTATCCCAAACAGATTTGAATTGCCCTACTGTTTTGGAGTCAATAACTTCTGCAGATAGGCTATTCCATAGAGATACCACCCTTTCCATGAAGAACTTACGCATGCTACTCCGGAACCTCCCTCCCTTAATTTCATTTCATGACTCTGTGGAGCTATTGATCAGAAAGAGTTTCTGGGTAGAGACTCTGTTTATGCCCTTCAGGAACTTGAATGTCTTGATCATGTCACCCCTATCTCTGAGCTGCTCCAGTGAGTACATGTTGAGTTGCCATAATCTGTTTTCATATGGCAGTTCATGGAGCCCTTGTACCATTTTTGTTGCCCTCCTCTGTACCATTTCTAGTCTATCCAAGTCCTTCCTGAGATAAGGCCTCCTGAACTATATGCAATACTCAAGGTGGGGCCTTACCAGGGACTTGTACAGTGGCGTGAACACTTCCCTCTTTCTACTTGTGATGTCCCTTCCTATTCATCCCAGCATTTTGCTGTTTTTTCGCGCTGCCTTTTTACATTGTCTGCCCACTTTTAAGTCATCAGAGATGATGACCCCAAGATCCCACTCCTGTTTGGTGGCTGTTAGCTGCTCCTCTCGCAGATAGTAGACCGTCCCTGGGTTGCTCCTGCCCAGATGCATCACTTTGCATTTTTTTTGCATTAAATTTTAACTGCCAGATGTTGGATCATTTTTCTAGCTTGAGCAGGCCATTTTTCACTTGTTCCACTGCCTGAGCTGTGTCCACTCTGTTGCAGATCTTTGTGTCATCTGCAAACAGACTCACCTTCCCGCCCAGCCCCTCAGTGATTTCACTTATGAAAATACTGAAGAGAAAAGGATCCAGAATGGACCCCTGTGGCACCCCACTGGTCACCCCCCATCTCCTGATGCTGCCCCTTTGACCATCACTGACTGATTCCTCTGACTAAGCCAGCTCCTAAGCTCTTAATCCATGATACCACTACCTGTCCCACTCCTGTATGCTAGAGCTTATTTAGCAGCCTTCTGTGTGGGACCGAGTTGAAGGCTTTGCTAAAGTTGAGGTAGATAACATGCACGGCTCTCCCCTGGTACACTATCTTAGTAACTGAGTCAAAAAATGCAATCAGATTAGTCTGACAGAAGCCATGTTGCCTGCTGTCCAGCTGTCCAGTCTCTTCCAGGGATGTTAAAATACTTCCCTTTAGCAGGGTTTTCATCATCTTGCCTACCTCCAAGATGAGACTGACAGGGCGGTAGTTATCCACCACCTCCCTGCTCCCTAATTTATGTGTAGGAACCACTATTGCTCTTTTTCCAGTCTTGTGAAACAATTCCCTCTCTCAGGGATCTGCTAAAAAGATCTGCTAGAGGTGCTGCCAATTCATCCCTAAGTTCTTTCAGTATGTGTGGGTGGATGCCATCTGGCCCCATGGCTTTATCTATCTTTAGTTTATTGAGTTGAGTCCTTACCCTCTCTACTGTAAAAGGGCTTGTGTCTACCCCTTTTGTGCAATTATTAACTCCTTTAGTGGTGTGCCCATTTCCAGGCTCCTCCTTTGTAAAAACAGAGCATAAGTATTCATTTAAGACCACTTCCTTCTCTCTGTCTTCTTCTATCTTCTTCCCATTACTGCTTATTAGTCTAACAATACCCCCCGGTTTTCCTTTTGTCACTTATGTACCTAAAGAAGGTTTCTTTACCTACTTTCACTCCCTGTGCAATTTCCACCTCAGATTGTGCCTTTGCCACTCTAATCACCCTTGAAGCCTCCCTCAAGCTGCTTTTGTAAGGGTCCCTATCCTTGTTGCTATTTGAGCCCTTGTATTTTTTAAATGCTAGCCTCTTAGCTTTTACCGTAGCTGCTACCTCTCTTGTGAACCAGAGAGGATTTTTCCTTTCACTTGTCTTACTGACCAATCTGGAAAATTTGTCACTTGCCTCTGCTATTGCCTGTCTTATGTTAGTCCAACATATACCCCCCCCTTGGATTACTCTTGAGGCTATCTCTAAAGCATATTCTCATCTGATCAAAATCCATCCTTCTGAAGCCAGCACCCATGTCTTAGAGTGATTTGTTTCCTCCTTAGTATTGACCTTGAACCAGCCCGAGTTGTGGTCACTAGTGCTTTTACAAAACCATAATTATGTAATGTAGCAGAATATAGAACATAGGTAGTACCGCCTACTCTCAAGTTTAGATAGTACTGCCTACTCCCTAATATCCAGGTACTGCCTAACCTGTATGTCTTAGATAATTGATGACCTATAAATAATCTGTCAGTTAAACCTGCTAGTTCCCAGGGATTGCCTAACTATAAAGTAATAAGTTATATTGTGACCAATCTACTCTGTGGATAGTACTCCACTCCTATATAGTTACTCCTATTGTCAATTATGTATTTCTTTCCCATAAGATTGTACTATTGTCAATTCATGCATTTCTTTTCCCACATGTTTGCTTATTTAATGTAATATGCTATTCATCCTCGTTGTACTTTATCTGTATTCCCCATGTTGTATTCTCCTGAGTCGTTCCTGAAAATAGGCATAATACTTGTCTATTGTACTTACCTGGTAAACAAAACCTAAATAAATAAATAAATATAAAGAATCCATACATAAGCCCTAATATTTGTATATCAGGCTCTGCTCTCACCAGAGGAAAACCAAGCGTAAAATACAGATGAAATTTTGCAGTACTCTCACTACTGCTAACATTTTAAATTGCTTTCCAAAACTTTGATTCACCAAGATGATGCAAATGATGTAAAAATGCTGTGATTATGGTTTTAAGTCTGAGGGTTCTGTCATCACCCTTGGGAAGTTTTTTGGTAAATTACAGAAGCGCTACTCACAGTTCGGTAAGAAAGAACAGTCCAAAAAAAATTTAACCAGAGTCAGATAGTCCTCCTGGATGGCAGCCCCAGCTGTTGAGAGGGAAACAGGCTATACTAGAAGCTAAACCCACAAGTAGTGGAGGCAGTTACAGCCTTAGTACAGAGAATTAAAAGATGTCAAACTGCAGAAAAAACAGCAGTGGCTTCAATGATCGGTCAAAAATGCACATGAAGTGCTCAGTCAGAAGCTTGTCCCCAGCACTCTGTCAGCTTCTCTAATATTAGGTTAAGTTAGCTCCTTCCCCACTCAGACTTCAGGGGTTAGTGTCAGCAACAGGACCCTGAAGAATACTTCTCCAGTGGTACAACTTGGTGGACGAGAAAAAGATTGAGACTGAGACAGAAACACTACAGGGAGCACTAATTCACTTCACATTCCTGACTACTCTGCTTCCAGTCTTACTACCGGGCAACCTAAAATAAAGTTCACTCCAACTTTTACAGTTCCTACAGTGAGATACCAATTAAAACAACAACAAAGAAAAAGTCCTTTAAAATAAAATAGGGGGTTCTGGGGGAAAAACTCACAAACACAAATGGTGTACGAACAAAACTCTCAACACAGCCTGCCCAGCCTAGTGGCTGTAGTGTTCCACTCCTCACAAACACAAATAGCATCAGAACGAAGACATGGGCTCCTTGACTTTGTAATCCTAGACTTGATAAATAAATAAATAAATAAATAAATAAATAAAATAAATGGGCTCCTTGATAGTATGCTGCTTTAATGTTATGGGGATTAACAATGAGATCAAAAGAGCTAAAATATTACAAGAATTAGGAAGGAGGGGCTGTGATATAGGTCTACTTCAGGAGACAAGGCTCTCTCCTACTGAACATACTAAATTGTGCCAAAGTTGGATGAGGACAGTTTATTCAGATGCCCACCTACCGATAAAAAGAGAAGTGTAGCCATATTACTTCAAAAAGGGTTGCCTTTCCAGGTTATGAGCATCCACATGGACAAGACAGACAGATTGGTGACTGTGTCTGGGGTTATGGGGGGTTATCCTATACATTTGGTTTCAGTTTATGCACCCACACAATCTACCCATGCCTTTTTTAGAAGGCTGTTTTCCACGCTGTCACAGTTGCCAGAGGGTCAAGGTATCTGTGTGTGTGGGGAACTAGAATTGTGTGGAGAATAATGCTTTGAATAGAAATCCCTCACCCTCAAAGAAAGAGCAGGCCTGCTCCAAATTACTTTGCACTTTAGTGATGGAAACCAGTTGGGTGGACCCATGGAGGCTCCATAATCCAAAGGCCAGGGAATTCACTTATTATTCTCCCGCATCACAAACTTACTCTAAGTTAGACTGTTTCTACACTCAGAAACAATGGGCATATACTTTAAGGTATGTCCAGACCTACACTATGTCCATTTCAGCCCATGCCATGATTTCAAGTAGAGTAGACTTGGGCCCTAAGAACATGAAGGATTTTGGATGCTAAATGCTGGGCTTCTCAGTGATGAAGCATTTATTCAATCTAGTATGGAAGTAATCAAGAACTACCTCACAGAGGACAGGAAGGGGAACACACAACTGAAATATATTTAGGATAGCCTCAAGGCTATAGTGAGGGGCCACATGATTTTGTTTGCAACACACAAGAAAATGCAACAATGATGTTGAATCCTGAAGGCTGATGAAAGTCTCTTCTAGCAAGAATCAGAACATAAGAAAACATGAGACCCTGTCTTAGTCCCTCAAATGGAAGCTGCCAGGTCAGAATTCAGTAAGTTAACCCTTCAGAAGGTGGAAAACAAACTCAGGTTCACTAACCAGAAATATTATAAATGGGCAACAAAGCTAGTTGACAGTTGGCACACAGGCTTAGAGAACATATGAACATACGAAAATGCCAGCAGAAAAAGGCCCATAGGTCTATCAAGTCTGCCCAAGTGTGCAGCTCACAGTCTAACTCTACTGCAGCTTCCCTGTCTGTTCCCATCATCCCTACCCCCTGCTTCCCCCCTTGTTCTTATTTGTACTTACTTTCCCTTTGACTTTATCCCACCCCTTCTTGAAACTGCCCACTGTCTTCAATGTGATCAATTCCTCTGGCAGTTCATTCCACCCAGCCACCACCCTTTCTGTAAAGTAGTGCCTCCTCATCTCCCTCCTGACTCTACCCCCTTCCAACTTCAGACTGTGTCCCCTTGTGACATTCCTTCCCTTTAAGCAGAACAGTCCTCGTGTTTTGACCCTGTTTATGCCTTTTACATATTTGAAGATCTCTATCATGTCCCCCCTCTCCCTTCTATCCTCCAGGGAATACATGTTGAGCTTCATCAATCTTTCCTCATAGGGTTTATCCCCCAGACCTAGGATCATATTTGCCACCCTACGCTGCACCCCCTCCAATAATCTTGTGTCCTTTTCTAGGTAAGGGCACCAGAACTGCACACAGTACTCCAAGTGTGGTCTAACCAGTGATCTGTACAATGGCAGGATAACCTTCTCTTTTCTAGAGGTGATACCCATGGCAATGCACCCCAGCATTTGATTGGCCCTTGCTGCCACCTTCTGGCACTGTGCTGATACCTTTATGTCCCATGTGACTAGTACCCCTAGGTCCTTCTCTTCCTCAGAAACAGATACCTGCACTTTCTCCAACCAATAGCTGGTCCTGGGGTTTCTGGCTGCAAGGTGCATGACCTTGCTCATCTTCACATTAAACTCCAACTACCATATACCCGACCAGTTCTCGAGTTTTGCTAGATCTTCCATGAGTTCTTGCCTCCTTCCTCACTGTCCACTGTTGCACATATCTTTGTGTCATTGGTCAACAGGCTTATCTTACTCTTGATCTCCTCTGCTATGTCCCTGATAAAGTTGTTGAATAAAATGGGGCCTAGCACCAAGCTCTGTGGCACCCCACTGGTCATGGATCTTGGCTTGGAGGTCTCCCCGCTTACAATTATCCTCTGTTGTTTGTACTGCAGCCAGCTCCTAACCCAACCCACTAGTTTCTCCCCATCACCCAGGTTCCTTAGCTTGCCCAGCAACCTCTCATGAGGTACCGGGTTGAAGGCCTTACTAAAGTCCAGATATAGGACATCCACGGCATGGCCCCTGTCAACTGCCCTTGTGACCCAGTTGAAGAAGTGAATTAGGTTAGCCTGACATGATCTTCCCGAGACAAACCCATGTTGCCTTTTGTCCTGGAGATCATTGTTATCCAGAAAGATTATCAATCTTTCCTTTAGAACAAGAAGCAGACAGATATATCTCTTGGATTTCCAGAAAGTAATCCACGAACAACTCTCTCACCCCCAATAAATAGAGGAGTAATTTTCTTTTTAATTTTATGCTAATCTAATTTTAATTTTATGCTAATCTAATACCCTAGAACTAGGCAATGGGCAGAAGTAAACAGTTAAAGCATTTAAACTAGCCAAGGGGGGAGGCACTAAAGAGGAGAAGGGAAATCCTAGCCCCCTTCAAAAATCAGGGTAATTAGTGAGGTAAACACCAAAATAGAGCAGTCGATAGGGAGAAGGGCAGGGGTAAATGGAGAAAAAGACAAAGGCAGTAGGGACAGGGATGGGGCAAAAAGGAATGAAGCCATAAAAAAATGGAGGGTAATGAGCAAGGCCCCTAGAATTCTGTGGCTACAGAATTTTGCGCAGAACTTACAACCTACTGCAGAACTTCTGCAGTGTCACAGAATTCACCGTTCTTGGTGATTCTTTATTAGTATTTCTGTGTTTTTTTTGTTTTGGTTTTTATTCATAGAACCTGGTTCCCTTCACTTCTTTTTATATCCAAAACCCCTCTATGCTCAGAATATGATGTCATCAGTGCTATAACATTATACATTAGCTAATGAAATGGTGGCATTCTGCCACAGAAATTAATAGTCACTCATCTACCACAGCTCCCACTGTCAGAGGCGATAGCACAGCACATCAGGTGCAGTGATATTTGCTCAACCTGCACTATAGCTTAATGTAATTTTCAGTCTTATGTTATTACACAAGAGCCAACTCAAACAAAACCTTGATGATAGCATAGACTTTTTATATCCATACCTTACTTTGTACAAACTTATTTTTTCCTTTAAGATATAGAAATGCCACCTGAAATGAATAACTGATAAAATGAATTAACCTGTCACTTTTAAGAAAACTGAAGTAATTATGCCCAGAAAAGTGGAATATAATAATGTGCAGACTTGTTGAAAGAATAGACCTGTTAAATAAATAATTGCGCTGTACACATTTTTCCAGGGTTATTGATTACATATTGTTATTGGTTGATAAAATCACCTAAAAGTTATAGAGAAATGTTCTGTGCAGGGCCAACTGTTGGGTCAGAGGGTAGAATGTTGGGTTCCTATGCCAGCAACTCAGGTTCAGAGATGAGCTCTGGGAGCTGGCTGGGCAGCACAAGGATTGGGGGAACACATCACTGCTCTGAGCCTGGGAAGGTATGGCATAGTGTTCTGTCACACGGTGGACACACTATGATGGGCTGGAGAGTTTTATCTCACAATGGGCTCACATGCATGTCATGGTCTGATGATGTTACATAGTGCGTCAGGGGAAGTAGGTTGGCATGAAAAATGAGTTTTGCACTATCTCCTCTATTCTGTTTATTCTAGCTCTAAAGGGACCTGTATAAATGAGGATACAATGTCATGGAAATAAAAAAAAAAATGATAAAATATATATACACACACACACATATATATATATTATATTATATACATATATTATGGTAGCACGGTAGTGCTACCATAGTTAGGGCTGAGGAGCCATTTACATGTTAAACCCCAAATTTTGCACCTTAATAACTTTGCAACCATTTGACGTATTTGCCTGAAATTTGGAATACATGGTCAAGACCCATACGCCTTGGGATCTGCTAAGTTTTGTACTAGTCGAATATACGGCTGAAGAGTTATTAAACATGATCTGAGCATGCGTTTATGCTTTTTTTGAATTCTACGGTCACACCTACAGGTTGCACGGTTTGCGCGACTGGTCCGAAATCTTCAGGGAACGTATGGCCGGGGTCCTCAATGTGCCTTTCAAAGATTTCATGAAAAAATATTGAACGGTTCAAAAGTTATTCAAAAAACAAGTTCCCATTATAAGTCAATGGGTAAAGTTAACAAAAAGTTCGACAGTGTTGCAAATGCAGTTTTTGCTTTCGAAAAAGGCCCTTTTACTGTCACAAATCCACCATTTTGTTTTCAGTTGGTGATCAGAAAAATGCTTGTCATTTAAATTTGGGACCCTCTAGCAACCTAATTCTTTTTGTATTCACCTAGTCGGACCCTGAGGCGCTAGCCATGTCTTTATTTTTGGGATAAAACACCCAAGAAATATGTTTTCACATTTCTGGAAAAAGTACTTTCGCAAAGTACTTTCAGATTTCATGTATACTGTCGGACGAATTTAGAAAAGCTTTCGTAAATTGCGTATAGTACTTTTCTAGGCTGTGAGAAAATGACAGCAATTCTTTGGTACCCTACTGCAAAAGAATGGTATGGAGTTTGGACTGAAATTTGGAGGAGCATGGCCGACATCTCAAAGATGTGCCTTTCAGTGTTTTGTTGAAAAATATTACATGGCAGCAAAGTTACGGTACTCCAAAGTTGACACTTTTTCCCATAGGATAACATTACGGCGTAAGACGCATTGCAGCAATCGTTTGGCACCCTGCTGCAAAATAACGGTTCAGTCTTTTGGGCTGAAACTTGCAGGGAAGACAGCCAACATCACATAGATGTGTCTTTCAATGGTTTGGTGAAGAAATAGTACAGGGAGGCAAAGTTATGGCACTCCGAATTTCTGTTTTTCCCCATAGGATAACATTATGGCGTTCGCCACGCCTTTCAGGGCCCGTATCTCAGAAACGGTGCGAGATACGGACTTTTGTCAGAAAAATGCTTAGCCCCCTAAGAGGGGCTAAGTACAAAACTAGCCAGGAAAGTGATAATTCATATGACTTTTAAATTTTTTTTCTATGTCGTATGGTTCCTGAGATATAAGCAATTTACTATTCCAAGTCCTCATTTTCTGTTCTGACAGTCATTATTTTGCATACATTCTTTGTACTCACTGTCTTTCTCTATGCAGCTTTTGGGGAAAACTAGCCTGTGCACTTACATTACTGTTATCATTACCATTTCCGCTTGCGGTTCCGTACCCGTTTCACTTACCATTCACGTCTATGCCACCATGTGCGTTACTCTTCACGTTTTCATTTGCAGTTGCGTTTGTGTTGTTTTTAACATTTCTGTCTATAGTACTGTTTCTCTTTCTGTTTCGCTTTGCATCACCATGCACATTACGATTTGCGTCTGCTGGCACAATATTACTATATGACAAGACATCACATGGCAGGAGCTTGGGGCCTGCAGGGCCCCACACTCCCACTGCCGCATTACGTGGTGGGAGCGTGGGGCCCAAAGGATCCCATGCTCCCACTGCCGCATTACATTCACTATTTCTCATTATCATTCTCAAAAAGAAGGGAAATTAGAGGCAAAAACTCAGTTTAATGCATCAGTTAGAGTTGTTCCACAACAACAAAAGCAAGGAAATTCAATGTTAGGGTTGAAACCTCCTTTGCACCCCTTCAGCCCACCCTCCCAACTGGAATCGGGGTGCACATTGGGGTCATCGGTCCTAACTCTCACCCCATTCTCCTATTCCTCAGCTTCTTTCCACATGTGATGGGGTGAGAGTTACGCCGATGACCTCAGATCACCCAATTCTGATTGGGGTGGGCTGGAGGGGTGCAAAGGGTGTTTCAACCCTAACATCGAATTTCTCTTTTAATTCGCTGTGGAACAACCCTAACTGATGCATTAAATGGAGTTTTTCACCTCTAATATATATATATATAGATACACACATACACATATTTGAATGTATGTTACAGATTGCATATCAATATATGTGATACACAGTGGGGACCTCATGAGTGATATAGACAGCATGAGTATAAAAACACCTTATTTGTCATACCAGGTCTCCTCAGTATATTTCATTTATGCAATAGGCTAGAACCTTAAGGGATCAATTTTTTTGCCTTTTTAGGCATACCATTATTCCTAAAAGGCTATTATTTTTTGAACTTGTGTTACTATGCTTTCCCCCATCCTGATTGCTATAACCATTGTCATGGACGTGAAGTCAGGATGACAAGCTGACACTGTGATGTGGTAGTTTGTTAGTGCAGCAGAACTTCAGCAGAAATTACAAACCACTGCCATAGAAGTTCTGTGGCAAAAGGCAATCTTGCCACAGAACTTGGTCTCAATGTGCTGCAGAAAAGTAGGGGCCTTGGTAATGAGTACCAATGCCCATAGTCTAGGTAAAAAGCTCCCTGAAATGGTGGCCTTGATGGAAGAGGGATGCCTGGATATCGTGGCAGTCACAAAAGCATGGTACACAGAGAACCATGACTGATATGTCAACATACCAGGGTATACAATCTACAGGAGGGACAGGGAGGGAAGAAGAAGAGGAGGAGGAGTAGCTCTCTATGTAAGGGAAGGGATCAAAGCAACAGAACTAAAGGGTAAACAGGGAGGAGAAGAGGCACTGTGGGACACCCTGGAGACTGGAAATGGTTCCACAATCCGCACAGGGTTTGTATACAGACCCCCATCTCAGGGGGAGGAAATGGACAAGGAAATGATAGAAGGCATCCTTGGGATGGCAAAGAAAGGGGAGATATTGCTGATGGGGGACCTGAATATGCCAGATGTTGACTGGAGCACCTTTGCTGCAGCTACATCCAAGAGCAGGGCCATTCTTGATGCCCTACAGGGGGCATACCTCAGACAGCTAGTTTTGGAACCCACTCAGGAGAGAGCAATCTTAGACCTGGTACTCTCAAATGGGGATGGAGAGAGGATCTCTGATCTTGAAGTGGGTAGCCATCTGGGAACAAGTGACCACCAAACAGTATAGTTCACAATAAACTTAGCTGTAGAGTCAAGCCACACAAAAGTGAAGGTATTGGACTTCAGGAGGGCTGATTTTGTCAAAATGGGAGAGTGCCTCAGAAAAGCACTAGCAAACAGGCAAGAAGGTGGGGTGGAGCAACAATGGGGAAACATAAAAACCGCCATCACAGAGGCAACAAGTCTTTGTGTGAAGCAAATAAACAAATCAAAATGAAAGAAAACAACACTATGCTTCTCAAAAGAAGTGGCGGGGAAGATAAGGGAAAAAAGATAGCAATCAGGAAATATAAGGAAACACAGAAGGAGCAGGACAGAGAACTGTACCAGTTAAAGCAGAAGGAAGTGGGTAAGGCAGTCAGAATAACAAAGGCCCAAACCGAGGAAAAGATAGCCAACTCAGTTTTATAGGTACATTAGGGAGCAAAGAAAGACCAAGGCAGGGATACTGAGGCTGAACAAAGAGGAAGGTGGTTGGGCAGAGAGTGACAGTGAAAAAGCAGGGATACTTCTGCTCAGTATTCAAAATGGAAAAGCAGGGGGAAATACCTAATCCAGTCAGTAGAAGCACTCTGGATAGGGGGGTTGATATTAGTCCTTTCATAGAAGAAAGGATTCTGAAAGAACTCTTAAAACTGAAGGTGGATAACGCAATGGGGCCTGATGGGATTCACCCCAGGATTTTAAAAGAACTAAAGGAAGAACTAGTAACACCACTGACTACCCTTTTTAATAAATCATGGGAGGATGGGGTGGTACCTGAGGACTGGAGGAGGGCAGATGTGAATTCTCTTCACAAAAGTGGGAGCAAGACAGAGGCAGGAAACTACAGACCTGTCAGTTTGACCTCAGTGGTAGGGAAAATGATGGAATCACTTCTGAAGGAAAGAATTGTTGAGTACCTAGAGGCCAGTGGGGCACAGGACCCAAGGCAGCATGGATTCAGAGTGGGAAGGTCATGTCAGACAAATCTAATTGATTTCTTTGACTGGGTGACCAAAGCAGCAGACCAGGAAGGGACTGTGGACATGGCCTACCTAGACTTTAGCAAGGCATTTGACACAGTCCAACACAAAAGATTAATAAACAAATTAGCCAGTCTGGAGTGGGTCCTAGGGTGGTAGCCTGGGTAAAACACTGGTTGGACAACAGGACACAGTGGGTAATAGTAAATGCAGTCCACAGTGAAGAAAGGAGGGTTACTAGTGGGGTACTGCAAGGTTCAGTACTGAGGCAGGTCCTTTTTAATGTCTTTATAAGTGACATTGCAGATGACACAAAGATTTGTAACAGGGTTGATACACAAGGTGGGTTGGAAAGGATGAAAAGGGACTTGTTAAGGTTGGAGGAATGGCGAAATGTATAGCAGCTTAGATTCAATGCAAAGAAGTGTAAAGTAATGCACCTGGGAAACAAATACCCAGGGGAAGAGTACACAATGGGAGGTGAGATACTGACAACAACAAAAATGGAAAGGGAACTGGGGGGTAGTCATATCAGATGACCTAAAGTTGGGCCAGCAATGTGAGAAGGCAGTAAGGAGGGCTGGAGGGATATGGGGATGCATAGGGAGAGGCATCACCAGTAGAAAACAGGAAGTTGTTGGCCCTCTATACAGACAGTTGGTAAGACCACATCGGGAGTACTGTGTACATTTCTGGAGAACCCATCTCCGCAAAGACATAGACAAGGTGGATGCTGTCCAGAGGAGGGCAACCAAAATGTTGCAGGGTCTGCATCAGAAGACATATGAAGAAAGACTAAAGGAACTTAAGATGTATAGCCTTGAGGAAAGGAGGGAGAGGCGGGGCATGATTGAAACTTTCAAATACCTCAAGGGAATCAACAATGTTGGGGAATCAACAAAGTCCAAGAAGGTAGCATCTTTCAGAAAAAGAGATGTGCAAAAACAAGGGGGCACAATTTGAAGATAGAGGGGGGACGGATCAGAGGTAATGTGAGGAAGTATTTCTTCACAAAGAGGGTTGTGGATACATGGAACAGCCTTTCTGAGGAGATCGTAGAGTCAAACACAGTGGGGGAGTTCAAGAATGCATGGGACAGACATAAGGCAATTCTAGTGGGGGGTAGGAGGAAGCAGACTGTTGGTTAACTAGGATCTGCAGCTTATCTGTTAGGTAGGGAAATGGGCAGACTAGGTGGGCCAAGCAGTCCTTATCTGCCGTCAAATTCTATGTTTCTGTGTTTCTATGTAGTTAAACGCATACTCACTAACATCAACATATTACAACTCTCTTAAGTGTAACAACGCTTAGAAGCACCATTCGCTGCAGAGGAATTTTTAATCAAAACTTTCAAAATGGGTAGATCCCCAGGACCTGATGGTTATATAGAAGAATTTTACAAAACGTGCACCTCATAAATCACCCTGATTCTAGCCAAAGTGTGCAACATAGCTCATAGAGAAGAAGAGATGCTCATTTCATGGGAAGAGGCAATTAACACAGTGTTCCCCAAACCTGAGAAAGACTTGTCTAAATGCAGAAGTTATCACCCCGTAGTTCTCCTTAGCCAAGATGCAAACATTTTCACAAAGGCAATTGGGAATCGGGCTCAGATGATAATTCCGCAGCTGATCCACCCTGATCAAATGGGTTTCATTCCAGGGCAACATATCCAAGATAACATATGGCAGGTCTTAAATGTCATCTCAGACTCCCATTTCTTCCCTCAGGAGGTACAATGGGCAATTATTACAAATGATGCCAAGAAGGCATTTGATCACCTTGATTGGGGTGTCCTCAATACCACTTTAGACAAATTTGGGTTCCAGGAGGAGTTCCATCAAAGGATCCAGAATTTATATAGGGATCTTGGTGTCAGGATGAAGGTGAATGGCACACACTGTTTCACAGATTCCTAATTAGGTGTGGGACAAGACAGGGGTGTCCTTTATCTCATCTGCTTTTTGTCCTCAGCCTTGAGCCCTTAGCAGATATGTTGAGACATCCCTATATTTCCAGAGCATCCAGGTAGTAGGTGAAGAGAACAGGGTTTCCCTATATGCGGATAATACACTCTTTTATGTTTCTAATTGAGCCCAGAATGTTTCTAAAGTGTTGACCCTAATTTTAAGAATTAGACAAGTGTCAGGTCACAAATTAATGAAACTAAATCAGAAATTATGCTGCTACGTAGCTCAGTCATGTCGCAGCTACGACAATGCTGTCAGCTAAAATGGGTCACAATGGTTTTTAGGTACCTAGGGGTCTGAATCACTTCAGACATTAGCAGGCTCAACCAAACCAACTATGCCTGGCTACTAACTGAAATCCAAGCAGACTGTACCCATTGGAAGTAATTGCTTTTACTAGTGGGTGACAGAGCTGAAACTATTAGAACAAATATTCTGCCCCAGCTGACATTTTTCTTTACTTCCCTGCCACTAAAACTCCCATTGGCATTCTGGAAACTTCTGCAATGCATTCTATTGAAGTTTGTGTATAGGGTGGGGAATCTCTGCTTAAATGGAGCCTTCTCCATTTACCAAAAACTAAGTGGGGTCTTGCAGTTCCAGATCTTCGAGCATATTATTGGGCTGCCCAACTCCATAGTTTTATCTATTATAGGAAAAGCTCTGAAATCCCTAGTTGGGTTCACATTGACAACACTGCCTTCCACAAGCCTGGATGGTGGATGGTATCTACCTGGTGGGAGGGATGATAAAAACGGTGCCAATAGCAAATCCCTGGGCAAAACAAACTGGCAGCTTGCGATCACGTCTGTAAGAAGTATAACCTTAATAGACATCTCAGTAAGATGACCCCAGTAAGGGCTTACAATGACTTCCCTCCCATCTGGTTAGATGCAAGTTTCCATAGCTGGGAAAGAAAGGGATTATGCACCATAGGACACCTATACACAGGTGACACCATAAATTCTTTCCCCCAACTAGTGCAGGAATCTGGTCTTCTTAATCAAGATTTTTGTCATTTCCTGCAGTTCCAGCATTATCTCACCACTGTCCCGTGAACCACTATGCTTCAAGAGGAAGAAAATCCTCTGTGTATGTTGTTGCACTCACTTTCCATCCAAAACCAAACTGGAAAATTAATCTCTACTATACATACAGCTTTCAAAGACCTGGAGGAAGAGTGTACCCTCCAGATCAAACAAAAATTGGAGGCAACATGCACCCACTCAGATAAAGAATGGGGTAAGATGTGGGTGACAATACATAAAACCATTGCCTCACCAAGCTGTCAAGAGTTTCACTGGCAAACTTTCACAAGATACTTCAGAACCCTAACCATATGCAAACACTATGGGGCCTATCTATTAATCTATGTTGGTGGGGATGTGGGGAAATAGGCACCCATACATATATCTTTTAGGATTGCCACCACTTGAAAGATTTCTGGGAAAGGGTGCAGCAAACTACAGGGCACATCTTGGAGATATCTCCTCCAGAGAAATTTTGGAATTGGGTCCTAGGTCTGCCACCCACTGCTCTGAAATCTAAAACTAAACTCTATTTCTTTTTGGAGGGCTTTGCCATGGTTCGATGTGGGGGAATAACTCTGCCCACCTGCACTACTTAAACCTTCCTTCCACACACCCAAGTGTTTAGTTCTTTTCAATTCAAATGGCTGAGCCCTTGTGTGGTCTTCATGGCTGTGCTTCCTGCTTTGTTGCTGCATTTATTGCTCTCTCTTCCTCTGCCTGCTGTCTGTGTGTTCTCAATTTCTTTTTTCTCATCCCTTCTCCCTTGTCTCCTTTCCAGTTTGTTCCCCTCCACTTTTGCTGTTCACAGTCATACCACCTTTCCTTCTGTTTGTGTCTCACCACTGCATCTCCCTGTTTTGCAGCCATGTCTGTTTGGTGTTGCTTTTCTTCATTTTGCTTCTTTTGCCACTCTGTGGCCTGTCCTACCTGCCACCCCACAGCCATCTGTGTCTCCTTTACTGTTATCCCATTCTGTCTCGTCCTCTTAAATTTTTTTCCTTCCTACCTTGTTCATTATTCTTTTCCTTTTGGGGTTGCCTCTCTTCTGCTTCTCTCCTTTCCCACTGCAGCCATTCCTCTCTATCTCTATCTTCCAGGTTGGTGCCCAGTGATGTCAACATCCAGCTTACAACTATCCCCTCTGCCGACTGTCTCCTTTCCATCTACCTTCTCTGCCTTTTCCTCCTTCCTTTCTTCTCATTCCTTGCCAGCCACTACCTTCAGTGCTGATTCAGTTCTTACTTCAGATGGAGGAAGACTTTCTTTCCCAGCAGCATCAGGAATACCCCTGTAAAGTTTATTTCCTTTTTAGCCTAGACCTAAGTGAAGGTCTCCAGAGTGACACCTCTGGATCACCTCCTACAGAAGGAATTCCATTCCAGCAGACTTACATGGAGGTCTCATCTAATAAGACTATTTTACCTTTCTTAGACCTGTTTAGAGGTCTCCCAATTGCATGTGTGTGTATATATCTCTATCTCTATCTATATAGATGTATATATATATATATATATATATATAATATAAATATATAAAAGGGCAAAAACTCCATTTAATGCATTAATTAGGGTTTATTTCCACTGACAAAAGCGAGGAAATTCAGTGTTAGGGTTGAAGAGCCCTTGGTTACCCCCACACACAGCTCCAACTGGCATCGAGTGCGCATTAGGGTTGTCAGTCATAATTCTCACCCCATCACATGTGTAAAGAATCAGAAGTGTAGGAGAATGGGGTGAGAGTTAGTACCGACAGCCCTAATGTGCACCCCGATGCCGGTTGGGGGTGTGGGCAGGGGGGTCCAAGGGACGCTTTCAACCCTAACACTGAATTTCCTCGCTTTTGTCGGTGTGGAACAACCTAACTAATGCATTAAACAGAGTTTTTTGCCTCTAATTTCCCTTCTTTTTGAGAATGAAAGCGAGAAATAGTGAATGTAATGCGTCGGAAAGGGCCCCATGCTCCCGCCACATGATGTCTTGTCACATAGTAATATTGTGCCCACAAATGCAAATAGTAATGTGCATGGTGACATAAAGCGAAACAGAAAGAGAAACAGTAGTGTAGACAGAAATGTTAAAAACACCGCAAAAGCAAGCGCAAATGAAAACGCAAAGAGTAACACACATGGTGGCGTAGATGTGAACGGTAAGTGAAACGGGAATGGAACCGCAAGCAAAAATGGTAATGTTAACAGTAGTGTAAGCACACAGGCTGGTTTTACCCAAAAGCTGCATAAAGAAAGACAGTGAGTACAAAGAATGTATGCATAATAATGGTTCTCGGAGCAGAAAATGAGGAGTTGGAATGCTAAATTGCTTATATCTCAGGAACCATACGACGTAGAACAAAAATGTAAAAGTCATATGACTTATGACTTTCCTGGCTAGTTTAATACTTAGTCCCTATTTTTTGACAAAAGTCCATATCTCGCACCGTTTCCGAGATACGGGCCCTGAAAGACGCGGTGAACGCCATAATGTTATCCTATGGGAAAAAACGAGAAGTTTGGAGTGCCATAACTTTGGCTCCCTGTAATATTTTTTCACCAAACCACAAAAAGGCACATCTGTGGGATGTTGGCTGTGTTCCCTCCAGATTTCATCTGAAAAGACCAAACCGTCATTTTGCTGCAGGGCGCCAAAGGATTCCTGTAATGCATTGGACGCTGTAATGTTATCCTATGGGAAAAAACATCAACTTTGGAGTGCCGTAACTTTGCTGCCATGTAATATTTTTGCAATGAAACACTGAAAGGCACATCTGTGAGATGTCAGCTGCGTTACTTGCAAATTTCAGGCCAAAACACCAAACCGTTCTTTTGCAGCAGGGTGCCAAAAAATTGCTGTCATTTTCCCACAGCCTAGAAAAGTACTGTTGAAGTTTGCAAAAGCTCTCGCAGATTCATTCTACAGTGTCGCAAGTGCGACAGTACTTTGCAAAAGTACTTTTTCCAGAAATTTGAAAAACATACAGTATTTCTGGAGTGTTTTACCCCAAAATAAAGACATGGCTAGCATACTCAGGGTCCGACTAGGTGAATACAAAAAGAATTAGGTTGCTAGAGGGTCCCAATTTTAAATGCCAAGCATTTTTATGATCGCTAACTGAAAACAAAATGGCAGATTTGCGACAGTAAAAGGGCCATTTGTGAAAGTAAAAACTGTATTTGCGACACTAGAATTTTTCAACTTTTCCTATTGACTTATAATGGGGACTTGTTTTTTGAATAACTTTTGAACCATTTAATATTTTTTCATGAACTCTTCAAAAGGCACATCGGGGACCCCGGCCGCATGTTTCCTGCAGATTTTGGACTGGTCGCGCAAACCATGCAACCTGTAGAGATGACAGTAAAATTCCAGAAATGCATAAACAAGAGCTCAGATCATGCTTAATAACTCCGCAGTCGTATATGCAACTGATATGAAACTTGGCAGATCCCAAGGTGTATGGGTCTTGATCATGAATTCCAAATTTCAGGCAAATCTGTTGAATGGTTGCAAAGTTATTAAGGTGCAAAATTTGGGGTTTAACATGTAAATGGCTCCTCAACCCTAACTATAGTGGCACTACCACGGCACTATAATATATATATATATATATATATATATATATATATATATATATATATACATTCTTTATAATAACATTATTAATGCACTAGTTAGAGTTGAAGTGACAAAAATAGGGAAATGTGGCATTAGGGTTTCCAACCCTAACACCCCACCCTACAGGCAGCAACAGACATGGGGTGTTCCTTGAGGTTTTCAACCCTAACTGTCACCCCATTCTCGTACACTGTACACATCTCAGCTTATTTACTCATGGAATGGGGTGAGCATTTAGGCTGACAACCCCAAGGAACACCCCATGCCTGTTGCTGGCTGCAGGGTGGGGGTGGGGTGTTAGGTTTGGAAACCCTAACACCGCATTTCCCTACTTTTATCACTTCAACCCTAACTAGTGCATTAACAAAGTTTTTGCAAAGAATTTCCGTACTTTTTGTATCAGTATAATTGTATTCTCATCTGTCTGTGGGAGTGTAGGGCCCCCCTGGTCCCTGTGCTCTCCTCCCTCCTTAGATGTATAGATATATGTTACTGTGGAAGCACAGCACCTTCTGGGCGCAGCACTTGCATTTGTAGTAGAATGAAATTGTCAGCCTAGCCTTCTTATTATCCAACACCATGAACCCAGTAATGAAAATTTTGAAATTCCTGCTAAAATGCGATTCCGTCCCACTGCAACGGCATTGCACACCACAGGTGTGAAAACACAGTTTGGCCAGGGTTTACAAAATGGCAACTGTTGTGTTCATGAGGTGGTGTATGTTGAACATTTCGAGCCAAAATATTTAAAATTACTAAACTTATGAGGCAGTGTAAGAAAATTTCAATGTCTGCACATAACTCTGGCATTTTTAAATATTTGACCCTAAAATTTCAACATAGCCTTCTTATAACCCTACCCGATAAACAAGGGTGATGAAAAATTTCAAATCCCACCCAAAAGGTGATCTTGCCAAGCAACCACAAAATCACCTTTCCAGTCAGATTTGCGTAATCCCACTGGCATTGTTCCTGAGGTGGGGTCCCAAAAAGGCCATGTTGAAAATTTAAGCTCAAAGTATGCAAAGATGGTGAAGTTATGCCACAAAGTTGAAAACCCTATTGAAAAACACTGAAGCTTCACATGAAAAAGGATGATGTCATATAAAAAAAATTATTTTTTCATATCACGAGTCACAAAAAAAAGGTTTCTAATAATACAAAATAAACATGTTAAGGGCATTTCTGCAACAGTTAAGAGCAGAATCCAGCTAAGGGGGTCCCAGTAAGCAAGATACATGTGTTGGTTGCTCTCCAGAATGTAATTTTTGTGGTTCTTGAAATTTTAATTTTCCTTAGGGAAAACCAGAAAACAAGATGGTGGCCAAATGAAAAATGATGGCCCCTTCATGAAAAAGGATGATGACAATGCAAAAAAAGAATACTTTTTTCATTTCATATAGCTATTTTTGGTGCTTAATGAGCATGCTGAGAACCAGTTATTCAAAGTGTTAAAATTAAATAACATTGGAACAGATTAATATTTTTTCATGAAACAAGCAAAAGGCACATCTGTGGGCCAGTCCCATTCTACCTAGAAAATTTCAGAAAAATTCCAAACCATCTGGGCACTAGCCAAGTTGACAGAAAACCCATTCAAACCAATGGGGAAAAATCCCAAATCGATTGAATGGCTACAAAGTTATTAAAGTTAAGAAATTGGGGTTTAACATTAAAGTGCCCATATAGCCCTAACTATAAGGGCATGACTGAGCCCCTATAATATATTATACTTGTGCAGTAGCACCAGTATAGTTAGGGTTGCGTGCAAACTTCTATGTTAAAGCCACATTTTTCAAGTTTAATAACTTTGGAACCATTTGACAGATTTGCACAAAACGTAGCATGCATAATTTCTAGAGCAAGGTCTCTTGATGTGGCATATTTTGTGTGAATCTGTTCTGTGGTTTCTGAGACAAAGTGCATCAAAAATCCCACAATTTACCACTTTTTTTTCTGTTTCTTTGTCCACCTGTATCTCAGAAATGGTTTTAAGTTGTGTTCTGGAATTTTCAGTGTAGGAAGCCCTTGCCTCTGAGATGTGCCTTTTTAATGTTTGGTGAACAAATATGAATCCATTCAAAAGTTATTAAATTTTGAAATTTACCAATATTTACTATGGGAAATATTTTGTCACAGGAGCTAGGTATTTGCACACACAGGGTCACAGTGTTCTTGCAGAGGGCTCCTGTGTCTGCAGTCTTGTTTTCCAGATAGCGAGACAATAAAAGTAAAGAAAACAGATTAAAATCAATGGAATAAAAAACAAACAAACATCAGAACCTAGCTAAATGGGAGCTGTTTCGCTACATTTTAATATTTGTTTATTTTCATCTTGCCAAGAAACACCTTTTGTGGGCATCCAAAATCTCGGGTGCCGAGCTTAGCAAAAGGACTGCTTCTGCACATTCTCTGTATGAGAATAACAGGGTTTTCTTGACTTCTGAAGCTGCAGCTGGAACTCATGCTGCCGGCTTCAGATTCATCTTTGAGCCGCTTCCTTTCTCTTGTGTCTAGTGGCACCAGACACCCACTGATCACTGTTGTGTAGTGGAACCCTCCTTCCTTATCTTTCCCTGGTGTCTAGTGGCTCCCCCTCCCTCCCATTGTCTATATATATATATATATATATATATATATATATATATATATATATATATATAGTTATCGATTATTTATTTTATTAATATATTCTGACACCAGGATGCCCATCTGGGATACTCCCCCCAGTACCTTGTCTTTGTATTACTGTATTATAATCTGAGAATGGGGGGCCCAATCCCCATGTCAGTAGTAGATGCCTCCCCTTCCCAGCAGTGTAGGACACTGGGGAACCAACTCCCAGTGTCCTGAAATACTTCTTTGTTATAGCTGTAAAGAAGAAAACCATCCCCGACATCTACTTGTTTGTTTTATCTGACAAAAGAAAATACCTTGTCATTCCAGCAGTCACCCTCCACCATCCTGACACTACCACTGAGCACCCACCATCCCACACCCACTCTTACCCTATACTTACCTCTGAAGGTCATCTGCAGTCATCTTCTGTGGACCAGAACACATCTGCACTCTTCAATACCGAACTGCAAACTGAGGAATCTGCCTGCTGTGGGACTCTGCCTTGTGTACTGGAGCCAACTGGGCTCTCTTGCTGTGAAGGGCTGAGGATTTGTCCCTGTTTTGGACATTGTCCCAGTGCCCTGATCCTCCTGTGGGAGGTGGTGACTGGCTTGGGGTGGGAGTAGTGGTGTGCTGCAGAGCTACTGTTTCCAATAGCATTTGAAATTGTGCCACATTCCAGAAGTTAAGCTGCCTGCTGTTAGACTGTGTCGTGTGTACTGGAGCCAATCAGGCTCCCTTGCTGTGGAGGGCTGATGATTTTTCCCTGTGATGGATATTGTCCCAGTGCCCTGATCCTCCTGTTGGAGAAGTTGGCTGACTTGGGTGCTGGACTAGAGATGTGGAGCAGTGCTACTCTTTCCAGGGCATTTGAAATTGTGCCACATTCCAGAAGTTAAGCTGCCTGCTGTGGGACTGTGTCTTGTGTACCGGAGCCAATTGGGCTCCCTTGCTGTGGAGGGCTGAGGATTTTTCCCTGTGTTAGACATTCCCTGCTTCCCGATCTTCCTGTGGGAGGTGCTGACAGATCTGGGGGTTGGGTATCTGTTCCCTGTTTCCAGTCTGCTGTCTAACAGTCTTCTGCTGCAGTCCTTTCACTAAAGGTCTGCTGCTTAAGGGTGTCATACTGTGGGCATCAGCGTGGGGTGGCAGTCAGCAGGAGATGCTGATCCCACAGTACAACCTCTAGTCAAGACTTTAAATGTAATTAGGTGTGTTGCATCTACAATTATTACCATAACTGCCACTTATCCTACTATTGACATACCTACTAGTAATTGTTTATTAGCTGAATGTGTCATAGAGTGGTGTTATAATACATTAACAATACCTTAGCATCACCATGTTGTTGCCTATTTAACATATATTCCCTGTTAAAGCTAGATCAGTCATTGCTTCTGTAGGGGGGCCTTTTAACTAATGTTAGAATCTTCTCTGTTTAGTGTCAATATATATTAATAGACTTTGTGCAAATCGGTAATGGGGATTTTTGTAAAGGTATGTAAATGTAAAAAGGAGATCTTTGTTATATTCAAAATCCAATTAGGTAAAGGTAGCATTGAAGACAAAGAGGGACCACCAGCCCAATCAGTGTAACTGGACAGGGAGTTAGCAGAGCAAATAAGGAGGGTGTGTAGAAAGGGGAGTGTGGTGATTGTGGGGGATTTAAATCTGCTGGGGGTAGACTGGAGCACCCTTGCCACCTCCAGTGCCAGGGAGAAGGTGCTCCTGGACATGATCCAGGATGGTCTTCTGACACAGCTGGTCAGTGGGCCAACATGACTAGGTAACACGCTGGACTTGGTGCTTTCAAATAGAGAGGCAGTGAGGAAAATAAGGGTGGAAGACCCATTAGATGGTAGTGACCACTAAACAGTGTGGTTCACTCTCAAGTTGGGCAGGGAGTCTGGAGGCACAGTAACAAAGATGGTGGATTTTTTTTTAAATTAAATAAACTTTATTCATTTACCACCAATAGAACACTTTGATAGTAGGCAAACAACTTCCCAGCAAGACATGCATTGGTACAGTGGCATGAGGTCTCAACAAGACAAGTAACAAACAATTATAACTTTGTGACCTTTTCATAATTCATAAACACAGAAATAGAGAGAGAACCTCCTCATGCCTTCCAGTCAAAGGCTATCTACTTCCCCCCTCCCTACTGTCCCCCCTCCCACATCTTCCCACATCTCCCCCACTCTTATTCCCCAGAGCCACAGTTACCATCTCTAGTGGTGCCTTTTTCAGCTCCTAGGTGACACCACAATTGTTGTCTGTATCACATGAAGTTAAGGACTCAGCTATGCAAACATCTTTAAGATCTTGGGGTTCTTATGGGGTGGCCTACTAAGACATTACTACTCCCTAGCCTACTTTGCTTTTCCAGTTGGGTTTATTAAGAGGGTGGGGGGAGGGACCAAAGCATGAAGAGCTTCTCCCATCTGGAGTTATACGGGACGATCCTGCCCCTTAGGCTTGCAATTGCTTTCTTGACTCTTAAGTTATGTAATAACTCCTTGACTCATTCAAGGTAAGAGATTGCATGCTGGTCTTTCCAGTAACGAAGAACGAGCCTTTTTAACTGACAAAGAAATAATGGCTATATGGTACCTTTTCTCCTTAAAAGGGACAGTAGAATAATCACCCACTATGCAGACCTGTGGTGAGAAATAATCCTGCAACCCCAACAGTGGGTCTGCCCTTTCCCGAATAGTACTCCAAAGGGAGGCTACTTTGAGGCAGTCCCATAGTATATTAATTAGCGTCCCAGAGTCTTTCTCACACCTAAAGCACATTTGACTCTGTGTCTTACCCATTCCATACAGCTTAGTTAGAGTATAATAGATATTATGAAATATGTAAAACTGCGTTAACCTTAAGTGATCGTTGGCAGTATATAGACGGACTCCCTCCCAGATTTTATCCCATGAAAAATTATCGTGTGGGAAATGTCGGACCCAGTAACTAGACTGGCCTGATAACTCCGGATTAAGTGTCCCATATATCAATGACACCAGCTTGGATATAGCATGTGGCTGGTTAACACATTCAATAAGCTCCTGAAAGGGAGGCGGCTGCTGTGTGTTCCATCTTCCTGAGCCGAACCACTTTATTAACATATGCCTAAGTTGGAGCCCAAAAAAAGCATATTTATTGGGAAGCCGCAGAGAGATTAATATTTCTGCCGTTTCCCTTAGTTTACCATCAAGTACCAGATCACAAACTTTAATTTGGGGATCAGAACATTCTTTGGGGGCATTTATAATTTTGTCACCAAATTTAAAGTTGGGGTTATTAAACACTGGTTGTGACAAGTCCATTTGGTTATTGTATTTCATTGACTTACAAAATTGCAAGTGGACCTTTAGTGAAGTATATAGGACTGAGCCTTTTAGGCCACTGGGTAACTTACCCGGGACAATAAATAAAAGGCTCTCTGGAGACAATCTCGCTAATAATTCTTGTGCCAGCTGTAGCCATGTGGGAAGTTTGGCAGCACAGTCTATATCAGTAGAGATTGCCCTCCAGCGCATGTACTTAGCCATATGACTGGCTAAGTAATAGTGGTAAAGGTTGGGGAGTTTTAAGCCCCCCCATTGCTTTGGGGCATGTAACCAATTATATGCCCTACGTGGGGTCTTGCCTCTCCACATAAATTGGGAGATTGCACTATGGAGTCTACGGAACCAATTCAGGGGAAGATAAACATTCAACATGTTGAGTGGGTAAAATACCTTCGGTAGAACATTCATTTTAATTACACTAACCCTCACTTGAAAGGACAGGTGCATAGAGTTCCACCTATTTAGGTCCAATTGGATTTCTTTAACTAGATTATCTAGATACAACTTTTTCATCAGGGACACAGATGTAGACAATGTTATTCCTAGGCATTTAAGTTGGGTGGTCCAAGCTATAGATAACGGAGTAATATCTTCCCTGGAAAGCAAGGGGTTCAAGGGCATCACCTCTGATTTACTAATATTAAGTTTGTAATTCGATACCTTGCTAAACCTATGCATTACCTGGAGGGCAGCTTGGATAGATTTGCAAGGATTAGTAACATGTAGAAGGATATCATCCGCATAAACTGATAATTTTAGGTGAAACTTCCCTATCTTGATACCTTGCAACATTGATGAGGCTTTTTGCTGTCTTATCAACGGTTCCAAATATAGGTTAAATAATAATAGAGAAAGTGGACACCCTTGCCTGGTACCTGATTTTAAGGGGAAAGCCGAAGGAAAAAACTCAGTTGCAGTAAACTTTCGCTCTAGGTTCAGAGTATAGTGCTTTAACCCAGGACCCAAGGGAACAGAAAAGCCCATTACCGCCAAGGTTTCAAAGAGATATGCCCAGTCAACCCTGTCAAACGCCTTCTCCACATCCAGGGAAGCCAAAGCCATTGGTTTATCCACCTCCCTGGACACGGAGAAGACATGTGCTAACTTGTGGATATGGTCTGATGAGACTCTGCCCCACACAAACCCAATTTTTTCAGGGCTCAGAAGCCCCATCCAAACCTTGGACAACCTTGTGGCTAATATTTTAGCAAATATTTTTATGTCATAGTTCATTAATGAAATTGGACGAAAGTTCGTGACCCTGTTCTTCTCTTTACCTGGTTTTGGTAATACAACTATAATGGCCTCCAAGAGTGTCGTATCTGTAACCCCCTTTTCACATATAAAATTAAATAGATGAAGAAGAATAGGGCTTAGCTCCTTCTCAAAAGCCTTGTAGAAATTAGATGAGAAACCATCTGGGCCAGGAGCTTTATCTCTAGTTAAGGATTTAATAGTGTCTCTAATTTCTTGAAGAGAAATAGGGTTTACCAAAAATTCTTGCTGAGCTGCCTCCAACAAAGGCAATGATGAGGCTAACAGGTAGTCCCAGATTTCTGTGAGTAGGGGGCTAGATTCTGAAGGACTGCACAGATGCATATAATATTGTTCAAATTATTTGACAATTTGCCTGGGGGTTGTTAGAACAACATTATTCGATAGGGAATATACAAAGGGGACCAGACAGGACTCCTCTTGCTTTCTAAGCCTCATCACCAGGAGATGACTGGCTTTAGCCCCCTGTTCAATATATTTGGCTTGGGTTTTAATAAGGGCATATTCTGCTCTTTCCCTCAATATTTCTGTGTAATCATTCCTTATGACCACTAGACGCAACATTTCTTCCTCTAGTGGAGGATTTGATAATGAGCTTTCTAAGACTTTAATTTCCTCTAACAGGGCTTTAACTTTGGCTTCTTGTTTCCGCTTTTTAGTAGCCGAAATTCTAATAAATTCCCCCCCCCCGCAAAACACACTTTCAAGCACACCACACTTTGCCAAAATCAGAGATAGATCCCTCATTTTGGTCCATAAATTGCTTTATAAGATCTTTAATCCTGTTGGCTGTGTCATCTTGGTTAAGAAGCTGAGAATTTAGTTTCCAGATAGTATGTTTATAAGTATTTGGGGCTAAATTGGCTTCCAACCAGATTGGGGAATGGTCAGAGAGTACTCTGGGGGCAATCCCACATCTCTGCAGGCCTGCCATTGCCCTCTGGTTCAACAAAAAAAAATCAATTTGGGAGAGGGATTTATGCACAGGGGAATAGAAGGTATAAGCCCTTGCACCCGGATTCAGAGCGTGCCAGGGATCTCCTAAGCCATACGTATCTATGAAATCTCACAGGGATCTTTGGCAGGGGAGACAGTAGATCCTATGGAGGAAGACCTATCCAGAGCAGAATCTATTACTAGATTCCAGTCTCTGGCTAAGATCATGGGCAGACCGCCAAAGGGAGCAAGGGTTAACGATAGGTTAGCAAAGAATTCTGGGGAATCCCTATTCGGTCCGTATATCATGCCCATAAGGACTTTCCTGTTTTCTAAGATTCCTTTCAAGAAGAGAAACCTACCGTGGGGGTCAGCAACTTTTTCTAATTCGAGAAATTGAGTGCCACTGGTAATCAGTATTGCTACTCCACAATGGGTTGTAGATGTCCCTGCCGTATATACTGTCCCAATAATTCCTCTTCTTAGTAAAGATTGTGGATTTTAGAAGGGTGGACTTTGGGAGGATGAGAGAAATACTGCAAGGCAGACTTCAGGGTATTAGGCCACAGATGGATGTACAGCAAAAGTGGGAAATTACTAAAACTGGGCTAACAGAGGCTACAGAAGCTTGCACCCGGACTAAGAGCAAGAAGTGAAGAACCAGGATACCATGCTGGCTGAACAGAGAAGTGTTGGAATGGGTGAGGGCAAAGGCAGCTGTGTACGAGAAGTTCAGGAGAACGAGGAAGAAAGAACACAGGGAGGCTCATGTGAGTGGGTTCAAGGAGGTGACCAAGGGTATACCGTGATGATAGTGACCACATATGGGCAACTGTCTAAATGGTGACCCATATGACAATGCTATCATTGTGGGGGATTGTGAATGTTGCGACCACAAGGGTAGGGTGGGTGACAGGATGTGGAGGGATCGGGAACAGGGTTGTAACCCTGTAGTGTGCCTGCTTTTGCTGAGCCAGCCATGTGGTGTGGTGGGTAGGGTGGGTTGGCTCTGATGGAGCAGGTCCTGAGTTCGGGACTGGGGGTGGGTACAATTTTGTTGTGTCCCGCAGGTGCGGAACATAATTTTTTTTAAACCAGGCTGTGCCCCCCTTCCCAACATGCACCCCTTGGGATTGAGAATCTTTAGTTAGAGGGGTGCAGGGGCGAAATCCCCTTGGGGGGTGCGAGGGGCACAGCCCTCCCCTGCATGCATAGTTTCCCGGTCGTCTTTTGCTGCATATCACCGACAATGTTTTCAGTGATAATGCAGGTCACGATAATGGGGATTGTCTTTCAGCAGTCCCTATTATTACATAGAACCATGACCAAGTCAATGAGAGTAGTCAAGGCCTCCAGACAGCTAAGGTTAGTGCACGGGGATCCATGAAGGGAGTCTGACAGAAATTCTGTTGAATGCCCTGTCAGCAACACTGGCAGGTCGACTGCATTCTGCAGTCGGCTGCCAGTTCGCTATTGATTAAAGATTCTCAACTCCAGTCAGAGCTGATTGGGGGGATGCAGGACCCCCAACAGGCAGCGCGGGGTTCCAGCGGATCTTCCACCACATGCTAGGTGCTGTAGTCACTGTGGGGAACCTCATTGGTGTAATGTTGCTGCGAGGGGGGTAAACGAGTGCACGGCATTAAGGGAGGGGAGAAGGACTTTTTTATATATGTCAAGGAAAACAGGAAGTGCAGAGACCATATAGTGAAGATAAAGTGGGGAGGGAAGTGGGTGGAAAAGGGAGAGGAAAAAGCAGAATTACTAAATGAAAACTTTTGCTCCATTTTCACAAAGGAGAAGGATGGTTCACTACCACCAAGGACTGGGAGGGTGGGGGTGGGAGAGGAAGAGATGACAGATGGAATGATCGAGGGGAGTAGAGAACTAGAGGGTCTGAGGGTATTAAGGGTAGACAAGGCACTAGGTCCTGATGGCATCCACCCCAGGGTGTTGAGGGAGATGGCGGAGGTGTTGTTTGAGCCATTGGCAGACCTGTTCATCACCTCCCTGGACATGGGATGGGTGCGTCAGGACTGGAGGGTGGCCCATGTGGTGCCCATACACAAGAGTGGCCCTAGGGATGAACCAGGAAATTATCAGCCCATCAGTCTCACTTCCATAGTGGGTAAACTTATGGAGACAATACTGAAGGAGAGACTGGTGTCGTTCCTCAATGGTAATGACCTCCAAGATGAGTGGTAGCATGGGCTCATCTTGGGGAGGTCTTGTCAGACCAATCTAATAGAATATTATGACTGGGTAACATGAGAGCTGGATATAGGTCATGCAGTAGATGTCCTGTACTTGGACTTCAGCAAGGCCTTCAATTCAGTGCCTCATGGGAGGCTGGAGGGGAAGCTGACTGCTGTGGGGGTGGGGATGAAGCTGACAAACTGGATAAGGAACTGGCTGTAATGGGTGGTGGTGGGGCTCTTGACACCTAGACCGGTGATGAGCAGTGTGCCGCAGGACTCAGTGCTGGGCCCCGTGTTATTTGGGCTCTTTATCTCAGATATTGCACATGGAGTTGGGAGCAGGGTTAGTCTGTTAAAGATGATACCAAAATGGGGGCAGTGGTGGATGAAGAGGATGGATGGAAACAACTACAAGGGGACCTAACCAAACTGGAGGTATGGCCAGAGAAGTGGCAGCTGGGATTCAATGCAAAAAAATGCTAGGTTATGCACTGCGGGGCAAAGAATCCAAGGAGGGACTAATGCTTGAGAGGGGTGAGGCTGGGTATCACTAAAGAAGAGAAGGACCTTAGGGCATTGGTAAGCCCAATGCAGGAAAGCAGCAGCTAAAGCAAACAGGATGCTGAGCTGTATCACAAGGGGTTTCTCATCCAGGCATAGGGAGGTGATCCTGCTTCTCCAGAGATCTTTGGTCAGGCCGCACTTGGAGTACTGTGTGCAGTACAGGTGGCCAGACCTGAAGAGAGATATTAATTTACGAAAAGGTGTGCAATGGAGGGCAACAAAAATATTACGGGGATGAAGGGCATTCAAGTATTTGAGAGGGATAAACAAAGCTAGCACTGAAGGAGTGTTTAAACCGAGGAAGGGTAAGGACACGAGGGGGTACGGACTAAGATTGGAGGGCAGAAGATTTAGGAGGGAGATGAGGAGGCACTACTTCATGGCTAAACTACAGATGCCCCCCCCGTAGCACCATGGAAGACACATTGCCGTATCCCACGCACCTCACCAACACAGTGCTTCCCCCCCCCCCAATTTTGAGAAGCCCCTGTTTCTGTTTTGTGACATGTCCCCCATGCTTCTGTGCCACCCAGCCATTCCCCCAAAGCCCTCAGGGGATTACAAGAATGTTAATGGGCGGGGCCTCCAGGAGGGAAGTTAAATGTGGGCCACTACTTGCAGCACCCAGATCAGTTGTTCCATTCCCGTGGAACAAGCCTGCAGCTACCACATGTCATGGGTCATAGGTGCCGGGGACCCTGCCTATCTTGGAATAAGTCACAGGGTCCCCAATGTAGCGCCACATGGCGCAACTCGCATGAACCCACGAGCTGCACCATGTGGCTTGGAATCAGTCCCCAGGTGTCTAGTTGGGAGCAAATTTGTTAGGTCCTTGATAATTTCATACTGATAAATTGAAATCCCATACAGCAGCGTTAAGCGTGCCTTCATGCTTGCAAAGCTAGGTTTCTCAACTGGGAGCATAATTGTTAAATTATAGCTAATTTGACTAACACTGTACAAATGTGGAAGAGGGTTCATTGTTCAACCCAGGGTTGAACTAGGTAAAGGTGAAATAGGGAGACATAAGAGGGCTTCAAGTAACACATTAGGTACGTAACCATTGCTAGAACAGGATTTGGCAGAATATCAAATATAGTTAAGGTAAAGGAACAGTATAAGGCTAATGTGGAAACAAGTTTGTAAATGAAGTTTGTAGGTCAAGGGTGGAGGTGAAGGGACATACTGCACAGGGAGGAACAGGTAATGGATATGGCATGGCTAATGTGGGAAACAAGTTTGTTAATGAAGGAGTGGTTACGTTGGCAAATAGGTATACACCTCTAAGTAGCTGTGAGGAAACGGATAAGCGGGAGGGGGCAGGGAGCAACAAGGATAGCAATAGAAAGGGAGGGAGTGAGGGAGGTGAACTTGGAGAATGAGAAAAAGGAAGAACTGAGGGAAGATCATGGTGAGTGGTGCTATTGGAGATGCCAGGAAGGTTAATTTGGGGGCCATGAGAGGGGAAAATGGTGAGAGGTGTCAGGGAAAGGAGGTGAAGAAGAGAAGTGAAAGGGATGTGGGTGGGTATAAAGAAGAAAGTCAGGAGGGAACTGAGGGGTGTGACATGAAGAGTGGTGGGGGAAAATGTGGAGGGGTCATAAAGGTCCACTCGAGGGAAGTAGTGGAATTAGGGAAAGGGGGAGTTACAATTCATCTCTTCAGTGAGGATGGTGTAAGTCCCAGAGTGAAGAGCAAGGCAGTTGGAACCTGATGGGGGGGGGGTTAAGGCCATGGTAAGTGTTAATGTTGAGCAGTACAAGGAGCAGAGAGATGGGGAATTCACTGAAAGCAGGCAGAAAGAAGATAGAAGGGTTCTCATACTGGGAGATTTCATAATTAAGGGATGCAAATGGGGGGAAATGTGGAAGGTATGAGGAGCTCTATCTGGGTTGAGTGCATGCCAGGCATGGCAGTGCACAGGGCCAAGCACATGGTGCACTCTACAGTGAGGAAGGCCAGGGAAAATCCCAACATAGTGTTGCAACTTAAAACAAATGATTTGGAGGATAACAGTGTACAGGAGGTGCAAGCAACATTCAGAGAATTGGCCAGAATTTGTCAAATTGAGGGGACGGACAGAAAGATGAGAATTAGGGATTTCAATGAGTGGTTGGGTAAATGGTGTCTGGTGGGACACTGGGGGGCTACATGGGACAATAAAGAGCTGTTCACAAGGAACAGATTGCATCTGAGTATGGAGGGAAAAATAATTTAAAAAAATTAGCTGGGGGAGTTTATTGACAGTAATTATGATTTAAATTAGTGGGGGTGGGCTTAGTCTTACTGGGCAGACAGGAATGTAATGATTGGGAAGGTCTGCCCCTCTCCCAACCGGAAATTTGATGAATGGGAAGTACTCACAGAAGGGCAAAAACATGAGGGAAGGGGAGGCTAGGAAGGGTAGGGGGGAAGGTTGGAAGGTGGTCTCAACCATTGCAAGCAGCCTGGGAAACAAGTTACCCAAGTTACAGGCAATGATGGTGGGGGGGGGTTTGATGTGGCTGTAGTCACAGAGACTTGGGTCACCCAATACCATGACTGGGACTTGGTACTCCCAGGATACAAAATGTTTATGAGGGACAGAATACCTGGCAGGGGAGGAGGGGTAGCATTATTTGTGAGGGAGGGTATAGAGAGTAGTAGGGAGGAGGATGAGGACAGGAATGTGGAAATGTTGTGGGTCACCTTATTGGATGCTGAAGCTAGAAGGGGCAATCTGGGTGTAGTCTACAGACCCCCAACACAAACTGAGGAAGAGGACAGGGAAATGGTGGGAAACCTAATAAATCACTATGCTAGGGGTAGAGGCAGGATGGTGATGGTGGGAGATTTCAACCTACCTGGGTGGCCTGGTGCACTCTGACATCAACAAATGCTAAAAAACAACAGATTCTGGATGCATTTCAAGATGTATTCCTATAACAGCTATAACTGAGAAGGTAGCATCATAGACATGGTTCTGACAGATGGTGATGATGCAAAAAATGTTGTAGTAGAGGACTCGTTTGAGGGGACTCACCACTCTACGGTTTGGTTATCCCTGGATCTGGGGAGGGAGGGAGGGAAATCACATTAATATGAAGGTAATGGATTTCGGGGGGGAGGAGTTTGGGAGGATGGCAGCATTCTGGAATAACATTTAGAGAAAGTAAGTATTGACATGGACATGGATCGCAGGTGGTAAATTTTGAAAGTGAGTCTGCTGGAGGCCACTAAATCCCGAATGAAGTCCAAATGCAAGAAAGCGAGGCTACGGAAACCCTGCTGGTGGACCATGGTTGCGCAAGAGAGGGTAAGGGAGAAAAGGCTAGCCTATGGAAAGTACAAGAAAACCTGTAAGAAGGACAGGGAAGAATGCTATATGAACTTGAAGGAGGTGAGCGGGGTGGTAAGGGCAGCCAAAGCAACCAAGGAGCTAAGGTTGGCACAGGGGATCAGGGAGGGGGAGAAGGAATGTTTAAATACATCAGGGAGAAGAGGAAGTGTAGGGGGCAGATCACCAGTTTAAAAAAGGAGGATGGGTGGGCAGAGGAGGGAGTGGAGCAGGCTGAAGTACTAAACCAGTACTTCTGCTCTGTCTTTATGAGGCAAAAGGATGGGCCATTTCCACATGGTGGAGATAGGGCAAGGGGTTTGGAGGGGGGACACTAACATGTGAAGTGATGCCGGTGGAGAGAGAGAGTGTGGGAGGGCCTTAAGTCATTAAGGATAAACAAGGCCCCAGGTCTGGATAGAATCCACCCCAACATCTTAAAGGAAATGGTGGATGTCCTTGCAGCACCTCTGATGGAGTTATTCAACTCCTTCCTTCAAACGCGAAGTGTACCACTGGACTTGAGAATGGTGCACGTGGTGCCACTCCATAAGAGTGGACCCAAGAATGAGCCAGAAAACTATAGACTGATCAGCCTGACATCCATAGTGGGGAAACTGTTGGAAAGCATATTGAAGGAAAGGCTAGTACAGTTCCTGGAGGTGAACGGCCTTCAGGATGTCAGACAACATAGATTTGCCCAGGGAAGATCTTGTCAAACTAATCACACAGAGGTTGATCTTGTAGTTATCCCCAAAAGCTGGTCCATGGACAACAACAATGGGATCTGGCCATCCCAGGCTACACACTGTTTAGAAGGGACAAACAGGTGGGTAGAGGTTGTTAGACCCATAAGGGTGGTAGAACCCTTGGCAAACAGTGCTCTCAATACGGTCTGGTTTGTAATAACCACGGGTGCTACTAAAACTACCTCAAGCACAGAGGTGCTGGGCTTTCAGAAGGCTGATTTTGGTAGATTGAGGCAGATAGTGAGGGACTAGTTAACAAACACCAGAGATCAGCCAGGCTTGGAGGAAATATGGAAAGATATTAGTGATACTGTTCTAGAGGCAACAAGGCTTTGCATCAGGACTACAACAAAAAAACTAGATTTAAAAGACCACTGTGGTTTTCCCCTTCAGTAAAGAGGTAATGAGTGCCAAACAGAATGCATACAAATGATTCAAACAACATAAAGGAGACAGGTAGTGGAAGGATTACACTCAGAAAAGTAAGGAGGCCAGGAAAACAGTGAGGGTGGTCAAGGCAGCAAAACAGCTGCAAATTGATCACGGAGTCAAATCAGGGGAGAAAACCTTTTTATGCTATATCAGTTAAAGAAGGAAGAAAGGGGGAGGAACTGTAAGGTTAAAAGTGGGGGATGAGGCTCTGGAGGACAGAGACAAAAAGCAGAGGCCCTAAATGAATACTTTTGCTCTTTATTCATGAGGGAGAATCAGGGCCCACTGCCAGATAGTCTTATCAGAGCCAAGACCAGAGGAGTTCAAAGAATGTGCACCCAGGAGTTCACCACAGACAGGGTCAGGAAGGGCCTTTCAGACATTAGACCCGACAAGGCCCCTGGCCCTGATGGGTTACACATTAGAGTGCTCAGAGAGTTTGCAGAAGAGCTGGCAGTGCCTGTCGCGCACCTATTCAACAGATCACTGGAGTCAGGGGTAGTTCCAAGCAACTTCAGGGTGGCTGATGTAATGCCACTGCACAAGAGTGGAGACAGGAAAGATACAGGTAACTATAGGCCAGTCAACCTCACATCAGTAGTGAGTAAACTTATGGAGGCCCTTATCAAGCAAGATCTTCTGGAATACCTCGAAGTAAATCACCTCCAAAACTACAAACAACATGGGTTTATGATGGGCAGGTCATGTCAAATGAGTCTTATTATGTTCTTTGACAAAGTGACCAAGGAGTTGGACAGGGATCATGCAGTGGACTTGCTTTACTTTGACTTCAGTAAGGCATTTGACACAGTGTTTTCTGTTAGCACCCTTTGCAGACTGTGTGAGAGACCTTTTGGTACCATGCATTTCTGCATAAAGTTGAACCAGCATAATATACTGTGGTATATACTGTACAAGGTTGGAGGAATGGTCAGAAGTATGGCAGCTAGGATTCAATGCAAAGAAGTGCAAAATAATGCACTTGGGAAACAAAATCCCATGGGAAGATTACACAAGGCAGGGGATAGTAACAACAACAAAAATGGAAAGGGACCTGGGGTAATTATATCAGATGACCTTAAGGTTGGCAAGCAATGTGAGAAGGTGGTAGGGAGGGCTGGGGGGATACTGGGATGTATAGGGAGAGGCATCACCAGCAGAAAACAGGAAGTTGTTATCCCCCTGTACAGACAGTTGGTGAGACCCCATCTGGAGTACTGCATCCAGTTCTGGAGACTCCATCTCCGCAAGGACATAGACAGGATGGAGGCAGCTCAGAGGAGGGCAACTAAAATGGTACAGGGTCTGCAAGAGAAGAGAAATGAGGAGAGACTAAAGGAGCTTAATATTATACCCTTGAGGAAAGGAGGGAGAGGGGGACATGATAGAAATATTTAAGTACCTCAGTGGAATCAGCACAGTCCAAGAGGGTAGCATCTTTCAGAAAAAGAGATGTGCAAGAACAAGGGGACACAATTTAAATATGGGGGGGTGGCTCAGGGGCAATGTGAGGAAGTATTTTTTCACAGAGAGGGTAGTGGACACTTGGAACAGCCTTCCTGAAGAGTTTGTGGGGTCTAAAACTGTGGGAGAAGTCAAGAATGCATGGGACAGATATAAGGCAATTTTTGTGGGGGGGTAGGAAGAAATAGGCTGTTGGTTAAATAGGATCTGCAGCTTATCCTCTGGGTAGGGAAATGGGCAGACTAGGTGGGCCAAGCGGTCCTTATCTGCCATCAAATTCTATGTTTCTATGATTTGCATATACAGCCCATGGTGCTTTGCATTATGGGGGTATTTGTGATTATGTACTTATTTGACACAGTCCTGCATAGGCGCCTCTTAAAAAAACTAGAAGACCTTGGGGGTAGCAGAACAGATAGTAAAGTGGGCACGGAGTTGGCTGAAATACAGAAAACAAAGGGTGACTGTAAATGGGGTGAAATCTAATGAGAGGCAATGTATTCATTAGTGACATCAGCGAAGGCATAAATGGCAACATTACCCTGTTTGCAGATAACATGAAACTCAGTGGAAGAGTGGATAATAAGGAGGAAGTCAGATAACTGCAGGAGGACCTTAAGAAGTTGGAAAGGTGGTCACAAATATGGCAATTAAACTTCAATGCTAAGAAGTGTAAGGTTATGCACCTGAGTAGGGCCAACCCCAAGGAAGAATACTGGCTAAATGGAGTCCAGCTGAGCTCCTCTGCTGAGGGACATGATCTGGGAGTCATCATTAGGGATGACCTCAAGCAGCAAAGTCAGTGCAATAAGGTTTATAGCAGGGCTATCAAGGTATTAGGATGCATTGGCATGGGAAAGACAGCAGAGACAGGGAGGTGATACTACCACTTTATCAGTCATTAGTGATGCCTCATCTGGAGTACTGTGTACAGTTCTGGTGGCATCACCTAAGAAAGGACATTGCTAGATTGGAAGTGGTCCAGAGAAGGGCAACAAAATAATACATGGCCTTCAGGACATCACCTATGAAGAGAGGCTTGGGGCTCTGAAATTGTACTTGCTAGAGACTAGGAGAGAGGGGAGATATGAATGAGACATTCAAGTTCCTTAAAGGCATCAACAAGATGCCAGAAGTGCGGCCTTTTACCAGGAACGGCAAGTGTACTACAAGAGGGCATGAGTAGAAATCGAAGTGTGGAGTGTTCAGGATGGACATAAGAAAGTATTACTTCTCAGAGAGGTGGTGGAACCTTGAAATAGATTACCTCCCGAGGTAGAGGCTGAAAACTCAGCATCAAGCTTTAAGCATGGGTGGAACAAGGATTGGGAACAAACACATGGCACTGACAAGGGCTAAGCTGGGTGTTTAAGAAGCACAATAGGTCCAGGGATACCTCACTTGGGCAGACTCGATGGACCCCAGGTCCCCTTCTGTCATCATTTTCAATGTTTCTATATAACCTAGCCAAATTTTTTGACTGGGTGACAAGATCTCTGGATGGTGGGCAGATGGTTGATATCCTGGCATTTGATTTGGTACCACATGGGAGACTGCTGGGCAAGCTGAGGGACTTGGGGGAGAGAGAGAGGTTGGTGAGGTGTATTGGGAACTGGTTAAGCAATAGACAACAGTGAGTCATGGTGATGGGGGAGCTATCGACACTCAGGAGAGTCATTAGCTGAGTCTCACAGGGATTGGTGCTGGGTCCACTGTTGTTTAACGCTTTTATTTTGGACATTACGGTGGGAGTTAGGAGCAAAATGAGCCTGTTTGCTGATGACTCTGAACTAGGATCAGTTGTGGACAGTGAGGAGGGAAGGAGGACACTCCAGGAAGACCTAAAAAGACTAGAACAGTGGTCAGTCACATGGCAGCTGGGGTTTAACATGCAGAGGTGCAGTGTACTTCATTTAGGAGCTAGGAATCCAGGGCACAGCTACCAATTGGGGGGTATGGTTAGCAGTCTCGGAGGAAGAAAAATATCTGGGAGTAGTGATTACTGGTAAAATGAATCGGTCAGGACAATGCAGGAAAGCAGCAGCTAAGGCAAACAAAATGCTTGGGTACATTGCTGAGGGATCACTCTGAGAAGGGAAGAGTAATCCTGCCACTGTACAAATGCTTGATGAGGCCACACTTGGAGTACTGTGTGCAGTTCTGGCACCCTTACTTAAAGAAGGACGTTATGCTCCTGGAGAGGGTCCAGAGGAAGGCATCAAAGATGATCCTCGGAATGGTGGATAAACCCTATGAGGGGAGACTTAGAGAGCTAAACATATACACCCTGGAGGAGAAAAGGGACAGAGAGGACATGATAAGAGACCTTTAAATACTTGAAAGGCATTAACAGAGTAAACACTGAGGGTTTGTTCATATAGAAGGAGGAAGGGGACCACAAGGGGTCATAGTCTAAAACTGGTTGGGGGGAGGTATAGAAGAAACCAAAGAAAACATTACTTCATGGAGAAAGTGGTGGTGACTTGGAATGTGCTACCTGAGGAGTTGGTATCAATGGAATCAGTTGGAGGTTTTAAGAAGGGATGGGACAGATACATAGGCAGGGTACAGATAGGGAGGGTAGAGGCCAGGGGGAACTCTGAATGGGAATCATGGGAGGGATGGAAGTGAGAGGGGAGTAGGGGCAGCACCAGTTATCAAACTGTGAGCTGCATCTCGAGTAGACACAATGAACCTCAAGGCCTAACCTGCTGGCATATTTGTATGTCCATATAATGTATTTCTATGGCATTTTCAACTTATGTTCATAGCTTTGGCATTTTTAGATTTTTTTCACCAAATGTTCAACATTGGCTTTTTAGGACCCCACCTCATGAACACTGTCACTGTCATTTTGTTTATCAGGCCTGGAAGGTGATTTCATGATTGCTGCGTGAAATCACCTTTCAAGACCAATTAATGAAATAACAATGCCAGTGTTCATGAGGCTGGGTCCCTAAAAGCCTATGTTGAACATTTGGTGAAAAAATTCCTAAAAATGGGCTAGATATGAGCGGTCGTTGAAATGTTTCTACGCATGAACATAACTTTGGTACTTTTTAATATTTTGACTCCAAATTTTCAGCATTGCCATTTTTTCATACCACCTCATGAACAGTACAGCTGTCATTTTTCACATCCTGCCCGAAACATGTTTTCATACCTGTTGCGTGGAATGGTGTTTTGGCATGGGTTTTCTTATTTTTGCCTAAAGGGTTTGTGAGGTGTTGTCATAAGAAGGCTATGTTGAAAATGTGGGGTCTTATCTAAGCTACTTCTATATATTGTATATGGATCCAGCTTGTCATAAGGCTTTTCATGTATCTGTAATGTATGGCATAAGAAATCTTCCTAAAAATGAAAATAAAGTACATTTATTTTGAAAATGTGGGGTCAAAATATGAAAAAATGACAAAGTTATGACCATTCATTCTAGTTTCGCTATGCCCGCTTGTAATTTTAGAAATGTTAAATATATTTACCCCAGATTTTCAACATACCCTTCTTATTACCCCACCTCATGTATGTCACAGCTGTCATTTTATGAATCACGCCCAAAATGTGTTTTCATTCCTGTGGCACAGAATGGAGTTGCAGTTGCATACGATTACATTTTGGTGTGGATTTGAAAATTTACTGTACTGGGGTACATGAGGTGGGGTAAAAAGATGGCTATGCTGACAGTTTGGTCACTGTTGTCCTATGAATGGAAGCGCAGGGCCAGGAGGGTCCTGTGCTTCCACGGCTACATACATATATGTATGTATGGAGGGACAAATAAGGATATGATTATACTGTCTGATAAAGTAAGAAAATTCCTTACAAAAAACTTTGTTAATGCTTCAGTTATGGTTGTTAGTAAAGCAACAAAAGCAGTGAAATGTGCTGTTAGGGTTTCCAACCCTAACACCGTACCCCCACCCTGAAGACACTGACAGGTGTAGGGAGTGTGCCTTATGGTCATCGGCCCTAAAGCTCACCCTATTTTCCAATACTGTACCCATCTTAGCTTATTTACTTATGGAATGGGTGTTAAAACTCTCTTACTGTCAAGCCTTAGGCACACTCCGGGGGTAGGGGTGGGTTGGGGAGGGATGAGTTATTGTTTTTGTTTATCTGGTTTTCTCCTTCACTGAGCACGTGTTCACTATTTGTGTAAGTTCTTTGTGGTTGTTTTGTAAAAATAATAAAACTGATTAAATTTCTACTTATGGAATAGGGTGAGTGTTAGGGCTGATGACCCTAAGGTACCCTCCGACTCCTGTCATTGTCCTCAGGGTGGGAGTGGGGTGTTAGGGTTGGAAACCCTTACACCACATTTCCTGATTTTGTTGCTTTACTAACAACCCTAACTGATGCAATAATGAAGTTTTTTGCAATGAATATATATATTCATTGCAAAAAAACGTTGTTAATGCATCAGCGAGGATTTATATTAAAGTGACAAATGTAAGAAAATGTGGTGTTAGGCTTCAAACCGTAACACCCCACCCCACCCCACCAGTCAACCCTACCACCCCGTCCTCTACAGACCATCAGGCATTGGGGTGTGCCTTGGACTCTTTGACCCCAACGTTCACCCCATTCCATGTCTAAGGAAGCTAACATGGTACAGCATAGGAGAATGGGGTGAGCATTAGGTTGATGACCCCAAGACACACCTCGATGCCTGTTCATCTGTGGAGGGTGGGTGTAGGGTGGGGTGGTGGGGTTTTAGAGTTTGAACCCTAACACTAAATTTCCATACTTTCGTCACTTTAATATGAACCTTAACTGATGCATTATTGAAGTTTTTTTGCAATGAATTTCCTTACTTTTTGAGAAGGTGTAATCTTAACCTTATTTGGTTGTGGGTCCCCATCAGTCCATAGTAGGGCCCTGTACTCCCATCACTCCATAATTGTATCCTTATGTGGGAGTGCAGGGCCAGAGACATTGTAATTAACCCTTGTGCTACCAATGGCAGAGTATCACAGTCACCATAGGGACATTGATAAAATTTTCAACTGCAGTTGTAATCAAGTCCTGGAAACATATATAACTACTTAGTACACAAGCAGCATTTTGGAAAAAATCTGTATCTTGAAGCATTTTCAAGATTAATCCCCCAAAAGCTACACGACTGCCACAATGTTATCCTATGGGAAATTTCTAAACCTCAGAATGTTATAACTATGGAACCCATGTAAATGTTATCAGCAAACCATCAAAAGGCACATCCGTGGGGCAAGCCATTTGTACCCTGCAAATTTAAGACCAAAATTCCTAACCTTTTCTTTGCACTGAAGTGACAAACAAACAGTTTTTTTAAAAGTAGTGTCACAAATTGCAGCACTGCTTTTGTGAACGTACCTCAATTTGTGGCATTACCGTGGGTGTTTCATGAAATAGCGCCACAATCTGCAGCACTTTCACAAAAGTAGTGTCACAGTTTGTGGCACTTTCACAAATGCAGTGCTGGAATTTGTGGCATTAAAAATATGTAGATAAAAATAATGATATTTCTGGACACTTTTCAGAAAAACTAATTCCAGAATCATGTTTCTTGGTCCCCAACTAGGTAAACACAACTGTTGGTGTTTATTAAGGGGCAGTCATTTTTGAATTATATCATTTTTCCGTATCACTATTTGAAAATGAGATGGTGGAAGCACGAAAGAAGTGGACCCATTTGTGAAAGAGAAAGAGCTTTTGTGAAAGAGAAATGGTACTTTTGTATGGGATAGCTGATTTTTCCCATAGGAAATAATAGGAAACTTGAAATTTGAATAACTTTTGAACAAATTAATATTGTTTCACCAAACCTTCAAAAGGCACATCTGTGGCCCAAACCCGATATACCTGAAGGTTTTAGACCAAACCACCATGCAGCTTTGGAGAAACAGTGTGACAAAGAAATTGAAAAAGAAGTACTTTTCATATTTTTTGGCATTCCATAGCTCTGCACCCATACGTACAACCAGAACGCAACTTGACAGATCCAGAGATCTATGATTTCATATGGTGCATGCAAAATTCAGGAGAATCAGACAAACAGTTGCAAAGTTATTGAAATGCAAAATTTTAGGTTTAACATTTAAGTGACCATTGAACCCTAATTATAATATCAATATATATTCATTACAAAAAATGTGTTAATGCATCAGTTAGGTTTGAAGTGACACAAACAGGGAAATGAGGCATTAGGGCTGAGACCCTAACACCCTCCACCACAGCACAACACCCACCCACACCTTCCACAGACCAACAAGAGATGGGATGCACCTTTGGGGTCATTGGGCCTAACTCTCACCCCATTCCATGTGTAAGAAAGCTGATATAGTACAGAACAGGAGAATGGGGTGAGAGTTAGGCCCAACAATACCAAGGCACACCCCATCGTCTGTTGGTCTGTGCATGGTGGGGTTGTAGGATGGGGGTGTTAGAGTATCAACCCTAATGCCTCATTTCCCTACTTTTGTTACTTCAACCCTAACTGATGCATTAACAAAGTTTTTTGCAATAAATGTCCTCACTTTCTGAGAAAGTGTAATCTTACCCCTATATGGTTTAATATTTTTTTGTAATGTCTACCTATAAGGGCCCTGTACTCCCATGCTATCAGTTTTTCAGAGAACAGGGCCCTACAGGCCCTGCACTCCCATCTATCCATAAGTGCACAGATATTGTAATGAGCTGTCATCTCCCTGTGGGAGTGCAGGGCCCAGAGGGTCCTGTGCTCCCAGTATTACTTAATGGATGGCCCAGCAGTCCCATTACTGCATAATGGTATCTATATGTTGTAGTGCAGGGCCCTCTGGGCCTTGCATTCCCACCTACCTATCATTGTAGAAATGCAGCACAGGCCTAGACCCATTCTAAGTAACCCTTATGCTGCAAATGGCACAATATCTCAGTAACCGTAGCAACCTTAGAAATAATTCCACTGCAGTTGTAATCATTGACTGGTAACCTAAAGGTGTACTAAGCTGCATTTAGCAAAAAATCCATATCTCAAACCATTTCAGAAATGAAGGCACCGAAAGGAGCCACGTTCACCACAATGTTATCCTATGGGAAATTTCTCAGCTTCAGAATGCCATCTGGTAGTCCCCTCATGAACATGGATTTTGACAGCTCACGAACAGGGATTGGCTCATAAACAGGGATTTTGTCACCTCACGAACAAGGATTTTGACTGCTCATGAACAGGGATTTTTAGGGCCATCTGGTCGTCATCTCATGAACAAGGATTTTGACAGTTCATGAACAAGGATTTTGACAGCTTACAGACAGGGATTTTGACAGCTCATGAGCAGGGATTCCTTTTTAGAATCCCTGTTCATGAGCTGTCAAAATCCCTGTTCATCAGCCGATTCCCTGTTCTTGAGGTGTCAAAATCCTTGTTCATGAGAAATCCCTTTTCACAAGATAGGTCCATCTGGTCATCCCCATATGAACAGGGACTTTGGCAGATCACGAACAAGGATTGGCTTGTGAACAGGGATTTTGACACCTCACAAACAAGGATCAGAAGCAACTAGCAAATGAGGATTTTTAACATTTCAAAAACACATTTTGTGGCCGAACTAAAGTAAACCAAAGTCATGGGCTTGTAGAGGACATCACCCTGAACAAAACCCATGCTTGGTTTACCTCACAACACTTCCCTGAGTCAGCTTATAATGTTTTGTTTGATGAGGAAAAGTGAAAAGATGACGGATCGCTAACAGGGAATTTTTCTCACAGACATGGATTTTATAAATCCCTGTTCATGAGCTGTCAAAATCCCTGTTCATGAGGCAAATCCTTGTTCACAATTTAGACACCTATCGAAAAGAATGAAATGAGCATGCTCGCAACCCCAAATTTCTAAATTTAATAACTTTGGAACGATTAATATTTGTTTCACCAAACCAATGCTGACTTGTTCTTTGGGGCAACCTCTTTCTATCCTGAACATTTTAGACCAAAATTCTGAACGGTGTAGCTGCAGTGTGATGGGCAAAAATCAGCACAAACTGGCAAAAAAAAAGTGAAAAACACACTTATTTCACTATACACAGCACAGAAACTGCAAAACCAATCGAAATGAAACTTGACAGGGCAAGAGAACTATTCCTCAGAACAGCACATACCAAATTTTGTGGAAATCTGCTCAACGGTTGCAAAGTTATTAAAGTGCAAAATTTGGGGTTTAACATTAAACTGCTTACTCAACCCTAACTATAGTGGCACCACCGTGCCACTACAATATTACTATGTATGTATATATAAGTCTCTCTCTCTCTCTCTCTCTCTATATATATATATATATATATATATAGATATATAAAATGGGTAGGGAAAATACTCTCTGCTGGTTGGCTGAAACACATCACATGACTGTGCGTATATCAGAGCACAACCGCACGCCTGCACTATCACCCCCCTCCAAAACCATTTTAGACATTTTATAAGATAGATTACCCACTGAGGGGTGTGTAGTTAGGTTTGATATACACATGCTTTGGGTGGTTGAACGCACTTGGCCTGTGGCCTTGTACATCACAATGTACACCAAGGCATGTGTATATCAGAGCACGACTGCACACCCTACTGTGGGTTATCTATTACATATATATGTGTGTGTATATATATATATATATATATATATATATATATATATATATATATATATATTATTATATATAGAGGCCTAGATATTCAATGGGGTTGTGCCAGAACTGCACCCTAAGGCAATATTCAAAAGTAGGAATTGCGCAGCACAATTCCCGATGCGCTGGGGTGCAAAGATAATGTATGCGGCACATCTTCAGGGGGTGTGCCCATGCATATGCGGCACATTCCAATATTCAGCTTGGGATGTGTGGTGCATCTGCTAGCATAACCCAGAGATGTGCCTCATACCTGGGCTCAAAGTTGAGCCCCGTAAAAAATGGCACAAGTGCCCTCCACCCACAGGCATGCTGCTATATTGCAGTGTGCAACACAGCAGCTGCCAGTCATGGATGGCTACCCCCCAGAACACCATGCACAAGCACCCACAGATGTCTCTGGTAGTCTAGTGGTTCCCCTTCCCTGCCCCTACCTCCAATCACAATATTTTATTAAAATGAATAGCCCTGGTGGTCCAGTGGTTCCCCCTCCCTGCCTTTACCTCCGATCACCATATGTTATTAAAATGAATAGCCCTGGTGGTTCAGTGGTTCCCCCTCCCTACCCATACCTCTGATTGCCATATTTTACTAAAATGAATAGCCCTGGTGGTCCAGTGGTTCCCCCTCCTTGCCCATGCATCCAATCGCTTGTAAAGCCAACACTGATATCCCTGGTAGTCATGGTACCCCCACCCCACCAGTAACCCCAATCACCCATAAAGTTCACTATAACAATTTCCTGGTGGTCCAGTGGCACCCCCTACCCATACAGGATCTCCAGCCCACCTAGCTCCCCCCCATCATCGGTGTGCAGCAAATTCACCCACATACCTCCTCAGCTGCCAACTGAATGACAGCTTACAGAAGTAGTTGCAAGCCCATTGGACCACACTGTGGACCAATGGGCTTGCAGTGCATACTGTAATACTCATTCACAAATATATGAATGAAGTCATTCCTATTTACAGGCAGTTTTGTTGCAAACTAATTCCAGAATCTTTCAACTTTCAACTTTTATTAGATATCAAATTGAGATAAGATTATCTCTTTTGCAATTGTATCCTACATGTAACATACAAAGACAAATTTACAGACTTACGTGAAACAATCAGTTAGAATATGAAAAACAGAATCATAACTCACCCATAGCAACTACAGTTTTTGATTCCTCGGGCCACAGTTAGGTAAACTCAAGTGTTGATGCTTACCAAGTGCAAGTATTTTTTGAAATATTTGAATTTGTTTGCCTTGCTAACTCAAAATAAGATGGCAGAAGCTTGGTAAAACCAGCAAAAAAACCACATTCACCAAAAAAAGGTTTTGTCTAGGCTGCCAGCTAACTTTCCCCTTACAAAGTAATGGAAAACTTTGAAACTTAATAACTTTTGAATGGTTTAATATTTTTTCACCAAATTTTCAAAAAGCACATCTTTGACCCAAGCCCAACATACCCTAAAATGTCAGATCAAATGCCTAAGCCATTTCTGAGAAATGGCATGACAAAAAATTTTCATAAAAATAGTAATTTTAACATTTATAACAATCTGTTCTCCACACCCACACATCTGACTGGAATAAAACTTGCCACATCAAGAGACCGTTGGACCTCAATGGAGCATGCAAAATTTCATGCCAATCAGTCGAATGGTTGCAAAGTTATTAAAGTGCACAATTTTGAGTTATAAATTGCAAAAAAAAATGTTAATGCTCTAGCTAGGGTTAAAGCTATAAAAGTACTGAAATGTGATGTTAGGATTTCCAACCCTAACACCCCTTCCCAACCTGCACACACCAACAGGCATCAGGGGTGTGCCTTGGGGTCATCAGCTCTAACTCACACTCCATTCAATAAGTAAATAAGCTGAGATGGGTACAGTATAGGAGAACGGGGTGAATGTTAGGGCTGATGGCCTCAAGGCTCACCCCCAACACCTGTTGGTGTTTGCATGTTGAGGGTGTTAGGGTTGGAAACCCTAACACCTCATTTCCCTACTTTTGTGACTTTAACCCTAACTAAAGTTTAATGTCATTTTCTGCAATTTATTTCCTTACTTTTTGAGATAGTATAATTGTACCCTTATTTGCCTGTGGGAGCGCATGGCCTTCTGAGCTCCCATGCCTCCATAGATGCATATATGTATGTAGCTGTGGAAGCACAGGGCCCTCTAGGCCCTGCATTTCCATTTATATGACAACAGTGACCAAATTACCAGCATAGCCATCTTACTACCCCACCACATATACATGGTACAGAAAATGTTCAAATCCCTGCCAAAACATAATTCTGCACAACTGCAGCGCCATTCTACACCACAATTGCGAAAACACATTTTGACCAGGATTTGAAAAATGACAGCTGTGACATACATGAGGTGGGTTATAAGAAGGCTATGTTGAAAATGGGGTTAAAATATTTGAAATTTCCAAAGTTATGAACATGCATAGTGAAATTGCAATGAGTGGTCATAATTTTGCCATTTTTATATATTTTCACCCACGATTTTCAACATAGCCTTCTAATGACTGCACCTCATGAACGAGGGCAGGAAAATCTTTCACATCCTGCCCAAAAGGAGAATTTGCCAAATGACGGTGAAATCACCTCTCAAGTGGAAACTGTCTAATAACAGTTATATTGTTCATGTGATGGGCTCCCCAAATAGCCATGTTGAAATTTTGGAGTCAAAATGTCAAAAAATGGCTAAGTTATGCATAAAAGCTGAAACCCCATTGAAATACATTGAACCACATTTACCTTAGTTTCTCATAATGCAGTCGCCAGTTTCTGCAGCAAGATGTGTCTTTGATCAGAGAGTAGGTTTTGAAGCTGGGACCTGTTCAGATGAGTGAGGCTTTGTGGAAGTATACTGGGGAATGTGGGGTAGTGGGTGCTGAGTGGGAGGTGGGGGTGGGGGAGCTGATCAGTGAGGGACCATTTTCCTTTATTACAGGTTTTGAAAAAAAACTTTTGGGGACCATTTTCTTCATTTCAGGTTTTGCATAAAATCAGAGGGTAGGGTTGTCACTAGACACCAGAGAACAAAGAGAAAATAATGTGGATGGTGTTCAGAGGGTAGGGGTGCCACTAGACACCAGGGAAATCAGGAATATTGATAGTCAGATAGGGGTGCCACTAGACACCTGGGAATATAACATGTGATAATGGGGACAGCAATCAGTGGGTGGGAGGTGCCACTAGGCAACAGAGAAATCAGGAACTGTAATCGGTGGTTGGGGGGTGCCACTAGACACCAGGAAATATAACATTTTAGTAATGGGGATGGTGATGAGATGGTGGTAGTGCCACTAGACACCAGAGAAACTGGGAAAACAGTGATCAGCAGGTGGGGGATGCCACTAGACAACAGGGACATTTTATGTAGTGAAGGGGACAGTGATCAGAAAGGTGTGCAGTGCCACTAGACACCAGGGCAACTTGACACATTGGCAGGGAGAGCAATGGAGTGTGGGGGGAGCACCACCAAACACCAGGGAAATGGTGGCTCACAGCTCACACTGAAGGCGGCAGCACGAGTTCAACTGCGACTGCAGAAGTCAAGGAATTGCCGCTGTTCTTCTACAAGCTATCACATAATAAGTGCGAATCAAAAAGGGCGACTCGGGAGTCACGTGATGAGCTTGCTCGGGTAAGACGTGTTCCGCGCTTCTCCAAGGCCCATAGCGATAAACTATTGTTTTAAGTTTACCCAGTACTGGTCAAAAAGTTAACTTTTGTGGCTTTGTGTTGTGGTAGATAGTGGTAACCGTCCCCCCGGCCAGTCGAGTCGAGATCGTGATTATATCTGAGGTTGGCGAAGTCGCATACTGCAGAGGAGTTCTGTGCAGGCCCAGCCCGAGCTTTAGTTGGAGATGGAAGCTGACTTCGGGGAACCTCTGGCGGGGCGAGCCCCTGCAACTTAACGGCCTAAGCCCCAGTCACCCATTAATGTGGAACAGGGTGAGGATGTTCCTAAAGAAGGGGGTTCCGGTTCAAGCACTGAGGACATCAGGGAAATTAAAGCATTATTACAGGGTCTGGTTGTGGACTTTTCGGAGGTAAAGCCAGCTCTACAATCACTGGCTCAAAGAATGAGTGATGCGGAGGTCCGGATTTCCTCGCAAGAGAGAAAGGTTTCGATGCTGGAGCAGGAGGTAGTGTTGATCCGGAAAAAAATGAAGAAACTAGAGGAGAGAATGGAAGATCAAGAAGCAAGAAATCGCAGGAATAATCTAATTTTGGCGGGGCTCCCAGAGAGGGCTGAAGGTCCAGACTGTGTCTCCTTTATTCAGGAGCTGTTATTAAAAATGTTAGGCCCTCCGCCCTTTGGGGAAGGGTACAATTTGGAAAGAGCCCATCGAGCATTACAGGAGATCCCACCGCGGGGGGCCCGGCCCTGAGTTATAATTATGAGATTCCTCAATTACAAGGAAAAATCCCATGTGCTTTTGGCTGCCAGACAGAAAAAACCTCTGCAGTGGAATGGGGCTTCATTATGGTTCTTCCAGGACTTAACGCCGGGTATTCGAGAAAAGCAGAAGGAGTATGTTGATATCAAGAAGAAGCTTTATCTAGCAGGGATAAAGTTTCGGCTTCTCTACCCTACTATTCTCATGGTGCGACTACAGTCTGGAGAAAAGAAGTTCCTTACGGCTGAGGCGTTGGAGGGCACAAAGCTGACCTTCCAGATTTATTTAAATCCTAACCTGACTGTGTTCGGAGTATGTGGTTCAGTCCCTATGGAGAGAAGGGACGGAGGAGGATAAAGTGGCTGCTACTATTAAGGATGGTGTTAACACAACCTCTGGCCTGAACTTGGACATTTAATTTAAGGACCTGGGTCTTAAACTGAGATCAAAGGGGAGGGGGATCTCAGTAATGCTTTTTCTTATAAAGTTATTAGACTAATGGATAAGTATTTAGCCCCCCAGAAGTTGCAGGAAGGGGCTATAAAGGGGTGACAAGGGGCTCTTTTTTTTTTTCTTTATTATTAAAGAGTTAGCCGGTTAACATTTAGTGGCCAGTGGGCCGACTTGCTACCAAACTGGTGGCTAATAGCCTCTGGGGGATACGGAATGGATCACAGGGTGGTTTAGACATAGTATCAACTATGGAAGGGTACCTTGCTGGAATACTAGAGTTCTTAGCATGGAGCATAGTTAGCTGCGAAATATTTGTTTAGGCAGGAGGTGAAGGGGGCTCCTTCAACGATTTGTTGTGTAACTTCTTTCTTTATGTATTTGTAAACTATATGGGGGCGATACTTCATTGACGGGATGGGACTAGTTTTGCTGGGCATGAGGGGGACTTAAGGGCCAGTTTCTGGGGTTGGGAGTTAATGGCGGGGACCGAGGGGGGGGGTAAGGAACGGGTTCATCCATGACTCAACAGAAAGTAGATGGTCGGTCACGGGACCGGGGGTCAGGGGGGGGTTAGGGTTGGAAAGAGAGAGAGTCCTCGATTGGGAAGCTTGGGAAGCAGACCTCAGAAAGGCATCATACTTGGTTTTTTGTTCAGATTCCTGTTAGTTAGATGGCTTGTTATAATATAATCTCTTGGAACGTTAAAGGGTTGAGGGGACGTCGTAAGAGACTGACAATCCTGCGGTATATTGAGCAACGGGGGGCCCACATTGCAGCGCTGCAAGAGACGCACCTATTACCCAATGAGCTAGACAGCCTTAAGAAACGTTGGGTGGGCCAGGTATATGGAGTGGGCAGGGAGAGGGCATCTGGGGGGGTTGCGATTTTAATTAATAAATCCTGCCCTTTTGAGGTGACCCAGGTACTGACCCGGCAGGATGGTAGGGGAATTTATTTGATGGGCATCTTGCATGGTAGGGCAACAGCGGTGGCTTCTATATATGGGCCAACCCCTCCAGAGCCCGAATTTTTTGCTTCAATAGAAGAAAATATTGCTGCGTTTCCTCCACTCTCACTTATACTAGCTGGGGACTGGAATCTATACTTTGACAATAAGAACGAGAGAATGCCTTCGCATAGAGGGCCGAGGTCCAAGGCCCAGCTTGCCCTGGCTAAGCTTTTGGAGTCAGCAGGTTTAACTGACCCATCTAAGATCTTTCCTAATAGGGGCCCCAGTATGACATTTTATTCGGCTGCTCATAAGAGTCATACTAGGATAGACTTTTTCCTGGTAAATAGAGAGGCTCTTATGGAGACCAGAGCAGTTTTGACTGAGGGTAGAACTCTCTCAGATCATTCTCTTATTCAGATGCTTTGGGAGCCTAAACCCCTGCCGCCTAGACCTTACAGGTGGAGGCTTCATGACTGGATATTTTCGGAGAAGGGGAGAAGGGATGAACTAGAGGGGGCCCTGCAGGAAATTATTAGAGTACAGCTTCCCATACTGACTGACAAGAGATTTGCTTAGCCTACTTGTAAGTTTTTGTACTCGATGACAGCTAAAACCTTAGCTGACAGGGAGAAATCGATTAGGAGGGCCAAAGAGGAATTTCTGGTGGGGGCAATAAACTCTTTTTCGCAGCAGGAAGGGCTATCGGAAGAAGTAGATACGGAACTCAAAAGCTTAAGGAGGGAAATGTCAGAGATCCTTTATGGGAGGACTGAATTCTGGTTAAATAAGATTAATGCCAAGTTCCTCTTACAGGGCGATGTTCCGAGGCGTCTTTTGGCAGTCAGAATTAAAGAGTGGGAAGCTAGCAGGACAGTTACCTCGGTTAATCATGAAGGGAGGTTGGTCACAGACCCTCAGGAAATGGCTGAGGCATTCGCTTCTTTTTTTGAAAAAATTTATCAAGAAAGTGATTCAGTGGGGGAGAATGATGTTAAAAGCTACCTGGAGGGAATCCAGTTGCTGATATTGGACCCTGCCCTTGCTAGGGAATTGGATGCCCCAATAAGATCATCTGAAATTATTGAGGTGGTACGGTCCCTTCCCCTAGGTAAGTCACCAGGGCCTTATGGTCTAACGGCCAAATTCTATCAAACCCATATTCAGACTGTACTTCCTATACTTCAGGATTTTTTTCTCACTATAATGATGGACGGTATCCACCACTCACCCTTATATCAGGCATATGTTACACTAATACCCAAGCCAGATAAACCCAGGGATGTAATGGGAAGCTATAGGCCCATAGCCTTAATCAACCAAGACATTAAGATACTTACTAAAATTCTGGCGAATAGGATCTTAACTGTGGCTCCGAGTTTAATCAGTCAGGAGAAAGTAGGCTTCATGCCAGGGAGAGGAGCAAAAGATGCGCTTAGGAAAATACATCATATTATAAATTCCGGCCCGGACTCTCAGCTTCCTCTAGCCCTGATCTCCCTAGATGCTGAAAAAGCATTTGATCGGGTTTCACACCTATTTCTTTTTGCTACAATGGAGAAAATGGGGTTCCCTTGGGGCCTCATTAGAGGTATTAAGAATTTATATGTGGCTCCCACAGCTAGAATCTTATGTAATGGCTATTTATCGAGGGAATTCCAACTCAAGAATGGAACTCGGCAAGGGTGTCCCCTCTCGACGATATTGTTTAATATTTATCTACAGCCTTTATTAAGATCTATTAATAGGGAGGTCGGGGTTCAAGGGATTGGGATCGGGGGATTGGATTTAAAACTTTCAGTCTTTGCGGACGATATATTGCTCCATTTACGAGATCCAGTAACTAGTTTTGAGACTGTTAGAGATTTAATAGATCGGTATTCAAGGTCTCGAATTATAAGCTTAATCTTTCTAAAACACAAATCCTACCCCTGACCCCACATGTCTTTAAAGCGGACTTTTCATCCCTGGGGGTGCAATGGAATAATGACAAGTTGAAGTACTTGGGAATTTGGATCACAGCAAATCAAGAATCTGGAGCCGACGCCAACCTGGGTGGAACTATCTCAGAGATCTCAGGGGATATTGTAAGGTGGAACAAGCTACCCTTGAACTTCATGGCATGTTTAGGCATCATTAAGATGAATGTTTTACCGAGGTTGTTATATCCAATTTATTTAGCCCCGTATACTATCCCTGTTAGGTGGTTTAATTCAATTAGAAAACTGATGTTAGGTTTCTTATGGAACTGCAAACCTGCTAGGATTAAGCATAAGGTTTTGAGTAGGCCATATGAGAAGGGGGGCATCAGACTGCTTGATCTTCATGCTTATTATGTGGCGGGTCAGTTGGGTTTGATGGCCCAATGGGCAGTAGACCTAGGTGAGGGAAACTATTTACCCGCTTGGTTGCAAATCGAGAGGCAACTGTTAAGGAATTTGGGCTATTCTCCAGAGTCGATGTTATATGCTGGGCCCAAAAAAGGATTGTGTAGGGTAGGGGCTGGAAACCCAATTAGGAAATCTCTAGAGGCTTGGTGGTCTTTCCTCACTCCAACACAGAAAGGGCGCCAAATGAAGTCCAGGGATCAGCCAATTTTGGGTAACCTAACTGACTATAGGGGTCGGGTGCTTGGGCAGCGGTGGGCTACCTATTTAGATGGCCTAAGCCTGAGTGACATGCAACAGGGGGGAGAATAGTCCTACCACCACAATGTGATGGCCTGTCCTTTTTTCAAAGGATACAGCTTAAACAAATGATTGCAGGAGCTCGGGAGGGACTGGGGGATTTTGCAGATAGCTTTCTTTCGTGGGGAAGTTTGAAGGAGGCTTTTCATAGAGTTAGTCCACTCTCACGAGTGTATAAGCTTCTCTTGAACTCCCGGTGCCTTAGTACTCCCACTCCTATTCCTTATTGGGATAAGGTGCTGGCTCCTAACCTAAGGTGGGATAGTGTCTGGAAAGCCATTAAATATAATGTGATTCCCAAATATAGAAATATGCAGACTTTTCTGGTCCATAACATATATTACACCCCTGTAAAGTTATGTGCTAGGGGTTTGAGACAGACAGATCTATGCTTTAGGTGTGGGATAGATGCAGGGGATCTGTTACACATTATGTGGAGATGTGACAAAATATCTCCCTCATGGAATGAGATTAAACAAGGCATGGATCCCATGTTAGATTATTCGGTTTACATGACCCCAGAAGTTTGTGTGCTGGGTGATTATTCTCAGATCAGGGGGCTCACACCCAGATTTCATCTCTCTTTAATGGGGTCAATAGTTAAGGCGTTTATAGTTAAACACTGGAAAGATGCTCAGGTGTGCTCATATGAACAATGGGTGAAGGACTTGCTGGGGGTTTTGGCTAAGATTAAGAAACACCTAATCTCTGAGGGAAGACAGGAGGTATATGTTAAAAGATGGGCAATACTAGATATAGTTTACTCCCAGCAAGACACAGGCTTTAGAACACAGATCTGACTGTCGAACAATAACTAGTAGAGGGATACTTGCTAGAATTTTTGAAGCTTTTTGGGAATGGTGCCGTGGGTATTAGGAATTTTCCTTTTTTTTTTTTTTTTTTTCTTCATGGTATGTCCCCGATAGTTTAGGTAATGCTAGATTCTAACTTTTTTAGGTGCTCAACTTTGGTACAGTTAGGATATATTTTTTGGTACTAGAGGAACACTGGAGGTCTGCGGGGATTCAGGGGAATGGGACTCTCTCTCTCTTTCCAGGGACACACTGGATGGCCATCAGGGAAGGCTTGGGCTATTTGGGATTTTGGGACATTGAACTGCTGTGAGTGGGTACTTAGGGGAAGAATGAGTTGAGAAAGAAGGATATGTTTTAATCGACAATGCCATAAAACAAACTTCCTTGTGATGGTGGAGTCCTAAGGTGGGGTGGCGGTCCAGTGTGTTTGTAAATAGGGGGTGTACATAGTTTGCACAACCAGTTTGGGGTGGTGCTCCCAGCTTATCCAGGTATGTGTATTGTCTGTATGTCTGTTTTGTTTTGTAGAAAATCAATAAACATTTTTTTCAGAGAAAAAAATAAAGGGCGACTCAATTTGTGCACCTGCAAAAAGAATGAGTGGCCCAAAATAGCAAGGGTACAACTACAGCGAGTGTGTAAGGGAGTTACACTCAATGTAATAGGTCCATAAAAATGTTTTATGCATCCTGTTTCCCCATTTCCTCCTGCCTGCAGGTTAACCCTCCCTGAGTTGCCCCACTCCAGAGCATTCTCCATTTCCCTATGTCCACTCCCCCAAAAGCTGGTTAATTAAAAATAGATTGAAGTGCAGAGGGCATGGGGGGGTGGAGCATAAAACAGAATGTGGAAGTTGGCCCCTGTAGTGACCATTCTAATTTGCGCTGTTTGTGTATCATAGCTGTAGTTGCCATCACCGTTTTTGTTGTAGCTGTTGAGGCACTTGCTGTTGTGGTGTTTGCTTTTATTACTTCACCCATATGACATGGATCCCTCACACAGAGAATGCAGAGGAAGTGCTCCTCTCACTAAGCTGAGCACCCAGGATTTTGGGTGCCAAAATATGTATATCTGGCCCTTAATGTAAAACACAAGCATCAGAATCTAGCTCAAAGGGGCCCATTTAGCTAGTTTCTCATGTTTGTTTTTTATAATACCATCATTTTTATGTATTTTCCACACTTGTTAGTTAGTGTGAAAAATCAACAAGATGGCAGTTGGCATGACAAAAAAAAATTAGGTGCCCTACCAAGTAAATGGTATGAAAGCAAAAGCATGCATTTGCGACATCAAATATTTTCTTTCACCAAAGAACATTATCTCAAAAACCCTACTGCACATGGGCAGGTTGGAGAACACTAAAATGTAAACCTTTATAACTCTGGAACCCTTTAATATTTTTTCACCAGACCTGTCAAAGACACTACCTTAGGACATGACACATGTCACCTTCAAGTTTGGGGAAAACACTCTATTACATGTAGGCTGTAGGGGAGAGCAAAAAAAACTCATGTTAAGTATAGGAAAAAAGTAAGATTTTTCCAAACAATGGCAGCAACAGATCTCAGAATCCACACAAGCTGCCATTACAAAAATTTCCATACATCAAGACCTTGCCTCCTGTTATGCATTATAATGCCTATTTGTACACTACTATATACAGTATACAGTACATTTGTCCAATAAAAGGTGTCACTGTATGAAACAAATTTGTGCCACTGACCAGCAGTAATATCCCTACTTGGAGATAAATGTCCTCGAAAGTGAATAAGATAAAGTGCAAAATCTACTAAACAATTTTAGTTTGTAAGGTTTTGTCAGTGGTAATTGCAAATTGTCATCCTATCATTCCTGCAGGTTCTAAAGAATGAAACTGACATGCAACTTTCATCAATTTGGAAAAAAAAAAACACCAACAGAATAATTATCAAAATTCAGAAGATCCACAAGAATGTGACAGTGATGTCCAAAAAAACTTTAGAAAAACTCTTAGATAACCAACTAAATAAATCCTGAAGAGTGGAGCCTACTGTATACAGATTACATACTGCTAAATCCTCTCCTCAAGTAGTTCAGAAGCCTGAATAAATGGTATAAATGAATTAAATCATATTGTAACATGGGCAAAAAAAAGGGTTACAGATGATTGGTGCAACAGGATCAGCTGGGCATACATTAATTCTCAATTAATGTATGCCCACGGCACAATTAATGCATGGTGCAACGCCACCAGGTGCCTAAGCACCTCATGAATTGAAGAGAATATTGTGACAGATCACAAGAATCGACAAGTGCTAAACGCAAGCCGACAATGTAAAAAGAAAGACTGATGCATTAGAGAAATATATGTATTTAAAAAGGAATACAAATGTTTGTAACGTGTATATTACAGGAATACATCAATGGGGCTGTTCAGATTTGTGTCCCCCCTAGTAAATTTCTGAATTGTGCATGGAAATCAAAAGAGGAGATGGGAGCGGTTACATGTCACAGTAGCACTAATCAGACTAAATTAATAGAGCGTGGTGAAATTAAGAGAGATGTTTTTAGAGACACAAATGTTCACGATGGCAGTATCAGTTAACATGCTTGGTGGAGTGTCTGTAACAAAATGGTTGCAGAGTTTCCACAGTACTCTATTGCACCACAGATGTAGGTTGTTTAAATAGCAATTTAGAACCCAAGCTGTAAAATATAACACTACACACCGCAGGACTGTTTCACACACCTATATAGCCAGTTAGCACAAAAATAATAAAGTTGCAGTTTGTTGCAGTTAATGTTGTTATAGAATGTTTGTCTGTCTAATTAATCTGCATGTTTTGCAAATGCATAGAGGAGTAGTGGAAGCTGAAATGAGCATGTCCCATCAAGATTGTCTGAAAATAGAACTTAACATGTAGTAAGAAGTTAAAATGTTTGTTTTTCTCACTTATAGCACTCTGTGTTAGCACAGTGACAGAAAAAAAAATGAGACTGAATGGAAATGGTACTAGTTTGACAGTATTAATGTCTGTATAATTAATCTGCATGATTTTGAGAGTCATAGAGCTATAGTATTACTATAAAGCACTGTGACGGCATGTACAGTGTTAAAAAATAGAATGTTACATGGCCGCATAGCAGATGTTAAACACCTGGTAATGTGTAAAAAAAAAAAACCCCAGAAGTTTGTGTTCCAATTAAAATACATGATTGTTGTTTTGTTACACAAGTAATAAGACTTGACAGGGTGTGTATTAGACACTTTAACACACAGTTAGGAGGCATAGTGAGGCACTGTGGATCAGCAGTAGAACTGGGTAAAACGCAAGTTCCCACTGAAAATGATCTGTGGCACCACAGCTGCATTATTCCTGAGTAAATAAGTTGTAAACAATAAAATGAATAAAGAACTGCTAGCCAGGAAATTCAGAGCCTTCCTAATTAAACATGTTGCTTATTGTACTGGTTCTGACACATACTTTTTATTAGTAATATGGCTCAAAAGAATGCCCCACTGTATCGTAAAGAACAACTGACTCAGTGATGCCTAAACATAACAAGACATGATGAAAACGATGCTGATTACAAGGGAAACCACGAAGAAACAGAGTGACATTGGTCCAAGGGGCTAGTAAGTAATTCTATGTTTGGACTGTGGGTGCAATGCCAATGATGCCAGCTAGTGCATTAATCTGCCCCTCAGACCCTCCTAGCCCACTAAGGCTTTATCTCTACCTGTAGTGTACATATAACAGCCCCTTAGGCACTATCAGGACAAACTGACGTCATCCTCCCCCTCAAGCCCAGGTGACTGCAGCCTGACTGGTGCTGAGAAACTTTAACTTACTTACACCTTAACTTTCTGGGTCATACTGGAGGTATGTTCACATACAGATCATCGGCACTTTGCATCTTCCATTCATTTACAGAAAACAAAATCAAACTTAAGTGTAACAGGATGGGCATGCTACATGCTTTGGCAAAACCGTTATGTACCTTGGCTGGCCTTCTTGTTTTGATGTTGTTCTTATGGACACCAAGATCCCTGCAATTTTGGTGAATCAATAATTCTTCTTTAATCAGTGCTTCATAATAGCACTCTTTCTAAGTTTGGTGGTGTGAGCCTATTGTTACTATATTAACATTTGCCAGCAAGATGTCACAGTTGGAGGGCCACGAGGGACATTCTCAGTATGATCCATATCATACTTCGTGCTCTGTGTTTCATTATATTGATTACTTCATCTGGGAGGTTATGACTCCAAGGACCGATTACCTTATAGACTAGTATAGCCAGAGCTGTTTTTTTTCTCATGTGTGTTTGTTATTGACATTGTAGGATAAATTGATTAATATTCATGTTTTATGATAATGAGGAGGCATGCACAAACGGGTTGTCTTTGATTGGTATGTTACAAAGTCAATTTTACTTTCAGTTGGAGATAATTACTGTTTTAGTATTTGACATTTATTTTTTCTTTTGGTGTTAAGTTTGTACTGATTCAGGACATTGTCTTCACTGATGATACTGTGGTATTTTCTGGATTTCAGTGCCCTATTTGGATGTATGCTATTCAGGAAGATGGACTTTTCTCTCCCGCCTTATTCTTTAGCCTGATATGGATTCTACTTTCCATTTCTGATAATGATTAAATTTGGGAAACCCTCTCTTGCTTTATCATTCTGGGTTATTAGTTTCGGGGCAGGCCTTTGTATTTCTCCTTTGGGTCCCTCTTATGCATGTGGCACACAGACCTGTTCCCCTCCCCACCTTTATCCCATGCCTGGGTTCCTTGCCCCCAGCCCATGGACCTACCCCCCTTTTACTCCCCCCCTCTCCCCTTTACTTCTTCCTTTGCTCCACTTCTTGTTCCTGGGTGCATGGCCCCCCAGCAGGGCTCCACCTAGTCCCACAGGCCACCTGCTGCCTCACTGCAGCATCAGCTCCCCGGCCCTATGCCCAGGGCCTGTGGAGCACCATACCTCTTGCCCCATGTGCTAAACCTTGTGCTGAACCTTTTCCTTTTTGAGCCCTTTTTCAGGGTGGGTGGGTGCAGACTGCACAGCAAAAGAGAGGGCTAGCCAAGGGAGACCTGGCCTTATGTACTCCCTAAGAACCCCACTTTAGGACCCCTGCTACCTCCACCTCCCAGCTAATCCCCTGGGCCCTACACCCACCTTGTCATGTGATGCTTTCAGCTCCTTCCCAGCCCCTTCTGATGTCATGCCCCCTTCTCCCTTCTTCCCTCCCCTATCCTGACCCCTCCCCTTGCCAGCATTTCTGGGGATGTCAAGGTACAACCTGGCCTGCCTTCTAGAGGCAAGCCCTATTGTCCTCTGATCCCACCCATAAATGATTTCACCCATACCACCATTTGGATCTTTGGATGTTCATTGGCAAACTTGTTTATTCGGCACAAAGGTAATTTACAATCATTAAATCCATCATCACCATCACAAATTATCTACATTCACTTCTTGTCTCTCTTCTAGCCTTCTCTTCCTCATGGATGATCGCTCCTCCTTGTCTCTGGGGTCTGGACACTCTGAATCTGTCCCCCCTCCTTCAACACCTGAACCAGGCCAGTTCTCCACTTACCCGGGGCCTCCCCCTCCAGGCCCAGATACAGTGCATCTGGCACACAAACCTATTCTCCCTCCCTACCTTTATCCTACACTTGGGTTCCTTGCCCGCAGCCTGTGGTTCTATCCCCCTCCCCCTTTACTCCTCCCCTTCCCTTTACTTCTTCCACTGCCCCACCTCCAGCTTGCAATGGACTGTGGGGCTCCCGCCTTGTGGGCTAGAATCTAAAACCTCTCTTAGCAATTTCTCCTATTACCTCCCCATGGGCCTTAAGAATAGACACATTCCAAAATCAGACAAGTGCATCCTGTCTGACCTGTATACTGCGGCCTGATCAAATGCAATGTCCTCATGTTGGATGTGTACTCCCCATTTCTATTGCTGCTTTTGCTACTCTCCTGTTCAGTCATTTCCTTACCTTCTCAATCAGCTTCACATCCCTGGCCCCCTCCATACCCTTCTAGATGTGATTTCAGACCAGCCAATAGTCACACAAGACCACCACCCTTTTATTTTCTATAGGACTTCCATCATTGTCTGTCCCAATGCCCCCCATGGGACACCCCCTAAGTTGTTCCTTCCCTAAGTGGATGATCTCCCAGTCTGGCTTGCCCCATTGCACTCTCAAATCCTCCAACAAAGGCAGCAGCTGGGCCCACCTCATGCCCCGATACCTTTCCATAGGACCTTCATGCTGTCCATGTTGGGGTGCAGCTGACTCCCTCTGCCCATGGCAGCCGCAAACCTCTCTGCCCAGTACACTAATGAATGCCCCATGATCCACACTTTCCTCTTGGAACATGCCATGGGAAACAAAGAAAGACAGCATGAGTTGTTGGCATCAACACCTGACATACCGCTTGTAGCAGTTTGACCGCCACCGCCCTACCAACTTTAATTCCTCTGGTGGCACTCCTTTTACTGCTGCCTCTGATGCTGCACCAATACAAAAAGAGTAGGGGGCGAACTTGCCAAACTCCTCTCCTGTGAATGCTATGGCTTTTTTAAGCACCGTCCCACCTGAAGCTGTTGCTGCTGCCATCCTCGTGACAGAAGAACACCTCCACTGCTTCCCCCGTGTGCACATATTCCTCCATGTGGTGGCTACCGAGGCAGCTCGATGCCCTGGTTTGTCGAGCCACCACCATCACCGTGGCCCCTTTCCCCCTTGATCCATCTTGGACCGAACCAGGTAATTTAGATGCCCACTCCCCCTTTCCTCAACTTAACCCTCCCCTACTGCAATGCCAGCTCTAGGGCCCCTTTGGCTGGGGCCAACATCTCCCCCACTCTGAAGGCCCCAGCTGCCATGACCATGAAGACTGTCTGGAACAGGCAGACCTCCTGTGTTGAACTGCACACATGCCATGTTGCTTCCAGCACCCTGTCCAAAAGTGCACCTTCAGTAGGGCACCTCCCATCCTGTGTCCCCCCTGCACCTTGCACCAACCCGCTACTATCCTCTTGAATGTCCTGCTAGCTGTGGCGTCCAGCCATCTCTTGTCCTGGCACTTCCAGCAAATGCCTGACAGCTGCACTGCTATTGTGGTATGAGTTATCCCTGCCTTCCATTTCTCTACATGAACCTTATCACATGCTCCTTCTGGACCGACTCCATACTGTCCACCCCTACCTAAACCTAAACTCCTGAAATGTGGCCCACCCACTGTCATAAGCCTTCAGGGTGTTGGTTGACCAGGAACCCTGGTACAAACACCTGGTGGTTGACCTCCAATCTCCCACAGCTGGTCTGGGACCCTGGTTCCTGTGTTTCAGCATGTGGGGCCAGCCTTCGAAACCTGTCAAGCTGTAAATGAGAATGACTATCAGCCAATTCGTTCTTAACCCCCTCGATGTGCCGTGCTTTGAATGACAGGGTTTGCCTCAGCCCCAGTAAAATCAGCGGCCTCATCATCCTGCCCACTGTCTCTGTGTTCCCGCACTTCCAGTTGATCACTTCCACCATCCACTTGTTGTAGCACCAGAAGAGGATATGCTTGCTTTCCATCTGCTCCCCCCCCCACACCTCCAATGCTGCCCAGATTGGAAATATTTCCAAGAAAGTGATATATTTTAGGAGGCCCACTGCCCCCCAGTGCCCTGGCCATGCTTCGAACATCCACTGTCCTTTAAAATATGCCCCCATCCTGAAAGTCCCTGAGGCACCTGTGTAGAGCTCCAGATCTGTACTGCGCTCCCACTCCTTCTGCCAGAAATTACCCCATTGTACTGGCCTAAAAATTCCTCCCACACCTTGAGGCCCTCCTTGACTCCTTTTGTGATGTCCACCTGATGATGCAGTTGTTTTGCTTTTCCCATCACCCTCCTGAGTCTCCTGGTAAATGCCCTCCCTGGGGTGATTGTTTTACAGGTGAAATTAAGGCACCCCAGCAGTTGCTGTAGTTGTATCAGCTGCACCCTCATGCTCCCCCCCCACCTGCACCAACAGCCCCCGAAGTCTGGCTATTTCGTCCCCCGGCAGCTGGAAGCAGCCCTCATTGGTGTCCACTTCAGTCCTCAAGAATTCCAGCCTGTGTGCTGGGCCCTCAGTTTTCTGTTGCACCAGTGGAATACCTATCTGCCTGCACATGTCTTCAAAGTCTTGTAGCATCACCTGGGCCTCCCTAAGTGTTTCCCCAATGAGGAGGAAGTCATCCAGGTAATGCACCTGTGCCCATACCTTTTCCCAAATATCCACTGCACCCAGGAACTGAAAGCCTCAAACGTTGAGCATGCCACCGAACACCCCATTGGCATGGCCTTGTTGAAATACAAGCTGTCCTCAAACTGGAACCCCAGCAGGTCTTAATCATCCAGGCTGACTGGGAGAAGCTGGAAAGTCAACTCAGTGTCGGTCAGCCAACCAGGCCCTCCCTGCCACCTTGATTAGCCCCATTGCCTGTTTCAATGAGGCATATGACACTGCTTGGAGGTCCTCGGGGATCCCGTCATTCACTGACCAGCCCTCTGGGTAGGATAGGTAGTGAATCAGTTAGAACTCTCCCCTTTGCTTTTTGGGTACCATCCCCAGAAGAGATAGTCGGAAAATGGGGCAAGGTGGCATGGCCAGTAGGCCTTCCACCCTCCCTGCCTCCATTTCCTTCCTAATTTTTTCCTTGACTATCCCTTCCTTGCCCCTGACTGAGCTCAAGTTCTTGGCCCTCATCCCTATACCCTGCCGAACAGTGGAAAACCCTTCTGGATGCTCGCCCTTAGCAGCTCAGCTCCCTTTGCATCTGAGTAACCCTGGGTCCAGGCCTACACCACCTCCCAGGTGATGGGTGTCCGTGCCAGTACTTAACCCCACCTCCCTTCGCCCTGGTTCCTTTCAATCCCAGCCATAGTGAGAGTTATACCCCCCTACTGTGCCCCCTCATCCTCCATTGTAGCCCCCATTCCCTTGAAAGGGCTGGTCCTGCTGTTGCCCATTGCCCTGTCCCCCCTTTGTCCCTGCCCTGCCTGCAGCTCGAAACTGGGTGCGCCCCCTCCACATTTTGATCATACGTGCTTGAATCTGCAGTTTGCCCATGTGCAGGATGCCTTGTTGAATCCCCAGCAGGTCCTGGCTCCCTGGGCCAATGTGCACCTCCTTGCCTGCTCTCCCAGGTCATCCCTGCTTGCCCCGACAGGGACATGGTCTTCACCCATAGTTCAGAGTGTGTGCTATCCCACCTCAGGTCTCCCCTCACTGCCATCCTTCTCCTGAAGGCTTCATCATACCTGAGCCACCCATAACCCAACTTTGCTTTGTAAGCGTCCCTGATGGTCGCCATGTAGGTCAGCGAGGGGATGGTCAGTTCAGCCCATCACTCCAGCATGATCGCGTTGTATATGGTAAAACCCGCTTGCCAGTTGTTGAATGTTTTCCCTTTCCACTTCGCCTCCTCGGCTTTGTGCCCTACCACAGCCAGGGCTACCACCATCTCCCCACCGACTCCTTCTGCTCGTACTTTGTGGTGGCATCCTCATCCACCAAGCCGAAGATGTCCATGTATTCCCCTTTCCAGATCTTCTCCTTTAGCTAAACTGGCACGTGGTCACCCAGCGTGAAACCCTGGGGCCCTTCGTACTTCTGGCCCCTGACTTTCCTGCATGCTCCCCTGCCCCCCAGTTCCCCCTTTGCCCCTTATTGCCTTCAGCGCACACAGCATCTTCTCGATGCCAGCATCCCCCATGTCCCTCAGCAAGCCCTCCAAGTATTCCTTGAGGTTGCCCTCATGGAAGTGTCCACTCCATTCTTACCCCCATCTGGGCATCCAGTGCCTGGCTCTGGTACAGGGATTGGCTCCAGTGTTGGCGCTGGGTTGGCTCCGGCCCCCCCGAGCCTCTTCCCTGCTCACCATTGGCCAGGGTGTGCCCCCTGGTCCTTGTGCTTCTTCTGCACCTCCTCCTCCTCTCACCTCTTGGCCAGCTCTATCAAGTCAGTCATCTGCCCCATCAATTTCGCCGCTGCTTCCATTATCTCCTTGCTGCACATTGTGGTCTTCTTTGGTGCCATCCTGCAAAACTAGATTTGAGCAGGAAACAGACATAGTCATCACCATCTCTTAGGCAAATGGCCCCCTTCTTCCCCCTACTGCCCCCCCCATAGGTGCGGTGTTCACGCCCCATGAGAGGATTTTCATCACCATCACATCACCCTGCCCCCTCTCTACTACTGTTAAAGTGAGGGGATGTTGTGTGGAATTGCGCTCCTAGCTCCTTGTCCATGACCTTTCTGCTATACCACGGAGCTGGCCTCTTACAACGTCTCCCCCCACCCCAAGTCGACCACTGCCGGCCTTCGCCAGGTGAAAGACCATTTAGCTGGGTGCCCTTCCCTGAGTTGTCCTTGCCTGGGGTATCCATACTGCATATATATGTCATCATAATCCCCGGTCCCATAGATACTGTCGCCCTTGGCATCATTCCAAATTGCCCTCTCTTCTTTTTTTTTTTTTTGCAGTGGTTCTGAACCCTGTGCCCCCCTGTACCAGGAGTTGATACAACACCACTGAGCCACAAGCTCCCTTGCAAACCAATGTCTTGGCCACCAGCCATTCTGACCCACCCGTGGTTTGATACCACTAGGCCAGAGGTGATCCCACCTAGGTCACAAATGACTGGATAGGCCTAAAGGCTGCCCTTACCTCTTGGATGCCCTCTTTTGGCTTGGCACCTTAGCGGTATTCTTCGACTACCCCTCTGACCCACTTCTTTGCAATGCTGCTGATTTCTAGTCCTGCTCAATGCCCCCACCCCCACCCAAGGCCCTCTTACAGTCTCACTGGAGTTGCAACCTCTTTTGTTGTATTATTGCACCATTTTCCTTCTTTTTTTTTTATTTTGAACTATTGGTATTACTCCTTTGCTAGTGCCATGGATAGTCGCTGTACTCCCGGCTCTGTCCATTAGTGCGGCAGTACCCACTGCAACATGTGGCCTACCCCCCCCATGGCATACTCCCATGGCTCGAGTGCATCTGCAGTGAAAGACTCCCTCATACCATCTGCCACCTCGGCCTGCTCTGCCCCAGTAGCTAGCTATGCCCATTGTTTCATCTGCAGAGCCCCTTGATTCACAGCCAAGTTCTGGGCCTGCTTTCAGTCCTCCTACTGCCTCGCATCCCACCATCCCCCCAAGGTCCACTGTGGCCCATCCTCAGTAACGCGGCCTAGCTGCTTCCCTGCCTTTGCGAGTGACTGGTGAACCACCGCCGGGTCACATCCCACTTCTCCTTCAGCCTTCTTTTTTTGTGTGTGTGTTTTTGTTTTCCTTCTTGTTCTCCGGTCGCATCACAGCTATAGCAGGCAAGCTCCCACTCACCTATCTGCCCACCGGCCACCTCAGGCCCTACCAAAACTTCCACTCTACCATCACATGCCCCTGAGCCAGCCGAGCATGCTAACCTCTCTCTGCTAAACCAATTCCCCCATCTACTTAAAAACCACGCGGTTTGCCAAAAACCAGTCTCATCGACCCCCTTCAGTCTGTTTCCCTTCTGCACAGTTCTGTAGCCTAGTGTGGGGCTGCTCCCATGGTAGCCCCGAACCAACAAGTGTCTTGTGCCTGCCTGTGGTCGGCCCACCCATCCTACCTCCACCTGAGCATTCAATGGCAGTGTAGCTGAATTGCAGCCAACCTTTCAAGTGCGTGTGGCCCACAAGCGCTTGGAAGTTCTCAGCCTAGCAACCACACATTTCAACCATGTTTGGCGCACAAGCGCTTAGAACTTCTCCACCTAGCAAACATTTCTGCTACCCTGCTATCTTTGCTACCATGGGCAATGCTACCAAAACGGCCTTACAAACCACAAGCCAGCCACATGGCCACCAGATATTCTCTGGACATTTTCAGATTATAAACTAAACAAAACAAGATAACATTGCTGTCTGTGCTCCTGCCCTTATAAGCACACGTAAATCATACAAATCTAGCAAAACATTTTGGGCTACCTTGCACAGACAGTCATATTGGTTATACCAGGCAGCCTGCTCAAACAAACAAAGCAGGCCACATGGTCTGCAGTAGGCCTAGCTACCTGTGTGCCTTACCTGTCTTGTCGACGATGTGCTGTATCAGGTTTCTGAATGTACAGCAAAAGAAAGGGCTAGCCAAGGGAGACCAGGCCTTATGTACCCCCTAAGGATCCCACTTTAGGACCCCTGCTAGCACTGCCTCCCAGCCAATCCCCTGGGCCCTACACCCACCTTGTCATGTGATGCTTTCTGCTCCTTCCCCACCCCTTTCTGATGTCAGGCCCCCCTTCCCTCCTCTATCCTGACTCGTCTCCTTGCCAGCATTTCTGGGGATGCCAAGGTACAACCTGGCCTGCCTTCAAGAGGCAAGCCCTATTATTCTAAGGCCAGGGTCCACATGACAGGGTTTATGCATCACTTGAAGGCTTTTTGATTGTATGGGAAGACCCATAGTATACATGCTTGTTGCTTATGATCACTCTTTTTAGGTCTTTATGAGACAGGTTGGGGTGGCACAGGCATGGATGGGCCTGGGCAAGGACTGATCAGGGACAGTGGGTTAGAGTCACATGGGAAGTGTTTCTGGTCAGTATCACAGCATCACATTTCACCTGCCTTCAAGAAGGGGACTCGCTGTGATGCCTGCTGCCATTGGGGTGGTATGTAATTCATTGTAATATTTTTTTCTTAAGTGGACAGCCCTTATGTGGAGGGCTGCCACTAGACACCAGGGAAATATTTTTTTCTTATAGGGACAGAGATCAGTGGGTGGGGGGAGCCACTAGACACCAGGGAAATATTTTTTTCTTACCAAGACAAAGGACGACGATCAGCAGTGCCACAAGACTTGAGGGATATTTTTTTCTTATGGGTATAGCAATCAGGGAAGTGGGAGTGCCACTAGACACAATGGAAATACTCTTTTTTTGGTGCCCAGTTATTGGTGGGAGGCGGGTGCCACTATACACCAGGGAAATTTTTTTTTTTACAGGGACAGTGATCAGTGGCTGGAGGGTGCCACTAGACACCAGGAAAAAAGGGCAGATCACAGGGCACACTGCAACTTGCAGTATGAGTTTAGCTGCGGCTGCAGAAGTCAATAAATTGTCGCTGTTCTCGTACAGAGAATGCAGGTGAAGAGCTCCTCTCGCTAAGCTGAGCATCCATGATTTTGGGTGCCCAGATAACATAAAACTGGGCTCAATAATAAAAAACAAACATAAGAGCTAGCTAAACTGGTCCCGTTTAGCTAGATTCTGATGTTTGTGTTTAAAAATTCCAGCACTGTTACGTATTTTTTATGTTTGTCAGTTCATGGAAAAGTTCAACAAGATGGCGATTAACACAGCATCAAAAAAATGTTTGGTGCCCTGCCAGTTCAGTGGCACAAAAAAACGCATTTGCTGCATCAAATATTTACTTTCACACAAAATGTTATCTCAAAACCCCTACTGCACAAGTGCAAGTTGGAAAACACTAAAATGTAAAGCCTGATAACTCTGGAACCCTGTGAAATTTTTTCATAGGACCTATCAAAGGCACTACATTGGGACATGACAGATGTCCCCATGCAAGTTTGAGGCAACAGTTCCTTTCCATGTAGACTGTAGGTGAGAGGAAAAACAAAAACAAAAACAATATTAAGTATAAGAAAAAATGCTTTTTTTTTCTAGAAATGACACATGGCGACCACGCTGAGTCTGCTGTTGTCACTAGTTTGACTGATCCCTTGTATTTTAATGCTTTAACGTTTACGTTGTTGTTTTATTAATTTTTATTCATTTGATTACTACAACAGTTTGGTCATTCGAGATTTACTCAGCTGTATGTCAGCTCGTTGTAGCGATAGCGGTGTTTTTGCTGTGGACTTGTGGAGCTATAGCTGTTGGAGCAGCTCTGTGATTTTGCTGCCTTTAAATCTGCTGTACCTGCATTTTGGGACATTTGCCTGATGTTGGGACTCTCGATTCTGGATCTAGACAGCCTTGTGTTTGTTCTGTGGTGGTCGCCGGCTTTTCGCGCTGATTCCATTGTGGACTTGGATCCTCGGAACAGTTGGTGGTTCTCTGGATGCTGGCTTCCCTGAATTGCTGCATTGGAAAATCTGATATTGACTGGCTGGCTGCCGCTTTGAGCCTTGTTTGATACCTGCCTGGAGGGAGTGTGCTGGAGCTGTGACCTTGGCTGTATAGACTCCTGGTCTAATTAACTGGTTGATAATTGGTGGACTGCGAACTGGCCTGATAGGTAACGGTGATCAGGCGCCCAGTTCTTGGGACTCCCGGTGGGGATAGAGGCTACCAGTCAGAGGGCTGGTGGAAAATCTTCCTTCTTTGCTCTCTATGGCCCCCTAGTTTTTACTGGGTGGCACAGGTGGGCTAAGTGGGGTATCTCTCATTCCGGGGCCCTATCTGGCCAGTAATATTTGCATTGTTTCCTCTCTGCTCAGTAAATGATTTGATCATCAAATGCTTGCTGTTCCATTTTTCTTCATTTTGTTCAGTTTTATACCTTCATCAGGTACTGTAATTACATTTTTAATACTGGAAGCAGTGACAAAGCTTTGCCGCTGACAAAGATTCATGCTAAATTTAATTTCAGTCTTCGTGGCAGTGAGAGTGCCACTCTTCCCTGTTTGGACTCATTATCCTGATAAGGGTTGGGTGAGAGCTACCCTTTGTTTTACAGATCTTTAAAGGATTTAGTAACTTTTTAAGACATTGGACAGTGAACTTTATTGGACAATAACGAATGACCTAACTTGGCGTTGTAACTATCAAAATTGTTTTATATTGTTATTTTGGGGGTTATATTTTGGATTGGGATTCTTTCTATTACTTTATTCTATTTTTTGTAGTTTAGGGTATAGGAGATTTGTTGTTAAGATTAGGGGTAGTCACTAAGATTAGTTTTATGTTTATTGTTTTGGTTGGGTTATTAGTTTTTAACATTTTGTTTTTTATTTTATTTGAAGTATTATGTATCAGGAGGCTTAGCGACAGTCAGGCAGTACTCCCCCACCAGACTCAAGGAATTATGTCCTTTTGACTGTCCCTCATTAACATTTGACACCTATTCTAGGTGCCGCGCTTTGGGGATAGTTAGAAGGTGCATAAAGGGGAGAACTGGGCATAGTGGAGGAGGGGGGGAGTGGAGAACGGATATGAGTTGTGGGGTCCAGGAGGCACCCTGGGGTGAAATGGAGTCAGAACAGAGGTCCTCCCTGTCTTTTCCCCATACCCAAGGGCTCCGATGTTAGCGGGCAGGTGTCAAGGTCTTCCCCGACAAGTCATCCTACTTGGGCGGTGTTGTGCAATGCAGACTCTATTAAGAACAAGACAGCTATTATAGCTGATCTTGTTGAAACCACCGATCTGGCTTGCATCACCAAGACCTGGTTGGATGATAATGCAGGCCCTGTTTTGGCTTCTGCAGTTCCGTCCGGGTTCTCAGTGATACACCACCCAAGATTGGATCGTAGGGGTGAGGGTGTGGCCATTATATTAAAATCTGAGCTGGGCCTTGTGGATGTGCCATTGGGAAGTACCAGATCCTTCGAGTATATAATGGGTGAGGGTGTAGGCTGTGGGATACTCCACATCTACTGTCCACCAGGAGATGGTGGAGCATTCCTGCAGGAGATAGCAGACTTCATCATCGACATGGTGTTGAGATCCCCCAGATGGATAGTTCTGGGGGACTTCAATACCTGGGTCAATGATGAACTCTCACATTTTGGTCAAAATCTCCTCCAGCTTATGATAATGCTGGGCTTTACACAGGTAGTTCACTAAAAAATGCCACCAACAGCTTAATCTGGTTCAAGGTCAGTTGGCATTCATCTGTATCCCCCTCCCCCGGGTCGTGCCTGAAAATAGGCAGGATTTGTCTAGTGCACTTACCCGGTCAACAAAAACTAAATAAATAAATAAATAATAGTTACCTCCTCAACCCATGTAGGGGGTCACTTATGGGATCTGATCTTTTTCTTGGGTATGGAGATAGCTGATTTTGGGGGAGGGGGGACCAGTCAGCTGGTCTGACCATCACACCATAAGGTTCAGCTTCAGGGTCCCCCCAATAGGTCTGCCCCTACGGAGATGGTTCCGTACCACCCTTTAATAGGAGTTACCCCTAATGACCTATCGGCAGCACTGCACCTATCAGGTTTGTTGGGTGAATGCATGAGTCCAGACAATCTCGTCTCAGCCTATAACAAGGCTGTGGGAGGTGCCCTGGACAAGATTGCTCCTGTTTGCATTCGACCCCTCACCCTTTGCCCAAGGAACCCTTGGTTTGATGGTTCCTTGAAGGAGTTGAGGTGAGCTGGTCGAAGGATGGAGAGAGCTTGGCGAGAGTCTGGCCTTGATGCTGGCAGGCTTAAGCTGATGGCACATTATGATGGCTATCATCTAGAAATCACCCATAAGAAGGCAGAGTTCCTGTCTAGGGAGATTTCTGCCGTGCAGAATCGACCAGCTCAGCTTTTCCAGACCTGTGCAATCCAATCTGTCTTCAGTCCAGAGAAGCTTTTTCTCAGCTGAAATGAGAGGAATTTGCTTAATTCTTCGCAGATAAGGTTGCCAGCATCAGGTCTAGCATCGGCATAGCCTCTCCTATGAGGAGTTGTGGTGATCGGCGGGATGTGGTGTGCACTCGGTCTCTCTGGTCAGAGTTCTGCCAGCCAGAATTCACAGATATTGTGACGATCATCCAGTCAATGTACCCAACCAGTTATAGTTTGGATCTGGGCCCGACACCCCTTTTATTGGGATGCGTTAAAGTTATCTGCCCGATCCTTGCTGAAATTGTCTGGAGGTCCTTGGAGACAGGGGTCTTTCCAGAACCCCTAAAGGAGGCGGACATTCGACCACTCCTTAAGAAATCCTCCTTGGACCCGGACTGTCCAGCTAACTACCAGCCTATCACTAACCTGCTATTTGTTGGTAACGTTTTTGAAAAGGTGGTTGCATTTCAACTGGATAATCACCTTACAACTCACAAGATCTATGATACTCTCCAGTCCGGATTTAGGAAGAAGCATGGCATGGAGACTGCACTTGTCCGCGTATTGAATGACCTCCGGATGGCCAGAGATCGAAAGGCGTGTACCATCCTGGTCCTTCTTGATCTCTCCACAGCATTTGATACTGTAGACCATGATGTGCTGTTGGAGCACCTGCAGCTGCTTTGTGGTCTGTCTGGTACAGTCCTCAAATGGTTCCATTCTTTCCTTGCAGACAGGCTTCAGAGAGTTACCACTGGAATTTACTCCTCTGGCACTTAATCTCTGTCTTGCGGGGTGCCACAGGGTTCCATTTTGGCCCCCATGTTGTTTGCAGTGTATATGCTGCCATTGGGAGATATCATCAGGCAATACAGTTTGAATTTTTATTGCTATGCAGATGATACTCAACTGTATATGTCCTTTCTGCCCGGACAGGATGCCGCACTCTCTGCGCTAAACAACTGCCTTACCGAGATCAGAACCTGGATGAGTACTAGTTGGCTGAGACTGAATCTGGATAAGACTGAAGTGCTGGTTGTGGACCCTGGTTGTCCGGGGTCAGGTATGGGAGCTGGCCAGGCATCAGGTGTTTTGATCGATGGCATACAGCTCACTACCTCAGACCAAGTGCATAGCCTCTGCATTATTTTTGACAATGGCCTGACACTAAGATCTCAGGTGTCGACTGTTGTCAAATCCTTTGTCTATCATCTGAGGAATATCACCCGGGTGAAAGACTTGGTTCCTCTGGTTGATCTTCCAACACTGGTCCATGCCTTCATCACCACCCACCTTGATTACTGCAGTTCTCTCTACCTAGGGCTTCCAGGGGTTTATATCCACCACTTGCAACTAGTGCAGAATGCGGCAGCCAGGCTTTTGACTGGGACTTCTAGGTCCAGTCATATTACCCCTGTGCTCCGCAAACTACACTGGCTGCCTATTCAGTGGCGGATCACCTTTAAGGCTGGTTTGCTGACCTTCAAAGCCCTACATCATCAGGGACCCGGTTACCTGCAAGACCTCTTGATACCCTACTGCCCTTCCGTCCTCTCCGATCCACCGACGAGGGATTGCTAGAGATTCCCAGGGTATGACTAAAAACATCAGGTGACCTTGCTTTTGCTTTTTTGGCTCCAAACCTGTGGAATTCTCTACCTCGCTGGTTAAGAGAATATCTGACCACTGACAGATTTGAGATTGAGCTAAAAACTTATTTATTTAATTTGGCCTTCTCTAATGACTAATTATTTTATCTTGCTGTTTTAATGTTATATTTGTATTTGGTTTTATCTGCAGCACCTTAGTTTTTGAAAGGCACTATAAAATAAAGTTTGATTGATTGATTGATTGATGTGTATCTCAGAAACAACACAAGCTGCCATCGTAACAATTTCCATATATTAAGAACTTGCCTCCTAGACAACAATTACAAACTTTCAGCTTGTTTCATCAAAGGGAGCCCAAGATATTAATGTTCAAAATTTGAGGTTTAGCATTAAACAGGGTACTCAACCCTAACTATAGGGGTGCTATTGCATCCCTATTTTATATATACATATATATATATATATATATATACACACATATATATATATATATATATATATGGCAAAAACTTTGTTAATGCATCAGTTAGGCATCAATTGGGGTTAAAACAACAAAGAAGAAATGTGGCATTAGGGTTTCAGCCCTAACACCCCATTCCCTACCCTGCACAGACCGACAGGTGGGGGAGGGGGCTGTCTTGGGCCTTGTGAACCCTAATGCTCACCCCGTTCCATTCCAAAATTAGTTGACATGGCTACAGTACAGGTGAATGTGGCGAGCATTAGAGTTTGCAGGGTAAGGACAGTCCCCTCCTCTGCCTGTCAGTCTGTGCAGGGTGGGGAATGGGGTGTTAGGGTTGGCAATCCTAATGCTACATTTCCCTACTTTTGTCATTTTAACCCTAACTGATGCATTAATTACGGTTTTTGCAATTTATTTCCTTACTTTTTGAGATAGTATAAGAGTATCCTTATTTTACAATGGTAGCGCAGGGACCTTTGGACCCCATGCTTCCATCCCTCCGTCGAGATTGTCTATCAGTATCCTTATGTTACGGTGGGAGTGCAGGGTGCATCCCTCCAGTATCCTTATGTTAGAGTGGGAGCACAGGGTCCATAGGGTCCTGTGCTCCCATCCCTCCATCGAGGTAGTAAACCAGTATCCTTATGTTACAGTGAGAGCACAGGGTCCTTTGAACCCTGCCCTCCCATCCCTCCATTGAGAAGGTATAAGAGTATGCTTATGTTACAGTGGGAGTGCAGGGTCCTTTGGACCCTGCGCTCCCATTCCTCCATTGACAAATAGTTATTTACTCATTTTTACCTCAGATTTTCAATATAACCATCTTATGACCACACCGCATGTACCCAGTATGGAACATTTTTAAATCACCACCAAAATGTAATTCTGCACAACTGCAACACCATTCTGCACCATAAGTGCGAAAACACATTCTGGACAGGATCTGAAAAATGACAGCTGTCACATACACGAGGTGGGGTAATAGAAAGGCTATGCTAAAAAAATATGGGTTGAAAATATAGAACATTTGCAGAGTTACAAGTGTATATAGTGAGATAGCAAAGAATGCTCATAATGCAGCCATTTGTTTAAATTTTGACCCCAGATTTTCAACATAGCTTTATTATGACTCCACCTCATGAACAATATGACTGTCATTACACAAAGCCCACTGGAATGGTAATTTCACCAATGGACTGTGAAATCACCTTTCCTGTGGAAGTTGCCTAATGACAGTCATATTTGTCATGAGGTGCCGTCCCCATGAGCCCATGTTGAAAATGTGTGACTAAAATAACAAAAAAATGGCTGCATTCCCATGGATCATACTCTAGGTTGGATTATGTGCTTACCAGTCAGTCCCTTTTTGTGGGAGTGATGGATGGAGAAATAGCCCCTAGGGTTCTCTCTGATTATTCCCTGGTATGGATCAGGTTCTCTTTTGAATCTCAGCTTCCAGAAAGACACACTGTGGAAGCTTAATAATCAGCTTTGTAATGACAAATTTATAGTAAATAGAATCTGGGACGAGAATGATTTATATGTTCAAAATAATATGGGGTCTACAGGTAAATCTGACTTGGAATGGGCCACATGCAAGTGTTTCCTTAGAGGGGAATTTATTAGACTTGCCTCTCGACGAAAGCATATTTGTATGCAGGCTATTTCAGATACCCTTAAACAGATCTCTCATATAGAACAAAAGCTTTCCCCATCCACTCCAGAAAATACATTGCAATAACTTTCAGTTTTAAGGGATAAATATGCAGATCTTATGAGAGAAAATGTGGATTACATTCTTTAAACAAAAGCAAAATATATAGATCAAGGTGATAAGGCTAGTCCGCTGCTAGCACTTTGCCTTCAACAGCAAGAGTCTTCTAGGCTGATAGCCAGTATAAAATTGGGAGATGTGTCTCTCTGGACCCAACCTAGGGACTTAGCAAGAGAATTTGTCTCTTTTTATAAGGAATTATATGGCCCAAGAGCATCCCCTGCTCCCCCTTCAGATACCATAGCTGATATTAAAGAGAGTGCTTTACCATGTCTGACTCTTTCCCAACAGATTCATTTGTCTCAACCCATTTCAGAATCTGAAATTCAGAGAGCGATTTTGAGTCTGGCTTCAGACAAAGCATCTGGACCTGATGGATTTACTTCTAATTTTTTTAAGACTTTCTTTGACCAGTCGGTCCCCCTTCTTCATTGTTTTTATGGTTATATTTATGAATCAGATATCTCTGATCCAGCATTGTTAGAGGCACTAATTATTCTCCTGCCCAAACCTGGTAAAACCCCAGATTCGGTTGCCAATTATAGACCCATCTCTCTAATAAATTGCGATATTAAAATTCTGGCTAAAATTTTAGCTGATAGAATTTGGAACATCTGGAAGGGTCTACTAAGTAGGAACCAGGTGGGTTTTGTCCCCAATCATTCTTCTCTGGATCACTAGGAAACTGGCCCATAAATTCTGCACATCCAAGGAATCTCCCATCCCAATGGCTCTGGTTTCCCTGGACGTGGAGAAAGCTTTCGACTGAGTGGACTGAGGGTTTCTCTTTCTCATGTTAGAAGCCTTTGGTTTTCCCCAAACTTTCACCTGTTGGATTCAGGATCTGTATTCCTCCCCTTCAGCAAGAATATATTGCAATTGAGTGCTATCCTCTTCTTTTTACTTAGCTTCTGGTACCAGACATGGTTGCCCCCTTTCCCCTCTCCTTTTCAATTTATATTTGGAACCTTTAATTCAGTGATTGAAGGCCTGTCTGAATTTATCTGGCATCCCGATAGGGCCGGATACTTATTTACTATCTGTTTATGCAGATGACATTTTAATGCATCTGGCGCATCCTGAAACTTCTCTCCCTGCAGTGTTTAATGTAACTGAAAATTGTTTTTTTTTTTCTAATTGCAAACTTAACCTCAACAAAACAGAGGTGTTGCCCCTTACAATAACAGTCAGTAAACATGATATGGTGTCTCTGGGGGTGACCTGGTCTCCTTGTGCTATTACATATCTAGGGCTGTACTTAGCTAGGAACACTTCACTTGTTTGTAAGCTCAATATAGATGACTTGGTACAGTGCATACAACAAGATCTGCAGAAATGGTAAACCCTTCTTCTAGCCCTCTAGGGACATATATCCATAGTTAAGATGAATGTACTACCCTGTGTTTTTTACCCAATCCATATGCTTAATCATTGGCTTCCACTTATACGGTTTAAGAGTCTCCACAGTATAATTACCGAATTTATATGGCAGAAAAAAGCCCCAAGGAGTGCTTACAAAATGTTAACTGCCCCAGAAAATGTAGGCAAACTTAAACTCCCTCATTTCCTTATTTATTATGTGGCTAGTCACTTATGTAAGTTCTTCCAATGATTTCTGCCTCTCCCAATGGATTCACCACAGGGACACAGACCAATTTGGCTCAATTTGGAACTTAGGATATTACAAGATTCTGGCCTATCTCCTCTCTCATTGTTACACACACCCTGGAAGTCGTTACCTCAGTTGCTCAAAAATTCAGTTCTGGTACTTCACTCCAGGTCTATTCTCAATTCTGGGATGTAGCTAAGTTCTCCATATCTAAAGATGTTATGCAGCCTATACTCAACAACTTGAATTTCAAGATTGGAGGCCAGTCCATTAAAATAGAATGGTTACCTCAGCTGGGAGACTTTAAAGTCTGTAACTTGTTAGTGGAAGGGGTTTTATTGTGGTCTACTGAGATACTGAAATGGTTGCATTTAAGTAATAAGACTATTTTTAAGATCTATCATTTGAGACATGTTTTAACCCATTGGTTTGGATACAGGCTTTGGGCAGCTGATTTTTCAAGGCTTATCTATTCTATCCTCTCTCTCGTCTCACAAAAATATGTTGTGTCTAAGCTTTACTCTCTTTTGCTCACTACGCTCTCCCCAGAACTAAATGGTTCCTCCCATTATTAGGATCAGTTATTTCCCAGATCCCCTATGCAGTGGCAATCTATCTGGATTGATCTATACCGATATACTACTCAGGATAGACTGAGAATTACTCAGTTTAATATTATAAATAATCTTTATTACACTCCATAGAAACTGGCGCATATGGGGAAACAACCTCTCTGAAAATGCACTAGGTGTGCTCGGGGGAAGGCTTGTTGCTTCATATATTCTGGGAATGGACTAAAATAGCACTGCTTTGGTCCCTGATTGAAGTGAGAGCAGATCCTCTACTTGGTTTATAGGGGCTATTCACCCCTGAAATTTGTGTACTAGGGGATTACAGTACAATTTCAGTGAGGGAACGCAAATACTATTTGTCTTTAATTTCACTGTCTTTGAAGAGAGTGGTTCTGAGGCACTAGCTGGATCATTATACACTTACATATCAAGAACAGTTACAGGAATTATTGTATAACCTTAGAATGGAATGTATGGTGGCAAGTCTCCAGCATAGACTTCCTAAGTTTGACAAAAGATGGGGGAAACTATATGCCTTACACACTAAATAATTTTTGAAGGTCATTAATGGGGCTTGAGAAATATGTTAATGTGCAGGGATGATGTCTGAGCTCCAAAGTATCATTATATTTATTCTTCTTCTTTCCCTTCTATTCTTTTTTTAGGTTTGGTGGAGCTCCATAGAGGAAGGGGTGGTACTCAGGGTGGGGGTGGGTTTTGGTTTTGAATATCATGATTGTACTTGTTCCTTGTATTATATCTGTTCTGAATATACTTAATAAAGTTTTACCTAATTTCAAAAAACAAATGGCTGCATTATGTCCAAAGGTTGAACTCCTACATTGAAATATATTGAAGCTCATTTATCTTACTTCACATCACAGTCACTGGTTCCAGCAGCAAGACATGCCTTCAATTGGCGGAGCAGGTCTCAAACCTGGGACCTCCTGAGATGAGTGAGAGTTGGTGGGGACCTTGGGGGGGGAGGGTCCACAGTGGGTGGTTGGATGGGGACACAGGCCTAAGCAGCTATGGACTGTTTTTTTTTTACAAGCTTTAAAAAAAGACAACTATGGACCATTTTCTGTCTTTACAGGTTTACACCGGAGGGTGGGGGGATTGCCACAGACCACCAATGAACACCCTTCAACAACATTGCAGGGTGCTGCAGTGGGGGGGTACCACTAGACACCAGGAACAATGGATAAAGTGGCAGAACACCACAATGAGGAGGGCAGGGGAATAATTAAAAAAATCAATACATTATATATAAAATATATACAGAGACTGAGGGTGGGAGGGTGTCACTATACACCATGAATAAATGGCAGAGTGACAGAATGCCACAATGGGGGTAAAATAAAATGAGATGCCTTTTTCTATTCCCTTTCCCTCACTTTTCCTAATCCTTTTTTGTCACCCGATTCCTTTGCCGTGAGGTGACAGAATCCTTTTTCATCATGGTGAAAAAGGATTAGGACTTGACCAATCAGATGGCCTTGCCAGCCATCATTTTTCGTGATGAGAAAACTGATTATGACATGTCACGAAAAAGGAATTCATCCAATGAAAAAGGATTACCAGTAGGGCCATCTGGTCGGAGAAGTCATAGTAATTTTTCACATGATGAAACAGGATTATGACATCTCACGAAAAGGAAATCAGCTGACAAAAAAGGGTTATGACTTCTTATGAAAAAGGATAACTGTTTTAAATCCTTTTCATGAGATGTCTCAATCCTTGCCAGCCGATTCCTTCATGAGGTGTCATAACCTTTTGTCATGCAAAAAAGGATTAGGACTTCTCCGACCAGATGGCCCTGCCATTAATCCTTTTTCGTGAGATGTCATAATCCCTTTCCTGATGCAATAAAGGATTATGACATCTCATAAAAAGGAATTCATCTGACAAAAAAGAAACACCAGTAGAGTCATCTGGTTGATAAAGTCCCTAATCCTTTTTTGTCAGAACAATTCCAGTTTCGTGGGACGTCATAATCCTTTTTCGCATCACAAAAAAGGAACGGAAGTTAGTCATGAAACAGGATTTACAGAAATAAAAATAAGCATTTTGAAGCCACATAAAATTAAGGTAAAGACTCAGCACACTAAAGGACATGCAGATGAACAAGATACATAATTGGATGTCTCCAGAAGACATCCCTGGGCAAAGTTATAACATTTTGTTTGGGCTTAAAAAAAAAAAAAGATGGTGGATGACAAAAAAGGATTTTTTTCTTAACAAAAAAGGATTCCAAGGATCCTTTTTCATGAGGTGTCAAAATCCTTTTTCATCAGACCAAAATCCTTTTTCATTCCATGATGCTATCCAAAAGACTGAACTAAGCATGCTCAGAATTGGAAATTTATAAATGTAATAACTTTGGAATGGATTAATCTTTTTCACCTAACCAATGCTGGCTTGTTCCATTGTGGCAAGCTCTTTTTACCATAAAAATTTTAGACCATAATTCCAAACAGTTTGTCTACAGTGAGATAAGGAAAAAAACAGTCCAAAAATGTGAATTTTATCATTTTCTCACTATGTGCAGCGTGACATTTGCCAATCCGATCAAAATAAAACTTGGTACATCAAGAGATCTACACCACGGGATAGGGCATACCAAATTTTGTTCAAATCCCTTAAACAGTTGCAATGTTACTGAAGTGTACAATTTCAGGTTAAACATTACAATTCTTACTCAACCCTAACTATAGGGGTGCACCTGCACTCCTATAAAATATATATATATATATACAGTATATGTGTGTATATATATATATATATATTATAGGGGTGCGGTTGTGCCCCTATAGTTAGGGTTATGAAGGCACTTTAATGTTAAACTTGAAATTGTGTGCATTAATAACATTGGGTCCGTTCAACTGATTTGCATGAAATTTGGTGTGCACGGTGGGGCATGATAGATTTATTGATTTGCCAAGTTGTGTTTCAGTTGGATTTGCAGTTTTCGAGCAGTAAATCACTGAAAATGCACTTTTTGCCAGTTTTGAGGGCAGTTTTTTGGATTTTGTTCATGGTACTGTGCAGCCACCATGTGGTGTACTGGTCTGCACCTTGGCACATAGAAAGAGCTTGTGTCAAGGAACATGCAACTTTTTGTTTGGTGAAAAAATATTAATCCATTTGAAAGTTATTAAACTTTTTAGTTCCCATTATAAGGCTATGGAAAAATGTATATGGTTGTTTTGCGAAAGAAGAATGGGGTTTGGGCCATCTGGTCACTCCTCACAGTCAAAGAATTTGCAGGCTTGCGAGCAAAGATTTCTTTGATTGTGAGAAATTTAGTGATCGCAATGGCCGCCATCTTGTTTTCAGTTTGGGGTTGGTAAAAAAACAAGTATCTCAGCCCAGGGGTGACTTCTGAAGTAAAACTTGGATGGGTTTTGCTCATGGGGCTTCCCTCTATCTAGCCATGCCTGTGGTTGAATATAGTTGTCTCAAAAAATAGAGTTTTAAACTTTTAAATTCTTTGATTGCAACTCACTAAAGATCTTTTATTGCAAGCCTGCAAATTCTTTGATCATGAGATTTCTTTGATAGCGATCTTCGTTTGTGATGGAGGGACGAGATGGCCAGATTTTTGGGTTAAACAAAAACAAACATCTCAGCCCAGGGCTGACTTGTGAAGTAAAACTAGGATGGGTTTTGCTCAGGTGGCTTCCATCTATCAAGCAATGCCTGTGGTTTAATGTAATTGTGTCAAAAAATGGAGTTTTAATGTTTTTAAATTATTTGATCGAGAGCCTACAAATTCTTTGGTCGTGAAATTTCTTTGATTGTGAGCTTCATTCGTGAGGTTGGGACAAGATGGCCAGATTTTTGCTGGACCAGATGTCTCTGGGAGGGACCAGATAGCCCTAATTTCGTGACCAGATGTCCCCTCATGATCAAAGATGATCTTTGATAGTGAGGTCGCGGCCGATTCTTGCAATCAAATCATTTTTAAAGGTACAACAACTTTAAAATTAAATATCTTGGAAACATTTTGGTCTTTTAATTTGAACTTTGGAGGGTGTTGAGGGGATGTCCTGTAGATGTGAATTATGGTGTTTGTTTAGGTGTCAGAAAATTAATTTGCTGCAGAGATATTGTGTGACACAGTTTACGTTTTGCAGATAGTGTTCTGCATTGTGGTAGTGGCTGGAAATTTATAGGGTAGCTAGCCTTACTGCCACGGAGGTACTTTTCAATGGTTAGGTGTGTAAAATGCAAACAGGTGCGGAATTATGGCACTCTGATGAATGAAAATCTAAAACTTTAAAATTAAATATCTCAGAAATTATTTGGTCTTTTAACTTGAAATTTGGAGGGCGTTGAGGGAATGTCCTGTAGATGTTAATTATGGTGTTTAGGTGTCATAAAATTAATTTGCTGCAGAAATATTGCATGGCACAGTTTACATTTTGAGGATAGCGTTCTGCATTGTGGTAGTGGCTTGACATTTATTGGGTAGCTAGCCTTACTGCCATGGAGGTAATTTTCAGTGGTTAGGTAAGTAAAATGTAAAGAGGTATGGAATTATGCCAGTCCAACAAATGAAAATTTGGTTTGTTTCAAGTTTTGGGGAGTGTGGGGTCTGAAGGGCCCTGAGCTCTCACCAATATGCGCTCCCACCAATACATATGATATTCAGTACTTGTACTGTTACGTTAGGCAGAAATTTGCAAGTTGGTGGGGCCCCACGCTCCCACCAACTTGAGTGACATTGTACTTTACTATGCTTTCTCAAAAAGTAAGTAAATTCTTTGCAAAAAACTACATTAATGCAACAGTTAGGGTTTTTTACAGTGATAAAAGCAAGGAAATTTACTGTTAGGGTTACCAACCCTTGCATCCCATGACCACCCCGGCCCCACCAACAGGCATCGGAGTGTGCGTTGGGTTGTCGAGTCCTAACTCTCTCCCCATTCTCCTATACTGCACCACCTCAGCTTATTTACACATAGAATGGGGTAAGAGTTAGGGCCAATGACCCCAGCGCACACCCTGATGCCTGTTGGTGGGGGTGGGGTGGTCATGGGATAAAAGGGGTGGTAACCCTAACAGCAGATTTCCACACTTTTGTTACTGTAAAATACCCTAAGTGTTGCATTAACGCAGTTTTTTGCAAAGAATATACACACACACACACACATATATATATATATCTTTATGATATTTATATTATACCTGTGCAGGTATAGTTAAGGGTTGCATGATGACCACTTCAATGTTAAACCAAAATATTGCACTTTAATAACTTTATAACCATTAGTCCGATTTGCCTGAAATTTTGGCTGATCTGTCTGGTACCATAGAACTCTGGATCTGGCAAGTTTCGTTCTGGTCAGATGTGCAGTTGCGGAGCTGCGGAGTGCCAAAAATATGAAAAATAACACTTTTTTTGGCAGATTCTTTGCTCAGGGCTATGGCCCAAATGGTTTGGGGGGGTTGGTCTGAAATTGTCAGGATATATGGGATCTGTGTCACGGATATGTTTTTTGAAGGTTTGCTGAAAAAATATGAATCTATTCAAAAGTTATTAAAATCTAAAGTTTCTCATTATAGCCTATAGGAAAAAAATATATGTCTGCCTCAAGAGCACTTTTGACTGCTGCAAATGAGTTTTGCACTTTTGTGCTGCTGCCATTTTGTTTTCAGTTAGCGATGGCAAAAAAATGGTGTAATTCAAAATATACTGCCCCTTGGTAAACACCAACAGTTGTATTTACCTAATCAGGCCTGAGAAACACAATCCTGACATTACTTTTTAAAAATAGTGGCCGGAAATCGTTTTTCTGATTTTTGGCCGTTGGTAGTGATGCAATTTGTGGCACCTCTTTTGCAAAATTGCCTCAAATTACAGCAGTTTTCAAGCAACTAATGGTGCTGTTGCATGAAAACTGCCTCAATTTGCTGCAAGTGTTTCATGAAAATTGCCCCAATTTACTGCAATACTTCAATGGGAAAAACTCATTGGTACCAGTAAAGCAGGCCAAAACCTTTTCTGCCCACCTTTTGGGCCAAATAAGCTCAGATTCATGTTCCTCAGCCCCTGTTTAGGTAAACACCAGTTTGTGTTTACCTAATGAAAGGAGTTTTTCTCTTTTTGTTGCCTATATGGGGGCCAAGGCATGTTTTATTTAATTTTTTCTGCCAACACTGGGGTGCCCAATCCCCATGTAGCCCCACCCCCAGTAATGTGGTACACTGAGGACAACATCCCCAGTGTCCCCTAACATTACATTGTTAAATCTGACAATAGGATGTCCATCCCTGGTGTTGGATGCTCCCCAAAGAAAAAAACCTTTGTTTTTAACATGCTGCTAACATCGGGGTACCCAATCCCTGTGTCAGCATTCTGACCCCCCAGTGTCCTTTACTGATTGTGTATTCTGACACTGGGATGCACACTCCCGGTGTCAGATGAGCCCTCCCCACAAGCCCTTTGTTCTAATAAATAAAAATTAAATTGGCTGACATTGGGGTGCCCAATCCCTGTGTTGGCATTCTTCAGTAAACCCCACTCCAATACTCAGGGGCACTGGGGAGCCCACTCCTAGTTTCTCAAAATGATGTGTTCTTCAAAATCTGTTAAAAAAGAAAACTGTCCCCGATGTTTTTTTTTGTAATGCTGTAAAAAAGAAAATGATCCTTCGTGAGTCTCCCCATCCCCCTCCCCAAACCCAACCCTCACACTGAGCAACCTACCACCACACACACCTCTCCCCGATACATACCACCGGAGATCACCAACTGCAATCTTCAGTGGACCGGGATACGTCTGCACTCTTCAAAGCCAAACCGCAAACTGAAGAATCAAGGTAAGCACTGTATAATTGCTGTCTATGACATTTTGAACTTCTGTTGCTATCTTGCCCATTTTTCTGAATTTTAACACCAAATTTTCAATATGGGCTTTTTGTGCCCCATCTCATGAACACTATCACTGCTGTATCATTAATCACATCTGTAAGGTGATTTTGGGGTCACTATGTGAAATCACCTTTCAGGACCAAGTAATGAAATGACAGTGCCAGTGTTTGTAAGGTTGGGCCCCAAAAAGCCCATGTTGAAAATATGGTGTAAAATTTTAGAAAAATGCCAGAGTTCCATGCAGTTGTTGACATTTTTCTATGCATGCTCGTAACTTCATAATATTTTCACTCCAAATTTTCAACATTTCCATTTTTTCACACCATCTCATGAACAGTACAGCTGCAATTTTTCACATCCTGCCTGAAACATTTTTTCACACCTGTGGTGCAGAATGGTGTGGTCACTGTGCAAAATCACCTGATGCATGAAATTTCAGTGCCACTATTTATGAGGTGGGATTCCAAAAAGGCCATGTTGAAAATTTGGTGAAAAAATTCCTAAAATTGCCTGAGTTATGAGCATCCATTGAATTTATTCTACACACATGCATAACTTTGGTACGTTTCAATATTTTGCCATCAAATTCTCAACGTAGCCAGTACAGCTGGCATTTTCCACATCCTGCCGAAAATGTGTTTTAGTGCCTGTGGTGCAGAATGGCATTGCAGTTGTGCATAATTACATTTTGCCTTACATTTCACAATTTCTCTGTACTGGAGTAGATGATATGGGGTAATAAGATGGCTATGTTGACAATTTGATCACTGTTGTTTGACACAAGTCTGGGACCTGCACTTCCACACCTAGCTATATATATATGCATCTACGGAGGGATTGGAGTGCAGGGTTGAAAGGACCCTGCTCCTCCACTGTAAATTAAGGATACTATTATACTATCTAAAAAAGAAGGGAAATTCATTGCAAAAAATTCTGTTACTGCATCAGTTAGGGTTTCTATTACAGTGACAAAAGTCTGGAAATTTGATGTTAAGGTTCCCCTCCCACCACCACCCGCTGCAGCCTCCCACTCAGCCAGCTTGTAATCCAGTTCATCATTTTTGTCACTACCCCAGTTAGTTTCCTCCCAAGCCGCCCTTGAGGCACCGAATTGAAGGTCTGGCTGAAGTCCAAGTAAAGAACATCCACTACATGACCGTTATCCTGCTCACCTGTCACCCAGCCATAATATTGTATCAGGTTGGTATGACAGGATTTCCCTTAAATGAACCCATGCTGCCTCACATCGTGGAGGTCATTGTCCTCCAGGTACAACACCAGTATTTCCTTTAGTATTGTTTCCATGAGTTTGCACACTCTGGAGGTGAGACTTACCAGATGATAATTACCCAGTTCATCTCTTGGTTCGCTGTTGTGTAATGGCACTACATGTGCCATCCTCCAGTCCAGTGGCACACATCCTGACTCCAGTGAGGTGCTATTCAGATCTGCTAGTGGCTCTGCCAACACCTCAGCCATCTCCCTCAGCACCCTGGGGTGGATGCCATCTGGCCCTGGTGCCTTGTCTACCCTCAGTGCCCTCAGTCACTCTAGGACTTTACCTCCCTCAATCCTTCCATCTGTCCCTCCCTCCCCCATCTCCACCCTCCCAGCCCATGGTGGTAGCAGCCCCACTTTCATCTGTGAACACTGAGCAAAAGTGTTCATTCAGTGCTTCCGCCTGTTCCTCCCCCTTTTCTGTCCACTCCCCACCCTTTTTTATCTTCACTATTGTCTCCTTGCACTTCCTTTTCTCCCTGATGTATCTGAAAAAGTCTTTCTCCCTTCCCACTTAATTCCCTGCACTAATCACAGCTCCATCTGGGCCTTAGCCTCTCTCACTTTTCTGGTCACATCCCTGGACCATCCTGCATACTCTTCCCTGTCCCCTTCCTTCCCTGTCCTTCTATACCTCTGGTGCACCTCTCATTTTGCCCTTATCACCTCCACTACCTCGCTGTTCAACCAGCATGGTTTTCTTACTTTGCTTCTCTTACTCTGTGACTTAGTGCAGGCATCCGTTGCCTCTGTAAATCCCCATTTAATAATATCCCATTTCTGCTCCGCATCTATCTCCTGCCTTATGCCCTCCAGTTTCCCTTTCAGGATTTCTCGCATGTTCCCAAAGTCCACCCCCCTAAAGTTTACCACCCGGGTTACTGAGTTCTCTAACTCTCTGCATGTTGTGATATTAAACCACACCATTTGGTGATCACTGTTGGCTAGTGGGTCCTCCACCCTTATTTCCCTTACTGCCTCCCCATTCAACAATACCAGCTCTAAAGTGTTCTTTAGCCTAGTAGGTCCACTAACTAACTGCATCAGGAGACCCTCCTGGATCGTGTCCAAGAGCACTTGCTCCCTAGCACTGGAGGTGACTGCAATGCTCCAGTAAATTCCTGGCAAGTTGAAATCCCCCATGATGACCACCTTCCCTTTTCTACATACCTTTCTGATTTGTCTTACTAATTCCCTGTCAAGCTCCTCAGACTGGGCCAGTGGCCTGTATACCACCCAAATGTTGGTTCCCTACCCCTTGAGGAGCTGCAGCCAGATTGCCTCTGTTCTCCTTTCCTCCCCTTCATCCCTTGTGCATTTGATCCTGTCCCTCACATAGATTGACACCCACCCCCTCCTCCCCATGGTCATTCCTGCATAATTTGTACCCTGGAATTGCAAGATCCCAGTCACCATGCTCGGTTACCACATTTCCATGACAGCCACAATATCCACTTTCCACACAGCCATGAATGCCTGTAGCTCAGCTGATTTGTTGCCTAAGCTTCTCACATTCGGCAAGATCACCCTCCATCCTGCCCCTTCCCTTCATTGCCCTCCATCTCCTCCCTTCTACTCCCTCCCTTTTCGGACACCACAAATCCTTTCCTGCTAGTCTGGGGGGGTAGGCTGTGACTCTGCTCTATCGGATCCTTGCCTACCTGCTGTCCACTTGCCACCCTCCCTAACTAGTTTAAATCCACCTTTGTCCCAATATACCTCCCCAGTCTTTGCTTTAATATCTCCTTCCCCTCCCTGCTCAGGTGCAGCCTATCTCTTGCAAACAGATTGTTATTATTCCAGGTACTGCCCCAGCCACCCACAACCCCATACCAATTAGTTCAATGCCATTCTACTAACCATGTGTTCAGCTCCCCAATCCTTTCTCACTGTGCTTGCACAGGGTACTGGGAGCACCTCGGAGAAGGCCAGACTCCCCAGTCTCCTCGCACAATGTTCCCACTTCCTCAAAGCGCTCCCTTGTTACCTCCACCATTTCCCCACTAGGTCATTTGGCCCCCCATGTACCACAATGTGTCCTCCTACCCCTCCTTGCACACCTTTGGATTGCTTGTCCTGCCTTGTCTGCCTTTAATGCTGGTATGGACTCCACCTATATCCGACTGTGCCTCTCCTCCATGCTGCCCCATCTGATCCCCTTGAATATGGAGTCCCCCAACACCAGTACACCCCCTTCCTCTTTCCTTGTGCCTGTCACCACCCCCCACCCAGGTTCTCATTCCCAGGGCTACTCAAGATGGTGCTTTTACCATTTGCCCCAGTGTCTTCCCCCTGCCCCTCTCAATTGAGACCACTCCCCCTCTTCCTGTTTGACTTCCAGCTTCCCTCTTCCTCCTTACCTCTCCAAGTATTATTCCTTCCCCTGCCATGCTGTGCTCAGTCTCTCCACTAGTAATGCCCCTCACTCCCTCCTCTTCGTGAGTACTATCCCTTGTGCATTCCTCTCCTGCATCCTCCTCTTCCCCATATGCCGCTAGTATAGCAAACATGTTCCCTACCCTCTTTGCATTACTATGTGTTTTCTCCTCCCTCCCTCCTTCCTACTGCTGCTCCTATTTTGCTAGGACCTACTACAGTCCACCCTTCATCACCTGGCTTCCTGTCTAATTTGCCCCTCCCCCTGACCCTTCCCTTGACCCACTATTCCTTCTCTGTGGTGTCCCCAATACTGTCAAATGTCAGCCCTTTTACCAGTGCAACCCTCCCCTCCCCCCTCAACCTCCCCAGCTCACTGTCAAGCTACTGAACCTCTTTCTCAAGCCTCCTTAGCCTGTGGCATATTGGGCACCCTCCCAGTCTCCAGAGTATGTTCATCCACACTGCTACCCCACAACCATTGCACCCCACAATCCTACCCATGTTTCACACTACCTATGCAGGACAGTGAAATACAGTCTCTCTATACATAGAAAAATAGAAACATAGAAATTGGTGGCAGATAAGGACCACAAGGCCCATCCAGTCTGCCCATTTTTTCTACCTTATGAATGTGCCATAGGTCTTTACTCTGTCAATATCTTATCTATTCATACTCATCTGTATTGCTCCCTTATGCCTATCCCATGCCTGCCTGAAGCCCTGCACTGTATTCATATCCACCACTTCCTGAGGTAGGCCATTCCATGCATCCACCATCCTTTCTGTGAAAAAGAATGTCCTCACATTACCCCTTAATTGGCCTCCCTCTAATCTCATGCTGTGTCCTTTTGTCCTGTTATTTTTCTATTTAAACATGTTAGACTCTTTTACCTTGTTAATGTCCTTAAGATGTTTGAATGTTTCAATCATATCATCCCTCTCCCTCCTTTGCTCTAGGGTATACATATTGAGCTCTGTTAATCTGTCCTCATATGTTTTCTGATGCAGTCCCTGCACCATTTTGGTTGCCCTTCTCTGGACTGCCTCCATTTTGTTAATGTACTTGTGCAGGTGAGGCCTCCAGTACTACATGCAGTAATCCAGATGGGGCCTAACCAGTGTCTTGTAAAGAGGGATTATTACCTCCCTCTTATGACTTGCAATACCCCTACTAATATACCCCAAGATCCCTCTAGCCTTACCTACTGCTTTAGTGGTCTGCTTAGATGATTTCAGATCATCTGTGATGATGATGATGCCCAAGTTTCTTTCTTCCCTTGTGATTGCCAGCAACTCCCCTCCCAATCTATAGGTAGCTTCAGGATTTCTCTTCCCTATGTGCATGATCTTGCACTTCTTTGCGTAAACCCCAGTTGCCACTCTTTCGACCATTTTGCCATTTTTTCCAGATCTCTTCTCATTCTGCCCACCCTATCTGGATCATCTACTCTGTTGCAGATCTTGGTGTCATCTGTACACAGGCAAACCTTACCCTCCAGTCCCTCTGCAATGTCACTGATGAAGATATTGAAGAGGACTGGCCTCAGGACTGATCCCTGAGGTACCCCACTTGTGACTTGCATCACTTCTGATTGCATACCATTTACCACCACTCTCTATTTTCCACCTGCCGACCAATTTGCTACCCAGTTGATCAACCTCTGACCCACCCCAAGCCTACCAGCTTATTAATCAATATTCTGCGTAGAACAGTATCAGAAGCTTTGCTCTAGTCAAGGTAGGCGACATCAACTGCACCCCCTTGGTCCACCACTCTGGTTATCCAGTCAAAGAAATCTATGAGATTAGTTTGACAGGACCTTCCTGTTGTAAACCCATGCTGTCTTGGATCCTGTGCTCCTATGGATTCCAGGTGTTGCACTATCCTTTCCTTAAGGAGTACCTCCATAATCATGCCCACTACTGAGGCAAGACTGACTGGTCTGTAGTTCTCTGCCTCCTCCCTGCTGACACTCTTGTGGAGTGAGAGCACATGAGCCCTTCTCCAGTCTTCTGGGACCTGTCCTGTGCTCAGAGACTCACTAACCAGTTCTGCTAATGGCTCTGTTAGTTCCACCCTTAACTCCTTTATTACCCTGGGATGTATGCCATCAGGTCCCATTGTCTTGTCCACCCTGAGCTTAGTGAGCTCTTGTAGGACCCTTTCTTTAGTGAAGGAACTTGTGCACACTTCCCTTCCCCCTGTGTTCACGGTGCTGAGCTGTGGGCCCTGCCTTTACCTTTTCCTCAGTAAATATTGAGCAGAAGTATCTATTTAGGATAGATGCTTTTCCTTGGTCATCCTCCACACACCCTCCCTTATCCCCTTTGATCTTAGCAATATTCCCTCTGGATTTTCTCTTTTCACTAATGTAGCTATAGAAAGTCTTACATAAGAACATACAAAGAAGCCAGCAGAAGAATGTCATTTGGTCTATTAAGTCAATACAGAAACACTGATACTCAGGGACTTCAATATGAATTGGCTCACACAAAAATCGAATAGCCTGAAATCCCTTTGTGATGAACTGAGTTTTGGCTAGATAATTAGTGAACCCACTTGGATTAACACCACTAATATTGTCAACAGTTCTTTCATTGATGTCATACTTACCACCCATCTTCACAAAATACTATAGTCGGCTGTTTTTCCCAACGATATGAGTGATTATAGAGTTGTGGTCTGTACAAGATATCAAACCAAAGCTTGCCACCAGCCCAAGTTCATAACCAAGCAATCCTTTCATAAATTCAATACCCTGAGTTATTTGACCGACCTTAGCAAGGTCAAATGGCAAGATCTGTACCTCTCTAAAATAGTCAATGAGGCTGTCTCTACCCTAAATGAAAACCTCATCACCCTGGCTAACAAGCATGCCCCATTTATTAAGGTGCGTACTCATAAGGTCTCCCAACCCTGGTTTACACTGGAGCTCAAGGCCGCACTTGTAAACCGAGACAAACTCTGGACTCTAGCAAGAATAACTAAGAATCCAGCGGATTGGCAGACATTTAGAGCAGCTAGGAATGCCTGCGTAAAACGCATTCGTTCTACCAAAGCAAATTACTACGTTTCCACTTTGGAACAAGCCAAAGGAAATTCACAGAAAATCTGGAGGACCATTAAGACTATCGAAGATCGGCTGGCTGCTCCCTCCATCCCAGCTAAGATTAACATAAATGGCACAGTTATTGAAAGCAATCACCAAATCCTTGAACTAAATTCTCACTTCGTTACAGCTGGTCTAGCCTTCGATGCCTCACTGTATGCATCTCATACGGGCATCCATGATAGCCCTATCACTGTCCCGAAAGTTACAGCACATCCTTTCCAACTGCTCCCCCTCAGCTTCAAAGAAGTTGAGGATTCACTCATCAAGTTAGATACCACGAAAAATGCTGATGACGATGGCCTTGAACCATTTTTCTTAAAAATCAGCTACCGTCATCTTACTGCCCCCATTCTCCATATATTCAACCTCTCTATTTCATCTGCCATAGTTCCATCATGCTGGAAATCCTCTCATATCATACCCTATTTAAATCAGGTGACCTATGCAACTTAAATAATTACAGACCAATCTCAATCCTGCCTATCCTTTCAAAAGTCTTCGAAAAGTTGATTTATATACAACTGAAGAACCACCTTGAAACCTATTCTCTCCTCAATCCAGCCCAATCAGGCTTTCACTCTAATCATAGCACCATTACTGCATTAGCCAAAGTCACTAACGACTGAATCTCAGCTAAGGATGCTAAGAAAATTACAGGTGCAGTATTCTTAGATCTAAGCAAAGCATTTGACACCGTTGCCCATAATCTAATTGTGAACAGCCTTACCAATATAGGCACTACCCCAGCTACTTCCCAGTGGTTTTTCAGTTATCTAACAGGAAGGAAGCAGGAAGTCAAAGCAGGTGGGCTGTTCTCTGTCTTCTTACCAATTACCAGGGGAGTCCCACAAGGCTCCATCTTAGGTCCCGTTCTCTTCTCCCTATATATCAACAACCTTGATTCACAAATAACCAGGTCAACCTTGCATTTCTTTGCAGATGATACAGTCTTGTATATATCCAGCCCTACAATACATGAAGTCAGGGACATACTCCAAGTCGATTTTGCACAGCTAGAAACAAATCTTATCAATACTAAACTTCTCCTAAACACCAAAAAAACTAAGGCCATGATTTTCTCCCCTAATACTTCCTCCATCACCCTTACCGTCCTGCCTAAAGAGTTCATCGTTACCTCCCTAGGTGAACTTCTGGAAGTTATCTCTAAATATAAATATCTCAGCTTCTGGTTAGACAACAAGTTCTCCTTTAATAAGCACATTGACAACATATCCAGAAGACTAAAAGCTAGACTAGGCTTCTTCTTCTGAAATAGGTCCCTCTTTCTCCAGAAACCAGACTCAGGCTTGTTCAGACCACTTTCCTCCTTATACTTGATTATGGGGACATAATCTACACTTCTGCAGCAATTACCAACCTAAACAAACAACATTCTCTATCACCGCACCCTGGCACCCTGCGCTTCATTACAAACTGCCCACACCAAACTCACCACTGTGAGCTATATGCAGCTGTTGGCTGGACATCACTCACCACTAGACGTATGCTTCATGCTGGCATTTGGACCCTAAAACTTCTCCTGAATAAACTACCAAGCTATTTAGTAGCTCTCATCCATAACGCCCACAGCTCTTATTCCCTCAGGAAATCAGATTTTATCCTACTCAACGTGCCTAGGACTCGCACCTCCTTTGGTAGACAAGCCATCTCAAGTGCCCTACCAACTATTTGGAACCAACTGCAATCTACTCTGAAACTATTCAATGTAGTCTCAGTAAATTTCTTCAAAAGACTAATGGCTTCAAAAATAAAAGATACCTGTAACTGTTTCTAAACTTCTTCTTCAGTCTTCTCCTCACTTCCTTCATTTGCTCTTACTACACTGCCTTTTTCTTAAAACCTATACTAAGTATTTTATCTCCAGATTGTTGACCTGTGTATCTTGTAGGACTTAGTCTGCCCTTAATGTATTGTTATGTTATTACCAGTATGTATTGTGTATTTTTTGTAACCGTGCACCCAGGACCTCCTTGTGAATGATCTTGCTCAATGGAGTTTTCCTGTAATAAACTTGAACTTGAACATAATAAACTTGAAGTCTGCTCATGTTACAGGGTCCACAGCTTGAGCTATTGTCCCTGTGCCCTCTCCTCTCTCCTTCCATTCTCCCTACCCCTGACCCTTCCCCTTCCCCTATATCTGTCCCAGCCTCTCTTAGAGCTGCCCACTGTCTTCAATGAAATTACCTCTTCTGGCAGTGCATTCCTAGTGTCCACCACCCTCACTGTGAAGAAGTGCTTCCTGACCTCCCTCTTAAACCTCCCACCCTCCAGCTTAAGACTGTGCCCCCTCATGTTATGGTTGCCACTCAGCTTAAAGAGACTCTCCTTTTCAACCTTATTTATCCCTTTCAAGTGCTTGAAGGTCCCAATCATGTCCCCTTCTCTTTCTCCTGTCTTCCAGGGAGTACATGTTCAATGCCCTCAGCCTCTCTTCATATGTCTTACCCTGCTGACCATCTATCATCTTTGTAGACCTCCTCCGGCCCTTCTCCAGCAGGTTAATGTCCTTTCTGAGGTGTTGGCACCAGTATTGAACTCCATACTCTAGATGCAGCCTTACCAGTGACCTGTACAAGGGCACTATAGCCTCCTCTCTCCTACTTCTACTTGTTTCTTTCTTTTACTGTTCATGCTAGTGTTTTCTTGGTTTGGGCCTTTGCCTGCCTTACTGCCTTTACTGATTCCCTTAGGGAAGTTTGGCATGCCTCCCTGTCTTTGTCCTGCTGCATTCCCTTATATTTCCTGAAGGCCAGCCTTTTGGCTCTGATCTTTTCTGCTACTGTTTTTGTGAACCAAAGTGGTTTCCTCCTTCTTTTGCTCTTGCTTTTCTCCTTAACACAATGGGATGTTGCTTCAAGTATTGCATCCTTAATGCTTGCTCACTTTGCCTGTACCCCCTTACCTGTATTTCATCTTGCTAGGGCTAGCTTAACTCTGTTGGCCATCTTATCAAAGTCAGCTCCTCTAAAGTCCCATATTTTTACCTTGGAATGGGATGATTTAGTTCTAGTGGACAAAATGAATCATACCATGTGATGGTCACTGGCCCCCAGGTGACTTTCTATCTGGAGATCTGTGATCCTTTCCCCATTAGTCAGTATTAGATCTAGGATAGCCCTATCTCTTGTGGGTTGTTGTACCAATTGTTTGAGGCCCTCCCCCTGCAGGGAATCCACTATGTGTCTAATGCTGGTGGATGTTCCTGCTGGTATTGATCAATCTGTATCTGGCATGTTCAAGTCTCCCATTAACAGAACCTCCCCTTTAGCTGTCATGTTTTGCATATCTTCTAACAGTAATGTGTCTATGTTCTCCCCCTGGTCTGGAGGCCTGTAGACAACCCCAGTTTGTATGGCTGTCCCATTTCCTGTTTCCAGGGTAACCCACAGTTCATCTGGCTCCTTATGTGTATGTGTATACTGATTGCAGTTGATTAAGAACACAATTACAGACTCTCCAATAGCATTCCCAAGTCTCACAAACACATACAGTCCAGAAATTAGATGATTGCCCAAGATTCTCTTTAGGCCCTTCCCCGGCTTTAAATGGGGCCATTGTGCCCCCTGTTGAGCTTAATTCAAAAACCCAGCCACAGAAACCTTTAAGCTAAATTCAAAAGACACAGCCACAGAAACCTTTAAGTGCAATTCAAAAAACACAGCCACAGAAACGTTTAAGCTAAATTAAAAAAATAAAATTGCAAAACTTACAAAAATCCTCTCCACACTAACTCTCTCCACAGCAAGTAGAAATAACTAATCCTGTCCCAGCATCTAGCTGACATTGTAATAAAAGATGCTCTTGCATGCAGCCTAAGCTTATATATATATTCATTGGTATTAACAACAACAAAATGGAAAGGGACCTAGGGCAGTCATATCTGATGACAAAGGTAGGCAAGCAATGCGAGAAGGCAGTAAGGAGGGCTGGGGAGATACTGGGATGCATAAGGTGAGGCATCACCACTAGAAAACAAGAAGTTGTTATCCCTCTATATAGACAGTAGCTGAGACCCCATCTGGGGTACTGTGTGCAGTTGTGGAGACCCCATCTCTGCAAGGACATAGATAGGATGGAGGCAGTCCAGAGGAGGGCAACTAAAATGGTGCAGGGTCTGCACCAGAACCCATACAAAGAGAGAGACTAAAAGCGCTTAATATATACATATATCCTCGAGGAAAGGATGGAGAGGGGGGACATGATAGAAATTTTAAAGTACCTCAAGGGAATCAACAAAGTCCAAGAGGGTAGCATCTTTCAGAAAAAAAGATGTGCAAGAACAAGGGGGCACAATTTGAAGATAGAGGGGGGATGACTCAGGGGCAACATGAGGAAGTATTTTTTCACTGAAAGGGTAGTGGACACATGGAACGTCCTTCCTGAGGAGGTTGTGGGGTCAAAACAGTGGGGGAATTTAAGAATGCATGGGACAAACATACAGTAAGGCAATTCTAGTGGGAGGTAGAAGGAAGTAGGCTGTTGATAAAATAAGCTCCCGCTGCCTTCAGCAGCTCACCAAGCTGCAAGCGCCGCCTGTGAGAGGCTCAAGAAGTAACTGCAGTCCTCCCCTGTGCACATCTCTGCTAGGGGAGTTAGCCTGTCAAAGCTGTATGTAAACTGCCCTACCCACCCAGCCACCCTCCCACCCAAGCCGACCATAATTTAAGCAACTCCTGGTCACCTGACTTCCTGTCATTCTTTTTTTAAGTCCCTGGTTTCCCATTTGCAGGTTGCAGGGTTTAACCACTAGAGGCCTTCCTTCCTCCAGACTCCTTGTCCACTCTTGCTCTATCATTCCCTCTATCTCACTGCCTGTCTTGATCTCCTTCCTCTCTACTACCCCACTGCTATCCCTGTGCCTTCCTCCACCCTTCCTCACTCTAATCTCCTCCCAGGACTTCCCACCACTTCCTCTCTTTGGTTCCTAGGACCACTGCCCAGCCCAGTAGTGTCATTCCTCCAGCCACCTCTAGGAGTTGCTGTTGCACTCCGTGTTTTATCTATTTTCTGCACATCTCAGGGTGCCCTGTGCCTTCAGCTGGAGGGCACCACAAGGGTCTACAAGCAGTGTCCCTTCCTGTATTCAAATCCAGTACCTTCTGCACCATGGTCCATCACCCTACCACTGAGCCATGGAGATTGCCACAATTTTGAATGTTGATTTGCTCCCCTTAAATCACCACAGGACTTTTGCCTCATTGGTGTTGCCCCTAGGTCACCTCCTCACTTGCGGTTGGCTCAGGCTTTTCCTGCTCACACTTTTTTTGCTTCTTGGTCCCCTCTGCCCACCCCTCAAGGACTCATCACACACTCTCTCTAAGCCTCCCAACCTTCTTCAGATGCCACCTACCCTACCGATGCTGGCCATCCACCCCCTGCTCCCCCACACTTCTCCCCACTGTCTCATGTCAACTCCTTCCAACATGCCAGATCTCATTCCTATCCTATCCTTCACTCATCACACTGGCCATCCCCTGCACTAGTTACATGAAATCTAGGCGACAGGCCTCCCTGGCACACAGGCAGTGATCCTTCCCTCTACTCAGAGTCATGGCCTTTCTTCTACTCATCTCTGGGAATGTCCATCCCAACTCAGGCCCCATCTCTCCCAGCCCTAGCATCTCTCACCATGGGCTTATAGTTGCTGCAATGAATATCTGCAGTCTTCCCAATAAAAATGAAGGCCACCACTGCTTGTTGCTGCAACATCAGCCAGATGTCCTAGCTCTCACTGAAACCTGGCTCTCAAAAAAAATACCTGACTCAATGACCGCCATCCCAGGCTTCACCTTCCACAGAACTGACAGGGTAGATAAGCGTGGGGGGGTGCGGTGTACATCCGTGACTTTATAATATGTCATGTACTTCCAGCACCCTCACTAGACCATGGTGCTCAAGCCCTTGCATTAAAACTTACCCCAACCCCTCCAGATCCCCTCTAATATTGACTGTAGCATATGTCCCCCTGAGAAACCAAGCTCAGGCAATACAGTCCATTGCTATCTTCATGACCCAGCTTTCCACCCAGTACAGAGCATGTCATAGTCAGTGACTTGAATGTGAATTGACTTTCCAGCATGTCTTCCCAGATTAAGAACACTTTCACTGCCCTGGACCTTACCCAGCTGGTCAACCAACCCACCAGGGTAAACTCCACTAATGGCTCAAGCACCCTGATCGACCTCCTACTCACCAACATCCCAATAAAATCTCTAATCCTGTGGTCCTTCCAGACTCCCTAAGTGATCACTCCCCCATATTGTTCGTATGGTCATGCTTTCAGCAGAAACCCAAACCACACAAAATAACTTGGTGCTGTCTCCGGCCTGGCGGCCTTGCCAAATTTAAGAGGTTCCTTTCCAGCTGGGATTGGTCCCTGATCTCCTGGGTAACCACCATTGATATAGCCCTTGATTACTTTACATGGTCCTTTAATAAAGCTTGCAATATTTACACCCCTGTCTCTATAGTACAGATCAAGAAGTGCAATGCCGCCTGGGTCTCTGCAGAACTGCTCCATCAGCTTAGACTCAGAGATGATCTCTGGTGCAAAGCAATGTACTCTAGTTCACAGGTTGACAGGCAGGCCTATAAAGCAGCCTGCAACAAATGCACCTGGGCTATAAAGCAGGCTAAATCAGAATACTACAAAGCAACCCTAGCCTCCTCCTGGGGAAATTCTCGGTTGTTTTGGGACAATATCAAGGAACTTAACGGCAAATCACGACTTCCCTCATCCCTTCTAACCATCAACAATGTCCCCACCACTGATCCTCAGGCCATAATTGACTGAATTAAGGCATCTTTCTCTGACCTCAGTGAGGTTCCCCCAACAAACTTTTTTGACCCTATACCGGTGACCCAGTCCCCTAACTTGCAGTATGCTGCCCTTCCATTTTAGAGTACTTACCAAGAATGAGGCCAGGCCATTTCTCACCAATGTGCTCAGTGGCTCCTACTACTGCAAAAACTCCTTTGATATGAGAATTCTCCAGCTCAATATTGTTCTCTCACCACTGATGGACCTCATATACCTCTCCCTTTGTCTGGGTCAGTTTTCCTCTACCTGGAAGACTGCCACAATCACCCCTATACTAAGGAGTGGGGACACTACATTCCCTAATAATTAAAGGCCCATCTCCATCCTCTCCCAACTCTCAAAAGCCCTTAAAAGATAATAGCCATCCAACTCTCCAAATATCTTCTCACTAACAATCTAATGTGCAAGGAACAACATGGCTTCAGATCTGGGCACAGTACTACCACGGCTCTGACTGAGTTCTCCAACTACATTCATTCTGCCCTGGACAGAAAACATATTGTGGGAGCTATCTTCATCAACCTGTCAAAGGCATTTGACACAGTTTCCTACCCCTTGCTCCTAAGTTCACTCCAAAACATTGGCCTATCCAAAAGACCTATCTCTTGGTTCACCAGCTATCTCACTGCATGGTCTCAATGCATCAAAATACATAGTACCCAGTCCTCAACCCAGCCAGTCCACTCTGGGGTTCCCCAGGGCTCCATTCTCAGCCCTCTGCTTTTCAGTATATACCTGAATGCACTGCCCAAGTCATGCTCTGGTAATCTGCTGCTGTATGCAGATGTCGCAGTACTCCTTGCCTCACACCAGGATCCCAGTTCTCTGAAACCTACATAGAAACATAGAGGTTGACAGCAGATAAGGACCGCAAGGCCCATCCAGTCTGCCCATTTCTTTTTCTACCTTAAAAATATGCCATCGGCCTTTGCTCTGTCAGTGGCCTATCTATTCATACTCACCTGTATTGCTCCCTTATGCCTATCCCATGCCTGTTTGAAGCCCTGCACTGTATTCATAGCCACCACTTCCTGAAGTAGGCCGTTCCATGCATCCACCACTCTTTCTGTGAAAAAGAATTTCCTCACATTCCCCATTAATCGGCCTCCCTCTAATCTCATGCTGTGTCCTCCTGTCCTGCTATTTTTCTTACATTTAAACATGTTAGAGTCTTTCACCTTCTTAATGCCCTTGAGGTGTTTGAATGTTTAGATCATATCACCTCTCTCCCTTCTTTGCTCTAGGGTATACATATTGAGCTACTTTAATCTGTCCTCATATGTCTTCTGATGCAGTCCCTGCACCATTTTGGTTGCCCTTCTCTGGACTGCCTCAATTTGGTTAATGTCCTTGTGAAGGTGTGGCCACCAGTACTGCATGCATTACTCCAGATGGGGCTTAACCAGTGTCTAGTAAAGAGGGATTATTACCTCCCTCTTACGACTTGTGATACCCCTACTAATACATCCTAACATCTCCCTAGCCTTACCTACTGCTTTAGAGGTCTGCTTGGATGATTTCAGGTCATTGGTGATGATGATGCCCAAGTCTCTTTCTTCCTTGGTGACTGCCAGCAACTTCCCTCCCAGTCTATAGGTGGCTTCAGAGTTTCTCTTCCCTATGTGCATGATCTTGCACTTCTTTGCATTAAATCCCAGTTGCCACTCTTCTGACCATTTTGCTAGTTTATCCAGATCTCTTCTCATTCTGCCCACACCGTTTGGATCATCTACTCTGTTGCAGATCTTGGTGTCATCTGCAAACAGACAAGCCTTACCCTCTAGTTCATCTGCATTGTCACTAATGAAGATATTGAAGAGGACTGGCCCCAGGACTGATCCCTGAGGTACCCCATTTGTGACTTGCATCTCTTCTGACTGTATACCATTTACTGGCACTCTCTGTTTTCTGCCCGTCAACCAGTTTGCCACCCAGTTGACAAACATCTGACCCACCCCGAGCCTACCCAGCTTATTTATCAATCTTCTATGTGGAACAGTGTCGAAAGCTTTGCTGAAGTCAAGGTAGGCGACATCAACTGCTCCCCCTTGGTCCACCACTCTGGTTACTCACTCAAAGAAATCTATGAGATTAGTTTGACAGGACCTTCCTTTTGTAAACCCATGCTGTCTTGGATCCTGTGCCCCTATGGATTCCAGGTGTTGCACTATCCTTTCCTTAAGGAGTGCCTCAGTAATCTTGCCCACTACTGAGGTAAGACTAACTGGTCTGTAGTTCCCAGCCTCCTCCCTGCTACCAATCTTGTGGAGTGGGATCACATGAACCCTTCTTCAGTCTTCTGGGACCTCTCCTGTGCTCACAGACTCACTAAACAGTTCTGCTAATGGCTCTGCTAGTTCCACCCTTAGCTCCTTAAGTACCTTGGGATGTATGCCATCAGGTCCCATTGCCTTGTCCACCCTGAGCTTAGCTAGGTCTTGTAGGGCCCTTTCTTTTGTGAAGGGAATAGTGCTCACCTCCCTCCCCACACTGTGTCCATGGTGCTGAGCTGTGGGCCCTGCTCTACCTTCTCTTCAGTAAATACTGAGCAAAAGTATGTATTTAGGATAGATGCTTTTACAGGGGCCTCCTCCTCACATGCCCCCTTTTCTCCTTTGAGCTTAGCAATACCCCCTCTGGACTTTTTCCTTTCACTAACGTATCTATAGAAAGTCTTGTCACCTTCTTTTACTGTCCGTGCTAGTGTTTCCTCAGTTTGGGACTTTGCCTGCCTTACTGCCTTCCCTGCTTCCCTTAGGGCAGTTTGGTATGCCTCCCTATGTACATCCCAATGTGTTCCCTTATATTTCCTGAAGGCCAGCCTTTTGGCTCTGACCCTTTCTGCTACTGTATTTGAGAACCAAAGTGGTTTCCTTCTTCTTTTGCACTTCCTTTTCTGTCTAACACAATGGGATGTGGTTTCATATATTACATCCTTAATGTTTGCCCACTTTGCCTGTACCCCCTCACCTGTGTTTCTTTTTTCCAGGGCTAGCTTAACTCTGTTGACCATCTTATCAAAGTCAACTCCTCTGAAGTCCCATATTTTTGCCTTGGAATGGGATGATTTAGATGTAGTGGCCAAATTGAACCATACCTTGTGATGGTCACTGGCCCCCAGGTGATCTTCTACCTGGAGATCTGTGATCCCTTCCCTGTTAGTCAGTACTAAATCTAGGATAGCTCTGTCTCTTGTGGGTTGTTGTACCAGTTGTTTGAGGCCCTCACCCTGCAGGGAATCCACCATGTATCTAGTTCTGGCAGATGTTCCTGCTGGTATTGACCAATCTGTATCCGGCATGTTGAAATCTCCCATTATCAGAACTTCCCCTTTAGCTGTCATGTTTTGTATATCTTCTAACAGTAATGTATTTATGTCCTCCCCCTGGTGTGGGGGCCTCTAGACAACCCCAGTTCTTATGGCTGTCCCATTTCCTGTTTCCAGGGTGACCCACAGTTCTTCTGGCTTCTTATGTGTATTCTGAATTTCTGTAGCTTTGATATTTTCATTGACATACAGGGCCACTCCCCCCCCCTTTTTGCACCTCGGTCTCTTCTGAACAGTACATAGCCAGGTACTGAAGTCTCCCAAGTGTAATTACTGGCAAACCACATCTCACTAATTGCTGCTATGTCCAGTTTAGCCTCTGACATTATTGCCTGCAGGTCTGGGATTTTATTTCCCAGGCTGTGAGCATTTGTGTACATGATTTTCCATTGGCCAGATTTCGGTGTGTTAATTGTTGGGTGAGGTTTGGCATTTCCCCTGTGCATTGTATGGGGAGACAGACCTTTTATCTTACCTGGTGATGCAAATGAACTGCAAACATACTGAATCCCTGTTTGACCACTAGCTGAGGGGGAAGGTGTTCTTCCCATTCGATGTATGGGGTTCTGCACCCCTCTCTCCATTTACTAGTTTAAATATTCTGCAAAGACATCAAACTTCTGCCCCAATGCACTGACTCCCTCCTTAGTCAGATGCAGTCCATCAAATTTAAAGAACTTTTGCTCCCAAAACTGTTGCCAGTTCCCTACAAATTTGTGTCCTTTTTCCTGGCACCAGCCTTTGAGCCACATGTTTAGCTCCCCTATCTCCCCTTCTCTGACCTTCTGTCCATCTGCCCCCCTTTCCCAGACTGGCAGGATCTCAGAGAAGGAGATGTCAGACAAAATGGATGATAGTTTGTCACCCAGCCTGGTCAGGTGTTCCTTGGTCTCCACAACTGACCGGCTGGCAAGATCATTAGTCCCTATATGCACCAGAACATCAATGTTTTCTCCTGCTTTGTGAACAATTTTAGCAATGCGGTCAGTGTCTCTCCATGCTGATGTACCTGGGAGACATCTAATCATTACCCCTGGCTGGAGATAGGTATCAACTCCCTGAATCATGGAGTCTCCTATGATCAGAAGTTTTTTGGATTTTGTTTTTGCTTTTTTTGGTTTGGTTCCTGGTTTGGGTGAGTTTTGTTGTGCTAGCTTCTGTGCTGCAGTGTCCTGCTCTGCAGTGTCCTCTGCCCCTTTGTTTGATTTTGGAGATAGAGGCAGATACCTGTTTGTAGAGGACTTGGAAGCTTAAGCAACAGGTTGGTAGAAAAGAGGTCAGGAGTTATATTTTGTTTTAACTGAAATATTTGAATAGTTTGTAAGTTAAATTAGTTCTATGTGTTAAAAATTATTACCTTGAATTTGAACTGTTACTTGGGCTGTGTTATTGTAGGTTTGGGGATAGTTGTTTGGCAGGGAAAATTAGAAGGACATTTAAATGTGTTGTTTGCCTGGTGTTAGGGGGAAGGGACATTAGCTGCAATTACCTTGTCTTTAAATAGGAATTACCTTGGCTTCCATTGTTCACTTGGGAGCTTAAGCAACAGGTTGGTAGAAAAGAGGTCAGGAGTTATATTTTGTTTTAACTGAAATATTTGAATAGTTTGTAAGTGAAATTAGTTCTATGTGTTAAAAATTATTACCTTGAATTTGAACTGTTACTTGGGCTGTGTTATTGTAGGTTTGGGGATAGTTGTTTGGCATGGAAAATTAGAAGGACATTTAAATGTGTTGTTTGCCTGGTGTTAGGGGAAGGGACATTAGCTGCAATTACCTTGTCTTTAAATAGGAATTACCTTGGCTTCCATTGTTCACTTGGGAGCTTAAGCAACAGGTTGGTGAAAAGAGGTCAGGAGTTATATTTTGTTTTAACTGAAATATTTGAATAGTTTGTAAGTGAAATTAGTTCTATGTGTTAAAATTATTACCTTGAATTTGAACTGTTACTTGGGCTGTGTTATTGTAGGTTTGGGGATAGTTGTTTAGAGGAAAATTAGAAGGACATTTAAATGTGTTGTTTGCCTGGTGTTAGGGAAGGGACATTAGCTGCAATTACCTTGTCTTTAAATAGGAATTACCTTGGCTTCTATTGTTCACTTGGGAGCTTAAGCAACAGGTTAGTAGAAAAGAGGTCAGGAGTTATATTTTGTTTTAACTGAAATATTTGAATAGTTTGTAAGTGAAATTAGTTCTATGTGTTAAAAATTATTACCTTGAATCTGAACTGTTACTTGGGCTGTGTTATTGTAGGTTTGGGGATAGTTGTTTGGCAGGAAAATTAGAAGGACATTTAAATGTGTTGTTTGCCTGGTGTTGGGGAAGGGACATTAGCTGCAATTACCTTGTCTTTAAATAAGAATTACCTGGCTTCCATTGTTCACTTGGGAGCTTAAGCAACAGGTTGGTAGAAAAGAGGTCAGGAGTTATATTTTGTTTTAACTGAAATATTTGAATAGTTTGTAAGTGAAATTAGTTCTATGTGTTAAAAATTATTACCTTGAATCTGAACTGTTACTTGGGCTGTGTTATTGTAGGTTTGGGAATAGTTGTTTGGCAGAGAAAATTAGAAGGACATTTAAATGTGTTGTTTGCCTGGTGTTTGGTAAGAGGCCTCCCACCCACCCTGTTTTGTAGGCTTTCTTAAATACTGAAAAGCCACTGGGGGTTGGGATTGAAGGGCTGAGTATTTCTGTTTGGGACTGAAATTTGAAGCAACAGGAGCTGGTGGGCCTGTGACATCATCGGTACCTGGTGTCTGCTCACACACACTGTTAGTGGGATCGAACACATACTGGACTGTATGTTTTGTGAGACAGGAACTTTGTTGGTGGGGTTGAAATGGGTTTGTAAATAACTACAGTCAGTATAGAGAGAAACTGTACTCCAGAGGAAAGGGACTGAGAAAAGGGGGTGTGCTATTATAAACAGAGGGGGATAATCAGTGTGGCTAATTCCACCATGGCAGGCATCTTCAGAAGGGTTGTAGGCTGCACAGGCTGTGGGATGGCAATAATTCTAAATTGGGCCTGGAGAGAGGGAGGCTGCCCACTCTGTAGACAGCTGTCTTGTATCAGGAGTGAGGTATATTGGTTAAGGAGTAAGCTGTGGGAGCTGGGGGGGTGTCCAAGGATAAGGGGTGTGGATATGGTCAGCAGAAGGGTGGGGCTGAGAGGAGGCTGGGGCAACACTCTGAAATTACAGGACATTATGTTGCAGCAAGCAGAAGGGGGATATTAGGGACAGAGGACCCTAGATAGGAAGTTGATGCTAAGGGAAAGTGTACAGAGTGAACATTCTGAATTCAAAGAGACTGGAGGGGAAGAGTCAGATGGGGCTGTTGTCATAAGCCTAAAACAGCAGACTGTGGGAAGGGAGCTCTAAAGGTGAACAGTGCAGAGAGGAAGAAGAGGGTCAGTTTAGAGATGCAGTCAGGGAAACTCAGGATTGCCAGTGGAGGCTGACATAGAGTGTCACAATAAATTTGAGATACTAAGCATCCTGAGGGAGGAAGGGTTGGTGGAAATGAGGGGAAACTTATACAGGCCGGGGAGGGAGTCAGATACCCATAGGGCATCACAGACCAGCTATGGAAAGGATAGACATAGTCCCAGAGGAGAAGAAACATATATGTTAAGCAAATGGGGAGATGCAACATATTCCAGACATGAGGGAGGAGAGCATGATTGGAAGAAACTGGGAGACACGGAGGTGGAAGGAGCCCCCTTCAGCAGGGAGGTCAGTACCAAGGATGGGGCCCTAGCTAAGGGACCCACAGAGAGCCTCTGGAGACAGGGGTACTATTACAAGGGGATGGTGGTGCGGGGAAGGGAAACCATCAGGACCAGGATAAATGGTTCAGATAAGAGAGGTTAAAGGGACACCTATTCAGAGGGTTTGAGTTAAGTGGGCAAAATAGCAAGGAGGAAAAGGGAGGTGACAGGGGTCTCTAATAAGGCAGGAAGACTCCCATGAAATTGCGATCATGGATAAAGGGAGGGGGCTGAGAGGGCATAGTGGAGGTAACCATAAGGATGATGGCGGTGTTAAGGTTCTGTTACTGGAGACTCGATGATTAGGGTATCCATTGGGAGGGACAGGGGTGGATGCCATAGCCAGGTGAGGTAATGAGTATCTCTGGGCTGACAGTGCACAGAGCAAAGTTCATAGTGTATGAAATGGTTAGGGATTGTGGAGGAAACTGCATTTCCTGGTGCATTTGGGAACTAATGATCTAGAGGAAATAGCATTTGGAAATCCAACAAGGTTCCAAGAACTTGCCAGAGTCTGTCGGGATAATGGATGCAACATTTCCTTTTCAGAGATATTCCAGTACCAAAGGCCTCAGTGGAGAAAAAATAGAGGCTCACAGAGGTTAATGACTGGCTCAGGAAGTGGGGTGAAGAGAATGGGTTGGGGTGTTAGGGAACTGGAATGGAGTTTGGGAGGATAAGGGACTATATGCCAAGGACAGGTTTCATCTTGCCCCATTAGGGAAGGAAGTCCTTAAACAGGGATGGCTGACTACATACAGGAAGGTGGGGTTTAAACTTGTAAGGGGGAAGGGATAAGGGAGGGCTGGCAGAAGCCCTCCCTCAGATGAGGGAGTAGCCTTCAAGCCCAAGGAGGGGGAAACAGACTGGAGGTGGAGGTTTCAGGAGGAGCAGGGGGAGGATGGAAGTATAAGGAATCTGGGTGGGGTTCGACAAAAGAGGATCAGGGATAAGGGGTTGGGGTTAGTGTTAGTAAATGCCAGGAGCTTGGGAAACAAGTTGCCAGAGTTCCAGGCCATGCTGTTCGAGGGGGGGTGGATGTGGCGGCAGTCACGGAAACATGGGCCAACAAAAACCATGACTGGGACCTAAATGTACGGGGGTACACTATGCTTAGGAAGGATAGAAAGGAGGGCAGAGGGGGTGGAGTGGCTATGTTCATTAGAGATGACATAGAAATTGCTATGGTAGAAGAGGCAGAGGGAAACGTGGAGGCCTTATGGGTCACCTTACGATCCCCAGCAGGAGATAAGGTCAAGCTGGGTAGCATATAGGCCCCAGGATGAGTGATGTTCTAGAGGATGGTTTGCTGGACAACATCATTGCCCAGTGTGGTCCAAAAGGGAAGGAGTGGTGTTGATGGGGACATATGCCAGGTACAAACTGGAACCATGTCCTCTAAGGTGGCCAAGGAGCAGAGGCTGCTGGATGGCTTCAGGATGTGTTCTTAACACAGCATGTGATGGAGCCCACAAGGGAGGGCATGTCCTGGATGTGGTTCTGGCAGATGGGGATCTGGTAGGGACATGGTTGTACAGGACCCCTGACTGGGAGTGACCACAATACTGTCTGGTTTCAAATAGCATTGGGGAGTGGGGGTGAGATCTAGGACACTGGCAGTGGACTTCAGGAGCAGACTTTATGGGCATGGGAAATATTCTCAAGGATCACTTGAAGGATTACCTCAACGACAAGTGTGGAAAGGAGATGGGAGGTCATAAAATGGGGACTTCATGAGGCAGTCAGGATCTGCGCTAAGTTGAAACGTAAGGGAGCAAGGTCACATAAACCATGCTGGTGGTCCAGTGAGGTACAGGTAGCAGTCAGAGAAAAGAAGGCAGCTTACAAAAAATATAAAACAACAAGAGGGGATAGGGATAAGGAAATGTACCAGCTTGCATCTAGAAAAGTCACCCGTATGGTGAGGGGAGCAAAGTCCAGTAAAGAGCAGCGGCTGGCACAGGGGATACATGGAGGGAAAGGGGTTCTTCCGTACATTGGGAGCGGAGAAAAACTAAGGGCCATCTCAGCAGATTGAGATCAGAAGGAGGGTGGGTGGAAGAGGCGAGGGACCAGGCAGAGGTATTTAACGAGTACTTTGCCTCTGTGTTCACTAGGGAGGGAGATGGGATATCTACAAAGCAAGGCACAAAGGGGATAGAAGCGGCAGGGAGTGGGATCAGGGGAGCAACAGAAATGGAGCAAAAGGGAGGGATAGGTACCCCAGAGGTGTCACATCTGGATAAGGATAAAAAGACCAGTAAGGTGGAGGGGACGGATGATGCCATCCCCGCCAAAAGGGTGTGGTTAGCCCTCAAGGCCCTAAAGAAAGACAAATCTCCTGGGCGGATGGCATTCATCCGAGAGTACTATGGGAATTGGCGGACATACTGGCTGCACCCTGGCCAGACTTTTCAGCAGGTCACTTGAGACAGGGAGGGTACCTAGGGATTGGCGAGAGGCATAGTGGTACCATCCATAAAGGGGGTCAAAGGAAGTACAGGTAACTATAGACCCATCAGTTTGACCTCGGTGGTGGAAAATTAATGGAGAGTATACTAAAGGAACGATTGGGGGTTTACTTGGAGGTGGGAGGTCTGGATAGTGGCAACATGGGTTTGTGCCAGGTAGATCATGTCAAACCAACCTTGTGGAGTTCTATGAATGGGTAACATCAGAACTGGACAGGGGTAAGCCTGTGGATGTATTATTCTTGGACTTCAGCAAGGCGTTTGACTCTGTCCCCACAATGGTCTGGTGGAGAAACTGATGGGGTTAGGAGTAGGCCCTTTGATGGTCAGATGGATTGAAAACTGGATAGCTGGATGCACTCAGAGAGTAGTGGTCTGTGGGGAGCTCTCGAACCCTAGAGAGGTTGGTAGTGGGGTACCACAGGGCTCGGTCCTGGGTCCAATCCTGTTTAATGCATACATATCGGACATCAGGGATGGTATAGGGTGTGAAATGAGTCTCTTCGTGGATGACTCCAAGATGGGAGCAGTAGTTGAGGGAGAAGAGGGAGGTTGGCCTGCAAGGGACCTGGACACTCTGGAAAGCTGGGCTCACACATGAAATTAATTTCAATATCACCAAGTGCAAGGTGTTGCATCTTGGTCGGGAACACCCTAAACACAGGTACACCCTGGGAGGAGGCTGGAAGCCTCAATAGGGAAAAAGACCTAGGGGTCATGGTGGATACATGTGAATAACTCTGAGCAGTGCAGGAGAGCAGCTAGCAAGGCAAACAGGATGTTGGGATGCATCGTGAGGGGATCACCTCTAGGAGCAAGGAAGTGATTCTGCCGCTGTGCAATGGACTGGTTAGACCACCTTGAGTACTTGTACAGTACTGGAGACCACACTTGAAGAGGGACATACAGCTCCTGGAGAGGGTACAGAGGAGGGCAACAAAGATGATACGAGGCTAGGGATTTGACTTATGAGGACAGACTTGAGGAGCTCTGCCTGTTTTCATTGGAGGAGAGGAGAGACAGGGGACATGATTGAGGTCTTCAAGTACCTCAAGGGAATAAATAGGGTAAACATGGAGGGATCTTTAGACTAAAGCAGGAAGGCATCACCAGAGGCATGGTTTGAAGCTGGAAGGTGGATGGGTGAGGGGGGAAAAGAGGAGGAGGTTTTTCACTGAGAGAGTGGTGGACCCTTGGAATGCACTGCCTGGTGAGCTGGTTCAGAGATCCACAGTGGAGTGTTTTAAGAGAGGATGGGACAGACACAGAAAGGGGATGTATCAGATGATGGCCTGTCCCGGGGGGGGGGTGGGGATGGATGATAGGGGTTTCTGGAGCACAAGGGATGGGAGGGTCTCGGCACCCAACTAAGGATCTAGGTTCGAGCAGACTCGATAGACCATAAGGCCTAATCTGCTGGCAAATAGTGTGTTAGTATGTTAGTGTTTATATGGTATTTGGAGGTAATATGCCCCCCAACTCATGTTTATCCAAATTGAGAACTGGTTCATAGACCATAGACTCATAGTCAATGTGAAAAAAAACAAAGGCCATGCTCTTTTCCCAACATCAGAATAAAACCAAGAATATGCAGCTTTCCATTCTCTCCCACTCTCTCCTTCCTCTTGAACAGGTACACACCTATAAATACCTGGGTGTAACATTTGACTCTTGCCTCTTTTTCCACTCACACATTAACAACCTGTCTGCAGCTATAAATGTCCGAATAGGTTTGCTATATAGAGGGGCTAGCCCGGTGGTGCTGAGGGTTTGGGTGCCGGGCGCCACACCTCACACCACGCTGGCAACCTGGTTCGAGGATGAGCTCTGGTCACTGGGGGTTCGGCTGGGGAGGTAGGATAGAGCGTCCCGATGGATGCTCTCATCCTCCATTGGGGGGCAGGTTAAAGGGGCAATGCCCACACACGTTACCACCTGTGGAAGCACAGACAGTAAGGCAAAATGCTGGTTTCCTAAGGAGGGCTGGGGGGTTGGGGGAGCACTGTGGATGCTTGACAGCGGCGTGCATCCACACGTCGTTTGTCTGGACATAAGTCCTCTGTGTCGGCGATCTCAGGGGGATGGGACAGGGAGAAAAACCAAAGACAAAAAATCTCCCGGCCCCATGCAGAATGACGCTGGATCCATGGGTAAGTGGTTCAGCTGAAAAGACCAGTGGATGAGATCCACTAGGCAGGGACCAGGAGAAAGTAACCTGGCCATCACTGCCTCGGTCCTCTCTGTCTTGTTGATTACAGGCTCACCATCTACTCAGCCACTGATCACACAGCACTAAATAAAATCCATCTAGCCATTAACAAAGATTGCAGTCTCCTTTCAGGGGCTGACAAGCATACCCATACCTGCACCCTGTATTCCCTGACTAACCTCCTAACCCTGGATGAGAGAATACGTTATCAAACGTGTCTCCTGACTAAAAAAATACACCTGGGTCTCTCCCCCCTTGGGGTATCTGCCTCACTCCAAGCCACCCACACCTCGGTGAACACCCGCATGTCCAGCAAGCAGGTATGGTTGATACCGAGGGTCAGGACCTCACTAGCCCAAAGGTCCTTCTCCTACAGGGCACCAGCATAGTATAATGAACGCCCTGCTAATATCTCCTTCATCTCCAAACTAGGCCCCTTTAAAATAGCACTCAAAGAACATATACTCGCCTCACAGTGCTGCCAATGTACCATCTAGTTCAGCTCCATCTTGCACACTACCCTCTGTAGCAACCTCTTGACAATGCTGCTTTGGCTGCTTGCACACATTACCTGCACTACCTCTCCTCTTTACTGTACACCCAAGGTGTATCTCTCTAGAAACTGAGAACTACAGTAAATGTTATCAGATAAACCATTGTGAATGATGTCATAGTAATGGCTGAACCTTGTTTAACTATACAAGCTGTATATTTTAATAATTCTATATATAACTGTTTATACTGTAATACTGTATTCCTGTAGTAATTGTAACTTGTATCTTTAACCTTATAATTCCACTTTGCTGTAACCATGTGCACTGTATGTCTGTTTCTGTATCTTGATGTGGAGCCTTTGTAAATGAGTTCCCGACTCAAAGGTTGTAATTCCCAAAGAATGCTAAATAAATAAATAAATTTATTCAATAGATAGGGAAATGGGCAGACTGGTGGACCAAGTGGTCCTTATCTGCCATAAAAATCTACGTTTCTATGATTATATATATATTCATGCAAAAAACTCCATTTAATGCATCAGTTAGGGTTGTTCCACAGCAATGAAAGTGAGGAAATTCGGTGTTAGGGTTGCCACCCCTTGAAACCCACACCCACCCCACCACCACCAACAGGCATCTGGGTGTGCATTGGGGTTGTCTGCCCTAATTATCACCCCATTCCATGTGTAAATAAGCTGACATGGTGCAGTATAGGAGAATGGGGTGACAATTAGGACCGATGACCCCAACGCACACCCCGATGCCTGTTGGTGGGGGCAGGGTAGGCATGGGGTGCAAGGGCTGCCAACCCTAACTCTGAATTTCCTCACTTTTGTTGCTGTGGAACAACCCTAACTGATGCATCAAACAGAGTTTTTTGCCATGATTTTCCCTTCTTTTTGAGAATGTGCACTATAAATAGTGAATGGAATGTGATGGTGGCCTTGCGCTCCCACCATGTAATTTTTGTCACTTCGCTATGCAAAAATTGTATGACTGACTGAAATGAAACCTGGTAAATGAAGACATGTACCATAGTACACTGTATGTCCAGCGTTGTGTGAACATCTGTTCAACGGTTGCACAGCGCTACAAGAAAACAACTGTGTAGGCACAATTCAACAACCGTAAGTGCCAAGAACCCAAGAATTGTCACAGTCAAAGATGTATTATAAATCTTTCTGCATTCCAAATGCCAGGCAAATTGGACAGACAGTTCAAAAGTTACAGAAGCAGAATGAACAAATTTTCATTTGTCGGAGTGGCATAATTCCACACCTGTTAATGTTTTACACACCAAACCATTACAAGGCACCTCTGTACCACTAGGGCTACCCATGGTATAAATTTCAAGCCAGTAGCACCATGCAGAATGCTATGCACAAAATGGTAACTATGTCATGCAGTATCTCCACCACAAATTATTTTTCCAACATGTAAACAGCATTATTCACATCCCCAGGACATCCATGCAACACCCTCCAAATTTCATATGAAGAGACCACATCATTCCAGAGATATTCAATTTTTATGTTTCTGCACCTTTAAGAACTCTTCCACCACAAAATGTCAGAAATCGCAGCAGAAAATGCACTAAAATGATGGACCTGGTAGCTGAAAAATCATTAAATGTGAAGTGGGCTAACTTCAATTGGCAATAACTCTGGACTGGAACAAAATTTTTTCCCAAACAAAAACTGCCATGTTCCTTGAACAAAGGTATTTCTACGTGCCAAGTTTCAGACAAATAAACCACACACTGGCTGCGCTATGTGTCATGGAAAAGAGTGCAGAAAAATAGCAAAAACATAATGCTCTGCACTGCATTACACAAACGCAAAAACACAAATGGTAACGTTAACGCAAACGGTGATGGAAACAGTGAGGTGAAAGAAAATAGTAACGCTAATGGTAATGTAAATGGTAATGATAATGCAAATGGTAAGAGAAACGCAAGTGCAAACATAAATGAAAACAGAAATGGTAACACAAATGCTAACGGCAACAGAAACACAAATGGTAATGAAAACGTTAATGCAAACACTAACGGCAATGCAAACGCAAATGGTAACGAAAACTGTAATGAAAATGCAAATGTTAACACAAACTCAAACAGAAGCACAAATGATAACAGCAATGGTGAAGCACAAGGAAAAAGTTACACACTTGACAATGCAATGCTACTGAAAATTGAAACGCTAAGGCCAACGCAAACGCAAACAGTAATGAACACGGATTTGGTAACACAACTAGAATTGTAAACAGTTATGATAACATCAACGGTGACACCAAAGGAAAATACAAATGCAAGAGCGTAGCAAATGCAAATGGTAATGTACATGGTCACGGTAACGCAATTGAAAATGCAAGCGCTTACGATAACACCAACGATGACACCAAAGGAAACACAAACACAAATGGAAAAGCAAGCACATACGCAAATGCAAATGATAATGCACATGGTAAAAGTAAACACAAACAAAAAACAGTAACAGAAATGCAAATGGTAACAGTAATGCAAATGCAAACGCAAAGGCAAATGCAAAGGGTAATGCACACGGTGATGTAAATGGGAATGCTAATGCAAACTGTTACAGAAACGCAAATGGTAACAGTAATGCAAATGCAAGAGCAAATGCAAATGCAAAGGGTAATGTACACTGTGATGCAAAAGTAAACACAAACAAAAACGGTAATGGAAGCACAAATGGTAACAGTAACGCAAACGTAAGCACAAACGTAAATGGTAATGCACACGGTGATGTAAACTCATGTTCCCTGAAGGTTTCGGACCAGTTTCACAAACTATGCGACCTGTAGGCGTGAGCAAAAAATGTGCAAAAATGCATAATTTGTGCATTTTTCGTGCTCTGTAGCTCCACAACCATACATCCGACCATAAAGAAACTTGGCAGATCCAGAGATCTATCATACCAAACTGTGCATGCCAAATGTCAGGCAAATCTGTTGTACAGTGGCAAAGTTATTAAGCTGCCAAATTTCAGATTTAACCTTAAATGGAGTACCTATATATATACATATTTCATCTGCGGACTGGAAGCTCACTGCATCTTTCTCAGAACTCCAACAAGATCTCATTCTGCCTTTATTTGTCACCTTTGTACCTATGTAGAGGTCTAGTATTGCTCAGTTCCACCTCCTAGTGACCTACATAGAGTTCCCCATAACACAATCTATTTCATCACTTCAAATCTACGTGGAAGTCTTACATAAACAATACCCATCTTGTGACCTATGTAGAAGTCCATCACCGTCTGACCCATGTGGAGGTCTTGTATCATTATCATTTCAGTGTCCTGTTGGATCCACATGCAGGTCACAGTAACATAGTCTATTTCAGTACTTTTGGACCTATGTGGAGGTCTCGCACACACAATACTCATCTTGGGACCTACGTGGAGGTCCATCACTTGCTGACCTATGTGGAGGTTGTCTACGCATACTTTTCATCTCTGCTGACCAATGTGGAGGTCTCATCTCCTGCTGACCAATGTGAAGGTCATCTTCTCAAACTGTTTCATACTGCTTCCATTCGGGGAAGTCTCTTACATGCCTCACCCTTCATCTGCTGTATAGAAAGTTTAACCCCAAAGTTTCTACTTTCCTATCTAGTAATACTATACTATGGCTGCTACTACCTCAATAAATTCACCACCTGACCTGGAAGAAGGTACATCAGAGGCCCCTCGCAAGTTGCCTGAGATTCCCGTACATCAAAAACTATTCTCCAAATGACAGTACTCTTTAGAAGACTGGACTGTCCCTAGTCTAATAACTGTACTTCAAAAACTAATTGTTACATACTCAGCTTCAGCTAAAAAAGTGAGAATTGGTTAATTTATTTGTATTAGCTATGTCCTGACAAGGCAAAAATCCTACTCCCAACCAGCCACCTCCTCAACCAGCATCAGACACCTTATCCAAAATTTGTGACCTCACAGCTCCACTTGCTACTTCAATATCAGATGTTCAAACTACCCTCACATCTCTCGATGCCTGCCTTCCTATGTAATTTCTACTTGCTATGTCAATATCAAATGTTCAAAGTCACCTCACATCTCTCGAAGCCCACCTTCCTTTGTAATCTCCAGCAACTTCGCATTCTGCTTTAGCCACCCTCCTGTCTACCAGCTGTTCCCATAATGAAGTGGTCTTGCCTCCTGTTCCTTCTTCCTTCAATGCTCCATCAAATTCTGCTTTGACTTCTCAGCACAATTCTAGTACTTCATCTGCAACTGCTTCTCTGCCCATGATATCTCCAGTACATCTCATTCCAAGTCACCTCTGAAGAACATTATTGAAGGGAAAGATGTCAACTTAATCTCCATCCTCATTTCCTCTCACAATTCCCTCAAGAATAGAATGGTCTCTTGTGGTGACATTTCATTTGTGATAAAATCTAAGGACCCTAGGCTTACAAAGAAGTTAATTATTCCAGAATCTGTTCTCACTTTCAGCCTATATAGAGATATCATTTGCTCTGCATTCCCATCCAGGTGCAAAGAACTGGACACTTATTTGTACCTCGTAATAGATCTGGGAGTCAGATATGGAGGCACTCATTTCTATGACTACCATTGTTCTTTTTCCTCCGAAGCAGTAGCCACTCTAGCTTATTTTCATGCAAAGCTGAATTGGGCCACACTTGATATTGAGCTATTTTGCCATCATTTTGCAGGGCAGCAGGCCCTTTTCTGCCAGTTATTTGACTCATTCTCCCATTTTGCCACCCTTTGTCCTTTGTCAGTCCCTGAACCACCTATGTCTTCTCAAAAGAATTGATCTGTGGACCCAGCCTCTACCTCTTCAAATTTTACTCACACAATTACTAATCCTGGCACTCTCTCCCATTCCAGTCATGATAGACTTGGTCATTCAGTAACTTACATGGTAAATAAAGCCATCTACAACAATTTCAGCTCTACCAGTTCTCCAGTCCATGGTTGCTGCTATCTTCATATTTGAGGTTTCTGTACTGAGGCCTTTCTAGAATCATCTGCCCTTGACTAAAACAATTATGGCTATTCCATCTCTCTACCCAAGCAGATCGTTAGCCCTCATGAGATGCTCATTTCCATCCTTCCACCAACTGGTAGATGTCTCATCTGAATTACAGAAGATGTCCATACCAACATCTTGAAATATAACCAACATCACTGTCGGTTCCATTTATTGTCATGTGCCTCATTACTTTAGACCTACATGGAGGTCTCAAGCCAACTAGACCTATATGGAGTTCGCAAACCATACCGACTATGCTCTCAAACTCCATTCCTTATCATCTTCACTCTGTTCCTACCAACCTACATGGTGATCCTGAAATCAACTCCTGTGCTCTCAATTCACTCATTGACTGTTCACCCCTGCTATCAGCCTATGAAGTAGTCTTAAAAGAGAAAATCAACTTCATTATAGATGTTTCAACATTTACCTACAGACATTGTGTGGGCCAGAGATAAACAGCAACACCATTCCCATCCATTCCAGTTTGACCCATTACCTGCAAACCCACATTAAGATCTCTACCATCCAAAGCATCTCATCTGAATACTGAGTGTGCATTCATCCAGCATTAGGATTATCTCCTCATAATATGCCCAGAGGAAGGGCAGTTCGGTAGCCATGGTTCCTCAGAAGTTTCCCCCACAGGGTTTTTTTCCTTTCCTGTGTGATACCGTTCACGCTGTCTTGAGTTGGAGGAGGTACTCACCCTAATCATTTTGGGCCTTCATTCCCACTCTGCCACCCAGCTTCTGTACTGAGGGTGGGAGTGAGAAAGGCCAAAACAATTTCATAAAACATAAATTGCACAAGCACAAGTTGTTCCCACACATTGAATTGGAAGATTTTGCCCCTGGTTCAGTGTGGGGGAATAACTTTGCCCACCAGCACTACTTTAACCTACCTTCTACGCACACAAGTGATTAGTTCATTTCAAAACCCTCCATCCTCCCCACCTCTTCCATTTTGAGCACTCTTCTCATCCTTAGCACTGGGCCTTCTTTCCTACTCCATTCTCTTCTGAAGATGAGTGTGAGAAAGGTCAAAACAATTTCATAAAACAGAAGTTTGCACAAGCACAAGTTGTTCCCACACATTGAAAACATTTTTGCAGCTGCAGCCACTAAGGTTATAACTCAACTATGTTACAGCTTCACTGCCTTTCCTGGAGCAGTACTTGATGGATTTCCTGATGCTTCAAGAAATGGAAAGGATAACTGCATTGCTGAGAAAACAGAAAGAGAAGTATAACAGTAGATGACTTCCCTTTCTCCACTATCAGGCAGAAAAGGATGGAAGGACTTTTTGGGAAATCCTAGCAGAGTTGGAATGATGCCTTGGGGTAGGCAACTCTCCTCCTTTACTCTGTTCAAGCATAGCATCATAATTTGCCACCATCCCCTTTTGTGCTCTGTCAATGCATCAGCAGCTCTGTATTAGAACCCTATTGTAGTTCACCCTCCTTACTCCACAGCTCCTGCTTGCCATTCCAGTTCAGATCATGGATGCATTCTGCAGTTATATTAAACCTGCTCCCTACAGTATGCTGCAAATAGAAAAGAGAGGCAAAACCTTTTAAATGGTGGGTATTAATCCATTGTGAATCTAGGAAAGGGTAGGGAAGACAAGGGTAAAATAGGGGAGCAATGCAAATAGGTTCTATAAGCAGTAGACAATCAGGCAAATGGTGGGAAATCCCCAGAGCCTTTTTTCCTGCAAGTCTAAAGATCCAGCCTGGTGTCTGGTATTGATCCAAACACTCATGTGAAACACCACACAATCATTTCAGGCCACATCATGTTTCATCAGTTTGTCCACAGCGTAGCCATGAGGAGTTAGATATCTGTTGAAGAAAAGTGCAAATGTCTGCCATTGTTTTGCTACTGGATCCATGCCCTGCTGCAAATAAACTGTGACGGGAGACTGTATGCCTGTTCTGTAGTTCCCCTCCATGCTGACTATTCATTTGGATTATTTTTCTTTGATGCAGCTGTATTCCATGGTCCTGTAAAGCAGCCATTGCTTCCTCTGGTGTCTAATAATAGATACACTATTAGGTGGATCGAGAAATGATAGGAAAACAGAACCCAGACTGTTAGAATATTAGACACTGTCTCTCAGAATATAGAAGTCTCTAGTGGGGTCCCACAGGGGGTCCATCCTGGGACCCACACTTTTTAGGATATTTATTTCTGACCTCCACCAAGGAATATCATGTCTCATATCTAAATTCCCAGATGACACAAAATTATCATCCAAAGTTAACACCATTTCTAAGATAATAACACTACAAAATAACCTTTCAATTGTGGAAAGATGGGCGATAGACAAAGAAATGTCTTTTAATGTCAACAGATGCTCTTTAATTTATTTGGGGGCCAAAAACCCTTATAGTAACTACACACTCAATGGTATCCCCATCAAATCCACTGATTCTGAAAGGGACCTGGGAATCATTGTTAATAAATTATTTTCCTCCAGTGAGCAATGCAAAAAGGTTGCCCGGGTTGGAAACTGTCTCTTAGCTGCCATAAAAAAAAATAATTTTTAATCCATAATGAAAACTATATTATGCAATAAATAATACCCAACAGGGTGGGTGGTATTGGGCAATACTGGACTGCCCAGGGGCATAATGAGGCCTGACACCACAGGTGGAGGGAGGGCATCATAGACCCTGAAAGGTTCGGTATTGCCCATACCGCCCACCCTGGAGGTTATTATTGTGCTTAGAAAATGGGCACTGTAAAAATAAAAACAGTTTAATAAAACAAGTTTATAAAAAATTAGTTCAAAATAACTTTAATAATAAAATAGTTCCTCCTCCTGTATTGCTATGATGTGTTTTGTCCCATGTCAGCTTCTGTACTGTCTATTGAGGTTAGTTGTCATGGTTACTCCCCCACACACAGGGCTTACAGTTTCTAATACGATCTTTTTAACTTTTTTTTTATGTTTTTGTATATATTGTCTGCATTCTGCTTTTTTATGTGTGTTAATGTACTGGCCAGGGCCTGGCGAGATGTAGCTGTCATCTCACGCACATGCCATTATATCCAGAAGTACAGTAAGGAAGGACGGCAAGGATCAGCAAACCTAAGTATTTCTTTATTTTTGGTTTTCCTCTTTGATTTATTTTTTGTGCAGTACATGCATTGTGCAGTTGGGGAATGAGCTGAATGGGTGCCAAGTGGGAGTTTGGCAGCACGCCAACAGAGACATCAGGAGTGTTGGCAGTGAGTGGGAGTTTGGCAGCATGCCGACAGGGACATCAGGAACGTTTGCAGTGAGTGGGAGTTTGGCAGCATGCCGACAGGGACCTCAGGAGCATTGGCAGCGATGATCTGGACAGACGCATTTTGTGAAGTACGTGTCTTATTTTAAATGAAGTATTAAAGTAGTGTTATGTTGCGACTGAAAGAAGTTTGACTTTGTTCCCCATGAGGGCAGGTTGGGAGGTCTCTCGCCCGCTAAGTGAGACATCAACATTACGGTCCTTGCTATTTTCAACATTCCACTAGCCCAAGACTAGTTAGAATGGTATGAGGCAATGGAGACTTGGACTAGTTATTTCCCAGTGTCTATTGTCACATACTAGACTGGCAGATTGGGGCTTGCAGCCAATCAGAAAGAAGAATTGCATTTGCCCATTTTCTAATGCCCTATATAAAACATGTATTCGACTACACACTGATTATGCTGCTTCCTTTTGGGCTCCGTATTTAAAGAGATAAAACTCTGATTGAGAGTATACAAAGGATAACCACCAAGTTAATTCTCAGGGTCAAACATTTACTCTACAAAGAGAAGAATAGAAGCTCTTGGCCTGTATAATCTGCAGCTTAGAAGGGACTGTGGAGACCTACTATTACTTTATAATATTGTAGAAAAGAGTTTACTCCTGAATGAATCTGGTATTAAATTCAAAGAAAATTATATCAATCTAAGTTGCCATAACAAACAAATTTATATCCCTAGGTGTAACTCTAATAAACATACATTTTACCTTACCATAAGGGCTAGTGTGTTATGGAATTCTCTGCCCCAATACATGGTTGACATCACTGTCTTTGATTAATACAAAAAAGAACTGGACAAATTGTTATTGGAAACTTCAATTTAATCCACCCCACCTGGGTGGGGAGAGTGATCACAATGGGCCTAGTACCTTCTTCCATTCTTATATACCGAGTAATACCGAGCAATAGAATCGGCCCCCCTTCCTCGCAGACTGTCCTGATCTGAGCTGGGTAAGGGGTTTGAAATTTTATTTGTTTTCTACAGAGTGCTCACAAAAGGTCCAAGTATTCTAATCTCAGTTGCTGAATTTCTGGGGGTAATCCTGCTCGAAATATAACTGGGCTCTATTGTACCTGACCTCCCCCTTCTGCCAAGCCAGTCTGAAGACCACCTCCTTCACTTGGTAGCTGGCAAATTTCACAATGATTGTTCTTGGTCTGGCAGGGGGTCAATGGGTTTGGGATATAGGGCCCAATGTGCTCTCTCAATATGTAGATTGATGCTGGCTGGTAACCATAGGACATCTGTTAGTAGATCTTGAAAGAAAGTGCATATATTACTTGTTTCTGCATTCTCTGGCAATCTGGACAGTTGCAAATTGTCCCTGCGTGACCAAGACTCTAAGTCTAAGCATTTTTCTTGCAGGACCTCTGTCTGCTGAATAAAGCATCCACCACCGAGCACAGCTGTGCAGTGCCATTCTCCACTGTCGGTACTCATTCTTCAGCCTTTGCAATCCTTTTTTCAACCCACAAGAATATTTCCTGTATTTATTTTAAATTCTGCTTTATTATATGAACGGGAAACCTTAATTTCAATTTGCAAAGTCTTAAATCTGTTGTGGGTAAGCCATTCATCTTCCTGATCAGTGTTGCATCATGGGCTTTGCCTGCTGACTGGTGAAACACTTCAGCTGCCATCAAAACTCAACACTCGATATCTGGAGATATCTACTGCCATTTTAATTTTTTATGACCTGGATCTGGTATGTCTGGCATCTCCTCTGTTTTTTGATGCCATTTTCTCCCATTTTGAGTTAGTTTAACTATTGTAAGGAGGAATTTTAATCTTCAGAGGGAAGGGAACTCTCCCCTTCAGTCTGCTATCCTTGCTGTGATGTCACCGAAAGTCTCCAACTATGTTATTTATTTTTCAATAAAAAGGAAGCTTAAAATGAAAAAAGAGAAATGAATCCAGGTGTCTGGCAAGCTGATCAAGCAAACTGGATTGATTGATTGATAACATTTTTATTTTTATACAGGAACAAACATTAGGGAAAAGTATCCCTATTTTCAACAAGAATGCCCTTTACAATATATGCTCAGTATATTACAACATTTATGTAAAAACATTACAATATTACACACAATTAATCTAGTGATAGTATTCAAGTGTAGCAATTGCATGATGTTTTACATTTTTTTTCTCAAAACTATTTGAAATTCACGCATGGAATTTTTTACCCTTAATTCCATAGATATTGCATTCCAGACTTAGCTGTACTTATTTGTTTATTTATTTGAATTTTGATGACTGGATAGGCCTGCTGACACAGAGTTGTCCCTTTTTCAGAGGGACACAGAATTTTTTGCCCTTAATTCCATGGGTATTACATTTCAAGAGTTAGCTGTACTTATTTATAATGCAATATCACCAAACCTATTATAAACCTTTGGCCAAGACATTTTTATTGTTCTTTCCCTTAATGCATGCTTTCTCTCCTACCATACATCAGTTAGTACTAAGCGGTGCAATGGATGGATGCTGGTAGATTTCAATAATTTGTACCACCATGTTAACCAATTGAATTCTCTTTTTGTCTTTTGAGCCTAACCAGTTCAGTGTCAAATAAACCTTACAGCGATGAGTGCCATATTTACTGGAATTGGAAAATCTTACCAGTTTATAATAAGTTTGGTCAATTTTTTTCAAACCTGTTTTAGATGCATTTCTATAAACCAATCCCCCATACTCCAATACTGGAATTAGGAGTTGTTGTGTCAGTTTTATTTTGACATCTCTCTTGAGGCGTACAGAGATTCTACTTAATGCCCCCAATTTCTGATTGGTTTTCTTTACTACTGTATTTGTGATCGACATATGACAGCTTATAATCTACTAAGACTCCTAGATATTTGTAACTTGTGACATTGACTATTTCCTGTTCATTTCTAAATCTAATAATTAATATTGTGTCTAACTCATCTTTAGACCCAGTTGTAAAATAAATTAATTGGGCCCACTTTTCAAATGGGCTGCATTGCCACAACAGACTTGTGGCAGAGGGGTTTGCCGCAAGTGGAGACTTGCAGCAAACTGTGCAGCAAGCACAATTTTGAAAGCCGCACGTTGCAACGCCCCCCCCGCTATATGTCTCTTGTGACAATGCAGCATAGTTACACCAGCTACCCCTGGCATACATTTGTATCCAATGGGGTGCCATTTCATGTGGCTTGCTCAAAAGTTTGGCACAAGCTACAGTAAAAGGAGAGCACTGTCACAACTTGCATCCTGAGTTTGAAAATTGGGCATAAGTTGTGACAAACAGTGAGATGCAGCTGCAGCAAATGTTAGAGGGATGCAGGGCTTGGTCACATGCCCTGTACCCCCTTTTGAAAATCGGACCGATTGTATTTTTTAAGATTCATTAATAATCTTAACTCAAGAAACCACATTTCCATCCTACACATATCCTCCTGCAATTTTAGTTTTAGTGAGGTGAGGCTGTCAGCAGATGCCACCAAAATGGTGCCACCTACATACAAGCAGGCCTCACTATTTTTCAAAACCTTGGGCAGTTCATTAACATAAACATTCAAAAGTGAGGGGCCCAAAATGGAGCCCTGTGGTACTTTCCTTTTTTCCTCACCCAGTGCAGGTGTCTTTGTACCCAGGGACACACACTGCTTTCTGTCTGCTAAATAAGATTTAAACCACTGAAGTGTTTCAATATGGACTCCTAATTCATGTAATCTATTCAACAACATCCCATTGTCCACTATGTCAAATGCCTTACTGAGGTCCATAAACACGACCCCAGTACTCATGCCCGAGTTCATAGATGTTACAACCAGATTATTAAAATCCACCAGGGCAATATTCATGGAACTCCCTACCCTAAAACCATACTGACAGTCTGTCAGCAAATCATACTGTTCCAAATATTGGCAAAGCTGCCTGTGAATGAATTTTTCCATAGGTTTTGACAATATGGGAAGCAAGGCTATAGGTTTATAATTTGTAGGTATTAGGGATCTCCTCCTTTGAAGATTAGTACAATTTTACCTATTTTCCATACCACAGTGTACCTAGAGGTACACACACACTCTTATTCAACCTGTGCTCTGTTTTTCTCACAGTTGTTGTCTCCCCTCACCATGCATGCACACATAGACCCAAACACAGACATTTTCTTTTTTTATAACTAATAAACCCACCCTGTATCCAGCTGCTAATGCCCCACACAGTGCCACTGATAGTGTTTGATAGTGTTTTGCTTTCAGAACCATTTAAAAAGAATCTTACTTACAAAGATGAAAGGAGCTGGGAAACATGCACTAGCACGATTTGCACTATTATGTATTTGTGTGAATCTGTATTGATTCTGTGCACATAAGTGCAGATCTTGCTCGGGCTCATCACCCAGGACTTCCTTTTTATGAAGTAAGCTTTTTACAAATGATTTTAAAAGCACGTAAACTGTCAGTTGCATGGCAAGGAGTATTAGCAGTTGGCTGTAGGGTGGGTTTATTAGTTTTAAAATTTCCCAGAATTATGTGCCTTTTGTATATATATGTGTGGGGGGGGGCAGCAATGTATTTTTTTAAGATAAAAAAATATTCTGTATAAAACAGTGGATGCCCAGTCACATGCACAACAAGCCTGCATTGCCAGCAGAGTTCTGACTACTCTCGAGGCTGGTGACAACACAGCCTTGGCTTGCATGGCTGGCCATTCACTATACACAAAATTATAAATTCTGACATCATTCTTGGCTAATCAGGAATGTTTATTTCTGAACATTTCAAGTACTATTTTCCCCACAAAACATCTCATGCAAACAGTTTTAATGCTACAATTCTAAGTTTAGTTAGTGTAGTCCATTTCATCACACAGGGCCTTCTCTAATTCTCAACAAAATCTAATCATTGTATTTTAAATTCAAGTTGCATTTCAACATGATATGTAATACATTTATATGTACAGTTACAATGTGTCATTGTGCTCAAGTCCTTTGTGTCCCAGAACTGCTCAGAACTGCTCAGCTTCACTTCATAGTTCTGTCACTTCAAGAACTCAAGAATGCACTCATAAGCATAAGAGACACAATAACTGTGCATGCATGCATATACCAAATTCTATTCTGTTCTATTCTATTCTATTCTACTAAACTAAATCTGAAAATGCTAGCAGCATTTTGGGGACCCTCCACCTGAGTGGCTCAGGGTCTTGAAAACTATTTCACTGTAGGGGTGCTCTTATTGTTAAAGCAGGCAGGGGACCACACTCTAGGAATAACACCAATGTGTAGTTAACAAAAAAGATTAGATCAGTACTTTCAATTGTAGGAACGTGCTGTTATGTTATAACCACACAGAGAGCACTTATAGCCACACACAGAATGCAGCACTTACCTGGTGCTTCAGACTCAAACTCGATTCTTCAGCAGTTTATGTCTGAAGCACTAGGTAAATGCAGCACTCTTTGTGTGGCTATAACTTAATAAAATGTTTCTGCAATTAGAGGTACTGATCCAGCCCAGGTTTTCTTACCTCTGCAAATTGGTGTTACTCCTGGACTGCAGTCTCATGCCTGTTGCTTCTCTTGATTTGTTAAACTGGTGAATGTGTTGTTTATGTAGTGCATGTGGTGTGATGTTGCATGTGTGCTGCTATGTATAAAGGGTGTTGCACTAAATGTGTGAATATCATATGACAAGACTGCAATGTTGTTTAATTGTGAACTGAGAGTATTGCTGTTGTGTTGTACATGGTAGTGTGTGACTATATTACTCTGGCACCAGGATGATGTTGATAATTTTCATGCTGTTGTCTGACTGGTGTAATGAATGTGTAAAAATCATACTATGGTAATGCAAGAGTTTGTGAGTGTGATTTAAGGGTGTTGTAGGTATTGTTAAGTGTGAAGGGTAGGTAGTGTTGGCCACGCATGCAGGTAGAGTTCTCTGTCAGTTTATAACTTATGAACTGTCCTTTGTGAGTTCAGTGTGTACTGAATGTGGTAAGTTCCTGTTATCAAAAATAAGGTACAATATGTGCTGGTGTGAGATGATGTTGTGGTGAATGTGTTGTGCATGTAGTGCCAGCCATGTGAATGTGTGTCTCGGGTGCAGTGGATCTCTTAGAGTAGATCTGATTTTCTGTTCTGTATGAGGTTGGCATACTGAATGTGGAAAGTTTATATTACAGAGACTGGTGTATATACTGGTGTGATCTGAGGGTATTATGGGTGTGGAGAGTGTGAGGTACCAGTAGTTTCACTATTGTGAATTTATGTGTCAGATCCTTATTAGTTGAGCGATGCCTTAATTTGCTATAATCGACACTCTAAAGTATAATAAAAAGTCTGCAAAAAAAAAAGCTCCCATTGTAGTCTATGGAGCATGCCCCCACACTCTTCATTTACATTTACCAACATCACAAAATGTGCTAGTATGGGGGCATGTCTCTAAATAGGGAAGTGCGACTGTTTTGGATGTAGGTGTCAAGATGGTAATTCGATTGATGTTTTCAGTAAATACGGGCACAAATACATTAAACTTTCTATCGCATTCCATTTAGGACCAGGTAGGCTTTGTCATATGTTGGGGGGGGGGGGGCACAGACCAGTCAGAACCTGGTCTTCATGACCCTATGAAAATGAGTCACTTGATGGCAGGCTAGCATGTGTATGCTCCTGCGTTAGCTCTCTCGGTGGTTGTATAAAGTTTATACTTTTTAAGGCATTTCAGCTTGCTACTAATCTTATTTGGTAGATGGGTGACTGACTGTAGAAGTGTTTACTGAGCAGTTGTAATCATTTTCATTATTTAATGGCTGCAGAATCTCACATAATGGAAACTATGATGCTCCCAGAAGATATGATGGCCTGTTCTCCCTCATCCAGACGCTCAAAAGAAGATACGCCATCACCAGACCTACCAAGCTCTCCAATGGAACCTGCTTCACTTGAGGTTTTTTGCCGTGATTTGAACACTATCAAAGAAGTACTCTTCTAATTAATGACAGAATTCATGACAATAAAGCCCACATTGGAAATTCTTAGTCATAGAATGGCAGACTCAGAAGCATGCATTTCCTCACTGGAAGACCGGTCCGCCAAAATTGAGCCCAAAGTAATAGATTTAAGGAGAAAACTGGGCCACCTTGAAGAGAGTCTGGACAACCAGGAATCCTGGAATAGGCAGAATAATTTGGTTATTTCAGGGCTGCCTGAAAGAGTTGAGGGCAGCAATCCTATTACTTTTGTGCAGCATCTCCTATAAACATTGGTCGGCCCATCTCCTTATGATACCACCTACATGACAGAGCATGCACACCACTTCCTGAAGCTGATCCACAACCCTGGGGACCAGTCTAGCATATTGATCTTCAGGCTGCTAAATTTCAGGGATAAGATTCATATTTTATCCAAGATACATGATCAGAAGCAAGTTTGGTGGGGAGACTCTTGGATCCTTCTGTTCAGTGACTTGAGCCCAGGATCCGCTCTAAACAAAAACCTTACAGAGAGATAAAAAGTAAGCTGTATGCTGCCGATGTTACATTCCGTTTAAGATACCCCACTACATTATCTGTGGTCACACCTGAAGGGGAGAAACATTTTAACTCTGCTGTAGATGCCCAAGCTGAATTACCTCACTATTTCCCAAACTTGTTCACTCCTTCTGTGGTCCTTGCTCATTAACTCCCCACGGCTGTAGCACCAACCATTTTCCTATGCAGCAGCATGATCAAATCACATTGCTGGACTTTTTCTTGGATGCTTTCTCATAATTGCCCAGTGATTTACTCTAGCTCTGGATGCTTCTGTTTATCACTTCATGAGCCCCAATACCTGTATAACAGAGCAATGTGACTTAGTTGTTTTATTATGTGGGGATGAAGTTGTACAAGTTAAGTATGCCTAAATTTTTCTGCTGTTTTGTGCCGGTAGAGAATCGGGTGTTCTGCATCATAGTTTTCTATTTTTTGTCTAGAGACAAGTTTTGCTCATCAGGGGGACACCGAATCGCTCTGCTTTGAGAGGCAGGCAAACTCTGTTCACTCATAATTGCCCAGCGCTCAACTTTAGCTCCAGATATTTCTGCTTCCTTAGTTTACATGTTCCACTTTATGTTTGACAGCAAAAAAGACTGAGTCTGTTTTTCTATTTATGTGGGGACAAAGTTGCAAAAATTAAATATGTCCTGCCATTCGGTGCCGCTTAGAGAACAGAACTCTTTGCACTATTACTAGTAACTCTTTGTCCAGGAACATGTTTAGATCGTCAGGGGACTCAGACCTGCCAGTGATTAACTGCAAGCTCTGGGCACTTATATTTCCTTATTTCATCCATCCCACTACTTGCAAAACAGAGCAATGCTGACAGTTGTTTTTCTCTTTATGGGGGACAATGTTGTACAAATTAAATGCACTTAAGTTTTCCCCTGTGGTTCTGTGCCATCTGAGTACCGAACACTCTGCACTGTTGTTTGTAACTTTTTGTCCAGAGACAAGCTTAGACTGTCCAGAGGCACAGAACCGCTGTCTTTTGAGAGGCTGGCATATTTTGTTTTGGCAACTCTACCATTTGTTTACTGCTAGAGATTTACATTTTTGCCTTTATCTAGAATAATTTTTTAAGCTTTTTGTTCTGGAATGTTACTGATGTTGTTTGGCCACTAGAAGAAGTAACACCCTCTTTCATTTTAGTTATTTTCATTTGGGAAGCTTGCTAAAGTTTTTTCAGTATAGCTGGCAGAACTCCTTCAGGCTTATGTCTGCTATCCTAACCGCTCTACTAAACTTTGTTTTCTTATTTCTCTTTGTTCCTTTTCTAGAAACAGAGCACAAGTGTTGACTATGCCAGCTGTCCTACAGATACCTTTTCATTTTCTTTATTATCTTGACATTTGTTCTTCATTTACTTCCTTTTTTTTTGGTAATCATTTCTTTTTAGGTATTGCCTCACTTTCCCATTCCTGGTTTTACTTGACTCTGGGGTGCTTACAGTGTTTCATTTTTTTCCCTCTCCTTTCTTTCTTTTCTCCCTCTTTTCTTAGACTACTTGGCACTTTCTATAATGTGGCCTCTCTGATTTGTTCCTCAACTCTAGTATTTTTACCTATACTTCTACTAAAACAGATAAGTTGCAATTTTCTAATTTTATTAGTATCTGTTTGAGATTACATTACTTCCATTGCTTGGAAACATGATGTTTCATTAACGTGTTTCTCTTTTATTATGGCACCAACATTCTTATGGAATGTTTGCCTGCAGATGTTGGTAGAAAAGGATTAATTGATTAAGCTATTACTCGTCATTTTTTCTTTCATTACTCATTCATTTTGTTGATGCTATTGGCTGAGTGCCAAAGTTGTTCAACTCTTGTAGTATTATTTTTGACCCACCAGAGACAAGCTGTGAGCCCCTCTGGGATCCATTCATGGACCAGACTAAGGAGTGCGGTCTGAGGACTGGAGACAGTTATGGTACCCTTTAGGGTTCCTGATAGTTGTTTCATTACTATTTGGGGTTGTTTGTTTATTCCTGTTTCGAGGTAAGTTTTTTGGTGGGGATTGGAGCTAATGCTTTCTACAGATACCAGGATGGTCTTACACTGGCTGTTTATCTAGGGCATAGCATTTTTCCTATTTTTAATCTCAATGTTAAATCAGCATAAATGTGCTACGTAGACTATTAGTGGAGCAAGAGTGAAGGCTGAAATGTATCAAATCATGAAAAATATGGTGCGCACAGAGATCCAAATAGCATTTTTACAGGAAACACATTCAATAGATTTGGAAAGTATCCTATTCTATAGACTATAGTATAGAGGATCTTTTGGAAAAGTTTATGGGATGGGGACAGCACTAGGCAGAGAGGGATGATTATTCTTATAGCGTGGCAGGTCCTCTTTACCTTAATGAACACTGTTACAGACTTATCTGGTTGCTATATACTGGTGCACAGATGCTTAGGACAAACTGAAATCCTTATTGGCAGCATTTATGGTCCCAATGTGGATATCTTCATTTTTTTTAGAAACATAGAAACATAGACTTAGACAGCAGATAAGGACCGCTTGGCCCACCTAGTCTGCCCATTTTCCTACCTACAGGATAAGCTGCAGATCCTAGTTAACCAACAGCCTACTTCTTCTTCCTACCCCCTACAAAAATTGCCTTATGTATGCCCCATGCATTCTTGAATTCTCCCACAGTTTTAGACCCCACAGCCTCCACAGGAAGGGTGTTCCATGTGTCCACCACCCTCTCTGTCAAAAAAAATACTTCTTCACATTGCTCCTGAACCGCCCCCCCCATCTTTAAATTGTGTCCCCTTGTTCCTGTACGTCTCTTTTTCTGAAAGATGCTACCCTCTTGGACTTTGTTGATTCCACTGAGCTACTTAAACATTTCTATCATGTCCCTCCTCTCCCTCCTTTCTACAAGGGCATACATACTAAGCTCCTTTAGTCTCTCCTCATATAGCTTCTCTTGCAGACCCTGCACCATTTTAGTTGCCCTCCTCTGGACTGCCTCTATCCCTCTATCCTGTCTATGTCCTTGCAGAGATAGGGTCTCCAGAACTGGACACAGTACTCTAGATGGGGTCTCACCAACTGTCTGTACAGAGGGATAACAACTTCCTATTTCTGCTGGTGATGCCTCTCCCTATACATCCCAATATCCCCCAGCCCTCCCTGTTGCCTTCTCACATTACTTGCTAACCTTAAGATCATCTGATATGATTACTCCCAGGTCCCTTTCCATTTTTGTTGTTGTTACTACCACCTCCCCCATTGTGTAACCTGCTGCTGGGTTTTTGTTTCCCAGGTGCATTATTTTGCACTTCTTTGCATTGAATCCAAGCTGCCATACTTATGACCATTCCTCCAACCTTGCCAAGTCCCTTCTCATCCTTTCCACTTCTCCTTATGTATCAACCCTGTTGCAGATCTTTGTGTCACCTGCAAAGAGGCATACTTTTCCTTCCAATTTCTCTGCAATGTCACTTATAAAGACATTAAAAAGGACTGGACCAAGTACTGAACCCTGTGGTACCCCCACTAGTAACCCTTTTTTCTTCAGAGTGGACTCCATTTATAATTACTGTCTGGGTCCTGTTGTCCAGTCAATGTTTTACCCAGGCTACCACCCTGGGACCCACTCCCAGGCTGGTTAATCTGACTGTTAATCTTTTGTGTGGGACTGTGTCAAATGCCTTGTTAAAGTCTAGGTAGGCCATGTCCACAACCCCTCCCTGGTCTACTACTTTTGTCACGCAGTCAAACAAATCAATTAGATTCATCTGACATGACTTTCCCGCTGTGAACCCGTGCTGCCTTGGTTCCTCTGCCCCACTGGCCTCTAGGTACTCAACAATTCTTTCCTTCAGAAATGATTCCATCACCTTCCCTACCACAGAGGTCAAACTGACAGGTCTGTAGTTTCCTGCCTCTGTCCTGCTCCCACTTTTGTGAAGGGGAATCACATCCACCTTTCTCCAGTCCTCAGGTACCACACCATCCTCCCATGATTTGTTAAAAAGGGTAGTCAGTGGTTTCACTAGTTCTCCCCTTAATTCTTTTAGAATTCTGGGGTGAATTCCATCAAGCCCCATTGCTTTGTCCACCTTCAGTTTTGGAGTTCTTTCAGAACCCTTTCTTCTGTGAAAGGACTGGGATCAACCCCCCCCCATCCAGAGTGCTTCTGTTAACTGGATTAGGCACCTCCCCCTCCTCCTCTTTTGTGAATATTGAGCAGAAATATTCATTCAGTATCCTTGCTTTTTCACTGTCCCTCTCTGCCCAACCACCGTCCATTCTATTCAGCCTCACTATCCCTCCCTTTGTCTTTCTATGCTCCCTAATGTACTTATAAAAGGTTTTATCCCCCTTCTTAAATGAGTTGGCTATCTTTTCCTTGGTTTGGGCCTTTGCTATTCTGACTTCCATCCCTGCTTCCTTCTGCCTTAACTGGTACAGCTCTCTGTCCTGCTCCTTCTGTGTTTCCTTATAGTTCCTGAATGCTATCTTTTTCTCCCTGACCTTCCCCGCCACCTCTTTTGAGAACCATAGTGGCTTTTTCTTTTGTTTTGATTTGTTTATTTGCTTCACACAAAGACTTGTTGCCTCTGTGATTGCAGTTTTGATGCTTCCCCATTGTTGCTCCACCTCTCCTTCTAGCCTGTTTGCTAGTGCTAAGGCACTCTCCCATCTTGCCAAAGTCAGCCTCCTGAAGTCCAGTACCCTCACTTTTGTATGGCTTGACTCTGTAGCTGAGTTTATCATGAACCACACTGTTTGGTGGTCACTTGTTCCCGATGGCTACCCACTTCTAGATATGAGATCCTCACACTGTCCCCATTTGAGAGTATGAGGTCTAAGATTGCTCCCTCATGAGTGGGTTCCAAAACTAGCTGCCTGAGACATGCCACCTGTAGGGCATGGAGAATGGCCCTACTCTTGGATGTGGCTGCAGCAAATGTGCTCCAGTTAACATCTGGCATATTCAGTTCTCCCATCAACAGTATCTCCCCTTTCTCTGCCATCCTAAGAATGCCTTCTATCATATCCTTGTCCATTTCCTCCCCCTGACATGGGGGTCAGTATACAACCCCTGTGCAGACTGTGGTGCCATTTCTAGTCTCTAAGGTGACCCACAATGCCTCCTCTCCTCCGTTTACTCTTTTGTTCAGTTGCTTTTATCCCTTCCCTTACATAAATAGCTAGTCCTCCCCCTCTTCTCCCCTTCCTGTCTCTCCTGTAGGTTATGTACCCTGGTTTGTTAACATCCCAGTCATGGTTCTCTGTGTACCATGTTTCTGTGACTGCTATGGTATCCAGACATCCCTCTTCCATCAAGGCCACCAGTTCAGGGAGCTTGTTGCCTAGACTATGGGCATTGGTACTCATTACCCTCCATTTACTGATGGCCTTACCCCTTTTTGCCCCATCCCTGTCCTTATTGCCTTTGTCACTTTAGAATTAGCCATGACACTAGCTGCATTTGCTCACTTACCAATTCTCTTGGAGGGGACTGGAATATTACTATTTTCCCTGCTGTTGATCATTCTCAGAAAATTTTGACAGGTTTATCACCAGCCCAGCATTCTCTACATAAAGGAATTCTAGAGGTCAGGGGTAAGGGGAAATAGACTTCTAGGAAAACAAACTGAACTTACAAGCTCAAATGGGCAGACTAGGTGGGCCATAGGCCCTTATCTGCCGACACTGTCTATGTATCTATGTATCTATGTATCTATGTATATCATTTATCAGATTCTTTAGGGCTTTGCTACCTATGGAGGCTCCTTAACCCCACCCTTAAAAAATAATTTTTTTTTCTCTGGCTGACCACTCCTATTCCTGAATGGATTATTTTCTTTAAAGTCAGTCCCTGGTGCATAGTCTTCATTCATGTGATATAGCGCCACGTGTTTTATCTGACCATTCTTTGGTATGGTTATACCAGTCTTGTGATCTAACTTCTGAATGAGTCACCATGTGGAAACTTAATAATCAGTTACTAAAAGATGTTTATGTGGTGGATCACATGAAGGAAGTCCTTAATAATTTTATAAATGAGAACTGGGGCACTCTAGATCAGAGGGATATGGAATAGGTGGCATGCAAAGCTACTTTATGGGGTGAATTTATTTGAATCACTACCAAATGTAAAAATCAGTGTCAGGAAACATTGTCATTTCTGTTTGCGGTGATTAAAAGTATGGAAGGGATTAACTCCCCTTCAGATTGACAGTAGTTTGAATTGGAAGTTTTAAGAGACCAGTATGCAGAACTATTACAAGAGCATTCAGAATGCACAATTTATAAAACTAAATCTGCATATATTGACCAGGGTGAAAAAGCAGAAAAACTGATGGCACTTCAGCTCCGTAAACAAGAAAGCTCTAGGATTATATAATGTGTACACTCTCAGGTAGATCATTCCATTCAGTCCCACACTAGAGCTATAGCCAATGAATTCTATATATACTATAAGGCTCTTTATGGACCTTTACCTTCTGAACCAACCCCCGATGCCATTAATGATTGCTTGACCTCAGTCCCCCTCCCTACACTAACTGCAAACCAACAAACAAGGCCAATTTCTCTTGAAGAAGTCTCCACAGCTATCTCATCATTGACCCTAGACAAAGCCCCAGACCTGGATGGATTCACCACTAACTTTTATAAGACATATACTATGGAATTGGCTCCCCTTCTTCTGCAGGTCTACAATGACATCCTAGAGAAGGGACTATCAGACCCTACACTAGCAGAGGCCTTCATCATATTGCTGCTTAAGTAAGGCAAAGACCCCAATCAAATAACCAACTATTAGCCGACATCCCTGATGAATCAGGACCTGAAACTGCTTTGTAAAATCCTAGCTTTACATATTAATAATGTATGGGATCACCTTATTGGACTGGAACAAGTTGGATTTATGTTAACTCACTGTGCATCTAATCACCTGTGCAAAATTGCCCACATTTTCTCAGCATCCAAGGACCTGCAATGCCCTGCAGCTCTTATATTCCTGGATGCAGAGAAAGCTTTTGATAGGGTGGCATGACCTTTCTTATTTGCAGTATTAGATCAATTTGGCCTCCCCCTGAATTTTGTAGATTGGCTTTGCATTCTTTATAGTCTCCCTAGTGCTAAAATATACTGTAATGGAATACTATTCCCATCCTTCAGGCTATATAGTGGCATTAGGCAGAGCTGTCCCCTTCCCCCCTTTTATTTAACCTTTACTTAGAACCCCTATTTTTAAAACTTAAAACATCACCATCTTTTTATTGGGATACCTATATGGTCTTCTTCCTACCAGCTTTCTGTGTATGTGGATGATATCCTGCTCCATGTGACCCACCCGGTCATTGCTCTCCCAGTCATCTTGGATACAAGGTGTGCCTGTGGTGATTGCTAAACTTGTACCGATTGTGGACTATCTGTATTGCATCATTTTTGTTTTAGACCTGTACTGACTGTTTACTATCTGTACTGTATCTTATCCTTGGCCTTGTTTTCTTGTACTGAAAATTCATCATCATGTCTTGTACCACCTCATTGTAATCCTCCCTGGTCATGTCTGAAAATAGTAATTTCTATGTCTAGTACACTTCACCCAGTTACCAAAAACAAATAAATAAATTGCCAGGTATGGCTCCCTTTCTAATTACAAATTAAATATAGCTAAAACAATTATTATGCCCTTAAATAAATATTTAGTGAAAGGGGATGTTGATCCCTTTGGGCTCCTCTGGGCCTCAGGGTCCCTGCATTACCTGGGAATAGATCTTATGTTAGACCCATCCCAATTTAAAAAAACATAATATGGATACTTTAATTTCAACTATTAGGGAAGACATTAATTTCTGGAGCCCTTTGCCTTTTACTGTGTAGGGAAGAATCACTGTGGTTAAAATGAATAGTCTGCCTAGAATATTCTATTCCTTACAAAAGCTGAATATTTATCTCCTGTTATGATGGTTTACTATGTTGCTTTCCCTTATCTCTAAATTTGTCTGGGTGGGTAAGCCTCCACATCAAGCATATACTAAATTAACGCTACCTAATGAAGCCAACTGCTTGCAATTACCAGACTTTAGGATATATTACTGGGCTACACATTTAAGTAAATACCTTCAATGGTTATATCCTCAAGACCCCACATCTTTTACCTTATGTACTCCTCTATGGTTAGTTATAGAAACTAAACATATTAGGTTGCATGAGTTTTCCCCACTCTCTATGTTATACTCCAAATTCATCACTCTCCTTGCAAAACTGCAACTGCTGTTTGTGCATATTTCCTAACTGATACATCTACAAATGTTTCAGAAGCTGTCATACAAACTTTGTGATGATGTGATACAACTGCTTGTCAAAAATCCCAGTTTTAGAATACGTGGCAAACCTATATCATTGGGGTGGTTGCCCAATATTGACACCATCTCCATAGCTGACCTATTGCAGGACAGCTGCCTTCTTTCCTTTACTCAAGCTTGGGACCAAATTGGATTTCCTTACCATATGGCCTTTAAATATTTCCGAATCACATATGCTGTTGCACAACACATGGGTTCATTCCCATGGTTGAACTCCCACAATGCCTTTATTTCACTTTTGAAATTGAATGTGAATCAACGTCATAGTATTTCAAAACTATATCAGGTTTTTCTTAAAGAAAAGAATAAGCAATGTGAAGTTCACTGTAGATACTGGCAAGATGCTCTTCCTGATGTCCCCTTTAACTGGCCCCATATTTGGAACTCCCTTTTTAGGTATATAACTCAAGATAGATTATGGCTAACCCAATGTTTCATACTGCATAATTTTTACTGTACCCCTCAAAAATTGTGTAAAATGTATAAACCCGACTCCTTGCTTTGTACTTGATGTGGTAAAGAGGAGCTAACCTTCTTGCATATATTTTGGGCATGCGCCTCTATTAATAATTTGTGGATGGAAATCAAAGAGAAGATGGATCCACTTTTGAGACTTCAAGATAATTTTATCCCAGAAATTTGTATTGTGGGAGATCTCAAACTGGTTCCAGTAAAAGAGCATAAATATCATCTTACTATGATATTTATGATGATGAAATAATTAATCTTGTGCCACTGGCAGGATCAGCATCATATTTTACTTATGGAGAGTGGTTTAATGAGTTATTAAACAAGCTTAGATTGGAGAGGCTTATTGCCAGTACCCACAATGGACTACCTGCATATGAGCGAAAACAGTTCAGATTGCATACTATCTGTACCGTAGGCACTTGACTATAGCTCTATTGTGGTCCCTCCTTCTGTTACTTTTTCTTCTGTTTGGTCACCTTTTGATTATAGCTAGTTTATGGGATTCATTCTATTTGGCTATTTTGCTATGCTCTGTTTTCTTTTTTATTTATTATTTATTATAAATATGTATAGCTGGTTGTTAGGTTATTTTTATTATATGCACTCGCTCTTTGCACATAATTAATGTGGGTATGAAGTTGTGGGGAGGTGGGACTGTTTTATGTTTGTGTATTATTGGTTGTAGTTGTATGTACTTTTATTTGAAACATAAAATTAACTTAATAAAAAAATGACCCTGTGAACAAATTGAATCTTAATGGCATGGAAAATGTTGACAAGTCTGTAGTCTCTACAAAAATGAGTTTGTAACCTCACAGGAATAATTTTGTCCCTATAGCTCTCCCAGTAAACACTGGCTCAGATTTTAATTTTCCTCAATGTTTTGAAACACTGTTTAAAAGTCTACTACTATATGTGAATTGCTTTTCCCAGAAATCTTCTCAGTCAGTGAAAGTTATTTCCCAGAACCCCTCACTTCTTGTTCCTCTCCACACTGTTAACTCCATTTTGTAGTTCTACTCAGCAGCATGAATTTTATCTGCAGTCCCATTTACTGTAGATGTTTTAGCAGTTTTGTTTTTTTGTTTAAATGGAAAAGCGACAATCATTTTAACTCTCTGAAATGCATGATACAGTAAGGGAATTATTACACTGGCCTTATTATTTTCTAATTGAAATGCTGTCTAGTTTTCATGATGAATATTTTTTTTTTAAGTTGTTTAACCAGGAGTAGCACACTAAGCTGAAAGCTTTTTTACAGGTGCGACCTGGAAGCATAGGGAAGTTAAGTAACTTGCTTAGGGTCACACAGTAAGCAAATAGAAGCTGTGAGATTCAAACCCAGGTTTGGGTTGCTGGATGTCACCAGATTTGCAGCTCAGAGCCTTAAATCACTGCGCTATACTGCCTCCCTTATGTTATGAAGAGAGTTCTCTGCTCTGAATCTCTGTGCCCCGAACCTTTGAAAAGCCTTTAAAATATGCAGTTTTTTCAACCAAATCTAGGGTGCCTTGTGCCTCTAGATTACCTATTATGTGTTATATTTTTACTGACTTAGTTACTTTAAAGTTGTAGTTTCATTTTCTGTACTGTGTAAGTCTGCTGTGGGGGTGAGGGGAAGGGAGCTGGTAACTAGCAGCAGGAAGCTTGCCTCCTAAAAGTATGAATGAGCAAATTGAGAATGCATTTTCTGTGTGCACATCCATTTAGTTTTTATGTTTGCTTGCACGCATGTGCAAGAAACATAGTGCCATCATCTGAGTTTTTCAGAGGTGTGTCAGCATCTTCCAATTCAGTCAGTGTGTTTGCAGGTGTGGTCACGGTTCTCCAATCACTGCTGGAGCTGTCTATGACAGCAGTTGAAAATGCAGTGGCATACAGTTGAAAGAGGGAGCTATGCTTCAGTGAGCAGCTCCCCCCCCCACACACACACACAGATCAACTGTGTTGGTTACCTGATAGATTGCTGTAGTCTTGTCTAGCTGAGAGAGACAAGCCACACATCATTACTTTAATAAACTGTTCCCTGCCACAGCAGGACCACCAAAATGTGTGGGTGCCTAACAGTCCTTACTCACACTAGCTCTCCAAAGTACACCTTCATGGACTCCATGGGTTCTAATCCTCCAGAAAAAAAATACCTCAGCATTTGATGTGAAAACTCAGACTTCGTTGTAAGTGTAATTCCAAGCGTTTTCTCTTACTAGACTCTGTCAATGTGAACTCCCCACTGCTAAAACCTATGCAAACGAACTTGAGCGTACTGTACTACCTGCAGCTGAAGCAAAGAACAGCCAGAATGCACAAAGGGGAACATACTGCTATGCATTTCAGCAGCAGCCAGTGGGGGAGGTTTTCATGACTGAAGCACTTTAATGCACCTTTTAGTGCTGTCATATACACACCCCTGTGTGGTAATTCAGTAAACTGCACACTTAGTCTGGTAATGCAGCTTCAAAATGTTTTTTTTTTCTCTGAATTGCCTTGAGCTGGCAATTTATGTGACTGCAGAAACAAGATGCTGTATGTCAGCCATGTGTCTGCATTCCCACACTCATCCCCCTCACAACTCTCAAACAAAGCCAATGGTGCTTACTGAATTGAGAAGAGTTACATGGATTTCAGAAGTTGTGCCAGATACACTGCACATTGCATCATCCACTCTCTGTTTCAACCCTCCACCTTCACTTCTCTTGGGCAAAGCATGAAGGCTAGTTCACACTAGCACATTCAGATACTTAATTCACACTTCCTTTCAAATCAGGGAAAGGCATGTTGTTGGTCTATTACACTATGAAAACAGGCATTTGTCAATGCCGAACGTTCGCTTGCAGGTATTTGCAGTGGTATTTGGCACTTGGACATGGCTTAAAAAAATCAGTGACAAAGAAGTACAAGCATTTGTCAGTGCTGAATGTTGCTTGCTTCTATGTGCTGTTTAGGTATTTGGAAGTCATTGGAGTGCAAATATTGAAAATTCGAGAACTTACGAGTGTGTATAGGAACTGCGCAATGCACACTCGTAAAACAGTCATTTTTAGGAATTTTTTCACTAAATTTTCAACATAGCCATTTTAAGACCTCTGCTCATGAACAGTGTCACTGTGATTTTCTTAATGTGTCCCATACATTGAGTTTGCACACCGACTACACCATTGTGCGCTACATGGGCGGAAACATGTTTTGGGCAGGATGTGAAAAATGACAGCTGTACTACTCATAAGGAGGTGTGGTAAAATGGCAATGTTGAAAATCTGGAGTGGAAATATTGAAAATTCGCAAACCTATGAGCGTGCGTAGGAACTGCGCAATGCACGCTCGTGAAACAGTCATTTTTAGGAATTTTTTCACCAAATTTTCAACATAGACATTTTAATCCCTCTGCTAATGAACAGTGTCACTGTGATTTTCTTAATGTGTCCCATACATTGATTTCGCACGCCGACTGCGCCATTGTGTGCTACATGGGTGAAAACATGTTTTGGGCAGGATGTGAAATATGACAGCTGTACTGCTCATCAGGAGGTGTGGTAAAATGGCAAAGTTGAAAATCTGGAGTGAAAATATTGAAAATTCGAAAACTTACCAGCCTGCGTAGGAACTGCGCAATGCCGCACGCTCGTAAAATGGTCATTTTAGAATTTTTTCCACCAAATTTTCAAATAGACTTTTGTGAGCCACCTTATGAATGCTGGCACTGTTGTTTCATTAATCGGCAAAAAGGTGATTTCATGCAGTGACTGCTGAAATCACCTTCGGCCTGAATAATGCCATGACAGTGACAGAATTCATGAGAAGGGGTCCCAAAACCCCATGTTGAAAATTTGGCAAAAATTCCAAAAATGCCTAAGATATGCAAACAAAGTTGAAAAACCCATCTAGCCCATTATACAGCTTACATGCATTTCCTCAGTTCGCGGTCGGCTTTGAAAGAGTGCAGACGTGTTCCCGGTCCAGCGATGATCATCGCACCAGCTCTGGAGGTAAGTATGGGGTAGAAATTATAGGGAGAAACAGGGTGCGCCAGTGGGAGGAGTGCGGGTTGTGGGAGGAGGTGGGAGATTGCGCGGACCATTTTTTAATTTACAGGTTTCTTTTTCCTATAATTGATGACACGGGACATTTGCCATGCTGGGGTGGGCTCCCAGCATGGCAGAAGAATGGCTGGGGGTTGTGGAGCTGGCGGGGATTGGGCATCCCCGTTGGCAGGCGATGCGGGATGTTTGCCATGCTGGGTGGGCTCCCAGCGTGGCAGCAGAGAAAGCTGTTTGGGGGGAGGTGGAGCTGACGGGGGATTGGGCACCCCCTTCGGCAGACGATGCAGGACGTTTGCCATGCTGGGGTGGGCTCCCAGCATGGCAGCAAAGATTTGGGGGGGCATGAGGCGCTGCAAGCACACAGTGGTGATTTTCTTTGAAGAGAAGACTACCACTGTCATACACAGCACCGCAGCGATTGGTGCAGGACCGCCATGCCTGCTCAACAGAGCAGGGGATTGCACAGTGCAGGCACACCTCCAAAGTGTCCCATTCTCCCAAGACGTCCCTTGCGCATGCGCGCAAGTGAACGTAAAAACAAAAAACAAATGATGGACTTTAGAGGACACAGTAGCAGTGCTATCACATTGATTTTGCAATTTCCTGTAACTCTAGTGCAAATTTTCCTCCCCCCGTACATTTCATTATTTCACATGAAGCAGAATTGCTCTGATGCCCCTGAAGCAAATGATTATTTACCTTTTAATGGACCAACATAGATGTAACAAGAAGAACAACGTGCTCTAGCTTTCGGACCAACCAGTCCTTCTTCAGAAGCTCATGGCAGTTGTTTAGAAAATACAATACTTATAACAGCTAGATAATGCAGAGAAAAAACAGAAAAAAATCTCCATTGGTTTAAAATACTCATTTAAAAAAAAAAAAAAAAAAAAAACAGAAGATGATGTCAGAGAAGTTTAACAGTACTATACTGCCTTCAGCCAGAAGCAACCTTGGGTTAAACGTGCTTGGTGGAACACACATACAAAGAATCCTACTGCATATAAATTTAATTGACATAAGATAACACTGCTGAGGCAGATAACTCCTAAATCAAGCTATGAGTGTCACAGTTAGTACAAGGATGTGATTACTGAAAGGCAACCCCCACCCAGATTAAAGACAAACTAAGATTGTTATAGGGCTCATGAAGTCTCAATGTCTGCATTACAGACAAGAATTTACCAGTAAAGTTGTCTTACAGACATAAGTGCACACTGTGTGATGTGTAAAACCTAGCTGGACCTGTCACCCAGCTGTACTCTCCAGCTAGATATAAGACCCAAGAAATTTCAAAAACCTCAGGACTATATAAATGATAATTTAAATATAAATTGATAATATTAGTGTCAAACAAAAAACTCTAGTCGAGGAACCTCAAGGAATTAAGACCACATAGCCTGATATGTACTGATGTCAATATACACTGAGAATGTAACAACTTGATGTACCACAAGTGTCTAAGGAATCTGAAAAAGAGATAAAAATGTAATTTCTCTCCTCCTCTTCATACAAACAATACACCCTAACCCACCCCACATCACCATAATGTGGGTGAGGGAAATACATAGCTTTAAGGAGATGTTGTCTCTCTCTCTCTCTCTCTCTCCCCTTTTTTCCCTTCTCTTTCTCTCTCTCCCACCCACAGACACAGACACACACACGCACACACACACTCACTCTCTCCTAGTGAACCTATGTTCACTTCAGTCACTGCAACTGTTCCCCAAAAGAATTCAACTTGTCATGAAATCCTGAGTAAAAGGGCTTATGTCTGATGCCCCTGTAACTAATGCAAGTCAATGGAACAATTTCCTGTAAATGACTCTCTATAGATCTGGGAGCCCTGCTGTATTAGTCTGCCAGGGTTTTAAATATAATTCTTATTTTAATGCAGTGCATTCAAAAAATTATACTGAAACAAATGGTTTGTTGCCTTTACTGAACCAACATACATGGATGTTACAAAAAGAACAAAGTGTCTAAGTGTTTGGCCCAACAAGGTCTTCTTCTGAAGCTTACATGAGTAAACTTACAAGGGATGTTCTAGCCTGTGTGACAATGGTTTCAACTATGCCACTGAATTTGAAAAAAACAGCAATTAAATAACTTAGGATAATGCAGGATATATAAATGAAATCAGTGCGCACATGTGAAGGCATTGTTGTCATGCTAAAAGACAGCATCTACTTGAATTCACCTGCTTTTTATTGCTGTTTTAAAAGGGGGATATTTTTTAAATATCCTGTAAATAGTTTCACAATAATTCCCTCATACCTTTTTACCAAGTGTCTGCTCTACATAATTCAATGGTTGGCAGCTCCTCCACAGCACACAAATGAACAGAGACTATTTTAGTTGTCATTTTTCATATCTCACCCGAAATGTGTTTCCGAGCATGCAGCGCACAATGGCGCAGTTGGTGTGCAAAATCAATGTTTGGGACAGATTAAGAAAATTACAGTGACACTGTTCATGAGCAGAGGTCTTAAATTGGCTATGTTAAAAATTTGGTGACAAAAGTTCATAAAATGACTGTATTACGAGCGAGCATTGCGCAGTTTCCACGCACCCTCATAAGTTCATGAATTTGTAATATTTTCAGTCCAGATTTCCACCACTGGCATTTTTCCACATTCCTTATGAACAGTACAGCTGTCATTTTCACACCATGGCCAAAATGTGTTTTTGCACTTACAGCGAAGAAATGCATGGTCACTGTGGGAAATCACTGTTTGGGACAGATTAAGAAAATCACCATGACACTGTTCATGAATGGAGGCCCAAAATGCCTGTGTTAACAATCCGTTGTAAAAAATCCCCAAACTAATTACATTACGGGTGTGCGTTGTGCAGTTTCTATGCTCACTCATGACTTCACCAGTTTTTCTGATATTTTAACTCCAGATTTTCAATATTGCCATTTTTTTTACACCTCCCCATGAACAGTACAGCTGTCATTTTTCACATCCTGTTCAAAATGTGTTTTCACAACTGTGGCGCCAAATGGCGTAGTCACTGTGCAAAATCAGCTTTCAGCTAACAAACTGATATTGCCACTGTTCATAAGGTGGGGGTCACAAAAAAACAATGTCGAAAATTTGGAGCGAAAATACCAATGAACGTCTGCAGCATTCCCTGTAGAAACTGACAGGCCTCAGGGGTGTGACTTGGGATTGTCGCCTGTAATGCTCATACCATTCCACCCCCACCCACACCCTGCAGCTAGTGAGAGGCATCGAGTTGTGCCTTGGACTCTTCAGCCTCAAAGTTCACCCCATTCTCCTATACTGCACCCATCTCACCATATTTCCTAATAGAATGGGGTCAACATAAGAGCCAAAGACCCCAAGGCACACCGTGACACCTGTCGGTGCCTGCAGGGTAGGGTGTGGTGAATTGCCATAGCCGTTATGCCTGATGACCCAAAGGCACACCCCAATGCCTGTCAGTATCTGCAGGGTGGTGGTGGGGTTGGCTTCAGTTCAATACTTCACTGCCATTCCTATTATGCAGCTCTGTAACTCCTACACTACCAGTGCCAATGCCAGCAAGCAAACATTCAGCATTGACAAATGCTTGTTTAATTATAGTTCTGTGATCTAGCAGTTAAACTTGCAATTTTTTATTTGTTTATTTGTTTGTTTTTTGTTTTTTATCACCACAGTATCAATTGGTTAAAAAGTGGTGGTGTTTGCTTTTCAAACCAAATTAATTTATTCAACTTTGAATTTTGTTAGCATAGTAATTGCAGTATAGAAATCTTTTAGTGGCTGTTTAGAAAAAAACTGTGTTTGATGTGTTTTCACCATCATGAGATTAGAGCTGTGCAGAAGGACTTTGTAGAGTTGGGGAGGGGCCTAAGACAAATAGCACACACAGTATCCTTCTCAGAGGTGCTGCCTGTCAGTGGCATGGGTGAGGCGAGGGTACTTTGCACCATGCAGTTTAACGAATGGTTGAAAAAATGGTGTGGAACACAGGGGTTTGGCTTCATTGGGGACTGGGGTTCCACCTGGAAGGACACCAGCCTGTACTGGCAGGATGGTCTGCATCTGTCCAGGAAGGGAACAAGTCTTTTTGGCAGTCAGTTTAAATGCTTCATTGGCAAGCTTTTAAAGTAGTCAAGGGGGAGGCACTGATAAGCAACAGGAAAATCCCAGGCTCCCCCCTACAAAACAGGGTACTAAATGAGAAAAAAGACCAATGTAGAAAGGTCAGTGGAGGATGCTGATACAGAAGGTAAAGCCATCAAAAAATGGAGAGCAATGAGTACCAATGCCCATAGTCTGGGTAACAAGCTTCCTGAATTAGTGGCCTTGATGGAAGAGGAACATCTGGGTATTGTGGCAGTCACAGAAACATGGTACACACAGAACCATGACTGGGATGTAAACATACCAGGATACATTATCTACAGGAGGGACAGGGAGGGTAAAAGAGGAGGATGAGTAGTTCTCTACATTAGGGAAGGAATCAAAGCAACAGAACAAAAGAGTAAACAGGGAGGAGGAGAAGAAGCACTGTGTGTCAATTTGGAGACAGGCAATGGCACCACAATCCGCACAGGGGTTGTATACAGACACCCCCCTCTCAGGGGGAGGAAATGGACAAGAAAATGATAGAAATAATAGAAAGTATACTTAGAATGGCAGAAAAAGGGGAGATATTGCTGATGGGTGATCTGAATATGCCAGATGTTAGCTGGAGTGCAGTTGCAGCAGCCACTTCTAAGAGTGGGGTCATTCTAGGTGACCTACAGGGGGCATGCCTTAAACAACTAGTATTGGAAACCACTCGAGAGGGAGCAATCTTAGACCTGGCTCTCTCAAATGGAGATGGAGAGAGGATCACAGATGTAGAAGTGGGTAGCCATCTGGGAACTAGCAGCCATCGAACAATATGGTTCACAATAAACACAGCAATAGAGTCAAGCCATACAAAGGCAAAAGTGCTTGACTTCAGGAAGGCTGACTTTGCCAAAATGGGTGAGTGCCTAAGGAATGCACTAGCAAATGGGCAGGAAGGAGGGGTGGAAGAACAATGGGGAATAATAAAAACTGCCATCACAGAGGTAACAAGCCTTTGTGTGAAGCAAATAAACAAAACAAAATGATGTAAGAAACCACTATGGTTCTCAAAGGAGGTGGCAGTGAAGGTTCAAGAGAAAAATAAAGCATTCAGAAAGTACAAGGAATCACAGAAGGAGCAGGACAGAGAATGGTATCAGTTAAAGCAAAAGGAAGCTGGGAAGGCAGTCAGAACAGCAAAGGCCCAAACTGAGGAAAAGATAGCCAACTCAGTTAAGAAGGGGGATAAAACCTTTTTTATGGACATCAGGGAGCGAAGGAAGACCAAGGGAGGGATAGTGAGGCTTAATAAAGGGGAAGGAGGGTGGGCAGAGGGTGACGGTGAAAAGGCAGAGATACTAAACAAATATTTTTGCTCAGTATTTACAAATGAAGAGGGGGAGGTACCTAAAACAAACAATAGAAACACTCTGGATACAGAAGTTGATATCAGCTCATTTACAGAAGAAAGGTTTTTGAAAGAACTCTTAAAACTGAAGGTGGACAAAGCAATGGGGCCTGATGGGATTCATCCCAGAATTCTAAAAGAACTAAGGGTAGAACTAGTGACACCACTGACTACCCTCTTTAACAAATCATGGGAGGATGGGGTGGTACCTGAGGACTGGAGGAGGGAGATGTGATTCTCTTCACAAAAGTGGGAGCAGGGCAGAAGCAGGAAACTACAGACCTGTTAGTTTAACCTCAGTGATAGGGAAAATGATGGAATCACTTGTGAAGGAAAGAATTGGTAGTACCTAGAGGCCAGTGGGGCACAGGACCCAAGGCAGCATGGATTCACAGCGGGAAGGTCATGCCAGAGGAATCTAATAGATTTCTTTGACTGGGTGACCAAAGTAGTAGATCAGGGAGGCTGTGGACATGGCCTACCTAGACTTTAGTAAGGCATTTGACACAGTCCCACACAAAGATTAATATAAAGTTAGCCAGCCTAGGAGTGGGTCCCAAGATGATAGCCTGGGTAAAGAATTGGCTGGAGAATAGGACAGAGGGTAATAGTAAAGGAGTCCACTCTGAAGAAAGGGGTTACTAGTGGGGTACCGCAGGGTTCAGTATTAGGACCGGTCCTCTTCAATGTCTTTATAAGCAACATTGCAGAGGGACTGGAAGGAAAAGTATGTCTCTTTGCAGATGAAACAAAGATATGTAACAGAGTTGATGCACAAGGTGGGGTGGAAAGGATGAGAAGGGACTTGGCAAGGTTAGAGGAATGGTAAAATGTATGGCAGCTTAGATTCAATGCTAAGAAGTACAAGGTAATGCACCTGGGAAACAAAAACCCAGGGGAAGAGTACACAGTGGGGGGTGAGATACAACAATAACAAAAATGGAAAGGGACCTGGGGGTAGTCATATCAGATGACTTAAAGGTGGGCAAGCAATGTGAGAGGTCAGTAAGGAGGGCTGGGGGGATACTGGGATGCATAGAGAGAGGCATCACCAGTGGAAAACAAGAAGTTGTTATCCCTCTGTACAGACAGCTGGTGAGACCCCATCTGGAGTACTGCATGCAGTTCTGGAGATCCAATCTCCGCAAGGACGTAGACAGGATGGAAGCTGTCCAGAGGAGGGCAACTAAAATGGTGCAGGGTCTGCACCAGAAGACATATGAAGAGAGACTAAAGGAGCTTAATATGTATACCCTCGAGGAAAGGAGGGAGAGGGGGGACATGATAGAAACTTTCAGGTACCTCAAGGGAATCAACAAAGTCCAAGAGGGTAGCATCTTTCAAAAAAAGAGGTGTGCAAGAACAAGGGGACACAATTTGAAGATGGGGAGTGGCTTTGAGGTAATGTAAGGAAGTATTTTTTCACAGAGGGGGTTGTGGATGCACGGAACGGCCTTCTGGAGGAGGCTGTGGAGTCAAAAACAATGGGTGAATTCAAGCATGCATGGGACAGTCATAAGGCAATTCTAGGGGCTGGGGGTAGAAAGAAGTAGGCTGCTGGTTAACTAGGATCTGCAGCTTATTCTTTAGGTAGGGAAATGGGCAGACTGGGTGTGCCAAGCTGTCCTTATCTGCCGTCAAATTCTATGTTTCTATGTTGCAAGACATTTGTGCAGTTTTCATGGTTGTTTTGCCTCATAAACAGAAAGGCAATTAAAAGTTTGACTTATGTGAAACAGATGAAGAGGATATCTGCATTCACAGTTTTTTTTAATTCTGAATTTGTAGTATAACAATTAATTTTTTTGTCACAGCACCAATCTATTGACTAAAATGCAGAGTCTTGTCTGCTTTTTGAACCACAATAAATCTGAGTTATTCAAGTTTGTTTGCAGATTAAGTCTGCAAACCTTTATTTCAGTGGCAGTTTACAAATACACATGCGGGTGATAGTGGAGGACTCTGGACCTATGCAAGTAGCACAGTGGTATGTCACTGAGTTATCATGCATAACATTTTACTACTATTACACTACTTGCTGCTCTGCCAATTTCAGCATTAGAGATCTATGGACCTGCTTACACTACTTACAGATCAGCTTATGCTGCTTGGGATTAGTTGGTATGTCTGTGTAGTTTTTTTAATCTGTTTGAGGTAGATGGTTCCACCCTCACACTCCGCCATGTTTTTTCAATTTAATAAGGGGGGGGAGGTGAAGTTCCCTAACTCAAATTGATAGAAAAACCTGCAGGACCATAGCAACTAACCTCCAGTATTAGTAGCACAGCTAACATAAGTGGGTCAGTAGCTCTAATGCTGAAATCAACAAAGCAATTGGAGTGGGGTTAAATGCATGGAGGGAGTATAAGAGTGTGGCATATAATGTAGCATTGTTAACAAAATAATGTAAGTGGGTCCCTGCTTATGGGGGGGGTCAGACCTGATGGACCCAGAGTCCTTTTTGTCAGTATCCCGTAATATGGATGAGTCAAACTGAGTGACTCAATTTCAGTGCCTATAGGAATAGTGAGTGTTAAACAGTAGTGAGCATCGGTATATAGTGAGTGTCTTAGTGAGTGAGACCAACTGCATCAGGCTATGGGGCTGTGCTCGGCCAGACAGTTCCCAGCTGGCTGTTTGGTGTAGTAGCTTCAGTCACCACCTCTGTAGCTGGTGGACCCGGGTTTGGGTCTGGCTGTGATAGATTTATTTATTTATGGATTAATATATTTAGCTGTGGTGGATTTATTCATTTATTTGGGGGTAATATATCGTTTTTTTTATTAACTTCCATTCCCCCACTCTCCCAACATTGTCCCCTCCTGCTCATTGCCCCATCTCCTGGGTTTTCCCTTGTCTCCCATTTTCATCCCCCCGTGTTGATTATATTTATTATGTGGGATGCGGGAGGCACAAGGAGAACAGCCCACCACATAAAAACTTAGTTTATATCACCGCCGCATGGAATGTAAGTGCCCATTGCTGTTTGCGGCGGTCGCCTTAGTGCTCATCGACATTTTGTGTTTCAGCAATTTACACCTCATTGTTCTTGACAGCACTCTTTTTGAGTCACTTTTCTTACAAAGAACCCTTTTTGTCAGATTTTAAACTACTATATTACTAAATGTAATATAATACTGTTTTGTGTTTACAAAGAAAATCCCTTTTCTGGAGCACATTTTTACTTTGTTTCAGGATGGGGGCGAGTATTAAAATTAAGTTATAAAAATGATCAGTACCAGGTGAGATTTATCTTGTTCTCTTACCACAGGCATGATTTCATGATTCTGGACAGTAGGTGAAATGTTTTGAGAAAGATGAATCTCCTGTTTCTGACTCTGGGCAAGAAAAGACCATATACCAGCAGCTTCCTGAAGAAAGCACCACCACCAGTTAGTAAATGGCCTGATAAATGATCAGGGACACTGGTTTACCGGGATTGAGAAAGGGCATATTCCATTTTGCACACTGTAAAAAACAGTATTGTCACCGGTGTCTGCTAAGCCAAAATCCGGTTTTACCAGTGTTTGGTTTTGTGTACTTTATTTAACAATTTTTAACTCTGCTAACATGCATCTTAGCAGTGTTGACCTCCACTATTACACATCCTTCTATCCTTGTACCAATTTAAAGTTATTTTAGGTACAAGATGTGATGGCAGCAGCAACACTAAAGCCTCCATCCTTAAGGTGTGATGGAAGAAGCACTACGGCCCCATCCCTTAGGTGCAATGGCAGCACCAACAGCATTATGGCCCCATCCCTCTGGTGTGATGGCAGTAGCAACAGCACTACGATGTCCTCCCTCAGGTGTGACAGAAGCAGCAGCACTGTGGCCCCATCCCTTAGGTGTGATGGCAGCAGTACTACGTTCACCATTCCTCGGGTGTGATGGCAAGTATCAGCACTATGGCCCCCATCTCTCAGGTGGGATGACAGCAGTACTACATTCCCCATCCACCAGTGGTGATGGCAGAAGCACTACAGCCCCCACCCCTTCGGTGTGATGGCAGTAGCAACAATGCAGTCCACATCCCTCAGGAGTGATGGCAGTAGTGACAGCACTATGATCCCCTTTCTTCAACACCCACACTCCACATGCACAAGTTACAAATGACTTAGTCTCTTTGCTTGTTAGAACTCAGCTGTGACTTAATCTGAACCATCACCGCTAAGGTGGACTACCTTTGGTTTTTCCTATCTATAATTTAACTGTCTGAATTGGATTTCTGCCTGTGACACTGCTGACCAGGTTTAGGGAACAGACTTGGGTGCTGGAGGGCCAGCTGGTGAGTGAAGGCTTGAGTGTCCAACGACCACTCACCTTCTCCTGGGAGGGAGGGTGGGTTCATGGCTCAGCATTTGCCGGCCTCTGGTTGAGGCCAGAGGCACAACAACATGTCAGCCCTCACTGCAGGAGGGAGCATGATGGATGCTGGCTTGTGCCTTGACATCATGTGGCCAGTCACGCTCCCAAGAAAATGGGAAAGCACCCGCTGACTAACCGAACGATGTCCCTCTATAAGCCGGAAGCCCCAGACATTTGTCTGTTCTGACCCTGCGATGCTCAGGATACACAGAAAGCTCTTTGGGGCAATTCTCCACCCCTGGCAGCCACCCACATGGGTAGGGGCCCACTCAATGAAGGGTTACTTTGGGTTACCTGGTAGCACAGCAGTAAGGGGCAGTGGTGGTCAGGATGCAGCAGTGGTGGTAGGGGGCCTTGGAAGGCCTGAAGGAGTGGATGGCCAGGGGGTAGGAGGAGCAAAAAAAACCTGCTTGGATTTGCTTCTTTGAGATACAGTGTCTTCACCCAAAAAATCCACAAGTGATTAGTGGAGGACCTTCAAATGGATTCATGCAACTCCCAGACATGTGGATGCCTTTTTTTTTTAACTTGGTGTCCCTGAAAAGGCTGTCTCCCAGTTTTCATGTCTTTGTTCAGATGTGAATTAAGCACTACTCTGCCCACCAGCATCATACAGCCCCTGGGGTCTTACCTTCTGTATGTCATTGACTGTGCTTTCAAAATCCACTGACCAAACACAAGTACACTTAAATAATTAACATTTGCTTTTTGTTGAAGCAGTCTATCAGAAAACTTTTTGTTGTCACAAAGACTGAAACAGCAGGTGGGAGAAAAGGTGCAAATGATCCAATTCACCTAAATGGGGTGCTAACTGTGAAGTCTTTTAATAAGTAGTAAGGCAGTTTCTTGTTTGTGAACATACTTTCATTCAGACTACTTTTCATTAAAACAACTGAGGATTTTGGATGGCCCTACTGATTATAAACTTGAATAGGCTAGTTGGTAACAGTAATCCTGCATTTAGCAATCTACAACCTAGATGCTCATATGCAAAGAATACAATAAAAACCTGACTAAAATCTAAAAACAATCTTATAAAACACACAAAATGTATCTGAACATTTATCTTTATCTATACAAAATCATTGCAGCCCAAGTAAAACTCAGGTAAATTACGTGGTACCCTGACTACTATTCTATGATGTAGTAAACATATATTGGTATTTTTTTTTTATATTCTTTGTAAAGCAGGTAAGGCCCACTAGGCAGAACTGTCTGTTTTCAGGAGTGACCTAGAAGCACTGGGGAGGTTACGTGACTTACTTGGAGTTGCATAGTATGCAAGTGGAGGTTGTAGGAATTAAACCCAGGTCTGCTGGATGTACCCAGTTCAATCACAGTTTGTTGCTTTAACCACTAGGCATGGGTGGTTAAACTGAATGGCTGATTACAATAAAGCAGTGTGGGTGATTTCCTTACTGACTCTATATGCAGCAAAACAGAAAGAATGCAAAGCGCAGCAACATTCATTTTAAGATGCTGAAATCTGGGTCAGCCCACTGGTGCTATGGTAGCAGTACTGCTTGCAATACCAGTGACCCAGGGTCATAAGCGAACTTGGGTTGCTGGAGGTCTGGCCAGGGGAGTAGGATAGAGCACCTGGGGGACTGCTCTCCTTCTCCATGGAGGGTGGGCTGCAGGTCCTGCTGCTTTACCACCATCTGTATGGCCACTGGTGATGCTGCAATGGTGCTGAAGAGTGATCAGGAGGGGAGGACACTAGCCAGGATCTTGAGCAGTGGCATGTCTCTATGTAACCTACCTCCTTGGATCTCCTCTACTGCCAGTGCCCTCAGGGACAGAAACCAGGAACAATCACCCCAGATTGGCCACTGGCAGAAATGACCCAGGTGCCCCAGACTTCATAACCAGGCTCCATGAGGGACCCACTGAGCTGCCCGATACACACTAAGGGAGTGTAGAGGGGTGACCTGTGGTCCCTTCCCACCTTGGGGGGGTAAAATCCAGGCAGGATAGGGACAGGCCCACAGGAGTTCCTGGGGGTGAAGCTATAGGATACGCAGCCTAGGGATCTCTGAAAAGTAGAGACTGATGCTGTGAGAAGGGGACATAGAAAAATAAAATAAAAAACATTTTAAAAGATGCTGAAATCTTAGAAATTCTGTGCAGTGACATGCAATTTCTGTGAGGCACCGATACAAGAATTCAAAATCTGCAAACCAAGCAGGATTCCGTGATTGTTACCGGTGTTACCAGTAAAAATGGAAAACCAGGGTCCCTGTAAATGATGAGGCAGTGAGGTACAGTAGTTTGAGTGCTACTCTCCCTTGCATCATCACATTCCTATGACTCTAAAATTTGTAGCAGGATTGCCAGGTTCAAGTCCCACCCCAGCAACTGGCACATGTTGTGACCCTGAGCATGTGACTTGACCTCTTTTCTGTTTCAGCTTCCAGCTGTAAAATTAGGTGAAAACAGGACCACAAATAAAATACAGATGCTGAATCTTAGGTGACTTATTCTGTGTCAATAAATTCTTTACAATTATGTGGCATTATGTAAGATAGATCCAGACAAGCCATGTACGTGCTGAAGGTGAATTCTGAGCCATTATCAAACTGACAGGGAAGACTCATTGGGCAGAAGGCCATGGTTCCATGTGTCCACCACCATCTTTGTGAAAAATATACTTCCTCAGGTTGCCCCTGAGCTGACCTAATCTATCTTCAGATTGTCCCCACTTGTTCTTGTACATCTCTTTTTCTTAAAGCTGCTCCCGTCTTGGACTTTGTTGATTCCCTTGAGGTACTTTAAAGTTTTTATCATGTCCCCTCTCTCCCGCCTTTCCTCAAGGGTATACATATTAAGCACTTTTAATCTCTCTTCATATGGCTTCTGTTACAGACCATGCACCATTTTAGTTGCCCTCCTCTGGACTGCCTCCATCCTGTCTATGCCCCTGTGGAGATGGGGTCTTCAGAACTGTACGCAGTACTCCAGGTGGGGTCTCACCAACTGTCTGTACAGAGGGATAACAACTTCTTGTTTTCTACTGGTGATGCCTCTCCCTATACATCCTAGTATCCCCCCAGCCCTCCTTACTGCCTTCTCACATTGCTTACCTACATTAAGGTTATCTGATATGACTACCCCCAGGTCCCTTTGTATTTGTGTTGTTGTTAGTAACCCCCCACCCACCCATCGTGTACTCGTTCCCTGGGGTTTTTGTTTCCCTGGTGCATTACTTTGCACTTTTTTGCATTGAATCTAAGCTGCCATATTTTTGACCATTACTCCAATCTTGCCAAGTCCCTTCTCATCCTTTGCACTCCTTCTTGTGTAGCAATCCTGTTGCAGATCTTTGTGTCATAGATACATAGACAGTGTTGGCAGATAAGGGCCTATGGCCCACCCAGTCTGCCCATTTGAGCTTGTAAGTTCAGTTTATGTTTTCCTAGAAGTCTGTTGCCCCTTACCCCTGACCTCCAGAATTCCTTTATGTCTATCCCATGCATTCTTAAAATCCTGTGATTGTTTCAGCCCCCACCACTTCCTCTGGCAGGGTGTTCCACTTGTCCACCACCGGTTCTGTGAAGAAATTCTTCCTCATGTTTCCTCTGAATCGTCCTCCCTCCAACTTCATCCCATGCCCTCTAGTCCTGGAACATCTTTTTAGCTTAAAAATAGTGTATTCCTGCACCCTGTTCCTCCCTGTAAGATACTTGTATGTCTCTATCATATCCCCTCTCTCCCTTCTCTCCTCCAGGGAGTACATATTCAGTTCCTTCAACCTGTCCTGCAAAGAGGCATACTTTTCCTTCCAGACCCTCTGCAATGTCACCTATAAAGACATTAAAGAGGACAGGTCCCAATACTGAACCTTGTGGTATCCCACTAGTAACCCCACTTTCTTCAGAGTGTACTCCGTTTACTATTACCATCTGGGTCCTGTTGTCCAGCCAGCTTGCCACCCAGACTACCACCCTGGGAACCACTCCCAGGCTGGCTAACTTGTTTATTAATGTTTTGAGTGGGACTGTGTCAAATGCCTTGCTAAAGTCTAGGTAGGCCATATCCACAGCCCCTCCCTGATCTATTACTTTGGTTACCCAGTCACAGAAATCTATTAGATTCATCTGACATGACCTTCATGCTGTGAATCCATGCTGCCTTGGGTCCTGTGCCCCACTGGCCTGTAGGTACTCAACAATTCTTTCTTTCAGAAGTGATTCCATAATCTTCCTACCACTGAGGTCCAGCTAACAGGTCTGTAGTTTCCTGCCTCTCCCTTGCTGCCACATTTGTGAAGAGGAATCACATCTGCCCTCCTCCAGTCCTCCGGTACCACACCATCCTCCCATGATTGGTTAAAAAGGGTAGTCAGTGGTGTCACTAGTTCTCCCCTTAGTTCTTTCAGAATTCTGCGGTGAATTGTGACAAGGTACCTTTGTAAATGAGCCTATGGCTCAAAGGTTTTCCAAACTGCTGTTTAAATAAAATAAAATAAATAAAATCCCATCAGTCCCCATTGCTTTGTCCACTTTGAGTTTTAGGAGTTCTTTCATGACCCTTTCTTCTGTATGTAGGACACCTATCCAATTAGATAAGTACATGGACTTTTTCATTTGTTGATTTACATGTAGTTGAAACTCCCCTTTGGTCCTTTGTGTCTTTTTAAATTTATTAATTTCTTTTTCAGGCATCCCTCTGGATCACATATGAGAAACATAATCCTCAACTTGGATCACCAGGTAAAAGACATTACAGTTTTGTAAGAGTTACCATAATATAATAGAATTGGAATGTGAATATGGGTTAGCATTGCTAGGATTCTAACCATGTATTAACCTCCTGAACTCAACAGGTTGTTCTGATTTACCAGGTGTGCCATGGAGGCATGTGCCTGGAGGGAGATTTAAAATAAAGTTTATTTTCATCTCGGATGGTCACCAGAACATTTAAAGGAGAACTTCCAGCAGACATGAAGCCCCTACAGCAGCACAGGTCGGGTCTTCACCTCACATATCCCCCTGTAGGTACAGTGTTAAATCAAGTGTTTTTGTTCCTTAATACTTGTAAAAGGTGCCCAAACCTCTGTAGCATCTTCCTCACCCCCTGAGATTGTGCTGCTAACACCCCGATATAATGATGCACCTTTGCCCTTCCTGAATGGTGCCCTTTCGTATGGAGGTTTAATAATCTCTGTATCTCCCATACTCAGTGGTATTTTTACAGAATTTTCCTAAATGCCCTGGTATTTAGGCATATTCTGTAAAAATAGCTGAGGGCATGGGAGGTATGGAGATTATTACATCTCCGTACATAAGAGCACCATTTAGGAAGGGGCAAAGGCATGTCATTGTTAGCAGCTCAATCTCAGGAGGTGAGGACTGCCATACTTTAAGATGCCGGCTGCCACAGAGGTTCGGGCACTTTTTATGAGTAATAAGGTAGAAAAACACTTGATTTAATATTGTACCTGCAAGGGGGGATCTGTGAGGTGAAGCCCCAATCTATGCAGCGGTCAGGGCTTCATCTCTGCCCAAAGATCTCCTTTAAAAAACATATTAGAAATAGTAACCACAACCTGATCATGATGGACAGGTGGCACACATTTCCTTGTACTCTGTGTGAAGTCATTATCTGCTTCAGCTCTACTAACATATGAACATACAAAGTTTGTAAAGAGCTGCAGATCCTTTGTGACCCCATTGCAGTTCTTGTTTTACAGATAGGACTGGCTCTTCCTCTGAGCCCCCTTATCCCAGACTTCCACAGGAACCAGGTAAGAATTCTTTTATCTGTGCTATAATGTTAACCTGTAACAGTACAACCCCAACTATTATGACACTGAAAAGCTTTCACTTGTTAGGTGGTTAGTGATGCAGAGTTTGAAATGTCTCCACTATTCTGTTAAGATTCCACTATCACAAAAGAAGGGAAATTTACTGCAAAAAAATCCCTATGTTGATACAGACATTAGGGAGGAAGAATGCAAAGTGCACAAAGTACACAAATAAAAACATTATGGTTTTGAGTCCTAGGAATCTTGATGAATTGGTGGTGTGGTGTTCCTTGGGGTTGCCAAGCCTAATTCCCACTCCCTCCCCTAAGCAGACATGTTCTCTTTCATCATGTAGGGCCCTGTGGGAAGAAAGCTATGACTCATTCTGTCAGCCACATGTTCTGAGCCATACTTCTTTTTCTTCAAAGAGCAATTGACTATGAGGCATTGACTTGGAACTGCACCTTTATGCTTCAGACAGGAGACTACGAGCTGGGGGATGGGGTGAGCATTAAGGTTGGCAACCCCAAGGAACACCACACAACCAATTTGCCCAGACTCCTGAGGCTCAAAACCATGTTTTTCATTTTCTTACTTTGTGTGTTTTGCATTGTTCAACCATAATGTCTGCAGTAATGTAGTTTTTTGCAATGAGTATATACTGTATTTGTATGTGGCGGGGACATGATGTAGTGTTGTTGGGGCACTCAGTCACCATATGCAAGCAAGGAGACAGTATAGTTTACTGGATATGGGCACTGATCTGCAAACCTGGAGACCTGGGTTTCAATCCCATCAGCCCCCACTTACATACTTTGTGACCCTGAACAAGTCACTTAATCTCTTTGTGCTCCAAGGTTGCACCTGGAAACAAGCTCTGGCTTAGTTGCTTAAAAGAAAGTGGTCAATTGGACCCAAAGCAGCATGGCTTCATGAAGGGGAGGTCCTGCCAGACAAACCTGGTTGAGTTATTCAACTAAGTTGCTAAAATGGTAGAACGGGGGGAGAGCAGTAGATGTGGTCTACCTGGACTTCAGCAAAGCCTTTGACTCTGCCTTGAAAAGAAGGCTGATAAATAAGTTAGAGCACATGTGGATTGGGCATAAGGTAGCAGTCTGGGTTGAAAACTGTCAAACAGGAGAATGCAGAGGGTGTTGTTTGATGGCATGGTGACTAGTGGCGTGCCACAGGGATCAGTACTGGGAGCGACCCTGTTCAATGTGTTTATCAGCGATATTGCTGACAGGCTGCAGGGGAAGATGTGGCTGTTTGAAAATAACACTAAGCTCTGCGACAGGGTAGATACACTTGAAAGGGTTCAAAAAATGGAGAATGACCTGAGGAAAGTAAAAGAATGGTCAAGACACTGGCAACTGAAATGTAATACAAAAAAAATGTAAGATCAGTCATCTTGGGAGATGGAACCTGGAGAACAAATACTTTCTAGGAGGTGAAAAGCTGATGGCTACAAAACAGGAGTGTAATTTTAGGCTTCATCATCTCAGATGACTTAAAGGTGGGCAGACAATGCGATAAGGCAGCACTGAAGGCTAGTGGCATCCAAGGATGCTTAGGGAGGGGCATCAGCAACAGGAGACAGGAGGTGATTTTGCCACTGTATAGGTCCCTAGTATGGCCTCACCTGGAATACTGCATCTAGTTCTGGAGGCTACACCTCAAGTGGGACATAGACTGGTTGGAGACAGTGCAAAGGAGGGTGACAAAGATGGTAAAGGGTTCACATCAGGAACCATATGAGATGAGATCAAAAGAACTCAGCTTGTACTCCCTGAGCAGTGTAGGAACAGGAAGGATATGACAGAGACCTTTAAATACCTTAAAGGTATTACAATCTTTAGGTACAAGATCTTTTTCAGGTCAGCAGCAGCAACATGACTAGGGGACATGACATGTACTTAAAGGGAGGTAGGTTCCAGAGCAATGTGAGGAAGTTCTTCTTTGCAGATGACACAAAGATCTGCAACAGGGTTGATACACAAGGAGGCATGAAAAGGATGAGAAGGGACTTGGCAAGGTTGGAGGAATGGTCAGAAGTATGGCAGGTAGGATTCAATGCAAAGAAGCACAAAATAATGCACCTGGGAAGCAAGAACCCAGGGGAAGATTACACAATGGGGGGTAGTAACAACAACAAAAAAGGAAAGGGACCTGGGGGTAATCATATCAGATGACCTTAAGGTAAGCAAGCAGTGTGAAAAGGCAGTAGGGAGGGCTGGGGGGATACTGGGATGCATAGGGAGAGGCATCACCAGCAGAAAACAGGAAGTTGTTATCCCTCTGTACAGACAGTTGGTGAGACCCCATCTGGAGTACTGCGTCCAGTGCTGGAGACCCCATCTCCGCAAGGACATAGACAGGATAGAGGCAGTCCAGAGGAGGGCTACTACAATGGTGCAGGGTCTGCAAGAGAAGCCGTACGAGAAGAGACTAAAGGAGCTTAATATGTATACCCTTGAGGAAAGAAGGGAGAGGGGGGGACATGATAGAAACTTTTAAGTACCTCAGTGGAATCAACAATGTCCAAGAGGGTAGCATATTTCAGAAAAAGAGACGTGCAAGAACAGGGGGACACAATTTAAAGATAGAGGGGGGCGGTTCCGGGGCAATGTGAGGAAGTATTTTTCACAGAGAGGGTAGTGGATGCATGTAACAGCCTTCCTGAGGAGGTTGTGGGTTCTAAACCTGTGGGAGAATTCAAGAATGCATGGGACAGACATAAGGCAGTTCTTGTGGGGGGGGTAGGAAGAAATAGGCTGTTGGTTAACTAGGATCTGCGGCCTATCCTGTGGGTAGGGAAATGGACAGACTAGGTGGGCCAAGCGGTCCTTATCTGCCATCAAAGTCTAGGTTTCTCTGTTTCTATGAAAAGGGTGGTGGATCCATGGAAAAGCCTACTGCTGGGGGGTCATGGTGGTAAAGTCAGTCAGGGAGTATAAAACTGGCCTCGGACAGACATAGTGGAATACTGAATCGGGAGGCTAAATAGGAGGGGAGTCTGAATAAATGGGCAGACCAGAGGGATCATATGGTCCCATCTGCTGTCACATTCTATGTTTCTACGTAGTGTGCCTTTCCTGATTAAACAGTTTCTCCATCCCTATATGCAAGTTATTCTGCACCACTAACATTACAGAAGCGAAATACCGATGTCACATGATATACTTTTATATGTTCAATTTCTTTGATTGCCAGGTTAAGGGAATGGGATTGTGGCTGGTATTCCAGGTCTTTCTCTGTGCTGTTTGAATTCCCCTGTGCACCAAATGGCAGCAACATTCTTTTCTTTCCTTCTCCTAGATTGTAGAAAGTAAGCAATTTAGTTTTACATTGTGCCCTTCATGCAAAATGTATATCAAAATGCTTTACAATAGGGGAGAAGAGAGGAACCTAAAGTTCTTTGGGATAAGGCACTAGCTAAATCAAATGTCTGAACATTTCAACAAGACTTTAAATACTTTATTACTTTTTACATCATGAAAGTCAGTCAAAATAGCGTTCCAGTGTCCTAAGCATTGTAAAAAATCATGCCATCCATTTGCCACAAACTCATAATCTGGTTCTTCACTTTGTTAAGGGGGGTGGTGCTATAACTGACTCCTTGCATGTGTATTTTTATTGCGAAGAACAAAGAAAGGGGTTATTTCTGAAAAGTGCAGACAAGCATGGGTACCCCTTTTTATAGCACGTGCAACCATCGAGATGATGCTGCTACAGTCCAGCTAATACAGTATCTAATCTCATTTCCTCCAGTCAAGTACAGAGGCAGTTTGTAGATGGGGCCTTTCAAAGTTTGATTACAATAACAGGCATAGAGAACAGTGCCATGGGATGCAGAGAGTGCTTGGCAAGTGCCATGGGGCACCAGGGAATGCTCTTCACAGTCTGGAGAGGGTTAGACAGGTGCAAATGGACACCAGAGAGTGTGTGGCACAGGGTAAGAGGTAGAGGTGCTACTGACATGAGTGAGTTCTTAATGGGACAAAATCACGGGTGCCATATAGAGTGTTTGGCACAGAGATGGAGGTTGGGGCTACTGGACACAAAGGGATTCTGGGCACAATGTAGGGAAAGGCAGATGGATGCCACTAGACACCAGAAAGTACTTGGCATGGGGCGGGAAGAGGGTGCCACTAGAGACCAGGGAGTGCTTGATATCTGATTGGGGGACAGGGTGCCACTGTACATCAGGGAAAGCCTGTTAAAGGATGAGGAGGAGGAGGCATCAGTCTTGCTCAGGGAAGTTCTGCTCAAACTAGGGGGTTGTGTGTGGTGATGGCCATGCCAGAACAGGTACACTGAGTCCCTTTTTCCACAAAAAAAGCTGATACCAGGTTGCTAGTGGTTTGAGAATAATGCTTGAAACACAAACTGATGCAGTGATATGCAATCAAAACTGGGCAACCTTCAACATATCACTGCTTTTGTATGTTAAGCCTTGTTCTCAATCCACTTGTGACCAGGCCTATTGACCCCACATGATATCCCCCGACAGATGCTTCTATTGCAGCTTCATCTGCTTATTCCATCTTGCTGTTTTCAACATAGAAGTGGAAGGGCCCACATTATTTTTTTGCAGTTAAACTTTTTTATTAATTTTTCATAAGATATACAGACAAACCTCTTACAGTACAGTACAATGTGAGGATTTTTTTTTAAAGAAATTGAGGCAGCATATAATAAGAACATTGCTACAATAATACAAGGAGCTCTTGGTTTAAAATATAGTAAACAATACAGGTCATGTAATTAGCATATACTTGACATTTGTAGTGAACTTAAAGCGGATAGTATGATTAGATACGGTTTATAGTAAAATGTTACATAATTATATATGATGCTGCAAAGGAAAAAAGTACATTCAGTAAAAGGATTGTGGAGTAATAAAGAATGATTGAGAACAGAGTATAGGAAAGAAAAGATATAAGAAAGTTAAGAAGAGAGAGAGGGAAACTATAAAAAAAGGGGAAAAAAGCGAGACTACAATGATGTATCAGTAAAAGGGGAAAATCCATATATATTAAGTCCATACATTGGTGTAGGAAGATTTAGTTGATTCCAAAAAATTAAAAAAGCCCTGCCAACAATTGTTATATAACATGAGTCGGTCAGACATGATATATGTCATACGGTCCAGAGAGGCATATTGCAATAGTTGGTTAATGATACCGGGAAGGGTAGGGATTATGTTGGATCTCCAATGCATGAGGATTGTGTGTTTAACTTGAAGGAAGAGTATATTTAACCATCTGCTCTGCGAATATGAAATTTTATAAGAACGGTGATTAAAAATACCAAGAATGCAATGTTTAGGGCCTAGTGTAAAAGGTTGACCTACCACTTTCAGTGCAAATCTGTGAGTACAGTGCCAAATCTTTTGTATGAGGGAACAGTGCCATAAGATATGCAATAAATCCCCATTGGGGGAACTGCAGCACAAGCAATTGTTATTGTTCAATAAACCCATTTTTTGTAATACAACAGGAGTTCTGTACCACAAATGAAGGATCTTGATTTGAATGAGGGAACTGCGTTTATCATTAAAAGATTTGTGACAGGAGAGCCAACATCTGGACCATTGTGCATTGGTGATATTATATTGTAGCAAAGTACTCCATCTGTTTTTTAGCATTGACAGAGTAGTCAGGAGGGATATCACAAATATCTTTGTAAACAGTGCTATTTAAATTGGATGTTGTTTTTATCCATTTAGAGATGTGCTTATCATACAGAGAATTGATAGAGAAGGGTGTGAGGTAAGAGTTGCATGTGGTATGAAGCTGTAGATATTTCCAAAAATCCTGATGGGGAAGATTCCATATGCCTCATAGGTCGGTGTAAGATTTTAACTTTAATGACTTGGGTTCAAGTATATCCTGCAAAAAGAGAATACCCTTATTTTTCCAGGTACGACAAAAAATGGGGTGATTATCAAGAGATATATGGTGGTTACCCCAGATGGGGTGTGTTAAGGGTTTGGGGGTTAGATTTAATATGTTTGTGAATGATTTTCCAATAGAATATAGAAGCTGCTATGGTAGGCTGAGACTTTAAAGAAGAGGTAAGGGTGTTATAAAGGAAAGAAGTCGCCACATTACCAGGACATAAGGATGTTTCCATATTGACCCATAAAGGAGACTGGATGTTGGGTTTGTTAAACCATTTAATTGTTTGAGATGTACGGAAAGCCCATAAGTAGGCTTGGAACCAAGGAAGGCCAAAGCCACCTTTTGACCATTGGGATCTAAGTTTATTACAACTAAATCTAGGTATTTTGCCTTCCCAAATGAAGCTGCCCGATAATTTTGTCTATTTTGTTAAGAAAACTAGAGGGAAGTATCAAAGGGATATTGGAAAATAGGTATAATATTTTAGGAGTTATTGACATTTTAATGGCGGAAATTTTACCATTAAAAGAAAGTTTAAGTAGCTTCCATCTGTCAAGTGTTGTTTGGATACTGGTTAACAGAGGGGGAAAGATTAGCATCCCATAATTTATTCAATGTCGGGGTGATCCGAATGCCAAGATAAGATATACCTTGGGGGGCCCAACGAAAGCCTAATGAGTTGTTCATGAGGGGACTACAAAGGGTATTCAGTGGTAGCGTTTCGGATTTGTTAAGGTTTAGAGCTAGTCCGGAGTGGGAGGTGAAGTCATTTAGTAGTTTAACTAAAGGTTGCTCAGAACTTTCGAGGTTTTCAAGTAAAATAAGGAGATCATCTGCATATGAGAGTGAAGTATAGTGAGAGTTACCAATAGTAATGCCTTTAATTGTACCAGATTGACATAGGACGCAGAAAGAGGTTCCATGGCAAGTATAAACAATGAAGGCATAAGGGCATCCTGCTGGTGCCTCTTGCTAAGTAAAAGGAGGGGACAAAATAGAGTTCGTGAGAACTCGAGCTGAAGGAGGTATACAATAATTGAATCCAAGCACAAAATTATTTGTAAAGCCAAAATGAGATAGCAGCTGATATAGATATTCCCAATTGAGAGAGTCAAATGCTTTCTCAAAGTCAATGGCTATTGTAGCTGCAGGGGTTTTAAGAGTTTTTGCTTTGTGAATTAAATTGAGTAATGAGTGAAGATGATCGGAACTGTTTCTATTTTTGATAAATCCTGATTGAGAAGTATGGGTGAGTTTAGTCATTAAATATTCTAAGTGGAGAGTTAATAATTTGGCAAAGATTTTTCCATCAGTATTAAAGTAGAGATCGGGTCTATAGTTTGAAGGAAGTAAAGGGTCTTTGTCTTTTTTGGTAAGACTGTTATGATGGCTTCGGTCATTGTGCATGGGAGTTTCTTTATTAAGGTTGCTTCTTGGAATACATTGACTAATACAGGACAAACAGTGTCAGATAGGGTTTTATAAAAATCAATAGGGAACCCATCACTGCCAGGTGCTTTACCGTTTTTTAATGATGATAAAGCAGTTTGGATTTCCTGTAAAGTGATTGGTTTATCAAGCACAGCTTTGTCCTGAGGAGATAGGTGGGTAGATTCAATTTTTCCAGAAAATGTTGTATTAGGTTGGGATTTGTAGTATTAGGTTGCAGTATAGTTGATGGTAAAGATTGCATAATACGATTGATTGAAAGGTTGTCTGTGTGTGTCTGACCTGATGGATCTTTTAGACCTGCTATTTGTCTCTGCATCTGTTGAGTTTTTAGCTGGTAAGAGAGCAACTTTCCGCATTTATCCCCTTGTTCCCAATAACCGTGTTTAATCCTAAAAAGGGCAAGTTCAGCTTTCCTGGATATCAACTCGTTAATTTTAATTCTTAATTGTAGAATTTCCAGATGAAGCTGTGAATTATGATTGGGTTTATTTAATTTATAGTATTGGGTTTCTTTTTCTTTAAGGGATTTTTCTAAATTAGCTAATTGTTGTTCTCTTAATTTCTTTCTATGCGCTGCAAAACTAATAATTTTACCTCTAATAGTGGCTTTTAATGCTTCCCAGATAGTACCTTGAAACATATCTGGAGTATTGTTAATAGAAATAAAATCTTGAATCTGGGTTTTAATCCAAGGAGTGAATTCAGGGTCTCTGAGTAAAAGTGGGTCTAAATGCCAAGATGGGGATTTAGAAGAAGGTGGACCCCAGAGTAAATGCAAACTAATAGGGGAATGATCAGATATAACAATAGGGAGAATCGATGTAACAATAATTTTTTCAGTAATGAGGGGAGAAGAGAACCAATAATCAATCCTACTATATGATTTATGTAAAGAGGAATAAAAGGTGTAATCTCGTTGTCTGGGATGATGTAGTCTCCAAATGTCAGAGAGACCTAAATCCTTCATAAGCATTGATAGAGCATTAGTACTATGGGGATGGGCATCATGTGATGAGTTACTTCTGTCTAAATATGCTTGTAGTGCTAAGTTAAAGTCACCACCAATAAGAATAGGTGAATTATTTTTATTATTAATCATAATTTGTTGGGATAGATTATGGAAGAAAATGGGTGAATCAAAGTTGGGTGCATATACATTCACAAACATAAGCAGACCTGCTGTGGTGTTTAATAGGGTCATAATCCACCTACCATCCGGGTCTCTAATGATTTTTATGGGGGGCCAATTAAGAGATTTATGTATTAAGATAGCAACCCCATGTTTTTTGGATGGAGAAGATGACGATATACTTGACCAATTCCAGTCCCTTTTAAGTCTGTCGACATCCTCTGATAAAAGTTTAGTTTCTTGTAAGAAAGCAATATGTGTTTTATGCTTTTAAGATAGGTAAGTACTTGCTTACATTTACAAGGTGAGTTGAGTCCCTTGACATTCCATGAATGTAAGATTAGATCACTCATGGTACTAGGATATAAGGTAATTAGTTACAAATAGGAATGAGGGACTCAATACCATAATTTGGAGGATGTCACAGATTCAAAAGGTAAATATATATAATAAACAAATGTATGCAGGGCCCTTAACTTGTATGGATTCGAGATGATTGAGTATTTGTATTCATTTTGCCTGCGAGAGAGTATAGAGATAAGAATATCAAGTAATTAAACATTAGAACCAACAAACGTTAGTATAAACTCAGTAACAAGAATATTAATTTGAAACTTTTATGAAATGCAGAGCAATAAGAGTCAGTAAATATACCAGGACTCTCACTCTACACTACTAGGCGTGTAGAGTAATTAGTGAATCTCAAGATACGGTTTACCCTATAATCTTAAGATACTAAACTTTATATAACAGTATATTAATGAAGTGTAATTGAGATTTGTGCTGAGGTAATTAAAGCATTACCCTGGAAAAAAAACAAAACATCATTCTACCAAATAAAAAAGGATAATTATGTAATAGTGTTAAATTCCAAACATAATGAATTAGCTTGGACCTAGCAATAAGTCCAATATTAAATAAAGTATACCAACATGATGGCAGATAATGCTGAAACAGTGTGAGCCAGATAAAAGGATGCCCGATGTGTATTAATCCACATAAGCTAGGTTAGGGAATGCAGTGTATATACTATAGGTTCATAGTGCATCAGTGTATTGTGGAATCATTTTTATAAGTTCCAATGATTTGGAAGAAAATGGGATGAAGAATAATGTGAAAAGGCAGAAAAACTCAATGTATAGAAATACAATTGGAAGCATACTTTGGTGCAAAATCTGTGAGATATAATGGAATGCACCTGATGCACTACCTACCAGAAGTGATGCAAAATAAATATTAAATAAGTAAATGATTTTAGAGTATTTGTCTAATCATCCTCCACATTCCAAATGATAGGATTTATGTGAAAAATGCTATAATAGTAGGGGTTAAGGGCACACTGATATGAAATACAGAACTCTATATATGTATGTATGCGTCTGACCACATGGTGGCACCAATGCTTATGAAAAATTAGAGTGTAAATAGCAATTATATATACTAATGTCTGGCACCACACAAGGATTAATTAGAAGAGATCTTACAAACATTGTAATATTTATTCTTTCTCTCATTTATATTTTTTTTCCATTGAATACATTGAGAGTAACTCCCAGATGGATTAAATACCTCCAGTGTCAATTGGCTCACCTCCCACAGACAGATACAGGCTTCTCAGCAGCTGATAGTGATTTACTGCATTTAAGTGCTCCAAACCTGTTGAAGGATAGAGACTGCACTTTATGTAAATGTACTGAAGGAATCGAGTGAGGTGGTGTGAAGAGGAGGATTCTGGTGAGAAACTGCTATATCACATCTAATTATGGGCCATAGTATTTATTACAATTTTTTTTTTTTTAGTGGAAAAGCCTCAGGTAACCTTGCTCTTCGATTTTCTTCTCCTTTTCTTTTTGGGTGGTTCAGATGATTTAAAGGAGAGCTGGACAAGATCAGCCCAGGAAGAATCGGAGAGTCATTACCCACTGAGAGCTTCTTCTGGTCTTGAGTAAAGGGGTTGGATACAGTCTGTCTCAGATCCTCCGTAGATGAGTGCAGATCTTCTTGGAGCAGATCTTCTTGGAGTGGGAGAATTTGTTAGACAAGGTAAGAGGAGTAGAAAATTGATGTGACGTTCCACATGGGAAGCTGGAGAGGTGGAAATACTATTTAAACAGCAGGTATTATTATTTAGAGAAGAACCAGATGCTTTTTTTTCTTGTATGCGTGCAGAGCTTCTGGCAGGAGCTAAAGTGGCAGATATGATGGCTGCAGATTTCTCAGGGACCTGAAGGACAGTTTCAGCAGGAAGGGCAAGACATTGTAATTGTGAAGTGCTTGTGCTGGAGCAGGAACGAGCTGCATTAGCATCGCAAGGCAATGTAGTCCAATTCAGAAATTCAGAGAGAGATTCTGGGGTACTGAAATCTCTGGTAGAATCATTCAAAAAAAGGCGCATTGTTGCAGGGTAACGCAGTGCAAACTTAATTCCGCGCTGATGAAGGATTGTTTTAATGGGGTTGTAAGCTTTTGTTTGTTAGATAATTCTTTAGAATAGTCTCTGAAAATTAGGATTCTGTTTTCTTGCCAAGTAAGTGCACCTAATTGCCTCGCTTTTTGAAGAATCAGTTCAGTATGTGCGTGGTTTAGAAATCTGGCAATGATGGGCCTGGGTTTCTGGTCGGGTCCAGGCCTTGAATTTAAGGTGTGGTGAGATCTCTCGATGATTAGGTCTTGGCCAGCTGGTAATTTAAGCAAAGAAGGAAGTACATGAGTTAGAAGAGCACTGGTGTCTCCTAGTTCAACACCTTCAGGAAATCCGAGAAATCTGAGGTTGTTAAGTCTGTTTCTATTTTCAATATCATCTATTTTGTCCTGAAGGTTCCTAATAACTCTGTCCTGCTCCCTGATGGTAGCCTGTAATGTGTTAATGGAATCTTCATTTTGAGATGCTTTATCATCAGTAGCGCTGGTTTTTTGATCAAGTGCCTGCATATTATTGATATTTTGTTGAGATGCAATTTTTAATACATTGATTTCATTTATTAGTTGCTGAAACATTGCCTCCACTCTATTAAGAGAACTGTTATGTGGAGATTGGTCTACCATTATTGTAGGCCTTAATAGAGAAATTGAAAAGCTGTAGATAACTCGTTCAGTAATTATGAGGCAATAAAAATACTGCACCAGAGCTGTTCTGCGATGTACATATAGTAAGATCTCAGATGTTGGTGAAGGTAGGAAGTCTGGAATCTGTAGGATGGATGATGATATTTGGTGAATCCAGGGAGATGAAGAATCAAGCAGCCATCTTCAGCACAGTGCCCTCTGGCTGGGGGCCCACATTATTAAGAGCAAACAATATGATTGCTAGCTCCATACAGGCAACTAAGAGCTAGTTTAGCCATCTATAGATTTTTTTTACTTACTTAGAGATTTATTTAGTCCATAAAGTCTAGCTCGTAACTTGGTACGAGCCGAGTGACTCCTAAAAACAGCATAATGATGATGCTAGGTAAATAGCCTCATACATGTGTTCCTGACAGAAAAGATAATCCAAGTATATTTAGAAGCCCCCCCGATACTACTACAATATCTGTAGAGTGCCTATAACCACATTCCCTACTGAGTGTCATCATTATGCTGTTTTAGGGGGTGTGGCTGCAGTGCACTGAAGCCACTCAGCTCATACAAGAAAGTTATGAGCTGGGCTTTGCAGACCATAAATAACTCTTTATGTAAGTAAAAAAAAATGATATATGGCTAAAATAGCTCCTATGGACAGGCAACTCCACTGTATGGATTGCCTGTATGGAGCATGTCAGTAACTCTTTAATCTTGATTTTAGATAAACGTACTTTTTTTTAGCACTGTTCACTTATTTCTAGATTAATTGAACACAGTTTAGTTAGGAATATTCTTATTTGCAGCCTTAATTGCCTACATGGACAATCTTTGTTTCTTAATAATAAATTCTTATTTTAGGATATTTGCTAGATTTTTCGTACTTAAATTAGGCTGAGAAATTTCTGGATTTTCTCTAACACCTCTTAATGTAAGATTTCTTCAAACAAAATCCTTGACAATCTGAGGGTTACATACAACACTATCCTTAGATTCATGACAGGCTCAGCCTTTTGCATTCATCACTGCAAACTCATTAAACTATCTGGCTGCTTCTCATTACAAAATAGAATACTTAATAAGGTTGAGCTATTTCTCTATAAGGGTACCCTAGGTCTGCTACCCACTTCTATTTAGTCACTATTTTCAAGGGCACTAAATGGGTGTGAAACCAGATCACAAAACAGATTAATCTTTTCCATTCCTCTTTTTTGGAAAACCTCTGGACAGAGGTCAAAACTCTACAAAGCTCCTCAGTTGTTTAACATTCTCCCACTGAATATAGTCAATGACTCTTCTGTTTCTTTGTTCAAAAATAAATTACGACAATGACTCCATGATTCTGATAAATGCACGTGTTTCTATCTCTGGATTTGTTAAACTGTTCTTATATGTTATGTTTGTTGATTTTATATATTTTATTGTCTTATATTTATTATATAATTATTTTGTAATGTTTTCTGTTTTTTGTGCACTTGTCACATATGAAAATGGCAGACATGCTCATTGTGCTGTATAAAAAATTAAATTAAATTAAATTACATATTTGGGACTTATTTCAGCATGTCTAAAGACTCTTGTTTTTAGTTCTCCAGTCATATATTAATATTTATAATCTTGTTTTAAGCAAACTAAGCTTTTAAGATTTTTCAAATTATTTCTGTATGTCTAAGAACTCTCGTTTTTAGTTCCCAAAACCTATTTTAAGATTTATAATCTGGTTGTGAGTGAACTATAATTTTGCTTATTTTAAGGATAACATATGCAAATGTAAGTTTTTTTTTATAATTTTAGGACAGCCAAGCCATTTTTTACAGTGTGGACCTCAACCCATGAATAAACAAAAGGTGCCAATGCTGTTCTTCTCTCACCCTTAACCAGAGCCTGGCAGTCTTAATCTCTGTTGTAAAAGGCTGGAACACTCACGAGGAGACCCATATGATACAATGACACTCCCTCCCTCCCTCCCTCTAGTGAATGTTATAGGCCTCCCTCCACAGGGCTACAATTACTGAGCCACCTAACCAGCTCCTTGAGTACTATGCATTCTGAAGACATCAATCTGGGCTACCTCAATTTGGACTGGCTCTCTGACTGCTCCAAACCTCTCAAACATCTGTGTAACATCTTTGGGCTTGTCCAAATCATCACAGAAGTAACCCGACCGAATAAAAAAATTCCCAATAAAAGTTCCTTGCTAGACCTTATACTAGTAAACAAACCTCATTTATTTTCCCACTCAGGTGTCTTTTTCACTGACTTTATTGACCATTGCTTCATCGCTTGTATTAGGTCTGCACCCAAACCAATCTCTACATCTAGGTACATCTTTAAAAGATGCTTATGTAACTTTGATCCTCTGGCCTTCCTCTTCAACTTGCAACACTCCTTGCTCTGGCAGGACTTCTACCTGGCCAAGTCAGTTAAGGAGGCATATGAGACTTTCCAAAATATTGTCCTTGGGACACTACACAAACATGCCCCCCTGGTCAAAATCCACATTAAGAAGAAATCATTTCCCTGGTTTATGGCCTAACTGAAGTCTGCACTGCATAGCAGGGACAAACTCTGGAAAAAGGCATGGAAAACAAAGCTTTCTTCTGATTGGTCTGCCTTCAGGACAGCCAGGAGCCTCTGCACGAAGCTTATCAGAACCAAAAAGGCTAATTATTACCACACAACATTGGACTCCTCCACCATGTGCTCTACCAATTTTTGGAAAACCCTTAAAGACATTGAAGCGCATGCTTCTTCTAGTTCCGTCCCCACAAAAATTTTGTATGATGACACCTCCATCATTGACAAAGCTGGGATTCTAGACCTCCTAAACAACCACTTTGCCACTGCAGTGATGGCCGTCGACTCATCACCTGCCATTTACCTCTGAACCCAGTTCTCAGCCCAGGCCCCAACAAGCCCTGCCTCTGTTTCCCATGCACCAGTCACAGTTTTCTCCTTTCAGCCTGTTACACTCAAAGAAATGGAGGACCTGCTTCTACAGTTGGATACCAGAAAAAGCATGAGAGCAGATTTCATTGGATCATATTTTTTAAAGCTTAGTTACCGTATCTTGGCAGTACCAATCACACGTCTTTTTAACTTGTCCCTTGGATTGGGAGGGTGAACTCCCATCAATCTGGAAGACTGCTTAAGTCTTATCTCTTTTCAAATCAGGAGACCCATGCAACCTCAATAATTACAGGCCCATTTCTATACTCCCCATCCTTTCTAAATTGCTAGAGAAAATAGTTAATATTCAACTCAGGAGTTACCTAGACTCTTCCAACCTGCTTAATCCTGCTTAATCAGGCTTCAGGCCTCGCCATAGTACAATTTCAGCACTTGCAAAGGTAATGAACTACTGGCAAAGAGCTCTTGGTGCAAAGAACTATGTGTCTTTCTTGATTTAAGTAAGGCATTCGACACAGGGGACCATGACCTGCTTCTAGGCACCCTTCATAACATTGGATTGGACACCTTATCCTTGAAATGGTTCTCTTGTGATGGGGTCACATGATGGCTGCCTGACTGTGAGTCGCAACTTCCCCTCACTCCCCACTAAACCCACAGTTTTTGCCCTCTATTGAAGATTTCTATTCATGATTTCAATAAATTTCAGTGTGGGAAACTCTCCAGTGATGACTGCAGGCAGATTGGGATGGAAGTGGACATGCGGAAAGCTCCACCACGCCATACACCACCTCCCTCCCTCACCCAAGAAAGACGGGGCTGCAAAATGGCCTAAAACGCAGATGACCACAGTTACTCAGCCTGCCACGGCTGCCACAGCCTTATCTGAGGAATGTTTCATGGAGATCATGCAGCCCCTCCAGGATTCCATTGCTGCAATTTCAAGAGACATGCAGTGAATCCATATCAACCTTGATTCACTCACTTCTCGGGTGGGAGACATAGATGTGAAAGTGACATCTGTGGAGAAGTGGAGGGAGAAAGCAGATCTAGACTCCTCCACATTAAGACAGGATATCCAGAGAATGGAAGACAAGTTAGAGGATTTAGAGGGGCGCAGTTGGTGCAACAATCTCATTCCTTTTGGCCTGCCTGAGAAAGAAAAGGGCAATAACCCCATTCTATTCTTTCAAAAGCTCTGTGAGAAAATAGCAGGGCCCTCATCTAATAATACCATTTACATGGTCGATAGAGCACATCGATCTCTGTGCCCCCACCCCCCTGCAACCCGTGGGAACCTCCTCGGCCCTTAGTGTTCAAGCTGCTTAACTTTCTTGACAAGCAGCCCATTTTGACCAAAGTTAAAGAAGTGCAGGAGACTCAGTGAGAAGGGATGAAGCTCAGATTGTCTCAGGATTTACCCCAATCAGTGAGACTCAAGCGGCAAGAATTCCACCCCCTGGTATCTCGCTTGATAGCTGCTGGGAAGGCCTTTCGGATGAAGTATCCTGCAATCCTACAAGTCAAGCATAATGACAACTGGATCACTCTGGAATCATCCAAACAGGCCACGGAGGAACTCCGCACTATATTTCCAGACCTTTTCAAGCGAAAAAGGGCCTTTCTGACTTGGTAAAGTGAACTGGCTAGTAGGGACTGTGTGTTTTCGGTTGTTTGGACTATGACCCTTCCAGGGCTTTTCCAATCTGGCCAACAATAGACGTCATTACAGCATGGGACCTAAAAAGCGTTTTCCTGCTGTTATGGAATGGGAGACTCCAAGTTGTCAATATGGTGAATGGCAACTGGAATTTACAGAGGACTGTGTTTGGTGCAATGCAATCATCAATGGACATTCACTCGATCTCCTTTCTCCTTTTCCTATGCTGTTGGCTTTGTTACTTGCTTAAAACCTCACCTCTGCATTTGTGGAAGTGCTTCCTTTGAAGAGTAAGACTCTCTCTACAAGATCAAATGGTCAACGTGGTCAGTTTAAAGGCCATGGACTATGAAGGTTTGCTTATTTGTGGGGTAACTCTGGGTAAACAAGGAAGTGATATTGAAACTCCAGGTTTGGACTTTTATTTTGTTGTGTCATTCTGCAGTTATTAACAGGCAGGGTAGCTTATTAAATAAACAAATAAAGTACTACTGCACAGACAACTACTGTTTCTCGGGCCACCCTGAGTACTTTGTTACCCCTCATATGGTCAGGGGTAGGACTATGTAATTGTTCTCTGGAGACAGTAATGATGAAACCCTCGATTGTTTCTGAGGAATACTTTTCCAATTGTATACTCTTTGTGGATTGGGGATGGAAGGGGATTTGATTTTGTTCAGGCAGTGAAAAATTTAATCACGTACCGCATTGTACAGTTGGAGTTCGGTTATTAGAACTGGGGTAGTTTAAAGTATTATATAGTTTGCGGGAGGGAGAAGGGAGGGTTTTTCTTCATTTATTCTCAAGGGACATGGGTGTCCCCTTTATTTCCTTTTAAAGGCTGTGTCAACCTTAAATTGAGGGGGGAGTGGATAGACCTGCACACTCAGGCTTTATGGGGTATTATTTACAGTATGATAACTGAATTTAGCGGGTTGTTAGGTTATCCACTAACTGATTGATGTTAGTGGGTGGACCCTACAAATTTGTGAGCTGGAATATAAAAGGAGCACAATGTAAATGAAAGAGATGTATGATGCATACCTAGGGGCAGGGATTGCCTGTTTACAGGAGACCCATTTACCTAAGGAAGATATCCCACTCTTTAAACAAGGCTGGGTGGGACAAGTCTTTGACTCTGGCAAGTCCACTAGGCAAGCAGGCACTATTATCTTGATTGCTAAAAATGTACCATTCATTAAATCACAGGAATGGTATGATCCAGAAGGCTGCTATAGTATAATACAGGGCACCTTGGAATCTATCCCAATTTTGATTGGTTCTATATATGGCCCAAACGTAGACTCACCCCTTTTCTTCACACAACTGCTAACCCAGGTGGTGTTAGGCTCACCTATTTTGACTTTTTTTGGTGGGGATTGGAACCTTGTCCCTAGGACAGATTCAGATAGCTCAAATAGTAAAAAGGTTGGACTCTCCCCTGCACAGCGAGCCCTTAGGGACCTCCTACCCGGAGCTGGTGTTGTGGATGTATGGTGGACCTTAAACCCAGAGTAAAGACAATTTACATACTATTCCCCCCCGCGTGCCACTTTTTCCTGGATAGATTATTGGCTGGTTAGTTCTTTTTGCCTCTCAGACATTCTCGATGCCCCTATTTATCCCAGAGTGCTCTCAGATCATTCCCCAGATGGTATCTCCTTTACTCTGGGGCCTGGGATTTGGAGAAATACTCTCTTGCACCTTAATATGCAATTATTGAAGTACCCAGAGACCCTAACTTCCATCCAAGAATTTCTAGTAGGTTTTCTAGAGTCTAATCTGGGCTCTGTGGAGAGGATTGATATAGTCTGGACCACTCTTAAATGTGCCCTAAGGGGCAATTTCATACACATTGCCGACCACCCGAACCCAGAAAAATAGGCTAGTGCTAGATTTCCTGTTAGATGAGATACAGAAATTGGAACACACATTACATAAGACATCGTCACCAGATGATTGGGCCAGGCTTCATCTCCTTCAAGCATTCTATTATGATGTAATGGCACAGAAAGCTGAGTTGGCCATTCGCCAATCTGGTGAGAGGGCAGGGGAAACTTCTTGCCCTTAGATTAAAGCAAGCTGAAATGTCTAAATTTATTCCAGGGTTGAGATCCTCCCTAGATGGTCACATTATTTCTCATGCTCAAGATGTTGCAGCAGCCTTTGGTGACTTCTATAAGGGTCTTTATTCCTATGATGATCCAACAGTTGTGACTGACCAAGACATCACTGATTATCTTCGTTCTGCTCACCTTTCCATCCTATCACCACACATGGCAGCACAGCTTGGCACTTCAGTTACTTTAATTCAAGTGGAGAAGGCTATTACACAGCTACCTCAGAATAAAACACCCGGCCGGATGGTTTACCCAATAATTTATACAAGGCCTGTCTCCCACAAATTTCCTCTCTTCTGATGAATGTGTTCAATCTGTGGTTTCATCAGGGGATAAAAGACCCTAGTTTCCTGGAGGCAATTTTCACTCTTATCCCCAAACCAGATAAGGAGCCACTATGCCCCGGAAACTGTCATCCAATTTCCTTATTAAACTCAGATGTTAAGATTTTGGCAAAAATCCTAGCTAGCCACTTAGCACCAATCCTAGGAGAGATTATTGGCAGTGATTAAGTGGGATTTATGGCAGGATGCTTATCTGGAGATCATGTGAGGAAGTTTATGCATTTGATCGTAGCATCAAGAGAGTCATGGGCCCCTTCAGTCCTCATCTCCCTTGATGCTAAGAAAGCTTTCTATCAGGTCTCTTGGTGTTTCTTGTTTGCTGCCCTCAAACATCTTGGCATGCCTGACACCTTCCTCACATGTGTCAAAATCCAATACACTACCCCTACTGCCCAGGTGTGGTGTAATGGGCATCTATCCCAATCATTCATCCACGAAAGAGGCACCCATCAAGGATGTCCCCTATCCCCTCTCCTTTTTAACTGTTACCTTGAACCACTAATCCATAAACTTATTTCCTCCGACTCTCTGAGGGGTATACAAATTCATGGGGAACAGTATGTGTTATCAGCCTATGCAGATGACCTACTGCTACATCTTGAGGAGCCAGAGATCTCCCTTCCCACTGGAAGAAACTGACAAATTCGCCATAGTCTCCATATATAAGCTAAATCTTTCCAAAATCAAAGTGTTTCCTTTGAATCACTGGGCTAACAAAACCAATTGTAATGCATTGGGTTTATCCTGGGAATATCTTACCTACCCTTACCTATCTGGGGATCAAGGTTACCTGGAGCATTTCCTCCATGTTTAAAGAAAACTTCACCGCCCTAGTACTAACTCTGCAAGTGGACCTGAATAGATGGAGTGCCTTACCAATGTCACTGTGGGGTCGCATCAACATTCTTAAAATGAATGTTTTGCCAAGGCTCTTATACCCGCTTGGTATGCTTGGTCTTTACATTCCCAAACTGTAGTTTGTGAAGTTGCAGAGAATGTTCAATAATTTTCTCTGGAAAAATAAACCAGCCAGAAGGGTATACCTTAAGTTAACGGCCCCCAAATTGCAGGGAGGGCTTGCCCTCCCATCTCTTTTTACTTATTATGGGGCTCAACACCTCAGTAGAATAGTCCTCTGGTACAAGGCAAACTCTTTAAGAATGGGAAGTGCTTATATCCCTGCATGGTTGAATACTGAACATGAATTAGCCATACTGCAGCTAGTTCTTTGGTTGCCTTGGTATATATAAAACCCTCCAGACTTTCTCACCCACTCAAAACTACCCCAATGGCCTGGTCACTCAAAGCCCTGCAGCAAATTCTTCAGTATCTTTCAGTGAGTTGGCACTTATTGTCTGCTCAACCCCTCTTCCATAATTTACATTTCCAAATTCACCATCGTCCCATCCCATCCTAATTCCTTCCACAGCTTAAGCACAGTACTCTAGCAGATCTTCTGCAAGATAACACGGTGGCTCCTTTTCAGACTTTACAGACTCGTTTCCAGCTTGGCACCAAAGATATATTTAAATACCTGCAAATCAGGAATGCAATAGTAGCCTTTAATAACAAACAGGACCGGTTCGATCAAGCTTCTCATGGGCTGCAACAAATTTTTCAGGGAGTAGATAATACTCACACAGTTTCGAGGATATATAGACAACTTCAAACTTTGGATCATGGCCTTCCAACCAGGATCTGTTATTACTGGGTGCAGGAACTTTCCTTACCGGCAGAAGCAGAATTCTGGACTAAAGTCTGGAGCACGAATTACAAATATATTAAACAAGACAGATTACGTCTCACTTAATTTCAAATTATGTACAATATGTACTATATCCCATTCAAATTATACAGAGCTGGACTTGTATACTCCCCAGATTGCTTCCAATGCAAACAGGCTCCAGAGTCCCTTTACCACATGTTGTGGGAATATTTCTGCACTTAGAGTTTCTGGAAAGCAATTCAATAAGTACTAGAGCCCATCCTTGGGTTAGATGCCTTATTTACCCCCAAATCTTGCGTGTTGTCTATATATCCTCCTGGGACACCATTACTTTGTCAGGCCGATCTGACCTTAGTTGCTTCCATTGCAAAGCTGACTATGCTTTGACACTGGAAAGAAGACTCACTTCCCATGATACTAGAATGGTACAGTGAAATCCTCCTCACTATCCAGTTAGAAATGCATACTGTATTGCAACTTTGAGGCATAGATTCCAATATTACCAGACTACTCGGGAGCTCCTCATGACCTTGCTTTCCCTATGGAAACCATAGTGGTTTCTTAACATCCCTACTTTAACATTATAGTACCCTGGTCTTAGTTTATTCTGTCTTTTCCCTGCTTTTCTTTTCTTCATCAGTGTGCAGATCTGGGAAGGGTGGGCATGGGGAGATGGAGGATGTTTTGTATGGAATGGTTAGTTTTGGTTGCCTAATTTTGTATGTTTGTGCTTTTTGTAACCTTTGTTCCTCCTTTTGTTATTTTCTCTTCTTGTTTTTTGTCATATTGTGAAAATAATTATGAAGTATATTGAATAAAAAAAAAATAAATGGTTCTCTTGTTACCTTAACGGTCATATGCAGCAAGTCAAAGAAATGGGTGATCTTTCTCCACTGAACCCGATCATCAGAGAAGTGCTGCAGGGCTCCATTTTGGGACCCATGTTATTCGCACTATGCCAAGGAGGCAGTATAGTGCAGTGGTTTAAGGCTCTGAGCTGCAAATGTGGAGACCTGGGTTTGAATCCCACAGCCCTCACTTACATACTGTGTGACCCTGAACAAGTCAATTAATTTCCTTGTGCTCCCAGGTTGCACCTGTAAACAAGCTTTCAGCTTAGTGTGTCTCTCCTGGTAAAACTAAGGTAAAAACAAACAAACAAAAAAAACATTCAGAATATTGACTCTGGATTCAAATCATCCAACATCCATCTATTCACGGATGCTGAATTCCTCTGTGGTCAAGTTCCGGGGTCAGCACTAGCAAAGCTTGATATCCTGTACCACAGAGCCCTATGATTCATCTCTGGTGCAGCATACACCATGCATCATTGTGCAGCTTATTGCCTAGTGGGTTGGTCATCCCATACGTTCAGGAAGTGAAGGAATGCTACTCTTTGGACCTACAGAGCAATTATTAAGCAGCTACCCCATTATATCTCTGATTGCTTGCCCTTCTGTACCTTAGGTAATTATGCCCTGGGAAGTAATTCTACATTTCATTATTTGTACCAAGGGTCAAATCCCATTTCGGTAGAGCTTCCATCAGTTATGTGCTACCCCAGTTATGGAATCAGCTTCAAGAAAACTTAAAACTGGCTAGACCAATAATCTAGCCAGGTTCAAAAGGCTTTATGCAAGATCCTTCACTGAGTCCTTTAAGTGTTTTAACTGATTTGCTTCATGATGCCCGGATCCACTTTGTATCCTACAGTAGCACCCATGGCATTCCTTCCCTTCTTCTACCCTTCATTCCTCCTCCCCTAAGCTTCCCCATACTATTCAGTTTTATTTCCTAGTGGGGTTGCCTACCTTGTACATATTCTGAAAATTGTTGTCATTGTATGAGAGCTATATTGCATATGTTTCTATAAGCTGGTGTCTTCTGAATTGATTTATCACCCCATTGCTATTGTCCTTACCCATGTTGCTCCTGTTATACTGCTGTACTGACAATGTGTTCCTGTTTACTGCTGCAATGATTATGTGTAGTCACCCAAGTTCACCTTGTAAATGAGCTTGCTCAAAGGTGTTCCACCTGGTAAAATAAGGACTGATTGATTGATTGATTGATTGGAGGGGAAGAGTGTGTTATATTATCACATTTATCCAAAAAGGTAAACAGCCAACACATGCAGCCTCTGCTGCCCATCCCCGTGTGCCTGGAAAAGGTACTATGGTGAGATTGCCAGGAAAAATAAAGACTTCTTTAGAAAGAGAGTACTAGACCCAAGCAAACAGACTGCCAGTAATACCCCAAGTATCCTTAAAACATCTGGACAGACTGGGTGGGGCCAGCAGTCCAATGGCAAATTCTGTTTCTGTGTTCTAAAATGAAATACATCCACCAACACAACCTAACAAAGTGGTGTAGATGAATATGTTTGTGAAGTGGTTGTCTGTCTGTCTGTCCATCCATCATAATAGGTACAGGTAGAGGGTAAAGTGCAGAGCCTCACTGGGAGTTGGGGAGGGACCTTTTGAGGAGGGGGGCTATAACAGTGCCTTGAGTGTGCACTGATCCACAAGCAGACTTGATAGACAACTGGGCCTAATCTGCTGGCTTTTTAGCATGTTAGTATAATATTTTTCAACTGCACTTTTAGTGATGTTCATTTAATATTGTATAAACACCAACCCCGTGAAATGTGATTGCTATAAACCTTAACTTACTTAAAAAATTACTTACTGATGCACATCAATAAACTGCTACATCAAGATGAGTGAGTTTAAGACATAAAGACTTTCTCAGTTTGTTTGTCTTAGTTTAACATATCTCTATAGGGCATTACCATAAAGAAGATGAGAATCATTAAATGGCCAATTGTCTCTTCATTTGATTGAGTCATTATACTGTACAGGCATTGAGTCTCCAAACTACCAGTTTAGTTGGTGTTTCTCTCATCAAGCTTATTATTTGAAAATCAAGAGTCATAGTATAATCAAAAGCACACTCCAAATACTTAAAAACTGAGTACTTGTTCTAACAGCATGCATTTTGAGCTAATGAATCACATAATCATAATGGCCTGTCACAGAACTAGTGGTTAAATACACATTTGCTCTTTTTTATTTAGCATTTGAAACTGATAGTTTTAAAATCATTAGCTAGTTATCCAAAATTCTGCAGTAAGTCCCAAATAGAATTCATTTCTGTAGAGAAAGAATATGGTACCAGCTGTGATGGTGCAGATATTGTCCAAAATTCTAAAACTATTTTTTATATAATCAGGCAGGACTTCTTTTAACTCATTATCTGTACAGTTCTGTGGCAGCTGACATTTCTCCCCACCTGCCCCATGCCAGTTTGACCTTTGTTCAGGCTACAAGGCAGTACTTGGAAATTCTGCCACTCACATTCTAACAACCAATAGATGACTGAATCTGTTAGCTGGAGCTGTGACTTCTCAACCTTTATTTTTAAACAATCATTTTATTGTATGTTAATACTGCTGCCAAGACCTCACTTATGGTAGTAGGAGTAGTCTCACACACATTCTTAGGGTATTAGAACCACAAACCAAAGGTGACAGTTCTGATACCCTGAGAATGTAAGTGTGACCACTCTTACAACCATAAGTGCTGTCTCAGTGCTGGTATTAATATATTATTGACCAATCTCGATCAATATTATATTACTTTTTTTAAATCTTACCCGAACATGCCATTTTCAGGGTATCTGCATGTGAGACATTCTTTACAGAATTAGTGTCTCACACGTAGAAGAAAGGAGTGTTTCAAATAGTCATGATTGCTCCCTCTATCTATAATTGCTTAAAAAAAATTACAACATATCAAGGGCTCCTGGATTTTTAAAGCAGCAGTTAATGTTAGCTGGGAAACATTTTCAATATACCATTTTTTTTGCAGTATGCAGTATGCCTCTCAAACTCCTGCCTCACAAATCAGGGTAAAGCCTTAAAAAAAATGAGGAACAAATGAGCAAAATCAGGGGCACATTTGAAAGGGCAGAACTAGCAGCTCAAGTAACTATACAGTATGTTGTATGATGTAAATTCCATTTTCTTAAAGAGGGAATAAGGCCAAAATGTTTGGCACCAATAAATTCAGATTTTGGATCAGTATATCCTCAATCAGCATGATGTCAAAAATGAGATCTGTAAGTTACTTTGTTTACAAGTTACAAGTCATGTTGTAACCCTTAATTCACTGACTGTTCAAAAAATCATTTCATTGAGGAGTTGCTGATGATGTCATCTCCTGAACTCACACCCTAGTCCTCACTGCAAGCTGCTGTATCTTACATGACTTATTTCTCCTGTGTTTCTTATCATAGATTGAGGGAACACTCCTGACCAATCAGAGAGCTCCTTTCCCCTGTGCGTGAGACAGTCTTATTCTGTGAAGAACATCTCACATGCAGATGCCCTGGAAATGGGCACATTCTGGGAATAGTTTTGATTACATATTATTGATCATTCTTGATCAATAATATATTACTACATTCCCATCTCCACTTGTTCCTGTATTAGAATGATTTCACTTGTCTTCAGCTTGAGGCAGAACAGCTCAGCTTCACTTTGCTGTTCTCGCTTCATTCAAAGGTATATGAAACCACTCTTATACAGCAATGAGTGGCTCCAGGGGCCATATTAACATATAAAACTGCAGGTGTAGTAAACATCTAGGAAAACTGACATGGGGGAGGGTCAGTCCATGCACTTCCATAATGTGTAGATGCAAGGTGCAGTACTTCAGAATGTGATGGGGGAAGGAATGCAGTGGCAAACATAGCTTTAGAATGACAAAGTTGTGTGCAATTTTTTAAAATACTGCAGGTATGAGATTTTGAAATGCCACCAGGTTGCAATTGTGGAATTCAGCAATGACATAGTCTAAGTAGCTGGATCACATAATTTTAGAATGTGGCAGTGACACACAATTTTGGAATGTGGCAGTGATGCACAATTTCAGAATGTGGCAGTGACGCACAATTTCAGAATGTGCTGGTGATGCACAATTTTGTAATGTGGCTGTGAGTACAATTTTGGAATGATGTGGTAATGCACAATTTCAGAAATGTGGTGCCGAGCAATTTCAGAATGCAGTAGTGAAGCACAGTTTCAGAATGCAGTGGTAATGATCAGGTTTGGAATGCTGTGGTGATGTACAGGTTTGGAATGTGGCAGTGACACACAATTTCAAAATGCAGCAGTGATGCACAATTTCGGAATGCAGCAGTGACACAATTTTGGAATGTGGCAGTGATGCACAATTTCAAAATGTGGCAGTGACAAACAATTTTGGAATGTGGGTGACACAGTTTTGAAATGTGGCAGTGACACAGTTATGAAATGTGGCAGTGACACACAATTTGGGAATGTGGTGGTGGCACACAATTTTTGAAATGTGGCAGTGACATACAATTTTTGAATGTGTCGATGCATAGTTTCGGAATGTGGTGATGATGCATATTTTCAGAATGTGGCAGTGATGTTCAATTTCAGAATGTGGTGGTGATGCATAATTTTGGAATGTGGCTGTGACACACAGTTTCGGAATGTGGTGGTGGCACATGAGTTTGTAATGTGGCAGTGATGTACAATTTAGGAATGCGGCAGTGATGCACAGCTTCAGAATATGGCAGTGACGTACAGTTTCCGAACGCAGCAGTGACACAGTTTCCTAATGTGGTAGTGATGCATAATTTCAGAATGCAGCAGTAACACACAGGTTCAGAATGTGACAGTAACACACAATTTTCTAATGTGGCAGTGACATACAATTTCAGAATGTGGAGATGACACACAGTTTCAGAATGTGTTGGTGATGCATTGTTTTTGGAATGTGGTGGTGACGCTCAATTTCAGAATGTGGCAGTGATGCCCAATTTTGGAATATGGTGGTGCCACATAATTTTGGAATGTTATGTAACACACAATCTGGGAACATGGCAGTGACAATTTTGGAATGTGGCATTGAAACACAACTTGGCGGGGATGTGCTATTATGGAATTTGGTGGGGATGCACCATTTCATAATGAGGCAGGGATGCACAATTTGGAAATGGGGAAGGGATGTGCAATTTTGGAATGTAGCAGGGATGCATAATTTTAGAATGTGGCTGGGATGCATAATGTTGGAATGTGGTGGGGATGTGATGCACAATTTTGAAATATGGTGGGTGCATACAATTCTGGAATGTGGCAGGGATAAGCAGTTTCAGAATAAGTGGTGTGTCATGTCACATTCCAACAGCGTGCATCCCCACTATATCCTGAAATTGCTAGTCCCCACCAAATTCCTTGATGTGTATCCCTGTCGCATTCTGAGACGGATTGTCCCACCACATTTTGAGATGGCACATCCCTGTAACATTCTGAGATTGTGTATCCCCTCAACATTTTAAATTTGTGCACCACCATGACATTCTATGCCTTGGTTCAGTGCTGCGTTCCAAAGCCTCTGACATGTTCTAAAGTACAGTGCCATACATCTGAACATTCTGGAAATGCAAGCACTGTAGCCAACCCAATGCCATTTTTTTTAAAGGACTACTATAGCTATAGTTTCTTAAATGTTGGAGAAGCAGGTCCTGTAAAGTTGCTGACAGGGAGGAATAGAATGTGAGTTCAGGAGATGACATCACCAGTGGCTCTTCACTGAAACTGGCTTTTTTGAATAGGCAGTGAAATCAGGGTTATAAAATAGCTCATAACTTTAAAACAAAGTAAACCCTAAATTTCGGTATGAGATTTATTCAGGGAATGCTTATTCTAATTGTGCAATGAAACACTTTTGGCAGGAGTCCATCTTTAAGGAGAACTTGACTGTAACTCTAACAGCTGACATTATTTCATGATTAAATCCATAATTCTTTGTGACAGAAATGACAAATTTTGAAGAAACAATGGACATTTCTGTGGCAAAATCAGGGATAGGGATGTGCAAAATTAAAATTCTGTGAGTGGAATTCAAGCAAACATCTGACTTTCACTTCCACGGAAGTTCAGAAATTGATTTCTGAACTTCCACAGAAATTCTGCCTGCAGCTGCAATCACCCAACCCAGTTGTCCCCACCCCCAAAAAGCCCCTGGTGGCTAGTGGTCCATCCCCTACCTGGCCCCAGATGTAAAACAATTATCCCTGGTGACCAGTGGTCCCTCCCCTGCAACCGGTCAACTGCAATCCTCTAAGCGTACAGTAAACACCACATCCCTATCTCCTTATTCTGTATAATTTTAAAAAATCCCTGGTGGTCTAGTGTTTTTTTTTTTTAAATTGTAACCCCTCCTCATCCCTAATCCCCAGTCCCAAATCCAACTCCCAAATCCCTGGTGGTCTAGTGTTTTTTTTTTTTAATTGTAACCCCTCCCCCGATCCCCAGTCCTGAGTCAAACTCCCAAATCCCTGGTGATCTAGTGCTCTCCACCCCCCTCCCCAGAAGGTGTCCCACCACCCTGCTCCCACCGCCAACTTAAACCACAGCGGTAGTGAGCGGATGGGCACAGTCCTCCTCTCTCCACCATGGCCAGCCCATCCACCAAGCTGTCAATGAATGAGCACGTTCTTGTATGGGAACATGCTCATTCATTGACAACTCAGTGGGTGGGCCAGCCATGGTGAAGAGAGGAGGGCTGTGTGGGTCTGCTCACTGCAACTGTGGTTTACGTTGGAGGTGGGAGCAGGGTGGTGGGACACCTGCTGGGGGTGGTGGAAAGCACTAGACCGCCAGGGATTTGGAAGTTGGACTTGGGACTGGGGATCAGGGATGGGGAGGAGTTACAATTTAAAAAAAAATATACTAAACCACCAGGGATTTTTTGCAGTTATACAGAATATGGGAAAGGGATGGGGGTTACTGTACACTTCAGGGCAGTGGGTGACCAAATAGAGGGAAGGGACCACTAGCCATCAAGGATATTGTTTTATATGTGAGGTGGGTAGGGGGAAGGATTACTAGCCACCAGGGCTTAATACTGGGCAAAATTTCACCCATAACTTTCATGTAAGCTTTCCACTCCACCACAGGCAGAAGTTCGGAAACTTCCGTAAAAGTTCCCTGATTTCTGTGAGAGTTGCAAGGTGGTGAAAATGCCCTGTTTCACCCATCTCTAATCAGGGATGTCCCTGAAAATCAGGAACAATTGAGAGGTATTAATGTCAGCTGGCATCCATTTGTATCCCCCCCCCGGGACAAGGCTGAAAATAGGCAGAATTGCCTATTCCTCCTTTCCCAGTCAACAAAACAAATAAATAAATACCATTTATTCCTGACATCCTTTGATTCTCAGCTGCAATATGTTCTACCTATTCAGCAATGATTAGGAATGTATTTTATTAGTTTTGTAATTAGTGTGGATCCACAATAAAGATGGAAGGCCCCTGCAGTTTTAAAATGTCTTATTCCTTGAGGTCTCTTTTCAGCTATGAACACTGTATTCAGATTGTAGGCATGTCTAGGTGGAGCAAGCACATGACTGATAATAGACAGTATAATATTGCCTCATCCTGCTTAGCTTTGTCAAGGTGGGCCTAGCAAAGAAAAAGGATCTTTTAATGAGCTGCTGTCACCTCTTTTACCCTCGAATAGACAACTCATGCCAAACATCTGCCTGCCTGGGAAGTTAATTATCCAGGATCTAAAGTTTTTTAAATATGAAATTAATGTTATATTTACCTTTCTATATGGTGCTTCTACATGTTGCATACGAGCAGAGCCACTGTGCGCTACAGCTTTACCACAAACCTCACATTTTGAGGATGCAAACTCATGAAATGGGTGGCTTTGCGTTGCTTGATATGTCAGTAAAATGGTGGGGGGATGCTGGGAAAAAGAAAAGTTACATACTTACTGTAGCATTAGATCTTTGAGGGAATCTCTTCCATTAGACCACACCTTTGGAACTAGACCCATGTCAGGGATGAGGCCACATGGAAACGTTTACTAGCGGGGGGGGGCACTCTCAATGACATTGTGCATCAGTATTTATATAAATGTAAGTGATCCCATCACTCTTCAGTTACCCCCCAGAGATTAGGCTCTGAAGACCTCTAACCATGGGGAACCAGGAGATCAGAGCAACATGAAGTATTCAAGGTGGGATATGGTGCTGGATAGAAAACCCATGGATTAGGATAAGCCACAATATCTGATGTAACCCTCACTGAAGCAGAAGGGAGATGCAAGGAAGGATGGTATGGCCTAATGGAAGAGAGTCTCTTGGAGATCTACTGTTATGGAGAGTATGTTAACTGTTCTACAGTATATTCAGGGATATCTTTTTCATTAGGCCACACCTGTGGGACGAGTCCCAGGCAGTCTCAAAAGTCATTGGGAGGCTGGTACAGTCTGATATATACATTCAAGACAGTGGGCCTTGCAGTACAGCAAGCCCAGATCCAGCACATCTATGAGAGACTACTATATGTCCAAACTATAATGTTTAGTGAAGGTGTGGACAGTGCTCCATGTGGCTGCAGCACAAATGTCAACAGCAGAAACAGTTCTGAAACTAGCAACAAAGGTGGCCATTCCCCTTGTGGAGTGACCACAAACCACGCCAGATAGTTGCTTACCATACTTTTAGTAACATAATGTAATACAATGTGCTAGCCATTTGGATATGTACTTAGACACAGGGGCACCCTCTTTCCCAAGGGTGAACAAAACAAAAAGCTGAGAGACTGTCTGCAGTTCTTGGAATGATTCACATAGCATCTGAGTATTCTACATGTATCTAAAGTATGGAGTAGTGCCTCACCCTGATGATATGCTCACTGTAGTAAACAGGGAGGTGTATCATTCTATTCAATGTAAATTCAGGTACTACCTTTGGTAAAAAAACTTAGAATTTGTACTCAGACAATCTTCATAAAAAATCAAATAAGGAGGCGCACACGTTAAAGCCTGCTGCTCTGAAAACCTTTGATCAGAAGTGACTGCAACCACAAATAACATTTTCCATGACTGGAAATGTAAGCCACAACTCTCATCCAGCTTAATAGGGGGCAGCAACAGCTGGTCAAGGACAAAATTCAAGTCCCAAGGTGGGAATGGATTGCAGATAGGAGGTTTCATACACAAAACACCTCCTTAAAAGTATTGGATACCTCTAATTGGGCAACTGTATGACCCTCAATAAGGGAATAGAAAGCTGAAATAGCAGCCAAATGTACCTTAAGTGAGGATTACTGAAGACCAGAGCCTAACAGTGGCAGCAAATATTCCAGCGCTGCATTTACAGGACATGTAAATGGATCCAAATTCCTGGAAGCAGCCCACAAAATGAATCACTTCCTTGTCAAAGAATATTTACATCTGGAAGAAGGTTTTAGCTACCCCAAAATGTACAATGGCTATGTCTTCAGGAGCTATGCAGGCTGATGTAGGGACTTCAGGTCTGGATGGATCAGGGACCAATTGTCCCGTGACAAGAGACTTTGACACAGGTAGAGGTATTGGAGGCTCTGCTGCCTGTTGTTGCAGAAGTGGAAACCATATCTGGTGAGACCATAATGGAGCAATGAATATGAGGGTGGTACCCTCCATCTTAAGTCTGAATAGTACCCTCTGTATTAGAGGACAATGTGTCTCACCAGAAAACTCCAGGCTCTGGAGCAAATGAGCAGAAATAAGACAGTTTTGTGTTGTGTGGGGATGCAAAAAGGTCCAACACTGGATGACCCCAACTTATAAGGAGGTCATATACCAAAGAGGCCAGCAGTTCCCATTCATACATCTTGGACAGTGACCTGCTTAGCCTGTCTGCCAAGATGTTTTAGAGACTTGGAAGATGCACGACTGACAGTTGTAGGCCGTGTCACATAGTACCATACACTCATTGCTTCCTTGCATAGGGGATAGGAATGAATCCCACATTGTTTGTTGATGTAATACATCACACTAGCATTGTCCATCTAAACTAACAGAGGACCTGGAATTAAATGCTCCAGAAATGCTTGAAAGCTAAACAGAGCAGCTGTCTTCTCCAGGACACTGATGTGTGACTTGGCCTCTCCCAAGACCAGGAGCCCTGTGTCTAGTAAGGGCCCAAATGAGCCCCCCAGTCAGAGCCTGAGGCATCTGTGGTGAGGTTCTGTACAGGAACTGGTACAAGAAATGTAACACCTTGTGAAAGATTGTTGCAATCCATCCACCTAGGCAGTGCTCTGCACAATGGGGATGTGACGAGAACCATTTGGTCCAGCTCATCTGTCAGCTGGTCCCACTGGACACTGAGTGTCCACAGAGGTATTCTCATGTGTATGTGGGCCAGTGGCACTTTTTATAATGGCTATAGCCATTAGATCCAGCACTGAAGACACTGGAGATAATGGGGGCAGCTGAGAAGGAGACATTTGCTGGAAGAAGTCGTCGATGGGTTAGGAGTGCTTATTAGCATTATCAACAGAATAACTGCCTGCATAGGTAAACCAGGAAGAATGAGTCATATCATCTCTGAAAATAAAACCAGCACAGTTTGAGTGTTGGCAATGCCCTGGCCATGGACCCTGACTAGTTGTATTGATGACAGGATGGCATTGTATCATCCATAATAAGTAAGGTATTGCCTAAGCCAGACGCTGACCTTGGTGTCTCTGAGATCATTGGGCAGCTGTCACTTTCATCAATGCTGGACAGACTGGGCAATGATGCAGTAGGATTACCTTGTCTCAAAAGCAACTGGGATCTCACCAGGGGAAGCAGAGCTTTCTTTGTCTCTGTGCTTATGCTTATGGCCCGATGATGAGGAGGGCTGTGACAATGACCATTATCTGTCCCAGGCCTTCGACTTTGGTGGCTGTGTCTTGGCCAGCGTGGATGGTGACACCAATTTTAGGCCTTGCTCCTTCTCCATGGCTGCTAATGCTTTTTGGAAAAGGGAATTTTCTAGAGCTTTCTTTACAATGTTGCCTTGTTGCTTGGATGAAACCCTGGCGATCTTACAAGTCCTCACATTGTGAGACAGTCCCAAACAGCACACATAAACTGTGTGTGTATTTTCTTTATGAATGTTATCTCCACATGTGCAGTTCTGAAATAAAGCCTCTTTCAATTTTGGTAGCATGCAGGGATGATGGGTACCAGGTCATAATGCTGAAACAAAAAACACGCAGGAATAATCACATGGTGTACAGCATGCTGAGATTTAGAGCGACAGGGGTATAACAACAGTAGGGAATTACCGCTACTCCTGTTGCTCTGCACTCTTCCTGGAATGGATCAAGTTGCCATGTGCTGGTGTGCCTGACCAAGCCACTCCCATGGTGGAGTGGCTAAGGCACCTGAAAATGACTGGATGAGAGACCTGGGACTGTGGTTCAGTTTCCCCCAGGTATCCCAGTGTCTCAACTTTCATATTTTTTTAAAGTTACATTTTTTCCCCTTCTGGTGTTTCACCCCATCCCTGAATCCACACACCCTCAGAGTTTGTAATCTAAAGTCTGAGGGGTTTGGGGGACTTTGCCCGCCCCCTCAAAAAAACAGAAAATCACATTGTTTTCAATGGGTGTGATCTTTTCCTGTGGTCGGTGCTTTTTCTGACTCTATTTGGGTTGGTGGTCTTTTGCTTGCGGTGTCTGTTTCTGCATGGTTTTTGTCATCAGCATTATGACCCCATGCCGGGATGATGAAAAACAGTGTTTAAACAAATAAAGAATAAATGGCAAAGACTAGTTGATGATGTTTCCTTCAGCAGGTCCAATGAGAATGATCAATGATGGGAAATGAACTGAGGAGTGATGGTGCTGCCCACGGTTATATAGACACTGATGCATGATGTTGTTGTAGGCAGTCCCTGGCTAGCAAAAGTTTCCATGTGGTCCTAGCAATGACATGGGCCTAGTTCCAAAGGTGTGGCCTAATGGAAGAGATATCCTCGAAAAAAAGATCATATCTTTACTAATGTAGCAGGCCATTTCAGATGTATGTCAGCAGAATTACATTCACATACTACCCACACAAGTATGGAGTGTCCTGCAAAATTACTAAAGGTGTATTCTGCCAGTCAACCCACATTTTTTTACTGACATATCATTGCCCCGTTCATGAATATGATGAAGTGCACAGTGGTTCCTAAGCTTGTATTTGTCAAATATAAGCCATCACATATCTTGCAGCATACTGCAAGAACACAGTGGAATCTATAGGCAATTACTCCAATTTGTCAGGCAGGAAACAGGGACATCTTTATCATAGAGTGCTTTATGTTGGTAGACGGTACTGTAAAAGGTGAAGTTCCACATGCCTGTCTGGGAACCGTAGCTGAGACTGACAATTTCCACACATTATCAAAGGCTGTGTTGACCCATAAGTATATATCCAAACATTAAACTGCTCTAGCTGATTTTTGACTGGTAGTTATTCATAGATGTTTTTAGTCATCTCATTTACAGATATGTCAATGTCAGCTAGTTCTTCTATTGGATGTCCTTGCAACAGAATGGTTCATTTGTGTTGAGTCACAGGCTTGCACTGCTCAGTTTTGTCATGTAAGGCGCTAAACATTTATGCACTATCATTATCAGTAAAAACTGTCTCAACCTGGTCTACTTGCTGCTAGGATGAATGGCTATATGGCAGCCATGTGTGTTTTTAGCTTGGTACTTAAATATCTAAAAAACTCTTGCAAAGTGGTTGTTTTTCCACAGCTTTGAAAAGGCAGAACCTTTGCAGAACAAACAGTGGTGTGTTGGTACAGCATGGGGTCATTATGTTGCGGCCGAAACTGTGCATACAACAATGCCGCATGCAAAACAGTGTGTAGCAAAATAAGGTCGGGACACAACACCGACATCATCACCATAGCACACACCATTAGCAGCAATGCCAAAATCCGTGTTTATGTGGGGGAGCTCCGCACTCCGCATCCCATGTCATGAGGGCTTTGCTCCCCACACCCCCCAACTAGATTAACCAACTCCAAGGTGGGTGTGGATAAAGGGGCAAAAGGCAAATTTGGAAGTAAGGAATCTTTTTTTTTTAAACCTAAAAAAGAAATATTAGGAGACAGGGAATCAAACCCCATCCCCAAGTCTCCACTACGCCAGGTGCTTGTGCTTTAGCCAGTCTACCGCAGGAGTGGCTCAACCAGGCACAGCACTTCTGGCATATTTACTCCTTCCTTCAATTCCTATCGTGCAACAGGGTTAGCGGTAGTTTCCTACTGCTATTATACCCCTGTCACTGTACTGCATTCTGCTCTTTAGACCATGCGGTTATTCATGCACTATTTCGGTAGTGCTATATTCACCTGGTACAGTTGTAGAACAGTTTTAGGTCTGGCGTTTGAAGGAGAGTTGTGTGTCTGGCTCTTCATCTGTAACTATTAAGTTTGTTATACAAGCATATTTGTTGCTAGCATGGGTTGGGGGAATGGTGAGCATGGTCAAAACCTGAAAAGAAGAATTACTCAATTTGTTTAGTCCATCGTATGACCAGTCAGTGGTAAGGGTGAGACAGTGCTGGAATTTGCATTTTGCATTTAGTGACGGTGCTGATTTGGGGTTTTCAAAGTTTTTTGGCACTTCAGGTCACTTTGACCCTTCAGCAAATTGATAAGATGCTTACAATGGTGACGTAGGGGATGGGTACTGCTTGAAAAATGACATATGTCTTATAGTTATATTTAGTCACTGCAAATACTGGTACAGGGGAGTAGCAAGTCAGTGATCACTCAAGTGAGTTTGCAAAACAAGCTTTGACAGCAAGATCCAAGAAGGTCATGATAATGCTGCCATGTTTTAAGTAGTCAAGTCAGTTGGCTGCAGTCACTTTTTTGGGCAGCAGCAGTAGCCAGGAGTGGTAGTAGCAAAATGGATAGTTAACGAGCACATGAAAGTGATTACGTGCTTTGTTAGGCAGGATACAAGAAGTTACTCTGGAAGCATGCATGACAAAGGGAACACAGCTGGATGAGTGATGCAAGCAGAACAAGTGCAGAACTGTATGCATGAGTCAGGGAAGGTGCAGGTGAAAAATGGTGTAGAGTGGAACAGATATGTCCTGAATGAGACAAGCAGAGTGGAGCTGGTCGTAATTGGACCTTTCAGTCTTTTTTCAGAGGCATCTTTAGACTTGTTGCTGCAGAATGGCGGCAGATGATATGAACATTTACAATCTGATTATGCAAAGCTCAAAGGTTGATGCCATCCCATTTCTGTGAATAATAACCATGGCAGGATTGGCACTGCTGAGTGAGCTGAGTACAGCACAGTACCACAAGACCATTACAGTGCATTGGGGCTGGGAATGTCAAGGCCGGTCAGAGGGATCCATGCTGAGATGTCAGTAGCTGTTCCTCTGAGTCCAAAGCCACTCTTCACAGTTTATTTTTATTTACATTGAATAAAGGGGAAGGAGGGAAACTGAAGCAACAGGTTATGGGTAAATGGACACTGCCAGTCAGTCAGATTATGCATAATATGATGGTTACATGGTGTCAAAAGGGACATGCCCTCATGAGGTTGCTCCTGCCTGCTGGAGAGGTAGTGAGCATCAGAATAGATGTCTGCTGCTACATTATGATCTATAGTCTATGTATGTAATAGGGCATAGGATCTGTCTCTATGAAAAGTGGTATTCAAGCATCTGTCTATGTATTTGCAATATGAAGTATAATTTTCTGAGTGTCTGCAATAAGGTGTGCAAGTGCCTTTGTGTGTAAGTGTGTTTCATGGGGTGTGCAATTGTATGTGTAGCGGAGTGTTGGGGCATCTTTGTGTGCGTAGTGGAGTGAGCATGTGTCAGTGTTGTAGAGTATGTGGGTATATGTGTGGTGTGTGTACATTTGTATGTGTAATGTGGTGTGCACACATCTGTGTCTGCATCTAAGTAGAGAAGTGGTGCACACCACTGTGTACACAAGTGCTTATTCATGAACTCAAATCCAATATTACAAAAGGTTTGATCTCCACATATGTGTGAAACATTTTTTTTTTTTTTTTAGTTATTTAACCAGGAGTAGCACACTAAGCTGAAAGCTTTTTTACAGGCACGACCTGGGAGCACAGGGAAGTTAAGTGACTTGCTCAGTGTCACACAGTATGCAAATGGAAGCTGTGGGATACAAACCCAGGTCTGGTCTGCTAGATGTCACCAGATTTGCAGCTCAGAGTCTTAAACCACCGCACTATACTGCCTCCCATTTTAGAACTCAGAATTTAGCACACACATGTTACATAAACAATTTATTACTCATTCAGCTTGAATCTTATGTCAAGTACATGTTTGCCATAACCATGCTACCTGTAACCCCTTAACTTACATTTTAAAAGTTAGTCCTAACTGTGAACTTATAGACCCTCTAACTATAGTAGTGCAAGCCATTTTTACTTATGCATAATGGCTGCGATTGACTCCTTAGCAAGGTTTCATCTCGTGAAACGCACGTAACCCGACCATCTCAGTTCTGCACCTGCAGACAGGAGCTCTCCGGCTGGCAGTCACCATTGCCACCTGCCTCCCCATGGCCCTCCCCATGGCCCTGCCCACCTAGCATGCATGGTCATGTGGGGCAGTCAGGTACAGAGCAGTGGACTCAGGAAGGCATCCAATTGGATGCCCAGCCCAGGTCCCATAGTGGATCCCCATCCACATGCAGGCAGGGTGTCCTGGGGTGGTACACACTGTCCAGTTTATAACCAGCAGATATTTGCCCAAATGGCCACCCCGACCCACCCAGATGGCCCAGCCAGATGTTCCACATGTGTTTGCGGGGTTGTTCCTGCAACCACCCCACTATTGACTTGTGGGGGGTGTATATTGGGATTTGCCAGGTTCCCCCTGTGGACATATTGTAGCCCTGGAATGGCATGCAGCACCCATGTGCATGGGTGCAGTGCAGGACGCACCCCCTGGTATGCCCCTGGTGTATAGCTGCTAGGATGGCTGGGGGATCCAGCATGCAGTCTGCCAGTGTACCCCCGGTGAATGTCACAGGGGTCGCTGCATGGCCTTCCCACATATGGTTGCCTATGCACGTCCTTTATGTGATACCGAGGCATTCTGCCGATTAGTGAATCACAGCCAATAAGCATTAATGAGATACAGCATTAAAGAATGATGTCCAATCTCATCAAACTGTTCACTACAGCTGGACATTTTGTAGAATGCTTTTTCCACTCTCAACAGATCCATCATAAGACCAATTCATTCCATACAATTTGGTGGATTTGCATCCTTCCATTGTAATAAGAGGCACTTTTTGGATATTAAAATTCCTGGATTGAATAATACTGCCCCTTATTCTCTAAATTGTTCCCTAATAATCCAAAATTCACAATTACTGGGTCAAAAGGAAAGTTATGACCCACAATTTTTGGAAATATCTCAAAAATCCTTGTGCAAAAACTCCTTATATGACCACATCTGATCAGAATATGTACTAATGAACCTTTTGATTTTAAACACTGCTGGCATCCATCAGTGAGCTATTCATTCATTTAATATTGTGGGTATTATAGAGATACAGTGTATGGTATTTATATAAATTTGTTTTAATCTATTGTCTGGGTTGGAATTATTTTAAAGTTTATGGTACTATCCCAACTACCATCTGAAATATCTTGATCCCAATCTCTCTCTCCCATGTTGCTTTTAATTCATACAAAAGTGTTTCTTTAGGATATCATGAAAATTGTACATTTTGGTTTTTAACTTTTTGTTAGAATCTAAACCCATAAAAAAATCACTAATTTCATTAATGGAATTACTGCACGGTTCTTAATGTCTGTTTGAAGATAACATTTCTAACTTGTAAATATTGAAATATATTATTTTCAGGTAGACCATATACCAGTTTTAATTGCTCAAGTTACATGAAGCACCAAAAATGATACCAACCTAATAAACACCCTCCTTACTACTCCAGATATGAAAGATATTATTTCCAACTGAAGGGGAGAAGTGAACATTATCCACTATGGGGTTAAATGGTGACATATGTTGTTTATCTGCTGAATATTTCTGCAAATATTGCCATGCACTACTAGCTGCTTTAGTGGATATTGAACAATTATTATATTTATATGAGTGGAAGATATTCAAAGTAAAATAATTTTTAAACTCAGGAAAGGAAAAGCTGTTTATGATTGGTTGACCATCCATGGCACTCCAGACATTACCTCATGGGTTTTAGCCCACCTGTTGGCTAGTGATGCACATGACTCTAGGATCAAATTTCTAGTATGTCCAGGTCCCAGAAATCCCTGTTCTCCAGTTCAAATCATGCATCTAATCAGGCAACAAGCACACCAGGATTCCTGTTGTCTCCACACAGAAAGGTAGGCCTCTGATTATATTTCTTCAAGGATTATGGCTTAGGAGCAGTAAATCTAGGTGCTGCATGGCTGCTCCAGAAAAAAAATGCAGCACTTTGCCTCCCAATGCAGACACAGTCAGCTGTGTGGTTTTAAGTTTGTTTAACTTTGTTTAAGTTTAATCAAGTTTCAGTTGGTTTGAGTTACTTAGCTCTATTATTGTCATTAGCATTGTGAGGGAATAAGAGTTTTCCAGCCCGTTTAGGACTGGGAACATGCAATGATATCGCGATCCTGATTGATTGTTTAGGAATTTAGGTAGCTTCTACCATGTGTTCATAACATTGTTAAAATCTGCTTGCTATTGCTAAGAGGGGAGTTCCCTATAGGTGCCTAACTATGTCTTTCAGCGTTAAAGAAAGGAGAGAGACCCAGTAGTGGGCTTCTCACTCTGCAGATGGCGTTTTGGTGTTTGAATTCGCATACACTAGGCGCGATCTGGCCAACTCCTGGAATCCACTTAGCATCGCGAGCTAGCACAGGGGAAGGCATCTGCCTATGGCTAACCCTCGCCTCTCCTCCCTTCTCCTCTGTAGGCATCCACGAGGCACTCCATGCCATGAAGGGTCTACCCCTGTGGTGTGCGCCGTTTGCTTTCACTTGGGGCGTGCCTCTGCGTGAGCCTCAGGCCTACCTGCAGCCTCCGCAGACTCCTCACCCCTCCTCTGCTGCATTTTCAGCTCTGTTCTCCTTCACCTCCTGTTTTCATAGGGGTTAAGGTCGGGAAAGCGAATATCTCAGGCGCATCTCAAGCGCTTGCTCACCTCCCGACCTCACGAGGCATCGCAATGGCCATAGCAGCCTCAAACAACCTTTCTGGGGTCAGGCAGCCCAGCGGCCTACTGTTTCTTTCTGGCACACCATGATGGAGCTCATCCATTGCCATGTGATCTGCCTATTACAGCCTTTTGGCCCCATACTTCATAGGTCATCTTTCTAGTAGTCCTCACGAGTGCAGTCAGAGGACAAAGGGAATCACTCGTCTTTCCACCCGCATTTCTCTTCCCCAAGGAGGGTCATTAGTGGGGTCCCACAGGGATCAGTCCTTGGGCCCCTTCTGTTCAACGCCTATGTATCTGACATAAGGACAGGAATCAGGAGTGAGATGAGTCTCTTTGCAGATGACTCGAAACTGGGGCAGTGGGGATGGGGAGGAGGGAGGGTGGCCCTGCAGGGGACCTGGAGGCTCTGGAAAGATGGTCTAGAAAGTGGAAGCTGAGGTTTAATGCAGGGAAATGCAAGGTACTCCATCTGGGGCCAGAAACCCAGGCCAAGTGTACACCCTGGGGAATACTACAAGTCTCAATGGCTGAGAGGGACCTGGGGTGGTGGTGGATGTCAAGATGAACAACTCTGAGACTTGTAGGAGGGCAGCAGCCAGGCCAACAGGATGCTGGGATGCATCGCTAGAGGATCACCTCAGAAGGAGGAAGTGATACTCCCCTGTATAACTGCTTGGTGAGGCCGCACCTGGAGTACTGCGTGCAGTTTGGAGGCCACACTTAAAGAGGGACATTAACCTCCTGGAGAGGGTCCAGAGGAGGGCAACCAAAATGATTTGGGGCTTGGGGGACAGGACCTATGAGGAGAGGCTCGAAGAGCTAAATATGTACACTTTGGAAGAGAGAAGGGACAGGGGGACATGATAGAGGTCTTCAGGTACATGAAGAGGGTAAATAGGGGAGGAACAGTGAGGGTGCTTCAAAGGAAGGAGGAAGGGGCCACTAGAGGGCATGGGTGGAAGCTGGAGGGGGGAAGATTCAGGGGAGAAAGGAGGAGGTGCTACTTCACTGAGAGGGTGGTAGAGCCATGGAATGCACTACCTAGGGGGCTGGTGGAGGCAGAGACAGTGGAGGGGTTCAAGAGGGGGTGGGACACGTACAGGGGAAGGGTTCAGGAAGCAAAATCCAATGCAGCAAGAATATCCGGAACTGGGACGGGAGAAGCCAGAGAAGGCGAGGGGGACAGCAAGGTCAGCACCCAGGGTGGGGGCTGACCAAACGAGCAGACACGAAAGACCATTAGGCCTATTCTGCTGGCATTTTAGTATGTTAGTAGTATTTCAGATTAGCACCTGGGGCCTCAGCCCCTGCATCTCGACCACTTGGTAGACGGCCTCAGGGGGATCAGGGGCCTATGATCTCCAGAGCCATCCACTCTCGCCCAGGGCCCACAAGTCCCTCAGATTTCTGCAACCTTCAGGTCCCGCGAAGGCGCCCCCCCATCGCATCAAGGGACAGTGCTGAATTTAACCACAGGGGGTCGAACGACCTAACAGAGGGTGAACCAAGCCCAGTCGAGCCTAAGGCTTCCTCGGGCATATATAGGTGGTCTCTCCCATAGCGACCTCTATATACGGGCCACAATTCAAGAGATCTCCCCCCCAATTTTTCTTTGTACACACAGGTCCCTCCCATAGTGACCTTTGATGTAGAGGTGGTGACCCAGGCACCACCCCAGTTTTCATCGGGTCCCTCTCACAGTGACCCAATACCTTTGTCACCATTCTGGAGGCCCCTCCCTATAGAGACCACCAGGTTGATGCTCCTATCTATGAGGGGTCCCTCCCACAGCGACCCCACATGCAGTTGTTACCATCACAGGGATGGCACAGGCTGTTCCAGCAGCTAAGGCAACTTTCAATCTACTTACGAACACAAATATATAAGGAGGCCCAGTGGCCTAATAAAAGTAACTTGCACTAGCCCTAACTATATGCTTGCCTTCTTCTTTCTCCACCAGATGGTAAAGGCCAAGAAGTGCTCCTCTTGCAATGCTGCTCTCCTGCCCCACACCCCGGGCCCCCTTTGCTCCGCATGTCTTCATGACGACGATTTACCAATGAAGCAAACTCCTGTCATGGGTCCCAGCAATCCAGGGCCCAGTGGCCCCACATGGATGGATCCTGGCACCCTCCTGATTCAGAACCAACAGGCTACAGTTGCCATGATGGAGAGCCAACAGAATTTCATGCTGAAGATCATGGAGAAACTCGAATCCCTTACGCAGCATAGAACAGCAGCACTGCTTCTGGAACCAGACAATGCAGGGGGGCCCTCTGAGGAACGTCCAGACACCGAAGAACTGGTACCAGACAATCTTCGGCCGGATTCCACCTAAGGCAAGGAGATACCAGATGAAGAGGATGGAATGGATACCGACGAGGAGGACATGGAACCACAAGCTGTGCCATCCCTCACTTCAAAACTGTGTTCCTTCGACATGGTCCCAGGCCTCATGAAAATTGCCAAGGCCACCACGGGGTTCGACGTCGAGGAGGGAAAACTGGAGTCAAAATTAGATCCCATGATCCAACAAAAGGCGACCACCTCTGAGACTTTTCCCGTATGCCCAGCCATCGAGGACATCTTCAACAGAGATTGGCAATCCATAGAACCAAGCAGAATGTCAAACAAGAGGAACTTGGACAGGATGTATCCGGTCCAAGAGGACAAGGCCAGTATCTGGTACAAAGCCCCAACCATTGACCCTCAGGTGGCAGCGTTCAGTAAGAAAACCATCTTACCCTGCAGACCCATAGCATTAAAAGATCCAACGGATAAGAAAGTCGAGGAAATGCTAAAGAGGGCCTTCGAGATCGAGGGAACTGCCACCAAAGCTTCCATAACGGCTATCTACATGGCACGTGCACAAATACGCTGGCTCGAGGAACTCTTAGAGCAAGCAAACCCTAAGTCCAGAGAGGCAGAACTTTTAGAGTGCACACTCGATGCTGCAAAATACCTGGCGGACATGGCTGTGGACACCCTTCGGCTGCACGCCAGGGCCACGGCCATCACCAACCGTGCCAGGAGAGTGTTGTGTCTCAAATTATGGGACGCAGACAATGAATTTAAGACATTACTACAAAATTTACCCATGAAGGGAAAGCATGTTTTTGGGGAGGGCCTACAGGAATTCCTGAAACAAAAAGAGGAGGGTTGAGACCTGCTTAAGAACAAGATTAAGTACACTTACCTCCCTTCAGAGAGGCGGAGGTTTTTGGGGTGCAACAGGTCATACCAACCCCGCAGAGACACACATTCCCAGAACAGCCCCTTTCGAGGCAGAGGAACATACACCAGTCACCACAGTTCCTTCTCCCATTCTTACCAACCGTCCTCGTTTAAAGCCCGTGGCCCAAAATTCAGGGGAAGAGGTAGAGGTTACAGGAGGAAACAGCAATGACTACCCTCACAGAACCCTACTAGGACAGGGGTCGTACCCCCCCGTGGGACAAAGACTGTCACAGGTCAGGTGCCAGTGGCTCAACACAACCTCAGACAGATGGGTCCTAGAGATAGTGTCAAGAGGGTACTCTATAGAGCTGTCCTACTCTCCAGTCACTCACAGGTTCCTAAGTTCCCTCATCGCCAAAAGAAAGGTGACCCCGCATCAGGTCCAACACATCCTGTCAGAGTTGCTAGAAAACAGAGCTATCCAACCCGTCCCCACACACAAGCAGAAACTAGGGGTGTACTCCATTTTTTCCCTCGTGCCCAAGAAATCGGGAGAACTCCGTCCCATCTTGGACCTGAAACACCTCAACAAACACGTGGTGTGCCACAGGTGCAAAATAGAACCCATAAGGTTGACCCTACGCAGCGTCCAGGTAGGCGATTACCTCATGTCCATAGACTTGAAGGATGCATACCTCCACATTCCTATCATACCGAAACACCGCCAGTACCTCCAGTTCCACATCCTGGTCCACCACTACCAGTATCAAGCCTTGCCCTTCGGGCTCACCTCGGCGCCAAGGGTGTTCACCAAGGTGTCCATCATCCTAGTAGCCAGACTTTGGGAACAGGGTCTGTATATCATACCCTACTTGGACGACTGGCTCATTCAGGCACACCGCCAAGAGCAATCACACCGAGACACACTGACCGCCCTACAGGCACTCGAGGAACACAGCTGGGTAGTGAACCGTGCCAAGAGCTATCTGGTGCCCACACAACAGATTGAACATCTGGGGGCCCTAATCAACACATCACAGGAATGGGCAAAACCCTCTCAGACAAGGGTGCTCAATCTGATATCATTGGCTCGTCACATGAGATCTCACCATCAGACAACCATGGGATGCATAGCCCAGTTGTTGGGCTGCATGGCATCTTGCATAGACCTCATACCCTGGGCAAGATGGCACATGCTCCCACTTCAGACTTACACACTCACTCGGGGGTCACCGAATGAGTTCAACTTACAAGTCGTAGTCCCATTACCACCATCGGTGAGACACTTTCTAGCATGGTGGACAGTGAAGTCCAACCTCACAAGAGGGGTTCCACTAGAGGCAGCTTACACTGCCACAATAGAAACAGACGCAAGCCTGTCAGGCTGGGGTGCATGCTTGGGCAACCTGACGGCTCAAGGACTATGGACTCCAACAGAGGCCAAGCTATCCATCAACATACTAGAGATGAGGGCGGTAGCTCATGCCCTCGAGGCTTTCAGATCATCCATCTGCAGCCAATCGGTCCTTATACGCTCCGACAACCAGGTCACGGTGGCGTATATCGCAAAGCAAGTGGGCACCAGGAGCAAGGCCATGCTCAGGGAGGCAACTTCAGTCCTCAAATGGGCACAGACCAACCTCAGCCACCTCGGCGCTGTGCACCTCACAGGCAAACTCAACTTGCGAGCAGACTGGCTCAGCCGGCAACAGGTTCACCCAGGGCAGTGGCGGCTCCATCCCCGTCTCTTTCAGATGATCCAGGAAACTTGGGGTCCAGTGTCCATGGACCTCATGGCCACAACGGAAAACACTCAGGTCCAGGAGTTCTATTCACGGTTCAGGGAAAGCTGGTCCCAGGGAACCGATGCCCTCTCACAATCATGGTCCCTGGATGGTGCCTACGTGTTCCCACCCCTTCCCCTACTTCCCCAGGTACTAAGCAAGATCAGAGCATCTCGATGTACCATCATCCTAGTGGCACTCTACTGGCCACGGAGGACATGGTTGGCCACAGTACTCGACATGACCTTGGCCAGCCTTAGGTTACCATACCGATCGGACATGCTGACACAGGGCCCAGTACTTCACCCGGCCCCGCAGACTCTGAAGCTCACAGCCTGGCTCCTGAGAGGAAGAGACTGATGAGAGCGGGCTGCCATGAGTCCGTCATATCGACGATGCTACAATCTAGACGGTCCTCGACCACATCCACCTATGGTAGACAATGGTCCATATTCGTGAAGTGGTGTCGTAAGCAAGGTAAGGATCCAGAGCAACCGGATATGTCATCCATACTCTTATTTCTCCAACACAGAGTAGACAAGGGACTAGCTCACTCATCCCTGAGAGTACAACTATCGGCCATTGAAGCGGCCACGGGCGCTATCAGGGTGTACAGCCCGGGAGCACACCCGGATGCCCTATGCTTCCTAAGAGCAGTGGAGGTACTCCAACCCAGGGTCCAACCTTCCATCGCACCATGGGATCTCCCACTGGTACTGGATTCCCTCAGTACAGCTCCCTTCGAACCACTCGGCGAAGTGGACCTATTCTGGGTTGGCCTCAAGGCCTGCTTCCTTGTAGCCATTTGCTCAGCTTGACGGATTGGAGAGCTAGGGGCACTCTCGTGTAGGGAACCTTACACCGTGTTCACTCCCCAAGGAGTTCACTTACGGACCATTCCAGCCTCCCAACCGAAGGTATCCACTACCTTCCATAGGGAACAACCCATCGAGCTGCCTACCTTCTCTGGAGATGCACAACCAGGCGCTAAGCCAATACCCCATCATCTGGATGTCAGGATCACCCTCTCCATTTACATAGCCAGGACTCTGCCCTTATGTAAGATGGAGAGGTTATTTATCGTCACAAGGGGAAAAAGACAGGGTAAGGCAGCCTCTAAGACCATGATCGCTGGCTGGCTCAGAAGAACCATCCAGGAAGCTTATATAGCCAAGCATATGACACCCCACGAGGGTATCAAGGCCCATTCCACCAGATCAGTAGCCACCTCCCGAAGGAGAGGGTGAACGTTTTCTGAAGACATATGCAAAGCGGCAACATGGACTCCACCACATGTTCGTTGTGACACTATAGGCTGAACACCTGTACAACATCAAGCCCACTTTTGTGACACAAACCTACTAACAGCCACCTCTGCCTCTCACTCATAGTCCACTCTGTCTCCCCAGAGGTACTATACTGCTACTTATCTACCCATGAGGTAATGTCTGGAGTGCCATGGATGGTCAACCAATCACAATGGGTGTTTACTCACCTGGTAAAGGTGATTGTGTTGGTTGACATCCATGGCACTCCAAGACCCTCCCGACAGAGTACTAAGAGTGACCAGGATCGGGGCATTCCCTAGCATACCAAAAGAAGGGATAAGGTATAGGCCACTAAGGGCACTGCTACAGGGGTGGAGCATTCCATCGACCCAATAGGGGTCGAGATTAGATTGTAAATAATAGGAAAATAAAAACGGGCCAATTGGCCAAACGAACTTATGTCTCAGGCTGCTTCATTAGGTACAATGACTGTATTGTTGTTTCTCTGGAATATTGTATTGCGCTTTACTAACCTTGTTTTCAGTTATGGAAGATTTGAACTGGAGAACAGGGGTTTCTGGGACCTGGATATACTAGAAATTTGATCCTAGAGTCATGTGCATCACTAGCCTATCAGGTGGGCTAAAACCCATGAGGTAATGTCTGGAGTGCCATGGATGTCAACCAACACAATCACCTTTACCAGGTGAGTAAACACCCATTCCTTCAGTTGGGTACAAGCGTCAGTAGGATTCACATTTTTTAACCAAGTATAGGCTACTTCAATTTGTGCTGCTAAACAATACCAGCAAAAGTTCAGACAACTCAAACCTCCCTTATTTTCTACTAGATGCAGTCCAGTGCAATCCTTGGTTGTTGAACCTTCCAAAGTAAATTTCTAATCAACTTCTCTAGATCTGAAAATATTTTTTTTATCTAAACTGATAGGTAGACATTCAAACAAAAACCAAAACCACTGAAGTATATTCATGTTTAGTATGTTTACTCTGCCAATCAATGCCAAAGTTAAAGTTTGCCATCTTTTCAGATCTGAAGTTGATTTTTAAAGAGCTGGAATGACATTAATATCATACAGTCACGACAGATCTTTGAGGTTAAGGAGACCAGGATATTTTATTACATCTTTTTTGAGGAGAAAGAGCAGGATTCATTATGGTAGAATCTAGATTTTGTCAGAGAATAAGCAATTTATTTGGCCCAAATTACTTTATAATCAGAAACATCACCACAATTCAAGATTACATTTACCAAATGTGGAAATGAAGAGTTTATGTCCAAAATAAATAGCAAAATATCATCTGCTTAAAGGGATATTGTATGGACATGACTATTTTCTTTAATTCCTTTAATACTGGAGTATTCTTTTATTTTCTATGTAAGAGGTTCAAAGAAATGTGCAAAGAGAAGTGGGGACAGAGGTCAACCCTGTCTGATCCCTCTGAACAAGGAGAAAGAGTCTGATATGTATTGATTAGTTTTTACCTTTCTGATTGGGGTAGAATACATGTAATGTATCCACTCTAAAAATTTACCATAGATCCCAGGGGTCAGATGTTCAAAACTTTACCCCGGGGCTAAATTAACACTGCCTGGTGGGCAAAATTAGCCCGGAGCACAAAGCAAGCTATATTCAAAAGGAATAGCCCTGGCAAACAGCTTCTGAAGATAGCATGGGAATGAGGCCGGGCAAACTGGGCTGGCAGTGCAGGGCAAACTTAGCCCTGGAATAAGATAGCTCTGAATATAGCAACCAGGATGTGCAAACCACAACAGCAACAAAGTGCACAGTGATGTGAAGGTAGGTAGAGGTGAACTATGTGGCCAATGTGTGTGCCAGCAAATGTGTGGACCCAGTACGGCTGCAGGCAGCAGCGCATGTGAAAGTACAGTGTTCAAAACTGTATAATATTCCCTGAACTGTCTGTGCAGCGCTAACAAGTTTGTACAGGTTTACTGCAGACCTAAACCATTAGCCCGGTGCAAACATGTTTGCCCGGAGCTAAACTTTGCCATATTCAAAAGTGACATGCAAATGAGCCACTTAGGTAGTCTCTGGGCAAACATCCAGATTAGCATCTCATTATGCCCTGATTGGCATGCAGTTTGCCCAGCATTACTGCAGGGTCCCACAGCTCCATAGGTCAGTCTGGAAGTAAAGGGGCTGGCCAGGTCTGACCGCAGCTCCACCTATAGGGCAGTCTGGCAGTGCATGATGATAGCTGTAGGCTACATATAAACAGTACAGCATAGCATAAAATATTGTACCCCAGGGGACAACACAGCATAGGCACAGATGGTGGTGGTGCTGCATGCAACTGTCATACTGTAGGTCATGCTACAGTACACAGCATGCACTACAGTAGCAAGTGGGCCAGTAGTTTGTAGACACAGCACTGCCTATGGTGTGTAGGGAAGTGCTGATGACTGCACTATACACAGTGACAGGCTCAGCATGCAGGTGTTTACTGACAGTGGACATTACTGTTACGCCATTGTGTGACCCACAGATGCTGCACCTCTGGCATGGTATACTCACAGTGACATATACATGTCTGACTTTGTGTGCTGTGGCAGTTGTACAGCTGTGTGGTATGTGGCTGGGGGGGCATATATTATCAGAAAGGCACACTGGTGTTGGGGTATTCCCAATACTGACCCATGTGCACTGTGTGATGTGTCCCAGTCTTGTGGCCACACCTGGTCTGTGGCACAGCCTGGCCACCCGTACACTCTCCCCCTCAACATCCTCCATGCCCACAGTGCTGCATGTGTGTGCTGGCATCTGTTGGTGGTCCACAGGTGTGTGCTGTATGACCACACTGCCACACTGTCCACTGGCAGCAAGGTCACCACTTTCTGCCTGGCATGGCTGGGACTGGTGGCAGATGATGGCATCATTGTGATGCCATCAGTGAGCAGCATGTTTCCTCTATGTCTGGCTTTGTCTATGTGTCATATTTGTTGTTGTAGGGTCGCGCAAAGCCACGCAAAAGCTGTGCAAACACAGCGCAAAGCCAAAATGTCGCGCAAAGCTGATTGCCCAGGGTTAAGACTACCTTTTCCTGGGTGGTAATGTGCACCTCGCTAAGTGTCGTGCAAAGTCATGCAAAACCACTTTGCATGGTGCTAGTCACTGAATATAGCATTGCACCTGTAGTCATGTACACACACCCTCAGTTTGCCCCTTGCATGCATTATGATTTTGCCTAGCGCTATTGCAGTTTGTGCACTTTTTCTCCTACTGAATATAGCAAACCCATGCTAATCATGCACTAAACCTGCGCAAACGTTTTTTGCCCAGTGCAAAGTTTTGAATATCTGGCCCCAGATTTCTTAAACACTTTGAAAAGAAAAGGCCAGTAGACATTATCAAAGGCCTTCTCAGCATCCAATAATAGGATAGCAAGTCGGTATTTGAAAAAACATCCACAATATTAATCGCTCTCCTGATGTTAAAGTGTATTCTCCTTCCTTCAACAAAGCCAGCATGGTCATGGTGTGCTATTCTTGGGACTATTTTTTGATAATCTGTTTGCCATACTTTTGCAAAAATCTTGTTCTCCACAGTTAATAAAGCTACTGGATGGTAATATTTGCATTAATCCAAGGGGTTTATATTTGTTAATCTAAGTGAGATTGTGGCTTCTTTAAAGGAGGGAGTTTGGCATGTTATCAATATCTCTAAATACATTCAGCAATACTGATGTTAATTCTTCCCTCAGATTTTTATAAAACTTTGTGGGAAACACATCTGTATCCGGAGATTTTCCATTAGCTAGATTAGAGATTAGAAACATAGAACATAGAAACATAGACTTTGACGGCAGATAAGGACCGCTTGGCCTACCTAGTCTGCCCATTTCCCTACCTACAGGATAGGCCGCAGATCCGGGAGTCACGTGATGCGGTGCGCTGAGTAAGACACCTCTCAGTTAGCTCCGACCTCCCGCCCGCTAAATATTCCTAAAAACCTTGTTTTGCGGTGAAATTTACTGCTGATCGTCTGATTTTCAGCTTTCTAAGCGGTTGTACCTCCTTGATAAGCAGTCGATGGAAGAGGAGATAATCGCCACCAAACGCACGCCTCCTGTAACACCGGAGAAGGCCTTTAAAAAAGCTAGGGCCTCTTCCTTGCAGTCCTCGCAGCCTGCCACTAATGAGAGCTCTGACTCGGATCCCTTTTACAGTGCTGTCTACCAACATAAGTTTTTAGAGGAGTTTCAGCCTTTTAAGGTCGAAATGCAGAGCATGGCAGGAGAAATAAAAGGCATCTCGAATGCCTTGGAGGAGCTTTCTAAGAAAACAGCTGATAATGAAGCGTGCATACGCTCTGTTGAGAGGAAACAGGACAAAGCAGAGCTGGATTTGGTAGCCGTGAGGCAAAGGCTAGTGAAGATGGAAAATAAAGTGGAAGATCTGGGAGGGTCGTAGTCGCCTCAATAATGCGGTAATTATAGGTCTGCCCGAAGGAGAAGAGGGATCTGACCCTATTAAGTTTGTTAAGAAGTTTGTGGAGAAGGTGGCAGGTCCTTCCCCCTTTGGAGCAGGCTACATCATAGAGAGAGCTCATCGTGCACTACGCACCCCTCCCCCTGATGGAGGCCCCCCCCCCAGGTCATTTACATTTCGTTTTTTGAATTTTCAGGAGTGGCAGCACTTTCTTTACAAAGCCAAAGACACACAAGATTTGCAATGGGAAGGCAAAAAGTTGAGGGTGGCGCAAGATCTGCCTCTGTCTGTGCATCAGAAACGAGCCATGTTTCACAAACTGGTCCTCAAACTAATTGCCGCAGGAATCAAGTTCAGAATGGTCTTCCCTGCAAGGCTTCAAGTTTTTCTGAATGGTTCCTGGGCGACCTACAAGGAAGTGGAGTTGGCAACTGCAGGGCTTAAAGAAGCGCTTCCTGACCTATCCAAGTCCACCTGAATCTCGACCTGGAGTAGTCTGCTGTGTTGTGCTGTCCTCTGGTGGAACTGTTTAGCTGCTGTTGATTTACAGATCTCAGTAAAGTCTCTTGGGACTAGCTCTACAACAAGTTGCTCTGTCTGGTTACCCACTTGTATGCTGAAATTATCCTGAGGGTGACCTCTTTGACATAAAAGAGACATTTTGTTCCCGCTTTGGCTGTTATCCCCAGGACTGTCCATCATTATGCTGACTTTGCATGCTTTAGTTAATGTTAAGCCCAGCCTTGCCTTCATGTAGAGAAGTGAGGTGCAAGTGGGGACCTGTGGTTATTCAGATTTGGTTTCAACTGATGGATGTCTGGGCAGTGTATTAATGGCCAAGCTATGTTTTATTTTATACAGTTATAGCTATTTATTCCTGTAGGGGCAATGCCTCGATTTCAAGGCAATGGGGGGGAATGCTCAGTTCCTTTTGAGCCTACAATGAGATCCCGCCTGTAACCGAGGTCCCACCCTGGTCTATATATTAAGCTCAGGTCTTCCCACGGCTTCCCCTTCTTTTGTTTTAAAATGTCTGCACGCTCTGGATAGGGTAAGCTTGACTACTAGGCGGGGACCTCGATATTGCAGATGGGTTTAGAAAACGAGGTGTCTGAAAGCTTCAATCAGGCGATGGTAAGCATCTTTGCTACAGTCCTGCTTGTTTTATTTCCTTGGAGGATCCCTTCTTTATATTTCCCTTAAAAGAATGATGAAGTTACTGCTTCTGGAGTTAAAGTAAAGTGGCCCGGACAGTAACCTTGGAGTGCTTAAACTCTATTTTTAGAGAGGGTGTTAGCGACTTGCCCACTCTTAGCCTGTTACGCCCGTTGTTCTCGGGTTGTGCCACAAGAGGGCATCTGAGATTATTATTTTTACCTTTGTTATCAGTGTTTTACACACCTCTTGCTTTGAGGTACATGTTACTGCGCGGTTTGTTGGGGTTACAAAGTGGAGGGCAATTTTTCTTTGTTGGGCATGTTTAGATAATTCTTCTGAACTATTAAGGGATGTTGCTAAGATGAAGGAAATGGGGATACTTTGCGGAATGTTCCAGATACAACGGGGTACTTCTGTCCTGGTTTTCTTACTTGTGAGGGCGGGGGGGTTGGAGGGAGAGGGACTTTTGGTTGCCGCTCATCATGTACCATGCAAAGGGGATGGGAGCGGGGGTTAGGGTTTATGGGGTGTTTCGTGGGGAGGTTTGGGGGTGGTTTGGGGATAGCACTAAGTAATGGTAGGGTAGGGGGAGGGTAGAACTGCCCAGCACACATCACATCTTATGCAGTGTGGATGTTATATACGAGCACAAGTGGCACTCTGAAAGGTCTTTGACTGGTGATAAGGGTGATGGCTAGAAACATTCAATTTATTAGTTGGAACGTTAAAGGAGTGAGGCATAAAACTAAACAAAATAAAATTTTTAAGCACTTAAGCTATTTGAAGGCATAAATTATGTTTTTGCAGGAAACGCACCTGCTTAATGAGGAGGCTGACAAAATGAGACGGCAACAGAATGGGCAGACTTTTGCGGAGGAGGGCACGACCCAGAGTAGAGGGGTTATGATCCTTCTGCACAGATCAGTTCTGTCTCTGACTCCCTGGGCAGATTTCTGTTTGTAAAACGTAGCTTGTATACCTTGGACATTGTCTTGGGTACTGTTTACGGTCCTAATGTAGACTCCCCTAGCTTTTTTGTCCAGATAATTGAAGCCCTAACTCCATTTTTGGATACCCCTATGGTCATAGGGGGCGACCTTAACCTTGTTTTTGATCAGGCTCTAGACAGATCGGGTCAATCCCGTGAAGGTCTCTCCCCAGCTCAAAGAGCCTTCAGGGATCTGTTGGACTCTGTAGGTCTCTGCGATGTGTGGCGTGTGTTGCATCCCAATACAAGGGAGTACACTTCTGTTTCCCAGGTTCATACAACCTCCTCGGGAATTGACTATATCCTAATTTCCCAAGCTCTTTTACCAGGGGTTATAGGTTCCAGTATTGTCTCAGGGCTCCCATCAGATCATTCAGTGGTCATCTGCCTAGTATCCTTAGTTTCCTTGCCAAACAAAGGGAGCAGGTGGAAGCTGAATAATCAAATATTGAAGGAGCCGAAGACGGTTAAATATATAGTATCCCAAATAGATCAGTTCACTGCTACTAACATTAACTCCACAGGGAAGCCCGATATGGTATGGGGGCTTGTAAAGCATATTTAAGAGGGATTATAATTGGCCTAACATCAAGAAGGAAAAGAGAGAGGGCATCTCGGGTTTCCGATCTCCTTTCTCAGATTAGGGGCATGGAGACCACTCTCTCTTCATCTTCCTCAGAGACTTTTAAACAAGATTTAATGAAATTGAGAGAAGCCTACCTGGCTATGCTGGTGGGGCAAGTTGAATTTGCAATTTTGAAAACAAAAGCTGTATATACTGATCAGGGAGAGAAAGTTGGTTGAATGCTAGCATTGTGCATTAAGCAGCAGGAATCTGCCAGATTTATTCCTGCAGTCCATTTCCCTAAAGATAACTCCCTTAAAGTCCTACCCTCGGAGATAGCGGAGGAGTTTACAAGTTATTTCAGGGATTTATGTGGCCCTATGTCTAACCCTCCATCTGAGGAAAGGCTCTACGAATACCTGAGGGACTTACAACTGCCCTCTCTTACACAGTCCCAGCAGAAGGCATTGGAGTCTCCCATTTCTGAGGGGCGAGATAGAAAGGGTAATTAATTCCCTTCCATCGGACAAATCTCCGGCTCCAGATGGGTTCACCTCCAATTTTTATAAAGCCTTTTCTAAACAACTGACTCCCATTCTCTTACCACTTTTTCAGTTTATCCTCTCTGGTCAGATATCCGATCCCTCCCTTTTCGAGGCTTTGATTGTTCTGCTGCCCAAGCCGGACAGGCCGTCTGACCAGGTCTCAAGTTATAGGCCGATCTCCCTTCTCAACCATGATATTAAAATTCTGGCAAGATTACTAGCCGATCGTTTGGAGGCGGTACTTCCCTCTATAATTGGCGCTGAACAGGTAGGTTTCATGAAGGAGAGATCCTCGGTGGACCATCTGAGGACTCTGGCTCACGTCTTCTTGGCATCCAGGGATGCTCCTCATCCAATGGTCCTGATTTCGCTGGAAGCCAAGAAGATGTTCGACAGAGTCCATTGGGATTATTTGTTTGCAGCAATGGAGGTATTTGGTTTCCCCACGAAATTCCGGAACTCGGTTAGCTCACTATATAAGTTTCCCTCAGCCAGAATTTCATGCAATGGGTTTATCTCTAATTCCTTCAAATTGCATGTGGGAACCAGACAAGGATGCCTCCTGTCTCCCCTCCTTTTTAATATATACTTAGAGCCCCTTATTAGAAAGCTATTAGGTGCCCAGGGCATATCTGGCATCTCTTTAGGTGAGCAGGTGGTTAAGGTGGCGGCATATGCAGATGACCTCTTGTTGCAAATAACACATCCACTTACATCTATCCCCGCCATTCTAAAAACAATATATGACTTCAGTAAGGTCTCAAACTATAAACTTAATGTAGGAAATACTGTAGTTTTCCCTCTTAACTATAGGGTTTATAAACAAGAAATTATCACCTTTGGGCTTACTTGGAAGTCTGACTGAATTAAATATCTTGGGCTCCTTTTAACTCGGAATGCTGCTTGGTTTAGACAATTAAATATTGATGCCCTGGTACACAAAATAGAGCAAGACCTTCACAGATGGACCCTACTTCCCCTCTCTCTCTGGGGTAGAATCAATTTAATTAAAATGAATGTTTTTCCTCGCTTGTTTTATCCCCTCAATATGTTGAATGTATGGCTCCCCTTGTCTTGGGTTAAAAAGGTGCACAGTATGATTTCTACCTTTAAATGAGGGGATAAGAAAGCTAGGATGGCATTCCATAAATTAGCCACTCTGAAAGTCAAAGGAGGATTAAGGCTTTCCCACATTGGGTTGTACTATTGGGCCAGCCAGGCCAAGTATCTCCGTGGCTGACCGTGATCAGTTGCCTACTCTGGCTACGTACACCCCGATCTGGTTAGCCGTGGAGTCAGCTTCCATTAAAAAACATGGTTATTCCCCAACTGCGCTGTTATATACCAAGTTAGCTCCCTACCTGAATCTCTACGCAGATCCCCTATAGCAGTTTCGATTAGGGTTCATACTCAACTGTGCGCATTTCTGAAATATGAGAATCTCAAGGATTTATTTCAACCCTTGAGAGGTAACCCCAATTTTCTATTAGATGACAAGCCCCTTTCAGTCAGCTGGCTTCCTCAGATAGGAGACTGTCACCTTGCTGAGCTCATAACACCCAACAGACAATGGTGCTCTTCAGCAGATATTATGCACAAGTTTATGATACCCCGTACAAATATTTTTGAGATTTTCCAGCTTCGTCATCTCCTGGTTAAGGTAATAGGTTCGATTCCCCCTCCGGCTACCCATATCAGCTTTCAAGCTACTTTAATGGAACTGGTGGGTTCATTCCATGCTGTATCCAAAATATATAGTGCTTTATTCACTTGGGCCTACCCTGATAATTATGTCCCCATTACCTTCTGGGCTTCCCTTTTCCAGGGCAAAGAATTGGACTGGCCTCTTCTGTGGCAAAGCTGCCATAAGTTTCTCCAGCAGGACAGACTCAGGTTACTGCAATTCAAAATTTTGCACAGCATCTATTATTCCCTGCAGAAGTTGGCCAGACTGGGTTTGGTGTCCTCTTCTCTCTGTACAAGATGTCAAATGCAAAGAGGAGACCTTCTTCATATTTTCTGGAGCTGTTCCAAAATTGTCCCACTTTGGACTACTATTAAACAATGAGTTGACCCTCTTCTAGGGCTCTCAGACTTGTTCACCCCTGAAATATGTCTTCTGGGGGATTTCTCCTCCATTTCGGTGGTGAACAGGAAGTAGCATATAGCTTTAATTTTGCTGTCTGTTAAGAAAGTGGTTCTAAGACATTGGAAAGACTCGGAGGTACCAACGTATGTTGAATGGCTCCAAGAATTACTTGCTAATCTCAGAACAGAGAGGACTATTGCAAGTCTTCACAATAAAATTAGGAAGTTTGACAAGATCTGGGGTTCGATACAAACCCTCTACGCACTGCAAGTTTAAGCATTCGAATGCCGTATCCTTAGGTATGGTGCTGAGTGTAAAATGTTGTGCTGGGATGGTCGGGCGGGTGCTGGGTAGGGTGGGAGAGGGAGAATGAATCATTACATACTTTGTACCTGATATGAGTGGATCATGCTAATATTGTTATGATTCATTCTTTGTATTGAAAACTTCAATAAAATTTGAATAAAAAATAAAAAAAAGGATAGGCCGCAGATCCTAGTTAACCAACAGCTTATTTCTTCCTACCCCTCACAAGAATTGCCTTATGTCTGTCCCATGCATTCTTGAATTCTCCCACATTTTTAGACCCCACAACCTCCTCAGGAAGGCTGTTCCATGCATCCACTACCCTTTCTGTGAAAAAATACTTCCTCACATTGCCCCAGAACCACCCCCTCTCTATCTTTAAATTGTGTCCCCTTGTTCTTGCACGTCTCTTTTTCTGAGAGATGCTACCCTCTTGGACTTTGTTGATTCCACTGAGGTACTTAAAAGTTTCTATCACGTCCCCCTCTCCCTTCTTTCCTCAAGGGTATACATATTAAGCTCCTTTAGTCTCTCCTTGTACGGCTTCTCTTGCAGACCCTGCACCATTTTAGTTGCTCTCCTCTGGACTGCCTCTCTCATTTCTATGCCCTTGCGGAGATGGGGTCTCCAGAAATGGATGCAGTACTCCAGATGGGGTCACACCAACTGTCTGTACAGAGGGATAACAACTTCCTGTTTTCTGCTGGTGATGCCTCTCCCTATGCATCCCAGTATACCCCCAGCCCTCCCTACTGCCTTCTCACATTGCTTGCTAACCTTAAGGTCATCTGATATGATTACCCCCAGGTCCCTTTCCTTTTTTGTTGTTGTTACTACCTCCCCTCCCACTGTGTAATCTTCCCCTGGGTTCTTGTTTCCTAGGTGCATAATTTTGCACTTCTTTGCATTGAATCCTAGCTGCCATACTTCTGACCATTCCTCCAACCTTGCGAAGTCCCTTCTCATCCTTTTCACGTCTCCTTGTGTATCAACCCTGTTGCAGATCTTTGTGTCATCTACAAAGAGGCATACTTTTCCTTCCAGTCCCTCTGCAATGTCACTTATAAAGGCATTAGAAAGGACTGGACCCAGTACTGAACCCTGCGGTACCCCACTAGTAACCCCTCTTTCTTCAGAGTGGACTCCATTTACAATTATCTTCTGTGTCCTGTTGTCCAGCCAATGTTTTATCCAGGCTACCACCCTGGGACCCACTCCCAGGCTGGTTAGTTTGACTATTAATCTTTTGTGTGGGACTGTGTCAAATGCCTTGCTAAAGTCTAGGTAGGCTATGTCCACAGCCCCTCCCTGGTCTACTACTTTGGTCACCCAGTCAAAGAAATCTATTAGATTTGTCTGACATAACCTTCCCGCTGTGAACCCATGCTGCCTTGGGTCCTGTGCCCCACTGGCCTCAAGGTACTCAACAATTCTTTCCTTCAGAAGTGACTCTATCACTTTCTTTATCATAGAGGTCAAACTGACAGGTCTGTAGTTTCCTGCCTCTGTCTTGGTCCCACTTTTGTGAAGGGGGATCACATCCGCCTTCCGCCAGTCCTCGGGTACCACACCATTCTCCCATGATTTATTAAAAAGATTAGTTAGTAATTTCACTAGTTCCCCTCTTAATTCTTTTAGAATTCTGGGGTGAATTCCATCAGGGCCCATTGCTTTGTCCACCTTCAGTTTTAGGGGTTCTTGCAGAACCCTTTCTTCTGTGAAAGGGCTGGGATCGACCCCCCTATCAAGAGTGCTTCTGTTAATTGGATTAGGCACTTCCCCCTCCTCTTTTGTGAATACTAAGCAGAAATATTCGTTCAGTATCCCTGCTTTTCACTGTCCCCTCTGCCCACCCACCATTCATTCTATTCAGCCTCACTATCCCTCCCTTTGTCTTTTCACGCCTCTGATGTACCTATAAAAGGTTTCATCCTCTTTAACTGCTGCTATTATCTTTTCCTCAGTTTGGGCCTTTGCTATTCTGACTTCCTCCCTGCTTCCTTCTGCCTTAACTGGTACAGGTCTCTGTCCTGCTCCTTCTGTGTTTCCTTATACTTCCTGAATGCTATCTTTTTATCCCTGACTTTCCCAGCCACCTCTTTTGAGAACCATAGTGGCTTTTTCTTTCATTTTGATTTGTTTATTTGCATCGCACAAAGGCTTGTTGCCTCTGTGATGGCAGTTTTGATGATTCCCCATTGTTGCTGCACCCCTCCTTCTAGCCTGTGTGCTAGTGCTTTGCTGAGGCACTCTCCCATCTTGCCAAAGTCAACCCTCCTGAAGTCCAGTACCCTCACTTTTGTATGGCTTGACTCTGTAGCTGAGTTTAACGTGAACCACACTGTTTGATGGTCACTTGTTCCCAGATGACAACCCACTTCTAGATCTGAGATCCTGTCACTGCCCCCATTTGAGAGTATGAGGTCTAAGATTGCTCCCTCATGAGTGGTTTCCGAAACTAGCTGTCTGAGGCCTGCCACCTGTAGGGCATCGAGAATGGCCCTGCTCTTGGATGTGGCTGCAGCAAATGTGCTCCAGTTAACATCTGGCATATTCAGGTCCCCCATCAACAGTATCTCCCCTTTCTCTGCCATCCTAAGAATGCCTTCTATCATATCCTTGTCCATTCCATCCCCTGACCTGGGGGTCTGTACATAACCCGTATGGATTGTGGTGCCCTTTCCAGTCTCCAAGGTGACCCACAGTGGCTCCTCTCCTCCCTGTTTACTCTTTTGTTCAGTTGCTTTTATCTCTTCCTTTACATAGAGAGCTACTCCTCCCCCTCTTCTCCCCTGCCTGTCTCTCCTGTAGGTTACGTGCTCTGGTATGTTAACATCCCAGTCATGGTTCTCTGTGTACCATGTTTCTGTGACTGCTACAATATCCAGGCATCCCTCTACCACCAAGGCCACCAACTCAGGGAGCTTGTTGCTCAGACTATGAGCATTGGTACTCATTACCCTCCATTTCCTGATGGCCGTACTCCTTTTTGCCCCATCTCTATCCTTCTTGCCTTTGTCACTTTCCCCATTTACCCCTGCCCTTCTCCCTATCACCACCTCTATGTTGGTGTTTACCGCACTTACTACAGTGATTTTTTTTGAGGGGCTAGGATTTCCCTGCTCCTTTCCAGTGCCTCCCCCCTGGCTAGTTTAAATGCTTGCCAATGAAGCTTACTTCCCTTAGTTTGTCTTGTGATATGATTCTGTTAAGATGACTTCTATCACCATCTGAAATCTCAGTAAGTACAGAGTTATTAAATAACAATTCTGAATCTCTTTCAGATCCGGATTTTTTTTAATTGTAAAGTTCAGAATACGTTTCTTAAATGGCTGATTTGTTTCTTTTGGGTTAGTGAGAACAGTATGATCTTCTAATGTGATACAGTTAACCATTGTTGCATTTGATTTGAAATGCCAGTAATTAGTCTGTTAAGTCTGAAATTCATTATATCGATAATTTTAATTCTTAACTGTACTACCTTAATTAGAGTGTGTTCTAATCCAGAGGTCCATTTCATAAATAATACCCATCATGTTCATATGTTGGAGTAATAAAAATACTAAGTTGAACATTCAGAGTTACAGTCTAACAAAACAACAGAATTATCTGCCAACCTCTTAATTTCCCAGTTATGACAATTTCACTAGTAAAGTTCATGTTATTAATGTGTTAATTTGCTGCACTATATATACTCAACAACTGCACAGCAAATACAAGCAAGCAACCGTGATTGAAATTGGTGGACTCTTCTTTAGTTGTTGGCATGACTGGACAAAATTAGAAAATTAGAAAATTCAGAATTTGTTCTGAATTTGTGGAATTTTTGTGAAATTCTGTGAAAAACTACAGTATGTGAAATTTTGTGAATTTTTTAGAAATTCTCTAATTGGTCATAAATCAATCAGTCTTACAGCTAGAGATCTGAAATTCAGTGTGCATACTGTTTTTAAGATGCCTTGAAAGGTTGTCAAGCTTCATGACATTTGGATGAGGGGGGAATTTATGGGGGCTCAAAGTCTGGTAACTCATTAGTCATGTGAAAATTTTGCGAATCATTTGAAATTCTTTAATTGGTCATACCACAGTCAGTCATGTAACTAGAGATCAGATATGTGACATGTTTACTGCTTATATGGGACTCAAAAAGGATGCCAAATTTCATGTCAGGTGGATTAGGGTTGGAAAAGTTCTAAGGGCTCAAAGTCTGGCAATTTATTAATCATGAACATTTCTGAAAATATTTCTATGCTTACAACTTAGCCACCTTTGGAGCAAGATAAATGAAAATGTATATCCATACTTTCTTGAAAGTCTTAGAAACTATTAAATCGAGAGATAGTTGGTTACATAAATTGTATGTTGCAGGAGTTCAAAATTTCACAATTTAATTATTTGTTAAATTATGTGAAGAAACAACAAATATCACACCCGCAGCTACCGTATAATATTTTTCATTTCATCATTGTGTCTACCTATATATATATGCACAGCAGCATTTCCTGGTGTGGCATCTCTCATGTTTTCTGCTTTTAAACTGTGTGAACATATTCAAAGTATATGGATGTTTAAAGCTCCACTGCTACTGCCGGTAAACACCCATGATTTGGCTTGCATACTCAAGGTAAATATGTCTTGGAATCTAATTAAGCTGGATAAATGTGGTTCAGAAGGTTAACATTTATTGTGCATAATTTAGAAATTACTAATTGGCAACATGTGCTCAAAAATTCATGAATGCATAGTAGGTAAAGCCAATAGAATTCCACTTAACTTTCACAAAGCACTTATCACCAGTAAATCACCCTACCTGCATTAGCATCATGGCCCTGCAGTGCCCCTCTAACTCTCCCGTGACAGTGATGTCTACACTGCAAAAAATAATATCTTGACAAGCCTAAATATCTTATTTCATTAACTAAAAATCTATTTTTTTCCCTCAATATTGTCTCTAGAGGTTTTTTTCTTACTTGTTAAGAAAAAACAACTTACATCAAGACAAATGATCTAGAATTATCTTGTCATGAAAAACAAGATTATGTTGTGGTATATTTTTCCTATTTTAATCATTTTTAATGTCAGTGATTACAAATCTTATGTGATACTTCATGGCCTCATCCAGTTTTTAGTCTACAGTACTAGTTTTTAGAGTTTTATTTTTTCTCTCAGTCTGGTTTTATGATTTATTGTTTGACAAGCATTTTTTACCTCCTACTTTTTGTGATTGCCAGGCCCACAATCTATAATATTTTAAAGAGACTAAGTTTCTGTGTATGTCTATGACTATAAAGTTTTTTTGTCAGGATTTTTGTTAAATAATGATTTTGCTTACACTGACACCTTTGATGACACTGGGGAACCTTCTTTACTCTTCTCTGATTACAGCCAGATGATCTTTTACTTTCACCTTGACGGTGACCAGAGATGGGCAGAAGGGACCTCAGTTTCATGTCTCCTCAGAAGGAAGGCACCTCAACAATCTGTATCCCCGAAGTCTATCACCTTCACAGCAGCTGGGACTCCCCCCTCTGCCTGACCACCATTCATGGACTAGGACCACTACCAGCCCCTGACCAGCCTGCCCAGCTGAGCAACATCCTTGGAATTCCTCCTCCTTCTGTCTGTGGCCCTGTGCAATTCATGGGGGTGGGGAGCAAGAATACAGAGCTTTATGATTCAGGTGTAATTCCTCCCATCTCTGTGACTGCGCCACAGGGTTACAAAGTCAGGACTTAGCTGCAATCTCCTTTACTCCCACAAATGTTTTCCACACTGCAGGGCCAGAAGGAAGACAGCCATCCTTTCCTCATACCTGAATCCATCATGGACAGTAGATGAGCTCCTGGGTAATGGCCTGGGCTTGGGACAAGCAAGCAAAGCTTCACAAAGCTCCTGATGCCCCTTTCTGCTTTTACCCCTGTATCCCTTCTCTGTTTGACAGTCTATATCCTTTCTATCTCCCTTTCACACATGCCATATTCCCTCTCTCTCTCTCTCTCTCTCTCTCTCTCTGGATCCCTCTTTTACACTCTGTGTCCAGTTTTCCCTGTCACACTCAACATCCCCCCCTTTCATTTTCTGTGTTCCCCTGTCTCCCTTTTATATTCTACATCCCTAGTCTCTCCCTTTCACATTCCTTGTCCTTTTCTCCATATCACACTCTCCCTCTGGTATCCCTCTCCTAGTTTCACATGTCCCCTTCACCACTGTTATTTGTTTCCATTTCATGAGTAAAAGCAACATGAGGTGGACTGGCCCACTGGTGCAACGGTAGCACAACCGCTTGTGACACTGACAACCAAGGTTCAGGAATGATCCCTGTGTATCAGAGGGTTGGTGAGGGGGAGGTTGGATGAGCATCCCATGAACTGCTCACTACCTCTGGTAGGGAGGGATGGTGAAAAGAAGGCTGGGTATACACCATGCCAGGACCACAACAGAAGACAGACAGCAGCAGCTGACATCTGCAGGGCATTCGTGGGAGCATGCATGCATGCATGCATGTATGCCTGCACGCTGACGTCATTGCATTTCTGCACCTTTGGGAAATCAACACAAGGTAAAAACCTTGTGCAGTAGTGCTTCATGATGACCCTCAACCTCTGCTGAATGATGCCGGGAAGCATAAGTCCTGGGCAGGCTTCCATTGGATCACAGTTCCTCCCTATTGAGCCCCACCAAGCTATGAGATCACCAACCTGGGTGACTGAATGGGGGATGCTGGTGAGAGGCGAGTGGGTAGAAATGGGGTAAGTAGCCTGTCTGAAGCCAGTGCAAAAGTAGAGTTGGGAAAAAAGGCAACATGGAGAAGGATGAAGTGGAGGAAAGTGTTATCACCAGGACATGTGTCCCACAATGAGTGCCGTACTGTAACTTCCTCACCCTACACCTCAGCTGGGATTAATCCCCACAGAGATCCCCACTACTTATGCCATCATCTACTATACCCATCCTTTGATACTGTGCAGTGAAGTTACAAAAAGAAACACACACACTGTGCAGCTAAATGTGCTGCCTTTAGTAAAATGTAACACTATAAAACAAAAAAGTGCTAACAATGATGAAGATACTGTGAAATAGTTCCTGGAGCCTTCAGAATCGTGGGCCACAATCCAAGGCAGTTGCAATCAGTTCCAACTGCCCTGAATTGCAGCCATAATTGAGTGGAGTTGTATTGTTCTGAAGTTGATGACTCTGCAGTGGCGGTGTTAGGCATATGCAAACCACGCAGTTGTATGGTCCCCGAGGCAGCAAGTGGGCCCCCTGCTGTTGTGTGACTGATTTACAGCATTATCACTCTACTTTGTTTCAGTTCTATGAGCAGCCAGACAAAACTGAATAAAAAAAAGTTATGGAATGATTTTCCACTTCAGGATCACAGGGACTGGAACATGGGAATGTCAGGCTGCAAGCCCCCAAGTTGCTGTCACCATCACAGCCACTGCTGCAGTAGTTCTTAGTGGTGTAATGTAGGAATAATGAGGGGCAGCACTGATCAGAACTAGGCAACAACAGAGGAGAAACAGCTGCTGAAACTGAGGCATCCAGCTGGATCTGAACCTTGAGTTCAAGGATGTTCCCTTCTGGAAAAATAATTTTAGCCGTGTTGCAAACTTTTTCAACTGTTGGATTTGGGATGATGCACTTCAAAGATGCACACTGTAGCTGTTGCATTTCTTATCTAGGAATTTATTGACTGCCAGAAGCAAATCTAGATGCAGTCACAGTGAATTACAGACCACATAGGGCACTTTGATAAACATTACCTAGCTATAGAATTGTATTTAAGGATGCATATCCTGTCCTGTTCTGTCTTATCCTATCCTATCCTGTCCATCCTATGGGTATGCAAGTCCTTGTGCATATTATGCAGACAAGGCATCACCAGAACAGACAGCGCCTATTAAGCAGGCTCCCACATCTGACTCAATATTGGCCTAGAATGGCAAAGTACAGACACAATTTTCATCCTCTTTGAGATACCCTAAAGGTGGGAAAGCAATGTGAGAGGGAAGTAAGGAGGGCTGGGGGGATATTGGGATGCAAAGGGAGAGGCATCAACAGTAGAAAACAGGACAATGTGATCCCTCTGTACAGACAGTTGGTGAGACCCCATCTGGAGTACTGTGTGCAGTTCTGGAGACCCCATCTCCGCAAAGACGTAGACAGAGTGGAGGCTGTCCAGAGGAGGGCAGCCAAAATGGTGCAGGGTCTGCACCAGAAGCCATATGAAGAGAAACTAAAGGAGTTTAATATGTATACCCTCGAGGAAAGGAGGGAGAGGGGGGACTTGAAAGAAACTTTCAAGTACCTCAAGGGAATCAACAAAGTCCAATAGGGTAACATCTTTCAGAAAAAGAGATGTGCAAGAACAAGGGGGCACAATTTGAAGATAGAGGGGAACGGCTCAGAGGTAATGTGAGGAAGTATTTTTTCATGGAGAGGGTTGTGGAAGTATGGAGCAGCCTTTCTGAGGAGGTCGTGGAGTCAAGAACAGTGGGGGAATTCAAGAATGCATGTGACAGACATAAGGCAATTCTAGTGGGAGGGTAGGAGGAAGTAGGCTGTTGGTTAACCAGGATCTGCAGCTTATCCATCAGGTAGGGAAATGGGCAGACTAGGTAGGCCAAGTGGTTCTTATCTGCCATCAAATTCTATGTTTCTATGTTTCTACGTTTTGTGATGCCTCGGTGTGCTATAGTCATGGGTCTCAATCCCTGAAACTATTAAGTTGATGCAAGGGACACATTGTGTCAAAACTTGCAGAATTCTCGATTCAGGAAGGCATCCTGCTACAACCCAAGACCCAGTGCACCAGACCGACCCTACACCAGGACTGCACCAAGCTGATGGGTGTGTCAGGGTACTAGAGGGCTAGTGGCAGATGTAAGCTGCCATATCCCCAGCATTGGGATACAGGAAACCCTCCCAGAAGGCACATGATCCGAGACAATCAGACCAGCCAGGATTGGTCTAATGAGCCATGCGCCACCCTCAGAGCCCTTCCAAGGCAGGAGGGAATGTGTGCCACTGACTGCTTGTGGTCTCCCATGCCTCCAACATCTGCATGGTAGTTGCAGTGGTATTGTATTTATCTAGCGAACCAAGATGGTAAGCAAAAACTGACAAAATATATACATCACTAGCCCTTTGTGGTGCAGTGCCCAGAGCAGCCATCCATTGGTGCCTAGCATATGGATGCTTGCAACATACTGGTATTGAAGTGGCCCTTCTACAGCCCCATCGGGGTGCTGGTGCAACCCCTCTGGTCACCCATCTGTGATCTATCAGCCCTCCCTATGGACTATCCCATCCCCCACGACCCTGGCAGCCTCCTGATAGGGTTCTGTCACAGGACACTAATGGTGCCTGACCACCCCGCAGCTTGTGCCAAACTTCTTGGGTGTGCCATCTTTTTGCTGCATAGCTACATTTGCTGCAAGCTACTGGACATCGGTGCTGGGACTCTACCCAATAGTGAATTGGGTGGAGGGTTCCTGGTACACCGGCAATTGGTGCAAGCTGCTGTTGGCACAGCTTGTACCCATTTTTCAGAATTTATCCCAGAATCTCAACCAGGCAACACATCAGAACTATGCAAATGTGTCACAATAATGCAAAAAAGCCCATCCCACTGGGTCTTTTCCTGTCCACAAACCCTGCCTGTTATGTCTCCTCCTGTACACATACCCAACCTTCAGGGTCCCTTCTTGCATCAAAGCTCAGCCCACAGCATCCCATCCATTCACCAGTCTCAGCTCACCATGTCCCCTCCTGCCCTAAGCCCATCCCCCTGGGTTGCCCTCCTGCACACAAGCCTAGCCCAGTGGGTCCTCCCATGCACCCAAATACAACTCAGCAGGCCCTCTCTTTGCACCCAAGCTCAGCTCAGTGGATCCCCATAGTACTTAAGCCCAGCCAAGTTGTCTCCCCTATGGTGATGTTACAGATCAGGTGGCTTTAGCTTCCCTGGCCAGAAGATCATCAGTCACACTGTCTTCTGGTTGACTCCTCTGGGTCCTCTGACTGCGGTCTTCTTCTGGGTCTTCTGTCTTTGGTTCTCATCTAGGCAGGTGGGTGGATTCTTCTCCCTAAAAACCTGAACCCAAAATACCTTTTACTTTATTTCTAACCTCATCCTGTACCCTATTATTTCTGTGCTATCCTGTCTCTACTCCCTCTATTAAACATATGTTCCCCTTTATTTCCATAGGACTGACTAGACTTTGACCTGTGCTTATCAGATAAGTATACTTTTATTTACTATCAGTCTTATCTGTACTATTTGCTCTAAGAACTATGGATCCTCTGTGACTCCTGTGTAACCTTTGTTTTACAGGCACTTCCAACCCAGCATCCAGAATCTAGATCTACACAGAAGTTCTCTCACCTGGACCAGTAAGTACCCATGATTTAGTTACTTGATTGGGAGGTGGGAGATTTGAGCCATAATGGTGAGCCTGCATCTGTTACAGCAGGAATCTAATGAGGTGACAAGTTAAGCCATCCCAGTTAATCCGTTCTGTGACATCTTGCACCCTACTATTAGTTCCAGCGTCAATTGACTCCCTGCAAAACTTGTTCCCAAATTGTGCCCCCCCCACGGAGTTTAATATATTAAATTTATGCTGAGGGTGAATTGTCAGGGAATGACTTGAACAGGGGGCTGATCAACACCGGAGCAAATAGTACAGCTTGAGTTCTCACAGAGCAGACAGAGTGGGATGAATTGACATGTTACCGCCCCATGAAGGGGTGGGTGCCATGAACCTAGTCTCATAATAAGGGACAGTTGAGAGGTATGTGGTCAGCCCCCCTGATCTGGGCCCTCTGCAGCTGGACTCCCACTTTGTAACTGGCCCTCCAACCCTCCCTACAGCTGGATCCCCACAGCCAAAGACTAGCTGTGTGCTCACAGCACCTTCTGTGTGTAGCAGCACCTTTTCCATGAGGGGCACAGCAATGCTGAGGTGTAGAATGAAGGAAGTCCCTCATAATGTGGGACAGTTCAGAGGTATGGGACCACCCCCCAAGATATGACCACTCTACAGCTGGACCCCGATAGCCTAAGACTAGTTTTGTACTCACAGCACCTTCTCTGTGTGGCAGACCCTTTTCCAGTGAAGGACACTGCAATGCTGAGAGGTAAAATGAGGAAAGTCCCTCATAATGAGGAACAATTGAGAGGTTTGGGACCAGCCACCCCCATCTTCTCCCTGCACCTGGACTCCTCACTCTTCCCTGCAGCTGGACCCTACCGCCAAAGACTATTTATTTATTTAGTTGTTATTAACCAGGTGGGTGCACTAGGCAAGCAAATGCCTATTTTCAGGCATGGCCCAGTATCTGTGTGCTCTGTGGTCCTGATCTGCAAGTTTAGGAGAGGGTTGGAGGAGTGGACTAACCCCCTGGAGGTAGCATGTCTTATCATCAACAAGATGGCAGTTTGCTTTACCTGCGTCAAGAAGAGGTGTTGCCCACAGAACTAGACTAGAAAGACTAGAATTTCAACATGTCTATGCGAGGGTTAGTGTGAGTATGTAAAGTGTGCCACCATACTGTGGCTATCAAAACCCAGAAGTGGCCACATGGACATCCACAGTATGTGGCTAGCATGCTTAGTGGCAGCCGCATTTAAATCTCTTGAAATAGTTTTTTTTTTTCTAACACAAGTGCCATTATGTCAGGGGATTCCAAGGCATCCTGGGACAGTGCTGGGTACCATGTGATCAACATCAAATGCGATGATTGATTAGGCACATACAATAGCTGTTTTCAAGGGGACTTTATGTTCAGGTTAGCAAATCCTGCTTATTTTTTTTTTTTTTGTGTAATATTTTTATTTGCTTTTCAGAAGTTCAACAAACTGGCAAATATACAACTTAGTCAGTCTACTAACAATAAAATAAATCATATTCATCCATTACACTTCATTTCCAGATATATTCCATTCAAGTTAACTTAAATTAAATTAAATTAAATTATAATGAATTGACTTGAATTGAAAGTGCAAGTACAACCATTGTATTCATGCTCTTTAATATTCGCCCCTTGTCTTTTCCTTGTTCTTCACTCTTCATCTGCTTCATTCATTACTATTTTCTTCCCTTCTGTCCTTCATCAGGCATTCCCACCTCCTTTTTAAATCTTGCTTTCTTGCCTCCAAATGCCATCCTTCTTTAACCTCCTCTCCCTCAACTTACTGTACCCTCCCACAATATCCAGCTTTCCTGCCCTGAGAGAGAGGCCAAGAATGGGGCCCAATTCCTTGTAAATCCTTCCTCCCTTCCCCCCATCACATAAGTTAGCCTCTCTAGCCCTAATATCTGCAGCATCATCCTCCACCATCCCTGGGCTGTTGGTGCAACTTGTGAGACCCAAGTATTTTGGATCCCATGATGAGCCAAAACATATAGCACCCTAATTCACCTAGGTAGCAACGTCCACGCCTCCTCTTCTCCATCCTCCACCCCAAATAGGCACCCCAAAGGTTCCACAGGTAATACCCTTCCAGCAATCCTTCCTACTCTGGACACCACCTCCTTCCAATATTTCTGCAGTATCGGGCATTCCCAGAAACAGTGCATATACGTCCCCCTTCCTGTTCCACACCTCCCACATAAAGGTGATATTTCAGGGTGCGCCTTATGCACAATCACCGGCGGGTGGTACACCCTGTGGATAAACTTAAAGTATGCCCCCTTATATTTATTGCAGGCCATAATCCCTGAATGCATTGGGAGCAATAATTTCCAGTTTTTCTCCATTATGCTTCTACCAAGGTCCCTTTCCCACAGTTTTTCTGTTCCTAACGTCCTATCAGGAAGTATAACCTTTCCTCTCTTCACCACCTGGCCTATAAACCCTTTCTCTTGATTCTGTGCTGCATAGATCATTGCCTCCACCGGGTCAGTCTCATACCCCCCTTTATTCTCTTTTTCCCAGACTCCCCATATATGCCCTCACTTGTAAATACCTAAACCTATCTCCTTTGTCCCCTCCTACTATTCCCTGTAGTTCCTGCAATGAGCATATCCGCCCTCCTACTAGTACGTGCCCCAAGCTCCTTATTCCTTTTCGCTCCCATGTCCCATAGCCTATATCTTCCAACCCTGGTAAAAAGTAGGGATTACCCGCCACAGGCATTAGCAATGTCTCCTTCCCTTGTGTCCAACCTTTTCTCCTTAGCTCCTTCCAGGCCAACAACACTTGCACTACTAGAGGGTTGACTTCCTTTCCCATCCTATATGCCCTTAGCCCTTTACTATGAAGATACGCAGTTATATTGCCCTGGGCCATCTCCTATTCCAATTCAACCCAGCTGGCTACCTTGGGTCTATGTACCCAATCCACCACATATCTTTGCTGTATAGCCAGAAAATAATTTCTCAGATCTGGAAAATTTAAGCCTCCTTTCTCTCTCTCTGCCTTCAGCCTCCCCAAACTAACCCTCGGACGCTCCCCTTTCCAAATAAAAGAAGTAAAGGCCTTCTCCAACCTATGTATGTCTTCCCTAGTCAGCCCCAAATGCAACATTTGCAGCAAGTGTAAAATTCTAGGCAGCACATTCATTTTTATAACGTTGATTCTGCCTAGCCATGACACGGGTAGCTGCATCCACCTCCTTAAATCCGCCTCAATAATTTTTATCAATTTGGCATAGTTCAAATTGTATAGAGACCCAAGGATCTACCCACCTGGACCCCTAAATACATCAGACTCGTCCCCACCATCTTGATCCCCCATTGTCTTATCTCCTCTCCAGATCCCTTATTCCACATTACCTCCGATTTCCCTAGATTAATTTTGTAACCCGAGAAAGCCCCGAATTCCTCTACCAATGACAACAAGGGGGGTACTGAACGCTTTGGGTTCTTCAGAAACAGCAGCATATTGTCCGCATATAGAGCCAATTTGTGTTGTGTCCCACCTTCCCCCCCCCACATCCTGTATTCTCCCGCAATCTCTAATTGCCACCGCCAGGGGTTCTATCGCCAGTGCAAAAAGTAAGGGGGAAAGAGGGCACCCCTGCCTCCTGCCTCTCTCCAACGTAAACCTCTCTGACCTACTGCCATTCACTACTATCTGCACCCTGGGTCTTCTGTACATCGCCTTTACCCATCCCAGAAACAGTTCACCCAGACCAAACCTCCCCAGTATTTCAAACAGGTAGTTCCATTCCACTCTATCGAACGCTTTTTCCGCATCCATTGAAAGAATCCCTATATCCTCCTTTCCCCTGTTCGCTTTCCACACTATGTTAAGCAGTCGCCTCATATGATATGACTGTCTTCCTTTAATAAACCCCGTTTGGTCCGAGTGAACCATCTCCGGGTAGTATCTCCTCTAACCTACAGGCCAATACCTTAGCCATTATCTTCAAATCACAATTCAGCAGTGATATCGGCTGGTACGAGGCACACAGTTGCGGATCCTTACCCTCCTTTGGTATGAGGCATATAACCGCATCATGACATGTGTCTGGCAAGCTGACCTCTCTCGTCTTTTCCTTTTGTTGGAACACTTCGCACAGCACCCTCGTAGTTCGGGCCCCCATCAATTTGTAATGCTCCACCGGATATCCATCCAGTCCACTGGCTTTCCCCTTTTTTAATTTTTGGATAGCTTGCATCACCTCCCCCACCATTATTGGTTTCCTCAGCCTTTCCCTCTGTATCTGCATGGCTTTTGGTACTTTAATTTTCCCCAGGAATTCGAGCATCATTTCTTTCGTTTCCATATCACCTGCCTGATATAGTCATTGGAAGAAGGAGCGAAAGGCCTTTTGTATCTCCCTATCCTTGCTCTGCAGGATGCCCTGTTCGTCTCTCACCCCCAAAATTCTACTCACCCTTTTACCTCCTTTCATAAGGTTAACCACCATTGACCCTGGTTTATTTCCCCATTGAAATATAAATCTCTTATTAAATAAGCAAGCTCTCCCTGCTTCTGTTCGTAGGTGTGCGTTCAAAGCCTCCCTCACCATATCCAGCAATTGAACAGCCTCCCCCTGTTCCCCATGAGCCACCCTCATTTCTAACTCCTTCAGTTTATTTTCTAATTCACTTCTTTGTGCCTGCCATTTCCTCTTGGTCCGTGACACATACTCAATAATTGCTCCCCTCATAAATGCCTCCTTACCTGTTTCCCACAGTATATCTTTTGAGATCCCCTCTTTATCATTTGTTGTCATAAAGAGATCCCAACTCTCCTCCAGGTGCTTCCTAAATTCCTCATTCTGAGCCATATATATGGGAAATTTCCATGAGGGAGGGGATCCCTGTTTCTCCCCACCATGTACTTTCATCACCACCATGGCGTGGTCCGATATATGTATCGGGCTATGTCGAGTCTCCCATACCCAAGCATACCAGTCCCTCGTGGCATAGAAATAATCTATCCATGTCCATGTTTTGTGGGGGTTCGAGTGGAAGGTATACTCCCTCACTCCCGGGTTTGCCATTCGCCATACATCCACTAAGTCTAGTTCAGCCATTCCATCTTGCCATTGTTGCATCCCCCCTGATGTCCTCCCTTTCCCTTCAGAATGGTCCAATTTCAGGTCCATTGCCCAGTTCAGATCCCCCCCCATTATTAACCCCAGGAATTGCTCCCACACCAATAAGTCCAGGAAAGAGGCATACAATTGGCAATCATGTACCGCAGGGGCATACACCGACCCCAAAGTGATCTGTTCCCCACCAAGGATCCCGATATAAAAATATATCTCCCTTCCTTGGTGTCCCTAATCACCCTCTGTACCTCTTAATTCAGGCCCTTATGTATCAATATGGCTACACCCCTTTTACGCATCTATGCAGATGCTGCGTAACACTTCCCTACCCACCCTCGGGCCAGTTTGGCATGCTCAACCTCAGTTAGGTGCGTTTCTTGTAACAGGGCTATTTGGGCTCCCCCTCTTTTGAGGGCTGTCAGTAACATAGACCTCTTTACTGGATTTATAATGCCCCAAACATTCTAAATAATCACATTAATACTTTTGCTAACAGACATTGATATATGATATTCTTTTCCCATTCACCTTCACATTTATCACTGACAGCATGATAACCTTGCATATTTAATCTCAATGGTTGCACTTTGTTCCTAACTAAAAACAACAATATCAAAACAAACAGTCTCATCAACAGTTCAAACATATAACTTTGTACATATTTCCCTCTTACCCCTTCCCCCTTACTCATTCCCTCCCTCCGCACCTACTATATCCCCCCTCACCCCAAGCATTACCTGTTCCCTCCCCTCTCAGATCTGATACACACATCCTTCCTCCATGCACAGCTCCCCCTGTCTCTCACATTCCATACTTCCCTTCCAACATTCCCAACCCTCCTTCTCTCCTTCAGAATATCCCCATCCAAGCATACCCTTCCTTTCCCTCCTCCTCTTGTAATACTTCCTTCCCTTAGACACTATTAGTCTCCCACGACTCGGGTGTCACCTCATCTGAATCTGCAGATGAGAGCGTCCCCACTCTCTCCTCTGAACCCCTTAATTTGGTTTCCCTTGCCCTGTAACCTGACTCTTTTAGCCATCCCCCTCCTTGCAGTTTCCTCCATTACCTCATCCCCCCACTCTCTTTCCCATTTCCTCGCTGTCACTGTTTCCCATGGAGCCCCCCTTCCCTTTCATCCTGAGGCCCTTCCTCCTCCTCCTCTACCCATCACCCAACATTAGCCTCCCCCCTTTGCATGTACCAAATGGGTGTTCCCACATAAATGGCTGGGGCTGCAAGTTAAGACAAGCAGGGAGATTAGGCCGTGCTTAAAACCACCACGCTAAGCGCCTCTCCCCGCTCGCCTTCCTACCTGTACCCATACTCATTTTCAGTCAGCGTCCCTCCTCCCAGTCATCCCATGCCTTCCTTTCATTCATCCGGGTATTTCTACCATGATGCATTGGCTCCAACCATGTAATGGCTCTCCATACAGCCCCCACACATGCCCCCTTCAGTCTTCTTCACGACTGTCAGGACAGCATCTGATCTGGTATCTCCACAATGCCCCAGTCTATTTCAATGGGCAACGGTGGCAAAACAGTCCTTAGAAAAACTGCTCCTTCCCCTCCAGCACGAACTTGAACATCAGAACTCCAGTTCAAAACATAAACAAACGGCAACTGCAAATACAGTCTCTCCTCCTTTTACTTAGGCTCACACACTGATCTTCTGGCCCATGTACTCAATTCCCAAACTGACAGTCAACGCAGCTTTTGCCTCAAACTCTTCACAAATTCCTCTGCTTTCTCAGCCTCCCAAAAGAAGTACATGGCCCCCTCGTGTTTTATTTTTAATATGGCCGGGTACACCAAGAAGTTCTTGACATTCAGTTCACGTAATTGCTGCATGGGGTTATTGAACGCTTTCTTTCTCTTTAGCAGTCGGGCTGAGTAATCCTGTGAAATATAGAGGTGATGGCCCTCGCTTTCCACTTTCCCCTTTTCTAGGAAAGCTTTCAGTACTATCTCTCTATCTTGAAAATGGTGAAAACGAATATGATTGTCTCAGTGGCTGTTCTTTTGATGGCTTGCCATCACAGCCCTATGAGCCCTCTCGCTTAAATGTTCCTTTTCTGTGGGCTGGAGGTCCAGTAACCCAGGCAGCACTGCGGCACAGAAATCAAGGCCGCCCCTCCATACCCTATGGCAAACCTCTTAGCCACAGATTTATCGCCTGTGGTAGTTTTCTTGATAATCAAAGGCTTCCTTCCCAGGATCATTCAGCTTCTTTTTGGAGGGCCACTACCTGCCCAGGGGTCTCCAGCAATTCGTCCTCTACGTGCAAAATCCTCTCCTCCATCTATGAGATTCTGCCCACCTGCACCACCTGTTGCTCCTGCATTTCCTGGAGTTTTGAATCCAGCTTCCCTTCTAACTTTATTAAACGGGGCTCCAATGCTGCAATGACCTGCCCCTATCTTCTCTCCCCAGGGTCGCCACCTCTGCTGCTGACAGTGAAACCAGGCCGCACCATCTCCCCCTTTCTTTGCATTTTTTGCTGCCGACCTCTGGCTTTTTGAGACTCCTGGAGTTGGATATTCATCCATTTTAACTTCATGAGCCACAGGGTACAAGGTTTCTGAGGTTTCGGGCACTTTTTCTATCTTTTATTTTACTTTTTTGGCTGTAAGGAGGGAGCCGCGAGGAGATCCACTTCTATTCAGCTAGCTGATCATTAGCGCCCCCCAAATCCTGCTTATTAAATGAAAATCACTAAAGCCAGTTGCCTAGTTTGGGGGTGGGTGTAGCAGGAAGTATGCACTGGAGTGAGGAGGTATTTCAGGTATATGGGAGCTTGAGGCCTAAGGGGGGATTCTAAAACCATAGCAAAGGGGGATCAGTTGTCAGCCTCAAGTGTTGGGGAAGCACCAGGGCTACAGTGGATGAACTTGGGAGCCTGTGGGGGTGGGGCTACGGAGCATACTGCCATGGCTGGGGATGGGACCTTAGAAGCCTGAGGCCAGGGCTGGAGAGGGGGGAGTTATAGGCCAATGATGTGGGGTGGAGTGAGCATGCCACTATAGCTTATGGTTGGCTAAGCAGCCTACTGCTGGGGGGGGGGGTTGGAAGCCAGAGGCCAGGGTTGGGGAGCATACCACCAGGGATAGGTGCGCTCAGGAGTCTGATGACATAGCTAGGGGCAACTCAAGGAGCATGATGCCATGGTGGGAGCCTCAGGTTTGCCACAATGGCTGGTGGGAGGGGTTGGGAGCAAGAGGCCAGGGAGGCTTGAACAAGTGCAAGATACATATCTCCTTATTGCAGCCCCCTCTACTTCCCCCAACTCAAAAACCATATCTGAGCAGGACATGAAAAGAACATTATCTTTTTGGCTTGCTATTTTCACTGTTCACTGTATTTGGCTTACATTTAGTGTAATTTTATTTTAATTTACTGTATCTTTTTTTATTTAAATTTGTTATATGCTTCATTTCCTTATGGAAATAAAAATGTGCAGCATATATGCAGAATATGTGTCACACACGTACTTATTCAGTGTTTTCAAGTGGCTCCCATACATTGGAACCCAGCAAACCTAATCTAAAAAACGTAACAGGTTTGCATGTAGAGAACCTGATTTTTTTATCGGGGACAGGGTCCCTGGCACACCGGACTTTGCCACTGCCCTGGAACAAAGCAACTTGCATTACTCTAAGGCTTTTTGAAAATGAAGCCCATAATATCAGTTTCTTAAAGTTTATGGAGACAGTATAGTGTAGTGGTTAAGTGCGCTGAGCTGCAAATCTGGAGACCTGGGTTTGAATCCTATCAGCCCCACTTGCATACTGTGTGACCCAGAGTAAGTCACTTAACCTATTGTGCTCCCAGGTCATGCATGAAAACAAACTTAGGCTTAGCGTGTCTTTAAACAATTTCCCCTTTCCTTTCAGCTTTCCTTACTCTTACCCAAGCAGACTGCTATATTAACAATATATCAGCATGCAGTTGGCCTTCTGATTGCAAACATAAGAGTTCCTTAGAAGTACAAAAGCAGTCAGTTAGTTTAGCATTCAGTTTAGCAGTCACTCTGAGCTGATGCTAATGTTAAATACTGCTGTAATAGTCATTGGCAATCAGAAGCAGTATAGAGATCCCAGTTTTATTCTGTTCAGTCACTGAACAATAGCAGCAGTGCAATGGACAGTCAACCTAAAGTTAATACAATTAAAGACCACGGAATGATTGGCTGACACATTTTCAAATGGACTACACACACACATTTATGCAACAACCTTGTTTTCATTAGGAGAATAATTTAATAGTTATGTTGAAACATTTTCATAGAGGTGGAAAATATATAGCATACTCCATGAGCACCTGTCAGAACACAACTGAAACATCAGTGAATGTTGCTGAAATGCTTGTTTAAAAATTGTTTTTCAGATTACTTTTTTGCCATGCTTAAAAATAGTTCAGAACAGTTTAACAGTATATTTTGTTATCTTTAAATGATTGAATGCAAATATTACAAAAAGATTCATCTACTTTACAGAGTTTAACAATAGGGGCCTGCTCACTGGCACAGTGATAGTGACCTCTTGCGACACTGGTGACCTAGGTTCTGTGGCAAACTCAGTCCACTGGAGGGCTGGGGGGGGAGATTAGTGTCCCAGGGACTGTTCTCGTTCTCCAGGGTGGGGAGTGTGCTGGCTCCCGGTAGACACTGAACCATGGTGATGGTTAGAGGAGAGTGAAACTGGGACCAGTGCTGAGGCACTAGAATGATGGGACAGTAGATGTCTGCACGATTAGGGTTGAAGCAACCCTGATGTACGCTGACATCATTGCATGTCCACTTCCCCAAGGGCTGGCAACAAGGAAAGCCCTCCTTCTCATGTGCAGCATGAAGCCCTGGATGTAAGCATGATCCTCTCCCAAATGACACTCAGCTAGCTCATTGGGGTTCTCAGCTGGATCTCGGTCTCTGCCCCCCCCCCGGGAGTCCCATTTTGAGGGGTAAGTCATGGGCCACCTTCTGCAGGTGAACTGGAGGGATACTTGGTGACCGGAAGTGGGACCAGGAATTTGCAAGATATGGGCTATATCCCCACCATGAGGAAGAGAGATAACCAGAGTTAGAAAAGTTTAACAATATACAATACTGAGTGTTTCTTTATTTTTATCAGAATTTAAAAGCATTGTTTTCATTCTTTTATACTTAATGTTAAAAACCCATTTTACATGTCCAATAACCAGCTCCAGGTCAGGGGTTTGTGATGTATTAATGCACTTCCCAGTTGGCTAAAGGCACTCAGCCTTCACCTTTGTGTCGCCAAAATAGCCATGCCCTGTCATGGTTTATTGCTTACATTTGCAGTCCTCCAAACATTTTCTGTTCTGATGAAAATTACACCACAGTACAAATTAAGATGCTTATTTTTGTTCTAGTTTTCCTTGTTTTTTATTTGATTTTTTTTTTACTTTTCATGTAGGCATTTCAAAGCTACAGTCCAGACAATGAATGCATGAACTGATTTGTAGTAGACATACTGTACAAGAAGTGTCAAACCAAGAATCTATGTTAAAAACTGGGAGTTCACTGGTTCAAACACCACTAAAGCCAAATACTCCAAGGGACCAGGACTGGGCTGGGTGGGCAGGCAGGGAAGTCATAGGTGTGAAAGGCTAGTCTGGTGGTCCAAGGGATTGTCTGGGTGAAGGAGCATGGTGACATTAGTGGGAACAGCCAGTCAGGGTTCTCAGGAATATTCTAGGTTGGCAAAACGGGGAGCTATTGCTAGAGGTGGCTTGTCCCTGGATCCTATGGATGATCCAGGTCAAGGACATGGAAGACATAGGTGGGGGAGGCAGATTTAGTTGTCTCAGAGCTGGTGCCAGGTGGGTGGACAGTTGAAACATAGATGTAGGAATGCATTTCAGGCAGCCCAGGGCTGGCCCAAATGGGGGGTACCAAGGGGTTGTGGTTCAAGTAGGCATGTCCAGCAGTCCCAGAACTGGCTTAGGTGGGGCAACATTAAAACGGGGGCATGTAGGTGGTGAATGCTGGTCCAGGTCCCAATTGCTGGTCAGGGTGGACAGAGAGGAGAGATGTAGGTAAGAGAGGCTAGTCAGGGGTCCCAGTGTTGGCCCGAATGGAAGAAAATTAGACCCTTAGGTGGGAGAGACAAGTCTGAGAATCCCTGGGCTGGTCTGGGTGGGCAGACAGGGAGACACTCTTAGAGGCTAGTGTGTGGGACCCAGGGCTGGTCCAGGCGGGTGGACAGTGGGAACATAGGTGGGGAGGCTGTTCCAGCCATCTCAGGGCTAGTCCAGGGGCTGTAAGTGTGATACTGGGACCTAGGTCATCTAAGGGTGGGAGGCTGGTTTGGGGACTGAAAGGGTAATCTAACAGCAGGGAGGATGGTCAGCTGTGAAAGGAAGACTGGTCAGGGGGCTGGGACAGTGATCCAGTGGCAGGAACAGTAGCTAGCTGGGATGGAGAGGCTTGTCCAGGATCTGGAAGTGTGGTCTAGGTGGTGGGTGGAAGTTTAGCTAGGGGGTAAAAGGATGGTCTGGGTTATGAAGGAAGGCCTGCTAATGGCGGGCTGGTTGACTGGAAAGGGGAGGCAAATCCAGGCCCTAGAAGGGTAGCTCAGGTACAAAGAGACTGGCTGACTGGGGAGAAAAGACTGGTCACAGGCCTGGAAGAATGGTCCATCTGCTGGGATTTCCAGCTGGCTACAGCCCTGTTCTGGTGGGTTAGTGTATCCATTCCAGTTGGTCAGGGTGGCAGATCAGTCATGCCTGGTGTTAGGGTGTCCATTCAAATATCTTGAGGGTCTATTTCAGAGTGGGACACATTCATTTGTGGGTTGGTGTTGACCCTTAGCTTTCAAAATAGTGGTTTGTGGGGGGGGGTATATCTGCATTGTTAGGAAGTGAGGTTCACAGTTGTTTTGTTGGGGGATGGGGAACACACCTCCTGCATTGGTGGTGGTGGGAGAGAACACCTCCTGCAGTGCTGGAGGGCAGGGAAGTACACCTGCATTTGTTGGAGGGCAGGGGAGCATACCTGAGATTGTTGGGGTAAGGGGAAGCACAGCTCCTACATTGTTGGGGGGCATAGAGCACAAATCCTGAGTTGTTAGTTGGTAGGTAAGCACACCTCTTCTGTTTGGGGGGGCAGGGGAGCACACCTCCTGTGTCTGGGGAGCTCACCTCCTATGTTTAGGGGGGCACATCCCACACGTATTGGGCAGAGCACACCTCCTGTGTTTGGGGGGAGAATACCTCCTGTGTTTTTGGGGCTCACACCTCCTCTGATTGGGGGGTGGAGGGCACAGCTCCTGTGTTTGGGGGAGTTGATGGAGTACAGCTCCTGTGTTTTGAAGGGCTGGGGAACACAGTTCTTGTGTTGGGGTGGTAGAGCAGCACAGCTTCTGTGTTGGGAAGCAGTAGGGGAGCACAGCTCCTGCATTAGGAGGTGTCAGGGAAGCACAACTCTTGTGTTTGGAAAGATGGCGGTGGAGCACCCCTCTTGTCTTGGGGGACAGCAGGGGAGCACAGCTTTTCTGTTTGGGGTCAGTGAGGCAGCTCATGTCCTGCTTTGGGGGGTGGTAGGACAGCACAGCTCCTGTGTTGGGGCAGCATTGCTCCTGCATTGTGGGAGTTGGAAGAGGAGCACAGCTCCTATGTTGGGGGGCAATGGGGGAGTACAGCTTCTGTGTTGGGGTGGCTGGGGAGCACAGCTTTTGTGTTTGGGGGTGGGGTAGCGCCCCCCTGTGTTGGAAGGGAACAGCAGGAGAGCACAGCTCCTCTGTTAGGGCGGGCTGACAGGCATCCCAGCTTCTGTGTTGGGGTGGCAGTAGGCACAACTCCTGGGGTGGAGGTGGTGTGGCAGTGGGGTACAACTCCTGTATTGTGGGGGGACACCGGTGGAGCACAACTTCTGCATTGGGAGTGATGAGGGAGCACAGCTCCTGCATTAGGCGGTGGGGTGGTGGGAAAGTACAGCTCCCTGCGTATATATCCACTAAAAATACCACCAACAGCTTAATCTGGTTCAAGGTCAGTTGGAATTCATCTGTATCCCCCTTCCCCGGGTTGTGCCTGAAAATAGGCAGGATTTGTCTAGTGCACTTACCTGGTCAACGAAAACTAAATAAATAAATAAATAAAAATAGTGGCAGTGGAGCACAGTTCCTACATTGGGGAGATGGCGGGGGAGCATGCTCCTGCATTAGGCGTGGGTGGAGAGTACAGCTCCTCAAGTGCTAGGTATAGTGGCAGGGAGCACAGTTCCTACATTGGGGAGATGGCAGGGGAGCACAGCTCCTGCCTTGTAATGGTGGTGGGGAGCACAGCTCCTACGTTGGGTTGGTAGCGGGGGAGCACAGCACCTGCATTGGTGGAGCAGGGGCAGCCAAGGAGCACAGCTGCTGTGTTGGGGGGCAGCAGTGGAGCACAGTTCCTATGTTGGGGGTGGCAGGGGAGCACAGTTCCTTTGTTAGAGGATCAGCAAGAGAGCACGGTGACCCCGGAAAGTGACACAAGGTTTAACCTAACTACTTTTGGCATACCACATGTAGCATAATAAGACATTTGGTCTAATATCCTTTTGCCTAATTGGCTTAATTCACCCAAATCTCATTAGACCAAATGTCATAGCCGAATCTTGTCAGGTTAAACCATTTAGTGTTTCTTCATTTGTCTGAGAGAGGGGCCGGGTATATATGGGTGCCATTTGGTAGGACTCTTGCCCACCTTCCTCCTCCACCTTCCCTCTGTTTGTGCCTTATTTATTCTTATGGTGTGGCAAAAGCTTGGACACTGACTTTATTTACAGAGATGTGCCCTAATGCCCCTTGCCCTGCCCTGGTGTGCACGCACATGTGTGTAGGGCACACGTGCCCAAAGTTTCCTCTCCACCTGTTAGCAGCGGTGGGCAGCGTCATGTGATACAGAGGAGCAAGACAACCCAGTCATGGTGAGTCATGCTGCAGTGCACTGGTGCTTTCCCGCCACATGCGTCTTGTCCGGTAAGGGCTTGAGTAGTTAAGCAATGCAGCTAGGCCCAGCCTGACATGAAGAAGCAAGGCAGCTAGGAATGACATTGGTGTGGTGGCATGGACTTCATAGGCCTTGCGCAGGGTCTGGGAGTTTTAGTGATCGAGGAATTGGCACGATGGCACTGGGCTAAGATAATAAAATACCTGTCTCCCTGCCACAGTGGTGTGGTGCTGAGATCTCCTCTGCTCCGGGGCCTCTCTCCACTGGACAGTGACCTGCTGCTGCTCGACTCAATGCTCTCTCAATGCAGAGTGATGACTCTGCAAGCTGCAGTGGAGACATCAGAGGCAGCCGCAGGGAGGGCAGGCAGACAACAACAAAGTCTGTCCTTGGTTGGTGCTTGGCAAAACTCAGATGATCGCATTGGGATTGGAGGGATGGTCATCACAGCATCAGATTCAGCAGAACCACAGTCACTGAATGACATCATGGCATGGCCAATCTTTACTTTTAGGTAAGTATGATCTAATGTGCTAAAGTTGCTGATGATGAGTGACTGAGTTAATCAATGATCTGAATTATTCTGTTGTTGTTATTAATGCTTTTTTTATTCATTTTTCAACAAGAGAAAATAGGAAAACAGAATGTAACCCCCCTATAAATGGGGGTTCCTAAAAGCCTCCTAGGAGTTGCCTAAGTGTTCCCCCTGGTGGTTGGCGTTTGACGTTTAAGCCATTCTAAATGGCAATGCTGTGAGTGCTTTTAGAGCCTCTGTGTACTGTCCCTTTAAGAGCTGCCTGCTCGCAGGCCAGATTAGCTTGAAAGGGGGGACCGTGTGTATTTATGCTCGAGTCCTGCCCAGTCTGCTGGCTAAGCACTCTGTAACTGCCATCGCTAAGTGTGCAGAGAGAGCCTAGTCAAGAGCTGTAGCCATTTTTTGGGAAAAATGTAGAGGGACAATGAAAATGTAGTTTATCTAACCTGCCTTTTGTTGCAGTATGAACTCTGTCTGTTTGCTTCACCATCTGATAGATTTCTTTGACTGGGTGACTAAAGTAGTAGATCAGGGAGGGGCTGTGGACATGGCCTACCTAGACTTTAGCAAGGCATTTGACACAGTCCCACACAAAAGATTAATATACAAGTTAGCCAGCCTGGGAGTGGGTCCCAAGATGACAGCCTGGGTAAAGAATTGGCTGAAGAATAGGACACAGAGAGTAATAGTAAATGGAGTCCACTTTGAAGAAAGGGGTTACTAGTGGGGTTCCGAGGGTTCAGTATTAGACCGTCCTCTTCAATGTCTTTATAAGCAACATTGCAGAGGGACTGAAGGAAAGTATGTCTCTTTGCAGATGACACAAAGATCTGCAACAGAGTTGGTGCACAAGGTGGGTGGAAAGGATGAGAAGGGACTTGGCAAGGTTAGAGGAGTGGTCAAATGTATGGCAGCTTAGATTCAATGCTAAGAAGTGCATGGTAATGCACCTGGGAAACAAAAACCCAGGGGAAGAGTACACAATGGGGGGTGAGATACTAACAACAACAAAAATGGAAAGGGACCTGGGGGTAGTCATATCAGATGACCTAAATGTGGGCAAGCAATGTGAGAGGGCTACAAGGAGGGCTGGGAGGATACTGGGATGCATAGGGAGAGGCATCACCAGTAGAAAACAGGAAGTTATTATCCCTCTGTACAGACAGTTGGTGAGACCCCATCTGAAGTACTGCGTGCAGTTCTGGAGACCCAATCTGCGCAAAGACATAGACAGGATGGAGGCTGTCCAGAGGAGGGCAACTAAAATGGTGCAGGGTCTGCACTGGAAGAGAGACTTAAGGAGCTGAATATGTATAGCCTTGAGGAAAGGAGGGAGAGGGGGGACATGATAGAAACTTTCAAGTACCTCAAGGGAATCAACAAAGTCCAAGAGGGTAGCATCTTTCAAAAAAAGAAGTGTGCAAGAACAAGGGGGCACAATTTGAAGATAGAAGGGGGGCAGCTCAGAAGTAATTTAAGGAAGTATTTTTTCACAGAGAGGGTTGTGGATGCATGGAACGGCCTTCCGGAGGAGGTTGTGGAGTCAAAAACAGTGGTGGAATTCAAGCATGCATCAGACAGTCATAAGGCAATTCTAGGGGGTTGGGGTAGGAAGAAGTAGGCTGCTGGTTAACTAGGATCTGCAGCTTATCCATTAGGTAGGGAAATGGGCAGACTGGGTGGGCCAAGCGGTCCTTATCTGCCATCAAAATCTATGTATCTATGTATCTATTTTGGTCCAGGACTGCCGAATTGGACCAATCAGTGCCTCGGAACCCTAGTAGAAGCCGTCTGACCAATAGAGGAACTGCTTGTAATTTGGGAAAGGTATTATGGGCTATGGCGCTTTTTCAGGCCACTGAGGGCTGGAGAAATTGACTGGCATGTGGCGCTAGCCAATGGGATCGGGTAGCGCCCGAGCTGTAAGGAGTGCCCCATGCTGCTAGGGGCAGATTCGCTGAGGTTGTGAAGGAGAAGGGAGCTCTGAGCTTCTGGCCGTTTGAGTGTTCGTGCAGGAAGCACGTGAAAGGCCTGAGTCAGCCGTTTGTCCTGTCTAGAGCTTTGGATTAAATCCGCCGGCTTGCGGTTGGAGGAGGCTGTGTAAGGACACAGCTACCTACCAGGCTTTACCTGAAGGGGACTGGAGAATCTGCTGAATCGCGCTCAGTCCATTGGGACGGTTGGAGTGGCTGCTACTGCCCGAAGTGGTCGTGAGTTCATTCGGGTCCTGAAAGCCGCTGCCTGCTATGGTACCCCTCTGTGTTTTGCCATATAAATGTGTGAGGAGGCTGGCGAAGCTCCTGGTTCAGCTCTGCCAGTGGTGAAGGAAGGGTATCTGCTGGAGTTGTGAGTATTGGATCAGGGTAGCTCCCTGTTAAGCCTACAAGCGGTGGTCAAGGTCCTTCTGGTTATACTACTGCCTGCATTAACTGAGCCTTCTGCTCATTCTATCTGCTCGGGACAGTAAATGTTTCATTTGTGTCAGGGCTGCAACCAGCTGCCACGAGGGACTAGCCATTAGGGCTTGGGTACCCAGGGACAGTAACTAATAGGTTTAGGCCTGTGCACAGAGCCCTAGGTAGCTAAGTATAGTGATAAGCCAATCACCTTGATTCCCCCTAGCCTTGTTATCCCCCCCTTAAATAAATCAGATTGTTTATTTTGCAACTACACCCTGGCTGGATTGTGTTTTGCTGAAGATATACTGTACAGTGAAAGTGTAATAACGGTATCTTACTTTACAGAGGGTCCCCGGAGTGAACTGAGAGATCCGAGCCGGGGGAGTAAGTGTGCTAGGGAGAAGTGTTGTCGCTACCTTGTGGGAGCTGCTAGTGGGACCAAAGGGGGGTTGCAGTAACCCAGAGGGCTGTGACCGAGTCAATCTTGACTGTCTTACCCCCGACCTCTGGGTGGAGGCACGTGTCAATGGATCTGGGCCCCTCACCCTATCTCCGGCGAGGCAGGCAGGGCTAGTAGCCCTAAGGGAGCGACCCTGGGGGTTACAAATTGGAGGCACCACTGGGATTAGCGTCCCCTAGTGGCCAAGTGAGTGAAGTGCATAAGAGATGGAAAAACTGGAGGGAAATATGTTGGCGAAAATTAAGTTAGGTCCTGTTAAGACAATGGTACACAAACTGATGGGGTGGGGTGAAGCCGAATAGCTGGACTCCCAGAAAATTGTGTTACTGTTAGATGTGCCTCTGGGAACCCCAACTGCTGACATCATTTCCGCAGCAGAGCGAGTTAAATGTTTAGGCAAAGTGGAGATAAAAGGGCGTATGGCTGACCTGCTCGACCAGATGTTGCAGGTGCTACTCCTGTGCAGTGTGGCCATCAACCCCGAGAAGGTACCTCCAGTGATTTACCTGGAGGGTGCCTCACAGGGATGGAGGCTAGTTCATATTCAACGTGGGTCAGTCACTTCTGGGGGGTTCCCCCAGATGAATAGTTTTAAAGATAAACTGCTTAAATTGCTGGCTGTGGAGGGGAGGACTACCCAGGAACTGCTGCAAGCACTGGATTTGTCTAGTGATGCTACCCCTCAGGCTTTCCCAGTTACCTCCCCCTGTCCCCCCAAGAGTTCTATTTTGGCTCCACTGCCCCTAGTAGTCCCTCCTATACAGCTCGATTCCTACCGTAGGCTGAAACTTTTTTCTGGCATGGTGCCAGTGCCCACCGGGGAGGATGACCTGGAAGCTTAGGTGGACTATGCCACCCCCTTAGTTCAGGAGTAGCAATGCTCTGAAGGGGAGAAGAGGAAGAGGTTGATGGAGAGCCTGTGGGGCCCCGCTTTAGAAGCCATTAGGTTTTTGAGGGCCACCAACCTGGAAGCCACTGCCGCAGAGTACCTTTCTGCTTTAGAGGGGGTGTTTGGGAGCATGGAGACTGGGGAAGATTTATTATGGAAATTCAGGTCTGTCAAGCAGTGGAGAAATGAGAAGCTTTCCGCCTTTGTCACTAGGGTGGAGCGGGCTTTGCAAAAGGCCCATAGAAAGGGGGGAATTACAGCCACGGCCCTGAATCAAGTCAGATTGGAGCATGTTTTAAAATCTGCTAGATTCTCTAGTGTAATACTGTTAAAACTTAAGTTACATGACCAACGGACTACCCCACCAGAATATTGTCAATTGATGAGGGAAATTAGAGAGGTGGAGACTGATGAAGAGGGGTTGGAACCCTATGTGGGGGCGGTGAACCCTAGTGGGACTCCTGAGCCTAGTACCCTCAAAGAGACCTGCCTGTCAGGAAGGACTAATGGGTCCCCAGATTTTCCAGGTGATGTGGGAATGCGGGCTATTTCCCCCGACCCCTACGTAGAGAGTGAGTTGAGGGCCGAGGTCAGAAATCTGAGGGAACTGGTGAGGGACTTGAAGCAATCTACCATGTACCCTGTTAGGCCGGGAGAGCCTAAGCTCTCCAGAAACCAGAACTCTGGCCCAGGTGAGCCCCCTTTTCCCCCTCAGGGTCCCCAACAGATAAGGTGTCCACCGCCCAATAGAGATTCCCGGGACCCCAAGTTCTGTTATCATTGTGGGGAGGATGGGCATTTTCAGCCTGAATGCCAGATGCCAGAGAATTTAAGGAAAGTCAATAGCAGACTAATCACTTGGCATTGCAGGGCCCACATTCGGCCCCCCAGGAAAAGCTTTGTGACCTGGGCCCATGCTCAACCAACTGTCAATACTGTGCCACCCGAATGGTCTGATGTGGTCGGGCCTTCAATGGAGACCCCAGTGCGAGTAAATGGGATTCCTACTCGAGCTGTATTGGACAGTGGCTCTCAGGTAACCATCATGTTTCAGGACTGGTATCAGACACACTTACCTGAGGTGCCCCTACAACCCTTGGAAGGCCTACATGTGTGGGGATTGAGCGACAAGGCTTATCCGTATTTGAGGTATATCCAGATCTGGGTGTCATTCTCTGTGTCTGTGGCTGGAATGGATGAGCAGGTGGAAACCTTAGCTTTAGTTTGCCCACCCACTGGACTGTATGATGGAGTGCCCTTGTTGATTGGGACGAATGCTCATATGTTTGGACAATTGGCCCAATTGTGTTCTGAAAAACAAGCATTCCAGACCGGGCGAGCTTTAAGCATACTCGCTCTGATCCAAAAGGCAGTTGCAATCCAGGAGAGGGGTAGTCGGGAGGAACCCGAGGGTCCGGAGGGTGTAATGTGGAAAAAGGATCCGGCTCCAGTGATACTTGCCCCGAATGCCCAATGTGTTCTGCATGGAGAAGTCCTACTAAAAACAGATGTTAAGAACAAGTTGTTGATGTTGGATGCGCCTGTGGAGGGAAGATTATCTGAGGGACTGTTGGTCAAACACAGTATCTTGCCAGCTAGGGCTCATGCTTATGTCAAGAGGGTGATGGTCCAAGTGCATAATGTGTCCGACAAGGAGATTCGAATAAGAAGAGGGTGCACGTTAGCAAGTGTACATTGTGCAGATACTGCAGTGCTGCCAAATAGTAAGGGTTCCAGGGCAGCTGACAGAGTTACTCCTGACTTGTTTGATTTTGGTGACTCCTCGCTGCTGGCTGAGTGGAAACAGAGGATCAGTGAGAGGCTTGCCAAGAGGGACCAGGATTTCTCCCTGAAAGAATGGGATGTGGGATGTGTGCAAGGGGCTGAGCATCACATTCGGCTGCATGATGAAAGGTCTTTCCGAGAGAGATCCTGGCGCCAAGCCCCGGCTGATATAGATGATGTAAGGCGGCATCTGCAAGAGATGTTGGCTGCTGGTGTGATACAAGAGTCCAGGAGCCCCTATGCCTCCCCCATAGTAGTAGTAAGGAAGAAAAATTGGGCGGTTAGGATGTGCTTAGACTATCGCACCTTGAATTGGCGGACCATCCCAGACCAGTATACCATGCCATGCATACAGGACGCCTTGGATTGTTTAAATGGTAGTAAGTGGTTCTCTGTGTTGGACCTTAGCAGTGGGTACTACCAGATCCCGATGGCCCTAGAAGACTGAGAGAAGACTGCATTCATTTGCCCCCTAGGTTTATATGAGTTTATTCGGATGCCTCAAGGGATTTCAGGTGCCCCAGCCACCTTTCAGCACCTGATGGAGCGGGCCGTGGGGGACATGAATTTGCTCGAGTGTTTGGTCTACCTAGATGATGTCCTAGTGTTTGGCCGCTCATTGGAAGAGCACAAGCAATGATTATTCAAGGTTTTGGATCAGTTGGAGGATTTCGGGCTCAAGTTGTCTATAGACAAGTGTCAATTCTTCCAGACTTCTGTGAAATATGTGGGCCACATAGTGTCCACTGAGGGCATAGAGACTGACCCCAGCAAAGTGGAGGCTTTGACTACTTGGCCTCAGCCCAGGAATTTGAAAGATCTGCAACGGTTTCTGGGGTTTTGTGGATATTATAGGTGGTTTGTCAAGGATTATTCTTGGGTGATTCACCCCCTCCTCAACCTCACTCAGGGGTACCCTCCTATGCACAAAAAGTATAAGAAGGTTGTGCACTCAGAGACGGAGAAGAAGTATTTCCGGCCGAATGATGTGTTTGGGGATCGTTGGACTGCTGAGTGTGAGAAAACTTTCTATGACATCATATATCAACTTACCCATGCCCCAGTGTTGGCCTATGCTGACCCGGCCAAGTCATACATTCTCCACATGGATGCCTGTCTACAAGGACCGGGGGCTGTGTTATATCAGGAGCACTCGAATGGTCTGAGACCTGTAGCCTTTGCAAGCCGAAGTCTGGCCCCTTCAGAAAAAAATTATCCAGTGCACAAACTAGAGTTCCTGGCCCTGAAGTGGGCCATTGTTGATCGGTTTCATGACTATTTGTATGGTGCCAAGATATTGGTAAAGACTGATAACAATCCTCTGACTTATGTACAGACCTCAGCCAAGTTGGATGCCACTGGCCACTGGTGGCTCTCTGTATTGGCCACCTACGACTGTGCTGTTGAGTACAGAGCAGGCCTAAACCATATAGATGCGGATGCCCTCTCTCAGAGACCTATGCCCCATCTGATTGGGTCAGGTTTTTGGAACCTGACATAAGAGCCCTTTGCCAGAAATTTGGCAAGGAGGAACAGGTGTCTCCTGATGCTGTGGACTGTATAGTGGATTGCTTGGGGCCATCCGAGAACTGCATACCTGCTGCCCACTGTCATTTTTCTGCATTGGACACCAGTTCACTGCCCCAGCTTAACAATATTAATCTTCAATGGGCTCAATCCCGAGACTCTATGATAAAAACGGTTGTGGAAGCTTGGCAGGCCAGGCGGGACGTGCCCAAGTTGCGCTCTACCGATTTGAGAACTGCCTTGTTATACAAAGAAGGGCCCAAATTAAGGCTGATCAGCCAACTACTATACAGAGCGACTGTGGATAAGGAGGACCGGGTAGTCAAACAACTGCTGGTGTTGCCCACAGAATTTAGGGAACTGGTCTTGAGATCCTTGCATAATCACATGGGGCATCTTGGCATAGACCAAACTCTTGATCTGGTACGGACCCGATTTTACTGGCCAAAAATGAGTACGGATATAGAGCATTATGTCAAGACCTGTAGCCGGTGTTTGCAGAGAAAAGCCTTACCCCAGAGAGCTGCCCCCATGGTCAATATTACCACTAGTGCCCCTATGGAACTGGTCTGCATTGATTTCTTGAGTCTAGAACCAGATCTGAAAAATATCAGTAACATATTGGTGGTCACTGATCATTTTACCCAGTATGCACAGGCTTTTCCTGCTAAAGATCAGAAAGCAACCATGGTGGCTAAAATACTTGTTGAAAACTTTTTTGTCCACTATGGGGCCCTGCAGCGGATCCATTCCAACCAAGGGAGGGACTTTGAGAGCCGCCTGATTAAGAGATATTGTCTTTGTGGGGAGTACGAAAATCAAGAACCACCCCATATTACCCTCAGGGAGATCCCCAGCCTGAAAGATTTAACCGCACATTGCTTGATATGTTGGGCATACTGCAACCCAAGGACAAGCCGAGATGGAGCCAGCAGATTAGCACCCTGGTTCACGCTTATAACTGCACCAAAAGTTATGCCACTGGGTTTCCCCCTTATAGACTGATGTTTGGGAGAGAAGCTAGATTGCCCGTGGATGTGTGTTTTGGAGTTTCCCCTGATGGGGTGCAAGCAGAAAATCATCTACAATACGTACAGAAGCTGAAGACCCAGTTAAACCATGCCTATCAGCTGGCACAGACCATGGCGGCTAAACGAAACCTGGCTAACAAAGAGAGGTATGATAAGAAAGTGAAGACAATGGAACTGAGAGAAGGGGATAGAGTGTTACTGAGAAATCTGGGACTGCATGGCAAACATAAAATTGCTGACAGATGGCATCACCTCCCTCACATTGTTGTGGGAAAACTGGCGGATTTACCTGTATATAAAGTGCAGCCTGAAAACAATTCCAAAGATGTGAAAACTATACACAGAAATCATCTGCTGCCAATCGGGCAAATCCTGATTGAAGTTGAACCTCCAACTGCCCTCCCCTCCAGGCCTTTGACTAGATCGGCTACCAGGAAAAGAACCAGACCAATTGATTCTTCAGCAAGCCAACTAAGATGGTCTTGTCCAAATCCCTCTGATGAAGACGAATGCCAATCTGTGTCTGAAGACAATGAAAATGATGTTGAATACTATCCCTCTTACGAACTGAGCCAACTGTTTCGGGGCAATCCACTTGTTAACTTTGGAGATGAGGTTGGGCCTTCTGGACTGTTTGAGCCCCCTACTTTGTCCCCAGAACCAAGACTTCTAGAAGATGAGCTGGGTAGCCGTAAAACCCAAGGGGTGGGGTCCTTGAGCCTGGCTGAACTGTCTGGCCTGGCTGAACTATCTGACTTTTCAGAAGAAGACAGTGGTATGGGGGGAACCAGCCAGTGATATGCGGAACCTGAAGAATATTTTGAATGCCCTGATGGTTCCTCACTAGTGCCCGAACAATCCTCAGCTGAGCCAAGTGGTGTGGGTCCAGATAAAGAGGGTCATGCCCCCGAAAGTACTATGAGCACTGGGCCTCTTTCCCTTTGTGGGGTCCCCCTACTAATCTCAATGAGGCTGAACCGGAATCGGGGCCTGTAGCAGGGTTTTCTGAGACCCCTAGATGCTCCAGCCAAGAAGTACGGCCTGTAGTAAAGTTGACTTATGAGTGTCTGGGTCAGCCTGTGGATCTGCCCTTAAATGTGGTCCATAAAGGGGTGTATGTGTCCCTGAGCTCCTTGCCTAATAGCCTTGGGGGATAACTCCAGCCTGTTAGTGTTGCCCTTTGAGTGTGGTATCCCTACCCCAGTTAGCCCGCTAGTAGCTGATAGGAAGGGGCCCCCCTCTTTCCAGGTGTCATGGGCAGAGAGTAATGACCTGATTTGAGGAGGAAAAGGTTATAAAAGTGTGTGATGTTGCATAAACTGTGGTAAACTGTAAATACAGTAGTAATGCAGGTGATCTAAAGTGTGACACAATGTTAATTAAGATGTTTGCCTTAAAGTAATTTAAGGGTAACTACTTGACGCAGACACCAAGTTCTTTCTAGGCCAGGAAGGGTGTAACCCCCTATAAATGGGGGTTCCTAAAAGCCTCTTAGGAGCTGCCTAAGTGTTCCCCCTGGTGGTTGGCGTTCGGCGTTTAAGCCGTTCTAAATAGCAATGCTGTGAGTGCTTTTAGAGCCTCTGTGTACTGTCCCTTTAAGAGCTGCCTGCTCGTAGGCCAGATTAGCTTGAAAGGGGGGGACCGTGTGTATTTATGCTTGAGTCCCACCCGGTCTGCTGGCTAAGTGCTCTGTAACTGCCATTGCTAAGTGAGCAGAGAGAGCCTAGTCAAGAGCTGTAGCCATTTTGGGGGAAAAATACAGAGGGACAATGAAAATGTAGTTTATCTAACCTGCCTTTTGTTGCAGCATGAACTCTGTCTGTTTGCTTCACCATTTTGGTCCAGGACTGCCGAATTGGACCAATCAGTGCCTCAGAACCCTAGTAGAAGCCGTCTGACCAATAGAGGAACTGCTTGTAATTTGGGAAAGGTATTATGGGCTATGGAGCTTTTTCGGGCCACTGAGGGCCGGAGAAATTGACTGGCATGTGGTGCTAGCCAATGAGATCGGGTATCGCCCGAGCTGTAAGGAGTGCCCCATGCTGCTAGGGGCAGATTCGCTGAGGTTGTGAAGGAGAAGGGAGCTCTGAGCTTCTGGCCGTTTGAGTGTTCGCGCGTGAAGTGCGTGAAAGGCCTGAGTCGGCCGTTTGTCCTGTCTAGAGCTTTGGATTAAATCTGCCGGCATGCGGTTGGAGGAGGCTGTGTAGGGACACAGCTACCTACCAGGCTTTACCTGAAGGGGACTGGAGAATCTGCTGAATCGTGCTCGGTCCATTGGGACGGTTGGAGTGGCTGCTACTGCCCGAAGTGGTTGTGAGTTCGTTCTGGTCCTGAAAGCCGCTGCCTGGTATGGTACCCCTCTGTGTTTTGCCATATAAATGTGTGAGGAGGCTGGCGAAGCTCCTGGTTTAGCCCTGCCAGTGGTGAAGGAAGGGTATCTGCTGGAGTCATGAGTATTGGATCAGGGTAGCTCCCTGTTAAGCCTACAAGCAGTGGTCAAGGTCCTTCTGGTTATACTACTGCCTGCATTAACTGAGCCTTCTGCTCATTCTATCTGCTCGGGACAGTAAATGTTTCATTTGTGTCAGGGCCCCAACCAGCTGCCATGTGGGACTAGCCATTAGGGCTTGGGTACCCAGGGACAGTAACTAATAGGTTTAGGCCTGTGCACAGAGCCCTAGGTAGCTAAGTATAGTGATAAGCCAATCACCTTGATTCCCCCCCCCTAGCCTTGTTATTCCCTCCCTTAAATAAATCAGATTGTTTGTTTTGCAACTACACCCTGGCTGGATTGTGTTTTCCTGAAGATATACTGTACAGTGAAAGTGTAATAACGGTACCTTACTTTACAGAGGGTCCCCGGAGTGAACTGAGAGATCCGAGCCGGGGGGGTAAGTGTGCTAGGGAGAAGTGTTGTCGCTACCTTGTGGGAGCCGCTAGTGGGACCAAAGGGGGGTTGCAGTAACCCAGAGGGCTGTGACTGAGTCAATCTTGACTGTCTTACCCCCGACCTCTGGGTGGAGGCACCCGTCAACGGATCTGGGCCCCTCACCCTGTCTCCGGCGAGGCAGGCAGGGGTAGTAACCCTACGGGAGTGAGCCTGGGGGTTACAAGAAAATACATTACAAGTTTCTGTGCAGACTGTATGATGAGGGAAGAAGAAAGAAACATAATGCTATACACAGTTCTGTAAGATTATCAATATATAAGTAGTGTACAGTGTTGATAATACACACTGGTACAGATACACCATGTGTTAATTATTTTTTTTGATGAATTGGGGGGAGAGGGGGGCTCAAGCCGGACAGCTAGGCTGAGCTGAGGAGGAAGGATTGGAAGAATTCTGTAATGAATGGATTTCTTCAGGGGGGCAGCATCAGCAGTGTGACACAGTCACTGAAAGAAACATAGACTTTGATGGCAGATAAGGACCACTTGGCTCACCTAGTCTGGTAATTTAATTTACTAAAGTACTTTCTGATGGTGAGTAGAGATGCAGCAAAGTTTTAGTATGTGAGGTGCAATTTCGCCCCACCTAGCACTTTGCGTAATTTTCCCAAATAATCCATAATTCACCATTTGTGACTTCTCCTTGCTTTGGGGTTTTTAAGTGCAAATTGCACTTAAAACCCCAAAGCAAGCAGGAGTCACAAATAGAGAATCCCAACACCACCCCGGATCTATCCCTGATGTCCAGTGGCCCCCATCCCACCCTGTTAGGTAGTACACCCCACCCGCTCCCCAACCCCGCTGGATCCATGCAAAATTACTTTTCAAATCTAATATTAACTGCTCACCCTTGCTCGCTCACAAACTATATATGGGATTTTAAATGAGGGCTGCTACTGTGTATGGCATACATCAACAAAAACAACAAATCAGCGCACACCCTGACCCCCAATGTAACAATAAACATATATTTTTTTCAGCATGGATTGACAACTTACTATTTGAATTTCAAAATGAGTGGGGGTCTCTTAGTATTCACCATAGGGTCCTGCTGTGAAGTCACCCAGCTCCCAATGTTGAGGAAGATCACCCATCAGCTGGGTCCCTACTCTAAACTGCAGCTGCCTCACATGGCTTACCTTTATAGGGTGCATCAGCCAAAAACTGGCTTAATAACTTGCTGTTTTTGTTGATGTATGCCATACACAGTAGCACCCCTCATTTAAAATCCCATTTATAGTTTGTGAATGAGCAAGGGTGAGCAGTTAATACTGGATTTGGTTTGTAAATAGAGAAGTATGGCTTTCTCATTTTACTAGCTCCCCATCAGCTACCTGCACATTGACTGGCCCATACATTAATTAAGCCAATTTTTGGCAGATGCACCCTATAAAGGTAAGCCATTTGAAGCAGCTGCAGTTTAGATTAGGGACCCAGCTGATGGGTGGTCTATCTCAACATTGGTAGCTGGGTGACTTCTCAGCAGCGCCCTGAGGTGAATACTAAGAGACCCTCACTCCTTTTGAAATCCAAATAGTAAGTTGCCAATCCAGGCTAAAAAATATATGTGTACTGTTACATTGGGGAGGGGTTAGGTGTGCTCTGACTTGCTGGTATTTTTTATTAATTTCCTGGTGTCTAGTGGCCCGCCACCCCGTCATGTACCTGTTACTCATGCCCCCTTCAACCCAACCGGAGCGGGCCACCGGCATGTCCCTCCACTAATCTTCATTGCTGGCAGCCTGACCAACTCAGCTCAATGAATGAGCGTGTGCTTGTACAAGCACCCACTCATTCATTGATAAGTCACAGTATTTTTCTGAGTCCTGCTGGGGTGTACAGAAGGGGAGGGGGTTGCTCCAGTGTCTCACTGGGGGGCAGGATGGGTGGGAAGAGCGTTGTGGACCCCGGAGAGGTCCACAACATCTTCCCCCATCCAGGTGCCTCCGCCAGTGACCTGAGCAGCCCCAACCCTTCCTTACAACCATGCAGGATTCAGAAAATTACCGCAACTAGTCAATGAATGAATGCGTGCTTGTACAAGCACATGCTCATTCATTGAGCTGAGTTGGGTGAGCTGCTGGCCATGGAGGTGAGTGGAGGGATGTGCCGGTGGCCCACTCTGGTCAGGGTTACGGGGGAGCAGGGGGATACTACATGACAGGGTGGAGGAGCTACTAGACACCAGGGAAAGTAATTTTTTTTACACGGATCTGACCCGGGTTGAGGAGCAGGGTGGGGTACTATCTGTCAGTGGTGAGGCCACTAGACACCAGGGAAAATAATATATTTTTTAATCAGATCCAACTCAGTGTTGGGGAACGGGGTGGGGTACTACCTGCCAGGGTGGGATGGGGTGGGGCCACCACACCAGGGAAAATGATATATTTTTTAATTGGATCTGACTCAGGGTTGAGGGAGCAGGGTTGGGGTACTACCTGTCAGGGTGGGGACCACTAGACACCAGGAAAATAATATGTATTCTTTATATGGCTGTGATTCAGGATTGGGGGCTGGGTGGGGTACTACCTGACAGGGTGGGGTGGGGGGCCAATAGACACCAGGAAACAAAATAAAGTTTTACACATCCTGAAGTAACACGAAGTACCCATAAAAACTGAAACTTTGCGTTACTTCGGATGCATATTCACTTCACTATCCATAGTATGACCCGAAGTTTGAGTTATACATGAAATACTATGGTAGCAATTTAACACTATACCCCACCACTGTGACTGAGTCAATGATCTGAATTTATTTTGGGGGAATTAATTGTTTGGGGGATCCAGGCTGAGCTGAGGAGGAAGGATTGGAAGGAATGACTGGATTTCTTCTTGGGGTGGGCGGTGTGTAGTAATTGTCTTCACTAAAAAGTGGTGGATGCCTGGAATAGTATTCCAGTACCTTGGTGGTAGAAGCAAATGACTAGTATGCAAAGGACATTTAAAAGGAAGGGCTGGAGATTAATGGTTATAGTATAGCCAGGAAGGAAAAACAGCAGACTGGGTGGGCCAAGTGATCCTATGATCTGCGATCAAACTCCATGTTTTTAAGTTTCTATGACTGGGGGAGGGCCTGGGGGGGTCAGGGTCATGAGTTAGAAGCCAGGAAGGGGAGCTTGAAACTAGGCACGTGGCGAATGCTGCCATAGTGAGGACAAGGCTGGTGAAAGGATCAGGGAGATTGCTGAAGTGGCTGAGATGCTGGAGGCCAGGATGAAGCCTCAAAAGTCTGAAACCCAGTGCTAGTACTGGGTGGTTGCCTGCCACAGCTGGTGGTGGAGATTAAGGAATATTTAGTCCTGGAAGTTTTTGGCCCTTAACTCACCACAAAGCATGTATAACCATATAGCTTCTGGATCCAGACTCCCAGTCTTTTTATTTCAATGGGTGAGTGGTTCATCATAGAAACATGGAGGTTGATGGCAGAAAAGGAGACCATGTAGGATCTGCAGCTTTATACTGGGTATTGATAAATGGGAATACTGGATGGGCGAGGCAGTTCTTTAAAAGGACCGCCTGGCCCATCCAGTCTGCCCATTTTCCCTAACATAAAACTGCAGAGATCCTATTACTACATGGTTTGACTCACACTCTCCTGCCCCGTCCCCTACCCATGGTGTCTCCAGACCCTGTTCAGACTCCTCCTTGTTACATGTGTCAGCATAGTCAGCAAATTGTCCTTGGCCCCCAGGCCCAACCCCCCCCCAATCTGGCCATTGGCCAGTCACATTCTCCCACACCCATGACTTCAGGGGAAAAACAAAAATATTTTTCCCCCTGAAGTAAGGGGTTAGAGAGACATAACAAAAGTTTATTTTGTGTTTAAGAAAAGACCTAAAACTCACCATAGATCATGTACAACCCTAGAGCTTTTGGGGGCTGCTCCCCAGCCTTTACCTTGCAATGGATTGGTTGGCTCATCACAACACTTATGGTCAGCACAGCTACTTGTCTCTGGCCCCTGACCACCATTTGACCAGTCAGATTCTCCTACATCCATAACTTCAGGGGGAAAAAAAACGTTCTCCCTGGAATCAGGAGTAGGAAAGACATACCAAAAGTGTATTTTTTCTTCAACAAAAGCCCACAAACTCACCACAGAGCATCTAACCCCTCCCAGCTTATATTGTTTGGATGTCCAGATTTTTGTACTTGGGAGGTGGCAAACCTAGGCAGCAGCAGCCAGTCAACACCAGTGTCCAGACAGAAACATGCAGTAGCATTATTCATTGATTGCCAGACAAAAATCAGTAGGTGAGTCGTTAGTGGTCACAGTCAGGCCGGGGACCCAGGACTGACAGTTCCATCCAGGCAGACAGCAGCCCCATGTGCAGCCACGAAGCAGGGTCCAAGGGCTAGCTTTAAATGTGATGGTGGCACACACTTGCAGCAGCAGTCAGGAGTAGGCCACATTTTCCAACCGGTTGGTAGGGTAAGTTGCAGCAATCGATGAATAAACCCAAGCTATAAAGTATTTAAGGAATGGGTGGATCACAAGGGAATTATTGTATGTCTGTTATGGAGATATGACATATCCAAGACAGGAGGTGAGGAGTTAGATCTGGTGCTTTATATTTTATTTACAGGGCCTGGTGGTTACTGCCATGATGATAAGTTGTATTAACTACATCATTTATGATAAAGCACTTCATTTACAGCTACGCCTGAACTGCTGCTGGAGATTGAGTCTACAAGTCATGGTTGTGGCCTTCCCAAATATTTTGTTTGTTTTGTTTGTTTATTGTTTCTTAGTGGCTTTATTTCAGTTTTCCCCTTTCCTACTTAATGGGTACACCAAATGGATAAACTACCCTACATGGCACATTTCATTTCTGGTCTTTGGCCTGAATGTAAGGGTGTGGGGTTATCCTATGTGACTACATCTGCATCACATGACATGTGGTTATTTCTGATCTTGCTGCCTTTTGGCTCACAAGTGTTGGGTGAGCACAACATAGCACCTGGGTGTTTTTTTTTGGGAGGGGGGCTGCACAGCTTCTGTGTATGTGTTTGGGAGGGAGCACAGCTCCCATGTGTTTTTGGGGAGGACACAGCTCCTGTGTGTTTTTTTGGAAAGGGGACAGCTCTTGTGTATTTTTTTGGGGGGGGAACACAGCTTCCATATGTTTCTTTTAGGGGGAGCACAGTTCCTATGTGAGGTTTTTGGGGAGAGTACAGTGCACATGCATTTTTCAGGGGAGTACAGCCCCCGTGTGTGGTTTTTGGGGAGAGCACAGTGCACATGCATTTTTGGGACACAGCGCCCATGTTTTTTTTTGGGCAGGAGCACACTGTGCTAGTGGTATGGCGTACATAGCTTTGGTTTTGGCATGAGAGCAGAATATAGTGAAGCTTCAGGCTCCCAGGGTTGTCAGTGGCTGCAAAGCAAAAGCATTTAAAATGGTGTCTAGACTGTTTTTTTGTTTTTTTTTAAATCCTGGTATTCTGTCTAACCCAAACAGCCCATCATTCAGAGTCCAGCAGAACTAACATGAACTCCATACATTTTTGAATAACGCCAGCTGCATTTGCAAGGCTCTCGCTTCAGTAATGGACTTACTATCTAAATCCATTTAATTCAGAAATGCTAACTGTTATTGTATGCATTAGCAAGGTGTGAAATTCCTATACTTTAGGTCCCCCAGGGCAGGCACTATTGTGTCAGGACACCTCACTTAGAGAAATAATTACAGTATATGAAATGCTTTCATGCTGCACTCATAAAACTAATCAAGTGATATGCATACTGCAAGTATGATTTAAGTGTTAAATTGGAACCATTTGCATGTATATGGCATGCGTGCAGCAAGCAAGTGTGGAAACCATGAATTTTATGTTAAATTGGGGAAAATTGCATGAATGTGGCATGCATGCAAAAAGCAAGTGGTCACTGATAACTGCACACGTAAAAGTTGAGTGACTTGCTTGGGATCACACCATACACAAGTGGGAGATGATGAGATTCAAACCCAGATCTTCATGTCTCTAAGTCTCCTGGCTTGCAGTTCAGTGCCTTTAACCACTAAGCCATACTGTCTGCTCACATATAGCTCACTTGTACTTCAGTACATACTGTATCTAAATACATCTGCACGCATGCAACATGCATGTAGCCACTGTTATGCTTTTCAGTTTTCTTCTCTCCTTCATCTCAGTTTCACAGTTGAACTGTAGCACACATACCAATGGAAACACATGTGTTTTTCCCCACCCCAATGCACAAACCTACCCACAAAACCACTTACTTACTTCTGTCTGGCCTGTACTCCTACTATTTTTCTCTCCATAGTTTTGAATGCTTCCATGCAAATGGACTTTAAGCTGCAAACACAAAAGTAGCAATAACTTCACACACACACACACACACACACACACACACACACACACACACACACACACACACATGGCCAGTCCCCCCCCCATGCACACACACTGTAGCAGGTACGGTCATGCTACTACAGACAACCCACCAAGTATAGATATAAGTAAAAAGTCTCTTACTTGAGTACTAGTGAGCCAGAGGCAGGAGTCTTTAAGAGATGATGTCCATGGGTCAGAGTGCTGGGGCATATCCCATTGAAATGAATGGAGTTATCTTTGTTACTATTTTATACATTATGATGGTGAGTTGGAGAGTAATGAAGGCCACTGCTCTGCTAACAAGGCCCTTGTTAGTCGAGTGGTGGCCTTCATTAATAGCCAACTCTCCAACAATAATGTATAAAATAGTAAAAAAAAATACCTCCATTAATTTCAATGATGCACACCCATGTAACCTCCTTTGCCCTTTGTCATAATGTGCCTGAGCATGGGGATATGGAGGTCAACTTTTCCAGGGGGGCATAAGCCTGACTATAGTGGGGCTCAAACAGTCTGTGCATACCATACTGCTCAACTGTCTGTGACTGCAAGGAACAGCTCTAGAATGTCTGTAACATCTCTAAAAGGTACAGCTTACTTGTTTTGACTGAAAAGTGATATGCAAATCAGGAAATATTCAAATGTCTAATATTCATCTTTATATGTCCCAGAGCAGTGCATCAGATTTGATCTTCATCCCACCCAGTTACTAACCAGTTTTTTTCCTGGCTGAAGTTCTGCCCTCCCACCTATCCATACCCATCTGCTATGGATCATGAAGCGCCCAAAGGTGAAGAAACATGAAAAACACATCAATATTTAGTCCTTCCTCTTTCCCCATTCCCCTGTAAAAAATTATTTTTTTTAATTACCCTGCAATATGACCAGAACCTACAGCCTAGCACAATGTGCCACCAGCACAGTTTTCAGTTTGCTCCCCCTCTCTCCTTCTGCCAGAAGCTGGGTGCTAGGACCAGCCATCACAGGTCCCCAGCGTGGTCCATAACTAAGTGATCTCACCAATAGAACCCACCCAACCTGGGTTGCTTGCTTCTTGCTTGGTTGCTTTTGTTGCTGTTGCTGCACTGCACTGATCAAGGTCTATGAAGGCCACTCACAAAGCTGTCACCTCTGCTGCTAAGCCTAGCTTGCTGCCATGGGGGTCTGTGCTGTTTTTTTTTTTTTTGCAAGGAGAGCCTAGTAGAGTAAGTAGGTAGCCTAGTCTTGAGTTAGCTTCTAGCTCACCATCTGCCCCTTCAGCCATCAGGGGAGAAAAAGACTCACTAAGAGTAGACCAACGACTTCCGGTGACATAGCAGGTGGGAATGGCTGCTTAACTCTTCGCTCCGGTCTTCCAACTCTAAATGAAAGGAGAATCCAGTGCTTTTTGAAAACATCCTGCATTTTTATACCTTGGTACAGGTGCAAGTAAAGACCCGCTATGGTCCGTACGAAAAAAGAGGTTCTCTGATGGCAAAAATGGCTTCAGTAAATTCGCCAGGCAGACAGTCAGCCGGCCTCAGCCCAGCTCCTTCGCACTCATCGGTGCTTTCAGTATCGGGAGCTGAAGATTCGTGTTCCGATTCTGGCTCAATGAGCACTCGGGCAGAATTGAAGAAGATTATTAAGCTTCTGCATAAGATTGATGCTAAGGTATCAGATATTCAAAGGGACTTTAAAAAGCTGGAATCCAGAACTGCAGCAGTGGAGCAGCATTTAGAGGGGCTGTAGGCCAAGCATATGGCCTACGGTAGATCGCTGGCATTCCTATATGGCAGGGAGAAAGCACTTACAGCAAAAGCTGAGGATGCAGAGGTGCGTTCCAGGTGCAACAATATAAGGGTGGTTGGTATCCTAGAGGGGGCTGAGCAGGCTGATATGGTCGCTTTTATGGACTGTTGGCTGAAAACAGAGTTGCAGATTGAGGATGATACTCCACTTGAGATTGAAAGGGCACACAGAGCCCGAAGCCCCGAAGCCCAAACAAGGCACTCCCCCCAAGAGCTATTATAATCAAATTTCTGAGGTATCCTACGAAGGACAGGGTCCTGCGATTGGCATGGGGAAAGAGAGATCTGAATTTCGATGGAGTGAAGGTGTTCGTGGATCAAGACTTCCCTCCCGCCTTGGCCCAGTGTCAGAGAAAAGTGCTTGGGGTAGTGAAACAGCTCAGGGAGAAGGGCTTGAGGGCCCAGCTGCGTTATCCTGCTAGATAATGGGTAGAGCTGCCTGAGGGTCAAAAAATTTATGATTCTTTACTAATGGCCCGTGACTTTCTGGTTTCTAAGGACATCCAGGTCTCCGATATAAAAGAAGAGATCACCGAGAGGGAGATCGAGCAGCTTCTTTGGGCAACAGCTCCAGGCTCAAGGAATAGTAATCGGACCCACTTTAAAGCGGATTCAGTTCTGCCCTTACATGCAGATTTATCCAGGTGGATTGCTAAAGGGAAGCACCCAGAGTACACTGTTTGAACTGGACTCTCTGAATGCATGCCTCGTTCTCTCCCAGTTCCGCTGGGGGACTTAATGTTTAAAATGTGTTCATTTCGAATACTTTAATGAAACACCCTTAGAGTATAGAAAAATGGTGTTTATAGGGCCTACCTGGTTGTTTTTCTGTCCCCTCCCTTTTTGTTGTTTTCTCATTTTTTCCAGCGGTGGCCTAGGTCCTGGATGGGGTGGGGTGGGGGCTCTTCTTTCTGTGGATGTGCTGAGAGTCTAGAATTGTGCATCGGAGGGTTGAGAGGGCGTCCTTTTTGGTTTCAGTCTCCAAAGGGGGTGGGATCTCTTTTTTGGGTGACGCCTTCCTGGAGTCCGGTATGGATATTGGTCCCTCTGCCTCCACAGGACCTTCTCAATTTTACATTTTGCCCCTCCATACAAAAGGTGCTGACCAAATGGAGTGCTTCTTTGATAGATGACAGGGATACCTCAGTGGCCATGGTCTGGATACCCTCAAGAGAGACTATTTTTCTAATTTAAACTAAAGTAAGATAGACAGTTCGATTTGGGTGGATTTCAGGTTTGTTGTTTACTCTTCACCCTGCTAACGATAGTAATAAGTGGTCCCATTCATTTCTGGTTCAGGGTTTGGGGGCAGGAACTGGAGAAAGGGGAAGAGGGGATAGTTTTGTTTTCTTTTTCCTTTTTCAGCTTGGTAATTTGCTTCTGTTGCCCCTCCCCCTAGAATAGAGCGGAAAGTGGGTCTTCACGTTGCTATTTTAATTATTGTCAGAGACCTAGGGTTGGGGCAGAGTTTGATAGGCACATTTTGCTCTTGGCGATGCTTGGTCCTTAATTGACAATCAATGCCAACAAAAGGGGATATATAAATATTTTTCTATTACTATTTGGATTTCTCGAGGGTGAGACTCCCACCTGAGGGTCAATTTTGTCCACTTGAATGGGATATTGAGTTGGGCTGCTCACCCCATTTTTATGAGGTCTGGCCACTACAGAGTGAAGATCTATCACTTCCCATCCCTCATCCCCCTTCCCCTTTTTCCCCTCCTCTCTAGCCTGGCTGCATTGGATTCTCCATCATAGGAGTGCGTCAGTTCTTGTATTCGTTGGAGACACGAAGGGTGTTTTTTTTTTCAGCCCCTTCCGGAAGTTTTTGTCACTAGGAAACTTATAGAGGGCACAGGCAGGTGACTCTCCAGGTGTCTGGGGAGCCTTCCAGCCTTCTCACTCCCAGTGGAGTGTTGTTCCCTCTAGGGGGTGTAAGCTATTTCCCCCACCCTACACTGGAGTGCCCACCGAGCTGACCAACATCAGCATGGATGGACGCTCCGGCTGGTAAGCCAAGTTCAAGAAACGACATGGTGTCGTTGAGCTCCCGTATGGGAGGTACGTCCTGCGTTCTGAGTGCAGAACATGCAAGGTCTTTAGACTTATCAGGTGTTATGGTGGTTGTGTTATTCGTTGTTCTACTTCTTTTCTACTCTTTCTCTCTTTTCTCTGCCTTTACTTATTTTGGGGAGAGTGCCTTTATGTACAAGTAGGTGTTATGATTGTACAATTGGATGAAGGGTGTATAATAAGTTGTCGAAGTTTTCTTGGATGGATAATATGGGTGATTTGACAATTTGTTCGCTTAATGTTAAGGGTATTAATAATGTTGTCAAGCGAGCTAAAATATTAGCTGAATTTAAAAGGGAAAAGTGTGATATTGCCTGTTTACAGGAGACTAGGCTGACCCTGGGAGAGCACATGAAATTGCGCAGGGATTGGGTGAATATGGTATGCTCTGACGAGCATCCACAATCTAAAAAGGGGAGAGTAGCCATTTTATTTTGTAGGGGCCTCCCATTTCAGATTCAATCTGTAACTAAATCAGGTTCAGGACATCAACTGACAGTTTCTGGCAATTATAAGGGTCGAACTATACACCTGATTGGAGTTTACGCCCCTACCCCACCCTCTGGAGAGTTTTTTCGCTCCCTTTTTAACTCGGTAGCCAGTTTATCACCTGGATAAGTCATTTTAATGGGGGACTGGAACTGTGTGAAGGATGTCAGTTTGGACAGAAGCTCTGCCAAAATTCCCAATTCAAGGTCCTGCTCCCGGTTACTTCGTAATTTGCTGGCGGAAGCAGGACTAATTGACCCTTGGAGGCAGTTTAATCCCTCGGTGAAAGATTTCACCTTTTTCTCTCTGGCTTCCAAGATGTATTCCAGGCCAGACAGATTTTACACACATAGAAAAGTGCGCTCATTTAGGGATATCTCTATCCTCCCGATCACGATTTCTGACCATGCTATGGTTAAGACACAACTTCAATGGGGCTCAACAAAGAGGGGCGGTCTTTGGAGGTTCGATCTGGGGCTTCTCAATGATAAACAGTACATAGAATCCACCAAAAAAGTCATTCAGTGTTACCTAAAAGAGAATACAGAGGAGCTTTCTAAACCCAAGTACTTATGGGATGCCCTAAAGGCAGTGGTGAGAGGACATACGATAGCATTTTCTTCTCATAAGCATAAACTGTATCAAGCTCGTATACGGGAAGCCCTCACCGTAATTGCTGATTTGGAAGCATCACATAAACGTACGGGGTCTAACTCCACACTCAAAAAGTTAAGAGAAGCCAGGGATTCCTACAACTCTTTACTACATAGGCGGGTAGAAAACTCCCTTAGATACACTGGGCAACATTATTACGAGAGGGGAGAGAGGCCAGGCAAACTGCTCGCCTTAAGGCTCCGCAGGCAGGCTGCCGATAGGTATGTGGCTAAGGTCAGTTCAGATCCCCCTAATCTTCCGTATAAGACCCTTCCGGGGGAAATTGCACAAGAATTTGCCGAATTTTATAGACAACTTTACCTAAAGGAAGAGACACATGAGCATGGGGAAAGAATTTTGAATTTTTTACAGGGGCTGGAGCTGCCTGTCTTATCAGAGATTCAGAAGGACTCCCTAGAGGCTCCCGTTACTGAGGAAGAGGTGAGAGCAGCTATTAAGACTCTTAGCTCTGGCAAGGCTCCCGGCCCGGATGGGTTCACCTCGGAATTCTACAAAGGATTTACGGACATTTTAACCCCGCTTCTTACCAGAGTTTGTAATGTGGTGCAAGAGCCGGAGGCCTTGCCAGATACATGGGGAGAGGCCCTTATTTCGGTATTACCCAAGCCTGGGAAAGACCATGCTTCTTGTGCTGGGCACCGACCTATCTCGTTGCTCAACCAAGATGCTAAAATCTTTGCTAAGATTTTTAGTGAACATCTATGGAAAGTGGTCCCTGTCTTGGTTCACCCAGACCAAACCGGGTTTATACCTGGGAGACACATCCAAGACAACATTAGACTATTATTAAATGTTATTTCCTCAGCCCAGCTCCCTATAGATTCCCCACTTTCAGCCATACTAGCTTTAGATGCTGAAAAAACATTTGACCGTTTAAATTGGCAATACCTGGATTTGGTTTTGGGGAGCTTTGGGTTTGGCGAGAAATTTCGAGCATGGATATCTAATTTATACTCCAGGCCCAGAGCTAGGGTCCGGGTGAATGGGACGATCTCCACTCAATTCGGGATCGAGCGAGGCACCAGGCAGGGCTGCCCTCTCTCCCCTCTTTTATTTGCCCTGAGTCTGGAACCCTTGGCCGTGTATATTCGGCAATCGGATTTTTTCAAAGGTCTTTAGGTTAGGGGTGTGGAGGTCAAGATCTCATTATACGTGGACGACACATTGTTATACATATCTGATCCAGTAAATGCAGTTCCCAGAATTCTCAATTTTCTTACCAAATTCAGAGCCCTCTCCGGCTATAAGGTTAATCCGGATAAATCCAAATTATTCCCTTTGGGGGGTGTCCTGGGCCAGCCTTTACCAAGGGTGCAGCAAATTAAATGGTGTAAGTCAGGGTTCAGATATTTAGGGGTATGGATTCCTAGAGATCTCAAGGCCCTATATTCTACGAATCATTTAAGAGTACTTCAGGAGATTAGCGAGGACTGTAACAGATGGAGAGAGCTTCCCCTTTCCATTTCTGGTAGGGGTGACTCTATCTGCATGAATATTCTCCCTCGCCTGCTGTTTATATTGGGTGCCATTCCCCTTAGGCCCCCGAGGAATTTTTGGCATGACTTGAGATCCACCTTCTCTAAATTTCTCTGGTCTGGGAGGAGACCCCGGGTGAGATGGAAGACCATGTTGGTCCCTTGGGGTACCAGATGTCCAGAAATATTTCTGGGCTTCCCAGTTGCAGTCCTTGGTGACTATGGCCCAGGAGCCCCCATCAAAATGGGTTCAGATTGAGGAGGCTGATTTTCCATTGGGAAAAGTTTCAGACTTAATTTTCTTGGATATCCCCAGGTTGCGGCGGCTTGATTTTAGAAATCCCTTTACTAGGGTGATCCCCCAGGTTTGGAGGGATATGAATTCTAAACTAGGTATTACCTTAAAGCTTAACCAATGCACAACAATATTGAGCTGCTCTGATTTTGGCCCACTTAAGTGGGATATGGGTTTTCAACGGTGGTCAAGAGCTGGCTTGATTAATTTGGGCCAGCTTTTTGATCAAAACCTAGTAAAATCATTTCAGCAGTTAAAGGTCGAATTTAATCTCCAACACACTGACTTTTTCTGTTATCTTCAGCTAAGACATTTTGTCCAATTAAATGAAAAGAAGATTGAGTTGGGTACGGAGTCTTCAAACAACCCAGTGCAATCTACTCTATCTTTCCTGATTAGGTCTCCATATCAAAAACAACTGATTTCTAAATTAGTTCAAGGGATGCACTGTGCAGAGAGAGACTCCTTAACTTGTGTTAAAGATACCTGGCATAGAGACCTTGGTGTGTGCTTGTCAGAATCGGACTGGACGCTCATTTGGAAGGCTATTCAAACCACTACATCATCCCTCTTTTGGCGGGAATTTCAGTGGAAATTAGTTGTCAGATTTTTTAGAGTCCCTGTGGTGACAAAACATTATGGGTTGCATCACTCTGACCTTTGCTGGAGAAACTGTCAGTTGGTTGGTACTAATTTCCACATATTCTGGGAATGTAAAGTCATACAGGAGTATTGGAGGGAAGTAAAGGGCACTTTCGAAAAGATTTTCGATTCGGCACTGCCAGAGTCCCCTCAATACTGGCTACTGGGTTTACCCCCCCGCTCCTCTTCTGGCCTCTAGATCTTCCCGTCTTTTGTTTGGAATCCTGGTGGCAGCAGCTCATAAGGCCATTAATTTGTTATGGCTTACATCAGATAAGCCCTCCATCTCCTCTTGGTATAGTATCTGCACCAGGATTCTGGAAATGGAATATCTGACTGCCCAGCTGAGGTTATCTTTAGATAAATTTAAGGAAAGATGGTTTTCTTTCATGCATTTCATGGCCTCCCGGGAGAGAAAACCAGTATTAGAATTATTGGCCAGATATGCTTGAGAGGATTCTCTTGGTTCAGTTTGGATATGCGGACTGGTGAGCGGAACCAGGAGATCTTCTCACTTCTGTGCCTCAACTCAGTCATGTTATTAATTTTTTGGTTATGGTCTCCTCTACTAGGCGCTTATTAAATAAATGCAGTACCAGGACATCTGTGCCTGTCTAGGCTATCAGCTACTGCAGAGATTATATTTTTATTTGTTAGAGGCAATAAAATACTGTATCCACTTATAATGTTCAACTGTTTTGTTACCCTGTTGTCTTTCTCTCCTGTTCTATTTTTCTTTTCTTTTTGTAAGGTCTGAAGGCACTCTACCCCATGTTTATCTTTTTCCTTCTTTTCTTTCTTCCCTCTGTCTTACTTTCCCATTTTTCTCTTTTCTTCTCTTCTCTCTTTTCTTCTGCCTTTGAATCTATTATGGTGTAAGTGAGCAGGAATGGTCTTTATATTTGTCTGTTAATGTATGTATCTATTTGGGAAAAAAGTTCTCCAATAAATTTCAATTTCAAAAAAAAAAAAAGAGTAGACCAACAAAAATAGTCTGCCACAACACTGCTATTGAGAGTTCAGTGCTCACCGACTTCTCCAAGCTATAGAGTGCAGTCTGTCTACTCTGTGGTGAGAATCACAGTGTTGCACTTGCAAGACTCATGCTCTTTCTTGGCTGGAGCTCATCCACATCACATGTGATGGTGCTGCCACTAATAGGTGGAGAGAGTGGACAACACAGTACAGACAGAGCTGAGTCTGGAGAGTACCTGTAGTGTGAGTACATACAGGCCAGGTGGGCACTTATTGTGCAAAAGATTAAATCCAAATTTAATGCCATTATTGCCACACCATAAGAACAACCTAGGCACAGATACGGGGGGGGGACTGCCACCCTCTGCCCTACCTAAATGGCACCCCTGCTTAATGGCAGAAATTCATTCTCCGGTGCTAATCAATGGTTTCCACTGTGTTCTGAGGTATTGTATCTCCATGTTTCATGTTGTGTCCTGATCATCAAGTGGGTTAGTGTCCCTCATTGTTCCTCATTTTGAGTGTCCATGTCCCTCATTTCAGTAACAAAATGTAAGATATGGTGCATGCTTCCAAGACCCTACTCAGCACAAAGAGTGGTGAGCATGGCCATAGTGTATATGCTCAATACAGAATGACAAATGGAAAGTAAGTGAGATGAAAGTCACAGAGAAGCACATTTGTAGCACTAAATATGCATAAGGGATTTGCATTGTCCAAAACAAAAAGGATAGCCTTCACAACAAAGAGGCCCTCTTTGTACATTCGAAATAGGAGTTGTTGACTGGCTATATTATAGGCATTTAATGCAGTAAGCAAACAATACTTTACAAATTAATGGTGATTTAATGACAAAAATCAAAAGCCATTAAACAACTTGCAAAATGATCAGAATTAATGAGTTTACCTAATTTTTATGGGAATTCAAATAAAAATGTATTTTAATGACTAATTGCTGGCAGTAGTATAAGATATAGAAACTGATGTGTTTTTTTTATATGAGATTTGCACCAGCTTAGCTGCTGCATACATGGCAAGCATGCAACATGTGAACCTGATGTGGTGTTTAAATGATGTTCATACCAATTTAACTGCTTCACTCATGTCAAGCATGCAACATGCGAACCTGTTGTAATTTTGAGAAGATGTTCACACCAGCTTACCTGCTGCACACATGTCAAGCTTGCAGCATGTGAATATGATTTGCTTTTTAGACCTGGTTCACTTAGGATCGCTTTGTGTATGCGAACTGCATGCAAACATTGCACAATTAAGCATGTAGCATGTATTCTACATGTACACAGTACACCTATATTTCTGTAAGGGTTACTGTCATTTAGTACCTGCCCAGTGGGGTACCTAAGATATTTGTGTGCAGAGCTCCATTTTAGAGTGTTTCCTCCCTTTTTCTGGCTGTCACATTTTTTTCCCACCAATGTCATTTTTGGTGGGGGGGAGGTGGCATCGGAGGAGTGCAGGTGCATTGCTAACACTTGGGCTCTGATCACAACATGCCCAGAAGTGGGGTCAGCTGACAGGTCCAAGGGGCAGAGGAGATGAGCAGGCTAAAATCCCCCTCCACAGATAGGCACAGCCTACAGCCAGCTGAAACTGTGAAGAAGTCCATCTGTCACTGATGGGGCATGCTGCCGCAGGGAGACACCAATTAGTATATTGGCATAATTGGTATATTGGTATAATTGGTATATTGGGATAGTTTACTCACCCCCTTCAGTTAGTGTGATGTGAGGACCTTGCTAAGTGTGCCACTCTATTCATTTTGATTTGGAGTTCTAGGTCATGCAGCGCGTTGATGTAGTGTTATTGATCTAGTCCTCACAGGAATCAGGATCTTCAATCATTGTTTGCTTAAAAGAAAGGTCTTTTAAGAGCTCAAGGAGTGTGAGAACTTGAAGGTCTGTATTGGGAGAGGGAGGAGGGAGGGAGGGAGGGAGGGAGGGAGGGAGAGAGGGACGAAAGTTCTCTTTCTGGAGGAGGAAATCGTCACGAACATAACACAAATTAAGTGCTACTGCCAGGATCAGGATTAGACTGTGGGAAAAGGGGGGAAGAAAGAGCACAAACATCTTGCTCCTTTTTATGTTGCTTGCACGCATGTGCAAGAAACATAGTGCCATCATTGGAGATTTCGGAAGTGTGTCACCTCCTCCTCCAATTCAGTCAGTGAGCTGGCAGGCACGGTTCTCTGGGAGTTAATGCATTTTGGAGCTGTCTATGACACGCCCAAATGCAGTGGCATAGTTGAAAGGGGAGCTACGCCAGTGAGCAGAGATAAGAAGCTCACTGAAGGGTAGTCTCCACACGCAGGCGGCAGCGCGCCTCAACTCCACGCGAGCTGACGGGTGCCCAATCCGCTGGGCTGAGCCGCGCCCTCCCCCCCAGTTAGGTGCCACGCTGGGAGCCCACCCCAGCATGGCAATGAGTCCTTGGCCGACGGGGTGCCCAATCCCCGCCGGCTGAATGCCCCCAACCCTTGTGCCATGCTGGAGCCCACCCCAGCGTGGCAACGGTCCCATGACGCCTTTTTTTTTTTAACCTGAAAACGAAAACGGTCCCGCCGAACGCCTCCCGACCCCTCCCACAACCCGCACTCACCCACTGCGCACCCAGCCTCCCACGCCCCACCCCATACTTACCTCCGACCCGGCGCCGACGATCTTGGTGGACTGGGGAACACGCTCTGCACTCTTCAAAGCCGACCGCGAACTGAGGAAATGCCGGTAAGCTGTATAATGGCCTAGATAGGCGGGTTTCAACTTTGCTGCATATCTCAGGCATTTTTGGGAATTTTTGCACCAAATTTTCAACATAGGTTTTTGGGACCCCTTCTCATGAATGATGTCACTGTCATGGCGTTATCCAGGCCCGAAGGGTGATTTTGCGCAGTGACTGTGAAATCACCCTTTGGGCCTGAATACCACCATGACAGTGATATCATTCATGAGAAGGGGTCCCAAAAACCCCATGTTGAAAATTTGGTGCAAAAATTCCTAAAAAATGACTGTTTTACAAGCGTGCGTTGCGCAGTTCCTACGCAGGCTCGTAAGTTCATGAAATTTCAATATTTTCACTCCAGATCTTCAACATTGCCATTTTACCACACCTTCTTATGAGTAGTATAGCTGTCATTTTCACATCTCACCCAAAATGTGTTTCAGCTCATGTAGCGCAGGAATGGCGAGTTGTGTGCAAAATCAATGTACGAGACAATTAAGAAAATCACAGTGATACTGTTCATGAGCAGAGGTCTTAAAATGACTATGTTGAAAATTTGGTGAAAAAATTCCTTAAAATGACTGTTTTACGAGCGTGTGTTGCGCAGTTCCTACGCAGGCTCGTAAGTTCGCAAATTTTCAATATTTTCACTCCAGATTTTCAACATTGCCATTTTACCACACCTCCTTATGAGCAGTACAGCTGTCATTTTTCACATCCTGCCTAAAATGTGTTTCCACTGATGTAGCGCACAATGGCGCAGTCGGTGTGCAAACTCAATGTATGGGACACATTAACAAAATTACAGTGACACTGTTGATGAGCAGAGGTCTTAAAATGGCTATGTTGAAAATTTGGTGAAAAAATTCCTAAAAATGACTGTTTTACGAGCGTGCATTGTGCAGTTCGTACGCACGCTCGTAAGTTCGCAAATTTTCAATATTTGCACTCCAATGACTTCCAAATACCTAAACAACACATAGAAGCAAGCAACATTCAGCATTGACAAATGCTTGTTTTATCAAGTTCTGAACTAAAATACCTAGTCTGACTGTGTCAGAGGGGGAGGGGTGACAGAGACTCAGGATAGGAAGCACTGAAAGCTCTTTACAGCTAATTAGTTGCTTTAAGTAAAAGTGCTACTGCCTAAAATGTTTATTATATAAGTCTTAACACTTTTTTGGGATCCTACAGCAAGAGTGGCAGACAGACTACTGAATAACAGCTACTAGACTGCAGCAGAGAGAGATGGATCTGTCTGGCACTTGGTGTCAGAAGGCCATTCCAAGTCACTTTGCAGCCTGCAGCAGTCTTCTTTTTTATTTCATTCTAGTCAGTCACAATGGCTGAACTTGCAGAGAAAATCTGTCTTCCCTCTGTCAATAAAAATCTGTCTTCTACTTACCTTACCTTTCAAAGTTAACTAAGCCATGAAATAGAAAAGCTATGTATAAATAACTTACACTGGCGCTAAGGAAGGTAGCCCTTTTAAAAGCTATACCTGTTGTGACCACCTGACCTACTAAAAACTAAATACAAGGATCTATCTGTTAAATAAAGTCTCTTAAAGCAAATTACCAATCTCAGCCCCTGCACCTGATATATAGTTGCCTTAACGCCACAAAATTCTGGTATTGTTAAAATGCCAGGAAATAATCCAAAAGACAAAAATGGTTGTGCTTGTAAAATTTAACAATCCAGGTCCCAAGGACTTCTCGATTCTAAGTGCTGTCCATGCCCTGCCTCTGTACTCACTAATGTGGTAAAGAGATGCTAGGGAGAGCACAGTGGCGTGATCCATTATAGTCAATGGGTGGTGGCTTTCCAGTCAGTTTTTTTTTTCATTTAAAGTTTAAGTTTTTCCTTTTATAACACAACAAAACAAACAAAAACCATACATAAAATAAAATACATACATAAAATAAAATAACAAGAAAAAGGGTCCAACCTAACATTGTAAGTGTAGCAGTAGTACCGGTACTTTAGACATAGGCCCTTCTCATATCCCCCCCTCTCCCCCCCATAACATATCCCAATCACAGAAAAACACCCCTCCTCCCTGCAACACAACACCATCCTATAGATACATAATGAGTGCATTAAAGTGAAAACAGTATATGCAGTTATTCCCATCTTTTCTTGTATCTCTCAGGCTTATTATTAAGACTGGCAATGGTTTTCTCCATCCTCAGATTAGCAAGGAGTTCTTTAAGCCACTCAGAGTAAGCTATGTCCTCACTATCTTTCCAATGCCGTAAAATAACTTTCTTAACAGTCATGGAAACGAGGGCCATATGATACCGTCTGATAGGCACGGTGATTTTACTGTAATCTCCTAATACACAAATTTCAGGAGTAAATAAATCCTGCAGACCTAACAAAGGATTCGTATGTTGTTTAGTATTGGTCCACAGATCTGCAGCTTTAGGGCAAGTCCAAAATATGTGATATAGGGAGCCTTCTTCTTTATAACATCGGTTACAAGTGGGTGCCTGTAAGAGGCCAAATTTAAATAGTTTTTGTGGGGTATAATATAAATTATGTAATGTATGAAATTGAGTAAGACGTAATCTATCTTGGGAAATATATTTATGAGAATTCTTTCACAACGTTTCCCATTGCATCTCTTGCGTAGGGAAAAAGGAAGTCCAATAATCTGAAGGAGCCAAACAGTTCAGATAAGCACAATTGTATAAAATTCTATAACATTTAGAGACCACTTGCTGGGAACTGATTAAGGTGCCCAGTTCACTCCTAAAAGCTATTGAATGTGTTAAAGGAGGTGAGATGCCAAATATCTTTATCATAAGATGTCTTAATTGATAAGTTTTAAAGATATCCTTTATAGGTAACTTCAGCATGAATAATATCTCGGTGGAAGAGAGCCAAGTTTGCTCTTTTGAAATCAATGAAGCGGGAGATAGCTTATTGATCGACGCCAACCATTTAGTAGAAATTAGGTTATTATTTATTTTCAAATTGGGATTGCCCCCAATTGGTTGCATTAGGTCACGTGTATGATTGTATTTAAGAAAGCTGCATAACTGTGAATGAACTTTAATAGATGTTGCTATGGGCGTGAATTTCAACTGTACCGGTAATGAGCTGACCTTGATGTGAAAAAGTGCTTCAGGAGTAAATCCTTGAGCTGCCATAAGGGATAATTTGATTTTAAACCAAAGAAGGGCTGGTAAGGAGGAGAAGACTTCTTCCCTAGGTGAAAGCCAGTGCAGGTATTTAGAGACGTGCCCAGCCCAGTAATAAAAAATAAGATGTGGAAGGCGTAAGCCTCCATTATCTTTAGGAGCCACCAGTTTGAAATAAGCCAATCTAGGTTGCTTATTAAGCCATATAAATTTTGTAATAATTGCATGTATTTTACGAAACCAAGAGAGAGGTAACCAGATGTTAAGTAGATTAAGGGGATAGAAGAGCCTTGGGAAAACATTCATCTTAATTAAATTAATTCTCCCCCATAAGGAGATAGGGAGTTTAGACCATCTATCAAGGTCTGTTTCAATAATTCTAACTAAAGAGTCCAAATTCAACTTCTGTAGGGGAACTGGATTTCTAGAAATATTGATGCCTAAGTATTTTAAAGTTTCTTGTTCCCAGGAGAGACCAAAAACTTTAACTGAACTTTTGAGGACTTTATGATTGAGGGGAAATATAACAGTCTTATCCACGTTTAATTTATAATTGGATAACTGACTATATTCTTCAATCATAGTAAACATAGTAGGTATCGAGTTCTCTGGGTAGGATAGTTGTAACAAAAGATCATCAGCATATGCCGAGACTTTGATTTCTTGATCCTGAACCGGGATTCCTTTAATCTGTGAGCATCCTACTAGACGGCGAATCAGAGGTTCTAGATATAAATTGAAAAGTAGGGGGGAAGAGGGCAACCTTGTCTGGTACCAGATTCTAGTGGAAAAAGGGGTGATGACACTCCATTAGCAGTAGTTTGTGCAGAAGGAGCATGATATAGAGCTTTTATCGAGTGCTGGAACATATGAGGGAAATTGTAAGCTTTAAGAGTACTAAACAGGAAATCCCAGTCCACCCTATCAAAGACTTTCTCTGCATCAAAAGAGATAAGGACTGCTGGGAAATGAGCGTCCCTTGAGACTGATAAAACATGTGAAAGTGTTCGAAGATGATCCACGGACGAGCGGCCTTTCATGAAGCCTACTTGCTCTGGTCCAATAAGGGAAGGCAATACCTTATTAAGACGTGTAGCTATCAATTTAGTCAAGATTTTAATGTCCTGATTCAAAAAAGAGATAGGGTGGTAGCTAGCAGTTAATTCCGGGTTATGACCGGTTTTAAGTAATACCACAATCAAAGCCTCAAATAGTATAGGATCTACCTCGGCCCCCGTTAGAATGTATTGAAACAGTGTCAACAATAAAGGGACTAATTGTTTCTGAAATTGTTTGTAAAAATTAGCAGAAAACCTGTCTGGACCTAGTGACTTATCGGGGGATAAGCTGTCAGTAGCCCTTACAATCTCTTCAGGGGATATTGGAACAGTAAGCGTCTGTTGTTGAATGCTAGAAAGGGTTGGTAATTTGGCTGAGAGTAGGTAAGAATCCACTTCTTGGGGAGGAGGTGGGTACAACCTTGAGCTATATAATTTGGAATAAAAGGTCTTAAATTCGGAAACTATGTCAGACGGCGACGTTTTTAACCCACCATCTTTAAGAGATTGAATAGATGGAATGTATCTAGCAGATTCCTGTTGTTTAATTCTGAGTGCTAAAAGGCGCCCTGCTTTTTCCCCCTGAGCTACATAGGAAGCTTTAGTTTTTAATATAGCAAATTCCTCTTTTTCCCTTAGAATTTCCAAATAACTATGTTTTAATTTAGATGATTTTTGTCTGACATCTTCCGACGAGGAAGGAGTCAATTGAGCTTCCAATAGACGTATTTGTGCCTCCAGTCAGTTTTAATATTATAATAGCCACTTGATAATTAAACATGGGCACCAGTCGATTAATAGGGGCCTTGTTAGCTGACCGGTGCCCACATTTAATTACCAACTGGCCATTATAATATTAAAAAACAATCGGAAAGCCACCACCCATTGACTATAATGGAGTGCACCCCCACGTGCTCCCTAGCACCTCGTCATCACTTAGTGGGCGTGGGGGCAGGGAGTAGATGGCACTTAGAACCGGGAAGTCCTTGGGACCTGGTTTGTTGAATTTTACGAGCGTTACCATTTTTTATCTTCTGGATTAATTCCTGGCATTTTAACAATACCTGCATTCTGTGTAGGTAAGTCACCTATATATCAGGTGCAGGGGCTAAAATATTTATCTTGGTGGAGTTCTTTAAAAGCTTTTTGAGCTACTGTACTCTACTAGTGTGGATTATAACTAAAATCTAAATAAAAATGATAACTTAAATAAAGTCTCTTGAAGGCTGTTTTAACAACTACAAGCTACTCTAGTGGGGTGTGGACTGCCTAAAACCTAAAAAAAGATCTGTAAATGTATGAAAAGCTTTTTTAAAAGCCTAGTACTCCATTTTGGGACTACCTGAAATCTAAATAAAAAAGGATATGTGTAAAGTCTACTGAGTTTGTGATCAGAAAGGTTTTTTTTACAAGTGCTACTCTAGTGTGGACTACCTAAAATCTAAATAAAAAGGATCTGTCAAAGTTCTAAAAAAGCTTTTTTAAAAGCTTAGTTAGTACTGTCTAGTGGGACTACCTAAAATCTAAATAAAAAAGCTATTTGAAGCCATATAGAGCAACTGTGACTATAAGCAACGTGCTAGAATTTCAAAGTTAATAAAATGCTCTTAAAGGGGACAGGAAATGTATGCTATTTGGCAGCCGTTTATAAAGTTCTTATTCTCGGAAATAATATGCATTCCCCTAAATTATCCATATTTAACTGTATCTGAATAAAAAGTGATACAAAAACTGTGTTTTGCATTGTTTTGTTTTTATGGGCAGCATTCTGTTACAGTTCTCTTCATGGAGCCAATAATTTGGAGTTTTTACTATGTCACAGTTTGTGCACAGAATGTTAACTATGAGCTGCTGCCCTATCAGAACCATGCTTAGAGTTCTGTGCACAAACCATGACAAAACTAAAACTCAAAATTACTGGTTCCATGAAGAGAACCGCAACAGAATGCTGCCCATAAAAGCAAAACAAAGCAAACTACAGTTTTTTGCATCACTTTTCATACAGGTACAGTAAAATATTGATAGTTTAGGGGAATGCATACAATTTCTGAGAATAAGAACTTTATAAACAGCTGCCAATTAGAAATTATTTCCTGTCTTCTTTGAGAAATAAATTAGACACACACATTTTGTTTTCCATATGTGTGTTTATTAACAAGACAGACAACAATAAGCATCAAAATGAAAATGCTTAGTCCAGTGAAGATGAAATATAAATTATGTACAAACAACCAATGGGCGGCATGTAAATAGTTTCTTGGGCATGTACGTTTGCTGGTTACATGCCTAAGTGGGCATGTACTTTTTCACAAATTTCATACCCTGCATTAGACATTCAGTGCAATCCAGGTTGCCAATCCCATGCTGCTGGAATACGGGGCATGATTATATTAAATTTAATTCAGCAGCAGTTCGATTTCTGATTCAGATAGTTTAAAAATAGAAACCTTATTACTGAAGAGACAACCTGATATTCTTGTTTAAAAAATGCACACAGGACTGGACCCTTAGTGAAGTGCAGCAACACTCACAATGCCATTGAGCTGATTAGGAAATTAACCTGGGATTGCAGAGGGAGAGAGGGGTGGGGGGGGAGGACTGAGCATGGCAAAAGACGCTATGGTCCTTCTCTGTGAAGCTGCCACCTGGGTGACCACAAGTGGACAGTACAACAGGTTTCATGGGTGGGAGAATGCCAGTTGGACTTAATAACTGCATACTGTAACAAAACAAACAAAAAGAAAATTCCGCCAGCCCTATAGAGTGACCAGGGCAGGTGCACTGTTCACATTCAAAGGGCGAAAAATCGAGTTAGGCCGCCACCAGCCCTGTGGCTGACCCCTCCCCACACAAACAGTCCTAAATCCAGTAGAAAATATTCATGCAAGGAGCACTTTCTCTAGACTCTTGCATGAAAAGGTTCCACTGGATACAGTACTATTTGTGTGGGGAGGGGTCAGCCTCTGGGCTGGTGGTGGCCTAACTTGGTTTTTCACCTTTGAATGCTTTTATTCCTTTTGGACTAAACAAACTGGATTTTATTGCATCTCCTGCCTGACCATGTGTTTCTACCTAGCCTCCAGGATGGATTCCATGCTGCCAGTGCTTCTTTTGTGCGGGTACTGATTTTGTTTTTGTTGGCACTGGATTACTACATTGTAGCCTCCTTGTTTCTTTGTGATGCTGTAAGGATGGCTGCTGCAGCAGACCCAGTTTGTTCTACTCCTCTACTGTCCTCCCTGCCCTCCAACACAAAATCAGGCCCAGGGAGCCCCCCCCAGATCCCAGGGAGGGGCTCTAGTTTTATTTAACATCAGTGGCCACTGGCCTCCAGGGAACTAGCCCACCTGGGCTACCGGTTCTAGGGAGCAGGTCTACTAGGGCATCTCAAGCTCCCAGGATTACCAATGCTAACTTTATTTTTTAAGAGGCAGTATAGTGCTGTTGACTTGAAATGCCTTAACTTAGCATGTGAAACCAGTATTTTCCTTTTTTCACAGTCCCTTCCTCCAGTAATATCAGTGCCCCACCCCCCGCTTTAGTGGTACAAGACTGATGCTCAGTTTGCTGGAGGATGGTGCTTACCTTGGGGGGAGGGTGGTCAGCTGGGGGTGTTCTAGCTGCAGGAAGAGTGATCATGGGGTGGGTGGGTGGCTTGTCTGTGAGTGATCTGAAAGAGGTCCAGATGCAGAGATGGTAGTTGTCTGGGGGGAATACAGGTTCTAGGGCTATGGTGTGGTCCAGGGAGGGTTAGAAAAACATAGGGGTGGCTGATCCGGGGGTCAGAAAGGGTGGTCCAATTGCTGCATGTGACACAGCATGGTATCAGCAGTGCATGTGGCACTGCACTCTGACAGCAGTGCTGGATAGGTTGTCCCTTGTTGGAGTGTGGTTGTCTGGATAGGCAGGCTGGTCTGCGGTGGAAGCCAGGGGTGTTCAAATCAAAACTTTTAGGACTTGCCCAGCCATGACTATAGCTGAATTTTCACCTTCCTCTATTTATTATAATGAAATTAGCTTTCTTTTAGTACTCGTCCTTCAAGGAAATTTACTGCCTCGGATGGGGGGGGGCACTTAGATTTGCACACCCCTGGTGATAGCCCAGATGTAAGTTGGCTGGGAAGTTGTTGGGAATTGTCCAGCAGTAAGAAGGATGGTTTTGATGTGCAGGGAAGGGTGGAGGCTGTCCCACTGGTGGTGAGGGGTCCAGCTGCTGGGGGGAGTGACAGTGAAATCTTCAGGATACTTTCACCAGGAAAGGAGGCACTACTTGACTACCAGTTGTTTGTTTGAACTGGGTTTCGCAGCAGGAGTCCCAAGTGTCCTACATTTAAATTTCCTCATGCAAGTGTTAATGATTGGCCACAGAACACCAGTCCAATGATAGTCAACCCATGGTGGGGACATAACTCAGTAGAGCTCAAAACAATACTGGCCACTGTTGTTGACAAACTCAGCCCCCTCCCCCCCCAAAAAAAGATGGTAGCAAGCACTTACACTGTGCTGCAGCCTTTGTCTCAGGCAAGTAGTCACTTACGTTATACAGATAACTTTGTTCATATTGTAGTCACTCAAGTAGAATACAAGTGACCATCCTTGTGCAGGGCTTGCTTTAGCACTAGTAAAACTGGTGTCAGCTTGACCCTCTGCTTCAAATGTTGGGGGTCAGACCTGAAGATCCTGGTCAGAAATTTGAGTGGGTTTATACAACATTATCAGATACTTTTTCTGCTAATGATATTGGTGCAAGTCAATGTCTGTGCTGAATGACTGCTTTCATTTTTGTGCTTCAAAATGCTCAAAAGTGAGTGCCATATTGGGACTTCGGTAAGAGGTTAACACAAGCCCTGCTTGTGTGGGATGTTGGCCAGCTGCAGAGATGCACTGAGTGTAATTGCAACATGAACTGCTGTCCCAGTGTTGTACCAAGGGCCCTGTCATGTGCACTACAGGCACTACACTTTGTTACATGTACTGCCAACTTCACACTACTATGTGCACCACTGACCCCACACTGCCAAGTGCACTACCAGCACTCCACAGTGCCAGTGACACTATGCCACATGCACTGTCATCACTGTGTTGCCACATGCACTACTGTCTCTGTGTAGTTCCTAGTGTGCAGCAGCCTCATGCTGTGTCTCGTGCAGTGCTGACATGGTGCAGGTAACACTACAGCTGGGCAGCTAACACCTCAGAGTGCTAGGTGCACTTATGCTGTCTCTGTGCAACACTCACTGCCACTAAAAAGTGAAATGAATGACTCCAGACCCATGGTCCATTGACAGCCAACCTATGCTCTTCTGACTCAGAGACAGATGTGCTACCAGCTGAGCCACACTGGCAAGTATTTTCTGCTGCTCTTACAGTATTGTGTCCTGTGTACTACTGTCACTGCACTGTGAAACAATTTCCCCAAAAGCTGCTTAGTCCCTAGACAAGCCAAAGTGCCCATCATTTGCCATTATTCTTCATTTTTTTCCATATTATAGTTGTGTCATCTACAAGTTTCTTTTGTGATACCCTTCCACCTTTTAGTGCTGTTTATGCAAGCACCACACTGCATGTTTTTCATTTAAAGTGCTGACATATTGCATTCTGCAGGATGAACCGTGCACTGTTGGATCTACTGAATATATATATATATTTTTTTTTTTTTTTCAGATCGTACCAGTTTTGAGGATCTGCCATCAGTGTTTCTCTGGTGCTACTGGTCCTCCCCCCCCATCACCATTCCGAAGGTAAATCTGAAAGTTCACTGGTGTCCTGTGGTCACACACCCTGCAGATTGCCATCCCAAAGTTAAATATGGACATGTTGCTGGTGTCTAGTGTTGCCCCTCCCAAGTTGGTCACCAGCCTGAAGTCAGAAATGAAAGATTCCATGGTGCCAGTGGTCCCCCCTTCAATTGCCACCTGATGTGGTTAAAAAAAAAATGGACATTACCTGGTGTCCAGTGGTTCCACACCCCACATGCACACCTATGCCCCATGGCTACAGTAGTATTCCCTGGTGTCCAGTGGTACATCTGCCCAACACCTAGACTCCATTTCCCTGGTGTCCAGTGTATCCCCATCCCATTCTGATCCCCTTTACAAGAAAGCAAAAACATTCTTAGGTGATCTAGTGGGCCCCCTCCGTGTTCCTGATCTGCCCGTAGAATACTATCTGTATCTTTGCCAATGGCTACTTGGCACCCCACCCTGGCAGATAGTGTCCCACCACCCTGGTCCCCCCATCCCATCCTGAGCCGGTGACTGGTACAGACCTCCACTCTCCATCATGATTGCCCACTGACTGAGCTGTCAATGAGCATGTATTGTATACAATAGGGTCTCAGTGACAACTCAGTCGGTGGCCAGCCATGGTGGAGAGCAGAGGGCTATGCCAGTTACCAGCTCAGGGATGGGACAAGGGGAAGCAGAGTGGTGGAATACTACCTCCAGGGCAGGGAGGTCCACTAGCCACCAGGGAAGCATTCTTTGTATTGCAATGGGAGATTGGTGATAGAGGGGGGGGTCTGCTAGACCACCAGGGAATGGTTTCTCTTTCTGATACAGGGAATCAGGATGGGGCAGTGATATACTGGACACCAGGGAAACTGTGTATGTGTGTGTCTGGTGGGCAGAGGAACCACTGGACACCAGGGAATCTTTCAGTTTTACCTTCAGGGTGGTGATCGGTGGGGGGGCACTAGCACCAGGGAAACATTGATGTCTCACTTTGGGGATGGTGAACGGTGGGTTGGAGGGTGCCACAAGATGGCAGGAACTACTGTGTTGGGGTCAGGGAGAATCGCACATCTCTGCCAACAGCTATAGTTGAGTGGGAGTAAGTCAAGGTTTGGATTGTCAGTATTTGCCGCATACGGTTTGCCCACACTAACCAGTCTTTTCACTTGACATAGGATTCATACATCAAATCAGGTCATACTGCCCCAACCCTTCCCTCCCCCCCTCCCCGGACAGCAGTTCTTTCTAACCCTGTTATCACCCGCTAACTACCTATGCCAAAGAAATTAAGATGGTAACCATGGCTACACACTACTTCATAGCCACCATAATTAAAGTATGAAGTGGATCCCAGATATCCTTATACCTATGTAGCCTGTTTTGAAGGCTAATGATAGCCTTCTCTGTGCGTATATTTGCTAAGATCTCGTGGAGCCACTCATGATATGTTGGGCCGAACCTTTCCTTCCACCGCCTGAGAATGACTTTTTTGACAGAAAGCGCCACCATAGATATGTGGAATCTCCGGATTTTGACCTTTATGGAGGAAAGATCCCCCAACAGGCAAATATCCAGGGTAAAATAATCCTGTAGACCCAGCAAAGGGTCCAGATTGTTTTTTATTTGCTCCCATAATGATGTTATCCGGGGGCATGACCAGAAAAAATGAAAAAGTGATCCTGCATCCTAGGAACATTTATTACACCTGTCGGTATCAAGAAGGCCCCATTTCACCAGCTTAATTGGGGTATAGTATACATTATGCAAGATATGGAACTGCATGAGACGTAATCTATCTTGGGATACATATTTATGACAGTACATCCAGAGGGCAGGTCACTTGAAAGTGTAGTGGGGAAAAAATGAAACCCAGAAATTGGTGGGGCCACCACTGCGTCCAAACCTCCACCGGAACAAGACTTGATAAATCTTAGAAATCACACCAGAAGTAATTAATAAAGGGGAAAGTTCAGATACCAATGCAAAGGTCAGTTAATGGGTTGGAGTGGCCCCAAAGACAGTGGCTAATGGGTGTTTTAGTTGAAACACTTTAAAAGTCTGGGACTCAGGTATTTTGAACTTGTGTATGAGCCGAGAAAATGAGATCCACTCACCAACATCATCCAGAAATGAAGTTACTATCCCCTCTCCTAAGTGAGGGAACCATGAATGGGAAATTTTCTGTTTGTTTATAGTGAAAGTCATGGAATTCCAAATAGATTGAGCGAGATCATTACTTTGATTGTAACGCAAAAAAGAGCACAGTTGTGAATGTACTCTTAGTGAGGTCATGATAGTAGGACATTTATTAATATCTTGCATTTGAGAAATTTTTAGATAAAGTATAGTCAGGGGATCCATGTTCATAGATTGGAAAAAATCTAATTCAATCTTAAGCCAAACTGGATTCATGTTATCTGGACCCGGCCTTACCCATCTCAGGTATTTACCCAAACGACTAGCCCAGTAGTAAATGGTCAGGTAAGGAATCTGCAACCCCCCCTCTTTCTTAGGTGCAGCTAACTTGCGGTATGCCAACCTGGAGGTCTTGTTCAACCAAATAAACTTAGTAAAGAGTTTATGTGTTTTCTGGAACCAGCTTAGGGGGACAAATGAATTAAAATGTGACAAAGGATAAAATAAATGTGGAAACACATTCATCTTAATAATATTGATACGACCCCATAAAGATAATGGGACTTTATCCCATCTCTCTAAGTCTTGGTTGATCCCCTGCAAAAGGGGGTCCAAATTCTCCTTGAACCACAAAGAGGGATTACGCGTTAATTGTATGCCTAAATATTTAATAGCCCAGGGTGACCAGCATAGTCCCAGAAGAATCATATTGGTCTTAAAGACTTTATGATTAAGAGGAAAAAAGGATGTTTTATTGGGATTTAACTTATAATTCAAGAAACTACTAAATCTATAAACCTCCCTTAGCATATTCGGAATAGATATTAACGGATTAGCCAAATGCAGGAGTAGGTCATCAGAGTATGCTGTTACTTTCACTACCTCATTCCTAATGGGAATACCTTGTATCCCTTCATTATTGAGAATATGCTGAATAAGGGGGTTCCAGGTAAAGATTGAAAAGTAATGGAAAGAGATGGCATCCCTGCCTCGTTCCTGACCACAGTGTGAAGGACTTGGAGAAGGTTCCATTCCCTGAAATCCTCACTGTAGGAGACCGATAAATTGCCCTGATCCAATCTATGAACATGGATGGGAATCCAAATGCCTTGAGGGCTTTAAAAAGAAAAGTCCAGTTAACCCAATCAAATGCCTTCTCGGCATCCAGGGACACCTACCCTGCAGGATATGTGGCATCCCTGGTCTCCGAGAAGACATGAGAGGAGAGTACACAGGTGATCTGAAGATGCACGTCCTCTCATAAATCCCACTTGAGACATACCCACAAGATCTGGAAGAACCAGGGTTAGTCTATCTGCCACTATCTTAGAGAGAATTTTGACATCTTGATTCAGCAAAGATATTGGCCTATAGCTCTGAACCATTTCTGGGTCATTGTTCGGTTTAGGTAACAAAACTATCAATGCCTCAAACGGATGGGCATCTGCCACCTCTCCGGACAAGATATGCAAATAGAGCCGATGCAACACGGGAAGTAGTTGCTCCATAAAAGTTTTATAAAATAAGGCCAAAAACCCATCTGGACCCGGGACTTTACCCATAGGCAAGTCCTTTATAACAATTGTTATTTCTTCCTGTGATAAAGGGGATGATATGAATTCCTTTTGAGAGTCAGATAGTAACGGAAGATGAGCTTCCTTGAGATACTCATCCAATTTTTGAATGGGAGGAGGACTATCCATATCCCTATATAGTTGTTCATAAAAGGTAACAAATTCCTGGACTATCTCTGAGGGGAATACCTTCAGAGTCCCGTCAGACTGAAACCTTATGGGGGTATAAGTCTTGCTGACTCTTGTTGCTTTGAGCGTAAAGCCAACAGGCGCCCCACTTTTTCTCCTTGATCTGTAAAACTGGCCTTTGTATGGATTATTGCTAACTCAGCTTTCTCTCTTAACATTCCCAGATACTTATCTTTATTTATTAATAACTTCTGTAACTCCTCTTGAGAAATTATATCTGGGTGAATACTTTCTAGTACCCGTATCTGGGATAGTAAAAAGAGTTACTCCGTTTCCTGTGCCCTCTTCCTCCTTGTAGCTAGACTAATGAGAATACCCCTTATATAAGCCTTAAAGGTTCCCCATAGGATATCCGGTCTTACACTGTCTATTGGGTTGGTAGAAAAGAAAAACTCTATCTGCTCTTTCACCTCTCTTCTGTATTTTTCGTCCTTTAATAATTGTTCATTTAATTTCCATCTGGTCTCTCTTTTGGGGATATTGAGAAAAGCCAGATTACCCAAAACTAAAGAATGGTCCGATATTGGACCTGGTTGGATTGAGGTGGATAGAACCCCTGGCAAGAGCTCGTGAGATACCAAAAGGTAGTCAATGTGATATTGCGTGCCATGAACTGGTGAACGATAAGTGTATTCCCTAATATTGGGATGTGTGACCCTCCAGACATCGCACAATCCGCACTGATCCATCATCTCCTTAAAGGCCCTATGTCCAGGTGTCATTCCCCTCAATCCAGTGCTTGATCTGTCCATATTTGGATCCAAAACTAAATTGAGATCTCCCCCTAATATAATTGGAATAGGAAGTATAGGAAGAATCGTGGAAATCAGTTTCATAAAAAAGAGGGATTGTCTGTATTTGGACCATATATGCTGCCTAAAACCAGTGGCATGGCCCAAATAGTGCCCTGCACTAGAACGTATCTGCCTGCCGAATCCTTAAATACCTGAGAAGGGACAAATGGGATATTTCTATTAATCAGTATCATGACCCCACAGCTATTGGTTTCCCCTGAAGCATGAAAAACCTGACCTATCTGTTGTCTTCGAAGTTGTTTTACTTCAGAATCCACTAAATGAATAAATGTATAATGTTGTCTGGGCACGTAACAAACTCAGATGTTTGAGTACCTGATATTGTTTCAGTTTTTTCCTGATCCCCTTCACATTCCATGTAGCAATATTAAAATTCTGAGCCATCTGTTATATCAGATATAATCCAGATAAAATATCTAACATATCCTGCTAACATGTAACCGGTGATTCTATTCCCCTGACTCTGCTGTGCCGGGCTCCCACCCCCCATTGAACTCCTGTCCTCCCCACCCCCCAATTACCTCCCGAACAATCCACATCATCCATATTTCAAGACATAATCCAAAACCATCCACCCAGACCCCCTCTTGTCGCTAACAACATTCAGCAATGTCTGCTACTGCACCTCTAGACTCTTAAAACCATCCCCAACCCCCGTATTCTTTATAATACTTTCCCCTTTCTTGAAATGCCAGTAAACAATAAAAGAGAGAGAACGCCACCTCCCCATTATACAAGTCCTTGAATCTACCACCTGTCCCCTAGTAGGGGCTATTAGAAATAAACCAATATCAATAAAACATCGCCCCCATTAACATCCCAGCTTACATGGGCATATGTATAATTGAGTGTGATAAGGCACCTCGTGGTATAAAATCGGGAAGTCGGCCTCAGCCAAATGTAAGATGCATTAAACGGGCTTTCATCTCAGTAGGCTCTCCAGCCTTGTAGGGAGAAGCCCCCAATCCTCTCCTCCCAATTGTTACGCCTTTGTCCCAGTAAGTCCGAGCTCCCTTCTTACTTTGGGAGCTCTAAACACATCCCACACATGAAGCACAGGCTTCCTCCTGTGTTCTGAATGCGTAACAGCACCCTGCTGCCTTGCAGAGGAAGGGCAACCCTTATGATAAGATTTTCCAAAAGGCTAAATCCTACCACCAAACCCTTCCTCCCTAAACTTCCACAGGAGAGAGAGAGAGAGAGAGACCAGATATTGCTAAATAGGCATTATTTTCTGCCAATACTAAAACTAACAAGAAATCGCTTGATTATTTGAGACCCCGGACCCAGACAGGACGAAACCCCAGACCCAAACAAGACAAATAAGAGTATGCATCCATAACTAGATCGCTGTAAAAAGAAAGAGAAAGTCTTTTCTGCCCCATATTCGGGCTGAAATGAGAGTCCAATAATGTGTAACCGATGATTTCCAGAAGATCTCTTTACATGAATACCCAGCCTTCTCAGAGCGGTTCTCATTTTGTCGAGAAAGCCCTAAGGACTTTCATGTGTCCCTGAAGAGATCTGGCAGTGCTAATTTTAAACTAGCAAACGCTGCCTCCGGATCTTCATAAGTAGTCCAGGAACCAGTCACCAGTATCTGTAGCCTGGCCGGGTATCCCATTCAAAATTTAAGTCCAGCCACAATAATTTTTGAGACAACAGGATGGAAAGCTGCTCACTTCAAATGGACTAAACCCGGGATATCTTGGGCTATTCTAAGTTTAACTTGCTCCCAACGAACTTCTTGGAATTCTCTCACTTTATACAGGAAATGTTGTCGCTCTAAAAAATTAAAAAAATGACAGATTATAGGTCGGGGTGTTGCTCCGGGACGGGGCTTTGGTTTTAATGACTTATGGGTTCTCTCAATAATATATTTAGCCCCAAATGGAGAAGGGCCTGCAATCTTCTAGACCAACTTCTGGATGAAAGCTATGCTATTCTGGCCCTCTTCTCCCTCAGGTAATCCGAGGATCACAACATTATTTCTCCGGTTACGACCTTCAAGGTCTTCAATCTTGACCTCGAGTCTAGACAGTTTCTGATGCATTGCTGCCATCTCAGGCTCGAACCTCTCAACTTGTCTCTCTAGAGAGAAGATCCTAGTTGTGTTGTCTGAGGTAGTGAGGGTTATTTCTTCTATTTTTCTCGTGAGCGATTTCATTTCTGATGCCATCTCTTTGATCTCATCTTGGAAAGGTTTGAATTCCTCCAAAAATCTGGACAATGTGAGCGGCTCTTGATCCGCCCCTAGATTCAGACTATCTCCCTTTTCTGTTCCACTCGAGGCCCGGGATTTTTTTGAGGGCTTCTCTGGTATAACTGGCGGGGTGTGTTTCTGCTGTTGTTTTTTCATATAAACGTCCATTCTCTCTCAAAATCACCCTGCAAGGGCACAATGTTATAGGGAACCAGAATAATGTGAAATTCAAGGTTTAGAGATCGAGAAAGTATACCAGAAAATGGAAATATAGAAACAGGAGGCTGGAGCTATACAGAGGAGCGACTATCCGGTAGCTTGCATCACGTGGTCCCGTAAGTATTGTTTTTTGTTCACCCGACATTGTTTATCATAGTCATTTCATAAAGAGCTGCTGATGCTTTGTGATCCCAGTGTTGTTCTTGTTTTACAGGTGTGACTGGCTGTTCTCCTGAGATCCCCTCATCCCACGCTCCATAGGAACCAGGTAAGAAATCTGTTATCTGTGCTAGGATGTTAACCTGTAACAGTGCAACCCGAAGTATTATAACACTAGGCTTTCACTTGTTAGGTGGTTGGTGATGCAGGGCTTGAAGTACATCCTCTATTCTGTTAAGATTCCACTATCACCAAAGGAGGGAAATTTACTGCAAAAAAAAAAACCCTACATTAATGCAGACATTAGGGTGGAAGAATGCAAAGCACTTACTGCACATACAAAAAAAATAGGGTTTTGAGCCTAGGAGTCTTGTTGAATTGGTGGTGTGGTGTTCCTTGGGGTTGTCAAGCCTAATGCCCACCTCCTCCCTTGAGCAAACATGATAATCTCTTGCATCACAGAGGGCCCTGTTGGAAGAAAGCTATGACTGATTCTGTTAGCCACTTGTGCCATGCCATACTTCCTTTTCTTCAAAGAGTAATTGCCTATGAGGTAGTGACTTGAAACTGTATCTTCAGTGCTTCAGACAGGAGACTACAGGCTGATAGGAGGGGGCGGGCATTAAAGCTGGCAATCCCAAGGGACACCACACCATTGATTTGCTAAGATTCCTGAGGCTCAAAACCCTGTTTCTTTCATTGTGAGCTTTGCATTTTTCAACCCTAATGTCTGTATTAACGTTGGCTTTTGCAATGAGCATATGCTGTATGTATATATGGAGGGGACATGAAGTGTTTTTGGGGCACTCTGTGGCCATAAGCAAGCAAGGAGGCAGTATAGCATAGTGGATAATTACACTGAGAAGCAAACCTTGAGACCTGGTTTTGAATTCCATCAGCCCTCACTTACATACTTTGTGACCCTTACTGAGCAAGTCACTTAACTTCCTTGTACTCCCTGGTCGTACCTGGAAAAAGCTTTGGCTTAGTGTGCCTTTCCTGGTTAAACTATTTCCTCTTCCCTTTTGGCAAGTTATTCTGTGCACTAATATTAGAGAAGTGAATACCAATGTCACATGATTTAGTTTTATATATATTTGATCTCTGTGATTGTCAGGTCAGGGGTTGGGGTTCAGATTGTGGTTGGTATTCTGGATCTCTCTCTCTCTCACTCTGCTGTTTGAAATTCCCTGTGCACCAAATGGCAGCAGCATTCTTTTCCTTCACTCTCCTAGATAGTAAAAAGGAAGCAAGGTAGTTTTTACATAGCACCCATTATGCAAAATGTATCCAAAAATGCTTTACATAATAATGGGAGGAGACAGAAACCTAAAGTTCTTTGGAATAAGGCACTAACTAAATCAAATGTCTGAACATTTTAACAAGCCTTTAAACTCATTTTTGTTACTTTTTACAGTATGAAAGTCTGTCATAATAGAGTTCCAGTGTCCTAAGGGAAAGGGGGAGGATTGCTTAACCAGGAAAGGCACACTAAGCAGGAGTTTGTTTCCAGCTGTGACCTGGGAGCACATGGAAGTTAAGTGACTTGCTGAGGGTCACAGAGTATGCAAGTGGAGGTGGATGGGATTCAAACACAGGTCTTCAGGCTTGCAGGTCAGTGCCCTGAACCACTGTGCTATACAGCCTCCTCAGCGTTGTATAAAAGCATATCGTCCATTTGCCATAAAGCCATATTCTGGTTCTAAACATGGTAAAGGGGGGGCTATAATTGACTCCTTGCATGTATATTTTTATTGCCAAGAACAAAGAAAGGGGTTATTTCTGAAAAGTGCAAACAAGTATGGGTACCAGTTTTTATTGCACAAGCCACCACTGAGATAATGCTGCTACTGTCCAACTAATATCTAATCTCATTTACTCCAGTCAAGTATAGTGGTGATTTATAGATGGGGCCTTTTAAAGTTTGATTCAAATAACAGGCATGAGAAGGGTGCCACGGGATGCAGAGAGTGCTTGACAAGTGCCACTGGACAACAGGGAGTGCTCATTACTGTGTGGGGAGGGTTAGACTGGTGCCACTGGACACCAGAGAGTGTGCAACCACAGAAAAGGAAGAGGTACTACTGACACCAGGGAGTCCTTAATGGGAAAAGGGGAAGGGTGCCGTGTAGATTGTGTTTGGCATAGAGATGGAGACTGAGGTCACAGGACACCAGGGAATGCAGGGCAGGGTATGGGAAACGTATAAAATGTGTCCATAATATATTGGTTTCAGATCAATAAGCAGGTTTAGATATTAATTTGGGGGCAATATTCATAATTAAATCAGTTTTTTTATTAGATTAATGCTCCCTTTTGAGAGCAGTTAACTTATTTATGGATTAATTAAATGTCTTATTTGGCAATATTCTTATTTAAAGCCTTGATTTTCCTACATTGAAAATCTTGCTTCAGGACATTTGCAAGATTTGTCATACTTAAATTAAGCAAAGAAATGTCTGGATTTCAGGGAAGCAGTCTGAGTTTAAGATTTTCATGACTTCAGTATGTCTAGGAACTCTTGTTTCAAGACAATTGCAAGATTTGTCATACTTAAATTAAGTAAAGAAATGTCTGGAATTATGGGAAAGCAGTCTGAATTTAAGATTTTTTGCACTTCAGTATGTCCAAGAACTCTTGCTTCAAGACATGTGCAAGATTTGTCATACTTAAATTAAAGAAATGTCTTGATTTTGGGGAAGCATTTAAGATTTTCTGGATTTCAGTATGTCTAGGAACTCCTGTTTCAAGACATTTGTAAGATTTGTCATACTTAACTTAAAGGGACACTATCAGCCCCCTTAGGCCTCAAAGTGACTCTAGTTTAAAAACATTTTATGATCACTGATGTTCTATAGAGAAACTGTTCATGCAGCTGGTAGCTTGATTTAGATCCTTTTTTTCCCTTTAAAAAGTGAAAAACTGAGTGCCCACCATACTGGTGTTACCACACCAAAACTTATTTGTTTATATTTCTTGACCAACTCCCACTGCATCATTCAGGACTCAGGAACTCACCCAATACAATCTAGCCACTCATTATGCACGGGAGTAGAGAAGACTATTGTATCATGAGTGGTTTCGCTGTTTGAGGGTGTTTCTAATGTTTAGAAAGTATGCAATAAAAGTACTTCTGTGATTTGAAGCAAAACAAGGCTGGGTATACCTTTACATTACCATATATTTCAGTCCTAATAAACAAGGAGGCAGCTAAAACACTCAGCAACATCAATGAATTGTTGAGAAAGTAAGCAATCATAAAATGTGGGGTTTTACCTAAAAATAATATTATGCAAAAAAGATTGACAGTGTCCCTTTAAGCAAAGAAATGTCTGGATTTAGGGGAAAGCAGTCTGACTTTAAGATTTTCTGCATTTCAGTATGTCTTAGAACTCTTGTGTCACAATATCTGCAAGATACTCCATGTACTACTCAAATTAAACAAAAAAGGTCTTGATTTTTGGGAAGCAGTCTTAATTTAAGATTTTCTGGACGATCATGCAGTGGTGTGGTGTTCATTAAACCTGACCCCCAATGTTCCAAAAGAAACCATATGGAAGGTTAATAACCAATTACTAAGAGATGAGGGGGTTATTAAAGATATTTTGAAAGCAATTGATCAGTACATGGAGGTTAACCTTGGCTCGACAGGAAGAATAGATTTAGAATGGTGCGCCTTGAAGTGTGTAATAAGGGGAGAAATAATCAGAATAGCCTTGTACAAAAAAAAGATGAAACAACTAGAAGCCCTCACATTAATCAGCAAAATTTGCGCTTTAGAGAAAACATTATCTCCCTCCACCCCGGAAGTGGATAGACTTAAACTGATGGGTTTGAGGGCCCAGCATAGCTCCCTACTGTTAAGCAAAGCAGAGTATGCAATAATGCGCACCAGGATTAACTGTGTGGATCATGTGGAAAAAGCAGGAAAGCTGTTGGCCCTTCGGTTAAAAACTCAAGAAGTTGCCAGAATAATTAAGGGTATTAGGTCTAGATCAGATAACACTATACAAGTGAATCCTAAAAGAATAGTACAGGAATTCGTAACTTATTATAAGGACTTGTACAGACCCATGCCTAACCAACCTGGAAAACAAGAACTAGATAAATATTTAGAGACACTCTCTCTACCACAGATAACAGCAGCACAGAAGTCGGCACTCCTGGCCCCCATAACTGACATAGAAATTAAGGAAACAATTGACTCTCTCCCTTTGGATAAGGCCCCCGGCCCTGACGGGTTTTCACCCAATTTCTGCAAATCCTTTAGTAAACAATTGACTCCTTGGTTAAGCCGGTTGTACAAGAGGTTTCTAGAAGGGGATGTAATGGATGACAGCTTCCTGGAGGCCCTAATTATTGTCTTGCATGAGCCAGAGCGGGACCCAGAAATGGTGACTAATTATAGACCTATCTCTTTATTGAATTATGACATGAAAATTATAGCTAAATTGTTAGCAAATAGATTGGAGGGGGTTATACCCACCATCATTCATTTATACCAAGTAGGATTTATGAAGAGGAGAAACTCCTCAGATCATCTGAGGAAATTATCACATATTTTCTCCGCGTTTAGGGACTCCGACGCGCCAGCTGGTCTGTTGTCCCTGGACGTGGAAAAAGAAACATAGAAACGTAGAGATTGACGACAGATAAGGACCACAAGGCCCATCCAGTTTGCCCATTTCTTTTTCTACCTTATAAAAATGTGCCATCGGCCTTTGCTCTGTCAGTGGCCTATCTATTCATACTCATCTGTATTGCTTCCTTATCCCATCCCTTATTCCATGCCTGTTTGAAGCCCTGCACTGTATTCATAGCCACCACTTCCTGAGGTAGGCCATTCCATGCATCCACCACTCTTTCTGTGAAAAAGAATTTCCTCACATTCCTCCTTAATTGGCCTCCCTCTAATCTCATGCTGTGTCCTCTTGTCCTGCTATTTAAACATGTTAGACTCTTTCACCTTGTTAATGCCCTTAAGGTGTTTGAATGTTTCGATCATATCACCTCTCTCCCTCCTTTGCTCAAGGGTATACATATTGAGCTCCATTAATCTGTCCTCATATGTCTTCTGATGCAGTCCCTGCACCATTTTGGTTGCCCTTCTCTGGACTGCCTCAATTTGGTTAATGTCCTTGTGAAGGTGTGGCCTCCAGTACTGCACGCAGTACTCCAGATGGGGCCTAACCAGTGTCTTGTAAAGAGGGATTATTACCTCCCTCTTACGACTTGTGATACCCCTTCTAATACACCCTAACATCCCCCTAGCCTTACCTACTGCTTTAAAAGTCTGCTTGGATGATTTCAGGTCACTGGTGATGATGATGCCCAAGTCTCTTTCTTCCTTTGTGACTGCCAGCAACTCCCCTCCCAGCCTATAGGTGGCTTTAGGGTTTCTCTTCCCTATGTGCATGATCTTGTACTTCTTTGCATTAAATCCCAGTTGCCACTCTTCTGACCATTTTGCTAATTTATCCAGATCTCTTCTCATTCTGCCCACCCCATCTGGATCATCTACTCTGTTGCAGATCTTGGTGTCATCTGCAAACAGACAAGCCTTACCCTCTAGTCCATCTGTAATGTCACTAATGAAGATATTGAAGAGGACTGGCCCCAGGACTGATCCCTGAGGTACCCCACTTGTGTCTTGCATCTCTTCTGACTGTATACCATTTACCACCACTCTCTGCTTTCTGCCCATCAACCAGTTTGCCACCCAGTTGACCAACTTCTGACCCACCCAGAGCCTACCCAGCTTATTTATCAATCTTCTATGTGGAACAGTGTCGAAAGCTTTGCTGAAGTCAAGGTAGGCAACATCAACTGCTCCCCCTTGGTCCACCACTCTGCTTACCCAGTCAAAGAAATCTAAGAGATTAGTTTGACAGGACCTTCCTTTTGTAAACCCATGCTGTCTTGGATCCTGTGCTCCTATGGATTTCAGGTATGCACTATCCTTTCCTTAAGGAGTGCCTCCATAATCTTGCCCACTACTGAGGTAAGACTGACTGGTCTGTAGTTCCCTGCCTCCTCCCTGCTACCACTCTTGTGGAGTGGGATCACATGAGCCCTTCTCCAGTCTTCTGGGACCTCTCCTGTGCTCAGAGACTCACTAAACAGTTCTGCTAATGGTTCTGCTAGTTCCACCCTTAGCTCCTTAAGTACCCTGGGATGTATGCCATCAGGTCCCATTGCCTTGTCCACCCTGAGCTTAGCGAGCTCTTGTAGGACCCTTTCTTTTGTGAAGGGAGTAGTACTCACCTCCCTCCCCCCTTTGTCCATGGTGCTGAGCTGTGGGCCCTGCCCTACCTTCTCTTCTGTAAATACTGAGCAAAAGAATCTATTTAGGATAGATGCTTTTACAGGGTCCTCCTCCTCACATGCCCCCTTTTCTTCTTTGAGCTTAGCAATACCCCCTCTGGACTTTCTCCTTTCACTACTGTATCTGTAGAAAGTCTTGTCACCTTCTTTTACTGTTCGTGATAGTGTTTCCTCAGTTTGGGACTTTGCCTGCCTTACTGCCTTCCCTGCTTCCCTTAAGGCAATTTGGCATGCCTCCCTATCTTCATCCCGCTGTGTTCTCTTATATTTCCTGAAGGCCAGCCTTTTGGCTCTGACCTTTTCTACTACTGTATTTGAGAACCAAAGTGGTTTCCTTTTTCCTTTGCACTTCCTTTTCTGTCTAACACAATGGGATGTTGCTTCAAGTATTGCATCCTTAATGCTTGCCCATTTTGCCTGTACCCCCTCACCTGTGTTTCTTTTTGCCAGGGCTAGCTTAACTCTGTTGGCCATCTTATCAAAGTCAGCTCCTCTAAAGTCCCATATTTTTGTGTTAGAATTGGATGATTTAGATGTAGTGGCCAAATTGAACCATACCATATGATGGTCACTGGCCCCCAGGTGACCTTCCACTTGGAGATCTGTGATCCCCTTCCTGTTAGTCAGTACTAGATCTAGGATAGCCCTGTCTCTTGTGGGTTGTTGTACCAGTTGTTTGAGGCCCTCCCCCTGCAGGGAATCCACCATGTGTCTAGTTCTGGCAGATGTTCCTGCTGGTATTGACCAATCTGTATCTGGCATGTTGAAATCTCCCATTATCAGAACCTTCCCTTTAGCTGTCATGTTTTGTATATCTTCTAACAGTAATGTGTCTATGTCCTCCCCTGGTCTGGGGGCCTGTAGACAACCCCAGTTCTTATGGCTGTCCGATTTCCTGTTTCCAGGGTGACCCACAGTTCTTCTGGCTCCTGATGTGTATTCTGAATTTCTGTAGCTTTGATATTTTTATTGACATACAGGGCCACTCCACCCCCCCCTCCCATTTTTGCACCTCGATCTCTTCTGAACAGTACATAGCCAGGTACCGAAGTCTCCCAAGTGTGGTTACTAGTAAACCACATCTCACTAATTGCTACTACATCCAGTTTAGCCTCTGACATTATTGCCTGCAGTTCTGGAATATTATTTCCCAGGCTGTGAGCATTTGTGTACATGATTTTCCATTGGCCATATTTCGGTGTGTTAGTTGTTGGGTGAGGTTTGGCATTTCCCCTGTGCGTCGTATGGGGAGACGGACCTTTTTTCTTACCTGGTGATGCAAATGAACTGCAAACATGCTGAATCCCTGTTTGACCACTAGCTTTTGATAGGGTGGATTGGAGCTTCTTGTTTTCCACAATGTGCAGATTCGGATTTCCAAAGGAATATATTGGCTGGATCATTTCTTTCTATAAGAATCCCAAAGCGTGCATTTAATGCAGTGGGGTTTTCTCGGAGAGGTTCCTTCTCCACTCAGGTACTCACCAAGGGTGCCAATTATTGCCACTTCTATTCAATATCTATTTGAAGCCTTTACTTGTCAAACTTGGGGAATCTCCCCTGATTCCAGGCATACATCTTTATGGGTCTGTGTTCAAATTATCGGCATATGCAAATGATATTCTGCTTCACTCCATTAATCCTGCTAGGGTGTTTGAGGCCTCCCTGCAAATAATTTTAGAATTTGGTACCTATTCTAACTATAAAATTAACCTGGAAAAAAGCACAGTTTTTCCCTTAAATTATAGACTGTTAAAAAGTGATACTCCACACTTAGGTCTTCAATGGTCCCTGAAACGTTTAAAACATTTGGGCATTTATCTCACCAGATCAGACTCCCTTACTAAGAAACTAAATCTTGACGATGCTCTGGCAGCTATACAACAAGATTTTACTAGATGGTCCTCCCTTTCTATTTCTATTTGGGGGCACATTAATATAGTTAAAATGAATGTCCTACCAAGGATATTCTACCCGTTACATATGCTTAACATCTGGCTGTCTATTAAATGGTTCAGGAACATCCATTCGATTATATCTTCCTTCATATGGGCAGCCAAGCCCCCAAGAAGAGTTTACCAGACGTTGACTGCACCCAAGTCTGGAGGTGGGCTGAGGCTACCTCATGTGGGGGGTTACTACTGGGCTAGTCAGATCTCCAAATATATGAAGTGGATAGCTAATGATGTAACATTAGCTGACCTATCATATGTCCCACCATGGCTAGTACTTGAGAAAGCAATGTTAGCGGAAGCAAATCTTTCAATGCCCATGTTGTTATATAGCACAACTAAAAATTTACCGTCTAACATCTCCCGCTCTCCTATTGGGATCTCGCTAAAAGTCCACTCCCAACTATGCAACTTTCTAAAATATAAACACTCTCAGGACTGGAATCAGCCATTAGTAGGGATTCCATATGTCAAGATAGATAGCAAGATGATTCCTAAACTTTGGATCCCTCAGTTTCAGCACACAAAGTTAAAAGATTTTCTGGATCCAGAGGGGAGATGTCTCCCGGTGCTGGACATTCTTAATAAATTTCACTAAACAAGGTTCAGCACATGTCAGATATCTCACCTCCTGGACCATCTGAGTAGACATTTGGTGACAGAAGACAAATTTAGTTAACTCTTTGCCACCTTAGCAGAAGTGGTACACCTTTCACATGCAATAGCCCAGGTGTACAGTTCCCTTTTGGGACAGGCACCTATTATTTAAGAAGGAGGCCCGAAATATTGGACTAGTCAATTTCCAGATCCTAGTATTAACTGGAATAAAATCTGGGAAGATACATATATTTACCTATCCCAAGAGGCATGAGACTAACACAATTTCAATTCTTACATAACTTATATAGGATGCCCCTCAAACTTTTTAAGATAGGTCAAGCCTTAACTCCAACTTGTACTAGGTTCAAAATGGAAGAAGGTTCCCTCTGTCATTTGTTCTGGGACTGTCCCTCTGTCCAGGACCTCTGGATGGAAATTCGACAGAAAGCTGACCCCTTGCTAGGTCTAGAGGGTTTGTTTACACCAGAGGTTTGTCTTATAGGGAATTATTCTAAAGTACAGGTCAGAACGCATAGATACCACATGGCAATAATCTCCTTAACACTTAAAAAACTTGTCTTAAGGCATTGGATTGACACCCAGAAGCTTTCTTATATAGAATGGCTCCAAGACCTTTTGTTTAATCTGAGGGTGGAACAATTTAGAACTCCCCGGGGACATTTCCCCTTCAGATACAAAAAGATATGGGCCAGGATGCACGCTATGTACATGTTACAAGTTGGAGCTCCACTGGATTGAGAGATTCTGAGGCCTCGGGTTATTCTTCTAATACTGGGTAGTCACCTGCCACTCAAGACTTCAATCCAATTTATTTTCTTGCTGTCCTTCTGGTTTTAAGGCACAAGGGTGTGAATATATATCCAGCTGAGGGGGGTGGGATGGAAGGAGGTAAGGGGTATCATGAGGATGAGGGGAAGGTTATAGTAGGGGTGGGCGGTATGGGGTGGGGACGTGACACAATATTGCCTATGTTTGTATTATTGCCTGTGTGGGCACTTAAGTCATTGTGTTTGCTGTGACTTGTCATTTGATGTGTGTTGGAAAAAATCTATGAAAAACAAATAAAAAAAATAAGATTTTCTGGACTTCAGTATGTTTAAGAACTCTTGTTACAAGATATTTGTAAGATTTGTCAAACTTGAATTAAGCAGAGAAATATCTTGATTTTTGGCTAAATTGTCTTAATTTAAGATTTTTTAGACTTATTTCAGTATGTCTAAGAAGTATGTCTAAGAAATCTAGTTTTTTAGTTAAACAGTCATATTTTAAGATTTATAATCTTATTTTAAGAAATTTTAAGATTAAAGTCATAGGGCCAGATATTCAAAACTGTGCTCAGTGGCTAAAGTAGCACTACCCAGCAGGCAAACATAGCCTGGAGCAAAAAGCAAGCTATATTCAAAAGGAATAGCCCAGAGCAAAACCTGCTGAATATAGCAAACAAAGGAAGTCGGGCAAACAGGGCCAGGAGTGCAGGGCAAAAATAGCCCAGGAATAAGATAGCACTGAATGTAGCAACAGGGAAGTGCACATTGCCACTGCAGCCCATTAGACACTGAAGAAAGCTATTGTTGCAGGTGAAGAGCATTGTGTGCAACTGCACAGAGATGTCTCACATCCACTGCAAACAACAATGTAAGACACACACTGCAGAACTGTGCTATGCTGACGTGAGGTTTACCCATGCTAACCTGAGTACACAGTGCTAACACATTAGCCAGTGCAAGCTGAATAGCCCTGGGCAAATGGGAATATATTCAAAACTCCCATGCAAATGAGCCTACTTAGGTGATCTGTGGGCAAACAGGTACATTTGCATCTCATTATCTGCTGCTTAGCAGTCAGTACCACGCAGTTTGCCTGGTGCTACTGCATGGAGCACACAGCGCAACCTATTGGTCAGAATGGTATTACATGCTGGATGCAGGAGGCCAAGGCATGCCCACAGTGTCCCCTGTTGGTCAGCAGGGAAGTATAGGCTGGAAGCAGCAGGAACTGTGTGCTGGCAGGCACAAACAGAGCAGACATCCTGCCCATGCAGCACTGCAAGCTGTACAACACAAGGTATGAATATAGGGAGAGAGAGACACGGAGAGAGTGATACCTATGTGTCACATAGCTAGATATACAACTGATATACACACACACATATGCATATATATATGTATACAGATATAGATAGATATATAGATATATGGGGGATACATGATGGGTGAGTGTGGAATATGGAAAATATTTGCATGAGTGCAGAGTGAACTGTGATAATATCTTGAGTGCTGAAGGCACAAGTGATATTATTGCAGTTCACTCTGCACGAGTGCAAATGTTTGCCATATTCCACAAGTCGCACATCATGTGTGCGATTTATACAATAGGGCTACTATCCATTGGGAAAATTTTTGTCTGTGTTTTCTCCCTGTTGACTCTGTTTTTTTATTTTGGTAACTGGGTAAGTTTTTTTTTTCTTTTGGGGGGGGGGGGACCTGGGCAGTTAAGTGATTTGTTCAGAGTCACACAGTATTGAAATGGAAGTTGTGAGACTCAAACACTGGACTGGGCTGCTGGCTGTTTGTTCATTGATTGTTACTCTAAACTATAGGCTATACTGACAGCACTGTTTGTGTGTGGTCTGAGTGTGTGTAAGTGTTTCTGAACGGGCTGAGACTGTTAGACACTACGAGAAACAGGTGCACGTGATTTGCAATGATAATTGTGTTACCTGCAGCTTAAGTTGCTGGCTTCACTGAGACAGAGAAACTGTTGCAGTCAGCACTCAGAAAGAGAAACTGGTTTATGAAGGAGGCTGGTTTGAAGATTAGAGCAGCACAGTAATGGGCTAGTATTGTCAGAATAACTATGGAACACAGGTGATTGTCTTTTACAATGCTAATTGAGTTAGTTGCAGGATTCAGTGAGATAGAGAAACTGTGAAGCTATTAAATGCAGGCTGCAGTTTAGATGGTCTCACTCTGGTGACATCACCATTGTTGTATATTTGCTGGCTGGTAATGTAGACACTGTGGGTTTATCAGGAAATAAATCCACAGTGGTGATGTCATCACAGTGGTTATAAAATGGCTATGAAAATAACACCATTTACTTCATAGCATATCACTTCACCCCTATTGTATAATATATATATATATATATATTTAGAGAGAGGGAGAGAGAGGGGGAGATAGTCACACACATTTCCACTGGCCATATGTGCCCTTGTAGATGCCACCCCCAACAACATAGGCACCCTACGGCAGGTGTTGGTGGAACACAGTGGGGGGACCCATGAATGCATGGGACAGGCATAAGGCATGCCTGATGGGGGTGGATGGACATATGCTGTAGACTACTAGGGTGTGCAGCATATCCATACAATAGGGACCTGGGCAGACTGGTTAAGCCAGGCTGTCCACCCTGTTGTCATGGTCCCACTTCCTGTTGCCATGTGTGCCTGTTGCACACCCTGGTAGTCTAGTAGTGCCCCCCCAGCACGTTTCCCATGCCCTATAGAATTGAGAGATTACCCTGGTAGTTAGTGATGCCCCCGGCACGATTCCTGACCCGATCCCGGAAATAGCATATATCCCTGGTAGTCTGGCGGGTTATATCCTTGTAGTCTATGGGCCCCAGTATTTCTGACCCCATCCCTTGGCACATATATGTCCTGGTAGTCTAGTGTCACATATGTCCTTTGGTCTAGTTCCCCGGTGTTCCTGACCCCCGATCCTTAGTAGAATATCTCTTGGAGTGATGGGTTTTGCCGCGTTGCCGGCTTAATCTCGTGCTGCTAATCTCTGGTGCCCAGGCGCCCCTCAGCAGCGCCGCCACACATCCCACCCATCAGCCACGCAATGGAGCTGGCGACTTGCTTCAGCCTCCTCACACCACCACGGCCGCCGCCGACTGAGGAATGAACGAGCTGTACAGCCTGTTCATTCCTGAGCTGGCGGACGGCCGGGTGGTGGGAGGAGGGCTGAGCTGGTCACCGCCCATTCATGGCTGATGGGTGATGTGAGGGCGGCGCTGCTGGGGGGGCACCTAGACTACCAGGGATATATGTGCTATTATGGGGATTGGGGTCGGAACGGCTGGGGGGCCGCTAGACTACCAGGGATATATGTCTATTAAGGATCGTCAGAAACGTATTGGGGGCCACTAGACTACCAGGGATATATGTGGCCGCTTAGACTACCAGGGATATATGTGCTATTACAGGATCGGGTCGGAAATGTGCTGGGGGCATCACTTAACTACCAGGGTAATCTCAATCTCTATGGGGCACGGAAATGTGCTGAGGGCCGCTTAGACTACCAGGGTAGTTATAAACGCCTATGAGGAACGGGGTCGGAAATGCTGGGGATGGAGGCACCACTAGACTACCAGGGTAATGATGTTTGCTATGGGGAATGGGGGTCAGGATAGGTGCTGGGAGGGTACCTCCGCTATTAGCGTTGCCTTAAGAGCAGCTTTTCTTCAGCAGTAACTAGTGCCACACTACAGGTCGTGCTAATGCCTGTAGCTCGGTGTTCTGCTTTTGAATATGCCGGTGCGCTGGCATTCGGGGACCTTCCCCTCTGTCCCACCCCCTGCTTTCATTTTGGTTTAGCATCAGCGCTAACACCTATCGCCGGCGTTAAAGGTGCATTTCAATATTGCAGTCGGGCGCAAGGTCGACGCTAGTCCAGCGCAACTGCTTTGTGCCCGGTGCTGAGCTCTGAATATCTGGCCCATAATATCTTATTTTTTAAAACTCTTACTAAGATAATTTAGCTTACCCCATTGGCAGATTATTTTGCTTATTTTAAGCATGAAATATACAAATATAATTTTTTTTATAATTTTAAGACAGCCATTTTTTGCAGTGTAACACCATGCTTTATCATGGCTAAAGATATCCAGATACTTCTATCACAATGGCTTAAGTCACAACTAGTTGTAAGGCTTGGTGTCAATTGGTGCCACTGTTTTCAAATATTAAAAAAATATACATTGTTATCTACAGGGTTATTATAGAGTCAGCAGGTGGCACTGTACAGAAACAGTGCTGCATGTGCATGTGCTTCCACAAGTCATCACGCATTTCTCCATAAGCATCACATAGGTTCTCTTAACCTCATTGTCTTTTTGCTGCTTTTAGTTATAGGAAACATTGAGCTCAACCCTGGCCCTTCCCAATTTTTTTATTCTCCTCAAAGGTTTGAGAGGGGCTCATGTCAACATCCATTGCCTTCTCCCTAAAATTGTCTCATTATAGCCACTTAGGGTTAACCTTAAGCCTGCTGTATTGGTGATCTCAGAATCCTGGCTCTCCTCTAAGGTCCCTGATTCCTCTGTTGCCATCCCAGGTTTCATTATTATTCCTCAGGATCGAGCAAAGAGAGGTGACGGTGTGGCCATCTACCTCTCCTCAAACATTAAATCTGAGCCTGTGTTCTCCATCTCCATTCCCTCTGCCTATGAGTTGCTTCTTCTTAAACTCTCCCTCCCCTTCTGTACAACTGTATTTATTGACAATGTCTATTGCCACCCTGGTATGTCCCCACCTTTAGAAACTAAGTATTTTGTTTATTTATTTATGACTTTGTTAACTGGGTAGGTGCACTGATCTCAGGGACCATTTTCAGGCATGACCCAGGCCATGTAAGGTGGCACAGAGTAGAAACATAAAAATAACAACAACATAACAAGAGCAGGTAATATATAGTGAAAGGTTACAGTTGTTACATTTGGCAATACATGGTGGCAGTAGTTGAGGGACAACAAATAACAAAGCAAAGTAAGGCTCATGGTGGTACAGGTTCAGTAAATAACAGAACCTGTTTGGTCCTACCCCTGGAACCTATATGGGGCGGGCTAGTCCTTAAAGCAGTGGCAGGTGGATGCCAACAGGAGCCAGTCTTTGAGGCAAGTCTTGAACTGGTGGTGAGTGTTTATGATGCACAGTTCAGTGGGCAGCTTGTTTCATAGTGTGGGGGCTGCTACAGACAGGGATCTGGTGCCCATGTTCATGGCTACCCTGGGGATTTTCAGGGAGGAATACTGGAGGAGCGTAGGCAGCTGTGTGAGGTTTGGACATTAAGAAGGGGAGCAAGAGGGGAGTTCTGGCCAATACGAATGGCAGAATCAATAAAACTGTACAATGGAAGGTCAAAGTGGGCTTGTAGTGGGAGCCACCCCAGTATAGTATAGAGTGTACAGTGGTGCATGGAGAAAAGGGCCAGCAGGGAGAAGCATCAGGCACTGTTGTATGCTACTGATAGTTTTGCCATGGTGGATGCGGAGGTCCTGGAGTGGATGGGAGAGCAGCAGTCTAGGATAGGAAGCAGGTTTCCCTGGATGATGGCATGGCAGGCCTCAGGGGTGAGGTATTGCCAGTATCCATAGGCAGCCCCTAGTTTTTGGTGAAATCTTAGAACCAGGGAGTTTATGTGCTCTGTAAAGGAAAGGGAGGCGTCAAGCACAACTCCTAGATATTTGAAGTGTTTGACGTCCTCTAGGGTATGGCCATCAGGGGACGTGATGATTAGGGGTGGGTTAGATTTGCATTTAGTTAAGAAGGGCTTAGATCCGAACAACATTGTTTTTGTTTTTTTGGCATTGACCAGAAGGAGGTCATCAGAGAACTAGTTGTGGGATGCAGTGTAGTTTTTTGAGAGGGCTGCAGAGATGAGGGTTGGATGCTTTCCACTGGAGAAGAGCACGAGGTCATTGGTGTAAAGGATTGAGTGACAGTTGAGACTATCTGCTGGAAGGGAGTTAATGAATAAGGAGAAAAGAAGGGGTCCCAGGATAGAGCCTTGGGGGAACCCAGTAGAGACAGGCAGGGTGGGGGAGCAGGCCAAGCCAATTCACACAAACTGGGAGGACCCTGTAAGGTAGCTTCTGAACTCCACAGAGCAGCCAAGGTGATGCAATTTGGAGAAGAAGAGCGAGTGACTGAACAGGTGAAAGGCTTTGGAGAGGTCAATGAAGACTGTGCCAGTTGCATTTCCACTGTCCGTGTTTGTGAGGATGTGGTCAGTTACTCACCTCCATCTCCTCCCAGGCCTCGTCTAGTGAGTTATATATACTAGATGATTTAATTGAAATTGGGTCTCCTCCCTCTTCATAAATTGAGTGACAGTTGAGACTATCTGCTGGAAGGGAGTTAATGAATAAGGAGAAAAGGAGGGGTCCCAGGATAAAGCCTTGGAGGACCCCAGTAGAGACAGGCAGGGTGGGCTAGTGGGCTGGGCCAATGCATACAAACTGGGAACACCCTTTAAGGTAGCTTCTGAACCAGGTAGTGACCTCTGGAGAGCAGCCAAGGTGATGCAATTTGGAGAGAAGGAGCGAGTGATTGACCAGGTTGAAGGTTTTGGAGAGGTCAACGAAGACTGTGCCAGTTGCATTTCCACTCTCCATGTTTGTGAGGATGTGGTCAGTTACTCACCTCCATCTCCTCCCAGGCCTCGTCTGGTGAGTTATATACTAGATGATTTTATTGAAATTGGGTCCCCTCCCTCTTCATAAATTTTCCCTTAATGTGAATTTCTTTCATTTAACTCCGCTCAATTCTGTCCATACTTGCTATCATTTCAAATCTCAAAATGATTCCCTCTTTGACTGAGTCCTGTCCTCCCATCCATATCTTATTGTTGATGCTAACATCCTCCCTGATCTTCTCAGTGACCACAATATCGTTTATTGTGAGCACAGAATTCACTGTCCAAAAGCTCCCCCCAAATTCATTCAGATCTGGTCTTTCCATTTGCTGGACTTGTCCCACCTTCATTCTGATCTGTTAACCACTGACTGGTCTCCTATTTCTGCAGCTAGTAACATGAATGATGCCTCAAATGTTTCACTTCCAAATTTATGTCTGTATGTGATCATCATACACCAGATCATGAGGTTTATGCCTCCTGTGGATTTCAGCTGAGTTACTGGCTTGTCACCATGTGTGTGACCTTGTCTGGAGGTCCTATAAATTCTCTGGCTCCACTTCAGACCTTGCTAATTACTACTTCCTTCACAATGCCTGTACTAAAGCTACTAGGCTTGTAAAGTCTAAATAATCCCCATCCATGCTCCAGAACAACCTTAATCACCCCTCAAAGTTCTGGAAGGTTATTCATTCACTTTTCTCTCCTCTAACTCAGTCTTCTCCACCTGTTCTCAAGGCAGGTGATACAGTACTACTATTTCTGATCCTGCTACAGTTGCCTCTTCTTTCAACCGCACTTCTTGTGCCTGTTCACTCCTTTCTTCCTCATCCTCCTTCTCTTCTCTCTTCTTCACTTCCCTCTCACTCTATCTCCCACTGTCCACCTCCTCCCTTTTTTTTCTTTTCTACCTATTACCCCTGCTGTTGCTTTCAAGGCCCTTTTGGCTCTTAATCCTGACAAGGGTGGTAGTCCTGATGGTCTTGACCCTAGACTACTATTTCTGTCTACTCATGCCATAGCTTTTCCTATTTCAAATCTCCCTACCCTTTCTTTCTCTTTACCCTGTGTCCCAAACTCTTGGAAGTTGGCTACCACCATTCCCCTTCCCAAAGGGAGTGATTTCTCTTCCAACCCATCTGTCTTCTTCCCACTTTACCTAAGCTCCAGGAACACTTTGTTCTTTACCAGCTCTCCAACTTTCTCAACTCAACCTCTTTCTTCACTCCTTTCCAGAATGGCTTTAAGAAGACTCATTCCACTACCACCTCACTCCTCCAGCTCACTGATGCTATCCTCTCTGATATGTATCAGGGCCTTGTCACGTCATATATTTTCATTGATTTAGCCAAAGCTTTTGACACTGTAGCCCATCCTGTTCTCCTAGAAAATCTTAAGGCAGATGGACTCTCAGTTTCTTCAGTTGAGTAGTTCTGCTCCTACCTTGAGGGCATGTTACAATCTATCTGTATTGGAGACACCTTACTCCCCCCAATCCCTGTCAGATCAGGCATCCCCCAAAGGTGTACCCTGGGCCCAATTATTTTCTCTATTTTTCTAAATGACCTCCCCAAGGCCTGCTCCTATTTATCAATACATATGTATGCAGATGATACTGTTCTTTCCTCCTGCTCCTCTGCTCCTGATCTCATGAACCAACTCCAGCTGGACTTTAACAACATCCAACATTGGTTCTGAGTTAATCAGTTATCCCTCAATGCTATGAAAACAGTCTATATGACTTTTGGTACCAGGCAGATACTTGCTAGGGTCCTTCTGCTTCCTTCCTTCTTTTCATACTCTTGATGGTGCAACTATTGAAGATGTCTCCTCCTTCAAGTACCTCGGGGTCTGGTTAGATCACCACTTAGATTTTTCTGTTTATGTGGATACAATTCACAAGAAGCTTCATCCTAAGCTTGGGGTGCTATACAGATATAAGAGAAGCACTATGCCTCCTGCATGCAGTGAAATCTTCACTAAGATGATTTTCTCAGTTTTAACTATGGAGACAACATTTATAGTCCTGCTTCAAAGTCTGTTTTAGCTAGACTGGATCCTCTCTTTCACTGTTTCTGTTGCTTTGCCCTTGATAAACCTGTGCGTACTCATGATTGTACCTTGTATTCTTCTCTCTCCCTTCCCTCTACTGATGTCAGGCGCTTCATTCAATGTGTCTCCTTTATCTCCAAATTTTGGTTTAGCTTTCTCCCTTCATATTTAACCTCTCCACCCCCCCCCCCACACACACACACCTTAGTCCTTTTACTCTCATAGTAATGCTTGCTCTCACTCTTTTGGTCTTCCTCAATGAAATCTACTGCTGGCTAGGTGGCCTTCTCATTTTGTTTCTCTAAAATTTGGGGTTCCCATTCTTCTTCTGTTTACTTTGTTCCTTCTTTTCCTGCTCTTAAAGCTGGACACCATGAGTTTTCTACTCACACCTGCAGTTGCTTCTGATATTGAGTTTACTCCTTACCTGTAACTTACCTAATCCACTGACCTTCAGCACTTCCCCACTTCCCCAGTATCAGTCATTCCCCCAGTTTCTTATTTTGTTTAAGCTGATAACTATTTAATTGTTCTTTTCTTCAGTTCTACAATTTATTGGATGGTAACTTACTTATTGTCAGTTTATTCTTAGGTGTTATTGTCCTCTTTATTTTGACATACTTATTCCATTCTATGTATTTTATATTCTGTATTTTGCATCTGTTATCTTTTCTTCTCTTCCCCATCCCCCAGGATGCAGCTGGAAATGAGCTGTTACTGGCTTACTACGTCTTTTCTGGTAAAATCTTTGAAACAGCCAGTGAGTTCTAATGGTTTTATAGCATATTGCAAGAATTTAGGCTAGTGCACAATGATGTCCATGACTATTCTTCATGGTTCATCACTCAATGTAGTGACCTTAAACTTGGCACCACTATACTTTTAATATGGAGCCTCCTATGAATGCTGCCTAGATGCCACTTTACCCAGCCCTTACCTTCCTCTACAATGGCAACTCAAGTGTATGACTGGGCAAAATGTGAGAACATGGCTTTGACAAAAGTATCACAGCATTCCACAATTAACAAAAGCTCATGAAATTCAACTTTAATTACAGTTGTTATTTTGGAATCTTTGGCTGATTATAATGTAGCCAGCCACTGAGCAAAAGATTAGAGAATTGACACGACAGCCTCTTTTTTTTCTTTTCCATATTGATTTCCTCCCACCTGGCAGCTCGTCTCTTAGAGGGATTTACATTGTTTGTAGGGATATACTCTGATCAAAAGGCAAGGAAAGGAGGCTGATTCTCTAGTGGTGAAGAGGAAAGGTGCAATAGTGGGTTAGTCAGACCCAGTTCAGGTTAATGCAAAGCAAGTAGCCACTGCACTCAACAACTGCTGACCATGTCTGTAAAGTGAAATTCCCTTAATCTTTATTGAATTACAATACAGAGGTGCCAATACAGAATGGGGTGTTGGAGCACTAATTTGGCTTAGAACACCAGTTGCCCCAGCACTTTGACAATGTCTTCATCGGGGGCGGGCTTCTGGCAGTATCCCATTCTTTAAACACTAACACATTCTAGGCAATTCTCGGGGGTGGGTGTAGGAAGAAGTAGGCTGTTGGTTAACTAGGATCTGCAGCTTATCCATTAGGTAGGGAAATGGGCAGACTGGGTGGGCCAAGCGGTCCTTATCTGCTGTCAAACTCTACATCTTGCTAACACATCATGGTCCTAACCAATTGTATTAGACCATTTACATTAGACTAACCTGTTAGGTATAGTGGGATTCCTGCTGCTGGCGGCCTCAACAATCCACTGGATGGCTACATTCATCTCCTGCCTGCCCATCCTGCCCAGATCTGAAGGTGATCCCTGAGTGGGCTGTTCACTGCTGGCGGCCTCTGCACCTCAACTGGATGGCCACATCCATCTCCTGCCCGCCTGCCCCGACCAGATCTGAAGGTGAGTCCTGAGTGGATTCTCCACTGCTGGAGGCCTCGACACCTCCACTGCATGTCCACATCCACCTCCTGCTTGCCTGCCCCGACCAGATCTGAAGATAGGCTCCTTGTGCCCCGGGACCCTGCAGCTTGAAATCCACATTTCTGATTGGTCTCCTGAGAACACAGCCAGCCTAACATTGGCTGCTCCTGGCTACTGAACTTTTTTAAACTTTTGGTGCTTGCCGACAGAGGCTCATCTGGCTCAGCTTCCAGCTTGAATTTTAAAACTGCTCCAGTTTATGAACTGCTGATCTCCTAAATGTGCCTGCACATTTATGTGTTTATTTAATTTTATTTAAACTGTACTTTTAACCTGCATAGAGTGTGCCAGTTAAGTTAATACCTCCAGTCTGATATAGGTTAAATATTATTAGAAAATGCCTGCTTAGAAGAACAAATTTTACAGTTTGGTAAACTGCAAAAGCGACTGTTAATGCACATTAATTAAGGCCCATTAAGCTGCTCGGTAGATATGAACTAGCCTGCCTTTCTCCCGTATTGCTGTTTTTCCTTTTCCTCACTCTGTCTCCTCCTGAGTCTATTCTCTGAATTCTCACTCTTTCTTTCTGCCCTCTTGGCTGCTTCCTGCTTCCTCCTGCTTCCCAGCAGGGCTTCTACGGTAATTCTTTCCTTTGCCCAACCTTGGCTGCTCCTGACGCCAGATTGATGGCTAACCCTACTGTGATTTTTTTCTCTCCTGCTTCCCCCACGCACACTATTATCACCTGTGCCCCTCTGCCTTTCTTAACTCTGTCTGACCGCCCATGGATTAGCCAGGATTTGTGATTGAAATGTATTTATGACCTGGCTCAACCACTCCCTCTCCCTTCCTCTCTCTCTCCTAGGCAAGTCCTGAGCGGGCTCCCCCCTGCTGGCAGCCTCAGCACCTCCACTGGACAGCCACATCCATCTCCTGCCTGCCAGCCCCGACCAGATCTGAAAGTAGGTCCTGAGTGGGCTCCCCACTGCTGGTGGCCTTGGCACCTCTCTTGGACAGCCGCATCCATCTCCTGCCTGCCTACCCTGATCAGATCTGAAGGCAATCCCTGAGCAGGATCCCCACTGCTGGTGGTCTCAGCAGCTCTGCTGGATGGCCGCATCCATCTCCTGCCTACTCGCCCTGACCAGATCTGAAGGTAGGCTTCTTGTGCCCCGGAACCCTGTGGCTTGAGATCCGCATTTCTGATTGGTCTCCCGAGAACACAGCCAGCCTATCATTGGCTGCTCACGGCTACTGAACTTTTTTTAAACTTTAGGCACTTGCTGACACAGGCTTGTCAGGCTCAGCTCCTAGCTTAAATTTTCTCCCACCCCCCGGCCTTTATTAAATGCTCTTCCCCCAATTCTGACCATGCCTAGTATCTCAGTTACTGTGAATATCTTATTGAGCCTACTGTTAAAGGAACTTCACATATATTATTGACTTCTACATTTACATACCATAATGCTAGCCCAAAGTCTGGCACTACTACTTGTTTTGGAGTTTGGAAAAGTGGGAGATAATGACCTTCCTTCTTGGACATTCCTGCATAGAAACGGTTTGTCCAAGGGTACATCAGCAGACCTCCCACTGATTTTATTGCTCTATCTACACCTGCAGCTTCCTCCTGTGATGGAATCCCTATCACTACCTGTGGCAGCTTTTCTTCATGGCTGCTCCCATGCTGTACCCACCCAAAACCCAAAGCATAACTCTCAAAAACTCACCAACTCTAAATGGGTGTTCTGGTTTCGGCACATCAGGAAATCGATCCTGATACTGCTGTTATTATCAGGCAATATGCACCCAAACCCTGGTCCTACCAATACAAGCACCTCCTTGAGGATCAGGCAACTCAAGATAGTCTCACTAAATATAGGAGGCCTTATGCCCAAGCTAACACAATTCCAGGCATGGGTAGAAGTACTAAAACCTGATATCATAGCACCGACTGAAACCTGGCTCTCAAAAAAGATACCTGATGCTGCAGTCACCCTGGATGGGTTAAAATTATTACATCAGGACAGGTTATCCAAACGAGGAGGTGGGTGCCTGGTTTACCTAAGGGATGATGTCCACGGTCTAGTACTACCTGACAATTTAAATACTAAATATGGGCAAATCCTTAACATCAAGCCTTCCATTGGTCAGAAAAACAAGATCCTTGTACTATCCACTGTTTATATACTCCCAGGAAAGCACACTACTGGGATGGAACAACTCATTACCAACCAAGGACTGCTTAATCACAACTGGGAGAGAATTATAGTCGGCGACTTTAACATTACCTGGGAATCACATGCTCCAACCACTGCTAATGACCAAATTGCTAGCCTGTACTTGACCCAGATGGTCACCTCCTTCACTAGTCAAAATTATAAGATAGGTACTAGTACACTAATTGATTGGATCCTCACAAACTGCCCATATCACATTCCCTATATATCAGTCATGCCCAACTCCCTTAGCGACCAGTCCCCAGTACTATGTACCTGGACTAATAGATTTACTAAGCGGTCCCCAAATATCACTAAATCCCACTCAGTGAAATCAGGAATGCTGGACACCTTCAGACAATACTTCAAATTAATCAGCTGGCCACTGCTTAACACTGCAATGGATGGAAATTAAGTTTTTGACTTCTGCTCCACTTTATGAATGTTTGCTATATCTTTGCCCCTGCAAGTCAAAAAAAGTAAAAGGATCTCTTAACCCCTGGCTTTCAAAAGCCCTCCTGGATCTCATGCACACCAGAGATAATCTCTGGTGCAAGGCTAAGGCGAGTGGCAAACAGGCTGACTTCTGTGCCTATAATGCCACCCGAAGCAAATGCACATATTTAATATGGCAAGTCAAAGCTACCTACTATAAGAAACTACTAAATAATAGCTGGGGTCATGGCAAGGAATTTCGGAACTCCTTGAAAAAACTCACAGGTAGAGCCACAAAGGCCCCACCTGATCTCATAGTAACTGCAACAGACACATTACAAGAGCCTTATGATATTGTGAATGCTTTCAACTTGGCATTCACTGATATGAGCACAGTGTTATCAAGTGACTACCTTAACACCCCATTGCCTGGTCAGCCCCTATGTCCTAACACACCGTCTACATCCTCGCAAAGGATTCCACCCTTCTATTTTAGACAGATCTCCAAGTCTGAAACCTTGAAGTATGTGAAGCGGGTCCTTGGTAAAACCAGGATGGAGACTGGCTCCATTGATCTTGAAGATTGTTGCTTTCACCCTAAATGGGTTGGCGGATCCTCTAACCAAAGTTTCAACACTTCTCTAAAGTCTGATATCTTTCTTGATAACTGGAAGAAAACGTTTGTCACCCCGGTGTTCAAAAATAGTGACAGAACCAGCCTGGCAAATTATAGGCCCATTTCCATCCTGCCCCCGCTCTCCAAAGCCTTAGAACAAGCTGTCTCAGATTAACATACTGAATATCTTGAGAAGTGCAATCTTCTCTCTTTTCCGAGCAGTATGGCTTCAGAAAACAACATTCAACTATCACCACTTTGGTTGAATATACTACCCATCTCTATAAAATACTGGACAATGACCTGACAGGGGGTCCATATTCATAGACCTCACCAAGGAATTCAACACAGTCAGTCACCAGCTGCTACTTCAATGACTATCATCAATTGGGCTGTCCACATGTACTGTAAACTTGTTTTAAAATTACCTTTCAAATACAGTAGGTCACAATGTGTGCACTTAAATGGTGTCCTCTCTGAGCAAAGGGTAGTATCCATAGGGGTCCAGCAAGGATCAATTCTTAGTCCGCTCCTTTTTAGCCTTTTTATCAACTCCCTACCATCTGCCTTCCCAGCACACATGCTGCTTTACGCAAATGATGCAGTTATTCCAGTCCCGGAACTGCCCACTATAACTGCTAAACTAGAGAGCAACTTTCATAGTCCAGAAGACTGGTTTGCACAAAATAAATTGCTACTCAACTACAAAAAAACTAAGAGTATGCTATTTACAGTGCCACACAACAAAAGAAAATATGGCCCACTACTGGTACAAAGCCTATAAGGACATCAAATTGAGCAGATCAACACTTTTAAATACCTACAGTAGGTGTACACCTAGATGACACCCTCACCTTTACAACACATGTGGACCAGATCTTAAAATCAGCCAATATAAAGCTTGGGGTTCTATATCAACACAGGCACTTGATGACACCTGAGGCCCTGAAACTGGTCACATGTAGCTCTGTGCTATCATCTATAGACTATGGGCTGCTCATTTACAGTGCTGGTTCAGACTCTGTACTCGAAAGGGTCAGAATACTCCTCAGTAAGGCCTGCAGACCAGTCCTTGGGGCAGACCACCTGACTCACACTTGCATGCTGTACTCAAAAACTGGGTGGTTCCCTCTCCAGCTACAAGTCAAATATCAGGCTTGCCTATTTGTTAAGAAATCTCTGATGGGGCTTGCACATAAGACTACCTCTAGCCTATTTACGATCCACCAATCCACTGTCAACTCCAGAAGAGCAGCCAAAGATGGTGTTCAAGTGCTCTTCAAGGGAACCACATTTGCCAGATGATCACTATCACATCAGGGACCAATGTGGTTAAATGATCTCCCGGCTGAATTACTATGCTGTGGAAAGGTAAGTCAGTAAACACATGAATTACTTTCCCTTATTGCCCTTGATAATATCTGCCAATGCACCTCCTGAAACTATATCTTCTTTTCAATTACAACCCTTCCCTCACCCCCCACCCCACTCTCTGAACACCTTGTCTCTCCCACTCCCCTTCTCTTTGCACTTGGCAAAGCCACCACTGGTTGCTACTGTTCTCTATCACACATGACCTGAGCCTGGGATCCACAGTGACCCCAAGTTAGTTATGATAATATAAGTGTTTACCACACTCCTGTAGTGTTGTTGTATGCCCCACTCTTGGCTTCTTGTAAATTATAACAAATATTTGCACTTTGTAACCTATGTACAGTAGCCTTGTTTGTATTTTCATCAGTTATCATCCTGTTGTGTACTGTCATTGAGGTGATCTTGTTACTTGCCTGACTCAGAACCTTTGTAAAAAAGCTTCAAGCTCAAAGGTATTGAATCCTAAACATGAAATAAATAAATACAAAATTCTGATTTAGCTCTTATAAATTGTTAAAAACTATAATAAACAATGCTAGTTCATTTCTAAAAAAATATATCAAAAACGTGTAACAAGACATTCACATTTGTCAAACGTTCAGGTTTTTTTCTCATAATTGTACCTTGTGACATTAAGCTGGAGGAAAACAGAATCGCTCAGTTCATTGCAACTCCTAAAAATATTATAAGTAAAAAAAAAAAAAAATTATAAGTAAGAAAAATGGAGAAAAAAGTTTGGGGGGATAAGAAATAAAAAGGAGACAAAGCAATGATTCCAATACAGTCCAGTTATGTAGAGTGAAGTGCGATGGGCTGCAATCTCTCCATACCAATGAATTTTTTGAACTGATGTTTCCCAAGGGGGACCTTGTTGCTCATGAAACTCAGTTCCAGGAACTATGTCGGAAAGAAGAAAATAGAGAGCAAGTGAACAATGATCATTTCAGAACAGAATTATTTTACAACCTTAAATTATTATTATTTTTATAACCACGTTGTAAAGCAGTGGGACTTTTTCAATACTCTTTCTCTTATTTCTTTTTGCAAATCAATGAAATGGCTTCAAATCGCAATCATAATTAAGTCCCCTTCGAGAAAGTGTTCCTTTGGAAAAAATCCAGTATCTTTCCCCCTAAAGGAGTTTTTTCTGTCTGTCCCCCCACCCATTAGGTTTAATGTGTTCAATTCCCATGCATTTTAACGCATTGAGGTTACTATTGTGATGTAACATAAACTGTTCCCCCACAGGCATGTCTTCCCTTTTATTCCTTATGTTCCTTAGGTGCTCTTGAATATGCTGATGTAGTGGTCTGACTAGGTTTACTTAGTTTGTTTTAGACAAAGTAGGAATCAGCCCATCTGGATTGTCTCCCATTCCTTAGTGGGTGAATTAGTACCTAATAACAGTCCACTTCAGATAGTTATCTAACCTGGAATTGAACACAGTAAAGTTGCTTGCTTCAATTATTTCCTGCAACAGTTGGGTCCAGGCCTTAGCTACTCTGATTGTAAAATAGTTGTCCCTTTTACAAGTGTTTACCTTTGAAACTATTAGCTGTCTATCATAACTGCTTAGATTAATTTTACGAATAGCGAACTGAAAGCCGCATTGTGCTGTTAGTTTGGTATTTCAACGTATTTTATATAATTGGAGTAAGTATTCCCTTTTTCTTCTCTCCTTAAGCTGACCTGCCTGGTTTTGTTTAATCTTTTCATGTAAGCCTGATTCCTTAATTTGGGGATCATTCTTATTGTCCTGTGTTGAACCCTCTCCAAAAGATCAATATCCTGTCTTGGGTATAGGCTCCAAAAATGGAACCTATAGTCAATGTGAGGATGGATACAAGTTCTGTAAAGAGGCAAAATACATGACTCACTTCTATTAACAAATGTATGTTTCACATTGTTTAATCTTCTGTTTGCTGTTTGAGTTGTTTTTTTACAGTGCTCTGTAGCTGACATCCTGTTGTTAACAACATGCCGAGATCATGTTCCTCGTCCACTGACTTCAAGATGTTATTATTTAATGTATGTATCTAATGGATTCATTTTACCAAGGTGATGCACCATGCAGATATCTTGGTTTAGGTTCATTTTTTTTTTGGAGTCCATAATTCTATGAGTTGTAAGTCCTGTACCAGTGATTGATGTTTAGTTAGAGGACCAACTTCTCCCTTCACTTTAGTATCATCTGCAAATTTTAACAATACACTGATAATGTCATTGATAATGTCATTTATAAAGAGATTAAACAGAGTTGGTCTGAGAACCGACCCCTGCAGGACCCCACTACTGACTGTCCCTACATCAGAGGAATCCATTGACCCACACCCTCTGGGTTCTATCAGTCAATCAGCTATGGATCCACCTGTCCAGACTACAGTGTAGGCCCATGTTTGAGAGTTTTTCTACTAATTCAAAGTGGGATATGATATAGAACACTTTACAGAATTCCAACAGTATTATCTCCAGGGGTGTTATTATCCAAACTTGAACTGACATGATTGTACAGGGTTAGCAGGTTTGTTGTACATGACCAGCTATTAGTAAATCCATGCTGGTAAGAGTCTCCTAGCCCAGTCTAGAGTCCTACCAATATACATTTTAGAACATGGGCACCATAAAGCATTAAATACAAATTCAGATCCACAGATAATAGATTCTCTTAAATCCTTTGTTTTCTCATATCCCTGCAGAATCATCTCTTTTGTTTGATGGCAATGTTTACGTGTTGCATTTGCCACACTTGAACATGCCAAAAGGCTTTTTGGGTAGCCAGTTTTGGTTGCTCTGTGTCAGTGTAGATTGTGTGAATGTGCTATGCATGATCTCTTCTCCAATGCTGGGTGGTTTCTTAAATGAGCTTAAGAGACTATCCCCAATAATTATTTCCAATCTAGCATCACTTTTCAAAATTTACCAGTTTTTTCTTATCACTGCACTTATCTGTCCTGCTAAATTATTATAGTTTGTAGCAAAACAAATTTTGGCTTTCTTTTTTGGGTTCATTCTGCTTTTAGGTTTCAGTAACTTAGACCTGTCTAGATTTTTTGCCCTCTCCCATCCAGCATCAGTGTCAGACACACTATACCCTCTGTAGAAAATGCTATTTATACTGTTTTGCTTGTTTCCAAAATCCATATCACACAGCTTTTTCTTAATCTTAGAAACTATCCATACAGAATACACCTGTTAAGGCAAGGCAACTGTTACTTATATAGTGCTCAATCCATCATGGTATCTAAGTGATTTACAAACACCAAACTACTATAGAAACTATAAAATAAGCCAACAGGTTAAAACTAAAATAAATCAAGTTCCATAAAGGGATCATGGGTGGGAGCTGTCAGTCCATGGAAGTGCATCGGTGGATGTAGGTTTCCTATAGGATTTATTTGCCACCAGGGTGATACCCAGAAATTTTTGGTTGGTCTCATTAATGATAAACTGCCAAAGGTGTTCCCACCTACTTAGTTCATCCTCATTCTTTTAGTGTAATTATTAAATCTCTTCTGGAATACCTTGGAATGATAGAATGGAAGTCCCATATTCACAGTGCAAAACAAGCTTTAATATTTGTTTTAAAAAGTTTTTCCAATATTAGTACTTCCTACAGAGAGAAACGAGCACACACAGGAACAGTTCACAATAAATGCAGAAGCAAAGCTTTACATTTCACCATGGCTCAGCGTGGTTTCATCAGAGGCATAAAGAACATGGCTGTCGTGGGGTGTATAAACACTAGTGCAATGAGTCAATTAATTAAAGTGCACAAGAATACTCATATCAATGAATAAATAACCCCTACCACACCAGTGTCAAAGACCAGTGGTTCAAGTAGTAATAAACAAATTAAATAATCGCAATGTAGAATAAACCCTTTTTAACAGATTAGTGATAAATACACATCATGCAAATACAATAGTACTTAAACAAGCAATTTAAAAAAGGGAATCCGAATGTCTTTTCATCTTTTCCACAGGGTTCTTCATCTCTTCACATCTTTATTCTTTTTATCCCTTGTGCCTTTTTCCATCGTGACATCATATTTAAGATTGCTAAGGGATTTAAAGAGATGCACAAAGCATCTACACAAATAACTGTGTGCATATTATTATTCTAGCTTTAATATTATATTATTTATGTGTTAATAGCTTAAAGAATATGTTAGTCTCTTATTGCACAAAGTTAGCTAATCTGGTACACTAGTGCACCATCCATACAATCGAACTGGAGACAGAATCACATCTACACAAATAACTATGTGCATATTATTATTCTAACATTAATATTATATTATGTGTTAATAGCTTAAATAATATATGAATCTCCTATTGCACAGAATAAGCTACTCTAGTACATGGATGCAATATCCATACAATCAACCTGGAGACAAGATAACATCTAATTTGATGGGTAGCAGCTGAAAGACTTTTATTAGCTGTTAAATTAAAGCATCAGCATTCCAACCCTTGGTTATTCAGCACGTTCACGTGCCAGAAAGACAACCCCTTATGTAAACAAATGATTTACAAGCTGTTATTAGCCTGAATATCATACACATCCTTGTCATGAAAATAACAGGGAGACTTTATATTTTACACATTCAGATCCAAAAAAGGTTACCCCCATCTATACAAGAAAGTATACATAAATACAAAGCTATACAAATCTGTTGTTATTGTTAAAACCATAGCAACATCCTTAACAGAAGTTTTCAGAATTGTTGTTCCTCAGCACTGTGGATGAAACCATTGTGCTGGGGGGACTTCAACTGGTCTGGTAATGAAATCCCAGGGCTGACTGCTGTTTTGTCACATACTGGCTTACAGCAGCTTATAAATATGCCCACAAGATTGAATTTAAAAACAAAGAGACATACTGCACTCGACTGGCTTCTCACAAACAAAGTAAGTCATGTCTTAATGTGCAAATGTCCTCGTTAGTGTCCCCTTGCTTGAGTAAATAGCGTATCCAGAACCACTACTTCTCCCCGCTATCCCTCCTTCCTACTCCTTCTCTACCTTAACTGTCTGTGCTGCACTGTCAACCTTAACATTTGATGGATGTAAACCCCCTCTGGCTAATTTCTATTCAATGTGGTGATCCACTGTGGTGTGACTATGTATGTAAGTGTGTTGTAAGTGTATGAGTGGGTGCATGTAGGGGTATGTGTATGTACAGTAGGCATATAAATATGTATGCATATGTTTATCTAGCCATGTAGGGATGGGTATATGCACATATATGCACATGTATGCATATGTGTGTACACATGTAATTATATATAACCATTGGTATGATGCGTTAAAGGGTACTGTACCTCTGTGAGCATATGGTACACTAGGTTTTCTACATTACTACTCATTGTTTCCTATTTTGCTCACATGTAAATATTCTTTTATGTAAATATGTATCTTGTCATGTGTATTTTTGTTTTGCTCCGCTGTCTGTTTTGTTCTTCCTCTGTTATTACCTTGACCCTCTAGGTCCACCTTGTAAATGAGTTTTGCTCAATGGTGTTTCACCTGGTAAAATAAAGACTTTGATTGATCTGATTGATTAAGATGTGGGCTGATTTCAGATTCACTTAGTGATCACCATCCAGTATTTTGTCTTTGGAAACATTCCTATAGAATAACATCTAAATCAAGGGTCCTGGAATTTAGAAATGTATCTGGGTTTGATGCTTGTAATTTTAGAAATAGCTTACAAAATATCGACTGGTCTTACCTTGAAATAATTCCAGATATAAATTGTGCACTGGATTATTTTATATCAGAGTTCACAAGACTATTAGATTCTCATGCCCCTTTCATCAAAAGATAAGTCAGAGGTACTGAGTCTAAATGGCTAACACTATCTTTGTTTAAGTTAATGAATGAAAGGGATAAGGAGTGGAAGCTATATAGGAAAAGTCAAACAACTGTGGATATTCAGAACTGCAGGTGTTTGAGAAACAAATGTAAGGTTGAGGTTAAAAAAGGCTGAAATCCAATATCCAAGGCAACAGCAGACTGAGGGATTGACTAACAGTGCTAAATTCTGGAAAACAATTAACAGTGTGATTGATCCCAGGACCAGCTCAGAGGTTACCATGATCAAGGGTGACGGAAAGTTAAGTGATCCATTATTGATTGCTAATGAGTTCAATAGAATGTTTACCAGTCTGGATGCTTACAAGGCTGATCTGGAATAAATCTGATTGAGACCAATCTGAAAGAACCTATGGGTAGACCTAAATTTTACATCAAGGCAGTAACTTATCAAGAGGTGTATAACCTTCTGAAACAACTTAAAACTGACAAATTGTGTGGATTTGATGGATTATCTATCTAATTACTGAAGTTGGTCTCAGCAGAAATAGCATACCCAGTTAGAGTTTTAATCTGTCTTCTGTCTGGGGAAGTACCTGATCCTTGGAAGCATCCATTCGTGATATCTATTCACAAAGCAGGTCCAGCTTGTGAATTTACCAATTATAGACCAATCTCAATTTTATCAGCTCTGTCCAAAATACAAGACAAAATTGTATATGGTCAGTTAATTGAGTATGTAGAGACATATGGCCTGCTATCACAATATCAACATGGATTTAGACGGGGGAGGTGGACAGAGAGTGCCTTGGTCGAGTTCATGAGTATGGTCCACGAGGGCATGGAGAGTGGGTGCCTGATTGCGGCCACTTTTGTTGACTTGACCAAGGCATTTGATTTAATAGATCATGCCCTTCTAATGCAGAAATTAGAGTCTATCGGGGTAGGGACTCCAGTACTGGGATGGGTAATTAATTATCTTTCAGAAAGATTTCAAATGGTAAAGTTTGGAGGATGTGTATCTGAGAGGGCACTAGTCAAGTGTGGAGTCCCACAGGGCTCCATACGAGGACCAGTTTTATGTTCCATATTTGATTTAGTTACAACAGCTATTAATAATGCACACCTTATTATGCATGCAGATGATGCTGTAGCTTACTACCAAGGGGCATCATTATCTGGGATTAATACAATACTGACAAAGGAACTTAAGTCCATGCAAGAATGGCTGATACATCATAATTTAGTGTTAAACAAAAAAACAAAACTATGATATTTGGTACTTCAGCTAAGCTGAAAGAAATTGGTAATGGTTTGTGAATTGGATCATTAGATGGTACTGTCTACGAAAATGTTAACAACTTTAAATATTTTGGGGTTGTTTTAGATCCAGCACTAAATTATTCTTTCATATCCAGGCAACTACAGCTAAAATACACTTCAAAATTGCCCTATGATATAGGCTTCATAGTTTCCTTACTGATGATGATGCACATTTGGCAATTGCAAACCAGTGTCTGTTGCACATGTTGCACTACACCTCTATTGTGGTGGATAATGCACCCACTAGTATTGTGAGGCACAGATCTGTGTTATAACATAAAATAGGTAGATTCACACTTTTAGCACCTAATACTGTTCACCACTGTGACATAATCAAAAGTCTTGGGTGGTTCCCTGTCAAACAACATTATAAGTTTGTTGTGGCCAAATTTATTTTTAGAGTACAACAAACTGGCTCATCTGTTAACTTCATAGGTTCATAGGTTCATAGGTAGTTTACACGATTGAGGGACAAGCCCATTGTGATCATGCCACTTAGGCTAAGTGGGTTACAAACTTGGAGTCCTTCATATATATATCGAGTTGAACTTTGAATTGGGTCAAATTTACACAATTCACTATATCATAAGGCAGAGAATTCCAAATTGGAACTATTCGTTGAGTAAAGAAGTTAGTTCTTTTTGTGGTTCGATTAATAGATAAGAATAGTTTTAGGTTGTTTGAACGGGTTTGGACAGTTGTATTGTTCCATTTTAAGTGTAATGTTTCAAACAAATATTCATCTCTGGTTGCTTTATAAAGCAAACAGAGATCCCCATGTATAGATCTATATTCCATACTATATAAATTAAGCTGTTTGAGTCTTTCTTCATAAGACAGACCTCCCATACCCTTTATATTCTTTACAAACCTTTTTTGAACCTTCTCCCTGGATATTTTGTCACCCATCTGTGTAGGAGCACAAAATGAGGAACAATACTTAAAATTAGCTCTTATAATACTAGAGTATAAGGGAATCATTATTGATGGTTCTCTACTTTTAATATTTCTAAATATACAGTTACTCAGTCTTGAACTTTTTTTAATGGTAAAATTCAGATGTTCTGTAAACTTCAAGTTATTATTAATAATGACACCCAGATCTCTCTCAGTTGTTATATCCTTCAGGGTTTGGTTCTCAATATAATAATTTGCACATATATTATTACTTCCAAAATGCATAACCTTACATTTGCTGATATTAAATTTCAATTTGTGAAGGTTAACCCAATCAGATATATAATTTAAGTTATCTTGTAAAATAGATATAGACTTGGGATTATTAACAGTCCCACCCAGTTTGATATCATCAGCATATTTACTAATCCAATTGCCACACTTAGTATCCATACCAGCAATCAGAATATTAAATAGCACAGGCCCCAAAACAGAACCCTGTGGGACTCCACTAGTAACAGTGGTCCATGGAGAATAAAAACCTCTTAAAACAACACGCTGTCGTCTATTGGATAACCAATTCATTATCCGTTGAATCAAGTATTTATTAAGATCTAATTTGACTAAGCAATTGAAAAGTATGTCATAAGACACCAAATCGAAGGCCTTTTCAAAGTCCAGATAAATGACATCCACCAGCAGACCATGTTCCAATGCCTCACTCACGGGATCAAAAAAATCTATCAAATTGGTCTGACAAGATCTACCGGGTTGAAAACCATGTTGGAATATGTCAGTAAAACCTTTATCCATAATATGAGTATTAATTTTGCCTAAAATTAACCTCTCCATAATTTTACATATGGTAGAGGTAAGGCTAATAGGTCTATAGTTGTTTTTTTCCTTTTTGGATCCAGATTTATGAATAGGAATGACTATTGCATCACTCCAATCTTTAACCACAATACCCTTATATAATGATTCATGAAATAGATAGGTTAATACACCCGCCAGTTCGTGTGAAAGATTTTTCATAAAAATGGCTGGAATTCCATCAGGACCAACGGATGTGGAAGTTTTTAAAGAATCTATAATATAAAAAGTTTCAGCAACATTAAATTGAACTACAGAATCGGAGTTAAATGGTTTTATACATAGAAATTTACTCTTCTTTTTTTTAAATATGCTAGAAAAATAACTATTAAATTTATCAGCCATGATTTGTTCATCACTGATGTCAACATTATCAATTTTTAATGGTCCAACTAAGGTAGGAGAAGTTTTGAAAGAACCAATATAATTGAAAAATCTTTTCCTATTGTCGTGATGTAACTTGATTAGACTACTTTCTACTTCTTGCTTAGCCCTTCTAATAGAGATTTTTACCTTTTTTGCTTTTTTTTATAAATTTAGACCAATTATGTTCTGTAGTATGTTTCTTATATTTATTGTATGCTTTTTTTTTTGCTAAAACTAATCTTTTAATTTTACATGTGAACCAAGGTGGGGACCTCTTCTGTCCAGTATACTTTGCTCTAGTTGGTACCCATTCAGTAATACAAAATATGATTTCCTCCTTAATTCTATCCCAAATATTCTCTACCGATAATCCAGACACTTCATGTTGCCAATTCCACCTCAATAGATGTTCCTTAATTGCCTTATAGTTTGCTTTGTTAAAATTCTTAAATTCAGTTTTCCCACAGGATTTTTTAACCGAAAGGTTAAATGACCATTTGATGACTAAATGATCACTATTTCCTAAAGGTGCCATAGTACTAGCCATCTCACTGATGTTTTTAATATTTGAGAATATTAAGTCCAGTATATAGTTACCCCTAGTAGGTGTTTCAACATACTGATCAAGTCCTAAATGCGATATATGGTACTAATAAATCTTTTTCCTGTTTACTAAAACCAGTACCTTTGGACCAGTTTATATCAGGAAAATTAAAATCCCCATAAGAATAATATTCCTTTTAAAATCAATATTCTCCAAATAGTCACACATCTTATCATTGTTGGCAGTATCCATGGATGGTGGTCTATAGCATAAACCTAACGTTACTGGGAGTTGTTTATTTTCAATTTTAATCCAAATAATTTCCAAGCCAATAGGAGGCTCTGAATCCAAATCAACCTCCGAGCATGTAATGTTATCTCTAACGTAAACAGCTACTTCTTCACCCTTGGAATATAATTGGTTTTTATTAAATAAGGAATATCCATTTATGTTATGACCCCAATGGCCCTCACTGAACCAAGTTTCTGTTATACCACATATATCTATATTTTCATTATGTAATATTACTTGAAGTTCACTTAATTTATTATTTAAACTCCTAGCATTCAATAAAAGTAGTTTAATATTACGTTCCATATAATGTAAGGAATTAACAGCTTCCAAACCGGTAGGATCAATACCTGGCACTAGCCTAACAGTTTCTACCCCGAAGTTTTGCATAAAAAAACATCAATGTATGTGTTAATTTTGAAACCTAAAGCCTCTTTACCCTGCCTGTTTAGGTGTAAGCCATCCTTAGCATAATAAGCTTTATTGTCAGCAAACTGTTCCCAATGAGTAAGGCATTTGATGTTTTGTTTAAGGCACCAAGCTCTGAGCCAAGAATTGATATGTTTAATTTTATTAGACAGATTAAGATTAGCCCTAGGAACTGGGAGGATCTCGGAAAACACAATATGTACACCAATCTCAGCCAGAATATTTGTCAGTCCAACATATTCTTCTTTAATCTCCTGAGTTGACTGATTCCAAATATTGTTCACTCCAATATGAATGATGATTAAGTCTTTCTCATTACATCCTTTTAATATTTTGGGACTCATTTTAGCAATATCCCTTATTTTGGCACCACGAAAGCAAGATAATGTACGGGTAGCTTTGTCTGGATCACAAACAATTCTATCCAAATTGCATAGAAGGGAATCACCTAGAACAAACATTTCTGGTGTACAAATAACATCATAATTTGAAGTTCTTATGTCCATACTTTCCTCAATATTACTCACGTCACCTGGGTTTTCAGTAAAAATAATCAGGTCACCTTGGGACAAGTTATTTATGGTGCTAACTTGTATAGTAGTGTTAGATAGCTTATCTAGGGTACAGGGTGTTGGAGTTATCTCATTTTCTATGACATCATTTATAGAGTTTGTTAAAGGGTAATATTTGTTATAAGTTGGTAACACAAATGTATCAGCTTTTCGTCCCCTTTTAAAGGTTTTTCTATGTTGGATTGTAAACCAATCACTTTCAGAATCAATGGCTTCATCTAGTCTAGGTCTTTTTTTTGTAACACTCTCAATTTGTTTGAACTCATAAATCACATTTGTTCCAGATATGCCTGAGCAAGATTGATCATCAGTAGTTAGTAGAATATTAGCCTTATTATTGCATGTTTGGTCAGAATTATAAGTCATACTTATACCAGGAGTTTCTAAACTAGACTGATTCTCAATGGTATACATTCTATTAGCTGTTTCTTGACCGTTTTCTAAACTACTTAATCTTTTGTCAAACTGTGTAATTTCATTCTCCAGTTCTTTAATTCTAATGCATTTATTACAAATAAATGCCGTAATTTCTTCAGTTCCTATTTCTAATTCATACATATAGCAGAGAATGCATTGAGTGCCTACCTTTCCATCCGTAGTGATAATGTTGGCCATAATAAACAGGGGATTTTATTTAAATGGCTTACCCGATGTCGTAATATACTCAAAGCAGACTGCAAACTCCCAAATTGCCCTACCGCCCAACACATAACACGTTACCAGCAGCGTGTCTTTGAAAGCAGCGATCTTAGTCTTGGCGCTTTCGCAGCCGCCTACTCGCAGCAGGGCAGGTTATAAATATCCTAAAAGTACCTGGAAGTCAAGGTACTAGACTCATTATCGCAGCCTTCAAATACAAAAAAATATCAATTTATAAGTATATTTCTAAGTATTTCTAAAGACACGGATGTTTCAGCAATCAAAATAAAATAAAACTACACATAAACTGAGTTGTACTGAGGAACCTCGTAGTACAACCCCTCCTCCCAGCTAAGAGTTGGCTAGGGCTCCTGGTAGCTAGTTAGCTTGTTACGAGTTAAAACTTTTATTTTTTAAAATTCAGAATGTAGTCTATACACGTTATATCAGCTGCATATACAGAGCAGTTTATCTAGTGTGCACTCGCAGCAGGGCAGGCTATAAATAGCCTAAAAGTACCCGGAAGTCAAGGTACTAGACTCGTTATCGCAACCCTTCAAATACAAAAAAATATCAATTTATAAGTATATTTCTAAGTATTTCTAAAGACACGGATGTTTCAGCAATCAAAATAAAATAAAACTACACATAAACTGAGTTGTACTGAGGAACCTCATAGTACAACCCCTCCTCCCGCTAAGAGTTGGCTAGGGCTCCTGGTAGCTAGTTAGCTTGTTAAGAGTTAAAACTTTTATTTTTTAAAATTCAGAATGTAGTCTATACACGTTATATCAGCTGCATATACAGAGCAGTTTATCTAGTGTGCACTCGCAGCAAGGTAGGCTATAAATAGCCTAAAAGTACCTGGAAGTCAAGGTACTAGACTCGTTATCGCAGCCCTTCAAATACAAAAAAAAACCAAAAAACAATTTGTGGTACCTAACATAGAGCTTCACACAAGATCCTCAGGGAATCCCATTTAAGTGCACATTAAGTGGCCAGAGTTCTTTTGCATTTGCTGCACTGACAGTATGGAATAATATTCCTGTACAAATTAGAAGTATAGTAAGTTTACAAAGGCACTCAAATTACATCTCAGGTTTCTGTCAAAGTGTGATTGTTTTTAGGAATTGTTTTTATTATGATGTAGAATTTGTATTCCTATTTATGCACTTGTATGTAATGTAAAAGCTGTTTTTGTATTGTGTGTATATTTTTATTGACCACAGGCTGTACCTGTAAAAGGGATTGTATCTCGGAGTGCTTACCCGTATACAAATAAAAATCAAATCAAATCTTACAGAGCATGTATGTTTGCCCCAGGAGAAAAATGTTCCTTCTAGGTAATCATTTTCATCACAATCTAGTTTATCTTGTTTCCTATTAATTAATTCAATGCTTTTCCAATTTCTTTTTAAGTTGTAGATCCAATTCCTCAAAAATTGTGTGACCCACAACTTTAGATAACTCTTTATTAATATTTTAAATCTGTATAGTAATGTCTTGATGTTTAAGGCTATCTGAGGCAGTTACCAATGTTGTAAATGTCAGTAAGCAGTTGGCCACTGCTTTCTCCCCGGCTTCATGATTATTAAAATATTCTAGCCCACCTGAGGGTATTTTAACAACTCTCAATCCTCTCGGTGCCTGCTGTCCCAACATATTTCTCTAAAGTTATAATGGTGTAGGTCAAGTTAAGCTCTTGAAACAACAGTTTTTCAAATTTACTATAGAGTGCCTTTATCTCACCTTCAAGTCCAGTCACAGGGTTAGTTAAATGTCCCAGCTTTGAATTAGCAGTCTCTTTTCTTCTAGCAAGGTTCTCTGTGTGATCCAGATATCGTGTATTCCCTCTAGTTCATGCTGTGTTTAAATTGTTTGAGTCACTCATTTCCAAAATCCCAATTTTGCAGAGTATGGGCTAAAGTGGGGGTCAAACCAGTATGCAAAAAAGCTCCAAAGTCCTTTCTGTTATTTTACTGCAACAACGGTCATCCTCACAATGCCAGCCTTGATCAGCACCCACTGTTGTGAAACCAAAAGACAAAGTAATCCAAAGGCAAGGAAAGCAGGTAATTCTCAGGTGGCACAGATGACGAAGTGTGGAGGCAGGTTAGTCAGACCCAGTTCATATCAATGTAAACCAAGTAGCCACCCACTCAAAAAACTGATGACCAAGTCCGTACAGTGAAATTCCATCTATCTTTATTGAATTCCAAAATGGCAATACAGAATGTGATGTTGGAGCACTAGTTTGGCTTAGAACACCAGTCTCCCCGGTACTTTGACAATAGTCTTTGTCAGGGGGTTGGCTTCTGGTTGTGTCCCAGTCTCTAAATACCAACACATCATGATCCTAACCAATTGTATTAGACCATTTACATTAGACTGATGTGTTAGGTATGGTGGGATTCAAACCTCTGGTTTAGCTCTACAAATTATTAAAAAATATAATAAACCAATCCTAATTCATTTTTAAAAAGGTATCAAAAAAGTGCAACAAGACATACACATTTGTTAAAACGTCAGTATTGTTTTCCATAATTGTACCTTGTGACATTAAATTACATAAACTGGACAAAAACAGAAGCACTCAGTTCTTCACAGCTCCTGAAAATTGATCATAGGAATCCGAGGAAATTTTCAAGTCAAGAAGCATGTGCCATGCAGACTTGCCTCTAAAGTTCAGCCAATGCCTACAAACCGTTTAAATAGTGTCATGGTACTACTGTGTATTACTGTTGCCGGTAGACTATTCCATGCAGACATAACTCTCTGACTAAACCACAGTCCCTTTACTTTCTTTTTACAATGCTTCCCTTTTAATTGATGATTGTGGCCCCTTATATCTCTTACTTGTGTTCTTGCATCTAAGCCCAAACAACACCACAAGTCTTTGTCATTGTGTGCTTTGTGAACAAGGCACATATCGCCCCTCAATCTTTTATATTCCAGAGAGTACAAATTCAAATTCTGAAGTCTCTCCCCATAACTTTGGTCTTTTATATTTGATATTAATTTTGTTGCCTTCCTGTATACACCCTCCAACTTCTTAGTCAGTCCCCCACCAAGTGTAGACAGAAAATGGGACGCAATACTTCATTTTCAGCCTCACAAGCATGCAATAAAGATGGAGCAAAACATCTCTGTCCCTGCTTCTAATTTTCCTAGAAATGCAAGCAAGAGTCCTACTGGCTTTACTAGTGATCTTTCTGCAGTGGTCATCGAATGTCAATCTGTTATTTACCAAAATTCCAAGAGTTTTTTCTATCATTTTAGTCTGCAGTTCCCAGTTGTCCAGGTAGCATTTGGCACCCAGGTTTCTTTTGCCAAAGTGCATAACCCCACCTTTTTCAAAATTGAACTTTAACTGTTTCTCAGCTGCACAATTCGAAATTCTGTCTGGAAATTTAGAACATCATTTCTGTTACTGACAATGGTTCCTATTTTCACATAATCAGCAATTTTGCATAACCATGCCTTTTCCGAACAGTTTAAAGAAGTGACAAACATATTGAACAAGACTGGTCCCAGGGCAGAACCCTGGGGGACTCCACTGGTCACTCTTCTCTATTTTGAATAATAGCCCCTCAAATTAACCCTTTGTTGTCTGTTATCCAATCATGAGCTGATCCAATTTTGTAATGAGTTGCATATATCCATTTGGCTAAGAGAATCAGTAAGTTCTGGATGTAGCATGAAATCAGAGGCTTTTGCAAAATCCAGGTAGACAATGTCTACCAGGATATTTGATAGTGAGATCAACATCCCTCCTTACACTCTTTTAAGAGCAGATAGATTGACTAGAGGAGGAGGTGCGGCAGTCTATGTCAAGTATAAATACTCTGCATCCTGTCTTGACTCAATTACTGTCAAAAAATAATTTGAATGTTTGACCATTAAGATTGAGCTAGCCAATTTCCTTGTGCTCTGTGTAATAGGTTGTTGTAAAACACCTTCAGCTGGGCTGCAGCTCCTAAGTTATCTTGGATCTTTACTAGAAAAAGGTAACCTCAAAACAATTATTTTAGGGGACTTCAACCTCGACTGGCTATCTAAGATTTCGACTCCACTGAATACCTTCTGTGACTCTCATGGGATGACACAAATAATTAGTGAGCCTACATGCATGAATAAAAAGAATCCAAATAATAGTAACCTTTTAGATGTCATAGTAGTTAATAAGCCCCACCTATTCTCTCTTTCTGGCACTTTTTTCTCTGTCAGTGACCATTGTTTCATTGCTGGTATTAGATCAGTTCATGACACAGTTCCACCAGCTAAATTTAACACAAAAACTTCACAGAAGAACTTCGACCAGTTTGCATATATCAATGACCCGAAACACTCTTTACTCTGGCAAGACTTCTTCTTAGCCAACATGGTAAATTTAGCATGATATACTTCATGAAATTCCAGTCAGGGCACTAAACAGACATGCCCTGGTGGTGACAATTCATGTAAGGAGCAAAGCTTGTAATTGGTTTTTGGCTGAACTGAAGGCTGCATTGCTATCAAGAGACGAACTCTGGAAAAAGGCTCACAGAACCAAGTTGGATGCAGACTGGTGCCAGTTCAGGAAGGCACAGAACTTATGTACAAAAATGATCAGAGAAGCGAAGGCTGCTTTCTACCGTAATGAACTGGACTCTGCCACAAAATCCCCCTCTAAATTCTGGAGTACTATTGAGGAAATGTCAGGGCACACACCTGGCAACTCCCTACCTACAAAAATTATCTCAGGGAATACTACCATATGTGAGAAAAAGGGGATCCTTGACTCCTTTAACAATCATTTTGCTATGGCTGCTCTTGCATTTGATAATTCTCCTGCATACTTTGCATACTCTCAATTAGGAGTACATGATGATGACTCTGATGTCCCCACTCCTGATTTCTCCTTCCAACCTGTATCTCTGAAAGAGGTCGAAGACCTCCTATTTCAGCTGGACTTGAAGAAAAGAGCTGGTGCTGATTCAATAGATCCCTTCTTCATTAAGATTGCATATCATGTTCTAGCTGTGCCAATCACTCACCTTTTTAATCTATCTTTGTCACAAGGGCTTATTCCCTCAATATGGAAAACTGCACATGTCATTCCTTTATACAAGTCAAGAGACCCTTGTGATCTGAACAATTACAGACTGATATCTCTCTTGCCAGTTCTATCAAAACTTATAGAAAAAATAGTGAGTACCCAGCTCAGGAATGATCTAGAATCAAAAAACCTCTTAAATCCCTTGCAATCTGGTTTCAGAACAAGACGTAGTACTATTTCAGCACTTGCTAAAGTGACCAATGATTGGTACCATGATCTGGATAGTAAAATAATTCATCTGTGCCGTATTCTTAGACCTAAGCAAGGCTTTTGACACTGTGGATCACAGCCTGCTTCTCTCATTATTGAGGAGCATAGGTCTGGACACAGTATCACTGCATTGGTTCATTGATTACCTCTCAGGATGATTCCAGTAGATTAAAGCTGAGGGTGAGCTCCCCCTTCTAAAATCTCTCCAGAAGGGAGTGCCGCAGGGATCAATACCTGGCCCCCTACTATTCATTATCTATATTAATAATATTGATGATTGCATAACCAAGGCAAATATACACCGGTTTGCAGATGACATGGTTCTTTACCTTAGTCACCCGACTCCTGAAGCCGCCTGTGCAGACCTCCAGGAGGAATTCAACTGTCTTCAGAATCAGCTTCTCTTCAAAAAAACTCCTGTTAAATGCCAAAAAAACAAAAGTGATGCTTTTCTTGCCCTACAGTCGTGCTGTGAACCTGGTTAGTACTGGAGCATTACCTCACATCACTACTGTCCCTGGAGAAAACCTGGAGTTTGTCATGAAATTCAAATACCTGGGAGTGTGGCTGGACCAAAATCTTTCATTTTTGGAGCATATTGAAGACTTGCTTAAGAAACTAAGCCAGAGGCTGGACCTCTTCTTTAGGATTAACCAGTTCTTGACTACAAATGCTAAAAAAGCACCTGGTCCAATTAACATTCCTATCACTGGTTGACTATGCAGACTTCTTATACAGTCAGTGCCCAAAAGCTTCCCTTGCTAAACTGGACACGCTTTATCACAGAACTATCAGATTCATAACAGGTCTTCCTCTTTCTACCCACCACTGCTTGCTGTATGCTGCCATAGGGTGGTCCTCCCTTATGTTTAGAAGAAATAGAAATGCAACATTTTGGACTCTTAGAGCTGTCATAAAAAAGCTTCCCCGATATATCTTTGACTGTCTCCCGCATAGCACGCGAGGAACTTATGCCTTAAGAAGTGCCTCATTTTTCACACTTTGTATTCCCAAGGTGTCTTCATGCTTTGGTAGAGCAGCATTTAGCTTTGTACTGCCCACCTCATGGAATAAATTGCAAAAATCTCTGAAACTGAGTGTACCCGTCAGCTTGGATTCCTTCAAGACCTTATTTGCCTGAACTGTGAGGGTACACTGTAACTGTTTCCCTCACTCTATAACCTATCCTGAGTCCTAGGCACCCAGCTCTCAGCTGCCTTCAGTGCAAACTAGAGTATTGCTGGCCCTATGGATCCATCTCATGTTGTGAGCAAACCCTTTAATTTTTCTCTGCCCAATAGATTGCAGCTGCATGCTAGCTACCTGTTTTCCAGCTTAGGTCCTCTACCTCCCTCCCTTATGCCCTCCTATACCCACCATGCCCTCCCAGCTCCCCACCCTCACTATTCCCTTCTGTTTTATTCTGCTGCTGCATTGAGCACCTACCTTGTATTATTTGTGTCATGTGATGTACTGTCACTGTTGTATATAAATCTATTGCTTACTGGTATTAACCAGGTCCATCCTGTAAATGAGTTCTGTATTTATTTGTTGCCTTAATGATATATTGTCACTGTTGTATATAACTCTATTTTGACTGGCCTTAACCAGGTCCATCTTGTAAATGAGCTTTGCTCAACGATGTTCGCCTGGATAAATAAAGATTTTGATTGATTGATTGATATTCAGGTCCAAGACTGAACATAGGGGCTGGAAAAAACAGTTACGGTTAGAGAGCCAGGATCTTCCCTTCCTAAACCCATGTTGGAGAGAGTCTATCTGATTAGATTCCTACAGAAAATTTTCTCTATGATCCTTAATGATTGATTCCATAATTTATCCAAACACAGAAGTTATAGTTATGGACCTATAATTACCTAATTTTGCTCTTTCACTTTTTTTGTGGATTGGCATTACATGGGCCATTTTTGAGTCATTTACTGCCCTGCCCTCATTTATGGAATGTTGAAAAATATCCGTTAGAGGTTCCACAATTAAATGTGCTGTCTCCTTTAACAGTCTTGGGTGCAATCCATCGGATCCTGCTGATTTATTTGCATCCAGATCTTAAGCCTTTTCAATAAATCACAGCTATTTTAATGGCTCTATCCTTTTCAATAACATGTTAATAATCCAAAGAGGATACTCTCCTGTGATGAATATTAACAAAGAAGTTGTTAAATGTTTCAGCCATTTCCCTGTAATCATTCATTAACTTGCTGCATTCCACCAGTGGACCCATGCCTATCTTGGTTTTCTTTAAAATGTTAATGTAATTATAAAAAGTTTCTTTTATCCTTTGTTTTCTGAGCAAGACTTTTTTTGAACTCTCTCTTTTCCCTTTTAATTAATTTATTACACTCCCTTAATTTTGCCTTGCACTGATTCCCAATCCCCTGTAAGTCTAGCCATCTTGTATACTTTCCATTTATTTTTTATTGCCTTTCTTATACTGTTCATGAACCAGACTGGAATCTTAGCCCTACAGTTATGATGAAGATTATGAATAATGAAAATGGAAAAAAGGGGGGGAGGGAACAAGAAATACCCGATCAGGCTCAACCCAGCCATCATTTGGCTACCTGGTTTTTCCTCCCACAATTTTTCCCTCCTACTTCCCCTTGTGGAGGCAGTGCCTTTGTCAGCCTCACACAGCCACAGCATCCCATGCAGCAGTAGCAAGCTCCCTGGTTCAGCTACAGGGTTGTGCTGGTGGAACCCACTGCTAACCCTATCCAACTGAGATAGACTGTTGAGCGGCAGCTATCTTGACCAAGGCCTCCCTCTTGCAATGACTTCCCAGGTTAACTTCCAAACCCAGGTTGTCAGCATGGCAGTGTGATGCTCTGCTGTTGGGCTATGGAGGGGAGTGCCTCAAAGCCTAATATTTAGGGTAAATGAACATAACAAAATTGATGATATTTTGTTATCTAGTTTTAAATTTACTTGGGCTTAAAATTCTGCAGTTTACATAATTGCAAAATGCAGCTTTAAAATGTCCAAACTTTTGCAGACTAATAACTCAGTCATCTTTAAAGAAAGCATTTTAGAACATGGTAATGTCTGTATGGATCTTGGTAGAGTCTTCATACCATATTTTATGCAATATGGACATATTTTTTCTAAATTAGATGAAAATAACTGAAATCACAATTTTGGTGAAATTTGGTGAAATTTTCATGGAAAGTTTAAAACATTTCTCAGAATGGAAATCATAATTTAGCCAGCATTTTGCAATCAGAAGATACATTTTGCCCAGCCCTACAGGTAGTTATTGGGTCTGCATTTCTAACACTTCATTGGCTCATGCTGTGTCTAAGAGCTTAATTAGAGTGATTTCGGCCATGATCTCTCAAAACACAGCTTTAAAATCTGCATGCTGAGTTCTTATCCACATTTATATCATGGGAGGGATGAATAACAGTCCTGAATAAAAACATTTGTTTCATATCTGTTATTCAGCTCAGAGGTGAATAACATGTTCTTTTCCCTGCAGCCTGTTATTTTCTCAGTAGCCTAATCACAATGTCATTCAGTATTATAAGGTATAAATAGGACTTTCCATAGGGTATGTAGAAATATGTTTATATGCACTCTGAAGTCTTGCATCCAATGCTGACATTGCATTTAAGGCCCCAATTCACTCTACCACTCATTGCTGTGATGCTTTGTGGAGGAGTTCATATACAATATTATAAATTAAAAGCATACACCTGTTGTCTTAGACTGTTAGTGTTGCTTCTTGTCTGCATCATGACTGCATCTATTAAGCCCCCTGCTCTCAAGATCCCAATGTCTCATGAGGACCAGATGTTGGTGTCAAGAAACTGATTAAAAGTGTTTCAATCTACAGTAGGTCTATATAATAAATACAGCAACAGATCCATTTTATATATTATAATGATATGTATATGAACTCTTCCAGAAAGCATCACAGTGATCAGGATACTAAATATTGCCAGGGAAAAGATTGGTCAGCACAAGCAGTCTGTTAAGAACATTTGCTCTCACTCATGCTGCCACAGTGAATATCACTCCTTGTTTTGCTTTTCAACCAGCATTTTCAACATAATTTTTCCCCATCTCATTAACATGGCAGGTGTCATTTTTAAATCTGCATCTAAAACCTCTTACCATGGTTGTTCCACAAAATTCTATTTCCTGTGGCATTTGATAAATGACACCTCTCATGTTCATATGCTAGGGTAATAGAAATACTGCCTTGACAAATCAGGGTGACAATCTAAGAAAACAAGAATGTGTGAAAGTTTTTATTTCTCAGTCATAACAATTACACTATTACAAGTCACGGTATGTTAATTTTAACTGTTGCGCTATCTATGCACAACAACTACATAGCAAATACAAGTGGGAGAACATTTGTCATTGACCAATGCTTGTTTCATTTGTGATTACTTAGAAGGAACAAGCAGTGCAGCTGAGAATACCTATGAATGTTTAATATGATCAGAAACATGGGGACACAAAATTTGTTGGCAGAGAGGGATCGGTAGGCACATCTAGTCTGCTCTAGTTTTCCTTGCTTATTACTACATCCAGACCCTATCTGGTCATGGAGTCCCCCCCCCCCTTCCTCTACTTATTATACCCATGTGCCTATCACACACATGCTTAATGCTGCCCACTATCTTTGCATCACCAACTCTTTTGGCAGGCTGTTCCAGTCATCCACAGCCCTTTCTGTGAAGAAGTATTTCCTCACATCACTCTTAATCCCCCCAACCCACAGCTTGATTGCATGCCCCCATGTTCTGGTCCTCCTCCTCCTCCTCCTCTGAAACAGACTCCCCTCTTATACCCTGTTCACTCCTGTGAGGTACTTACAGGTCTCAATCATGTGTCCTCTCACTCTCTTCTCTTCTAGGGAGTACATGTTGAGCTCCTGCAGCCTCTCTGCATCTGGGTTCTCATGCAACCCCTGCGCCATTGTAGTATCCCTCCTCTGGACTGGTTCCATGCTATCCATGGCCTTGCAGAAGTGCAGCCCCTAGAACTGGACACAGTATTCTAGGTGAGATCTCACTAGTGAGTGATACAGTGGAACACCACCTCTTTTCGCCTGCTAGAAGGCCTACTCCCTATGCACAACATTTCACATGCCTTGCCTACTGCTTTGTCACACTGCCCTGACACTTTGAAATCATCAGGTATGATTGCCCCAAGTTGTCTTTCTTGCTTGGTGACTATAAGTACTTTGCTCCATTCCATATGCAGATCTCATGTTTCCTCACCCCAGGGGCATGACGTTGCACTTTCTGGCATTGAAACTCAGCTGCCACACCCTAGACTATGCCTTTAGTTTCCTCAGGTCCCTTTTGTTCTCTCCACCCCTTCTTTGGTGTTGACCCTGTTGCATATTTTTGTGTCAGCAGCAAACTGACACACCTTCCCCTCCAGTTCCTCAGCAGTGTCATTATGAAGACATTAATGAGGACAACTTCCAGTACTGATCCCTGTGGCACCTCACTGCTCACTGTCCTGTCCCTCGAGTGCCTGCCATACACCATTACCCTCTGACCCTATTCTTCAACCAGTTTGATACCCATCTTATCACCTTCTCCCCAACCCTCAGGCTGCACTTTCTTTGTTTGCCTCCTGTGTGGCACAGTGTCAGAGGCCTTAATGAAGTCCAGACAGATCATATCCATTGCCCTCCCCTGATCCACCTATTAAGTCACCCAGTGAAGAAATCTATGCGATTTGTTTGACATGCCCTTCCTCCTGCTAATCCATGCTGCTGGTGGTCTTGCAGCCCCTTTGCCTCTAGGTACTCCATCAACCTCTCATTCAGCAGGATCTCCATCATTTTCCCCAACCCTGATATGTGGCTGACTGGCCTGTAATTGTTAGCATCCTCTCTGCTGCCACCCTGTCAGCTAATTGTTGTGTGCACACTGTAGATCAGCATGAGTTGTTTCTTCACTGCTCACACTAGTATGTATTACATTGTATGAAATGAAGAATTTCAGGCACTGGTTTGGGGTTGTAATTGATCCTCACCAGTAATTTATTTATAACAACCGAACGATTATTATGACAGACATGGGCCAGATTCCAGCAAGAAGCTGCACTCCAGACTTGCTCAGAGCACAGCATTCTCACAGATGGCAGGCATTTTTTCTGCACTTTCAAACCACCAAATGAGCAGATCATACTAAATATTTTTAAAATACTGACAAACCCACAAAGAGAGAATGTTATCCCCACTAGCTAAGAAACTGAAAGTTGGCAGGTTAACATGATTCTGATTACAAACTGAAAGTGATCATCCTCAGATATGTTTTTTGCTGAGTAAAAATAAAAAAATAACGGAATAGAAACTGATAAAATCGCAGTTTAGTTTGGGGAGATCAGCAGTCCACTTGTTTAGTTGTAGAAGATATGGCTGAAATACATGATAGGAAGTGTCAGGGGTGAACTCAGAACACAGAATACTACACAGGGCAGAACTCCCATGCCTATCTGGTTGGGTGGGGAGAAGAAAATATTGATGGCCAGAAATGATAAAAAATAACCATGGGGTGGTGTGCATACTCAAATTTAATACACATCCTCAGTGTATAATGTTTAAATAAACCCCTTCGGCTTTTCTGTTGGGGTTTATGTAGCATCACGTACCTTGGCTGTGTATTAAATCATAACACAAACAAACCCATACATTATGCTCTGCATTATTATAAAATGGATTGGAAAAATCCTGCATCCCGATTAGCTGTGAGGTATCCTGGCCTGTGCCCTTATCAGAAAAATTTGCTTACCGCTAAAAGGCAAGCCAAATTGTCATCTGGCCCCTGACAGAACAAAGGTAGAGAGGGAGAAGGGGGTTGGGGGTGGTTTAGTGACATCAGAGGGTTTCAATTGACATGGTGCTGCAGCTCACAGGCCATTGGGTAAGGGGAGGGGCTTATAGGAATCCTGACTAGGGGTTCTTGGGTGATATTTAAGGGCTGAGAACCCTCATAGAGCCCTTTTTTGCTGGGAAAATTTCATTTCTGAAGTGAGACTCTCAGCACAGTAATTGGCATCTTCAGGTAAGGCACAGGTTGGGGGCTCCGTGGGGCCTTGCAGGCCACATGGACCCTATGGTGTGGTTTTGCATTTTCTTTGCACTTTAGTAGCTAAATAGAGTGCAGTTTTAGTGGCTAAATAGAGTACAGTTTGAAGTAGTAAAATGTTATTGAGCATTCACTTGTTTTAAGGAATATGGATGGACTGAGGCTGGGGCCACGTGGGCCTGCAGTATTTGAATTGTTTCCCCAGTGGTGGTGGCCAAGGTTTTAGTATGTAGCAGCTACTCTGTCAGGGGCAGCTCAAGCATTAGTGGAATAAAATTCGATAGGTAGAGCATTTTTTGTTGGTCGTCCTGTGTGAGATACAGCTTCAGCAGTGGCTGGACAGGAAGTGTTTGTGGTCAGAGATCAGTGTTGTTGGTAATGGAGTTGGCTGCATGGCCTGGGAACTGCGGGTGGTGCAGGGAATATTTTAGTGGGTGTGGTTGGTGGATTGGAGTGCTTTGGTGCAGTGAGGTAGAGCTAGTGGAGTGGCGTGGGCCTCGGTCCGGTAAAAGCAGCACAGCCTCCAGAGATACCTGGTGGCACAATTACCCAGTGGAAGGCCTTGGGGGGTGGGAGTGGTCCTATTGTTGGAACAACCCTTGTGGTGAGATTTCAGGAGGTCACCTGGAAGTGTTGGAGGGGTGTATGGCCCAGGCAGTGCTGGTTTTCTTCTTTGTGCCCCTTTCTGGCTCGAGTTTGTGGTGCCAGGATTGGGGTAAAAATGCTGGCACTGGTGGTTGTGGTAGTGGCTGAAAAGCCACGGGAGTGGGGAGGTGCAGGCATGTTTGGATGACGATGTGTGGGGGTGGGGCCTAGCTAGGCCAAGGGAGCTCTGTGTGGCATGGATCTCCAAGGGGGAAGGGGTTTGCAGGTGCTGGGGGTTTTCTTCAGAAGGGCGCTAACCCTACTGGTCCAAACTGGAACACTGAGTGGCCTACTCGATGGTATCAACAGCAAGTCTGCATTGGGAAAGGTGTTTCTTAAATCCAGATGGAGACAGGATAGTACAGGGCTGAGGCACTGGGCTAGGAGCCAGATCACTTGGGTTTGAATTCCACTGCCCCCACTGGATATGATAAAAGTTGTTTTAGGGGAAATAAAGGTACCAAGGTTTAGTTGTGGTTTAGGGTAGGGGCCCATTGAGAGGGTAAAGTGGGGTGATCTGTGGAAATTAGGCCAGTGATCTTTGGGGTAAGGATGGGGACAGTTGGGATCACTGAGGGAGCATAGAGCTGAAGGAGCAGTGCAAGGCTGCACCAGGACTAGGGCATGGCATGGAGGGAAGTCGAGTGGTCAGGCAAAGGGCCTGGATGTGGCACGGTGCTTGGCACAGTGGCAAAGGATGCCAATAGCCAGCAGTGGGACACCCTGCTGAGTGGGAGGAAGCAGGAATATGGCAGTTTTCTTTTCTTTTTTTTTTAAATAAGGGAAAAAGATGGAAAGAGGAAAGGAAACCAATGGAGAGAAGGAGCACAGCAAGAAAGGGGGCAATATGGAATACTAGGGACTGGGCTGGCGAAGGGTCAACAGCAAGTGGGGAAGGAATCCAGGAGAGGGTGTGGGGAAAGAATTCTGGGGTAGGGGACATGACATTGGCCTGGGACTGTTGAAATAGGCCCTACCAGTAGGCAGTTGCAACAGCACATAGCAAGGGGAAAAGGGGCAAAGTAGGAATACAGGGGAGGTGGCTGTGTGCCAAGAATGGACAGCAGGCAAAGCACAATGTTGATTTGCTTTCAGGCAGCAGGCCTGAGTACAGAGCAGTGCTACCTGGGGGAGGAGGCCAAAAAAAACAGGAAAAAGGGGGCAGCAGGGGAGTGGAAGGGAAGGGAAATAGGTTTTTCTTGTTGGAGTGTCAGGAGGCAGCCAAACTGATGAGCAAGGTGACGGAACTGGTGGAGGCAGCCAAATGGCAGGAGGAAGAGGAAAAGGCATCAAAGAAGAGGAAGGAGAGGGATGAAAGGGCAGGCAGGAGCAGGGGAGGGAAGAGGCCACAAGGAGCAGGGCCTGGCCCCTTGCCCATCCAAACACCAGAGCCTGAACTGGTGCCAAGGGGACCAGGCCTGAACAGGGGTAAGGACAATGTAGATGTCACAAATGAAGAGGACCTGAGAGAGTATTTGGAGGGATTGATAGGTGACATGGGGGACAAAGGCATAGAGAAGATAGAATAGACACTGCAGGCAATAAAGAATGAGGGCAAGGATGGTGCAGGGGCTGCCGTGAATAAGGCTGGGGGGAAGAAACTGCACAAAGGGCCCCCGGGTTTCACCTTGGGGGACCACGTGTCATCTTCAATTAAAGACAAAATTTGGAAGGGAGAGTACATGGACATTTTTGGTTTGGTGGACATGGACATGGACAAGAAATATGAACAGAAGGAGTCAGTGGGAAAGTCAGAGATGGCAGTGGCGCAAGCGGTGGTTGGGCACAAGGAGGAGGAAGAGAAATACAAGGGCAAGAGCGGTGTTCTTGGACTCCGGTGGCACCTCCGCCACCATCACCATTGATCCTGCTGGCCCCTGACCACCTTCCTGGTTCCCAAATTGGATCCCCCCTGAAGGTACAGTTGCTGAATTCTTCTGTCGGTGGCTCTTTGATTGGAGCGCCTTTTTCTTTGTGATTCCTGATTGGCCCTGAGGGTAGTGCTGAGCTCCCGATTGGTGCGCCTGTAAGCCCATACTGAACACTATATTTGATTCCTTTAGCAGGCTTTTTCTTTTTGTTCTGCACTGTAATCTGTCTTCAGTAGTGCTATCTACAGCCTGGTTAATGGTAATTTACAGTGTTTTTAGCTCTTTTTGGTTAATGTTTATAAGTATTGGAAAATGTTGATAGTAATTTAAACTGTTGTAGCATAAACTCCTAATTGTGCTACCAAAGACTTTCTCTGCTGCCCTCTGTTTAAACTGCCAACCGACTGCAAATCTCTGTCTTTCCCTTCTCACTGACTGTTTTCCTCCAAGCCTTTCCTAACCTCCTCATCTCTGCACCTTCTTTCTCTAACCTGGCCCGAGCAATCAACAAGACCCTACTATATCTCTTATTCTCCCCCTTAGTTTGCTTCCACACTCGACTCCTACCCCTTACCCCACCTTTGGCTCAAACTGCCATTGTGTGCCCTCAGGACCACCTTCTCTGTCCCTGAGTGACCCCTCCTCTATCTCACTTGGATCACTTTCAATAATCCTTTGTTTTGCTTTAGCAACCCCACCCCCTCTGACTGTCTGCCACCAGCCTCCCGCCCTTTCTTCTCCTCCTTTGTCCAAATCTTCCTATATTTACTCTGTGTCCTTCTCTTCTCCACAGGCATTCACCGCACCCCAAGCGGCACTCTCAGACTTCGGCGGCACCTCTGCCACCATCACCATTGATCCTGCTGGCCCCTGACCGCTCTCCTGGTTCCCAAATTGGATCCCCCTAAAGGAACAGTTGCTGAATTCTTCCAGATCTGACTTGCTGTCAGCGGCTCTCTGATTGGAGTGCCTTTTTGTTTGTGATTCCTGATTGGCCCTGAGGGTAGAACTGAGCTCCTGATTGGTGCGCCTGTAAGCCCATACCGAACACTATATTTGATTCCTTTAGCGGGTTTTTACCTTTTGTTCTACACTGTAATCTGTCTTTTCTACCACCCTCCACCCCCTTCCAGGCCTCCTATTAAATATACTACTTTCCCTGCCCACCTCGGCTTTAACCCTTTAGCATTTACAATCTTTCTTCCCCGCCCAACACTTCTAATCTGGGCCAAACTATATCTTTCTACACTACTTGCCCCACCTACCTCAGCTTGCCCCAACCATATTAGCACTCATAGCAGCCCTGCACACCTTTATTAACTAGGTTCATTGTGTCCTACTACTCTGTTCTGAAATCCTCTGGATCACTCCGCTATGGTTAACACCACTCCTCTAACGTCTTAGTGTAAACTTGGATCCTCTCTATTAACATCTTCATGGTTCAACTCAATTGCACTCTGAGTATTTAGCACTTCCAGCACCAGTGCATTTAGTGAAACCCATGAACCTCGCCATTAACATCTTCCTTCCTTAACCCTTCAGCTCTCTGTCTACTTAACCCTTTCATAGTCAGTATACCTAGTGTAATTTAAGAACCTTCTACTTATTTTTCACCCTCTCTATCTGGACCCAGACCCTTGGAGGCCTAAGCATTCTATTTCCCTTTGTGTGCCCAACTCAAGACTCCCTGCTGGATCCGCTAGACCTATTGACTAATATCGTAACCTTGTCCCCTGAACATCTAAGTAGCCTACTAGCCTAACCCTGTCTTCAGGATTCACAAGTGGTAGCACCTCACCCCAAGGCTACACCATGAGAGGATCCCCGTGGCTCCTTTTACTGTTGCTTCTTGCTGTGGTACTGGTTGGTTCTCTCCAGCCACTCCAATTGCCATCATGCACTGTTCTCAATTCCCCACTGTGTCACATTGTGCATAGTAGCCTATCTCTTGATTGCCTATGTGATCCTGAGCAGGTCATACTGCAGCCTTACCCCTGGTCTAGTTCGTTTAGTAGGACATGCACTGACCTTCCCCTACAGGGTCCTCCTCCTGCTGTACATAATTTTGAAAACTCTCTACATGCTGCTGTCAGAGTGTTAGTCTTCTCAGTGCTAGGCCAGGATAGATACAGTGAAAAAGCTCTTCACGTCAAATTGAACAATTCTCATAGACATAAAAAAACTAGGAATCTCAAAATAACTCTAGCCACTCTTAGAAAATTACTACTCATCTTTCTTTTGTGCTCAGGTAATGTTGAGCTCAATCCCGGCCCTCCTAATACTATAGCTTCACCAGCTGACCTAGCAAGAGTCAAAGGCATGAGCTTCTTGCATATTAATGTATAGATACATAGATACATAGACAGTGTTGGCAGATAAGGGCCTATGGCCCACCTAGTCTGCCCATTTGAGTTTGTAACTTCAGTTTATGTTTTCCTAGAACTCTGTTGCCCCTTACCCCTGACTTCCAGAATTCCTTTGTGTCTATACCATGCATTCTTAAATCCCGTGATGCAGCTTGTTAAAAAAGCTCACAATGATCCAAGCCTGGATGAGTCATACCTCTCCCGATATATTAGTAGTTTCTGAATCCTGGCTTAAACCAGCCACCTTAGATAGGGAGGTCAACTTCCCTAACTATGCCTTGTTTAGAGCTGGCAGGCTATCCAGAGGTAGAGGGGTAGCCATTTATGTTAAGAACAGTTCACGACTACCTGCCTCGACTCATCCTCTGTTACCAGTGAATTCAAATGTTTGTCCCTCAAGGTGATGGTTTCACAGACCAGCGCAATCCGAGTAATAGGATGTTACAGACCTCCTTCTACTGGGCTACAGCTTCTGTTCCATCTATCCGTGAAGCTGGACCAAGGCTCCCTAGAAACATTCATCTTAGGGGACATAGACCTTGATTGGCTATCCAACACCTCAGGGCTGCTCTCAACCTTCTGTGACGACCATGGATTAACACAACTTATCACTGAACCGACGCGCCCCAATAAAAGGAACCCTAGCAACAGTACCCTTCTGGACGTTATCATGGTGAGTAAATCTCATCTCTTTACCTATGGCAGCACTTTTTTTTCTGATGTCAGCGACCATTGTTTCATTGCTGGTGTAAGAGCTATCAGCAAATCCCCTTCTACATCTAAGTTCTCTGTGAAGAGATCAGGGCGTAACTTTGACTTACTTGCTTACCTCAATGAGCTTAAATACTCCTTGCATTGGCATGATTTCTACCTGGCAAAAATGGTCATCTCAGCGTGTGACATTTTCCAGGATATCTTGTCAGGGGCCCTCAACAAATACGCTCCCCTGGTTAAAACCTGCGTAAGGAATAAAGACTGTAAATGGTTCTCCCCTGAACTCAAGGCTATGCTGCTTGAAAGGGATATGCTTTGGAAAAAAGCTCACAGATTCAACACCCCTATGAACTGGAACCAGTTTAGGAGACTACGAAATGTCTGCACGAAAATGGTCAGAGAGTCAAAGGCTGCCTTTTTTCTTTCGGAATTTGATCCTGCTGCCAAGAGTTCAGCTAAATTCTGGAACACTATCAAGGACCTGTCCAGCCATGATTCTGGTAACCCCCTCCCATCTAAGGTCAACTCTGGGAATTCAACTATCACTGCTAGGTCGGAAATTTTAGATTCGTTCAATAATCATTTTGTCACCACTGGCCTAGCATTTGATGTTTCCCCAGCATGCTCCCTATGTACCCAGATTGTTGCCTTTTATCCTGATTCCTTTGATGCAGACATGGCATTCTCATTCCAACCTGCTTCCTTAAAAGAGGTAGAGGATCTCCTTCTGAAAATGGATACCAGGAAAACCATTGGTGCTGATTCCTTAGACCCATACTTTATAAAGACTGCCCATCATGTACTAGCCATCCCCATTACCCACCTTTTTAATTTATCTCTGTCTCAGGGCACCCTGCCATCTATATGGAAGACTGCTCATGTCATTTCCCTTTTTAAATTGGGGAACCCCTGTGACCTTAATAACTACAGGTTGATCTCCATCCTTCCTGTATTGTCTAAACTACTGGAGAAAATAGTGAATGCACAGCTGCAGTCCTATCTCGAATCAATGAATCTATTAAACCCAATGCAGTCTGGCTTCAGAGCTAACCATAGCACTATCACAGCCCTTGCCAAAGTGATTAATGATTGGCAGAGGGAGTTAGACCACAAGAATTATGTCTGTACTGTGTTTCTGGATCTAAGCAAGACCTTTGACACCATTGATCACAGCCTGCTCCTCCTCCTCTCCCTGCAAACTATAGGCATGGACTCTTCATCATTGCGTTGGTTCACTGACTGTCTTACAGGACACCTTCAGCAAGTTAAAGCTGAAGGAGAATTGTCACCCCTTAAACCTGTCCAGCTGGGCGTACCTCAGGGATCTATCTTAGGTCCCTTACTGTTTGAGATATACATTAACAATATCGACAATTGCATAAACAAGGCTACATTAACAATATCGACAATTGCATAAACATGGCCAATATTCATCTGTTTGCAGATGATCCTGTCTTATATTTATGCTGACCAATGTCAGAAGAGGTTGAGAAGATTCACAATCCGAATTCAATCTGCTTCAGAGCCAACTAATTCATAAAATGCTCCTCCTTGATGCCAAAAAAAAAAAGTGATGCTCCTCTCTCCATTTACTCTCTCAATCAACCCTACAACTACTAGCTCAGTCCCCCAGATTACCACCCTATTAGGAGAAAAGCTGAAATATGTCACAAAATTCAAGTAGCTGGGAGTGTGACTAGACCATAGACTTTCCTTCACGGAACACGTTGAAGATCTGCTAAAAAGGTTAAGGCAGAGGTTGGAAAATTTCTTTCAAATCAGTCAATTCCTAACCAGAGACGCTAAGATATGGCTGGTCCAATCCACATTTCTATCGTTGGTAGACTTCGCAGACTTCCTCTACAGCCAGTGTCCGACCTATCACTTGAAAAAAATTGGACACACTTTATCACAGGGCCCTGAGGTTCATTACAGATCACCCACACAGCACACACCACTGTTCTCTGTATGCTGCCATTGGATGGACCTCCCTTAAGTCCAGGAGAAAGAGAAACTCCACTTTCTGGACTTTCAGAGCTATTTCAAAAAAACTGCCACACTACATTACCAACTGTCTTCTACCAAGTACATTAGGGAACTACGCACTATGAAGTTTCTCATCTGTCTTACTCAAGGTACCTATGGCTAAATCTCACTTTGGCAGAGCAGCCATAAGCTTTGTGCTGCCCACATTATGGAATAAAACTCAGAAAACTCTTAAATTATGCACCCCAGTCTGCTTCTCTGCCTTCAGGTCCCTATATTCCTGTTCAATCAAAGAAGTATGCAATTGTTTTTCCCTCCCATGAACTGGATCAGTGTCCTCCATAGTACCTCATCCCACCCTGCGCAGTACTCAAATATCAAAAATTCCTGGAATTATCCACTGACCTCCTAAGTTCTAAACATTCCATCACCATTCCCCCCACCTCTCCCCTCACTTGCTCCCAACCTTGTCCTCAATCTATGTCTCCCATACTCAGAGTAGGATTCACTTGTACCTTCTGGTTGAGACTATCTCCACACCTCTTCCTTTGCTCCTCTCTCACCTCCCATACAATCTCCACCATTACCTTCTGCATACACTCTCTGCCCACCCCACCTGTTCTCCCCCTGCACCCTAGTTATCTCCTCTTCCTTACATTACCCTCTACCCAGACTTCCTGCTGCTCTTCCTGCTTCCCATTCTACTATGTCACTCCAATCATGATTCTTCTCTACCTCCTCTAGCTTCTCTTTTTCTCTCCCTCATTACTGTGTCCTGGTTGAATATATGTATATGTATATATATATGTATATGTATGTATATCCCTTTTACACTATTGCCTCGAACTGCTTAATGCTTGCATGTTCTATTGTTTCTTGTTAACCTGTTTTCATTTTATTTCTGTATTCAATTGCATTACTTTGTATTGTTACATCGACTATGTTCCACACAGGTCCACCTCGCAAATACGCTTTGTGCATTGATGTCTGCTTGGATTAATAAAGATATTGATCGATTGATCATTTTCATATTTGTAAATAGTGTCTCTGTATGCCTATCCACACTTGTTGTATGTTGCTTGTAATTTATGAAACTACATGTAATACCTTGTTTGGTTATATATATTCACTTGTAACAGCCTTTCCTAACCAGGTCCATCTTGCAAATGAGCTCTGCTCAACGATGTTTCGCCTGGATAAATAAAGATTTTGATTGATTGATTGATTGATTGATTGATTGAAGAACATAGAAACATGGCAGGTGAGTTTCCTGCTACACAGCGTGTTGGTGTTAGAGAAACAACCAGAGTTGGCAGTCCCTCTCTTGACCTACACAGCGATCATCAGGGATGCCTATAAAGCAAAGAAGGGATATGGCTTGTTAAAATACTATGAGGCCTTTAGAAAGTGGATGGCAACAAAAGGTGACTTGAGATGGGACTGCACACATTCCGAACTATGGGTTCAGATGCTATCTGGCCCAGCGGGAGGGCTGGGAGAGGAGCATTATAGGAAGGTCACCCCCACCCCTGTTGTGAAGACCCGTTGGGGTTTTAACAGGGCATCATGCATCTGGGCAAATTGCAAGTTCAGGCATGCTTGCTCCCACTGCGCAGGTTCACACCCAGCAACAAGCTGCTGGCAGGGAGGTGAGAAGGTTGTGCCACAGGGTGGGCAGTACCATGAGCAGCCCTTTCGGTGGGTGAGGTGGGGGAGCAGGCAGGGGCTGGGGAGGACACAACAGGGGGTGAGCACAACTCCAATTATGGTTGGAACTGAGGTGGAGAGTGGAAGGGCATTGGGGGTTTCCCTTGGCATGCACTCCCATAGTCATGAGGGTGGTGGAGGCCTGGACACAGGAATATCTGGATGTAAGAAGAGTGGAATTCCTCAGGGATGGTTTCTGAAGGGGTTTTCCTCTTGGATTCAAGGAGGGTGCAGGGGGATGAAGGCAAAGAATTTGGGATCAGTTAAGGGTAAGGAGGACATTGTACAGGTGAAAATACAAAAGGAAGCCCAGGCAGGGAGGTTGAGGGGCCTTTCACTGAGCCCCCTTGCCCTAATTTCTGGGTGTCACTTCTGGAAATGGTGCCAAAGAAACAAGTGATGGAATTCTGACTAATGTACCATCTCTCCTACCCAGACAGGGCCTTGGTAAATGAGGGGATATCTGAGCACCTGCGAGCAGTCTCGTACGCATCATTGGACCAGGTGGTGGTGCTGATCAGGGCGGTAGAAGGAGCTTGGTTGGTGAAGATGGACATCAAGTCTGCTTTCCGGCTGCTACTGGTCAGGTCTGAGGCTTGGTACCTATTAGGTTTCCAGTTTGAGGGCGGACTGTACTTTGACAAAGCCATGCCAATGGGTTGCTTGGTGGCCTGTTCAACCTTTAAGGCATATTGCTCTTGGGTACAATGGGTCCTCAGGGCGAGATATGGGCACAAGAGGGTGGTACACTATCTGGACAACTTTCTACTCAAGGGGGGGCAGCAAGGCTGAGGCAGGAGGGATGCTGGCAGATTTTAAGGAATTGTGTGGGCACATAGGAATTCCACTGGTGAAGGAAAAAATGGAAAGACTAGCCCACCAGCTAGAGTTTCTTGGAATCGAGGTGGACATGGTGCATGTGTATTTCTTCCTGACTGGGGACAAGGTAGCCTGGCTCAGGGGGTTGCTAACACAGGTGAGAGGGAGGATGAGGCTGCCACTGGTACAGGTGCAGCAACTACTGGGGCACCTTAATTTCATCTGTAAGGCCATAAGCCCAGGCATAGCAATCAACAGGAGGTTTGGGAGGGCTACAGGGAAAGCAAAACAGCCATACCATTGGGTAGATATCACTAAAGATGTGTGGGAGGATCTTGGTGTATGGAAGGATTTCCTTGACAACTACAATGAGGTGAGATTCTGACAGGAAGAGCGGGCTTACAACACTGACTTGGAGCTATACACCTTTGCTTACAGGGCTTTAGGGATGGGGGCTTACTTCAAGGGTGAGTGGATATCAGAAGCATGGCCGGCTCTTTGGACAGAAAGGGGCATGCTAAAAGTCATTACTTTTTTGAAAATATTTCCCATCTAGGTGGCCATGGAAGTGTAGGGAGACAGGATGAAGGGGAAGTGCATACTCTTTTGCTGCGACAACAAAGGAGTCATGGAGGTAATAAACAGACAAGGGAATTACTGATACAGTGGGGAGGGTATTGCACCGCATGGTGCTGCTGGGACTGCAACAAAACCTGTCTTTTAAGGCATGGAATATTGAAGGGCTTAAGAATGAGGTAGCTGACAGTCTTTCCCATTTGCAGCTGGACAGGTTCCAGAAGCTGGCCCCGCAAGCAGCAGTACATAGGACCAGGGTCCCAGACCAGTTATCAGAGATTGGAGGGAAAAGGCCAGGTGGTTGTACCATAGGTCATGGGCAGCCAACACCCTCCGGGTGTATGACAGCACATGGGGGCATTTTAGGAGTTCTGGGCTAGCTCCAGATGGGGAGCAGGGGAGCCAGTCTCAGAGGACCAGGTGAGGCAGTATGTGGTAGGGAAGTGGGAATAAGGGATGGCCACAACACCATGGATGCAGCTGAATGTGTAAGGACAGAGGCTGGCTGGACACCACTAACGGGAGAGCAGTGAGGTGGATGGCCACAGGCTAGCAGAGGGGGCAGGATTAGAGGAGAGATAGGAGGTGGTCCATCATGGGGCAGCAGTTGCAGAAGGTAATGGGAACCGTGCAGCAGGTATGCATCTCAGCAAAGGAAGCGTGCCTGTTCAGGGAGGTCTTTGTGGTGATTGCCAGAGGGGCTTTCAGGGTCTGGGAAGTGGTGGCCCTGAAGAAGTCTGTGATGACACAGAAGCTGCAAGTCAGGGGCATTGAATGGGGATGGGACAGGGTGGTCATTAGCCTCCCCAGGTCCAAAATGGATCAAGGAGGTAAGGGTGTCTCAGTGACATTGACCAGATAGCAGCGGGGAGGGGTTTGCACAGTTGCAGCTTTAGAGGAATATGGGAGTGTGCGGGGGCAAGCGGGGAGGCATGATTCTGCCATGGGGATGGTATCCTGGTGACAGGTTTACAGGTTGGGGAGTCCTTAAGAGGGACCTTTCCTTTATAGGGGAGGATCCCGAGGAATTTGTTTCTCACTCATTTCGCATAGGTGCGGCATCAGAGGCCGTGGCCAGAGGGGAATCTGAGGAGGAGATGAAACGGGTGGGATGCTGGAGATCCAGCAGCTACAAGAAATACGTGATGTGTTGACAACATGTTGTTTATCTTGTTTTTTGTTTCCCCCTTGGAGGAACAAAGCGAAGGGTCTGGATCATGGGGCACTCTTTCAGCTATTAGGCAGAGAGGTTTGCGGCATCCTGGAGCAGTGGGACACAGCTATGGGCTAATGTGGAGCACACAAAGGTGCACTGGAAAGGCATAAGAGGCATGAGATGGGCACAGCTGATGCCCTTATTAGAGGAGCTACGGGTACAATGGAGCAGGCCAGACTATATAGTGATTCATCTGGAGGCAACGATTTTGGAAAGACATGGTGGGGGGCACTAGTGCAGGCCATAACAGCTGATATAGAGAGGGTCAAGAATTGGTGGACTTGAGTGATCATCAGCTGGTCTGAGATCACATCCTGCAGGGTACGGAGAAGTGCCAAAGAGGTTAGGGCAGTGGAGAAAGGGAGGAAATGACTTAATAGGAAGGTGGCAAGGGCAGTGATTGAAATGGGGAGTGCACTTGCAACACAGGGACATTTCATTTGAACTAGCAGATGTGTATAGGTCAGAAAGGGGTCCACTTGTCAGAGTTCAGCATGTGCCTGTTCCTGAGACCCAGCAGGGACCTGGTGGGGGAGATAGAGAAGAAGGGTATTAGGTACTAGCCTGCAAGGGGCCCCTGTCCATCGTGAGCTGGAGATGGGTCAGTGGAGAGAAGGGGGAGCCCAGAGAGGGAAATGGGGTAGATGAAAGGGGTAGGGTAGGGCAACATGGGCTGGGGGCAAAATGGACCCAACCGTGGAAGTAATAAGGGGGGAGGGGGAGGGGGAGAGAGACTAGGGGTCAGATCCCAGTGTCCAGACCTAGGGGGATGGAGGTCCTGGTAAGTTTGGCACCTGGTACTGGTGATGGTGTGGGGGGTCAGATCTGAGTGTCCAGACCCCAAAGAACAGCACGCAGGAAGAAGGGGATCAGGATGGAAGAAAGTTCCAGAGTGAAGAATGGACTGATGTATTTACTGCATTGATTGATGTGCTGAAATATAAAAATGGGAATGTAAATATTAATTGAGTGCCTTAAATAAAATGTTGCCAATGAGCATCCAAGCTAGCAGGTGTGGAAAGAGTTTTATTTCTGAAGGGAATCACAGGACAAATAAGCTTGCCATTAAAAGGCAAGCCAAATTGTCATCTGTCCCCTGACAAAAATAAGGTAGAGAGGAAAGGGGGGATAGGAGGGGGTGGTGTAGTGATATCAGAGGGTGTCAACTGACATGGTGCTGGCGCTCACAGACCATTGGGTAAGGGGAGGGGCTTATAGGGGTCCTGACTAGGAGTCCTTGGGTGGTATTTAAGGGCTGGGAACCCTTGCAGAACCCTCTTTTGCTGGGAAAATTTCCCACCCACCCGTTCTTGCATAAGGAAGCTGAGGTGCTGGTTACAGGAGGGGGGAAAACACTAGGAGGGACAGCAGCAAGGGGAAAGGTTATTAGTGGTGGTGCCCCTAGGTATGTCCCGGTTGGGCCAGGGCAGCTGCAGAAATTCAGTGAACATGGTCTCTGGGGGCTGGCAGAGCCTGGATATGGGGGACAGCAAGTGACTGGTGGGGAGGAGAAAGAGGGAGAGAAGGGGTAGAGAAGGGAGCTCGAGAGGAGAATGGGGTAGGTGAAAGGGGTAGGGGTAGGGCAACATTGGCTGGGGGCAAAATGGACCCAGGCATGGAAGTAAAAGGGGGGGAGAGGGCAAGAGTCTAGGGGGTGGATCCCAATATCTGGACTTAGCAGGATGGAGGTCCTTGTAAGTTTGGTACCTGGTTCTGGTGATGGTGTGGGGGGTTGGATCTGAGTGTCCAGACCCTGAAGGACAGCATGCAGAAAGAAGGGGACCAGGAAGGAAGAAAGTTCCAGATATAAGAATGGACTGATGTATTTACTGTATTGATTGATGTGTTGAAATATAAAAATGGGAATGTAAATATTAATTGAGTGCCTGAAATAAAATGTTGCGAAAGAGCATCCAAGCTAGCAGGTGTGGAGACAGTTTTATTTCTGAAGGGGATTAGAGGACAATATTGTGCCAACTGGTACTTCTTTAGCCAATCAGGGTGCAAGACATCCATAGAACCATGCCTCCCAGAAACTTTTGGAAAAGTTTCTTGGCAGCCATGTAAGTAAAATAATACAGCTTTAACCCCTACTACTTTTCCTAATTCACTAAGATTTCCACCCATCATAGCAAATGCCCATCCCCTCCCCACTCCTAACAAACACATGGCACATATATAAAAACATTTTATAAATAATTATCCTATTGTAATATTTTCTTTCTGATGTAATAGTTACAGGACTCTAAACTGTAACCCCGAGTTGCTGTTAGCATCCATTCCTTGATCATCTGTCTCCCACTCACAGCTTCCACAGCTACCTCCACCTCTTCTGACTGATACTCCCTAAATTACAGTAATATATATTTTAAAGTCAAGCCTTTTTTTTCTTTTTGCAACCATGCCCCACAGATGCTAGGGCCTCACTCTGGTCAAGTGCTCCAGGGCATGCACTTATCACACAACCACCCACACCCCCTTGTATCTTATTGCTTACATATCCACCTTAAAAAGGACCTTAATCAGTGACTTACAAAAGATACAGGGAGCTCTCGTAACTGAAAGGGAGTTGCCTCATATGTTTTCAAAAATGTTCTGCTATGTCCACATAGGAAAGAAAGGACCATAATTGCCTCTGCGGGTCTGCCAGAACAATCTCTTTTCCTTCCTGGGTTGCCTGTTGCCCCTCTGCACTTGGGCATATTAAGATGTTACAATTTATAGAGTGCTGAGTTTGCTCCCGTTGAAGTCTATGGAACATCTTTCAAATGGATTACTTATATATTTTACAAAGTCTTTTGGTAAAAATCAAATCTAATGCTCATTTGATAAAAGCCTTGTTATTCAAGGGCTGGCTTTCATGTTTACTGAATGGCTTTGTAAAATATTGAAATAAGCGCTTGAAAAGACACTCTGTCAACTTCAATGGAGCACACTACTGTACTGTCCATATAGCGACATTACAAAATGTCAAACAATGGGAATAAAAATTAGGATGGGACACTATTAACCCCTCAGGGGCAAGTTACCATCCCTTCCTTTCCTCTTTGGATACATCAGTATTTAAAAAAAAGAATGGTGTGGTAGCGCCACTATAGTTAGGGTTGAGTAGGCAGGTTAATGTTAAACCTCACAGTTTGCACTTTAATAACTTTGCAACAGTTCAATGGATTTGCACAAAATGTGGTATGTGCTGTCCTGAGGGGTAGATCTCTTGACCTATCAAGTTTCATTTCAATCAGATTTGTGGATTTTGTGCTGTGCATAGTGACAGAACTGTGTAAGTCACTTTTATTTGCATGTTTTGGCTATGTTTTCCTCATCATGCTGCAGCCACACCGTTTGGAATTTTGGCCTGAACTTTTCAGGGTAGCAAGAGGTTGCCCCAAAGGACAAGCCAGCATTTGTTTGATGAACAAACATTAATCCATTCTAAAATTATTCAGTTTTGAAATGCTGGGTTCTGAGCATGCTGCACAGGGATTTAGGCTCACAAAAAGGGATTTTGACAGCTCACAAAAAGGGATGCAGCTAACAAAAAGGTATATTGACAGCTCACAAAAAGGGATTGCCAGCAAGACCATCTGGTAGGCTCTATTAAATCCTTTTTGCAAGCTGTCAAATTCCCTTTTTGTGAGCCATCAAGATCCTCGCAGGGCAATCCCCTTTGCGAATAGAAAACTCTTCATGAGAAGATGACCAAATGTACCTACCTCTCGAAAAGGGATTTACTCGTGAAAAGAGATTATGACAGCTCACGAAAAGGGATTTTTGAAGGTTGCTACTTCTTTGTCACTTCACTGCAAAGAAACAGTTAGGACTTTTGGCTTGAAATTTGCAGGGTACAGAGGGGTTTCCCAGTGGATGTGAGTTCTGCTGGTTTGGTGGAAAGATTTACATCCATTCCACATTTACAATATTTCAAAGTTTAGAAATTTCCCATAGGATAACATTGTGACGTATGCAGTACCTTTCAGCTTCCATATCTCAAATGGTTTGAGATAAGGATTTTTTACTAAATGCAGCTTAGTACACCTTTAGGTGTACAAAGCACGTGTGCAGGTTGCCAGGCCATGATTACGACTTCGGTGGAATTTTTTCCAATGGTATTACGGTTACTGCGATATTGCCCCATTTGCATCACAAGGATTACTTGGCATATCTCTAGGTCTGCATTGTGTCTCTTCACTTATGGGTAATGATACTATGATACAGTAATGGCAGTATATGGCCCTGCGCTGGCAGAAACAAATACCATTGTGCAATAAAGGGCCCTGTGCTACCACCCTCCTAATGACGTAGTGTTGCAGGATCTGTGGGGTACTGTGCTGTGGGCGTGACATGCTGTGAAAGCACAGGGTACAAAGGACCCTGCGCTCCCACCCATTTAATGACATTGTGACACAGTGCCTGTTGGTTAATGTACTGTTGGGGGTGACATGTTCAGATCGTGATGTCCCACATCCCTAATGACATTGTGATGGAGTGCCTGTGAGTTAATGTGCTGTGGGGGTGACATGTTGTGGGAGTGCTCCCACCACCTTAATGATGTTGTGATGCAGTACCTGTTGGTAAAAGTGCTATTGGGGGTGACATGTTCAGACTCTCCTCTCCCACATCCATAATGATGTTGTGAAGGAGTGCCTGTGAGTTAATGCGCTGTGGGGAGTGACATGCTGTGGGAGTGCTCCCACCCCCTTAATGATGTTGTGACACAGTGCCTGTGGGTTACTGTGCTATGGGGGGGTGGCATGCTGTGAGAGCACAGGGTATGAAGGACCCTGCACTCCTACACCCCTAATGACAGCATGACGGAGTGCCTGTGAGATAAGGTGCTATGGGGGTGACATGCCGTGGGAGTGCATTGTCTGAAGCACCCTGAGCTCCCACCCTCTTAATGATGTTGTGACGTGGTGTCTGTGGACTACTGTGCTGTGGGGGTGACATGCTGTGTGAGTGCAGCATCTGTAGGATCCTGCAATCCCACCCTCTTAATGATGTTGTGACATGGTGTCTGTGGACTACTGTGCTGTGGGGGTGACATGTTGTATGTGTACAGGGTCCAAAGGACCCTGTGCTCCCACCCTTTAATTATATTGTGACACAGTGACTGTAGGTTACTGTGCTGTGTGTGTGTGTGTGGGGGGGGGTGACATTCTGTGTCTGAAGGATCCTGTTCTTTCATCGTCTTGATGACATTGTGATGGAGTGCCTGTAGCTACTGTGCTGTGGGGGGGTGACATGCTGTGGGAGAATAGAGTCTGAAGGGCTCTGTGCTCCCACCCCTAAAGACATTGTGTTGTATGGTGTGTGGGGGGGTTCACTACTGTGGCTTGGCATGCTGTGTGAGTGCCTGATGTTGCAGAAATAAAAAGTACTTGGATTCTTACTTGTTGTGGAGTCACAGTGTGCCCAGTCATGGAAATTGCCACCTCAACCTCCTCCGTTGTTTTCGTTTTCTCTTCAGTTAGGGGAATGTCTTCCAACATATGAAACATGAATGACTGAAAACCATTGATGGGAGTCCAGGAAATTGTGAACATGTAAGATGTGGAAATAGTACACTTTTATGAGGATTTTGGACCCAGATTCACTAACATAAAATGTTAATTACCTCCTCCAAAAAAGTCTTAGTTACCTTTGTAACACAGATGGACACTTGTCTTGTTTTCAGTTTCAGAAAGAACACATGAATTATGAAACTACACACTGGTTGCTTAGATGGCTCAAAATCTGACTGCTGCCCCAAATACTGAAATCCAGCACTGTGTTTTTTTACTTATTTTATACTTTGTTAACTGGGTAACACTCATTAGGCAGAGGTGCCTGTTTACATGGTTGACCTGAGAACACTGTGCAGGTTAAGTGGCATGCTCAGAGTCACACAGTATGGAAGTGGAACTTGTGGGAACCAAACCCAGGTTGTTTTCTGGATGCTTCAAGTTCATTCATAGGTCATTACTCTAACCTCTAGACTGTAGTGCTGGCCCAATTTCATTTGAGTGAAATTCTCTTGCAAGCTTTAATCATTGGCATGAGGCAAGGGAAAACATCATTGACAGAGTCTGAGAACATTACAGTGAATATTATAGTGTATGGTGGAGCGTTGTTCTCCACCGAAATCCATCGTTTTCGAAACCTTGCAGTCACACACTAGTGACGTTCGCAGTGCAGCAGAATGATGTTTTCTACCGTACTGCGATCATCACACTGTGTCCTCAAGCAGCATTTGACAGTTAGGGCTCACTCCATAGACAGGACACATAGCGAAAGCAGCAATGTCGGCGGCAGTACTAATGTTTAGTGTTAAAACGTTCACAATGTAAAGTTCTTAAGCAGTTAAAATGTCAAGCGTGAAAACGTTCAAAATGTAAAGTTCTTTTTTCCTTCTAGTAATCCAGTAAAAATGTTTTGAAGCAGAAACATGCTGTACTGAATTTTTTTCCCAAAAAAACGACATTCCACCATACACTATAAAGAAAAGTGCATGAGGAACATTTGACAACAGGGCATCTTTCAGCTCGTTGGCACTATGACGATGGATTACCTCTCGAGCTGCGCTCTCGAGGTACTCTGTCGTCATAGTGCCAACTCAGTGAAAGAATAGCCTTGTTGTCAACTGTTCCCCCATGCACTATCCTATACATTGTGCATGGACTTCCATGCTTGGAATATGCTTGTTCTGCTGCAATACTGACATCATTATTTTGTTGTGCTGCAGTAGTGATGTCACTACTGCAGCAGACCAACTTGTCATTCTGTCACATAGTTCCTTTCCTCTATCCAGTAAAGCTAGAAGTTGTTCTTTTTTTCAGCTTTAGTGGGCGGAGCCTGCAGACATTTTGCATATACAAAAGGAGTTATGTCTTGTTTTCAGTCCGTGGAATTGACTGAAGGTGTAAACAGTCTCCTCTGCCTTACACTCCTCCAATAAATGTTTTCTGCCATCAAATAAATACGCTATCATGTTAGTCAATAGTTGCAGGGCACTGTTTTCTTTCTTAAATGGGAGGTACAAGAACTGGAACCTGAGTAGTGGGAGGCAGCATTAGTTTTTTTTTGGGGGGGGGAGTAAGATCCACCCCTCCCTCCACCCGAGAAGCTCCAAAAGATCCACCCCCACCCTTTTTTTGGTACATTAGGGAGGGGCATGAGGTGGATCTATCATGTTGGAACAACTGACTATCAGAGCTGCCTGGGCAAGTAATTAAGGAGTGCCTGAAACTGCATCTAGGCATATCCCCCCACCCCCCCACACACATACACACATAGACATCATGATTTTTTTTTAACTCTAAGCATGTCAATATTTGGCTCTAACAGTATGAGCAAGTTGGGCATAAAAATAAAATAGTAAAAAAAGGATCAACCAGGTGCCTTTTCTTTTGTTAGATACATGCAGACAGAAGGTCACAAATCCTGTATGACAAGTTTATTATATGGATGTTTTCCATGTAAAACAGAAATGTTGTTAACGTCATGTCTGTAGCATCATTTGTAGACAGTAAACTATTATTTATGTAGGTACTGTAAATGGCAGGTTTTAATTCAGAAATCCAGTCTTGATAAATTTGTTTTTTTTTAGCAGTTCTGTAAGATTTATGTTTCTCTGATGTAAGAGTGAGTAGCACAGAAATTAAAGGGTTTCTGTAATTGATTGTTGTTTGCATGAGAAGTGGATGTGACAGTGGCATGCAAGAGTGAAGTCTAATTTGTTTCTTAGCCATTCTGGGATCTGAAGTTTAACAGTAATGTGTGAAGAGACTAAAGTCTTGTGTTTTGTGCATATGAATAGGTTTAGTGCTTTGAAGTTAAAAGATATATTTATTTATTTATTTATCGCATATAATTGGAATTACAACCCTTGAGTTACAGACTCATTTGCCATGGCTCCACGTCGGTTACAGGGGTGGAGGGGGAACAAAATACAAGGATACATACATAGTAAAGCAGTATACAAGAAAACATACACACTCAGATTTAGACAAACAGTACTGGCAGTTCATACCAGGCTTTATCTTAGTTCAGCAGAGGCAGTGGTAGGCAGTATTCAGGGTATCATTTGTTAGAGATGGGGGGAGGTGTATTCGTGGGGTCTATGGAGACCCTGTGTCTGTTATTAATGGGGTTAGGTAGCATATTTAGGTGGGCGGAGCTAGCCACAGTCACAGGTTGCTGACTCAATTAGGTGGGCTTTGAGGCCTGCTTTGAACAGAGAGATGCTGAGTGTCTGAGTGAGCTGAGGAGGTAGTGCATTAAGCCACAGAGGAGCACAGTACTGAAGCAATCTTTGACCCATTGATGTCCTACAGTGGGAGACCTGGAATGAGAGTTTAGTAGTGAGTCGAGTATTGCGCCTGAGGGGGGCTGGTCTGATTATGGGGAGAAGGCCAAGTGGGGCTATCTGGAGTTGTATTTTTTTTGCCAGGATGCAGGTGTGGTACTGAAGTCTTTGTTGGAAATTTAGCCAACCAGTCAGGGCATAAAGGTCACATGTATGAGTTAGACGGTCACTGCTGGTGACTAGTCGGCAGGCTTTATTTAGGGCAGTGTTAATACTGTGTAGTGCGGTGGGTTCTGCTGATCCATATATCGCTATCCCATAATCAATTAGGGAGAGGATTGAGGCGGAGACTGCCAGATGCAAGACCTGTGGGGGTAAACAGTATTTAACTCTATAGAGGATTCCCACTCTAGTGTTAACAGTGGTGGAAAGAAGTTGAATGTGACTATGGTAGGAGATGGAGGTATCTAACGTGATACCCAGGTATTTGAAGTTAGTGACGTGTTCAAGGGGGGGTTCCTTGTGTGTTTTTAATTAGTAGTGCCGATTGGCTGTGTGGGCTTTGTCAGTGCGCAAATATCATGGATTTAGTTTTTTATAGTTGATGATCAGTTGGTGCTCATTGAACCATGATTCTAGCTCCCCAAAGAAACCCTGTAGGGCTTGTTGTAGGGCACTAGGTTGAGGGTGTTTCCAAAATAGTACCGCGTCATCCACATAGAGAAGCATATGACCACTGCAAGCCTTGGAAAGTGAGTTTAAAAAAGAGGGAAAAGAGAAGAGGGCCGAGGATTGACCCCTGAGGGAGCCCAGAGCTCACTGCTTTGTGAGAGGAGATGGTGGTATTTAACCTAACTTGCTGAGACCGGCCTGAGAGGTAGTCCTTGAACCAGGCCATTGTCTCGGGGACCACATTTAGCTGTGGCATAACATGAAGCAACAGATCGTGACTGACCATGTCAAAGGCTTTGGGTAAGGTCCACAAAGATTGCACCTGCAATAGCTCCTTGGTCTAGGGCCTCATGAATGAACGAGGTGAGCTCAGAAAGTGCGGTGACAGTGCTATGGCCTGTCCAGAAGCCATGCTGTGCATGGCTTAGTAGGTTGTATCTAGTTAGGTGTTCTGTAAACTGGTCAGAGACTATTTTTTCCAGTGCTTTAGAGAGAGGAGGAAGTATAGAGAGATAGGTCTATAGTTGCTTGATAGAGTGGGGTCTCCACTCTTCAGAATGGGAGTGATTAAAGCACTCTTCCAGGTTGAGGAGAACTGACTGAGGCAGAGAGAGAGAGATTGAGAATTTTAGTAAGCTGGAGAAGTATGACATCCAGTGTCAGCCGAATGAGTTTAAGATCTAGTGAATCATTGCTGTACCGGGAATTGGAAATTGCATTGGAAATGTAATGTTTTGCTTCCCGGCTGGAGATGATTCTCAGCCTGAAGGGTAGTGAATCTGAGCTAGAAGGAGTGTCGGGGAGGGTGGGGGGACAGGGTGGAAGAATTTAGGAGGGAGGATATGGGAGAGGTCCAAGAAGGTGGTGTTGAGGGCTTCTGCTATAGTGGAGGGTCTTGTGTGACTTCTCCATTTATAGAGAATTGGGGGCAGGAATCCCATTTAGTTCTTTAAGTTGCTCCAGAATTTTTCCCATCTCCCCATGAGGAGGTAAGAGTTTGGTGGCAGTAAGAAGCCTTAGCCCGTCAGAAGACTCCATGTACATTTATTATGGGCCACTCGGTATAGTTGTTCTATCATGTGTTTTGGGATTCAAGGGCCTTATGCCAAAGGTTATCCCTCAATTGGAGCAGGTTAAGTAGTGAGGGTGTGAACCAAGGGGTGGTTCTGGATTTCCGTACTTGTTTGGTGAGGGGGCAAAAATGTCGCAGGCCTTGTTAAAGGTGGTAATAAAGTGATCGAGAGCTAGGTCTACAGACTGCATAGTGTAAATGGGGAGCCAATCGCAAGTAGCTAGATGGGCCATGAGTTTACGTAGACCTCCTCTTTTTAGCCGTCTCTGCATGGAGATTAGCGGGGGGGCAGGGGGCAGTTTGCCAGTCCACCAGCGGGTCACTGGGGAGTGGTCACTAATTGAGTCAGGAAACACTGAGGCTTGGGAGAGATTCTGTGGCCTATTTGTGAAGATAAGGTCTATGAGGGTGGAGGCCCCAGTTTTAGAGTCCCTTCTGGTAGGAGAGGTGACTATTTGGGTTAGGTCATACGCCAGAGCAGCGTCCTTGAAGCTGGACGAGGTAGGGGATAGCCAGTTGACATTGAAGTCTCCCATTAAGATGAGTTCACTAGTATTGGGTAGGTTGGAGATAGTGCAGAGGATAGAATCAAAGACTAGTTTTTGGTTTCTCGGGGGGATGTAGGCAGAAATTATGTATAGCGTTTTGGTGCCCAGACTGAGTTTGACTGTTATTGTCTGGGCGCCATATTGTGGCACGGAGGTGGTAACTTCAGTGGCATGGAGTGGGGATTTAACATAAATTGCACAGCCGACACCTGTCTTGCTGGCCCTATCGGTCCTGAAGAGAGAATAATTACTGAGGGGGACCGCATTATTGGGTATTTTATTTGAGAGCCAGGTCTCCGAGAGGGCTAGGATGTCGGGTGTATGCTGGGCAACCCAACCTTGGAGAGGAGTGAGTTTTTTTGGTAGGCTGCAAATATTCAGAGTTGCTAGCAGTAGTCTACCCCTAGAGTGGTTTGGGGAGGCCTTTGTGCTGGGAGGTCCTGGGTTGGGGTGGATATTGCCTGATAATAATAGTAGTAGGAGGGTGTGCCGTAGGAGGGCCAACCTGCAGAGTTTGGATGAGTGTCGTTGGGATTGGTAGGATAAGGGGCTTTTGTCACTGGAGGTTAGGAACAGGTAGACTGTGAAAGACACATGCTAGAAGGGCTAGGGAGGTGTGGGGTGGCGGTTGTGGTGTTAGCCATGGTGGCAGAGGGTTGTTGCCTTGGGCGGTGGAGGAGCGCTAAGGTGCAGTGAGTAGCATATGAGGGTGTGAGTGTTAGAGTGAGAGCGTGAGGGTATAGACCAGCTAGAACCGATTGGCTTGCATGAGAAGTGTTGCTGAGACTGGGTCTGTCGTCATCATTGGTAAATAAGTAAAAAATGGAAATGTTGTGGTAGTGTGGTTTTGGTGCCTCTAGAGGGGGTTGTTGATCATAATGTAGGATCCTGGAAGCCAGGAGGGCAGTTAGTAGCAGGGATAACATAATATAAGTTGATAGTGATAGATATATATCAGTGGCCTCTAGTGGTAACCTGGTATAACTTGCAGCTGGAAAAGTGAGCTGATAGGTTATTTCAGCTCGTCACCTGACAACCCTTGCCTATAAATCCGAATGCCGACCAAGGGTGGTGGTGAGGGCGGTGGGGAGCCGAACGCATAGCATTCGGCAGGGCCTAGCCTGAGCACCAAACTGCAGAGATTTCGGCCGTGAGGAGGGGCGCAGGCAGCTGTTGTTTAAAAAAGGCACCAAAATCAGAGGAAGGCAAGCAGTTTTTCCAGCGGTCGCAATTGCAGAGTGTTCCAGGTACAATTACCTTTGTGTCAGCTTGTAAGGGCTTGTCCTCTGGCAGGGAGGGCTTCCAGCACTGGCCCTCGCTACCTCCGTCCTCGGGGGAGGGGGGTGAGATCTGCAGAAGAGGGAGAGACAGAGGTGATTAAGTAGCAAGTGGCGAGTAGGTACAGGCGGGGGGAGCAATAGGTCTAGAGGTTAAAATGCTTTATAACAGAACCAATGGCTATGCAGAGTCAGTCTGTATGTGGTTTGGACTTAAGACTGCTAGCACGAATAATCTTAACAACTTAGTGTTTCTATCCCCAGTGTAGTCCCATTACAGAGAGCACAGTCCAAAACAAAATGCCCCGACCTCCAAACTGCACAGGCTCTGCTGTTAACAAAACTATCTACAGGTACTACAGAAATCAGCTGTTGACAATGCTAACTATGGGCACTAGGAACCTTTTTCGAAATACAGTTCTGTTCTAGCCTGAGCACCAAACTGCAGAGATTTCGGCCGTGAGGAGGGGCGCATATATATATATAGTGTCATAGGCACCTGAAAAGGAAGAAGATACTACTGAAATAAGTGCTATTCTGATTATTAATTTATTTATGCATAAGATTTTAAGAGTAGTTCTGCCTAGGTCACAGACACATGAACTATAAAAAGTACATATAAGGATGGATGTATTAGTCAAAGCTTGTAGTAGCAAAATAAAGCAAGAAAAATAATATATTGTGTCTTTTTTTTCTTTCAATTGTTTGACCAGGAGTGGCACACTAAGCTGAAAGCTTGTTTACAGGAGCAACCTGGGAGCACGTGGAAGTTAAGTGACTTGCTCAGGGTCACCCACTATGCAAGTGGAGGCTGTGGGATTCAAACCCAGATCTCCAGATTTGCAGCTCAGAATCTTAAACCACTGTGCTATACGGCCTCCATAGCTATGGCAGTCATCTGTTTTATGGTTCATGATGCTGGTGTAGTAAGCAGCAATACATTGCATAGCTGTTGTAAAATGTCAATAAATAGCTCATACAACAGATGTGCTGAGCAGTTACTGAAGCAAGAAATGTATTTAGGACAATAAAATATTCCTGATAAATGTGTGACATTTGCATCTTAATTTCAAGGAGGTCCTTATGGGGTGTCAATGTACAATATAAGTTAGTTATAGTTTTCAAGTTGTCTGAGTAATTGCTTTGTACTACTGTACCACTGTTACTAAATTTAAATTATTCTATGAAGGAAATTAAGTTTATGTAACTGTCTGTAAATGTATTAAAAACATTTACTTGTCCTTATAATGTAATGCATTAAATGCTGTTGCTAGGTTAAGAAGTCACATAACAGCAATAGAGATGAAAACAATGGGATGCACAGGAATTTGAAAAAAGTATACATAAGCAGGAGCAGTGTCAAGACTTCACCAATTTTTTTATAGTTTCACTCTAGATTTTCAACATTACTATTTTTTATACCTTCTCATAAGCAGTACAGCTGTCATTTTTTACATCCTGTTCAAAATGTATTTTTGCACCTCTGGTGCCAAATGGCACAGTCACTGTGCAAAATCAACTTTCGGCTAATGACCTGATAGTGTCACTGTTCATGTGGTAGGGTCACAAAAAAGCCCATGCTGAAAACTTGGAGTGAAAATACCAAGAACTGCCCAGGGCATTAGGGTTTCTGACCATAACACCCTGCACTGTAGGGACTGACAGGCATTGGGGTGTGACTTGGGATTGTCAACAGTAATGCTCATGCCATTCCATCCCCATCCCCACCCTGGAGCCAGTGACAGGTATCGAGGTGTGCCTTTGACTCTTCAGCCCCAAAGTTCACTCCATTCTCTTACACTTTACCCATTTCAGCATATTTTCTTATGGAATATGGTGAGCGTAAAGTTTGAACACCTCAAGGAACACCTCGACACTTGTCTGTGTCTGCGGGGTAGGGTGAGGTGAAATGGTGTGAGCATTATGGCCAATGACCCAAAGGTACATCCCAATGCTTGTCCATATCTGCGGGTGGGGGTGGGGTTGGCATCACTTCAATACTTCACTGCCATTCCTATTCTGCCTGTCTGTCTGTCTCTCTCTCTCTCTCTCTAGCTGTATGTCTATGTAATTATCTATCTTTCTATCAATTGCATGTGTCACTATTTTTGTCTAGTTCTAAAACAAACCTGCATATCACATTTGCCTGCACTATGAATACATACTTATGAAACTGTGCATATTTGTACTCCACTTCTGCATAGACCTCATACTTTCCTAATATTCCCATTATCACAAGCATAACTACCTTGACATTATCAAAAGCTACCCACTCTGAAAGTTACTATCACATTTTCTCTGCTAACAGTCCATCATTACACGTGACTTCCTGACATCAACACATTGCATGAATATAACTTACATCACCTCATGGACAAAAACCCTGTTTCTCTAACAAAAAAAAACAAACGTGTAAATATTCCCAAGGCTGAACATATGCCAGCCATTACTTTTTCATGTACTGCCATCTTCTGTACCATCATGGGGATTTTCATGTTTCCCATGATGCTATGCATTATTGGGGTATATGCAATTGTGTTTTCTTTAAAATGTGGCTGTCCATCCAGTATCATCTGGGATAACACATACATCAGTGGCATTTACTCTGGGGTTCGTTTGTAAACCCATATTGCTTCCTATTCCTTCCTTTAAAATGTGTACCTCCATACATTTTCCTAATAATGTGTATGCCTTTCTTAGAGCAGAAACTAAAACAAATCTTACTACTTATAAATCATTGTGTTGTTTCTCCATACCTCCTTAACAATTCCACACAACTTCACTAACTTCATTATGCAGCCGTGGTAGATCTGACCAGATTTTGTTTAATTTGAACTTGCAGAAACATCTGCAGCATACTGTGTCAGTAATTGCTTACACACACAGAGTTCACATACACAGCAACTGCTTATACAATTGTAAGATCTAGGCACTATCAGGGCTGTGTAATGTACTGTAGCTCCCTTATTGAGTGTCAGACTGTAATTTGTCTGGCATTCCACTATGGACAGCATGTATGCAGAGTTTCGCTCACACATCTTATCCCCAATATCAAACCTATATATCAAGGTCTGAGTATTTCCAGTCTTATCTTTCCCTTGAGTGCCATGTTCACCTCTCACTGAGTTTGGAACTTAAACATTTTGTTAAACTTATTTGTTTTGTCCAATAACAGATATTAAACCACTAATTTTCTTCCTTTTTTAGAACCAGTAATATTCTGTTGCATTGCTTGATTGTGTTGCAAGTTGAGACAGTTCAGTTGTGTACTTCTTACGTGCCCTTACAGAAAAAATTATATGAAATGTTTTCATGCTGCACACATAAAACTACTAATGTGATATGCATGCTGCAAGCATGATTTAGATGCTAAATTGGAACCAACTGTAAGCATGTGGCATGTGTGCAGCAAGCAAGTGTGTAAAGCATGCTTTTTATGTTAAATTGGAACAGACTGCATATATGTGGCATGCGTGCTAAAAGCAAGTGGCCACTGATAACTGCACACATAAAAATTAAGTGAGTTCCTCACGATCACACCACATAAAAGTGGGGGTTGATGAGATTCAAATCCAGGATTTCAGATCTCCAAGTTTCCTGGTTTGCAGTTAGTGTCTTTGACCTCCAAGCTATACTGCCTACACACATATGGCTCACTTGTACTTCAATACAAATCTGCATACCTCTGTACGCATGCAACATGCTTGTAGCCACTGTTATTTAGTTTTCTTGTCCCCTCTCATCTGAGCTGCACAGCTGAACTGTAGCACACATACCAATGAAAACATGTGGTTCTTCCCACCCCAATCCACTCAGTTACCCACAAAATGACTTAATTACTTCTGTCTGGCCTGTACGCCTACTATTTTCTCTCTGTATGAACAACGTAGTTACAAAGTAGCACATGTTTTTTATAAACTGTGAGAAAAAGTGACTGCCAGAGTGGCTGCTTCATTTGTTTAGATTTCTGCTTTATATGTTTTACAGAGATTTGAAAGCTATTACTGCCAATAGAGATTGTAGTAACAAGCTTGCATTTTTACTGAGGTATGGCAAAGTGCTAATTATTTGCTGAAGTTACCTTTTAAGCATATTATAAGTTTACATGAATATATATTAACTAAAGTGTGTTCCAATTAATTTACAGAAAAGACAAAGAATACAGTACCTACAAGTTTGCATCCCCGTGAACAAGCCCATTCTGTGGATGAAACGTAGGGGACTTTACACAATAAAAAGGAAATTATACTACAGAGAACTTGTTTTTGAATTTTCAAGGCCCCCCACTGTTCATAATTATTTTCTCTTCATAGTTTTGGATACTTCCACTCAAACACACTTTAAGGGGAAAATATAAAACTAACAATAACTCAATACCCACTCACCAGGGGCCAGTCCCCCCCATGCATACATATTGCAGCAGGTGCGACCATGCTGCTACAGATAACCCACCAAATATAGATATAATCGAGAGTCTCTTACCTGTTTACTAGGGAGCCAGAGGCAGGAGTCTTTAAGAGATGATGTCCATGGGTCAGAGTGCCTGGGTATACCCCCTTTGAAATGAATGGAGTTATTTTTTATTACTATTTTATACATTATGATAGTGAGTTGGAGAATAATGAAGGCCACTGTTCTACTAACAAGGCCCTTGTTAGTCGAGTGGTTGCCTTCATTAATCTTCAACTCTCCATCAATATTGTATAAAATAGTAATGTAAAAATACCATCATTCATTTCAATGGTGTGCATCCAGTCTCCCTTGCCCTATGTCATAATGTGTTTGAGAGTGGGGATGTGGAGGTCAGCTTTACTGGGGGGGGCATAAGCTTGACTATAGTGGGGCTCCAATAGTCTGTGCACACCATATCATTCAACTGTCCCTGAATACAAGGGACAGCCATCATTTTACCCTTGAAAACTGCTCTGTTCCTCATCCATCCCTCATGGGAAACATGCTGCTCACATTGAGGATGTCCTGCAAATTTAGACTTTATGGCAGGAGCACCATTTCCCATTTTTATTGGGGGGAGCAACAACCAGGGGAGGCCAGGTGCTAGTTAGCCCCTTGGTGGCAAGCTCTAGAATGTCTGAAATGTCTCTAAAAGGTAAAATGTAGTTTTTGTGTCTAAAAAGTGATATGCAAATCAGGAAAAATTCAAATGTAAAAGATTCATCTGTTTATTTCCTGGAGCAGTGCATCAGATTTCGGTTTACCCCTCCCAGTTACTAACCATCACTAATCAAGGCCTAGGAAGGCCATCTACACTGCTGTCACTGCTGCTGCTAGGCCTAGCTTTCTGCTGCAGGGGACCTGTGTTGTTTTTTTTTTTTGTGAGATGAGCCAAGTTGAGTAATTAGGTAGCCTAGTCTCGAGTTAGCTTCTAGCTCACCCTCTGCCCCTGCAGCCACCAGGGGAGACGGAGACTTACTTAGAGTAGACCAACAAAAATATACCACCACAACACTGATATTTAGAGTTCAGTGCACACCAACTCCTCCAAGCTGTAGTGTACAGCCTGGCTACTCTGTGGCAGGAAGACAGTTTCACACTTATGTAACTCATGTGCTCTTGTTTGGCTGGAGCTCCTCCGTGTCACATGTGGTGACACTGCAGCTAAATGGTGGAGAGAGTGGACAATGCAATACAGACACAGTTGAGTCAGGAGTGCACCCGCAGCATGAGCGCACACAGGCCAGGGGGGCACATATTGTGCAAAATATTAAATCCAAATTTCATGCCATTATTGCCACACCATAACAGCAACCTAGTCACAAATGTGTGTGTGGGTGGCACCTCTGCTTTATGGTAGAAATTAATTCTCAGGTGCTAATATTAGTACAAGTAAATACAATGGTTTCCGTTATGTTCTGAGGTACTGTATCTCCATGTTTCAGGATGTGTTGTGATCATTGTGAGGGTTAGTATCCTCATTGTTCCTTATTTTCAGTGTCCATGTCTGTCATTTCAGTGACAAAATGTGAGGTATTGTGCATGCTTCCAAGACCCTACTCAGCACAAAGAGTGCTGAGCATAGCAACAGAGTACATGCTCCATACAGAATGACAAAGGGAAAGTAAGAGAGTCAAATTAGTCATGGAGAAACACATTTGTAGTACTAAATATGCATAAGGGGATTTGCATGGCCCAAAACAAAAGGTCAGGCTTCACAACACAGAGGCCCCTCTTCGCACATCTGGTATGGGGGTGTTGGCTGATTATATCCTAGGCATTTAATGTATTAAGCAAACAATACTTTGCAAATTAATGGAAATTTAATGGCAAAAATCAAAAGCCATTAAACAACTTGCAAAAGGATCAGAATTAATGAGTTTACCTAATTTGAATGGAAAATCAATAAATCAATGAAAAATGTATTTTAATGGCTCTAATTGCTAGCAGTAGTATGAGAAATAGAAACTGATGTGTTTTTTAGGTGAGATTTGCACCAGCTTAGTTGCTGCACACATGGCAAGCATGCATGTGACCCTCATGTGATTTTTACATAATGTTCATACCTGCTTAACTGCTACAGATATGTCTAGCATGCAGCATGCAAAACTGATGTGATTTTTAGAAGAGGTTCACACCAGCTTATCTGCTTCACACATGTCAAGCTTGCAACATGCAAACTTGCTGTGCTTTTGAGACCTGGTTAGCATAGGTTCACTTTGTGAATGAGAACCGCATGCAAACATTGCACAATTAAGCAAGTGGCATGCATTCTGCATGTATGCAGCACACTTATATTTCTGTAAGGGTGCCCATGTGTTTCAACAACTGTTGTAGAACTACTGAGGGTGAAAGTGCACAGCATGACTGTCATACATTGCTTAGGATACTATGAACTTAAAAATACCAAGAAACACACAGGGGATGATTAATGCACTGTATATATATCCCTGATGCTAGAGAAAATAACCATTTCATAACTACAATAAGACAGTATAGGGGTATGTACATGAAACAGTTGTTAACACACTTAAAATGACTGGAGTTATTTCAATTGTGACATTATGTTTTACTATGCCCTGGATAAACGTTGCAATCTGTTTTCATGCACATTCTATTCTTTTTTTTTTTCCATTCGAATTTTATTAAAGTTTTCCATTACAGAGAATACATCCAACTCGTATAATACATAATAGTCTTAACTTAAGTACATGAAAACAGAAATTACAAGGATTCATTCTCACCCTACCTACCCCCACCCAACCCCTACCCCCATATACCTCCTACATCCAAAGCACAGCAATCCACTCCCGTACCCTATAAGTCTGTGATAAGGAAGAATCATCCTTAAGACTGTAAAGAATATGAAGTATGTAGGGGACCCCAAATCTGGTTAAACTTTGATAACTTATTCTGGAGACTGGCAATGATTCTCTTCATTCTAAGATTAGCAAGTAGCTCTTGTAACCACTCAACATAGGTGATTTTGGAAGTATCCTTCCAATGTCTTAGGACCACCTTCTTAACTGATGCTGAAATCAACGCCATATAATACTTCCTATTCCACACTGGAATACCAGAAACGTCCCCCAACAAGCATATCTCCACTGTAAACAGGTCAGTCAGTCTTAATAGAGGATCCGCCCTTTGTTTAATAGTGGTTCAGAGTGGAACTACCTTAGGACAATTCCAAAAAATATGGAGAAGATCCCCCTTATCTTGCTGACATCGAGTACAAATATGGAAGGACACAATACCTAACCTTGCCAATTTCTGGGAAGAGTAGTAGATATTGTGCAATATTTAAAATTGCATCAATCTAAGCCTGTCTTGAAGCATGTATTTGTGGCAACAATGCCAGAGTAGCATCCAACTGAAAACTTTATCAGGAAAGAGAGAGGACCAGAAGGTGACCGGAGTGAAATTTTGAGGATAGGCCCAACTATAGAGAATACTATATATTTTAGAAACAGCATGTGCCATTTCTGCTAATGGACCTAGCTTAGATTGAAAACAAACATTTGAAGCTGCTGGGGAGACTACTCCCAGCACTTTTAACAAAAGATGACAGAGTGACAGAGTTGGAAGACTGAATATGTAAGTGCGTGGAATTTGAAATTTATTCAGAATTTCAACTGAAGAGTACCATTGCCCTTCCGCAGTGACTAGATCTATAAGTTGACAATCACCTAATTGTGAAAGTCAACTACTCATAAGAGGCTTACCATCTAACTGAAATATGGGATTACTTCTTAAAGGTTGAAATAAGTCTTTAGTATGGCCATATTTTAAGAACGCACATAACTGGGAATGGACTCTAATTGAAATCCTTATAGGAAAGTCCCATAAGGCCGCAGGAAGGGAGCCTGGGTTAATGTATGACATAGCCTTAGGGGAAAAGCCATACTCCATTATACAAGTTATTTCCACTTTTAACCAGATTGGGATGTATGCAGCTTGATCAGAGGGATCCACCACATTCAAACACCTGAGATATTTATTCACTTGACTGGCCCAGTAGTACAACCCGATGTGAGGAAGTCTTAACCCTCCTACTGATTTAGGAGCCACCAGTTTCTGAAGTGCCATTCTGGACTTCTTATGATCCCAGATAAAATTGATGATTATACCATGAATTTTTCCAAACCATGATAAAGGAAGTCAGATATTTAGCAAATTTAACAGGTAAAATAGATGGGGGAAAATATTCATTTTGATTAACTTAATCTTTCCCCAGAGAAAGGGGGAGCATTGCCCATCTTTTTAAATCTAGGTTAATAGCATGGACCAAGGAGTCCAACTTTAACTGTTGAGTACGAGCCAGGGTCCTCGTGAGAGTAAGCCCTAGATACTTTATTGCATCGGATTTCCAAGATAGCCCAAGAGTGGCAATTTCATGCTTAAATGTTTTATGATTGAGGGGGAAATACCAGTGTTTTTTCAATATTTGATTTATAATTGGAAACTTTACTAAAGCCCTGTATAATTCCTAATAAAGCAGGTATAGATAACGCCAGATACGATATTTGGAGCAAGAGGTCATCTGCATATGCAGACACTTTGGCAACATGAACATACAACCGGATACCTTGAATCTCCTGGGCATGTGTTATCTGCCTAATAAGGGTCTCTAAGTATAAATTAAAAAGAAGTGGAGACAGTGGACAGCCTTGTCTAGTCCTCACATACAACTTAAAGGAATCAGAAATAACTCCATTACAAGAAATTCTAGCAGAAGGGAACTTATAAAGAGAGCCAATCCACTTCCAGAAGTCCAAGGGGAAGCCAAATGTTTCCATTGTGGCTAAGAGGTAGTTCCAGTGGACCCTATCAGAAGCCTTCTCAGCATCCAAGGAAACAAAGGCCATAGGATGGTCTGATGCACATTCTATTCTGATTCATTGCTTGCTTGTGTTGCAAGTTGAAACAGTCCTGTTATGTACTTCTTACATGTCCACGTGTGTCCACAACTGGTGCTAGTCAACTACTGAGGGTTGAAGTGCACAACATGAGTGTCATACATTGCATGGTATCCTATGACCTTAAAACTACCAACAGTGACAATATGAAAAATCTTACTTAGCTATGTATTTGTCTGTATAAGCTTTAGTAATGTTTACTATATGGATAAGAGAGACAGACGACCTTTTTTTAACTAAATGTTTAAAAAATGTACTTTTGTAGACACAAATATAAATGAAATATTCTTTTTAAATTGTTTTAAAATATTTTTACATTTTTTTAAAAAACTCATTTTTTACAATACATAAACAATTTGTTTTAAACAAAAAACTCTGTTAAGCATCACACATTTTGAAAAAAGAAAGGGTCAATACAATTTAAAAGAAACAACCAAAAGAAATGAGAAAACAAAAAAAAAGAAAGTATTTACAGTCCAACCCACACACACACACAAACACAAGTGGTAGTAATGCTTAGGTGGGCTGATGATGAAGTGTTTGTCCTCTTATTGTGATGAGGGTGCCATAGGGAAGAGGGAGGAAGTGGAAGCAGTCCACAAGAGACTGGGGGAACAAGTGTTTATTGCCCCATCTCTTCTGATAGCTGTTTGGGAGGGGCAATATGTGGAGGTTCCTGCTGCTGAAGATGTAGGAAGGCCTGGTCCAGGCTCTGCAGATGCTGCAGGTTACAATACAGCAAAATCTATATACCTTCAGAGGCTTCCAACTGCCCCTCTGCCAATCACTGAAAGAGACTGTGTGTGGTCTCCTGGACCACAACCTGGGTCTCCTGTTCATCACACAGTGCATGCATAGCATGAGAGAGACCTCAGTTGCTATCCTGGAGACCATGGATGGCAACCAGTGTCACATGCATGACATGCCCCATCACTGAAGGAGATCCAGAATGTCATCCTGCTGTTGAATGAGGACATTCTGTTTCTCCAACAGTGACTGTGTTTGTCAAGTTACAACCTGGTTGCCATCCTGCACAGCCTCCAGCTACTGGCAGAGGGTCTCCTGTGTGGCTCTTGACTGTTCAAGTTGAATTGAAAGACAAATGACACAGAAAAATACACTGTAAGAATGGAATCAACTTTACATTTGGTTATTCTGCCTTTTTCTCTTTTTTGTTTGTTGGGTTTTTGCTGTAATCAGGTACATCAATTTGGACAGCTGAATATAAGCAAACTAGGCTGGTGGTCAACCTTATGGTGACAATTCTCTTTCTCATACCATTAAAAAGAATTGCTTTTAAAATAACTATTCTATGTCTTATGACACAATGCTTATGTTGAGAATTTCTATTGTAATTGTGTTTATAAACCAGTTTTTTTTACACTACAAGCTATAGTTCATTGTTTTCATTGGAGTCAATGCACTATTATGCTGATGAAAACTATTAAAAAAATACCATACACCACATATTATAATATTACTGTATTAAGTCACAGTATAATTTCAGTTACCATGAAGGTTTACTTTACTGAACTGTTGAGTGTTCACTGACTGTTGCTTTGTCCGTTGTCTATGTGTACAATTCTGTGCAGCATATGCCTAAATATAAATATATGTGTAGTACAGTTAAAGATAAATATGTAATAATATGTACAGTTGGTAAACAACTGCTTATGGAGGGTTATAAATTAAATTTTTCATGAGACTAGCGATGCTCCCCATTGGCTACTAGATCACTCATTAATGTCTTAGAGACTACTAATCTAGCTGTCAGCTGATGTGCCACACGCATGGCCCATGCCACTCTGCTTAAACGGTGAACTGTGGTAAAAGTAAACCGACAAAAAAAGAAAGTTGTTATTGTTATTAGACTTATAATGCCAACAATAACATTGAAACAGGTAATTTGCTTAGATTAATGACTGGTTACATGGAGGTGGCCCTCGACTGTGCCTCAGTCTAACAATCCAGCTAACTGGTTGTTAATCCCTTGGAAATTACTTTCTTCTCAGTCGTTATTGCTTCATTATGGCATGCTAGAAATAGACATATGCTCTTTATGCGTATGATTATTACTATGTTGCATGCAAACTACATTGTGCAAGGTGTGATGATGTGGGGGGGAGGTCACATAGGTTAAGGAAAAGAACCCATTCTATGCAGGTAGACGCTCTAATGCTATGACACACTGCATTACATAAAGAAGCACATTGATACACCAATGCAGTGTTTCATTTTGCATGCGCCACATATGGCTTACTGTTTTTTTTCTTCATCTTGATCATTGCACTGAAAATATGTAGTAGTTATGAAAACAAAAGGAAACACAATTTGTTATATCACCAGTAATACATTGTTTGAATATCATACATTCATATTTGTTGAGAAACACTTCTGTGCATTTGACCTAGGATTTATCTGATACTATTGAACAAAACAAAATCTTTCCACTTCACAGAAGCATATCATCTATAAAGTCTATAAAGCCTGTGTCATTGTATGTTGATTTCAAAAATAGCTAGTATCAGAGAGAAAAAATAATTAGTACAACATTATCCTTTTTTTGGTTTCATATACAAAAATGTCAGTTGATGGAGTGATGTAATGACTGTGATTTATTTATTTATTTAAAAATGTTTCACCAGGAAGGCACAATGAGCATGGATTCATTTTCAAATGTGATCTAGGGGGAAGGGAGATAAACAATAAATAAAATACAGAGTAGTACATGTAAGTACAGGAACATTGGAGAATATGTACAAGTAGAAATACACCATAAAAACAATATAAATATTGGAAAACAAGTTGTACAGTGCAGCAATAATGGAGAAAGAGCAATGAGTATATACACAAGTGAAAAATAAACATGGAATACATGTACAGAGCTGCTAACACTGCAGGAATATTTACATATTATGTACAGGAATACATTTTTCAGTGCAACGCCTATTGGGTTGGGGAACTGAACGGTGGATCGGAGAGAATATACTAAAGCATACAATAAGACAAACATAAATTATATAATAGGGTTTGAGGAGCTGATATTTACTATTAGGTATGCACCCTTGGGGGGGATACAGTAAGAGTGAAACTTATTGGGTGGTAACAGAGATAGGGGGAAGGGAGTAAGGAGGAGAAGCTAGAGTAGGGAGCAATTAGTAGCAGGAGCAGATATGGGTGGGAAGTTTGTGAAGTAGACAGGATAGAGCAGCTGAGGAGGGAGCATGATGGAGGGGTACTGGGATGGAGTTCCACAACTTGGGCAGCTTATTTGAGAAAGCTAACTGGCCTTTAGAGATAGATCTTTCGGAAATGGACAAGGAAAAAAGAGTTATAATTTCAGAGGGAGTATGTTGGGAGGCAGAGGAGAGAAGTAGGAGGAGGAGGGACAGGATGGGTGGGATCCAAACCAGAATTTAGCTGTGAAAGAAATGTAGTGTCTCTAATCCTCAAGAGAGAGAAAGTAGAGGGAGTTATAGAGGTCACAGTGATGTGCTATAGGGGGAGCACCAAGGGCAAACTGCAGAATGAGTTGAAAAGTGTATCCAGTCTGGTAAGGGAGGTTTTGGGAGCAGTGCTGAGGACTACATCATCATAGTCAAAAACTGGGAGGATCATTTTCTGTACAACTGTGTGACAGGCAGGCAACAGGATGCAGTTGTGGTTAAGGTAGAGAGCACTGAGCTTGGGGTGAAGTATTTTGGCAATTGCATCCATGTGTACAGAAAGGTCAAGGTGCCTGTCAAGCCAGACACCTAGATACTTGGCAGAGGGAATATCATCCAGTTTTGTCCCATCGAGGATATGGAATGATGGTAGGGAAGGGAAAAGTGACAGTCTCTGACTAGTGCTAAAGGTCATAGAGACAATATTTTTTACATTCAAGGAATAGCTGATGAGAGACTAGCCAGCACTGGAGATTGTCGAAGTCCAGCTGTAGGCTGGCAGTGCCACTTGAGGGGGATCAGTCAGATGTAAACAGAATGGTGTCATCTGCCTACATGTGGATATTGGAAGAGGAGCAGACTGTGGGGAGGTCATTTAGAAATATAGAGAAGAGTATGGACCCAGAACAGAGCCCTGGGGGACACCTGTCTGGATGGGGTGGGGGGCAAAGTTGAGTCAGATATCCTAACTGACTAGGTTCTGCCAATCAGGTAGGAACTGAACCAATCCACAGCTGGGTGGGGAGAGCCAGCTGAGGAGAGTGCATAACGAAGGATGGGATGTGAGAACATGTTGAATGCCTTGGCAAGATTGAAGAAAATGGTGGAGATGATGTGGCCCTTGTCCATACTGGTGTGTATGGCATTGGTAAACTGAAGGAGAGAGGCGGTGGTGTAGTGATTTTTCTGGAAATCAGACTGGGAGGGGGTGAAAAGAAGGTAGAGTCAATGTAGGAGGATAGTTGGGATACGACAAGGTGTTCTTGGAGCTTAGACAGGATAGGGAGGAGTGAGATAGGTCAGTAGTTACCAGGAGAGGAGCAGTCACCCCCTTTAGGAAGGGGGGTGACTGACATGTTTCCAGTCTGAGGGGACAGATGATAAGGAGAAGGAGAGGCCTAGAAGTGAAATGAGAGGGATGGCAGTGGCAGGAGCAGAGAGGAAACGGAGTTTTGGGTCAGGCCCATCAAGGGCGGACCCAGAGGAGGAGTTCAAGGCAAGGAGGGCCTTGAAGGTGGAGAAGGGCTTATAGCAGAGAAGGAGAGAGGTGGGCAAGGGGGCAGTGGGCAGTTGGGGAGTGAGAGATGGGGGTGGGATGGGAGGAGTTGAGGAAGTCAGCAGCAGAACAGGTAAAGTAGGAGTTAAATTTAGAGGCAACCTCTAAGGGGGTTGTTAATACGGAGTCATTATCATGGAGAATCCGGACTGAAGTTTGGGCTGGAGGGGGAAAGAGGGATGAACCACTTTTCAGAATTTGGATGGGTAGTTTAGATTAGTGTGGAAGGTGGATTGGAAATATTCTTTATGAGTTAATCATATGACCCAGATGTGTGAGTTGCGGAGAATGTGATAGCGCTGATAATTGTTTGGGGAGCCTGAGGATTTGTGAGACTTCCAGGCTAGGTCGTGTGCCTGAATACAAGCTAGGAGTTTGGGGGTGATCCAGGGGAGGTGATTTCCCCGCACTCTAAGTGGAGAGAACTTTTTCCAGATGACAATACATTTAGAGTGAAAGAATGACCATGCTGAGCTAATGGAGGAGGCAGAACTAATGGGGGACAAGTCAGTTGTTGACAGGTCAATAAGGAACTAATTGGGAACTAGTCAGTTGTTGACAGTTCAGTGAGGATTGAATTGAGGTAGAGGGACTAATAGGAGTGAATTCTGATATGTCTAGTGGGTGCTTTGGGGCAGTGGATCTTTTTTGAACTAGGTAGGTAAGGCAATGGTCACTAATGGCATCAGGGTAAAGACCGACAGCAATGACATGGTGGGGTGGGTGATGATGGCCCAGTCTATGGGAGTATGATTAAGGGATTTGTTGTTGATGCACATGAGTTCTGTAATGAGTTGGGTTAGTTTAAGGGAGGATAAGCCATTCCATGTTTTAGAGTGCTAGGGAGACAACCAGTTTAGGTTAATATCACCAAGGATGTAGCATTTCTGAGAGGAGAAGTGGGATAGGATGGTGACCATGAGGGCAGATACGGAGGCATGAAATGTGCTAGGGTAACAGTAAACACATGCTACAAAGATAGGGATTGAGTAGGTGAGGGTGAGTTTAATGAGGAATAGTTCATACTCATTCATAGCGGATGAGAAAACAGAGGTAGTTTGCAGGGAGGAGGCTATGTACATGGCCACAACCCCACCCCTACTGGCTCTGTTTTAGCCTATAAGTGAGTAGCCTGGAAGGGAGCTATTGTAGTTGTGGTCCTTGGAGTTTAGCCAGGATTCAGAGACAGCAAAGATATCAGGGGACAGAGTAATAGTGAGGGGAAGCAGCAAAGGTAGTTTGTGTTGCAAGCTCTGAGTGTTTAAGTAGGTGACTTTGAAGCCACTAGAAAGTTATGACAGGCAGTGGGGAGAGGGGCTGGGTTTGGTTCAACATCTCCTGTTAGTAGCAACATGAGAACAGATGTTAGCCTGGCAGAGGCAGACGAGCATTTATGCAATGCCTTGGAGGTGGTGGAGGAGCCAAGTAGGCAAAATGGGTATTTAAGGCAGGAAAGTTTTGGATACAAGGACATGGCAGGAAGGTAGGCATGTGGAAGAATAGATGGACTTATAAACCAGGTGTTGTAGGTTAGTGGGGGGACATAGGCGGTAAAGGTTATAGAGGAACTAGGATGAATAGGCAGTGGGATCAAGGCAGGGGTTGGGGGGTGTAGGGAAGGAAGGGGGCAGAGGGAGGGGGAAGTGAGGAGATGGAGAAAAGCAGAGGGAGGAATGCAAGTAGTAACATGTTGAGCAAGGTATGGAGGGAATAGTTAAGGTGAGAGATATGATAATTATGTGCTATACTTAAACTGAGCAGCAGCTGCAGCAGCACAAAGTTAGTAATAAATTGTAATAGTAGACACGGTAAATGGAAGGGCGGAGCAGTAGTACAGTAGTAAAGCAATGGCAGGAGGGTTCTAGTAATCATTTCAGTGAGATTGGACGTGCAGTGCCTTTAATGTACAGTCAGCTTCAGAGGGACTGATTGTAGGTTAGTGGCCCAATGGATAGTGCTCTTGATGACTATTGGCAAAGTATTGATCAAGTGTCCAGTGCAGGAAAGAGAAAAAGGCGGATCAAGCTTTCTATACAGTCTAACTAGAATAATTCAATCAACCTTAGCAAAGTGTGATCGGCACCCTCTATTGCTAAATTCATATGGTCTGCAAATGGAAAAATGGGGCCTTAGTCACATGACTATACTGTACCTATATAAGGCAGACCAGCTAAGGGTGGGAGTGGTGGTGGTGGGCAGGTGAGGAGCCACCACTTAGCAGCAATGGGGAAATCTCCAGACATGCAGGGTCAAGAGTTGTGCACCAAGATGGTGCCCTTGCTTGTGGGATGTTGCTTGCAGGGTGCTGCTTGTCCACCTTAACAGGCAAAATTAGGAAAACTGCATTGTCCAGAGGCTTACCTGCTTAATTAAATAAACAATGGAAAACTACAGTATCCAGAGGTATACCTGGTTAATTAAGGAGGGCTGGAGAGTAGTGGCTATAGCAGCTACAGCCACAGCAGATATGCCCAAGGGGAGGGCTATTGCTCAACATGTGTAATGAGTAACACAGAACACGCTGCACTGTTCAACACATTTGCTGATTTACTGGACTATAACTTAAATTAAAACAAATCAGAAGCTGAAACATGTTTTAAAAGTTAATTGATGCGGTTGCACTTCCTCTTTGAATAATGTGTTACCATTGCAAATTTTGCAGTCAGTTAATGGCTGGTGGGTTGAAATGAGCTGTGGACTGTGCTATTGGACAACATTATGTCCACCCCCCCACACACTCTCTACGCAATCATTGACATTGCAAGCTGTTTCTCAATATAAGAGACTGTACTATGGTATGTTAGTACAGTGGCTAAAGTACCCTGCTGTTGTACAACTACTGATTTTGTAGCACATGGTGTGTGGACCACTGTGCTGTGAGTTCACATGTGGAAGTAATGCCTCCTACAAAACAAGCCTTTGGCCCTACCCATGAAGATGCACTGGTCTACAGTGTTTATGGTGTGTGCTTAAGCATGACACGTTGTCAGTTGTTGCACACCCCCACCCCAACGCTCACAAAATCCCCAAAAATAGCTAGAAAAGTCTTATCCAAGTGCAGTGACATAGATAAGGTGGTTTGTCATACTATGCTGAATGTTATTTACTGTTCTTCAGTGAAATTGAACTTTACTTTTCAATATACTTATCTGCTGTGTTTTTTTTTTTTGCATACATCTGGCAGACAATATAAATAGTTTGTCTGTGAACCACCGGGCATAGTACTTCTGCATGCTTTGATATGTGTAAGGAGTATGTTTAGTCACACCTCTTTCTTCTTTGTAACAACCTCAGTCTTGTTATGTGTAACATCTGTCATCAAGTGTGTAAATGCTGTTAGCAGTTGTGAGTAATTCCTACATCCACTTTCTCCCACAGAGGTATATTGTCAAAGATAGTCAGCGGGTAAAGCTTATAACTGTTTCTCTTTAATATTACAATGAACTGATTTGTTTCCCACAAAAAAGTCATATACATTTCTTACCTTTCTGAACTGCCAACAGTTCCTGCCTCACAGGAGAATGATCTATTGAAAAAAAAGAAAAACTCATGAATTCATATTTGGCAAATATATTGATGAGTACCAGTGTTACATCACTTTTTTGTGACTGTAATTACATTCGGTTTTGGTCCTTGGAAGTTCTGTATATCATTTTCATAGATCAAGATATGCTGTCATTCACGTATATTTATACATATGGATGTGAGATACTTTGTTTATTATAAGAGAGGTCTCAGAAAACCTGCGATCTCATTAGGTGTTAGGGTTACAAAAAAGTAACATTAATCAATTCAGTAATGCATAGTCTAGTTACCATGTCACATTGATTTATATTGTCACTACTTCATCCTCTACCACTGTTGAATGACTGTAACAGTGAATTCTGCTATTAAACAACCATTCTGAAACTGCTGTTGGAAGAACTATTTTTATAAAAAAAATGCCCCTCTATATAATGAAAACATTCACAAAAAATGGGTTCAACACTTTTGTTAGTGAATAATTCTGTTAGAATATGAATAAGGCTTATGAGTTAAATTAACAATGAGTAAAACACTCCCTAGATGTAGTATATGACTGTTCCATGGCTGTGTTACATTATACAATGACAAGAAAAATATCTGGGCTCTGTGACAGGGAGATCCTGCCATTCTTGAGGACCAGCCTTTTCTTAAATCTGTTGCAACAGTTCTTCTATTTCTTGGCCGAATCTGTCCTTTACAATTTCTATTCCATAAGGTTGGCCACCTATGGGCACCCCTCCCTTTTCTTGACTATGCTATAGTGTTCTCTTTAATATTCCTATCCCCTGTCAGATCCTTGTACAGGGAGGTTATTGTGGTGACCTCCGAGCTTATGTAAAACAACAGGCTGTGTTTATCATTTTGGATTTAGTATGTAATGGCACTATGTCATAAAATACGTTGATGTATATACCTTGGCCCAGATATTCAGACTGCACTGGGCAGTGGCGCAAGCCTGGGCACATTGCAATTGGACTGTGCCGAGGCCAGGACCAGGTGATATTCAATGGTGATGTGCCATGGCGCAGCACCATTGAATATGGCAAAGTCAGTGCACATACTGTGCATGGCGAAGTGGCACTGTGCGAGCGCAAGCCACAGATAGGGAGCATGGGGATGCACCAGCATAAGTGCAGTTGTGCTAGGTGCGTCACCCATGATATTCAGCAGGGCGCATGCAATTGAGGCCATTATATATGCAAGGTGCAAATGGGGCCATTTGCATGTCATTATGGCCCCATTTTTATGCCTTGCACAGGCAGGCTGGTGACTTGTGTCTGGCACCCTGCACAGCATGACGTGTGTTGTGGGGATTCTGGGGCATCCCCCACCCATAGCCACAATCATGTGGTATAAATCACTAAAGATAGCCCTGGTAGTTTAGTAGCCCCCCAGTCCCTGATGCCTTGATGTGTATGTAACACACCCATCCTTGGTGGTCTAGTGGTCCACCCTACCACATGAATCCTCCATATAGGACATGAAGATGTCCTTGGTGGTCTAGTATAAACCCCCAGCCCGTTGCCATGATCACGGTACACACCCATATTGCAATGCCCTGGTGATCTAGTGGCACCCCACCCCATCCACCCACACAGAACCCTTTTCCCACCCCACTCCCCTTGTCATCGGTGGTGCGGCTGTATCCTGCCCACACACCACCTGGCCACCCACTGAATGACAGGTACAGTATGGGCTGTAAGCCCACTGGTCCCAGTGTGGACCAATGGGCTTGCAGGGCATACTGTATGAGACAATCCCGAATATGTGAATGGAGCCATTCACAGATATGGGACTGTCTAGTACAGTATGTGCTGAAAGCCCATTGGTCCACGCATACAAAAAGTGTGGATGCCCAGGTAATGGTGCCTGAGGCCTATAGAAAAGTGATGGAGGCTGCTCACTTTAGTCCCTGTGGGTATCTGAGCCATGGTGGGGTATTAGCTCAATTAACCCCATATTATTACAGGTCAGGAATGTACAGACAGGTGACAGCCTATCTTAAGACCTCTCTTATGTACAGCCAGGTAGAGGTACCTGCTGGGGACAACAGAGGAACTGATACCTGGGGTGTGGAAAGAATGTCCCAAATGGTAGTGATCATTAAAGAAAAAAAAAATGGCACCCTTGAAAAAAAGTCATAAGGTACCAGATGGTAACAGCTGAAATAATTTCAAATATTTAAAAAGAATTGGAGCCTGTGTTGTGGTAACATCTAGAGTGTCTACCCTCAGGTGTCTGTATCAGTAGCAAGTGAAATGAATTAATCAAGAAGCATAGTTGGTTTACGTAGAGGGGTTGAACCTAGAACTGGGCCCCTGCTTAAAACTGACATGTCTGGTGGGGTTGAAGCAGGTAATTACTCACCCTAGAGAAATTCGTTCTATGGTTCTGGACTTTACAGCTATCCAGATTTTCGGTCAATAAAATATGATGGACTTTCCCTAAAAGGAGATGGGAAGGTACCATTAGTCTCTGTTGAGAAATGTGTTAATAACTCAGGGTAAAGAATGATAATATCCACTATGTTTATGATGGAATGTTTATCATTAATAGGGACCCAGAGACAGAGCTTCTGAAGATGGATGGGTGGAAGATCCATCCTTTCCTGGGACAGGAAGGTGGTAAAAAGTCTGCAATAACTGCTTCCCTCTTAAGGTGGGGGATACATGACAGGGATATCCTGCCACTCTTGAGGACTGACCTTTTCTTAAATCTGTTGCAACAGTTCTTCTATTTCTTAGCCTAATCTGTCATTTACAATTCTAGTCTATAAGGTTGGCCACCAAACGGCACCCCCTCCCCTTTCTTGACTATGCTATAGTGCCCTCTTTAATATTCCTAAACCTGTCAGGTCCTTGTACAGGGAAGTTATTGTGGTGACCGCCAAGCTTATGTAAAACAACAGGCTGTGTTTCTCATTGTTGGATTTAGTATGTAATAACACTGTGTCATACAATACCTTCATGTATATACCTTATGTTTATGAAACCTGTAAATGTTGAAAATACCATGGCACTAGGTGTTTTTGATAAAGGTAAAAAGTACTAGGTGACTGTATTATAGAAATTAAGTTAGTTGTGTTGCTAAATGCGTGGGAATTGGCATCATGCATTCCTGCTGTAAACTGAGCCAATCTGAAATTCCATTGTGATTTGCATATATCCCATGGTGCTTTGCATTATGGGAGGTATGTGTGATGTTGTTTCTTTGAAACTTGGCTTGGGGTAACGCTTGTTTCAGTGCTTCTTTAATGAGGTTATTTGTCTGTAGCTTGTTTTGGTTTTTTCTTTTTGAGCCCCATCACCCAAGCAAACAAGGCAACCATAGGGAAGTTCGATGTCTGATCTATCTGTTATCCCACAACTCCTCCACAGGTTCTGATTGGTCAGTGCCATCCTTCAACAGTGATGTTATCTCAGTTGGTCCAGCAGTATGATGACCTCATGAATACACAAAAAAAAACACTGTACCTGTCTTCACTTACCACATACTTCCCTGCACTACCGGACAGCAAAGCCAATATGGTCACAGCCACCCATCCCCCACTCACCTTCAGCAATTCCACACCTTGCTGAGACTGGCACCCAGGCCAAATATTGTATTTCTGCAAACAGACTACAGTAAATTTACTTGCTAACTTTTTTCCCTCGAATAGAGCGGCTTCAGTGAACTGCATGGTCCAGCACCCAGCCACATGTTCAACTGTTCCTCTGCCACGGCCTGTATAGCTTCCCACTACAGTTGCCATTCCTGATTTAAAAAAAAAAAAAAAAACAGTACATACATCCCTAACCACAGACACTCACCTCAGTCAAAAAATGTGTCAAACTACTTGTGGTTGTGGCCACTGAGCATCTCATGTATTGAAAGTATAACTTAAGAAAAATGTTTTACAATACTTTTGCAATGTTCCTTTGTTTTTATCACATGGGATATTGTATGCAATAATGTATTACAGGGTGACTGTTGTGTTGTGATAATGTCACTTCTGTGGTGTTGTACACAGTCTGCCTGAGGCCTTGTGCCGAATCACCATAGATGTGATGTTATCCCAGCACAACACACACCCTGTCATGCATTATTGCTGAATTACTGCCTTAGGGAGTGGTTAACAGGCTGTTATTATAACCACTGTAGTAATAGGCAATGCATTTATGTAGAGACTGCATATGAAGATGTGTACAGCATTGTAAGCAATACTAACATTAGAACAATTTATTAACTTTGTACTGGGTTACTAAGCTTGATTATTAGTTGCTTTGGCTTCTCAGAAGGAACTAGAAGGGGACAGGATCAGTTGTGTTTCAGTACAGTAGCTGCTTCTTGTTGTTTTTACAGGGTTTCTTGTGGATTTTACTTGGTAGAAGGTTATTACTTTTCTTTCTTACTTCTAAGGGGCTAGCAGGGTATTGTTTTGGGGGCTGTTGGAAGTTTGAAAACTGGTTTGGTGGCTGTAAGTGGACTCATTTTTTGGATGTTTCACTGCGTAACAGGCTGCGCTGGTGGAGGCCTAATTCTTCTGATTTAAAACCTATTTGGTGGGATTTGCTTGGGACTGGTTATTTGAATTGGAGACCTATATCTGTTAATTTCAAGCCTATTTTGATGTGTAGTTAGTGAAGCTGATTGAATTGGAGACCTGTTTCCTTTGGCAGCAAATATATATGGGGGGCTTTGAGTTGAATTTTGATTCCTTTTTGCTGACTTCACTAGCTGAAAAGGTTAGTGCATAGTGGGGGAAGGGTGTTAATGGTCTGGCCAGATCTCACTCAGCTAACTGATTGGAGGTAGAGCTGAATCAGGTTTGTGGTGTTAGTTGCTTTGGCTTCTCAGAAGGAACTAGAAGGGGACAGGATCAGTTGTGTTTCAGTACAGTAGCTGCTTCTTGTTGTTTTTACAGGGTTTCTTGTGGATTTTACTTGGTAGAAGGTTATTTCTTTTCTTTCTTACTTCTAAGGGGCTAGCAGGGTATTGTTTTTGGGGCTGCTGGAAGTTTGAAAATTGGTTTGGTGGCTGTAAGTGGGCTCATTTGTTGAATGTTTCACTGTGTAACAGGCTGCGCTGGTGGAGGCCTAGTTCTTCTGATTTAACACCTATTTGGTGGGATTTGCTTGGGGCTGGTTCTTTGGCTGCAGGGCTTGGAGGGGCAGGCGCGGGGCTGATACAATCTCTCGAGAGTGAGTGTAGTCCCAAATCCACCCTCCCTCCCCAGAGCTCTGCTTATTTATAGGGGAACACCTGCCCTGCAATTGGAGGAAAAGGCTGCAGGTGCAGCTCATGTAGTTCTAGCCACTGTGGGTTGGATTTAAAGGCTGGGAGAGAGGAGTTTAGGGAGTTGTTCACTTCCCTTATAAGTTTACTGTGTTGTACTGCACCTAGTAACAGGGTTAGTGGTTTACTGTGGGACTGTATCTAGGATTAGTGGGTGACCTGATTAGGCAGTAGGGGTGTATCTTGGACTAATGGGGAACCTGGTGGCTCAACCAAGGAAACCTACTTGGAGGGGGATGGGACCACACATCATTAGGGCTGGCATCTTTGGGAGGGTGGTGGGGTGCACAGGGTGTGGGTCAGCCATGATACTGGACTGGGCTTGGAAGTTTGGTGGTTGCCCAGTATGCTACCAACTGGCACAGCTTAGGAAGGAGTTTGTGGGGATTAGGAGATAGCTGGGGGTGGGGGGAGGTATGGTTGGGGAAGAGGGCAGGGAATCTCCCACGAGGTTGCACCAAGCACTAGGGGCGGAGACATAGGGGAAAAGAGTGCAGGACAATATTCGGTGGTCACATAGGGACCCTGGCAGAGGGGGCCCAAAAGGAGGACACTACCGAGGAAGCAGGCAGGTAACTGGGGTCCCTCACAAAGGGGGTCCAGAGGGACAACATTCTCAGAGAAGTAGGCAGATGGCCGGGGCTAGACAGAAGGATGCAAGACGGGGAGGTGGATCGGACCTTATGCTCAGTAACTGCTTCAATTCTCTTCTGCTTGAGGATGAGGGGGGTTGATGTAGCCATGACAGCGGTGGTTAGAGATGGAAAGGGAGGGGCAGGAGGGGGCTGGATAGTAGGAGGAACGGGGGACCTGGAATGTAGGAAAATGGGGGGAGCAGTGAATCAGAGCAGGAGGGGCACGGGGAAGAGGGAGGAAAGCGCAAGGAGAAGGACCAGTTGGGAGGAAAGGGCAAGGAGAAGAACCAGAAATACAAGGATGATGCAGTAAAATATTGGAAAAAGCAAATAAAACATTAAACAGTGAAATTTGGGAACAATACAAAAGGTTAAGGAATCAAGTAATACAGGAAATCAGGAAATCAAAAGCTCATTATTATAAACAGCAGATTAAAGAATCAACAAATCCAGGTGCTTATTGGTCTGTTATAAAAAATCTTATGAATCCAAATAGTAAACAAAGTGAAATAAAATTGAGTCAGAATGGAAAAGTGTTTGAAACAAATAAAGCTGTGGAAATTTTGAATGATTATTTCATAAACCTCCCCGATCTGAAATTAAATCTCATAACTAAAACTAATACCTTGAATGAAGTAAAGGGTGAGAGTCCCCAAGATGAGAAAGAACCCACATTCAGGTTTAAGAGAGTGATAAACAAAGAAGTTCTAAAAAATATAAATAGATTAAAAATAAATAAAACAAGTGACCCAGATAGAATAGATAATAAATTATTAAAAGAGGCTGCTATGGAATTGTCACCTATACTAAGGGACATTTTTAATTGGAGTCTAAGAGAGGGTCAGTTTCCTCTAGCTGGAAATTAGCCAAAGTGATACCAATAGATAAGGGATGGGATCCAAAGGATGTTTCAAATTACTGTCCAATAGCCTTGTTGTCCACAGTATCCAAGTTATTTGAAAAAATTGTCCATGATCAGTTAATGGACTACTTGGAAAAATATAATAAATTGACTCAACAACAGTATGGTTTTAGGCAGGGTAGGTCCACGGCTACCGCACTCACTGACTTTTTGGATCTCATAGCAACCCCTCTTGGGGAAGTGAAGTCTGTGGGTGCGGTATACATGGACCTATCTAAAGCATTTGATTTAGTAAACCATAGTATTTTGATAAACTCATTAATGAAAATAGGGGCGGAGGAAGAAACCTGCAATTGGTTTATATCATACCTTGATAAAAGATCACAATTTGTTGTCCTAAACGGACACCAGTCAAAAATGGATTATGTAACAAGAAGGGTTTCCCCAGAGATCTATCCTGGGCCCCCTCCTGTTCATAGTCTATTTAAATGACTTACCAAAGAAAATTGATTATTCAAAAATTCGTCTATATGCAGACTATACGGTTTCAGTAGCAGAGGGAAAAACTACAAATGAAGTAGAACTAAACTTACAGAGTGACTTTAGCATCATGCAAGGTCACTTTTCATCTCTGGGTTTATTAGTTAATAGTAAAAAGGCACAGGTTATGTCATTTGCATTGGACTTAAAGGGAATTTCAAAATTAAATATAAAGACACAAGAGGGTAAGTTTTTAGAACAAACTGAAACATATAAATATTTAGGGGTACATATAGATCAGTGTCTTACTTTCCAATATCATATAACAAATTTAATAAAGAAAACACATGTTAAGATTGGAGCTATGAGACGAATATCAAATTGTATGACAAGAGAAACAAGATTGATTATGATCAATCAATTAATAATGCCGGTTATTGACTATGGAAGTCATATTTACAGACATACAGCAAGAAAACATTTAAATAACTTGGATATACTTTATAATAAGCTTGCAAGATTTGTGTTAAGGTGTGATTTTAAAACTCATCATAGTACTGTAAATAAATAAAAAGAGAACTAAGAGAGCTTCAGTAGCAGATAAGTAGTGGAATTGCAGTATAATGTGGGGAGTGGTGCAATGCAGTGGCTGTGGGGCAGCCATATTCAGGCAGACCTTCTGGACACTGAGGTGCTGCCCTATCTGCATACATCTCTCGGGACTGCGGGATGAGGTAGCCAGACTCAGAGCGGAAGTAAACTGGGTCAGGAGTACCATCACCCCTGTCCAGGAACCACCCAGTCCAATGCAGCTGCCTCAAAGGATGCCGAGAACTAGGAGCACTTGGATGACAGTGGGCTCAGGAGGGTTAGAGCAGTCAGGCAGAGGCACATCCCAGATCCTATTCCACTCAAGAATTCACATGCCACACTGGCAAATGAGGACAACCAAATAGAGGTACCCAGGGAAGTGGAAGGAAAGGATGTGGAGGTTAGGCAAGGAGGTGACCTCAGTGGGGAAAGCAGTGGACCCCAGAGGAGGAGGAAGTGAATCCTGGTGGGGGACTCCATCATAAGAGGGATCCAGCTAGGAACACAGGAGAGGGAGGACAGGGAGGTGAGGTGCCTACCAGGTGCCACGGCATGGAGGGATGGAAGGAAGATACTGGGGATCACTGGGAAGGCAAGACAGGAGGGTGAGCTGGATGTCATTATCCACCTAGGTACTAATGACTTGGAAAATGGGGAGCCAAAGGAAGTTCAGGAAGAGTTTAAGAAACTGGGGAGGGGTCTCAAGCAAGTAGCTACTTCTGTCACTTTCTCAGAAGTACTACCTGTGAGAGGCAAGGAGAACATAGGAGTGCATGCACTAGGAACTTTAACTCATGGTTGAAGAACTGGTGCTGTGAGGAAGGGTTTGGATTCATTGGTGACTGGGGACCCATCTGGAGGATGGAGGTTTGTTCAAGCCTGACGGCCTGCATCCATCCTGGAGAGAATCAAGCACTCAATGATAAGTTTAAATGCTACATTGACAAGCATTTAAAACTAGCAAAGGGTAGCAGGCCAGCAAGGATGGTACCTACTTGCTCACCCCCACAGCTAGTAATGGAACCAGTGAACCAGAGGTGGCTATCTCTGCAAAGCAGTGTGCAAAAGTTGGAGATTAGTGTCCAAAAGGTGGATAAGCAGAAAGGGCAAAATTCAGCAGAAGGGCAGACAGCAAGGAGAACCAGGGATAAATGACAACCAAGGAAGCGGCTGGAGTAGAACAGTGAAGCAGTCTAGGGAGGTCAAATCATGGAAAGCCATGTGCAAATGCCAGGAGCCTTAGCAACAAGATGGAAGATCTGAGGCTGTCATGGTACAGTCAGACCTGGACATTGTGGCCATCACTGAAACCTGGTGTAATGATAACCATGACTGGGAGATGGCCATACCTGACTACAACATATTCAGAAGAGACAGAGCAGGCAGGAAGGGAGGAGGTGGCACGTATGTGAAAAATGACATAAGGGCCACACAGATCCAGGAGGAACAAAATGGTGGAGAGATACTGTGGGTTAAGCTGGAAAGGAAAATGGGGCCAGCCATCCGCACAGGTGTGGTCTATAGACCACCAGCCCAGGAGGAAGAAACAGATAGGGAGCTGATGCTAGCCATCCAAAGGATGGCAGACAAGGGTGAGGTAGTACTGGTTGGAGACTCAATATACCAGACGTGGACTGGAGCATCCCAGCAGCAGCATCAACTAGGAGCAGAGTTATCCTGGACTCCCTTCAGTGTGCCTTCCTCAAGCAACTGGTCATGGAACCAACTCGGCAGAAGGCAATACTGGACCTTGTGCTCACAAACAGGGACAGTGTGATGGGGGTAACAGTGGGGGAGCACCTGGGTAACAGTGACCACCAGTCATTGTGGTTTGAAATCACAGAAAGAGCAGAAGCAAACCACTCAAAAACACGTATCCTGGATTTTAGGCGGGCAGACTTTGGGAAAATGGGGAGATGCTTGAAAGAAGCATTAAGGGGAATGGGACAGGAATCAGGGATTGAGGAACAGTGGGCAGTATTTAAAATGGGATTATAAGAACAAAGAATTATGCATTAAGCAGGTTAGCAAGGGAAAAGAAGAGGAGACCATTATGGTTTTCCAAAGAGGTAGCAAAGAAAGTGAAAGCCAAAAGATTTCATTCAGGCAATACAAAAAGACACAGGCAGAAGGGGATAGGAGAAGTACCAGGAGAAACAAAAGGAGGCAGGGAAGTCAGTAAGGGAAGTCAAAGCTCAGACAGAAGAACACATTGCAAAATCAGTGGTTAAAGGGACAAACCTTTACAGGTACATAAGTGAAAAAAGGAAGGACAAAGGGAGGGATAGTGAGACTGAAGGGGAGGATGGGATCCGTGGAGGATGACAACAGTAAAGCTGACATATTGAACAGGTATTTCTGCTCAGTCTTTACTAAGGAAGAGGGGTAATGGGTCTGAAGGGAGTACAAGGGTGAGAATGGTACAGAAATGGACACAAGTCCCTTACACGAGAAAGGGTCCTGAAGGAACTGGAAGTAATAAAAGCTGATAAAGCAATGGGGCCAGATGGTGCAACCCAGGGTCCTTAAAGAACTAAGAGAGGTGGTGACTGAACCTCTGGCTATCCTGTTCAGCCAATCACTGGAAACAGGGAGGTACCCAAAGACTGGAGGACAGCAGATGTAGTCCCCTTATACAAAAGTGGGAACAAAGAGGAAGCAGGGAACTACAGACCCGTCAGCCTCACCTCCGTAGTGGGAAAGATCATGGAAGCACTACTGAAGGAGAGATTGGTGGAACATCTGGTTGTCAATGGACTACAGGACCCAAGGCAGCATGGTTTCACCAGGGGGAGGTCATGTCAGACCAACCTCATTGAATTTTTTGACTGGGTGACTAGGGAGGTGGATCAGGGAGGGCAGTGGACATGGCCTATCTGGACTTCAGCAAGGCCTTTGACACTGTGCCACATAGAAGACTATTACATAAACTGGGGAATATGGGTGTGAGCAGGACAGTAGTATGGTGGGTAGGTAACTGGCTGGGTGGCAGAACACAGAGGTAGTGGTAAATGGCTGTCACCCACAGAGGAAGAGTGACCAGTGGGTACCACAGGATCAGTGCTTGGGACCGGTCCTATTCAACATCTTCATCAGTGACATTGCACAGGATATAGAAGGCAGAATTTCACTGTTGCTGATGACACAAAGCTCTGTAACAGAGTAGACACACCAGAGGGTGTAGACAGAATGAGAAGGGACCTGCAGAAACTTGAAGAATGGTCAAGGGTTTGGCAGTTGAAATTCAATGCAAAGAAGTGCAAGATAATGCATATGGGGCACAAAAACCCTGGCACAATATATCAGTTGGGGGTGAGGATATAGCATGCACCAAGCAGGAAAGGGATCTTGGGGTTGTCATCTCTGATGATCTCAAGGTAGGAAACAGTGTGACAAGGCATCAGGTAAAGCAAATAGGATGCTGGGATGTATAGGCAGGGGCATCACCAGCAGGAAAAGGGAGGTCATAATTCCGCTATACAAGACACTAGTGAGGCCCCACCTGGAGTACAGTGTACAGTTCTGGAGACCATACCTACGTAAGGACATAGACAGGGTAGAGAAGGTTCAGAGGAGGGCAACAAAGATGGTGCATGGGTTGCATCACAAGTCCTATGAAGACAGGTTGAAGGAACTGAACATGTACTCCCTGGAGGAGAGGAGGGAGAGGGATATGATAGAGACATACAAGTATCTTACAGGGAGGAACAGGGTGCAGGAAAACACTATTTTTAAGCGAAAAAGAAGTTTCAGGACTAGAGGGCATGGGATGAAGTTGGAGGGAGGACGATTCAGAGGAAACATGAGAAAGAATTTCTTCACAGAACGGGTGGTGGACAAGTGGAACACCCTGCCAGAGGAAGTGGTGGGGGCTGAAACAATCACGGGATTTAAGAATGCATGGGATAGACATAAAGGAATTCTAGAGGTCAGGGGTAAGGGGAAATAGACTTCTAGGAAAACAAACTGAACTTACAAGCTCAAATGGGCAGACTAGGTGGGCCATAGGCCCTTATCTGCCGACACTGTCTATGTATCTATGTATCTATGTACTATGTATATGGATTTGGGCTGGATTCCATTAGACTCACGGTCTAGGGGAATCTGGCTAAAGCAGGTTCGTAATATATTTAAAAATCAATCTTTAGATAAGTTCAAAAACAAATTACAAAAAATAAAACATGGTTTAAATTTAAGAAAAACTGGTGCTAGAGATTTAATAATACCAAAGTTAAAAAATCAATTTAGTGAAATGACCCTTCAATATCAAGTAACTAAAAGCTGGAATTGTCTTCCTCCTTTTTTACGTGAACTAACAACTACTGATCATGTTTTTAAAAATGGCCTGAATCACGAACTTAGTTTTCGTTGTTGTTGTAATAGGTGAAATTAATGTAAATCTAAAAATGCTAATATGGCTGTTATTGATGAGTTTGTAAAACTCTGATGTATTGTTTTGTACTTTTCTGTAACTTGTATTGTTATAAATGTATAGTTGTAATAATTTTGCATAATGTAAACAGGTAAGCCTTGTGAACAGGGATTTTTGGAACCCTAATGGCAGTATCACTGTATAAATAAAATTTTACCATACCATACCATAAAAGGAGCTGAGGGTTTAGGTCAGGAGAGCACGACAAGCAAGGAGGGACTAAACGGAGACAGGAAGGAAGGGAGGACGAGCCAGACTAGTTTAGCAGATGGGCGAGAAGGACCAGTCACAAGCAGTGAGGGGGAAGTTAGCAAGGTACAGAAGGATACACGGGAGGAGGAGAGGCATAGGATTGGAGGGGAAGGGGCAGCCAGGGTAAATAAGGAGGGGGCGGCATGTGGCACCCAGATGGGGGAGAAACAAGGAGCCGGCTGGGTGGAGGGCCGGTAGAAAGGATCAGGGACATGGAAGGGGTGGAAATGGAGGAAAAGGAGCAGTCAGAGTGCTCCTGTTGGGGGATTCTATGATCAGGGGTATCAAATGGGATAGGAGAGAAGCCTGGCCAGTTAGAACAAAATGCTTCCCTGGACTAATGGTGCACAGGGCCAAGCATGAGGTATATCAGCTGGCAAAGGATTGTGGGGGTTCCCCGGACATACTGGTCCACCTGGGTACAAATGACATTGAGGGAACCAGTGAGCTAGAGATACAGGCAAGGTTCAGGGAGCTTGCCAGGGTCTGTCATGACATAGGATGCACAATTTCCTTCTCGGAAATTCTGCCGGTGCCAAGGGCTAGTGGGGAACACAAAAGGAAGATTAGGGAGATAAACCAGTGGCTCAGGGAGTAGTGTGAGGTCAGAGGGTATGGGTTGATGGGGGATTGGGGGAGACCTGGGAGGATAAGGAGCTGTGTGCTAGAGATAGGCTCCATCTCAATTTGGAGGGGAAGGGAATCCTTAAGTTGAAAATAGAGGGGTTCATTGGTGAAAAGTGGGGTTTAAACTTGTGAAAGGGGTAGGGATGGGAGAAAAGGCTGTTGAGGGGGGTCCAATAAAGGAGGGGCTCTGTCTCCACCCCCCTGGGGAGCTGGAGGAATGTGGGAAAAGGCCAACTGGTAAAGTGCAGACCAGCAGAAAACGGAATCCCCATGGGAACATGAGCAGGGGAAATGGAAGTATAGGGAAAGGGTGGAAGGTAGTCCTGCTAAATGCCAGAAGCTTGGGCAATAAAATGCCTGAGCTCCAGGCGATGCTAACTGAGGGAGCAGTGGATGTGGCAGCGGTCACTGAGACCTGGGCCACCACAGGACATGACTGGGACCTGAATCTGGAGGGTTACACAATGTTCAGGAAGGACAGGGGAAGGGAGGAGGCATAGCAATGATAGTCAAAAACTGCATTGGCATAGGGGGAGTAGAGGAGGCGGAGGGAACCGTGGAGGCAATTTGGGTCACCTTGATAACAAAGGGGGGCAAGAGAGTAAAAATAGGAGTGGTGTATAGACCCCCTGCACTGGTGGAGGAGCTGGAGGAGAGTCTGGTAGCAGATGTTGGGAGACACTGCAAATTGGGCAGGGCAAGGGTGGTGGTGTTGGGGGACTTAAACATGCCAGGAACAGACTGAGAGACTATGACATCCTTTGGTGGCCAGGGAACAGAGGTTGTTGGATGTCTTTCAAGATGCTTTCCTAACTCAGCAGGTGGGGGAACTGACCAGGGAGGGATGAGTTCTGGATGTGGTCCTGGCAGACAATGACCAGACTGGGAGCCTGGAGGTAAGGGACCCGTTGTAGGGGAGTGACCATTCCACGGTCTGGTTCTGCCTGGACCTAGGAAGGGTAGAAGGCTGCACAAAGATGGAGGTAACGACTTCAGGGGGCCGGATTTTAAGGAAATGGGAAGGATCCTTAAGGAGCCTTTGGATGTTATTGGGTCAGACATGGACGCTTAGTAGGTGGGAAATCATCAGGAGAGGGGTGCAGGATGCTACCGGCACCTGTGCAAGAGTAAGACGAAAATGCGGTAGGGCCCAAAGACCCTGCTGGTGGACCAGGGAGGTCCAGGAGGTGGTGCAGGGAAAGAAGGCAGCCCACAGGCAATTCAAGTGCTCAAGGAGTGAAAGGGATCGAGGGGAGTACGAGCTGATGGCTAGAATGGCCACTATGGTGGTGAGGGCGGCTAAGGCAAGGAAGGAGCAGAACCTGGCCAGGGAAATTAGGAGAGGGAACAAGGGGTTCTTTAGATACTCTGGGGAAAAGTGAAGTGTGAAGGGGCAGATTAACAGGATTAAAACAGGGGAGAGATGGGAACAAGACCCGGGGGAGCAGGCTGAGGTACTAAATGAGTAATTTACCTCAGTTTTCACCAAGGAAAATGGGGGTGCTGCATCATACATTGGAGGAGATGGTGATACTGAGGAGGGGGGGGACCTTTACCGATCGGCTGGTCTGGGGAGAGGGGGAGGCATCACTGGCAGGAGGGGGGGAAGGCTAAGCAGGGAGAAGAGGTAGCGGAAGTGGAAATCACAGCACAGAGAGTAAGGGAAGCCCTCAGGTCCCTTAAGACAGAAAAAGCACTGGGGCTGGATAAATTGCATTACAGAGTGCTGAAGGAACTTGCAGACGTCCTGGTGAAACCCCTGGCGGATCTTTTCACCACCTCTCTGAGGACAGGGTGGGTGCCCCAGGACTGGAAGGTGGCGCATATAGTGCCTATCCACAAGAGGGGATCAAGGGAGGTGGCAGAGAACTACAGGCCTGTCAGCCTGACATCGGTGGTGGGCAAGGTGATGGAGGGCATTGTCAAGGAGAGGCTGGGGGGGACCTGGAAAAGTCAGGGTGCCTGGACGATAGACAGCATGGATTCATCCCAGGAAATCATGTCAGACAAACCTTGTGGAGTTCTATGACTGGGTGACGAGTGCCTTGAACCTGGGTAGACCAGTGGATGTCCTCTTTCTAGACTTCAGCAAGGCATTTGACTCTGCTCCTCATGAGGGCCTGTTGGATAAGCTGGGAGAAATGGGGGGTGGGGAACCAGATGATCAGATGGATAGGCAATGGCTCCAGGATCAGACCCAGAGGGTCATAGTTGGTGGGATAGTCTCATCCTCAAGGAGGGTCATTAGTGGGGTCCTACAGGGATCAGTCCTTGGGCTCCTCCTGTTCAACACCTACGTCTCTGACAGAAGGACAGGTGTCAGGAGTGAGATGAGTCTCTTTGCGGATTACTCAAAACTGGAGGCGGTGGTGGATGGGGAGGAGGGGAGGGTGGCCCTACAGGGGGACCTGGAGGCTCTGGAAAGATGGTCTAGAAAGTGGAAGCTGAGGTTCAATGCAGGGAAATGCAAGGTACTGCACCTGGGGGCCAGAAACCCAGGCTAAGTGTACACCCTTGGGGGTGAAATGCTACAAGTCTCGATGGCTGAGAGGGACCTGGGGGTGGTGATGGATGTCAAGATGAACAACTCGGAGACTTGTAGGAGGGCAGCAGCCAAGGCCAACAGGATGTTGGGATGTATCACTAGGGGGATCACCTCCAGAAGGAGGGAAGTGATACTCCCTCTGTATAACTGCTTGGTGAGGCCGCACTTCGAGTACTGCATGCAGTTTTGGAGGCCATACTTAAAGAGGGACATTAAACTCCAGGAGAGGACCCAGAGGAGGGCAATCAAAATGATTTGGGGCTTGGGGGACAGGACCTATGAGGAGAGGCTCAAAGAGCTAAATATGTACACATTGGAAGAGAGAAGGGACCGGAGGGACATGATAGAGGTCTTCAGGTAGATGAAGGGGTAAATAGGGGAGGAGCAGTCAGGGTGCTTCGAAGGAAGGAGGAGGGGGCCACTAGAGGGCATGGGTGGAAGCTGGAGGGGGGGAAGATTCAGGGGAGAAAGAAGGAGGTGCTACTTCACTGAGAGGGTGGTGGAGCCATGGAATGCACTGCCTAGGGGGCTGGTGGAAGCAGAGATGGTGGAGGGATTCAAAAGGGGGTGGGACAGGTACAGGGGAAGGGTTCAGGAAGCAAAATCCAATGCAGCGAGAATATCCGAAACTGGGAAGGGAGAAGCCAGAGAAGGTGAGAGGTGCAGCAAGGTCAGCTCCCAGGATGGGGGCTGACCAAACAAGCAGACGCAAAAGACCATTAGGCCTATTTTGCTGGCATTTCAGTATGTTAGTATAAAAGAATAAGTTGCTCTGTTGGAGGCCTCCTGTGGCCTGCAGCATGCTGTAGTCCTGAAGGCCCGGATTTACTATGGTCAGTCGAAATGCAACGGCCTGACCGTCATTATCCCTGTAGTGTCAGTGGCTCAGTAGGTAGCACACTCACCTCTGAGGCTGGGAGACAGGGGGCTGTGTGTTCAGTTCTCACATCTTGCACTTGGGTTAATATCCCAGTACTGACACTGTAGTGCAGCATGAGAGGGATGCTGCACTTCTGAGGTGCCATCTTTTGGATGAGACATAAAACCAAGGTCCTATCTTCCTGGATTGGTGGTAGTTCAGGTGGATATTAAAGATCCCATGGCACTTATCAAAAAGAGTAGCGGAATAATTTTTATTAAGAAACATAAACATTACATCACAGTATTCATATATCAACCAGCAATTGTACAAAGGAAGAAAACACAAAAAAGTAAGAAACAGTGCATAGAAGGTATACATCATGATCATAAAAGGTATTAAACATTTCATATCAGAGAGAAAAAAAGAAAAAAAAAACTAATAAAGGGGATCCCCGCACATTACTCTGTATTTAAACTAGCATACTAAAACTAAGACTAAATATTCCGTTAAGTGAACATTTTGAAGTGTCTCCATAAATGGGCCTCTTTATCTGGTGTAAATCTTTGTATCAAGTTCTTTTACTCTAATCATTTCAGCTTCTATCTACATAATTAACACACTGTTTGAAGCTTGTTACTGTTGCAGAACATACTGACAGCGTGCTTGCCATAAAAAGTATTGAATGGCAGTGAAAACTACATGTAGAGTACTTTTGTGAAAGAGTCTCCAAACACCAGAGTAATCTCCAAGTATTAAAGTAGCATATGAGACTCTTGTAAAAAAGGACAGTTTCCACCTATTGGCCAGTTCTGCCCACACCAGATTGCTAGAAGGACAATCAAAGGAAAAAATGAAAAATACTTTCTTCTGTGTTCGCACACGTTAATTTAGGACAATACCGTTCAGCTATGGGTTTGTGTTTTAGATTACCTCTCACACCTAACTTTCCCTGTGAGCATAACCAGACAATGTCCCATACCTTAACAAGGATTCTGCAGTCATTAAGTTTATTTAAGGCCCAATTCATTTTGGCAGGGGTACATTCAGGGAAAATTAAAGCCACTTGCTTTGCATTGTGAACTATGTGTGAATAAAAACCTTTCCTATTTAAGGCCATCAATGTCTGTGTCTCTATTTTCCATTGGTGTAATTTTTTAACTGAAGGACCAACATAGGTTGGAACTGCAAATTGTGACAACAGTTTTGGGGGGGTATCAACCCATTTTATGAAATATTTCTGTAGGGCCCACTGTATCCAAGACTGCCAAAGTGACCCGTTTGTCTCCCAGGCACATTTAAAGGTACTGTATAAAAAAATGGAATGAAAAATTACCACTGGGTTTATCATATTAAGCCCCCCTTTCCTCTGTGGGAGGTAAATAACGTCCCTTTTAACTGGATTGAGTCTGCTGCCCCAGATCATCTGGAAGAAAATATTAAAAAGTCTAGTCTCCAAGTGTACCGGGTGGGCATAAATATAAGTGACATATAGAAAAATAGAAATAATAAATTTCTTGATAATTTGTACACGCTTTTTCTTTCCAAACTTCCATGTTTTCCAAAGGCAAACTTTGCTTTCACCTGTGTTGATTTGTTTTCCCAATTATAGGTTGCCATATCACCGGGACCTACCCATATACCTAAAATTTTTTGTGGCACAGTGGAGATGCTGATCCCACTTACATCTCTGATCATAGTGGTTGGCTTATTCAGGGCTATAATAGTGCTTTTGTCTTTATTCAATTTGGCACCAGAGAATTGTGCACAGGCATCAAAGGTGCTGATCACCTTTTCTATGGAGTTGATGTTTTGAACAATGAGAGTAACATCGTCTGCATATGCAGTTACTTTCCCTTGAGTTAAAGTCTGATGAGGAGCCAGACCTATAATTTGTTTATCCCACTTTATCTGTCGGATGACTGGGTCTGGAGCAAAGGTATAAAGTAAGGGGCTCAGTGGACAGCCCTGCCGTACTCCTTTTAAAAGAGGAACATCCCCACCAAATAAACCATTAACTGTTGGAATAATATTAGCATTAGAATACATTATTTTTATCCAATCCACAAATGTTTTGGGATCCCATATGTCTCTAGTACATTAAATAGAAAATGGTGCTCAACTCGATCAAATGCTTTAGACTGATCTATTGCAACTATAAAGCCTTTAAGATTTTGAGATGTACAGGCTTCACAGAGCTCTCGTAAAATAAAAAGATTATGTTGGATCTTATGTTCAGGGATAGCGCATGTCTGGGCCGTATCAATTAAAGTTTCAGATACTGTCATTAATCTATTGTTCAGAATTTTTGCCAAAATCTTATAGTCACTATTAAGGATGCTGATGGGTCTCCAGTTAGATAGTTTCTTCTTATCCCCCTTTTTAAATATGTAGCATATGAGAGCTGTACTAAAATCTGTACACTTAAATGCTGACTGTAACATAAAATTAAAAATATTTGCCAGTACAGAACTCAAAAAAAGGTTCATATTTTTTTATAGAAGTCATTAGAGAGACCATCTATTCCTGGTGAGGTTCCTGTCTTTAACTTTTTAATTACCCCACAAACTTCTTCAGAGGTAATTGGGTCTACCAATGCCTCACCAGTATAATGGCTCAAATGGGGTACTGGTGCAGTTAAATAATTCTGCACACTACCCTTTTTTAAGAGGTTTTGGGAAAAAATTTCATATAAGTTTTGTTGCACTAATGAAAGTATTCCTAGATTGGTGTCTATCAGCTCATTGCCTGATGTAAGTAAACTTTCCATAATGGTTTTATCCAGCCTTTGCTTGCACGCCTTGTAGGGATCCGAAGCTGGTTGATTATTTGTGCAAAATCTCATTTCCATGTCCAATGATTTTGCTCTATCATATTGATAGATTTTCATTTGCTTTTTTATTTCCAAAATTTGCATTTTATATTTCATGTGGTCCTTTGGGGGGAAAGATATAAGTCTGTATAAATGATTTCTATCGTCTAAATATTTAATGTGGGCAAACAGGTATATTTGCATCTCATTATCTGCTGCTTAGCAAACAGTACCACTCTGTTTGCATGGTGCAACTGCGTGGAGGATACAGCTCTACCTGTTGGTCAGAATGGAAGTATAGGCTGAAAGCTGCAGGCCAAGGCATGGCCACAGCATCCAGTGTTGGATGGCATGGGAGTAAAGGCTGGAATCAGCAGGAACTGTGTGCTGGCAGGCACAAACAGAGCAGACAACCTGCCCATGCAACACTGCAAGCTGTACAATGCATGGGACATATATGTAGACAGAGTCAGGGAGAGTGTGATAGCTACGTGACACATAGCTATATATACATGTGAAACACACACATATAGATATATAAATATAGCTATATAGTGACACACACATCCACTGGCCATATGTGCCCTTGAAGATGCCTCCCATCAACACAGACACCCCACGGCAGTTGTGGGTGGGACACAGTGGGAGGACCCACGTGTGCATGGGACAGGCATGCAGCATGCCTGGTGGGGGTTGGAGGACATAGGCTGTAAGTTACCCAGGGCTTGCAGTATGTCAAGTCAATAGGGATCTCCCCCAGAGCAGGGGAGAACATAGACACATTACTGTTAGAAGATATACAAAACATGACAGCTAAAGGGGAGGTTCTGATAATGGGAGACTTCAACATGCCGGATACAGATTGGTCAATACCAGCAGGATCATCTGCCAGAACTAAACACATGGTAGATTCCCTGCAGGGGGAAGGCCTCAAACAACTGATACAACAACCTACAAGAGACGGGGCTATTCTAGATCTAGTACTGACTAACAAGGAAGGGATCACAGATCTCCAGGTAGAAGGTCACCTGGGGGCCAGTGACCATCACATGGTATGGTTCAATTTGGCTACTACATCTAAATCATCCCATTCCAAGGCAAAAATATGGGACTTCAGAGGAGCTGACTTTGATAAGATGGCCAACAGAGTTAAGCTAGCCCTGGCAAAAAGAAACACAGGTGAGGGGTACAGGCAAAGTGGGCAAGCATTAAGGATGCAATACTTGAAGCAACATCCCATTGTGTTAGACAGAAAAGGAAGTGCAAAGAAGAAGGAAACCACTTTGGTTCTCAAATACAGTAGCAGAAAAGGTCAGAGCCAAAGGCTGGCTCAGGAAATATAAGGAACACAGCGGGATGAAGATAGGGAGGCATACCGAACTGCGTAAGGAAGCAGGGAAGGCAGTAAGGCAGGCAAAGTCCCAAACTGAGAAAAAACTAGCACGAACAGTAAAAGAAGGTGACAAGACTTTCTATAGATACATTAGTGAAAGGAGAAAGTCCAGAGGGGGTATTGCTAAGCTTAATGGAGAAAAGGGAGCATGTGAGGAGGAGGAGGACCCTGTAAAGGCATCTATCCTAAATAGATACTTTGCTTAGTATTTACTGAAGAGAAGGTAGGGCAGGGCCCACAGCTCAGCATCATGGACACAGGGGAGGAGGAGGTGAGCACTACTCCTTCACAAAGAAAGGGTCCTACAAGAGCTTGCTGAGCTCAGGGTGGATAAGGCAATGGGACCTGATGGCATACATCCCAGGGTACTTAAGGAGCTAAAGGTGGAACTAGCAGAGCCATTAGCAGAACTGTTTAGTGAGTCTCTGAGCACAGGAGCGGTCCCAGAAGACTGGAGAAGGGCTCATGTGATCCCGCTCCACAAGAGTGGTAGCAGGGAGGAGGCGGGAACTACAGACCAGTCAGTCTTACCTCAGTAATGGGCAAGATTATGGGCGCTCCTTAAGGAAAGATAGTGCAACACCTGGGATCCTTAGGGCACAGGATCCAAGACAGCATGGGTTTACAAAGGGAAGGTCCTGTCAAACTAATCTCATAGATTTCTTTGACTGGTAACCAGAGTGGTGGACCAAGGGGGAGCAGTTGATGTCGCCTACCTTGACTTTAGTAAGGCTTTTGACACTGTTCCACATAGAAGATTGATAAATAAGCGGGGTAGGCTCGGGGTGGGTCAGAAGTTGGTCAACTGGGTGGCAAACTGGTTGTGGGCAGAAAACAGAGAGTGGTGGTAAATGGTATACAGTCAGAAGAGATGCAAGTCACAAGTGGGTACCTCGGGATCAGTCCTAGGACCAGTCCTCTTCAACATCTTCATTAGTGACCTTGCAGATGGACTAGAGGTAAGGCTTGTCTGTTTGCAGATGACACCAAGATCTGCAACAGAGTAGATGATCCAGAAAGGGTGGGAAAATGAGAAGAGATCTGGATAAACTAGCAAAATGGTCAGAAGAGTGGCAACTGGGATTTAATGCAAAGAAGTGCAAGATCATGCACATGGGAAGAGAAACCTGAAGCCACCTATAGGCTGGGAGGAGTTGCTAGCAGTCACAAAGGAAGAAAGAGACTTGGGCATCATCATCACTGATGACCTGAAATCATCAAAGCAGACCTCTAAAGCAGTAGGTAGGCTAGAGGGGTGTTAGGGTGTATTAGTAGGGGTATCACAAGTCGTAAGAGGGAGGTAATAATCCCTCTTTACAAGACACTGGTTAGGCCCCATCTGGAGTACTGCATGCAGTATTGGAGGCCACACCTTCACAAGGACATTAACCAAATTGAGGCAGTCCAGAGAAAGGCAACAAAAACGGTGCAGGGACTGCATCAGAAGACATATGAGGACAGATTAACAGAGCTCAATATGTATACCCTTGAGCAAAGGAGGGAGAGAGGTGATATGATCGAGGCATTCAAACACCTTAAGGGCATTAACAAGGTGAAAGAGTCTAACATGTTTAAATATAAGAAAATAGCAGGACAAGAGGACACAGCATGAGATTAGAGGGGGGCCGATTAAGGGGGAATGTGAGGAAATTCTTTTTCACAGAAAGGGTGGTGGATGCATGGAATGGCTTACCACAAGAAGTGGTGGCTATGAATACAGTGCAGGACTTCAAACAGGCATGGGATAGGCATAAGGGAGCAATACAAATGACTATGAATAGATAGGCCACTGACAGAGCAAAGGCCGATGGCACATTTATAAGGTAGAAAGAGAAATGAGCATACTGGATGGGCCTTGCGGTCCTTATCTGCCGTCAACTTCTATGTTTCTATGTTTCTATCTGGGCTGACCAGCTGGGCCTGACAGTCTGCCCTGCTGTTCTGGTCCCTGATGTCATGTGTGCCTGTTGCACGCCCTGGTAGTCTAGTGGTCCCCCCCAGGCAATGCCACCCCCGATCATTTCAAACATATGCCATGAATAGATCCGGCGACTGGCACAGCCCTCCTCTCACCACCATGGCCAACTGAGGTACGAATGAGCTCTACCATAATGAATGGGCTCATTCATTACAATAGCACTCATTCATACCTCAGTCAGCAGCTGGCCGTGGTGGTGAAGGGAGGGCTGTGCCGGTCGCCAGTTCGATTCATGGCATATGTTTGAAATGAGTGGGGACAGCACTGCCGGGTGAGAGGAACCACTAGACTACCAGGGAAATATGGCATATGTATCATGAAATGGGGGTTGAGCTATGTGCTGGGGGACCACTAGACTACCAGGGGAAATATGGCATATGTATCATGAAATGGGGGTTGGGCTATGTGCTGGGGGACCACTAGACTACCAGGGAAATATGGCATATGGTTCATGGTACAGGGGTCGGGCTACATGCTGGGGGGTGGGGTGACCACTAGACTACTGGGGGATCTGTCATATGTTTCGTGGAATGGGGATAGGGGTTCATTATGGGAAATGCTGCACAGCATCACCGCTGCATTACCGGCAGCTTTGCAGGCGTAATTAGCGCCAAGCAGCTACAGGTCAGGCGCTAATGCTTGTAGTGCAGCACTATACATTTGACTATGCCAGTGTGCAGGCAGTCAGGGCCCCTCCCCTCAGTCCCTCCCCTGCATACATTTTGATTTAGCATTGGTGCTAATGCCTAGCGCCAGCGCTATATGGCATTTTGAATATGGCAGCCGGGCATAGAGTCGGTGCTGGTCCAGTGCAATGGCTTTGTGCTCAGTGCTAGACTTTGAATATCTGGGCCATGGTGTGTTAAACCTGTAAATTTGCCTCATCGGAAGCTTATTCCCACACGCTGTGACACTGTGTTGTCTTACTTTGGTTCTGTTTATCTCAACACTGTAATTTTCAGACTCATTACCTATTATTAACACTGTAGCAGTTCAAAATGGTTACGTTATCATTTATCTTGTAACAAACCTTTATATAAAATGGACAAAGGATTTCAAGCACTTTCATTGGTTGGTAGCCATGCATTAGAAGTGTATAATGCATTGCTACAGGTAGAAACACCATGTAGAATACACAGGCACATTTTATAAGTAAGCTACTCCTGGGATGTGCTTAACACAGTTCCAACACAGGCCTAGGGGAAGTGAACACACTCGGCCTACGGCCTTGTGGCTTACTACATCCCATAGCCGTGCGGTACAACTGTCTAACACACACCCCATCATGTATTACTGCTTTCTTAGTCTGGCTATTTTGTGAAAACGATTTCTTTAAAGTTAGAACACCACTTCTTTTACTAACAAAACAATTAATTTCACTTACAACATGTCATTTCAGCTTAGAAACTAGAAATAGAACAACAGTGAGAACAATAGGCCAGATGGACAACTTACAATGTAAAAAGTCTCTTTTAAGCTGAAAAAAGGTAAAACACCAGTTAAAACATCTAATATTGTGTGGTATAGATTAGCTAATAAGTTGTACTAGGACAATACATTTGTTTATAAAAAAGAATGCTTTAAATAAGTTTGTTAACTATGCTATTTGTTGCTACTTGAAACTGATGTGTTTCCAGGCAGTGGTGTAGCTAAATGTGTGATTCTACCACAATTCATTATGTATTTGGTATGTAGATAACAAAGTTGTTAATTTTTACTCACCAGCTGAGTCGAGCACCACCAGAAACTCTATCTCAGGAACCTCTTCCACCTGATCCCCAGAGACTGGTATGAGGCGTAGTCTCTTGGGAGGGATTGCAGAGAAGTGTTTTAGTTCTGTTGAGAATGAATAGGGAAAGAAAAATGGGTGTTGTAGTGTACTACTGTTACATTAGTGGTTAGAATGTGACAGCAAACCTTTGCAAACAATGATGCCTATGCAAAAATGTGTGGGAAATGTGTGACATTGCTCTTTATGCTGGTCACATAGGTTTGAAACCCTGCACGGGTAGAGGTTGTGCAATATCAGCCACTGCCATGTATTTGTAGTGTGTCTGTCTGTGGGCCGCCTCCTCCACATTGACTTCTGAAGGATTATGCAAGGCATCTGACATTATAGTACACGGCTCAGTTCAGCAACAAATCAGATACTTGGCCAGGAAGCATATTTAGTTTTCTTGTGCATTTAGGTGCACAACAAGGTATGTGAATACGATCTGTAAACACTGGGCCCCGGCTCACAATATCAACTAGTCCTATGGTAACCTCCCCCTCCACCATCTGCTAAACGACACCACTGTGGTAAGCCGTTCTCTGCCATCACAAGGTGAAAAAGTGTATTGTTAATTGTGAGCTGCTCTATCATGCGGTAGTGAATGAAACCTCTGTTTCCCTCTACACAGAACAGACATCACTGCCCTGTGCATTGAACACTTGTCATTGATACTCCGTTGATCCAAGTACCTGTGTTGTGGCAGTGGTGCTACAGCGACTGCCTAACCAGCCCTCCTCCCCTCCTTCCCCCAGCCACACAGATGCACACTCCTTATGATGCTGAACTTTATAGTAATACAGTGACATTGCTGATGACATCACAATATAGTTGTCCTGAGCCGAAGCTAGCTGCAGAATTGAAAGAGCAACATTTAAGTAAGTATATGTAACAGTTGATTTGAAAGGTAAAAATTATAAACTGGTGTGCTATAAAGCAAATACAACAATAACCTTACTGAAAATACACAGCTTACCTACATTTTTGAGTGGGCAGCACTGTCATAACTCACTTCTGTCTCTGCCACTGGTGAGGTATGCTCCTGTCCTCTCACTCATGTTAATAAGTTGCATATTTTTGGCAAGTACATTGTGTATCTCTTATTTATATGACATTTTTCACATTTATGCTCTTACACTGAAAGGTAGAATGCCTCACTTTTTCTAAACATACATAAATGGCTGTGTACAGTCATAGACAACAAGCATGTGTGTATGCATTCTTTTCTACAGCAAGTGTCAATAATTGTACTATTTGTCATAAGATTACAAAAATGATTTGAAGAGATGTTTACAGCTATGTGTATGACTGATCATATATTAAGCTCTGTTGTACAACAACATCCATGCCTACTTCAGAAAGCTAAGTTAATTCTATTTATATTACAGATTCGGTGTCGTGGGGTGGGGGGTGTATGTTGGTTGCATGTTCAAAGGACTGATATAGTCAACAAGACCTGCAAATACAGTAACAGAATGACAGCACTGGTTTTAGTTTAGCATTCATATTGTATCAGTATAATTTGCCATGCTACATGTTTTGCTATGTGTAGCATAGTACACCTACATAAAAAATATGTACAGTATAGTTGAAGAGGCATATTACACAGATTGAAACCTGTGTGCAACAGAATTTCAGCACATTCAGTATTGTGGTATACTTATGGCCATGATGACGGCCACCAAGCTCTGGCTTCCCTGCCTTCTCCCGTATCTGGCAGGCCACCTTGTACCAGCTCTGGTACCTCTTGTGGACTTGTCCATCAGCCTTGAATTGGTAAAAGGACTGCCGGACATGCTTCCACTTCTTCTTTATTCATCCAGTATTTTCTGGATGCCTTCCATCCCTAGTGCTTGACCAACCTTTTAAACATGTGAAATAAATACAGATGACCCTGAACCTATCTCTGTCAGGTATTACTTTTACTCTCAAGAGGGAGACATTAAAAAATAAATAACTACACCTCTTTGTTTTGCATTATGGAATTCATTTTTAAAGACCAAGCACAGTACTACAAGCAAAAAACAGGCAGTTATAATCTATGGCAAAAGGTGGTATGAAACTGGTGACAATGAGTTCTCTGACATCATATTAGATGAGCTTTTACTCAAACAAAATAAAGGGAGAACACCATAGTCAAGCTACTGTGCAGCCTCTAATCCATGTTACGTGGCTGTCTGGAAATGAGGGAATCTAGAGTAGGGTGACATTAAAGAGAGAGCAGATGAGAATGTAGAAAAATATTTTGAATATTTAACAGAAAAGTTCTGCTAGAACAAGGATAGAAGTTACCTTTTCAAATAGGCCAAAGCTGTGAAGTAATGTTATACTCTCACATGCTACAGGGTTGAACTCTATTTACAAACTAAGAAATCTTTTTGACTCCTTAGTTTGGGGGCCCCTGTTGCTATTATTTGTACTAACGAAAAGTAAAGACCTTTCCAGGCTCCAGACTTTTTGGCATGCATTTTATAATATACGTAAGCAATAACCCCTTTGTTAAAATCTTTTGTGTTAAGTCAGATGTCTATGTGGCAAATCATGCCATCTGTGGAATTTGTGTGAAGTCTCACATATGGCTTATACATGATAGGCTTTTTGAGTATTTTGAGGAAGATGTGTTTAAACAATGTAGAAGGGTATTAGTGACTATTTACCTTTGTCCAGGTGCGGATTAGGGGAAGGTTGGTCACCCTCATCACAATTTCGCTGTTTTCATATTTATGCATGGTGTGTACGAGGGCAAACAATTCATCATCAGTCCAGATCTTGGGCATGGTGCCAGTGTTATTTTTCACTGGTGTTCTGTGTGAAAAGAAATGAGAGACATTTATGGTTACTTATTGTAGTCATGTTTTTCTGTAACAGTTAAAACAAATTTATTTTCTGTTTGAGCCTCACCACACCACACCACACCAGCCCCCTTCCCCAGTTCAGTATCAGAGATATATTGAGATAGTACCTATCATTCACTCAACATAACAACGTGGAAGATTCCCAGCGTGTACTACAATGTTATGATAGACCCCCCCATGCCTAAGGTCCCATTCACTCAAACACAGGAGATAGAACATTTCCCATAGAAGACAGAGGAGTACTTTACAGGTGTTGAATTTGGTGCCGGCCCAGTACCCAAATGCTGACAGATTTTGTATCAGGCTAGTAAGATTCATCTTTATCTATCCCTTCGGGCTTTTATGGGAGAAGATAACATTTCAATAAGTGCAGCAGATGGGCCAGTGGAAAAGTATGTGGGGCAGGTGGATTTTCTCGGTCACTAGCCCTGCTGGCTACTGGCTGCAAAACTTAATTTTGACCACTGCTTTAGTACCGGGCTTCTGCTATTTTTTGTTGTTGCATTATGTAGTACTGTTAAATATCACTTGTGATACACATGCTACATCAAGATGTACTATAATATCCCTTCCCTCCCACAAAAAGAAAAAAAAATTGACTTGCCTTGCAATTATTCTGTTCTATTTTTTCCACTCGTACACCTACCACCAGTAAATCTCCCCTTTAGTAAGTAACCATTACACAATTTAAAAAGCAAAGTATTCAACATTTGCCAATGTGAGAAATACAATTGCACAAATTATTCAAAAATACATGTGATTTTTGTGTGTGTATTGTGTAGGTGTAGTTCTATTTTTTGACCAGATATTTGCGTGGTTCTTAAAAGAGCTGTTTGAGTCTGTAGGCGTCATGATACTGCACATTTTCTGAGCTACACATTCTCAGCAGTGCAAGAATTCCACCTCGGCGGTCCCCAAAGAAAACAGTGTTGCCAGCATCTGAGAGATGCACACCATCTTTTAGATATAGCCAATGTTTAAAATGTTTAATTTGGGGATGACATACGGTATGAATTCCCATACCTTGAAGGAATCTAGATATTTGCATGTTCACCTTACGACGTGATCTTTTGAGTCCGGGACAGAATTCCTCACCTCTCCAGATCATCCGCTCTGTAAAGTCTAAATATAGAATCTTACAGGCAGGTAACAGCTCCATAAGAGTCTGCAAGTATGATTGGGTGGCCTCAATTTAATCTACTCCCCTTTTTTGGCCCAAATCATTACCTCCGAGATGGATGAGGAGTATGTCTGGCACAGGATGTGTCTCCAGTAGCCTGTACATAGTTGGCATGAGCTGCTCTCATCTCATGCCACCGTTATCAAACCACAAGACATCGCAGTTTGGCAGATGCAAGTCATTGCCAAAATAACTTGCTCTAGCAAATGCAGCCACCCTACGCACAAGGCTACACTGCACAATCCAAGCACAAGCCCTGCAGCTTTCTGCTATGATGAATCTTTTATAAGATACTGGTACAAACAGCAATCTCAAAAATGTGTTTCTCTCTGAGCAGCCCTCTGCCAAGTAATTGGTATTACTATGGGATTAAACTGTCATAGCACAAAATAGCAGAGCCATGTAGCACCATATAGTATAGACACATAGGATTAGTTACGTTCTCTACCTAATGTCCAATCAGTTAATTAATTAATTAATTGTTGTGTCTATAGGATTGTTTGCTACTGGGCATTTGTTTATCAAACATTTTTTTTATTTTGGTGGGACAAGGTAGATACTTAATTGGTCACCTTATGCAACATAGCAATATGAGCAAATTCTATTGGTCACAGGCAATAAGAGAACTCTGTGACATTGCCCAAGTTCCCTCCCTTTTAGAACTGACATTCTAAGTGGTAAGAACCCTCTTTCAGATTTCCTTATATAAAAAAAAAATAATATTTATTATGTTATAAAGGTAAAAACAAATCAGTGAACTAAGCTACTGTACCACACTATGGTGTTGTTCCATGGTTTGATTAATTTGGTTTCTGTTTCTAGTTGATATTTGAAAGGAATAGACAGATAAAGTAATGTGACTGATTTACTAAACTGTGTACTATTCTCTTTAAAAGAAGTGCTATTTTTTTGTTATGTTACACGCAGTGTAGATTGTAAAAATCAAACATCTATATTCTACTATAGTTAAAGAATTCATAAAGATGCAGTTGTAAACTTTGGCATTTGGCAGATTACTTTTATAACTGTTTAAAAGTCTTGATTTCTGTGCTACTACAGTGGAAAAAAAAACTGCATCACAGTGACAAGGTTTAGGGTGACAAAGTTAAAGGGCCCGTTTCTCAAAAGGTTACGTCTGGCATAACTTGACTTGCACCCAAAAAAATGGTGCAAGTAGCAAGTTATGTCAGCAGTTGTGACATTCGGTATTCTGCATAGCAGCCTGCAACATGTCACAGGCTGCTTGCACCAAAGTGGACTTATGCCACCAGTTACACCCTAAACCCCCTGCGACATGGCGCTAGGGGGTTTACGGCAGCAATTGCACCCTATTCTGGAAGGGCAGCAACAAAGTCTCCAATGACACTATTCTAGAAGACACCCCAGTGAAACATAGAAACATAGAATTTGACAGCAGATAAGGACCGCTTGGCCCACCTAGTCTGCCCATTTTTCTACCTGATGGATAAGCTGCAGATCCTAGTTAACCAACAGACTACTTCCTCCTACCCTCCACTAGGACTGCCTTATGTCTGTCCCATGCATTCTTGAATTCCCCCACTGTTCTTGACTCCACGACCGCCTCAGGAAGGCTATTCCATGCATCCACAACCCTCTCTGTGAAAAGTACTTCCTCATGTTACCTCGGAGCCGTCCCCCTCTATCTTCAAATTGTGCCCCCTTGTTATTGCAGATCTCTTTTTCTGAAAGATACTACCTTCTTGGACATTGTTGATTCCCTTGAGGTACTTGCAAGTTTCTATCATGTCCCCCCTTTCCCTTCTTTCCTCAAGGGTATACATATTAAGCTCCTTTAGTCTCACTTCGTATGTCTTCTGGTGCAGACCCTGTACCATTTTGGTTGCCCTCCTCTGGACAGCCTCCACTCTGTCTATGTCTTTGCAGAGATGAGGTCTCCAGAACTGCACACAGTACTCCAGATGGGGTCTCACCAAGTGTCTGTACAGAGGGATAACAACTTCCTGTTTTCTACTGTTGCTGCCTCTCCCTATGCATCCCAGTATCCTCCCAGCCTTCCTTACTGCCTTCTCACATTGCTTTCCCACCTTTAGGTCATCTGATATAATTACTCCCAGGTCCCTTTCCATTTTTGTTGTTGTCAATATCTCACCCCCCCCATTGTATACTCTTCCCCTAGGTTTTTGTTTCCCAGGTGCATTACCTTGCACTTCTTTGCACTGAATCAAAGCTGCCATATATTTGACCATTCCTCCAACCTTGCCAAGTCCCTGTTCATCCTTTCCACTCCATCTTGTGTATCAACCCTGTTGCAGATCTTTGTGTCGTCTGCAAAGAGACATACTTTTCCTATCAGTTCCTCTGCAATGTCACTTATAAAGACATTAAAAAGGACTGGTCCCAGTACTGAACCCTGCGGTACCCCACTAGTAACCCTCCTTTCTTCACTGTGGACTCCGTTTACTACTACCCTTTGCGTCCTGTTGTCCAGCCAATTTTTTATCCTGGCTACCACCTTGGGACCCACTCCAAGGCTGGCTAACTTGTATATTAATCTTTTGTGTGCGACTGTTTCAAATGCCTTGCTAAAATCTAGGTAGGCCATGTCCACAGCCCCTCCCTGGTCTACCACTTTGGTCACCCAGTCAAGGAAATCTATTAGATTCATCTGACATGACCTTCCGGCTGTGAATCCATGCTGCCTTGGGTTCTGTGCCCCACTGGTCTCTAGGTACTCAACAATTCTTTCCTTCAGAAGTGATTCCATCATTTTCCCTACCACTGAGGTCAAACTAACTGGTCTGTAGTTTCCTGCCTCTGCCCTGCTCCCACTTTTGTGAAGAGGAATCACATCCACCCTCTTCCAGTCCTCAGGTACCACCCCATCCTCCCATGATTTATTAAAGAGAGTACTCAGTGGTGTCACTAGTTCTCCTCTTAGTTCTTTTAGAATTCTTGGGTGAATCCAATCAGGCCCCATTGCTTTGTCCAGTGGACATCCATCAATGAAAAGTTACACTAGCAAACAGCTAGTGTAACTTGCATCCATCGGGGTTGTGTGCCAACAACCCCAATCCACCAAGATGTGCCAGCCCCAGCCCCATTCCTGCCCCACTAAACAGCCCTGCAGGGCTAGAGAACTCTCCCACACCCACTGCAGGTGTCTCTCAGGACTATAGGACCCCCTCCCTGAGTCCCCAAATTCTGTGGTAAGAACAGCCCCATAGGGCTATCAGCCCCCCTACCTCTAGTTCCCCACTATGTAAACAGTAAAGCCCCTCTGGGCTATCGGACCCCCATCCTGATCCCTATACAGTAGTATCACTAGTTCTGCATGGAAGATTGCACCCCCTGCCCAAGCCCTGATGGCCAGCCACCCACCCGCACAAGGCTGCATCCTGTAAATACTGTACAATGATCCACTCCCTAATTTGTCATCACTGGTTGTCTAGTGGCCCCCACCCCCCACCCAGCATTGCTGGACCACCCCACACCCCCCATGACCCATCCCCAGCTGGAGACCAGCACAGACCACTTCTCACCACCACAGCCAGCCACCAACTGAATTCATTCATTGAGCATATATATACAGTGTGTGCTCATACGGAGCTCAGTTGATGGCTGGCGGTGGTAGTGAGAGGTGGGCTGTGCTGGTCACCAGCTGAGAATGGGTTGGGGTGCAGGGTGGTCTGGCAATGCTGGGAGGGGGGCCACTAGACTACAAGAAATTACAAATTAGGGAGTAGATCTTTGTACAGTAGTTACAAGGCACAGCCTTGTGCGGGCAGCTGGCATCAGGACTTGGGTGGGGGGTCAATCTGCATTGTGGGGCTAGTAATACTACTGTATAAGGATCAGGATGGGGGTCTGATAGCCCAGAGGGGTTTTACTATGTACACAGTGGGGGACTGGGGGCAGGGGGCCTGCAGCCCTATGGGACTTCTCAGGCTTGGGGACTTGGGGTGCACATGTGCCCTATGGAACATTGCTTGTGGCTTGCAACATGCACCTCAGATACACTCTTTATTTGGTTTAACTGTAGGAATGTCACAAGTCACAGGACTTAACTGTGGGGACCCTGCCCCTTACAGAATCGGGCGCAGGGTCCTTGGAACAACTGCACCCCTCTTATGTTGCAACTTGTGACGTGTAGAGGTGCTTATAGAATTGGACCCAAATTAGTTTTCCTTTAGAAATGCTACACAATCAGAATTTGGCAAACATTCATCAGAATGCCCACAAAATCTGATTTTATAATGTACTATTTTTCTGTAAATTGAGCTACTGTAAAGAGTTTTAAAATGTAAATGTTTTAAACAATTACTTACTGGTTTCTGTGAAACAGCAGTATCTTTAGGCAGAAATCCATGATGGCCTACTTCCTGTCATTTTCCTGCATTCCCATTGGTCTAGAAATTCCAGTTCCTGTTTGGTTTCAAATCCCTTTTTGCAAGTGTGCAAAGTCCCTCTCCATGAGCAAGTCGTGAAGAGGGATCCCTTTTCATAAACATGTAAAATCCCTTTTTTGTGAGACTCTCGTGAGAAATGCGATCTTCATAATGTGAAAAATATGTTTTATCTTTTAAATGCTTATTTTTTTGTTCTAAATATACTGTGCTACTGTCTCATAGATAGTTTAAGTACCTTTTATGCATCTTAACTATACATATATTTTTAAAAATTGCTCATCGAGGATCCCTTTTCATGAGAGTGCAAAATCCCTCTTCGGGAGTGAGACGGGAAGAGGGATCCCTTTTCGTGAGAATGTAAAATCCCTTTTCACGAGACTCTCATGAGAAATGTGATCTTTGTAATGTGAAAAATATATGTCTTATCTTTTAAATGCTTATTTATTGTTCTAAATATACTGTGCTACTGTCTCATATGTAGTTTAAGTATCTTTTATGCATTTTAACTGTAAATGTATTTTCAAAAATTGCACAGCGAGGATCCCTTTTCGCGAGAGTGCAAAATCCCTCTTCATGAGTGAGTCGCAAAGAGGGATTCCTGTTTGCGGGCATGCAAAATCCCTTTTTGCGAGACTCTTGCAAGAAAAGTGATATCCATAACATTACAAAAAGTATTTTCAAACTTTTAAATGGTGTTTTTTGCCTAAATATAGTATGCTACTGTCTCTTATGTAGTTTGGGTACATTTAATGTATTTTTACTGTTAATTTATTTTCAAAACTGCACACCAAGGATCCCTTTTCACGAACATGTAAAATCCCTCTTTGTGAGTGAGTCATGAAGAGGGGTCCCTTTTCATGAGCATGCAGAATCCCTTTTCGTGAGACTCTTGCAAGAATGTGATTTACGTAATGTAAACACATTATTTTTTTAATGATTAAATGCTAAATTATGGGTTTAAATATAGTGTCCTACTGTCTATTGTGTAGTTACATTCTTTTAATGTATGTTTTAGGGTGAAATTAGTTGTAAAACAGCATACTGAAGATCCTTGTCACGTGCAGACAAAATCCCTTTTCGTGAGCAAGTCGCAAAGAGGGAACCTTTTTCACGAGTAAGGAAAATCCCTTTCCATGAGAGTTTCTAGACAAATGAGCTATGTTTCAGGTCACAAAACAATTTTTCACACTAAACAAAGTTTTTCTTAGTTTCTAGAAGTGTGATTTACTCTTACTTTAAATGTGATTTAGGGATATTTTATTTTTTATTATTTTTGCTTTTTTTCACTGCTGACAGTATCTACCATCAGCCTCTGCTGCCCTCCCTTCCACCACTGGTAACCCACACATAGGTCTGCTTTCTGGATTGTCTCACTGGACAGAGCCATTAAAGGGCCCCCTCCGCAACCCATCCTCCCAGGAGTGCCACGTTGAGATCCTGTGCCAGGCCTCAGTGACCTGGGAACAGTGAACACATCACCTGTGTGGGCAGCTTTTTTCCTTCTTGTTTGTTGGCCTTGTGGGAGGCATGTCCAGTCACACTCTGCAACGCAATCTGTGCCATGCATCTGACATGTACCCGAGAACAAGTAAGTGTTCCATTCACAGTGCAGGATGCAGCCACCTGGGGGCACTGTGCCATAGACACTCTACCCTCCTCCTCCTTCATCGGGGTGAAGAGAGTGGAATTACCACTCAGTTCAGCCCCATTCCTGGATGACCCTTGGATTTACTTTGGAAAAATGGTCTACATAATTTAGTCACTGGGTGGTTCTTTAATGTCCTCTATCATTTCATAATAATAAGAGGTTGTTTTTATTTAGATTATTGAGTGTTGCCTTTTACAGACACTGATTTTGTTTACTATTCTTTCTGTTGCAGATATACACAATGCTCTGAGAGATTATAAACTTACAAACAAAGAATGACACAATGGCAATGCATTCACTGTAAAAGTCCATTTCAAAAAGCAAAAGGTGTTTTGGTGGAACCAGCTGAGTGCCACCTTTCTCAAAGAACCAGGAAAAAAAAAATATATATATATACAATGTACATGGGGGCCTCAAAGAAAGATTTAAAAAAGTGGATACCATGTATAATAAAATGGCCAGATATATCTTGGAAGCTACATTGTCAGCCATTGATAAACTTAGGGTCAAAATTCAAAATATGAGAGACAAACTAATGCCTTCTGAACACCTGAACAGAGACAACCTTTGTTTTGTGTTTGAGGGCAAGTGGATTCCTTCTGAGCCTTCTGAGGCATACTTTTGGGAGGAGGCATACAATGTACATGACAGGAAAGTCACTCTGGTAGTAGATGACTCTGGCAAAGTACAGAACATTTTAGTTGTATCACGCGATAATGATGCCTTAGATAAGGATGAGGAAAATGCTATGGACATTGCACAAAGGAAATCACATTCTAGCAACTGGCCTTGTGATGACATGTGCAATATTAGAGAAGAATCTTTTTGTGTGACAGAAAATTTCTTAAACACATTTCTTAACACAAAGAGATGTGGAAGATACAAGTTGTTTCACACTATTGACAAGTGTGACATTAGATCTTTAACTGGCTTGATGGGGCATTCACTTGCTTGTCTTCAGGTTGGAGCATGTGAGAGCATATTCCATCACTTTTGCATGATTGCTGTGCACAACTCTCAAATGTGGAGATTTGTGTAACAGAAGTATCACATCAGATGTACTGTTAGATACTTTACATCTTTTGATTCCTTGCTGAGTGATGGAGATGTAGATGGTGTCATCAAGTTCATTAAGGAGCTACAGGTAAAGAAGAAGCTGAGGGACAGTGTTGTGACAGATGCTATCGCAGATGTTACAAACTGCCACAGTGCAAGATACACAGTTGCTAAGAATGTTTGGTACTGAGAGTACCAAATTTGAGATTAGTATGCAACATAAATTTGACATTGTCAATGTGTCTTGTGAATGACTATTTTACAAGGAACAGTTAGTTAATGTTGACCAACACAATGTTCCAAGATGGAATAAAATGTAGGGTTGGCTGATACATACCTGTTGTTATAAACAGACTTTGAAGTCCAGGAATCAGTTGTACTGTGCATGTACTGTAATCATAAGATTAAGTCTGACACTTGGCCTCCTAGGTTAGTACTAAACAGAACAGAGGTATACAAAACCCCTGCTGTGATTGCTGGCTTGAACTTGTTTGAACAATTTCTGATTCAGACAATGAAGCCATTTCAGGCAATTCTGAGGCTTAACACTAAAATTAAAAATATGGCACAGAAAAGGCTCATTAAATCTTTAAATGGCTCTATTATGTACCTCCCTCTACTACTACAGGAGAATGTACAGACTATCTCCAGAGAGAATAGTGTTGTCATTCTGGTAGATGGTGTGTCAACTAAGGCCAAAATAATCTGGAAACAAATTGTGAATGTGGAAAAGGTAAAGCATGCTTTGCAGTACCTAAAACAACAACATTTATTTTACAGAGATATTGATATAGACACACTAGCTGATGTTTATATCCAGCTTGGAGTTACTGATTCTTCCAAGGCCATGACTGAAAAGGTTGAAGTTGCTACCAGTGAAAACTTGTATGAACAAGACACTATTCACCCATTACATGGTAAGGACTCAGTGGTGGATAATACTGATTTGTACCAGATGAAACATGTAGAATGGATACCTGTCAGTATCTAGGAGAGCACACTAGAGGCACACTGCTTTCCCAACCTCTTTTCCACATGAAACTGATGGATGTCTGGATGAGCTTGAGGTACATGTTCCTGGAGCTGAGTATCGAGCATCAAGATTGTTACTTTCAGATGGCAAGTTCTGTAGACACATAGCATATGTTTTTCATCTATTGTGGGAGAGTGAACTAAGTGTTCTGTTGGTGAGTATTGCGCACACGTGTTTCAGCACAGAATTTCAGAATATGATAGCTGCACAGTTGATTAAGAAACTGGAGAAGAAAGATGAGCTACTACAAGCAAATCTTTCTTCAATTCTGTCCAGTATGAGACTTACGGTGTGGAGGGCTACTGTATGGTGGCTTAGGTTGTGCGTGCCATCAACTGTCCAAGATTTCTACTTTTAATTACTGCATCTAACCCCCAGTTTGCTTCTAAAGAGACACTAATAGCAACCCAACCCCAAAGGACTGCAGTGTTGGGGGGGGTGTTGGGTGCTCCAGCAAGCAGTGTTTTTTGGTATCAGATTGGAAACGTCATTTTGCAGTGGTGCCTCTGCAGCCCTGCATCATGGAGTCCTCAGATGTCATGGTTAACAGGGAAGACCTTTCCAATATAAGGGCTATGCTGCAAATGTTAGTCCAGGAGCTGCTGGCATTGAAATCTACAGTAGTCCGGTTAGAGGAGCGAGTTGACAAAATGGGACAGAGGATAGCCAGAGTGGAGTTATACTGCATGCAGGATGACTCTACTTCGGTAAGGTGGCAGGAAAAGATCTCAGTGCTGGAGGAGCAGGTTCATTTGTTAGCACTCAAGGTGGACAATTTAGAAAACTGTGGATGGTGCAACAATATTCAAATTATTGGTCTCCCAGAGGGGACTGAAGGTAACAACTAGGGGCAATTTTTTCAATCCTTTTTTCCTAGAATCTTTAATTACAACTGGGGATCTCCACTAGGAATCGATCAGGCGCACCGCTCTTTGAAGCTCTATCCAGCCTGGGGTGCACTCCCTCACCCTATTCAGGTTTAATTTCTCAGGTTTTTGGTAAAAGAACAGATATTGCGGCTAGCTGGGGACAGAGGACCACTTAAATGGAATGGTCACTCGGTCTTTCAGGATTTTTCTAAAATAGTTGCAGACCCAGCGTAAGGCTTTTGCTTCTGTTAAAAAAGACTTGGTGACCAAAAACTAACATTTCACCTTCAGTACCCAGCTGTGTTGAAAGTCTGGTGGGGGGAACTCTGGCACCAGTTCCCTTCCCCTACAGAGGATCAAGTTTTCATTCAATTGTTGGACAAAACTGCGGAGCAGACTCTTAGACAAACTGTTCCTTCTTCAGATCAGGATCTGAAAGTGCAGCTGCCTGCCATGTCTGGATTGACCCAGAATTCTGGTCCTCACTGCAATGCGACCCCCTTGACCTCACAAAGTGTACCAGAACATGCCAATAAATCAGGGAGCAGACTGCCCAGTGGTGGGCCACCAAAAGGGCAAAGCAATTCCAGGAAACCTACTCCCGCACTAGTGGCAGGGTCAGCAAATATTGACAATTCCGTATCTTCTCTTGCTTCTTATACCATGCCAGTCCTCTCAGAGCTTTTCCCAACTCCTGACTGGAAGCATTCTTGTCTTTTCCCCAAACCTCAGGATCATGGTGCAGCTCAAAAGGAAATGGATTGGTGTGACTATGGAGAGGAGGAGGATCTTGTGGAGGCATCACAGGCAACCCTGAAGAACACATTGGTGTCCCCTGGTGAACAAGCATCTGGTGGTTTTGGGAACACTGAAGCCACTTCACTACAGGAAGGATCGCAGCAAGCCACTATCTCTGCCACACCTGGCTTGCTGGCTACACCTTTGACCTGAGGAGTTATATGCAGTCTTCAGCTGGTTTGGTCACCATTACTAGCAGTGCAGGAGCCCTTTATCTGCAGGAATTTTGGGGAGCTTGCTCTGTAGATGGGCATGTGGACATGGCTGCAATAACAAAGCTCAGCAACACAGAGATCATGGACTACATTTATTTCATTTTTTGGAGATGTTTCTCTTCACCCTAATAAGACTGTTTGCTTTTTTAGAGCCTGGGACTCTGTTTGATTTAATACTGTGGACTGTTATATAAGCCTTTCATAACATAGGGTTCCTGTAGGTTGTTAGTAACAATATGGGTGGGAGGCAGTGGGGTTCAATATACAGTTTTTACATGTGGTACTTATGGGGGTGAAACTTACTGAACTTTCTCGGGTGGTGGGAGGGATTTGACTTAGTGCCATAGAGTCACTAGTAAAGGCAGGTTTGCCCACCTCTACACCAGCTGAGGAGTGGGAGGGCATTGGTAAGGGGGCCCACCAGCCCATGTTTACTCACTTCTTGGGCTTAGACAGGGGTACAGTTGGGGAGGGGGGGCTTACATGTTACAGGGGTGGGAGACTGCCTATGGGGAGGAGGGGGATCAATGGATCCTGGTTTTGGTGGAGCACCATTTTTCTGTTCATTTGGAGTGTTTTGGGACTCTGTGTATGTGGGGAGTTTTGTGGGAAAGTACTGGAGGGTGAGTGGTGTTTTGGGGCTCTATTTCAGTATGGGACATCCACTTTCAAAAGTAGAATAAATGGACTGGTTATTAATAGGTTTTTTATAGTTGCAGGTATGATTTTGTGTACACTTTACAAAATATTATGACACAAATTTATTTGATGTCTTGGAATGTTCAGGGATTAAACATCCCCGTCAAGCATAAGAAAGTATATTCTTTTTTTGAGGTCCTTTGCTAGTGATATTATATTTTTAGAATAAATCCATTTGGTGAAAAAAGATGTTGAGAGTTTGATTCAGGGCTGCTTTAGTAAAGCTTTCTCTGTCTCATATGGTTCTAAGAAAAGGGGTGTCTCCATTCTGATTAGGCAGGGGTGCTCATTGGTGGTGAAACAGTGGCTGGCATATAAAGAGGGATGATGGAGTATGGTCTTGGACAAGTTGGACACAGTTCCAACTTTATTGGTTAATGTATATGCCCCAATGATGATGCCCCTGACTTTTTCTCCTCTCTGGCCCTTAAGATCATTGAGTGGTATTCCCCGACTATGGTGTTGCTGATGGGAGGGGACTTCAATTTAGTGCTGGATCTGATCATGGATAGGGACCCCATTGAAAAGGGGGCTCCTTCCCATTCTTGGTCCAGAGTCATTTTAAAGCAAGCTATTTTAGACCTCGGGTTGGTTGACTGCTGGAAACTCTTGTACCCTAATGTTAAGGATTTCACCTTTTGATCTCCTTTCAGTCATTTACTAGATTAGACTATTTTCTCTGTAGCGCCTCTATAATATCAGACATGTTGGAGGCCCAATATTGCCCAATTTGGTTATCAGATCACACCCCAATAGTTTTGGTCTGGACATCCCAGCAGGTGATTGCCCATACCCCGCGATGGCGATTTAACCCTGTCCTTTTGGGTAGGGAGGACTTTATACCCTGATTAAAGGGGGAATTGAATTATTTTTTTCTCTCTAATCTTTCTCCCAACATCTCCGTACTGACAGTGTGGGGTGCATTTAAACCTTATATTAAGGGCCGGATGATCTCCGATGTCTCTTATATCAATAAGCAGCTCTGTAAGGAGCTAGAGAGCCTCTCGACTCAAATCAGGGTATTGGAAGAAATGCTTTATGCTAGGCCGGAAGATAAAGAATGAGTCATTCACAAACTTTCACAGTGTAAAGAGCAGTTGAATGACATTTTTCATCAAAAAGCCATGAGGGCTGTATTTTTTATGAGACAGGCATAGTGAGAGTCTGGAGAATGGGTGGGGAAGCTCTTAGCTTACTGTCTTAAGAAAAAGATATTGGAAGCCCATGTGCCCTTTTTACGTGGGAAGGAGGGTGAAATTATTTCTGATTCCAGGCACTTGGCTGGTGAATTTTGGGAGTATAATGCTAAACTGTATACTGCCAAGATGTATCCCACCCTGGAGCAATTTAATGCTTTTTTCTCTGCTGTTACTGTTCCCTCTCTCTCTTTAGAGATGAGTGCCACAAAAAAAAAAGATGGATATCTCTTTAGCAGAGGTACAGCAGGCTATTAAAGCTTTATCTCAGTATAAAGCTCCAGGCCCTGCTGGCCTCAGTTCTGATTTTTATCAGACATTTAAGTCCTCTCTGTCCATCCATCTACTGGAGGTTTTGGCTGAAACAGAAAAATCTGGAACGTTACCTGATTCAATGAGGGAAGCAACTAACACTGTCCTGCCCAGGCCTGGGAAGGACTCTGCAGTCTGTGGTAACTGTCGTCTGATTTTCTTTCTAAATGTAGACAGCAAAGTATTTGTCAAAATCCTAGCTATGCGTTTGGAAAGAGTCCTTCCTTCTTTAATCAGCAAGTCACAATCGGGCTTTATGAAGGGCAGGCAGGGCAGTGATAATGTGCATGCGGTTATTAACCTAATTCAAGTGGCAGTTGTGGGGCCGGAGTCTGCTGCCCTCGTGGAATTAGACCCTGAGAAGGCATTTGATTCTATAGAGTGTCACTATTTACAGTAGGTTCTCTCTCAGTTTGGTTTTGGTCCACGTTTTCCAATGTTGGGTGCGCTGTCTTTATTCTTCTCCCAGAGCTAGGGCATTAGTTAATGGAATACTCTCTGATAGTTTTGCCTTGTTCTGTGGTACAAGACAAGGATGCCTCTTAAGTTTTTTTTAGCTTTGGCACCTCTTAATTTATCTAAATGCCAAAACCCATTGATTGTAGATATTCCCGTAGGTGGGATCCATTATACTACCCTATTGTATGCAGATGATATGCTGCTGATGCTAATGAAGGTGGATACATTGCTCCCAGGAGTGTGGAAGGTCATAAGGGCTTTCAGTGAAATTTGCTACCTCAGGATTAATTGGGGGAAGATGGAGATTCTTCCTTTATGTGAAGCAGACCTCTGTTGGGCCTCTATGGGGCAACATTCTATGAAGTGGTCACCAGATGGAGTGAAATATCTGGGCATGTTTATCTCCAGTTAGGTACAAAGCATGTGTCTACAATATTTGAATCTGGTTTTTGAAGACCTTCGGGGGGATTTCTGGAGGTGGAAGCCTTTGGGATTGTCTCTCCTGGGTAAAGTTGACACTATTAAAATCATGGTGTTCCCTCTGCTTTTTTATAGATTAAGTAATCTACCCTTTCAGATACCTCAGGGGGTCTGGGCTAAGTTAGATAGACTGATCTCAGATTTCATTTGGGAAGCACTCCTCCCTAGGTTTAGTAGGAACATTTTATGGGCTCCAGGGGTAGTTGGTGGCTGGAATTTGCCTAGGTTCTGGGCATATAATGTCTGTTTGGGAGTAAAACAGGCATTAGCATAGGTGTCTCCTACCTCCTCATTTTCATTGGTTTGGGTCAATATTGAACAAGGTTTGGCAGGTGGTTTCCCACTGGCTGTTTCCCTAACATCTTCTAAGGTACTGTTTGAGACAGCTACACTCCCAATGTTTTTTTCCCTTTGGGCATGGGGCACATTGTTGGGCTGGGACTCCTCGTGTTTCGGTAGGCATGAACCATTATGGCATAATCCAGATATTCAAGTGGGGTGTCAAACAATTTTGTGGTGCAGTTGGGGTCAAAAAGGTATTAAGTTTATTGCGGATGTGCCCAATACTAATACAGGTATACTGTTTTCTTTTTCAGAATTGCAGGACAGATATCATATCCCCTCCACCCACTTGTGGAGATACTTTCAATTACAGCACGTGTTGTTCTCTACATATTTTCAAGAATCTCATTTAAAATAAGTACCTTTAGTTAATCATATTTCTAAGTGATTTAAAGCACCTAAGGGTCACCTTAGTTTGTTGTATAAAGAACTGCAGGAGGTGTTTTTACCGGATTGGGACTCTCATCATCTTAAATAGGGGGAGGACCTAGATATTGTTCTGGGTTCTGATATGTGGAGTCGATGTTGGGCGGAGGCACATAGGGCATCTCCAGATATGAGACTTCAGTTAATACAGAAGAAAATATTGGATAGATGGCATCGCATTCCAGTGCACTTGCTGAAGATGGGTGTGCTGGGTCCTGATTTATGCTGGTGCTGTTCTCAAGAATCTGGAACAATATTCGATATTCTATGGGATTGTTCCTTAATAAGGGACTTGTGGAAGAATATTATACAGTGTTTGAAGGACACTCTACAAACAGATCTTCTGAGGTCCCCTCTTTTTTTGGATTTTGGGGGAACCTTATAATTTAGAACTGCAGTGTTTGAGTTTTAAGGGTTTTCTTTTTGCTGCTGCATTAGAGGCAAAAAGGTTATTACTTTTGTACTGGAGGTCGGTGGAGGTGCCTTCTGTTTTGAGATGGTGGCAGGCTCTGTCTAGGGTGATCTCATTTCATAAGGTCATTTTTTTGGCAGAATAATGCTTTTAAGTGTTTTCACAGAGGGTGGGATAAATGGGTAGCCTTGCGTCACTTTTTCACTGGGGTTGTTGGCATCGATGCATATGAATTGCGGAAAGGTACAACTGGAGGGATGCACCTCTGTTCCACCACCCTCACCCTTCCTGAGCCCACTGTGGTCCAACCACTCCTCTTTCTTTGCAACCTCTGAGGTGAGGGTGGTGGAACAGAGGCGCATCCCTCCAGTTGTACCTCTCCGCAATTTAATTGCATCGATGCCACAATCAAACGAGCGCAAATACACTTAGTTACTGACAACACAGTACTCTATGCTAGTAGCCCTACTCCTGATGCTGCTTGTAAAGCTCTTCAATGCGAATTCAACCTACTCCAACTTCAACTCCAGAACCAGAAGTTACTTCTTAATGCAAAAAAAAAGAGCAATTGTTCTCTCACCCTTTCCTTTTGCCCCTAATCCTGTTGCAGCGGGGTTGCTTCCACAAATCACAACTGTCCTTGGTGAACAGCTGGAATATGTAAGAAAGTTCAAATACCTGGGGGTCTGGTTAGACCATAGACTTTCCTTCACTGACCATATAGAAGAACTGATGAAAAAGCTCAGGCAGAGACTTGGTCTTTTCTTTAGGCTCAGTAATCTTCTCACAAGAGACGCTAAGCTGAGACTGGTCCAAACTACCTTTCTGTCATTAGTAGATTACGTAGACTTTTCATACAGCCAGGGTCCAGAAAGTGCATTAGCCGAGCTCGACACACTTTACCATCATGCACTAAGGTTCATCACAGGTCTCTCTTATTCTACACACCATTGTTCCTTGTACACTGCAGTGGGATGGTCATCTCTCAGTGATAGACAATGTAGAAATGTGGCAACCTGGACATACAAAGCTATCATTAATAAACTGCCCCACTATATCTCTGCTTGCCTTCCACTATGCACACTTGGTAGGCATGGTCTGAGAAGTACTTCCCTTATCTCCTTGTCTGTGTATCAGGCCAAATCACAATTTGGCAGGGCGTCCTTAAGCTATGTGTTACCGCAATTATGGAATAACCTGCAAAAAACACTGACAATAACTCATCCCATCAGCCTAGCCACCTTTAAATCCCTTTACCTGCACCACAATAGGGAGACCTGTACCTGTTTCCCTTGACATATATCTCTAAAATTGCCCTTATACTTAGAATCCTACTGGTCTGAACCAAATAACCTTAGCATCAGGGGCGTCCCTTATTCATTGCTATAGATGCACTTACCTATCCATTATTCCCCCTTCTCTGACTTCATTGTTGTTTTGGTCTACCTAGTATTACTACTCCTTTTGTTTCCTTTCTTGCTAGTTTTCCCCTAGACTAGATTTATAGTACCTACCTTTATCACTGGTGTATAATATTTACTGTATAATTAATAATTGTACCTGCACCCAAGTGTTGCACCCCTTTCTTATGACTACATATTTTATCTTATATACCTTATTGCTTTCTCTATGCATATATGCCACTGTTGTATAAAGTCCTAATGTTTCTCATTGTGCGTCACTGTAGAAAGCTTCTCTCTGTTACTGCATTTCGTTGTACTGAAACCCCAGGTACACCTTGAAAATGAGCATTGCTCAAGGTGATCACCTGGTTAAATAAAGGTTTTGATTGTTTGATTGATATGCCATTCTGGCAGATTGTGGTTCCTCTATATAAGCACCCACAGTGGAGACCAAGGAGGATGCTCAGAACCACCACAAAGGAGACCCACAGGATGGTAACATGGGATCCCACAGGGGAAGGAAACAACTCCTGGTGGGGGACTCCATTTTTAGAAGGGTAGAACTGGGGGAGGGAAGGGAGAGGGAGGTAAGGTGCCCATCTGGCACCATGGCTTGGAGAGACAGGGAGTGAATCTGGAGGATCGCAGGAGCAGCTGCACGGGGGAGGGAGCTGGATGTCATTGTCCACCTAGGGACAAATGACCTGGCTGGAAAAGGGATCAGAGCAGTGCAGGGGGAGTTTGTGGAGTTGGTGAGGGGCCTTAGACAAGTAGTATGCACGGCAATCTTCTCTGAGGTGCTGCCTGTCTATGACATGGGTGAGGCTAGGCTGCTCCACACCATGGGATTCAATCAGTGGTTGAAAGACTGGTGCAGTGTTCAGGGTTTTGGCTTCATTGGGGACTGGGGGTCCACCTGGAGGGATGCAGGCCTATACTGATGCGATGATCTGCATCTGTTAAGGAAGGGAACCAGGATCCTAGGTGATAGGTTTAAATGCTTCATTGGCAAGCATTTAAACTAGCCAAGGGGGGAGGCACTGGAAAGGAGAAATCCTAGCCCCACCCCAAAAATCAGGGTAGTTAGTGAGGTAAACACCAAGCTAGAGAAGTCGATAGGGAGAAGGGCAGGGGTAAATGGAGAAAAAGGCAAATGCAGTAAGGACAGGGATGGGGCAAAAAGGGGTAAGAACATAAAAAATGGACAGTAATGAGTACCAATGCCCATAGTGTAGGTAACAAGCTCCTTGAACTGGTGGCCTTGATGGAAGAGGGATGCCTGGATATCATGGCAGTTACAGAAACATGGTACACAGAGAACCATGACTGGGATGTCAACATACCAGGGTACACAATTTACAGGAGGGACAGGGAGAGTAGAAGAGAAGGAGAAGGAGAAGGAGAAGGAGAAGGAGAAGGAGGAGTAGCTCTCTGTGTAAGGGATGGGATCAAAGCAATGGAACTAAAGGGTAAACAGGGAGGAGAGGACAGGAGAAGAGAAGAGAGGAGAGAAGAGGAAGCATTGTGGGTCACCCTGGAGATTAGAAAATGGCACCACAATCAGCACAGGGGTTGTATACAGACCCCTGTCTCAGGGGGAGGAAATGGACAAGGAAATGATAGAAGGCATCCTTAGGATGTCAAAGAAAGAGAAGATATTGCTGATGGGGGACCTAAATATGCCAGATGTTAACTGGATCACCTTTGTTACAGCCACATCCAAGAGCAGCGCCATTCTCGATGCCCTACAGGGGCCTTGCCTCAGACAGCTACTGTTGGAACCCACTCAGGAGGGAGCAATCTTAGACCTAGTACTCTCAACTGAGGATGGAGAGAGGATCTCAGATCTAGAAGTGGGTAGCCATCTGGGAACAAGTGACTACCAAACAGTGTGATTCATGATAAACTCAGCTGTAGAGTCAAGCCATACAAAAGTGAAGGTACTGGACTTCAGGAGGGCTGATTTTGTCAAAATGGGAGAGTGCCTCAGAAAAGCACTAGCAAACAGGCAAGAAGGAGGGATGGAGCAACAATGGGGAAACATCAAAACTGCCATCACAGAGGCAACAAATCTTTGTGTGAATCAAATAAACAAATCAAAATGAAAGAAAAAAAACACTATGCTTCTCAAAAAAGGTTGCTGGGAAGGTTAGAAAGAAAAAGATAGCATTCAGGAAGTATAAGGGAACACATAAAGAGCAAGACAGAGAACTATATCAGTTAAAGCAGAAGGAAGTGGGGAAGGCAGTCAGAATAACAAACTTCCAAACCAAGGAAAAGATAGCCAACTTGGTTAAGAAGGGGATAGAACCTTTTATAGGTACATTAGGGAGGGAAGAAAGACAAAAGGAGGGATACTGAGGCTGAATAAAGAGGAGGGTAGGTGGGCAGAGAGTGACAGTGAAAAAGCAGGGATACTGAATGAATACTTCTCAGTATTCACAAAAGAAGAGTAGGGGGAGGTACCTAATCCAGCCAATAGAAGCACTCTGGATGGGGGGGGTCAGTATCAGTCTTTTCACAGAAGAGAGGATTCTGAAAGAACTCCCAAAATTGAGGGTGGACAAAGCAATGGAGCCTGATGGGATTCACCCCAGAATTCTAAAAGAACTAAGGGGAGAACTAGTAACACTACTGACTACCCTTTTTAACAAATCATGGGAGGATGGTGTGATACCTGAGGACTGGAGGAGAGCAGATGTGATTCCCCTTCACAAAAGTGGGAGCAAGACACAGGCAGTAAACTATGGACCTGTCCGTTTGACCTTAATGGTAGGGAAAATGAGGGAATCACTTCTGAAGGAAAGAATTGTTGAGTACCTAGAGGCCAGTGGGGCACAGGACCCAAGGCAGCATGGATCCACAGTGGGATGGTCATGTCAGATGAATCTAATTGATTTCTTTGACTGGGTGACCAAAGTAGTAGACCAGGGAGGGGCTGTGGACATGGTCTACCTAAACTTTAGCAAGGAACTTGACACAGTCACGCACAAAAGATTAATAAACAAATTAGCCAGTCTGGGAGTGGATCCAAGGGTGGTAGTCTGGGTAAAGTATTGGCTGGACAACAGGACACAGAAGGTAATAGTAAACAGAGTCCACTTCAAAGAAAAGGGGGTCCAAGGTATGGTGCCGCAGGGTTCAGTACTGGGTCCAGTCCTTTTTAATTTTTTTGTAAGTGACATTGAGGTGCGAATGGAAGGAAAAGTATATATCTTTGCAGATAACACAAAGATCTGCAACAGGGTTGATACACAAGGTGGGGTGGAAATGATGAGAAGGGATGCGGCAAGGTTGAAGGAATGGTAAAATGTATAACAGCTTAGATTCAATGGAAAGAAGTGCAAAGTAATGCACCTGGGAAACAAAAACTTAGAGGAAGAGTACACAATGGGGAGTGAGATACTGACAACAACAAAAATAGAAAGAGACCTGGGGGTAGTTATATCAGATGACCTAAAGGTGGGCAAGCAATGTGAGAAGGCAGTAAGAAGGGCTCGAGGGATACTGGGATGCCAAGGGAGAGGCATCACCAGTAGAAAACAGGAAGTTGTTAACCCTCTGTACAGACAGTTGGTGAGACCCCATCTGGAGTACTGTGTGCAGTTCTGGAGACCTCATCTCCACAAAGACATAAACATGGCTGAGGCTGTCCAGAGGAGGGCAACCAAAATGGTACAGGGTCTGCACCAGAAGACATATGAAAAGAGAGTAAAGGAGCTCAATATGTATACCCTCGAGGAAGGGAGGGAGAAGGGGGACATGATAGAAACTTTCAAGTACCTCAAGGGAATCAACAAAGTCCAAGAGGATAGAATCTTTCAGAAAAAGAGATGTGCAAGAACAGGGGGACACAATTTGGAGATAGAGGGGGGATGGCTTAGATGTAATGTGAGGAAGTATTTTTCATGGAGAGTGTTGTGGATGCATGGAACAGCCTTCATGACTAGGTTGTGGAGTCAAAAACAGTGGGGGAATTCAAGAATGCATGGGACAGACATAAGGCAATTCTAGTGGGGAGTAGGAGGAAATAGGCTGTTGGTTAACTAGGATCTGCAACGTATCCATTAGGTAGGGAAATGGGCAGACTAGGTGGGCCAAGCGGTCCTTATTTCCATTAAATTCTATGTTTCTATGTTTCTAACATACTGAAAAGCAACTTCATTAACACTTACTATCCACAGCACCACAGTGCCATGGATGACTCGTGTCTCTTTAAGGTCACCCAGTGGTATGATTACAAATGGGGGAGCCCTTCTGATCCACCTAGGCAGATATATAAGGTGACAGGGCTAGACAGGTATCTAGTGAAGAGATATAAACCATGACTCATTGACCACTGCAAGCTTCGCATGACAACCACAAAAAAGGAAGAGCACTATTAATTTACTCTTCTCTTTTCTGTTTAAACCATGGAAAGATGAGGGAACTCTAAGAGGTGAATGTGACACTTATGAAGAACAGTTCCATTTGAGCTATGAGTCATTCAAAAATGAAGTGTCAACTGCCTATATCAAGAGGCTGGAGTTGGAGAATGAACAAGTAGAGAAGGCAAGGCAAAAACTGCAGGACGATACTCCAGTGAACTCATAGGAAATGCTTGATCATGAGGGTGAAGGAGCACTTGGTCCTCCTCTTGCCTGCAAATGACCCAGCTGTCTTAATGTTAGAGATTGAAAGTGTCATACAGCAGAGCACGCACTTTATAGATGAGTCTGTTAACATTGAAGAAAACTTGAATAGTCACCAGCAGGTTATCTATACCACAGTTATGTATGCTGCGGAGCATGGAATAAAGCACTGCAAGAAGGAATGCTTCCATGAAAAATACATGCCAATTAGGATGTTTGTCAGTGGTGCTGCTGATATTGGTAAAAGTTTCATGATGGAAGCTACAAGTGCTGCAGTCCATAGACTTACTGATACACCTACATCTGTAATTGTATCTGTGCCAACTGGTCTGGCAGCATACAATATAGGTGGTGTCACTCTGCACTTACTGTTTATGCACCCAGTTGAGTATGGCAAGACTGGAGAGTACAGGAAGTTGTCCTTTGAGGTTGCAACTGAACTGAGGACCATGTTTGACAAAATGGAGCTGCTAATAATTGATGAGATCAGCATGGTTTCCAACATTCTTCTTGCTTACATAAACCTACACCTACAGGACATAGTAGGCAGTGATGATGATGTGCCATTTGTTGGCAAGAACATTGTTGTTTTTGGGGATCTTCTCTAGCTAGCTCCTGTGAATGGTCAACATGTCTTCACAACTTTTTTAGTAGAGGAAGCTAAAAAGACTATTGGTTGCATAGGTGGAGTCAATCTCTAGGAGTTCTTTTCTGTCCCTACTAGTTATCTGTACTGCTATAGTCAAGCTGACAGAAGTATGCACTCTGTGACTCAGCACTGTTCTGTACCATTCCTTTCTACATATGTTTACTTTCACATAAAACACATTACAATTAGGTTAGATAGTACTGTTACTGTCTATAGACTAGAGAAACAGTACAACATATTCAGTCATTTCCTAACTGTTATTGTGAGGCATGAGAGACTCATAAGTAACAATTGCAAATAGATTTGCAATATGCTGACAGTTAAAAGTTGTATTCGTTTTGCTGTCATGCCCTGCGTGTGTGACCTGATTTCTTTACCTGCATAAAATAACATGTGCATTGTCCAAGTGGTCTTGAGGATGCTGGACTGCAGTTATATGTTAGCAAGTAAGATGTGTTGGCCCATGTAGATATAGTATATGGAACCATTCCTTGAGTGTTGTTTAGACACTGACACATGGTATATAGAAAGCTATAACTATATGACCTTACAGTTAGAAGCATAGAAACATAGAAGTTGACAGCAGAAGGAGACAGCTAGGTCCATTTAGCCTGCCCATTTGTTTTAGATCTATTTGACACTCTAGTTGCCCTTTGTAGTCAGGGCTCCCTTGTGTCTATCCCATGCATTCTTGAATCCCTCCAAAGTGTTGGCCCCCACAACCTCTTGGTGCAGGCTGTTCCAGGCATCCACCACTCTTTCTGCGAAGAAAAACTTCCTGGTGTTGGTAGAGAATCTCCCTCTTTGCAGCCTGGAGTCATGTCCCCTGGTTCTGGAGCCCTTCTTGAAGTGAAAAAGTTTCTGTCGTATGACATCTTAACAAAAATAGTCAATGGTTTGCTGGGCATGGACTAAAAACTACCAAAATGCGACACTGAATTGTAAATATGTATATAAGTCTGAGATTACTTTGAGTCTGGTAGCCTTCTTTTGCTATATTAGTTATGTTACCTGTTTACAAAAAAAAATCTTTACATTATATGGTATTCTAGATCTTTTATAATAGATGTTGTTATTTTATGTAAAGAACTTCAACATTTAATGTTTTGCATTACATTAAATGTTATCCTGCAAGTTAATGCTGCTTGTATATGCAGATCTGCACAATTGCTATCATCATAGTAATATGAGAGTACTTGTCAATCAATCAATCAATCAATTAATCAAAGTCTTTATTTATCCAGGTGGTCACCGTTGAGCAAAGCTCATTTGCAAGGTGGACCTGGTTATTACATATATACAAGGTTATATCATTCAACACAAGGGTAGTACATTTTGCAAAGATAGTACATTTTACAATATGGGCAATGCCCTGGGAGAAGTTATATACAAATAATACAAGTACATGTAACCCAAGCGAGGGCTAGTAGGAAGTAATAACATCCAAACAGCAGATATGAATTACAGTACCCATGTATGTGTAGAGCCATGACTATCTGACCAGGAGAGAAGCACAGCATCGCATTGGATAGGTGAGAGGAATATGGGGGTGCAAAATGGGTGAATGTAATGCTGACACGCTAGTTGGTCATTCAGCTTAGCTCATAACATTAAGATGATGTCTTTCACCAGACATTGGAAGCAGCTGAAGTCAGGTTTTAAGCCAGGGGGCAAGCCACGGAGGGTTTAGGAGCCGGTAGGGGATGGGCATAGCAATTACAGACTTCATTAACAGTGTGCTTGTATAATGCCTTAAAAATGGGTAGGGAGACAAGGGCGCTCAGTTTGAGGGTCCTTTATAGATTATTCCATAGGGTCGGCAGCGTAAAGTTAATTGCCACTCTACCAAAATGTGAGTTTACTCTGAGTACTATGAGAGAGATGAAGGAGTGGCTTCTAAGCACATATTTTCCTATTATGCTTATTGGTAGACAGCTGGAGATGTATGGGGGTAGTTTTTTTGTGAGAGCACGGTAGGTCCAAAGAGCAGCATTTTTTTGGCGCCTGAGTTTAAGGGAGGTCCACCTCACAGCAGCGTACAGAACACAGTGATGGGTAGAATTAGGAAGACCTGTGATAAACCTTAACACACGGTGATACAGCGTGTACAGTTTAGCTAGCTGAGAGATGGGGCATTGACTGTACAAGAAATCTGCATAGTCAACCAAGGATAGGAAAGTGGATTGGACCAATCGTGCCTTGGCTTCTATTGTAAGGAATTGATTTAGTCTGAAGAAAAGTCCAAGCCTTTGCCGGAGTTTTTTCAACAAGTCCTCGATATGTTCGTCAAAGGAGAGTCTGTTGTCTATCCACACTCCCAGGTATTTGAATTTTGTGACGAATTCCAGCTTTTCACCTAGTATTGCATTAATTTCAAGGATAGATCCACAGGCTGTCGGACTGGATGCATTGGCGAACGGAGAGAAGAGCATTGTTTTTGTTTTTTTAGCATTCAAGAGTAATTTTTTGTGAATTAACGGGCTTTGCAGGAGGTTGAACTCCACTTGGAGGTCGTTGCAGGCAGCCTCCGGTGTAGGCCTGCTAACATATAGAACAGTATCATCTGCAAACAGGTGGATATTGGTGTTGTTTTTATGATAGTCAATGTTATTAATGTAGATTGCGAATAAGAGAGGGCCCAGGATAGATCCCTGTGGTACCCCTCTTAGAAGGGGCTTGAGAGGGGACAGCTCACCTTCTGCTTTAACTTATTGAAATCACCCTGAGAGGTAGTCAGTAAGTCAGGGCAGTGAGGAGGAGTCCACTCCAATGGTTTGTAAAGAGGTGAGGAGAAGGCTATGGTCAACAGTGTCAAAAGCTTTGCTTAGGTCCAAAAAGACCGCACAGGTGAAGTTCCTTGAGTCAAAGGCTCTCAGCCAATCATCAGTAACTTTGGTCAGTGCTGAGACAGTGCTATAATGGGCACTGAACCCAGACTGCATGGGGTTCAATAGATTTGTTGACTCGAGGTAGGACCTTAGCTGTACATTTACAATTTTCTCCAGTAGTTTAGATAGTACTGGGAGGAGAGATATGGGTCTATAATTGTTAAGGTCACTTGGATCACCTTGCTTGAGAAGTGGGATGACATGAGCAGTCTTCCAAACTGGTGGCAGGATACCCTGGGAGAAGGACAAGTTGAATAGGTGAATGATGGGGATGGCTAGGACATGGTACGCGATTTTGAGGAAGTACGGGTCTAGTGAGTCAGTGCCTGCACTTTTTCTGGTGTCCAGTTGGAGTAAGAGGTCTTCAACTTCTTTTAAAGAAGTGGGATGAAGCGTGAATAGAGAGGAGGTAGCTGGAGGTATTGGGGGGGAGTTATCTGTCATGGAGTGTATCTTACAAGCTGGGGAGTTATCAAATGCCAGACCTGCGGCTGTGAAATGGTTATTGAAGGAATCTAGAATCTCCATCCTTTCATTGAGTGTAGTATTGCCAGAGATCATCTTGTTCGGGAGGGAATTAGCTTTGGAGTGGCCCATCAGATCCTTGACAGTGCTCCAGAACATGCACGGGTTCTTAGAGGCAGTGTCAGGTTCTGAGCTGTAGAAAGAAGCCTTAGCTTCTTTAATTGATTTGGTACATAGGTTGCGTACCTTTCTGAATAGGTTCCAGTCATTGGGTGTGTTCAGTTTACGGGCCCTTTTTCAGAGCTTATCTCTTTCGAAGAGCAATGATCTGATCTTGGGAGAGAACCAACTGCAGGAATTATTCTTTGTATGGACTTTGGTCAGAGGGGCATGTTTGTTGAGAGCCCCTGATAACAGGTCATGGAAGATGTCGTAGGCGGCAGTGACTGTTTTGGCTAGGTAAAACTCCTGCCAGTGCAAGGATAGTTTCAGGCCATTAATATAGGCTGCTGCATTAAAGTTGCATCTTGATCTCTTCAGGGAGAATTTAGATGTAACGGGTGGCTTGTTGGTTGATCTTATCCCTCCGATAAAGCAGGGGTCACTGACATCCGAGAAGAAAGTGCCAGCATGGGAGAAGAGGTGTGGTTTGCTTACTAAGAGCACATCCAGCATAGTGCTTTTATCAGGTTTTTTGTGTTTGGGCGGGTAGAATCATTGATAAGCTGAGTTAACCCATGATCATCGCAAAAGGAAACAAGTGGGGCAGCTGTTTTGGACAGCCAGTCGAGGTTAATGTCACCAAGGATAACGGTTTCTAGCGAACCTTGTCCCAGAATGTCACTTAGATAGGATAGGAGCTTTAAGCCAACAGATTGGGGCCTGTAGCATCCTATTAGCTGGACGGCACACGTCTGTGTAATTTTCACTTTGAGTACTAGGCATTCATATTTGTTTGGCACAGAAGATGCGGTAGTGCAGGAGACTGAGAATTTATCTTTGACGTATATAGCCACACCGCCGCCTCTAGTATGCCTCTCCACTCTGAATAGGGCATAGCTGGGGATGTTTATTTCCGCATCAGTAGTTGTTGGTCTGAGCCAAGATTCAGAGATCACTAGTATATCGGGAGAGATATGGGACACCCAAGCTTGAATCAGAGCTAATTTTTTTAGTAGGCTACATACGTTGATGTGCAAAAAGTTCATACCTTTTTGCAAGTGCAGGTCTGAGGGTATGGAGATTGATGCCGGTGGGCAGGATTTAGCTCTACATTACCTGAGCATAGAAGGAGGAGGAGGAGTATTTTTTTGAGTGCAGCAGAAGAGAGTTTAGTAAACCTGATCTTGTCCCATTTATCGTGTTTGATGGCTTTAGGTAATACATTGTTGCCTTTGTGAAAGGCACCGCCAGTGATTGTGGTTATTAGTACTCTGAGCGAAAGGTACCTAGGGGTGTAGGTAGGCGGCGTGATGGGGATCATACTTTGTGATCGGGGTATCAGGTGTATACTGCTTGAACGAGTTAACCAAATGTAGAGCTGCAATCGAGTATCCATAGACCCACAGGGGCATGCAGGTAAGAAAGTGCCAGATGTCGTAAAACACAAGAAGGGATTATAATCCATACATGGTATCGGCCCATTGGGCAGGTGCAGACCAGCCAGAATTCTGAATAGAAGAGGCAGTATACAAAGCCGTAGAATTCCCCACATGATGAGGCTTAGTGGTAGGATAATACACTCTGATAGCTTGTTGGTTCACACAATCAGGCTGATACACACAGCGGTTGTGTCAGAGAGGCAGGGTAACCTAGTGGGGTTTTCTGGCCTAGTGAGGCAGCGCCCTATAGAATTAAGTACTGAGGCGAGGTAATCCAATGAAGGTCATGGAATGGTACAATTGGAAGAACACAGATTCAAAGGGGTGTTGCCTGGGAAATGGGCGGGAAGCAAGCGTATTTAATAAGTGGTGGGGGTGGGGAGGCGGGGCAGGCGTAAAAGTTGCAGCAGTTGCCGTACCTTTTTGGGCCGAGGAGTCTGGGGCTGTGGTTCTGAGCGGCGACTGAGGTGGTGCGGGCCACCCGCTGGCCAGAAGTTCCCGTGGCTGCATTGGAGGGAGCCTGGGAGAGCGATCCTTGGCTATAGATTGAGAGGAGAGGAGAGTAGGAATTAAATAGGACAAAGGGGCAGACAAACAGCAGATTTGGTTCACAAAGGGAATGTGTAGTCTTTTGGTGCCCAAAGTCTGGGCCAGTACAAAGGAGCAATAGGAAAGCTGTATTTCACTATTCCCACAGTCTTAAACTTTGACAAAAGTTGAAAATTATGCAGTAGACAAGTCTAAGCAATATTAAACCAGAAAATCCTGAGCAATTACAGTCTAAAATGGGGAATTATTCAGGACAAGAAACGGCTTTCCTCAAGGACCAATACGGACGCCGCTTGCAAAGGTACTCGTGTTCCGATTGGTTGCAGCAGTTGTCGTACCTTTTTGGGCCAAGGAGTCCAGGGCTGTGGTTCTGAGTGGCGGCTGAGGTGGTGCTGGCCACCCGCTGGCCGAGAGTTCCCGCCTCTGCATTGGAGGGAGCCTGGGAGAGCGATCCTCAGCTTTTTGGGCCTAGGAGTCTGAGGCTGTGGTTCTGAGCAGTGGCTGAGGTGGCGCCGGCCACCCGCTGGCCGGGAGCTCATGTGGCTGAATTGGAGAGAGCCTGGGAGAGCGATCCTCGGCTTTTTGGGCCAAGGAGTCCGGGGCTGTGGTTCTGAGTGGTGGCTGAGGTGGTGCCAGCCGCCCGCTGGCTAGGAGTTCCTGCAGCTGCGTTGGAGGGAGCCTAGGAGAGCGATCCTTGGCTTTTTGGGCTGAGGAGTCTGAGGCTGAGGTTCTGAGTGGCAGCTGAGGTGGCGCCAGCCGCCTGCTGGCCGGGAGTTGCCGCGGCTGCATTGGAGGGATCCTGAGAGAGCAATCCTCGGCTTTTTGGGCTGAGGAGTCTGGGGCTGTGGTTCTGAGCAGTGGCTGAGGTGGTGCCAGCTGCCCACTGGCCAGGAGTTCCCATGGCTGTGTTGGAGGGAGCCTGGGAGAGTGATCCTTGGCTTTTTGGGCTGAGGAGTCCGGGGATGTGGTTCTGAGCTGCGGCTGAGGTGGCACCAGCCACCCGCTGGCCGGGAGTTCCCACGGCTGCATTGAAGGGAGCCTGGAAAAGTGATCCTTGGCTCATGTGCATGACTAACCTACAATGCAACTGATTAGTGTGTTCCTGCTCTATCATAGGATCACCTTTATTAAGGGATTCGGTGTGGAATTTTCCAGGTGCAACACTATAAATATAAAAGCCACAGGGCAGGATTTTCAAACCTCTGTTAAATTTTGCACCAATGGCTCCTAGTAACAAATCTCAATATGTCCAGTACTCCAATAATGATTCCCTATTGTACAGAGTATCGACATGTATGTGGCATAGTTTCTGGTCACAGTGACACTGTGCCAAGCAGACAGCATACTTGCAAAGTGGGCTGCAACAGTAGTGGGACGGTGGGTTGGTTGCTGCACCTTTTAACAGGATCACACCTATGGTGCCACCTGAACACCAATTTCATGGTAATTAAATCATTCTAAATAACCCTGGAGATGTAGTAATTTCACCCAAGACACTCAACAACACTAGAGTATTGTACACCATTACAAACCAAACAGTCATACTCCACTGATTAACCCCCACCACCACCACCACCACCACTAAAAGGCCAGGTACACAAGTAATATAAACTATTAGTTGCACATTGTTCTATTCTGTTGAAGGGTCTCTATCTCTAGACTAATAAGCCTGAGTATGCTGCAGTCATTAACATCATATGGTGTTAGTCTATAGGCCCACCAACTCCCAACTCATCAGATAGTGTTAACCACACCATTTCCTCCACTCACATTCCCAAACCTTGATCAGAAACCCAGCACAGTCCTCCTCTCTCAGATATAACTGGACAACAACTGAAGTGTCACTCCATATACTGTAAATAGCACATGATATGACAGTTCATTTATGATCTGTATGTAGTGCTGTGTGATGGTTATGGCAGGAGCCCAATCAGAGCTTGGGATGGGGTGGGGGATGGATGTGGTAGTTACAATCTTTAGAACTGGGTGAGATTAAGGGGCTCTAAGCAACAGTATTGTATGGTAGTTTACTCGCAAGGCAGTTGGTCATATCAAACTGAGGTGAGTCACACATTCAAACTGGAAAATGGTTTATCCTGATGGTGGTCGATTACACCACCCGATAGCCAGAGGCAGTCACCCTCTCCTCAATTAAGGCAGCTAAAGTGGCAGACGCCTTGCTAGGGATTTTCTTCTGTGTTGGATTTCCACAGGAGGTTATCTCTGATCAAGGGAGTAACTTCATGTTGAACTTGACTAAGTCTTTGTGGGAGAAGTGTGGGGTGGTGCAAAGATGTATAACATCTTATCATCTACAAGCCAATGGGCTCATGGAACATTTTAGTGGTACCCTAAAAATTATGCTCCAAGCATTTGCTGATCAACATGGGAGGGACCGGGAGAAATACCTTCCCACCCTGTTGTTTGCATACAGGGAGGTGCCCAAAGAGTTGACAGGGTTCTCCCCCTTCAAACACTTATACGGACGTAGGGTGCATGGGCTCTTAGACTTGATCCAGGAAGACTGGGAAGGCAAGCACACCACCCAGAGGACTCCCATAATGAAGTATGTCCTTACGTTCAGGGAGAAGCTGAAGGAGCTTCTGGGGTGCCCAAAGCAACCTGTCAGCTGTCCAGCAGAAGCAAAAAGTCTGGTACAATCACAGAGCTAGAGCACGCTCATGCAGTGCAGGCCAGGAGGTAATGATCCTCATTCCATTTCAGTCCAGAAGGACAAGTTGCAGGCTGAGTGGGAGGGACCATGCAAGGTAGTCTGACAAGTAAATGACATGAACTATATTGTGGAACTGCCTGACAGGAGACATACAAATTGAATGTATCATGTTAATATGATGAAGCCATATGTAAATAGGGCCAGCACTGTGTTTGCTGTTTGTAGTCCTGGGGAGGGGATGGATGAAGAAGACCCCCTCCAGGACTTGCTAGATGAAAGCAAGTGGGAGTCATCGATGGAGACAATCAAACTGCCACCCCAGCTGACCCTGGAACAGACCCAGGAAGTGAGGAAGGTTTTAGAGGACGTTGCCCCTTTATTTATGGCCAAGCCTGGATGAACCCCTTTAGCAACCCATGATGTGGACACAGGCATGCAAGCACCCATATGACGGACAGTTTACCGGATGTCTGAGGCCATCCTAAAGGACATTAGGAGGGAGATAGAGGAAATGCTGGAGTTAGGGGTACTCCAGAAATCCCATAGTCCATGGGCCTCACCTGTAGTCTTTGTCCCCAAGCCGGATGGGTCTACCAGCTTTTGTGTGGACTATTGTGGACTCAATGCAGTCATGAAGTCCAACACCCACCCAATGCCTCAGACAGACAAGTTGTTGAACAAGTTGGGGTGGCGACCTACCTAACAACCACAGACCTGACAAAGGAATACTGGCAGGTGGAGTTGACTGCCAGAGCTTTGGAATGGTCAGTCTTTATTACCACAATAGGACTCTTTGAGTTTAAGGTGATGCTTTTTGGGATGAAGAACGCCCCTGTCACATTCAAAAGATTGGTCAACCAGGTATTATGCTGTACAGAAGAGTATGCAGTGGCTTATCTGAATGATACTGTCATCTTCAGTACCAGCTGGAAAGAGCACCTGTCCCATCTGAAGGAAGTGTTGGGCAAAATACAGAAGGCTGGACTCACTTTCAAGGCTGAAAAGTGCCAGGTGACCATGGCTGAGGTGTCCTATTTGGGACATGTAGTGGGGAGGGGACAACAACGTCCAAACCAGGCCAAGATAGAGGTAATTGAGGTATGACCTATGCTGGAAACCCAGAAGCAGGTCAGGAGCTTCCTGGGGACTGCAGGGTACTACCAAAAATTTTTACCAAACTACAGCACCCTGGCAGCTCACCATCTAGCTTGTTAAAGAAAAGGTAACGCAATCAAGTAAAATGGGACCCAGCATGTAACAGGGCCTTTGCCCAGCTAAAAGCCACACTGTGCAGTGCCTCTGTGCTGGCCAACCCAGACTACACTAGACTATTTGTTGTGCAGATGGATGCCTTGGATGTAGGGATTGGTGCCATCCTCAGCCAGACATCCCAACAGGGGAAAGAGCACCCAACTGTGTGCCTAAGTAGTAAGCTACTTCCCCGGAGGCAGGCTTATTCCACTGTGGAAAAATAATGCTTTGCCCTGGTGTGGTCACTTAAGAAGCTAGAGCCCTACCTCTATGGGAGGCTCTCTGAGGTACAGACAAACCACAATCCTCTGGTGTGGCTAAACTAAGTGGAGAAGATGAATGGGAGACTCCTTAGATGGAGCATTGCACTACAGGCCTATGATATGGACATTAAACATAGGTCAGGGCCTGCTAATGCCAATACAGATGGCCTATCCCACCAATCAGAGTAAGGGACAGAGATGGAGACAATTCTTACTTTAAAGGAGCGTGTTATCCCAGGTTCTGTTAAGGAGGGAGGAGTGTGGCAAGATAAGGCCATACCTTACTTTTCTAATCATATTGCTTGTTATTTTATGTGAGAAATGTATCAGAGACACCCATGGTGGCCCAGTGTAACTTGCAAGGGATCATGGGTACAAAGAAAATCCATAAGCCCAAAAAATGCAGCAGAGCACAGTCTAAAACAAGAACTGGCTTTCAAAGTTCCTGTCTCCTTCAGCTACCACCCCCAATTTGCTCTCACTAGCAGCAGAGTGCAGTCTGAAGCAGGAGATGGCTTTTAAAGGTACAGAGAATTGAAAAGGCAGCAAGCAGCAGTCTCAGAAGCACCCTGTTTGCAGGGATGTTTTTATTTAAAATGTACTGTTTTTCTGCTGTTGTTTTATGTAGTTTTACTGCTGGTCTTTCAGAGATTTACCCCATTTACTTCACACCCCTCCCAGTCTCCCACCATAAGTTCCATTTCAGGTACATAACCTCTGGTGAAGTAGTCAAGTTAATCAGAACAAATGACCCAAGACCATTCAAGGGCACCAACAACATTGACTTCAGAGTTCTCCATCTTGTCTGTGACTCCCTGTCCATCCCTCATACTAACATCTTCAGCCACTCCCTCTGCACTGGGTCTGTCCCGAAAGCATGGAGGTGCGCCATTATTAAACCTCTTCACAAATCCTGTTCAAGGGATCTAGTATCCAACTACCATCCCATCTCCCTCCTTGCCCATCTATCCTAAATTTTAGGGAAAGTGGTTCACAGGCAAACCATGGATTTCCTCTCCAAATACAACCTGCTCACAGAGGCTCAGCATGGGTTCTGTGCTCAACACAATACTGAAACTGCCGTCATCAAGTTCACCCACTCCATAGGCAAAGCTAACAACAAACGTCTCTACACCAGTGCTGCGTTCGTAGACCTCATCAAAGCCTTCAACCTCATTGATCATGAAATCCTCCTCCATACCCTGGCTGGCCTACATTCCTCACCTGAGGTCTGCCTCTGGTTCAAGTATTACCTAACAGGCAGATCCCATCGCACCATTGTTGGTGGTGTCCTCTCTTAATCCTGCCCAGTCAAATACAGCATCCCCCAAGGGTCCATCCTGGGCCCTCTTCTCTCTCTCTGATCATTAACTCCCTGCCTGACATCTGCACCTCCTCTGAACTCATTTTCTATGCTGATGATGCAGCCCTTTTCTGTCTGGACAAAAAACCAAATGCTCTCATTAACAAACTCCAATTCTATTTTAGCAGACTTCACACCTGGTTCACATCCAAAGGTCTTGTACTCAACTCCAAAAAAACTAAATTCATGGTTTTCTCCAGCCCCCGCAAACCCCTTGGCTTTGACCTCTTCCTCTATGACAATCTTGGTAACTCCATTGAAAGAGTCAGTGAATTCAAGTACCTTGGCTTACTTCTAGATAGCCACCTCAATTCCAATGCTCACACTACCCTCACAATCAAAAAAGTCCACCAATACCTCAGTATCCTCCTCAGAACCAAACATTATCTTAACAGGGAATTCAAACTCCTCTTAGTCTCCAGCTTCCTCTTTCCTGTCTTCGACTATGGTTCACTTGTCTCCCTCCCCCACCTCTCCATCAAAAATGTATCCAGACTTCAAAGCTTCTTCCACAACACTACCTTCCTTGCCTCTGATCTCCCTAAACTCACATACCACTGTGACATTTAAAAGCTCACCAGTTGACTCTCTCTTGAGGCCCGACTCAACTGCAAGATGGCCACCTTCTTCTTGAAACTTTCCTGTGGACTGCTCCCTGATTGCCTCACCTCTCTCTTCCAGACAGCCATCACCACCAGGACCACTAGACTGTCCTCCACTCTCTCTTTTACTGTTCCTTTCTGCTGAACCACTTAGGCCAGAAAACACTCTTCTTTATGGGACCCAAGCTCTTCAACTGTCTCCCTCCGGAACTAAAACTGTGTTCCTCCACAAACGCCTTCAAATATAATATCAGGAGACATTTCTCCCTCACCTGCACCTGCTCACAGCCCTAATCTGGCTCCCCTTCTGCACTCTTTTCTCCTCACCCTCTGGTTATCCACCTCTGACACTTACCCTTTTTTTCTAGCATTTGTAGTATTGTTAATCCACTTAGGCTAGTTCTTAGAGTGCACTTCAATTTTTTGTTTTCCACTGTTATATTATATTATTGTTAAACCCTCACTGAATGCTCAGTTTTACCTTGTATTTGTTAATTCACCAAGACTAGTTCATGGTTTGCCCTTTAGTCTATATCATCCTGATTTTATATACCATTGTACTAACCCTCACTGTAAGTTAAATGTTTTAGCCAATGTCAAGTCTCATGATTGTTGTATGTAACTGGACGCTTGTGTAAATGGGCAGCAATGCTCACATGCCTTTCCAGTACAATCAATAAAAATGAAAAAAAAAGAAATGAAAATGAGATTATTTTGTATGGAAAACAAATCTAATAGTTTTTGGTTGTTATAACAGCTGCTGAGACTACTGGCTGAGCCCTGCTCCTAGCAGTCTCCTTAATTGTGTTTAGAGTTCACTGATGAGTTTGCTCATGTTGAACACCTGTTTAGACTGGAAATCAGAGTGAATCAGAGTACTCACCATTGTTTGAAATTTTCCTGCTTGTTCTTGAGTCTAGGGCTGGTATGCACAGCTCACCAAGCCCTATTCCTTTGTCCATGTTCCTGCCTCTCATTCTCCCTCTTTGTCTCACTACACAACTCCTGTCTCCTTCATCACACCTCCCCCATTTTGCTCCCACAAGCAGCTGAGCACAGTCTGAAACAGGAGCCAGCTTTGAAAGGTACAATGAATTGAAAGGGCAGCTAGCAGCACTCTCAGAAGCAGCCTGTTTGCAGGGATGTTGGCCCATCGACCTTCCGCATTGCAGGTGGCAACCCTACCTCTGCGCCATTGTGTCTGGGCAACTTTTCTCCTACCATTTATCATACTAAACCATTCCTCCCCAGACTCTTTGTGGCCTCTAGCCAGGATCCCCCCAAACAATACTCCAACCTAGTCAAGGAATGGGTACTTTTTGCAATCTCTCATCCCTGCTTTTCTTATACTGCTCATCCTCCACTCAATCCCCCCCAAGCCATATGCCTTTGGCCCTACAAATCATGACCCACTTATTTATACAGCTGGGAGCTACAATTAGTGTTTTTCCTCCCCCTGATTCACAGCCTCCAGCCCCAGTAGCCTATACCTACCCCAGCTATCTAAACCTCTCATATCTCCTGTCAGCACATATCCTCTCTCTTCCTATCCCCACTGTTGGGCTCAAACACCTCAAATTCAACACCAACCTGTCTCCTAAATCCAAACAACTTAACCTTGCCTTACTTAGGCTTGCCCTTCTTCTGCTGCTCCTCTCAGGTTATTTGCACCCTAACCCTGGGCCCATTACTAAATCCACCCCTAATATTTGTCACTCAGGTGGTCTCCTCCTAGCCTCAATCAATATTTGAAGCCTGCTGAAGAAGCACGATATTCTTCAAGGCTGGATAGTACAGCACAAACCAGATGTTCTGGCCATGGGGGAAACCTGGCTCTCCCACAAAACACCTGACTCATTTGTGGCCTTGAATGGGTACTAGGAGTTACATAGAAGGTACAGAAGGCTGAAGCCCTTAGCATACTCCTCCCAAAACTTGGTGAATGGCCCCATAGTCCTTATAATGGTTCAATAGGTAATTATCCAACCTTTACTTAAGTAAATCAAAGCATCCCACCTGTATCACTGAACTGGGAAGACCATTCCAGTAAGAGACAATATGCTGGGTGAAATAGCTATGCTTTGGGTTTAGTCAGCATCAGCTGTAGCTGATGACTTCTCAGGCTAGTTTTTCTATGGTTAATAGCCAAAACCCAAATCATAAGTAAAAACTTTATCCTCCAGAATCTTACACATCTGTAGGCGGTCGCCTCTAAGGTGTCTAAGCTCCAAGGGATAAAACTCCAAGGCTCTCAACCTATCCTCAGAGCACAAATTCTGCAGGCCATTAACCATTTTAGTGAATATCCTCTGCACCCTCTCCATTCATCAATGTCCCTCTGCAAATAGGGACTCTACAAAGGAGAACATTAGTCCAATATAGGACAAACATATGCCTGGTAAATAGGGAGGATACAGGCCCTATTTCTACTAGAAATAGATTGTTTATATACAATAGATAATCCTTGAGGCTTTGTTAACTATTTCAGTACAGTGGCCACTAAACTTAAAGTCATTGCTGATAAGCACACACAAGTCTTTTTCATTAGTGACAGATTTTAAACATTGTCCATTTAATAAATAAAGGGTACAAGGATTACTTTCACCCAAATGCATAACAATGCATTTTTCAACATTAAATGGCATTCCATGCATTCTAGCCCAATTTTCCAGTTTCACTAAATCCTCTTCAAGTTTTATTTGACCAGTCTGCTGACTAACATCTGCTGCTAGTTCAGTATCATCAGCAAATTTAATTGTAAAACTATTCAGATTTGCATTGAGGTCAGAGATGAAAACAGAAAATAAAATTGGCCCTAGGACAGAGCCTTGAGGCACTCCGCTGGTCACCCTACCAATGTCAGAGGGATATCCCCTAATTCGAACTACCTGATTTCTGTCACTCAGCCATGCTTTGATCCATTTAGTAAGCTTATAGCCTAACCCCAGCCTATGCATGATATCTAACATAACATCATGGGGTACCTTATCAAATGCCTTACAGAGATCCAAAAAGACAATATCAACAGATCTATGATTTGCCAACTTGGCACTTACCCTCTCATAAAATACTAAATTTGCAGTAAGGCATGACTCTCCAGCTTTGAAACCATGCTGAGTGACATCCACCAGGTTTTTTGTATTAAGTTCAACTTCCAACCTGTCCTTAATTATACTTTCCATTACTTTCCCCAAAATACAAGTTAGGCTTATTGGGTGATAATTTGAAACTTTACTAATATCCCCTTTTTTATAGATTGGGACCACTATAGCTTGAAGCCAGTCAGCAGGCATCTCCCACCATCCAATGACAGGTTAAAGAGGACATACAGAGTTTCAACTAACAATGCTCTATTTCTTTCAAAATTCTAGGATGAATAGCATCCAGGCCAGCAGAAGTACTGACTTTTATTTTCTTTAGTTTTGACAAAATCTCTTCCCTTGTTATCTCGTCTCTTGGATTAGGATGTGGATTATCTTGGGTTTGAACAAAGGTAGCATTAACTTGGTTTGTATTAAAAATAGAGCAAAAATACTTATTGAAAGACTTTATGATTTCCTTAGGGTCAGTAATGTTTTCTGAATCATACTTGATAGAACCAATAACCATTTGGTGGGATTTATTATTTATATAAGCATAAAAATGTTATCACTATCCCTAATGTGGGCAAGTCTAAACTCTATGTTGATTTTTTCCTTTTTAATACATATTTTATATTTCCTAACAGCTTCTCTATATTATGTTTTATTATAAGAGTTATTATCTCTTTTCAGGGCTATGTAACAGCTTCTCTTTTTTTATCAGGTTCCAAATGGATTTAGTAAACCATATTGAGGTCTTTCCAGTATTATTATATATTTTTCGATTGGGAATATATTTATCTCTAAGGTCATTGATTTTATTTTTTAATTCCAACCAAAATTGATTTGGTGATAAAATTTTTTGTCTCCAGTCCCATTCATATAATTCTGCACACAATGTTTTGTGTGGATAGGCAGGGTAAAAAAGGAGGTGGATGTGCCATCTATGTCTGGGAAGTGCTTCAGGGGCATGTTCTCCTGACCACCGCCTCAAACATGGGGCACAGGCCATTAAAATTATGATAGATAACTCAGGCAAATCTCTTATAGTCATGTCAGTATATATCTCCCCATAACCAAAAACTGGCCTTTAATTCTGTTCTGAACTGTATCTCCCAATTGCCTAACAATGCTGAGATCATTGCCCTAGGTGACTACAGCATAACCTGGCAGTCAACCTCTGCAGCCCAGTACAGGAATGCAGTTGCAGCCCTGAATCTAACCCAGGTTGTACCCTCCCCTATGAGGCTAAACCAAAAGACAGGTAGCTCAACCATGCTGGACCTTATCATCACTAATCACCTGGAGAGACTCTCTGAGGTCTCCATGCTCCTGGACACCTCAAGTGACCATTCCCCAATACTGTACTACTGGTCAAATGTGCCAAAACCACCTCCTAGGATCATCTATCAGCACACCCTAAAAAAAGGATCCCTTGGCCAATTCAAAGATTTACTCACAAAGTGTGACTGGTCTCCCATTGACACTGCCACAAATATAGATAGAGCCCTCACCTTCTTTAGAACCACCTTTAACTCTGCATGCAACCTCTTCACACCCTACACCATGTGGGTGGTCATAGGGTCTGATATGCCTTGGATCACCCAAACCCTACATGACCTCATGAGAACCCTCGACAATCTCTGGCACAAAGCCCTCACATCGGGACTATCTGCTGACAGGCAGCACTACAGGGCTGCCAGAAATCATGGCACTGGAGAAATATGACAGGCCAAGGATGCCCATTTCCAAACCAGGCTGTCATCCTCATGGGGCTCAGGGCTAGAGATGCAGCCAATTTAAAATCCACTGGCAAAGTGGATGCGAAGTGGCCACTTTGTGTTAGCCTAATGATATGTGAAGTGGCCATTGAAAGTGCTCACTTCGCCTTGTCATTATGACTTCACATTGCCATTCTGCCTTAACGTGAAGTAAGGTGAAGTGACAACTATATAGGCAGCCCCCCACACATCACATGGCTTACAGTACTATAAGTCACATGCTTTAGACAGGCAGGAAGAAAGTGAGTAATAAAAGCAGTTAGTTTCACTTTCTCATTTGCAGTGGTAGAAGGAGGAAGCATTTTGTGTGTAGAAGAAAATTTGGAGTGGTATTGTTCCTATCTTGCATGAATTGCCTAAAAAAAAAACACAGCTTTTTTTACAGCTAAATCTTTAGTTTTTTTGTAGTGTGTTTTGTCAGTTCTTTTTTGCTGCTGATTTGTTTGTTTTATAAGTTTTGTTTTGTGTGTGTGTGACTGTGTGTGTGTGTGCGTGAAGCAGTCCTCGTTTGCATGAGGCGTTGGTCGGAGAAGGAATTAGTGGGTTGTGTGCGATGGACCCGGGAGGAGAGTCTGTGGACTGTGGGCACTGGCAGAGGGAAGTGCGCACATGTGGGGGTAGTCAGGTGTCAATGGACCACTCCCAACTGTTTGGTGTTGCCTCTCACCCTCTGGAAGCAGCAGCACTACCAGTGTCACCGGCGGCGGCATATCCACCAAGTCTGCCACCACCACCACCACCGGTAGCAGCTGCAATGGCTCCAGCAGCACCCCTCCACTACCTCCACAGCCACAGGTGGAGCCCCAGGTGTGTGACAGTGCTCCCAGCAGTACATCTGTTGTGCCTGGTCCCCCCTGCAGCTCCCCAGTCTGGCAGTTTTTTAACTGTGTTGGGGGGGAGCACCATTGTGGTTTCTCATTTATGTGGTGTGCAGGTGCATCATGGCCCCTGGGGGACACATTTTGGGACTGGTTGCCAGCGCACACATATGACAAACCACCACAAGGTGGAGTGGCAGGCTGCCACTGAATGGGCCAGGTCTCCACCAGCTGGCCATTCTGTGGCAGTGGCAGAGGGTGCTGGGGGTGTTGTGCTTCACTGCTGCAGCAGGAGGAGGACAACAGTAGCAGCTGCTCCACACCACTGCCACCACAGCCACCAGCACCATCCTCACCACCACCACCACTACCCGGCTTTACCCCCTCAGTGGACCCCACCACAGTGCCTGCAATGCAGGCAGACATTGCATTGGTATGGGTGGCCCTTGTGGAAAGCAATGAGAGGGTGGGTGCTGTGCAGCAGCAGGTGGAGCAGATCCAGCAACAGCAGCTGCAGATAGTGTCAATGCTCCACCTGCTACTAGAACACCATGGAATCCCCCATTAACTTCTTTTTTCTGCCCCCCCACTGCTGTAGTGTTTTGTGATTTTTTTTATGTTTAATAATAGACAGTTATACGTGCTCCTATAATCCAGTGCCTCAGCAATGTTTACTTTCTGTTGTGGAGTGGTTGTGGAAAAGCTGGTGTGAGTAGTGCAAGTATAATGTGCTAAATTGCATGTGTGCAGTCAGTGTTGTTTCCTGTATGTGCGTGCTTGTGTGTGTGTGTGACATCAGACATTGTACAGCTTCTTGCAAACATATATTGCTGACTTGTAGTGTTTATGGTAGAAAGAATAGCAGGCAGAATAATGTATATTTTACTGTCAGCATCATCATCAGCAGACTAAGTGATACGATACTTTTTCAGAGGTGTCTGGCCAGAATGCACCTTAGTCACATACTGCACACATGACTTTTAGGACAGCATGTGCTTTTTGTGCTATGATCTCTGCTAAGTCATGTGTGCATTGTGAGTGACTGAGGTGCACAGTGACCCGATACCTCTGAAAAAATATCATATCACTTACTCCGCTGGTGCTGATGGTACAAATAAAATATACGTCATGTATTCTTTGTTATCTTTACTCTTGAGATACTGCAACAAGTCACACCATATATATGTTTGCACGAAGCTGGACAATGTGTGCACACACAGGAAAGAACCATGATGGCTCACATGCAGTTTAGCACAATATAATTGCACTGCTCAGTCATGCTTTTTGCAAAACACTTCAAATCATAAGTCATGACACAAAGCAAACATTACTGAGGCTCCTAAATATTTTGTTTGTGAAACAGACATTACAGAGATTCACCAAGTTACAGCATTGCACCCAGTATCTGAGTGCTTTACTTACAGGGGCATCTTTCTTGCTTCACATGTCCTTACATAGTGCAATACCTTTCTGGCAAAAACACCCATAATTTTGTTGAAGCGGGTCATGGAGGACTTCCCATTCTGAAGAACTACCCAAGTTCTGCCTGCCGCATTCAGCAACATCATGACATGATGCCAGGGAGAGCACGGGGGTGTGTGTTCCATTATACTGAATGGCCGGTAGCTTTCTGAATGTTTCTTTATGTTATAATTGTCAGTTTATGGTGAAATGTGGGAATGTTTCCACTAACAAGAGCCTTTCCACTAACAAGAGCCTTGTTAGTGGAAACACGCCCACATTTCACCACAAACTGACCACTATAACATAAACAAACATTTGGAAAGCTGCTGGCCCCCACCCTCTCCCTGGCATCACATCATAACGTTGCTGAGTGTGGGGGGGGGGCAGAACTTGGGTGGCTCTTCAAAACAAGAAGTCCTTCGTGACCCACTTTAACAAATTATGAGCGTTAATAATAACTATGTAACTTGGTGAATCTCTTTAAAGCAGCAGTGCAACAATCTGTTGAAAATTTTGACTTATACTTTTTAATGCTATTTTACGTTGCCACTTTACTTATATCCTGACTTATATGTTACTATAATTTCCAGTATTTAAGTCTGCTTTGTTACTTTTATTCATGTCTGAAATAATAAAAGGAGCACTCCTTTTAATACAGTGTGGACCAAGTCTTTGTCAATATTTTTCACTGCTCCATCAGTTGTTATATATCACTTCTGTTGTAAAATTAACAGTTATGCAGCAGGCAGTGTTTTATGACCTCACAGAACAATATTTATTCAAAAACAGCTGCAAATAGTGATAAAAACCTGGTCAGAACAATATTAAAAGACGTGCTCCTTTTTTTTTTCAAACATGAGAAAAAGTAGTACAGCAGACACAAATTGTGAAAAGAAGGGTATGTTCTTTGTCTTTTAAATAGTTTTTTATTTTAATGGGTTCACCACAACATATCCAAGGCACACTGCCTTAGGGTAGCTTGTCCATTCCACTGGGGTGTCAAACAGATGAGGCATACTGATGAGTCCTAGTAGGACGAAACACGTGTCTATGTCTTCTGTTTGCACCCTTTGCAAACTTGTGAGAGGCCTTTCGGCACCATGCAATTCTGCTTAAAGTTGACCAGCATAACATTCTGTGGTGATTTGCATATGCAGCCCATGATGCTTTGCATTGTGTGGGCATGTGTGATTTTGTATTTTCTTGAAACTTGGCTTCCCAGCCAAATGCCCTTTGGGGTAACCCTTGCCTCAGTGTTTGCGCACAGAGGTTCTTTGTCTTTTAAATAGTTTTTTATTTTAATGGGTTCACCACAACATATCCAAGGCACACTGCCTTAGGGTAGCTGGTCCATTCCACTGGGGTGTCAAACAGATGAGGCATACTGATGAGTCCTAGTAGGACGAAACACATGTCTATGTCTTCTGTTAGCACCCTTTGCAAACTGTGTGAGAGGCCTTTCGGCACCATGCAATTTTGCTTAAAGTTGGACCAGCATAACATTCTGTGGTGATTTGCATATGCAGCCCATGATGCTTTGCATTGTGTGGGCATGTGTGATTTTGTATTTTCATACTAGTCAGGAGGTAACTAGTGGCTGGTAATGTAAAATAGCATAAAAAAGTATAGGTCAAAATTGTCACCACATTATTGCAATGCTGCTTTAATTTGTAATTTAAGTATGACATTATGTGCTCACAATCACAACACACAAAATGCATCTGTCTTGTGTGCAGAAAATTGACAAGTGGTAATGAAGCAAAATAGGAGCATTACACCACATGCAAAGTCCCCCAAAATTTATTGTGCAGTCTCTCGTGCATGCAGTGTCCACACAGAGTCCTCAGATTTTTTCTGCATCCCCAAAATGCATCAGTCTTGTATCCAGAAAATTGACAAATGGTAACAAAGTGAAATGGGGGTGTTACACCACATACAAAGTCCCATCAGAAATGATGACTGTGAGTGAACTGTTGCCAAGGGTGTCGGCAGGCATACTCACTGTACACATTTGTGTACAGTTTTGCTGAGTGCCTGTCAAAAACCACTTGCCTTTCTGTTAACATTTTCATTCTAATCTGTAGTATTTGGGTTAGTGTAGGCCACTGGGGAGTGTCTCTGTTTAAACTTCTGTTGTTTAGGAAACAGATACATGTACAGCCCCTTTAGAGACTAGAGGAATCATCTGACAACAATCTGATTTGTTTGGAAGGGGATACAATTTGGAGAGGATGTGTACATTTTTTAATGGGGGGGAACTGTTGGGGATTGTGTGTACAAAATGCAAATTTCTGGCTACACCCCTGACTGTTGCTGGTCCATTGTGTGCTGCGATTCCTGCAAATGCGATGCTATCATCTCAACCAGATGGAAGGGTGCCCTTTGTCTGTACACTAATAGTAGCCTTAGTGAGTTGTTATTTATATATATATATATATATATATATATATATATATATACGTATATATATATATATATATATATATTATGTAGCACGGTAGTGCTACCATAGTTAGGGTTGAGGAGCCATTTCTATGTTAAACCCCAAAACTTTGCACCTTAATAATTTTGCAACTGTTTGATGGATTTGCCCGAAATTTGGAAGTTATGATCAAGAACCATAGGCCTCGGGATCTGCCAAGTTTTGTACTGTTTGGATATACAGCTGCGAGTTATTAAGTGTGATCTGTCATCGCATGCATTTACGCTTTCTGGAATTCTGTGGTTGTGCCTACAGGTCGTACGGTTTGCGTGACCAGCCCAAAATCTTCAGGGAATGTGCAGTCAGGGTCCCCGATGTGCCTTTCAAAGATTTCATGAAAAAATATTAAACGGTTCAAAAGTTATTCAAAAAACAGTTTCCCATTATAAGTCAATGGGAAAAGTTAACAAAAAGTTCAACACTTTCGCAAATGCATTTTTACTTTCGTAAATGGGCCTGTTACTTTGCAAATCAGCCATTTTGTTTTCAGTTGGTGATCAGAAAATAGTTGGCATTTAAATTTGGGACCCTCTAGCAACCTAATTTTTTGTATTCACCTAGTCGGGCCCTGAGGATGCTTGCCATGTCTTTATTTTGTGGTAAAACACCCCAGAAATATGTTTTCAAATTTCTGGAAAAGTGCTTCCATAGTGCTGGGTGCTCACGAAAGTGTCTACAAACTATTGAAAGCTTTGATAGTGACAGTAATTTTCTAGTCTGTGGGAAAATGACAGCAATTCTTTGGCACTGCACTGCAAAATAACCGTTAGGGAGTTTTGAGCTGAAATTTGGAGGTTGCAGAGCATCTCACAGATGTGCCTTTCAGTGTTGTATTGAAAAATATTACATGGCGGCAAAGTTATGGCACTCAAAATTGACAGTTTTCCCATAGGATAACATTACGGCGCCCGAAGCATTACAGGAATCCTTTGGCACCCTGCTGCAAAATAACGGTTTGGTCTTTTTTCCTGAACTTTGGAGGGAAGACAGCCAACAGTACACAGATGTGCCTTTCAGTAGTTTGGTGAAAAAATATCACGTGGCGGCAAAGTTACGGCACTCCAAAATTGACTTTTTCCCATAGGATAACATTACGGCGCCCGACACTTAATAGAAATCATTTGGAGCCCTGCTGCAAAATAACGGTTTGGTCTTTTTTCCTGAAATTTGGAGGGAGGACAGCCAACAGCCCATAGATGTGCCTTTCAGTAGTTTGGTGAAAAAACATTACAGGGAGGCAAAGTTATGGCACTCTGAACTTTTCTTTTTTTCCCATAGGATAACATTACGGCGTTCGTCGCGCCTTTCAGGGCCCGTATCTCAGAAATGGTGTGAGATACGGACTTTTCGTCGGAAAACTTCTTTGCCTCTTAATGGGGCTAAGATTCAAATTAGCCAGGACAGTTGTAAATAATATGACTTTTAAATTTTTTTTCTACGTCGTACGGTTCCTGAGGTATAATGTATTTAGTATTCCAAGATCTCATTTTCTGCGCCGATACTCATTATTTTGCATACATTATTTGTACTCACTGTCTTTCTCAATGCAGGTTTTGGGGAAAACCAGCCTGTGCGCTTGCATTACTGTTACTGTTGCCCTTTCCGCTTGCGGATCCGTACCCGTTTCACTTACCATTGACGTCTGCGCCACCATGTGCGTTATCCTTTGCGTTTTCATTTGCGCTTGCGTTTCTGTTATTTTTTGCCATTTCTGTCTACAGTACTGTTTATCTTACTGTTTCACTTTACATCACCATGCCCATTGACATTTCTGTTTGCAGGCACCATGTTACTATGTGACAACACATCACGTGGCAGACCATTCCCGTCTACGCCACCATGTGCGTTACCCTTTCTGTTCTCATTCATGCTTGTGTTACCATGTGCGCCACTGTTAGCATTTCTGTTTGTGTTGCTGTGTCTGTTAGTATGCCACAACACATCATGTGGCGGGAGGCCCCGCGCTCCTCCCACCGCTGCATTACATTCACTATTTCTCGTTATCATTCTCCAAAAGAAGGGAAATTAGAGGCCAAAAACTCCATTTAATGCATTAGTTAGGGTTGTTTCACAGTGACAAAAGTGAGGAAATTCGTTGTTGGGTTGAAAACCCCTTGGACCCCGCCCACCCCCAACTGGCATTGGGGTGCGCATTGGGATCGTGGGTCCTAACTCTCACCCATTCTCCTATACTTCTGCTGCTTTACATGTCATGGGGTGAGAGTTAAGGCTGACGATCCCAATGCGCCCCAATGCCAGTTGGGGGTCAAGGGGGTTCAAGGGGGTTTTCAACCCTAACAGCGAATTTCCTCACTTTTGTCACTGTGGAACAACCCTAACTAATGCATTAAACAGAGTTTTTTGCCTCTAATATATATATATATGTCTATGGAATATACAATGGTGAGCTGTCAGATAAACAATTTATCTACACAAGTTCTGTTTGACCTAGGGTAACCTCATGAGTGGCGTAAGCCACGAGTGAGGTGTCCGAGGTCAAACAGCACAAGTGTAGATAAATTATTTATCTAACAGCTCACCATTGTATATTTCATTTATGCAATAGGAATGCTTTCTTAGTGCAGGAACATTTGGTTTTGGCTGTTTATCTTTATTTTAAATGACAATTTCTGGGAGTTTTGGTTAACTTTCCTAGAGTATGTCTGCCTAGCATAGTGGTTGCTCTTAAATGAAACAGCACTCATGTTGTAGAAAACTTCTTGCTGAACAAATGCCATGCTCACAGTACTATGCTACCTTTTTCATTTTGAAGTTAATTACATTTGTTTGTCAAAAAAGGGAAAATAAAATTTAATTTTATGCTGTTTTTTGCTAATTATAAAAAAAACCTAAAAGGTATCTATAAATGAAACATCACTCATTTTGTAGATATTTTTGTGCTGAACATTTTTCATGCTCACACTACCATGCTATCATTTTTTGTTTTAAAGTTATTCATATTTGTTTATCAAAAAAGTGAACAAAAAATTACATTTTCTTCAGCTTTTTTGCTAATTGTAAAAAATCTATAAGGTATCTATACATGAAACACCACTCATTTTGTAGATAATTTTGTGCTGACCAATTTTCATGCACACAGTATTATGCTATCTTTTTTCGTTTTAAAGTTATTTCCATTTGAATATGGTTAGTACTGCTTCTGAGGCTGAACATTCTAAATTAATTCTAAAGAGATTTGTGGCATAGTAACTGTGTGTATAAATGGTCACTGTATGTATACATTTATTTATACATACAGTGACTCAGATAAATGCATTTATCACACTGAATATATGTCACCCCATTGCATAAATATATATATATATATATATATATATATATATATATATATATATATATATATATATATGTAGGTGGGGGTTGACATATAGACATAGTACTCATTGTATTATTTTTGTATCACAGGTCACAGATACTGTTGGTGTGCACATGCCAGTGTTTGATGAGAACTTTTTGCATTGAAATTGGAAATGGATAGCTCTCAAGTCAATGAAGGTAAATATTTTTTTGGTGGGGGGAGCATAGTTGCAAGTAGGTCTCATTTATGGTTTCTTATTTGGTTACTTCTTCGCATATTTCATCTGCATCCTTCTCGAGTCTGGTTGGTAGTGATGGTCATGGTCATCGATTGAAATGACTTCTGCGTGTTGCATGTCTGCCCCAGCCTGGGGGTGGAGGGGGGGCCTGATGTTGAACTTCTTTGGATAAGACAACTATGCCACAACAAAGCATCTGGAAGTGTCCTAAAAAAAGAAATGAAGGACTTATTACAATTTGATTGTAGCAGTAACTCATTATGTTTAAGCCATGGCTGTTCCACGGGTTTCTGGATTATTAACAAAGACAGCAAACTGTCACACTGCAATCAGCAGATCAATCACAACTTAATTTAGTACGAGGCTATGTAACAAATACACTGTGCCAGTGTCCCTGGTTCTCAACCTCAACTCAAATTACATTTCAAAACCACATCTTGTCAGATAACACAACCTGTGTGCAACTTTTTCAACACTGTCAAGGCTGCACAGCTGCAAGTTCGAAATACAGTGCATGATACCTTGCAGAAATAGTTTTTGAGACGTACACATGTCCCCTATTTTATGAATCCTCCTCAGTCGGATTTGTTGCACTCTTTTAAAAAAAATGAACAGATGAAATAAAATATATATACTTACCAGTATGGATTTGAAATGGATATTCCATAGGTTCCTGTGTACGGTACTGCTGCGGTACCATTGATACCGACTTTCAGCGAAGAAGAGTCGTTTTTGTTAACCTGTAAAAAAACAAAATAAGTTTACCATAGGTGTTTGACCATAGCAGCTCAGAAAAGCAACAGAAAACAAAACATACAGCTAAAGGAAGTTGAATAGCATAAAAAACGTTAGTACACATACTCACTTTATAGTTTTAATATTAAGAAGCCTTGTGCCTGTGGCTGATGGATGTGGTCTCTTGTTTGACTCCTTTTGCCTAGGCTTGGTCAGTGTAATGTGAAAACATTGTCAGAATGACACTGGTGGTGGGTGCTGGTAGTGATAGCTGCAGCACATGATGACATTCTCTGTGACATCTTCCTGCATCTGGTGGTGGTGGTAGTGGCTAACAGCAGTGGTGGTGGTGGTGGTGGTCCAGAGGAGGTATACAATCATTCTTTGTGGTGGCAGTGGCTAACATCGGTCCTGGTGGTGGTGGTCCAGGGGGCACATAAAGTCATTCTTTGTGGTGGCAGTGGCTAACATTGGTCCTGGTGGTGGTCTGGGGGGCACACAAAGTCATGAAAAAGAAAACATGTATCATACAGCAAATGTCACCGCCTTTTAACAACTTCAGTTAAAACCTGCCAACATTAACCACATCATCATCCTCATAAAGAAAACTGCCCTCGTAGTCATCTATGTCTGAAGTTTGACCAGTGGGAAATTCTTTCTCCATTGTGCCATCATCTATGTCAGTGGTAGGCTGTTTCATGCTGCCACTGCCAGTGCCACCAGGATGGTCCATTTCTACATCACCAAAACCACCATGACTAGGCCAGAGTACGAATACTGAGGTTGCAGTCTGTGCTGGTATTTGCCTCTCATTCATTTTTATGAATGTTAGCAAACTAACATTTGCAGGAGAGAGGTTTGTCTGACGATCCCTAAGTATTGCACCTGCTGAGCTGAATATCCTCTTTACACTTACACTGGAGGGTGTGCATGTGAGGTACTTCAGTGCCACTACAGTCAGCTCTGGCCATTCACTGACCTTTCCACTCCAGTACAAAACAGGATCTTCAGTTATTGACAGATGCCTGTTTTCAGACAAATATTACTCAACTATTCTTTGTGCCGCATTAAGTCTAGTGGTTGATGCATCATCCTGTTCTCCAGAATCTTTTATTTCACAAATCCCCACTTGGGACAAAGCCTCCCAAAGTGGGTTAACACCAACTGCTTTGGATGAGAGACCACCTGGAACTGCAGTCCTCTTCCCCTTACAGGATATGCTTGATACTCCTCCAGGTGCACCTTTAGCTTAATTATGCTGCTGAGGTTTGCTGACCTTGGCACATGACTTCTGGACCCCATGAACCAAGCACACCAGTTGCCCACTGACATTTTTTACCTGTTCAGGCCCTCCCTCCAGTACTGAGGCAATTCCACGTTTGTATCGTAGGTCCAGCATTGTTGCTATGGCAAAGCTGTCACTAAGCTGAATACTCAAAATGTGATGATTCTGGTCAAATACTGTCAGCATGTGTTTTAGCAACATACTGCTAGCACTGTCTCCAGCAACATCAAGGCCCTGCTGTACATTCACCAATGTCTGCCTCAGCACCTGCATCAGTGGAATTAATTGGCTAATGGAGGCAGACTCGCCACTCACTGCCTATGTGGCATGTTCAAAAGGCCACAACATTGTTATTACAGCATCCATGAGGTGCCACTGTTAAGTCATCATAGACATGGAGGCCCCAGATCTGTCACAGCAAGTGTGGATCACAAGATATTCTGAGATGGCTTTGTATTGTTCATACAACCTCTCTGCCATGTATAAAGTGGAGTTTCACCAGGTGACAACTTCCAGCTTCAAGCGGTGCTGAGGTAGTCTGTTTCACATCTGCAACTGCCGAAGTTGGTCACGGGCCTTTGCAGAAAAGTGAGAACAGATACGGTGTGCAACTGTCAGCATTTCCTTTACATCAAGGTGCTACAGATACTCCTGCACCACAAGATTTAAATAATGGGTCATGCATGGAATATGAAAAATCCACCATTCGTGATGCATTTCACCACATTTGACTCATTGTCACTTGCTATGAACCCAGCTCTCAGGGTCAAGGGTTTCAACCACTTGTTGACTTCAGTCAGTACCACATCCAACATGTTTTCACCAGTGTGTGAGCAGGTCACATTGTGCATAGCAATCGTTGCATGCTGTCGAATTCCTGGAAGATTGCAACCATGACACTCCACCTTATTGCACTGATTAGTCACACTACCAACATCACAAACAACCCCCAGCACCTGCACCCAGTGTGCAGTTATACACAGATATGAACTCCCCGCTGTTTTGCCACTTGTCCACATATCCATACTTAAATGGATGAATGGAGAGGAGAAATGCTGAAGGGCATGTCTTACTGAGTCGGACACAGTGCGGAACAACTTGGGGACAGCACGGGTAGAAAAGTATGTCCTGGATGGGACTTTCCATTTTGGACAGGCTGATGTAGCAAACCACTGGAACCCAGAATTCTCCACAAAGGAGAAGGGTAAAAGATCAATTCCCAGCATTTCAGCTACAGCAGCATCAAGTTCACGTGACACTGTATGATTGGGTGGGTACTTCAGCTTATGAGCAAAAACACTCTGTAACATGGGCTGACTTAAACATTTTACATGGGGTGTGATGACAAATGGTTCTGCTCTGCGAATGGCAGGGGGTGGAGTGTGGACGTCTGATGAAGATGGTTGCACAGGTGATGATGACAAATGCACAAATGCAGTTATTTTGCCACATTTACCAACTGGGGTTGATGTACCACTTGCACTAGACATTCTGCATTCACCACCACCACGACTAAAACTGCTACTTTCACCAGCACTGGATAAAATTTCAAAATCTTTATGCTCCTTCACCTCATCATACCTGTAGTAATCCGCTGCTCTTATTTAATCACTACTGCACACATTTAATTTCCTACTGGATTTAACAGTCATGGAGGGGGATAACATGCTCTTTATGGTTGATGATGAGGGTGAATGCCCCACTGTGGTATTAGCTGCTATCTTATGCTGGGTCCACAGTGCCACATGTCTGTTCTTAAGATGCGTATGCTGTCCTCCTGTGCCCAGATGGCTCCCCGTTTTACCTCGACTCACACACACATGGCAAACCTGGCAGATTGCAACTGACTCATCATTTGCATCTTGCACAAAAAAATCCCAAACAAGGGATTGTGATGCTCTACTTCTAACATGTCCCTGATGCTGCTTATTGGACTCCATTCTTTTAAGCCATGAAGTAGGGGGTGTGCTACGTGATTTTTTTGGGCAGGACACACTTGGACTGCAACTGACCACCATGACTACCTGTCTTTATTACTGGGTCATCATCATCATCATCATCGCCATCAACTGAAACTGGTTAATCGCAAGTTTTTACAGGTGGGTGGATTAATGCAAACAGACCCAGACACAGCCACCTTGAATTTCTTTTTCTCCGGTTCCCAATGGGGTCAATTACATCATCATTATGTTCACCAACATCACCCACATCCACATCTTCTGCTCGGATGCTGGCATGTGAACTGCATGTTGCAACCACAGCAACATCATCATCATCAGATGCATCATCATCATCATCATCAACACCACCAACACCTGATATTTTTTCACCACACTATGAATCACGGCATGGAAAATGCATGACCTGAACCATGGTGGAAGAAATGTTACATTGTACACTATCATTGACATGATCATCAGAATCCTCATGTTCAGTTACTGGGATGTTACTGGGAAGTATGATATCATCTACATTGCCACTCACTCACACTGCTTCACACTCCACTATATTTTTGGACACGGTACACTGGTCAGAAGTGGAACTTGAGGCAGCAATACTCACACCACCAGCAACTGCAATAACACCACCGGCTGGGACAACATCATCTCCTCCAACTATGAGTGAAGCTACTGATTGGGCTGTAAAAAACATTACAGGAGAAACACCTTTCCTCACATCAGCAATGCACTTCTGCGTCTACGTACCACCACACCCACAGACAATCTAACCACTGGCAGCAAGCTCTGACAAACAAACTCCCTTTCTACATCTCAGTCTGCTTCAACCAGATCACATCCAGGCCCTACACCTTGAGGAGCAACAAACTGATCCTGCTGAAGATTCCTATCACCTGCACCCGGTATGGAAGAGCTGCAATCAGTTATTCCCTGGCACTTATCTGGAATTCTATCCAAAAGACATTGAAAATGGAAACACTGATCCCCCTTACATCCTTCAAGCTGTACACCAGCCTAATCCCAGATCACATGCAATTGCTTCCACAAGGCCTAGTCCTCCCACCCCCACCCCACCCCCACCCCTCTCCTCCCCTTCTAAAGCTCCTCCCTATTCTTCTATCATTCCTCTGGTCCTTTCCACATCAAACCTCAAACATATATGCCCACCCATGTACCATTATCCAAGCCTTATCCCTACCAGACTGTTTGTTTCTTACCTTAATAGGTTTTGGTTTACTGTCCTTTGCCTTGTATATATGTAAATAATTGTGCATCTATCTCACTCATAAATGTTTGTATTTGTGCTATTTCAATATCATGTTTTTTGTATACACTCTGTAACCTTTTTTGTTATGACCACTCAGGTCCATCTTGTAAATGAGCTATGCTCAATGATGTTCACCTGAATAAATAAAGATTTTGATTGATTGATTGATTGAGCAGTGCCATGGCGAGAAACAGCTTTGCTTTCACATCTCTTTGTGGGCATTTTGGGGGATCAACAAAAATATTTTAAACAAATTTAGATTTTGGAACATTCACTCTGGGTGGAGGGACGCTGGATGTGAAGCCAAAAAATCAACTGTGGCTTCAGCAACAGATACAGACACAAATTCACAAGTGAAAACAACACCTTAACTAACCAATGGTACTGAAGTCACAAACAATGCAATCTGAAAAACAATTCCTTTTGCGGGGGGGGGCACTGATTGCAGATTTTTAAGGCAGTACAAGCAGCAAAACAAAGAAAAGATACCACAATGGCAGTACAAAATCATGCAGCTGCAGTGAATAGCAGGTTCACACTGCTGCACCTGCAATTACACTGTGGCACAATAAAAGGTGTAATAGTTTATGTCACACACTGCACACACACACACACACACACAATTTGTCTACAAGTAATGCACAGCAAATTGAAAAGTTCAGTAATATACCACATTACTTGTTAACAACCTGAAATTATGAACTGCTGCACCAGATCCACACAACACACAATCAGCAAGAAAATTTCAACAATTGCTGACAATATTACTGTGTGTACAATAACACGGTCAGTTATATAACAAAAATATAACCAAAAAACAAAGAACTCCCTATTTCTCCAATTTAAATCTACCTACACCACAAGATACGCCCCTCTCCCAAAGCACACTTTCACTGTCTCTTACTACACAGACTCAGTGTTGTACATTAACATTCAAAATCCACACACAAACAAAAATGCTCGATGATATGAGCACAGGAGGGTTTCCTACAATCGAATTAAAGTTTGAGCAAAAAGATTGATCAAAAAGGCTTTTTTAACAGCTTTTAGAAGGTTTGAATTGCAGACAGCTCTCTGAGCACACTGTCTCCTACAGCTTCCAACACACACTACCCCAAACTGAGGCTGTGCACATACCTCTCAACCTCCTGCCTTATAAATCAGGGACAAGGCTTAACAAAATCAGGGACAAAGGACCAAAATCAGGGACACTTCTTCAAAACTGGAGCTATCCACTCAGGAAGCTGGTAGAATAAAGAGCTTGGTGTAAGATACATTATCTAAGGAAGAACAAGTCTGTAACTTTAATGTTTGACATTATTTTGTGCTTATAACCCCACAGTTTGGTCATGGAAAGACAATTTTTAGGAGGGACAGAGTAAAATTTTGAGTCAAAATCAGGGATGTCCCTGAAAATCAGGGACAGTTGAGAGGTATGGCTGTGCAGATCAGTATAGAGCCCATGTGACCTAAACTCCCATGAATCATTGCAAAATTCACCTTCAGAGCTTAAAAATAAGGTGAAGTAAGGAAGCCTTTTATTTTATGGTGGAGTAGTGTTCTGGGAAGGCAGAGTAATGCGAAGTCATTGTTTTCAGTGGACTTGCGATACCGTTATAACATGATTATTCACAGCTCGCATTGGAGTACTCCACGATTCGCCTTAGCTTCAAGAAATCACTTTGCAGAGTGAATTGAGACCACTTTTCCCGCTTACTACTCAGGGCAGAAGTTCTGGGATAACATCAAGGAAATGAATGGGTAATCTGTGTCTCCCTCTCTCTCTGCTTAGTGTTAATGGAGCCCTTGTCCAGGACCCTGTGCTCATTGCTAACTCTCTCACAACCACCTTCTCTGACCTTAGTAGTGTTCTCTCCCCAGGCTTCTTTGACAACTCTTCTAGTGCAGCTCCTCCCCCACCCACTGCAGGGACCCCACCTTTTTATTTTAGGGCAATCTTCCCTAGTGAAACCAAATCCTACTTAACCAGGGTCCTGGGGAAATCAAGATTTAGTGGGGATACCTTGGACCTTAAATTGCTTTATCTTGCCCTTAATGTATTCCTCCTCCCTCTCACCAAAATTCTCAACCTCTTCTTGTGCCTAGGTCAGTTCTCCTGACAGTGGAAGTCTGCAGTGGTCACTCCTATTCTGAAGGGAGGTGGCAAAACCTCCCCATGTAATTATTACCCCATCTCCATCCTCCCCCTATCTCCAAGGCCCTTGAAAAATAGTCTCAGAACAACTTTCAGCTTATCTCTCTAAATACAACTTACTTTGCCAGGAACAACACGGATTCAGAAAAGGCCATAGCACCACCACGGCCCTTCTGGAATGCACAGACTATGTCCATAAATCTCTAGACCACAGACACCTAGTTGGGTCTGTTTACTTAGACCTAACAAAAGCATTCGGTATGGTCAATCATGCCCTCCTGGTTGAGTCCCTACCATCCTTGGGTTTGTCCAATTATGCCACCTTCTGGTTTTCCAACTAACTCAGTGGCAGAACACAAGTAAAAATCAGTACCACCCTATCATCCAGTCTTCCTGTCTGGTCCATGGTACCCCAGGATTCTATCCTGGGGCCCCTCTTTTTTAGCCTATTTCTAAATACCCTCCCCAAGGCCTGTTCCTTTTGGATGCTCCTTTATGCAGATGATGGTGTCATCTTCAGTAGCCATCCTGACCCCTACCCACTTCAGCAAGACCTACAAAGATTATTCTTGGAACCTGAAATCTGATTTTCCAACCACAAACTTGTTCTAAACTACAAAAAAATAAAGGTGATGATTTTCTTGCATCACAAAAGTAAAAACAGGAACATACCTGTAAACATCTTAAATTGTCAGCTCTCTCCTCTGGAACAAGTCAACAGTTTTAAATACCTCGGTGTCACTCTTGACTCATCCCTCTCTTACCAAGACCATATTAACCTTGTCAGTACTGCCATAAATCTCAGAATTGGTCTGTTATACAGACACAGATGCTGTATGCCCCCGATGCTCTCTGTCTAGCTATAACAGGCTCTTTACTAGCCATAGTCGACTATGGGATTGTTTTCTATGGGTCAGCTGCTAACACAGCTCTCCATAGGATCAAGGTTGCCATGAATAAAGCCTGTCATCATGTGGCTGGGTGTGACAGATGAACTCACACCTGTGACTTCTACCAACTGATTAGCTGGCTCAACTTTGATTGCAGGCTCAGATATCAAACAAGTCTTCTAACCAGGAAAATCACCTCAGGGCTCACCCCTTCTGGGATCTAACACCTTATTACTCCTACCCCTATAATTTTGAGCAACCAGAAGCTCTGCTAAAGCATCCCTCTTTGTCCCCCACTGTAGGACCTCCCTGGGGCAGAGGGCATTTATGTACAGGGCTCCACTCTGGTTGAATGCCCTTCTAGCCTGTATTTCACCTGAAGTGACACTTGATCCTTTCAAAGCAAATCTCTGGGAGCAGCTCCTTTGCTCCAGTCAATGTGACTGCCTCCAGCCCCCTCCTGTCTAGGTTTTAACAAGGTCTTCTCTGACTGCATCAGCCCCGCCCATCTCTCCCTACGTCCAGCACCTACCCACATCCCCTCCCTTTACCCTTAAATTCAATGTATTGCTGGATACTATGGTTCTGAAAGTTTTGTACTGAGTCTTGCATGGCCTGGTTTTGCCTAAATACTTGTGTAGAATGTAGTATTTGTTTAATCTGTACCTACTGTCTCACTGTGTGTGTTAATAAGTTATTGTTTGTTGATGCACTTTATTATTTAGATCCTTCTTATTGTATGTATGCACCCTTAATTGTCTTGCACTTCTCTGATGTGGAGCCTTTGTAAAGGAGTCTCTGACTCAAAGGATTGTAATTCTGATACTTTCAATAAATAAAAAAATAACTAAATAAAAATGATGTTGTAACTCTTGTCACTGTACAGAGAATCTGACAGCTGCTAGTCAGGTACTACAGTTAATTCAATCAATCAATCAATCAATCAAATCTTTATTTATCCAGGTGAACATCATTGAGCACAGCTCAATTGCAAGATGGACCTGGTGAGGTCAAGGTTCAACTTACATAGATATAGCAGATATACAGCACATACAAAAAGGTCTATTATATACAAAATTCAAAAAAAAATCATTTAGAAAGAGACAAAAGAATAATTAAGCAGAGCGGAAGCAGACATGTTCATTTGTGTTTGAATGGCCTTTAGCATCCAGTGCTGCCACTCAGTCTGGATTTCTATTCTCCCCACAAGTCTACCCTAATATAATCTCATTACAGCTGAAGAGGCTACCATTTAAGTAAATGACTGTACTGAGTGTAGGTTAATTACAGCCATTTTAAAGGGAAGGGGCTGGTGCTGCTCCTGAAATTTAGGCTAGTTGGAACTGGTTTGTCCTCATATTCAGAAATGTACACTAGTTGTTTTATAATAAAATACTAAAAGCTGATTGGTTCTGTAGCCATGGAGATGGAATGCTAGCCAATTGCAGAGCAAGTCAATATCCACTGGACCTGCCCTTTGCGAAACCCCATAAAACAGGGGTGCAAGACTGTATCTGGGCTTTTGAATTTGGTAACCCTGTCTACTTAGACAACAGAGACAATTTCTTCTCAAGACTTCACCTGGACTATGAGCCAAGACTTCGCCTATCACTTTTAAAAACATTTGCACTTCAAATTCAGCAACTAAGGACCTGAGGTAAAATTTTCAAACTAGAACTCTCAAAGTTTAGTTTTTTTGTATACTTCCATTTCATTTTCCATATCCTGTAACCCAGTCTTTGAAATTATCTGCCTTTATGTTATTTACTGTATTTATTCAAATCAAATCAAATCAAATCAGCTTTATTTATATAGCGCATTTCACAACCAAGGCGCTGAACATAAAACATATACATAAATAGATTAAAACAGCATTATAGTGCATCAACTGTATTTAGATAAAAGCTAAGTTAAATAAATATGTTTTTAAACCAACTTTAAAACTATTGATGGTTTGGCATTCTCTCAACCAATGAGGTAGAGAATTCCACAGGGTTGGTGCTGAGAAAGCAAAAGCACGTGATCCTGATGTTTTCAATCGAACCCTGGGAATCTCTAGCAATCCCTCATTGGCAGAACGGAGAGGGCAGAGGGGGCAGTAGGGAATCAGGAGATCTTTCAGGTAGCAGGGTCCCTGGTCATGTAGGACTTTAAAAAGGTTAGTAAACCAACCTTAAAGGTGATCCACCACCTAACAGGCAGCCAGTGCAGTTCGCGGAGCACAGGTGTAATATGACTGGCCCTAGATGTCCCAGTCAAAAGCCTGGCCACCACGTTCTGCACTAGCTGCAGGTGCTGAATATCAACCCCAGGTAGCCCTAGGTAAAGGGAGTTGCAGTAGTCAAGGCGGGTAGTGACAAAGGCATGGACCAATGTTGGAAGATCGTCCAACGGAACCAGGTGTTTCACCCGGGCAATATTCCTCAGATGGAAAAAAGAGGTTCTGATGACAGCTGATACCTGAGGATTTTAAGGTCAGCCCCTCATCAAAAATAACACCCAGATTATGCACCTGATCAGAGGTAGGGAGCAGCATACCACCAAGTAACAAACCTGAGGGTTGTCCAACTCCCAAACCCACCCCCCGGGTGACCTGGGTCCACTACCAGTACCTCAGTCTTATCCAGATTCAGTCTTAGTCAACTGGAACTCATCCCAAGTCTGATCTCAGCAAGGCAGTTGTTTAGCACGGAGAGTGCATCACCCTGGCTGGGGAGAAAGGACAGATACAACTGGGTATCATCTGCATAGCAGTGAAAACCCAGATTGTATCACCTAATGATTTCTCCTAATGGTAGCATATACCATGCAAACAGCATGGGAGCCAAAATGGAACCCTGCGGTACCCCACAAGGCAGGGAGTGAGCGCCAGAGGAATATATTCCAGTGGCAACTCTCTGAGACCTGCCTGTGAGGTAAGAATGAAACCACTTGAGGACTGTACCAGACAGCCCACAGTAAACCCGCAGGTGATCCAATAGCACACCATGGTCTACAGTGTCAAATGCAGCAGAGAGATCGAGAAGGACCAGAATGGTACATGCCTTTCGATCTCTAGCCATTAGAAGATCGCTCAATACCAGGACAAGGGCTATGCTTCTTCCTAAAACCAGACTGGAGAGTAGCATAGACACTGTGAGTCATAAGATGATCATCCAGTTGCAGCACAACTGCCTTTTCAGTAACCTTACCAACAAATGGCAGGTTAGAGATAGGCCCGTAGTTAGCTAGACAATATGGATCCAAGGAAGATTTTTTAAGGAGTGGTCAAACAACCGCCTCCTTGAGGGTGTCGGGAAAGACCCTCCTCTCCAAGGACTTCCAGACAATGTCAGCAAGGATTGGGCAGATAGCTTCTACACATCCTACTAAGAGGGGTGTAGGGCCCAGATCCGAACTACAACTAGTTGGGCGTAATGTCTGGATGATCTTTACAATGTCATTGAACTCCAGTCAGCAAAAGTCTGACCAGTCAGACTGAGTACATGCCACTTCTCACCGTTCACCACAGTCCCCCAAAGGAGAGGTTAGACCGATGCCAGATCTGATGCTGGCAACCTTATCTGCAAAGAACCTAGCGAACTCCTCGCATCTTAGCTGAGAAAAAGCTTTTTTAGGCTGGAGACAGACTGGATTGCACAGTCTGTCCACAGTCTGAAAAAGCTGAGCCGGTTGGTTCTGTGCAGCAGAAACCTCCCTGGACAGGAATTCTGCCTTCTTACGGGTGATTTCTGATTGATAGCAATCATAATGTGCCATCAACCTAAGCCTGTTAGCATCATTGCCGGACTTCCGCTAAGCTCTCTCCAACCTTCAGCCAGCGCCTCAGCTCCTTCAAGGAGCCATCAAACCAGGGGCTCCTTGGATGGAGGGTGAGAGGCCGAACACGAACAGGAGCAATTTTGTCCAGAGCATCTCCCACAGCCTTACTATAGGCTTGTACGAGATCATCTGGACTCATGCATTCACCCGAAAAACTCGATAGATCCAGTACCTCCATTAGGTCACTGGGGTTAACACCCCTTAAAGGGCAGTACTGAACCATTTCCGTAGGGGCAGACCTAATTGGGGGGGACCTGAAACTGAACCTTATGGTGTGATGGTCAGACCAACTGACTGGTTCCAGCCCCAAATCAGTGATCTCCATACCCAAAAGAAATATCAGATCCAATGAATGACCCCCTACATGGGTCGAGGAGGTAACCACCTGTATTAGGCCCAGCATTACCATCAGCTGGAGGAGATTTTGACCAAAATGTGAGAGTTCATCGTTGCTCCAGGCATTGAAGTCACCCAGAACAATCAGTCTGGGGAACCTCAAAACTAAATTGACGATGAAGTCTGCTATCTCCTGCAAGAAATCACCACCGTCACCTGGTGGATGGTAAATGAGGAGAATCCCGCAGCCTACACCCTCTCCCAGGATATATTTAAAGGATCTGGTAATTCCTAATGGCACATCCACAAGGCCCAGCTCAGTCTTAAACATAATGGCCACACCCCTGCCCCTACTATCCAACCTTGGATGGTGTATCACCGAGAACCCGTCTGGAACTGCCAAGGCCAATATAGGGCCTGGATTTTCATCCAGCCAGGTCTCAGTGATGCAAGCCAGATCAGATGACCCAACAAGATCAGCTATAATAGCTGTCTTGTTTTTTATAGATCTGGCATTGCACAACACCGCCAAGGCAGGATGAGTTGTCGAGGAAGACCTCGGCACCTGTCCATCGACATCGGAACCCTTGGGTATAGGAACAAGACAGGAGTAACCCCTATCCTGACTGCATTTTGCCCCAGGGTGTCTCCTGGACCCCAAAACCCCAATCAGCCCACCCCTTTCCTGTCCCCCAACAAGAAAGGGGTGGGAGGATTGAGGTTACAATTCATTAGTAAAGCTTTTGACTTACTTTCATAATTCTATCAATGTAATTTGTGTGTGTTGCATTAGGGAGAATTGTTCAAATTATACTATGCCTGTGTGATTGCTTAAGGGCCAAAAACAGTACCAATGGTAAGAACCACTAGGGACTCAGTGTGACGAAAAGAAGGGGAGGAAATACAAAGGGTCTTAGGAGGAGTCTATGAGGGTTTGAACCGAGTTCTGCATTTCTGAGGAAAGACACATAGAAACATAGATTTTGATGGCAGATAAGGACCGCTTGGTCTACCTAGTCTGCCCATGTCCCTAACTACAGGATAAGTTGCAGACCCTAGTTAGCCAACAGCCTATTTCTTCCTACACCCCACAAGAATTGCTTTATGTCTGTCCCATGCATTCTTGAATTATCCCACAGTTTTAGACCCCACAACCTCCTCAGGAAGGCTGTTCCATGCATCCACCACCCTCTCTGTGAAAAAATACTTCCTCACATTGCCCCTGAGATGTCTCCCCTCTATCTTCAACTTGTGTCCCCTTGTTCTTGCACATTTCTTTTTCTGAAAGATGCTGCCCTCTTGGACTTTGTTTATTCCACTGAGGTACTTAAACATTTCTATCATGTCCCCCCCTCCTTTCTTCAAGGGTATACATATTAAGATCCTTTAGTCTCTCCTCATATGGCTTCTCTTGCAGACTCTGCACCATTTTAGTTTCCCTCCTCTGGACTACCTCCATCCTGTCTATGTCCTTGCGGAGATGGGGTCTCCAGAACTGGATGCAGTACTCCAGATGGGGTCTCACCAACTGTCTGTACAGAGGGATAACAGCTTCCCATTTTCTGCTGGTGATGCCTCTCCCTATGCATCCCAATATCCCCCCCAGCCCTCCCTACTGCCTTCTCACATTGCTTGCCAACCTTAAGGTCATCTGATATGATTACCCCCAGGTTCCTTTCCATTTTTGTTGTTGCTGCTACCTCCCTCCTTCCTTTGTGTACTCTTCCCCTGGGTTTTTGTTTGCCAGGTGCATTATTTCACACTTCTTTGCATTGAATCCAAGCTGCCATACTTCTGACCATTACTCCAACCTTGCCAAGTACCTTCTCATCCTTTCCATGCCTCCTTGTGTATCAACCCTGTTGCAGATCTTTGTGTCATCTGCAAAGAGGCATACTTTTCCATCCAGTCCCTCTGCAATGTCACTTATAAAGACATTAAAAAGGACTGGACCCAGTACTGAACCCTGCAATACCCCACTAGTAACCCCTCTTTCTTCAGAGAGGACTCTAACATAGAAACATAGAAGTTGACGGCAGATAAGGACCGCAAGGCCCATCCAGTCTGCCCATTTCTTTTTCTACCTTATAAATGTGCCATCGGCCTTTGCTCTGTCAGTGACCTATCTATTCATAGTCATTTGTATTGCTCCCTTATGCCTATCCCATGCCTGTTTGAAGCCCTGCACTGTATTCATAGCCACCACTTCTTGTGGTAAGCCATTCCATGCATCTACCACCCTTTCTGTGAAAAAGAATTTCCTCACTCTGTTTAAAATTACCTTCTGTGTCCTGTTGTCCAGCCAATGTTTTACCCAGGCTACCACCCTGGGACCCACTCTCAGGCTGGTTAATTTGTTTATTAAATTTTTTTTGTGTGGGACTGTGTCAAATGACTTGCTAAAGCACTCAGCATCCACAGAACCTGGGTAGAACCTTACACAACAAGAGGATAAGGCCTTGAAGGAACTAGAAAAGGATGAATCGATAGTCATTAAGGACGCTGACATAGGGGGTGGAATAGTGGTTATGGCCTGAGAAAAGTATGCTGAGATGTATAATAATTTGTTACTAATGGAAGAGATCTATGAACTTTTGAATCAGGATCCTACTGCTAGGATAGCAGCAAGCATAAACAGCTTACTAGATGAAGGTGAGAATTTAAAGCAAGTCAAAAAATGGCAAGAAGATTTACTTATAGTTCCCTTTCCTGTAACACTGGTGTTTTATGCAATACCTAAAGTTCATAAGGATGCAGCCAACCCCCCAGCCCCACCATTAGTATCTGGAATGCAAAGTTATACCAAGGACACAGGGGACATCCTTATGCTAACAGACACTCTTAGCCACACAGAAGACAGTAACAAATGGATATTATGCACAATGGACATTAAGGACTTCTACACCTTGATTCCTCATGAGGAGGGCCTAGAAAGTCTTCAAGTAGGCTTAGAAAGGAGTACTAATGTAAATATACTCCCAATCAGCTTACTCATTGAACTATCGCGTATGGTCCTGTATGAGAACTACTTCAGGTCTGAGGGTAGATATTATCAACAAAAAAAAAGGCACAGCCATGGGCAGCATATTTGCACCTACATATGCCAACCTATGCATGGACCATTTTGAAACTCAGTATATCTTAAATCCAATGTACAATCCATATTTTAAATGTATACACTCCTACAGATGTTTTATTGATGATATTCTGTTTTTCTGGTCTGGCACCGGAGGAAAACTGCAGGATTTTCACAAATATGTTAACCAATTAAGCAACAATGTACAGTTCACAATGACAGCCAGTACATGGGAGTTGGCCTTTTTAGACTTAAACATCTATAAGGATCAGGGAAAATACTACACTAGGATATTCCAAAAACCCACTGATAGGAACAAGCTACTGCATGCTGACAGTTTCCATCCACAAAGACTAAAGGACAGTATTCCCCTTTTCACAAATGATCAGGGTGAAATGTAACGGCAGGGAGTCTGCAGTGAGAAAACAGGAATATGCAGACATGTCAAGTAGATTTAGAGCTAGGGGATACAGAAAACAAGTTGTAGCAAAAGCAAGAAATAGGGCGCAAAAGGGAACAGTTAGATTAACACCAGTGGATAGTGAGACAGAAACTAGTTCACACACATCTGAAGGGAGAATAGTGTTGTCCTTGGGATATTTTTCTGTGACACAGAAAATCACAGACATAGTGAACTCCCACTGGGAAACATTAGCACCTACAGGTGTCCTGGAATTCAGAAACAGACCAATGGTGGCACCTAAAAAAGCAAAAACTTTAAAAGACAGACTTGTGCATTCAGAATTGAAATCGGTTAACAAAAGACCTGGTGAGCAACTACTTTTGGGACCATTAGAAAATGGCTTGGTACCCTGTGGTAGATGTGCTCACTGCAGCAACACCTCAAAAAAGACTGAAATTTGTCACCCAAATGGTAATTCTAAGTACAGCATTAACTCACCCATCACCATCATGTATATCTGAAATTCTACCTGTCCCGAGAGCAACATCTACCATGATGCAGAAAATCAAAGCCCTAAATGAATGGCTGAGACAGTGGTGTTTTAAGCAGGATATACCCTATATTACCCACTGAGAATCATTTTCAGATCATTCTTCCTTGTTTTGCTGGGATGGTTTACATCTCAGTCGTAGGCGTAGTACACTTATGGGGAAAAGTATCACTAAAATCATAAATCATTGTTTAAACTAAAACAATGGGGGAGAATGGGTCTATTCCCAAGTCTCTGAATACTTACCAAAATATTATTACAACTAAATGTAAATTCCTAGCTTTGAATGCAAGATCTTTAAACCAACTCAAATTAGCAGAACTCGAAGCCAAATGTAAAACTTTAAATATAGGTGTGGTGGGAGCAACTGAAACTTGGTGGGACACATCCTCAATTTGGTCCAGAGAAATTTCAGGTTATAAGTTATATCATAAAAACAGATTACATAAGCAAGGCGGTGGAGTATGTATGTACATATGAAATGATATTCCTTCTTTTGAAGTGTGTTCTCCCTTTCCTTTGGAAAGTATATGGGTTAAAATCTTATTGAAGGAGCAGTCCTATATAACTATTGGTAACATCTATCGACCTCCATCTGCAAATTCAGATTACACAACTGATATGTTTAAAGAAATTACACATTTTTCAGAATCTCAAGATACTGTAATATTTGGTGACTTTAACTTCCCTCAGATTAACTGGGACTCATTCTCAGGACAGTCCCATGCCGAGAAAGGACTAATAGATGTGGTAGTTAGTACTGTATTACAGCAACTTGTTACTGAACCCACTCGAGGTCCTAATATTCTATATAAAAAATTATAATAAAGCACATTTTTCTAAAATCAATGAATACTTACAAAACATAAACTGGGAATCTAATTTCTTCATTGTACAACACAACAAGCTTGGGACTTTGTTAAAAACATTGTACATTATTTGGAAAATACCTTTATTCCATCTAAGAGGAAATTTAATAATAAAGGAAAAATTCCCCCTTGGTTCAACAAGACAATTAAAAATCAGATTAAAATAAAAATTAAACTTTTTAGGAAACTTAAGAATAGTTCTGTTCCATTTAATACTACTCTATTACATAAATACAGACTATCTGTGAAAAACTTTAAAAATTCTATTAAATTGGCAAAAAATAAGCTAGAATTTAAACTAGCTCACACAAAAGACTGTCACAAATCTCTTTTCTCCTATATAAATAGTAAAAAAGGTGTATCAAGGACCATTGGTCCCATTATAACCAATGGCTCTTCTCTATCTGATATAGAAACCACCAATCTCTTTAATAAGTACTTTTGTTCTGTCTTCTCTCAAAAATCACCTATTAGTACATTTAAAGTTCACCACGTATATTATCATAGGTTCTATCCAACCGACATTATACAGGCTATCAAAAAACTAAAAAGAAAATAGTAGTCTGGGCCCAGACAGTATTCATCCATGGTTTCTGATCGAAACCTCTATAAATATTTCTATACCTTTGTCAATTATCTTCAACAAATCCTTACAAGAAGGCATTGTACCAAATGATTGGCGTTCAGCAATAGTTTCTCCCATATTTAAAAAAGGCAATAGAGGTTCTGTGCAAAATTATCATCCAATTAGCCTGACCTCAGTGGCTGGTAAATTAATGGAATGAGTAATGAAGTCTCTAATAGATCAAGATTGTAAAAAATTAGGAATTTGTTATTCAAATCAGCATGGGTTTACTCCCAAGCATTCCTGCACCACCAATCTGACATCTTTTTACAATAATATAAGTACTCTACTAGATGTGGGTATCCCTACTGATGTAATTCTTTTGGACTTTAGTAGAGCTTTTGATAAAGTCTCACATGAAAAACTCATTACTAAAATGCTCAATCTAGGTTTTTCACCTGATATTGTCAACTGGACTTTAAACTGGTTGACAAATAATTCTCAGAGAGTCAGAATTAATGATATCTTGTCTGATTCAGGTAGTTTGACAAGTGGTGTACCACAGGGGTCAGTCTTGGGACCAACATTGTTTAATCTCTTTATCAGTGATTTACAAACAGGGCCAAAATTGCAGACGATACTAAATTCGGGGGCAAGGTTAATAATCAAGAAATTATTTCTGCATTAAAGAAGGATTTGGAAAAATTAACACTTTGGGCAAATGAAAATCATATGCAGTTTAATCAAGACAAAAGTTTAGTAGTGCATTTTGGTGTAAATAATCCAAAAACGATATATAAAAGGACTACCACTTTACTCATCAAATTGTGAAAAAGATTTAGGGATATATGTTAATAATAAACTTACATCAAATGATCACTGTGTTAGAACTGCTTGCATGACCAACAGACTTTTGAGGCAAATAAAATGCACTTTTGTTAATCGCACTGAACAATGCCTTATTCCATTGTATAGGGCATACATTAGATCGTATCTAGGCTATGGCTCCCCTTTCTGGAATCCAACACAAAAAAAAGACATAGCAATTCTTGAACAGGTTCAAAGGAGAGTAACTAGAATGATTCCAAGATTAACAAACTTGGATTATCAGAATAGATTAAAAGCTACTGGTCTCTTCTCTTCAAACTAGAAGATTAAGAGGTGATATGCTTATGGTTTTAATTTAATAAATTCACCAGATCTAATGGAAAAATGTGGTCTAACACTCTCCAAAAGGAGGCATGTTCTGAGACCATAATAAACAGCTTGAAGTAAAAACTTATAAAACCAGCAAAAGGGGAAACTTTTTTCTAATAAGAGCATCCATTGTATGGAACACCTTGTCACAAGAATTGGTAGATGCAACTAGTGCCACTGTTTTTAAAAACAAGTTAGATGTTAGGTTGAGAGATAATAGATAAATAATGTCCCACATAGTGTGGAGAACAGTCTTGATGGACTCTGGCCTTCTGTTCTTTCATACCAAGTAATACCTGTGACTCACACCATGTGGTGTATGTTCTAACATGCCCCTGTTCCATATATTATGTTGGGAAAACCACAAGCCCCCTTAAGAATAGAATAACGGAACATCAGAGCAAAATAAGGATGAAAGCAGAAAATAGTTCAGTAGCAATCCATTTCACTAATGGGAATCACAATGTTGCCTCCTTCAAGTTTTGGGGCATAGAAACAGTGGACAAACCACATAGGGGGAGACTGGAACAAAAGCATAGAAAGGTGGGAAATGTTTTGGATATACACTCTAAATGCAACAGAAGACAGACTTGGTATGAATGATGATGTAAATTGGTTAGCATGCTGGTAGTACTGTTCTAATCAGCGAACTCATGACAGTGAAAATCACAAAAGATTGTGGTAGTAACACAGTAGTAAGCTGCAGTGACAATAACTGGAGTCTATCTAAGGGACAAAGGAAATTGGGGATTTGGCCTCCAGTGACCTCCTATAGTGATCACACTGTGATGCCAGTGAAAATCACGAAAGATTGTTGTAGTAATACAGTAGTAAGATGCAGTGACAATAACTGGAGTCTATCTAACGGAAAAAAAGAAAATTGGGGAGTTGACCTCCGGTGACCTCCCATAGTGATCACACAGTGATGACAGTGAAAATCACAAAAGATTATGGTAGTAATACAGTAGTAAGATGCAGTAACAATAACTGGAGTCTATCTAAGGGAAAAAAGAAAATTGGGGAGCACTGTATTTGGAAAAGGAGGCCCACTGCTTTCCCTTTAATAAGTGCCTTCCTTTTAGCTGGTAAGCAACTGCCTGCTTGTGGCCATCAGGGCTGTCAATCAGACTGGCTACATCATCAGTGGGGTGGTCTAGTGGGCGAGGCCACCACAGGCCAATCCCCTCAAACCAGGGCACATAAAAAGAAGCATCTTAAACGAGCGACCAGCACAAGACACACTTGAATTGAAACTGCACCACATGCTATTCAGCTTAGGTAAGGTAAGAAACTTAAAAATGGTTTGCTAGTATAAAGTAAAATGTTTATGGCATTACTGTGTATAGTAGAAGACTTCCCAGCGTTTAAACAAATAACTTTCATTTAAATGTTTTTATAGAAATAAGCATTGTAATGCTAGAAATCTGAGTGAAGGGAAGTTTGGAATGGTACCTCTGGGCGGTCTGAAATGAAACAGCACAGACTGCAAGTGACTGTAACTTGTTTCAGTTTAAAAACAAGCATTTGTCAATGCCGAATGTTGTCGCACTGGCATTGGCTTTGGTAGTGCAGTGCGAAAACACATTTTTGGCAGGATGTGAAAAATGACAGCTATACTGTTCATAAGGAGGTGTAAAAAACTGGCAGTGGTGAAAATGTGGCATGTAAGTATTGCAAATTTGCGAAGTTACAAGGATGCATGGGAAATGCGCAATGCACAGTCATTTTATTGAGTTTCAGCACCAGATTTTCAACATAGGCATTTTAGCACCTCTGCTCATGTACAATGTCACTGTCATCTCCTCAAACTGTCCCAAAAAGTGATTTTGTACAGCGACTGCGCTATTCTGTGCCAGACATGCGAAAACACATTTCAGGCAGGATATGTAAAATGACAGCTGTATTGTTCATCAAGAGGCATGGAAAAATGGCAATGGTGAAAACCCAGAGTGAAAATATTACAAATGCACAACGATTGCGAGGCGTGCATGACGAACAGCACCGCTCGTAGCCTGATCATTTTATGGAGTTTCATCACCAGATTTTCAACATAGGCATTTTAGGATCTTTGCTCATGAACAGTGTCACTGTCATTTCATAATCTGCCCTGAACACTGATTTCCCACAGCGACCGCAGTATTGTCATAAAGTCCCGCCAACACATTTTGGTCAGGATGTGAAAAATGACAGCTGTACTGTTTACAAGGAGGTGTAGAAAAATGACAATGTTGAAAATCTGGCATGAAAATATTGCAAATTCACAAAGTTATGACGTGTAACAACTGCACAACCTGCAGCACAAATAAAACAGCCATTTTTGGATTTTTTCTGTCAAATTTGCAACATAGGTTTTTTGAGAGCCCACCTCATGAACATTGCCACTGTCCTTGTGTTAATCAGTCCCAAAAGGTGATTCCAGGCAGTGACTGCAAAATCACCTTTCTGGACCAATTAACATCATAACTGTGACAGAATTCATGAGGAGGGGTCCCAAAAAACCCATGTTGGAAATTTGGTGCAAAAATTCCAAAAAATGCCTGAGATATGCATCAAAGTTTAAAAAACCCTATTTATTCCATTATACAGCTTACCAGCATTTCCTCAGTTCACGGTCGGCTTTGAAGAGTGAAGACGTGTTCCCGGTCCACTGAAGATCATCGTGCTGAGCTCCAGAGGTAAGTATGGGGTGCGGGGGAGTGTGGGGAGGCAGGGTGTGCAGTGGGTGGGTTTGGGTGGTGGATAGGGAGACTACAAGGGACTGTTTTCAGTTTACAGGTACTAAAAAAACAACATCGTGGATGTTTTTCTTTTTTACAGGTGGATTCTTTTTTGGGGGGTACAGTAGCCGATGGGGGATTGGGCACCCCTGTCAGCCTGAAAAGGGAGGACATCATGCCGACGGGGAGTGGGCTCCCCCGTCAGCACATTAAAGCGGGAAAGGGGGGATGGATGCCGACGGGGATTGGACACCCCCATCAGCAAACAATGAAAGTGGAGGGGACACATTCTGCCAACGGGGACTGGGCTCCCCGGTCGGCACATACTTTGAGGGGCAGGGTAAGCTGACTGGGGGATTGGGCACCCCCAAAGTTGGCAGTTTAGCTGCCACTGTGCCGCCATGTTACTAGCTGGTGAGCACGTAGGAAGGATCCGCTGCATGTGATGAGTTTTGCTCACATTGCAGCGGACCTTTCCTTAGATGTGCTCACCACATTAGTATGCATGGTATGGCACTGGCATGCAGGCTGATTGGGGAATGAGGGACGCACCTACTGGTACGTGCCCTGCATTTGCCCAACAGCGACCACGCCTCCAAATCTGCACTACCACAAGACGTTGGCTGCGCAAGTGCGCCAACACAAAAAGTTATAATTTGAAGCTAGAAGTAAGTGTCAATACATATTTTTCAATATTTCTAATGGTTGAATTGTGGAAAGTACATAGAGTACTCTGAAGGAAAATAACTAAGGGACTGTTTTAACTATAGAACAGCATTTACAACTAGGATACTTTACCCTGTGCAGGTTGTATTATGGAAAGAAAGTATTTTATAAAACATGTTTTCATTTTCAAATGAATGGAACAATGACCTATATCAAACCAGTACATTTGAAATGTGGATTTATTTGTTTATAACTAAGGATTTAGTGCAAGTCTTTATCCAAACAGAACTTGTAAAGAAAAAGCATTAGCTGTTTCAACTAAGGTATGATAGCCAAAAGTAAAGGGTTAAAGGTCATGATGGTTAAAAACAAACCATATATACTAGAGAAACATTATGCTATTAAGATGGAGTAACCAGATATAACAGGTTATTACTAGACAGTTATCTATGGAATTGGTTTATCTGTAGAACAGCATTTACTACTAGGATACTTCACTCTGTGCAGGTTGTATTGAATAATGAAAGCTTTTATTTAAACTAATGAAAGAATTACCTTTATCAGACTAGTGAATTCTACATGTGGATTTGTTTGTTTGTAACTAAGGATTTAGTGTTAGTTTTTATCCAAACAGAACTTGTAAAGAAACAGCATTAGCTGTTTCAACTAAGGTATGAGAGCCATGAGTGAGGGGTCAAAGGTTACAATGGTTTAAAAGAACAGCCAGTGAATACTAGAAAATCATCATGTTACCAAGAAAGAATAACCAGATAGATTATCTGCTTCAGGAGTGTGTAACCTTCACTATACAAGTCTGCATTTAGGATAACATTCCTAGCTATAACTTGGGATGAGATGATACAGTAATAACCTGAACATGATTTAATTTAAAATGGACTGATTGACATAAGATTAATTGTATTTGCAGACAAACAGGAAACTGAATCCTAGTTGTTCTAAAGCCAACAATGAAAGAATTGCTTTAGGAACACAAGGTAAAAGAATCCATATATTTGTTATAAACGAGTGTAAATTTATATAAATAATATTTTGAAATCTTAGTTTGATTCTTAATGACAAATAGAAGTCCACGGGTGCTCTTCACACAATAAGATATGCCATTTCACATTTTTAGTGGTATTGATCTTGGGCACTTAAAATATATAGTGGTCAGCTTTGGCACTGTCACCAATTATGAGAAATGTTTTTTCAGAAAAAAATGTAATCAAAAATTATTTTAGTATGATAGTAATACTCATATTTGTATACCTTTATAGATCCTAAGCCCCTGAGGAAGTCCAGTGTTGGGTGAAACATTGGGCATACCTAGCGGATCATGGTGTTCTAAGAAAATATCAAAATAAAACTACATTTCATATGATGAATTGAGTGGCTGGTCTACAGATACTTTTTTTCTCTTCATTAAAGTCTAGGTAGGTCATGTCCACAGCCCCTCCCTGGTCTACTTCTTTGGTCATCCAGTCAAAGAAATCAATTAGATTTGTCTGACATGACCTTCCCACTGTGAACCCATGCTGCCTTGGGTCCTGTGTCCCACTGGCCTCCAGGTATTCAACAATTATTTCCTTCAGAAGTGATTCCATCAATTTCCCTACCACAGAGGTCAAACTGACAGGTCTTTAGTTTCCTGCCTCTGTCTTGCTCCCACTTTTGTGAAGGGGAATCACATCTGCCTTCCTCCAGTCCTCAGGTACCACACCATCCTCCCATGATTTGTTAAAAAGGGTAATCAGTGGTATCACTAGTTCTCCCCTTAATTCTTTTATAATTCTGGGGTTAATCCTGTCAGACCCCATTGTTTTGTCCACCTTCAGTTTTAGGAGTTTTTTCAGAACTCTTTCTTCTGTGAAAGGATTGGGATAAACACCCCTATCCAGAGTGCTTCTGTTAATTGGATTAGGTACCTCCCCCTGCTCCTCTTTTGTGAATACATAACAGGGCGCATAGGGCCCCCCCAAGCCTATACATGCCTGTGGCTTTCTGGTTCATTGTACAGTGGGTGAGAGGGTTCTATCCCAGAAACACAGACTCAAGACTGTATTTATACCCCCTTGCATGATGAGAGGGAACCTTGGGATTCTCTGGTGTATGTTCAGTTGTGAAACAGCGAGCATGCTAAAAGGACACTGAAGTGGTATCCTTGACCCCCTGTCACAAGAGGGATTCACTGGGAGATAGAGAATCCCACCCCATAGGAGTGGGCTTGTGACTCTGTGCACATACTGTTACCATAAGATTAAGTCGGACACATTGCCTTCTAGGTCAGCACTAAAGAGAATGGAGGTACACAAAACCCCTGCTGTAACTACTGGCTTAAACTTGTTTGAATGAATTCTGATTCAGGCAATGAAGACATTTCAGACAATTCTGAGACTTAACACTAAGATGAAAAATATGCTACAAAAAGAGCTTGTTAAACTTTAAAGGGCTCTATTCTGTACCTCCCTCTACCACTGCAGGAGAATGTTCAGACTATCTCCAGAGAGAATAGCATTGTCATTCTGGTGAATGGTGTACCAACAAAGTTGAAAACAATCTGTCACCATATTGTGAATGTGGAAAAGGTGAAGCATGCTTTGCAGTACCTCAAACAACACAATCCATTTTACAAAGACATTGATACAGACACACTTGCTGATGTTCATATCCAACTTGGAGTGTTTGATTCCTGCAAGGCCATGACTGAAAAGGTTGAACTTGCTGCCAATGAAAACATGTATGAGTAATACACTATCCACCCATTACATGGTAAGGACCCAGTGGTGGATAATATTGATTTGTACCAGATGAAACAGGTAGAAGGCACACCTGTCAGTATCAGGGAGAGTACACTGGAGGCACAGTGCTCCCTGACCTCTTTCCACATGGGACTGTTGGACATCTGGATGAGCGTGAGCTACATGTTTCTGGAGCTGAGTACTGAGCATCAAGATTGTTACAGTCAGATGGCAAGTTCCATAGACATATAGCATATGTTTTTCATATTTTATGGGAGAGTGAGCTACAGTAAGTATTCTGTCTGTGAGCATTGTGCATCTCTGGATCCGGTACTTTCATCATGGCTTCCAGGCTGTATTGTGATTTATCCTGTCGAAAACCAATTCACCTCTTGGTATTGCCAAGCACTATTTTTGGAGGACAGAATACCAGGCATGGGGAACACTACACATACATATGCTGTTGTGGGTGAAAGATGCTGCACATATTGATGACAGTGATGCAGATGATATTCTCTACTTCATTATGAAGTATGTGACATGTCAGATTCCTGTAGGAAGTTGAAGCAGAAATTCCAGTGCCATTTGTGTTGCAGATACTGTCAGAAGAAAGTGAAAAACCATGGAAACTGGTACACTCAATGCCGGTTTGGATTCCTAAGGTGGATCTGTCAGAGTGCATGCCTGAATGATATCTTCTCAGTGACGAGGCATCATCTCAAAGCAAAATCAACAAAACTAGTGTATGAGTTGCCAAGGAAAGAAACAGAAGCATACATCAATGACTGCAGTCATGCTCTGTTGATGTGGCAGGCCAACACTGATGTGCAGTACATTGCTGACAACTCAATGGCTCTGGTGAGGTATGTAATGCGTACATTGCCAAACACAAGCAGTCTTGTTTGCAGGAGCTCTGGGAAGATCTGTTTAACAGCAACAGATCAATCTCTTCTTGTCTGTGGTCACTCAGATTGAAAACTCTGTCACATCAAGAATGTGGAGTCTATGAAGCAAGTGACCATCTTACTGGCAGCTGCATCTATGGCAAGTTTGAATCACTCCGTTACTTAAATGTGAACTTTAAAGAGAATAGACGTTGTGTCCTCAGAAGTCATGATGAGATTGAAGAGCTTTCAGCAAGCAGCCCAACATCAACCAACATACTGAAAAGCAACCTGATTGACACTTACTATCCACAGCATCATAGTGCTATGGACTGCACTGGGTCATAATGTCGTACGCGTAATAGCATACAGCATTATGGTGAACCCGGATCTGTGCGCACTCTGAGTTGGACCCCAACGGAGTTGGAATCTTTAGTGGGGGTGTCCCGGGGTTCAGACCCCCCACAATGGGGGTGTGTGGGGGTGGAGCCCATCAGAGAACAATAAATAAATAGAAATTGTGCAACACGATTCTGCCACCCGGCATTCTGCCATGTGACATTATGACCCCGTGCTGCTATGGACAGCTAGTGTCTCTTTGAGGTCGTCCAATGGTATGATTACAAATGGAGGATTCTTTCTGATCCACCTAAGCAGAGATACAAGGTGACACGGATAGATGGATTTCTAGTGAATAGACATAAACCGTGGCTCATCGGCCACTGCAAGATTATCTTGACAAGTACAGAAAAGAAAAAGCACTATTACTTTGCTCTTCTCTTTCTATTTATGCCATGGATAAATGAGGGAACTCTGAAAGGTAAATATGACACATATAAAGAACAGTTCCATTTAAACTATGAGTCCTTCAGAAGTGAAGTTTCAATTGCCTATATCAAGAGGTTGGAGCTTAAGAAAGAGCAACTAGAAAAGGCAAGGGAACAATTGGAGGAGGATACTCCAGTGAACTCATAGGAAATGCTTGATCATGAGGGTGAAGGAACACTTGGTCTGCCTCCACTGGAGGCAGTATAGTGCAGTGGGTTAAGGCTCTGAACTGCAGATCTGGAGACCTTGGTTTGAATCCCATGGCCACCTAGGTGCATACTGTGTGATCCTGAGCAAGTCACTTAACTTCCTAGTGCTCCCAAGTTGCATCTGGAAACAAACTTCGGCTTAGTGTGCTACTCCTGGTTAAAAAATGTTCCCTTCTGCCTGCAAATAATCCAGCTGTCTTGATGTGAGAGATTGAAAGTGCCATGCAGCAGACTATGCACTTTAGAGACAAATCTGAAAATATGAAAGTAAATTTGAATACTCACCAGCAGGTCATCTATACCTCAATTATGTATGCTGTGGAGCATAGAATAAAGCACCATAAGAAGGAATGCTTCTGTGACAAATACATGCCCATTAGGATGTTTGTCAGTGGTGCTGCTGGTACTGGTAAAAGCATTGTGATTGAAGCTATAAGTGCTGCAGTCCATAGACTTACTGACACACCTACATCTGTCATTGTATCGGTGCCAACTGGTCTGGCAGCATACAAAATAGGTGGTGTCACTCTGCACCAACTCTTTGTGCTCCCTATTGAGCATGGCAAGACTAGAGAGTACAGGAAGTTGTTCATTGAGGTTTCAAGTGAACTGATGACCATGTTTGACAAAATGGATCTGCTAATACAGTAATTGATGAGATCAGCATGATTCCCAATGTTCTTCTTGCTTACATACACCTACAGCTCCAGGAGATCATAGGTAGCGATGATGATGTGCCATTTGGTGGAAAGAACATTGTTGTTTTTGGGGATCTTCTCTAGCTAGCTCCTGTGAATGGCCAACATGTCTTCACAACTCTTTTGGTAGACAAAGCTAAAAGACTATTGGCTGCATGTGCGGCATCAATCTCTGGGAGTTCTTCTCTTATGTTGAACTGTTCCAGAACATGTGGCAGAGAGGTGATGTGTCTTACAAAGCATTGCCTATTGCCCATTGCTTATTCTGACATGTGATTATTTATTATATTGTGAGATGATATTTTTTAAATTCCTGTGTGTTCGTACAGTGCCCAGATCCTCTGGGATTGGGTGCCAGAAAAATAAAATTTGCCATTTGCCTTTGCCTTACTTGATGAAGCTTGCACTGGCAACTTGTCTGCTTCAGATTTACAAGTGTTGAAGATACGTGTCATCACAAGAAAAGAAACTTCTATGCATGATGCATGCATGCTCTTTACAAAGCTACAGAGTGATGGTCAATGGATTGTGTGCTTGTTACCAAGACTAAAGCAGTGTGCTGAGTTTAACCAGATCATGCTCGAAAGAGAACAGCAACCAATTGTGACAGTGACATCACTTGATGCAATTGATGGTGTTAGTCTAATGCCTACTATGGTGGCAAAAATGGTGGAAGGACTGAGAGAATTAACAGCTGATGTGTCACAAACTGCTAGATTAGAAGCAGTTTAAACACCATGCAAAAATGCATGGGTTATGCTACACAGAAACCTTGATGTGGACCATGGTCTAATTAATGGTACAATGGGCTACATTGTTGATTTCCAGTATAATGTCCAGAAGACATTTGTGGACCAGGTGACTGTTACTTTGACAACCATGGCAGTCCTGTTCCCACTTACAGATGCACTGTGAAGTTTCAGATTATGAAGGACACATAAGCAGTTCCAACTCTGTCTGGCTTATGCTGTCTCCATTCACAAATCTCAAGGCCTCAGTCTTGATAGTGCAATACTTGATATAGGAATGGGAATCTTTGAGGATGGGCATGTGATATGTAGCTATGTCACGTGTCAGAACTCTTGCAGGTCTATGCATAGTCAACCTTGCAGAAAACAAGGTTCATGCTGATGCGAAATTCATTCTGGAATACAACCAGCTATGTACCATATACCAGCCGACTGAAATCCAGATTCCTGTGGCTAGAAACATAACCATGCAAGGTGTGTCTATGGACACAGCACAGACACTAGGGCTGGGAGAAGTTGCAAATTCTGCTTTCATGAAATTTCTGCAAAATTTCAGAAATTTCACAGAAATTTTTGGAACTTCCGCCATTGCCGAAATTGTGATCTCCCATGGATTTTCACCCAGTTCTGCAATATGTTTTAATAAACTGTGGAATAATACATATATACTGCAGAATTTATTCAATATTGTAGTTTAATGTATTATTTCATATCTTAAAGTGTAATACAGCCTCCTGCCCCCCCGCCTGCCCCATGTCCTATAAACTACCCTGGTGTCTAGTTGTTCCCCCCACCCGCAGATTGTGGGGCCCATGTAAAAACCTCTACTGTCCCTGCCATGGCCACTCACACTCACTGATTGTGGGTCCGATGTAAAAAGAAATTCCTATCCCTGATGTCCGGTGGTCGTCCTCACCTGCCAATCATGGATCCCCTGTAAAAAACCCTCTGATCCCTGTCATGGCCCCCCTATACCCACTGATCATGGGTCCAATGTAAAAAAACCAAAATCAAACTCTGATCGATCCCTGGTGTATAGTGGCCCCCACCCACTGATCATGGCCCAAAAAAAGTCACAATTCCATGGTGTCTAGTGCCTCCCATTCAGGATTCCCTTAATTAAAAAAACACCTGCAGTCCATTGACTCATTTCCAAAAATCCTTCTCGATTTATATTATTCCCTGGTGTCTAGAGGACCCCTCTCCTGATCCCCTGAAAAAAAGTAATGCAAATTCCCTGGTGTCTAGTGGACCCCCACCACTCCACCATGGCAGTTAGTTGGCCAGCACCCCACTCCCACAACCTCACACCCTGACCCCAAGCAGGCCACTGGTGCAGCCCTCCTCTCTCCTCCATATCTGGCAGCCCACTGAACTGGCAGTGAATGAGCGTGTAAGCATGCACTCATTCATTGACAGTTCAGTGGGCAGCCAGCCATGGAGGAGAAAGGAGAGAGGAGGGCTGCACCAGTGGCCCACTTGGGGTTGGGATGGGGGTTGGGGTTCCACTAGACACCAGGGAATTTGCATTACTTATTTTTTCTGGGGATCAGGGATAAGGTGGGGGTCCACTAGACACCAGGGAATAATATAAATGGAGAAGGATTTTTGGAATGGAGTCAATGGACTGCAGGTGTTTTTTTATTAAGGGGATTCTGAATGGGGGAGCTGTAAGACACCAGGGAATTATATCTTTTTTGAGGCCATGATTGGTGGGTGGGGGAGGCCACTGGACACCAGGGATCAATCGGATATATATATATATTTTACATTGGATCCATGATCAGCAGGGGAGGGGGGCCATGGCAGAGATCAGAGGGTTTATTGCAGGGAACCCACAATCAGTGGGTTGGGGGGATTATTTTTTTCTGAATAGAACCCATGATCGGTGGGTGCGGGGGATCACTAGACACATCAAATGTTTTTTTTTTGTTTTTTTTTCACGTGTTGGGACTCTCAACCAGCAGGTGTGGGAGGGTGGATTAATGTATTAAAGTGCAGCAAAAAACTTCAGAAATAACCACTGACAGTGATCAGTTCTGTGGATTTATTTTGCCACAGTTTAATATATTAACCTGTAGCTGGTACACTTATTCCACAGTTTTAAGGTGGAATTTCCATGAAAGTTGCAAAACTGATTTCCGAACTTTCATGGAAGCAGAAGTCGCACTTTTGTGTAAATTCCACTGGTGGAATTTTTTTTTCACACACCCCTAACAGACACTGAAATGAAAAAAGTGTAAAAGCTCTGTGTCTTCTCCATCTGCTGCTCGTGGCAAGCAGTCACTTAGCGATGAAGTCAAGTCACCACCTCCAAAAAGGTGTATTGGTCTTGAAAGATTATCAATATTTGACAATAGTACTGGAGTTAACTGCAATGCAAATTCTGCAATGTAAGCACTCTTGCATATGCCAGAGTTTGTTCAGCTACTGACTGCTTCAAAGCCAACAACTCTTTCCAAGGCACTGAACAGAGTGATAAGGGGCAGTCAACAACAAGTACCAAGCTTACAGAGTCTAACACAGCTACGATCTGGCAAGTTGTCCTGGACAAAGGAGTTTGGTGACAATGCACAGCAAGATGTTAGTGAATTCATGATGGGTGTCATGAACTGCTTGGCTGATGATGATATTCCACCGAGACAGTACTTCACAGTTAACTATGTCTGCAAGTACACATGTTTGTCATGTGGTCACACAGAAACACAACTAACAAATGACATGCTATGGATATCTATGTACATTCCAGATGAAAAATCTGAAAAATTCTCCAAATTGTTCCAAGACTCAAAAAGTGGCTGGAAGTGTCACAGATGTGGTTGAAGTACCGTATGCTCTTTGCAGGTTACTCACTGTAGTGTCTCTATCATGATTGTGCTTCAATGACTTAATTCGCAAGGGTTGAAACTGAACACACCTATCACTGACTTCAATGCTGGTAGAACTATGTTCTCAGGCACTCGCTTTGACACTCATAGTATTACTTTTCATCAGTGGCCTTCTGTGCAGTCTGGCCATTATGTAACATGGTGTAGATTCAGAAGTGCATGGGTGGAGTGCAATGATACAGTGTGTACTATGACAGAAAGATTGCCTAGGAATCTCAGATGCATATGCAATCATTTTCCACAATATGGATGTTGAGCAATGCACTGAAGAGTAACTTCTGTGAAGATACCACTCAGGTGTGATACCTGACATTTGTTTTTTACTTTACTGTCATTATCAGTGTGCTGTGGTAACCTATTGTTGCTCTGCAATGACTGTATACTGTACCCAACAGGTTATGTGTCTGTTTTCAGACCTGTACATGTGGTGCATGAATGTTGTACAACACAACTTCTATGTTGTGTGGATACTACACTGTGAAGTATCTACTATCCACTGCTGGTGTAGCACAATACATATACAATAAAGAGGGAGATATGTCACCTATTCAGAACTGCAGTGTGCCTAGCTACTATTGGCTGTTGTAAGTATACATCACCAGTTCATGTAATGTGATGAGAGAGTGCAAGGCATGTGACTTGTCTCCAAAGACAGAAAAGATGTCTGGCACACTTTCACTACAGTCTATTGACAACTGAGCTTCCCCCACTACCCCCTCCCCACAACACACACTTTCAGACAGAAAAACAAACAAATATTATATGCAAGACAACATATAACAAGCATTTGTCAATGCCGAATGTTGATTGCATTGGTCCATTGAGCTCGCTCACTGCTCCTGTGTCATTCTCTCGTTCTGTTTCTCCCAGTGCTGCAGGCTGCTATTTTGCACTGGGACCCTGCCTGCATTAGCATGTTTTTCTGCCCACAAAGAAATCTGCAGTTGTCCCAACAGAGCTCTGTTGAGGCGGGTCACTCCCCTTCTCTCACTCGCTCATTCTGTTTCTGCTGACGCTTCAGGCTGCCCTTTTGTAATGGGCTCCTGCCTCTGTTGGCAGCTTTGTCTGTCCACAAAGAAATCTGCAGCAGTCTTGACACAGGTCCATTGAGCTAGCTCACTCCCTCCCTCCCTCTCACTCGCTCATTCCGTTTCTGCCAGCACTGCAGGCTGGCCTTTTGTACTGGGCTCCTGCCTGCGTTGCTGTCCTTTTCTGCCCACTAAGCAATCTGCATCAGTCACAATAGAGGTCTGTTGAGCTCGCTCACTCCCCCTCTCTCACTCGCTCATTGTGTTTCTCCCAGTGCTGCAGGCTGCCATTTTGTACTGGCTTCTGCCTGTGTTGGCACCTTTTTCTGCCCACAAAGAAATCTGTAGCTGTCCCGATAGAGCTCCATTGAGGTTGCTCTCTCTGCCTGTTTCACTCACTCATTCTGTTTCTTCTAGTGCTGCAGGCTGCTCTTTTGTACTGGGCTTCTGCATGCATTGGCATGTTTTGCTGCCCACAAAGGAATCTGCAGCTGTTCCGACAGAGTTCCATTGAGATGGGCCACTCCCCCTTTCTCACTCGCTCATTCTGTTTCTGCTGGTGCTACAGGCTGCCCTTTTATCCTCAGCTCCTCCCTCTGTTGGCGGCTTTTTCTACCCACAAAGAAATCTGCAGCAGTCCTGACACAAGTCCCTTGAGGTAGCTTACTCCCATTCTTTCACTCGCTCATTCTGTTTCTGCTGGCGCTGCAGGCTGGCCTTTTGTACTGGGTTCCTGCCTGCGTTGCCGCCTTTTTCTGCCCACAAAGAAATCTGCAGCAGTCATGATAGAGCTCCATTGAGATCGCTCACTCCCTACCCCTCTCACTCACTCATTGTGTTTCTCCCAGCGCTGCAAGCTGCCCTTTTGTACTGGGCTTCTGCCTGCACTGGCACCTTTTTCTGCCCACAAAGAAATCCACTGCTGTCCTGACAGAGCTCTGTTGAGGTTGCTCATTCTGCCTGTCTCACTCGCTCATTCTGTTTCTCCTGGCGCTGCAGGCTGCCATTTTGTAGTGGTCTCCTGCCTCTGTTGGTGCCTTTTTCTGCCCACAAAGAAATCTGTAGCAGTCCCGACAGAACTACATTGAGCTAATTCACTCCTCCTCCTTTCTCACTTGCTCGTTCCATTTCTGTCAGCGCTGCAGGCTGCCCTTTTGTACTGGGCTCCTGCCTACATTGCTGCCTTCTTCTGGCCACAAAGAAATCTGCAGCAGTCATGACAGAGCTCTGTTGAGCTCACTCACTCCCCCTCCCTCACTTGCCCATTCTGTGTCTACTGCTACTGCAGGCTACCCTTTTGTATTGGGTTCCTGCCTGCATTGCTGGCTTTGTCTGCCCACAAAGACATGTGAAGCAGTCCCGCCACAGCTTCGTTGAGGTCGCTCACTCGCCCTCTTTCACTTGCTCATTCCGTTTCTGCTGACGCTGCAGACTGGCCTTTTGTACTGGGTTCCTGCCTGCATTGCCACTTTTCTCTGCCCACAAAGAAATCTGCAGCAGTCACGATAGAGCTCCGTTGAGCTCGCTCACTCCCCCCCCTCACTCGCTCATGTTTTTCCCGGCACTGTAGGCTGCCCTTTGGTACTGGGCTTCTGCCTGCTTTGGCACCTTTTTCTGCCCACAAAGAAATCTGCAGCAGTCTCAATAGAGCTCCATTGAGCTTGCTCACTCCCCCTCTCTCACTCGCTCGTTCTGTTTCTCCCACCACTGCAGGCTGCCCTTTTGTATTCAGCTCCTACATGCATTGCTGCCTTTTCCTGCCCACAAAGAAATCCGTAGCAGTCCCAACAGAGCTCAGTTGAGCTCAGTCACCCCCCCCAGTCACTCAATCCTAATCTGTCCCAAGCACTGATTTCTGACAGTGACTGCGGTATTCTGCACTGGAAGCACGGAAACACATTTCAGGCAGGATGTGAAAAATGACAGCTGTACTGTTCATAAGGAGGTGTGAACAAATACCAGTGTTGAAAATCTGGTGTGAAAATATTACTAATTTGCAAACTTACAAGGGTGCGTGGAAACTGCACAATACACACTCATAACACAGTCATTTTATGGAGTTTCATCATAAAATTTTCAACATTCATTTTAGAACCTCTGCTCATGAACAGTAGCAGTGTGATTTTCTTAATATGTCCCGAACACTGATTTCCCACAGCGACTGCCCTATTTTGTGCCAGAAGAGCAAAAACACATTTCAGCCAGGATGTAAAAAATGACAGCTGCACTGTTCATAAGGAGGTGTGGCAAAATGGCAATGCTGAAAATCTGGAGTGAAAATATTGCAAAGTTGTTAAGGTACGAGCGTGCGTGGAAACTGTGCAATGCACATTCATAACATACTCATTTTATGGACTTTCGTCACCAAATTTTCAACATAGGCATTTTAGGACCTCTGCTAATGAACAGGGTCACTGTCTTTTTCATAATGTGTCCCAAACACAGATTTCCCACAGCGACCAAGCTATTCTGCGCCAAAACTGCAAAAACACATTTTGGCTAGGATGTGAAAAATGACAGCTGTACTGTTCATAAGGAGGTGCAGAAGAATGGCAATGTTGAAAATCTGGAGTGAAAATATTATTAATTCGTAAAGTTATGAGCGTGCGTGCAAACTGCATAACGCACACTTGTAACACAGTCATTTTATGGAGTATCATCACCAAATTTTCAACATAGGCATTTTAGGACCTCTGCTCATGCACAGTTCCACTGTCATTTTCTTAATCTGTACTGAACACTGATTTCCCACAGTGACCGCACTATTCTGCGCTGGAAGTGCGAAAACACATTTTGGCCAGAATGTGGAAAATGACAGCTGTACTGTTCACAAGGAGGTCTAAAAAAATGCCAGTGTTGAAAATCTGGCATGAAAATATTGCAAATTTGCAAAGTTATGAGCGTGCGTAGCAACTGCACAATGCACGCTTGTAAAACAGTCATTTTTTTGATTAGTAGTATATGCTTTTTGAGAGCCCACCTAATGAACACTGGCACTGTCATTTCATTAATCGGTCCCAAAAGGGGATTCAGCACAGTGACCACAAAATCACCTTTTAGGGCTGAATAATGCCATGACAGTGCCAGAATTCATGAGGAGGGGTCCCAAAAACCCCATGTTGAAAATTCAGTGCCAAAATTCCTGAGATATGCATCAAATTTGAAAAAAAAACATTCAATCCATTATACAGCTTACCAGCATTTCCTCAGTTTGTGGTCAGCTTTGAAGAGTGCAGACATGTTCCTGGTCCCCCGAAGATCATCACACCAGACTCTGGAGGTAAGTATGAGGTGAGGGGGGCGTGGGGAGGCAGGGTGCACAGTGGGTGGGCACGGGTTGTGGGATGGGGGCAGGGAGACTGCCGAGGGACCATTTTTTTTTACAGGTTAAAGAAAAGAAAGACATCGTGGGACCATTTTTGGTTTTACAGGGGCATGTGGCACACTGGGGTGGGCTCCCAACATGCCAAAGGAGTCTTTTTGGGGGGGAAGCTGTAGCCAACTGGGGATTGGGCACCCCCATTGGCACACAACAAAAGGGGGTGATACATTATACCCGACGGGACTAGGCACCTGTCGACACACAACAAAAGGGGTAACATTATGTCAATGAGGATTGGGCACCACATCAGCAGACGAAAAAAGCTGGGGGGGTTACATAATGCTGATGGTGAGTGGGCTCCCCCATCGGCAACATAAACCTTGGGGCATTGAAGCCAATGGGGATTGGGGCCCCCATCTGCAAACAAACACAGTGGGGGGCACATGCTGCCGAGGGGGATTTGGCGCCCCCTCAGTGTGGGGATTAATATTATTTGTGAACACAGCAGCAAGCCACTGCCATGTTCACAAACAATATCAGTGTTTCAAGGTTCTGCCCTGCAATGATGGGTCGCTCCCTCGTTGCAGCAAATGGTTGACGCTGCAATGACGAGGCGGTCCCTGATTGCAGCAGCTAAAATTTTACAAGTTGGTGGCACGCTGGCTGAACTAGTGTTAGCAGCAGCATGCCATGGCATTGGGGAAGTGGGCCAAACCTTTAAAGGCTGTGGGGGCATTGGCCACAACAGTGCCATGCCTCCACAACCTGCTTCTGGAGAAAGCTGCCACAATATGTTTCTTGTGCATGCGCGTAATCAACATAAAAATTACTATGCCTGTTGATTCTGTCCCTACTAATTATCTGTACTGCTATAGTCAAGCTGACAGAAGTATGCACTCCATGAATCAGCACTGTTCTGTACTATATGTCCTTTCTACATGTTTACTTTCACATAAAACACATAACAATTAGGTTAGATAGTACTGTTACTGTTTACAGACTAGAGAAACAGTACAACATATTCAGCCATTTCTTAACTGTTATTGTGAAGCATGACAGAATCATATGTAACAATTGCAAATAGATTTGCAATATGCTGACAGTTAAAAGTTGTATTCCTTTTGCTGCCATGCCCTACATGTGTGACCCTAATTTCTTTGCCTGCATAAAATGACATGTGCATTGTCCAAGTGGTCTTGAGGATGCTGGACTGCAGTTATATGTTAGCAAATAAGACGTGTGTTGGCCCATGTAGATATAATATACTGAACAATTCCATGAGTGTTGTCTAAACTCTGGCACATGGTATTTTGCAATGTACAACTACTGTATATGAACTTATAGTTAGAAGCATAGAAACATAGAAGTTGACAGCTGAAGGAGACCACTAGGTCCATCTAGTCTGACCATTTATTTTAGACCTATGTGACACTGTAGTTGCCCTTTGTAGTCAAGGCTCCCTTGTGTCTATCCCATGCATTCTTGAATCCCCCCACAGTGTTGACTCCCACAACATCTTAGCACAGGCTGTTCCAGGCATCCACCACTTTTTCTGTGAAGAAAAATGTCCTGGTGTTGGTAGAGAACCTCCCTCCTTGCAGCCTGGGGTCCTGTCCCCTGGTTCTGGAGCCCTTCTTGAAATGAAAATGTTCCTGTTGTATAGCATCTTAAAAATAGTCAATGTTTTGCTGGGCATGGACTAAACAACCACCAAAATGCAACACTGAATCGTAAATATGTATATAACTCTGAGAGTATTTTGATTCTGGTAGCATTGTTTTGTTATATTGTTTATGTTACTCATTTATTTAAAAAAATAAACTTTTTTGAATCCATAGATCATGTGTTATGTTACATTATTGTGCATGATGCTTTTAGTTTATGTAAAAAACTTTAAATGTTCATGTTCTGCAAGAGTGTAAATGTTATTCTGCATCTCAGTGCAGTTTGTGTATACATATACAGATTGGCATAATTGTTAGCATTATAGTAATAAAGGACTACTTTTACATGTCTAGACTAGAATGCAGCTCATTGGTGTGTCCCTATGTTTTTATAGGAGCACCTTCATTAAGGGGTCATGTGAGGAATTTTCCAGGTGCAAAAATATAAATAGAAAAACCTTGGCGCAGGCTTTTTAAAACTTGTTTAAAAACTACAACAATGACAGGTTGCACCAAGTGCAAGAAGACCCCATGCCATACTCTACATTTGCCATTCCACAGGGGAACTCCACATAGATTTTGTAGCTCATGTGAACTGTAACAGTGTGCTGAAGACACAGGAAACCCACAAAGTGTGCAGCAACAGCTGAGGCACAGTGGATTAGTAGCTGTGCCCTTGGACAGAACCATAGCAACAGACTCCACCAACTAAATCTGATGGTAATCAAACAAGCTACAAGCACCCCTGCTAATATAGTGCTCCCCCAAGCCAAACCACAATATTACAATACTGTACAGAATTGTAAACTAAAAGACACTCTCCAGTGATCAATCCACCTCCCCCCCCCCATATTCCTGGCATACCAGTAATGCAAAGTATTACTCATGCATAGTCATTGTCTGTTTATTAGTAATCAGTAATCCCAAAGGACTGGAAAACAGCAATTGTCACACCTATTTTTAAAAAGGGAAATCGATCACAAATTTCAAATTGCAGACCTATTAGTTTAACAAGTATAGTAGGCAAAATGTTCGAATCAATATTAAAAACCAGGATTGAAAGTTACCTACAAGTAAAAGGACTAGAAGAAAAACTCAGCATGGTTTTCGGAAAAATAGATCTTGTCTAACAAGTAACATGTTTTTTTATGAATACATAAGTAAATGTATAGAAAACAACAAAGCTATTGATGTAATTTATCTTGACTCTGCAAGGCATTTGATAAAGTGCCACATGGACTCCTAATAGAAAAAATAGTTAAACTTGATATTGACAACCGGATCATAAAATGGGTAGAAGAATGGTTAAAAAATCATACTCAATGCATTTGTATAAGAGGACATGTATCAGGCATGAAGTTAGTGATGAGTGGGGTGCCTCAGGGATCGGTTTTGGGACCGATTCTATTTAATATATTTATATCTGATATGACATCAAATTTAAACAGTTTAGCTATAAAATTTGCTGACAATACTAAATTAACAGCCCAGGTTGATACTAGGGAAGATTACCAAGAGCTTGTAAATGACGTAAAAAAATTGAATTATGGGCCAAAAAAAATCAAATGACCTTCAGTAATGAGAAATGCGTTGCTATGCATTTTAGGGAAAATAATCTGCATTATAAATACACATTAAAAGGCCAAATAATAAAAACTGTAAATCAGCAAAAAGACTTAGGTGTAATAATAGACCCTAACCTAACTTTTCAAGCACATTATAATAATATTATTAACCAAACAAACAGGTTAATAGGTTGCATAAAAAGAAGCTTTACCTCTAGAAATAGAAAATGCATTATTCCACTTTATAGTGCCTATGTGAGGCTTCATTTGGATTACTGCTCCCCTTTGTAGAATCCATACTTGAGGAGGGATGTAAATAGAATAGAGGGGGTGCAGCAGAGGGTTACCAAAATGGTGGAAGACATATCAAATATGAGTTACAAACAAAGATTGGAGGAACTAGAGATGTATTCCCTGGAGCAGAGAAGAAAAAGAGGAGATGTACTTTTTATGCATAAAATATGTAGGGAGGAAGAGTTACTAGCACAACTAAACCTATCTTATAATAAACACAAATGTAATTTAAGAAGCCATATATATCAATTATCTCTAACATACCCTAAAAATAATAAAAGGAGATCCTATTTTACCCAGAGAATAACTACCTTGTGGAATTCATTACCTAATTCTTTGTTAGAAAATACAGATCATATAATCTTTAAACATAAACTTGACTCAATCCTGTTAAGATAAACATGAAACATACCAGCTTGGCTGGGGACATACTCATATGGGCCTTGACTGTTTGTATGTCCATATCTCCTAGTAGGATCTCCCCAGTGGAATCAACAAAGTCCAAGAGGGTAGCAACTCCTAGTATCCTTAGCTCAATATGCTTGACTATGGCACAGCTGTTAAGATCATGTTCTGCTGGTCTAGTCACCCACTATACCCCCAACTTGGCAGGTAGTACCCACTGCCCTGCTCCCTCTACTCACATCCCAGACCATGAACAGGCACCCAGCACAACCTTATTGACACCAACATGGCTTGACAGCACTGAACTATCACACTGCACACTGTAAGTAATATGCACTATAATAGTTCACTTGCAACACAGGTATTCTGGTGTAACAAGGGTTTTACCAGGGAAACAATTAGAGTTTTGGATGGGAGGTGAGCAGGGTGGTGGGCACTACCTGTCAGTGTGGGTGTGGTCATGGCACTAGACCACCAGTATGACATGTTAACGGGTGTGCCATACTTGACCATATTGTGCTAGGGGTGGGCAGGCATCAACATGGAATGACTGACTGTCAGTAATAGTTGGTATTACTGCCATACCAGGGCATGAGGGAGGAGAATTTTACTGGGTAATGACTGGTACTTCGCAATACTATACAGAATTGGCATATTGGGGATTGGTTGGAAGAGTGGTCCACTACTTCATCACAGGTATTAGTAACATGTTAATGTAACAACACAGTGGGGTTTTGCAGTGTAGGTGGAGGGGGGGTCAGAGTATCATCTGGCTGTCAACTGTACCAGACTATGGGTAACTGTCACAACACTACACCTTGACTGGTCTAACGGAAGTCAGACTTTTGTCCTTGGGGCCATGTTTAAAAATAAAATATTGGAGGATATAACAGACTATGTCTTCTGGAAGACCTCTACCACCATGCCTTGCTCACTTTTGTGGTACAAGGCTATCACCAACCCTTTGGGGCATGTAGGCTGTATTTGATACAGACTGCTTTGTTAGGTCACTGAGGCCACTTCCCTTGACACAATTTGCCTGTTGCATCTGATATATTTATAAATAGCACCTTCATTATTATGGATTCCACAATACTGCCTTTGATTTTTACAATAATTGTGTCACAGTTTTTTAAAAATGTGAGATGTGTAGGGTTGTAATACTTAATTAATTTATTTATTTATTTAGCTTTTGTTGACTGGGTAAGTGCACTAGACAAATCCTGCCTATTTTCAGGCACCAGCCTGAAATAGCCCATAGCTAGATCACATTTCTAACAATTGTCAACTACTAAACATGGGCACCTGTTTTTTTGCCCACTTCAGGAACAGCCACACAATTCAGCCCCAATTCAATTGTCATTTCTCTAATAAAACATTTTTGAGACATATTTTCTGCATCTTGTGTTTTCTGAAAATGTGGTTCTACATATATGTTGTGTTACAATTATCGACATTGAATATGCAGAGTATGTGGCATAGAATGATACAAATTGAACAGAATGAATACTATGCCTGGTTTATGGTGGCAACAGTCCAACTGTGCAACAAAACAAAACACATTTGTATATAAACCACTATAAATATTTTCTTATGATGACAAAGCAATATGAGTGCTGCATGCAGCTGCCATGCAACATCCTTCTTGGGGGAGAGGGGCCATGTGTTGTACTACTGATAAGAACAACCAACAAACTAGCCAAGGGGGGGAGGCACTGGAAAGGAGCAGGAAAATCCTAGCCCCCCCCCAAACAATCACGGTAGTAAGTGTGGCAGACACCAACATGGAGGTGTTGATAGGGAGAAGGGCAGGGGTAAATGGAGAAAGTGACAAAGGCAAGAAGGACAGGGATGGGGCAAAAGGGGGTAAGGCCATCAGGAAATGGAGGGTAATGAGTACCAATGCCCGTAGTCTGGGCAACAAGCTCCCTGAGCTGGTGGCCTTAATGGAAGAGGGATGCCTGGATATCGTAGCAGTCACAGAAACATGGTACACAGAAACCATGACTGGGATGTTAACATACCAGGGTACATAACTTACAGGAGAGACAGGCAGGGGAGAAGAGGGAGGTAGCTCTCTATGTAAAGGAAGGGATAAAAGCAACTGAACAAAAGAGTAAACAGGAGGAGAGGAGGCACTGTGGGTCACCTTGGAGACTGAAAGGCACACAATCCGCATAGGGGTTGTGTACAGACCCCAGGTCAGGGAAGGAATGGACAAGGATATGATGGAAGGCATTCTTAGAATGGCAGAGAAAGGAGATACTGTTGATGGGAGACCTGAATATGCCAGATGTTAACTGGAGCACATTTGCTGCAGCCACATCCAAGAGCAGGGCCATTCTTGATGCCCTACAGGTGGCAGGCATTAGACAGCTAGTTTGGAACCCACTTCGTGAGGGAGCAATCTTAGACCTCGTACTCTCAAGCGGGGACAGTGAGGATCTCAGATCTAGAGTGGGTTGCCATCTGGGGACAAGTGACCATCAAACAGTGTGGTTCACGTTAAACTCAGCTACAGAGTCAAGCCATACAAAAGTGAGGTACTGGACTTCAGGAGGGCTGACTTTGGCAAGATGGGAGTGCCTCAGAAAAGCACTAGCAAACAGGCTAGAAGGAGGTGTGGAGCAACAATGGGGAATTATCAAAACTGCCATCACAGAGGCAACAAGCCTTGTGTGAAGCAAATAAACAAATCAAAATGAAAGAAAAAGCTACTATGGTTCTCAAGAGAGGTGGCTGTGAAAGTCAGGAAGAAAAAGATAGCATTCGGAAGTATAAGGAAACACAGAAAGAGCAGGACAGAGAACTGTACCAGTTAAGGCAGAAAGAAGCAGGGAGGAAGTCAGAATAGCAAAGGCCCAAACTGAGGAAAAGATAGCCAACTCAGTTAAGAAGGGGGATAAAACCTTTTATAGGTACATCAGCGAGCGTAGAAAGACAAAGGGAGGGATAGTGAGGCTGAATAGAATGAACGGTGGGTGGGCAGAGGGGGGCAGTGAAAAAGCAGGAATACTGAATGAATATTTCTGCTCAGTATTCACAAAAGAGGAGGGGGAAGTGCCTAATCCAATTAACAGAAGCACTCTTGATAGGGGGCTCAATCCCAGTCCTTTCACAGAAGAAAGGGTTCTGCAAGAACTCCTAAAACTGAAGGTGGACAAAGCAATGGGTCCTGATGGAATTCACCCCAGAATTCTAAAAGAATTAAGGAAGGAACTAGTGAAACCACTGGCTACTTTTTAATAAATCATGGGAGGATGGTGTGGTACCCGAGGACTGGAGGAAGGCGGATGTGATTCCCCTTCACAAAAGTGGGACCAAGACAGAGGCAGGAAACTACAGACCTGTCAGTCTGACCTCTGTGGTAGGGAAAGTGATGGAGTCACTTCTGAAGGAAAGAATAGTTGAGTACCTAGAAGTCAGTGGAGCACAGGATCCAAGGCAGCATGGGTTCTGGCGGAAGGTCATGTCAGACAGATCTAATAGATTTCTTTGACTGGGTGACCAAAGTAGTAGACCAGGGAGGGGCTGTGGACATGGCCTACCTAGACTTTAGTAAGGCATTTGACACAGTCCCACACAAAGATTATTAGTCAAATTAACCAGCCTGGGAGTGGGTCCCAGGGTGGTAGCCTAGGTAAAACATTGGCTGGACAACAGGACACAGAAGGTAATTGTAAATGGAGTCCACTCTGAAGAAGGGCAGTTACTAGTGGGGTACCTGAGGGTTCAGTATTGGGTCCAGTCCTTTTAATGTCTTCATCAGTGACATTGCAGAGGACTGGAAGGAAAAGTATGCCTTTGCAGATGACACAAAGATCTGCAACAGGGTTGATACACAGGAGGCGTGGAAAGGATGAAAAGGGACTTGGCAAGGTTGGAAGAATGGTCAGACATATGGCAGCTAAGTTCAATGCAAAAGTGCAAAATAATGCACCTGGAAACAAGAACCCAGGGAAGAATACACAATGGGTGGGAGGTAGTAACAACAACAAAACAGGAAAGGGACCTGGGGTAATCATATCAGATGACCTTAAGGTTAGCAAGCAATGTGAGAAGGCAGTAGGGGCCGGGTATACTGGGATGTATAGGGAGAGGCATCAGCAGCAGAAAACAGGAAGTTGTTATCCCTCTGTACAGACAATTGGTGAGACCCCATCTGGAGTACTGTGTCCAGTTCTGGAGACCCCATCTCCACAAGGACATAGACAGGATAGAGGCAGTCCAGAGGAGGGCAACTAAAATGGTGCAGGGTCTGCAAGAGAAGCTGTATGAGGAGAGACTAAAGGAGCTTAATATGTATACCCTTGAGGAAAGAAGGGAAGGGGGGACATGATAGAAACTTTTAAGTACCTCAGTGGAATCAACAAAGTCCAAGAGGGTAGCATCTTTCAGAAAAAGAGACTTGCAAGAACAAGGGGACACAATTTAAAGATAGAAGGAGGGCGGTTCAGGGGCAATGTGAGGAAGTATTATTTCACAGAGAGGGTAGTGGATGCATGGCAGCCTTCCTGAGGAAGTTGTGGGGTCTAAAACTGTGGGAGAATTCAAGAATGCATGGGACAGACATAAGGCAATTCTTGTGGGGGTCAGGAAGATATAGGCTGTTGGTTAACTAGGATCTGCGGCCTATCCTGTAGGTAGGGAAATGGGCAGACTAGATGGGCCTAGCGGTCCTTATCTGCCGTCAAAGTCTATGTTTCTATGTAACAGTACAGTGTACCCACAGTGGTTTAGAAGCTTACAGATTAAGATGGTGAGCTCTGTCATTGTAGTGAAAAAATTCAAAGCTTATTTATGACTTTCTCAAAAAGTAATGAAATTAATTGCAAAAAACTTCATTAATGCATCAGTTAGGGTTGGCATTAAAGCAACAACAGCTGGGAAACACAGTGTTAGTGTTTCCAACCCTAACTCTGCACCACCCCCAAACACACACACATACAAGCAGGGGAAGGGGCAAGGCAACACAATCAACCAGAAAGAGCCACCATCAGGTAAGAGAAATAACATACAACTCTGTGAACATACTACAAGAGACACCCATCATCATGGTTCAGCAACTGTATAAGTTTTGTTGCAAACCCAGTGTCATGGGGGGTCACCCACATGCGGTGCAACCATGGGGTATGTCCCACTGCATGCACTGCACCCCAAACTTAACCACAAGGATATGGAAGCACAGATTTGGACTCTATGCTTCCAGATTATGTAAAAAAGATATTTAAGTGTCAGCACAAGAGGTAAAGAACTGTTCACTTCTGCAAAGTATCATAATTACACTAGGTTCAGAGTATAGGGTACATGTCCACTGCATACACTGTAGCTAAACTTGTCTATAGAGATGTGGCAGCACAGTATCCAATAGACCCTCTGGTCCTAAACCATGTAATGTTAATATTTAAATTACAGCCCACAATCTGGAGTATGTTGTGCTACTACACAGAAGTAAAAATATAAAAAGGGTCTGAGAAATAAAGCTTTCTGATTGGCTGTAAGCACTCTATCAGCCTTACGTTAATCTTTTATTAACATACATATAGAGCCTAATCATATGCTGACCAAGGTTAAACACTATTTAAACAATGCTTTTGTTATAATAGCAATAAGGCACTCACAGGGATTATGTTGATGGTGGCTTAATCAGCCTCTAGGGGCATGTGGCACTCAGCTATGCCTCATGCAATATTAGACCCCCTAGAGGGTGATTAACAAACCATTAACAGAATCCCTGGTCATGCCTCATTGCTTAAGTACTCTTTCCCCATGTTATAGGAGATATGCCCACTGTATGTACTGTACCAGATATTTCACTGTAGATATGTGGCACTACAGGGTTGGAATAACCCCATGCTTACAGATCGTGGAATAGTGATATTTAAAAAGTAGTGCAGATTTCAGAGGAACATGTGCTGGTATATAGTAGCAAGCTTGTGTCTCCTTTGTAGTATAGGGTCTGTGTCTACTGTTTTCACTGAACCACAAACTTATCTGTACAGATATCTAAACTCTGGGTCCTTCAGACAACGTGATTCAATATGATATTGTGGTAATGTTAAACTGTCACTGCAGGATCTCATGTCGACTCAATGTGTAGTGCAACATATGGTTCTATACATAAAAAAAGGCAACACAGGTGTTACTGCAGACTGCAGCACACTGAGTATCACTATTACATAGAAAACATTTAATGCTACACTCCCATGAGATATTAATATACTACATGACGGAAACCACAGCCAAGGGAGGAAGCCAGAGGTATGCATTATAGGAACAATTATGTTACAGTGGGAAGTAAGGCTCCAGATAAGTTAACTGCCACCCTCCGTACATTATTTTTCTACACATCGGAATATATGTTAACAGAAATACGTATCTAGAGGGAGACCACATGATCCAGGGTACCGGGTAGAAGCTCCTCTTTGCAGCTCCAGCCTCCTGACTTAATAATTCTGCATTTAGGGATGATAAAACCACCTAAAACCCTTAATATCTACCTCACTTCACTTTTTTTATTATCCTGTGCTTCTGCTGGGTGGAAGGTTATAGCGATGGAGGTTTATATGAAGAAGGCTCCACAGAAACACACTCTGCCAGTTACCCCCGAGAAGGCCCCGAAGAAATCATGGGCCTCGAGTGTATCAGATAAGCCAGAGCACTCGAACCCGGCTGCTGAGCAAGAGCCGTTAACTCTGAGCAGGTTCTTAAGCCCTTCTGTAAGGAAGTAAAGGAAATCTCTACGGAACTCAAATCCCTATCAAAAAAGATTGAGGCGGTTTCCATCGCAACTTCGGATAACACAGCCAGAATTTTCTCCTTGGAGAAACGCGTGGAAAAAATTGACCCCGGTCTTGTGGCTATGCGGCAGAAGCTTTCATGCCTCAAAGTAAAGTTAGAAGATCTCGAGGGTCGCAGCCACAGGAACAACATTGTTATTCTGGGGCTCCCAGAGGGAGAAGAGGGCCAGAATACCATAGCCCTTATTCAGAAGTTGGTTGAAAAATCGCTGGCCTCTCTCCCTTTGGGATCAAGTATATTATAGAGAAGACACATAGGTCCTTGCGGCCAAAGCCTCCCCCAAGAGCCTCACCTCATCCCATTATATGTCGATTTTTGAATTACTTAGAGCGGCAACATTTCCTGGTAAAAGTTAAAGAATTACAGGAAGTTAAGTGGGAAAACATCAAACTTAGAATTGCACAAGATCTACCGGGTTCTGTCAGGCTGAAATGCACAACATTCCACCCTATTGTTTCAAAGATTATTGCAGCAGGACTTCGGTTCAAGATGGGCTACCCAGCTAGATTGCAGGTACAGGTGGCTGGTACCTGGTCAACCTACGAGGATCCTGATGCTGAGCTACTGGTGTTAAAATCTGCCCTGCCTGATCTGTTCCGTGACACATGATCTACTCTCTCAGAACTGGAGAAACCAGAATTGGAGGGGAGAAGTCCTCCTCGAGATACATGAGAGGGACGAGCGATGTTCTCCACCTGAGACCGTGTGATCCTGCCATTAAAGGCTGAAGAGACTTCATTTTGCCGTGTTCATTTTGTCCTTCATAGCACATTGTAATCCTTACTACTCCTGGGCAGTTGTTTTTAACAGGAGACTGTTTCAGTAGAGGGACACTCTATTTGGGGGGAGGGTTTTTTCCCTGCAAAGGGTGTGCTAGGCAACTATTTGCAGGTGCATCAGGGCGATTGTTAATTTGCCAGGTTTGTGCCTTCTGGTCTGGCATTTTATTTAACAAAGGCAATGATCAGGGGTACAACTGGGGTTATCTTTTTATAATTCTGCACTGCCATGCGCTTTCGCTCCGGTACCACCAGAGGGAGCTCTTGTCATTCATTTAGCGGTTCCGCGCTATTAGATATCCCAGGATCCTAATTTTCCTAGTGGAACTTTTCCTTTAGTGGCCTGGGATTAAATAAGGCTTTCTATTTTAGGTTATTTAGCCCTGCTGCTGGCATGGGTCTGTTGTGGATTTGTTCTACTTTGTATTGTTGCTGGTTGCAGCAGTTATGGTATCGTGCACAGCCATCAGGTTGCATGTAATTATTTTACCATGCCAGCACTCTGGTTTGAATGTTCAGTTTTAAAATAGTGAGCATTTCCCTCTGGCTATCAGGAGCTTGATGGTTAAGAGATATCAATTATAACATTACATTTCTTTGCACATACCTTTAACAGTTACCTGTTTTTTTCTAGGAATGTGTTGAAAAATTTGATTGGGTTTGTAGGCATATGGTTGGGAGGCTGGGGGGTGAGGAAGAGAAGTGGTATTTTGTTGAACGTTGTTCATAATAGTTGGGGTAGTAGGGTGGGTAGGGTCAAGGTTAGACCTAAGAAACCTGGTTTATTTAGTTTATGGGATGTTGGGGTGCATTATGGAGTGGGGGTTCATGGGAGACTAGATTTGGGGGGAGGGTGCGGGGTTGGGAGGGTGGTACAGCAGTAATCAAGGGGGTATTGGACATTTAACAATTGTAGTAATTTCTGGATTTTATGTATGCGGTTTCCTTTTACTTACTTAGATGACTAGTAGTATTAACCTTGCTACTTGGAATGTGAAGGGGATAAGGAACAAATCTAAACAATATCAAGTGCTAAAACACCTGAACTTGTTGCGCTCACAGATCACATTTTTGGAAGAATCCCATTTGCTAGAGTGTGAAGCTCTACAACTCAGGAGGCAACAGGTTGGACAGGTGTTTAATGCCTCGGGGTCCACCAATAGTTATGAGGTCATGTTGCTTGTCAATAGAGGCATCCCCTTTGTCTCCAAGCAGGTCTTTAGGGATCCAGGTGGTACATACGTCCTGGTTCAGGGTAATCTTTGGTTCATGCCACTTTTACTTTGCAGCATATATGGGCCTAATACAGACCACCCGGGCTTCTTTATGAAGCTTGTCTCTATCATTCTCCCTATGCTTTCTATTGCGATAATTATGGGAGGAGATTTCAATTTGGTCTTGGACCCTAACTTGGACAGGTCTGGCAGTGGGTCAAGGAGTCTGTCTCCTGGGCAGAGAGCATTCAGGGATCTGTTGGATCAGTGCGGACTGTGTGACGTGTATTGCACCCCAATTCCAGGGAATACACTTTTAGTTCGCCAGTGCACAGATCTCAGTCCCGCATTGATTATCTTTTAATTTCCAAGGCGCTCTTACCGGGGGTCCTGTCAGTTTCAATTCAGCCAGGCGCTGTATCCGACCATTCCCTGATGGTTTGCAACTTGGCTTTCCTTAATATTCCCAAAAAAGAGACCCGGTGGAAATTAAACAAACAATTATTGAAGGATGCTAAGTACTGTAACCAAATAAAAGAGCAGATTGATTTCTTTTTCTCTACTAACTCATTGGAGGGTACGGCACCAGATATCTTATGGGGAGCCTTCAAGGCTTATATGAGAGGGATCCTAATTAGTTTAGCCACAAAGAGGAAAAGGGCCCAAGAAGCTGAATTATTATCCTCATTGTCTCTAGTAAGGTTCCTGGAAGCCAACTTATCTCCCAGTACTTTGGAAGAGGACAGGAAGAAGCTTTTAGTAGCTAAAGATAGATATTTAGACTTGTTGAGGGAAAAGGCAGAGATAGCTGTTATCCGTAGCAAAGCAAGCTACACTGATCAGGGGGAAAAAGTGGGTTGTTTGCTCGCTTTAAGGTTAAAACGGCAGGAATCTGCAAGATTTATTCTTCCAATCAGGGCTCAGGCAGATGGATCCTTGAAGGTATCCCCTTCAGAGATTGTACAGGAATTTGCCTTGTACTACGAGCAATTATACAAGGATATGGACAGTCCTCCTCCCTTGGAGACGCTGGAGGCGTATCTCAGGGAATCTTGCCTCCCTTCCCTGTCAGATTCACAGAGGAGTTTTTTATCCTCTCCAATATCCCTCGAGGAAATATCGGAGGTTATAAGGGTTCTGCCCTCGGATAAGGTTCCAAGACTGGATGGCTTCTCCGCATTATTTTATAAAGCTTTCTGAGAACAATTATTACTGGTACTTCACCGGTTGTACCTCCATATTCTCTCTGGGGTAGGTGTAGATGCCCATCTGTTTGAAGCCCTGATTGTTCTTCTCCCCAAACCTGATAAAGATCCTGAGTTAATGCAAAGCTACAGGCCTATATCTCTTTTGAACCAGGATGTCAAAATTCTCTCGAAGATATTGGCCGACAGGTTAACCCTGGTCCTCCTGGATCTGATTAGTATGTCCTAGGTGGGATTTATGAGGGGACGTTCATCATCAGACCATTTACGCACTCTTTTGCATGCCTTCTCGGTGTCTAGGGACGCCACCTTTCCTGCCGGGTTGGTTTCCCTGGATGTAGAGAAGGCATTTGATTGTGTGAACTGGAAAGTCTTATTCCAGGTTCTTAGGGAGTTTGATTTTCCTACCATGTTCATAGACTGGATTCGCGCTTTATATCGGACCCCCTCTCTGCCAGGATTTCAGGTAATGGAGCATTTTTTAAACCCTTCTTTTTATTTTCTGGCACTAGACAGGGTTGTCCCCTTCCCCTCTTTTATTTAATCTATACCTAAAGCCCCTTGTCCAAAATATCCTTAATAATCCGGGGATACAAGGCATACTGATAGGGAACAATGTGATGAAGATCACGGCATATGAGGGGATGGGACAGTATCTACCTTTCCAGATGATGAGGGAGCATGGCTCTCAGTATCTAATATAATCCATAAATTTGATATCCCGGTAACTCAGCAATTTAGGGTTATCCAATTAAAGCACCTGCTTTCCACAGTGCTGGGTAAAACCCCTCCCAGTCTGCCGGCCTTCTCATTGATATCTGAGCTTTCCTCCCTACTTGGCCCATCAAGTGTCATTTCTAAAATATATCAAGCCTTATTTCATTGGAGGTATGGGAGTTCTGATGGCCCCACCAAGTTCTTGGCCTCCCTTTTTCCCCAATATACCCCTAACTGGCCAGCTTTATGGATGTCTTGTCACAAATATGTATCTCAAGACAGATTACGGCTTATGGAATATCACATTTTACACAACATGTACTATACCCCAGTAAAGTTGGTGAAATGGGGTCTTCTTGAATCAGAGTTGTGTACCAGAGGTTGTCAGGAAGCAGGCACACTTCTCCACATATTCTGGTCATGCCCTAAGATAATTCCACTGTGGGAGGTAATTCAAGCCAACCTAGACCCCATACTGGGTTTGCAGAATTGCTTTACTCCAGACATTTGCTTGATGGGCGACCTGTCCTCTATTAAGGTTAAAATTTGGAGATTTCATATTTCTATGATTGCATTATCTGTCAAAAAATCATACTTAGGCATTGGAAGGATGTGGTTAGCCCAACATATCAGGAATGGAATCATGAAATCCTTGCTAATCTTCACACAGAGAAAGTTATAGCGAGTCTCCACAACAGGCTACACAGATATAAACCCATTTGGGATCCCCTTCACACCTTAATCATGCTTAGTATGGATAAATGAGTGGCTGGCAATTATGTATTTCAGCTTATACGAGCTTATTGTAATATGATATCATACTACAACACTGTCGTATACTGCTGTCTGGGGGAGGATGGGGGTGGGGCAGATCAAGTACTGTCCTTAGTATATGCTATACATGCTATAATTCCTGTCCCCTGTATTGTGGAAAATCTGTTAATAAAGTTTGAATTGAAAAAAAAAATTTCAAACTAGACACAGTGTGTTTCTCACTGAAAAAAAAAAAAAGAAATACGTATCTATATATATGTACAAATAACTTTAGGGTGTAGTCCATGGAGTGGGCCATCCCCCATGGTTGCACAACATGCAGGTGTACCTCCCATGACACTGGGATGGCAGCAGAAGTCATACAGTTGCTGAACCATGATGATGGATGTCTCCTGTGGTGTGTTCACAGAGTTGTGTTATTTCTCTTACCTGATGGTGGCTCTTTCTGATTGGTTGTGCTGCCTTGCCTCTTCCCCTACTTGTGTGTGTGTGTGTGTGTGTGTGTGTGTGTGTGTGTGTGTGTGTGTTGGGGGGATGCGGGGTTAGTGTTGGCTTCAGACACCGTATTTCCCAACTTTTCGTTTTAATAGCAACCTAACTGATGCATTAATGAAGCTTTTTACACCGAATATCTCTCTCTCTCCCTCTATATATATGTATATATATATATATACATAGAACTTGATGGCAGATAAGGACCACAAGGCCCATCCAGTTTGCCCATGTTTTCCACCTTATGAATGTGCCATAGGCATTTACATTGTCAATGGCCTATCTATTCATATTCATCTGTATTGCTCCTTTATGCCTATCCCATTCCTCTTTGAGGCACTGTAACTGTATTCATATCCACCACTTCCTGAGGTAGGCCATTCCATGCATCCACCACCCTTTCTGTGAAAAAGAACTTCCTCACATTACCCCTTAATCAGCCTCCCTCTAATCTCATGATGTGTCCTCTTGTCCTGCTATTTTACTTATATTGAAATATGTTAGATTCTTTCACCTTGTTAATGCCCTTAAGATGTTTGAATGTTTTGATTATATCACCTCTTTCCCTCCTTTGCTCTAGGGTATACATATTGAGCTCCGTTAATCTGTCCTCATATGTTTTCTGATGCAGTCCCTGCACTATGTTGGTTGCCCTTCTCTGGACTGCCTCCACTTTGTTAATGTCCTTGTGCAGGTGCAGCCTCCAGTACTGCACACAGTACTTCAGATGGGGCCTAACCAGTGTCTTGTAAAGAGGGATTATTATCTCCCTTTTACGACTTGTGATACCCCTACCAATACACCACAATATCCCTCTAGCCTTACCTACTGCTTTAGCGGTCTGCTTGGATGATTTCAGGTCATCTGTGATGATGATGCCCAAGTCTCCTTCTTCACTTGTGATTGCCAGCAACTCCCCTCCCAACCTATAGGTAGCTTCAGAGTCTATCTTCCCTATGTGCATGATCTTGCACTTCTTTGTGTGAAACCCCAGTTGCCAGTCTTCCAACCATTTTGCCAGTTTTTCCAGATCTCTTCTCATTTTGCCAACCCCATCTGGATCATCTACTCTGTTGAAGATCTTGACGTCATCTGCAAACAGGCAAACCTTACCCTCCAGTCCATCTGCAATGTCACTGATGAAGATATTGAAGAGGACTGGGCCCAGAACTGATCCCTGATGCACCCCACTTGTAACTTGCATCTCTTCTTACTGTATACCGTTTACCACCACTCTCTGTTTTCTGCCCGCCAACCAGTTTGCCACCCAGTTGACCAACCTCTGACCCACCCCAAGCCTACCCAGCTTATTTATCAATCTTCTCTGTGGAACAGTGTCAAAAGCTTTGCTGAAGTCAAGGTAGGTGACATCAACTACACCCCCTTGGTTCACCACTGTGGTTACCCAGTCAAAGAAATCTATGAGATTAGTTTGACAGGACCTTCCTGTTGTAAACCCATTCTGTCATGGATCCTGTGCTCCTATGGATTCCAGGTGTTGCACTATCCTTTTCTTAAGGAGTGCCTCCATAATCTTGCCTACTACTGCAGTAAGACTGATTGTTCTGTAGTTCCCTGCCTCCTCCCTGCTGCCACTCTTGTGGAGCGGGATCACATGTGCCCTTCTCCAGTCTTCTGGAACCTCGCCTATGCTCAGAGACTCACTAAACAGTTCTGATAATGGCTCTGCTAGTTCCACCCTTAGCTCCTTTAGTACCCTGGGATGTATGCTATCAGGTCACATTGCCTTGTCCACCCTGCGTTAGTGAGCTCTTGTAGGACCCTTTCTTTTGTGAAGGGACTTGTGCACACCTACCTCCCCCTGTGTCCATAGTGTTGAGCTGTGGGCTCCGCCCTACCTTCTCCTCAGTAAATGCTGAGCAGAAGTATCTATTTAGGATAGATGATTATCCTTGGTCCTCCTCCACACAATCCCCCTTATTACCTTTGATCTTAATAATAACCCCTCTGGACTTTCTCCTTTCACTAATGTATCTATAAACAGTCTTGTCCCCCTTCTTTTACTATTCATGCTAGTGTTTCCTCGGTTTAGGCCTTTGCCTGCTTTACTGCCTTCCCTGCTTCCCTTAGGGAAGTTTGGTATGCCACCCTATCTTCATTCTGCTGTGTTCCCTTATGTTTCTTAAAGGCCAACCTTTTGGCTCTTAACTTTTGTGCTACTATTTTTGAGAACCAACGTGGTTTCCTCCTTCTTTTGCTCTTGCCTTTCTCCCTAACACAATGGGATGTTGCTTTAAGTATTGTATCTTTAATGCTTGCCCACTTTGCCTGTACCCCCTGACCTGTATTTCATCTTGCCAGGGCTAGCTTAACTCTGTTGGCCATCTTATCAAAGTCAGCTCCTCTGAAGTACCATATTTTTGCCTTGGAATGGGATGATTTAGTTCTAGTAGCCAAATTGAACCATATGATGTGATGGACACTGGCCCCCAGGTGACCTTCTACCTGGAGATCTGTGATCCTTTCCCATTAGTCAGTACTAGATCCAGGATATCCCTGTCTCACATGGGTTGTTGCATCAATTGTCTGAGGCCCTCCCCCTGCAGGGAATCCACCATGTGTCTAGTTCTAGTGGATGTTCCTGCTGATATTGACCAATCTGTATCTGGCATGTTGAAGTGTCCCATTAGCAGAACCTCCGCCTTCAGCTGTCATGTTTTGTATATCTTCTAACAGTAATGTGTCTATGTCCTCCCCCTGGTCTGGAGGCCTGTAGATGACCCCAGTTTGTATGGTTGTCCCATTTCCTGTTTTTGGGGTGACCCACAGTTCTTCTGGCTCCTTATGTGTATTCTGAATTTCTGTAACGTTGATAGTTTCATTGACATAAAGGGCCACTCCACTTCTCCTTTTTGCACCTCAATCTCTTCTGAACAGTACATAGCTGGGTACTGAAGTCTCTCAAATGTGGTTACTGGTGAACCATGTCTCGTTAATGGCTACTATGTCCAGTTTAGCCTCTGTCATTATTGCCTCCAAGTCTGGGATCTTCTTTCCAAGAATTCAGACATTTGTGTACATGATTTTTCATTGGCCAGATTTCAGTGCCTTAGTTTTTGGGTGAGATCTGGCTTTTCCTCTGTGCATCGTATGGGGAGCCAGACCATTTTCCTTACCTGGTGATGCAAATGAAATACGAACATGCTGAACTCCTGCTTAATCAATAGCTGAGGGAGGAGGAGTGTTATTCCCATTCAGTGTATCAGGTGCTGCACCCCTCTCCCCATTTGCTAGTTTAAATATTCTGCAAAGACATCAAACTTCTGCCCCAGTGCACTGACTCCCTCCTTCGTCAAATGCAGTCCATTGAATAGAAAGAACTTTCACTCCCAAAACTGTTGCCAGTTGCCTACAAATTTGTGTCCTTTTTCCTGGCACCAGCCCTTGAGCCACATGTTTAGCTCCCCTATTTCCCCTTCTCTGACTTTCTGTCCATCTTCCCCCCCTCTCCCAGACTGGCAGAATCTCCAAGAAGGAGATGCCCATTGAAATGAATGACAGTTTGTCTCCCAGCCTGATCAGGTATCCCTTAGTCTCCACAACTGACCGGCTGGTGAGATCGTTAGTCCCTATGTGTACCAGGACGTCGATGTTTTCTCCTGTTTCATGCATGATTTTAGCAATACAATCAGTGTCTCTCCATGCTGATGTACCTGTGAGACATCTGATCATTACCCCTGGCTGGAGGTAGGTATCAACTCCCCAAATCATGGAGTCTCCTATGATCAGAAGTGTTTTGCATTTCTTTTTTGCTTTTTTGTTTTGGTTCCTGTTTTGGGTGAGTTTTGTAGCGCTAGCTCCTGTGCAGCAGTGTCCTGCTCTGCAGTGTCCTCTGCCCCTTTGTTTGATTTCAGAGATAGAGTCAGATACCTGTTTGTAGTTTTTCTATGGTTTGTGGAGGTGATACGTTGGTGAGCATTGAGTGATAGGGCACCCAAATTGCTCCTCCTAACCACCTGCCAACCTCCCAGAACAACTACCCTCTGAGGTCGAGGTGCTTCAGTTGGATGTTGGGGAAATGGAGGGCGATTCTTGTAATATATTTCCTCCTGAATATGTGATTTGAGGTGTGCAATTACTGCCCATGCTGCCTGGAACTCAGCCCTTAGATCTCCTATGATCCAGCATGTAGGACAGCATCGTAAATCCTGTATAACTGCCCTATTGAAAAATGTCCCGCAGTACCTGCAATTAGTAATATCCATTCCAGTTGAGTTGCTGAGTTTATAGCCTTGTCTGAGTAATTTGAAGAAAAAGGTAGGCAGTATAGCACAGTGGTTTAAGGCTCTGAGCTGCAAATCTGGTGACATCCAGCAGACCAGACCTGGATTTGAATCTCACAGCCTCCACTTGCATACTGTGTGACCCTGAGCAAGTCACTTAACTTCCCTGTGTTCCCAGGTCACTCCTGTAAAAAAGCTTTCAGCTTAGTGTGCTACTCCTGGTTAAACAACTAAAAAAAAATGAAAGCAAAATGTAATTTTTTTATTTTTTTTGTTTGTTTTATTTGGTTTTCTATAACTTTTTATAACAAGTTAAATTAATTGTACTCCTGTAAGTGAGGTCACTGTGTGGATACCCCTCTGATCCTTCCCTTCCTGCTTTGCTACAGGAAATGTCACAACTGTGCTACTCTATGAAAGGAATGTAGCATGGGGTTGGGGATGGTGGTGGGTGGTTGGGCCCTTCCACTCCCAAAAAAGAATCACAGACAAAAGAAACAAGAAGGTAAGAGCAGAAACAATCAACCAACAACAAATGCAGTCACTATCCCTCAGTCTGCATCTCATATGTGCTTCTATAATTAGCCCTGAAAGCTTAGCATAATGCTAGATAAAAAAGTCACAAAACCTATAAGCACCACCTGTAACAATTTCACAGAAGATATACCCTGCAAAAAACTCTTTGCTACAGAAAAAAAATAAAGCAGTAAAAAAGAAACAGCACCTGTAAGCCCAACCTGCAGAACACTTTAACAGAAGATATACCCTTCAAAAAACAAGTTGAATCAGAGAAGATTACAGCAGTAATCTGTGAGCGCAAAACAGTAACAAACCTGTAGGCACACCCTGTAATAATGCAGCAGAAAGTATGCTCTACAACAGCAATTTGAATCAGAGAACAATAGAGCAGTAAAATGTATGCAAAAAACAGTAACAAAATCTGTGAGCACAAAAGAAAATAGTAACACACAGTAAATCTGCCTAGCCAAAAGAAGTCTTAATCTTTTTTGTTGCTCTGATAATGTTGTTCCTTGCTCTGTCCTTACAAACAAATCTAGAAGAAAAGAGCTCAGGTGAAGCTAGGTGCCTTTGCCAGCAAACCTAGTCTTCCACCTCCACATAGTCGCACCCCTATAGTTAGGGTTGAGTAGGCACTTCAATATGAAACTCAAACTTTTGCACTTAATAACTTGCAGCCGCTCAACAGATTTGCACAAAATGTGGTATGCACTGTCCTGTGGGTTAGATCTCCTGATCTGGCAAGTTACATTGCAGTCAGATGTGTGGTCTCTGAGTTAGAGTGGTTAAAAAAACTGTTTTTGCTCATTGACTTTGCTGGGATTTTTCTCTGAAGTTCCTACAGCCCAGATGGTTTGTTTTTTTGGTCTGAAATGTTCAGGGCAGAAAGGGACTACCCCACAGATGTGCATTTTGCCAGTCTGTTGAAAAAATAATAAGCAGTTTTTAAGTTATTGCAGTTAAAAAAATTTGAGAAAAATCATTTTTGGGCATGCTCAGTAAGCATTACAAGATAGCTGTATGAAACGAAGAAGGGATCCTGCTTTGTATGAAAAAATTCCTACTTCATATAGCCACCATCTCGTATTCAGTTTTGCCTGAAAAATTTAAATTTGGAAACCTCCCAAAATGATATTCTGGGGAGGAACCAACACATGTAGCTTGCATATTGGGACCCTTTTGGTGAATTCTGCACTTTACTGGTCACAAAATGTCCTTACAATGTGTTTTATTTAACAATTAAATTCTTAGCTTGTATCGGTGACATACGAAGTAGGATCTTGCTTCATATGATGACATACAAAGTTGGATCCTACTTCATGAGTCAAAAATGCAGAAATGTTGATTTAAAAAGAAAAAAATGCTGCTGCCAACATTGGGGTGCCCAGTCCCTGTGTCGGAACTAGATGCCAGTGTCCCCAACTGAACTACACCCTCCCTTACATTGCTGACATTGGTACCCAATCCCCGTGTCAGCAGTAGTCCCCACACCCCCAGGGTGGGACATTGGGGAGCCCACTCCCAGTGTCCCCAGTTATGTTATGTCCCCACAACACCACTGGTACTGTTGGACACTAGGGAGCCACCCCACCCAGTGTCCCTTAATGTTTATTTTATATACCTGAAAGAAGGAAAACAGTCCCCCAACTTTTTGTATCCTGTAAAAAAAAGAAAACAGTCCCTCATCATCTCTCCATCCCCCTTCCCTCCCCATCCCGACACTGAAAAACCCACCACCCCACACACATCCTTGCCCTATATTTACCTTCAGAGGTCCTCTTCTGTCATCTTCTGTGGACCACGACATATCTGCACTCTTCAAAGCCGATGTCAAACTGAAGAATCAAGGTAAGTGCTGCATAATGGCTATTAATGGCATTTTGAACTTATGTTGATATCTTGGCCATTTTTTGTTATCTTTTTATCAAATTTTCAACATGGGCATTTTAGGACCCCACCTCATGAACACCGGCAATGTTATTTCATTACTCAGCCCAGAAAGGTGATTTTGTGGTCACTGCACAGAATCACCTTTTGGGACCAAGTAACAAAATGACAATGACAGTGTTCATGAGGTTGGGTCCCAAAAGCCCATGTTGAAAATTTGGTTCCAAATAACCAAAAAAAACACCCAAGTTATGCACAGTCATTGAAATTCTGCTATGCACACATGTAACTTTGGCAATTTTTAATATTTTCACTCCAAACTTTCAACATTGCCATTTTTTTCACATCATCTCATGAACAGTACAGCTGTCATTTTATACATCCTGCCTGAAACATGTTTTCACACCTGTGGTGCAGAATGGAGTGTATGTTGCACAAAATCACCTTTTTGGACTGATTAACAAAATGACAGTGCCAGTGATCATAAGGTGGGGTCCCCAAAAGGCCATGCTGAAAATTTGGTTAAAATAATTCTTAAAAATGCCTGAGTTACATGTGTCCATTGAATTTAATCAATGCACATGCATAACTTTGGTACTTTTCAATATTTTGACACCAAATTCTCAACATAGCCATTTTTTCACACCAACTCATGAACAGTACAGCTGTCATTTTTCTCATCCTGCCCAACATGTGTTTTCACACCTGTGGTGCAGTATGGCATTGTAGTTGTGCATTATTAAGTGTTGCCTTGCATTTCACATTTTCTCTGTACCAGGGTACATGAGGTGGGGTAATAAGATGGCTTTGCTGACAATTTGGTCACTGTTGTTCAACACATGGAAGCACATGGCTCTCTGGGCCTTGTTCCTCCACACCTACATACATATGCACATTTACAGAGGGATTGGAGTGCAGGATACAAAGGACCCTATACTCCCACAGTAAAATAAGGACACTATTATACTATCTCAAAAAGTAAGGAAATTCATTGCAAAAACCTTCATTAATGCATCACATTACAGTAGGGTTGAAGCAACAGTGAACAAAGTATGGAAATGTGGTGTTAGGGTTTCCAATCCTACCACCTCACCCCACCCTCCATACACCAGCAGGTGTTGGGGTGTGCCTTGGGGCCATTGGCCCTAACTCTCATCCCATTCCATGTGTAAGGAATCTGAGCTGGTACAGTATAGGAGAATGTGGTGACAGTTAGGCCCAGTTACATCATGGCACACCCCAACGCCTGTTGATGTGTGGAGGGTGAGGGGGTGGGGTGGGGTGGTAGGGCTGGGAATCCTAACACATTTCCATACTTTTGTCACTGTAATATGAACCCTAGCTGATCATTAACAGAGTTTTTTTTGCAATGAATTTCCTACTTACTGTTTGAGAAAGTGTAATCTTACCCATGGGGCCCTGTGCTCTTATCAGTCTATAGAATGTTGTGGAAACACAGAGCCAGGAATACCCTGTGCTCCTGTGCATGCATATTGTAATTTTCTCTGATTTTCATATGAAAGCACAGGGCCCTCTGGGCCCTGCGCTCCTATCTAACCATAAGTGTAGAGACATTGTAATTAACCCTCATTTCTGTGGGCCCTGTGCTCCCATCACTCCATAATGGTATCCATTTGCAGGCCCTTCATTTGCATCTATCTATAAGTGTAGAGATACAGTATTTTAATTAACCTTCCACTCCCATATCTGCATAATGGTATCCATATGTTGGAGCGTAGGGCCCTCCCACCTACTCATAAGTGTAGAGACAGACCGCAGGCCTAGAGATATTCCAAGTAACCCTTGTGCACAATATCACAGTAACCATGGGATCATTGGAAAAAATTCCACCGCAGTTGTAATCATGGCCTGGCAACCTGCATACTTGCTTAGTACACCTAAGCTGCATTTAGCAAAAAATCCATATCTCAAAGCATTTTTGAGACATAGCTGCCAACAGGTACTGCGAGTGCCACAATATTATCCTATGGGAAATTTCTAAAATTCAGAATGTTATAACTATGGATCTGTTGTAAACTTTATCACCAAACCAGCAAAAGGCACATCTGTGGGGCAAGCCCTATCTACCCTGCAATGTTCAGCCCAAAATTCCTAACCATTTATTTGCAATGAAGTGACAAAGAAACAGCAATTTTTTGAAAGTAGTGTCACAAATTTGTGAAACTTTTCACAAATTTTGTGAAAAGTTTCACAAAAAGTGTTACAAATTTGTGACACTATGTTTGTGAAACTTTCATAATTTGCCAAAGTTTCACAAAAGTACTGTCACAAACAAATAATTTGCAACACTACCAACTGCCAAATTAAATAAACATATTTCAGAACATTATTTTTAAAATCTAACACCAGAATTGTGTCCAACAGGCCCTGATTATGTAAACACAATTGTTGATGTTTACAAAGGGGCAGTCATTTTTGAATTACAATGTTTTTTACCCATCGCTAAGTGAAAACATGATGGCAGCAGCACAACACTACTGCACCCATTTGTGGCAGTAAAAAGTGCTTTTGAGAAAGCAAAAAGGCACGTTTATTTTTTCCCTTAGACTATAATGGGAAACGTTAAACTTTAATAACTTTTGAATGGATTAATATTTTTTCACCAAACCTTCAAAAGGCACATCAGTGACCCAGACCCCAAATACACTAACAATTTCATTCCAGAACCCCAAACCATTTTGGACTTAACATATGAGCAAATCATTTGCACCTAAATGGTAAATTTCACATTTGTTGGCACTCCACAGCTCTGCAACTGCACCACCAACTGGAATGAAACTTGGCAGTTACAGAGCTCTATGGTACCAGAAGGTGCATGAGGAGCTTTGGGCACATCGGTCATATTGTTGCAAAGTTATTAAAGTGCAAAATTTTGAGTTTAACATAGGCAACCATAGTGGCACTGCTGTACCACTATAACATATATTCATTGCAAAAAACCCCATTAATTCATCAGTTAGGGTTTCTATTACAGCATCAAAAGTGTGGAAATTTGGTGTTAGGGTTACCAACCCTACAACCCCACCCCACTCTCCCACCCTCCACACAGCAACAGGTATCGGAGTGTGCCTTGGGTTCATCGGAACTTACTCTCACCCCATTATTTATTTATTTTATTTAAATATTTGATAACCAGGAAAAGCACACTGAGCCTAGGCTCATTTCCAGGTGCAACCCAGGGGTGAGGGGGAAGGAGTTATAAACAGTATACATATCTAGAATGGATACATGAGAACATTACATACAGTACAAGCACATAATTTTGTACAAAGGAGTTATTAACATTCAGTTGCATATATACAGTTATTTACAATCAGTTACATGAATACAATAATATACAGTACAGAGATTTTGAAGTTTAAACCATGTTAATTTGGCTAAAGGTAGACTAGTTGTAGTTACAGATAGGGAAGGGAAGTTGATGAAGTTGAAATTTAATGGAGTTGTGCGAGGGTGAGTTTCTGAGGGGCTGAGGAAGCTAGTTTCACAGGTAGAGGATGGCAGATTTGCCAGCTGATGAGGGTGGTTTGGGGATGAAGATGGAGCGGGAGTCCCTAGAGTGCAGCGAGTAAGGAGAAAAGGCTGCATGGGTTAGTTTCTTAGCCAGGTATGGAAGCAGTAGATCAAACCAAAATTTGGAAATAAAAGAAACTGAGTGGCAAAAATGGCAATGGTATAAGAGTGCTAACCCAAGAGAGGAAAGGAGCATGTATTGGTGTGTTCTGAAAAGGGAATTTGTTGCAAAATGGCAAAAATCATGGAATGAGGAGTCCATCCTGGATAGCTAGGTGGAGAGATGGTGTTGTACACAATGTCCACGTAATCAAAGATGGGAGTGATCATTTTTGTTAGCAGTGTACATCTAACAGGTAGTGGGAGAGAGTCACAGTTTCTATAAAGAAGACCAAGCTTCAGGTGGAGCTTAGACATGATGGCATCTACTGTATGTGGGTTGAGAAGTTTAGCAGGGGGTCTAGCTATTCTCCTAGGCATTTAGAGGAAGAAACGGTATTTAATGTGTTTCCATCCAGGGTGGTGATTACAGGGGGCTGGGTGTTCTTGCCAGTTTTTTGGCTGACTCGAAGTTCATGGAGACAGTTTTGGAAGAATTTAGTTTGAGATTGTTTGCATGAAACCAAGACTGTGTGTTATAGTCATGTTGTAGTAGACAGTGGACATCACTTAGAAAAGGGCTGGATGTGAAAAGTATAGTGTCATCTGCACAGTATCATAGTAAAAGCCAGCAGAATAGGCCCCATAGTCTATCATGTCTGCTCGGAAGCTAGCCCCCTACTGGCAGCTCGCTCCTCCACACCCCAGCCCCAGAGGTTGCCCTCCCTGGCCTCAGCTTTCCCCCGTACCTGTCCCAACCCTTCTTGAATCCTTCCACTGTGGTCTCTTCCACCAGACTCCTGTGCAGTGCATGCCATGGTTCCACCACCCTCTCTGTGAAGAAGTATCTCCTGTGCTCCCCCTATACTTCCCCCTTCCAGCTTCCACTCATGCCCCCTGGTAGTTTCCCCCTTCTTAAGCCTGAACACTTCCCTGGCTCCACCCTTATTTATCCCCTTTATATACTTGAAAGTCTCTATCATGTCTCCTCTGTCCCTCCTCTCCTTCAATGCATACAGATTGAGTTCATCCAATCTCTACTCATAGGTCCTACCCTCCATGCCCTGAATCATCCTGGTCACCCTCCTCTGGACCCTCTCCAGCAGTGCTATGTCCCTCTTAAGATGGGGTATCCAGAACTGCACACAGTACTCAAGATGTGGCCTAGCCAGGGCATTATACAGAGGGAAGATCACCTCCCTCCTCCTGGAGGTAATCCCCCCCTGGTTATGCAGCCCAGTATCTTGTTTGCCTTTGCTGCAGCTCTTTGACAGTTCTCTGTGTTATTCATGTTGCCATCCATCACTATCCCTAAGTTCCTCTCGCCTAATGTGACTTGCAGTGTGGTCCCCACCATTGTGTATGCATGTCTTGGGTTTCTGACCCCCAGATGCAGCACCCTACATATCTCTGCATTGAACTTCAACCCCCACTTCCTTGTCCACCTCCTTAGAGTATCCAGATCCCCCTGCAGGGCCTTTCTCCCCTCCTGCCCATCTGCCAGTGCTTCCAGTTTTGAGTCATCCGCAAAGAGACTCAACCTACTCCTAACACCCCAACCTATGTCGAGACATAGGAATTGAACAGGAGTGGCCCCAGGACTGAACCCTGGGGGACCCCACTGATGACCCTCCTGGGGGAGGAGACTATCCCTCCAACCACCACTCGCTGTATTCGCCCCATAAGCCAGTTTTCAACCCACCACATACATATGTATATGAGACCTTGTGCAGACTGCTGGGAGGTCATTGATGAAAAGGGAGACTAAAACTGGACCTAGGATCAACCCTTGAGGAACACCAGTGAGGATGGGGAGAGGGTGAATGTGGAGTTTACAATCCTGACTGACTGTTGTCTATTTTTGAGGTAGGATTTGAACCACTGTACTGTGAGGGGGGGGTGAGCCTGGCTCCCATGAGTTTATCAAGATGCAAGGAGTAGGAGACAGAGACAAAGACCTGAGCCAAACTGACAAAAATAGCAACAGTTAGTTGGCCTTGGTCAGAGGCAGATTGGATATAAGGAGGCAGTATGACGCAGTGGTTTAAGGCTCTGAGCTGCAAACCTGAAGACCTGGGTTTGAATCCCACAGCCCCCACTTGCATACTGTGTGACCCTAAGTAAGTCACTTAACTTCCTTGTGCTCCCAGGTTGCACCTGTAAACAAGTTTTCAGCTTAGTGTGTCTCTCCTGGTAAAACAACAGAAAAAAAAATCCAGTGATGTGGAGTGTCCATTTGTAAGGACGCTGAGATGATACAGTATAGCAGAAATGGGTGAGAGTTAGGTCTCATGAACCTAAGGCACACCCCAATGCCTGTTGGTGTGTGGATGGTGAGGGGGAGTGGGGTGGGGTGGTAGGGTTGGTAACCCTAACACCAAATTTCCATACTTTTGTCACTGTAATAGAAACCCTAACTGATGCATTAACAGAGTTTTTTGCAGTGAATTTCCCTTCTTTTTGAGAAAGTGTAATTTTACCCATATGTGGTTGTGGGAGCGCAGGGCCTGGACCAACAGTCTGTAGTGCGTTGTGGGAGCTCCCATGCATGCATATCATAATTGTCTCTGAACCATAACTGTTGAGACATTGTAATTAACCCTCATCTCCCTGTGGGAGCGCAGGGCCATCACACTGCCATCACTCCATAATGGTATCCATTTGTGGCAGCACAGGGCTCTATGGGTCCTGAGCTCCCATCTATCCATATGTGTACAGACATTGTAATGAACCCTTACTACTGCATAATGGAGGGCCCTGCACTCCCATTATTGAATAATAGTATCCATATGTGGCCCTGCACACCCATCTACCCCTAAATATAGAAACACAGCGCAGGCCTAGAGACATTCCAAGTAACCCTTGTGCTACAAATGGTGCAATATCTCAGTAACCATAGTAACAAAGGAAATAATTCCACTGCAGTTGTAATCATGGCCTTGCAACCTACATGCATGCTTAGGGTACCTAAAGCTGCGTTTAGTGAAAAATCTGTATCTCAAACCATTTTCAGGATATAGCCCTCGAGCGCACATAGACCGGAGGGGCTCCGAGCCGCCAGCGGGCGGGCAGCGACCGACAGGCCGAGCAGGGAACCAGGAGGCCTGGAGAAGCAGGCAGAAAGGTACGGGTAAAGCTGCAAAATTTTTGCCCGCCCCCCCTCTTGGTTGTTTCATTTATACACCTTTTCCCACCAATTCTATAATCCACGCCCACAACTACTTCTCTCATCCTCTACATTAACCCCTACCTTCCCTCCACAATGCTACTTTGTTTCCTTTTGCTACTGAGCCTCTCATCTTCCTCGATCCCAAAAAATAATTATGATATACCCCATGCCATGATGTCTAAGGCAGTGATTATGGCCTGTCCACCCCTGCCATCCCCAGTGGACACCCAGCAATTCCATAATTATATCCTGCCATTTTTGCATTGCAACCCCTGGGGTATCCCACATAAAGGCTCTCTATCCTTTCAACACTCCTCAAGTGCCCTGCACCCATTTTGTCATTACATTAACCCCCTATGCCTGTCCATCAGATTGTTACTTTGTGATAAAATCCATACCCATATAACAGGACTCTCACCCACTACACATTGGATCCCAACTAAGAAAAGGAAATGCTCTGACTACTCCCTATCTCTATCATTTGATGCCCTCCTCAAACTATTCTTCTTCCTTCTGATCAGTATTGGTACTATTGAAATCAATCCTGGCCCAACTGAAAGTTTTTATCCCCATCTGATCTAGCCTCCAAAATGGCTAAGTTTTCTTCACTTCAATGCCTGCAGCCTCTAAAAGTTCCCTTAATACAGGCCTGGGTTGCACATACCCTACCTGACTTTCTGGTGATCTCTGAAACTTGGCTCAGATCTACAACAAAGATAGTGAAATAAACCTTCCCAATTACCAGCTCTTCAGATCAGACCGCCCTTCCAGGGCGGTGGGGTAACCATCTATGTCAAGGAAACCTTCTCTGCATCCTGCCTCATTAATACATCAGAACCAAAGGAATTTGAATGCTTGTCAATCAAAATAACCCTTCCTAACATGTCTTCCTTTAAATTGATTGGCTGCTATAGGCCCCCCTCTGCAGGCCTCAAACTCCTATCCCACCTAGGAACAATACTCAATCTAGGCCCTGAAGACACCATTATCCTTGGTGATTTGAATTTAAATTGGTTATCTAATGCATCTGCACCCCTAGTAACCTTCTGTGACACCTATGGATTCACTCAATTAATCAAAGATCCAAAGAGGATTAACCTAAAAAATATTACCAACAGTTCACTCCTGGATATCATGATGGTAAACAAGCCTCACTTATATTCTCATGCTGGAGTGCTACCCAGTGACATACGTGATCATTGTCCCATAGCTGGCATACGATCTACACTCAAGTCATCCAATCCTGCAAAATTTCTCCATAAAAGGTCAAAAAAGAATTTCAACATCTCAGGATATCTCCATGATTTGTGCAATACAACACATTGGCAAGAGTTCTACCTCACAACCTCAGTTGAAACAGCTCTTCAGATCATAAGGGATATTATCACAAATGCCCTCAATATACATGCACCACTCACCAGTGTCAGAACCAATTTAAAATCTTGTCGTTGGTTCACTGCTGACCTTAAATCAGCTTTGATAGCCAGAGACAAACTCTGGAAAAGGCAAGAAAAACAAAGGATCCTAGAGACTGGCTTCAATTCAGAAAAGCAAGAAATTCATGCACAAAACAAATAAGAAATGCCAAAGCTGCCTTCTATAGAGCTGAATTGGATGCCTCCTATACTAACCCATCTATGTTCTGGGGTACTATAAAGGGAATTCTAGGTCAAAATTCTACCCCTGCCTTACCCTCCAAATTGCTCCTAAGTGACATTGAAATCACTGACAAGCAAGAAATATTAAATGCCTTCAATGACCATTTCACTACAGCTGTCCTAGCCTTTGACTCTTCACCTGCAAATCTCTTGAGATCATCATTAAACCTTCAATCCACTGTGGGCCAAAAGGCTGCCTCAATATTCTCCTTCGAACCAATATCCTTAAAAGAAGTAGAAGACCTCCTGTCCAATTTAGACACATCTAAGAGTGCAGGTGCAGACTCCCTGGATCCTTACTTTCTTAAAGTAGCACTGCACGCCTTAGCTGCCCCCCCTCACTCATCTCTTCAATCTTTCCCTAGCTACTGGTTCCATCCCCTCTATATGGAAGACAGCTCAAGTAGTTCCACTACTTAAATCAGGTGATCCCATGGACCTTAACAATTACAGGCCCATTTCCATCTTACGGTATTGCCCAAGATGCTTGAAAATTAGTAAACTCACAGTTAAGGGCCTACCTGGACACCAACAACCTCCTAAATCCAGCACAATCTGGGTTTAGATCAATGCATAGCACCATCTCTGCCTTAGCCAAAGTCACTAACGATTGGCAGACTGCCTTGGATAAAAAGAATAGTACCTGTGCTGTGTTCCTGGATTTGAGTAAAGCGTTTGATACAGTGGATCATGATTAATTAATCTCCTCTCTTAGCTCTGTAGGCCTTGATTCACTCTCTCTCATTTGGTTTAGGTGCTATCTCTCTGGAAAGTTACAACTGGTAAAAAATGAAAATTACCTATCTACCTCTAAACCACTGCTAAGAGGTATACCGCAAGGCTCTATCCTGGGCCCCATCCTCTTTGCCATTTATATTAATAACATTGATTCCAACCTCTCCCAATCTAACATTCACCTGTTTGCTGATGATACTGTATTACATGTCAGCAATCCCTCACCATCAAAAGCCTGTGAACTGTTACAGTCAGAATTCTCCATCCTACAACACAACCTATTGGAAAAAAAACTACTTCTAAATGCCAAAAACAAAAGCTATGTTCTTTGCCACCAAGAGTTGCTCTTCCATTACCCCATCATTCACCACCCACATTTATCCACCTTATTTGGAGAAAATTTGGAATTTGTGGATAAATTCAAATATCTTGGAGTCTGGATTGACAATAAGCTTGACTACTCTGTACACGTTGAAGAACTACTAAAAAAGTTGAGACAAAGACTTGGCCTATTTTTCAGAATAAAATACTACCTTACCAGAGACTCCAAACAAAGATTAATCCAGGCATCATTCCTATCCCTCATTGACTATGCTGATTTCCTCTACGGCCATTGCTCCCTCTCCCTCTTAAATAAGCTGGACACCCTGTATCATAGAGCCATTAGATTTATTACAGACCTTCCCTCCAACACCCATCATTGCTCTCTTTACATGGCAGTCAATTGGACATCCCTACAGCACAGAAGAAAAAAGAATGCTGCAATCTGGATCTTTAAAGCTTTATCAGACAAACTCCCCTCCTATATCTCAGACTGTTTCACCCGAATCACATCCAGGCCATACACCTTAAGGATCATTAAGCTCCTTATGCTAAAGATTCCAATACCTGCACCGGTTTGGGAGGGCTGCTATCAGCTATTCCCTAGCATTTATTTGGAACTCACTCCAAAATCTATGAATCTGAATACCCTCTTACCCTTATTATCCTTCAAAAATTATACACCACCCTATTCCCAGAACTGTGCAACTGCTTCCATAAGGCCTAGTCTCCCACCCAACCTCCACCCCTCCCTTCTGTAATCCACTATGTTTAGTTTCCTTCTTCTACCCAGTCAGTTATCATACTTCATATAAAAAGCCCATAGAAGCCCTACTATCTGAATATTATCCCTTCTATATTGAATGTCCTCTTCATTTTTACAGGTTAAGTTATTGTTACTGTGCCTTGTATATCTGTAAATTTTTGTATATATCTCTCATCTATTTGATTGTATTAATGTTATGTTATTCTCATGTCTTTGTACAATACGTGTATCCTTTGTATGACCACTCAGGTCCATCTTGTAAATGAGCTACGCTCAATGATGTTCGCCTGAATAAATAAAGATTTTTTTTTTTTGATTGATATAGGCACCAAAAAGTACCACAGTCACCACCGTGTTATCCTATGGGAAATTTCCAAACTTCAGAATGTTATTACTATGGAATTGATGTAACTTGTATCACCAAATGAGCAAAAGGCACATTGGTGGGGCAAGCCCTTTGTACTCTGCACATTTCAGTCTCAAAGTCCAAAATGTTTATTTGCAATGAAGTGGCAAAGAAACAACATTTTTATTGTAGGTACTTTCACAAATTTGTGACACTTCCAATGGCCAAATTGAAAAAACATATTTCTGAGAATTATTTTAAAATTCTAATGCCAGGATCCTCTTCCTTGGGCACTGATAATGTAAACACAGCTATTGGAGTTTACAAAGGGCCATTATTTTTTGAATTATAGTGATTTTTAGCCATTGTTAACTGAAAACAAGATAGCAGAATTGTGACAATACAGAACCCAATTGAAAAAGTCAGAAGTGTTTCGTGAAAAATAAACAGTGCTTTCGCACCAGACATCTTAATTTTTCCCATAGGCTATAATGGGAAACTTTTAACTTTTATAACTTTTTAATGGATTCATATTTTTTCACCAACTTTCAAAAGGCACATCAGTGACCCAGGCCAGATATACCCTAACAATTTCACATCAGACACCAAAACCATTTCAGACTTACAGACGAGCAAAAAATTTGCACTGAAATGGTAAATTTCACATTTTTGGCACTCCACAGCTTCACACCTGCACATCTGACTGGAACAAAACTTACCAAATCCAGAGAACTATGGCACCAGATGGTGCATGCAAAGTTTCAGGCAAATTGGACAAACAGTTGCAAAGTAATTAAAGTACAAAATGTTGTGTTTAACATAGAAGTGGCTATGCAACCCTGACTATAGGGCACTACTGTGCCATATAATAATTAAAGAAATATATATATATATATATATATATATATATATATATATGTAATAGATAAACCACTCTGAGGAATTGTGCAGTCATGCTCTGATATACACATACCTTGATGTGAGTCAACCACAAAGTGCGTATATCAGGCATGACCACACCTCAGAGTGGTTTATCTATCTTATAAAATGTCAAAACTGTTTTAGAGGGGTAAAAGTGCAGGTGTGCGGTCATGCCCTGAAATACGACGGTCACGTGATGCTGTTCAGCCAGTAATATTGCTACAATTTCTACCCATTTCATATATATATATAATATACATATATATATATATATATATGTGTGCAGTGTGTGTGTGTGTATATATATATATATATATATATATATACAGTATATATAGGATATACAATGGTGAGCTGTCAGATAAATGATTTATCTACACAAGTTGCTGTCTGACCTTGGGTAACCTCATGAGTGGCGTAAGCCACAAGTGAGGTGTCCAAGGTCAAACAGCACAAGTGAAAATAAATCATTTATCTGACAGCTCACCATTGTATATTTCATTTATGCGATATGGATGCTTTCTATCAGTGCAGGAACATTTGGTTTTGACTGTCTATCTTTATTTTAAATGATAATTTCTGGGAGTTTTGGTTAACTTTCGTAGAGTATGTCTGCCTATCATAGTGGTTGCTATTAAATGAAACACCACTCATTTTGTAGAAAACTTCTTGCTGAATAAATGTCATGCTCACAGTACTATGCTACCTTTTTCATTTTAAAGTTATTCACATTTGTTTGTCAAAAAAGGGAAAAGAAAATTGAATTTTATGCTGTTTTTTGCTAACTCCAAAAAAAAACTAAAAGGTATCTATAAATGAAACACCACTCATTGTGTAGATATTTTTGTGCTGAACATTTTTTGTGCTCACAGTACCATGATATCATTTTTTGTTTTAAAGTTATTCATATTTGTTCGTCAAAAAAATGAACAAAAAATTACATTTTCTTCTGCTTTCTTGCTAATTGTAAAACATTTATAAGGTATATATACATGAAACACCACTCATTTTGTAGATAATTTTGTGCTGAACAATTTTCGTGCTCACAGTACCTTGCTATCTTTTTTTGTTTTAAAGTTATTCCCATTTGAATATGGTTAGTACTGCTTCTGAGGCCGAACATTCTAAATGAATTCTAAAGAGATTTGTGACATAGTAACTGTGTGTATGAATGGTCACTGTATGTATAAATTTATTTATACATACAGTGACTCAGATAAACGCATTTATCACACTGAATATATGTCCACCCATTCATAAATATATATATATATATATATATATATATATATATATATATATATATATATTTCACAAAACACTTTACTGCATCAGTTAAATACCACAATGACAAAAGTAGGGAAATGAGGCATTAGAGCTACCAACCCAAAAATCCCACATCCCATTCCTACTACCCCACCTGTATCCCCCACCCTCCACACACCAACAAGCATTGGGGTGTGCCATGGAGTTGTTTTATTACTCCAGCACATGTACCAGGTACAGAACATTTTAAAATCATCGCCAAAACATAATTTTATGCAACTGCAATGCCATTCTGTGCCAGAGGTGTGAAAACACATTTATGACAGAATTTGGGAAATGACAGTTGTACTGTTTGTGAGGTAGTGTGAGAAAATGGGTATGCTGAAAATTTGGAGTCAAAATATAAAAAATTGTTGAAGTTATGCATGTGCATAGAAAACTTTCAATGAACACGCATAACTCTGCCACTTTCAGGGAATTGTTTTACCAAATTTTCAACATGGGCTTTTTTGGGTCCCTCCTCATAAAAAGTGGCACTATCATTACATTGATTGGTCCTGAATGCTGATTTCATACAACAACCATGCCATTCTGCACACAGGTGTGAAAACACATTTCAAGCAGGATGTAAGAAATGACAGCTGTACTGTTCATGAGGCGGTGTGAAAAAATGTCTATGTTGAAAATTTGGAATGAAAATATTAAAAATTGTGAATGTTATGCATGCGAGTAGAGAAATTCCAATGACCGTGTGTAACTCAGGCATTTTTTGGTATTTTTGAAACAAATTTGTAACATGGGCTTTTTGAGACTTCACCTCATGAACACTAGCACTGTCATTTCATTAATCAGTCCTGGAAGGTGATTTCATGAAGTGACTGTAAAATCACCTAAGGGGTCAGAGTAATGAAACAACAGTGAGAGTGTTAATGTGGTGGGGTCACAAGAAGCACATGTTCAAAATTTGGTGAAAAAACACCTAAAAATGCCAAAGATATCAACATAAATTGAAAATGCCATTGAAATACATTATCCGGCACTTACTTTGATTTCTGAGTTTGCGGATTAGCTTTGAAGAGTGCAGACATGTCCCGGTCCACAGAAAATGACAACGAACAACCCCCAGAGGTAAGTATAGGGTTAAAGGGTGTGGAGTGGTGGGCCCTCAGTGGGAGGGTCAAGGTTGGGGAAGGAGAAAGCACTGGATGATGAGGGACCATTTTCTCATTTTCAGGTGTAAAAAAAAACAACTCATCGGAGGACAGTTTTCTACTTTACAGGAAGAAAATACATCAGAGACACTGAGAATGGGCTCCCCAGTGTCCCATAAAAGGGGAGAGTGATACATGGGGACACTGGGAGTGGGATCCCCAGTGTCCCACACCACTGGACAGGGGAGACACATGTTCGGGACACTGGGAGTGGGCTCCCTTGTGTCCCACAATGCTGAAGGGGGAGACAGATTTAGAGACACTGGGAGTGGGCTCCCCTTTGTCCCACACTAAAGGGGGAAAGAATAATATATGTTTTTGGACACTGGGCATGGAATCCCCAGTGTCCCACACCATGGAGGGGACAGAGAATAACATATGTTTTGGGACACTGGGAGTGGGCTTCCCAGTGTCCTACACTCTTGGGGGGATTACCATCCAATTGTGCTCCTTTGGCTGACAATGATGGCAATGCTTGTCCACAGGTGGATAATAACTATTTGAAAAAGTGGTATCTATGAAAAATAGCATATGCCTATTTTTCGCACATACCATAATTTTTGAACATTTACCATCTTCTTGCAGACAAACTTTACATCATTGTTAAGTGGAGAAGAAGTACACTTCAAGTTGTGCTTTTTCAATAGTGTAGAGGGATGGGCATATGACTGTTGACCTGAGGGTCCGGGGTTCAAAACCAGTGTATTTAATTTTTTTTTCCCTTCATTGCAGGTGTAGAAAAAAATATGGAGACACTGGTTTGAAACCCTGAACTCCCAGATCCACAGTTCTGTTCCTTGCCCGCTACACTATTGAATAAGCAGTGCTTTTACAGTGCTTTTTTCTGTACTTAACATAGTATCTGAATCTGGATCTGTCACTCTACAAACTATAGCATGTGTGAAAAACAGCTATAGCTTTTGTTCCACATGCTACAGTTAGGAAAGTCAGAAAACCAATTCAGTCAGAAAAGTGATCCAGTCCCTGTATACAGAAGATGACACTGCACAACCTGCAGAGGTAAGTATACAGTAAGGGGGAGAGGGAAGGGACATGACAGAGACAACGAGGGACCCTTTTTTTTAAGTGTAAAATTTAAAAACACATCGAGGGACTGTTTTCTTTACCAACAGGTTTATGGGGACACTGGGAGTAGGCTCCCCAGTGTTCCACACTGTTTTGGGGGTACTAACATCGCTGGGGACACTGGGAGTGGGCTCCCCAGAGTCCCACACTGTTTCAGGGGAGGGGGCAGTAACATAATTCGAGACACTGGGAGTGGGCTCCCCAGTATCCCACACTGCTGGGGTGGCTAAATAAAAAACAGTATTGGGAAGGTGGGGGTGCCCCTAGACACCAGAGCAACTAAAATGGGAGGTGCCACTCAAAACCAGGAAAAAGAGCAGCTCAAATTTGACTCTGCAGTCAGCAGCATGAGTTCCAGCTGCAGCTGCAAAAGTCATGAAAATACTGATGTTCTCATACAGAGAATGGGAGACAAGCTGTCCTCTTGCTAAGCTAGCACCCATGACTTTGGGTAGCTCAATTAACTTGTATTGGGCCACTCCCCCAAAAGAAAAATCAGAATGTAGCTAAACGGGTCCCCTTTACCCAAGTTCTGATTTTTTTTATATTACATATTTTTTGCATATTTTCAACTCTTGTTGGTCCTCACTAACAGGAAAACAAAATGGCAGATGCAACAGAGCCCCTACGATCAAACCAGATACTTGCAGAAAATACATCCCTTCCTTTCAAAAACAGGAACGGTATTTTTCGAAAAGTATCATCTGTGCAAAAATTAGAATCTTTCATGCTGGACATATGAATGTTCCCATAGGAAATAATGTGAAAATTAAAAATTTAATAACTTTTGAACAGATTAATATATTTTCACCAAACCTTCAAAAGGCACATCTGTGGAGCAAAGGCTTTCAACCATGACAAAATCAGAGCACAACCTAAGGCCGTTTCTGAGATCCAGTTGGACAAAGAAATAGCAAAAAACACAGATTTTTCTGTTTTTTCAACACTCTGTATCTCAGAAACCACACAACAGATGCACACATCAAGAGATCTGCCCCTAGAGATTATGCATTCCAAAAGTCATGTAAATCCCTTAAACAGTTCCAAAGTTATTAAGGATCAAAAATGTGAGTTTAACATAGAAGTTACAGTACCTTTCATTATAATATATTGTATATATCTATACATATATCTATATCTATCTATTTTATACTGGTATAGTAGCGCCAGTATAGTTCGGGTTGAGTAAGCATTTTAATGTTAAACCTCAAATTTTGCACCTTAAAAATTTTTTGCCATTATATGACAAATTTTCCTGAAAGTTTGCATGCACAGTCTGGTTTCATAGATCTCTGGATCTAGCAAGTTGTGTTATGGTCGGATGTACAGTTGTGGAGCTACATAACACCAAGAAAAGCAAAAGAAACAGACTTTTTGGCATTTCTTTGCTCACTCCCACAGCCCACGCGATTTGTCCGTTCAGTCCAAAATTTTCAGAGACGATGCAGTCTGGGTCACCAATGTGCCTTTCAAAGATTTGGTGTAAAAATATTAAACCGTTCAAAAGTTATTCAAAAAACAAATTTCCCATAATAGTCAAAGGGGGTAAAATATATATGCATCACAAACGTTTCGCAAATGCACTTTTACTTTTGCAAATGGCCCTTTTACTTTCATGCTTCGGCCATCTTGTTTTCAGTTAGAGAGAAAGAAAAATGCCTGGCATTTAAATTTGGGAACCTCTAAGTAAACACTGACTGTTGGGCTTACCTAGTCAGGTCCTGAGGATGCCAGCCAGAAATGCTATTTTAAACATCGGGGAAAAAATACTTTAGCAATCACAAAAGAAACGGTCAAAATACTTTCACCAATGTGAAAGTTTTGTGCTACTTTCTGCAAAAGTTTCGTGATTTGGCAAAGTATTTTTTTAAAAAACTGCAAATCATTGTCATCCTCCTGCAACAAAATGGTTGGGTCTTTTGGGCTGAAATTTGGGCTGCGGGTGGTAAGCCCTTGTCACGCAGATGTGCCTTTTGGTGGTTTGGTGCCAAAACATTCAAGAGGCAAAAAGTTAGAGTTCCAAAGTTGAGAAATTTCCCATAGGATAACATTGCGGCAACCATTACACCTTTCGGAGCCTGTATCTTTAAAACGAAGCGAGATACAGAATTTTCGCTGCTGGTAGCTTGCAGAAACAAGTCTGGAAATCATAGATGACACCTGTAGTGGATTTTTTTGCCTACTTGATACAGTTACAGAGATATTGGCAAAAACATGTTCCAAGGGTTCCAAGGGTGCCTTTTCAGTGCTTTTCAGTGCCAGTATCTCAGAAATTATGTGAGATACAGATTCAGTCAACGTGTGTCACATGAAATACCCACTGTCATGATTACAACACCACTGAAATTTTTTTCCTAGCTGCTACGGTTGCTGAGATATTAGCAGATTAGTGCAACAAGGGTCCCTTGCCCTGTAGGGCTGCTGTATAGCTCTGTAGTTATATGTAAGTGGGAGCACAGGGCTCAGAGGACCCACGCTCCCACATACGCATAACAATATGCGACAAATGGACAATGTGAAGGGAGCACAGGGCCAGGAGGGCCTGCGCTCCCACTAACACATATCACTTGCATTACACTTTCTCAAAAAAGAAGGGACATTCATTGCAAAAAACTCCATTAATGTATCAGTTAGGGTTAATAGTACAGTGACAAAAGTTTGGAAATGTGCTGTTAGGGTTTAGAACCCTAACTCCGCATTCCACCCCACCCCACCCACATACACACACATACATATGCAAGACACATGCAAGATTGTAAGACACTATACCACTCCTTCACATCTGCAACCACAATAATCACACCACTGTACTTATTTCACATAACATTATGTAATGAAAAAACAAATATAGTATCATCGACTCTATACTGCAAGCACAGTATGATGACACATTATTGCTGGCATATCTTCTTCATACAATGAGACTTAGTCTGTACACATTTTCAGAATATTGACTTTTATGTGTCACTATTCAACAATTGGGTTGCTGCAGGTATCCCTGTTACCACTTGGTCACGTGGTAGCATGACAGATACAGATGACACATAGTACTTTTAAGCTACTGCTCAGGTATGAAACTAGCACCATCACATGTTGTTATACTGCTGCGTTAACTGGAAATACTCATTAGCAGCATGTTATTGTTAGCTTTCAATGTTACAACTGTTGCTTTCACGTGTTACTTGTAAACTATACTACACATAATTACTTTTATTATTACTACCGTTTGTTATTAGGACTGACTCACTCAATCAGAAAAATAAATGCAAACATTCAATGATTGTTGGTAGGCTTATACTAACTCTCAGTTCCAAGAAACTATCTGTGGACAGTGGTGTCACCACGTTGATTTTCGAGAGGCTACAGCTCCCCCCAATCTAAGTTAAAGCCCCCCAATCATTTTCAGTGAAAAAGTAAATAATTATAGCAGTAAACATAATAAAATAACAAGAACTACATTTTTTTATTGATTATTTCTGACTTGCAAGTTGCGACTCACTACTGAACTCTAATGGAGAAAAAACTGACTGACTCACGAGAGACAGACTTCAGATGACTGAGTGAGCTGGCAGCCAGTAGCGAGCGACTCGCAAGGCAGCAGCACGAGCCCTAACTAAAGTTTATTGTGTCGCACAGCTTGCTTGCCAGTAGAACAAACTAGGGAAGAAGATAACTGGCTGGCTGGACTCTTTGGAGTCAGGACTCTGGACTGGATGAGTCACCTCACGAGACTTGGGACTAGTGTGGCAGCCAGTCTGACTTGAGTGCAGGTGTACTATGTGCACAAACAGCGGAAGATGCCAGACACTGAGATGACCCGAGCCAGAATCAATCCTGATTGTTATTGTGAATGAATGAAAAAAAAATGGTTGGGTCGATGATGACTCGATCAGATTCAGATTCCACCAGATTGATTCTGGCTTGGGTCATCTCAGTGTCCAGTGGCATCCACTGTTTGTGCACATAGTACACCTGCACTGAAGTCAGACTGGCTGCCACACTAGTCCCAAGTCTTGTGAGGTGACTCGTCCAGTCCAGAGCTGATGAGCTCTCTCCAGGTCCCTTCCTGGGAGGGGGGGCAGTGGTAAGATAAGAACAATATTTAATTTTTGTGTTAGCAAATGAAAAGTTCTTAGGCAGCACATCAAGCACAAGCAAAAACAAGGGTACTGCAGGGCAGGCTCAACTTAGACTCAGTAGTCAGTAGCACTGAAGAGGGTTTGCATTGCAAGGACTCCTTGCTCATGTCTGAGCAAGGAGTCCTTGCAAAGCAATCCCACTTCCGTGCTGCTGACGACTACCAGTGTGACCGGGTGTCTGTGTGCGCTGTGTGTGGGTGAGGGCTACCGGCAGGGGCAGCACCGTCTCCAGCATAGCATCTGCCTTAGTAGCCTTCAATGATGATTTTTGGACACTTAGAACCTTCCCAGAAGATCTGGGATAATAGTGTGAGGTATCTGGCTGTTGTGTTCTGGCCTCTTCTTTGCTCTGGGGTCCTCCTGTAAAACCTTCCCAGCAGATCTGCTGGGATAATGGTGTCTGGCTGCCAAATTTTTCCACATGCACCATTAAACAGATGGCTGAGAACTAGGCTTCTTAAACATATTTTTCACCACTAAAATGCAGGAAAAGGCACCACTTGAAGGCAAAAATTTCAAAATGTTCCGGAAGCATGCCCCTGGAACCCCCCAGCTTTATTAGGATTTTGACTAAGGGGCATTAGCTCCCCCTACTTTGTACTCCTGGTGATGCCCCTGTCTGTGGATAGCATACTGTGTGTTTCATCACTTCTTCACTATTGAAACATAGGCATCTGCTTAACTCTTGTTATTGCTGTTTGTAACACAAAAATGCTTACTGTAGGGCATCGCTCATGGTAGCTCAGCATGCGTGTCTACCCCCAAAGCACTATGATTGCAGCAGAACACATACAGTTGGTGACCAATGATGAGGGATGTGTCTTGCAGTACATTTAGAGAGTTGTACATTACTTGGGTTACCTGATGCTGGTTGTCTGTGGTTATGTTGCCTTGGCCCTTCCCCTGCCTGCATGTGTCTGTGGGGGGGTGCGGAGTTAGGGTTTTGAACCCGAACAGCACATTTCCAAACTTTTGTCATTGTACTATTAATCCTAACTGATGCATTAACAGAGTTTTTTTGGAATGAAAAAAAAAATATATATATATATATTATGGTAGAGGAGCCATTTACATGTTAAACCTAAAATTTTGCACCTTAATAACTTTGCAACCATTCAACGGACTTGTCTAAAATTTGGAATACATGATCAAGAACCATACATCTTGGGATCTGCCAACTTTCATACTGTTCAGATATGTGGCTGTTGAGTTATTAAGCGTGATCTGCGTGTGCATTTATGCTTTTTTGGAATTCTTTGCTCTTCTCTACAGGTCGCACAGTTTGCGCGACAGGTCCAAAATATTCAGGGACCACGCGGCCAGGGTTCCCAATGTGCCTTTTGAAGATTTCATGAAAAAATATTAAACGGTTCAAAAGTTATTCAAAAAACAATTTCCCATTGTAAGTCAATGGGAAAAGTTAACAAAAAGTTTGACAGTGTCACAAATGCAGTTTCTACTTTCACAAATGGCCATTTTACTGTTGCAAACCTGCCATTTTGTTTTCAGTTGGTCATCAGAAACCTGCTTGGCATTTAAATTTGGGACCCTCTAGCAACCTAATTCTTTTTGCATTCACCTAGTCAGACCCTAAGGATGCTAGGCATGTCTTTATTTTGGGGTAAAACACCCCAGAAATATGTTTTTCAAATTTCTGGAAAAAGTACTTTTGCAAAGTACTTTTGCATTTGCAACACTGTTGCATGAATTTGCGAAAGCTTTTGCAAAGTTCAACAGTACTTTTCCAGGCTGTGGGAAAATGACAGCAATTCTTTGCCACCCTGCTGCAAAAGAACGGTTTGGTCTTTTGGACTGAAATTTGGAGGGAATGCAGCCATCATCTCACAGATGTGCTTTTCTGTATTTTGGTGAAAAAATATTATATGGCAGTAAAGTTACAGCACTCCAAAGTTTATGCTTTTTCCCATAGGATAACATTACGGTGTCTGCCGCATTACAGAAATCCTTTGCCGCCCTGCTGCAAAATAATGGTTTGGTCTTTTGGGCTGAAAATTTGGAGAGAAGAAAGCCAACATCCCACAGATGTGCCTTTCTGTGATTTGGTGAAAAAATATTACAGGGAGCCAAAGTTATGGCACTCTGAACTTCTCTTTTTTCCCCATAGGATAACATTACGGCATTCACCGCGCCTTTCAGAGTCTGTATCTCGGAAACGGTGCGAGATACGGACTTTTCATCAGAAAAATGCTTAGCCCTGGGGGCTAAGTACAAAACTAGCCAGGAAAGTCATAAATCAAATGACTTTTAAATTTTTTTTCTACGTCATACGGTTCCTGAGATATAAGCAATTTAGTATTCCAACTCCTCTTTTTCTGCTCTGAGACCCATTATTACGCATACATTCTTTGTACTCACTGTCTTTCTCTATGCAGCTTTTGTGGAAAACCAGCCTGTGTGCTTACATTACTGTTACCCTTACCGCTTCTGCTTGTGGTTCCGTACCTGTTTCACTTACTGTTCCCATCTACGGCACCATGTGTGTTAACCTTTGCGTTTTCATTTGCTCTTGCGTTTGTGTTTTTTTAACCATTTGTGTCTACAATACTGTTAATCTTTGTGTTTCACTTTGCATCACCATGCGCATTACCATTTGCGTTTGTGGACACAGTGTTACTATGTGACAAGACTTCATGTGGCGGGAGCGTGAGGGCCCTTCCGGACCCAGCCCCACTGCTACATTACACTATTTCTCATTATCATTCTCAAAGAAAGGAAAATAGAGGCAAAAACTCTGTTTTATGCATTAGTTAGGGTTGTTCCACAGCGACAAAGCGAGGAAATTGAGTGTCAGGTTGAAAGCCCCCTTGGACCCCGCCCACACCCCAACTAGCATCAGGGTGCACTTTGGGATTGTCGGTCCTAACTCTCCCCCCATACCCATAGCATCTGCTTCTTCACACACATCTGATGGGGTGAGGTTATGGCCAGCAACCCCAAGCCGCACCCACATGCCAGTTGGGGTGGGCGTGGGGTCCAGGGGGCTTTCAACCCTAATACTGAATTCCTCACTTTAAAGACAAAAACTCAATTTAATGCATTAGTTAGGTGGTTCCACACTGACAAAGGGAAGAATTCGTGTTAGGTTGAAAGCACTTTTGGACCCCCTGCCCACCACCGCACCGGGTGCGTGTGGGGTTGTCGGCCATAACTCTCACCCCATCACATGTGTAAACAAGCAGGGTGCAGGAGAATGGGGTGAGATAGGACCAACAACCCTAATGCGCACCCCGATGCCAGTTGGGGGTGTGACCAGGGGGGTCCAAGGGGCACTTTCAACCCTAACACCGAATTTTCTTGCTTTTGTCGGTGTGGAACAACCTTAACTAATGGATTAAACAGAGTTTTTTGCCTCTAATTTCCCTTCTTTTTGAGAATGATAATGAGAAATAGTGAATGTAATGTGGCAGTGGGAGCACGGGGCCCTGAAGTGGCTCCACGCTCCTCATGTGAAGTCTTGTCACATAGTAACATTGTGCCCAAAATGCAAATAGTAATGCACATGGTGACGCAAAGCAAAACAGAGAAACAGTAGTGTAGACAGAAATGTTAAAAACAACAACAAAAGCAAGCACAAATGAAAATGCAAAGAACCGCACATGGTGGCGACGGAGAACGGTAGGTGAAATGGAATGGAACTGCAAGCAAAAACAGTAACGGTAATAGTAATGTAAGCATTAGCGTATTGGTTTTCCCAAAAGCTGCATAAAGAAAGACAATGAGTACAAAGAATGTATGCATAATAATGGTTCTGAGCAGAAAATGAGGAGTTGGAATACTAAATTGCTTATATCTCAGGAACCATATATGTAGAAAAGAAATTTAAAAGTCTATGATTTATGACTTTCCTGCCTAGTTATGTTCTTAGCCCCATTAGGGGATTAGTATTTTTCTGAGGAAAAGTCCTTATCTCACATCGTTTCCGAGATACAGGCCCTGAAAGGTGCGGTGAATGCTGTAATGTCATCCTATGGGGAAAAAAGAGAAGTTCAGAGTGCCATAACTTTGGCTCCCTGTAATATTTTTTCACCAAACCACAAAAAGGCACATCTGTGGGATGTTGGCTGTGTTCCCTCCAAATTTCCGCCTGAAAAACCAAACTGTTATTTTGCAGCAGGGTGCCAAAGGATTCCTGTAATGCGTCAGATGCCGTAATGTTATCCTATGGGAAAAAGCATCAATTTTGGAATGCCGTAACTTTGCCGCCATGTAATATTTTTTCAATGAAATACTGAAAGGCACATCTGTGAGATGTCAGCTGCATTCCCTCCAAATTTCAGGCCAAAACACCAAACCGTTCTTTTGCAGCAGAGTGCTAAAAAATTGCTGTCATTTTCCCACAGCCTAGAAAAGTACTGCCAGTTTCACGAAAGCTTGCAAATTCATTCGATAGTGTCACAAGTGTGACAGTACTTTGTGAAAGTACTTTTTCCAGAAATTTGAAAAACATATTTCTGGGGTGTTTTACCCCAAAATAAAGACATGGCTAACATCCTCAGTGTCCGACTAGGTGAATACAGAAATAATTAGGTTGCTAGAGGGTCCCAATTTTAAATGCCAAGCATTTTTCTGATCACTAACTGAAAACAAAATGGCGTATTTGCAACAGTAAAAGGGCCATTTGCGAAAGTAAAAACTGCATTTGCGACACTGTCGAACTTTTTGTTAACGTTTCCCATTGACTTATAATGGGAACTTGTTTTTTGAATAACTTTTGAACCGTTTAATATTTTTTCACAAAATCTTCAAAAGGCACATTGAGGACCCCGGTCACATGTTCCCTGAAGATTTCGGACCGGTCGCACAAACCGTGTGACCTGTAGGCGCGACAGTCAAATTCCAGAAAAGCGTAAATGCACGCGCAGATCACGCTTAATAACTCCGCATCCGTGTAAGCAACTGGTACAAAACTTGGCAGATCCCAAGCTGTATGGGTCTTGATTGTGTATGCCAAATTTCAGGCAAATCTGTCAAACGGTTGCAAAGTTATTAAGGTGCAAAATTTTGGGTTTAACATGTAAATGGCTCCTCAACCCTAACTATAGTGGCACTACCATGCCATTATAATATACATATTTATATATATATATGTATATACACACACACACAGACATATATGGCAAAAAACTGCATTTAATGCATCAGTTAGTGTTAAAGCAACAAAAGTGAGGAAATGAAACATTAAGGTTGAGCCTTAAAACCCCTCACCCCCATCCTTCACAGACTGACAGACATTGGGGTGTGCCATGGGGTCATGTGGCCCAACTCTCACCCTGTTCCATGTGTAAGCAGGTTGACATGCTACAGTAAAGGAGAATTGGGTGAAAGTTAGACCTCATGACCCCATGGCACACCCCAGCATCTGTCAGTCTGTGGAGAATGGGGGTGTGGGGGGGGTTCAAGCTCAAACCTAATATTTCACTTCCTCACTTTTGTTGCTTTAACCCTAACTGATGCAATAAACACATTTTTTTGAGATGATTGTCCTTACTTTTTGAAAAAGTGTAATATAAGTAGTAAATAACATGTGTTGGTGGGAGCGGGGGACCCTTTGGGCCCCACAATCCCATCAAGTTGCCAATTCTGCATAACAATATGCATCTCTGGGAGTGCAGGGCCCTGCTCCCACTTACACATAGATACAGAGCCACAGCAACCCTATAGGGCAAGGAACACTTGTAACACTAATTTGCCAATATCTCGGGAACCGTAACAGCTAGAAAACAAATTCAAGTGTCATTGTGATTATGACAAGCACTGCTCACAACATAAATCAACTGAATCCATATATCTTGCATCATTTATGAGATATGGGCATCAAAAAGCCCAATGGGCACCACAATGTTATCCTGGGGGAAAATCTCAATTTCATGATGGCATATCTATGGAACAGCTTATTTCTCCAACACCTAAGCAGCATAATTCACACCTGTAGGGCATCCCCTCAATACCCTGAACATTTCAAGTAAAAAGACTAAACTGTTCATTAGCAATGCAATGGTAAAGTTTTTAAAATTCTAGACATGAGGTAGCAAAATCCTTGAACGTGAGCTGCAGACTAGGATTTTGACAGCTATGACTAGGATCATTAGTGAGTCACAATCAAGAATTGTTAAATTTTAAAAAGCTATTTTTTTAACAAAAATGAGACAAGCCAAAGGCATGGCTCTGTAGAGGGGGTGACCTTGAACAAAACCCATGCCTCATTTGGACCAAAGGTCACCCGTGGAGAAAGCTACAACGTTTTGTTTTGGGGACAAGCTGAAAAACAATATGGCAGCTTGTGGACAAGGAATTGTCTGGTGGACCAGGATCCTAGTCCCTGAGCTGCAAAATCCTTGACTGTGAGCCCAATCTTTGTCTGAAAAATAACCATATACATCTTGGAGTGAACTGAACAGGCTCAGAACCCAAAAATTACAAATTTAATAACTTTGAAATGGATTAATATTTTTTACCGAACCAATGCTGGATTATTCCTTGACCCAACCTCTTTCTACGTTCCAGATTTAAGACCAAAAGACCACACAGTGTGCTCGCAGCACCATGGGCAAAAGAAGTGTTAAAACTGGTGAAAAATGCATTCTTTTGCATTTTGTTGTGCAGAAACTGTAACTCTGACCAAAATGCTACTTGGTAAATCAAGAAATCTGTGATAGCAGACAGTGCATTCAAATTCCTTGCAAATCTGTTGAACAGTTGCAAAATTATTAACGCACAGAAATTGAGGTTTAACATTATAGTGCTTCACTAACCCTAATTATATAGGGTAATGCACCGTAGATATATATATATATATATATGTATATGTATATAAATATATGTGTTATATATATATATATATATATATATATATATATGTATATATATATATATATACATATATATATATATGTATAAAATAGGAAAATAGGGGTGTGGTCACGCCCCTATAATTAGGGTTATGAAGGCACTTTAATGTTAAACTTGAAATTTTGTGCGTCAAAAACTTTGGACCCATTCAACAGATTTGCATGAAATTTGGTATGCACGGTGGAGCATGGTAGATCTCTTGATCTGTCAAATTACATTTTGATTGGACTTATGTTTTTTGTACAGCGAATCGCTGAAAAATGCACTTTTTGCCAGTTTTGAGGGCAGTTATTTTTATTTTGTCTGTGATGCTGCATGGCCATGTGGTGTGCCAGTCTGAAACTTGGCACATAGAAAGAGCTTGCATCAGGGAACATACCACTTTTTGTTTGGTGAGAAAATATTAATCCATTAAAAAGTTATAAAACTTTTTTGCTCCCATTATAAGTCTATGGAACAATTTATATGGTTGTTTTGCGAAAGAAGAATGGGATTTTGGCCATCTGGTCACTCGTTATGATCAAAGAATTTGCAGGCTCATGATCAAAGATTCTTTGATCGCGAGAAATGTACTGATCACGATGGCTGCCATCTGGTTTTCGGGTTGGAAAAAAACAAATATCTCAGCCCAGGGGTGACTTCTTTTTTGTATGATATATTTATTAGATGACAGTAAACATATTACATTTTCTTGGAATTTTACACATGGTCATAGTACATCATTTTATATATCATATCATATCATGCCAGTTTAAGTTTTCTGTATACACAGCATATCTTGTTGCATATATTTCAGCTGAATACATTCTTCTGTCTAACTGTCAATGTTATGATTTAATAAAATCGAACTTAGACCCAGAAAAAAAAATAATCTAAGAATAAAAAAAAAAAACTATGCTGATAAACTCCAGCAAAGTCAAATGCAAATGGTCTGCGTCTGTATCATTCTTAAGCATTTAATTGTCTAACACTGATATAAATCTCTGTTTTCTATAATGTATATATCATAGTCCCCTTATGTTGCCTTTCAGGCTAGGCCACATCCTGTCCAAAGAGCCCTTCCCCTCCTTCTAAGGTACCGAGATATCCAGCCCAGGCCCTGTCAAATTGATCTTCTAATCCTTTAAATTGGTGATGAGAAGCATTTTTTGCAGGAAGTTGCAGACTTCGTCATCGACATGGCATTTGAGTTACCCAGGCTGATGGTCATGGGTGACTTTAATGCCTGGGTCGATGATGAACTCTCGCAGTTTGGACAGCACTTCCTCCAATTAATGACATCTTTGGGTCTTACACAAGTGGTTACTTCTGCCAGTCATAAGAGTGGTCACTCCTTGGACTTAGTTTTCCTCCTGGGGATTGAGACCTTCGATGTGGGCATGAAACCTGTCAGTTGGTCCAATCACTACACTGTGGGATTCTGTTTCTGCACCCCTTGTAGGCCTACCCTGTGGAGATGGTCAGGTACTGCTCTTTGTGAGATGTTAGCTCTACAGACCTGGCAGTGGTGCTTGACCTATCGAAATTCTCTGGAGTGAGCAATGATCCTGATGCCCTGGTGCTGGCCTATAATAGGGCCATCTCCTCGGCTCTGGATCAAATTGCTCCTGTCCACATTCGTCCTCTCCCCCTTCGACCTTGGTCCCCATGGTTTGATGGGACTTTGATGGAGATGCTGTGACAAGGATGAAGATTAGAGTGTTGTTGGTGGAGAACAGCCCTTGATGCCGACCATCTTAGACTGATGGAACATTATCAACTCTATCATTCCACAATCTCTCGTAAGAAGGCAGAGTTCCTGTCCAGGGAGATTGCGGCTGCTCAGAACTGACCAGCACAGCTTTTTTGAACTGTTGACAGACTGTGCAACCTAGCCTGTCTGCAGGTTTGGAAAGCTTTTTCACAAGTGGAGTGTGATGAGCTTGCTCGCTTCATTGAGGATAAGGTGACCGACATCAGGGCAGCACTCCAGCCTGCTCCCTCTATGGGAGAAGCTGTAGATCAGCATTTGGTCACAGCCTCTAGTCTCTCCTGGAGTTCCTTTGACTGGCCTGGGTTCATTGATGTCATGAGGATTGTCCATAGTATGCGCCCTGCATGCTGTAGTCTGGACTTGGGACCCACTTTCCTGATAAAGGGTTGTCATGACATCATTGGCCCAGTCCTAGCATGGATAGTCTGGTGCTCCTTGGCTATGGGTGAGTTTCCTAGCTCCCTGAAGGAGGCAGTGGTGATGCCCCTCCTGAAGAAAGCTTCCTTGGACCCTGATTGCCATGCCAACTACAGGCTGATCTCTAATATTCCCTTTGTAGGGAAAATTATTGAGAAAGTAGTGGCTGCACAATTGGAAAACCATGTAACCATCGATGACATCTATGAACCATTCCAGTCTGGTTTTCAAAAGAAGCATAGTACTGAAACAGCACTGGTTCAGGTGCTCAAAGATCTCCTGATGGCTAGAGATCAGAAGAGCCATTCCATCTTGGTTCTTCTTGATCTGTCTTCAGCTTTGACACTGTGGACCATGGGGTACTTCTCAAGCACCTGGAGTTCATCTGTAGCCTGTCAGGGTACAGTCCTCAATTGATTTAGATCTTTCTTCACTGACAGAACTCAGAGAGTGGTGTCGGGGATAAATTCTTCCCACCCAGTCTCTCTGTTATGTGGGGGTTCCCCAGGGCTCAGTGTTGTCCCCCATGTTGTTCTCAGTGCATATGCTGCCCCTCGGAGACATTGTAAGAAGGTATGGGCTGAGGTTTCATTGCTATGCAGATGATACCCAGCTCTACCTATCTTTTGCACCTGACCAGGATATAGCTCTCTCGGTTTTAATAATTGCCTCACTGAAATCCAGTGCTGGATGAATTCAGTCTGGCTGAAGTTGAATTCAGAGAAGACTGACGTAATGGTTGTGGACCTGGGTCGTTGGGTAGAGGGAACAGGAGCTGGTTTACCCTCAGGCTTATTTCTGGGGGGGGGGTGTCCAGCCCCAAACCTCTTAACAGGTGTGGAACTTTGGGGTGATTTTTGACAATGAGCTGACACTGCGTTTGCAGGTGTCAGCAGTTGTCAAACTTTCCTTTTATCATCTTAGGAACATCGCCAAGATTAAGCACCTTGTTCTGCCCTCTGATCTGCCTATGTTGATCCACACTTTGTGACCTCTTACCTTGATTATTGCAACTCCCTTTATCTAGGGCTTCCTGGAGTTGATATCCACACTTGCAGCTGGTGCAGAATGCTGCAGCCTGGTTATTGATGGGTATGTCTCATGCCTGTCATATTTCGGCAGTTCTGCGTGATCTGCACTGGCTGCCAATTCATGTGGTGGATCACATTTAAAGTTGGTCTTTTGGCCAAAAAGCCCTACGGACAGGGCCTGGACTACTTGAAAGAGCTTCTGTCCCTACTGTCCTATGATCTCTCTCCCATCGGGCAGATGAGGGGTTGCTAGAGATTACGAGGGTTTCTTTTGAAATCTTCAGGCGCTCGTGCTTTTATGTATGTTGCCGCTACCCTCTGGAATTCTCTACCCCATATGCTTCGTTAGTGTGCATCCATGGAGGAATTTAAAAAGGCCTTGAAGACCTATTTAAGGTTTAAGATTTATTTTAATTAATTAATGTGATATTTATGAGCTCAGATTATTCGTAGATTGATGTTTTATTTGTTATACTTGTATTTATTGTAAGGCACCTTGTATTTGTGAAAGGCGAGGTATAAATAAAGTTTTACTATTATTATTATTTAAGTGTGTATGTTATCCTATCTATAGTTAGTGCTTGTATGACAAGGCCCTTCCATTGTTCTAATGTGGGTCCCCTATTGGTAGTCCACACGTTCTGGATTCCTTGTCTTGCAACCACTAGGAGCATTCTTATCCATCTTGGATACAAGATCCATTTATCATGTTCTGCACCTTCAGTTCCTAGCAGTAATGATTTTGGAAAGACTTCAACAGGCTGGCCTCTCATTGCTGAAATTTCCTTTGAGATTTTTCGCCAACATTGCTCAATCACTGGGCAGTCCCAGTAATAGTGCAGGTATGTTCCTTGTGCAACATTACATTTGCCACACACTGGAGACACTTCAGGAAATAATCTATATACCATCTACGGGGGGGGTGGGTAATACAGCATATGTATTAACTGATACTGTGCCTCCTTATATTTATTACATATTAATAGTCCTATATGGGATTCTAATAGTAGACTCTAATTTACATCACTTATTTCTTCCCCCATGTCCTTTTCCCACCATTGTTTGGCTACCTGTGTAGGTTCTTGAAAGAAACTCCTGTCGAACTTTACTGCTTTCCCTATTAGGCCTCTTTCTTGGCTAGCTGCCCCCAAAATTTCTCCATGTCTCTAAATCGAGATTGACCTTCCTTATTACTGTCCAGTTTTTTATAATAGTCCCTTACCAGGAAGTACTTATATAAATACGTGCAAGGGAGATGTAGTCCAGCCTGTAACTCCTGGAGGGAGAGCATACCATCCCTCATAGTCAAGTTGGCTAGACATTTGACCCCCTTTTTGTACCACATTTGAAAGCCTTCATCCTTCAATCCAGGGAGAAAGTTAGGATTACCTGCTATTGGCATCAGCCCAGGGGTGACTTCCCTCTATTGAGCCATGCCTGTGGTTTAATGTAGTTGTGTCAAAATGGAGTTTAAACTTTTAAATTCTTTGATCGCACTCACTAACAATCTGTGATTGTGAGCCTGCAAATTCTTTGATTGCAATCTTCGTTCGTAAGGGAGGGGCCAGATGGACAGATTTTAGGTTGGAAAAAACAAATATCTCAGCCCAGGGGTGACTTCTGAAGTAAAACTAGGATGGGCTTTGCTCAGGGGCTTCCATCTATCAAGCCATGCCTGTGGTTTAATGTAGTTGTTTCAAAAATTTAGTTTTAATGTTTTTAAATTCTTTGATCGCAAGCCTGCAAATTCTTTGGTTGCGAGATTTCTTTGATTGAGAGCTTCGTTCGTGAGGGCAGAACGAGATGGCTAGATTTTTGCTGGACCAGATGTCTCTGGGAGGGACCAGATAGCCCAAATTTCATGACGAGATGTTCCCTCATGATCAAAGATGATCTTTGATCACGAGGTCACAGCCGATTCTCAGGTTCAAAGAATTTTTAAAGGTGGAAAAACTTTAAAATTAAATATCTCGGAAATGGTTTCATCTTTTAACTTGAAATTTGGAGGATGTTGAGAGTATGTCCTGTAGATGTGCATTATGGTGTTTAGGTGTCAGAAAATTAATTTGCTGTGGAAATATTGCATGACACACTTTACATTTAATAGTTGCCTTCTGCATTGTGGTAGTGGCTTGACATTTATAGGGTAGCTAGCCTTACTGCCATGCAGGTAATTTTCAGCAGTTAGGTAAGTAAAAGTAAACAGGTGAGGAATTATGCCAGTCTGACAAATGAAAATTTGGTTCATTTAAGTTGGTGGGGCCCAGCAGGGGCCAAAGATCCGCTTCTAATATATGATATTCAGTACTTGTAGTGTTACGTTAGAGTAGACTTGTGTTGGTGGGGCCCTCAGCTCCTACCAACTTATGCGACATTGTACTTTACTATGTTTTCTGCAAGAGTAAATTTTTGAAAAACTGCATTATACAACAGTTAGGGTTTTTACAATGACAAAAGTGAGGAAATTCGTCATTGAGTTACCACTTCTTATGCCCAGCCACCACCCCACCAACAGGCATCAGGGTATGCTTTGGGATCATTGGTCCTAAATCTCACCGCATTCTCCTATACTGCACCACCTCAGCTTATTTACACATGGAATGGGGTGAGAGTTATGGCTGACAACCCCAATGCATACCCTGATGCTTGTTGATGGGGGCAGGGTGGTCATGGGGTGCAAGGGGTGGTAACCCTAATGGCAAATTTCCTCACTTTTGTTGCTGTAAAAAACCCTAACTGTTGCATTAATGCATTTCTTTGCAAAAATATATATATATATATATATTTATGCCATACCTGTGAGGATAAAAAAAGGCAAATATTTTCAATATTCTCAGGGTGGTCAGACCTACAGTGAGGATATCGCATTTATCCCCACTGTAGATAAATTTATCCACACAGTAGGTAGAGATTGGCTCATTCGGAACTCATTTGCATAGTCAGCTGCAGTAGCAGTAGTAACTGTGTTCAAATGTAATTAACTTTAAAACAAAAAATGATACCATGGTACTGTGAGCACGAAAGTTGTTCAGCACAAAAATATCTACAAAATGAGTGGTGTTTCATTTATGTGTACCTTTTATTTTTTGTATAATTAGCTGAAAAACAACAAAAAGTGAATTGTTTTCACTTTTTTTGATGAACAAATATGAATAACTTTAAAACGCGAAAGGATAGCATGGTACTGCAAGCACGAAAGTTGTTCAGCACACAAATATCTACAAAATAAGTGGTGTTTTATTTATGACTAACTTTTATTTTTTATATAATAAAGAAAAAGCAGAATATGTTATTTTGTTTTATTTTTTCAACAAGCAAATGCGAATAACTTTAAAATGAAAAATGATAGCATGATACTATGAGCATGAAAGTTGTTCACCACAAAAATATCTACAAAATGAGTGGTGATTCATTGATATATACCTTTTAGTTTTTTTGATAATTAGCAAAGAAACTGCAGAACATTCTTTTTTTTTTCACTTTTTGCAACCAACAAATGCATATAACTTTAAAATGAAACATAGTAGCATGGTACTTTGTGGAAAAAGCTGATCAGGGGAAAGATTCCTACAAAATGAGTGGTGTTTCATTTATAGATGCCACTTGTGATGTTATTGGGTCAATTGGCACTTGAATAAAAATATTGACAATATTTCCAGTAGGGGGTTCGTATCCCTTATTTATATATATATATATATATATATATATATATATATATATATATATATATTAAGGTAGCATGGTAGTGCTACCATAGTTAGGGTTGAGTACCCCATTTAAGGTTAAATAGTGAAACTTTGCACCTTAATAACTTTGCCACGCTCAATGGATGTGCCTGACATTTGGAAGGCACGAGGCATATTCCATAGATCTTGGGATCTGCCAACTTTCATTTTGGTCTGATGTACCGCTGCGGAGTTATTAGGTAACATTCTGGGGTGCATTTACATTTTTTGTGCATTCTTTGTTTATAGACTGCAGGTCGCACAGTTTAAGCGACAGGTCTGAAAACTTCACGTTTTCTCCGATGTGCTTTTGAAGATTTTGTGAAAAATATTGAACGGTTCAAAAGTTATTCAAATGACAAGTTTCCAATATAGTCAATGGAAAAGTTAATAAAAGTGCAAGTGTCTCAAAAGTGCTTGTCTAAATTACCCTAGTAGTGTCGCAAATCCACCATTTTATTTTCAGTTACTGATCACAGAGATGCTTGGCATTTAAAATTGGGACCATCTAGGGACATAATTCTTTTTATGTTGAGCCCTGAGGATGCTAGCCATGTCTTTATTTTGGGGTTAAACTCTCCAGAACATGTTTTTTAAATTTTTGGGAAAAGTAGTGTCACAAAGTAGTGTCTCACTTATGACACTGTCCCAAATTTTTGCAAAAGGTGTCGCAAATCACGACACTACTTTTCAACACTATGGCCAAAATGACAGGAATTGTTTGCCACCCTGCTGCAAAAGAACTGTTTTGGTCTTTTGGGCTGCAATTTGGAAGGAAGGCAGCCAACATCTCACAGATGTGTCTTTTGGTGGTTTGGTGAAAAAAATATTAGATGGCTGCACAGTTATGGCACTCCGAAGTTGATGCTTTTTCCCATAGACTAACATTATGGTGTCCGTCACATGATAGGAAATCTTTGCTATCTTGCTGCCAAATAACGGTTTGGTCTTTTGGGCTGAATTTTTTGAGGGAAGAAAGCCAACATCCCACAGATGTGCCTTTTGGTGGCTTGGTGCAAAAATATTACAAGGCAGCAAAGTTATGGCACTCTGAAGTTCAAATTTTTTCCTATAGGATAACATTACGGCATCCACTGCTTCTTTCGGGACCCGTATCTTGGAAATTGTGTGAGATACAGACTTTTTGTCAGAAAAACACTTATGCAAAACTAGCCAGGAAAGTCATAATTCATACGAAATTAAACACATTTTTCTACATCATACGGTTCCTGAGATATAAGCAATTTACTATTCTTCTGCTCCGAGACCCATTATTATGCATACATTCTTTGTACTCACTGTGTTTCTCTAGGCAGCTGTTGGGGAAAACCCGGGTATGCGCTTACGTTACTGTTACCCTTACCATTTCTGCTTGCGGTTCCGTGCCTATTTGCGTTACCGTTCCTGTGTACACCACCATGTGCGTTACACTTTGCCTTTTCATTTGAGCTTGCATTTGCATTACTGTTACCATTTTTTTTGTCTACAGTACTGGTTCTGTTTATGTTTTACTTTGCATCACCATGTGCATTACCATTTGTGTTTGCGGCCACCCTTCCATTTGTGTTTGCATTTGTCTTTCGTTTTGTGTCATCGCTGTTGTTACCATTACTGTTTGCATTTCCAATTGTGTTCCCATGCCCGTGCACATTACAGTTTGCATTTCCATAAATGCTTGCATTTGCATTTCTGTTTCCTTTGGCATTATTGTTGCTGTTACCGTTACCATTTGTGTTTCCTATTGCATTCCCGTGCCCATGCGCATTACGATTTGCATTTCCATATGCTCTTGCATTTGTGTTTCTGTTTCCTTTGGCATTATTGTTGCTGTTACCATTACCATTTGCATTTACAATTGCTGTACTGTGACCTTGTGCATAACAGTTTGCATTTCTGTATGCGATTGCGTTTGTGTTTCCGTTTCAGTTTCCTTTGGCGTTATTTTAGCTGTTACTGTTACCATTGCGTTTCCAATTGCAGTACCATGACCATGCGCATTACGGTTTGTGTTTCCATACGCACTTGCATTTGCCTTTCCATTTTCCTTTGGCATTATTTTTGCTGTTAGCATTACCATTTGCATTTGCAATTGTGGTACTGTGACTGTGTGCGTTATGCTTTGTATTTCCGTATGCACTTGTGTTTGCCTTTCTGTTTCTGTTCCCTTTGGCATTATATTTGCTGTAACAGTTAACATTTGCATTTACAATAGCGGTACCATGATTGTGCGTGTTACCATTTGTGTTTATGTGAGTGCTTGCACCTCCGATTGTGTCACTGTTCACTTTGGCGTCACTTTGAGCTTGCGATTCTGTTAACATTTGCGTTACCATTTCCATTTGTGTCACCATGTGCATAACTGTTAGCACTTGTGTTTGCATTACAGTTACCATTACTATGTCACAAGACATCACGGGCCCCGCGCTCCCATCACCACATTCTATTCACTATTTATACTCCTCGTTCTCAAAAAAAAGGGAAATTCATGGCAAAAAAGCTCTGTTTAATGCATCAGTTAGGGTTTTTCCACAGCGACAAAAGTGAGGAAATATGGTGTTAGTGTTGAAAGCCCCCCTTGTACCCCCAGCCAGCCCCCCAATCGGCATTGGGGTGTGCATTGGGGTCATTGGTCCTAACTCTCACCCCATTCTCCTATACCTCAGCTTGCTTACACATGTGATGGGGTGAGAGTTAGGGCTGATGACCACAATGCACACCCCAATGCCGGTTGGGGGGTGGGCTGAGGGTGCAAGGGGGGGCCTTCAACCCTAACACCGAATTTCCTCGCTTTTGTCGCTGTGGAACAACCCTAACTGATGCATTAAACAGAGTTTTTTGCCATGATATATATATATATGTATATAGCTGTGTGGACAGTATTCGAGACAAAGTGTGACATTCATACACTATATCACACAAGCCTACCCTAAGCTCACCACCATGTGCATCACAGGTTTGCCACTGCCGCAAGGTTCTTGTTCTACACATGAAATGCCACATCCAAACTGCTCTTCAAGTCAAAACAATACACCAAAGTTCCCCACTGACAAGCAAAGGCAAGAGACAGCTGGATGTTACATGGTGGGCCTGAGCCACATCAGGGATCATTTTGACATCACTGTATCTCCACAGAGTCAAACTGAGGGCAGGCCCAACCACAGTTAACAACCAGAAAGCACCCAGGCAAGCTGTTTTGTGTTGATAACTGTAGCTGCAGGCACTGCATAGTGTCCCCTGGCAACCCAGTGCCAGCCATTATGGGGAAAATGATGCCAAAATATCACTTAGGCCCACCCTGTGCTCACCACCACATGCATCACAGGGACACCGCTGCTCAGGGTTCTTGTACTGCACATGGAGTGCTACATCCAAACTGCTTGAGTTAGGCCCAAGTGATGTATTTTTCATTTTCAAATAGTTCCAAGATGTTATGCCAGCACTTGACATTTAATTTATAGGCAGTCTTATTATAAATAAATCTGCTAAATGTTTTTGCCAGATGAATCCAAACCACTGATGTTGCCCAAGAGGCACTAGTACACCCAGGCAATGATCAGATTATGGTACTACACATGGTATCCCTCCCATGCCCCTGAATGTACTAAGTAATGCCATGAGCAGCCTTTCCGAGGTAAACCCAAGTGCTATATTTTTTTATTTTTAAACAGTTCCAACATATTGTGCCATCACTTGACATCTAATTTAGAAACAGTCTTATTATAAATAAATCAGCAAAATGTTTTGTCGGCTGATCCAAAACAAGAATGTTGCCCTTCAGGCACTAGTACGCAGACGAGCCCAGTTACTGCGTGCCCCCATGCCATGAGCAGTCATTTTGAGGTAGGCCCAAGTGCTGTATTCTTTTATTTTTAAACAGTTCCAACATATTATGACACCACTTGATGTCTAGTTTGGAAGTAGTCTCATTCCTACACATGGTAACCTCCCATAACCTTGAATGAACCGACCAATGCCAAGAGAAGCATTTTTGAGGTAGGCCCCATTGCTGCAGTTTTTTTTATTTCAAACAGTTCCAGTATATTATGCCACCACCCACACCGGATCCCCAGTTCAGTTTGCCAATACAATGATACTCCTTTATACTCTTACATCAAGAAAGGCAACTTTACCATTTTAAAATAACACCACACACACACACACACACACACACACACACCCCTACCTTAACTGGAGCCAGCATCACCCTTTCAAAACTTACAAGTATCTCTACAAATTGCATTTATTTTTATATATATATAATGCATATTCATTCCACATACACACTTCTAAAATAGAGCCATCATCACATCAACAGATGTAGCATTCATTCAACAAATACACATTCTCAGAATTTACCAGTAGGAACCCCATAGGTGTTGTTTTTTTCCCCATTTAAACATGATTAAAGTCATCAAACAAGGGAAAGTTGCCGGCCCGGTGACACTGAGTGTTGAGGCGCTGGACGCCACACCTCACACCATGCCGGTGACCCAGGTTCGGGAACAGACTTGGGTTGCCGGGGGTCAGAGGGGAGGAGGAGGATTGAGCATCCCAATGGATGCTCTCCTCCTCCAGGGGTGGGTTCCTGGGGTGCTGTACACACCCGATGCTCCGGGGCCAGTGGAATCACGGGTACCAGGGGCACAGGCAGCCAAGAGCCGGGGAAGGGAGGACATCTGGGCACTTGACATGCCCTCTGTCTGGACGTCAGTCCTGCATGCCGATGTCCTCAGTGGGTAGAGGGAGAAAACGAGAAAAACCCCTTGGTGATCGTAGATGAAGACGGCTCCACCCAAGACCACCGAACTCAGAACAGATCCCAATGTGCAGAGAAGGAGGGAGGAGAGAGGCACTTTAGGGGCAGATCCTGGGTGAGTGGCGTAAAGGGGTTGAGCAGTTGGAAGGAGTGGACACCAAGGTAGGAAAGGGGGATAAATAAGATAGTTAAAAAAAAAAATGGGAAAGTTCACCAATATTAGCAATATTCTAAAAAAATCAAATTATACAATGAAAACCCACTGGATGGATTGTAAACAAAATACTATAAATCTCAAATAAAACTCTATTTGATTAGACTGGTCACATATATGCACAGCCCCATTTTGAAGAGGGGCCCTTCACAAACAGCTGGACCATGAGAGAACACACAAATTTTACTTTTCTGCCCCCAAAGATGATAGAACACAACTGCTGCACTATAGCTAGATAGTATTTAATATGCCCTATTTAAACAGTGCTAGCACCAGAGGAAAGTTCAGCTGATATACTATCAAGCAAAACTAAAATATGCTATTTAATATGCCTCATTTAAACACTAACTGCACCAGAAGAAAGTTCTGTTGATATACTTCCCAAACACAACTTTAAACTATACTATTTAATATGCCCCATTTACACAGTGCTAGAACCAGAGGAAAGTTCTGCTGATACACTTTCCAAACAAAACTTTAAAATATACTTATTTTGCTGTACAGTCCACTAATCCAATCATCCTCTGTTTTGAAGAGGGGCCCTTTACAAACAGCAGGACCATGAAGTCTTAAGGTAAATACTTTACTTTACTTTTTCTGTCCCCAAAATGACACAGAATAACTGCTGCACTTTAGCCAGTCACTATTTAATATGCCTCCCAGAATTTCAACTTGTTGTTTTGTAGCAGAATGCTGAAGATCATATTTTCTAGTGACTGGAGACCTCTGAGATCCATCCAAACTCCTATGCAGCACACCAGATTTAAAATAGATGACTCTTCATTCTACCTGTTTTTAAGAATGGGAAATGGGAGAAACAGTGGGAAGAGAACAGTTTTGCTTAGAGCCAGAGTACCAAAACTGAATGCCTGATGTCACCTTTGGGTCCCGGCTATTTGTACCAATACCGGCATCATCATCATCCACATGGGTAACATGGACACAACAGCAAGAGCCACAGCTTTTTATGCTGCTGCTCTAGCAAGCTCTATGTACCACTGCATTAAGATTGCAGATTTGTGCAAGGGAAACCCATTAAGCAATGTGAACTGACACGGAAAAAAAATCAAAGCATAAAGGCAGAATACACAAAAGAAATTATGCAGCTATAAAAGACATCACAGTAATACACAAAAAGTAATAAATTACATGTGGTAGCATGTAAATGTAATTACATCTGCATAAAATCAATAATCACTGGGGGACAGTTACATATCCACTGTCCACTGAAAAAGAAAACGTTATTATTGTGCTTTAAATACAGTAAATTTAATGGTCACCAAGATGTGTAGCACAGCCATGTCACAAAATGACTGCCTTTTAAGGCTATTTTCATTATTAAAGTGTTGCCACAATAAAATAAAAACACATTCACCCTTTTTTATGCACACTCTCTTGACCATATTGGCAACAGTACAGAGCACACATTCTGTATTTTTAATAAATTATGAGTAAAATACAGACCTTATTTTAAGTGCACACCCAAGTTTCTCAAATACTGTCCACACACCTAGATATATGTATATATATATATTTATATATATATATATATATATGTATGATACTGGTGCGGTAGCACCAGTATAGTTAGGGTTGAGTAAGCAATTTAATATTAAACCCCAAGTTTTGCACTCTAATAACTTTGCCACCCTATGAAGGATTTGCCTGAAAGTTTGCATGCACATTTTGGTACTATAATGCTATTGATCTGGCAAGTTGTGTTATGGTTGCATGAGCAGTTGCAGAGCTGCAGAATACTAAAAACACAAAAAAAATTACTTTTTGCATGTTTCTTTGCTCGTGGCTACAGCACACATTATTTGTCTGTTTGGTCTGAAATCTTCAGTAAAGATGCAGTCTGGGTCACTGATGTGCCTTTCAAAGATTTTATGAAAAATATTAAACCATTCAAAAGTTATTCAAAAAAAAAGTTTCCCATTATAGTCACTGGGAAAAAAATATATGTGTCTCTCAAAAGCTGCCACCACTACATTTTACTTAAGCAAATGGCCCTTTTACTTTCAAGTGGTGCCTATCTTATTTTCATTTAGTGAGGCAGAAAAATGCCTGGCATTTAAATTTGGGGCCCCCTAGGTAAACACGGACTGTTGTGTTTAACTTGTCGGGTCCTGAGGATGCCAGCCCTATCTTTTCTCGGGAGTAAAACCCCCCAGAAATGCCATTTTTAAAATCGGTGCACCAGTACTGTAGCAAATTGTGACAGAAACAGCCATGACACTTTCGCAAATCATGAAAGTGTTGTGCTGTTTTTGTGAAACCTTTACAATTTGCAGCAGTACTGTACTATCAAAACTGCAAATCTTTGCCATCCCTGGCAACAAAACGGTTAGGGCTTTTGGGCTGAAATTTTGAAGGGTGGAAAGCCCTGGTCCCATAGATGTGCCTTTTGGTGGCTTGGCACCAAAACATTCACTAGGCCCAAGTTAGCATTCTGAAGTTGAGAAATTTCCCATAGGATAACATTGTGACACCCGTGACTCCTTTCTGCGCCCATATCTCGAAACGAAGCGAGATACGGATTTTTCACTAACCACAACTTAGGTCACCTTAAGGTGACCTAAGCTGTGAAAAGAAGTTTAGAAATCATAGATTACATCTGCAGTGGATTTGTTTTTCTACTTGCTATGGTTATGGCGATATTGGCAAAAATGTGTTACAAGAGTTCCTTTGGAGTACTATGGCACTGCTGTATGGCTTGGTACTACTGTGTAAGTGGAAGCACAGGACCTGGAGGGCCCACGCTCCCACATATTCAAACCATTATGCTAACAATGAGCAATGTGCCCATGCCCTCACTAAGGTATACCCGATACCAGTTACATTACACTTTCTCAAAAAGAAGGGAAATTCATCATAAAAAACTCTGTTAATGCACCAGTTAGGGTTGCTGGCACAGCAACAAAAGTTTGGAAATGTGAAGTTAGGTTACCCCCTACCACCCCTGCCACATACAGCAACAGTCTTCGGTTATTATTATTTGTGGTCATGGGAGCCTAACTGCCACCCCATTCTCCTGTACTAGCACACCTCAGCTTATTTACACATGGAATATGGTAAGAGTTAGGCTGACAACCCAACACACATCCGATGCCTGTTGATGTGTGGAGGTGGGGGTTGGCATGGGTTGGTAGGGGTGTAACTCTAACATCACATTTACAAACTTTTTTCACTGTACTATCAATCCTAACTGGTGCATTAACAGAATTTTTGTTGCCATGGATATATATATTTTCATGGCAAAAAACTCCATTTAATGCATCAGTTAGGGTTGTTCCACAGTGACAAAAACAAGGAAATTCGGTGTTAGGGTTGAAAACCCTAACTGTATATCCCCAGCCCCACCACACACACACACACACACATATACATGAAAGTAGGGGAAGGACCAAGGCAACACAACCAATCACAGAGATCCAGCAGGAGGTGTATACCTGTGTTACTGTAGGAAGTGGAGAAACTGAACTTGAGATATCATAGATTATTTACAAAGTTGTTCTTTGAGATTAGTTCACATAAAGGTGACCCAGGCTGGCAGTAGCAAAAATAGTGTACCTCGCTTTGTTTTCAACATAGGCTGGCGAAAGGCATCATGGGCGCTGCGATGTTAGTTTATCCAAATTGTTCAATTTTGTAACAGTGTAACTTTGCAATCCTTAAGTATTTTAGCACACTAACAGGAAAAAGCACATCTATGGGATCAGGTCTTGCCATCCTGCAAATTTGAGGCCAAAGGACCCAACTGTTTGCTTGCAGGATGATGATAAAGATGTGCAGTCATTAGGAGCATACTTTCACAAAATACTTTTGCAAACATGAAAGTGTCAAAGCATGATACTTTCGCATTTGCAAAAGTGATTTTCGAAAGTATTTCAGGGATTGTGCAAAATCCTGCTTTGGATCTTGCAAACCCCAAAATACAATATGTGTTGTGTGTGTTATGTGTTGGTGGCAGCGTGGCTGAAGATGTCCAGTTGTCTGTAGTGATATGTGTTTAGCAGTGAATGGAATGTCCGGGATGAGAGTTAGCAGTGATGACCCCATGCTACAGCCAGATGGGAAGATGGGTGCGTAGTTTCATAGTTTACATAGTTGTATGTTATTCCTGTTACCTGCTGGTGGTTGTGTGTGATTGGTTGTGTTGCCTTGATCCTTCCCCTACTTGCATGTATGTGTGTGTGTGTGTGTGGTGGTGGTGGTGGTGAGGGGAGTGCAGTTAGGGTTTTCAACCCTAACACCAAATTTCCTCACTTTTGTCACTGCAGAACAACGCTAACTGATGCATTAAATGGATTTTTTTGCCATAAATGTCCCTTCTTTTTGAGAATGTGCACTATAAATAGTGAATGGAATGTGGTGGTGGGAGCGCGGGGCCAACCATGGGACTTTTTTGTCACTTCGCTGCGCAAAAACTGTATGACCAAGTGAAATGAAAATTGGGTACACAATCAGGAATGCAAACGGTAACAGCAACGGTGATGCAGAAGCAAACAGTAATGGAATCGACAATGGAAATGCTACCAAAAATGCAAATGCTAAGGCTAACAGAAACGGAAATGGTAATGAACACACAAACAGTAACAGTAACACAATTGGAAATGAAAATGGTTAAGGTAACACCAATGATGACACCAAAGGGAATAGTAACAGAATTGGAAGCGCAATTGCAAGCGCATATCCAAATGCAAATCGTAATGCACACGGTCACGGTAATGCAATTGGAAACACTAACGCTTATGGTAACAGCAATGATGATGCCAAAGGAAACAGAAATGCAAGCGGAGCGTGTACACAAACACAAATGGTAATGCATGGTGATGCAAAAGGAAATGCAAATAAAAACAGTAATGGAAATGCAACTGGTAACAGTAACGCAAACACAAGTGCAAACGCAAAGGGTAAAACACACAGTGACATAAACTTAAACGCTAATGCAAATAGTACTGGAAAAGCAAGCGGAAACATTGGCTGTAACAGTAAGGGAAATGCGCACCCTGTTTTTCCCTGAAAGGTGCATTCAGAAGCACAGTGAATACAAAGAATGTATGCATAATAACAGGCCTTGGAGCAGAAAATTAACACTTGGAATACTAAATCGCTTATATCTCAGGAACCGTAAGATGTAGAAAAAAAAAGTTAAATGTCATTATTAATTAGCGGGGGGGTGGGCGAAGCATTTTTCTGAGGAAAAGTCTGTATCTTGAAACATTTTCGAGATACAGGCCCCAAAAGGTGCGACGGATGCCATAATGTTAACCTAGGAGAAAAATCGTCAACTTCAGAGTGACATAACTTTGCAGCCCTCTAATATTTTGTCACCAAACCACCAAAAGGCACATCTATGGCATCTTGGCTTTCTTCCCTACAAACTTCAGCCCAAAAGACCAAACCATTCTTTTGCAACAGGATTTCTTATTCTTTTGGGCATAGTGTTGCAAAGTAGTGTCGTGAATTGCGACACTTTCACAAAAAAAATCACAAAAGTGTCGAATGTGCGACACTACTTTGCGACACTACTGTTTACAAAAATTTCAAAAACATATTTCTGAGATGTTTAACCCCCAAAAAAGACATGGCGAGCATCCTCAGGACTTGACTAGGTGAGCATGGCGAGAGTGTGTCCCTAGAGGGTCCAAATTTAAATGCCAAGCATTTCTGTGACCACCAACTGAAAACAAGATGGTGGATTTGCAACACTACAGGGGTAATTCGACACTAAAACTGCATTTGTGACACTGTCGAACTTTTGTTAACTTTTACTATTGACTATAATGGGAAACTTGTTTTTGAATAACTTTTGAACCGCTTAATATTTTTTAACGAAATCTTCGAAGGCACATCGGGACCTTGGCTGCATGTTCCCTGAAGGTTTCAGACTGGTCACACAGACCGTGCAACTTGCAGGCACAAGCAAAGAATATGCAAAAATGCATATTACCAAATTTTCCGGAGCTATGTAGCTCTGCAACTGTATATCCGACTGTTACAAAACTTGGCAGATCCAGATATTCATGGTACTGCTCCATGCATGCCAAATATCAGGCAAATCTGTCATACAGTGGTAAAGTCACTAAACTACCAAATTTTGGAGTTTAACCTTAAATGGGATACTCAATCCTAACTATAGTGGCACTACCATGCCACTATTATCTATCTATCTATCTATCTATCTATCTATCTATCTATCTATCTATCTATCTATCTATCTATCTATCTAATGGCACAGTAGTGCCACTATAGTTAGGGTTGCATGGCCACTTCTATGTTAAACCTCAAAGTTTGCATTTTAATAGCTTTGCAACCATTTGTCTGATTTGCCTGAAATTTGGATTGCACAAATGCCTACCATAGATCTCTAGATCTGGAATTTTCATTCAGATCAGATGTACAGTTGCAGAACCGTGGGACACTCAAAAAGTGAAAAATCATGCTTTCTGCACATTTTACGGTAAGCTATACTAGACTGAAGAATGCATTAGGGTGGCTTCAAATGTGTTTGTCTACAAGTGTCCTGGGTTGAACTGGTGCCTTTTGAAGATCTGGTGAAAAAAAATTGCTCTGTTCAAAAGTTATTCAATTTTTCATGTCCCATTATAGCCTGTGGAAAAATTTATATGTGCATTGTGAAAATGTTCACGATCACATTTTGCTAGTTGAGCCCCCAAATTGTTTTCATGCTGCCGCCATCTTTTTTCAGTTCAGCAACAGAGAAAAAATTGTATCTCAAAAATAATGTCCCTACCCTTATTGGTACCCCAGAGGTACACGTGAGACAGCTAGTGTTTAGGCATATGTTATACCAACATATAGGCTAAGGACATCTACCATACAAGAGTAGATGTCAGGATATGTATGCATACTATTGTTACACACTTTGCTTTCTAATTCATATATATTTTCTATGTACTTTCTATGTATTTCTCACTTGCAAGATGTTAGGACATCTGTGTCCTTGTAATGATTATGATATATAAGTCAGCACTGCCACCTTTTGGTGATTTGTATTACTACACTGATTTGTGTAAGAACTGTACTATTTTATTTCACAAAGTGATGACTACTACAAAATTATATAATGTTATCTTGGACTGTGGAGCCACCTGCAATGTAGCCAGTAGGTCTCATCTCTGTAACTAGAAATGTTTCTATCTTACAGTAACCATAGTAATTATCATAGGTATATAAAGTGAGACACTGAGACTTATACCTCGGAGACCCCAAGAGACACAAAGAAACCTCGAGGTATAGGGAATGCTTAGCATTGGCTCTGGTTCGTATTGGTAAGAACTGCTTAGGGCAACTGTGATTTATCCTTTTTGGTAGTAATAAACAAGTTTATTACTCTTGTACAATGTGTCTGTGATTTCTTGCATTCCCAAGGTTTAGACCTTCTGACAATTGATGACAGTGGACAGGCAATATTTGGCATTTATAAGCCTTCACTTGTTGCTTAAAATATTTCCTTTCCCAACGGAGACTATAGGTGTGCATTTCTGCATCACCCCTCCCGGTTTCAGATCACTTTGTAGTCCCTTGCAAAGTCTGGCTGCTTTTTCTTGGGTGTGGTTGATGACGACTCGACACACTCCACAGCAGCTTTGAATTGCAAACCTACGGAGTAGCCCGACTGTGTGTAAAGTGTTCCTGCTGTGGATCGATACACAGCACTGTGCCTTTTTCACAGTTTGATTTTTCATTCCCTCCCACACAATGGCCACCGTATCAAATATCTGCACAGAACTGAGACTCAATGTCTCAAACTTCCTTGCCTCCTATGTAGGATGGGCTGACTTTGTGCAGGATGCAAGTCAATCTGAAAACCCTATACTGGGGATTTCAACCCAGTACTGTGAGACGAGACAAACAGCCAATAAGCATCATGCCAAAGGGCTGTTGGTCACGGCTCTCTATGCTGCTCTGGAAGCCTCCGAAGTGAGGTCTCGAACCCTTGATCTGTGGATTTCATCTAAGCAAGAGATGGGTTTGCAGGACACAGAATGTATTAGACTGCAGCAGAATTTGGAGTCTGAACTTCAAACACTGTGCAATGAAAAGGATTCACTTTTACATTATTTTGCAAAGGCTGGTGAGCAAGAAATTTGTATGTTGAAGCAGGAGTGTGAAAGTTTGAGATAGGATAAGGGTCAGGCTTTGAATATGAATGACTTGTTAAGCAGAGCAAGTGAACAGTTGAGTGAGGATATGGGAGAGCTACAGGATGAGATAAACCAGGTACGTAATGACTTAGAGGTGGCTCCTAGGAACAATTAGAATTGAGCACCACGATAGAGTGTTGCAGAAGCAAATCAGGATGAGGTTGATATGGATGTTGCAAATGTGAGTCATACAGAATGTGAATCCAAGATGGCAAAACTGTGCCATCAGCAGAGGTTCTGGCTGGACATGTTAAGGTGATGGAGGTGTCACCCCTGCCTTACATGTCATCTGAAGAGGAGGTCTCAGATGGCAACATCTCTCAGTACAATGCCCAGTCACACCTCTACTATGACCCAGAAACCCCACCCAGCCATTCACATGGTGGATCCCTCTCCACCCACACCTTGTCATACATCGCTGACGTCGTGGACACACATCATGGGTGATATCAATATGGCAGCCCCCATGATAGGGGGTAGCAGGCCCAAGCCTGGTCTGGACAGCATCCCTGGTGGCCGTTATTAATGTGGAAGACAGGCAGGAGATAGAAACAATGATTGAACATGCAATAGGTAATGTGCCTATCTCTGAGAGAAATAAGTGGGTCCTTAAAACCCAGATTAGGCAGCTTCTGCAAGAGGCTGGTACTCAAGAAGGCATGGTTCATACAGCATCTGAGGCTGCAGCTTGGGCAGACCTGGATGGCACCCGAGGCAACCTACCTCTGCCTGATCGGTCCAATAATCCCCTATAAATGGCCTACTGTGTTCAGCAAATAGCTGACAGCATTGGTTGGATGTGCCCATCCGACAACTTCAGCTGCCACTTGGAAAAGGTGCATTCCAAATGTGAGATGATTAGTCTCACTGCAGACTATCAGGTCCAAATACTACACCAAACCATTGAGCCTGGACTGTGGGCCAAACTCCCTGATGCCATACGCCAGGAAAGTAACACCACCTTTGAGGAAGTTGCAGCTGAACTCATTTCTGCACACAGCCCAGGTGTAGTAGGAGTGATGCTGTGTGAAACAGAATGCAAAGGAAAGTCCAGTGACTTACCACCAGAGACTCTGGATTGCCTACCGAGCAGGAAAACAACTTACACAAGAAGCTGCAGATGTAGATCTTATTGAATATAAGACCCTGTTCCTTAGGAACATGATCTCTGCAGTGAGAGAGAAGGTAGGGCCAACTACATATCCCACCATGGAAAGGTTTGCCGACATCCTTCAGAAAATCAAGAGAGTTTATCAACACTACATCTGTGATCTGGGCTCTGGTTCCAAGAACTTAGCCACTGTGGCACCTGCTCAAGAGGCTGCGATGCAATACACGGTGGAAGGGCAGGCCCAACACAAACAGCCCCTCCCAGTAGATAGCCAACACCCCCAGCAGGCCCAACAACAGCAACAGCAACAACAACAATGGGGTAAAAATTGGAACTATCACAAAAACAAGAAGCACAAAAATCATAAGGGTAAACAACAACAAAGACCAGGCCCTTCATATAGGGAGATAGCCAAAGAAAACGGGAAGTTTAGAGAACTTCTGGAACAAGTGCGCTCAGTAGCGGATGCTGTTCCTGCTCAGTCCCCTACACCCATACAACCGGGAACCCAGGCCCCAATGGGCCATGGTGATACCGGGAGTACAGGCCCTCAGGCCCATACAGGCCTGAACCCAGAAGCACCTCCCTATATAGCATCAGTGCAGCATGGTGAAGTGGTTGAAAGGAACCAGGCCCAACCTCTCCATGCTTCCTCTAGCACAGATTGATAATTACAGGCCCCAGTCCAGATTGTAAACAAGCTGTTCTTGGATACAGGTGCAGCTGTGTCTGTATTACATGATGACCACCCAGATACCTCTCCTTGGTCTACCAGATGGATGACCAACATGTCAGGAGTAGATGGTACTAGGTTACATGCATACTGCTCTCTACCTCTACCTGCAGAGTTGGGCCACCTGAAGGCCTCACACACCTTCCAACTGATGGTATTGCATGATCGTCCTAGTATCATTGGAATTGACTTCCTTGTCCCACATGGCTGTGTGGTGGACCTAGCTAACATGCTATTGATACAGATTCAGGGCCAATATCATACTATTTTGATCCCTGATTCACACATTGTGGCAACAATATCTGCCAACATCAAGGAGTATGACATCATAGATTTGTTCAAGAACCATGAGCTTTTCCCAAAGCTCCTTCCCATTTTGCAAAGGCATTTGTAAGCATTCACTATCAACAAGCATGACTGTGGCAGAATGCACACTGTTATCGAAGTGCCAGGCCCAGCACATGATAGGCAAAGACAATATCCTTTCCCATCTGAGGCCTTGTCGTCTCTTAGGGAAACAATAAAATCACTTCTCAACCAAGGGGCAATCAGAATTTGTGTTTCTACTGCCAACTCCCCAGTGTGGCCTATGAAAAAACCTGCAGGCACCTGGAGACTTACTATTGACTTCAGGAACCTGAACCAGGTCACCCCCAGTTGTGCTCCAACTGTGGCTTCCGCACCTGATGTGCTACGACTCTTGACCCCTGACCTAAAATGGTTCAGTGCCCTGGATATTTCCAATGATTTCTGGTCACTGCTATTGGCATCCAAAAGTCAATATAAGTCTGCCTTCACCTTTGAAGGTAGACAGTACACGTGGACCTGCTTACCTCAGGGATTCCATAACAGCCCGTCCCTGTTCCATCTGCACATGATGGATGCCCTTGAGGGTTTCTACTCCACAGTGTCTCTTGCAGTATGTAGATGATCTGCTGTTGGCAACAGCCATGCAGGAACAACACTTGAATCTCTTGGATGAACTACTGACTCTCATCAGAGAGCAGGCCTCAAATGTAATCCAGCAAAAGCACAACTATGTCAAAAACAGGTACTCTTTCTAGGCCTGAGAATAACTGACCAAGGCCGTAGCCCTACCTGGAGGAAGATACAAGGATTGCAAGACTTGCCATTGCCTACCAGCATGGCAACTCTTAGAAGGTTTCTAGGTATGGTGAACTATTTCAAAGATTTTATTTGTGATTTTGCTCAGAAGGCTGCTCCTCTGTATGAGCTACTAAAAAAGGACATTCCCTGGACTTGGAGTCCCATACACACCAAGGCTGTGACATCACTGAAGCAGGCCTTGGCCTCTACTCCAGCTCTGGTCAACCCCAATCCAGCACTATCATTCCATCTGGAATGTGCCACCTCTGACATTGCCATGTCAGCAGTGCTGGCCCAGAAGGTTCATGGTACTCTGAGACCCATTGCATATGCATCCAAGCTCTTGACTCCAGTGGAACAGAAGTACAGCCTTTGTGAAAGGAACCTTCTGGCAACCTACTAGGCTGTCAAACACTTTCTGTATATCATTGGGTACTCTCCACTGATTATTAACACCAACCACACCCCAACTACCTTTCTGCTATCAGACAGAGTGAAGGATGGGTCAGTCTCTAATACCAGACTGACACACTTGTCACTTCTTCTCCAGGATAGAGACATACAGGTACACCTATCCAGAATTCCATCCATACTGGCACATGGACTACTTTTACAAGGAGAACCCCATGACGGTACACTGCAACCACCTGATCTTCCAGATCCAGGTCCTTTCCTCCCTGCCATGCCACAAATACTTAAGATCACCTCTTTGTGTCGTATTTTCACAGATGGTTCAGCTTCCTACTACCAGGGAAAACAAATTGCAGGAATGGGTGTCTTGCTGATTTACCCCTATGGTAGCACTGTTAAAATCTCTAAACATTGCAGTGTAGCATCATCACAATATGCAGAGATGGCAGCGGTGGCCTGTGCCCTCAAGTTCATCCAGCATGGAACCGAGGATACCATCATTTTTATAGACTCTAACTTGGTTTGTTGTTCTCTTACAGAATTTCTTCCTTTCTGGCAGAAGAACGCCTTCCTCTCTTCTGATGGCAGCCCAGTGAAGTACAAATAGTTGGTAATATACATACACTAATTGGCACAAAAGTTTACACACAAACTCTAAGTACACAAAGTCAAAGCTCATTCTCTACATAACCCCAACCATGCCTTCAATGACTCAGCAGACACCCTTGCCAAGGAAAGGGCCAGGGGTGGAACACCTGGATGATGGATCATCCAGAGGTCAATGTGGCTGTACATATTGCAGCAGTCAGGAAGAAACCTGAACCTTTTTCCCCTTGGACCTTTAAGCAGCCCAACATGTTGATACTGAGCTCAAAGAGGTGTTAAGATTCCTTGACAAGGGTACCAAAGAAAAACTTCCCACTCACAACCATTACCGGAGGCATGAAGGTAAGTTACACTTGTCACCAGATAACAAGCTCATCTGGTACCAAACAGATGATTCCACCACCAAGTTGTGGGTAGTCCCAAACACCTTAGGTCTGAATTCTTGCACCAAGAGCATGATACACCCACTGGTGGACACCAGGAGTGGAAAACACCCTCCAGAGGCTCAAGACCACTGCCTGGTATGCTGGTGGCACCAAAGATGTTAAACAGTACATAGATAACTGCCTTGTTTGTGCTCAAAACAATCCCATTCACATCAAATGAAATGCCAAACTCCTACCACAAAGACACTCTGGCCCTTGGCATGCCATACAAATTGATTTTATTGCCCCCCTGACCAATGCCAGCAGAAACAACAAGTATGATCTTGTGGTAACTGATCTCTTCTCTAAGTGGGTTGAAGCTTTCCCCACTAAGACATGCACTGCTAAAACGACAGCCAAAATCCTGGTGGAACAAATTTTCTCCAGGTGGGGCCTACCTCTTAAGGTAGACTCTGACAAAGGAACCAGTTTTACAGGTGAGTTGATGAAAGAATCCCTTGAGCTCCTTGGAGTTCAACACAAGTTCCACATACCATACCACCCCCAATCTTCAGGTCAAGTAGAAAGAGCCAACAGACGGATTAAGCAAATGCTTTCCAAATTCATTGAGGACAATTCCAAAACCTGGGATTCCCTAATGCCGATACTCCTTATGGCAATCAGAGGCACGCCCTCAGCCACCACCTAGTTGATACCCTTTGAGGTGATGACTGGAAGACAGATGAGATTACCTGAACACCTGTTGTTTGATCTGCACACCCCAACTGTGGACCGAGTGTCTGTAGACCAATATGCGGAAAAACTGGAGAAAAACTCATACACACACACACACACACACACACACTTGTATGCTGCCATTGCATGACGTGGCTCAACAACAGTCCAAGATACAGTTTGACAAGCATGCACAAAAAGTAAATTGGCAGGTTGGAGATCAGGTAATGGTCCTCCATTTGCACATCCCACACTCCTTCTCCAATAAGTAGGAAGGCCCTTACCCACTGTCAACAAACTCAGTCCTGCAGTCTATCAAGTTAGACTCCTACACAACAATAAACTGACTGACAAACGGTTACATGCCAACCAACTGAAACTGTATAAAGGAGCATAATTACTTTTCCTCACACCATTGGGTGGAATAGTACTAACCTACTAATGTTTGATTTTAACTTTCAGATATACTGACAAGATGGCTATCTTGTGCCATTTTCTCCTCATCTCAGGAGTTATCCCCTGCATCCAAGGCACGATACCAAACCTCTTACCTCACCTTGATCATCCAGCATCTGCTCCAGAGGGAATATTCATCAAAATACCCGATAGTTTGATTACTGTCTAGGAAGGTTCCGATGCTTACCTCACTGCCTCAGTTGTTGCTCCTGATAAATCTACCCTACAAATTGAGTGGCAAACCACATCATAAGGAAAAATTCTCCCTGTGGCCAAACTCACCAGGGGAACTTTTCAGGGTTGGTCTAATGCTAAATTATCCAAAAATGGTTCTCTGTCCTTGCTACAAACTGCTCTTAGACATTCTGGTTTATGCAACATCACTGCTTTAATTGATCCCTCATATTGTAATTCTTTGTCTAAGGACTCTGCTCAAAAATGTTGTGCTGTACACAACATGGCCTCTGCTGCCATGTACCTTTCTGATGTTACCACCCACTGACAAATAGCTTTTGGAATGTCCAAAGCACACCCCTGGTCCTTGTAGTGGTCTAACAACCACTGCTCTAGCTGGTACACTTATTAACAACTTACGAGTATTGCATATACCTGTTTTGTTCAATTTAACTTACTGGAATATGAAAGAATTTGGTATGTGTCATAATACTAACACTTCAGCATTTTATAGTACGTTATTGCTTGATAGTTTAGCAGCATTTTATATTTGTACTGAAGACCTTATTGCCGGGGTACATACCAATGAGCATAGAGGCTACTTCAGGAGAAAACCACATCCTGATGATCAAAGTCATAAATATAATACACTAAGGTTGACAGTTCTGATGTCCATGGTGCAACAGGCACTGTCACAGTTCTCTTTGGTACAACTATGTTTTTCTGGAACAAAGCAGACATTGCTGCTATCAAATCTCATTCTGCCAAATTTCAGACTGGTTTGGTGAATAATATACAACACCCATTATTGCATGGTGTGGATGGCCTTAGTCAGGAAGAAAGATACACTGTTTACAATATGCACAACATTGCTAAGGCATTTACAGATTCTAAAGAGAAGATTAATGCACTCATTGCATAGAACAACAAAGAAGCAGATAAGCAATATATTGCAGTGAGATTTTATGCTCAACCTATGACTCGTACTATATCACTACCATCAATAATCTCTTCCGTGATCTAGAATCTGGAAGAATCCCTGATATCATACATGACAGACGTATTTCTAAATGGTATTATCCAAGATGTAAGACCCCTAGCTGTATTGCTATGTGTATGCAACAGTCTCTAACTATTCCTATTTCTACAGCTAGAAATCTGGGTTTTGTGGCCAGACACCCTAATGCTGGGCCATGTTTTACTTCTAAGAAATGTTCTATCAAAGCTACAACATTTGTTTCTTTTACTGTCTCTTTACCACACTTTGATCCCACTACAGCTTTATTTGACAAGCTGGGTTCCATTCACTCCATTGGGCACCTTGATGACGACATCTACAGGGAACGCCTGGACTTGCCTCCTCTACTGGTTTTCCATCCTTTCCTGGGTGCTTGGGTTGCTCTACACACAGACTGCTGTGCGAAGAAACAGTATATCTACTTGTGTCAATGTGATGTGTTTGATGTTATTAAACCTGTATGTGGTTATTCTCCCAACAGTATTGATTGGTCCTTTTTCATGGATGATGACATCAGCATGAATGACACTGCCTTTCCAGACTCAACATTGGCTCCAGTTAAACTTTATCAGTCTTATCGAGAGGAGGTTCACTGCCTGTCAACACGGATTTCCAAGACGACCTATGGCTACCCAGTACAGTTGCAAAAATGGTGACTTCACTGTTAAAATGCAGTACAATTCTGATGGAAAGTATCGTGGTTACGAACCATAAGTCATACACTTATGGAACTGAGACATGTTATTGATAACCCTAACTTTTGCTTTGTCCCCCACCAAAAGGCTGTTATTGGACATACCGTTATTACTCCCATCCCCAGTATGGATGCGGACATCATTGATGGTAACCCCAATTATCTGCTTACCCTTTCTGAATATTTACCATAGTTTAATATACATATAGATCCACTGTCACTTACATTAAAATCACTGTTAGAGAGAAAAGACAACCACCTCATCTACATCAGCAATAATATTAATAAGGTTAATGAAGCTATCCTTTCATTGATTAATGATGGTGATATGAATAATGCATTAACTAACACGTGGTTAGACATTACTTTTAAAGGTTTTGTTATTATGCAAGCTTTTGGATATTTTTCTTGCTATTATGCTATACTGCTCACGGCGCACACTGCGCCAACACCGTGAGCAGATGGAGTTCTTTTACAAAGCTCGTAAGGGCCGGGTTTGTAAATGACCCTGCTCCCTGACCTTTCCCTAGATTTGCCTGTGATGCCCTTGAAGGCAACAAGGGGGGAATGTTATATGAGGTCCCTGCACCCTTATTGGCACCCCCAGAGGTACACTGTAGACAGCTAGTGTTTAAGTATATGTTATACTAACATATAGGGCTAAAGGAATCTATCATACAAGAGTAGATGTCACTATATGTATGCATACTATTGTTACACACTTTGCTTTCTAATACATATATATTTTCTATGTACTTTCTATGTATTTCTCACTTGCAAGATGTTAGGACATCTGTGTCCTTGTAATGATTATGATATATAAGTCAGCATTGCCACCTTTTGGTGATTTGTACTATTACACCTATTTGTGTAAGAACTGTAAGAACTGTACTCTTTTATTTTACAAAATAATGACTACTACAAAATTGTATAATGTTATCTTGGACCATGGATCCACCTCTAATTTAGCCAATAGAGCTCATCTCTGTAACTAGAAATGTTTCTATCTCACAGTAACCATAGTAATTATCATAGGTATATAATGTGAGACACTGAGTCTTATACCTTGGAGACCCCAAGAGACACAAAGAAACCTCAAGGCAGAGGGAATGCTTAGCATTGGCTCCTGGTTTGTATTGGTAAGAACTGCTTAGGGCAACTGTGATTTATCCTTTTTGGTAGTAATAAACAAGTTTATTACTCTTATGCAACGTGTCTGTGATTCCTTGCATTCCCAATATTGCCAAGAACCTGAGAGTGAGGTTTAGACCTCCTGACAGAAACATACCCCTGGCATTAGTTTTTTACTAGCTGATCCACAAATATGTTTATTAAACTTCTGCCATTTTTTGATCATGGCAACATTTTTTACTGACATGAAAACAATTGCATTCAGGAAAAGAAGTAACCGCTGCAACATTTTTGTGTGCATGACAACATTCTTATTATAGAGATAGGAGTATTGCGATAACATTAAAGTAATCACGGTAATACTGCACAAACACATTTTGCTATGTGTTGTTTTGTTTGTCACTTCATTGTGGCAAGGTGGATTGTGCTATTGGCCTGAAATTTTCAGGGTAGCAAGCCCTAGAACAAGCCCTAGTCCCACAGATGTGCCTTTTGGAGGTTTGATATGAAAATATTGAACAGGCCCATTCCGAAGTTCAGAAATTTTCCCATAGGATAATATTGCAGTGCCCGTGATGCCTTTCAGTGCCCGTATCTCAAAAATGGTTCGAGACACAGATTTTTCATCACAAGTAGGAGGGAACTAAGTAGAGAAGTAGACTGGAAAGCCATGAATATCATCAAATTTGAATTTTTTTCTACCTTGTACAGTTACTGAAATATTTGGGAATTAATATTCCAGTTGCTCATTTCCATGTCCGGGCCACTATTACGCCCACAGAGTTAGCATTCACAGTGCTTTTGGTGCCCATTTCTCATAAATGATGTGAAATACAGATTCAGATTTTATGTGCATGGACGCCTCAATGCCACAATTACAGCCACACTTGATTTTTCTTCCTAGCTGCTATAGTTCCTGAGTTATTGGCAGATTAGTGCTACAAGGTTCCTTGCCCATAGGGTTTCTGTACCTATGTGGCAGGAGCAGGCCCGGAGGGCCCGCCACACCCACAGACACATATCATTATGCACAAAGGGCAGCTTGTTGGGAGCACGGGTCTTTCAGCAACACATACCATTTACTATTTATATTACACTTTTTCAAAAAGAAAGGAAATTCTTTGTAAAACACTTCATTAATGCATCAGTTAGGGTTGTTTCCACAGTAACAAAACTATTCTCTTATTCTGTACCAGTGTTACCTTACTTAGTCTTGGAATGGGGTGAGCATTAGGGTTCAAAATGCAGAGTACACCCATCACACCTGTTCCTGCATGCAGGGTGGGGTGAGGTCTTATGATTTTAAGCTGAGGGTGTGGGGTTGGGGTTGGGAGAGCTAAGTTACCCTCATGCCTGTTCCTGCATGCACAGTGGGAGTGAGGCCTCATGCTTGGGAACCCTAAACTTGCATGTCCCTACTTTTAACTGTTCAACCCTAATAGTGCATTAAACAAAGTTTTTGCAATGAATTTCCTTATTTTTTCAGATAAACTCAGCCATTAATAGGAGTTTTTTCACAAAATTTTCAACATGGCCTTTTTGGGGCCCCACCTCATGAACACTGCCACAGTCATTTTATTCATTGGTCCCAACAGGCAGTTTCACACAGCTACCATGCCATTCTGCAGCACAGGTGTAAAACCACCTTTGAGCATCATGTAAAAAAATTACAGCTGTACAATTCATGAGGTGATGTGAAAAAATGTAAATGTTGAAAATTTGGAGTTAAAATACAGTAAATCACTAAAGTCATGCACTTGTGTAGAAACTGCACAATGCACACTCATAACACAGCCATTTTTCAAAATTTTTTCACCACATTTTCAACATGGGATTTTGGGGCCCCATCTTTGAACACTGGCACCGCCATTTTGTCAATCAGTCCTGAAAGGTGATTCCACACAGAGATAGTGAAATCACCTTTCAAGGCTGAGTAATGAAATGGCAGTGCCAGTGTTCATGAGGTGGGGTATCAAATAGCCCATGTTGAAAATTTGGTACAAAAATACCTAAAAATGGCCTAGATAGCAACGTAAGCTCAAAACGCCATTGACAGCCATTATACAGTGCTTACCTTGATTCTTCAGTTCACGGTTCAGCTTTGAAGAGAGCAGACATGTTCCAGTCCACAGAAGATGATGGCGCTGACCACCGGGGGTAAGTATAGGGTGAGGTAGGTGTGGGAAGGGGGTGCTCAGTGGGATGCTGGGGATGAGGAGGGAGACTATGGGGATGATGGTGGACTTTCTTTTTTTCAGGTATAAAAAAACAAAGACATCAGGGGTGGTTTTCTTCTTTACAGGGCATTATTAAATGAGTTTTGGGGACACTAAGAGTGGACTCCTCAGTGTTCCTACACTGGCACTGGAAGGGTGGTGTGGCTTTTAGGGTGGGAGACATATCGGGACACTGGGAGTGGGCTCTCTAGTGTCCCTACACTGGCTGGGGTAGGGGTGCATGGGTTTCCAGTGCCAATGCTGGTAGGGCACCCCCAGTCAGCATATATGTAAAACATATGTTTGGGGATACCGAGAGTGGGATCCCCAGTGTCCCACAGTGCTTAGGGGGAGCTTGAAATGCTGGCATGGGGATTGGGCACCCCGATGTCAGTGAAAACAATTAATATTAGAATGGGCTAGGGAGGTATCTGACACTGGGGGTGGGCATTATGGTGTCGGAAACAACATTTCAAAAAGTTAACACTTTTTGTGCACTGGGGGTGTGCTCCCTAGTGTGCCATAGTAGTGTAAGGTCAATAATTATACCCCTTGTAAAAAGTATACTTCATTCATTTATCTCACTAAGTGGAGGAACAACATGGCCGGCAACATATTATGTTTGACCTAGAGTCCCTCATCACAGCTGCTCCCAGAACATGAGATCCCTCATCATGCTAAACATCTATTTTTCCCCATAGGAAATAATGGGAAATGAAAAAAATTAATAGCTTTGGAACAGATTAATATTTTTTCACCAAACCTTCAAAGGGCACATCTGTGTGGCCAAGGCTTTCTACTCTGAAAATTTCATCTGAGAAGGTAAAGCCATTTCTGAGACACAGGTGGCTAAAAAAACAGCAAAAACCTCAAAAACCTGTTGTTTTCAACACTGTGTATCTTGGAAACCACACAAGAAATTCAAACCACATTTGCCATGCCAGGAGACCTGTTTCTTATCTTGACGGATGTCAAAATGCATGTAAATCCATTGAACCATTTCAAAGTTATTAACCTTCAAAAACTGCAATACAGAATCCTTGTTCAGTGAAAAAATGCAACACAGAATCCTGTTTCGTGCTAAACATCTGTTTTTTTTCCCCCATAGGAAATAATGGGAAATTCAAGATTTAATAACTTTGGACTGGATTAATATTGTTTCACCAAACCTTCAAAAGGCACATCTCTGAGGCCAAGGCTTTCTACCCTGAAAATTTCAGCCCAGAAGCTAAAGTCATTTCTGAGATACAGGTGGAAAAAAAGAAACAGCAAAAGCCTCAGCAATCTGTTTTTTCCAGCACTTTGTATCTCAGAAACCACATGAGGGATTCAAACCAAATTTACCAGATCATGCAATCTGTGCATTAGGTTGATGTACGTCAAATTTTGTAAATATCCATTGAATCATTCCAAAGTTATTAACCTGCAAAAACTGTAACACAGAACTTGTTTGGTGCAGAAATGTGACACAGAATCCTGTTTCTGTACAACATGTATTTTTCCCCATAGGAAATAAGGGAAATTCAAGATTTAATAACATTGGAATGGATTAATATTTTCACCAAACCTTCAAAAGGCACATCTCTGAGGCCAAGGATTGCTACCCTGAAAATTTCAGCTTAGAAACTAAAGCCATTTCTGAGATACAGATGGACAAAAAAAGTGCTAAAAAAACAAAATCTTCTTTATTTTTAACACTCTGCATCTCAGAAATACCTAAAACTATTGAAACGAAATTTCCCACATACAAACCCAGACCCAGGGTGATTATTTATTTATTTATTTATTAAATTTTGATGACCAGGTAGGCCCACTAAACCCCAAAGGTCCCTTTTTCAGGGGTGACCCGGAAATAACATTACACTATGAGAAACACAGATACAATTGGTTACAGAGTAAGTACAGATAATTAAACAGGTTACATGCCAATAGCAACTTTTCTGAGTAATTTAGATAAACCCACTGTGATTGTATGATAAAAACCTTTCCTTGGGGACTATAAGGGTGACATAAGGCATGTGGAGAACAGTGACGAACAAGTGAGAGGGTTGATGTAGGATTGTGGGGGGCTGGACTATCAGGTGCCATGACAGCGACAGATGCTGGTCTTGGTCATGTAGGCCTTGAGCCTAGTACAAAAGTTCAGAAGAGAAGGGGCTTCCTGCACTGAGGGTGAAAGTTTGTTCCACAGGTAGAGGGCAATGTAGGAGAAGGATTTGCTGCCCGCATTAGTTCCAACCCTAGGAATTTCCAACAGAGTCTGGCCTGAGGTCCTAAGCCTCTGAGGGTTGTACTTGGGAGTGATTGTTCCTTCTAGGCTAGGTGGAGCAGCCGGGCTGAATAACTTAAATGACAGACAGAGCAGGGGGTACTGTAGTTGAGAAGCAAATGAAGGCCACTGTAGTTGGGTCAGCATATCACAGTGGTGGCTTTTAGGGTGATCCTGAGTTGTGAACCGAGATACCTTGTTGTACAGTATCTGTAGCTGGTTGAACTCATGATTGGACATGCCCTGTAATACTGGAGCAGCATAGGTAAGTGTTGGGAGCAGGACACTAGAGGCAATTGCTAGTCTGGCTTCTGGGATAAGCTGGTCTTTCAAACAGTACAGGGTCACAAGTTTGCCATAGATGGTCCTGGTTAGTTGGTTGATGTGGTTCTTGAAGGTGAGAGCGTGGTCAGTTGCTAGCCCTAGGTATTTTAGGGAGTTCATCACATCAATGCTTTTACCAGCAAGTGAGTAAAGCTGTAGGGACTTGGTCCTGTCTTGTCCAAGGGATCTGGAACCAAACAGCATGGCTTTTGTTTTGCCTGCATTGAGGACCATTCTGTTTGATATTAGCCAGGCCCCAAGGGTCATGAGGTCTGCTTGGAGGAGAGAACCTAGGGCAGACAGATTGTCCAAGGAGCAGAAGATGACTGTGTCGTCCACATATTGAATGACCTAACTTCCCCCGCAGTGGAGATTTAGGTCATTTGTGAACAGAGAGAACAGGAGGGGACTAAGGATTGAGCCCTGCAGTACTCCATCCTTTATGGGTAGTGGGTCAGACAGCGCACTCTTCCAAATGACCCTCTGAGTGTGGCCAGATAGATAGCTCTCAAACCACTTGAGGCAAGAGGGTCTAGACTGATTTTGTTTAGCTTTATTAGCATCAGGTCATGGCCCACAAGGTCGAATGCCTTGGACAGATCTGTAAGAACTTAGATTATGCATGCCAAATTTCATAGCTATCACTTCAACCATTACAAAGTTATTAAGGCCCCAAAATTGCCCTTTAACATTAAACACTCTCATCAACCCTAATATACAGGTACTACTGTGCCTGTATAATATGTGTGTGTGTATATATATATATATATATATATATATATATATAATATATATATATTTTTATGGCAAAAACTCCATTTAATGTATCAGTTAGGATTGTTCCATAGCAACAAAAATGAGGAAATTCGGTGTTAGGGTGTCCACCCCTTGCACCCCATGCCCGCCCAGTCCCCACCAACAGGCATCGGGGTGTGCGTTGGAGTTGTCGGCCCTAACTCTCACCCAAATCCATGTGTAAATAAGCTGAGGCAGTGCAGTATAGGAGAATGGGGTGAGAGTTACAACCAATGACCCCAATGCACACCCTGATGCCTGTTGGTGGGGACGGGGTGGGTGTGGGTGCAAGGGGTGGAAACCCTAACACCAAATTTCCTCTTTTTTGTCTCTGTGGAACAACCCTAACTGATGCATTAAATGGATTTTTTTGCCATGAATTTCCCTTCTTTGTGAGAATGTGCACTATAAATATTGAATGGAATGTGGTGCATGTGATTTTTTTGTCACTTCACTGTGCAAAAACAGTGTGACTGACTGAAATGGACATTGCTAAATGAAGACATGTACCATGGCACACTGTGTGTCCAGAATTATGCACATCCATTCAACGGTTGTAGCCATGAACAAATACACGATAATAATAAACAAATTATAAATAATTACAAAAAATATATAAAAATTATAAATAATAAACAAATTAGCCAGCCTGGGAGTGGGTCCCAGGGTGGTAGCCTGGGTAAAACACTGGTTGGACAACAGGACACAGCAGGTAATAGTAAATGGAGTCCACAGTGAAGAAAGGAGGGTTACTAGTGGGGTACCACAGGGTTCAGTACTCAGGCCAGTCCTTTTTAATGTCTTTATAAGTGACATTACAGAGGGACTGGAATGGAAAGTATGTCTCTTTGCAGATGACATAAAGATCTGCAACAGGGTTGATACACAAGGTGGGGTGGAAAGGATGAAAAGGGACTTGGCAAGGTTGGAGGAATGGTCAAATGTATGGCAGCTTAGATTCAATGCAAAAGTGAAGTAATGCACCTGGGAAACAAAACCCAGGGAAGAGTACACAATGGCAGGGGAGGTACTGAACAACAACAAAAATGGAACAGGACTTGAGGGTAGTCATATCAGATGACCTAAAGTGGGCCAGCAATGTGAGAAAGCAGTAAGGAGGGCTGGGGGGATACTGGGATGCATAGGGAGAGGCATCACCAGTGGAAAACAGTAAGTTGTTGGCCCTCTGTACAGACAATTGGTAAGACCACATCTGAAGTACTGTGTACAGTTCTGGAGACCCCATCTCCACAAAGACATAGACAGGGTGGAGGCTATCCAGAGGAGAGCAACCAAAATAATGCAGGGTCTGCATCAGAAGACATATGAAGAAAGACTAAAGGAACTAAAGATGTATAGCCTCGAGGAAAGCAGGGAGAGGGGAGACATGACAGAAACTTTCAAATACCTCAAGGAGTCAACAAAGTCCAAGATGGTAGCATCTTCAGAAAAGATATGTGCAAAAACAAGGCAACAATCTGAAGATAGAGGGGACGGGCCAGAGGTAATGTGAGGAAGTATTTCTTCACAGAGAGGGTTGTGGATACATGGAACAGCCTTTCTGAGGAGGTCATAGAGTCAAAAACTGGGGGAATTCAAGAATGCATGGGACAGACATAAGGCAATTCTAGTGGGGGTAGGAGGAAGTAGGCTGTTGGTTAACTAGGATCTGCAGCTTATCTGTTAGGTAGGGAAATGGGCAGACTAGGTGGGCCAAGCGGTCTTTATCTGTTGTCAAATTCTATGTTTCTATGTTATGCTTCTATGTTTCTATGTGACATGCACAATTCAGCAACCATAAGTGCCAGTGACCCGAAAATTGGCACAGTGAAAGATGAATTATATACATCTTTGTACATTCCAAATGCCTGGCAAATTAGACACACGGTTCAGAAGTTATTGAAGAGTAATAAACCACATTTTCATTCATCAGAGTGGCATAATTCCACACCTGTTAATGTTTTACACAAAACCACTGTAAGGCACCTCCATACCACTAGGGCTACCTACACTATAAATTTAAAGGCAGTAGCACCATGCAGAACGCTATGCACAAAACATGAACTGCGTCACACAGTATCTCTGCAGTGAATTATTTTTCAAACATATAAACAGTATAATTCACATCTCCAGGACATCCACTGAACACCTCCAAATTTCATGAGAAAGACCAAACTATTCCAGAGATATTCAATTTTATGTTTCTGTACTTTAAGAAGTCTTCCACCACTAAATGGCGGACATCTCAGCCAAAATACACTAAATGGCAGACCTGGCAACCGAAAATCAGTAACTGTGAAGCGGGCCAACTTCAAATGGCCATAACTCTGGAATGGAACAACATTTTTTCACCAAACAAAACTAGCATGTCCCTCGGACACAGATCCTTCCACCTGCCATGTTTCAGACCAATCAACCACACACTGGCTGTGCTATGCATTGGAGAAGACAGTGCAGAAAAATAGCAAAATCATAATGTTTTGCACTGCACTACGCAAATGCAAAAACCAAAACAGTAATGTTAATGCAAACAGTGACGGAAACAGTGAGGTAAAATAAAATAGTTATGCTAACGGTAACACAACCGCAAGCACAAACGGTAACATACATGGTGCCACAAATGTAAACGATAACGCAAGCGTAAGAGAAATGCATGCGCAACGCAATGAAAACAGAAATGGTAATGCAAACAGTAACGCAAATGTTAATGGCAACAGAAATGCAAATTAACAAAAAGTAACACAAATGCTAATGCCAACGGAAACGCAAATGCAAATGCAAACAGTAACGAAAATGCAAATGGTAACAGAAACGGAAACAGAAATGCAAACAGTAAAGGCAACAGCAACGCAGAAGGAAACAGCAACGCAACTGACAAGGGAAATGCTACAAAAAATGCAAATGCTAAGGCCAACAGAAATGCAAACAGTGACGAACACGCAAACAGTAATGGTAACGCAATTGGAAATGCAAATGGTTATGGCAACACCAATGATTTTTTTTATTTTTTTTTAATTTTCATCTTTATCCTCCTTCCCTACCCCCGGTGCCCCCTCCTTCCATCCGCTCATGTCCCCCGACACCCACCTTAGGGATCTGCCCCCAGAGTGCCCTTCCTCCTCTCCCTGGCACATTGGGGTCTGTCCTTGTAGGTGGTCCGGGTAGCCTTAGGGCGGACTTCATCTAGGGCAGCCAGAGGTGTTTTTCTGGTTTTCTCCCCTTACGCCCACGCCCCCTGGGACGCCGTGGCACTTGGGACTTATGTCCCAGTGGCTACTGCTGATGCACGCCAGCCCCGCGCGCCGCGTGACGCCCCTCCCCGCCCGGGACGCAGCTAAGCTGCCTCCATCCCTTCCTACTGTCGGTGCTTCCACTGGCTATGGAAGGGATGTGCAACGCAGAGCGCTTTGGTCACCCACCCCTGAGGGAGGAGAGATCCGCTGGGACGCCGATCCTCCCTCCCCTGACATTTATCCTCGGGTTGCCCAAGTCCGCTCTCGAACTCCGGCCGCCGCGAGCGCCGAGGTGTGGCATCTAGCGCCTCAACCCCTCAGTGCCACCAGGCCAGCCATGGCAACACCAATGATGATGCCAAAGGGAACACTAACACAAACAGAAATGCAAACGCAAGCGCGTATGCAAACACAAATGGCAATGCGCACGGTCACAGTAACGCAATTGGAAACGCAAACGCTCACGGTAACACCAATGCTGATGCCAAAGGAAACACAAATGCAAACACAAGCATGTATGCAAATGCAAATGGTAATGCACATGTTGACGCAAAAGGAAATGCAAACAAAAACAGTAATGGAAATGCAAATGGTAACAGTAACGCAAATGCAAGCGCAAACACAAATGCAAAGGGGCCCAGAAAGCTAACATCCCACAGATGTGCCTTTCAGTGGTTTGGTGACAAAATATTGCAGGGATGGAAAGTTATGGTGCTCTAAAGTTAACGCTTTTTCCCATAGACTAACATTGCGGTGTCAGCATTGCCTTTTGGGGCCTGTATCTTGGAAACGCTTTGAGATACAAACTTTTCATTGCAAAAATGCTTAGCCCCTTGCTAGAGGGCTAATTGTAAAACTAGCCAGGAAAGTCATAAATAATATGAAAGTTTAATTTTTTTTCATCGTCAGGTTCCTGAGATATAAGCAATTTAGTATTCCAAGTGCTTATTTTCTGCTCGAGGCCCATTATTATGCATACATTCTTTGTACTCACTGTGTTTCTCTATGCAGCTGTTGGGGGAAAAACAGGGTGTGCGCTTCCGTTAACGCTATATTTAGCATTTCCACTTATGCTTCTGTACCAGCTTACGTTACCGTTCCCTTGTACACCACTGTGTGTGTTACCCTTTGCATTTTCCTTTTGCTGTGTTTAGCTATACAAACCGTGTCCAACATATAACATTTTATTTTAGTTATTTAAACAGGTGAGACACACTAAGCTGAAAGCTTTTTTACAGGTGCAACCTGGGAGCACAGGGAAGTTAAGTGACTTGCTTAGGGTCACACAGTATGCAAGTGGAAGCTGTGGGATTCAAACCCAGGTCTGGTCTGCTGGATGTCACCAGATTTGCAGCTCAGAGCCTTAAACCACTGCGCTATACTGCCTATATGTTAAATGTACACATACATACAAAAAATAGAGTGCAAAAACACATACATGTTAAAGTTTGAGATTTTCATTTGTCAGAGTTGCAGAATTCTGCACCTGTTGACATTTTACAGACACAAAGACTGAAAAGTGCATCCATGACACTAAGGCTAGGTACCCTATCAATTTCAAGGCACCACCACAATGCAAAATACTGTCCACAAAACATAAATTGCATCACGCAATATCTCTGCAAAAGATATTTTCTCCAACACTTAAACAGTGTAATTCACATGTACAGGACATGCTGTCAACACTCTCCAAATTTCAAGTAAAAAGACCAAACTATTTCTGAGATATTTAAACTTAAAGATTGTGAAAACAGGCCGATCTATTCCATTATAAAATATGGCCATCTTGTCCCTCCCTCGCGATCAAAGATTGCAATCAAATAATTTTGCAATCAAAGAATTTGTAGGCTTGCAATCAAAGAATTTGCAGGCTCATGATCAAAGAATAAAGAATGGTGAAACTTGGGCTTTAGGCAGAATTACATTAAGCCACATTAAGCCATGTCTCGACAGAACGAAGCCCCTATACAAAACCCACCTCATTTGTGTTCCTAGGCCATCCCTGGGCTGAGAATTTGAATTTTTCAAAGGGCCATCTAGTCACACCTCATGATGCAAGATCACGATCAAAGAATCTTATGATCAAAGAATTTGCAGGATCACAATCAAAGAATAAAAAATAGTGAAACTCGAGTTTTAGGCAGAATTACATAAACCCACTGCCATGCCTCAATAGAACAAAGCCCTGAGCAAAACCCACCCCCATTTGTGTTCCTATGCCACCCCTGAGCTGAGAAAATTGCATTTTTACCTCATGTTGCAAGATCACAATCAAAGAATCTCGTGAACAAAGAATTTGCAGGTTCAATAACAGAGATTGATAACGAGTTGAGATCAAAGAATTTAAAATATTTTAACTCTTATTTTTTTACAATTTCAGGTGAAACCAAAGGCATGGGTCGATAGATTGAAGCCCCCTGAGTAAAACCCATTCAGGTTTTACTTCAGGAGTGACTCCTGAGCTGAGATATTTGATTTTTTGTGACGGAATTTAAAAAACAAAATGGCGGACCTCGTGATCAAAGAATTCTCTGGGAAAAAGATTCTTTGACCATGAGGCTGCAAATTATTTGACCTCCAGGTGGGATGAGATGGCCCAAACCCCATTCTTTGTTTGCAAAACAACCATATAAATTTTCCCATTGACTTATAATGGGAGCTTAAAAGTGCCATAACTTTTGAATCTTTTAATATTTTTTCACCAAGTGAAAAGTGGCATGTTGGGCCACTGAAGCTCTTTCAGATGAGCTATCTCACAGACCAGCACACCACATGATGGCCGTACAGGGCCATGGGCAAAATCTAAAAAGTGCCTCAAACTGGCGAAAGTGCATTTTTCAGCACTTTGGTGTGCAAAACCATCAGTCTGACTGAAACAATATTTAGCAGATCAAAAAGCTACCATGCCCCATGCATACCAATTTCAGGTAAATCCATTGAACTGGTCCAAAGTTATTAACATGCACATTTTGACTTTAACATAGAAGTGCCTTCATAACCCTAAATATAGTGGCGTGACTGCGCCACTATAATATATATATATATATATATGTATATATATATATATATATATATTATGGTAGCATGGTAGTGCTACCATAGTTAGGGTTGAGGAGCCATTTCTATGTTAAACCCCAAAACTTTGCACCTTAATAACTTTGCAACTGTTTGATGGATTTGCCTGAAATTTGGAATTTATGATCAAGAATCATAGGCCTTGGGATCTGCCAAGTTTTGTACTGGTCAGATATACGGCTACGGAGTTATTAAGTGTGATCTGTGCGCACATTTACGCTTTTCTGGAATTCTGTGGTCGCGCCTACAGGTCGTACGGTTTGTGCGACCAGCCTGAAATCTTCAGGGAACATGCAGACGGTCCCCAACATGCCTTTTGAAGATTTCGTGAAAAAATATTAAACGGTTCAAAAGTTATTCAAAAACAGTTTCCATTATAAGTCAATGGAAAAGTTAACAAAAGTTCAACACTTTCAAATGCATTTTACTTTCGCAAATGGGCCTGTTACTTTCGCAAATCAGCCATTTTGTTTTCAGTTGGTGATCAGAAAATGGTTGGCATTTAAATTTGGGACCCTCTAGCAAACTAATTTTTTTGTATTCACCTAGTCGGGCCCTGAGGATGCTTGCCATGTCTTTATTTTGGTAAACACCCCAGAAATATGTTTTCAAATTTCTGGAAAAGTGTTTATAAATTACTTTCGTGCTCACGAAAGTAGTTCAAATTTTTATGAAAGCTAGTAAATTGGCGACAGTAATTTTCTAGTCTGTAGGAAAATGACAGCAATTCTTTGGCACTGTGTTGCAAAATAACCGTTGGGAGTTTTGGGTTGAAATTTGGAGGAAACGCAGCCGACATTTCACAGGTATGCCTTTCAGTATTGTATTGAAAAATATTACACAGTGGCAAAGTTATGGCACTCAAAGTTGACAGTTTTTCCCATAGGATAACATTACGGCTCCGGCATTACAGGAATCCTTTGGCACCCTGCTGCAAAATAACGGTTTGGTCTTTTTTCCTGAAATTTGGAGAGAAGACAGCCAACAGTACACAGATGTGTCTTTCAGTAGTTTGGTGAAAAAATATCACATGGCGGCAAAGTTACGGCACTCCAAAATTGACATTTTTCCCATAAGATAACATTACGGCGCCCGACACTTAACAGAAATCATTTGGAGCCCTGCTGCAAAATAACGGTTTGGTCTTTTTTCCTGAAATTTGGAGAGAAGACAGCCAACAGCCCACAGATGTGCCTTTCAGTAGTTTGGTGAAAAAACATTACAGGGAGGCAAAGTTATGGTGCTCCGAACTTTTCTTTTTTTCCCATAGGATAACATTACGGCGTTCGCCCTTTCAGGGCCCGTATCTCGAAACGGTGCGTAGATACGGATTCTTCGTCGGAACATTTCTTTGTCCCCTAATGGAGCTAAGATTCATATTAGCCAGGACAGTTGTAAATAATATGACTTTTAAATTTTTGTCTCACGCATACGGTTCCTGAGATATAATGTATTTAGTATTCCAAGATCTCATTTTCTGCACCGATACTCATTATTTTGCATACATTATTTGTACTTCACTGTCTTTCTCAATGCAGGTTTTGGGGAAAACCAGCCTGTGCGCTTACATTACTGTTACTGTTGCTCTTTCCGCTTGGGATCCGTACTCGTTCACTTACCATTGACGTCCTGCGCCACCATGTGCGTATCCTTGCGCTTTCATTTGCGCTTGTGTTTCTGTTATTTTTTGCCATTTCTGTCTACAGTACTGTTTATCTTACTGTTTCACTTTACATCACCATGCCCATTGACATTTCTGTTTGCAGGCACCATGTTACTATGTGACAACACATCACGTGGCAGACCATTCCCGTCTAGGCCACCATGTGCATTACCCTTTCTGTTCTCATTCATGCTTGTGTTACCATGTGCACCACTGTTAGCATTTCTGTTTGCGTTGCTGTCCCTGTTAGTATGCCACAACACATCATGTGGCGGGAGCGCGGGGCCCGGCCCACCGCTGCATTACAGTCACTATTTCGCTATCATTCTCAAAAGAAGGAATTAGAGGCAAAATCTATTTAATCGTATTAGGTTATTTATTAGCGATAGTGAGTGTTAGGTTGAAAACCTTGACCTCTACCTTTCAACCGCATTGGTGATTGGGATCGGGGTCCCAACTCACCCCATTCTCCCATACTCTGCTGCTTTACACATGTCATGGGGTGAGAGTTAGGGCAGACGATCCCAATGCGCACCCCAATGCCGGTTGGTGGGTGGGTGGGGGGTCCAATGGGGTTTTCAAACCTTAACAGCGAATTTCTCACTTTGTCGCTGTGGAACAACCCTAACTAATGTATAAACAGAGTTTTTGCCTATATATATATATATATATATATATATATACATGTTCATTGCAAAAATTCAATTCACTTATTAGGTTGAGTGTCAGTGCAGTATCATGACCTGAGCCCCTGTCACATACCACTCCCCACTTTGCATGCAGGAATGGGGTGAGGGTGTGTCTTGGGTTGTGAGCCCTAATGCTCACCCCATTTCAACAGTTAATAACCTAACATGGGTACAGAATAAAACAATGGGGGTGAGCATTAGGTTTGCAGCTCCAAGGCACACCCCTCACCCATGTTCCTGCTTGCACAGTGGGGGTGGAGTCTTAGGCTTGGGAGTCTTAAGTTTCCTTTTTCCCTACTTTTGATGCTTCAACCCTAATGGTGCATTAATAAAGTTTTTTTGCAATGAATTTCCTTACTTTTTGAGAAAGTATAATTGTAGACCTATTTGATTAGAGGGCCCTGAGCTCCCATCAGTTCATAGTGAGGGCCCTTTTGCTCCCATTCATGCCTCTTGTAATTGTCCCTCACTTCCATGTGTGAGTGCAGGGACCTTCGTGCCCTGCACTGCTATCGGTCCATAGTGAGTGGTGGTCACATAGGACCCTTCAGGTCCTGTGCTCGCATCCATGCCTATTGTTATTGTTCCTCATATGTGTGTGTGTGTGTGTTGGGCCCTGCATTCTCATCAGTGCATAGAGTGTTGTGGTACCACTGTGCCCTACAAAGCAGTATTGCTGCCATGTTGATAATGCATGCCACAGTATACTGTAGGTCATGTGCCCCATTTGTTACAGTTCACTAACAGTTTGAAACAGGGCCTGGTAACATGCAAAACAACTTAGTACACCCAAAGGTGGATTAAACTACCCGTAGTGCCGAAGCTGTATCTCGAAGGGTTTTTGAGATATAGCATCTGAAAAGTACCCCATCATAATGTTACTCTAAGGGAAATTCTGAAACTTGAAAGTATTATAACTCTGCTGCACAGTAACATTTTGCCACCAAATTAGCTAAAGGCACATCTAGGGGGCAAGTCCTTTGTACCCTGACAATTTCAGCCCAAAAGCCCAAACTGTTTTTAAGTTATGAGGTGACAAAGAAACAGACATATCTGAAATTAGAAGTGTTGCAAACTGCAGCAGTACACTCGTTCTTTTAGCAAACAATGTTGCAATTAAGCAATTCATACACAGTTAGCCACATCAACAGAACGAGCTTATGCATGCAAAAGTTCATGCACATCCGTGAAAGGGTTACAAAGTTATTAAGGTGCAAAGTTAGCAAAACTGGAAGACTGCCAAAATGGAAAAAAAAAATGCAAATTTAAGGATGTTTAAGACACAATATCTCAGAAACCACAGAAGTAATTCAAACAAAATTGGCAACATCAACAGACCTACACACAAAATTATGCATGCAAACTTTCAAGTAATCTGTTGAACAGTTGCACAGTTATTAAAGTGCAAAGTATGCAAAACTGGAAGACTGCAAAATGGGGAAAATGTAAGTTTAAGGATATTTGAGACACAGTATCTTCAAAACCACAAAAGCAATTCAAATGGAATTAAACACATCCACAGACCTACCCCACAAAATTATGCATGCAACATTTTATGAATATTTGTTGTAGGGCTCCAGTGTTATTAAAGTATACATTATGCAAAACCAAGACTTAGTAAAATGAAAAAACATGTAAGTTTAATAATGTTTGAGACAAAGTGTAGCACAAATCGTAAAAGGGCTTGAATTAAATTTATCACAGCAACAGAAATACCCCTGTAATTAAGCATGCAAAATTTCATGCACATCTATTTAAGGGTTCTAAAGTTTTTAAGCAGCAAATATGCAAACTGGAAGATTGTGAAAATGGGAATAAAACATGTAAGTTTAAAGAAGTTTGAGACACAGTAGCTCAGAAAAAACACAACAAATTCACATAAAATTTACCACAGCATGCAATTTACCTCCAGAGCTTAAGCTTGCCAAATTTCATGGAAATATGTTGAAGGATGGCAAAGTTATTAAAGTACAAAATATGCAAAACTGTATGACAGTGTGCAAAAATCACTTTCACTTTTACATCCATTTTTTCCCCATAGGAAATAATAATGGGAAACTTAAAATGATTATAACTCTTGAACAGATTGATATTTTTCCACCAAACTTTCAAGAGGCATATCTGTGACCCAAAGCTTTCTACCCTGAAAATATCAGACCATAACATAAAGGCATTTCTGAGATACAAGTGGGCAAAGAAATGTCAAAAAAATGGTAAATGTAGGATTTATTGACAGTTTCTAGCTCAAACACCACACAACGGATTCATGTGACATTTTGGCATATTAATGGACCTACCCCTAGGAATTATTCATGACAAATTTTGTGCAACTGTGTTTAACAATTCCAAAGCTATTAAGGTTCAGACTTTCTGGTTTAAGATAGAAGTTTGCACTCAACCCTAATATACTGGCACTTCTGCACCAATATAATATTAAGATATATAAATATATATCTATATATATATATATATATATATATATATATATATATATATATGTAATAGATAACCCACTCTTAGTGTGTGGTCATGTTCTGATATACATACACCTTGGTGTGCATTGTATGCATGAGTCTGCAAGCTGAGTGTGTCAACTACCCAAGGCATGCATATATCAGAGCATGACAGCACACCGAACAGGGATCTTATAAATGGTAAAATTGTTTTGGAGGGGTAAAAGTATGGGTGTATATACATATATATGCATATATATTTATAAAATGGGTAAGAAAAAGGAATCCTCTGGTTAGTTGAAACACATCAGTTGACCATGCACATATCAGAGTACCACTGCACTCTGCACTTTTACCCTCCACTAAACAATTTTGCCATTTATAAGATAGATAACCCACTCTACGATTGTAGCGTCACACTCTGATATATGCACTCCTTGGGTAGTTATCACTCGGCCTGCAGCCTCGTGATACAACGCACACCAAGACATGTATATCAGAGTGTGATCACACACCTAAGAGTGGGTTATCTATTATATACATATATATATATGTACATATATATATGTATGTTTATGGCACAACCTTATTCAGGTGAGGGAGCTTTCTGTTCCTTATGCAAGGCACCCTTGGGGTGAAGTCTTCCAAGGGTGAGTGCCTCTCAGATGCCTTAGAGGTACAGGGTACTACTATGTAAAATTTAAATCAGTTACCCTTGATAGTAGAGATTGTTTCCATATGAACTGTATGATCTACAGAGGTTTGAGAATGGGGAATATGGGAATCACTTACAGGCACTATTATGTTTAAAACAAGCAGTCCTGTCTGAATTCAGACAACACTGTAACTTTAACTATCCCATGTATTAAAATCTCAGCATGTCAGAGATCTTTTGCTTATGTTGCTGCAAAAAATGGTACTCATTACATCCAGAAATCTGGAATGAAAATAGTTTTTATTGTTTTAAATATTTGTGTAAAGCACATATAATAACTGGGAACTATTTTCTCCTGTAGGGTAACCAGGTTACAATTCGCTGTTATAACCCACAGGTTATAACGGTGAACATGCACCAGGTTTCCCTCACTCTGCCCATGTGCTTGCTCTGTAACTGAGTGCATGCACCTCTCCTCTAATCTGTGCTAAGCCACTGGACTTAGCTTGGGACAGGCCAGTTACACTTTTGAGGTTTTTATGCTCTGATTTAAAATTTTGACAGCCCCAGAAGCTCAAGGCAGTACATCTTTTGCTTTCTACTTGGCAAAAAGAAAAAAAAAAAAGTAACGGTACTTCCACCCCCACCACCGCACCTCAACTAAACAAACAAGACAACAGGAGAAGTGATAGATGGTGACTTGCAATGTTCTCAAAAGAACAAGGGATTACATCTGGGTGAAGGCCATGTCAGCTGCTCTTTAAAACCACCACAATAATGAATGCTGCTTAAATGATTTCAACAGCAGCACCATGGCATCTATTGCATCTACCAGTACTGATTTCTATAATTGCTGTGTAGTGTTTTCAAGGCCAGAAAATGCTCCCCAGCAATTATATAAAACAATATATGGGGGCAGTGCAAAACTTGAATTTAATGCACATCCTCAGAAAGGGATGCTTTAATAAACCCCTCAGGCTTCACCCTTGGTGTTTATGTCGCATCCTACCCCTCAGGTGTGCATTACATTCTTGGTATGGACTCTCACCCCCCATATATTATTCTACATTTAATATCTGACTATTGTTGTAAATGTTATCAATAGTTGCTATATATTGTATTGTATTGTATATTTTGTATGTTGTTGTACGTTATAGGTCGTGCCTGTAAAAGGGACATGTGGCAGTGTGCTTGCCCAGTTAAAAAATAAAATAATAATGAATAATGTTACAATGCCACAGGTCATTGAAACATTACAGTAGTGCCTGAGTTCGCATGTCTCCAAGTGGATGGAAGGGACTGGTGTAGTGCCTCCACCCAGAGAAAGAATTTAAGTGGATTTGGTGCCGCTGTGGTACAATCCCCTGTCACACCACCCATGGACTTACACAATGCTTGTACACTCCCCACTAATCATGCACTTATATTTGAAACAAATAGCAGCAGACAAATACATTCAAACTAAGGAACAGAAGCTTTATTTTCATGACTAGGATCCTAAATAAGCAAAAGGAGAGTTAGCAGATGAGGTAGTATGTACAGTATATACTGCATAACTGCCTGGTCTTTCTATGACTATAGGCCCAGCCTTAACACTAAACTGCTCTTTTTAAGCCCTGAGCAGATGCAGCCAAAACAAAATAGTTTTCTGGGCTGTCACTAAATATGACCTCCTACTGTACGTACAGATCTCATGTGTAGCCTACCTCCACAGCACACCATACTGTGCAATACAGTATTGTGATCTTAATTTCCTGTACTGGAGCTGCAGCCCCCTCCCTACTGGTACTTGTCTCTGCCCTGTAATTGGGTACCTAGCTGGGGAATCTGTGTAGGCCCACTGTTGTTGTATATGATTGGCTGGCAGTGATGCACTTTAAAGATTCAACAAATTCAAGCTTCAGAGACTCAACAAATTCAGAAAACAGTAAAATCCCAAATTCCAAAAGCCATGCAATTGCAAATAACAACCCAAACCTCAAACACAGGTTATTGCAACTCCTGATCATTTTGACCAGCTACAGTAAACACTTTTCAAACTATGTTACTAGTATCGGTGCAAGGACAAGTCTTGATTTTATTCAAGATTCTGGTGCACTGGATCTCCTTTTCTATGCAGTGACTTGCTGTCACAGCTTGCTGTGGTCTCTCAGCCAGTCGGTCAGTCTCTGGTGTCCCACTATCACTCACTCACTCTTTCTTTCTTTCTTTCTTTCTTTCTTTCTTTCTTTCTTTCTTTCTTTCTTTCTTTCTTTCTTTCTTTCTTTCTTTCTCACCATGCATTTGAAAAGTATTGCAGCTGGGAAGATTGGTTGTCCTACAGTTAATTGGGCTGTTAGAATCTACACCACCTGCCACATAAAGGCATCCAGTCTAAGGAGTGATGATAGCCTGGTACCAGACTCTGGTAGTCACAGAATGAATCCCACAGCATCTCTTGAATGTTTGGGCCAAAAGCAAGATTTTGCAATACTGTGAACTCTGCCAAGATCTTCCTTAGGAAGACCAAACAAATAAAGAACCAAATCAGCAGATTCGCCTGCACTAGCTTTCATATCTTCAGTGGAGGCCCTCAGTAAACAGGTTCAGAAAACAGGTATGGAGAAAGGTACCACTGAAGGTAGAAAGTACACTTCTGATGGCTGTTCGGCTCTGTAGCAGTCTCTGGCACCCAAGAACACTTTAAAAAGATACAAAGCACGCAGTTGGTGAAGAGCAGTTGTCTTTGGCACCCAAGGAAACAGAAAAAGTTGCAAAGCCATCTTACAGTAGAGACCACAGGGCTCCAGCAGGCTCTCTCTGATGGCAGAAAAAGGCTTTCTGAATATCAGCCAAGCACAACAGCTGTCAAAGGAAAGCACAAAGAAAAGCATCTGGAAGTAGATCTGCCTGAAAAGCAAATAGAAAAACCAATGCCAGACAAAGACATGCCCTCCTGGGCAACACTGAACAAATGTAACAGCTTTTCAGAACAATACAAACTTTTGAAAAATCTGCTCTACAAGGGTATCCAAATCTCCCCTGATGAAGCCTCAGCTTTTGAGGTGAAGCTCTAGGTCATTATAAACCTTCTACACATTAACACATCTGTTTATACAGGTTCTGTTTATTTGAATCTCTGTTATTGAATATAGTTTTGCTTTTACATTGAGTGAGACACCAGTTGCAAGAAACAGTTTCTAGATAGTGACTGTAGAGTATCTAAATCTGAACACAGTTCTGCAATAAAAGTGCAAAAATATTACATTCCTTGGGTTAATCTTTACTTTATGCCTTAGTTGCAAGACTGTGGAAGATAAGAATTTCTTGGAATACTTCATTGTTTATGACTGCATAGTGTAGCTATGCATGATGTAATGCAGTAAGGAGAAAAAAAAGAAGACAGAAGCAGAACAGATGCATACTAGTTTTGGCATCTGCAGTGAAATTGGATCACCTCATTAGTATGCATTGGACCTTTGGGCTGCCCCCTCCTGTACATCAAAGTGGGCCACCTCACAGCTGCTCCTCCCACTTTCACATTCAAAACAGTCCCACCCAGTGTAGATCCTTCACATCTCCAATTGATACTCCACTCTAAATTTTTAACCCCCCCCCCACATGCTGTTGCAAAACCCTCCTTTCTCCCAGTTACTGCCCTGGTACATGTTTACCGACTGTTGCTGATCCATCCCTCCCCTAATCACTGCCGAATCATGGCGCAGAGCAGGAAATACCTGCCTGTTGTAAGGTGATTGGATAATTACATAAGAGTGTCCTTGCTTGCTAACTGTTGTCAACATGAAAAGTCCTTACCAGCCATAATAACCACTTCTCTACTGGAGCAACTTCTCTGAATGTTAAATATAATACAAACATAATAATAGATAGGGGACTGTGTATTTTGAGGCTATAATACCATCAAGTGGTTCTTGTGACATGTGAACCTCTAGAGTGAAGCTCAAGAGGTTCCAACATATCACCAGAAACTTGAGTTTGTATTATAGCCAAGAAGTATCCAGTTCCCTATTTGTTATTTTTTGTAATGTATGTGTAAGCTGTGGTGCCATGTAACCAATGAGCTACTACCCCTACCTTGCAGGCCTGACCAAGGTTGAGGGGCCTGGGCTCTAGTTCTGATGTAAACGGTTTTTTTTTTCCCAAAGATATAAATAAGTAACATGGTGCCTCCACACAGAGTTAGAATATAAAGTGGGCTAGATATATAGCAGCACAACCCCCTGGGATGCTGAACTGCCCTAGCTCCCCTTACAGTCACCCTACACATGGAATACCATAAACCAAACCCCATATTTTTAATAACCTGTAATTATTGACTTAAGCTAAAAATATGCTCTCTAATACTATGCTCACTAGGCATTTTGTAAAAAGGTTAACCAACACTTTATTTACAAACAGGGTAGGTCTAGGAAAGGGGAAAATGGATGTAGAGGTTAAACAACATTTTAGCATTGTGATTTCTGCAAACACCAATCAATCACTGTAAACCCAAACACAGTTTCCGTGCCCACCTCCCACCAGCACATAATTCAGACTAACATGTTCTATCTAACTAGCTATTTGGGCCCAGTGATCACATCCCAGCTGGTACTAGTTTCCCCAGTCAATTAGGTAAGAGCCCTGACACTCTATTCCTGGGTACCCAGCTGTTGAAGGGTTGCAGGCCTGATGGGCTGCAGCTGGTTGGCCAGCACTGGTGCACTTAAAAACAAAATAAATTCAGACCTTTTAACTTGTGGCAACAACTGATTGCTGAGACTTGAACTTTCATCTAAGAACACTTAAACTCATAACTTTGATAACTACTACTATTTGCTATTGAACTTGCAACAGTTGGTGGCAGCTATTTACAGCTCCCCAGATGTAGGGCAAGCCCTGAGATGCTCATGGTTTTGCAGTATAGTCTCTTGGCTTTTACAGTTGATGGATTTCACACCGTAGATCTGGGGTTGGTTGGCATTGCTTGGACATTGAATTGCTGAGACGAACTGAAATGAACAACAGGCACATTTCAGCTAGAACCTTTCCTCTGCATTCTTGCAGCTTGGGCCTCCTAGCAGCAGGCTCTTGCAGCTTTGGCAGGCTGGTCATCTCTCAACTTCTGTGGCACTTGTCATCTTCTTAATGGTGAAGTCACAAACCACAGCAGACCAGCACCAGGGACCTGACCAGCACGCCTCAACCCCCATGTCTAGGCATGACCCCTCGGAGGAGATGCAATGGTAATGCCTAGCAGTGACACTACTAGGCTGATTCCCCAGACTGACCTCAGATGGCAATCTCTCTCTCTGTCTCTCTCTCTCTCTCTCTCTCACTCTGTCTCTGATATTCAGTCACATTCAGCTGTAAATGACATTCAGCCACACTGCTAGCTTGCAGTAGTGGCTCTTTTGGAAACAGGACACAGTTTCTTGGTTTCCCACCAGAGGTTAGCAGAATACAATCTGCCAGTCTCAGGCATTTCAACAGAAGACAGGAGCACATCTTCTCACCTGAAGGCTTAGACTGGCACAGAAGAACAAATCTCACTTTCAGTACTCAGACTTGAACAAAGGAGCGAGTCTTCTCACTTTGAAATTCAGATTTGCACAGAAGAACGCATCTTCTCACTTCAAATGTTCAGACACAATAGAAGAAAGAATAGTTTAACCTTGCAGGTGCAGCCTTCCACAGAAGAGCAAATCTCTTCACTTCACTTGGCAAAAGACAATGGAGATTATGGTGAGTGTCCAAAAGTGGACATAAATGAGTACTCACACTCCAGCATCCAACTACTGGAACATCAAGCAGGCTTCCCTTGGCTAATTGTGGCTCCAATGAACCTCCAAGCAGGGCTCCATACTTTCTTCAGGCACCCTGGACCAGTTTCCCTTCTCTTGGGAAATCTCCCAGCCAATGACCCTAACACTGTACAGCACACTACACTTTCACTCTGTCAACACACTCCTTCCATCCCTTAGAAGGCAATACATACTGCAGAAACACAGAAACATAGAAATTCTTGGCAGATAAGGACCGCTAGACCCATTCAGTTTGCCCATAGGCCCTATATGTGTATACAAAGCAATACAGAGTACCTCCGCATTAGTGACTGTGCAGGCAGGTTTCCTTCTTCACTTGAGGGTTTGGAAAGGCTTCATCTCCCTTGAAACCTCTCAGACAGCATGTCTTGCTTCTGTACAACAAATCACACTTTAAACTGGAACAGATCCTTACAAGCATTGTAAGGCAACACATGTGCCTCCTTGGTTAGTGGCTATGCAAGCCCCAGGCAAACCTTTTCTCCTCTGCAGCAGCATCTTGGAGCAGGGTGCTGGAGCCCCCTCCTTCAGGAGGGGCTCCCACTGAACTGAACTGAACAGTCTCTGTCCTTGAAATTCAGGAGCTCAGGGCAGCTCCTGATTGGCTGGTACAGGCTGTCTATCAGAAAATTAATTTTCATAAGTCTCCTTCGATGCCCCACTGGCTGACTGTTTGGGCACCAAAAATCATCCTTGCCTACTCCTCTAAGTCACTCTGGCAAAGTTCTCTATTCTTCTAGCTCTCCAACTGACTGTTTGCAGGTCAAAGGTGGCCAATATTGCTGCTATACATGCAGTCCAAAATAAAGTCCCATCTTTTAAATTTTGTTGCTGCCAAACTACACACTTTTTATAAACAAATGCCCCAGTGCCCTCTGCCCTAGTGTCCACTGGCAGAGAAGGGCTTGCATGGAATTTTCTTGTCCTGTTGTTGCCTCTGACAGAATGCCCCCCCCCCCAAGCAGCAGGCAGTTTCATTGCATTGGTGGTGCAGGGACTACAACTCCCAGCAGCCTTGGTGTTGCTTAATTTACATGTGCTTATAATGCTTTTTTTTTTTTTTCAAAAATAATTTTGGAGTCCCTTTGGTCCCTCCCTCATGTCTCTGGATCCTGATTTGCTGATCCAGGGGTCCTGGACCACAGGAAAACTCTGCTGTGCCACAGTAGTGGCTTTAAACTGATTCAAGCTTCCATGATGCAAGAGACAGCCAACTCAGATATCTGGCTGGTGCAGCTGCACAGTGGTCATGCGACTTTGCTCCTCCAGCCCATTTTACTGAAAACATTACTGGGGCCAGACAAAGACTTTGGCGGCACACAGGACCCAGACCAGGCAGCGGTGAAGAAATAGAGGTGGCAATGGCACCACTGGTAAGCCCCGAACTTGGGGGGGGGGTTACATATGGATCCAAGAACGTTTTGCTTTTTTACTTTATTGAAAAAATTACTGTACTCACCTGCAGGTTGTCCAGTGATTCAGGAATGAAATATGACATTTTAAATACTGCCAAAATAGACCCCTCCCATAAGCTTCTTTTTATTTTATTTAAAGCATTTATTTGTTTTTACGCAGAGGCTAAAAGAGAGAGAAAGATCAAGAAGTAAGCAATGGGGGCTACCTGAGAGAGACTGAAGTGCAAGCCCCAAAATCACCCTGCATGATCTTATCTTTTTATCACATGCCTTTTTTTGTGCTTTTGGAGCACAGGTTGTGAGATACTGTAGAGAGAGGTGTAAGAAAAAGAGAAAGAGAGAGAGAGACTGGATGATCTACATGGCAGTGGCAAGCTGGCCTTTACTGTACATGGTGGTTACAGTAAAGGATGCTCACACTCAGCTGATGGACTACACATAGCACAAGTAAACATTAGCAGATGCATCAATAGTATTACAGGATCTCATAATAATACTGATGAATTTCATCAATGGGATTACAGGGAAAAGTGTATGATTTTCCATACTATTATTAAGCATATCCATATGTTACAAACTGAATGTCGTAGGAGAGAAGTTTGCAAAAGATAACATTCAGGTTTCTGTTTCTATCGGATAACATATGCCACTTATGTTAACTATGACAACAGAACAAGAAACTATAGGTTTTTGACAGAAAGCCTTTGGCTGATAGAATGATTGCAGAAACATTTTTCAGATGTTTGTTCTGCACACCTTCCCTCATCTTTTATTTATTTTTTTATTTATTTATTTGAACAAGTCAGATTTACAACCTTTGAGTCAGGGACTCATTTACAAAGGCATCTCGTCACAGGGAGGGCAAGACAATAGAACACTGTGCAGATACAACATTGGACAACATTGCAGGTGCAGACATTGAACACAAAATACACTAAGTTATATGTTGGTATAAAATACAGATTTACAATTAAAGATGTACAATTTCTCTGGAGTTGCAGTGGAATACATCCTTGTATAAACCAAAGGGGGTTGGTAAAAAGGGGTAGGGGAAAGATGGAGCGGCAGTCCAGGGGACCTTGTTGAGATTAGGGGGGCCAGGCAGGGAAAGGTCCTTCAGTAGGATTGGGGGGGTGGGGTTAGTTGCACCTACAGCAGCGGACATTAAAGAGATGGTTCTGGAGAGCGGTTTTGAAGGGGTCAAGTTTGGCAGTGTTGGTGATGCAGGTAGGAGGAGTTGAACCAGGTGGGAGCTCGATAAAGAAGTACCTCTGGGTGAGGAGGTCTTGGTTCTGGGCACTTTGAAGGTGGCTTTAATAGAGCTGTGGGTGGAAATAGATGAGGATGATCATGGTAGGAAGGCAGAGACTCCTGGGGAGGTCTGAGCAGGGATTTCTTAGCAAGAAGGCAGGTCTAATACTGAGGCGTTCCTCAAAGTTGAGCAGGTTGGCAGAGGAATAGAGCAGGCAGGTGTGTGTGGCTGGAGGCTCTGGTCAGGAGCCTACAGGCCTTATTGATGGAGAGCTGGATTTAGAGAGGGCAGTGTTATCAGCTGCAGCATAGATGGGCAAGCCATAGTCTACTAGGGACAGGACGGAGGAGGTGATGGCCAACCGGATGGCAGCGAGGGCAGGCAACCCTATGGTGGTAAAGTAGGCCAATCTGAGAGTTTATGGTGGAGGAAAAGAGTGCTGATGTGGGTGTGGAAGGTGAGGGCAGTATCGAAGTAATTCCTAGGTATTTGTATGGGCACTTGCTCTAATGGGAGCTGAGAGTTGGGGTAATCAGGAGGGAGCACTTCTAGCTTTATTTTGGTGGTGAGAGAAGAGCAGAGCATTGATTTGGTTTTCCTAAGGTTTATGACTAGTATGTGATCAAGAAACCACCTTTCTGTTTGGCTGTAGGCGAGTTTGAAGGGATGATTGGAGAGTGGAGGGATCTGGGTGTATGGCAAAGAGAACTGCATCATCTGCATAGAGGAGCATCTTGCTATTGCAGGAGCTGGGGAGAGTGTTGAGGTAGTGACTGAAGAGAATGGGACCCAGGATTGAGCCCTGTGGGACCCCGGAGCTAACAGGTTGAATATTGGAAAGGGAGCCATTGATTTTTATACGCTGGGATCTAGCAGAGAGGTAGCTGGAAAACCAGGCAAGGGGCCCAGCAGAGAAACCAAGTTGGTGGAGAGAGTCAAGTAGGAGGGGGTGACAGACAGTATCAAAGGCCTTGGAGAGGTCAATGAACACTGCACTGGCCAGGTTGCCAGAGTCGAGAGCAGAGTGCAGGTAGTGGGAGAACTCCAGGAGATCAGTGGTTGTACTGTGTCCTGGGCGGAAGCCATGCTGCTCCAGACACATAATGTCATACTTAGCCAAGTACCCAGATAGTTGGATAGACACCACTTTTTCAAGGGCTTTGGAGAGTTGGGGGAGGATGGAGATTGGCCGATAGTTGCAGGGGGAGAATCCATCATTTTCCTTTAGATTGTTACTACAGTTGCCAATGTGAAAAACAGATGTTTACAAAATATTTTTATTTGATTAAAGTCACAGCAAAACTTCTTCTAAAGCATCAGAACATCTTCAGAAAACTGTGCTTTGGAAGCTAATGTACATAATTCCCTACTTTAATGAAAGGTATTGCTACCAACTGTGTTACCCTTGAAATTGGTAGACTGTGTTTTAAAAAGAAAGTAGTGATCCTCCAGGAACATTGCTGATTTTATGAAGATCTTCCTTAAAAATAGTTTGGCTTAAAAAATTTGAGTATTTAGCATTTTATTAAAATAAAATACATGCAAATTGATCTGCTTAAAAGCAGCAGTGCAACAAAATGGGCAACACATTTAAGCCTACCTTTTATACTCTAAAAGATTTCAGGGATCTTCCAATATTATTTGGTGGTAAATTTTCTAATTCCATCACATTTTAGTATTTCTTAAATGTTTTAATTGTTTTTTTCCTTAAGCAAAGATGGCCACCACAGTTGGTTTAGAAATAGCTTTATAGACCTGGAAAGTTTTAGGATTGAGAAAAAAAACTCAAGGTGCACAGTATTGAGGTACCTAGAAAAGTAGATTTGACAGGTGCACTATTATTTGTATTAATTGTAGCTGAAAGTAGCATCTTGGAATAAACATTTTCATTGCCCTGCTACTTTAAAGAGATGCTCAGAAACAAAACCTATGTGAACCTGCAAAAACAAATGTAAAAAAAAAATCAGTTCAAGTTCATTGTTCTCAGGAAAGTGACAAAGCTACAAGGTTACAAAGAACACACAAAACCATAAACACAGTTAATGTTAAACAGCACTTACCAAACAAGTCCAGTAATAATTATTACCAAATTTGAGAAACCATTATTCCATTTCATTTGCCACTATTCTAAAGCTCTCATCTAATGCCAAAAATTCTTTGAATATGTAAGCGTGGGTCCCCACCCCTGCCTTTTTACTAAAACGACAGGTGGCATGCTGTTGGCATTTGGCAGCAATACCTGGTGGGGACCTGGGTTTGGGGAAGGATGAGGTGACCCTGGCACAAGGGGCCCTAGGTTTGGCTACTCTGCACAGGGCACTTAAGTAAATCCAACTACAGGAAGCAATAACTGTAATGTCCAGAACCAGAATAGGGATTTTCAGTGTGGCTTTATTTATTAACTAACTGAACATAAACAAAAGCATTGCATGGTCCCCAAAGGGTTACATTACTGTATGTGCAGATTAGAGGTTAACACAGCGGTCCATTTGAGGAATGAACACATTACTACAGTTGTCTGGCTTTGGACCCACCAGGCACTCAGCCCGGACTTTGCATGCACTTTGGATACATAGCCCAACTGGCCCGGCTCCCCTGCTGGCCACTCGACTGATGGTCCACTTGAAGAATGAACCCAAACTTTACTTGGAAAGACATCCCATCAAACAAGGAGACTCCCAAACTGTGGCTCCCCACACCACTTAGAGTCTGTGACTCCTAGAGAGATTTTCAAGTTGCGACCCATGTCTGGGTACTCACCCCATCACTGGCCAAGTGCATGAGGCAAGTAGCAAAACACAGAAGAAATCCGTAGAGGTGGACCTGGTTACTAAAGATGGGGGTTTTCCCACATCCAGCTCCCACTGCCCATACCCGGCCATTTCTCTGGACACACAGAAAACTTTAGGACTTTAAAATGTAGATTGAACGGTGGATGACCTGAAGCACCCCCTCTATAGTGAACTTTAAATCCATTTAAAACTTTAAAGTGTTTGACTGCTCCATTTGTTCGTCCTAGTGTACATAGTCCTCCCAAATAGCAGTCCCCATTCATGTCCCAACTGAAGAAAACAATATGTTTGCCCCTTCAAATGGAGCCAAACACTCACCCATTCGTTGCAGGTGCCCCACAGGCGAAGTACTGTAACCTTTGCTGTTATACAAGAACAGACAAAATTAAATCAGGCAGCTTCCTTCCATGATGGGAGAAGGGGATTGCCCCTGGAACCCACAAAGAACTTTTTCCCAGGAGAAGGGTACTGAGACTGGGGAGCGGTCTCCACCACTTTAAAAAAGATAAAACACAGGAACACTTCCTTTTTCTTAGTGAGAGATCAAACAGCAGACTGATGCTTCCTTCTTGCTTAAGGACAAATGGAAGACTCACTTTGAATTTCCCAAAGTTCTAAACTCACTCCCTGAGCTGTAGATTCCAAAGTGGCTCATGCAGCTGCAACGGTTCTATAATGATGTCATCTCTCAAGTCTCAGCTGTGACTGAGGACAGAGTGATACAGTGTGAAACCCATTTAACTGGAGTTTCACAAGCTGCCTTCCCTGCCTACCACTAGGTCTTACTGGGATTCTAGTAACCCCGGGTAACAAAGGGGTTACACTCGCCCTTGACCAGGAAAATGACTGTCCCCAGTCATTATGCACCTGGCCTTAGGCCATCCCATCCTATGTGCTACCTGTGAGGGGTGATCAGGCCTCCTACCATGTGCAGCACAGGTAGGCAACACTAAGGGCCTAGAGGCCTATAGCTGACATATCAGCCTCTACTCTATCCACTTACTATGGACACCTAGTGGCTCTGTAGAACCATCCAGAGCATAGCCCTGATAGATCAGCACTATGGCCCCTACTGCAGGTCAGGGCCTCAGCCTGTCCATCCCCCAACCCTCTAGGGAAAACCCTATCTGCCTCTAACATAACATCCCAAACAAAAACAAAACCTGGGGACCTCCCGACCTTGGGCAGCGTGCAACTCACAACCATTAGCAAAATAACACAGTACATTTAAATTTACACTGACAAGGAACTCCGATGAGCCCCTCCTCCTCTTCTTGTCTTCTCTTCTGTCTTCCAGGAACACCTGTAAGAAAAGACAAAAACAAAAACAAAAAAAAAAACACATCCTAATCTGCATGTACAGTCTATCTAAACAACAACGACAACAACAACCCTTACCATACAGAAAAACAAAACACTGAACAATCCCAAAAATAAATTTTTTTTTTTTTTAGAAAAGGTAGAAAAACACAGTATTTACATTAAAGTACATTAATGACATTGGTAACAATACACCTTTGGGGGATGGAGTGCCCTAAAAGTCCCAACTAGTGACTACAAGGCCCGAAGGCCAGTCCATTAAAGAGTCTCTCCTGGGCCGGAGCCCCATGAAACATAGTTCTTTAAGGCAATAATCCCGAAGGGGAGAGTCTTTGTGGACAGTTCACACACTTTTGAAGTCTGTAGTGTAGGGTGTGTACTGCAATGTCATAAAGATAGAATAAAAAGATTTTTTGACTTACCAGCCTCTTAAAGTATTCGATTTCACAAACCTAGTCCCTTTCGAGACTCTCCCTGGCAGCATTTCTTCTGATACAGCTACGGACATCTTCCGAACCCACAGGAGTGCACATCTGGAAACAGCTGGGCTGATGTCATAACTGAAGAAGGAACCTTAGAACAGGAACAAAAGAAAAACAGCTGGTCCCGGCATCCGATTACCATGCGATGAACAGGAAACAGCTGGCTGGTGTCTCTGGATCTGAAGTCATCTGGTGGGCTACTAGATGGTTGCTGAACAAGACAGTACACTGTGGACTGAAGAATATGGGGCACCTGATTCCTTGTTTATTCATATTGCCAGTTCAATTAGGGCACTTCACAGTCTTAGTGTGGCAGTATTGACTACCACTGCACGGCTCTCCATTTTGTAGGCACGGGCTTAGTTACTGGGAGGTCCTTGCACTGAGGCCAATAGTAGAGGGGGTCAGGGGCTTGAATTATTACTCCATCTGGATGCACATAATTCACACAGTGGGAGACTTCACGTCCCTCTCCGTCCACTATTCTCACTCTGTCCATAAACAGTGTCCTGCCTCTCTTTCACTGTGTATACTTTTCGTGGAACAGTCTATTCTTTATATGCTGGTTAGCCCCAGGATGCACATGTTTCATTGCTTCATCTCAGATCCAGGATTTCCTGCAGTTCTCAATCTCCTCCCAGACTCTCTGAGAAAAGGTAGGAAAGGTAATACCAAAGATTTCATTGGCCTTTCTACGACCAGTCTCTCTCTTTACTTGCTTTGGTCAATCTAAGACCACTGGCCTGGCTTGAGGATCGCCAGTCCTGGTTCTGCCAACTTTGCATCCTCAATTAAATTAAAAACGGATCCCTGACTTCTTCTTCTTCTTCTGGTGAAGCCAGGGCAGTGGCATCACCACCTTCTTGAACACATTCCTCCGAGGCAAGATCTTGAGGCTGTGTACCCGTTCCTTTCTCACAAGGCCACATAGGTTCCCCCTCATCTTCCTCTTCACTGAGGATCTGAGCCCAGGAGTGAGCAGTAGTTCTCACCCCCGAGACTATCCATCCATCACTGGGAGCGGAGGTCGACACCTCCCATTCAAAGGCCTCCCGCATCTCATCTTCACCTTGAGACTTGGGCTAGGCCCCCCCACCCAGGGGACTATTGATGCTTTATCTGAACTTGCCTTCTGAGATCCAGCATCCAATGCTTCAATTTCAGATTCAATCTCTAATTCTGCACTCTCTAACTTTGTGCCACACTCCCCCGAGGGACTTTCCTCCACAGGCTCTGCCTGATGCTGTGTGCTGCCAACTGCAGATTCTTGAAGTTGTGTCCATGTGGGAGCCAAACGAATTGGAGGCACTTTATACAAGTCATATTTTTGAAGGCATCCAGCACAGTGAGGAATCATGAAGACATCCCTTCCAGCACTCAAACACATCTGGCATACACGCACTGGATAATTAGGAATTGCCACATCAGGAGGGAGTTGCCCTCTATAGCACCAGTTTTCAATACCTCTCAATCTATTTACTGCTGCTGTTACTGCAAACTGGGCATGATCCGGGTAACGAGCTGGTCCTGAGGCCATAACTGCAGAAAAATAAACAAAAGTTCACTGTAACTGAAAGCCCCACTTTAATGAACACACTCTGTAGCTTTAAAATGGCTCCTCTGCTGCTGTGTTTACTTTACCACCCCACCCTGTAATGGCGGCAGCAGCACTCCTGTGCATCGACAATCAGCCTCTGTTAAGCCACTGTGCACCCTGACTACATCAGCTACTAATAACTTTTATTCAAACTGCACACCTTGCTCTGTTCTGGCTGTTCACATTTACAGGATTTTCCTTGGACTTTTCACATGCTGGCAACATTCATTTAATTACAGTCCTTTAACTTCAGGTTTCAGCACAGGATCACCTGCTTCTACTAGTGTTGCATTATTTTACAACCCACAGTCTCTCTCTGGCTGCAAACTTTAAACTGAGGCTACTTTCATTGCTATGCACACATTTAATGGCTTTACAGACTTGCACTTGCTAGCAGGACATCACACAATCGCTACTTGCAAAGCGACTATACAGCTGCACACACATTTTATATGGCATTACAGAAAATCACTGATTTGAGCAGTTTTAATTATTTACTCACTGTTATTGTAGCAGATTGCTGCGATGGGGTAAACCGGCCTGCAGCCAGATTTTTGAAGGCCTCAGAATGCAAACAGGCGGGCAGTCTCCGCGATCGTAGTATTAACCACACAATTCACTGATCCCACGATCGATTGGCGGGTTGAGCCCGATTTTTAACTAGAAAGTCACTTTTTTACTGTTTACAGCGCTTTGAACACTTTGCGAACGCTCCACCACTGCCAGTACACGCACTACTCTCTGTCTCCCTCTCGAATGCTGAGGCAATCACAGAAGAGCTGGCTGAGGGGTGGGACTAATGGCAAACTGACCAACCACATGACGCCATGCAAATGAGCCTCTTCTTCCTCACGAGGGCTCCTCTCCTCTCGGCGATCGTCGAGCAGGCAAATTTAAACTGAAAAATGCACTTTTTTTTTTTCAACTGACTCCACTGCGGGAGCCCATTTCAACCATGTAACATTGCCATTAACTCTGCAGTCTCTAGCATTGCACAGAAAGCATTTCCAACGTCCAGGGCATAATTTTTCTGTTGCTACCCCTAGTTTTCCACACTTTTCTTCACAGAACTTCATTTTAAAACTGACTAAAACGCTGTAAACAATTTTTGATGCAGAACAAGAACACACACTTTGACTTTGCAGCTCCTTGGTAAACAGTTGGCATTTTTTAAACAGCAGCACAAGATTCACAGCACACAGCAACGCACTAGAGAAATTGCTTCCACTTTTTTGGCTACTGACTGCCAGATAGCCAAAACGCTAGCCTACTTGCCCAAGCACCTTCCTTCCCGAACAAATCCAAAGTGGTGCCTCCATTTTTGTAACCGGGGGTCCCCACCCCTGCCTTTTTACTAAAATGACAGGTGGCATGCTGTTGGCATTTGGCAGCAATACCTGGTGGGGGACCTGGGTTTGGGGAAGGATGAGGTGACCTGGCACAAGGGACCTAGGTTTGGCTACTCTGCACGGGGGCACCCAAGTAAATCCAACTACAGGAAGCAATAACTGTAATGTCCAGAACCAGAATTGGGATTTTTCAGTGTGGCTTTATTTATTAACCAACTGAACATAAACAAAGCATTGCATGGTCCCCAAAGGGTTACGTTACTGTATGTGGAAATTAGAGGGTTAATACAGCGGTCCATTTGAGGAATGAACACATTACTACAGTTGTCTGGCTTTGGACCCACCAGGCACTCAGCCCGGACTTTGCATGCACTTTGGATACATAGCCCGACTGGCTCGGCTCCCCTGCTGGCCACTCGACTGATGGTCCACTTGAAGAATGAACCCAAACTTTACTTGGAAAGACATCCCATCAAACAAGGAGACTCCCAAACTGTGGCTCCCCATACCACTTAGAGTTAGCGACTCTTAGAGAGATTTGTTTTCTTACTTCCAAACGAAATTCCCATCAGACAAGGAGTAATTTTCCCATCCTGTGGCTCCCCACATCACTTAGAGTCTGTGACTCCTAGAGAGATTTTCAAGTTGTGACCCACGTCTGGGTACCCACCCCATCACTGGCCAAGTGCATGAGGCAAGTAGCAAAACACAGAAGAAATCCGTAGAGGTGGACCTGGTTACTAAAGATAGGGGTTTTCCCACCTCCAGCTCCCACAGCCCATACCCGGCCATTTCTCTGGACACACAGAAAACTTTAGGACTTTAAAATGTAGATTGAACGGTGGATGACCTGAGCACCCTCTATAGCTAACTTTAAATCCATTTAAAACTTTAAACTGTTTGACTGCTCCATTTGTTCGTCCTAGTGTACATAGTCCTCCCAAATAGCAGTCCCCATTCATGTCCCAACTGAAGAAAACAATATGTTTGCCCCTTCAAATGGAGCCAAACACTCACCCATTCGTTGCAGGTGCCCCACAGGCGAAGTACTGTAACCTTTGCTGTTATACAAGAACAGACAAAATTAAATCAGGCAGCTTCCTTCCATGGTGGGAGAAGGGGATTGCCCCTGGAACCCACAAAGAACTTTTCCTCCCCCCCCCCGGAGGGAGGGGGTACTGAGACCAGGGGAGCAGTCTCCACCACTTTAAAAAAGATAAAACACAGGAACACTTCCTTTTTCTTAGTGAGAGATCAAACAGCAGACTGATGCTTCCTTCTTGCTTAAGGACAAGCGGAAGACTCACTTTGAATTTCCCAAAGTTCTAAACTCACTCCCTGAGCTGTAGATTCCAAAGTGGCTCATGCAGCTGCGACAGTTCTATAATGATGTCATCTCTCAAGTCTCAGCTGTGACTGAGGACAGAGTGAGACAGTGTGAAACCCATTTAACTGGAGTTTCACAAGCTGCTTTCCCTGCCTACCACTAGGTCTTACTGGGATTCTAGTAACCCCGGGTAACAAAGGGGTTACAAATATAATTTGCTGAAATGCTAATGTATCCCTTTGCTAGTCAACAGATCATAGCACATTGGTGGCCTATGTCTCTCTTTTGGATTGTCTATTTGATTGCCATTTGTAACAATGTTCTTGAATGGATATCTTTAAAGCAAGCATCAGCAGTAAGTTAATTTTCACTCTACTTTTATGGGATGTGCCAACTGACATTAACCATGGTTGGACTTTGTGTGTTCTCAGAAGTGGAAAAGGCTCACAAATGCTTAGCACACAGCTGGTGGTTAGTGTAAAACCTCTGTCACTGTTTCAAAACTAATTATTGAGCTTGTGTTCACATCTAATAAAAGGACAACCAGACTATTTATTGTCTTTTGATGTGCTAGTAATACAGTAACTTTCTATGGTACTTTTGTAAACCCACCTCCTTGGTTTAGGGGTAAAATGGATGGCAAAAGTTGTCTTCAGGGAAGGGACCCACATAAAAACACCAAAACAACTTACTTGACCTCCGGAGCCTGAGGCTGACCTCCAGGGCACCACTGGCACGCGGCAGGATGATCAGAGCTGCAAATAAAGGGGTTAGCAGAACTTGGAGCAGAACACAGTTGAATGTCCAAACAGTGGTTAACAAACAAACAGGGTCTTTTATTCTCTTCCAGCTTGAGCTCACAGACACAGGTGGTGAAGTTCATTTCTATCAGCCTTGTGCTTCACTGGCACATTCCTTACTCATCTTTACCCTGGGGTGAACAGTCTATTACTCCTGGGTTTGCTTCAGCCCTGGAGGGGTACATTTACTGGGATTTTCCTAGCCCAGATGGAGCATTCAATCACTCTCAGGTCCACTACTCCAACGCAGTACAGGTGTGAGCTCCTGGGCATATCCTAGCCCATTTTGCTTCTTTCTCTCCAAACTTGATGGATAAGATAGTTACAGTGCTTACAGCTGAGCAGTACTAGTTGACATTCTGTCACAAAAGTACAAAATCAACTCTGTCTTTCCACAGAGCCTATTTACTTGACACATTCCCAAAACTCAGGACTTCTAAGCTTTCAAACTTTCACCCACAGTGGCAGTTGTCTGGTGCCAACAGGCAATTATTTATTTATTTATTGATAAATATTGGATAACACCTTTGAGTCAAAGACTCTTTTACAAAGGTTCCATGTCATACATAAGAAGAGACAACAGTGTACAGAGTAACAAGTAACATAGTAGTTAAACACAGCGGTTACAGAATGGTTGCAGATAATTACAGAAAATACAAAGAATACTAAAAATAGCAGCTGGGAATAAAGGTTGCAGGTATATGCATAGCATTTCAGGGCGATGGCACTAGCCATGCCCACATGTTATTCATTGGCCAAGGCTGGACAGAGATGTCCATTGTCATGGTATAGGCACGCTCAGGGGCAGCAGATCAGAGTTAGGTCCGTAGACATGGGAGATGGGAGGTGGTAGAAAAATGGAGGGTCAGGTTTAGGGGCAATCATATACTGATCCTTGGGTAATAAGGTCCCTTAGTTGGTACTTGAACCGACCAAGTTTAGGTTCAGTGAGAAGGGAGTTTGGGAGTGAGTTGAACCAGGTTTGGGCCAGATATCAAAACGTTCTTTGGCCAGAGGTGGTTTTGCAGCAAGGTACCCTAAAGTGGGTAGTTGCTGACTGCCATGTGAGGCGACTGGACCGTGGGGCCTGAAGTAGTGGGGTGAGGGCTGGAGGGAGTAATCCTGAGGTGATTTTCTTTGTGAAGAGGCAGGCCTGGCACTTTAGCCTCCCATCGAAGTTGAGTCAGTTTGCTGAGGTGTAGAGGGTGCATGTATGAGTGAGTCTAGGACAGCCTGTAGCAAGTCTGCAGGCCTTATTGGGGGCCAGTCTAATCTTGTGTAGGTGGGTGGTGTCGGCCGCACCGTAGATGATGATACCATAGTCAATTAGGATAGAATAGATGTAGAGATGGCTAGGCAGAGATTCAGGAGGCAGGCAGTGCTTATGTGGTGAAGGAGACCAATATGTACGTTGTGGCGGTGCTTAGTAATCGGATATGGTCATGGAAAGTGAGACCTGTGTCTAGGTGATGCCAAGGTATTTGAAAGTATTAACTTGTTCAAGGGGTCATTTAGTGAGTTCAGAATGTGCAAGGATTGTCCTAGGTTCTTATTTTGGTGGTGTGCAAACATCATGGATTTAGTTTTTGTAATTTAGTACTAACCTATGCTGAAAGAACAGGATTCAACTTCAAGAAGGATTTCTGGAGTGCGAGTGGAGGCTGTGGGATCAGTGTGAGAGTTGCAGAGGACTTCATCATCTGCATACAACAGCATTTTCAAAGAGCAGGCATTGGGCAGGGTGCTGAGGTATAGGGAGAAGAGAAGTGGGCCAAGGATAGAGCCTTGAGGGACCCCGGACCTGACTTGGTGGGGTGATGACAGGGAGTAGGCAATCTGGACTGTCTTGGTTCTCTCAGACAGATAGCTGGCAAACCAGTCAATGGTCTCATGGGAGAGGCCTAACTGAGTGAGGGAGTCCAGGAGAAGTGAGTGGTGCACGGTATCGAAAGCCTTTAGGAGGTCTATAAAGACAGTGCCAGTAGTGTTACCAGATTTCCAGTTTCCAGTTTCCAGATCTGTTGGGCATTTACAGCCTACAGGAAACACTTAGAGGTAAATTCCCAAATAGTCACAATAATTTCCAGATCAAACAGTCTGGGGTGTCATTTAGGGGCGGCAAGGGGTTGCAGCTGAGACCCTCATGATTTCTTTGCAACCCCTATGATGTCACTTGCAACCCCTAGAAACCCATAAAACATGGCTTCCCTAGTGTTACATATATTAAATGTGGTGAGTGAGAAGCTCTGCAACCCTATGATTCTGGTGAAATGACACTACTTCAAACAGTCACTTGTCCTCATGTGGGGAAGGAGGACACTGATGGACACCCGACTAAGTCACTTCCCTTGATAAAAGGATTTAACATCATCTCAAATTCTTGCCCACTGCTCTCTCGGACAGATTTTTATCTCATACTGACCTCCCTCCCATATTTCTTCCTTTTCTCCTGCTTGAGAGGGCTGGCAGCCACCATGAATGAGTACTTTACTTGATGCCAGGCTCTACAGAGAAACTTCAGAACAGTGGGAGCTGGCACTGTGTGTCAGGTGTAAGCTTTCAACCAACTAACACTCACCAGTATCCGCTCTTCAGCTCAGACCAGCTGACTCAGTCTTCCAAGGGCATAGAAAACTGGCAACACCCAGAGGTCAATAGACACTCTAAAATGTACATATCCCCTGGAGGGGAGGCTATACTCAACCTCCTTTCAAGGCTCAATGACTTTGGTGAGCACCAGGGCATCAAATATACAACCTTCAATGGAGTGCGTGCCAGTGCCTGGACATTATTGTCACACTGGAGTAAGCTGCGAGATGCCTTCCCTTATTTTAGTGATAATTGCTCCTTAATTTAATAATTCTTTGAATCGGACTAGTGTACCTGAAAGCTGTAAGAAATAGCACTCTTCCTCACCAGAATGGAAAAATCAGTCAAAAGAAACATAGAAACATAGAAACATAGAATCTGACGGCAGATAAGGACTGCTTGGCCCACCTAATCTGCCCATTTTCCTACCTAACAGATAAGCTGCAGATCCTAGTTAACCAACAGCTTACTTCCTCCTACCCCCACTAGGACTGCCTTATGTCTGTCCCATGCATTCTTGAATTCCACCACTGTTCTTGACTCCATGACCTCTTCAGGGAGGCTGTTCCATGCATCCACAACCCTTTCTGTGAGAAAATACTTCCTCACATTACCTCTGAGCCATCTCCCCCTCTATCTTCAAATTGTGCCCCCTTGTTCTTGCACATCTCTTTTTCTGAAAGATGCCACCCTCTTGGACTTTGTTGATTCTTTTGAGGTACTTGAAAGTTTCTATCATGTCCCCCTCTCTCCCTCCTTTCCTCAAGGGTATACATATTACGCTCCTTTAGTCTTTCTTCATATGTCTTCTGGTGCAGACCCTGCACCATTTTGTTTGCCCTCCTATGGACAGCCTCCACTCTGTCTATGTCTTTGCGGAGATTGGGTCTCTAGAACTGCACACAGTACTCCAGATGGGGTCTCACCAACTGTCTGTACAGAGGGATAACAACTTCCTGTTTTCTACTATTGATGCCTCTCCCTATGCATCCCTTCAAAGTTTAGTTTTAATTTAAATTAACTGTCAAGCTTTCAGAACTGTCAAAAAAATGCCACTCTCCATGATCGGCAGTTATGCTGCTATAGCTTGACAGAGAGTTCAGCACCGCATATGGCAGCTATGAAAACAAGGAAGATATATCACAATTAAAAGAAATGTCTGGCATTCAGAAGGATTTGGCTGAGGTAAAAAATTACTACTTCTACACTGAATAAACAAAATGAGGAGCTGGGCACTCATGTAGAATTAAATGGGAAAACATATCAGAATTTATTGATGTTGGGTATTGATTTATTTATTCAAATCTCGGATTACAACCTTTGAGCTAGAAGCTCATTTGCAAAGGTTCCACATCATGAAGGATGAAGTACATAAAGGATACATACAGTCAAGGAGGCAATACGTAGGTAAATCATATCTAGATACATTAGAATCAAATAATCTAGTAGACAGGCATTAGGGCTGACAGATCGATACTGACATGGGTAGCTATAGATTTCATTTTAGAGCAACGGTAAGTCATACTCAGAAAGGCTGTTATGAATAGGCCTAATGCCAAGAATAAAGTGCTAGTTAAAGAAGAGGAGTGGGGAAGGAGAATGGCAAGATTCAGTGCAGACAGCTGGTGGAGCCAAGCTGCCCTTTGTCAGTTGAAAAGAAGAGGTCCAGGCAGGGAACCAGCGCAACCAAGGTTCCCTTTGTCAGCAATGAGGGTGTAGAGAGTGGGGGGAGATTGGGAGATTAGTAGGTATAGCTGATGAAGGGAGGGAAGTATGAGAATGAGAAGGGGCAGTGTGGAAGCATAGAATTAGGTGGGAGCAGTGGGAGAGGGAAAGTGGAGGGGGTAGGGAGATTGGCAGAAACAGTAGATGGACTGGATCTATGAGGGGGGGAGGAAGGAGAGTGAGGAAGAATAGAGCAGGACCAGAGTGGGAGATAATGTAGGCAGAGGGTGGGGACCAAGATGGGGAGACCGGTGATAGGGGAGCCTTTGAGGTGAGGGAGGCTGGGGGGTGGGAGGTAAGGAACAAAACTGGGTTGAGTGGAAGTGGTAGGGGAGGTCAGTAGATAGATTAGAGCTGTTGTGCTTGTGAGGTTGATTCTGTGTCCTAGGCCAGGGACTTATTAATATTGGGGGCATGAGAAAACCATGCATTTCAAGAGGTGGGAACAGAGTTTTGGCTTGAACAGCCCTAACTTGGGTACAGATAGGAGGTCATCTGGGTGTGAGTTAAGTTACTTTTGCACATGATAGACAAAAGACCATTGCCCTTGGGTCATATGGTGCAAGGGGACTTTGTATTGAGTACTGAGAGATCCTCTGGTCAGCCGGGAGGGGACTGTTTGATAAAGCATTGATTGGACACCTGGTTGGGTAAAACCAAGTGTGGCTTTCTTGGCCAGGAGACAGATTTGTATTTGATGCGATTGTTAAAGTTCAACCAGTCTGTAAGTGAGTAAAGGTCACATGTGTGTGTTAGTAGCAGTACCCCCAGAACTAGCCAGCAAGACTTGTTTAGGGCAATGGCACTTCTTTTCAGGGTAGATTCTGGAGCTGAGCTGTAACAACGATGCCATAATTTATTACAGAAAGCACTGAACTGGCGATAGCTAGTTTAAGGGCCGAAGTGAGGCAATGTCTGTGTCTACTGTATATAGTTGTCCAATTTTCCTGCACACAGTCTTAGAGACATAGTCAACATGCAGTGTGTACGATAAGGTGCCATCCAGTATAACCCCTGAGGTATTTGAAATTGTGTACCATCTCAAGAGTTTCATTTTTTGTTTCAGATAGTTAGATGGGCTGATTTATTTTATGTTAGGGGAGGAGAAAAGCATAGTTTTGTTTTCAGATAATTGAGTAGTAACTGTGCATTGGTAAGCCAGTCTTCTACCAGTTTGAAATTACACTGGAGATTTTGCTCAAGGGAGATGAGGTCGGGGTGGCTAGAATAGAGGACAGCATTGTCCGCATACAACAGGATTCTGTCGTGGCATGCTTTAGGGAGATTGTTTAGGAAAAGGCTGCACAGCAGTGGACCTAATATGGACCCTTGGGGGACACCTGTGCTAACATTCTGTTTGTCAGAGAGAGTTTTACTGATCTTAACCTGTTGGACCTTGTCGGTAAGATAGCTGTGGAACCAACTCAGGGAGGTGGAGGACACAGGGAGGTGCCCCTGTTTGCCAGTGTTTCTCACACTATGTGCAGCAATCCAGAAGTCTTCTAGGAACTGCTGCCAAGAAATTAATGCTACGACTGACCTCTTCTTGACATGTTCTTGATTTCTCACTTTAAGTAATGTTTAGTCTGACGTAGAGATTTCTTAAGAGTTGATTTAAGTTTTGAGAGAAGTTTTAAGGTAGTGTGATTTTGCTATCTGCCCTGAGCCCTGTGCCCCTTCTCTTTGATCTGTAAGTCTGTGGGCTACACCCTTGACCTCTGTGTCCCATTGAGGCTGCTGCAGTGTTCCCCCCAAAAAAACTTGCTTCAGAACCTCCCTGACTGTTTTTTTTTACTTTACAGACGCCTGGACTCCCTGCTCCTGCGTGCCTGCATCCGTGGAGCGTGCCAAATTTAAAGCCTCGCTGCTGCTGCTCATTGATCCGATCTGCAGCCAGTGACGCTCGGGTGGCTGGTCTTAAAATCTGGCACCAAGCCCTGCTGGCTAGCAATTTGCTCAGAATGCTTCTTCCCTTGGCCAATGGGGTTTGTGAGGGTGGCCCACTGCCACGGGTCCTCTCCCCCTGCAACGTTCAACCAGGACTTATCTCCAAGGGGAGAGGCGCTGGATTCAGCCGAACTCCCCCGATGCTGTGACTGCCAATGAATCTCTGGGACCCTCACCTGTAATCTACTTGCTGTGGGGGTGAACTGTTGGAGACTCACTGTTGGGGCTGAATTAAGACTTGCCGTGGGAAACAGATGTCTTAGACTCCTTGCTCCTGTAAGCGAGCCTGCATCAGCAGAGAGTGCCAAATTTAAACCTCGCTGCTGCTGCCCGGACTTGCTGAGGGGCTGAATTAAGACTTGCTGTGGGCTGAATGAATCTCAGGCCCACCCACCCATCCCATTCCCTCCTCCCCTTAAATGGACCTAAGCCCTCCCTCTGATCTGGTGTGGTCCAATCTCTGCAGCATCCTCTGCTGTGTTTTGCAGCCTGACCTACCAGTGCCAGTACTGTTGCTTACTAGCTGTACTGTTGCGTGCTTCACTTGCTTTAGCCCTGACTGACTGTGAATGAATGAATGCCCCTTCAAACCCCAAATGCTCTAAAAGTTGAACTTAGATGCACTGTTACTGCCATTGCCTAACCTCCCCTTTCTGGTTGATTTACTACGATGGGCTGCTATCGAACAATTAACCCTTCTGTTTTTCTCAACCTAAGTTGCCTGACTGCCTGCTGTAGTTTAACTATTCAATGCTCTCTTATTTCATCTGTCCTACCTGAGGATTTTAACCCTCAGTAACCCATTCTACTGCTAGTTCCCACTAGCTAGACTGCCCTCTCTGAACCTCAATGATTGTTACAGTATTATCTATCCCCTTTATCCAAGGGTAACTAACTATGCCTGGGCTAGAACTACTGCTGACTTCAACCCATCCCCCACCCTGTTCAGTCCCATGTCAGGAACCCAACCTGTACCTTAACTGTTATACTACTGTTCTCCACTCTTCACAGCCGTTACTTAAGTCCTGTCCCTGTCCGTTCCTGCCCATTGGTGCCTGTTCTGTAACTATTGTCCCCTGCCCTATAACTGTCCATCTTTTCTAGGGATTTTTTGCCTTAGCACCCCTTGCCCTATACCAAGTAACTATAAAGGGCCTGGGACTCTTGGCAGCATTTCCTATAAAGCCCTGACCCTGGGAACTGACCAGCTCAACTCCTGGGATCACTGTCCCCGGAAACATAGCAGGAAATCCGAGCTGTCCCTCCTCAGCCTCAAACCTCTGATGAAGGGGACCAACGTGCTACTCCTGTCCAAGCATGGAGTTACTTGCAATGTAAACTGTTACAATCTTTCTTACTATCTCCACCAGAAAAGCAGGCGAAGGTACTCCCTTCCTCCTTCTAGAATCTTTGAATACCTTTCCAGGCTTATGCTTGCTCTGGGGGGAGATGTTGAACTCAACCCTGGCCCCCACCCCCCTAAACTAGCACTTAGCGACCACACTAATCCTCTCTGGGCAGAGGCTAAGGGCCTCCAGCTAGCCCACATGAACATCAGTAACCTGAGGCACAAAACCCAGGACCTTGAAGCTTGGACTGCACTGTATAAGCCTGACATACTTGCGGTTACTGAAACCTGGCTTAAGCCACATATCCTTCCTTATGAAATTGACCTGGTTGGCTACAATGCCTTCAGACGGGATCGGGTAGGTAAGAAAGGCGGTGGCATTCTCATTTACACTAAGACTAATCTCAATGCAGTGTAGCTAGTTATCCTCCCTTGATGACTCAGCATGTGAGACCATATTTACCAGAGTGCTCCTTGGAGACACTAAGCCTCTCTACATTAGGTTTGCCTACCTTCTGCCCCCATCGGCTGCCTCTTCCTTAGAATTCCTGACCCATGCACTAGCGGAGCACCCACTGGGGGAATTGATTCTCCTTGGGGACTTCAATCAGAACTGGCTTGCCCTGGGGACCTCAGCAACCAAGAACCCCATCCTTGGCTCCAGCCTGACTCAAATTATCAACCTGCCAACTAGGCACAGTGCCAGATCGGCAACCACTCTCTACTTGACTGGGCCTGGTCTCCTGCCCGGACCGTATTATGTCAGCTGGAACCATGGCAGATTCACTTAGTGACCACTGCTATCTTTTGCACTTGGTCCAATAAGCCTCCAAATTGGCTGCCAGGTGATAGTAGTCAGGAACTTCAGCAGATTTACAGCAACTGATTTCTGCTCTGATATTCATTCAATAGACTGGAAGCCCATCCTCACTCCCCACCCTGGATGAAGCACTTGACTACTTCACTAATTCATTTCTGTCTGTGGCTAACACCCACGCTGTACGGAAAAACTAAGAGTTATGGGGAAGTTCCACAAATGGCTCAACCCTAGCCTCAAATGGAGTATGGCACTCAGGAATAGGGCATGGGGACTATATAAATCCTCAGGCCTCATTGCTGACTGGGAAAAATACAGGGCACTGAGGAACCACTGTAAGAAAGCCACGAAACAAGCTAAGTCCTCATGCTTGCGTGACCTCCAGACTAGTCACCTAAGGGATCCCAAGAAATTCTGGGGCCACATAAGCCTGCTACTTAGGTGCCTCCAATGCCCAGGATGGAGCTCTACTGGTTGGAATACTTTGACCAATGACCCCTCCCCAATGGCAGAGGCGTTCAATGCCGCTTTTTCTAACCTAGATGGCCTATCTCCCCCTGTCCTGCCTGGTGCTCCCCAGTACAACAGTTCCAACAGGGAACCTGCTCAGCCCCAGTTTCACCTGAAGCTTGTTAAACCCTCAAAGGTTCTCCCACTCCTACTCAAAATTAACCCAGACTCCACCCAGGGACAGAACCTGCTTGAACCAAGGCTGCTGAGGGCTGCTGCTTTGGCCATTATCCTCCCTGTCACCTGGCTCATCAACAGGTCCCTCCTTGAGGGAACAGTTCCTAGCAAGTGGAAAGTTGTGACCGTAGTCCCAGTGCACAAAAAAGGGCCCCATGATAAAGTGAGGAACTACAGGTCCATCTCCATTCTCTGTCCCCTAAGGAAGGTGCAGGACAGGCTAGTCTATAACCAACTGCAAGACTACCTTGAGATGCACTCTCTCCTAGCAGACATCCAACATGGCTTTAGGAAAGGTCATGGCACGGACACGGCCCTTATCCAGCTCAAGTCTGATGTCCTCAAGGCAATGGACAATGGCTCCCCGATGGGAGCCCTGTTTATTGACCTGTACAAAGCCTTTGATCATGTCTCCCATCAACTTCTTCTCTCCAAACTCCACCTCTTTGGATTAGATGGGCTCTCACTCTCCTGGTTTAAGAGCACTTGCTTAATTGAAGCCAAAAAGTTGTCTGGAAAGGTGTCCAATCTGGTATCTGACCTGTGGTCTTTGGGGTACCCCAGGGCTCAATCTTGGGCCCCCTGCTTTTCTCCCTTTTTGTCAATGACATTGAAAGGGCCTGGGGGCCATGCAAACTAATCCTCTATGCAGATGACACCATTGTCTACTGCAGTGACCCTCAACCTAGTGTTATCACTGCCAAGCTGCAGGCTGCCTCTCAGCACTTGAAGCCTGGTTCTCCACCCACCTCCTAGTCCAGAATGAGGAAATGACTAAAGCCGTCCTGTTTGGAACCGGTGTCTGGGGACCATCAGATCTGACCTGCTTAAACTCCAAACAGCCCAGGGAGGTGAGTCGAGGTCCTTGGTAAGATCACTTACCTTGGAATCCTCCTTGACCTGGAGCTGTCCTATAAACCTCATATTGACACTTTAACTAAGACCATCCACCAGAGGTTGGACTTCTCTACCGCCTGGGACGCTCACTCTCTGATGAGGCTCGGCATGCTATCACTAATTACACCCTACTCCCCATCCTCCTCTATGGGGCCCCCTCCTCCAGTCCCTTAGGGAAGGGAACTACGTACTCTCTCTGTGCTCTACCATCGGTGGCACACTTGCAAACAATGACCCCCTAGGAGGCATCATTGTGAGGTCCTTGCAGACCTCCATTGGCCCACTTATGGCACAAACTGGCCTACTCCTCTATCTGCCAGACCTATAAATTCTTCACCGCAGGCACCCCTCCTCACTTGCAGGGTCCTCTCAACCCTAGGGCACATGGCCTTGATACAAGGTCCTCAGCTGATTGTCCCCTGGCCATCCCACGGGTCCGCACCAATTCTGGCAGGCGTTCCTTTAAATACTCTGCCCTGCACCATTGGAACACTCTCCCAGCTAACCTGGTCAACAAGCCATCTCTCCAAGGCTTCAAGCTGGGCCTCAAAGTTTACCTCCTGGAACTCTGCCTCTGTGGCTGCAATCATTAGCCCCCACATTTTCCCCTTCCTACATAGGTCTTACCCATGACTATGGTACTCCATGCTCATTTTTATGATAGTATCTGCTGTGTCTAATGCTACCCCATTGTAGTGTGTCAAAGGTATTACTGATAATGTCATTTGTAATTACTGTCGTTCCAATGTACATAACAATTGCAACCACTGAATGTTGTTCAATGTGTGAAAGTATGTTTTTATGTAACTAATCCTGGGTCACCCCTGAAAAAAGGACTTCTGGTCTCAGTGGGCTCACCCGGTTACAAAACTTTAAATAAAATAAATAAATAAATTTTCCATTAGAAGATTATATCTTTTAGCCACTAGGGGGCCCAGTTATAAGTACACTTACCCAATCCAACACAATACAGTTCCTGTCTCATTTCACTTATTGTGTGGTCAGTCTATCACTATTCATCAGTCTTTACCCCCTTCCTCTTCTACTGATTGATACTGACGTTTCCCATTTACAGCTTATACTCCTCGCCCACTAAAGGAGTTTTCCCCAACTGTGCCAAAAGCTGTTCTACATCCCTTACTCTCTACCACTCCTGCACACTCTTCCTTTACTGCTCAGATGCTATGGGTTCCTACACTCCATTACTAAGTCTACTCCTTAGCCCTCTTGGTACAGACCTCACACGACCAGATCACCTTTCCTCCCACTAGGCACCTCATCCCCCAGACTACCCCACAGTGACTTGCCTTCCCCACCCTCGACATATCCATGACCCCCAACACCCTCACCCTGCCAACACCCACACTCCCTCGCCCTCCAAGGCCCAACCTGGACCCAGCTCTCCCTTGCCATTCCCACCCTTCGCACTTTATCTATCCCGTGCACCCTGATTGTAAATTCCTCAGCTGGGTGTCAACCCAAGGGTCTCCATCACCACCGGCCACTAACCAGAATAATTACACTGCTATTATTGCTATCTGGTAATGTACACCCAAACCCAGGACCTATGGCTTCCAACCCTTCTAAACCTTGTACTGCAACTGGCCTCCACTTTGCATCCTTAAACATTTGCAGTCTCCTAAAGAAATCTGCTGCCCTCCAGTGCTGAGTTGTTCAACATCAACCTGACATAATTGCACTGGTAGAGACTTGGCTCTCCAAATCCACCCCTGTCTCTGCTATCACCCTCCCTGGATATACCATCTACAGGGAAGACTGAATAAGCAAACGCGGTGGTGGTTGCACACTACTCATACGGGACTCCCTTATAGATCAGGCACTCCCAGCTCCTAAACATGATTATGGAGCCCAAGCCCTCACCTTAAAAATCACACCTGATCCCACCTGAGGCCCTCTCTTCCTCACTTTCTCCTACATACCCCTGAGGAATCAAAACCAAGTGATCCAGTCCCTCACTGACTATCTCACATCTCTCCCTCACAAACTGGAACAAGTCATCCTAGGTGATCTCAATGTTAACTGGCTTGCCTCCACTGCCTCCCATATAAGGGACTCCTTTGCTGCCCTAGATATGTCCCAGTTAGTCACCCAGCCCACCAGATTCAACCACTCTACTGGCACCAGCACTCTCCTAGATGTTGTTATATCTAACCGCCCCTACAAAATCTGGGTTGTCGCTGTCCTCCTGACTCTCTTAGCGATCACTCCCAGTCCTCTGTCTCTGTCATCTCCACTCTAAAGCTAGTGTCCCAGGCCATTCTACACCACTGGTTACACCCCAGAAGCCTCAGAAAATTAAAACAATACCTAGCCTAGCTAGACTGATTCCCTATCCAGTGTACCCCTGACATTGACTCAGCTCTTGACCACTTCACAAATGCCTTCTGTAGGAGCTTGTGACCTTTTCACTCCCCTCACCAGGATTCACTCCAAAAAATGCAGTGCCCCATGGATCACCCCACCCCTCCTCCAGAGACTCAAAAACAGAGGTAATCTCTGGCACATTGCTTGTAGAATCTGGAAGGCGTCTGATAGACAGGCCTACAACACAGAACACAATAAGTGCACTTGGGCCATTAGGGGGCCAGGCAGAGCACTACCAGACCACTCTCACTTCCACTTGGGGTTCAGCCCGACCTTCTGGGATAATATGAAAGAGCTAAATGGGAGTCCCTTCCCCCACCATCTCAGCTCTCCATCAGTGGCACCCCCACCACAGATTCACTCCTTATAGCCGATTGCCTCAACACTGCCTTCTGTGACCTAAGCTTGGTCCTCCCCAGCAGTTTCTTTGACCCAATCCCCACCTCTCTCCCTCCAGTCCTGCATCACCTACCATTCTACCTGTGTACCCTATCTCCCCAAGAAGCCAGGCTACACCTGCTAAAAGCCTTAGGCAACAATAAGCTCAGCAGTGACCCCTCAACTCCAGGATCCTCTGTATGGTCTTGGATGAAGTCCTAGTCCCCCTGACTGACCTTCTAAATAAGTCTCTATGCTTGGGTCAGTTCCCAAGTGCTTGGAAAACTGCTGAAATCACACACATACATAAGAGTGGGGACCAGTCCACCCCCAACAATTACCGGCTGATCTCCATCCTCCCCCCACTGTCTAAAGCCCTTGAAAAGTGGTGCTGATCCAGCTCTCTGAATTCCTAACCAAGTATGACATTATGTGCCCAGAGCAGCACGGTTTCCACCAGGACACAGTACAACCATGGCTCTCCTGGAATTCTCCCAACACCTGCATGCTGCTCCTCGACTCTGGCAGCCTTGCAGGAGCAGTGTTCATTGATCTCCAAGGCCTTTGACACTGTCTGTCATCCCCTTCTACTCGACTTTCTCCACCAACTTGGCTTCTCTGATGGTCACATTTCCTGGTTCTCTAGCTACCCTCTGTTAGATCCCAGTGTGTCAAGATCAGCGGCTCCTCTCCAGCACTCTTCCCATTCACTCTGGGGTCCCACAGAGCTCCATTCTGAGTCCAATACTTTTTATTCTCTACCTCAACACCTCCCCAGCTCATGTACTGGTAAATGCTCCTCTATGCCAATGATGCAGTCCTCATTGCCTCACATCCCAGTCCCACCTCCCTCCAATTATCCCTCTAGCAAGCTTACAACCAAGCTGAATGGTGGTTCAGCGACGGCAGAATGGTCATTAACCTAAAGAAAACCAAATCAATGCTCTTCTCACACCACCAAATAAAGCTAAAATAACCCCTTTTGATTATCCCCAGCACTCTGCACCCGCTAGAACAAGTGACCACATACAAGTACCTAGGCATCACATTCGATACTGCCTTCTCCTTCCACACCCACATTAATGCCCTGTCAGCCATCATTAGCTCTTGGCTTGGCCTGCTATACCAGCACAGGGACTGCCTGTCTCAGGTTGCCTTCAGGCTGGCCATCACCTCCTCTGTCTTGTCCCTCATGGACTATGGCTTGCCCATCTACGCCACAGCTGACAACACTGCCCTCTCCAAAATCCAACTCTCCACCAATAAGGCCTGTAGGCTCCTGACCAGTGCCCCCAGCCAAACTAACACCTGCCTTCACTATACTACCACCAATCTGCTCAACTTTGAGGAACGACTGCTCTACCAGACCTGCCTTCTCGCTAAGAAATCACTGCTAGGACTCCCCAGGGTCTCCACCTACTACAGCAGTCATCATCATTCATCACCACCCGTAGCTCTGCTAAGGCCACTTTCAAGGTGACCAGAACCAAGACCTCTCTTGCCCAGAAATCCTTCCTCTATTGAGCCCCCACCTGGTTCAACTCCTTCCCTAGCTGCATCTCCAACTTGCCAAACATTGGCTCCTTCAAAACAGCCCTTTAGGACCATATCTTTAATACCCACTGTTGTAGATGCAACTAACCCCCTGTTGTAACCTGTGGTACCCACCCACCTTGCCCCCTGGCTCGACAACATCCACTGGACAGCCTTTCCTCTCCCAGACCCACTCCTTCCCTACTAGGTCCAAACAGGGATGTAACCCACTGTCTTCTCTGAGGACCTACTATATCCATGAGTGTAACTCACAATTTTGTAACATTATGTAACCTAAGTAACATGCAAACTATTACGTTATGTTACCTAAGTGTATCTATGTTAAATGTTCCTTTTACTGCACCTATAATGTTATCCTCTTTTTGTCTGCCCCCCTAGCGAGGTGCCTTTGTAAATGAGTCTCTGACTCACAGGTTTGTAAACCCGACTTGTAATGAATAAGTAAGATGTAGAGGCCTCCCTCAGTTGGGCTTGTAGGAGATCATGATTAACTGCATCAAAGGCCTTAGTGAGGTCAATGAAGATAGCCTTCACTAAATGCCCTTGATAAAGTGAGTCATGTATGAATCTGGTGAACTCAACAAGGGTAGGCGTCGGTTGTGTAGCTTCTGAAATCCATGCTGTTCTTTGCACTGACTTTGGTATTTATTGAGGTGGTTGATTAGTTGGTCATAGACCACCTATTCCAGAGCTTTGGAGATAGGGGGTAGGATTGAAATTGGCCTGTAGTTAGTGTGAGGGGTCTTGTTTAGTTTAGTTTAGTTTATTAGTCTAGGAATTAATACCTTTGAGCCAAGGCTCTTTTACAAAGGTTCCACGTCACAAAGAACATTTAACAAAGCACGATACACATTACAGGTAAAACCAGACAGGAAAGTTACATCATAAATTTGCTATTAACAGTTTAAGGCAGTAACGTTTTTAACTTTCATAGAAAAACAAGCTATAACAGGTTCAAGCGAGTAGACAATTTCGAGGTTAAGGAAACTTCCAGGGAGAGGGTGATCATTAGGCACCAAAGGAGGCTAGAGAGGAGGAAAGGTGGTGAGGGAGAGTAAGTGAGAGGGACAGGAAAAAAGGGGAGTGAGTTTGGGTGGGAGACAGGAAGTAGTAGAGGTACCAGAGGGTTCATTAGTCAGGGAGGAAGAGGCCTCAGATGTGAGGATGGACATGAGGAGTAGTAGTCTTTATCTAGCACAATCACAGTTGCTAGTGGTGGTGAGGTGGGCATAGAGCATGGATTTGAAAGCTTCAAGCGAGGTTGAGGATAGAGTAGGTGGACTAAGCGCATTGAACCATACTGGGGGCCCTGTATCGAAAGATCTTTGTCCCTGTGCAGTCCGGCATCTCGGAACCAGGAAAGGTTGGTGTTCAGATCTGGTGGAGGGTCGTGAGCCAGGATTCAGTCGGAGTAGGTTTTGAATACATAATGGAGTCAGTCCCAAGATAGATTTTTTGCCATTGTGCAGGTGAGATAAATAAGACGATTTGATAGGTTCAACCAGCCTGATTCATACTACAGATCACCGTATGAGTCAGTCTTTGAGCCCCGTGAGGAGCGGCAGGCCTTATTTAGAGTGATTGAGATCGCCTTAGAGCAGTGGAGGTAGCTGAGCCATAAATAATAAGTCTCTGCATTTGAAAACTGGCTGTAACTGCAGCTTTGCAGAGTTTGGGGAACTGCCCAGTGATAAGTGAGAGGTTGAGAATTCTCGTTAAGAGGCCAGGATCTCATCTATTGTTAGAGTTAGAAGTTTCAAATCTAAGCCTCACTACTTTGCCTGGATTTGCGTAGGTACTTGCATAAGATATTTTTGGTTTCAGTGGTTTTGATGACTGAGATAGAATGGTGGGGCAAGGGTATCCTGTTGGAGGTTGAGGCAGCTGCTGTTGTACTCTGGGCATTATTGACAGGGTTGAGGTAGCTGGGTGGGAACACTTCACTGAGGTCAGTGAAGTCCCTGTTAAAGGTGTTTGTAATGGTTTTGGGTCTTGGGTTATATTCCCATTTAGGTTCAGCAGGTCTGGTGGAGATTGATTGGGGTTCCCTGTTAGTGTTTTTATGTTTGCCCAAAATTTGTGACTGTCACCCCAGGAATTGTCCAGTTCAGTTCAATAGAAGCATGATTTGGCCTGACAAGTTGCCTGGGTACATTCATTGCGGGCTGTATGGTAGTTTTGGAGGTCAGATTGTGCACCTGTGCTTTTGGTTATATGCCAGAGGTTGTCCCTGGTATGCATGAGATCAATGAGTGATGGGGTTATCCACGTCTTGTGGGAGCCTCTGATCTTTCCAGTAGTGAGGGGCGTGAAGATATCGCAGGCCGAATTAAAGGCCTTAATGAAGTAGTCTAATGCCTTGTCAGCATCAGTTGCTGAAAAGTTGGGGGACTCATCAAGCTGGCAGAGGTGCTCTTTTAGGGGGGCCTAGTTGCCCTCTTGGTAGGATTTGGGTAGTCACCTTTTTAGCTGCCAGTTTTGGAGACTTATTCGACCAGGTGCAAAGGATGGAGGAGTGGCACTAATGGTGTCATGGAGGATGACTGTCCTGGTAATTCATTTTGGATGGTTGATTAAGAGCCAGTCCAGTAGAGTGCTGGTTCCAGAATGGTAGTTAGTGTGTGTCAGAGTTTCAACTAGCTGGGAGATGTTTAAGGAGTTGATGGCATCACTGTATGATGCAGCATCGGGGACAGCCAGCTTATATTGAGGTCACATACTATGATTACCTCAGAGTTTAGGTGGTGGTCAGTGAGGTATTCAATGGGTATATTAAATCCGTCTGCCTGCTCTTTGGGTGGGATATAGGTGGAGATTAAGGTAATGTTATTTCCATTCGCATGTGGAAGAGCATGTGGTACTCTCTCAACTCTCCATATTTATTGACTCCTCTTCTTTCCTCACCCCTTTCCAGTCCAGTTTCCATAAATCTCACTCCACATCTACCTCCATCCTCAGGCTCACTGATGCCATCCTGACAGGTATGGACCAGAACCTGGTTACCTCAGCTATCTTCATCGATCTGGCCAAAGGCTTTGACACTGTAGCCCACACCCTCCTCCTAACCGAGCTCTCTGCTGCTGGGCTCTCTAATCAAGCAACAGATTGGTTCTGTTCTACCTCACGAGCAGAACTCAAGCTGTCAAAATTGTCAACTCTCTGTCAGCCCCCCTCCCTCACACACGGCATCCCCAAGGCTCAGTGTTCAGACCCATCATCTTCTCAATCTTTGTAAATTCCTTCCCCTCTGCATGTACATCTGCATCCATACACATGCATGCTGATGACACTGTCATGTTTGCCTCAGGCTCCTCCATACCAGACCCAACAAGCAGACTATAACTGTCTTTCACCAATATCCAGCACTGGTTCCAGTCAAATCAGCTTCCCTTAAATATGAACAAAAACTGTCTCTATGACTTTTGGTACTAGACAAAAACTCTCTAAACTGCCAGCTCTGCCCTTCTTCCACACTCTGGATGGGACTAGCCTTGAAAATGTCACAACTTTCAAGTACCTAGGAGTTTGGCTCGACAGTCACCTAGACTTCTCTGCTCATGTGGACTACTTAAACAAAAAGCTGCACCTAAACTTGGTGCACTGTATAGGAATCGAAGGTGCATCCTTCTGCCGGCCCACAGAGCCATTATACAGAGAATGATTCTTCCCTCTTGACTATGATGACACTAATCTATGCTATTGCTCCCAAGTCCACTCTGGCCAGACTGGATCCACTTTTCCATTCCTTCTGTGGGTCTGCTCTGATTTGCCCACCCCGGACCCACTACTGCCACCTTACACTCCTCCCTTATTGCTAAGTACTGGCTGGGCTACTCCCATCCTACCTTGTGTCTCTTCTCTCCTCCCCTTCAAACCCCTCCTACTCTCTCTGTAGCTCTAACCTCCACTATCTAACTCTCCCATCCAGGCAGACCTTGGCTGAGCAAGCTGCTTTCTCTTTCCACTTTTCCAAATTCTGGAACTCTCTCATTGGCCCTATTTGTTCTGCTATCTCCATCCACTTCTTCTCCAGTCTTATACACAATTACTCTGCTCCTTCCTGTAACTGCCTCTGACTCTACCACCCTGTTATTGCCCCATACTTTCCTTTTCCTGGCTCTCCACCACCTTCTCCCTCACAACCCTCTGACTTTCAGACTACATATCTCCCCCTCCACCTCTTCCCTCCCATATTCCTCCAACTCCTTTACCTACCCACTGTAATTCTGGATCTCCCTTGTCTCCTTCCTATGCTCTACCTTTCTTTTCTCCCCTCTCTACTCTTTGCCCTTGCTAGACTACCCTTAGCCACATGCACTAACCTGGTTCATCCCCTATTTTGTAGGCAAATGTTACTACTGCTGTTTGTGCATTTTCTGTAAAATAATTCCTATGTATACACTTTTGTACATTCAACGTATAATACACAATACTAATTGATGATATATTGTATAAAAGTGTGCCTTAATATGAGTGTACATTCTCTGTAAATATTTTTATGCTGTATAGATATGTATTTCTCCCGCTCCCTTCTCCCCAGGACACTTCTGGAAACGAGTTGTTTATGGCTCAGTATATCTCTCCTGATGAAACTTTTACAATAAATAAATAAATTTGTTCCAAGGATTATTTTGACTGGCAGAATTTGGACAATGCTGCTTGATTTTATAAGTAGGAGGTCCTGACCCTGCAGGTGATCTTTAATATAAACTACATAGCCCACTTCACATTTGCCGACTCTGTCCAGTCTAAAGGGTTTATAGCCATCCAGGCAGATGTCTGTGGTATTCTAGGGGTAAGCCACGTCTCTACCATGGATAAGCAGCTAACAAAGAAACAATCAGATCAGATCTCCTATTTAATGCAGATGGTGGATGATTTGGAGAACAGAAGAAGGAGAAATAATATTAGGATTCTTGGTGTTTCTGAGGGTGCTGATGGACCTGATATGACTTCTTTTCTACAGCATGTTTTGCTTGATGTTTTAGGTCACCAATGTCCTTGGGCTCTGGAGGTAGAAAGAACCCACAGATCCTTAGATCAGAAGCTGCCTAACCAGACACCCAGACCAATTATTGCTTACTGTGTATGTTGAGGTTTACTGTGAAGGAGGAAATATTAAGATTGTCCAGAGAGAGAGAGAGAGAAGGTTTTAAACAGGAGAGGGAATAGAATTTTGATATTTCAGGATTGTTGTACTGCAGTGGTAGCATGACGAAAAGAGTTTTACGAAATTAAACAACATCTGAGAGATTTGAGATTACAGTATTTCTTTTAATTCCTGTCACCATTATATAATGTGTGGGGGTAAAACAGTTAAATGTGGATTGGTTAATGAGACATGGCATTTCCTGCAGGACTATAAAGATATTCATTTAAAGGGTGGACCCACAGGCAAGCAAACCATCATCTTTCAAATGGTGTGCGAGGTGAGTCAGAAGGCTGAAGCACTGACTAGCACATAAGGCACAGCATTCCACAAGGCAGGGAGATGCTCAAGAAGGCAGCCTAACTTTATCTCCTCCCATATCACAATCACAAGCAACAACTCCTCACCTGCACTCCATCGTGTTACACAAAGGTAGAAACCAGTCCTAGGGTATGGAAATCCAGTGTAGACTGAGGCAAATTACCTGACCTTCGAACATCCCTAGACTTGCACGTAATCAGGGCAAACCAAAAAAAAGATGGTGCAGCTGAGAAAGCGGTTGCACTCTATTGAGTAGGGCTTCTCCAGATTTTGAGTTGAGACAGGAAATGGATGCTATGACTTCATGTGTAACTGGGATCTCTGTCCCACTAAGCTCTACTGATCTTAAAGGGCCAGTCACTGAAGCCATAATAAAGGAACTAAACTTCTAAATGTGCCCCAAACAGCTTACTGTGATACACTTCCAGTTTGAATAATGAACTTTCTAGGAGAGAAGTCATATTTCTATGATGGACAGAAAGAAGCTGAAAGAAAATATAAGGTTGAACTTAATATTACTAATGGAGTAAGATAAATGCTTCATTGTTTTTGTAACTGTGGTGTTTCCATAGGCATAACTTATTTGCCATATATGACTTATTTTAACTGGGGCTGTTTTACTTGCTGGGTTTAGTTTCTTGGATACATAATTGTTTACTTAAAAATGTATTCACAGATGACAAGGATGCAATACTTAATATATATATATATATATATATATATATATATATATATGTATACACATACGTGTGTATATATATATATATATACATAAACTGTGACAGTAAGGCAATGATGTGCTTGGGGTATCAGATTGTTTATCTCTGTTCTAAAATCGCTATATGATTTTTTTCATTTTTTCATTCATGTTAGCTTTATCCAAAATTTGAATAGGAAGACTCAGCTGAGACTAGCCTCATTTTCAGTGAGGTCCTTGTACAAGGCAGCAATCAGTTACATAGCATTTTCACAAACATCTATCAATGTAAGTTATTAATACATAAAATAATCACAATCACAAGTACACACAATGATACCATAATATACGTAAGCATACAATACAAGACATACCCAAATTAGAACATCTATTTCTCAATCAATCAGTGCTTTAACTAAATTATAGAGCTGTTCTTACTCTTGCTTCATTTAGTGTCCATTTTTTATTGCACTACCACAGGTTGTCCTACTCCTAAGAGTTAAGGGTAATAGGGTCCAAATTCCAGGACCATTATATAATAAATGTTCCTACCTAAAGCTGTTTTTAAATTTGGGAATTTATACTCCATACCAGACTCAATCCTGCAGACCAGATCTAACAGGTCTAACTTTGAAATAATTAGAAATATAATCAGGAACAAGTTGCTTTGAACATTTTATCATAATATGAAACTCATTCTTTATCCTAACTAATACTTTTATTCTTTTATTTATTCTGCATATCCGCCTTCAAGCTGGAACACTCTAGCCTGGCAGAAATAAAAAAAGACCACTGTGACAGATACAGTAGCGCTATAACCTAATTTGACAGGAGCATACCATTTTAGGAGAAACTTATGATTTAAAAGAGCACAGTGTATCAGTTGAAATCTCTGCTCAGTAAAACTGGTATTGATTTGCTTGTAACTGGTGTAGGCTGCCTTCCATGAGAAAGTGGGTGCTCTAGTGACAGGGGTTTCAATGGTTAAGCGGAAGGACAGTGTGCCTGGAGTGTGGGGAAGGTCGGACTTGCATCACATGCTCTGCTTTGTTAATACTTTTGTTTGTGCTTATTTTTTCTTTCTCTTGCCTTTTTATTTGTTATTTGACAAGACTATACATGTGTATGTGTTTATTCTAAGCTCTGAGCCCTGGAAAATCACTGCATTACTCAGTATATTACATATATATTTAATGGAATTCTAACTGCAGACTTGATAACTGTGATAGTACAGCTGAGTGAATAATTGGTATATTTTCCTTATCCTGAAGCTCACTATCCTGACAACCAGTACCCGGTCAGCATTGCCCGATAGATGGGCTATCTAGATGGTAGTAAACCCGATGGTATTCCTCCCAATGAGGTAAGGTAGCAGAAGTGATGGAGTGCTACCTTACACCTTCTACAGTACATGAAAGGATGGCTGCATGGGGTTGCTGGCCAAGCTGCCTCAGCAATGTGGATGGGTATACCACCGGTAAGTCAGCCAGCATGCTGTGTGTGACCTGGGTTCTGGTCTGGTTCATGTCATTTTACACATTGCACCCCCTGTAACTACTTAACATTTTACTCTGGTGTCCGTTCCCCCTCAGAGTTAGATATTTTAGTTATGGGAGGTGGGTAGAGGAGCCCTGCACATGGGGGTGCAGGGGTCAAAGCCTCCAGCATTATACACTTATTTTTTCATAATGCCTGAAATCTTTCTGTTGGGTATAGGATTCATTCAGGGCTGTGGATTTTGGGCCATTTTACTTGGTATGCTGAGCGTCAGCATACCGAGTTTAGGGATATCATAGTATATCCAAATAATTTATTTGAGGAGCAGAAATTGTGGGGGATACTGTGGAAGGGTATCTCTGAGTCTCTAGGTAGCGGAGCAACCTTTCTGAGTCAGTACTGCCTTGGACGTTTGTCTGGTGGTCATCCTCGGTTAAACAGTAGATTACAACCTACCAATGTTCTACAACCACTTGGGTCAGTTTAGATTGTTATAAAAGTATTTTTTTACTTCAATAATTTCTTTACTAGACTCACTGTTGCAGTGTTGTTTTAAAGTTGTTTGTTTTCTTTCTCTTGCTGTATTAAGCTTTATCCTGCTTGATTGTTTATAAGGATATATATATATATTTCATAACTAGTTAGTAAAAGAACAGCTATCCAATCAGTAATTGAGGGAGGGGTTTTACTTCATATTTATTAGTCTCTATCATTTTAAAATATGTTTGTTTTTCCAAGTTAACACCCTTTTATAAGAAAATGGTTCAATATAAAGTTACTTCATGGAATGTTATGTTAGGGTCTCCAGTTAAACAAAAGAAAGTACTTACATATTTGAATAAAGAATGGGCAGATATTGCATTTCTCCAAGAAACACATTTGGTGCAGGAAGAAGCTGTAAAACTGCAAAGGGCATGGGTAGGTTTGCAGAGAGCTGTTGTTATAACTCCAAAAAAGAGGTATTTCTATTTTTATATGAAAGGGGTTAATTTCTGCAAGCATGCACATATTACGGATACTAATGGAGAGTCCAGATATTGGCAGGAACTATAGATGGTAATAAAATAGATGTATGTAATGTAGATGCTCCCAATGAGGGAGGGGCCTTTTTAATATGTTAACACCAGAATCAAGCAAATTTTAGACTACAAACCTATTGTTGCTGGGAACTACTAGATCCAGTATTAGATAGGTCCTCTACTAGACCAATGCCATTGACAACTAAGGCCAGATTAGCTTTTAGTAGAATGCTAGAGGATGTACACCTTGCAAATTCATGGAGACTAGTACATTCTGCAGACAGAGACTATATATTTTCTCAAGTACACATGCATCATACAGTAGAATTGATTACATATTGGTTTCTAAGAATTTAGTCACTTCCATGATAGATGTTTAGATAAATACTATTGTTATATGGGATCATGTCCTAGTTAGAATGGATCTTATGTTCTGTACACCTGGGGAGAAAAGTCACAGATGGAGAATGAATATCAGTTTATTTAAAGAAATATATTTTACTAAATGGGTTAATGATCAATCAACAGAATTTTTTGCAATTGATGATAATGGTAAAGGATACAGGCATGTTTATGGGAGGTGTACAAAGCTTACATAAGAGGGAGGATCATTAGCTATTCGTCCAAAAAGAAAAAAGATAAGGAAAAGCTACTGCAGGACAAAGAGAAGTAATTGGTGATCCTGGAAAGAACATCCAAAACTGCAAAGACCCCTAATTTAGAATTGTTGCATAAGATCACTGTCAAAAAGGGGGAAATTAACACCATCCTATCATAAAAAGTAGAGTATAAATTATTTAGAACTCAACAACAATACTGGGAGACAGGAGATAAAGCAAGTAGGCTTTTAACACTCAGGTTAAAAAAGATACAGCAGCAAATCTAATACTGGCAGTTAGGGCAACAAGAGGCCAGATAGTTACTAGTAATAAATATATTAATCTAGCTTTTTATGATTTCTATAGTAATATTTGTATGGGTAAAGGACCCAATGTCAAAGAAAGTGTGGATATAGTTTAAAAAAATCTTAACTTGTTGACTCTGATGGAACAAGAAAGGATTATGCTGGATAGTGATGTCACTTTATTAGAAATTCAACAAGCCATTCAAGAACTACCTACAGGAAAAACTTCTGGACCTAATAGCTTTCTGGGGGAATTTTTTGTTAATCTTTCCTCTACTTTTCCTCCTCAAGTTCATCACTCTCCTCTCTCTCTATTTTGAGGCAAAGGCTCAAAATCTCTTCCATAACAATGACACAAGCCTTTGTTACCTTAATACAGAAAAGAGGAAGAATCCACTAGACTGCATTAATTATAGACCAATCTCCTTTGAATACAGACTATAAAATACAGTATTAATGAAGATCTTGGCAAAGTGACTACAAAAAGTACTCACTAAATTAATTTAATACAATGGTCCAAACAGAAAAAGGAACCATTTATTGATTTATCCTTAGATATCTTAAAGGCTTTTGAGTCAGTTAGGTGGTCATAATTGTTTAGGACTCTCTCTGAATACAGTTTTGGGACTATTTATTTCTTCCTGGATATCTATGTTGCATGCTAACCCAACAACCCAGGTAATAACCAATAGGGTACTGTCCCCAAAGATTGATTTAGCATGTGGCACAAGACAAAGTTGTCCCATCTCTCCCTAGTTGTTTATTCTGGCATTTGAGCCTCTTATTAGGACAATAAATCTGCATCCAGGTATTAAAGGTGTTAAAGTGGGCAAAGAGAAGCATAAAACATTTGCATATGAGGATGATTTGTTATTAACGCTTAACTCTCCTATTCAGTCTTGCCTTAATACTTGGAAGATTTATCAAAAATTTGAAGGAATTTTGGGCCATAAGATTAATTGGAGTAAAACCCAGATACTTCATAACAACTTAAATGCTGAAATCAGGAGACAACTAGATGATTTGTTTTGTGCAGAGTGGTTTGTACCGCATAGCACCTACTTAGGCCTACAAATTACTATGGATTTAAACAAAATCTTAGAGGCCAACTTCAACCAACTATTAGCAGACATTGCAATAGACTTAGATAGATGGGAGAAGTTAAATCTTCTCTAAGGGAAAGGTTAACTCTATTAAAATGGTTGTAGCACTGAGGCTATTTCAAAACTTGCCTATATTACTTAGTTCTAGACTCTTAAAACACTTAGGAAATCAATAGAAAATTCCTGTGGGAAATAAATCACCAAGGTTAAGCATTGGTAAACAGAGCTCACAAAAGCATAGGAGGCTTCAATCTTCCTTGGTGGGAAAGATATCACTTGGCATTTATCTTTAAACAAACCTTATATCATAAAGGATCAGGAACCCCAAACAGTTAAGGCCTTTTGGGTGAACATAGAGGAACACTTTCTTAAAACACATTATATTACAGAATATATGTCCCTTCCACTTACTATTGGGATTAGAGATAACATTTGCATAAGCGGTTCAATAATAGCTCTTAAAAAAATCAATAACATTATTACTATAAAAGGGACTCCACTACTATCTTTACCTTTGTGGGATAACCCAGGGCTTTTACATGAGGGATAAAAATGGTGAATCCAGTATGGTACAAAACAGGCATTTCTAGGCTTCATCACTTAATTACTGATAAGACGGGAACTCTACTTTCCTTTCAAGAAATAAAGGAGAAGTTTAATATTCCTAAATTTGAATTTCACTTTTATCTATGCATGAGAGAGGCACTTAAAGAGTCAGTCCTACAGAAGGGATGTATACTACCTAAAAATGAAGCATGGTGTCAGTTAATTAAATTAGGCTCTTTAAAAAGAGGCGCTAGTCTTGCTTATAAGTTGCTAACTACTAATGTTGGCTCTCCTTGTCTAACAAGAGCCAAAGAAATATAGGAAGATGAGTTAACACTAGGTCTCTCTCTGCCAGAATGGAAATCTGTATGGGACATGGCAAACTGAAGTTTTAAAGAAATACACGTAGGTTAATTCAATTCAAAATCCTACACAGATGATATCTCAGCTAGTAGGCTATAGGCAATGGGTTACATGCAAAATTCAGAGTGCTGGAGATGTAAGGCCAATCATGCTAACCTCCTCACTATGTTTTGGTCTTGCACAGTAATAATAGGCTTATGGGCAGAGATATGTGACCTATGATTAAGAACACTTAAAACTAATATACCTATGACCCCTTTAGTATTTATATTAGGGATATTTCCTGATGATTTAGTAATCAGTCTGCACCAAAAAATATTAAGTGTTCATGCTTTCCTGGGTGTTAAGCACTCTATTTTTAGACATTGGAAGGAGAAGCAGGCTCTCACAATAGGAGAATGGCATGCCCAAAAAGAATTCACATCCAGTAATGAAAGAATGTATTACCTTTTACAAGATAAAGTAGATGTAGATGACTGGGTGACCAAAGTAGTATACCAGGGAGGGGATGTGGACATGGCCTACCTAGACTTTAGCAAGGCATTTGACACAGTACCACACAAAAGATTAATAGTCAAATTAAACAGCATGGGAGTGGGTGCCAGGGTGGTAGCCTGGGTAAAACAACAGAACACAGAAGGTAATTGTAAATGGAGTCCTTTCTGAAGAGAAAAGGGTTACTAGTGGGGTACCGCAGGGTTTAGTACTGGGTCCAGTCCTTTTTAATGTCTTTATAAATGACATTGCAGAGGGACTGGAAGGAAAAGTATGCCTCAAAGATCTGCAACAGGGTTGATACACAAGGAGGCATGGAAGGGATGAGAAGGTACTTGGCAAGGTTGGAGGAATGATCAGAGTATGGCAGCTTGGATGCAATGCAAGAAGTGCAAAATAATGCACCTGGAAACAAAACCCAGGGAAGTTTACACAACAGGGGAAGGTAGTAACAACAAAATGGAAAGAGACCTGCGGGTAATCATATCAGGTGGCCTTAAGGTTAGCAAGCAATGTGAGAAGGCAGTAGGGAGGGCTGGGGGATACTGGGATTGGGAGAGGCATCACCAGCAGAAAACAGAAAGTTGTTATCCCTTGTACAGACAGTTGGTGAGACCCCATCTGAGTACTGCATCCAGTTCTGGAGACTCCATCTCTGCAAGGACATAGGCAGGATGGAGGCAGTCCAGAAGAGGGCAACTAAAAGGTGCAGGGTCTGTAAGAGAAGCTTACAAGAGGAGAAACTAAAAGAGCTTAATATGTATACCCTTGAGGAAATGAGGAGAGGGAGACATGATAGAAACTTTAAGTACCTCAGTGGAATTAACAAAGTCCAAGAGGGTAGCATCTTTCAGAAAAGAGATGTGCAAGAACAAGGGACACAATCTGAAGATAGAGGGGATGGCTCAAGGACAATGTGAGGAATCATTTTTCATGGAGAGGTGGTGGATGCATGGAACAGCCTTCCTGAGGAAGTTGTGGGGTCTAAAACTGTGGAGAATTCAATAATGCATGGGACAGACATAAGGCAATTTTTGTGGTGGGTAGGAAGAAATAGGCTGTTGGTTAACTAGGATCTACAGCTTATCCTGTAGGTAGGGAAATTGGCAGACTAGGTGGGCCAAGCAGTCCTTATCTGCCATCAAAGTCTATGTTTCTATGTATGTTTATTCAAAGATATGGGTGCCTTTTTTAGGAATCTGATTAAGAAAGGAAATAAATAATCTAACAAGCATTTGTCAATGCCGAATGTTGTCTCGCTGGCAATGGTAGTGCAGGAGTCCATGAGTTAGAGATGCATAATAGGAATGGAAATGAAGTATTGAATTGACGCCAACCCCAGCCCCACCCTGCAGAGACCGACAGGCTTTGGGGTGTGCCTTTGGGTCATCAGCTATAATGTTCATGCCATTTAACCTCACCCTACCCTGTAGACACTGACAAGTATCGTGGTGTGCTTTGGGGTCTTTGGGCCTTATACTTAGCCGATTCCATAAGGAAATACATGGAGATAGGTGCAGTACAGGAGAATGGGGTGAACTTTAGGGCCGAACACTCCAAGGCACACCTCGATGCCTGTCACTGACTGCAGGGTGGGGGGTGGAATGGCATGAGCATTACAGCCAATGGGCCTGATTCTGAAAGAATTATGCCTAGTGTAACAGCACTTGTGCCACAAAGAATGGCGCAAGTAGCAAGTTACGCCAGCAGTTGCATGTGCGGGATTCTACAATGTGGCCTGTGTCATATCACAGGCCACTTACACCAAAGAGCAGTTACGCCAGCAGTTGCGCCATAAACCCCCTGTGACATGGTGCTAGGGGGTTTATGGCAGCAGTTGTGCCCTATTCTAGTAGGGCAGCAAAAAAGTCCCCAATGTCAAGATTCTACAAGAACCCCCGGAGGAGAACCGGCTATGTAAGTTACACCAGCATTTAGATGGTGTAACTGTACATACATCCTCCAGGGGTTCTGGTGACCCACTGCACCCACTCCAGGATATGGCCCCATGCCCAGAACACTCCCATCAGTGCCCCACAGGGCAGCCCACAACCCCCCAGCCCCAGATCCCCACAGCAGATGTGCCCAGATGGGCATCTCATACCCCAGCCCCAGAACTCCCAAACCCTCAGTGTCTTACAGGGCAGCCCACACACATCATGCCCCTGACCCCACAATGCTAACACCCACTCCAAGTGGCATTGTGCCCCCATCCATGCCCTGACCTGATATGTTGCTGCAACTGTGTAAATATAGAACCCCAAGATCCTTGGTAGTCCAGTGGCTCTCCACCTACTCCAACCAGCAGTGGAAGTTACCCGCGATCCATCCCCAGCCTCACATTGGTACAGCCACCTCTCACCTCCATGGCCAGCCGCCGACTAAGGCTGCAGCGCTTACCATAAAGTCGTGCTCAGAAATGAATGAGTATTCATTCATTTCTGAGGTGTCTTTACAGTAAGCACTTATGGTGGTAGCGCCAGGCTGGCCATGGTAGGTGAGAGGTGGCTGTGCCAGTCGCTGGCTGAGGATGGGTGGGGGATGTGTGGACTGGCACTGCTGGGTGGGACAGGTGGGGACCACTAGACTACCAGGGCTCTCGGGGGTATTAAATAATTATCTGTTTGTGGCAGAACATCGGATCAGGGACTGGATGAGGAAGGGGAAGCAGCTGCCCTGCGCGGCTTTGAGGGGTCACTTACGCTTGCTGGGGGGGACTGCGACTACGGCATGCCCCTCAGGTAAGTCTGTAGTTGCTGCATTTTCTGCATGTCGCAGGTTATGGATGTAGCCATGGGACCCTGCCCCTTCTAGAATAGGGTGTAGAGTCCATGTCACAATGGTGTTTGGCGCAGGTCGCCTATGGTGGTGACTTGCGCCAAGCTTCTAGAATCGGTGCCAATGATCCCAAGTCACACCCCTGACACCTGTCAGTCTCTACAGGGTGGGATGTTACAGTTGGAAACCCTAACACCGTAGGTGTTCATTGGTATTTTCACTCCAAATTTTCAACATGGGCTTCTTGTGACCCCACCTCATGAAGAGTGGCACTATCAGTTTGTTAGCCTAAAGGTGGTTTTGTACAGCGACTATGCTACTTGGCGACACAGGCATGAAAACACATTTTGGGCAGGATTTGAAAAATGACTACTGTATTGTTCATGAGGAGGTGTAAAAAAATGGCAAAGTTGAAAATCTAGAGTGAAAATATGAAAAATTGGTGAAGTCATGAGCAGGAATAGAAACTGCGCAATACACGTCCAGAATCCGATTATTTTGGGATTTTTTAACCACATTTTCAACAGGCATTTTGGGACCTCCTCATAAACATTGGCACTGTGATTTTGTTACTCTGTCCCAAAAGTTGATTTCCACAGGGACCACGCCATTGTGCCACAGGTGTCAAAAACATATTTTAGGCAGGATGTGAAAATGACAGTTATATTGTTCATAAGGAGGTGTGAAAAGTGCCAGTGATGAAAATTTGGCATGAAAATATTGCAAATTTCATAGTAACAAGGGTGCTTGGAAACTGTGCAATGCATGCTTATAACACAGTCATTTTATGGATTTTCATCACCAGATTTTCAACATAGGTATTTTAGGACCTCTGCTCATGAACAGTGTCACCGTCATTTTCTCAAACTGTCCCAAAACTGATTTTGCACAGCGACCATGCAATTCTGTGCTGGATGTGCGAAATCACATTTTGGACAGGATATGGAAAATGATAGCTGTACTGTTCATAAGTAGATATGGAAAAATGCCAATTTTAATCTGGAGTGAAAATATTACAAATTCACGAAGTTATGAGTGTGCGTAGAAACTGCGTAATGCAAGTTCTTAAAACAGCCATTTTTTTTCTATTTTTTTTCCACCAAATTGGCAACATAGGCTTTTTGAGAGCCCCCCCACCCCATGAACAGTGGCACTGTAATTTTGTTAATCAGTCCCAAAAGGTGATTTCATGCAGTGACCACAATATCTCCTTTCAGGACTGAATAATGCCATGATAGTGACTAAATTCATTAGGAGGGGTCCCAATAACCCCATGTTAAAAATTTGGTGCTGAACTTCCCAAAAATGCCTGAGATATGCACCAAAGTTGAAAAAACCCTATTTATGCCATTATACAACTTACCGGCATTTCTTCAGTTCACAGTCGGCTATGAAGAGTGCAGACATGTTCCCATCCACCAAAGATTGTCACGCTGTGCTCCGGAGATAAGTATGGGGTGGGGGAGTGTGGGGAAGCAGGGTGCACAGAGGGTGGGCGCGGGTTGGGGGAGGGCCAACAGAGTCAACGAGGGACAGTTTTCTGGTTTGCAGGTTTAAAAAAAAAAACAGCAGGATGGTTTTTGTTTTACAGGGGCATTTGGCACGTTGGGGTAGGCTCCCAGCATGCCACCTGACTGTTTTTTTGGGGGGTGCTGTAGCCGACGGGGCATTGTGCACCCTCGTCAACACATACCGAAAGGGGGGGCAAGAGCCGAGAGGAATTGGGCACCCCCTTGGCACACTACAAAAGCTGCAGAGTCATTATGCCAATAGGGAGGGCTCCCCATTGGCAAGATAAAAGGGAAGGGGAGACTTAAGCCAATGGGATTGGGCCGCTGGCTGGCAAAAAGATTGTTTGAGGGGTGCATGATGCAGAGGGGATTGGGCATCCCTGGCATACACTTTAAATGGGAGGGGGGGCAATATGCCAATGGTGAGTGGGCTTCCCATTAGCAAATAAAGTGGGTTGGGGCACTCTTCATGGCAGCAGTCAGTGCTGCCATGTTTATTAAACTGCTTCACCAGGAAAGGCACACCGCTGCATGACAAGCTTGGCTTTCTTAGATCTAGTGGCCAGTTTACGTGTTGCTGGTGTCAGCGCCTGCAGCTGCCTTATTGGGAAATCAGGGATGCACCTACTGATGCGTCCTGCATTCGCCCACAGTGACTGCACCTCAAATCTGCTACTACTGCAATATGTTGGCTAGCTAGCATGCGAGCCACCATAAAAATATAGACGGGTAAATATTCTGTGACACTTCATTGTGTGTAGCTTAAATTGTTGCTGTCTGAACTCCAGCTTTAAATGATTAACTTATTAAATGGTCATACAATGCTGTAGCTATTATTTTAATGTATTAGAGTCATTGAATAGTAGTATGGAGGAATTTATATTATAATGAATATCCTGTATATATCTGATTGGATAATTCAAGTTGTATCATGTATTTAAACAGACATCTCTTCAAAATGTTTGTAATGGATTTTAAACTATAAAATAAAATTATATAATGGCAAAAATATATATATACAACCTTCCACCCCGAGGCACATCCAGTAGAAGGTTGGCTAGCTTCTACCAGCCAGCCCCCAGATGGGAATATGGCTGGCCACTATGCTGGTAATGCACTGGAAATAAAATGGAAAGAAAACAGAAGCTCAATAGATTTCAAGGTCTTCACCCTCAAAACTCTTCTGGTAGCTACGCCCCCAGTTCCTCAGGGCACTTTGCCTATGTGACCTAGAGTGATGCATCAGGTACTAAACCACAGAGCAACACAATTAAACTCTGACAGCCCTCTATAGGACAACTTACTCAGCAAAGTACCTGCACCTCACCAAAGATGTACATGTAACACAAAATCAGACAATGACCCATACAAAACACATGAAGTAAAATGACCAAAATTCATGTACTGTACCTTGTGCTAACATACTATAAACTGGCAGCTAGAATAATATATGCAGTGTAAATTCTATGTGGTACATGCCATGTTACTCTAAACATCTTATAGCTCTTGCTTCATTTTAATGGCCCTTGCCTATTCACAGTGGTGCATGTCTCTGTGGTGACAATTACCCTAATCTAGCATCCCAGTTGTTACCAAACTGTTACTTACTAGTACACGCTCTCACTAAACCTTTACTGTACATCCTGTATAACTACTACTTAAGGAGCAGCTGACACACTTTTATGCTGCAGACAGGCAACTCATGCTATTAAGTTGCTGTCCCTAGGAGCTATTTGAGCTATAAAATTAATTATTTTTTATCCAGAGAATGAAAAGTTATTTACCTCACAAAGCTCAACTCATAACTTCCTGATATGAGCCAAGCCACTGCTGATCACTGCAATCTCACCCCTAAGAACAGCATTAGAAGGATGCATAATGGGGAACGGGCAGCAGGCTCTCTATGGAGCTACTACAAGGATCGGAGGAGGGGCTGCTTATATGTGCTAATGTTATCTTTATAGGCAGTTATACATGTATGGAATATATATATACATATATATATATTTATATATATATATATATATATATTCATTGCAAAAACTGTTAATGCATCAGTTAGGGTTAATAGCACAGTGAGAAAAATTTGGAAATGTGATGTTAGGGTTGCACCCCTACCACTCCACCCCCCCACCCTTCACACACCACCAGGCATCGGGGAGTGTGTTGGGGTTATTGGCCTAACTCTCACCCTATTCCATGTGTAAACAAGCTGAGGTGGTGCAGTATAGGAGAATGGGGTGAGAGTTAGGCCCGACAACCCCAACGCACATCCCAAAGCTTGTAGGTGTGTGGAGGGTGGGGGGGGTGGCCCTAACATCACATTTCCGAACTTTTGTTGCTGTGCTATTATCCCTAACTGATGCATTAACAGAGTTTTGTGCAATGAATTTCCCTTCTTTTTCTAAAAGTGTAATGTAACTGGTGACTGGTATGTATTAGTGGGAGCGCAGGCCTCTGGGCCCTGTGCTCCCTTCACATTCCCATTTTTGTGCAATGGTATGCAGAGGTGAAAACATGGCCCTACGTGCCCTGCACTTCCACTTACACATAATTATGAAGCCATACAGCAGCCCTATGGGCAAAGAACCTTGTAACAGTAATTTGCCAATATCTCAGCAACCGTAGCAGCTATGAAAAAATTAAAGTGCCAATCTAATCATGATAGCATAACATCCATGCAAGACAAGTTGATAAACTCTATATCTCACATTGTTTACAAGATACAGGCACTGAAAAGCACTGAAAAGGCACCCTTGCAACCCTTGGAACACGTTTTTGCCAATCTGTCCTTAACCGTAGCAAGTAGGAAAAAAATTCCACTGCTGATGTAATCAATGATTTCCAAACTTGATTCTGCAGGTTAGTTCACCTAACCTACAGGAGAACTAGGCTTCAGGTAGTGAAAAATCCGTATCTCACTTCGTTTTCGTGATATGGGCACCAAAGGGCATCACGGGCACCGCAGAGTTGTCCTATAGGAAATTTCTGAAATTTGGGAATGCTGTAACTTTGGGTCTGTTGAATGTTGTGGTACCAAACCACCAAATGCACATCTGTGGTACCAGGGCTTGCCACCCTGCAAAAGTCCCAACAATTTTGTTGCAGGGGGATGGCAAAGATTTGCAGTTTTTAGTACAAAGTACTTTCACAAATTGTGAAAGTTTTGCAAAAACAATATGACACTTTTGTGATTTGTGAAAGTGTTGTGGCCATTTCTTTCACAATTTGGGAAATCACAGGGCCCCCGAGTTTTAAAACTGCATTTCTGGGAGGTTTTACCACCCCAAAAAAAGATAGAGCTGGCATCATTAGGAACAGACTAGGTAAACACAATAGTTAGTGTTTATCTTGGGGGTCCCAAATTTAAACACCAGGCAGTTTTCTCTCTCACTAACTGAAAACAAGATGGCAGCAGCATGAAAGTAAAGGGCCATTTGCAAAGGAAAATGTACAGGCGGCAGCTTTCATGAGACACATATATTTTTTTCCCAGTTGACTATAATGGGAAGCTTGTTTTCTGAATAACTTTTGAAAGGTTTAATATTTTTCACCAAATCTTCAAAGGCACATCAGTGACCCAGTCTGCAACTTCCTGAAGATTTCAGACCAAACAGACAAATTGTGTGTGGGCTGTGGGTGCGAGTGAAGAAACACACAAAATGTCAGGTGTTTTACATTTTTTGGCATTCTGCAGCTTCACCACTGCTCATCTGACTGCAATGCAACTTGCCAGATCCAAAGATATATGGTACCAGCCTGCATATGCAAAATGTCAGACAAATCTGTTGTATGGTGGCAAAGTTATTAATGAAACATAGAAACATAGAAACATAGAAGTTGACGGCAGATAAGGACCGCAAGGCCCATCCAGTCTGCCCATTTCTTTTTCTACCTTATAAATGTGCCATCGGCCTTTGCTATGTCAGTGACCTATCTATTCATAGTCATTTGTATTGCTCCCTTATGCCTATCCCATGCCTGTTTGAAGCCCTGCACTGTATTCATAGCCACTACTTCTTGTGGTAAGCCATTCCATGCATCTACCACCCTTTCTGTGAAAAAGAATTCCTCACATTCCCCTTAATCGGCCTCCTCTAATCTCATGCTGTGTCCTCTTGTCCTGCTATTTTCTTATATTTAAACATGTTAGACTCTTTCACCTTGTTTATGCCCTTAAGGTGTTTAAATGTCTCGATCATATCACCTCTCTCCTCCTTTGCTCAAGGGTATACATATTGAGCTCCGTTAATCTGTCTCATATGTCTTCTGATGCAGTCCCTGCACCATTTTGTTGCCCTTCTCTGGACTGCCTCAATTTGGTTAATGTCCTTGTGAGGTGTGGCCTCCATACACTGCCGCAGTACTCCAGATGGGGCCCTAACCAATGTCTCGTACAGAGGGATTATTACCTCCCTCTTACGACTTGTGATACCCCTACTAATACACCCTAACACCCCCTAGCCTTACCTACTGCTTTTAGAGGTCTGCTTGGATGATTTCAGGTCATCAGTGGTGATGATGATGCCCAAGTCTCTTTCTTCCTTTGTGACTGCTAGCAACTCCCCTCCCAGCCTATAAGTGGCTTCAGGGTTTCTCTTCCCTATGTGCATGATTTTGCACTTCTTTGCATTAAATCCCAGTTGCCACTCTTCTGACCATTCTGCTAGTTTATCCAGATCTCTTCTCATTCTGCCCACCCATCTGGATCATCTACTCTGTTGCAGATCTTGGTGTCATCTGCAAACAGACAAGCCTTACCCTCTAGTCCATCTGCTAGGTCACTAATGAAGATGTTGAATAGGACTGGCCCCAGGACTGATCCCTGAGGTACCCCACTTGTGACTTGCATCTCTTCTGACTGTATACCATTTACCACCACTCTCTGTTTTCTGCCAGTCAACCAGTTTGCCACCCAGTTGACCAACTTCTGACCCACCCGAGCCTACCTAGCTTATTTATCAATCTTCTATGTGGAACAGTGTCAAAAGTTTGCTGAAGTCAAGGTAGGCGACATCAACTGCTCCCCTTGTCCACCACTCTGTTACCCAGTCAAAGAAATCTATGAGATTAGTTTGACAGGACCTTCCTTTGTAAACCCATGCTGTCTTGGATCCTGTGCCCCTATGGATTCCAGGTGTTGCACTATCCTTCCTTAAGGAGTGCTTCCATAATCTTGCCCACTACTGAGGTAAGACTGACGGTCTGTAGTTCCCGCCTCCTCCTGCTACCACTCTTGTGGAGTGGGATCACATGAGCCTTCTCCAGTCTTCTGGGACCTCTCCTGTGCTCAGAGACTCACTAAACAATTCTGCTAATGGCTCTGCTAGTTCCTCCTTTAGCTCCTTAAGTACCCTGGGATGTATGCCATCAGGTCCCATTGCCTTATCCACCCTGAGCTTAGCAAGCTCTTGTAGGACCTTTCTTTTGTGAAGGAGTAGTGCTCACCTCCTCCCTGTGTCCATGATGCTGAGCTGTGGGCCCTGCCCTACCTTCTCTTCAGTGAATACTGAGCAAAGTATCTATTTAGGATAGATGCCTTTACAGGGTCCTCCTCCTCACATGCTCCTTTTCTCCATTAAGCTTAGCAATACCCCTCTGGACTTTCTCCTTTCACTAATGTATCTATAGAAAGTCTTGTCACCTTCTTTTACTGTTTGTGCTAGTGTTTCCTCAGTTTGGGACTTTGCCTGCCTTACTGCCTTACCTGCTTCCCTTAGGGCAGTTTGGTATGCCCCCTATCTTCATCCCGCTGTGTTCCTTATATTTTCTGAAGGCCAGCCTTTTGGCTCTGACCTTTTCTGCTACTGTATTTGAGAACCAAAGTGGTTTCCTTCTTTTTGCACTTCCTTTTCTGTCTAACACAATGGGATGTTGCTTAAGTATTGTATCCTTAATGCTTGCCCACTTTGCCTGTACCTCCTCACCTGTGTTTCTTTTGCCAGGGCTAGCTTAACTCTGTTGGCCATCTTATCAAAGTCAGCCTCTGAAGTCCCATATTTTTGCCTTGGAATGGGATGATTTAGATGTAGTAGCCAAATTGAACCATACCATGTGATGGTCACTGGCCCCAGGTGACCTTCTACCTGGAGATCTGTGATCCCTTCTTTGTTAGTCAGTACTAGATCTAGGATAGCCCTGTCTCTTGTGGGTTGCTGTACCAGTTGTTTGAGGCCCTCCCCTGCAGGGAATCCACTATGAGTCTAGTTCTGGCAGATGTTCCTGCTGGTATTGACCAATCTGTATCTGGCATGTTGAAGTCTCCCATTATCAGAACCTCCCTTTAGCTGTCATGTTTTGTATATCTTCTAACAGTAATGTGTCTATGTCCTCCATCTGGTCTGGGGCCTGTAGACAACCCCAGTTCTTATGGCTGTCCCATTTCCTGTTTCCAGGGTGACCCACAGTTCTTCTGGCTCCTTATGTGTATTCTGAATTTCTGTAGCTTTGATATTTTCATTAACATACAGGGCCACTCCTCCCCCTTTTGCACCTGTGCAAAATTTGAGATTTAACATTAAAGTGCTTACTCAACTCTAACTATACTGGCACTACTGTGCCAGTATTATATATATATATATATATATATATATATATATAAATAAATAAAGCACTCTGAGTGTGCGGTCATGCTCTGATATAAGCACGTCTTGGTGTGCATTGTTATGCATGAGGCCGCTGGCGAGTGCATCAACCATCCAAGGTGTGCATATATCAGAGCATGACCAGACACCTCAGAGTGCTTTATGTATCTTATAAATGTCAAAATTGTTTTGGAGGGTGGTAAAGTGCAGGTGTGTGGTCGCGCCTGATATACGCACGGTCATGTGATGTGTTTCAACCAACCAGCAGGAATAACTTTCCCAACCCATTTTATAAATATGTATATCCCATACATGCATACCTGCCTATAAAGATAGCATTAGTACATGTAGACAGCCCCTACCTCTGTTCCATGAGGTGGCTCCATAGATCACCTGCAGCCCTGTTTCCTAATATGCATTATCATAATGCTGTTTTTAGGTTCAGGGCTGCAGTGCTCTGTGGAGGCTCGCCTCATATCGGAAGTTAGGAGCCAAGCTTTGTGAGGTACAGTAAATAACTTTTATTCCCTGGATAAAAACATTTATTTTATACTCAAATAGCTGCAAGGACAGGCAATGACATAGTATGAGTTGCCTGCCAACAGCTCTTTAAGACCATTATATCTTCCACTTAGCCTCTATACATTTCATTCCTGGCATAATCTAACTTTACATGCTATCTACACAGCATATCTATACTACATAACTGTAAGTGGCATCTATCTCCTAGTGGACATCATATATGACAGAAATTCTTCCCCAAACACCTTTTACCTAATATATCTTCCAGAGCTCCATATGGTGATTGGAACTGCTATGGGAGAGAAAAGAAACAAATACACCTCGAACTAGCATAAATAAAATGCAGATCTTTATTGATGCTACTAGTGCCAGATTTTGGTGTTTTTCCCTCTGTTATCATAATATCATGTTCAAAACTGTAAAACTGGGGATTGTGTCCATCTAGCTTAGCTAGGGAATAATTCAACTCCACTGGGCAAATCTAATTATACAAATGTTCAATGACAATGTCACTGGGGTTAAATGCAATCAAAAAAGGTTAATGTACATGGGTCCCAAAAGGAACCCCAAAACCCTGCATCCTACATGTATAACAAATAAAAAACAGATTACACATCATCAGTATGTAGATCTTGATCATCAGGACAGTTCCCCATTTGGATGCTGGGTTGCTTCACAGGCTAGTGCAGCTGAATCAGTGGGTTCTTTGTCCTGGAAGCTCTTGGTCTATAACAAAACTTCTTAAAGACTTCAGGGCCTGGTAACCTCCATTTCTTGTGAGGCTTGAGAATATGGAAAACAACAGAAATGAGGAAAATTGCAGCAACCGGCTTGAACTGGATGTACCGCTATGCAATGGGAGAACCCCACTGGATAGAGTTGTCACTTTCACTTTTTAAGGCACAGGACCCTTAAGGTGGTTTCAGAAGTAAAACTTGAGGTCTGGTTTAGTTCATGGGGCCCCACCACTGTCGGTGGCCACTACTTTATATTGTACAATTGTTTCCATTGTGGGACTGCAGTAATGCATGTGTTTTAAACAGCATGAATCTATGGACTATGCCCCCAAGTACTAAATGTGTGACCCAATGTACCTCTTCTTTGCTACATGCTTCACTGGAATGCATGACCCCATGCTTTTTACAGATCGTTTCTATGGTTGCATGGTATAGCCACTCCTCCCAGCTGTTTTCAATAGTGCCCCACATCCATTCAGATATATATGGGTAGTTATGTTTGTGAAAGTCCAACTTGATTATTCAGTGCACAATTCTCTCAGCTTGCCTCGAGTGGATATTACTCTCACTGGGAAGTGTGGGGGCTTTTCTGGGGGAACTATATGTCCTGGTAGTACATTCATAATATCTCAAGCATTTGTTCCTGGGACAGATCCTTGCTTCTGCCTTTTCCCTTATCCACAGCCTTAGCTGTGTTGGATCTTTCTACTGACCTTCTACCCTGCCTTTTTGGGTGATACTCCTCACCCAATGGCATAGTCCTTGGGTGTTAGCAGCATTAGACATCCCATATTTGAGCTAATATCAACAAGTTTGAAGTAATATAAATTTAAAGGCACTTGATGTTAGTCTCATAATGTCTGTTTTACAAATTAGCAAGAATAGCTGAGTTTACAGTTATTTCCAAGATAAAATTGGTAATTTATCATTTTATACTTTGCTTGAAATCTTTAATAACATAACTCATTATTTTCTTTATTCTATTAATCCTGTGAAAATGTGGAAAAGATTGTGTACTGGTGAAATGATGACACATGGTCTAGTCACTTTTTTGTTAGGTGAAGGTTAAAATACACATTGTATAATTAATGACTGAACACAATAATGATGTAATGGATGATTTCAATCCCCTGTCTCTTATTGGCTAAGGTTGTAGCATGCCTTTAATGGTTCTGGATAAAAGAGCAGTGTTACCAAAACCATAGTGTATAAGACTATACTAATCCAAAATTTAGATTTAAATTTAGAAAAGATTAAACTAGTCCTTTTTTTTTTGCAGTTAATCTTTTTATTGAAGTATTTAAAAGATAAACAAACAACAAGTATACCCTATAACAATACTACTTAAGGTTATATAAATAATAAACTAAGTAGCATAACATCTAACAAAGGAGGGAAAAAAGACTATTCAATGGTAGTATAATAATTTTGGATTAACGACCTAAACTAGACAAATACAGTATTATAATGAAAAAAAAAAAAAGGCTTAGCACTACATAATACAGAGTGAAAATAGAAGAAGTAGAAGGTGAGAGAGGAGATATGAATAGTCATAGTTGTACATTACTACAATATATATATCGTTAGAGTGCTACTAAAACGTATATAGAAAGGATTAAGAATAACAAAAGAAGAGGAAGAATAGCGAAGAGAAAGAGAGTATAAAGTAAGTAGAGAAAAAGCGAGACCACAACTTGAGGCAATGGAAGATATCAATAGGAGGAGAGAGAGAGATATTATATAAAGTATTTCAATCCATACTTTAAGTGCCAGAATGGCCTAGATGAATCCAAATATTTAAAATATTCTGCCAACATTTATTATACATGTTGAGTCGGTCGAAAGAAATATGTGTCATACGATCCAGGGAGGCATATTGAGATAAATGATTCAGAATATCAGGGAGAGTGGGGATTATATTAGATCTCCAATACATAAGTATACTACGTTTAGCTATAAGAAAAAGTATGGTTAACCATCTGTTCAAGGATTGGGGAATATTATAGGGATGAGGGTCAAAAATACCAGGTATACAGTGTTTGGGATCTAATACAAAGGATTGACCTGTCACTTTCATTGCAAGTATATGAATACGATGCCAAAATTTTTGTATGGGGGGACAATCCCATAAAATATGAAGTAAATCGCCATTGGGCAAGTTACATCGCCAGCAGTTGTCATTATCCGTTAATCCCATTTTATGCAATACAGTTGGGGTCCTATACCATAAATGAAGAATTTTAGTCTGAATGAGCGAGCTACAGTTATCCTTAAAAGATTTGTGGCAAGAAAGTCAACACCTATGCCATTGCTCATTTGTAATGTTACAGTGTAACAAGTTGCTCCATTTATTTTTTGCACTAATGGACTGGTCTGGTAGTGATTCTCTAATATCTTTATATATGACACTATTCAATTTACATGTTGTTTTTATCCATTTGGAGATGTGCTGATCATATAAGGATTGATTCACAATAAGTGAGAAATAATAAGTGCATGCTGTACGAAGCTGTAGATATTTCCAAAAATCCCGGCGGGGAAGATTCCATTGAGTACATAGATCAGAATAAGATTTTATTCTTAACGTAAAGGCTTCAAGTATGTCTCTTAAAAAAAGTATGCCTCTATTTTTCCAAGATCGACAGTAGATTGGATGGTTTTCGAGAGATATTTGGCTATTTCCCCAGATAGGAGCATAAGCAAGAGGGGTAGGGTTTGATTTGAGATGTTTATGAATTATTTTCCAGTAAAACGTGGATGGTGCTATAGTGGGGTGAGATTTTAATTTAGAGGGGATGGGATTATAAATAAAAGAGGTAGCAATGTTGTTAGCACAAAGGGAGACTTCCATATTAACCCATAAAGGTGAATTGGCATCGGGTTGAATAAACCATTTGATAGTCTGCTGCAACGAAAAGCCCAAAAGTAGGCTGAAACCAAGGGAGGTCAAATCCACCTCTTGACCAATGTGATCTAAGTTTGTTACAACTAAAGCGAGGGATTTTGCCATCCCAAATAAAATTACCTATTAATTTTTCAATTTTGATGAGGAAACAAGAGGGAAGTTTTAGAGGAATATTAGAAAAAAGATACAATATTTTAGGAGTTATTGTCATTTTAATAGCAGAAATGTTCCCATTAAAGGTAAGATTAAGCAATTTCCATCTGTCAAATATATTTTTAATGTTAGTAGAGGAGAGAAATTAGCATCCCATACTTTATCCAATGATGGGATAATCCGGATACCTAAATATGAGATACCTTGGGGAGCCCAGCAGAAGCCCAAAGGATCATTCATATAAGATTTACAGAGGTTGTTTAATGGTAACATTTCAGATTTATTAAGGTTTAGAGCAAGTCCCGAGATAAAGGTGAATTCGTTAAGAAGTTTAACTAAAGGTTGCCCTGAAGATTGGAGATTTTCTAGGAGAATAAGAAGATCATCTGCATAAGAGATCATCTACATAAGAGAGTGAAGTGTAGCAAGAGTTACCGATAGGGATGCCTTTAATTATGCAGGATTGATGAAGAGCTGCATAGAGGTTCCATGGCAAGTATAAACAAATATGGTGATAAGGGCATCCCTGTCTAGTGCCTCTTGCAAGATGAAAGGAGGGGGATAGAGTTGAGTTTGTAAGAATTCGAGCAGAAGGGAGAGTGTACAATAATTTGATACAGGCGCAGAAATTGTTAGTGAAACCAAAATGTGATAAAACTTGGTATAAATAGTTCCAATTAAGGGAATCAAATGCTTTCTCAAAATCAATGGCTATGGCTGCGACTGGTGATTTAAGAGTTTTTGCTTTGTAAATTAAGTTAAACAAGGAACAAAGATGATCAGAACCGGTTCTATGTTTAATAAATCCAGCTTGAGAAGGATGGATGAGTTTTGAAATTAATGAATCTAAGCGAAGGGTTAATAATTTAGCAAATATTTTTCCGTCTGTATTGAGCACTGATGTCGGTCTGTAACTTGAGGGAAGAGAGGGATCTTTATCTTTTTTTGGTAAAACAGTAATAATAGCCTCGGTCATAGTGTGGGGTAGTTTACCATTAGAAAATGCTTCCAGATAAACCTTAAGAAGTAAAGGCAAAGAGTACCAGATAGGATTATAGAAATCAACAGGAAACCATCACTCCTAGGGATTTACCATTTTAAAGATGATAGTGCTGTTTGGATCTCTTGTAGGGTAAAGGGTTCATCCAGTATGGCCATATCTTGATGAGAGAGGTGAGGAAGCTGCAGTTTATCGAGAAATTCATGTATTTGTTTGAAGAACTGGAATTTGATGAGAATTTAGTTGCTGGTAGAAAGAACGCATAATATGGTTTATTGTAAGGTTGTCTGTATAAATTTGGTCTGATGGGTCTTTCAAACTGGCAATATATCTCTCCATTTGTTGGTTTAAGCTGATAAGAAAGCAACTTCCCACATCTGTCTCCTTGTTCTAATAGCGGTGTTTAAGCTTCAAAGGCAAGTTCAGCTTTCCTGGATATTAATTCATTTATTTTAATTCTTAACTGAAGAATTTCAAGATGTAGTGGTGAGTCATGATTGGGTTTTTGTTTTATAGTGCTGAGTTTCTTTCTCTTAAGGAATTCTCTAAATTTGCTAGTTGTTGCTCTCTTAGTTTTTCCTGTGAGCTGCAAAACTAATAATTTTTGCTCTAATTGTTGCTTTTAATGCTTCCCAAACTGTGCCTTGAGATACCTCAGAGGTATCATTAAATGAGAGAAAGTCTTGAATCTGGGCTATAATCCAAGGAATAAATTCTGGGTCCCTCAGTAAAAGTGGATCTAAATGCCAAGAAGGAGATTTAGAAGGGGGTGGACCCCAAAGTAGATGTAAACTTACAGGAGAGTGGTCTGATATGGTAATTGGGAGGATGTCTGTATTAATAGTTTTTTCTGTAATAAGAGGGGATGAAAGCCAATAATCAATACGGCTGTAAGATTTGTGTAATGGGGAGTAAAATGTATAGTCACGCTGTCTAGGGTGGGAAAGTCTCCAAATGTCAGAGAGGCCCAGATCTTTTATTAGCAATGTCAAGGCATTAATGCTTCGTGGATGAGCATTGTATGATTTATTACTTCTATCTAGGTGTGCTTCTAAGGTTAAATTAAAATCCCCACCCATAAGAATGGGTGAGTTATTGTTGTTATTAATCGTAATTTGTTGAGCCAAGTTATGAAAAAATCTAGGGAGTCAGAGTTAGCATAAACATTAACTAACTTAAAAGTACCTGCAGGGAAGATAATTGAATTATAATCCATCTACCGTCCAATCCGTGATAGTTTTCTTTGGGGTCCAATTAAGGGACTTATGTAATAGAATAGCGACACCTCGTTTTTAGAGGAGGAAGAGGATGCAAATACTTGACCGACCTAATCCTTTTTAACCTGTCAACATCCTCTGACATAAGTTTAGTTTCTTGTAAGAAAGCAATATGTGTTTTATGCTTCTAAGGTAGGTAAGTATTTGTTTCGCTACAAGGTGAATTGAGTCCCTTAACATTCCATGAATGTAATATCAAATCATTCATAATGGTAAACGGTAAAATAGGAAGTTACAAGTCGGAATGAGGGACTCATAAAAAACTAAGTCAGAGAATGTCAAAGGTTCTAAAGGTAGGTGAATAGGTTGTACAAATGTGAGCAGGATCCTTAGAATATATGGATTCAAAATAGTATGACAAATATATCTATTGAGTCTCACTAAAAAGAAATACAGGGATAAAATAGTAGAGAGAATATTCATAGAAATAACGAAAACTTGTATATTACAGTAAGAACATTTGTGAAGTGTAGAGAGATAGGAGTTGGTACACATACTAGAGACTCTCTCGCCACACTACTAGGCATGTAGAAATGTAGAAAACACTTAAGAAGAAACAACACGCTATATTCCTAAGGTATTAACTATGTGTAACAATATCTTATAAGTAATTATTATGACTAGAACTCAGGTAGTTAGCTAGAACCCTGAGATAAACCAATAAACATCATACCAAATAATGCAAAAACATTTTTAAAGTGGTAGTAAACCAGACATGGTAGTCATGTTGAACTATATCATATTAGTTCAATAAAATGGATAGTATGCCAATATAACATCACATATCACCAAACAGCATAATCCAGAAGATAAAGGCTTATAAGATATGTAAACATCCACATAACCTTATTAAAGAATGGATATGTGATATATGTGCTATTAACTTAAAGTAGTAGGTACACTAAAAAAAATATATAGATAACGCTATGTAAATATATGTATATAGTACTTGCCATAAAGTGAAATTGAATCTTTAAATGTACTAAACATACATGGTGTTATGCTATGTTTTATATTTCACTTTTTTATTTTATTGATAAGCTGATAACTAGTAGCACACCTATGGGCCTAGGAAGGACCTAAAAGAGAAAAAAAAAAAAAAGAAAAGAAAATTGTATATATCCGTGTAAATAAGTTTACACATTTAGATAAGTTCAGCAAGAATATATTTGTAAATTCGATTCATTGAAAAAAAAAAAAAATAATACAGCCCCTAAGTTTCAAATGTGATTTACAGCCTTGATACGTCCAAACCGGCTGAATGTAATAGAGCTAACAAGTTGAGATAGGCATCGATTTGAACAAAAGAAAAGAGAAAAAGGAGTAACCAAATGTGATATTGAAGTAAAGGGCTTCACATAAATGTTCACACACAAAGTCAGAAACACATGACAATCAAACACCTTACAGTTCTGCAACTGATAAACAGTGTTAATTACGTTGTTCTTCAGCCTCCCCTTAGTTTTTTTTCAGGGTATAGGGAATCAGCCAACAGATTTGTCCAGGAGGAAACAGGGAATTAAATGTAGGCAGCAGATTTGCAAGGCATCAGCTAGTGGCTCCTAGTCATCCTCACAAAGCGTTCCACAAAGGTGGTAATGAAACATTATGAAGTGGAGCACACCTGTTAGATAGCCCAAGAGGAGTGGAAAAACAGACATGTTTACAGACTCCAAGTAGAATGATAAGGGAATGTTATTCCAGCATTGCTAATGTCTAGTATGTAGAAAGCCGGCAAATTCCTTTCATACTCATATACGTAGAGACTTGGGCAGGAGCAGATGGGTTAGTTGTAAACTGTGTAGGTGTCTCTGAGTTCTTGTCCATTTTCATAGATGATAGCTGGGAAACGCCGTCCTCCCTATGAGGGATTCGGGGCCATAACTAGATCTAATGCAGCACTGTTAACAGATGTTAAGTGACCCTATAGCTCAGAAGTGACCTATAGCTCAGAGGTTAGAGCACTGATCTTGTAAAGTAGGGGTTGTGAGTTCAAGTCTCGATAGAGCCTGTGCGAACTGCACCAGTTTCGTAAGTTACACAGTCAGATACATTTTGCAGTGGACATGGCCTATCTGGACTTCAGCAAGGCCTTTGACACTGTGCCACATAAAAGACTATTACACAAACTGGGGAATATGGGTGTGGGCAGGACAGTAGTGTGGTGGGTAGGTAACTGGCTGGGTGGCAGGACACAGAGGGTGGTGGTAAATGGCTGTCACTCCACAGAGGGAAGAGTGACCAGTGGGGTACCACAGGGATCAGTGCTGGGACCGGTCCTATTCAACATCTTCATCAGTGACATTGCACAGGATCTAGAAGGCAGAATTTCACTGTTCGCTGATGACACAAAGCTCTGTAACAGAGTAGACACACCAGAGGTGTAGACATGATGAGAAGGACCTGCAGAAACTTGAAGAATGGTCAAGGGTTTGGCAGTTGAAATTCAATGCAAAGAAGTGCAAGATAATGCATATGGGGCACAAAACCCTGGTACAATATATCAGTTGGGGGTGAGGATATAGCATGCACACAAGCAGGAAAGGATCTTGGGGTTGTCATCTCTGATGACCTCAAGGTAGGGAAACAGTGTGACAAGGCATCAGGTAAAGCAAATAGGATGCTGGGATGTATAGGCAGGGGCATCACCAGCAGGAAAAGGAGGTCATAATTCCGCTATACAAGACACTAGTGAGGCCCCACCTGGAGTACAGTGTACAGTTCTGGAGACCATACCTACGTAAGGACATAGACAGGGTAGAGAAGGTTCAGAGGAGGGCAACAAAGATGGTGCATGGGTTGCATCACAAGTCCTATGAAGACAGGTTGAAGGAACTGAACATGTACTCCTGGAGGAGAGGAGGGAGAGAGGGATATGATAGAGACATACAAGTGTCTTACAGGAGGAACAGGGTGCAGGAAAACACTATTTTAAGCGAAAAGATGTTTCAGGACTAGAGGGCATGGGATGAAGTTGGAGGGAGGACGATTCAGAGGAAACATGAGAAAGAATTTCTTCACAGAACGGGTGGTGGACAAGTGGAACACTCTGCCAGAGGAAGTGGTGGGGGCTGAAACAATCACGGGATTTAAGAATGCATGGGATAGACATAAAGGAATTCTAGAGGTCAGGGGTAAGGGGAAATAGACTTCTAGGAAAACAAACTGAACTTACAAGCTCAAATGGGCAGACTAGGTGGGCCATAGGCCCTTATCTGCCGACACTGTCTATGTATCTATGTATCTATGTAACGGGTGCAGTTCAAGGTATGTTGAAAGATGCAGATGTGCTTCAAGTAAGCAAAAAAAAAAAAAAGAGAAACTTTGAATACAGCCCTTAAAATTCCGGCGTGGTTTACAGCCTCACTCAGTCCAAACTGGCTGGATGTAATAGTATTACATAATTTAGTATGAAATTTCGGAGGCTTAATATAGATATTTGCAAATAATATCAAAACCTCATATCAGTCAGTACTTGTAATGATTATTCATTTGAGAAGTAGTATTATAGATTCTGTTCTTTAGTTTCCCTTTCTTTTCTTTTTGGGAGGTTTTCCTGATTTAGGTAGGGAGCTAGATACCAGCTCTGCCCAAGATGAGTCAGGTGAATTGGTATTAGGCAGGGCATTCACATGGGTGTCAGCAGGTGGATCTAAGTCATCTCTCGAGTTCTTCATGAGATGAGAGGAATCTTCACAGAGTGGAGTGTATTTATTAGACAACGCAAGAGGAGTAGAGAAGTCAACATGCTTTTCGGTTTGCAAGTCCGGACGCTGAAGGAGTATCATTCAGCAGCACAAGTGTTTAGAGTGCAGAGATTGAACAGACTTCTTTTCTTGTATGCGTGTTGAAACTTGGGCAGGAGCTGAAGTTTTAGTTATGGGTTTGTGCAGGCATCTCTATAGTTTTTTGATTAGTTTCAGAGACGTTCGCTGGAGACTGTCGGACCTCTTGAGAGGAATTCAGGTCAATATTTAGATCAACTGCAGCACAATCAATGGGTACAGTATGTGTAGTTTGAGGTATATTGAGAAACGCTGATAAAGCTTCAGGTGTGTGAAAGTCTTTAAATGAATCATTCAGAAACAGACGCATTGTGGCTGGGTAGCGTAGAGCAAACTTAATACCCCGCTAATGCAAAACAGTTTTGATAGGATTGTAAAGTCTGCGCTTATTAGATAGTTCTCTTGAGAAATCTCTAAAAATTGATATTTTATGGTACTGCCAAGTGCTGCACTCCACTTGCCTTGCTTTTGAATAATTAATTCTGTGTGTGCATAGTTCAGAAATCTCGCGATGATGGGCCTTGGTTTTGAGCAGGACCAGGCCTTGGGCTTAGAGTACGATGAGATCTCTCAATAGTGAGGTCTTGGTCGGGTGGAAGTTTAAGCAACATTGGAAGTGCATGTTTCAGAAGTGCGCTGGTATCTCCAAGCTCTGCACCTTCAGGAAATCCCAGAAATCTAAGGTTGTTACGTCTGTTTCTGTTTTCGATGTCATCAATTTTATCCTGAAGATTTTTAATAATTCTATCCTGCTCCCTGATTGTAGCTTTCAGATCCATAATAGAGCCTTCATTTTGAATTGTTTTAGTTTCTGTAGCAGAGATTTTTTGATCAAGCAATTGTACATTAGTAACATTTTGTTGTGAGGTTATTTTTAAGTCATTTAACTCATTGATTAATTGCTGAAACATTGATTCAATTCTGTTGAGAGAGCTGCTATGCAAAGGTTGGTCGGCCATTGTTACAGGCCGAGAATAGAGCAGCTGTCTGATTGCAGATATAAAATTCTATAACTGTGAGATCGCCAAAAATACTATACCAGAGCTAAACTTTGATACAGGTAGAGTAAAGACCCAGTTTTTGGCAGAGAATGAATGTCTGGGTAAAAATGGATGGATGATGATAGTTGGTGAACCCAGGAGCAGCAGAATTAAGCAGCCATCTTCAGCTCAGCCAAGTCACGCCTCCCCATTAAACTAGTCCTTAAATAAATGATATTGCCAATTATAAGTACTTCTTATCATACACTCAAAACCAGTGGGTCAGTTTGAAAAGACAACTGAAATTAGAAAGACAAAAAGGACAAAGAAAAGTTGAACAAGTATCAAGGAGCCTGGTTAAGAGGGTGGTGGAAGGAGGAAATGACAAAGAAAATTGTTACATTATTTTACATTATACCTCTCTTCACCTCAGTTCCATATCTTGGTTTTTTGTCTTTTTCCTCCTTCCAACACCCTCCCCCATTGGCAATGTCATTTATTTAAGGACTAGTTCCAACTTTTCTAAATGCTGATAGTGCATTCCTTGTTTAACTCTTTTGATATGTATTTTGTTTTGATTAGTATAATCTCATACATTTAATTCATTTTGCACTTATCTGCTCTATTTGATTGTTATAGCTAAACATTTTTCCTTTATAATTTTTCTTTAGGATCAATTGTGATGTCATGGAATCTGAATTTGAATGTGGTCATAGTGGTGAATTATCTCATCACATGAAATTGCCCCCTAAGGAAGACCTAACCAGTCAAAGCTTTAGGCTTTTCTGTTGGTGACTTCAGAATTTGACAACTTTTGGCACAAAATGTCTGGCACTAAACATAACTTTTGACTCTGTTATAACTAGATAACATTAGTTATGAATTTGATAACCTCAGTTTCTGTTTGCGTTCGAATTGCTTCAGTATTTTACTGTGGTTAGTCTATTCGCAATGTCATGATATAGGTTTAAAATAATTTTTGTTTATGTTATTTGCTTATATTAAGTATTTGAATTAATCATATGACTAATGATGTCATGATGTGCCGGGCTTAAAACAATTCAGCTGTTACCAGAGCCCACCCCTGATGAAGGCCTAATGGTCGGCGCGGGGATCTGTCTGGAACAGCCTGACATTTGGCAAGCTGTTGGTTATTTTCCATTTTTGGAATACATTTTATTTGCAGTAATTTGGACTCCACAGTGTCACTGAATTGGAGCGCAACCTTTCTGTTCTAGTGGTCTTCTATTTGGGCTTGCAACCCTAGCACTGCACCCCACCTGTTTTTAGTTGTAATGCGGGCATTCCCTTTGTGTGTATGTCCTTTATTTTCCTCTAACATGAGCTCACAGATACAGGTGGTAATGGTCATTACTCTCCACCTTGTACTTCAGTGGCACATTCCTTACACATTTTCACCCTGGGGTGAATAGCCTGTTACTCCTGGGCTTGCTTCAACCCTGGATGGGTACATTTACTGAGATTTTCCTAGCCCTGAGGTGGCAGGGCACACTACTTATGCATAAAGTTGCTCATCCTGTATTTTTTAATAGTGTATATTATTATGTGAAATTGTACATTGGGTGGATATTCAGACTGCACAAAAGATGCACTATAGTGGGAGCAGGTGCAAGAGCAGTGCGCCATTGTGCAATGGGTGCAATATTCAAACCAAGCGCAGGCTAAGGTGCGCCTGTGCAACACAGCTGAATATTGCACCCAATGCACCATGGCACAACAAGGGATGCCTAGTGAGCAGGGCCAATGCACAGTAGCACACCCAGGGATGCACAGGGACAAAGACAGGAAGCAGCAGTGCACTAGCCATGGATGCACCGCAAGCGGAGAAGCATGCAGCAGGACAGACAGACCAACCCCCGCCACCCACCAGGGCAAGGCCCCCCATGAGCAGCACAATGAGAGTAAGCTGAACGGACCACCAGCCCATGAATCCCAGCACCGATCCAACAGCAGACATGGGCCAGCAGTCCACACTTACAGGGCAAGATGCTCCAGCACAGTCCCCCGGCAAACAGTGACTGCAACACAATGAGGGCCAAGATCCACCAATGCCACGTCACCACACCAATGCTGACCACCTCCTGTACAGCGATCCTGAGACACCCAGCCCAGCTGCATGACCAAACAGTGCATTGCAACAAAGGTATGCCACCACCACCGTGACAATGCAACCTGGTTCCCCATGGCACCGTGCACGAAAGCCCCACCATGACCCTCCCTGCATGAGTCGACACCATCCACTGATGCCACCACATCATACACAAGGCCCCCCTACATGACCCCCACAGTGGCACAGCAAGGAGGTTGACCTGGCATCAGTACTCGAGGGACCCCGCATGTGACAAGGCCCACCCCAGATGCCACCACCAGCAAGATGGCACCCCGCACACCCACCCATGCCCACACCCTGTCCCAGCACTGGCCCCACAGACAGCACAGCAGCCTACAGTGGCACATGGAGGCATGCGCCACACAGGAAGCAACACAGGGCACATACAACCCCCCCAGTTCCAAGGGTACCCCATCAAACAGCCACACATAGTGGAGCAACAGATGCTGGTGTCGTGAGTCCCATGGTGCCATGTACCACAGCCTGCACACCACCATGGTGCCAGTGAGCCTGCCATATGGTGTGCACCACGAACCAGGCCACCACCTGCATGCAGCAGGACACCGCAGACAGTCACCAGACCACAGGCACCGCCCCCAGACACCATAGACTGCATGGAGGGGTTCAGCAACAGCACCCACAGTGTCACTCAAGAGGCAGATGTGCAAACAGACCAGAGGTCAGGACACCAGCTGCCAGGGTGTTGCCTGAGGGTGGCTGGCTGGACTGCTACCAATGTCACGTCAGCAGCCATGCATGCGGTGGTGGGGTCAGCATGACTGTGTGTACCACAGACACACAAGGGGCAAAGGCACATGGGCTCGGCACACACTGCCAGGGCCGGCTGGGACATAGCACAGGCACCAAAGCCCGCTGCACACTGGCAAAAAGTGCACAGGGCACACCACACATACCCAAGACAGTGCCCATGGCCCCCACCCACACTAGTGGAGGATCCTTGGCGGACACACCCATGGCCAGGCCAGCACCACCCCTCAGTTGCCATGCACACCACTGCAGCAAGGCACCAGATGCCTGCTGCAAATCAGAGACCAACACAGTTGTAGTATGAAAAGCATGGATATTGTAACAGGTAACAACAACAACAGGTACTATTTACAAAACTATATATACAGTGGGGGAGGGGAAGTGTAAGGCTACAACTTGAGGGGAAAGGGCAGGGGAAAAGGGAATATCAAGGAGAGGGACATAAGGGTGCAAGGTACAGTCCAAGGGTGGAAAGGAACAGTGCAGGTGCTGCAGGCCCTACTGGCAGCCCCTCTCATCCCTGTGCTCTCTGTGGAGCCTTCTGTGCTGCCGCCGTTCACCCCTCTCCATCCCCTGCAGCAGCGCCAGCGTGGCCCGGGTGACCTGCAGGATCTCCTGTATGTTACGCTCCAGGGTCATCCAGCGTTATCCACCTAGGACAAGGAAGCAGAATCAGTATGTGTGACTGGCCAGACCAACGCAACCCAGCCAATGTGCATGGTGCACAGCAGTAGCCTGCACCCCTGGGATGGCATGCAACCACCCACAGTGGGTGCACCCACATGACCTACCTACCTGGGCACCCGAAGCCAAGCAAACCACTGCACACCCCCACTGCCCATGCACTGCACAGCACCATCATGGCAGTCCGGCATCATGGCTATGCAGTGGGATGGCAATGGCACAGCCAGGTGCCCAGTGCATGCACAGCCCACCTGGACACCCACCCACATGTGCCGACCCACAAGATGGTGCAGAGGGCACCGTGGGATGTGCACAGCAGCTGGGGCCATGCCCCACCACCACCCCTGCAACCCACCATGCACAGTTTTAAGGGGAAACATGGCACTTACCTGTATCCTGGTCAACAGGGCGCTGCTGACCCCCAGCACAATCACTGTGCCTTGCCTGCATGGCCACTCCTCCATCGTTGACCTGCTTGTCCATGCTCCTGGGCCAACTGGGCCCTACAGCGATCCTCTGTGCCTAGAGTGCAAACATGGAGAGAGTCCCATCAGTACATGTCAGAACCATAGCCCCCCCCTTGCTGTGTGCATGCCTGCACAACCCAGCTGTGATACAGTGATGCAGGGTGTACATGAAGCACCCCCACAACTGGCAACACAAGTATGGGCCCCCCCGGTGGCATGGCCTGCTGACCACCATGATACCAGGACAGACGGATATTACTAGTGTGGTGAAGAAGCACCTACCTGGCCGTGGCATGGCGCCCCACCGGGAACGCACCTGCAGTCACCCTAGGTGGTCGGGATCATGCTGCTGGAGGTCACCATAGTGGTGGCGACACTGCTCAGTGGTCCTGCTGCTACCTGTGGCCTCCTCAAGGCCCTATACCACCTCCTGCCACACCGCTGTCCGTGGCCTCAAGAGGGGTACCTGGCCAAAAGGGCACCTGCATGGGGCTCCCAAGTGCCACCAGGTTAGCCAGTTCCACCACTGTCCACACTGGTGCTCTGGTGCATGGCATGGTGCTGTCACTGGCGAGGCAAAAAATGGCACCCCTGTAATTGCGTACCCCGCGTGCAGAGGCAGCGCGGTACTCGCTGCCAGTTGCAATCATGCTGGCACCGGACTGCGCAATGGGGGGCAGCCATGCAGATGCATGGTGCCTAGAGGGCAAAAGTCAGCCGCAGGGTCCAGGGTCTGTCCACCACGGAGCGCCACAGCACTATTGGGAGGCCCTGCATGTAGCATGGTAGGGTCCATGTGTGTGTCACCATGCAGTGGCCTACCATGCTGTGGCACCATGAGCCCCTCTGGGCATATAGCACAAAAGCACCACAGGCACAGTAGTGGCTGTGTCCTGTACTGCCTCCTGTGCACAGTGCATTAGCAGCGCCACTAGCATCGGCGTCAGCACTGCAGGCATGCGTGGTACAGTGCCGATTGCGCATGTCACAGTGGTGCACCACAGCCTGAGCACAACTCAGCACCATTGTGCAAGGTGCAACAGCACGATATTCAGCCAGGTTATGCAAATCAGCTCATGAGCCATTCCATGGTGCATCCACTGCATTTGCATCCCATTACAGTTGCGCCTGCCCTTATTTGCATGCATTGCACTATAAAAATGTGACCCGAGAATGCATGGGACATGGATCGGTATTGCAGTCCTTTGAGGTAGGTGGCATGCTATGGGGAAGTGGGGACAGTGGTCTGGGAGGACTGTATGGGACTGCATAGTCCAAGGTTCAACCTGTTCATCCCCCAGGCATGAGCATGACTGAGTGTGAGGATGAAGAGGAGCAGGAAAGGGTGCGAAAGAGGAGGCCCAACTTTACCAGGGTGGAATACGATGCCCTGTTCGAGGCTTACCTCAACAGGGAGCTGCAGGAGGAGCAGGTGGCTGGCAGCATGTGGCGTAGTGCCATCGAGTGTGTTCCTGGTGGAGTCTTCCAGATGGGCGGCAGCCCATCACTACATGGTAGGTCCAGCACTGTCAGTGTGTGGGTGGAGGGGGGCAGGCTCCAGGGCCAGGCAGAACCACTAAAGGTACTGTGTTCCTTTTCAGCTCCTGAGCATCTGCATGGGGCCTCCCACGCATCCATGGAGGCTGTGGTACTGTGTTGCATGACTCACCCATCCCCCTCTAAGGCCACTGTCTGCCACTGCCCTGTGTGCACTGTGGTGTTCTTTGTGCGTTGCATGGGTGAGGTGCCCAGCCCTGCACACACATGGTCCCTGTGCACACCATCCCAGCTGCTGGCCACTGTGGCATGTGCATGATGATGCCTGCATAGTGCTGTCTGCCACTGTGCAACGGTGCTCAGCATCTGAGGCACGTGCAGTGCCAGCCACTGAGCATGGTAGTATTGGGTCCTGTGTGAGTGCGGGGGGGCCCGTTGGGGTGGGCATGCCTGTTGCCCTGTGGGCATGGGTTGGGGTGTGTGTGCTTGTGTATGCATGCCACATGCAGCCCTGCTTGTCCCTGCCTTTGTGTGTGTGGCCCCCTGACCATTCCCACGCCACTGACACTGTCCTCCCTTGGTGTCCACCCATGCCTGTCTGTGGGCTGTGCTCTTGCCCTTGGTGGTTGCATGTGGCCCTGTTGACCTACCTGTGTTGTCCAAAGTGCTCCTCTGCAATGGTGTCTTGGTGTTGCTGGGCCATTCAGGCCAGCCGGGGATCCCTTCACCCAGGGGGTGGCTGCCCAACACCAGCTGGACTGGAGTCCTCTTTGTCCCCACCGCTGTCCCCCTCCTCGACCTCTACGGCTATCCCACAGTCAGTGGCCATGTTGTGCAGGATACAGCAGGCCAGGAATAGCCTGCAGACCTTTGAGGGGCTGTACTGTAGGGCACTGCCTGATGTGTGCAGGCAATGGAACCATGCCTTCAGCAGCCCGAACACTCACTCGATGACATTCTGTGTTGTGGCGTGTGCTTCATTGTACTGTTGCTGCACTGGGGTCATGGGGTGCTGGTAAGGTGTGAGCAGCCAGGGCCATAGTGGGTAACCACTGTCACCTGTGTGTAGAGGGGAGTCATTAGCATGGTAGTCTGCGACACTGTGCCATGGGCCACCATGGCCATTCCCCATGGCACCCCTGCCCATGCCCCACACCCCCCCACGTCTGCACCCATCATCCAGCATGCTATGCATACTCACCTACTGGATGGCCAGTGAGGATGTCCTGACTCTTGAACCTATGGCACAGTGTGGACTGGTGCCAGATGAAGGCATCGTGTGCTCCTCCAGGGTGCGTGACACAGACATTGATTATGCACCCCCTGGCATTGCACACTGCCTGGCTGTTAACACTCAGGTAATCCTTGCAGTTGATGTATGCCATTCCCTCTGGGCCAGGTGGTATGTGGATGCCTGCATGGGTGAAGTCTATGGCCCTGAGCACACCAGGCAACTGTGCTACTCTATGGAACTCCTGCATGTGTGCTGTGCGCTCCGCCTGTGTGCTGGGAAAACGGATGTGCTCCGCAGCATGTGGCAGCAGTTTGCTGAGGAATTGTGTGAGTAGGCGTGATGCAGCCAACTGGGTTATGCCTGTCATGTCCCCTGCTGGTCTCTGTAAGGCGCCGTGGTGAGCAGGCACATGACGACTGTGACCTTAGTCTCCACAGACAGCGCATGGCTCCATCATGTAGGTGCCTGCATCTCATCACTGCACAGCTCACAGAGCTGCCTCAGAATTGCCCAGTTCAGGCGGTACCGACCCACAATCTCAGTGTCACTGTACTGTTTGAAGGTGGTGCAGGCACGGTACAGCCTGTTCTGGGCGTACCGCTGATGGGCCCTTCCACAGCCACACCTCCCTGCTGCCTGCCTTCTCAAACCCCTCAGGGATAAAGGACAACCAAGGAAGGGGCTGGAGTAGAACAGCGAAACAGTCTAGTGAGGTCAAATCATGGAAAGCCATGTGTGCGAATGCCAGAAGCCTTAGCAACAAGATGGAAGATCTGGAGACTGCCATGGTGCAGTCAGATCTGGACATTGTGGCCATCACTGAAACCTGGTGTAATGATAACCACGACTGGGAGATGGCCATACCTGGTGACAACATAGTCAAAAGAGACAGGGCAGGTAGAAAGGGAGGAGGAGTGGCACTGTATGTGAAAAATGACATAAGGGCCACAGAGATCCAGGAGGAACAAAATGGGGGAGAGATACTTAGGGTTAAGCTGGAAAGGAAAATGGGCCAGCCATCCGCACAGGTGTGGTCTATAGACCACCAGCCCAGGAGGAAGAAACAGATAGGGAGCTGATGATAGCCATCCAAAGGATGGCAGACAAGGTGAGTAGTACTGGTTGGAGACTTCAATATTCCAGACGTGACTGGAGCAACACAGCAGCAGCATCAACTAGAGCAGATTTATCCTGGACTCCTTCAGGGTGCCTTCCTCAAGCAACTGGTCATGGAACCAACTCGGCAGAAGGCAACACTGGACCTTGTGCTCACAAACAGGGACAGTGTGATGGGGGTAACAGTGGGGGAGCACCTGGGGAACAATGACCACCAGTCATTATGGTTTGAAATCACAGAAAGAGCAGAACCAAACCAAACAAGAACATGTATCCTAGATTTTAGGGGGCAGACTTTGGGAAAATGGGGAGATACTTGAAAGAGGCATTAAGGGGAATGGAGCAGAAATCGGGTTGAGGAACAGTGGGCAGTTTTTAAAATGGGGATTACAAGAGCAACATAATTATGCATTAAGCAGGTTAGCAAGAGGAAAAGGAAGAGGAAGAGGATACCATTATGGTTTTCCAAAGAGGTAGCAAAGAAAGTGAAAGCCAAAAAGATTGCATTCAGGCAATACAAAAAGACACAGGCAGAAGGGGATAGGGAGAAGTACCAGGAGACGAAGGGAGGCAGGAGGTCAGTAAGGAAGCCAAAGCTCAGACAGAAGAACACATTGCAAAATCAGTGGTAGAGGGGGCAAACCTTTTACAGGTACATAAGTGAAAAAAGAAAGGCAAAGGGAGGGGTAGTGAGACTGAAGGGGGAGGATGGGGGCCGCGTGGAGGATGACAACAGTAAAGCTGACATATTGAACAGGTTTTTCTGCTCAGTCTTTACTGAGGAAGAGGAGGGAAATGGGTCTGAAGGGAGTACAAGGGGTGAGAATGGTGCAGAAACAGACACAAGTCCCTTTACTCGAGAAAGGGTCCTGAAGGAACTGGAAGTAATAAGAGTTGATAAAGCAATGGGGCCAGATGGAGTGCACCCCAGGGTCCTTAAAGAACTAAGAGAGGTGGTGGCTGAACCTCTGACTATCCTGTTTAGCCGATCACATGAAACAGGGGAGGTACCCAAAGACTGGAGGACAGCAGATGTAGTCCCCTTATACAAAAGTGGGAACAAAGAGAAAGCGGGAAACTACAGACCAGTCAGCCTCACCTAGGTAGTGGGGAAAATCATGGAAGCACTATTGAAGGAGAGACTGGTGGAACATCTGGTTGTCAGTGGACTACAGGACCCAAGGCAGCATGGTTTCACCAGGGGGCGGTAATGTCAGACCAACCTCATTGAATTTTTTGACTGGGTGACTAGGGAGGTGGATCAGGGGAGGGCAGTGGACATGGCCTATCTGGACTTCAGCAAGGCCTTTGACACTGTGCCACATAGAAGACTATTACACAAACTGGGGAATATGGTGTGGGCAGGACAGTAGTGGTGGGTAGGTAACTGGCTGGGCGGCAGGACACAGAGGGTGGTGGTAAATGGCTGTCACTCCACAGAGGGAAGAGTGACCAGTGGGGTACGACAGGGATCAGTGCTGGGACCAGTCCTATTCAACATCTTCATCAGTGACATTGTACAGGACCTAGAAGGAAGAATTTCACTGTTCGCTGATGACACAAAGCTCTGTAACAGAGCAGACACACCAGAGGGTGTAGACAGAATGAGAAGGGACCTGCAGAAACTTGAAGAATGGTCAGGGGTTTGGCAGTTGAAATTCAATGCAAAGAAGTGCAAGATAATGCATATGGGGGTACAAAACCCGGCACAATATATCAGTTGGGGGTGAGGATATAGCATGCACTAAGCAGGAAAGGGATCTTGGGGTTATCATCTCGATGACCCCAAGGTAGGGAAATAGTGTGACAAGGCAGCAGGTAAAGAATAGGATGCTGGGATGCATAGGCAGGGCATCACCAGCAGGAAAAGGGAGGTCATAATTCCACTATACAAGACACTAGTGAGGCCTCACCTGGAGTACAGTGTACAGTTCTGGAGACCTTACCCACGTAAGGACATAGACAGGTAGAGAAGGTTCAGAGGAGGGTAACAAAGATGGTACATGGATTTCATCACAAGTCCTATGAGGACAGGTTGAAGGAACTGAATATGTACTCCCTGGAGGAGAGGAGGGAGAGAGGGGATATGATAGAGACATACAAGTATCTTACAGGGAGGAACAGGGTGCAGGAATACACTATTTTTAAGTGAAAAAGATGTTCCAGGACTACAGGGCATGGGATGAAGTTGGAGGGAGGACGATTCAGAGGAAACGTGAGGAAGAATTTCTTCACAGAACGGGTGGTGGACAAGTGGAACACCCTGCCAGAGGCAGTGGTGGGGACTGAAACAATCACGGGATTTAAGAATGCATGGGATAGACATAAAGGAATTCTGGAGGTCAGGGGTTAGGGGCAACAGACTTCTAGAAAAACATAAACTGAACTTACAAGCTCAAATGGGCAGACTGGGTGGGCCACATGCCCTTATCTGCCGACACTGTCTATGTATCTATGTACTGCCTCCATCTGTAAGGTGGCACTGACCATAACCCTGGTTGGTGCCCCCCCCGGGTAGCTGTCTACCTGATCCCCCCCCAGCTGTGTGTTGCTGGTGCTGCCCCTGCACCAGGTACACTCTGGCTGTCTCACCACTGTGTGCCTGACTCTTGCCACTGCCTCTGTCCTCTGTCTTCTGTGGCACACCCAGGCCTCCTCACGCACACACACACACACACACACACACACACACACACACACACACCTCCTTCTCACTGCACACACCGGTGGGCCCCCTCCACCTCCTGGCCACACCTTCCCTGCTTCCTGTCTTGCCTCCTGCCACTCTGTCTCCACGCCCCCGCTTATGGTCCTCTGAGCACATTCATCCTTCTCTCTTGCTCCCTTTATTTTGCTAATTTCTGCTGTTGCGCAACTTCTGCCTACTGATGAATATCTCACTGCGCATATTATTCCTGGTTTTGCCCCTGCACTTGCGCGATGCATTCATTTCTGTTGCGCTGTGGCGCATTGCGTGTTGTTACCACCGCCCCACAAAATATCGCATCATGGCGCATATCCGCTCTTGCATGGGAGCATCCCTATTACGCATGGCGCAACTGCTCTGACTATCCCACCCATTGTGTTTTTTTCTCTTTCATAATGAAACTGACTTGTACAGTCTCTAGATGTTCTAGAATGCTGTTCTACCACAGAAGGGTACAATATCATTCCATGACCTTTGAACTGTGGTACAACAGCATTTTGAAAAGGATGGATTTCTATATAGAGCAATGCTCTACTATACACTATAATAAAATATATGTGCAGTGAAGCAAGTGGGGTTTCACTCTTTGCTTTTCACACTGTTAGTAAAAAAAAAAAATAATAGCATTTTGGTATTGTGATCTCAGAAACTGCCAGCTACTTAGGAGCCCAATTAATTTTAATGAAAAATTAAATCTATTTGTTCTATCATTTTCAAAAGAAAAAAGTAAATAGCCCTTTCAGCAACAAACTTTGCCTTTTATATGTTTGCACTATGGTGATCCATCTGTTTGATTTTACAGTTTAACACTGTGATAGGCTTCTCTTCTTCTTTCCTAAATAAATCTTGTAGGGAAGGAAATATTTTGTTAAGGTTTAATGCTAACCCTGTCCCATTCACAAATGCTTTATCACATTTCTTATGCATCTTTCTTAAATTTGTAAAGGTTGCAGCTGGCGTGTGGCCAAAATCAAAAGCAAATAGTAGTAGTAGTAGTACTGGTGCTCTGCCCATCCCCCAAAAGCTGCTTAAAGCCTGCAATAAGAGTCACGTGATGCCCTCTGCTGAGTAAGCAGCTGGAAGGACTGCTCCACCTCCACTTCACCTGTTCATTAATAACTTCTTCTGTATGGAGATGTTCATATTAATTTTTAATTACCTGAATTTCGGAAGACTACTGGATCCTACTGTGGCAGATTTATCAGCCACAACAGACACAGCAGTGAAGAATTCAGGAATGCATCATATGCTTCTAAGCACACTGAAGAGGGATAAGGGCTCTAAGAGAACCAAAGCCCAGGCCACAGCTCCCTCACATTCACCCCCTTCATCACCAGCCCTAACGGAAGAGCAGTTCTTACAAGAATTTACTCCTCTGAAGGATGACCTCAAGAAAATTACTGAGGACCATAAAAGTATCAGCCTGAAAGCCACAGCCCTTACCCAGAGAATGGGCAATGCTGAAGAGAGGATTAGCTCACTGGAGGATTGGAGGGGATGCAATGAAACCAACACCATTTCCTTGCAGCAGAAAATCACCAGGCTGGAAGACAGGCCTAGAGAGGCGAGAAGCCGCAGGAATAAACAGTTAGTGTTGGCTTGCTGGAATGAGTTGAGGATAGAACACCATCATTTTGTTCAAAAGTTTGCAAGAAAGTTTCTGGCCCCTCTTCAAATGCCCTGGTGTATATTGTGGGAGAGGGTTCATAGAGCCCTTTGGCAGACACCACCATCGGTGCACCTCCTTGGCCATTGATTTTCAAAGTCCTCAACTACCTATATAGGCAATACATTTTGAATAAATGTGGGGCTTGAAGGAAATTTCCTGGGAGGGCAACAAGATAAGGATTGTCCAAGATCCCGCTCAGTCAAACTAAAGCATGCTGTCTATGGACCGCTTATTTCAAAATTGTTGGCTGCCCACATTGGGTTCAAAATGCGATATCCTGTTCAGCTACAGGTGAACCACCAAGGTAAATCCTCTACTTTTGATTCTGCGGAGCAAGCCCGAATTGATCTGCCTAAGATGTTTCCTGATCTCTTTGCCGCCTCTACTTGAAGGTGTTTAGTCTTGTTGCCCTTTGTCTATGGAATTTGGGACTGCTACTAATGCTTGTTGCTGCTGTTTTAAGTTTTTGAGCCTCTTTGGAGTTTGCAAGCTGAACTATTCTGTTTCTTCCAATGGGCACTCACATTTGTATGTGATTTCTTTGACTCTGGTTCTTCAAAGGACTTTTGTTGCTGGTACAAGCTTTGGGGGATGGTGCTCTTGTTTTTTCTGATCCCCTTTTGCTGGTCCAATGTGCTTTCCTTTGTCGTGCTGTGGGTAGAGACTTTGATTCCAGCATGACGCAAGTTGTGTCTCTTCAGTGTTTCTTTTGGTCCGCACTCTGTGCAACCAGCTTGACTTTACATCTCTTTTTTGTTTTGTGCCTGACTTGTGGAGTGGTGGAGCAACTTTAATTTTAATTCAATGATTACTGTTCTTCTCTAGTGTTAGCTCTGTGATGCTCCTTTATGCCTGCTTCTGATCTCTAAGAGTACTACTAGTGGACCTTTAAGGATTTGGGCTCTGTTCAAGTTATGGTGAGTCTTCTATTCAGCAATATGCAGCAGAAGGAACTCAGGGCTCCTGAAGGACTGTATTTAAAGGATCTTCTTTTTCTGGTCTCCCTCAATTTTGACTGAACTGCATTGACTCTGGTCTCTGAACTGCCGCTACTGGAGATATGTCTCTGCTATTCTTTTTCTTTTCCATTTTTTCCAAACCCGAGGCAGATTGTGATGGTTGCACCCTATGTTGCTATATATCTAGATTGCATTTATAGGAGGGATTAATTATGTTGACAAAGCTTGCACCTACATTCCTCCTTATGCTGATTTTTCAACTTTCTAGTCTGAAGATATGGACTCCTTCTTGAAAAGAGCTGAAATCCATGTATTATTGTTTTTGGGCTTCCATAAGATAATTTCTTTTTGTCAGCTTTAATATGTTCACCTGCTTTGTTTACCGTCATAATTTAGCTAGTTTAAATTATTGTTGCTTCTCAGGGCTACAATTATAAGGTCTCCTGTCTTTATGTTCACCTTATTTTAGGCTTATTGTAAGTTACTAATTTTATCTACATACTCTGGGAGTCTGGATCCTTGTATGAGTTAACTTTTATTTTTTGTGGGAATGTTTTCATTAGTGTGGGGTGGGGGAGGGGGCATCTATGGGGAGATATACAGCTCATAATGGACCATTTTTGGTTTGGGTTATTTTTGGTTTTGCGGTTGTTAGAACCAGGGTCAGGATTACACCATTGTTATTTGTTCTTATTGATGTCTGTTGTCTTTTGATTGGGGAGAGGTTTTCTGGGATATTTTGGTGGGGCAGCTCAGCAAGCCCTGTATGCTTTTTATTCTATTCTTGTTCTACAGGCCATAGGTGATGGAGTTACCAATTTTTCTATATTGGAACCATAACAGGTCCTTATAAGATATTGACCTGGAATGTTAAAGGAGCCCAGGATAGGTGTAGCACCATATAGTGCTTTGTCTCTTCAAGCAGCTCCAGACTAGTATCACTTGCCTGCAAGAGACCCAACTTAGACGAGAAGATGTCCATTATTTTAGACAGGAATGGGTGGGACAGATTTATAGGGCTGGAGTTAACAAAAAGAAGGGTGGAGCAGCCATTTTGATTTCCAAAATTATTCCAAGTCAACTATTTCAGGAGTACTGGGAACCAGAGGGACGTTACATAATTTTAACTGGTAATTGGGTTGCCCCGGGTTGTTTTGGATCTATTTATGGCCCTGCTGATGCACCCAAATGTTTAACTCGGTTTGCCCCTCTCCTAGCTCCCTTCATTGTCTGTTCTATTTTCCTCAGGCAAGACTGCAATATTGTGTACCAATCTGATTGGGATGGGTCAGATTTATGTCATGTGGGTCTCTCACTGGGGCAGAGAAGGTTTCATGATCTCATGGACAGTCTCAGTCTGGTCGATCCATGGTGTCTTCTTCACTCCTCAGAGAAATAATTTACTTTTTATTCCCTCCCTGGTAGCTCTTCCACAATTTCTTTTTTCCTTAGTCAGGAGAGTTTGGCTGGTTTGATATCCTCTGATATTTATACAGCAGTAATCTCAGATCATGTTCCAGTGGGTATATTTCACTTTATGGAAATGGGGAGAGTGACGCAATGTGACGTCTCAACTCTCAACTTTTGCAGAACCCTGACACCTTGGCTTATTTAAAAGAGCTTATAAACATTTTTTTTACAGAATGAAGGATCTGTCCCATCTATAGACACTTTATAGGGAGCACAAAAGTGTGCCGTGAGAGGCGATGCATTAGATTTGCTTCAAATGTTCTAAAAGCATCAGGCAACTCTGAGATATTAGAAATTTGGAGCATACATTCAGTAAGAATTCTGCTGGGGGTTCATGGTCTAAATTAAACCTGCTCAGAGCTCAGTATACAGACCTGTTATCTCAAAAGTGAAACTGGCTCTGCACACTAAATTGAGATACTTGGAGTCTGGTAAAACAGCCAGAAAGTTATTGGCTCTCCACCACTGTCAGGTGGATTCCTCAACAAATATTTCTGGTATTCGGCCTTGTTCGGATGGCAATGTTGAGACTCAGCCTTGAAAAATTGCTGCCATATTCCATTCCTGTTATATGGACTTATACTTGAAGGAGCTCCTAGGTTAGACCTCTGAGGATGATATTTCAGCTTATTTAGATTTTCTGCCTCTCCTGGTCCTGGATCCAACTCAGAAGACTTTATTAGACCAGCAAATCTCTCTTCAAGAGGTTTGGCATGCTCTCCGACAGCTACCCATAGATAAAGCACCAGGACCCAATGGTTTATAGTAATTTTTAGATAGCATGTATCTCTGAATTGGCCAATTCTTATGCAGAAATATATTTTTGGTACTCCTCTGGCGTTACAAAGGCTTCGTTTTTGACGATTTGAGGCTTTGATTACACTTATTAGGAACCTGGATAAGGACAAGCTGCAGCTGGACAGTTATCATTTTATTTAATTGTTAAATACTGGCATTAAAATACTTTCCAAGATTTTAGCTAATTAATTGTCTCTGGTTTTGAATTCTCTGGTCAGCCTTGAACAGGTGGGTTTCATGAAGGGCAGATTGTCGCGTGACCATCTTTGGAAACTTCACCACCTTATTTCTGCATCCAGGGAAGGTGGGTTTCCTGTGGTGCTGGTCTCCCTGGATGCAGAAAAAGCTTTTGACCACATTTCTTGGCCCTACCTCTTTTCCATTTTACTAAAATTCATCTCCCCCCCCCAACTTTGTTCATTGGGTCCAAATTCTTTATAGATGCCCTACGAACCACATTTGGGGCAACGGTATACTATCAGATCCTTTCTCTCTTTGCTGTGGCAACAGACAGGGCCACCCCCATCCACATTATTGTTTAATTTATACTTAGGGTGGGATATTCAGACTGCACCAGGCTGTGGTGCAAGCCTTGGCGCAGCGTAACTGGAATGTGCCAGGGCACAGACAGGGTGAATTTCAACGGTGCTGCACCGTGGCTCAGCACCGTTGAATATCGCTCCATGGCCACCCGCACTGTACATGGCTCAGTGGCACTGCACCAGCGCAAGTGGCCAGAGAGGGGCAGGGGGATGTGCTAGCGCAAGTGCCATTGCACTAGGTGCATCAACCATGATATTCAAAAGTACACATGCAAATGGGGCCATAATGCATGCAAGGTGCAAATGGGGCCATTTGCATGTCAGTATGGCCACATGTGCATGCAGGTGCGCCAATCCCCGGCGACTTGCACCTGGCGCCCTGCCAGGCTACAGTCATCGGGGACCAACGCCCCCTGCACAAGCGGCAGGCTCCGACTGCCCGATCGCGGGTATAGGGATTGAAAATGGGAGTTCATATCCTTGGTGGTCCAGTGACCACTCCCCAACCCAATTGTAAGTTTCATAATTGAACACACCAGTCCATCCCTGGTTGCCCAGCCGTACCCCTCCTCCCCACCCACCCACTGAGCCCCAGCACCTGCCTCCCCCAGTCAGCGGCAGGTGACAGCCTCACCTGCCTTGGAGGAAATCATTCGATTCTCATGAATTTCCTCATATAAGCTTAATGTGAACAAGATAAAACTCTTACCCTTAAATCGTTTAGTTAATAAAATTGATATTACTAGTCTTGGCCTCACCTGGGAACCTCGCTCCTTGAATTATTTGGGAATTCATCTTTCGTGGCCTGTCTCACGCATGGTTCATGAAAATCGTATCAGTTGCTACACACGTTGAAACTTGATATACAATGATGGTCCTCTCTTTCCCTGTCCCTCTGTGGCAGGTTGAGCATAGTTAAAATGGACATATAGAAACATAGAAACATAGACTTTGATGGCAGATAAGGACTGCTTGGTCCACCTAGTCTGCCCATTTCCTTACCTAGAGAATAAGCTGCAGATCCTATTTAACCAACAGCCTATTTCTTCCTACCCCCACAAAATTGCCTTATGTCTGTCCCATGCATTCTTGAATTCTCCCACAGTTTTAGACCCCACAACCTCCTCAGGAAGGCTGTTCCATGTGTCCACCACCCTCTCTGTGAAAATACTTCCTCACATTGCCCCTGAGCCGTCCCCTCTATCTTCAAATTGTGTCCCCTTGTTCTTACACATCTCTTTTTCTGAAAGATGCTACACTCTTGGACTTTGTTGATTCCACTGAGGTACTTAAACATTTCTATCATGTCCCCCCTCTCCCTCATTTCCTCAAGGGTATACATATTAAGCTCCTTTAGCCTATCCTCATATGGCTTCTCTTGCAGACCCTGCACCATTTTGGTTGCCCTCCTCTGAACTGCCTCCATCCTGTCTATGTCCTTGCGGAGATGGGGTCTCCAGAACTGGATGCAGTACCCCAGATAGGGTCTCACTAACTGCCTGTATAGGGGGATAACTACTTCCTGTTTTCTGCTGGTGATGCCTCTCCCCATACATCCCAGTATCCCCCCAGCCCTCCCTACTGCCTTCTCACATTGCTTGCCAACCTTAAGGTCATCTGATATGATTACCCCCCAGGTCCCATTCCATTTTTGTTGTTGTTACTACCTCACCCCCATTGTGTAATCTTCCCTGGGATTTTGTTTCCAGGTGCATTACTTGCACTCTTTGCATTGAATCCAAGCTGCCATACTTCTGACCATTCCTCCAACCTTGCCAAGTCCCATCTCATCCTTTCCATGCCTCCTTGTATCAACCCTGTTGCAGATCTTGTGTCATCTGCAAAGAGGCATACTTTTCCTTCCAGTCCCTCTGCAATCTCACTTATAAAGACATTAAAAGGATTGGACCCAGTACTGAACCCTGCGTACCCACTAGTAACCCTCTTTCTTCAGAGTGGACTCCATTTACAATTACCTTCTGTGTCCTGTTGTTCAGCCAATGTTTTGCCCAGGCTACCACCCTGGGACCCACTCCAAGGCTGGTTAATTTGACTACTAATCTTTGTGTGGGACTGTGTCAAATGCCTTGCTAAAAGTCTAGGTAGGCCATGTCTATGCCCTCCCTGGTCTACTACTTTGGTCACCCAGTCAAAGAAATCAATTAGATTCATCTGACATGACCTTCCTGCTGTGAACCCATGCTGCCTTGGGTCCCTGCCCCACTGGCCTCTAGGTACTCAACAGTTCTTTCCTTCAGAGTGATTCCATCACTTTCCTACCACAGAGGTCAAACTGACAGGTCTGTAGTTTTCTGCCTCTGTCTTCGTCCCACTTTTGTGAAGGGGAATCACATCAGCCTTCTTCCAGTCCTCAGGTAGCACACCATCCTCCCATGATTTGTTAGAAAGGGTAGTCAGTGGTGTCACTAGTTCTCTGCTTAATTCTTTTAGAATTCTGGAGTGAATTCCATCTGGCCCCATTGCTTTGTCCACCTTCAGTTTTAGGAGTTCTTTCAGAACCCTTTCTTCTGTGAAAGGACTGGGATTGACCCCCCTCTCCAGAGTGCTTCTGTTAATTGGATTAGGCATCTCCCCCACTTCCTCTTTTGTGAATACTGAACAGAAGTATTCATTCAGTATCCCTGCTTTTTCACTGCACTCTCTGCCCACCCACCATCCATTCTATTCAGCCTCACTATCCCTCCCAGACATACCTATAAAAGGTTTTATCCCCCTTCTTAGCTGAGTTGGCTATCTTTTCCTCAGTTTGTGCCTTTGCTATTCTGACTACCCTCCCTGCTTCCTTCTGCCTTAACTGGTACAGTTCTCTGTCCTGCTTCTTCTGTGTTTCCTTATACTTCCTAAATGCTATCTTTTCTCCCTAACCTTCACGCCACTTCTTTGAGAACCACAGTGGCTTTTTTTTCATTTTGATTTGTTTATTTGCTTCACACAAAGCTTGTTGCCTCTGTGATGGCAGTTTTGATATTTCCCATTGTTGCTCCACCCTCCTTCTAGTCTGTTTGCTAGTGCTTTTCTAAGGCACTCTCCCATCTTGCCAAAGTCAGCCCTCCTGAAGTCCAGAACCCTCACTTTGTGTGGCTTGACTCTGTAGCTGAGTTTGTCGTAACCACACTGGTGGTCACTTGTTCCCAGATGGTTACCACTTCACATCTGAGATCCTCTCACTGTCCCCATTTGAAAGTACGAGGTCTAAGATTGCTCCCTCACAAGTAGGTTCCAAAACTAGCTGTCTGAGGCATGCCACCCTGAAGGGCATCAAGAATGGCCCTGCTTTTGGATATGGCTGCAGCAAAGGTGCTCCAGTTAACATCTGGCATATTAAGGTCCCCATCAACAGTATCTCCCTTTCTCTGCCATCCTAAGTATGCCTTCTATCATAATCCTTGCCCATTCCCTCCTGACATGGGGGTCTGTATACAACCCCTGTGTGGATTGTGGTGCCATTTCCAGTCTCTAAGGTGACCCACAGTGCCTCCTGTCCTCCCTGTTTACTCTTTGTTCAGTTGCTTTTATCCCTTCCCTTACATAGAGAGCTATTCCCCCCCTTCTGCCCTCCCTATCTCTCCTGTAGGTTGTGTACCCTGGTATGTTAACATCCCAGTCATGGTTCTCTGTGTACCATGTTTCTGTGACTGCTACAATATCCAAGCATCCCTCTTCCATCAAGGCCACCAGTTCAGGGAGCTTGTTGCCCAGACTACTGGCATTGGTACTCATTACCCTCCATTTCTTGATGGCCTTGCCCCTTTTGCCCCATCCTATCCTTATTGTTTGTCACTTTCTTCATTTACCCCAGCACTTCCCTAATGACATCTCTATGTTGGTGTCTACCTCACTTAGTACCCTGATTTTTGGGGGCTAGGATTCCCCTGCTCCTTTCCAGTGCCTCCCCCCTTGGCTAGCTTAAATGCTTGCCAATTAAGTATTTAAACCTAGGATCCCCTAGGATCCTGGTTCCCCTCCTGGACAGATGCAGACCATCATGCCAGTATAGGCCTGCATCCATCCAGGTGGACCCCCAGTCCCCAATGAAGCCAAATCCCTGAGCTCTGCCCCATTTGCTCTGCCCCCGAGAATGTTGGGAACTTTTCTTTCCAAATCCTGGTTTCTCTGATTACAAAGTTTGCTTAACAGTTTTTCATAGAAGAATCTGACTAACTGCAGCTAAATTTAATGGAGGCTTATGCCTTCTTAACATCTTTTTGTATTATGTACTCTTCATGTGAGCAAATTCTTTCAGTGGGGATTGACTGATGGTTTGTCTCTGAACCCCTTTTATAAACCATTGTGGCTGGACATTGAGTCCTCGCTCACCCACCAATTTGGCCTTCAGCTTCATAGTTTACTGTATATAAAGCTTTCCCAAATTCCCCCAGTTTTATACTCCACACCCATAGGCTGGTCCTTGAAGGTTCGTGTACAGCTTGGGCGCTACCTGGGACTGGACTGGACCAGAGCTTGGGCGCAGCCCTTACTAGGCAATCCTAATTTTACGGTTGCAGCTCAACTTCTCCCCCATTGTTTTTTGCCTGCAGTTTAAGGATCAGTCTGTTGCCTTCTTTATGGAGGGTGACAAGCTGCTATCTTTTAGTTCCAATCATGATCATTTTCAACTCCCTTCCACATATCACTTTTAATATTTGCAGTGGCCCATGCCATTTTATATCATTTAGGTCCAAAACCCTGTATGATGTTGGACCAATCTATTTCTGACTGTTTTCTCAATACTGCGATCTTGCTGCACTGAATGTCAGCCTTTTACAAATTATTCCAAACCTCGGATTCAAACACCCCTTTCGGAATCTGCTATTATTGAACGCAAGAGTTGGGTATCCCTGATGATCACTCTACATAGTGCTCAATTTGGTCTAGCTTGTATGAATATGTTAAGCAAGATAGACTCAGATTGATTCAGTTCCAGGTTCTCCACAACCTTTATTTTACCCCGGTTAAGTTACATAAGATGGACAAACTTTAATCACCAACATGTTCTAATACAAGTTCTCAGAAGGTAACCTCCAGCATATTGTATAGGATTGGTACACCATTAAGAATGCCCTTAACCTCTTCCTCTTCTGGGTTGGATGATCTTTTATTTCTTTGGTGTGTTTTTTCCTTGTGAGCTGATTAATAGCCATGAAACCCATATGTCATTAATCTTAGTCACAGCAAAATAACTATTCTCTGTCATTACATAGAAACATAGAAACATAGACTTTGATGGCAGATAAGGACTGCTTGGCTCACAGAGTCTGCCCAATTCCTACCTATCTAATAAGCAGCAGTTTCCAGTTACCCAACACCCTACTTCCTCCTACCCATCATTAAATTGCCTTATGTCTGTCCCATGCATTCTTGAATTCCCCACTGTTTTTAACCCACAATCTCCCAGGAAGGTGATTCCATGCATCCACCACCTCTCTGTGAAAAGCATTTTCTCATGTTGCCCTGAGCTGTCCCCCCTCTATCTTCAAATTATGCCCCATTGTTCTTGCACATCTCTTTTTCATAAAGATGCTCTCCTCTTGGACTTTGTTGATTCCCTTGAGGTACTTCAAAGTTTCTATCATGCCACCCCCCTTTCCTTGAGGCTATACATAATAAGCTCCTTTAGACTCTCTTCATATGGCTTATGTTGCAGACCCTGCACCATTTTAGTTGCCCTCCTCTGGACTGCCTCCATCATGTCTATGACCCTGTGGAGATGGTGTCTCCAGAACTGTACACTGTACTCCAGATGGGGGTCTCACCAATTGTCTGTACAAAGGGATAACAACTTCTTGTTTTCTACTGGTGATGCCTCTCCCTATACATCCCAGTATCCCCCTAGCCCTCCTTACTGCCTTCTCGCTTTGCTTACCTACCTTAAGGTAATCTGATATGATGACCTCCAGGTCCCTCTCCATTTGTGTTGTTGTTAGTATCCCCCCCACACTTTGTACTCTTCCCCTAGGTTTTTGGTTCCCAGGTGCATTACTTTTGCACTTTTTGCATTTAATCTAAGCTGCCATATTTTGACCATTCCTCCAGTCTTGCCAAGTCCCTTCTCATCCTTTGTACCTCTTCTTGTGTATCAACCCTGTTGCAAATCTTTGTGTCATCTGCAAAGAGTCATACTTTCCTTGCAGCTCCTCTGCAATGTCACCTATAAAGACATTAAAGAGGTCCGGTTCCAGTACTGAACCCTATAGTACCCCACTAGTGACCTCCCCTTCTTCAGAGTGTACTCCATTTAGTATTACCCTGGGTCCAGTTGTCCAGCCAGCTTGTTACCCAGGCTACCACCCTGGGACCCACCTCCCAGCTTGCTAACTTGTTTACTAATCTTTTGTGTGGAACTGTGCCAAATGCCTTGCTAAAGTCTAGGTAGACCATATCCACAGCCCCTCCCAGGCCTATTATTTTGGTTACCCAGTCAAGGAACTCTATTAGATTCATCTGACAAGACCTTCCTGCTGTGAATCCATGCTGCCTTGGGTTCGGTGCCCCGCTAGCCTCTAGGTACTCAACAATTCTTTCTTTCAGAAGTGAGTCCATCATTTTTCCTACCACTGAGGTCAAGCTAACAGGTCTATAGTTTCCTGCCTCTGCGTTGCTCCCACATTTGTGAAGAGGAATTACATCCGCCCTCCTCCAGTCCTCTGGTACCACACCATCCTTCCATGATTTGCTAAAAAAGGTAATCAATGGTGTCACATAGTTCCCCACTTAGTTCTTTTAGAAGTCTTGGGTGAATCCCATCAGGCCCCATTGCTTTGTCCACTTTGAATTATTTAAAAGTTCTTTCATGACCCTTTCTTCTGTGAATGGACTGGTATCGAACCTCCTGTCCAGAGTGCTTTTATTGTTTGGTTTGGATACCTCCCCCTCTTCTTCTTGTGTGAATACTGAGCAAAAGTACTCATTCAGTATCTCTGCCTTTTCACAGTCACCCTCTGCCAACCCCCCTCCCCTTTTTTAAGCCTCACCATCCCTCCCTTGGTCATCCTTTGCTCCCTGATGTAGCTATAAAAGGTTTCATCCCCCTTCTTAACTGAGTTGGCTATCTTTTCCTCAGTTTTGGCCTTCACTATTCTGACTGTCTTCCCTGCTTCCTTCTGCTTTAACTGGTATAGTTCTCTGTCCTGCTGATTCTGTGATTCCTTGTACTTCCTGAATGCTGTATCTTTCTCCCTAATCTTTCCTACCACCTCCTTTGAAAACCATAGTGGTTTTTTACTTTTTTTTGCTTCACACAAAGGCTCATTGCCTCTGTGATGGCAGTTTTGATTATTCCCCATTGTTCTTCCACCCCTCCTTCCTGCCTATTTGCTAGTGCATTCCTTAGGCACTCATCTGTTTTGGCAAAGTCAGCCCTCCTAAAATCCAGGACCTTTGCCTTTGTATGGCTTGTCTCTACTGCTGTGTTTACTGTGAACCATACTGCTTGGTTGTCACTAGTTCCCAGATGGCTACCCACTTCTGTGGGATCTGTGATCCTCTCTTCATCTCCATTTGAGAGTACCAGGTCTAAGATTGCTCCCTCCCAAGTGACTTCCAATACCAGTTGTCTAAGACATGCCCCCTTTCAGAAAAAGAGATGTGCAAAAACAAGGGGACACAATTTAACAATAGAGGGGGGCGGTTCCGAGCAATGAGGAAGTGTTTTTTCACAGAGAGGGTAGTGGATGCAAGAAGCAGCCTTTCTGAGGAGGTTGTGGGGTCTAAAATTGTGGTAGAATTCAAGAATGCATGGGACAGACATAAGGCAATTCTTGTTGGGGGGTAGGAAGAAATAGGCTGTTGGTAGGGAAATGAGCAGACTAGGTGGACCAAGCGGTCCTTATCTGCCATCAAAGTCTATGTTTCTATGTTTCTACCATGTTTCTGTGACTGCCACGATAGCCAGCTGTTCCTTTTCCATCAAGACCACTAGTTCTATTAATTAATCAGTCAATCAATCAATCAATATTTTTATTTAGCCAGGCAGAACACCATTGAGCAGGGCTCATTTATAAGATGGACCTGGTAGTTCTGGAACCTTGTTGCCCAGACTACGGGCATTGGTACTCATTACTCTCCACTTTTTGATGGCTTTACCTCCTCTATCCCCATCCCTGCCCTTACATAGAAATATAGAAACATAGAGGTTGACGGCAGATAAGGACCACAAGGCCCATCCAGTCTGCTCATTTCTTTTTCTACCTTATAAATGTGTCATCGGCCTTTGCTCTGTCAGTGGCCTATCTATTCATACTCATCTGTATTGCTCCCTTATGCCTATCCCATGCCTGTTTGAAGCCCTGCACTGTATTCATAGCCACCACTTCCTGAGGTAGGCCGTTCCATGCATCCACCACTCTTTCTGTGAAAAATAATTTCCTCACATTCTCCCTTAATCAGCCTCCCTCTAATCTCATGCTCTGTCCTCTTGTCCTACTATTTTTCTTATATTTAAACATGTTAGACTCTTTCACCTTGTTAATGCCTTTAAGGTGTTTGAATGTTTAGATCATATCACCTCTCTCTCTCCTTTGCTCAAGGGTATACATATTGAGCTCTGTTAATCTGTCCTCATATGTCTTCTGATGCAGTCCCTGCACCATTTTGTTGCCCTTCCTGGACTGCTTCAATTTGGTTAATGTCCTTGTGAAGGTGTGGCCTCCAGTACTGCATGCAGTACTCCGGATGGAGTGCTAACCAGTGTCTAGTAAAGAGGATTATTACCTCCTCTTATGACTTGATACCCCTATAATACACACTTAACATCCCCTAGTCTTACCTACTGCTTTAGAGGTCTGCTTGGATGATTTCAGGTCATCGGTGATGATGATGCCCAAGTCTCTTTCTTCCTTTGTGACTATCAGCAACTCCTCCCAGCCTATAGGTGGCTTCAGGGTTTCTCTTCCCTATGTGAATGATCTTGCACTTCTTTGCATTAAATCCCAGTTGCCACTCTTCCAACCATTTTGCTAGTTTATCCAGATTTCTTCTCATTCTGCCTACCCCTTCTGGATCATCTACTCTGTTGCAGATCTTGGTGTCATCTGCAAACAGACAAGCCTTACCCACTAGTCCATCTGCAATGTCACTAATGAAGATATTGAAGAGGACTGGCCCCAGGACTGATCCCTGAGGTACCCCACTTGTGACTTGCATCTCTTCTGACTGTATACCATTTACCACCACTCCCTGTTTTCTGCCCACCAACCAGTTTGCCACCCAGTTGACCAACTTCTGACCCCCCCATGCCTACCCAGCTTATTAACCAATCTTCTATGTGGAACAGTATTGAAAGCTTTGCTGAAGTCAAGGTATGCAACATCAACTGCTCCCCATTGGTCCACCACTCTGGTTACCCAGTCAAAGAAATCTATGAGATTAGTTTGACAGGACCTTCCTTTTGTAAATCCATGCTGTCTTGGATCCTGTGCCCCTATGGATTTCAGGTGTTGCACTATCCTTTCCTTAAGGAGTGCCTTCATAATCTTGCCCACTACTGTGGTAAGACTGACTGGTCTGTAGTTCCCTGCCTCCTCCCTGCTACCACACTTGTGGAGCAGGATCACATGAGACCTTCTCCAGTCTTACTGCCTTTGCCTTCTCCATTTTCCCCTGTCCTGCTTCCTATTGACCTTTCTACCTTGGTGTTATCCTCACTAACTACCCCGTTTTGTGGGGGGAGGCTGGGAATTTCCGCTTCATATCTGTGCCTCCCCCAGATAGTTTAAAAGCTTGCCAATGAAGCCTTTGAACCGATCACCCAGGAGACTGGTTCACTTCCCAGACAGATGCAGCCTGTTGTGCCAGTATAGGCAGGAATCCCTCCAGGTGGAATCCCAGTCCCCAGTGAAGCCAAAGCCCTGTTCTCTGCAATAGTTTTTCAACCATTCATTGAATCACATGGTGTGAAGTACACTTGCCTCACTCATGCCATAGACAGGCAGCACCCCTGAGAAGGATACTGTGTGTGCTACTGGTCTAAGGCCCCTCCCCAACTCAGCAAACTCCTCCTGCACTGCTCTAATCCCCTGCCCAGCCAAGTCATTTGTCCCTAGGTGGACAATGATGTCTAGCTCTGGCACCCATGCAGCTGCTCTTATGATCCTGAGGATTCACTTCCTGTCTCTCCAAACCATGGCTCCAGGCAGGCACCTTACTTCACTTTCCCTTGCACCCCCAGTTCTACCACCTGTAATAAATGAGTCCCCCACCAGGAGCTTCTTCCTTCCCCTGTGGTGTCCTGTGCCACCTTCCTGTGGACCTCCCTTGAGATGACTGCCAGCAACCTTCTCAGTATCCCCTGTGGGTGTCTCCATAGGGAAACTATTCTCCACCAAAATGGTGTATGGATTATAGAGTGGTACAACTGAAGGGATGCACTTCTGTTCCACCACCCTCACCCTCCCTGAGCCCACCATGGTCTAACTGCTGCTCCTTCTTGACAACCTCTGAGGCAGAGGTGGTGGTCCTGGTGTTTCCTGGGTGGGGGAGGTCCTCCTACTACTGCCCAGTTTGGCCTGGAGCTGGGCAACCTCCTCCTTCAGAGCAGAGAGTTGTCTGAAAATAGGGCAGCATTCAGGCTCCAGAAAGTCTCCCGGAAGACTGCTGCCCCACAGCCAGTGCACTGCAATGCTCCCACATGCCTGTCTTCTTTCTGTTTCTCCTGTGTTAAGCTCTTTTTATTATATATAGTTAGTGAGTGTGCTTTTGCCTTCAATGCAGTGTGCTGTGCTGGTAAGGATATGAGATGCATGCACCTTGCCCTGTTGAGGAAATGATGTCAGAACCCTAGTATAAAGAAAATGACACCTGGGAGGGTGGATGAGGAGAAGGATGGGTTGAGCCTGCTGTGCCCTCAGGAACAATCAGCTACAAGCTCTGTTCCACCACTAAGATGAGTGTTGACCTTCCTTTCAGCAAGACAACCTGCACAACAATCAGGGAAGACAGTTTCCTGCACCTGAAGCTGTCTGGGTTTCAATACAAACTGCAGGTTTTGCTATGATGACTCCTCAGCCAACAGTAAATTATTTAAGAAATAGTTTAACTATCATGAAATCCTAGTAGACAATTCAGCTACCCACAAAGGAAAACCAAAATGCAGTATTTCAATCCTTCTGAAGTTACTCACAAGATAAGCAGAGTTTGGAAGTCCCTTCTTGGTTAAACACTGAATAGATATATAAATAAAAGCAATGACCAAGGGTAATTAGTTTCTGCTCCCACAAAATTGAGTAAGAGTGTGCATTGTTGCAGATATCAAGTGCAATAGAGAACCTCCCACACAGCTCACATCTGAGTAAAGCAGTAGCTTCCTTCAACTTCAAGAAGAAGGGCTTTGCATGGACGGACATCTCCATTCCTTCCTATCAGGAGTGGCATAGGGAAGTACTCACTGCACTTATGGTAGAAAAAATATTGCCTTCATGAGGAAATCCCCACCTTTTTCAGTGCAGATGGGAATCACGTTATGCCCTTTTGACAATCTCTTCTGTGAGGTTGCAATCTTAAACACTTCTTTTTTAGCTTCATTCCTGTTTCTTTGTCTCTTCCTTGGTCATTATACTTTCTTTGTTGCTAAATCACTTTTCCAACCTGTTCTATAATCCTGTAGGGTGAGCTGAGCTGTGGGGTGGATGGCGGGGATGTTGGTTATATTTTTTCTTCTTTTTTTTTTTTTGTTACTGTTGTGAGTTATGCTCTTTGTATGTTGTTCCTATTGTTGGATTGTCTGTATGTTTCTTCTTTGTTCTCTTTGTTGACATAAATATAATAAAGTATATTAAATTCAGTGGTGGGCTAAGTGGCCAAAATTCGCTCCGCGAAGTACTCCATAGCTAAAGTGGAGTACTTCACGTTATAATGGGGAATGCGAAGTCCATGGAAACAATGACTTCACGTTATTCTGCCTTCCTCAAATCACTTCTCCACCAGTTTTAAGGTGAAGTACATTGAAATCAATGAACTTCGCCTCACTTTGCCTTGTTTTTGAGCTTCAAAGACGAATTTGGCAGTGCTTTATGGGATTGCAGGTCACATGGACTCTAGATTGTTCTGCACAGCCTCAGTTCTGTGTAGTATCTGTGTAGTGGAAGATGGAGACAATTTCTTCTCAGAGCTCTGCAATTCAAATCCTCTAAAAACTGTTAAAAAAGTCTTTTTGAGCCTTTTTTTTTTGCTCACAATTTAATACATTGATTATAGGAAACCCTGCTGTGCTCATATCATAGAGTGTTTATTGTTTGTGTGTGGATTTTGAATGTTAATTTAGAACAGTCAATCTGTGTACTGTGAAGGTGGAATGACAACACAAAGTACTAATTACAAGGCAAAGTGAGCCTTTGCATTGGCCAATTCGCATAGTGGAGTGATAACATGAAGTGCCCACTTCATAGGCACTTCAGGGGAATTTAAATTCACTGCATCTCTAATTAAATTAAATAAAAGCCTGTAATACATTCAAATCAATTTAATTTCCTTACTTTGTTTTCAGTCTTTCATTCTGACATTTAGAGGGGTTCTTAGTCTAATCATTTGGCCAAATCATGCTCAGCAAGGTGACCCACTAATTGGTCAGGAAACTACACTTTAAATTTTCACATGCCAATGTGAACTGAGGTTCCACTGCTAACTCTGTTTCTTATGCAGAAACTACTCTCCGGCTTCATCTATTAATTTCAAATTTTACCATGCTAATATGAGTTGAAGTCTTCCTACTTTCTCTCTTTCTTGTGGGGAAAACACTCTCTAGGTTCATTTTTATGTTGATTGCATGCATGCGCAAGAGACATGTTGCGTCAGCTTTCTCCACAAGCAGGTGGTGGAGACATGGCACTGTTGTGCCCAATGCCCCCACAGCCTGAAAAGGCTTGTCCCCCATCCCCCAATGCCATGGCACACTGCTGCTGACACTAGTTCAGCCAGTGTGCCACAACTTTCTAAAAAATCAGCTGCTGCAATCAGGGGTTGCCTCGTCATTGCAGCATCAGCCATCCGCTGCAATGAGTGAGTGACCCGTCATTGCATGGCGGGATGTAGGATGTCTGATATTGTTTGTGAACATGGCAGTGGCTTGCCACCGTATTCACAAACAATATTTACCTCCAATGTTATTTGCTGAAGGGTGAGCCTACTTCCCGTCAGCATACTGTCACCCCCAGTTTTATTCTCTGCCGATGGGGTGCCCAATCCCCATCAGCAGAAAGGAATTGCCCCCCTTCTGTTGTTTGCCAATGGGGGTGCCCAATCCCTTTTGGCAGAAAAGAATTCCCTGCCCTGTTGTTTGCCGACAGGGGTGCCCAATCCCCCATCAGCTACAGCTGCCCCCAAAGCCAGACTCTGGTGGCATGCTGGGAGCCCACCCCAGCGTGCCACATGCCCCTGTGAAGTTGAAAATGGTCCTGCGATGTTTTCTTATTTTTTCTACCTGAAAAAGGAAAGCGGTCACTTGTAGTCTCCCTGCCCCCTCCCACAACCTGCACCCACCCACTGCGCACCCTGCCTCCCCACTCCCCCTGCTCACCCCATACTTAACTCCGGAGTCTGGCGTGATGATCTTCTGTGGACTGGGAGCACGTCTGCACTCTTCAAAGCTGACCGTGAACTGAGAAAATGCCGGTAAACTGTATAATGTAATGAATAGGGTTTTTTCAACTTTAGTGCATATCTCAGGCATTTTTGGGAATTCTTTCACCAAATTTTCAACATGGGATTTTGGGACCCCTCCTCATGAATTCTTGAACTGTCATGGCATTAATCAGCCCGAAAGGTGGTTTCGTGGTCACTGTGGAATCACCCTTCGGGCTGAGTAACAAAACAACAGTGCCGGTGTTCATGAGGTGGGCTCTAGGTGGTTTCGTGGTCACTGTGGAATCATCCTTCGGTGCTGAGTAACAAAACAACAGTGCCAGTGTTCATGAGGTGGGCTCTCAAAAAGCCTATGTTGCAAATTTGGTGGGAAAAACAAAGAACTATTTTACAAGCGTGCATTGCGCAGTTGCTACGCGATGCACAGAACTCAGTAAGTTTGCAATATTTTCATGCCAGATTTTCAACATTGGCATTTTGTCACACCTCCTTGTGAGCAATACAACTGTCATTGTTCACATCCTTGCTGAAATGTGTTTTCACACTTCCGGCGCTGAATAGCGTGGTCGCTGTGGGAAATCAGTGTTCAGGACAGATTAAGAAAATGACAGTGACACTGTTCATGAGTAGAGGTCTTAAAATGCCTATGTTGAAAATTTGGTAACGATACTCCATAAAATGACTGTGTTACGAGTGTGCGTTGTGCAGTTACCACGCATTCTCGTAACTTTGCGAATTTATAATATTTTCACTCCAGATTTTCAACATTGCCATTTTCCCAGACCTACTGATGAACAGTACAGCTGTAATTTTTCCCATCCTGGCTGAAATGTGTTTTTCACACTTCCGGCGCAGAATAGAGCGGTCGCTGTGGGAAATCACTGTTCGGGACAGATTAAGAAAATGACAATGATACTGTTCATGAGTAGAGATTCTAAAATGCCTATGTTGAAAATTTGGTGATGATAGCCCATCAATTGACTGTGTTACAAGTGTGCATTGCGCACTTTCCACACACCCTTGTAACTTCGCAGATTTGTAATATTGTCACACCAGATTTTCAGCAGTGCCATTTTTTCACACCTCCTTATAAGCAGTATAGCTGTCATTTTTCACATCCTGACCGAAAATGTGTTTACACAGGTCCAGCGCAGAATAACATGGTTACTGTGGGAAATCAGTGTTCAGGACAGATTAAGAAAATGACAATGGCACTGTTCATGAGCAGAGGTCCTAAAATCCCTATGTTGAAAATTTAGTGACGAAACTCCATGACATGACTGTGTTACAAGCATGCGTTGAACTGTTTCCATGCACCCTTGTAACTTTGCAAATTTGTAATACTGTCACACCACATTTTCAACAGTGGCATTTTTTCACAACTCCTTATGAACACTACAGCTGTCATTTTTCACATCCTGGCTAAAATATGTTTTTGCACTCCTGCCGGACAATAGCGCGGTCACTCTGGCAAATCAGTGTTTGGGACATATTAAGATCAACCGAGTGAGAGGGGGGAGTGACCGAGCTCAACTGAGCTCTGTCGGGACTGCTGTGGATTTGTTTGTGGGCAGACAAAAGCCCCACCACAAGAGCCCAGTACAAAAGGGCAGCCTGCAGTACTGGGAGAAACAAAATGAGAGAGCGAGTGAAGGATGGGGAGTGAGCGAACTCACGAGCGCTGTCAGGACTGCTGAGGATTTCTTTGTGGGCAGACAAGGTGTCAATACAGGCAGGGGCCCAGTACAAAAGGCCAGCCTGCAGTGGGTGAGAGAAACAGTATGAGCAAGTGAGACAAAGGGACTTAATGAGCTCAGCGGAGCTCAATCAGGACTGCTGGGATTTCTTTGTAGGCAGAAAAAGGTTCCAATGCAGGCAGGAGCCCCATACAAAGGCAGCTTGCAGCGCCAGGACAAACAGAATGAGCGATGAGAGAGGTAGACTGAGCCACCTCAATGGAGCTCTGTCGGGACAGCTGCAGATTTCTTTGTGGACAGACAAAGGTGCCAATTCAGCCAGGAGCCCCATACAAATGCGCAGTCTGCGGCGCCAAAGGAAACAGAACAAACGAGTGACAGAGCAGTAGTGAGCGAGCTCAATGGAGCTCTAGTGTGACTGCTGCAGATTTCTTTGTGGGCCAAAAATGCGGCAACACAGGCAGGAGCCCAGTACAAATGGCCAGCTTGCAGCGTCAGCAGAAACGGAATGCGAGAGTGACAGAGGGGGAGTGAGTGAGCTCAGTGGAGCTGTGTCAGGACTGCTTCAGATTTCTTTCTGGCCAGAAAAAGCCGCCAATGCAGGCAGGAGCCCAGTACAAAAGGGCAGCCTGCAGCACCAGGACACACAGAATGAGCGAGTGAGGGAAGGGGAGTCAGTGAGCTCAACAGGGCTTTGTTGGAACTGCTGCAGATTTGTTTGTGGGCAGAAAAAGGCAGCAATGCATGCAGGGGCGCAGTACAAAAGGGCAGCCTGCAGTGGCAGGAAACCCAGAATGAGCGAGCGAGTGAGCTCAACAGAGCTGTATTGTAACTGCGGCAAATTTCCTTGTGGGCATAAAAAGGCAGCAAAGCAGGCAGGATTCCAGTAGAAAAGGGCAGACTGCAGCGCCAGTAGAACAGAATGAGTGAGTGAGAGAAGGGGATTGAGCGAGCTCAACGGAGCTTTGTCGGGACTGCTACAGATTTCTTTGTGGGCAGGAAAAGGCGCCAACAGAGGCAGGAGCCCAGTACAAAAGGGCAGCCTGCAGCGCCAGGAGAACCAGAACGAATGAGTGAGACAGGGGTAGTGAGCGCCCTCAAGAAGCTCTGTTGGGACAGCTGTGGATTTCTTTGTGGGTAGAAAAAGCCACCAACACAGGCAGGAGCCCAGTATAAAAGGGCAGCCTGCAGTGCCAGGAGAAACAGAATGAGCGAGTGAGAGAGGGGGAGTGAGCCACCTCAATGAAGCTCTGTCGGGACAGCTGCGGATTTCTTCCTCAGAAGAACAAGGTGCCAATGCAGGCAGCAGCTCAGTACAAAAGAGCAGCCAGCAGCACCAGGACAAACAGACTGAGCCAGTGACAGAGGGCCACTGAGCGAGCTCAACAGACCAACACAATCAACATTCGGCATTGACAAATGCTTGTTTATATTGAGCGTTCTGGCCCATAACAGGCTTACACATGATCACACATGATCATTGAAGAGATCACCAATTAGGAGAATGCCACTACTTTTTGCAATGTAGTGTTAAAGGTTTAGCAAGCTCAACTCTGGCCAGTACACAAAGATTTTATCACAATTTCTATGCATCTTTATTGTTATGTTTACAGTAGTGCACCTGGTGTGGCCAAAGTCAAAAGCAAACAGTAGTTCTTTCTGTGCTCCCCCCACCAAAAAAAAAGCTGCTTAACTCATTGTCTCCTAGCAGATGCCTGTAGTCATCAGTAAAATACACTGGTTAGTCCTGAGGACATCTGCAGAAGTTGGCTACTGATTCCCAGTGTGCCTTGCAACGTCTGGAGAAGTCACTTATATATTTTAATATATAGTGTAACAGAATATAATATATATTTGCATAGCACTGTTGGAAAGATAATTTTATGCTGAACAACTTTGCCACTGATATTTTGTGCATATCATGTATACTTTAGGAGTTATTTGCATTTGTTAATGGTATGGTGTGTATGGCTTATGTTGCCTGTTTCAGTGAAAAAAATATTTTTTTTGTTGTTTCAACCAGCTTAAAAATACAAAATTACATATTATTATTTGCATACCACCTTTGGGAAGGTAATTTTGTGCTGAACAACTTTGCCACTGATATTTTGTGTATATCATGTATACTTTAGGAGTTATTCACATTTGTTTATGGTATGGTGTGTATAGCTGACATGTTTTCCATCAAGATTCACCTAAGCAGCTTGAATAAAATTCACTTTTTTGGCACTTCAGCAGGTATAAAATAAAAACTGTATTGATTATAACTGATTGCATAGCACCATTAGAAAGACATTTTTGTGCTCATCAACTTTCATGCTGATACTTTGTGTGTATCATGTATACTTTTGGAGTTATATGCATTTGTTTATGATATGGTGTGTGGTTGAGATTCATCCCTCAAATCTCACCAAAGCACCTTGACTAAAATGGGGAAAAATTACGTTTTATAGTAAAAATATATCTTTTTTTAACAAACATAATATTAAAACACCATCTAATGTGAGTATGCTTAATTTGGTGTTGATATTTTACATATGTTCCAACAAAAAATGGCTTATGTTGCCCTTTTCTAGTGAAAAAAATATTTAGTTTGCTCTTTCGACCAGCATAGAAAAAAAAACCAAATTACTTATTATATGCATGCCACCATTGGAAAGGCAATTTTGTGCTGAATAACTCTGCCACTCATACTTTGTGTCTAGCATGTACAGTTATTGAGCTATTAGCATTTGTTTGCGACATGCTGACTATGGCTTGATTTTAGCTTAGCTTTTTTAGCTTTTTTATTGACCGGGTAAGTGCACTAGACAAATCCTGTCTATTTTCAGGCACGACCCGGGGGGAAGGGGGATACAGATGAATGCCAACTGACCTTGAACCAGATTAAGCTGTTGGTGGTATCTTTAGTGAATGAGGGAAATTTGGCCAGGACACCGGGGAAATTCCCCTACTCTTTTCGATAAGTGCCATGGGATCTTTAACATCCACCTGAACTACCACCAATCCAGGCAGATGGGACCTCGGTTTAATGTCTCATCCGAAAGACGGCACCTCAGAAGTGCAGCACCCCTCATGTTGCACTACAATGTCAGTACTGGGATATTAACCCAAGTGCCAGATGTGGGAACTGAACCCACAGCCCTCTGATCTCCCAGCCTCAGAGGCGAGTGTGCTACCTACTGAGCCACTGACACTGACAACTGATTTTGCTTAGAAATGCCCAGGATTCACTGTTAAAAGTATACAGGAGATTCAGGAGGCAAATGGTGTAATCTCAGAGTGAGCTTGTGGAGGCAATGAATTAAAGCAGCAGTGCAAGATGGACAGATTTATTGGACATTTTAAAATGTCATGTGCTATTGCATCATGCTTACCTTCCTGTTATGAACAAATGTTGTTTAGTTTCTGTTCATTCTTTTTTAATTAATAAAAATCAGTTTTCAAAGACATGGGTCTTTTTTCTCACCACAACCTGAAGTTTGATGCTGCATTTCACTGAACATGCTTCCATGGATATGAGTGCACTCACATCTGTAGCATGTGTATCTAAGTCTCGCTCATGTGACTGCCAAATGGAGCAGTCAAGGACGAGCATGACTACAGACAGCTGTCAGCTACAGACTGTCACAACTACTGAGGAGACATTCAAAGGGATGTTATGCTTTGAGCGACACTTTCCATAACATGTTGAGAGAAATTTAATTAGAAATTCAGGCAGCTGTTACTGTGACAAATATTATTAAACCTTACAGTTTAAAGAAATTACATCACCTAGATGCATACCTCATAAAGTTAGTACTCAATGTACAGGTTTAGTTACCCAAAGAGGGAGTAGAAAAGCATATACAGCCATCTTGCCAAGAACATTACTTCATAATTACTCATCTCACAAAATTCAAGTCACAAGTGATATGGGATCCAATATTCATATGATCATCATGATCAGTAACAAATATCATATTTCACTTATTTCATATATAGTTATGAAATAAACAAGGTTACATCTGTAATATATACTCTTGATCATATATTATGATGTACTGTCACAAGGGTCCACATTACAAGACACAAACTAGTGTACTTACAGGAAATTTGAGAGAAAAGAGTTCCAAAAATAACATCTTATGTGAAACTTACTTTTACATCAAAACCAGTTCTTCTTTTAGCCAGTCTGTAACCTGCTCCACAATCATCAAACTATGAGCCATATTGTTCATAGAACTAAATCCAGATTCAGACATTCAATCTATCATAAACACTTAGTAAGCACTATACAAGTAGTGAACCCACAACATAAACAAGGTGGTTGTTATTTAATCCTTTATTAGTCAAAATTGACAGATGATAATTTTATTCATAAACGATAGTACTTTATAATCATACTTGCTGCACTAATCATGGCCCCCCTACCTACACACACACACACACACACACACACACACACACATATGCACTCGAAGAAAACAAATAGACAAAACTGGTTTTAGAAACATGTCTGACTGGCATAACACTACCTAAACCAATGCAAAATAAATAATATTAACCACAGACAATGTAAAATCATTGTCATTTGAGCTTGTACTGGAGTTCATTTTTCAACTAATCCTCCATTTGTATTGCTTGAAATAAAAAAACTCTGGTCAGAGCCACAATGGCTGCTAATGCATTAATGTGATGAGATTTATTTCAAAGGTTTTACGTGGGAAGACATACTGCGCTAGTAAAGCTTGTTTTCAGATGCTTCCTGGGGGAAGGAGAAAGGGGAAAAGATAACAGATACTAAAATACAGACTATAAAGTTCATAGAAATGGAATGAGTAACAAAAATAAATAGGACAATTATGTCTAAGAATAAATTGATAAAATAAGTTACCAAGCAATAAGTTGTGGAACTGACCAAAAATCTATAAAATAGTTAACATATTAAAAATAAAAACTAGGGCAATGACTGATACTGTGGAAGAGATATAGAATTAATGTGTAATTTAGTTGTATTACTGTGATGTAAAATCCTTCACTTGTCAGGCTGCATTCTCCTTCCTAAACTTTGGAACTCTCTCCCTAACCATTTATTCCACCTCTTCCAAATGCTGTCTCTTGCCTCTGCTACATGGCCACACTGCTTCCTCTTGTGGCTTCCCTTGAGTCATAGCTCCTCAATCTTTGCTCTTTCCCTCTTTCTCCTCCTCCTTTCCCCTCTACCTAGCTCACCAACCCTCTTCCCTCTTTTCTTCCTTCTTCACTTGTTTACCTTTTCCCTAGTGCCCTCACCATTGAAAAGTACTATTGCTTGTACGCATGGAACAGATTCTCTGCCACATCCTTGTGAAACTTTTGCCTATAATTTTACCTGTCTACTAAACCTCATTCATGTTCATTTTGTACTGTTTAATTGATATTTCTGTAAGATGTTTTATTGTATAAGTTATTGTTCTATGTTGCTCTTACACCTCTCTTCCCCCAGGTCACATTTGGAAATTAACTATTTTTCAGCTCAGTATGTCTTTCCTGGTGAAACTTTTGAAATAAATAAATAAATACATAATGTGAAAGTCCCACATTTACATCACAATATTAGAAGCAACCATGGTGGACACAAGACCAGAGGGCTGTACCAGGCCTGGCTGGGTTCAGGATGAGAGAGAGAGAGAATGGCATGGTGAGAGGGGCCCATGTACTGTTCCCTCAATCCCGGCGCCCAGTCGTGACTGACATAGTCTTCTGTTTTGTCTTCACCATGCCAGCTACCAATGAGTGTCATGTCAATGAACGAGCACATACTTGTATAAGTATGAACTCTATTCATTGACAGCTCAGTCAGCGGCTGGCCATGGTGGAGTGAGGGCTATGCTGATCACTGGCTTGGGGTTGGGTGGGGAGCAGGGTGATGGGACACTACCTACTGAAGTGGGGGTGGGGTCTGCTAGACACCAAGGAATGGGCTAGTACCTTATTATTCTATTACAGGGGAATGGAAATAGGGAGGTGGGTCTGCTAGACACCAGGGAATGAAATATAACATCTAGGGGATTAGGATGCGGGGGACCACTGGACACCAGGGAAACTTGTTACTTTATGTTGGGTGGGTGATCAGGTGGGGGAGGGACCACTGGATATCAGGGAATTCATCAGAGTAAATTAGACTCTTCTGGGAAAAAATCAGAGTCAGAATCAGGACAGGGTCTCAACCAGTTTGCCCATCCCTAGTAAAAAGAAAATTGTGGTCATCCTGATTATTCTTTTCCCCTAAGATAAGTAAATCATGCAAACAGCCACTCACAATACTTTTTTTTTCAGTTTTCACGATCTGTATTTTTTACCTTTCGTGACAGTTTTTTTTTTTTTTTTACTAGTCACACTGCAACCTTTAATCAAAAATCGTTATATCTTTAAAATGGCATATTATTTTGTCACCAAACTTTCCAGAGGCACATCCTTGGCAATGGCCCTTTCAACCCTGAAGATTTCATGAAAAAATTCCACATGGTCTAGGCTGTAGATGAGAGCAGAAAATAGCCAATGTTAAGTATAGGGAAACCAATTGTGTTTTTTTTTCTGATTTTTGTCACTCTGTATCTCAAAAACTGTACAAGATGCTGTCACAAAACTTTCCACATCTTGAGACTCTTACAGCCAGACTGGGCACACCAACCTTTGGGCTATTTTGTCAGATGACACCAAAGCTATTAAGGTGCAAAATTCGGAGTTTAACATTAAACAGCCTACTCAGTCCTAACTATATGTTCAAAATTATCTTTTTTGTGTGCCCTGAAACAATGACACCAAACTAAATGCTTCATTTAAGCCTGGATGTTGATGTGCCTGTAATTTATTCTGCCAAGCACTTACCTGTTTCAATAATTGATTGTCTACATCTCCCCTTCCCCCAACTCCTACCATTAATTTTTTCCAAAGCAACAAATTTAAATTTATGGCTAGCACCTTCCCTTATTATATGGTTAGCCCATGCATTCATACTATCTCATTTTGTTATACTGTATAAATGTTCTGTGATCTGAATTTTAAACTGTTGTTTAGTTTTTCTCTTATAAAAAGAAAGTATGGTTACGTAAGAACTTATTATAACAGTAGATCTTCAAGAGGAGCTCTTGAAGCAGACAACACCAGTAGGACTAAGCTACCAGGGTCTAGGACCACATGGAAAACTTCTAGCTAGCATTCTACAGGAGGGACTGCCCCCAACATAGGCACATTGATGTCCGCCTATGATATAAAGGGGTGGTCCCCCAGCTCCACCTCAGTTTTCCCACTGGATACCCCAGCATGCCCAGAAAAGAAAGAACTGAGGTGGTTCCTCATAACCGAAGAAAGTAGAGTAGCCAAGGAGAAACAGCAACGAGGGGGCAGGAGGGAGGGAAAGCAGCACCTACTGGAAGAGCTCTTCTCAAAGATCTACTGTTACAGTAAGTTCTTATATAACTGTACTATCTTACTTCAAGGACACTCTTGCAGCAGCATCATCAGTAGAACTGAGTCCCAAGCAGTATCGGAACTGGCCTGGTCAGCAGGGAGGAGGACAAAGCAGGCATAGGATATTTAGGAAAGAAGGCCCTGAAGGACTGCAAGAGACATGTCCAAACTGTAATGCCTGATTGAAGGTATGGGCAAAACTCCACATGGTGACTGAACAAATGTGTGCAGTGGACATTTTTTTGAAAGAGGCAACTGAAGCACCATGCCTTTGGTAGAATAACCTTTAACTGGTCCTGGTTGAGGCTTGTCATACTTGCAATAGCAGAAATCAATACAATTTGCTAACCACTTAGACACACACTGTTTGGAAACAGAGGCTCCTTCTCTTCAGGGGGCAAAGGAAATGAACAACTGATCAGTCTTTCTGATAGAATGAGGTGGTCCAGATACTGTAGTACCCGAGCACCTGGTGGTCATCCAAAGTATGAAGTAAGGCCTTCCCAGATTAGAATACTCGGAGAAATATACAGGCAGGTGGATGGACTGATTTACCTTAAACTCAAACACCACCTTAGGAAGAAACTTAGGATTCATTTGCAAAGACTCCTGTCTTTGTGATAAACCAAATAAGGTCTTTACACATCAGAGCCTGCAGCTCAGAAATCCTCCAGCAAAAGTAATGGCAACTAAATGTAACACTTTCCATTAAAGAAAGCATAGCTCACAGATTGTGGCAAGGTCAAAAGGAGGTAATGTAAGCTTTTCCAAAATAAACAAAAGGTCCCATGGTGGGACAAGATCCCTAATGGGAGGTTTCAATGTAACATACCCCACACGAGTGCAGGAAAGATCCAGTTGGAACAACAGGTTTGCCCTCAACAGGTGCATGGTATGCAGAGATGGCAGAATAGTGCACATTAAGTGAGAAGTAACCCAGACCTGAGTCTGAAAGGGATAGGTGGTACTCCAGGATGAGATTCACCAGAAAGGTGAAAGTATTCAAGTGCTGAGTGATGGCCCAAATGGAGAAGCGCTTCCACTTCATGGTGTAAATGGCTGTCTTGGAAGGCTTCCTAGTAGCCATTAAGACATCCACCACTTAGAAGGAAACCCTGAAGTGGGCAATAGCTAAGTCTGCAGGAGCAACACTTGAAGATGCAGTCACTTGAGGTCTGGATGGACCAGAGTGCCTTGCTCCTGGGAGAGCAAGTCAGAGCAAAGGGGCAAGGGGACTGGAGGCTCCATCACCAGTTGCTGCAGTAGTGGAAACCATATCTGATGTGGCCAGTAAGGGGCTATAAGGATCATCTCTGCCCCCTCTGACTGTAGCTTGAGGAGAGCTCTCTGCAGAAGTGGAAAGGGAAGGAAGGCTTACAGAAACCTCCCTCTCCAAGAGCAGGACAATGCGTCATGCCAGAAAACACCAGACCCTGGATTGAGTAAGCAGAAATTGGGCAGTTTTACACTGAGCAGGAAGTAAAAGGTCCAGCTCTGATGGCTCCACCTGTCAAAGAGGACAGAAGCTCTAATTGTAAGCCCTCATCCTGGATCTGCTTAGACTGTCAACCAGGACATTTTGGACACCTGGAACATGTATGTGGCTAGTTCCAGGTTATGCAGAATGACCCTGGACCAGACTCTCATGGCCTCTGCAAGGGGTAAGAATGAGTCCCAACTTACTTGTTGATGTAGTAGACTACAGGCATGTTGTCTGTCTATAGTAAGAGAGGGCCTGAAGCAAGGTGACTCTGGAATGCCGCATAGTGTAAAGGACTGCCTCATCTCCGGGACATTGATGTGGGATGTTGCTCACCCTCGACCAGATCCCTTGAGTCTGATGGTTGGTCAAGTGGGCACCCCAGTCCAGGCCTGAGGCATCCATTGTAAGACTCTGTTGTGGGATAATGCACTAAGGGAATCCCGTGAGGAGACTGGAGAGGTTCTGCCATCATTCCAAGGTCTGCCTCACTGGATTGGAGACCAAAACTGCCAATTTAGGTCATCGGTACATTGGTCCCATTAGACTCAAAGAGTACACTGAGGCACTCTCATGTACAGACAGGCTAGGGGACTCATGGCTATAGACACAGCCATGTGTCTGAGGAGCTTGAGCCTTATGGATTCCTGAGGCTGACTGTCTTGACACTGACCTGCCTGGGCACTGTTGCATGACAGGTTCAGTATCCAGTCGGTGTGCAGCCCAACATTGTGGAAACCCAACGGACGTTACAGGGGTAAGGTAGAGATGCGATGCCTTGTTACGTTATCCCTGTACATGCACTTGAAATAATGCAGGAGTCAGAAGACTGGTTGAGCTGCTCCGTGGTGTTGAGAGCTAAACCACTGACAGCTCGGCCAGCATGTTCTGTGAGGTGCGGGTTCTATCCTGCATTGTGCCCTGTACATTTTGCAGTGTTGCATCCCTGTAACTGTTTTTACTAAATCTGAGGCCTGCACCCCTCAGAATTAGATATTTTAGTTACACAGGGTGTGGGTGGATCCCCTTATTTTCTCTAGATATTACAATCAGATGCCTGAAATAGTATTTAAGGGCATCTGATTGTTTTGTCACAATGGCTTTCAGTCACTGGGGTCAGTATCCCAGACTCAGGAAACTAAATTTAGGATATCATAGTATATCTGAGGAGCCACAGGAAAGACCTGGCTGGAACCTGCCAAGAAGAAAACCTGCTGGGCTTGCACCATCAAACATTCCATTCTGTTCTGAGGCAGGAAAACTTTGCCCAGTGACAAGTCTAGGACTGTCCCATGTACTGGAGGTGCTGGCTCAGAAGGAGACAAGACTTGGAAAGGTTCAGAGAAACCCCCAGAATCTAGAACAACTGAAAGGTGACATCCAGGGTTTGAATCATCTGAGCCCTTGAGGGGGCTGTCAACAGCCAATTGTCCAAGTAAGGGAAGACATAATGCCCCTGTCTCTGCAGGGCTGTAGCCACCATGGCCAGGCACTTGGTAAAAACCTGGGGAGCTGAAGAAAGGCCAAATGGGAAGGCCCAAAACTGGATATGGATCCCATGAAAACAGAAACAGAGGAACCAACAGTGGGGTGGGAAAACCAGGATATAGAGATACTGTAGGCATCCTGCATAGCCAGTGAATAGAGCCAGTCCCCCTGGTGGAGGGGCAGCAACCCATGGAGGGTGCCCATCCTGAAATGCTTGCACTCTATGTACGGATTCAGGCGGCTGAGATCCAGAATCGGTCCCAGGTCTCCTGTCTTCTTGGAGACTAGAAAGAAGTGGGAGTAGAACCCCTTCCATCTCTGTGCCAGGGGGATGGGCTCTATGTCCTTTTTGCACAGCAGCACCTGAATTTCCTCCTGGATGAGGATGACAAGGGCCTGAGGGTAATGGGACTGCAAGGCAGGGCTGTTTGGAGGGACTTCTAGGAATTCCAGAGTGTGTCCTCTTTCTACAATCTGAAGTAACCATTGGTCTGAAGTTACAGTGCATCACCCATTGAGGTATAAGGAAAAGTGACCCCCACTGCCTCCCACAAGCCCTCTGCTGGAGAAGGGGGTCAGGCAAGGAGTCAAGTGGTGGGACTAGGGGTGGGTAGAGTGGCTGAGGATGCTTTAGGGGCCCTATGGATGGAAGCTCCTGCTGGTTGGGTGGAAGTCTTATGCTTGAAGGCACCTCTGGGCTGCTAGCCCTTGGGCTGCTGTCTAGGGGTTGGACAAAAGAACTGGCATTGTTTGAACCAGGGTTGAGAATGGCACATAGACTGTACCAATCTCAAGGCTTTGCCCAATTCTTGCAGGCAAGAAATAATGTCCTAGGTATCTCCACCAAAAAAGGGGGTGTCCAGAATTTTCACCTGCACATGGGGTGCAAAACCTGATACCAGGAGCCAGGAGTGACAGTGGATGCAGACTCCAGTAGCTGCTGCTTGCCCAGCTGCATACACTGTGTCATAAGCAAACCTAAGCACATGGGTGCCAACATCAGAGCCCGACATAAGGAGCTAGACCAGCTGGGTCTTCAAAGGATCCTGAGGAAGGGCCTACACAAGGTCCAAGGCCTTGTTCTATAAGGTGTTTTGATACTGCACCATGGGCCAAGTTATTTTGAGTCCAAATGGCAAGGGTGGCTGAAGTGTAGGCCACTTGCTGAAATTATTGACCTAGTGAGACTCCTTATCAAGAGGGTGGGTGCCGAGGTGCTCAGGGCTTCTTGGTGCAGTCATGAGCCACATCATGACCACCAAGTCTGCCTCCGTTGCTCCCCCAAAGAGAGCTTGCTAGTGGGGGCATGATAAAGGTGGTCAGCCTTCTTGGCTATTAAATATGCCTCATGAAATCCACAAACATAAGGTCATCGAGGGGGACCTAGGAGTTTCCTTGGGGGTTTCAGGTTCATCAGAAGGCATCCTAGAATCATCAGAGTCCTCCAAAGAGGAAGAGGAAGAGGAGGAATCCCTATCAGATGGGTCACTTTCTGGCACCAGATTCGTGGGCAACGCCTCCTTGCATCGGGTCCGTTCAACCCAGAGAGGGTCCTGGAGACTGGGGTCAGCTAGGTCCTACCCGACCAGAGTTCCAAGGAGGAGGAGGGTCCCATGGAGGCAATGTGGGGGGCCTCCTGGGGATATCCTTGTTTTTCATGAAAGTCCACCAGGCTGAGAAATATGCATTCAAACACCATGAAGTCTTGCTGCTATTAGGACTTAATGCAGTTAGCCACTGCACTCGAACTGCCCCGGAGAGGATAGGGTTAACTCCAGAGCAGTCTGGAGTTCCACAGCGCGAGGGCACTGTTCAAAGCTCTATCTGGCTAGTTTCAAATGAAACTGCCAGATTCTTTACTCCGCTTCACTGAACAGTCGCTCCGGAGATCAGCTCCTTCAGCTCGTTCATTTCGCAGTTCAGCGAGTTTACTCGATTCATTTGAACCGGCAAGTGTTTAAAATTACCGCGCTGGTCAAAAGCTCTATCTGGTAACCAGAATTACTAAAAATAAAGTCTGTGTGGAAATACATTATCAGTTCAGTCTGAACCGATCGGTTGGCTTATTTTATGATTTTTGGGCTTTAGAAGTGCGGTACCCGGTCCTTATCGGTTCTAAAAAAACCTTAATTTTATTTGGGGTTTTTTCCAATACCAATGACACGGTTAGGAACCGATAAGGGTGTGTCTTCTTGCACGCCGTTTAAAGGGCAGGTTTGTTGGTTAGGCTGGCATTATGTCTGAGAAACCCAAAAGAAAACCGGGCCCACTGGTTCAGCACTGTGATGTCTGTGGGGAAGCCTTTGCCAAGGCTGATCCCACACCACTTGTGTCTATTGTCTGGGGGCTGACCACCTCCTGTCAGACTGCCAGGTGTGTAAAAATTTCCCTGCAGCCACCCTGGAAAAGAGATTGGGCCGGCTCAGGGAACGAGAGGCCAAAAAGTCCGCTGACCCGGATGGCCAGCCCGGTCCAGTACCCACTGGACCAGAGGGAGTGCCCTCTGACCAGGGCGAGACTTCCTCGGGCAAAAGAAAAGCTGGTTCAGAGAAACCAGCTCCAGCAAAAAAGACAAAGAAATCAGCAGGTCTGGAGTCCAAAATTGTCTCTCCAACTGCTGCAGAAATAGCAAAAGCCATTCAGATTGTTCAGTCTTTGTCTGGGACTTGTCAGCCCCTACAATTGGGAAAAGGGTGGTTTGCTCAGGTCCAGTGGTTCAGGATTATGATGTTGAGGATTTTTATGAACCACAGGAGGAGGAGAAGGAATTTGATCAGTGTGTATTTGTGACTGGAAGGTCTGGACGTGCTCATTGAACCGGCATTTCTCCAGATAGACCCTTAGAATCTCCCTTTGCTGTCTGAGTCCCTCTCATTTTATGTTTTATAAAAGGTGGCAGAAACCTCCAGCTCCCTTTTAGAGGAGGCTGGATGAGCAAGAGGAGCCTGATTATGTAGAAATGATGGATATTCCAGAGTCTAGAAGGTTGTCTATTCCTTTGCATAAGTCATTTAGGAAGCAAACAACAAAGATTTTAAAAATCTCATTCCGCTCCTCCTGTAGATAAGAAATGGACAGAAGGTATACTTTTATCAGGCCCTGATACAGACTTCCTCACCGAGCAGTGTAGTCATGTAGGTGTTGTTCAAGCTGCAGCCTGTGACAAGGCTAATATTCCCTGGCATCACATCCTCCTGATAAGGATTCCAGGAAGATTGATGCCATGGTGAAAAGCAATATATGGCAGCTTCATTGGGACTCAGGCAGGCTAATTATATGGCTTATGTGGCTAGATATCAGAAATCTAGATGGGACACTATATTGCAGTTAGCCAAGCAGGCCCAGGGCCAGCTGGCTAGTGAGTTGGAACAAGTGGCTGCTGATGGCATTGAAGCCTCTAAAGTTCAATTTCATACTGCCGTTGATGTTAATGATGTTTCCTCTAGGGTCATGGCCACTTCTGTAGCTCTCCGTGAGGTTGGCATGGCTTAGATGCACTAATCTGTCCCAAGATACTCAGGCAAAGGCTATAGATTTTCCTGTAGTAGGAAACTCTCTGTTTGGGGATCAAACAGAAAATTACATGAAGAAATGGATGAATACAGAACTACCTCAAAGTGCCCAAGCTAAGGAGAGGCATGCCACTCCACAAAGGCATGCCCCCAGGGGTAGGGGCAGGCCTTACCACAGGCCCTTTTATCAAGTTCAGGCCTCTTCAGCCTTTGCACAGAGGGTTTTTTTCAGAGGCAGGGGTAGACGGGGCACAGGCAGACCATCTCCCTCTCCTCAGCCTAAAGCTGCTGCCAAGCAGACACCCTAATGGGGTGCCCAGGGCCGATTCTCCTCTACCGGTGGGGGGCAGGTTGGCTTATTTCAGCCAGAACTGGTTGTCCCTAACTTTGGACAAATGGGTTCTGGAGGTGGTAAGCCTAGGTCTGGTTCTCAGTTTCAAACAGTTCCCAAAGATGAGAGCCAGACATTTTCCACCTGCAAATCCTTCAGAAGCCCTTGCTTTGGAAGCAGAGGTTTCTTCTTTGCTGGGCTGCAAGGCAGTGGAAAGAGTTCCTCCTTGCCATCAGGGCAAGGGTCTGTACTCAAGGTATTTTCTTACCCCAAAAAAGACAGGAGAGTGGCGGCCCATCTTAGATTTAAGGTTCCTGAACAAGCATCTTTTGAAACCAAAGTTCAAAATGTTAACTCTGGCAATGATTCTGCCTTCCCTAAGGCCAGGGACTGGCTAGCTTCCTGGACCTCAAGGACGCTTTATTTTCATATTTTGATCAGGCCTTCTCACCGAAAGTACCTCAGGTTCGAACTACCCTCTGGCCACTACCAGTTCAGAGCAATGCCCTTCGGCCTTACCTCTGCTCCAAGGGTTTTACAAAATGTTTAGCTGTAGTAGTGGCTCATTTAAGAAGGCAAGGGGTTGCTGTGTTTCCTACCTGGACGACTGGCTCATAGTGGGTCAGTCTCCAGATCAGGTAAATCCACTTGCAAGTCTCCCAGCAACTTCTCACTTCTCTGGGATTCCTGTTGAATTTTCCAAAGTCAGTTCTGGAACCAGTTCAGGTACTAACTTTCATAGGTGCAGAATTGAACACAAAGTCAGCCAGGGCATTTCTTCCTCCGAAAGAGTGGACAGACTCATTGCCCTGGCATCCTCAGCTACTCTTCTGGTCTCTCACCAGCAAGGCACTTTTGCAACTCCTAGGACACATGGCTGCTTCCACAACTGTCGTGCAGGAGCAAGATTTCAGATGAGAGACATCCAGTTCCACTTGAGGTCCTACTGGTCTCAAAGGAAGGACCCCTATCCAAGTTAATCCCAGTGACCAAAACCCTGATCCTAGCCCTTCAGTGGTGGCAGGATCAAAGCAATTTAACTCAGGGGGTCCCCTTCTTACCCGTTCTTCATTCCCTCACCCTCACCACGGATGCCTCCCTGTTAAGGTGGGGGGCACATTTGGGCAACCTTTCCACTCAGGGAGTGTGGTCCCCTCAGGAATCTCTGCTCCACATCAACCTTTTGGAACTCAGAGCTGTTCTCTTAGCTCTCCAGGTTTTTTCGACTACTGTCCAGAACAAGGTAGTCCAAGTCAGGACAGACAACACCACAACAATGTGGTACATCAACAAGCAAGGGGGCACTCGGTCATCAGCCTTGTGCACCGAAGCAATGAAGTTGTGGTCTCTGGCTTACTCCCTGAACACCTCCCTGATAGCAGTTCACCTTCCAGGGAAGGACAATGTCCTGGCGGATGCCCTCAGCAGAATTTCTCAGGGCCATCACGAATGGGCTCTGAATTCTCTGGTGCTGGGGTCAGTCTTTGCCAGATGGGGCACCCCTCAGATAGATCTTTTCGCAGCCCCAGACAACCACCAACTTCCCTGTTTTGTTGCAGGCCTCCAGTTCTGGGATCAGTCCCACTGGGCGCCTTTTCAGTTGGATTGGAAAGGGAAGTTCTTGTATGCTTTTCCCCCTTCCTCTCCTCTTCAGGGTACTAGTAAAAATCAGAACTCAGCCCTGCAGAGTGATTCTGATTGCTCAGACTGGGCCAGACAGCCCTGGTACCCTCTCCTCCTGTCCCTGACATTCCACCCTCTCCTGAGCTTGCCCAGGACCCACGACCTGTTGACCTGTGCACAGGGGAGAGTGTGGTATCCGAACCTCAATTCCCTCCACCTCAAGGCCTGGTTCTTGAGGAGTTAGAATTTGCTGATTTACACCTTTCTTAAGGTGTCCTGGATATTTTAAAGGCTTCTCGGAAACCTTCCACTAGAGCCACTTACAATTCTAAGTGGAAGAGGTTTTCCATTTGGTGTTCTGAGAAGCAGATTATCCCAGAATCTGCTAATCTGCCCATTTTACTGGACTATTTGGTCCATTTAATTCCTTAGGCCAGCTACCTTAAAGGTTCATCTGGCAGCTGTCTCTGCTTTTGTGTCAGCGGAAGCCTGCTTCCTTTCTTCTCACCCTGTATTTTCCAAGTTTTTTAAGGGGTTACTTCACACTAACCCCCCCTTTCGGGAACCAGCTCCTGCATGGGACCTGAATGTTTGCATTGCTCAGCTAATGCAACCCCCCTTTGAGCCTCTGTCCTTGGCAGACCTCAAGTTTTTGACTTGGAAGACTGTTTTTCTAGTGGCTATCACTTCTGCTAGACGTATAAGTGAATTACAGGCCTTGTCAGTAGAAGAAGATTTTATTTCTTTTCACAGAGATAAGGTAGTCCTTAGGACTAACAGAAAGTTTTTACCTAAAGTGGTTTCAGATTTTCATCTCAACCAATCCATCTCTTCCAGTATTTTCATTGAGCATTCCTCCTCAGGGAGAGGAGATTGCACAGTCTGGACGTCAAAAGAGCCCTAAGCTGCTATTTGAATGCACCAAGGGTCACAAGTCTAATCCTCCAACTCTTCCTTACCTATGGAGAAGTTGGCAAAGGAGACCTGCACTAAGAGGACAATTGCGAGGTGGATTGTCTCTTGTATCCAGTTCTGTTACCAAAACTAGGTAGAGAACCTCCCTCAGGACTGAGGGCTCATTCCACCAGGGTACAGCTGCATCTCTAGCGGCTGCTGGGGATATTCCCATTTTGGAATTGCCAGCTGCTACCTGGAAAACAGTCACACCTTTACCAAACATTATTCCCTGGATGTCCAGTCCAGGAGAGATGCTCGGTTTGGCACAGCTGTGCCTGTGAGCCTATTCCCCAAGTAGGTTCTGACCCTCCTCCATGGAGGTACTGCTGTATAATTCGCATTAAGTCCTAATAGCAGCAAGACTTCATGGTGTTTGAAGAAAAAATTACTCACCTTAGTAATTGCTTTTCTTCTCATGGAGTCTTGCTGTATTAGGACAACCCTCCCTCCTACCCGCTCAGAACTCCTACTTGAGTATGGGGTTGTCAAATTGATTCAAGCACTTGTCATGCCATTTCAATTTCTCTCTAGTTCCCCCACCTTTTGTTCATTTGGGTTAGGAACTAGGTGATTCTGTTTTTGTTAATGATAGGTGGCTCCTCTCTGGACTTGAGTCTTTGGGGAGAGGGGCCTATTAGTGCTTGTCATGGGTGATTCTAGCAATAACAGGTGATTTTGTTATTATTCTATGATTGTTGTGTTTTTGTTGTCCTACTACTGGTAGGTAGCCAATGGCTAGTGTAGAGCTTTTCCACACAGACTTGCTATATTAGTTTAGCCAGTAAAGAACCTGGCAGTTTCATTTGAAACTAGCCAGATAGAGCTTGAACAGTGCCCTCGCTGTGGAACTCCAGACTGCTCTGGAGTTAACCCTATCCTCTCCAGGGCAGTTCGAGTGCAGTGGCTAACTGCATTAAGTCCTAATACAGCAAGACTCCATGAGAAGAAAAGCAATTACTAAAGTGAGTAATTTTTTCTTATGGTCTACCACATGAGGTGGATTATAAGGTGGGTACAGATACTGAGGAGGTAGTGCTGGGTACACCAGCTCCTTGGGGCATTGGGTACTGTGGTGTTGGTCCATAAGATGCCGGGTAACCAGGTGTCAGCCTTTGAGGCATCAGGTTCCCTAGCATTGGCCTCTGAGGCATCAGGAATCTGGGTGCCAGTCCCTCAGGTGTCAGCTGGGGATTGCCCAAAGGGCCAGCCAGTGTTGGCTGAGGCTGAGGAGATGATGGCTGGGGCATTATCAGGTTTGATGCTGGAAGAGTAGACATTGGCTAGATGGGTGAAGGCTGACACTGGTCTGGTGAGACAGGTGCCGCTGGCCCCAAAGAGGAAGCAGGTGTCTGTACAGCGGAGCTAGTTTCCGTTGGAGACAGAGGTGATGCCTGTGTGGAGGAGGCAACAGCTTGCTCCAGGTGTTGCAAAGAAGCACTGGTCCCAGAGTCAGGGACTGATGTGGGCAATGGCAAGACCAGGGTAGCAATGGGAAAAGACCTGCCACCCCCGGAAGAGATCCTGGTTAAGCCACCTGGTTGAGGGCCGATTGGATGTAATGGATGAAGCATCAGGGGCTGGGAGGCAAAGGATAAAGTTTAATGCCCCAAGGAGCCACTGCCCAAGATTGAAATAAGGGTGGGCAGCTGAGAAACTGGCAGCCCCAAAGAAATGAGGGCTGCCAAAGGAGGAGGGGCTGATCTCCCATGGGAGGAAGACCTGGAGACGGTCTTTGACTTGTGAGGGGACTGACAGCAGGAAGCTGACCAGGGACAGTCCCTGTGGTTGTCCCAGTGCTTATGCTTCCCAGTAGACTTCTTCTTCTTCTGGGCAGGGGATGAAGTTGAAGCCCTGGAGACCAGGGAAGAAGAAGAAGAACCTTTGCCCTGGAGCTCCTTCTCCATCATGGCTAACTTCTGCTGCAGAAAGAAACCCTGGTGATTCTTCAGACAGTGTCTCTATGTGGCCTGGTGAAAGTCCTGGCAGTGCTGGCAGGCCTCGATGTCATGTTCAGGGCCTAAGCAGAACAGACAAGAAGAGTGGCCATCCTTGGAGGGAAGCTGTTTGCCGCAAGTGCACTTTGTACGCCAGTCAGAAGATGAAACTAGAGAACAAGACATGCACAAAAGCAAAGAAACACCAAAAAATGATGTAAATTAAATGAAAATAAAGAAAATTGCATCAAAGGCGAGAGCAAAATGGTGGTTGACTGAAGCCGGTGTCCTTAAAGGTCCAACATGCATGAGTCGACAGCAGGAAAAGAACGGAGGTGGAGCTGGGGGACTGCCCTTTTATACCATAGGCAGACGTCGATAACATTGGGCTTGTAGACAGATAGCTAGAAGTTGTCTGTGTGGTTCTGGTGCCTGGCATCTCAGTCCTGCTGGTGTTGACTGCTGCAAGAGCCCCTTTGAAGTAAGAGCCACAATTACATGTGGTTCAATACACTAAATTGTAATGCAATTAAAATTAAAAAGCAATTGATGACCTCTTATGCCCAGTCAACAACAACTACACCACAAGGAGTATGTCCAGTCATGCTCTGCAAGTCCGCTTTTGCAAAACTAGTCAGGGTAGATGAACATTTTCGATCTAAACCATACGGTGGTTTAATGAACTCCTTGAATCCATAGTGGACCTCCTCAAAATTTAAGAATTCCCCAAGAAAGGAACTTGCACTGAAATCTGCTTGCCATTGTTTTTTATGACCACTTACCTCTCTGTATAATGATGTGGCTTGATTTCACTCTGTTAAATCTCTATGCTGATATACCTTGCTTGCAACCCCAATGTCTATACTTGACCTGGCTCCCCTTGAGTAGATGAAATCTTGCAGTATATACCTTACCTATGCCAATTTATCTATGTGTCACTAATATGGTGCATGTGTTTCAATGTTTTGTATACCTGTTTATAACAGACATGGAACCTTTGGAAAAGAACACTTGTGCCCAAAGGTATTATCTGATCTTCAAATAAATAAAAAATAAATATATAAATTCAAAGTTGTTACAATTAGAAAACTGTCTATATGCATAAGTTCTTTTTCTATCGTATGTGAGAACCACCATCATCTTTAATTGCACAACAAAAGCAACAATTGCTGCATTTAAAAGTACCAGCCCGGAGGGGAGGGTTACTGATTTGTTTAATCATGCCATGTAACCTGCATGTTACCAAGTCAGCAATATTTACCCCTCTACAGTATACCATTTGGGGTGATTTCTCTGTCACTGATTTCAGTCTATCCTCAGTCTGTAAAATATGCCAGCATAGATTTAATCAAATAGTTTTGTAAACTGAAGTCAATAATGAATGTAAGGTACTTGAACCTTTGGTTCTGTCACTATGCCTTGATCTCAACAAGTCCCTCCTAGCAACACTATTCACATGCTGTACTAGCTTTTCAATACAGGCACTGTTATAATCTTCAACTCCTAACTATTTTAAGTCTGATGTATTGGATCTGAGGAATATTTTCTCTCAAATGTCTTGGATAACAACTGTCAAATAGTAAAACCAAATTTTTATCAGAAACCTTATGATAATCCTGTTTTTAAATCACCAACGCCATCCTTTTCTATGATCAAATCAAGGGCATTAATTTTTGCAAGTCATAATGTACTGTAAATCTCAAGTTTTCATTAGGTTCTTCAAAAAAATGTACAAAATCCATAAGTTCTAATGGGGACCCACTCCATACCAAAAATATGTCATCGATTAAAGATGTGTGAAATTAGACAATTTCATTCCATGAAATATGTTGCAAAATTCGTGCATTTCGTGAAATATTTTGAGGGAGCAAAATGCAAAATTTCATGGGCGAAATGTAAAATTTTGCCCATGAAACAGTGAAATCGGTGAAATTTGATGAAATTCAGGTGACATTTGGCAAAATTGAGCATTTTGCTGGAGAAATTTCGCAGTTTCACACCCAGCAAAAAATTTCGTGGAATGGTGAAATTTCATGAAATGTTTTATGTTCAAAATTGCTGATTTCACGACAATTTTGCTGGTGAAATTTAATTTCACAACATCTCTATCATCGATAAGGCATTTGAAAATATCAATTTTATCAAATTATGGGTTCATTTCCAATGGTGACACATGGTTCTGGACTCTGTAACAGCCTGAATTAATACCTTTGTGGACAGTTTGTTCTTTAAAGAAGGAGACTCTAATCACTTGTTAATGAATGATACAATGGACAGAATTGCTGACATAGTGGGTATGCAAATTAATCATGATGCCTCTGAGGCAATTAACATTAAAGAAGCATTCATACAACTTGAGAGAGTAACATTGAAAGCACTGCCGGTTATATTGGCAAAGAGTTACATTGCCGGCTTATTTGGAGGTCAATAGAGTGCCAAGGAGAGTACCTTTAACTAAGCAACTGTAATTTGGCACTGATAGAAAATACTTTTTTAAAGACTTGACAACCCCATCTATTGGAGTCAGCAGCTAGTTTAATTCTTATAATTCTAAAAGATGCACAGTCCACAGAGAAAGATGTGAAAGCAGACTTAAATTCAAAATAAGCACAGATTAACAACTTTAGAACACATGCAGAATACAATAAACATAGGGAACAACTGGACATTATGATCAAAAACTACGATATTCAAATTAGAAAAGTAAAGGAAATGAAATCTGAAGAGATAAAGTTGATTATGAAAGTGGACATATTTTTGATTAGAGTAAAACTAATAAAATGCAGCCATGACCTATAATGAAAAAATAACATGAAATATTTAACTATGAGAGCACAGTGGATACATACACAAGAGGTAGCAAATCAAAAGATGCAACTAACACGGTGATGAATATTTTTTAGAAAACAGCCAGGAGGAAATTCACCCAAACCCACTGGCACAGAACAAAAGATCTAGACAGGGGGAACAGAACAACATGCCACGTATAACATCGCCTCCTCACCAAGAAATGCTCCCTCAATCAACTACCTGCAGGGGTCCAGAGCCTGCTTACCCTGCACTCAAGTGCCCAATTCACTAAGAACTCCTCCACTCAGATCTACAAATTTCCTAGGTGCTGCACTGCCCTGGCACAATGTGCCTTCTACTATCGGGCTCCTCTCTGGACCAATGCCTTACCTCCTGATGTTGTCAGGGCTGCAACTATTGGCTCAATCAACGGCAGACTCCAGCAGCACCTACTAATAACCAGTAAATGTGGCTGCTACCATTAGCTCCCTCTCTGAAAAACAACTACCTACTTGCATTTACCTCCTGTCAACTCTATGCATTGATAGATCCCAATCTCAGCACTATGGGTTACACCTACCTCCTTCCCTCCCTATTATGATGCCCCTCCCACTTACTGTACTCCCCCCTCTATGCATCCCGCTAACCCTGCTCCTCCTATTTCCCACCTTATGTTTGCAACCCAGTAGAGTGTTCTAACCTCAGACACTGGCAAACTGATATACTGCCTAAGCTGTTTAATTTCTATTGTACCTTTGTAACTTACCTGTACAATATGCAATTCTGTCATCTGTATTAGACAGATAGATCAATAGATAGAGAGATAGATCGATAGATAGAGAGATAGAGAGATACAGTAGATAGATAGATAGATAGATAGATAGATAGATAGATAGATAGATAGATATTTTATTAATAAAGTGCCCAATTCCATAGAATCTGGATGCTATACAATATATATCATCAACAATAATACATATAAACAGCAATTCATCATTAAAACAGCATTTAAAATTTCTCCATTCCTTAAAATCAATATATTAATGTCAGTGAATGCCTGCTGTAACAGGTATGTCTTTAACCTCTTTTTAAAGGCTTCTACTGAGGGGACCTCCCTTAGATAACCAGGAAGGGAGTTCCACAGAGTAGGTGCCACCACTGAGAATGTCCTGTCCTCAGAATGCCACAACCTAACTCTGGAAACTCCAAGGAGGCCTCCCCCCGCAGAACAAAGTGTCCGGGGTGGACGGTGGGGGACAAGGAGACCTTGTTGCTAGACAGGTTCCCTTTCATGTAGGGTCTTGTAGGGCAGTAACCATACCTTGAAGACAGTCCTATACTGACTAGCAGACAGTGCAGTCCGTGGAGGACGGGTGATAGGTTAACCTCATCTAACCCCAGTCAACAATCTTGACACCGCATTCTGCACCATCTGCAGCCTGCCTTGTCTCTGTAAACTGATGTGGAACCTATATATGAGTATCTGCTCACTGGCGTTATCTGAGAACTCAATAAATAAATAAATAAATAAGATGTCTGCTGGAACCGAAGGGACCTCTGATACTCCCACTTCCACAAGTCCCGAACAGACCACTAAGGTGAAGTCCATGTATAATTAGATTCATAGGAAAACATGACTGGGGATATGAGAAAAGGGGAGAAAGCAGAGACAGAGCACCCCATTATAGCAAGGGAGGTGAGGGACAGAGGAGCCAGAGAATAATAACAAAAATACATATAAACAGCAATTCATCATTAAAACAGCATTTAACATTTCTATCCATCCCTTAAAACTAATATATCAGTCAGTAAGAGCCTGCTGGAACAGGTATATCTTTAACCCTTTTCTTAAAGGCTTCTTCCAAGAGGACCTCCCTTAGATAACCAGGAAGGGAGTTCCACAGAGTAGGTGCCACCACTGAAAATGCCCTGTCCCCAGAATGCTGCAACCTAACTCTGGGAAGTCCAAGGAGGCCTCCCCCAGCAGAACGGAGAGCCCAGGGTGGACGGTAGGGGACAAGGAGATTTTGTAGATAAACAGGTTCCCTTTCATGGAGGGTCTTGTAGGTCAGAAGCCCTACCTTGAAGACAATCCTCCACCTGACTGGCAGCCAGTGCAGTCCGTGGAGGACAGGAGTGATATGCTCATTTCACCTCATCCCGGTCAACAATCTTGCTGCCACATTCTGCACCAGCTGCAGCATGCCTTGCTCTGTAAACTGACGTGGAACCTATATATGACTATCTGCTCACTGGAGTTATCTGAGATCTCAATAAATAAATAATAAGATGTCTGCTGGAACTGAAGGGACCTCAGATACTCCCACTTCCAGAGGTCCCAAACAGACCACTAAGGTGAAGTCCACGTATAATCAGATTCATAGGAAAACATGACTGGGGACATGAGGAAAGGGGAGCAAGCAGAGACGGAGCACCCCATTACAGCAGGGGAGGTCAGGGACAGAGGAGCCAGAGAATAGCACAATGTTGTCATCCAATACATTTGATAGAAAATATTCCTTGGGATCACTATATGAGACTGAAGAGAAATACTAGTGAAACAGCAAAATATTTAGAAGGAGTTGAAGATTATAAAAGTGCCTGTACTGAAAATGTAGTACAGCATGTGAATAGTGTTGCAAGGAGGGACTTGCTGAGATAGAGGCATAGTTATAGAACCAAAGGGTCAAATACCTTAAATTTCATCACTGATTCAGCTCACAAAACTATTTGATTAAATCTGTACTTGAAAAAAGAAAATGATGTATTTTACAAACTGAGGACAGACTGAAATCAGTGATGGACAAACCGCCCCGAAAGGAATATCATAGAAGGGTAAATATTGCAAACATGGTAACTTGTAGTTTACATGGCACCATTAAATAAAACAGTAGCCCCCCTTCCCCAGTTGGTACTTTTACATGTGGCAATTGTAACTTTTGTTATGCAATTAAAGATGATGATGGTTTCACACATCTGACATTAAAAAAAACATATGAATCAAGTTTGCTAATTGTAACACTCTGAATTTAGTGTATGAAGATGTATGTAATTGTGGTTCTTTTTATATTGGAAAAATTAAATAACAGTTTAGAATTCAGATCTCAGAACATTTATGCAGTGTAACAACATGGGATAGTATGAATGCATTGGCTAATCATATAATAAGGGAAGATACTAGCCATAAATTGAAATTCTTCGGTTTGGAAAAATTAATGGTAGGAGTTGGGAGTGATGTATACAATCAGTGCCTGGCAGTATAAATTATGGGCACATCAACGCTCAGTCTTAAATGGAACATATAGTTTAGTGCCATTTTTAAAGGGGAAACAAAAAAAGATAATTTTGAGTATATGTGGATGCATTATATGAAATACATGCATTGTGGACACAATCAGATGTATATGCATTGTAACAAAATACAACAATGTATATAGATACTGAACATGATTTTTTTGTAACATATTGCATGTATTGTAGTTTTAAAATTTGTGTTATTAAAGTTAAATTATATGCTTCTTCATGAGAGATTGAGAGCTTTGTGCTATTTGTTATCTGTAAAGTATTTTATTGAATAATTGATGTCTGGTGTATGCTTACAAATGGGTTTCTGTATTTAAGGGGATGGATGTTGACGGCAAATTTACATCTTAAAAAAAGTGCATGTGACCCCGTGAAACATTGATGTCCTGTCCATGCAATGCTGCATGTTTTTACTATTTTATTTCTTAAATAAAACGTTTTTATTTGGACCCAATATTTTAGGCTTTTTATTTTGTTGGTACTGGGTAGCATGACTCTTAGCTACTGTAAGTTCTGTGTATTTTACATTACAGCTTCATTTTGTTTGGGTAGCCACCTTTTGTAAGTTGTGACAGCAGCAAAACAATGTGCGTGTCGAAAGTTAAAACAAAACAAAGCAGAAAATAGTTGTAAAAAAAATATCAGGTCCACGTCCCACCAATGGTACTCAAAGATTGTAATCACCACTGTCTACAGCTCATGTAGGGGGCAAGTGTACCTGTCACAAAGCATCGGTCTTGATCAATAGGATGTTGAAGAGTTGAGCCAAAGTTTTCCCCCAACCCCCAAAACATGCAACAGGAGGATACCACCTTGGACATCAAGTACCAGACTGGATGTAAAAATCCTCTTGCCTCAGTGCAGTATTGATGCAGATCAGAGTGACAGAAGGCACTCGCCTAATATGTGAATGTCAACATGAAACAGGGCTACAATTATAATACCACCAATAACTAGGAGGCAGCAGCAACTGCATACTGTAACAACATAGATGATGAGGGGACATGACCAGTACAGGTTACCAGTCCACTATAGTTCCTGGCCATCTGACATACACCCTTTGAATGAAGCAGACACATAATCCTTACTGACAATGACCACCAATGTTTTTTTTATTTTCATGCCTCATAGGTCAGAGTTCAGATCCAGAAGCACTCAAATTCTATATATGATTATTTATGAATAAGTGTCTTCAATATATTTGTTTACTATAGCAGTGTGTGGCAGGTAACTGAAGTGATATAAAAAAGAAGGTAAAGGACTGCATCTTGGTGCCTTTGTAAATATATTATTTATATATTACATGTGGCATGCTGTGATACAAATTTGTATTAATAATAATAATATTTTAAATGCCTGCTACAGGAGATGTCTAATGAATTGCCATGTGCTCTGATCCACTAGCGATTTTAGGACAGTCATGCCGAGCATGACAGAAGCAATTAACACAAGTTCTGGCCAGAGCTGATAGAGCTGCTGCCCAGCTTACTGAAGTTTCGGTGGAACATGACACTGTTTGCCATTTCCAAGATGGCCACTGGACATCAGTGCGCATGCATGAGTCATCACACATGCATGCATGAGCCAGCAGCTATCTTGGACACAGCAAACAGTGCCGTGTTCTGCCAATCCAAGAAATAGTGCACCCATGGTGGACTGTTTTTGAGTTGTGGAATGATCATTCTGCGACTCCAAAATGGAAGCATTCCAGAGTGTCAATCTGGTAGTTTATTTTCACAAAACGACTGCAGGCTCTTCCCACTGTAGCCATAATCACTAAACAGCTCCAGTCACAAAGCTCTGAATGGAAAAAAAACTGTCAAATTTGCTATTCTGTGAGTGTGCACTCCATGAAAATGAGGCACACGCACACAAACCACACACAGTACAGAATGAGCCTGGAGACTGACAGACAGACAGAAATAGAACAGCTGAACAGTGAGTCTAGCTGAGGTTTGTTATCATCACGAACAGAAAAATGACAGACAACTGCAAATAGGAAGATCGAAAGGTAACCAAATTAAAACTGTTGTTTAAATCATTCCTTGACAATACTATGTAATAAAAAAAAAAAAAAAAAAAAATCAGACTATGAGTGTGTGGAGAGCAGCTGAGAGAAGCGGACAGCCTGCAGAGCTTCAGCTAATTGCATTGTTATGGGAATTCTTTTGGGGAATGGAGTGTGTAAAAGTAGTGTGGCATTGATATGAAACTGTGTGTGGGTGTTGCAGAGATGGGGGGAGGATGCTGGGAGAGGGAGGTTGGGGAGGAAGCTTAAGCAGCAAGTAGCACTGAGGTCACGTGATCCAGCAGGGCCTATCCAGCAGCCTGAGTCACTATATATTTCCCAGGGGACCTGGCAAACCCTTGCATGAGCGACAGCAAAGCATGAGTGCCATGAATCAGGAGTGTGGCATCAGACTAGGTGGCATCTACAGGGCATTAGCAGGGAGGACAGAAGGCCACAGGCCACGCCAGGGCAGTACAGTTAGGGGGAGTGAAGAGCAGGTGGGAATCAAAGGTACTCAGGACAGTTTTGATGCAAGGGAGGATGGGGCATCCACATAGCAAGGGGGGCTGTGACAGAACATGTAGGAGAGATGGTGGGGAAGGGACAGTAGTTGGAGGACATGGGGAGACTGGGAGGATGGTCAGATGTAATGGGTGTGCAGCAGCCATCTTCCTGGGTATAATGCAGAACACAGAGAGATGACAAGTATGTAGGCAGCTTGGACAACTTAGGGAGGAGATAGTGAAGTTGAAATGGGAACTGGGTAGGGGGTTGGGAGGTGATAGGGGATATGAGCGGTGGGGGTGGGAAGAGGGATTGCACCGTCGGGCAGTGCAGAAGTTGAAACTAGAGTATATTCCAGGGGGGAGGTGCATGGTCCAGGAATACCAGTGCTCCAGGTACCAGGCGAGAATGAAGGGGAAAATGGCAGGTGATGAGGGGTGTGTGCTAAGGGGGGGGGAGTCAAGGCAAGGAGTAAGGAAGGGGAGAGCAGGGAAGAGAAAGAGTGGGTATTGCAGACAAAGGGAACCAGGCAACAAACAGGTTCACAGTGTTACAGAGTATGGACAATCAAGGGGAGGTGAGGGTGCAGTGGGGACCACAGCACATGTATAGTAATGGGGGCAGGAGGGAAGGGGAGGAACTAAGATCAGGAAGGGAATTAGGGACAGGAGGGCAGACAATCCAAGGGAGCAGAGGACAAGAAAAGCAAGGGTAAGGGGGATAAGGAGGCAGCGGCATGTGCAAGGCAAAGGCATCTTTAGGAGGGGGTCCAGTGGGGGGAGGGTGGGGAGACCAGGCCAAGGGGAGATGCAAAACAGGGGACAAGCAGGGGGAAGCAGGAAGCTGAGGTTAAGGGAAGATATGTGGCAGCGGGAGTTGATCATAAGGGAGGGACTCATAAGGGGATGGGGCAATAGGATGGGCATTATGACAAGGTGAGGCAGGAGGGGGCAAAAAGACAGAAATTATGACAGGGAGGTGGCAGGAAGCGGGGAGAGAGTTGTAATTGTCTGAGACTCAATATTGAAGGGAATAAGATAGGGAAACAAAAACATGTTGAAAAGCAACAGGAAAGTGGAGTGTATGCCAGGCATGACAGCAGGGAGGATGGGTACTATTATACCAAAGTATGTGGGACAGCAAATGGGGAAGCCTCACACTGTGGCACATTTGGGAACCAATGATCTGGCAGGATGAGAGGTGAAGTTGGTGCAGGAAAGGTTCAAGCAGCTGGGTGAGATATGCAGGTGGGTAGGACAATCGGTAGCTTTCTCAGAGGTGCTGCCAGTCCCAAGGGCCAGCACAATTAGAAAGCTGAGGACAGACAAATTTAACTTATGGCTGGGGGATTGGTGCGAGGCAAACAGGTATATGCTGGTGCGAGAGTGGGGCAAGATCTGGGATTGCAAGGACCTATATGCCCCAGACAGGCTACACCTAAGTAGGGAAGGCACATGGGTCCTGAAAGACAGATTGGAGAAATACTTCACAGAAGTGTGGATTTAAACTGAAGAAGGGGGAGCAGCAAAGGAAAAGCACTCAGCACCAAGAGAGGGGGCCCCCACATCAGTAGATAGTCAAACAAAAGGGATGGGGCATGGAGAGGTGATAGTAGAGGCAGGGGAGGAGGTGGGAAGACAAGGGATGGTGGGAAGCAGAGGGGGAAAGGGGGCAGGCTGGAAGGTAGTGCCCTTAAATGCTGGGAGTCTGGCCAACAAGGCAGCAGATCTGCAGGCAGTGATGGCAAAGTAGGAGGTGGACATATCTGCCATAACGGAAACATGGGCAACCCAGTACCATGACTGGGACCTCGAGATCCTGGGATACCAATTGCTAAGGAAGGACAGCGGGAAAGGGAGAGGTGGTGGAGTTATTTGTACATAAGGGAAGGGATATTGTGCACCGGGAAGGAGGGGGAGGAGGGCTCAACAGAAGCCCTATGGGTAATGCTGCAAAGCTCCAGTGGGGGAAGAATTCATTTGGGGGTGTTGTACAGACCCCCCTCACAGGGCATAGAATGGGACAGGGAGCTAGCAGACCAGATTACGAAGGTAGGAGGGAAAAGAAGCACTGTAATAGTTGGAGACTTCAGTCTACCTGGAATAGACTGGAGCACCCTAGCTACCTCTTGTCAAAGAAAGCAGCTCCTCCTGGATGCTATCCAGGAATATTCCCTGACACAGGGTGTTATGGATCCAACTAGGGAAGAGGCCATACTATACCTAGTGTTATTAGATAGGGAACAGGTCGAGGAAGTTGAAGTGCAGGATCCCCTCGCAGGCAGTGACCACTACAAAGTGTGATTTTACATCAGTATGGGGAAGGAATTAATCAAGACAAAAACTAATGAAGTGGTCTTCAGGAAGGCAAACTTCAAGAAAATAGGAAACATACTGGAGGGGCACCTAGCCCTGCTCAGACCAGAGATGGATATAGATCAGAAATGGTCAGTCATCAAGAGGGGACTAATGAGGCCACTGACACATGCGCGAAGGCTCTTAATAAGAACTCTAAGGCTAAGATACCTAGCTGAATTAGCAGGAAGGTGGCAGGTAAAGTGAAGCAAAAGAGGGTTGCCTTCCTGAGGTACAAGAGGGAAGAAGACAGAGACACTTATGCAGCGAAAGCTGGGGAGGCAGGGAAAGAGGTCTGGACAGCCAAGGCGGCAAAAGAACTGAGACTGGTGAAGGAGATAAAGTACAGAGAAAAGGACTTCTTCTATTACATTATTAAGGACAGGAGAGCCAGAAAGGATGGGATTGTAAGGATAAAGAGAGAGGGAAGGTGGGCAGAAAAGGGTGAGGATCAGGCAGCTGCACTAAATGAGTACTTCTGCACTGACTTCACCAGGGAACAGGACAAGCCCATGCCTCAGTGGATGGTTAGGGATTACCCTAGGGCAGAGGAGGAATATAATGGAGAAATCGGGGTTGAGAGGTTCTTAAGAGGACTGAGGGAACTAATGGTGGACGAGGCTTCTGACCCAGATGGAGTGCACCCAAAAGTCCTGAGAGAGATGGCAGAGGTACTAACAGTACCCCTGATGGACTTGTTTAACACCTCACTGGAAAAGGGGAGTTTACCACAGGACTGGAGAACAGCATATGTGGTACCACACCACAAGAGTGGACCCAGGGATGAGCCGGGAAACTACAGGCCAGTCAGTCTAACCTCTGTAGTGGACAAGTTGATGGAGACCATCCTTAAAGAAAGACTGGTGTCCTTCCTGGGGTGGATGGTCTCTAGGATGACAGGCAGCATGGGTTTGTCAGAGGGAAATCCTGTCAAACAAACATGATAGATTTCCTTGACTGAGTTACAAGGTCACTGAACAGGGGGGAGGAGGTAGACATCCTGTACGGTACTTCGGCAAGGCATTCTATTCTGTGCCACATGGCAGGCTGATCAGCAAGCTGAGAGACCTGGGTATAGGAGATAAACTGCTAGGGCGAGTTGAGAACTGGCTGCGGAACAGGAACCAGAGGGTGGTGGTGGTGGTGCGGGGGGAACAATCCAAATCTAGGCCTGCAATCAGTGGGGTCCCACAGGGCTCAGTACTCAGACCTGTACTGTTTAATATCTTTATTGGGGACATACCAGAGGGTGTCAAATGTAAGAGCTGCCTTTTTACAGCTGATATCAAGCTCTGTGGAAGGGGGAAACAGTGGAGGGGAAACAAGAACTAAAGGAAGATCTGGCTAGGCTGGAGAAATGGATGGGCATCTGGCAGTTGGGATTCGATGCCAAAAAGTGCAAGGTCATGCACCTGGGAGTCAAGAACCTAGGGGCCAGCTACTGGCTGGGGAGATTCAGTTGACAATCTCGGAGGAGGAAAAGGACTTAGGAGTGCTGGTCATGTGTGACATGAAGCACTCTGTGCAATGCCGTAAGGCAGCTGCCACAGCTAATAAAATGCTGGGCTGTATCGCCAGAGGAATCACCTCTAGGAGGCAAGAAGTTATTCTGCTACTGCACAGGTCTCTGGAGAAACCCCACCTGGAGTACTGTGTACAGTTCTGGTGCCTTTATCTAAAGAAGGATGTCAGTCTATTCCAGGGGGTCCAGCAGAAGGCTACCAAGATGATCCAGCGCATGGAGGACAAAACATATCAGGAGAGGCAGAGGGAGCTCAACATGTACTCCCTGGAAGACAGAAGAGAGAGGGGGGACATGACAGAAATCTTCCAGTACCTCAAAGGCATAAACAGGGTTCAAACTAAGGGAATATTCAATCTGAGAAAGGAGGGTACTACAAGAGGTCATAGATTGAAGCTGGTTGGAGGTAGATTTAAAAAGGAAATTAGACACTTTTTCACAGAAAAGTTGGTTAAGGGGTGGAACAAGCTGCTGGAGGAGGTGGTAGCTGTGAATACAGTAGACAGCTTCAAAGGGGGGTGGGACAGGGTGAAGAAGAAACTCAGAATGAGAGGAATCAGCTCTGGGAAGGGAAGGGGAAGGAAGAGTGTCGGGGGTGGATGACTCCAGGGGGAAGGGAGGGAGGGCAGTTCCAGAGATTTAAGCTGAGCTACACACTCAAGCAGACTAGATAGAACATTGTGGCCTGATTCTGCTGGCAATTTCGCATGTTCGTATGTCAGTATGATCACTGCTACTTTACGTGTAATACGTTCAAATCAACTCAGTTTTCTTACTAGATTTTCATTCCATCATTTTAACATGTAGAGGAGTTCTTGTTGTCATCATTCAGCTGAATCATGATCAGCTTGTCCACTATCAACAAGGTGACCCACTCATTAGTCAGGAAGCCACACTTTAACATTAAACATGCTAATATATCAGCCCGGTGGTGCTGAGGGTTGAGGTGCTGAATGCCACACCTCGTGCTATGCCTGCGACCCAAATTCAGGAGCAAGCTTAGGTGCTGGGGGTCAGCAGGAGAGGGATTGGATTGAGCACCCAATGGGCTGCTCTCCTATCCCGGGGGAGAGTATTAGGGAGCCAGGAGCTCCAGTGGCCCCTGGTGGAGATCGGGGGCACTGCAGAGCACTAGGCTGCATGTATAGCGTGGCCAACATTGGCAGGGTTGCCCTGTGCCATTGCATCTGGGCGTGCCCATGCAGGGGTGGAGAAGCAGCGTAGAACAAAGGAAAAACCTGACTCGTGGGGCCGGTGACGGCACCAGTCCCCCATGCCCTCCACCGGATTCTCCTCAGCTGGCTTTCCAGTTCCTCCCTCCGGGGCCCACCTGTGGTCAGGGTCTGTCTAGTAAGAGAGCCTAAAGAGGCGAAGGGCTACCCTCCCCGGATAGGTGAAACCGGGGGTACCGGCTGCAGGGGGGAGGGATAGGAAGCTCAGTCCGAGGGATCCACAGGAGGACAGGACAAGGACTGGATGCCTGAGAGATGGCTCCACAAGCCATGACTGGAGCGAAATAAATGAAAAAAAAAGAAAAAAAACAAACGTGCTATTATGAACTGAGGATCCGCTGCTATCGCTCTCTACTATGTGGAAACTACTATCTGGTTTCATCTTTAATTCAGATTTTACCATGACAATATGAGTTGAGGTCCCTCTGCTTTCTCTCTTTCTTGTGGAGAAAACACTCTCTGGCTTCATTTCTTATGTAGTGTGATCTAGCCCATAGCAGGCTCACATGTAATCATTGGAGAGCTCACCAATTAGGAGAAGGCCACACCTCTCCTGTTTGCAATGCAGTGTGTTAAAGGTTAAGCAAGATCAACCTTAGCCAATACATATTTTAACAGAATTATTGTGTATCTTTCTTAAATGTGTTTAATGTTTATAGGAGTGTTCTTGATGTGTGGCAAAAATCAAAAGCAAATGGTAATAGTACGAGCTATGTCTCCAAAAGTTGTTTAAAGCTCTGCAATACATTCAAATCAACTCAATTTTTCTTACTCGGTTTTCATTCTATCATTTTAACATTTAGAGGGGTTCTCAGTCTCATCATTCAGCCGAATCATGATCACCCTGACCGCCATCGACAAGGTGACCCACTCATCGGTCAGGAAACTACACTTTAAATTTTAACATGCTAGTACTAGCTGAGGTTCTGCTGCTCTCTCTCTTTTATGGAAACCACTCTCTGGCTTCATCTTTTAATTTAAAATGTCACCATGCCCCATAGGAGTTGCGGTTCCCCTGCTTTCTCTCTTTCTTGTGGAGAAACCATTCCCTGGCTTAATTTCTTATATAGTGTGCTCTGGCCCATCAGATAGCAGTGGAACCTCAGCTCATACTAGCATGTTAAAATTGAAAGTGTAGTTTCCTTACCAATGAGTAGGTCACCTTGCCGATGGTGGTTAGACTGATGATGATTCGGCTGAATGATGAGACCAAGAACCCCTCTAAATGTCAAAATGATGGAATGAAAACCAAGTAAGAAAACTGAATTGAACAGAATGCATTGCAGGCTTTCAAGCAGCATTTTTTTGGGGGGGGAGCAGTGGTACTTCTACTAGTTGCTTAAGAAGAAAATACCACCTGTTAAATTATAACAAAAGATAACAGGTCATGAAAAGTCCCATATTTATATTAATTTTTAATATCTTAGTGGCGGTCGGCAGATGGCTTTATTCCTCTATAAAAATCTAAAAAAATAGATTTGCAGTTTCCCATTTAAAATACACTGCCAGACTAGCGAATAAAGATTTTATGACTTCACAACAGAAGAATGTGATTGGATATTTTTATTAGAAGTTGCAGGCAAAATATAAATAAAATAATGAAAAAGGTAAGTAAAGAAACAAATAAAAGCAAACCAGATAATTAAACAAGTATCTAAAGGCCCCAAACCTGTATTCTTTAAAATACATAGCCTTCTTAAGCACAAGCTCTGTTAGATAACATGGGCGCAAAACAGAGCAATGTACATGCCCAGATACAACCCTCCCAAGCCCTCAAAGAAAAACACGACACCTAGTGTTTCGCAGAAAGGCCGAACTTTACTTCAACATTGATTGTCAGTGTACAAAATACATCATAACAGTTTGATATAAAATAAGACATGTCATACAGCTAACAAATACAAACCATGAAATATATATATTATTCTCCTGGTGGCAGCAGACGCGTTCGGCTAAAATCCACAAACTCTTTCCACTCACGAGCCAGCCTAGGACCAAACGAATCCCAGCAGAGCCCCCACTGGGCCAGCCAGCTCCAATGACAAGGAGGCTCGATGGACCGGGAACCCGCTAGGCCACAGTCAAGCAGTTATACCCTCACTGGACCTCAACTGCCTGACTGTGGTCCCCCACTGTCCCAGCTCTGCCCAAAACAGTCACAGTTTTTCCTTTATGAGTGTGCCCTCACCGGGCCACTTCGTCACTTGCCCAAATATTGTAATAACCATAATGCAAAAAAATCCACCCCTATACAGACATAGCCTTACTGCTGAACCCAGAAAACAACCACCAACCCCCAATATAGGGAGGGACTAGTTCATTCTCTGTAGGTCTGGCCGGAAAGAGGAAATTCCTCTCTTGACCAGCCGCTAAGTATCCTGGCCTTTGCCCCTTCCTGCTGCAGGCTACTCCTAACCCCCACCACTCGGGGCAAAGGCCAATTGGTCACTACCTTCCTGATCATTTGACCTCGGGAGGTACTACCCCGGCATTGGTTTCCTGGTCACTGGGCAAGTGACCTCCCAGGAATTCTGTGAGTGGCCATGCCCAGATAGAACCCTCTCAAGCCCTCCAAGAAAAAAACACATGACACCTAGTGTTTGGCAGAAAGGCCGAACTTTACTTTGACGCTGATTGTCAATAAACAAAATACATCATAACAGTTTGATATAAAATAAGACATGTCATACAGATCACAAATACAAAGCATGGAATATATATAATATTCCCCTGGGGCAGCAGATGAATTTGGCTAACTTTTTCCACTCACGAGCCAGCCTAGGACCAAAGGAATCCCAACAGAGCCCCCACCGGGCCAGCCAACTCCAATGACAAGGAAGCTTGATGGACTAGGAACCCGCTAGGCCACAGTCGGGCAGTCATACCCTCACTGGGTCTCAACTGCCCAACCGTGGCCCCCCGCTGTCCCGGCTCCACCCAAAGCAGCCACAGTTTTTCCTTCATGAGTGTGCCCTCACCAGGCCACTCCATTACTTGCCCAAATATTGTAATAACCATAATGCCAAAACATCCGCCACTAGATCCGTAAACCCTTTACGAATCTCCCCAACAATGCCCCCAGGTGAATACCTATTACCATGCCTCCAAAACACTCTGTAAACTAAAATTAAACATAGCCTGCTCTATTTCTGACAGATGCACTCCATCTGAACTGAAAAACCTCCTACACACTGCTACGATATTTCAGTGACTTATGACCCGAATCCCTTGAGGGAAGCAGAAATGAGACACTGCCCAATTAATTTCCCTGTGAACCTTCCAAGCGGCCTAGCTGCCTCCCCTGCTCTTCACTTCCCTCGAGAGAGAGAATCCTAGACCATGCCAGCTGGGTGTTAGGCATGTGTTTCCTAATCAAACTAAGATAGACCATGATAGCCCTCATTATATCTATAGATCTCAAACAACCCAAATCATTACCCCACAAATGTAAGATCAGCCCATGAGGGGGTGAAGTTACTAAACCGAGGTTTCTCAGGTTTGGGAACAGATCCACCCACTTCATCCCACCGAGGGCACACCATTGATTCATTGCTCTGCTCCCTGGGATGCACAGCTGATCACCTTGCCCCGGCGAGCCACCCACTCACAGGCTCTTATGACAAAGGAATGACCGATCATGTAAAAGGTTTTGCCTTCTGGGAATTCACCTGTAAGACAAATTGTAAACGATTTATTGATGCCCACTGACATGTCTATATCCACGCTGTTTCCTGCCCTGTTGGGCCTAACATATCCCTGATAGGCCTTAGAATGCCATCTCCCGATAGCCTGAATTTCCCCCTTCCCACAACCAATCCTATTTGCTTCGGTTGCCACAGTGATCCTGAAGGAGTGTGTACTGAAAACCCTCGGATCCCTGCCCGCAGCACCAATGCCATTCCACAGGACTGCAGCAAACTGGTACCTTATAACAGGCTTCCCATCAGCGTGAGTGAAAAATGTCCCGTTTTGCAGCTCTCCGCTCCATGTATGTTTTCATAAGGGTCCAAGAGCAAAGCACCTGCCCCAGAGCCTGACGAAACTTAATGAATTGGGGAAGGCCAAGCTGCACCATCTTAGAGTGTCACAATACAATAATCAAAGAGTCTCCCTTCACTGAAATATCCCCCCATTGTATGTTGTGACCCAACGGCAAAAAAGGGTCCTCGACCAATTCAGAAACCCTAAAAGCCCCAAAAAGGGCAGTGGTGAACAGAGTCTTAAACAACATTGCCTCGTCTTCCGATGTGCAGACCCCTGACAGGTGCGATAAAATTCCCTAAAGAGGACCCCATCCACCTGCTGCCTACTGTCTTGTCTATTGCCCTGCATTCTGTGCCACCCCTCAATCACTTTCCTTATCAGAAATGATCCCGTAACATCCTGCAACCCGTGCATCTTCGCCATGAAGGCTATGCCGGACAGATGACTGCGAATGTAAGCTGTGGCCATGCCCTGGCCAGTCAGGAAATGTACTAACTGCAGAACCTTATGGACATGCTGGAGCAGCTTGTAGTTTCTCCCACTGTCCCCGCAAAATTCCCAAAAGGAGTTCACATGTGTTCTGTACTAAAACCATGTCCCTGGTGCCAGAGCATGTTGTACCAACTCGGCTGTTCTTGGATCGCAGCTTGCTAAAGGAAGGCTGGCACTTGAACAGGGTATTTCTCAGCTACTGGCACCAACTGTCGAAAGCAGTCGAGCTGCAATCTAGAGAGGGCATCCGTAATTATATTCAGTGCTCCAGGGGCATGTACCACCTTAAAGGAAACATCGATTTGTAGGCATTTTAGCACAAAAACCCTTAATAACCCAGAAATTGCTTCTCAATTACAAGACGAAGACAATGCTGATAACCACTCACTAGCACAAGAGATCTCTTCTGTCCCTTACTATTACTAACAACAAGGTTGCTCCACTCGAACAGGTCAACTCTTTTTGGGAGTGATCATTGATGACATCCTCTCGTAGGTACAGCACATCGATCAGGTTGTCAAAACAGTGAACACCAAACTTGGAGTTCTCTACAGGCACAGACAGTACCTAACTCCTGAGGCACTCAGGTTTGCAGTCTCCTCTTTCATCTTGTCTGTTATTGACTACGGACTCATGGTCTATGGGTCATTATCAGACACTGTGCTAAAACGAGTAAGCACAGCCCTCAACAAGGCCTGCAGGCTGGCTCTAGGGGCTGATAATCTCCTACACACCTGCTCCCTCTACAAGCGCACTAACTGGCTCAGTCTTGCCAGTTGAATCAAATACCAAACATGCCTGCTTGGCATGAAATCTGTCCCTGGGTAAAGCTCCATTGGCCTTCAAAGAACTGCTCCTGCTACCGCACTAGAGGGCAGACTCGCAGCCCACTTGCTATCCCCTTCAGAAAAACGGTGCTTGGCCAATGGTCCTTCGCATACAGGGCTCCTTCTTGGCTAAATGAGATCCCAGCATGCCTTTTACTCATTAACAGCCTCCCTGACTTCAAGGTGGAACTAAGACGTCACCTTACCAAGGCTGAGGTCTGTAGCTGCAGGTAACCTGTAGCAATAGCACCCAGTAGCTTGGGAGTCAGCCTGCTCCTGGGATGCATTCTCTGATTTGCTACCCTACTGCCCAGTAACACTGAGCTTAAACTCCTACTTCCTACTACTACTTGCCAGCCCTCAAACTTGAGCCTTCCATACCACATACCACAGCCTGTTGACGAGCCTTCTATCTACTGTCCTTAACTCAGCACTCAGTTTTAAGTCCCTCCCCTGCCATTGACCCTTCACAAATGTGATTGTCTCAAAGCAGCTGTCTTCCCCCAAGCTTATTCTGTGTACAGTCCTCCCTCACATTGTTCTCTAGTATGTTCCTACTAGATCAGTCCTGCACAGAAAATTAACCCCCTTCCACCCTTAACTTGAATTAATGACAAAACCTCCTCTTGGCTGCATTAACATACAGGGTGTGAAAGCCTATTTTGAGTCTCTCCCTCCTGACTTTATATGAAATAACGACAGTGCCTCTCCTGGCTGCTTTACCTCCTGCTAAATTAGTTCCTTAAACCCATAGCATTCACCATGTACCTTGGGCTGTACTAACGCAATAGCTCACAATTATAAATAGTCAGACCAATTGCGGTTATTTCTTATATTTTTTGTCTCTGTACTTGTGCACCCATACTCTGTAACTACCTTTTTGCGTTGTTCTCCTGTCAAGATGTGGAACCTTTGAAAAAGAGCATTTTGCTCAAAGGTTATGTCTGAATGAATGAAATAAATAAATAATAACCTTATCAATTCCTTGGAATTAGAAGACTGCAGGTTCATGATGGCCACCACCCCCATGTTGTCTGACTGGAAGAGGACCTTCCTGTTCCTAAGTCACACCCCCCAGACAAAGGTTGCTGCCACAATAGGAAGGAATTCCAACAGGGTTATGTTTTTTGTGAGACCATCTCTTATCCACCCCTCATCCCATGGGCCTGCAAACCATAATCCCTGAAAATATGCCCTGTAACCAAGTCCCCCTGCAACATTGGTAACCATCTGGCAATTCTGCCTGAAATGTGTGCCAGTTTGCCAAATGGATACACCATTGAAGTGCCTAAGGAAGCTTCCCCAGACTGCAAGATATGATCTCAGGTCTGCAGTGACCCTAATGTGATGATGAGGTTGTTAGGAGCCCCTAGGTGCCCATGCTCACCATTTTGAAAAGGGTCTACCAGGCGACACCATCTTACAAGTAAAATTCAGGTGTCCGATCAATGACTGCAGGGTCTTCAGGGTAGCCTTCTATGCCAACCTGACATCGGTCACTAGTTTCCCCAGTCGCTCCACTTTGTCAGCTGGCAGCCGCAACACCATGCCCACAGTGTCCAGCTTGATACTGAGGAAAGTTAGCCTGGTGACCGACCCCTCAGTCTTTTCATGTGCCAGTGGCACACCAAACCAATCCATCAAGTGCACAAAGGAAGTGAGGGCCCTTCTGCATTCAGAAGTGCCTGCAACCCCGATGAAAAGACAATCATCCAAGTAATGAGTTGTCCTGGAGATGACACTGTAGCGTGCGGTGGCTCACTCCAGAAAATGACTGAACATCTCAAAGGCTGCACACGAAATGGAGCAACCCATAGGCATGGCCATATCGTAGTAGAATTTCCCCTTGAAGCAAAAACCCAATAAGTCAAACTCCTATGGGCTTTACCAGCAGAAGGCAAAAATCAGACTTTATATCACTTTTCACCAGCTATGCACCCTTGCCTGCCTCCTGAATGAGCTTGACCGCTGAGTCAAAAGATGCATAACACACTGAGCAATCTTCGGGGATAATGAAATCATTCACCGATGCCCCTTTAGAATAGGACAGGTGATGAATCAGCCAGTACTCTCCAGGTGATTTCTATGAAACCACCCCCAGAGGTGAGATCCAAAAGGGGCTCAGTGGCAGATTATCACAAGGTCCCGCAACCCTGCCAGAATCCACCTCTTTGCGTATCCTCTCTGCAACCATGTGCTGCAGAGTAGTAGCTGATTTCAAGTTATGCGCCATGTGGAAATGCATGGTCCCAGGTAAGGGATGTGAAACCCATTGGTGAAACCATCCAGTAGGTATAGTACATCTATTCTGCAAGGGTAGAAGTCAGGCCAAGAGGCCAGGTGGTCAATTCTTATTGGGGACCTCGCCAGCTTTTTTGAAATTCGTGACCCCCTGCTTGTTTTTGGCCCGCTGACAGTTCCTTTTTCTTGGCCCCCCCCCAACTTGGCAGGTGCTAGCCTTGTGCTTGCCACCACTACTGCTGCACTCGTGCCTAAATTTGTAGCACTCCCGAAAACACTTACCCATGTTATACTGCTTGCAAGTGCCCACCTCTTTTTGGCCAGACCAGGGGGCATTGGTGACCATGTGCCCACTGGTGGTGAAGGCAACGTTTTCTGGCCTTGCCCAGGTCATGTGCCTGAACCAGAGGTCATGATCAGTTTTGTCCTAGTGCATATCCGGTGATCTGGTGAGACGCATCTGGAAAAGCTCATCATACCACAGCCAGGTGTTCCCTTCTTACGCTAGGTGTGCGGTCTTGATATTATCTTTGTACTTCAGCAACTATCCAAATTTCTGCAGGAATTTCCCACAGTATATTGCACTGCTGATGTGGGTGGGGAAGCCCCAGATGGAGCAGAACCAGGCATGTTTGGGGGAACCATGGGAGAGGCATTGGTCACCAACCTTGCTGTGTACCAAGTGGGTGTTGCTGTGCCCCATTCAGTGCCAGTTGTGCTAGGCCTGGTGAGCCTACAGACAATGCCGTTGTGGTCCTTTTTCCACCCCTTGCCCACACAGCAAGCGCTAATGAGAGCCTTTGAATATAAGCCCCTCCTCAGTCCTGCATAACCTATTCCCAACTTCTTGCCACTCTTATGGGGACGCTGGCCATCCCCTCTCATATGAAGACTGGAGCGACATCCTCAAAGGGGAGCATCAGCTGCAGGAGGCCTGTCACACAACTCACCCGCTGCCCTTGGTGATGGCAGCACTGCACTGGGTCCCTCCACGGGGTGCTCCTCTTCGTCTGGAAAATTCTCCTACTCTCCCCGGAACACATCATCTTCCTCGATTGCTGTTGAATCCCTTGATGCCTCAGGCTGTCTCCCTTTGCGTCGCCTTCCTCTGGACCTCTCTAGCAGCCATAACTGCCACCATTTTGGTGGACGGCCTCTGTGATCTCTTGGGTGGTCTGTCTTCACTGGGACTCAGCCCTGGCACTTCCTGCATTGCCACCTGGAGCCAGTTGGGGCCTCCCAGCTGCATCAACCACTGGAGGGTGTCCCTAAATTCTTGTGAGGGTTGGACCCTGGGGTCCAAGTCTGAGGAAGCCTGCACCTCCTTGGCCCCCTGCTCTGCTGGCCTTCCCCTGGTGTTCATGGCACCAAGGTTAGTTTAGGAAGAGGAGTGGAGAAATCTGCAAAAAATAAAATTGTTAGAGTAGGCTACAAAATGGCAGAAACAGAAATGCTGTTGGGAGGAGGGGATTCATTTAATTTAATTTATTTTTGTATTATTTATTATTATTATTATTTTTTTTCTTCATTTATTTATTTATTTATTTTGGGGGTGTGAGGGAGATCCACGCAGCCTCCCCAGCTGCAGGAGGCCTAACTCTCTTCCTGACAGTATTAAATTTGTAGCACTGGCCCACCAACCACCCAGCTACTGCCCATAATGTGGAGCCTCTCATTATCCCCTGGCATAGTATGCCTACAAATAGTGTGTCCCCATAGCTAGTGAGGAAGGATGTTTATGAACATGACACAATGAATCACTAGACTATGTAGCCCAAAAGGGGGCCTTAAAAACTGGGCCACCACCCCACTTTGCGGGGTACTGTAAGAGTGTGGCCACGTGATGGGACCATGGGGGAGCACCGTACAACCAAATTGCTGACTGACAAGGTGGCCAGGACCGGGGCTGAAGCAGGCATCCACAAGACCTATCCAAGAATGCTGCCGAGCTCTCACGATGTGTACCGTGAGAGTAGGAAGCCACCATAATAATAGGAGCAGCCTGGGCCCAGGCACGATGGCCACCCTCAATTTCGCGGGAGTGATGTCGAGAGGAAAGGCTCCATATCCCTGTAACATAGGAGCCTCGCCACTCCTCCCACAAGATGCTGTGGTTCTCCATCCTAACATGGAGCCAGCAAGGCTGCAGTAATAGCGGATATCGGCCACCACCCACGGGTGGAGTCGCAGGAATTTTAAAGAGGGATGAAAGGACAGCCAAGAAACTGAGTTCCGGCATCTATGCAAGAACTGGACTAATGCCTATGCTGCTGCCAAGGAGAATGGTAGTCCCACAGTCTCCACAGATAACATCCCTGGATTGCAGTACATTAAGATCCCCCCCAACACCGCCCCAGAGACCCATGATGCCTCCAGGTCTCCGGGCACCCTTACCAGAGAAAACCGCCAGGAACAACTCTTCAGACACACTGAGGAACAGCCACGGTAAGTCGTCTGTAAACCTACCAGGAAGGGGGGGTGGTGATAGGGCCGAGGAAAAGCAAGACCTTCCAACTTCCAAAAGGAACACCCAAGAGGTGCAGAGGCACCAGGTGGGGAGGGGTCGAAGACCCACTGCGTCTCTCATGGCAATGACCACTGCAAAATATCTGCCTTTGTGTTTTTTAGGGAGGGGAATAGAGCGAACCATGCATACAGGGGAAGGGGAAGGAGATATCACCATACTGGTGATTGTAACGCACAAAAACTCAAAACGGACAGCAAAAAAATGGCCAACGCGGAGTGTACCCCTGGGAGGATGCCCTATGCTCCGACTACGGGCGGGACTCCTCTGCTCCATAAGTGGGCACAGCCCCAACTTGAGGAACTGGCAGGACTCTTCTGATCTGTGAGTGGGCACAGCCCCAACTCGGGAAGACTGTCGGTAGCCCCATAATGCAAATCTACAAAAGTTCATCTAGTAGCATTTCTATCCCTATTCATTTGTTCATTAATGTTTCCATTATGCATACAAAGCTATATCTAATTTATTTTTTTTTAAACACAGGCCTATTGGCCTTCTGACTGTTCCCAGTCCCCCCCTCGGCTCAGACTGCCTGCAGGCCAAAAACCACCCAAGGCCTGCCTGAAGGTAAACGTCCACCAGGAGTAACTGCACTAGTTTGTTCTCTGTAGGTCTAGCCAGAAAGAGGAAATTCCTCTCCTGACCAGCTCCTAAGTATCCTGACCTTTGCCCTTCCCTGCTGCAGGCTACTCTTAGCCCCCCACCATTCGGGGCAAAGGCCAGTTGGTCACTACCTTCCTGGTCATTTGACCCCGGAAGGTACTGCCCAGGATTGGTTCCCTGGTCACTGGGCAAGTGACCTCCCAGGAATTCCAGGAGGGGCCATTCTTTCTGTTGCTAAATACAAATTGATCTTGAATGCTTTTTTTTTTTGCTCAAAAGTGGCTATTGTTTTCTCTTAATCCATGTCCTGTTCTGCACTTCGGACATTTCATGATAAACCCCAAGATTACACACTACAGAAAAGAGCAGTTTTCTAAGAAACTACATTTATTTTACCCAAACTGTTCCCATTCTTTATGTGTGCAAAACTAAGCTACATAACACAAATTTTTCTGGTTGCTTCCGCCTTATATAAAAGAAACAATAGTTCCTGCATTGGGGATGCCCTCCAATTCTGGAACATCAGAAGTAAAGAATGCATAATGCTATGCTACTAATGTCAATAGTCGTGATTGTTGGAGTCAGGATCTGCACTCTAATTCACTAGCAGGGGAGCAAATTCCCTTAGTAATACTCTTAAAGGCAAGCCTGTCTGCTGATTCGGACATTATCCCATAAGATGGTTTTCCTTGTGCAGTAGCACTGCTCAAATTACACCATCCTAAAACTAAATGAATGGTAAGCACAGCGTAATGGCCTGACAAAGGGGAATTGCTCTGAAACATCAGCAAGCTTTGTATGTGGAAAGAACACAAAAGAACAAGGCCCCCATATTCAGCCCTCTGCGCCTGCACTGCACTTATGCTAGCATCAATAGCCAACTGCTAGTATATTCAAAAGAACTGTGCCAGTGCTGACACCTTGTAATATAGGGCTGCACGCACGCTGCACAAATGCATTGTGCATGCTCAGTGCAGATAACGCCAGCACAGTGCAATGTACTTGTGCAGCACTGACTATTGCCCTGAGTATAGCACTGTACAGAGGGGGTGGCTGTGGGTGTGAGAGGAAGGCACCAATGAAAGACACGCAACACAGTTGAATAGGTATCAAAAATAAACTTCACTATGTACAATGGCTAGCGGCACATGAACAAAACAAAAACATACAGATAAAATAAGGGAAACTACCCACAGAAAAATGGGGGGTAGAGAACAAGAGCACCCTCCTGTCAGGAGAAAGGAGGGAAGAAACAAAAGAAAATGAGCACCCACCCATCTGCAGAAAGCGTGGGACAAAAGAACAAGGGCACTCAGCCATCAGGAGAATGGGGGAGAGAAACAAATGAAAATGGACACTCGCCCATCAGCATTAAAGTGGGGGAAGCAAAATATCAAGGGAACCCACTCGTATAAAACAGAGCGACAACTAAGACAAATGGACCAAATGCCTGTATAAAAAGAAGTACCACTAAAACAAAGGGGCCAACCACCCATATAAAAGGGGGGCCAACTAAAACACAGGAGCCAACTGCCTGAATAAAAGGGGGACAGCCAAGGGAAAGGAGCCTACTGCCCAATTAAAAGGGGGACACAACTAGTGGCAAATGGGACAATCACCCAGTATAACACAGTCCACATCTCAAGGGGCTACAGCAGGTGGTGGTGGTGGTGGCTGCTAGTGCTGTAGTGCTGTGGCCAGGTTTTGGATGGCTCTTGTATTCTCCTCCACTCACCATGTATTCTCCACTCGCTGAATCACGATGCACCACAGGCTGATCTGCCTTCACAGCAGGTCATTCCAGTCCTCCCTCAGCATGGCATCCCCGCTGCCTCCTGCATCCCTATGGGCACCTATTGAAAGCAATGCTCTGAACTCAGCCAGCTGTGCACCAGGATGAGGGTGCAAGAGTGGCATAACATGCATACCAGATGTACAACCAGCCAGCACATATGCTACCATGCCACACATAAGTGGAGGAATTCAAACAGCCACAATGAAATGTGTGTGGCATGCCAGAGACAGCACTGTGGACCTGAACAATAGAGGACTGCACATACAGTGGGTGTGTCATGCTGCAACAGACCATGGCCGGGCTGTGTAAGGAACACATGACTCAGCAGGTATGCCAGATGTACAAACGCAGCACAAGCAGCAGCAGTACCAAGTCAGATCATGCTGGGCTGTGTAATGGCCCAATGAGATTGGAAATGCATTTCACACCCAGCACGCTGCACACCAGCCATCCAAAACATAATACAACACAGGCATGCAAGGCAATAGACATCCATGAGACACCCTGGTTGGTCACAGGGGTAGGCCCAGGCATACCCACAGCACATCTGTATACAGATGGCACTGTTATACAACACTGTGTGCAGCAGCTAGGGTAACACATGAGTGCAGTGGTGTTGTATGTGTGTGGGTGCCTTACACACTTTACCGCATAAGCACACCAGTGTGAGATGCAGTGCTGCCTGGAGGCACCCCCCAATTCCCAGCAGATGCTGACCCTATCCTAGGCAAAAGGTTGCCACTCATACAGAACCAGTGTAGGACAATGACCCTGCAGAGACCCGGTGGTGTCCAAATGTATGCATCGCCCTGCCCTTGTACACTAGAATAATCATACTCTGGTCATTGCTGTGTTGGTTAGACACTACCAACTATGCATCACAATATTGATAACATATGGTAAGGTACATGCAACATCCACTCCTCTGCTGCTGACCCCATGCAACATAAGCCCAGCTCTGTTGAGATGCATTGGCATGACACCCAATGCATATGGCCTTTGAGATGGCACTGCTGCAGGCAGACTACCACAGGTGCTGTATGATGATCATGACATGACACAGTCGTGTACTGGTACAAAATTTTTCCCTTCCTACCTCTACCAAACAGATATGCATACTGTACATAGTTCTGACCATGAAAAACAACTGAACCAACCATCAATGATGTGTGTACCAATCAGGGTTATGAGCATTATTGCCAGCTCACTGGTGCTCTGTGTCAGTGGCACAGCGGACACACCACTGCATGGTGTAATGTATGCCAAAGCACAGTACACACACACACACACACACACACACACACACAAGACAGCATGGTTTATGCAATGACTGGCACAGCAGTAGACTGCACAGACCCTGACACACCACAGTGTCAATGGTGGGAAAATGTCCCAAGGGCTGGTTGGGTGTGTATAGGTGATGCCCCCCTCCCCGGTATGTGTGCAGCGTAGCAATACACACATAAACATCTGCCTCCAGCCACAGAAGTATGTAGCATAGTATTGACATGCAACTCAGAGTGCAAAACACACAATGCAGGATACTTATATGGATGGGTGTCTGTGCACCGTCCCACCACAGACTGGCCATGCTCAGCCCCATCACGGCCTGCTGTCTCCTCCCACTGTTGCTGGTCCAGGCAGTGCTGCTGCTGCTTCCTGGCCCTGGCTTGGTCCTGGTGTCTGTGGAGCAGGACAAAGGAGGCATTGATCAATAGCATGCAGCAGAACACATGGCACAGTATCATAAACCCTAAACAGTATACATAGAGAATAATGACTGTGCAGGTGTGTGTTAAGATCATTTTTCACACACCTGAGGTGTGTGATAATCCATAAACCTCAAGACCGAAACTGGAGAGGTTTATAAGATTAACACACACCGAAGGTGTGTGAAAAATTATCATAACACAATCCTGGCACAGGCTTTGTTTTTTCATAATATCTGGTCCAAGGTTTTCCAAAAAAAAACAAAAAAGCATACATATCTTATAACAGAGTTGCATTTATTTTTCAGGATGGGCCAGTGCTGTTTAACTGCAGATTCCAGAACACAGTGTGATCCTAAACTGCATGATCCAAATAGTCTGGTACCTTCTCTCACAACTTAATTTTGTTTTTAAACTAATAGCCAAACCATCACACTGGAAGAAGTCTTCTCTCCTTTCCAGCTGCTTGCTCCTCGGTACCCTATGTCCTCCTGCATCTGGGTCCCCTTTCCTTCTTTTCCAGTGGCAGGCCGTAAAAATACATGTAAAAATAGACAAAAGCAAATCTACCACAGAACTGCTCACTTGTTTCACCAGGGAACCACTCACTTTCCCAAACACCAGTAATTCCTTGCAGTGTGAATCTGCCCTCTTGACAAAATACCAATAGTGCAACTCTCAGACATGCTCGTTAAAGTCAACAGCCATAGTTGAGGTTTGAGACTTACAGCATGAGGCTGAAAATGCCGTAATAACTCGGTGTGATGTCACACCAGGTTATTACGGCTTTTTGAAAACTTTCTGAAAAGAACTGCTATAGCAGATCACCAGGTATTATATGCCCATATACCATCATTGTGCACCAGCAGTCACATGTGGATGGTATGGATGGACAGGACTATGCAGGGCCACATTCCTACCATTGTGAAAAGTGATGGCACCTCACACAGGCAGGTGTGCCATGGCCCATGTGAAGCCCTCACAGCAGACAGGTGACCATGTCCTGGCTGTATGGTTGTGGTGTTTCTGTTTACGCAACATGTTTTTGGTGTTCGCGCTGCCCTAACATCTGTTTGCACAGCACAATATGTGCTTCTGGTGGGGCACAATCTGCAAGCGGCAGGCATGAGGTGGCACTTGTTCAATGTGCACATTCACAGCCCTGCGTAGACATGTGCAATGCCATTGTGCAACATCTTAGCACACACACACTTGTGCTGCATGATGATGTCGGCCACGGATATATGAATTTTGCCCTAGTACAATATCAATGCTAGCACTAGTGCTAGCACAATTATGATAGCATGTGAAGTATAACTGCAATATTCAGAGTATGCAAATAAGCTAATTTTGCATTCCAAGGACAAAATCCACATTATCATGTCATTATTGGAATATATTCATTCATTAACATGCCTAATTGCCCTTGAAGTACAGTATATAAAAGGAGCAAAGTGCACCACCAAGATTCTACAGCAGAACTGCAGGTGGCTAACATAGAAACAGAAAAGTGTCAGCAGATGGGGATCACCTGATCCATCAAGTCTGCCCGATCAGCTCCACCTTCCCTACCTACTCTGCAGGAGTTAAGATACCTTTGTGTTTATCCCATGCTCTCTTGAATGCACTGATCATTTTGACTTCAACAATCTCCTGGGGGAGGCTATTCCATGCATCCACTGCCCTCTCTGTGAAGAAGAGCTTCCTTGTGATACCACTGAACTTCCCCCCATTAGTTTCATTTCATAACCTCTTGTCTTACTGTTATTTTTGAACTGAAAAGGGTTATTGTTCTGCATATTGTTAATACCTCTGAGGTACTTGAAGGTTTATGTCATGTTCCCCTTTCCCTACATTGCTCGAGAGAATACATGTTAAGCTCCCTCAGCCTCTCCTCACATGACTTCTCATGCAGCCCTATGACCATCTTTGTCACTCTCCTCTGGACTGTCTCTAGCCTGTTTATGTTCTTTCTAAGGTGTGGCCTCCAGAACTGGACACAGTCCTCCAGATGCAGCCTTACCAAGGACCTACACAGTGGCAATAAGACCTCCCTTCTTCTGCTGGTGATGCCTCTGCTTATGCATCCCAGCATGCCATTTGCCCTCAATGAGGCTTTTTCACATTGCCTATTCATCTGTAAGTCCCTGGATATAATAACCCCTAGGCCCCTCTCCTGTTCTGAAGCAGCAAGCTTTTCTCCCCCCATAAAGTACTCCACCCCAGGGTTTCTTCTACTCAAGTACATGACTTTGCACTTTTTTTAATTGAATTTTAGCTGCCAGTCTTCTGACCATTTCTCCAGCTTTCCGAGGTACTCCTTCATTTGATTTACCCCTAAGCTGAGTCTACACTGTTGCAGATCTTTGTATCATCTGCAAACAGACAAGTCTTCCCCTCAACCCATCTGTAATGTCACTAATGAAGATGTTGAATAGTATTGGACCCAATACAGACCACTGATGCACCCCACTAGTCACCTCCTTCTGCTCTGATAAACTGCCATTTACAACTACCCTCTGTGTTCTGCCATATAACCAATTTCTCACCCAATTTACTACCGTATCTTCTGCCCCAATCCCAAGCTATCCAGTTTGCCTATCAATCTCCTGTGGGGTACGGAATCAAAAGCATTGCTGAAGTCAAGGTAAACTACGCCCCCAGTCCATCACTCTGTCAAAGAACTCTACCAGATTTGTTGGCAGGATCTGCCTGCAGTAAAGCCTTGTTGTCTTGGGTCCTGCTGATCGTTAGATTCAAGGAATTCCAAGATCCTCACCTTAAGAAGGTATTCCATTATCTTGCCCACTGCTGAGATTACACTAACCAGGCTGTAGTTTCCTGCCACCTTCTTACGCCCACTCTTGTGAATAGGGACCACATTTGCCCTTCTCCAGTCCTATGGAACTGTACCCCTCTCTCAAGGGACATGTTAAAATTTTTTGCCAGGGGTTCTTTTAGCTTGTTCCTCAGTTCCTTAAGTATTCTTGGGTGGATGCCATCAGGACCCATAGCCTTGGTCACATCCAGTTTGCTGAGCTCTTCCAGCACCCTTTTTTCTGAGATCCCAGTGATGGGATACCTCTTGCCCAGCTTTGGACCTGCACCTTCTTCTTCTAATGTGCATACCGAAAGGAAGTACTCGTTGAGGACCTCCACCTTTTCCCTGTCTCCCTCAACATGCCCTTCATCCTTTTTTTTCAGCCAAACAATCCCGCCCCCCTTATTTTTCCTTTTTTCCCTGACATACTTGAAGAACTTCTTGTCTCCCTTCTTGACACCCTGCGCAATTCTTGTTTCAGTCTGTGCCTTTGCTACATTGATTGCCTTGCCTACTTCCCTTAGTTTATCCCTATAAGTTTCCTTTTCAGATTTAGTTTGCTTAAACTTAATAAATCCTATCTTTGTATCCTTGATCTTTTTGGAGACCTCCCCAGAGAACCATACAGGGTTTCTCTTTTTTTTGGATTTGCTACACTAACATGCTTTACACACATATCAGTCACCTTTCATATTGCCTTTTTTAGGTTAGTCCAACATGTCTCAACCCCCTCACACAGCTCATGTTTAATACTCTCCTTGATGTACTTTTCTTATGTGTTGGAAGTCAGCTTTTTTGAAATCCAGAACCCTAATTTTGTAATGGCTTGTGTATATTGCTGTATTTACCTTGAACCACAACATGTTATGGTCACTGGATCCCACCTCCACATCTGTAATCCTATTGCTGTTGGTGAGTACTAGGTCTAGAATAGCCTCACCCCTTGTGGGTTGCTTTACTAGCTGTTCTAGCCCTGCCTCCTGCGGGGTTGCCAAGAAGTTCCTGCTCCTTACAGATGCCTCTGTCCACGAGCTCCAGTTGACGTCAGGGAGGTTGAAATCCGCTAGCAGGATTACCTCCCCTTTACCCATCATTTTGGGGATTGATTTCAATAACTCCTTGTCACTTTTGTCCCCTTGTGTGGGTGGCCTATAGACCACCCCCACTCATATAGCTTCCTGTAGACCACCTCCACTCATATAGCTTCCCCATTACCCATCTCTAGGGTGTTCCATAGTTTCGCCATGTCCACCATGGTCTCTTGAGCCATAGACTACAGGTAAGTGTATTGTGGAATGGCTTACAAAGGGACATGAGTGATCATAACATGATGTTTATGCTGTACCTGGACTAGACTATGGCTATGTATCTGCACATGGCCAAGGCCTGTGTTAGGCAGACAACTGGCTGTGTGTTGGGTCCAGCAATGCTGGAACACTTACGTGTTTCTTTCAGTGGTCAGTGAGTCCTTCACATCAATGTACCATTGTTTACAAATTCTCAGAGGATGAGGTGCATGCCCTAGCCCAGGCATATATTGCACAAGAGGGCCTTAAAGCATGGAAAAGGATGACCCAGGGCAAAATCAAGGAGGCCTGTATTGAAATCACAAAGGCAGTGAATGCTGTGGGTGGGTGAAACTGCACAGTACGTGACATTAACAAGAGAGCAGACAACGTGAAGCGCCATGCAAAATAGGTCTTGGCAAAGACATGCCAGGACATCCAGGCCACAGGCAGTGGGCCCGAGCAGGAGCTTCTCCTCTAGCTCCTGCAGAGGAGGTGATAGCCTCAACCTTCTGGACCATGGAGGTGATGGCTATGCCAGGAGAGGGCTATGAGAGCCATGTGTTACCAGCACAGCCATGTGAGTGATTGTGTTTGAACAATCACATTGTGTGTGTGTGTGTGTGTGTGTGTGTGTGTGTGTGTGTGTGTATACACCAGTGATGTTGTTGTGTGCAAGATGGTGAGGTTCTGTTGGTCCCAGATGGATGGGCACAGGGTGGAGGCACAGGATGCAATGCACAGATCTGGGGTATGTGTACTCATCCAACAGCAGGCATAGTCAAGCATCCTGCATGTTTCACAAGACACAACACATGTGGGTCACTACTGCAGTGTACCCTGTCCATAATTGTGTGCCTGTTAGCAGGGTTGGACAGGCCCACCAGGAAGCTGTGGTTGTTTCATGGACAGAACAGAAACAGCTACTGTTACATGTAATATTCACATGTGTGGCTCCCTGGTCTCCCCTACTGATATCCTGTATTGTTCTCTGCATCGGCCTGGCTGTTGCACCACCAGTACCCCTGAAAGACCCTGACCGCTTGATGTGTGACACACTAGTTGTAAGCCATAAGCCAGTATCCAAGTATCCTTGTTTGGTGGCTGCCTGAAGGGTAATCCTCTTCTGTGTCACATGTGTGTCATCACCTAAGTGATCACTGTTGATGGAGTGTGTGGTGTGTACAGCCCGGGGGGGGGGTGTATTGGCAGTGCACTATACAGGCAGCATGGGTGCTGAGACACAGTATGCTGGGTATGCATGCTGCCATGGTCAGTAAACAGGTATGTACATCACACTGTTATCTCTCTCTCTTCTCTTTTTTTCTTTTGACAACTCAAGCCATCATAGTGGACATGGTCCCAGATGTCCCAGGTCCATCATGGCGGCAGCTGCCCCTGCTGCACACCCATGCTGAAGAGACACAGACTCCAGTAAGGAGGAGGTAGAAGAGGATGATGAGGAAGGAGAAACCTTCATGGAGGACTGGGGGAGAGAAGGGTTCACTCCGGACTAGGAGGTGTTGCCTGCCCCTGCAAGCCTCCCTTTCAATGGGGCCCAGCCACTACCCCTTCCTGGCACTGCCATTGCCGTGGTGCACCTGCCCACTGCCCTTGGCACAGCTACTGTTGTGCCACCCTATGACCCACCATCATTACAGCCACCGCCTACTACCCCAGGCCAATCCCACTGGCCCAGCCAATGCTGTGCCACTCCAGAACCCCACCATCAGCACGGCCACCACCTTGCCTCCAAGTCAATCCCACTGGCCCACCCACTGCTCTGCTACCCTTGCCACACCAACACTCATCAGGAAACGCAGTGCAAACCTGGGCCAAACAACTGCCAAGGGTGTAGCCTGACCCAGTCCAAATGAACAGTCCATGACAACAGCAGGAGGCAGCGGCCAACAGGCAGCTGCTGCAGACAGCTGTGGGGGCACAGGAGGGTGTGCAGGCAGAATTGGCATGCATATGCTGAATGCTGCAGGACAACATGCAGTGCACTGAGCAGTGTGCAGGGGATGCTATGCAGAGGACATGGAGGCCATGCTTGCACTATGGCAGGACATGTCTGCCAACATGTCTGTTGACTTTGATAAACTGTGTGCCGCTGTGCAAGAGGCTGTGACCATGGTCTCAGGCACCTCAGGTGATCGCCAGAGCTCTGGCTATTCCAGTGGGAGGATTGTCAACCCCACAGCAGATGCCTCAGCATACCAGCACCCCATGTAGTGCAGGCATCTGGACAATAAGCACACCCAGGATGCCGAGGACACCATGCACCCCTAGCCATGGCTTGCTCCTCAGAGGGGTCAGTACCCCACAATGCCATGGGCAAGGGCAGTTAACATCCCCATGCTTGTTTTCAATTACTTATATGATGACCCCCACCCTCCCAGGTACAGTGCATGCACACCGTTTGTGTCTGGGGAGGTATTATTGACCCCCCCCAGCCCTATCCTACATGGGCCACCTCGTGCCCCCCTCACATTACTTTTGTTTTCACACCCTCTGCTTCACTGGCCTAATACTTCTGCCCCCACCCCTTGCCTGGATGGCACATTATTTCTTTTCAGCTCCCTTTAAGCCCCCCCTTGCTGCCTGTATGGCCTTATATTTATTATTTCATAAACATTATTATTATTTACAGAATACATTTTCAGAACACATTACAGTCTCCTGTGTGGTTTTTACTGACTGTCTGGGTCTGTAAGAAGGGGGACTCTGTAATCCTGTGACTTCCTGGTCATGCTGGGGTCACACCTATTGAGCTGGTCCTGCATCCTCTGGTCCTCTAGCTTGGCATCCACTGCAGGATGTTCCTCTGGGGCTGACTGACATTGTACCCCATCAGTAAGGTGACTGACTATTCTCATGCCGATGTTGCTGACTGAATGTTGTTGCAGGCTTCTATTGTGACTTTGATTTCTTGACATTCTCCCTTTTGAGCATTACCACTGTTGCTGCTGTTTTACAGTGGGGTGCAACCTGGAGTTGGATATATTATTAGCTGAGGGTGTCGGGAGGGCCAAGGCCCCTATGTTAGGGGGTGCGGGCAGCATAGCCCCCCCCCCCACCATGATGGAAGTCGCTCCTACTGCCGGACAGTGAATTGCCGGAGCATGGGGGCTGGTGTCAGCAGATTGCTTGCGCCGTAATTTACACTGCCAACTTGATTGTCACTGCAGCATGGGTGAACCGACCGACATATCCCATGGTTGAGTACCATGCTGTGTGGTATTCAGCAGGCAAGGAATACGGCACAGGCTTTATGAGGTGTGTATTGTAGGTCACCACTGGAATAATCCAGGCACTTGAACCACATCTTTAGTATGCCAAAGACACACTTGATGATGTTGCATGTAGTGATGTGTGTAGCATTGCACCTGTCCTCTGCTGTGGATGTGGGCCATAGGACTAGTGTGAGGAGCAAAAGATGCAGGGGATATGCGCTGTCCCCTGCATAGGTATATGGCATGGGTTAGTGTCATCATGAGTAACACTGGGAAGGGGAGAGCTTTTGCGGTATACTCACTTATAAGGTGCCCACTAGGTATGTCCCCACTTTCAAAGCTCTGGCACAGGATGGTGTCATGCCAGCTGAAGGTGTCATGGGCACTGCTGGGGAGCCATGCCAGGGCACTGGTGACATGCCCTGTTCCATCAAACACCATCTGACAGTTGATTGACTGATACCCTTTCCTATTCACATAGGCCTCCATTCCATCTCTGGTGGGTGCCTGGATGACAACATAGGTGCAGTCAATGGCACCATGTACAGCTGGTAGGTGTGCAGTGCAACAGAATTGCTGCATGATTGCTGTTTGCTTTGCTGGTGTGCTGGGAAATACGATGAACTCATCAGCATGGTCTAAAAGAGCATCTAGGAACTGGCTCAATAGGCACAAGGTGGCAGGCTGTGAGATACCAGTGGTGTCCCCCACTGGAAGATTGTCTGGAAGATTCCAGTGGCCAGGAAGCACAGTGCTGCTGCTGTCACCTTCAGCTCTACGGACATCCCATAGCTGCACTGGGTATCTGTCTGGAACTGGTCATGCAGCTGTCTAATCCTGGACCTATTGAGTCTGTACCAGCCCACAATTTGTTTGTCACTGAGGACTTTAAATGTAACTTACGGGCAGCACTATCTGTTTGCAGCATAGCATATCCGGAGCCTGCACTCAGGCTCAGGGTGGCATTGACCCTTTCCTCATCTTGCATGACCAGCTTTATCTGGTACACAGTGTGAGCCATTTTGTTTTCAGCTGGGTGTGTGTATGTCCTTCAGCAAAGTCTGAATACTATCTTTTTGTCTTTTTTGCTAGTATTGCAATAGTAATTTTATAATAATTTTGGGTAGTATTCAGTAGTAGTACAGTAGTCTGCCCACGAGCCTAAAAATTGAAATGAGCTATCTATTTGAAGACTAACTTAGTAATAATTAAGTATTTGGTTAGTAGTTAGGTAGTCTTATATGCAAATGTACGCAAATTAAGGCACTGCTGTGAAGATTAAATGATTACTTAAATTATTACTTCTGAATTGTATAACAATACAAATGAAGACTAATGAAGACTAGTTGAATAATTCTTAATAGTGGTAAAGTAGTAGTACTGTAGTACTCAATTAGTATTTATATTGTGCCATATATGTAATTTGTGCAGCATAGGTCACGCACTGTGCTCCAGCTGTGCTTGCAGCTAACCCAGCTGCAGGTGCTGATCACAGGGACTGGTTTTGAGCAGCAGCATGTATATGGCCTGTATACAGTGGCAGTACATGGGGGCAGACTAGCTAGCCTACCCCCATGCACTGGCACTGTATACAGGCCATATGCATGCTGGTCCTTACTCAAAACCCATCCCCATGAGCTGCATCTACAGCTGGGCTAGCTGGCAAGCACAGCTGCTGTACAGCTCGCAGCCTAAATGCCTGCAGGCCATCCTGCTATATGTGCCCCTCAAAGCATAGGATATAACATGGCTTGAGGGTATCCCAGTCCTGTTATCCCCACCACTTCAATATTTCACAGAGGAGACTAAGGAGGGTGCAGACAACTGTCACAAGGGAGGCCCTCAGGAAGGACAGAGGGCACCACAGGGAAAGGAAGCAGCTCCTGGTGGGGGACTCAATTATTAGGGGGATAGAACTGGGGGGAGCAGGGAAAACTGAAGTAAGGTGCCTGCCTGGTGCCATGGCTTGGAGGGGCAGGAAGCGCATCCTTAGGATCACGAGAACAGTTGCATGGGAGTCTGAGCTGGACGTCATTTTCCACCTAGGGACAAATGCCTTGGCTCATCATGAGATTAGAGCAGTGCAGAAGGAGTTTGTAGAGTTGAGGAGGGGCCTAAGACAAGTAGCACACACAGTATCCTTCTCAGAGGTGCTGCCTGTCAGTGGCATGGGTGAGGCGAGGATACTTTGCACCATGCAGTTTAAAGAATGGTTGAAATAATGGTGTGGAGCACAGGGGGTTTGGCTTCATTGGGGACTGGGGTTCCAACTGGAGGGACACCAGTCTATACTGGCAGGATGGTCTGCATCTGTCCAGGAAGAGAACAAGTCTTTTGGGCAATCGGTTTAAATGCTTCATTGGCAAGCTTTTAAACTAGCCAAGGGGGGAGGCCCTAATAAGCAACAGGAAAATCCCAGCCTCCCCCTACAAAACAGGGTACTAAATGAGAAAAAGACCAAGGTAGAAAGGTCAGTGGGGGATGCTGCTACAGAAGGTAAAGCCATCAAAAAAATGGAGAGCAATGAGTACCAATGCCCGTAGTCTGGGTAACAAGCTTCCTGAATTAGTGGCCTTGATGGAGGAGGAACATCTGGATATCGTGGCAGTCACAGAAACATGGTACACACAGAACCATGACTGGGACGTAAACATACCAGGATACACTATCTACAGGAGGGACAGGGAGGGTAAAACAGGAGGAGGAGTAGCTCTATACACAAGAGAAGGAATCAAAGCAACAGAACAAAAGGGTAAACAGGGAGGAGAAGAAGCACTGTGGGTCAATTTGAAGGCAGGCAATGGCACCACAATCCGTACAGGGGTTGTATACAGACCCCCCTCTCAGGGGGAGGAAATGGACAAGGAAATGATAGAAAGTATACTTAGAATGGCAGATAAAGGGGTGATATTGCTGATGGGTGATCTGAATATGCCAGATGTTAACTGGAGTGCAGTTGTAGCAGCCACTTCTAAGAGTGGGGTTATTCTAGATGCCTTACAGGGGGCATGCCTTAGACAACCAGTATTGGAACCCACTCGAGAGGGAGCAATCTTAGACCTGGTCCTCTCAAATGGAGATGGAGAGAGGATCACAGATGTAGAAGTGGGTAGCCACCTGGGAACTAGTGACCATCGAACAGTATGGTTCACAATAAACACAGCAATAGAGTCAAGCCATACAAAGGCAAAAGTACTGGACTTCAGGAGGGCTGACTTTGCCAAAATGGGTGAGTGCCTAAGGAATGCACTAGCAAATGGGCAGGAAGGAGGGGTGGAAGAACAATGGGGAATAATAAAAACTGCCATCACAGAGGTAACAAGCCTTTGTGTGAAGCAAATAAACAAAACAAAATGATGTAAGAAACCACTATGGTTCTCAAAGGAGGTGGCAGTGAAGGTTCAAGAGAAAAAGAAAGCACTCAGAAAGTACAAGGAATCACAGAAGGAGCAGGACAGAGAATTGTATCAGTTAAAGCAAAAGGAAGCTGGGAAGGCAGTCAGAACAGCAAAGGCCCAAACTGAGGAAAAGATAGCCAACTCAGTTAAGAGGGGATAAAACCTTTTTTAGGTACATCAGGGAGTTAAGGAAGACTAAGGGAGGGATAGTGAGGCTTAATAAAGGGGGGGGTGGGCAGAGGGTGATGGTGAAAAGGCAGAGATACTAAACAAATATTTTTGCTCAGTATTTACAAATGAAGGGGGGGAGATACCTAAAACAAACAATAGAAACACTCTGGATACAGAAGTTGATACCAGCCCATTTACAGAAGAAATGGTTCTGAAAGAGCTCTTAAAACTGAAGGTGGACAAAGAAATGGGGCCTGATGGGATTCATCCCAGAATTCTAAAAGAACTAAGGGTAGAACTAGTGACACCACTGACTAGCCTCATTAACAAATCATGGGAAGATGGGGTAGTACCTGAGGACTGGAGGAGGGCAGATGTGATTCCCCTTCACAAAAGTGGGAGCAGGGCAGAAGCAGAAAACTACAGACCTGTTAGCTTAACCTCAGTGATAGGGAAAATGATGGAATCACTTCTGAAGGAAAGAATTGTCGAGTACCCAGAGGCCAGAGGGGCACAGGACCCAAGGCAGCATGGATTTACAGCAGGAAGGTCATGTCAGACGAATCTAATAGATTTCTTTGACTGGGTGACCAAAGTAGTAGATCAGGGAAGGGCTGTGGACATGGCCTACCTAGACTTTAGCAAGGCATTTGACACAGTCCCACACAAAAGATTAATATACAAGTTAGCCAGCCTGGGAGTGGGTCCCAAGATGATAGCCTGGGTAAAGAACTGGCTGGAGAATAGGACACAGAGGGTAATAGTAAATGGAGTCCACTCTGAAGAAAGGGGGGTTACTAGTGGGGTGCCGCAGGGTTCAGTATTAGGACCGGTCCTCTTCAATGTCTTTATAAGCGGCATTGCAGAGGGACTGGAAGGAAAAGTATGTCTCTTTGCAGATGACATAAAGATCTGCAACAGGGTTGATACACAAGGTGGGGTGGAAAGGATGAAAAGGGACTTGGCAAGGTTAGAGAAATGGTCAAATGTATGGCAGCTTAGATTTAATACTAAGAAGTGCAAGGTAATGCACCTGGGAAACAAAAACCCAGGGGAAGAGTACACAATGGGGGGTGAGATACTAACAACAACAAAAATGGAAAGGGACATGGGGGTAGTCATAGCAGATGACTTAAAGGTGGGCAAGCAATGTGAGAGGTCAGCAAGGAGGGCTGGGGGGATACTGGGATGCATAGGGAGAGGCATCACCAGTAGAAAACAAGAAGTTGTTATCCCTCTGTACAGACAGGTGGTGAGACCCCATCTGGAGTGCTGTGTGCAGTTCTGGAGACCCAATCTCTGCAAGGACATAGACAAGATGGAAGCTGTCCAGAGGAGGGCAACTAAAATGGTGCAGGGTCTCCACCAGAAGACATATGAAGAGAGACTAAAGGAGCTTAATATGTATAGCCTCGAGGAAAGGAGGGAGAGGGGGGACATGATAGAAACTTTCAAGTACCTCAAGGGTATAAACAAAGTCCAAGAGGGTAGCATCTTTCAAAAAAAGAGGCGTGCAAGAACAAGGGGGCACAATTTGAAGATGGGGGGGTGGCTCAGAGGTAATGTAAGGAAGTATTTTTTCACACAGAGGGTTGTGGATGCATGGAACGGCCTTCTGGAGGAGGTTGTGGAGTCAAAAACAGTGGTTGAATTCAAGCATGCATGGGACAGCCATAAGGCAATTCTAGGGGGTTGGGGTAGAAAGAAGTAGGCTGCTGGTTAACTAGGATCTGCAGCTTATCCATTAGGTAGGAAAATGGGCAGACTGGGTGGCAATCGGTCCTTATCTGCCGTCAGATTCTATGTTCTATGTTTCTATGTAAGAAACAAATTTAAAGTGTGCGTCTGTGAACGCTGCAGGTGTGACTGTACTCTGTCCCTCTGTGACACGCAGAGTCTGTATGCTGCTCTTGTAATCTTCATGTGGCCAGGGTTTCATTTTGAGTGAGAGGTCTGGGCTGTACTGATACCCAAGTGTTGCTTAATATGCACCCATGAGCACATTGGCAGTGTAAAGCAATACAGAAATGCTGTTGCCTACACCCTTATTTTTCTGATGTATCTGCCTCTGTTAGTGCTCCAATATGTATTGGCACTTTAACACGCTTTACTGTAAAATGTACTAGCACTTTTACACACATCTTTTTAATGTAAAGGTACACCAGTACACACAATCCCCCTATTCTGCATGATTCAGGAGGTCCAGTCTGCTGGCAGAATGGGACTTCAACAGGATGCCCTCTGGCATCTTCCACTCCACTTGCATCTGGCTCCCTGTCCCCACTACACTTCTATATGCACAAGTGGGGAGGGGCAAGATAGGCAACACTTTATGGCACACAAAAAAAGATGTTTGCCCAGCTTCTTTAACTCCCAAAATAATAGTCTTTATCTATAAAAAGAAACTTATCTTTGCTGACATTCGATCAGTTTGAAGATTACATCAAATGGAGGGTCCAGATTTTTTGCTGTGCAGAACCACCTAAAGCGATAAAAGAATTATTGAAGCTACATAGGCATGTTATTTTATGACCAAAATTAGTGATGAATAAGCTTGAACATTAAAACACAGTTGCATACTGCATTTTTTTATGGTCATTAGAAGAAAACTGCAATAAATGTACACTTTTTCTAAATCCAATCTAAATCCTGCTTATAGCCCTAACAATATTTGAGTACATTTAATGACATATGTCTGCACTTACACCTTAAAGCCGGCAATTATGATGCTCTCCACCCACTACAGCTACAGATCAGTAAGCACGCTATTACTGGATACACACAGATACAAAGATGTTGTCAGCAGATAAGGGCCTTGTGGCCCATCCAGTCTGCCCTATCTCTCTTTCTAATGCTTAAGGTACCCCAGATGCTACAAGGCCCCCTTCACCCTAGCTTGATAATTCCCATGTGTCTATCACACACATTCTTGAATCCGTGAACTGTGGCCACCCCCACCACTACTTGTGGGAGACTATGCCATCTCTCCACTACCCTTTCAATGAAGTAGAATTTCCACACGTTCCCTCTAGGTTTTCCCCCTTTAGTCTCATGCTGTGCCCCTTTGTTCTGCTATTTCCCTTTATGTGAAAAATGCTCCCCTCTGGTATTCTGTTGATCCCCTTTAGATATTTGAAAGTCTCTATCATGTTCCCCCTCTGGTACCCTGTTGATCACCTTTAAACATTTGAAAGTCTTTATCATGTCCCCCACCCTTTCCTCTAGGGAGTACATACTTAAAGCTCTGAGTATCTCCTCCTATGACTTATGCCACATCCCCGACACCATTTTAGTTGCCCTCCTCTGTTCAGCCTCCATCCTGTCTGTCATTTTGAAGATGGGGCCTCCAGAACTGAACACAGTACTCCAGAGGAGGCCTTACTAGGGAGTAGTACAACGGTACCACCACTGCCCTCCTTCTACTTGTTATACCCCTTTCTATACACCCTAGCATTCTGTCACTCTTTCCAACTGCTTTGTCACACTGTTTAGATATTTTGTGGTTGTCTTCTATGACTACCCCTAGATCACTTTCCTCTGTGGTGGCTTCCACTGTTACCCCGTCTAGTTCATACTCAGCCCTAGGATTCCCCTTCCCTAAGTGCATAATCTTGCACATTTTTGCATTGAAACCCAACTGCCATTCCTTGGACCAGCTTTCTAGTCTCTTCAGATCCATCCACAGTTTTTCTATACCTTCCTGTGAATCTACCATGTTACATTGTTGTGTATCATCCGCAAACAGTCTCCCTCAGTGACTACAACTTTTATCGAGCTGACAGGATTAGTAAGCGGGGAGGAGGCTGTGCCATCTACGTTAGATCCTCCCTCCGCTCCCTCGAGTTCCCCATTCCGCCACCCACACATGGTGCCCAGACTCTAACAGTCAAGCTTAGCCTTGGCAATCCGGGCAAATGCCTCTACATTGTGGTGGTGTACATTCCCCCTTGCAACCAAAAGCTCGCTTTCGACTCAGTCCTGGACAGTATCACCCACCTAAGAGCGAAGTCATTTTTATGGGAGGTTTCAAAGTAAACTGGTTATCGACTGCATCGTCCCCATACAAAAACTGAGCCCTAGCTTGTGACCTCACCCAGGTCATCCAATTCCCTACCAGATTGAACTCAAGGACTGGGACCTCAACCCTAATAGACCTAATCCTCACCAACAAGCCTAATAATCATCTGTCCCAAATCAAAGTGCTCCCAGACTCAATAAGTGATCATTCACCAGTGACCTGCCTGTGGTCCACTAAAATTCCCCCTACCCCCTCTAAAGTTTCTGTCCAAAGACACCTGAAAAAAGGTACCCTTGCACGACTCAAGTCACATCTTGCCTTCTGTAACTGGTCCTCTATTCACATTGCCCAGTCAGTAGACGCTTCCCTTACCTACTTTATTGCCATCTTCAACTCAGCCTGTGACATATTTGCACCTTTCTTCAAACAACTTGTAAAACATAGAAACACTCCCTGGATCACCCAAGCACTACTAGACCTAATGCACCATAAGGATAATCTATGGCATAAGGCCCTTGACTCCCAACTTTCGCAGGACAGACAACTGTACAGAGAGGCTAGAAACAGATGCACATGGGCTACCCAGCAAGCCAAAGCTGCATACTATAAACAAACCCTCAGCACCTCCTGGGGCTCTGGAAAAAATTTCTGGAGCAATATTAAGGAGCTCTGTGGGAAAACTGTATCCCCTGCCCCAGTCCAGCTTCTAGATGATGGTGCTACCACCCAGGACCCTAATCTTATTGCCAATGCACTTAATACCTCCTTCTCCGACCTCACGCACATCCTCCCACCCAACTTCTTTGATCCTATCACCGACTGTCCCTCTGACATATCTGACATTATCATCCCTACCCTCCTCAGGCTAAGTCTTCTCCTGTAACGAGGCCAAACGTTGTCTCACCAAAGCTCTGGTGAACTCCCGCTATAATAGTGATTCCCTGGACCTCAAACTCATTCGACTTACACTGCATGTGACACTACCTCATCTCACCAAGATTCTCAATCTGTCCTTATGTCTCAGCCAATTTCCCACAACTTGGAAAAGAGCATTAAAAACTCCTAAACTAAAGAGTGGCGACCCTACCTCCACTAACAATTATAGACCAATATCAATTCTGCCCCCTGTCTCAAAGGCCCTTGAAAAAATAGTGTCGGACCAACTAACAGACTATCTGTTCAAACACAACCTGCTCTGCCACGAACAATACGGATTCCAGAAGGGCCACATCACCTCCACAGCCCTCACTGAATTTACAACATATATACATGAAGCACTGGAACAGGGCTCTGTGGCAGGTGCTCTCTACATTGATCTGACCAAAGCATTTGATATCATCAGTCACAATCTACTTCTTCACACCCTTCCATCCCTAAATTTCACACCGGAGGTTACGTTACTACCTGGTTCAAACATTGTCTCTCAGGCTGGACACAAGTCAAAATCAATACAACTATCTCCTCAAGCAGACCGGTTCCAGGTGGTGTACTGCATGGGTCAATACTAGGCCCATTACTCTTCACCCTCTTTCTGAACTCCCTTCCTAAATCCTGCAGCAGTAAGATGCTGCTTTATGCTGATGATGCAGTAGTCTTCTGGAAACATCCCCATCCCAATTCACTACAAACTTCTCTACAGGGCTTCTTTAGAGAGCTGAAAACCTGGTTCACTGGACACCACCTAATAATTAACTACAAGAAAACCAAAACCATGATATTTGCCCACCACCAGAACCCTCTCTGTCTGTCACGCGCCCTTAATTGTCTTAAACTCCCAAGGCTATGCGCTTGAACAGGTCCCATACTTCAAATACCTCGGACTCACGTTGGACACTTCCTTCTCCTACCACTCACACATACAACAAGTCTCCTGTTCTATCAACACTAGACTAGGGATCCTGTACAGACATAAGCACTGCCTACCCCCACAGGCCATGCACCTGGCAGTGTCATCATCAATTCTAACCTTGGTGGACTACGGAATAGTGATTTACGGGTCCGCTGATCAAACTGCCCTCAGCAGCATCAACCTTGCCCTGAATAAAGCCTGCTGATTGGTCTATGGATTTGACAGGTTAACCCACACTTGTGAGGTTTATAGGAGCACTGGCTGGCTAAACTTCCAAGGCAGGCTTAAGTACCATACTGCATACTTGCTAAAGATACAACAGCCGAGCTGATCGGCCACCACACCCTGCCATTCAGCCCCACATAGGAGGTCCCATAGGCACTCTGCAACCCACTGTCCTAGTCCCTCACTGTAGAACATCCCTTGGACAAAGATCCTTCCGATATCGTGCTCCTTTATGGCTGAACAGCCTCCCATCCTCCATCTCCCAGGCCCACAGCCTCAACCTATTTCAATCAAGTCTAAAAACCCTACTCCTTGACTCTGCAACCTGTGACTGTAAATAATCTCCCTCTCTTGTCGCTCCGGACCTGTATCATGTCTTAATTTGGACCCAGGATCTTCTTTATGCTCCCTGATGATATAACCTTCCATTTGTAAAATCACGTGTTGTATGACTATGTATTACTTGATATTAGTTATGTATGTGTACTATATGTTTTTCCTCTGTATTTGTATTTTACTTTTAACAGACGTGGAGCCTCTGCAAAAGAGTCTATGACCCAAAGGGTTGTAATTCCGATTGTATAAATAAATAAATAAATAATATAAACCCTCCCTTCTAGACCCTCTGAAACATCGCTTATGAAGACATTGAAGAGCACTGGTCTCAGCACTGATCCCTAGAGTACGCCACTTGTTACCAGTCCCTCCTGTGAGCTAACCCCATTTACCACCACTCTTTGTGTTCTGTTACTCAACCAGTTTGTAACCCATGTGACCACCTCTGTCCTCATTCCAAGATTTCCCAGCTTGTGGATTAGTTTCCTGCATGGAAATGTGTTGAAGGCCTTCCTGAAGTTTAGATAGGTCACATCTACCACTCTGCCCTGGTCTATTTCCTTTGTCACCCACTCAAAGAAATCAAGTTGGTCTGGCATGACCTCCCTGCCTTGGGTCCAGCAGCCCCCTTGTCTCGAGGTAGTCCACCAATCTTTTCTTAAGTAGGGTTTCTATCATTTTACCTATTATCAAAGTCAAACTGACCGGGCGGTAGTTTCCTGCCTCCTCCTTGCTACCACTTTTTTGCAGGGTTACTACTTGTGCCCTCCTCCACTCCTCCAGAACCATGCCTGTCTAGAACCACGACTATTTCTAGTAATACACTGAACAGATTAGCCAGAGATTTAGCCAGTTCCCCCCTGAAGCTCCTTTAGGATCCTCGGAGTATCCCATTGGGCTTATAGCTTTATCCTCCCTTAGCTGTTCTGGTGCTCTTTTACTCTGTCCTCTGAAAAAGGTCTAATGTCCACCCTTCCTCCCCATTTGCCCTTCTCAATTAATGGGGGACCATCCCCATTGTCTTCTTTTGTGAATACAGAGCAGTATTTGTTGAGGACAGTCACATTATAGGAACATACGAACATGCTAGCAGAAACAGACCATTTGGTCTAGTTAAGTCTGCTCGAGTGTGCAGCTAGCACTTCTAGTTTGAAGCTGCCCCACCCCCCTTCCTTTGTCATCCCACAGCTGCCCCCACCTCCCCACCCTCACTGTCCTCTGTTCCCTGTCCCATGCCATTTAAAAAGCTGTTACAGATTTACATGATACCACCCATTCTGGTAGTATGTTCCATTTATACCACCTTTTCAGTGAAATAGTGTCTCCTCATTTCCCCCTAAATCTTCCCCCTCTGTTCTTAACCCAGTGCCCTGGTGTCCCTCCTTAGCTTAAAGACCCCATCTGCCTATCCTATTCATTCCCCTCAGATACTGATTTCTCTATCATGTCTCCCCTGTCCCTTCTATCCTCCAGGCTGTACATATTCAGGTTTCCCAGCCTTCTGTCATAATCTCTCCCTCCATTCCACCCATATCTTTGTCCTCCTCTGCCCCCTCCAGTAGCCTAATATCACGCTTCAGGTATGGCCTCCTAAACTACATACAATACTCCAAGTGCGGCCTTACCAGCGACCTGTAGATGGGCAAGATCACCTCTCTTTGCCTGAATGAAAACACCCTCGCTATACACTCCAGCATTTTGTTCACTGTTGCAGCCACTCTCCTGCACTGGGAAATGTTGTTCATGGTCCTTGTTAAGATTATCCCTAGGTCCATATCCTCCTCGGTGATCCCCAGATTATCCTCTCTAAGCCAGTATTCTCTCTCTTTGGGCTTTTCGACCTGAAGTGCATAATCTTACACTTCTTTGCATTAAACCGCAGCTACCATCTCTCTGACCACTCCTCTAGCTTGCTTAGGTCCCCCTGTAGCTGTTTCCATCTCTCCTCTTCATCCACCACTGCTCCCATTTTGGTGTTGTCTGTGAACAGACTTACCTTGCTCGCCACCCCATGCACAATGTCTGATATGAAGATCCCAAATAATACTGATTCCAACCCACAGCCCTGCGGCACTGTGCTTGTCACTGGCTTTGGAGTTGAGAGCTCCCTCCCACCACCACTGGTTGTAGCCTCCCACTCAGCCTGCTTGTAATCCAGTTAGTTATTTTTTCCCCTACCCCTACAGAAGTTAGCTCCCCCCCAAACCACCCACAAGCACCAAATCAAGGCGCTTGCTGAAGTCAAGTAAAGAACATCCACCACAAGACCCTTATACATCTCACCTGTCACGATAGTCATAATATTGTATCAGGTTGGTTTGACAAAACTTCCTGAAATGAACCCATGCTGCTCTCATCCTGGAGCCGTTGTTCTCCAGGTACAACACCAGTCTTTCCTTTTGTATCGTTTCCATGAGTTTGCACACTATAGGTGAGACTACTGGGTGATAATCACCTGGTTCATCCATAGTCCGCTCTTGTGCAATGGCACCTATGTGCCATCCTCCAGTCAGTGGCACATTCCAACTCCAGTGGTGTTGTACAGCTCCATCAGTGGCTCCCTAACTTCTCCACCTTCTTGCGCACCCTGGGGTGGATACCATCCTGCCCTGGTGCCTTGTCTCCCTCAGTGCCCTCAGTCCCTTTAGGACTCTGCCTCCTCAATTCTTCCATCCGTCACCTCCCCCCACCCCACCCTTCCAGATCATGGTGGTGACCTCCCCCTTTCTACCACCAGACACTGAGCAAAGTATTCATTCGGTGGATTCTGCCTGTTCCTCACCCTTTTCTGTCCTCCTCACCCTTTTTATGTTTGCTTGCATGCATGTGCAGAAAATAGTGCCATCATCTAATTTTCGGAGGTAGTGTCACCCCTCTTCCAATTCAGTCAGTGTGTTGGCAGGCGGCCCCAGTCCTCCAATGCATGCTGGGCTGTCTATGACGGCTCCAAAATGCAATGGCGATACAGTTGAAAGGGGAGCTACGCTTCCCGGTGAGCAGCGATCCAGATATCGCCTGCTCATGCACAGCTCCCCTACACACACACAAACACACACACGCATACTGTGTGCTCCCCCTACACACTGTATAGCAGGCCCGGGGTGCCCAGTCCCCATCGGCTGTGCTGCGCTCCCCAAAGCCTTCCACATGCCACTGGTTGCCCACACCAGCGTGAGCAGGTCATCGTATAGCCGACGGGGTGCCCAATCTCCGTTGGCTCCACTGTCCTCCCTCCCTCAAAGGTACAGGGTGCCACGCTGAGCCCACCCCAGCGGTAACTGTTTATGGCCGACAGAAATTGCCCGTCTCCCATCGGCTCCATACCCCAAGCCATCCTTCTGCCACGCACAGAGCCCACCCAAGCGTGGCAAGCGTCTCTTGTCGTCATTTGATTAAAAAAACTGAAACTTAAAACTGTCCCTTAGGCGCTTCTCACTGCCCCTCCCACAACCCGCACCCACCCACTGCACACCCTGCCTCCCCACCCCTCCTCACCCTATTGCCTCCAGACCTCAGGACTGACGATCTTCGGTGGACCTGGAACACGTCTACACTCTTCAAAGCGACCGCTAACTGAAATGCCGGTAAGCTGCTGATAATGGGATTGATAGGGTTTTCAACTTTGTTGCATATCTCAGGCATTTTTTGGAATTTTTGCACCAAATTTTCAACATGGGGTTTTTGGCACCCCTTCTCAATAATGATGTCACTGTCATGGCATTATTCGGGCCCGAAGGGTGATTTCGCAGTCACTGCGCGAAATCACCTTTTGGGCCTGATTAATGAAACGATACTGCCAGCGTTCATAAGGTGGGCTCTCAAGAAGCCTATTTTGAAAATTTGGTGGAAAAATTCCAAAAAATGTTTATTAACAGCGTCGTTGCACAGTTCCTACACAGGCTCGTGAGATTCGGCGAATTTTTCAATATTTTCACTCCAGATTTCCAACATTGCCATTTCTACACCTTCTTATGGTAGTACAGCTGTCATTTTCACATCTTGCCCAAAATGTGTTTCCGCCCATGTGGCGCACAATGGCGCCCGTTGGTGTCATGAAATCAATGTATGGAACACATTAAGAAAATCACAGATGACACTGTTCATGAGCAGAGGTCTTAAAATGGCTATGTTGGTGATAAATCCTAAAAATGACTGTTTTACGAGGCGTGCATTGTGCAATTTCCTATGCGCTCGTAAGTCCGCAAATTTTCAATAACGCCCAGATTTTCAACATTGCCATTTTATAACACTTCCTTATGAACAGTACAGATGCCATTTTCACATGTCACCCAAAATGTGTTTCGCACATGTGGCGCACAATGGAGTACAGTCAGTGTCTAGAAAGCAATGTTTGGGACAGATTAAGAAAATCACAGTTACACTGTTCGTGAGCAGAAGTCTTAAAATGGCTATGTTGAAAATAATGACAAAATCCATAAAATGACTGTATTACAGGTAGAGCATTACGCGATTTCCGCACCCTCGTCAGTTCATGACTTTGTAATATTTCGGTGACAGTTTACCAGTGGCATTTTCCACACTTCCTTATGAACAGTACAGCTGTCATTTTCACAACATGGCCGAAATGTCTTCACACACTTTCAGCACAGAATCGCGCGTGGTCACTGGCAAATCATTGTTCAGGACACAAAAGAAAATCACCGTGACTCTGTTCATGATCGGAGATCCCAAAATGCCTCTGTTGACAATCTGCTGTAAAAATCCCAAACTAATTACATTAGTTAATGCGTTGCACAGTTTCTATGCCACTCTTGACTTCACCAGTTTTTAAATATTTTTAACGCAGATTTGCAACATTGCCATTTTTACACCTCCCCGCCGAACAGTACAGCTGTCATTTTCACATCCTGTTCAGATAGTGTTTGCACCTGTGGTGCTAAAGTGCACATAGAAACTGTATAAGCAGCTTCCATTAACAAACTACGATATTGCCACTGTTCATGAAGTGGGGTCACAAAAAACATGTTGAAAATTTGGGTGAAAATACCAATGAATGCCTGGTATTATGGTTTCAATATAACCCAACCCTATGAAGAATGACAGGCATCAGGGATGTGACTTGGGTTCTTGCCCAAAATGCTCATACATTCCACACCCTGCAGCCAGTGAGAAGACATCGGTATGCCTTGGACTCTTTCACCAAAGTTCACCATTCTCCTATACAACTTCCCATCTCACTATTTCCTGATGGAATGGGGTGCACATAAGAACCAAAGACCCAGGCACACCGTGACACTTGTCAATGTCTGCAGGGTGGGGTGTGGTGAAATGGCATAGCTGTGACTGCGACAAGGTACACCCAATGCCTGTCACTCTCGCAGGGGTGGTGGTGGGGTTAGCTTCAGTCCAATACTTCATTGCCATTCTAATACACAGCTCTGTAACGTCTACACTACCACTGCCAATGCCAGCAAGCAAACATTCGGCATTGACAAATGCTCATTTATCCTCATTATTGAGTCCTTGCACTTCCTTTTCTCCTGATGTATCTAAAAATCCCCCATTAATTCCCACACACTAATCTCAGCTCCTTCTGAGCACTGGCTTCTCTACTTTTCTGGTCACCTCCCTGGGCCGTCTTGCATACTCCTCCCTGTCCCCTTCCTTCCCGTCCCTCCTCTACCTCTGGTCGCCTCTCATTTTGCCCTCACCTCCTCCACTGCCTGCACTGTTCCAAAGTATGGTTTCCTTGCTCTGCTCCACTTAGTCTGTTTCTTGGTGCAGACTTCCAGTACCTCTGTAATCCCCATTTAATACTATCCCATTTCTGCTCCCGTGTCCATCTCCTGCCTTATGCCCTCCAGTTTCCTTTTCAGTAACTGCATCCTCACAAAGTCCGCCCTCCTAAGTTTACTTCCTCGGTTACTGATCTCTGGCTCCACACATCGTGAAAATGAAACACACACCGTTTGGTGATCGCTGTTGGCTGTGGGTACCTCCCATATTTTCCCTACAGCCTCCCCATTAGTCAATACCAGATCTAAAGTGTTCTTTAAAGTAGGTACACTGACCAACTGTGTCAGGAGACCCTCCTAGATTGCATCCAGAACACACTGTCTAGCACTGGAGGTCACCCGGAATGCTCCAGTCAACCCCCCAAAAATTGAAATCCCACAGATGACCATCTTCCTTTTCACTACATACCCTTCTGATTTGTCCCACTAATTCCTGGTCAAGCTCCTCAGACTGGGACAGTGGCTTATACCACCCCAATCCTCAGTTTCTACCCTTGAGTCTAGGGCTGCAGCCAGATTGCCTCTCTCTCTTTCTTCCCCACGTCACTTGTCAGCGATCCCATCCCTCACATAGACTGCCACCCCACCCCCGTCCTTACAGTCCTTCCTGTATAATTTGTACACTGGGATTGCCAGATCCCAGTCCCAGTCACTCAGTTGTCCACATTTCCGTGACAGCTGCAATATCTATCTTCCACACTGCCAAGAGTGCCTGTAGCTCAGTTGATTTGTTGCCAAGCTTCTGCATTCAGAAGACCACCCTCCATCATGCCCTTTCCCTTCATTGCCCCTATCTCTCCTTCTACTCCCTCCACTCCTTTTGGCTGCCCTGAGTCCTTCCCCGCCTAACTTGGGAGTGACTGTGACTCACTCTATCAGATCCTACCTACCTGATGTCCACTTGTCACCCCCTAGTTTAAATTCACCTTTGTCACAATATACCTCTCAGTCTTTGCTTTAATACCTCCTTCCCCTCCCCACTCAAGGGTGCAGCCCATCTCTTGCAAACAGATTGTTATTATCCCAGGTACTGCCTCAGCCACCCACAACCCCATATCCCTTAGTTCGACACCATTCCACCAACCAGCATTCAACTCCTAATCCTATCCTTTCTCACTGTGCAGGGGGTACTGGGGAGCACCTCAGAGCCACAGACTCCCCAGTTTCTCACCTTCCCACTCCCTCAAACCTCTCCTTATTACCTCAACAGTTTCCCAGCTAGGTCATTTGTCCCACATGTACCACAAGTGCGGTTCCTCTACCCCCTCCTTGCACTTTAGGATTGCTGTCCTGCCTTGTATGTCTTTAATACCAGTATGGACTCCACCATATCGACTGTCTCCCCCCTTGCTGCCCATTTGATCCCCATAAGTATAGAGTCCCCAACACAGTACACCTCCTCTTTCCTTGTCCTCCCCCCCCCAGGTTCTCATTCAGGGCCCTCAAGATGGTGCTTTTACCATTTTTAATTCTTCCCCGTCCCTCAATTGAGACCCTCTCCTCCTCTGTTTGACTGTAACCTCCTCTCCCCCTCTTCTCTCATTATCCTGCCCCTGCTACCATGCTCAATCTCTCCACTGATGCCTCACCCCTCCTCTTTGATACTATCCACGTACCCAGTATCCTCCTGCTTTCTCTTCCCCCATGTCGTGTACATCAAACAAGTTCCCTACTCTCTTTGCACACCATGTGTTTCTCCTCCTCCTGCCTACTGCTTCTCTTTGCTAGATCTGTTGAGTCCATCCTTCATCAACTAACTATTTAGTTCACTCCTCAACCCACTGTTCCTTCTTTGTGGTGCCCCGATACTCTCAGATGCCAATCCTTCAACCAACCCAATACCTCACCTCAACCTCCCAGCTCCTAGCAAGGATGAACCTTTCCTTGAGCCTCTTTACCCTTGGCATATGGGCACCTTCAGCCTCCACAGTATGTTCATCCACACTGCTGCCCCGACACTGCACCCCAATCCACCCATGGTTCACTACCTATACAGGACAGTAGAATGCAATCTCTACACGGCGTGGTTGTTTACAAACTCAATCTCAAATCCACCAATAGTGTTACCAAGTTTCCGAACATACAGTCAGTATGTGTCAGTCAACAACAGTGTGTATGCAGACATCGGCCACCGTGGGATGTTACAAGCTACCAGTATAAAGTAAAGCGACCCGAGTGGGAGGGGAGGTTCCACCCTAAACTAGAGACAGATCAACTACCCAGCAGACCCTCACTGAGACACTCAGCTCACCATAAAATCCCTAAACAGGTACCTTTCAACAGTCCCAAGCCCTTAATAACATTGTCAATCTTTCTCCTCCCCTGCCTCCCTCTGCCCCAAGTCCACAATCCCTCACCTGTCTTCCTTCTCTCTATTATAACTAAAGAATATTCCTCCTTCCTTCACTGAGTTGGTAACTTCTTGATTTGGCCTTCACTGTCCTTACTGCCTTGTTCGCCTTCTTTCATTTTCCCAAGTATTCTTTCCTGTCTGTCTTGCTTTGTATTGCCTTATACATAAATACCATCTTTTTCCTCTTACTAGCTCTGCTACTCCTTGTAGCACTGTTGTTTCCTCTTTCTTTTGCTCTTGCTGCAGAGCCTGGCATAATGGTTGCTACCAGTTGCAGGGCCATATCTTATACCACTGTTCCTACTCCCCTTGTCATGCATCTCCTGCATAGCCTTCCTGAATTGATCCTTCATCTTAATGGCGTCTGAGATAGAGATAGAGAAAAAGATATTTGAAATTTGTTTACTCAGTAGACTTTACAACAAAACACAGGACAATGACTCAATTTCTCAGAAACTGAAAGTAGGGAAAAAGACTGGTGGTACTGTATACAAATCTGCCAGCAGAAACAGGCCTTATGATCTAGTTAGTCTGCTCAAATGAGCATCAACATATATATTGCAGCTGACCCTCCTCTTCCCCTCACCTCTATAACCATTAAAATAATCTGTAAAATATACAACCATTACACGGGTGGATAGTGTAACCAAACCTACCTCCAATCTCAAGGTAACAGCTCCCTCTGTACAAGCAACAGACCAATCTGCCTCACTTCCAGCTCCCAGGCCGTACACAGAACAACACAGCTTCCCTGCCTTAGCAGGCTACTCTGGCCCCACCTTGGTGCTCTGTTCCAATGGACCTTCATCTGGACCACACCAGCTCTATGTCCCAGGCTAGCTGTCCTCCAGGCTTGCATGGCCTTGCCCATTCAGCACCAGTCTCTCTGGCCCATACTGTCCTCTGGGTCGCCCAGTTCCCTGGTGCCTGTGGACCACCCAGCTCCCTCTGCTACCCGAGCCACCCTTCCTGCCTCAGTCACAGCCCACCTGGTTCCCACCTATTCAAAGCACCTGCATCCCTAGGATGTCTGGTTGGCCCCAGTTTCCATGGCCCTGCCCTAGACACCATTCCACCTTGCACTAGCACCATCTGCCTGAGTTCATCATGAGTCACCCTGCTCCTCTGCTCTGACTTTCGGTGTGGAACAACCTTAACTAATGGATTAAACAGAGTTTTTGCCTCTAATTTCCTTCTTTTTGAGAATGATAATGAGAAATAGTGAATGTAATGTGGCAGTGGGAGCACGGGGCCCTGAAGTGGCCCCACGCTTCCGCCATGTGAAGTCTTGTCACATAGTAACATTGTGCCCGCAAATGCAAATAGTAATGCACATGGTGACGCAAAGCAAAACAGAAAGAGAAACAGTAGTGTAGACAGAAATGTTAAAAACAACACAAAAGCAAGCACAAATGAAAATGCAAAGGGTAACGCACATGGTGGCGTAGACGTGAACGGTAGGTGAAATGGGAATGGAACTGCAAGCAAAAACAGTAACGGTAACAGTAATGTAAGCGTACAGGCTGGTTTTCCCCAAAAGCTGCATAAAGAAAGACAATGAGTACAAAGAATGTATGCATAATAATGGTTCTCGGAGCAGAAAATGAGGAGTTGGAATACTAAATTGCTTATATCTCAGGAACCATACGATGTAGAAAAGAAATTTAAAAGTCATATGATTTATGACTTTCCTGCCTAGTTATGTTCTTAGCCCCATTAGGGGATTAGTATTTTTCTGAGGAAAAGTCCTTATCTCACATCGTTTCCGAGATACAGGCCCTGAAAGGTGCGGTGAATGCTGTAATGTCATCCTATGGGGAAAAAAGAGAAGTTCAGAGTGCCATAACTTTGGCTCCCTGTAATATTTTTTCACCAAACCACAAAAAGGCACATCTGTGGGATGTTGGCTGTGTTCCCTCCAAATTTCCGCCTGAAAAACCAAACTGTTATTTTGCAGCAGGGTGCCAAAGGATTCCTGTAATGCGTCAGATGCCGTAATGTTATCCTATGGGAAAAAGCATCAATTTTGGAATGCCGTAACTTTGCCGCCATGTAATATTTTTTCAATGAAATACTGAAAGGCACATCTGTGAGATGTCAGCTGCATTCCCTCCAAATTTCAGGCCAAAACACCAAACCGTTCTTTTGCAGCAGGGTGCCAAAAAATTGCTGTCATTTTCCCACAGCCTAGAAAAGTACTGTCGAAGTTTGCGAAAGCTTTCGCAAATTCATTCGATAGTGTCATAAGTGTGACAGTACTTTGTGAAAGTACTTTTTCCAGAAATTTGAAAAACATATTTCTGGGGTGTTTTACCCCAAAATAAAGACATGGCTAACATCCTCAGTGTCCGACTAGGTGAATACAGAAATAATTAGGTTGCTAGAGGGTCCCAATTTTAAATGCCAAGCATTTTTCTGATCACTAACTGAAAACAAAATGGCGTATTTGCAACAGTAAAAGGGCCATTTGCGAAAGTAAAAACTGCATTTGCGACACTGTCGAACTTTTTGTTAACGTTTCCCATTGACTTATAATGGGAACTTGTTTTTTGAATAACTTTGAACCGCTTAATATTTTTTCACAAAATTTCAAAAGAGCATATTGAGGACCCCGTCACATGTTCCCTGAAGATTTCGGACCGGTCGCACAAACCGTGGACCTGTAGGCGCTGACAGTCAAATTCCAGAAAAGGAATGCACGCAAGAGATCACGCTTAATAACTCCGCATCCGTGTAAGCAACTGGTACAAAACTTGGCAGATCCTAAGCTGTATGGGTCTTGATTGTGTATGCCAAATTTCAGGCAAATCTGTCAAACGGTTGCAAAGTTTTAGGTGCAAAATTTTGGGTTTAATATGTAAATGGCTCCTCAACTCTAACTATAGTGGCACTACCATGCCATTATAATATACATATTTATATATATATATGTATATACACACACACAGACATATATGGCAAAAACTGCATTTAATGCATCAGTTAGTGTTAAAGCAACAAAGGTGAGGAAATGAAACATTAGGTTGAGCCTTAAACCCCTCACCCCATCCTTCACAGACTGACAGACATTGGGGTGTGCCATGGGGTCATGTGGCCCAACTCTCACCCTGTTCCATGTGTAAGCAGGTTGACATGCTACAGTAAAGGAGAATTGGGTGAAAGTTAGACCTCATGACTCATGGCACACCCCAGCATCTGTCAGTCTGTGGAGAATGGGGTGTGGGGGTTTAGGCTCAAACCTAATATTTCACTTCCTCACTTTTGTTGCTTTAACCCTAACTGATGCAATAAACACATTTTTTTGAGATGATTGTCCTTACTTTTTGAAAAAGTGTAATATAAGTAGTAAATAACATGTGTTGGTGGGAGCGGGGGACCCTTTGGGCCCCACAATCCCATCAAGTTGCCAATTTCTGCATAACAATATGCATCTCTGGGAGTGCAGGGCCCCTGCTCCCACTTACACATAGATACAGAGCCATACAGCAACCCTATAGGGCAAGGAACACTTGTAACACTAATTTGCCAATATCTCGGGAACCGTAACAGCTAGAAAACAAATTCAAGTGTCATTGTGATTATGACAAGCACTGCTCACAACATAAATCAACTGAATCCATATATCTTGCATCATTTATGAGATATGGGCATCAAAAAGCCCAATGGGCACCACAATGTTATCCTGGGGGAAAATCTCAATTTCATGATGGCATATCTATGGAACAGCTTATTTCTCCAACACCTAAGCAGCATAATTCACACCTGTAGGGCATCCCCTCAATACCCTGAACATTTCAAGTAAAAAGACTAAACTGTTCATTAGCAATGCAATGGTAAAGTTTTTTAAAATTCTAGACCGCGAGGTAGCAAAATCCTTGAACGTGAGCTCGCAGACTAGGATTTTGACAGCTCGCAGACTAGGATCATTAGTGAGTCACAATCAAGAATTGTTAAATTTTAAAAAGCTATTTTTTTAACAAAAATGAGACAAGCCAAAGGCATGGCTCTGTAGAGGGGGTGACCTTGAACAAAACCCATGCCTCATTTGGACCAAAGGTCACCCGTGGAGAAAGCTACAACGTTTTGTTTTGGGGACAAGCTGAAAAACAATATGGCAGCTTGTGGACAAGGAATTGTCTGGTGGACCAGGATCCTAGTCCCTGAGCTGCAAAATCCTTGACTGTGAGCCCAATCTTTGTCTGAAAAATAACCATATACATCTTGGAGTGAACTGAACAGGCTCAGAACCCAAAATTACAAATTTAATAACTTTGAAATGGATTAATATTTTTACCGAACCAATGCTGGATTATTCCTTGACCCAACCTCTTTCTACGTCCAGATTTAAGACCAAAGACCACACAGTGTGCTCGCAGCACCATGGGCAAAAGAAGTGTTAAAACTGGTGAAAATGCATTCTTTTGCATTTTGTTGTGCGAAACTATAACTCTGACCAAAATGCTACTTGGTAAATCAAGAAATCTGTGATAGCAGACAGTGCATTCCAAATTCCTTGCAAATCTGTTGAACAGTTGCAAAATTATTAACGCACAGAAATTGAGGTTTAACATTATAGTGCCTACTCAACCCTAACTATAGGGGCACGACCAGTATAGATATACATATATATATATGTATATGTATATAAATATATGTGTGTGTATATATATATATATATATATATATATATATATATGTATATATATATATATGTATATACATATATATATATATGTATAAATAGGAAAATAGGGTGTGGTCACGCCCTATAATTAGGGTTATGAAGGCACTTTAATGTTAAACTTGAAATTTTGTGCGCCAAAACTTTGGACCCATTCAACAGATTTGTATGAATTGGTATGCACGGTGGAGCATGGTAGATCTTGATCTGTCAAATTACATTTTGATTGGACTTATGTTTTTGTATTGGCTAATCGCTGAAAAATGCACTTTTGCCAGTTTTGAGGGCAGTTATTTTATTTTGTCTGTGATGCTGCATGGTTATGTGGTGTGCCAGTCTGAAACTTGGCACATAGAAAGAGCTTGCATCAGGGAACATACCACTTTTGTTTGGTGAGAAAATATTAATCCATTAAAAAGTTATAAAACTTTTTGCTCCCATTATAAGTCTATGGAACAATTTATATGGTTGTTTTGCGAAAGAAGAATGGGATTTTGGCCATCTGGTCACTCGTTATGATCAAAGAATTTGCAGGCTCATGATCAAAGATTCTTTGATCGCGAGAAATGTACTGATCACGATGGCTGCCATCTGGTTTTCGGGTTGGAAAAAAACAAATATCTCAGCCCAGGGGTGACTTCTTTTTTTTTTGTATGATATATTTATTAGATGACAGTAAACATATTACATTTTCTTGGCATAGAATTTTACACATGGTCATAGTACATCATTTTATATATCATATCATATCATGCCAGTTTAAGTTTTCTGTATACACAGCATATCTTGTTGCATATATTTCAGCTGAATACATTCTTCTGTCTAACTGTCAATGTTATGATTTAATAAAATCGAACTTAGACCCAGAAAAAAAAATAATCTAAGAATAAAAAAAAACTATGCTGATAAACTCCAGCAAAGTCAAATGCAAATGTGTTCATGTCTGTATCATTCTTAAGCATTTAATTGTCTAACACTGATATAAATCTCTTGTTTCTATAATGTATATATCATAGTCCCCTTTATGTTGCCTTTCAGGCTAGGCCACATCCTGTCCAAAGAGCCTTCCCTCCTTCTAAGGTACCTGAGATATCCAGCCCAGGCCCTGTCAAATTGATCTTCTAATCCTTTAAATTGGTGATGAGAAGCATTTTTTGCAGGAAGTTGCAGACTTGCCAATCGACATGGCATTTGAGTTACCCAGGCTGATGGTCATGGGTGACTTTAATGCCTGGGTCGATGATGAACTCTCGTAGTTTGGACAGCACTTCCTCCAATTAATGACATCTTTGGGTCTTACACAAGTGGTTACTTCTGCCAGTCATAAGAGTGGTCACTCCTTGGACTTAGTTTTCCTCCTGGGGATTGAGACCTTCGATGTGGGCATGAAACCTGTCAGTTGGTCCAATCACTACACTGTGGGATTCTGTTTCTGCACCCCCCTTGTAGGCCTACCCCTGTGGAGATGGTCAGGTACTGCTCTTTGTGAGATGTTAGCTCTACAGACCTGGCAGTGGTGCTTGACCTATCGAAATTCTCTGGAGTGAGCAATGATCCTGATGCCCTGGTGCTGGCCTATAATAGGGCCATCTCCTCGGCTCTGGATCAAATTGCTCCTGTCCACATTCGTCCTCTCCCCCTTCGACCTTGGTCCCCATGGTTTGATGGGACTTTGATGGAGATGCTGTGACAAGGATGAAGATTAGAGTGTTGTTGGTGGAGAACAGCCCTTGATGCCGACCATCTTAGACTGATGGAACATTATCAACTCTATCATTCCACAATCTCTCGTAAGAAGGCAGAGTTCCTGTCCAGGGAGATTGCGGCTGCTCAGAACTGACCAGCACAGCTTTTTTGAACTGTTGACAGACTGTGCAACCTAGCCTGTCTGCAGGTTTGGAAAGCTTTTTCACAAGTGGAGTGTGATGAGCTTGCTCGCTTCATTATGATAAGGTGACCTGACATCAGGGCAGCACTCCAGCCTGCTCCCATGGGAGAAGCTGTAGATCAGCATTTGGTCACAGCCTCTAGTCTCTCCTGGAGTTCCTTTGACTGGCCTGGGTTCATTGATGTCATGAGGATTGTCCATAGTATGCGCCCTGCATGCTGTAGTCTGGACTTGGGACCCACTTTCCTGATAAAGGGTTGTCATGACATCATTGGCCCAGTCCTAGCATGGATAGTCTGGTGCTCCTTGGCTATGGGTGAGTTTCTAGCTCCCTGAAGGAGGCAGTGGTGATGCCCTCCTGAAGAAAGCTTCCTTGGACCCTGATTGCCATGCCAACTACAGGCTGATCTCTAATATTCCCTTTGTAGGGAAAATTATTGAGAAAGTAGTGGCTGCACAATTGGAAAACCATGTAACCATCGATGACATCTATGAACCATTCCAGTCTGGTTTTCAAAAGAAGCATAGTACTGAAACAGCACTGGTTCAGGTGCTCAAAGATCTCCTGATGGCTAGAGATCAGAAGAGCCATTCCATCTTGGTTCTTCTTGATCTGTCTTCAGCTTTTGACACTGTGGACCATGGGGTACTTCTCAAGCACCTGGAGTTCATCTGTAGCCTGTCAGGTACAGTCCTCAATTGATTTAGATCTTTCTTCACTGACAGAACTCAGAGAGTGGTGTCGGGGATAAATTCTTCCCAACCAGTCTCTCTGTTATGTGGGGGTTCCCCAGGGCTCAGTGTTGTCCCCCATGTTGTTCTCAGTGCATATGCTGCCCTCGGAGACATTGTAGAAGGTATGGGCTGAGGTTTCATTGCTATGCAGATGATACCCAGCTCTACCTATCTTTGCACCTGACCAGGATATAGCTCTCTCGGTTTTAATAATTGCCTCACTGAAATCCAGTGCTGGATGAATTCAGTCTAGCTGAAGTTGAATTCAGAAGACTGACGTAATGGTTGTGGACCTGGGTCGTTGGGTAGAGGGACAGGAGCTGGTTTACCCTCAGGCTTATTTCTGGGGTGTCCAGCCCAAACCTCTTAACAGGTGTGGAACTTTGGGGTGATTTTTGACAATGAGCTGACACTGCGTTTGCAGGTGTCAGCAGTTGTCAAACTTTCCTTTTATCATCTTAGGAACATCGCCAAGATTAAGCACCTTGTTCTGCCCTCTGATCTGCCTATGTTGATCCACACTTTTGTGACCTCTTACCTTGATTATTGCAACTCCCTTTATCTAGGGCTTCCTGGAGTTGATATCCGCCACTTGCAGCTGGTGCAGAATGCTGCAGCCTGGTTATTGATGGGTATGTCTCATGCCTGTCATATTTCGCCGGTTCTGCGTGATCTGCACTGGCTGCCAATTCAGTGGTGGATCACATTTAAAGTTGGTCTTTTGGCTTAAAAAGCCCTACACGGACAGGGCCTGGACTACTTGAAAGAGCTTCTGGTTCCCTACTGTCCTATGATCTCTCTCCCATGGGAGATGAGGGGTTGCTAGAGATTACGAGGGTTTCTTTTGAAATCTTCATAGGCGCCGTGCTTTTATGTATGTTGCCGCTACCTCTGGAATTTCTACCCCATATGCTTGTTAGTGTGCATCCATGGAGGAATTTAAAAAGGCCTTGAAGACCTATTTAAGGTTTAAGATTTATTTTAATTAATTAATGTGATATTTATGAGCTCAGATTATTCGTAGATTGATGTTTTATTTGTTATACTTGTATTTATTGTAAGGCACCTTGTATTTGTGAAAGGCGAGGTATAAATAAAGTTTTTACTATTATTATTATTTAAGTGTGTATGTTATCCTATCTATAGTTAGTGCTTGTATGACAAGGCCCTTCCATTGTTCTAATGTGGGTCCCCTATTGGTAGTCCACACGTTCTGGATTCCTTGTCTTGCAACCACTAGGAGCATTCTTATCCATCTTGGATACAAGATCCATTTATCATGTTCTGCACCTTCAGTTCCTAGCAGTAATGATTTTGGAAAGACTTCAACAGGCTGGCCTCTCATTGCTGAAATTTCCTTTGAGATTTTTACAACATTGCTCAATCACTGGGCAGTCCCAGTAATAGTGCAGGTATGTTCCTTGTGCAACATTACATTTGCCACACACTGGAGACACTTCAGGAAATAATCTATATACCATCTACGGGGGGGGTGGGTAATACAGCATATGTATTAACTGATACTGTGCCTCCTTATATTTATTACATATTAATAGTCCTATATGGGATTCTAATAGTAGACTCTAATTTACATCACTTATTTCTTCCCCCATGTCCTTTTCCCACCATTGTTTGGCTACCTGTGTAGGTTCTTGAAAGAAACTCCTGTCGAACTTTACTGCTTTCCCTATTAGGCCTCTTTCTTGGCTAGCTGCCCCCAAAATTTCTCCATGTCTCTAAATCGAGATTGACCTTCCTTATTACTGTCCAGTTTTTTATAATAGTCCCTTACCAGGAAGTACTTATATAAATACGTGCAAGGGAGATGTAGTCCAGCCTGTAACTCCTGGAGGGAGAGCATACCATCCCTCATAGTCAAGTTGGCTAGACATTTGACCCCCTTTTTGTACCACATTTGAAAGCCTTCATCCTTCAATCCAGGGAGAAAGTTAGGATTACCTGCTATTGGCATCAGCCCAGGGGTGACTTCCCTCTATTGAGCCATGCCTGTGGTTTAATGTAGTTGTGTCAAAAAATGGAGTTTTAAACTTTTAAATTCTTTGATCGCAGCTCACTAACAATCTGTGATTGTGAGCCTGCAAATTCTTTGATTGCAATCTTCGTTCGTAAGGGAGGGACGAGATGGACAGATTTTTGGGTTGGAAAAAAACAAATATCTCAGCCCAGGGGTGACTTCTGAAGTAAAACTAGGATGGGCTTTGCTCAGGGGGCTTCCATCTATCAAGCCATGCCTGTGGTTTAATGTAGTTGTTTCAAAAAATTTAGTTTTAATGTTTTTAAATTCTTTGATCGCAAGCCTGCAAATTCTTTGGTTGCGAGATTTCTTTGATTGAGAGCTTCGTTCGTGAGGGCAGAACGAGATGGCTAGATTTTTGCTGGACCAGATGTCTCTGGGAGGGACCAGATAGCCCAAATTTCATGACGAGATGTTCCCTCATGATCAAAGATGATCTTTGATCACGAGGTCACAGCCGATTCTCAGGTTCAAAGAATTTTTAAAGGTGGAAAAACTTTAAAATTAAATATCTCGGAAATGGTTTCATCTTTTAACTTGAAATTTGGAGGATGTTGAGAGTATGTCCTGTAGATGTGCATTATGGTGTTTAGGTGTCAGAAAATTAATTTGCTGTGGAAATATTGCATGACACACTTTACATTTTGTGGATTGCCTTCTGCATTGTGGTAGTGGCTTGACATTTATAGGGTAGCTAGCCTTACTGCCATGCAGGTAATTTTCAGCGGTTAGGTAAGTAAAAGTAAACAGGTGAGGATTATGCCAGTCGAGAAATGAAAATTTGGTTCATTTAAGTTGGTGGGGCCAAGCAGGGGCACCCAACTCTCCATCACCAATACTTATGATATTCAGTACTTGTAGTGTTACGTTAGGTAGAACTTTGGAAGTTGGTGGGGCCCCGAGCTCCCACCAACTTGCGAGACATTGTACTTTACTATGTTTTCTGCAAGAGTAAGGACATTTTTTGCAAAAAACTGCATTATGCAACAGTTAGGGTTTTTTACAATGACAAAAGTGAGGAAATTCGTCATTAGGGTTACCACTTCTTGTACCCCATGACCACCCCACCCCCACCAACAGGCATCAGGGTATGCTTTGGGATCATTGGTCCTAAATCTCACCGCATTCTCCTATACTGCACCACCTCAGCTTATTTACACATGGAATGGGGTGAGAGTTATGGCTGACAACCCCAATGCATACCCTGATGCTTGTTGATGGGGGCAGGGTGGTCATGGGGTGCAAGGGGTGGTAACCCTAATGGCAAATTTCCTCACTTTTGTTGCTGTAAAAACCCTAACTGTTGCATTAATGCATTTCTTTGCAAAAATATATATATATATATATTTATGCCATACCTGTGAGGATAAAAAAGGCAAATATTTTCAATATTCTCAGGGTGGTCAGACCTACAGTGAGGATATCGCATTTATCCCCACTGTAGATAAATTTATCCACACAGTAGGTAGAGATTGGCTCATTCGGAACTCATTTGCATAGTCAGCTGCAGTAGCAGTAGTAACTGTGTTCAAATGTAATTAACTTTAAAACAAAAAATGATACCATGGTACTGTGAGCACGAAAGTTGTTCAGCACAAAAATATCTACAAAATGAGTGGTGTTTCATTTATGTGTACCTTTTATTTTTTGTATAATTAGCTTGAAAAACAACAAAAGTGAATTGTTTTCACTTTTTGATGAACAAATATGAATAACTTTAAACGCGAAAGGATAGCATGGTACTGCAAGACGAAAGTTGTTCAGCACACAAATATCTACAAAATAAGTGGTGTTTTATTTATGACTAACTTTATTTTTATATAATAAAGAAAAGAGAATATGTTATTTTGTTTTATTTTTCAACAAGCAAATGCGAATAACTTTAAAATGAAAATGATAGCATGATACTATGAGATGAAAGTTGTTCACCACAAAATATCTACAAAATGAGTGGTGATTCATTGATATATACCTTTTATTTTTGATAATTAGCAAAGAAACTGCAGAACATTCTTTTTTTTTTCACTTTTGCAACCAACAAATGCATATAACTTTAAAATGAAACATAGTAGCATGGTACTTTGTGGAAAAGCTGATCAGGGAAAGATTCCTACAAAATGAGTGGTGTTTCATTTATAGATGCCACTTGTGATGTTATTAGGTCAATTGGCACTTGAATAAAAATATTGACAATATTTCCAGTAGGGGGTTGTTATCCTTATTTATATATATATATATATATATATATATATATATATATATATATATATTAAGGTAGCATGGTAGTGCTACCATAGTTAGGGTTGAGTACCCCATTTAAGGTTAAATAGTGAAACTTTGCACCTTAATAACTTTGCCACCGCTCAATGGATGTGCCTGACATTTGGAAGGCACGAGGCATAACCATAGATCTTGGGATCTGCCAACTTTCATTTTGGTCTGATGTACCGCTGCGGAGTTATTAGGTAACATTCTGGGGTGCATTTACATTTTTTTGTGCATTCTTTGCTCATGTCTGCAGGTCGCACAGTTTGTGCGACAGGTCTGAAAACTTCACGGTTTTCTCCGATGTGCCTTTTGAAGATTTTGTGAAAAAATATTGAACGGTTCAAAAGTTATTCAAATGACAAGTTTCCCATTATAGTCAATGGAAAAAGTTAATAAAAAGTGCAAGTGTCTCAAAAGTGCTTGTCGCAAATTACCCTAGTAGTGTCGCAAATCCACCATTTTATTTTCAGTTACTGATCACAGAGATGCTTGGCATTTAAAATTGGGACCATCTAGGGACATAATTCTTTTTATGTTGAGCCCTGAGGATGCTAGCCATGTCTTTATTTTGGGGTTAAACTCTCCAGAACATGTTTTTTAAATTTTTGGGAAAAGTAGTGTCACAAAGTAGTGTCTCACTTATGACACTGTCCCAAATTTTTGCAAAAGGTGTCGCAAATCACGACACTACTTTTCAACACTATGGCCAAAATGACAGGAATTGTTTGCCACCCTGCTGCAAAAGAACTGTTTTGGTCTTTTGGGCTGCAATTTGGAGGGAAGGCAGCCAACATCTCACAGATGTGTCTTTTGGTGGTTTGGTGAAAAAAATATTAGATGGCTGCACAGTTATGGCACTGAGTTGATGCTTTTCATAGACTAACATTATGGTGTCCGGCTACATGATAGGAAACTTTGCTATCTTGCTGCCAAATAACGGTTTGGTCTTTTGGGCTGAATTTTTTGAGGGAAGAAAGCCAACATCCCACAGATGTGCCTTTTGGTGGCTTGGTGCAAAAATATTACAAGGCAGCAAAGTTATGGCACTCTGAAGTTCAAATTTTTTCCTATAGGATAACATTACGGCATCCACTGCTTCTTTCGGGACCCGTATCTTGGAAATTGTGTGAGATACAGACTTTTTGTCAGAAAAACACTTATGCAAAACTAGCCAGGAAAGTCATAATTCATACGAAATTAAACACATTTTTCTACATCATACGGTTCCTGAGATATAAGCAATTTACTATTCTTCTGCTCGAGACCCATTATTATGCATACATTCTTTGTACTCACTGTGTTTCTCTAGGCAGCTGTTGGGAAAACCGGTATGCGCTTACGTTACTGTTACCCTTACCATTTCTGCTTGCAGTTCTGTACCTATTTGCGTTACCGTTCCGTGTACACCACCATGTGTTACCTTTGCCTTTTCATTTGAGCTTGCATTTGCATTACTGTTACCATTTTTTGTCTACAGTACTGGTTCTGTTTATGTTTTACTTTGCATCACCATGTGCATTACCATTTGTGTTTATGTCACCCTTCCATTTGTGTTTGCATTTTTTTCGCTTTGTGTCAATGCTGTTGTTACCATTACTGTTTGCATTTCAATTGTGTTCCCATGCCCGTGCATTACAGTTTGCATTTCATAAATGCTTGCATTTACATTTCTGTTTCGCTGGCATTATTGTTGCCATTAGATTACAAACATAATATTGCATTCCGTGCCCATGCATTACGATTTAGAATTCCATATGCTCTTGCATTTGTGTTTCTGTTTCCTTTGGCATTATTGTTGCTGTTACCATTACCATTTGCATTTACAATTGCTGTACTGTGACCTTGTGCATAACAGTTTGCATTTCTGTATGCGCTTGCGTTTGTGTTTCCGTTTCAGTTTCCTTTGGCGTTATTTTAGCTGTTACTGTTACCATTGCGTTTCCAATTGCAGTACCATGACCATGCGCATTACGGTTTGTGTTTCCATACGCACTTGCATTTGCCTTTCCATTTTCCTTTGGCATTATTTTTGCTGTTAGCATTACCATTTGCATTTGCAATTGTGGTACTGTGACTGTGTGCGTTATGCTTTGTATTTCCGTATGCACTTGTGTTTGCCTTTCTGTTTCTGTTCCCTTTGGCATTATATTTGCTGTAACAGTTAACATTTGCATTTACAATAGCGGTACCATGATTGTGCGTGTTACCATTTGTGTTTATGTGAGTGCTTGCACCTCCGATTGTGTCACTGTTCACTTTGGCGTCACTTTGAGCTTGCGATTCTGTTAACATTTGCGTTACCATTTCCATTTGTGTCACCATGTGCATAACTGTTAGCACTTGTGTTTGCATTACAGTTACCATTACTATGTCACAAGACATCACGGGCCCCGCCCCATCACCACATTCTATTCACTATTTATACTCCTCGTTCTCAAAGAATTCATGGTAAAGTTCTGTTTTATGCATCAGTTGGGTTTTTCACAGCGACAAAAGTAGGAAATATGGTGTTAGTGTTGAAAGCCCCTTGTACCCCTCAGTCAGCCCTCAGTATTGGTGTGCATTGGGTCATTGGTCCAACTCTCACCCCATTCTCCTATACCTCAGCTTGCTTACACATGTGATGGGGTGAGAGTTAGGGCTGATGACCACAATGCACACCCCAATGCCGATTGGGGGGTGGGCTGAGGGTGCAAGGGGGGGCTTTCAACCCTAACACCGAATTTCCTCGCTTTTGTCGCTGTGGAACAACCCTAACTGATGCATTAAACAGAGTTTTTTGCCATGATATATATATATATGTATATAGCTGTGTGGACAGTATTCGAGAGACAAAGTGTGACATTCATACACTTATATCACACAAGCCTACCCTAAGCTCACCACCATGTGCATCACAGGTTTGCCACTGCCGCAAGGTTCTTGTTCTACACATGAAATGCCACATCCAAACTGCTCTTCAAGTCAAAACAATACACCAAAGTTCCCCACTGACAAGCAAAGGCAAGAGACAGCTGGATGTTACATGGTGGGCCTGAGCCACATCAGGGATCATTTTGACATCACTGTATCTCCACAGAGTCAAACTGAGGGCAGGCCCAACCACAGTTAACAACCAGAAAGCACCCAGGCAAGCTGTTTTGTGTTGATAACTGTAGCTGCAGGCACTGCATAGTGTCCCCTGGCAACCCAGTGCCAGCCATTATGGGGAAAATGATGCCAAATATCACTTAGGCCCACCCTTGTGCTCACCACTACATGCATCACAGGGACACCGCTGCTCAGGGTTCTTGTACTGCACATGGAGTGCTACATCCAAACTGCTTCGAGTTAGGCCCAAGTGATGTATTTTTCATTTTCAAATAGTTCCAAGATGTTATGCCAGCACTTGACATTTAATTTATAGGCAGTCTTATTATAAATAAATCTGCTAAATGTTTTTGCCAGATGAATCCAAACCACTGATGTTGCCCAAGAGGCACTAGTACACCCAGGCAATGATCAGATTATGGTACTACACATGGTATCCCTCCCATGCCCCTGAATGTACTAAGTAATGCCATGAGCAGCCTTTCCGAGGTAAACCCAAGTGCTATATTTTTTTATTTTTAAACAGTTCCAACATATTGTGCCATCACTTGACATCTAATTTAGAAACAGTCTTATTATAAATAAATCAGCAAAATGTTTTTGTCAGCTGAATCCAAAACAAGAATGTTGCCCTTCAGGCACTAGTACACCCAGGCAATGGCCCAGTTACTGCACATGGTACCCCCCATGCCATGAGCAGTCATTTTGAGGTAGGCCCAAGTGCTGTATTCTTTATTTTTAAACAGTTCCAACATATTATGACACCACTTGATGTCTAGTTTGAAGTAGTCTCATTCCTACACATGGTAACCTCCCATAACCTTGAATGAACCGACCAATGCCAAGAGAAGCATTTTTGAGGTAGGCCCCATTGCTGCAGTTTTTTTTATTTCAAACAGTTCCAGTATATTATGCCACCACCCACACCGGATCCCCAGTTCAGTTTGCCAATACAATGATACTCCTTTATACTCTTACATCAAGAAAGGCAACTTTACCATTTTAAAATAACACACACACACACACACACACACACACACACACCCCTACCTTAACTGGAGCCAGCATCACCCCTTCTTTCTAAAACTTACAAGTATCTCTCACAAATTGCATTTATTTTTATATATATATAATGCATATTCATTCCACATACACACTTCTAAAATAGAGCCATCATCACATCAACAGATAGCATTCATTCAACAAATACACATTCTCAGAATTTACCAGTAGGAACCCATAGGTGTTGTTTTTCCCATTTAAACATGATTAAAGTCATCAAACAAGGAAAGTTGCCGCCCGGTGACACTGAGTGTTGAGGCGCTGGACGCCACACCTCACACCATGCCGGTGACCCAGGTTCGGGAACAGACTTGGAGTTGTCGGGTGAGGGGAGGAGGAGGATTGGGCATCCCAATGGATGCTCCTCCTCCAGGGGTGGGTTCCCTTGGGTGCTGTACACACCCGCGCCTGGGCCAGTGGAACACGGTACCAGGGCACAGGCAGCCAAGAGCCGAAGGAGGACATCTGGGCACTTGACATGCCCTCTGTCTGGACGCTCAGTCCTGCATGCCGATGTCCTCAGTGGGTAGAGGAGAAAACGAAAAACCCCTTGGTGATCAGATGAAGACGGCTCTCCACCCACCAACCCAGAACAGATCCCAATGCAGAGAGGAGGAGAGGCACTTTAGGGCAGATCCTGTGAGGGCGAAGGGTTGAGCAGTTGAAGGAGGGACACCAAGGTAGGAAGGGGACAATAAGATAGTTAAAAAAAAATGGGAAAGTTCACCAATATTAGCAATATTCTAAAAAATCAAATTATACAATGAAAACCCACTGGATGGATTGTAAACAAATACTATAAATCTCAAATAAAACTCTATTTGATTAGACTGGTCACATATATGCACAGCCCCATTTTAAGAGGGGCCCTTCACAAACAGCTGGACCATGAGAGAACACACAAAATTTTACTTTTCTGCCCCAAAGATGATAGAACACAACTGCTGCACTATAGCTAGATAGTATTTAATATGCCTCTATTTAAACAGTGCTAGCACCAGAGGAAAGTTCAGCTGATATACTATCAAGCAAAACTAAAATATGCTATTTAATATGCCTCATTTAAACACTAACTGCACCAGAAGAAAGTTCTGTTGATATACTTCCCAAACACAACTTTAAACTATACTATTTAATATGCCCCATTTACACAGTGCTAGAACCAGAGGAAAGTTCTGCTGATACACTTTCCAAACAAAACTTTAAAATATACTTATTTTGCTGTACAGTCCACTAATCCAATCATCCTCTGTTTTGAAGAGGGGCCCTTTACAAACAGCAGGACCATGAAGTCTTAAGGTAAATACTTTACTTTACTTTTTCTGTCCCCAAAATGACACAGAATAACTGCTGCACTTTAGCCAGTCACTATTTAATATGCCTCCCAGAATTTCAACTTGTTGTTTTGTAGCAGAATGCTGAAGATCATATTTTCTAGTGACTGGAGACCTCTGAGATCCATCCAAACTCCTATGCAGCACACCAGATTTAAAATAGATGACTCTTCATTCTACCTGTTTTTAAGAATGGGAAATGGGAGAAACAGTGGGAAGAGAACAGTTTTGCTTAGAGCCAGAGTACCAAAACTGAATGCCTGATGTCACCTTTGGGTCCCGGCTATTTGTACCAATACCGGCATCATCATCATCCACATGGGTAACATGGACACAACAGCAAGAGCCACAGCTTTTTATGCTGCTGCTCCTAGCAAGCTCTATGTACCACTGCATTAAGATTGCAGATTTGTGCAAGGGAAACCCATTAAGCAATGTGAACTGACACGGAAAAAAAATCAAAGCATAAAGGCAGAATACACAAAGAAATTATGCAGCTATAAAGACATCACAGTAATACACAAAAGTAATAAATTACATGTGGTAGCATGTAAATGTAATTACATCTGCATAAAATCAATAATCACTGGGGACAGTTACATCCACTGTCCACTGAAAAGAAAACGTTATTATTGTGCTTTAAATACAGTAAATTTAATGGTCACCAAGATGTGTAGCACAGCCATGTCACAAAATGACTGCCTTTTTAAGGCTATTTTCATTATTAAAGTGTTGCCACAATAAAATAAAACACATTCACCCTTTTTATGCACACTCTCTTGACCATATTGGCAAATAGTACAGAGCACACATTCTGTATTTTAATAAATTATGAGTAAAATACAGACCTTATTTTAAGTGCACACCAAGTTTCTCAAATACTGTCCACACACCTAGATATATGTATATATATATATATATATATATATATATGATACTGCAGGTAGCACCAGTATAGTTAGGGTTGAGTAAGCAATTTAATGTTAAACCCCAAGTTTTGCACTCTAATAACTTTGCCACCCTATGAAGGATTTGCCTGAAAGTTTGCATGCACATTTTGGTACTATAATGCTATTGATCTGGCAAGTTGTGTTATGGTTGCATGAGCAGTTGCAGAGCTGCAGAATACTAAAAACACAAAAAAAATTACTTTTTGCATGTTTCTTTGCTCGCGGCTACAGCACACATTATTTGTCTGTTTGGTCTGAAATCTTCAGTAAAGATGCAGTCTGGGTCACTGATGTGCCTTTCAAAGATTTTATGAAAAATATTAAACCATTCAAAAGTTATTCAAAAAAAAAGTTTCCCATTATAGTCACTGGGAAAAAAATATATGTGTCTCTCAAAGCTGCCACCACTACATTTACTTAAGCAAATGGCCCTTTACTTTCAGCGGTGCCTATCTTATTTTCATTTAGTGAGGCAGAAAAATGCCTGGCATTTAAATTTGGGGCCCCCTAGGTAAACACGGACTGTTGTGTTTAACTTGTCGGGTCCTGAGGATGCCAGCCCTATCTTTTCTCGGGAGTAAAACCCCCCAGAAATGCCATTTTTAAAATCGGTGCACCAGTACTGTAGCAAATTGTGACAGAAACAGCCATGACACTTTCGCAAATCATGAAAGTGTTGTGCTGTTTTTGTGAAACTGTTGCAATTTGCAGCAGTACTGTACTATCCAAAACTGCAAATCTTTGCCATCCCTGGCAACAAAACGGTTTAGCTTTTGGGGTTGAAATTTTAGTTGGTGGAGTCTGGTCCCATAGATGTGTTTTGGTGGCTTACCAAAACATTCACTAGGCCCAAGTTAGCATTCTGAAGTTGAGAATTTCCCATAGGATAACATTGTAGACACCCGTGACTCCTTTCTGCTTCATATCTCAAAACTAAGCGAGATACGGATTTCATTTCATTCATTAACTTAGGTCACCTTAAGGTGACCTAAGCTGTGAAAAGAAGTTTAGAAATCATAGATTACATCTGCAGTGGATTTGTTTTTCTACTTGCTATGGTTATGGCTATATTGGCAAAAATGTGTTACAAGAGTTCCTTTGGAGTACTATGGCACTGCTGTATGGCTTGGTACTACTGTGTAAGTGGAAGACAGGACCTGAGGGCCCACGCCCCACATATTCAAACCATTATGCTAACAATGAGCAATGTGCCCATGCCCTCACTAAGGTATACCCGATACCAGTTACATTACACTTTCTCAAAAAGAAGGGAAATTCATCATAAAAAACTCTGTTAATGCACCAGTTAGGGTTGCTGGCACAGCAACAAAAGTTTGGAAATGTGAAGTTAGGGTTACACCCCTACCACCCCACCTTACATACAGCAACAGTCATCGCGGTGTGTGTTGTGGTCATGGGGCCTAACTGTCACCCCATTCTCCTGTACTGCACCACCTCAGCTTATTTACACATGGAATATGGTAAGAGTTAGGCTGACAACCCCAACACACATCCCGATGCCTGTTGATGTGTGGAGGGTTGGGGGTTGGCATGGGTTGGTAGGGGTGTAACTCTAACATCACATTTACAAACTTTTTTCACTGTACTATCAATCCTAACTGGTGCATTAACAGAATTTGTTGCCATGGATATATATATTTTCATGGCAAAACTCCATTTAATGCATCAGTTAGGGTTGTTCCACAGTGACAAAAACAAGGAAATTCGGTGTTAGGGTTGAAAACCCTAACTGTGTATTCCCCCCAGCCCCCCACCACACACACACACACACACACACATATACATGAAAGTAGGGGAAGGACCAAGGCAACACAACCAATCACAGAGATCCAGCAGGAGGTGTATACCTGTGTTACTGTAGGAAGTGGAGAAACTGAACTTGAGATATCATAGATTATTTACAAAGTTGTTCTTTGAGATTAGTTCACATAAAGGTGACCCAGGCTGGCAGTAGCAAAAATAGTGTACCTCTTTGTTTGCCAACATAGGCTGGCTTAAAGGCATCATGGGCGCCATGATGTTAGTTTATCCAAATTGTTCAATTTTGTAACAGTGTAACTTTGCAATCCTTAAGTATTTTAGCACACTAACAGGAAAAAGCACATCTATGGGATCAGGTCTTGCCATCCTGCAAATTTGAGGCCAAAGGACCCAACTGTTTGCTTGCAGGATGATGATAAAGATGTGCAGTCATTAGGAGCATACTTTCACAAAATACTTTTGCAAACATGAAAGTGTCAAAGCATGATACTTTCGCATTTGCAAAAGTGATTTTCGAAAGTATTTCAGGGATTGTGCAAAATCCTGCTTTGGATCTTGCAAACCCCAAAATACAATATGTGTTGTGTGTGTTATGTGTTGGTGGCAGCGTGTGGCTGAAGATGTCCAGTTGTCTGTAGTGATATGTGTTTAGCAGTGAATGGAATGTCCGGGATGAGAGTTAGCAGTGATGACCCCATGCTACAGCCAGATGGGAAGATGGGTGCGTAGTTTCATAGTTTACATAGTTGTATGTTATTCCTGTTACCTGCTGGTGGTTGTGTGTGATTGGTTGTGTTGCCTTGGTCCTTCCCCACTTGCATGTATGTGTGTGTGTGTGTGGTGGTGGTGGTGGTGAGGCAGTTAGGGTTTTCAACCCTAACACCAAATTCTCACTTTTGTCACTGCAGAACAACGCTAACTGATGCATTAAATGGATTTTTTGCCATAAATGTCCCTTCTTTTTGAGAATGTGCACTATAAATAGTGAATGGAATGTGGTGGTGGAGCGGGGCCAACCATGGGACTTTTTGTCACTTAAGCTGCGCAAAACTGTATGACCAAGTGAAATGAAAATTGGGTACACAATCAGGAATGCAAACGGTAACAGCAACGGTGATGCAGAAGCAAACAGTAATGGAATCGATAATGGAAATGCTACCAAAATGCAAATGCTAAGGCTAACAGAAACGGAAATGGTAATGAACACACAAACAGTAACAGTAACACAATTGGAAATGAAAATGGTTAAGGTAACACCAATGATGACACCAAAGGGAATAGTAACAGAATTGGAAGCGCAATTGCAAGCGCATATCCAAATGCAAATCGTAATGCACACGGTCACGGTAATGCAATTGGAAACACTAACGCTTATGGTAACAGCAATGATGATGCCAAAGGAAACAGAAATGCAAACGGAAGCGTGTACACAAACACAAATGGTAATGCACATGGTGATGCAAAAGGAAATGCAAATAAAAACAGTAATGGAAATGCAACTGGTAACAGTAACGCAAACACAAGTGCAAACGCAAAGGGTAAAACACACAGTGACATAAACTTAAACGCTAATGCAAATAGTACTGGAAAAGCAAGCGGAAACATTGGCTGTAACAGTAAGTGAAATGCTTAATTCTGTTTTTCCCTGAAAGGCATTCAGAAGCACAGTGAATACAAAGAATGTATGCATAATAACAGGCCTTGAGCAGAAAATTAACACTTGGAATACTAAATCGCTTATATCTCAGGAACCGTAAGATGTAGAAAAAAAGTTAAATGTCATTATTAATTAGCGGGGTGGGCGAAGCATTTTTCTGAGGAAAAGTCTGTATCTTGAAACATTTTCGAGATAGGCCCCAAAAGGTGCGTACGGATGCCATAATGTTAACCTAGGAGAAAAATCGCCAACTTCAGAGTGACATAACTTTGCAGCCTCTAATATTTTGTCACCAAACCACCAAAAGGCACATCTATGGCATCTTGGCTTTCTTCCTACAAACTTCAGCCCAAAAGACCAAACCATTCTTTTGCAACAGGATTTCTTATTCTTTGGGCATAGTGTTGCAAAGTAGTGTCGTGAATTGCGACACTTTCACAAAAATCACAAAAGTGTCGAATGTGCGACACTACTTTGCGACACTACTGTTTACAAAAATTTCAAAAACATATTTCTGAGATGTTTAACCCCCAAAAAAGACATGGCGAGCATCCTCAGGACTTGACTAGGTGAACGCAGCGAGAATTGTGTCCCTAGAGGGTCCAAATTTAAATGCCAAGCATTTCTGTGACCACCAACTGAAAACAAGATGGTGGATTTGCAACACTACAGGGGTAATTTGCGACACTAAAAACTGCATTTGTGACACTGTCGAACTTTTTGTTAACTTTTACTATTGACTATAATGGGAAACTTGTTTTTTGAATAACTTTTGAACCGTTTAATATTTTTTAACGAAATCTTCGAAAGGCACATCGGGACCTTGGCTGCATGTTCCCTGAAGGTTTCAGACTGGTCACACAGACCGTGCAACTTGCAGGCACAAGCAAAGAATATGCAAAAATGCATATTACCACATTTTCCGGAGCTATGTAGCTCTGCAACTGTATATCCGACTGTTACAAAACTTGGCAGATCCAGATATTCATGGTACTGCTCCATGCATGCCAAATATCAGGCAAATCTGTCATACAGTGGTAAAGTCACTAAACTACCAAATTTTGGAGTTTAACCTTAAATGGATACTCAATCCTAACTATAGTGGCACTACCATGCCACTATTATCTATCTATCTATCTCTTATCTATCTATCTATCTATCTATCTATCTATCTATCTATCTATCTATCTAATGGCACAGTAGTGCCACTATAGATTGGAGTTGCATGGCCACTTCTATGTTAAACCTCAAAGTTTGCATTTTAATAGCTTTGCAACCATTTGTCTGATTTGCCTGAAATTTGGATTGCACAAATGCCACCATAGATCTCTAGATCTGGAATTTTCATTCAGATCAGATGTACAGTTGCAGAACCGTGGACACTCAAAAGTGAAAATCATGCTTTCTGCACATTTTACGGTAAGCTATACTAGACTGAAGAATGCATTAGGGTGGCTTCAAATGTGTTTGTCTACAAGTGTCCTGGGTTGAACTGGTGCCTTTTGAAGATCTGGTGAAAAAAAATTGCTCTGTTCAAAAGTTATTCAATTTTTTCATGTCCCATTATAGCCTGTGGAAAAATTTATATGTGCATTGTGAAAATGTTCACGATCACATTTTTGCTGTTGAGCCCCCCAAATTGTTTTCATGCTGCCGCCATCTTTTTTTTCAGTTCAGCAACAGAGAAAAAAATTGTATCTCAAAAAATAATGTCCCTGCACCCTTATTGGTACCCCCAGAGGTACACCGTAGACAGCTAGTGTTTAGGCATATGTTATACCAACATATAGGGCTAAGGACATCTACCATACAAGAGTAGATGTCAGGATATGTATGCATACTATTGTTACACACTTTGCTTTCTAATTCATATATATTTTCTATGTACTTTCTATGTATTTCTCACTTGCAAGATGTTAGGACATCTGTGTCCTTGTAATGATTATGATATATAAGTCAGCACTGCCACCTTTTGGTGATTTGTATTACTACACTGATTTGTGTAAGAACTGTACTATTTTATTTCACAAAGTGATGACTACTACAAAATTATATAATGTTATCTTGGACTGTGGAGCCACCTGCAATGTAGCCAGTAGGTCTCATCTCTGTAACTAGAAATGTTTCTATCTTACAGTAACCATAGTAATTATCATAGGTATATAAAGTGAGACACTGAGACTTATACCTCGGAGACCCCAAGAGACACAAAGAAACCTCGAGGTATAGGGAATGCTTAGCATTGGCTCCTGGTTCGTATTGGTAAGAACTGCTTAGGGCAACTGTGATTTATCCTTTTTGGTAGTAATAAACAAGTTTATTACTCTTGTACAATGTGTCTGTGATTTCTTGCATTCCCAAGGTTTAGACCTTCTGACAATTGATGACAGTGGACAGGCAATATTTGGCATTTATAAGCCTTCACTTGTTGCTTAAAATATTTCCTTTCCCAACGGAGACTATAGGTGTGCATTTCTGCATCACCCTCCGCTTCAGATCACTTTGTAGTCCCTTGCAAAGTCTGGCTGCTTTTTCTTGGGTGTGGTTGATGACGACTGACACACTTCACAGCAGCTTTGAATTGCAAACCTACGGAGTAGCCTGACTGTGTGTAAAGTGTTCCTGCTGTGGATCGACACACAGCACTGTGCCTTTTTCACAGTTTGATTTTTCATTCCCTCCCACACAATGGCCACCGTATCAAATATCTGCACAGAACTGAGACTCAATGTCTCAAACTTCCTTGCCTCCTATGTAGGATGGGCTGACTTTGTGCAGGATGCAAGTCAATCTGAAAACCCTATACTGGGGATTTCAACCCAGTACTCAGAGACGGGACAAACAGCCAATAAGCATCATGCCAAAGGGCTGTTGGTCACGGCTCTCTATGCTGCTCTGGAAGCCTCAAGTGAGGTCTCGAACCCTTGATCTGTGGATTTCATCTAAGCAAGAGATGGGTTTGCAGGACACAGAATGTATTAGACTGCAGCAGAATTTGGAGTCTGAACTTCAAACACTGTGCAATGAAAAGGATTCACTTTTACATTATTTTGCAAAGGCTGGTGAGCAAGAAATTTGTATGTTGAAGCAGGAGTGTGAAAGTTTGAGATAGGATAAGGGTCAGGCTTTGAATATGAATGACTTGTTAAGCAGAGCAAGTGAACAGTTGAGTGAGGATATGGGAGAGCTACAGGATGAGATAAACCAGGTACGTAATGACTTAGAGGTGGCTCCTAGGAACAATTGCGAATTGAGCACCACGTATAGAGTGTTGCAGAAGCAAATCAGGATGAGGTTGATATGGATGTTGCAAATGTGAGTCATACAGAATGTGAATCCAAGATGGCAAAACTGTGCCATCAGCGAGAGGTTCTGGCTGGACATGTTAAGGTGATGGGAGGTGTCACCCCTGCCTTACACATGTCATCTGAAGAGGAGGTCTCAGATGGCAACATCTCTCAGTACAATGCCCAGTCACACCTCTACTATGACCCAGAAACCCCACCCAGCCATTCACATGGTGGATCCCCTCTCCACCCACACCTTGTCATACATCGTTGACGTCGTGACACACATCATGGGTGATATCAACATGGCAGCCCCCATGATAGGGGGTAGCAGGCCCAAGCCTGGTCTGGACAGCATCCCTGGTGGCCGTTATTAATGTGGAAGACAGGCAGGAGATAGAAACAATGATTGAACATGCAATAGGTAATGTGCCTATCTCTGAGAGAAATAAGTGGGTCCTTAAAACCCAGATTAGGCAGCTTCTGCAAGAGGCTGGTACTCAAGAAGGCATGGTTCATACAGCATCTGAGGCTGCAGCTTGGGCAGACCTGGATGGCACCCGAGGCAACCTACCTCTGCCTGATCGGGTCCAATAATCCCTATAAATGGCCTACTGTGTTCAGCAAATAGCTGACAGCATTGGTTGGATGTGCCCATCCGACAACTTCAGCTGCCACTTGGAAAAGGTGCATTCCAAATGTGAGATGATTAGTCTCACTGCAGACTATCAGGTCCAAATACTACACCAAACCATTGAGCCTGGACTGGGCCAAACTCCTGATGCCATACGCCAGGAAAGTAACACCACCTTTGAGGAAGTTGCAGCTGAACTCATTTCTGCACACAGCCCAGGTGTAGTAGGAGTGATGCTGTGTGAAACAGAATGCAAAGGAAAGTCCAGTGACTTACCACCAGAGACTCTGGATTGCCTACCGAGCAGGAAAACAACTTACACAAGAAGCTGCAGATGTAGATCTTATTGAATATAAGACCCTGTTCCTTAGGAACATGATCTCTGCAGTGAGAGAGAAGGTAGGGCCAACTACATATCCCACCATGGAAAGGTTTGCCGACATCCTTCAGAAAATCAAGAGAGTTTATCAACACTACATCTGTGATCTGGGCTCTGGTTCCAAGAACTTAGCCACTGTGGCACCTGCTCAAGAGGCTGCGATGCAATACACGGTGGAAGGGCAGGCCCAACACAAACAGCCCCTCCCAGTAGATAGCCAACACCCCCAGCAGGCCCAACAACAGCAACAGCAACAACAACAATGGGGTAAAAATTGGAACTATCACAAAAACAAGAAGCACAAAAATCATAAGGGTAAACAACAACAAAGACCAGGCCCTTCATATAGGGAGATAGCCAAAGAAAACGGGAAGTTTAGAGAACTTCTGGAACAAGTGCGCTCAGTAGCGGATGCTGTTCCTGCTCAGTCCCCTACACCCATACAACCGGGAACCCAGGCCCCAATGGGCCATGGTGATACGAGTACAGGCCTCAGGCCCATACAGGCCTGAACCCAGAAGCACCTCCTATATAGCATCAGTGCAGCATGGTGAAGTGGTTGAAAGGAACCAGGCCCAACCTCCATGCTCTAGCACAGATTGATAATTACAGGCCCCAGTCCAGATTGTAAACAAGTTGTTCTTGGATACAGGTAGCTGTGTCTGTATTACATGATGACCACCGATACCTCTTCTGGTCTACCAGATGGATGACCAACATGTCAGGAGTAGATGGTACTAGGTTACATGTATACTCGTTCTACCTCTACCTGCAGAGTTAGCCACTGAAGGCCTTGCACACCTTCCAACTGATGGCTGTATGATCGTCCTAGTATCATTGGAATTGACTTCCTTGTCCCACATGGCTGTGTGGTGGACCTAGCTAACATGCTATTGATACAGATTCAGGGCCAATATCATACTATTTTGATCCCTGATTCACACATTGTGGCAACAATATCTGCCAACATCAAGGAGTATGACATCATAGATTTGTTCAAGAACCATGAGCTTTTCCCAAAGCTCCTTCCCATTTTGCAAAGGCATTTGTAAGCATTCACTATCAACAAGCATGACTGTGGCAGAATGCACACTGTTATCGGAGTGCCCAGCACATGATAGGCAAGACAATATCCTTTCCCATCTGAGGCCTTGTCTTCTTAGGAAACAATAAAATCACTTCTCAACCAAGGGCAATCAGAATTTGTGTTTCTACTGCCAACTCCCCAGTGTGGCTCTGTGAAAAACCTGCAGGCACCTGGAGACTTACTATTGACTTCAGGAACCTGAACCAGGTCACCCCAGTTGTGCTCCAACTGTGGCTTCCGCACCTGATGTGCTACGACTCTTGACCCCTGACCTAAAATGGTTCAGTGCCCTGGATATTTCCAATGATTTCTGGTCACTGCTATTGGCATCCAAAAGTCAATATAAGTCTGCCTTCACCTTTGAAGGTAGACAGTACACGTGGACCTGCTTACCTCAGGGATTCCATAACAGCCCGTCCCTGTTCCATCTGCACATGATGGATGCCCTTGAGGGTTTCTCTACTCCACAGTGTCTCTTGCAGTATGTAGATGATCTGCTGTTGGCAACAGCCATGCAGGAACAACACTTGAATCTCTTGGATGAACTACTGACTCTCATCAGAGAGCAGGCCTCAAATGTAATCCAGCAAAAGCACAACTATGTCAAAAACAGGTACTCTTTCTAGGCCTGAGAATAACTGACCAAGGCCGTAGCCCTACCTGGAGGAAGATACAAGGATTGCAAGACTTGCCATTGCCTACCAGCATGGCAACTCTTAGAAGGTTTCTAGGTATGGTGAACTATTTCAAAGATTTTATTTGTGATTTTGCTCAGAAGGCTGCTCCTCTGTATGAGCTACTAAAAAAGGACATTCCCTGGACTTGGAGTCCCATACACACCAAGGCTGTGACATCACTGAAGCAGGCCTTGGCCTCTACTCCAGCTCTGGTCAACCCCAATCCAGCACTATCATTCCATCTGGAATGTGCCACCTCTGACATTGCCATGTCAGCAGTGCTGGCCCAGAAGGTTCATGGTACTCTGAGACCCATTGCATATGCATCCAAGCTCTTGACTCCAGTGGAACAGAAGTACAGCCTTTGTGAAAGGAACCTTCTGGCAACCTACTAGGCTGTCAAACACTTTCTGTATATCATTGGGTACTTCCACTGATTATTAACACCAACCACACCCCAACTACCTTTCTGCTATCAGACAGAGTGAAGGATGGGTCAGTCTCTAATACCAGACTGACACACTTGTCACTTCTTCTCCAGGATAGAGACATACAGGTACACCTATCCAGAATTCCATCCATACTGGCACATGGACTACTTTCAAGGAGAACCCCATGACGGTACACGCAAACCACCTGATCTTCCAGATCCAGGTCCTTCTCCCTGCCATGCCACAAATACTTAAGATCACCTCTTTGTGTCGTATTTTCACAGATGGTTCAGCTTCCTACTACCAGGAAAACAAATTGCAGGAATGGGTGTTTCTGATTTACCCCTATGGTAGCACTGTTAAAATCTCTAAACATTGCAGTGTAGCATCATCACAATATGCAGAGATGGCAGCGGTGGCCTGTGCCTCAAGTTCATCCAGCATGGAACCGAGGATACCATCATTTTTATAGACTCTAACTTGGTTTGTTGTTCTCTTACAGAATTTCTTCCTTTCTGGCAGAAGAACGCCTTCCTCTCTTCTGATGGCAGCCCAGTGAAGTACAAATAGTTGGTAATATACATACACTAATTGGCACAAAAGTTTACACACAAACTCTAAGTACACAAAGTCAAAGCTCATTCTCTACATAACCCCAACCATGCCTTCAATGACTCAGCAGACACCCTTGCCAAGGAAAGGGCCAGGGGGGGAACACCTGGATGATGGATCATCCAGAGGTCAATGTGGCTGTACATATTGCAGCAGTCAGGAAGAAACCTGAACCTTTTTCCCCTTGGACCTTTAAGCAGCCCAACATGTTGATACTGAGCTCAAAGAGGTGTTAAGATTCCTTGACAAGGGTACCAAAGAAAACTTCCCACTCACAACCATTACCGGAGGCATGAAGGTAAGTTACACTTGTCACCAGATAACAAGCTCATCTGGTACCAAACAGATGATTCCACCACCAAGTTGTGGGTAGTCCCAAACACCTTAGGTCTGAATTCTTGCACCAAGAGCATGATACACCCACTGGTGGACACCAGGGAGTGGAAAACACCCTCCAGAGGCTCAAGACCACTGCCTGGTGGCCTGGTGGCACCAAAGATGTTAAACAGTACATAGATAACTGCCTTGTTTGTGCTCAAAACAATCCCATTCACATCAAATGAAATGCCAAACTCCTACCACAAAGACACTCTGGCCCTTGGCATGCCATACAAATTGATTTTATTGCCCCCCTGACCAATGCCAGCAGAAACAACAAGTATGATCTTGTGGTAACTGATCTCTTCTCTAAGTGGGTTGAAGCTTTCCCCACTAAGACATGCACTGCTAAACGACAGCCAAAATCCTGGTGGAACAAATTTTTCCAGGTGGGCCTACCTCTTAAGGTAGACTCTGACAAAGGAACCAGTTTTACAGGTGAGTTGATGAAAGAATCCCTTGAGCTCCTTGGAGTTCAACACAAGTTCCACATACCATACCACCCCCAATCTTCAGGTCAAGTAGAAAGAGCCAACAGACGGATTAAGCAAATGCTTTCCAAATTCATTGAGGACAATTCCAAAACCTGGGATTCCCTAATGCCGTCACTCCTTATGGCAATCAGAGGCACGCCCTCAGCCACCACCTAGTTGATACCCTTTGAGGTGATGACTGGAAGACAGATGAGATTACCTGAACACCTGTTGTTTGATCTGCACACCCCAACTGTGGACCGAGTGTCTGTAGACCAATATGCGGAAAAACTGAGAAAAAAACTCATACACACACACACACACACACACACACTTGTATGCTGCCAATTGCATGGACGTGGCCCAACAACAGTCCAAGATACAGTTTGACAAGCATGCACAAAAAGTAAATTGGCAGGTTGGAGATCAGGTAATGGTCCTCCGATTTGCACATCCCACACACTCCTTCTCCAATAAGTAGGAAGGCCCTTACCCAACTGTCAACAAACTCAGTCCTGCAGTCTATCAAGTTAGACTCCTACACAACAATAAACTGACTGACAAACGGTTACATGACAACCAACTGAAACTGTATAAAGGAGCATAATTACTTTTCCTCACACCATTGGGTGGAATAGTACTAACCTACTAATGTTTGATTTTAACTTTCAGATATACTGACAAGATGGCTATCTTGTGCCATTTTCTCCTCATCTCAGGAGTTATCCCCTGCATCCAAGGCACGATACCAAACCTCTTACCTCACCTTGATCATCCAGCATCTGCTCCAGAGGAATATTCATCAAAATACCCGATAGTTTGATTACTGTCTAGAAGGTTCCGTGCTTACCTCACTGCCTCAGTTGTTGCTCCTGATAAATCTACCCTACAAATTGAGTGGCAAACCACATCATAAGGAAAAATTCTCCCTGTGGCCAAACTCACCAGGGGAACTTTTCAGGGTTGGTCTAATGCTAAATTATCCAAAAATGGTTCTCTGTCCTTGCTACAAACTGCTCTTAGACATTCTGGTTTATGCAACATCACTGCTTTAATTGATCCCTCATATTGTAATTCTTTGTCTAAGGACTCTGCTCAAAAATGTTGTGCTGTACACAACATGGCCTCTGCTGCCATGTACCTTTCTGATGTTACCACCCACTGACAAATAGCTTTTGGAATGTCCAAAGCACACCCCTGGTCCTTGTAGTGGTCTAACAACCACTGCTCTAGCTGGTACACTTATTAACAACTTACTAGTATTGCATATACCTGTTTTGTTCAATTTAACTTACTGAATATGAAAGAATTTGGTATGTGTCATAATACTAACACTTCAGCATTTTATAGTACGTTATTGCTTGATAGTTTAGCAGCATTTTATATTTGTACTGAAGACCTTATTGCCGGGGTACATACCAATGAGCATAGAGGCTACTTCAGGAGAAAACCACATCCTGATGATCAAAGTCATAAATATAATACACGCAAGGTTGACAGTTCTGATGTCCATGGTGCAACAGGCACTGTCACAGTTCTCTTTGGTACAACTATGTCTTTCTGGAACAAAGCAGACATTGCTGCTATCAAATCTCATTCTGCCAAATTTCAGACTGGTTTGGTGAATAATATACAACACCCATTATTGCATGGTGTGGATGGCCTTAGTCAGGAAGAAAGATACACTGTTTACAATATGCACAACATTGCTAAGGCATTTACAGATTCTAAAGAGAAGATTAATGCACTCATTGCATAGAACAACAAAGAAGCAGATAAGCAATATATTGCAGTGAGATTTTATGCTCAACCTATGACTGCATTTCATATCACTACCATCAATAATCTCTTCCGTGATCTAGAATCTGGAAGAACTCCTGATATCATACATGACAGACGTATTTCTAAATGGTATTATCCAAGATGTAAGACCCTAGCTGTATTGCTATGTGTATGCAACAGTCTCTAACTATTCCTATTTCTACAGCTAGAATTCGGTTTTGTGCCAGACACCCTAATGCTGGGCCATGTTTTACTTCTAAGAAATGTTCTATCAAAGCTACAACATTTGTTTCTTTTACTGTCTCTTTACCACACTTTGATCCCACTACAGCTTTATTTGACAAGCTGGGTTCCATTCACTCCATTGGGCACCTTTGATGATTTACATCACAGGGAACGCCTGACTTGCCTCTCTACTGGTTTTCCATCCTTTCCTGGGTGCTTGCTGTTTCTACACACAGACTGCTGTGTAAGAAACAGTATATCTACTTGTGTCAATGTGATGTGTTTGATGTTATTAAACCTGTATGTGGTTATTCTCCCAACAGTATTGATTGGTCCTTTTCATGGATGATGACATCAGCATGAATGACACTGCCTTTCCAGACTCAACATTGGCTCCAGTTAAACTTTATCAGTCTTATCGAGAGGAGGTTCACTGCCTGTCAACACGGATTTCCAAGACGACCTATGGCTACCCAGTACAGTTGCAAAAATGGTGACTCCCCACTGTTAAAATGCAGTACAATTCTGATGGAAAGTACTGCGTGGTTACGAACCATAAGTCATACACTTATGGAACTGAGACATGTTATTGATAACCCTAACTTTTGCTTTGTCCCCCACCAAAAGGCTGTTATTGGACATACCGTTATTACTCCCATCCCCAGTATGGATGCGGACATCATTGATGGTAACCCCAATTATCTGCTTACCCTTTCTGAATATTTACCATAGTTTAATATACATATAGATCCACTGTCACTTACATTAAAATCACTGTTAGAGAGAAAAGACAACCACCTCATCTACATCAGCAATAATATTAATAAGGTTAATGAAGCTATCCTTTCATTGATTAATGATGGTGATATGAATAATGCATTAACTAACACGTGGTTAGACATTACTTTTAAAGGTTTTGTTATTATGCAAGCGTTTTTGATATTTTTCTTGGCTACTATGCTATACTGCCTACGGCGCACACTGCGCCAACACCGTGAGCAGATGGAGTTCCTTTACAAAGCTCGTGCGTCGGGTTTGTAAATGACCCCTGCTCCCTGACCTTTCCCTAGATTTGCCTGTGATGCCCTTGAAGGCAACAAGGGGGGAATGTTATATGAGGTCCCTGCACCCTTATTGGCACCCCCAGAGGTACACTGTAGACAGCTAGTGTTTAAGTATATGTTATACTAACATATAGGGCTAAAGGAATCTATCATACAAGAGTAGATGTCACTATATGTATGCATACTATTGTTACACACTTTGCTTTCTAATACATATATATTTTCTATGTACTTTCTATGTATTTCTCACTTGCAAGATGTTAGGACATCTGTGTCCTTGTAATGATTATGATATATAAGTCAGCATTGCCACCTTTTGGTGATTTGTACTATTACACCTATTTGTGTAAGAACTGTAAGAACTGTACTCTTTTATTTTACAAAATAATGACTACTACAAAATTGTATAATGTTATCTTGGACCATGGATCCACCTCTAATTTAGCCAATAGAGCTCATCTCTGTAACTAGAAATGTTTCTATCTCACAGTAACCATAGTAATTATCATAGGTATATAATGTGAGACACTGAGTCTTATACCTTGGAGACCCCAAGAGACACAAAGAAACCTCAAGGCAGAGGGAATGCTTAGCATTGGCTCCTGGTTTGTATTGGTAAGAACTGCTTAGGGCAACTGTGATTTATCCTTTTGGCAGTAATAAACAAGTTTATTACTCTATGCAACGGTTCAGATTCCTTGCATTCCCAATATTGCCAAGAACCTGAGAGGAGGTTTAGACCTCCTGACAGAAACATACCCCTGGCATTAGTTTTTTACTAGCTGATCCACAAATATGTTTATTAAACTTCTGCCATTTTGATCATGGCAACATTTTTACTGACATGAAAACAATTGCATTCAGGAAAAAGTAACCGCTGCAACATTTTGTGTGCATGACAACATTCTTATTATAGAGATAGGAGTATTACGATAACATTAAAGTAATCACGGTAATACTGCACAAACACATTTTGCTATGTGTTGTTTTGTTTGTCACTCATTGTGGCAAGGTGGATTGTGCTATTGGCCTGAAATTTTCAGGGTAGCAAGCCCTAGAACAAGCCCTAGTCCCACAGATGTGCCTTTTGGAGGTTTGATATGAAAATATTGAACAGGCCCATTCCGAAGTTCAGAAATTTTCCCATAGGATAATATTGCAGTGCCCGTGATGCCTTTCAGTGCCCGTATCTCAAAAATGGTTCGAGACACAGATTTTTCATCACAAGTAGGAGGGAACTAAGTAGAGAAGTAGACTGGAAAGCCATGAATATCATCAAATTTGAATTTTTTTTCTACCTTGTACAGTTACTGAAATATTTGGGAATTAATATTCCAGTTGCTCATTTCCATGTCCGTGGGCCACTATTACGCCCACAGAGTTAGCATTCACAGTGCTTTTGGTGCCCATTTCTCATAAATGATGTGAAATACAGATTCAGATTTTATGTGCATGGACGTCTCAATGCCACAATTACAGCCACACTTGATTTTTCTTCCTAGCTGCTATAGTTCCTGAGTTATTGGCAGATTAGTGCTACAAGGGTTCCTTGCCCTATAGGGCTCTGTACCTATGTGTAAGTGGGAGCACAGGGCCCGGAGGGCCCGCGCACCCACAGACACATATCATTATGCACAAATGGGCAGCTTGTTGGGAGCACGGGGTCTTTCAGCAACACATACCATTTACTATTTATATTACACTTTTTCAAAAAGAAAGGAAATTCTTTGTAAAACACTTCATTAATGCATCAGTTAGGGTTGTTTCCACAGTAACAAAACTATTCTCTTATTCTGTACCAGTGTTACCTTACTTAGTCTTGGAATGGGGTGAGCATTAGGGTTCAAAATGCTAAGGTACACCCATCACACCTGTTCCTGCATGCAGGGTGGGGGTGAGGTCTTATGATTTTAAGCTGAGGGTGTGGGTGGGGTGTTGGGGTTGGGAGAGCTAAGTTACCCTCATGCCTGTTCCTGCATGCACAGTGGGAGTGAGGCCTCATGCTTGGGGAACCCTAAACTTGCATGTCCCTACTTTTAACTGTTCAACCCTAATAGTGCATTAAACAAAGTTTTTTGCAATGAATTTCCTTATTTTTTCAGATAAACTCAGCCATTAATAGGAGTTTTTTCACAAAATTTTCAACATGGCCTTTTTGGGGCCCCACCTCATGAACACTGCCACAGTCATTTTATTCATTGGTCCCAACAGGCAGTTTCACACAGCTACCATGCCATTCTGCAGCACAGGTGTAAAACCACCTTTGAGCATCATGTAAAAAAATTACAGCTGTACAATTCATGAGGTGATGTGAAAAAATGTAAATGTTGAAAATTTGGAGTTAAAATACAGTAAATCACTAAAGTCATGCACTTGTGTAGAAACTGCACAATGCACACTCATAACACAGCCATTTTTCAAAATTTTTTCACCACATTTTCAACATGGGATTTTGGGGCCCCATCTTTGAACACTGGCACCGCCATTTTGTCAATCAGTCCTGAAAGGTGATTCCACACAGAGATAGTGAAATCACCTTTCAAGGCTGAGTAATGAAATGGCAGTGCCAGTGTTCATGAGGTGGGGTACCAAATAGCCCATGTTGAAAATTTGGTACAAAAATACCTAAAAATGGCCTAGATAGCAACGTAAGCTCAAAACGCCATTGACAGCCATTATACAGTGCTTACCTTGATTCTTCAGTTCACGGTTCAGCTTTGAAGAGAGCAGACATGTTCCAGTCCACAGAAGATGATGGCGCTGACCACCGGGGGTAAGTATAGGGTGAGGTAGGTGTGGAAGGGGTGCTCAGTGGGATGCTGGGGATGAGGAGGGAGACTATGGGATGATGGTGGACTTCTTTTTCAGGTATAAAAACAAAGACATCAGGGGTGGTTTCTTCTTTACAGGGCATTATTAAATGAGTTTTGGGGACACTAAGAGTGGACTCCTCAGTGTTCCTACACTGGCACTGGAAGGGTGGTGTGGCTTTTAGGGTGGGAGACATATCGGGACACTGGGAGTGGGCTCTCTAGTGTCCCTACACTGGCTGGGGTAGGGGTGCATGGGTTTCCAGTGCCAATGCGGGTAGGGCACCCCCAGTCAGCATATATGTAAAACATATGTTTGGGGATACCGAGTGGGATCCCCAGTGTCCCACAGTGCTTAGGGGAGCTTGAAATGCTGGCATGGGATTGGGCACCTGATGTCAGTGAAAACAATTAATATTAGAATGGGCTAGGGAGGTATCTGACACTGGGGGTGGGCATTATGGTGTCGGAACAACATTTCAAAAAGTTAACACTTTTGTGCACTGGGGTGTGCTCCTAGTGTGCCATAGTAGTGTAAGGTCAATAATTATACCCTTGTAAAAGTATACTTCATTCATTTATCTCACTAAGTGGAGGAACAACATGGCCGGCAACATATTATGTTTGACCTAGAGTCCCTCATCACAGCTGCTCCCAGAACATGAGATCCCTCATCATGCTAAACATCTATTTTTCCCATAGGAAATAATGGGAAATGAAAAATTAATAGCTTTGGAACAGATTAATATTTTTCACCAAACCTTCAAAGGGCACATCTGTGTGGCCAAGGCTTTCTACTCTGAAAATTTCATCTGAGAAGGTAAAGCCATTTCTGAGACACAGGTGGCTAAAAACAGCAAAACCTCAAAAACCTGTTGTTTTCAACACTGTGTATCTTGGAAACCACACAAGAAATTCAAACCACATTTGCCATGCCAGGAGACCTGTTTCTTATCTTGACGGATGTCAAAATGCATGTAAATCCATTGAACCATTTCAAAGTTATTAACCTTCAAAAACTGCAATACAGAATCCTTGTTCAGTGAAAAAATGCAACACAGAATCCTGTTTACGTGCTAAACATCTGTTTTTTTCCCCATAGGAAATAATGGGAAATTCAAGATTTAATAACTTTGGACTGGATTAATATTGTTTCACCAAACCTTCAAAAGGCACATCTCTGAGGCCAAGGCTTTCTACCCTGAAAATTTCAGCCCAGAAGCTAAAGTCATTTCTGAGATACAGGTGGAAAAAAAGAAACAGCAAAAGCCTCAGCAATCTGTTTTTTCCAGCACTTTGTATCTCAGAAACCACATGAGGGATTCAAACCAAATTTACCAGATCATGCAATCTGTGCATTAGGTTGATGTACGTCAAATTTTGTAAATATCCATTGAATCATTCCAAAGTTATTAACCTGCAAAAACTGTAACACAGAATCCTTGTTTGGTGCAGAAATGTGACACAGAATCCTGTTTCGTGCTAAACATGTATTTTTTCCCCATAGGAAATAAGGGGAAATTCAAGATTTAATAACATTGGAATGGATTAATATTTTTCACCAAACCTTCAAAAGGCACATCTCTGAGGCCAAGGATTGCTACCCTGAAAATTTCAGCTTAGAAACTAAAGCCATTTCTGAGATACAGATGGACAAAAAGTGCTAAAAAACAAAATCTTCTTTATTTTAACACTCTGCATCTCAGAAATACCTAAAACTATTGAAACGAAATTCCCACATACAAACCCAGACCCAGGGTGATTATTTATTTATTTATTTATTAAATTTTGATGACCAGTAGGCCCACTAAACCCCAAAGGTCCCTTTTTCAGGGTGACCGGAAATAACATTACACTATGAGAAACACAGATACAATTGGTTACAGAGTAAGTACAGATAATTAAACAGGTTACATGCCAATAGCAACTTTTCTGAGTAATTTAGATAAACCCACTGTGATTGTATGATAAAAACCTTTCCTTGGGGACTATAAGGGTGACATAAGGCATGTGGAGAACAGTGACGAACAAGTGAGAGGGTTGATGTAGGATTGTGGGGGGCTGGACTATCAGGTGCCATGACAGCGACAGATGCTGGTCTTGGTCATGTAGGCCTTGAGCCTAGTACAAAAGTTCAAAGAGAAGGGGCTTCCTGCACTGAGGGTGAAAGTTTGTTCCACAGGTAGAGGGCAATGTAGGAGAAGGATTTGCTGCCGCATTAGTTCCAACCCTAGAATTTCCAACAGAGTCTGGCCTGAGGTCCTAAGCCTCTGAGGGTTGTACTTAGGAGTGATTGTTCCTTCTAGGCTAGGTGGAGCAGCCGGGCTGAATAACTTAAATGACAGACAGAGCAGGGGGTACTGTAGTTGAGAAGCAAATGAAGGCCACTGTAGTTGGGTCAGCATATCACAGTGGTGGCTTTTAGGGTGATCCTGAGTTGTGAACCGAGATACCTTGTTGTACAGTATCTGTAGCTGGTTGAACTCATGATTGGACATGCCCTGTAATACTGGAGCAGCATAGGTAAGTGTTGGGAGCAGGACACTAGAGGCAATTGCTAGTCTGGCTTCTGGGATAAGCTGGTCTTTCAAACAGTACAGGGTCACAAGTTTGCCATAGATGGTCCTGGTTAGTTGGTTGATGTGGTTCTTGAAGGTGAGAGCGTGGTCAGTTGCTAGCCCTAGGTATTTTAGGGAGTTCATCACATCAATGCTTTTACCAGCAAGTGAGTAAAGCTGTAGGGACTTGGTCCTGTCTTGTCCAAGGGATCTGGAACCAAACAGCATGGCTTTTGTTTTGCCTGCATTGAGGACCATTCTGTTTGATATTAGCCAGGCCCCAAGGGTCATGAGGTCTGCTTGGAGGAGAGAACCTAGGGCAGACAGATTGTCCAAGGAGCAGAAGATGACTGTGTCGTCCACATATTGAATGACCTAACTTCCCCCCGCAGTGGAGATTTAGGTCATTTGTGAACAGAGAGAACAGGAGGGGACTAAGGATTGAGCCCTGCAGTACTCCATCCTTTATGGGTAGTGGGTCAGACAGCGCACCCTTCCAAATGACCCTCTGAGTGTGGCCAGATAGATAGCTCTCAAACCACTTGAGGCAAGAGGGTCTAGACTGATTTTGTTTAGCTTTATTAGCATCAGGTCATGGCCCACAAGGTCGAATGCCTTGGACAGATCTGTAAGAACTTAGATTATGCATGCCAAATTTCATAGCTATCACTTCAACCATTACAAAGTTATTAAGGCCCCAAAATTGCCCTTTAACATTAAACACTCTCATCAACCCTAATATACAGGTACTACTGTGCCTGTATAATATGTGTTGTATATATATATATATATATATATATATATATATAATATATATATATTTTTATGGCAAAAACTCCATTTAATTATCAGTTAGGATTGTTCCATAGCAACAAAATGAGGAAATTCGGTGTTAGGGTGTCCACCTTGCACCCCATGCCCGCCCAGTCCCCACCAACAGGCATCGGGTGTGCGCTAGTTGTCGGCCCTAACTCTCACCCAAATCCATGTGTAAATAAGCTGAGGCAGTGCAGTATAGGAGAATGGGGTGAGAGTTACAACCAATGACCCCAATGCACACCCTGATGCCTGTTGGTGGGGACGGGTGGGTGTGGTGCAAGGGTGGAAACCCTACCACCAATTTCTTTTTTGTCTCTGTGGAACAACCCTAACTGATGCATTAAATGGATTTTTTTGCCATGAATTTCCCTTCTTTGTGAGAATGTGCACTATAAATATTGAATGGAATGTGGTGCATGTGATTTTTTTGTCACTTCACTGTGCAAAAACAGTGTGACTGACTGAAATGGACATTGCTAAATGAAGACATGTACCATGGCACACTGTGTGTCCAGAATTATGCGTACATCCATTCAACGGTTGCACAGCGCCATGAACAAATACACGTAACAATAATAAACAAATTATAAATAATTACAAAAAATATATAAAAATTATAAATAATAAACAAATTAGCCAGCCTGGGAGTGGGTCCCAGGGTGGTAGCCTGGGTAAAACACTGGTTGGACAACAGGACACAGCAGGTAATAGTAAATGGAGTCCACAGTGAAGAAAGGAGGGTTACTAGTGGGTACCACAGGTTCAGTACTCAGGCCAGTCCTTTTTAATGTCTTTATAAGTGACATTACAGAGGGACTGGAATGGAAAGTATGTCTCTTTGCAGATGACATAAAGATCTGCAACAGGGTTGATACACAAGGTGGGGTGGAAAGGATGAAAAGGGACTTGGCAAGGTTGGAGGAATGGTCAAATGTATGGCAGCTTAGATTCAATGCAAAGAAGTGCAAAGTAATGCACCTGGGAAACAAAAACCCAGGGGAAGAGTACACAATGGGAGGTGAGATACTGACAACAACAACAAAAATGGAAAAGGACCTGGGGGTAGTCATATCAGATGACCTAAAGTGGGCCAGCAATGTGAGAAAGCAGTAAGGAGGGCTGGGAGGATACTGGGATGCATAGGGAGAGGCATCACCAGTAGAAAAAAGGAAGTTGTTGGCCCTCTGTACAGACAGTTGGTAAGACCACATCTGGAGTACTGTGTACAGTTCTGGAGACCCCATCTCCGCAAAGACATAGACAGGGTGGAGGCTATCCAGAGGAGAGCAACCAAAATAATGCAGGGTCTGCATCAGAAGACATATGAAGAAAGACTAAAGGAACTAAAGATGTATAGCCTCGAGGAAAGCAGGGAGGGGGAGACATGACAGAAACTTTCAAATACCTCAAGGGAGTCAACAAAGTCCAAGATGGTAGCATCTTTCAGAAAAAGATATGTGCAAAAACAAGGGGCAACAATCTGAAGATAGAGGGGGACGGCTCAGAGGTAATGTGAGGAAGTATTTCTTCACAGAGAGGGTTGTGGATACATGGAACAGCCTTTCTGAGGAGGTCATAGAGTCAAAAACTGGGGGAATTCAAGAATGCATGGGACAGACATAAGGCAATTCTAGTGGGGGTAGGAGGAAGTAGGCTGTTGGTTAACTAGGATCTGCAGCTTATCTGTTAGGTAGGGAAATGGGCAGACTAGGTGGGCCAAGCGGTCTTTATCTGTTGTCAAATTCTATGTTTCTATGTTATGCTTCTATGTTTCTATGTGACATGCACAATTCAGCAACCATAAGTGCCAGTGACCCGAAAATTGGCACAGTGAAAGATGAATTATATACATCTTTGTACATTCCAAATGCCTGGCAAATTAGACACACGGTTCAGAAGTTATTGAAGAGTAATAAACCACATTTTCATTCATCAGAGTGGCATAATTCCACACCTGTTAATGTTTTACACACAAAACCACTGTAAGGCACCTCCATACCACTAGGGCTACCTACACTATAAATTTAAAGGCAGTAGCACCATGCAGAACGCTATGCACAAAACATGAACTGCGTCACACAGTATCTCTGCAGTGAATTATTTTTCAAACATATAAACAGTATAATTCACATCTCCAGGACATCCACTGAACACCCTCCAAATTTCATGAGAAAAGACCAAACTATTCCAGAGATATTCAATTTTTATGTTTCTGTACCTTTAAGAAGTCTTCCACCACTAAATGGCGGACATCTCAGCCAAAAATACACTAAAATGGCAGACCTGGCAACCGAAAAATCAGTAACTGTGAAGCGGGCCAACTTCAAATGGCCATAACTCTGGAATGGAACAACATTTTTTCACCAAACAAAAAACTAGCATGTCCCTCGGACACAGATCCTTCCACCTGCCATGTTTCAGACCAATCAACCACACACTGGCTGTGCTATGCATTGGAGAAGACAGTGCAGAAAAATAGCAAAATCATAATGTTTTGCACTGCACTACGCAAATGCAAAAACAAAAACAGTAATGTTAATGCAAACAGTGACGGAAACAGTGAGGTAAAATAAAATAGTTATGCTAACGGTAACACAACCGCAAGCACAAACGGTAACATACATGGTGCCACAAATGTAAACGATAACGCAAGCGGGTAAGAGAAATGCATGCGCAAACGTTAATGAAAACAGAAATGGTAATGCAAACAGTAACGCAAATGTTAATGGCAACAGAAATGCAAATGTTAACAAAAAGTAACACAAATGCTAATGCCAACGGAAACGCAAATGCAAATGCAAACAGTAACGAAAATGCAAATGGTAACAGAAACGGAAACAGAAATGCAAACAGTAAAGGCAACAGCAACGCAGAAGGAAACAGCAACGCAACTGACAAGGGAAATGCTACAAAAAATGCAAATGCTAAGGCCAACAGAAATGCAAACAGTGACGAACACGAAACAGTAATGGTAATGCAATTGGAAATGCAAATGGTTATGGCAACACCAATGATTTTTTATTTTTTTTATTTTCATCTTTATCCTCCTTCCCTACCCCGGTGCCCCTCCTTCCATCCGCTCATGTCCCCGACACCCACCTTAGGATCTGCCCTCAGAGTGCCCTTCCTCCTCTCCCTGGCACATTGGGGTCTGTCCTTGTAGGTGGTCCGGGTAGCCTTAGGGCGGACTTCATCTAGGGCAGCCAGAGGTGTTTTCTGGTTTTCTCCTACGCCCACGCCCCTGGGACGCGTGCACTTGGGACTTATGTCCCAGTGGCTACATGCTGATGCACGCCAGCCCCGCGCGCCGCGTGACGCCCCTCCCCGCCCGGGACGCAGCTAAGCTGCCTCCATCCCTTCCTACTGTCGGTGCTTCCACTGGCTATGGAAGGGATGTGCAACGCAGAGCGCTTCTGGTCACCCACCCCTGAGGGAGGAGAGATCCGCTGGGACGCCGATCCTCCCTCCCCTGACATTGATCCTCGGGTTGCCCAAGTCCGCTCTCGAACTCCGGCCGCCGCGAGCGCCGAGGTGTGGCATCTAGCGCCTCAACCCTCAGTGCCACCAGGCTCAGCCATGGCAACACCAATGATGATGCCAAAGGAACACTAACACAAACAGAAATGCAAACGCAAAGCGAGATGCAAACACAAATGGCAATGCGACGTCACAGTAACGCAATTGAAACGCAAACGCCACGGTAATACCAATGCTGGATGCTAAAGGAAACACAATGCAAACACAAGCATGTATGCAAATGCAAATGGTAATGCACATGTTGACGCAAAAGGAAATGCAAACAAAAACAGTAATGGAAATGCAAATGGTAACAATAACTAAATGCAAGCGCAAACACAAATGCAAAGGGCCCAGAAAGCTAACATCCACAGATGTGCCTTTCAGTGGTTTGGTGACAAAATATTGCAGGGATGGAAAGTTATGGTGCTCTAAAGTTAACGCTTTTTCCCATAGACTAACATTGCGGTGTCAGCATTGCCTTTTGGGGCCTGTATCTTGGAAACGCTTTGAGATACAAACTTTTCATTGCAAAAATGCTTAGCCCCTTGCTAGAGGGCTAATTGTAAAACTAGCCAGGAAAGTCATAAATAATATGAAAGTTTAATTTTTTTTCTACGTCGCACGGTTCCTGAGATATAAGCAATTTAGTATTCCAAGTGCTTATTTTCTGCTCCGAGGCCCATTATTATGCATACATTCTTTGTACTCACTGTGTTTCTCTATGCAGCTGTTGGGGAAAACAGGGTGTAGTGCCTGCTATCATATTTAGCATTTCCACTTATGCTTCTGTACCAGCTATGCTACCGTTCCCTTGTACACCACTGTGTGTGTTACCCTTTGCATTTTCCTTTGCGCTTGTGTTTGCGTTACCAAACCGTGTCCAACATATAACATTTTATTTTAGTTATTTAAACAGGTGAGACACACTAAGCTGAAAGCTTTTTTACAGGTGCAACCTGGGAGCACAGGGAAGTTAAGTGACTTGCTTAGGGTCACACAGTATGCAAGTGGAAGCTGTGGGATTCAAACCCAGGTCTGGTCTGCTGGATGTCACCAGATTTGCAGCTCAGAGCCTTAAACCACTGCGCTATACTGCCTATATGTTAAATGTACACATACATACAAAAAATAGAGTGCAAAAACACATACATGTTAAAGTTTGAGATTTTCATTTGTCAGAGTTGCAGAATTCTGCACCTGTTGACATTTTACAGACACAAAGACTGAAAAGTGCATCCATGACACTAAGGCTAGGTACCCTATCAATTTCAAGGCACCACCACAATGCAAAATACTGTCCACAAAACATAAATTGCATCACGCAATATCTCTGCAAAAGATATTTTCTCCAACACTTAAACAGTGTAATTCACATGTACAGGACATGCTGTCAACACTCTCCAAATTTCAAGTAAAAAGACCAAACTATTTCTGAGATATTTAAACTTAAAGATTGTGAAAACAGGCCGATCTATTCCATTATAAAATATGGCCATCTTGTCCCTCCCTCGCGATCAAAGATTGCAATCAAATAATTTTGCAATCAAAGAATTTGTAGGCTTGCAATCAAAGAATTTGCAGGCTCATGATCAAAGAATAAAGAATGGTGAAACTTGGGCTTTAGGCAGAATTACATTAAGCCACATTAAGCCATGTCTCGACAGAACGAAGCCCCCTATACAAAACCCACCCTCATTTGTGTTCCTAGGCCATCCCTGGGCTGAGAAATTTGAATTTTTCAAAGGGCCATCTAGTCACACCCTCATGATGCAAGATCACGATCAAAGAATCTTGCGATCAAAGAATTTGCAGGATCACAATCAAAGAATAAAAAATAGTGAAACTCGAGTTTTAGGCAGAATTACATAAACCCACTGCCATGCCTCAATAGAACAAAGCCCCCTGAGCAAAACCCACCCCCATTTGTGTTCCTATGCCACCCCTGAGCTGAGAAAATTGCATTTTACCTCATGTTGCAAGATCACAATCAAAGAATCTCGTGAACAAAAGAATTTGCAGGTTCAATAACAGAGATTGATAACGAGTTGCGATCAAAGAATTTAAAATATTTTAACTCTTATTTTTTACAATTTCAGGTGAAACCAAAGGCAGGGTCGATAGATTGAAGCCCTGAGTAAAACCCATTCAGGTTTTACTTCAGGAGTGACTCCTGAGCTGAGATATTTGATTTTGTGACGGAATTTAAAAACAAATGGCGGACCTCGTGATCAAAGAATTCTCTGGGAAAGATTCTTTGACCATGAGGCTGCAAATTATTTGACCTCCAGGTGGGATGAGATGGCCCAAACCCCATTCTTTGTTTGCAAAACAACCATATAAATTTTCCCATTGACTTATAATGGGAGCTTAAAAGTGCCATAACTTTTGAATCTTTTAATATTTTTTCACCAAGTGAAAAGTGGCATGTTGGGCCACTGAAGCTCTTTCAGATGAGCTATCTCACAGACCAGCACACCACATGATGGCCGCACAGGGCCATGGGCAAAATCCTAAAAGTGCCTCGAAAACTGGCGAAAAGTGCATTTTTCAGCACTTTGGTGTGCAAAAACCATCAGTCTGACTGAAACAATATTTAGCAGATCAAAAAAGCTACCATGCCCCACTGCACATACCACATTTCAGGTAAATCCATTGAACTGGTCCAAAGTTATTAACATGCACAATTTGACTTTAACATAGAAGTGCCTTCATAACCCTAAATATAGTGGCGTGACTGCGCCACTATAATATATATATATATATATATATATATATATATATATATATATATATTATGGTAGCATGGTAGTGCTACCATAGTTAGGTTGAGGAGCCATTTCTATGTTAAACCCCAAACTTTGCACCTTAATAACTTTGCAACTGTTTGATGGATTGCCTGAAATTTGGAATTTATGATCAAGAATCATAGGCCTTGGGATCTGCCAAGTTTTGTACTGGTCAGATATACGTACAGGTTATTAAGTGTGATCTGTGCGCACATTTACGCTTTTCTGGAATTCTGTGGTCGCGCCTACAGGTCGTACGGTTTGTGCGACCAGCCTGAAATCTTCAGGGAACATGCAGACGGTCCCCAACATGCCTTTTGAAGATTTCGTGAAAAATATTAACACGTTCAAAAGTTATTCAAAAAACAGTTTCCCATTATAAGTCAATGGGAAAAGTTAACAAAAAGTTCAACACTTTCGCAAATGCATTTTTACTTTCGCAAATGGGCCTGTTACTTTCGCAAATCAGCCATTTTGTTTTCAGTTGGTGATCAGAAAAATGGTTGGCATTTAAATTTGGGACCCTCTAGCAAACTAATTTTTTTGTATTCACCTAGTCGGGCCCTGAGGATGCTTGCCATGTCTTTATTTTGTGGTAAAACACCCCAGAAATATGTTTTTCAAATTTCTGGAAAAAGTGCTTTCGCAAATTACTTTCGTGCTCACGAAAGTGTTGCAAATTTTTGCGAAAGCTTTCGCAAATTGCGACAGTAATTTTCTAGTCTGTAGGAAAATGACAGCAATTCTTTGGCACTGTGCTGCAAAATAACCGTTGGGAGTTTTGGGCTGAAATTTGGAGGAAACGCAGCCGACATTTCACAGGTATGCCTTTCAGTATTGTATTGAAAAAAATATTACACAGTGGCAAAGTTATGGCACTCCAAAGTTGACAGTTTTTCCCATAGGATAACATTACGGCGCCCGAAGCATTACAGGAATCCTTTGGCACCCTGCTGCAAAATAACGGTTTGGTCTTTTTTCCTGAAATTTGGAGGGAAGACAGCCAACAGCCCACAGATGTGCCTTTCAGTAGTTTGGTGAAAAAACATTACAGGGAGGCAAAGTTATGGTGCTCCGAACTTTTCTTTTTTTCCCATAGGATAACATTACGGCGTTCGCCGCGCCTTTCAGGGCCCGTATCTCGGAAACGGTGCGAGATACGGACTTTTTCGTCGGAACATTTCTTTGTCCCCTAATGGAGCTAAGATTCATATTAGCCAGGACAGTTGTAAATAATATGACTTTTAAATTTTTTGTCTACGTCATACGGTTCCTGAGATATAATGTATTTAGTATTCCAAGATCTCATTTTCTGCACCGATACTCATTATTTTGCATACATTATTTGTACTCACTGTCTTTCTCAATGCAGGTTTTGGGGAAAACCAGCCTGTGCGCTTACATTACTGTTACTGTTGCCCTTTCCGCTTGTGGATCCGTACCCCGTTCACTTACCATTGGCGTCCTCGCCACCATATGCGTTATCCTTTGCGTTTCATTTGGCGCTTGTGTTTCTGTTATTTTTGCCATTTCTGTCTACAGTACTGTTTATCTTACTGTTTCACTTTACATCACCATGCCCATTGACATTTCTGTTTGCAGGCACCATGTTACTATGTGACAACACATCACGTGGCAGACCATTCCCGTCTACGCCACCATGTGCATTACCCTTTCTGTTCTCATTCATGCTTGTGTTACCATGTGCACCACTGTTAGCATTTCTGTTTGCGTTGCTGTCCCTGTTAGTATGCCACAACACATCATGTGGCGGGAGCGCAGGGCCCGCTCCCACCGCTGCATTACAGTCACTATTTCTCGTTATCATTCTCAAAAAGAAGGGAAATTAGAGGCAAAAAACTCCATTTAATGCATTAGTTAGGGTTGTTCCACAGCGAAGTGAAATTAAGCTGTTGGGTTGAAAACCCCTGGACCCCGCCCACCCCAACACGGCATTGGGGTGTGCATTGGGATCGTGGGTCCTAACTCTCACCCCATTCTCCTATGCTTCTGCTGCTTTACACGTAATGGCAGAAGGATTTGAGGAGTTGGGGCTGAAAGCTTGATCCCAATCACTGCACCAATACCATTAATGTGGAGTGAAGTCAATAAGTTTCAATAACTGGCAGGTCCCTCACTTTGTCGTAGAGAGTAACCTAATATCTGATGTGAAATTTTGCCTATGCTCATATATATATATATATATACATATACATGTTCATTGCAAAAAACTTAATTAATGCACCATTAGGGTTGAAGTGTCAAAAGTAGGAAAATATGACCTTAGAGCTCCCAAGCCTAAGACCCCACCCCCACTTTGCATGCAGGAATGGGGTGAGGGGTGTGCCTTGGGGTTGTGAGCCCTAATGCTCACCCCATTTCAACAGTTAATAACCTAACATGGGTACAGAATAAAACAATGGGGGTGAGCATTAGGTTTGCAGCTCCAAGGCACACCCCTCACCCATGTTCCTGCTTGCACAGTGGGGGTGGAGTCTTAGCTTAGGAATCTTAATTTTCCTACTTCTTTGATGCTTCAACCCTAATGGTGCATTAATAAAGTTTTTTGCAATGAATTTCCTTACTTTTGAGAAAGTATAATTGTAGACCTATTTGATTAGAGGCCCTGAGCTCCCATCAGTTCATAGTGAGGGCCCTTTGCTCCCATTCATGCCTCTTGTAATTGTCCCTCACTTCCATGTGTGAGTGCAGGGACCTTCATTGCCCTGCACTGCTATCGGTCCATAGTGAGTGGTGGTCACATAGGACCCTTCAGGTCCTGTGCTCGATCCATGCCTATTGTTATTGTTCCTCATATGTGTGTGTGTGTGTGTTGGGCCCTGCATTCTCATCAGTGCATAGAGTGTTGTGGTACCACTGTGCCCTACAAAGCAGTATTGCTGCCATGTTGATAATGCATGCCACAGTATACTGTAGGTCATGTGCCCCATTTGTTACAGTTCACTAACAGTTTGAAACAGGGCCTGGTAACATGCAAAACAACTTAGTACACCCAAAGGTGGATTAAACTACCCGTAGTGCCGAAGCTGTATCTCGAAGGGTTTTTGAGATATAGCATCTGAAAAGTACCCCATCATAATGTTACTCTAAGGGAAATTCTGAAACTTGAAAGTATTATAACTCTGCTGCACAGTAACATTTTGCCACCAAATTAGCTAAAGGCACATCTAGGGGGCAAGTCCTTTGTACCCTGACAATTTCAGCCCAAAAGCCCAAACTGTTTTTAAGTTATGAGGTGACAAAGAAACAGACATATCTGAAATTAGAAGTGTTGCAAACTGCAGCAGTACACTCGTTCTTTTAGCAAACAATGTTGCAATTAAGCAATTCATACACAGTTAGCCACATCAACAGAACGAGCTTATGCATGCAAAAGTTCATGCACATCCGTGAAAGGGTTACAAAGTTATTAAGGTGCAAAGTTAGCAAAACTGGAAGACTGCCAAAATGGAAAAAAAAAATGCAAATTTAAGGATGTTTAAGACACAATATCTCAGAAACCACAGAAGTAATTCAAACAAAATTGGCAACATCAACAGACCTACCACACAAAATTATGCATGCAAACTTTCAAGTAAATCTGTTGAACAGTTGCACAGTTATTAAAGTGCAAAGTATGCAAAACTGGAAGACTGCAAAAATGGGGAAAAATGTAAGTTTAAGGATATTTGAGACACAGTATCTTCAAAACCACAAAAGCAATTCAAATGGAATTAAACACATCCACAGACCTACCCCACAAAATTATGCATGCAACATTTTATGAATATTTGTTGTAGGGCTCCAGTGTTATTAAAGTATACATTATGCAAAACCAAGACTTAGTAAAAATGGAAAAAAACATGTAAGTTTAATAATGTTTGAGACAAAGTGTAGCACAAATCGCAAAAGGGGCTTGAATTAAATTTATCACAGCAACAGAAATACCCCCTGTAATTAAGCATGCAAAATTTCATGCACATCTATTTAAGGGTTCTAAAGTTTTTAAGGTGCAAATATGCAAACTGGAAGATTGTGAAAATGGGAATAAAACATGTAAGTTTAAAGAAGTTTGAGACACAGTAGCTCAGAAAAAAACACAACAAATTCACATAAAATTTACCACAGCATGCAATTTACCTCCAGAGCTTAAGCTTGCCAAATTTCATGGAAATATGTTGAAGGATGGCAAAGTTATTAAAGTACAAAATATGCAAAACTGTATGACAGTGTGCAAAAATCACTTTCACTTTTACATCCATTTTTTCCCCATAGGAAATAATAATGGGAAACTTAAAATGATTATAACTCTTGAACAGATTGATATTTTTCCACCAAACTTTCAAGAGGCATATCTGTGACCCAAAGCTTTCTACCCTGAAAATATCAGACCATAACATAAAGGCATTTCTGAGATACAAGTGGGCAAAGAAATGTCAAAAAAATGGTAAATGTAGGATTTATTGACAGTTTCTAGCTCAAACACCACACAACGGATTCATGTGACATTTTGGCATATTAATGGACCTACCCCTAGGAATTATTCATGACAAATTTTGTGCAACTGTGTTTAACAATTCCAAAGCTATTAAGGTTCAGACTTTCTGGTTTAAGATAGAAGTTTGCACTCAACCCTAATATACTGGCACTTCTGCACCAATATAATATTAAGATATATAAATATATATCTATATATATATATATATATATATATATATATATATATATATATATGTAATAGATAACCCACTCTTAGGTGTGTGGTCATGTTCTGATATACATACACCTTGGTGTGCATTGTATGCATGAGTCTGCAAGCTGAGTGTGTCAACTACCCAAGGCATGCATATATCAGAGCATGACAGCACACCGAACAGTGGGATCTTATAAAATGGTAAAATTGTTTTGGAGGGGGGTAAAAGTATGGGTGTGTATATACATATATATGCATATATATTTATAAAATGGGTAAGAAAAAAGGAATCCTCTGGTTAGTTGAAACACATCAGTTGACCATGCACATATCAGAGTACCACTGCACACCTGCACTTTTACCCTCCACTAAAACAATTTTGCCATTTTATAAGATAGATAACCCACTCTACGGTGTGCTGTCACACTCTGATATATGCACTCCTTGGGTGGTTGACACACTCGGCCTGCAGCCTCGTGTATACAACGCACACCAAGACATGTGTATATCAGAGTGTGACCGCACACCTAAGAGTGGGTTATCTATTACATACATATATATATATGTACATATATATATGTATGTTTATGGCACAACTCTTATTCAGGTGAGGGAGCTTTCTGTTCCTTATGCAAGGCACCCTTGGGGTGAAGTCTTCCAAGGGTGAGTGCCTCTCAGATGCCTTAGAGGTACAGGGTACTACTATGTAAAATTTAAATCAGTTACCCCTTGATAGTAGAGATTGTTTCCATATGAACTGTATGATCTACAGAGGTTTGAGAATGGGGAATATGGGAATCACTTACAGGCACTATTATGCTCTAAAACAAGCAGTCCTGTCTGAATTCAGACAACACTGTAACTTTAACTATCCCATGTATTAAAATCTCAGCATGTCAGAGATCTTTTGCTTATGTTGCTGCAAAAAAATGGTACTCATTACATCCAGAAATCTGGAATGAAAATAGTTTTTATTGTTTTAAATATTTGTGTAAAGCACATATAATAACTGGGAACTATTTTCTCCTGTAGGGTAACCAGGTTACAATTCGCTGTTATAACCCACAGGTTATAACGGTGAACATGCACCAGGTTTCCCTCACTCTGCCCATGTGCTTGCTCTGTAACTGAGTGCATGCACCTCTCCTCTAATCTGTGCTAAGCCACTGGACTTAGCTTGGGACAGGCCAGTTACACTTTTGAGGTTTTTATGCTCTGATTTAAAATTTTGACAGCCCCAGAAGCTCAAGGCAGTACATCTTTTGCTTTCTACTTGGCAAAAAGAAAAAAAAAAGTGAAAACGGTACTTCCCACCCCCACCACCGCACCTCAACTAAACAAACAAGACAACAGGAGAAGTGATAGATGGTGACTTGCAATGTTCTCAAAAGAACAAGGGATTACATCTGGGTGAAGGCCATGTCAGCTGCTCTTTAAAAACCACCACAATAATGAATGCTGCTTAAATGATTTCAACAGCAGCACCATGGCATCTATTGCATCTACCAGTACTGATTTCTATAATTGCTGTGTAGTGTTTTCAAGGCCAGAAAATGCTCCCCAGCAATTATATAAAACAATATATGGGGGCAGTGCAAAACTTGAATTTAATGCACATCCTCAGAAAGGGATGCTTTAATAAACCCCTCAGGCTTCACCCTTGGTGTTTATGTCGCATCCTACCCCTCAGGTGTGCATTACATTCTTAGTATGGACTCTCACCCCCCATATATTATTCTACATTTAATATCTGACTATTGTTGTAAATGTTATCAATAGTTGCTATATATTGTATTGTATTGTATATTTTGTATGTTGTTGTACGTTACAGGTCGTGCCTGTAAAAGGGACATGTGGCAGTGTGCTTGCCCAGTTAAAAAAAATAAAATAAATAATGAATAATGTTACAATGCCACAGGTCATTGAAACATTACAGTAGTGCCTGAGTTCGCATGTCTCCAAGTGGATGGAAGGGACTGGTGTAGTGCCTCCACCCAGAGAAAGAATTTAAGTGGATTTGGTGCCGCTGTGGTACAATCCCCTGTCACACCACCCATGGACTTACACAATGCTTGTACACTCCCCACTAATCATGCACTTATATTTGAAACAAATAGCAGCAGACAAATACATTCAAACTAAGGAACAGAAGCTTTATTTTCATGACTAGGATCCTAAATAAGCAAAAGGAGAGTTAGCAGATGAGGTAGTATGTACAGTATATACTGCATAACTGCCTGGTCTTTCTATGACTATAGGCCCAGCCTTAACACTAAACTGCTCTTTTTAAGCCCTGAGCAGATGCAGCCAAAACAAAATAGTTTTCTGGGCTGTCACTAAATATGACCTCCTACTGTACGTACAGATCTCATGTGTAGCCTACCTCCACAGCACACCATACTGTGCAATACAGTATTGTGATCTTAATTTCCTGTACTGGAGCTGCAGCCCCCTCCCTACTGGTACTTGTCTCTGCCCTGTAATTGGGTACCTAGCTGGGGAATCTGTGTAGGCCCACTGTTGTTGTATATGATTGGCTGGCAGTGATGCACTTTAAAGATTCAACAAATTCAAGCTTCAGAGACTCAACAAATTCAGAAAACAGTAAAATCCCAAATTCCAAAAGCCATGCAATTGCAAATAACAACCCAAACCTCAAACACAGGTTATTGCAACTCCTGATCATTTTGACCAGCTACAGTAAACACTTTTCAAACTATGTTACTAAGTATCGGGTGCAAGGACAAGCCTTGATTTTATTCAAGATTCTGGTGCACTGGATCTCCTTTTCTATGCAGTGACTTGCTGTCACAGCTTGCTGTGGTCTCTCAGCCAGTCGGTCAGTCTCTCTGGTGTCCCACTATCACTCACTCACTCTTTCTTTCTTTCTTTCTTTCTTTCTTTCTTTCTTTCTTTCTTTCTTTCTTTCTTTCTTTCTTTCTTTCTTTCTTTCTTTCTCACCATGCATTTGAAAAGTATTGCAGCTGGGAAGATTGGTTGTCCTACAGTTAATTGGGCTGTTAGAATCTACACCACCTGCCACATAAAGGCATCCAGTCTAAGGAGTGATGATAGCCTGGTACCAGACTCTGGTAGTCACAGAATGAATCCCACAGCATCTCTTGAATGTTTGGGCCAAAAGCAAGATTTTGCAATACTGTGAACTCTGCCAAGATCTTCCTTAGGAAGACCAAACAAATAAAGAACCAAATCAGCAGATTCGCCTGCACTAGCTTTCATATCTTCAGTGGAGGCTCCTCAGTAAACAGGTTCAGAAAACAGGTATGGAGAAAGGTACCACTGAAGGTAGAAAGTACACTTCTGATGGCTGTTCGGCTCTGTAGCAGTCTCTGGCACCCAAGAACACTTTAAAAAGATACAAAGCACGCAGTTGGTGAAGAGCAGTTGTCTTTGGCACCCAAGGAAACAGAAAAAGTTGCAAAGCCATCTTACAGTAGAGACCACAGGGCTCCCAGCAGGCTCTCTCTGATGGCAGAAAAAGGCTTTCTGAATATCAGCCAAGCACAACAGCTGTCAAAGGAAAGCACAAAGAAAAGCATCTGGAAGTAGATCTGCCTGAAAAGCAAATAGAAAAACCAATGCCAGACAAAGACATGCCCTCCTGGGCAACACTGAACAAATGTAACAGCTTTTCAGAACAATACAAACTTTTGAAAAATCTGCTCTACAAGGGTATCCAAATCTCCCCTGATGAAGCCTCAGCTTTTGAGGTGAAGCTCTAGGTCATTATAAACCTTCTACACATTAACACATCTGTTTATACAGGTTCTGTTTATTTGAATCTCTGTTATTGAATATAGTTTTGCTTTTACATTGAGTGAGACACCAGTTGCAAGAAACAGTTTCTAGATAGTGACTGTAGAGTATCTAAATCTGAACACAGTTCTGCAATAAAAGTGCAAAAATATTACATTCCTTGGGTTAATCTTTACTTTATGCCTTAGTTGCAAGACTGTGGAAGATAAGAATTTCTTGGAATACTTCATTGTTTATGACTGCATAGTGTAGCTATGCATGATGTAATGCAGTAAGGAGAAAAAAAGACAGAAGCAGAACAGATGCATACTAGTTTTGGCATCTGCAGTGAAGTGGATCACCTCATTAGTATGCATTGGACCTTTGGGCTGCCCCTCCTGTACATCAAAGTGGGCCACCTCACAGCTGCTCCTCCCACTTTCACATTCAAAACAGTCCCACCCAGTGTAGATCCTTCACATCTCCAATTGATACTCACTCTAAATTTTTAACCCCCCCCCCCACATGCTGTTGCAAAACCCTCCTTTCTCCCAGTTACTGCCCTGGTACATGTTTACCGACTGTTGCTGATCCATCCCCTCCCCTAATCACTGCCGAATCATGGCGCAGAGCAGGAAATACCTGCCTGTTGTAAGGTGATTGGATAATTACATAAGAGTGTCCTTGCTTGCTAACTGTTGTCAACATGAAAAGTCCTTACCAGCCATAATAACCACTTCTACTGGAGCAACTTCTCTGAATGTTAAATATAATACAAACAATAATAGATGAGGGGACTGTTATTTTGAGGCTATAATACCATCAAGTGGTTCTTGTGACATGTGAACCTCTAGAGTGAAGCTCAAGAGGTTCCAACATATCACCAGAAACTTGAGTTTGTATTATAGCCAAGAAGTATCCAGTTCCCTATTTGTTATTTTTTGTAATGTATGTGTAAGCTGTGGTGCCATGTAACCAATGAGCTACTACCCCTACCTTGCAGGCCTGACCAAGGTTGAGGGGCCTGGGCTCTAGTTCTGATGTAAACGGTTTTTTTTTTCCCAAAGATATAAATAAGTAACATGGTGCCTCCACACAGAGTTAGAATATAAAGTGGGCTAGATATATAGCAGCACAACCCCCTGGGATGCTGAACTGCCCTAGCTCCCCTTACAGTCACCCTACACATGGAATACCATAAACCAAACCCCATATTTTTAATAACCTGTAATTATTGACTTAAGCTAAAATATGCTCTCTAATACTATGCTCACTAGGCATTTTGTAAAAGGTTAACCAACACTTTATTTACAAACAGGGTAGGTCTAGGAAAGGGGAAAATGGATGTAGAGGTTAAACAACATTTTAGCATTGTGATTTCTGCAAACACCAATCAATCACTGTAAACCCAAACACAGTTTCGTGCCACCTCCCACCAGCACATAATTCAGACTAACATGTTCTATCTAACTAGCTATTTGGGCCCAGTGATCACATCCCAGCTGGTACTAGTTTCCCCAGTCAATTAGGTAAGAGCCCTGACACTCTATTCCTGGGTACCCAGCTGTTGAAGGGTTGCAGGCCTGATGGGCTGCAGCTGGTTGGCCAGCACTGGTGCACTTAAAAACAAAATAAATTCAGACCTTTTAACTTGTGGCAACAACTGATTGCTGAGACTTGAACTTTCATCTAAGAACACTTAAACTCATAACTTTGATAACTACTACTATTTGCTATTGAACTTGCAACAGTTGGTGGCAGCTATACAGCTCCCCAGATGTAGGGCAAGCCCTGAGATGCTCATGGTTTTGCAGTATAGTCTCTTGGCTTTTACAGTTGATGGATTTCACACGTAGATCTGGGGTTGGTTGGCATTGCTTGGACATTGAATTGCTGGAGACGACTGAAATGAACAACAGGCACATTTCAGCTAGAACCTTTCCTCTGCATTCTTGCAGCTTGGGCCTCTAGCAGCAGGCTCTTGCAGCTTTGGCAGGCTGGTCATCTCTCAACTTCTGTGGCACTTGTCATCTTCTTAATGGTGAAGTCACAAACCACAGCAGACCAGCACCAGGGACCTGACCAGCACGCCTCAACCCCCATGTCTAGGCATGACCCCTCGGAGGAGATGCAATGGTAATGCCTAGCAGTGACACTACTAGGCTGATTCCCCAGACTGACCTCAGATGGCAATCTCTCTCTCTGTCTCTCTCTCTCTCTCTCTCTCCTCTGTCTCTGATATTCAGTCACATTCAGCTGTAAATGACATTCAGCCACTGCTAGCTTGCAGTAGTGGCTCTTTTAAAACAGGACACAGTTTCTTGGTTTCCCACCAGAGGTTAGCAGAATACAATCTGCCAGTCTCAGGCATTTCAACAGAAGACAGGAGCACATCTTCTCACCTGAAGGCTTAGACTGGCACAGAAGAACAAATCTCACTTTCAGTACTCAGACTTGAACAAAGGAAGGCGAGTCTTCTCACTTTGAAATTCAGATTTGCACAGAAGAACGCATCTTCTCACTTCAAATGTTCAGACACAATAGAAGAAAGAATAGTTTAACCTTGCAGGTGCAGCCTTCCACAGAAGAGCAAATCTCTTCACTTCACTTGGCAAAAGACAATGGAGATTATGGTGAGTGTCCAAAAGTGGACATAAATGAGTACTCACACTCCAGCATCCAACTACTGGAACATCAAGCAGGCTTCCCTTGGCTAATTGTGGCTCCAATGAACCTCCCAAGCAGGGCTCCATACTTTCTTCAGGCACCCTGGACCAGTTTCCCTTCTCTTGGGAAATCTCCCAGCCAATGACCCTAACACTGTACAGCACACTACACTTTCACTCTGTCAACACACTCCTTCCATCCCTTAGAAGGCAATACATACTGCAGAAACACAGAAACATAGAAATTCTTGGCAGATAAGGACCGCTAGACCCATTCAGTTTGCCCATAGGCCCTATATGTGTATACAAAGCAATACAGAGTACCTCCTGCATTAGTGACTGTGCAGGCAGGTTTCCTTCTTCACTTGAGGGTTTGGAAAGGCTTCATCTCCCTTGGGAAACCTCTCAGACAGCATGTCTTGCTTCTGTACAACAAATCACACTTTAAACTGGAACAGATCCTTACAAGCATTGTAAGGCAACACATGTGCCTCCTTGGTTAGTGGCTATGCAAGCCCCCAGGCAAACCTTTTTCTCCTCTGCAGCAGCATCTTGGAGCAGGGTGCTGGAGCCCCCCCTCCTTCAGGAGGGGCTCCCACCGAACTGAACTGAACAGTCTCTGTCCTTTGAAATTCAGGAGCTCAGGGCAGCTCCTGATTGGCTGGTACAGGCTGTCTATCAGAAAATTAATTTTCATAAGTCTCCTTCGATGCCCCACTGGCTGACTGTTTGGGCACCAAAAATCATCCTTGCCTACTCCTCTAAGTCACTCTGGCAAAGTTCTCTATTCTTCTAGCTCTCCAACTGACTGTTTGCAGGTCAAAGGTGGCCAATATTGCTGCTATACATGCAGTCAAAATAAAGTCCATCTTTTAAATTTTGTTGCTGCCAAACTACACACTTTTATAAACAAATGCCCCAGTGCCCTCTGCCCTAGTGTCCACTGGCAGAGAGGGCTTACATGGAATTTTCTTGTCCTGTTGTTGCCTCTGACAGAATGCCCCCCAAGCAGCAGGCAGTTTCATTGCATTGGTGGTGCAGGGACTACAACTCCCAGCAGCCTTGGTGTTGCTTAATTTACATGTGCTTATAATGCTTTTTTTTTTTTTTCAAAAAATAATTTTTGGAGTCCCTTTGGTCCCTCCCTCATGTCTCTGGATCCTGATTTGCTGATCCAGGGGTCCTGGACCACAGGGAAAACTCTGTTGTGCCACAGTAGTGGCTTTAAAACTGATTCAAGCTTCCATGCATGCGCAGACAGCCAACTCGCACATTCAAGGTGCAGCTGCACAGTGGTCATGCGACTTTGCTCCTCCAGCCCATTTTTACTGAAAAAAACATTACTGGGGCCAGACAAAGACTTTGGCGGCACACAGGACCCAGACCAGGCAGCGGTGAAGAAATAGAGGTGGCAATGGCACCACTGGTAAGCCCCGAACTTGGGGGGGGGGTTACATATGGATCCAAGAACGTTTTGCTTTTTTACTTTATTGAAAAAATTACTGTACTCACCTGCAGGTTGTCCAGTGATTCAGGAATGAAATATGACATTTTAAATACTGCCAAAATAGACCCCTCCCATAAGCTTCTTTTTATTTTATTTAAAGCATTTATTTGTTTTTACGAAGAGGCTAAAAGAGAGAAAAGATCAAGAAGTAAGCAATGAGGGCTACCTGAGAGAGACTGAAGTGCAACCCCAAAATCACCCTCATGATCTTATCTTTTTATCACATGCCTTTTTTTGTGCTTTTGGAGCACAGGTTGTGAGATACTGTAGAGAGAGGTGTAAGAAAAAGAGAAAGAGAGAGAGAGACTGGATGATCTACATGGCAGTGGCAAGCTGGCTTTTACTGTACATGGTGGTTACAGTAAAGGATGCTCACACTCAGCTGATGGACCACACATAGCACAAGTAAACATTAGCAGATGCATCAATAGTATTACAGGATCTCATAATAATACTGATGAATTTCATCAATGGGATTACAGGGAAAAAGTGTATGATTTTCCATACTATTATTAAGCATATCCATATGTTACAAACTGAATGTCGTAGGAGAGAAGTTTGCAAAAGATAACATTCAGGTTTCTGTTTCTATCGGATAACATATGCCACTTATGTTAACTATGACAACAGAACAAGAAACTATAGGTTTTTGACAGAAAGCCTTTGGCTGATAGAATGATTGCAGAAACATTTTTCAGATGTTTGTTCTGCACACCTTCCCTCATCTTTTATTTATTTTTTATTTATTTATTTGAACAAGTCAGATTTACAACCTTTGAGTCAGGGACTCATTTACAAAAGGCATCTCGTCAGGGAGGGCAAGACAATAGAACACTGTGCAGATACAACATTGGACAACATTGCAGGTGCAGACATTGAACACAAAATACACTAAGTTATATGTTGGTATAAAATACAGATTTACAATTAAAGATGTACAATTTCTCTGGAGTTGCAGTGGAATACATCCTTGTATAAACCAAAGGGGGTTGGTAAAAAGGGGTAGGGGAAAGATGGGCAGCAGTCCAGGGACCTTGTTGAGATTAGGGGCCAGGCAGGAAAGGTCCTTCAGTAGGATTGGGGGGGTGGGGTTAGTTGCACCTACAGCAGCGGACATTAAAGAGATGGTTCTGGAGAGCGGTTTTGAAGGGGTCAAGTTTGGCAGTGTTGGTGATGCAGGTAGGGAGGGAGTTGAACCAGGTGGGAGCTCGATAAAAGAAGTACCTCTGGGTGAGGGAGGTCTTGGTTCTGGGCACTTTGAAGGTGGCTTTAATAGAGCTGTGGGTGGAAATAGATGAGGATGATCATGGTAGGAAGGCAGAGACTCCTGGGGGGGAGAGTCTGAGCAGGGATTTCTTAGCAAGAAGGCAGGTCTAATACTGCAGACGTTCCTCAAAGTTGAGCAGGTTGGCAGAGGAATAGAGCAGGCAGGTGTGGGTGTGGCTGGAGGCTCTGGTCAGGAGCCTACAGGCCTTATTGATGGAGAGCTGGATTTTAGAGAGGGCAGTGTTATCAGCTGCAGCATAGATGGGCAAGCCATAGTCTACTAGGGACAGGACGGAGGAGGTGATGGCCAACCGGATGGCAGCGAGGGGCAGGCAACCCCTATGGTGGTAAAGTAGGCCAATCTGAGAGTTTATGGTGGAGGAAAAGAGTGCTGATGTGGGTGTGGAAGGTGAGGGCAGTATCGAAAGTAATTCCTAGGTATTTGTATGTGGGCACTTGCTCTAATGGGAGCTGAGAGTTGGGGGTAATCAGGAGGGGAGCACTTCTAGCTTTATTTTGGTGGTGAGAGAAGAGCAGAGCATTGATTTGGTTTTCCTAAGGTTTATGACTAGTATGTGATCAAGAAACCACCTTTCTGTTTGGCTGTAGGCGAGTTTGAAGGGATGATTGGAGAGTGGAGGGATCTGGGTGTATGGCAAAGAGAACTGCATCATCTGCATAGAGGAGCATCTTGCTATTGCAGGAGCTGGGGAGAGTGTTGAGGTAGTGACTGAAGAGAATGGGACCCAGGATTGAGCCCTGTGGGACCCCAGAGCTAACAGGTTGAATATTGGAAAGGGAGCCATTGATTTTATCACTGGGATCTAGCAGAGAGGTAGCTGGAAAACCAGGCAAGGGCCCAGCAGAGAAACCAAGTTGGTGGAGAGAGTCAAGTAGGAGGGTGACAGACAGTATCAAAGGCCTTGGAGGTCAATGAACACTGCACTGGCCAGGTTGCCAGAGTCGAGAGCAGAGTGCAGGTGTGGGAGAACTCCAGGAGATCAGTGGTTGTACTGTGTCCTGGGCGAGCCATGCTGCTCCAGACACATAATGTCATACTTAGCCAAGTACCCAGATAGTTGGATAGACACCACTTTTCAAGGGCTTTGGAGAGTTGGGGAGGATGGAGATTGGCCGATAGTTGCAGGGAGAATCCATCATTTTCCTTTAGATTGTTACTACAGTTGCCAATGTGAAAACAGATGTTTACAAAATATTTTATTTGATTAAAGTCACAGCAAAACTTCTTCTAAAGCATCAGAACATCTTCAGAAAACTGTGCTTTGGAAGCTAATGTATATAATTCCCTACTTTAATGAAAGGTATTGCTACCAACTGTGTTACCCTTGAAATTGGTAGACTGTGTTTTAAAAAGAAAGTAGTGATCCTCCAGGAACATTGCTGATTTTATGAAGATCTTCCTCTTAAAAATAGTTTGGCTTAAAAAAAATTTGGAGTATTTAGCATTTTATTAAAATAAAATACATGCAAATTGATCTGCTTAAAGCAGCAGTGCAACAAAATGGGCAACACATTTAAGCCTACCTTTTTATACTCTAAAAGATTTCAGGGATCTTCCAATATTATTTGGTGGTAAATTTTCTAATTCCATCACATTTTGAGTATTTCTTAAATGTTTTAATTGTTTTTTTTTTCCCTTAAGCAAAAAGATGGCCACCACAGTTGGTTTAGAAATAGCTTTATAGACCTGGAAAGTTTTAGGATTGAGAAAAAAAAACTCAAGGTGCACAGTATTGGAGGTACCTAGAAAAGTAGATTTGACAGGTGCACTATTATTTGTATTAATTGTAGCTGAAAGTAGCATCTTGGAATAAACATTTTCATTGCCCTGCTACTTTAAAGAGATGCTCAGAAACAAAAACCTATGTGAACCTGCAAAAAACAAATGTAAAAAAAAAAAATCAGTTCAAGTTCATTGTTCTCAGGAAAGTGACAAAGCTACAAGGTTACAAAGAACACACAAAACCATAAACACAGTTAATGTTAAACAGCACTTACCAAACAAGTCCAGTAATAATTATTACCAAATTTGAGAAACCATTATTCCATTTCATTTGCCACTATTCTAAAGCTCTCATCTAATGCCAAAAAATTCTTTGAATATGTAAGCGTGGGTCCCCACCCCTGCCTTTTTACTAAAACGACAGGTGGCATGCTGTTGGCATTTGGCAGCAATACCTGGTGGGGGACCTGGGTTTGGGGAAGGATGAGGTGACCTGGCACAAGGGGCCTAGGTTTGGCTACTCTGCACAGGGGCACCCAAGTAAATCCAACTACAGGAAGCAATAACTGTAATGTCCAGAACCAGAATAGGGATTTTTCAGTGTGGCTTTATTTATTAACTAACTGAACATAAACAAAGCATTGCATGGTCCCCCCAAAGGGTTACATTACTGTATGTGCAGATTAGAGGTTAACACAGCGGTCCATTTGAGGAATGAACACATTACTACAGTTGTCTGGCTTTGGACCCACCAGGCACTCAGCCCGGACTTTGCATGCACTTTGGATACATAGCCCAACTGGCCCGGCTCCCCTGCTGGCCACTCGACTGATGGTCCACTTGAAGAATGAACCCAAACTTTACTTGGAAAGACATCCCATCAAACAAGGAGACTCCCAAACTGTGGCTCCCCACACCACTTAGAGTCTGTGACTCCTAGAGAGATTTTCAAGTTGCGACCCATGTCTGGGTACTCACCCCATCACTGGCCAAGTGCATGAGGCAAGTAGCAAAACACAGAAGAAATCCGTAGAGGTGGACCTGGTTACTAAAGATGGGGGTTTTCCCACATCCAGCTCCCACTGCCCATACCCGGCCATTTCTCTGGACACACAGAAAACTTTAGGACTTTAAAATGTAGATTGAACGGTGGATGACCTGAAGCACCCTCTATAGTGAACTTTAAATCCATTTAAAACTTTAAAGTGTTTGACTGCTCCATTTGTTCGTCCTAGTGTACATAGTCCTCCCAAATAGCAGTCCCCATTCATGTCCCAACTGAAGAAAACAATATGTTTGCCCCTTCAAATGGAGCCAAACACTCACCCATTCATTGCAGGTGCCCCACAGGCAGAAGTACTGTAACCTTTGCTGTTATACAAGAACAGACAAAATTAAATCAGGCAGCTTCCTTCCATGATGGGAGAAAGTTGCCCTGGAACCCCACAAGAACTTTTCCTCCCGGAGAAAAGGGTACTGAAGACTGGGGCGGTCTCCACCACTTTAAAAAGATAAAACACAGGAACACTTCCTTTTTCTTAGTGAGAGATCAAACAGCAGACTGATGCTTCCTTCTTGTAAGGACAAATGGAAGACTCACTTTGAATTTCCCAAAGTTCTAAACTCACTCCCTGAGCTGTAGATTCCAAAGTGGCTCATGCAGCTGCAACGGTTCTATAATGATGTCATCTCTCAAGTCTCAGCTGTGACTGAGGACAGAGTGATACAGTGTGAAACCCATTTAACTGGAGTTTCACAAGCTGCCTTCCCTGCCTACCACTAGGTCTTACTGGGATTCTAGTAACCCCGGGTAACAAAGGGGTTACACTCGCCCTTGACCAGGAAAATGACTGTCCCCAGTCATTATGCACCTGGCCTTAGGCCATCCCATCCTATGTGCTACCTGTGGAGGGGGGTGATCAGGCCCCCTCCTACCATGTGCGAGCACAGGTAGGCAACACTAAGGGCCTAGAGGCCTATAGCTGACATATCAGCCTCTACTCTATCCACTTACTATGGACACCTAGTGGCTCTGGTAGAACCATCCAGAGCATAGCCCTGATAGATCAGCACTATGGCCCCTACTGCAGGTCAGGGCCTCAGCCTGTCCATCCCCCCCAACCCTCTAGGGAAAACCTATCTGCCTCTAACATAACATCCCAAACAAAAACAAAACCTGGGGACCTCCCCGACCTTGGGCAGCGTGCAACTACAACCATTAGCAATAATAACACAGTACATTTAAATTCTACACTGACAAGGAACTCCGATGAGCCCCTCCTCCTCTTCTTGTCTTCTCTTCTGTCTTCCAGGAACACCTGTAAGAAAAGACAAAAACAAAAACAAAACAAAAAAAACACATCCTAATCTGCATGTACAGTCTATCTAAACAACAACGACAACAACAACCCTTACCATACAGAAAAACAAAACACTGAACAATCCCAAAAAATAAATTTTTTTTTTTTTTTTAGAAAAGGTAGAAAAACACAGTATTTACATTAAAGTACATTAATGACATTGGTAACAATACACCTTTGGGGGGGATGGAGTGCCCTAAAAGTCCCAACTAGTGACTACAAGGCCCAAAGGCCAGTCCATTAAAGAGTCTCTCCTGGGCCGGAGCCCCATGAAACATAGTTCTTTAAGGCAATAATCCCGAAGGGGGAGAGTCTTTGCGGACAGTTCACACACTTTTGAAGTCTGTAGTGTAGGGTGTGTACTGCAATGTCATAAAGATAGAATAAAAAGATTTTTTCGGACTTACCAGCCTCTTAAAGTATTCCGATTTCACAAACCTAGTCCCTTTCGAAGACTCTCCCTGGCAGCATTTCTTCTGATACAGCTGGGCGGACATCTTCCGGGAACCCACAGGAGTGCACATCTGGAAACAGCTGGGCTGATGTCATAACTGAAGAAGGAACCTTAGAACAGGAACAAAAAGAAAAACAGCTGGTCCGGCGTCATCCGATTACCAGGCGATGAACAGGAAACAGCTGGGCTGGTGTCCTCTCTGGATCTGAAGTCATCTGGTGGGCTACTAGATGGTTGCTGAACAAGACAGTACACTGTGGACTGAAGAATATGGGGCACCTGATTCCTTGTTTATTCATATTGCCAGTTCAATTAGGGCACTTCACAGTCTTAGTGTGGCAGTATTGACTACCACTGCACGGCTCTCCATTTTGTAGACTGCGGGCTTAGTTACTGGGAGGTCCTTGCACTGAGGCCAATAGTAGAGGGGGTCAGGGCTTGAATTATTACTCCATCTGGATGCACATAATTCACACAGTGGGAGACTTCACGTCCCTCTCCGTCCACTATTCTCACTCTGTCCATAAACAGTGTCCTGCCTCTCTTTCACTGTGTATACTTTTCGTGGAACAGTCTATTCTTTATATGCTGGTTAGCCCCAGGATGCACATGTTTCATTGCTTCATCTCAGATCCAGGATTTCCTGCAGTTCTCAATCTCCTCCCAGACTCTCTGAGAAAAGGTAGGAAAGGTAATACCAAAGATTTCATTGGCCTTTCTACGAACCAGTCTCTCCTCTTTACTTGCTTTGGTCAATCTAAGACCACTGGCCTGGCTTGAGGATCGCCAGTCCTGGTTCTGCCAACTTTGCATCCTCAATTAAATTAAAAACGGATCCCTGACTTCTTCTTCTTCTTCTGGTGAAGCCAGGGCAGTGGCATCACCACCTTCTTGAACACATTCCTCCGAGGCAAGATCTTGAGGCTGTGTACCGTTCCTTTCTCACAAGGCCACATAGGTTCCCCCTCATCTTCCTCTTCACTGAGGATCTGAGCCCAGGAGTGAGCAGTAGTTCTCACCCCCGAGACTATCCATCCATCACTGGGAGCGGAGGTCGACACCTCCCATTCAAAGGCCTCCCGCATCTCATCTTCACCTTCGAGACTTGGGCTAGGCCCCCCCACCCAGGGGACTATTGATGCTTTATCTGAACTTGCCTTCTGAGATCCAGCATCCAATGCTTCAATTTCAGATTCAATCTCTAATTCTGCACTCTCTAACTTTGTGCCACACTCCCCCGAGGGACTTTCCTCCACAGGCTCTGCCTGATGCTGTGTGCTGCCAACTGCAGATTCTTGAAGTTGTGTCCATGTGGGAGCCAAACGAATTGGAGGCACTTTATACAAGTCATATTTTTGAAGGCATCCAGCACAGTGAGGAATCATGAAGACATCCCTTCCAGCACTCAAACACATCTGGCATACACGCACTGGATAATTAGGAATTGCCACATCAGGAGGAGTTGCCTCTATAGCACCAGTTTTCAATACCTCTCAATCTATTTACTGCTGCTGTTACTGCAAACTGGGCATGATCCGGGTAACGAGCTGGTCCTGAGGCCATAACTGCAGAAAAATAAACAAAAGTTCACTGTAACTGAAAGCCCCACTTTAATGAACACACTCTGTAGCTTTAAAATGGCTCCTCTGCTGCTGTGTTTACTTTACCACCCCACCCTGTAATGGCGGCAGCAGCACTCCTGTGCATCGACAATCAGCCTCTGGGTTAAGCCACTGTGCACCCCGATTTACATCAGCTACTAATAACTTTTATTCAAACTGCACACCTTGCTCTGTTCTGGCTGTTCACACATTTACAGGATTTTCCTTGGACTTTTCACATGCTGGCAACATTCATTTAATTACAGTCCCTTTAACTTCAGGTTTCAGCACAGGATCACCTGCTTCTACTAGTGTTGCACTTATTTTACAACCCCACAGTCTCTCTCTGGCTGCAAACTTTAAACTGAGGCTACTTTCATTGCTATGCACACATTTAATGGCTTTACAGACTTGCACTTGCTAGCAGGACATCACACAATCGCTACTTGCAAAGCGACTATACAGCTGCACACACATTTTATATGGCATTACAGAAAATCACTGATTTGAGCAGTTTTAATTATTTACTCACTGTTATTGTAGCAGATTGCTGCGATGGGGTAAAACGGCCTGCAGCCAGATTTTTGAAGGCCTCAGAATGCAAACAGGCGGGCAGTCTCCGCGATCGTAGTATTAACCACACAATTCACTGATCCCACGATCGATTGGCGGGTTGAGCCCGATTTTTAACTAGAAAGTCACTTTTTTACTGTTTACAGCGCTTTGAACACTTTGCGAATGCTCCACCACTGCCAGTACACGCACTACTCTCTGTCTCCCTCTCGAATGCTGAGGCAATCACAGAAGAGCTGGCTGAGGGGTGGGACTAATGGCAAACTGACCAACCACATGACGCCATGCAAATGAGCCTCTTCTTCCTCACGAGGGCTCCTCTCCTCTCGGCGATCGTCGAGCAGGCAAATTTAAACTGAAAATGCACTTTTTTTTTTCAACTGACTCCACTGCGGGAGCCCATTTCAACCATGTAACATTGCCATTAACTCTGCAGTCTCTAGCATTGCACAGAAAGCATTTCCAACGTCCAGGGCATAATTTTTCTGTTGCTACCCCTAGTTTTCCACACTTTTCTTCACAGAACTTCATTTTAAAACTGACTAAAACGCTGTAAACAATTTTTGATGCAGAACAAGAACACACACTTTGACTTTGCAGCTCCTTGGTAAACAGTTGGCATTTTTTAAACAGCAGCACAAGATTCACAGCACAGCAACGCACTAGAAATTGCTTCCACTTTTTGGCTACTGACTGCCAGATAGCCAAAACGCTAGCCTACTTGCCCAAGCACCTTCCTTCCCGAACAAATCCAAAGTGGTGCCTCCATTTTTGTAACTGGGGTCCCCACCCCTGCCTTTTTACTAAAATGACAGGTGGCATGCTGTTGGCATTTGGCAGCAATACCTGGTGGGGGACCTGGGTTTGGGGAAGGATGAGGTGACCTGGCACAAGGGACCTAGGTTTGGCTACTCTGCACAGGGGCACCCAAGTAAATCCAACTACAGGAAGCAATAACTGTAATGTCCAGAACCAGAATTGGGATTTTTCAGTGTGGCTTTATTTATTAACCAACTGAACATAAACAAAGCATTGCATGGTCCCCCAAAGGGTTACGTTACTGTATGTGGAAATTAGAGGTTAACACAGCGGTCCATTTGAGGAATGAACACATTACTACAGTTGTCTGGCTTTGGACCCACCAGGCACTCAGCCCGGACTTTGCATGCACTTTGGATACATAGCCCGACTGGCTCGGCTCCCCTGCTGGCCACTCGACTGATGGTCCACTTGAAGAATGAACCCAAACTTTACTTGGAAAGACATCCCATCAAACAAGGAGACTCCCAAACTGTGGCTCCCCATACCACTAGAGTTAGCGACTCTTAGAGAGATTTGTTTTCTTACTTCCAAACGAAACTCCCATCAGACAAGGAGTAATTTTCCCATCCTGTGGCTCCCCACACCACTTAGAGTCTGTGACTCCTAGAGAGATTTTCAAGTTGTGACCCACGTCTGGGTACCCACCCCATCACTGGCCAAGTGCATGAGGCAAGTAGCAAAACACAGAAGAAATCCGTAGAGGTGGACCTGGTTACTAAAGATAGGGGTTTTCCCACCTCCAGCTCCCACAGCCCATACCCGGCCATTTCTCTGGACACACAGAAAACTTTAGGACTTTAAAATGTAGATTGAACGGTGGATGACCTGAAGCACCCCCTCTATAGCGAACTTTAAATCCATTTAAAACTTTAAACTGTTTGACTGCTCCATTTGTTCGTCCTAGTGTACATAGTCCTCCCAAATAGCAGTCCCCATTCATGTCCCAACTGAAGAAAACAATATGTTTGCCCCTTCAAATGGAGCCAAACACTCACCCATTCGTTGCAGGTGCCCCACAGGCGAAGTACTGTAACCTTTGCTGTTATACAAGAACAGACAAAATTAAATCAGGCAGCTTCCTTCCATGGTGGGAGAAGGGGATTGCCCCTGGAACCCACAAAGAACTTTTCCTCCCCAGGAGGGGGCACTGAGACCAGGGGAGCAGTCTCCACCACTTTAAAAAAGATAAAACACAGGAACACTTCCTTTTCTTAGTGAGAGATCAAACAGCAGACTGATGCTTCCTTCTTGCTTAAGGACAAGCGGAAGACTCACTTTGAATTTCCCAAAGTTCTAAACTCACTCCCTGAGCTGTAGATTCCAAAGTGGCTCATGCAGCTGCGACAGTTCTATAATGATGTCATCTCTCAAGTCTCAGCTGTGACTGAGGACAGAGTGAGACAGTGTGAAACCCATTAACTGGAGTTCACAAGCTGCTTCCTGCCTACCACTAGGTCTTACTGGGATTCTAGTAACCCGGGTAACAAAGGGGTTACAAATATAATTTGCTGAAATGCTAATGTATCCCTTTGCTAGTCAACAGATCATAGCACATTGGTGGCCTATGTCTCTCTTTTGGATTGTCTATTTGATTGCCATTTGTAACAATGTTCTTGAATGGATATCTTTAAAGCAAGCATCAGCAGTAAGTTAATTTTCACTCTACTTTTATGGGATGTGCCAACTGACATTAACCATGGTTGGACTTTGTGTGTTCTCAGAAGTGGAAAAGGCTCACAAATGCTTAGCACACAGCTGGTGGTTAGTGTAAAACCTCTGTCACTGTTTCAAAACTAATTATTGAGCTTGTGTTCACATCTAATAAAAGGACAACCAGACTATTTATTGTCTTTTGATGTGCTAGTATACAGTAACTTTCTATGGTACTTTTGTAAACCCACCTCCTTGGTTTAGGGGTAAAATGGATGGCAAAAAGTTGTCTTCAGAGGGACCACATAAAAACACCAAAACAACTTACTTGACCTCCGGAGCCTGAGGCTGACCTCCAGGGCACCACTGGCACGCGGCAGGATGATCAGAGCTGCAAATAAAGGGTTAGCAGAACTTGGAGCAGAACACAGTTGAATGTCAAACAGTGGTTAACAAACAAACAGGGTCTTTTATTCTCTTCAGCTTGAGCTCACAGACACAGGTGGTGAAGTTCATTTCTATCAGCCTTGTGCTTCACTGGCACATTCCTTACTCATCTTTACCCTGGGGTGAACAGTCTATTACTCCTGGGTTTGCTTCAGCCCTGGAGGGGTACATTTACTGGGATTTTCCTAGCCCAGATGGAGGCATTCAATCACTCTCAGAGTCCACTACTCCAAGCAGTACAGGTGTGAGCTCCCTGGGCATATCCTAGCCCATTTTGCTTCTTTCTCTCCAAACTTGATGGATAAGATAGTTACAGTGCTTACAGCTGAGCAGTACTAGTTGACATTCTGTCACAAAAGTACAAAATCAACTCTGTCTTTCCACAGAGCCTATTTACTTGACACATTCCCAAAACTCAGGACTTCTAAGCTTTCAAACTTTCACCCACAGTGGCAGTTGTCTGGTGCCAGCAGGCAATTTATTTATTTATTTATTGATAAATATTGGATAACACCTTTGAGTCAAAGACTCTTTTACAAAGGTTCCATGTCATACATAAGAAGAGACAACAGTGTACAGAGTAACAAGTAACATAGTAGTTAAACACAGCGGTTACAGAATGGTTGCAGATAATTACAGAAAATACAAAGAATACTAAAAATAGCAGCTGGGAATAAAGGTTGCAGGTATATGCATAGCATTTCAGGGCGATGGCACTAGCCATGCCCACATGTTATTCATTGGCCAAGGCTGGACAGAGATGTCCATTGTCATGAGTATAGGCACGCTCAGGGCAGCAGATCAGAGTTAGGTCCGTAGACATGGGAGATGGGAGGTGGTAGAAAAATGGAGGGTCAGGTTTAGGGGCAATCATATACTGATCCTTGGGTAATAAGGTCCCTTAGTTGGTACTTGAACCGACCAAGTTTAGGTTCAGTGAGAAGGGAGTTTGGGAGTGAGTTGAACCAGGTTTGGGCCAGATATCAAAACGTTCTTTGGCCAGAGGTGGTTTTGCAGCAAGGTACCCTAAAGTGGGTAGTTGCTGACTGCCATGAGGCGACTGGACCGTGGGGCCTGAAGTAGTGGGGTGAGGGCTGGAGGGAGTAATCCTGAGGTGATTTTCTTTGTGAAGAGGCAGGCCTGGCACTTTAGCCTCCCATCGAAGTTGAGTCAGTTTGCTGAGGTGTAGAGGGTGCATGTATGAGTGAGTCTAGGACAGCCTGTAGCAAGTCTGCAGGCCTTATTGGGGGCCAGTCTAATCTTGTGTAGGTGGGTGGTGTCGGCCGCACCGTAGATGATGATACCATAGTCAATTAGGGATAGAATAGATGTAGAGATGGCTAGGCAGAGAGATTCAGGAGGCAGGCAGTGCTTATGGCGGTGAAGGAGACCAATATGTACGTTGATGGCGGTGCTTAGTAATCGGATATGGTCATGGAAAGTGAGACCTGTGTCTAGGGTGATGCCAAGGTATTTGAAAGTATTAACTTGTTCAAGGGGGTCATTTAGTGAGTTCAGAATGTGCAAGGATTGTCCTAGGTTCTTATTTTGGTGGTGTGCAAACATCATGGATTTAGTTTTTTTGTAATTTAGTACTAACCTATGCTGAAAGAACCAGGATTCAACTTCAAAGAAGGATTTCTGGAGTGCCGAGTGGAGGGCTGTGGGATCAGTGTGAGAGTTGCAGAGGACTTCATCATCTGCATACAACAGCATTTTCAAAGAGCAGGCATTGGGCAGGGTGCTGAGGTATAGGGAGAAGAGAAGTGGGCCAAGGATAGAGCCTTGAGGGACCCCGGACCTGACTTGGTGGGGTGATGACAGGGAGTAGGCAATCTGGACTGTCTTGGTTCTCTCAGACAGATAGCTGGCAAACCAGTCAATGGTCTCATGGGAGAGGCCTAACTGAGTGAGGGAGTCCAGGAGAGTGAGTGGTGCAGTATCGAAAGCCTTTAGGAGGTCTATAAAGACAGTGCCAGTAGTGTTACCAGATTTCCAGTTTCAAGTTTCCAGATCTGTTGGGCATTTACAGCCTACAGGAAACACTTAGAGGTAAATTCCCAAATAGTCACAATAATTTCCAGATCAAACAGTCTGGGGTGTCATTTAGGGGCGGCAAGGGGTTGCAGCTGAGACCCTCATGATTTCTTTGCAACCCCTATGATGTCACTTGCAACCCCTAGAAACCCATAAAACATGGCTTCCCTAGTGTTACATATATTAAATGTGGTGAGTGAGAAGCTCTGCAACCCCTATGATTCTGGTGAAATGACACTACTTCAAACAGTCACTTGTCCTCATGTGGGGAGGGAGGACACTGATGGACACCCGACTAAGTCACTTCCCTTGATAAAAGGATTTAACATCATCTCAAATTCTTGCCCACTGCTCTCTCGGACAGATTTTTATCTCATACTGACCTCCCTCCCATATTTCTTCCTTTTCTCCTGCTTGAGAGGGCTGGCAGCCACCATGAATGAGTACTTTACTTGATGCCAGGCTCTACAGAGAAACTTCAGAACAGTGGGAGCTGGCACTGTGTGTCAGGTGTAAGCTTTCAACCAACTAACACTCACCAGTATCCGCTCTTCAGCTCAGACCAGCTGACTCAGTCTTCAAGGGCATAGAAAACTGGCAACACCCAGAGGTCAATAGACACTCTAAAATGTACATATCCCCTGGAGAGGCTATACTCAACCTCCTTTCAAGGCTCAATGACTTTGGTGAGCACCAGGGCATCAAATATACAACCTTCAATGGAGTGCGTGCCAGTGCCTGGACATTATTGTCACACTGGAGTAAGCTGCGAGATGCCTTCCCTTATTTTAGTGATAATTGCTCCTTAATTTAATAATTCTTTGAATCGGACTAGTGTACCTGAAAGCTGTAAGAAATAGCACTCTTCCGTCACCAGAATGGAAAAAATCAGTCAAAAGAAACATAGAAACATAGAAACATAGAATCTGACGGCAGATAAGGACTGCTTGGCCCACCTAATCTGCCCATTTTCCTACCTAACAGATAAGCTGCAGATCCTAGTTAACCAACAGCTTACTTCCTCCTACCCCCACTAGGACTGTCTTATGTCTGTCCCATGCATTCTTGAATTCCACCACTGTTCTTGACTCCATGACCTCTTCAGGGAGGCTGTTCCATGCATCCACAACCCTCTCTGTGAAAAAATACTTCCTCACATTACCTCTGAGCCATCTCCCCTCTATCTTCAAATTGTGCCCCCTTGTTCTTGCACATCTCTTTTTCTGAAAGATGCCACCCTCTTGGACTTTGTTGATTCTTTTGAGGTACTTGAAAGTTTCTATCATGTCCCCCTCTCTCCCTCCTTTCCTCAAGGGTATACATATTACGCTCCTTTAGTCTTTCTTCATATGTCTTCTGGTGCAGACCCTGCACCATTTTGTTTGCCCTCCTATGGACAGCCTCCACTCTGTCTATGTCTTTGCGGAGATTGGGTCTCTAGAACTGCACACAGTACTCCAGATGGGGTCTCACCAACTGTCTGTACAGAGGGATAACAACTTCCTGTTTTCTACTATTGATGCCTCTCCCTATGCATCCCTTCAAAGTTTAGTTTTAATTTAAATTAACTGTCAAGCTTTCAGAACTGTCAAAAAAATGCCACTCTCCATGATCGGCAGTTATGCTGCTATAGCTTGACAGAGAGTTCAGCACCGCATATGGCAGCTATGAAAACAAGGAAGATATATCACAATTAAAAGAAATGTCTGGCATTCAGAAGGATTTGGCTGAGGTAAAAAATTACTACTTCTACACTGAATAAACAAAATGAGGAGCTGGGCACTCATGTAGAATTAAATGGGAAAACATATCAGAATTTATTGATGTAGTGGGTATTGATTTATTTATTCAAATCTCGGATTACAACCTTTGAGCTAGAAGCTCATTTGCAAAGGTTCCACATCATGAAGGATGAAGTACATAAAGGATACATACAGTCAAGGAGGCAATACGTAGGTAAATCATATCTAGATACATTAGAATCAAATAATCTAGTAGACAGGCATTAGGGCTGACAGATCGATACTGACATGGGTAGCTATAGATTTCATTTTAGAGCAACGGTAAGTCATACTCAGAAAGGCTGTTATGAATAGGCCTAATGCCAAGAATAAAGTGCTAGTTAAAGAAGAGGAGGGAAGGAGAATGGCAAGATTCAGTGCAGACAGCTGGTGGAGCCAAGCTGCCCTTTGTCAGTTGAAAAGAAGAGGTCCAGGCAGGAACCAGCGCAACCAAGGTTCCCTTTGTCAGCAATGAGGGTGTAAGAGTGGGGGAGATTGGGAGATTAGTAGGTATAGCTGATGAAGGGAGGGAAGTATGAGAATGAGAAGGGGCAGTGTGGAAGCATAGAATTAGGTGGGAGCAGTGGGAGAGGGAAAGTGGAGGGTAGGGAGATTGGCAGAAACAGTAGATGGACTGGATCTATGAGGGGAGGAAGGAGAGTGAGGAAGAATAGAGCAGGACCAGAGTGGGAGATAATGTGAGGCAGAGGTGGGGACAAGATGGGAGACCGGTGATAGGGGAGCCTTTGAGGTGAGGGAGGCTGGGGGGTGGGAGGTAAGGAACAAAACTGGGTTGAGTGGAAGTGGTAGGGGAGGTCAGTAGATAGATTAGAGCTGTTGTGCTTGTGAGGTTGATTCTGTGTCCTAGGCCAGGGACTTATTAATATTGGGGGCATGAGAAAACCATGCATTTCAAGAGGTGGGAACAGAGTTTTGGCTTGAACAGCCCTAACTTGGGTACAGATAGGAGGTCATCTGGGTGTGAGTTAAGTTACTTTTGCACATGATAGACAAAAGACCATTGCCCTTGGGTCATATGGTGCAAGGGGACTTTGTATTGAGTACTGAGAGATCCTCTGGTCAGCCGGGAGGGGACTGTTTGATAAAGCATTGATTGGACACCTGGTTGGGTAAAACCAAGTGTGGCTTTCTTGGCCAGGAGACAGATTTGTATTTGATGCGATTGTTAAAGTTCAACCAGTCTGTAAGTGAGTAAAGGTCACATGTGTGTGTTAGTAGCAGTACCCCCAGAACTAGCCAGCAAGACTTGTTTAGGGCAATGGCACTTCTTTTCAGGGTAGATTCTGGAGCTGAGCTGTAACAACGATGCCATAATTTATTACAGAAAGCACTGAACTGGCGATAGCTAGTTTAAGGGCGTCGAAAGTGAGGCAATGTCTGTGTCTACTGTATATAGTTGTCCAATTTTCCTGCACACAGTCTTAGAGACATAGTCAACATGCAGTGTGTACGATAAGGTGCCATCCAGTATAACCCCTGAGGTATTTGAAATTGTGTACCATCTCAAGAGTTTCATTTTTTTGTTTCAGATAGTTAGATGGGCTGATTTATTTTTATGTTAGGGGAGGAGAAAAGCATAGTTTTTGTTTTCGTATAATTGAGTAGTAACTGTGCATTGGTAAGCCAGTCTTCTACCAGTTTGAAATTACACTGGAGATTTTGCTCAAGGGAGATGAGGTCGGGGTGGCTAGAATAGAGGACAGCATTGTCCGCATACAACAGGATTCTGTCGTGGCATGCTTTAGGGAGATTGTTTAGGAAAGGCTGCACAGCAGTGGACCTAATATGGACCCTTGGGGACACCTGTGCTAACATTCTGTTTGTCAGAGAGTTTTACTGATCTTAACCTGTTGGACCTTGTCGGTAAGATAGCTGTGGAACCAACTCAGGAGGTGGAGGACACGGGAGGTGCCCTGTTTGCCAGTGTTTCTCACACTATGTGCAGCAATCCAGAAGTCTTCTAGGAACTGCTGCCAAGAAATTAATGCTACGACTGACCTCTTCTTGACATGTTCTTGATTTCTCACTTTAAGTAATGTTTAGTCTGACGGAGATTTCTTAAGAGTTGATTTAAGTTTTGAGAGAAGTTTTAAGGTAGTGTGATTTTGCTATCTGCCCTGAGCCCTGTGCCCTTCTCTTTGATCTGTAAGTCTGTGGGCTACACCCTTGACCTCTGTGTCCCATTGAGGCTGCTGCAGTGTTCCCCCCAAAAAAACTTGCTTCAGAACCTCCCTGACTGTTTTTTTTTTTACTTTACAGACGCCTTGGACTCCCTGCTCCTGCGTGCTGCCTGCATCCGTGGAGCGTGCCAAATTTAAAGCCTCGCTGCTGCTGCTCATTGATCCGATCTGCAGCCAGTGACGCTCGGGTGGCTGGTCTTAAAATCTGGCACCAAGCCCTGCTGGCTAGCAATTTGCTCAGAATGCTTCTTCCCTTGGCCAATGGGGTTTGTGAGGGTGGCCCACTGCCACGGGTCCTCTCCCCTGCAACGTTCAACCAGGACTTATCTCCAAGGGGAGAGGCGCTGGATTCAGCCGAACTCCCCCGATGCTGTGACTGCCAATGAATCTCTGGGACCCTCACCTGTAATCTACTTGCTGTGGGGGTGAACTGTTGGAGACTCACTGTTGGGGCTGAATTAAGACTTGCCGTGGGGAAACAGATGTCTTAGACTCCTTGCTCCTGTGCGCAGCCTGCATCAGCAGAGAGTGCCAAATTTAAACCTCGCTGCTGCTGCCCCGGACTTGCTGAGGGGCTGAATTAAGACTTGCTGTGGGCTGAATGAATCTCAGGCCCACCCACCCATCCCATTCCCTCCTCCCTTAAATGGACCTAAGCCCTCCCTCTGATCTGGTGTGGTCCAATCTCTGCAGCATCCTCTGCTGTGTTTTTGCAGCCTGACCTACCAGTGCCAGTACTGTTGCTTACTAGCTGTACTGTTGCGTGCTTCACTTGCTTTAGCCCTGACTGACTGTGAATGAATGAATGCCCCTTCAAACCCCAAATGCTCTAAAAGTTGAACTTAGATGCACTGTTACTGCCATTGCCTAACCTCCCTTTCTGGTTGATTTACTACGATGGGCTGCTATCGAACAATTAACCCTTCTGTTTTTCTCAACCTAAGTTGCCTGACTGCCTGCTGTAGTTTAACTATTCAATGCTCTCTTATTTCATCTGTCCTACCTGAGGATTTTAACCCTCAGTAACCCATTCTACTGCTAGTTCCCACTAGCTAGACTGCCCTCTCTGAACCTCAATGATTGTTACAGTATTATCTCCCTTTATCCAAGGGTAACTAACTATGCCTGGGCTAGAACTACTGCTGACTTCAACCCATCCCCACCCTGTTCAGTCCCATGTCAGGAACCCAACCTGTACCTTAACTGTTATACTACTGTTCTCCACTCTTCACAGCCGTTACTTAAGTCCTGTCCCTGTCCGTTCCTGCCCATTGGTGCCTGTTCTGTAACTATTGTCCCCTGCCCTATAACTGTCCATCTTTTCTAGGATTTTTGCCTTAGCACCTTGCCCTATACCAAGTAACTATAAAGGGCCTGGGACTCTTGGCAGCATTTCCTATAAAGCCCTGACCCTGGGAACTGACCAGCTCAACTCCTGGGATCACTGTCCCCGGAAACATAGCAGGAAATCCGAGCTGTCCCTCCTCAGCCTCAAACCTCTGATGAAGGGGACCAACGTGCTACTCCTGTCCAAGCATGGAGTTACTTGCAATGTAAACTGTTACAATCTTTCTTACTATCTCCACCAGAAAAGCAGGCGAAGGTACTCCCTTCCTCCTTCTAGAATCTTTGAATACCTTTCCAGGCTTATGCTTGCTCTGGGGAGATGTTGAACTCAACCCTGGCCCCACCCCCTAAACTAGCACTTAGCGACCACACTAATCCTCTCTGGGCAGAGGCTAAGGGCCTCCAGCTAGCCACATGAACATCAGTAACCTGAGGCACAAAACCCAGGACCTTGAAGCTTGGACTGCACTGTATAAGCCTGACATACTTGCGGTTACTGAAACCTGGCTTAAGCCACATATCCTTCCTTATGAAATTGACCTGGTTGGCTACAATGCCTTCAGACGGGATCGGGTAGGTAAGAAAGGCGGTGGCATTCTCATTTACACTAAGACTAATCTCAATGCAGTGTAGCTAAGTTATCCTCCCCTTGATGACTCAGCATGTGAGACCATATTTACCAGAGTGCTCCTTGGAGACACTAAGCCTCTCTACATTAGGTTTGCCTACCTTCTGCCCCCATCGGCTGCCTCTTCCTTAGAATTCCTGACCCATGCACTAGCGGAGCACCCACTGGGGGAATTGATTCTCCTTGGGGACTTCAATCAGAACTGGCTTGCCCTGGGGACCTCAGCAACCAAGAACCCCATCCTTGGCTCCAGCCTGACTCAAATTATCAACCTGCCAACTAGGCACAGTGCCAAGTACGGCAACCACTCTCTACTTGACTGGGCCCTGGTCTCCTGCCCCGGACCGTATTATGTCAGCTGGAACCATGGCAGATTCACTTAGTGACCACTCGCTTATCTTTTGCACTTGGTCCAATAAGCCTCCGAAATTGGCTGCCAGAGTGATAGTAGTCAGGAACTTCAGCAGATTTACAGCAACTGATTTCTGCTCTGATATTCATTCAATAGACTGGAAGCCCATCCTCACTCTCTCCCCACCCTGGATGAAGCACTTGACTACTTCACTAATTCATTTCTGTCTGTGGCTAACACCCACGCTGTACGGAAAAACTAAGAGTTATGGGGAAGTTCCACAAATGGCTCAACCCTAGCCTCAAATGGAGTATGGCACTCAGGAATAGGGCATGGGGACTATATAAATCCTCAGGCCTCATTGCTGACTGGGAAAAATACAGGGCACTGAGGAACCACTGTAAGAAAGCCACGAAACAAGCTAAGTCCTCATACTTGCGTGACCTCCAGACTAGTCACCTAAGGGATCCCAAGAAATTCTGGGGCCACATAAGCCTGCTACTTAAGGTGCCTCCAATGCCCAGGATGGAGCTCTACTGGTTGGGAATACTTTGACCAATGACCCCTCCCCAATGGCAGAGGCGTTCAATGCCGCTTTTTCTAACCTAGATGGCCTATCTCCCCCTGTCCTGCCTGGTGCTCCCCAGTACAACAGTTCCAACAGGGAACCTGCTCAGCCCCAGTTTCACCTGAAGCTTGTTAAACCCTCAAAGGTTCTCCCACTCCTACTCAAAATTAACCCAGACTCCACCCAGGGACAGAACCTGCTTGAACCAAGGCTGCTGAGGGCTGCTGCTTTGGCCATTATCCTCCCTGTCACCTGGCTCATCAACAGGTCCCTCCTTGAGGGAACAGTTCCTAGCAAGTGGAAAGTTGTGACCGTAGTCCCAGTGCACAAAAAAGGGCCCCATGATAAAGTGAGGAACTACAGGTCCATCTCCATTCTCTGTCCCCTAAGGAAGGTGCAGGACAGGCTAGTCTATAACCAACTGCAAGACTACCTTGAGATGCACTCTCTCCTAGCAGACATCCAACATGGCTTTAGGAAAGGTCATGGCACGGACACGGCCCTTATCCAGCTCAAGTCTGATGTCCTCAAGGCAATGGACAATGGCTCCCCGATGGGAGCCCTGTTTATTGACCTGTACAAAGCCTTTGATCATGTCTCCCATCAACTTCTTCTCTCAAACTCCACCTCTTTGGATTAGATGGGCTCTCCTCTCCTGGTTTAAGAGCACTTGCTTAATTGAAGCCAAAAAGTTGTCTGGAAAGGTGTCCAATCTGGTATCTGACCTGTGGTCTTTGGGGTACCCCAGGGCTCAATCTTGGGCCCCCTGCTTTTCTCCCTTTTTGTCAATGACATTGAAAGGGCCTGGGGGCCATGCAAACTAATCCTCTATGCAGATGACACCATTGTCTACTGCAGTGACCCTCAACCTAGTGTTATCACTGCCAAGCTGCAGGCTAGCCTCTCAGCACTTGAAGCCTGGTTCTCCACCCACCTCCTAGTCCAGAATGAGGAAATGACTAAAGCCGTCCTGTTTGGAACCGGTGTCTGGGGACCATCAGATCTGACCTGCTTAAACTCCAAACAGCCCAGGGGAGGTGAGTCGAGGTCCTTGGTAAGATCACTTACCTTGGAATCCTCCTTGACCTGGAGCTGTCCTATAAACCTCATATTGACACTTTAACTAAGACCATCCACCAGAGGATTGGACTTCTCTACCGCCTGGGACGCTCACTCTCTGATGAGGCTCGGCATGCTATCACTAATTACACCCTACTCCCCATCCTCCTCTATGGGGCCCCCCTCCTCCAGTCCCTTAGGGAAGGGGAACTACGTACTCTCTCTGTGCTCTACCATCGAGTGGCACACTTTGCAAACAATGACCCCCCTAGGAGGCATCATTGTGAGGTCCTTGCAGACCTCCATTGGCCCACCTTATGGCACAAACTGGCCTACTCCTCTATCTGCCAGACCTATAAATTCTTCACCGCAGGCACCCCTCCTCACTTGCAGGGTCCTCTCAACCCTAGGGCACATGGCCTTGATACAAGGTCCTCAGCTGATTGTCCCCTGGCCATCCCACGGGTCCGCACCAATTCTGGCAGGCGTTCCTTTAAATACTCTGCCCTGCACATTGGAACACTCTCCCAGCTAACCTGGTCAACAAGCCATCTCTCCAAGGCTTCAAGCTGGGCCTCAAAGTTTACCTCCTGGAACTCTGCTCTGTGGCTGCAATCAATAGCCCCCACATTTTCCCCTTCCACCATAGGTCTTACCCATGACTATGGTACTCCCATGCTCATTTTTTATGATAGTATCTGCTGTGTCTAATGCTACCCCATTGTAGTGTGTCAAAGGTATTACTGATAATGTCATTTGTAATTACTGTCGTTCCAATGTACATAACAATTGCAACCACTGAATGTTGTTCAATGTTGAAAGTATGTTTTATATAACTAATCCTGGGTCACCCCTGAAAAAGGACTTCTGGTCTCAGTGGGCTCACCCGGTTACAAAACTTAAATAAAATAAATAAATAAATTTTCCATTAGAAGATTATATCTTTTAGCCACTAGGGGGCCCAGTTATAAGTACACTTACCCAATCCAACACAATACAGTTCCTGTCTCATTTCACTTATTGTGTGGTCAGTCTATCACTATTCATCAGTCTTTACCCCCTTCCTCTTCTACTGATTGATACTGACGTTTCCCATTTACAGCTTATACTCCTCGCCCACTAAAGGAGTTTTCCCCCAACTGTGCCAAAGCTGTTCTACATCTCCTTACTCTCTACCACTCCTGCACACTCTTCCTTTACTGCTCAGATGCTATGGGTACCTACACTCCATTACTAAGTCTACTCTCCTTCGCCCTCTTGGTACAGACCTCACACCGACCAGATCACCTTTCCTCCACACTAGGCACCTCATCCCCAGACTACCCCACAATGACTTGGCCTTCCCCCAACCTCGACATATCCATGACCCCCAACACCCTCACCCTGCCAACACCCACACTCCCTCGCCCTCCAAGGCCCAACCTGGACCCAGCTCTCCCTTGCCATTCCCACCCTTCGCACTTTATCTATCCCGTGCACCCTGATTGTAAATTCCTCAGCTGGGTGTCAACCCAAGGGTCTCCATCACCACCGGCCACTAACCAGAATAATTACACTGCTATTATTGCTATCTGGTAATGTACACCCAAACCCAGGACCTATGGCTTCCAACCCTTCTAAACCTTGGACTGCAACTGGCCTCCACTTTGCATCCTTAAACATTTGCAGTCTCTAAAGAAATCTGCTGCCCTCCAGTGCTGAGTTGTTCAACATCAACCTGACATAATTGCACTGGTAGAGACTTGGCTCTCCAAATCCACCCCTGTCTCTGCTATCACCCTCCCTGGATATACCATCTACAGGGAAGACTGAATAAGCAAACGCGGTGGTGGTTGCACACTACTCATACGGGACTCCCTTATAGATCAGGCACTCCCAGCTCCTAAACATGATTATGGAGCCCAAGCCCTCACCTTAAAAATCACACCTGATCCCACCTGAGGCCCTCTCTTCCTCACTTTCTCCTACATACCCTGAGGAATCAAACCAAGTGATCCAGTCCTCACTGACTATCTCACATCTCTCCTCACAAACTGGAACAAGTCATCCTAGGTGATCTCAATGTTAACTGGCTTGCCTCCACTGCCTCCCATATAAGGGACTCCTTTGCTGCCCTAGATATGTCCCAGTTAGTCACCCAGCCCACCAGATTCAACCACTCTACTGGCACCAGCACTCTCCTAGATGTTGTTATATCTAACCGCCCCTACAAAATCTGGGTTGTCGCTGTCCTCCCCTGACTCTCTTAGCGATCACTCCCCAGTCCTCTGTCTCTGGTCATCCTCCACTCTAAAGCTAGTGTCCCAGGCCATTCTACACCACTGGTTACACCCCAGAAGCCTCAGAAAATTAAAACAATACCTAGCCTAGCTAGACTGATTCCCTATCCAGTGTGCCCCTGACATTGACTCAGCTCTTGACCACTTCACAAATGCCTTCTGTAAGGCTTGTGACCTTTTCACTCCCCTCACCAGGATTCACTCCAAAAAATGCAGTGCCCCATGGATCACCCCACCCCTCCTCCAGAGACTCAAAAACAGAGGTAATCTCTGGCACATTGCTGTAGAATCTGGAAGGCGTCTGATAGACAGGCCTACAACACAGAACACAATAAGTGCACTTGGGCCATTAGGGGGGGCCAAGGCAGAGCACTACCAGACCACTCTCACTTCCACTTGGGGTTCAGCCCGGACCTTCTGGGATAATATGAAAGAGCTAAATGGGAAGTCCCGCTTCCCCCCCACCATCTCAGCTCTCCATCAGTGGCACCCCCACCACAGATTCACTCCTTATAGCCGATTGCCTCAACACTGCCTTCTGTGACCTAAGCTTGGTCCTCCCCAGCAGTTTCTTTGACCCAATCCCCACCTCTCTCCCTCCAGTCCTGCATCACCTACCATTCTACCTGTGTACCCTATCTCCCCAAGAAGCCAGGCTACACCTGCTAAAAAGCCTTAGGCAACAATAAGCTCAGCAGTGACCCCTCAACTCCAGGATCCTCTGTATGGTCTTGGATGAAGTCCTAGTCCCCCTGACTGACCTTCTAAATAAGTCTCTATGCTTGGGTCAGTTCCCAAGTGCTTGGAAAACTGCTGAAATCACACACATACATAAGAGTGGGGACCAGTCCACCCCCAACAATTACCGGCTGATCTCCATCCTCCCCCCACTGTCTAAAGCCCTTGAAAAAGTGGTGCTGATCCAGCTCTCTGAATTCCTAACCAAGTATGACATTATGTGCCCAGAGCAGCACGGTTTCCACCCAGGACACAGTACAACCATGGCTCTCCTGGAATTCTCCCAACACCTGCATGCTGCTCTCGACTCTGGCAGCCTTGCAGGAGCAGTGTTCATTGATCTCTCTCCAAGGCCTTTGACACTGTCTGTCATCCCCTTCTACTCGACTTTCTCCACCAACTTGGCTTCTCTGATGGTCACATTTCCTGGTTCTCTAGCTACCTCTCTGTTAGATCCCAGTGTGTCAAGATCAGCGGCTCCCTCTCCAGCACTCTTCCCATTCACTCTGGGGTCCCACAGAGCTCCATTCTGAGTCCAATACTTTTTATTCTCTACCTCAACACCCTCCCCAGCTCATGTACTGGTAAAAATGCTCCTCTATGCCAATGATGCAGTCCTCATTGCCTCACATCCCAGTCCCACCTCCCTCCAATTATCCCTCTAGCAAGCTTACAACCAAGCTGAATGGTGGTTCAGCGACGGCAGAATGGTCATTAACCTAAAGAAAACCAAATCAATGCTCTTCTCACACCACCAAAATAAAGCTAAAAATAACCCCTTTTGATTATCCCCAGCACTCTGCACCCGCTAGAACAAGTGACCACATACAAGTACCTAGGCATCACATTCGATACTGCCTTCTCCTTCCACACCCACATTAATGCCCTGTCAGCCATCATTAGCTCTTGGCTTGGCCTGCTATACCAGCACAGGGACTGCCTGTCTCAGGTTGCCTTCAGGCTGGCCATCACCTCCTCTGTCTTGTCCCTCATGGACTATGGCTTGCCCATCTACGCCACAGCTGACAACACTGCCCTCTCCAAAATCCAACTCTCCACCAATAAGGCCTGTAGGCTCCTGACCAGTGCCCCCAGCCAAACTAACACCTGCCTTCACTATACTACCACCAATCTGCTCAACTTTGAGGAACGACTGCTCTACCAGACCTGCCTTCTCGCTAAGAAATCACTGCTAGGACTCCCCCCCCCCAGGGGTCTCCACCTTACTACAGCAGTCATCATCATTCATCACCACCCGTAGCTCTGCTAAGGCCACTTTCAAGGTGACCAGAACCAAGACCTCTCTTGCCCAGAAATCCTTCCTCTATTGAGCCCCCACCTGGTTCAACTCCTTCCCTAGCTGCATCTCCAACTTGCCAAACATTGGCTCCTTCAAAACAGCCCTTTAGGACCATATCTTTAATACCCACTGTTGTAGATGCAACTAACCCCCTGTTGTAACCTGTGGTACCCACCCACCTTGCCCCCCTGACTCGGCAACATCCACTGGACAGCCTTTCCCTCTCCCAGACCCACTCCTTCCCTACTAGGTCCAAACAGGGATGTAACCCACTGTCTTCTCTGAGGACCTACTATATCCATGAGTGTAACTCACAATTTTGTAACATTATGTAACCTAAGTAACATGCAAACTATTACGTTATGTTACCTAAGTGTATCTATGTTAAATGTTCCTTTTACTGCACCTATAATGTTATCCTCTGTTTTGTCTGCCCCCCCCCCCCCCCCGCAACGAGGTGCCTTTGTAAATGAGTCTCTGACTCACAGGTTGTAAACCCGACTTGTAATGAATAAGTAAAGATGTAGAGGCCTCCCGCAGTTGGGCTTGTAGGAGATCATGATTAACTGCATCAAAGGCCTTAGTGAGGTCAATGAAGATAGCCCTCACTAAATGCCCTTGATAAAGTGAGTCATGTATGAATCTGGTGAACTCAACAAGGGTAGACGTCGTGCTGTGTAGCTTCTGAAATCCATGCTGTTCTTTGCACTGACTTTGGTATTTATTGAGGTGGTTGATTAGTTGGTCATAGACCACCTATTCCAGAGCTTTGGAGATAGGGGGTAGGATTGAAATTGGCCTGTAGTTAGTGTGAGGGGTCTTGTTTTAGTTTAGTTTAGTTTATTAGTCTAGGAATTAATACCTTTGAGCCAAGGCTCTTTTACAAAGGTTCCACGTCACAAAGAACATTTAACAAAGCACGATACACATTACAGGTAAAACCAGACAGGAAAGTTACATCATAAATTTGCTATTAACAGTTTAAGGCAGTAACGTTTTTAACTTTCATAGAAAAACAAGCTATAACAGGTTCAAGCGAGTAGACAATTTCGAGGTTAGAAACTTCCAGGAGAGGGTGATCATTAGGCACCAAAGGAGGCTAGAGAGGAGGAAAGGTGGTGAGCGGGAAGTAAGTGAGAGGGACAGGAAAAAAGGGGAGTGAGTTTGGGTGGGAGACAGGAAGTAGTAGAGGTACCAGAGGGTTCATTAGTCAGGGAGGAAGAGGCCTCAGATGTGAGGATGGACATGAGGAGTAGTAGTCTTTATCTAGCACAATCACAGTTGCTAGTGGTGGTGAGGTGGGCATAGAGCATGGATTTGAAAGCTTCAAGCGAGGTTGAGGATAGAGTAAGGTGGACCTAAGCGCATTGAACCATACATGGGGGCCCTGTATCGAAAGATCTTTGTCCCTGTGCAGTCCGGCATCTCGGAACCAGGAAAGGTTGGTGTTCAGATCTGGTGGAGGGTCGTGAGCCAGGATTCAGTCGGAGTAGTTTTGAATACATAATGGAGTCAGTCCCAAGATAGATTTTTTGCCATTGTGCAGGTGAGATAAATAAGGCGATTTGATAGGTTCAACCAGCCTGATTCATACTACAGATCACACGTATGAGTCAGTCTTTGAGCCCCCGTGAGGAGCCGGCAGGCCTTATTTAGAGTGATTGAGATACGCCTTAGAGCAGTGGAGGTAGCTGAGCCATAAATAATAAGTCTCTGCATTTGAAAACTGGCGTTGCAACTGCAGCTTTGCAGAGTTTGGGGAACTGCCCAGTGATAAGTGAGAGGTTGAGAATTCTCGTTAAGAGGGCCAGGATCTCATCTATTGTTAGAGTTAGAAGTTTCAAATCTAAGCCTCACTACTTTGCCTGGATTTGCGAGGTACTTGCATAAGATATTTTTTGGTTTCAGTGGTTTTGATGACTGAGATAGAATGGTGGGGCAAGGGTATCCTGTTCGGAGGTTGAGGCAGCTGCTGTTGTACTCTGGGCATTATTGACAGGGTTGAGGTAGCTGGGTGGGAACACTTCACTGAGGTCAGTGAAGTCCCTGTTAAAGGTGTTTGTAATGGTTTTTGGGTCTTGGGTTATATTCCCATTTAGGTTCAGCAGGTCTGGTGGAGATTGATTGGGGTTCCCTGTTAGTGTTTTTATGTTTGCCCAAAATTTGTGACTGTCACCCCAGGAATTGTCCAGTTCAGTTCAATAGAAGCATGATTTGGCCTGACAAGTTGCCTGGGTACATTCATTGCGGGCTGTATGGTAGTTTTGGAGGTCAGATTGTGCACCTGTGCTTTGGTTATATGCCAGAGGTTGTCCCTGGTATGCATGAGATCAATGAGTGATGGGGTTATCCACGTCCTTGGGAGCCTCTGATCTTTCAGTAGTGAGTGGAAGATATCGCAGGCCGAATTAAAGGCCTTAATGAAGTAGTCTAATGCCTTGTCAGCATCAGTTGCTGAAAAGTTGGGGGACTCATCAAGCTGGCAGAGGTGCTCTTTTAGGGGGGCCTAGTTGCCCTCTTGGTAGGATTTGGGTAGTCACCTTTTTAGCTGCCAGTTTTGGAGACTTATTCGACCAGGTGCAAAGGATGGAGGAGTGGTCACTAATGGTGTCATGGAGGATGACTGTCCTGGTAATTCATTTTGGATGGTTGATTAAGAGCCAGTCCAGTAGAGTGCTGGTTCCAGAATGGTAGTTAGTGTGTGTCAGAGTTTCAACTAGCTGGGAGATGTTTAAGGAGTTGATGGCATCACTGTATGATGCAGCATCGGGGACAGCCAGCTTATATGAGGTCACATACTATGATTACCTCAGAGTTTAGGTGGTGGTCAGTGAGGTATTCAATGGGTATATTAAATCTCTGCCTGCTCTTTGGGTGGGATATAGGTGGAGATTAAGGTAATGTTATTTCCATTCGCATGTGGAAGAGCATGTGGTACTCTCTCAACTCTCCATATTTATTGACTCCTCTTCTTTCCTCACCCCTTTCCAGTCCAGTTTCCATAAATCTCACTCCACATCTACCTCCATCCTCAGGCTCACTGATGCCATCCTGACAGGTATGGACCAGAACCTGGTTACCTCAGCTATCTTCATCGATCTGGCCAAAGGCTTTGACACTGTAGCCCACACCCTCCTCCTAACCGAGCTCTCTGCTGCTGGGCTCTCTAATCAAGCAACAGATTGGTTCTGTTCCTACCTCACGAGCAGAACTCAAGCTGTCAAAATTGTCAACTCTCTGTCAGCCCCCCTCCCCCGTCTACACCGGCATCCCCCAAGGCTCAGTGTTCAGACCCATCATCTTCTCAATCTTTGTAAATTCCTTCCCCTCTGCATGTACATCTGCATCCATACACATGCATGCTGATGACACTGTCATGTTTGCCTCAGGCTCCTCCATACCAGACCCAACAAGCAGACTATAACTGTCTTTCACCAATATCCAGCACTGGTTCCAGTCAAATCAGCTTCCTAAATATGAACAAAACTGTCTCTATGACTTTTGGTACTAGACAAAAACTCTCTAAACTGCCAGCTCTGCCCTTCTTCCACACTCTGGATGGGACTAGCCTTGAAAATGTCACAACTTTCAAGTACCTAGGAGTTTGGCTCGACAGTCACCTAGACTTCTCTGCTCATGTGGACTACTTAAACAAAAAGCTGCACCCTAAACTTGGTGCACTGTATAGGAATCGAAGGTGCATCCTTCTGCCGGCCCACAGAGCCATTATACAGAGAATGATTCTTCCCCTCTTTGACTATGATGACACTAATCTATGCTATTGCTCCCAAGTCCACTCTGGCCAGACTGGATCCACTTTTCCATTCCTTCTGTAGGTCTGCCCTGATTTGCCCACCCCCGGACCCACTACTGCCACCTTTACACCTCCTCCCTTATTGCTAAGTACTGGCTGGGCTACCTCCCATCCTACCTTGTGTCTCTTCTCTCCTCCCCTTCAAACCCCTCCTACTCTCTCTGTAGCTCTAACCTCCACTATCTAACTCTCCCATCCAGGCAGACCTTGGCTGAGCAAGCTGCTTTCTCTTTCCACTTTTCCAAATTCTGGAACTCTCTCATTGGCCCTATTTGTTCTGCTATCTCCATCCACTTCTTCTCCAGTCTTATACACAATTACTCTGCTCCTTCCTGTAACTGCCTCTGACTCTACCACCCTGTTATTGCCCCATACTTTCCTTTTCCTGGCTCTCCACCACCTTCTCCCTCACAACCCTCTGACTTTCAGACTACATATCTCCCCCTCCACCTCTTCCCTCCCATATTCCTCCAACTCCTTTACCTACCCACTGTAATTCTGGATCTCCCTTGTCTCCTTCCTATGCTCTACCTTCTCTTTTCTCCCCCTCTCTACTCTTTGCCCCTTGCTAGACTACCCTTAGCCACATGCACTAACCTGGTTCATCCCCTATTTTTGTAGGCAAATGTTACTTACTGCTGTTTGTGCATTTTCTGTAAAATAATTCCTATGTATACACTTTTGTACATTCAACGTATAATACACAATACTAATTGATGATATATTGTATAAAAGTGTGCCTTAATATGAGTGTACATTCTCTGTAAATATTTTTATGCTGTATAGATATGTATTTCTCCCGCTCCCTTCTCCCCAGGACACTTCTGGAAACGAGTTGTTTATGGCTCAGTATATCTCTCTGATGAAACTTTTACAATAAATAAATAAATTTGTTCCAAGGATTATTTTGACTGGCAGAATTTGGACAATGCTGCTTGATTTTATAAGTAGGAGGTCCTGACCCTGCAGGTGATCTTTAATATAAACTACATAGCCCACTTCATTTATAAACTCTGTCCAGTCTAAAGGGTTTATAGCCATCCAGGCAGATGTCTGTGGTATTCTAGGGGTAAGCCACGTCTCTACCATGGATAAGCAGCTAACAAAGAAACAATCAGATCAGATCTCCTATTTAATGCAGATGGTGGATGATTTGGAGAACAGAAGAAGGAGAAATAATATTAGGATTCTTGGTGTTTCTGAGGGTGCTGATGGACCTGATATGACTTCTTTTCTACAGCATGTTTTGCTTGATGTTTTAGGTCACCAATGTCCTTGGGCTCTGGAGGTAGAAAGAACCCACAGATCCTTAGATCAGAAGCTGCCTAACCAGACACCCAGACCAATTATTGCTTACTGTGTATGTTGAGGTTTACTGTGAAGGAGGAAATATTAAGATTGTCCAGAGAGAGAGAGAGAGAAGGTTTTAAACAGGAGAGGGAATAGAATTTTGATATTTCAGGATTGTTGTACTGCAGTGGTAGCATGACGAAAAGAGTTTTACGAAATTAAACAACATCTGAGAGATTTGAGATTACAGTATTTCTTTTAATTCCCAGCAACACTGGCTATATAATGTGTGGGGGGTAAAACAGTTAAATGTGGATTGGTTAATGAGACATGGCATTTCCTGCAGGACTATAAAGATATTCATTTAAAGGGTGGACCCACAGGCAAGCAAAACCATCATCTTTCAAATGGTGTGCGAGGTGAGTCAGAAGGCTGAAGCACTGACTAGCACATAAGGCACAGCATTCCACAAGGCAGGGAGATGCTCAAGAAGGCAGCCTAACTTTATCTCCTCCCATATCACAATCACAAGCAACAACCTCTCACCTGCACTCCATCGTGTTACACAAAGGTAGAAACCAGTCCTAAGTATGGAAATCCAGTGTAGACTGAGGCAAATTACCTGACCTTCGAACATCCCTAGACTTGCACGTAATCAGGGCAAACCAAAAAAAAGATGGTGCAGCAGAGAAAGGGGTTGCACTCTATTGAGTAGGGCTTCTCCAGATTTTGAGTTGAGACAGGAAATGGATGCTATGACTTCATGTGTAACTGGGATCTCTGTCCCACGAAGCTCTACTGATCTTAAAGGGCCAGTCACTGAAGCCATAATAAAAGGAACTAAAAACTTGCTAAATGTGCCCCAAACAGCTTACTGTGATACACTTCCAGTTTGAATAATGAACTTTCTAGGAGAGAAGTCATATTCTCTATGATGGACAGAAAGAAGCTGAAAGAAAATATAAGGCTGAACTTAATATTACTAATGGAGTAAGATAAATGCTTCATTGTTTTTGCAACTGTGGTGTTTCCATAGGCATAACTTATTTGCCATATATGACTTATTTTAACTGGGGCTGTTTTACTTGCTGGGTTTAGTTTCTTGGATACATAATTGTTTACTTAAAAATGTATTCACAGATGACAAGGATGCAATACTTAAATATATATATATATATATATATATATATATATATATATATATACACATACGTGTGTATATATATATATATATATACATAAAACTGTGACAGTAAGGCAATGATGTGCTTGGGGTATCAGATTGTTTATCTCTGTTCTAAAATCGCTATATGATTTTTTCATTTTTTTCATTCATGTTAGCTTTTATCCAAAAATTTGAATAGGAAGACTCAGCTGAGACTAGCTCATTTTCAGTGAGGTCCTTGTACAAGGCAGCAATCAGTTACATAGCATTTTCACAAACATCTATCAATGTAAGTTATTAATACATAAAATAATCACAATCACAAGTACACACAATGATACCATAATATACGTAAGCATACAATACAAGACATACCCAAATTAGAACATCTATTTCTCAATCAATCAGTGCTTTAACTAAATTATAGAGCTGTTCTTACTCTTGCTTCATTTAGTGTCCATTTTTTATTGCACTACCACAGGTTGTCCTACTCCTAAGAGTTAAGGGTAACAGGGTCCAAATTCCAGGACCATTATATAATAAATGTTCCCTACCTAAAGCTGTTTTTAAATTTGGGAATTTATACTCCATACCAGACTCAATCCGCAGACCAGATCTAACAGGTCTAACCTTGAAATAATTAGAAATATAATCAGGAACAAGTTGCTTTGAACATTTTATCATAATATGAAACTCATTCTTTATCCTAACTAATACTTTTATTCTTTTATTTATTCTGCATATCCGCCTTCAAGCTGGAACACTCTAGCCTGGCAGAAATAAAAAAAAAGACCACTGTGACAGATACAGTAGCGTGCTATAACCTAATTTGACAGGAGCATACCATTTTAGGAGAAACTTATGATTTAAAAGAGCACAGTGTATCAGTTGAAATCTCTGCTCAGTAAAACTGGTATTGATTTGCTTGTAACTGGTGTAGGCTGCCTTCCATGAGAAAGTGGGTGCTCTAGTGACAGGGGTTTCAATGGTTAAGCGGAAGGACAGTGTGCCTGGAGTGTGGGGGAAGGTCGGACTTGCATCACATGCTCTGCTTTGTTAATACTTTTGTTTGTGCTTATTTTTTCTCTTTCTCTTGCCTTTTTATTTGTTATTTGACAAGACTATACATGTGTATGTGTTTATTCTAAGCTCTGAGCCCTGGAAAATCACTGCATTACTCAGTATATTACATATATATTTAATGGAATTCTAACTGCAGACTTGATAACTGTGATAGTACAGCTGAGTGAATAATTGGTATATTTTCCTTATCCTGAAGCTCACTATCCTGACAACCAGTACCCCGGTCAGCATTGCCCGATAGATGGGCTATCTAGATGGTAGTAAACCCGATGGTATTCCTCCCAATGAGGTAAGGTAGCAGAAGTGATGGAGTGCTACCTTACACCTTCTACAGTACATGAAAGGATGGCTGCATGGGGTTGCTGGCCAAGCTGCCTCAGCAATGTGGATGGGTATACCACCGGTAAGTCAGCCAGCATGCTGTGTGTGACCTGGGTTCTGGTCTGGTTCATGTCATTTTACACATTGCACCCCCTGTAACTACTTAACATTTTACTCTGGTGTCCGTTCCCCCTCAGAGTTAGATATTTTAGTTATGGGAGTGTGGGCAGAGGAGCCCTGCACATGGGGGGTGCAGGGGTCAAAGCCTCCAGCATTATACACTTATTTTTTCATAATGCCTGAAATCTTTCTGTTGGGTATAGGATTCATTCAGGGCTGTGGATTTTGGGCCATTTTACTTGGTATGCTGAGCGTCAGCATACCGAGTTTAGGGATATCATAGTATATCCAAATAATTTATTTGAGGAGCAGAAATTGTGGGGGATACTGTGGAAGGGTATCTCTGAGTCTCTAGGTAGCGGAGCAACCTTTCTGAGTCAGTACTGCCTTGGACGTTTGTCTGGTGGTCATCCTCGGTTAAACAGTAGATTACAACCTACCAATGTTCTACAACCACTTGGGTCAGTTTAGATTGTTATAAAAGTATTTTTTTACTTCAATAATTTCTTTACTAGACTCACTGTTGCAGTGTTGTTTTAAAGTTGTTTGTTTTCTTTCTCTTGCTGTATTAAGCTTTATCCTGCTTGATTGTTTATAAGGATATATATATATATTTCATAACTAGTTAGTAAAAGAACAGCTATCCAATCAGTAATTGAGGGAGGGGTTTTACTTCATATTTATTAGTCTCTATCATTTTAAAATATGTTTGTTTTTCCAAGTTAACACCCCTTTTTATAAGAAAATGGTTCAATATAAAGTTACTTCATGGAATGTTAAGGGGTTAGGGTCTCCAGTTAAACAAAAGAAAGTACTTACATATTTGAATAAAGAATGGGCAGATATTGCATTTCTCCAAGAAACACATTTGGTGCAGGAAGAAGCTGTAAAACTGCAAAGGGCATGGGTAGGTTTGGCAGAGAGCTGTTGTTATAACTCCAAAAAAAAGAGGTATTTCTATTTTTATATGAAAGGGGATTAATTTCTGCAAGCATGCACATATTACGGATACTAATGGGAGAGTCCAGATATTGGCAGGAACTATAGATGGTAATAAAATAGATGTATGTAATGTAGATGCTCCCAATGAGGGGAGGGGGGCCTTTTTTAATATGTTAACACCAGAATCAAGCAAATTTTTAGACTACAAACCTATTGTTGCTGGGAACTACTAGATCCAGTATTAGATAGGTCCTCTACTAGACCAATGCCATTGACAACTAAGGCCAGATTAGCTTTTAGTAGAATGCTAGAGGATGTACACCTTGCAAATTCATGGAGACTAGTACATTCTGCAGACAGAGACTATATATTTTTCTCAAGTACACATGCATCATACAGTAGAATTGATTACATATTGGTTTCTAAGAATTTAGTCACTTCCATGATAGATGTTTAGATAAATACTATTGTTATATGGGATCATGTCCTAGTTAGAATGGATCTTATGTTCTGTACACCTGGGGAGAAAAGTCACAGATGGAGAATGAATATCAGTTTATTTAAAGAAATATATTTTACTAAATGGGTTAATGATCAATCAACAGAATTTTTTTGCAATTGATGATAATGGTAAAGTGATACAGGCATGTTTATGGGAGGTGTACAAAGCTTACATAAGAGGGAGGATCATTAGCTATTCGTCCAAAAAGAAAAAAGATAAGGAAAAGCTACTGCAGGACAAAGAGAAGTAATTGGTGATCCTGGAAAGAACATCCAAAACTGCAAAGACCCCTAATTTAGAATTGTTGCATAAGATCACTGTCAAAAAGGGGGAAATTAACACCATCCTATCATAAAAAGTAGAGTATAAATTATTTAGAACTCAACAACAATACTGGGAGACAGGAGATAAAGCAAGTAGGCTTTTAACACTCAGGTTAAAAAGATACAGCAGCAAATCTAATACTGGCAGTTAGGGCAACAAGAGGCCAGATAGTTACTAGTAATAAATATATTAATCTAGCTTTTATGATTTCTATAGTAATATTTGTATGGGTAAAGGACCCAATGTCAAAGAAAGTGTGATATAGTTTAAAAAATCTTAACTTGTTGACTCTGATGGAACAAGAAAGGATTATGCTGGATAGTGATGTCACTTTATTAGAAATTCAACAAGCCATTCAAGAACTACCTACAGGAAAAACTTCTGGACCTAATAGCTTTCTGGGGGAATTTTTTGTTAATCTTTCCTCTACTTTTCCTCCTCAAGTTCATCACTCTCCCTCTCTCTCTATCTTTGAGGCAAAGGCTCAAAAATCTCTTCCCATAACAATGACACAAGCCTTTGTTACCTTAATACAGAAAAAGAGGAAGAATCCACTAGACTGCATTAATTATAGACCAATCTCCCTTTTGAATACAGACTATAAAATACAGTATTAATGAAGATCTTGGCAAAGTGACTACAAAAAGTACTCACTAAATTAATTTAATACAATGGTCCAAACAGAAAAAGGAACCATTTATTGATTTATCCTTAGATATCTTAAAGGCTTTTGAGTCAGTTAGGTGGTCATAATTGTTTAGGACTCTCTCTGAATACAGTTTTGGGACTATTTATTTCTTCCTGGATATCTATGTTGCATGCTAAACAACCCAGGTAATAACCAATAGGGTACTGTCCCCAAAGATTGATTTAGCATGTGGCACAAGACAAAGTTGTCCCATCTCTCCTAGTTGTTTATTCTGGCATTTGAGCCTCTTATTAGGACAATAAATCTGCATCCAGGTATTAAAGGTGTTAAAGTGGGCAAAGAGAAGCATAAAACATTTGCATATGAGGATGATTTATTAATGCTAACAACTCTCCTATTCAGTCTTGCCTTAATACTTGGAAGATTTATCAAAAATTTGAAGGAATTTTGGGCCATAAGATTAATTGGAGTAAAACCCAGATACTTCATAACAACTTAAATGCTGAAATCAGGAGACAACTAGATGATTTGTTTTGTGCAGAGTGGTTTGTACCGCATAGCACCTACTTAGGCCTACAAATTACTATGGATTTAAACAAAATCTTAGAGGCCAACTTCAACCAACTATTAGCAGACATTGCAATAGACTTAGATAGATGGGAGAAGTTAAATCTTTCTCTAAGGGGAAAGGTTAACTCTATTAAAATGGTTGTAGCACTGAGGCTATTTCAAAACTTGCCTATATTACTTAGTTCTAGACTCTTAAAACACTTAGGGAAATCAATAGAAAATTCCTGTGGGGAAATAAATCACCAAGGTTAAGCATTGGTAAACAGAGCTCACAAAAGCATAGGAGGCTTCAATCTTCCTTGGTGGGAAAGATATCACTTGGCATTTATCTTTAAACAAACCTTATATCATAAAGGATTCGCAGGGAACCCCAAACAGTTAAGGCCTTTGTGGGTGCACATAGAGGAACACTTTCTTAAAACACATTATATTACAGAATATATGTCCCTTCCACTTACTATTGGGATTAGAGATAACATTTGCATAAGCGGTTCAATAATAGCTCTTAAAAAAATCAATAACATTATTACTATAAAAGGGACTCCACTACTATCTTTACCTTTGTGGGATAACCCAGGGCTTTTACATGAGGGATAAAATGGTGAATCCAGTATGGTACAAAACAGGCATTTCTAGGCTTCATCACTTAATTACTGATAAGGCGGAACTCTACTTTCCTTTCAAGAAATAAAGGAGAAGTTTAATATTCCTAAATTTGAATTTCACTTTTATCTATGCATGAGAGAGGCACTTAAAGAGTCAGTCCTACAGAAGGGATGTATACTACCTAAAAATGAAGCATGGTGTCAGTTAATTAAATTAGGCTCTTTAAAAAGAGGCGCTAGTCTTGCTTATAAGTTGCTAACTACTAATGTTGGCTCTCCTTGTCTAACAAGCAAGGCCAAAGAAATATAGGAAGATGAGTTAACACTAGGTCTCTCTCTGCCAGAATGGAAATCTGTATGGGACATGGCAAACTGAAGTTTTAAAGAAATACACGGTAGGTTAATTCAATTCAAAATCCTACACAGATGATATCTCAGCGCTAGTAGGCTATAGGCAATGGGTTACATGCAAAATTCAGAGTGCTGGAGATGTAAGGCCAATCATGCTAACCTCTCACATATGTTTTGGTCTTGCACAGTAATAATAGGCTTATGGGCAGAGATATGTGACCTATGATTAAGAACACTTAAAACTAATATACCTATGACCCCTTTAGTATTTATATTAGGGATATTTCCTGATGATTTAGTAATCAGTCTGCACCAAAAAATATTAAGTGTTCATGCTTTCCTGGGTGTTAAGCACTCTATTTTTAGACATTGGAAGGAGAAGCAGGCTCTCACAATAGGAGAATGGCATGCCAAAAAAATTCACATCCAGTAATGAAAGAATGTATTACCTTTTACAAGATAAAGTAGATGTAGATGACTGGGTGACCAAAGTAGTATACCAGGGAGGGATGTGGACATGGCCTACCTAGACTTTAGCAAGGCATTTGACACAGTACCACACAAAAGATTAATAGTCAAATTAAACAGCATGGGAGTGGGTGCCAGGGTGGTAGCCTGGGTAAAACAACAGAACACAGAAGGTAATTGTAAATGGAGTCCTTTCTGAAGAGAAAAGGGTTACTAGTGGGGTACACGCAGGGTTTAGTACTGGGTCCAGTCCTTTTAATGTCTTTATAAATGACATTGCAGAGGGACTGGAAGGAAAAGTATGCCTCAAAGATCTGCAACAGGGTTGATACACAAGGAGGCATGGAAGGGATGAGAAGGTACTTGGCAAGGTTGGAGGAATGATCAGAAGTATGGCAGCTTGGATGCAATGCAAAGAAGTGCAAAATAATGCACCTGGGAAACAAAAACCCAGGGGAAGTTTACACAACAGGGGGGAAGGTAGTAACAACAACAAAAATGGAAAGAGACCTGCGGGTAATCATATCAGGTGGCCTTAAGGTTAGCAAGCAATGTGAGAAGGCAGTAGGGAGGGCTGGGGGGATACTGGGATGTATGGGGAGAGGCATCACCAGCAGAAAACAGAAAGTTGTTATCCCGCTGTACAGACAGTTGGTGAGACCCCATCTGGAGTACTGCATCCAGTTCTGGAGACTCCATCTCTGCAAGGACATAGGCAGGATGGAGGCAGTCCAGAAGAGGGCAACTAAAATGGTGCAGGGTCTGTAAGAGAAGCCATAAGAGGAGAAACTAAAAGAGCTTAATATGTATACCCTTGAGGAAATGAGGGAGAGGGGAGACATGATAGAAACTTTTAAGTACCTCAGTGGAATTAACAAAGTCCAAGAGGGTAGCATCTTTCAGAAAAAGAGATGTGCAAGAACAAGGGGACACAATCTGAAGATAGAGGGGGGATGGCTCAAGGACAATGTGAGGAATCATTTTTTCATGGAGAGGGTGGTGGATGCATGGAACAGCCTTCCTGAGGAAGTTGTGGGGTCTAAAACTGTGGGAGAATTCAATAATGCATGGGACAGACATAAGGCAATTCTTGTGGTGGGTAGGAAGAAATAGGCTGTTGGTTAACTAGGATCTACAGCTTATCCTGTAGGTAGGGAAATTGGCAGACTAGGTGGGCCAAGCAGTCCTTATCTGCCATCAAAGTCTATGTTTCTATGTATGTTTATTCAAAGATATGGGTGCCTTTTTTAGGAATCTGATTAAGAAAGGAAATAAATAATCTAACAAGCATTTGTCAATGCCGAATGTTGTCTCGCTGGCAATGGTAGTGCAGGAGTCCATGAGTTAGAGATGCATAATAGGAATGAAATGAAGTATTGAATTGGCGCCAACCCCAGCCCCACCCTGCAGAGACCGACAGGCTTTTGGGTGTGCCTTTGGGTCATCAGCTATAATGTTCATGCCATTTAACCTCACCCTACCCTGTAGACACTGACAAGTATCGTGGTGTGCTTTGGGGTCTTTGGGCCTTATACTTAGCCGATTCCATAAGGAAATACATGGAGATAGGTGCAGTACAGGAGAATGGGGTGAACTTTAGGGCCGAACACTCCAAGGCACACCTCGATGCCTGTCACTGACTGCAGGGTGGGGGTGGAATGGCATGAGCATTACAGCCAATGGGCCTGATTCTGAAAGAATTATGCCTAGTGTAACAGCACTTGTGCCACAAAGAATGGCGCAAGTAGCAAGTTCACGCCAACAGTTGCATGTTGGGATTCTACAATGTGGCCTGTGTCATATCACAGGCCACTTACACCAAAGAGCAGTTCGCCAGCAGTTCGCCATAAACCCCTGTGACATGGTGCTAGGGGTTTATGGCAGCAGTTGTGCCCTATTCTAGTAGGGCAGCAAAAAGTCCCCAATGTCAAGATTCTACAAGAACCCCCGGAGGAGAACCGGCTATGTAAGTTACACCAGCATTTAGATGGTGTAACTGTACATACATCCTCCAGGGGTTCTGGTGACCCACTGCACCCACTCCAGGATATGGCCCCATGCCCAGAACACTCCCATCAGTGCCCCACAGGGCAGCCCACAACCCCCCAGCCCCAGATCCCCCACAGCAGATGTGCCCAGATGGGCATCTCATACCCCCAGCCCCAGAACTCCCAAACCCTCAGTGTCTTACAGGGCAGCCCACACACATCATGCCCCTGACCCCACAATGCTAGCACCCCGCAGGGCAGCTGTGCCCCCCCATCCATGCCCTGACCTGATATGTTGCTGCAACTGTGTAAATATTAGAACCCCCAAGATCCTTGGTAGTCCAGTGGCTCTCCACCTACTCCAACCAGCAGTGGAAGTTACCCCGCATCCATCCCCAGCCTGCGACTGGTACAGCCCACCTCTCACCTCCATGGCCAGCCGCCGACTGAGCACCGCATGAGCGCTTACCATAAAGTCGTGCTCAGAAATGAATGAGTATTCATTCATTTCTGAGTGTGTCTTTACAGTAAGCACTTATGTGGAAGCCAGCCACAGGCTGCAGGTGAGAGGTGGCTGTGCCAGTCGCTGGCTGAGGATGGTGGGGGGATGTGTGTGGACTGGCACTGCTGGGTGGGACAGGTGGGGACCACTAGACTACCAGGGCTCTCGGGGTATTAAATAATTATCTGTTTGTGGCAGAACATCGGATCAGGGACTGGATGAGAAGAAACAGCTGCCTGCCAGGCTTGAAGTCACTCACGCTTGCTGGGGGGACTGACGACACGGCATGCCCCTCAGGTAAGTCTGTAGGTTGGCGTACTTTTCTGCATGTCGCAAGTTGAGGGATGTAGCCATGGGGACCCTGCCCCTTCTAGAATAGGGTGTAGAGTCCATGTCACAATGGTGTTTGGCGCAGGTCGCCTATGGTGGTGACTTGCGCCAAGCTTCTAGAATCGGTGCCAATGATCCCAAGTCACACCCCTGACACCTGTCAGTCTCTACAGGGTGGGATGTTACAGTTGGAAACCCTAACACCGTAGGGTGTTCATTGGTATTTTCACTCCAAATTTTCAACATGGGCTTTTTTGTGACCCCACCTCATGAAGAGTGGCACTATCAGTTTGTTAGCCTAAAGGTGGTTTTGTACAGCGACTATGCTACTTGGCGACACAGGCATGAAAACACATTTTGGGCAGGATTTGAAAAATGACTACTGTATTGTTCATGAGGAGGTGTAAAAAAATGGCAAAGTTGAAAATCTAGAGTGAAAATATGAAAAATTGGTGAAGTCATGAGCAGGAATAGAAACTGCGCAATACACGTCCGTAATCCGATTATTTTTGGGATTTTTTTTAACCACATTTTCAACAGGCATTTTGGGACCTCCCCTCATAAACATTGGCACTGTGATTTTGTTACTCTGTCCCAAAAGTTGATTTCCCACAGGGACCACGCCATTGTGCACCACAGGTGCGAAAACATATTTTGGGCAGGATGTGAAAAATGACAGTTATATTGTTCATAAGGAGGTGTGAAAAAGTGCCAGTGATGAAAATTTGGCATGAAAATATTGCAAATTTGCGAAGTAACAAGGGTGCTTGGAAACTGTGCAATGCATGCTTATAACACAGTCATTTTATGGATTTTCATCACCAGATTTTCAACATAGGTATTTTAGGACCTCTGCTCATGAACAGTGTCACCGTCATTTTCTCAAACTGTCCCAAAAACTGATTTTGCACAGCGACCATGCAATTCTGTGCTGGATGTGCGAAATCACATTTTGGACAGGATATGGAAAATGATAGCTGTACTGTTCATAAGTAGGTATGGAAAAATGCCAATTTTGAAAATCTGGAGTGAAAATATTACAAATTCACGAAGTTATGAGTGTGCGTAGAAACTGCGTAATGCAAGTTCTTAAAACAGCCATTTTTTTTCTATTTTTTTTCCACCAAATTGGCAACATAGGCTTTTTGAGAGCCCCCCCACCCCATGAACAGTGGCACTGTAATTTTGTTAATCAGTCCCAAAAGGTGATTTCATGCAGTGACCACAATATCTCCTTTCAGGACTGAATAATGCCATGATAGTGACTAAATTCATTAGGAGGGGTCCCAATAACCCCATGTTAAAAATTTGGTGCTGAACTTCCCAAAAATGCCTGAGATATGCACCAAAGTTGAAAAAACCCTATTTATGCCATTATACAACTTACCGGCATTTCTTCAGTTCACAGTCGGCTATGAAGAGTGCAGACATGTTCCCATCCACCAAAGATTGTCACGCTGTGCTCCGGAGATAAGTATGGGGTGGGGAGTGGGGAAGCAGGGTGCACAGAGGGTGGGCGCTGGTTGGGGAGGCCAACAGAGTCAACGAGGGACAGTTTTCTGGTTTGCAGGTTTAAAAAAAACAGCAGGATGGTTTTGTTTTACAGGGGCATTGGCACGTTGGGGTAGGCTCCCAGCATGCCACCTGACTATTTTTTGGGGGTGCTGTGACGGGGCATTGTGCACCCTCGCCAACACATACCGAAGGAAGGAAGAGCCAGGAATTGGGCACCCCTTGAGCACACTACAAAGCTGCAGAGTCATTATGCCAATAGGGAGTGGGCTCCCCCATTGGCAAGATAAAAGGGGAAGGGGAGACTTAAGCCAATGGGGATTGGGCCGCCCCGTTGGCAAAAAAGATTGTTTGAGGGGGTGCATGATGCAGAGGGGGATTGGGCATCCCCTCGGCATACACTTTAAATGGGAGGGGGGGCAATATGCCAATGGTGAGTGGGCTTCCCATTAGCAAATAAAGTGGGTTGGGGCACTCTTCATGGCAGCAGTCAGTGCTGCCATGTTTATTAAACTGCTTCACCAGGAAAGGCACACCGCTGCATGACAAGCTTGGCTTTCTTAGATCTAGTGGCCAGTTTACGTGTTGCTGGTGTCAGCGCCTGCAGCTGCCTTATTGGGGAATCAGGGATGCACCTACTGATGCGTGCCCTGCATTCGCCCACAGTGACTGCACCTCCAAATCTGCTACTACTGCAATATGTTGGCTGGCGCGCATGCGCGAGCCAACATAAAAATATAGACGGGGTAAATATTCTGTGACACTTCATTGTGTGTAGCTTAAATTGTTGCTGTCTGAACTCCAGCTTTAAATGATTAACTTATTAAATGGTCATACAATGCTGTAGCTATTATTTTTAATGTATTAGAGTCATTGAATAGTAGTATGGAGGAATTTATATTATAATGAATATCCTGTATATATCTGATTGGATAATTCAAGTTGTATCATGTATTTAAACAGACATCTCTTCAAAATGTTTGTAATGGATTTTTTAAACTATAAAATAAAAATTATATAATGGCAAAAATATATATATATACAACCTTCCACCCCGAGGCACATCCAGTAGAAGGTTGGCCAGCCCCTACCAGCCAGCCCCCAGATGGGAATATGGCTGGCCACTATGCTGGTAATGCACTGGAAATAAAATGGAAAGAAAAACAGAAGCTCAATAGATTTCAAGGTCTTCACCCTCAAAACTCTTCTGGTAGCTAGCCCCCCCCCAGTTCCTCAGGGCACTTTGCCTATGTGACCTAGAGTGATGCATCAGGTACTAAACCACAGAGCAACACAATTAAACTCTGACAGCCCTCTATAGGACAACTTACTCAGCAAAGTACCTGCACCTCACCAAAGATGTACATGTACATCACAAAATCAGACAATGACCCATACAAAACACATGAAGTAAAAATGACCAAAATTCATGTACTGTACCTTGTGCTAACATACTATAAACTGGCAGCTAGAATAATATATGCAGTGTAAATTCTATGTGGTACATGCCATGTTACTCTAAACATCTTATAGCTCTTGCTTCATTTTAATGGCCCTTGCCTATTCACAGTGGTGCATGTCTCTGTGGTGACAATTACCTAATCTAGCATCCCAGTTGTTACCAAACTGTTACTTACTAGTACACGCCTCACTAAACCTTTACTGTACATCCTGTATAACTACTACTTAAGGAGCAGCTGACACACTTTTATGCTGCAGACAGGCAACTCATGCTATTAAGTTGCTGTCCCTAGGAGCTATTTGAGCTATAAAATTAATTATTTTTTATCCAGAGAATGAAAAGTTATTTACCTCACAAAGCTCAACTCATAACTTCCTGATATGAGCCAAGCCACTGCTGATCACTGCAATCTCACCCCTAAGAACAGCATTAGAAGGATGCATAATGGGGAACGGGGCAGCAGGCTCTCTATGGAGCTACTACAAGGATCGGAGGAGGGGGCTGCTTATATGTGCTAATGTTATCTTTATAGGCAGTTATACATGTATGGAATATATATATACATATATATATATTTTATATATATATATATATATATATATTCATTGCAAAAAACTGTTAATGCATCAGTTAGGGTTAATAGCACAGTGAGAAAAAATTTGGAAATGTGATGTGAGGGTTGCACCCTACCACTCCACCCCCCACCCTTCACACACCACCAGGCATCGGGAGTGTGTTGGGTTATTAGCTAACTCTCACCCTATTCCATGTGTAAACAAGCTGAGGTGGTGCAGTATAGGAGAATGGGGTGAGAGTTAGGCCGACAACCCCCAACGCATCCCCAAAGCTTGTAGGTGTGTGGAGGGTGGGGGTGGCCCTAACATCACATTTCCGAACTTTTGTTGCTGTGCTATTATCCCTAACTGATGCATTAACAGAGTTTTGTGCAATGAATTTCCCTTCTTTTTCTAAAAGTGTAATGTAACTGGTGACTGGTATGTATTAGTGGGAGCGCAGGCCCTCTGGGCCCTGTGCTCCCTTCACATTTCCCATTTTTTGTGCAATGGTATGCGTATGTGAAAACATGGGCCCTACGTGCCCTGCACTTCCACTTACACATAATTATGAAGCCATACAGCAGCCCTATAGGGCAAAGAACCTTTGTAACAGTAATTTGCCAATATCTCAGCAACCGTAGCAGCTATGAAAAAAATTAAAGTGCCAATCTAATCATGATAGCATAACATCCATGCAAGACAAGTTGATAAACTCTATATCTCACATTGTTTACAAGATACAGGCACTGAAAAGCACTGAAAAGGCACCCTTGCAACCCTTGGAACACGTTTTTGCCAATCTGTCCTTAACCGTAGCAAGTAGGAAAAAAATTCCACTGCTGATGTAATCAATGATTTCCAAACTTGATTCTGCAGGTTAGTTCACCTAACCTACAGGAGAACTAGGCTTCAGGTAGTGAAAATCCGTATCTCACTTCGTTTTGCGTGATATGGGCACCAAAGGGCATCACGGGCACCGCAGAGTTGTCCTATAGGAAATTTCTGAAATTTGGGAATGCTGTAACTTTGGGTCTGTTGAATGTTGTGGTACCAAACCACCAAATGCACATCTGTGGTACCAGGGCTTGCCACCCTGCAAAAGTCCCAACAATTTTGTTGCAGGGGGATGGCAAAGATTTGCAGTTTTTAGTACAAAGTACTTTCACAAATTGTGAAAGTTTTGCAAAAACAATATGACACTTTTGTGATTTGTGAAAGTGTTGTGGCCATTTCTTTCACAATTTGGGAAATCACAGGGCCCCCGAGTTTTAAAACTGCATTTCTGGGAGGTTTTACCACCCCAAAAAAAGATAGAGCTGGCATCATTAGGAACAGACTAGGTAAACACAATAGTTAGTGTTTATCTTGGGGGTCCCAAATTTAAACACCAGGCAGTTTTCTCTCTCACTAACTGAAAACAAGATGGCAGCAGCATGAAAGTAAAAGGGCCATTTGCAAAAGGAAAATGTACAGGCGGCAGCTTTCATGAGACACATATATTTTTTTCCCAGTTGACTATAATGGGAAGCTTGTTTTCTGAATAACTTTTGAAAGGTTTAATATTTTTTCACCAAATCTTCAAAAGGCACATCAGTGACCCAGTCTGCAACTTCCCTGAAGATTTCAGACCAAACAGACAAATTGTGTGGGCTGTGGGTGCGAGTGAAGAAACACACAAAATGTCAGGTGTTTTACATTTTTTGGCATTCTGCAGCTTCACCACTGCTCATCTGACTGCAATGCAACTTGCCAGATCCAAAGATATATGGTACCAGCCTGCATATGCAAAATGTCAGACAAATCTGTTGTATGGTGGCAAAGTTATTAATGAAACATAGAAACATAGAAACATAGAAGTTGACGGCAGATAAGGACCGCAAAGGCCCATCCAGTCTGCCCATTTCTTTTCTACCTTATAAATGTGCCATCGGCCTTTGCTATGTCAGTGACCTATCTATTCATAGTCATTTGTATTGCTCCCTTATGCCTATCCATGCCTGTTTGAAGCCCTGCACTGTATTCATAGCCACTACTTCTTGTGGTAAGCCATTCCATGCATCTACCACCCTTTCTGTGAAAAAAATTTCCTCACATTCCCCCTAATCGGCCTCCCTCTAATCTCATGCTGTGTCCTCTTGTCCTGCTATTTTTCTTATATTTAAACATGTTAGACTCTTTCACCTTGTTTATGCCCTTAAGGTGTTTAAATGTCTCGATCATATCACCTCTCTCCTCCTTTGCTCAAGGGTATACATATTGAGCTCCGTTAATCTGTCTCATATGTCTTCTGATGCAGTCCCTGCACCATTTTGGTTGCCCTTCTCTGGACTGCCTCAATTTGTTAATGTCCTTGTGAAGGTGTGGCCTCCAATACTGCCAGTACTCCAGATGGGGCCTAACCAATGTCTTGTACAGAGGGATTATTACCTCCCTCTTACGACTTGTGATACCCCTACTAATACACCCTAACACCCCCCTAGCCTTACCTACTGCTTTAGAGGTCTGCTTGGATGATTTCAGGTCATCAGTGGTGATGATGATGCCCAAGTCTCTTTCTTCCTTTGTGACTGCTAGCAACTCCCCTCCCAGCCTATAAGTGGCTTCAGGGTTTCTCTTCCCTATGTGCATGATTTTGCACTTCTTTGCATTAAATCCCAGTTGCCACTCTTCTGACCATTCTGCTAGTTTATCCAGATCTCTTCTCATTCTGCCCACCCATCTGGATCATCTACTCTGTTGCAGATCTTGGTGTCATCTGCAAACAGACAAGCCTTACCCTCTAGTCCATCTGCTAGGTCACTAATGAAGATGTTGAATAGGACTGGCCCCAGGACTGATCCTGAGTACCCCACTTGTGACTTGCATCTCTTCTGACTGTATACCATTTACCACCACTCTCTGTTTTCTGCCAGTCAACCAGTTTGCCACCCAGTTGACCAACTTCTGACCCACCCGAGCCTACCTAGCTTATTTATCAATCTTCTATGTGGAACAGTGTCAAAGCTTTGCTGAAGTCAAGGTAGCGACATCAACTGCTCCCCTTGGTCCACCACTCTGGTTACCCAGTCAAAGAAATCTATGAGATTAGTTTGACAGGACCTTCCTTTGTAAACCCATGCTGTCTTGGATCCTGTGCCCCTATGGATTCCAGGTGTTGCACTATCCTTTCCTTAAGGAGTGCTTCCATAATCTTGCCCACTACTGAGGTAAGACTGACGGTCTGTAGTTCCCGCCTCCTCCTGCTACCACTCTTGTGGGTGGGATCATGAGCCCTTCTCCAGTCTTCTGGGACCTCTCCTGTGCTCAGAGACTCACTAAACAATTCTGCTAATGGCTCTGCTAGTTCCTCCTTTAGCTCCTTAAGTACCCTGGGATGTATGCCATCAGGTCCCATTGCCTTATCCACCCTGGAGCAAGCTCTTGTAGGACCCTTTCTTTTGTGAAGGAGTAGTGCTCACCTCCCTCCCCTGTGTCCATGATGCTGAGCTGTGGGCCTGCCCTACCTTCTCTTCAGTGAATACTGAGCAAAGTATCTATTTAGGATAGATGCCTTTACAGGGTCCTCCTCCTCCATGCTCCCTTTTCTCCATTAAGCTTAGCAATACCCCTCTGGACTTTCTCCTTTCACTAATGTATCTATAGAAAGTCTTGTCACCTTCTTTTACTGTTTGTGCTAGTGTTTCCTCAGTTTGGGACTTTTGCCTGCCTTACTGCCTTACCTGCTTCCCTTAGGGCAGTTTGGTATGCCCCCTATCTTCATCCGCTGTGTTCCTTATATTTTCTGAAGGCCAGCCTTTTGGCTCTGACCTTTTCTGCTACTGTATTTGAGAACCAAAGTGGTTTCCTTCTTTTTTGCACTTCCTTTTCTGTCTAACACAATGGGATGTTGCTTCAAGTATTGTATCCTTAATGCTTGCCCACTTTGCCTGTACCTCCTCACCTGTGTTTCTTTTGCCAGGGCTAGCTTAACTCTGTTGGCCATCTTATCAAAGTCAGCTCCTCTGAAGTCCCATATTTTTGCCTTGGAATGGGATGATTTAGATGTAGTAGCCAAATTGAACCATACCATGTGATGGTCACTGGCCCAGGTGACCTTCTACCTGGAGATCTGTGATCCCTTCTTTGTTAGTCAGTACTAGATCTAGGATAGCCCTGTCTCTTGTGGGTTGCTGTACCAGTTGTTTGAGGCCCTCCCCTGCAGGGAATCCACTATGAGTCTAGTTCTGGCAGATGTTCCTGCTGGTATTGACCAATCTGTATCTGGCATGTTGAAGTCTCCCATTATCAGAACCTCCCTTTAGCTGTCATGTTTTGTATATCTTCTAACAGTAATGTGTCTATGTCCTCCATCTGGTCTGGGGCCTGTAGCAACCCCAGTTCTTATGGCTGTCCCATTTCCTGTTTCCAGGGTGACCCACAGTTCTTCTGGCTCCTTATGTGTATTCTGAATTTCTGTAGCTTTGATATTTTCATTAACATACAGGGCCACTCCTCCCCCCTTTTGCACCTGTGCAAAATTTGAGATTTAACATTAAAGTGCTTACTCAACCCTAACTATACTGGCACTTCTGTGCCAGTATTATATATATATATATATATATATATATATAAAATAAATAAAGCACTCTGAGGTGTGCGGTCATGCTCTGATATAAGACGTCTTGGTGTGCATTGTTATGCATGAGGCCGCTGGCCGAGTGCATCAACCATCCAAGGTGTGCATATATCAGAGCATGACCGCACACCTCAGAGTGCTTTATGTATCTTATAAAATGTCAAAATTGTTTTGGAGGGTGGTAAAAGTGCAGGTGTGTGGTCGCGCTCTGATATACGCACGGTCATGTGATGTGTTTCAACCAACCAGCAGGAATAACTTTCCCAACCCATTTTATAAATATGTATATCCCATACATGCATACCTGCCTATAAAGATAGCATTAGTACATGTAGACAGCCCCTACCCTCTGTTCCATGAGGTGGCTCCATAGATCACCTGCAGCCCTGTTTCCTAATATGCATTATCATAATGCTGTTTTTAGGTTCAGGGCTGCAGTGCTCTGTGGAGGCTCGGCTCATATCAGGAAGTTAGGAGCCAAGCTTTGTGAGGTACAGTAAATAACTTTTTATTCCCTGGATAAAAACATTTATTTTATACTCAAATAGCTGCAAGGACAGGCAATGACATAGTATGAGTTGCCTGCCAACAGCTCTTTAAGACCATTATATCTTCCACTTAGCCTCTATACATTTCATTCCTGGCATAATCTAACTTTACATGCTATCTACACAGCATATCTATACTACATAACTGTAAGTGGCATCTATCTCCCTAGTGGACATCATATATGACAGGAAATTCTTCCCCCAAACACCTTTTACCTAATATATCTTCCAGAGCTCCATATGGTGATTGGAACTGCTATGGGAGAGAAAAGAAACAAATACACCTCGAACTAGCATAAATAAAATGCAGATCTTTATTGATGCTACTAGTGCCAGATTTTGGTGTTTTTCCCTCTGTTATCATAATATCATGTTCAAAACTGTAAAACTGGGGATTGTGTCCATCTAGCTTAGCTAGGGAATAATTCAACTCCACTGGGCAAATCTAATTATACAAATGTTCAATGACAATGTCACTGGGGTTAAATGCAATCAAAAAAGGTTAATGTACATGGGTCCCAAAAGGAACCCCAAAACCCTGCATCCTACATGTATAACAAATAAAAAACAGATTACACATCATCAGTATGTAGATCTTGATCATCAGGACAGTTCCCCATTTGGATGCTGGGTTGCTTCACAGGCTAGTGCAGCTGAATCAGTGGGTTCTTTGTCCTGGAAGCTCTTGGTCTATAACAAAACTTCTTAAAGACTTCAGGGCCTGGTAACCTCCATTTCTTGTGAGGCTTGAGAATATGAAACAACAGAAATGAGGGAAAATTGCAGCAACCGGCTTGAACTGGATGTACCGCTATGCAATGGGAGAACCCCACTGGATAGAGTTGTCACTTTCACTTTTTAAGGCACAGGACCCTTAAGGTGGTTTCAGAGAAGTAAAACTTGAGGTCTGGTTTAGTTCATGGGGCCCCACCACTGTCGGTGGCCACTACTTTATATTGTACAATTGTTTCCATTGTGGGACTGCAGTAATGCATGTGTTTTAAACAGCATGAATCTATGGACTATGCCCCCAAGTACTAAATGTGTGACCCAATGTACCTCTTCTTTGCTACATGCTTCACTGGAATGCATGACCCCATGCTTTTTACAGATCGTTTCTATGGTTGCATGGTATAGCCACTCCTCCCAGCTGTTTTCAATAGTGCCCCACATCCATTCAGATATATATGGGTAGTTATGTTTGTGAAAGTCCAACTTGATTATTCAGTGCACAATTCTCTCAGCTTGCCTCGAAGTGGATATTACTCTCACTGGGAAGTGTGGGGCTTTTCTGGGGGGTAACTATATGCCCTGGTAGTACATTCATAATATCTCAAGCATTTGTTCCTGGGACAGATCCTTGCTTCTGCCTTTTCCCTTATCCACAGCCTTAGCTGTGTTGGATCTTTCTACTGACCTTCTACCCTGCCTTACTGTGGGTGATACTCCTCACCCAATGGCACTTAGTCCTTGGGTGTTAGCAGCATTAGACATCCCATATTTAGGCTTAATATCAACAAGTTATGAAGTAATATAAATTTAAAGGCACTTGATGTTAGTCTCATAATGTCTGTTTTTACAAATTAGCAAGAATAGCTGAGTTTACAGTTATTTCCAAGATAAAATTGGTGCAATTTATCATTTTTAATACTTTGCTGAAATCTTTAATAACATAACTCATTATTTTCTTTATTCTATTAATCCTGTGAAAATGTGGAAAAGATTGTGTACTGGTGAAATGATGACACATGGTCTAGTCACTTTTTTGTTAGGTGAAGGTTAAAATACACATTGTATAATTAATGACTGAACACAATAATGATGTAATGGATGATTTCAATCCCCTGTCTCTTATTGGCTAAGGTTGTAGCATGCCTTTAATGGTTCTGGATAAAAGAGCAGTGTTACCAAAACCATAGTGTATAAGACTATACTAATCCAAAATTTAGATTTAAATTTAGAAAAGATTAAACTAGTCCTTTTTTTTTTGCAGTTAATCTTTTTATTGAAGTATTTAAAAGATAAACAAACAACAAGTATACCCTATAACAATACTACTTAAGGTTATATAAATAATAAACTAAGTAGCATAACATCTAACAAAGGAGGGAAAAAAGACTATTCAATGGTAGTATAATAATTTTGGATTAACGACCTAAACTAGACAAATACAGTATTATAATGAAAAAAAAAAAAAGGCTTAGCACTACATAATACAGAGTGAAAATAGAAGAAGTAGAAGGTGAGAGAGGAGATATGAATAGTCATAGTTGTACATTACTACAATATATATATCGTTAGAGTGCTACTAAAACGTATATAGAAAGGATTAAGAATAACAAAAGAAGAGGAAGAATAGCGAAGAGAAAGAGAGTATAAAGTAAGTAGAGAAAAGCGAGACCACAACTTGAGGCAATGGAAGATATCAATAGGAGGAGAGAGAGATATTATATAAAGTATTTCAATCCATACTTTAAGTGCCAGAATGGCTAGATGAATCCAAATATTTAAAATATTCCTGCCAACATTTATTATACATGTTGAGTCGGTCGAAAGAAATATGTGTCATACGATCCAGGGAGGCATATTGAGATAAATGATTCAGAATATCAGGGAGAGTGGGGATTATATTAGATCTCCAATACATAAGTATACTACGTTTAGCTATAAGAAAAAGTATGGTTAACCATCTGTTCAAGGATTGGGGAATATTATAGGGATGAGGGTCAAAAATACCAGGTATACAGTGTTTGGGATCTAATACAAAGGATTGACCTGTACTTTCATTGCAAGTATATGAATACGATGCCAAAATTTTGTATGGGGGACAATCCCATAAAATATGAAATAAATCGCCATTGGGCAAGATTACATCGCCAGCAGTTGTCATTATCCGTTAATCCCATTTTATGCAATACAGTTGGGGTCCTATACCATAAATGAAGAATTTTAGTCTGAATGAGCGAGCTACAGTTATCCTTAAAAGATTTGTGGCAAGAAAGTCAACACCTATGCCTCATTTGTAATGTTACAGTGTAACAAGTTGCTCCATTTATTTTTGCACTAATGGACTGGTCTGGTAGTGATTCTCTAATATCTTTATATATGACACTATTCAATTTACATGTTGTTTTTATCCATTTGGAGATGCTGATCATATAAGGATTGATTCACAATAAGTGAGAAATAATAAGTGCATGCTGTACGAGCTGTAGATATTTCCAAAATCCAGTGGGAAGATTCCATTGAGTACATAGATCAGAATAAGATTTTATTCTTAACGAAGTTTCAAGTATGTCTCTTAAAAAGTATGCCTCTATTTTTCCAAGATCGACAGTAGATTGATGGTTTTCGAGAGATATTTGGCTATTTCCAGATAGGAGCATAAGCAAGAGGGGTAGGGTTTGATTTGAGATGTTTATGAATTATTTTCCAGTAAAACGTGGATGGTGCTATAGTGGGGTGAGATTTTAATTTAGAGGGGATGGGATTATAAATAAAAGAGGTAGCAATGTTGTTAGCACAAAGGGAGACTTCCATATTAACCCATAAAGGTGAATTGGCATCGGGTTGAATAAACCATTTGATAGTCTGGGCTGCACGAAAAGCCCAAAAGTAGGCCTGAAACCAAGGGAGGTCAAATCCACCTCTTGACCAATGTGATCTAAGTTTGTTACAACTAAAGCTAGGGAATTTGCCATCCCAAATAAAATTACCTATTAATTTTTCAATTTTGATGAGGAAACAAGAGGGAAGTTTTAGAGGAATATTAGAAAAAAGATACAATATTTTAGGAGTTATTGTCATTTTAATAGCAGAAATGTTCCCATTAAAGGTAAGATTAAGCAATTTCCATCTGTCAAATATATTTTAATGTTAGTAGAGGAGAGAAATTAGCATCCCATACTTTATCCAATGATGGATAATCGGATACCTAAATATGAGATACCTTGGGGAGCCCAGCAGAAGCCCAAAGGATCATTCATATAAGATTTACAGAGGTTGTTTAATGGTAACATTTCAGATTTATTAAGGTTTAGAGCAAGTCCCGAGATAAAGGTGAATTCGTTAAGAAGTTTAACTAAAGGTTGCCCTGAAGATTGGAGATTTTCTAGGAGAATAAGAAGATCATCTGCATAAGAGATCATCTACATAAGAGAGTGAAGTGTAGCAAGAGTTACCGATAGGGATGCCTTTAATTATGCAGGATTGATGAAGAGCTGCATAGAGAGGTTCCATGGCAAGGATAAACAAATATGGTGATAAGGGGCATCCCTGTCTAGTGCCTCTTGCAAGATGAAAGGAGGGGGATAGAGTTGAGTTTGTAAGAATTCGAGCAGAAGGGAGAGTGTACAATAATTTGATACAGGCGCAGAAATTGTTAGTGAAACCAAAATGTGATAAAACTTGGTATAAATAGTTCCAATTAAGGGAATCAAATGCTTTCTCAAAATCAATGGCTATGGCTGCGACTGGTGATTTAAGAGTTTTGCTTTGTAAATTAGTTAAACAAGGAACAAAGATGATCAGAACCGGTTCTATGTTTAATAAATCCAGCTTGAGAAGGATGGATGAGTTTTGAAATTAATGAATCTAAGCTAAGGTTAATAATTTAGCAAATATTTTTCCGTCTGTATTGAGCACTGATGTCGGTCTGTAACTTGAGGGAAGAGAGGATCTTTATCTTTTTTTGGTAAAACAGTAATAATAGCCTCGGTCATAGTGTGGGGTAGTTTACCATTAGAAAATGCTTCCAGATAAACCTTAAGAAGTAAAGGGCAAAGAGTACCAGATAGGGATTTATAGAAATCAACAGGGAAACCATCACTCCCAGGGGATTTACCATTTTTTAAAGATGATAGTGCTGTTTGGATCTCTTGTAGGGTAAAGGGTTCATCCAGTATGGCCATATCTTGATGAGAGAGGTGAGGAAGCTGCAGTTTATCGAGAAATTCATGTATTTGTTTGGAAGAACTGGAATTTGGATGAGAATTTAGTTGCTGGTAGAAAGAACGCATAATATGGTTTATTGTAAGGTTGTCTGTATAAATTTGGCCTGATGGGTCTTTCAAACTGGCAATATATCTCTCCATTTGTTGGTTTAAGCTGATAAGAAAGCAACTTCCCACATCTGTCTCCTTGTTCCCAATAGCGGTGTTTAAGCCTTAAAAGGGCAAGTTCAGCTTTCCTGGATATTAATTCATTTATTTTAATTCTTAACTGAAGAATTTCAAGATGTAGTGGTGAGTCATGATTGGGTTTTTTGTTTTATAGTGCTGAGTTTCTTTCTCTTTAAGGGAATTCTCTAAATTTGCTAGTTGTTGCTCTCTTAGCTTTTTCCTGTGAGCTGCAAAACTAATAATTTTGCCTCTAATTGTTGCTTTTAATGCTTCCCAAACTGTGCCTTGAGATACCTCAGAGGTATCATTAAATGAGAGAAAGTCTTGAATCTGGGCTATAATCCAAGGAATAAATTCTGGGTCCCTCAGTAAAAGTGGATCTAAATGCCAAGAAGGAGATTTAGAAGGGGGTGGACCCCAAAGTAGATGTAAACTTATAGGAGAGTGGTCTGATATGGTAATTGGGAGGATGTCTGTATTAATAGTTTTTTCTGTAATAAGAGGGGATGAAAGCCAATAATCAATACGGCTGTAAGATTTGTGTAATGGGAGTAAAATGTATAGTCACGCTGTCTAGGGTGGGAAAGTCTCCAAATGTCAGAGAGGCCCAGATCTTTTATTAGCAATGTCAAGGCATTAATGCTTCGTGGATGAGCATTGTATGATTTATTACTTCTATCTAGGTGTGCTTCTAAGGTTAAATTAAAATCCCCACCCATAAGAATGGGTGAGTTATTGTTGTTATTAATCGTAATTTGTTGAGCCAAGTTATGAAAAAATTCAGGGGAGTCAGAGTTAGGGGCATAAACATTAACTAACTTAAAAGTACCTGCAGTGGAAGATAATTGAATTATAATCCATCTACCGTCCGAATCCGTGATAGTTTTCTTTGGGGTCCAATTAAGGGACTTATGTAATAGAATAGCGACACCTCGTTTTTTAGAGGAGGAAGAGGATGCAAATACTTGACCGACCCAATCCTTTTTTAACCTGTCAACATCCTCTGACATAAGTTTAGTTTCTTGTAAGAAAGCAATATGTGTTTTATGCTTTAAGGTAGGTAAGTATTTGTTTGTTTTACAAGGTGAATTGAGTCCCTTAACATTCCATGAATGTAATATCAAATCATTCATAATGGTAAACGGTAAACAGGAAGTTACAAGTCGAATGAGGGACTCATAAAACCAAGTCAGAGAATGTCAAAGGTTCTAAAGGTAGGTGAATAGGTTGTACAAATGTGAGCAGGATCCTTAGAATATATGGATTCAAAATAGTATGACAAATATATCTATTGAGTCTCACTAAAAAGAAATACAGGGATAAAATAGTAGAGAGAATATTCATAGAAATAACGAAAACTTGTATATTACAGTAAGAACATTTGTGAAGTGTAGAGAGATAGGAGTTGGTACACATACTAGAGACTCTCTCGCCACACTACTAGGCATGTAGAAATGTAGAAAACACTTAAGAAGAAACAACACGCTATATTCCTAAGGTATTAACTATGTGTAACAATATCTTATAAGTAATTATTATGACTAGAACTCAGGTAGTTAAGCTAGAACCCTGAGATAAACCAATAAACATCATACCAAATAATGCAAAAAACATTTTTAAAGTGGTAGTAAAACCAGACATGGTAGTCATGTTGAACTATATCATATTAGTTCAATAAAAATGGATAGTATGCCAATATAACATCACATATCACCAAACAGCATAATCCAGAAGATAAAGGCTTATAAGATATGTAAACATCCACATAACCTTATTAAAGAATGGATATGTGATATATGTGTGCTATTAACTTAAAGTAGTAGGTACACTAAAAAAAAATATATAGATAACCGCTATGTAAATATATGTATATAGCACTTGCCATAAAGTGAAATTGAATCTTTAAATGTACTAAACATACATGGTGTTATGCTATGTTTTATATTTCACTTTTTTATTTTATTGATAAGCTGATAACTAGTAGCACACCTATGGGCCTAGGAAGGACCTAAAAGAGAAAAAAAAAAAAAAGAAAAGAAAATTGTATATATCCGTGTAAATAAGTTTACACATTTAGATAAGTTCAGCAAGAATATATTTGTAAATTCGATTCATTGAAAAAAAAAAAAAATAATACAGCCCCTAAGTTTCAAATGTGATTTACAGCCTTGATACGTCCAAACCGGCTGAATGTAATAGAGCTAACAAGTTGAGATAGGCATCGCATTTGAACAAAAGAAAAAGAGAAAAAAGGAGTAACCAAATGTGATACTGAAGTAAAGGGCTTCACATAAATGTTCACACACAAAGTCAGAAACACATGACAATCAATACACCTTACAGTTCTGCACCCGATAAACAGTGTTAATTACGTTGTTCTTCAGCCTCCCCCTTAGTTTTCTTTTTCAGGGGGTATAGGGAATCAGCCAACAGATTTGTCCAGGAGGAAACAGGGGAATTAAATGTAGGCAGCAGATTTGCGAAGGCATCAGCTAGTGGCTCCTAGTCATCCTCACAAAGCGTTCCACAAAGGTGGTAATGAAACATTATGAAGTGGAGCACACCTGTTAGATAGCCCAAGAGGAGTGGAAAAACAGACATGTTTACAGACTCCAAGTAGAATGATAAGGGAATGTTATTCCAGCATTGCTAATGTCTAGTATGTAGAAAGCCGGCAAATTCCTTTCATACTCATATACGTAGAGACTTGGGCAGGAGCAGATGGGTTAGTTGTAAACTGTGTAGGTGTCTCTGAGTTCTTGTCCATTTTCATAGATGATAGCTGGGGAAACGCCGGTCCTCCTATGAGGGATTCGGGGCCATAACTAGATCTAATGCAGCACTGTTAACAGATGTTAAGTGACCCTATAGCTCAGAAGTGACCCTATAGCTCAGAGGTTAGAGCACTGATCTTGTAAAGTAGGGGTTGTGAGTTCAAGTCTCGATAGAGCCTGTGCGAACTGCACCAGTTTCGAAAGTTACACAGTCAGATACATTTTGCAGTGGACATGGCCTATCTGGACTTCAGCAAGGCCTTTGACACTGTGCCACATAAAAGACTATTACACAAACTGGGGAATATGGGTGTGGGCAGGACAGTAGTGTGGTGGGTAGGTAACTGGCTGGGTGGCAGGACACAGAGGGTGGTGGTAAATGGCTGTCACTCCACAGAGGGAAGAGTGACCAGGGGTACCACAGGATCAGTGCTGGGACCGTCCTATTCAACATCTTCATCAGTGACATTGCACAGGATCTAGAAGGCAGAATTTCACTGTTCGCTGATGACACAAAGCTCTGTAACAGAGTAGACACACCAGAGGGTGTAGACATGATGAGAAGGACCTGCAGAAACTTGAAGAATGGTCAAGGGTTTGGCAGTTGAAATTCAATGCAAAAGAAGTGCAAGATAATGCATATAGACACAAAACCCTGGCACAATATATCAGTTGGGGGTGAGGATATAGCATGCACCAAGCAGGAAAGGATCTTGGGGTTGTCATCTCTGATGACCTCAAGGTAGGGAAACAGTGTGACAAGGCATCAGGTAAAGCAAATAGGATGCTGGGATGTATAGGCAGGGGCATCACCAGCAGGAAAAGGAGGTCATAATTCCGCCTATACAAGACACTAGTGAGGCCCCACCTGGAGTACAGTGTACAGTTCTGGAGACCATACCTACGTAAGGACATAGACAGGGTAGAGAAGGTTCAGAGGAGGGCAACAAAGATGGTGCATGGGTTGCATCACAAGTCCTATGAAGACAGGTTGAAGGAACTGAACATGTACTCCTGGAGGAGAGGAGGGAGAGAGGGATATGATAGAGACATACAAGTGTCTTACAGGGAGGAATAGGGTGCAGGAAAACACTATTTTTAAGCGAAAAGATGTTTCAGGACTAGAGGGCATGGGATGAAGTTGGAGGGAGGACGATTCAGAGGAAACATGAGAAAGAATTCTTCACAGAACGGGTGGTGGACAAGTGGAACACTCTGCCAGAGGAAGTGGTGGGGGCTGAAACAATCACAGGATTTAAGAATGCATGGGATAGACATAAAGGAATTCTAGAGGTCAGGGGTGGGGAAATAGACTTCTAGGAAAAACAAACTGAACTTATAAGCTCAAATGGGTAGACTAGGTGGGCCATAGTCTCATCTGCCGACACTGTCTATGTATCTATGTATCTATGTAACGGGTGCAGTTCAAGGTATGTTGAAAGATGCAGATGTGCTTCAAGTAAGCAAAAAAAAAAAAAAGAGAAACTTTGAATACAGCCCTTAAAATTCCGGCGTGGTTTACAGCCTTACTCAGTCCAAACTGGCTGGATGTAATAGTATTACATAATTTAGTATGAAATTTCGGAGGCTTAATATAGATATTTGCAAATAATATCAAAACCTCATATCAGTCAGTACTTGTAATGATTATTCATTTGAGAAGTAGTATTATAGATTCTGTTCTTTAGTTTCCCCTTTCTTTTCTTTTTGGGAGGTTTTCCTGATTTAGGTAGGGAGCTAGATACCAGCTCTGCCCAAGATGAGTCAGGTGAATTGGTATTAGGCAGGGCATTCACATGGGTGTCAGCAGGTGGATCTAAGTCATCTTCTCGAAGTTCTTCATGAGATGAGAGTGAATCTTCACAGAGTGGAGTGTATTTATTAGACAACGCAAGAGGAGTAGAGAAGTCAACATGCTTTTCGGTTTGCAAGTCCGACGTTGAAGGAGTATCATTCGAGCAGCACAAGTGTTTAGAGTGCAGAGATTGAACAGACTTCTTTTCTTGTATGCGTGTTGAAACTTGGGCAGGAGCTGAAGTTTTAGTTGCGGTTTGTGCAGGCATCTCTATAGTTTTTTGATTAGTTTCAGAGACGTTCGCTGGAGACTGTCGGACCTCTTGAGAGGAATTCAGGTCAATATTTAGATCAACTGCAGCACAATCAATGGGTACAGTATGTGTAGTTTGAGGTATATTGAGAAACGCTGATAAAGCTTCAGGTGTGTGAAAGTCTTTAAATGAATCATTCAGAAACAGACGCATTGTGGCTGGGTAGCGTAGAGCAAACTTAATACCCCGCTAATGCAAAACAGTTTTGATAGGATTGTAAAGTCTGCGCTTATTAGATAGTTCTCTTGAGAAATCTCTAAAAATTGATATTTTATGGTACTGCCAAGTAAGCGTACCCACTTGCCTTGCTTTTTGAATAATTAATTCTGTGTGTGCATAGTTCAGAAATCTGGCGATGATGGGCCTTGGTTTTTGAGCAGGACCAGGCCTTGGGCTTAGAGTACGATGAGATCTCTCAATAGTGAGGTCTTGGTCGGGTGGAAGTTTAAGCAACATTGGAAGTGCATGTTTCAGAAGTGCGCTGGTATCTCCAAGCTCTGCACCTTCAGGAAATCCCAGAAATCTAAGGTTGTTACGTCTGTTTCTGTTTTCGATGTCATCAATTTTATCCTGAAGATTTTTAATAATTCTATCCTGCTCCCTGATTGTAGCTTTCAGATCCATAATAGAGCCTTCATTTTGAATTGTTTTAGTTTCTGTAGCAGAGATTTTTTGATCAAGCAATTGTACATTAGTAACATTTTGTTGTGAGGTTATTTTTAAGTCATTTAACTCATTGATTAATTGCTGAAACATTGATTCAATTCTGTTGAGAGAGCTGCTATGCAAAGGTTGGTCGGCCATTGTTACAGGCCGAGAATAGAGCAGCTGTCTGATTGCAGATATAAAATTCTATAACTGTGAGATCGCCAAAAATACTATACCAGAGCTAAACTTTGATACAGGTAGAGTAAAGACCCAGTTTTTGGCAGAGAATGAATGTCTGGGTAAAAATGGATGGATGATGATAGTTGGTGAACCCAGGAGCAGCAGAATTAAGCAGCCATCTTCAGCTCAGCCAAGTCACGCCTCCCATTAAACTAGTCCTTAAATAAATGACATTGCCAATTATAAGTACTTATCATACACTCAAAACCAGTGGGTCAGTTTGAAAAAGACAACTGAAATTAGAAAGACAAAAAAGGACAAAGAAAAGTTGAACAAGTATCAAGGAGCCTGGCTAAGAGGTGGGGGTGGGGGTGGAAGGAGGAAAATGACAAAGAAAATTGTTACATTATTTTACATTATACCCTCTCTTCACCTCAGTTCCATATCTTGGTTTTCTTTGTCTTTTTCCTCCTTCCAACACCCCTTCCCCCATTGGCAATGTCATTTATTTAAGGACTAGTTCCACCTTTTCTAAATGCTGATAGTGCATTCCTTGTTTAACTCTTTTGATATGTATTTTGTTTTTGATTAGTATAATCTCATACATTTAATTCATTTTTTGCACTTATCTGCTCTATTTGATTGTTATAGCTTAAACATTTTTTCCTTTATAATTTTTCTTTAAGGATCAATTGTGATGTCATGGAATCTGAATTTGAATGTGGTCATGTGGTGAATTATCTCATCACATGAAATTGCCCCCTAAGGAAGACCTAACCAGTCAAAGCGTAGGCTTTTCTGTTGGTGACTTCAGAATTGACAACTTTTGGCACAAAATGTCTGGCACTAAACATAACTTTTGACTCTGTTATAACTAGATAACATTAGTTATGAATTTGATAACCTCAGTTTCTGTTTCCGAGTTTCCGAATTGCTTCAGTATTTTTACTGTGGTTAGTCTATTCGCAATGTCATGATATAGGTTTAAAAATAATTTTTGTTTATAAGTTATTTGCTTATATTAAGTATTTGAATTAATCATATGACTAATGATGTCATGATGTGCCGGGGCTTAAAAACAATTCAGCTGTTACCAGAGCCCACCCCTGATGAAGGCCTAATGGTCGAAGCGCAGGGGCATCTGTCTGGAACAGCCTGACATTTGCAAGCTGTTGGTTATTTTCCATTTTTGGAATACATTTTTATTTGCAGTAATTTGGACTCCACAGTGTCACTGAATTGGAGCGCAACCTTTCTGTTCTAGTGGTCTTCTATTTGGGCTTGCAACCCTAGCACTGCACCCCACCTGTTTTTAGTTGTAATGCGGGCATTCCCTTTGTGTGTATGTCCTTTATTTTCCTCTAACATGAGCTCACAGATACAGGTGGTAATGGTCATTACTCTCCACCTTGTACTTCAGTGGCACATTCCTTACACATTTTCACCCTGGGGTGAATAGCCTGTTACTCCTGGGCTTGCTTCAACCCTGGATGGGTACATTTACTGAGATTTTCCTAGCCCTGAGGTGGCAGGGCACACTACTTATGCATAAAGTTGCTCATCCTGTATTTTTTAATAGTGTATATTATTATGTGAAATGTGTACATTGGGTTGGATATTCAGACTGCACCAAAAAGATGCACAATAGTGGGAGCAGGTGCAAGAGCAGTGCGCCATTGTGCAATGGGTGCAATATTCAAACCAAGCGCAGGCCAAGGTGCGCCTGTGCAACACAGCTGAATATTGCACCCAATGCACCATGGCACAACAAGGGATGCTCAGTGGAGCAGGGCCAATGCACAGTAGCACACCCAGGGATGCACAGGGACAAAGACAGGAAGCAGCAGTGCACTAGCCATGGATGCACCGTGCGTGGAGAAGCATGCAGCAGGACAGACAGACCAACCCCCCCCGCCACCCACCAGGGCAAGGCCCCCATGAGCAGCACAATGAGAGGTAAGCTGAACGGACCACCAGCCCATGAATCCCAGCACCGATCCAACAGCAGACATGGGCCAGCAGTCCACACTTACAGGGCAAGATGCTCCAGCACAGTCCCCCGGCAAACAGTGACTGCAACACAATGAGGGCCAAGATCCACCAATGCCACGTCACCACACCAATGCTGACCACCTCCTGTACAGCGATCCTGAGACACCCAGCCCAGCTGCATGACCAAACAGTGCATTGCAACAAAGGTATGCCACCACCACCGTGACAATGCAACCTGGTTCCCCATGGCACCCAAGTGCACGAAAGCCCCACCATGACCCTCCCTGCATGAGTCGACACCATCCACTGATGCCACCACATCATACACAAGGCCCCTACATGACCCCACAGTGGCACAGCAAGGAGGTTGACCTGGCATCAGTACTGAGGGACCCCGCATGTGACAAGGCCCACCCCAGATGCCACCACCAGCAAGATGGCACCCCGCACACCCACCCATGCCCACACCTCCTGTCCCAGCACTGGCCCCACAGACAGCACAGCAGCCTACAGTGGCACATGGAGGCATGCGCCACACAGGAAGCAACACAGGGCACATACAACCCCCCCAGTTCCAAGGGTACCCCATCAAACAGCCACACATAGTGGAGCAACAGATGCTGGTGTCGTGAGTCCCATGGTGCCATGTACCCACAGCCTGCACACCACCATGGTGCCAGTGAGCCTGCCATATGGTGTGTGCACCACGAACCAGGCCACCACCTGCATGCAGCAGGACACCGTCTGACAGTCACCAGACCACAGGCACCGCCCCCAGACACCATAGACTGCATGGAGGGGTTCAGCAACAGCACCGCCCACAGTGTCACCAGAGGCAGATGTGCAACAGACCAGAGGTCAGGACACCAGCTGCCAGGGTGTCGTGCCTGGAGGGTGGCTGGCATGGACTGCTACCAATGTCACGTCAGCAGCCATGCATGCGGTGGTGGGGTCAGCATGACTGTGTGTACCACAGACACACAAGGGGCAAAGGCACATGGGCTCGGCACACACTGCCAGGGCCGGCTGGGACATAGCACAGGCACCAAAGCCCGCTGCACACTGGCAAAAAGTGCACAGGGCACACCACACATACCCAAGACAGTGCCCATGGCCCCCCACCCACACTAGTGGGAGGATCCTTGGCGGACACACCCATGGCCAGGCCAGCACCACCCTCAGTTGCCATGCACACCACTGCAGCAAGGCACCAGATGCCTGCTGCAAATCAGAGACCAACACAGTTGTAGTATGAAAAGCATGGATATTGTAACAGGTAACAACAACAACAGGTACTATTACAAAACTATATATACAGTGGGGGAGGGGTATGGTCTACAACTTGAGGGAAAGGGCAGGGAAAAGGAATATCAAGGAGAGGGACATAAGGGTGCAAGGTACAGTCCAAGGGTGGAAAGGAACAGTGCAGGTGCTGCAGGCCCTACTGGCAGCCCCTCTCATCCCTGTGCTCTGTGGAGCCTTCTGTGCTGCCGCCTGCTCACCCTCTCCATCCCCCCAGCAGCGCCAGCGTGGCCCGGTGACCTGCAGGATCTCCTGTATGTTACGCCCAGGGTCATCCAGCGCTATCCACCTAGGACAAGGAAGCAGAATCAGTATGTGACTGGCCAGACCAACGCACCTGTGCCAATGTGCATGGTGCACAGCAGTAGCTCTGCACCCCTGGGATGGCATGCAACCACCCACAGTGGGTGCACCCACATGACCTACCTACCTGGGCACCCGAGCCAAGCAAACCACTGCACACCCCACTGCCCATGCACTGCACAGCACCATCATGGCAGTCCGGCATCATGGCTATGCAGTGGGATGGCAATGGCACAGCCAGGTGCCCAGTGCATGCACAGCCCACCTGGACACCCACCCACATGTGCCGACCCACAAGATGGTGCAGAGGGCACCGTGGGATGTGCACAGCAGCTGGGGCCATGCCCCACCACCACCCCTGCAACCCACCATGCACAGTTTTAAGGGGAAACATGGCACTTACCTGTATCCTGGTCAACAGGGCGCTGCTGACCCCAGCACAATCACTGTGCCTTGCCTGCATGGCCACTCCTCCATCGCTGACCTGCTTGTCCATGCTCCTGGGCCAACTGGGCCCCACAGCGATCCTCTGTGCCTAGAGTGCAAACATGAGAGAGTCCCATCAGTACATGTCAGAACCATAGCCCCCCTTGCTGTGTGCATGCCTGCACAACCCAGCTGTGATACAGTGATGCAGGGTGTACATGAAGCACCCCCACAACTGGCAACACAAGTATGGGCCCCCCCGGTGGCATGGCCTGCTGACCACCATGATACCAGGACAGACCGATATTACTAGTGTGGTGAAGAAGCACCTACCTGGCCGTGGCATGGCGCCCACCGAACGCACCTGCAGTCACCCTAGGTGGTCGGGATCATGCTGCTGGAGGTCACCATAGTGGTGGCGACACTGCTCAGTGGTCCTGCTGCTACCTGTGGCCTCCTCAAGGCCCTATACCACCTCCTGCCACACCGCTGTCCGTGGCCTCAAGAGGGGTACCTGGCCAAAAAGGGCACCTGCATGGGGCTCCACAAGTGCCACCAGGTTAGCCAGTTCCACCACTGTCCACACTGGTGCTCTGGTGCATGGCATGGTGCTGTCACTGGCGAGCAAAAAATGGCACCCTGTAGTGCACGTGCCCCACGTGCAGAGGCAGCACGGTACTGCGCTGCCAGTTGCAATCATGCTGGCACCGGACTGCGCAATGGGGGGCAGCCATGCAGATGCATGGTGCCTAGAGGGCAAAAGTCAGCCGCAGGGTCCAGGGTCTGTCCACCACGGAGCGCCACAGCACTATTGGGAGGCCCTGCATGTAGCATGGTAGGGTCCATGTGTGTGTCACCATGCAGTGGCCTACCATGCTGTGGCACCATGAGCCCCTCTGGGCATATAGCACAAAAGCACCACAGGCACAGTAGTGGCTGTGTCCTGTACTGCCTCCTGTGCACAGTGCATTAGCAGCGCCACTAGCATCGGCGTCAGCACTGCAGGCATGCGTGGTACAGTGCCGATTGCGCATGTCACAGTGGTGCACCACAGCCTGAGCACACTCAGCACCATTGTGCAAGGTGCAACAGCACGATATTCAGCCAGGTTATGCAAATCAGCTCATGAGCCATTCCATGGTGCATCCACTGCATTTGCATCCCATTACAGTTGCGCCTGCCCTTATTTGCATGCATTGCACTATAAAAATGTGACCCGAGAATGCATGGGACATGGATCGGTATTGCAGTCCTTTGAGGTAGGTGGCATGCTATGGGGAAGTGGGGACAGTGGTCTGGGAGGACTGTATGGGACTGCATAGTCCAGGTTCAACCTGTTCATCCCCAGGCATGAGCATGACTGAGTGTGAGGATGAAGAGGAGCAGGAAAGGGTGAAGAGGAGGCCCAACTTTACCAGGGTGGAATACGATGCCCTGTTCGAGGCTTACCTCAACAGGAGCTGCAGGAGGAGCAGGTGGCTGGCAGCATGTGGCGTAGTGCCATCGAGTGTGTTCCTGGTGGAGTCTTCCAGATGGGCGGCAGCCCATCACTACATGGCAGGTCCAGCACTGTCAGTGTGTGTGGGTGGAGGGGCAGGCTCCAGGGCCAGGCAGAACCACTAAAGGTACTGTGTCTTTTCAGCTCCTGAGCATCTGCATGGGGCCTCCCACGCATCCATGGAGGCTGTGGTACTGTGTTGCATGACCTCACCCATCCTCTAAGGCCACTGTCTGCCACTGCCCTGTGTGCACTGTGGTGTTCTTTTGTGCGTTGCATGGGTGAGGTGCCCAGCCCTGCACACATGGTCCCTGTGCACACCATCCCAGCTGCTGGCCACTGTGGCATGTGCATGATGATGCCTGCAAGTGCTGTCTGCCATCAGGTAACGGTGCTCAGCATCTGAGGCACGTGCAGTGCCAGCCACTGAGCATGGTAGTATTGGGTCCTGTGAGTGCGGGGCCCGCTGGGTGGGCATGCCTGTTGCCCTGTGGGCATGGGTTGGGGTAAGCCAGCGCATGCCACATGCAGCCCTGCTTGTCCCTGCCTTTGTGTGTGTGGCCCCTGACCATTCTCACGCCACTGACACTGTCCTCCCTTGGTGTCCACCCATGCCTGTCTGTGGGCTGTGCTCTGCCTTGGTGGTTGCATGTGGCCCTGTTGACCTACCTGTGTTGTCCAAAGTGCTCCTCTGCAATGGTGTCTTGGTGTTGCTGGGCCATTCAGGCCAGCCGGGATCCCTTCACCCAGGGGTGGCTGCTCAACACCAGCTGGACTGGAGTCCTCTTTGTCCCCACCGCTGTCCCCTCCTCGACCTCACGGCTATCCCACAGTCAGTGGCCATGTTGTGCAGGATACAGCAGGCCAGGAATAGCCTGCAGACCTTGAGGGCTGTACTGTAGGGCACTGCCTGATGTGTGCAGGCAATGGAACCATGCCTTCAGCAGCCCGAACACTCACCGATGACATTCTGTGTTGTGGCGCGTGCTTCATTGTACTGTTGCTGCACTGGGGTCATGGGGTGCTGGTAAGTGTGAGCAGCCAGGGCCATAGTGGGTAACCACTGTCACCTGTGTGTAGAGGGGAGTCATTAGCATGGTAGTTCATACACTGTGCCATGGGCCACCATGGCTATTCCCATGGCACCCTGCCCATGCCCCACACCCCCACGTCCTGCACCCATCATCCAGCATGCTATGCATACTCACCTACTGGATGGCCAGTGAGGATGTCCTGACTCTGAACCTATGGCACAGTGTGGACTGGTGCCAGATGAAGGCATCGGTGCTCCTCCAGGGTGCGTGACACAGACATTGATTATGCACCCCCTGGCGCATTGCACACTGCCTGGCTGTTAACATCAGGTAATCCTTGCAGTTGATGTATGCCATTCCTCTGGGCCAGGTGGTATGTGGATGCCTGCATGGGTGAAGTCTATGGCCCTGAGCACACCAGGCAACTGTGCTACTCTATGGAACTCCTGCATGTGTGCTGTGCGCTCCGCCTGTGTGCTGGGAAAACGGATGTGCTCCGCAGCATGTGGCAGCAGTTTGCTGAGGAATTGTGTGAGTAGGCGTGATGCAGCCAACTGGGTTATGCCTGTCATGTCCCCTGCTGGTCTCTGTAAGGTGCCCGTGGTGAGCAGGCACATGACGACTGTGACCTTAGTCTCCACAGACAGCGCATGGCTCCATCATGTAGGTGCCTGCATCTCATCACTGCACAGCTCACAGAGCTGCCTCAGAATTGCCCAGTTCAGGCGGTACCGACCCACAATCTCAGTGTCACTGTACTGTTTGAAGGTGGTGCAGGCACGGTACAGCCTGTTCTGGGCGTACCGCTGATGGGCCCTTCCACAGCCACACCTCCCTGCTGCCTGCCTCTCAAACCCCTCAGGACAAAGGACAACCAAGGAAGGGGCTGGAGTAGAACAGCGAAACAGTCTAGTGAGGTCAAATCATGGAAAGCCATGTGTGCGAATGCCAGAAGCCTTAGCAACAAGATGGAAGATCTGGAGACTGCCATGGTGCAGTCAGATCTGGACATTGTGGCCATCACTGAAACCTGTGTAATGATAACCACGACTGGGAGATGGCCATACCTGGTGACAACATAGTCAAAAGAGACAGGGCAGAAAGGAGGAGGAGGCACTGTATGTGAAAAATGACATAAGGGCCACAGAGATCCAGGAGGAACAAAATGGGAGAGATACTTAGGTTAAGCTGGAAAGGAAAATGGGCCAGCCATCCGACAGGTGTGGTCTATAGACCACCAGCCCAGGAGGAAGAAAACAGATAGGAGTTGATGATAGCCATCCAAAGGATGGCAGACAAGGGTGAGTAGTACTGGTTGGAGACTTCAATATTCCAGACGTGGACTGGAGCAACACAGCAGCAGCATCAACTAGAGCAGATTTATCCTGGACTCCTTCAGGGTGCCTTCCTCAAGCAACTGGTCATGGAACCAACTGCAGAAGGCAACACTGGACCTTGTGCTCACAAACAGGGACAGTGTGATGGGGGTAACAGGGGGGAGCACCTGGGGAACAATGACCACCAGTCATTATGGTTTGAAATCCAGAAAGAGAGAACCAAACCAAACAAGAACATGTATCCTAGATTTTAGGGGCAGACTTTGGGAAAATGGGAGATACTTGAAAGAGGCATTAAGGGAATGGAGCAGAAATCGGGTTGAGGAACAGTGGGCAGTTTTTAAAATGGGGATTACAAGAGCAACATAATTATGCATTAAGCAGGTTAGCAAGAGGAAAAGGAAGAGGAAGAGGATACCATTATGGTTTTCCAAAGAGGTAGCAAAGAAAGTGAAAGCCAAAAAGATTGCATTCAGGCAATACAAAAGACACAGCGGCAGAAGGGGATAGGGAGAAGTACCAGGAGACTAAAGGGAGGCAGGGAGGTCAGTAAGGGAAGCCAAAGCTCAGACAGAAGAACACATTGCAAAATCAGTGGGTAGAGGGGGCAACCTTTACAGGTACATAAGGAAAAAGAAAGGCAAAGGAGGGGTAGTGAGACTGAAGGGGAGGATGGGGCTGCGTGGAGGATGACAACAGTAAAGCTGACATATTGAACAGGTTTTCTGCTCAGTCTTTACTGAGGAAGAGGAGGAAATGGGTCTGAAGGAGTACAAGGGGTGAGAATGGTGCAGAAACAGACACAAGTCCCTTTATCTCGAGAAAGGGTCCTGAAGGAACTGGAAGTAATAAGAGTTGATAAAGCAATGGGGCCAGATGGAGTGCACCCCAGGGTCCTTAAAGAACTAAGAGAGGTGGTGGCTGAACCTCTGACTATCCTGTTTAGCCGATCACATGAAACAGGGAGGTACCCAAAGACTGGAGGACAGCAGATGTAGTCCCCTTTATACAAAAGTGGGAACAAAGAGAAAGCGGAACTACAGACCAGTCAGCCTCACCTAGGTAGTGGGGAAAATCATGGAAGCACTATTGAAGGAGAGACTGGTGGAACATCTGGTTGTCAGTGGACTACAGGACCCAAGGCAGCATGGTTTCACCAGGGGGCGGTAATGTCAGACCAACCTCATTGAATTTTTGACTGGGTGACTAGGAGGTGGATCAGGGAGGGCAGTGGACATGGCTATCTGGACTTCAGCAAGGCCTTTGACACTGTGCCACATAGAAGACTATTACACAAACTGGGAATATGGGTGTGGGCAGGACAGTAGTGTGGTGGGTAGGTAACTGGCTGGGCGGCAGGACACAGAGGGTGGTAGAATGGCTGTCACTCCACAGAGGAAGAGGACCAGTGGGGTACTGACAGGGATCAGTGCTGGGACCAGTCCTATTCAACATCTTCATCAGTGACATTGTACAGGACCTAGAAGGAAGAATTTCACTGTTCGCTGATGACACAAAGCTCTGTAACAGAGCAGACACACCAGAGGGTGTAGACAGAATGAGAAGGGACCTGCAGAAACTTGAAGAATGGTCAGGGGTTTGGCAGTTGAAATTCAATGCAAAGAAGTGCAAGATAATGCATATGGGGGTACAAAACCCGGCACAATATATCAGTTGGGGGTGAGGATATAGCATGCACTAAGCAGGAAAGGGATCTTGGGGTTATCATCTCGATGACCCCAAGGTAGGGAAATAGTGTGACAAGGCAGCAGGTAAAGAATAGGATGCTGGGATGCATAGGCAGGGGCATCACCAGCAGGAAAAGGAGGTCATAATTCCACTATACAAGACACTAGTGAGGCCTCACCTGGAGTACAGTGTACAGTTCTGGAGACCTTACCCACGTAAGGACATAGACAGGTAGAGAAGGTTCAGAGGAGGGTAACAAAGATGGTACATGGATTGCATCACAAGTCCTATGAGGACAGGTTGAAGGAACTGAATATGTACTCCTGGAGGAGAGGAGGAGAGAGGATATGATAGAGACATACAAGTATCTTACAGGGAGGAACAGGGTGCAGGAATACACTATTTTTAAGTGAAAAAGATGTTCCAGGACTACAGGGCATGGGATGAAGTTGGAGGGAGGACGATTCAGAGGAAACGTGAGGAAGAATTTCTTCACAGAACGGGTGGTGGACAAGTGGAACACCCTGCCAGAGGCAGTGGTGGGGACTGAAACAATCACGGGATTTAAGAATGCATGGGATAGACATAAAGGAATTCTGGAGGTCAGGGGTAAGGGGCAACAGACTTCTAGAAAAACATAAACTGAACTTACAAGCTCAAATGGGCAGACTGGGTGGGCCACATGCCCTTATCTGCCGACACTGTCTATGTATCTATGTACTGCCTCCATCTGTAAGGTGGCACTGACCATAACCCTGGTTGGTGCCCCCCCCGGGTAGCTGTCTACCTGATCCCCCCCCAGCTGTGTGTTGCTGGTGCTGCCCCTGCACCAGGTACACCTCTGGCTGTTCACCACTGTGTGCCCTGACTCTTGCCACTGCCCTCTGTCCTCTGTCTTCTGTGGCACACTCAGGCCCTCTCACGCGCACACACACACACACACACACACACACACACACACACACACACACTCTCCTTCTCTCACTCGAACACACCTCCGGTGGGCCCCCGTCCACCTCCTGGCCACACCTTCCCCCTGCTTCCTGTCTTGCCTCCCTGCCACTCTGTCTCCACGCTCCCCCGCTATGGCTCCTCTGTGGCACATTCATCCTTTCCTCTCTTGCTCCCTTTTATTTTGGCTAATTTCTGCTGTTGCGCAACTTCTGCCTACTGATGAATATCTCACTGCGCACATTATTCCTGGTTTTGCCCCCTGCACTTGCGCATGCATTCATTTCTGTTGCGCTGTGGCGCATTGCGTGTTGCTTACCACCGCCCCACAAAATATCGCGCATCATGGCGATATCCGCTTCCTTGCATGGGGAGCATCCCTAATACGCATGGCGCAACTGCTCTGACTATCCCACCCATTGTGTTTTTTCTTTTCATAATGAAACTGACTTGTACAGTCTCTAGATGTTCTAGAATGCTGTTCTACCACAGAAGGGTACAATATCATTCCATGACCTTTGAACTGTGGTACAACAGCATTTTGAAAAGGATGGATTTCTATATAGAGCAATGCTCTACTATACACTATAATAAAATATATGTGCAGTGAAGCAAGTGGGGTTTCACTCTTTGCTTTTCACACTGTTAGTAAAAAAAAAAAATAATAGCATTTTGGTATTGTGATCTCAGAAACTGCCAGCTACTTAGGAGCCCAATTAATTTTAATGAAAAATTAAATCTATTTGTTCTATCATTTTCAAAAGAAAAAAGTAAATAGCCCTTTCAGCAACAAACTTTGCCTTTTATATGTTTGCACTATGGTGATCCATCTGTTTGATTTTACAGTTTAACACTGTGATAGGCTTCTCTTTTCTTCTTCCTAAATAAATCTTGTAGGGAAGGAAATATTTTGTTAAAGGTTTAACAAGCGCAACCCTGTCCCATTCACAAATGCTTTATCACATTTCTTATGCATCTTTCTTAAATTTGTAAAGGTTGCAGCTGGCGGTGGCCAAAATCAAAAGCAAATAGTAGTAGTAGTAGTACTGGTGCTCTGCCCATCCCCCAAAAGCTGCTTAAAAGCCTGCAATAAGAGTCACGTGATGCCCTCTGCTGAGTAAGCAGCTGGGAAGGACTGCTCCACTCCTCCACTTCACCTGTTCATTAATAACTTCTTCTGTATGGAGATGTTCATATTAATTTTTTAATTACCTGAATTTCGGAAGACTACTGGATCCTACTGTGGCAGATTTATCAGCCACAACAGACACAGCAGTGAAGAATTCAGGAATGCATCATATGCTTCTAAGCACACTGAAGAGGGATAAGGGCTCTAAGAGAACCAAAGCCCAGGCCACAGCTCCCTCACATTCACCCCTTCATCACCAGCCCTAACGGAAGAGCAGTTCTTACAAGAATTTACTCCTCTGAAGGATGACCTCAAGAAAATTACTGAGGACCATAAAAGTATCAGCCTAAAGCCACAGCCCTTACCCAGAGAATGGGCAATGCTGAAGAGAGGATTAGCTCACTGGAGGATTGGAGGGGATGCAATGAAACCAACACCATTTCCTTGCAGCAGAAAATCACCAGGCTGGAAGACAGGCCTAGAGAGGCGAAGCCGCAGGAATAATACAGTTATTATTGGCTTGCTGGAATGAGTTGAGGGATAGAACACCATCATTTTTGTTCAAAAGTTTTGCAAGAAAGTTTCTGGCCCCTCTTCAAATGCCCTGGTGTATATTGTGGAGAGGGTTCATAGAGCCCTTTGGCAGACACCACCATCGGGTGCACCTCCTTGGCCATTGATTTTCAAAGTCCTCAACTACCTATATAGGCAATACATTTTGAATAAAATGTGGGGCTTGAAGGAAATTTCCTGGGAGGGCAACAAGATAAGGATTGTCCAAGATCCCCCGCTCAGTCAAACTAAAGCATGCTGTCTATGGACCGCTTATTTCAAAATTGTTGGCTGCCCACATTGGGTTCAAAATGCGATATCCTGTTCAGCTACAGGTGAACCACCAAGGTAAATCCTCTACTTTTGATTCTGCGGAGCAAGCCCGAATTGATCTGCCTAAGATGTTTCCTGATCTCTTTGCCGCCTCTACTTGAAGGTGTTTAGTCTTGTTGCCCTTTGTCTATGGAATTTGGGACTGCTACTAATGCTTGTTGCTGCTGTTTTAAGTTTTTGAGCCTCTTTGGAGTTTGCAAGCTGAACTATTCTGTTTCTTCCAATGGGCACTCACATTTGTATGTGATTTCTTTGACTCTGGTTCTTCAAAGGACTTTTGTTGCTGGTACAAGCTTTGGGGATGGTGTCTTGTTTTTCTGATCCCTTTGCTGGTCCAATGTGCTTTCCTTTGTCGTGCTGTGGGTAGAGACTTTGATTCCAGCATGACGCAAGTTGTGTCTCTTCAGTGTTTCTTTTGGTCCGCACTCTGTGCAACCAGCTTGACTTTACATCTCTTTTTTGTTTTGTGCCTGACTTGTGGAGTGGTGGAGCAACTTTAATTTTAATTCAATGATTACTGTTCTTCTCTAGTGTTAGCTCTGTGATGCTCCTTTTATGCCTGCTTCTGATCTCTCTAAGAGTACTACTAGTGGACCTTTTAAGGATTTGGGCTCTGTTCAAGTTATGGTGGAGTCTTCTATTCAGCAATATGCAGCAGAAGGAACTCAGGGCTCCTGAAGGACTGCATTTAAAGGATCTTCTTTTTTCTGGTCTCCCCTCAATTTTGACTGAACTGCATTGACTCTGGTCTCTGAACTGCCGCTACTGGAGATATGTCTGCTATTCTTTTTCTTTTTTCCATTTTTTTCCAAACCCCGAGCCGAATTGTGATGGTTGCACCCTATGTTGCTATATCTAGATTGCATTTATAGGAGGGATTAATTATGTTGACAAAGCTTTGCACCTACATTCCTCCTTATGCTGATTTTTTCAACTTTCTAGTCTGAAGATATGGACTCCTTCTTGAAAAGAGCTGAAATCCATGTATTATTGTTTTTTGGGCTTCCATAAGATAATTTCTTTTTGTCAGCTTTAATATGTTCACCTGCTTTGTTTACCGTCATAATTTAGCTAGTTTAGAATTATTGTTGCTTCTCAGGGGCTACAATTATAAGGTCTCCTGTCTTTATGTTCACCTTATTTTAGGCTTATTGTAAGTTACTAATTTTATCTACATACTCTGGGAGTCTGGATCCTTGTATGAGTTAACTTTTATTTTTTGTGGGAATGTTTTCATTAGTGTGGGGTGGGGGAAGGGGCATCTATGGGGAGATATACAGCTCATAATGGACCATTTTTGGTTTGGGTTATTTTTGGTTTTGCGGTTGTTAGAACCAGGGTCAGGATTACACCATTGTTATTTGTTCTTATTGATGTCTGTTGTCTTTTTGATTGGGGGAGAGGGTTTTTTTCTGGGATATTTTGGCGGGGGGCAGCTCAGCAAGCCCTGTATGCTTTTTATTCTTACTTCTTGTTCTACAGGCCATAGGTGATGGAGTTACCAATTTTTCTATATTGGAACCATAACAGGTCCTTATAAGATATTGACCTGGAATGTTAAAGGAGCCCAGGATAGGTGTAAGCACCATATAGTGCTTTGTCTCTTCAAGCAGCTCCAGACTAGTATCACTTGCCTGCAAGAGACCCAACTTAGACGAGAAGATGTCCATTATTTTAGACAGGAATGGGTGGGACAGATTTATAGGGCTGGAGTTAACAAAAAGAAGGGTGGAGCAGCCATTTTGATTTCCAAAATTATTCCAAGTCAACTATTTCAGGAGTACTGGGAACCAGAGGGACGTTACATAATTTTAACTGGTAATTGGGTTGCCCCGGGTTGTTTTGGATCTATTTATGGCCCTGCTGATGCACCCAAATGTTTAACTCGGTTTGCCCCTCTCCTAGCTCCCTTCATTGTCTGTTCTATTTTCCTCAGGCAAGACTGCAATATTGTGTACCAATCTGATTGGGATGGGTCAGATTTATGTCATGTGGGTCTCTCACTGGGGCAGAGAAGGTTTCATGATCTCATGGACAGTCTCAGTCTGGTCGATCCATGGTGTCTTCTTCACTCCTCAGAGAAATAATTTACTTTTTATTCCCCTCCCTATGGTAGCTCTTCCACAATTTCTTTTTTTTCCTTAGTCAGGAGAGTTTGGCTGGTTTGATATCCTCTGATATTTATACAGCAGTAATCTCAGATCATGTTCCAGTGGGTATATTTCACACTTTCTATGGAAATGGGGAGAGTGACGCAATGTGACGTCTCAACTCTCAACTTTTGCAGAACCCTGACACCTTGGCTTATTTAAAAGAGCTTATAAACATTTTTATTTTACAGAATGAAGGATCTGTCCCATCTATAGACACTTTATGGGGAGCACAAAAGTGTGCCGTGAGAGGCGAGTGCATTAGATTTGCTTCCAAATGTTCTAAAAAGCATCAGGCAACTCTGAGATATTAGAAATTTGGAGCATACATTCAGTAAGAATTCTGCTGGGGGTTCATGGTCTAAATTAAACCTGCTCAGAGCTCAGTATACAGACCTGTTATCTCAAAAAGTGAAACTGGCTCTGCAGCACACTAAATTGAGATACTTGGAGTCTGGTAAAACAGCCAGAAAGTTATTGGCTCTCCACCACTGTCAGGTGGATTCCTCAACAAATATTTCTGGTATTCGGCCTTGTTCGGATGGCAATGTTGAGACTCAGCCTTGAAAAATTGCTGCCATATTCCATTCCTGTTATATGGACTTATACTTGAAGGAGCTCCTAGGTTAGACCTCTGAGGATGATATTTCAGCTTATTTAGATTTTCTGCCTCTCCTGGTCCTGGATCCAACTCAGAAGACTTTATTAGACCAGCAAATCTCTCTTCAAGAGGTTTGGCATGCTCTCCGACAGCTACCCATAGATAAAGCACCAGGACCCAATGGTTTTAGTAATAATTTTTAGATAGCATGTATCTCTGAATTGGCCCCAATTCTTATGCAGAAATATAATTTTTGGTACTCCTCTGGCGTTACAAAGGCTTCGTTTTTTGACGATTTGAGGCTTTGATTACACTTATTAGGAACCTGGATAAGGACAAGCTGCAGCTGGACAGTTATCATTTTATTTAATTGTTAAATACTGGCATTAAAATACTTTCCAAGATTTTAGCTAATTAATTGTCTCTGGTTTTGAATTCTCTGGTCAGCCTTGAACAGGTGGGTTTCATGAAGGGCAGATTGTCGCGTGACCATCTTTGGAAACTTCACCACCTTATTTCTGCATCCAGGGAAGGTGGGTTTCCTGTGGTGCTGGTCTCCCTGGATGCAGAAAAAGCTTTTGACCACATTTCTTGGCCCTTCCTCTTTTCCATTTTACTAAAATTCATCTCCCCCAACTTTGTTCATTGGGTCCAAATTTTTATAGATGCCCTACGAACCACATTTGGGGCAACGTATACTATCAGATCCTTTCTCTCTTTGCTGTGGCAACAGACAGGCCACCCCATCCACATTATTGTTTAATTTATACTTAGGGTGGGATATTCAGACTGCACCAGGCTGTGGTGCAAGCTTTGGCGCAGCTGTAGAATTCGGAATGTGCCAGGGCACAGACAGGGATTTCAACGGTGCTGCACCGTGGCTCAGCACCGCTGAATACCGCCCATGGCCACCCGCGACTGTACATGGCTCAGTGGCACTGCACCAGCGCAAGTGGCCACAGAGAGGGGCAGGGGGACAAAGTAGCGCGAAGTGCCATTGCACTAGGTGCATCAACCATGATATTCAAAAGTACACATGCAAATGGGGCCATAATGCATGCAAGGTGCAAATGGGGCCATTTGCATGTCAGTATGGCCACATGTGCATGCAGGTGCGCCAATCCCCGGCGACTTGCACCTGGCGCCCTGCCAGGCTACAGTCATCGGGGACCAACGCCCCCTGCACAAGCGGCAAAGTGCCCGACTGCCCGATCGTGGGTATAGGGATTGAAAATGGGAGTTCCATATCCCTGGTGGTCCAGTGGACCACTCCCAACCCAATTGTGGGCGTAAGTTTCATAATTGAACACACCAGTCCATCCCTGGTTGCCCAGCGGTACCCTCCTCCCCACCCACCCACTGAGCCCCAGCACCCTGCTCCCCAGTCAGCGGCAGGTGACAGCTCACTTGCCTTGGAGGAAATCATTGATTCTCATGAATTTTCATATAAGCTTAATGTGAACAAGATAAAACTCTTACCCTTAAATCGTTTAGTTAATAAAATTGATATTACTAGTCTTGGCCTCACCTGGGAACCTCGCCCTTGAATTATTTGGGAATTCATCTTTCGTGGCCTGTCTCACGATGGTTCATGAAAATCGATCGATGCTACACACGTTGAAACTTGATATACAATGATGGTCCTCTCTTTCCCTGTCCCTCTGTGGCAGGTTGAGCATAGTTAAAATGGACATATAGAAACATAGAAACATAGACTTTGATGGCAGATAAGGACTGCTTGGTCCACCTAGTCTGCCCATTTCCCTACCTAGAGAATAAGCTGCAGATCCTATTTAACCAACAGCCTATTTCTTCCTACCCCCCACAAAAATTGCCTTATGTCTGTCCCATGCATTCTTGAATTCTCCCACAGTTTTAGACCCCACAACCTCCTCAGGAAGGCTGTTCCATGTGTCACACCTCTCTGTGAAAAATACTTCTCACATTGCCCCTGGAGCTGTCCCTCTCTATCTTCAAATTGTGTCCCTTGTTCTTCACATCTCTTTTTCTGAAAGATGCTACACTCTTGGACTTTGTTGATTCCACTGAGGTACTTAAACATTTCTATCATGTCCCCCTCTCCTCATTTCTCAAGGGTATACATATTAAGCTCCTTTAGCCTATCCTCATATGGCTTCTCTTGCAGACCCTGCACCATTTTGTCCTCCTCTGAACTGCCTCCATCCTGTCTATGTCCTTGCGGAGATGGGGTCTCCAGAACTGGATGCAGTACCCCAGATAGGGTCTCACTAACTGCCTGTATAGGGGGATAACTACTTCCTGTTTTCTGCTGGTGATGCCTCTCCCCATACATCCCAGTATCCCCCCAGCCCTCCCTACTGCCTTCTCACATTGCTTGCCAACCTTAAGGTCATCTGATATGATTACCCCCCAGGTCCCATTCCATTTTTGTTGTTGTTACTACCTCACCCCATTGTGTAATCTTCCCCTGGGATTTTGTTTCCCAGGTGCATTACTTCACTTCTTTGCATTGAATCCAAGCTGCCATACTTTGACCATTCCTCCAACCTTGCCAAGTCCCATCTCATCCTTTCCATGCCTCCTTGTATCAACCCTGTTGCAGATCTTGTGTCATCTGCAAGAGGCATACTTTTCCTTCCAGTCCCTCTGCAATCTCACTTATAAAGACATTAAAAGGATTGGACCCAGTACTGAACCCTGCGTACTCCACTAGTAACCCTCTTCTTCAGAGTGACTCCATTTACAATTACCTTCTGTGTCCTGTTGTTCAGCCAATGTTTTGCCCAGGCTACCACCCTGGGACCCACTCCAAGGCTGGTTAATTTGACTACTAATCTTTGTGTGGGACTGTGTCAAATGCCTTGCTAAAAGTCTAGGTAGGCCATGTCTATGCCCTCCCTGGTCTACTACTTGGTCACCCAGTCAAAGAAATCAATTAGATTCATCTGACATGACCTTCCTGCTGTGAACCCATGCTGCCTTGGGTCCCGTGCCCCACTGGCCTCTAGGTACTCAACAGTTCTTTCCTTCAGAGTGATTCCATCACTTTCCCTACCACAGAGGTCAAACTGACAGGTCTGTAGGCTCTTTCGCCTCTGTCTTCGTCTCCACTTTGTGAAGGGGAATCACATCAGCCTTCTTCCAGTCCTCAGGTAGCACACCATCCTCCCATGATTTGTTAGAAAGGGTAGTCAGTGGTGTCACTAGTTCTCGCTTAATTCTTTTAGAATTCTGGGGTGAATTCCATCTGGCCCCATTGCTTTGTCCACCTTCAGTTTTAGGAGTTCTTTCAGAACCCTTTCTTCTGTGAAAGGACTGGGATTGACCCCCCTCTCCAGAGTGCTTCTGTTAATTGGATTAGGCATCTCCCCCACTTCCTCTTTTGTGAATACTGAACAGAAGTATTCATTCAGTATCCCTGCTTTTTCACTGCACTCTCTGCCCACCCACCATCCATTCTATTCAGCCTCACTATCCCTCCCAGACATACCTATAAAAGGTTTTATCCCCCTTCTTAGCTGAGTTGGCTATCTTTTCCTCAGTTTGTGCCTTTGCTATTCTGACTACCCTCCCTGCTTCCTTCTGCCTTAACTGGTACAGTTCTCTGTCCTGCTTCTTCTGTGTTTCCTTATACTTCCTAAATGCTATCTTTTTCTCCCTAACCTTCACCGCCACTTCTTTTGAGAACCACAGTGGCTTTTTTTTCATTTTGATTTGTTTATTTGCTTCACACAAAGCTTGTTGCCTCTGTGATGGCAGTTTTGATATTTCCCCATTGTTGCTCCACCCCTCCTTCTAGTCTGTTTGCTAGTGCTTTTCTAAGGCACTCTCCCATCTTGCCAAAGTCAGCCCTCCTGAAGTCCAGAACCCTCACTTTGTATGGCTTGACTCTGTAGCTGAGTTTGTCGTGAACCACACTGGTGGTCACTTGTTCCCAGATGGTTACCCACTTCTACATCTGAGATCCTCTCACTGTCCCCATTTGAAAGTACGAGGTCTAAGATTGCTCCCTCATAAGTAGGTTCCAAAACTAGCTGTCTGAGGCATGCCACCTGAAGGGCATCAAGAATGGCCCTGCTTTTGGATATGGCTGCAGCAAAGGTGCTCCAGTTAACATCTGGCATATTAAGGTCCCCCATCAACAGTATCTCCCCTTTCTCTGCCATCCTAAGTATGCCTTCTATCATATCCTTGTCCATTCCCTCCCCCTGACATGGGGGTCTGTATACAACCCCTGTGTGGATTGTGGTGCCATTTCCAGTCTCTAAGGTGACCCACAGTGCCTCCTGTCCTCCCTGTTTACTCTTTGTTCAGTTGCTTTTATCCCTTCCCTTACATAGAGAGCTATTCCCCCCCTTCTGCCCTCCCTATCTCTCCTGTAGGTTGTGTACCCTGGTATGTTAACATCCCAGTCATGGTTCTCTGTGTACCATGTTTCTGTGACTGCTACAATATCCAAGCATCCCTCTTCCATCAAGGCCACCAGTTCAGGGAGCTTGTTGCCCAGACTACTGGCATTGGTACTCATTACCCTCCATTTCTTGATGGCCTTGCCCCCTTTTTGCCCCATCCCTATCCTTATTGAGTTTGTCACTTTCTTCATTTACCCCAGCACTTCTCCCTAATGACATCTCTATGTTGGTGTCTACCTCACTTAGTACCCTGATTTTTTGGGGGGGCTAGGATTCCCCTGCTCCTTTCCAGTGCCTCCCCCCTTGGCTAGCTTAAATGCTTGCCAATTAAGTATTTAAACCTAGGATCCCCTAGGATCCTGGTTCCCCTCCTGGACAGATGCAGACCATCATGCCAGTATAGGCCTGCATCCATCCAGGTGGACCCCCAGTCCCCAATGAAGCCAAATCCCTGAGCTCTGCCCCATTTGCTCTGCCCCCGAGAATGTTGGGAACTTTTCTTTCCAAATCCTGGTTTCTCTGATTACAAAGTTTGCTTAACAGTTTTTCATAGAAGAATCTGACTAACTGCAGCTAAATTTAATGGAGGCTTATGCCTTCTTAACATCTTTTTGTATTATGTACTCTTCATGTGAGCAAATTCTTTCAGTGGGGATTGACTGATGGTTTGTCTCTGAACCCCTTTTATAAACCATTGTGGCTGGACATTGAGTCCTCGCTCACCCACTAATTTGGCCTTCAGCTTCATAGTTTACTGTATATAAAGCTTTCCCAAATTCCCCAGTTTTATACTCCACACCCATAGGCTGGTCCTTGAAGGTTCTTGTACAGCTTACGCGCTACCTGGGACTGACTGGACCAGAGCTTGGGCGCAGCCCTTACTAGGCAATCCTAATTTTACGGTTGCAGCTCAACTTCTCCCCCATTGTTTTTTGCCTGCAGTTTAAGGATCAGTCTGTTGCCTTCTTTATGGAGGGTGACAAGCTGCTATCTTTTAGTTCCAATCATGATCATTTTCAACTCCCTTCCACATATCACTTTTAATATTTGCAAGTAGCCCATGCCATTTTATATCATTTAGGTCCAAAACCCTGTATGATGTTGGACCAATCTATTTCTGACTGTTTTCTCAATACTGCGATCTTGCTGCACTGAATGTCAGCCTTTTACAAATTATTCCAAACCTCGGATTCAAACACCCCTTTCCGAATCTGCTATTATTGAACGCAAGAGTTGGGTATCCCTGATGATCACTCTACATAGTGCTCAATTTGGTCTAGCTTGTATGAATATGTTAAGCAAGATAGACTCAGATTGATTCAGTTCCAGGTTCTCCACAACCTTTATTTTACCCCGGTTAAGTTACATAAGATGGACAAACTTTAATCACCAACATGTTCTAATACAAGTTCTCAGAAGGTAACCTCCAGCATATTGTATAGGATTGGTACACCATTAAGAATGCCCTTAACCCTCTTCCCTCTTCTGGGGTTGGATGATCTTTTTATTTCTTTGGTGTGTTTCTTTCCTTGTGAGCTGATTAATAGCCATGAAACCCATATGTCATTAATCTTAGTCACAGCAAAAATAACTATTCTCTGTCATTACATAGAAACATAGAAACATAGACTTTGATGGCAGATAAGGACTGCTTGGCTCACAGAGTCTGCCCAATTCCTACCTATCTAATAAGCAGCAGTTTCCAGTTACCCAACACCCTACTTCCTCCTACCCATCATTAAAATTGCCTTATGTCTGTCCCATGCATTCTTGAATTCCCCCACTGTTTTTAACCCCACAATCTCCCCAGGAAGGTGATTCCATGCATCCACCACCCTCTCTGTGAAAAAGCATTTTCTCATGTTGCCCCTGAGCTGTCCCCCCTCTATCTTCAAATTATGCCCCATTGTTCTTGCACATCTCTTTTTCATAAAGATGCTCTCCTCTTGGACTTTGTTGATTCCCTTGAGGTACTTCAAAGTTTCTATCATGCCACCCCCCTTTCCTTGAGGCTATACATAATAAGCTCCTTTAGACTCTTCATATGGCTTATGTTGCAGACCCTGCACCATTTTAGTTGCTCCTCTGGACTGCCTCCATCATGTCTATGACCCTGTGGAGATGGTGTTCCAGAACTGTACACTGTACTCCAGATGGGGTCTCACCAATTGTCTGTACAAAGGGATAACAACTTCTTGTTTTCTACTGGTGATGCCTCTCCCTATACATCCCAGTATCCCCCTAGCCCTCCTTACTGCCTTCTCGCTTTGCTTACCTACCTTAAGGTAATCTGATATGATGACCTCCAGGTCCCTCTCCATTTGTGTTGTTGTTAGTATCCCCCCCACACTTTGTACTCTTCCCCTAGGTTTTTGGTTCCCAGGTGCATTACTTTGCACTTTTTTGCATTTAATCTAAGCTGCCATATTTTTGACCATTCCTCCAGTCTTGCCAAGTCCCTTCTCATCCTTTGTACCCCTTCTTGTGTATCAACCCTGTTGCAAATCTTTGTGTCATCTGCAAAGAGTCATACTTTTCCTTGCAGCTCCTCTGCAATGTCACCTATAAAGACATTAAAGAGGTCCGGTTCCAGTACCGAACCCTATAGTACCCCACTAGTGACCCCCCTTTCTTCAGAGTGTACTCCATTTAGTATTACCCTCTGGGTCCAGTTGTCCAGCCAGCTTGTTACCCAGGCTACCACCCTGGGACCCACCTCCCAGCTTGCTAACTTGTTTACTAATCTTTTGTGTGGAACTGTGCCAAATGCCTTGCTAAAGTCTAGGTAGACCATATCCACAGCCCCTCCCAGGCCTATTATTTTGGTTACCCAGTCAAGGAACTCTATTAGATTCATCTGACAAGACCTTCCTGCTGTGAATCCATGCTGCCTCTTGGTTCCCTGCCTAGCCTCTAGGTACTCAACAATTCTTTCTTTCAGAAGTGAGTCCATCATTTTTCCTACCACTGAGGTCAAGCTAACAGGTCTATAGTTTCCTGCCTCTCTGTTGCTCCACATTTGTGAAGAGGAATTACATCCGCCCTCCTCCAGTCCTCTGGTACCACACCATCCTTCCATGATTTGCTAAAAGGTAATCAATGGTGTCACATAGTTCCCCACTTAGTTCTTTTAGAAGTCTTGGGTGAATCCCATCAGGCCCCATTGCTTTGTCCACTTTGAATTATTTAAAAGTTCTTTCATGACCCTTTCTTCTGTGAATGGACTGGTATCGAACCTCCTGTCCAGAGTGCTTTTATTGTTTGGTTTGGATACCTCCCCCTCTTCTTCTTGTGTGAATACTGAGCAAAAGTACTCATTCAGTATCTCTGCCTTTTCACAGTCACCCTCTGCCAACCCCCCTCCCCTTTTTTAAGCCTCACCATCCCTCCCTTGGTCATCCTTTGCTCCCTGATGTAGCTATAAAAGGTTTCATCCCCCTTCTTAACTGAGTTGGCTATCTTTTCCTCAGTTTTGGCCTTCACTATTCTGACTGTCTTCCCTGCTTCCTTCTGCTTTAACTGGTATAGTTCTCTGTCCTGCTGATTCTGTGATTCCTTGTACTTCCTGAATGCTGTATCTTTCTCCCTAATCTTTCCTACCAATCTCCTTTGAAAACCATAGTGGTTTTTACTTTTTTGCTTCACACAAAGGCTCATTGCCTCTGTGATGGCAGTTTTGATTATTCCCATTGTTCTTCCACCCTCCTTCCTGCCTATTTGCTAGTGCATTCCTTAGGCACTCATCTGTTTGGCAAAGTCAGCCCTCCTAAAATCCAGGACCTTGCCTTTGTATGGCTTGTCTCTACTGCTGTGTTTACTGTGAACCATACTGCTTGGTTGTCACTAGTTCCCAGATGGCTACCCACTTCTGTGGGATCTGTGATCCTCTCTTCATCTCCATTTGAGAGTACCAGGTCTAAGATTGCTCCCTCCCAAGTGACTTCCAATACCAGTTGTCTAAGACATGCCCCCTTTCAGAAAAAGAGATGTGCAAAAACAAGGGGACACAATTTAACAATAGAGGGGGGCGGTTCCGGAGCAATGTGAGGAAGTGTTTTTTTCACAGAGAGGGTAGTGGATGCAAGAAGCAGCCTTTCTGAGGAGGTTGTGGGGTCTAAAATTGTGTAGAATTCAAGAATGCATGGGACAGACATAAGGCAATTCTTGTTGGGGGGTAGGAAGAAATAGGCTGTTGGTAGGGAAATGAGCAGACTAGGTGGACCAAGCGGTCCTTATCTGCCATCAAAGTCTATGTTTCTATGTTTCTACCATGTTTCTGTGACTGCCACGATAGCCAGCTGTTCCTTTTCCATCAAGACCACTAGTTCTATTAATTAATCAGTCAATCAATCAATCAATATTTTTATTTAGCCAGGCAGAACACCATTGAGCAGGGCTCATTTATAAGATGGACCTGGTAGTTCTGGAACCTTGTTGCCCAGACTACGGGCATTGGTACTCATTACTCCACTTTTGATGGCTTTACCTCCTCTATCCCCATCCCTGCCCTTACATAGAAATATAGAAACATAGAGGTTGACGCAGATAAGGACCACAAGGCCCATCCAGTCTGCTCATTTCTTTTTCTACCTATAAATGTGTCATCGGCCTTTGCTCTGTCAGTGGCCTATCTATTCATACTCATCTGTATTGCTCCCTTATGCTCATCCCATGCCTGTTTGAAGCCCTGCACTGTATTCATAGCCACCACTTCCTGAGGTAGGCCGCTCCATGGCATCCACCACTCTTTTCTGTGAAAATAATTTTCACATTCTCCCTTAATCAGCCTCCTCTAATCTCATGCTCTGTCCTCTTGTCCTACTATTTTCTTATATTTAAACATGTTAGACTCTTTCACCTTGTTAATGCCTTTAAGGTGTTTGAATGTTTAGATCATATCACCTCTCTCTCTCCTTTGCTCAAGGGTATACATATTGAGCTCTGTTAATCTGTCCTCATATGTCTTCTGATGCAGTCCCTGCACCATTTTGGTTGCCCTTCCCTGGACTGCTTCAATTTGGTTAATGTCCTTGTGAAGGTGTGGCCTCCAGTACTGCATGCAGTACTCCAGATGGGGCCTAACCAGTGTCTAGTAAAGAGGGATTATTACCTCCCTCTTATGACTTGTGATACCCCTACTAATACACCCTAACATCCCCTAGTCTTACCTACTGCTTTAGAGGTCTGCTTGGATGATTTCAGGTCATCGGTGATGATGATGCCCAAGTCTCTTTCTTCCTTTGTGACTATCAGCAACTCCCCTCCCAGCCTATAGGTGGCTTCAGGGTTTCTCTTCCCTATGTGAATGATCTTGCACTTCTTTGCATTAAATCCCAGTTGCCACTCTTCCAACCATTTTGCTAGTTTATCCAGATTTCTTCTCATTCTGCCTACCCCCTTCTGGATCATCTACTCTGTTGCAGATCTTGGTGTCATCTGCAAACAGACAAGCCTTACCCACTAGTCCATCTGCAATGTCACTAATGAAGATATTGAAGAGGACTGGCCCCAGGACTGATCCCTGAGGTACCCCACTTGTGACTTGCATCTCTTCTGACTGTATACCATTTACCACCACTCCCTGTTTTCTGCCCACCAACCAGTTTGCCACCCAGTTGACCAACTTCTGACCCCCCCATGCCTACCCAGCTTATTAACCAATCTTCTATGTGGAACAGTATTGAAAGCTTTGCTGAAGTCAAGGTATGCAACATCAACTGCTCCCCATTGGTCCACCACTCTGGTTACCCAGTCAAAGAAATCTATGAGATTAGTTTGACAGGACCTTCCTTTTTGTAAATCCATGCTGTCTTGGATCCTGTGCCCCTATGGATTTCAGGTGTTGCACTATCCTTTCCTTAAGGAGTGCCTTCATAATCTTGCCCACTACTGTGGTAAGACTGACTGGTCTGTAGTTCCTGCCTCCTCCTGCTACAACTTTGGAGCAGGATCACATGAGACCTTCTCCAGTCTTACTGCCTTTGCCTTCTCCATTTTCCCCTGTCCTGCTTCCTATTGACCTTTCTACCTTGGTGTTATCCTCACTAACTACCCCGTTTTGTGGGGGGAGGCTGGGAATTTCCGGCTTCATATCTGTGCCTCCCCCAGATAGTTTAAAAGCTTGCCAATGAAGCCTTTGAACCGATCACCCAGGAGACTGGTTCACTTCCCAGACAGATGCAGCCTGTTGTGCCAGTATAGGCAGGAATCCTCCAGGTGGAATCCCAGTCCCCAGTGAAGCCAAAGCCCTGTTCTCTGCAATAGTTTTTCAACCATTCATTGAATCACATGGTGTGAAGTACACTTGCCCCACTCATGCCATAGACAGGCAGCACCCTGAGAAGGATACTGTGTGTGCTACTGGTCTAAGGCCCTCCCAACTCAGCAAACCCTCCTGCACTGCTCTAATCCCTGCCCAGCCAAGTCATTTGTCCCTAGGTGGACAATGATGTCTAGCTCTGGCACCCATGCAGCGCTCTTATGATCCTGAGGATTCACTTCCTGCCTCTCCAAACCATGGCTCCAGGCAGGCACCTTACTCACTTTCTCCCTTGCACCCCCAGTTCTACCACCTGTAATAAATGAGTCCCCACCAGAGCTTCTTCCTTCCCCTGTGGTGTCCTGTGCCACCTTCCTGTGGACCTCAGATGACTGCCAGCAACCTTCTCAGTATCCCCTGTGGGTGTCTCCATAGGGAAACTATTCTCCACCAAATGGTGTATGGATTATAGAGTGGTACAACTGAAGGGATGCACTTCTGTTCCACCACCCTCACCCTCCCTGAGCCCACCATGGTCTAACTGCTGCTCCTTCTTGACAACCTCTGAGGCAGAGGTGGTGGTCCTGGTGTTTCCTGGGTGGGGGAGGTCCTCCTACTACTGCCCAGTTTGGCCTGGAGCTGGGCAACCTCCTCCTTCAGAGCAGAGAGTTGTCTGAAAATAGGGCAGCATTCAGGCTCCAGAAAGTCTCCCGGAAGACTGCTGCCCCACAGCCAGTGCACTGCAATGCTCCCCACATGCCTGTCTTCTTTTCTGTTTCTCCTGTGTTAAGCTCTTTTTTTTATTATATATAGTTAGTGAGTGTGCTTTTGCCTTCAATGCAGTGTGCTGTGCTGGTAAGGATATGAGATGCATGCACCTTGCCCTGTTGAGGAAATGATGTCAGAACCCCTAGTATAAAGAAAATGACACCTGGGGAGGGTGGGATGAGGAGAAGGATGGGTTTGAGCCTAAGCTGTGCCCTCAGGAACAATCAGCTACAAGCTCTGTTCCACCACTAAGATGAGTGTTGACCTTCCTTTCAGCAAGACAACCTGCACAACAATCAGGGGAAGACAGTTTCCTGCACCTGAAGCTGTCTGGGTTTCAATACACAACTGCAGGTTTTGCTATGATGACTCCTCAGCCAACAGTAAATTATTTAAGAAATAGTTTAACTATCATGAAATCCTAGTAGACAATTCAGCTACCCACAAAGGAAAACCAAAATGCAGTATTTCAATCCTTCTGAAGTTACTCACAAGATAAGCAGAGTTTGGAAGTCCCTTCTTGGTTAAACACTGAATAGATATATAAATAAAAGCAATGACCAAGGGTAATTAGTTTCTGCTCCACAAAATTGAGTAAGAGTGTGCATTGTTGCAGATATCAAGTGCAATAGAGAACCTCCCACACAGCTCACATCTGAGTAAAGCAGTAGCTTCCTTCAACTTCAAGAAGAAGGGCTTTGCATGGACGGACATCTCCATTCCTTCCTATCAGGAGTGGCATAGGGAAGTACTCACTGCACTTATGGTAGAAAAAATATTGCCTTCATGAGGAAATCCCCACCTTTTTCAGTGCAGATGGGAATCACGTTATGCCCTTTTGACAATCTCTTCTGTGAGGTTGCAATCTTAAACACTTCTTTTTTAGCTTCATTCCTGTTTCTTTGTCTCTTCCTTGGTCATTATACTTTCTTTGTTGCTAAATCACTTTTCCAACCTGTTCTATAATCCTGTAGGGTGAGCTGAGCTGTGGGGTGGATGGCGTGGGATGTTGGTTTATATTTCTTCTTTTTTTTTTTGTTACTGTTGTGAGTTATGCTCTTTGTATGTTGTTCCTATTGTTGGATTGTCTGTATGTTTCTTCTTTGTTCTCTTTGTTGACATAAATATAATAAAGTATATTAAATTCAGTGGTGGTGCGAGTGGCCAAAATTAAGCTCCTGAGTACTCCATAGCATAAGTGGAGTACTTCACGTTATAATAGAGAATCTAAGTCCATGGAAACAATGACTTCACGTTATTCTCGCCTTCCTCAAATCTACTTCCACTAGTTTTAAGGTGAAGTACATTGAAATCAATGAACTCGCCTCACTTTGCCTTGTTTTTTGAGCTTCAAAGACGAATTTGGCAGTGCTTATGGGATTGCAGGTCACATGGACTCTAGATTGTTCTGCACAGCCTCAGTTCTGTGTAGTATCTGTGTAGTGGAAGATGGAGACAATTTCTTCTCAGAGCTCTGCAATTCAAATCCTCTAAAAACTGTTAAAAAAGTCTTTTTGAGCCTTTTTTTTTTGCTCACAATTTAATACATTGATTATAGGAAACCCTGCTGTGCTCATATCATAGAGTGTTTATTGTTTGTGTGTGGATTTTGAATGTTAATTTAGAACAGTCAATCTGTGTACTGTGAAGGTGGAATGACAACACAAAGTACTAATTACAAGGCAAAGTGAGCCTTTTGCATTGGCCAATTCGCATAGTGGAGTGACAACATGAAGTGCCCACTTCGCAGGCACTTCGCTGGTGGAATTTAAATTCACTGCATCTCTAATTAAATTAAATAAAAGCCTGTAATACATTCAAATCAATTTAATTTCCTTACTTTGTTTTCAGTCTTTCATTCTGACATTTAGAGGGGTTCTTAGTCTAATCATTTGGCCAAATCATGCTCAGCAAGGTGACCCACTAATTGGTCAGGAAACTACACTTTAAATTTTCACATGCCAATGTGAACTGAGGTTCCACTGCTAACTCTGTTTCTTATGCAGAAACTACTCTCGCTTCATCTATTAATTTCAAATTTTACATGCTAATATGAGTTGAAGTCTTCCTACTTTCTCTTTCTTGTGGGGAAAACACTCTCTAGGTTCATTTTATGTTGATTGCATGCATGCGCAAGAGACATGTTAAGCGCCAGCTTTCTCCACAAGCAGGTGGTGGAGACATGGCACTGTTGTGCCCAATGCCCCCACAGCCTGAAAAGGCTTGTCCCCCATCCCCCAATGCCATGGCACACTGCTGCTGACACTAGTTCAGCCAGTGTGCCACAACTTTCTAAAAAATCAGCTGCTGCAATCAGGGGTTGCCTCGTCATTGCAGCATCAGCCATCCGCTGCAATGAGTGAGTGACCCGTCATTGCATGGCGGGATGTAGGATGTCTGATATTGTTTGTGAACATGGCAGTGGCTTGCCACCGTATTCACAAACAATATTTACCCCCCAATGTTATTTGCTGAAGGGTGAGCCTACTCCCCGTCAGCATACTGTCACCCCCCCAGTTTTATTCTCTGCCGATGGGGTGCCCAATCCCCATCAGCAGAAAGGAATTGCCCCCCTTCTGTTGTTTGCCAATGGGGGTGCCCAATCCCTTTTGGCAGAAAAGAATTCCCTGCCCTGTTGTTTGCCGACAGGGGTGCCCAATCCCCCATCAGCTACAGCTGCCCCCAAAGCCAGACTCTGGTGGCATGCTGGGAGCCCACCCCAGCGTGCCACATGCCCCTGTGAAGTTGAAAATGGTCCTGCGATGTTTTCTTATTTTTTTCTACCTGAAAAAAAGGAAACGGTCACTTGTAGTCTCCCTGCCCCCCTCCCACAACCTGCACCCACCCACTGCGCACCCTGCCTCCCCACTCCCCCTGCTCACCCCATACTTAACTCCGGAGTCTGGCGTGATGATCTTCTGTGGACTGGGAGCACGTCTGCACTCTTCAAAGCTGACCGTGAACTGAGAAAATGCCGGGTAAACTGTATAATGTAATGAATAGGGTTTTTTCAACTTTAGTGCATATCTCAGGCATTTTTGGGAATTCTTTCACCAAATTTTCAACATGGGATTTTTGGGACCCCTCCTCATGAATTCTTGAACTGTCATGGCATTAATCAGCCCCGAAAGGTGGTTTCGTGGTCACTGTGTGGAATCACCCTTCGGGGCTGAGTAACAAAACAACAGTGCCGGTGTTCATGAGGTGGGCTCTCAAGGTGGTTTCGTGGTCACTGTGTGGAATCATCCTTCGGTGCTGAGTAACAAAACAACAGTGCCAGTGTTCATGAGGTGGGCTCTCAAAAAGCCTATGTTGCAAATTTGGTGGGAAAAACAAACAAAAAAAAGACTATTTTACAAGCGTGCATTGCGCAGTTGCTACGCACGCTCGTAACTTCGCAAGTTTGCAATATTTTCATGCCAGATTTTCAACATTGGCATTTTGTCACACCTCCTTGTGAGCAATACAACTGTCATTGTTCACATCCTTGCTGAAATGTGTTTTCACACTTCCGGCGCTGAATAGCGTGGTCGCTGTGGGAAATCAGTGTTCAGGACAGATTAAGAAAATGACAGTGACACTGTTCATGAGTAGAGGTCTTAAAATGCCTATGTTGAAAATTTGGTAACGATACTCCATAAAATGACTGTGTTACGAGTATGCGTTGTGCAGTTACCACGCATTCTCGTAACTTTGCGAATTTATAATATTTTCACTCCAGATTTTCAACATTGCCATTTTCCCAGACCTACTGATGAACAGTACAGCTGTAATTTTTCCCATCCTGGCTGAAATGTGTTTTCACACTTCCGGCGCAGAATAGAGCGGTCGCTGTGGGAAATCACTGTTCGGGACAGATTAAGAAAATGACAATGATACTGTTCATGAGTAGAGATTCTAAAATGCCTATGTTGAAAATTTGGTGATGATAGCCCATCAATTGACTGTGTTACAAGTGTGCATTGCGCACTTTCCACACACCCTTGTAACTTCGCAGATTTGTAATATTGTCACACCAGATTTTCAGCAGTGCCATTTTTTCACACCTCCTTATAAGCAGTATAGCTGTCATTTTTCACATCCTGACCGAAATGTGTTTACACAGGTCCAGCGCAGAATAACATGGTTACTGTGGGAAATCAGTGTTCAGGACAGATTAAGAAAATGACAATGGCACTGTTCATGAGCAGAGGTCCTAAAATCCCTATGTTGAAAATTTAGTGACGAAACTCCATGACATGACTGTGTTACAAGCATGCGTTGAACTGTTTCCATGCACCCTTGTAACTTTGCAAATTTGTAATACTGTCACACCACATTTTCAACAGTGGCATTTTTTCACAACTCCTTATGAACACTACAGCTGTCATTTTTCACATCCTGGCTAAAATATGTTTTTGCACTCCTGCCGGACAATAGCACGGTCACTCTGGCAAATCAGTGTTTGGGACATATTAAGATCAACCGAGTGAGAGGGGAGTGACCAGGCTCAACTGAGCTCTGTCGGGACTGCTGTGGATTTGTTTGTGGGCAGACAAAAGCCCCACCACAAGAGCCCAGTACAAAAGGGCAGCCTGCAGTACTGGGAGAAACAAAATGAGAGAGCGAGTGAAGGATGGGGAGTGAACGAACTCACCGGAGCGCTGTCAGGACTGCTGAGGATTTCTTTGTGGGCAGACAAAGGTGTCAATACAGGCAGGGGCCCAGTACAAAAGGCCAGCCTGCAGTGGTGAGAGAAACAGTATGAGCAAGTGAGACAAAGGGACTTAATGAGCTCAACGGAGCTCAATCAGGACTGCTGGGATTTCTTTGTGGGCAGAAAAAGGTTCCAATGCAGGCAGGAGCCCCATACAAAAGGGCAGCTTGCAGCGCCAGGACAAACAGAATGAGCGATGAGAGAGGTAGACTGAGCCACCTCAATGGAGCTCTGTCGGGACAGCTGCAGATTTCTTTGTGGACAGACAAAGGTGCCAATTCAGCCAGGAGCCCCATACAAATGCGCAGTCTGCGGCGCCAAAGGAAACAGAACAAACGAGTGACAGAGCAGTAGTGAGCGAGCTCAATGGAGCTCTAGTGTGACTGCTGCAGATTTCTTTGTGGGCAAAAAATGCGGCAACACAGGCAGGAGCCCAGTACAAATGGCCAGCTTGCAGCGTCAGCAGAAACGGAATGCGAGAGTGACAGAGGGGGAGTGAGTGAGCTCAGTGGAGCTGTGTCAGGACTGCTTCAGATTTCTTTCTGGCCAGAAAAAGCCACCAATGCAGGCAGGAGCCCAGTACAAAAGGGCAGCCTGCAGCACCAGGACACACAGAATGAGCGAGTGAGGGAAGGGGAGTCAGTGAGCTCAACAGGGCTTTGTTGGAACTGCTGCAGATTTGTTTGTGGGCAGAAAAAGGCAGCAATGCATGCAGGGGCGCAGTACAAAAGGGCAGCCTGCAGTGGCAGGAAACCCAGAATGAGCGAGCGAGTGAGCTCAACAGAGCTGTATTGTAACTGCGGCAAATTTCCTTGTGGGCATAAAAAGGCAGCAAAGCAGGCAGGATTCCAGTAGAAAAGGGCAGACTGCAGCGCCAGTAGAACAGAATGAGTGAGTGAGAGAAGGGGATTGAGCGAGCTCAACGGAGCTTTGTCGGGACTGCTACAGATTTCTTTGTGGGCAGGAAAAGGCGCCAACAGAGGCAGGAGCCCAGTACAAAAGGGCAGCCTGCAGCGCCAGGAGAACCAGAACGAATGAGTGAGACAGGGTAGTGAGCGCCCTCAAGAAGCTCTGTTGGGACAGCTGTGGATTTCTTTGTGGGTAGAAAGCCACCAACACAGGCAGGAGCCCAGTATAAAGGGCAGCCTGCAGTGCCAGGAAGAAACAGAATGAGCGAGTGAGAGAGGGGAGGAGCCACCTCAATGAAGCTCTGTCGGGACAGCTGGATTTCTTCCTCAGAAGAACAAGGTGCCAATGCAGGCAGCAGCTCAGTACAAAAGAGCAGCCAGCAGCACCAGGACAAACAGACTGAGCCAGTGACAGAGGGCCACTGAGCGAGCTCAACAGACCAACACAATCAACATTCGGCATTGACAAATGCTTGTTTATATTGAGCGTTCTGGCCCATAACAGGCTTACACATGATCACACATGATCATTGAAGAGATCACCAATTAGGAGAATGCCACTACTTTTTGCAATGTAGTGTTAAAGGTTTAAGAAGCTCAACTCTGGCCAGTACACAAAGATTTTATCACAATTTCTATGCATCTTTATTGTTATGTTTACAGTAGTGCACCTGGTGTGGCCAAAGTCAAAAGCAAACAGTAGTTCTTTCTGTGCTCCCCCCACCAAAAAAAAAGCTGCTTAACTCATTGTCTCCTAGCAGATGCCTGTAGTCATCAGTAAAATACACTGGTTAGTCCTGAGGACATCTGCAGAAGTTGGCTACTGATTCCCAGTGTGCCCTTGCAACGTCTGGAGAAGTCACTTATATATTTTAATATATAGTGTAACAGAATATAATATATATTTGCATAGCACTGTTGGAAAGATAATTTTATGCTGAACAACTTTGCCACTGATATTTTGTGCATATCATGTATACTTTAGGAGTTATTTGCATTTGTTAATGGTATGGTGTGTATGGCTTATGTTGCCTGTTTCAGTGAAAAAAAATATTTTTTTTTTGCTGTTTCAACCAGCTTAAAAAATACAAAATTACATATTATTATTTGCATACCACCTTTGGGAAGGTAATTTTGTGCTGAACAACTTTGCCACTGATATTTTGTGTATATCATGTATACTTTAGGAGTTATTCACATTTGTTTATGGTATGGTGTGTATAGCTGACATGTTTTCCATCAAGATTCACCTAAGCAGCTTGAATAAAATTCACTTTTTTGGCACTTCAGCAGGTATAAAATAAAAACTGTATTGATTATAACTGATTGCATAGCACCATTAGAAAGACATTTTTGTGCTCATCAACTTTCATGCTGATACTTTGTGTGTATCATGTATACTTTTGGAGTTATATGCATTTGTTTATGATATGGTGTGTGGTTGAGATTCATCCCTCAAATCTCACAAAGCACCTTGACTAAAATGGGAAAATTACTTTTATAGTAAAATATATCTTTTTAACAAACATAATATTAAAACACCATCTAATGTGAGTATGCTTAATTTGGTGTTGATATTTTACATATGTTCCAACAAAAATGGCTTATGTTGCCTTTTCTAGTGAAAAATATTTAGTTTGCTCTTTTACCAGCATAGAAAAAAACAAAATTACTTATTATATGCATGCCACCATTGGAAAGGCAATTTTGTGCTGAATAACTCTGCCACTCATACTTTGTGTCTAGCATGTACAGTTATTGAGCTATTAGCATTTGTTTGCGACATGCTGACTATGGCTTGATTTAGCTTAGCTTTTTTAGCTTTTTTATTGACCGGGTAAGTGCACTAGACAAATCCTGTCTATTTTCAGGCACGACCCGGGGGGAAGGGGGATACAGATGAATGCCAACTGACCTTGAACCAGATTAAGCTGTTGGTGGTATCTTTAGTGAATGAGGGAAATTTGGCCAGGACACCGGGGAAATTCCCCTACTCTTTTCGATAAGTGCCATGGGATCTTTAACATCCACCTGAACTACCACCAATCCAGGCAGATGGGACCTCGGTTTAATGTCTCATCCGAAAGACGGCACCTCAGAAGTGCAGCACCCCCCTCATGTTGCACTACAATGTCAGTACTGGGATATTAACCCAAGTGCCAGATGTGGGAACTGAACCCACAGCCCTCTGATCTCCCAGCCTCAGAGGCGAGTGTGCTACCTACTGAGCCACTGACACTGACAACTGATTTTGCTTAGAAATGCCCAGGATTCACTGTTAAAAGTATACAGGAGATTCAGGAGGCAAATGGTGTAATCTCAGAGTGAGCTTGTGGAGGCAATGAATTAAAGCAGCAGTGCAAGATGGACAGATTTATTGGACATTTTAAATGTCATGTGCTATTGCATCATGCTTACCTTCCTGTTATGAACAAATGTTGTTTAGTTTCTGTTCATTCTTTTTAATTAATAAAATCAGTTTTCAAAGACATGGGTCTTTTTTCTCACCACAACCTGAAGTTTGATGCTGCATTTCACTGAACATGCTTCCATGGATATGAGTCACTCACATCTGTAGCATGTGTATCTAGTCTCGCTCATGTGACTGCCAAATGGAGCAGTCAAGGACGAGCATGACTACAGACAGCTGTCAGCTACAGACTGTCACAACTACTGAGGAGACATTCAAAGGGATGTTATGCTTTGAGCGACACTTTCCATAACATGTTGAGAGAAATTTAATTAGAAATTCAGGCAGCTGTTACTGTGACAAATATTATTAAACCTTACAGTTTAAAGAAATTACATCACCTAGATGCATACCTCATAAAGTTAGTACTCAATGTACAGGTTTAGTTACCCAAAGAGGGAGTAGAAAAGCATATACAGCCATCTTGCCAAGAACATTACTTCATAATTACTCATCTCACAAAATTCAAGTCACAAGTGATATGGGATCCAATATTCATATGATCATCATGATCAGTAACAAATATCATATTTCACTTATTTCATATATAGTTATGAAATAAACAAGGTTACATCTGTAATATATACTCTTGATCATATATTATGATGTACTGTCACAAGGGTCCACATTACAAGACACAAACTAGTGTACTTACAGGAAATTTGAGAGAAAAGAGTTCCAAAAATAACATCTTATGTGAAACTTACTTTTACATCAAAACCAGTTCTTCTTTTAGCCAGTCTGTAACCTGCTCCACAATCATCAAACTATGAGCCATATTGTTCATAGAACTAAATCCAGATTCAGACATTCAATCTATCATAAACACTTAGTAAGCACTATACAAGTAGTGAACCCACAACATAAACAAGGTGGTTGTTATTTAATCCTTTATTAGTCAAAATTGACAGATGATAATTTTATTCATAAACGATAGTACTTTATAATCATACTTGCTGCACTAATCATGGCCCCCCTACCTACACACACACACACACACACACACACACACACACACACACATATGCACTCCCGAAGGGAAACAAATAGACAAAACTGGTTTTAGAAACATGTCTGACTGGCATAACACTACCTAAACCAATGCAAAATAAATAATATTAACCACAGACAATGTAAAATCATTGTCATTTGAGCTTGTACTGGAGTTCATTTTTCAACTAATCCTCCATTTGTATTGCTTGAAATAAAAAAACTCTGGTCAGAGCCACAATGGCTGCTAATGCATTAATGTGATGAGATTTATTTCAAAGGTTTTACGTGGGAAGACATACTGCGCTAGTAAAGCTTGTTTTCAGATGCTTCCTGGGGGAAGGAGAAAGGGGAAAAGATAACAGATACTAAAATACAGACTATAAAGTTCATAGAAATGGAATGAGTAACAAAAATAAATAGGACAATTATGTCTAAGAATAAATTGATAAAAATAAGTTACCAAGCAATAAGTTGTGGAACTGACCAAAAATCTATAAAATAGTTAACATATTAAAATAAAAACTAGGGCAATGACTGATACTGTGGAAGAGATATAGAATTAATGTGTAATTTAGTTGTATTACTGTGATGTAAAATCCTTCACTTGTCAGGCTGCATTCTCCTTCCTAAACTTTGGAACTCTCTTCCCCTAACCATTTATTCCACCTCTTCCAAATGCTGTCTCTCGTCTCTGCTACATGGCCACACTGCTTCCTCTTGTGGCTTCCCTTGAGTCATAGCTCCTCAATCTTTGCTCTTTCCCTCTTTCTCCTCCTCCTTTCCCCTCTACCTAGCTCACCAACCCTCTTCCCTCTTTTCTTCCTTCTTCACTTGTTTACCTTTTCCCTAGTGCCCTCACCATTGAAAAGTACTATTGCTTGTACGCATGGAACAGATTCTCTGCCACATCCTTGTGAAACTTTTGCCTATAATTTTACCTGTCTACTAAACCTCATTCATGTTCATTTTGTACTGTTTAATTGATATTTCTGTAAGATGTTTTATTGTATAAGTTATTGTTCTATGTTGCTCTTACACCTCTCTTCCCCCAGGTCACATTTGGAAATTAACTATTTTTCAGCTCAGTATGTCTTTCCTGGTGAAACTTTTGAAATAAATAAATAAATACATAATGTGAAAGTCCCACATTTACATCACAATATTAGAAGCAACCATGGTGGACACAAGACCAGAGGGCTGTACCAGGCCTGGCTGGGGTTCAGGATGAGAGAGAGAGAGAATGGCATGGTGAGAGGGGCCCGCTATGCTGTTCCCCCCCAATCCCGGCGCCCAGTCGGTGACTGACATAGTCTTCTGCTCTTGTCTCCACCATGCCAGCTACCAACTGAGCTGTCATGTCAATGAATGAGCACATACTTGTATAAGTATGAACTCATTCATTGACAGCTCAGTCAGCGGCTGGCCATGGTGGAGTGGGAGGGCTATGCTGATCACTGGCTTGGGGTTGGGGTGGGGGGAGCAGGGTGATGGGACACTACCTACTGAAGTGGGGGTGGGGGTCTGCTAGACACCAAGGAATGGGCTAGTACCTTATTATTCTATTACAGGGGAATGGAAATAGGGAGGTGGGTCTGCTAGACACCAGGGAATGAAATATAACATCTAGGGGATTAGGATGCGGGGGACCACTGGACACCAGGGAAACTTGTTACTTTATGTTGGGTGGGTGATCAGGTGGGGAGGACCACTGGATATCAGGAATTCATCAGAGTAAATTAGACTCTTCTGGGAAAAAATCAGAGTCAGAATCAGGACAGGGTCTCAACCAGTTTGCCCATCCTAGTAAAAAGAAAATTGTGGTCATCCTGATTATTCTTTTCCCTAAGATAAGTAAATCATGCAAACAGCCACTCACAATACTTTTTTTCAGTTTTCACGATCTGTATTTTTACCTTTCAGTGACAGTTTTTTTTTTTTACTAGTCACACTGCAACCTTTAATCAAAAATCATATATCTTTAAATGGCATATTATTTGTCACCAAACTTTCCAGAGGCACATCCTTGGCAATGGCCCTTTCAACCCTGAAGATTTCATGAAAAATTCCACATGGTCTAGGCTGTAGATGAGAGCAGAAAATAGCCAATGTTAAGTAGGGAAACCAATTGTGTTTTTTTTTTCTGATTTTTGTCACTCTGTATCTCAAAACTGTACAAGATGCTGTCACAAAACTTTCCACATCTTGAGACTCTTACAGCCAGACTGGGCACACCAACCTTTGGGCTATTTTGTCAGATGACACCAAAGTTATTAAGGTGCAAAATTGGAGTTTAACATTAAACAGCCTACTCAGTCCTAACTATATGTTCAAAATTATCTTTTTGTGTCCTGAAACAATGACACCAAACTAAATGCTTCATTTAAGCCTGGATGTTGATGTGCCTGTAATTTATTCTGCCAAGCACTTACCTGTTTCAATAATTGATTGTCTACATCTCCCTCCCCCAACTCCTACCATTAATTTTTCCAAAGCAACAAATTTAAATTTATGGCTAGCACCTTCCCTTATTATATGGTTAGCCCATGCATTCATACTATCTCATTTTGTTATACTGTATAAATGTTCTGTGATCTGAATTTTAAACTGTTGTTTAGTTTTTCTCTTATAAAAAGAAAGTATGGTTACGTAAGAACTTATTATAAAGTAGATCTTCAAGAGGAGCTCTTGAAGCAGACAACACCAGTAGGACTAAGCTACCAGGGTCTAGGACCACATGGAAAACTTCTAGCTAGCATTCTACAGGAGGGACTGCCCCCAACATAGGCAATTGATGTCCGCCTATGATATAAAGGGTGGTCCCAGCTCCACCCTCAGTTTTCCCACTGGATACCCCAGCATGCCCAGAAAAGAAAGAACTGAGGTGGTTCTCATAACCGAAGAAAGTAGAGTAGCCAAGGAGAAACAGCAACGAGGGGCAGGAGGGAGGAAAGCAGCACCTACTGAAGAGCTCTTCTCAAAGATCTACTGTTACAGTAAGTTCTTATATAACTGTACTATCTTACTTCAAGGACACTCTTTGCAGCAGCATCATCAGTAGAACTGAGTCCCAAGCAGTATCGGAACTGGCCTGGTCAGCAGGGAGGAGGACAAAGCAGGCATAGGATATTTAGGAAAGAAGGCCCTGAAGGACTGCAAGAGACATGTCCAAACTGTAATGCCTGATTGAAGGTATGGGCAAACTCCACATGGTGACTGAACAAATGTGTGCAGTGGACATTTTTTTGAAAGAGGCAACTGAAGCACCATGCCTTTGGTAGAATAACCTTTAACTGGTCCTGGTTGAGGCTTGTCATACTTGCAATAGCAGAAATCAATACAATTTGCTAACCACTTAGACACACACTGTTTGGAAACAGAGGCTCCTTCTCTTCAGGGGGCAAAGGAAATGAACAACTGATCAGTCTTTCTGATAGAATGAGTGTGGTCCAGATACTGTAGTACCCGAGCACCTGGTGGTCATCCAAAGTATGAAGTAAGGCCTTCCCCAGATTAGAATACTCAGGAAAATATACAGGCAGGTGGATGGACTGATTTACCTTAAACTCAAACACCACCTTAGGAAGAAACTTAGGATTCATTTGCAAAGACTCCCTGTCTTTGTGATAAACCAAATAAGGCTCTTTACACATCAGAGCCTGCAGCTCAGAAATCCTCCAAGCAAAAGTAATGGCAACTAAATGTAACACTTTCCATTAAAGAAAGCATAGCTCACAGATTGTGGCAAGGTCAAAAGGAGGTAATGTAAGCTTTTCCAAAATAAACAAAAGGTCCCATGGTGGGACAAGATCCCTAATGGGAGGTTTCAAATGTAACATACCCCACACGAAAGTGCAGGAAAGATCCAGTTGGAACAACAGGTTTGCCCTCAACAGGTGCATGGTATGCAGAGATGGCAGAATAGTGCACATTAAGTGAGAAGTAACCCAGACCTGAGTCTGAAAGGGATAGGTGGTACTCCAGGATGAGATTCACCAGAAAGGTGAAAGTATTCAAGTGCTGAGTGATGGCCCAAATGGAGAAGCGCTTCCACTTCATGGTGTAAGTGGCTGTCTTGGAAGGCTTCCTAGTAGCCATTAAGACATCCACCACTTAGAAGGAAACCCTGAAGTGGGCAATAGCTAAGTCTGCAGGAGCAACACTTGAAGATGCAGTCACTTGAGGTCTGGATGGACAGAGTGCCTTGCTCCTGGGAGAGCAAGTCAGAGCAAAGGGGCAAGGGGACTGGAGGCTCCATCACCAGTTGCTGCAGTAGTGGAAACCATATCTGATGTGGCCAGTAAGGGGCTATAAGGATCATCTCTGCCCCCTCTGACTGTAGCTTGAGGAGAGCTCTCTGCAGAAGTGGAAAGGGAGGGAAGGCTTACAGAAACCTCCCTCTCCAAGAGCAGGACAATGCGTCATGCCAGAAAACACCAGACCCTGGATTGAGTAAGCAGAAATTGGGCAGTTTTACACTGAGCAGGGAAGTAAAAAGGTCCAGCTCTGGATGGCTCCACCTGTCAAAGAGGACAGAAGCTCTAATTTGTAAGCCCTCATCCTGGATCTGCTTAGACTGTCAACCAGGACATTTTGGACACCTGGAACATGTATGTGGCTAGTTCCAGGTTATGCAGAATGACCCTGGACCAGACTCTCATGGCCTCTCTGCAAGGGGGTAAGAATGAGTCCCAACTTACTTGTTGATGTAGTAGACTACAGGCATGTTGTCTGTCTATAGTAAGAGAGGGCCTGAAGCAAGGTGACTCTGGAATGCCGGCATAGTGTAAAGGACTGCCCTCATCTCCGGGACATTGATGTGGGGATGTTGCTCACACTCCGACCAGATCCCTTGAGTCTGATGGTTGGTCAAGTGGGCACCCCAGTCCAGGCCTGAGGCATCCATTGTAAGACTCTGTTGTGGGGATAATGCACTAAGGGAATCCCCGTGAGGAGACTGGAGAGGTTCTGCCATCATTCCAAGGTCTGCCTCACTGGATTGGAGACCAAAAACTGCCAATTTAGGTCATCGGTACATTGGTCCCATTAGACTCAAAGAGTACACTGAGGCACTCTCATGTACAGACAGGCTAGGGGACTCATGGCTATAGACACAGCCATGTGTCTGAGGAGCTGGTAACCTTATGGATTCCTGAGGCTGACTGTCTTGACACTGACCTGCCTGGGCACTGTTGCATGACAGGTTCAGTATCCAGTCGGTGTGCAGCCCAACATTGTGGAAACCCAACGGACGTTACAGGGGTAAGGTAGAGGATGCGATGCCTTGCTACGTTATCCCTGTACATGCACTTGAAATAATGCAGGAGTCAGAAGACTGGTTGAGCTGCTCCAGTGGTGTTGAGAGCTAAACCACTGACAGCTCGGCCAGCATGTTCTGTGAGGTGCGGGTTCTATCCTGCATTGTGCCCTGTACATTTTGCAGTGTTGCATCCCTGTAACTGTTTTTTACTAAATCTGAGGCCTGCACCCCCTCAGAATTAGATATTTTAGTTACACAGGGTGTGGGGGTGGATCCCCCTTATTTTCTCTGCATATATTACAATCAGATGCCTGAAATAGTATTTAAGGGCATCTGATTGTTTTGTCACAATGGCTTTCAGTCACTGGGGTCAGTATCCCGAGACTCAGGAAACTAAATTTAGGGATATCATAGTATATCTGAGGAGCCACAGGAAAGACCTGGCTGGAACCTGCCAAGAAGAGAAACCTGCTGGGCTTGCACCATCAAACATTCCATTCTGTTCTGAGGCAGGAAAACTTTGCCCAGTGACAAGTCTAGGACTGTCCCATGTACTGGAGGTGCTGGCTCAGAAGGAGACAAGACTTGGAAAGGTTCAGAGAAACCCCCAGAATCTAGAACAACTGAAAGGTGACATCCAGGGTTTGAATCATCTGAGCCCTTGAGGGGGCTGTCAACAGCCAATTGTCCAAGTAAGGGAAGACATAATGCCCCTGTCTCTGCAGGGCTGTAGCCACCATGGCCAGGCACTTGGTAAAAACCTGGGGAGCTGAAGAAAGGCCAAATGGGAAGGCCCAAAACTGGATATGGATCCCATGAAAACAGAAACAGAGGAACCAACAGTGGGGTGGGAAACCAGGATATAGAGATACTGTAGGCATCCTGCATAGCCAGTGAATAGAGCCAGTCCCCTGGTGGAGGGGCAGCAACCCATGGAGGGTGCCCATCCTGAAATGCTTGCACTCTATGTACGGATTCAGGCGGCTGAGATCCAGAATCGGTCCCAGGTCTCCTGTCTTCTTGGAGACTAGAAAGAAGTGGGAGTAGAACCCTTCCATCTCTGTGCCAGGGGATGGGCTCTATGTCCTTTTTGCACAGCAGCACCTGAATTTCCTCCTGGATGAGGATGACAAGGGCCTGAGGGTAATGGGACTGCAAGGCAGGGCTGTTTGGAGGGACTTCTAGGAATTCCAGAGTGTGTCCTCTTTCTACAATCTGAAGTAACCATTGGTCTGAAGTTACAGTGCATCACCCATTGAGGTATAAGGAAAAGTGACCCCCACTGCCTCCCACAAGCCCTCTGCTGGAGAAGGGGGTCAGGCAAGGAGTCAAGTGGTGGGACTAGGGGTGGGTAGAGTGGCTGAGGATGCTTTAGGGGCCCTATGGATGGAAGCTCCTGCTGGTTGGGTGGAAGTCTTATGCTTGAAGGCACCTCTGGGCTGCTAGCCCTTGGGCTGCTGTCTAGGGGTTGGACAAAAGAACTGGCATTGTTTGAACCAGGGTTGAGAATGGCACATAGACTGTACCAATCTCAGGCTTTGCCCAATTCTTGCAGGCAAGAAATAATGTCCTAGGTATCTCCACCAAAAAGGGGGTGTCCAGAATTTTCACCTGCACATGGGGTGCAAAACCTGATACCAGGAGCCAGGAGTGACAGTGGATGCAGACTCCAGTAGCTGCTGCTTGCCCAGCTGCATACACTGTGTCATAAGCAAACCTAAGCACATGGGTGCCAACATCAGAGCCCGACATAAGGAGCTAGACCAGCTGGGTCTTCAAAGGATCCTGAGGAAGGGCCTACACAAGGTCCAAGGCCTTGTTCTATAAGGTGTTTTGATACTGCACCATATATGGGCCAAGTTATTTTGAGTCCAAATGGCAAGGGTGGCTGAAGTGTAGGCCCACTTGCTGAAATTATTGACCTAGTGAGACTCCTTATCAAGAGGGTGGGTGCCGAGGTGCCTAGGCTTCTTGGTGCAGTCATGAGCCACATTCATGACCACCAAGTCTGCCTCCGGTTGCTCCCCCAAAGAGAGCTTGCTAGTGGGGGCATGATAAAGGTGGTCAGCCTTCTTGGCTATTAAATATGCCTCATGAAATCCACAAACATAAGGTCATCGAGGGGGACCTAGGAGTTTCCTTGGGGGTTTCAGGTTCATCAGAAGGCATCCTAGAATCATCAGAGTCCTCCAAAGAGGAAGAGGAAGAGGAGGAATCCCTATCAGATGGGTCACTTTCTGGCACCAGATTCGGTGGGCAACGTTCCTCCTTGCATCGGTCCGTTCAACCCAGAGAGGGTCCTGGAGACTGGGGTCAGCTAGGTCCTACCCGACCAGAGTTCCAAGGAGGAGGAGGGTCCCATGGAGGCAATGTGGGGGGCCTCCTGGGGATATCCTTGTTTTTCATGAAAGTCCACCAGGCTGAGAAATATGCATTCAAACACCATGAAGTCTTGCTGCTATTAGGACTTAATGCAGTTAGCCACTGCACTCGAACTGCCCCGGAGAGGATAGGGTTAACCCAGAGCAGTCTGGAGTTCCACAGCGCAGGGCACTGTTCAAAGCTTTCATCTGGCTAGTTTCAATGAAACTGCCAGATTTTACCCGCTTCACTGAACAGTCGCCTCCGGAGATCAGCTCCTTCAGCTCGTTCATTTCGCAGTTCAAGCGAGTTTACTCGATCCATTTGAACCGGCAAGTGTTTAAAATTACCTGCCGGTCAAAAGCTCTATCTGGTAACCGTAATTACTAAAAATAAAGTCTGTGTGGAAATACATTATCAGTTCAGTCTGAACCGATCGGTTGGCTTATTTTATGATTTTGGGCTTTAGAAGTCGGTACCGTCCTTATCGGTTCTAAAAACCTTAATTTTATTTGGGGTTTTTCCAATACCAATGACCACGGTTAGGAACCGATAAAGAGGTGTGTCTTCTTGCAGCCGTTTAAAGGGCAGGTTTGTTGGTTAGGCTGGCATTATGTCTGAGAAACCCAAAAGAAAAACCGGGCCCACTGGGTTTCAGCACTGTGATGTCTGTGGGGAAGCCTTTGCCAAGGCTGATCCACACACCACTTGTGTCTATTGTCTGGGGGCTGACCACCTCCTGTCAGACTGCCAGGTGTGTAAAAATTTCCCTGCAGCCACCCTGGAAAAGAGATTGGGCCGGCTCAGGGAACGAGAGGCCAAAAAGTCCGCTGACCCGGATGGCCAGCCCGGTCCAGTACCCACTGGACCAGAGGGAGTGCCCTCTGACCAGGGCGAGACTTCCTCGGGCAAAAGAAAAGCTGGTTCAGAGAAACCAGCTCCAGCAAAAAAGACAAAGAAATCAGCAGGTCTGGAGTCCAAAATTGTCTCTCCAACTGCTGCAGAAATAGCAAAAGCCATTCAGATTGTTCAGTCTTTGTCTCGGGGACTTGTCAGCCCCTACAATTGGGAAAAGGGTGGTTTGCTCAGGTCCAGTGGTTCAGGATTATGATGTTGAGGATTTTTATGAACCACAGGAGGAGGAGAAGGAATTTGATCAGTGTGTATTTGTGACTGGAAGGTCTGGACGTGCTCATTGAACCGGCATTTCTCCAGATAGACCCTTAGAATCTCCCTTTGCTGTCTGAGTCCCTCTCATTTTATGTTTTATAAAAGGTGGCAGAAACCTCCAGCTCCCTTTTAGAGGAGGCTGGATGAGCAAGAGGAGCCTGATTATGTAGAAATGATGGATATTCCAGAGTCTAGAAGGTTGTCTATTCCTTTGCATAAGTCATTTAGGAAGCAAACAACAAAGATTTTAAAAATCTCATTCCGCTCCTCCTGTAGATAAGAAATGGACAGAAGGTATACTTTTATCAGGCCCTGATACAGACTTCCTCACCGAGCAGTGTAGTCATGTAGGTGTTGTTCAAGCTGCAGCCTGTGACAAGGCTAATATTCCCTGGCATCACATCCTCCTGATAAGGATTCCAGGAAGATTGATGCCATGGTGAAAAGCAATATATGGCAGCTTCATTGGGACTCAGGCAGGCTAATTATATGGCTTATGTGGCTAGATATCAGAAATCTAGATGGGACACTATATTGCAGTTAGCCAAGCAGGCCCAGGGCCAGCTGGCTAGTGAGTTGGAACAAGTGGCTGCTGATGGCATTGAAGCCTCTAAAGTTCAATTTCATACTGCCGTTGATGTTAATGATGTTTCCTCTAGGGTCATGGCCACTTCTGTAGCTCTCCGTGAGGTTGGCATGGCTTAGATGCACTAATCTGTCCCAAGATACTCAGGCAAAGGCTATAGATTTTCCTGTAGTAGGAAACTCTCTGTTTGGGGATCAAACAGAAAATTACATGAAGAAATGGATGAATACAGAACTACCTACAAAGTGCCCAAGCTAAGGAGAGGCATGCCACTCCACAAAGGCATGCCCCCAGGGGTAGGGGCAGGCCTTACCACAGGCCCTTTTATCAAGTTCAGGCCTCTTCAGCCTTTGCACAGAGGGTTTTTTTCAGAGGCAGGGGTAGACGGGGCACAGGCAGACCATCTCCCTCTCCTCAGCCTAAAGCTGCTGCCAAGCAGACACCCTAATGGGGTGCCCAGGGCCGATTCTCCTCTACCGGTGGGGGGCAGGTTGGCTTATTTCAGCCAGAACTGGTTGTCCCTAACTTTGGACAAATGGGTTCTGGAGGTGGTAAGCCTAGGTCTGGTTCTCAGTTTCAAACAGTTCCCAAAGATGAGAGCCAGACATTTTCCACCTGCAAATCCTTCAGAAGCCCTTGCTTTGGAAGCAGAGGTTTCTTCTTTGCTGGGCTGCAAGGCAGTGGAAAGAGTTCCTCCTTGCCATCAGGGCAAGGGTCTGTACTCAAGGTATTTTCTTACCCCAAAAAAGACAGGAGAGTGGCGGCCCATCTTAGATTTAAGGTTCCTGAACAAGCATCTTTTGAAACCAAAGTTCAAAATGTTAACTCTGGCAATGATTCTGCCTTCCCTAAGGCCAGGGACTGGCTAGCTTCCTGGACCTCAAGGACGCTTTATTTTCATATTTTGATCAGGCCTTCTCACCGAAAGTACCTCAGGTTCGAACTACCCTCTGGCCACTACCAGTTCAGAGCAATGCCCTTCGGCCTTACCTCTGCTCCAAGGGTTTTACAAAATGTTTAGCTGTAGTAGTGGCTCATTTAAGAAGGCAAGGGGTTGCTGTGTTTCCTACCTGGACGACTGGCTCATAGTGGGTCAGTCTCCAGATCAGGTAAATCCACTTGCAAGTCTCCCAGCAACTTCTCACTTCTCTGGGATTCCTGTTGAATTTTCCAAAGTCAGTTCTGGAACCAGTTCAGGTACTAACTTTCATAGGTGCAGAATTGAACACAAAGTCAGCCAGGGCATTTCTTCCTCCGAAAGAGTGGACAGACTCATTGCCCTGGCATCCTCAGCTACTCTTCTGGTCTCTCACCAGCAAGGCACTTTTGCAACTCCTAGGACACATGGCTGCTTCCACAACTGTCGTGCAGGAGCAAGATTTCAGATGAGAGACATCCAGTTCCACTTGAGGTCCTACTGGTCTCAAAGGAAGGACCCCCTATCCAAGTTAATCCCAGTGACCAAAACCCTGATCCTAGCCCTTCAGTGGTGGCAGGATCAAAGCAATTTAACTCAGGGGGTCCCCTTCTTACCCGTTCTTCATTCCCTCACCCTCACCACGGATGCCTCCCTGTTAAGGTGGGGGGCACATTTGGGCAACCTTTCCACTCAGGGAGTGTGGTCCCCTCAGGAATCTCTGCTCCACATCAACCTTTTGGAACTCAGAGCTGTTCTCTTAGCTCTCCAGGTTTTTTCGACTACTGTCCAGAACAAGGTAGTCCAAGTCAGGACAGACAACACCACAACAATGTGGTACATCAACAAGCAAGGGGGCACTCGGTCATCAGCCTTGTGCACCGAAGCAATGAAGTTGTGGTCTCTGGCTTACTCCCTGAACACCTCCCTGATAGCAGTTCACCTTCCAGGGAAGGACAATGTCCTGGCGGATGCCCTCAGCAGAATTTCTCAGGGCCATCACGAATGGGCTCTGAATTCTCTGGTGCTGGGGTCAGTCTTTGCCAGATGGGGCACCCCTCAGATAGATCTTTTCGCAGCCCCAGACAACCACCAACTTCCCTGTTTTGTTGCAGGCCTCCAGTTCTGGGATCAGTCCCACTGGACGCCTTTTCAGTTGGATTGGAAAGGGAAGTTCTTGTATGCTTTTCCCCCTTCCTCTCCTCTTCAGGGTACTAGTAAAAATCAGAACTCAGCCCTGCAGAGTGATTCTGATTGCTCCAGACTGGGCCAGACAGCCCTGGTACCCTCTCCTCCTGTCCCTGACATTCCACCCTCTCCTGAGCTTGCCCAGGACCCACGACCTGTTGACCTGTGCACAGGGGAGAGTGTGGTATCCGAACCTCAATTCCCTCCACCTCAAGGCCTGGTTCTTGAGGAGTTAGAATTTGCTGATTTACACCTTTCTTAAGGTGTCCTGGATATTTTAAAGGCTTCTCGGAAACCTTCCACTAGAGCCACTTACAATTCTAAGTGGAAGAGGTTTTCCATTTGGTGTTCTGAGAAGCAGATTATCCCAGAATCTGCTAATCTGCCCATTTTACTGGACTATTTGGTCCATTTAATTCCTTAGGCCAGCTACCTTAAAGGTTCATCTGGCAGCTGTCTCTGCTTTTGTGTCAGCGGAAGCCTGCTTCCCTTTCTTCTCACCCTGTATTTTCCAAGTTTTTTAAGGGGTTACTTCACACTAACCCCCCCTTTCAGGAACCAGCTCCTGCATGGGACCTGAATGTTTGCATTGCTCAGCTAATGCAACCCCCCTTTGAGCCTCTGTCCTTGGCAGACCTCAAGTTTTTGACTTGGAAGACTGTTTTTCTAGTGGCTATCACTTCTGCTAGACGTATAAGTGAATTACAGGCCTTGTCAGTAGAAGAAGATTTTATTTCTTTTCACAGAGATAAGGTAGTCCTTAGGACTAACAGAAAGTTTTTACCTAAAGTGGTTTCAGATTTTCATCTCAACCAATCCATCTCTTCCAGTATTTTCATTGAGCATTCCTCCTCAGGGAGAGGAGATTGCACAGTCTGGACGTCAAAAGAGCCCTAAGCTGCTATTTGAATGCACCAAGGGTCACAAGTCTAATCCTCCAACTCTTCCTTACCTATGGAGAAGTTGGCAAAGGAGACCTGCACTAAGAGGACAATTGCGAGGTGGATTGTCTCTTGTATCCAGTTCTGTTACCAAAACTAGGTAGAGAACCTCCCTCAGGACTGAGGGCTCATTCCACCAGGGTACAGCTGCATCTCTAGCGGCTGCTGGGGATATTCCCATTTTGGAATTGCCAGCTGCTACCTGGAAAACAGTCACACCTTTACCAAACATTATTCCCTGGATGTCCAGTCCAGGAGAGATGCTCGGTTTGGCACAGCTGTGCCTGTGAGCCTATTCCCCAAGTAGGTTCTGACCCTCCTCCATGGAGGTACTGCTGTATAATTCGCATTAAGTCCTAATAGCAGCAAGACTTCATGGTGTTTGAAGAAAAAATTACTCACCTTAGTAATTGCTTTTCTTCTCATGGAGTCTTGCTGTATTAGGACAACCCTCCCTCCTACCCGCTCAGAACTCCTACTTGAGTATGGGGTTGTCAAATTGATTCAAGCACTTGTCATGCCATTTCAATTTCTCTCTAGTTCCCCCACCTTTTGTTCATTTGGGTTAGGAACTAGGTGATTCTGTTTTTGTTAATGATAGGTGGCTCCTCTCTGGACTTGAGTCTTTGGGGAGAGGGGCCTATTAGTGCTTGTCATGGGTGATTCTAGCAATAACAGGTGATTTTGTTATTATTCTATGATTGTTGTGTTTTTGTTGTCCTACTACTGGTAGGTAGCCAATGGCTAGTGTAGAGCTTTTCCACACAGACTTGCTATATTAGTTTAGCCAGTAAAGAACCTGGCAGTTTCATTTGAAACTAGCCAGATAGAGCTTGAACAGTGCCCTCGCTGTGGAACTCCAGACTGCTCTGGAGTTAACCCTATCCTCTCCAGGGCAGTTCGAGTGCAGTGGCTAACTGCATTAAGTCCTAATACAGCAAGACTCCATGAGAAGAAAAGCAATTACTAAAGTGAGTAATTTTTTCTTATGGTCTACCACATGAGGTGGATTATAAGGTGGGTACAGATACTGAGGAGGTAGTGCTGGGTACACCAGCTCCTTGGGGCATTGGGTACTGTGGTGTTGGTCCATAAGATGCCGGGTAACCAGGTGTCAGCCTTTGAGGCATCAGGTTCCCTAGCATTGGCCTCTGAGGCATCAGGAATCTGGGTGCCAGTCCCTCAGGTGTCAGCTGGGGATTGCCCAAAGGGCCAGCCAGTGTTGGCTGAGGCTGAGGAGATGATGGCTGGGGCATTATCAGGTTTGATGCTGGAAGAGTAGACATTGGCTAGATGGGTGAAGGCTGACACTGGTCTGGTGAGACAGGTGCCGCTGGCCCCAAAGAGGAAGCAGGTGTCTGTACAGCGGAGCTAGTTTCCGTTGGAGACAGAGGTGATGCCTGTGTGGAGGAGGCAACAGCTTGCTCCAGGTGTTGCAAAGAAGCACTGGTCCCAGAGTCAGGGACTGATGTGGGCAATGGCAAGACCAGGGTAGCAATGGGAAAAGACCTGCCACCCCCGGAAGAGATCCTGGTTAAGCCACCTGGTTGAGGGCCGATTGGATGTAATGGATGAAGCATCAGGGGCTGGGAGGCAAAGGATAAAGTTTAATGCCCCAAGGAGCCACTGCCCAAGATTGAAATAAGGGTGGGCAGCTGAGAAACTGGCAGCCCCAAAGAAATGAGGGCTGCCAAAGGAGGAGGGGCTGATCTCCCATGGGAGGAAGACCTGGAGACGGTCTTTGACTTGTGAGGGGACTGACAGCAGGAAGCTGACCAGGGACAGTCCCTGTGGTTGTCCCAGTGCTTATGCTTCCCAGTAGACTTCTTCTTCTTCTGGGCAGGGGATGAAGTTGAAGCCCTGGAGACCAGGGAAGAAGAAGAAGAACCTTTGCCCTGGAGCTCCTTCTCCATCATGGCTAACTTCTGCTGCAGAAAGAAACCCTGGTGATTCTTCAGACAGTGTCTCTATGTGGCCTGGTGAAAGTCCTGGCAGTGCTGGCAGGCCTCGATGTCATGTTCAGGGCCTAAGCAGAACAGACAAGAAGAGTGGCCATCCTTGGAGGGAAGCTGTTTGCCGCAAGTGCACTTTGTACGCCAGTCAGAAGATGAAACTAGAGAACAAGACATGCACAAAAGCAAAGAAACACCAAAAAATGATGTAAATTAAATGAAAATAAAGAAAATTGCATCAAAGGCGAGAGCAAAAATGGTGGTTGACTGAAGCCGGTGTCCTTAAAGGTCCAACATGCATGAGTCGACAGCAGGAAAAGAACGGAGGTGGAGCTGGGGGACTGCCCTTTTATACCATAGGCAGACGTCGATAACATTGGGCTTGTAGACAGATAGCTAGAAGTTGTCTGTGTGGTTCTGGTGCCTGGCATCTCAGTCCTGCTGGTGTTGACTGCTGCAAGAGCCCCTTTGAAGTAAGAGCCACAATTACATGTGGTTCAATACACTAAATTGTAATGCAATTAAAATTAAAAAGCAATTGATGACCTCTTATGCCCAGTCAACAACAACTACACCACAAGGAGTATGTCCAGTCATGCTCTGCAAGTCCGCTTTTGCAAAACTAGTCAGGGTAGATGAACATTTTCGATCTAAACCATACGGTGGTTTAATGAACTCCTTGAATCCATAGTGGACCTCCTCAAAATTTAAGAATTCCCCAAGAAAGGAACTTGCACTGAAATCTGCTTGCCATTGTTTTTTATGACCACTTACCTCTCTGTATAATGATGTGGCTTGATTTCACTCTGTTAAATCTCTATGCTGATATACCTTGCTTGCAACCCCAATGTCTATACTTGACCTGGCTCCCCTTGAGTAGATGAAATCTTGCAGTATATACCTTACCTATGCCAATTTATCTATGTGTCACTAATATGGTGCATGTGTTTCAATGTTTTGTATACCTGTTTATAACAGACATGGAACCTTTGGAAAAGAACACTTGTGCCCAAAGGTATTATCTGATCTTCAAATAAATAAAAAATAAATATATAAATTCAAAGTTGTTACAATTAGAAAACTGTCTATATGCATAAGTTCTTTTTCTATCGTATGTGAGAACCACCATCATCTTTAATTGCACAACAAAAGCAACAATTGCTGCATTTAAAAGTACCAGCCCGGAGGGGAGGGTTACTGATTTGTTTAATCATGCCATGTAACCTGCATGTTACCAAGTCAGCAATATTTACCCCTCTACAGTATACCATTTGGGGTGATTTCTCTGTCACTGATTTCAGTCTATCCTCAGTCTGTAAAATATGCCAGCATAGATTTAATCAAATAGTTTTGTAAACTGAAGTCAATAATGAATGTAAGGTACTTGAACCTTTGGTTCTGTCACTATGCCTTGATCTCAACAAGTCCCTCCTAGCAACACTATTCACATGCTGTACTAGCTTTTCAATACAGGCACTGTTATAATCTTCAACTCCTAACTATTTTAAGTCTGATGTATTGGATCTGAGGAATATTTTCTCTCAAATGTCTTGGATAACAACTGTCAAATAGTAAAACCAAATTTTTATCAGAAACCTTATGATAATCCTGTTTTTAAATCACCAACGCCATCCTTTTCTATGATCAAATCAAGGGCATTAATTTTTGCAAGTCATAATGTACTGTAAATCTCAAGTTTTCATTAGGTTCTTCAAAAAAATGTACAAAATCCATAAGTTCTAATGGGGACCCACTCCATACCAAAAATATGTCATCGATTAAAGATGTGTGAAATTAGACAATTTCATTCCATGAAATATGTTGCAAAATTCGTGCATTTCGTGAAATATTTTGAGGGAGCAAAATGCAAAATTTCATGGGCGAAATGTAAAATTTTGCCCATGAAACAGTGAAATCGGTGAAATTTGATGAAATTCAGGTGACATTTGGCAAAATTGAGCATTTTGCTGGAGAAATTTCGCAGTTTCACACCCAGCAAAAAATTTCGTGGAATGGTGAAATTTCATGAAATGTTTTATGTTCAAAATTGCTGATTTCACGACAATTTTGCTGGTGAAATTTAATTTCACAACATCTCTATCATCGATAAGGCATTTGAAAATATCAATTTTATCAAATTATGGGTTCATTTCCAATGGTGACACATGGTTCTGGACTCTGTAACAGCCTGAATTAATACCTTTGTGGACAGTTTGTTCTTTAAAGAAGGAGACTCTAATCACTTGTTAATGAATGATACAATGGACAGAATTGCTGACATAGTGGGTATGCAAATTAATCATGATGCCTCTGAGGCAATTAACATTAAAGAAGCATTCATACAACTTGAGAGAGTAACATTGAAAGCACTGCCGGTTATATTGGCAAAGAGTTACATTGCCGGCTTATTTGGAGGTCAATAGAGTGCCAAGGAGAGTACCTTTAACTAAGCAACTGTAATTTGGCACTGATAGAAAATACTTTTTTAAAGACTTGACAACCCCATCTATTGGAGTCAGCAGCTAGTTTAATTCTTATAATTCTAAAAGATGCACAGTCCACAGAGAAAGATGTGAAAGCAGACTTAAATTCAAAATAAGCACAGATTAACAACTTTAGAACACATGCAGAATACAATAAACATAGGGAACAACTGGACATTATGATCAAAAACTACGATATTCAAATTAGAAAAGTAAAGGAAATGAAATCTGAAGAGATAAAGTTGATTATGAAAGTGGACATATTTTTGATTAGAGTAAAACTAATAAAATGCAGCCATGACCTATAATGAAAAAATAACATGAAATATTTAACTATGAGAGCACAGTGGATACATACACAAGAGGTAGCAAATCAAAAGATGCAACTAACACGGTGATGAATATTTTTTAGAAAACAGCCAGGAGGAAATTCACCCAAACCCACTGGCACAGAACAAAAGATCTAGACAGGGGGAACAGAACAACATGCCACGTATAACATCGCCTCCTCACCAAGAAATGCTCCCTCAATCAACTACCTGCAGGGGTCCAGAGCCTGCTTACCCTGCACTCAAGTGCCCAATTCACTAAGAACTCCTCCACTCAGATCTACAAATTTCCTAGGTGCTGCACTGCCCTGGCACAATGTGCCTTCTACTATCGGGCTCCTCTCTGGACCAATGCCTTACCTCCTGATGTTGTCAGGGCTGCAACTATTGGCTCAATCAACGGCAGACTCCAGCAGCACCTACTAATAACCAGTAAATGTGGCTGCTACCATTAGCTCCCTCTCTGAAAAACAACTACCTACTTGCATTTACCTCCTGTCAACTCTATGCATTGATAGATCCCAATCTCAGCACTATGGGTTACACCTACCTCCTTCCCTCCCTATTATGATGCCCCTCCCACTTACTGTACTCCCCCCTCTATGCATCCCGCTAACCCTGCTCCTCCTATTTCCCACCTTATGTTTGCAACCCAGTAGAGTGTTCTAACCTCAGACACTGGCAAACTGATATACTGCCTAAGCTGTTTAATTTCTATTGTACCTTTGTAACTTACCTGTACAATATGCAATTCTGTCATCTGTATTAGACAGATAGATCAATAGATAGAGATAGATCGATAGATAGAGAGATAGAGAGATACAGTAGATAGATAGATAGATAGATAGATAGATAGATAGATAGATAGATAGATATTTTATTAATAAAGTGCCCAATTCCATAGAATCTGGATGCTATACAATATATATCATCAACAATAATACATATAAACAGCAATTCATCATTAAAACAGCATTTAAAATTTCTCCATTCCTTAAAATCAATATATTAATGTCAGTGAATGCCTGCTGTAACAGGTATGTCTTTAACCTCTTTTTAAAGGCTTCTACTGAGGGGACCTCCCTTAGATAACCAGGAAGGGAGTTCCACAGAGTAGGTGCCACCACTGAGAATGTCCTGTCCTCAGAATGCCACAACCTAACTCTGGAAACTCCAAGGAGGCCTCCCCCCGCAGAACAAAGTGTCCGGGGTGGACGGTGGGGGACAAGGAGACCTTGTTGCTAGACAGGTTCCCTTTCATGTAGGGTCTTGTAGGGCAGTAACCATACCTTGAAGACAGTCCTATACTGACTAGCAGACAGTGCAGTCCGTGGAGGACGGGTGATAGGTTAACCTCATCTAACCCCAGTCAACAATCTTGACACCGCATTCTGCACCATCTGCAGCCTGCCTTGTCTCTGTAAACTGATGTGGAACCTATATATGAGTATCTGCTCACTGGCGTTATCTGAGAACTCAATAAATAAATAAATAAATAAGATGTCTGCTGGAACCGAAGGGACCCCTGATACTCCCACTTCCACAAGCTGTTCAAACACAACCTGCTCTGCCACAACATACAGTTCCAGAAAGACCATCACCTCCACAGCCCTCACTGAATTTACAACATATACATGAGCATGGAACAGGGGCTCTGTGGCAGATGCTCTCTACATTGATCAACCAAAGCATTTGATATCATCAGTCAAATCTACTTCTTCACACCCTTCATCCTAAATTTCACACGAGTCACGTTACTAGTTCAAACATCTCTCAGGCTGGACACGAGTCAAAATCAATACAACTATCTCCTCAAGACCGGTTCAGGTGGTGTACTGCATAGAGTCAATACTAGGCCCATTACTCTTCACCCTCTTTCCTGAACTCCTTCCTAAATCCTGCAGCAGTAAGATGCTGCTTTATGCCTGATGATGCAGTAGTCTTCTGAAACATCCCCATCCCAATTCACTACAAACTTCTACAGGGCTTCTTTAGAGACTGAAACCTGGTTCACTGGACACCACCTAATAATTAACTAGAAAACCAAAACCATGATATTTGCCCACCACCAGAACCCTCTCTGTCTGTCACAGCAATTGTCGTCTGAAACTCCCAAGGCTATGCGCTGGAACAGGTCCCATACTTCAAATACCTCGGACTCACGTTGGACACTTCCTTCTCTACCACTCACACATACAACAAGTCTCCTGTTCTATCAACACTAGACAGGGATCCTGTACAGACATAAGCACTGCCCTGCCCCCACAGGCCATGCACCAAGCAGTGTCATCATCAATTCTAACCTTGGTGGACTACGGAATAGTGATTCTACAGGTCCGCTGATCAAAACTGCCCTCAGCAGCATCAACCTTGCCCTGAATAAAGCCTGCTGATTGGTCTATGGATTTGACAGGTTAACCCACACTTGTGAGGTTTATAGGAGCACTGGCTGGCTAAACTTCCAAGGCAGGCTTAAGTACCATACCTGCATACTTGCTAAAAAGATACAACTTAAGCAGGCCCCAGTCGGCCTACACCCACTTATACATTCAGCCCCCACATAGGAGATCCCATAGGCACTCTGCAAACTCCACTGTCCTAGTCCTCACTGTAGAACATCCCTTGGACAAAGATCCTTCCGATATCGTGAACTCCTTTGTAGCTGAACAGCCTCCATCCTCCATCTCCCAGGCTCCACAGTCCTCAACCTATTTCAATCAAGTCTAAAAACCCTACTCCTTGACTCTGCAACCTGTGACTGTAATAATCTCCCCTCTTGTCGCTCGGACCTGTATCATGTCTTAATTTGGACCCAGGATCTTCTTTATGCTCCCCTTGATATAACCTTCCATTTGTAAAACCACGTGTTGTATGACTATGTATTACTTGATATTAATTATGTATGTACTATATGTTTTTCCTCTGTATTTGTATTTTACTTTTAACAAGCCGTGGAGCCTCTGCAAAGAGTCTAGACCCAAAGGGTTGTAATTCGATTGTATAAATAAATAAATAAATAATATAAACCCTCCCTTCTAGACCCTCTGAAACATAGCTATGAAGACATTGAAGAGCACTGGTCTCCAGCACTGATCCTAAGTCGCACTTGTTACCAGTCCCTCCTGTGAGCTAACCCCATTTACCACCACTCTTTGTGTTCTGTTACTCAACCAGTTTGTAACCCATGTGACCACCTCTGTCCTCATTCAAGATTTCCCAGCTTGTGGATTAGTTTCCTGCATGGAAATGTGTTGAAGGCCTTCCTGAAGTTTAGATAGGTCACATCTACCACTCTGCCCTGGTCTATTTCCTTTGTCACCCACTCAAGAAATCAAGTTGGTCTGTGTGACCTCCCTGCCCTTAGGTCCAGCAGCCCCCTTGTCTCGGGTAGTCCACCAATCTTTTTCTTAAGTGGGGTTTCTATCATTTCCTACTATCAAAAGTCAAACTGACCCGGCGGTGTTTCCTGCCTCCTCCTTGCTACCACTTTTTTGCAGGGTTACTACTTGTGCCCTCCTCCACTCCTCCAGAACCATGCCTGTCTAGAACCACGACTATTTCTAGTAATACACTGAACAGATTAGCCAGAGATTTAGCCAGTTCCCCCCTGAAGCTCCTTTAGGATCCTCGGGAGTATCCCATTGGGCCCCATAGCTTTATCCTCCCTTAGCTGTTCTGGTGCTCTTTTTACTCTGTCCTCTGAAAAAGGTCTAATGTCCACCCTTCCTCCCCATTTGCCCTTCTCAATTAATGGGGGACCATCCCCATTGTCTTCTTTTGTGAATACAGAGCAGTATTTGTTGAGGACAGTCACATTATAGGAACATACGAACATGCTAGCAGAAACAGACCATTTGGTCTAGTTAAGTCTGCTCGAGTGTGCAGCTAGCACTTCTAGTTTGAAGCTGCCCCACCCCCCTTCCTTTGTCATCCCACAGCTGCCCCCACCTCCCCCACCCTCACTGTCCTCTGTTCCCTGTCCCATGCCATTTTAAAGCTGTTCACAGATTTACATGATACCACCCATTCTGGTAGTATGTTCCATTTTGCTACCACCTTTTCAGTGAAATAGTGTCTCCTCATTTTCCTCCTAAATCTTCCCCCCTCTGTTCTTAGCCAGTGCCCCTGGTGTCCCTCCTTAGCTTAAAGACCCCATCTGCCCTATCCTTATTCATTCCCCTCAGATACTAGAATTTCTCTATCATGTCTCCCCTGTCCCTTCTATCCTCCAGGCTGTACATATTCAGGTTTCCCAGCCTTCTGTCATAGTCTCTCCCCTCCATTCCACATATCTTTGTTGTCCTCCTCTGCACCCCCTCCAGTAGCCTAATATCACGCTTCAGGTATGGCCTCCTAAACTACATACAATACTCCAAGTGCGGCCTTACCAGCGACCTGTAGATGGGCAAGATCACCTCTCTTTGCCTGAATGAAAACACCCTCGCTATACACTCCAGCATTTTGTTCACTGTTGCAGCCACTCTCCTGCACTGGGAAATGTTGTTCATGGTCCTTGTTAAGATTATCCCTAGGTCCATATCCTCCTCGGTGATCCCCAGATTATCCTCTCTAAGCCAGTATTCTCTCTCTTTGGGCTTTTCGCCCCGAAGTGCATAATCTTACACTTCTTTGCATTAAACCGCAGCTACCATCTCTCTGACCACTCCTCTAGCTTGCTTAGGTCCCCCTGTAGCTGTTTCCATCTCTCCTCTTCATCCACCACTGCTCCCATTTTGGTGTTGTCTGTGAACAGACTTACTTGCTCGCCACCCCATGCACAATGTCTGATATGAAGATCCCAAATAATACTGATTCCAACCCACAGCCCTGCACACTGTGCTTGTCACTGGCTTTGGAGTTGAGGCTCCCTCCACCACCACTGGTTGTAGCCTCCCACTCAGCCTGCTTGTAATCCAGTTAGTTATTTTTTCCCCTACCCCTACAGAAGTTAGCTCCCCCCCAAACCACCCATAACGCACCAAATCAAAGGCCTTGCTGAAGTCCAAGTAAAGAACATCCACCACAAGACCCTTATACATCTCACCTGTCACGTAGTCATAATATTGTATCAGGTTGGTTTGACAAAACTTCCCTGAAATGAACCCATGCTGCCTCACATCCTGGAGGCCGTTGTTCTCCAGGTACAACACCAGTCTTTCCTTTTGTATCGTTTCCATGAGTTTGCACACTATGGAGGTGAGACTTACTGGGTGATAATCACCTGGTTCATCCCTTGGTCCGCTCTTGTGTAATGGCACTATATGTGCCATCCTCCAGTCCAGTGGCACACATTCCAACTCCAGTGAGGTGTTGTACAGCTCCATCAGTGGCTCCGCCAACTTCTCCACCTTCTTGCCGCACCCTGGGGTGGATACCATCCTGCCCTGGTGCCTTGTCTGCCCTCAGTGCCCTCAGTCCCTTTAGGACTCTACCTCCCTCAATTCTTCCATCATTCACCTCCCCACCCCACCCTTCCAGATCATGGTGGTAGTGCTCCCCCCTTTCTACCATGAACACTGAGCAAAAGTATTCATTCGGTGATTCTGCCTGTTCCTCACCCTTTTCTGTCCACTCCTCACCCTTTTTATGTTTGCTTGCATGCATGTGCAAGAAACATAGTGCCATCATCTGAGTTTTCGGAGGTGTGTCACCCCCTCTTCCAATTCAGTCAGTGTGTTGGCAGGCGCGGCCCCAGTCCTCCAATGCATGCTGGAGCTGTCTATGACAGCTCCAAAATGCAGTAGCGTACAGTTGAAAGGGGGAGCTACGCTTCAGTGAGCAGCGATCAGATATCGCCTGCTATGCACAGCTCCCCTACACACACACACAAACACACACCGCATACTTGTGCTGCCCCCACGCACACACTGTATAGCGGCGGGGTGCCCAATCCCCTTGTCGGCTGTGCTCGCTCCCAAGCCTTCCCACATGCACACTGGGTGCCCACCCCAGCGTGGTAGGTCATGGTATAGCCGACGGGGGTGCCCAATCCTCCGTTGGCTCCACTGTCCTCCCTCCCTCAAGAGTACAGGGTGCCACGCTGGGAGCCCACCCCAGCGTGGCAACTGATGCTATGGCCGACAGGGGTGCCCAATCTCCCGTCGGCTCCATGCCCCCCCAGCCATCCTTCTGCCACGCTGGGAGCCCACCCCAGCGTGGCAAACGTCCTGCGTCGTCATTTTGATTAAAAAAACTGGAAACTTAAAACTGTCCTTAGGCGCTTCTCTGCCCCCTCCACAACCCGCACCCACCCACTGCACACCCTGCCTCCCCACACCCCTCCTCACCCCATACTTACCTCCAGACCTCGGCACGACGATCTTCGGTGGACCTGGAACACGTCTACACTCTTCAAAGCCGACCGCTAACTGAAATGCCGGTAAGCTGTATAATGGGATTGATAGGGTTTTTCAACTTTGTTGCATATCTCAGGCATTTTTGGAATTTTGCACCAAATTTTTCAACATGGGGTTTTGGCACCTTCTCAATAATGATGTCACTGTCATGGCATTATTCGGGCCGAAGGTGATTCGCAGTCACTCTTGGCGAAATCTGCCTACCTGATTATCAGCTTGATACTGCCAGCGTTCATAAGGTGGGCTCTCAAGAAGCCTATTTTGAAAATTTGGTGGAAAAATTCATGTAACTATTCTCAGCGTGCATTGCACAGTTCCTACACAGGCTCGTAAGTTCGCCAATTTTCAATATTTTCACTCCAGATTTTCAACATTGCCATTTTACCACACCTTCTTATGAGCAGTACAGCTGTCATTTTACATCTTGCCCAAAATGTGTTTCCGCCCATGTAGCGCACAATGGCGCAGTTGGTTGTCTAGAAATCAATGTATGGAACACATTAAGAAAATCACAGACACTGTTCATGAGCAGAGGTCTAAAATAGCTATGTTGAAAATTTGATGAAAAATCCCTAAAATGACTGTTTTACTGAATGCATTGTGCAGTTCTATATGCACTCGTAAGTCTCTAAATTTTCAATATTTTCCCTCCAGATTTTCAACATTGCCATTTTATAACACTTCCTTATGAACAGTACAGATGCCATTTTTCACATGTCACCCAAAATGTGTTTTCGCACATGTAGCGCACAATGGTACAGTCAGTGTGCGAAAGCAATGTTTGGGACAGATTAAGAAAATCACAGTTACACTGTTCATGAGCAGAGGTCTTAAAATGGCTATGTTGAAAATTTGGTGACAAAAGTCCATAAAATGACTGTGTTACGAGTGAGCATTGCGCAGTTTCCACGCACCCTCGTCAGTTCATGACTTTGTAATATTTTCAGTCCAGATTTTTACCAGTGGCATTTTTCCACACTTCCTTATGAACAGTACAGCTGTCATTTTTCACAACATGGCCGAAATGTGTTTTCACACTTTCAGCACAGAGATGCGTGGTCACTGTGGGAAATCATTGTTCAGGACACATAAAGAAAATCACCGTGACTCTGTTCATGATCGGAGGTCCCAAAATGCCTCTGTTGACAATCTGCTGTAAAAAATCCCCAAACTAATTACATTACGGGTGTGCGTTGCACAGTTTCTATGCACGCTCGTGACTTCACCAGTTTTTTAAATATTTTTACTGCAGATTTGCAACATTGCCATTTTTTACACCTCCCCATGAACAGTACAGCTGTCATTTTTCACATCCTGTTCGGAATGTGTTTGCACCTGTGGTGCTAAGTGCCGTAGTCGCTGTGCATAAGCAGCTTTCGTCTAACAAACTGATATTGCCACTGTTCATGAAGTGGGGTCACAAAAAAAACATGTTGAAAATTTGGAGTGAAAATACCAATGAATGCCTGAGGTATTATGGTTTTCAGCCATAACGCCCAACCCTGTAGAGAATGACAGGCATCAGGGATGTGACTTGGGATTCTTGCCTGCAATGCTCATACCATTCCACACCCTGCAGCCAGTGAGAGGCATCGAGGTATGCCTTGGACTCTTTGGCCCCAAAGTTCACCCCATTCTCCTATACAACACCCATCTCACCATATTTCCTGATGGAATGGGGTGCACATAAGGGCCAAAGACCCCAAGGCACACCGTGACACTTGTCAGTGTCTGCAGGGTGGGGTGTGGTGAAATGGCATGGCTGTTATGCCTGACGACCCAAAGGTACACCCCAATGCCTGTCACTCTCTGCAGGGTGGTGGTGGGGTTGGCTTCAGTCCAATACTTCATTGCCATTCCTATTACACAGCTCTGTAACGTCTACACTACCACTGCCAATGCCAGCAAGCAAACATTCGGCATTGACAAATGCTTGTTTATCCTCATTATTGAGTCCTTGCACTTCCTTTTCTCCCTGATGTATCTAAAAATATCCCCCCCCCCCATTAATTCCCTGCACTAATCTCAGCTCCTTCTGAGCACTGGCTTCTCTCACTTTTCTGGTCACCTCCCTGGGCCGTCTTGCATACTCCTCCCTGTCCCCTTCCTTCCCCGTCCTCCTCTACCTCTGGTGCGCCTCTCATTTTGCCCTCACCTCCTCCACTGCCTCACTGTTCAACCAGTATGGTTTCCTTGCTCTGCTCCTCTTAGTCTGTTTCTTGGTGCAGACTTCCAGTACCTCTGTAATCCCCCATTTAATACTATCCCATTTCTGCTCCGTGTCCATCTCCTGCCTTATGCCCTCCAGTTTCCTTTTCAGTACTACCTGCATCCTCACAAAGTCCGCCCTCCTGAAGTTTACTTCCTGGGTTACTGATTTCTCTGGCTCCACACACATCGTGAAATTAACACACACCGTTTGGTGATCGCTGTTGGCTAGTGGGTCCTCTACCCTTATTTTCCCTACTGCCTCCCCATTAGTCAATACCAGATCTAAAGTGTTCTTTAGCCAAGTAGGTACACTGACCAACTGTGTCAGGAGACCCTCCTAGATTACATCCCAGAACACTTGCTGTCTAGCACTGGAGGTGACCGGAATGCTCCAGTCAACCCCCGGCAAGTTGAAATCCCCCTCAATGACCATCTTCCTTTTTCTACATACCCTTCTGATTTGTCCCACTAATTCCTGGTCAAGCTCCTCAGACTGGGACAGTGGCTTGTATACCACCCCAATCCTCAGTTTCCTACCCCTTGAGTCTAGGAGCTGCAGCCAGATTGCCTCTGTTCTCCTTTCTTCCCCCTCGTCCCTTGTGCACTTGATCCCATCCCTCACATAGACTGCCACCCCACCCCCCGTCCTTACAGTCCTTCCTGTATAATTTGTACACTGGGATTGCCAGATCCCAGTCCCAGTGCTCAGTTGTCCACATTTCCGTGACAGCTGCAATATCTATCTTCCACACTGCCAAGAGTGCCTGTAGCTCAGTTGATTTGTTGCCTAAGCTTCTCGCATTCAGCAAGACCACCCTCCATCATGCCCCTTTCCCTTCATTGCCCTCTATCTCTTCCCTTCTACTCCCTCCCTCCCTTTTTGGCTGCCCTGAGTCCTTCCCCGCTAGCTTGGGGGTAGGCTGTGACTCCACTCTATCAGATCCCTGTCTACCTGATGTCCACTTGTCACCCCCCTAGTTTAAATTCACCTTTGTCACAATATACCTCTCCAGTCTTTGCTTTAATACCTCCTTCCCCTCCCCACTCAGGTGCAGCCTATCTCTTGCAAACAGATTGTTATTATCCCAGGTACTGCCTCAGCCACCCACAACCCCATATCCCTTAGTTCGACACCATTCCACCAACCATACATTCAACTCCCTAATCCTATCCTTTCTCACTGTGCTTGAGCAGGGTACTGGGAGCACCTCAGAGAAGGCCACAGACTCCCCAGTTTCCTCGCATAACCTTCCCACTCCCTCAAACCTCTCCCTTATTACCTCAACAGTTTCCCCCGCTAGGTCATTTGTCCCCACATGTACTACAAGGTGCGGTTTCCTCCTACCCCTCCTTGCACACTTTAGGATTGCCTGTCCTGCCTTGTATGTCTTTAATACCAGTATGGACTCCACCCATATCTGACTGTGCCTCTCCCCCCTTGCTGCCCCATTTGATCCCCTTAAGTATGGAGTCCCCCAACACCAGTACACCCCCCTCCTCTTTCCTTGTGCCTGTCACCGTCCCCCCACCCAGGTTCTCATTCCTGGGGCCACTCAAGATGGTGCTTTTACCATTTTCCCCAATGTCTTCCCCCGTCCCCTCAATTGAGACCCCTCTCCCTCCTCCTGTTTGACTGCCAACCTCCCTCTCCCCTCCTCTTCTCTCATTATCCTGCCCCCTGCTACACCATGCTCAATCTCTCCACTAGCAATGCCTCTCACCCCTCCTCTTTGTGAGTACTATCCCTTGTGCAGTATCCTCCTGCTTTCTCTTCCCCATGTGTCGGTAGTACATCAAACAAGTTCCCTACTCTCTTTGCCTTACCATGTGTTTTCTCCTCCCTCCTGCCTACTGCTGCTTCTCTTTTGCTAGGTCCTGTTAGAGTCCATCCTTCATCAACTGGCTTCCTGTTTAGTTTGCCCCCTCCCTCAACCCACTGTTCCTTCTTTGTGGTGCCCCCCCGATACTCTCAGATGTCAATCCTTCAACCAATGCAACCCTACCCTCACCACTCAACCTCCCCAGCTCCCTGGCAAGCCGATGAACCTTTTCCTTGAGCCTCTTTAGCCTGTGGCATATTGGGCACCCTTCCAGCCTCCACAGTATGTTCATCCACACTGCTGCCCCACAACCACTGCACCCCCCAATCCTACCCATGGTTCACACTACCTATACAGGACAGTGGAATGCAATCTCTCTACACTGACCGTAGTTGTTTACAAACTCAATCTCAAATCCACCAATAGTGTTACCAAGTTTCACAGACACATACAGTCCAGTGTGTGTCCAGTCCAGCTAACAGTGTGTGTATGCAGACATCAGGTACCGTAGGATGTTACAAGCTACCAGTATAAAGGAAGTAAGGCGCTAGGGGTGGGTGGGGGAGGTTGGGTTCCTCCTAAGAACTAGAGACAGACAATCAACTACCCCAGCAGACCCTCACTGAGACACTCAGCTGCACCCGCAAAATCCCCTAAACAGGTACCTTTCCAACTTAAGTCACAAAGCCCCTTGGTACCACATTGTCAATGTCTTTCTCCACTCCCCTGCCTCCCTCTGCCCCAAGTCTCACAATCCCTCACCTGTCTTCCTTCTCTCTCTAATATAACTAAAGAATGCTTCCCCTCCTTCCTTCACTGATTTAGGTAGCTTTTCTTCGGTTTCGGCCTTCACTGTCCTTACTGCCTTGTTCGCCTTCTTTCATTTTCCCAAGTATTCTTTCCTGTCTGTCTTGCTTTGTGTTGCCTTGTACCTCAGAAATGCCATCTTTTTTCCTCTTACTAGCTCTGCTACTCCCCTTGTGAGCCACTGTTGTTTCCTCTTTCTTTTGCTCTTGCTGCAGAGCCTGGCATAATGGTTTGCTACCAGTTGCAGGGCTTCCCTTATCTTATACCACTGTTCCACTACTCCCCTTATGTCATTGTATCCCTGCATAGCCTTCCTGAATTAGTCCTTCATCTTAATGACGTCTGAGATAGAGATAGAGAGAGAAAGAGAGATATTTGAAATTTGTTTGCTCAAAGTAGACTTTACAACAAAGACACAGGACCAATGTGTGACTTAATTTCTCAGAAACTAGAAAGTAGGGAAAAAGACTAGGTGGTACTGTATACAAAATCTGCCAGCAGAAACAGGCCTTATGATCTAGTTAGTCTGCTCAAATGAGCAGCTAGCACCCTTATATTGCAGCTGCCCCACCCTCCTCTTCCCCCCTCACCTCCCTATAACCATTAAAATAATCTGTAAATATATACAACCATTACATGGGTGGATAGTGGTAACCACAACCCTACCTCCAATCTCCGCCAAAGGTATCAGCTCCCTCTGCTACAAGCAACCCAGACCAATCTGCCTCACTTCCAGCTCCCAGAGCTGTGCCCCAGGACAACACAAGCTTCCCCCTGCCTTAGCAGCAGGCTACTCTGGCCCACCTTGGTGCTCTGTGTTCCAATGGACCTTCATCTGGACCACACCAGCTCCCTATGTCCCAGGCTTAGCTGTCCCCTCCAGGCTTGCATGGCCTTGCCCCATTCCAGCACCAGTCTCTCCTGGCCCATGCTGTCCTCCTGGGTCATCCCAGTTCCCCTGGTCCTGCCTGTGGACCACCCCAGCTCCTCTGCTATGCCCGAGCCACCACCCTTCCTGCCTCAGTCATAGCCCACCCATTGGTTCCCACCTATTCCAGCGCCACCCTGCACCATCCCTAGGATGTCCTGGTTGGCCCCCAGTTTCCATGGCCCTGCCCCTAGACCACTACATTCCACCTTGCACTAGCCACCATCTGCCCTGGTTCCATCCGTAGTCCACCCCTGCTCCCTCTGCCTCTGACTTCCCTGGTCTACTTTGCTAGCTAGCGCCCATAGCCATGCCCCAGGACAACCCCAGGTCTGGGCTGCTCTGGCCCACCCCAGTTCTGTTCCCATGGCCATGCCCCTTGACTTCTCCAGACCTCCCTGCCTTGGATTAATGTGGCTCACTAACTCCCATGGCCTTGCCTCTGTTCCACTACAGCTTCCCCCCTCCCATCCCAAGCAAGGCTCTGCAATCCATCCCCAGGAGGAGAGCAGTCCCTTGGATGTTCAAACCTCCTCAGCCCCCAATGACCCTCCAACAAACAGAGTTTGTCAGTGCCAGAATGCTACCACTGTAATGCGGGGGAAGAGGCAGAGCAGTATGTAAGTAATAATACCCAACAGGGTGAGCAGTATTGGGATATTATGGACTACCCAGGGGCGTAATGAGACCTGACACCACAGGTGGAGGGTCTAATAGCCCCTGGAAGGTCCATTATATCCCATAACACCCACCCTGGAGGGGATTATTACACTTAGAAAATGGACATGTGTGTAAAATTTAAGTAATCAAATATTAGAGGAACTGCATCTGAAAACTCAAAAAGTGTGAACAATTTTTTTTTGTAAAGTAGTCCCTGTGTGCACTGTTTCATTTACTGCTGCCCCCCTAAATAAGTGAGCCATTCTGTCTAGTGTCCACCTCCAGCAGTAAAACATTAGCATGAGTGTTATATCGTGAGCTGTGTGTTACTCTGTTTGTACTGAGTCCCAAAGAAGAAAAAAACAAGTCCATTTACTTCTGACTTCCGGTTCTGGTATGCCTGGGTGAAGATGCAGAATGGGAGGCTCCCACCTGGATTTATCCAAAAGAGCATCATACAAGCTAAAAAATCTGAATTCAAGGGCTCTTTGCCCACTAATTCTCTTTAACAAGTGCTCCTGTTGTAGAATATGGCGAAACAAAATCACAACTGGTTCCAGCCCATTGCATATTTGACTGAAGCGGAGGACTATATGTCTGATGATGACAATCTACAAACCAGGCCTACACCGAGCTCAGAAAAAAAAATGAATACATCTCTGAAAACAAAGGGCTCTAAAAAACCTTCGGAGCCAAATTCAGAAACCATTCTGCAAGCGATCACGGACTTCAGAGGTGAGGTCCGAGAATCGCTAAAGGATATCAGAAATGATATAGGTACCTTACAGAGTAGAGTTGCAGAAGTAGAACACCAAATTTCTCTAAACTCCACCAGACTCGATGAGATTGAGGAAACAGTCAAGTCCGTTGCAGCTGAACAGTTGGCTATGTCCATTAGGCAGGAGGATGCAGAAAATCAGAGGAGAAGAAGGAGAAATATTTGGTTCTTCAGGCTTCCTGAAGAGGAAGAGGGGAAATGATCCCAGAGCCTTTGCTGACAACTTCTTGCACTTAACTTTAGAGCTGGATCCAGATTTCCAATTGGATGTCGAAAGGGCTCACAGAACTTTAGGCCCTAAACCCTCTGTCCTGAAGCAAGGCCTCGCTCCTTCGTTATACGCCTACTAATCTACCAAACAAAAGAGACCCTTCTAAGAAAGGCATGGCAGAAGAGCAGAGTGATGTGGGGTCAAAAACACCTGTTGTTCGACAATGATTATGCCCCCTGCACTCAGAAACAACGTTGGGACTATTGCCCATTGTTTCCTATTCTTCGCACGCAGAAAATAAGGTTCCACACCCCTTACCCCGCAAAGCTGTTGGTTTTCCTTCCATCAGGCCAGCAAACCTTCACTTCAGCATCAGAAGCCATGGCAAACCTTTTGCACAGAGGAATAATCACCGAGAAGGTTGCAGAGTCAATAAGATCGTGCCAGGGGCAAGGGAACCAAACAGACCGTCCCAACCAGCCCCAAACATCATTACTGCCTCTTGATGTAATTTTGAAGCATCTACAGCAATATCAAAACCCAACAATGCCTACCTGATCTGTCCCTAGGTACTGATCATTTTTTGTCTTTACCTTAATTTGGGGCCTAACCTCCTCCGGTTGAAGGGGAAGGGGCGAAAGTTGAGGTGGGATGCTGCAGGGGCGAGTCCAGGCAACACATTAAATGTAAACACTGAAACTATTTCCTCTATTAAAATGTGGCCATAGGTTGCTATCTGGACCTTTGCTAGCTCTCTGATGGAGGGGGATTATTTCCTAGGCTAGAAGGCTCTTTCTCGGAGACTATTGCCCTTTAGTCCCTCTGCTGCTTCTGATGGTGTCTTAGCCCTTCTGCAGCCCCTCCGCTTTTTCCCCTAGCCCACAGAATAAAATGGCTGGGCTACCTCGTGCTGGGGGGTCCCATAGGGAAGAAAACCTTTTTGCAAGGGTTGTGATGAAGGGACAATGCGATAAGAGTTATGGAAAGACTACTGGTTTGGAACACTTTTACATTATCTGCCTAGCTCCACAACATCGGGTGCAACTATATAAATCCACAGCAGGCAAAGGCCCTGATTTACCACAACAGAATGAGGAGGTTTTCTCGAAGTTTTAACCTATGCCAGCTCTATCTGGTGCTTGTCATCAGACTGGGACTTAATTACTATACTAAAACTGAAACATTTTGGGCAAGGTTCCTGTATATCTGAATCATGGGAAGGGAAGGGATTTACTAAAGGTGCGGGGGAACATTACTCACACTGGACTAAAAGTTGGTAACATATATTTTTTATGTAAACCCCCCTACAAATGGGGGTTCCCAAAAAGTCTTCCTCAAACTTGCCTAAATGCTCACTGCCAGGCTGGTGTCCTGCGTTTTAGCAGTTTAAATGTGATTGCCAGAGACTGCCTGTATAGCCTCTGTGTACTGTCTCTTTAAGAGCTGCCTGGATTGCAGTCATAAGTAATCTGAGAGGGAGCTCTGTTGAAAGATGTAACTATTTGCTGAGAATCATTTAGAGTGATAATGATAATGTAGTTTGTCTAACCTGCCTTTTTTGCAGCAAGGATTGTTTTGTTTTTCTCCACTGGCTTGGTCCTGGACTGCGAATTGGACCAATCAGTACTGGTGGTACCAAAAATCGAGCCAGACTTAGGGAGCTGTCTGGAGTCAAAATCTGTAGGAATTGTAGTTTTGGTTTTTTTGCGCCTTTTTGCACCGGAAGGGGTAGCCTTTGTTGTGACTGACAGGAGGATCAGCCAATCTAACCTTTTGGATCTTGGGGAATTTCCCAGGCTGCTGCAGCTAGTTTCAGTTTTGAGCTAAGAAGTGAAGAAGTAACAGTTCAAATGATTTTTGAGCAGCAATTCTGTGTAGTTTTGCATGGGAGAACTGTGAAAGGGCGGAGTTTTGGCCTGCCTGTCTGCCTGCTGTCCCTGAGAGGGAAAATAGAGTTTATTCGGACTGAATCCAAGTTGTGAGGACTATTTAAGCCACTGGAATGTGACCAGGCTTTAACCTGAAGAAGACCGAAGATTTGCTGAATGCGATCGGCCATTCAGGATTTCCAGCTGCTTTTGAATCCCCGGTTTGTGCAGAGACTTTGCAATCGTGACCTGAGAGTGGTTTGCCTGGTACAGTCGAATTTCCGTACATGTAAATGTGCTGTGTATTGAAAGTGGGTCATGATTTAGTTCCCCACTGTGTGAACTGTGTTCTACTTGCTGGAAGCTTTATCCAGCCTAATTGGACTGAATCCACGTTCATCTCCATTCGGCCTAGGCCATGCCATGCTGGCCCTGCCAGACTTCCCCACTGCACAGAGAAAGCCATCGACGGGAGACCTGCCTGGGGATCAGCCCCCTACTTCACACTTGAACAGGAATGACGCCTCCGTGAATCGTGTGGGCCCTGGCACCCTGCTTCTCCTGGCACTCCAGATTAACCACCTGCTGTCTCAATTTTCATCCAGCCTGTGTCCAGTCTTGGGTATCATGAGTAATCATCAGGATAGCTCCCTGCAATAGCAGCCTAATCTAAAAGTGTGTCATCTGATTGTCTTGTTTTTTTTTTCACGAACTGAGCCCTCCGGCTCTGGATTGCAAATAGTGTGTGTTGTGCATGTTGTTTTCTTCCATCACAGGGTCCCAACCAGCTGCAACAGTCCTGGCTAGCCCACCATTCTCCATCTGGGTACCCAGAAGGTGTGACTGTTTATGGACCCCAAAGTGCATGCATAACTGTTTAATTGATAGAGCCTTTAAGCAAATTAACCTGATTATGCCCCTCCCTTGTTCAAGCCCCTTAAATAAATTAGATCCAACTCTTTTTTGCATTTACCCTGACTGTGGTTCCAGTTTGTGCAAGAGTACTGTACTGCTGTTATTTGCTGTGTATAACCTTGTTTTACACGGGGTCCCCAGGGCCGGGCCAGAGGAAAGCCCTGGTGGTAAGTGCAAACAGAATGGGTACTAGTGTGATGTATCAGGGGTATTGTGAAAGTAATTATTGTGTATTGTTCCAGCCACTAGTAGGGAAAGAGGGGGATTACAGTGTCCCAGAGGGCTGTGCCCAGGTTAGCTTGACCACTACCAACCATGACCTCTGGGTGGAGGCACCCGTTTCAGAACTTAGGCCCCTTAACCTGCTACTAGCCAAGCAGGCAGGGATAGTAGCCCTTGGGATAGCGCCTCCTAGGGGTTACATTTTGGAGGCACCACTGGGATTTTGTGCCTTCTAGTGGCCAAAAATGACGAATTGTTGTTAAAGATTAATGGCTACCCCGGTAGAAATGGCTGTACTCCAGTTGGTGGGGTGGTGTACTGGGCAAGAGATCAACCACCCCCAAAATGTTCTACTTATACTGGATATTCCCCTGGGTACCAGTAAAGACACTGTAGAGGGAGCACTCTCCAAAGTTGAATATTTAAAAAACCCTGTGGTGGTGGGTCGACAGGCTGATTTGATTGCCCAAACTTTCATAGCCTTGGTAGAGTGTAGTTTATTTATTTTATTTATTTAGTTTTTGTTGACCGGGTAAGTGCACTAGACAAATCCTGCCTATTTTCAGGCACTACCTGGGGAAGGGGACCTCATGGACAGCTCTAAAGTGCCATAGACTATTGCCCCAGAAGGGGTTCCAGCTGCCTGGAGAGTGATAACAAAAGACAGTAAAGACCCCTTTGAGGATGAGCTCCCACCATTATCTGAGACTTTTGAGGTGAAACTTGCTAAGTTGTTGCTGGAGGAAGGGAAAACCATAGAGGACTCTAAGAAACTATTCCTGCCACCTGGGGGTGTTCCTTCCCCAACACCCCCTTCCACTCCAGCACCTGTTACTGCCCCACCTTCAGTGCCCGTGCCAATGCTGGCCCCTATATCTGTACCTGCCATTAGTCATGACTCCTACCAAAGGCTGAGAATCTTCTCAGACACCCTCCCCACCCCCCAGGGAGAGGATGACTGGGAGACCTAGATAGACTATGTTGTCCCTCTAGTACTTGAATGGCAATGCTCAGAAGCAGAGAAACAAAAGAGGTTGAGTAAGAGCCTCCGAGGTCCTGCCCTGGCTACCATCCATGCCATGTGGGCCAATAACCCCGAAGCAACTGCACAGGACTATCTTGATGCATTGGAAAATGTGCATGGGAGCCCAGAGTCAAATGAGGATCTGTGGTGAAGAGTAAGAAATGCTCAGCGGTACTCAGGGGAGTCATTGTCTGTGTATGTACCTCGGCGTGAAAAGCTGCTACAAGAGTGCCTCAGAAAGGGTAGTTTGCCGTCAAATGAATTAGATCGAACTAGGCTGGACCGGATCCTTAAGTCTACTCCATTTTCAGAATTGTTACTGCTTCAGTTGCTCCTTGCCACCCGACTGGAATCGCCCCCCTCCTATGACGAGCTAATGAAAGAAATTCAGGGGGTTGATCAAAGGTGACCCCATGGGGGAATTGCACCTATATCTGCTGCTGCTGTGCAAGTGACCAAGACTGATCAGCCAAGTGAGGCTCAGGGGCAAAAGTCAGCACTTAACCAGCACTCTGAGAATGCAAAGGACTTCCCGCCCAGGGCCCAGCATTGGAAAGACGAGCTACTAAAGGAAGTACGAGAGTTGAAGAAGGGTGCCACTGCAAGGGTTTCCCCCATGGAGCAAGATTCTTTTCCCTTTCAGGATGTGACTGCCATGGGTATGGGGGTGCACCTTCAGGCATCTGCTACCGAGGGTGGCTCCAAGGCTGAGATCACTATATTGACTGCCACTCTAAAGGAACTGTTAAGACATGTTGCACCACTCTTACCACTGCAAGCAGATACTAGACCCCAATCTCTTACTACTGCTTCAGTTCGTCGTACAATGTTCTCTCCCAGGATGACTCAGGTGTCTATCATTTGTCACCACTGTGGAAAGGATGGCCATATGAAAAGAAAATGCCGGTCTCAGAAGGACTTAGAAAGAGTAGTAAACAGACTCCAAGAGGAGCTCCGAATAGCAAATCAATGTCCACTGGGTGCCTAAAATGACCACAGTGAGGGTTTGAGAAACCCTAACTGAAATTTCTTTATGGCTAAATTGTCTGTCCAGGCCTCTGCTACTGCATCTCCAGATTGGTCCAAAATAGTGGGCCCTTCAATGGAGACTACGGTGACTGTGAATGGTATTCATACTCAGGCTGTGCTTGACAGTGGGTCACAAGTGACCATTGTATTCCAGGACTGGTATGACAAACACTTATCTGATGTGCCTTTGCAATCCCTGGAAGGCCTACATGTGTGGGGCTGAGCGACAAGTTTTATCCCTATCTAGGATATGTCCACCTCTGGTTGTCTTTTCCTGCAACTGTAACGGGTGTAGATGAGCGAGAAGAGACATTGGTCCTAGTGTGTCCCCCCACCAGACTGTATGATGGGGTCCCCCTGTTAATTGGGACAAATGCCCATATGTTTGGGAGACTGGCCCAACTCTGTCATGAGAAACAAGGGCGACGGACTGGGAGGGCCCCGAGAATTCCAGTTCTGATCAAGAGGGCCTATGATTTGCAACAGAAACCCATGGAAGTAGACCAGGATGAACTGGTGGGGATCATGTGGAAGAAGGATCCTGATACAATGGTACTGGCCCCTAACGTCCAGTGTACCACTCAAGGGGAGGTTCACCTCCAGAAAGATGTCAAGAACAAAATTCTGATGTTGGATGCGCCAGGCGATGGAAAATTGCCAGAAGGATTATTGGTCAAGCCCAGCATCTTGCCTGCTCGTGCCCATGCATATGCACGATGAGTGATGGTCCAGATTCACAATGTGTCAGATCGAGAGATCCGGGTGAACAGAGGGTGCACCCTAGCTACAGTACACTGTGCAGACACTGCAGTATTGCCCAACAACAATTACCCTGGTAAGAAGAAGAGAGTGACCCCTGACTTGTTTGGCTTTGGTGACTCCCCTTTGTCAGCTGAATGGAAGGCTAGAATTAACAAGAGACTTGCCCACAGAGTCCAAGTGTTTTCGTTGAAGGAATAAGATGTGAGATGTGTCCAGGGTGTGGAGCATCACATACACCAGTACGATGAGTGGCCATTTTGAGAGAGGTCCCGATGCCTAGCCCCAGCAGACATAGATGATGTGAGAAGACACCTGCAAGAAATGCTCACTGCTGGCATGATACAAGAATCCAGGAGCCCATACGCTTCTCCCATTGTGGTTGTGCGTAAGAAGAATGGGTCTGTGAGGATGTGTGTTGATTATCAAACCCTGAACCAGCGGACCATCCCAGACCAATACACTATGCCTCATATACAAGATGCCCTGGACTACTTGAATGGGAGCAAATGGTTCTCGGTGTTGGATCTTCACAGCAGATACTACCAGATCCCGATGGCCCTGGAAGACTGTGGGAAAAAGCCTTCATCTGTCCATTGGGGTTCTACGAGTTTCTGAGGATGCCACAAGGTATATCGGGCACCCCAGCCACCTTTCAGCAATTGACGGAATGTGTGGTGGGGGATATGAATTTGCTGGAATGCCTGGTGTACTTGGACGATGTCATTGTGTTTGGGAGCACCTTAGATGAGCATGAGAACTGACTGTTTAAAGCCGTAGACTGACTGGAAGATTTTGGCCTCAAGCTATCCATTGACAAGTGCCAGTTTTTCCAAACCTCCGTGAAGTATGTGGGGCACATAGTATCTACAAAAGGGATAGAGACTGATCCCAGTAAGGTTGAAGCACTGACTACTTGGCCCCAGCCCCATAATTTGAAAGAACTACAACGTTTCCTGGGGTCCTCTAGCTACTACCGCAGGTTCATAAAAGACTATTCCAAGGTGATTCTCCCACTCTTGAACCTTACCCAGGGTTACCCTCCTTCCTATCGTAAATACAAAAAAGGGTCCGTTAAAGAACCAGAAAAAATATACTTCCGCCCAGGTGAACTCTTCGGGCCTCATTGGTACCCAACTGTGAAGCAGCCTTCCATGAGATCATATACCAGCTCTCCCATGCCCCCATCCTTGCCTATGCTGACCCCGCCAAACCCTATGTGCTGCATATGGACACTAGTCTGCAGGGTCTAGGAGCGGTGCTGTATCAAGATCATGAGGATGACCTGAGATCAGTAGCATTGACCCCATCTGAAAAAAACTACCCTGTGCATAAGTTGAAGTTCCTTGCACTAAAATGGGCCATTGTTGACCAGTTTCATGAATACCTCTATCGGGGAAAGATATTGGTGAAGACTGACAATAACCCATTGACCTATGTACAGACATCAGCTAAGTTAGATGCCACTGTGCACCAGTGGCTTTCTGCATTATCAACCTATAATTATGCTGTCAAATACAGACTAAGCCTGAACCATATTGATGCTTATGCTCTGTCATGAAGGCCCACCTCCAAGAGTGATTAGGTCAGGCTGTCGGAACCTGCCATTCAAGCATTGTGCCAAAAGTTTGATAGAGATGAACAGATGTCTGCGGACAGAGTGGACTATTTAGTAGATTGCATGGGTCCTTCTGACACATGCATACCAGCTGCTTATTGCCACTTCTCTGCTCTAGATATTTGTGCACTACCTCAATTTGACAATGACAGCATTCAGTGGGCTCAATCTCAAGATCCTATGATTCAGCCAGCACGTGATGCCCTCCGTGTGGGGAAAGATGTGCCTAAGTTACGTTCCACTGACTTGTGAACTGCTTTATTGTTTAAAAAAGGCCCCAGAATGAAGTTGCTCAATCAGTTGTTTTATAGAGAGACAGTAGATTGTAGTGGCAAAGTAGACAAGCAACAATTGGTCCTGCCCACGGCCTTTAAAGATTTGATACTGAGGTCCCTCCATAATCACATGGGGCAGCTTGGTATTGACAGAACCCTTGATCTGGTACGATCTCGCTTCTACTGGTCCAAAACGGGAGTCGATGTTGAGCACCATGTAAAGACTTGTAGTTGCTGCCTGCAAAGAAAAGCTCTGCCTCAGAGGGCTGACCCCCTTGTTACTATTACTACCAGCGCCCCCATGGAACTAGTCTGCATAGACTTCTTATGTTTAGAACCTGATCAGTGGAACATTGGCAATGTGTTAATGGTTACGGATAATTTCACACAGTATGCACAAGCTTTTCCCACCAAAGATCAAAAGGCATCTACCGTGGCCAAGGTGCTCGTGGAAAATTTCTTCATCCACTATGGTGCCCCCCAGCGGATTCATTCTAATCAAGGCAGAGACTTTGAGAGTTGACTAATCAAAGAAATGCTCTCTCTATGGGGGGGAGTCAAGAACCACCCCCATCACCCACAGGGAGACCCTCAACCAGAACATTTTAACCGCATCCTTCTAGACATGCTGGGCACCCTCCACCCAAAAGACAAGCATAAATGGAGCCAGCAGATTAGCACCTTGGTACACGCATACAATTGCACAAGAAAATGATGCTACTAGGTTCTCCGCCTACTGCCTCATGTTTGGGAGAGAGACCCGGCTACCAGTTGATGTCTGTTTTGGGGTCTCTCCAGATGGGGTTTGAGCCAAAAACTACTTGCAATATGTACAAAAACCGAAAGCTCAATTGAACCATGCCTATCAACTGGCCCAGACAATGGCCGCCAAGAGAAATCTAGCTAACAAAGAGAGGCATGATAAAAAAGTAAAGGCTAAAAGCTTCGGCCTGGAGAGCGTGTGTTGTTACGCAATTTGGGACTGCATGGTAAATACAAAATTGCTGATAGGTGGCACCATCTTCCCTATGTAGTAGTTGGAAAGTTTGATGATTTACCTGTGTACAAGGTGTGTCCAGAGAACAACTCCAAAGCTGACAACACCATGCACTGTAACCACTTGCTACCTATCGGCCAAGTCAATATTGAGGCTGAACCCCCAGAAATTGAGCCCCCTGGGCCGATGACTCATGCTGCTGCAAGAAAGAGACAGAGTCAACCTACCCCAGTGGTCACAGATTTAAGGTTTCCTCCGCAGCAGGCCCAGAATGATAATGACTGTCAGTCCACTTCTGATGAAAGTGAGTGCGACTATGCCTTTTACCCCTCTTATGAACTGAGTCAGTTGTTTCGAGGTAACCCCCTGATAAATTGTGGAGATGAAGCTGGGCCTTCTGGACTGCCTTACACCCCAGATTTGTCCTTGGAGCCAATACTCCCAGAAAGTGAAGTGCAAAGCATCATGTCTGAAGATGTTGAGTCTCTGTGTATTGTGGAACTGTATGATTTGCCTGAAGAAGGGGCTAAGGGTTTGAGTCTTTCTGGTGACATACCAGAACTTGAAGAACACTATGAGAGTGCTGACCACCCTCTTTCAGTGCCTCACAGCTTGATTGTGCCTGAGCCTTTGCAAAATGAGTCAAGTATTGTAGAAACAGGGTCTGCAGAGCAAGGAGCTGATGGTGCCCTAAGTTTGGACGTTCCCACCCAGGCAGAGGCAGCCCTCACAAGAGACGAGAGTCCCCAGACCAGTACTGAGAGTACATAGACTGTAGTTGTCCCCCTCAGAAAGACTGGCCAAGCTGTCAAGCCAGTAGTATGCCTCAGTTATGATTCTCCCAGGAGGCCAGTGGATTTGCCTCTCAATGTGGTGCACAAAGGTGTTTATGTCTCACCAAGCTCACTGCCCAAATTGAGCTTGACAGCCAATTCCAGGTTACTTGTCTTTCTTTTTTTTTTTTCGTATAATATTTTATTGAGATTTTTTTTGTATAAGTATATAACAGTAGCAAATTAGCCGTACAACAAACCATTTTCCAATTACTGTGGCATCACAAAAATACATAGATTGGTGGCAGATTCTATCCATTATGAATAATATACCATACAGTAAATCCAAAGTATTACCTTATCTTTGATATCCACAGTCAGGTATTTTTTAAACAAGTAGTACATTCTAGGTAGGATAGCCCAGAATAAAAGTTAGGAAAATAATTAATGCAGACAGATGCTACATCTTTACATATAGCCAGTCCAACCATGGTTTAGATTAAACCGTTGAGTGGTGGGGCTTGTACACAGCACGTTACATTGGAGGGTTGGAAGGTGGTAAAGGGATTTTACAAAAGGGAGCACGAAGATAGGGTTCCCATTTCTGTAATAAGAGTGTATATTTTCCTGATGCAGGTGAGACAGTCTTTCATATATAGAAAGTTTAGTCAGGGCTGCGTGCCAGGCAGCATGGGTGGGGACAACTGGTTTTCGCCAGTGCATGAAGCGAAGACATTTGGCTTCTAGGATAGTAACCAAAGCCCAGTCTTTGAGAGGTTTGGGCAGTTGACCTAAGGGAGTGGTATCTCCCATGACTAATTTTGCATCAGCCAGGACAACTGAGTGGTTAAACACTAAGGAAATGTCAGAAGCCACCATTTTCCAAAAGGTTGTCAAGTTAGGACAAGACCATAGAATATGGAGAATATGTGATTCTGCCTGGGAGCAACACCGGCATTCATTATGGCCTAGCAGGCCACAAGCATAAAGGACTACTGGAGTGCGATGCCATAACAATAGGATTTTTAGCTGCAAGAAGTGACTATTGGTGTCACTATAAGTGCTGTGTATAGTTTTAAGATAAGAATTCCACTGCTTATCAGTAATGGGGGAGCCAGAGTATAATTCCCATTTCTTTTTACAGGACATGGTTGCATTGGGTTGTGAGTCTCTCCAAGATCTGTAAAAGTAACCCATAACCCATCTATTTGTGGGGAGACGGTGTAGGCCTGCTGTCCAGTCCCATGGGGTAGCAGTTTGAGATTTCAGCAGAAGAGGCTGTAGAATACTCCAAATTTGCTAGTAGCTCCAGAATTCCTTGTGTGGTAGAGAAAATTGCCTTTGTAATTAAGCAAAGGAAAGCAGGGGGTATGTGCCTGTGGGGGAAAGGTCTTGTATATGCCAAATTCCCACTTTGTACCATGAGGGCCAGTATATAGGTACCCTATCAATCTGAATAAGATCATTCCACCATAAAGGTGTATATTGTATAGAAGGATTCCAGGACTGTTTAGGGAGGTGAGACTTTGCCATAAGTCATTTCCATGAGTGGGCTGTGCATAGTACAGTGGGTGGGAGCGATTGGGACAGACTCACCCGTGTAGTGAGAAGGGTGTAATGGGGTACTGTGCCCACCAAATCCATTTCCAGTTGTGCCCATAATGAAGGATCCACGTATTGGGGCACAAACCATTTAGTTGCCTGAGCGGCTGTACAAGATAGGTGATAGCCAAGAAACCAGGGAGCATTGAGTCCTCCTTGGGCCCAGTGTGCTCTCAGCTTATGTTTATTCCACTGAGGCAGTTTACAGTCCCATAGGAAACTGGCTATCAGTTTTTCTGAAGAGTTGAAAAGCTTAGGCAAGAGAGGGATTGGGAGATTATTGAAAAGGTACAGGGCCCGAGGGAGCAGATAGTCACAATCTTGCCTGGTAGGGAGAGTTGTAACTTGCACCACCTTTTGACTTCAACTGCTAGCTGTGCTAACAGCAGGGAAAAGTTAGCAGATTCCAGTGCGGTCTAGGCTGTTGGTATCGAGATACCCAGATAATTGAATGCAACATTCACCCATGTCAGGTTGGTTCCTTGTAAACAAGACTGGGTACAATGCTTATTTAAAGGGGCTAAAGTGTTTTTTTCTGGTTAATGGTTAGCCTTGATAGCACACCAAAATCTCCCAGAGTTTGAAGCACAAATGGTAAGGTTTGTTGGGGGTTAGAGAGAGTTAGGAGAAGATCATCGGCGTAAGCCACCACCAGATAGGGTTGGTTTGCTACCACAATGCCTTGTATCTGTGGAGAGGTTATGAGTGTCCTAAGCAGGGGGTCTAGGGCTATAAGAAATAGTAAGGGGGATAATGGACAACCTTGCTGGTACTGCGATGCAGGGTATATGGAGGAGAGATCTCACTATTAGTGAGAATATGCGCCATGGGAGAACCATAGAGGGTGCGTATCCACTGCATAAAAGAAGCACCAAATCCATACCTATCTAGGACTTCATAGAGGTAATCCCATTCTATGGAGTCAAATGCTTTAGAGAAATCTACTGCTAAAGCTGCTAAAGGGAGGGGGACTTTAGAGGCGAACCATTTAAGGTTGAGGAGGAGGAGTCTGGTATTGTCCACCCCTGATTTGCTCCTCATGAAGCCAGTCTGTGAGGGATGTATTATCCAGGGTAACATAGAGGATAATCTGGATGCCAATGCCTTTACTAGGATTTTTGTGTCTACTGATAGAAGGGATATCAGCCAAAAGCTGGCACAATCTAGAGGGTCAGTTGATTTTTTCAGTAGCAAGGAAATTATTGTCTCATTCATAGTCTGTGGGAGAGATCCAGAAGTATGAGCATGATGTAGAGCTCGCTGCAAAGGTTGTATAATATCCTGGCCAAGGACATGGTAGAGCTCCACAGACGTACCATTTGGGCCAGGGGCCTTCCCTTGTGCCATCTGTGAGAGCGCCATTTGAAGGTGCATCCAGTTGTGTCACTTGCTCAGGGGTAAGGGTTGGCAAAGAGCTTTGTTGACAAAACTTGGCAAAAAGGTCCCGTAGACCTAGGGCAGTATTAGCAGAATGAGACTGATATAGAGTTTGGTAAAATTGCTGCATTGTGGTGTTTATCTGTTTAGGGTTAGTCACTATGGAGCCTGATGCATTATGGAGAGCATGTATCCATGTAGCGGCTTGCTGCTTGCGCAGGCAGAAGGCTATTACTTTCCCAGCTCGTTCTCCCTCAGCCCAAAAGGTGTGTTTCAATCTCAAGAGGTACCACTCAGCTTCTGATGTAGTATTGTATTTATTTGGTATTCAAGTCCAATTATTTGCTGGTGTAACTCAGTCAGGGGCCGTCCGGGGGGTGGATTTAAAATGACGCTTTAAGGCCATTAGTTCTTTTTGGAGTTGGGATAAAGTTACTTTTCATCTGTGGTCCCGAGACACTAAAAAGGCAATGATATGCCCTCTCAACACTGCCTTGAGTGCTTCCCAGACAGTTTCTGGGGATACCCCACAGTCCTCATTGAGGGCAAAATAATCCTTTACTATGTGAGGGCGAAAATCCGGGTCCTGGTATAAAAGGGGGTTGCAGCACCAATGGGTTCCCCATGGGCAATGCTGCAGGGGGGTGAATGTTAATGAGACTGGGGCATGGTCTGATATTAGAATTGAGCCTATATCAGAGTCAGAGAGGCATCTAGCTGCTAATTCAGTAGCCAGCCAGAAGTCTATATGGCTATGAGATTTATGTGGGACTGAGTAAAAAGAGAAATCTCTGCCAGTAGGATGATCCCTACGCCATGTGTCCATGAGGGCCCATTCCTCTATCATAGCCTGAAGGGAGAGCCTAGCTTTAGGATTAGCATGAGGGGTTGGGTGGGACTTGTCTAAAAATGTATCTCCCACTGCGTTGAAGTCTCCGTCTATGATTACAGGTAGAGGTGGCCCCTCCACCTGTAGATCTGACAAGGCTTGACTAGTCTCAGGGAAGAAGTAATTGTGCTCAGTATTGGGGGCATATAAATTACCCAACAAGATAGTATTTATAGGAGAGGTTAACTTTGCCACCAACCAACGACCGTGCGCATCTTTTGTGAGTTCTTTTACCACCCATGGAGAGGCCTGACGGATGAGGATGGCAACCCCTTTCTACTTAGCAGTGGAGGAGCTAGCCAGTATTTCCCCCACCCAGTGTTTTTTTAACCGGTTAGTACATTTAGACAGTAGGTGGGTTTCCTGAAGGAGGGCAATATCTGCAAACAGAGATTTTAAATGTTGTAAGACTTTTGTGTGTTTAATCGGGTGGTTTAATCCTTTCACATTCCAGGATATCCACCTATATCCTTGGGGGACAACATGCATAGTAGAAGACATCTTCTCACACAAGAGATAAGTGGAGGTACTTACAGAGTGTCCAGCAAAGAGATTAGGGAAAATAATACCAAATTCCAGAATCATCAAAATCTTAAGAACAGAGAGGACTGCCAGTGCACTTATTAGCATTAGGAGAGATGTAAGCATCACGTGTGGTCTATGTACTGCATATCCTATAATGTAGGGAAGAAACTGCTCTGAAAACAAAGAGCAGAGAAAGAACAAGTCAGTATGTTAAAGTAGTAGACTAATTTCAAAACGGCAATAGGCCCAGTATTGATACTATGCCAAAGCATCAAAAACAAACACTACAACCATAGAAATATGCATTTGGAGGTCAAAGCAAAAGAGGGAAATATATATCTATATAGACCCTACAGCTGTGCTATCTCCTGGACACACCACAGGTGGGTCTTATGTGGATGAAAACAGTGAACCCACTCATCCTGGACCCGCCCAAACCAAAGGTCAGACGACCCGAACCTCGTGGAGGGGGGAAGAGGGGAGAGGAGGGAAAGGGGGGAGTGGGTAAACCCACCTGCCAGTAAAAGTGAATGACCACCCAAACAAGGGGTGGGTTACACTAGGCCTAGAGACCAAAACACAGGAACTTAGTTACTGTACCCATAACTGGTGTGCATATAGGATGGGGAAGAAAAGGTATCCAGGCAGGGAAAGGGTTAAAATCACCCAGAGATTCTGCTGGCTACCTTGCTAAATTACATATGTGATGGGGATTAGCCCCTAGTACTTTATAGATAAGTCCAGTGTCGTTCCACCAGATGGGAAGGGAAGGGGGAGGTCAGTAGCTAGCTTTAGGGTCACTAATATGTGACTTATTACAAACTGACCTATTGTACCTCTATGCACTGGAGCAAAACAGGGTGGGAGGGTGGGTGATATCCTTATCCTCACCCTGTACCAAAGAAATATCATTGCAAGGCTAAACATTAAGTCACGATCCAGCAATTCTGGTGGCATGGCCTTTGACCATCTCGGGAGGTTCCTGAGGGGTACATCCATGATCCAAGGAAGCCTTTGTTATGGCGGCTGCATAACTGATAAGTCCAGGGTGCACAGGAGAAAGGATGTCCACCAACTCAGCTAGGGATGTCTCCAGAATATCAGCCTCGTCTGTCGATTGTTCAGTGTCCATGTCTTGAGATCCAGTAGTGCTCAGATGCAATATGGGAGAAAAGTCCTCTCTAGAGACCTTTATGGGTGGTGCTGCTGAGGATTTGGATGGTGAGTGATATGGGCCACTCCTATGTCTCTGCCTAGCTTTAGGGAGTGAGTTGCATCCCCGCTGAGGGAAAGAAGGCTGCATGTTGGAGATCTGTGCATTAAGGAGTGGTGCGTTGCCATTAATACACACGGGCTGAGAAGCAAACTTCGATGTGGAACCAATTTGCTGAGGGACCTATCCTGCTACTAAACGTGTTACAGGAGAACCATAGGTAGAAAAAAGGTTCCTACCAGGAGGGACCACTGAAGGGGGCTCCTAAAGCCTCCTGGTATTTGTAGTTGGGCACTTGAGGCCTGGCCAGAGTTTAGCAATCCAGCGCTCAATGTCCCCAGGATGATCTGCAGTGAGCTCGTGGCCTTCCTTGGTGATACACAATCTGGTGAGGGTTTTGAATCTGAATTTGAAGTCATGTTGGCAAAGAAATCTTTTAATTATCCCAAATTCCCTCTGCTTTGCTGCTGTTTCTTGTGCAAAATCTCTGTATATGGCTATTGTGGATCCTTTCCAAGAAAGTTCCTCCAAGTCTGTAGCTGCACAAAGAATTCTCTCTTTAGTGGCATATCTCAGCAGGTATGCCATGATTGGTCTAGGTGTGTCAGAGTGCTTACTTGTACGGGCAGAGACCCTGTGGGTCCTTTCTATTTCAGTCGGTCCCCTTCATCGGTCTCCTAATATACGGGGCAGATTTTCATTCAAGAATTGCTGCATTGAGTGTCCTTCTGCCCCCTCAGGAAGCCCCACTATCTGCAGGTTGTTGCGGCGGCTTTGGTTTTCGTGATTCTCGGCCCTCTCCCAAAGTGCAGCGAGCCGTTCTAAATGTTGTTGTAGATGATTCCAGACCTGAGCTTGTTGGGCATCACATGCTTTGGCCCTTTGCTCTGCCACATTCATTCTGTCCTGCAGATGTTGGACATCTCTAACCGTTCCAGACATAATATCATCCACTCTAGTGATTAGTGTTTCCAGAAGCTTAGTGATGTGTTGTAAGATTCCTTGACTGCCACTGGTGGATCCATCTTTGAAGAAAGTTGCTCCAATATCGGAGATGACATACTTAAGTCCAGTACACTGTCCAAATGACTAGGAGAAGGCACCCGATTCTATAGCCGAGACCCAGGAGGGAAACAGAGACACAGGTAAGTACTCAAGCTAGACTGCCTTTGTAGCAGGGATATGTGTGGGGATGTGTGGCCTGTGAGGCCTAGGCCTAGGTGCATAGGAGTATTAACAGGTCACAGTGCCATTGAAACAGTGAATTCAGTCATAATCCGCTGAAAGGGAAGCACTGCCCAGCAAGGGGGTTGTTACCCATGCATAAAGCCATTAGTTTTAAGGGGAGACTCCATGGGATCATGGCATCCAAGCTTGGATGGGCTGAGGTCCAGGGAGAACTTTGGAGTTATGCTGCCATCTTCCTTGGTGGCTAGACCACACCCAGGTTACTTGTCCACTCTCACCATGGTGCCCCGCCCCCTCTAGCCCCAAGTTAGCTGATAGGGAAGGGCTTCCTCTTGCATTGTTTAAGGTACAAGAAGTTATTACCTGATTCAGTATAGTAATGTTCAATTTACCTGAGTGAAATATGCACAATGTGTTGCCAGAATGGATAAAAGTATCATGAAGTGTAGTGAATATGTATAGTAAAGTAATAAGTTTATGTTAACTGATGCCTGATGGTACAGACTTGATGCAGACACCAAGTTTTCTCCGGGCAGGGAAGGGTGTAACCCCTCCTACAAATGGGGGTTCCCAAAAAGTCTTCCTCAAACTTGCCTAAATGCTCACTGCTAGACTGGTGTCCTGCGTTTTAGCAGTTTAAATGTGATTGCCAGACAGTGCCTGTATAGGTGTACTGTCTCTTTAAAAGCTGCCTGGATTGCAGTCATAAATAATCTGAGAGGGAGCTCTGTTGAAAGATGTAACTATTAGCTGAAAATCATTTAGAGTGATAATGATAATGTAGTTTGTCTAACCTGCCTTCTTTGCAGCAAGGACTGTTTTATCTCCACTATCTTGGTCCTGGACTGAGAATTGCACCACTCAGTACTGGTGGGACCTAAAATGGAGCTGGACTACAGGAGCTGTCTGGAGTCAAAATCTGTAGTAATTGTAGTTTTGGGCTTTTTGCGCCTTTTTGCACCTGAAGGAGGAGCCTTTGCTGTGACTGACAGGAGAATCAGCCAACCGAACCTTTTGGATCTTGAGGAATTTCCCAGGTTGCTGCAGCTAGTTTCAGTTTTGAGCTGAAACGTGAAGAAGTAAAACCTCAAATGATTTCTGAGCAGCAGTTATGTGCAGTTTTGCATGGGATAACTGTGAAAGGATGGAGTTTTGGCCTGCCTGTCAGTCTGCTGTCCCTGAGAGGGAAAATAGAGTTTATTCGGACTGAATCCGAGTTGTGAGGACTATTTAAGTCACTGGACTGTGACCAGTCTTTAACCTGAAGAAGACCGAAGATTTGCTGAATGCGATCGGCCATTCAGGATTTCCAGCTGCTTTTGAATCCCTGGTTTGTGCAGAGACTTTGCGATCGTGACCAGAGAGCAGTTTGCCTGGTAGTGTGGAATTTCCGTACATGTAAATGTGCTGTGTATTGAAAGTGGGTCGTGATTTGGTTCCCCACTGTGTGAACTGTGTTATGCTTGCTGGAAGCTTTATCCAGCCTAATCAAACTGAATCTGCGTTCATCTCCATTCGGCATAGGCCATGCCATGCTGTCCCTGCCAGACTACCCCACTGCACAGAGAAAGCCACCAATGGGAGACCTGCCTGGGGATCAGCCCCCTGCTCCACGCTTGAACAGGAATGACGTCTCGGCAAATCGTGTGGGCCCTGCTTCTCCTGGCACTCCAGATTAACCACCTGCTGTCTCGATTTTCGTCCAGCCTGTGTCCAGACTTGGGTATTGTGAGTAATCATCAGGGTAGCTCCCTGCAACAACAGCCTAATTTAAAAGTATATCATCTGATTGTCTTGTTGTTTTCTTTTCTCGAACTGAGCCCTCTGGCTCCAGATTGCAAATAGTGTGTGCTGTGCATGTTGTTTTCTTCCATCACAGGGTCCCAACCAGCTGCAACAGTCCTGGCTAGCCCACCATTCTCCATCTGGATACCCAGGGTGTGTAACTGTTTATGGACCCCAAAGTGCATGCATAACTGTTTAATTGATAGAGCCTTTAAGCAAATTAACCTGATTATGCCCCTCCCTTGTTCAAGCCCCTTAAATAAATTAGATCTTTGCATTTACCCTGACTATGGTTCCATTTTGTGCATGAGTACTGTACTGCTGTTATTTGCTGTGTATAACCTTGTTTTACAGGGGTTCCCCAGGGCCGGGCCAGAGGAAAGCCCTGGTGGTAAGTGCAAACAGAGTGGGTACTTGTGTGGTGTTTCAGGGGTATTATGAAAGTGATCATTGTGTATTGTTCTAGGCACTAGTAAGGAAAGAGAGGGGTTACAGTGTCCCGGAGGGCTGTGCCCAGGTTAGCTTGACCACTACCAACCCTGACCTCCGGGTGGAGGCACTCATTTCAGAACTCACGCCCCTTAACCTGCTACTAGCCAAGCAGGCAGGTGTAGTAGCCCCTTGGATAGCGCCACCTAGGGGTTACATTTATATATATAATCCCCTCTTGATAGTATGGAATTCTTAATTTTCAACTGGAAATGTTATTTTTTGTTGCAATTCCTGTTTGCCCATATCTTATATATCCTTCCCACCTGAACCCCAAAATCTTATATTGCCTACCTACCATTAAAGCTATAAGGCGGTTAGTCTCTTTGAAAGATGGATTGGTAAAGGCTCAAGTTACAACAGTCCCACCTTGGAGTGGTATTTCTTTCACTCCTATTGGGGCTCTATTGCTGATCCTGGGAATTTTAATTTCTGGGTTCGGTTTAGCAACCCCATATTCCTCTCCTATTTCCTGCAGAAACCAGGACAGGATGTCTCAGGGGAGCTCAGGGAGAGCACCTCCCAATTGGGAGTCGCACTGTATATAGTTTTGGTTAAGGTTTATAGGGTTAGTAACTGTTATACTTATTTTGTTTTATCCAGTTGTCAACTGATTCCAATTTCTTACTGTTTAACAATAGCTCTTTACAGACACTCGAAACTATGACAAAGTACCTTTTGGGCTAAACATTACTGTTTACATGTAATTTTTACTACCTTTAGATTATTCCACGAACAGTTTCTATTTGGGAACCTACTGTATGAGAAAGACAGAATGAAAGGGTGGGAGGGAAAAAAACACACATATTGTGTTAATCAAGCATGTTTTATTGTGCAGTTTGTTGAATTGCAGTCAGTGGATAGCCTTTCCTGGACAGCCAGATCGGGACCCATGGAGGGGTGTGGTCTGGTCTGTAGCCTTTACATTCACCCTAGGGAAAAAAAGATTTCAAATTAAAACCTTAAAAATCTAAAATTATGCCAGTTAATCCAGTTAAAATGATATCGCACAATATTAATGGTCTCCATGACCTCATCAAAAGAGCTTGCCTTATGCAATACCTCTCTAAACATCCCTCAGATCTTATTTTTCTCCAGGAGACTCACCTGTCATAGGTTGAGCATCTTAAACTAAACTAGGGAAAGAGATATCAGGTTGTTGTCTCGTTACACCCAAGGGGTAGAAAACAAGGAGCGGCTATTTTAATCCCCCCAAAACACTCCCATGGAAATACTACAAACACATATCGATGCCCAAGGATGATATGCCATAGTTAAGAGTCTATTATATGGCCAACAGGTAACATTAGCCAGTGTTTATTTTCCCCCACAGACAAAATTTTCAATTTTTCGGGGTTTCATATCAACATTGTTAGACCTTCTCCATGGCCAGCTGATTTTGGGAGGAGACCTCAATTTAACCTTGTCTACACACATTGACTGTTCCAACCAGCAGAAACATAGGAACTCTACCACTACAAAACAGTTCAGAAATACCATGGACCACTTAGATTTTGTAGATGTGTAGAGACGTCTGTTCCCTTCTACACCTGGCTACACCTATTATTCCCCAAGATTTAAGTCCTACTCTAGATTAGACTATTTTATGACATCTTGTGAACATCTGTCTCTGGTCCAGGATATCTCTATAGGACCGAAACTGCTATCTGACCATCACCCCCTGACTCTGAAGTTAGATATGGTCAGAGAGAAAAAGCGGACCCTTTGGAGATTGAATCATTTAATTCTGGCAGATGGGGAATTCCAGGAAGCAATAACAACCAGAATCCTTTTATTTTTCTCAGAGAATGACTCTCCAGACATCTCTGAGGCGATGCAATGGGATGCGATGAAGGCAACAATCCGGATAGACATAATAGCACTCATGACTAAAAAAACTAAGGAAAGATAGGCTAAATACCGAATGCTTTCAAACCATTAAATTACCAGATGTTATATAGAGAGGGTGACACCGATCTGCAGAAATAAAATTAGAGACACTATGTCTGCATTGCAGAAGATTATGGACAACAAAATACAACAGTCCTTACTTTATCGTCGACAAACAGTCCACAAGGGGGGTCCCAGGGGGGTTAAGAAATTAGCATATAAGCTCAGATCTCAGAAATGCTCCTCCACTATTTTGAAGCTTAAAAATCTATCAACTGGGAAATCACATCATTCCGATAGTCATATCCTACAGGCTTTTTCAGACTACTAGGGAAGGTTGTACTCCCCAGACTTGTCCCCCTGCCAAATTTAATCTTTACAATTTTTAAAACAAGCCAACCTCCCTACATTGTCCCCTTTCCAAATTAGTACATTAGAATCTCATATCTCCCATTTAGAGATAAGGGAGACAATAAAAAACTTTAAATTGGGCCCCTGTCCGGGTCCAAATGGCTATACATCGGAATGGTACAAGATGTTTATAAAGGAGCTAACCCCTAAATTGCACTCCCTATTTAACAAAATTTCCTGGGTGGTCTGTCCCCCCCAGTCCTGGGAATTTGCAACAGTTGCCCCAATACCTAAACCACATAAGGATTCCTCAGATCCGGGATCCTATCACCCTATTTCTATTTTAAATGTAGATTATAAAATTTACACGGCCATTTTGGCCTCCAGATTGGAATTCATTATCCCACAAATAATACATCCCTATCAGTCAGGCTTTATTAAAAATAGAAGTACTATGGATAATATCCACAGAGCATTAGTTCTGCAGGAGTTTACAAGTTCCAGAAAATTCCCATTAGTATTTATTAGCCTCAACGCTGAAAAGGCCTTTGACCGAGTTTCGTGGCCTTTCTTTGGAACAGCCTTGGGGCCTTTCAATTTCCCTCTTTATTTATTACTTGTTTAACTAACCTCTACAAATCTCTGAAGGCCTATGTCTGGGTTAAAGGTGCTTTGTCTCCCCCCCTCTCCAACTGGGTAGAGGGACACGACAGGGTTGTCCCCTGTCTCACTGCCTCTTTGCACTATACCTCGAACCTCTGGCATCTGTACTGCAGAATACAACGCAGGTCGAAGGCATACCAATTGGCCAACAGGAACATAAAATTAGCATGTTTATAGATGACATATTGTGAACTTTATTGTCCCCCATGGTGTTTATTCTAGCTACGTGGAAAATATTGACCCTATTTGAAAGAATAGCAGGCTTCAAGTTAAATGTGGTCAAAACGGAAATCTTAGCATTTAATTTTATTCTCCCTCAACAATTGAAGAAGGCTTATCCTTTCGGGTGGTTGTCAACAAAAATAAAATACTTAGATCTCCAGGTTCCATTAGACCTGGGTGTCATGGAGACAATTAATTATGAACCTCTTACATTACTAATTCAGTCAGATTTATACAGGGGGGCCACACATATGTTTCCTTTCCATCAACGAATTGAGATTGTCCACACTTCCACACTAACATTCTCCCCCAGACCCTATACCAGCATCAGAATATCCCTTTTTTTCCCTCAAAGTATTACTTTAGATCCTGGAATAGACTGATATCCGGTTTTGTCTGGGGCAAGGGTCATCCCAGAATAAGACTCTCGATTTTAAAACTATCATTGGTTCAAGGGGGTTTTCACCTCTCCGACTTTAGCTTATATGCTAAATCAGCATTTTTGAGAATATTTGTACTGTGGCTGATGGAGTCTTACAAGTTCCCTTGGAAAACCATAGAATTTCACTTAAATGATCTTTTTGAAATTAAGAGAATTTTGTTTTCCTTGGAGGAGAGATCTGTGCCAGCCACAGCCCTTACGAATATTACATCCTGAACCTATAAATTATGGATAAGTATGAGAAGATCCAGTCCCATCCATACAGTATATGAATATTGTAAGTTAATCTCTGAAGATGAGACTTTTGTCCCTAATCACATGGACCACGTCTTCTCTACCTGGAGAGAGATGGGACTTTCCCATGTTTTCCAATTTCTCTCCCACCAGGGGATTCTCCCCTTTAAAAAGTTACAGTCCCAGTACACACTTCCTAACTCTGACCTGTTTTATTATTTTCAAGTTCATAATCATATATTATTAAACAGAACCATCCAGGGAAAAATGCCTTCCCCTACCCCAGATCTATTAAAAATCTTTATAGAAGCCACTAGAGGGGCCTTGGGAGCTCATGTTATAGGTCTTATTTATAAAGAGTTGAGGAACGAACAATCAGAGTCCACCACCTCTATCCTGCAGGAATGGAACAGAAACCTCTCCATGGAAATTTCCATGGAGACATGGTTGGGGTCTGCATTAAGAGTTGTGAAGACCACTTCTTCACCCCTTTGGAGGGAGTTTGCCTGGAAGTGCCACTCCTGTTATTTTTGGGCTCCAGCGGTCCTTCTTAAATTTCTCCTGGATGAATACGGGATGTGCTGGAGAGGTTGTGGATGTCGTAGGGCCACCCTGGGTCATGTATCCTGGCTCTGCCCAAGTCTTATGCCATTCTGGCTTACTTTTCAAATATAACTTACAGCTTTATTCAGTGAACCAGCTGAACTTACAGCTGAGCAGTTTCCGCTGGGGGTCCTCCCTGACCATGATCCTCCATGGTACAATACTCTTCTCCCAGTTTGTTTCCTAGCAGCTAAAAAAGCTATAACCCAACATTGGATGTAATCACAGATACCAACAGTTCAAGAATGGAGAGTTATTATGTCTGACATATACCAGCTAGAAAGTCTTAACGCTAAAATACAAAACAAAGGTCCATCTCACATGTTGAAATGGCAGAGATGGGTTCTCTACCATTCCTCAGTGGATCCCAACTTTTGTCCATGATTCTATAAGTGGGATGAGTAACTATTCACCATTAAAGCCAAATAAAACATAAGGGGTTATTGGAACCTGGGGCACTAGGATGGAAAATAATACTTATATTTAATGATCTTACAATTTTTCAATCACAATTGGACATTTTACAACATTAGGAGTGAACTCCCCTTCTTAACACATGAAAAAAGGGGTATCCCATGGAGATGTATTTTCATTAATAATTAATAAATAGTGAGCTATACTACTTTAATATTGCTTGGACCTTAAGGATAACATGATTCTGCTGACCAATTTGTAAATGCTATTTACTATTTTCTCTACTTCAAATGTAAAGTATTTCTTCAGATTACATGGGGAGAAAACTTGAAATAAAAGAAATGAAAAAAAAAGTCCACTTACTTCTGTGGTGATCCTGCATGGCTTCTTTTCAGGTGGAACTGGACAGGCACACGAGTGTGGGCGACTTAGAAGGACGGTCATGAACATTACTTGGATGAAGATCGAGGGAGTCGTAAAAAACAATCACACTGTTACCATGGCAACACTGAACAACTAAGCATGTCATCACAAAGGGGAGATTCGGGTGATTTGGGTGAAAAGCATAGCACAAGAATGATGACAACACTGTTTCCATGACGATTGTTATGGCAACAATCAATGGGGTTTAGTGAGTTGTTTTGTATTCTGCATGCTCTACCCCCTCACAACACTGCCCTCCCTGTCTTTGCCAACTATCATCACCTGGAGTAGCATCCTAACCACCCTTTCTGTAGCTGAATCAACACCCTACACCTTAACCACCCTCCACCCCCAAAATTCCCTGCAACTAGACCTGCCCCAAGTTCACCATCCCTCCCAGCTGACCACTCTCTGTAACTGGAACCTTTCCCCCTGGCTGACTACACTCCACACCACTGCATTCCCCTTCCAGATCCCTGACTGGACTCCCCACTCAAACCTCTCTTGGTCAGTATCACTGGTGGCAAATTGCGGGCTGGAGGTAGAGGGGTGGGAGACTGTGGAGACAGCAAATGTGTTGGGGGACTATGGGGTGATGTGTCCTGGAAGAAGGAGGAGGTGGTAAGGGGACTTAGAGTTGGGTTGTGGATGGAACAGCTACTGTAGAGGGAGCTGTGGGGGGATGTGGAGGGGGGCAGGCAGTGTTGGGGGCCATGGAAGGAGGTGAGGCTAGTATCCGGGCCTGTGTAAGAAGACTTAGCTAGTATCAGGCAACAAAGGTCAGCCCCACCTCATGGGTCTGTGTGGGTGGCTGTTTGCGTTTGTCTGTGTCTGTAGCTTAGTTTTTTGGGATTTACAAGATTTTCTGCTTGGAGTAACTACACCATTCTTGCTCACTACATCTGTGAAGGTCTCCTGGACTGGATTTCTGCAAAACATCACCACCAGGTATTTGCATTTTCAGTTTAAAATCAACTTTTTGGAAGCCATCCCAAGCAGAGCAGAAGTCAAGCAACTAAATCTGACAAATTCAGTGACTCTGGGTCCTGCTTGAATCCACATTTCTGTCTGACCTTCTCCTGAGGGATCTGTATGTGAGCTTTTAAACAACCTCTTTATATAACAAAAGGAAGCATAAGGACAAAAGGATTTCACATCCTGCTCTTGTACTTGAGTAAGTGTGCCCCAGGCTATCAATGTAATGGGTCAGGGGAGTGCATGCCTGCAAACCCTTGCATAGCCAAAGCCTCTTGTCAAATCCTTGCCTAGCTGTGACCCTGGGTGACCTGTATCATGAATTGTACCAATAGCATAGGACATCTAAAAATTGTATCCCTGAATATCTGCAGCCTTCTCTCCAAACTGCCACAGTTTCAGGCCTGGGTGGCTCAGATTGATCCTGACGTCATCTCCGTAACAGAAACATGGCTATCACCAAAGATCCCAGACACAGCATTTGCCTTTCCTGGATATAACCTGTTCCGCAGGACTGTACCTCAAAAAGGGGGTTGTCTGGTTTACCTCAAGAGTTACATCAAAGGGAAAATACTACCAATTAGCTTCCACACCAAGGAAGAACAGGTTCTAACACTAAAACTTAATACTGGCCAACAAAACAAAGTGCTACTATTAACCACCGAATACCTGCCTCCTGGGACACTACTCACTGGCTTCCCACAGCTCATAAGCCACCTTGAACAGAACAAACTAAACTGGGAACATATAATCCTAGGGGACTTCAACATTAATTGGCAAGCACAGGATGCAGCAACAGCTAGAGACCAAATAGCCATACTGTACCTGACCCAACTGGTCATACAACCCACCAGACAAAACTACCGTACAGGAACCAGCACCCTCATCGACTGGCTACTCTCCTCCTGTCCTGAACATATCGCAGAGGTAACAGTCCTACTTGACACCATCAGTGACCACTCCCCTGTACTACTTACCTGGACAAACAAGTTCACCAAGAGTAAGCCTAAGACCACCAGGAACAGATTACTAAGGCCTGGTCAACTAGACTCCTTCAGGCACTACCTAAAAGGGATTGACTGGTCCCCACTGGATAGAGTCAAGGACGGAAACCAAGCACTGGATTACTTCTGCAGTATTTTTACTAAAACCTGTGACATCTTTGCTCCTTACAAAACAAAGAAAGCCAGAGGAATCCCCAACCCCTGGCTGTCCAGCCCTCTAATTGAATGCATGTGACTTAGAGATCACCTGTGGCATAGGGCCAAAGCCACCAGGAATCTAGCTGACTCCCAAGCGTATAAGACAGCTAGATATACCTGCACAAAACTCATACATCTGGCGAAAGCAGCTTACTACAATGACCTCCTAGGAAAGACCTGGGGTAGAGAGAGGGAGGGAGTTCTGGGACTCTGTAAAATCTCTCATGGGTAGAGCCTCAAGGGCCCCACCGTACCTTATAGTTACCACCACTGGTACATTGCAAGACCCAAAGGAAATCACTGATGCTTTTAATGTTGCATTCACGGACCTCAGCAATGTGTTGCCACCTGAATACCTGAATCACACCCTTGCAGGCCAGCAGCACAACCTCAACATTCCATCACCACAGGATAATGTTACCCCACCATTCTACTTCAGACAAATCTCCACGTGATACCTTCAAATATATCAAACGGGTCCTTGGTAAGACCAGGATGGGAAGTGACATGATCGATATGAAGTTGGTAGCACTCACATTAAATGAACGTGTGACACCACTCACCAAGGTATTCAATGCCTCTCTAAGTTCTGGCATCTTCCCTAACACGTGAAAAGAGGCTCTGGTCACACCTGTTTTTAAATCAGGAGACAGAGCTAATTTAGCAAACTTCAGGCCCATCTCGATTTTATCCCCCTCTCCAAAGCACTTGAAAGGGTGGTCTCAGAACAACTAACTGAGTACCTAGAAAAGCATAGCCTTCTCTGCTTGCAACAACATGGATTACGACAAAACCACTCCACTGTCACCACACTAGTAGAGTACACCACTCAGCTTTATGGGGCCCTGGATATCTTCTATCTTCCAGTGAGTCTATCTTCATAGACCTCACCAAGGCCTTTGACACAGTTAATCACCAACTGCTACTGAAATGTCTCCTCTGTACAGGATTGTCAATGGAATCTGTGGCCTGGTTCCATAGTTACCTAACCCATAGATCTCAACGGGTCAGGATTGGCAATATGATCTCTGAGCCCAGGGAAGTAAACCTAGGGATCCGGCAAGGTTCTATCCTCGGTCCTCTCTTATTCAGCCTCTTCATAAATGACATGCCTTCTATCTGTCCTGCACACTTTGTACTCTATGTAGACGATGCTGTTATCTCCGTCCCAGGGAAAGACCTGGGATCAATTAGCTCTGAACTTCAGCACAATTTTTGTGCATTGGAATCCTGGTTCACCCAAAATAAACTGCTACTCAACTACAAAAAGACAAAGAGCATGCTCTTCAGCACCCCACAGAGCAAGATTTGAGGGTCCTCACTGCATATACTTAGTAGTGAAGGAGAAGTACCAGACCAAGCCAATACATTCAACTACTTAGGGATTCACCTTGATGACACCCTCACCTTCACTGCCCATGCTGAGCAACTGGTAAAGTCCACCAACATGAAGCTTGGCATCCTGTACAGACACCGCACCTCAATGACACCGGCTGCCCTGAAACTTGTTACGTGCAGTTCAGTTCTCTCATCTGTGGATTATAGTCTTGTCATATATGGGGCAGGCACAGCCACAGCATTTAAAAGCGTCAAAACCATCTTCAACAAGGCCTGCTGCCTGGTCCTGGGAATATACAAAATGACTCACTCTTGTGACCTATACAAGGAAACTGGCTGGCTCCCACTCCACCACAGACTCCAATACCAGGCCTGCCTCCTTGCGAAAAAGTCCCTGATGGGGTCCATGCTTAGGGCTACTTCAGCCCTCTTTGAGCCTGCACAACCATCTAAATGCACAAGGAGTGCCTCCAGGACTGTTCTAACTGTTTCCTTCAAACGAACCACACTTGGCCAAAGATCCCTCTCCTACTGTGGGCCTAAATGGTTCAATGATCTGCCTGCAGACCTTGCCAACTCCCCCAGACTTGGCTACTTTAAAAATGGGCTTCAATCTCTTCTTGCCAGCAAATCTGACTGCCAGTGTTTCTGTTAACCCATGGCCTCTGACAGCGGTTCTCACACCCGTCAAATGCTACCCTTTCTCACTCCCACCCTCCTGTTCCACAACTGCCCACTTCCCCCTCCCACCTTCCACCACCTACTACCTCCCCTTGACAAAGCCTCATCTTGGCTGCTAAAACATGCACTTCTGCAGACTGGGAGTACCCCGTCTGAACTGTAACATGATTGTTAAACACTGTACTGCACTTAATTAGTGCTGCATTGATATGTTTCTCTGGAAGTGTGGTCCTGTTTCTCCTTACTTCTTGTACCCTGTTTAATGTTGTAACTGCACACTACCACTTGTTAGTTGATGTCATTCTGTTCTGCAATGTTTCATCACCTGTAAATGTCTTGTATTCCTTGTTGACTTGGAGCCTTTGTAAACGAGCCCCCGGCCCAAAGGTATTAATCCGAATGTGAAATAAAAGGGAAGGAAAGGGGACTAGTGTCTGGGGCTGTGCTGGCCTTTGGAGGAAAAGTATCTTGACAGTCTGTGAGGAATGGGTGGGTGTTTAATGGGTCTGGGAGGTGTCGGTGTGGGCCATGCAGGGAGGCAATGAGTCAAGGGTATGAGGGGGTCTCAACTGACCAGAGAGGGGCAGGAATGTTAAGGTTACTGCAGCTGACAGGTGTTACTGGTTAGAAGAGGGTCTGGAGGGAGTACTCGGGGGCTGTGAAAGGAGTGCAAAGGGCATGAGAGAGGATTTAGTAATCTGTAAAAGTGAGGGGACATCAAGTGTTGGGGATAATTGGCCAGTCTACCCCCACATCTGGAACCCCCTTCACACAGACCAGTCAGCCCCAGAAGCTGGACCCACTGAAGAACATACTGGCTGTGTGCCTCCATCCAACTTCTTCACACCCCCCCTTTTCACAGAGAGGGTTTGGTGGGGTGTAAAGGGAGTTTATGTCAAGGGTTAGGGGGCAGTGGACTAGCAGTCCCTAGCATCCATTGGGTAACAACTCTCTTCTCTCATTCCATGTAAATTAAGTCAATGGCATCCAGCGGCACCTCTTCACTCTCCCCATCCCATATTAAAAAAAGCAGTCTTTGCTGTCCAGGTGTTACTCATACCACTGCTGTGTCACTCTACCAAAGGCAACTAATAAAGCTTTCCAACCCACATTGTCAGCTGGATGCTGTTTAATGTGGGCCTTTAACCAACACTGATTACTGTGATTACAGAAATACATGTAGCACAATCACATTTGTTGCACAGTGAGCTGAGTAGTATGTATTTATGTAATTGCTATTTGTGACAATGACCCATGGTAGTGGTGGACCATACTTCTCAACTTTTTGTCACTGGAATGAGGGACACAGACACTCTGAATTCTTGCTCTTTCTTCCTCCCCCTGTGACTTGCACATACCCCAGATGGGAGAGGGGGATTTCCAAGGACATTGCTCAGCTGGGAAGGATGGTAGTGGGGCTGATAGTGGTCCTGGTTTATGAAGGATGGTCATGCGGCGGAGGTAGATTGGAGGGATGCAGATTCAATGGTTTCTGAGATGCCATCCTTCAGATGAGATGTTTAACCAAGGTCCCCTTTGCTGATCTCTGGTCTCCAGCCAGGTGGAAGTAAAAGTTCATATAGCTAATTTAAAAAAAAAAAGAGCCACTGAGGTTAACAATGCCATGGCTAACAAAGGTATCAGTGTAGGAAAAATAATCTTTTAACAAAAATCTTTCTTAAGAAAGCTTATATTCACAGAAATGCACAAAACAAGAACTTGGGCACTTTAAGATGGCTTACACCTTGGGTTCATGTGACAAGACAAAAATAAGTATAGTATAAGTGAGACTAAAACACCCAAGCCAGGAGAAGCAGGGCCCCCCCAAGCCAGGAGAAGTGGGGGCACCCTCTGAGCCAGAAGAAGTAAAGCCATACCTGCTCCCCATGCCAGACAAAGCAGGGCCATCCCTCTTGAGCCAGGAGAAGCAGGGCCACCCTCCTGAGCCAGGAGAAGCAGAGCCATTCCACCATGAACCAGAAGTAGGGCCATCTCACCCCTTTCCAGCAGCTATCAACCTCCCAAATTGGTCCCAATGGATTGCTCACCCACAGTGGCAGGGCCAAGAGATAGAGGCCCATGAACTTTCTCCCTTGAGTCCCTCCACACCCCACAGTATAGGTTCATTTTCAAATAAACACAGCCATGTACCTCAACAAAAGGCACAAGAAGTCAGGGCCCTGTCTCTCTAGTTCTGCAGGCAGCTTCTCTCTTGGTTGCTGTTGCTGTTGTCTGGAATTTTACTTGAGGAACTGACTCTGTGCTGCAGCAACTGGATGGGCAAGGTGGCTAGCTGCTGCTACTCTATTCTGTTACTGACTGGACCGCACCCATGTTCTTTGAAACAAAAGCACAACACAGTCAGTATAGCTCTTTTAAGGTTGGCTTTGCTGCTGGGTCATGGAGGGGTCTATTCTGGTTATTCTACAACACAAACTTAAGGAAGAGCAACTGGCTAGACTTGGCTGAAGGGAGGCCCATTGGACTGGTCATGAGTACTAAAAGGATCCTCTGGGCAGGGCTTGGGTGCAAAAGAGGGCCTACTGGTTTGTGTGTGTTGGCGCAGGTGAGGACACACTGTGCTGGCTTGGGTGCATGAGAGGGACTCAGTAGGATGGGCATGTGTGCAGGTGAGGAATCCAGCAGGCTGGGCTTGGGTGCAGTAGGAATTTAGTGGGCTATGATGGGGAAAGATAAGGATTCTCCAGCATCACCGACAATGAGCTGCAAGGTATGGAGAGTTTTACTGGGACTATTGCAAAACAGATAAAAACAGTTAAGTGCCTCTTTTGTTATCAAGAAATAATTGTTTATTGTGAATTTTTCTAACTTAGCTGCTGCATGCATGTCAAGCATGCTACATGCGAACCTGATAAGCTCTATCAGGTTTGCTTAGGTTCACTTGGTGTGTACGAACCACCTGCAGTCACTGAACAATTCTGCATGTGGCATACAGTACATTCTGTACACATACTGCACACTTGTATTTCTGTAAGGGACTAGACTGTATGGTAACTATGGGCATGGTACTTGGCGCATACAGGGAACAGCATGGGCCACATGTTGTTGTTGCTCTTGCTTGACTCTGAAATTAAAGTGTTGCTCCTGACCCCAAAAAGGTTGGACACCCCTGGACTAGAGAAATCAGGAGCCTGCCAACATGACTATGTGGGCTGAGATGCCTGATGCTGGGGATGGGACTCGAAAGCTTTCTGCCAGGGCTAGGAAATGGTGTAAAATAAAGCACGCCACCATAGGGGCTGTGTGGTTTGTGTGTGCCAAATGCAGGTATTGGTAGTAGTGCATACCTGGAGTAGAGTTACCATAAACAGATTATATGTATAAAGCTAAGATGACAGTAACATTAACTGAGAATTGGTGAAAAGATAAAAAAACTAACAAAAAATTAATTTAAATTGAACTAATCTAAAGAAATATGCATGAGGAAAATTAACTCTCATGCTGTGTTAGTGAAACCAGAACAGCAAAAGCAATTTGAACATTTACAAGGCATTTCCATGATGTTATGAATAACTATTAAGTATAATGTGGGGAAAAGTGTGTGAGAATCATCTAAAAATTTGCACTGGGGGGCGAAGCCTATCGGCATGATGGCTGCAGAATAAATTTTCAGCTCTCTCTCGGGGTTATTTGTTTTTCCAGAATCTGTTTATTCATGGCTGAAGAAAGAGATCGAGTATAGGCATAAATGAAAGAGGAGAGCCTGATCTTTCATCTAGTATGACTTGTACCCTGGTCAGTGCTGCCAGAGAGTAAAGACGAGTCAAAAAGAGTCTGCCTACCTGTCGTTGACAGGGCCCTGTGTATCCAGCTCAGGCAGTAGTTCCCCCTCGGGGAAGAGCGAAGCAAGAAGGCAGCGTTGGCAGTGCCAGTCAGCTCAAGAGTGCCAAAAACATACAGCATTGTCATTCGGCTGATACTGGTGATCTAAGCGACAAGACAGGGCGCTGTTTATTCCGGTTAGTGGCTAAAGGAGAATTGCTGAACCAAATAGAAGTTGCGCATCCCGGAAGGGCAGGCCTCATGAATCCTGCACTGGTGGCAGTAAATACCAGGGGAATTGTGGCCAAGGAGGCGCCTGATGAGCTTAGTGAGACCAGAACAGAACGATACAAGGATGAGTAACACTGACCTTAATCTGGCTGTGGTAATGGCCAAACTCAACCAAATATTACTGGACACTGCAGATTTAAAGTAAACTGCAAATGAAACCCGCCAAGATCTCTCAGACCTAGCCACTCAGGTGGCCCACACAGAACATCAGAATCAACATTTAAACACTATAGTACAGGACCAGGAGAAAACCCTGCAAGACCATCATAAAAAGCTTGAATACTTATTGGACAAAGTGGACAACTTAGAAAACAGGGATAGAAGGAAGCATCTACGGATTCAGGAATCTATGGATTGTGGGGGTGCCAGAGGGGGCCGAAGGTAAAGGCATGTGCACGTTTCTCAGAGTATTCCTCCCAGAGCTCATTCAAGATATCGAATGCAGCCCTCCAGAGATTGAACAGGTGCACCACTCACTGGCCCCTCACCCCAAACAAGGGGACAGACCCAGGCTATATTGTGCAAATTTTTAAGGTTTCCCAAAAAGGAGTATTATTTACGAAGGGCAAGGGAGCAAGGTTCCTTTTTGTGGCATGGCATGTGCATTCAGATGTATCAGGACTTCTCTGAAGATCTCTCCAACTGAAGAAGGGCTTACGGAGGGGTGATTCAGCAGCTCTATAAGCTGAACATACCAACATCACTGCGCTATCCTGCAATGCTACGGATTTTATATAAAGGTGAATATATTTCATTTGAAAGCCCTACTGCAGTGGAGCAATTCCTACAAGATATTCAACGCAATCAGAAGCCCACTGGTCAACATACCTACCAATCAGCAGGGGACTGACCATCCAAGATGGAAGTGAGCCAGGAAGGTCAAAAGCAGGATGATAAGCCAAACCCACCTAACAAAAATAGTAATCAGACCTGGTACCAGATATCGAGGGCCCGATCAAAGAAGAAGCCTACAACAGGAGAGAAGTCTTCTATGATGAGAGATCGGTTGAGGAGCTGGCAGAGGCAATATTTACAGTCAGACATGAGCAGCTGCTCTTTGGGGGATACACCAGTTAAACTGAGTAATAGGTATGAACCTTTAACCGATCTCCTTCCCTCCGAGGTGGACATTTCTGCGGTGCCTCAACAGTCCAGAGAGACCTGAGATGGCTGGGAGGATTGGTTCCCATTGGCGAATGAGCCGATTGCATTCCTATTGTGGAGAACGAGGTGGCTGAGAACTCTGCCGAAAGCCTGGAGGCCCTGTTTGCAGCCTCAGATGACCCTATTGGTACTATAGCACCCTCTTAGAATACTGAATTGAGAAGGGTAAAACTGGTCTTGAATGGATACAATCAGGGGCATTTGAGGTGGATGCTGGGCTCGTAAGGAGATGGGGCTGACCTCTCTGTCTCAGCAGGCATGCTATAGGCACCTGAGGAGGTTAATTAGGTTAATTAGGGCGGCTTGGCACATCTCATAGCCAAACGATACCCATGGCTGTAAAATGTATAACATATGGCAGGGTCTCCACCTGGGTTCTCGTTCGCAGCTGCTTGCCAGGTTTATATATAAAATCTAATGAATGGCTATGGATACTGGTCCTAAGTTCAAGATTAATGTTTAATGTTTACTATATACACTTTTTTCTTAATGTTTAAATGTAGACAATGTTTAGATTCTACGTTTATGCAAACTGTGTACCAGGCCTCAATACAGGAGAAAGTTGGTTCTGATTTCCGATATAGTTGTTGACTAGGATCTCTTATGTATCCGTTGTTGGGAATGAGTAGTTGAAATCTGGATAAAAAGGGTATATCCCCCCCCGACTAAGACTGGAGCAAAGTAAAAGGTTTTTTTTTTGTTTCTCTACTGAAGAAATGGCCGATACAATGCTTCTTTTGGCATTGCCTCCAGAAGGGTGCTCTGGGAACTTGGGACACTTGATGTCTTCCTGCTCCAGGTACAGTGCACCACCTCCACTACAGGCTTCAAACGACACTACGGTGCCTTGGAAAATACTCCATCACAATTTATTTACAGGTGTCATTAAACTGTACAGGAGCGGTGGGGGACTGCAGAGGGGCATAAGAGTAGGGGAGGGCCTCTCTGTAGTTAAGGAGGAACAAAAACTAAATAACAATAAGCAGCAGCAGGGATTTGAATCTATAAAGGCACACACAGAAGGGAAGGCTCTATACGGAAGGGGCTGGGTGTTTTTTTTTGTTAGTCAGTTTGGTGGGCTATTTGGTGACAAGAAATTTCAGTATCGTGGATAAATAAAAGGAAACTGGATAGTTTAGCTGATATTACCCTGACCTCTTGGAATGTTAGGGGACTAAATTCTCCAATTAAAAGGACTAAGATTTTGACAAGACTTTGGAAAATTAAGAGCCATATAGTGTTTCTTCAGGAGACCAAATTAAGTCACAAAGAATCCAAGAAACTATTTAGAGAATGGGTGGGAAGGGAAGTTCATAGTATCTCAAGGAAGGCTTAAAGAGGGGTATCTATCCTATTTCACAAGCAACTGAAATGGGAAATAACACTCCAGAAATCAGACAAAGAAGGTAGATGAGTCCTGGTTAAGATGGCAACACCAGTGGGTCCCGTCTTACTAGTTAATATTTATGCCCCCAATGAAGACGTTCCAGAGTTCTTCAATGCGATATCCCAACAAGTACCGGATTTGACTACAGATAATCCAAGGATAGTAATTGGGGGGACTATAATTTAACAATGGGTTACCTCCTAGATCGTTCAAATCACAAACAAGAAACCCACACTAGATCTCACAAAGCCCTTCAAGACATGCTCTCACATAGTCTAGCTGACATCTGGAGGTTACAGCACCCAACAGGTAGGAACTACACCTACTATTCAGCAGCTAAAGCCATGGCAAGTAGACTGGACTACTGGTTCATGTCTGAAACTTTGTCAGCACGGACTATAGATGTTCACATAGAGCCTTTATATTTGTCTGACCACACGCCACTGCTTTTAAAGGTAAATATGTCCTCATCCACCGCAGCCAAATCTGCTACTTGGTGGTTGGATCCCCTTCTTTTGGCAGATGCAGACTTCAAAATTTTAGTCCGTGAAGAAACAAAGAAGTTTTTTCAGTCAAATCCGCCGGGGTCCTCCTCAGCAGCAATGATATGGGAGGCATATAAAGCCACCGTGCGGGGTCAAATTATAAGTTTTGCCAATTATCGCAGAAAACAAAGGGACAGTGAGATGGTACAGTTAGAGGGAAAGTTGAAGCAATTGGAGGCAGAATATAAGAGCAACCCGATGAGGCTCAGGAGCAACTGTTTATGGGCAGAACTGACTACGGTTAGGCTACAACTTAATACGTTAATGTCCAGAAGGGCAGAACTGACTATGGTTAGGCTACAACTTAATACGCTAATGTCCAGAAGGGCTGAACTGAATATTAGATGTGCACAACACCAATCTCAAGCAGAGGGAGAGATAGCAGGCAAGCTTCTTGCCTATAGATTAAAGATAAGGCAGGTGGATAGGCATATTTTGGGTCTTCACAACTCAGAGGGGTCAATGTTATACTCTCAAAAAGAAATTAATGAATCCATGGTTCAGTTCTATCAAAATTTATATACATCCCATGTGAAATGGGATCAGGAAAAATACCATAAATTCATGGATCAATTGCCACTACCCACCCTGACAGAGTCCCATAAACTAGACTTGGATGCCCCACTCTCTAATGAAGAGTTGAGCAGGGCAATCCTGAACATGACCCCACACAAGGCTTCGGGTGGTGATGGATACCTGGCTGATTATTATAAAATAGTACACCACGAAATAATAACCCCTTTCATGGATATGCAAAACGAAGCCCAGGGTAAGGGTGAACTCCCCCAATCCATGAAAGAGGTGGTGATTACTGTCCTCCTGAAAGAGGGAAAGGACCCCTCATTTCCCAGTAAATATTGACCAATCTCTTTAATTAATGCAGATGCAAAAATTTTGACCAAGGCACTGGCAGCAAGACTGGAGAAGGTATTACCAGAAATTGTATACCCTTCTCAAGTGGGATTTATTAAGGGCCATCACAGCTTGGATCATGTCAGAGCCTTGGTTACACTGAATCAAGCAGCGTCGAAACTCCCCACTCCAGCCGCATTAATTATGATTGACTTGGAAAAAGCATTCGATTCAGTAGAGTGGGAATTTTTGCATGCGGTCTTGCTCTGTCCACCCCTTTCCAGCTTCATAGGGGCACCAGACAGGGCTGTCCCTCTTGCCTCTACTCTTTGTTATGGCAATGGAACCCCTGTCAGCTGCTATACGCATTCACCCTAAAATACACAGCATTAAAATGGGAAACCAGGAATATTAGACAAAAGCATATGCGGACGATTGTCTGATTCTAACAGGAGATGCCCATGAGAGTATGCCATTAATTATGGACACCCTTATAGAATTTGGCAACATCTCTGGTCTCCAGATCAACAAATCAAGTCAGAGGTGTTACTACTTAACCCCCTCACATCCAGCGAAAAAATTAAGAACCTAGGTTTAAAGTGGGCTGATCAAGATATTACATATTTAGGGATTATTCTATCAGCCAATGACTCCTCCATGACATATAAAAACTTCATGCCAATATGGATGAATTTGTCCAGCAGTGTCACACGGTGGGAGCAGTTGCCCTTATCGATGGCAGGGAAGATTGTAGCCCTAAAAATGATGTTCGCCCCCAAAGTGTTCTATCTGCTAGCCCACCTCCCCATAAATATCACCAAAATTTGGATACAGAAGCTTCACACACTTATGAGTTGTTTTCTATGGGGCGCCAAGAAACCTTGTTACAGCAAAGCTAAGCTGGGAGCCCATTGGAATAGAGGGGGATAGAATCTTCCTGATTTTAATAGATATTCACAGGCTTTCCAGATAGCCAACGTTTGTAAGAGCCTAAATAAGTACTCCCAGTCCTTACCTGCATGGGTAGAAATAGAAAGGGCCACTCTAGAAAATATCTCCTCCCTTTGCTTTCTGGGTCACTCTTGTCCTAGTGCTGCGCAGGAATGGTTAACTATTAAATTCAGCCTTCAAGTTGGCAGTCCTTAGGGAAAAGCAGTCGCAGATGCTTGAGTATTGGGCCACATACTCCGTTGTGGAACAATCCTTACCTAAGAATAGACTAGAAACCCTTTGACTGGCCAGTTTGGAGAAACTGCCAGATACTCACATTTCATGATCTACCTCAGAATAATGAGAAAACGTTTGTGTCCTTTCAGCAATTGAGAGACTCCCACTCTCTGCCACGTGATTGCTTTTGGCAGTACTTGCAACTTCGTAGTCTATACCATACTTGGATGAGATCTAAGTGCTCGTGTGATGTGTGGGACATGCATTTGGCCCCCAAAGGAAAAGCTTCTGCTTTCCCTGTGGTCATGCCAAACTAAAGGGTTAGTGGGCAGGATCCGAGGTTGGATCAGGGATGTTTTACCAGACCCCTCCCTAGCTGCCAAGATAAGATGGGAAAAGATGTTGGGTATTGCAATTACTCTACATGAGTGGGCCAACTGTTGGAAGATTGCCCATAAGGCCTGTATAGATTAGAGAAGTCTCCTTATTAAAAATAAAATCATTCATCTGTGGTATACAACCCCTTTACAACTTCACAAAATGGGATTGACACCTCACGACCTTTGCTGGAGATGCCAGTCACCTGCAGCAGATTTACTTCACATTTTGTGGAGTTGTAAACCCCTTCAACCCTTATGGGAAAAAGTAATACAGTTTTGCTCAATTACCCTAGCCATTTACTTACCTCACTCTCCTTCTTTCTGGTTACTGGGTATAACATCGGAGGTAAGGTCATTGTCCCAAGCGCAATTGTTATGGATCACCCAAGCATCGGTCGAGCTTCTTCGGCTTATTCTTAGGAATTGAAGAACTTCATACCTCCCATCATTCCGAGATTGGGTAGCCGCAATGGAATCATTAGTCGCCCACACCCGTCTTCTTCATTATGCAAAAAAAATGAGTGCAGCTTTTATGGAAATATGGGTGCCATATATAGGTCAGGTTACACAATCCCAATCTATGCCACTGGTACCAAATGCAAAAGAGTTACTAAAGCCCCCCCGAAGTAAATAGCCTATCACTTATGGACTGAAACACTGTGGTGCCTGAATAAGTATATTGGTTAACAGCCATTCTATTATATAATGTTAGTAATAATGTATTAGATTACATAATGGTCGGTGAGGTGTTTAAGCTATGCAATGTTCTCTGTAGTCTTAAACAACATATTGGATACCTACCTGGAAGTAGATGGTGAGTCTTTTCTGCTCCTACCATGGTTGTGTTTTTGTTTTGTTTTTTATGTTTTAGCAATATTGCTGTCATTGCTTGCTGCGACAGGTGTGTTGAGCCATTAATAAAAAGATTAACTGCAAAAAAAAAAAAATTGCACTAAGTGTGCACAGTGTTACTACAGTGTGCATCTAAAAATACCAACAGTAATGCAGTCGTAAAGAAGTGTACAAGAACAATTGTTAAGTGTGTGCAGTGGTTCTACAGTGTGCATCTAAAAATAACAAAAATAATGCAGTGGTAAAGGAGTGTAATAGAAAGTCAATGCGGTGTAGTTATAGTGCAGTTAATAACAGCAGTGATACATGTTAAAACTGAAATGGGACCCTAGATTGTAGTGAGCACTCAACTTCCCTCTGGGTTAACTCTTTAGGTTTATGCTTCTCCCATATATAATGGAAACATGCCTTGTACTCTTGCTTCAGCCCATCAACTCTTCTTAGTCCCACCCTGGATTTTTTTTCACCCAACCATTGATTTTACTTAATATTAATTTAAAAAAAGAGTAAACTGAAGCAACCACAATAAAAAAAAAAGAAAACACATGTAATGGTTAAAATAATTTAACTGCTACATGATGGGTCATTTCAAAGGTATTTGAATGGATACTGGGTGCAGTTTTGACAATGAAAGGTAAAAAATGGAAAATGAATGGTTCAGAATAATACAAAATTGAAAATAAACTGTTCAGAATAAACTGCTCAAAAATATGGATCATTTGAAGGGATATTGAAGGGATATTGGGAGCAAAAACACATGTCTTTGTTACAGGACCTGACCATGTACAGCCATCCTGGTAGCTCATTAGACCCGACCTTGCATAGCCATCCTGGTTGCATAACGGACCTCCCCCTAAAGATGGGGTGCACTTTTGTCCCTCTTATCCCCCTTCCAATATGCCCACAAAGAAGCTAACCCCAGGTCTTTAGCTACTGCTTGCCTACCAGAGCACTCTCAACCTAATCACTAACTTGGGATGTAAAACGGTCTCATTATGTGTAACCTCTTTGTCCTTACTGCCTGCATGTCTTACACTACCTGCCGCCTGCAAACCTATGTATTCTTATTGTTAAATACTTTACAATTACATGACTGTACTGATCTGTTACCTGTAATTTGTTGTCTCACCCGGGTCGCCCCTGAAAAAGGGACCTCCGGGGCCCAGTGGGCCTACCCGGTCATCAAAATTCAATAAATAAATAAAAAATGAAGGCTAAAGATAAAAAATGGAAAATGAATGGTTGAATGGTACAAATACTAAGAAATGAAGGGACTTTGAGAATAAAACTATAAATGCACCCTTCTTTTTGTGTATGGGCTCCTTCTTTCTAGAGGTGATCCCTCTGACAATACACCCCAGCATCCTGTTTGCCCTTGCTGCAGCCCCCCTACATTATGCTGATACCTTCATGTCCCCTGTGACTAATTACCCCCAGATCCTTTCTGTAACTGCTAGCTGCATCCCCACCCCCGGTCAGTAGCTGGTTCTTGGATTTCTGGCTACAAGGTGCATGGCCTTGCACTTCTTTGCATTAAACCCCACCTGCCACTCCTTACACCAGTGTTCAAGTTTAGCTAGATACTCCCTGCATGCCTGCCTCCCATTTTCACTCTCCACTTTTGCACAAATCTTAGTGTCATCAGTGAACAGGCTGATCTTATTTTTCAGTGAAGACATTGAACAAAACAGGGCCCTGCACTGAAACCTGCCACACCCCACTAGCTACTGGCCTTGGCTTGGATGCCCCCCCTTACAACCATCGTCTGTTGTCTGCCCTGTAGCCAGCTCTCACCCAACCCCACCAGTTTTTGCCATGCACCCAGGTCCCTCAGCTTGCTCAGTAACATCCTGTGTGGCATCAAGTCAAAGGCCTTGCTGAAATCCAGATACAGGACATCTGCAGCTTGGCCTTTGTCAGTCACCCTAGGGACCCAGTCGAAGAAATTGAATAAGTTAGTTTGGCATGATCTTCCCAAGACAAACCCATGCTTTCTCTCATCCTGTAGACCATTACTAACAAGAAAAGTTATCAACCTCTCCTTCAGAATGGTCTTCATTAACTTCCCCACTACAGAGGTCTAGCTCACCGGTCTGCAATTACCCAGTTCATCCTTGGGTCCACTGTTGTGGAGGGGCACCACATGAGCCATCCTCTAGTAACTGGGTACATTCTCTATCTCCAAAGAGGTGTTAAACAGGTCTGTCAGAGGGTCTGCCAACCCCTCTGCCAGTTCCTTCAGGACTCTTGGGTGTACGCCATCCGGTCCTTGTGCTATGTCCACCCACAAGGTTTTAAGGCCCTTCAGGATGCTGTCCTCCTGGATTAACCCATCTGTTATCTCTGCGCCCCCTCCACCCCGCCCTCTTTACCATGTGGTATTGGACTATCCCTTTTGTTCGTGAACACTGAGCAGAAGTATTCGCTGAGTTCCTTTGCCTAGTCTTCCCCTTTTTCTGCCCATTTGCCCTCCCTTTTGATTCTAACAATGTCATTATGTGACGCAACTATTATGAAAATGGGGCCCATACTCCATTAGAGTAACTGATTGTGTACCTGACACAGTACAGGGACATGTTTTGTAATTTTCTGTTTAAGATTCTTTTCAACCATGGGAGATACTCTTGTCGCTCCTATTGAGGGAATGACCCCTGAAAAGCTAAATTATCTGAGAAGCTAAAAGCATGTAAAGGGCTCAAGAAGTAACTGTATAAAACTCTTCAACTGAGTTTGTATGTATGCATGTGTGTATCTATGTATTTGACAGAGCAGTATTTATGTCTTTCTTAGCATTCTTGATAGAGAAAATCTTACTGTAAAAGAAGTGATCAGAATGAAAATTAACAAGCTTGCATATAAGACAAACAGAAGTATTGAAAAGTCTTCATTTACCATTCGAAAGTATTCAAAAATGTGTACTTTTAAAATATGTGTATAATATTCATTTAGTAATAATTTACTCTTAAAACCATTCACAGTGGAATACTTCTTAGAATTAGTATTCCTACAAGTAGTATTCTTCTTCTGATGATTACAGAAGATTAAAGATTACTAAACTTAGTCTTAAAAGGTGAATGAATTACTGCTTTAAGACTAAATTTAGCATTCCACTTTGGTGAGGGGTGTTCTGCTATGTAAGAACAGACAAACAAAGTGCTGCATCAGCGTGTGGTCTGAAAACAGAACAAAATGTTTATATTAAAACTATGCTGAAAATAGAAACTAGAGTTAGAACTGATGTGTTGACTATAGGTCTTCTTCAGGAATTATCTAAAAGAGAAAAAAGCAAAGTGCATGGTAAATTTACATGTGTGGGTATGCCTGCACACACTTCCATCCACTGTTTGTGTGTAAGAGTGGCATACTCACATGGGATTCCATCTATGTGTGCACATCCATTTTCATTTTCTACAGATGTCTCTGTCTCCTTCCCCCACATTTGTCACCTTTTAGCCTTCTCCCTAGGCCCTGTTAATTACCCCAAACTTGAGGACTCCTCAGCTCTTTCACTCTTACTATACCATTTCATACCCATCATTATCTTTTTGTTTTCCAGATTCATTTCTTACCTTGCCAATTATCACTTTTTCTCTTACAGTCTCCCCCCATTTTCTTTGCTTGTGTAGCTTTCACTTTCAGGTGCAGACGACAGAGTTGAGGGAGTAGAGAGCAAGATGGCGGCCTTACTGGGATGCCATCTGTTTGCTCTCTGAATTGAGAGCATCATTTATGTTTGGAGACTCCTCTGCATTTATCTGTTTAACTTTTCACTTTTGGAGAGCATTATAGCAACATTAGGAGAGCATAATTTGTTGCGTGTGTGCCTAGTTGATAGCATCGACTAGAACACCTAAGATTGTGAGAGAGCCTCTGTAGTGAAGTTAGCACTGAGTTAGGGTTTTTAGTTAGCAGGGCAGGGGAGTGAGACAGACGTAGGAGCTAGCATTTTTGTTTTGAGGGGAAGAGCTGGCCTGCAGGTTTGCTTCATTTTACCTGTGCGTCCCATGGAGTTGTAGAAGCTACCATTGCTTGGATTCTGTTTTTTCATCTGCTTATCTATCCACAGATGACTGATGATGGAGTGGTACTGTCCCAATATCTGGCCCATGTTTGGAAGGTGCCTGCTTTTTTATGGTGGGGCCAACTGTCATTGGGGTGGAAAGTATTCTCCAAATTGGTGCTTGTTGGAGGGACCAGAGGACAGAGGCCCCATGAATGGCTGGAGGTGCCTCTTGGACATCTAATGAGAGGGTTGAAGGTACGACTGGTGTCTGCTATGGCTGGACTTCCTTCCCAGGTGAACACAGATGAATAGAGGGTGTTGTCTATAGTTCCTTTTCCTGGGACTTTCAAATCTGAAGTGTAGTTGGGGAAACTTCTTTCATGATGAGTTCTAAACCCTGGGCATTTTTCTCCTCCTGGCTGGAGTGTTTCCTGCTAGAGAACATCGGAGAATATTGGAAACTGTTGGAGAGATTTTGTTGTGGCAGCAGACAGTTTAAGGATTATTGGCAGACTCTGTGCCCGTGTAACATTTTACATCTTTCCTAGAGCTAGTGAGAGGAGCTCCAGGTCATTAAGGAAGGTGTTTTCTTCATGTGAACTCCACAGGTACACTATATATTGTTGGTTCCACAGACTTTTTGCCCAGCAGAGACATGGGGCAGTGAGAGGGCCCGTGGGCTCTTGACCATCCTGGGATGGAACTGATCTTTTGCATACTGACTGACTTTTTAAATTTATGAGACATTTCACCTTGTCTTGTGGGGCATTATGTTAAACTCTACAAGTTTTTCTCCAGAAAGGATGAGAAGCATGGCTCCTTGTCTATTCTTGCTCTTCTGGGACTGGTGTTTTGGGGGGTAGAGTGGTGGGTTATTGGGGTTTTAGTTTTAATGAGTGTTTGTGTAGTATGATTGGCTAGGTCTGTGTATGTTAGTTGTGTGGACATTTGTATGACTGATAGCTATTTGCTATTCATTGAGGCTTTCTGGTTGGGACAGTATGTGTCTGGGGAAGTCATGGGGTCTGGGGCAGGCTAGGATTGTGTATGAGACATCCCAGCATCTTGATCTGTGGCCCTTTATTGACCTTCCAGTTTCAAGCACTACAGCTCACCGCTGAAGGGAGGTCAGAATTAAGGGGAATCATATTGAATGACTTTGGTGAGAGGCACTTCAGACACTTTGGGGGGTAGAATTGAAGTTATCAAGTGCAGAAGGCACCCTGGGTGTCAACAGGCCTTAGGGAGTGGCCAGATGTGTTTGGTCCCCATCCCCAGGGTTTCCACCAGACTGAGTGGACTAGTACCCAGAAAGGCTACACTGCCCACCAGTCCCCTTAGGGTAGTGCTTTGCAATTCCAGATCAATCAGGAACAAGACTGCAATTATAGCAGACTTGGTTTCCTTGGTTGATCTGGCATCTATTACCATGACCTGGGTGAGTGATGATGTTGGCCCAGATCTAGAGGTCACCATCCCCCCCCCCCCGGTTACTTGGTGGTGCACTGCCTCAGAGTGGAACACGGGGTGGGAGAGAGGCCATCTGCTTTAGATCTGAGCTTGGCTTCACTGTGCACCAAGTGGGAAGACCAGGATCCTATGAATGTGTGGCCGTATGTGGGGTTCCGGGTGTAGGCTGCAGGATTCTCCTGATTTACCGCCCTCTTGGGGTGGTAGGTGAATTCCTGCATGAGGTAGCCGACTGTGTCGTTGGTGAGACACTGGAGTCCCCCAGATGTTTAGTTTTGGGGTACTTCAATGACTGGGTTGATGATGAATTCGCTTGGCTAGGTTACAACCTCCTCCAGATGATGTCATGTCTGGGCCTGTCACAAGACGTTTCTTCTGGGACCGACCAGGGAGGCCACATGTTGGACCTAGTCTTCTCACTCAGGCTTGAGATTAGTAATCTGAAGACTGATCAGGTTGTTTGGTCCGATCATTGCACAGTGAAGTTCTCATTCAGGGTCCCCCGAGAGCCCTCCCCCTTCTGGGATGGTAAGCTACCACCCTTTGAGGAGCTTGACCTCGGAGGGATTTCTGGCGGTGGCAGATCTATCCAGTGTGAATAGTGCATGCATAGAGGGTGCAGGTGAGGCTGTTACCACCTATAATAGGGCAATGTTGGCAATGCTCAACTCTGTTACACCTATGACCTAAATCTTTTCACTTGAGGTCCCCATGGTTTGATGGGGAGCTCAAGGCGATGAAGATTGTGGGTCGGAGATTAGAGCACTGCTGGCAGAGGTCCGGGCTAGAGGTGGACAGGCTGGCCCTGCACTCTCATTATAATGAGTATCAGGGAGCAATCACCCGTAAAAGGCAGTGTTCCTGTCCAGGAAGATTGCTGCTGGGAAGAATCAACCAACTGTGCTCTTTCACACTGTGGGCAGACTGCTAAATCCAGCCTGTCTGCAGCCAAACAAAGCCTTTTCTGACTCTTTATGTGAAGTGTTTGCTCGTTTCTGCTTGGACAGGGTGTTCACTGTCCAGCAGGATATCCCACCAGTGTGCCATATTATTTATTTATTTATGTTTTTGGTAACCAGGTAAGTGTACTGATCCAGTGGACCATTTTCAGTCACGACCTGGGCCACAAGGGGGCAGTAAAGGGAAATACAGGAGTAGATACAAATTCACATTGAAGTGTACGGTGGTTACAACAACATTAGGACAGTGGGAACAGTCATCATTTGCATAATGTTTACAGGCATGGAGATAACATAGCATTAGACAAAGAATACAGGCCGAGATACAGAGGAGAATTTGTTAAGCGTATGTACAGAGTTGCTAGACGTTTTCACAAACTAGGCGAAAAGGAGCAGTTCGAGACCGTCAGACTGCTATTAATCAGAACTAGGTGAAGACTCCTGTCCTGGCAGATTGTCGGAGTCGGCTGAGTAGCAGTAGCATGCAAGGTAGGCAGTGTGAGTTATCGAGCGAGTTATGATTGTTCGTAGTGCTCTGGAGAGTAGGGGGCAGTGGCCAACAGTTATGGTAGTTTTATGGTAGCTCACGGGTTTCCACTCTGCCCAGCAAGGCTTTAAGATTGATTTTGAAAGATGCATGGGATGGGGATGTAAGAATGGAAGTGGGAAGACTGTTCTAGAGAGGGGGGGGCCAGTAGAGAGAAAGCCTTGCTGCCCATCATCGTAGAGGCATGAGGAACTTTGAGGGTTGGAAAAGAAGAGGCCCTAAGGGGTCTAGTGGCTGCTCTAGTTATGAGTAGGGGAGTATAAGGGGATAGCTGGTTACTTCAGAAAGCGCTGTCCACCAAGCAGCCAGCAGCATAGTTCAGGTGTGCCTGGAGGGAGAGCCATCCTAGGGGCTGATAGAGGTTGCAGTGGTGGGTTAATGAGGAGGCTTTGAGAACAAAGCGACAGATAACATTGTATGCCATGTACAGGCGGGAGTGTTGCTTTATGGGTATTGGGGTATAGATGAGGAAGCAGTAGTCCAGGAGAGGGAGAAGGTTGCCTTGTGCTATGGCGAGGCGAGCGTCAGGAGAAAGCAGGTGAATTGCGCGATATGCCGCACCTAGTTTCTGATTAATCTTTTTAACGGTCAGGGTTGTATGGTCATTAAACATGAGGGAGAAATTGAGAACAACACCGAGGTATGTGAAAGAGGTGCCCTGCTCGAGTGGGGGGCCAGTGGGAGTTCATACGGTGAGGGCAGTGTTAGATCTGGCGGTCTTGTTTAACAAGGGCTTGGATCCAAAGAGCATGGCCTTTATCTTCTTCTCATTTACTAGGAGTTTTCTGGATGTGAACCACCTTTCAGCTGCCCCCTAGTTGTTTGTGAAGGTAGAGGATATGGATTCCAAGGACTTGTCACTGTGGTACAGGACTAGGTCATCTGTGTAGAGAATCACATTACAGTTTAGACTCTCAGCAGGTAGTGCATTGATAAACATGGAGAAGAGAAGAGGGCCGAGAATTGATGGCTGACAGTGATTGCCTTCGGTGTTTGGACAGCGTTCCACCTAGTTGGGGAAGTTTAAATCAGTGGAGGTGGCTGAGATTACTGAGGTTGCCCTCGGGCTAAAGCACACATATTTTGAACTGGACCTGGTGCTGACCACATTTTCTGATGAGATGTGTTGACTCCATTGGCCCAGTGTTCGCCTTGATTTTCCAGTGCTCTGTCTCAGATGGGGTCTTTCCAGATGCCTTGAAGGAGGCTGTGGTAGGCCACTTCTGTCGATACCATCGTTAGACCCTGGCGTCATGGCTAATTACTGTCCAGTTTCCAACCTCCCATTTTTAGGGAAGGTTGTTGAGACAGTTGTGGTGCAACAGCTACAGGATCACCTCATGACCGTTGACCTTTATGAGCTCCTCCAGCCAGGGTTTCGGGCAAGGCATAGCATGGAAACCACATTAGTTCAGGTGCATAATGACCTCTTCAGAACTCGAGATTGAGAAGAGGGGACAATTCTCATTCTCCTCGACCTCTCTTCAACATTTGACATGGTAGACCATTGTATGTTCTCAACCCCTTGAGGGCACTGTCATCTGCTGGTTTGAGTCTTATCTCATAAACAGGAGGCAAAGGGTAGTGATGGGGAATTTCTCCTCCTCCCCTAGCCTCCTGTCATGTGGAGTACCTCAGAGTTTGGTTCTATCACTAGTGTTGCTTGTCTTGTACATGCTGCCCTGAGAGGGCTCATTAGGAAATACAGTTTGGGTTTTCATTGCTATGCTGATGATACCCAACTGTATCTTTCCTTCACCCCTGGGACATCCAATGTGATGGAAGTGCTAAATAGATGCCTTGCTGAGATCAATGACTGGATGGCTTCCAGCTGATTGCGACTGGATCATGATAAGATGGAGTTACTGGTGGTGGAGTCGAACAGAAGCATGATAGGAGAGCCTCTGCTGCAGCTACCGGGTTATTCCTGGGATAAGTGCCATTGAAGGCCTCCTCTAGGATGCGCGATCCTGGTGTGAACTTTGACAGTGGATTGACATTTGAAGTACAGCTGTCATCTGTTGTCCTGACCAGCTTTTACCATCTTAGGAACATCAAAAGGATCAAGCCTCTAGTTCCGTATATGGACCTCCCCGCTTTGGTGCATGCCTTTGTAACATCTAGGCTTGATTACTGTAGTGCACTCTACTTTGGGGTCTCGGGAGGTACCCTCCACAGGCTGCATCAAGTGCAGATGCAGCCACCAGGCTGTTGATGGGGCAGCCCAAATACTGTCACATCACCCCGGTGCTGTGTTAACTGCACAGGCTGCTGGTCAGGTGGAGGATCCTCTTCAAAGTGGGCTTGCTCACCTTTAATGCCCTACATGGGCTGGGCCCTGGATACTTGTCTGACCTTCTGACACCTGCTGCCTCAGTCCACTCCCTCCATTTTTCCTCTAGGGGCCTCCTTGCAATTCCCAGGACAAGGCTAAAAACTGCCTGTGACAGATCTTTTAGTGTCATCGGCCCTATCCTGTGGAATTCGTTGCCACCATCTGTAAGGGAGGCCCCTTCAGTCGAAGTGTTTAAGGCCCACCTCAAGACCCTCCTGTTTAGTCAAGCCTTCCCAGACACTGTCTATTAGTATTTATTTCTGGGATGGCTTTTTAATGGTCACTGTTAGTTTTAACTGTTTTTACATGATCTGGTTTATGCATTAGTGTTTTACTTATGTATGTGTTACAGTCTTTATGATTAGTTTGTATTTAATTGTACGGCGCCCAGAGCTTCCAGGATTGAGTGCCTTGAAAAATAAACTTTGCCTTGCGTTGACTTACTTCCCCTTACCTCTCCACTCACTTTGCTTTTTTCTATTTTAGATAATTCCTGAAGAAGATCTATGGTCAAAACATTGATTCTAACTCTATTTTCAGCCTGCATTTAATATTACCACTTTGTTTTGTGTTCTGCTATGCCTCTCTCTGGGGGTTTGCCTGAGGTTAAGACCTGCTTTTTATAGGCAGTATTTGCACAGCGCTATTCTGCTGTGCTACTCCATTAGCACAGTACTATATCTTTCATTATGAACTGGGGATCGTAAATACGGGAAGCTGATTGGCCGAGAGGTTTTTGAAGCTGTGATGATATCAGGCTACATCATCACAGCTTCAAAAAACCTCCAGTCACCAGCCTCCTCACTGACCATTCAGTGTTCTTCATTTCTCGCAGTCCAGAGCGAGTCAGGCTTCCAGTCAGCCACTATTTAAAAAAAAATGACATCCTTACAACTGTGCCCCCTTACATGTCGCCCACAGCACACGCTCTACAAAGAGAAAAAAATCTCTCTCTTCTTCCTCTGACAGCGCCAGGTATTTCATCACAGAAAACTGCCCCCCCACCCTTGCTGCCATGCTGCCTCATGCCAAATGGCAGAATCTACAACCCGCTCCTTGAGAACACCATGGCTTTAAATATAAACTGCAATGCCTTACCATCCCGCTTTCCTCAAATGCACTGCAGGTAAAACACATTAAATCCAGAATCATAGGACACAGACATCATAAAAAAAAACTTCTGTTATCTTGCGGAGCCGGGTGCACATTGGTAAGTAGTTTATCATCCACCCAGCTGTGGCTTCTTTTCAGTTCACATCACGATTGCGGCAGAAACAAACAAAAAAAAGAGCCAAGAAATATCTTCACCTCTTTAAACAAAAAAAAGCCAAAAAATATCTTCAGTTGCTCCATAGCAGACAATGTGGTCAAGCAAACTAAACTTTGGGGGGGGGGGGCAGCAATACCATGAGAATGAAGACTTTCTAACAAAATCCACATGCAACAGCATTCCCTACTGCCCAAAACATGACCTACGTGAACTTTTTTTTTAAATGTGTACCTACACTCATATAAAAACAACATTAAAATATTTTAAAATTTCTTTTTTTACATTAAATGCCTAAAATATCAATTGACCCAGTTCTTAATAGCAATAAGTCACTCCAGGGTGTGGTATATCATGGGATATCGCCACTTCTTGGGTGGTTGGACACACTCGGCCTGCGGCCTCATGCCCAACCACCCGAGGCGTGATGATATCCCATGATAAACCACACCCTGTCATGCCTTATTGCTTAAAAATATTGCTGCATATAATATACAAACATACGAACATACGAAAAGAGCCAGCAGAAGAAGACCACCTGGTCTACCACTTTTGCTCGGTAAGTGATGCAAGGTCTGGTCTTGCAATTTAAGCCAATGACCCTGCCTCCCCAAATGTCCCTCTCTCTCTCTCTCTCTTCTTTCTCCCCTTCCTTGGTCCCAAGGGTTCCCTTTGTGCTTGTCCAAGATTCTCTTGAATGCTCCCACCATCCTTACTGATACCACCTCCTCTGGCAGCTCATTCCAGTTGGACACCACCCTCTCCATATAGAAATGCTTCCTTACATCCCTTCTGAATCCCCCCCCATCAAGTTTAGGCTGTGCCCTTTAGTGGTGCTGTTGTCACTCATTATGAAGAGACACTCCCTTTTCACTCTGTTAATTCCCTTCATGTACTTGAAAGTCTCACATTGGATATGCATGTCATCACCCCCTGGTTTTGGCGCTGCATATATTAAGGGTGGACGGGAGGGGCAACTACAGAATAAGGGTGCTAGCTGCACATTTGAGCAGACTTGATAGACCTCAAGGCCTTTATCTGCTGACAAATTTCATATGTTCATATGTTCGAAACTTTGTGCTAGAGTGCTAGCTCTAATGACAAGTACAGCTATCATCTGAATATAGGAAAGTAATGCAAAATATGTGTAGCACAAGCGCTAATGCTTAGCATCAGGCACAAACTTCTGAATTTGGGGCCTGAAGTTTACCCTGATTTTTCATTATGTGGAGCGAGCCCTCAATTCTTTTTTTTATAATTCAATAAACTTTATTTCAGTTTTTCATTTCTCGTGTACAGTCCAGAAGGCAAAAAAAAAAAAACATACATATAGAAGATTATCAGGCAAAGAAAACTATACATATCAAGCTCTATAATACATCTTTACATACATTAATAAATGTGACATCAAGACAGAGCTTATAATAGGGATAAATACACCCACTGGACTAGGGATTAAAAAAAAAACATAAGCATTACTCCCCCCCCAATAAAACCACCTCAACCCATCCCTGGACCGGGAATCATAGGATATCAACTAATATAGGATTTATAAGACCATAGTGCCATCAGAACAATTAGGGTTTCCAGATGGAGATCAAAGCTTTCAGAGTGCCCCATCTGGGTAGGTAAAGGTGCAGCCTTTTGTTCACCGATAGGATGTGTTTCTCCAGCTGGAGAACAAAGAGGAGCTCCCTATGCAATTCCAAAAGAGATAGTGTAGACTTATCTGTCCAATGCCTCTTAATAATTAATTTATCTGTGGAGGAGATCAGGGCTAAATGGGCCTTCCTACTATTTGGAACCCCCCTAGGAAATAGGTAAAGTAAGCATATTTCAGGGGTAAAAAGAGATTCCAGATGAAAAAATTGGATCTAACGAGCTTTTAATTGCTTGCCAAAAATGTTGTACCTTTGTACATGACCAAATCATGTGATATAGAGAGCCAAGCAGACAGGAACACTTAGGGCAAATAAGGGAAGGTAGGTGGCCAACCTTACATAGCTTGAGTGGGGTAAAGTATAAATTATGCATAATATTAAATTGAATGAGGTGCAGCCTATCTTGTTTGATAAATCTATAAGTGTTTTGCCATGAGTTCCTCCACATAGATATGTCTACACCCAGGGATAAGGATTGGACCCAATAGTAACAAATTCCTTGTGGCAACTTGCTATCTAGGACTTGAATTTGTTTGTAGACTTTTGAGATTCTCTTGCTCTCTGTAGGAGAAGGTGCATATTGTCAGAAGAGGGGCCTTGGAAATCCAGAGGTCCCAAATAGGATTTAATTGACTCTTTAAGTTGCCAGTATTTAAATGACATTATAATAGGCATCCTGAACTGGCGCTGGAAGTTAGGAAGTGTAATAAAGGAGCCATTGGTGTAGAGCTCAGCTATTTTAGTATGTGCCAATGGGGGCCAAAAGGATGTTTGAATAGGTTTATGCCCAATCCTAAAATGGGGGTTTAGCAGAACCGGTTGCTCTGGTGAGGTATGCCACTTATAAGATAAAGGTGATTGCAGTTGATGGGAGGCTTTAATTGACCAACCAATCGGTGTGTGTCTTAATGATTTAGGACATGATCTGGGAATTGTATATAAAAAAGACAAGAGAGTGGTATGACACTGGGATGCTAGGGAGGCCTCAATTTCTAGCCAAATAGGAAGGTACCAATGGGGTTCGACAGTTTGCATCTCCATTGACCAGAAAGTTATATTACTTAGATGTTGAGCACAGTAATAACCAAAAAAGGAGGGGAGGTACAGCCCACCCTGTGCTTTTGGGGCAGTAAGTTTCAAATAAGACCTTCTGACCACCCCATGCTTCCACAAAAAGGAAGTTAGGAGAGATTCTAACTTAGCAAACCATTATTTCAGAAGGAATATTCCCAACATTCTCAGAGGGTATAATACCTTAGGAAGTATGTTCATTTTAAGAGTGTTAATCCTTCCCCACATTGAAAGCGGGAGATTACTCCATCTATCATGATTAGCCTTAAGTTTTTTCAAGAGATCCGTAAGGTTAAGTTTAATCATGGTGGGAAGATCTCTAGTAATCTGGATTCCCAGATAAGAAAGAGAGGTGGATTTCTATATTAAGTACGGGTGAATCAGGACGGATTTAGGGGTCTTACTATTCGGGTGGAAGACTCTGGTTTTAGATATGTTGAGTTTGTAGTATGAAACTTTAGGAAAAACAGTAACCTCTTCCAGGAGGAAGGGGACACTAATATGGGGTTCTTCTAAGTGCAGTAATAAATCATCTGCATAAGCAGAAAGGGCGTAACGTTGACCCCCAATCATTATTCCCTTAAGTTTCAGAGAAGACATCAGTTTTCACACAAAGGGTTCTAAATAGTGGTTAAAAAGCAGTGGGGACAGAGGGCAGCCCTGTCTAGTCCCCCTTTACAGTAAGAGGGGCTTGGACAATGTGCCGTTGCACCATATCTGAGCTGAGGGGGAGTGATAGAGTACTCTTACCCATTTGAGAAAGCCATTGGGCAGACCCAAACGAGTTAGGGTTAAAAAAAGGAAATCCCAGGAGACCCTATCGAATGCTTTCTTGGTGTCCAGAGACATGAGGACTGCAGGCCGATCAGCATCCCGGGACGCCAAGAGAATATGCATTAGCTGACGTGTATGATCCGCTGAGGATCTTCCCACCATGAAACCAATTTGCTCCCTGCTTATTAGAAAAGGTAGTACTGGTCCCAGCCTGTTTGCAAGAATTTTAGCTAAAATTTTGACATCAGTATTGATGAGTGATATAGGTCTATAGCTTTCAGGATATAAGGGGTCTTTAACTGGTTTAGGAAGAAGGGTAATCAGATCCCTAAAGAAGTTTGGCTCCGAGGGACCCTCAGAGAACCAGAAATTGAACACCTCTGTAAGGAGGGGGCAAGCTCTGGTAAACAGGTTTTGTAAAAATTAATGGAAAGCCCATCTGAGCCGGGGGATTTATCTAGGGAGAGCTGTTCTATGGCCAATTGGGTCTCTTGCACCCTAATCGGATTTTCTAGTAAAGCAGCCTGGGAGGGAAGTAATATGGGTAAGTCAACTGAGTTAAGATACTCATTAATATCAGAGTCAAGAGGTCTCTCCTTTGGATGGAGTGCATAGAGTCCTTGATAATAGGCACAGAGAATTTCAGCTATGTCTCTGGAGGAAGTGACTACTCGGTTATCTCTGTCTAGGCATAGACTAGAAAGAAAGTGAGAGAATTCACTCTGTTTAAGCCTAATGGCTAACAGTTTGCTAGCATTCTCCCCCATGTCAAGGTATTTAAGCTTAGTATGTTTTACGGAAAGTTCCACTTGTTGGAACATAAGTTCTGAGTATTGAGCTTGTAGCTTATACAAAGTGGACCAATCTGCATCTGGGGAGTGGTGGTTAAGGTTCAATTCGAGGGTCTGAATTGCACCAATCAATTTATTCTGATGGGATTTGAATTGTCTGTGACTAGTAGCCACCAACCGGATACATTCCCCACGAAGGGAGCATTTCAGAGTGGCCCAGACTAAACCAACTTTGGCTACTGAGCCCTTATTGTCCATCAAAAAGTTAGAAATAAAGTCCTTAATGTGTTTCAAAGTGGCAGGGTTCTGAAGTATTTGGGTGTTCAGCTGCCATAGGGTATCCCTCTTAATGCCAGGCCCCAATAGAAACATTAAGGAAACCGGGGAGTGATCAGAAATGACCCTCTTGTGTATTTCCGCTTCGATCACTCTCTGCAAGGCAAAAGAGCTAAGCAGGAGGAAATCAATCCTGGATAGGGATCTATGTGGAAGGGGAAAAAAAGTATACTGGCATTCATCTGGATTTAATATCCTCCATATATCGATAAGGTCCATTCCTCTAATAAAGTCTAGCAGGGCTCTTTGGGACGAAGTGACGCCATTTCAAGGGGTCAGATCTATCCAGAAATGGGTAAAGAACGGTATTCCAGTCTCCCCCCAATATAGTTAGGGTGGGTGTGCTGGATACCAATTTACTAAGCAATTGTGTAAAGAAACTTGATGAATCAGAATTTGGACCGTATACGGCCCCTAGTAAAATAGGTTGGGACTCCAACTGGCCATGAAGCAGAACATATCTTCCATCAGGATCCCAGAATTCCCTTACAAGTTTGAAGGGGATATTCTTCCCTATTAATATTGCCACCCCCCCTACTATTCGTAAGTTTACCCGCCTCATACACTTGACCCACCCAACTTTTAGCAAACACACCCACCTTATCTCGTGGGAGGCGAGTCTCTTGAAGGCAGGCAATTCCAACTTTTAGGTGTAGCAAGTGCCTGAGAATCACCTGCCTTTTACATCGGTCTTGTGCACCTTTCACATTCCAACTAATAAGCTTGTAAGGTCCACTCATTACCAAGTACTTTAAACCCTTTTAAAGGCAGTGATCTTTTAGTGCAGGGCAGACAGTGAAATCCTACCAACCCATAGGGCACCTTGGTCAAAACTAAAACAATCAAGTGTCCTAGCATCCCCAGTCCCAGAATTCCCCACAGTAATTGAAAAAGAAAAAAAGATTATTGTTCATCTAATCACTGTTAATCAAACACTCCAAGAAAAAGAAAGACCCTCCCTTAAACCCCCGGTTCTAGCAACCGCTCCACTCGTTTACCTTGTCGAGTGATGTTTCTGCACAGGATTGATTCGCGCCATAACTGCAGCCCGCCCGCTCTGAACATACCCCCACTGTAACAGAGACAGAACTATTAACTTCAATATTAAACAATAGAATTTTAATCCCAATCTGACGATAGCGCCTTGAATTATAAACCTGGAAAAATCGTGTGAATATTTATCAGCTTTTCCCCTCTATAATGACTGGAGAGAGTTCACTGAGAAACAAAAGCAAATCCACAGCAAAAGGGAGAACGCACCCAGGGTGAGACCCATCATTACTGGGCATACTATTACCAAGGACTGCAAAACTAGAAAACAAGATATCCAGGGAACAAAATGCAGCCCAAATTAATGCCCCAGAAGAGTCTTAACAAACGAAAGAATCATGAAGTTAGTCAGATCAGAATGTTCCTCGCCCCATATCTGGAGTCAGTCCCATATCAAGGCAAGCCACAAAGTTCACTGATCGAACACCTTTCACGATGTTATACAAAATAACTTGAAGTTGGAAGAAAAACCAGCGGCTCACCACATGTCCTCACTTAAATAGATCAGGGAAAAGCCACTTTAAATCTACCAATGCCTGTTTGTGGGATTCAAAGGATAACCACCGCTCTCCAGACTTAACCTGAAGCACCGTAGGATATTTCATCCAGAAAGGAGTTCCCACAGCAATTAGCTTCGATACCATTGGGTGCATCTAATACCGTTTGGCCCGAACAGCTTGTGGGAGATCCTGGGTGATCCTTATATGTTTACCTTCCCAGAGAAGGTCTTGCACATCTCTGATTTTAGAGAGAATGTGCTGCTTATCTAAGAAATTCAGCAGCTTGAAGATCAGTGGACGAGGAGGAGAATTGGGGGTGGAGGAGGGCGGAGAGCCCAATGAGCCCATTCGATGATATATGTGGGGCCATTCAGGGAGGGTCCAGTGATTTTTTCATATAATTTCTGAAGAAAAGTTATAGGAGAGGACCCTTACTCTTTCTCAGGGATGCCAATGATAAGAAGGTTATTCCTCCTACTACTGCCTTCCAGGTCCATCAGTTTCTCCTCCAGATTCCTGAGTCTCCTGCTGTACTGCATTACAGTGAGCTCAAGTTTGTCATGCTTTTTTTCCAAGGAGCTCATTTTTACTTCAGTGTCCCCCACATGGATGGTAAGCGACTGAACAGAGGCTTTTATTTGTTGGATGTCCTCCGACATTTCCAAAATTTTTCCTGCAACAGATGCAGGAACTCTAAGAATGTCTCCTCCGAGAATGCGGTTGTGGTTGGTGAGGACTTACTCGAGCTGGGTTGCTGCTGCTTAGGCCGTTTAGTGGCCTTCTTCTTCTCTGGGGATGGTGGCAGAGAATGGCATCTTTTTCAAATATATCTCCATTGATTGTCGGCACGAATTGCACCCACAGATCTTCCAAATCAGGTAGCATACAATTTAAAGGACAGTGTTTTGATATTCTGAATAATATGATCCAAATTTTGAAGCAGGGGTATAGAGCGGTGAAAGGACGCTGTCGTTCCTGAAGCTGACATCACGTGACGGAGCCCTTGATTCTTTACTTTTGAAAAGTATAGCTAAGCTGCCAGAATTAAAAAAAAAGAATAATTATTAACCAGCATTTTTAATAGCTAAATAATCACGTTGTAATTTTTGGTTATAGCTGGTTACGTCAACCCAGGAGTTGTCATACTCACACTGCTAAAGTCATGTGCCTACCACCAGTGGCACGATGGCATCTTTTTACAAACAATTAATTTATTTCACAGATAAGCAGCTGATGTTTTACAGTTAAAAAACAAACAAGTTAAAGTTGACATGACTAAATTATGAGTTCCAAAATGATTTTATATAACTGAACTGTCTCTATGGCTCTCTAAGCTTCTCCATATTAAAAGTACTGGACATTAATTGTGAAAAAAAAATAGGTTGGTATGTGCAATAGAGAATTTTATACACACCCTTGGTGAGGGAAGCTTTTATAAACCTCCTGAGTTTCGCTCTCAGTGTTTATATGGTATACCACACCTCTGTTGTGTATACAATTCTGGTTGCATGGCTGGCCCAGTGGAATGGAGGGCAAAGGCATTGAATGCCATACCTCCTGCCATGCCAGTGACATGTGTTTGGGAATGGGCATGGGTTACCGGGGGTTGCCAGAGTGGGAGAGGGTTGAGCATCTAGGGATTGTTCTCCTCTCTCTAGGGAAGGGGTGGCCAACCAACGTGGCCCATGACTACCACTGGGTGGAGGCCTGGTGGTAGTGCAGACTCAAGTGACGTGGAGGAAGGGAGGGAAGGGCTGCAGCTGTGTAGGACATGTGTGTCTCCATGCTCACATACTGGCGCTGCAGCCAAGGGGATGGACAGAAAGCAGGAAAAAATGGAAAATGCGATGTGTGAATGCCTACCCATCTGTCTGCGGCCAACTCCACTGCTCAGATCTAGGGGGGAGTGTCTGGATATGATGTCTGGGAGAGGAGGACAGCTCTTCCTCCCTGGCTCCACCACAGCAGAGGGCAAGGCAATCCTCAGAGGATAAAGTACCCCCATCCTGCGAGATGTTTGAGTCAGTCATGGTACATGGGGACAGGGCTGAAGAGCCCCCCATTCTGCCATCGAGAGATAAAAACCTTTGTGGCAAAAAAAAAAAATCTGGGTACACACACCGATCCATGTACTATTCTGTGTGTATTGTATAGCTAATAAATTTAAAGGTATCCGAACAAATGAATTTACAAAAGAAGATTGTCTAGTTCTTTCTCTCACCTGTAAGAATACCCTGTCATCCCTTTTTACAGCTGCATAGTTCCAAGGGTTTGGAAGATGGGAGATGTACCACTTCATAAGGGGGGGAGAATAGGGACCAACCAAGGAACTACAGGCCTGTCAGTCTGATCTCCTTCATGGAGAAGTTGATGGAATCACTAATCAAAGAGAACCTCGTAGATCACCTGAAGAGCAATGGACTCCAGGACAGTAAACGGCATGATTTCATGTCAGAAAGGTATTTTCATATTAACCTGATAATTTTCTTTGACTGGGTGACGAAGGAAGTAGACAAGGGTCATGCTGAGGATTTGCTGTACTTTGACTTCAGCATGGCTTTTGATGTGTTATTGCAAAAAAGGTTGCTCAAAAAGATGGAAGACCTGGGTGCAGCTAAAACCATACTGAACTGGGTGGGTGGGTAGTTGGCTAGAAAGGAGAGAGCAGAGGTTAGTGGGGTTAAATCAGAGGAAAGGGAGGTTATGAACATGGTTCCATAGGGATCCATTCTGGGTCTGGTCTTCTTCAACATGTTCATGAGTGACATTGGTGAAGGAATCTGCAGTAGGTTGTGTCTCTTCGCAGATGACACAAAACCATGTGGAAGGGTGGATAGTGATAAGGGAATAAGAGATATGCAGAGGGATCTGCAAAAGCTAGAGGGTTGGTCAAAAGTCTGGCAGTTAAAATTCAATGCCAAAAAGTGCAAGGTAATGCACCTAGGGAAAAAGAGCCAAAAGATGGAGTAATGGATGGGTGGGGTGAGACTTAGCACTACAGAACAATTATCAGTAACTCCCTTAAACAAATGAGCCAGTGCAACAAGGCCTATAGCAATGCTAATGGGATGCTGGGATGTATCAGGAAGGATTTTGATAGCAGAAGAAAAGAGGTAATACTTCCCCTCTATAGATCCCTGATGAGGCCTCACCCTGAGTACTGTTCCCAGTTCTGGAGTCCTCACTTCAGAAAAACAAGGATCAGTTGGAGACAGTGCAGTGCAGAGTATCAGGGCCAGCAGGACAGATCCTATGAGGAGTGCCTCAAGGCACACAATATGTACTCACCAGAAATCACAAGGTAGAGGGGAGATATGATAGAGATCTTCACAGTCCTTGAAGAAATTAACAAAGTGAACTGCCGGGAATTATTTAGCTTAGAGACCAAATCACGGTCACGTGGTCACAAATGGAAATTAACAGGAGGGACATGAGGAAGTACTTCTTTATGGAAAGGGTGGTGGAACCTTGGAACAGTCTATCGGCCGAGATAGTGAGTGCGAATACAGACAGGGGACTCCACCAGGCCTGAGACAAAATGAAGGGAATAGTAATTGCTTAGGGTGACAGGATCAGGGAAGAGAATGGGGATAGGACAGGTAGGGTTAGTACCATGGAGGAAAAATAGGTTCCAGAGACGAATCCAGTGATTATAGGGAACATGAGCAGACTGGATGGACCTCTAGTCTTTTTCTGTCATCATCGTCTCTGTTTCAAAGCTTCTATAGTATAGCTATTCAAAAATAATGCATTAAGGAAAATGTTTGGAATACTAAAGATCATATTAAGGTTTTCAGAGAGGAAGGAGGTAGTGATGTCCATAAAGTACAGGGTAAGGCATATGAGGAGAGGTTGAGGGCACAGAACATGTACTCCCTGGAAGACAGGAGAGAGATGGGGGACATGACTGGGACCATCAAGTCCTTGAAAGGGATACATAAGGTTGATAAGGAAAGTCTCTTTAAGCTGAGTGGCAACCATAACACGAAGGGGCACAGTCTTATGCTGGAGGGTGGGAGGTTTAGGAGGGAGGTCAGGAAGCACTTCTTCACAGAGAGGGTGGTGGACACTTAGAATGCACTGCTAGAAGAGGTAATCTCATTGGAGACAGTGGGCAGCTTTAAGAGAGGCTGGGACAGGCATGGGGAAGGGTAATGGTCATGGGTAAGGAGGATGGGAGGAGTGGGAAGGGAGGGCAGGGAGATTAGCTCAAGCTGTGGACCCTGCAACACGAGCAGACTTGATAGACTAAATGGCCTTCTTCTTCTGGCTTCTTCGTATGTTTTTTATGTATGTTCATATGTAAGTGTGCTCCTCATTTCTCCGTGGTTATATAACTCGATTTCTCTTGCAAGCAGGAACTTGTCTAAACTCTTTTAATGTAATTTTTTGATTTGCTATAAACAATATTATCTGGAAGTTCATTCAATATGCTAACCACTTGCTGCAAGTAAAAATACTTTCTGTTCTAAATATTGGACATTGAAAATGAGGCTTATCATGACTCCTTATTACAGTATGATATATGTATTTCTTTTTTAATTTTAAAGGAACACTGTCAATCTTTGTTGCATGATATTATTTTTAGGTAAAACCCCATATTTTATGATTGCTTACTTTCTCTAAAATTCATTGATGTCGCTGGTTGTTTTATCTGCCTCCTTGCTTATTAGAACTGAAATGCATGGTAATGTATAGCTATGCCCAGCTTTGTTTTACTTCAAATCATTGAACTACTCTTAGTGCCCACTTCCTGAACATTAGAAATGCTCTAAAACAATGCAGCCACTCATGATAGAAGAGTCCCCTCTGATATAACTGCATAATGAGTGGTTAGAGTGTGTTGGGGTGTTCCTGAGTCCAGAAAAGATGCAGTGGGAATTGGTCAAGAAATGTAAACAAACATGTTTTGGTGTGGTAACACCAGTATGGTGAGCAGTCAGTTTTTTAAAAGAAAAAAAGGGATCTGAATCAAACTACCAGCTGCATTAATAAGTCTCTATAGAATGTAAACAATCATAGAATGTGTTTTTATGGCCATCTTGCTATCTCTAGCTGGAAAATGCAGTATCATGGAACACATGTTTTGGACTTTTCGATGTATCCTTCCACACCAACTGAAACAAGCATTTGTCAATGCCGAATGTTTGCTTGCTGGCATTGGCATTGGTAGTGTAGGAGTTAGAGAGCTGCATAATAGGAATGACAGTGAAGTATTGAACTGAAGCCAACCCCTTCACCACCCTGCAGAGACTGACAGGCATTAGGGTGTGCCATTGGGTCATCAGACATAACAGCCATGCCATTTCACCACACCCTACCCTGCAGACAACAACAAGTGTCACGGTGTGCCTTGGGGTCTTTGGCCCCTATTCTCATCCTAGTCCATCAGGAAATATGGTGAGATGGGTGCTGTATAGGAGAATGGGGAGAACTTTGGGGCACACCTGGATGCCTCTCACTGGCTGCAGGGTGTGGAATGGTATGAGCATTACAGGCGAGAATCCCAAGTCACACCCCTGATGCCTTTCAATCTCTACAGGGTGGGGCGTTATGGTCAGAAACCCTAATGCCTCAGGCGTTCATTGGAATTTTCACTCCAAATTTTCAACATGGGTTTTTTGTGACTGCCGCCTTATGAACAGTGGCAATATCAGTTCGTTAGCCAAAAGATGATTTTGCACAGCGACTATGCCATTTGGCACCACAGGTATGAAAACACATTATGAACAGGATGTGAAAAATGACAGCTGTACTGTTCATGGGGAGGTGCAAAAAATGGCAATGTTGAAAATCTGCAGTGAAAATATTTAAAAAACTGGTGAAGTCACAAGTGTGCGTAGAAAATGCACAACGCACATCCGTAATGCAATTAGTTTGGGGATTTTTTACAGCAGATTGTCAACACAGGCATTTTGAAACCTCTGCTCATGAAAAGTATCACTGCGATTTTTTTAATCTGTCCCGAACAGTGATTTCCCATAGCGACCACGCATTTCTGCGCTGGAAGTGCGAAAACACATTTCAGCCATGGTGTGAAAAATGACAGCTATACTGTTCATAAGGAAGTGTGGAAAAATGTCAGTGGTGAAAATCTGGACTGAAAATATTAGAAATCCATGAACTTGTGAGGGTGCATGGAAACTGCTCAATGGTCACTCGTAACACAGTCATTTTATGGACTTTTTTCACCAAATTTTTAACACAGCCATTTTAACACCTCTGCTCATGAACAGTGTCACTGTGATTTTCTTAATCTGTCCCGAACTTGATTTCGCACACCGACTAAGCCATAGTGCGCTACATGCTCAGAAACACATTTTGGGAGAGATGTAAAAAATGAAAGCTGTACTGCTCATAAGGAGGTGTGGTAAAATGGCAATGTTGAAAATCTGGAGTGAACATATTGAAAATTTGCGAACTTATGAGCATGCGTAGGAACAGTGCAACGCATTCTCATAAAACAGTCATTTTCGGGAATTTTTTCACCAAATTTTCAGCATTGGGTTTTTGGGGGCCTAGCTCATGAACTGTGACACTGTCATGTCATAAATTGGTCCCAAAAGGTGATTCCGCGACAGTGATCAAGTAAATCACCCTTTAAATGATTAACAAAATGACAGTGACAGAATTCATGAGGTGGGTCCCAAACACCGCATGTTGAAAATTTGATGAAAAAATTCCCCAAAATGCCTAAGATATGCATCAAAGTTGAAAAAAACCTGTTTATTAAATTATACAGCTTATCGGCATTTCCTCAGTTAGCGGTTGGCTTTGAAGAGTGCAGACGTGTTCCTGGTCCACCGAAGATCATCATGCCGGACTCCAGAGGTAAGTATGGGGTGAGGTGGGGGTGTGGAGAGGCAGGGTGCACAGAAGATGGGCATGGGTGGGGAGAGGATCAGGACAGTCAGCGAGGAAGGTTTTTCTTGCAGGTTTTTTCTTGGAGCGATGTGGGACTTGTGCCACGCTGGGTGAGCTCCCAGCATGGCAGCTGGAAGGCTGTTTGGGGGGGTAGTGGAGCCGATGGGGGAATTGGGCACCCCTGTCAGCCATACAGACTGTTGCCATGGTGTGGTGGGCTCCCAGCGTGGCACCTGGTAGTCTGTTGGGGGGAACTGTGGAGCTGATGGGGGATTGGGCACCCCAGTCAGCCATACAGACTGTTGCCATGCTGGGGTGGGCTCTTAGTGTGGCACCTGGAACTCTGTTGGGGAGAACACAGCAGAGCTGATGGGGATTAGGCACCCCTGTCGGCCATACAGTGTGTGTGTGAGGGGACACATGAGCATGCAATATGTGTATGTGTGGGGGGGAGCATGAGCACGCACTACCTTATCATTTCTCACTGAAGCGGAGCTCTCCCTTTCAACTGTAGGGCACTGCATTTTCAGCTGCTGTCACAGACAGCTGCAGCATTCATTGGTGAACTGTGGCTGTGCCTGCAAACACACTGACTGAATTGGAAGACAGGGTGCCACACCTACAAAAACTCGGATGATGGCACTATGTTTCTTGCACATGCGTGCAAGCAAACATAATAAAATACTCCCATCTTTCTGTTAAGAATGTTGGAGACATAACTCCAAGTTGCTTATCAGATGCCATTAGGAAACTGAAACAGCTAGTTAAATATTTGTTAAATATTGGTTGCCTATTAAACTGGAGATTTGTTTAGCACCTTCAGAATGCTACAACTTGTGCATTAAATACTAAGCATTCAAACAGCTTCTTGCTACTAGTTTCACTTGGGAATGTATTCTCTTTCAAGAAAGAGTCATACCTCATAAATGTCACCCTTTCCCCAGTACATCTATAATTTACACTGTTTTGTTAATCTCCAAAGACACTATCTGATGATAAGCACTAGCTCAGACATGCTTAGACATATGCCAGATCTTCAGTGAACTACTATTCAATGAATATGTAGCAATCAGCAGGTATTTTCTACTATGCTTTTGGGGAAAAAATATATTGTGCTATAGCAAACACACACACACACACACACACACACACACACACACACTGCACACACCATCCTCATGGCCACAACATTCAAAATAAATACTGCAGTCTAACATGTTATAAAACAATAAAGAAACTGTTTGTTTATGTCAGTGAACACGTGAAGTTCAGTTTAGAGTAGATTTCCTTTAAATATTTCTTATCCCATATTTTGTATCCTGGATAGCGCTGGGAAGATGCTACATCTCATTGTCATTGGGATCTTCTTTTACACATTTTTGCACTGTATTTACTCAGGCTGTCCCAGATTAGATGCAATACCATGTTTTTAGTGGGGTCATAATTTTACCATTTTGATAACATATTTCTTCAGGCTAGCCTAGCCCAGGACCCCCATATTCAAAGGAGATGCACAGTGCATCCCGGCAGAAAAGGGAGATGTGTTGCACAACTCCAACAGTGCTCCACAGCATGATATTCAAATGTGAAGGATGCGATGGCCACAAGAGAATGGGCCAGGATGCACACAAATAGTATGCCGTGCAAATCAAGGGTGCATTCCCATACATATGCCGCACTGCGGCATACTCAGTGGGAATGTGCCTCTTGCAGTCCAGAGCAGCGTGGCCCACAGTTAGGCCATGAATAGCTAGCCCAACCCAGCCAGCCACCCACAGGCAGGCTGTGGAAGTGCACCCAGGTATACAGCAGCCTGGCAGCCCTGGTGGACTAGAGGTACCCCCTCCCATCCCCGATCGATCCAACTCCATCCCTGAAGAGCTCCATTGTGTAGGACCCCCCCCGAACCCAATTGCACCAGAGGAAGCCACGGTCCATATCCATAGCATAGAGGACCTCCCCCCACTGCCTTGGTACATAGACACCCCCTCTCACCCAATATCCAACCTGTTGTGGAGAATGGCATTGCCCTCCACACCCTGCCACTGCCAGCCACCAACTGCACTGGACCCAGGCCAGGGACCTGCACTCTGGAATGACCCAAGTGGCTATACTGTGCATTGGGCCACTACACAAGCTGCAGTCCCACCAATATATGCAGCCATGTGTAAGTCCCAGGCAAACCATAAGAGGGAATTGACATACTTCTAATGCACGCCTTGTCAATGCTGTATCTTCCTGCTGTCATACACCACTGCAGGCCCACATTCTCCCCTGTTCCCCTGTGTAACATGCCACCCTCTGGACTGCTGAGGTATCTGGGGTGCCATGGGGTGCTGTATCCTGCAATGCCATTTGCAGTGTACGCTCTAGGCTATGAATAGTGCGTCCGCAGATCCCCAATTGTACAAAAAAATGGGAGGTCAGCTGTAACATACCTGTTCCGGAACATGTGAGTGGGTACAGCATCAGCTGTCACCCATACTGAGCAGTGCAATGGCACTGGGATGATGGATCCGCATGCGAGTGCCTGAGGTGTATGGCCACTGGGCATTATCACCAGCACACAGCTCATGCCTAAGTATGGCACATTCCAGCATCCTACTGCCAGTGCTCCGCCACCTGAAAATAAGATGCCATTTCTTCTGTGAACTATCCAGGTTAAATATATAGCAATCAGCAGGCATATTTTAGGAAAATACATTGTAAAAATGTGTAAAAGGAGACCACATGGAAACTGCCTCTCAGAAGATCTGCATTGTGCAAATTCATTAGAAATAATGGGTAAAAGCATCCCAAAAGCTCTCCACAGCCAAATCGGCTTTGACCAGATTTTGTTTACTGTTGTTGGTATAAAACCCATAGAGTTAGATGACTGTTCCCACTCTGGGCAGAAATTGCTACATCCGATAAAGTGTTGCTACTTACTGTCATGTTTACAATTGAGGATGTACATATAATTAACACAGCTGCACAGTGCCTCAGAGCTATTGCACTAACTCGTATGAAATATGATTAATATTTTTTGTAATCTGCTGCAAGGAGAGAACATTTTTATGTTTGCTTGCATGCATGTGCAAGAAACATAGTGCCATCATCCGAGTTTTCCAGAGGTGTGTCAGCCTCTCCCAATTCAGTCAGTGTGTTTGCAGGCGCGGTCGCAATGTGCCAATCACTGCTCCAGCTGTCTATGACAGCAGTTGAAAATGCAGTGGCATACAGTTGAAAGGGAGAGCTCCGCTTCAGTGAGCAGAGCTCCCCCCCTCAACACGCATGCATATTGTGTGCTGGCGCCCCGCATATTGTATAGCCGCAGAGGGTGCCCAATGTCCCGTCGGCTCTCCACCCACCAAAAAAGCTTTTCTGGTGCCATGCTGGGAGCCACCCCAGTGTGGCTGGCCATGAGGGTGCCCAATCCCCGTCGGCTCCAGCCCCACCGACAGCCTTATAGCTATACGCTGGGAGCCCACCCCAGCGTGGACACAAGCCTGTATATGGCAGGGGTGCCCAATCCCCGTCGGCTCCAGCCCCCCAAACAGTCTTTCCACTGCCACGCTTGGAGCCCACCCCAGTGTGGCAACGTCCCGTCGTCTTAATAATAAAAAAAACCCTGGAAATTAAACACAGTCTCCTGCCCCACCGCACTGACCCACTGCGCACCCTGCCTCCCCACACCCCTTCCTCACCCCATACTTACCTCCGGAGTTTGGTGCGATGATCTTCGATGGACCGGGAACACGTCTGCACTCTTCAAAGCCGACCGCGAACAGAGGAAATGCCGGTAAGCTGTATAATGTAATAGATAGGGTTTTTTCAACTTTGTTGCATATCTCGGGCATTTTTTGGAATTTTTCCAAATTTTCAACATGGGGTTTTGGACCCTTCTCATGAATGCTGTCGTCATTGGCATTAATCGGGCCCGAAGGTGATTTATGAGTCACTGCATGAAATCATCTTCGGGACCGATTAATAATGTTACTGCCAATGTTCATAAGGTGGGCTCAAAAAGCCTATTTGGAAAAGTGGTGTAAAACTCTAAAATATTTGTTTATGATTCGCATTGCGCGGTTCCTACGCAGCGCTCATAAGTTTGTAAATTTTCAATATTTTCACTCCAGATTTTCAACATTGCCATTTTACCACACCTCCTTATGAGCAGTACAGCTGTCATTTTTCACATCTAGCCCATAGCGTGTTTCAGCCCATGTGAGCGCAATGGTGCAGTCGGTGTCGAAATCAATGTATGGGACACATTAAGAAAATCACAGTGACACTGGTCATGAGCAGAGGTGTTAAAATGAATTATGTTGAAAATTTGATGAAATCCCAAAAATGACTGTTTTAGGGCCTTGCGTTCTGGGTTCCTCCTGCAGCTAGCAAGTTTCTTGAATTTGTAATATTTGCACACCAGATTTTCAACAGTGCCATTTACACGCACTTCCTTATAAGCAGTACAGCTACCATTTTCACATCTCGCCCAAAATGTGTTTCCGCCTGCGTGGCGCACAAATGGTACAGTCGGTGTGCGAAAACAATGTTTGGGACAGATTAAGAAAATCACAGTGACACTGATCATGAGCAGAGGTCTTAAAATGGCTATGTTGAAAATTTGGTGACAAAAGTCCATAAAATGACTGTGTTACGAGTGAACATTGCGCAGTTTCCACGCACCCTCGTAAGTTCATGAATTTGTAATATTTTCAGTCAAGATTTTCACAAGTGGCATTTTTCCACACCTCCTTATGAACAGTACAGCTGTCATTTTCCACAACATGGCCAAAATGTGTTTTCACACTTTCAGCGCAGAACTGCGTAGCTGCTGTGGGAAATCATTGTTCGGGACAGATAAAGAAAATCACACTGACACTGTTCATGATCGGAGGTCCCAAAATGCCTGTGTTAACAATCTGCTGTAAAAAATTCCCCAAACTAGTTACATTATGGTGTCGTTGCACAGTTTCATACGCTAAATGACTTCACCAGTTTTTAAGATTTTCACAGCAGATTTTCAACATTGCCATTTTTACACCTCCCCATGCACAGTACCGCTGTCATTTTTCACATCCTGTTCGGAATGTGTTTTTGCACCTGTGGTGCCAAATGCCGTAGTCGCTGTGCAAAAGCATTTTTCGGCTAACAAACTGATATTGCCACTGTTCATGAGGTGGGGGTCACAAAAAAAACATTCTTGAAAATCTGGAGTGAAAATACCAACGAATGCCTGTGGCGTTATGGTTTCCGACCATAACGCCCCACCCTGTAGAGAATGACAGGCATCAGGGGTGTGACCTGGGATTCTTGCCTGTAATGCTCATACCATTCCACCCCCACCCACACCCTGCAGCCAGTGAGATGCATCAAGGTGTGCCTCGGACTCTTCAGGCCCAAACTTCACCCCATTCTCCTATACCGCACCCATCTCACCGTATTTCCTGATGGAATGGTGTGCGCATAAGGGCCAAAGACCCCAAGGCACACCGTGACAATTGTCAGTGTCTGCAGGGTAGGGTGTGGTGAAATGGCATGGTCGTTATTCCTGACGACCCAAAGGCACACCCCAATGCCTATCACTCACTGCAGGGTGGTGGTGGCATTGGCTTCAGTTCAATACTTCACTGCCATTCCTATTATGCAGCTCTGTAACTTCTACACTACCAATGCCAATACCAGCAAGCAAACATTCGGCATTGACAAATGCTTGTTTTAAATCTGATATATATGTTTTTATTTGTATGTCATACTGTACTGTGATTTGTATTTAATGTCTGTCGGCACTTTTTAAAGGTGTATGACTGAACAAATAAACCATTCATTCACAGCAGGAGCCAAACCAAGTCCTCCCCCCACACCATTTTGCAGTTTTTTCCATCTCACCCTCTGTCATATGTATTTCTTGTAGCAACAATATGTCCCCCTTTAATTTCTGAGTTCAAGCCTGAACTCTCTTACGTTTCATCACACTTTAACCTACGGACATTCCTGCTTATTCTATTAAGCTTGTTAGCCATTATCAAGGGTTGAACTTAATTTTCCATAAGGTCTTGACATACTGTAAACTTTGTAAATCTGAGTAATCACACCTTTGCAAGTTATATAGAAATCTGTGCATACAAAAAAGCACCTCTGAAGTTTTTAAAATTTCAACTACTCCCCCATGCCCAACCCCCAACAACAACCAAACAGTAAACATATGACACAAATACTCCTATGCTATTATTCCACCCTCCCCCCTCCAATTCCTGGCTGGGCTAACTCATACCCGAGCCAACTTCCCCAGTAAACAACTGTGATGGATTTGTTGTTCCATGGTTTGTGTGGGGCACTTTAGTACCATATTATACCAAGGAGTCTATATAAACAGCTAAGATGGACAAACCATGTCTTCTGCTCTCTTAATCAGAGTGGAGGCTAAACTTAAGAAGTAACTAACTAGGTTGCAATGATGGGAACACAAACTTTATGTATTAGCAACTGTAGTAATCAGGAAATAAAAGAGGCAGAACATCCTAAAGACTCAGAGCCACTAGTGAGCTCAAACAGCAGCTAGTCTGCCCCCACCCCCGGGTGCATCACCTCTCAGGGGCGGTTGCTTTGTCTGACATCTGCTCGATTACAGAGAGGCATGCCAATACTCTTGGGGCCTGTAGTTATACACACAAGTTACTAATTATAGTACACAGTCGCTTAATAAAGCCCTGTCACAGCACGTTCTCAGAGTGTCAGCAAGGGTGCTAGAAGGGCAAGTATACTAACTGGAGACTATAGTATAACTATGGCCATTTGTAGCAAAAGAGTAGCACCTTTGAAACTGATGTCCATGGAGCCCTATAAGGGTTGTGCCCTCCAGCCTGTCTGGGCTACAGTCAGATCTGTGGTATTAGGGGCTACACCACACATGTGGGCTCAAAGAACTCAAAATTAAGCCCTGAAACTAACAGCCTGAAAAGGATTGCAACATTAATCATGAAATTAGCTGCATTTATACAAAAAAACATAACTGGCAGCAAATTGTTCATTGGATGATGCTGATTGAAGATATGGGCTCCCCCCATTGTGACCCACAAACCAAAATGATATATCCCTGTAGTCAGGGGGGAGCTCGCTGTGTTAGATCTCAGACCACAGCCAATATGTAACATCAAAGGTAAACAGCCTGCCCAACCCAGGTTTGAATTTTGCTAATGGGGGGTGTGAGCCAAAAGTTACTTACACTCTGAGCAATCATATTAGATTTGTTACGACAATCAGTGTGGTGTCAGGAAGCTGTCCACACATTGCAGAATGCACCTTGATTAGGGCTCAGGTAAGGTTCAGGAAATGAGATGGGTCAGTCAGAGTTGTGGGGTGGGAAGAATCACAAGAACAGGATCCAGCAATTAAGCAGGGAATCGCTAAGGGGAAATGGCTCACAAATAAGCAAGGAATAGATTAAGTGACTGATGTCGAATACAAAGCTGATCTCCCATTCCCCACAGACTGGGCCTCATGGCTGTAAAATTATCTTACCTCACCACACATTCAAGTCAATGATCCCATCTCTTTTGCACTCCACCTTTCCTCCACTGCTGCTTCTTCATTATGAATGTAGGTCTCAGCATCCTTGGGGTGAGGAATCTCAGAGATGCTCCTGGCCGTAGGCGTGGCTAGAATAGATGGTCAAAGTCCCAGACCTTGGAATGCATGTTCACCTTAACTGCACTGAACTGCTGTCTTCTGGCTTGGAGCTCCCAATTTTAATCTTGAAAGAAAAAACATTGAGTTGGCTGCCTTCTATCATCAACAGCCCACGTTTTTTCACTACTTTAAGGACCTCTTCTTTGTCTGTGAACCTCAAGTATTTAATAAGGAAATGTCTCGGCCTTCCCTGTTGCTTGGACAGGGGCCCACATGGTAAGCAAGTTCAATTTCAAATGATAGTGCATGCTTCCCCAATCCCTGTTGCTCCACAAGGATCCTTTGCACTGTTAGGCTGAGGTCTCTTCCTTCCACCCCCTCTTGAGACACACTAACCTGAGGTTAGACTGCCCCCTGGGGTTTTCCTACTCATCGATATTTCTTTTAAGATCTGTCACCACAGACATCAGTGTATCATGGGCTCTCTCAATGCCAGTCATTTTGTCTTCCAGATCACTGATACGCTGCTCTGTTTCAGTGAGCCTTGTGGCATGGGTGCCCACTGTGTCAAAGAGTGCCTGCATAGTGCTCTGGAACGTGCACAATTTGGGCAGAAATATTCTCAAAACCTGCTTGCATCTCAGGTTGCAAATTGGTGATCATGTTCATGATCAGATGGTGGCTCTGTTCAGTATTGTGGTTCCTGCCTGATGTCTTACCTCTAGTGTGGGCACGGCCCTCCTGTGGCGAGTCTGTGGTTTTCTGCTAGGCTGGTATGGTATTAAAGTTCAGCAAAGATTGCTTTTTTTTTTGAGATTTTTAAGAAACCAACTTTTTACCCCATTGTAAAATCGCAAACAGATTATCAGCAGTTAGTTCAGAGAGAATCTTAGCTGTAATTACTCAGTGCTCAAGGGAGCAGCTCCAAAAGGCAGCCACCATCTTGCCTGGCCAAGCCAAGCACCCTATTGCTGATGTTTTTAACATTACTATTAGTGACCTCTCAGCATATATACCTATCCCCACCACACACCATGCCCTAGCCAGAGACCCACCTGGTGAACACAACAGACCTAAGCTCTACTTTAAATGTCTTACCTGGGTGAATTTACATGGCTACCTAACCAGGATAAAAATTAAAACTAGTTTTGAACCAGATAACATTGACATAAAGCTACTCAAATTAGGGATTAGGGAAGTCACCTAGCTTGTGCAGCAAATCTTCAGTCTGTCCCTAGCCTCTGCACAAGTGCCTGATCTCTGGAGAAAGACTTATGAGGTCCCTGTGTTCAAGAGTGGGGATGCTAACTTGCCATCCAATTACTGTCTGATCATGATTATATCTCCCTTATCCAAAACTGTAAAATGGCAGTGAATGACCAGTTTGTAGACTTCCTAAGCCAGCATAATCTCCATTCCAAGGATCAGCATGGGTTCAGGAAGAACTTCGGCACAGTGACTGCACTCCTGGAGTTCACTGACTCAGTTCATAGTGTGCTGGACTGGGGAGAACTGGCTGGATTCATATACTGTACATAGATCTTACCAAAGCTTTCAACCTTGTCAGTCATGCCCTCCTCTGGCAGAAGCTACTCCGTGTTGGCCTTTCTGAAGACTCAGTCTGTTGATTTAAGGACTGCTTGTTCTGTGGATCCCTATCTATAAAACACTGGAATGCATTATCTGATGATAGATCGGTCAGTGTAAGGATTCCCCAGGGGTCCATTCTTGGACCTCTACTTTTCAACCTATTTATAAATAATCTACCCGCTGTCTTCAAATTGACAAAATAATTCTGTATGCAAACAATGCTATCATTTTCTGCATTGGCAATAACCTGGAGAGTCTGAGGCTAAGGCTTCAGGATAATTAACAGGCACTTGTGCCTAGTGGGCCTAACCCGGTTACCAAAGACCTTTACCTCCATCCAGCCATGGTTCACTTAAAATCTCCTTGTAATGAATGAGAGGAGCACTAAATACATGTTGTTTGGCACTTGCAACAAAGCTGACATCTCTTCTGTTTTAAGTGTTACCTCCTCATTTGGGGTCACTCTTGAACAAGTGCAAACCTTTAAGTACTTAGGCATTATCCTTGACAGTACCCTATTATTAAATGAATATGTGGACTACCTAGTTTAGATGGTAAACACCAGGCTTGGATTCCTGTATAGGTGCAGGAGAAACTTCCTGCCAAAGATAAAGGAACTCCTGGTCCAGTGCTTCATTACAAGCATTATAGACTACAGTGTAATTGACTATAAGTCGACAAATGACTGTGCATTGTCCCAGGTCAGGGGCTTGCTCAATAGGGCCTGCTGCTTTGCACTTGACATTAAAACTCACACCCTCACCTGTGTTCTGTGCAGCAGTGTGAACTGGTTAAACCTTAGCTCGAGGGCACTGTACCACACCCTGGTCATAGGCAATAAAGCACTATGTGGCTTGCTGTCCCCTGGCCTGCAGTTTGTGTTCACTTATTTTATTTATCGAAATGTTTCACCAGGAAGGCAAACTGAAAAACAAGTTGCTCATCTTCCGGTGCAACCTGGGGGGAAGAGTACATGGGGAGTACATAAAACATAACAAAATATACAGTACAAATTATAAACAAGTAGGTCATGAGAAAATACACAAGGTATGGCAGACTAAGCATACAAGGATACATAAATTATGCAATACAGGTAAAGCATACGAGGATACATACATTTCACAATACTGAATACAGAGAACAAAATTTAGCAGGGAAAGGTTCCCCAGCAACTTGAATAAGGCAATAAGTGCAAGTGTTTATTACAATAAGAGCTAATTTAGTAGTAAGTAAGCTGCAGCCTCTGCTGATGGTGGGGGGTGGATGAGGGAGAGGCAGGAAGAAAATTAGGAATGAGGAGAGCAGGTACAGTAGGAGAAAGGAAGTTATACAGGGCAGAGGTGAGGGAGTGAAGGGAGGAAGAGTGGTGAATTTGATAGGGAAGAGCATTCCAGATTTTTGGGAAATGATGTCTGAAAGCAGATTGGCCAGCAAGTGTAATGCAACAAGGTGTTGTAAGGGTTCTGGAGTCAGAGGATTGCAGAGAGTGATTGGGGGGGGGTAGAGAGAGTGGAGGATAAGTACAGTGGTAGCAATCCTAGCCAATATTTAGCAATAGGTTTGGCACAGTGGGAGAGGCGCCTGTTAGTAAGTAAAGGGAAGGGCAGGGAGTGATAGAGAATGCAGTGGTGAGTATGGATAGGTGAATCCAGAGCAAAGCAGCAGAAAGAGTTGAAGAGGGGGTCCAATCTGGATAGGGTGGATTTGGGAACAGCACTGTAGAATACATCACAGTAGTCAAATATGGGTAGAATAATCTTCTGGACAAACGCATGCCTGGCCATAAGAGGAATGCAGTTACGGTTCCTGTATAAGCTTGGGTCGCAGTTTTTTCAGGATGGCATTGATGTGAACAGAGAAATTGAGGTGTTGGTTGAGCCAAACCCCAAGGTATCTGAATGAGGAGATGTTCTCCAGCAGAGTCTCAACCAGGGTGTGGAAGGTGGACAGGACAGGGAGCCTAGCAAGTCCCTGCCTAGTGCCGAAGGTCATGTAGACTGTTTTCTTGGCATTTAGAAAGAGCTGATGGGATGCAATCCAATGCTGGATCTTATTACAGTCAAGGTGAAGTCTGGCTTCCACATCAGAGGGAGATTGGCCTGAGATGAACAAGACAGTGTTGTCTGTGTACACATGTATGGACGAGGAGGAGCAGACTGACTGCAGATCATTAAGAAAGATGGAGAACATCGAACGTAATATTAGCTGTCGCTCAGTGGAGGAGGATTGGGTCCAGTTACACAAACTGCAGGCCCAATTCTCAGCTCCTATGTCCCAAAAGGCTGAGCTTGTTCTCTAGAGAACCAAACTCAAATACTAAGAATCTGGAGGTAGAGCAGGTAAATTAATTTCTATCCGGCTCAAACAAATGGAAACCACAAGATTTATATCTGCACTACGAATAACACAGGAGAGTCCTATAACCAATGATCCAAGGGAAATTGCCTCAGGTTTTTGGCAATACTTCCAAGCCCTGTATGCAATCCCAATAGCAGAAAAATTAGTACTGGAGGAAATTGAGAGGTATTTAGATTTGGTCATTCTCCCCAAGCTATTACCAAGTGACTCCTCTCTCCTAGATCATTCCATTCAGGAATGGGAAGTCAAGCAAGCAATTGCACAGCTCTCCCTGATAAATCTCCAGGGCCAGATGGCCTTTCAACTAATCTATATAAAGCTTTCTCTAAGGAACTCACACCTTTTTTAACAAAGGTTTTCAACTCCTGGTATGGCTTTTCAGAAAACAACTTTCTCGAGGCACTCATCACCCTAATTCCCAAGTCAGATCGGGATCCTTTGTATCCTGAAAATTATCGTCCCATATCACTATTAAAAGTTGATATCAAAAAATTAGCCAAAATATTATCGAATCGCTTAGGGCCCCTGATGGGTAAGCTCATTAGTGACGAACAAGTTGGTTTTATGGCTGGTAGATCCTCTAATGATCACATGCGTAGATTACTTCATTTAATAGCCCACACCAAAAACTCGTATACTCCAGCTGCTCTCCTTTCATTAGATGCAGAGAAAGCGTTTGACCAGGTTTCTTGGGACTTTCTTTTTGCTACTTTATCACATTTTGGCTTTTCACCAGGGTTCACAAATTGGGTTAAATTATTATATACCTTTCCGACTGCCCGAGTTTGGTGTAATGAGGCCCTCTCCAAATCATTCCCTCTATCTCATGGTATCAAACAGGGCTGCCCTCTTTCCCCCCTTCTATTTAATCTCTATGTGGAGCCACTGATTCAAAGATTATTATGTTCCCACAATATCCAGGGTATTTCAACTGGTAATAAACAACATCTTATTTCAGCTTATGCTGATGATTTATTGTTACATGTTGAGAATCCTGCGGCCAGTATACAAGCTTTACTACAAGAAATTGAGCACTTCTCAAAGGTATCCTATTACAAACTCAATCTCTCTAAAACCAAACTTTTCCCTTTAAATGGGAGATGCTTGTCGAGTGAAATAGGGGATCATGGCTTGAATTGGGAACCTAACTCCCTGACATATTTGGGTATTAAAGTCTCAAGGGAAATGGCAATAATGGTAATGGAAAACCTCACCAAATTACTAAGCACTATAAACATTGATCTGGAGAGATGGAGGATGTTACCTATATCTCTTTGGGCCAGAATTCATTGGTTAAAATGAACGTATTACCTCGTTTTCCTTATCCCCTGAATATGCTAGGGTTTTATCTGCCTAAATCATGGTTCTCCAATTTGCAAAAATTATTAAATCAATTTGTATGGAAAGGGAAGGGAGTCAGAAGAGCTTACTCCAAACTTACAGTCTCAAAAATACGTGGTGGTCTTTCCCTCCCTGGCTTCTTTAAATACTATGCAGCAGCTCATATTAGTAAATTGGCATATTGGGTCCGTTCATTAAATTCAACAGACTGTGATTCATACTTGCCCCTCTGGATAGCAATTGAGAAAGTCCTAGTGGCTAAGAGTTCCTGCACCCTTCCAGCTTTTGTGTATTCTTCTCCAAAATTAATTCCCAAGGAACTGAGAAATAATCCTATTGGCTGGTCTCTCAAAGCTTTACACCAAGTTCAGACTTCTCTGAGTATAGATTGGCATAAATCTTTGAAACAGCCTCTGTTGCATAATCCACATGTGCAAATTCAAAATGCTCCTATCCCTTCCACATTCTGGGCCACCTTGGTAGGGCTTAGATTAGAAGACATAACCCCCCAAGGTAGAATTGTATCTTATCCACAATGTTATCATAATGTCCTCACTGCTAGTGGGAATGCCTTTAAATATTGGCAAATTGGACAAGCTGTGATTGCCTTTCAGCAAAAACCAGCGGATGTAGAACCTGCCAAGATAGAATTATCCTCTCTTCTAAACACAGCTGACCAACCGCACTCTGTTTCTAGGGTATATCAAGAATTGCAAGTATTGGATCCATGGTTGCCTCAAGAAACCTGTTATTACTGGGCTCAGAAATCCCACTTGGGATTAGATCCTTTTTTTTTTGCCCGAAATCTGTTTACTTAATTATTTCCCTTCAGAGATGCAGAAAGCTTACATGGCTGTCATATCAGCTGTGGCCAAGCTGATAATCATGAGACACTGGACAGATAATTCTATCCCCTCCATCCTTGAGTGACATAGAGAAATCCTGTTGGTCTTACAACTTGAGAGGCACATAGCCAAGATGACTGATAGGCTGCAATCTTATCTTACCAAATGAGGCACCTTGGATGCCTTACTTGCAACATGGAAGCCTTAAGAAAATCATAATCTGGGTCAAAAGTGAAGGTTATTGCCTTTACTGTGTTTTCTATTTTCCTATTATTATGACTTCTCTGGATCGCTATGCTTGGTTCTTGTGGGTGGGTTTGGGGAATGGGTTTGAACTGTGTTAAAAATGTTTTGTAATGCCCGATACTGTGGGTATTAAAGCCTCATTGTTAAATGTTAATTTCTGCTCTGTAATAGGAGGCTCACCTGTCACTTCTAATATTATTGTACTGTGGTGTTATGAATAAAGCGTATTGAATTATGAAAAAAAAGAAAGATGGAGAAGAGGAAGGGTCCCAGCACTGAGCTCTGGGGGGACTCCAGTGAAGATTTGGTGAGGAGAAGAGATGGACTCAGCTATTCTAACCAATTGAGTCCTCCCAGTGAGGTAAGCCTTGAACCAGTTAATAGCAGATAGAGTGAGTCCAGCTGCAGAGAGGGATTGAAGAAGCACAGAATGGGATACCATGTCAAAAGCCTTGGCTAGGTCGACAAAGACAGTGAATGTTATCAAGCCATTATCCATTCCAGTTAGGACTGAATTAATGGGCCTGAGTAGAGAGGTGATTGTGGAATTTTTTTTACAAAATCCAGATTGGAAAGGGGTGAAGAAGTTGCAGTCAGAAAGAAAGGAGGAGACTTATGTGGATAATAAATATGGTACCAGGGGTGTGATGCACCACACTCTACTGCTTCCTCACAGGAGAAACACTTTAGGACAAAACTGTTTCTTGTATCTTTGTTAAAACATTGGAACAACCTGACTGACACTTCAAGAGTTTGCAACTCTACTGAACTGTTTAAAACACATCTGCTATTCTCGCTCACTCTGTCTGGGATATGTATAGTAACTGCAACCACTGACCATCTGTTGTAATCTGACAATGTATCCTATGTATTGTATATTGCACTTTATAAACAATGTCTTGTAATCCTAAGCACCAAACTTATTGTACAGCATTGCCTGTGACCACATCTGTATATGTTACGGTATATACCTCACTCTAAAATAGGCACCTGCTAAAGGTTTTTATGCAAAATAAAAACTTAACTAAACTGAACTAAACATCAGGGTCACTCACCCATGGGTTCCCTTAGACATGTGGAATTGAAAAATCAGACTTCTAGCACGATTGGAACTAGTCAGTCACATGCTTTGCCCTGCAAATGGCACTGCTGGTGATTGTATTCTACCCTCAAGTCACATATAAGCTCTTCATCTTCTCTCAAACTCCCAAGTTCCCTGTACTCCTAGTTAAATAAAGCATTTTGTTTTTATTTTTTAATGCAGTTCTCCAAAAAAATGGCCCTTGCTTCCTCTGCTTCCACCTTCAATTGGACAAATTGCAGTGAACAGTCTTTTCAACTCTGACTTCTAGCATGTGATTGATGCTAATCAGTCACGTGCTGTGCTCAACAAATGGCACTGCTGGAATTTGGCTTCACCCCAAGCCACCTGCAAGCCACTCTCTCCTCCCAAGACCCCTGAACCACACAGTCCAATCAAGCCATTTTAAATTACTTGAAACAGTTCCCAGGCACCTTGGACTTTATCTGCCCTTGGTCTTTGAATAGTGTAGACTGACAAGGTATAATAATTATTTTTTATGAATTGTTAATTATCTTTTATTTCACACTATTTTGTATTTCTTTAGATTTATATGTCTAGTTGTGTAGCCATAACAGGATGATTTTGTAAATAGACCTTTTTTTATGACCTGAGGTTCATATCCTGTCAAAAAATAAAGTTTTTCCTGTTACTACTTGCTTTCTCAGCTCTTGCCTCCAAAGCTAAAATGTATTTCATTAGTTTTTTCAAATGAAAGTCTTTCTATTTTAACTCTAATTGTTCTATAGTACCTGGAGATTGCAGTTTTTGACTCAACCAATTAAAATATGAATCAACCAGTCAGTATGCTCTTTTTTCCAGCTGGTGTTTTGGAATACATTTTATGCGAACTACTGTAGTTCTCTGCTGAAGTTGTATATGTATTGTGACAAGTCTGTTTCATGCTTATGCCTATGAATTTGTATTCGACATAGAACCTATTTATCATACATGGGAGAATGGTTACTATTATCCCGAGGCATTTCTGAAAATGGAGTAGCATGCCTCAAAAGATTGAAAAATTAAAAATATGAATTCTGTAAAAAAAAAAAAAAAAAAAAGGAAAAAACCTAGCTCCAATATTAAAAACTGAATCAAACCATATAAACAACATTTGCTGTTTTACTAGATGAATATGTGCATCACTGAAAACTGCAGTCATTATAATTGGGAAACTTTTAAGTTCTCCGTGAAAAATCTTATTTGACATGGAAAGGGTGTCATCTTTTATAACAGATGAAATGATTTTAAAGGACAGGAACAATGGATTGGGGAAACTCACAACAAAAACTGTGTAGAAAAGTTACACTTTTTTAAATGAAAGCATATTTTATTTAAATATGATACACATCTGCATAACAGGCAATTTGTTTGAGTTTATAACTGCGTTATCTTAGTAAATAATTAGCTCTTTATAATTTTGCTGTTGACTTGCTTATAAAACATCTCTTAACAATTTATAATGCCTGAGTTCTGTTATAGAATTTAGAAAATATTTGTTTTTATTTTATTCTTTGATAACCAGGTAAGGCCCACTAGACACAGGTGCCTGTTTTTAGGGGTGACTTGGGAGCACTGGGGAGGTTAAGTGACTTGCTCAGAGTCACACAGTGCAAGTGGAGGTTGTGGGACTCAAACCCAGATCTGTCTACTGGATGTACCAAGCTCCTTCACAGCTCACTACTCTAACCTCTAGGCTATACTGCCTAAACATATATATATATATATATGCAATACAGAGTACTTTTGAAAGAACAGGAAATCATTTTAAAATTGTAGCTGTTTGTAACATTCCTTTTGTTTTAGAAATGATATCCATGCCCCTAAATTATTCATATTTGACTGCACATGTATACAAGTTTAATTGAAAAACTGTATTTTGTATTATTTTGTTTTCATCAGTAACATTTCCTACAGTTCTCTTTATGGAACTAGTAATTAGGAGTTTTGACTACTGTAAACTAGTTATGTAAAATAAGTTTCCCACAATGTGGCAAATGCGCAGTGAGGCAAAAATGAAATGGCCCTAATTGGCTGAATTCAGATGAGATTTTAAATGGATTTCCCTGGATGTCCCATCTACCTATCTCAGGTCATTATCCCAGTGGATGTTAAAGATCCCATGGCATTTATCAAAGAAGAAAAGGGGGGGGGGAGTGGTTTCTTGATGTCATGGACCACATTCCCATTGTCAATAAAACAGGTGCATGTAGTCTACCACCCCCAACACACACACACACACACACACACACACACATATGCAGGAAATAAGCTATCATGGCTCAGTGTACCTTTACCAATCAAAAATTACAAATAACAAAATGAATATAGAGAGTAGTATATGAACACATATACACAATCATAGAATTTCCCAGCAGAAATGACCATTTGACCCATCCAGTCTGCTCAAGATAGTGCCTCCATCTCTCTCTCTCTTTTACTTCCCATCCCTCTACCCTCTCTCCCCATCTCTCCCTAGGCCCATATACTTGTCGCATGCTCTTTTGAATTTCTCCACCGTGTCAACCTCTGCCACCCACTCTGGCAACCTGTTTGTAGGTTTTACAACCCTTTCTGAAAAATAACTCCCCCTCACATTCCCTTAAAACTGCCCCCCTCCAGCTTATAAGCATGCCCTCTGGTGGTTCTGTTTTCACTCAGCTTAAAGATGCAATCCTCCCAACCTTGTTTTTCCCCTTCATATACTTGAAGGCTTCCACCACGTCCCTTCCCTCTCCCCTCTCATTTCAGCATATAAAGATGGAGTTCTTCCAGTCTTTCCCTATATGTTTTTCCCTGCATCCCCTGAATCATCTTGGTTGCCTTTCTATGTACTCCTTCTAGCCTATCCTTGTCCCCTTGCAGGTGGGACCTCCAGAATTGAACTCCATACTCTAACTGCAGCCGAACCGGTGTTTTATATAATGGCATGACCACCTCCCTCCTCCTACTCATGAAGCCCCTCCTGATCCATGCCAATGCCCCCATTACTTTCTCAGCTGCCCATTCACACTGCCTCCTAGCCCTTAATGTGTCTGTGATCCATATCCCTAGGTCCTTTTCCTGCTCAATAGCCTGCAGTGATATCCCCTTAGGTAATACGTGGCTCTGTGGTTGTTTCAACCTATATGCATTATTTTGCACTTATCTGTATTAAACTGCAGCTGCCACTTTTCTGCTCACTCCTTCAGTCTGGCTAGATCCTGCTTTATCCTCCCCACCCCACCCCTTCCGGAATGTCCACCCTGTTATATAACTTTATGTCATCCATGAATAAACATGGCTTTCCATTCAGACCCTCCGCTAAGTCCCCCACGTGCACATTAAATAGTATGGGCCTCAACACTGACCCTTGTGGCACCCCTCTCATCACCCTTAGTTCCCCAGAGTGCTTCCAATTGACCGCCACTGTCTGGGTCCTCCCATCCAACCAATTTACCACCCATTTTGCAAGCCTAGCCCCCACTCCCAGACTGCTCAATCTGCTTGCCAACCTTCTATGTGAGACAGAGTTGAACGCCTTCCAGAAATCCAGATAGGCTACATCCACCCCACCCAATCATATACCTCCATAACCCCCTCAAAGAATTCAATCAGGTTGGTCTAGCAAGACCTGCCACCTGTGAACCCATGTTGGTTATCATCAATCATACCCTGCTCCTCTAGGTTCCTCACAAGCCTCTCCTTTATGAAAGTCTCCTTCAGCTTACCCACAACTGAGATGAGACAGACTGGGCAGTAGTTGCCAGGCTCTTCCTTCCTCCTCCCTTCCTTGCATATTGGTACCTGTGCCTTTTTCCAGTCTCCCGGTACCTTCCCCGATTCCAGGGATAGATTTAAACATCCTTGCCAGAGGCCCTGCCAGATCCTCCCTTAGCTCACAAAGCATCCTTGGGTGTACCTGGTCAGGACCCATAACCTTGTCCATTTTTAGCTTTCCCTGCTCCTCCGCCACCCTCTATACTGTGACTGGACTTGTGTCTGCTTCCTTGCCCTCCCTCCTCTTCCTACTCAGTTCAAGCCCTTTCCCTTCCTTCTCTATCATGAAAAAGGATGTGAAATATTCATTTAGGAGTGTTGCCTTCTCCTCTTCTCCTACAACTATTTTACCTCCCCCCCATGTTTTGGAATCCCTTGCCTGTTTTTTCCATTATCCCTAACACACCTATAAAATCTCTTGTCGCCCCTTTTCACTTCCCTTGCTATCGTCTCCTCTGTGCTTGCTTTTGCTCTCCTAATTGTTCTTCCTACTTCCCCTGAGTTTATCCTTGTAGATCTTCTATTCTGCCATCCCCTGTGACCTTTTGTAGGCCTTAAAGGCCTTCCTCTTCTCCTCGACAGCCTCCCTAACCCCTGCCGTGAACCACAGTGGGTTTTTTCCCCCTTTTACGCTTGCTGATTTTCTGGATGTTTTGCTCTTTGGCCTTGAGAATTCCTCCCTTAATTATTTCCCATGGCTGCTCTACCTCCTCCAGCTCCTGTATCCCTGCAAGCTCTCTTCTTAGGATGTCCCCCGTTTTCTTGAAATTTGCCCTCCTGAAGTTGAGCACCCTGGTGGATGCCCTTCCCAGTTCCACCCCTGCCTGGATGGAGAACCTGACCATCTGATGATCACTGTCCCCCAAGTTTTCCCCAACCTCAACCTCCCCTATTCTGCCTCCATTTGTTAAGATGACATCTAGTGTAGCCTCCCCCTAGTAGGTTCCTTAACTAGTTGGCTTAGTAGCGCATCCTGTACAGATTCCAATAATCCTCTGCTCCTTTCTGTTGCGGCTGCTGGAATTTGCCAGTCCACATCCAGTAGGTTCAGGTCCCCCACCACTAGGATTTCCCCTTTTCTGGCCCTTTCCTGTATCTCCCTAGCCAGTTTTTGGTCCACCTCCTCAGCCTGATGAGGTGTTCTGTATACCACCCCATCCTTATTGCTCCCCTCTACTTACTCCCCAGTATAAACCCAAAGGATCTCAGCAGTTCCCTTGCACCCCCTACCTTCCACTACCTCTATCCCCTCCTGCACATACAGGGCTATGCTTCCTCCTTTTCTACCATCTATCTCTTCTAAATAGGTTGTACCTTTGTAGTTACACTTCCCTGCTATGTCCCTCCATCCACCATGTCTCTGTTACTGCTATTAGGTTCGGGTCATCCAGCCCCACCACTGCCTCCAGGTCTGCAATTTTGTTCCCTAGGCTCCTGGCATTGGCTAGAATTCCTGTTGCCCCCCTGCACTTATAGTACCCCGTCCTTAATCTGTCTCTTACTTCATTGCTAGGAGAGTGCCGGCTGGGTTGTCCCCATTAGGCCGAGGATCCCCTTCCACCCAGGTGCTGCACTCCTCCTTTTCTAGTTTAAATCTCAGTTTACCCCCAGCCTCTTGTCAATGTACCCCTGCAATTTCTCTCTCAGTAATCTAGCCCCTGCTTCATTTGTATGTAGCCTGTCTCTTGTGTACAGGTGTTCATCCTCCCATGTATCCCCCAGTCTCCCAGACATGTGAATCCCTCCTCTCCACACTACTTCCTCAGCCAGAGGTTAAAATCCTTTACCCTGAGTTGCCTGGCAGTGCTAGCACAATGTACTGGTAGGACCTCTGAGAAGGCCAGGGAGCTGACCAAACCGTTACAGCCCTCCGCCAACTCCCTGAACCTCCTTTGCACCACCTCCACCTCATCCCCCACAAATTAATTTGTTCCCAGATGCACTATCAGGTGTGGTTTCCCTCCCACTAGATTGACACAGTCTTTTATCCTGGGGTGTGCCCTTTTCTCCTCCATTCCTGGATCACAGAACACTGGCCTCCCTTTGAATTCTACTTTCTTCCTTTGCCACTGAATCCCCTTAATGATTGAATCCTCATATACAATCACTGCCCCCAGTCTTCTTGTCCTCAGGTCTGCTCCTACCCTACCCTATTGTCCTGCCCATTTTTGCCTCCTGCTTCCAGTATAGGTTCCTTCCCATTCTTGCACCTTGCTTCTAGTCCTCCCTTTCTTTCCTCTCCACTTTGGCTACCCCCTGCCCTTTGTCCACCTCTCCTCTTTCGTTGCAACTGGATTTCCTCCCTACCTCTCTTGGGAAGTCTCCCCCCACATGAGTCCCGGCTCCTGGTCCAATCTCTTGCCCCCCACCAGCCCTATGCTTTTCCATGCCCTCCTCCCTGTTTCCCTGTTGTGCTGTGTATTCACCCTTTCCCCCTTGTCTCTACCACCTGTTTGCACTCTTCCTACATTTTTTCTGTCACTTTGCTACTCTTACATCCCCTTCTCATGCACCCCTCTCATCTTCCCTTTCCTCTCTAGGCCTCCTGTGGCTCCCCCCCTTCCCCTCATACCAATCATGTCCCTCAATCCAGTCAGAGGCCAGTGCCTGTTTGACTGTACTGCATATCTCCTCCCGAGTTCAATACCTTCTGCTTCCTCCTGTCCATAGCCTCTGTGGTCTCATCCATCTATGTGTCCCTCTGCTCCTTCCCTGGCCTCCTGCATCCCTCTCCACCCCTACGGACCATCTCCCCCCTTCTTCCCCCCGTCCTTTCCCTCCCCTGTCCCTCCTCTCAAGTGCCCCCTTCAACTTTGCTAGTTCTGCCTCCATCCTTCTTAGTTCTTGACATATAGGGCATTCCCTATTTTCCATAGCATTCTCATGAAAACAGTAGCCCCAAAACCATTACAGCCAACTATTCCCCCATACCCCTTGTTGCCTTTGCTTGCTTGGTGCTTATTTTGTCTCCTCCCCCACAAGATGGCACCTGCTGCTGTTGCCCTTTCCTCTCAGCCCCATCTTCTATGATCCCCCAATCTCTTCTGCCATGATCCCCCCTGGCCCAAGTTGGTTCCACCCTTGCTGCCCTCATTTTACCTTCCTTGTCCTGCCTTCCCATTCCCGATTGACTCTCAATCCTTCTGCCAGAAATCAGTCCTTTCAGACAAAATTTAGGCTGTCCCTTCCCTGAAAGTTTCAGTCAGCTTGGTTAGTTTCTCCTCAGCCCTGACCTTTCCCTGACCACTTTCACCACACTATACCCCATCAGCCAGGAGCCCCTCAAAAGCAAAAATAAACTGACACAGCCCCCTATGTATCCACCTAATGCCCCTCCTACATGCCAAAGGATACTGTCCCCTCAGTTAATCAAATAGCAAATAGGCAGGCAACCATAATTATTTCTTACTGTACCCTCAGTCAATTAACTGGCAACAATCATTACTTCAACAAGCAGTAGTTGTCCCCGCTGCTGCTCAAGTGATCAGCCCCTTTCTGCTGGCTTTGAGTGGTCCCAGAAGCAATAAAAGCTCTCTTCCCCAGTCCCCTTTTCAGACCAGTTTCAAGTGATCAGCAGATACTGTCCACTCAGTTAGTCTTAAAACAGACAACCATAATTAATTCAACAACCAGAAATTTTTCCCCCTATTGCTGAAGTGAGCAGCCCACAGAAGCAATAAAACCTCTTTTTCCAGACCCCTTTTCAGACCATTTTCAGGTGACCAGCCCTTTTCTGATTCTTTGAGATTACCAGTGAGTTCCTTCCTGGATTAGCCCAATTTTAAGTGATCGTCTCTTTACTGTCTTTTGGAATTACCAATGAGTTCCTCATTGGTGAAGACCCTGCCCCCTGTGGGCATTTTGGGCCAGGGTGGGTAGGTGGGATGAAAAATCCTTCCTGGTCTGCTCCTCTCGATCTCTGGTCCCCTCTCTTTCATGGCTGAAAGATGCCACTGCACTTGGCTCCACTCCTGCAGCTGAAACATGCTGCTGCTGCCCTCAGGAGATGCTGCTGTTCTGGGCTCTTCTACCCATGTCCTTGCTGCTGGAAGATGCCCCTTGCAGCTCCCCTCCTTGTGGCCCCAAGAAGCTGCCACTGTTCTTCTTCGCTCTGGCCGGGGCTTCCTTTTAAAGCCTGGAAGGCTTTTGTCTTGCACGCCCCTCGCCCTGATTGGGACTCAGGCTCAACTCTTTGTCCTTCCTCTGTGGCTGGATTGGCTGCCGCTTGATACCAAAAATCCTTCCTGCTCCTCTCAATCTCAAAAAATCCTTCCTGTTCTGCTCCTCTCGATCTCTGGTCCCCTCTCTCTGACTGCCAAAAGATGCTGCTGCACTTGGCTCTGCTCCTACAGCTGAAAAATGCCACTGCTGCTCTTGGGAGATGCCACTGCTCTGGGCTCTGCTGCCCACATCCTTGTGGCTGGAAGATGCCATCTGCAGCTCCCCTCCTTGTGGCCCCCAAGAAGCCGCCATTGTTCAACTAGTATAGTTTTCACTCAAGAGGTTTACGTGGTAACAGGAGAACTTGAGAGTGCAGCTCGAGAGGTCTTGTTACCACAGAAACCTTGAGAGTAAAAAATATCCTTGTTGTGTATGAGGATCATGCACTGTCTTTTATAGTGTATGGACATTCATAAATTCAACTGTGTGTCCTTATGTTGGTGTTTTTCTGTGCCACTCTCTTCCGGGACCAGCTCTTACCACTGTGGCCATTTCTTGAAGAGCAGAGGTTACCGGAACGTGCATGTCCAATGATGTTGCATGTTGGTGTGCTGCAGTAGCTATGCAGCTAGTGCAGCACAACAAACAGAATGACGTGGCTACTGCAGCACAACAACATTGTTCTAGGGATGGATTTCCACCTAGAACATGCCATCATACACTATAAATAAATTCACTTTGTTCATTTTCAATAGGTCTGAATTAGGTGGCAGTTGCTTAGTATGAAATTAAATTTGCACAGTTTGGCTTAATAGCATTATGCAAAAAATATACTTTGTGCAAGAATAGTTTTGCTGTATGTAATGGCTGGTTTCCAGAACTCTGAGCACTACTCTGATAGGCTCATGTTTGACACTCTATACACAAGTCCTGACATTTAAACCTCCAAACTACTGGTTTCAAGAAGTAAACATTAGTACACAAAAAAGTAAACAACACAAAATACAGTTTGCCATATCCACCCCAAAAAGTTCTGGAAAGTCATCCATGCCCTCTTCTCCCCACCCTACCAACCCCCTGCCCCCATCCTCAAGGTGGGTAACTCCTCCATCACTGATCCTGCTGCAGTAACCTCATCTTTGAGCTCCTTTTTCACAACTTGTGTCTTCTCCCTCCTTCCCTCTGCTTCCCCAACACTCCCTTCACTTTTGCTGCAACCCATTCCTCCCCCTCCATACCATCCCTTCTCCTTCTCCCCTACCATTTTTCTCCGTGACCTTCAAGGCCCTCCTTACTCTCAGCCTACACAAAGAATGGAGCACCAATGGCCTTGGCCCCAAACTCCTTTCTATCCCACCCTGGCCATTGCCTTTCCCATCACTAACCTCCTCAATCCCTCCTCATCAATTGGTTCGATCCCTAATCTATGGAAGCAAGACACTGTTGTCCCTCTTCCTATAGGGGGTGATGCCTCCCTCCTTCCCTGGCAACTACCACCCCATCTCTTTCCCGTCCTCCTTGGCTGAACTTTAGAAACACCTGATCCTTTCCCAGCTCTCCGGTTTCCTTGATGACTCCTTCTTCACTCCTTTCCAGTATGGCTTCAGGAAATCCCACTCCACCACCACCTCCCTCTGTAGGCTCACTAAGTGGCAGTCCTTACTGGTGTGGCCCAGGGGCTGGTCACCTCCATCAACTCTGTCAATCTGGCCAAAGCCTTTAACAGTGTAGCCCACCCCATCCTCCTGGGCAAGGTAAAAGCAGCTGGGCTCTCCTTCTCCTCTGTTGAGTGGTTTTACTCATATCTTGATGTTAGGACACAAACTGTCCATATTGGTGACTCCATCTCCCCTCCTCTCACTATGTGTTCTGACATCCCTCAAGGACCCATCCTTGGCTTCACCCTATTCCCCATTTTTCTAAATGACCTTCTCCTCACCTGCTTCTCTGTGTCCATTCATATGAGAGCAGTGGACACAGTTCCCTATGCCTCTGGTTCTTCTACCTCTGACCTCATGAACCATCTACAACTAGCTTTTAACACCCAGCACTGGTTGTGGGGCAACCAGCTATCACTCAATGCCAAGAAAATGATCTCAATGACCTTTGGTACTAGGCAGAGACTTGCCAAGCTCTCCCCTTCCCCATTCTACACTCTTGATGGTGTTGTGATTGAAAAATAGTTCTCCTTTAAATACCTTGGGGTATGGTTGGATTGTCATCTGGACTCCTCTACTCATCAGGATGCCATCCACAAGCACTGCACCCTAAACTGCTTTACGGGGACAAAGCAAGTATCCCGCTGCCTGCTCATGGAGAGATTGTCACAAAACTGATTCTACCTATCTTTGATTATGGCAACATTGCATATAACACTGCATTCAAGTCCACTCTTGCCAGGTTGGGTCCCCTCTTTCACTCTTTCTGCCACTTTGCCTCCCCAGAGCCCACCACTGTTTCCTACATTCCTTCCTCTCTTTGTCCTTCCTCGACTCCAGGTACTTCGCTCATTGTGCCACATTCATCTCCAAATTTTGTCTGGATTCCCCTCCCCCCACACACATTTCATCCCTCATCTCCTTTTACTCCTACTTCTTTTGCAGATCTGACACCTGTTTTCTCACCCTCACCCTCTTAATGCTTCTGCTGGTCAAGCTGCTTTCTTCTTCCATGTCCCCAAATTTTGGAGCACTGTCCCTATTGCTATTCACAATTCTCCCTCTTCCATATCACTAAAATACCTACTCCAGGGCTTCACTATTAACTCCTGCAGTTGGCGCTGAACCTGGGCTAATCACACTTATCCTCCCTCCAGAAACTCCCTCCCCCTACTGCCCAGGTTTATTTGTCCAGTTTTTCCTTCTGACTAGTCTCCCGTCATATTCAAATCTCCCTTCTATGCCTCATTTTGCTGCCAGTTGCACTTTGCTGGACTGTTGCTGTAGAAATGCTTTCAGCATGCTATGATTTGCATTACTTCCTTAGTGCTGCCTCTCTGTTGTCTGCTGCATACTTTTCACTTTTATAATTCATTATTATTTTGCATTAGAATGTTTATATTACTGATGTAACTTATTACTACACTTTGTCCGTCCTCTTCCTCCCAAGACACATCTGGAAATTAGCTATTAGCTCAGTATGTTTTTCCTGGTGAAACTCTCGAAATAAATAAATATAAATGAATAAATATCAGTACTAATGGTATACAGGTACAGGTATAGTTATAGGGAGTTTTCACTTTTGTAAAAAATTTAAATCAAGATAATTAGACATAGTATGCCTTACATTTCATAGCTATGCTTTGACTGCATTCCCTTTTCAACATTATTTAGGTAATTTACATGGAAAGGGGATCTCTGCCCATTACAGTTTACTAAGTCCTGCTGTTCAATTACTTGCTGCAGTCCCAGTCCTATGTTTGAGACAGCCTAATTATTTTCACAGCAGTGAAACTATGCTGTCACAAACATAGCGTTCTGACTTAAGCAAAGGATAAGGCAGCAGAAACAGATGAATGTTAAGGGGAAGGCCCTTGCCTCCATGAAAATTAATCTAGTACTGTTATGAATAACAAAGGGGAGCTAAATCCAGATTGTATTATAGGGGGTGCTGTAGTGCCCCTATAGTTAGAGTCACTGGTGGGTGAGTTCTATATTAAACCATTTGTTTGCTGCTTGCAGAAAGATGGTTTTATGGATTTGTATAAATCTTGCAGGATTTGTTGTCTGCAGCAGAATCTACAATCCCTGAAAGTTTCATGTACTGTAAATCCATTCAATATTTATTTATTATTTTGCTCCTTCTCAGGCTCCCCCGGTCAGCCACTGATTCGGGCTGCTGAGGTCCACCACCATCACTCTGCTCCATCATGATCCACTTCCCCTCAGTGCCACAGCCCCTGGGTAATCTGAAGTAACCCTTCATCGGGAGGGTCCCCCCTTCTGGAGGAAAAGTGACTATAGGCTCAGACACATATCCCGGGCATGGCAGGGTCAGCTCAGACACTTCCGGGCTTTGTGGACACAGGGACTGGTGGCCATCATCTGGTCGACTGGGGGGCAGTTTTCCACTTTTTCTGCCCTCCCCGGCCAGCCACAATGGCAACTTAGGGCGGGGGCATTCGGTGGCATGTCGAGACATCACACCACCTAGAACATCACACAAGCCACCTCCGTGTGCCAAAGGCCCACCTCCTCCCAGGAGGGAAGCCTCCAAAGGATGCTCTGGATTCCCTCCCTGCTGGTCTGTGCTTCTAACACCTGGGCTTGGGCCAGGAACCTGGGTTGCCAGCGTGCCAAGTGAACCCCTTCACTCGATGCCATGGAGCTGGTCCATTCAGTACTTTTAAAGTTATTAAAGTGTAAACAAAATGTATTTATTCAGATTTTCCATGGTATTTTACTTGAATTTTTGCTTTTGTGTATAAAATAACCCACTAAAAACCTGAAGAGTGAAATGTGTGATTATGTAGGTTGGTGCAGATGGATTTCTGAGTGGGGGGCTTGCTCTTTGATGGTGGCCCACTTTACAGTAACACCATGACAGCAAAACCCTAAAACAGACCATTACTGCGACAGTTGCTGTAATGGTCTGTTTACTCAGATGTAGCTTCTCCCTGCGTTCTGCCCCTCCTCAAAACAACTACCATCTGGAGTTGATTATATTTAGATGTGGATCATGTGTGGGTGTGTAGGGAGCAGATCCCCCTCTAAAAAACACTTTCTTTTGTGATGGCACAATACTGATGTTGGTGTTGTGCCATCACAGTGCAGGACGTTGGCAAATTTACTGTCGACCACTAGTGGTGCTTCCGCTGTTTGAGAGTTTAGTATGTTTTATGATATTTAAGTGTAAAAATTGTATATTTTGATCAGTGCTTGGGCTTGGAGATATGTACTGTTTATGCAGAAGATTTTTAAGGTTGTTGAATGGAGATTGGTATTTCTTGGCATTTTGGATGTTGTAAATCTTTGCTCTGGTGTAGAAAAAAAATGGGAGACTTTATATTATGAAAGTTAGTGTCATTATATAATCTAGTGAGGAAGAATTTCCTTGGGGGTTAAAAGTTCAAAACTTGTATAGTTTTTTAATTAAGTTTAAAAAAAGCAGAGAATCAGAATTAAGATAAGGTGTCCTAGTCAAAAGTTCCCCCATTCACTAAAATGCCACCAGCAGCTTAATCTGCTTCTGTAAGTCAGTTTACATCTGTACAAATATTCCTCTTCCCTTGCCCTCGTGTCACACCTGGAAACAAGTCATGGCTCAGTGTGCCTCTCCCAGTCACAAACTTTCAAACAAAGAACTAAATAAATAAATAAGGATACTGTACACCACTAAGTGAATTGATATTTGTCAAGTAGAACAATGACTGAAGCAGGTTAACATTTTCAGTGTAGTGAGAGTGGCAGAATCTGTATTCCTTGAAATATATTTATTTTAACAAGGAAGTTCTGTGTTGCTATGTTTATAAGTAGAACAGAATCTACTACTGAGAGACTGGATCAGTGAAAGGGGGAAAGGGAAAACTGTTTAACTAGGAAAGGCACACTAAACCAAAGCTTGTTTCCAGGTGCAACCTGGGAGCACAAGGAAGTTAAGTGACTTGCTCAGTGTCATGTAGTATGCAAGTGGGGGCTGGGGAATTCAAACCCAGGTCTTCAGGTTTGCAGCGCAGAGCCCTAAACCACTGCGCTATACTCCCTCCTTACCTGCTGGTACTTGCAGTCCTCCTAACTACATGTCTTGCTTTTGTTAAATGCTCAGCTTGATGTCATACTACTACTCCTTTCTTTGTATAATATACTGTTAGTCACCACCATGCCATTAAAAGGCAATCAGACTCAAAAAAGGAAAGCATGGTTTCTGTATTGTTTGTACTCAAAGAGTTTAAGTGGCACTTGGCCCACAGTCCTTTTACACCACTCGCATAAGAGCACTCAGTAAATGCTAATGTGGAAAAGCTGTAACATGTAGAATGCAAGTTTTGTTTGCAGAGAAAAAACAGCATTGCACTTACATTATTAAAAGATAATTTGGGATGCATTTCACATAAATAAGAAATGCTTCATAAAGTTATTTTTGCCTGTAGTCCTATCTGTATGTGCTCTACTAACATTTTTTTTTCTGTGTGTGGGGGTGTGTTTTTCATCGGAATGACATTCTTTAATGAATCAGTAATACAGCAATAGACACAGGCAGGGAATTTCTTACACATGCGTGCTCAGTACTGAGAATGTAAGAAACAAAATAAGTATAAATAGGTTTACAGGCTGTCTTCTTTATAAATGAACATAAGGTAAACTACAATTTTTTCAGGAAAGAGGATTGGGACTTTCGTTTGTAAAAGAAGTGGTTACCCAAGTACATGCTTCCCCTTTTCTGTACATGATTGCAAACTGTAAATTACTTAAAAAAGAAAAACAAAGCAACATTATTTCTCAGTCTAAACAGTATTATTTATCTTCACAGGCATCCTCAAATGAAATTGCATGTTTTTTTTTTGTTACTCATTTTTGCAGTTCGATCATCTGGCACAGCAAGGCAAAACATATGACAACCACACTTTCATCCTACTTTTCAGCATACATACTGAGTCTTACAGTAAGCACCAGCCACAGCCAATGATAGGGGTTGTTTACTTACTCTAGTTTGAAGAAAAAAAAAAAAAGAAACACCAGTGCTTATGGATAGATTTTTGTTTGATATAGGGTGCTTTGCAAAACAAAACATCTTAAATTAGTTACTTGTTGTGCAGTGTTATTAATCATTCATTAGTCCTTATTCTGCAGTCTCCAGATTTGGCAATCTCATTTAACAACTGATTCCCAAAATCTGTTGTTATAGATTTAGTTTCATGTATAACCAAAATCAAACACATGTGGAGGCTGAAATTTAGATGACATGAAAAAGTGTGCCAGATGGTATCATGTGTGTCTCCTGTAATAAATAAGAAATTATGTATGGTAAATCATAGAGCAATTAAATTCATCAGAGGTTTGTATAATCGTGGGCTTGCACTGGTTGTATTTTCTATTCCCTCTGAACTGAAATTCTTGATATGTGTGTAACATAACTGAGGGTGCCTGGTGTTTTCAACTGGTCTGCTGTACATTTTGTGAGGTATTGATGCCGTCCCCATCAGTGTAGTATGGTCTGCTGTACATTTTGTGAGGTATTGATGCCGTCCCCATCAGTGTAGTATGGTCTGCTGCACATTTTGTGAGGTATTGATGCCGTCCCCATCAGTGTAGTATGGTCTGCTGTACATTTTGTGAGGTATTGATGCCGTCCCCATCAGTGTAGTATGGTCTGCTGTACATTTTGTGAGGTATTGATGCCGTCCCCATTAGTGTAGTATGGTCTGCTGCACATTTTGTGAGGTATTGATGCCGTCCCCATCAGTGTAGTATGGTCTGCTGTACATTTTGTGAGGTATTGATGCCGTCCCCATCAGTGTAGTATGGTCTGCTGCACATTTTGTGAGGTATTGATGCCGTCCCCATCAGTGTAGTATGGTCTACTGTACATTTTGTGAGGTATTGATGCCATCCCCATCAGTGTAGTATGGTCTGCTGCACATTTTGTGAGGTATTGATGCCGTCCCCATCAGTGTAGTATGGTCTGCTGCACATTTTGTGAGGTATTGATGCCGTCCCCATCAGTGTAGTATGGTCTACTGTACATTTTGTGAGGTATTGATGCCGTCCCCATCAGTGTAGTATGGTCTGCTGCACATTTTTTGAGGTATTGATGCCATCCCCATCAGTGTAGTACGCACCTGACCAACCCCTCCCTCCGAATTATGCTACGCACTGAAATCCTGGTTCTCCCCACACATACACATCATAAAAAACAGGAACTGCAGTTTCCAAATACTGTCCAAATCACACAATTTATACCCTATTGTTATTTTTGTCTGCTTTTCTAAATTTGATTTTATCACACCACAGCACTTGCAGGTAAGTAAACTGTATCCTATGCAGGTATGGACTCATAACATGCAGAACACATGCTTCACTGAATGTCCATTTCTTTAAGCACAGTGCTTGAAGTGTTTTGTCAAACTGCAAATAACCCCGATGACTGGGTATGGTGACAAGATGTAGCAATCGTGAGAGGCAGCAGTGGCTAGTTGTTTGATAACTACTGTTGCTTTCATGTTATTTTTTGCCACAGCCAGCAGAGGGCCTGGTCCTGGTGATTCTGTACTGTAAGACCAGTCTGCACTGTTGTTTTGTTCTGGGAGTTGTCAATGTGAATGGTAGCTACCCCCATGCCAATATGCTCACCAGGTCAGACACCAAATGGTTGCCATGATGTTGAATTGTGATTCACTGATGTTGGATCAGACCATGTTGTGACTGAGAAACTGAGAAGAATGGGTCCAGAGGATAGGGACAATTACTAGCTTGCTCCTGACTGAACATTTACTCAAGAAGAACTCCAGGCTGAAAGTGTAAAGCTTTGTTTTACGGGGGCAATGAGTGCCTGAACCTGCTTACACAGAATCATGAACAAGTTGTGACAAGTGGGCCTCCCACCAGGGGGATGTCAGTGTATAATATCAAATTCTGACCTCTTCACACCTGGATTGAAAGGGGATGAATGGTAATCTGTCAGTTTTAACCCCTTTCAAAAGCAAACTGAACGATGGCCACTATAAGTGTTATCTTGAGTTAGTACTCCCAACCATGTTGATCCATGCAAAACAAACAAAGTACTACAGTATGTACTGTTTGTTTCTTGTTGCTGGTCAGTGGGTCTACAGTCTCAGAGCCATTTGGTGGCCTAATAAAAAATATCAAGTTTGTGATTAATGTTGACTGAGACCGGCTACTGAAAAGTTTATATAGCAAAATGCATAATAGCTATAAGAAAAGTAAACACATGACTGTTTGCCCAGAATATCTGTCAGTATGATTTTGTATTATTTATTTATTTATTGAAATGTTTCACCAGGAAGGCATGCTAAGCAACAAGTTGCTCGTCTCCCAGTGCAAACTAGGGGTAGGGGAACATGCGGATAGTTTACAGAGGTTTGGTACACAATATAAATGTACAGTAGATTACATTCAAATAATTTGAGCAGAGTGTACAGGAGTAATGAAATAGTGGGATGCTAACAGTTTTGAACTAGATAGATACTATGCCAACACTTTTGGACTAGATAGATACAACAACACAAAATAACATTTAGGCATACTCTAAATGACACATGACTGTGTAGTTAGAAAATGGCTGAATAGAATTGTTGTAGTTTGATTTAGGAAAGTTAGTGAGGAGTAAACACAGGCAGAATAGGTTAGCTAAGGTATAACAAAAGTCCAAGTTAACTACAAGTGCAGCAGAGATTAGAGGTCAGCCATAACAGAACTGCATGTTAACTACAAGCGCATTAGAGATTAGGGGTCAGCCATAGCTAGGGCTACATAAGGGGGAGAAGGGAAGATGAGACAGCGAGGTAGGTATGTCGGTAGGCAGAGAAGCGGGGGTGGTGGAAGGGCATGGAACTAGGAAGCAAAAGAAGAGTTAGGAGGAGAAAGGTCTGCTGGAGCCTGACCCCTCCAGTATGCTGAGGACCCTGCCTTCGCAAAGCAGGGGTCAAGCATGACAGGAAAGGAGCAGGTTGTGGCAGTGAGAGGTAGAGTACACTAGGATAGAAGCAGGTTGTAGGCAGCAAGGGGAAATAGGCTTCAGAAGAACAGAAAGAGGGTGAAGATGAGAGAGAAGAGAGGCCAAATCCCAGCCCTTCAGGATGTGGAGAAGTGGAGGGAAGAGTTGGGTTAATGGTGTAAGTATAGGGTAGAGACTGACCCTTGGTACAACTCTGGATGACTGAGAATTCACACTAACAGAACAATGGAAGATCTGAAGGAAAGAAATTGGAGGAAGGGAAGGAATGCTGATTTTTAGGTGGGTGGGGGGTGGAGCTGCAGCAGGTGTATTGCATGGGTACTGAAGAGGGGTAGGGTTTGTCAGGGGCTTAGAGGGGGAGTTAGGGAGGGTTGTAGCAAGAACAGCTAGGTACAAAGAAGTTTTTAAGGGCAGAGCTGATGGAGTAGTAGGAGGATGAGTGATGAATTTGATGGGGAAGGGAATTCCACATTTTTGGGAGATGGTGAGAGTAACCGGAATGGCTGATGAGGGTGGCTCTGTGGGGGACCGCCAGTGCACGGGAGTTGGATGATCTAAGAGAGTGAAAGGGAGTAGGGGGGTGTTATAAATGAGGGGGAGAGGCAGGAAGGGAGTTCACCCAGCCAGTGCATGGAGGTGAATTGAGCACAGTGGGAGAGTTGTTTGTTTGTAAGAGAGGGGAAGGATAGGGCACGACAGAGATCACAGCGGTGGGTACAAGAGGGAGCATCAAGGGAAAAATGGAAGAAGGAATTGAAGAGGGTATCCAATCTGGCCAGGGAGGACTTGGGAGCAGCATCATAGACTACATCACAGTAGTCGAAGATGGGCAGGATCATCTTCTGAACAAGCTCACGCCTAACCATTGAGGGGATACAACTACGGTTCCTGAAAAGGGCACCAAGCTTGGGGCAAAATTATGTTTTGGATGGCATTAGTATGTCTGGAGAAGTTTAGGTGTTGATCCAGCCAAACTCCTAGATACCTGAAGGAGGACGTGTCCTCAAGGAAAATTCCATCAAGGGTGTGGAAAGTGGGCAGGGAGGGAAGCCTAGAGAGTGTGCCTAGCCTTGTGCCAAGGGTCATGGAGACTTTCTTCTTGGCATTGAGAAAAAGTTGATGGTTAGCAAACCAGAGATGAACCTTTGCCAAAGTCTTGTTGCAAGCTGGATGCAACCTCAGCTGGGCGAGAGCCAGGTGCATACAGGACCATATCATTGGCATACATGTGTGTGGCAGTGACAGAGGAACAGAAAGATGGAAGATCGTTTAGGAAGCTGGAGAATAATCGGGGCCTTAGCACTGAGCCCTGAGGGACTCCAGTATTAATCGGGAGGGGAAGGGAAATGACATCAGAGATCCTGACTGATTGGATTCTAATAGTGAGGTAGGCCTTGAACCAGCTAGTGGCTAGGAATCAATTGGTGGGAACTAGGCACAGAATGAAAATGTGGGGGGGGGGGGGACTAGTCAGACTATGTGACTGGTTGTTGGAATGGAGTATTCAGGTATATGTGTGTAATTTTAAATACAGTAGCTGTCTTCATCATGTGTATATGATTGTGGCATTGGGAGTCAAGTGATGTTCCAGAGCTGAGCACCTATGTCTCCCCATAGCTCCATTGCCCAGTTGTTTCTTTTTCCTTATATTTGCTATCTCGAGTAATAATCACTTATCAGCTGACTATTATTATGTTTGTATAGTGCCTAAATTTGATCTGGTAAGTTCCTTGCTGGAGTCAATGGACACTAAAAAGCCACAGCCCACACTGCGTCAAACCCTTCATGTTACTCTGATGAAAGAGCAAGGTTTGAAGTGGACTAAGCAGGTTGCTACCCCTTGACTCCCTCTTGTGCCAGAGTCCACTCCTCTAGCCGTGGACCACTTTTTACAGGAAATATCTCCACTTTGGGGGGCTCTATCTACTCTTACAGATGGTATGAAGACTCTGTGTACAGCCATTATGGCGCTCACCTAACAAGTGGGTGACTTAGAGGCTTTTTTAAGCTCCATTGAAGACTGGCGCTACATAACTGACCCTGATTTCATCCATCTTTGACAAATGATAGCAAATTTAAAAGATCTGTTGAATGATTTAGAAGGGTGATGCAACAATCTTGTTATCCTTGGTCTTCCAGAAGGTTGTGAGGGGAAAGATGTGTTAGCCTTTGTGCAGCGACTTTGTGAACATATCGCCAGTCCCTCTCCTAATGGTCCACAGTATGTTATGGGGAGAGCCCACCAAGCACTTTGAGCTATGCCTTGTGAGAGGGAGTGACCCAATCCTCTGGTCTTCAAAATGTTTAATTACTTGGATAGACAATGTGTTTATGAAAACTCAGAATCAGGAGAAAGTTATGTGGGAAACTCACCGTATCCAGGTTGTTCAAGATCTTCCCTACTTTACTCATCAAAAGCAGGTGGCATATCATCCTCTGACCACTTCTTTTTAGCAGCTGGTATTTGCCATTAGCTTATTTACCCTGCCAAGTTGGAAGTGACAAAGAATGGCGATCGCAAGCTCTTTAATACCCCAGAACAAGCCCGAGTGGAATTGGTGCTTTTGTTCCTGGACTTGTTTAAATAGCTGTTATGTGAGTGTTAACTGGACATTATGTTATTTTGGGACTGAGAAACTTACTTTATTGGATGCACGGTTTCTAGTTTTCCTTTCAGTTGACAGTACCATTTGAAATTATTCTAGTTTATTGTGATTTATTCTTTTTCTTATTAGATTATTCAACTACTTGTGAATTAATATATGTTAAGTGGCTATTGATAAGTATTGTCAGCATTGAACTGATAGTAGTCACCGTTTACTGTTATGAATAATGACTTCCTTATAGCTATGGGTAATACTTCTGGAATAATTAGTTATCATGAGCGATTTCGGTGAACACCATTTGGATTGGACTCTGCGTGGTTTTCTTCCTGCCTTTACTCGGACTGAAAAATAATATTGGTTATTTTTGTCTTGCTAGAATAGTTTTATTTATTTTTATTTATTTTATTTTTTTTTATTTATTTATTGTAATATTCAGAAAGACCTTTGAGTCAGAGACTCATTTACAAAGGTTCCACGTCATACATAAAATAGTACAGGGACAGGACTTGAAATACAGATTACAGCACATTACAAATAACATTCAAAACAGGTTACATAGCTGTTTAGTAGATGGCTAACAGAGATTTAGGTACTTTAGCACAGCCAGAAAAAAAAAAAATTACAGAAAGATTCTGTAGGAGGCTGATAGTCATGTAGTTTTGTATTCAGAACTGAAAGGATAGAACCCTAGAAATAGGAAAGGGAGGATAAAGCCATTGACCTAGTACGATCAAAGGCCACAAACAAGGGGAGGGCTTATGGCAGACTAAATGGATCTAGCGGTCCTTTATTCTGGCAATTTCTATGTTTCTATGATAACAGCTGTAATTCTGGAAAAGGTTCACTGAATTTTATTTATAAAGTTTTAAGGTTTACTCAATAGTTCAATAGAGAAAGTGCTGATATTTACTGTAATGATGATGTTTCACTTAAACTTTGATGGTCCATTATGAGCATTTGTAACTAGCGTGGCATAGTACCCATTTTTCTTTGCTCATTTTTCATTTACTTGTTATTATTTGTTTATTTACTCTCTCATCTTATTTACAATGTGTAGATTATGAAAAGGCATTATAAGTTTACTACTTTTTAGATTGTGTTACTATTGCAGGTAGATTGTGGCTGGATTTGAGTGGGGGAGGGGCACAACAGAGTATTTGACCTATAGATATGGTACAAGAACCTTATTTAGTATATTGGTTTCCTTATTAGCAGTTTCTTATTTGATTGGTGGTATTTATATGTTTATCACTTATTTAGCTCCTGTTATTTTTACTGTTTCTTGGGCAGGGTAACTTAGCTTTACAGTGATCAGGCAAGATAAGAGGGGAGGTCAATATTCAGATTGTCAGTTCATTAGGTTCTCCCCTTCTTGCATTTGTAGTATCTTATTTTTTATTTGTGTCTAAGATTACAAAGTATCTTTGAGCCAAGGATCTTTTACAAAGGTTCCACGTCATGCTGGTTACAGGATAACAGACACTAAAACATAAAACAGTTACAGGTACATGGTTTTAGACAGTAACTTTGCTTGACAAAATCAGACTGAGCGATGAGTAACTCAAGAAACGATAGGAGGAAGAGGGCAAGAAGGGGAGACAGCTGAGGATGGGGAAGGCATAGGCATAGAGGGTCAGGGAAAGGCAGCCAAGGGGCCTTGTCAGGACAGACACAGGGCAAGTGCATTAGAAGTTGCATTGGACAGGTAAGTGCAAGAAGAGAGGACAGAAATTGACACCTATAAGGTCAGAAGCAGCGTAGGGAATGAAGATGTTATGGGGTGCAAGCACAGGTGGAGGTGCCAGTTATGGAGTGGCAGAGCTTTTTTTTGAACCTCCAAGCATTGCTGTGGATGAGATGTCACTAGACAGCTCATTCAGCCAAGTCAGAGCCCTGTATGCGAACGACCTTTGGCCTTGGGACGTGTGGCAGCAGGGGATTTGAAGGATTTGGGGCTTAGAGCTCTTGTTGTTGCGGTTGGTGATTTAGATTTTGGGTTTGAGGAGGGTGCTGACTCCTGGTGGTGCCTTTCCCATCATGATTTTCTTAGCAGTGATGCAGGTTTGGTATTTGATTCGGTTGTTTAGTTGCAGCCAGCCTGTTTTGGAGTAGAGGGTCGCAAGTGTGGGTGAGATGGTTGGAACCAGTAATGAGTTGGCAGGCTTGATTGAGGGAAGTCAAAACACACCTGAGAGATGAGGTTGTGGCAGGTCCATAGATAATGAGACCGTAGTCAATGATGCTGATGATGGAGCTCTGGACAGAGCTTCTGGGGTTAGATGTTTCCTATGTCAGAATAGTAGGCCCATCCTGGTGTTGGCTACTTTTGCCACATTGTTGACGTGTGGGACATAGGAGAGATTACAGCCGAGGGTGAGGCCGAGGTATTTGAAGGTATGAACTTGTTTGAGGGTGATTCCTTGCTTGGTTTTAATGGAGAGCTGATATTGCTTGTATTTGTTTTGGGAGCTGCAGAAGATCATGGTCTTTGTTTTTTTCTGGTTAAGGATAAGTCTGTGTTTTCTGAACCAGTTTTCGACTGCAGAGAAGGCCTGTTGGAGGTTACCTTGTAGATGGACTGGATCATGGTGGGATGCCAGGATGACAGCATCATCCGCATAGAATAGGATCTGTTAAGGGCAGGGAGTCTGGCAGTGAGTTCAGAAAAAGGCTGAAAAGGAGGGGACCAAGATTGAGCCCTGTGGGACACCGGACCGGACTGGTCTTCGGTCTGAGAGTGTGCCAGCAATTCTCACTCTTTGGGAGCGGTTGTCTAAGTAGCTTTTGAACCAGTGCACCAAGTTAGGTGAGAGCCCTGCTAGTTGAAGCTGGGAAAGTAGGAGATTGTGGTTGACGGTATCAAAAGCTTTACTTAAGTTGATGAAGGTGGACCCAGTAAGATGACTGTTATCAAGTGAGTGATGGATTGCATCAGTGAATTCAAGTAGCGCTGTGGAGGTGCTATGACCTTTTCTAAAGCCATGTTGCTCCTTGCACAGGATGTTGTGATTGTCTAGGAAGTCAGTGAGCTGGTCTGACACAATCCATTCTAGGGCCTTGGAGAGTGGAGGTAGGATGAAAATTGGACGGTAATTCTCAGTAGCTGTTTTGTCACCACTTTTATGAATTGGGGTTACCGTGGCAGATTTCCATAAGTCAGAGAACTGGCTGAGGCTGAGGGAGAGGTTAAAAATCCTGGTCAGTGGTCGGAATACTTCTTCAAGTGTGAGTGATAGCAGTTTGAGGTCGAGGGAGTCACTGCTGGCTCTGGAGTTGCAAATGGCTTTGGTAACATAGCTGCAGACTTGATGTATTTTTACTGCTTTAAAGTAGAAGGGAGTGTGGCTGGAGGTGGCTGGGGGGGGCAAGGGGAATCACTTCATTGAAAAAACCCTGTTGGAGTACAGCACTGAGGTCCATGAAGGTGTCATTGAATGTATGAGCAATGAGTTTCTGGTCAAGTGTAGTTTCACCATTTATGCTGAGTACTGACGGGGTGATTTAGATTGCTTCCCGGTGACTTCTTTAATGTTATTCCAGAAGTCCCTACCGTTGCCCCATGAGTTAGTGAGAGCATTATGGAAATAGGTGGTCTTCGTATCCCGGATATATTTGGTTCAGTCATTTCATGCACATTTATAGTTAGCAATATCAACTTGTCTCCTGGTGTTTCTGGCAATCTCCCAAAGGTGGTCTCGAGCTTTTAGTCATCTAAGTAGGTCTCCAGTGAACCAGGGGTTACAGATGGCTTTGGCCTTGCGCTTCTTGAGGGGTGCAAATATGTTGCATGCTTGGTTGAAGATCCTGATGAAGAGTTCCAGTGCGGTGTTCACATTGGTTGCAGTGGGAATTGGGGACCAATCCTGTTGATGAAGGAAGGTTTTGAGATGAGGTAGCTTGCCTCTAGGCAGAACTTGGCTAGTAATGGTTTTGGGGGGGGTTTGATGAATTTATTGGACCAGTAGCAGATGACGGGGGAGTGGTCACTAAGTGTGTCAGGGAGGACGGTGGTGTTTGTGATCCTGGCAGGATGGCTTGTTAGGATCCAATCCAGAAAGGTGCTGGTACCAGTTTTATAGTTTGTCCTGGTTGGAGAGCTAACCATCTGAGAAAGTCTTGCTGCTGCTATCAAGTCCCTGTATGCCCCTGCCTCTGCAGCAGGCCAGTTAATATTAAAGTCACCGAGGAGGATGGTTTCTGAGTCAGGTAAGAGAGATTTGGTAAACTCCAGGACTGTATTAAACCCATTATCTTGCTCTCTCGGTGGAATGTAGACTGTGACAATTGTGATGGCTTTATTGTGCGCACCGAGAAGGATCTTGACAGGAAGAATCTGTGCAGTGGTGGTTTGGGGAGTTAAGTTGATGAGGTGCCCCCGGATCGTGTCCTTAAGGTACAGGGCACAGCCACCACCTCTTTTTGATGTTCGATCAAGCCGATAGACATTATACCCAGGGAGGGTGATAGCATGGTCGGGAACCGAAGGTGAGAGCCAGGTTTCTATGACTGCTAGTATGTCTGGGTTATGCTGGCAGGCAAAAGTCTGAAGGGCGTCAATTTTGTGAAGAAGACTGCATATATGAAAAGTGAGATTATTGAGAGGGATTCTGGTTGATTGGTCTGAGTTGTTCTTATTGTAGGGGCTGGTCTGGGATTGGGATGAATGTTTCCCGACAATAGCAGGAGAAGTAGTATACGTTTTAGAGTACTGGTGTGAGATACCCATGACTGGCACCTATTTTTTTGGGCCAGTGAACTCCGAGATTCGCCAGGGCAAGTAAATGGGTGGAGCTGTGGGTAAAGCATGGCTGTAGTAGTGGTGGACAGGGGTAGTACCCAATGGCCATTTGGGGGAGAGGCCATTTTGTAGTGATTGGAGATGCCCAAGGTGGGTACATGAGATCGAGAGGGAGGGTACTATGGAGGGGGTGAGAGAGTGTGAGTTTGTATCTGTTCAGAACAGTGGGGAAGCATGAGTAGGGGGGATGTAGGAGCAGGAAGAGGGCAAATAAGGTGAGAAGAAAGGGGTACAGAATACCGGTGTCATACATGATTCAATGTGAATGGGGGGGAGAGTGGGCACAGGGTGCTGGGTAGGTGGGAGGCAGCTAGTGAAAGTGGAAGGGGGTAGGCAATGAGGTGGAGGCTTGGGGGCAGGGGGAACTAGGTAAGCAGGTGGCTGAGGGAGAACGGGCAGAGGGTGGGGCAGTGAGGAGACAAGGGCAGTAGCAAAAGAGGAGGATGTAGCAGAGAGGTAGTGGGGGGCATGAAAGAGTGCAGCAAGACAGGGAGACAAGAGGTAGCAGCTCTAGAATAGAGTTCAGGAGTGAAAGGGTGCGTGGGAGCTACGGAATGCCAAAGTGGGGTTGGCCAGTCACAGAGTGACAGAGTGACTGGCAGTAGGAGATTCAAGGAGGGTGTCAGGCACAGAAATGAGGCAGGGGCAATGAAGGGACTCAGTTGATTAGTAGAGGGGGAGGAGGAGCAGGGAGGAGGGAGAGTGGACAGTAAAGAGAGGAGGTACAGGAGAGATTATCCAATAGGAAACGAAAGGGCGGTTACCTAGGCAGAAGTGGGCAGAGCTAAGGCCTATTTAATTAAGGTGGGTGGTGGGGGAGGGGTGGTCGAAACTTTTCTTCCGTAACCCACTGAAGTCTATGGGCACAGAGCCCAGCAGAACAGTTTGAATCAGTCAAGATTGCAGGGCCAATCAGTGGCCGCGTAGAGCACAACTGTCCAACAGGAGATGGAAGCAACAGGCAGCGGCCAATGGGAGCCTTTCAGCACTTCCTAGTTCAGCCTGGGAGCTTACCAGTAAGAGGGTTCCTTGGCGGTGAGCAGTGGTGGTGTGGACAGCTGGCCCAGGTAGCCCTGGTCGCTCAGATGTTTCCACGATCAGGGGCTGAGAGATCTGAGGGAAGGAACAGAGCAACAGATTGTGAGTCACAGTAATAACAAAGTGTGACACTGGAGAGTAAATCAGGGGCGTGTGCAGTGGAGAGACAGAGGGGAATTTGGCAAGAGGGGTGGGGGGGGAGGCTGCCACAGATAAGAGAAATAAGCTTGAACTGGCACCAGGGGAAGGCCAGAGGGGAGATTTAGTAGAATATGAAATATACAAGGGGAGGAGAAGAGAAATGCAGGGTTTAGCAGCAGGGGGGAGGGTGGAGAGAAAAAGTGAATGCAGAGGGGCAGGAATTACTTCACAGCTGAAAATTACAGCAGTTTCCAACTGCACTTTACAGTTCAATGCTAAAACATTTAGGCAGGTCTACATAATTAATTTTGACTTTGACAAAAAATAGCAAGCAGCCTAGTAATTTAGCTTAGATTATCGGCTGAGAACCGGAGTTTTTAGAAGTCGAGTGCTAAGAACATCAAGACTGGTCTACACATTAATTGAGACTTTAACAGAAAAATAAGCAAGCTGTCTAGCAATTTAGCCAAAATCTTCTTCCGAAACCCACTGAAGTCTATGGGCGCAGAGCCCAGCAGAACAGTTTGAATCAGTCAAGACTGCAGGGTCAATCAGTGGCCGCGCGGAGCACAACAGTCCAACAGGAGATGAAACAACAGGCAGCGGCCAATAGGAGCCTTTCAGCACTTCCCGGTTTGGCCTGGGAGCTTACTAGCAAGAGGAGGGTTCCTTGGTGGTGACCAGTGGTGGTGTGGACGGCTGGCCCAGGTAGCCCGGGCCGCTCAGATGTTTCCCTGATCAGGGACTGAGAGATCAGCAAGAGGAGGGTTCCTTGACGGTGAGCAGTGGTTGTGTGGACGGCTGGCCCAGGTAGCCCTGGCCGCTCAGATGTTTCCCTGATCGGGGGAATGCTTTTTTAATGCTTTGATCCCTTTGGTGGGGGGGTTATATTCTTCTATTCTGGGATAGCTACCTCCCTTTTCTGGGGGGTTTATAGGCCGCTCAAAGTGCCATGTTATGGAGTGATATTGCATGGACTTATTGTGAACCAACTGGTGTAGGACGGATGGCCTTAGGGGTTGGTTGCAAGTTCTGGTCACTGCTTTTAGAGATATTAGTTACTGCTATAAATAGACCATTTATTTTAATTAGCCATCGATTACTTTGGGGGCTGTTTGTTTTTGTGGACAGTTTTCTTAGTTATGGAGCTGCTCATTGTTTTAGGATATATTAATTTTGGGAGCCTTTATTGTTTTCTTTTGCTCTCTGATACATTTTTTTCAGGTTTGAGGTTCCCTCTTACACCCCCTCTTCCACTCTTTGTTTTGTACATTCCTTTCTCGTCTTCCCCTAATAAGATGTCTTTCTTTTAGTTTTCATCACATGGGGTGAAGTCTCGTTCCTGTTTGTTTTTTAATGCTTTGATCCCTTTGGGGGAAGGGGGGTTATATTCTTCTATTCTGGGATAGCTACTTCCCTTCTTTGGTGGGGTTTATGGGCCACTCAGAGTGCCACGTTATGGAGTGATATTGCATGGACTTATTGTGAACCGAGTGGTGTAGGAAGGATGGCCTTAGGGGTCAGTTGTAAGATTTGTAGTTTTTTTTATTTTTTGTTATTCTGTATTGTGTATTTTTTACAGTTACAGAGTTTTTCTGATAAATGTTTTTTAGTCTTTCAGGTTAGATTGCTAATTAGACATAGATGTTTTTTAAACAATGTAAATGTAGCTGGAGCCATGATATAGTGTATGGTGGAACGCTGCTCTGCATGGAAATCCATGCCTGGAACAGCGTTGTTGTGCTGCACTCAGTGCATCACAATCTTGTTGTGCTGCACCGAGTACGCCACTGGTGCAGCACAACAAGATCGAACGCATTGGCACATGCACAATTGAGTGGTCCACGGCAACGCGGAAGCAAGCATGTGGCGGCAGACACCGAAGTAAGCCTTTTTTTTGGACATAGACTTGTTCTGGGGTTCACGGAGTACTGCTTATGGTTGCCCATACACTATAAAAGATTGTGTATGAGCAACCATACACAAACAAGGCAGTTGTGATATCTTGAGGTTTCTGTGGTAACGGACCTCTCGAGCTACGCTCTCAAGGTCTCTGGTTACCACGGAAACCTCTCGATCACAACTGCCTTGTTGCGTATGCTTGCTCATACACAATCCTGTATGTTAACTATTTTGTTTACTGTTGTTTATTTATCAACTATTAATGTAAAGGCATATTTGTTGAACAATAAAAGCTTTTGTACTTGTAAAACAAAATTAGATGTAGGGTTATTGTTTTGGGGAGGGTGGGTGATGCTAACGTTAGGTACCTGGTTTTTCTTCCCTGTGAGAATGTTTTTTCCTATATTGTTTATTATTCTTACAATTTCTTTATCTTTAACATTGTCTTCTTCTTTTCATCCTATTCCTTTTTCTTTCCCCCCTCCCCTCCTCCCCCCTCCCCTTTTCCCCCCTCATCTCTGCCATCCACCATTGGCAATCCACTAACCATCCTACAGGACAACTCTGTCATCCACCTCTGACAGACCATGCATACAATCCCTTTTGACTGTCTTCCCCTCATGCTCTGTAGTTTAAAGGTGGGTGGAAGGGATCAAAACTTCAGCAAAAGTAGCTGAACCACCCCTGTGCTGCCCATTATGTACTCCTTTAGCCTCTCCCCTTCCTGTTGCCTGCCTATTGTTCTGTCTCCCTGTCCCTCCCCTTTCCTTCCCCCTTCCCACTCTGAGCACACCATCTTCAGGTAAAGAAAAGGGGTGCACCAGGACAACTTGGTCTGCCCCTTAAAGGGCAAACTCCATTGTCCTGAATCCCCCCCTTTTCCCTCACAAAAAGACAGAGACCATTGTATGTTGTTGTGCTCAGATTGGCAATTAATTTATTATATATCATAATTTCATTTTCCATCTCATCATCATTTATTATTGTCTCTTTCACAATTGTATTTTATTGCATCCATAAATCAATCTCTGATCATCCCTCTTTCTTCCTCTTCTCGCTCCCCAGGTGAAAACCTGGGTGCCTTCTTCTCTTTTCCTGTTAGGTAACGGTGAGGCCCGAGACCACTTTTCCTCCTTCAGCTTCTTCTTCTTTTCATCCTATTCCTTTTTCTTCCCCCCTCCCTTCCTTCCCTCCCTTTTTCCCCATTAGCCAGTCTCCAGCTTGCGTTGAATGACTGGCTTTCCGCTCAATTTATGGTATTGTTCCCTCACCACTTAGGGGACCTCCTCCCTTTTCCTTCTCTCTTTTTTTTTTTAATTCTTTTTAATTCTATTTTCTGCATGTCTCCTCCATGCTTCTATAAAACCCATCGTTTCTGTATTAAACATATCTATGGCTAGATCTGGCAGTGCATGCCATCTGACCTGTAGAAATCCTCTACCCACTCTTCCACACCTCACAGTATTACGTGCCCCCCATTTTCCTTATCAGTGTTCCAACCCTTCTATTCATTTTTCTCCTGGCCCTATCTACAGCTCTATGACTGTGTTCATGTCTCCATACCCTTCTTGGGATCATATCTGACCAGACAAAGCATACCCCTGGCCACCACTGCTGTATTTTCTCTAAGTCCCTTTTCACCTGCATGTATGTGTCCACTCATGGCTTTCCCCCAATGTCGTTACCCCCTAGATGTACAATAATTAGGTCTGGAATGGGTCACCACTCTTTTTTCTCTTTCAGGGCAGGAAGCAGTTGCGCCCATATCATCCCTTGGATGCCACACCAAACCAACCTACATTTTCTCATATCCTGGTACAGCTGTTTTCCCCCAGCCTTTTTATCAGCTCTCTTTTCCACCCAATAAATATAGGAGTGACTGGAGATCCATACTAAGGTGCTTACGCGTAAGGTCTCCCACCCCTGGTTTACACCAGAGCTCAAGACCTCATTTATAAACTGAGACAAACTCTGGGCTCTAGCAAGATGAATTAAGAATCCTGCTGATTGGCTGGCATTTAGAGCAGCTAGGAATGCCTATGTAAAATGCATTCATTCTACCAAAGCAAACTATTACGTTTCCACTTTGGAACAAGCCAAAGGAAATTCACAGAAAACCTCGAAGATCATTAAGACTATCGAAGGTCGGCCGGCTGCTCCCTCCACCCAGCTAAGATTAACATAAATGGCACAGTTATTGAAAGCAATCACCAAATCCTTGAAGAACTAAATTCTCACTTTGTCACAGCTGGTCTAGCCTTTGATGCCTCACCGTACGCATCTTGTACTAGCATCCATGATAGCCCTATCACTGTTCAGAAAGTTACAGCCCATCCTTTCCAATTGCTCCCCCTCAGCTTCAAAGAAGTCAAGACATCACTCATCAAGTTAGATACAATGAAAAGCGCCAGAGATGATGGCCTTGAACCATTTTTCCTAAAAGGCGGCTACCGCTATCTTACTGCCCCCATTCTCCATATATTCAACCTCTCTATTTCATCTGCCATAGTTCAATCATGCTGGAAATCCGCTCATATCATACCCCTATTTAAATCAGGTGACCTATGTGACTTAAATAATTACAGACAGATCTCAATCCTGCCTATCCTCTCAAAAGTCTTCGAAAAGTTGATTTACATACAATTGAAGAACCACCTTGAAACCTATTCTCTCCTCAATCCAGCCCTCAATCCAGCCCAATCAGGCTTTCACTCTAATCACAGCACCATTACTGCATTGGCCAAAGTCACCAATGACTGGATCTCAGCTAAGGACACTAAGAAAATTACTGGTGCAGTATTCTTAGATCTAAGCAAAGCATTTGACACTGTTGCCCATAATCTAATTGTGAACAGCCTTACCAATATAGGCGCTACCCCAGTTACTTCCCAGTTGTTTTCCAGTTACCTAACAGGAAGGATGCAGAACGTCAAAGCAGGTGGGCTGTTCTCTGGCTCCTTACCAATTACCAGGGGAGTCCAGCAAGGCTCCATCTTAGGTCCTATACTCTTCTCCTTATACATCAACAACCTCAATTCACAAATAACCAGGTCAACCTTGCATTTCTTTGCAGATGATACAGTCTTGTATACATCCGGCCGTACAATACCAGAAGTCAGGGACATACTCCAAGTCAATTTCACACAGCTAGAAACAAATCTTATCAATACCAAACTTCTCCTAAATGCCAAAAAAATTAAGGCCATGATTTTCTCCCCTAATACTTCCTCCATCACCCCTACCATCCCACCTAAAGATTTCATTGTTACCTCCCTAGGTGAACCGTTGGAAGTTATCTCTAAATTTAAATATCTCGGCTTCTGGTTAGGTAACAAGTTTTCCTTTAATGAGCACACTGATGACCTATCCAGAAGACTAAAAGCTAGACTAGGCTTCTTCCGAAATAGGTCCCTCTTTCCCCTGGAAACCACACTCAGGCTTGTTCAGACCACCTTCCTCCTTATACTTGATTATGGGGACATAATCTACACTTCCTCAGCAATTACCAACTTAAACAAACTGAATATTCTCTATCACTGTGCCCTGTGTTTCATTACAAACTACCCACACCGAACCCACCACTGTGAGCTATACACAGCTGTTGGCTGGATGTCACTCACCACTAGACATATGCTACATGCTGGCATTTGGACCCTAAAACTTCTCCTGAATAAACTACCAAATTATTTAATAGCTCTGATCTGTACCACCCACAGCTCTTATTCCCTCAGGAAATCAGATTTTGTCCTACTCAATGTACCTAGGACTCGCACCTCCTTTGGTAGACAAGCCATCTCAAGTGCCCTACCAACTATTTTGAACCAGCTGCAATCTACTCTGAAACTATCCATTGTAGTCTCAGCGAATTTTTTGAAAAGACTAGTGGCCTCAAAAATAAAGGATACCTGTAACTGTTTCTAAACTACTTCTCCAGCCTTCTCCAAACTTCCTTTGCTTCCTCTTACTACACTGCCATTTTTAAACTTGTACTAAGTGGGCTGGATATTCAAACTGCGCCATTCATAGGCGCAAGCCCTTGCGCTGCACAAAATAGTTGCTCAGGGGTGTGTCGAGGCGATATTCAAAGGAGTTGCACTATTGAGCAACTCCTTTGAATATCACCCAACCACAACCACTGTGCATGAGCGCAGTGGAACTTGTGCCACCGCAAGTTGACAAGTGGGCATTCAACTTGCGGTGGTATAGCACAAATGCGCCATCTTGCATAAAATCTCGATATTCAAAAGGTGACATGCAAATGGGGCTATAATTCATGCAAAAGGTAGGGGCCATTTGCATCAGATTATGGACCCATTTGCATGCCATTAGCATGCAGGTGTTCCGATCCCGAGGACTTGCGCCTGGCGCCCTGCCGAGGCAGCAGCCATTGGGGACCGATGCCCTGCAGCCCAATCGTGGGCAAAACAGTGTAGAATCCCCCCACCCCTCACTGGCCCGATCACGGGCATGGCAATTTCTTCCAACAGCCCGGTCGTGCTGGGCAGCAATGTTACTCCCCACCTCTGACCAGATCCTCGGTGGTCCAGTGGACCACCAGGGATGATTTTCGAGGGGGGTTTATACAACTACTGCCCACGATCGGGCTTTTCAGTCCACTGGATCACCAGGGATACATTGGGGAGCCACATTGCTGCCCACGATCGGGCTGGTGGGGATTAAACTATGCCCACAATCGGGCCAGTGGGGGGTGGTGGTGGGGATTTACAGTAGGCTGCCCATGATCGGGCTGCGGGGGGGCACAGGGACTGGAGTGGGGGCCAGCCACAGGTGGCAGCTGCTGTGCTGCACTCTGCAATGCAGCAGCTCACCTGTCGGTGGCCCTCAACTTAAGCCTTTTTTTTTTTGGCTCAAAGTTGTGCAGGCGCAGGTTGGGGGTTGCGCCTGCACAACTTTGCACAGCCCTGCTGAATATCGGGCTGTGCAGTTTATGCATGGTTCCTCCTCCTCCAGTTCAGCATGCGTTCATTTGCATTGCGCTGTTGCTCAGCATGTTTTCTGTGGCGCAACTGCCTCCTGCTGAATATGGCAGAATGGAGCAAGTTCAGACTTGCGCAGGCGCAACCCTATTGCGCATGGCGCGACCCTTTTGAATATCCGGCCCAGTATTTTTATCTCCTGATTGTTGACCTTTGTATCGTGTAGGACCTAGTCCACACTTAATTTATTGTTATGTTATTACCTGTATGTGTCGTTTATTTGTTGCAACCATGCACCCAGAACCTCCTTGTGAATGAGCTTGCTCAATGGAGTTTTTCTGTAATAGCCTTGAACTTGAACTTGAACTTCCATGATCCTCCCTCTTCCTATAGGATTTAAACAAAATAAATATCTTATATATGTTCTTAGCTCCTTTTCTGTATCCCAGCTCTATGCCCCTCTCCCCCAATGTGGTTCTGTATCTGCAAAACAAAACACAGGTGATACGTTAGTCTCCATACTGCAGTGCTCGAATGTATCTCTTGTAACTGGTAGACTGCCAGCGCCCCTTCTCCAACATATTAGTCACCATCTCACCTGCTGCTGCCACTGTGAAGCGGCCCCTATTCATAGGGAGCGAGACGAGTAATTGCCTGGATCCTCTCCCAGGAATTGTATGCCTTTTTTGAGCATGGCCATGACTTGATAACTTGTGACCTTTTTTCCGACTCCATGCACAAATAAACTCCCTGTCCTACCCCCATGCTCTGCAGCGTAAGCCCACAAAGCCTTTACTGGGCACACTGTGCCCTCTATCTGAGCCTTCAGGGTTACAGTACAACCCTGTCCCCTTTGATCCGTCTTTAACTGCTTGTTCATGATTTGTATCTCCTTCATCCCCCATCTTATATCTTCCCATTCCAACCCCCCTTCTTCATCCTTACTGCCATGTCCCATAGCCTCGCTCACTCTCATGGCCCCTGCAAACATTACCAGATAAATTGTGTGGAATAGCTGGGCCTCGTCTTTCGATTTGCAGATTGCCGGTAATAACCCTTTTAGTTTCGCAAGTCACTGCTCCCCTATCGGTCATCTACTATCCATAGCTCTCTGTTTTAACCTACCCCATCCCTGCATCATTCTTCTAATCAACATTGACTTTGTCGGGTCCTTCCAACCCTTCAGGCTGCCTACTAAACTAATCCTGCTAGATAGACCCCCATCTTGGTGTGGGCCATTCCTCTCTGCCATTGCTCTACTGTGAACTTCCCTAACTGCTCCTCCATAAGTGGCCTACTTACCTCCATGCGGTGTGTAGCCCTGAATGTTTGAAACACCCGCCAGGCCCCCTTGTAGACCCTCAGAGTCTGTGGTGCCCACGAGCTGTGAGACAACAGTTCTGCTCCCTCTTGCCAATGTCCCAGATGTTCATTGGTATGGGCATTTTCCACTCTGCTGTAGGTGCCAGCCTCCAGAAACAATCTAGCTGCAGACGGGAAAGGCTGTCAGCCAGGATATTTTGTACCCCTTCTATGTGTTTGGCCCTGAATGACATGTTTCATTTCAAGGCCCTTAACACCAACTGTCTCAAGACCCGCATGACCATTTCTGACCTGGCTCCTCTGTTGTTTAAAACATCTACCACTGCCTTGTTGTTGCACCAAAATGTCACCTTCTGATTCCGCAGCTCTTCCCCCCCACACCAGGGTGCAGGCCCAAATGGACATGATCTCCAACAGTGTGATGTTTTTTACTTTCCTGTCCCTCACCCAGTCTGTAGGCCATGGTTCCACAAACCATCTGCTCCTCAAATAGCCCCCGTACCTAAGCCCCCTGCTGCATCTGTGTAGAGATTGAGGTCCTTGTTATGAACCCAGTCCTCCTGCCAAAAGGAACAGCCATTATAGGTCCTGAGGAACTCCTCCCACACCCTGAAATCTTCCTTAAGTCCTTTTGTCATGTCTACCCAGTGGTGTGGTCTGGTTACTCCCACTGTGGCCCTTGCTAGCCTTTTGGTGAGAGTCCTCCCTAGTCCAATTGCCCTGCATGCAAAGTTTTGGTGTCCCAGGACCTGTTGTATCTGTTTTAGTTGCACTCTTCTTCTACTTGTATGTACTTGAATCAACTCCTTTAGCTTCAACACTTTTTTGTCTGGCAACCTAAAGACCTTACCCATGGCGTCTGTTTCAATACCCAGGAATTCTAAAACCTTACTGGGGCCTTCTGTTTTTTCCGGTGCCAATGGAACCCTTAATTCTCTGCATAAATCTTGGAAACTGGCCAACATTCTTTCTGTCTCTCTCCTCCCGCTGCCTATTAAAAGGAAATCATCCAGATAATGAATGACCATCTTGAAACCATTTTTTTCCTGAAATATCCACTGTAAGCAGGTGCTGAATGCTTCAAATGTAGTACATGCCATGGAACATCCCATGGGCATTGCTTTGTCAAAATAGTACTGTCCCCTAATTTTAAATCTCAACAGGTCCCAATCTTCCTTCCTAACTGGAAGCAATCTGAAAGCGGACTCTATGTCCGTTTTAGCCATCCAATCATCAGAAGTTGCTCAGATGATCTGGACCGCTTCTTCTAATGTGGCATATGTCACTTTACTATGTTCCTCACTTATAAAATCATTCACCAAATCCCCTTCCAGAAATGACAGGTGGTGAATCACCCTGTATTCTCCCTGCTGTTTTTTGGGGACCAAACCCAATGGAGAAATTCTCATATTCTGCAATGGGGGGTATCATATGGCCCTTCTACTCTACCAGCTACCTTTTCCTTCTTTATTTTCTGTCTTAATTTCTTCCTTCCCTTTAACTGATCCCAGATTGCTCGCCTCTCTCGCTTGCCTCAGGCCTTCACATTGTAATGGAAAACCTGTCCAAAAATCTTTCTTGTGCCCATGTCATTCTGCATCTGGTTGCTGAGTGTGTTCCTCCGCATTTGGGCATGTGTGCTGAAAGCAGCATTGTGGCCAGGAACAAAAGGCCCTATTGTAACCCCAACAACACCACCTCTGGGGTGTCGCGCCCTTCTTCCCCATCTCCCCTTCCAGCGTGGACTGATCGGTTACATAGTCAGTCCACAAATCTAATTGCTTCATGTCCCATCTTACATCCCCATATGTTGTCATCCTTTGTAGAAATAATTCATCATAGTAAATCCACCCCACCCCTCTCTTTGCCCTCACCCACCTTATCAGGGAGTACGTGATGAGTGGGATGCCCAGCTCTGGTTTCTTCCCCAGTACTATCGCTGAGTATGTGGCAAAACCTACAAACCATACATCTCAAGTCTTCCCTTTGGTAAATTTGTCCTCCTCTTTCTTACCCAACAAAACTACCGCTGCTGCCATTTCGCTCATTCCTATATTCTCTGTTTCATTGTATTTTGCTGCCGCTTCTTGGCTTACTAAAGCAAAAATATCCACGTACTCTCCCTCCATATTTTCTCTTTTGTGACCAGCGGTACATGTTCCCCTATTCTCATGCCTGGAGTTCCTACCTCCCTTGTTCCTTTTCCCACACTCTCCATCCCTTTCTCCCCTTCCTTCGTTGTCTCTTTATCTGACCTAATCTCTGCCAGTGCTGACTCCATCTGCCCCAAACTCCCTGTCCCGAGTGGCAAAATAATTTGGCTTATATATTCTTTGATGCTTTCTCCCACCAAACTGGGTACATTATCTGTGGCCTTGTCCGTTCCTTGTGGCCTGCTGTCCTCGTGATCCTCTGGAATGTTCCCTTGTGGCTGACTGGCTGGTTGTAATAATGGTGGCTGCGGAGGAACTGCTGTGCTCAGGGGATCCAGTCTCGGCTCCACCGGGGGAACCACCACCTGGTCTTGGGGAGGTACTGATGGTACAGGGTCATTGGGCTACAGAGGTACTGGGCTAGCCACTCTGGGAGGTACCACCATCGGTGGCTGTACCCTGATTGGGCTGTGTGGCCTCCCTGCCGGCCATTTCCCTCTGCCCCCTTTTCCCTCCCCACTTTCTGCTTCTCGACAGATTTCCCCGGTTCCTCCCCTTCCACCATCTGCCACATTCTGTTGGTTTTATGTGCCAGCTCCACAATAGCCCTGTAGGTATCCTCTTTTGAAGGCCTGTTCTTTTTTGTTGCCACGTTTCCTAATTTTCCTGCAAAAAGCTGTGGAGACAACTCACAAAAGGTTTTTTATTAAACCTCTGTTGTGACTAGTCCTTCATATAGCCAGGCCCACTTTCCCTTCACTTGCTCCTGTTGCTGTGTATAGGAAACAGTCCCCATTGTACGCTCCAGCCACCTCTGTTTCCTAGGCCTATCTCCAGGTCTGTTATGCTACGATGGCGGCTGCCGGTGTCCTTCGGCCCATCCTGCCTCCTCCCCCTTTTTTTTTTAAGCATATGGTCTCTGTTGACCCGCCTCACCTGTGCCCCTGAGCCTCCTAGGATCGGTTCCCCGGCCCCCCCTCATGCCTGCTTTGGTCCCAATTTCCTGTAACTCTCCCCTCTCTTTCAGGCATTATGGCTCCCCCTTCTAAAAACAAATTTTTTTTTTTTTAAACCCGTCGTGGCTGCCTAGGCCTCTCGCTCCATCCTTGGAGCCTCTGCCACTCTCTCGCAGCCTCTCTGGGCCTATTTGCCCCTGTTCTGTGCCCCTTTGTGCCCTGGGTTGCTCTTCCAGCTCCCTTTCTCAGCCTGTCCGTTGGCTACTGGCTGCCCCACCAATGTCTGCAGCCCCCCCGGGGTAACGATCTTATTCTGTAGCTGCCCCCTCGCTCTGGGCCCTTTCTCTTCCTTTTACCCTCTTCCTATGAGCCTGCCCCCATTCCCCACAAATCCCTTTTACTGTGTCCCCTTCTTGCCACATGATTCTCCTGGCATGTGATGTCATGCCACGTGGCTGGGCCCGTCTTACCAGGCCTCCGGCCTTCTCCTCATCCTCGCCTCATGACACCCACGGGTTCGCTCCTCCCCATGCCATAGCATAGCACCCTCTCTTCAGCTCCTGACAGAAATACTGCTCCTCTTTAAAACCGGGGATCTGCTCATTTTTTTGGCCTACCCCACTGGCGTGTGACGTCACACCACATGGCCACCCATCATCCCCATGCTAGGCCTTTTTGCATGGGCCTCCCCTTTACATCCCCCATCCTCATTTTTCAGGCAACCTGCATGTCACCCATTGAAGCACTAGGCCATCAAGCCTCACCCTGTCCATTGCTGTTTTCTTTGCTTGTTGTTATTTTTATATCTATTTTTTTTAATTCATGACCCTTCCAGGGAAGCACTTGTGCTGCACCGTGACCTTCGTCCTAGGTCTTGGCTCCCCCTCCCCAGCCGTGCTTCTTGGCTGCTTTTCTCTCCTGGCCCACTCGCTCTCCAAACACTACAGCATGCTTTTGCACACTTCTAAGGGCCTGTGCTACAAACACCCCGCTGTAAACGTTCACTCTCTCCCCAAACCATGCACTTCCATCGTTTAAATTGCTGGACTGCTGCCTACCAAAAAATCCCACAGTATGCTGCTCTGGCCATCCAGTCACCCAAGAAACTCTTCTGCTGCTCCCACGGGGTAAGGCCCGCCACAAACCAGCTACCATCTGCAGCGATTTGGCTCTGTTCTACCTCCCTATCACTGCTGCCTGTCCTATGCACCACAGTATTCTCCAGGAATGCCTTCTTTCTGTCTGTCTTTAAAACCACCTCACTCTTTCCAGTATCACATACTGATTTTTCTAGCCAAGAAAAAACCCTAAAAAATTTTTCAGTATTTTATAAAAGTTTTTTTTTTTTTACAAAATGACATAGCTTTTTCTTTCTTACTTTGTTAATCTGGTGTGCCAACTTCTGCTCCCACAATCAATATGCCAAACCTATGTGCTGTAGTTTCAGTATGATCAAAACTCCAAAACTTCAGCAAAAGTGTTTGAACCATCCCCTGTGCTACCCATTATGTACCTCCTTTAGCCCGTCCCCTTCCTGTTCCTGCCTATTGTTCTGTCTCCCTGTCCTTCCCCTTCCCCCTCCCACTCTGAACACACTATGTTCAGGTAAAGGGAAGGGGTGCACCAGGACAACTTGGTCTGCCCCTTAAAGGGCAAACTCCATTATGAGTAACTCTTTTATGTTTTTGACTTGGAATATTAAAGGAACTCGGGATGTCAGAAAGTGCTATATAGTCCTTAGACACCTGAAGCAGTTGGGGGCTGATGTTGCCTTTCTCCAATAATCTCATTTGAAATGGGATCAGGTTACTTTTTTTAGATGCCTGTGGGTTGTCTAGGTATACAGTGCTAGTGATAGCATCAAGAAATGGGGAGTACGTATTTTAATTGCTCTATGTCTACTCTTTCATTTATTGGCTGAGCACTGTGTGATGCTCGAGATGATGATGAAGAGTGTGCGCTCTACTCTAAGGTGGTGAAAAGAGATGAGTGAGGCACCAGAGGTCTGAATTATTTTTCAGATAGGATAACTGCTATCCGGACAAGGAGAGGCAGGAGTCGACTTAGTAATTTTCGATGCCCGCAGGGTGGGCGTTTTATTTGGAACCAAGGGGGGTAGACAGACACAGTCACAAAAGGAGTAGGTATGCCCAATACACAATAGGGCAGATTATAACAAGGATAACTGAAACACTTTCGATCTACCACTTTTATGGTTACCTCTACAAATATAAACTGCAGGCCTACTGCCACTCTTATTCAAGTACTAGTTTATACTGTACTCTATACTCTAAACAAGAACCCAGTCTTAGGCTACTCAGCACTACATTAGGGTAATCAGCATCATACATCTACAATAGAGTCCAGAATTTTACAAAAGTCCAGAGATCCAGCGTCTTCGTGTACACTGTCGTTCTTCGTTGGTAGCTACAAGGGAAATAAAACAGAACTGTAGAACCCTAATCTCAATTCCCAGCAAGGACCTAGATAAGGCCACTGGGGTGGTGAGAGGTTTGGTAAACAGACCATATATCTTCGGCAAAAAGCCCACTCTCTCCGAGGCTGCCGGAATGTAGAACCAGAGCAACAGGTTCCTGAAATAACACATTAGAGCAAGAGGTTCCTCAGCCAAAACCCACTTTTAGGGTTGCCAAGGATGAAGAAAGACCAAGATCTGCATGGCGATGAATCCAATGGAGGACTACCACGATCCGACTGATGCTGCAGCACTCCAAGGGCCAGCTGGACTCAGAAGGAACTCTGACAGGACCAGGAACCATAAGAATCTGAAGAGATGATGGTTGAATCTGCAATCCTCAGGTCAGGAACTAACACAAAACAAAGAAACGGCGGATGCGTCCCGGACTGGGTTTCGATGGACTCGGCTTTCGGCGAACGACCAGGTGGGGGGCGCAGAACAGGTTCTCCAAGATGAGCTCTCTCTCTCTCTTCTGTAGAGAGCGACCAACTTCGGGACATCTGGAACAGGAACCAAATGGAACGACACTGGCACGGCCGTCGTGATACGTTTCGGTGGATGTACTTTCAAACTGTGAAAACAAGAAAACGGCGGGTACGACTGGTACAACTGACAACGGACTTCGACTGCGGCGGATGACACGAATGGACGGGATAAGTTGATGGAGGGTCTTCCTGGAGTGAAAAATGCTGGAAGGATGTCTTCTTTTGAGTAGAGACTGATTCTGAGCACGTGGTGTAACAGACCACACTAGGAGACTGCAGTGTGGTAGAAGACTGAGACTGTCTTCGTACAGTAGTAAACATATAACTGAAGAATGCCCAAAGAACTGTGGAATAGTACAATAATTTGCCGGGGAGGGCAAATTATAACTTCAGGGGTAATTGTTACTGATAAGGGCCAATGTCCAGGTGCTTAGAGCAATAGTTCAGGTACTTGGACCAATAGTTCAGGTACTTAGGGCAATAGTTCAGGTACTTCGGACAATAGTTCAGGTACTTAGGGCAATAGTTCAGGTACTTAAGGCAATAGTTCAGGTACTTAGGACAATAGTTCAGGTACTTAGGACAATAGTTCAGCGTAAGCAGTACAGTAATCACAGTAGTTTCACAGTATAGGCAATTAGAACACTCTCAAATGAACCCCTGTTTCTATAGGTAGGGTATTCTGGGATAGGATCCCTTACTGTCTGTTGTGGCTGGGGCCTCCCTTTAGACCAGGCTTTACCTCGGGCCTAATGCCCTACCATTACCTCAGGCCTGAAGCCCTATGTTAGCTTGAGCCTGCCCTATTCCACTAGGCTGGGGCCTCCCTTTAGTACCACTGGGCTGGATTGCCCTATTCTGCTAGGCCGGGGCCTCCCTTTAGTACCACTAGGCTGGCTTGCCCTATTCTGCTAGGCCGGGGCCTCCTTTTAGTACCACTAGGCTGGCTTGCCCTATTCTGCTAGGCTGGGGCCTCCCTTTAGTACCACTAGTCTGGCTTGCCCTATTCTGCTAGGCCGGGGCCTCCCTTTAGTACCACTAGGCTGGATTGCCCTATTCTGCTAGGCCGGGGCCTCCCTTTAGTACCACTAGGCTGGATTGCCTTAGTCTGCCAGGCCGGGGCCTCCCTTTAGTACCACTAGGCTGGCTTGCCCTATTCCGCTAGGCTGGGGCCTCCCTGTAGTACCACTAGGCTGGCTTGTCCTATTCTGCTAGGCCGGGGCCTCCCTTTAGACCAGGCTTTACCTCGGGCCTAATGCCCTACCATTACCTCAGGCCTGAAGCCCTACGTTAGCTTGAGCCTGCCCTATTCCACTAGGCTGGGGCCTCCCTTTAGTACCACTAGGCTGGATTGCCCTATTCTGCTAGGCCGGGGCCTCCCTTTAGTACCACTAGGCTGGCTTGCCCTATTCTGCTAGGCCGGAGCCTCCCTTTAGTACCACTAGGCTGGCTTGCCCTATTCTGCTAGGCCGGGGCCTCCCTTTAGTACCACTTTATACTGGGCCTGGTGCCCCACTTTATAATGGGCCTGGTGCCCCTCGTTGCATTGGGCCTGGTGCCCCACTTTGTACTGGGCCTGTTGCCCCTTGTTGCTTTGGGCCTGGTGCCCCACCTTAGATTGGGCATGGTGCCCCTCAACACTTTGGGCCTGGTGCCCCACTTCCCAATGGGCCTGGTGCCCTACTTTAAACTTTGGGCCAGAATTGCCCTTTTAAAAGGCATTGCCCCTTTAAATCTTTCAGCTCACTGAGAGCTGCTGTCATTCACTAGGCAAATCCCGCCTCCGCTCCGCCCCTTTATTAATATTCATAGGCCGCTATAAAGGCCTTGATTCCTGGCTCCTCCTTTGGGGCGTCGCTAATCCCGCCTCCGCAATTAATATTAAATTTCACGGGTCCTAATGACCCGATGTGTTTCTCATGGGCGCCGTCGCCTCTGAAAGCCGCCTAACGCGCCATTTAAACAAATTCAGTCCCCCCTTATACAAACAGGAGGTCAGCACACTTCAAGTGCTGCCACCGACTCACCGCACTGCGATCTCCGGATAAAGCAGGAGACAATTGGGAGGTGGGAGGAAAGTTGCAGTGGGAGGGAAAAACACAGGCAGATGGGGGACAACTCGGGGGCCTTCACGGGCCGACCAGGAGCGCGACGCGATGCGGCTGGCCAGGCTGCCGACGGGGAACCGAAATAAAACTGATTAAACACTTCGGGGGGGCTAAAAATAGTAAACGGAGGGCTTTTAAGCCCATTACCCACGATAAACTGCCGATTTTCATCTTCGTGGTGCCCCGATGGCACCACCGACGACAGGCTACTGCAGCAGAGGAAGTTTTCGGACAGGGGAGGCAGCACAGGACCACAGCAAGTCCAGAGGGACAGCTCCAAACAAAAGGTAAGCCAAACTGTCCCCCTGACTTTTGGGTCCTGGCTCCTCAACCTCTGCCCAGGATTAACTGTGTCCAACTGACTACTTGTAGAATCCTTGTTTAAACTTGAACCTCCCCAGGGTTCTAGATCTGCTGGTTTGGAATGCTGTGCATGAGTCACCTAGCACAGCATTCCATCCAGGCTATTATGACATAACTTGCTTGTAAATTCTAACTTTTTTACAAGGCTGCAAGTGCACAGGGCACTTTTCTATTATTTACAATATTTTCTCTGTAATGGCCAACTTTGGGGCATTACAACAGGGATCCAGAAGGCTGATTTATTTTGGTATATGGCAGAGAAGGACTATATGAATTTGTTTTAGGTTCTATCCATAGTCCCACTATTAATAATCTCCAGTTTTTCACCACTTTGATTTCCTTAATTGCACCTTATATTCATGTCCCTATAACTTTAGATGGCGACTGGAATGTGGTTTACTAGTCTGATATAGGTTGAACAGACATACCCAGGGAAGGCCTGTCTCCTGCTCAAAGAGGTTTACATGATTTAATGGATTCGTTAGGTCTCATTGGTCCATGGCATTTGCTGCACCCAACAGATCATTCTTACACCTTCTATTCTTCTCCCCATAATTCTTTTTCTTGACTAAATTTTTTTATTTACACAGGAAAATGTTCCGGGTTTACATACCTGTGAGATTAAAGAATTAGTTCTTTCTAACCATGCCCCTGTTTCATTAGTCTTTTTTCCACAGGGTGGCATGGATAGGGACTCCATTTGATGTTTTAATAATCAACTGTTGAGGGATACTGCCTTGGTTGAAACTTTAATAACCTATATTAATTTCTTTTCTACATTCAATAAACCTTCTATGACCAAGTTAGATGTCCTGTGGGGTGCAGCAAAAGCCACCATTTGAGGTGAGTGCATATATTTAGCCTCTAAGAAAGCTAAATAATGTAAGCATTGCCTTGTTGCTTTACTTGCTCAAATACAATTCTATTGAAATGTCCCTTTCTCCTGCCACACATGAGCAGACCTGGCTGACCCTTAATTTCCTCCATTCTGAATATCACACCTTACTGAATGAACATGCTGAAATGTTTTTTTTCAGACTAAGGTGAGATATTTGCAAAAGGGGAAAAGACTGGCAAACATTTGGCTTTGCTGCTGAGGCAGCAGGAAGCTTCTAGGACTGTCTTCATTGACCTGACTCCAGCGATTTGGTTACTAAGTCATGGGACATTTTAGAAATCTTCAGATCATATTATGGAAAAATGCAGAACCCCCTGATCCCTCTTTTTTTACCCTGATTTTTAAATAAATTCAATAGACTCCTTTATTATGTTTCACTGAGCTCCAAGGTAGGTCTCTTCAGGGTCCTATTACCCTAATTGAAGTCCATTGGGCAATCTCATCTCTTTGTCCTGAGAGGGCACCTGGTCCCAATGGTTTTTCAGTGAATTTTTACAAAATGTTTGTCTCTGAGCTGGTTCACCCATATCAGTCCGACAGTAATTTCAGCAACACTGATGTGGGCAAAGGCATTCGGGCACCGGGCATTAGGACACCAGGCATTGCAGTTCCCGGGAGGTGTAGCACCAAAGCGCCATCATGGGAAACAGTCCTGTTTATAATATAACAATCTCTGAGGTGGGCATGCCCTGGAGGGGGTAATAAAATTGTAGGTGCGCAGGGCAACATCAGTGAGGGGCCCTCTAAAATCATAATTACCCTTTTCACTGTTGCCCTTGTTGCAGCACCCTAATTGTGGCAACAATTTTAAGTTGCTGTTTTAATGGTATACCATCTGAGTGTACCCCTTTCTTAACTGACATTTTTAATCATATTCACACCCACAGCCTCACAGATCTTCTCTCACACAAGTGCATATCACGCTCCTCCTTAAACTCATGAAGGACGAATTTTCCCCCTTGAGTTACCATCTTATCTCTCTTATTAACACAGATTTTACAATTTTGGTGAAAATTATAGCACATCAATTAAAAGGGATCTGGTCCCACTTGACAGGTCCTGAACAAGTGGGATTTATGAAGGGAAGGGTGGCATGTGACCATATCTGGAAAATATTTCATTTAATTTCAGCATCCAGGGGGCCAGGACCCCTGCAGCCCTGGTCTCCCTGGATGCTGAGAAAGCTTTTGATCGTGTTTCTTGGCCCTTTTTTATTTGAAGTGCTGGGAGCTTATAACATTCTGTCAGATTTTGTTCAATGGGTTTGAGTTTTATATACCTCCCCTTCTGCCGCATCAACTTGTAACAGTGTTATGTCTCAACCCTTTTTTATTACTTCTGGTACCCATTAGGGTTGTCCCTTATCTCCTTTTCTTTTAAATTTGTATTTAGAACCATTGGTTCTATGGTTACCAGCTAATCCATTTGTCCAGGACATATGAATTGCTCAGACTGAATATAAGTTCTCTGCGTACGCAGACTATATTTCGTTGCATTTTTCTTTTCCGAAGAGCTCTCTTCCTTCTGCTTTGGCTGATATTGCATCCTTTGTTATTTTATCAGCTTATAAATTGAACTTGGACAAAACTTCTGTTCTGCTTCTTAACTCTTGTGTATCTAGGTCAGTCATGGTCTTGCTTGGGCTTCATTGGGAACCTAAAGCCTTTAAATATCTTGTATTACATATATCACAATTTCTTTGGGAATTGTCAGAATTAAAGCTAATCCTTCTTATAGCATCCATTAAATCAGATCTACACAGATGGATGGACCTTCCCTTATCCCTGTGGGGACAAATTAATGCTATTAAGATAAATTTTTTAACCACATATTTTATATCACTTAATGATGTTGAATATTATTTTACCTCAAACCTGGTTTCATAACCTCCAACCTTGTCTTTTCCTCTTTTATGTGGCTTGGTAAAGCTATCCTTAGAGCTTACAAGAAACCTTCTCTTCCTAAGTTCTTTGGTGGACTTCATCTTTCCAATTTTTATTTTTATTTTTATTATTTAGCTTCTCATGGAAGTATCCCTATGAACCTCTATGCATATCCATTGAACAAGCCGTGTGCATCCACCATAATATCCAACTCCCGGCCCTGTTATATCTTTCTCCCTCTACACTCCCTTTGGCTGTAAAGAAGACCCCCTATTTACTGGTCCCTCTGGGTGCATTCATAAATATTTCCTTATCTCATCAGCTCAAAGCCTTAGTCAACCCCTCTTTTTGAATCCCAATATTTGTATAGCACTCCATCCTGTTCTTAAAATTTTTCTCCCATTACCTACAACTACCACAGTGGCCAATATTTCTCCTGCTGATAGATTACTGGATTACTCCTCTCTGTGACTGAAACACAATCTCCCATGTTATACTTTGTTCAGATATATGCAACTTTCCCTCATCTTTCTTGCCCATTTTGGACCTCCACCATGGACCACTCGGCTATTGTGAGCTACGAGGAACTGATACAAGTGTCTGTTGCTTGTGGGGCTATATCTCAATTATATACCCATTATCAAACTAATGATCCTAGGATACTCTCTGTTATTTGTTATTATTGGCAAAATGCTTTGCAATTAGATTGATCTTCCATGGTGTGGCAACAGGTATGTTGTGATCTGCATAAACATGTGAAACAAGATAATTATAGGTTGCCGCATTTAACATTTTACACAGTCTTTAATTTACTTCCCAGAAGTTGTACCATGTGGGTTTATAACATACAGTATGTTACGGATCTGTGAAAAGATCAGTTAATTTTGGACTTCTGTAAAACATTGATTAGACCCACCCTTTGATTTGCAGGCTGCTTTTACTCCTAAAACATCTTTGGTGGGGACTTTTCAGATCATTGCTTCAGGTTACCGAAGGGGCTATATTGCTTTGATTGCTGCAGCAGCCAAAAAAGTTTTATTTTGCCACTGGTTGTCAGATGCCCTTCTGACTTGATCGGAATGGCATGCTGAACTCCTGAGCACCTTGAATGCTGATTACATATAGCTAATGTTAGACATGGAACTCATGTTTTTTGAGAAAAATGGGGACTTTTATAGGCTTGGTAAAGGTTGTCATGATATTCTTTTTGTTTTTTATACGATTGTCTCACTGAGTTTTCTTGGGAATTTCTCCTTTTGGAGAGCTTGAAGGCAACACTTTTGGGTGGGTGAGGAGACTGCCTATGTTTTGTTGTATGTTATAGTTCCATTTATTGGTTGATTGTGACAGAAGTCTCAGTAAAGTATATTAAATTTAAAAATTATTGTGGCCTTGAAAAAAATAACTGTATTAAGAGAATACACTGGAAGTAAGGTACAAAAAATAAGTATGTGCTTTTTAGATGTGGAAATCATTACATTGTGATGAATGTCAACTATGATTTTAAATAAATTTTTTCTTTGCAAGACAAATAGTGATTGCAGTAAATGTTTGCCATGCGGTTTGACATGGTCCCACATGAATTTCACAACCAAACTGCCAGTACAGTCCAGGTATTCAGAGCCCACCAGTTACAGAGTCACTCAAATAGATGAAATTTGCACCTCAAACTTCTTAAATAGATTCTCTTTCAATCTACAGATTGCAGCTAATCACATGAATGAGAGCTTGTGATGTGTGTGTCTTCGAGGCACCACAGGTGGCAGTAAACCTCTCTATGGCTGGGACTATCAAACTACTCCATTTATCACTGAATCTTTGCTAAATAAGTTCAGGATCACAATGGGAGAAAGCTGCTTTATACACAAGAAATTCTTTACACACAGAACTGATGCAACCAGTATTAGAGAATAAAATATCACAAAATAGGTTTGGTTTTGACATTTGTTGTACATTTTCCTTTAAGGGAGATCACATGAGCCACGATCCTCATTCTGCTCTGCCTTGGGCCTCAGTTTCTGTGTTAAACTAACATAAACCTACCATCATACCTAGTCTAAAAATACCGGTCCTTCCTTTATTGACCTAATATAGTCCTCTTATCACTATATTCATCCTTTTTTATACTCATCCTTGTAATTTTGCCACAGCCACACACTTCACCATCACTTGCATCACACCAGTGCTCTTACCTACTCAGTTTTCCATGCATTAAAATTGTCCCATAGTCTCAATTCACTCCAATATTTACAATCCTTATTAATGAAAAACCTAGATATCCATAATAATTTGTTTTCAAGAAATACATTCTCTAACTCTGTAGGCTAGGAAATCCCAATATCAGAATTATAAAGCTGTATTAATACATTAGTGACATTGCTAGTGTAAAATGTTGCCAAAATAGAAATCACAGCAGTCTTCTAGGTATAATAATGTATCTGTCTCTGTATTATCACAGAATTTAATATCCTTCCATGTCATTGAAGCCACAGGGTGTCATGTGACCATGTTACCATGGTAAGACAGTTCACCAATCCCCAGAAAGAGCTGTAATGCTGGGGAGTGGCTAAATGGAAAGCTGAAGACAGAGGGGGAACTTTGCTGCTTGTGGCCACATAGGCAGCAAGAGGATCTGCAGTCTGTGGCAGGCTAGTGGACTGTGGCCGCATCGGCAGAGGGAGTGACTGTTGATTGTTGGACACATCAGCGGGAAGGGGATCTGTGGCAGGCTTGTGGACTGTGACTGCATTGGTGGCATCCTAGGGAGGGAAGTGGCTGCATTGGCAGTGGGAGTAACTGGCTGTTTCCACCTTGGAGGCAATCAGCAGCAGAGAAGCAGTGGGAGAACCTGGATCTGGCCACATCAGTAGCACCTGATGCTGGGATTTGCCACATCAGCATCCATAGGGTCTGAGACCAATAAAGCAGTGGCAGGGCAGGGGCAAAGATCAAGGGCTGCACATAACAGGCCCTCCACCAATCAAAGGCAAGAGCACAAAGATTTAACACTGTGGCTGGCATAAAAGGCAGGGAGCCCAGCCGCAAATAACCAGCACAGTCCCTAGGATAAGCTGTAATGCTGGGGAGTGGCCAGGGAAAGCCGAAAACACAGGAGAATTTTTCCCACCCACCCATCCCTGCCCTGGCCTCTATTAAATGCCCGCAGAGTGCTGCACACTTGATCAGACTAGATAGACCATAAGGCCTGTATCTGCTGGCAGTTTTGTATGTTCGTATGAGACAGCACCAGGAAGGACCTCATTGGTTGCTAATATGGGCCACTCAAGTTAGCAGGAAAAGACTGAACACTTGAACTAAAAATGGGGCTGAGAAGAGGAGGATTGATTAAGTGAACTAAAGGCTGGACAAAGAGGGGGGAAATTCATGGTTACCAGAAACCTAGCTATAGTTAGGGTGCCAGTTGCCTTGCTTTCTGGGGCTATACAGAAGGGGCAATTTCTGCTTGTTTGAAATTCTTGTGATTGCCTGTCACTAGTTACTGAATGGGCAGGTTCTGCTTGTTTACCTGTCATCTAGCCTAGCTTACTGAGGGGCAGTTTCTGCTTACTCACCTAGTCACTGAAGGAGCAGTTTTCGTTTATTGAGATATTTCTGTCTGCCTGTCATCTATCTTACTTAGGGTTTAGTCTCTGCTTACTGTTCAGAAGTGCTCTGGACTGTCACCTAGTTTATTGAGGGGCAGTAAGTCTGCTTGTAAGGGAGGGTCTTCATCTTGCCTGACCAGCCAACCATGTGTTAGTCATAAAGGAGGGAAGGACAAAGAAGGAAAAATGTGGAGAGCAAGGGAGGAACCAGCTTGGTTCAGGGGTTGGGATCATAGCAAACAGGGTTGGTGGGGGACAAGGCAACAGCAGCCAGTGCTACCTTGGTGGGGAAGTGATAATTATAATTTCGAGGCAATGAGAGGCAGTAAGGGATATGGGGAGAGAGAATAGTTGGCTGTAATGGTTGTGGGGCAGCTGTTTTCATGAACACTCTGTGGAAGCTGGGGGAATGCCCTATCTATCAGAAACTAAGGAGGATGGAGGCTGAATTAGAGAGGTTGAAGGAGGATCTCGAGAGGAGGGGCAAGGAGGGGTGGATGGGGGAGGAGGGCACAAGGAGAAGAATTGAGTGGGCAGAGGAGGGAACAAGATGGGGGGAAGAGACTGGGGGGCTCAGAGCAGCAGCGGCATGGGGGCCCTGAGGAGGAAGAGGACAAAGAGACTATGGACTGAGGGGAACAGAGGAAATTGTACTCAACAGGAGTTTTACAGTGCAATTGAACAGATACTAGCCTTTGGCTGGATTGATGACAGTGTGCACCAGAGAGCCAAGCCAGGAAAGAAGATTTGAGAAAGGTGCACAAGAATAGACGGTAGGGACAGTGTGCGGGAGGATAAGCGAATGAAGCATACAAACAGGTAGTAGAGTCAAGGGGTAGAGGAGAATATGCAACACTAGAGAGGAATGGGGAGGAGAACTTGGAAAAGGGTAGGGCAATGGAGAGGAGGGGCAGGAATTGGGATCCTGAGCTGGGATCCAGATGGGGAAGGATAGTCCTAGTGAGACAGGGAGGGTAGCCAGTAGCAAGGAAAGGGGGAATGAGGAAAAGAGGGCTAAGAGAGATCAAACTGCAAAGGACAGAGTGCAAAGGAAGGTGCCTACACTAGAAGGAGGGTGCGGGAAAGGGCAGGACAATAGGGAAGGGGCACTCTGGAAGGCAGAAAAGTCTGGAGCAGTGATTGCATATGGGGATTCAATAATTAAGGGGATTCATTGGCAAAAGAGGAAGGTAGCCTTTAAGGGGAGGTCAGTTTTTTGTGATCCAGGAATGGAGGCTAGAAGGGCACTCCCCAGGATAAAAGACAGTGTCAATCTAGTGGGAGGAAAGACGCACCTAATAGTGCATCTGGGCACAAAAGATTTGGTGGGGGAAGAGGTGGAGGTGGTTCAAAGGCGGTTCAGGGAGTTGGCGGAGGGTTGTAAAGGATTGATCAGCTCCCTGGCATTTTTGGAAGTCCTGCCAGTGCATTGCACTAGTATAACCAGGCAACTCAGGGAAAAGGAATTTAATCTCTGGCTAAGGCAGTGGTGTAGGGAGGAGGGCTTCACATGTCTGGGAGACTGGGGGAATACATGGGTATATGAACACCTGTGTGCGAGGGACAGGCTGCACATAAGTGATGCGGGGGCTAGACTACTAAGAGCAAAGCTGCAGGGGTACATTGATGAGAGGCTGGAGGTTGAATGGAATTTGAACTAGACAGGGGGAGTGTGGCACTAGGGGGGAAGGGGATCCTCAGCCTAGAGGGGACAAACCAGCCTGCACTATCCCATTGCCAGAAACAAAGGACAGCATGAGGAAGGGGTATTATAGGGGTGGGGTGGGGTGGTGGATGGGAATTCTAGCCAATGCTTGGAGCTTAGGGAATAAAATGGCAGACTTGGAGGTGGCGGTGGGGGTCGATGACCCAGACCTAATTGCAGTAACAGAGACATGGTGGAAGGAGGGCCATAGCTGGGAGGTGGAACTACAAGGTCACAATCTCTTTAGGAGGGAGACAAGGTAAAAAACTGTGTGTGTGGCACTGTATGTGCTGGAGAGAATAGTTGTGGTGGAAGGTAGGGAGGAGAAGGGATCCACTGAGATCCTCTGGGTATGTTGGGTAGTAAGGGGGGGGGATAAGGATAGGGGTGGTTTACAGACCACCACATCAGGGAGAGGAAGTGGATTGGAAATTGGCTAGGGATATACAGGAAAGGCCAGGCATAGGGAAGTCCTAGTGGTGGGGGACCTGAACCTACCCAATATAGACTGGCAAATTCCATCGGCCACAGCAGAAAAGAGCAGGGGCTTATTGGAATCCTTGCAAGATGCGTTCCTAAGCCAGCTGGTTAAGGAACCTACTGGGGGGGATACTACACTAGATGTCATTTTAACAAATGGGGACAGAGTGGGAGAGGTTGAAGTTGGAGACAGTTTGGGAGACAGTGATCACCTGATGGTCAGGTTCTCCATCCAGGCAAGGCCACAGTCAGGTAGGTCAACAACCAGGGTGCTTGACTTTAGGAGGCAAACTTCAAGAAGTTGAGGTATATCTTAAGGAGGGAGCTTGCTGGGGGTCCAGGAGCTGGAGGATGTAGAGCAGGTGTGGGAAGCAATGACGGGTGGAATTCTCATGGCCACGGAGCAATGCATCCAAAGAATTAGAAAACTCAAAAGGGAAAGAAAGCCACTGTGGTTCATGGCAGGCCTTAGGAAGGCTGTAAAGGAGAAGAGAAGGGAAGGGCCTTTAAAGCCTACAAAAGGTCACAGGGAGTACAGGACTGGGAGGTCTACAAGGATAAGCTCAGGGAAGTGGGAAGAACAATTTGGAAGGCAAAAGCAAACACAGAGGATAAAATAGCCAGAGAGGTGAAAAGGGGGGACAAAAGATTCTATAAGTATGTGAGTGAGGGACAGGCAGGGGATTCCAAGACTTAGAGGGGAGGGGGTAAAATAGCTGTACAAGACAAGGAGAAGGCAACCCTCCTAAATGAATACTTTGCATCTGTTTTCATGACAGAGAAGGAAGGGAAAGGGCCTATATTGAGTTAAAAGGGGAGGGAAGGCAAGGAGGAAGACACAAGTCCCTTCACAGAGGTGAGGGTATTGGAGGAAATGAGCAACATAAAAATGGACAAGACTATGGGACCAGATCAGGTACACCCAAGGGTGCTTCGGGAGCTAAGGGTGGATCTAGCGAGACCTCTGGCCAATTTGTTTAATCTGCCCCTGGAATCGGGGAGGGTCCCAGGAGACTGGAAAAAGGCAGAGGTGGTATTGCTATACAAGGGAGAGGGAGAAAGGATGAGCCTGGCAACTGCCACCCAGTCAGTCTCACCTCGGTTGTAGGCAAGCTGATGGAAACTCTCATAAAGGAGAGACTGGTAAGATACCTAGAGGAGGAGAGTTTAATTGATGACAACCAACATGGGTTCACTGGTAGTAGATCTTGTCAGAACAACCTGATCAAATTCTTTGAGGGGGTTATGGAGGTATATGATCGGGGGGAGAAGTGGACGTGGCCTATCTGGATTTCAGAAAGGCGTTCAACTCCATCCCCCATAGAAAACTGGTAAGCAAGTTGAGCAGTCTGGGTGTGGGAGCTAGACTTACAAAGTGGGTGGAAGATTGGCTTGGTGGGAGGACCCAGAGGGTGGTGGTCAATGGGATGCACTCCAGGGAGCTAGGGGTGATGTGTGGGGTACCACAGGGTCTGGTATTGGGGCCCATACTATTTAACATGTACATAAAGGACTAAGCAGAGGGTCAAAATTGAAAGGCGTGTTTGTTCATGGATGACACAAAGTTATATAACAAAGTGGAAACTCTGAGGATGGGGTGAGGAGGATGAGGCAGGATCTAGCCAAGCTGGAGGAGTGGGCAGAAAAGTAGCAATTTGCAAGTCAATGCAAGAAAGTGCAAAATAATGCACATAGGGCAGAACACGCAAGGGCCACTTACTGCCTTGGAGGAGAAACACTGCAGGTTACAGAACAAGAAAAGGACCTGGGGATTTGAGTATCCACCACTGACAGTGACACTTTCACAGCGACCGTCAGTACAGTGACTACAGCACCAGGTTGTTGTACAGATGGAGCTGGATCCAGACACTGTGTAGGGGTTTGGCTTCATTGGGGACTGGGGTTCCACCTGGAGGGACACCAGCCTATACTGGCAGGATGATCTGCATCTGTCCAGGAAAGGAACAAGTCTTTCGGGCAATCAGTTTAAATGCTTCATTGGCAAGCTTTTAAACTAGTCAAGGGAGAAGGCACTGATAAGCAGCAGGAAAATCCCAGCCTCCCCCTACAAAACAGAGTACTAAATGAGAAAAAGACCACGGTAGAAAGGTCAGTGGGGGATGCTGCTACAGAAGGTAAAGCCATCACAAAATGGAGAGCAATGAGTACCAATACCCGTAGTCTGGGTAACAAGCTTCCTGAATTAGTGGCCTTGATGGAGGAGGAACATGTGGATATCGTGGCAGTCACAGAAACATGGTACACACAGAACCATGACTGGGATGTAAACATACCAGGATACACTATCTACAGGAGGGACAGGAAGGGTAAAAGAGGAGGAGGAGGAGTAGCTCTCTACATAAGGGAAGGAATCAAAGCAACAGAACAAAAGGATAAACAGGGAGGAGAAGAAACACTGTGAGTCAATTTGGAGACAGGCAATGGCACCACAATCCTCAAAGGGGTTATATACAGACCCCCCTCTCAGGGGGAGGAAATGGACAAGGAAATGATAGAAAGTATACTTAGAATGGCAGAAAAAGGGGAGATATTGCTGATGGGTGATCTGAATATGCCAGATGTTAACTGGAGTGCAGTAGCAGCCACTTCTAAGAGTGGGGTTATTCTAGATGCCCTATAGGGGGCATGCCTTAGACAACTAATATTGGAACCCACTCGAAAGGGAGCAATCTTAGACCTGGTTCTCTCAAATGGAGATGGAGAGAGGATCACAGATGTAGAAGTGGGTAGCCATCTGGGAACTAGCGACCATCGAACAGTATGGTTCACAATAAACACAGCAATAGAGTTAAGCCATACAAAGGCAAAAGTACTGGATTTCAGGAGGGCTGACTTTGCCAAAATGGGTGAGTGCCTAAGGAATGCACTAGCAAATGGGCAGGAAGGAGGGGTGGAAGAACAATGGGGAATAATAAAAACTGCCATCACAGTCGTAACAAGCCTTTGTGTGAAGCAAATAAACAAAACAAAATGATGTAAGAAACCACTATGTTTCTCAAAGGAGGTGGCAGTGAAGGTTCAAGAGAAAAATAAAGCATTCAGAAAGTACAAGGAATCACAGAAGGAGCAAGACAGAGAATTGTATCAGTTAAAGCAAAAGGAAGCTGGGAAGGCAGTCAGAACAGCAAAGGCCCGAACCGAGGAGAAGATAGCCAACTCAGTTAAGAAGGGGGATATAACCTTTTTTAGGTACATCAGTGAGCGAAGGAAGACCAAGGAAGGGATAGTGAGGCTTAATAAAGGGGAGCTGGGGTGGGCAGAGGGTGACGGTGAAAAGGCAGAGATACTAAACAAATATTTTTGCTCACTATTTACAAATGAAGGGGGGGTACCTAAAACAAACAATAGAAACACTCTGGATACAGAAGTTGATACCAGCCCATTTACAGAAAAAAGGGTTCTGAAAGAACTCTTAAAACTGAAGGTAGACAAAGCAATGGGGCCTGATGGGATTCATCCCAGAATTCTAAAAGAACTAAGGGTAGAACTAGTAACACCACTGACTACACGCTTTAACAAATCATGGGAGGATGGGGTGGTACCTGAGGACTGGAGGAGGGCAGATGTGATTCCCCTTCACAAAAGTGGGAGCAGGGCAGAAGCAGGAACTACAGACCTGTTAGTTTAACCTCAGTGATAGGGAAAATGATGGAATCACTTCTGAAGGAAAGAATTGTCTAGTACCTAGAGGCCAGAGGGGCACAGGACCCGAGGCAGCATGGATTCACAGCGGGAAGGTCATGCCAGACAAATCTAATAGATTTCTTTGACTGGGTGACCAAAGTACTAGATCAGGAAGGGGCTGTGGACATGGCCTACCTAGACTTTAGCAAGGCATTTGACACAGTCCCACACAAAAGATTAATATACAAGTTAGCCAGCCTGGGAGTGAGTCCCAAGATGATAGACTGAGTAAAGAATTGGCTGGAGAATAGGACACAGAGGGTAATAGTAAATGGAGTCCACTCTGAAGAAAGGGGGGTTACTAGTGGGGCACTGCAGGGTTCAGTATTAGGACCGGTCCTCTTCAATGTCTTTATAAGCAACATTGCAGAGGGATTGGAAGGAAAAGTATGTCTTTTTGCAGATGACATAAAGATCTGCAACAGAGTTGATGCACAAGGTGGGGTGGAAAGGACGAGAATAGACTTGGCAAGGCTAGAGGAATGGTCTACTGTACGGCAGCTTAGATTCAATGCTAAGAAGTGCAAGGTAATGCACCTGGGAAACAAAAACCCAGGGGAAGAGTACACAATGGGGGGTGAGATACTAACAACAACAAAAATGGAAAGAGACCTGGGGGTAGTCATATCAGATGACTTAAAGGTGGGCAAGCAATGTGAGAGGGCAGTAAGGAGGGCTGGGGGGATACTGGGATGCATAGGGAGAGGCATCACCAGTAGAAAACAGGAAGTTGTTATCCCTCTGTACAGACAGCTGGTGAGACCCAATCTGGAGTACTGAGTGCAGTTCTGGAGACCCAGTCTCCGCAAGGACATAGACAGGATGGAAGCTGTCCAGAGGAGGGCAACTAAAATGGTGCAGGGTCTGCACTGGAAGACATATGAAGAGAGACTAAAGGAGCTTAATATGTATAGCCTCGAGGAAAGGAGGGAGAGGGGGACATGATAGAAACTTTCAAGTACCTCAAGGGAATCAACAAAGTCCAAGAGGATAGCATCTTTCAAAAAAAGAGGTGTGCAAGAACAAGCGGGCACAATTTGAAGATGGAGGGGCGGCTCAGAGGTAATGTAAGGAAGTATTTTTTCACAGAGAGGGTTGTGGATGCATGGAACGGCCTTCTGGAGGAGGTTGTGGAGTCAAAAACAGTGGTTGAATTCAAGCATGCATGGAACTGTCATAAGGCAATTCTAGGGGGTGGGGGTAGAAAGAAGTAGGCTGCTGGTTAACTAGGATCTGCAGCTTATCCATTAGATAAGGAAATGGGCAGACTGGGTGGGCCAATCGGTCCTTATCTGCCATCAAATTCTGTGTTTCTATGTTTATGTTTCTATTGGGGGGATTTGCACCCCCTCCCCTAATCAGCTCTAACTCGGAGTTGATTATAAAAAGTGGGGGCTGAGGGGGCACAGCCCTGCATGGGAGGTTCAGGGAAGATTCCCCAGAAAGCATGTCTCCAACTTGGAAATCGTTGGCCCCACCGCAAATGCGATTGACGTGATGGTTTTGCTGTCTGGTTGTTCAACAAACTTTTTGCCGATGACCGGTCATAGATCCGGGATTTAGATCACGGACACTTTAAAGGTTAGGAGTCAGTGTGAATGAGTAGCTGGGGAAGCAACAAGAGTGTGGCATGCATTGGGAGGGGCTTAACAAGCAGGAGGAGGGAGGTGATCATGCCATTTTACAAAACATTGGTCAGACCACAGCTGGAGTATGGAGTTCAGTTTTGGAGGCCCCATTTGCAGGGTGACAAGGATAGGCTGGAAAGGATACAGAGAAGGGTGACCAAGATGACCCGGGGATGCAGGGGAGACCATGTGGGGAGAGGCTAGAGGAGCTTGGTCTTTATACGCTGGAGATGAGATGAGATGAGATGGGGGATATAGTGGAAACCTTCATGTACATGAAGGGAAAAAATACGGTTAAGGGAGATAGCATCTTCAGACTGAACAAAGACAAAACCACCAGAAGTCATGCATTTAAGCTGGAAGGGGGCAGATTTAAGGGGGACGTGAGGGGGTCTTACTTGTCAGAGAGGGTTATACAACCATGGAACAGGTTGCTGGAGTGGGTGGTGGAGGTGGATACAGTGGAGAAATTCAAAAGAGCAATGGGATAACTACATTGGACTAGGACAGGGAGGTGAGAGAAGGCAGCACGGTTGGAGGTAAAACGGGCGGTGGGGCGGGTATCTCAGGCAGACTTGATGGGCCAAATGGTCCTTTTCTGCCAGCACGATTCTATGATTCAAATGTGTATGCAAAATAAACTGAAAACACAATATTAAAAGAGAAATGTAAGACTATGGCAAGAGTTTGTAAACCACAGGAAATTCATGAGTCAGTACTGGATTAATTCTTTAACTTGTAAATATGTATGTAGAAATCGACAGCAATTGACGGGCTTCAATCAAGCAGATCATAGCAGTGTTTTCACACATTTGATCTTTGATTAAGCCTTTTTGTTAATGTTAGTCACTTCATTACAGCAGTTGTAGTTTAAATCATGAGACAGTCTGCAGTTTGTGGTATTTGTTAACAACCCTTAATGCTGAATTCTTTTCTATCTGCAATAGTGGGTCTAACATGTGTAATCATGATATCAGAACATTTAACACATGGAAAATGATATGTATGTGTTTGTAGATAAACAGACAAGATAGGCAGATTTATATTTTGGGATATACTTTTTGGTTTTTTTAGCTTTTAAACATGTAATGCTTGGGACCACTAGTAGATAGCCAACAGTTCTCAGTATTTGTTATCAATGCTTAATGCAGAACTTTGTGTTAACTAACTAAAGTGGTCCAACATATGAGTCAGACTGTTTATGAGTTGCAAGCAGGGCGATGGTGTAGAATATCGGGTACACCTAGGAAGCTTGCCACAAAAGCTTCCTGAATACAGCACAGATTTGGTCATGTGCCTTATTTACTAACATACTAAAATGCTAGCAGAATAGGCCCAATGGTCTCTCGGGTCTGCTCGATTTTCTGCACCCGCACTGAGGGCCGATTTTGGTGTCCCCCCCCTTGGGTTATACTGTCCCCAATCCCAGATGTTCCACCTGTATTGGGCCTGGTCAGATTTACCCTCCCCCTGTACCTGTTCCATCCCCTCTTAAACCCGTCCACAGTCTCAATCTCTAGCAGCTCCCTGGGCAGTGCATTCCATGGCTTCACCACCCTTTCAGTGAAATAACATCTCCTCCTCTTCCCTCTGAGCCTGCCTCCTTCCAGCTTACACCCATGACCTCTTGTTGCCCCACCCTCCTTCCTTTGAAGCACCCTGACTGGGCCTCCTTTATTGATCCCTTTCATGTACTTAAAGTCCTCTATCATGTCCCCCCCTCCTCTCCTCCAAGGTGTACATGTCGAGCTCCTTGAGCCTCTCCTCATAGGTCCTTTCCCCCAGGCCCCAGATCATTTTGGTTGCCCTCCTTTGGACCCTCTCTAGGAGTGTAATATCCCTCTTTAAATGTGATCTCCAAAATTGTACACAATACTCGAGGTGTGGCCTAACCAAGCAGTTGTACAGTGGAAGGATCACTTCTGCCTTTCTGAAAGTAATACCCCTGGCAATGCATCCCAGCATCCTATTTACCCTTGCTGCTGCCCTCCTACAGGTCTGTGAGTTGTTCATTTTGACATCTACCACTACCCCCAGGTCCCTCTCACCCTCCGTGACTTGAATCATGTCTCTCCTCCCAGGGTATACCCCTGGCCTGGATTTCTGACTCCCAGGTGCAGAACCTTGCACTTCCCCACATTTAATTTTAGTTTCCATTTTCCCGACCACCTTTCCAGAGTCTCCAGGTCCTCCTGCAAGGCCACCCTCTCCTCCTCCCCATCACCACTGCACCTAGCTTTGAGTCATCTGCAAATCCTGATCCCCCTCCTGATGTCTGAGATATAGGCATTGAACAGGAGCGGCCCCAGCACTGACCCCTGGGGAACACCACTAGTAACCCACTTTGGGGATGAGGCTAACCCTCCAGCCATGACATTCTGAGTATGCTCAGAGAGCCAATTTCCTATCCATCTTAGCAACTGTCTCCCTACCCCCATTTCCTTCAGCTTAGCTAGCAGGCCACTGTGAGGCACTGAATCAAACGCCTTGCTAAAATCCAGAAAGACGACATCCACTGGTCTACCCTGGTCCAGGGTCCTCATCACCCAGTCATAGAACTCAACAAGATTTGTCTGACACAATCTTCCCGTGACAAAGTCATGCTGCCTATCATCCAAGTACCCAGTTTGCTCCAGTAACCCCCTAGCCTTTCCTTGACAATACCCTCCATCACCTTGTCAACCACCAATGTCAGGCTAATGGGCCTGTAATTTTCTGCCTCCTCTCTTGATCCCCCCATGTGGATCAGCATGACATGAGCCACCCTCCAGTCTTGGGGCACCCACCCAGTCCTCAGAGAGATGTTGAAAAACTCCACTAGAGGGACTGCCAGGACATCCGCCAGTTCCCTCAGCACCCTGGGATGTATCTCATCTGGCCCAGGTGCTTTCACCATCCAAAGGGACCTGAGGGCTTCCCTTACTTTCTCTACTGGGATTTCAGCCTTGTTCTCCCCTGTTTCACTCTGCACTGCTGGGCCCCCACCTGTCTGTGGTGGCCACTCCCTTTCCCCAGACCCATCAGGGCCCTCAGTCTCTGCCAGTCCCACCCCTTGCTCTGGTTTGCCCCCGCTCCCCTCACAAGACATAGCCCCTCAATCCCCACCAGTATAAACTGAGGCAAAGTACTCATTTAGAACTTCTGCCTGTTACCCCGCCTCTGTGCCCAACCATCCCCTATCCTTACCTTACTGATCTGCCCCCTTGCTTTCCTTTTTTCCCCTATGTATCTAAAGAACCCCTTGTCCCCCCTCCAGATCCCACTGGCCAAGGATTGCTCCTTTTTTGCCTTAGCTGCTCTCACCACCCTGGTGACTCTTTTGGCTGTCAGCTCATATTCCTCCTGATTCCTTTCACTCCTTGACCACTTGAAGCGCCTATAGGCCACTTTCTTTTCCCTCATCACCTTCTGTACCTCCTGGGTTCACCAGCAGGGTTTTCTGGCCTTGCTGAACTTACGCCTTTCCCTTGTGCAGGATCTGGTAAGCTCCTGTATTCCCCTCCTAATGATCCCCCACCTGCTGTCAGCATCCATATATGGCCTTATCCTGTCCAGATGATCTTTAAGGATCCTTTCCATCTCCCTGAAGTCTGCACCCCTAAAGTTGGTTATTACCATACTTGTTCAGCTTTCCTCCCCCCCAGGTCCAGGAATAACCAGACTGTGGCGTGATCAATCCCAGCCAATAGGTCACTCACCTCTAGGTCCCTAATCTGAGCACTGTCTACCAGGACTATGTCCAGTGTCCAGCCCTCCCTAGTTAGCTCACCCACCTGTTGTGTCAGAAATGCATCCAGCAGCCTCTGCTGTCTGACCACTGGTGATGTCATAGTCCCCCAGTCTGTTTCTGGCATGTTGCGGTCCCCCATTACTATTACCTTTCCCTTTCCCTTTCCTAATTTACAGTGTCTCTCGAGATTTGCCACCAAACTTTCTTCTAGGACCTCCGCCAGTGCTGGGGGTCACTTGGTGTCAGTTTATTTAAGTTGGGGGGCTTCACCCCCCCCACCCCTTTGCTTTGTTTTACAGGGTGCTGTGGGGGTGAACACCAACCCAAATAAATTAATAAAAAGTAAAGGAATGGGTCAAAGTTACTAGGTAATGTAACTTGAGTTCTACTCTAATAGCGTAGGTCCTATGTGTACCCGATATTCTACACTATCACCGCAAAAAGAGCTGGAATTTGCATTTCTTCAAAAAGTCAATGTTGCCAGACTCACGATTGAAGCTATACCTGCTTTTACTGATTAAATATGAGAAGCAGCCAAATGATAGTGGCCTTTTAGAAGTAGTACTTCACAGCTGGCCCAGTGGCATAGAGGGCTGAGATGCCTAGTGTCTTACATCTTACAATGCCGGTGACCCAGGGTGGAAATGAGTTCACGTCATTGGGGCTGGCTGGGGGGGAGGATTGAGCATCTGGAGGACAGCTCTCCTCTCCTGGGTTGGGGAGGTTTGTCAGTTTGGCCTTTGGCTTCCCCCAGGTGGAGTCCTGGAGGTAAGATTGGTAGCTCAAGTGTCACGAAGATACTGTAGGAGCCATGGTTACATAGCATGTGTGTGTGTGTCTCCATGCACACATGCTTACATGATGCCATGGCTGTGGAAAATTGGGAGAGAGACTGGAAAATTAGTTGGCATGGACTACATGAAGCCCTGCCCACCTGCCTCCACCCCCACACCATCATCCTCTCTCTGGCCCAAATATGGATGAGAATCTCTGGGTGGGGGGGGACACCCTCCTCTTCCTGCCCCCACCCTGAGAGACAATCCATGGGGGATCTAGGGTTCAAGACCAGGGAACGATAGGTTCTGGGTGAGAGGAGGCAGGGTCAGGGATGAGATCCCGCTGGCACCAAAAAGTTGGAGGGAAAAAAGCTATATGGAAAAAAAGAAACAAAAAGAAGTGACACTACGCAATCTAGCTACTACAGTAGCAACTGTATATCAGCGAATTAAACTACATTCTAGATGCCTTATTAACACTACAGTAGAGGGACACGTACCAGGATGCAAAACAAGATGATAGAAAATGTTACGTAGTTTAAAGATTTAATAAATGTCTTCTGGTACTTTGAAATGTGTGTTTATGTTATTTAAATGATTTTGAACAACTACATTAAGAAAATGTTAGGGTTGTAGTCAAGCTTCAAAATGTCTGCAAATGCAGAGTTAAGGTCAAAATGACCCTACCTCTGCACATTCTGTACAAGCTTGATGGTAAGATTTCATACCACTACTATTTGGATTACTGACAGCTCAGTTCTATGCAGAATCCAACTAACAGCACTATGAAACCCTAATACCTTGCTTACGTGGACTATCTGTGCATTTATATAATAATAGAATTAAGGCAGTCCTGGGTTGGGTTACATTTTGTTAAACCCTAGGAGACTAAGACACTTGGCTATGCCTTAGGCTGGATTTTCAAAGCCTGGACGCATGCTGCAACAATGGCAGCTTGCACCAAGTGCCACTGCGACCAGGACTCTGTGCCCAATTTTCCAATGGACAGGGTCCTGGGGCCTAAGTCTGGCTGCCTGCAGCAACAGTGGCAGTGAGCCCAACAGACAGCTCACCCACAAGGTGTTCTGCAACAGCTGCGGGGTGGTGGGGTGGCAGCAGCCACCTTAGAAAGGGGCTCAGTAGTGGTTCACATCCCCCCACACTACTGGTCTGCTGGGAACGATGTACACTAAACTGAGTACCCTGGTGATCTAGTGGAACCCCTTCCATATGACCATAATGTACCTTAGTATATATAAGTCATTTCCTGATGATATAGCAGCTTCCCCTTCCCAATTCCTGATCTGCCCATAATGTGCAGTATTGGAATAACATGTAATTCTCTGGTGACCTAATCCCCCCCAGTCCCGGTATTCCAGTAAGCACAACTGTACAGCATATCAGTAATTAACATGTGATCCGGGTTCTCACCCCAGCCCTATATGCCTGAATATTTTGCAGCTGCCAACATCTCATACTGGTGGTCTAGTGGCCCCCCCACCACCCCCACCATACCACAAGCCCCCTAGCACAATGCTGCAGTCACTTTTGTTGCACAAGGCTGGTGCAAGCCCCCTTTGGGGCATGCAGCCTGTGTTTGATGCAGGCTGCTTTGCGAAATAGCTCAGGGTGCATCCCTTGACGCAAGGTGCCTCAGCCAGCTTTGAGGCAAGCACCTTGCATCATCTTCAGGACTTTGAAAATCCTGCCCCTTGTGTTTCTGACAGAGAAACATTGAGCATGATGCAAGGAAAAGGTCATCAGCCCACCTTATCTACAGTAGCTACTCTGCAAAGGCCCTAGTGGCAGTCTGTCTTTCTTAACTCTACTCCCTTCACTATTACTATTACCATGTGCCTCTCCCACCCTACTTTGAACCCCCCCACTAGCACTACCACTAACGTAGTTTGCAACACTTACTCAGGCAGTCTACTCCACTTATCCACCACTTTTTCAGTGAAAAAGTACATGTGGACGACTCCTCTAGGGTTAGATTAACAGATTGTTTTGTATGTATTAATTGTTAAATATATTCAATTATCATAAGGCTAAGGCATATTGTACAGGGAACAGTATAAAATCTCTAATAATTTAATTTAGATTAATATGTTCTATTTTGCTAATAGAGACAAACTGAGATGATGCATCTAGTTGAGTGTCTCATATGCAGGTACCTTAAAATGAGAAGGCTGTGAGTATGTATTTAATATTTTTGTTTCATTTCAAAACCCTGTCAGTATTTCCTGAACTTACAGTGTATTATTAGAGTAATGTGTGGCAGTGAGGAACTGCAACAACTCATCCAATAAACATAAAAAGATATTTATATTTACAATGCCTTGACACCTATTGGCTATGCATCTGGTTTATCAGACTCATCAATATGCAAAGACCCTGCACTTTCATTGGCAGATGGAGTCTTCTCTTGGGATCTGTGCATCTGCATGTCTTGATGCGTGAATGAAATGCGATTTCACTATCTCAAAAAGGAAGGAAATTCTTTGCAAAAAACTTAATTAATGTGTAAGGTTCAAGTTAATGCCACGAAAGTAGGGAACTATCGAGTTAGATTTAACCCTAACCCCCCAAGCAGCAAAAGGAAAAATTAGGTGTTGGGTCTCTGGATTCTTGGTGCATCTGTGGTGGGGCCCTTCCTTGTGGCTGTCAACCCTAATGCCCACTCTCTTTCCTGAGAAAACAAAGTCAGATGTGATCTCCTTTCTCTCACAGGGCCCTGCATGAAGAAAGCTACAACACATTGTATTGGCAACATGTGGCAAGACATGCTTCTCTAATTTCGTATAGTATCAGGTACTGGCTTGGAGCTGTACCTTGTGCTTTGAACAGGAGGCTACAGGCTGGAGGGAGGGTTGAACATTAGGGCTGACAACCCCAAGGAAGACCCCACCAGTGATTTGCCAAGACTGCAGAGACCCAAAACCCTAATGTTTTTCCTTTTTGCTGATTTGGGGCATGGGGGAGAGGAGTTTGGGTTTTTAAATTATCGAAACTCATACCATAAATATCAAACAACAGAAAAAAGTCTAATCTTATAGAAATGAAAAAAAAAACTATCTACCCAAATTTATCAACATTCAAAGCAAGGATTTACATTCAAAAGAATGTACATTACTTTCCACAGGGAAAATACAGTTATTGTACACAAACCTATTTGTGTTTCTTTTTCCATATTACCAGTATGTATTTTATAAGAGCCATACCATAAACCTATAAAAGGTAAGGGGAGGAGAAAGAGTGGGAACATTGCATCCATGTAGTGAACGAAGAAGGATTTCTCATACACCCTTGTTCTTATTTTAGGCTTATTCCATTTTATTTGACATCTCAGTTAGAGGCAGGAGTTTATGCAACTTGTGATTTTCATTACATACAGTATCTGCAAAAACGTATCTTTACTTATATTTCACTCCCTCAAAGCCACTTCACTGACACATGGTACCAGCTCTCTTTCTCCATGGTGCTCTTTGTATTCTCCTGAACTGAACCAGAGTCAGTCCTCACAACTGAGAGTTTAAGCCAACAATTGCTACAGTGGGCCACTATTTATTAATTTAATTATACCATACTACTCTTGTGCAAGTTTTGCTTCATAAACAAAACTGAATCAAGCTTATATTTTGGCTGTCTTAGACCCTAGCACTGTGAAATCTGGCATGCACCATTTTGGTCTGTGTCTTTTAACACTGAAAGTTTCATATAAATCTGTTTCAATGTTTGTGGAATAAAGTGTGTTCATGGTTATGCATACTCTGTTGTGGATTAACTCTATTCCTATTACTGGTATCACTTAAAGCTGGGTAGGTGTATGGACTTTAAACTTGAGAGCTGTAGGAATAGAGAGCCCCTGTGAGGATGGGGGAAATGCTGGAAAAGGAGGAGGAAGGGGGAGGATGGTGGGCTAATTGTTTCCAAACACTAGAGCGCGGGGGGGGGGGCAGAGAGAGGCTAGCTTATATTACATTTGTGGGAGGAGTTATTTCCCCACAAATCTACCTCAGGCTAAGTCTTCCCTTTCAATGTTTATGGAATAAAGTGTGTTCATGCTTGTGCCTACTGTGTTGTGGCTTAACTCTATTCCTGTTGTTGGTATTACTTAAAGCTGGGTAGGTGTATGGACTTTAAACTTGACAGCTGTAGGAATAGAGAGCCCCAAAAATTATGTTGATATTCTCCTCAAACTCATGGAGAGTATATTGGTGTCATCAGCTGACAGTTATGAACAATTGGAGTGCCACCTGCAGGTGGACCTGATTAATATTGAGGGGTGGTTTAAAGAGTCTGCCCTACAGATAAACGCTAAGAAAACCCAATCTATTATTTTTACAGTGAGCACAAAAAAGAACATGTCATTACAGCCACAACTTAGATTAAAGGACGGTACTCAAATTACTAATGTGAGAAGTTACAAGTATTTAGCGATCTTAGTAGATTCTGGAGTCACATACTCTGACCATATTTCTACTCAGGGAAAAAAAAAGTACATCAGAGACTGGGAGCTCTAAGGAGGGTGTCTGGATGCCTTACAACTGATATGAGAGAAAAATTGGTAAAACAGTTACTAATTCCAGTTCTGGTGTAAGGTTCCTACTTATATATGAATTCCACACAGCCCTCCCTAAATAAGATAGACCAGGTATATTATAACTTAGAAAGATTTGCTGTAAAAGCTAAATATGGAACTCATCATTGCAAAATCTATGAAAAGTTAGGTTGGTTACAACCAGGCTCGAAAAGAATATTCTCATGGTTAACTTGGTGCCACAAGTTAATTCACAACAATGAAATTCACCCATTAAATCAAGCTGTTACCTTGGGGCCATCTTGCCCTGTGAGAGCCTCTCTAAGGCATTCAAATCTGCTAATTCCCAGAACCAAATAAAGCAATAAACTGGGTGATATTACCCTGCCAAACAGTCCGGTGACCAATTGGAATAGTTTACCACAAGAATTAAAATTAATTCAGTGACACACATTGTTTAAAAACTCCTGAAGAACTACTTACAGTATATTCCAACTGTACCTGCTTTGGGTAATGAATAGTTCTTGGATACTTTTTTTTTCTCTCCCAGGTAATAGTTATATTTTAGACACTTTTCTTTTTAATTGGATATGAATGAATGAAAGATATAAATATGCTGAAATTTGTTTATCACATTGTATTGTTTTTATTCTTTTCCTTGCTATATATGGACTGCAGAACATTGTTGAAAATAGGGTTGTAACCCAACAATATGTATCGTGTATACAAGTAAAAATGTTATCATATGATATCATCATTAGTTTAAAAGCATCTGTGATATCAGCCTTAGAAAGCCATGCCCCTGAGCCAAGGTGCTTGATTAGTGTGATGGCATCATCTATACGAGTGTAGGGTAAGGAATACTTGTCAGCTGGAAGTGATGAATCAATACTGAGTGTGGAAGAAGCGTGAGGATCAGAGAGATTCATGATGGGATGCTTTTTGCCTGAGAACTTCAGTGTTGCAATACCAATGGAATTAATATTAAAAATAGGGAATGGAGGTTGAAGGAATGGACCAGTGATGAAGTTATTTTGAAGCTCCTTCTGAAGTAATTGCTTAACAATGTCTGGTTTGTGTAATGCAGATTGCAACAAATATAAGATTTAAAAGCAATGACAGCTATGCCAGCGTACAAACTATGCTGAAACCCCAGAAGGAGGTGAGCAACAGCAGGACAGAAAGGATGGAAGGCCAAAGCATCAGCCAACTTAGAGATGTTGAGAGGAGTCGAGGCAGTCATTTGGAAGACTTGAGAGGCTTAGGACAAACCCTGCAAGCATGGGCATCACCACAATAACTGCAGTCATGCAGAAAGCTACATGTAAACATCCTCAAGCATTGAAACTGAAGCAGACTTGACAACTGCCAAACATCTGGATGGGACATCCAAGAACATCAGAACAAGCTTGAGAGTTCTCAATGGTTCGAGTGAATCCAGAACAAGTGGCAGGCAGTGAAGGAGGAGAAGGTCTGGAGTCCAAGGAAGAAGCAGTGGAAGAGGACACAACCAACAAGCACAGCAGAGAAAAAGTGGTTAAAAGAACCACAAAAAGAGCAGGTAAGAGCCCTCTAGTCAGCGAAATGGTGACAAAACAATTTGTTGTTATGGACCACCCAGTTCAACTTGGTATTATAGTGATGTAATGCGGCAGTTGCCTTTATTAGAAAAGGACTTATGAAAATCATAAAAGAGCGTACTGCCATAATGGGAACTAAGATCCACCATGAGATACAAATAGGAGTCCAGTTCAACACAGCAGTCAGGGAATGCTGGGCAAAGGACATCCCGATAAAGGTTGAAGGCAAGAATACACTCAGAAATCATCAGCTTGCATTGGAGGCATGGATCCTTTGATTTGAGGACAACAGCTATGTCACTGCAGGAATCAATGTGATTGTCCATGAAGTCTTGCAAGGAAACCAGAAGGGAAACCAAATTAACATCCTTGCCATCAATGATGTTCTTGCAGAAGTGATCCAAGATGAGATGAACCAAAGAAATGACAGGATTAGAAAGAGGGGGCAATGTTCCTGGCATGATAAGAGGATTAGGAGCAGGACTTGGCACAACAGGAGGAGTCAGAGGAAGAGGAATGCTATATTGAGAAGGAAGGTCATCAGGACGAGAAGCCAGCAGAGCCAGAGGTGGCTGCATCAAGAAATGGGCCTCAAGAGTGGGCATGTGAGACTGAAGGGCAGATACTGAAGTCATGTATCTCAGACATGGGAGAGAAAGGTTGAGGAGCCATGGGGGAAGGGGGCAGAGCCGGCACAGGCAGCAAACTGGAAATATACAAGTGGTAAAAGCCCCATTTATGAGCAGAAGCGGGGTAAGCAATGTCATGGCAGTGAAGCTCTGCAGCCAGACAAGGCACACTCCAATCAGATATGCAAAGTCGAGTTTTGGCAGTGTGCTTCCACCAGGTGATGACACAGTAAGAGTGGCTGGAGGTGTAGGATCCAGCATAGGATCATCCAAGGAGAAGGAGGAAGCCATGATAAGGCAGGTCCTAGGAGTGAAGAGCAAACATCATAAGCAGAGACAAATAATCAGGGCAACACAAAGGCCCATGCTTGACAGCAGCAACATAGACAGAGTGAGCAGCAAGACAAAGATGGCACTCCCAACACTAGTGCTAGAGGCAAGGGTGCAAACATTCAGAAATGGGCAGAGATGGAGCTCAAACTAGACACAAAACTAGGCAGAACAGGCATAATGATCCTCATCCAATGTGAGACTGCACCGGGCAGAGACTATGAGATAAACAAAAATCAGCAAAGACTCTCGTCCAAGGCCAATCCACTTCCAAACAGGATACAGCAGCTGGAGGATGGAGATTTAAACAATAAGCAGTGCAATAACAGGACTCCCATTCCTGGCAGAGGGAAGCCTACTTTCACTCAATAACCCAGAGGCAGAGTTAGGAACAGAAACTATAAAACTGCTGGAGTGTGCTGGTTGAAAAGCCAAGAGCTAAAACAGAAGAGAAGGCATAAGAAACAGCGTGAAGCAGAAGAGGAAGGCGGAGCAGAAAACCTGCACAGGAGGAAGGGAGGGCACAAGTGGGAGGGGAAACATGGGGGGAATAAAAGGGATGGGGACCACACGGGGCCACAACTCACTACCACAACTCCAGCATCCTCCGCCACAGGAAAAACAAAGAAGCAAAGGCAAGGTGACTTGACCCACTAGCGGAACACAGATTTTGTGTTTTGGATTGGTTTTTATTATTAGTGAAAAGGGAAAAATTTAAATAGTCACATTAAGTTTCACTGAGGAGCTTAGTCAATAGGAAAGTGATTTGTTGGTATAGATTGTGTTGTTTTCCTCCTTGGTTTCAAGACTTAACTTAGCATCACGCTGGGAAAATAAGTCTGAAAATAATTAAAATCTAACCTTTCCTTAATGTCATTGTTACTTCCCAATCCACTTTCTTATGGAGGATATGTGAACTCTATTACTGCCAAAACATTAAAAACATTTAGGAAGTTTGACTTATTAACTAATAAATGTTTCTCCACCTAACAGAAAATATGTCAAACTAAGGCATTTGGTATTCAGTACCATAGAAAGTGTCTGTTCATTAATGGAACAAGCAGTAGCATTTGCAACCTCAAGTTTTTGTTTGCCACAGGTGACATGTAGTTATGTATACTGTTATAACAGGAAGGGGAAATCAACAAAAATTTGATAAGCCATTTTATAGTTACATGTAGTGAGACATGGAAATGGCAGTAACTGGGGATTACAGGGTGCAACATGCTACAAAATGACCACCCCACCACACTCCCACTGCCACGTTATAACACATTGAACAAATGGCACCAGGCAGTTCCCAGTCAGGGAGGGCTGTAAACTTATTAACATGGACAGGCACTCCAGGATGAAGAGGACTGCACAGGAACTTACTGAGACTTGAGACTCCATTCAGATGGTGAGCGGGCAGTGCAGACGTGTGACCAAGAGCGCCCAGTCCCAGTGCGGCATATTCAGAGGTGCATAATGCCAATGAATGGAGGCTAGTAAATGCTCACAGAACAGGCACAGCAATGCGCAACAGCACCGCAGGCTTGGAGCCAGTACTAGGAAGGGGGGCAGGGGAAAACTGAGGGAGTGGAGCAGACAGAGGAGAGGGGGACATGTGAGGGGGGAAAACAATACGGGACAGTGGTGAGAGAATTGGAACAACAAACAAAGGAGCAAGGAAACAAAGAAACAAAACACTCACTGGACTGGGTGGGCCAGAGGAGCGATGAAACAGGCAGGGCAAGAAAATCAACAATGAGAAGGCAAGAAACCACAAAGGAGCAGAAAGAAGCCAGGACACATGCAGGCAGGAGCTCAGGTAGGATGATATTTTTCCAAACACTAGAGAGGGAGTCCAGGGAGAGGCTGTCTTATATTACATTTGTGGGAGGAGTTTTTCACCCACATTGAACCTTGGGCTAAGCCCTCCCATTATCCATTTCTGAGTAATTTAGTATTGAATTCATTTAGTTTTATTCTTCATTTCTAAGCTTCAATTTTTGCAAGTGAATAAAGAAAAAACAAAAGAGTTCTAGTAAGAAGCTGATAGGTTTGATTAATGATATGGTAGAATAGGTTCCTTTGAGGGTTGTATTAAAAAATGTTCATTAATTTTTAGGTAAATTGCAATTAATTGGTTGGCCATGCTCAGCTCACTGGCAAAAATAGCTAAAAGAATGCAGATTTTTTTTCCTCATATTAAAGTTCTACACAAACAAAACTTTAAGGTAATATTTTTTTTTAAATACTGAAAAGTTCTGGGTGATACTTTACTGTTTGAGAATGAGGGGTAGTATGAGGCACATTGTATTTTTCTTAACAATCAGCTTTAATTATAGACAACATTTTTGCACAGGAATCCTTAACAAATAGGATTGCCATTAAAAGGCAACCAGAATTGTCTGATGGCATTCCTGAAGAAATGGAAGAGGATTAAGAGTATAAGGGGTGGGGGAATGGAGAAAATAAATAGGACAGAGGGGAGCAGCGGAGTTCGGTGATGTCAGAATTGACAGCAGGTGGAAGGAGGGGAGGGACAGGTGAGGTCATGACTGGCAGTTTTCAGGTGGATGATGCATACACCTGAGGGGACACAGGATTGGCCTGGGGGAGTGGCCAGGAGGGATCCTTGCCAGGGGTCCTTAAAGTGACTTACCAACTTCCCCGATGTCATGTTTGCAGATCACTTTCCCTTCATTGAGTGATGCAAAGCTCTGCTGCCCTGAAGTTAAGTATTAAACATATTCAGATGCTTAGTTTTTTAACATTTTTGTGCCACAGTTGTCTCTGCATGTTTTTTTCTTTGTTTGAAGTTCACGCATGAGCAGTGCATCCTCATGCATGAGTGACATCAGCACATGGAAGGTGTTCCCACTGCACCTTTCTCACTGCTTGTTCATTCATCTTTCCTGGACCCAGCCTCAGTGAGTGCAGATCCAAAACTGAACTGGCAAAAATTACAGCACTGATGACTGAAACTGTTTGTTATATTGGCAGCTGAGGCGGATGCTTGCTTTTGGGATTGCAGAAGTGGTAATTTCTCCTGATTTTCAATTTTACTCTTCTGACTATGTCCTAGGTCCATCGGTTCTAGGAACATCACAATCTACATTGCTTGAGTACAGTGTTACAGTTTTAGTAAGTGCTGCAAGTACATAATTATAACAAGTCTGTATAAAAAATAATTTTTTTTAACTGAGTGGAGCTGTAATCTGTAGCGTATTGGGACACAAAAGGACGACTTTTGAACTGGGCAGATCTATAAACTGCAGTAAGCTTTTCAGTATTGGTACACAGAGGTCTGTGTTAAATGGATGACTTTTCAACAGTTCAAAATTGTAATGTGCAGTAAGAGTATAAGCACTGAGCTGCACAGTCCAATCCCAGGAGAACAGTGCAATAAACTGTGTATTTTTGGCAAGTGCTGCTTCCAGTGTGATTGCTTCAGTAAACTGCCTTTGCTATTGCATTTCTGATTGTCACCATCATTATAGACAGTTTATATCTTTTCCTGTACTCCTGTGTTTTCTTGGGCTCATTTGGTGTTCTCATGCAAGCACCATAACACTGATCACCAAAGTATGCTTAGATGTGCATGAATAAAGGGACATGGTGCACTAAATTGTTTCTCCAGCTTGCTAGCTCCTCACTAAGTTTATAAATGAATGCAATAAAATCAGTTATATACTGTACATAGTTATACTTTACATAGTTTACAGTGTATCTCAAAATGAAACACTTAGTTTTTTAACATTTTAACATACAGTCTTTATTTATAATTAGGATTATAGCATCATTGTATGTGCTCCGGAGCAACAGCAAAAGAAGAGACTGCAGTTGCCATCCTCGCCCGACACTGTGGTACCAATGTACGGCTTCTGTGGTGTTATATTGCAAAGTATGCTAGTCAGTTCGGCATACTTAGGGAATAATGTCAGAATCAAAATATGGGCTATACAGCAATGAATGTAGGGAGTCTACATAATGCACCATGACATCGGTAAGGCATGGGAGACAGTATAGTACAGCATCTGTTGTATTTGCTGTACACTTTACGCATGTGCATCAGAGATCCACTGTAATGGAAAAAATGGGAAAATACAAATGGCTTGACACAGACCAAAGTGGTAATGAAGTATGGTGGCATAAGTGAGGAAGGGTGGTTCAAATACAGTCTAACACTTGAGTACCTACCGCAATGATATGTCCCTTTTTGTAGTGGATCAATCAAACGGTACTTAGGCTATCTAAACATAATTCAGTCTCTTTCTCCATGAGAAGGGTATTGGCAGTGTCATCTTTAACCTTGGGGGGTGGGGGACGAGCACCGACTGTACTGAGTATTTTTTGCTCAATTCATAATGCACCTGGAGGCATACATGCAGCGGCAATAAGCCAGTGCCAGGATGGTATTACAGATGCTTATGCAGACACTAATGAAAGCTGCAGTCTGTATAGTTCCTGAGCACTTAGAGGTAACACAAAGCTGGTGCAATAATTTGTAGTTTTAAATTTATAACATGCCGTAAACAGGGGAACTGGTGACTTTAACACTTTACTCAATCACTGATACCTCTAAAGGGGAAAGTACAAGCAGGTCCCCAACCCCCAAACACACACATACAAAGAGAAGAAAGCTATAGCATAGACCAGTTGGCACTAGGGCAAAGACAGACCCAAACAGTATAAATAATTTACAGATAATAAAAGTTCTTTGCTGCAGCATTTTTCTAAGTGCATGTGTGCAGCTGGAGGTTTTGGAGTGGTTGGGGTACAAGGTGCCTGCTTGCAATTTTCACCCTGTGCTCCATCAGAGTGAGTGACTGATAAATCAATTGGCGGGTGGTCACTACTAACTAGTACCAGATGAGGAATTTAGACAGATTGGATTTGGACAAATTGTGAGACATTTATCCTGATCAAGCAATGCCACCAGATCAAGCCCTTCTCTCAGTGTCAAGCTGGAGTGGCCAACAACCCATTCGCATAGGGAAAGCAATCCTCCCCCCCAAAAAAAAGAAATATAAAAACCCAGGGTACTATCACTAGCATTTGTGTGGGCAGATCGATGCTGGGAGTAACAGAACACACACCATACCTCAATTTTGCACAGTAAAATGGCAGCAATGATGGGAACGAAACCGTAGCACTAAGTAGCAAAATATAATATTAACAGTCCATAATGCTAAGTCTGCTCTCGCTGCTGTACTGGAATGGATTGGGACTACTGCTGTGACTGCCTGAGCTACTGCCCACATCATTCTCGCTGCTGTCATAGGGTCATCCCTATGGGGGTCTACTATGCAGCAGCTGTCAAATTGTGGCACTATGTCAGTGTCCAAAAGATCACTGTTAGTGCAGGACAACATAATGCTTTCATCATCGGACCCTGAAAATGAACTGCTTGACATTGCCATTGTCATGCTGCATGCTGCGACCAAGATCTCTGTTATCAAGACAGAACTGCTGTGACCAAGAACTAATTTTAATTGCAGAGCACAGATCTCCCTGTGGTGACATAGCAAAGGCAATGAGTGTCAAAGGTCACCAAATACAGGCTCCAATACACAAAAAGACACTTCCTGGTTTGTGAGAGTGAAAACCTGATTTAATTTGCTAAAATAGGCTATGCATCTATCAAAATACATTGCAAATCATCAGTTCTATATGCAGTCACCTTGCAGTATATGTGTTCATATATTCAAACTTGGTAAATCACTTTAAGGGGTTTATAAGCCCATGTTTGAGAGCTCTCTCCCTCTTTCTGCTGGGATTTTTCATTTAGAGTGGATCTCAGCACAGTGATTGGCAAGTTCTCCTGGTTTAATTTGCACCACTAGGCAAGGTATTGCAACTCTGTGGCCTGGGCCTCCAGGCTTTGAGAGTTTTCTGTGGCATTTTGTAGGTTTAGATTAAACAAAATGAAGAATAAAGATGTTTTGCTTTGATAGTTATATGCTGCTCCGTTTTGTTTTTGCGTAGCAGGTTTTGGTTCTCAAGTGCTTTGGTATTTAAAATCATTTGGTGAGTTTTCAAATGGCTTAGTGAGTCTGGAACCTGCTTGCCACGTGGCAAGGACGGCTTGGCCTCCATCCTTCCTAGGGACAAGCTGAGAGGAATAGATAGGCAGGATTATTGATTAATTGTGTATTTATGTAGTAACAAGCATAAGGATGTTTTAGATTTATGTATAAGCATTTCCTTGTTGCCTGGGATAAAAAAAAAAAAAAGACAGAAAAGAGAAGGGGAATCCTAGTTATCTATCGCACCTTCTTACAGCACTCTGAGTCTCAACACATGGGTTACAAGCACTCTTCTCATAGGCTGATGCACAAAGGAATCCCAAATTCGAAATCCGATCCTTCTCCTCTCTGGTAGCTCCCAGAATCCCCAGTTTTTCTTTGTGCATCTTCCCAGGCTGGTCACGTTTTCATCTGGCTCTGTGCCAAGCTTAAGGTAAGCTACAGTATTAATTTTAAATCCCAAACAAAAAATATTTTGTGAATGCCTACAACAAGGGCTAAACTTTAGAGAAATGGTGGCATGTTCTGAGAAAAAGCGTGTTTTTTAAAAAGCAATGCTAGAGCAGGATAGTCTCTGTGGTGCAGGGCTAAGCATAGATATGCATTTCAAACAATTCAGCAAAGCTGCACTACTGTTTTTACTCTTATCAGCAATTTTGTGCCTCACAGTGCCCATCTGCATAGTCCTCCCCCTCGGTTTACCTCATTCAGCCGAGGAGAGGTAGGAAGCTCTGCACACCTAGCAAAGACTGAAAGCCCCCCTTGTCAGCTTATCTCATTCAGCCGACAAGGGAAGTGGCCAATGCTGGATTTTGCAGCTCATGGAAGATGCACTGGCTACCCTGGGGTCACGGTTTACCTTGTTCAGCCGTGACCGCCTTAGGGATCCCCCCCCTGTAGCTACCTCTGCTTGCTCGTTCTGCGGTCACCTGCCTAAACGAACCTGTCAGATTCCACTCACCAGGCTAGTCTCTACGAGTCCCCGAACTGCTCCCTCAGCGTTTGGTCACTTCTTGTGCTGCTGACTGCCAGCATCCCGCTTTTCGAGCCATAGGGCTCTGCTCCACGCCATCTCCACGGGGTGCGTCCCTCTTCCCTTTGCTTCCAGACATCGCCATTTTGGCTAGGAATGCCACAAGATGAGCGGCCGAAACCTCGTAGGACCTGGTAGCGAGACTTAAGGGAGAGATTCCCTTTCCAAGATGGCGGCACCGTTCGCTCATTTGCTTAATGGCACCCGCACCTAAGCCATGCTTCTTATAGAGACAAGAGCCCCACTGGAGCACCATACCTGAGGGTTCTTTTGTTTTAGCCCAGTGACGCCCTGCAGAGCACAAGGGGCAAATATTCAACAATGATAATCCCCATTTTTGCTGCTTAACAGTGCCTTTTTCATCCCTACTATTTGGCCTGTAGCGAATTAACAGTCTGCAGAGGGGACACATGGTGCTGACTTCTTGTTTTGAATTGTCTCCTTTTGCCTTTAATTCACTGACGTTTCAAGCCCTAGGGTACTCTCGACTGGGGCTAAGAACTAGTTTTGTGTATTAAACTAACCTAGTCAATGTGGCACCAGGACCAGCTAGAACTGTGTATTAAGGTACTTATTGAGGTTTATTGTGCCATTCCCTATGGAATTCATACCCCTCCCCAGTTTACCTCATTCTGCCAAGGAAGGGGAACAGACGCCTGGATCAGTTGTCCTGATCAGTCTGTAATTCGCTACCAGTGCCTTGATCAACCTCCCGGTTTACCTTGTTCAACCGTAGGTTGTGACCTCTGTACAATGCATGTTCCCGAGTGGAGCATGGCGCTCCCCCAATCGCCTCATAGTTTACTGTGTTCTGAGGCGAGCCTCCCATTAGGGATTCAATCTCTCCCTTTCCCTTACGCCCCTTACTTTGGAAGTCTTAGGCAGTATAGTGCAGTGGTATAAGACTCTGAGTTGTACATCTGAAGACCTGGGTTTGAATCCCACAGCCCACTCTTGCATACTGTGTGACCCTAAGCAAGTCACTTAATTTCTCTATACCCCCAGGTTGTACCTGTAAGTAAGCTTTCAGCTTACCCACTTGAGCAGGATCCTGGAATCAGGACTATGAGTCCTACCTCCATCCCGCTACCAAAAGTACACCCGGTGTGTGGGGATACCCCGCCTGAGGTCCCTAATGTGGCAACTACTGGCAGAGACTTCCCCGGCCCCTGCACTACAGCCTCCATACACTGTGGGGTGCACATTTGCTTTTTGTGCCACCATCCTTGGGAGCTACATCACACTTCCCATGATGGTTCTGTCCTCCCAGGCACCTCTAGTGTCTCTACATACTATTCCACCTCTAAGATGGAGGCAGCCAACGAGTACCGCCCTAAGATGTCGGACACGAGAGGGTACCCCTTAAAGAGGGCCGTACTCTTCATATGTTTTAAAGGGGAAATGGAGCAGATATAAACCATAAATTAATCGAATGAAATGTTACATTAAAGAGCAACAAGTTATAAGTCTGCCTCTTGAAACAAGAAACGCTAGATGTATATCCTCCAGGCCTTGACTATCCGCAGGAGTTTATTGAGCACCATTTCACTGTAGGTACCTAGTTCCAAAAATCTTGTGGCTTAAGCATTACTCCAATGGCTCAACTGGTGCAGGCTTAAACGCTTTGCATAGCAGGAATGAATACCATACTTTAATGAGACAGACTGTGTCCTCTATCCCCACAGGCAGTACTGTAATAACAAAGATATGTTGCTCAATATGGGCACCCACACAATCCTTTCACACTTCAGTCATGCTCCACTCAGACTGGAAGTAGTGTCAGAGCCTAAGCAGCCCCCACTCAACAACTGCATTCAGAGCCCTCACAGAATGCTCATTTGTTCCAAATACTTGGCACGCCATCTGAATGCTTCAGCAGGACTTATGACACTGGTGGTCTGGACTGGGTGGTTCACCAGCTTCAGCACCCCCCCCCCTTAGAGAGGCTACCTTCTATGGTCATAACCATTTTTTCATTACAAGTACAGAGCTAAGTAGCCCCTAGCGTTATGAAGGAGAGAAAAAAAAATCAGAGCATGATATAATGGGTCATCCCGCATATTTAGGTGGGAAAGTTTGTGCGAACTGCAAGTACAGAACTATATAGTTAGTACAAAGCTATATAGTCATTCATCAGAATGTACATAATTAAAAAGCAAGACGTACAATGAGCTAAGGAAGGGCAAATGCATCACAGGTTGTGCATGTGCTACTCAGCCACAGCCATGCTGGGGGGGGAGTTAAGCATACAAAGAGCATTTTTGCAGGGGATAGTACCCTTAATAAGAAAAGGCTGACTATGCAGTGATTCATTGCAAGGGCTATTAATTTTACTCTGCATTCTATTCTGCTACAGCAGTAAGCCAGTTTATGCCAATACTGAAGCCTGACTGATCTCCTCAGGGCGTCCTTTGGATATAATGATTGTCACAGTGCGATGGCCACCCAGTGAGTCACAGTCTGACTCAATCAATGTCCAAGGCAGCTTAAATATTTGCAGAACATAACAATGGCATCTAGAAGCAGAAGGGTTTGGCTGTTTTTAAAAAATACGCACTGGACACCATATTTTTCGTTAGCATACTATGCCCCATGGCAGTGGCCATTCTGTCAGGTTTTATCCATAAGGTGAGAGCTGCAAAACTTATTCTGACCGAGGGTCCCTGAGAAACAACTTTGATCGAGTTGTGGCACTTCCACTCCGTTGACATTGGTTCCTCCGTGAATGCACCACGACTCCAGTGTAATCAATAACTATCTGTTAGCACCATCTCTTTGTCAGCTGGTGGGGTTGTGCCGGGGCTACTTTTTGCATCTTCCGTCCAGTGTGGCTATGTTTGTCCCTACTCTGTTCCCAAGGCATACCCCCAAAACAGTGGCCAATTTGTTCTAGCCACCTTTCTCCTAGGGGTGCCACCCCCCCCCCCGTGACTGCCCTAGCAGTTGACATCCATTACAGACTTACAGACTACAGAAACAAAGGGGTGTGGTCCTAAGCTCACCCTCAGACAAGGGGGACTCTCAGAAGCAGGAGTCTCATTAAAATCATTGATTACTACTTAGAGCCACTGAGTTTAGGGACAGAGGTTGACAATCCCAACCCAGGTTGACCCCCCCATCCACCATCATCCTCCTTGTCTGTATCAGAGGCCTAACAGGTATTCAGTGGTAGGCCAAGGAAGAAAAGGAGGCAAGAGAAACAGAACTTGGAAGCCCTATTAAGGGAGACACATCGTCTCCCCATATTTACCACTATGGGGGCTGGCTACATTTTTTAACAAAACAAGACTAAAAGGGGCACACATACAATACATCCCTACATGGCTACTCTTGCCCAATACAGCCTGCCACATGCAGTGCATGGACTCAGTTACAATCATCAAATAAGCAGGCCACAGTGCGGAAGCCATAAGGTGATGAAAACCCTGAGCATAGCCGTATTTTCACTCAGGCCAGCTAAAATGCATGTCCTAGATACTATTGTTAACAGTACTTTTTGCAGCCATCTCAGCTGCACAAACAAACAGTCACGGAAAGTAGGTAATTGGTATGTTTTAATGCAATATAGGTATCCTAAGGTAGAAGTGCTGAAATTCTATCTCATGGACCCACAGACATTTTCAAGAGGGAAATGTGGGGTGTATTCAACTTTTGTTGACTTGCCATATGTGCTGGTAGATAGATTCCTACCCAGGCATCCATACATACTGTATTTATAGGTAAAGACAAAGGAGGTAGTATAGCACAGTGGTTTAAGGCACTAAGTTGCAAACCTGAAGACCTGGGTTTGAATCCCCGCAGCCTCCACTTGCATGCTATGTGACCCTGACTAAGTCACTTAACTTCTTCCTACCCATATATAGGTTGATCAATCCTTCTATCTGCCTAGATGTATAGCCAGATTTATGGGAACCGCCACACCCACCCCTTACACCAGGGTGCAGTGCTGGATTCGGAGGGTCATTCAGGGTAACACACAGACCAGGGACAGGCTGACCAACCAGCTTTGATGTATTGAGTATCGTGTACCATATGACGGTACGCATACACACACCACTAGTGATCAAAACACTAGATATGTGCCTTTGGTTCTTTCAGCAGGGTGTAAAGAAGTGATCAATCCACTGGGTAACCCACTGGCAGCCATGGTCAGTGACCTCCTGGAGCCCCCACTGCAGCGGCTCCTAGGAGTGACACCCCCCTTCCTCCACATTACCTAATTAATACAGATCATGGAGGGAGGGACAGGGGAACCTTCATAACATTAAACCCAGGTATGACATACGGATCAAGTACAGCAGACACTGTTAACACAGTCATAACTTGGCCAGAGGCTACAATTCATTAGTTTTTATGCTTTTCAGTGCTGTTCAGTAAGTCTCTTAATTCAGCCCCTATTGTAGTGTCTACACTGTTCATATAGAGCTCTCTCACCAGTGACCACAGTTCAATACTCTTCTGTAGACAACACCGATCAAGACCTCCAGAGGCCAATCTGACACGTAGACCCCCGACCACTGAAACTGCCAGCATGGCCATTCAGAAGGCTACACTATTGAACTTAGGAGTATCCAGTAAGGTGACGGACACACTGATCTAAGCCAGTTGGGAGCTCACTAACAAAACTTATAATGACACTGGCGTGTAATACCAGTTGGATGCCGGACTAACAGGAAAATTGGAGTTTGGTTGCAAGGTTCTCCAGACAGCTTTGAGTTATATTCCTCCTCCTTCCCTCCCAAGACAAGTCCAATACTGCTGTATAACCACCCATGTGTTGAGACTCGGAGTGCTGTAAGAAGGTGCTATAGATAATGATAGTTTACTCACCTGGTAAAGGTGATTATAGGAGCACCTTCTTACAGCACTCCGTATCCCACCCATCGAGGAGGAACATAACAAGCAATAAACTGAATAACAGAATAAGGGATTATATATTAAAGAATATATGTGCAATACTGATCAGTAAATGCAGAGTAGCAGATGTTCAGTCCTGCACTGCCAGTAACAGTGGAACATGTTACCATGTTGATTGGAATACAATGGAAAGTAAATAATTGCCCTTTGCATAGCTTTAGATTGTGCTGTGTTTCCCTACCCACCAGCTTCCCTACAGGGGTGGCTGAGGGTCCTGTATGGTTGAATTTTTTATATTACATTTTCAGGAGTAGCATAAGCTCTGGAAGATTTCATACTGGGGATTCTGGGAGCTACCAGAGAGAAGAGAAGGATCGGATTTGGTTGATTCCTTTGTGCATCAGCCTATGAGAAGAGCGCTTGTAACCCATGTGTTGAGACTCAGAGTGCTGTAAGAAGGTGCTCCTATAATCACCTTTACCAGGTGAGTAAACTACCATTCTCACTGCTGTGACAGTTTTCTGGCCAGTGGTGCTGGTTTCTGGGTTCAGGAGTTTTCCTTGGGGAGAAACCTGGTATGTCCAGAGGGACAGATGGCACTGGAGCCACCCCCAGTAGGCAGTTGTTGCACTGTGGTGTGGTTGATTGGGAGCTCCTGGAATTCTGGAGGCTCACTGCTGTTGCTCAACGCTTTCTACAACTCTACATGTTCCCAGAAAAGAGTCTCGTCTGCATCGTGGGGTCCCACTGGGGTCCAAGAATTAACCCCTTTTGTTTTCACTTTTTGTCAACTCTCTCTCAGATGTTAGTTTGGAGACTGAACTCGTGCTTTATGCAGACTATGCTCTTCTGTTCTATTCTGAGTCTAACATGCATAGTTTACAACAAAGTTTACAAAATGACTTTAGAAGTCTTCATACATGGTTTGATGTTCACAAGCTGGTTTTGAATTCTTCAAAAACTAAAACTAAATGTTTTTTCTAATATAAGGAATTCTCCATCTATGGACCTTCTGCTGACAGACAACCTCAGTAATTACATTGAACAAGTTAAGGTATTCAAATACCCGGGCCTGTTTCTTGATTCTCATTTTACATTTGAGTCACGTTTAACTCAGATCAGTGGGAAAATCCATGAAAGATGAGGCATGCTCTATAGGATTAATAGATGTCTTACTACTGAAACTACAGTAGATCAATATTAACTCACAGTTTGCTATATCTGTTTTGGAATATGGGTCTATAATATATTCATCTCAAAACTTGGAACCACCATTAACAACATCATTCGTTTGCTACTTGTCTCCCATGTATGACTCATCATTGCACACTTTGAGACATTTCGTTTTTTATCATTGCTTTACTCTATTTCTAATAAATCACTTATCTTTTTGCATAAGGTTTACTTTGAACTCTTACCTGACAGTATAATCAGTTTATTTCCTTTAAGTGCCAGTAATGTTAACACAAGATCACATTTTAATTTTTTTTTTCAAATTCCTTGGTTACGTACGACCTTTGCCAGAAATTATGTGAATTATCAGGCAGTAAAATTGTATAATGAGCTTCCAAGCTATATAATTAATGCAGCCAGTATTTCCATATTTAAGAGGCATTTAAAAATTATTTTGTCAAGGTCCAAATGTAACTGTTTTAATTAACTTCATTTATCCTGATATTTGTTTTTTAACTGTGTTGTTATTGTTTTTGTAAAACTTGTCTTGTAATAATTGTTTTGTAATAATTTGTTTTGTAACATTCAACTGGACACCTGTGAAAATGGGCATTAATTTGCTCACAGGCCTTTCCAGTATAAGTTAAAAATGAAAAAAACAAACAAAAAAAAAACATGTAGTATGAATATTTTAAACAGGTTTTAAAAATATTAATGTTGCACAATGGTTATCATGCTGTGTAAGAGTTTTCAAAATCTTCGTGAGGCACTGACAAAGTAGTTCTTAAAATGTTCTTACTGCATGACAGTTTTGAAAGTCGATGTGGAACAGAGCAGTTTTCAGAACCTATGTGTTGCTTGACAGTTTGCAAAACAGTTTGCAAAATCTATGTGCTGTGTAATAATTTTCAAAATCTACATGGTTTATGAAGGTTTTTATTAGACATTCCCTGAGAAATCCTTCACAAGGTTTTGAAACTCTATGTACTGCATGATGGCTTTGATTTTGAAAACCTACAGCATATGCTCTGCGTAGGGTTTTACTTATATTAAAGTTCTACATGAACAAAAAACTTAAAATATAGTATAACTTGTTAAATGCTTAAATGTTAAGGGTGATATTTAGTATTTATGTGGGAGAGGTGCAGTATAACTGCATACACTATGTGTTTTAAAAAAAGTTAGTTAGTAATTAAATATTGCTAAGGAAACCAAAAATGTTTGTAAGGTTTCAAAAATATACATGCTGCACACAGATTTTGAACGTAACTGGCATCAGAAATGTTCGAAGTACTACACAAACACAATGTTTAATGCTGAAAAATAAGAAAATCCATGACAACCAAAAACACTGTGTGGATTGTGTGAGTTCAGCAACCACGACTGGGCACCTACCAAAATGGTTACTCAATTGCTGTGCCTTACACCACAGTGATGAGGAAGGGAGGTTGTCCAGATGGGGGGGTTGCATGAATATAGTGACATCCTATCACTACATATATACGCACATGGGGGAATCGAGCATGCAGAGAGTGGGATGGAACAGGAGGGAGGGACTGTGAGGAGTGGAGCCACAATGAGCTGCTGAGCTGCTGCCGTGGCGTGGTGGGTGGATTCAGAGCTGGGGCGAGAATGGTGCTGAGTTCGGGTATGGATACGGGTGCCTTTTGTTGCACCCGGCATGAAAAATTTTTCAGGGGTTTTTGCACCCCCCCGACATGCGCCCCCCCCCAGAGTTGAGAATCCTTAAGTAGGGGGGTGCAGGGGGTGCAGGGGGTGCAGGGGGCACAGCCCCTGCATTTACATTTAAAATCTAAGTCCCTGGTGCCCTTTTGCTGTACGCTGGGGTCTGCATCACTGAAATATTTTTCCTGTGATTTCCATTCACCCTAACAGCAATTGCTATTCTGCGATCACTGTTTTCACATAGATCCTTACAATTAAACTCATACATGAATCAAATAGTACTTCTGTAATGTGTGTTCCTTTGTGCAGGGTATGTACAGACTTGTGCACACAATGTTTGGAGTTATGTGCAGGGCACAAAGGGCCCTACACATATGTTAGGAGTTACCTCCTGCTTTGTGCAGGGTCTAAAGGCCATGCACAAAGCAAGTTACTGTTGTAATTTCTCAAAAGTAAGGAACTTCATTAGAAAAAACTACTATATGCTAAATCATAGAAGGGTTGAAACAGTACAGAACTCAAACCCCACAAAGGTTTGAAATGTCCTATAAGGGTTGCCAATCCAATGCCCACAATGTCTGGAAATGTGATATTAGGGTTATCAACACAATGCTCACAAAGTTTGGAAATGTGCTATTAGGGTTGTGAAGCTTAACTCCCATCCCACTCCCACTATCCTTCCCCCTCATGACCCGAAGCCAAGCTATGGGTACAAGGCCATGCATAAATGGTCTAGTACCTCATGCAAGGTCAACACATTCAAAATTTGTAAATAAGAACCTTAATCCCTACCCCTTCCCTATATAGTGATTATTACCTCAGCCCCTGAGCAAGATTCAGCTTTAAGTGACATATAAGAAACAACAATCTATTTTTTATTGTAGCTAACCTTAATGAGACAGAACAGAGGCCACTCACAAGTCCACTCACCAAGTTAGTTTTGCGCTCAAAAAGCAGTAAGTGAGTGTTGCAGTTACTGTAGGTATATTTGAACAGTTACAACGCAAACTTTGCAAGCACAAACATATCAGATATAATCCTTGTCAGAGCAGTACAAAACAAGGTGCAAACTCTAGTTCACTTGACAAACACACCATGTGACAATACTTACAAATAACCTGACACAGGCCCCTGCTATGCGCAAGCAGGGCACATCCAATAGTCTTTTGCACATTTGCAAGAACAAAACATCTGTTTGAGAGTCACTAATGTTTTTGTGCTTCAATATAAAAAGCAAACTAGCATGCAAAATAATCCATTTATCAATCAACTCTCAGAACTGGCATTACCATCTCATCAACTGCAGTTTGCTTGCATAAGGATACTATCCTTTTAACAGTGAATGTTGGCTATATGCTGCTTATTAAAATAGACAGGACAATACAAAGGTGTGAAGCACCAGTTCTTCAGACATTTACATTAATTATTTTAAGAAATTCTGTTTCACCCACAAGGTGTTTGTAAAGCATATCAGGGTACACAGCACTGCTGATGGCACAAGAGGCAGGTTGTAAGGATAGGGGAGATTCCTGAAGCTCTTCCTCACACTCAGACACCCAAAAGCCCACCAGACACTACACTGCTGTCCATCACTCCCTAGCTTCAGTTCTCCTACAGCACTGCTGACAGCAGGAGAGGCAAGTTGTGAGGGCAGCGGAGATTCCTGAAGCACACCCTTCCACTTGGACATCCTAAGACCCACCAGAGATTACACTGTGGTCCACCACTCCCTCGGTAGGGGTTGAACTACACCTGGAGTGGGAGTGGCCATCTTTGGACTCTCTTAATACAGCTGTGCCAGACCACGTGGCCTTGTGAATTTCAGTTGGCACAGATGTGCAGATTGTTTCTTCAATGAAGTTTTACCATGTATGATCGTATTAACAGATGATTTTCCGGTTTGAATCTTTCTTTGCTGGTTAAGGGATTCTGTAGAATAACTTTTCCCTATTTAATTGTATTGACTGATCCTTTCCCCTATATAAATCATGCTTTGATGTGTAAACCCGCATCAATCTGTTTAGTAATACTGCTGCTGATGACTGCTTTTTAAATGTTATAAGGCTGCTGCCGGGATTATTCCCATTGTCATGTCCCTGAATGTCCCTAAGAATATCACCGTTTAGTAGGACTGTTTCCCCGGCTCTTGCACTATGGTACCTGTTCCTAAGTAGGTGGGAAGAGTAGTAAATGCTCTAGTTGTATTCACAGAGCCAGTGTGGAGCCAGGTTGTCCCACAATGCAGGAGGCATTTGCTCTCCGACAACTGCAGTCCCACAAAGCGGGGCCGGGGGGTTCAGAGTACTAGTCCTGAATTACAGCTACAGGGTTTCTCAACTAGTGGTCTACAGCAGGGCTTTCCCTGCTCACCAGTTTGAACAAAAGGGCATCCAGCTAATCCAATCCCTCCCCATCCTCCCGAGATCTGATTACACCCTACATCCCCCAACTAAACTTTTCTATTGTTTTCCCAGCTCTGGTTCTCCCACGCACTGCTGACTGCAGAAGAGGCAGGTTGTGAGGGCAGGGGAGATTCCTGAAGCCCACCTCCCCACCCTGGCACCCTAAGGCCCACCAGAGACTACACTACTGTCCACTACTCCCTAGGTAGGGGCTGCATTACACAGGAGCAGGAGTGACACCTGTGCTCGAGCAGCACCACTTGCTTCTACCCACCCACCCTCCCACCCAAAGTGGGTGTTATTTTAAGTGTTCACAGAACCAATCAGCTGAATTTGGATCACCTAAATTTAGAAGCATAGTGGTATACTTCTGTGCTGGAACCAAATCACTCCCCCATTCCAGACAAAGTGGTACTTTCAATACCTCTCCCCAAATACCATCAATACCATGAAAATAGCTCAAAAGCAGCTCAAAAATCAGAATTGCAAACCCCATCAGTGCAATTCACACAGACTGAATAACAGATTAAACTAACCTACAAGTGGATGATGCCCTTCGTATGGGCCAGTGTTGCGTAAGGATATCCTTTTGGCTGTGTTAGCTCTCACTCCCCGTAGTTCTCCTGTGTTATCTCGCTCCCCTCAGTAATCTAACAGAATCACAACTTATGCCCCATTAAATGACCACACTAATGATGTGCTTTCACACACTTTCAATGGGCTGTCACACCTTTTCAGCAAGAATTACCATAACGACGCCTGTATGGACTAATCCAATGTCAGTATTTCTGGCACTGCTCCTGCTCTCCTGTGACTACTGCAGTGTAATAATGGTGAGTGGTCTGTACCCCAGGACACATACTCAGACTTAACTCTGCCTGGACAACAAAAGACAATGCAGGCAAATCTGTTTGATCATGCCCTGTTCACATGTGCCTGCTTGGAAAGGAAACAGTGATGCCTGCTGGGCAGATACCTTTATAGCACTAATCTCACAGCCAGGCTTCCCTCCAAAATCTCCAATAAATATTTATACTACCTCAGCCAAATGATAATGAGATGCAGAGATATTGAGGCAAATCCTGGCCCTGGAACACCTCCCAAAAATCTGGATAGTTACTGCAGGTCACGGACCAGAGTTCTGAAAATTACACCGCTAAACGTCTGTAGCTTGATTCCCAAAATCCACGAGGTTGAAGCCTGGATAAGACTTCACAATCCTGATGTGCTAGGGATTACAGAGACTTGGCTGAGACCCATGTGCCCTGATTCACTCTGTGAAATAAAAGGGTGCTGTCTTTTCAGGATTGACACAGTGGGTTACAAAAGGAGGGGAAGCAAGAGTTCTCCTCTATGTCAAGGATCACCTACCAGCTTCTATCAAATCCTCTAGCAAGACGGTCAGTACAGTCACTGAATGACTCATACTGTAAACAGTAATAGGGTCAACAAAGAAATTTTACATAGAAAGCATCTACAACCCCCCAACAGGAGGCAAACTCAGTCTCACTGACTTTGTTAATGAAATTGCTGACCTCTTACCAATGAGGGACACAGTGTTAATAGAAGATTTTAATCGAAACTGGTTCAATGATAAGAAGTCTGAGTACTTGGAATTCATTAAGCAAATAAACCTTTCCCAAATCATTCACTCCCCCACACGATTAAATAGTAAATCACAAAAGCATACTCTCCTAGATAGGATCCTGACAAACAGAGAGGACAGGATTACAGAGGCAGGGGGCCTGGCTGGCTCAATAAGTGATCATTCCCCCCTTCTTCTGTATCTAGTCCTGTCATAGGACCTGCCCACCACCCAGATTCATCTCGTTCTGGGACTTCTTGCAAGTCAGCAGGTCTGAATTGCTTGCTGACCTCATGGGGGTTAACTGGCCTGCTCTTTACTCTGTCTCAAATGTGAACATGACACTTAGCTACCTTACCACTGCATTATCCTCTATCCAGGATAAGCACTTTCCATTAACCACCCGGTGCGTCTGAGGGGGTAACTCCAAATGGCTGAACAAAGAAACACTGACACAGAAGAAGATGAGGGATAAATCCTGGGTCACCTACAAGATGTTTCCTACTCTAAAAAACTGGAATAGCTCCCAGACTCAGAAATCACTGGCAAACAGGATGTCAAAAGGCAAACATCCTCTTTCTTTAAAAATCAACAGGCACAGAACCTAGGTAACCCATGCAGTTTCTGGGACTCAATAAACTCAGTCCTGAAACCTTCCTCCAAGCCCAATAATCTCCTCCTCCTCAGCATGGAGGCTGGGCTACAATCTGACCCAAGAATGGTGGCAGACACTCTAAACAAGAAGTTCACTAATCTAGATGCCTACTTTGCCAAACTTCCACCCAAATCCATGGACATGCTGCCTCAGTTTGCACACCATATTGCATGAATTTCTAAATCAAAATCACATCCCACTCAGAGGTTAAGCACCTCCCACGGGTACTACACAACTCGGGCAGTGCAGGTAGTGATGGTCTATGCCCTCAATTTCTGAGGATGGTGGCCGATGTTATTTTAAAGCCAGTCACCTACATCATTAACCTATCGTTAACCATGTCTACCATACCAATCCTATGGAAGCAGGCCAGGGTCATTCCCATCTTTAAATCCAGTGATCCTAGTCTTTTGGACAACTATAGACTGTTGTCCATCTCATCCCACATCAGCAAGGTCCTGCAAAAGGTTTTTTTCCAGCAGATGACAGATCATTTAGCTAAGTACAACCTATTATCCACAGACCAACATGGTTTCTGGAAGGGTTTCAGTACAACAACAGCCATAGCTTAATTTACGGATCACGTACTTAGAGAGGCTGACCAAGGGCGGTTTACAAGAGCAATATTTGTTGAGCTCTTGAAAGCCTTTGACATGGTGGATCATGACCTTTTCCTTCGAGTGCTTCCCTCATATGACTTCTCCATCAATACCTTGGGTTAGATCAAGAACTACCTTGACCATGTCATGCCTGTGCTCCGCAGTCTGCATTGGCTGCAAGTTCAGTGGCGGATCACCTTTAAGATTGGTTTGCTGACCTTTAAGGCCCACACGGACAGGGGCCAAGTTACCTGCAAGAACTCCTATGTCGCTACTGCCCCCGCTGACCACTCCACTGACGAGGGATTGCTAGAGGTTCCCAGGGTTCAGTTGAAGACATCTGGGGCTCGAGCCTGCTCATCTGTGGCCCCTGCCCTGTGGAACTCTACCTCATCGGGTACGTGGGTGCCTGACTGTGGAGAGTTTTGAAAGTGCTTTAAAAGTTCACCTGTTTGAGCTGGCTTTTCTAGACTATTGGCTTTGCTGTAGGATGGCTGGATTTTCTGCATTGTATGGTATTTTAATATGATATTTATTGAGTATTCATTGTTAAGCATCATGATCAAGGTGAATAAAGCTCTATAAATAAATCTGATTGTTTGGTTGATTGATGACAGGTCCCAGTTGGTCAGAGTTGGGGGAGCTCTATCTAGCCAACTAAAAGTGAAAACAGGAGTACCTCAGGGATCCTTACTTGGACCTCTGCTGTACTCCTTATTTATCAATACCCTACTAACCAAAGTCACAAACTGTTGCAGGATCATGTATGTAGACAACCTCATCCTGTTCAGCAGTCATAAACATCAGATCCTCTCTCCCAAACTGTGAACAAAGATTTCTATTCTACAGTTCATTGGTTTTCCTCCTGCAGACTAGTTGAGAATGAGAAGAAAACTAAAGCAATGCTATTTGGCTCAAAGCACTGGTTCACAAGATATTCTGCTACCCAACCTCCTCCACTTTGCATACACATTCCTAAAGGTAACACACTCGAGCAAGTCATGGTCTTCAAATACCTGGGTGTTACCCTGGATCCACACCTCAACTTCTCTAACCACATTGGTCAGATAGTGAATGGGGTGAACCAACACCTATGGGTTTGCTATCATCTACAACACCTTATGATATTAGAGGTTAGACTCGCTATAGGGAAGAGTACTCTTTTTACCTCTCTTGGAGTATTGCTCACTCATCATCTCTCTCACCTCATCCCATCTTATTGCTTGCCTAAACACAGCATACAACAATGTCTATAGATTCATTTCCCTAGCCCCCTACTGGACACACCACTGCTACCTATATGTGACACTGGGCTGACTATCCCCACAAGCCCGAAGGGACCTCAGGATGGGCGCTCTTATCTTTGATGTCCTATCAGATGGTCCTAACTCACCATTATCCAGCCTGCTCAAACTTAAAAAATGTCCTTCCCTCCTTGGAACCTCACACCACATATTACTGGACTGCAATAAATCAAATATGGATGTGAGCATGAGAGCCTTCTCCTGTGCTGTACCCAGGTTGTGGAATGCCCTACCAGAGGAACTCCATGCCCTGGGGTCACCTTCAATTTTCAAAAAACACTTATACAACACCCTACTTTCCAAAATGTCCCGCTATTGCTAATCCATGGTGAATCACCACATGAGCCTCCCTACAGTGTGGTGGGGTATTTCCTTTCCCTCTTTACCAAGCCTCTGCAAGCAAAAGTGTGTTTTGGTGCTGACTACTCTGAACTGGGTACTTAACTTAAGTAAACTGTCAGCTACTGCTATCATGTGTGACCTCTGTAAAGTGGACATGCATACTGTTAACTGGATGCTGTCAATGTAAACCTGGAAGGTACTGTCTTCATATTCTATACTTGTACTGTTCCTCTCAGATATTGTCTTGTATCAGCCATCTAGATGGCCCAAGTCATGCCTGAAAATGGTCCCTGGAACCAGTGTACTTACCCGGTAAACAAATACATAAATAAAAATAAATAAACAGTATTTTAAAGATTGACTTTCACATTAGGATTTAAACTATTTAAAAAATAATACATTAAAACCTTTATCATCTCTGTATGATTTTGGCAGTTTAGCAAATATGTGAAGCAATATGGTCCAGTGGTTAGAGCACTTGTATGGGATACAGGAACTCACAAGTTCAACCTCCAGCAGGGCCAACATTCTCACTTTTTTACCTGGGGCATTCCAGTTAATTTCTCAGTATCCCAGTCCATCCAGCTGCAGAAATGGATAGAAGCAGGACTCCACTGAACATGACTTGTTGCATTTCAGCTGAGCTATCCTGGGCAAATGACTTATAAAAAACTAAAGACTAACATAAGCATAAAAATATTGCAATATTTGTTTTTTAAAAAATCTACTTTCTGGGGGCGCTAATGAGCAGCTAAACCAGACAGACGTGTCTCCTTACTGCTCTCCCTCGCTAGCCGAAATACAGTACTAAAACAGTGGATAAATACCTTCAAAGCCAAGTGAGTTATATACCTCTCCATGGCAGAAGGCAGGATGGATAAATACTTGATGCCCAACCCGGCGAAAAGCCAGCGACTCACCAACAAAAGTGCCAAAAAAGCTACAGCTGACACAGGAGGAGAAAACTCGGTCCTAGTCTCGAAGTCAGCTGCAGAGGTTACCGCGCTGGGTCGGGAATTAACTGGGCAGGTTATAGCGGCGCTGGAACCATGGCTAATAAAGCTGAAGGGGAAACTAGATTTAAAATTGCAAGATGTTCAGGAGCAACAGTCAGCGCAGGCTACCAGAATTGTAGAGGCAGAAGACAGAATCTCAAGGCTGGAGGATGAGTTGGCAGTGGCTGATTTTAAAGAGGCTTTTCACTATCAAGAAAATTATCATAGACACCTCAGTCTTTGCCTAAGAGGATTACCAGAGGGCAAGGAAGGAATAAGTGTTTTAGACTTTTGTGCCCGAGTTTTGCCCAAGTTGTTAGGCCTCCAGCTTGCAAAAGGGTGCCTCAAAATGGAATGTGCACATCGGGCAGTAATGGCCCAGCTGCCTGCAGACCATCCCCAAGACAAATAATCATGAGGTTCCATAATTTTCAGGACCAGGAGGAGGTTCTGAGGGCCTACAGAGAAAAGGGAAATCTGCTTTATGAGGGTCATAGGCTGTTCCTCTCTCAAGATTATTCGGCACGCCTGCTTAAGCACAGAAAAATGTTTAATGGCATTATGCAGCAGCTCAGAGAGCTCAAGGTGGAGAACTTTCTGGTTTATCCGGCGACATTAAAGATTAAGCATGAAGGAATGACCTTCTCATTTTGGGAAGCAGACAAAGTGGAGCAATTTGTGCGTACCTGAGGCAGAAGCTGGGCTGAATAAAGTAAGAGGAGTTACTGGAGCGAGGAACTTGTGTTTACTTTTCTTTTTGGCTTTTCTTTGACTTTCACCGCCCTCTGTCTTGTATGCTGGCAGTCCCCTTCCCTTGCTCCTGATGATGGAACTTTAACAGGGGTCTGTATCCTGCATGTCAGCCCTGGAGGTTGAAATTGTGATGGGTTTTTGGATTGACTGAGGGAAGTCCTAGACTATGCGCGTAGCTGAAAAGCAGATGAACTTTGCACCTGACAATGAGGCCTGATCCTTGTGGACTAACATCAGGATCAGGTGGAAATAAGAGGGCCTGGACTGAAGTGTTTAATGCTCCATTGTGAGTGGTTGGAGAAAGCTGTACTGAGCATTAAATGGACACACAAGACTGTAAATAGTACTTGTCTGATGGCGTGGATGAGGGCCCAATGCATGATATTGACAGTGCAGCCTGCATTCCATGCCTCTCGGCTTCTTGTAAGTAAATGCTGTTGGGAGGTAATACTTTTGATGCTTGGGAGGGGATGATCGCCTTGTGCACTTCCTAGATGAAGGGGGATAGATAAAAGAAAGAGAGATATGGGGGTTTGGGAACTGAGGCCATGGAGGCTACAGGTGCTGGCACAGGGGAGAGTGAAAAATAATAACATACAGAGTATGGCATAAAGAAGGGAAGGGCTGCTTAGCTGAGAGGGAATGAATGCTCATGGTTGGATGGGAAGGCAGGGCAGACAGAGAATCTTAGTGAGCGGGAGATGGAGGACCGTCTGGATGGAGCGGGGGGGGAGAGGTGAAGAGAGACAGTTTGGAATGTCATAATTAGAGGAGGTAGTGAGAAATCTAGTTTGGCGGTGAGGGGGGTGGGGGGACACAGATGTCAGAAAGGGAATTTTTAGAGGACACTTGAGCTGTTGAGGTGATTTGTGTCAAACGGAGAGGGAGAATAGGAGGGTAAAAAGGGGGATATGTCGAAATCAAATAATAGTAAGGGGAGAGAAGGTAGATTATGGTGGAGGGGCAGACAAGGAGAAAGGGGGGCGGTGGGAGGGAGAATGGGAACAGAGAGGGATGATAATGAAGGAGGCTGGGAGGCCAGAGAGGACTGGTTACTGCAACAAAGGGGAGGGACAGTTGAGGGTAGTTAGAATAGATGTTTATGGTTAGATTTACTGTTATTGTTGTTATGTTTGTTGGTGCAAATGTTATTAAGCATTATTTGACAATTCTACTCTGTCAGTGGAGTGTGGACTGGTGTGGGAACAAAAGATGGCGTATTAATGGGTCCAATGGGACCGATCATATAACTGGCTGGGGTTGGGGGGAAATTCCTGTATCTAAGAATGAATAGAACACAACCTCTCCATGTGGTCTCATGGAATGTGCGAGGAATTGCAAATCCAGTAAAAAGGATGGCTCTGTTGACGGCCCTGAAAAGGGTAGGGACACAGGTAGTTCTGATTCAGGAGACTCACTTGACGGATAATGAACATGCCAAACTGGCTCAGAACTGGGTGAGGAAATGCTATGCAGCATTTTTTTCCACACATAAAAGAGGAGTAGCTATATTGGTACACAGGGCTATCCCATTTATGGTAACTAAGGTGGTTAAAGACCCTAAAGAAGGGAGATACATATTTGTTACGGGTGAAATAAAAGGGGAGGTGATAACGTTTGGTTGTGTTTATGCCCTTGCGGTATATGATCCACAATTTTATGTGTCCTTACTGGATTTTCTAATCAAAGAGCAATTTCCAGGCCTCATCCTGGGTGTGGACTTTAATTGGACAACGGACCCAGCAATGGATCATTTAAAGGGGAAAGGGAAAAGGCCAGAGGCAATACAGCAGTGGAAGGTGGGGGTGGCGGGTCTGGACCTCATAGATGGCTGATGGGCAGCCAATCCAGGTGAGAAGGAGTTTACATTTTACTCTAATACACACAAAATGTGGTCCAGACTCGATTACATTTATCTGCCTAGAGGATGGTATGATAGAGTGCAGAATATAACACATAGTCCCATACATGTCTTTGATCACGCTATGGTTATTTTAAAGTTACAAAGTAAGGAGAGACAGAAAACACACCCACAATGGAAGTTTCCAACATATATGGCTAAAAATAAGAGTTTAAGGAGCATCTGGTAGAGAAATGGCAGTATTATCTAGAGACTAATGCCATGGAAGAGAGATCCAAGGTAACCCTGTGGGAGGCGGTAAGGCATTTATGAGGGGGGGGTAATCATAGAATATATGGCTGGGATGAAAAAGAAGAGAAGAGAGAAATGAATGGAGCTGGAAAGGAGACTGAAGGAACTGGAAAACAGAGTGGCAGGTGGGGGACAGGGGGAGACAGGGAAGCTGTTAGAGACAGTGAGAGAAACTCTAAACGCACAACTTAAGGAAGAGGTGGGGATGGCATTTTTTTTTTATAAATGACAGGTCTTTGAGTGGGGTAATAAGCCTGAGCCACTCTTAGTCCGATTGTTGAAGGGGGGGAAGATAGTGACACGTACAACAGGGGTGAAGGATGGGACAGGTATGTTGCATAAGGGGACGAAAGGAATAAAGGAAAGTTTCAAGAAGTTTTACCAAAAGCTATATCAGGCAGAGTATCAGGGTAAACAAGTACAAATACAGAAGTTTCTTTGCGATATCCAGCTTTTGGAGGCCACACAGGAACAGAGGGAGCAACTGAGTAAGCCTATTACTAAGGCAGAAATAATGGGAGCGATACAGAAACTGCAAGGAGGGAAAGCTGGTGGTCCAGATGGTTTCCCAGTGGAATGTTACAAATTATTGGGGGGACAGATAGGAGAGCTGATGAGTGAGGCTTTTCTTCAGAAGACAGGGATGGGGGAGATCCACCTGCCTGATACCTAAAGTAGGGAAGGACCCAGGGGACTGTGCCTCGTATAGGCCTATTTCCTTGCTCAATTGTGATCTAAAAATCCTGGCAAAAGTTTTGGCCATCAGATTGGAGGACATACTCCCGGGGCTCATTCACCCAGATCAGACCGGGTTCATTAAAGGACACCAGTCATATCATGATATGAGTCACTTCCTTAATATTATATGGAGAGCAAACCAAAAGAAAGAGGAGATAGGAATTATATCTATGGACGTGGAAAAAGCGTTCGATAGAGTGGAATGGGAATACTTATTTGAGGTGATGTCCCGGTTTGATCTGGGTGAACCATTTATAAGGTGGGTTAAGGCCATGTATGCTGCGCCCAGATCATCTATTTTGGTTAATGGAGAGCTATCGGAGAAGTTCTCACTGGAAAGGGGTACAAGGCAGGGGTACCCTCTTTCCCCTCTCCTGTTTGCAATGGTAATAGAACCCCTGGCAGTGGCGATACGGAGTTGTGGGGCGATTGATGGAATACAGGGGGCACAGGGCTATCAACACAAACTTACTCTATATGCAGATGCTATGTTGGTATTTGTTAAAAACCCAAAACAGGTAGTCCCTCCTCTGTTGTCCCTGATGGAGAGGTTTGGGGTTTTCTCAGGGTATAGGATTAATCTGGGGAAATTGGAACTTATGTGTTTCCCGGAGATAGGGACAGAGGCGGAGCAGTGGGGGTTGAAGAGGGTGGGGACGTACTTCACATATCTAGGTATCAAGATGAGGAAATCATTGGGCTCCCTATATAGATTAAATTACTCTGAACTGCTGAAGGTGATGGGGCGGATCTCAGAAGGTGGGAACAACTACCGATTTCGGGGATGGGTAGAGTGAATATTATCAAGATGAATATTCTCCCTATAATTCTGTACCCGCTACAGATGTTACATGTGGGGATCATGAAAGGGGACATTGTAAAAGTAGAGAAGGCATTCTCCAGATTTATATGGCGGGGTAAACGCCCTCGGGCTAGCCTACTCTGGCTGAAAGCAGAAAGGGACAGGGGGGCTTGAACTTCTCGGACTTAAATACTTACAATAACATTATGTAGCCGATTGGGTGCACCAGCCCAGGAAAGCTAGTTGGGTAGAACTAGAGCAACTGGGTGAACCATAAAAGCCACAGGGACATATAGGCTTTGTGGGGTCTATACATACTATTATGTGTCTTTCCTCTGAAATGCAGAGCTCAGTTTAAACCTCCACAGACTCCTCCTGAGACCTTTTGTATTTCATACCTTCTTTTTGTACACGGAGACCCTAGTGGTTCTTTTCTTTTTTATTGTTTTGGCCCTTAAGCAATCACACAGGCGTAGTATAGTTTGATCAAACCTCCTCCAAGGCAACACACACAAACGACACTGGCAGAATTATCTTAAAAGTATGACAAAACCTTTACTAATGAGTTAATAAATGCAGTAAATCCAGTGCCACACCCTGGGTTGCTGGAAAAGCTGGGGGGAATGGGGTGGAGGAAAGGATGGTTAGGTGGATAGGAAACTGGCTAACTGGGTGGTTTCAGAAGGTAGTGGTCGGGGGTGGTATCATCTACTAGGAGGGTCATTAGCAGGCTCCCACAAGGGGCAGTGCTGGGTCCACTCCTGTTTAATGCTTACATCTTGGACATCAAGGATGGTATCAGGAGTGAGATGAGCCTCTTTGCTGATTCGAAGCTGAGGGTGGTGGTGGATGGGGTACAGGATAGAAGAGCCTTTCAGGGAGACCTGGAGACTCTGAAGAGGTGGTCACACACCTGGAAACTGAGGTTTAATGCCAAGAAATGCAGTGTTCTCTACTTGGGGCATAGGAACCCAACTCATGAGTACTTTTTGGGTGGTGAGAAACTTCAGGTTTTGGGAGGGGAAAAGGATCTTGGGATGGTTGTGGATGCCAAAATGAATAACTGTGAGCAGTATAGGAGGGCTGCAGCTAAAGCAAATAAAATACTCAGCTGCATCACTGGGGGATAACCTCAGGGAGACAGGAGGTGCTTCTCCCTCTGTCAGACTACCTGGTTAGACTGCACCTAGAGCACTGCGTGCAGTTTTGGTGCCCGTACTTGAAAAAAAACATTGCACTTCTCAAGAGGGTCCAGAGGAGGGTGACCAGGATGATACAGGGTCTGGGGGAAAGATCCTAAGAGGAGTGACTTGAAGAACTCAACTTGTACTGTCTGGAGCAGAGGAGGAAAAGAGGGGATATGATCAAGGTCTTTAAATATCTAAAGGGAGTAAATAGGGTTAGCTTAAATAGGGTGTTTCTGCTAAGGGAGGAGGGGGCCACTAGGGGGCACTTCATGAGGCTGGTTGGTGGGAGGCTCAGGGGGCAACTAAGAGATGCTACTTTAGCGAGAGGGTGGTGGACCCCTGGAATGCACTGCCTGTGTAACTAGTGGCTGTTAATACAGTGGAGGGATTCAAGAGGGGCTGGGACAGGTATAAGGAGAAGGTAAAACTGAGTAATGCCAGACCTGGAGGTGCAACTCCGATGGGGGAATTGGGTCGGGGAGATATACGAGGGAGGCAGGGAGGGCACCAATGGTGTCCTGACTGGGTGCTGATTTTTGAGCAGACTCTATAGACCATTAGGCCTATTCTGCTGGCATCTTAGTATGTTAGCATGTTAGTATAAAGACAAATAATTTTAGACATTGGTTACTGGATATTAAAAATAAAATGGAAACTATGCATAAAAACATACACCTTAAAACTTTGAGATTAAAGACTATGTGAAGTCCTTAGTTGCTGAATTTTGAAGTGCAAAGCCTTTACAAAGGCAGTTAAAAATGATGGTTTTTGGTAGTGCAGAAGAATTATTGAAGAAAATGTCACTGCTCTCCTAAGCAGGCAGGGTCCCCAAATATAAAGAGGCTAAAGGCTCTGATACAGTTTTTGCACACTTGTTTTATGGGCTTCTCAAAGGGCAGGTCCCAAGGACAGTGGTTTGCCCTGCAATTGGCTAGCATTCCATCTCTATGGCTATACAGCCAATCAACTTTTAGTATTTTATTACAAAACAACAAATGTGCATTTATGAATATGAGAGAAAAAAGGCTCGGGGTCAGCTAGTCTAAATCAGAATTCTAGGGGGAAATCCATCCTCCCTCCTTGGTAATGACTGCAATTAAGCGATCCTCAGTACAGCCATTTGCTTAAATGGTAGACCATTTAGCTGTAATGGGATTATCTCAGGGCAGTCTTGCAGACACAATAGGAACCCAGACCAAATGGCACCACTGGAGGTCCTGGTCTTTCACAAGCACAGATGGATGTGCCTTGCTTCCAGCTCTGCTTAATTATTCTTTTATCTCCTTTTAAATGATTTAATTAAACTCCAGTCCCTGGCTAGCAGTTGACAGATTCTCTGCCCAGTAACAAGAGTTACAACATTATTCCCCATGGCCCATGTACTTTGCACCCATGATCCCTTGCAACTTGACCTGGCTTTTTCATGGCCTTCCCTGGTGTATTATATACATAAGATGATATGAAATATGACCAAAACAATAAGGTATGGCTCTATCATGCCACACTCCTCCCTCCTTAACAGAATCTGGGTGGAACACACCCCTTTTTAGTAAGGGTTTCCACCAGTTCTGTCCTTTATTCTGATTGGCAGGATAGGCCATCTGCATTGGCATTAGCAGACCCTTATCTATGTTAAATGTCCATGTCGTAGGCCTGTAGTGCAATACTCCAACTAAGGAGTCTCCCATTCATCTTTCCAATTTGGTTTAGCCACATCAAAGGATTCTGATCTGTCTGTACCTCAAAGGGCCTCCCATAGATGCAGGGCTTTAGCTTCTTAAGCAACTGCACCAAGGCAAGGCATTCTTTTTCCATAGTGGAGTATGCCTGCTCCCAGTGAAGTAGCTTCCTACTTAGGTATAAACTTGGGTGATCTTTCCCCTTTTGAGATGTCTGGCTATGGATGACACCAATCCCCACATCCGAGGCATTCATCTGCACCACAAATGGTTTAGTGTAGTCTAGGCTGGCCTGCACAGGAGCACTGCACAGCATGAGTTTTAGCTAGGTGAAGGCCATGTTACATGCTGGGTCCCATTTTACTTTCTTGGATTGCTTTTTCTTTAACAAGCAAGACAGGAGAGCTGCCAGGGTGCTGTAATTTGGCACACAATTTCTGTAGTACCCTGCAGTCCCCAGGAAGCTCCCGACCTGCTTCTGGGTCTCCGGCATGGGACATGCCTCAATGGCCTATATCTTGGCCTGGTTTGTAAGTAGGTGTCCCTTCCCCACTGCATGTCCCAAATATGATACCTCAGTCATGGCCATCTGGCACTTTTTGGCCTATACAGTGAGTACAGTCTTCTGTATCCTGACCAACACTTCCTTCAGATGGGACAGGTGTTCCTTCCAGCTGGTACTGAAGATGACAATATTGTCCAGATAAGCCACTGTATACTCTTCAGAACCCTGTAACACCTGGTTGACCAACCTTTGGAATGTGGCAGGGGTGTTCTTCATCTCAAAAGGCATCATCTTAAATTCAAAGAGGTCTATTGGGGGTGATGCAAGCTGACTGTTTCCTACCTCTGGCAGTTAACTCCACCTGCCAGTACTCTCTCATCAAGTCAATGGTTGTTAAGTTGGTCACCCCCCCAAACTTTTCCAACAACTCCTCTGTCCAGGGCATTGGGTTGGCATTGGACTTTGTGAATGCGTTGAGTCCGTGATAGTCCACACAAAAGTGAATAGACCCATCTGGATTGGGGACAATGCTACAGGTGAGGCCCAGGGACTGTAGGATTTCTGGATTATCCCTAAATCAAGCATTTTTTCCACCTCCCTCCTAATGTACTTTAGTACAGCCTCAGATACCTGGTAAGCTCTCTGTCATATGGGTGCTTACATCTCTGTATCCACATCATGGGTCACTAATGGGGTTCATTAAGGCTTGGCCGTAAATAAAGGGGCAAAGTCCTCTAAAACCTCTTTCACTTCCTAGGTGTGTTCTGGGGTCAACTGGGGTGACAGCTTGATTGTCTCCACCAATGACTCCCACTTGCTTTCCTCTAGCAAGTTCAGGAGGGGGGTCTTCCTCATCCATTCCCTCCCCAGGCCTACAAACAGCAAACACCATGTCGGCTCTATTTACATATTGTTTCATCATATTGACATGGTACATTTGATGGGTATGCCTCCTGTCAGGCAGTTCCACAATATAGTTCACATCATTTACCTGTTGGACTACCTTGTATGGTCTTGCCCACTTGTCCTGAAGCTTGTTCTTCTGGACTGGAATGAGGACCATTACCTCCTGGCCTGTGCTATATGAGTGAGCTCTGGCTCTGCAATTGTACCAGACTTTTTGCTTCTGTTTGGCAAATGACAGGCTGCTTTGGGCCACCCTCATAAGCTCCTTCAACATCCCCCTGAACTTAAGGACATACTCCACTATGGGAGTCCCCTGGATGGTGTGCTTGCCTTCCCAGTCTTTCCAGATTAAGTGTATGGGCCCATGCACCCTATAGCCATATAAGAGTTAGAAGGGAGAGAACCCTGTCGACTCTTGGGGCACCTCCCTGTATGCGAGCAACAAGTGGGGAAGGTATTTCTCCCATTCCCTCCTATGCTGTTCAGCAAATGCTTGGAGCTTTGATTTTAGGGTACCATCAAACCTTGCCACAAGCCCATTGGCTTGGGGTGATAAGGTGTCGTGTGTCTCTGCATCACCCCACACTTCTCCCACAAGCACTTCATCAGGGCTGATATGAAGTTACTCCCTAGATTAGAGATAACCTCCTGTGGCAACCCAACCCAGGAAAAAATCCCTAGCAAGGTGTCTGCCACTTTGTCTGCCCTAATTGAAGAGGGGGCAACTGCCTCTGGGTATTGGGTGGCATAATCAACTACCGTCAGGATAAACTTTTTTCCAGAGAAGCTTGGAGTATTCAAGGGTCCCACAATATCCATTCCTACCCTCTAGAATGGCTCCTCCACAACGGGCAAGGGAAGTAGGGCAGCTTTTGTTTTACTACCTGCCTGCCCTATCTGTTGGTACTGGTGACAAGATCTGTAATATTCCATCACCTGCTGGGTGAAATTGGGCCAATAGAAATTTTGGGCCAATTGCTGCATGGAGCAAGTGATGCCCAGATGTCAGGACATGGGGATATCATGGGTTACCTTAAGCAATCACTCACAATACCTCTGGGGAATGACAAGCTGCCTGCCCATCACCCCCTCCCTCTGTCCTCACATCCTTTGTATACAACAGTCCATTGTCCCAAAATACCCTATGTCTCATGTCACCTCCCTGTGTCCCATCAGATTCTGCACAAGCGTTCAGACTCTCCAAACTAGGGTCAGTCCTCTGAGTGGCTGCAAAATCTTCAAATTTTCCCAAAGCATGGGACACGTCCTCCTTCAGTTCCTAAACTGGGGTCCATAGCTGTAGCATCAGGGTATTCAGAGTCACTGCCATCCCTAACATTCTGACCACATGTTTACCCCTCCCTCCTCAGAGTAACCTTCTGTAGCTGTTTGTTGAATGGCTACTTGGGGAAGTCCTGCCTTCCTTTTAGTGTTCTCCATTTCAGGAGACACAGGCTGGGGAACAAACCTCCTTTTCTCTTACACTGGGGCCTCTGTAGGATCCAGGGAACTACTAGTGTCCTCTGCCATTTGACTGTGGATAACCACACATACTACACCCTGCTGTAGATTGTTCCCTATAATCACATCCAGGGTGAGGATGTCTGCCACTGCCACTTTTTGCACCCTCTCTCCTGTATCACCCAATCCAGGAGAACATTAGCTAGTGGCAGAATTTTTTCCTCCCCTGTGAATCCCCTCACAGTGACAAACTGATTAGGTATAAGCTGTTCAGGCTCAACCAAATTTTTACCAGGGTAAGAGATGCTCCTGTGTCCCTTAACCCATGGGTCTGCACCCCATGTACAGTAACCGGGTGTATGTTCTGCCTCATGTTCACAGGCATACTCTCAGGGATAAACAGTGCACCCACCTCCTTGCGAGGGACACTTTTTCCACTCTGTGCCTCTATAGGGCACTGTCTAGCAATATGCCCTCATTCATCAGTCTTTTTTTGCAAGACCCCTACTTGGTAACTTGGGGCTTCCCACTTTCTGCAGAGACATTCAGGGTTTTAGCTGACCTGAAGGTGCACTTTTCCCTTTTTGTCCTGCAGCACCTGCCCCCCCTCTTCTTTTCAGAGCAGGTCTGCCCCTGACATAGTGATCTGAGAGCTCAGCAGTTTGCTGTGCTGTTTTTGGATCCCAGTCCTCCAGCCAGGATTTCAGCTCCATGGGGCAAGCCCAAAAGAACTGTACTAAAAGTATACCTTCCTCAATTTTCCCCACAGAGTTTGCTTCCACCCCTCCCACCAATGTTTTAAAAACTGCCGTTGCTTTGTGTCTACTTCTTCAAAGCTCATGTAAGGGAGTTTTTGGAGTTTATGGAATTTACCATGGTAGGCCTCTCATACTTTTTAAGTAAAGCAGTTTTAAGTTTCTCATAGTCTTTGCTTTCCTCATTGTCCATTTGGTCTAGTGCCTCATGCCCTTTACCAGTAAGCAGCAGGGATAGTTGAAAGTTCCAGGCCTCACTGGGTATCTTGGCCTGGATTCTGACCTTTTTCAATGCATTCAAAAATGCATCTATATCCTCCCTCTCTTTAAATTCAGCTATTAATTTGGAATTTAATTTATACCTCAGCCCTGGAATTTCAGGTTCACTCCTGCCACTTACCTCCTCTGGCACTGGTCATTGGAGTCTTAGCCTCTCCAATTCAAAGTCTCTCTGGTGCCACTGTACCTTAGCCTCTCTCTGGTGCAGCTTTTCCTGCATCTCCATTTCAAACCTCCTCTGCTCTTTTTCTTGCTGGACTTTGAACTTTCTCTGCTCCAGCTCCAATTTCCTCAGCTCAAATTGTAGTCTGATTACTTCCAGCTCCAGCTGTGTGGTAGCCTTCCTCTGGTGCTGTGGCTCTGGGTTTCCTCTGGTCTCACTGTCCTCCTCCCTGGGGCTAGAAACTGCGATGGCCCTTAGCACCCCCACACCCAAGCTTTGGTCCCTTTTACCCACCAGCTGTGACTCCATGCCCTGGGCTGCTACCTGTTCATCAGCTGACTTGAGGACTTCCATGAGGTGCTTCTAACTTCATCTATCATACTGGACCCTTCTTTCCTGGCACAGCTGCTTCAGCTCTTCTACAGTGTTGTTGCTGTGCTCGGAAGTCATCTTTCTTCCCTACACTACCATTAGTCTTCCTTTTACTTGCAGCAAAAAAACAAAATAAAACAGGGTGGGAACCTATATCTTGTAACCAATTCTCTCTTTTTAATTTTCTGCCCTCTTTGTGTGTGGTTCTTCAACCAGTTTGCCAATCAAATCACTGCTCACCAAATCTATCACAAGCCCACTCCTGTGGGGCAGGATTCTCTGCATCACATAGAATCCCTCTTGTGATTGGGGGGCAGTGATGCCTTTCCTCTGTCCTTTTAGCAAGCTCACTAACAACTGAATGTACATCAGAGGATCCCAGGGAGCCCTCTCTCCATGTGAGGGGGTAGAAATATAGTCTCAAGTCTGTGTTTCTGGGATAGAACCCTCTCAGCCAGTGCACAATGAACCAGAAAAGCCACAGGCATGTATAGGCTTCGGGGGCCCCTATGCACCCTATTATGTGTCTTTCCCCCAGAAATGCAGTGCTTGGTTCAAACCTCCACAGAGTTCTCCTAAGACCCTTTGAATTTCCTCCCCCTTGTTTTGTACACAGAGTCCCTAGTGGTTCTTTCCTTTGGTAGTGTTTTGGCCCGTAAGCAATCACACAGGGGTAGTATAGTTTGAACAACCCTCCTCCAAGGCAACACACATAAATGACACCAGCAGAAATATCTTAATAGTAAGCCAAAAGCTTTACTAATTAATTAATAAATGCAGTAAATACATAAAGACAAATAATTTTAGACATTGGTTACCAGACATTAAAAATAAAATTGAAAATATACATAAAAATGGTATCTTAAAACTCAGAGATTAAGGTCTACCTCATGTCCTTAGTTGCTGAATTTTGAAGTCCAAAGTCTTTACAAAGGCAGTTGAAAATCTTGGTACTTGGTAGTGTGGAAGAATTCTTGAAGCAAATTCCTCTGCTCTCCTAAGCAGGCAGGATCCCCAAATTCAAAAAGGCCAAAGGCTCTCATACAGTCTTTGTACCCTTGTTTTATGGTCTTCTCAAAGGGCAGATCCCAAAGACAGTGGCTTGCCCTGTTATTGACTAGCATTCTGTCTCTATGGCTATGCAACCAATCAGCTTTCAGTATGTTATTATGAAACAACAAATGTGCATTTCTGAATATGAGAGAAAAAAAGGTTCAGGGGTCAGCTAGTCTAAACCAGAATTCTGGGGAAAAATCCAGCCTCCCTCCTTAGAAATGACTGTAATTAAGCTATCCTCAGTACAGCCATTTACTTAAATGGTAGCCCATTCAGCTGTAATGAGATTATCTTAGGGCAGTCTTGCAGAGACAAAAGGAACTCAGACCAAATGGCACCACTGGATGTCCTGGCCTTTCACAAGCACAAATGGATGTGCCTTGCTTCCACCTCTTCCTAATTATTCTTTTGTTTCCTTTTAAATGATTTAATTGTACTCCAGTCCCTGGCTTTTTCATGGCTTTCCCTGGTGTATTATATACATAACATGATATGAAATATGACCAATACAATAAAATATGGCTGTATCATGCCACACTCCCCATTTCCACCACTGTCTACAAGGACATCATAGTCCTTTTCTGTGACATCATAAGAATTTCTACAACAACCAGCTGTAAGGTCACAAGAAGATGGTTGTGATGTTACAGTCACAGCCAAAGACATGATCAGATATTTCCTGACATTCTTGTGATATTTCTAGAGAAATCTCCTGCTTTCTTCAGTTCCACAGAAGGGGCAGCAGATAGAAACTCTTCAGAAATTTTGTGAAATATCTGGAAATATCTGACCATGTCTCTGGCTACTACTGTACTTGCAAATAAAAAGCCAGAGTGAATGATGACCAAGTAACAGAGATCTTTGTTTGATGAGAATTTCATAAGTAATAAAGCATGAGAAAGTGGTAAGCATTTGAATTATAAGTTAAATCGTGTTCAATTATTGCATTTTTTTTAAAGTTGTCCCTGTGGTGTCAAAGGGTCTTTTCTTTTACAATTGTGCATATAATGTGTGTAACACCTATAGCAGCTAATAAATTGCAAAAAAACTTCATTAATGCATCAGTTAGGGCTGAAGCGACAAAAATAGGGAAATGAGATGTTAAGGTTGAGCCCCTAACACACACCTTCCCACCAAACTCCACCAGCCCACCCTTTCACAGGCCAACATTGTTGAGTGTGCCTTGGGGTTCAGGCCCAACTTCCTCACCCCATTCCATGTGTAAAAGTTGACACAGTACAGTACTGAGAATAGGGTGAGAGTTAAGGCTGATGACCCCAAGGCACATCTCGATGTGTGTTGGTCTGTGGAGGGTGGTGTGCGCTTGGTTGGTGGGGTTGGGTGGAGGGTGTGTGTTAGGGCTCAACCCTAATGTTTATTTTCCCTGCTTTTGTCATCTCAACACTAACTGATGCATTAACAAAGTTTTTTGCAATTTATTTCCTTACTTTTTGAGATAGTATAATAGTGCCTTTATTTTACTGTGGGAGCACAGGGCCCTTCAGACCCTGAACTTCCATCCCTCCACAGATGCACATATGTATCTAGCAGTGGAAACACAAGGGTCTCCAGCCCCTGCACTTCCATAAGTTATGTTACAAACAGTCATAGCTAAATTGTAACAAATAGTCATAACTGTGCCACCTTAAATAATTTTCACCCCAAATGCTCAACATAACCTTCTTATCACCTCACTACATGTATCCAGTACAGAAAAATTTCAAATCCCAATTGAAATGTTGTTGTGCACAACCGTAATGCCATTCTGCACCACAGGTGCAGAAAAATGTTTTTTACATGATTTGAAAAATGACAGCTGTACCATTCATGAGGTGGTCTGAAAAAATGGCAATGCCAAAAATCTGGAGTGAAAATGTATTAAATACCCAAAGTTATGAGCATACATAGAAAAATTCCAATGACCATGAGTTACTCAGGCATTTTTAGGTATTTTTGCACCAAATTTTCAACATGGCAGTTTTGGGACCCCACCTTATGAACAGTGGTACTGTGATTTTGTTACTCCATCTTGAAAATTGATTTCACACAGTGACTGCACCATTCTGCTCCACAGGTGTGAAAACTTGTTTTGGGCAGAATAGAAAAAATGACAGCTGAACTATTCATGAGGAGGAGGGAAAAAATGGCAATGTTTTAAATCTGGAGTTAAAATATTAAAAACTGGCAAAGTTACAAGTGTGCATAGAAACTGCACAATGCATACCATAACAGTCATTTTGATTTGCCACAATTCACATGGGATTTAGATCCACCCTATGGAATGATGGATCCTGTCATTCTCATTAATCGATCCCCAAACGTGATTCCATGCAGTGACTGCAAAATCACATTTTGGGATAGAGTAACAAAATGACAGTGCAAGTGTTCATGAGGTGGGGTTCCAAGAATCCCATGTTGAAAATTTGGGAACAAAATTCCTACAAATGGCTGAGATATCAACATAAGTTGAAATCCCCATTGACAGCCATCATACAGCGTTTACCTAGACTCCTCAATTCGCTGTTCGGCTTTGAAGAGTGCAGACATGTCCTGGTTCAGAGAAGATCAGAGCTGCAGACCATGGAGGGTAAGGTGGGTCCAGGGAGGTGGGTGCGCAGAGGGAGGGTCAGGATGGGGAGGGGGATGGGGAGACAACGAGGGACCGTTTTCTTTTCTCAGGACAAAAAATAAAAGTCGTCAGGGGACAGTTTTCTTTTTTTCAGAAACAAAAAAAACACATTTCAGGACACAATACTTTACACCTGTGGAAAACAAGGGAAACAAAAAAAAAAAAAAAGGAAAGCAGCCCTCATAGTCCTCAATGCCAGAGTTCTACCCACTTGAAAATTATTTTTCCATGACTGCATCAGCAACCTCAGTGGTACACTGTTTGACACTGCCACCAGGATGATTTGCTTTACCTGCATTATTCAGCACCACCATCATCGTGACAGGGTACAAACATAAATGAGATTGTCCTACTTCATGTGTTGCACCAAAAAAAGTAGAATTGGTATAATTCAAGATCATGAAGATGACCATGATGCATGTGATTTGTCTCATGAGTCATGACGTAAGTCATGAACTTGACACTGGCAGCACTTCTCAGAGCACAAGAAACTGGATTGAACTGAGCTTCCACAAACAGTTGCCACTGAAAATTTGAAATACATATGGCTGCACTTCCCTGAACTGTACAATGTTCATGCTGAGATAATATCTACTGGATTAAATAGAGCTGGCTTGTTGTGAGGACAAAGATTCGTGTCCATCTGCTAGTAGGGCATCCTACAGAACATGAACACTAACAGAAGCATCGTACTGGACCAAGAATCTTGAGTGATGTGACATGATAACTGTCCTCCTGATTCATGATGAAACTGAAGATTTAAAAAAAAAACAGGGCTGAACCAAAAAAAGTTGAAGTGGTGTGATTCGTGATTGTGATGACCATGAAGAACATGATCATCCATGATGTGAGTGTGATGTGAGTCATGAACTTGGCACCAGCAGCACTTCTCAGAGTACCACCAAGGTACTCTGACCACTACTGGAATATTCAAATTCATCCTCCTCATGCCTGTAGTAAACCTCCGGTGCTAATTCACAACTTTTATCTACATGGCTACTTGCTGTTACTGGATGGCTGGCTGGCAGATTTTATTTCAGACACACACACAAAATTTATTTCACACACCACCTATGCTAAGGGTGATGCTGCAGGTACTCCTGCTACCCACACAGATTCAAGGACCTTGCCTAGCCTAACTTTCTCTGACACAGTACTTTTTCCCTTCAAGGATTTTTTCTTTTTTTATTTATTCCACGTGATGTGATGGAATGTCCTACCCACAGAGTCAAAGCTTATACCCCACTGACTTATGTGGTTTATGTGCTACAGTCAGAAACACCTTTGTCTGACCATGTCTTTGTGGGCATTTTTTTTAGATTACCAAGAAAAGAAACATGTTTATTGCAAATAGTGATTTTTCTAATTTTGTGGGTTGCTAACAAATTCAAGAGAATTCACAAGACAGTACAATGCCAAAAATACTGCAGTAGGTACATTTCTCTATTATGTCTTTTTCTTTCGGTTAAATGCTATAATATGCAGTGAGAGACAGTATTCACGGAACTATGGGGAAACACATGGTAGTGGTAAAGTGACAACAGTTTCAACAGACTGAACACAGACAATTAACAGCAATGCTATATTTATTCAGTTTTTGGAAGATGGGAAGCCAAAAAACAACAACAGTGACTTCCAGTTGTAGAGATGTAGCCACACAGGCACAACAAGACCTTAACCAGTCTTCAGAAGTCCTAAAGTGGAACAACAATAATACCTTATTTTGCTGGGGTAGGGTGTGGATTTACAGCAATAGCTAGATAGAAGCAGGAAAAAATAGCACAGTTGGCTAAGAACTGAAGAGTACTGCTATTACAGTGGGGTAATAAAATGCATCTGACTTGATGGCATGCACACAGACTAAAGATAATGCGAAGAAACTTTAACAGTTCAGTAGACTACAACACAGTCTTTTAAACAGAGTGAAAAAAATACACAGCAGCACAGCAAACAGCAAAAATGGATAAAAACTTACTAGAAGTATTATTGGGTGTGCCTGAACACACAAATACTAAAACACTAGCCAACAACTGTTGGAAAGACTGCCTTACTCACTGTGAATCTTCCTTCGATGCCACAGATCTGCCCCTCCCCAAAAGCACACTTCTACTGTGTCTGTCAGTACGGAGACTGAATGTACTAAATTAACATTCAATATTCACACAAAATCAATAAATGCTTGATCATGTAAACACACAAGGGTTTACTACAATCAATGTACTAAATTTTGACACAACATTTTGTGGAACAAATGTGTTTTTCAAGGTTTTTTAAAGGTTTAAGTCTCAGAGCTCTGAGAGCAAACTGTCTCCAGCTTTCCACTACACACACTATGCTGAACTGAGGCTGTGCAAGACAATATAGAGTCCATGTGACCTTACATCCAATGAATCACTGCAAAATTCACCTAAAAGAGCAAAACCAAAAAGGAAAAGTAATATGAAGTCCATAGAGAACAAGTAGAACTTCACGTTACTTCGAGATGCGAAGTTATTCACTTTGGTTTGTGGAATATTTCATGAAATTCGTGTTCTACATGAAATACTATGCATAGTGAAAATGCTGGCAAACCTCCCTGGGGCAAGTTACAACATTTTGTTTTATCCCTTTGCTAAGTGAGAAAACAAAATGTTGGCCGACAAACGGATTTAGCTCATGAAAAGGGATTTTGTAATATTTCCAAATCTCTTTTCTCAGTCCCTGTTCATCAGCCATTCACGACCAGGAATCCTTGATCGAAACTTGGCATCTATCCCAAAGACTGAACTGAGCATGTTCAGAACCTAGAATTTCAAAATGTAATAACTTTGAAACAGATTAATATTTGTTCATCAAACCAATGCTAGATTGTTCATTAGGATAACTGCTTTATACCCTGAAAATTGCACACCAAAATTCCAGTGTGCGTGCAGCGCAATGTCGAAAAATGACCATGATCTTTGCCCAAAAAAAGCAAAAAATTAATTTTTTTTGTTTCACTGCGCAAAACCTGCAAATCCATTTGAAATGCAACTCAGCAGATCAAGAGAGCTACCACCCAAGACCATGTATTCCAAATTGCATGCTCATCTGTAGAACGGTTGTAAAGTTCCTAAAGTGCAAAATTTGGGGTTTAACATTAACCTGCCTACTCAATCTTAACTATAAGAGCATGACTGCACCCGTATAATAAACCTGTCTACATATTTTTATAATAGTTTTGATTTTATACCCCCACTTATTTTACAAAGAAATGTCAAAGCAAACAACTAACACTATTTTGAAATTATCCCACCTCTTAAAACTGAATAGACTATATAATCATAGTATTCTTTTAACTATATAAAATGTGTGCAGAATTGTAAATTGCTAGCGATTACAAGTAGGAAGATTTTGAATCATAGGAGAAAATCTTTTATTATAGATGGAATGACTTAAACCGTGAAAACTTGATGGGAGGGGCACAAATTAACTGTGAATGTTTTTTTAAAGAAAGACGTAGTTTACAGATATATCATTTACATCTGCATAAGCAAGGTGATTATTTTGATTTCAAAACTACATTATTTTAATAAACAATGTGATGCTTACCGCATTTTTCTGACTCACTGACAAAACAGTACTGCTCAGTGATGTATATTTTTTATTGAATCTTTCCCCAGTGTTTAATATACATACATTTAAATACAGACAAACAAAATGTTTAATGCCATATTGGTCCTACTAAGAACAAATCCAGAACAAATGGTTTGATACCTTTTATTGGACCAAAAAGGATGTTACAAAAAGAACAAAGGGCTTTAGATTTTGGACCAACAAGTCCTTCTTTGGAAGCCTAATGAGAGTTATTTAGAAAATCTCATATTATTAACACTTAGTCCATGCAGAAAAAAAAACAGAAATAATTCTCATTGGTTTAAAATAGGCCTTCAGAAATAATTAAAGTGACATTGGAGAGCCTGAATATCTGAAGTGTGATTTCAGCTGTACCAAACTTAAAGGTCAAAGATTGTTCAGAGATAACAGCAGACAGAGAGTTCAACCCACATACATTATACCATGTATCACTCTAACGGATAAGAAAAACCCTAAGATTCTCTGCTGACTAAATTACATGTCAAGTGAAGAAACCTCCCGAAGACACATACATCAGGACAACCTTTGATAATAATATGTTATTTTCTTTTTTTTTTGTTTAATATGTTTATTGAAGGACAGTTTACATATCATAGAATTATGGTTTCATATATGGAATAACATTTTGCTACTGATAGAAAGAAACAAAGCAACTGAATCACTAACAGGCTGCATGCACATTGAAATTGTGCCTGATACAAGGCTAGTTTTGTGTCCATAGAGTTTCTCAGCCTCCTGTTTCTTCTGTATATGCTGTCCTTTTATAGTTATCTATGGTGCTGCAACAAACAAAAGCACCATTAACTTTACAAACAAATAAAAAGAACTATTAAATACCATAACATTAATCAAAAAATACATGGTCTGTGTCTCTATTTCATTGGCTACCCTTACAGCACTATATGTTACCTCTCTCCTCCTTTATTCTTTTATGACCTCAATAATATGTTATTTTCTAAATAACTCTCATTAGGCTTCTGAAGAAGGACTTGTTGGTCCAAAAGCTAAAGCTCTTTGTTCTTTCTGCAACATTCTTGTTGGTCCAATATTAGGTATCAAACCATTTGTCAAATCACTGCCATCAGCAGTCCAGGTCTGAAGCCACCAGCCCCTCACAGAAGCTCGGGTACAGACTTGCCCTCAGGGAATAATTACCTCCAGGAAGGGAGCCCTTGCTGCCTGCTTTTTCATCCCACCCACCTACCCCCCCAGTCCTGATTAAATAAACTTAAACCCCACCCCGGCTTTCTAGTTCACTCCAACAGACTACTGCCAGCCAAGCCCATCCACCATGTCCCCGACCTCTATTAAATCCCCAAGGGTACCTCCCAGTTCTCATCTACCCTGCTCTTATTACCTATCAGTAGACTTATCCATCCAGGGCTCCCAGCTCATTTTCCATGGGACATGCAGTCACCGGGTGGATGGTGCTTCCTTAGCCACTACCCAAGACAGCAAGTATGGACTCTTCCAGCAAAGAGGTATGGCAAAGCCGTATTTTTTTCTCCCACCTGCCCATCCCCCCTTTAGACTCATTATTATATAGACAGCCTTTCCCCACCCCTTCTCATTCTTTAGTCTACTCCTATCCATCTATCTAAAACACCTCTCACATCGATGCTCTCCAAAGGCTAACAGTGCTGCACATTACCATTTCATATAGCAGTGTAAGACCATATTGGTACAGCCTACTTTATCACACACATTACCATCTCATACAGCAGTGTAAGATCACACTGATGCAGCCTTACTTCGGCAGCATCCTACCTCCTTTTAAAGTACCAGCTGCCAAGGGAGACTGCACATCTTCAGTGATCACATAGGCTTGGTGCCATCTGCTATCTTGCTCAGACCTGTGAAGTCCCCAAATACCTACTCACACCAACTTGTCTTATTCTGTCTGGTGATTCTGTAGGAGTCTGTAATCTGGCTATGCCATCTACAGATAAAAACACTTTGCCGTAGTCATAGCTTACTATTTTTCACTATAAGACATCAACATGAGGGATGATACCTGGCTCCCTCTCTTCATCTTCCTATGGCTGGTGCCTTATGTAGTGTATCACCCAGGCCAAAATAACTCACAGGGAGTGTTGGACCTGGTGTCACAGTACTATTTGTACAGCAACTTATCTCATAGCTTTTGTTGCACCCCTGCGCTCCCATACTTGCATCAGTCTGAGGTAGCTTCTGGGGGTGGGACCTGCACCGCCATACCCATGCAAGGTATGCCCCCTATATCCCCAGTAATAATGGTACTTGGTGCCACATGGAAAGGGTTTTAGTAGCTGCATCCTTAGGACAGCACTGCATAAATAGCAGGGCCCAGCACTCTTGTTCTGTCATTCCAAGCAGCCATGGAAGAATTAGAGCTTTCATATTATCTCTGGCTGCCCTAAAGAAAATTGTGTTTCTCCTCCTATTGTGCTCAGGCAATGTTGAACTTAACCCTGGTCCTACAGAAGCCTTGTCATCTCTGTCCAACCTTACAAGGCTTAGAGGAATGAGCTTTATGCATGTTAATGTTTGCAGTCTCTTAAAAAAGCTTACATCGATCCATACCTGGGTCATTCATACCAAACTAGATGTGCTGGTAGTCTCAGAATCCTGGCTCAGATCTTCTACCCCTGACAGGGAGGTTAACATCCCTAACTATTTGGCTGTTCAGAGCCAACAGGCAGACTAGGGGTTGTGGGGTAGCCATTTATGTCAAGGACAAATATACAGTCACTACCATTGACTCCTCCTTTATCGCAAATGGCTTTGAATGTCTGTCCCTTAAGGTTGAAATATCCCACTCAATGGCTATCAGGGTTATAGGGTGTTACAGTCCTCCATCTGCTGGGTCCCAGCTCCTGTCTCACCTATCAACTATTATGAGACATGAGACCCTCAAAACTATTATTCTTGGGGATCTCAATTACGACTGGTTATTCAAGGCTTCCTTACTCCTCAAATCCTTCTGTAACTCTCTTGGGCTCACACAAGTCATTGAAGAACCTGTGTGTCCTAATAAGAAAAACCCCAGGAATAGCACTCTATTGGATGTCTTTCTCACAAGCAAGCCACAGTCCTTTTCCTATGCTGGAATATTTTTCTCACATGTCAGTAATCACTGCTTCATCACCGGTGTAAGATCTGACTCCAATCCCTCCTCTACATCTAAGTTCTCCACCAAAAGGTCCAGACACAACTTTGACCCATTTGCCTATGTCAATGAGCTAACAGCATCTGTACACTGGCAGAACTTTTACCTAGCCAAATTGGTCAGCATGGCATGTGACATTTTTCATGAAATAGTGTCTCATGCCATAAATAATCATGCTCCCTTGGTAAAAGTATGTGTAAAGATCAGAACTTGCTGTTGGTTCTCTGCTGAACTCAAGGCTGCATTACTAGTGAGAGACAAACTCTGGAAAAAAGCCCGCAAATCAAAAACTGCTGAGGACTGGTACCATTTCAGGAAGGCTAGGAACTCCTGCCCCAAATTGGTTAGAGAGGCTAAGGCCAACTTCTACCATTCTGAGCTTGACTCTGCCTCAAGGTGCTCAGCTAAATTTGGTCCACAATCAAAGACCTGTCTGGTCATACAGCTGGAAATGTACTTACCTCGAAAATCATCTCTGATAATGTTACTATCAACAATAGCAAGGAGATTCTCCAGGCCTTCAACAAACGCTTTGCTACAGCAGGTCTAGCATTCAACAATTCACCAGCATCCATGTTACATTCTCAGTTTAGTGCACAGATTCCTGAACCTAGCATCAGTAATGTGGTCTTCTCATTCCTTCTTGCTTCATTGAAAGCAGTCGAAAACCTTCTTCTACAGTTGGACACCAAGAAAAGCACTGGTGCTGACTCTCTCAACCCCTGCTTCTTAAAGATTGCATACCATGTCCTAGCTGTACCAATCACACACCTATTTAACTTGTCCTTGCCCCAGGGGACTCTTCCACACCTATGGAAAATTGCCCACGTCATTCCCCTGTTTAAATCAGGGGATCCCTGCAACCTAAATAATTACAGGCCGATATCTCTCCTACCAATATTGTCTAAACTGGTGGAAAAAATTGTGAATGCTCAGTTGAGAACCTACCTAAATAACAAGAACCTTCTAAACCCTATGCAGTCTGGTTTCAGAGCCAAGCACAGTACCATTACGGCTCTGGCCAAAGTGACTGATGACTGGCAACGAGAGCTGGAAAACAAAAAATTTGTATGTGCTGTGTTCCTGGACCTTAGCAAGGCCTTTGACACTGTTGACCACTGCCTTCTTCTTTCCACCCTAAAAGTGATAGGTCTGGACCCAACCTCTCTGTGTTACTTCAATAATTACCTTACAGATAGGCTTCAGCAGGTCAAGGCTGAAAGGGAGCTCTCTCCACTCAAACCACTAAAAAGAGGTGTTCCATAGGGATCCATCCTGGGGCCTCTATTGTTTGCCATTCATATAAACAATATTGATGCTGGCATCAAGGAGGCCAATATTCACCTTTTTGCTGATGATACGGTGCTGTACCTAAGCCGCCCAACTCCGGAAGCCGCCTGTGGAAATTTACAAACAGAATTAAACTTTTTGCAGAATCAGCTCCTGAATAAAAAACTCTTACACAATGCCAAAAAAACAAAAGCTATGCTGTTCTCTCTGGCTATTCATTCGGCGAACCCTGCTATCTCTGGCTGCTTACCTCCCATAAACACTTCACTAGGAGAGAGGTTGGAATTTGTTACGAAATTCAAGTACCTAGGGGTCTGGCTAGACCACAGACTCTCCTTTGTGAAGCATGTCGAGGATCTGCTGAAAAAAGTTGAGGCAGAGGCGTGGTCTCTTGTTTAGAACAAACTGCCTCCTTACCAAAGATACCAAGATGCAGTTAGTTCGATCCACGTTTCTATCCTTAATTGATTATGTCGATTTCATTTATAGTCAGTGTAATGCCTCCTGTCTTACTAAACTGGACACCTTTACCACAGAGCCTTGAGATTTATAACTGGCCTACCTATCACCACCCACCATTGCTCCTTATATGCAGCTGTGGGATGGACCTTCCTTCAGTACAGAAGGAATAGAAATGCAGTTCTCTGACCTACAGAGCTATTACCAACAAATTACCCAAATACATTTCTGACTGTTTGCCATTATAGGTGGTAGGCAACTACGCACTGAGAAGCTATTCTTTGCTTCTACTGAAGGTACCTAGGGGCCAATACACCCTTTGGGAGAGCAGCCATAGGCTTTGTGTTGCCCTCACTCTGGAACAAACTACAGAAATCTATCAAACTGAGTCTCCCTGTTAGTCTTACCACCTTCAAGACCTTGTATGCCAAGGCTGTTAAGGAACTATGCAGCTGTTTCCAGCATGCTTCGCATGCTAGGGCACCTACTGCTTACCTGCCCACTAAATCTTTACCTAACCCGGCCCCTTGATTGTCTCCACCTACATCCTCCTTTTTTTCTGCTAATCCACTACCTTTCTTACCTTCAGACTCCTAACATATATGTCCCCAGCCCATCTAACATAGCACCGCTCCTAGAACAGCTGCAGTCCTGTACCCCTCCGCTCCATATCTGCCCCCTAAGTTTGTATATGTCCTGACTAATGATATGCCATGCTGTTTGAAAATGTTTTAATATGCTGGCTGTTTCAGAATGTTTTAATTCCCCTTCTCATATCATTCTCCCTAACCTTGTTAACCCTATACCTGAAATACTTGTTATTGCTCTATGTATTTTTTTCTATTTCTGTATAATTATGTCTATTTATTATCTGTACATTAAAGTGTTATTCTTGACCTTGTGTAACGCAGGTTCACCTTGTAAATGAGCCTGCTCAATGGTGTTCGTCTGGATAAATAAAGACTTGATTGATTGATTGATTAGTTCTGGATATATTTAAATAATAATTTAAGGTCAGATGGGGCACATAGTCCATCAAGCTCACCCCTACAAGCAAGAACCAACAGTCATTCTTGTAAATGCCTGTCTGTCTTTCTGTCTGTAGGTCTGTCTGGCTCTGTGTCTGTTTATGCATCTATCTATCTATCTATCTATCTATCTATCTATCTATCTATCTATCTATCTATCTATCCATCTATCCATCTGTCTATCTGTCTGTCTTCTATTTTTATAGAAACATAGACCATGAAAGCAGAAAAGGATCAGAGGGCCATCCAGGCTGCCTGTATTCCTTAAAATCCCCCAGAAACTTCCCTAGAACCTATTGTTCCTCCAGGGCTCCAACCCTCCCTATCCTATCCCCTTTCTCATCCTTGGTCTTGTTACCCTAGACAACCACTATTACCTTCATTCTATCCCATGCCATCTTGAATCCTCAAACTGTGTTTGCCAAAACCACTTCGGCTGACAGACTGTTTTAAAGTTCCACCATGCTTTCCATAAAGAAGTACTTCGTCACACCCCTCCTGAACCTCCTCCTATTAATTTCCACTCATGGTCACATGACTTCGAGTTGGTAATCAGGGTAAATAATTCACCACAGTTTACCTTGTTAAGTCCTTTAAAGAACTTGAAGGTCTCTGTCATATCTCCACTCTCCCTTCTGGTTTCCAGTGAGTACATATTTAGTGCCTTGAGGTGTTCCTCATAGGATCTGCCCTGTTAGCACTGAATCAGTTTTGTTACTCTACGCTGCACTGGTTCTAATCTATCCATGTCCTTTCTGAGTTCCAGAACTGAATACAGTACTCCAGGTGAGGCTTCACAAAGGATTTCTATAGGGGAAGTATTGCCTCTCATCTTCTGCTATCAATACCACTCCTGATTCATCCTAGCATCCTGTTAGTCTTGCTATAGCCCTTGTTGCACTGGCTCATTTGTTTAAGGGGGTTACTGATGATAACTCCTAGATACTATTCTTCTTCTGTAGTGCTAAGATTCACCCCACCCATTCAGTACTCTGTCTTAGGGTTCCTTTTTCCTAGGTGCATTACCTTGCAGTTTTTGGTGTTGAACTTTAACTGCCAGACCTTCAACCACCTCTCTAGTTTTTGTACATCCCTCTGCATATCCATTATTCTCTCATCACTGTCCACTCTCCCACATAATTTTGCATCATCTGCGAAGAGACACAGCATGTCCTGGATTCTCTCACCAATGTCACTGATGAACATGTTGAAGAGGACCAATCCCAGGACAGATCCCTGTGGAACCCACTTGTAATCTCCCTTTCCTCTGATTTAACCTTATTGACCAACACCATCTGCTGTCTCTCTTCTAGCCAACTACTCACGCAGTTCACTACAATTTTAGCCACATACAGATCTTCCATCTTCTTGAGCAACCTTTTGGGAGGTACCGAATCAAAAGCCTTGCTGAAGTCAAAGTACAGCAGATCCACAGGGTGGATATCTATCTGTCTTTATATCTGTCTACGAAGGTAGATGAAAAATGTAAAAAATTAAGGTAGAAAACAACAATACATAAATAAATAACAAATCAGGCAGACTGGGTTAGTCAAGTGACTGTTATCTGCCATCAGATGTTTTCTTTCTTTCTTTCTTTCTTTCTTTCTTTCTTTCTTTCTTTCTTTCTTTCTTTCTTTCTTTCTTTCTTTCTTTCTTTCTTTCTATCTTTTGTGTGTGTGTGTATATATATATATATATATATATATGTATACATGCAATGCCAGTGAGAATGAATTATGGCAAATATCTGTGACATTATGATGGTGCTCAGACCTACACTGAGAATATTGTGTTTATCCCCACTATAGGTCCACCAGGGCCAAATTTATCCATGCAGTAGGTCTGTCTCATGACCACAAGAATTGTTCTTTGCAGGTGTTCATTTTCCCCTTTAACACAACATCTGCAGCACAAGGCCTGCCTTCACAAAAAACTGCCAATGTTCAAGCTGGTTTTAGTCCATCACAAACAGTTGAGCAGTAAGCACTGGAGATTGGACAGTACCGCAAATTTCATTGCGCACCACTAAATAAAACAAATTCTAGCCCGAGCCAATATGGTTGCAAAATGATATTTTTGATGGTAGTGAAAAATATGTAAGAAAGATGATATCATAACAAACACATACTGTATGTGTTTTTTGAGCAGCACAAGCATTTGGACATTAATCAAAAGCTTACATCCATGAAACTCTAGCTCCCCCATCCAGACTGTATCCCCTCTTCACAAACCAGTGACATTATAAAGGGGTGATATTTTCATCATGTGATTGATTTGAATATTCCAAAATCTTTTTTCCTTTTTATATATGTATGGGGGGAGGGTCATCCTCCACCCTGGTGCAGCAATCCAGATTGGCTCAGGACCTGAGGACACCTGACGATGGAAGCATGGCAGGAGACTCAGGGGGCCTGCTTCTGCTCCCAGCTTTCCAGTTTCTGTCCCCTTCCCTACACTGGGGCATGTAAGTCGGACTTGCATACATGATGGTGTGGCATGCCCATGGAGTTCTGCAGTTCCCTCCTTTTCCTGCCATCCTCAGGCCCACATTACCACCACACCTCCACCTGGTGGCAGTCATTCAGCAGGAGAGACAGTCATCCCTCCCTGGGAAAGAAGAGCAGTCCAGAAGACCCTCACTCCTTTCCCTCCCTGGCCAACCCCCAGGCTCATTCCTGAACACGGGTCACTGGACTGACAAGAGGTGTGGCATCCAGTGCCCCAGACCTGTACACCACTGAGCCAGCTACTAATGTTATTTCTTTCCTGAAATGTAAGTTAATTATATCAACATTTAGGAGTACATAAGAAATTGCAATGTACTAGATAGGTTTGATGGTAAATATAATTAATCATGTTTTACTTTTTCATTTTATGTGCTCTCTCTGTTCTCTACTACTACAGTTTGAAAGGTTGTATGTTAATTTGAGCTGTATTATTCATAACCTCACAGTGGGAGGTCACGGAGGTCAGAGAGTGACTGGTATGCTAATGTATTTTAGAAAAAAAAAACTTCTCACTTGATAGACTTATCATCTTGGAATTCAAGCAACCTCAGTTACACTATACAATTTATTCTGTACTAATATTAACCACCAAATGAGATATTTGCAGAAGTAATGCAAAAAACAACTATATCACACATTTCCATTCCGTGTCATGCATGTACACCCGTTGCATGACAGAATGTTCTCTAATTCATTAAAAAATATTTTCTAAATCTATTTCAGTGAACTTCACTAAGGGCCAAGCTGACTGTATTGACTATCGTAAACTGATAAGAGTGCAAAAATTCTCCTTTAAGAACTGCACTAACAAGGTTTACAGAACCCAATAAAAAAGGGGGAGATCATGTAACAAGCATATGGAGGCAAATTATTAATATGTTGGGTACTTCGGTTTTGTAAAAACAGTTTAAAAAATAAAGTACTAGCAAGTGTGACCAGTGACCCTGTTAGTGCAGTTCTTATAGGAAAGCTTTTGTGCTCTTTATTCATTAATTGTTGCCAGCACTGTCATCTTGCCCCTTAGTGTTCACTGAAATAGATTTATAGAACACTTTTTAAACAATGATAGAACATTTTGTTATGGAGTGTCTGTAAATGCATGGCACAGAATGGAAATGTATGATATACTGTAGTTGTTTCTTGTGCTACTTTTATAAATATTTCATTTAGCGGTTACTATCAATACAGATATAAACTGTATAGTATAATTGTAGTTGCTTAAATTGCAGGATGGTAATTTTATCAATTGAGAATGCTTTTTTTCTAAAACACATGAGCATAGCTGTCCCCCTCTTACCTCCATGACCTCCTAGTGTGAGGAGACTGTGAGATTGTGAATTTTGCAGCTCAAGTTAACACACAGCACTACAAGCTGTAGTGGTAGAAATCAGAGAGAGTGATAAATGTAAAAAGAAAAAGTAAAACATGATTAATTGTAGTCACTTGGTGGGTATTTACTGTTCTATGCAAAAAGGCTGTGCAATGTGGGCTGCATTGTTCTGTGTTTTGCATGAGGCATGCCAAATACTCTTCTGAACTGACATGGATGGGGTACCTTTGATGTGTGATGGTGGGTGCACAGGTGACAAGCCAATAAATGCTGTTATTTTCCCTGTTTTATGCACAGAGGTTGATGTAGTAGAATTATTACATGGACCACCACTGCTACTCTGACAACTACTTGAACATTCAAAATCATCCCCTCCTCATGCCTGTAGTAATCATCCGATGATATTTCACCACTTTTACCAACATGGCTACTTACACTGAAGGAAGGGGATAACATGCCCACTAAGGTGGAAGAAGGTGAATGCCCCACAATGGCATTAGCTCTCCTCTGGTGCTGAGTCCACAGTGCCATGTGCCTGCTCTTGAGATGAGTATGCTGGCCCCCAGTGCCCAGATGGCTGCCCTTTTTACCATGCTTCACACACACTTGACAAACCTGATGGATTGCCACAGTTTCATCGCTACCATCTTGTATGAAAAAATCCTGGACGAAGGATTTTGATGCCCTACTCTTTATATGTCACTGCTGGTGCTGCACATGGAACTGCAATTTTTGTGCCAATGACATGGGGATGTATTGCATGATTTCTGGTGTTATGCACACTTGGTCTTTGACTGAACATCACAGTCTATGACTGTTACTTCAGGGTCATCAGCAGACACAGCTACATCTGAACTTTGAGGAGGGGGAGACTGACTAACAGACTGTTTACAAACAGCCACCTTCACTTTCTTTTTGTCTGGTCCCCAAATGGGGTCACTAGCATTATTATCATAATCATCATCCACAAATTCACTTTGGATGCTGTCCACCTGTGGAGATATTCCAACCATAGCTTCAATATTATCATCCACGCTTTTTTTGTCAACATCTGAATGTTTGGATGGCCTAACCTCAAGATCAGTGATGAGACTGTGAGTCATTTATTATGTTCGCTTGCGTGCATGTGCAAGGAACGTTTTGGGAGAGTAGCACACTTTGGAGGTGTGCCTCTCTCTTGCAATCCACTGCTCCGTTGAGTAGGCGTGGCAGTCCTGCAACCAATGGGTGCGGGAGCTGTGTATGACAGCAGTGGTCTTCACTTCAAAGAAAACCACCGCTGTCATACAGAGCACTGTGTCATGCCACCCCCCTGCGTCACGCTGCCCCCCAAAGCTTTGGTGCCACGCTGGAAGCCCACCCAGCGTGGCAATGTCCCACATTGTTTGTGCCAATGCCCGGCCGGCTCCTCGGCCCTCCCAGCCATCTTCTGCCACACTGGGAGCCCACCCCAGTGTGGCAAACGTCCGCGTCGTCAATTGTAAAAAACCTGTAAATTTAAAACGCCCACGAGTCTCCCCCGCCCTCCCACAACCCGCACCCACCCACTGTGCACCCTGCCTCCCCACACCCCATCACCCCATTCTTACCACCGGAGCTCGGTGCAATGATCTTCGGTGGACCAGGAACACGTCTGCACTCTTCAAAGCCGACCACAAACTGAGGAAATGCCGGTAAGCTGTATAATGGGCTAGATAGGGGGGTTTCAACTTTATTGCATATCTCAGGCATTTTTTGGAATTTTTGCACCAAATTTTCAACATGGGGTTTTTGGGACCCCTTCTCATGAATGATGTCACTGTCATGGCATTATTCAGGCCCGAAGGGTGATTTCGCAGTCAGTGAGCAGTCACTGTGTGAAATCACCCTTCAGGCCCAAATAACGCCATGACAGTGACATCATTCATGAGAAGGGTCCCAAAACCCATGTTGAAAATTTGGTGCAAAAATCAAAAGACTGTTTTAATGAAAGCGTGCATTAGCAGTTCCCACGCAGGCTCGTAAGTTCGTGAATTTTCAATATTTTCACTCCAGATTTTCAACATTGCCATTTTACCACACCTCCTTATGAGCAGTATAGCTGTCATTTTTCACATCCTGCCCAAAACGTGTTTCTGCCCATGTAGCGTGCAATGGCGCAGTCGGTGTGCGAAATCAATGTGTGGGATGCATTAAGAAAATCATGGTGACACTGTTCATTAGCAGAGGTCTTAAAATGGCTATGTTGAAAATTTAGTGAAAAAATTCCTAAAAATGACTGTTTTACGAGCATGCGTTGCGCAGTTCCTACGCACGCTCGTACGTTTGTGAATTTTCAATATTTGCACTCCAGATTTTCAACATTGCCATTTTACCACACCTCCTTATGCGCAGTACAGCTGTCATTTTTCACATCCTGCCCAAAATGTGTTTCCGCCCATGTAGTGCACAATGGCGCAGTCGGTGTGCAAAATCAATGTAGGGGACACAGTAAGACAATCACAGTTGCACTGTTCATTAGCAGAGGTTTTAAAATGCCATTGCTGAAAATTTGGTGAAAAAATTCCCAACAATGACTGTTTCTGACGTCGTTGCACAGTTCCACATGCGCTCGTGGGTTTCGCAATTTTCAATATTTCCACTCCAGATTTTCAACATTGCCATTTTACCACACTTCCTTATGAGCAGTACAGCTGTCATTTTTCACATCCTGCCCAAAACGTGTTTCCACCTATGTAGCGCACAATGGTGGTAATAAAAAGGTCATGCTGAAAATTTATTGTGCAAATACCAGCAATCGCAGGGCATTAGGGTAAAGCACCATACGTGCCAAACACCACTGCAAATACCTGCAAGCGAACGTTCGGCATTGACAAATGCTTGTTTATTCAAAGTTTTTACCAGGAAGGCATAATGAGCAATCTACCGCTCGATTCCAGCCACAACCTGGGGGTGGGGAGCAAGGAAGTCTAACACAGAATAAAATACAACTACAATGACAAAATCAGCACATTTTGAACAAATAATATAGGAGGAGAGTCTACTACAATGACAATTAGATTTTGTGAGATGCAGTCAGGTATGAGAGCAAGGTAGACAGCACGAAATATAAAACACCAGCATATGACATCATCATCATGATCAAAATCATGTTCAACTACTGTGAGGAGTGGGACATCAACTACACTCAAGTCTGCAGATTCAACAACATTTTTCTCACCTGATAACTGCCCGGGATGAACATGTAGCAATACTCATGCTGTTATCAACCATGCTATCACTAACTTTACTACCAGCAGGGACAACAGCATCTCCAACCGGCATTGAAGTGACGGATTTCGCTGTGAAAACCAGAGTTGGAGAAATCCCTTTATGAGCAGCAAATAGTACCTTTCCCTTCTGCTGCATACTACCATGGCCATGGCCATGGCCGTTCTTAACACTGCTAGATTTGCTAGCCCCTGATGAATCTGCCTCATCCTCACAACTTCCACTGATAATAGTCTTCATGGCAGCAGTGCCACAGCCAGAAACAGCTATGCATGACCGTCTCTTTATTGGCATTTTTTTAAGATTACACAGAAATGTAACAGCTACTTTTTCTTTCTGTAGTTTTGGGGGGATGGGAAGCAAAAAAACTAAAGAGATGCAGCTGCACAGGCACAACACAAGACCTTAACCAGTCTTCAAAAATCCAAAAGTACAAACACAATATCTTGTTTTGTGTGTGTGTGTGTGGGGGGGGGGTACAGCTGTAGCTAGCAGCTACACAGAAGCAGGGAAAAATATTGCAGACAGGCTGAGAAATTCGGAGTACTGCTATTGCGGTGCCATAATAAAATGCATATTAATTGACGGCACACACACTGATTAACGGTCAGGCACAGAAACTTTAACTGTTCAGTAAACTACAACATAGGCAGTCTTTTAAAATGACTGAGAAAATGCCCAGCAAACAGAACACACTTATAAAAATGTAGGTGAAGTTGTACTGTGTGTACCTGAACATTCAAATAATAAAACACTAGCCAACAACAGTTGGAAAAACCTGCATTTCTCACTAATTTCCCTTCTACACCACAGATCTGCTCCTCCCCTGAAGCACTCTTCTACAGTGTCTGTCAGTACAGAGACTGAATGTACAAAATTAGCATTCAGTATTCACACATCAATAAATGCTTAATGATATAAACACACAAGGGTTTACTACAACCGATGTACTAAATTTTGACACAAAATTTTCTTGCAAAAATTGTTTTTAAGGTTTTTTGATTATTTGATTCTCAGAGCTTTGAGAGCAAACTGTCTCCGGCTTTCCACTACACACTACACTGAACTGAGGCTGTGCAAGACAATGTAGAGCCCATGTGATCTTATATCCTGTGAATCACTGCAAAATTTGCCTTAAAGCGCAAAAAAAAAAAAAAAAAAATGAACGTGAAGTCCATAGAGAACAATGGGAACTTTGCACTACTTCAAGATGCAAAGTTATTTTATTCACTTTGCAGAGTATTACGCAAAATTTAGGCTCCATGTGAAATACTACACGTACTGTTTTTTAGGCATTTCACCCACCTCTAGTGACAAGACTGTGGACTCCAATCCCTGAATAAATATATCAACTGAGGTTATGATGCAAGGCCAAAAATACATATAGAAAAGGGAAAAATAGGTTGGTATGTGTACATCAATCACGTGACAAAAATGGAATTTCTTTATAATGCCAGTAGGAGAACAGGCATACAGAACTGGAAAGTAAAGGAATGTGGACTATAATGGTGGCAAAGCAAGGCTTAAACACAGCGGTGTGTGTGAAATTTAAAACCTGGGAGAAAACAACATGGCAGTGATTGAGCACAGCACTGTTAACCCTTACTGCCTACAGATAAAACTGGAATGTTATGTAAAGGAATTCAGGACTAATGACTGATGTGTGAGTCTGGGGCAAAGTAGGAGACGTGTTGAACTGCAAAGGAAATACATTTTGTTTTTTCTTGTGCCTTGGGAAGGGACTTTGTTGTCTTTCACAGAAAACTGCAGCAACAACAAAATGTTATTCAGTGGGAAAGAATGCTTTGAAGTAATGCTGAGACACTTTTTGAAGCAAGACTTTTGTGGGGCTCTGTTCAGTGTAGCCATAAAGGTACAAGAGGGAGGTCCATCCTCCTGCCCCCTTCCCCCGGTGCAATAATCCAGTTTGGCTCTGGACCTGGGGAAAGCTCTGGATGGAAGTGTGGTAGGAGTGTTGTGGGGCCTGTTTCTGTTACCAGTTTTTCATTTTCTGTCCCCATCCCTGTGCTGGTGTATGCATGTTGGTCATGCATACATGGAGGCGTGTGCATGCCTGTGGAATCCTGAAGTTCAGTCCTTTTCCTGCCATCCTCAGACCCACATTACCACCACACCTCCACCTGTTGGCAGTCATACAGCAGGAGAGGCAGTCCCCCCTTCCAGGGAAAGGAGAGCAGTCCAGAGGACACTCAATCCTTTCCCTCCCTGGTCGACCCCCAGCACCCCAGGCTCATTCCTGAACCAGGGTCTCTGGTGTGACAAAATAGATATCCAGTGTCTCAGCCCTGTACAACACTGGGCCAGCTACTAATCTTATTTCTTTGCTGAACTGTAATTTAATTACATCAACAATTATTACATCAACAATTACAAGCACATAAGTAATTGCACTGGACTAGATAGGTTAGGAAATGAATATAATTAATCATGTTTTACTTTTTACATGTTCTCTCTGATTCCAACCACTACAGTTTGTAAGGATGTGTATTAATTTGATCTGTATTATTCATAACCTCATAGCCTCCTCACAGTGGGAGGTCATGGAGGTCAGAGGGGGGACTGGTATGCTCAGTTTTTTTTTTTTTTTTAACTTCTCACTTGATAGAATTATCAATCTGGAATTTAAGCAACCCCAGTTACTCTATACACTTTATGTCTGTACAGATATTAACCACCAAATGAGATATTTACAAAAGTAGCGCAAGAAACAACTATATCACACATTTCCATTTTGTGCAATGCATGTACATTCGCCCTATGACAAAATGTTCTATAACTCTTCAAAAAATATTTTCTAAATCCATGTCACAGAACTTCGCAAAGGGACAATGTGACTGCACTGGCTACCACAAACTAATAGTGCAAAAGTCCTCCTTTAAGAACTACACCAACAGGGTCCACAAAACCTCAAAGGGGGTGGTAAATAACTCAACAGGGACATGGCGTCCAATTATTAATATATTGGGTACTGCGGTTTTGCAAAAATAGTCCAAAAAAGAAGGTACTAACAAGTGTGGACAGTGACTCTGTTAGTGCTGTTCTTAAAGGAAAATGTTTGTGTTCTTTATATGTTTACGGTTGCCAGTGCTGTCACCTTGCTCCTTAGTGTTCACTGAAATGCATTTAGAAAGCAGTTTTTAAACAATTATAGAACATTTTGTCATGGTGCTGTTGGAACAAAGGCTATAATATCACTTTTTACAATGATGCACTTGGATTTACCTCGGGCCTTATCCCCAAAAAATATTTTCATGAATTACCAAAAATAATTGAAAGATTCACATAAGATATTATTCCATGTTCTCCAGATTCTGGATAATGGTAACATCACTTCTTCCACACTTATGAATATGATATATACACAGAAATTATAGTAAACATTCCCATAATGAATCTCACATAAAATTACATAAGGTAATAATTAAAAATCAATTCTTGATAATAAAAATAAAATAATTTTTCCATCAAGGGTTTGGTTCCTACATTCCCACCTCTTTGAATTAAATGCACCCCCAAAATGCATTTTGTAATTCAAAACTATAATCCTACCATAGATAGGTATATAGTTTGAAGCATTGCAGGGAAAACAAAACATAAAACACAAAGTTGCATTATCATGAGTAACTTATGACATCATTAGCGCAAGGCATCTTCACATATGACATAATTGAATGTGACATCATAGATGTGACATTACTAGATGACATCATTGGAGATGTATTTTTTTTTACATAGAAATATGTACAGCACTGCATGAACAAACATGATTCAACATGAATACAACTACAGTGGCGTCCCCGGGATGAAACCCAATTCTGTAGCATTTTACAGCACTCTGCAGAATGCTGCAGCAAACCTACTGAATAAAGCAATGTAATTTCAATGGCAATTAGTCCCTTTTGTCATTCAGGAAAATATGACACTGCCAGGAAGAGTAGATGCCACAGTTTCATGCATGACAAAAGGGATAATCATTAATCGTGTTAGGTCTGCTGCAAGCATACTGCAGAGTTCTTAAAAGTGGGTTTCATCCTGGGGGATGCCAATGTATGTACAGTTTTTAAAATAACATAAAAATATTTTACATTGTTTTAGCCATAATACAAATACAACAAATTTTCTTTATTCATTGACTTCAAAGATCAACATTACAATTAACATTTCAGTTTAACTTGTATTCATTATTTCCACGCTTTTCAGATTCTTGTACCTTTTAAAATCATTAGTATTACATCACAAATAAGGCTAGTAGTTACTGATTGCTACATTTCATAAGTTTTGTCCCCTATGTGCTGAAGGAACTATTAAACTGGCCCTTATAACCTTTACCAGTGTTTACCAAGATATCATTCCTTGATTGGAAGCTACCTTTTTGGTATTACTCAGATTTAAGTTTAAGGTCTATTTGTAGTTTTCCTTTGTAGCAATTATAGTTACACTGGGATTACTTAAATGAAATCACAGAAGTTTTCTACTGTTTTACCTTATTATACTTTTACTAAATCAACATCAATATTTTCAATGTGTTTTTTGTACATTTTCTTTAAATCAAAATAAAATTAAATCAGAAATGTTTTTATCTGAATTTACCTTATTTCTCAACATTTTATTATTCTTATTGTTATCCACTTTAGTTTTACATCATCAACTACACATGCTTATTTAAAACTCTTTTTGTTTCATTTCACTATTTAGGTAATACCTTCTGTTAGTCTCCCCAATAACTGGAACAACAAATATCTGAACTGTAAAGGATTCCCCCTTTCACCTTTTTGCTAGCCACAGTTAGTTTTAGAAGTGACAGGCCTGTTTTTGGATTTATGTACTAGGAAAAACATGCATTATTCTAGTGCACATACCTAGGCACAGTGCATAATGGATCTTTAAGTCCACATTACTACTTTAGGTTGGGCACAAACAACACAGTTTATAGGACACCTTTCCATGAACCTTAACAGAAAATTCCTTTACTTTATCTGAAACTGTTGCAGGGAGCACACTCACCATTTGGCACACTTGAGGGATAGTTTAATCAGACCTCAAGGCTGGTGATGTTACTTTATTGGGTAAGGGGTTCCCCTAAGTTGTGACCACAGAATTTTCTAGGCTAGGCTTATATATACATCCAGTTGTACAAGTGCATCTATCCCAAGGCATGGGAGATGTCAAACCTCACAGGACATACAGGATGAAGTATATTTTGTCATCTGAGCCCCTCTGGGAATGAAAACTCTCCACTCCTGCTAGCTTGGATGCTCATTGGCAACAGTTTATTTAAACACCAAGTTAATATTTACATTTCATTTATCAATTCAACATTTCACTGTTTCAGTCCAAATACATTCTTAAAACAGTCCATGCTTCCATACTCTTTTATCTTCCTTCCTGGTCCTCTCCTTCTTCTGTTTCTTTCCTTCAGGGTCTGGACACTAGATCTGATCCCCCACACCATCACCAGTACCAGGTATCAACTTACCAGGACCTCCTCCTCCCTCCTAGGTCCAGACACTAAGATCCGACCTCTAGTCTGTCCCCTTTCCCTCCCACTTTTAATTCTACACCTGGGTGCCATTTGACCACAGCCCATGTTGCCCTGCCCCCTCCCATTCTGTCTACCCCCTTTTTTCCCTGTCTTACTCCCTCCTTTTCCTTCTCTCCCCTTCCCCTTCCCCTTGCCTCTCCATGCAAGGGCCACTTGCTGCCCACTGGGCTCTGTCAGGCCAACCACTGCTGCCTCTCAACAACTGCCCTACCTTCCCCAGGGCCCTCTGGCACCTTTTGTCCTAGCCACCCTGCTGCGGCACTGAGCATCCTAGGCTCCATCCCCAACCCCCCACCCAGCTTTGTCCTCCAGAGATGGTGGGTAGGATAAATTTCCTAGCAAAAGAGGGCTTCCTGAGGGCTGCATCACCTTTTAAACCCCCTCAGACCCCAAGTCAGGACTCCACCTGGCCCCTCTCCCTATCAATCAGATTGTGCCCCTGCACCTGCATCAAATGACCTCAGATGACTCATCCTGTGTCCTCACAAACCCCACCCCCCTTCTCCTGCCCTATCTCCATATTCTCTGTTCATTCCCATCAGGGCCATCTGACAATTTTGGTTGCCTATTAGTGGCAGCCCTATTTGTCATCTGATCCCCCAGGGAATGAAAACTCTCCACTCCTGCTAGCTTGGATGCTCATTGGCAACAGTTTATTTAAACACCAAGTTAATATTTACATTTCATTTATCAATTCAGCATTTCACTGTTTCAGTACAGATACATTCTTCAAACAGTCCATGCTTCCATACTCTTTTATCTTCCTTCCTGGTCCTTTTCTTCTTCTGTTTCTTTCCTTCAGGGTCCTGACACTAGATCTGACCCCACACACCATCATCAGTACTAGTTACCAACTTAAAAGGAACTCCTCCTTCCTAGATTTGAAAACTAAGATCTGACCCCTAGTCTGCCCCCTTCCTCCCTCCCTCTTTTAATTCCATGCCTGGGTGCCATTTGACCCCAACCCATGTTGCTCTGCCCCTTCCCCTTCTGCCTACCCTAGTTTTTTTTCCCTCTCTTGCTCCCCCCCTTTCCTTCCACTGACCCATCTCCAGCTAGAAGTTGGAAGATGGGGCTCCCCCCTTGCGATCTTGTACTTAGGATCCCTCTTTTTAACCTCCCCCACTAGGTCTATTATGGGTCTCAGGAACAAGCACATGCCAAATTCCAATAGGTGGATCTCATCTGACCTATAAACTTTGGGAGATTCAAAAGAGATATTCCTGTGCTGTATATGCACTCCCCCCATTTTAATCACCACTCTGGCCACCTTTGTATTGAGCCACTTCCTCCCCTTCTCCACTGCCCCAATCTCTCTGACCTCTTGCCACACCCTCTGGGAGGTGATCTCAGATGAGCCAATCGCCACCCCTGGCCACCACCCCTTTACCTTTTTCAAATCAGCTGTTAAGGCTTGTACCAATGCCCCCCACAGGGTCTCCCCCAGATCATTACCCCCCAAATGTATGATGAACACATCCGGCCTGCTCCACTGGACCCTGAGCTCCTCCAATAGTAGCATCAACTGGGCACATATCATGCTCCTTATTCCTTTCCAATTTACTCTCATGTGTTTCACCTCCATCCACAGCTGTGTCCTACCTCTCCTGGTTGCTGCAAACTTTTTGGCCCAATAAATAAAGGAGTGCCGCACAATCCAGATGTGCCTCTTTGCTCCTGCCAGGTAAAGGGGAAAAATGGGATAACCACTATCATCAGCACCTTACATATTTTTTATAACAGCTGGATCTCTACAGCCTAACATTCATTACCTCCTGTTCATACCCACCTTGGGTAGAGGCCTCTGAGGTCACCCCAATGCAGAACGGGTGGGGGGAAAACATGTCTGGATCCTCCCCAACAAACCTTAATGCCTTCTTAAGAACTCCCCCAACCTGGAAACTCATCATGGGGCTCCCGTCCCAGTGGTGGAACCAAGCAACCCCTCCATCCTTCCAGCTTCTCCCATACTCCTTCAACTCCTTAATGGCACAAACCTTCCTGTGTGACTGCCGTTGCAGCACCATGGCTTCCCCTTTGCCCAGCTGGTTGGTTTTCGACTGGACCAGCTGTATTTATTTATTTATTTATTTAAATGTTTTATTTCTTTTATTTAGTTTTTATTTACCGGGTAAGTGCACTAGCCATAACATGACTATTTTCAGGCACGACCCAGGATTTACCAGGAAAGCATGCTGAGCAGACAACTGATCAATTCCAGATGCAGCCTGGGGGCAGGGGGATTAAGGACTGCAAACATGATGGACAATAGACCATACATTACAATCTCATTATAAAACATACAGGATTAAGATCAGTACAATACAAACTGGGTAACTGTACATTCTACATTGACAATTTTGAATCAAACATGGATTAAGAGACCACCATGTACCTCCCAAACTTGACCTTATCTGCTTGTAGACCCCCTTACCAATCTGACTTCCTTGGGGCCACTACCTCACTGATCCTGAAAGCACCCTTAGCCATGACTACAAAGACAGCCTGGAACAGGCAAGCCTCTTTAGCTGATGTGCATATATGCTGCAGCACCCCTATCAACTGCTTAAGTAGCTGCCTTGATATGGGCCACCTCCTGTCTATCCTTACCCCATGGCCCCTCTGCCAGCCCATGAGCATCGGTCTCATGGCCCTCCCCGTGGTTGAGTCCAGCCACCCCCTGTCCTTGCATACCCAGCCTATCCCCACCAATGGTAACCCCACAGTGGTGTGGGCCATCCCTTCTCCCTATTGCTTGACCATATACTGCTTCACCTGGTCCTCTGTGACTAAATTAGCCATGTCCAGCCCTTCGCTTGCTCAGAACTCCTGGAAATCCCCTCACGCTTCTTTGTATGCCTTTAGCATGTTGGCCTACCATGAGTTCCGGTACAGCCATCTGGCTTTTCCTCTCCAATCTCCTATAGCTGGTCCAGAACCCTGGTCCTGTGTAATGCTCCTCATGGAGCCAATTCCGGGAATCTGTTCAACTGTAAGCAGGAAAGACTGTTAGCAATGTCATTCTGAATGCCCTCAATATGTTGTACTTTAAATGACAAGTCCAGCTACAACCCCAAAAGAACCAGCTGCCACATGATTCTCCCAACTGTGTCTGTGACCCCCCCTTGTCTATTTATCACCTCCACCAACCCCTTATTGTCACACCAGAACAAGATGTGCTTCCCCTCTCATCCTATCGCCCCATACCTTCAGGGCCATGAGGATGGGAAACATTTCCAGAAATGTAAAGTCCTTCAGCAAACCTGCCTCCCCCTAAATGCTCAGCCAGGCTTCCAAAATCCACTCCCTTCTAAAGTAGGCCACCATTCCAGAGCCCCTGAGGCATCGGTGTACAGTTTGAAGTCCATGTTATAGGCCCATTCTTCTTGCCAGAATGTGATCCTACTGTAACTTTCCAGAAACTCCACCCACATTCCCAAATCTTCCCGCACTCCTTTTGTGATGTCCACCCAGTGGTGTGCCATCTTCACCTTCCCCCGCTGCCCTCACCAACCACTGGATGAAAGGTCTACCTGGGCTTATGGCCTTGCAGGCAAAATTAAGGTGCCCCAGCAGCTGTTGTACCAATACCAGTGGCACCCTCCTCCTCCCACTGACCTGCTCCAGCAAGCCTCTTAGTTAGAAACATAGAAACATAGAAGTTGATGGCAGATAAGGACCGCAAGGCCTATGCAGTCTGCCCATTTCTTTTTCTATCTTATGAATGTGTCATAGTCCTTTGCTCTGTCAATGGCCTATCTATTCATAAACATCTGTATTGCTCCCTTATGCCTATGCCAAACCTGTTTGAAGCCCTGCACTGTATACATAGCCACCACTTCCTGAGGTAGGCCATTCCATGCATCCACCACCCTTTCTGTGAAAAAGAACTTCCTCACGTTACCCCTTAATCGGCCTCCCTCTAATCTCATGCTGTGTCCTCTTGTCCTGCTATTTTTCTTATATTGAAACATGTTAGACTCTTTCACCTTGTTAATGCCCTTAAGGTGTTTGAATGTTGTGATCATATCACCTCTCTCCCTCCTTTGCTCTAAGGTTTACATATTGAGTTCTGTTAATCTCTCCTCATATGTTTCTGATGCAGCCCCTGCACCATTTTGGTTGCCCTTCTCTGGACTGCCTCAATTTAGTTAATGTCCTTGTGAAGGTGTGGCCTCCAGTACTGCACGAAGTACTTCAGATAGGTCCTAGCCAGTGTCTTGCAAAGAGGGATTATTACCTCCCTCTTTCGACTTGTGAAAGATATCCCTACTAATACACCCCAACATCCCTCTAGCCTTACCTACTGCTTTAGTGGTCTGCTTGGATGATTTCAGGTCATCGGTGATGATGACGCCCAAGTCTCTTTCTTCCCTTGTGACTGACAGCAACTCCCCTCCTAGCCTATAGGTGGCTTCAGGGTTTCTTATCCCTATGTGCACGATCTTGCACTTCTTTGCATTAAACCCCAGTTGCCACTCTTCTGACCATTTTGCTAGTTTATCCAGATCTCTTCTCATTCTGCCCACCCCATCTGGATCATCTACTCTGTTTCAGTTCTTGGTATCATCTGCAAATAGACAAACCTTACTCTCCAGTCCATCTGCAATGTCACTGATGAAGATATTGAAGAGGACTGGCCACAAGACTGATCCCTGAGGTACCCCACTTGTGACTTGCATCTCTTCTGACTGTATACCATTTACCACCACTCTCTGTTCTCTGCCTGTCAATCAGTTTACCACCCAGTTGACCAACTTCTGACCTACCCTGAGCCTACCCCGCTTATTGATCAATCTTCTATGTGGAACAGTATCAAAAGGTTTGCTGAAGTCAAGGTAGACAACATCAACTCCTCCCTCCTGGTCCACCACTCTGGTTACCCAGTCAAAGAAATCTATGAGATTAGTTTGACAGGATCTTCCTTTTGTAAACTCATGCTGTCTTGGATCCTGTGCTCCTATGGGTTCCAGGTGTTGCACTATCCTTTCCTTAAGGAGTGCCTCCATAATCTTGCCCACTACTGAGGAAAGACTGACTGGTCTGTAGTTCCCTGCCTCCTCCCTGCTACCACTCTTGTTGAGCGGGATCACATGAGCCCTTCTCCAGTCTTTGGGGACCTCTCCTGTGCTCAGAGACTCACTACACAGTTCTGATAATGGCTCTGCTAGTTCCACCCTTAGCTCCTTTAGCACCCTGGGATGTATGCCATCAGGTCCCATTGCCTTGTCTACCCTGAGCTTATCGAACTCTTGTAGGACCCTTTCTTTTGTGAAGGGGCTCTTCCCTCCCCCCTTTGTCCATGGTGTTGAGTTGTGGGCCCTGCCCTAAGTTCTTTTCAGTAAATACTGAGCAGAAGTATCTATTTAGAATAGATGCTTTTACATAGTCCTCCTCCTCACATGCCCCCTTATCCCCTTTGATCTTAGCAATACCTTCTCTGGACTTTCTTCTTTCACTAATGTATCTATAGAAAGTCTTGTCACCTTCTTTTACTGTTCATGCTAGTGTTTCCTCAGTTTGGGCTTCTGTCTACCGTACTGCTTTCCCTGCTTCCCTTAGTGAAGTTTGGAATGCCTTCCTATCTTCATCCTGCTGCATTCCCTTATATATTTCCTGAAGGCCAACCTTTTGGCTCTGACCTTTTCTGCTATTTTAATTCTTGCCCACTTTGCCTGTAACCCCTCACCTGTATTTCTTTTTGCCAGGGCTAGCTTAACTCTGTTGGCCATCTTATCAAAGTCAGCTCCTCTGAAGTCCCATATTTTTGCCTTGGAATGGGATGATTTAGTTCTAGTGGCCAAATTGAACCATACCATGTGATGGTCACTGGCCCCCAGGTGACCTTCTACCTAGAGATCTGTGATCCTTTCCCTGTTAGTCAGTACTAGATATATGAGAGCCCTGTCTCTTGTGGGTTGTTGTACCAGTTGTTTGAGGCCCTCCCTCTGCAGAAAATCCACCATGTGTCTAGTTCTGGCAGATGTTTCTGCTGGTATTGGCCAATCTGTATCTGGCATGTTGAAGTCTCCCATTATCAGAACCTCCCCTTTAGCTGTCATATTTTGTATATCTTCTAACAGTAATGTTTCAATGTCCTCCCCTGGTCTGGAGGCCTGTACATAACCCCAGTTCATATGGCTGTCCCATTTCCTGTTTCCAGGGTGACCCACAGTTCTTCTGACTCCATATGTGTATTCTGAATATCTGTAGCTTTGTTATTTTCATTGACATAAAGGGCCACTCCACCCATCCCCCTTTTTGCACCTCGGTCTCTTCTGAACAGTACATAGCCAGGTACTGAAGTCTCCCAAATATGGTTACTGGTAAACCATGTCTCGCTAATGGCTACTATGTCTAGTTTAGCCTCTGTCATTATTGCCTGCAGGTCTGGGATCTTTGTTCATTTGATCATTTGTGTACATGATTTTCCATTGGCCAGATTTTGGTGTGTTAGTTGTTGGGTGAGGTCTGGCATTTCCCCTGTGTGTCATATGAAGAGCTGGGCCTTTTTCCTTACCTGGTGATGCAAATGAACTACAAACATGCTGAACTCCTGTTTGACCACTAGCTGGGGGGGGGGGTGTTCTTCCCATTCAATGTATGGGGTGTTGCACCCCTCTCCCATTTGCTAGTTTAAATATTCTGCAAAGATGTCTAACTTCTGCCCCAATGCACTAACTCCCTCCTTAGTCAGATGCAGTACATCAAATTTAAAGAACTTTCGCTCCCAAAACTGTTCCCAGTTCCCTACATATTTGTGTTCTTTTTCCTGGCACCAGCTCTTAAGCCACATGTTTAGCTCCCTTATCTCCCCTTCTCTGACCTTTTGTCCATCTGCCCCCCTCTTCCAGACTGGCAGGATCTCAGAGAAGGAGATGCCTGATGAAATGGATGATAGGTTGTCACCCAGCTTGATTGGGTGTTCCTTGGTCTCCACAACTGACCAGCTAGTGAGAATGTTAGTCCCTATATGTACCAGGATGTCCATGTTTTCTCCTGGCTGTAGAGAATTCTTGATAACCTTTGCCCTTCTGAGGCTCCTCAGTTAAAGGCATACTGGCATTAATTAGCTTCTCTGACATAATCTTCTGTTATGTTTTAAATGTGTATGTTAAACCAGTGAAAATTATTTCTGTTTTTTCAATATAATCTGGTGTTAAAAATATGGGATATTTGAAATAACTGCCACAAAGCTTCTGAAGAAGGACCTGGTTGTTTTGAAAGCTAGAGCACTTTGTTCTTTTCTGTAACATCCATATTGGTCCAATAAAAGGTATCAAATCATTTGTTTCTGGATCTAACCTTGTCAGAGTAATTAGAAGGAAGAAAATGAAAGCAAAAGTTTGATTTTGTGTTTTGTTTGTTTGTTTTTGTATAACTTGTTATAACAAGTTAAATTACTAGTGCCCCTGTAAATGAGGTCGCTGTGTGGATACTTCTCTGATCTGCCCCTTCCTGTTTTGCTACAGGAAATGTGACAACTGTGCTACTCCATAAAAGGAGTGTAGTGTGAGGTGGTTGGGGATGGGGGTGGGTGGCCAGGCATTTCCCCTGCCGAAAAAGAAGAACCACGGATGAAAGAAATAAGGACGTAAGAGCAGAAACAATCAGCCAGCAACAAATGCAGTAGCCCTGAAAGCTTATCCTAATGATAGATAAAAGTGTAAAACCTGTAAAGCACCACCTGTAATAATTTCACAGAAGATATACCCTGTAAGAAACACTTTGCTACAGAGAAAAATAAAGCAGTAATAGAAGATATACCTTGCAAAAGACAATTTGAATCAGAAGATTATAGCAGTAATCTGTAGGCACACCCCGGTAGGCACACCCTGTAATAATACAGCAGAAGGTATACCCAGCAACAACAATTTGAATCAGAGAAAAATAAAGCAATAAAATGTTAGCAACAAACAGTAACAATCCCTGTGAGTACAAAATAAAAACAGCAACACAGTACATCTGCCTAGCCAAAAGAAACCTTAATCCTTTTCCTTGCTCTGGTAAGGTTCTTTGCACTGTCCTTTCAAGCAACCTAGAAGAAAAGAGCTCAGGTGAAGCTAGGTTCCCTGGCCAGCAAACCTTGTTCCCCCAAGAGGTGGAAGCATTCTTGCACCATGTCCACCTCTATCCCTAGGAATTCCAGCTTGCGTGCTAGGCCCTCATTCTTACCCTCAACCAGCAGGATACCCATGGTTCCACACATTTCCTGAAAATCAGCCAACATCCCCTCCATCTCTGCCCTGTCACCCCCAATGATCAGAAAATCATCTAAGTAGTGGACCACCCCTCGATGTCCATATTTCCACCCTGAAAACCCATTGCACTTAGGAGCTAAAAGCCTCAAATGTCAAACATGCCACAGAACAACACATTGGCATGGCTTTGTTAACATACAACCCACCCTCTAACTGAAATCCCAGGAGTTCCCAATCTTCAGGTCTCACTGGCAATAGGCGAAAGGTAGATTCTATGTCTGTCTTCACCAACCATGTTCCCTCAACTGCCCAGATCATCAACATGGTCTGGTCCAAGGATGTGTATAAGACCACTCGTAAATCATCAGGGATCCCTCCATTCACTGAGGCCCCTTCCGGGTAAGAGAGGTGGTGAATAAGTCAAAACTCCCCCTCCTGCTTCTTTGGTACCACCCCATTGGAGATATCAAGAAGGTGGGGCAGGGGGGATTGGTGAAAGGGCCCTCCACTCTCCCGACTTGTACTTCCTTCCATATTATTTTCTTGATTGTATCCTCTTTCTCCTTCACTGATCACAAATTTTGCACCCTCATCGCGCTCCTTACCCCCCCCAAAATCCAATTGAAAACCGAGTCTGAAACCCTGTTGTAGGAAAATGGCCTTTGCTGCATCTGGATACCCCTGTGTCCAGGCCTTGACCACCTTCCGGACTATTGGAGTTAGGGCCAGGCAAAAACCCTAGAAACCCTCCCCCTTTCACCTTGAATTCCACCCATAGTTGGAATTGTTCCCTTCTCTGCTGTGGCCCCTTGCCCCCTCAAAAGGACTGCTCCTGGCCTTGCCCCCCTTGCTGGGTACCCAGCCCTGCCTTGCTTGGCAGCTCATTGCTGGGTGCAAGCCAGAGCACCATGAGCAAACATGTCAGAATTTACAAGTTGCCCAAGTGCATGAGGCCCTGTTGTAACTCCAGCATGTCTTAGCCACCGGCCTGGGTGATCTCTTCTTGCTGTGTTCCCTCATGGGCCCTTCTGCTGGACCTGACAAAGTTCGTACCCACAGCTCTGAGTGTGTGCAGTCTCACCTGAGGTCCCTTTTTGCCGCCATCCATTTTCTGAATGCCTCATTGTACTTTAGTCACCCATACCCCAGTTTTGCCTTGTAAGCAACCCTAATGATGGCCATATATGTCAGGAGAGGAACTTCTCTAGCACCAGCGTGCTGTATATCAGGAACCCTACCTGCCACATGTCTGATTTTTTTCCCTTATATTTGGCTCCTCTTCCTTATGCCCCACTACAGCCAGTGCCACCGCCACCTCGGATTTTCCCACTGACTCCTTCTGCTCATACTTCTTATCTGTATTGTCATCCACCAGACCGAATATCCACATACTCCCCCTTCCAGATCTTCTTTTTGATGGAGGAGGGAATGTGGTCTCCTAGGGTGAAACCCAGTGGTCCCTCATATAGCTTCCTCCCTCCTTTTTGCTCCTTGGTGGCCCCCGCATCCTCCTTGCCCCCTTTCTTTATCACCTGTAGCACCTTCTCCATCTTCTCTACCCCCTTCTCTCCCATATAACCAAGTAGTCCTTCCAGGTACTCCTTCTGATCACCTTCATTTGCCAAATCTGCATTACCCTTACCCCCACTAGGGCCTGGACCAGCTGGTGCAGGTGCGGGTTTCAATGTAGAGATGGGTAAGGGGCTGGGCGCAGCTCTGCATAGCCTCTTCCATCCCTTCCCCTGCCCATTCCCTCCTGCTCTTTTCTCTTCCTCATCACCTTCACTTCCTCCTACCACTGTCGGGCCATCTCGATGAGTTCCGTCATTTCGTCTATCAGCTTGGATACTTCCTTCCTCAGGTTTGTGCTGGAAACCAGGACTCCCTTCAGAGCCATCCTTCCTGCTGAAGGACATATGTAGAAGCAAAAACAGCAGTGAATATCCTGGGCACCCATACCCAGGCCCCTCACCTGATGGCTATGCCCTCTGCCTCCACTTGATTCATGTGCCCCTCTGGGCACCCACTGTTAGCCTCACACCAGGGCACCTCATGCCCCCCCTCCTGCCTACCATCACTTATGGCTCAAGAGAGCCTCAGCTCCCCCCATTGCTGCTGTACAGGCCACCCCTCTCAGGTCACATCCCTGAGCCCGCTTGGCCCACCCTAAATGGTCTCCTCCCCACTGGATCCCGGTCTCACTTTCCAGACCACTGGAGGGCCCTGATTCACCTATGGACCCATTCAGTTACTGCACCTGGGCAGCCACTTGCTGCTCACTAGGCCACCACTCATGCATGGGAGCACCTCCACCTTGTGACCCGCTCCACCAAGCCTGCAACTTGAAACCATTCTAGCCCCATGACACCCCAGGGGCCAGAGCCTCTTGATCCCTCCTCTGGTCTCCATGAGGGGAGCTGACCCATCACCAAGGCCCCACTGCCCCCTTGCTTGTCAGGTCACATGGCAGCTGGAACCCCCCCTGTGTTGGCTCCAACCTTCACCCAGCCAACTGCCATCTGCAGTCTAACAGGGCACAGCCCTGCTATGCACCACTTGCCCCTCCTTCTGGGCCCTTCCCTGGGGCAAATGAGCAAATGTTTCTCTTTGGCCCAGCAGGCCCAATCAGTTATCGCATTACAACAAACACCCCCGCTGGAAAGGCAATCCCCCTCAGTCCCACCATATTCAAGCCAAGCCACAAAAAGCAAGTGCCCTGGCACTCAGATGTGCCCCTCCCAGTGCTACCCAGTCAAGCAGTAAAATTGGCCCCTTCTGACCCCCTGAAGCCATTTTCCCTCTGCCCACCTTTTGCTTTATAGGCTACTCGGCCCAACTGCCTGATATGAGGCTACGCCAAGCAAACCCAGCCCCCACTCCCATTTGGGCCTACCTCGCCCTGGCTCCCCCCTTTGTCCTGCCACATGCTGGCAATGCTGTCCTTCATCCTCCCAGCAGATTCCACATGCAGACTTGGGCCCCAGTTGAAGGCACTTGACCCATGTGCCCTTCATTCTCCTGTGATCTCTTTTCTATTATCTTCACTCTGCCCACAGCCTCCAGCATCCCTGCACCTTGCACATCCAGCTCCGTCCCTGCCTGATGCTCTGTCACCACCTCACAAGCCTCCCATGAATTGATCACCATGTGGCTTGGCTCCTCTGTCATCAGACAATGAAAAATGCAAAAAAATCCAGCCACCACCTGTCCTGAGCAGCCAAAAACTATGGCATCTCCACGACAATTTCAACCACGGACCACCAGTCGATGCAGCCTATGCCATCATCATGCCACATGGACCTCCAACTGCATTGCCTACCATGAATACCAGCTGCCGATCCAGCCCCCTGACAGCACTCATAAAGCCAGGGAGCCACCCACTGAGTTACCACTGTGTTTTTAACCCCTGCCCATCAAACTCTGCTGCCACTCCCCACAGGATATGATGGGATCTCATCACAAAATTATGTATGTGGTAGCTGAACATGCTTAAAACAGAATTCTCACTCCAAACAGTAGTGCAGTTCAATTTTCTTTATTTTTACCCTACGTTTCACTCTGAGGAGCTTGATCATGGGGTTATTTCTGTTTAAAAATTATAAGAATAAGTTGTAACACAATGTATTTTATAACTCTTTTTACAACGTTATTTATGCATTTTGTGTTTACTGATATTTACCACATAAACCGCTTATAATTTCTTATAACACTTCCTTGACTCGTTAATCAGTCACCTGCAAACCTACAACAAACAAAAACCTTTCAGTTATTCAGTAGCTAAATTCATTAATTCAGCCTTCCACCACACCATAGTGCATCAAGCCTGAGCATTATTAGTGCTGCTATAAAGCCTAAAACTACTTAACTGGGCACATACCTCCACTGGCCGAATTTCTAACTTTATCATGGTGAACTAGCACCTTTTATTTGTAGCCTCTCTTTACAGGCCTGCAAAATAAACACAAATACCCTTTTTTAGGATCAGTTGATATTGTATTTTGTTGCTTCCAATTCATATGTGTATTTTTAAATCATGATTGTCATCTATTACCTGTAGTTTTGTTACCAAATTATTCTCTAGCTGCTTTTTGCTCGATATTCTTAAAATCCTTTAATCTAAATTGTATGTTGCATTTAAAAATGGCACTCCGATGCTACTACACGCAGCCTAGAATTGTTGGTCCACTGTGGTTGTGCCCTTCCTCTCGGTCTCCCTTGGAAAAAAACCCATGATGACATAGCATCACATGTACATCTTGCAATGTGAGATCTGTTGCTGGGCAACTGTACACTCTGCCATAAGGGCAGACACGGTTTTGCCAAGGGAGCTCATTATGCAGGATTGCTGCACCAAGTGTGGTTCACATTTAATTTGGATTCAGCTATCTGACAACTGGGCATAATTGTTTTAACTTTAAATAACAGCCAAGCTTATTTCAGCTTTTATAGTTCAAAACTGAAGCATAACCTTTTACTTTTGTTACTTATCCAAAAGTTATTACAACGTTAATAGAAACAAGAGGGGTGGGTGAAGCCAGGTATGAGGGGAGAAGGGGGGAAGGAAAAGAAGAAGAGGGTTACACAGGGAGGACAGGGAGATTATTCATTCATCATCCCTTACAATCTTTTTTTTTCAATTCAGATTTTATTAGCAATTTTACAATAACACAGGAGACAGAAATAGTAACAATTAGACAACATTATTACAGTATGAAATATGTTCTGTACCCTCCCACCCCCACATCCACCCTCCCCCAGTACAGCAGCATCACCAAAAAACAATCCAGTCATTTAACTAAGACATGTTATTATTATCATCACCAATAGTAATTAGAGTGTGTAAGGGATCCCAAACTCGCATATACTTCCGTCGTCTATTATAGAGGCCCTCAATGGCTTTCTCTGTTCTGAGATTAGCTAGGATTTCATGAAGCCATTCTTGATAAGATGGACAAATGTCATCCTTCCAATGCTTGAGAATGACTTTTTTAACAGACAAGGCTATCATGGAAATATGAACTCTCCGAGTGGCAACCTCTAAAGGGGATAAGTCCCCTAGCAGACAAATTTCTGGAGTAAAGCAGTCCTGCAGTCCTAACAAGGGGTCCAGTTTGGTCTTAATTGAATTCCACAAGGGGGTTATCTTAGGACATTGCCAAACTATATGGAGAAGTGTCCCTTTATCTAGGGAACATCTAGAACACAAATCCGAGTCTAGAAGGCCCCAACTAGCAAGTTTTGGGGGAGTATAATAAAGATTATGTAAAATATGGTATTGCATAAGCTGTAGTCTGTCTTGCGACACATACTTATGGCAATACTGCCATAATACAGGCCAGCCCAAGGTATAATGGGGGAAGAGGGAGGACCAATACTTGGTGGGACCATGGGAACTTCCAAACCGCCAATGAAAAAGGGTCTGGTATAGTTTCGAGATTACCTCAGGAGGATCCAACAAGGGAGTAAGTTCTGGTAAAAAAGAAAATGCGGGGGGATGGGGAGGAATATTGCCCAATGTACTAGCAAGAAGGTGTTTAAGTTGGAGAACCTTGAAGTGGTTACATACTGGAATATTACATTTCCAGATTAACCAGATTAACTTGGGTACAGAAAGCCAAGACCCCTCACCATCAAAGAAAGTAGATACAATCCCCTTTCCCAGCTGAGGCAACCACTTAGAGGGAATTCTCTGCTTGTTTATTAAGAAGGATGGCGAGTTCCATATGGATTGAGAAAAATCCAGATGGGGTGTGTAGCCCAAAAAAGAACAAAGTTGAGAGTGTATTCTTAATGAAGTCACTAGCATTGGACATTTTCAAACATCTTGTAGGGAGGAAATCTTGACATTGAACACAGTTGGGGGATCAATACCTGTAGACCAGATAAAATCCAGTTCTATTTTGAGCCAAATTGGCCTCAGGCTACCTGGGTTTAGCCATTTAAGGTACTTTGATAAATGACTAGCCCAGTAGTATAAAGCCAGATGAGGAATATGGAGACCACCATTGAGTTTCTGAGCTTCCAATTTGTGGTATGCTAAACTGGGATGTTTATTAGACCATATAAAGTTAGTAAATAAACTATGCATTTTCTGAAACCAGAACAATGGAATGAAAGAGTTAAGAAGCGATAAAGGATAGAAAAGATGGGGAAACATGTCCGTTTTGATTAAACTGATACAACCCCATAACGAAATAAGGAGTTTTGACCATCTATCAAGGTCTTGTGCAATGACCTGAGACAGGGGTTCCAGGTTCTCTTTAAACCACAAGGAGGGATTACGTGTAAGTCTAATGCCAAGATATTTGAGGGAGACCGGTGACCAAGAAAGCCCAAAAGAAATAATATTCTGTTTAAACACCTTGTGATTGAGAGGAAAAATAGATGATTTGTTGGAGTTTAATTTATAATTCGAAAAGGAGCTGAACTTTGTGATCGTGGCTAGCATAGCAGGAATTGTCAAGTCAGGATAGGACAAATGGAGAAGAAGATTGTCTGCATATGCTGTAACCTTAACTATGGTATTACGTACTGGTACACCCTGTATGTCCAGGTTAATTAAAACATTCCAAATGAGCGGTTCTAAATAGAGATTAAATAGTAAGGGGGAGAGGGGACAGCCTTTCCTCATTCCAGAGTATAAAAGAAAGGGCTTTGAGAATGCACCGTTCCCTGAAATCCTGGCAGAAGGAGCTTGGTAGAGGGCTCAGATCCAGTTTATGAATGTAGAAGAAAAAGCAAATGCCTGGAGAGTTTGAAATAAGAAGTTCCAATTCACACAATCAAATGCCTTCTCGGCATCCAGGGACACCAAAACAGCTGGAAAAGCGGCATCCCTGGACTCCAAGAAGACATGGGAAAGAGTTTGAAGATGGTCCAATGACGAACGCCCCTTCATGAATCCTACCTGTAGCATTCCGATCAGGTCAGGGAGAACCAGGGTAAGCTTGTCAGCCAGGATCTTCGAAAGGATTTTAATATCCTGGTTCAAAAGGGATATGGGCCTATAACTATGTTCCATCTCGGGGTCCTTGTCAGATTTAGGGAGAAGAATAATTAGGGCATCAAACAAGTGGGGATTGGAAGCAGCCCCAGATAGGATGTGGAGGAACAATCTATGAAGGGTTGGAGCTATTTGAATCTGAAATGTTTTGTAAAATAATGATGAAAAACCATCTGGTCCTGGAACTCTATCCAAAGGAAGAGCCTTTATTAGTTCATAATTTCGACCAAGGATATAGGAGAAGAAAGAAAACTCCTTTGAGCTTCAGACAAAGAGGGGAGATGAGACTCATGGAGATATGCCTCTAGAGTCTCCGGTGAAGGGGGATTATCCATGTCACTGTATAGTTGCTGATAATAGTGGGCAAACTCCTGCACAATCTCTGAGGGGGATGATCTCAGGGATCCATCTATATGAGACCTGACAGGTAGGATAAACCCAACAGATTCCTGTTGCATGATCCTTAAAGCTAAGAGGTGCCCCGCTTTTCCCCCCTTGGCCGGTGTAAAGAGCCTTGGTGCAAATAATGGCTAGTTCAGCTTTGTCCCTTAATAAATCTAGATACCTGTCCTTAACTGTGAGCAGTTTCCGCCTAGATTCCTCTGGAGTTTGAGGTGATAAGTTAGCCTCTAGGGTGCAAATTTGCGACAACAGTGAGAGAAGCTCAGCTTTGTGGGTTTTTTTTCTGCTTGGTAGCTAAATTAATCAAAAATCCCCTCAAGTAAACCTTAAAGGCACCCCATGTGATATCGGGTGTTGTGTCTTCTGTGAAATTTACCGAAAAGAAAATATCTATCTGTTCTTTTACCTGCTTGAAGCTGCGTAAGTCCTTAAGTAACTGGTCATTTAGTTTCCAACGACTCTCTTTATTAGGGAGAGAGTAAGGCTAAATGACACATCACTAGAGAATGATCAGATATAGAGCCAGGTTGAATTGAGGAAGATATCACTCCTGGAAGGAAAGATTGGGATATTACTAGTAAATAATCTATGCGAGAGTGCGACCTATGTACTGGGGAGACAAAGGTATACTCCCTACTATTGGGGTGTAAAACTCTCCACACGTCGCATAAGCCACACTGATCTAATAAATCTCTAACTTCTCTCTGCCCAGGTGAAAGTCCCTTTAGTACAGATCCTGACCTATCAAGAACAGGGTCCAACACCAGATTGAGATCCCCGCCCATTACTATCAATATGGGAAGCAAGGGTAAAAGAAGAGTTATAAGCTTCAAAAAGAAGCTGGGATTACCTATGTTGGGGCCGTAAGTACTACAGAGTAAAAGTGGCATAGAGAAAAGTGTACCTTGGACCATAATGTATCTACCACCAGAATCCCTAAAAACCTGCATGGGGGTAAAGGGAGCATTTCTATTAATAATTATCATGACTCCACAACTGTTCGTAGACCCCTGGGCAGCAAAAACTTGCCCAATCTGCTGCCTCCTCAGTTGTAAAGCCTCGGTTTCTAATAGGTGGGATTCTTGTAAAAAGGTAACCTGGGATCGTAAAAGATTCAAATGTTTGAGTATTTGTTATTGTTTGGGCTTCCTCCTGATCCCTTTCACATTCCAAGTTGCAAAAGTACTGTCACTAGCCATCATGCCTTATAAGAAGAGAACAAACATAAACAAGTGGGAGCTGATGCAACATTTAGTAAATAAACACAACCCCCTGGATACTGTTGTACAGCCCTCCCTACCCAATCCCCTCTTAACCCTCAACAAACAACTAACCTTACTAAAACCCTTACTAACCCACTTTTTTCCAGCCCACCACCTCCTCTATTTCCTATCCAGCAAAACATCCTGCAGCTTCCCTTAACCCCTCTACTCCCCTCCAAACATCATTAAGTAACAAATTTCCCTTTATACACAGGTTTCCAGCTATCAATTTGCAGGGAGAAAGAAAAACATTTGTAAGAAAGGGAAGAAACCCTTAGTAAACACAGCATAAGCAATTCACTGTCTCACCAAACACCCTGAAACTCGGGAAAATAGGTCTGGAAAATGACAATTTGCTTATTTTCAACAAACAAAGTACATTGACATTTTTTGTAACAACTTCCCTAGGAGAGAAGGACAAAAAACACCAGGAGAAGAGGAGGGTCTGTTACCAAGCAAGACTTTAGGTGATGCCTTAATCCATCCTCTTCTTTAACAAAGGACGCTCCACTGAGATCCAGTTCCAGAACCTGACAGTCACTACTAGCAATAACGTCCATTTCAGCTTGCAGAATTTTGGAATTGCTAACCAGCTGGAACACTTAGTTCTGGATCAGTTAGCTAGCACATCTCTACAGTAGAGGCTTACCTCAGGATCTATGTAGTTCAGGTGCCCCGAAACAAATCCAAAAAGGCCGACTTGAGTCCTGCTCTAGCTGCTTCTACTTCATTGAAAGACTGCCAGGTTCCCGAGATCAAGACTTGCAGCTTTACGGGGTAATTCATTTGGAACCAGAGACCCTCAACAATGATCTTAGACACAAGGGGGTGAAAGGCTTGTCTGCTCTGTCGGATCGTAAAAGGGAGGTCCTGGGTCACACAAAACCTTTTCCCTTCCCACTGGAGGTCCTGGATATCACAGATTTTTGACAAGAAATATTGCCTTTCTAAATAATTCAGCAACCACAGAATCATTGGTCTAGGGAGAGAGCCCAGCTGGAGCATAGGTCGCAGGGCTCTATGCGCCCTTTCAATAACGTAGTTGGGGCCATAGGGAGAAGGACCCACCACCTTGTCAACCAACTTCTGGGCAAACAGAACCACATCAGGTCCCTCTTCCAGCTCCAGAAGCCCCATAATTACCACATTATTTCGCTGGCTGTGCCCTTCTAAGTCCTCGATCTTCTGTTCCATCTTTGTGAGCTTCTGGCGCAGACCGACGCCCTCCAAATCTGTTTTCTCTGCCTGCTTTTCTAAGGAGACCATCCTGGCCTAATTATCTGAGACTCTCCTAGCCGTGGCTGAAGTTAAAGACTTAATTTCTGCTACCATGCCTCGTAATTCATCCTAAAACGGACAAAATTCTGCGAGGAAGTCTGCAAGGGTAAGCGGCTCTTGCTCTAGTTTAGCAGAGGATTGTATAGTTGAAGCTGATGGGGCGTGGGCCCTCTGTGTTTTTTCAGGGCCTTCTCGGGAGTTATTGGTGGCATGTGCTGAGGTCCTGCTTTTTTCATTTCCACCTCCATGCTACACAGAAAACTACTGTCTCGCTGTGTTATAAGCAAACGAGAGTTAGGGACCTAAAAACTGATCTAATTACCAAGAAGAAGGGAGCTTTAAACGTGGATTGAACACTGAGAGGGTCATAACTCAGGAAATAGCATCTTCTTAGGCAGGCTGCATCACGTGTTCCTCATTTCTTACAATCTTGACATACTAACATTACTCCATAGGTATTAGGTTATTATGTCATTCAAAAGTTCAGCACTTTTACTGTATCACAGTAATTGATTACTTTTGTCATCAGGCTTTTTAAATTGTGAATGTACCAACTTATCTTTAAGATTTTTCACTTTTTTGGCCACTACAATAGGTCGTTGTCCAATGCTGGGGATGTTGGGGTTGTCCGTGGTCACCATGCGATTAATAATTCTATGAATTTCTGGCATCTTATAGTTATATTTTATTGTTAGTACCATTCTGTATGTGTCCAACTGTGGTTCCTTGACTTGTAGAAGCTCTTGTCTAGTTTTGTTTTCTATTCTCCTACTTGTCTATTCCAAGACCTGATTGTTATAGCCTGTATTCTTAAACCTTTGCACCATATTGTGTTTGTTAACCAAATATTCTTCCTGTTTCTTACAGTTTCTTTTGACACACACACCAGTTGAGAACATGGAATACTATTCTTCAACTTGGCCTCATGGTAGCTCGTACTATGTAATAATGTATTGCGGTCTGTGACTTTTTTATACAGCATTATGCTAAAAGTTCCATTCTCATAGCTAATTAATAAATCTAGGTATGGAATACTGTCCTAACTGTAGTTCATTACAAATTTTAAATTTCTGTACCATGTATTCAATTCTCTATAGAATGCAATAAGTTCTTCCTCTGTTCCTCCCCATATACAGAATTTATCGTCTATATACCTGTACTACACCAGAATTTGTTCTCTATGTTCATTTACTAGGTCTTTCAATACCTGATTTTTTTCAAAATTATACATATAGGAATTGGCGTATGCCTGGGCCATCATGCTGCCCATTTGCAGTTTCCCTGTCCTGCTGAAAAAACTGTCCATCAAACTCAAAATAATGATTTTGTAGAATGAACAATGCTAGCTCTTGAAGTACTTCTGTTCTGGGGGTGGCCTTCTGGTCTCTTATATTCAGCATTCTTCCTATACTTTCAACCCCTTCTCTGTGTGGGATGGAAGTGTATAAGTCAGACACATCAAAGGTAACTAGAAATATCCTTTCAAGAGTATGTACCTGTGCTATCTGATCAAGTTTTAACATCATGTCAGTAGAATCTCTAACATAAGTCTCTGTGCCTTCAATTAGTGGTTACAAATAGAAACTTATGTATTTGGATATTGGGTCAGATATTGAATCTATGCCAGATACAATAGGACAGCTTGGAGGTTCTGTTAAATTCTTATTTATTTTTGGTATGTTGTAAAATGTTGGAATCCTGTAATCAATTAAGGTACACAAATTCTTCCAGTAGTTCTCAAATCTGACTGTGTAGTGTTTGGATGGAGTCCCCTGGTAACTTATGATAGTTCTCCTCATTCTCCAATAAAATCAAGCACATTCTTATGTTGATTGTGTGCTCGCACAAGAAACATATTGCAGCAGCTTGCCAGAAGCAGGTTGTGGAGGCGTGGCACTGTTGTGGCCAATGCCCCCACAGCCTTTAAAAGCTTGACCCACTTTCCCCAATGGGGTGGCACACTGTTGCTGACACTAGTTCAGCCAGTGTACTACCACCTTGAAACATTTCAGCTGCTGCAATTGGGGACCACCATGTCTTTGCAGTGTCAGCCATTCTGCTGCAATGAGGGAGCGACCCATCATTGCTGGGCGGAATGTTGGTACTGTAATATTGTTTGTGAACATGGCAGAGGCTTGCCACCATGTTCACAAACAATATTAGTGAGACCCCAGTGCCGAGGGGGTGCTCAATCCCCTCGGCAGCATGTGCCCCCCACAACAGTGTGTGTTTTCCGATGGGGGCCCCAATCCCCATCGGCTGCAGTCCCCACGCAAGTTCAGGTTGCCAACAGGGGAGTCCACTCCCCATCGGCATAATGGCCCCCCACCAAAATGGTTGGTTTCAATCAATCAATCAATTAAATCTTTATTTTACCAGGCAAACATCATTGAGCAATGCTCATTTTCAAGGTGGACCTGGACAAAACATATGGTCACACTTACAACAAAAGTCAAGGGGTAAAATAGCATAGAATTACAGAGACTAGATGATCCCTTCAGTAGGCCTAGACATGTTATTTACAGTGTATACACATTTTGTTGGTCAATAGCAGATTAAATGGTATAATCAGGATTAGACATAGTATTTACAGTATATATAGACATTTCCTTGGTCCATACTAGATTAAATGATGCAATCAGGAGGGCTAGCTATAATACATACATTATATAGATTTTCCAAGGTAAATGAGCTGGTAAAATAACTGTGCTCAAGTAAAGGAGTTCAAGCCCACAGTTACCAGCAGAGGGAGGACGGTGGTAAATACAGCACCGGATGATGTGATGAGCGGTAGAAGAAGAAGTTAGGGCAGTAAAGGGGTATGGAGAGAAAGTGCCAGTAACTGAAGTGATATAGAAGTCTATGAAGAGCTGGGCACTAGGGCAATTTTAGAGCATGATCTAGGGGAGGTACTGTAGGGAGAAAAAATTGAGGACTTAGAGTGCTGGTTCAGAGGAGCATATTTCTGAGCATCTACCTGATGGGTAACTGGGGTGGGGGGATAGTACTAAAGTTATGGAGCAAGCTTTGGTTCTATACCCATATTGTAAGCCACGTTGAATGAAGATCAAAGCTGCAGAGATAATGAGTACTGGTAAGTGCTAGAGGTGTGGGTGGGAAAAAGAGTGGCGATTAACCAGCATTTTCCCCCAGTTTTCCAAGACGGGAACAAGACTGGTTTCATGATAACAATTACAGGATTCCTTGAAAAAGAAGGCATAGCTTGTTTTAAACGCAGCTACCGACTAAGGGTGAAGTAATTTCAAGGATTTTTGTATCTGATTCCATAGCAAGGAGAGCATATGACTTATTGAGGCCCTACCAATCAAGAGCTCACCTAGGGGACAAGCAGCAAAATAAAGGTGGGGCTTCTTAATGAGTACTTGCCAACAGTACAAGAAGGCAAGCAATCTGAAATATATTGGGGCAGCTTACTGGAAATAGCTCTGAACGTCCATATGGCTGAATTTCTCTGCCGTCTAAATTTGAGATATGATTTCCTCACCGCTTTGTATAAGGAGCAATGATGAGTCGAGTAGGGGTGACCTGTGATAAATCTTAAGACTCTGTGGTAAAGGGTGTCAAGTTTAGAGAGTGCAGCGGTCGGGCCCTGACAGTACAGGAAGTCTGTGTAGTTAAGAAGGGAAATGAAGATGGACTGAACCAGACTCATCTTGGCCTCTCTTGTCAGGAACTGGTTTATCCTGTAGAAAAGACCTAGTCTCTGCCTGAGCTTTTTTAGCAACTCTTCTATGTGATCATTAAAGGATAACCTATGGTCAATCCAGACACCCAGGTATTTGAACTTAGCCATGAATTCCAAGGGTTCCCCCAGTAGCGTAGTGATCTGAGGGGATGTTATGGACGTGGCATTGTATGCACGAGGCGAGAATATCATTGCTTTGGTCTTTTTGGCATTTAGTAATAGTTTCTTATTTAACAACTGTAATTGCAGCAGGTTAAACTCACTCTGCAGAACATCGCATCAGCAGTGGGAAAGGGTCCCTCAGTGTAGAGCACCGTGTCATCTGCAAAGAGATGAATGATGGCAGTTTTGATATTGACATTGATTCTATTAATATATATTGTAAATAGTAAAGGACCCAATATGGAACCCTGGGGTACTCCTCTCAATAAAGATTTTAAAGGAGAAAATTCCCCTTCTGCCTTGAACTGCTGGTACTGGCTTGTAAGGTAATTAGCGAACCACTTTAGGGAGTGGTGGTCCAGACCAATGTTCCTGAGTGATGTAAGAAGTAGGTTGTGGTCCACAATATTAAAGGCCTTACTTAGGTCCAAAAATATTGTGCATACAAAGTTTTTAGCATCCAGTCCACGTAGCCAGTCATTGGTCACTTTTGTGAGAGCAGTGACAGTGCTATGTTGTGCCCTAAAACCGGATTGCTCAGGGTTAATCAGATTTTCTGATTCTAGATATTTCTTGAGCTGGTTACTCACAACATTTTCCAGGAGTTTGGATAAGATCAGAAGTAAGGATATGGGCCTGTAGTTATTAAGGTCTGCAGGGTCTCCGGATTTAAACAGGGGAATTACATGAGCTGTCTTCCATAGTGGTGGCACAGCAGCCTGGGAGAATGATAGGTTAAAGAGATGCATAAGTGGGATAGCTAGGACCTGATAACCTATTTTTAGGCAGTAGGGGTCTAAAAAGTCAGCTCCAGTGCTTTTCTTGACATCCAGCTGTAACAGGAGGTCTTCAATCTCCTTCAGCGAGACTGATTGCAATGAGAATGAGGAGTTAGGTACTGGAATTCTTTGATCCTGAACACCAAGTTGGGATTGTAGATTATTTGCAGGAGAGGTGTAAAAGGCTAGTCCTGCAGTGGCAAAATGATTATTGAGGTGATCCAGGATGGAGGGCTTATCAGAGATGGAGGCGCCACCAACTAGGATTTTAGTGGGTAGTGTGTTTCCAGGAGTGTAACCTTTTAATTCTTTTAGGGTTTTTCAGAATTTATTTTGGCATTTTGAGGATGCATCAAGTTCCCTGTGATAAAAAGTGGCTTTAGACTCTCTGACCAGCTTGGTGCAGAGATTCCTCTCCATCCTAAACAATGTCCAGTCTGCTGGGAGCTTAGATTTCCGTGCCATTTTCCAAAGTGCATCTCTCTTTTGTAAGGCAATCTTTAGCTCTGGATTAAGTCAGCAGCAGGATTTCACCCTATTATGGACCTTACTTAGTGGAGCAAGATTATCTAGAGCTCCTGTAATGAGTTCATGAAAGATGTCATAAGCCGCATCCACCGATTTTTGCTAGGTAAAAGTCCTGCCAGTGTAATGAATCTCTTATTAAGGTAATAAATGAATAGGGGTTTATGCTGAGGGGGTGCCCAATCCCCCTCAGCTCTCTTCTCCTGAGCACTGAATATGTGCTGATGGGGGTGCCCAATCCCCCGTCAGCTACAGCCCCTCCCACAAACATTCAGGTGGCACACTGGGAGCCCACCCCAGCATGCCCAATGCCCCTTGTGCTGATGGGGGTGCCAATTCCCCCATCAGCTACAGCCCCCCATCAAACATTCAGGTGGCACACTGGGAGCACACCCCAGCATGCCCAATGCCCCTGTAAAGAAAAAAATGTCCCGCAATGTTTGTTTTTTTTCTTGTTTAAACTTGTAAAAATGAAAACGGTCCCTCGTGGTCTACCTGGCCCCTCCCAAAACCCACGCCCACCCACTGCACCTGCCTCCCCATACTTACCTTCGGAGTCTGGCATGAGGATCTTCGGTGGACCGGGAACAAGTCTGCATCCTTCAAAGCCAATCGCAAACTGAGTAAATGCCGGTAAGCTGTATAATGGCATAAATAGGGCTTTTTCAACTTTTTTGCATATCTCAGGCATCTTTTGGAATTTTGACACCAAATTTTCAACATGGGGTTATTGGGCCCCCTCCTCATGAATTCAGCCACTGTCATCGTGTTAATCGGTCCCAAAAGGTGATTTTGCAGTCACTGCGTGGAATCACTTTTTGGGACTGATTAATGAAATGACAGCACTAGTGTTCATGAGGTGGGGTCTCAAAAAGTGTATGTTGCAAATTTGGTAGGAAAAATCCCCAACATGACTGTTTTGCAAGCGTGCATTGTGCAGTTGCTACTCACACTCATAACTTTGCCAGTTTGCAATATTTTCAGTCCAGATGTTCATAATTGCCATTTTTACACACCTCCTTATGAACAGTACAGCTGTCATTTTTCACATCCTGGCGGAAATGTGTTTTTGCTCTTCTGGCGCAGAATAGCATGGTCATTGTGGGAAATCAGTGTTTGGGACACATTAAGAAAATTACAGTGAACTGTTCTTGAGCAGATGTCCTAAAATGCCTATGTTGAAAATTTTGTGATGAAACTCCATAAAATGACTCAGTTGAGTTGTGCACCCTTGTAACTCCACAAATGAGTAATATTTCACACCAGATTTTCAATACTGGCATTTTTTCACACCTCTCTATGAATAGTACAGCTGCAATTTTTCACATCCTGGCCAAAATGTGTTTTCACAGTTCCAGCGCAGAATACCGCAGTCACTGTCGGAAATCAGTGTTTGGGACAGATTAGGATTAAGCGATTGAGAGAGGGGGAGTGACCGAGCTCAACTGAGCTCTGTCAGGACTGCTGCAGATTTCTTTGTGGGCAGGAAAAGGTGCCAATGCAGACAGGAGCCCAGTACAAAAGGGTAGTCTGCAGTGCCGGGAGACACAGAACGAGCGAGTGAAGGAGGGGGAATAAATGAGCTCAATGGAACTCTGTTGGGACTGCTGTGGATTTCTTTGTGGGTAGAAAAAGGCAGCAATGCACGCAGGGTCCCAGTAAAAAAGGGCAGCCTGCAGTGGTGGGAGAAACAGAACAAGCGAGTGAGAGAGGGGGAGGGAGTGAGCGAGCTCAATGGAGCTCTGTCAGGCATGCTGCAGATTTCTTTGTGGGCAGAAAAAGGTGCCAGTGCAGGCAGGAGCCCAGTACAAAAGGGCAGCCTGCAGCGCTGGGAGAAACACAATGAGCGAGTGAGAGAGGGGGAGTGAGCGAGCTCAATGGAGCTCTATCATGACTGCTGTAGATTTCTTTGTGGGCAGAAAAAGGCAGCAATGCAGGCAGGAGCCCAGTACAAAAGGGCAGCCTGCAGCACTGGGAGATACACAATGAGCGAGGGGGAGTGAATGAGTTCAACGAAGCTGTGTCGGGACTGCTGCAGATTTCTTTGTGGGCAGAAAAAGAAGCCAATGCAGGCAAGAGCCCAGTACAAAAGGACAGCCTGCAGCGACAGGAGACACAGAACGAGTGAGTGAGGGAGGGGGGAGTGAGTGCGTGAGCTCAACGGAGCTCTTTTGGGACTGCTGCGGGTTTCTTTGTGGACAGAAACATGCAGCAATGCGCGCAGGGGCCCAGTACAAAAGGGCAGCCTGCAGTGGTGGGAGAAACAGAATGAGTGAGTGAGAGAGGTGGAGTGAGTGAGCTCAGTGGAGCTCTGTCGGGACTGCTGCAGATTTCTTTGTGGGCAGAAAAAGGCACCAACAGAGGCAGGAGCCCAGTACAAAAGGCCAGCCTGTAGCACCAGGAGAAACAGAATGAGCGAGTGAGAGAGGGGGAGTAAGTGACCTCAACAGAGCTCTGTCTGGACAGCTGCAGATTTCTTTGTGGGCAGAAAAAGGTGGCAATACAGGCAGGAGCCCAGTACAAAAGGCCAGCCTGCAGTGCCAGCCGAACCAGAATGAGCGCATGGGGGGGGGGAGAGCAAGCTCAATGGAGCTGTGTCGGAACTGCTACAGATTTCTTTTTTGGCAGAAAAAGCCACCAACAGAGGCAGGAGCCCAGTACAAAAGGGCAGCCTGCAGCGCCAGGAGAAACAAAATGAGCTAGTGAGAGAGAGGGAGTTAGCCACCTCAACGGAGCTCTGTTGGGACAGCTGTGGATTTCTTTGTGAGCAGAAAAAGGTGCCAATGCAGGCAGGAGCCCAGTACAAAAGGGCAGCCTGCAGCACCGGGAGAAACAGAATGAGCGACTGACAGAGGGGGAATGAGAGAGCTCAATGGACCAAAGTAATCAACATTCAGCATTGACAAATGCTTGTTTTATATTGTGCTGTGTCCTTTATAACAATACCCCACCCTTGTCGGCTGATTTAATTACTATTGTGTCATCATTACTTAAATCCTGTAATACCTGTCTCTGTTGATAATTTAAATTCTTGTGTTTGGGCATTATTTGCTCTTTGGTTTTAAATAGTGCCATAATTTCTTTTTCTACAGTTCTACTGAATTTCTCTATGCCATTACTTTTACCTACTGGTGAGGAAAATGTGGATTTCATGTTCTGTGCTGTCTTCAGCTGTCTTTGTTCACTGTCCTCCCCCGACTCTGTGAAAACATATTTTTAGCCTTAATGAATGAAAGAATCTCTGTAAGTCAACCTCTAAGTCAAAAAGATTTACTGGTTGTGTGGGTGCAAATGACAGTCCAAGTCCAAGTACTTGCATTTCAATTTCTGTTAATCCTCTTTTACTAAGATTAAAGATGGGAATCACCTCTGCATGGCCTTGTTGGTCTCTCTGTCTTGAGCTGCATATGACTTCATTCCTCTTCCACCTTGCCCTCCTCCCCACTCCCTATCCCACCGTCCTGTCCCCGGAAAACCCGAATGGTTACGTGAATAGTTTTTGTTAAAACTCTGGTCTCTCAACTCATACCTAGGGGCCTCAGACTGTTGCTGAAGTGCTGGCCTTTTGTGACTCCCCTGTATGCTGATATTCTTCTGCTGGGGGTACAGTAGAGTCTCTGGTATAGCTATTATCGCTATCTGTACCACTATCTGTGTTATATGATGTCTACCACTTCTTCTTATATTGTTTATACATATATACCCTATTATCCCTGTAGTCATTGGTGTCTCTAATTACCTTCTTCATTTTTTGTTGTTTGAGGTTTTCTCCTTAGTCAATTAATTGTTCTTGATGTCCTCTAAATTACGTGTAAATTCTTCCGCTTCTATTTTTAATTCCAATGCCTCCTCTATTCTAGTTGTATCCTCTGTAAGTATGGTTCTTTCAAACTATAATTGCCTGTATTAAGGCATACATGAAGTCACAACCAGTCCTATTGCTACTTCCATCCCATTTATTGAATATCTTTACAGAATTGATACCTATATCTGGGTCTATCGCTATTCTGAGGCCCCTAGGTATTCTGTGGTGTTCAAAATTTATTTTTATTTTTTTTCTTATTTATTTGATATATCGGTTTACAACTTTTGAGCCAGAGGCTTATTTGCAAAGGTACCTCATCACATGTAAGACAGATGGAAACATAGAGTAGGTATAACAACAATTACATTAAACATGAGATACATGGTATAACAGTGGTTACATTAAGCATGTGTTACAGACATTTGTCACAGACAGTATTTACAAGATTTGGAAGTATGTATTTTCTGACATTATTTATAACCTTTAGATGATGATATTTACAACATAACAGCAGTGAGGCATTATAAGCTTGAGAAGGCATCTAAACATAGTAGTCAGACCTAATCATGGGTTTGGTGTTAAAGATGGAGGTTGTAGTCCATAACGGAGTTTGTCAGAGAATATTTGGTCAGAGTGGGTAAGAAAGTGAAAGAATTAGAAGCAGTTGCAGGAGCGGATATTGAAGAGTTGGTTGCGAAGAGTGGTTTTGAAATAGGCGATCTTGGGTGCACTAGTGATGCTGCTTGGGAGTGCATTAAACCATGTGGGTGCCCTATGGTGGAAAGATCTCTGGGCAAGGGAGGTTTTTACCCTGGGCACAACCAGAGGAGCTTTCTCTGAATTGCGGGTGAAGATAGTGGGGGTTGCAGGCTGAAGAGAGGCGGTGACCCCAGGGGGGAGAGTCTGAGCAGTATTTTCTTGGAGAGTAAACAGGTCTGGTAGTGGAGCCTTTCATCAAGGTTGAGAATATTGGCAGAGGTATAGAGCAAACAGGTGTGAGTGAGCCTGGGTGCGCCTGTAAGGAGCCTGCAGGCCTTGTTTAGTGTGGCCTGGATTATCTGGAGTGTGATGTTATTTGCTGCACCATATACATGGAGCCCATAGTCCACTAGGGACAGTATCGATGAGGTGATGGCAAGCCTAAGGGCGTGGGGGGAAGGCAGTCCCTGTGTTGGCAAAGGAGTCCAATCCAGGTGTTTGTTGCAGCAGCACGGGTGTGGTCATGGAAGGTAAGGGCCGAGTCGAGGGTAAGTCCAAGATATTTGTAGTTGGATACCTGCTCAAGGGGGTGCTGGGTGCTGGGGAGGATGCTGAGCAGAGTGTTCTTAGCTCTGTTTTGGCGGTGAGAGAAGATCATTGACTTCGTCTTTTTTAAGTTGAGGACCAGTCTATGGTCCTTAAACCAGGTTTCAGCCTGGGAGAAGGCAAGTTGGAGGGAGTCCTGCAGGGGTGTGGGTTTATGATGTGAGGTGAAGAGCACTGCATCATCTGCATATAGTAAGATTTTTGTGAAGCAGGTCTTTGATAAGGAGTTTAGGTAGAGGGAGAACAGAAGTGGTCTTAGGATAGAGCCCTGGAGCACCCCAGAGTGGACGGGTAGTGTGTCAGATAGAGTTCTGTTAATTTTGATGCATTGGGACCAGGCGGAAAGGTAACTAGAGCACCAGGCCAGGGGGGCCTGTGGAGAAACCAAGTTGGTGGAGTGAGTTGAGAAGGAGATGGTGGCAGACTGTGTCAAAGGCCTTGGATAGGTCTATGAACACAGCTCCTGCAATGTTACCAGTGTCTTGGGAGGAGTGCAGGAAGTTGATGAATTCTAGGAGGGCTGTGGTGGTGCTATGGCCAGAACAGAAGCCATGTTGCTCTGGGCATAGGATGTTATACTTGGCTAGGTATTCAGTAAGTTAGGCGGCCACCACTTTTTCTAGTGCTTTAGAGGGGGGGCAGAATGGAGATGGGTCGATAGTTATTAGGGGAGGCTTTGTCACCACTTTTATGGATGGGGGTAATGACAGCTGTTTTCCAGGCACTAGGGAATTGCCCTAGACAAAGGGATTTATTGAGCAGGTCTGTTAGGGGGACTAGGACCATGTCGAGGACTAGTCGAAGGAGCCTGGCATCTAGGGGATCATTTATAGAGTTATTGCTGTTTAGCGCTTTTTGTAGGTAAGGATGAGCTTCATGGGGGGGGATATTGTGCACAGGAGGAAATAGGGATGCTGCTGGGTTGGAGGTGGGGATTGGGGCATGGACTCAAAGAAACCGCAAGGGAGAACAGTGCTGAGATCTGAGAAGGTGGTGTTTAGACAGTTTGCTATGGTGAGTGTGTCTGTGGAGGCAGTGCCATTTATGGTGAGCTGGGAGGGAGGTGGGGAGCGAGATTTCCCATTGAGTTCTTTGATGTTATTCCAGAAGGTCTTTGCAGACCCCCATGTGGTTGTGAGAGTGGATTGATAGTGGTCTGCTTTGGCCTTACGGATGGCTCGAGTGCATTTATTGCGAGCGGCGTTATAGGAATGTCTGTCCGCCAACCTGTCCGATTCTATGGCTTTGTGCCAGAGATTATCCCTGTCTCTCAACATTTGGAGTAGGGAGGGGGTTATCCATGGGGTATTTTGCCTTTTGGTGCGGAGTTTGGTGAGTGGAGCATAGAGGTCACAGGCCTTGGTGAAGGTCTGTGTAAACAGGGTGAGTGCAATGTCGACCCTGGGGGCTGTATTAACGGGGGACCAAATATTGTGTTAGTGTAAGCCCATGACACTCCAGCCATGTATCCCTAAATTTAAGATTCTCAATCTTCTGAGCTAGATTCTTAGGTGTCTCCCCCATCTGTGTAGACAGGTCCCTGTTGCCCCTCATGGCCTGGAACAACTGTTTCCTTTGTTCTTCTGAGAAAGTAGTAAAATGCGTTCTGTACACTGTTCCCAATACCCTGAAAGGCTGCTAGCCCCTCATTCAACATTTTGACAATATTTTTTCTGTTCTTATACAAAAAAACATGTGGTATGACTTCAGCACTTACAACATTTATCTAGGTGCTAAACACACTGGTTACGATGGGATCTCCCCGCCAACTCTTGATCGTGCTGGCAAAAGAAGAACACTATAATAAATGATTAATCCCACCTGCTCCCTGAACAAACCACCACTGGCTGGTAGATTAGTACAGACTGCACTCAAACCAGAGTTAACACCATCAAGCTGAGAAAACCCCCTTACCCCAACAACTCCACGATAACCCCCCAAAACTTCACAAATAAAGATCTATGCAGTTCGCAATCTCGATCAGTGATCATGCTATAGATTAAATGGATTATTAATAAAACTAGTCAACCTTGGCTGGCAGAGAATTGAAATTGCAAACAATGCACTGCACTTGCAGGTCATGCCAGGATACACGTGGCCAATACACCCATCAGAGGCCTGTAGGCTTCTACCTCACCTATCTTGTTGTTGAAGTCACCTGCTGCAACAAAGTGCTGGGAATGCCAAATAAAAGTCCCAGCAAAAGATGGCTACCTGAGGGCTGCATCGCCTTTTAGACCCCCTCAGAACCCCAGGTCAGGACCCCACCTGGCCCATCCCTCCCTACCAATCAGATCGTGCCCCTGCATCTGCATCACATTACCTCAGAAGACTCATCCTGTGACTCACAAATAATGCCCCTTCCCCCTCTCCTATTTCCCTATTTTCTGCTCATTCCCATCAGGGTCATTTGACAGTTTTGGTTCCCTGTTAGTGGCAACCCTATTTTCCCTATCTGGAGCTTCAAGGCACGTGCCTATACTTTTCAAACTTTATTTGTGGTTTGGAACATTTGCAACCATTCATCTTAACACTGGATAAACCTGTGCACTGCTTGGACAATACAGAACTTTACAAGTCTTGTTTTTGTCTGGCACCTTGGATTTACCTCTGGTTATATTGAGTGGCACCTCTTTTCCACAGTCCTCGGTTGGCCTTGTACTTAGAGTTTAATGCTTTTGTCAGAAACAGGATGGCACTGAGAAAAAAATGGACTTCTCTTTGTGAAGAAAGTTAGGCATCTGTCTCAATTACAGATTTACCATATCTTGTGTTGACACACAAGCCACATAAACTTTACTTCTCCATTTAACCAATTTTCAGAATTACTAAAACAAGATTTCTCGCTTACATTAGAACCTACAAAATTTAGTGTAATCATTAAATAATTTTTTTACAGTAGCATGAATTTCATTGTTTAGAAACGTTACTGACTCTTTTTAAATGGAATAGGCCTCATTGCTTGTGACCATAACATTTTCTGTCCATAGTCTAGAATAGATTTTATCCTGTTTAGAAGGTCATTTCCAATCAAGAAATCAGTTCCTGTTTTGTTTGTAACATACACTGGATGTTTAATCACCATTTTACCAAATCTCAGTTTTAACCAAACATTACCTAAGGTTTTCTGAGCTTCCTTTCCATAATATACAATTCGTAAACTGTTAGGAAGGGGTTTTAGCTTTTTTGAATCACCTAAGGCATCAATCAATTCATCATAGAGACTTTTAGACATGAGACTTACTTCTGCTCCTGAATCTAGCAAAGCCTCACGATTTAGACTGTTTTCCAGGTTTATGCCTCAGTACAATCGTCCTGCTTTTCCTTTGGGAATTAAGTTGCCCAGGCAGAATTTATCTTTCTTTTCTGGCAACACAGCAGTTTTATCATGTGTTACAGGGTGTGGGAAATAATCAGATGAGGCAATGTGGCAGGATTTAAAACACACAGGTATGTGACATTTATTTACAAATAGAAAAATAAATAATTGAACAACAAAAGAAATTGCAATCAGAACAACCACTTGAAATCAGTGGTTTCTTGGAATATAGTCTCAATTCAATAACAACTCTGATCTTTTACCTTCTGTATCACTCTTCTCTATTTGCACTATATACCTTCTCATTCCACATCCAAGGCTCATCTGCTAAGGCTCCCTTTAGCATGGGTTTATATAGGAGAGGCAAGGATCACCTGACCTGGTCGTTAACTTATACAAACAATTTTCTACTGACTAACAACATCAAACAGGTGGGAGGACCCAAGCCCAGTACTATTATAATAAACAACATTGTATAAATGTACATTTACAGTTTTAGATCTCCTTGGAAGCATTTTGACCATTTTAGCTGGCCTCTTCAGCTGGCCTCTCCACACTTTTTCCTAGCTTCTTCTATCGCTGACAGTAGGAATAAATGCACTGCCAGTTAGGAAGAGAGCATACTGAATAAATAAGGAGCCCCAATATAAATATCTGTAGCTAATTCATAAAGGAGTACCTGTACATATTCCTTGGTACTGGTAAGACAGAAGAGCTCCTGTAAAACTGAAACTGTTGTTCAACAAAGGTGTTTTTCTTTTCTCTCTGTGACAATCCATTTTTCCAGGTCCTACCAATTCCCCAAGGCAGACCTCTGTCCATCTGTGATGCCAGAAAACTGTTTTGTATAGGGAGATCAATGCCCTCTCTGGTCTAGTTTTATAGGACCATGCTATTAATTAAATATAAAAGGGAGGAGCTTAGAGCTCACTAGGGACCAATTTAATATGGAAAATGGTGGTCAAAACTTCCAAAGGGATCTAAAACTGTAAATGTGCATTTATACAATGTAATTTATTATAATAGTACTGGGTGTGGGTCTTCCCATCTGTTTGATGTTGTTAGTCAGTAGAAAATTGTCTGTTTAAGTTAACAACCAGGTCAGGTGGCCCTTGCCTCTCCTATATAAACCCCTGCTAAAGGGAGCCTTAGCAGATGAGCCTTGGATGTGGAGTGAGAAGGTCTATAGTGTAGGTAGACAAGAGTGATACAGAAGGTAAAAGATCAGATTTTTTATTGATCTGAGATTGTATTCCAAGAAACCGCTGATGTCAAGTGGTCGTTCTGACTGCAATTTCTTTTGTTCTTCAATTATTTATTTTTCTATTTGTGAATAAGTGTCACATACCTGTGTGCTTTAAATCCTGACACATTGCCTTGTCTGATTATTTACCATACCCTGTGACACCATGGCATTTTACACTATTGTTGAAACTAACCCTGTATACCTTTTGAGGAAGGTTAAACTCAGAGGAAGCATTTTCAACTTCACTTGGCATCTCATTTTTAAATCTTATTCCAATCTCCTTATCATTTTTAACAATAGCAGTTTCCGTAACCATATCAGCAATAGTGTGGACAGGATCTACTCATCACATAGCACTAGGTACAGCTGAAGAAGGATTTTCCACAGGGAAATGAAGGTCAGGAGATGACTAAGTAGCTTGGAGCCATTTTTGAAAACAAGCTCTTAACTCTTTTATTTTTCTGTTTGTTTCCTCCATTTCCTTTTGTGAATTATTAATAATGTCCTCTAGTCTTGGACAACTATGTTTAGACCTGTTTTGAGATGCACAATCACTTTTATAATCATAGTCAGAATAGTGGTGCCCCCTGTGGTCAGTTTTATCACCATGCTCACTTGCCATGCTTTGCACCTGGGTTCTCCCTTTTGAGAGGGACTCCCGTGTTGGCATTGGTCTGAGTCTTGATAAAGCTGCTGAGCCACAGTTGGACCAAGCATGGGCTTTAACTGTTTTTCCTTGTTGGACATATGTAACTTTTCTGCCCCCTTAGCTGGAGTATTAGAAGTGGTGGCCTCCAACTCCGTAGTTTGAGGTACAGAGGAACTCCCTTTTTGCCTAACCTTGTGTTTTTTCTTGTATTTCTTGAATGTTTCACACTCTGAATCAGAATTTGAATCACTTGTCTGTCTAGGGGTAGTCTTCTTTTTGCTCTGAGGTAATTCATTTTCTGAGTCAGATGATACACTCAATGATATACCAGAATCAGTCAAACAATCTAACCTTTTGAATGCTTTCATTTTTTCTTTAACCTGACTTTTACTCTGTAAACTTTTATACTTTTCTTTTAATTCAATCAAATTTTTGTTAACCTGTGCATAAGCATCTGCTAGTTCAGCTTTTTCTCTGTTTAAATCCAAATACTGTTCTTGCCATTGTTTTAACTCATGTTGCAAAACAGAATTTTCAGTCTTTAACTTGACTAAGTCTCAGTAGTTATTAGAAAGATCATTTTTACTTTCCTGTAAAAGCTTTCCTAAAATTTCTACCTGACCTGCAAACCTTCCTCATTTAAAATATTTATCCTCCAACATTTTTTCCAGCTGTTGTATTCTTTTATTTTTACTTTTAATAAAAGTCAGCTATGCTGGGGTATAAATTACTGTCTCAGTGCTAGGTATATCTGCAGTTACAGCTAAAGTTGTCATGGCTATGCAATAGTGATTACTGTATTAACATTAACAACGATAATAATAATGCTTTATAAACAACCATTAAAACAGCAAAACGTATATAACACAACAATTTAAACAAACAAAATCTCTTCTCTTATGATGCTTTAAAAGTTCTAGTTTCCTTTTTCTTGCTGCTTTACTGTTAGTCATAGAGTCTATTTTGTTCACTTCTAGGCTTTAGCTCCCTTCTCCTTTGCTTAAGGTAGCTTCAGACTCTGAAAAACAAAACAGAAAAGTATTATTTCTGCAATTTAGAAATCTTGCAAATGCTAACAATACTAACATTTATTTCTCATACACTCTAAGTGTGGATTGTTATTTACTAACAATTATCCCATGGATGAGAACCCCAAAATGTCAGAACAAAGGCTGTAATATCACTTTTTACAATGATGCACTTGGATTTACCTCAGGCCTTACCCCCAAAAATATTTTCATAAATTACCAAACTTAATTATAAAATTCACATATGATATTATTCTATGCTCTCCAAATTCTGGATAACGTAATAACACTTCTTCCACACTCATGAATATGAAATATACATATATATATATATATATATATATATATATACACATATATATATATATGTGTGTGTGTGTATATATATATATATATATATATATATATATATATATATATATATATATACACACACACACACACATAGATATATTATATATATATATTATTAACACCTATAGAATAATTCTAAATATTCCTCATTAGCATAAATATCAAGCATAATAAATGTAAACATCATAAAAGTAATGTAAAAATACTATAAACATAAACAACAAAATTCTTTCAGAAAATTAAGTAAAACAACTAACAAATAAAATAACTTTGGTAAATAAACAATGCAAATGAATAAGCAATATTGAGCATAATAAATGGTAATACTGTATAGCAGGTTTATTTCGCGTTCCTTTTAATTTCGCTATATTAGCTATAAGCATTACAATCACAAGAAGAGAGAGTAGCTGAGCAATTTCTATCGGGTACAAATATGTCTAGCGGGTTGCTTTCCACTAAATCTGTGGGTCATGAATTCAACCTGCTATACAGTAGTTATACTAGATTCAGCATACTTAGTGCTTAGCATAATCTTCATGCATGAGAACATGCAAACTGATAAGATCGATATCTCAGATTATTTCTGTATAAAACTTCTTTCAAAACTTCATGGCATGTACAATGTTTTTATGAGAACTTGCAACAACTTATTATGTCAGTGTTTTGTACTATACTTTCATAAAACTCAGTTTTAACTTTTCAGATCAGGCAAAATATTTCTAAGTTTAAACCTTGTGAACTATATACCCCAAGTTCTGTAGTTAAAATAATGTTCCCTTATTACTTTCCAGGATAAGCCAATTTAAATTACTAAAACTATCAATTAAAATTAAATAGTAAAAGTAATTAAAATTACACTTAAATTTCTGTTTGTAGAAGTGGTTCTTCTTCTCTCAACTTAGAAATATTGGTTGAGTCTGGTTCTGAGTAAAAAAGTCTCTTTCAGTCAGCTTGTCTCTTCTGTTTTCCCTGGAACCTAAACTGGGGTTTTCTTGCATCAGTTCAGAATATTACTAATCATCAAAAGTCAGTTTGTAGGATTCAACAGGATTTGAACAGACAACTGAATTTGAACAGTCCCATAGCAATACTGAATTCAAAGAACATTCTTCAGGATAGCAAAGTTGTCAACTGGATTTTGACTTCTTCACATTGATTCATTTGCACTCAAAACCTTAGACGCTAGACTTCCTTTTACTTACAAGGCTGTATAGCTTGTGTGGATTTTAAAGTTAAGTCTCTGATCTAGGCTTTGGCAGGCAACATTACTTCAGTCAAAATGTTCGGCAAATAAAACACAGACCTTGCTCTGTTTCCACCAAGGAAATGTTCTTGTCCAAGCAATTTGGTTTTGGACTTTGTGGCAGCACTACATAGTCATTTACTTAGCATACACCTTTTGAATACATCAAATGGTCAACCAAGGCTGGTCCCAGTATTTCAAATTCAGGCATGGTCTAAGGCTGCTCAGGCCTAGCAAGTTATGAAGTCATCAAAATTTTCAATTAGCCTGACATAGGTCTTCTTACATTGGTGTTTCAGCCAAAACTGAGGAGTGGTCAGCAGAATTTCACTAATATGAATCTGCCTTGGTGATGTCATCACCAGATTTTGATTGGTCTGAGTCACTAAGGGGGCCAGGTCTGTGGCTCCCTGCAGATGACAAATGGTGACAGTGATCATAACTCTTCAAGGACTGCCCACTATTCCAAAGTCATTTTTAGAAAGGAAATTATTTTTTTCTTATAACTTATTTCTGCAAAATAATTTAAACATTAAACTTACATATCTAAACTTCTCTCATCAAATGGAGCATTTTGGTATGTTTCCCATATTCCTAGCACTGACACTTTGTAAGTTACAATTTTAAGGGTTATAACTCCAGAATTTTAATAAAACTTCTTAAAATAAAGTGATAGTCTTGCTCTAAATATTCTAAGCTGCAGAATAATATAAGACTTGTAAGAGAAATCTATTATCAAAGCTTTTAAATACTAGCTTTTCTGCATGCATATGCTTTTTCTTTGTAAAAACACATGAGGTTTTTTGCCTTGTCTAAAAGCTATAAATCATCTTGCTTTTACCAAACTGTTAGATGGTCTTTTTCTGCATAGCAACAAGATGCATACTTAAGAATCGTATTTTCAGACTCCTCAGTATGTGAGCTACAATGAGAGACTAGATTTGTCTAGTTTTCAATAAAAGAATGTTATTAAAATAACTTTTATACATAGCTCTCAAACCTTTGGTCCTGCACTTATGATATTAAATTTCTTTATGGCTCATACTAGTGTCTATTAACTGTCCAACTTTCGTAGCTACTGTACATTGCATTGTTAAACTATGAATAAAACGTCTTATTCTTATACAATGCTTAAAGAGAGGAATATTTTTTTTCCAAGATGCTCATATGAGACTGTACCAGTCACATGATCTCCTATCTGATTGTAGCCATGGTTATCTAGCTCTGGCTAGCTTAGGAATGTTTCTGGAATGGGAGAGACGCAAGCTAGGCCCATCTTATCTCTGTGCTACAGCTAGAGCACAGAGCCCTGAAGTAGGAAGCTTCAATTTTAAAACAGTGTTCCTTAGATCATGTTTTTTAATTCTGAAACTGTCTCCACTTTAAATGGTATCATTCCTCCATTTTAATGTTTTTAAGATTTCATGCAAACAGTAATCTTAAACAGAAATTATAATAAACATTCCCATAATTAATCCCATATAAAATCACATAAGGTAATAATTAAAAATCAATTATTGATAATACAAATAAAATAATTTTTCCATCAAAGGTTTTGTTCCTACATGGTGAGTGTAAATGCGTGGCACAGAAAGGAAATGTGTGATATACTGTAGTTGTTTCTTGGCACTCCTTTTTTAGATATCTCATTGTGTGGTTAATATCAGTACAGATACAAACTGTATAGTATTATTGTGATTGCTTAAATTGCAAGATGGTAATTCTAGCAAGTGAATTTTTTTCTAAAACACATGAGCATATCAGTCCCCATCTGACTTCCATGACTTCCCAGTGTGAGGAGACTGTGAGGTTGTGAATTATGCAGCTCAAATTAACACACAGCAGTACAAGCTGTAGTGGTAAGGATCAGAGAGATTGATAAATGTAAATAGAAAAAGTAAAACATGATTAAATGTATTCACTGCCCAATTTATCTAGTCCATTGCAATTGTTTATGTGCTCTTGATCGTCGATGTAATTAAATTACAGTTCAGTAAAGAAATAAAATTAGTGGTATGAGTGGGGAATCCAATCCCTGAATAAATATATAGACTGAGGTTATGATGCAAGGGTAAAATATATATATATATATATATATATATATATATATATATATATATATATATATATATATAAATGTTAAAAGATATTGGAATGTGTACATTAATCACATGACAAAATCTAATTTCTTTATAATACCACTAGGAGAACAGGTAGACAGAACTGGAATGCAAAGGCATGCTGGACTATGTCAGTGCATGGTAGCAAAGCAAGAATAAAACACTGTGGTGTGTGTGTGTGTGTGTGTGTGTGTGTGTGTGCATGCATGTGTGTCTGTGCTTATGTGTGTGAATTTTAAAACCAAGGAGGAAACAACATGGCAGTGATTGATTGAGCACAACACTGCTAACCCTTACTGACAACAGACATAACTGTATATTATGTAGAGGTCTTCTGGACTACTGACTGATATGTGACTCTGGCAAAGTAGGAGAAGTGTTACAACTGCAAAGGAAATGCACTTTGTTTTTTCTTGTTTCTTGGGAAGGGGCTTTCTTATCTGGCATTGTTATCTGGTGTAGGACACTGTGCTGCAAGTTCAGTTCTCCAGAGGGAAAGAATGTTTTGAAGTAATGCTGAGTCCCTTTTTGCAGCAAGAAGTCTACAGGGTTTTGCCCACTGCAGGCATACAAAAGGGGGAAATGACTGCTGCAAACATAAGCTTCGACACTGAATATGAATATTTCATGAAAGCCTTCTCTCAAGATGACCCTGTACTGCCTGGCCAACATGCAAGGTACTATATGTGGGAATAGCCCAAAGATACACAGCCAGAAGAAATAGCATGAGAAAAGTATGGGAGGAATTTATATTGGGGGCTATTAATTCACTTACTCCTATGGAAGGATCATCTATGAACTTGGATGCAGAGCTTAAGGACTTGAGAGATGAAATGGCAGATATAGTCTATGGCAAGGTGGAATACTGGTTAGAAAAACTTCAAGCTAAATATTTAATACAGGGGAATATACAGTACCTGGCTGCCTTCTTGCAGCTGGAGTTAGGGAATGGGAAGCAGCGCACACTGTCATGCTAATAAACTTTAAAGAGGAAACTATAACGGACCCCAAGGGAATGGCCGATGCTTTTGCGTCCTATTATAAAGGGATCTATTAAGGGGGTGTGACTAGTAATGAGGAGGAAATTAAGGTGTTTTTGGATAGCATATCTCTCCCCAGGCTTGATTATGTGCAAGCAAAGACGTTGGCAGCACCAGTAAAGGAATCTGAAATACTAGATGTGGTAAACTCACTACCACATGGTAAAACACCAGGACCTGATGGTCTTACAGCTAAGTTTTATAAAACCCATATTTCAACCATACTTCCCCTACTGAAGGATTTATTTATCAAAATAATGCAGGAAGGAGTCCCTCACCATCCCCCTTTATGTAATGCCCCAAAAGTGGTCATTCCAGAGGAAAAAAAATAAAATAAATAAATGAATGCAGAGTACACAGGTGCTCAGGGTACCTGCTGCAGGGGTAGACAGCAGGGTACTGTACTAAGGGACCCCTAGACATAAAGACTCAACCTCCTGGAACAAGAGAAAATACTATAAATTATAGAAAAGTGCCCCTGTGCACTTACAGCTGGTAAAAATGCAGATTGTAAAGCAATACATGTCATAATGGCCTGTATGGAATGCTGTGCTGAGTGGCTCATGCACAGCATTCCAATCCAGCCATTCTAGAACCCAGGCAGGTTTAACTTTAAAAAACAATTCTATAACAGTTCAGTTGTTCAGTTGCTGGTGGACTGTGGAGTAGAGAGGATCACAGGAGTGCAACAGGGACTGTTGGCTTACCTGGTGGTTGTGAAGCCAGTCCTGTTGACTCCCTGGTGAGTCCCCTCCTCCAGTCCACTGAAGAAGCCTGTGCTGCTGTAGTGCTGTGGTTGGTGGTGCCATCGGGGCACCACGAAGAAGCAAACATTGTTTCCCCACATTTTAAGGGCTTTTAAGCCCTCCGTTTATTTATTTTGGCCCCCGAGGTAATTTTAACAGTTTTCTCTGGTCCCACTTTGGCAGCAAGCAAGCCGTATCACGCCCGTATCATTTTGGCCATCGGAGGCCCTCCTGAGCCATCTCTCTCACTGCCTGATCTTCCCTCCCACTGCCAGCTCACCTCCCACCTCCCAGTGACAGCAGCAACCTCTCGAAGACAGCAGAGCGGTGAGTCGGCGGCAGCACACGCAATACTGACCGCCTGTTGTTGAAGGGGGACTGTATTTATTTTAAAAAAGTGCATTAGGCACTTGCAGGAGGTGGCTGAGTGCTGCAGAGGCATCGGGTCATTAGGACCCTTGATTTTAATATTAATTGTGGAGGTGGGGCTAGCGACGCCCCTGGGAAGGGGCCAGTGCATTAAGGCCAGTTCAAAGGCCTATGAATATTTAACAGGGGGCGGAACTGAGGTGGGGTTTCGCGACATAAGTGGCAGCAGGCTCAGGGTTCCTGAAAGACTTAAAGGGACAAAGAATTTAAAAGGGCAATTCAGGCCCAGATATAAAGTAGGGCATTAGGCCCAGTATAAAGTGGGGCACCAGGCCCAAAGTTTAGAGGGGCATTAGGCCCATTATAAATTGGGGCACCAGGCCCAATCTAAGGTGGGGCACCAGCCCCAAGCTAACGTAGGGCATCAGGCCCAAGGTAAAGGGAAGGCATTAGGCCCGAGGTAAGCCTGGTAATATAGGGAGGCCCCTACCTAGCGGAATAGGGCAAGCCAGCCTAGTGGTACTAAAGGGAGGCCCTGGCCTTGCAGAATAGGGCAAGCCAGCCTAGTGGTACTATAGGGAGGCCCCGGCCTAGTGGAATGGGGCAAGCCAGCCTAGTGGTACTATAGGGAGGCCCCGGCCTAGCGGAATGGGGCAAGCCAGCCTAGTGGTACTAAAGGGAGGCCCCGGCCTTGCAGAATAGGGCAAGCCAGCCTAGTGGTACTAAAGGGAGGCCCCAGCCTAGCGGAATAGGGCAAGCCAGCCTAGTGGTACTAAAGGGAGGCCCCGGCCTAGCGGAATAGGGCAAGCCAGCCTAGTGGTACTAAAGGGAGGCCCCGGCCTAGCGGAATAGGGCAAGCCAGCCTAGTGGTATTAAAGGATTCCCTAGCCACAACGTACAGTAAGGGATCCTATTCCAGAATACCCTACATATAGAAACAGGGATTCATTTGAGAGTGTTCGATTTGCCTATACTGTGAAACTACTCTGATTACTGTACTGCTTATGCTTTAACTATTGCCCTAAGAACCTGAACTTTTGCCCTAAGTACCTGAACTATTGTCCTAAGTACCTGAACTATTGTCCTAAGTACCTGAACTATTGCCCTAAGTACCTGAACTATTGCTCTAAGTACCTGAACTATTGTCCTAAGTACCTGAACTATTGGTCCAAGTACCTGAACTATTGCTCTAAGCACCTGGACATTGGCCCTTATCAGTAACAATTACCCCTGAAGTTATAATTTGCCCTCCTCTGGCAAATTATTGTACCATTCCACAGTTCTTTGGGCATTCTTCAGTTATATGTTTTCTACTGTACGAAGACAGTCTCAATCTTCTACCACACTGCAGTCTCCTAGTGTGGTCTGTAACACCACGTGCTCAGAATCAGTCTCTACTCAGAAGAAGACATCCTTCCAGCATTCTTCACTCCTAGGAGATCATCCATCAGCTCATCCCATCCGTTTGTGTCGTCAACCGAAGTCAAGTCCGTCGTCAGTCATACAAGTCGTACCCACCATTTTCTCGTTTTCATAGCATGAAAGTACGTCCGCCGAAACGCATCACGACAGCCATGCCAGTGTCGTTCTGTATGGTTCCTGTTCCAGATGTCCCGAAGTTGGTCACCCTCTACAGAAGAGAGAGCTTATCCTGGAGAACCTGTTCTGCACCCCACCTGGTCGTTTGCCGAAAGTCGAGTCCGTCAAAGCCTAGTCCGGGACGCGTCCACCGTTTCTTTGTTTTGTGTTAGTTCCTGATCCTAGGATTGCAGAATCAACCATCATCTCTTCAGATTCTTATGGTTCCTGGTCCTGTCAGAGTTCCTTCTGAGTTCAGCTGGCCCTTGGAGTGCTGCAGCATCAGTCAGGTCGTGGTAGTCCTCCATTGGATTCATCGCCATGCAGATCTTGATCTATCTTCATCCTTGGCAACCCTGGAAGTGGGTTTTGGCCGAGGAACCTCTTGTTTCAGTGTGTTATTTCGGGAACCAGTTGCTTTGGTTCTACATTCCGGCAGCCTTGGAGAGAGTGGGCTTTTGCCAAAGATATATGGTCTGTTTACCAAACCTCTCACCACCCCAGTGGCCTTATCTAGGTCCTTGCTGGGAATTGAGATTAGGGTTCTACAGTTCTGTTTTACTTCCCTTGTAGCTACCAACGAAGAATGATGGTGTACACGAAGATGCCAGATCTCTGGACTCTTTTAATATCTGGACTCTTATGGAAATGTGTGATGATGGTCACCCTAATGCAATGCTGAGTAGCCTATGTAACCTGATTCTCATTTAGAGTATAGAAGTACAGTATAGACGAGTGTCAGAATAAGAGCGGCAGTAGGCCTAGAGTTTATTCTTGTAGTAATAACCGTAGAAGTGGTAGATAAAAGTATTTCCCTGTTCCATTGCCCTATTGTTCTCGGGCAACCCCTCCTCCTTCTTGTGACTGTGTCTGTCTACCATTGGTGCAAAATAAACACCCTGCAGGCATCAAAATACTAAGTTGACTCCTGCCTCTCCTTGTCTGGATAGCAGTTATCCTATCCACATAATTCGGACCTTGGTGCCTCATCACATCATCTCAAGAGCACCACATACCTACCTAAATTTTTGGCGTAGTTGGCAGGATAGAGAGATAATTTATCCGAGGAGTCCAAAGTTGGAGTGGCTTAGTAGGAAGCACAAATGGAGCCAGGGTGTAGTAGTGAGTTATCTGGAGGAGACCGAGATGGACTTAGAGGAAATATCCCACCATCTCCACTAACCATGCCATACTACTTTGGGGCGTCATGGCTTCCACAGTTTTCCAGAGAGAAATATGGTGACAGAACCAGCAACCTAGGAGAATTCCATTCGAAGATGCAGGCCATGTTCCGGCTGTATCAAATCCCCGAGCAACAAAAAGTTGAAATTTTAATTGGGCAATTAAAGGGAGCTGCCCACCATGAAGTCCAATCATGGCCGAGTGGAGCAAAAGCCACAGCGGACCAGATACTCCAGAGGTTACAGCAGATTTTCGATGCTAGGACCGTGTCTGACCTCAAAATGAAGTTCTTTTCATGTACCCAGAAGTCTCAAGATACCCTGAGAGAGTTTGCACTGAGTCTACAAGAGCTGTTATGAGTGATAGAGAGAGTAGACGCAGCAGAGGTCCGAGATGCAGATAGAGTACTAGTCTAAAAATTTGTGGAAGGAGTACAAAGTGAGGCCCTGAAAAGAGAACTATGTATGCTGCATTTACAGAACCCTGCAGTTGACTTTCTGGATTTTAAAGAGAAAGCCATACTAATATTTGGTTCAGGACATTCTAGCGAGGAAGCTCCAGCATATCTCCAAATCTCTATGGGAACTCAATGGCCGACCTACATTACCAAGGGATGGAAAGAAGACCATTCTTGGCAATTAGGACTCCAGCCAGAGGAAGTGTCCTTACGAAGACGAGAACAGGGAAGAGAAGCTGTTGCCTACCCGAGCCGGTGTTCAGAACATGAGCAGTTACCTGACCCAAGGTTACAGACACCGATATGTTCTGTACAGACGGGCGCTCAACAACATTCAGAGCTGACTGAGCGGATTGCTACACTGACCAACCAGATGGCAGAAATGTATAAAGAGATGCAGAGCTGGAAAGCTGGGTGGAAAAATGAGGAAAGCTTCATTCCATCAGGGAAAGAGAGGAAGCATGACCAAATGAACCACTCGAGAAGGAGTGAAGGGAGATGCTCCACAGATCGATTTGATAGCCAAGGAAGGCCCATATGTTGCCGGTGCAGTGTGAGGGGCGATATAGAAAGGAGATGTGGTCAACCAGTCAATAACACCTTAAATTTAAACAGGAATTCTTCGGGGATGAGTACCGACCCCCGAAGAGCAGCCGAACAGGTCCAGCAGTCCCCCTAGAGCAGTCGTGTTTTGTTGGTAACAGCCCCATGATTTCAGTCAAGGTCGATGGCTCTGAGCTTATGGCGCTATTGTACACCAGATCGCAAGTCACCACCTTGCAAGGAAGAGAGTTCTGAAGGTACTGGACACCCAATGATCTGAAGCCACCTCCTAGATCTTGGGTAAAGTTGATCACAAGCAACGGTGATGAAGTCCCATATTTAGGCTACCTGGAAGCTGATGTACAGCTAGGGAAGAACGTTCAATGTAACACAGGCACCATTGTGAGCGACATTGAGAGGTGATCAGCTGCCACCACTCATTCTCGGGATGAACGTTCTACAGAATTGCTTCGGCGAATTGGTGAGCATCCTCCAGCAGCAAGCCAAACTCGTGCCTCGAGTGGAGAAACATGCCCTGCAACAGACTATCCACAACTTGCAATGCCACCAACAATTCACCAATGCTGAGGGTGAAATCGGTAAAGTAAGGGTGACGGATGCTAGACCAGTAACCTTGAAGCCGGGCACCGAAACCACTTTGTGGTGCAAAGCAAAGGTGGGCCCGAGGGGGTCAAGACTATGACGCCCTAGTAGAACCTTACCCAATGAACAAGGAAGAGCCAATAATAGTAGCTAGGAGCGTAGCTAAGGTGATCAGAGGTCAGATACCAGTCCGAGTGCTAAATTATGGGACTCATGATGTACAGCTGTACTGAAACCAGCCGGTTGCTCAGATCCACACGGTATGTTTACAGGACATTGTCGAAGCTGGGGAAGAAATGGAGGAAGTGCCGGAAGGTGGGATAGAAAGCGACCAGAGACCAGAATGGACCAAGGAGATTAAAGTTGGCAATACGAAGACCAGCATGAAGCAAAGAGCCGATGTTTTGAAGGTGGTTTTACACTGAAAGGAAGCTTTCAGCCAACACCCCTTGGATTTTGGGTTAGCTCATGGGGTACAACATCACATCAGTACCCATGGACATCCACCTGTCAGAAAGAGATTTAGGCTGATTCCACCAGCTATGTACCAGCAAGTCAAAGAAATGATTAAGAAGATGAAAGAGGCAAATGTGATAAGAGAAAGTCACAGTCCTTGGGCAGCGCCAATTGTTCTGGTCAAGAAGAAGGATGGTAAGATCCTATTCTGTGTGGATTACCGCAAACTAAATGCCATCACTCATAAAGATGCATACCCTTTGCCTAGGATAGAGGATTCCCTCATGGTTCTTCAATCAGCAGCCGTATTCTCCACTCTAGATGTGACCAGCAGATACTGGCAAGTTCCTATGGTGCCCCAGAATCAGGAGAAAACAGCTTTTATTACCCCATGGGTCTCTTCGAATTCATCAGGATGCCTTTTGGTTTGTGTAATGCACCGGGAACTTTCCAAAGGTTAGTGGAACATTGTCTTGGGAGCCGAAATTTTGATACCCTGTTGTTGTACTTAGATGATATCAACGTATATTCAAAAACGCACGAAGATCATCTGCATCACTTGGACGAAGTGTTCCAAAAGTTGATCCAATACGGTCTGAATATTAAACCATCCAAATGTCACCTGTTGCAGACCAAAGTAAGTTATCTGGGACATATAGTCTCCGCAGATGGAGTGACACCAGACCCAGAGAAGATAAAAGCAGTAAAGAAATGGCCTGTTCCTACCACCATTAGAGAGGTCCGGAAATTCTTGGGATTTGTTGGATATTACTGAAGATTTATTAAGAATTTCTCAAAAATTGCTGTGCCTTTACACGAACTCTTGAGAGGGTCAGCAGAAGGTAGAGTCCCAAAGAATCGCCTGGTTGCATGGGGTACTGAGCAACAAGAGGCCTTTGATCAATTGAAAAAGATACTTACTGAAGCTCCTATATTGGCATATCCAGACTATGCAAAACCTTTTCTGTTGTATACCGATGCCAGCAACAAAGGATTGGGCGCGGTACTCGCACAAGAACAGAATGGTGTGGAAAGGGTAATAGCCTATGCAAGCAGAGGATTAAGAGGCTCCGAGCGGAACGACGCCCGCTATAGCTCTTTCAAATTGGAATTGTTAGTGCTAGTCTGGGCTATCACTGAGAAATTTCGACAATCTTTAGCTGCCACCCCTTTCACGGTCTTCACGGACAATAATCCATTAGCACACTTGAATACTGCAAAGCTAGAAGCCCTCGAGCAAAGGTGGGCCTCTCGACTCACAAATTACCAATTTTCCATCAAGTATCGCTCTGGTAAAGCTAAAGCTAATGCAAATGCTGATGCCTTGTCCCGGATGCCTGAACACAGAGAAGCAGAAATAGATGATACCCCGCTGGAAAATATAGAAATGCCACCTTTTCTGCAGGTACCAGCTGAGATTGTACAGGCATGCTGTCAACTTGCTCCCGAGTTTAAAGCGGAAGATCAACCGGAAGTGGATGACATGATTGCGAATCAAAAGAATCTATGGGTAAAACTACAAAGCAAAGACCCAATAGTTCACCAAGTAAAAGATCTAGTGGCTCAACAGAAGCGCCTGACCAGAAAAGAAAGAAGAAAGTTGAACACAGAAATGATGAAACTTTGGAGGCACAGAACTCATTTGACCATAGAAGATTACCATCTGGTTAAGAAGAGTAGACATGCGACCAAGCACACAGAGATAACTCAAATCGTAGTTCCAAAGACCAGTGCTTCAGTAGTGTTGGAGGCATACCATGACAACTCAGGACATTTTGGTCACAAGAAAATGGAAGCTATCATCAGAAGGTGATTTTATTGGGTAGGAATGCGAAATGATATAGTAAAATGGTGTGAGGAATGTCCAGCATGTAACTTAAAGCGCAAGGAAAAGGTGAATCAGACAGCTCCTCTCCATCCAATAGTCAGTAACGCACCATTGGAAATAGTTGTTCTTGATAATTTGAAGTTGGAACCTAGCTCAAATGGACATGTTTATATCCTCACTATGGTGGATCACTTTTTCAAGTTCATGGTTGCAAGTGCAGTGAAAGCCCTATCTGCTCGAACTACTGCCGAAACCTTTATGAGATGTTTTGTACGACCTTACGGATATCCCACAAAAATCCTAACAGATCAAGGAACGTCTTTCGAATCTCAACTCTTTCATGAACTTTGCGCTCTGTATGGAACCCATAAGTTAAAGACTACTGCTTACCACCCCCAAGGAAATGGACTTTGTGAAAGAACAAACCAGATTATCCTAGAAATGTTGCGAGCTCTACTAGAATATAAACGTCCCTTCTGGCCAGCTTTACTTCCTGAACTCACGTATCTGTATAATAATACGATTCATTGCTCCATGGGTTATACCCCGCATTATTTAATGTTTGGTCGACACGGAAGACTTGCAATGGACTTAGTGCTGAAAGTGCCACAAGAAGAAACTAAAATAAAGAGACCAGTGACAGGTTGGGTCCAAGAACATAATCAACAGTTGCAGGAAGCTGGAAAAATTGTTGGTAGACACATGGAACAAGCACGGCAAAAGCAGAAAGCAAACTATGACATCAAGGCCAAAGCTACACCTCTACTTGTCGGAGAAAGAGTAATGTTGAAGAAGACCCAGAAATGCAGTAAACTGTCTTCAAAGTGGGAATCAGAACCTTATTATATTATCGAGATACCTTATCCTGAACTGCCGGTATACAAAATCCAACAGGAATTTGGACATGGTACCAAAATTGTCCATCACAACCTACTCAAAGCTTGCACTTTCAGAGACACTGTGATCATTAAAGAACAGGACAGTCCTACGCCAAAAGAGAGGCAGGAGTCCACCAAAGACAAAATGTGGGAACCAGAATCACCAACCAATTGGTGTACAGAACCTTGGACTCGTACTTCGTATATGCATTCCCTTGACCAGTCTAATTGTGCACCAGTAATAGCTCCAGAAATACCGAATTTCCTGGAAGGAGAATGTATTGTTCCAGAACTTGTTGATTTCCAACCCCGGAGATCTCAAAGATCGAACGCAGGTATCCCTCCTAGAAGGTATATCACAAAAGCTTCTCAACTCATGCCTTGGTACAACAGGTAGATCTATTCCAAGTAATTTCCCAGACACAGTCACTTTAGGGTAAATCTTTAAAACAAAAATGTACACTACAGTAGATGTTTTAAGAATATTTTACAGATTTTAAGAGTGTTTTATTAACGTAAGACTTCGTAGAGTATTAAGTAAGATTTTAGAGGTTGATAAGATGATAGATTTTATAAAGTGTTAAGGGAATACATGGGGACATGTATTTTTAGGCGGGCCCGAATCTGTAATGCCCCAAAAGTGATCATTCCAGAGAAAAAAAAATAAAATAAATAAATGAACGCAGAGTACACAGGTGCTCAGGGTACCTGCTGCAGGGGTAGCAACAGGGTACTGTACTAAGGGACCCCTAGACATAAAGACTCAACCTCCTGGAACAAGGGAAAATACTATAAATAATAGAAAAGTGCCCCTGTGCACTTACAGTGGTAAAAAGGCAGATCGTAAAGCAATACATGTCATAATGGCCTGTATGGAATGCTGTGCTGAGTGGCTCATGCACAGCATTCCAATCCAGCCATTCTAGAACCCAGGCAGGTTTAACTTTAAAAAACAATTCTATAACAGTTCAGTTGTTCAGTTGCTGGTGGACTGTGGAGTAGAGAGGATCACAGGAGTGCAACAGGGACTGTTGGCTTATCTGGTGGTTGTGAAGCCAGTCCAGTTGACTCCCTGGTGAGTCCCCTCCTCCAGTCCACTGAAGAAGCCTGTGCTGCTGTAGTGCTGTGGTCGGTGGTGCCATCGGGGCACCACGAAGAAGCAAACATCGTTTCCCCATGTTTTAAGGGCTTTTAAGCCCTCCGTTTATTTATTTTGGCCTCCATGGTAATTTTAACAGTTTTCTCCGGTCCCACGTCAGCAGCAAGCAAGCCGCATCGCGCCTGTATCATTTTGGCCGTTGAAGGCCCCCTTGAGCCATCCCTCTCACTGCCTGATCTTCCCTCCCACTGCCAGCTCACCTCCCACCTCCCAGTGATAGCAGCAACCTCCCGAAGACCGCAGTGGTGAGTCGGCGGCAGCACACGCAGTGCTGACTGCCTGTTGTTGAAGGGGGGACTGTATTTATTTTAAAAAAGTGCATTAGGCACTTGCAGGAGGCGGCCGAGTGCCGCAGGGGCATCGGGTCATTAGGACCCTTGATTTTAATATTAATTGTGGAGGCGGGGCTAGCGACGCCCCCAGGGAGGGGCCAGTGCATTAAGGCCGGTTCAAAGGCCTATGAATATTTAACAGGGGGCGGAACTGAGGCGGGGTTTCGCGACATAAGTGGCAGCAGGCTCAGGGAGCCTGAAAGACTTAAAGAGGCAACAAATTTAAAAGGGCAATTCAGGCCCAGATATAAAGTAGGGCATTAGGCCCAGTATAAAGTGGGGCACCAGGCCCAAAGTTTAGAGGGGCATTAGGCCTATTTTAAATTGGGGCACCAGGCCCAATCTAAGGTGGGACACCAGGCCCAAGCTAACATAGGGCATCAGGCCAGAGGTAAAGGTAGGGCATTAGGTCCGAGGTAAAGCCTGGTAATATAGGGAGGCCCCGGCCTAGCGGAATAGGGCAAGCCAGCCTAGTGGTACTAAAGGGAGGCCCCGGCCTTGCAAAGTAGGGCAAGCCAGCCTAGCGGTACTAAAGGGAGGCCCCGGCCTAGCGGAATAGGGCAAGCCAGCCTAGTGGTACTATAGGAGGTCCCGGCCTAGCGGAATAGGGCAAGCCAGCCTAGTGGTACTATAGGGAGTCCCCAGCCTAGCAGAATAGGGCAAGCCAGCCTAGTGGTACTAAAGGGAGTCCCCGGCCTTGCAGAATAGGGCAAGCCAGCCTAGTGGTACTAAAGGGAGGCCCCGGCCTAGCGGACTAGGGCAAGCCAGCCTAGTGGTACTAAAGGGAGGCCCCGGCCTAGTGGAATAGGGCAAGCCAGCCTAGTGGTACTAAAGGATTCACTAGCCACAACGTACAGTAAGGGATCCTATTCCAGAATACCCTACATATAGAAACAGGGGTTCATTTGAGAGTGTTTGATTTGCCTATACTGTGAAACTACTCTGATTGCTGTACTGCTTATGCTTGAACTATTGCCCTAAGAACCTGAACTATTGCCCTAAGTACCTGAACTATTGTCCTAAGTACCTGAACTATTGCCTGAAGTACCTCAACTATTGTCCTAAGTACCTGAACTATTGCCCTAAGTACCTGAACTATTGCTCTAAGTACCTGAACTATTGTCCTAAGTACCTGAACTATTGGTCCAAGTACCTGAACTATTGCTCTTAGCACCTGGACATTGGCCCTTATCAGTAACAATTACCCCTGAAGTTATAATTTGCCCTCCTCCGGCAAATAATTGTATCATTCCACAGTTCTTTGGGCATTCTTCAGTTATATGTTTACAACTGTATGAAGACAGTCTCAATCTTCTACCACACTGCAGTCTCCTGGTGTGGTCTGTAACACCACGTGCTCAGAATCAGTCTCTATTCAGAAGAAGACGTCCTTCCACCGTTCTTCTCTCCTGGGAGATCATCCATCAGCTCATCCCATCCGTTTGTGTCGTCCGCCAAAGTCGAGTCCGTCGTCAGTCGTATAAGTCGTACCCGCAGTTTTCTTGTTTTCACAGCTTGAAAGTACATCCGCCGAAACGCATCACGACAGCCGTGCCAGTGTCGTTCTGTATGGTTCCTGTTCCAGAAGTCCCGAAGTTGGTCGCCCTCTACAGAAGAGAGAGCTCATCCTGGAGAACCTCTTCTGCACCCCACCTGGTCGCTCGAAAAGTTTAGTCCGCTTGAAGCCCAGTCCGGCGCGCGTCTGCCGTTTCTTTGTTTTGTGTTAGTTTCTGATCCTAGGATTGCAGAGTCAACCATCATCTTTTTAGATTCTTATGGTTCCTGGTCCTGTCAGAGTTCCTTCTGAGTTCAGCTGGCCCTTGGAGTGCCGCAGCATCAGTCAGATCATGGTAGTCCTCCATTAGATTCATCGCCATGCAGATCTTGATCTATCTTCATCCTTGGCAACCCTGGAAGTGGGTTTTGGCCGAGGAACCTCTTGTTTCAGTGTGCTATTTTGGGAACCAGTTGCTTTGGATCTACATTCCAGCAGCCTTGGAGAGAGTGGGCTTTTGCCAAAGATATATGGTCTGTTTACCAAACCTCTCACCACCCCAGTGTCCTTATCTAGGTCCTTGCTGGGAATTGAGATTAGGGTTCTGTTTTACTTCCCTTGTAGCTACCAACGAAGAATGACAGTGTACACGAAGACGCCGGATCTCTGGCCTCTTGTAATATCTAGACTCTTATGGAAGTGTGTGATGCTGGTCACCTTAATGCAGTGCTGAGTAGCCTATGTAACCTGATTCTCATTTAGAGTACAGAAGTACAGTATAGACGAGTGTCAGAATAAGAGCGGCAGTAGGCCTAGAGTTTATTCTTGTATTAATAACCATAGAAGTGGTAGATAAAAGTATTTCCCTGTTACATTGCCCTGTTGTTCTCGGGCAACCCCTCCTCCTTCTTGTGACTGTGTCTGTCTACCCTTGGTGCAAAATAAACACCCTGTGGGCATCGAAATACTAAGTTGACTCCTGCCACTCCTTGTCTGGATAGCAGTTATCCTATCCACATAATTCGGACCTTGGTGCCTCATCACATCATCTTGAGAGTACCACATTTATATCAGGCATATATTACACTCATCCTGAAACCAGGCAAACCAAAAAAAGAGCCAGGTAGTTACAGGCCTATAGCTTTGATGAATCAAGATATTAAGATATTGATGAGGATTCTGGCCAATAGAATCATAAAACTAGCTCCTGTTTTAATTAGTCAGGATCAGGTGGAGTGTATGCTGGGCACAGGGGCACATGACACGCTTAGGAAACTCCACAATATACTTAACTGTGCGACCAATTCTAAGATACCCATGGCGTTGATTTCACTGGATGCTGAGAAGGCCTTTGACAGGGTCTCTCATGCCTTTCTATTCACTACCATGGAGAGGATGGGTTTCCCAGAAGACCTTCTCAGAGGGGTTAAAAATGTATATGCAGCCCCCACAGTCAGGGTTCTATGCAATGGGTATGTATCAAAGGAGATTCAATTATACAACGGGACCAGACAGGGATGTCCCCTATCACCAATTTTGTTTAATATTTATCTGGAACCCCTTCTAAAAGTGATTCATAGGGATTCTGCGATACAGGGAATTGTTGCGGTGGGAAAGGAACTCAAATTTTCTGTTTTTGCTGATGACATACTGTCACATTTACAAGACCTGGCAGAGAGTTTTAAATGAGTTATACAAATTATAAGGCAATTTTCTAAGGTTTCAAACTACGAATTGAATTTGAACAAAACACAAGTTCTTCTCCTCACCCTGCATATTTAAAAAGCAGATTTTGAACCACTGCAAATCCACTGGGGCCCACAAAATATTAAATATTTGGGCATATGGATCACTGCAAATATAGAGGAAGGGGTGGAAGCAAAAATAGGAATACTGCTCACTATAATTAGAAGCGACGTACTTAGATGGAATAAAGTTCCTTTGAATTTTGCAGCTAGGCTGGGATTGATCAAAATGAACCTGCTAGCCAGATTGCTGTACCCAATTCACCTGGCTCCATACAGCATCCCTAAACTATGGTTTATTAAAATTCAAAAACTAATATCTGAATTTCTGTGGAACTCTAAGCCTCCCAGGAAAAAGTACATTAATATACATCTTCTACAACACATGGGGAGTCTTAAACTTCCAGATCTACATCTATATTATGTGGCTGGGCAATTGGGTTTAATGGGACGGTGGTGCAGAAGTTTTGGGGAAGGGGAATACGCGCCAACCTGGCTACATATGGAGAGGCAGATATTAAAGGACATATGTCTAATCCCCAGAGGCATTGCTCTTTTCTAATCCAGAAAGACTACCTAACAAGGTAAAGCTCACCCCAATTGATAAAGTGGTAACCGCTTGGTGGTCCTTTTTAATCCCTGCACAGAGAAAGGACCAAATGAGAGCCTGAGATTAACCTATGCTGGGTAATCCTAATTTTCATCTTGGGGGACAAATAATTAATAAACAAGGGGCAGCTCCACTGATTAGTCTCAACTTGGCAGATTTTATAGTCGATGATAGGGTGATTCTCCCATCCAGATGTGAGGATATGAATTTTTACAAAAAATTACAGTTTACTAAGCTAGTGGGGAGGGGGTTGAGAGGACCTGGGGATCCCCAGAAATACCTGTTTACCTGGGAAAAATTAAAGGAAGTAAACTATACACTTAGCCCTCTTTAACAAGTTTATAGGGTGCTATTGGACTTTGTGAGTCCTGATTCCTCAGTACAGACTGTATACTGGAACAAGAGTATAGCTCCTCTGAGGCCTGATTGGAAAGATATATGGAAGAGTTGTAAATATATATCTGTACCCAAATATAAGATTATGCAGTTTTTTATTTCTTCCAATATATATTACACTCCTGTTAAATTATGTGCTCAATGCCTTAAACAGACAGACCTGTGTTTTAGATGTGTTGTGAGACCAGGGCACATTCTACATGTAATGTGGGATTGTTCCAAAATACAGCCCTTGTGGATTAATATCAAACAAAACATGGACCCCATACTAAATTACTCAGAGTTTATAATGCCAAGGATTTGTGTTTTGGGTGACATGTCCCAGGTTTCAGGGGCTGTGGTCAAATGTCATCTCGCATTAATGTCTGCCCTAGTCAAATCCTTTGTTCTAAAACATTGGAAAAGTGGCCTCATATATACTTAAGATCATTGGGTGAGAGATCTTATGAGGGTACTGGAAAGAATTAAGAGACAAATCCTCATAGAGGGTAAGAAAGGCCTATATAGTAAAAGGTGGATGGTTATGGAGGCAGTTTATTCACTACAAATTGAAAGTGTTAGAATGCAGGTCTGTCTGTCTGGTTGCAATTAGCTGAGGACTAACAGCTGGAATATAAATGTACTTTCACATAGAAAGTTCTCTCCCTTTTTTCTTTTTTTCTCTGTGTTTGTATTTTTTATGAAAGGGCATTAATACTCTCAAATGCTTTTATAGTAGGTTGATACTATAGGAATACAATGATCTGTCAAATGTCAGAGGGTGGGGGGACTCTCCCTCTCTCTCTTTTCTAGGGACGCAGATGCAAGTTCCTCCTGTAGTTCGTTAATAGTCAAAGGGGTATCTCAACAAGATTTATGTGGGGGAGAAATGAACTGATTATTGCTGTTTCCTGTTATAGAGGTTTAGTTGCCTACCCTATGTTATAACTTGACAAGGATATGTAATATGTAGGGATGGAGGGCATGTTGCAGCTGTGTGTGTACATAGTTTTTCTTGTACATAGTTACCACAGCCAGTTTAAGGTTGTGGACCCCGGATTGACCCCTGGGGTGTATTTATGTCTGTCTCCATTATTATTAAAACTTAATAAAGATGACAGTAAAAAAAAAAAAAAGATGACCCTGTACTAGAAGAGCCAACAGCCTCATCAATAATAGGGAACATTGTGGAAATAACCAAAGAACAGGATGGTACCACAGAATCTGTTGCAATATCTATGACTGCAAATCTCAAACCATAGATACAGAAGCATTTATAAATGCTAGTAAAAATAAAAATACCACCAAGAAAACCACCACAGATGTTGTTATGATTATCTGCTACATAGACAAAAAAAAATACAATAAGCAAAGGGAATTACAACAAATACTGGCAGAAGAACTAAGTATTATTTTATCAAGATACTTCATGGAAGCCACAAAAAAGACAAAACACCATATGACCCGCTGACCCTCCGGTCAGACTTTTAAAGCACTGAGAGATATCTCAGGTCAAAAAACTGCCCTGTCTCCCTCTCCACAGATCTTAAATTTTAGAAGACAAGACACATGCTTACAGCTAAGCATAAAAACCTAAAAGAATGAGGCAAAGGCTTCAGAGAGAAAGACACCAAAGAATAAACTGACAACAAAATAGATTCACCATGCAAAAAAATATACTAGCTAATGTGCACTGTCTGCTTCAGACTATGTAGCAAAACAGAGATGAGAGACCTGAAATGAGGAGACATAACTGTAAAAACTAACAGCCAGAATAGAAAATATTTAGACTACACTACAGAACATCACACAAAAACATGAACTAGTCTAAATTTAAAGGACATCAGAAGAATCAGGCAAGAGTGGACAGTAATGAAGAGAACCCAACATAGTGCTCTGTCAAAAACTACAAGTCATACCAGCACCACAGACTGATACCCTGCCTGGCAGAAGAAACACTGCTTCTCCTCTTCATAAACATGAATCAGCAATTGTACAAGCCATCAGCTAGCTGGTTCAAAAACCAGCCCTTAGGAGTCAAGAAAAATAGGAAAGAAAATGATAATGGAAAACCAGATCCCCCACTAAAAAAAAGCTGACAAACCCCTCAGTTCAAAAACACCTAATACAAAAACTAAATGATGCAGGAGTACCACTGACAAAAATTATGCAAGTGACAGGCCACAAGAACATCATTAGCATCAACGATTATTGCAAGCTGAATGATGAACAACAAAAGAAAATCTCAACCATCTTGCATAACCAGCAAGAACAGCCTGGAACTTCCTACAAAAGCAAAGCAGGCTCAGTTACAACTTTCAGCAACATAACCACAAGCAAGCCAAAGAACACCCTTGAGAGCTACTTTACAAATCTTCTCTTCAGTGCAGAAAATGTCACAATACAAATCAAACATGGTAAGTACAAAGAACGCGCATCCATTATACCTGTTAGAATAGTAACTTGTTAATCCATTTTCCCACTCACATCTTTACACAGATAAACCAGTGCAACCAAAATGAAGAAGAATATACGTTTTTGAAGACCGCAGCAGTGACAGTGAGTAATAAAACATGGCTACAGGTACCCAAAAAACAAAACGTGTAAAAAGCTGTATCTCTAAATCACACACACACACACACACACACACACACACACACACACACACACCAAAAGAAATCCAACACTCTACCCCAACCCCAAATATACAGCAATGCAAAATATGTAATGCTGTTTCTCTGTTTTTTTTTTATAGCCTTGTAACAATATCTTCACTGAAATACCAAAAAAGGAAACACAGGTTGGGATTTATTGAATAAATATCCTGAGGCATCAGCTCCAATAATGGGCAATACTTCACAATATGGACTTTAAAGCATAGGAAACATTCTCAGAAAGTCTCCATTTAAACCTATAAAGTTAGCATGAAGTAGCACACTTTTGAATATTTAAGATAAATACTTCCTCTGAAGTTGTGTTTGAGCTTGTAAAGAAAGTACCTTCAAGTTTTTTTTCAACAAACTAGTTATGGTATTGTAAAGTTTAGAAATATGGAAAAAAATGACCTGCAAACTGTGTTTTCTTCTGGAGTATTGCAACCTGTAAAAGGAAACCTTTTTTTCCTTTTTGAAGATTTCCATTGTACCTGTTAAAAAAAAACTAACCTACTCTTAAATAAAGACAAAATCCCAAACTAACATTTTCTTCCTAGAAAGTTTATTTTCCCCTAATAAATCCTACTTTACATGTCTTCTGATCTTCTAACTTTTACTTCCTATAGTCCAAAATAAAGCTTTGGAAACATAAGTCCATACTGGACCTCTTCTTCCATTAGAACAACCCCCCCCCCCCAAAAAAAAGAGAAAAGATCAATGGGAATGGCTAAAGTAATCCAGAGAAGCCAAATGGCTAAAAAGACCCCCTCCAAAAGTGAAAAAAAAAAACAACAAAAAAGCTGGCTGACAAAATGAATCCATGTGAAGTCATTAAAGATGAGAGAACCAAGATCTAGCCAAAAAGAAGCAACTAATTTCTTACATCAAACTGAGCCCAGAATTACTCAATACACAGAAAAAACAAAGAAATACAGGTGGCATTGAATAAGTCAAATATGCCACAGGCTGGTCTGAAATATTGCTGATATTTATTCGAGTGCTAGGTGAAGTGTGATTTGATTTGTGGCTTTGTCACTTGTAATGTTACAGTTCACCAAGCACTCAAAAAATATCACCAATATTTCATATCAGCCAATGGCATATCCCAGACTTCTCATTATGTCATGGGAATGGAAGCAGGGAGTTAGAGGAGCTTCTTCCTCATTAGCATAATCAAAAGCAATTCGGTCAATAACATGATTAAACTAGCATATTATCAACAAAAATCAAAATATCAACCTGACAGATTAAGGCTAAAACTGTGACACCAGCTGAAAAACTGAAGAGCTTGGTGGAGGAAACCCATCAGATCACATCTTTCATGTGGGCCTGCTCACCAAGATTTAGATTGCTAGCCTTGACCACATCCTCTGTAGAGCTAGAATATAATGACAACAGGGACCTGAGTTCTCCTTCAGATTTGGCTGTACAAAAGGTACTTACCACCTGTTAACAAAACTGAATCTGCTTTTGTCAACCTAAATATGAACCTACAGGTCATGGACAAAAATATATATCAACAACCAAGCTGAGAGTGGGCAAAATATCAGAAATGATAGAGACACATGACAAACTGTTAATTAAGAAATAATGCATGACAGGGTGTGGGTTGTGCTGGGATAACCTCATGCCTGGGTGGTTGAGCACAAGGCCGCAGGCTGAGTGTGTCCAATGACCCAGAAGTGAGGTTATCCCAGCACAACCCACTCCCTGGAGTGCATTATTGCTATTATACAATGGCTCATTGTTAGACAAAATACAAAAAAAAAAATGTTTTAATAGATTTTTTAGTGTGGCAATATATCTCTGTTTCTTAAGAGGTTGGCATCCAACTCGTCATCCAAATCATCATCCAAGGCATCCAAAGTAATACAGTGAGGTTGTGCTGAGATAACCTCACTGTGCCAGGGACACACTGACCAATCAGAGACCAGGAAATTTTCTTGCCATTGTATAATGGTTTTTACTGAGGCAGGTGAGAGAACAACAGCAGAGAATCAAAGACTTTGAAAACTGAGGATGTAGAAATAATTTTAGAATCTGTGGTGTGAGGGACAGAGTGAAGACAGACTTTATTCAATATGTCCTCCAAGCAGTGCTAGATTTTCCTGTGAACACTCTCTTCACCATCAAGAAAGCACACTGGTCATTATTGCCAAAGCCAGTGGATGCAGCAGTCCACTCACACTCTATCATCATAGAAATGCTGCACTTTCAAGGCAAAAAAAATATTTTAGCAGTGGCCTGGCAAAAGTGCGGGATCTGTTATGACCTACAATTTCTGTAATTTGAACAAGATATTTCAAGCATCTTACAGTTTAAGAGGCAAGCAGTAAGGGGCATAATTAAACAACTGAAAGACAAATGCAACATAAAATCTCAAATCCTGTAAGATTAAAATTACTACTGGACAATGGGACATGCGTGTATGATACACTGGCTGATACAGCACCCAAATTAAAGAGATGGGACATTGATTGCCCAAAAATAAAAATGGAGGAATTATAGAACAAACTAACTCAGATGGCATAGTGGCAAGCTACCAAAGGGAGGAAAAGACCACAAATGGAGGACTTCTTTCTGGCTTTTTTGAAAGCAGAAACAGCAGTCTTCCTGCACAAGCAAAAGGAGAAGGAACCTTCACACAAGAAAGTGGAGGGATCTCAGCAACCAACTTCATGAAAGACAGACACTTCTCCAAGCCGGCTAAACTGAACCTTTCTTTTTTTCTGTTGGTCTACACACCAGAGAGACTTATGTGGTGAACTCTGGGGCACAGACTTCACTGGATATACTTTCTGAGCTCAGCAGGTAAACCAGAAAGCAAAAAATGGCAATAACATCAATACAAACATTGGGTGGTGGTGGTAGCTGCCTGCACCAGGAGGCTTGGGTGGGGTCACACTACCAGAGGATCTCATTAAAAATATCAGTAAAATGAATGGGTGATGGATGCAATTAACCAATAATCAGATGGTGGGAGGGTTCACCTACCAGGTGCTGCACACCTCTCAGCTTCTGGCAACCAACACAGAGAAGCCAAAACATGTGAGTGCATGGTGTAAGATTAAAGAGACCCAGAAAGAGGTATTAAGAGGGGGTGTTGATGCTAAGCCCAAAGAAACTGAGGCAGCTGGGTTGACTTACTCACACCCACTCATTAGGGGGTAAATCTAAACAAGCAACTGAAATGAGACACAGCATAGAAAACTCACATGATACGGTGACAGGAGCTGGGGAGGGGAATAGTGATGGGGGATCCCCCCTTTAGTTGCCTGTGGATCAATTGATGGTATCTTGAGTAACAGAAATAAGAATGAGGTGGGGTCTGAAGGGTGGTGTGGCAACATGCTTGACTAAAGGTGTGGTGGGTGGTGGCCACCTAAATCTGCACCCTATAAGAGAGGTTCTATGCATGAATGCATGCCATATAGGGGGCCAAATGAACAAAAAGGTTAACTGCCTGCTATGCCCAGTGAGATTCTGACTTTAAGATAAATACAGATAGATCTGCAAGGGAAAGCATATTTTCAGTTCTGATTTGGGAGGTAACAACTCTTACTTTTGATACAGGGGATTGGATTCCATACCCATGAGGGGATTACCAGCCCTAGGAGAAAGGGATAACTCAGGTACACTCTGAGAGTGATCACTTTGATCTGACAATGATCCCACTGCCTTTATGGTGGGAAGGGGTCTGGGGAATCGTCAAACATCGTGTAGCCTCCATACATCCCTTAGGTTATTTTGACGGGGTAGAAACAATTCTAACCACTGTATATAAATACTCTAGGAAAACAGAAGGATATCAGGAGCAGACAAGAGGGTTTTGAAGTCTAGTGGATAAAATAAGTTATCATTAAAAATATGGAAAAAGGTTAGTAAAGGTTGAAAATAGCTGTTTTATATGTTAAAGTTAAGTTAAGATTGAAACTTAAGCTAAACAGAGGCTGGAATACTTCTGGGGGGTGCACCTCAAGTGAAACTGAAGGATAATAGTGACTGACTTAAAATGACAACAAATGGGTAGCTTAAAAACAACTTCTTATAAAGTTAGGGCATCAGTTTGGTGGTTAAATGAGCTTGCATTTTATCAGAGCTCAGAAGAATGCACTGTAATATAACATTTATCCAGGAAGCACATTTGTCAGTGGTTGAACTTGCTAAATTAAGAAGAAAGTGGGTGTGACTGATCACTGCAGTTTTGCACCCGGAGACCAAAAAAAAAAAAAAACCAGGTACAGTGGCAAAGGTGTATAGATTGGTTCTGCTCATGATCCTAGCTACTGATGTGGCATTGAGGGAAGTTTAATTAGAACTGATGGCATGATTCAAGGAGAAAGACTAAATTTGGACAATGTATGGTATATGTTCCAAATCTGAAGGTGGAAGATTTTTTTTAAAAAGTAATGGGGAACAGTTGCCAGAACAGCACACCATCTAGGAAATTATAATTGTGTGTTAGGACCACAAGAACATAGATTATCAGAAACTGGGTTAGAGGATACTTGGAGAGTACAGAATGGGTTAGAGAGGGATTACATATTCTTCTCACATGCTAGGAAAGAATACTTGAGAATCAACATGTTCCTAACATCAAAAGAGATTTCACATAAAATAACTAAAACAGAAATAGGCACAGTAATGCAATCTGATCATGCCACTATTTCCATAACCTACCAAGTGAGTGGACTAGGTAGGTAACCATGTGGCATATGAACATGTCTCTACTAAATGACAATAACTTTTGCCAAGTTCTAGAAATGACAATACAGGAAACCTATGAGAGAAATGGATCATCTAGTCCTGTAACAGATAGTTTGGGATGCACTAAAGGTGGAAATAAGAGGCAAAATCAGTAGTTTAGATTTTGCCAAAAAAAGCAAGTGACAGCAATATTTGTAGCTTTAGAAACAAAAATTAAAGATTTGGAAACAAAACACACAGAGATCAATGGTCAAGCCACATGGGTTGAGCTAAATAAAGCCAAAAAAGAATGCGTAGCACTACTTAAACAAACACTGATCAGAACCACAATGGATACTAATGCATTATTGTGATAGGAGATTTATTTATTTATTTCAAAGGTTTCACAAGGAAAGACATACTGAGCTAGTAACAATCCATTTTCAGATATGTTCTGGGAGAAGGGGAAAGGGGAAACGATAACAGATACAAAAATATGGAATATGAAGTTCATAGTAATTGAATAAATGTAACAAAGATAATAAGTACAATTATGTCTAAGAACAACTTGTCGAAAAATGTTACTAAGCAATAAGTTGTGGAACTGACCAAAGAACAAAAACAGTTATCAATTTATCAAAATAAAATCTTGGGGAATGACTGATGTGGGAGAAGAGATATAGAATTAATATGCAACTTAGTTGTATTACTGTGATGTAAAATCTTTCACTGGTCAGGCTGCCTTCTCTTTCCATTTTCCTAAACCTTGGAACTCTCTCCCCCAACCATGTGTTCCGCCTCTTCTAAATACTCTCTCTCCTCTCCGCTCCATGACCATACTGCTACCTCCTGTGCCTGTCCTTGAGTCATAGCCCTTCCCCACTCCTCAGTTTACCCTCTTCCCTCTTTCTACATGACCACACTGCTTCCTCCTGTGGTTGCCCTTGAGTCATAGCCCTTCCATGCTCCTCAATTTTCTATCTTCCCCTCTTACTTCTCCTCCTCCTCCTTTCCCCACCACCCATCTCACCAACCCTTCTCCCTCTCTCACTTGTCTGCACTTTCCTTCCCCCACATCTGTCTGCCTTCCTTCAGCAGCCTATCCCCTGGTGCTCTCACCATTGAAAAGTACTATTGCTTGTACCCATGGGACTGATTCTTTGCTGTGTCCTTTTAAAATATTTGCCTATAATTTTACCTGTCTAATGAATCCCATTCACATTCATTTTGAACAGTTTATTTTATATCTCTGTATGATGTTTTATTGTATACCTTATTGTCTGATGTTGTTCTTGCACCTCTCTTCTTCCTTCCCCCAGGACACACCTGGAAATGAGCTATTTTTTTAACTCAGTATGTCTTTCCTGCTGAAACTTTTGACATAAATAAATACATGCATAAATAAACAAATAATGTAAAAGTCCCAAATTTCCTACAATAGTAGGAAAAAAACATAAACATCAAGGTAATGAAGTGAAAAACATTTTTGGTTCTGGACATACACATCCCCTTGAAAATGCACACACAACACACACACACACACACACACACACACACACACACACACACACACACACACACACACACACACACACACACACACACACACTGACTTTAATCAGAGACTCAGCAAGCCATAACCAAACTATGGCTAGAGCAGACAAGGCTGCAGGTGAGGAATTTGGGGTACAAATATAGAAAATTACCAAAGTTACGAGCCTATGTTAGTAAAATGTAATATAAGACTCATATATGTGTTGTTTTTGTAATATTTTTACACCAAATTTTCAATGTAGCCTTGTCTCTGCCTCATGAAAAAGGGCAGAGCAAATGTTCAACTCCTGCCTGAAAGGTGATTTCACACAGGGACTGCAAAATCAATTTTCTGGATGCAAAAACACATGTTGGGCAGGAGTTGAAAAATTACAGCTGTCACATTCATGAGGTGCTGTAAAGATATGGCTATGTTGTAAATTCGGGGTAAAAATATTGACTATTACCAAACTTACAAGCCTGCAATCGCAAAATCAGTGTAAGTGCATAACGTTGTTTTTTAATATTTTTACACGAAATTTAGGAGATAGCCTTCTTATGACCCTACCTCATGAATAATGGCCATGAAAATGTTCAACTCCTACCCAATAGGTGATTTTACACATGGACCACAAAATCAGTTTTGGGATATAAAAAAACATTTTGGCCAGGATTTGAAAAATGACAGCTGTCACATTCATGAGTTGCTGTAAAGATATGGCTATGTTTTAATTTGGGGTAAAATATTGAAAATTACCAAAGTTATGAGCCTGCATTCGCAACATTCAACATAGGTGCATGATATTATTTTTTTTTTAAATATGCACTAAATTTTTAACATAGTCTTCATATGAGTCCACCTCATGAACAAAGGCAGTGAATATTTTCAACTCCTGCCTGAAAGGTGATTTCACGAAGAGACCACAAAATCACCTTTCGGGACACAGCTGCCTAATGACAGTGCCATTGTTCATGAGATAGGGTTCCAAAGAAGGCATGTGAAAATTTGGGCCAAAAATATGCAAAAATGCCCAAGTTAAGCACTAAGTTCAAAACACCATTGAAATACATTGAATTGCATACCTGTTTCTTCAGTTCATGGTTCAGCTTTGAAGACTGAAGAAGCATCAGTGGTCCAGAGAGGATTATGGCATTGGACCCCTCCAAAGGTTAAATAAGGGCTTGGAGGAGTGTGATGGTGGGTGATGAGTGTGAGGGTCAGGTGGGGGTTGGCATTGGTGCAAAAGACTTTGGTGGACTGCTAGTATTCTAAAGGTGGAGCAAAGTAGATGGGTGGAGGTGCACCACATAAATACACAGTGTAGTAGCAGCAGGAACAGGTGCACTTAACATTCACTCATGAAGCAATGTTCAACTGTTATGTGTAAATTAAAACAGTTTGTTTACCAGTCCACCAACAGCGGGACATACAAACATAGTGCAGCAGTGAATCCTCACTGCTGCAGAGTTGTGCTTATGTTTCACACTGCTTTCAGAGCTTCCGAGTGAATGGTGAATGTGCCTGTTCTTGCATTCTATGACATTGGTGGATTTTTTTTCCTTTTTACAGGGTAAAAAATTAAAAAAAGAACCAGACAGAGGACTCCCCATCATGACACTGGGGAATTGGGCACCCCTGAGTCACTGTTATGTTTCTGGAGGGAGTGTGGTGTGGTGGGTGCTGAGAGGAAGAGTTTGGTGGGATAAAAAATACCTATTTAAAAAAGTAGGGGCCACAGAACACAATCAACACTGGGGGATTGGGCACCCCCAGTGTCATTGCCATGTTTTTGAGGGGGTGGGGTGGTGGGTGCTGAGAGGTAAGGTTGGGTTGGGGGATATGCATAATTTTTGTTTAAAAAGAAATCTGTGGTCATGGCAGAATAAAGCACACTCTGTCATGACCAAGATGGCTGCCACAGTACTCTGTGCACATGCTAGTGGTCGAGCATGCACAGTAGAGTGTGGTGGCCATCTTGGACATGTCGGAGTGTGCTATGTTCTGCCATAACCACTTTTTTAAATAGATAGATCTCCCACCCAACCCTCCCTCTCAGCACCCACCCCCACCCCAGAAGCATAAGAGTGACACTGGGGGTGTTCAGTACCCCAGTGTCATGATCAGGACTGATTATTTTTTTCCATAAAAAATAGTGCAGTGCAGGTGAAGTACTCCAGAGACTCAGAGACAACTGTGGTAGAACTCCATCATGTTGCTTGGTTGCAAAGAATGCAAAGAATGTGGAGTCCTTTTCTGAAAGCAAGAGGTCTGCAGGGCTCCACCAACTGCAGCCCTAAAAAGAAGATAAAATTGCAGGTTACTCTACTGAACCAAAAGGATGGTAAAACAAATTGACAACCTCCTGTTAAACCTCCAGAAATCATCCAAGTACCTCCAGAAATAGCCTTTTATGTTAGAAGTAGCATGAAATCATGAAACTCTTGTCCTGCTCACTTTAGGCAACTTCATGAAACGATATTTTGAGAGTCACAAAAACAGATATGAAAACAAGTATTTATCAATGCTGAATGTTTTTGGCTTGCATTGCTGTTGTATGAGGTCCTACTTGTACACATTTTACTATATATTAACCTAAGATAGACCAGATGTGATGTTATATGTCATTTACAGTGGCTTCCTGATTTTACACAGTTTTATATTGCATTTAGCTGGAACAGTAAAGGTGAGATACAACATCTCAGTTTTAGTGTGGTCCTGATTTTATAATGTATTTTTCTAGGACAGATAATTTTAGATGAAACAGCTCCTTTCAGTTGAGTTCTGCTCTAGGATTATGTGTTTTACATAGCTCTGCAGTACATTTGCACAGGATGACCTAGCTGAGATGCATCTCTTTGTCAATGGGGTCCTGTTTTGACAGATTTTGTATTGCATTTGGTTAGGATAACACAGTTCTGATGCTATATTGTTTTCAGTGGGATCCTGCTTTCCCCAGTTTTCACTCTGTATTTACTGAAATATGGAGCCTGGTTTGGGGCACAGTTGATTACAAAACAAAAACTATACTAGTTGTTCATCCTAAAGGAGCACTGCACTAAAACTGTAAGTCATATTCTGAATATTGGTTCCAGTTTTTTTGCTGCGGGATATGGTCTACAAAGAAGTCACATGACAAAGAATAGACTTTTAAAATAAAACAGTTACCAGCCATTCCATTACATCTGTTAAATGTGGTGTGGGTTACTGTTGATTTTTGTACAACTTGTCTTACTGTGATCACATATTTATGACAAGCATGTTTTTGTTTTGATTATTAAGTAAAACATACACTAGATATATCCAGTAATATGTTGTTGCTGAATACATGATGAGAGTGAGAGTAAGGGATTCAGATCATTTTGTCTGATGCAGTTAGGAATAGATTTCTTTGGGTGACCAGGGAGGTAGATCAGGGAGGGGCAGTGGATGTGGTCTACCTAGATTTCAGCAAGGCCTTTGACACCCTCCCACATAGAAGATTGGTAAATAAGTTGGGCAGCCTGGGATTGGGCCCTAAGGTAGTAATCTGGGTCAGAAACTGGTTGAGTTATAGGACAGAGAGGGTGGAGGTAAATGTCATTCAATCCGAGGAGAGGGGGGTGACCAGTGGGGTGCTACAGGGATCCATGTTGAGGCCAATCCATAGGCATAGATTGCGGGGGGGCAGAGGGGCAAGCTGCCCCCCCTGAGAAATTAGACCAGGACTTTTTTAGGAACCCAGCCACTGTTCTCTGGTTATCATTTTTTTTTTTATTATTATTGAATGGGCTCAGGGCTATGCCTGGACTGCCTGCACCTCTCCGGGGGAGGGAGGGTGGCGGCGCGGTGCCGTGTCTCTTAAAAAAAAACTATTCTCTTTTCTGATTGGCTGCAAGCCTGCAACCATAGTAGCCTGCATGTTACAGCCAATCAGAGAGTGCTGCAAGCTGGCACCATCGCGTGAGCAGTACTCCGTTAGTGGCACCATTGAGTTGTCTGTGTGCCTTCCATGAAGGAGCAGCAGCAGCATCCATATAGCGTAGGGCTGAGGAGAGATAGCTATTCGAGGATGTCGAGCAGCAGTCGTTGGTTGTCTGTCAGGTGTCACCAGTGTTTCAGTCAGTCTAGTGTTCCCACCCTCCTCCTGTCCCAAACAGCCCAGTTTAAATACACCTCACCCAAGTCCTCTGACTACCTACTCTCTGTTTCTCAGTGCAGCCAGCTGTTCTCTGGGCTCTCTCACTGCCACCTGAGCCTCCCATCCCTGAGAGACTAGGAGGCCTGCAGCCACAAGGCCTCTACCACCGGACAGACCAGGCAGAGGAGCGAGTAGTACAATTACAGTGAGTCTGAGGCACGGCCAGGCTTGCCTGCATGCCCAGCTCCTGTGTACAGCAGGCCAGAAAAAGATTTATCATGTTGTCGGCGAGTCCCACACCAAGCCCATTGCCCACCAGTTCCACGGTCCACCGAGAGGGATTACTCAGGTCAGTGAACAGCTAGGCCCAGAACAGTGAAGAAGCCGGCTGTCAGGCAAGCTATAGCAGACCCATAATGTGACACATTCATCTGGTGTCAGAAAAAATGAGTTACTGTCTCATCGGGGGATTAATCGGGAGAGGAACTGGACTGTTGGGAGAGACTCAGCTACCTGACCTGCCTTCTTGGCCTTGCTGTGCCCTGCTGCATGCTGCCCTGTCTGTGCCCTTACTGATTTGGTGAGTAACTGTGCTGCAAGCTGGTTGTTGGAAATTAATACTATTCACATCCCAGAAATGTGTTTTTTTTGGGGTTGTCTTGGCCATGGCCATGTGTCTGGGGTGGGTGGAGGTTTGCTGTCAGCTTGTGTTTCTTTGGGTGGGAGGGATTTGCTGGCTGTTGAGGCTGTCCATGTTATGGGGTGGGTGGCGGGGCCTATTTGTTTGGTATGGTGTGGACACTGGTCATGTTGGTGGGGTGGGACACTCAGTTACTGTGCTACTGGTGTGGTGGGGTTTGTTGGGAAACTCACTGGACGGTCTGTGTTTGGTGGGGCTGGGGATGGTCTGTTTTGTGGGGTTGGGGTCAGGAGAGACAGTCTGTGTGTTCTGGGGCTGACTCACTGAGAGGATGGTCAGTGTTTGGTGCTGGGGGAGGGCCAGCGTTTGGTGGGGCTGGGGGGGATGATCAGTGTTTGGGGCTGGGGTGGTTAGTGTTTGGGACTGGGAGGGCGGTCAGTGTTTGGTGGGGCTGGGGGGACAGTCTGTTTTCTATTCTGGGATCTGGTGGGGTGGAGACACAGGCCATGGTGATGTGGGGACATTGGCTGTGATGGTGTGGTGGTGACACTAGCCATTGTTTGGTGGACTTGGCTGGCCATTTGTCTGAGGGGACTGTCCATAATGGTGGAAAAGGGGGACTGTCCATCTTTGCCTGCCGGGTGTCTTGTGGGAGGGGGGCCTATTTGCTGGTCGGGTGCCTGGGGGCGGATCTTTCCATGTTGGCTTATGGGGAGGGTGAATGTCGGTGATTGCTGATCAGGTGTCTAGGATGGACTATCAATGTTGTTGGGGAGGGAATGCTCCGTGTTTGCTAGCCAGGTGTTTGAGGATTGTTCATGTTGGTGGGAGTAAAATTCTGTTGCTAGCTGTGTCGGGGTGGGGACTGTCCTTGGTGGGATATGGGGGACCGTCCATGTTTGGTGGCTGCCTGGGTGTCTGGTGGGACTGTCCTTGTCGTTTGGGAGGGGGCATTCTATGCTCGCTGGCCAGTGTCTGGTGGGAGGGGGGACTGTTCGGGTGTCTGGGGGACTGTCCTTGTAGGTGGGGTGAGGGGACTGTCCATGTTTGCTGACTGGGTTTCTGGTGGACTGTCCATGTTGGTTAGGAGGGGGGACATTCTGTGCTTGCTAACTGGGTGTTAGCATATAAACATAAGTAAATGTTAAAACGTAATTTCCACCTCATCCTTTACCTGTCAAGGGATGTATCTCACTGACCTGTGCCTGCAGCCAGCATACGAACATTAGTAAATGTTGAAACATTATTTCCCCCTCATCCTTTACCTGGCTGTAAAAGTAATCTTTCACGTTTTCTGATTTCTCAAATCATCCACTTTGGAGGGGTGAAACAGACAAATTCCTTGGCCTTGCTGTCTCTGTCTTCATTGCCTGGCAAACACAACCAAAGGGGTAGCTTTTTGTGTTCTCCCCCATACAGTGTTACAAGACTAGCAAAAAAAATCTTGCACTAAAACATGCACCCTAAAGAAATGATTATACTACTACCTGGCTATTGTTATAGCGACTAATGACTGGCCATGATTTTTTGGGGGTTGGAACACTGGTCGTGTGTGTGTGGGTGGGGTTGCGGTCACTGCTGGTTGTGTGTATGTGTGTGTGGTTGGGGACACTGCTGATCATGTGTGTGTGGGGTTGGGGACACTGCTGGTCGTGTGTGTGTGGGGGTTAGGGGACACTGCTGGTCGTGTGTGTGGGGGTTGGGGACACTGCTGGTCATGTGTGTGTGTGTGGTGTTGCGGACACTGGTCATTTGTGTGGGTGGGGTTGGGGATACAGACATTGTGTGGGTGTGGTGGGGGCACTGTTGTGTGGGTGGGTGGGTGGAGGCACTGGCATTGTGTCGGTGGGGCGGAGTTGTAATTGTATACCAGGCAAACTGTGCTGACCGGTAGCTCAACATCTCTCTTTCCAGACAAAGAAAGAAACATAAACAAAATGCAGTATAAAATGTGGTTTTATTTATTTTTGTGTTCCTGTGATGGGGAGGCACAGACCTGGATGCCTGGAGTGGATACCAGATAAATAGAGCTGGAAATGATGTCAGTTGGGTGGGGTGGGGAGAGTGGCTGTGCTGGTGCGGTGGGGAGAGTGGCTGTGCTGGTGGGGTGGACACAGAGTGTGGAGAGTGGCTGTGCAAGTCCATCAGGGTGCAGAGAGTAGCTGAGCTGGCCAGTCTGGGTGGAGATAGTGGCCTTGCAGGTCTGGGGTGGGGAGAGTGGGCTGTAGCTTTTTGCATGAACATTTAATTCACTGTTGCTTGCCTTGCCTTCTGCTGCCCTGCCAGCTTTGTGCTGCTGTGCTGACCAGGGCGGACTGGTACACATGCTGAAAAAAATGGTTCTGGCAACTGGTGATGGAGGAGGGAGGGGTGGACGGGCATACTGGCTCAACATGTATGCCAGTCTGCTGGGTCCATGCCATGCTTACCTCCCTCGTACAAGGGGCTTCTGAGCACTAAAGATAAGTTTCTGTGTCAAAATTAGGAACTGTTGGAAAGTATGAAATCCTACAGTATAAAAATTGTGCATGTTTATGTAGTTTCACCTTACTGTGTGGTTCGACAAGATGTTCTGTGGTCTTTCCTCCTCATTTAGCACCCTGACCTGTGACCCAGCCATCCCCCCCCCCGGGCAGGGGGAAGGTCCATTGTTTTGTGGTCTTTTGGTGGTTTGTTGGGCATTGTAAAATGCATTGTTTCATTTACTGTGTTGTACTGCCTGGACCTGCTTTACCCTGTCTCTATCCTGAATGTAAACATGGTATAAAAAAAGTTCATTTTTTGGTGGTGTGTGTGTGTGTCTGTGTCTGTGTGTAGAAGTACAGAGACACACGCTTGGACAAAAAAAACTGTATTAAACCACATCAAACTGAAGCAACCATGTTTCATTTGTGCCCTTCAAAACTGTCAGGTGAGACGATTTTGAAGTAGTCTGTGTGGGGGGGGGAGCATCCACAGCAACCTGGGCTACCACAACCGGCCCACCACACACTGTCATAGGTGATGCTAATAAAAACCACCAACCAAGTACTTACCTTTCAGGGTGGGTCCTGCGAGGCTGTGCACAGGTATCTGGAGTCGTTGTTCCAGCAAACTTCCTGTGGCATCTGTTCTCTTAGGTTATGTGATGTGACCACTTTTGTGCCAGGGCAGTCCATGTTTGCTTGAATGGGGTTTTGTAACCCTGGGCATGGACAGAGATGCATATTCCTTAGGAGCCCATGGGGAGGACAGTGGATAGGGGTTGTGGTGTGACCATACCATGCCCATGATCATCTTGAACAATTAGGGGATTTACATTGTTCTGTTGCACTGTCCAAGGTACATCAGCATGCTTGTTAAGAGCACCGCCTGAGGGATATCAGCAAGTCCCATGCTTATGTATGCAATGCTTGCTTGCTTGAGGAGAGCATTATCTCTTCGCTTACCTTACCTAACCAGATTCAGGCATGTGACATTGAATAATATGGGATGGGATGGGAGACTAATGAATTAACTTGGTTATAACAAAGAAAAGTGTTAACACTGGGTGCAAGTAAGCAATAATGCCCGACAGGGTGTGTGTTATGCTGGGATAACGTCGCGCCTCAGGTGGTTGGGCACGAGTGCATCCAATACATAAGGCATGACGTTATCCTGCCATGACACACACCCTGAAGGGCATTATTGCTATTATACAATGGCGTGTTGTTATACAGAATTAAAATAAATAATTTTAAAGATGTTTTATTTGGTGTGGAAAAACATTTTTAAGAGAAGATGCAAACAACCACACTAATGCTAACAATCATCAAGAGGTTCAAGGAGAGCTGAGACTAGACCTGTGATGAATCGGATGTACTGGGACAACACCATGGGTCTAGCCCAAGACTGACCAATCAGAGGCCAGCATTCATTCTTGTCATTGTATAATCGCATTTTTTATGTAATCTATGTAAATAAGGGCTCATGCTGTGAGGATGCACATGCTGGGATGTTTCCCATACTATCCATGTTTATAGGTATACTGAGTGGCACAGCCATTTGGGAGGGCTAGCTCAAGCAGACATTTCAAGAAGTTCAGGATCCACTATAAGGGCTGGACTTGGAAGGTTATGTAAGCAGCAAAGGGGGGTGAGAGACTAGTGAGCTATCCATCTGGAGGTTCAGGTGGAGGCAAAATTAGGTCAAGACTGATTTGAATTGAAGCTGAGGTGAGGTCCTGTCCTCTTGAGAAGGAAGTTAAGTTCCTTACATATTTTCAACTTTACAAGTAAGTCCTCACTCCCAAGGTAGAAGAACGAAGAACTGAATACAAAACAGATCTCGGTCAGTTTTTCGACTCTGGTCTCAGGAGGAGTTGGGCTGAGCAGGCTGCAGTAAAACTGGTGGGGTGGGAAGTGCTCTGACTTGGCCTGGGCTGGTCCCTCCCAGGAGTTATTCAGCTGTAGTCTTAAATGTTTTTGGGCATTATTTATGCTGGTTGATTTGTTTATTCATAAGCCACCCACCCTCTTCACTGTAGATGTCTGCAAATCAGGGCGCTTTTGTTACTCTGCCCCCCCTGTAAAAATAACAAACTACGCCCCTGGGCCAATCCTCTTTAATGTCTTCATAAGTGACATTGCAGAGGGGCTGTATGGCAAGGTATGCCTCTTTGCAGATGACACTAAGATCTGCAACACAGTCAACACTCTGGGGTGGTGTGTGTGTGGAAAAAATGAGAAAGGACCTAAACATGATTGACGAAAGGTGGAGAGTGTAGCAGCTAATATTCAATGCAAAGAAGGGCAAACCAATGCATTTGGAGCACAGAAATCCAAGGGAGGAGTACAAGAAGAAGGGAGAGGTACTGAAAGTCACCAATCAAGAAAGGGACCTGGAGGTAATCATATCTGATGATCTAAAGGTAAACAAACAACGTGAGAAGGCTGTGGGGAGAGCCAGTGGAATGCTAGGGTGCATAGGGAGAGGTATCACCAGCACAAAAAAGAAGGTGACTGTGCCAATGTACAGATCACTAGTGGGACTTCATCTGGAGTACTGTGCACAGTTCTGGAGGCTGCATCTCTAGAAGGACATAGACAAAATAGAGGCAGTCCAGAGAAGGGCAAGAACAATAGTACAATGACTGTATCAAAAGTCATATGAGGAAAGACTAGAAGACCTCAATATGTATTTCCTGTAGGAGAGAAGAGAGAGTGGGGGGGACAAGATAGAGACATTCAAGTACCTCAGGGGTATAAACAGGTTATAGGAGGGTAGCATCTTTCAGAAAAGAAAGTGTACAAGAACAAGGGGGCATGATATGACCCGGGGGGTAGGCTCAGAGGCAACATGAGGAAGTACTTTTTCACAGAAAGTGAAGTGGATGCTTGGAACAGCCTCCCTGCAGAGGTGATGGGGGCATAAATGGTAGGGAAATTCAAGAATGCATAGGATAGACATAAGAGTACTCTCATAATAGGGAAGTGAGGGTGAGCTGCAGATTAACTAGGGTCTGCGGTACTGCATTAGGTAGGGAAAAGTGGCAGACTAGAAGGGCCACATGGTCCTTATCTGCCATCATCTTATATGTTTCTTAATAGAAACATTGTTTAGCTATATGAACTTCTGATGGCTTGCATAACTCATGATTTCCTTGCTTGAAAATGTCAAGCTGCAAAGTTCAAACTGATAAATATCCTTTATTTTAACCAGCAGTACAATCTATTTCTCTACTACACAACCGATCATAAGTGGGTTGTATGCTCTGGTTCCTGAATGGATGGTGATGCTCAAGTCAACTATGGGATCATTGTATATTACTAAAACTACATTATATTCATGTAGTTGTCTACTGGTGCTACAGTAGTTGCATTTATTCAGAGGCTGGGTGCTGTGGGATTTGAGCCTGTGATTCATGGAAAGGTATGCCTGTTTGTGTTAAATTAGAATATGGATTCATCAAATGTTTTGGGTTGGAAGGTGAAAGCGGTTGTGGCATCTTGATTGCACATTTTTTATTTATTTCAAGTTTTTTACTAAAACAAATGTTTTCAGGAGATGTGGATGTATGGTGCCGATGTGCCTGTATGCATACTTCACAGTATGTTTACTGACATGCATGCTTTTGTTGACTTTATTTCCATTTTACCTCATTTCATTAACTGTAAACCCTCAAACACCTTTCTCTCACAGACCACGCTGCTTGATTCATGTTTACTCCACTGCTCCCATCACCCATCACAATATCTATGTTATTACATGGAAACAGAAACTTAGAAGCTGATGGCAGAAAAGTGGAGTAGCAGTCTTCTGGGAGACGTTCTGGAGGATGCGGTGTTGTCCCATCTGCAGGCACCTCTCTGAACTGATGGAGGAGGTTGCTCGTCTCCAGACTGAACTGGCCGGGATTTCTGGGACCTCCTCTCCCATCCAGGGGCCATCAGGGTCACTGCTGTTGCCTCAGAGGTTGCTAAGAAAAAGGAGTGGTTGGACCACAGTGGGCTCAGGGAGGGTGAGGGTGGTGAAACAGAGGCACATCCCTCCAGTTGTACCTCTTCAGAATTCATATGCTGTTCAGGCAAAGTGTGGTTCCTGTATGGAGGCACCCACAGTGAAGACCAAGGAGGATGCTGGGAATCTCCACAAAGGAGACCCACAGGAAGGTGGCATGGAACCCCACAGGGGAAGGAAACAACTCCTAGTGGGAGACTCCATTGTTAGGATGGTAGAACTGGGGGAGGAAGGGGAAAGGGAGGTAAGGTGCATGAATGGTGCCATGCCTTGGAGGGACAGGGAGTGAATCCTCAGGATCACTGGAGCAGCTGCACAGGGGAGGGAGCTGGATGTCATTGTCCACCTAGGGACAAATGACCTGGCTAAGAAAAGGATCAGAGCAATGCAGAAAGAGTTTGTGGAGTTGGGAAGGGGCCTTAGACAAGTAGCATGCACGGTAACCTTCTCGAAAGTGCTGCCTGTCTATGGCATAGGTGAGGCTAGGGTGCTCCACACCATGGGATTCAATCAGTGGTTGAAAAACTGGTCCAGAGCTCAGGTATTTGGCTTCACTCGGGACTGGGGTTCCACCTGGAGTAATGCAGGCCTAAACTGGCATGATGGTCTGCATCTGTAAAGGAGGGGAACCAGAATCTTAGGTGATAGGTTTAAATGCTTCATTGGTAAGCATTTAAACTAGCCAAGGGGGGAGGCACTGGAAAGGAGCAGGGAAATCCTAGCACCCCCCCCCAAAAAGTCAGGGTAGCAAGTGAAGTAAACACCAAGTTAGAGATGTTGATAGGGAGAAGGGCAGGGGTAAATGGAGAAAGTGACAGAGGCAATAAGGACAGGGATGGGGCAAAGAGGGGAAAAGCCATCAGGAAATGGAGGATAATGAATATCAATGCCCGTAGTCTGTGCAACAAGCTCTCTGACTGGTGGCCTTGGTGGAAGAGGGATGCCTGGATATCATAGCAGTCATAGAAACATGGTACACAGAGAACCATGACTGGGATGTTAACATACCAGGGTACACAACCTACAGGAGAGACAGGGAGGGGAGAAGAGGGGGAGGAGTAGCTCTCTATGTAAGGGAAGGGATAAAAGCAAATGAACAAAAGAGTAAACAGGGAGAAGAGGAGGCACGGTGGGTCACCTTAGAGAGTGGAAATAGCACCACAATCCGCACAGGGGTTGTATATAGACCCCCATGTCAAGGGGAGGGAATGGACAAGGATATGATAGAAAGCATTCTTAGTATGGCAGAGAAAGGGGAGATACTGTTGATGGGAGACATGAATATGCCAGATGTTAACTGGAGCACATTTGCTGCAGCCACATCCAAGAGCAGGGCCATTCTCAATGCCCTACAAGTGGCATACCACAGATAGCTAGTTTTGGAACCCACTCAAGAGGGAGCAATCTTAGACCTTGTACTCTCAAATGGGGACAGTGAGAGGATCTCAGATCTAGAAGTGGGTAGCCATCTGGGAACAAGTGACCACTAAACAGTGTGGTTCATGATAAACTCAGTTACAGAGTCAAGCCATACAAAAGTGAGGGTACTGGACTTCAGGAAGGCTAACTTTGGCAAGATGGGAGAGTGCCTTAGAAAAGTACTAGCAAACAGGCTAGAAGGAGGGGGAGGAACAACAATGGGGAAACATCAAAACTGCCATCACAGAGGCAACAAGCCTTTGTGTGAAGCAAATAAACAAATCAAAACAAAAGAAAAAGCCACTATGGTTCTCAAAAGTGGAAGGCAGGGAAGGTCAGGGAGAAAAAAATAGCATTCAGGAAGTATAAAGAAACACATGAGCAGGACAGAGAGCTGTACCAGTTAAGGCAGAAGGAAGCAGGGAGGGAAGTCAGAATAGCAAAGGCCCAAACTGAGGAAAAGATAGCCAACTCAGTTAAAAAGGGGAGATACAACCTTTTATATGTACATCAGGGAGCATATAAAGACAAAGGGAGGGATAGTGAGGCTGAATAGAATGGATGGTGTGTGGGCAGAGAGGGACAGTGAAAAAGCAGGGATACTGAATGAATATTTCTGCTCAGTATTCACTAAAGAAGAGGAGGGGGAGGTGCCTAATCCAATTAACAGAAGCACTCTATGGGGGGGTCTATTCCAGTCCTTTCACAGAAGAAAGGGTTCTGAAAGAATTCCTAAAACTGAAAGTGGACAAAGCAATGTGGCCTGATGGAATTCACCCCAGAATTCTAAAAGAATTAAGGGGAGAAATAGTGAAACCACCGACTACCCTTTGTAACAAATCATGGGAAGATGGTGTGGTACCTGAGGACTGGAGGAAGGTAGATGTGATTCCCCTTCACAAAAGTGAGACCAAGAATAAGGCAGAAAACTACAGACATGTCAGTTTGACCTCTGTGGTAGGGAAAGTGATGGAATCAATTCTGAAGGAAAGAATCATTGAGTACCTAGAGGCCAGTGGGGCAGAGGACCCAAGGCAGCATGGGTTTGCAGTGGGAAGGTCATGTCAGAGGAATCTAATTGATTTCTTTGGGTGACCAAAGTAGTAGACCAGGAAGGGGCTGTGGACATGGCCTACCTAGACTTTAGCAAGGCATTTGACACAGTCCCACACAAAAGATTAATAGGCAAATTAAGCAGCCCAGGAGTGGGTCCCAGGGTGGTAGCCTGGGTAAAACATTGCCTGGACAATAGGATGCAAAAGGTAATTATAAACGGAGTCCACTCTGAAGAAAGATAGGTTACTAGTGGGTTACCACAGGATTCAGTACTGGGTTCAGTCCTTTTTAATGTCTTTATAAGTGACATTGCAGAGCGACTAGAAGGAAAAGTATGCCTCTTTTCAGATGACACAAAGATCCGCAACAGGGTTGATACACAAGGAGGTGTGGAAAGGATGAGAATGGACTTGGCGAGGTTGGAGGAATAGTCAGAAGTATGGCAGCTTGGATGCAATGTAAAGAAGTGCAAAATAATGCACCTGGGAAACAAAAACCCAGGGGAAGATTACACAATGGGGGGGGAGGTAGTAACAATAACAAAAAAGGAAAGGGACCTGGGGGTAATCGTATCAGATGACCTTAAGGTTAACAGGCAATGTGATAAGGCAGTAGGGTGGGCTGGGGGGATACAGGGATGTATAGAGAGAGGCATCACCAGCAGAAAACAGGAAGTTGTTATCCCTCTGTATAGCCAGTCGGTGAGACCCCATCTGGAGTACTGCATCCGGTTCTGGAGACCCCATATCTGCAAGGACATAAACAGGACAGAGACAGTCCAGAGGAAGGCAACTAAAATGGTGCAGGGTCTGGAAGAGAAGCCATACGAGGAGAGACTAAAGGAGCTTAATATGTATACTCTTGAAGAAAGGAGGGGGGGGGGGACATGATAGAAACGTTTAAGTACCTCAGTGGAATCAACAAAGTCCAAGAGGGTAGCATCTTTCAGAGAAAGAGATGTGCAAGAACAAGAGGACACAATTTGAAGATGGGGGGTGGTTCAGGGCCAATGTGAGGAATCATTTTTTCACAGAGAGGGTGATGGATGCATGGAGCAGCCTTCCTGAGGAGGTCGTGGGGTCTAAAACTGTGGGACAATTCAAGAATTCATGGGACAGATATAAGGCAATTTTTGTGGGGGATAGGAAGAAATAGGCTGTTGGTTAACTAGGATCTGCAGCTTATCCTGTAAGTAGGGAAATGGGCAGACTAGGTGGGCCAAGTGATCCTTATATGCCATCAAAGTCTATGTTTCTATGTAAAAGAACCTACTGTCCCAACTAGTCTGTCCTAAGATCCCTACCTACTTTGCTACTGTAGACCCTAACTGATCTCTGGCCATATCCCCCAAGACCTGTTACCAAATCCCACTTGTATCTATCCCATGCATGTTTGAAACTTGTTGCCATTTCTGTACCCACCACCTCTGCTGGGAGACTGTTCCAGACATCCACCACCCTTTCCATAAAGAAGTATTTTCCCACATCCCCTCTAAGTCTCCTTCTTTCCAGCTTCATATCATGCCACCTTGTCCTTGAGCTTCTCTTTCTGTGCAAAATACCACTTTCCTGTACCTTATTGATACCTTTGTGGTATTTGAATGTTTCTACCATGTCTCCCCTTTCCCTCCTTTCCTCTAGCGTACATATTTAACTCCCGCAGTCTTTCCTGGTAGGACTTATTGCCCTTCTTCATCGGTAATTAGAATTATCAAGCATTCCTGCACCACGTTTTTATTATGTGTTACTCTTTAGCTAGTGGCATATACAGTACCATTCTCCCATCTCCATAGCCGGCCACTGGATGTCAGTTTACAATTGCCTGCATACTGCATCAGCCGTTTCAATATGCAGATGATAGTAAACTGTAATTTAGCAGCTGGTCAGGGAGTTGAGAGAAGTGTATGTGCTGGTCACTGCATGGAAGGCTGCAGTCAAACTGGGTAGCATCTTACAATAATACAATTTTTTATATTAGCTTAAGTGGATACTTGTGCTAGTTGTATGTGTTCTTTTGCCAGTAATGGTGGGATTTAAACAAGCTGTTTCTAGAAATATATTCCCTATGTAGTGAGGTTTGAAAATGGGTTTAGCGATTTTTATGGTTGGATGGTGGGTGATGGACTGGCAATTGGACAGCATTGTTTACTTTTTATTTACCTTTATTAACACATTAGCCACTGTTGTGACTACTTACCTTACAATTAATAAAGTACTTTTGCTGCTCATAATGTGACTGTGTATTTTTTTATATAATATTGTAATTGTTATTGTCCTTATTCTGGTATTGATCTTTCAGTCTTTGTAAACTAATTATGTTCCTGCTTTTGTTTTATAATTGTTGGAATTTTAAGGGGGATTTAGTGTGTTCATGTGTTTGTACAGTATGTTGGGGTGATTGCAGTGTATATAGGGATGCAAGTCTTTTTTATTACATTTTTATAGTAAAATTACCGATCCATGACAATACAGTTCAACTAGGTAATTAAATGCAAAAATGCAAATCCAGAATGAAAGCTATATTTAAAAAACATTTACTTTCAGTTCATAGCCATTTGCTGGTTGCTTGCAACAGGTTGTGGAAGAAACATAGAAACATAGAATTTGATGGCAGATAAGGACCACTTAGCCCACCCACTCTGCCTATTTCCCTCCCTAACGGATAAGCTGCGGATCTTAGTTAACCAGCAGCCTACTTCTTTCTACCCCAACCCCTAGAATTGCCTTATGACTGTCCCATGCATGCTTGAATTCAACCACTGTTTTTGACTCCACAACCTCCTCTGGAAGGCCATTCCATGCATCCACAACCCTCTCTGTGAAAAAAATACTTCCTTACATTATCTCTGAGCCGCCCCCCCATCTTCAAATTGTGCCCTTGTTCTTGCACACCTCTTTTTTTTTGAAAGATGCTACCCTCTTGGACTTTGTTGATTCCCTTGAGGTACTTGAAAGTTTCTATCATGTCCCCCTTCTCCCTCCTTTCCTCAAGGCTATACATATTAAGCTCCTTTAGTCCTCTCCACATGTCTTCTGGTGCAGACCATGCACCATTTTAGTTGCCCTCCTCTGGGCAGCTTCCATCTTGTCTATGTCCTTGTGGAGATTGGGTCTCCAGAACTGCTCAAGTACTCCAGATGGAGTCTCACCAGCTGTCTGTACAGAGGGATAACAACTTCCTGTTTTCTACTGGTGATGCCACTCCCTATGCATCCCAGTATCCCCCCAGCCCTCCTTACTGCTCTGTCACATTGCTTGCCCACCTTTAAGTCATCTGAAATGACTACCCCCAGGTCCCTTTCCATTTTTGTTGTTGTTAGTATCTCACCCCCATTGTGTATTCTTCCCCTGGGTTTTTGTTTCCCAGGTGCATTACCTTGCACTTCTTAGCATTGAATCTAAGCTGCCATGCATTTGACCATTTCTCTAACCTTGCCAAGTCCCTTCTCATTCTTTTCACCCCACCTTGTGCATCAACTGTTGCAGATCTTTGTGTCATCTGCAAAGAGACATACTTTTCCTTCCAGACCCTCTGCAATGTCGCTTATAAAGACATTGAAGAGAACCGTCCTAATACTGAACCTCATGTACCCACTAGTAACCCTCCTTTCTTCAGGAGTGGCTCCATTTACCATTACCCCTGTGTCCTATTCTCCAGCCAATTCTTTACCCAGGCTATCATCTTGGGACCCACTCCCAGGCTGGCTAACTTGTATATTAATCTTTTGTGTGGGACTGAGTCAAATGCCTTTCTAAAGTCTAGGTAGGCCATGTCCACAGCCCCTCCCTGATCTACTACTTTGGTTACCCAGTCAAAGAAATCTATTAGATTCATCTGGCATGACCTTCCTGCTGTGAAATACATTTTTTAATACAGCCTTCATTGTGGATTTATATTTGTACATTAAATTATCCAGTTGAATTGAATGGCCACAGTCTACCCTGAATGCTCTCCGCACTTAGATTTTTGTGACAGTTTTGAGTCTTAGCCAGCCTCCAAAGAGCACCACCACTGCACCACAGTGCAAAAGCCTTCTTTGCTTTTTTGGTGTGACATGACACTTTTTATGTAAAAGTACTATGTTTTACAACACACATAAGCTGACAAAATCAAAAAGAAAAACATCAGTACAATCAGTGAGTGACAGGGTGATTAAAAAAAAAAAAGAATAAACCTCCACAGTGACAATTGATGACTCTTTCAAAGGGACGCTGGGGTGAGCAAATTTTGTAAAAAAAAAGAGCAGCAGTCCCTATTTTATTTTTATTTTTTCATTTAAATTTTGTTAAGCGGGATAGGACACTGGACACTGGACACTGGACTTCAGGTCCGACCCGACAAAAATACAATTAATAACAAACACAATAAATAGACAATAACAAATCAAATAAACCAAGTACAAACATGCTGTGCTTGTGCCAAAAGCTGAATCGCAATCTCCCACTGGTTGCAGTAGCTCTTCGGTGCTAGCGGGGATTGTGCATGCACAAAATGTGCCTTGATCCTCTGACTGCCAATATAGCAGTCAACCAAGAAGTGTCCTGGTCCCATTAGAAGGTAAGAAAGGGACTGGTGACCTCAACAGGGGCCAAGAGAGACCCTTCCTTTTATAAATAAGGAAGCACAATGAAGCGCTGAAGATCAGGGCTCATACTGTACATATTAATGAGGAGATCCTCTGGCACTATAAATATTAATGAGCCACCTGTCCTAGTGCAATGGCAATTAAAATATGGGTGCAAGTGACAGGCACCAGACAGTGTAAATAAATATATATGAGGTAGATTCTGGTGAGTGCTCATCAGGGCACTGTTGGGGGCTATAAATTAATGGGGGACAGAAAGTGAATAATGTTTTCCTGGCTGCACCAGAGCTTAATGTTGGGACTTGGATGGTTTGCCTGTCTTCTGCCTGAGGGCACCTAATTATGGCAGCATCAACAAGCTAAGGATGGAAACAAAATGTTTGGTCTGGGCAGCATTTACAAGGGTGCAAACTGGACTATTGAACTGTGGGGCAAGCAACTAATTAAAGTATTTTACCTGGCTGCACCAGAACTTTATATTTGGGGCTGTGGTAATCTGCAAGGGGACTGTGTGTATCATACTTGTGCAGCAACAGTCAATCAGAAAGGCAGGATTTCTAGCAAGAAGTGCTGGAACAATGCTAGAGACTTGTGGGACTTTACCCACTACTTGTGGGGAAACTTCAGGGATCTAATTCAGGCACAAAAACAGGGAGCCTATTGTGCATTGAGTGAGGTTAATGAATATTCATTTTGTGGCTTGACAAGCAGATTCAGCCAATCATTGTGGGAGTAACAAGTGAACTCAGCCAATCAGGAGCCTTAGAAAGACTCCTTAAAAGACAGTGTTTTCCAGGCTGAGCAGTAGTTCAAACGGGAGCCCCTGGCAGGGGTAGGGGCTCAGGACCCCAGTAAACAGAATGGGCCTTGCAATCCAGTGCAAGCCCCTCCACAGGGAAGGGGGCTTTTATTTTGCCAAAAGAGACAAGTGGCTGTAGGCAACAGAAGTCACTAGCCTGGGGGTTACCAGAAATTGTCCACCAGGGCTGGCAAGCACCTCGTGGGTGAACCTGAACATTTAGCTGTGAGAAAGCTGCATGCACATTCTGCCTTAGCAGTGAGAGTTCTCATGAATCCTGAAACCTCAGAGAAAGAAAGACATTCTGCAAGTAATCTGAGTGAGTAAACCTCTACTTACAAGTGCAAGTTTGAGAAAACTTTAAGGGGCAGTGAAGCCCGGAACCTACCAATTGTGACTGTCTGTCTGCACCCTGCATCTAACCAAGGCATAGAGAGGGTGGACATCTGCTATGTGACCAGAGAAGATTCCGCATTGAAAGTATTCATGTGACTGTTTTGCAAGTGCCTACAGGACTGGAAGGGGAGTACCCAGAGCACTTGGCTCTCCCTGACTTTTCTTGTGAGGTCCAGTAATTGTCCAGTTGGAGCGCTAACACCAGCAATGCTGCAAGGGACTGTGTAACTGTTGTACTGAGCCTGAGAAGGCTACATATCTCTGTTTTGCCAAAACGTAGTGCCTCAAGTGTAAAAGATTTATAGTTTCAGCTTTGCAACCAAGTAAAGTGGGTGATATGGTAGAGAGACAAGCCTCAAGCTCTGTCTAGATAATTGTTGTCTCCAGCAGTAGTGAGCCTTGCCTCAGGCTCCATTTGGTTGAAATGTGATGAAGTATTTGGATTTGTCTAGCATGGACTGTAAGCAGTCGGGTCACCCTAGCCTTAGGAAGGAAAGCATCCAGTCTCATGAAAATCTGTTTTGAGAGCTAAAGGGACTATACTAGCCCTTAGTTAAAGTGACTGCGAATAGAAAGTATAAATACGCTGACTAATAAATGTGCTGAATGCAATGTATTCAACTCACATTAGGCTTGGGACACAGCCTGGTAGTGTGCCTCCTAGGGCACTGCCATATGCATTTACCCCTGAGGGGCATAACCCAGAAGTGGGGTTGAAACATGCCAGCCCTGATAACAACCTGGTCTTTCCAGTGAGTGATTTCAGCCCAGAGAGGGGCCCTGCCAGCAGAAGTTAAAGTATAAGTTTTCCATCTCAAAAGCTTTAAGATCCTGCAGTCAGTATAGGGGGCTGGCTGGTAGCTTTCCTTGTATCCTAACCTCTGGAGTCAGAGCCCATCTCCTGAAAGCACCTAGATTCTGTCTTGTACAGCTCAAATATGACTTGTCTATGAAGAGGTCTAACTGTGAGTACACAGGGACCAATCCCTGTTATGGAACAGACATATAAATAGTTCACCAGTTGTTAAGTTCTACAGCTAGAGCCAAACCGTCTGAATCAAAAAGGGGCTTAGGTCTGCCATCACTACAATTGGGATTTGTTTCAAAAGTAAAGATAAATGTTAATCTGATTATTTTCCTTCAAGGGCTCCAACTAGCTGGCCAACAACAGTTGCACTGAACATCAGAGCTGCAACTTTAAGAGCTGTTTAATGCTTTTTCTCTTGGTTAAAAGGTACAGTAGTAGCCACAGACATTGCCAGTTATTTCCAGATATTTCTCAAAATTTCTAAAGAGTTTCCCTCTGCTGCCCCTACTGTGGAAATGGAGAAAGCATGATATATTTCTGGAAATATCACAGATATTTCGGGAAATAGCTGGCAGTGTCTGTGGCTGCTACTGTATTAGGGACTGCGGGCTCCTAATGCATTTCTGGAAACTGGTACCAGTGTGGGTTTATATAAATGTGTCACCTTACTAGTTGCAGCTAGCGTAGAAAGCATCAGGGATCTGAATGCATCAGAGGTTTGTGGGTGCCACTGTGATTGATGCCTAAAGGTAAAATGCCAAATGCTTCTTGTGATTTTATGTCAATCTAAACCAATCAAACCAAATGTGAGTATTGCAAATAGCCTGACCTCTACATCCAATTCCCCTTCCTAGCCCTTCTTCATGTAAATACATTGTTGGTGTTGATTTTGCATATACCTGTCCTGTTAGCATATTTTAATCAGAGAGTCATTAATAATTGCAAATGTTATGAAATGTGGGGAAACATTTATTGGGTCATGCTTGGGGTGGCATTATGGTATTGTGGGTGGGTACAGCATCCCAGAGGGTTGTGCCAGGTTTAAGCTAGCCCACGTAAAGTATACTTTGGGTGGAGGCACTGCACAAAATGTAATATCTTGGGAAAGAACCACTTTAAAGTTACAGTATGGATCCAGGCCCCGCTACCTTGTATCGTGCCCACAAGGTAGGGGTAGTGTAGTCCTTTGAATACCTGGCACTAGGGTTACATATCTAGCCCTCATGGCTATACAAGGAGAATGGGGGGGGTCATCTCCTGGAAATCTCAACTAATCTTCTTGGCTGATTTCACTTGTGTTTACCTGACAGTGATATGTGCAACCACGCTGAACAATCAAACATGCGGATGCCACTTTTTGTTAAGCAGTAAAACCATGAATCAAGGTGCCATTTTTTATTTTTATTTTAAAAAACTGCAGATGTTATCACTCAGTCTATTATGAGTGATCCAGCTGTCCTACAGAGAAAACACTTTGTCGCACTCTAGTGAGAGTGCCACCTATGCAGAACAGCTGATTGCTTTTGCCCATGTTTATGTGCAGCCCATTATAGAAGAAATTCCCATTCTAGTCTCGATTACTTCTGTGTTTGGCTACACATTAACCCCTACATATTTATTTTATTTATTTATTTAGTTTTTGTTAACCGGGTAAGTGCGCTAGTCAGCAAGTGACTGTTTTCAGGCACGACCCGGGAGGTACAATTACAATACACAAAGAGTACAGCCAGATTATTAAGACAACGAGTACAAAAAATGCAGAGAGAAATACATATGGCAATGTAACATACATTAGTAAACAAAAATATACTTTAGCACTTGATCATGGAACATACTCAAAAATGTGAACAGTAGAAGGCAGAAAATAAGAGAGGATAGGCATCAGTAGAAAAGACACAAGGAAGGGACAACTGGCAAAAGGATGGGAGGGAGAGATTAAGTGAAAGGAGGTGCCGCCAGATACGTAAATAGGGGTGAGGTACCAACCTGTGGTCAGGCCTATGGAGCCGAAAGACGGCAGGCGAAGAGAGGGTGGTAGAGGGGAGCGCCAGTAGACGGCAACAGCGGTAGGAGGTAGGAAAATACAGCCGGTCTGGTGGAACTGATAGAAGGCAGGGCCAGAGTGAGGATGCCGGTGAGAGGGGGATAGAGGCGGAGGAGTTACGGCAATAGCGGCAAAAGTGTCAAAGTCAAGCTGAGCCAGTGGAACCAAGAGACGGCAGGGAAGGGGGGGTCGGTAGACGGTGGGAGTAGGCGGTAGTAGGTGGAGAGAGGTGACTAAGCACAGCCAAGAGGGTGGGGACTAAGGAGGGGCATGGATGAGGTAGGAACAGGTAAAGGTGAGTTTGGTGGGGAGTGGCAAGGAAGAGGATATAACAGAGGGGGGAGAGCAGGCAGGGGTTATGTGGAGGAGGCTGTGAAGTGAAGATAAGAGTGTCATGAGTAGAATAGCGACTTACAATTGTCACAGTTAACATTAGGCTTATAAAGAAACAGGTTAAGGCAACACTAATTACAAGGCACAAAATAAAACATTAATTACAAGGCACAGTATAGAACACCCATTTGGACAGGCAAAAGTGCTAGCAATGAGGAAACAGTACAAATGCAGCGGATCAGGTAGGGTCAAAGCAAAACACATTTGTCCGTAGTAGTGAGGAAAGTCCTGAGTTTGCCCTTAAAAGTCACATGAGGAGACATCTCTTAGATCCTGAGGTAGTAGGTTCCAGAGGTGGGGGCGCATGATGGAAGGAGCCCATGCCCTTTTAGTCCGACAAAAGGGATGAATAGTAAGGTCTGATCAGCCGATCTAAGATTCCTTGTGGGAATGGCGGCCTGAGGAGATCAGACAGGATAGCAGGCTTGGACGTCCTTAGGATGGAATCAACTAAATTGTACAAGTAGTACTGCCTGGTAGAGGAAGGAGAGAGCCAACCAAGGTCCTGATATAAGAGACAATGATGCTGCCGAGGTGCTTTGGTTGCATCCTGCACATTATTGAAGGTAGTATCCCATAGTTGCAGTGAAGATTTGGTGGCCAAGGACAGGATGGGACACCCATATGTAGGTTGGCAATAGAATGCCTCTGGCTTATCGCCAATTTAGCAGCAGGGTAAGCAGGTATTTGTTCTATAGGCAGCCCCCAATTTGCAGTTAATTGACTTGCAGGTTTCTGTATATGTGCTTTCAGGTCCAAGGTTTGATCCAGGTGGATGCCAAGGTAACGAAAGGAAGTGACAGTTTCTATAGGGTCCCCATCGATATCAGAGACAGAGATGGTCAGAGGACAGGATCTAAGCTTGTGATTGGAGCCAAACATCATAACTTTGTTTTATTTGTATTTAAAACCAGGCGTTGAGAGTTCAACCACTGTTGTACAGCACGAAAATCTGCAGTGAGGGCAGCATTTAGATCCAGGACCTTATCAGAGTGATAATAAATTACCAGGTCATCCGTGATAAAGAAGTGAGTGACCTGTGGTGACCAGCTCAGGAAGTTTATTGATCGAATAATGAGAATAGAAGAGGGCCAAGTATAGACCCCTGAGGGACCCCAATGTTGATAACAGCACTGTCTGACATGGATGAATTAAACTTAACAGCTTGTGTTCTTTGGAGAGGTAGCTTTTGAACCAGGTAGTGACTGGGGAGAGAAGCCCAAGGTACTGAGGGCGGATAGTAGCAGAGAATGGTCAACCAGATCGAAAGCTTTGGTTAAGTCAATGAAGACTGCCCTGTTAACTTTCCTCTATCCATATTGGTAATGATATCTGAAGTGAATTTTGCAAGTGCTGTCATGGTGCTGTGATGCTTTCTAAAACCATGTTGTGCTGAGCTTAGTAAATTGAATTTCTCAAGGTATTCAGTGATTTGCATGGATACTACTTTTTCCAGGATTTTATTCAGACCAGACAAAATAGCAATAGGCTGGTAATTTGATATGTCATTTTTACTGCCTTTCTTAAATACAGGAGTGACTCTGGCTGCCTTCCAGACTTCAGGGACAATGCCATTGGAGAGAGATAGGGTGAAGATGTGTGCCAGGGGGCCAGAGATGTAGAAAGAAGCCATTTTAGTAGTCTTGGTTCTAGGCCATCTGAGCTTAGTACTGGTGTTTTCAGAGAGTGACCTGAGCAGCTTTAGGACCTGATGCCTAGATACTTCCTGAAATAGAAGGGGTTAAGTTTGGGGGTCCTTCAGATGCTGTGGGGTTAAACTGTGAAGCAGAGGATTGTGATGGAGGGAAGCTGTGTAGGCAGATAAGTCAGAAAATTGTTGGTTAAAAGCATTTGCAATGGTAGTAGAATCATTACAGTGTACACCATGTAGGACCATATCTGAGGGAGTGACATCTTTAGCAGAACCTAAGAAGGACTTAATGTGACCCAAAACTTAGAGGGTCATTGGAAGAATTAATCAGCAGGTTCTGGTAGTATTTACTTTTGGCCTGCCTAATGCATCTTTTACAGTCATTTCTGTATTGTTTATACAGAATGAGATCTGACTGCAGTCCAGTTTGTTTGTACTTTTCCATTGATTGTCTCTAACTTTTAACTTTTGAAGCAGGTCTTTTTCAGCCACCTCGAATGCTGGCCCTTACCCTCCTTTTGACTGTAGGGAGGTGCTTTTTGGATGTTGCCAAATTCAGTCAGAAATGAATTGAGGGCAGTATCAACATTGGTTGCGGTATAAATATTAGACCAGTCAACACAAGAGAGGTCAAATAGGAAGGCTTGTTTGTCCAGGGCAGAATAGTTTGAAAACCTAATCAGACGTGGTGGAGGAGGAGGAGGTGGACAGCATCGCCATCGACAAAGTGTGGGGGAATGATCAGTGATTGAGTCAGCAAGCACTGTAGCATCTAGTACATGATCAGGTCTGATGGTGAGGATCCAATCAAGTAGGGACCCTGAGTGCTGAGTAGTAGTTCTGGTAAAGCCTGTGATAGTTTGGTGTAGATTGTGCTTCTGTATTAGAGATTCAAGGATGCTGTGCTGTGGACCCAGCCAGTTAAGGTTCAGGTCCCCAAGGAGTAGAGCCTCATTTGATTTTACATTCTGGGAGACATATTGTAGCAAATTCTGGAGACCACTCATCCCGCTTGTAGGTGGATTGTAGACACAAATGATGTGCAGAAGCACAGATGTGTAAGCCCCAAAGCTGCAAACTAGTCCAGAACTGGGACTGGACTTGGTAACAGGTAGGAGAACTGACCTCAGGAGAGGTGTCCCTGTCTAAGCTCAGTTCTCTAATCAACCCTCATAGTTATTCACAGCAGGACACCCAGCTTAGCCTTTCCAGGAGTCATTTCATCAGTAGTCCACTTTATACTGACCTGTCTGCTCAATGGACTCAGCAGATTCCTTGGGGTAGTTCTTCGCTTCTCCCAGTAGTTTTGAACAAAGACCACTTCATTATGGTATTTACAGAAGTGTAGGGAAAATACAAAATGTACAAACTTAGGTGTGTTCCTAGCATGCCATTAGAAAATTGGAAGTCTCTATAAAGTTTATCTTTTACTGTTTTTGAGGTATTCTAGCAGTCTGTGTTGGTGATGCATTTGCATATATTTTTCCATGCATCTGTCTTCTAGTTGAATTTCACACTTGACTGGGTTGTCATACTGTCATTGATCATCTCCTCCTCCTCCTCCTCCTCCTCATCTGAGGAGAAATAGGTGACCCCAACTCAGAGCTTGTCCTTCTTAATGCCAGTGAGGTCCCCCGTGGGCAGGTCCACAGGGTCCTCCATGGATAGCTCACTATAATTTAGGTGGGTGATCTGATTTGGTTGATCTCCCATCAATGACACAGCACAAGGGAGGTCAGGAGGAGGCAGCCAGTCTAGAATCTTAATGTACAAAATGCTTCATACCTGAAACACCGGAGAGTTATGTTTGGTTTATCAACTGCAGCCAGAGCAGTTGCAACTTCAAAGAGCCACAGCCCCCAGGATTATTGCTATAAGGACCATGTGGGGAAGGGCAAGGATGTCTAATTGCCAATGCATGCACAAAGCAGGGTAACCCTTGGAAACCTGCTCACAGACTTTTGTGACACCTCTGCTTATAGAACTGTTACAGGCAGGCAATAGGGGTGTCTCAGAAGCAGTGACTGAGAACAGAGGAGCTGGTGGGGGTATCAGGACCATCCATGGACAGTGTGATGTGATACATTTTAGGGGTCCAACCCTAGTGCTATTGTTCCAGTATGTATAGATTCAGGTGCAACATCACCTGGTTATTGATGCTTTGCAGGGCTTGACTTCTGATGGTAAATTGTGCATACATTGATGTATGACATTGACTATCGTAATATTGTATATGTGGAATTGAAGGAGGCAGATTTACAAATGTGTCTGAGGGACTAGGTTTATGTTGTTGCTGCTGTAAAGCTGTGGATATCCTCATATACAATATAACAGTAGTCACACATTTGCCGCTTACTGGAGTAGTGGTTCCTGACTCTGGCTCACGAAGATCATTGGTAAGAGTTGCAGCTGCCTCCTTGTGTTACATACATGCTTAGACACCAGCAGAGAAGGCCTAAAGATCTATCAAGTCTGCTCAAAAATCAGCACCTGGTCAGAACACTGTTGCTGCCCTCCCTGCCTCCCCCGCAAATGCCCCCAACCCCCTCCCCCATCATACTTATACATGGATCCAGCATCTCTCAGCTTTACCTTGCCCTACTACCTGTCCCAGCCCCTCTTGAACCCCTCCACTGTACCAACAGACACCAGCTCCACAGGTAGTGTGTTGCAGGGGTCCACCACCCTCTTGGAAAAGTAGTGTCTCCTAGTCTCCCCGCGAGCCTCCCACCAGCTAACCTCAGGGAATGCCCCCTGGTGGCCCCTTCCTCCCTCAGATGGAACACCCTATTGGGCTGACCCTGTTCAATCCCTTTAGATATTTGAAGACTTTGATCATGTCCCCTCTGTCTCTCCTCTCCTCCAGGGAGTACAAGTTCAGCTCCTCAAGCCTCTCCTCACAGGATCTTTCTCCTAGGCCCTGCATCATCCTGGTTGCCAAAATGACAGAGTTTTAGAACTTTGGAGTTCACTCCATTGCAGAGAATGGTGTCACTGGAAGAGCCTTCCACGCATTTGACTTCCAAATTTGGATTGGGGTAACATAAACTGTGTCAGTCTGTCACTATGGCAACATAGATTCATTAGTGTATTTTAAATTATTTGATGTCAGAGCTACTGAGCTACAGACTTGTTACACTGCAGTGGTGACAGGAATGTGTTTCTGGATTATGCTGAAATTTATGAACCACTAAAGTTTGGCTGTCATGATTTATGATGTCACTATTACTACTCAGTGGAATTGCACCTGTTTATGCCAAGAGACTTCTAATATATATATATTCCTGTTGCTATGCTGCAGTTATTAAAGTACAACTGAAATCATAAAATACTCATAAGTTGCATTCTAAATTATGTCCATGAGGCTCACCTACTTACCCCAGATGCTGGGGCTAATGGAATCCTTGTGGAGTACAGCATTGTCATTGGCAATGACCATTAGGATTACATCCTTGCTGTTGTTTTATCTACCGTGTTCTTGATTCTTAATACTAACAGAACCTCTATGAAGAAATGCTTTAGATGGAGAAATGTAAAACAGATCAGGGCACTAAGTTGAATATCCTGTTACAGGCAAGACACCTAATAACTCATGGTTCCACGCTTGGCAGGCATTACACATTTTCTTTATCTTTTAAGATTTTTTTAACAAAATTATAGTATTAAAACTTGGCTAAGATACGGCTTGAAGATATTTCCCAAAATCTCACAGAGAAAGTTAACAGAGAATTGTACATGCAAAACCAGGGGAATCAAAATTAATCTGATGCTCAAGTAATAGAGGAACAATGGTACCTTATTTAGTCTATCACTAATTATCTGAGGGGGTATATCATTGAGCAGTAATTAGTAAACGGAATTCCACACGGTCTAAATCTGTGTGCAGTCCAATGGAGTTTCTAGAATCCAAAGGATTAAAAGTGACCTGCATAGATATTGAGGGTAGAATTTTCAAAGGGGGAAGGGCATAGACACAAGTGGTGCATTGTTTGCTAGTTTGTGCCAAAACTCAGTATCCTTATAGTCAAACTGAGTTTTTGTAACAGTTTTTGTGATTTACAGTGGCTTGCATTAGAATAATTTTACAGTCAGAATTTATTTGATGCAGGCATTGAATGTTTAGAAACAACTGCATCTGAAGTTCTGATGCTACTAGGTCACCTAGTAGGTGGTCCACCAAAGCACCATTCAAGCTTCAGACACAATTGCATCTAAACTGGGACACAGCCATTTGAAAATCTCAATCCTTGTCCTCAAAGTCTAGTTCCCCAAAATAGATTAGGTCCCCTCATGGGTTTCAAGCTGTGACCTGGACATAATTATGTTATCTGAAACATTGCTAAATGAGAATATCCTAGACAACTGGAGTATCAGTAAAGAACTGTAAATTATCTAGCATAGACTGTAAGACAAATGGAGAGGAACATCAATCTATATTAAACACATATAGTGATCCATGCAGCTAGAGGCTAAGCTAAGCAAAGTGTCTAAGACTATGAAATGATACAGTAGGTAATGAAATTTCAATTTCCCTGTCACACTCACGCTCACTGATTAATTTAGGCTATTGCAAGCCACCTCCCCCCAAACCATAGTGAGCTTTGATAGACTTGTGTCCCTATTTGATTTCATGAAAGTAAACTGCATGAAGAAAGAAGTATCATTGCATGGTGGGTTTAAAAAACTTCTAGTTACTTGGTTACTTGGTATTAGAGACAAAAGAAGGCCTAGGCCCATCGGGATTGTCCCCCACATTGTGGGATATTGTTTCCCAAGATAGTTTTAGTCCAAAAACCAGTTATCCAATTGATTTTTAAAGATGGTGATATTTGGGCATTCCACTAAATGTTGAGGTAGTTTATTCCACAGTTTAGATGCCCTAATAGAGAAAAAATATTGTCTTTTATTTGTTCTTGCCTTTATAATATTTAACTGTTTATTATGTAGTCTTGGTACTATCTTCCTTTCTGCGTAAGAGATGCCACACGAGTCCATTAAGGCTGGGGACTGCATAATCCTAAATAATTGAAGAAGGTCACCTCTTGCCCTTCTTTGTTCAAGTGAATATAGGCCCGTTTTTTTTAATCTCGTTTCATAAGGTAGGTGAGATAAGTAAGGAACCATTTTTGTTGCTCTGTGTTGTATTTGTTCAATCCTATTAATATCTGTAATTAAATAAGGGCTCCAAAATGGTGACCCATAATCCATGTATGGCCGAATATGAGATCTGTATAAGGAAATTATGCACTGCTCTGTTTTAGAAATAAAAGTATGATTTATTCATCTAAGCAAGGAATTTGTGATATTAGCAACTTTGTTACAGTGATCTTTAGATGACAGTTTGCAATTAACCAGAATTCCCAAGTCTTTTTCACTAATAACTGACTTAATGTTTATATTATTGAGCGTATACATCTGTCTAGGATTATTATTTCCCATATGTAGTACCAAGCATTTATTTTCGTTAAAGTACATTTTGTTTGTTATTGCCCAATGCTCAATGGTGGTTAAATCTTGCTTGAGTATTTCTTGGTTTATTTGGTTATCCACCCTTCCTCCTAGTTTTGTGTTCGTCGGCAAATTTGGTAACAATGTTTGTTGATTTTATATTCATATTGCTGATGAATAAATTAAACAGTGTGGGTCCCAGGACAGAGCACTGTGGGACACCACTGGTCACTACTCCACAGTCGGACAACACACCCCCCACTCTGACTCTCTGTGTCCTACCAGTCAGCAGTCATAAAATGCTATCAATTTTTTTGAGCAATCAGTCACTTTTTCATTTCAGAAGTATTTTCCTTTTTCCCTTTGCTCATCAGAAGACTTTTTTTTTTAATTCAAAATACTTTATTAACTTTTCAACAGAGCATACAAAGAGATACAAACAGTTGGCTAGGAACTGCATTAAACAATAACTCAACAGAAAGAACATACAGAACAACTAACCACACACACAACCCCCCTCCATGCTCACAAATACCCCTACACCCCCCAGGTCTGCACACTAAAGGGTTAGACCGGAACACAATCACTAACAAGGCTGGGGCAGTAACAAACTGCTATGGTTTCCATAGAGAAAGTAAGGTCATAAGGGCTCCCAGGTATGCTGGAATTTATGAGACCTATGTTGCAAATATGCTATGTGCTTCTCTAACTGAATAGCTAGAAGAGCTTCCCAATACCACTCCAGAACTGTGGGGAAGGAGTCCTCCTTCCAGTGTCTAAGCATGACCAGTTCAGCTGAGGAAGCGATCAGAGCCATATGAGCTTTTCATATTGAATGTGTCCCTGGGGGATATATAGCCAGAAGACAGCATTCTGGAGTGAATAAGGTGTCTAACCAGAGGAGAGGGTCCAGCACTCATTGTATTACTTTCCAGAAAAGTTGGGTGCAAGAACAGTCCCAAAGCATGTCATACAAAGAGCCGGAATGCCTGCTTGCAACAGAGACAGTCAAGGGAGGGAAGGAGTCCAATTCTATGCAATTTTAGTTGGATATAATAGATATTATGCATAATATGAAATTGAACCAGATGTAATCTGTCTTGCTTGATATACTTATAATTTGTGCTCCACACTTTAGCCTAGAATTCTGTCTCTGCTGGAAGGGAAAGCACTTGTACCCAGTAATAACAAAACTCGGTTGGGAGGTATGGGTCTAAAGCTTGGAGCTTCTTGTATATTCTTGTGACCACATGGAGCTGATCTGCCTCCCGAAAGACCTTTGAGAGTCCTTCAAATGACTGTTCAGACCAGACCTGGTCATCTTTAAAAGATAGTATTGCTTTTTTGATTTGCAGATACTTAAAGGTGTCTTTGGAGCTGAGCTGAAAGCAGTTCTGGAGGGTCTGGAAAGATATTAACTCATTATCTTGAATAAGATCTGACAGAGTACACTATTTAAGCTGGGGCAAGAATGAAGGTGGGATGGAATGATGACCAATCTGGAAATGTAAGTTATTAAAGAGGGGCTGGGTGGTTGAATAATGCCAGTTCTCTATGAGATGTCTGTGAATTTGCTGTAAGGCCTTGAGTGACCAAGCAATCAGGGAGGTTTTTAAGCGAATTGGGGATTCGAGAAGATTTTGTGTATACCAATGCCATCAGGGAACTGGCTACTCTATGTACCAGATCACTTTCAATGTCCAGCCATATAGGGAGGTAGGCCTCTCCCATTCCCTTTGGAACCAAAGAACCAGACTGCCTATGTGTGGGGCCCCATAATAGGTGAAAAGGGATTGGAAGGCAAGTCCTCCCTGCAACTTAGGTGCTCTTAATTTGAAGTAAGCCCTCCTCACTGGTTTGCTCCTCCATAAAAAAAATGTTAAACAGTCTCTGCAACTTCAAGAACCAGGACTTGGGAAGGAAGAAGCCAAGCATGCCAAGCGGATAAAAAAAGCCTTGGCAGAACCTTCATTTTAAAAATGTTAATGCGGCCCCAAAGTGACAGCAGTAGGGCACCCCATCTGTCCAGATCTGCTTGTAATATTTATACCAAAGTAGTCAGGTGTTCTTTGATCATAGAGGAGATACTCCTAGTAACCTTGATCCCCAGGTATGTAAGGGTCTTAGGTTCCCAGGACAGCCCGAATGAGTTACAACTTAGTTTTGTAGTGTGGTGATTTAGGGGAAAGATTTTGGTCTTGGAGAGATTCAATTTGTAAGATGAGACTGTAGAGAATCTGTCCAATTCCTCAAGAAGAGGAGGAAGTGAGGTCTCTGGCTCCTCAATAAGTAGCAGAAGATCATCAGCATTAGCTGATATGACATACCCTTTCCTTGTATTTGTATCAATCAATCAATCAATCACTTTATTTAACCAGGCATAAACACCATTGAGCAAGCTCATTTTCAAGGTGGTCCAGGGCATTAATACAATACAGTACACTTCATAAGATTACAATTATGGTGGACAATGATGCAAAAAAAAAAAAAACATGGTAAAGGTGCCGTTCAATATGGGCCTATACATACCGGTCAACATAATTAACATGCAAAGGTACATAATGATAAATTTACTGAAGAATGAAGAAGAGAATAATCCCATATAGTCTCTGCTATGTAAGAGCTCAGACCTAAATGATACAAAATAAGGAGGTATTAAGGAACAGGGTAGAAATTGGGGTGAAAGAGCAGGCAGCCAAAAGGGAGGCCAGAATAGGTAAAAGGTAGAGAATAGGCAGGGCCATCTTGGATTAAGGGAACTAGGCTTGTAAGTCCTAGGTTTCTGTTGTTAGGAATGTGGGGTGGATGAGATACTTAGGCATAGGATTTGAGAGTGGCACCTGGGGCTTAGGGATCATCGGCATCTGAAACAGTTGCATGATTCCTTCAGGGTGGGAGAAGATACTAACTTGTGGATTAAGGACTCTAGATAACAGTTGAAAAGGAGAGGAGAGGAGAGAGTGGACTACCCTGGTGGGTGCCTGTTTTGAGAAAAAAGGAATCTGATATGTACCCATTGCACCACACCCGAGCTGTTGGAGCGGCATATAAGACCGTGACCCATTTAATGAAGTTATCCAGCAATCTGAATTGCCAGAGGGAGGGAGGCAAACAGGAAATGCTAAGAGATGCAATCAAAAGCTTTCTCAGTGTCAAGGAAAACGAGGACTGAAGGGATCTCAGCCTCCCTCAACACTGCCATCAGATGCATTAGTTTCCTCATGTGGTCCCCGGACATGTGCCCCATCATAAATCCCACCTGCTCTCTGCCAATAATAATCCCTTCCATTATTGGGGCTAAGCAATTGGCTAGAATTTTAGCAAGAATCTTAAGGTCTGACTTCAATAGAGAAACTAGACAATAACTTCTGGGACATAGCGGGTCCTTGTCCAGTTTAAGAATAACGGTAATCAGCGTGACCAAAAAGTCAGGATCCATATCCCCTGTTGGAACCACATGTTAAAAATGTTCATCAGAAGAGGGGAGATCTGTGGGAGGCAGGTTTTATATAGATTATTAGGTAAGCTATCTGGCCCAGGAGCTTTGACCTGAGGCAGCTGTTTGATAGCTTGTTCTACCTTGGCTGGGGCTATCGGAGCAGTGAGGTGCTCTACTGCATGAGGGGGCAGAATAGGGAGATTGGCAGAGTGCAAATACTTCACAATCTCCTGATCTGTCAAAGCCTCCAAATCTTCTAGAGAATAAAGCTTCTTATACAACTCTCCAAAAGCTGTGGCAATGTCTTGGGGAAGAGAGATATGTGGCCATTGAAGGAAGATCTCAACCCCAGGATGAATTTTGTAATTTCAGCCTGCCTCAATCTAAGGGCTAGAAGTTTCCCAGCCTTCTCCCTGATTCTAAGTATTTCAGCGTGGTGCGGTGAATGGCCAGCTCCGCTTTCTGTGCCATCAAATCAGAGTAGCGTGCTTGAAGGCAATGGATCCTGGCCCATTCTTCCATTGGTGACGTCCTGTGCAATGTATACTCCAACTGTTGGATTTCACCTAACAGGGAATCTAGAGCAGACTTATTTTTACAGGCTTGGGTGGCAGAGATACATATGAAATCTCCCCATAAAGCACATTTAAGGGAGGCCCAAACCGTGTCCACACTCTCTACAGAGCCCAGATTGGAGTCAAGGAAAGTGGGTGTAAATTCTTGGGTGTGTGATAATGTCTCTGGACACCTAAGCAACTGTGTGTTAAGGCACCAGAGTGTGTCTTTCCGAATCCCTGAACCTAATACACAGGAAACACCTTACAACCCATAATCAATCCGAGAAAAAGTAGCATGTGGATGGGAGTAATATGTGTACTGTCTTTCCTCAGGGTTTAAGGTCCGCCAGACATCAACAATGCCTCCCCCAGATAAGAGGTACCGAAGGGCTCATTGTGCTGGAGAGAGCCCAACCCTTTTACTATCTGAGCGCTCCAGCTCTGTCTGGGGGCAAAATTCCAGTCCCCACCCAGGAAGGTCAGAAGAGGCAGATCTGAGACCATCAGAGGCAGTAGTTGGGTAAAAAAGTGAGGGGAATCTAAATTTGGGCCGTGTACTGAACCTAACAGGATTGCGGAAGACTCTAGAGTACCCTGAACTATGATGTAATGACCTTCCGGGTCCCACCATTCCTGTATTTTTATAAATGGAACAGTTTTGGCAATCAGAATAACAGTGCCTCCACGCTTAGAGGAGTTAGCAGAACCAAACGCTTGTTTCACCCAGTGCCTTTTAAAGAGGGAGATGTCATCCCTCTGTAAGTGGGTCTCCTGCAAGTAGGTGATCCCGACTCATAAATGTGAAAGATGCTTGACTATCATTAGCTGCTTTTGTTTGTTTTATGCTGCTTTTATATTCCAGCTCACAAAATTGTAGGGCCCGCCCATTTGCGGTATCCAGCTGAGTTACATAGTGAAGAAAACTTGGGCCCCATTACAATACACCGAGCACTACTCCGCAGTGCCACTAGCCCTTTGTGCCAAGGCAAGTGTGTGCAGACCAACCCAACCTCCATACAGATCTGAGCTGTAGCATTTGTAACAGACCATAAACAACAGAAAGTACAACCCTGTCCCTCAGCAGTCCTTCCCCCCAATCCCCCAAAACATGAAACAAAACATTATAAAGTCTCTTAAACTATTTACAACTACTACTACCCTGGTTCTAGCAACTGTACTCATACTATATATTACGGCATATGATTTAAACCAGCACCACCCAGTAAAAGCCAACGTCCCGCCCCCCTCCAACCGACTAGTAGCAGATACATGGTGCTTGAACAAAAGGCATGAAAAAGATAATTGGCAGGGAACCCTTCACAAATGTTTTAAAACAGTCCCATCCATGCAATCCTGTGGAACAAAAGAGCAGTTAACAGTCTTTAAACCACTAACCCCATCCAGGCATCTGCCTAAACATTATTAGTAGGTCCGCTCAGATCAAAAAAGAAAAGTGGAACAGCGAAGCCCTCATTATGAGTAGCGCCAAGACCTGTGGTTGCCAAGGCAGAGGAAATAATAAAGCTCACCAAATTGGCGCCACTAACTACTTTGAGGAAACAACAACAAAATATATGGGCCATTTTCTGTGGCCCAAGAGCACCCTACCCCTTCCCTACCTGTACCCCAAGCAGTGAACATCCTCAGAACAATAGAAGAGAAGCTAAAGCAATAACAGAAACAAAAGAGTAAGGGGGTAAAAAAGGCATGAGCACAAGACCCCTTAAGTATTATAGCTTGAATGTTCAAATTGTCTGTTTGGTCAAGCACAACAGCTTTCGGCGTCTTGCATAGGGCCACTTCTTACTTCAAAGGCAGTGCTTAGGGTGAGGAGATGGCAAGAAAGGGGGCAGAGCTCCAAGTTCGGTGTAGTGTCTATCAAAAAGGACACAAAACCTGATCCTGACTCATTCAAGTATAAGTCCCAAATGTCATTCGTGACATCAATCTAAAGTATCTCACCCAGGCACTAAGGAAGAAAGATGCCCAGTCCTTACATTATGGGGGAATGTTCTAGATGTTCAACTAGAAATCACAGCCAACTTATTCTGCCTGTAAAAGACCGGGTTAATCTCCTCATTTGAAGAGGTCTGGGAAAAGGGTTTGAAGATCTGACATGGTTTGCGTAGGTGATTCCAAAGTAACCCGTTTCTCATTGATCTTTACTTGTAGAATGGCAGGATACCTCATTTGGAAGGCCTCTCCGCAGCTATCAGCCGAGACACCACAGGATGGAACTCTTGCCACTTGAGCCAGACTGATTGGGGAAGATCCTGAGATAGCCTGAGTTTGTGCCCTTCCCATTGAATTTCTTGCACTTCTTTGCCTTTTGCAAAAATATGCAGCTTGTCAAGAAAGTTTAGAAGTTTAAAAACCAAAGGTCAGGGAAGGAGAACTAGGCTGTGGGGGGCCTCAATGATCGATGGGCTCTCTCCGCCACGTAAATGGTATTGTTGGGCAAGGGACTGGCTATTCTTTCACAAAGCTTTTGGATGAAGAGGCAAGATTGTTGCCTTCCTCTTTCTCAGGCAGGCCAAAGAGGATTAGATTATTGCACCGACTGCGCCCATCTAGATCCTCCAGCTTCTCTTCTACTTTCTGAAGTCTCTGGCACGGCGTGGAGGAGTCTATATCTGCTTTCTCCCTCCATTTCTCCACCGAGGTGAGCTGGGTTTCAGCATTCCCTACCAGGGAATTTAAAGACTCAAGATTTGATCAGATTCACTGCATGTCTCCTGATAGGGCATCAGTGGAATCCTGGAGAGGCTGCATAAACTCAAGAAATCATTCCTTTGAAAGAGCCATGGAAGTTATAGGAGACTTAGTGGTAGTGGCTGCTTGAGATTTAGGCCACTTTGCAGCCTTGTCTTTCTCAGGTGATGGTGGTGGAGTATGGCGTGGCAGAGCCTTCCGCATGTCTACCTCCATGTCAATCAGCCTGCAGATGTAATTGGAGGGACTTCGGAAGAGGAATAGTTCCAAATGCCGCTTGAAAAGTAAGTAGATGAGGTTAAATAAAGGTTTTTGTTCGGAGTTGTCGAGGCGCTAGGGGAAGTTGCAGTTCTCACTCAGGCAGCCTTCATGTGACCCCCATCTGGGCTTAATGTTGGACCAAGGAAACACCCTGAAACCCCACATGGATCTGATTACCAAAACACCCTCAAAAGACATTTAATCTAATAGTATTAGATGTGATGTGAAGAGCAGTATGTTACTGGAGACTACATACTAGGGGAAATTGTCAATTCCTATGTCAAGATACAATTTTCTATTGTATAACTTTGAATTTGAGAAAAATTGCCCATGTCCAGTGTTTAAAGCAAAGGCATAGTTAAGTCAAGTTTTCAAAGTTCTGACTTATTTATGCCCAGTACACAAAATTCAGGTATAAATGTGCCTACACAAATTTCTGACTGATTCTAACCTGGTCTAATATTTATTATGGCTGAGGGTGGAGCCTACAGCCATCTTAATGTCTGTAGCTGGAAAAATGGAATACCATGGAACACATTTTTGGAGTTTTGAATGTATCCTTCCACAACTACAAATCACTATGCCACTTAAAATAAAATACTCCCTTCTTTCTGATCAGAATAATGGAGGCAGAACTCCAAGCTGCTTATCAGATAGCCATTAGGAAACTGAAACAGCTTGTTAAATATTGGTTGCCTATTAAACTGGAGATTTGTTTACCCCCTTTGAAATGCAACAATATGCACATTTAAATACTTAGCATTTAAACATTTTCTTGCTACTAGCTTCAATTGGGCAGGTATTGTCTTTCAAGAAAGATTCATGCAAGGTGCAAGACTGGGTGCAGCACAACTGGGCTGCACCAGGGCCAGGACCAGGTGATATTCAACAGTGACGCGCCATGGCTTAGCACCATTGAATATGGCAGGTTCAGTGCACAGACTGTACATGGTGGAGTGGCATTTCACCAGTGTCTGCCACAGAAAGAGAGCATGGGGATGCACCAGCGCAAATGCAGTTGCGCTAGGTGCATCACCTGTGATATTCAGCCGGGGCAAGCAAATGAGGCCATAATCTATGCAAGGCACAAATGGGGCCGTTTGCATGTTATTATGGCCCCATTTGCATGTGTTGCGCTGGGCGCTCTGGCAAAATGTGCCTGGTGCTCTGCCATGCTGCAGTTGGTGGAAGTTGGCTCCCTGGTGGGCTAGTGTAGCACCCCCATCCCATCCGCCCAATCACAGTTGTCCACATTAATAGACCAAACTCTGGTGGTCTAGCTGTCCCCTCGCTGCCCAATCACGGGCTATCATAGCTGCAGAAAGTCACCTGGTGGTCCAGTGGTACCCCCTTCCCTACCTTCCCACAGAGGACCCCCAGCCACTCAGCACCCCCCCATCATCCCCGGGCGGCAGCACCCTGCCTGCATACCGCCTGGCCACCTGCCAAATAACAGGTACAGTATGCTCTGTATGCCTATTGGTCCCTAGGTTGTCCCCTTCCCCCAACTATCAGGATACCCTGATGCCTATACCATGCATTATTAAATCCTGTAATTGTTTCAGCCCCCACTGTCTCCTCTGGCAGGGCATTCAATTTGTCCACCCCAATCTCCATGAAGAATTTCTTCCTCATGTTCCTCTGAACTTCCTTCCCTCCAGTTTCATACCATATTCCCTAGTCTTGGAACATCTTTTTCTATGAAAAATTGTGTTTTCCTGCACTGTCCTTGTTCCTTCCCTTGAGGTACTTATATGTCTAAAGCATTTCCCCCCTCTCCTTCCTCTCCTCCAGGGAGTACATATTTAAGTCCTTCAGCCTGTCTTCATAGATTTTGTGATGTAATCATTGCACCATCTTGGTTGCCCTCATCTGAACTGCCTCCATCCTGTCTATGTCCTTATGTAGGTAAGGCCTCCAGAACTGTACACTGTACTCAAGATGTGGCCTCCCTAGTGTCTTGCATAGTATAATTATGACCTCCCTTTTCCTACTGGTGATACCCCTGCCTATGCAACCCAGCATTCTGTTTGCTTTTCCTGCCACCTTGTCACACTGACTCCCTACCTTGAGGTCATCAGAGATGATAACCCTTAGGTCCCTTTCCTGCTTAGAGCATTCTATAGCCTCCCCCCCAGCTGATATCGTGTTCCTGGGTTTGTGTGCCCCTTGTGCATTATTTGGCATTTCTTTGTGTTAAATCTCAACTGCCACTCCCTTGACCAGTCCTCAAGCTTCTGCAGATCTCTCCTCATTCTATCCACACACCCCAGCATGTCCACCCCATTGCAAAGCTTTGTGTCATTAGTGAACAGGCAAATTCTCCCTTCTAGATCTTCTGGAATATCACTGATAAAGATGTTGAAGAGGACTGGACCCATCACTGACTTCTGTGGCAAACCACTGGTCACCCTTCCCTCTGTGGACATACAGACATTTACCACCACCCTCTGTGTCCTGCAATCCAGCCAGTTCCCCACCCATTGCACCACCTACTACCCACTCCCATGTTCCCCAGCTTAACAGCCTTCTATGTGGCACAGTGTCAAAGGCCTTGCTGAAGTCCTAGTAGGCCATGTCCACTGCCTCCCCGATCTACCTCTCCTGTCACCCAGTTTAAAAATTCAGTGAGGTTCATCTGGCACAACCTCCCCATAGTAAAACCATGTTGCCTTGGGTCCTGTCAACCGTTGGCAACCAGGTGTTCCACTATTCTTTCCTTTAGTAATGTTTCCATGATCATCCCCACTACTGAGGTCAGGCTGACTGGTCTGTAGTTCTCTGCTTCCTCTCTGTTCCTGCATTAGTACAGGGGGACTACATCAGCTGTCCTCCAGTCTTTGAGTACCTCTCCTGTTTCCAGTGACTGGCTAAGTAGGATTGCCAGAGATTCAGCCACCACCTCTCTTTGCTTCCTCAGCACCCTGGAGTGTACCCTACCTGGCCCCATAGCTTTATCAACTCTTATTCCTTCCAGTTGCTTTAGAACCCTTTCCCATAGAAAATGACTTGTATCCATTTCTGTGCCCTTCGTTCCCTTTCTAATCTCTTCTGGCCCATTTCCAGCCCCCTGCTCTGTAAAGACTGAGCAGAAATATATTTTTTTACATGCCTGCTTTGCTGTTGTCATCCTCCACTCTACTCCTGTCCGCCTCTTTCAGCCTCACCATCCCTCCTTTGGCCTTCTTTTTTTACTTACGTACCTGTAACAAGTTTTTTCCATCTAACCACTGATTTCACAATGTGCTTCTCTGTTTGTGCTTTGGATCCTTTACTGCCCTCCATGTCACCCTTTGTTTCTCTTGGTACCGCTCCCTGTCCTCTTCTGCAAGTGTCTTTTTGTACTGTTTGAATGCTGTTTTTTTGGCTTTCACTTTCTCTGCTACCTCCTTGGTATACCATAATGGTCTCCTCTTCCTTTTCCCCATGCTAACCTGTTTTACACATAACTGTGTTGCCCTGTTTATCCTTGTTTTGAATACTGCCCACTGTTTCTTTACTCCTAATTTCCTTCCTATTCCAGTTAGAGCCTCTTCCAAGCATTTCCCAATTTTCCCCAGATCTGCTCTCCTAAAAGTCCAGGATTTGCAGTTTTGTGTGGCTGGGTTATGCCACTTCAGTTATGCTAAACCACACTGACTGGTGGTCACTGTTCCCCATGTGCTCCCCCACTGTGATCCCTGTCACACTGTCCCCAGTTGTGAGCACCAGGTCCAGTACTGTCTCCTGCCATGTGGGTTCCATAACCAGTTGTTTAAGGAAGGCTCCCTGAAGGGAGTCCAGGATAAATCTGCTCCTGGCTGATGCTGTTGCTGTAAGGCTCCAGTCCATGTCTGGAACATTAAAGTCACCAACCAGCACTACCTCCCCCTTGTGTGTCATTCTTTGGATAGCCAGCATCATCTCCCAATCCCAGCTCCTCCCCTTGGGCTGGTGGTGTGTAAATTGCCCCAGTACAGATGGCTGACCCTCTTTTTCTATCAAGCTTAACCCATGGTATCTCCTCCCTGCCCCCCTTGAATCTCTGTAGCCTTTACATTATCTTTCACATAAAGTGCCACTCCTCCCCACTTCCTGCTTGTCCTGTCCCTCCTGAATAGATTGTATCCTGCTATGGCCATCTCCCAGTCATGGTTATCATTACATCAGGCCTCTGTGATGGCCAAAATGTCCAAGTCTGACTGTGCCATCGTTGACTCCAGGCACTCCATCTTGTTACTAAGGCTTTGGGAATTGGCACACATGGCTCACTGGGATGCATCTTCCTTCCCTTGTTTTGTTGCCCTAAGCCCTCCACCTTCATGGGTGTTCTTTTTCCCTGGTCCTCCCTGTCTTCTGCCTTTATGTTTAATTCTGCCTTCTGTCTGTCTATCCACTCCTTGGATACTTATGTAGAGCATGTGCTCACAAAGGGGGGATACTAGGCCTCCTGACCTTCCTGGTTCCTCCCCTTGGGTAGTTAAAATGCTTGTTGCAGAAGCATTCAAACTTCTCACTTAGGACTAAGATCCCCTTCCTGGATGGATGCAGGCTGTCATCCTTATACAGGCTTGCATCCTTCCAGGTGAGGTCTCAGTCCCCCATGAAGCCAAAATCCTTCTTTCCACACCATTCCTTCAACCAGGAGTTGAATTTCTGGATGCGGAATGACCTAGCCTCCCCCATGCTGTGGACAGGTAGTAGAAGGAGATGGAGCATGGTATCTGCTTTAGGGTCCCCCCAACATCCTGAAATCCTCCTGGATTCTGGCTATCTCCACCCTGCCTCCTGCCCGGTCATTTGTACCCAGGTGGACAATAACATCCAGTTCCTCCCTCCTTACTATTCCCTTGCTATCCTATGGATCCGCTTCCCATCCCTCCATGCAGTGCTTCACGGGAAGCAGTTGACCTCCTTCTCCTCACTACTAGGTGACCCAAATTCACTCCCCTGACAATTGAGTCCCCACCAGGAGCAGCTTCCTCTTCCTCTGGGGTCTTCTACCCCCTTTCCTGGGGCTCCATCACGGAGGACCCACCCATCCTCCTTGGTCTCAGCTGTGGGTGCCCTTTTGGGAATTTCCCACTCCTCCAAGACAGCTTAGGAGTTACTTAGCTGAACTGGTTGAGGGATGTGCTTCAGACTCCCCTCCCTCACTCTCCCTGAGCCCACCATGGTCCAACCACCCCTCCCCCCTGGGCATCCTTTAAAGTTCTGGTTGTGGACACAGTTGCCTCTGGGTGGGGGTGAAGGTCTCCTGCAACATGGCCAACTTGGCTCGGAGACAGACAACCTCCTCCCTCAACCCAGAGAGATGCCTGCAGATGGAGCAGCGATGCATGATCCAGAATTTTCTCCTGAACACTGTGGCCCTGCACCCACTACACTGCACCACTCCTTGCATCTTCTCTATCTGTCCTATGTCCCCTATTACAAAAGATCCTCTTCTGTATTCTTTGTATTCCCTTCCTATGTTAGGTTCCCCAATTTTTTACTCTTACCTTTTTATCCTTTTCTGCTTGTCACATCCCTTTCTGTCCTCAGGAAGGAAATCTACCCCAATCCTGAGCATATAAGACTAGAGGCCAGGATGAGTTTCATGGGGGAGGGAGGGAGGAGGGTTGGGCATTTCATTGCCTCCCTACTGGTGTTCAATCACCCCAGTTAGATTAGAACCTTGCCTTTTGTACTCCGCTACCCCTGTAAGGTGAGTCCTGCTCCTCTGATGTATCCCTGTAAACAAAAAGCCTTGATAGTTTACCAGAAAACCTTGGCCTGCAGGAAGACAATAATGGCTGTTACTAAGTTCTTAATCTGCTTCATTTCCTTTGGTCCTCTCTTGTTACTGTCCCAAGAGTTTGCTCTGCTCTCTTCCCTCTGTCCTTAGTCTCTGCTTCCTTTCTCTGCTCTGCTACCTATGTAGGGTAAAAGAAACAAATGAAAAGTGAGGTACTTAATTTGCAGTGTTCCACCAAGCTCACAGACTCTTTCTGAACGAACGAAGTCTGCCTTGCTGGTCATAGATCATCTTGGTGAACCTGTTCTACACCAACTCCAGTCTACCTATGTCCTTCTTAAAGTGTAGACTCCAGAACTGAGCACAGTATGAGATGAAGCCAGATGAGACCTCAGCAGGGATCTGAATAGGGACAAAATCATCTTGCTTCTCCTAGTATCAAAATCCCCCCTTATATATCACAGAATCCTCAACACCATGCTCTATGCTTTGTTTCACTGACTCATTTGCTTGATGGAGTCCCTAATTATGACCCCCAGATCCCTCTCCTCTGTTGAAGTGGCCAGCCTAAACCCCCCCATTCAGTATTCTGTTTGTGGGATCCATTGCACTTCTTGGTGTTGAATCTCAACTGCTGGATCTTAGACTATCCCTCCAGCCTCTCTAGGTTCAACTGGAGCTCCCACACCACTTCCTTGTGATCTACCTTACCAGAGCACTTTCTGTCATCAGTACAGAGTCTCAGCTTGCCCACATAGAAACATAGAAACATAGATTCCACTTTCTATATGGGCAAGCTGAGACTCTGTACTGATGACAGAAAGTGCTCTGGTAAGGTAGATCACAAGGAAGTGGTGTGGGAGCTCCAGTTGAACCTAGAGAGGCTGGAGGGATAGTTTAAGATCCAGCAGTTGAGATTCAAGACCAAGAAGTGCAATGGATCCCACACACAGAATACTGAATGGGGGGTTTAGGCTACCATATACCTTCCTCTAAGTCACTGAGAAATCACTGAATAAGACTGGTCCCAGGGCCAGTCCCTACCATACATGATCCAAAGGACTGAACTGTGAATAGTCCAGGCTGGGAGGGGTTCAGGTATGGATTGCTAGTCTACACGAAATGAAAAATTCAGAAGGTACCTGTACTCCAAGTACAAAATATTGCACACCAGTTGGAAAGTGTCTAATTTAAAGCTTTTATTAAGCATTCAAGGTGAGACAGTACTGCTACTTGCCCCAGCGCTTCGGGTGTGTAACCCTTCATCAGGGATGCCCCCCTGACAAAGGTTTACACACCCTAAACTAGTGCAAGTGGCAGTGAGAGATCTTGTACTGTTTCACCTTGAATGCTTAATATAAGCTTTAAATTGGACATTTTCCTTCTGGTGTACAGTATTTTGTACTTGGAGTACAGGCACCATCTGAATTTTTCCAGTCCCTACTGTACCCTGCTCATGGCCTCTATATACCCAGACTTGGTTCCTTTCACTACTACCATCTCTTGCATCCCTTCTAGTCATTTTCTTACCCACCTGACTAAATCCTGCTCCAGTCCCAATTCTTCCAACTTTTCTCAGCAGCCTGCTGTGTGGTACCAAATTGAAGGCCTTGCTGAAGTTGAAGTAGAGTTGATCTACTGCCAGTCCTTGTCTATCACCTTAGTGACCCTGTCAAAAAACAGTAATCACAACTGGTGGTTACAATGCTGATGACGTACAGTATGAAGAGGAACTGAACTGCCTAAATCAGCCTACAGGCTCCACACATGACACCTTGCACTGTCAGGTAGCACATTTGTTAATTTGTAAAAGGGAAAAAAAAAAAGAATTCAGATTTGAGAAGTAATATCTCACTACTTTTGAAAACTAACATTAGTTTCAATAAGTACACTACGGTTGTAGCCAAAGACATGGTCAGATATTTCCAGATATTTTGCAATATTTTTAAAAAGACTCTCTCTGCTGCCCTTACTGAGGAACTGCAGAAAGCAAGTGATTTCTATAGAAATATCACAGAAATTTCAGGAAATATCTGACCATGTCTTTGTCTGTGACTGTAGCTCTCTAATGTTAACTAGGTTTGCACTTACAAGCATACAGTATATTCAAAATAGCTATGGATTATTAATCTAACTCAAATTACAGTGCATTTCTCATTAAATTCTATGTCAATGCATTGCTTTTTCACTGATTTTATAGCTGTATAGTGAGAACTATCATAACATAGTGCAATTACATTGAAAAGGGGGATTTGGAAGTGTGTTACTGCGAACACACTTCAGATGTCTCCTTCCACTTACTGGAGATGAAGCACATTTCTCTGCATCCTCTCCATTCTGTACAGTGAGCTTCCTTTCATGCTCCCTCCCACACTGTTTTCTTGCTTCAGACTGCCAGATTAGTGGCCACCAGTAGGGCTGGCCTTTGTGTTCTCATTGTAGCCTGTGTTCCATCTAACTTAGCCATCTGTGTAGTTAGCTAGTTGAAGAAAGGAACTGTGAATTAGGGAGAGTGGCTCAGGCAGAAGAAAGCCAGGTGTTTGCATTTAAAAACTGACCTAGATAGATTTTGACAGAGAACAGCAACAGGAAGGAGATGCCGTTAGAACTTTACTGGGACTATATTACCCTCCACCCCCCCCCCACCCTTAGCCAGTTCTACTTTTATAGTCACAGGATTTGACTAACAATAAGAACTTCCTGTTTGGGACCAGGAAGGAAGTGATCACAGAGGCACAAAATACTCACCATCCTGAAGGAAAACAGTAGCTCTCCATTCCCCCCCAGCTGCTGGATGTCTAACTCTGAGCAAGTAAGAAGGAGACTACTGATGAATATAGGAACTTCCTGTCCCAGAACAGGAAGATCAGGAGCTTTAAGGGTATAGAGGTAATAAGTGGGGAGGAAAAAAATATATGTCTATATATATATATATATATATATATATATATATGTGTGTGTGTGTATATATATATATATATATATATATGTGTGTAGAGAGAGAGAGATAGATACATATATTATAGGGGTGCAGTCGTGCCCCTATGTTTAGGGTTATGAAGCCACTTCTATGTTAAACTCAAAATTTTTCGCGTTAATAAATTTGGACCTGTTTAATGGATGTGCATGAAATCTGGTATGCCTAGTGGGGCATGGTAGATCTCTTGATCTGCCAAATTTAGTTTTGGTCGGACTTACATGTTTTGCACACCAAAATGCTGAAAAATGCACTTTTCACCAGTTATGTGGGCAGTTTTTCAGATTTTGTCCATGACACTGCATGGCTATTGTATGGTGTGCCATGCTGCAGCTTGGCAGGTTGAAAGAGCTTGGGTCAAGGAACATGACACGTTTTGTTTGGTGAAAAAATATTAATCCATTCAAAAGTTATTAAAGGATTAAGTTCCCATTATAAGTCTATGTGAAAATGTATATGGTTATTTTGCAAACAAAGAATGGGATTTTGGCCATCTGGTCCCTCTTCATGATCAAAGAATTTGCAGGATCACAATCAAAGATTCTTTGATTCTGAGGGAGGGACTAGATGGCCAGATTTGGAGGGACTAGATAGCCCAATTTTCACAACTTTTAAAATTAAATGTCTCAGAAACGGTTTGGTCTTTTAACTTGAAATTTGGAGGGTGTTGGCAGGATGTCCTGTAGATGTGAATTATGGTGTTTAGGTGTCAGAAAATACATCCATTGCAGAGATATTATGTGGCACAGTTTAAGTTTTACAGACAGCATGTTGCACTGTGGTAGTGGCTTAAAATTTATAGGGTAGCTAGCCATAATGCCATGGACATACTTTTCAGTTGCTAAGTGTGTGAAATGTAAACAGGTGTAGAATTCTGCCACTCTGACCAATGAAAATCTCAAACTTTAAAATGTTGTATCTCGGACACGGTTTGGTCTTTTAAATTGAAATGTGCAGGGTGTTGAGGGGATGTCATACAGATGTGAACTATGCTGTTTAGGTGTTGGGGAAATAATTTGTTGCAGAGATATTCAATGACGTAATTGACATTTTTCCCATAGGATTACATTGCAGTCTGTGTCAAGACTTTCAGTGCCGTTATCTCGGAAACAAAGTGAGATACAGACTTTTTGCTACAGATGGCTTAGATCACCTTTAGGTGATCTAGCCATTGGAAAAATATTTGAAATCGTAGAGTAAGCCTGTAGTGGAATTTTGTTTGTACATTGCACGGTTCATGAGATATTGTGAAATTATGTAACAAGGGTTGATAGTGCCTGTGCAGTGTTTTTCGGTGCCCATAGCTCGGAAACAATGAGAAATATGGGTACAGTCTTTTAAAGTTGCGTGAAGTACTCACTATCACGATTACGATGATGCTATAATTTTTTTTCTAGCTCTTATAGTTCCCAAGACATGTGTAAATTACTGTTACAAGGGTTTGGTGCCCTATAGTGCTGCTGCATGACTCTGTAGCTTTGTGTAAGTGGGAGTGTGGGCCCAGATGCATATTGTTATGCAATAATTGGCAACTTGGTGGGAGCTGGGCTCTGCATTCCCACCAATACATGTTTTTTACTACTTACTGTATATTACATTTTTTCAAAAAGTAAGGAACTTGTATGCAAAAAACTGCTTTAATGCTTCATTTAGGGTTAAAGCAAAAAAGTCAGGAAATGAGACATTAGGGTTGAACCTCTAACCCCCCTCACACATGCCACCACGATCCTACACAGTCTGACAGACACTGGGGTGTGTCATTGGGGTCATGAGGCCTACATCTCATCCCATTCTCCTTTACTGTAGCATGTCAACATGTTCAGACATGGACTATATTATAGGGGTGCGGTCGCAACCCTGTATTTAGGGTTCTGATGCCACTTCTATGTTAAACTCAAAATTTGCATGCTAATAACTTTGGATCCTTTCAATGGATTTGCATGAAATTTGGTATGCACAGTGGGACATGGTAGATCTCTTGATTTGACAAATTTCATTTCAGTTGGACTTACAATTTTTGCGCACCAAAATGCTGAAAAATGCACTTTTCGCCAGTTATGTGGGCAGTTTTTTGGATTTTGTCTGCAGTGCCGCGTGGCTGTCATGTGGCATGCTGCTCTGTCATGTGGCTCATCTGAATGAGCTTGGGTCAAGGAACATGCCACTTTTTGTTTGGTGAACAAATATTAATCCATTCAAAGGTTATTAAACTTTTAAGTTCCCATTACAAGTCAATGGGAAAATTTATATGGTTATTTTGCAAAAGAAGAATGGGGTTTTGGTCATCTAGTCCCACCTCACAATCAAAGAATTTGCAGGCTCATGATCAAAGTATCTTTGATCACAAGCAATTCTTTGATCACAATGGCTGCCATCTTGTTTTCAGTTTGTGGTCAGAAAAATTCAAATATCTCGGCCCAGGGGAAACTTCTGAGGTGAAACTATGGTGGGTTTTGCTCAGGGGTCTTCCCTCTATCTAGCCATGCCTGTGATTTCTTTCAAAATGGTCAAAAATAGAGTTTTTAACTTTCATATTCTTTGATAATGTCTTGCTAACGATCTTTGATGGCGATCGTGCAAATTCTTTGATTGCGAGATTCTTTGACCGGGATCTTTGATCACGAGGGCATGACTAGATGGCCACTTGAAAAAAATCTATTTTCTCAGCTCAGGGGTGGCTTATTAAGCCAAATAAGGGTGTTTTTTTTACTCAGGAGGCTTCATTCTATCGAGGCATGGCTGTGGTTTCATGTATTTCTGGCTAAAAATTGACTATTAACATGTGTCATTGTTTGATCATGAGTCTGCAAATTCTTTGATCGCGAGCCTGCAAAATCTTTGATCACAAGATTCTTTGACCATGATCTTTGATCGCTAGGGTGTGACTGGATGGGCACTTGAAAAAAATCTGCTTTTTTAGCTCAGGGGTGGCATATTAAGCCAAAAAAGGGTGAGTTTTGCTCAGGGGGCTTTGTTCTATCGAGGCATGGCTGTAGTTTCATGCATTTCTGCCTAAAAATAAAATGTTAACATTTTTTATTCTTTGATCATGAGCCTGCAAATTCTTTGATCGTGAGACTATCTGATCGCAATCTTTGATCACGAGGGAGGGACTAGATGGCCAGATCTGGAGGGAGCAGATAGCACAATTTTAACAATTTTTCAAATTAAATATCTCAGAAATGGTTTGGTCTTTTAACTTGAAATTTGGAGGGTGTTGATGGCATGTCCTATAGATTTGAATTATAGTGTTTAGGTGTCAGACAACAATTTTTTTGTGGACATATTGCATCATACAGTTTACGTTTTGTGGACAGCATTTTCCTTGGAGGTAGTGGCTTGACATCACTAGGGTAGCTAGCCTTACTGCCATGGATGTACTTTTCAGTTGTTAGGTGTGTAAAATGTTAATAGGTGTGGAATTCTGCCAGTGTGATGAATCAAAATCTAAAACTTCCACATTTTATGTCTCGGAAACAGTTTGGTTTTTTTACATTGAAATTTGGAGCGTGTTGAGGGAATGTGCTGTCCATGTGAATTATGGTGTTAAGGTGTTGGAAAATTCATTTGCTGCACCCATATTGTGTGACACACTTTATGTTTTGCATATGATGTTTTGCATTGTGGTACTGGCTTCACATAGATAGAGTGCCTAGCGTTACTGCCATGAAGGTAATTTGCAGTGGTTAGGTATCTGACATGTAAACAGGTGTTGATTTATGCCACTCTGATGACTGACACTTTGCTTTCTTTCAAGGTGGTGGGCCCCACAATCCCACCCATATGTGCTGCCAGCAATACATATGATATTCACTACTTGTACTCTTATCTGAGCGAAATTTTGAAGTTGGTGGGAGCAAGGCCGAAGGGCCACACGCCTCACCAGTTTGTTCTAACTTTCTTCTATTCTTTCTCAAAAAGTAAGGAAATTCTATGCAAAAAACTTTGCTAATGCATCATTTAGGGTTAAAACACAAAATGTCAGGAGAGGAGACCTTTAGGGTTGCCCCATCTCCCCCGTGGACCCACCCATCATCCTGAGATTGACAGCTGATGGGGTGTGTCATTGGAGTTGTGAGGCCTAAACGTCACCCCAATCTTCTTTACTGTGGCTTGTGAATAAGATTACAGATGGAATGGGGTGACATTTAGGCCTCCTAACTAATGACACACCCCATCAGCTGTTAGGATGATGGTCTGGTCCATGGGGGATGGGGCAACCAAAGGTCTCATTTCTTGACTTTTTGTTTTAACCCCAAATGATGCATTAACAAAGTTTTCTGTATACAGAATATATATATATATATATATATATATATATATATATATATATGTGTGTGTATATATATATATATATATTTTTTTTAAGAATAAACAGAGAAAGGAAAGTAAGTATGCAAAACAACAGTTAAGGAGCCACAAATAAGACATGATGGGAGTGGAGCAGTGCTGTGGCTGTGGAGCAGCAGAATTCTGGGAGACATTCTGGAGGATACGGTGTTGTCCCATCTGCAGGCACCTCGCTGGGCTGAGGGAGGAGGCTGCTCATCTCCAGACTGAGTTTGCCAGGATTCAGGGGACCTCCTTTCCCACCCAGGGACCACCAGTGCCACTGCCACTGCTCAGAGGTTGCCAAGAAAGAAAAGTGGTTGGACCACAGTGGGCTCAGGGAGGGTGAGGGTGATGAAACAGAGGCACATCTCTCCAGTTGTACCTCTCCACAAATCATATGCCATTCTGGCAGAGTGTGGTTCCTGTATGGAGGCATCCACAGTGGAGACCAAGGAGGATGCTGGGAACCTCCATAAAGGAGACCCACAGGAGGGTGGTATGGGACTCCATGGGGAAGGAAACAATTCATGGTGGGGGACTCCATTATTAGGAGGGTAGAACTGGGGGAGGGAGGGGAGAGGGAGGCAAGGTGCTTGCCTGGCACCATGGTTTGGAGGGACAGGGAGCGAATCCTCAGGATCACGGGAACAGCTGCATGGGGGAGGGAGCTGGATGTCATTGTCCACCTAGAGACAAATGACCTGGCTGGGAAAGGGATCAGAGCAGTGGAGGAGGAGTTTGTGGAGTTGGGGAGGGGCCTTAGACAAGTAGCATGCAAAGTAACCTTCTCAGATGTGCTGCCTGTCTATGTCATAGGTAAGGCTAGGGTGCTCCACACCATGGAATTCAATCAGTGGTAGAAAAACTGGTGCAGAGATCAGTTTTTTGGCTTCAATTGGGACTGGGGGTCCACCTGGAGGGATGCAGGCCTATACTGCACAGTGGTCTGCATCTGTCCAGGAGGGGAACCGGATCCTAGGTGATAGGTTTAAATGCTTCATTGGCAAGCATTTAAACTAGCCAAGAGTGAAGGCACTGAAAAGGAGAAGGGAAATCCTAGCCCCCCAAAAAATCAGGATAGTTAGTGAGGTAAACACCAAGACAGAGATGTCAATAGGGAGAAAGGCAGGGGCAAATGGTGAAAAAGACAAAGGCAGTAAGGACAGGGATGGGGTAAAAAGGGGTAAGGCTATCAGAAAATGGAGGATAATGAGTACCAATGCCCGTAGTCTAGGTAACAAGCTCCCTGAACTGGTGGCCTTGATGGAAGAGGGATGCCTGGATATCATGGCAGTCACAGAAACATGGAACACAGAGAACCATGACTGGGATGTCAACTCAATCTATAGGAGGGACAGGGATGGTAGAAGAGGAGGAGGAGGAGAAGTAGCTGTCTATGTAAAGAAAGGGATCAAAGCAATGGAACTAAAGGGTAAACAGGGAGGAGAGGAGGCACTGTGGGCCATCCTGGAGACTGGAAATGGCACCACAATCCACACAGGGGTTGTATACAGACCCCCATTTCAGGGGGAGGAAATGGACAAGGAAATGATAGAAGGCTTCCTTCGGATGGCAGAGAAAGGGGAGATATTGCTAAGGGGGGGACCTGAATATGCCAGATGTTAACTGTAGCACCTTTGCTGCAGCCACATCCAAGAGCAAGGTCATCCTCAATGTCCTACAGGGGGCATGCCTCAGACAGCTAGTGTTGGAACCTACTCAGGAGGAAGCAATCTTAGACTTGGTACTCTCAAATGAGGATGGAGAGAGGATTTCAGATCTAAGTAGGTAGCTATTTGGGAACAAGTGATGACCAAACAGTGTGGTTCATGATAAACTCTGCTGTAGAGTCAAGCCATGCAAAAGTGAAGGTACTGGACTTCAGGAGGGCTGATTTTGTCAAATTGGGAGAGTGCCTCAGAAAAGCACTAACAAACAGGCAAGAAAGAAGGGTGGAGCAACAATGGAGAAACATCAAAACTGCCATCACAGAGGCAAAAAGGCTTTGTGTGAAGCAAATAAACAAATCAAAACAAAAGGAAAAACCACTATGTTTCTCAAAAGAGGTGGCAGGGAAGGTTAGGGGGAAAAAAAGATAGCATTCAAGAAGAATAAGGAAACGCAGATGGAGCAGGACAGAGAACTGTACCAGTTAAAGCAGAAGGAAGTGGGGAAGGCAGTCAGAATAGCAAAGGCCCAAACTGAGGAAAAGATAGCCAACTCAGTTAAGAAGGGGGATAAAATCTTTTATATGTACATTAGGGAGTGAAGAAAGACAAAGGGAGGGATAATGAGGCTAAATAAAGAGGAGGGTGGGTGGGTAGAGAGGAACAGTGAAAAAGCAGGGTTACTGAATGAATACTTCTGCTCAGTATTCACAAAAGAAGAGGAGGGAGAGATACCTAATCCAGTCAATAGAAGCACTCTGGATGGGGGGGGGGTCGATATCAGTTCTTCCACAGAAGAAAGGGTTCTGAAAGAACTCCTAAAACTGAAGGTGGACAAAGTAATGGGGCCTGATGGGATTCACCCCAGAGTTCTAAAAGAACTAAGGGGAGAACTAGTAACACCACTGACTACACTTTTTAATAAATAATGGGAGGATGGTGTGGTACCCGAGGACTGGAGGAGGGTGGATGTGATTTCCCTTCACAAAAGTGGGAGCAAGACAGAATCAGGAAACTACAGACCTGTCAGTTTGACCTCAGTGATAGGGAAAATGATGAAATCACTTCTGAAGGAAATAATTATTGAGTACCTAGAGGCCAGTGGGGCACAGAACCCAAGGCAGCATGGATTCACAGCAGGAAGGTCATGTAAGATGAATCTAATCGATTTCTTTGACTAGGTGACCAAAGTTGTAGACCAGGGAGGGGCTGCGGACATGGCCTACCTAGACTTTAGCAAGGCGTTTGACAGTCCGACACAAAAATTAATAAACAAATTGACCAGCTTGGAAGTGGGTCCTAGGGTGGTAGCCTGGGTAAAACATTGGCTGGATAACAGGATGCAAAGGGTAATAGTAAACGGAGTCCACAGTGAAGAAAGCCGGGTTACTAGTAGGGTACCGCAGGGTTCAGTACTGGGTCCAGTCTTTTTCAATGTCTTTATAAGTGACATTGCAAAGGGACTAGAAGGAAAAGTATGTCTGCAACAGGGTTAATACATGAGGTGGGGTGGAAGGGACTTGGCAAGGTTGGAATAATGGTCAAATGTACGGCAGTTTGATTCAATGCAAAGAAGTGCAAAGTAATGCATCTTGGAAACAAAAACCCATGGGAAGAGTACATGATGGGGGCTGAGATACTGACAACAACAAAAATGGAAAGGGACCTGGGGGTGGTTATTTCAGATGATCTAAAGGTGGGCAAGCAATGTGAGAAGGCAGTAAGAAGGTCAGGAGGATTCGGGGATGCATAGGGAGAGGCATCACCAGTAGAAAATAGGAAGTTCTTATCCCTCTGTACAGTTGGTAAGACCTCATCTGGAGTACTGTGTGCAGTTCTGAAGACACCATCTTGGAAAGACATAGACAGGGTGGAGGCTGTCCAGTGGAGGGCAACCAAAATGGTGCAAGGGTCTGCACCAGAAGACATACGAAGAGAGACTAAAGGAGCTTAATATGTATACCCTTGAGGAAAGGAGGGAAATTGGGGACACAATAAAAACTCTCAAGTACCTCAAGGGAATCACCAAAGTCCAACAGGGTAGAATCTTTCAGAAAAAGAGATGGGCAAGAACAAGGGAGCACAATTTGAAGATAGAGGTGGACAGCTCAGAGGTAATGTGAGGAAGTATTTTTTCATGGAGAGGGTTGTGGATGCATGGAACAGCCTTTCTGAGGAGGTCATAGAGTCAAAAATAGTGGTGGAATTCAAGAATGCATGGGACAGACATAAGGCAATTCTAGTGGGGGGTAGGAGGAAGTAGGCTGTTGGGTAACTAGGATCTGCAGCTTATTCACTAGATAGGGAAATGGGCAGACTAAGTGGGCCAAGCGGTCCTTATCTGCCATCAAATTCTATGTTTCTATGTTAACTTAAAGGGAGACTGTCAGGTAAAAAGGCAGATTTTTTTTACAATATTAAATAAACACATGTTTATAAAAAGAACAAATTTGTTTGTTTAAAGTTTATTTTTATACAGGGTACAAATTGATTAGGGTGTATCCCCTATTTACAACAGTGTCATGGGTTATTGATTCCTCTAACTCTTGTTTGTTTGTTTGGCTTTTTTATCATTTATCTCATCTGCTTCCTTCAGTGGCCCCTTTCGGACCAACACCCTTAGCCCCATCACCCGACTCCCCCGGGACTTACCTGCACCGCCACCCTCTGCCACAGGACCCATGGTTGTGCATGGCAACTAGTGTGGCACCTGTGAAGGGTCAGTCACTCTTTCTGCCTCACAGAGCATTTTTTCCTCTGATCTTCTCCGTGGGCCCTACAGGAAATGCAATGGGTGCGATGTTCGAGCTCCGCCTCCGTGGAGACAGCCTCAGAGCCCTGAACATGGGACCCCCCCCGCACTGCAGCACGCATGTGCTGCCACCCAGCCACAACTGGACAGCAGGCAAGCAGTGCACCACAGTATTCCCCCTCCCCAAGGAAGGACAGCAGCCTATCCTTCCTCTCCCCATTGCCCCCGAGCAACCCAAGTTCGTTTCCGACCCCGGGTTGCCGGCATAGTGTGAGATGTGATGCCCAGTGTCTCAATCCTCAGTGCCACTGGGATGGCTTTTTTTTTTAATCATCTGTATCATGTTTAAACTGAATTTGTTTGTTTAGAAGGTGGCCACCTGAAATCAGTGACAGCATGAGGTAAAATCAGTGGATGAGCTCAGTCTCTGCCACATGCCAGCACTCTGTGCTGGGTTTTTACTGACAGTAACACTTCCATAGTCTAAGTCAGTGAAATAAATGGCTCTTTTTTTCATTCAACAAATACTTTCACAGTGTGAAATGATGCCGTTTCTGTCACTCTGTCTATGGGCTGGCTAATTTTCAAACTGAGAATCCCAGTTACAGTTACTGCAGCTTGTGTGAGTGTTAGGATAATTATGAGCTGCAGTAAGAAAACTATCCAAGGCAGGGTTTCAAAAAGGAATGCAGGCAATTCCTCCATGCAGCTCTCATTAATGGCTAGTTGTGGGAACACATAGATTAGGCTGGTGCACTGCTTATGTGACTTATGTGACAGAAATGGCTTTTCCCCAAGCCATCTTGTGCAGTTTCTGTCACCATATGTATGCCAGTCTACAATGTAAGTTAGAAAACATATTTTACATATACTACTGATTGGCTTAGTGACAGAAACAACATCTGTTTCAGCCTTTCAACACCGCTGATGTATAAAATGATGCTGCTTTCTGTCAAAGGGCTGGCTTCATTTCAAACTGGGGATACAGTAACAGTCGTACAGCTTGTGTGAGTGTCAGGTTAGTTACGAGCTGCAGTAAAAACACTGTCATGCACACAGGGACCAATTCACAAATCCCCCCCATAGATCAACACAAGTTACGGCAAACAGCAGCTTGTGTCAATCTCCGACGCTCAAAGGACAATGCACCTAAGTGACTATTGGAAAGGGTTCTGGTTCCAAAGTGTTGCAGATTCGAAGTGAAGGAACATGGGAGAGGTTTACCACAAGCTGTGGGGTGGTCAGATGGCATTGGCACCTAGTGATGGAGACCTGCCTGGAGGCCATTAGGGTTGTGAGGACCACAGCAGAGGATGTGGGAAAATGGCAGGTCCAGATGGGGGAGGGGGTGGCAAGAGTCCTCTGCAGGGACACTGCACATCCACCACCATGCCTGTGCTGTCGATGTGTATGTGTGAGGGCAGCAGCATACCAGGCACCATGAGGATGGGACCATGCAGGCACGTACCCACTACAGCTGTGTGTGCAAGGCCTGGACACATCTGCAGGCCTTGTGTGTGCAAAGGGTACCATGGACGATGGCTCCTGGGGTGGCACATGGCCCCTTAGACCAGCTGCAGGCTGGTCTATCTGTAGTGGACCATACACCCATCTTTTTGTTTAACTAGGAGACACACTAAGCTGAAAGCTTGTTTACAGGTGTGACCTGGAAGCACAAGGAAGTTAAGAGACTTGCTCAGAGTCACACAGTATACAAGTGGGGGCTGTGGGATTCAAACCCAGGTCTCCAGGTTTGCAGCTCAGAGCCTTAAACCACTGCGCTATACTGCCTTATTGGGGGGGGCTTCCTGAATCCCAGTTACAGGGATGCTGCAGCCCGACCCGGGTGCATGCCCCCATCTGTAATGGTACACAAGTATGTTCATTGCAGGGACAATGCAAGCCCAGCTGGTGCAAGTGGTCCTCCAACTAGCAAAGGCAGGGTTGCTGAACTGGGAATGACATAAGGTGCAGTGCAGTGAGCCCCTTGCATCATATTTCTTTGACACAAGCACCTTGCATCATTCCTGGTGCTTTGTGAATCAGGCCCAGGGAGTCACAAAGTAATTTAGAAAATGCTACCATCCAGCCATTCTCATTAATGGCTAACTGCGGAAACACATAGATTAGGCTGGTGCTTTTGTGACAGCAACCGCATTTTTGTTTCCATTTCTCCTGTTCCTTTTCTGTCATCTTGTTTCTCCAACTCTACGTTGCAAGTTAGCAAACAAATTTTACATCTACATGTGATTGTTCTAATGACAGAAACGGCACAAAGATGAATTGGAAAAAATGCTGTTTCTGTCACAAAAATACCATCCTAATCAAGGTGTCCCTACAATTAGCCATTAATGAAAATGGCTGTAAGAGCTGGATGGAGGCATTTTTTGAATTAAATGTTGATACCCTGGGCTCAATTTTCAAAGCCCCTGATTGCTGAAAGCCCTGGGTACACCAAAGATGTGGCACATAGGGCCTGTAGCAATCAGCCAGCTGGCGATCAGGAGTTTCAACTGGTGAGCCAAGTGCCACAGGTTAGACGCACTTTTTCTAGTCTAGCTTGCTGCATTCCCAGAGGCTGCTTTTATGGAGCTTGCACCAGACATTTGGCACAAGCTGCCATAAAATGCGGAAACTGTTGCAGTTGCACCTGAGGCTTGAGAATCGGGTGTGGTTATGGCAAAGGGGTTGGTCACACAGCCAGAACCTAAGTGTCATGGTGCAGAGCTGGGCGTGAGCCCCGTGCCATGCTTTGAAAATTGAGCCTCTTGCCCCGATAGTGTTTTACTGTAGCTCATGACTAACCTAACACTCACACAAGCTGCAGCGACTAAAACTGGGTCTCACAGTTTGAAATGAAGCCTGCCCTATGACAGACTGACAGAAACTGCATTGTTTTACACATCAGCAGTGCTGAAAGGCTGAAACAGATGCTGTTTCTGTCATTAAGCCAATCAGCAGTATATGTAAAATATGTTTTCTAACTTATATTGTAGACTGGCATACACACAGTGCAGAAACTGCACAAGATGAATGGGGAAAAAGTCATTTCTGTCACACAAGCAGTGCACCAGCCTAATCTATGTGTCTCCACAACTAGCCATTAATTAATAGCTGGATGGAGATATTGTCTGCATTACTTTTTGAAACCCTGCCTCTGATAATTTTCTTACTGCAGCTCATAACTATCCTATCACTCACATGAGCTGCAGCAACTGTAACTGGGTTTATCAGTTTGAAATTTAGCCAGCCCATTGTCAGAGTGACAGAAATGGCATCATTTTTAAATTTGAAAGTATTTGTTGAATAAAAAAAATGCTGTTTCTGTCACTGAATATCAAGTCTGACCTCAGAGTCTGTGGAGACAGGTGTTCAGGCTATGGACGCGTCACTGTTAGTAAAACCCAGCACAGTGTGCTGCTGCACAATCTAGGCTGAGCTCAACCAATGATTGTACCACGCACTGTCAAGAATGCACTTGCTCATCCCTTGTAGCTGCCTGGCATGACTGTTGCTATGGGGATGAGCATGCATTTTGGCAGAGCCTCTGATTTCAGCTGACAACCTTCTAAGCAAACAAAATTAAGTTTAAAAATAATACAGATGATTTTAAAAAAGTTACAGGTAGCAATAACACATCAAACTTGTTCTTTCTGACAAAGTTCTTTCATGACTGTTCCCTCCAAAAAAAGGACTAGGGTCCACCTCTCTCCCACCAAAGCTTTTGTTACTTTTTTGTGGCCTCTCTCCATCTCCCTCCTCTGTGAACACTGAACAAAGTATTTGTTCAGTATGTCTATCTTTTTCTGGTCCCCCTCTGCACAGTCCCTCCCTTCCCTTTTTATGTTTGCTTGCCCGCATGTGCAAGAAACATAGTGCCATCATCTGAGTTTTTGGAGGTGTGATGCCCTGTCTTCCATTGCAGTCAGTGTGTTTGCAGGCACAGCCGCAGTTCTCTAATGAATGCTGCAGCTGTCTATGACAGCAGTTGAAAATGCAGTGCCATACAGTTGAAAGGGAGAGCTCCACTTCAGTGAGCAGCACTCCTCCCATCCACATGCACGAACGCATATTGCATGCTCAGGCATCCCCCCATGCACACACTGTATGGCTGACAGGGGTGTGCCCAATCCCCCGCTGGCTTCACGCCCCCCCAAAAAGCTTTCCAGGTGCCACGCTAGGAGCCCACCCCAGCAAAAATTTCTATGGCCGAAGGGAATGACCAATCCCCCGTCGGCTCCAGGCCCCCCCAAACAGCTTTCCAGCTGCCATGCTAGAAGTCCACCACAGCATGGCAAATGTCCCACATTGTCTTCTTAAAAAAAACCAAAAAAACCTGTAAACAAAAAAAGTTCCCTCGGTGGTCTCCCTGCCCACCCGCGCCCACCTTCTGCATACCATACCTCCCCACACCCCCACCTCACCTCATACTTACCTCCGGAGCTCGGCGCAATGATCTTCAGTGGACCTGGAACACGTCTGCACTCTTCAAAGTCGACCGTGAACTGAGGAAATGCCGGTAAGCTGTATAATGCAATAAATAGGGTTTTTTCAACTGTAATGCATATCTTAGGCATTTTTGGGAATTTTGGCACCAAATTTTCAACATGGGGTTTTTGGGACTCCTCCTCATGAATTCTGGAACTGTCATGGCATTAATCGGGCCCGAAAGGTGATTTTGCAGTCACTGCACGAAATCACCTTTCGGGACCAATTAACAAAACGACAGTGTCAGTGTTCATAAGGTGGGTTCTCAAAAAGCCTATGTTGCAAATTTGCTGAAACAATTCCTGCAAATGACTGTTTTATAAGCATGCATTGCGCAGTTCCTACGCACGCTCGTAAGTTCATGAATTTTTAATATCTGCACTCCGGATTTTCAACATTGTCATTTTACCACACATCCTTATGAGCAGTACAGCTGTCATTTTTCACATCTCGCCCCAAATGTGTTTCCGTGCATGTAGTGCACAATGGCACAGTCGGTGTGCAAACTCAATGAGTAACCCCAAGTCGGCACTAAAATGAGAGGGATACTACCCCTGCCTGTGTGGCTAGTGAACAGGTTGAGGGGCCTGGGTCCTATGACCAGGTGCCTCCATTTTCATAAGCTGAAACTTGGGGAGAAAGGTGTCACTCAGCATGGATATTAGGTTCGGCTGCTCTGCACAGGACTCTGGACACAGGAAGCAATAGCTGTAATGTCCAATACCAGAAGCTGAGATTCTAAAGTGTGGCTTTTATTCACATCCAACAGAATAACAAAGCATAGATGGACTCCCATGGGGCTACACTCCTGGTAATGCAGATTTATGGAGATCAGAACACATCCTCTTTACACTGAAACCCTCAGGTTTTGAAACACTCCAGGCATTCGACTCTAACTCAACTCTTTTCACTTTCCCTGGCTCGGCTTCCTTGCCAGCCGTCTGGACTACCTTCCATCCATGGCTCGGCTCTCATGCCAGCCCTTGGACACTTTCCATGTAGCATGGAACATTTCTTGATGGCTCCCTAAACCACCTCTGAGCACTTATGGCTCCATCAGGGAATCTTCTTCATCAATCCCACATCTGGGTACTTTCCTCAGACACTGGCCAAGTACCTGAGAGAAATCAACAGGTGTCCCAAAGCAAACCCATAGAGGTGAATTTGGTTACTACTGATGGGGGGTCTCCCACCTCTCACTCCCATAATTCATACCCTCCCACACTCTCTGAAGAAAGGTAGGAAATGATTCTACATGGATTTCATTCGCTTTCCTATGAACCAGTCTTTCCTCTTTACTAGCTTTGGTCAACCTGGGACCTCTGGCCTGGCTTGGGGGAGGCCAGTCCTGGTTCTGTCAGCTATGCATACTCAGTGTGACATAGAATGTATCTCTAACTCTTTCTGCTGGGGACAGAGCTGTAGAGTCACCACTCTCTTCCATTCATTCCTCTAAGCCAGAAATTGGAGGCTGTGAACCCACGCCTTCCTCTTCAGGCCACATAGGTTCCCCCTCTTCTTCCACACTGAAAATCTGTGCCCAGTAGTAAGCAGTCATCCTCACTCCTGAGACTGTCCACTTGTTGCTGGGGGTGAGGAGGTCGAAACCTCCCATTCAAAGGCCTCCCTTGTCTCGTCTTCACCTATGAGACTTGGGCTAGACCAATCTCTCCAAGGATCTACTGATGCTCTTTCCGCAGTGTCTCTCTGCGACTCAGACTCTGAAACATCAGCACATTGTTCTGTCTGTAAATCTGCACCCTCTTGCTTCGTGCCACACTCTGAGGTGCCTTCTCCAACAAGCTCCACTTGGTACTGTGTGCTGCAAACTGCAGATTCTTGAACTTTTGTCTATGTGGGAGTCAAGCGAATCTCGGATGCTTTAAACAAACCATATTTCTCTAGGCACCCTGAACAGTGAGGTACCATGAAGACGTCCCTTCCAGCACTTAAGCACATCACACATACTCGCACTGGATATCCAGGAATCGCCACATGAGGAGGCAGTAGTCCCCCATAGTAACATTTCTCAATGTCCCTTAGCTTGTTAACTTCTACTGCTATCACAGCCTGGGCATGATTCGGAGTAGCGGACTGGTCTGAAAGCCATAAATGCAGAGAAAAAGACAACTCACATTTTCAAGTCCCACATCACTGAAAACTTTTTTTTTCAAAATGGCTCCTGTGCTGCTGTGTTTACATTACTACCCCACCCTGTAATGGTGGCGTCAGCACTCCTACACATCAATGTTCTGTAAATGGGTCAAGCCACTACGTATCCAATTTACACACTCTACAGATAAATTTGCTCAAACTGCACAAACTTGCACTGTTGTTTTTCCTAGCACATTTATTTGATTTACCATGGACTTTTTACTCTCTGAAGACATTGCTCTAGCTTACAGTCCCTTAAAGCCTCAGTATTTCATAGCTCAGGATTGCCTGTATTTCTAGAGGTGAATTTGGTTACTACTGATGGGGGCTCCCACCTCTCGCTCCCATAATTCATACCAGGCCATTTCTCTGGACTTTAACACCGCAACCTCTGAAAATGCTTTACTGTGTAGATTCTCTTTAAATGTATGTCACATTTGATTTAATCTACTGTTCTTCCATCCTACTTGTGCTGAACTTGAAACATACTGTGGAGGAATTTCTTTTATATATATATATCTTTCTTTTATGCATACATATAGAGTGGATTACATATAAAGTAAAGTGTGTTACAACATATATATATATATATTATGATTATAACATAGAAGCTGCTAGTGTAGTTGAATATAGCCAGGTCTGAGTAGGAAGCTAAGGGTCATTATAAGTTTGTAAGAATTGCAAGGCAAGCAGAAGGCAATAGCTCATGCTGGCTGAAACCAGTTACTTAAAGTTGTGAAAAATAGCAGTTTAGATAAAGCTGAACAGAACTGATGGTACCAGCCTGAATAGCACTCTTGGGCAGGGTTGGGCAAGAATCAGAGATAAGAACATGTAGTTGCATTAAAACCAAGCTGTACGGTACCATGGAGTGAGTGAAACTCATTGTTTCTATTAGGTCAGCTTGACCCAGGTGTATGTATTAAGCAGTGATGAAGTAAGCCAGTGAAAAAATACCTAATGCATATGAAACTGTTTTTCTGTTACATTGCTAAGAAACTATGATTGATTTATACTGAAATGTTAGTGTGTTTTCAAGATAAGAAGTGCTATAAAATACTGTGTAAAACTTAGTTCGAGGAGCTCTTGCCTTTAGCCGAGGCTCCCACACATGTGTGTACAGACAATAAACTGAGTTTATTGGAATAACCATTGAGTGTGGTTATTGAGTACATAGAAATTAAGGTAAAGTATAGACAGTAAAGAGAATCTGCGACCACAATACTTAAAGAGTGGCTGTGTCCATTTCTCTAGACCCCCACAGAGTTAAGCAGTCCAATTCCCACAATTTCAAAACTGTACTTGGCTGTCTTTTCCTGACCCCGTAGCAACAGTCACTTAACTTCATCATGTTTCAGGTGAAAACACACTGACACTTTATCAGAGCAGACTCACCTTTTGGTTGCAGGTGCCCCACAGGCTTTTTCTCTTCAAAGAAATCTTGACCAAAGTTTCTAGTGCCTCAGCACGAATTTAGATTTAGGCAGCTTCTTCTTCCCCTAGCCAGACCAGGAGATTGCCCCTGGAAGTAGGCTGAATCCTTCCCCCATCCCCACAGGGATTGGGCCTTGAACCACTGGAAGATGTCTCTACCACTTCACTTGGCTCTTCTTGTGTTCCTCTTCAGGTGCGAACATACACCTCTAATGAAAAAATAGCTCTTTGGCAGAGCTAAGGGCTCTGAGGGCCTGTAGCAGCAGCACACCTCTTCCCTCTTCAACACTCTACTACAGACGACTGCAGAACTGACTTCAAATTCCCCAACATTCTATCCTAACTTCCCTAGCTACAACATTCCAGTGTGGCTTATGCAGCTGCGACAGTTCTAAATGATGTCATAGCTCCAGCTCAGCAGAGACTGAAAACACAGCAAGACACAGTGAAATCCATTTAACTGGAGTTTCACTAGCTGCCTGTCCCTGCCTGCCACTAGATCTAACTAGGGTTCTAGTAACCCTGGGTAACAGGGGGGTTACAAATATGTGGGACACATTAAGAAAATCACAGTGACACTGTTCATGAGCAGAGGTCTTAAAATGGCTATGTTAAAAATTTGGTGAAAAATTTTCCAAAAATAACTGTTTTAGGAGCGCACGCTGCGCAGTTCCTATGCACACTCGCACGTTTGTGAATTTTTTATATTTGCATGCCAGATTTTCAACATTGCCATTTTATTACACTTCCTTAAGAGCAGTACAGCTGCCATTGTTCTCACCTCACCCAAAATGTGTTTACGCACATGTAGCTCACAATGGTGCAGTTGGTGTGCGAAAGCAATGTTTGGGACAGATTAAGAAAATCACAGTGACACAGTTCATGAGCAGAGGTCTTAAAATGGCTATGTTGAAAATTTGGTGACAAAAGTCCATAAAATGACTGTTATGAGTGAGCACTGCACAGTTTCCATGCACCCTCGTAAGTTCATGACTTTGTAATATTTTCAGTCCAGATTTTCACCAGTGGCATTTTTCCACACTTCCTTATGAACAGTACAGCTGTCATTTTTCACAACATAGCCGAAATTTGTTTTCACAGTTTCAGCGCAGAAATGCGTGGTCGCTGTGGGAAATCATTGTTCAGCACAGATAAAGAAAATGACAGTGACACTGTTCATGATCGGAGGTCCCAAAATGCCTGTGTTGACAATCTGCTGTAAAAATCCCCAAACCAATTACATTACTGGTGCGCTGTACAGTTTCACGACGCCTCGTGACTTCACTCAGTTTTAATATTTTCATTGCAGATTTTCAACATTAATATGTTTACACCTCCCCATGAACAGTACAGCTGTCATTTTTCACATCCTGTTCGAATGTGTTTTTGCACCTGGGTGCTAAATGACGTGAGTCGTAGTGCAAAAGCAGCTTTCAGCTAACAAACTGATATTGCCACTGTTCATGAGGTGGGGGTCACAAAAAAATCATGTTGAAAATTTGGAGTGAAAATACCAGTGAATGCCTGAGGCATTAGGGTTTCCGACCATAGCACCCCACCCTGTAGAGAATGACAGGCATCAAGGGTGTGACTTGGGATTCTCGCCTGCAATGCTCATATCATTCCACACCCTGCAGCCAGTGAGAGGCATCGAGGTGTGCCTTGGACTCTTAGGCCCCAAAGTTCAGTCCATTCTCCTATACTGCACCCATCTCACTATATTTCCTGATGGAATGGGGTGCACATAAGGGCCAAAGACCCCAGGGCACACCGTGACACTTGTCGGTGTCTGCAAGGTAGGGTGTGGTGAAATGGCGTGGCCGTTATGCCTGATAACCCAAAGGCACACCCCAATGCCTGTCAGTCTCTGCAGGGTGGTGGTGGGGTTGGCTTCAGTTCAATACTTCACTGCCATTCCTATTATGAAGCTCTGTAACTCCTACACTACCAATGCCAATGCCAGCAAGCAAACATTTGGCATTGACAAATGCTAGTTAATCTTACAATCCCACCTCTGGTCTTCCTCTTTTCACTTACATACCTAAACAAAATCTGGCCAGAACTGAAAGGGCTGCAGCCAAGGAATTAGGGGTAAAGTATTGAAATTTTTTTAGTTTTTATGTAATCTTTTTATTAATTTTAAAAGGCAAAATAAGAAAGACAGTACTAATAAGATAAAATATTTTTACCAAAAAATTTCAACATAGCCTACCTCATGAAAAAAGGTAGAGACAATGTTCAACTCCTGGCCTAAAAACAATTTTGCACAGTGACTTGAAATCAACTTTCAGGATGCAAAAACACATTTTGAGCAGGAGTTGAAAAATGACAGCTGTCACATTCATGAGGTGCTGGAAAGAAATGGCTATGTTGAAAATTTGGGGTAAAAATATTGGGCCCTATGCACTAATGGGCGGAGCTATATGCTGCACATCTGGGGTGCATAGCCACTCCACACCCATTGTGCCCCCCTCATGGGATGCACTAAGGGGGGGCATGCAGCCTGTAAGCACCCGATCCCCTGGTTGTGCAGACCTCAACATGCCTGGGGTGGTCGGGGAGCATGCCAGCACTACATGCCATGCACAAAGGCACATAATGCTGGAAGCAGGGGTGCAGAGGAGGGCACAGGGTACTCCAGGGAGAACTCTGCAATAAGTGCCCTCTACACCATGCACCATGCATTCTGGCCCAGCAGCTGTAGTGAACCCCCCCAATCCCACACACATGGACACCCTCCATGGATGTGGCAGGAAAGTGTGGCCTCTCACAGGACCAGTGCCCCAGCTAAGCACCATAGTGCTGCCCTTCCCCTCACACACAGCCATACCATCTCCCACTGTGTGCTGTAGCACCCCAACACAGCTTTGCCCCCACCCCATAGGCAGCAGTGAACCCCTCCTCCACACTGCCCCCGGACTCAGGGTCCCCTGTCCTAATGTGGAGTACGATCCCCCCACACACAGGTACCCCAGTCCATGCTTAGCTGTCCCTGTTACCCCACCCCCAGAGTTGTCTAGTGCCCACTCCCCCATGGCACCAGCTACACCCCCACTGACCCCATACGTGTTTGCTGGTGCCACAACCCTGGGTGGCCAGTGGCTCATCCCTCCTCTCACCACCTCACCCACTGGCTGTCCAAGTGATGCTGGGAGCACCCCACCCGTATATCAGTGGAGTGCTCCCAGCAGCACTTGGACAGCTGCCAGCTGAGGCAGTGTAAGGAGGGATGTGCCACTGGCTGTCCCAGTAGGCAGCACTGGCAAGCAGGTATGAAGGACAGGGTGGGTTGGCGGTGCTGCAGAGGGGGCACCACAGGCCACAAATAACCATGCTGTGGTACCGGGTCAGGGGATGATGTGCTGAGTGGGGGTAATCAGCTATTTCACTGGGGTCCTAGATGGAATGGGGGGGCAGCCATATGGGCCAGAGGCAGGGGTCCTGCTGGGGACAGTACAATTGTGAGTTGCATCTGAGGCATGGTATTGGGGTCCCCCAGTCAACAGGGCTGGGCTGCATGGGTCCAAGTGCCTTCATTGGGCATTCATGCACCCTTACCCGCTCCCACATGTGCTAGGGATTCGCTGTGAAGCACATGCTGAGCATCCAATTGGATACCTGACTGGGTCAGCGACTCCACTCCCTGGCCACCCTGTGGAGTCCTATGTGCAGGGGGGTGGGCCCACAGACAAGTGGCAGCCATTCCTGAATATGGCCTGAGTGCACCTGTATCCAGGTGTGGAGCTCCGCTGACAGGATACGCACCTCTGGTGCATAGTTCCCACTCATTCATGCACAGGGACCAATGAATTTTACCAAAGTTATGAGCCTGCATTTGCAAAACTCAACTTAGCCTCATGACTTTGATTTTTGAAAAAATATTTTTACTCCAAATTTAAATCATAGCCTTCTTATGACCCCTCCTTATAAATAAGGTCAGAGAACATTTTTAGCTCCTGTCCGGAAGGTGATTTCATGCAGAGACCACAAAATCACCTTTCGGGATATAAAAAAAACATTTTGGCCAGTGTTTGAAAAATGACAGCTATCACATTCATGAGGTGCTGTAATGATATGGCTATGTTGTAAATCTTGGGTAAAAATATTGAAAATTAACGAAGTTACAAGCCTGTGTTCACAAAATTCTATGTAGGATCATAACTTTATTATTTTTTTAATATTTATACACCAAATTTCAACATAACCTTCTTATGACCCCACCTCATGAACAAGGGCAGAGAAAATTTTCAACTCTTGCCTGAAAGGAGGTGTTGTGCAGGGACCGCAAAATCACCTTTTGGGATGTAAAACAAAAAAAAATTTTGGCCAGGATTTCAAAAATGACAGCTATCACATTCATGAGATGTTGTAAAGACATGGCTATGTGGTGAATTTTGGGCAAAAGTATTGAAAATTACCAAACTTTCGAGCCTGCATTCGTAAAAGTCAACTTAGGCTCATAACGTTGTTTATTAAAGCAGCAGTACTATGAAATCAGGAAGTGACCTATCAAAATTCTGGTTTTTGGCTGTAAGCATGCGGCCAAAGTTCCAGTTTCCATACCTGTAGATGTTTTTTTCCAGTCGTCTTTAGTTTTTTAGATATTTGCAGTTTATTTGAAGTCTTGTAGCGCTACAACAAATATGGCGGCTGACTAATTTTGCATGCGCTTTTTCTCCAGGTTGCATCACATCTTTTGACAACAGCAGAGGGACCCTCTGCTGACCATTCCCGATGTCCCTGCAAGTCATAAATATGTGTGCAGTTGGCAGCAGAGAGGGTCCCAGTGCAACATGCTGGGTGGCAGACATGTAAACAAAAGCAGAGAATAACTAAGCAAATTACTCGGGATAGTACAATGCCAGTGAGAAAGAGTACCAGGTATATGATAAGCAGGGCACAGGGAATAAACTGCCAAAAAAGCACAATTTTTTTCCCCGTAGTACTGCTGCTTTAATATTTGTATACCAAATTTTCAACATAGCCTTCTTTTGACTGCACCCCAAGAACAAGGGCAGGGAAAATGTTCAACTTCTGCCTGAAAGGTGATTTTGTGTGAGGGACCCTGAAATCACCTTTTGGGACAGATCTGCCTAATGACAGTGCAATTGTTCATGAGGTGGGGTCCCAAAGAAGGCATTTTTTTTTATTTTCAAATATGCATAATTACTTTTTACAGATGTATGGATGTTTTCAAGACATATTAAAACATACACAACCACATTTTACTCAATTCATCATGAGATATGAGGGAATAGTATAAGAAATAAACATTGTTATACATTCCTCCTAGGAACCATATAAAAATTATAACCCTTACACTTAGAAAGTCAAATATCACTTTGCACATTATCTCATTGTTTATGTTGGAGATCTGACATTTCATGCTAAAATCCTATGAAAGTCATTTGTTTTAACAAAATCAATGAAGGGAGACAACAAATTCAAGAATTGTTTTAACTGATTATTAGAGCGATAATGGACTTTCTCTAATTGATGGTTCATAATCATAGAATTATTCCAGATTTTTAAATTCAGAGGGGCAAGGCCCTTCCAGTGCATAAGAATAATTTTAAAGGTTAAAATTAAACTGAGCCTAATAAATTTAATCCTCTTCCAATTAAGTTGAAGTATGGGGGGTCATCTGAGCACACAATCATCCATTTAACATCTTAATATAACTAAAACCCTTCAATTAGTTATAGTCCCATCAAAATCCTATTCCACCACTCATTTAATGTTGGACAAGTAATGAACATATGTTTGAGTGTGCCTATTTGGCCACATTCTCTGAGGCACTTATTAGTGATATTAGGGTCAAATACATTTAGACTATGCGTAGTTAAATATGTTCTATGTAAAATATTAAAGTAAATTTGTATCACTTTTGTTGATTTTATACCTACATTTTTAAGATTAATAATCTGATTCCACAGTGCATTTGTAAAGTTATGATTAAGTTTAGATTCCCATTTAGTTTTAAGTTCTGAATCAGATCTATCAAGTCCACAATTATTCATCACTATTTTATAAAAATATGAAATTAAATTGTTACCCCGAATAACATATTGTTCTTGTAATTTCCTCCAACAAAGAACTGTAGAGAATATTACTATTTTGTGGTATGAAATATCTAATTTGTAAATAAGCAAAAAAGTGTTTATGTGGTAGATTGAGTTTCATTTTTAATGTATTATAGTATATTCTATTATTTGGTTTTCTACCAGGAATTGGCCAATTAATCTCAATCCCTTATCATGCCAAATCATAAAGGTTTGTACGTCTAAGGATGGTGGAAAGAAACAATTCAAATAAATAAGAGAAATGTTTGTGCATTTAAAATTTAAGTGTGTGATTTTACTCAGAGTATCCCATATTTGACGAAGTGTCTTTGTTGATCTCAAATAAAGATTATACTTGACCCTTTTGGGACCACTCAAAATACTAACATACTGAAAGCCAGCAGAATAGGCCTGATGGTCTGTCGTGTCTGCTCAGTAGCCAGCCTCCTAATGGGTGCTTGCTTTTTCCACCCCGCCAGCCCAAGAGAGGGTCATTTTCAGCTTCAGTTTTCCCTTGTACCTGTCCCACCCTTCTTGAAGTCCTCCACTGTGCCCTCCTCGACCAGATTCCCAGGCAGTGCATTGCATGGCTCCACCACCCACTCAGTGAAGTAATGTCTCCTAATACAATACTAATACATAATACAATAGGCAAGTTTATTATAGGGGTAGAGTATGTTTCAATCTCTACTTCTGAACTAATATTTGTACTTTGAAAGATATCATACAGGTAGGTTACATTTGCAGCATAGTAATAAAATTGAAAATTAGGAAGAGATAACCTGCCTTTCTCTTTAAAGATATTTAATTTCTTCTTTTCAATCTTAAATTATAATTCTTTTGTCTTTTCTAATTTGACCAAGCAAGATCTTTCCATTCTTACATCTGTATTTCACAGTATCTATAGATTTACTTTTAAATTATCATATTCCACTCATCACTGTGTACTGTATAATGTTTCAGGATGGCTTCCTCCGGGCTGAGCAGTTTATACAGTTTGGGTTGTTTGACTGATAACATTTTCCATCAAAGGGAAAATTCTCCACTGTACTCATTGCTTCATGTTAGTAAAAATGTTAGGGATCTTCATTCTAGTGAAATTGTTAGATTTATGGTGCCAAAAAACAAATCTAAAATGGGAAATCAATCATTTTATTTAGTGCTACCACAAATTGGAATGAGCTTCCCAGGTTATTTTCTGATAATATGTCATCAAACTTTAAAGTTAAATTAACAAAACATTTGTTGGATCAACTATGCTGTAACTGTTTCTGATTGTGCTTATGTTCTATGTTAACTGTTTTTGTGCTTATTGTTCTATGTTATTTGTATTTATTCATATGTAACGTCTAGACTGTATTTGTATGGTCCTGGGTCATGCATGAAAACGGGCCTTTGGCTTATTGCATCTACCTGGTAAACAAAGGTTAAATGAATAATAAAAAACAAAAATTCTCTATTTTCAGTCTAGAGCATTTTCCCTTCCATAACATTTTTTTTTAAAGAAAATGTCAGGTAAGAAAACTGGAATAGTCTGAAAAAAAATATTTTGGTAAAGTGTTTATTTTCAATACATTTGTTCTGCCTATCAGCAAGATAGAAAGAATTTGCCAATGAGACAATTCATTTGAAACTTTTTTAGTTAATGGTGTATAATTTAGTTCAACTAATTGGGTAAGATCCTGATCTACTGAAACCCTCAAATGTCTAATCTATTGAACTTTATTTATTCCACATCCTAGTGGTAGAATAAAAGGATGGAAATGATTAGGACAGTCCATCAATTCTGTTTTAGCCCAATTCACTCTATATCCAGATATTTTCTATAAACCATCTACATTTTTCATAATATAAGGATAACTATTATTCATATTTGTAGTGTATAATAATGCATCATCTGCGTATAAGCTTATTTTATGCACAGATTGTCCAGTTATGAAACCTTTGATTAACTCATCATTTCTTATGATAATGGCAACTTGCTCTTTGGCCAATGCAAATATCAGAGGTGATAAAGGACAGTCCTGTCATGTGCCCCTTTATAGTTCTATTTCTTCTGATATATTCTTATTGGTTTTTATCCTCACCATGAGACCAGAGTAGAGCATCTCCAACCACAATGTGAAACTGGAACTGAATCCATATTTGGCCATTATCAATTTTATAGTGCAGTGGTTTAAGGCTCTGAGCTGCAAATCTGGTGACATCCAGCAGGCCAGACCTGGGTTTGAATTCCACATCTTCCACTTGCATGCTGTGTGATCCTGAGCAAGTCACTTAACTTCCCTGAGCTCCCAGCTCGCACCTGTAAAAAAAGCGTTCAGCTTAGTGTGCTATTCCTGGTTAAACAACTAAAAAAAAAAAAATTCCATTCAAGTCTAGCAAAGACTTTTACAGTGTCAATAGATAATAAGGAATAATCATCATCTTTGAACATATCTATAATATCACTAGTCCATCTACTATTAGACTTAATATTACAACCTTTAATAAATGCATTTTAATCCTGATGAATAATATCAGGAAGTACTCCCTCTAGTCTACTTTGTGAATGAAAGTGTACAGTACACACTGTGAGCCCATTGGTCAACAGTGTTGACCAATGAGCTTGCAGGTGATACTGTAAGCTGTCATTTGGTGGACAGTCATTGAGGTGTGTGGGTGGGTTTTGCGGCCTGCTGAATCATACCCACTGCTGGGATGGGGGAGTGGGTGGTATGAGTGTCCTGTGATGGTGGAGGGGTACCACTAGACCACCTGAGTTTCTTCTTTCACTATTCACTTGGGGATGGAGGTGGGGGTAACACTGAACTACCAGGGGTGATTTTAATATTTTCATTTATGGGGATCGGACTCAGGGATGGGTGTGAGGGGTAACATTGGACTACCAGGGGTGATATTAATATTTCATTTACAGGGATTGGACTCAGGGATGGGGGTAGACTCAGGGATGGGGGTGGACTCAGGGATGGGGGTGGAGGGTAATAATGGACAACCAGAGGCGATATTAATATTTCATTTACGGGGATCAGATTTGGGGATGGGGTGGGGGGATAACACTGGACTTCCAGGGGTGATTTTCAAAATTAATTTACTGGGATCAGGACTCAGGGATGGGAGGGGGGCCACTAGACCACCAGGGTACAGATGTCCTGTGTCAGAACAGTTTGAGGAGTCAGGGCGCGGGGGGAGTAGCCATCCAGGGACTGGCAGCTGTGGTATTGCACCATGCAATACAACAGCCTACCAGTGGGTGGCTACCAGTTAGGCTTGTTTTTTACAGGTGTAACTTTGTGCCCATGTATGCAGCACATCTCTGAGATGTGCTGGCAGATGCGCTGCACATTTCGGCTGAAAATCATGATGTGCTTCAAGTGCTTGAGCATGCACCCCATGGATGTGCCTCACACATTATAGATGTGCCTCGTCGCATATCCAGGGTTTGAACATGGCCTGCAGTGCACTTCTGGGAATGACCTGGTGCAGCTCTGTTGTGCCAGGTGCATCTCCTTTGAATATCCTGGCCTTTTTCCTATACTTCCTGGTCATGAGAGGATTGGGGGAAGGGGATGTTTTATCTTATGTTTTTTGTTTTTAAGTTTAAAATGTTATTTATGATTTGATTTGTAGAATACATCTGTACTTTGGCAGTGAGAGTGCCAAAGTAATCCTTTTTTCTTCCTCTGGTTGTGAGAGAGCTAGGGGTGGTAAATAATTTTATTTTATATTTATTTATCTGTCTTTTGCTTAATTTGGGTGGTGAGAGAACCCTTTATATTTATTTTAAATCTCTCTAGCCTGGCCCAGATTTGATTTTCTTTGTTGGGAGTAGAGTAGCCTTTTTTTTAATTTATTTTGTTTATTAAGTTTTTCAATATGATTTTGGGTGACTTACTGTAAGTGGCTTCTTGTTTGGTTTTAATTGTTTAGTAGCAGCATATAGTGGCCTTCAACCCCCATGGTGGTGCACTATTCATACTCCTCTCTTCACACCCTCCATCCTTTTTATTCTCCCTATCTCCAACATGAGACGTATCAGTGATGTAGAGTACTGGGAATTACTTGTAGGAGAGGGAGGAGGAAGGGGGACTGTGAACAAGGGAGGATGGATGAGGGGGGGCCACCGTATTAGGGTAGTTAGATCCAGAGGGTGCCCTGGGGCAAAATGGAATCCAGATCATGGTTTGTCATGCCTGGTGCCCATACCCAAGGGCACTACTGAATTTAGTAGGCAGATGGGCCCGACAGCCTCCAAGGTTCATCCAACTTGGGCAGTGTTGTGCAACGCCAGGCCCATCAGAAATAAGACTGGCATTATTGCTGATCTTGTTGGCTCGGTGGACTTGGCTTGCATCACTGAGACCTGGCTAGATGAAAATCCAGGCCCCACTTTGGAGGCTATGACGTTGTGCTGGGTACTCAGTGATTCACCGCCTGGGACTGGATCACAGAGGTGGGGGGATTGCAATCTGTTTCAAGTCTGAACTGGGCCTCACGAATGTAGTAGTTGGCGAGATTGAGTCCTTTGAGTATACAGTGGTAGCAGGTGTAGGCATTCAAATCGTTCTCATCTACTGACCACACAGGGATTGGAAGCAATTCTTACAGGAAGTAGCGGACTTCATCATCGACATGGCATTTGAGTTGTCCAGACTGATGGTTCTGGGTGACTTTAATGCCTGGGTCGATGATGAACTCTCACAATTTGGTAATCACTTCCTCCAACTAATGACTTCTTTGGGCCTGACACAGGTGGTTTCCACTACTAACCATAAATCTGGACACTCTCTGGACTTAATCTTCCTACTAGGGATTGAAACATCTGATTTGGGGGTGGAACCAGTCGCTTGGTCAGATCGCTACACTGTGAGGTTCAGTTTTTGCACTCCCCTGAGAAAGTCTACCCCTGTGGAGATGGTTAGGTACCGCCCTTTATGGGATATTACTCCATAAGGCCTTGCAGCGGTCCTTGAAATCTCAGTCCCTGCATTGGTGAGCAGTAGTCCAGAGACCCTCGTGTTGACTTATAATATGGTTGTTACGGTGGCTCTGGACTCCATTGCTCCTATCCGTGTGCGCTCTCTGTCCCTTTACCCCAAGTCCCCCTAGTTTGATGGGACATTGAGGGAGATGAGGAGACAGGGGTGAAGATTAGAGTGGTGCTGGTGCAGGTCCGTGCTTGAAGTCGACCACCTTAGATTGATGGACCATTATTCAGTCTATCAATCTGCAGTCACCCGTAAGAAGGCAGAATTCCTGTCTAGGGAGATTGCAGTTGCTCGGAATCGACCGGCTTAGGTTTTTCGAACTGTAGACAGACTGTGCAACCCAGCCTGTCTACAAGTTTGGAAAGCCTTTTCACAATTAGAGTGCGAGGAGCTCACTCGATTTTTTGCAACTAAGGTGGCTGACATCAGGGCGGATCTGCAACCAGCACTCTCTAGGGGGATGCTGTTGAACAGTGCGAGTTCTCAGCACCTCAGTTTTCTTGGAGTTCCTTCAGTCAACCTGATTTTGTGGATGTCATGAGGACTATTTATAGTGTGCATCCTACATGCTGTAGTTTGGATCCTGGACCAACCTCCCTAATTCTGGGTTGTAGTGATATCATCGTCCAGTCCTTGTGCGAATAGTCTGGTGCTCCTTGGAGTCAGGTGAGTTTTCTAGCTCCCTGAAAGAGGCTGTGGTGACACCACTCTTGAAGAAAGCTACTTTGGACCCAGACTGTTTCACAAACTACAGACCCATCTCTAACATACCCTTTATTGGGAAGGTGATTGAGAAGGTAATGGCAGCCCAATTGGAGGACCACTTAACCATCCATGACATCTACAAACACCTCCAGTCTGGTTTCCATAAAAGACATAGCACCGAGACAGCACTAGTCCGGGTGCTCAATGATCTTCTGAGGGCAAGAGCTCAGAAAAGATGTTCCATTTTGGTTCTCCTTGATCTATCTTCAGCCTTTGACGCCATGGATCACATGGTGTTGATAGCACACCTGAGGCATATTTGCAGAATATTGGGAACTGTCCTTCGATGGTTCACTTCATTCCTCACTGGGAGAGCACAAAGAGTTGTGTCTGGGGATTTTTTCTCAGGCCCAACGTCTTTGTTGTGTGGGGTGCCTCAGGGTTCAGTGCTGTCTCCCATGCTATTCGCGGTGTATATGCTGCCCCTCGGAGACACTGTAAGGTGGTATGGGCTGAGGTTTCACTGTTATGCAGATGATACCCAGCTATACCTGTCTTTTGCACCCAACCAGGATGGGCTCTCTCGGTGTCTAACAACTGTCCGATAGAAATCCAGGAGTGGATTGATTCTAGTTGGCTGAAGTTGAAGTCTGAAAAGACAGAGGTTTTGGTTGTGGACCCGGGTCACCAGATAGAGGGGTTGTCTGTTGGTACACCCTCAGGATGTTTTCTTGGCGGCGTCTCACTCCCAATCTCTGAACAAGGTGCGTTGTCTTGGATGACAGGCTGACACTGCAGTCACAGGTGTCAGCGGTAATCAGGAACTCCTTTTACTATCTTAGAAATATCGCCAGAGTTAGGCAACTGGTTCCGTCTGATGACCTTTCAATGTTGGTCCACGTCTTTGTGTCCTCACGTCTGGACTATTGCAACTCCCTTTACATTGGGCTTTCAGGGGTGGAAATCTACTGCCTGCAGCTAGTGCAGAATGCAGCTGCCTGGGTTTTGACTGGCTCCAGTAGGTCTCCTCATATTACCCTGGTGGTGCGTGAGCTGCACTAGCTGCCTATACCATGGCAGATCACCTTTAAAGTTGGTTTACTGACTTTCAAAGCCCTTCACGGTCAGGGTCCAGCCTATCTGAAAGAACTTCTGTTTCCTTACTGCCCTGGCCAATCACTCCACTCAGCTGATGAGGGGTTGCTGGAGGTTCCAAGAGTGAATCTTAAATCATCTGGCTGTAGGGCATTTTCTTATGCTGCACCCATTCTTTAGAATTCTCTACCTCACTGGTTATGGGAGTGCACTTCAGTGGAGGAATTCAAGAGGGGAATGAAAACCCATCTCTGGCAAATGGCCTTAATAGAAAATTGAATGTTTCTGAACTTGATGGTTTTATCTATGTCTCTATCTATGTGTGATACCTGATTTTCATATTTGGTTTTGTATTGTTTTAAGCTGTACAGCACTTTGAAAAATGAAAAGCGCTATATAAATAAAATTATTATTATTATTACTAGAAGGGTAGTGATCACATCTATTCAAACTATCCCCAGAATTGCACAAAATCACATCCAGTATCTTTATTATCGTTCTTTCATTTATATTAGAACTGTAAATCAAGTGAAAATAAGAACCAGTGAATCCCCTACCACGTCCATCTGTGAACAAGAGTGCCAAAAAATGAAAAAAGATTGTTCCCCTACCCTGTTTGCTCTAGTGCTTGTATTTTGTTTTGACTTATTGCGAATATCCCAGTTATTAAATTGCCATGCACATGGGTTATTTCCCATCCATCAGACATGATGGCAAACCTCAGTAGCCAAATCAGTCTTCCACAGGCCACTATGTTTTACCCATTTTTTTCCTTCTTTTGTCCCCTGCCCCTCCATTTATATGCTTTCTTTCCATTGGCATATCCCACCATGCCAAAAAAAAAAAAGTGGGGGGACCCATCTTTTATTATCATAACTAATACAAATAAGCATGACTATACAGCCTTTAGCAGTGTCAATCCAAGTAAATACCAAGATGATCAATTATTTTCTTGGAGGGGGGATAAAAAGTTTATGGATCATAAGATTTATTTAGCCATGTTGACCATTCATATCATCTATTCTAGTTAATAGCTCCTCCGCTTTCATTGGGTTGTCAAAGATTTGCATCTGACTTCTATAAAAAACAATGAATTTTAGCATGGTACAGCAGAATAAACTTGATGTCTTTTTGCCTTAAAATAGTTCTGACATGGTCAAACGCTAGGCAAGATTGCGTAGAGGCTGTGCCTAAGTCAGGGCATGCTGAAAACCTAATATCATCACTTACCAGTCTTCTGTTAATTCAAGCTTGTTTTAGTGTAGCTTTGCAGACAGAATAATGGTTTGGTTTTCTATACACTTGTCTAGGCTTTCTATTAGGATCTGAAATAGGACAACTACCACCCCCCCTCGGTATGCCCTGTCCAAAACTATTATATTTTCAGGATATTGTCTTCCTATTGCCATTGTAATAAGTTTTCCAAAAAATGGTAAAGGGTCTGACCCTTTAAGACCTTCAGGTATCCCAATCAATTTTATATTCTGGGATCTGAATCTATTTTCTAAATCGTTGCTGCGCATTTGCAGTTCATCAAGTAATTTAGAATGCTGACCCATTTTATCCTGCAATGGTTTTGTGGAGTCTTCCAAAGTGCTAATGCGCTGTTCAACTGCATCAGTTAGAAGTGACAATTGCTGCAGTTTAGTTGTAATATTGATTAATCAGGAAGAAATGTTTATCAGATTCGAACTGACTGCAGCAGTACCTTCTTGAATTTCTTGGCTAATCTGTGTTTTCAATTGTAGGAACATAGCCATGTTAACCATGCTTTGACAAGCATTTTGAATGGAATGATTAGAGAAAGTGTATGAACTTTGTGAACCTAAGTCGTCTGCATGGGGGCAGAGACCATTAGATCTGTACTTTCACCAAGCTGAGTACTTGCTGTGACAATATCATGCTGTAATTCCTGATTCCCTCCTTCAATGGACCCTACAGTAATTCTGCGGTCAGATGAAACATTTTCAGGTAAGACATTTGTATTTTGTGCATCTTGTTTCGAAGTCTTAACAGCACCTGATTTTTTAGTCTGCAGTCCCTCGTCCTCATCTGCTGTTGCATATTGTTGCTCCTCTCTCTCTCTCTGGTGCCTGCATTTCCAGAAGTGGGGTGGCTACATCCAGATCAGCACTTTGTATCAAGGGCAAGTCTATTGAGGAGGTGGTGTCTCTGGAACAGGTGAGAGGAGCGGTTTAAGCTGAAAGGGAGTAAAACTGATTTTCTGTTGCTGTAGTCTAGTGTGCAGCATCACTTCTGTGCCTTCCTGTGAGGAGTTTCCAAGCTAACAGCTTATCTTTTTGTTGTTGTTTAGCAAATTTACCATGCTTGTTTCTTTGTAGCTCGGTGCCGGCATCTGGACCATATTTTAAGTCCCCTAGGCGGTGAGCTGTTTTTGACATGTTACCGTACTATTACCGACAATGAAATCTAAGCGGACATCAGCGGGAACATCTATGATCTCAAAGATGCATAAAAGTATCTACCTCAAATTGCTAATTATACAGTTAAGATTATAAAAAAAGAGTTTTTACACAGCATTGCTATACTCTAGCCCATGCGAGCAGCTGACTGTAGCCTTCAGTAAGCAATCTTGGTATCGACGTCACTGGCTCCTCCTCCGTCCTCGTTCCTGCTTCATCTGAGATCGCTCTCAAAGAAGGCATGTTAAAAATATAGGGAAAAGATATGCACAAATTTCATTTCATTTCATTTCATTTATTTTTTTATACTTGTAAGCAAGATGGGCAAATTACCCATTTTCCCAAGCGACAAGTTTACATAAAAAACACACATCATATAACACATAATGCAAAATGGCCAAGTTATAGCACTAAGTTAAACACCCCATTGAAATACATTGAACAACATACCTGTTTCCTCTGTTCATGGTCTGGCTTTGGAGAGTGAAGAAGTATCCAGAGAAGATTATGATGTTGAACCTCCGATGGGTAAGTAAGGGCTTGAGGGGGTGCAGGGTGGTGGGTACTGAATGGGAAGGTCAGGTGGGGGGACAGTAATGGTGCAAAAGACATTGATGGATGTTTTTCTTTTTACAGGGCAAAAAAAGACATCGATGGATGGTTTTCTTTTTACAGGGTAAAAAAAGGGACAAAGGAATCTCCATGGCAACACTGAAGGATTAGGCACCACCAGTGTCACTGTTATGTTTCATAGGTTGAGGTGGGGTGGTGGGTGCTGAGAGGGAGGGTCAAGGGGGGAGAAAAAATATATAAATATTTAAAAAAAAAAGGTCATGGAACACCCCCCAGTGTTACTGTTTTGTTTATAAGGGTGGCTGCTGAGATGGAGGGTCAGGTGGGGGGAGAAAAAAAAATATTTAAAAAAAGTCATGGAACATGATCGCAGCACTGGGGGACTGGGCACCCTCAGTGTCATTGTTATGTTTCTGAGTGGGTTGTGGGGTGGTGGGTGCTAACAGGGAGGGTTGGGTAAGGGGGATATGTATGATTAAATAAAAAGAGAAATTGGCAGTTGTGGCAGAAAACAAAACAGTCCACTGTGAACACAATAACTGGTGCACTGTGCAGTGCATGGGTTAGTGGTCATGCATGCGCAATACAGTTTGGTGGCTATCTTGGACATGGCGGAGTGTGCCATGTCTGCCGTGACTGCCGACACAGTAAAAAAAATAGTGCAGTGTGACTTCCACCTGAGACATGAACGGAATGCTTCATGGATGCGGAGGTGGTTGTGTTGCAACTCCAACATGTTGTTTGGTAGGAGGGAATACACTTAGTCCTTTTCTGATAGCAAGAGATCTGCAGGGCTATGCCCACTGCAGCCCTAAAAATGTTTTGTCCCCTTTTGTTACCTCCTGGGGTATTCTCTTTTCAGCTTGTGCTTTTACTCTACTTACTGCTTTCCCTGCTTCCCTCTGTTTCCCCTGATATACACTTCCCTATCCTTCTCCCTTTTCATCTTCTTATACCTTCTGAACAGCACCCTTGTAGCGTAACCTTTTCAGACACCTTTTTTGAGAACCATAATGGTCTCTTTTTCCTCTTGCTTTTATTCACTGGTCTGATGCAGGGGCTTGTTGCTTTACTATGCTCCCTTTTATCTTTGCCCAATGTTCCTCCACCCCACGCAGCCCATCCACCCTGCTAGGTCATCCCTGAAGCATTCATTCCTTTTTAAAATCTGCTTTCCTGAAGCCCAGGACCCTCATCCTTGTGTGGTTCGATACTACAGCCACCTTTATGTTGAATCATGCTGTACGGTGATCATTGGTCCCCATGTGGCCTCCTACCTTGACGTCTACAACCCTGTCCCTGTTAGTGAGTAACAGGTTCGGTATTGCCCCATCATGAGTGGGTTCACTGACTCACTGCGTGAGAAATGCACCCTGCAGAGAGTCCAGAATTTCCTACTTCTAGTTATAGGTGCTGCTGGGAGGCTCCAATCTACAGCTGTCAGGTTGAATCCCCCCACCAGCAGCACCTCCCCCTTTTCTGCCATCTTGCCAGTTGCTTCCACCAGCACTATATCTAATTCCTCCCCCTGTGCTGGAGGTCTGTAAATCACTCCAGTGTGAACAGCTGCTCTATTTCCAATCTCCAGGATGACCCACTGTACCTCTGCCTCCCCCTGTATTCCCTGTATCTCCATTGCTTTTATGCTTTCCCTCACATAAAGTATCACACCCATCCTTTCCTTCCCACCCTGTCCTTCTTGAACAGAGTATAGCCTGGTATAGCCATGTCCCAGTCATGGTTTTCAGTGCACTATGACTCCGTAATGGGCACAACATCCAGGTTTACCTCTGCCATGATGGTCTCTAGGTCTGGAATCTTATTTCCTAGACTTCTAGCATTCCCAAATTATGGCCTTCCAGATTTTGGTTCCAGTCTGCTTTGGCCCCCTTTTTTGCCCTCCCTCCTTCTCACATCTATTTTTAATGCTCTCATTCCTTTCCCCCATTATCTCCACTACCCTGATTCCTTTATTGATTTGTACCCTGTGGGATTCCTCTCCCCTTTAGGTCTCCTTACTCTCTACTTCAGCCTGGGGGGGCACTTTCTTCCATCACCCTCCTTGGATAGTTCAAATGTTTATTGAAGTTAAATTTAAATCATCCACTGAGGATTGTTGTTCTCTTCCCAGATGGATGCAGGCCATAACACTTGGATAGGCTCTTATCCTGCCAGGTGAGTCCCCAGTCCCCAATGTAACTGAATCCTTCCTGTCTGCACCATTCCTTCAGCCATGAGTTGAAGCTCCTAGTGCAGAAATCTCTCTCTCTCATCCCCTGTTGCAGGCAGGCAGCACCTCAGCTAAAGCCACTGAGTGAATGTCCTAAGACCCCTCCCCAGCTCCCTAAATTCCTCTGACCTATCCCAGCCCATCCAGACTAGGTCATTCATCCCCACGTGAACAATGACATCCTGCTCTCCCTTCCATCTTGTTGCCCTAGCAATCCTCATGTTTTGTTTCCCATCCCTCTGGGCTGTGGCATAACCCCATTGGCACCTACCCTGCCTCTTTCTACCTTTACTATTCCCATATCTATCCTCCTCACAATCAAGTCCCCCACCAGAAGCTGCTTTCTTCTCCTCTAGGGTCCTCTACCACCCTTCTTCAGGTCTCCACTATGGCGGGCCCTCACATCCTACCTGGTCACTAGCATGAGTGTCCCTCCTGGCAGTCCCACCCTGCCAGAGTGGTGTAGGACTTATGTAGCAGTACCATTTGAGGAATATGCCTCTGTCCCACCACCCCCACCTTTTCAGAGCCCACCATCATCTAGCAATTCCTCTTCCCTGGCATCCTCCAAGGTACCAGTAGCAGACATGGTGGCCACAGGGTGGAAGGAGAGGTCCCCTAAATTCTAACCAACTCAGACTGGAGTCTAGTGACCTCTTCCCTCAACCCAGAGAGGTGAGTGCACAGGGGGTAGCACCACACTTTTCAGAAGGTTTGTCTGAAAACTGCCATCCCACAGCCACTGCACTGTACCTCTCCCAGCATTCTCAACTTCTATTCTCACATAGGACTGGAGAAAGGCACATGTAGTCCTGCTTCACAAAAGTAATAACAGGGAGGAGGCTGGCAACTAAAGGCCAGTCAAACTGACATCGGTGGTGGGGAAGTTACTGGAATCACTTCTAAAGCAAACAATCGTGGAGTATCTTACATCCAGCAGGTTACAAGGCCAGAGGCAACATGGATTCATTGGAGGAGATCATGTCAGACAAACCTGATAGATTTCTTTGACTGAGTGACCAGTGAAATAGATCAGTGTGGGGTGATGGACATGGTCTACCTAGATTTTAGTAAACCTTATGACATTGTTCCACATAGGAGGTTCATAATGAAACTGGACAGGTTAGGGGTTGATCTAAAGGTGGTAAACTGGGTAACAAATTGGTTAAAGGATATGCAACAGAAGGCAGTGGTAAACAGAGTTCACTCTTGGGAATGGAGGGTGACCAGCAGGGTGCCACAGGGCTGAGTACTGGCAACAGTCACCTTCAATGTCTTTATAAGTGACATTGTAGGTGAGCTGGAATGGAAGATCTGCTACTTTGCAGATGACATCAAGATTTGCAATAGGGTGGACACTCCAAAGTTGGTGGAACTACTGTGCAGAGATCTGAGAAAACTCAACACGTGGTAAAGGGTATGGCACCTGGATTTCTATGTAAAAATGTGCAAAATCATGCACTTAGGGCACAGAAACTCAGAGGCGGAGTACACCATGGGAGGAGATGAGAAAAGGGATTTAGATGTCATGATTACAAATGACTTAACATTCAAGAGCCAATGCCGCTTTAGTGCCTCAACTGCATCAAACATTCTGAATAGCATCAGAAGGCATATTACATCCAGAGGTGCTAAGGTGATAATACTGTTATTTTCATCTCTAGTAAGACCACACCTTGAGTACTGCTTAGAGCTATGGTCACCAAGCACCAAGTTGGTAATAAATATTCCAGAAAGGGTCCAAAGAAATGCAACTAGAATGATTACTAGACACAGGGAACTAAGCTATGAGGTAGATTGAAAAATCAAGACTTACATGCAGTATAGGAGATTAAGGGGGGACCTCTGTCTACTATTTAGTTCATTGACTAATAATGACCTCTGGGACTGCATGGACCTGGAATTAAAGGAGCACAATTATAACACAAGAGCACATTTCTTGCATTTAAAAGGAGAAACATGCAATATGATCCACAAAGCCACTTGGTTTAACCAGATGGTAAAAACAACTTGGAGTAACTTACCCCATGAAGTGGTGGGTAGTAGGGATATGGAGTCATTCAAGGATAACTTAGATCAATTTTATGAAAGAGACCCTACCAGATACAAAGGGGCAAGCATTATATGGGCTATATGACCTTCCATACTCGTTCATGTCTATGAGATCTATGAGGTCATTGAGAAGAAGTTTTGATGGTCACAAAACAGGAAAGGGACCTGCAAGTAATCATATCTGATTATCTTAAGATGGCAAGACAGTATGATAAGGCAGTATTTAGGGCCAGTGGGATGCTGGGGTGCATATGGAGGGGTATCACTAGCAGGAGATGGGTGGTGCTGCCACTGTATAGATCACTGGTGAGACTCCACCTTGAGTACTTTGAATAGTTCTGGAGACCACATCTCAAGAAGGACATAGAATGGAGGCAGTCCAGAGGAGAGCAACTAAAATGGTGCAGGGTCTGCATCAGAAGCCCTATGAGGAGAGACTGAAGGACCTCAGTAGCTCCCTGGTCCATCTGGCGGTTGTGAGGGCTCCCCATAAGCTGCCCTCCCTGAAGCAACCAAGGAAGTTCCCTGGCCCATCTAGTGGTTGTGAGGGCTCCCCAAAAAACATCCTCCTGAAAGCAACCAAGCAAGCTCCTGGTCCATCTGGCAGTCATGAGGACTCCCTGAAAGCTGCTCTCCCACAAGCAACCAAGCAAGGTAATTTTCAGTGGTCCTGGATGGCAGGCTGAGCCGCAGACAGACTTTTTCCTTCCAGCAGGATTTGGTGCCATTTTCAATTTTAGATCCTGTACTTATATAGAAACATAGAAGTTGACAGCAGATAAGGACCACGAGGCCCATCCAGTCTGCCCATTTCTTTTTCTACCTTATGAATGTGCCATTGGCCTTTGCTCTGTCAATGGTCTATCTATTCATACTCATCTGTATTGCTCCCTTATGCCTATCCCATGCCTGTTTGAAGCCCTGCACTGTATTCTAATCCACCACTTCCTGAGGTAGGCCATTCCATGCATCCACCACCCTTTCTGTGAAAAAGAACTTCCTCACATTACCCCTTAATTGGCCTCCCCTCTAATCTCATGCTGTGTCCTCTTGCCGTATTTTTCTTATATTGAAACATGACTGTTTCACCTTGTTAATGCCCTTAAGGTGTTTGAATGTTTCGATCATATCACCTCTCTCCCTCCTTTGCTCTAGGGTATACGTATTGAACTCCGTAAATCTGTCCTCATATGTTTTCTGATGCAGTCCCTGCACCATTTTGGTTGCCCTTCTCTGGACTGCCTCAATTTTGTTAATGTCCTTGTAAAAGGTGTGGCTTCCAGTACTGCACACAGTACTCCAGATAGGGCCTAACCAGTGTCTTGTAAAGAGGGATTATTACCTCCCTCTTCTGACTTGTGATACCCCTACTAATACACCACAACATCCCCCTAGCCTTATCTACTGCTTTAGTGGTCTGCTTGAATGATTTCAGGTCATTGGTAATGATGATGCCCAAGCATCTTTCTTCCCTTGAGACTGCCAGCAATTCCCCTCCCAGCCTATAGGTGGTTTCAGGGTTTCTCTACCCTATGTGCATGATCTTTTAAACCCCAGTTGCCACTCTTCTGACCATTTTGCTAGTTTATCCAGATCTCTTCTCATTCTGCCAACCCCATCTGGATCATCTACTCTGTTGCAGATCTTGGTGTCATCTGCAAACAGTCAAACCTTATGCTCTAGTCCATCTGCAATGTCACTGATGAAGATATTGAAGAGGACTGGCCCCAGGACTGATCCCTGCAGTACTCCATTTGTGACTTGCATCTCTTCTGACTGTATATGGTTTACCACCACTCTCAGTTTTCTGCTCGTCAACTAGTTTGCCACCCAGTTGACCAACATCTGACCCACCCTGAACTACCCAGCTTATTAATCAATCTTCTATGTGGAACAGTATCAAAAGCTTAGCTGAAGTTAATGTAGGTGACATCAACTGCTAGCCCTTGGTCCACCACTCTGGTTACCCAGTCAAAAAAATCTATGAAATTAGTTTGACAGGACCTTCCTTTTGTAAACCCATGCTGTCTTGGATCCTGTGCTCCTATGGATTCCAGGTGTTGTACTATCCTTTCCTTAAGGAATGCCTCCATAATCTTGCCTACTACTGAGGTAAGAATGACTGGTCTGTAGTTCCCTGCCTCCTCCCTGCTACCACACTTGTGGAGCAGGATCACATGAGCCCTTCTCCAGTCTTCTGGGACCTCTCCTGTGCTCAGAGACTTACTAAACAGTTTTAATAATGGCTCTGCTAGTTCCACCCTTAGCTCCTTTAGCACCCTGGGATGTATGCCATCAGGTCCCATTGCCTTGTTCACCCTGAGCTTATTGAGCTCTTGTAGGACCCTTTCTTTTGTGAAGGGACTAGTGCACAGCTCCCTCCCCCTGTGTCCATGGTGCTGAGCTGTGGGCCCTGCCCTACCTTCTCTTCAGTAAATACTGAGCAGAAGTATCTATTTAGGATAGATGTGTTAACATGGTCCTCCTCCTCACATGCCCCCTTATCCCCTTTGATCTTAGCAATACCCCGTCTGGACTTTCTCCTTTCACTAATGCATCTATAGAAAGTCTTGTCACTTTTTTTACTGTTTGTGCTAGTGTTGCCTTGGTTTGGGCCTTTGCCTGTCTTACTGCCTTCCCTACTTCCCTTAGGGAAGTTTGGTGTGCCCCCCTATCCTCATCCTGCTGCATTCCCTTATATTTCCTGAAGGCCAGCCTTTTGCCTCTGACCTTGTCTGCTACTGTTTTTGAGAACCAAAGTGGTTTCCTTCTTCTATTGCACTTCCTTTTCTCTCTAACACAATGGGATGTTGCTTCAAGTACTGCATCCTTGATGCTTGCCCACTTTGCCTGTACCCACTCACCTGTATTTCTTTTTGCCAGGGCTAGCTTAACTGTGTTGGCCATCTTATCACAGTGAGCTCCTCTGAAGTCCCATATTTTTGCCTTGGAATGGGATGATTTAGTTCTAGTGGTCAACTCGAACCATACCATGTGATGGTCACTGGCCCCCAAGTGACCTTCTACCTGGAGACCTGCAATCCTTTCCCTGTTAGTCAGTACTAGATCTAGGAAAGCCCTGTCTCTTGTGGATTGTTGTACCAGTTGTTTGAGGCCCTCTCCCTGCAAGGAATCCACCATATGTCTAGTTCTGGCAGATGTTCCTGCTGGTATTGGCCAATCTGTATCTGGCATGTTGAATTCACCCATTATTAGAACCTCCACTTTTATTCTATTTATTTAGTTTTTGTTTACCGGTTAGGTGCACTAGCCATGAAATTATTATTTTCAGGCATGACCCGGGACAGTACAACAAAGAACAGTGGAACAAAAGCAAACATGGTTACAGTAATTAACAAGTAGAGGGGTACAGTAAAAGCTATAATACAAGAGTAACAATAAGTAGGAGTTACAATATATTGGTAAACATAAGACAAAAGGCATCAAAGTTTAATAATAAGTGCAGGAGTCATGGATTCGACCTGATGAGAGACAGGATTAGGTCCGAAAATAAGGTAAGTGGGGGGGGAGAGAGAAAGAGAGAGAGAGAGGTGAGGAGACGAAAGGCTGTAATATAAGATTGGGAAAAGGAGGTGTTAAATGAGAGAGGAAACAATCAAGGAGTAGGAGGGAAGATGTTAAGAATATTGGGGTCAGTAGGTCTAGAGTGGTTTGAAACAGGAGCATTTACAGGATAGGATTAGATGATTCCAGTATGCCTTCTTGAAAGCATCATGGGAAGAGGCCTGGTGAATGTGAAGGGGTACGGAGTTCCAGTGTTGGGAAGAGAGACAGGCAAATGCACAGGCGCCTTTAGAGGTAGAGTGCCTGGGGAAGAGAACAGGGCAGAAGTTGCCGAGCGAGGGTCATAGAGGGATGACTGTGTTTGAAAGAGGCCTGCAAGGGATTTAGGAGTTTGTGATCTGATAATGCTATCAATTATGGATCCAAAAGCATAAGACCGAGACTTGTGGGGTGGAAGCCATCCAAGGTCAAAGTAGAGGGTACAGTGGTGTTTCAGATGGTGAGAGGAGAGCGCATACTGACAGATATTATTGTAGGTAACATCTCATTTCCAGAGACTAGATTTGCTTGCAGTTGTGTAGGTGACAACGCCATAGTTTAGAGAGTGCAGAAGAACTCCATGGGCTATAGCAAGTCTAGCTGAGGGGGTGAGAGCATAGCAGGTTTGATAGACAATACCAAGTTTGGTATTCACTGACTTATAGGTTTGAAGGATGTGGGTGATGAAAGTTAGAGAGGAATCAAGCGTAATACCCAGATATTTAAAAGAGCTGACCACCCCAATGGATTTACCACTTAAGGTGGAAACTTTAAAATCGTTTTGGGCTTGTTTCAGCTTACAGCTGGAGCTAAACTGCATGGCTTGGGTCTTTGACTCATTTAAGATGAGTTTGTGAGAATTCAGCCACTGTTGGATGAGTTGAAAGTCATGGGAGAGTCATTTATTGATAGCATCAATACATTTGGCACTTTTGTACAATGTCATCCACATACAGCAGGGAGTCAGTCTGTGGTAGGTTTGAGTTGATATTGTTGAGAAAAATAGAGAAAAGCAGTGGGCCTAATATAGACCCCTGAGGGACCCCTATGTTAATTGTGGTAGTATCCAAGGAGGTAGAGTTATATTTTATGAATTGAGTTAGGTCAGATAGATAGCTACCGAACCAGTTTACTACATTGGAGGAGAAACCAAGAGATCTGAGTGCAGCAACGAGAAGAGCGTGGTCAACCAGATCAAAGGCCTTGGTCATATCAAAGAAGATGGACCCAGTAAGGACAGCAGAGTCCATGGCCTTAAGGACATCACAGGTAAGCTTGAGTAGGGCAGTTGTGGTGCCGTGTCCCTTTCTGAAGCCATGCTGAGCTGGACTTAGAAGGTTGTATTTAAGGAGAAATTTAATAGTTTGGGTAGCTTCAAGTTTTTCTAGAATTTTACTAACAGCAGACAGGATTGCAATGAGCCTATAATTGAGTGGGTCTTTGGGGTCACCTTTCTTGAGAGCGGGAGTTGTCCTTGCCATCTTCCATATATCAGGGACATGATTTTGACTCAGCGAGAGATTAAAGATCTTGGTTGCTGGGCAGCAATGATAGGAGCAGCTAGTTTTAGTAACTTGGGATCAAGATTGTCTGAGCCCACTGCCACATCCTACGGTATATTGTTAAGTAATTTGAGTACCTCCTGGAATGAGACAGACTTGAAATAGAAGGTTGGGTGATTAACATGTGGAGGGATAAGAGGAGGTGACTTGGCAGGGAAGGAGGAGGTGTATTTTGTTAGGTCATAGAATTGATTATTGAAGAAATTAGCTATGGTGAGGGGATTGTTGCAGTGGACACTGTTGAGAGACATGTCATTAGGGGAGTATGGTGTATTTGAGCCCATAAAGAATTTAATGTGGGTCCAGAATTTCTTTGGGTCTCCATAGGAATTGGTTAAGAGATCTTCACAATAAGAGCTTTTGGCCTGTTTGATATCCTTTTTACAGGAGTTACACAGGACTCGGTAGGTGTTTAGATCTGCAGCATGGCCAGATCTCTTGTAGTGGATCCAGCTTTTATCTCTTAAGTGTAGCTTTCTGAGGAGTCCTGATTTTAGCCACCTAGTTTGCCTGTTCTTTACTCGGCGTGTTACCAGCTTGCAGTGTTGCTCCTGCAGCCTAAGGAAGTGGGATAAGAAGATGTTTCGGGAGAACTGAGTATCATTAGCTCCTAAGAGAGAGCACCAGTCAGTACAGGCAACATCTTGTAGAAATGCTTGGGGGTTGAACTTAGTATAGTCATGAAAGGTAATGAAGCAGGGCTGCATAGGTGAAGCTTCCCTTTGCCACAAATGCAGAAGGTGGGGGAATGGTCAGTAAAAGCATCAGCTAGTACACCAGAGTCAACAATGTGCTCAGGGTGGTTAGTCATGATACAATCGAGCAGGGTGCCAGATTAGAGTGGGGGGGGGAATTCTAGTAGGTTCTAGGATAAGCTGGTGGAGATTAAGGCTTTGGATGCTTGACAGGGACGTGGGTTGAGAGTTACCCAACCAGTTTAAATTTAAGTCTCCAAGAATAAGGACTTCATTTCTTCCAGAGTGAACAGTGGTTCAATCCAGCAGCTCCTCCAGACCTTTATGATCACTCCTGGAGTGGTTGTAGACACAGACTATATGTAATTTCTTAGAGCCGAGGGTGAGAAGGGTATGAAGTGCTTCACAGAGGTTATGGGGGGATGAGCTAATAGCAGAAAGTTGGAGGTGGCTTTTAAAATAAATGTCTGTGCCCCCACCTCTTTTAGGGGGAGGTCTATTGAGTCGCAGGAGTTTATAGGATGGGATTGTACACAGAGAGTCTGGGGTGGACGTCTTCAGCCAGGTTTCCGTTAGGCAGATTATATCTGGCTTGTAGAGGGAGGTCCATGCTTGTAGTTCAACAAGGTGTTTCTCCAGGCTCCTTATATTATGGTGGATGATTGTAAGACCTTTAGCATTAAGGCTGGGATTGGTTATACAATTTATTGGGCCAGGGTTAAGTTGGACATCACCTGAGAGCAGTATGGCTAGTAAGAGTAGATACCACAGTGTGGTGGGTTGAAATAATCAGGTTACACAAGAGTCAACATAGATGGGTACAACATATCACTTTTGGTATGATTTTTATTATGGAACAAAAGAAAATAATAAAATTTAACCAAGGAACAGCTTACTTCAGCGTACTTCGAGATATCAATAAAAATAAAAGTAAAGAAGAAATAAATATAGCACAATTACTCTGCCAAGGCTCTAGGAAGGACCTTATATTGTGCAAATGACAGAAACGGGAGGTCTCCGCAATAACTCTCCTAAAATGCATCTGACTTTAAGCTGGAGCTAGGCTTCATTTAAAGTATACAGAGAGACTGAAAATGGCCCACCTCTAGAATGAAACCACTCCCAACTATTAATAACTATTTCATAAAAACATTTATTCCAAGCATACAGAAGTAAAAAAGGCTGTTTTATGAGATACTTCATTAAGATTAATCTATGAATATGGTCTCTAAAAGAAAGCATAACCAGGGCAACACTAAATAATTTTTATATTACCAACAAATGAGCTAACTTAAGTTTAACTCCTCCCAGATTCTAGCCAGGATACTCACTTTCTCCCTATATAAGAAAGCATCTAGGTGCAGCTGACTCCCTATAGGAGAAGGCATAGTGCAAGAACCACCGCAGTGATTGGCTCTGGCAGTTTACAACACTCACAGGTCTATGTTTAGGTTGCTATACACAATATAGAATAAATATGCCTCTAATATCCAAGAGAGCAGGTTATTCAACTTAGCAGAGGGATATCTTGAAAAACTGGGTCCAAATATACAAGTAGGAAATGAAAACAAATGTGAAATAAACAGAAAGACACCCTCTGTACAATGGAGAAATGCTCAAACATTGATACACATATTTAGAATCATACAGCTGCTTATAGTCAATGTTTAGGGCCCTTGAGTGCCTCATTTGCAGCTGCACTAGAAAATGGACCCTTGAATGTGCACAGAGATGCTGGTGGCATTCATTTGACATGCCGTCAGGCGTTCACATTACTAGAATGATCGTGTTTCATTTTATTTCAGCTACAGTCTCTTGGACTCGCACAGCAGTGCCATCAGCTTTCCTTTTACAAGCCGTCGGGCGTTTTAAACTACAACGCAGTCTTTTCCTTCCGGTTCACTTTTATTCAAAAGTCTACTTATGTGGTGCTTTCTGGATACTAGAAATCTCTATAAAAACAAAAGGGGGGTTTTGTTTAATGCACCAGATACTTTAAGTACGGAAAACAAACAACAATAAACATAACATGAAATGAGCTTTACGCAGCAGGGGGCCAGTCTGACCGCGTAACCAGGGACTACAGATGATTCAAACAGTGACATAAACGCACAGAAAAAGGTTAGACGTTGAAGAGGAACACAAAAGAAGAAATAATAATGCTGTTGCACAACAGACTTCCAGAAAGACATATAAAACTTATAAGACATATAAGGGAAAACAACACATGGAACGGGGGGGTCATCTACTACATTTCCCCCTCTTTAAGCACAAACCAGAGTATCTCAATTGGTTTGAAACATACATTCCCTTAATTGAAATATATGGGGAATGGGAATGAGATTTCCACCCACCCTCATGGAAGTCTCACCCCAGGGCACCCTGAAAACAAAAGTATACAATACAATATACAGAATCAATCACCATTTGTTATTAATCATTTTTTGCCCTGGGGTTAATCGCAATGCTAGAAATCTCATTCTGGTTACAATCAGTACCAGCACCATATCATGAAAGAAAACCAGCATTTTTATGTCTACTGCCAGGTCTATGTTTAATCTCAGAGTGATAGAGCTGTAGTGCTAAATACCAATATAATATGCAAGCATTTTTATCTTTCATTTGATTAAGCCAGCAAAGGGGTTGTGGTCTGTAACTAATAAAAAATAAGTCCCCCATAAATAAAATTTTAAAGCTTCTATAGCCCATTTGATCACCAGGCATTCCTTTTCAATTGTAGCGTATTTTTGCTCTCTGGGATATAATTTACGGCTAATGAATATGATAGGATGCTCTTCTCCATTGATATCCTGGCATAATACAGCACCTAAACCAGTCTCAGAAGCATCTGTTTGTAGAATAAATGGCTTGTCAAAATCAGGAGATTGTAGCACTGGTGCAGAACACAATATAGCTTTTATAGTTCTAAAGGCTACATCACAAGCAGAAGACCAAGGAATGTCATTTGGGACCTGTTTTCTGGTTAAGTCTGTTAATGGGCCTGCAATAGTGGAAAAATCAGGGATAAAATGCCTGTAATACCCGGTCAAACCTAAAAAGATCTTAATTGTTTTTTTGTTTTAGGAATAGGGCACCCAGCTACTGCTTCTATCTTTTCTATTTTAGGCCGCACTAGGCCATTACCTAAAATAAAACCCAAATATCTGGTTTCAGTCATGGCTAATCTACACTCAGAAGGATGAATCGTTAGACCAGCCTTTTCAATAGTGGATAGAATGTTAGTCAAATGTGTAATATGGGTTGACCAATCTGGACTAAAGATTACCACGTCATCCAGATAAGCAGAGCAGTAAGAAGTATGTTCATTTAACAACTTATCCATGTACCTTTGAAAGGTAGCAGAGGATCCATGTAAACCAAATGGCATATAGGCAAATTGGTACAACCCCTTTGGAATGCTAAAGGCTGTTTTCTCTTTAGAATGCTCCTCCAAAGGAATCTGCCAATAGCCTTTGGTAAGATCAAGAGTTGAAATGTACTGTATTTTGCTTGACCACTGTGATCTATGATGTCATTCACTCTGGAAATTGGGTAGCTATCAAACTGGGAAACTTTATTCAGTTTGCAAAAATCTAGACACAAACAAATTCCCCCTTCCTTCTTTGGTACAACCACCATAGGGAAGGACCAAGGACTTTTGGAAGGTTCAATAATTTTCAGTTGTAACAAATTCTCAGTTTCTTCTCCCACAGCAGATCTACTTCTTCCAGGCAGACGGTATGCTTTTTGTCTTATAAAGGCAGAATCAGTGGTAATAGTGTGTACCACATCACCAGCTTTACCTGGAACAGTAGTAAAGAGTTTGGTGAATGCTTGTAAAACTTGTGCTAAGTCTGTATGTTGTACTTTAGTTAAATTTGGATTTATATGTACATCATTTATACTTTCCTGAGTCTCAAACCTTTTGTAGGCCATATCTAATTCCGTCTCAGGTCTATTGGGCATAACATAAAAGTCAGTCTTTATGTTAGGTTCAGGTTGTTCATGCTATTTCTTTAGAAGATTAGCATGATAAATAGGGTTGGATTTTCATCTTCTGGGTATTGTAACTTGGTCGGTAACAGGACCAGTTTGAGAGACAATAGAATAAGGTCCCTGACATTTCATTAACAGTTTGTTGTCATTAGATGGTAATAATAATAATACCTTGACACCTGGAAAAAATTTATTTTCTTGTGATTTGTTGTCATAATAAAACTTTTGTTTATTTTGTGCTTCTTTGTTGTGTTCATGTGCATTTTCTATATACTGAGCCAACCTTTTCCTTAAATTAACCAAATAATTCAGAATCTTGGTATATTTCACTTTTGTTTCTCCTTCCCATGTTTCTTTAACAATATCGAGGGGCCCTCTAAGATTTCTTCCATATAATAGAATGAATGGAGAAAATCCTGTAGAAGCTTGGGGAACCTCTCGATAAGCAAACAGGAATAGTGGTAAATACTGGTCCCAGTTTTTCCCTTCTTCATTCACGAACTTTCTAATCATTCTTTTTAAGGTTTGATTAAACCATTCTGTAAGACCATCAGTCTGTGGGTGGTAGGGGGTAGTTCTTAATGTAGTGATCCCTAAAGCTTTATATGGTTCAGACAACAAGGCAGCAGTAAAATTAATTCCACGATCTGTCAGGATCTCTTTGGGAATACCCATTCTACTACAAAATTCCACCACCTTATCAGCTATTTTTGGGGCTGCCACGGTTCTCAGGGGAAACGCTTTGGGATATTTGGTTGCATAATCACATAAAACAAGAATATACCAATTATCGTTACTACTTTTTATTAGTGGGCCAATCACATCCTTGGCTATTCTTTCAAATGGCTGTGATACCACAGGCAAAGGCAATAAAGGGGCTCTGTCCTTACAGGTTACTTGGCTGACCCATTGAAAGGAGGGACAATTTCTGCAGTACTCAGCAACTTTGTCCTGTAATCCAGGCCAGAAGAATCATTGTAAGAGTCTAGCAGAAGTTCTATTCCACCCCACATGACCAGCACTAGGAATATCATGGGCTCAATGCAGAAGGTCTTTTCTATATTTCTGTGGTACCAACATCTGCTCTACTAATTCTTGTGTGTTAGGATTTGTACACAGTCTATACAAAATCCCTTTCTGTTGTATAATCTGTGGAGAGGCAGAAGACATTTGTTTACCTAGCTGTAAAAAAAAGGGTTAAGTGTGACATCACTCTGTTGATCTGCCTTAATATTAACTAAATTATATTGAGGCATTACATCGTTAACACCAGTATGTTTATGTTTCCAGTCTCTTTGTGCCTGTTTTCTTTCAGTTATTGTTTTTTGACCTTTCTTCCCTTCTTCAAACAAAGAGTCATCGAAGGAAAACACCAGGTCTGGTGACAATTGCTGAGCCTGAGCTCGAGTAGTCACAGCAGACAATGATGTTATGTCTTTATTAATGTCACATGATGTTATAAGGTCTTTGAATGCTGGAAAATCTTGACCAATTATTAAAGGTAATGGAAGAGTAGGTACAGCTCCTAAAGTCATGTCATATATTTGGCCATTCACATATATCTGTGCCCGTACTGTTGGGTACTGACGAACATCACCATGAATACAAATGACACCAGTGACCTTGGAACTCAATAAATTGTCTTTTAACAGATCAGCTCAAATCAAGCTTTGATGGCTTTCTGAGTCCAATAATCCTTCTACCTGAGCCCCATTTACTATAGTTTGTACAACAAAAATGTCCCCTGTTCATTGATGCTAAATAAGCAGATTTCGTTTTAGGGCAAAAAGGGGCAATATGGCCTAATCCATGGCAATAATGGCATTCTATGGAAGAGCCAGATTTTTTAAATGTCAACTCCCTTCCATCCCCTCTAGTCCTACTATGCCCAGTGGAAACAGTAGAGGCTCTTACCGCAGTATTTGAAGAAGTGGTAGTGGGAATAGCACTTTCTATTCTTCCATACCCCTTTTGTACTGGCTGTCGTGCAGGTCCATTATTGAACTGTTTGTATTGGAGCAGTTTATCCAGGTCATGCCTGCGGATGTTCAATTATGGATACGAGAATATCACCCTGATACTGCAGAAGCTGCCATCACCCTTGCAGAAGATTTTCTTCTGGTTGTAACCACTTATAACAAAGTTCATTCAGTCTGGTATAAGTCTCTCGAGGTGGCACATGGTGTAAATGTTTTAATGACTGAAAACCTTTGCCGATATGTTTCTGGATTAATGTCATATCTCTTTAAGATCTCCTTCTTTACAGAGGCATACTCATTAGCAATTTGGGTATCCATACAGGTATATGTTAATTGGGCCTTACCTGAAAGGTAAGGTGCCAGTCTCACCACCCACTGGGTAGCAGGTCAATTACAAGACTGCGCTACACGCTCGAAAGTCATAAGATATGCCTCTATGTCATCAGAGAGTCATTTTTGTTAACTTTATGTCTCTGGGGTTAGGTTGAGCTGTTCCTGAACCAGTCCCAACATGTTGTAAGGCTTGTATTGTATCTTCCCACCTCTGATCTTGTCACCACCTCTCCTCCTCCCTGTCCCTCAGATCGACTTCTCATTGACGTTCCATTTCCAACTGCCTTATAGCAAGCCAACGCAGTAAATCCTGGAGATCCTCTGGAGGGGTTTCTGGCAGCTCCACATCTGGTTCCTTTATACCTGCCCTTGCCATGCCTACCTCTGCCATCATCTGTATGTCAGGTTTGGCTTTAGGACGTGTGGAAGCAGGCAATCCTTCTAGTAATGGTTCTCCAATAGCAGCAGCCTGTGTTCTCGTCAGAACCCCTGATAAGGTACTTCCATCTTCTACTTTATGAGCCATGTACCTGTCGACACCAGTATTTGACCTGGATACTAAGTGCAGTATCTTTGGGAGTCCACCTCTGCTTTGTGGAATCACTCCTCAACCCCAATTTTTATGGGCATGTGTAATCACAAGGATGCAAGTTCTGCTTACTAGAAGAGGAGTAGTGATGTAGTGAGGTGTAGGCACAACCAGGAGATTTGAAAATTAAAAATCACTGGGTGTGTAGTGAGAAGGGGCTTTGGCAGTGCTGGGGACAGGTGACACAGTAAAGAGAAACAGTAGCAGTGCGAGGGCAAGGAGAAGTAGTAGGGTGACTGGCTTCATGGTGGATTGCCTAAGGTTAAGAGAGTAGGTCAAAGAGACTAGTGAGGATGCAGAGGGGACAATAGAAGGAGCAAAGCAACGCACTAAACACAGGATCCAGTCAGAAGTATTTGGCAGGAAGAGAAGATAGTAGAATAGTGAGCAACTGCCCTGTGGGAAAGCCAATAAAACAGGAGCTGACAGAGAGAGGAGGAGCTACAGTAGATGTGTATTTAAAGGAGGTCTGGGAGGGGGAGGGGGTGGGAAGAAAATGCAGGCTAGTAGGTACAGGCTGGCAGAGAGAAAAATGGTTGTCTATAGCAGGGGAAGAAAGCGCTCCAATCGGCTTAGCCAAGCAGGAAGGGAGGACCAATCACAGTCCAGCAGCCAAACGCAGCACCAGTTGGAGAAGTGCTGGTGCTAAGCGGCTTCAGCAGTAGCACCTGCTTGAGGGATCTGATGCGGCGAGCTCCAGAGGTGGGCAGAGTTAGCGGTCTGAGTCGGGCGGTGGCCACGGGGGTTCCATGGGGCTGCCTAGTCTTCCAGGGCACTGCTCATGTGCAGGGGAGTCCCTGAAGGAGCAAGGAGAGGGTAGAATAAATATTAGAGCAAAAGGGGGCAGGAGACTAGTGGCAGACACTTGGCAGGAGCTGTGGAGGATTAGGACAGGGAAACAATAGAGCGAGAGAAGGTGAGAATATGTTTGGGAGGGGGAAGTCAGAGAGGGACAAAGGAGTGTGGTCAGAGCAGTTTAAGTCGAAGAGCAGATGGAGAGATGGGGGAAGGGAACAAAGACAGAGAGCGAGAAAACCTTGAGAAAAGGAAAATACAGACAGGAGGGAGGTGTAGGGGCATGGGGGAGAAATTAAAGTGAGAGTGGATAAAATAGAGTTAAGGAGCTGAGCAGGTGGACAAAATACTGAGGGTCAGCAGGAGAGGCTTGTAATTAGTCAGGCAGCAGACTAGGAGAACTAACCTACAACATATCCAGCTACGATATTATTATATCTCTATGAATTTTAAGAAGAAGAATATAACAGCATGTAAACAGTGCAGGCAATTAACAACGCTTTTAAACAAACTTAAGTACAGATAAAAAATCCTGAAATGGTGCCAAGCTACCAGATTTAAAATGCAGGCTAGTAGGTACAGGATGGCAGAGAGAAAAACTGCTGTTTGTAGCAGGTGAAGAAAGCGCTTCAACCAGCTTAGCCAAGCAGAAAGGGAGGACCAATCACAGTCCAGCAGCCAAACGCCGCACCAATCGGAGAAGGGCCGGTGCTAAGCGGCTTCAGCGGTAGTACCTGCTTGAGGGATCTGATGCGGTGAGCTCCAGAGGTGGGCAGAGTTAGCGGTCCGAGTCAGGTGGCAGCCACGGGGGGTTCCGTGGGGCTGCCTAGTCTTCCAGGGCACCGCTCAGGTGCAGGGGAGTTCCTGTTTGAGGGATCCGAAGCAGCGAGCTCCAGAGGTGGGCAGAGTTAGTGGCCCGAGTTGGGCAGAGACCACAGGGGGTTCCATGGGGCCACCTAGTCTTCTGGGGCGCCGCTTAGGCGCAGGGGAGTCCCTGTTTGAGGGATCCAATGCTGCGGGCTCCAGAGGCAGGCAGTGTTAGCAGTCCAAGTCGGGCGGCGGCCACAGGGGGGTTCTGTGGGGCCGTCTAGTCTTCCAGGGTGCTGCTCAGGTACAGGGAAGTCCCTCCTTGAGGGATCCGATGGGGCGAGCTCCAGGGGTTGGCAGAGTTAGCGGTCCGAGTCAGGCGGCGGCCACGGGGGGTTCCATGAGGCAACCTAGTCTCCCAGGGTGCTGCTCAGGTGCAGGGGAGTCTTTTAGCTGTCATGTTTTGTATATCTTCTAACAGTACTATGTCTTTGTCTTCCCCCTGGTCTGGAGGCCTGTACACAACCTCAGTTCATGTGGCTGTCCCATTTCCTCTTTCCAGGGTGACCTACCGTTCTTCTGGCTCCTTATGTGTATTCTGAATTTCTGTAGCTTTGATATTTTCATTGACATAAAGGGCCACGCCACCCCTTTTGCACCTCGGTCTCTTCTGAACAGTACATAGCCAGGTACTGAAGTCTCCCAAGTGTGGTTACTGGTGAACCATGTCTCGCTAATGGCTACTATGTCCAGTTTAGCCTCTGTCATTATTGCCTGCTGGTCTGGGATCTTGTTTCCTAGACTGCAGGCATTTATGTACATGAATTTTCATTGGACAGATTTTGGTGTGTTAGTTGTTGGGTGAGGTCTGCTGTTTCCCCTGTGCGTTGTATATGGAGCTGGACCTTTTTCCTTACCTGGTGATGCAAATGAACTACAAACATGCTGAACTCCTGTTTGACTACTAGCTGAGGGTGGAGGGGTGTTCTTCCCATTCAACGTATGGAGTGCTGCACCCCTCTCCCTATTTGCTAGTTTAAATATTCTGCAAAGACATCAAACTTCTGCCCCAATGCACTGCACTGACTCCTTCCTTAGTCAGATGCAGTCCATCAAATTTAAAGAACTTTCGCTCCCAAAACTGTTGCCAGTTCCCTACAAATCAGTGTCCTTTTTCCTGGCGCCAGCCCTTGAGCCACATGTTTCGCTCCTCTATCTCCCCTTCTCTGACCTTCCATCCATCTGCTCCCCTCTCCCAGACTTGCAGGATCTCAGAGAAGGAGATGCCGGATAAAATGGGAGATAGTTTGTCACACAGTCTGATCAGGTGTTCCTTGGTCTCCACAACTGACCATCTGGGGAGTTCGTTAGTCCCTATATCTACCAGGACGTCAATGTTTTCTCCTGCTTCCTGAACAATTTTAGTAATGTGGTCAGTGTCTATCCACACTGATGTACCTGGGAGACATCTGACCATTACCCCTGGCTGAAGATAGGTATCAACTGCCCGAATCATGGAGTCTCCTATGATCAGAAGTGTTTTGGATTTCCCTTTTGCTTTTTTGTTTTGGTTCCTGTTTTGGGTGAGTTTTGTTGTGCTAGCTCCTGTGCTGCAGTATCCTGCTCTGCAGTGTTCTCTTCATCTTTGTTTCCTTTCGGAGATAGGGGCAGATACCTGTTTGTAGTTTTTATATGGTTTGTGGAGGTGATATGTTGGAGATCACTGAGTAATGGGGCACCCGATTTCCCCTCCTACCCACCTGCCAACCTCCTGGACCGACTACCCTCTGCAATCGAGGTGCTTCTGTTGGATGTTAGGGGAAATGGCGGGTGGTTCTTATAATATATTTCCTCTTGAATATTCAATTTGAGGCACGCAATCTCTGCCGATGCTGCCTGGAGCTGAGCCATTAGATCTCCAATGGCCCAGCATGCAGAACAGTGTCCTAAATCCTGTAAAACTGCCCTTCTAAAAAGTGTTCTGCAGTACCTGCAGTGAACAATATCCCTTCCAGATAAGTTGCTGGGTTTATAACCTGGTCAGAGTAATTAGAAGGAAGAAAATAAAAGCAAAAGTTTGATTTTGTGTTTTGTTTGTTTGTTTTTGTATAACTTGCTATAACAAGTTAAATTACTAATGCTCCTGTAAATGAGGTCACTGTGTGGATACCCCTCTGATCTGCCCCTTCCTTCTTTGCTACAGGAAATGTCACGACTGTGCTAGCCTATAAAAAGAGTATAGTGTGGGGTGGTTGTGGATGGGGTTGGGTGGCTGGGTCCTTCCTCTGCCGAAAAAGAATAACCACAGACAAAAGAAACAAGGAAGTAAGAGCAGAAACAATCAGCCAGCAACAAATGCAGTAGCCCTGAAAGCTTATCCTAATGATAGATAAAGCTGTAAAACCTGTAAAGCACCATCTGTAATAATTTCACAGAAGATATACTCTATAAGAAACACTTTGCTACAGATAAAAATAAAGCAGTAACAGAAATATACCTTGTAAAAGACTTTACCAAAAGATCTGCTGCTTGACTTAAAAAAAGGAAAAAACATCTCAACCCTGCCTCAGTAACTTAAAAATTGGCAGAGTTGTACTGATAGTTTTTGTGCTGCTATTTTTCTGCATTTTACCTCTGTTTGTAGAGTAGTTTACATATTTGCCTTAAGGGTTCTAAGTCACTTTAACTCCAGGCACTGATTGCTCACTGTAACTTTAAGTGCATGTAGGAATCTATGTTAAGCTTCTCTGCTTGTGGATTAGTAGTCAGTATGTCAGGTATGTTAAATATTGTTATGAGTCCCAATTTATCCTGAGGACTCTAGCTGAATTAATTAACAAATTGCTGGGGTATTCTCACTTTTAACTTATTTATGCAGTTGATGCTGGTGTTGGCTAAATTAATTCCAGCTTGCAGTCCTCAGTTAATTTGATTCAGCTTCTCTATGCAGTACCTCCCCTGCTTTAGTCCTGACCCACTTACCTTGTTTCTGTAGCTCACCACCAGTTTTCTTTTCTCCACAGCTCCTTGGCCCATCTGGCAGTCATGAGGGCTCCCAAAAAGCTGCCCTCCCCTGAAGTAACCAAGCAAGGTAATTTCCAGTGGCCCTGGATGGCGGGCTGAGCTGCTGACAGATGTTTTCCTTTCAGCTGGATTGCCCCGCTGACACTTTGTGTCAGCTACACCACCGCTACTACCACCACCTTTGTTGATCGAGTCCTTATATACATGTAGTCATGTGACGTGACAAAATAACCAATCAGTCGACTTTCCCATTAGTAGCTTTTATTCTTCCCCCACCAGAGGCCACTGCTTGCAAAGTTATTAATTAGAAGACCACCCCAGCAACTAATCATCATGCTACCTCTCTAACTGGCTTTACTTGCTTCCCTGCTACCTTTAGCAACACTCCCTCCATTCACCTACCCCATTCAGCAGAATGGATGGTCAGCACTTTGTATCATACCAACCCACCCGTATAGCTCAATTACCCTCTCAACTGTGCCACACTATGTTTCCCATGTACTTTAAGGGCTGTGCTGCCCATTAATCCTTCCATCCTCTTTTCACACTGGACTCATAGTCCTAAAGTCTTCCACCCTGAAAATCCCAGTGAAAGGTTTTCAGCATCTGACCTAAACCCGAAAGCATCAGCAGTCCTTGTTATTTACCAAAATAATAATAATATAATAATTTTATTTATAAGGCACCTTTTAATTGCCAAGGCACCGTACATAAATAACAGATTAAAACAACACAAATCATTAAAAAATACAGCTTGGTCAAAACAATTATTTCAATCAGTATTCTAAAAATGGTAGTGACACTCCTACTCCTACTTGCAGGGGATATCGAGCGAAATCCAGGGCCAACCACCACCCCACTTTTACTACCACGTGGCCTAAAACTGATGCACCCAAACATCTGCAGCCTGTTGCACAAAATAACCTTGCTGTAGCCAACTGTTGTCTCCCTAAAGCCAGAAATTCTGATAATTTCTGAAACATAGTTAAAGCCCCATAACAAGGACTCTGAAATGAATATCCCAGGATATACTGTTTTCTGCCATGACCGCCCAGGTAACAAAAGGGGTGGTGGCATTGCTATGTATATCTCCACTTCCATCTAGTTCACCCCTGCCATCATTCCATCTCCCCCTCAGACCATTGATGCCTTGCTGATCAAACTCTCCCTCCCCCACACCACCCCTGTTTTCATAGCTGGTTTGTACTGTGCTCCTGACTCCCCATCTATGGCAATCATGGCCCATCTGGGTTCCTTGAAATCCTGTGCCATTGGGGGCGTGCTACATATCCTGGGAGATTTCAATTTAAACTGTCTTTCCAGTGTTACCTACTAGGTTCATAACCATGTAGCTGCTCTCAACCTGACACAGCTGATCTCTGAACCAACACAGCTGAACCTGAAATCAAACAATCACTCTCTCCTAGACTGTTCCCTTACCTCTCACCAGCATTGTATAATTTCCGCAGGCCTACTGCCTGACTCACTCAGCGACCTCCATATGATTTACATAATCCAGGAAATATTCAGGCCTAAAGCCCACCCCCCAGAACCCTCTTAACAAGGTCATAAGAATCCCTGGACCTTATCTTGCTCCTAAATGACCTAGCAGCCACAGACTGGACCTTCAGCTCCCACACAACTTCTATTGACTCTGCACTGGAGTATTTTAAGCATAAGTTCTTAACGGTGCGGGACTATTATGTCCCTCTTAGGCGGACTCATGTGAGGGGCTTTCACTTGCCCTAGATCTCTGCTGACATCATGTCCTTATCAGAACCAGAGACCAGGCTTCATGCAATGTACCGCTCTCTACACAATGCTTGCACTAGGCAAATCAGGCAAGCAAAAGCAAAATACTTCAAAGCCTCTCTCTCCAGTCCAATCTGAATCAGCCATCTAAATTTTGGAGGGTGATCAAATCCCTTTTCTCCCCCCCTCCCTGACCCTCACCCCCATGTTAAATGTAGGCAGCACCGCAATAACGGACCCCCCTAGTTTTCACCTTGGAATTCAACTCCTTTTATACATGCTGCACCTTGGCCCTGCTTTACATTTTTCCCCCTTTCCAGCCCAACCCTTCCCCCTCTGCTTCCCCCTCTCAGGCTCCTTCTTCTGCTCCATCTTTCTCCTTCAGTCTAGTCACTTCCTTAGAAGTCTTCAATGCCTTGATCTCCCTAAACCCTATTAAAAGTAAATGCCCCTCTGGGCTGGACTCCAAAATGCTCCACCTGGCTGCTCCTGCCATTGCCATCCTTCTGGCTGCTCTTTTCAAACTATCTTTCTCCCTAGCAACTATCCCTTCAGAATGGAAGCACACAACTGTTATCCCACTCCCTAAGGGTGGTGACCCCTCGGTCTCTGGTAACTATCAGCCTATTTCCCTCCTCCCTATTTTGGCAAAGCTACGGGAGTGCCTTGTCCTCTCCCAACGTTCCCCCTTTCTCAACTCCTCTTCCTTCTTCTCCCCCTATCAGTTTGGCATCTGCAAGGTCCACTCCACCACCACCTCTCTTCTATGGCTCATAGACTCCATTCTTGATGGTATGGACAAAGGTCACATTACCTCTGCTATTTTTGTTGATCTGGCAAAGGCATTCGACATGGCCTCCCATGCTCTCCTCCTAGCTAAACTCTCCTGGGCAGGGCTCTCTGTCATGACCACTAGCTGGTTCCATTCCTAACTGGTAGGCTGATCCCAATCTGTGAGAATAGGAAACACCTCCTTTTCTTCCCTTCCAGTTAGCACAGGGGTCCCCCAAGGCTCAGTCCTAGGACCGCTTCTATTCTCCATCTTCCTTAAAGACCTGTCCACTGCCTGCCCACACACTTCCATACACATGCATGCATCTGGCCCTTTGACTGATGTTGTAGTGACCAGGTTACAGCAGAACTTCAATGATGTCCTGCTCTGGTTTCATCCAAACCAGTTTTTCCTCAATACCAAGAAGACCGTCTCATTTGGTATGAGGCAGAGACTCTCGTGGCTCCCCACTACTCCCTCTTTCCATATACTGGATGGAACCACTCAGGAAGATTACTCCTCCTCCTTTAGATACCTCAGGATCTGGCTTGACCAGAACCTTGACTTTTCTGTACATGTTAATGATATCCACAAAAAGCTCAGCCTGAAACTGGGTGCCCTCTATCACAGCCCACCATGAACTAATACAGAAAATGATTCTCCCTATATTAGAATATGGGAATGTAGTCTACAGTGCTGCTCCCAAGTTCACCCTAGCCAGACTGGACCCCCTTTTCCACTCTTTCTGCTGTTTCTCCCTTGATTGCCCACCCTCCACCCACCACTGCGAGCTCTATAGGACTCTCAATCTTCTGTTGCTCAATGACTCCCACCAGTCCCACTGCTCCAAGCTCACAGACAAGTACTGGTCCAAGTCCCTACCTCTGTATCTTACCTCTGCATTAGCTGCACCTACCCCTTCTGTGTACTCATGCAGAAGCTCAGATACCCGCCTTTTGGCCGTACCATGCATGGCCTCCTTGATTGGCCAAGTAGCAGTCATCCATCGAATGCCTAAGCTATGGAACTCCTTCCCTGCAGACATCTGGCTCATTCCCTCACCTCAGCATCTAAGCTTCCTCATCAATGCCCATTTCTCCTCAATATGTTCCTGCGGCTTGGTTTAGTTGTTATTTTTTCACCTTTGTCTGGTTACACAACCCTTGATATGGCTCCAGTCCTTGACCATTGTTGTTCTGTTTCACAAGTTGCTACATCTAGAGTTATTAAGTAACTACTTATTCCGTTACTGTACAATTTAGTGTTTGGCACTGTACTATTGCACTCTGTATCTATTGTACCTTTGCTCATGTATATGTATGATCATTGTTGCCTTTTATACTCTGTATTCTACTGTACCTGTTATGTTCTCCCATGCCCCCCTCCCCCAGGATGCACCTGGAATCAAGCAGTACTCTGCTCAGTGAGCCCTCCTGGTAAAACATTTAAATAAATAAATGTACACCTTGGAAGAAGAAGAGTGAGGGGGACTATGATAGAGACCTATAAATACCTCATGGGGTAAATAAGGTACAGGAAGGGAATATTTTTCAGAGGAAAAGATGTACTAGAACAAGGGGACATGCAATGAAGCTGGACAGGGTAAGTTCAAGAGAGATGTGAGGAAGTACTTTTTCACTGAAAAAATTGTGGATGCCTGGAACAGTCTTCCAGTAGAGGTGGAGGGGGTGTAAACAGTGGTGGGCTTCAAGCACGCATGGGATGGGAACAAGGGAATCTTAGAAGGAAGCGGGGGGGGGGGATCCAGAGATCAAGTAGGGTCTTTGGTGACAATATAGGCATGGAGAAAAAATGGGCAGACTGGATGAGTCAAGCAGTCCTTATCTGCCATCAAATTCTATTTTTCTTTGAGGCATTTAAGGAGAGTGGAGCCTTTTGGGGCCTTTTTAAGTAGGTTGAACAAGAGATAAAAGAAGCAGTCTATAGAAGAGCTATGTTGTCAGTGGAAACTTTCTAGTGACAAATCTGTGTCAGTCACTCACTAAGTAGCATGCTTGCTACTGGGGCTGGAAGATCAGAAGACCATGGGGTAACACAGAACACAGAAGCATAGAATCTGACAGCAGGTAAGGACAGCATGGCCCACCAAGTCTGCCCATTACCCTCTACTTATTGAAAATATCTCAGACCTCAATCAGTCTGCACCTTTCCCTTGCTTCTTTGTTGATAGCATTCCATAATGTGTGTCACATGCCCTTTTGAATTCCTCTACTATTTTCACCTCCACTATCTCCATGAGGAGGCTGTTTCACTTTTTTTTTAATTCAAAGTTTATTAAGTTTTACATGAGTATATACCAGATGTGGTGTACAATGAGTGATTACAGACATAGGAATAAAATTAACAATGCCTCTTACCCTCCCCTCCTCCATCCCCCCACTTTCACTTCAATTCCCTCCCCACCCTCCCCTTACAGTGCCAACAGTGATTTAATTTTATGAACAGCATGAATGAGTTAAGTCAGGTCTAGAATATCTGATTAGTTTAGCATTCTGTCATTTCACCTTATAACAAGTACAAAACATGTAAGCTTTCCCATCTTTTTTAATATATATCCATTCCATCAGTGGAACTGGCCATCATTTTCCCAATTCTTAGATTGTAAAGGAGCTACTGTAACCACTCTGAATACTAGGGTTGGAGAGAATCCTTCCAGTGTTTTAAGACTATTTTCTTAACAGACATAGCTATCATCATATGATAATTTTTGGTCATAGGTGGAAAACCTGTAAATTCCCATAGGAGACACACCTCTGGCATGAAATAGTCCTGCAGGCCTAATAGGGGATCCATTTTGATTTTAATAAGTTCCTACAATAACGTTATGTTGGCACATTCCCAAAATAGGTGGTAAAGGGTACCCGGACCTTTATGACATCTATTACATGTAGGGGTTTCTGCCCTTCCCATTCTGTACAATTTATGTGGGGTTAGATACATGTCATTAAGGAATTGCATTTGCATTAATCGTAGTCTGTCTTGTGTACTAAGTTTGTGACAAGAGTCCCAAATTTTAGGCCATTTGGAACTTGGGTTAGGATATAAGGTATTCCAGTAGTGAGGTATGCCATCCACTTTCGGGAATACCAGTGGATATAGAAGAGTGTATAGAGAGGAGACAGCATGTGGGGCTAGGGTTAATATTCTGCCTGTGGAGATCCAGTCCTGTGAATCATCTATGATGATTCTTTCTCCATAATATGCTATAAGCATATGTCAGATCTGATATATTTGAAATGGCCATTTGCTGGGGAGACCAAATTTTGCTAGTATGTCAGTGGTAGTTAACCATTCTTGGTTGGGACTACAGAGATCTCTTACCACACAGTTTTGAAGTAGTGGGATCCAGTTGCAGGAATTAATTTGCCTCCTATTTTAAAGTTGGGATTTTGGAAGATGGATTGGGAGAGATCCTGTACATTATCATATCTCAAAGTAGAGCACAGTTGTAGGTGAGTACATACTGAATGACCCATCGGGTTGTGACGGAGAGTAGAGGATAGATTTTTGGATTTCAGGAATAGTAGAGCCACAGGATTTATACTGATTGCAGTTGTTATATCTTTTTCTATTATAAGCCAGGTAGAGGTATAATTTAATGAGTCCAAGGGGGTAGAGGGCATTAACCAATGAATATATTTGCTTAAGTGACTAGCCCAATGGTATAAATTAAAGTGTGGGAGTTTTAGGCCTCCTAGAGATTTAGGTGTGGCTAATTTGTGGTATGCTCACCTTGGAGGTTTTCCTTTCCAAAGAAAATTCAACACACAGTTGTGGATAAGCTTAAACCATGCTTTAGGGAGCCACATGTCTAGGAGATTCAAAGGGTAAAAAATACATAGGAGGAGATTCATCTTAATAATGTTCATTCGCCCCCATAGGGTTAAAAGAAGATCTTGCCACCTTTTTAAATCTTACTGTAGTATTTTATGCAAGTCATCTATGTTCAGTTTTTGCATCTGGGTGACACTAGTAGCTAGATGTATCCCTAAGTATTTTATGGATTTGGGAGCCCATTTAAGTCCCAGCTCAAGTGCTTCCTGTTTATGTACCTTTAAATTTAGAGGGAAAATCGAAGATTTCTCAGTGTTAAGCTTGTAGTGGAGAGGGAACCATATTCCTGTATTAAACATAACAACATTTGTATTGAGGGTTTAATTTGTGTGATATGAAGCAAAATGTCATCCGCGTATACAGCTATCTTGGTGTCAAGTGACCCCAGTTGTATTCCATGTATTCCAGAAGATGTCTGTATGGAAACCACAAGGGGCTCCAAGTATAAGTTGAACAACAGGGGAGACAAGGGACATCCTTGTCTAGTGCCGGCCTCCAAAGGGAAGCTGGAAGAGAGAGTCCCATTACAAAAGACTCATGCTGTGGGAGTGGAGTACAGTATTTGTAACCAGGAAATTAATTCGGTGGGAAAGTGAAATCTGTGAAGAGTCCTAAATAAGAACTGCCAGACTACCCTGTCAAAGGCCTTCTCCACATCCAGAGAGACCAATGCTATAGCCTGGGGGAATCCCTGGATGCAGAGAAGACATGAGACAGGCGACAGAGGTGGTCTACCGAAGACCTACCCTTCATAAAGCCTACTTGATCTGGGCTGATAAGTGAAGGAAGCACTTGTTCTAGCCTATGGACTAATATTTTAGCAAGGATTTTAAGGTCAGTAATGAGAAGAGATATGGGGCGGTAATTAGATACTTTTGTCGGGTCCTTTCCAGGTTTGGAACTGATAACAATTGTGGCCTCGAAAATCCTGGGGTCAAAATCTGCCTCATTTAGCATGCTGGAGTAGATTGCTAGTAGCCATGTGGCTAATTGGGTGCAAACTTCTTGTAGATGTTTGGGGAGTAGCCGTCTGGTCTTGGGGCCTTATCTGAAGGGAGGTCTTTAATTGTTTGAATTATATCTGCTTCTATAAAAGGTACAATTATTTTTTCCATTTGGGTAGGAGTAAGAGTGGGAAGGGGAAGGTTCTCTAAATAAGAGTCTACCTTCTGCTGAGACTGGCGATTGGGCATATAGGCATAAAGCTGCTTGTAATATTATTCAAACTCTTTATTTATGTCAGCAGCCTAGGCTATGGGTGGTCCTTGGTGGTCTTTTTGTATAGCGGTGATACATTTTGGGGCTTCTATCTTTTTGAGCTGAAGGGCAAAAAAAGTCCGGCCTTTTCCCCTTGTTCAGCGTAGGTGGCTTTTGCCTTTAAAATTGCCCATTCTGCTTTTTCTCTAAGAAGTTCAGAATACTTATCCTGTAATTTTAAAGAGCCTCTTTTTCAGATTCCAAGGTGTTCAAGGACAAATATTTCTCCTTCTCCCTAATTTGGTCCAAAACGGTTTTGGCTTCCTAAGTTTCTTTCTGTTTCTTAATGACTGGCCATTTAATAAACTCTCCTCTTAGGAAACATTTTAGTGCATCCCATTCCATGGAAGGGGATTGTGTGGTGCCCCAATTGGTACATTTGTAAGATTCTAGGGCGGATAGTATATTATCTGTAACCTTTTTGTCCTTTAATAGTTAATTATTGAGTCTCCATTGTTTACTTGTTCCCCAGTTTAGAGACAAACAGAGAAGGCAGGTTACTATGGAATGGTCTGAACCTGTTCCTGGTTTCATTCTGCTGTCCATTAGCCCTTGAATCAGACACTTACTCATCCAGAAGTAGTTAGGGCACGAGGCTGAGCTACGGACTGCAGAGCAGAAGGTATATTCCCTTGCTGTAGGATGCAAAATCCTCCAAGGGTCGCAGAGACATAGGTAATCTACCAAGTCTCTACAAGGTCTCTGGGCTGGGGAAAGTCTCCAGACCCTGGAGCCCGATAATTTATCCAGAATGGGGTCAAAGGGTATGTTCCAATCTTCACCTATAAACACTGGATTATGTAGGAAAGGCATCATGGCTGAAAGTAACTCCATAAAAATTATGGGGAGTCTACATTGGGACCATAGATACTGCCCAGTAAAAGTTTATATGAATGGATCTTGCCTATGACCAGGATATACCTGCCTTCTTTGTCTCTAATGCATTGTTCGCATACAAAGGGAAAAGCCCTAGTGAGAAGAATAGCTACCCCTTTACTATTTCTGAAGTCTCCTGCAGTGAATACCTGCCCCACCTGCTATCTCCTCAGAAGGGTCTCCTTGGCTTGCAGGAGATGGGTTTCTTCTGAAACAATTACATCACTTTATAGGATATTTAAGTGTTTAAGAAGTCACATACATTTAAGTGGGTGTCTTGCACCTTTAACATTCCACATGCAAAACTTAAATGGTTGCGCCATATACCTGGATTGTTTTTTGTGGAATCCATCTAACTTTACTAATTGTAAAACTTAACCTGCTAAATTGTATTATCTGATTTCTAAATTTGCACTATTTCCACCCCTGAGTTAGATAATTGAAATAAACTTTTCCCATGTAGATTCTCTTTCTCCAAATCCCCATTGTTGCCCTTTATTATCTTCCTATTTCCTACCCCCCCCAATATGCAGTGAAACCAGATACAAAACAAAGATGGTAACATACTGGTTACTAAGTTGCATCCTATAACCTGTATTGTAACCACAGGAACTATCCACATCCCCACTGTACTGATCCATGGCGATCAGCAGATTGAAGACCCTTCCCTCTCCCCTCTCACCCGACTATAATCAAATATTTTACCTACCTAACTAAAACTAGTTAAATAAAACTGCTGGATGTCTCTAATTATATCTACTTCGATGCAGCAATGTACATACATTTATATTAGAGCCTTATTTGCCTGCACCTAATTCTCCCTAAGTGCTCAGAAGAAGGCTAATGGTGGAGAAGTTGAGAACAAAAGAAAGTTAAGCTGGTGTATTATTTTGGATCTGTGCCATAGTGCATATTTAGAGTCCTCTCATATGCTAAATAACTAAAGTACAATGCCACCTAACAAAAATAGTCCTCTCCAGATCTGTGGGGTGGTGTGAGGCTTAATCTGAGGCCCCTGTAACTTAAAGTCTCCAGATCTGTAAACCTGGAGAAAAGCCTTACGGTTTACACCTAGCAAGGATCCTGTATTTGTTTAAACGAGGTGTTTACTTGTTGATAATAGAGTGCCCCTGAGGATCTTGCCCCCCAAAATAAAGTGATTATGACCCTTGTGGATCCAGTGTCTGGTTTCGATCTCCAAGCAGTGAAACTGTCCCTCGAGTTCAATGTGCCAAATTATGCTCCTCTATCTGTCCGAAGATGAAGCCTCAACGTATCCGAAACATCGAAAGCCCTGATGAAACTTTCCTCAAGACAGCTTGACAACCTTCCCTCTTGCTGTGAATCAAGAAAGCATCTAATCAGGAGGTGAAAAGGAGAGGTGTGCTCTGGAACATAGAGCCATGGGCATTGACAAACAGATATTTTTTTATTCCTCTGACGGCTAATTTAGGCCGTTAAGACATCGAGAACAACAGCTTAAAAGTCTCTCTATTTCTTGTATGTAATGCCGGTAGCTGTCTGAGTGCTCTCAGCGATTTGAAAGTAAAGCAGGGTGCTTCTGTTTGAGGTATTCCATCACTGGATCTAATTCTTCAAATGAAGACCATGAGCCATCCAGTTGTACTTGGAGTTTGGCATGGTATACCATGCAAAATTTTATGCCTGAGGTAATGTACTTTGAAACAATCAAGCGAAATAGAGCTCAGCACTGTCGGACAGTTGTTGGCAGATGTTGCGTGACCCCAATCTTTTGCCCTTCCCTCAAAACATCTTGAATATCTCTCAATTTTTGCAAAATGTGTTGTTTCTCCAGAAAATTGAGGAAGCGACATATTAAGGGTCTAGGTTGAGCAGTAGGTGGAGACATAGGCCTAAGAGCTCGGTGGGCTTTCTCCAAGGTATAGGTCAGCCCAAAGGGGGAAGGCCCAACTATTTTAGACAGTAATTTTTGCATGAATAAAAGAGAATCACTTCCTTCTTCCTTCTCGGGAATTCCGATTACCACTATGTTGTTACGTCGGCTTCTCCTCTCTAAATCCTCAGTCTTACTCTCTAATTTCTTTATGGTCTGGCAATTTGTAGTAATTAGGGCTTCCATTTTATTGGTCCACTTCTCCATGGAGAAAATGCAGGCTTCATTATCTGTGGTGTGCTTGGTGGTGTCTTCCAATGCCTCATATATCACCTTCACCTCAGAGACCAGGGATCAAACTTCATCCCTGAATGGTTGGAACTCAGAAAGAAATCGTTCCAGGCTAAGAGGGGTTGATTCTACCATTGCCAAAGGAGAGGCTGAAGCTGGCTGTGTGCAGCCTGTGGTAGAAGGGTTCACTCCTGTTTTTTTGGCTGCTCTCCGGTGTGATAGGCGGTGTATGCCGAGGCTTTGCCTGTCGCATCTCTGCTTCCATTTCTGTCCAAAATCTTTCTTCTGAGAATGCAGGTAGTGTTCAACACTTTAGCAGACTTCAGAATTAGGTTTGTTTTTGAAGGATTAAAGTTCTAGTTTAAATTCGATAGTTGGGTGAGCAGAGTGCTTGCAGAGCATGCCCTACTCAGTTGGCTGCATCATGTGACTCGAGGCTGTTCCACTTGTCCTCCACCCTCTCCATGAAGAAGTACTTCCTCACGTTACTCCTGAGCCTACCACCATCCAATTTCATATCATGACCTGTTCTCAAAACCCATTTTCTCTAGAAGAGATTACCCCCTTTTACTTTGTTAATGCCCTTGAGGTATTTAAAAGTTTCTTTCATATCTCCATTTTCTCTTCTCTCCTCCAGCGAATACTTGTTGAGGTCCTTCATTCTCTCCTCATATGACATCGGATGCAACCCTTGTACCATTTTTATAGCCCTTCTCTGAACAGTCTCTATTATGTCTATGTCTTTCTTGAGATACAGCCTCCAGAATTTTACAGTATTCCAGATGTGGTCTCAGTAATTGTCTGTAAAGTGGCAACACCACCTCTCTCTGTCTACTAGTGATACCCTTTTCTATGCAACCCAGCATCCTCTTGGCTCTCCCTACAGCCTTCTCATACTGCCTGTACCTTTTTAGGACATCAGTTATGATCACCCCTAGGTCCCGTTCTTGATTCGCGGTTGCCAGGTACTGCCCCTCCCATCATGTACTCCTCACCTGGAATTCTGTGTTTCAAATGCATGATTTCAATTTTTTTGGTATTAACACTCAGCTGCCACACCCTCAACTATTCCCCGAGCCTGCCTAGATCCCTTTTCATTTTTTCCACCCCCTCAGGAGTGTTCACTCTGTTGTAAATTTTGGTGTCATCTGCAAAGAGGTATACTTTCCCTTCCAGCCCCTTTGCAATGTCACTTATGAAGACATTAAAGAGAACTGTCCCTAGTACTGAACCCTGCGGTACCCCACTGGAGATTTCCCTCTCATTGAAATGGGCCCCATTTACCACCACGATCTGCATCCTGCCACTCAACCAGTTCCTGATATAGTTTACTACCTTAGATCCCACTCCCAGGCTGTTTAGCTTGTTTAGAAGCCTCCTGTGTGGGACATTGTCGAAGGCCTTATTGAAGTCAAGGTAGGCCACATCAACCACCCCTCCCTGTTCTAGCTCCTTTATTACCCAGTCAAAGAAATCTATTAGATTTGTTTGGCAAGACCGACCCACTGTGAACCCATGTTGCCTACGATCCTGTGCTCCACTGTCCTTAAAAAATGCTAAAATCCTATCCCTTAGCAATGACTCCATTAATTTTCCTACCTTCAAGGTCAGGCTGACTGGCTCCTCCTTGCTCCCACATTTGTGAATAGGGACTACAGTACAATCACCCCTCTCCAGTCTTCTGGAACGTCACCTGTTTCCAACAATTTGTTCAACAGGGCTGCTAGTGGTACTGCCAGCTCCATCTTAAGTTCTTTCAGTATTCTGGGATGTATCCATATCTGACACTGTAGTCCTTAGGTGCTGTCTTTTGGATGAGACACTAAACTGAGGTTCCTTCTGCCAGTACGCCAACCGAACATCAAACTTGCACAGTGAAATCGCTCACAGCAACAATCTCAACAGGTTTCAAGACTGTCACTGTGAGGGACCAGAGGATTAAATTTTACCCTTTTGCCATCTTTCACCCCCCTCTTTCAAATCAAATCCAATTCAGAGTTAGATATCTATAGAAGGGGGTGAGGGGGCATGGCACCCTGCATGGAGGGTTCGGGGTGCAGCCCCCAATGGAAAAAAACACAATGTCTGGCAGGCAAAATTTCACCTGTCGACATTGGGGATCTCGTCATTCCAAACTTCAACAACACTGTTGTTGATTTGACATGGTAGAACCCCTTCTGCCCACCTCTGGTCACTGTCCAGGTAGAAGCAAAAGATTCCATGGCATTTACTGTACTTAAATTTTTTATGCTGTGACAGAAGTGTGTTTGTATATTAGGGTGTCATTGAAAATAAGCCTTGGCTCAATGACTTATCCCTAAATAAAACTTGAAATCTGAACTGATAGCAGTGTAAAGAGTGTGCCTGCATAAAGACATTCTAGCATGCATAAGAAAGGGGCTGCCTGAGTGGGTGGCTGGATGGGGGACCACTACGCTATGGAAAAGGGTTCTCGGGGTGTGTTACCATGGTTGGGTTTCAGGGATGGGGGTTCCACTGGACTACCAGGGACTGGGAAATGGTATGTTTCTATGCAGTACACTGTGATCGTGGATTGGTGATGGGGGAGATCCACTAGACTACCAGGGCACTTTGGAGGGTCTTTATTAAAATTATGAGTACCTCGATCGGGTTTTCTGGAGGGGAAGGGATTCCAGCAGACTACCATTCAGGGCCACATTAACTTAGATGCTGCCCATAGGCTGGAAACTTCATGCACCCCCCCCCCAAACATGGCTCAGTTCAGGGGATGGCAACAATGCATACAGTACTGTCTTTTTCTTGCTTTCATGACTCCTGAACAAAGCACCTTTTTCATTGCAGCACTTAGGACACAGCTTTTGTTCTTGGAGTACAGTTTTGTTTTGCTTATGCATCAAGTTTGTTACTGCAATTCCATCTCAGCAGAGCAGTACCATGCATTTTTCTGTGTTACAGGCTTTGGATATTTGGCATCTCGGCTGCTAAATCAAATGCCATTAAAGTGGTGGCTGTCTAGCTACTAGCTAACTAGCTGGAACCCAGCTGGTCTCCTTTGCACAGAACATGGTTCAGTTTTATTGCTGTGGGGATTTGGTGATTTCTTTACTGATTCGTTAATCTGCGAGGAGTCGCTTGGGTATTTCACTAATCACTATCGCTCCCTTGTGTGCAGCAGTTGTTTAAAAAGCCATCGGTGCAATTTACACAGATACACAGAAATGTGATGGCAGAGAAAGGCCCCATGGCCCATCTAGTCTGCCCAACACCCTACCCTCCCCCTTTATGTGATGCTTTCACCTTCGTTTCCCAACCCCTTAAATCTATCCCAAGCCCTCTTGAACCCCTCCACCATTTCAGCTGCCACTACCTCCTCCAGCAGCTTGTTCCAGGCCTCCACCACCCTCTCCATTAAAAACTGCCCCCTAACATTACCTCTGCATTGCCCACCTTCCAGTTTGAGGCAATGTCCCCTCATGTTCACTCCCTTCTTCAGTTTGAACAAGCTATCACCCTCCACCTTATTTATTCCCTTCAGATACTTAAAGGTCTCAATCATGTTCCCCCTCTCCCTCCTAGTCTTCAGAGTGTACAAATTCAGCCCTCTCAATTTTCTCTCATAGGGTACATCCTACATCCCTCGTACTGTTTTGGTTGCCCTTCTCTCTACCCTCTCTATCAACTCAACATCTCTTCATAGGTGAGGCCTCCAGAACTGCACCCCATACTCCAGATGCAGCCTGACCATGGTTCTGTATATTAGCATTAGCACCTCTCTCTTCCTGCTATTAAAACCCCTCACAATGCAGGCCAACATTCCATTTGCCTTTCCCACCACCCTGCTACGCAGGCTGCCCAGCTTGAGGTCATGCAATACAATAATCCCCAGGTCCCTTTCTGTTTCCTTCTCCTTAATCATCACCCCCTCAAGGGAGCAAGTTTCCCTCCTATTCCTCCTACCTAGGTGCATCAGTTTGCATAAGGACTGCTTTATTTCTGTCTTTTTTTCAGCCTGCCAAGGGATGAGCACTGACCCTGACTCAAAGCCAGAAACTGAGGATGAAACACAAGAACAAACCTGGAGCACAGGCAGAGACTTTAGAAGGATGGTAGCATCTATTAGATGGAGGGAGGGTGCAGGAATTTCTCCAAGGATTTCTAAGTCAGCCTCAGCCTTGAGTTGCATGAATCAGTGAAAGATCAGTTTCTTCAGACAAAAAAAAGCTAAACATAAGTGAAACTATCTTATTACAGTTGTGTCTCACTGAAGAAATGCATGGAAAATAAATGAATTCCCAGGCAGGTCTGCGTAGTGACAAAGGACCATTGGGTGGCTTTTGCAAGGATAGTTAGTACAAATTGAGGTGGGAAGAGGCACGTGAACTTTGTTCATTAGCTGAGTCTGAGCCAGGACATTTACACAAGGAGTAGGTAACTTAGTTGGTCAACTCTTTAAATTCTTCAATGTTTTCACTTACCTGAGGGAAAATCCAGCAAAAAAATCAAACCTCTTCGTTCTGCTCAGTGTTCCCAGAAAGCAGAAACACTGCAGTCGATCATCGGTGCCAGGAGTTATGTTTCTGAGTCCCAACAGTGCTGATGTGCCACAGACCGCCCAAACTAAATCAGTGCTGAGTTGCCATCCAAAAGAAAGAAAAGCTGTCAGAAAAATGGCCTTCTTATGCACCCAGTCCAGCATTCCCTGGCCACTCTAAGCAATTTGACACCAGTGGGATTTGGAAATCCAAATCTGCTGCCTGATTAGGGAAGTTAAACATCATGCCAGTGAATGACAGAATGGGACTGGTAAGCAGCGACATTTTCTGCAAGAGGGGGACAAAAGACAACTCAGCATAAGCATATTTTTAGTGGAGATGGAGAGGAAGGAAGGAGGGAGGGGAGCCAAAGGATGGCAGGGGGGTCACAGCGGGAGTCAAGATGGGCTTTGCTGTTTTTTGCTGGAAGCGGACTCTGACTTATCACACTAGTTAAACCTGCGCTGAGTGTGTGTGTGTGTGTGTGTGCGTTGTGCCACAAAGCCAGGCTCCCAGCACTCAGTGGACTCCGGCAGTGCCAGCTGAGACAGTGAATAAGTAGTCAAAAACATGTATCTTAGTGCCTTATTCACAGGCTCCCCTAAACAGCATGTGCCCCTAGGCTGCAGCCTACTTAGCTTATGCATAAAAACTGTCCTGTTACCAGGGCACTTTGGAGGGTCTTTTTTATAATTGTGAATACTGTGATTGGAGTTGCTGGAGGGAAGGGGGGGGTCCACTAGACTACCAGGCATTTAGGAGGGTCTTTTTTATCATTGTGAATACCATGATCGGGGTTGCAGTAGGGGAAGGGGGTTCCATTAGACTACCAGGGCACTTTGGAGGGTTTATATTTTACTTTGAACCCTGTGATCGGGGTTCAGAGCTGAGCTCACACATGCGCAGGGATGGGTCTTGGGTGGGGGAGGCATCTGGCCTGTTGCATCCTGCCGGACACAGGCATGCAAATGAGCCCATAATGGGCATGCATGAGGGCCGTTTGCTCCATGCATGCCTAATGGCCTCATTTGCATTCCACATTTGAATATTGCCTTTGGGGGCACAGTACATCTGTGATGTGTTGGCATATCCCCAGTTGGCAGTGTTCAGCCTATACCTGGGATGCACCAGCACATTGTCCACTGCCCCCCCTTTGCGCTGCCAGTGCAGGTTAACATATTCAAATGGGATTCATGATCCATTGGGATCGCACATCCTGTTTGAATATAGCATTTGGATGCACCAGCACAGCATTTTGGGTGACGCACCTAGATGTGCTGCATATCCCTGGAGTTTTGAATATCCTGGCCTAATAGTCTATGTAGAGTATTTGCATCTGCTTAGAGTTTAGAAATCACTCAGAGCATCTAGTATTGCCTTAGAGTATAGCATTCTACAGATCACAAATATGGTACCATTTCACCAGTGGCTTGGTTTATTTTGTTTGATGTGACACTTGTACTCCCTACCCTACAATAAACATCTTTGGTTGAATCTGAAGTCATGCCTGTCTCTCCTTGTAAGTTCAGACATACTGAGGCAATATGACAGAACCAGTAACCCAGATAATTATGATACAAGAGGTGTGCCACCACATACACGTATGAGCCAAGTTCAAGAAAAGTAGATGCGGATACTAATGGTAATTGTGTCCCAAACACTCCATGCCAAAAACTCCAAGTTTTGCAGATAGGCTGCATGTAAAGAAGGGGCCATGCAACTTAAAAGTGCAGAACCAACACAAAACCCATGCACACACAAACTGAGGAGTGGGTGTTGCCATATAAGCAACCTTCCTCTTCCTGCTGGTGATACCCCTTCCTATGTAACCCCACATCCCACTAACCTTTCTGAGTGCCATGTCGTGCTGCCTGGCCATCTTTAGGTCACTGGATATGATTACCCCAGGTCTCTTTTTTGCTTTGCCTGTGTCAGTATCATTCTGCCCATTGTGTATTCCACTCTCTGGTTTCTGTGGACCAAGTGCATTATTTTGCACTTTTTTGCATTAAAACCCTGTTGCCATACCCTTTATCACTCTTCCAGTCTTTTCAGAACCCTGCCCCTCCTTTCCATGCCCCCCCATATGAATTCTATTGCAGATCTTGGTGTCATTCACAAAGAGGCAGACCTTCCCTTCCAGTTCCTCCACTATGTCACGTATTTATTTATTTTTTATTTATTTAGTTTTTGTTAACCGGGTAAGTACACTAGACAAATCCTGCCTATTTTCAGGCACGACCCGGGGGAGGGGGATACAGATGAATGCCAACTGACCTTGAACCAGATTAAGCTGTTGGTGGTATTTTTTTTAGTATAAAGACATTGAAGAGGAACAGTTCCAGCACTGATCCCTGAGGTACCCCGCTGGTCACCCTCCTTTCCTCATAGCTAACTCTGTTTACCACTACGGTCTGTGTCCTATCCACTAACCAATTTCTTAAGTTACCATCTTATTGCCCACGCCTTAGTTACCCAACTTACTTACTAGTGTCCTATGTGGAACAGTGTTGAAAGCATCGCTGTAGTCTAGGTAGGCCACATCCACCGCTCCTCTCTCACCAGCTCCTTGGTCACCAGGTCAAAGAAATCTATCAGATTTGTCTGGCATGACCTTCCCTCTGTGAAACCATGCTGTCTTGGGCCCTGAAATCAATTGGATACAAGGTATTCCATAATCCTTTCCTTTAGTAGCGTTTCCATTAACTTACCCACCACTGATATCAGGCTGACAGGGCTATAATTATGTGTCTCTTCCTTGCTACCACTTTTGGGAAGTGGGACTACATCTGCCCTTCTCCGGTCCTCCAAGACAATGCTGGTCTCTGTTAAATAGGTCTATCAGAGGTGCAGCTAGTACCTCTCTGAGCCCCATCAACACTCTTGGGTGTACCCATCTGGCCCCATAGCCCTGTCCACCTTCAAATTAGTGAATGCCATCTGGATTCTCTCCCAGCAAAGTTCCTAGCACCCTTGCATGGCCCTCCCCTTCCTTTTCTACTGTAAGCACTGAGCAGAAGTATTTGTTTAAGATTTTTGCCTTTTCTTAATCTCTCTCCATACAGGCACCCCCCCCGGCTATTTAACCATACAATCTCTCCTTTTGTTTTCCTCTTTTCGCTAATATGCCTGAAAAGTATCTTGACCCCTTTTACTACTCCCTGAGCTAGTCTTTCCTAGATTTGCACCTTTGCACTCCTTACTTCTTTGCCTGCCTTCCTCTTTTTTCTCTGATGCACTTTCCTATTGTCCTCTCTCTGGGTCTCCTTATACCTTCTGAGTGCTATTGTGTTAGGCTTCACCTTTTGCTACCTCCTTTGAGAACCTTCGGAAGTTTATTCTAAACTTCAATTATCCTTAAAGTGAAATATTTATCCCTTTTTTGTATTAGTCACGAGGAGTTCAAATTGTCTATTATGTGATCTTAGATTGTGACACCTATTACTAGGTACAATACAACATTCATTCATTAATGAATTGTCACTCAAGATACTATGGAAAATGAGACAGTAACCTCTTAGTCTTCTAACTTCCAGGGCATAAGGTTAAGTTGTTGTAACCTGTTAGGGTAAGGCAGCATGTGCAATCTGGGTATCATTCTGGTGGCACATCTCTGAACCCTCTTGATTAGGTCTATATCTTGTTTGTGGTAAGGAGACCAGAAGGGAGATGCGTAGTCAAAGTGAGGACGTACACCGTTTCTATAGAGATTTAGTATGCTTTGCTTGTCCCGAGTTATGATTTTTTTGTAATATTTATAATTTTGTTTGCCCATTGTAGCATTGACCTAATGTGGGATTTGTGTTTGAAAGTATTATCGATTATGATACCCAACTCTTTATCAGAGTTAACTATGCATATATTTACAGAACTGATAGAGTAAGAATATAAAGGGTTGTTTTTCCCTAGATGCAGGACCACACAATTGCTCAAGTTTAGTTCCATTTATTTATTTATTGTATAATTGGATTTACAACCTTTGAGCCAGAGACTTGTTTACAAAGGTACCTGGTCACAGAGATAACATACAGAGTCAACATACTTACAGAATACAATCATACAGAATAACATAGTTTTACATAATTGCTTGAACACAAAGAGTAATTAAAAACATTTCAGAATTGATAGGTTTAGTACCAGCAGGTACTGGCAGTGGAAAGGGAGGCCATGGAGGAGCCGGGATGGGGTGAGGGGAGTTCGGGAGTTCATTTTATTATCCTTGGATCATTTGGAAATTATATTATGACTATTAGAGAGTGATTTATGCTTTGTAGGAATGTCTACTTCCTCGGCCAGTCTGATATCATCAAAAATTAATAATTTTGATGTTACACCTAGGTGGAGATCTGTAATAAAACAGTTGAATAGTAATGGACCCAGAACCGACTCCTGGGGAGCAATGCTAGTCACTTCCACCAAGGAGATGTTTCGCCATGTAATTTAACCTGCTGAGTCCTACCATTTAACCATGTAGTAACCCAAGTAATGAGATAGGGACTGAATGACATCATTGTTAGTTTTTCAATGAGTATGCTATGGGATACTTTGTCAAAAGCTGTTTTGAAGTTAAGCAAGATGATATCATAAGGTGCTCCAACATCTAGACTTTTGGTTATGGAGTCATAAAAAACAATGAGGTTTGCAAGACACAATCTCCCCTTTTTGAAATCAAGTTGTGTATTGTCAATCAGACCTAGTCGAGGATTCATCTTCAAATCTAGTAAGGACTCTAGAACCTTACAGGGAACTGATGTTATACTTATCAGATGATAGTTTTCAGGTAGAGATTTGTTACCCTTTTAGGGCTGTGGGCAGAGCCTTCAGGCCTATTGGGATCAGATTGTAGCTCTAAAAACAGCCGATCGTGGAAGCTTCTGTTGGACATTTGGAAGTATTCTTCCGAATGCCCAATGGAGCTTGAAACCCTCCACCATGATCAGCCACTACGAAATAAATGCTGCATTATTTATATATAGCCCTCCCAGCAAGAACACCTGCTGAACTGCATCCTGAACTCAGCTGTGAGAGTGTGCCTAAGACTCAACTACACTCTGTAAGCACACTGCTGTTTAATATCTTTGCTGCCTGAGACTCAACTACACTCTGAAAACATGCTGCTGTTTAATATCTCTGCTCCATGGCTTGCCAGTGTCTCGCAAGTGTATCCTGAACTCGTCTGTGAGACTGTGCCTGAGACTCAACTACACTCTATAAGCATGCTACTTCTCTGTCTTAAAGGCATCTGAAGGGAAGGGTTATAAACAAACTCAGGATATAAGCATACAAAAAAATACACTTTTGAAAGCTGTGGTCTGTCCACCTCAAATAGATTCATTCTAGTTCTTTCAGCAGCCTAGGGGTTAACTCATTATCTCCTTAGCCATTGAGCTTTAAATGGGACCCCAACAGGGAAACAGCTTACAGACAGACACAGACCTCTAGAGATTCAGCTGTTCCATGCTCTGAAGACAACGAGTGAGTGTGTGAGTGTGTGTGTCTGTGTGTCTGTGTGTCTGTGTGTCTGTCTGTATGTGCCACACAGGAAATGGATAAATCCCACAACAATTCTTTCGCATGCAGTGCATTATTGTGATAATAAAATGGACCCAGTTGTGAAAAACACTAAATGAATAAATGTTTTTATTAATCAATGCATAATGATGTGATGCATCCACCAGTCAATAAAATAGTCCTTAATTCAATTGTTTTGTGGAGCTGAAAGTAGATTGTTTGTGTCACAGAAGCTGATTTTCATTTCTCCTAAACAGGTTCATGTCTACCTGATTCAAATTAATGTGCTTTTAAGAACTACATAAGCTATAAGCTAAATGGTCAAGTTACACCCGGGCGTTGCTTCATTTCTATGCACATTTGTAACTTTGGTTATTTGGGAGCTCTTCGCAGCCCTGTCGACTCTTGCTAGATTTTGTTTGAAGATTGGGGTTATTAAGGCAGTTTTCCATTCAGGTAGTATTTGGCCCTGTGTTATAGATTTGTTAAAGAAAAAAGTTAAAGGGTCGGTAATACTGGAAGACAAGTTTTTTAGGTATTTAGGGTTTATACCAAATTGACCAGCTGAGGCGTGTGGCTTGAGGTTATGCAGAACTTCCTTTACTTCATCACAGATAAAGTTAGTTACCCCAGCAGTGTTCACATTGCTGTTATTATTTGTTGACTCTTTTTATATTAAACACAGTTGAAAAACAGTTATTTAGGGCAGTGGCCATTTCTGTAGGGTCGTTGGTATTTTTTTCATTGAAGGTTATGGGGTTTCTGATTTTTTCCCTTACTTTGTTTATTTATTTATTTATTAACAAGATTTACCAGATAAGCATACTGAGCGGGAAAACCATTCGTTTCCACCTGTATGCAACCTGGGTGTTATATAACATAACATATCAGTGCTAAAATTACATTTGGTGCAGTAGGCATTGTACAATGAAAATAGATGCATATAGTACATACTTAGGTACAATAGGCTCAACATGGGTGAGACAAACAAGTCCAAGGATGATTACAGTCAGGACATTAAGCATTCGAATGTTGGTTACAATTTTGTTTACTTAGTGCATACAAACAATCGGGGCAAAGAAGACAGGCAAATCTTGCAGTGATCAAGGAGAGACAGGGCATAGGAGACAGGGGCAGTAGGGATAGTATGAATGTTTGCACGGTCCCCCGTAAAGTACCAAATAGACACTTAGGTTTAGCCAATCCGTCCTGAAGGTTACAGTTGCAAGTGTCAGAGAAATGGGCCTGAAGGAGAGTGGTCATGGTCCTAGGAGTAGAGGTGGACTGCCTGATTACACTTGGGAGGTTATTCCAGAGAGTGGGCTTCCTGTATTTGAAAGCCGATTGGCCTTTAGAGGTGCACATGAAAGGGATGTGAAGTAGTTTTGTGTCAGAGCCCGCAAAGAGTATGCCGGGGAGGGTTGTGTTGTTAGAGTCGAACTGAGATAGGAGGGGAGGGAGTTTGACCAGTGCTTAGCTATGAGATTTGCACAGTGGAGCTGTTGCCTGGTGTGCAGCGAGGGGAGGCCTAGGGCGGCATATAGGTGACAGTGGTGGGTGGTAGGAGGGGTATTCTTGGATAAGGCGACAGAAGGAATGAAAAAGGGGGTCCAGGTTGGCTAGGGTGGATGGAGAGGCTGCTCCATAGACCACGTCGCCATAGTCGAATATAGGGAGAATCATTTTGTGTACAAGCTCTCTCCTGACAGGGGTGGTTAGGCACCTTTTGTTGCAGTAAAGGGCACCTAGTTTCAGGTGTATTTTTTTATGGTAGTCTATGTGGACAGAGAAGGCCAAGTGATGATCCAGCCATATTCCCAGGTACTTAATGGAGGTGCAGGCTTCCAGGTGGTACCGTCCAGTGTTTGGAAGGAGGGTAGAGCAGCTAGCCTGGAGATTCTGAGCTGTGTGCCAAATGTTATGGATAAGGTCTTTTTGGCATTTAGGATGAGTCGGTTTGAACTAAGCCAAGTTTAGACAGCATTAAAATCCTGTTGGAAGGTGGATTTTAAAGCCTCTGTTGAGGGTCCAGAGGCGTACAGGATGGTGTCGTCCACGTACATTTGAATTGCTGAGTTTAGGCAGGATTGTGGGAGGTCATTTAGGAATATTGAAAAAAGAACTGGGCCCAGGACGGAGCCCTGGGGAACCCCCGTTATGAATGGGAGTGGGGGGGATACTTGGTTGCCAATCTTGACTGATTGTGTCCTCCCAGTGAGGTAGCCATGGAACCACCTGATGGCTAGATCAGATAGGCCAGCATCTTGCAGTTTGGTGATGAGCTTTGGGTGGGAAACGGTATCGAATGCTTTTGCCAGGTCAATGAATATGGCCGAGGTGATGAACCCTTTATCCATACCTGAGCCAATATCGTTGGTGAGTCTAACGAGCGCAGTTATGGTGGAGTGTGATTTCTGAAAACCTGACTGGAAGGGGGTGAAGAAGGAGGTGGTGTCAAGAAATTGTGTGATTTGAGCGAGGGCTATTTTTTCTTGCAGTTTGGCCAGGGTGGGGAGGAAGGAGATCGGGTGGTAGCTCCCTGGATCTGCTGGGTTACCTCCTTTTGGCAATGGTATGACTAGAACCTCCTTCCAGGCTGCTGGAATTTGTGCTGAGGAGAAGGAGCGGTTTAGGAGGTCGGCAAGGGGAGCGGAAATGGCAGGGGCAGATAGGTATAAGAGTTTGGTGTCCAGGCTGAGTGGGCATTTACCCTTATTGGGGTCAAGGGAAATGAGGGTGGCTAGAACTTCAGGCGGGGAGACTGGTTTGAAGGAGAATTTGGTGGATGGGGGGGAGTGGGAGCGGTGCACGAGGGGTTCAGGTATGGGTGGTAGGGTTGACGTTTTTGGAACTAGGGATTTAGGTCAGCTGGTAAAAATGTGGTTGAAAGTAGAGGCAACTGCACTTGGTTCAGATATGTTTTTGCCCTGGATGGTGAGGGAAGGGGAGGGTGGCTGTATAGGGGGATTGAGCAGGGATTTAATAGATTTCCAGAAGTTGGAAGGCTGGTTAAGATTGGAAGAGAGGGCCTCATGGAAGAAATGCTTTTAAGCCTGTTTTATGGCTTTGGTACAGTTGTTGCAGAGGGTGCGGTACTGTTGCCGTGAGGCAGTGGAGCCTGTTTTCCTATGGTTTTTCCAGGCCTGGTCCCTGGCACAACAACTGGAGATAATGTCGGCAGAGACCCAGGGGAGGTGGGATACCCTTACTCTTTTGTTTCTCATAGAGGCGTGGAAGTCCCACACCGTGAGAAATTGCTGTCTGAACAAGTCAAAGGCTTGATCAAGGGTGGGCACCAGTTTGATGAATGACCAGTTGGCAGAGGCGAGATCAATTAGCAGTGTGGAGAGGCAGAGGGACTTGTAAAACCGGGAGCTGATTGACCTGGGTGGTAGGCTATTTGTGGGTCTGTGCATTTTTCTAATTACATATATCGGGTGGTGGTTGCTCATTGAGTCTGGTAGTAGGCCGGCTTTAGAGACCCTGTGTGGATGGGTTGTGAGAGCCCAATCCAGGAGGGAGTGGTTTTGGGATTTGGTGTTGAGGCGTGTGGGTTCCACAGTTTTCTGTGAGAGGTTAAGGGCTTTGACCCTGCTGCTGAGTTTTGAGCAGCCTTTGTCTAACCAGTTGTAGTTAAAATCCCTGAGGATGTAGAGCTCTCCAGCGGCGGCCAGGTTTTTGAAAGTGGCCAGGAGGTCAGTGATGTCACTTGCTGGGGTTGCGGGGGCTCAGTATAACCCTGCCACATACACAGGGGCGGTATGCAGCAGGACAAGTTTTATCATCCTGGTTTTGATAAGTGGGGGGGCATGGGAGCTGGACAGGGGTTAATTGTAGCATGTTGGATATAAACATGGCAATACCACCACCTTTCTTATTGCCTATTCTGTCATGCCGGAGGACTGTGTAGCCGGGCATGGCTACTTCCGAGTCATTGTGCAGGGGTTTTAGCCAAGTTTCAGACACAATGCAGATGTCAGGTTTGAGTGTATGTGTGGTGACTTGCAGCTCCAGGATTTTATTCAGGAGGCTGCGGATATTGAGATGAATTATGCTAAGCCCCTTAGGCAATTTTAGATGGGCCTGGTAGGTCTGAGGTCCGGGGTTGGTTTCAACGTCACCTGCCAGTAGGAGCATCAAGGTAAGGTATTGTAGACCATCTATTTTTTGCTTTGGATTTGGGGAAGTGGCGACATGGGGAAGTGGAAGAGGTAGTCTTAGCAAGTCTGCTTAGGGCATGTAGGGGACGCAGGGCTAAGGATGGTGGGGAGATGGAAGGGCATGTGATCCATCCTGGGTGCAGTATGTGCGCAGAGCACTCTTGGGGGGTGTTTAGGGTTGGGGGGTCGAGACAGAGCTGAAAAACAATAGGATTGGGTCATTTTGGGGGAGCGTGGTTGGTAGGAGCGACATGAGGGGAGCGGCCATAGTTAGCAGGGCCAAAGTAAACAGGAGCATACTTTATTATTTATTTATTTTTTTACTTCAATAAAAACCAGGCTGAAAAAATGCTAGTGGCCACTAGTGGTGAGAGCTTATAACCTGCATATCAGAAAGTGGGCTGATAGGTTTTAGAGCATCACCTGACCTCTCAGATTCCTATAAATTGCAGTGTCGACCAAGAGTGATGGTGGGGGCGGCGGGGCAAGACCTCTGCAGCAGCACAGCAGCTCCAGGAGACTCGGTGCAGGGCCAATGGCTTTCGCAGTCCACAGGAATGGCAAAAGGTGGGATAATTTGGCCTCAATTACCTGGTGAGTCGGTGTGTCAGTAGCAGAAATTCGGGCGGGTTCCTTCTTGTCCCAGTTGCTTGGGAGGGTTTCTGAGCCCCTCATGACCACGTGGGGATGTCTGGAGAGGGCAGCAGTCATAGAAACATAGAAACATAGATTTTGACGGCAGATAAGGACCACTTGGCCCACCCAGTCTGCCCATTTCCCTACCTAATGGATAAGCTGCAGATCCTAGTTAACCAGCAGCCTACTTCTTCCTACCTCCACCCGTTAGAATTGCCTTATGACTGTCCCATGCATGCTTGAATTCCACCACTGTTTTTGACTCCACAACCTCTTCCGGAAGGCCGTTCCATGCATCCACAACCCTCTCTGTGAAAAAATACTTCCTTAAATTACCTCTGAGCCACCCCTTCTATCTTCAAATTGTGCCTCCTTGTTCTTGCACACCTCTTTTTTTGAAAGATGCTACCCTCTTGGACTTTGTTGATTCCCTTGAGATACTTGAAAGTTTCTATCATGTCCCCCCCTCCCTCCTTTCCTCGAGGCTGTACATATTTAGCTCCTTAAGTCTCTCTTCATATGTCTTCTGGTGCAGACCCTGCACCATTTTAGTTGCCCTCCTCTGGACAGCTTCCATCCTGTCTATGTCTTTGCGGAGATTGGGTCTCCAGAACTACAAGCAGTACTCCAGATGGGGTCTCACCAACTGTCTGTACAGAGGATAATAACTTCCTGTTTTCTACTGGTGATGCCTCCCTATGCATCCCAGTATCCCCTGCCCTCCTTGCTGCCCTCTCACATTGCTTGCCCACCTTTAGGTCATCTGATATGACTACCCCCAGGTCCCTTTCCATTTTTGTTGTTGTTAGTATCTCACCCCCCATTGTGTACTCTTCCCCTGGGTTTTTATTTCCCAGGTGCATTACCTTGCACTTCTTAGCATTGAATCTAAGCTGCCATACATTTGACTATTCATCTAACCTTGCCAAGTCACTGCTCATCCTTTCCACCCCACCTTTTGCATCAAGGATAAGCTGCAGTCCCCTAGCCTCTCGGGCCCGCAGTGAGGAGAAAACGGACAGGTAAGAGATTATTTATAAAGCAGGCTTGTAAATTGATATAGGCAGCAACTTGTGAAATTTAAACAGTGAACGGTAGCACAGGCCACCTTTCTTTGAAGTCAGGAGCTTGGTATCTTGGTAATTTGACCCCGCATGTGGCAATTATTGAGTCTCCTATCCCTAAGTTAATGCCCCAACCGAAAGTTGCGTTGGCGATCCCGGTTTTGTGTGAGTTTCCCACCCTCGTATTGGCTTCTCTTGCAGTAGTGACCCCGGGGGTAGGGGTAGCTTAAACACGGCTCAGGCCCTTGCCAAAGGGTCACCTTTGATCCTTTTAGCCCGCGCTGCTGAGAGCTTGCTGGGCGAACGCTCCAGGTAAGATGGCTGCCGCTACTGGCCACTTACAAGGCCCAGGTGCTTGCAGCAGGAGCGGAGCGTGGTATGAAATAAGCTGTAGCAATGCTAAACTTGAAAGCAAGCAAGTATGTGGGTGCAGAAGGCAGTAAGTTCAGAAATGCAGGAGGATGGGAACCTAGGTCCAAATCGCAAGGTATATTACATAAATTCAGCCTTCAGCTTTAAGTTCATAGCAAGAATCTGTATGTACAGTGCAGGGTAGTCTATAAGCAATCAAACATAGTACTCGTTTACAGCATGCAGCCCTGCCTGTTAAGGTAACAGTTGAAACTGTCTTACGATATACAGCCAGCCTGCTTCAACTGAGGTAAATAGTTGAAAACCGTCTTAAAATATACAGCCAGCCTGCTTCAATTAAGGTAACAGTTGAAAACCGTCTTAAAATATACAGCCAGCCTGCATCATTGAGGTAACAGTTAAAAACCGTCTAAAAGTACAGGATTTTCCTAAGTTAAAGAGCAACAAAAAAACAGTCTCCACATGTCTGCCGAGACCTCTGCAGCAGCACAGCAGCTCCAGGAGACTCGGTACAGGGCCAACGGCTTTCGCAGTCCACAGGAATGGCACCAGGTGGGATAATTTGGCCTCAATTTCCTTCTTGTCCCGGTTGCTTGGGAGGATTTCTGAGCCCCTCAAGACCACGTGGGGATGGCTGGAGAGGGTGGCAGTCCCCTAGCCTCTTGGGCCCGCTGGTGAGTCGGTGTGTTGGTAGCAGAAATTCGGGGGGGGTCCTTCTTGTCCCGGTTGCTTGGGAGGGTTTCTGAGCCCCTCACGACCATGTGGGGATGGCTGGAGGCGGCAGTCCCCAGCCTCGGCCCGCTGGTGAGTTGGAAAGTCGAGCAGAAATTGGGGTCCTCCTTGTCCCGGGTTGCTTGGACAGGTTTCTGAGCCCCTCACGACCACGTGGGGATGGCTGGAGAGGGTGTCAGTCTCCTAGTCTCTCGGGCCCGCTGTGATGGTTTACATAGGAAAAAAGGCTTTGTTGTTGCCCTTTCCCAAAGCAATTCTAAATTCTAAGGTTATTTTTTCTTTCTTTATTAAGAGTTCGGTAGTTTTGACCTCCCTTTTACTTTCAGTAAGCTTGTTAACTTTTATTATTTTTAAACTTTCTATAAGCCCTTTCTTTTTTGTTAATTTGCTTTTTAAATTTATTTGTCGTCCATGGTGGGACTTTATGTTTTTTTACTATTTATTGATTTTAATGGAACAAACCCATTCAGCGGTCATAAAAATAATGCTCTTGGTGGGGGTCCAACAATCTTCAATGGTTAAATTAGAAAGAATGTGGCCCCAATGAATAGAATCCAGTACTTTTTCTACAGCTGAATAATTTGCTTTATTGTAGTTTTTAGTAATCATAGCTGCTTGATTAATTGTTCTTGTATCCTTGATAGATACATCTGTAAAGTTACTGGGTAAGATAGTAATAAGTAAATCTAAAATGTCAGCTCTAGTAGGTGTTTTGACTATTTGATCTAGTCCAACTGATATGATAGAGTCTAAAAAAATGTGTTCTTACGTATTTTGAAAGTTTGTAGTTAATCCAATTAATGCCAGGGTATTTAAAATCTCCTAAAATGATGGCATCGTTTTTTACAGAAGCCTCTATAATTTCTTGTATGAGTTGATTATTATAATCTGGTGAACTGGATCGTGGTCTCTAACAAGAACCTATTAGGACTGTGAAAGTGGGTGATATTTTGACCTTAACCCAAACAGACTTGATATGTTCACTAGGGTTATTTGTTAGTGATGTTTCAGAGCTCTGCAATTTTTTGTTGACATATAAACATATGCCACCTCCTTTTTTATTGGACCTTTTTTTATAATACAAATTAAAGTTGTCAATTTCTCTGGACCATAAGTTAGAATCATCCCACCAGGTTAAACCTAAAGTGGGCTGTCAGCAAAGATTACATCACCAACCAGGGAATGAGAGACATTCATGATGGGCATATGTCTTCTTACGTCTATAATAACCTAGTAACCTACAGTAGTAACCTATTCTTGTTGCTTATCCCTTTTTGCTTATGTTTACTGTCCTGCCTCTTCTCTTCTGACTGCTTTGTTTCCCCACTTCCTCTTTTGCTAACATCTTTCTTCCTTGATTAACTTGCACCGTGGTGGGATTCTCACACTTTGTTATCACCCTACATTCTATCTCAGCTTGTGTGGGGGAAGTTTCTGCCTCCCCTTTTTCTTCCACCTCCATAACAAATAAGCTAGCTTAAACATTCATCAATGTAACTTTAAAACCACCCCTGAGAACTGTGGATCCCCTCCCAGATAGATGCAGGTCACTGAGTCTGTATAGGCTCTGATCCTCCCAGGTGAGCCCATAGTCCCCAGTGTAGCTATACCCCTCCTCTCTGAACTGCTCCTCAAACTATGAGTTAAAGGCCTTGGTGCATTAATCCCTCTCCTTCCCCTATCATAGACAGGCAGCACTTCCAGAAAAGCTACAGAGCATTCTACCTGTCTAAGACTCCTTCCCAGCTCCCTAAACTCCCCCTTCACTGTTTCTGCTCCTTTCCTTGCCAGGTCATTTGTCCCCCCATGGACAATGCTATCCAGCTCCCTCCTTCCTACTGTCCTAGCAATCTATAGGATAAACTTCCCATCCCACCTGGCTGTGGTGCCAGATAGGCGACCAACCTCCTTCTCTGCCCCCTTTCCCATTCCTAACTCTATCCCCCTGACAGTTGAAATCCCCTACCAGAAGCTGCTTTCTCCTTCTCTAGGGTCCTCCTCCACCCACGTTGGAGCATCCACTCAGAAAGGACCCCACATCCTCCTAGGCCACTGTCACAGGTGACTTCTCTTGGCAGTTCCACTCCACCAGGGTGTCCTAGGAATTCTGTAGTGGTGCCAATTGTGGTTGAGGAATGTGCCTGTGACCACCTCCCCAACCTTCTCAATCTCACCACCGCTTTCCTCCTCGAACCCATTGTAGTCCAGCCACACCTCCTATCTGGCTTCATTTGAGGTAACAGTGTCAGACTTGATGGCCACTGGGTGGGAGAACAGGTCATCTGACTCCTAGTCAATGCAGCCCTGAGTCTAGTGACCTCCTCCTGACTCACAATCAACACAGCCTCAAGTCTAGAGACCTTTTCCACCAACCTTCAGAGGTGCATGCAGATGGGGCAGCACTGCATTCTCCAGAAGGTCTACCTGAAGTCTGTGGCCCCACAACCACTGCACTGCATTACTTCCCACATTCCCTATTCCTGCTTTCCCTGTGCTTCCTGACCTTCTTCCCCAGAACCCAATATGGCTAATCTGTAAGCAGTTCAGTTACTAGAGTACAATGCAAAACTTTGTAGTTACACTAACCTAGGAATGTTCCAAATACAGGTATGCTATAACAAATGCACTTACAGACACAAAATAACTACACAGATACAGGTGTGCTATAGACAGTAACATCATTTACTCTTTTGCTTTTAATATACAAATAAGGCAGTATCTTAAGCTCCTACCTAGATGTCAGCCTAGCAGCTAGCCCCCAAACCTAATGTACTGTTCTACTAAAACACAACTCCTTCAACACACTCCTACCTATGCCGTCTAACAATACAGATGTAATTAGGTTCTGTTGAATCGGGTTCTTGGCTGTCGGCTGCCTCATAAGTGACTTCAGGCAGACTCCACTTCTTTGATGCCCTTTGCGTTGTGGTCCTTAGCATGGAGGGCTGCTACTAGAGGAAGGCTTAAAATGTATCTGGGGCACACCTGACTCTGCTTTCACAAGTCACAGGACCCTTCCATTTAGCCGTCTCATCTAGTTGCTAAGTGATGGGGATGGGGGATGGGTAGCTGTAGCTGCTTTCCCCTTTTCCTCTGAAGTGTTGCTTCTAAAAGCAGAATCAAAATTGATCTGGGGCACACCTGACTTTGCTCTCACTTGTTACAGGCGTCTTCCATTTAGGGCCACACCCTAGTGCAGAAAAGAGGTGTATGTACCCAACAGTAGTAACAGAGGTCAGGCAGACTGTATTGGAGAGAGGGCATGGCCAACACAGCTATCACACACCCTTTGCTAGTCCACCAAGGAGTTAAACTGGTCCCAGTTATAAAGATAACCACTTGATTTCCCTACCTTTCCCTACCATCTAGATGTAAGGTACAGCCATGAAATATAACAGACTAGAAAAGTGTTAGATGAGGCAGCCTGCTCCTATCTGTGCTAGCCCACAAGGGTAACATGGGCTGTGGGGTGCAGCTGGTCTCTATCTAGGGTCAGCTTACCTTTGTATTCAAATTCAAAGAAGCAGTAGGGTATGAGAATTGTGGGTTAGCTGTCTAGGATAATGGGAGTTTGGGGGGTTTGCAGACATTCCCAAATGGATTATAGACAGAAGTTCCTATCTGGAAAGTGGGTGGGCCATGGGTCAGGAGGATGAGGTGGAATAAGGACCATGTACAGGCATCAGGATACTGGGAAATGTGTGATGTGCTGTAATGGTTTTGGGGCAGCAGTATTCCTGGGGATGATGTGGGTAACAGGGGGCTACCCAGTGTGCAGGAGCCTGGAGCAACTAAGGGCAGAAATAAGGCATCTCACATGGGAGCTGGGGAGGATGGTGTGGAGCATAGGAAGCAGAGCAGGGGACAGAAAGACACATGGGGGTTGTCCAGGGGAGCAAGGTCAGAAGACAGGGGAAAGGTCTAGAGAGACTCACCCATGTTTTAGGAGTATCCCTTCCTCAGAGTGTGGGGAAGCCAAGGAAGGGGGAATGGCAAGTAGTAGGGGGAAGAGGTGAGACTGTGATAGATGCAGCAGGAGTGAGAGCATTCAGAGGGGTGGCTTTAAGGCATAAACTTCATCCACTGTCTGGAAGTGGGGGAGAGGGCAAGTGGTGGGAAGAGAAGGCAGGTTAAGACAATGGGGTCAAGGGAACTAGGACAGGAGAAGGAGGGTAGGATTTAAGGGCAGTATCACCTCCTAATGATCCCCCTAGCTATGCATCCTCAGCATCTTGTTTTCACGTATTGCTGCTTTCTTGCACTGTGTAGAGTGCTTCACTAATGAAGTGATGATCACTAATGTCCTGAAACACTCCACATAATGTAGGAAAGCAGCAGCAAAGGCAAATAAAATGTTGGGCTATATTGCCAAAGGGTGGCAGAAGGCGAGAGAAGATAATACTGCCCTTATACAGGTCATTAGTGAGGCTGCATCTGGAGTACAGTGTACAGTTTTGATGCCCATACCTTAGAAAGGACATAAAACTACTGGAGACAGTCCAAAGAAGGAAATGAAGATGATCATGGGACAGCAGAGTGGGACATACAAGAAGAGAGAGAGGGAGAGAGGGGGGACATGGAATAAATAGGGTGGATAAGGTGGGTCTCTTCAAGCTTAGTGGAAACTGAAATATGAGGGTCGCAATCTCAAGTTGGGGGAGGGAGGTTTAGGAAAGTTGCTAGGAGGCACTTCTTCACAGAAAGGATGGTGGCAGGTTGGAATGTGCTTCTGGATGAGGTGATTTCATTGAAAATGGTAGGCAGCTTCAAGAGAGACTGGGATAACGTTAAGGGACAATAAAGATCAAGGGAGGAGCAGATGGACAGGAAGGGTGGATTGGGGGGCAGGGTCAGTAGCTTCTGCTGAGGACCCTGCAATACCAGCAGATGAGACAGACCTAATGGCCTTATTCTGCTGGCTTTGTCATATGTTCATATAAAGGCCGTATTGTCAAGGTTGGGGACAGGGGAAAATGGGGAGAAATGGAAAGAGACCCTAAGAGTAGTTTCAAGCTCTGATTGGTTGACAGCATCCTTTTCAAATGCAGTTGTTTCTCTCCCGTCTTTATGTTTCCAGATTTCTGAAAGTGCACAATCATTTGTGTTCCCATAGCCTAAAATTAGCATTTGGCACTTCTTTTGAAAACAAGGATGTTGGAGAGTTGCTTCTCTTGCTGCAAAATTTTCTATTGTCAGCTTTACATAACAAAAGCAAGCAGCATTAGAAGTAATTTTAATGCATCAATTTTTTCTAGGTTTGCCTTGAAGTGACTCTTGGCACTCCATTGGGACTGAAGACAGCCAGAAAGATTTGTGGTTAAAAGTTAAATGAAGCTGCACCATGAATCCGTTTTGTGTTTTTAAAAAGATTTGAAATGAAATGTTACATTAATTTTTAAAAGAAAACGAAGTTCGTGGAGCTCTTGACCACTTCAGATTAATGTAAAAACCTGTGGGGCATATACATTAAAAAAAGGACTCCCATCACTGGCAGCATAGTATCAGGACTGCTGTACTTGAGCTGGAATGTATTTAGATGAGGCCCTCAAAAGCTTGATGTAAAAATCTTTTTATTTTATTACCTAGTGTACAAATAATGAGACTAAAAATGCACTACTACCTATTGCAACGCTCCACAAGATTTAAAAAAAAAAGCATTTTGTATCACTATTTGAAGTGCATTCGCATCCTGCTACTGTGCTGCAGATGGAGTGATAATTCCTTTTTTTGAGGTATATTTATTTTATTTTACAAATGATTGACTTGGACTGGACAGAATCATTCTTAGAAAGAAAAGTATTTACTCTATTTGTATTTGTTGACAAGGAATGGCATACTAAGCCTGGACAGCTTATTTCTAGGTGTGTCTGGGGGGGGGGGAGGTGTTATACAGACCTGTTTATTTATGGGGAAATGTTTGCAGGGACACCAGAAAAATCCCCTACTCTGGTGAAAAGTTCCATGGGATCTGTAACTTCCACCTAGATAGCCACCAGATGTAAATCAGAAAGGAATTCTGTATAAAATTGTATCCAAAGTAACAGCATCTCAACAGTGCAACACTGCCCTAGTGTTGCACTACATTGTCAGTCATAGGTATTTGCCCAAGCTTCTGGGACCTATACACAGTTACAGTGGTGGTTGGTCCTGCAAGCAGGGAACTCTGTAACACAACCCATCAACTCTGCAATGCACAAAAGATGCTGCCGTCTTCAAGGAGCAGATTCTATTTTGCAATAGCAGCACAGCATTCAATAGTACAAATCACTAGTCCAGATAATACTGTAGTTGTCACATATAGACAATGTGACCACAAATATACCTGACTGCAACTGCTGCAGAGGTCATAGAAACAAGGAATTTGACAGGTAGTAAAATAACTACAGTCCATTTATTTATTTATTTAGCTTTTGTTTACCGGGTAAGTGCACTAGCCAGCAGGTGACTATTTTCAGGCACGACCCGGGAGAGTACAACACAGGATAACCAAGGAGGTTACAACAATACAATTTAGACAGGCAGTACAGAGTACATTCATACAGGGAGGTAGTTTTGGCTAGGCTAACATGGTGCAAGCTAGTCTAGGCAATAAACAATAGGACAGTACAAGAGAAGTTACAGGGAGTGTGGGTACTGGTATAAGGTCAAGGTCACGTCTCCCCAGGGGACAGATATCCAAGGTGAGGAGAAAGGTGGGGGGGAGTGTTGTAGAGTGGACCAGGCTCCAGGTTTGAGTAGCACGCTCCCCAAGGCCAAAGTGGGGCAATGGAGGGAAATTTCACGGTTCCCCGGACGGGGGGGGGAACAGGTAAGGCATTGGGTACCATAGTAAGGTGTCCGAGCGGTGGGCAGTAAGGCAATCTGGGGGCTGTTATGTATACTTACGGTTTTAGCGGTATAAGGATAAGGTAGTAGCCAGGCTTGTGGTTTCCCCGCTGGGAAAGAAGGTAAAGAGTGGCCGGGAAGGTACAAGCCACTGAGGCTTTAGCAGGGGTAGTCAACCGGGTTCATGGTTCGGAGGAGGTTAGGAGGGCGATATGGGGGGAGATTTCAAGGCACCCAGCCAGAGGCTAAAGCAGTGGGTTAGAAAGCTGTACTGGGTAGGGAGGTGCCGTAGATGGGCGAGCGGTGGCAGGCAGCCCGTGGTTACTGGGACAGTCAGATAAGCCTACGGCTTTAGCAGCAGCGTGTTGGGAGGAGCACCGGGTTCATGGTCCCCCGATTGGGTATGAGAGAAAGAGAGGTTGGTGGTAAGAGACCAAGTTTGGTGTACTTACGGCTTTAGCGGTTGGAGGAAGGTACGTGCAGCCGGGCTCGCGGTTCCGAAACTGGGCATACGATCCGGTGTCGGTTCCTGACCCGAGACGTCCAGGGGTAATGAACAGGGGCAGGAGGGGAAGGGGGGTAGTGACCCTTGCAGTACTGATACCAGTCTGATCGGGGTGGCCCAGCTAGATTGATGGTTTAGCCTGTGACAAGTAGCGAAATAATGATAGTTTTTGGGAGATAACTGACAACAGATAACAGAAGAGATATTTTACAAGTAGCAGTAAATCAAAGCAGTACGGTCATACACAAAACATAACTAAATAGTACATTTGCATCCAATGAAGTTTATAAAGAGGTAGTAAAGGCAGGGAGCTTAAGGGTGGGGTTAGGTAGTAAGAGGAGGGAGGAGAGAAATAGGAGGGCAGATAGCCAGGAGGGAGTAGAAGCAGAGTAGGTAAGGAAATCAGGCAGGGTCAAAGCAGGTGCATTGATCTAAGGTGACCAGGTGGAGTCTCAGCCCACGCTTGAAAGCAAGTGCGAGGATGCTTGCCTGAGATCCAGAGGAGCTGGTTCCACATCTTAGGGCTGTGATTTGAAGGATCCGGTCCTTTGTTGGTATGGCAACGGGAACATCCAGGAGGGCTCTGTCTGCCGATCTTAACTCCCGTTTGGTATTGCAGGAAGAAGCAGCTCGGCAAGTGCTGCTGGCTGTCTTAGCCTGAGAATAGAGTCATTTAGACAGCCCAGGTAGTAGCACCTGGTGGCAGAGGGGGAGAGCCACCCAAGGTCAGTGTATAGCTGACAATGATGTTGAAGTCATGGAGCTTTAGCTGCATATCGGCAGACGTTATTATAAGTGATATCCCACTTATGCAGGGCAGTTTTGTGGGCAGAAGTAAGTATGGACGCACAGTAGTTCAGTGTAGGTAGAAGGATCTCTCTAGCTATGGCCAGCTTTGCTGAGGATGTGAGCATATAGCTGGTTCTATAGGCTGCTCCCAGCTTACAGTTTACAGTTTTGCATGTGGTTTGGATGTGTAGCTTTAAGTCGAGAGATTGGTCCAGAAGGATGCCCAGATAACGGAAGGAGGTGACGACCTGTAGAGGTTTCCCATTTAGATCAAGAATATTAAGAGGGGTGGTGCACAATCGAAGCTTCTGTATTGTGCCCAGGAGCATGGCATTTGTCTTGGTGGAATTGTGAATAAGGCGATGGGAGTTAAGCTAGTTCTGAACACAGGAGTATGCTCTGTTGAGTGATAAGTTAATATGCTCAAAGTTGTGAGAGGTGGCATAGATGACCAGGTCATCTGCATAGAGAAGTGAGGAGCAGGCAGGTATGTCATCTGGCATGTTGTTAATGAAGAGTGTGAAAAGAAGAGGACCCAGAATAGAGCCTTGAGGAACTCCGACGTTCGTTTTCACAATGTTAGAGATGGCTGAGTCAAATTTAACAGCCTGGGACCTGTTTATCAGGTAGCTCCTGAACCAGTTTAGCACAGGAGAGGAGCAACCTATTTTCTGAAGGGTGGACAGGAGCAGTGGGTGGTCCACAAGGTCAAACGCCTTGGTAAGGTCAATAAAGACAGCCCCTGTGAGCCTTCCTTCATCCATGTTCGAGAGGATGTCCAAGGTGAACTTGGCGAGGGCAGTCGTAGTGCTGTGGTTTTTTCTGAACCCATGCTGTGCATCGTTGAGCTGTTTTGTAGTATCAAGGTATCCCAGGATCTGATTTGCAACCAGTTTTTCTAAGATTTTGCTAAGTACTGACAGTATTGCAATCGGCCTGTAGTTAGAGATGTCGCTTTTGTTCCCTTTCTTGTAGATTGGGGAAATCCTGGCCATTTTCCAGAGGTCCGGGACTATACCACTGGTAAGGGACAAAGTGAAGATTCTAGCCAGTGGTTTAGAGATAAGATGTGCAGCCATTTTTTAACAGGTGAGGTTCCAACTGGTCAGATCCGGGACTGGTATATTCAGATATTTTCTTTAGTAGGTTCAGTACCTGAGTGCTTGTAATGGCTTTGAAGTAGAGGGGGTGAGGTTTAGGGTCACTGATGTGGGAGGCAGAGGCAGGAGCTGTAACATTGTCAGTAGTGGGGGTTGCCAATGGCAGTTTTCAGGTATAGGATGAGAGGTCAGCGAACATGTTGTTGAAAGCGTTCACTATGGTGAGGGGGTTATTACAATGGGAGCCGTTTATGACCATTTCAGAGGGTGTAACAGATTGAGGTGTGCCCAGGAAGGTTTTTAGGTGCCCCCAGAATTTACGGGGGATCGTGGGCTGAGTTGTTCAGTAAGTTCTGATAGTACAAGCTTTTAGCTAGCCTTATGTTCTTTCTGCAGGAATTCCTTTGCTGTCTGTATATTGAGTAGTCACTGGGCAACCCAGAGCTTTTGTAGTTCTTCCAGAGTTTGTCCCTGCATCGAAGTTGCTGTAGGAGATCTTTATGGAGCCATCTGGTTTGTTTCCCCCTGACTCTTCTCGTAGCTTTCGGTGCATGCTTATTTTGTACTGAGAGAAACTGCAGTAGGAATGCTTTTAGGGCATCCTCTACATTAACTGCATGGTATATGTCAGACCAGTCTACATTTGATATATCCAGGAGGAAGGCATTTACGTCCAATTTGGCAAGGTTCGTGAAAGTGACCAGCCGAGGGGGGGTGGCTGACCAGCGCACCATTGACAATAGATGGGAGAGTGGTCGGTGATTGAATCAGCCAGGATCCCAGTGACAGCCAAGTGTTTGGGTCTATTTGTAAGGATCCAGTCAATCAGTGTACCAGACTGCGGTGTTGCCAACCTGGTATTCTCGGCTATTAGCTGGTGGAAGTTTAAGCCTTGTACAAGTGAAGCAAGGGCATTATGGGAGGGACCCAGCCAGTTTAGGTTAACGTCACCAAGGATGACAGCTTCATTGTTGTTGCTAGATTTTAGCATTAGTTGGAGTACTTCCTGAAACCCGTCCACTCCTCCAGAGGGCGGGTTGTAGAGGCAGATTATATGCAGTTTTTTAGAACCAAGGGTCAGGAGCGCATGAATTGACTCACACGTAGTTGGGGGGTTGGGGGCAGAGATTGTGCTGATGTTGAGGTGAGACTTGTGGTAGATGGCAACGCCTCCACCCCTCTTTGACCCCGGTCTGTCCTGCCGTATAAATGAGTAGCCAGGTATGGCACACATGGTATCGGGGGTCCTTGGTTTCAGCCAGGTCTCCGATAGGCACAGTATGTTGGGATCGTACATTTTAAGCCATGCTTCCAATTCAGACAGGTGATTCAGTAGGCTTCGGATGTTCATGTGGGATATGAGTAGACCTTTAGTTGGTTTATTTAACATATTCACAGAAGCACCGCTGCAGGGGGGGCCTGGGTTCAGTTCAATGTCGCCAGCAAGCTTGAGCAGGAGTGATGCCAGGAATGCAAGCACTATGCTGTAGAGGTTTAAGGCTCGCCCTTCATTTCCTCCACCTATTTCTGAGGGAAATCAGTACTCGGTAAGTGCAGCCTTTGTTGAGGAGAAGGTGTTCCCAAGAGGGTTTTGGTCATGGATTTGCTATCATGAGGTTTGAAAAACTGAAGTCTGTGGCTGGGGGGGATTCTTGTGTGACTCGCATTGCAGAGTCAGAGAGATTTCGTTCATACTCCATAGGAGAAAAAGGCAGATTAGAACAGTTAGCCCTATTGGTCTGCCCCTTGGACACTGTGGGCCTGTAAGTGAGGGAGACATTTTTCTCACTTGTGGGCTGTGACCCTTTTATTTGAGCAGCTGAAGGTTTACAGGGAAGGACTGGAAGAGAAGTAAAGCTAGAGCAAGGTACAGAGAACTAGAGCTATAGCAGGGTTTAGAGAAACAGATGGAAAGCTAAGGTAGAGGGGAGTTTGTTAAGGAAGAGGGGGGAGAAAAAAGCCGTAGAGCAGGCTCGGGAGGAAGGAACTGGATCAGGGGAGGTGGATTTGGCATGAAGTGAGATTATGAAATTTCGACAGACGTTGAGCAGGTTGATCACCCCCAGTGGTGAGAGAATATAAGGAACCAATGGGAAAGTGGGCACTTAGTCATATGACGGTCAAAGTCCTATAAATCTAAAGGGTCGACCAGGGTGGGTGAGGTGGGGGGAGGGTGGGGAGCCAGTGCGAAGCGCCGGCGGGACAAACTGCCACCGAAGGAGCTGTATCACTTGCTACTTGTGACCGCTCGGAGTTAACCTTAAGCGGGGAGAGAGGCATCTATGAGCGGTGCTCCTAGTCCCAGGTCGAAGGAAGCAGTTCCCAAAGTCAGCGAGTTAAGGTGAGAACAGCCGCTTTTCCTGAGAAGTACAGCCAGGCAGCACTTCAGACTCTGCTGGAGGCAACCGGCAGCTAAAATCGGTGGAAAATGTACCTGGCGGCTTTTACGGCTTTGGCGGCATGAAGGACCAGGGTGCGGCCGGGCTCCTGGTTCCGCTTCTGGGCGTGATTTCAGCGGGCGGCCCCTAACAACAGGCTTCCTGGAGGAGCAAGGCGCAAGCTTCGGCGGCTGCAGCTGGACAGGCAGATCTTCAAGAGGGTTCCTGGGCAGGCAGCGGAGGGTCCACGGCAGCGCTGGGGATCGAGGATGGAGGGTTCCTAAGCTCTGATGGGCCTGGAGAGGATCTAAGGAGGACAGCAAGGGAGAGACTTTAAGTAGGAGAGCTGAGAGGCAACGGCGTGGTTTGAGGACAAAGAGAATGGGCAGGAAGTGCGAAAGAGAGGAGGAGATCCGAGAACAGTGGGAAAATTAGTTCAGCTACTTCACTTAAGGCAGGTAATCTAGGCTCTATAGTAAATTCTAAATTTCTATGCAGTTTGACTGTATGCAATACATATGTAACAAACAGTTAGTTAAGTATGTGTGCTACAGCACAAAACTCTAAGGAAAAGAGACAGCTTAGCTTATACAGGGTAAATTTAGAGCAAACTGCCACTGACAGAGCTGTATCACTTGCTACTTGTGACCGCTCAGAGTTAACCTTAAGCGGGGAGAGAGGCGTCTATGAGCGGCGCTCCTAGTCCCAGGTCGAAGGGAGCAGTTCCCAAAGTCAGCGAGTTTAGGTGAGAACAGCCGCTTTTCCTGAGAAGTACAGCCAGGCAGTGCTTCAGACTCTTCTGGAGGCAACCGGCAGCTAAAATCGGTGGAAAACATACCTGGTGGCTTTTACGGCACGAAGGACCAGCGTGCGGCCGGGCTCCTGGTTCCACTTCTGGGTGTGATTTCAGCAGGCGGCCCCTAACAACAGGCTTCCTGGAGGAGCAAGGCACAAGCTTAGGCGGCTGCAGCTGGACAGGCAGATCTTCAAGAGGGTTCCTGGGCAGGCAGCGGAGGGTCCACGGCAGTGCTGGGGATCGAGGATGGAGGGTTCCTAAGCCCTGATGGGCCTGGAGAGGACCTGGCGGCTTTTACGGCTTTGGCAGCATGAAGGACCAGGGTGCGGCCGGGCTCCTGGTTCCGCTTCTGGGCGTGATTTCAGTGGGCGGCCCCTAACAACAGGCTTCCTGGAGGAACAAGGCGCAAGCTTTGGCGGCTTCAGCTGGACAGGCAGATCTTCAAGAGGGTTCCTGGGCAGGCAGTGGAGGGTCCATGGCAGCACTGGGGATCGAGGATGGAGGGTTCCTAAGCCCCGATGGGCCTGGAGAGGACTGTCAGGTCTGTCTGGTCCCTATTTCCATCCCTCCAGTCTGGCACTGGTAGGGCCCTGGCAGTGTTCCCTGCTGGTACAGTAGCTCTGCCTTGTATGGTGCTAAACCCCCTCCCAACTCCCTCCAGTCTAGCCCTAGTAGGGCCCTGGCAGTGCTCCCTGCTGGTAGAGTAGCTCTAACGTTTATGACGTTAACCCCCTCCCAACTCCCTCCAGTCATTTTTACCAGTCCCATGTGCCTATCCCACCCTCTCTCTCTTGAAGCCTGTAATTATCTCCACATTAACCATGTGTCCAGGTAAATGGACCCACCTCTCCATGAAGAAGTACATCTTCACATCCATCCTGAATCATCCAAACTAATATATAATTGTACCCTCTTGTCGCAGACTACTTACCTGAACAGTATCTGGCAATCCTTACTGTTTATTTCTTTTAAGTACTTGATGGTTTTATCATGCCCCCCCTTGCCTTTTGGCCTTCAGGGAGTACATGTTCAGATCATCCAGTCTCTTCTCATAGGTCTTCCCTGATTGTCATGTATTATTTTAGTTACCGTCCCCTGATCTATTTCTAATTCTTGTCCTTCTTAAGGTGAAGGTCCCAGAACTGAACAGTACTCAAAGTGTGGCCTCACCAGGCAAAATCATGTTGCACCTAGAAACAAGCCTCTGCTCAGTGTCCCTCTCCCAGCTGCCAATTTTTAAATAAATAAAAACAATTCCTTTCTTCTGCTAGAGAAGGCCCTGCCTTTGCATCCCAACATCCTGCTGACATTCCCATCTGCCTTATTGCATTGGTCAGTGGTCTTCAAGCTATAAGTTATAGCAACCCTCATGTCTCTTTCCTTGGAGGTCTGTTCTACTCTGACTCCCCCATCACTACTGTGTTTTTGTATTTTTCCTCCTCATGTGCATGACCTTGCACTTTGGACTTTAAATCTGAGCTGCCAGATCTTCCACCTTATTTCAGATTTCCACAGATCTTTTTTTATGTTTAGACTTCCTTTCTCACTATCCACCCTAACACATATTTCAGTGTCTTCTACACAGAAAAACATTTTGCCTGGAATTTTGACTCCAATGTCACAAATAAAGTATTGGAAGAGTGGTGAACCCAGAACAGACCCCTGAGGCATCCCACTGTTCACACTACTGACTTTCAAGTGATTGCCATTTAGCTCTGTCCTTTGGGTTCTTCCACCTAACCAATTTTCCATCCACTTGAATGCAACTTCCTCTCCCCCACTGTGAAGTCACCCAATGTTTTCACTAGTTATCCATGTGGCATTGAATCAAAAGCCTTGCTGACATCAAAATACAGGCCACCCACTGCTTGGCTCCATCCATTATCTGTGACATCATGTTAAAGAATCCTATGAGGTTTGCATGGCAGAACCTCCCTTCCATGAACCCATGTTGCCTGCAATCCTGAACACTGTATTTCTCCAGGAAGGCTACCAATTGTTCTTTTACAATAGTTTCATGCAGATTCCCATCTACTGAGGTCAGGCTAACCAGTCTGTAGTTGCCTGGATCTCCCCTGTCCCAACTCTTATCAAGATGTACAACATCAGCCACCTCCAGTTCATATGGACCACTCAGGTCACTGGTAAGCAGCTGAACAAGGGAATGTTGCCAGAGTTTGCCTTGTCTCCCTAAGCACTCGGAAACAGAACTTATCTCACTACCGTATTAAAAACCATAAAAATTCCATTAATTTCCCATTATTATCATGCAAACCCATTCATTTTCACCACTAAATCTTGTACTACCATCTTCCCATTAAATTACCTTTAATTATTGATGTTTTTTGTGTCCAAATCATTAATCTATTCAACTATTCCATTAATTAACCAGACAGGTATCCATTAAATATTTAATTGATGTAGTACGCCCCCTATATCTAGTATCAGGCCTTTTCAATGGTGTATATAATAATCATTAACATTTTTCAATAGGCATTTCATTACCATTAAAATTATGTTCATGCTGTGATAATACATTAATGGCCGTTAAAAATAAATGTTGACGATTAATTACTGTAACCATTGCCACCAGCAGAAATTAATCTTTTATGCCATTAATTTATTTACATTTGATGTGCGTACATTAATGGCCATTAATGAATAATTATGTAAAATATCAGACTAGTGAAACATTTAGAAATTAATGCTCCTAATAGACTGCTATAGCACAACATCCATTCATAAAGAACTTATAACCATCAAAGTACTTTACATAAATATTTTACACTATATAACAATTGACCCAACCCTTTCTTTAACATATTATTGTAGAAGGGGAATTAACTGGAGCTCATTTTTTAGGGCTGTGTGCAGAGCCTAAAGCCATTCTGGGATTGCTCAGTAGCTCTAAAAACAGCAGATAGTGGAACCTTCCAAAAGTTCAAAGGAGCTTGAAACCCTCCATCATGATCAGTCACTACGGAATAACAGCCACACTATTTCAGCTGTTACTTCTGCATTCCAGGACATGAACTGCGCATGCACGGCTCATGTGCATGCGCAATTCTGCAGGCGCTGTCATGTTGTGAATGGTAAAATGCCATTCACTGCAACTGCACATGTATGAATGCCACAAATGTGCAGTTGCGTCACTGCTGCCAGCACCAACAACAAAGAAAAAGCACCAACATGGGGGTCCCCAATCCCTGTGTTGGCATTATGTACCCCCCCACTCATGTGGCACACTGGGAGCCAACCCCAGTGTGCCCAAATGTATTTTTTTCCCTTGCTGACATTGGGGTGCCCATTCCCTGTGTTGGCATCATGTACTCACCCACCCCCTACTCATGTGGCACACTGGGAGCCCACCCCAGTGTACCCAAATGTCTGCTTTTTTTTTGCTTTCCTGTAAATAAAGAAAACAGTCCCCCGATGTGTTTTTTATCTGTAAAACATTAACAGTCTCTCATCATTACCTCACTCCCCTTCCCCCTCTCCACCCTCCCATTAAACACTTACCTCCCTGCAATGCCTCCCTTACCCCATACTTACCTCCGGAGGTTTTTCCTATCATCTTCTCTGGACTGGGATACATCTGTACTCTTCAAAGCTGAACCACAGACTGAAGAATCAAAGGTCAGCGTGCTACAGTATAGTGCCATTCAATGGAGTTTTCAACTTACATTGATAAATAAGCCATTTTTTTGAATTTTGGCCCCAAATTTCCAACAAGGAGTTCTTGGGACACCACTTCATGAAAACTTTCACTGTCATTTCGTTACTTGGTCTCAAAAAGTGATTTTGCTGTCCCTGCATGGAATCATCATTTGGGACCACTTCATGAAATGACAGTGGCACAGTTCATGAGGTGGGATCCCAAAAAGCCCATGTTGCAAATTTGGTGAAAAAATTACCAAAAATCGCTGAGTTACAAGCGTGTGTTGGCAGTTTCTATGCACACTCTTAACTTTGTCAAGTTTTAATATTTTCCCTCCACATTTTCAAAATTGCCATTTTTGCACACTTCCTTTATATGTTGATTGTGTGCATGCACAAGAAACATATTGCAGCAGCTTTCCAGAAGCAGGTTGTGGAGGTGCGGCACTGTTGTGGCCAATGCCCCCAGAGCCTGTAAAGGCTTGGCCCACTTTCCCCAATGCCATGGCACACTGCTGCTGACACTGGTTCAGCCAGCGTGCCACAACCTTGAAAGGTTTCAGCCACTGAAATCAGGGGCTACCTCATAATTGCAGCGTCAGTGATTTGCTGCAATGAGGGAGCGACAGGTCATTGCTGGGTGGAACGTTGCTACTGTAATATTGTTTGTGAACATGGAGGCGCCTTGCCGCCGTGTTCACAAACAACATTAATCTGGACCCAGTGCCGAGGGGATGTCTAATCCCCCTCGGCAGCATGTGCCCCTCCCCACAGCAGCATGTTTCTACATATGGGGGCCCCTATCCCCGTCGGCTTCCATCCCCAGTGCTAGTTGACTTGCCGACATGGGAGCCCACTCCCCACTGGCATTATGTCCCCCCTCCCTGTTTGATGTGCTGACAGGGGAGCCCACTCCCTATTGCCATCAGGTCCCCCCCAAAAGAGTAGCGGGAGAGTTGTGCTGAAGGGGTGCCCAATCCCCCTCGGCTCTTGCACCCCCTCACTTTTGTGCCAAAGGGGGTGATGGGGTGCCCAATCCCCTGTCAACTGTACACACACCTAAAAACATTCAGGTGTCATTCTGGGAACCCACCCCAGTGTGCCCAATACCCCTGTAAAGAAAAAGAAATCCTCAATTTTTTTTAAGCCTGTAAAAGAAAAAAGGCCCCTCACAGTCTCCCTGCCCCCCACAACCTGCACCCACCCACTGCGCACCTTGCCTCCCCACACACACCCCTCACCCCATACTTCCCTCCGGAGTTCGGCACAACAATCTTCGGTGGACCGGGAACATGTCTGCACTCTTCAAAGCCGACCACGAACTGAGGAAATGCTGGTAAGCTGTATCATGGAATAAATAGAGCTTTTTCAACTTTGATGCATACCTCAGGCATTTTTTGGAATGCTGACAACAAATTTTCAACATGAGGTTTTGAGACCCCTCCTCATGAATTCTGGCACTGTCATGGTGTTATTTGGCCCCGAAAGGTGATTTTGCGGTCACTGCGTGGAATTCCAATTTGGGACTGATTAGCAAAATGACAGTACCAGTGTTCATGAGGTGGGCTCTCAAAAAGCCTATGTTGCAAATTTGGTGGAAAAAATAAAAAAAATTACTGTTTTATGAGTGTGCATTGCGCAGTTGCTATGCACGCTCCTAACTTCGTGAATTTGCATTATTTTCATGCCAGATTTTCAACACTGGCATTTTTTCACACCTCATTGTGAACAGTACAGCTGTCATTTTTCGCATCCTGGCTGAAATGTGTTTTCGCACTTCTGGCGCAGAATAGTGCGGTCGCTGTGGGAAATCAGTGTTAGGGACAGATTAAGAAAACAACAGTGACACTGTTCATGAGCAGAGGTCCTAAAATGCCTATGTTGACAATTTGGTGTTGATATTCCATAAAATGACTGGGTTACGAATGTGCGTTATGCAGTTTGCACGCACTCTCATAACTTTGTGAATTAATAATATTTTCACTCCAAATTTTTAACATTGCCATTCTTCTGCACCTCCTTATGAACAGTACTGCTGTCATTTTCCACATCCTGGCCGAAATGTGTTTTCACAGTTCCACCGCAGAATGCCGCAGTAGCTGTTGGAAATCAGTGTTTGGAACAGATGAGGATCGAGCGAGTAAGAGATGGGAGGAGTGATCGAGCTTAACTGAGCTCTGTCGGGACTGCTGTGGATTTCTTTGTAGGCAGGAAAAGGTGCCAACGCAGGCAGGATCCCAGTACAAAAGGGCAGCCTGTAGTGCCGGGAGACACAGAACGAGCAAGTGAGGGAGGGGGAGTGAGTGAGCTCAACGGAGCTCTGTTGGGACTGCTGCGGATTTCTTTGTGGGCAGAAAAAAGCAGTAATGCATGTAGGGGCCCAGTACAAAAGGGCAGCCTGCAGCGGTGGGACAAGCAGAATGAGTGACTGGGGGGGAGTGAGCGAGCTCAACGGAGCTCTATCATGACTGCTGAAGATTTCTTTGTGGGCAGAAAAGGGCGGCAATGTAGGCAGGAGCCCAGTACAAAAGGGGCAGCCTGCAGCACTAGCATAAATGGAACGAGTGAGTGAGAGAGGGGGAGTGAGTGAGCTCAATGGAGCTCTATCGGGACAGCTGCAGATTTCTTTGTGGGCAAAAAAGGTGCCAACGCAGGCAGGAGCCCAGTACAAAAGGGCAGCCTGCAGCACTAGGAGAAACAGAATGAATGAGTGAGAGAGTGGAAGTGAGCGAGCTCAATGGAGGTCTATCGTGACTGCTGCAGATTTGCTTGTGGGCAGGAAAAGGCGGCAACACAGGCAGGAAGCCTAGTACAATAGGCCAGTCTGCAGCGCCGGCAGAAATGGAATGTGCAAGTGAAAGAGGGGGCATGAATGATCTCAACAGAGCTGTGTCAGGACTGTTGCAGATTTCTTTGTGGGCAGAAAAAGCTGCCAATGCAGGCAGGTGCCCAGTCCAAAAGGGCAGCCTGCAGCAGTGGGAGACACAGAACAAGCAAGTGAGGGAGAGGGAGGGAGGGAGTGAGTGAGCTCATCAGAGCTCTGTTGGGACTGCTGTGGATTTCTTTGTTGGCAGAAAAAGGCAGCAAAGCATGCAGGGGCCCAGTACAAAAAGGCAGCCTGCAGCAGTAGGAGAAACAGAATGAATGAGTGAGAGAGGGGGAGGGAGTGAGTGACCAAGGTCAACACAGCTGTATCATGACTGCTGCAGATTTCTTTGTGGGCAGAAGAAGGTGGCAACGCAGGCAGGAGCCCAGTAGAAAAGGGTAGCCTGCAGCGCCAGCAGAAATGGAATGAGCAAGTGAGAGGGGGAGTGAGTGAGCTCAACAGAGCTCTGTCGGGACTGCTGCAGATTTCTTTGTGGGCAGAAAAAGGCACCAACAGAGGCAGGAGCCCACTACAAAAGGCCAGCCTGCAGTGCCAGGAGAAACAGAATGAGCGAGTGAGATGGGGAGTGAGCGACCTCAACGGAGCTCTGTTGGGACAGCTGTGGATTTCTTTGTGGGCAGAAAAATGTGCCAATGCAGGCAGAAGCCCAGTACAAAAGGGCAGCCTGCAGGGCTGGCAGAAATGGAATGAGCGACTGAGAGAGAGGGAGTGAGTGAGGTCAATGGAGCTCTGCTGAGACCTCTGCAAATTTCTTTGTGGGCAGAAAAATGTGCCAACAGAGGCAGAAGCACAGTACAAAAGGGCAGCCTGCAGTGCCAGGAGAAACACAATGAGCAAGTGAGAGAGGGGGAGTGAGCATGCTCAATGGAGCTCTGTCGGGACAGCTGCAGATTTCTTTGTGGGTGGAAAAAGGCACCAACACTGGCAGGAGCCCAGTACAAAAAGGCAGCCTGTAGCGCCAGGAGAAACAGAATGACTGAGTGAAAGGGGGGAGTGAGCGAGCTCAACAGAGGTCTATCATGACTGCTGTGGATTTCTTTGTGGGCAGGAAAAGGTGGCAATGCAGGCAGGAGCCCAGTACAAAAGGCCAGCCTGCAATGCTGGCAAAAATAGAATAAGTGAGTGAGAGATGAGGAGTGAGTGACCTCAAGTTGTGTGGGGCCTGCTGCAGATTTCTTTGTGGGCAGAAAAAGCCACCAATGCAGGCAAGAGCCCAGTACAAAAGGGTAGCCTGCAGCAGTGGGAGACACAGAATGAGCGGGTGAAGGAGGTGAGTCAGTGAGCTCAACAGAGCTCTGTTGGGACTGCTGTGGATGTCTTTGTGGGCAGAAAAAGGCAGCAATGCACGCAAGAGACCAGTACAAAAGGGCAGCCTGCAGCGGTGGGAGGAACAGAACAAATGAGTGAGAAAGGGGAGTGAGTGAGCGAGCTCAGTGGAGCTCTATCATGACTGCTGCAGATTTCTTTGTGGGCAGAAGAAGGCAGCAATGCAAGCAGGAGCCCAGTACAAGAGGGCAGTCTGCAGTGCTGGCAGAAATGGAATTAGTGAGTGAGAGAGGGGGCGTGAGCGAGCTCAACGGAGCTCTGTCGGGACTGCTGCAGTTTTCTTTGTGGGCAGAAAAAGGCATGAATGGAGGCACAAACCCACTACAAAATGGCAGCCTGCAGCACCAGGAGAAACAGAATGAGCAAGTGAGACAGGTTGAGTGAGCGACCTCAACGAAGCTCTGTCAGGACATCTGCAGATTTCTTTGTGGGCAGAAAAAGGTGCCTATGCAGGCAGAAGCCCAGTACAAAAGGGCAGCCTGCAGTACCGGGAGATACACAATGAGCGAGTGAGAGTGGAGGAGTGAGCGAGCTTAACGGAGCTCTATCATGACTGCTGCAGATTTCTTTGTGGGCACAAAAAGGTGACAACGCAGGCAGGAGCCCAGTATAAAAGGCCAGCCTGCAGCGCCAGCAGAAATGGAATGAGTGAGTGAGAGAGGAGGAGTGAGCAAGCTCAATGGACCTGTGTCAGGACTGCTGCAGATTTCTTTGTGGGCAGAAAAAGGTGCCAACAGAGGCAGGAGTCCAGTACAAAAGGGCAGCCTGCAGCGCCAGGAGAAACAGAATGAGCGAGTGAGAGAGGGTGAGTGTGCCACCTCAACGGAGCTCTATTGGGACAGCTGCAGATTTCTTTGTGGCAGAAAAACATGCCAATGCAGGCAGGAGCCCAGTACAAAAGAGAACCTGCAGCACTGGGAGAAACAGAATGAGCGAGTGACAGAGGGGCAGTGAGCGAGCTCAATGGACCAATGCAATCAATATTTGGCATTGACAAATGTTTGTTGACAGTACAGCTGTCATTCATCACATCTTGCCCAAAACATGTTTTTCCACCTGTGGCACAGGATGGCGCAGTTGCTCTGCGAAATCATCTTTCAGGACTAGTGAACAAAATGACACTGGCACTCTTAATGAGGAGGGATCCCAAAAAGGCCATGTTGAAAATATGGTGCAAAATAAATAACCATAAGGGAGAAATTGAACATAAATAGTGTGCTGCAGTAAAAGTTCCAGATTTAAATCAAAAATTGGAGCAGTTACTCTGATGCAATGCAAATGTCAGAAACGGGCAGAAATCAGAGATCCAGCATGCCTTGATCAGGCCACGGACCCCTCAATTTCTGGAACCTAAACAGTTTTTCAGAAATCCTCTGTACTGCAAGGGATCCAGCGTGCCTTGACCAGGCCATGGACCCCTCAATTTCTGGAACCTAAACAGTTTTTCAGAAATCATCTGTACTGCAAGGGATCCAGTGTGCCTTGACCAGGCCACGGATCCCTCAATTTCTGGAACCTAAACAGTTTTTCAGAAATCCTCTGTACTGCAAGGTACTAGCCCTGACTTTGGATTTGGTACCAGTGGAAGCTGATTTCCAAGTGGCCCACACTATCTCCTGCTGAACATACCTCTAACTACCGTATCTCCCTCTGTGTCTCTAGTTGAATTTATGTGCTAGGGTTTAATAATTTGTTTAATCCTTACAGTCATTTTAAGTTCTGAGTTGATATTAGAAGTGAATTTAGAGCTTTTTTTTTTTGTTGACTTTTCCATTAGTAGATTATATCCTCTCACCACTAGAGGGCTATATCTCTATCTCTTTATCTAGTACATAAGCCATGTGGGCTCTCTCTGCCTTTCTCTCACCCTCCTCCTCCTCCTTGCCCTGGCCTCTCTCTCTTCTCTCCCTGGTCCTAGCCACCCCACCCCACCCCCTCCCGCCACCCTCTACTCTGGTTTCCACTGCTACTCCAAGGAACTCTCCACTTCCACTGAGACTTGTGCTTGGCGCACCATTTGGATATTCCTGGTTACTTAACCCACCACTACTCTCAACAAGTGTGGCCACCTCTCTACACTGTACCACCCTTGCAGTCCATATGGGACACCGCCTGAACCTTGCAACTTCTACTCCAGGAAACAACAATCAAAACTATCTCTCAAAGAGCTGCGACTCTGCTCCTTAAAACTCCTACTCCCCCTCATCCTTCTCATCACAGGCAGCGTCCATCCCAATCCTGGCCCCAGAAGCTCAGGCCATACACAAACTCCAGGTGCCCTTATCCTTGCAACCATTAATATCTGCAGCCTACTACCAAAGCTGGATGCGCTCCAAGCCTTCATATGCCAACACAACCCTGACATCCTTGCAGTGGTGGAAACTTGGCTGGCACCTAAAGTTCCTGACTCAGCAGTAACAATACAGGGCTACAATGTCCACAGGCTGGACCGGATATCCAAAAAAGGCGGTGGTTGCGCAATCTATATCAAAGACTCCCTGTCTTGGCACCCTGTAGCAACTCCATCACTTTCTGCCTCAGTCCAGATTCTGCCAATAAAAATCGTCCTAGGTCCCAACCATAAAGCCCTGACTATTGTCTCTGTATACATCCCACCCAGGGACACTAAACATGGATTCAACAATGTCCTAAACTTTATCAACTCTCATCCTCCCGAAGCTGAACTTATTCTACTAGGGGATTTCAACATAAACTAGTTAGCATCAAGTGCCAGTGCCTATACAGACTCCATCTCAGCTACTAACCTCACGCAAATGGTAAACTCCCCTACTAGGATTAACTACAAGACTGGCACCAGTACCCTGTTGGATTGGGTCCTCACCACTCACCCCACAAGGATTTCTCGTACGACCATTCTCCCAGACTCACTCAGTGACCACTCCCCAGTCATGTGTGCATGGTCTAACAAATTCCTTAAGCCCCACTCCCAAAATTATCGCTAGCAGAGTCCTTCCTCATGGAAAATGTCCACATCTCAAACAACACCTGCTTCTACAAGACTGGCCACCCATCTATGAAGCAACAGATGTTAACTTGGCTCTTGATCACTTCATCTCAATTTTCAACAAAGCCTGCGACCTCTTTGCCCCTGCTAAAAGGTGCAAAACAAAATCTCTCTAACCCATGGGTCACCGTGGCTCTTCTCTCACAGCTGAAACTAAGGGATCACCTCTGGGCAGTTGCCAGGGCCACTGGCAAACAACTGGACATCCAAAATTATAAACAAGCATGAAATGCCTGCACAAAAGCCATACGGCTAATGAAATCCAACTATTACAAAGACGCTCTCATCAATACATGGGGAAATGGTCGTGCTTTCTGGGACAATATCAAGGATGTCACAGGGAAGCAGCCAAAAACCTCTCTGGCCATGTAATTGGTTGATGGATCCTCAACCCTTGACCCCAAGGTGATTGCAAACATCTTTTACACAGCTTTTTCAGACCTTAGTGCTGTTCTACCCCATGACTTTTTCGAAACAGGGCCTACTCCCCAAATACCTCAGCCCCTCAGTCTAACCATCCCTCTTCTACTTCAGGAAGGTAAGGCTGAATGAAGCTCTGCCTATATTACTGCAGCTATCTCTAAATCTAGATCTAGTAGCGACACCCTGGACCTTAAGCTCTGTTGCTCACCCTCGATGAGGTAATTCATCCATTAACAAAATCCTAAGCCTCTCTCTCAGCTGTGGAAAATTCACAGACCTATGGAAAACAGCCACTGTGACACCTGTCCATAAAAGTGGGGACAAGACACCTCACTCAAATTATTGCCCTATCTCCATACTGCCCCCACTCTCTAAGGCACTTGAGTGCATCGTGGCTGATCAACTTCACGACCACTTGGATAAATACAATATACCTTGTCCACAACAACACGGCTTCTGGAAAGGTCACAGCACCACCACAGACCTTCTTGAGTTCACTGGAGCTTTGCACAAATCCCTTGACAATGGCCTTCTCACAGAGGCCGTTTTCGCAGACCTCTCCAAGGCCTTCGATACAGTACACCATGGACTACTAATACACCAACTACTGAATGCTGGGCTATCACCTGACTCTTCTCTCTGGTTTAAAAGCTACTTAGAAAACTGGTCACAGAGGTAAAAATTGCAGATGCTCTTTCTAACACCCTGCCTGTTAGCTCGGGTGTCCCCAGGGATCCATACTGGGACCCCTCCTTTTAGCCTTTTCTTAAACTCCCTCCTTACCACTGCTCTGAGCAGATCATACTATATGCTGATGATGCTGTTGTATTCTCCACTCACAAAGATCCTGCAACTCTTCAACACAACCTTCAACTTGGTTTCAGTTCTGTAGAGACATGGTTTCTTAATCATAAACTGGTCCTCGATGACAAGAAAACCAAATCTATGCTCTTCTGCAGCTCTCATAACCCACACAAGCTACACCACTTGGCTATCTCCACCACCCAGGGGAACACTCTAGATCAGGTGGTGTCCTTCAAATACTTAGGGATACAGCTTGACCCTAATCTCTCCTATGGACTTCATGTAGATAATGTAGCTAGAGCTGCTAATACACGGCTTGGTCTCCTCTACAAACACAGACCACACCTCACTCCAGAAGCTTTGAAGGTTGCAGTCCTGAGCTCTGTGATCTCTGTAATAGACTATGGTCTCATCATTTATGGCTCAGCCACAACCACAACCCTTAGATGCCTCTCAACTGCCTTAAATAAAGCATGTCGGCTCATCACTGGTGCTCACCGTCTCATCCACACATGTGACCTGTACACTCAGACCGACTGGCTCCAACTATCAAACCGCATAAAGTTTCTCACCTGCTTCATGGTCAAAAAAATCTACCTTGGCCTTGCACCTTCTGGGGTCTCAATTCTGTTACAACACCGAATTAACAAATGGTGCCTTAGGAGATCCACGCTACAGCTACTGAAAGTCCCCCCATTGTCACACTTCACAGGGACAACGCTCTTTTGCTTATCGAGCACCACTCTGGTTCAGTGGCCTCAGCCCAATCATCTCCTCTGCCCCAACTATTGGTATGTTTAAAACTAGGCTCCGGGACTATCTCACTACCAACAACTCCTGTGACTGCCCAACTTAACCTTGTTTCTCCACTTCCCTTTCTGCTCTAGTTGTCCCCCCCCCCCCACTGGATTCTACCCTCACATCTTGGTATACCCAGTGCTGCACTTTTCACCCTCTCACCACCCTTCCTACATTCCTTCTCCCCCCCACCCTCTTTGCTCTCCCTATGACTCTGGCACTTCTTATCTGTTGTCTATTTTCTCTGACAAATGCCGCTGGCAGCCTTGTTAAAATGCTACCCTTGAACTGTAGTAATCTGTACTCTGTTTGCATTGTCCACATTGTTGTAATGCCTGTCTTGATATTCTCCATAATTTGTATTTCTCTGACGTGGAACCTTTGTAAAAGAGTCATGGCTCAAAGGTATTTGTAATCCTAGACTTGATAAATAAAATAAATAAATAAATCAGCTACCCAGTCCAGCAATTCAAGGCCTCTCCAAGGCTGGCAACTCACTTTTCAATGCAAACAGACAAAAGTGCTGACACCACCAGTGAGAGATGAAATAGTTACAAATTTAAAGCAGGTTTGAATGTTTTTAGAGTTCCAAGGAGCCCTTTGAAGATTGCAGTTCAGATGTAGCACTCCTCTCGCAGTGTTGCTTCGACCACAAAAGATTTTAGCGATAGGCACGCACCCCCACAGAGCAGGGAAAACTCCAATCAGAGGGAAAAAATTCTCTCACCAAAATCTTGACTCTCTTTCTGGAGTTCTGAAGAAGAAACAAATCCACCCCAGCAAAGTCTACAAATGCAGGCAACAAGGAGATGTCAGAAGGATGAGATTCAAATGGATACAGAAAGGAGACAATTAGACAGGCGTTACTTGCTCCTATGGATATGGGGTGTAAATGGGTCACCTCTCTCAGGCCCAAAATCCAATTTACAGCTCACCCGGGACAACAGGAGACAGGCAGAGTTTTCCCAGGAGGCAGTGGAGCTCCCACATCCTGTCACACTGGTTACCCCCACTGCTCGACCACCACCCCTGTGCAGAAGATCCCTCCTAAGCCTTTGAAATGGTCACCAGGGAAACCAGGTCACAGACTTTCTTCCTCACTAGGAACACTCCTTCGATGGGAACCACTCCACAGTAGCCAACTCTGGCCCGGTGTTCCAAACCACCAGCCACATCCTGGCTTCTTAGATCCGCAAGCAAGCCAGGTGAGTGCCCCAAAAACTTCAACTTGGCTCCTTCGTAACTCAAAACAAGCAATCTAAAACATGACTGCAGCAAATTAATCTTTCAAAATTCACCCTTATTTTAAAAGAAAAACATAACTGCTATCCTTCCTCTCTTCTTGTGCTCTGTCTAACACTATTTCCCTACACTAAATAAACAAAAATAAAACAATGAATAAGAGCTTAACTTTTCCAAAAATGTTCGGCTAAAAAGCTCTCTTGAAAATTTACTCAAAGGAGCATAACTATTGAAAGAAAAGGCAGCTTAAGCAAAAATATTGGAACCTAAGTAGATTGCAGACGCAGCCCAGCATAGCTGCCATCTTTCTGCCATCTGATGCTGGGAAGTTGGGTTTAAACATTCTCTTTAATTCGAAGAACAAACTTTCATCAGTGCCCAATAACTTTTAAACACATGCAAACATTGACTTTACTTCTTGGGCGCCACTTTTCTCTTGGCACAGTCCTGTCCAGGACTTAACCTCATTTTTCTAACTAGTTAGCTACTGTAGCTAAATAGAACTCCCCTGAGCCACAACACAGGGGTACTTACAGTTTGTTGATTCAAAGAAGGGTTCACAGATACTTGTTTCACTGTACCGGGCTGATAGCAGGAGTTGGTGGTGGTGCACCATGATACTGTAGCAGGTTGCAGACGAACAGCAGCTGATTGAAGAGTTGATGAACACAGATCTTCACCTGCCTGGCCTTTCAAATCTTCACCTTTGAGGCCTCTGTATGGAGTGTGGACCAGGCAAGCCTTTCAATGTCTTCCTCGCTGGTCTTCACTGGTCAGTGGACATGGCAGGCTATTTGTTTCCCAAAAAATACTCTGTGACCATTGCAAAAAAACAGCCTTGCATATAAAGGGACTCTGTCAACCCTGAATTGGCAGACTTGATGGGCCAAGAAGGTCCTTTTCTGCCAATACATAACTATGAATCTATGAATCTATAACCCTTTTTGCATCATACTATTTCAAGTTGAAAACCCACATTTTATGATTGCTCACCTTCTCTAAAATTCATTGGTGTTGCTGGTAGTTTAACCTACCTCCTTTAACTGAAATGCATGATAATTATGCAATTATCCCCAACCTTGTTTTGTTTCAAATCCCTGATCTGCTCTTATTACTCACTTGCTAAACATTAAAAATACCCCTAAGCAGTGCAGCCACTCATAATACAGTAGTCTCCTCTGCTCCCACGTGAGTGGCTAGACTGTGTTGGGGGTGTTACAAAGTCCAGGAAAGATGCAGTGACAGTTGATAATAACATAAACAAACACATAGTAGTGGTGTAACACCAGTATGGTATGCTGTTTTTCACTTTTAAAAAGAAAAAAGGAACCAGAATCAGCTACCTACAACATCAGCACATTCTACAGAATGCAAACAATCATAGAATATGTTTTTAAATGAGGGACAGTTTGAGACCTATGGTGGTTGACAGTGTCCCTTTAATAATTTAATTACCTAGAAATCTGGTTTCCTTTTACCTTTTTCCCCCCTTCTCACCTTCATGCTCTTATGTTTGCAACATTCTGACCTTTTGATCTCCCACCCACATCATTTTGTGCCACCCACCAGGTGTTCTAAGCTTTTCTATTCAGCCTTTTCTAACCTAGTTATAATATTTTTGTAAAAGAGATGAAAACCATTAATTTAGTTTAATTTTTGAAAAGTTGATTTACTGAAAAATATTTGAGTGTATCACTTTAAAAGTAGTCCTTTAAATCTGGTAGCATTTCATGTTATTGACACACTCTCTTAGGAAGGCCCAGTTGTGGGGCCGAGGCACTAAGGGAAGTTGAGTTTGTGGAGCTAATAAACTCAAAACCGCTTGCATACTTTTGTCCAGTGTTCTTCTTGCTTGGAGTGCAGCAAACTTTTGCTTCTTGTTCATAGTTGTTCCCCAGACATGTCTCTTTTGGTACACACTTTTCAATGCTGCAGTAATGTAGTTAGGTTTTGGCTCAGTCTCTAGCCTCAGCATCCACAGTTACTCTGCCGGGCAGCAATAGCAGTCTCCCAATGCACTTACCCAAGCGAGAGGGAACACAGGGGCTCAGTCGATTCACTCTCCGCTGCAAATCTCTCTCTTTCTCAGCTGCGCTTAACAGTCTCTGGACTCGGGCAGCAATTTCTCCCAACTGCAGGCTGCCTAGTTCTCTTTTTCAGGCTGCTACTCACATAGTTCGATCTTGCAGCAGCAAGTTCAGATCTCACCCAGGGAAACAATTACACAGTCCAGATCTTTTCTCTGTTGCTACTTGATTTTCTCTGGTGCTCTACTGATTGTCCAAGGGTGGGGCCAGCAAGACCCTTGAACAAACTAGCAGGTCTTTTGGACTGGGAAGCCCACAGCAGTCACTCCTTTCCAGTTCTCGGGGGGAACTCCAAAATGCATCTCCCTTTCATGGGTAAACAGTCCCTTAAATAACATCTTGATCCCCCCACTTTGATTGACTGCAGTCTTCCTGGGCTTTCACAGTGCCTATTCACCTTTTCCGAGCAGCCCCTTGCATCTGGAGTTCCATGAGGGATTGCCATATTTATTTACATCTATGTCCCCCAATACACCTGTCCCGTTACTTTTAATTTGAGCCCTTTAGGTGCAGATAGTTACTTGTCCCAGCTCCTCTGACCAGTGGGAGCCAGGGCACCTTATTATTTTTTTGTGGGAGCCCTCCTTTCATCTGTCATGGCTCCTAATACATTTTCCCCCATCCCCCACACCCTTTTTAGGGACTCTTTAGCCTTGGCGCTGTGGTTCCTTTAAAAGTTTGACCACGCCGGCCACACATGCACATCTGGTACATAGCGGCCATTTCTTTTATTTACATTTTTGGTCCACTGTTTCATGGCTATACCACGGACCGAACAACTTCTCCTCAGGCACCCAGAGGCACAGAAACAACAGTTGGACCTCAGCCCTGATCTACTTATTGGATCAAGGAGTGGAAATAGAGCAAAATGAGTGCCATGGGCCCAAATACCACCAAGGCAAACTGCATAAGTCCTCCAGTTCTGTTTCAGCAGCAACAGGGACCAGAGGAAGAACAGAGGACTCAACGAGGCTATCGCCCCTCCAGAGAACCCCAACCTGGGTAGAGGGGGGCTTACATTAACAATCCATCTCTCAACTCCCATGTGCAGATCTCCTAAAATACAGAAAAGAGAGCTAGTCCCAGGACTGACCCCAGTGGCACCCCACTACTCACAGCCCCCTTCTCTGACATTACTCCCCTTATCCTAATGCTCTGATATCCTTGCATCCAGCCAATTTTGTATCCAGGTAGGGATTCTTGGGTCCAGGTCTAATTTTTTAATTAAGTTTGTTGACCAACCTTATCAAAAGCTTTTTGGAAATCCAAGTATATGACATCGACTGGTAACTTATTATTTAAACTCTTATTAGCTTGTTCATAAAAACACATTAAATTCAAGACACATGATCTGTTTTTTTTAAACCATGTTGTGAACTATCCACTTGGTTATTTTGTAAGAGGCAATATTCTAGTTTTGTCTTTTTCAGGCCATCCATCATTTTGCTGAGCACTGCTGTTACGCTTATTGACCTGTAGTTAGATGTTAGAGGCCTGTCCCCCTTCTTAAAAATAGGCACCACAGTGGGTATAGTCCAGTCACTAGGTACCACCCTTTTGTTGAAGGACATATTAAATATCTTTGTCAAGGGTCCAGCAATATAGTCCTTTAATTCCTGTAGTAGTCTTGGATGCAACCCGTCGGGCCCAGCTGATTTGTTTATATTCAGTTTGGACAGTAATTTCAATACCTCTTCATTACTAAATGAGTCTTGATAGTTAAGGGATGTCTCAGTTAAGATAAATGTCTTGCTTACTGATGAGTTTTTATTAAATACCAAACAGAAATATTTATTAAAGGACTTAGGCATATCAGCTGGAGTATTAATTATCTTATCATTATCATTATCATTAAGTGGTCCTACTGACACATCCTTTCCCCTTTACTTGTTAACGTAAGAGTAAAAGCATTTGGCGTTATCTTTTGTAAATGCTATTTTAAATTCCAATCTTTTCCTTTTAGTTTTGATTGCGTCCTTAAAAATCTTCAGCTCTCTTTTATATTTGGCTACATTAAATTCAATACATGACTTTTTCATAAATCTGTATGTTGCCCTTTTTCTGTTGATCTGTTTCAACACTATTTTAGAACACCACATGGGTACCCTACCTATTCTATTATATAGCTTTTTGTTAGGTATATATTTATTTTCTAAATATATCAATTTATTCTTAAAAATTAACCACATTACATCCACTCATTCATTTTCAAATTGCTCCTGTCAATCCCAGTTTTTTAGTTCTTTTATGATTTCTTTATAATTCCCTTTATTGCAATTTTTTTCAGGACCCCAAGCAGCATGGTTTCACAGTGGGTAGGTCATGCCAGATAAACCTGACTGAATTTTTGACTGGGTTACAGTGGTTATAGATTATAGTGGGGTGGTAGATGTGGTCTACTTAGACTTTAGCAAGGTCTTCGACTCAGTTCCACACAGAAGGTTGGTAAAGAAGCTAGACTACACAGGAGTTGGATCAGAAGTAGTTAGATGGGATAAAAACTGGTTACAGCCAGAACCCAGAAAGTGCAGGTAAATTGAGCACTGTCATCAGAAGGCAGGGTAACCAGTGGTGTGCCCCAGGGTTCAGTACTGGGGCCCCTGCTCTTCAATATTTTCATATTGGACATACAGTAGTTATTGGACTACAGAGAAAGGTGTGACTGTTTGCAGATGACACCAAAATATGCAACAGGGTTGACACTCATCAGGGAGTGGACAAGATGGAAGTTGACCTCAGGAAACTGGAAGAATGGTCTGGAGCATGGCAGTTGAGAGTCAATGCCAAAGAGTGTAAGGTCATGTATACAGGAAAAAGAAATCCAAATAAGGCATATTACCTTGGAAGGGAAAGACTAGCTCCTGCCACCCAAGAGCGTGATTTTAGGAACCATTATCTCAGACAACTTGAAGGTAGGTAAACAGTACGAGAAGGCAGCATTAAAGGCCAGCGGTATGCTAGGATGCATTGGGAGGGGAATCACAAGCAGGAAAAGAGAAGTGATCCTGCCACTGTACACATCACTGGTTAGGCCTCACCTGGAGTATAGCATCCAGTTTTGGAGGCCCCACCTCAAAATTGGCATTGACCAAGTAGAGACAGTGCAGAGAAGCCAACAAAAATGATTCAGGGACTGCACAAGATGTCCTACGGGGATAGACTGAAAGAACTAAACATGTATTGCCTGGAACAGAGAAGAGAGAGGGGTGACATGATCGAAACATTCAAGTACATAAAAGGCATAAACCAGGTACAGATAGATGATCTCTTCCAATTGTAGAAGGGCAGCAAAACCAGGGGACATGATCTAAGGCTGCAAGGAGGGCAGTTCTCCACCAACACCAGGAAGTTTTTCTTCACAGAAAGAGTGGTGGATGCCTGGAACAGCCTGCCTGCAGAGGTCGTGGGGGCAAGTACAGTGGTAGGTTTCAAGAATGTTTGGGACAGATACAAGGGAGCCCTCAAACCCAAGGGCAGTTAGAAGGCTAGGCTAAAAGACAATGGTCAGACTAGATGGACCTGGTGGTCTCCTTCTGCCTTCAACTTCTATGTTTCTGTGTTTGTTATTGTTACACCTATATCCCTAGATATCTTGGTTGAAATAACAACATTGATATAATTATAATCGCTGGCTCCTTAATTTTGATGTTTTTATTTTTTTTCTAGTATATTTGTTATTAGGTCAAATATGTTGCTTCACCTGGTTGCTCTGTCAACTACTTGTTGAAGCCCTGCATTTAATAGTATGTCAGTATTGTACTATTATAATCACTGTTTCTCAGGGGCTCTCTAATTTTAATGTTTTTATTTTTTTTTCTAGTATGTTTGTTATTATTAGGTCCAATATGTTGCTTCACCTGGCTGCTCTGCCAACTACTTGTTGAAGCCCTGCATTTAATAGTATGACAGTACTGTACTTGAAATGTCCACTGTCAAATAATTTTCACTATTTTCACTGAAGCACTGATTTTTGCTAAAATAAATTTGCTCTAATCAGTGTTAATAGCAATTTTTTCCATTATAATGAATTTGGTGCTAATGGATTAGCACTAAATTTAATTTACAGAGTTATGGTTGCATTTGTATTTGCACTAAAATTAATTTAAATGAAAATTACTAGTTTTACAGTAAATTGTTGACCCACTAGACAATTAGATTTCATAGTACACCAGTCAATAAGTGGCAGGTCAAAATCTTCCATTATTAATTTGTTGCCTTTTTCTGCTATCTGTGTAGCTCATAATTCACACTGTGATTACATTGCTCACCACTGTTGGAGGGCCTATAGTACATGCCTAGGTATAGTTGTTGTTGCTTATAGTTTCTGGGAAGGATTCACAAAGCAGATGCACTGGGTGCAAATGAGATGCACAGTCCCCAAACAGTGGGATTCACAGAAGGATGTGCCACAAGATGCACTGTGCGCATCCCCACTGTGAATCCCACTGAAGTGCCATGGTGCAATCTCAGATGCCTCAGCGTGACCAGGATGCACAGAAGCACCCTGAACAGCACAACATTGAATAAGGAGCAAATAAGCAAAGGACACAGGAGCAACGGGGGAGATTGCAGCGGCACAAAGGATGCAGGGGAACAGACCGGCAGGGACTGGCCAGAGTGCCAAAGGGCTGGAGAGTGGCCACAGCAGAAGAGGTGCATAGATAGAGTACACCAGAGACACCGGGAAGCACCAGACACACACTCCACACAGGGGCCCAAAAGGCACAGGTGCCATGCATAGGGGTGCCTAGTAAGGTGGGCCACAGCAGCTGAGGTGCATTGTGCAGCATGGCAGAGGGTGCCATACATGTCCTGGTGCACAGGAACCCAGCAGTATGGACAAGGGAGATGTCACACAGGTGCACACAGGTGGACAGACACAATGGTAGACAGGCTGAAGGCCATGCCCTGTGCAGGTAGAACATGCCCATAGGCAATGTGGACCACAAGAAGAGTGGCGCAACAACAAGGGACCAGCACAACAGAAGCAGCCAGCATGCACCACTCACAGAATAGGGGAACTGTGAAAGGCAGCTTGTCACAATGTCCACCAACAGGCCAGAGGCAACAATGAGGGGGCACTCTGAAGCGGGCATGAAAGGGGGACAGGATGCATGTGTGTGCAGTACCACAGGTGCACATGTATGAATAGGAACAAAGGTACAGTGGAAACCAGCAAGCAAAACAGAGCACATGCACAAGGTACAATGAATAACCACAAACATCATTAGCAATATAAAACAATTTAGTAACAAAAGAATGATAGCAGATGAAACTATATACAATATCAGACATCAGTAGGAACAGGGAAGGTGTAGTGTTGGAATCAGAACAGTAACATCACTAACAGTACACATGAGAGTGATGGTATGGAGGTGGGGGAACAGGGGGCAGCTAAAGACAATGGGGATGAGCATAGAGTGCCAGGGTATAAAAACAAAGGGGCTATCTACAAGTGTCCTTGGTCCTATCATGCTGGATGTGCTGCAGAACAGCGGGCACCACTCCGTCACCTGGTACTCAACACCTGGACCAGCAAAGTGATTGCCTGCAGGAGCTGCCCCTGCTGCCTGTACAGTGGTTGAATGGTCCTCCTCATCGTCCTCTGGAGCTGCAACCCTGCCAGCCACCCAACAAGTGGTTTCTGCTGCTGCCCTGGTACACCTGGCTGTACTCTCTGTGGACCTACAGTGGGGACGCAGACAACAGGTACTAAGTGCAAAGTTCCACAGCTGCCACCCCCACCCACCACATGAGTATGCAGGAGGCAGCCACCATGGCAATGGCTGACAGTCCACCAGGCACACTGCACGCCAGCACCAGGCTGGAGCACAGTGCCACACTGTGACTGTGCAATGGCACTCAGACAGTAGAAGGCCCACATGTGCATGTAGAGGTAGGTGCAGAGGGGCACACAGCCATATCCTACACAGCATTCGCAGATGTCAGCGGGCTGCACAAGTGTGCAGGCCCCATCCGAACACCACTGGATCACCATAGTGTGCCCATGGTCCACGGCAGATGTGCACAAGGTGGACGGACACACAGGGGCTATGTGCACTGTGGCCCAATCACACACCACCATGGCCACACCCCATGCATGTACACAACATGCATCACACGGACATGCACAAGAGACCGGCAATGGCCTGCAGTGGGCACCGCCCTCCCCTCATAAACACACAGAGGATGCACAAGAAGGACACTCACCTGCACCCACACAACCTTGTCCCTGGCCTCCACCACTGTCCCTAGTGAGCTTGACCTCTACCACCACTGCGGCCCTCTCCCAGTCTGCAAGCCCTGTGAGGGGAACACAAGCAAAGAGCACTGTGAGGTGATGGTAGGTGTGGTGTAACACCCCCACATCCCAAGTCCCACAGCAACAACACTGGTGCCAGCATGCAGTGATGGATCCACACTCACAGTGCCCCAATGAAGGCACCCTGGTCAGCGTGCAGCAACACACATCACCCCAGCCCATGCCCACCATGTGTGTGTGCAGCTGGATGTGTGTCAAGCCAACAGCTGTACCACACTGTGTCCTCCAGTGTCCATGCACCCCCCCAATGTGCACTATGCTGCACACGACTACACATGGTGGCCATACCTACACCCCACATGCCGCACAGGCACAGCATGCCATGTGTGTGTGTGTGTGTGTGTGTGATGGGCGTTGCACCACCCCCCTGGACAAAAACCCCTGCCTGTGTATCTGTAGGGTGATGTGACTTACCTGAACGTGGCTCTGCACCCCTGCGTGCCTGATCTCGGAGGCTCTGGAGCCTGTCCTGGTCCTAGTGCAGCAGATCCCCATAGCGTGCCTGCATTGCTCCCCTGTGCACTCCACCCAGGTTCTGCACACCAGATGCTCAGCCACCCTCATCCACACTGCTAAGCGTGGCTTTGTGAGGTTATCTGTGCCAAAAAGCTGTCCCTCCACATCCATTACCAGTGCCACAAGGTTGACCAGCTCAACCACCCCCCAGTTTATGGTCCTGGGCCTTGCTGACTGAGCATGTGGCATGGTTCCTATCTGTGTCTCCTGGGCAAGTGTGCATAAAAGAAACTGCATGCGTGCAATAACTCAGTTGCACCACGTGTGCAATAAGCTATCGTGCACCACACCACGCAACACAGTATTGCGGTGTGGCAATGTGCAATTGCCACCCATTGCACATCACCATGCATGCGCACTGTGCACCGCACAGGTGGAAGACCCAGATCAGGGGTCACAACCAGGTCATGCATGCACATTCCTGTGCATATCCGTCATATTGTGAATGGCAAACAATGCCACTCACAGTGCACTGTTGCCACGCACACTGCCAATGTTGTGCCGTGTGCTGCAGCTGCACATTGATGCCATGTCATGCTGAAGCACAATACATGCACTGAATGAGTCATGCAGCACTGCACCAATGCTGCATGAGGACCTGGATGCACTGCTGTAATCGATCGTGCAGTCAGAACCATCAGATAGGTAGCGCTAAGCCTGGCATGCCACTGATTCTGCATTGCTCATGTGCAGGGATGTGCCGTAACACTTGTGCCGCGTTCAGGAAATGTCCAAAGTTGGCTGAGCATGCATGGGGAATGTGCTGTAGGGGGAAGCACCCAATGCATCACTTGCTCATTGCTGATTGAGATGAGCTGGGGCAATTATGCAATTCACAGACAATGCTCCCAAACCAGCTCATTGATAAATTCAGGGGCATCTCACCTGTTTAGCATCTCATTACAGTTGTTCCCATTCTCATTTGCGTACCCTGAGCTATAAATGTTCCTTACTGTGCCTCCAAACAACTCAGGTGACTGACAAGAATTGCATCCTTGAGGGAGTCAGGAGATGCGGTGTGCTGGGTAGGATGCCTCTCTGCTTGCTCTGACCTACCGCCCATTAATTATCGTTAAAAACCCTGCTTTATGGTGTTTTCCACAGCAGATCGCCTGACTGTCATCTTTCTGAACGTTTGTGCCATCGAAAAAGGAAGTTGATGGATGAAGAGATGCGGAAAACTGCTTCTAAACACACACCTCCCGCTACGCCCGAGAAGGCCTCTAAGAAAGCCAGGGCCTCTTCCCTGCAATCCTCGCTGCCTGCTACTACTGAGAGCCCTGATACTGATCCTCTTACCCTCTCTAGATTTCTAGAGGAGTTTCAGCCTTTCAATGCTGAAATGCAGAATATGGCAGGAGAAATAAAAGGCATCTCCAGTACCCTTGAGGAGCTGTCCAAGAAGATTGCTGATAATGAAGCTTGCATACACTCCGTTGAAAGGAAACAGGACAAAGCAGAATTGGAGCTAGTGGCCCTGAGGCAAAGGCTAGTGAAGATGGAGAACAAGGTGGAAGATTTGAAGGGGCGCAGTCGCCACAACAATGCAGTAATCATTGGTTTGCCCGAAGGTGAAGAGGGCTCAGAACCCATTAAGTTTATCAGAAAGTTTGTGGAGAAGGTGGCAGGCCCTTCTCCCTTTGGTGCAAGCTACATGATAGAAAGAGCTCATTGTGCACTATGCCCCTCCCCCAGTTGAAGCCCCCCCAGGTCATTCAAATTTCGCTTTCTAAACTTCCAGGTGCTACAGCATTTCCTATATAAGGTTAAGGAAGTACAAGGTTTGCAATGGGAAGGTAAAAAGCTGAGAGTGGCGCAAGATTTACCTTTATCTGTATGCCAGAAACGAGCCACGTTTCACTAGCTAGTCCTCAAGTTGATTGCCGCAGGAATCAAGTTTCGTATAGGTTTTCCTGCAAGATTTCAAGTTTGCCTGAATGGATCCTGGGAGACCTATGAGGAAGTGGAGTTGGCAACTGCGGGGCTCAAGAAAGTGCTTCCTGACCTTTTTAAGCCTGCATGAGAGTCGACCTGGTGTGGGGTGCCATGCTGAGCTTTTCAGTGGTGGTGTAATCCAGCAGATGCAAATTATATTTCTCTACTTTGTCTCTGGGGCTACGTTGGTCACAAACTCTATACCTGGCTATTCAACTCCGAGCTGCAGCTCTCAAGAAGGGTCTTCGTGCTGACAGATTAATGGACATCGTGCTCCTGATCTGGTTCTCTCTTTCAGGACTGTCTAATTTTGTTGACTCTCATGTTTTTGACTCTGGCCTAGTCTAGTCTCGCTTTGTATTCATCTGGGGTTACTATGCTCAAGTTAAATTCTACTCTGACAGATCTGGCAATCTACTTTCTCAAGGGCAATGTCCTGAATCCAAGGTTTGAGGGGGGCAACGCTCAGTTTCTCTGTGCTTACAATGCGATTCTGTCTGTAGTTGCAGTCCCTTTCTGGTTCTGTTTTCATGGTCTGGTTTTTTCTAGGTTTCCCTCTCTTTTTTGTTCACTGCTGCCATTAGGTGACAAATATGGCTAGCCTGTATACCGGGTGGAGATTCTGCAGCTATAGACAGATGGTGATATCAGGTTTATTGTATGCTTTTATTGACGTTGGTCTGCCCCTTCCGAATAACCCTCCTTGAGTGCTGTTTTTGGAGGACTCCTTATCTCCTTTTTTTTCCTCTCGCTTCAAATTTCCACTAATGAAGCGAGATGGTCACTGCTTCTGGTCCTAGAAATATGGTCTGGACAGCGGCCCAGGAGTCCTTAATTTTCCCCTATACCAAAGCAGGCAGTAATGGCCCGCTTATTCTCGGCTGTTTACCCCTGTCATTCGAGGGTTGTGCCACAAGAGGGCGTCTGAGATCATTATTTTCACGTTTGATGCAAGCATTTTACACACTTCATCCTCTGTGGATCATGTAGTAGCATGGTTCATGGGGACTCTGTAGGGAGGATTATTTTCTTTAAGGGTTTGTGCAGACAATTTCCCTACACTAGCTAGCGATGATGACAATTTGTAAGAATTGAGGATGTGCTACTCTCTATGGAGTGTTCTGGTTATAAAGGGGTAGCGCTCTTGTTTTCTGGTTCACGAGGGTGGGGAGGTTGGAGGAGAGGATCTTTCAGTTAGCAGATCATCATGTACCATGCAAAAGGTGGGTGGGTGCGGGAGGAGGGGAGGCCAGGGTTTATGGGGTGCCTTGGGGGAGGGCATCAGAGGGGTGATTGGGGGGGATGGATTCAGTGATGGCAGGGGCGGGGGGAGGTAGAACAACCCAGCGCATACTTCGCTTGGAGATGTATTGAGGTGAAACATAAATACATGTGGTGCTTTCAGGGATTTCCAACTGGCATCTTGAGTGATGGCTAGAAGTATTCAATATATCAGTTGGAATGTTAAAGGGGCAAGACACAGGACTAAGCAATATAAAATCTTGAATCATCTGAAGGCAGAAATTATGTTTTTGCAGGAGACGCATCTGCTTAAGAGGGAGGCTGACAAAATGAGATGGCAGCAAATTGGGCAGCTGTTTGCGATGGAGGGCTCAACCCACGGTAGAGGGGTTAGGATCCTTTTACATAGGTCGGTTCCGTTCAAACCTCTCCGAGTTATACCCGATCCTTCAGGCAGATTTCTGTTGGTAAAAGGTAGATTGCATACCCTGGATATTGTCTTGGGTGTCATCTATGGCCCGAATGTAGACTCCCCCAGCTTTTTTCTCCAGATAATAGAAGCCCTAACTCCATTTTTGGACACCCCCATGGTTATAGGGGGTGATTTTAATCTCGTTTTTGATCAGGCTCTTGACAGGTCAGGTCAATCCCGTCAAGGTCTCTCCCCAGCACAAAGAGCTTTTAGGGACCTGTTGGACTCTATAGGTCTTTGTGATATATGGCGTGTATTACATCCCAGTACAAGGGGATATACTTATGTTTCTCCAGTGCATGCAGCTTCCTTGAGGATTGATTATATCCTCATCTCTCAATCTCTATTACCAGGGGTTATAAGCTCTAGTATTGTTTCAGGGCCCCTGTCGGATCACTCTGTGGTCACCTGCCAAATAACCCTAGCGTCACTGCCCAATAAAGGGGGCAGGTGGAAGTTGAATAATCAAATTTTGAAGGAGCCAAAGACGGTTCAATATATAATATCCCAAATAAAGCAGTTTACTGCCTCCAATTCTAACTCCGTGGGGAAGCCCGATATGATATGGGGTGACTGTAAAGCATATTTAAGGAGGATCATAATCGGCCTAACATCGAAAAGGAAAAGAGAGAGGGCATCTCGGATCTCTGACCTTCTCTCTCAGATTAGGGGTATGGAGACTGTCCTCTCGCCATCCTCTTCTGAGATTTTTAAACAAGATTTAACAAAACTGAGAGAAGCCTACCTAGCAATGTTATCGGAACAAGCTGAATTTGCCATTTTGAAAACAAAAGCGGTATATACTGATCAGGGTGATAAGGCCGGCAAAATGTTGGTGTTGCGTATTAAGCAACAGGAATCCGCTAGATTTATTCCCGCAGTCCATTCCTCCAAAGACAATTCCCTTAAGGTCTTACCCTCGGAGATAGCAGAGGAGTTCACAAATTATTTCCAGGGCTTATATGGCCCTATGGTTAACTCCCCATCTAAGGATAGACTTTTTGAGTATCTGAGTGATTTACAACTGCCAACTCTCTCACAATCCCAGCAGAAAATTTTGGAGTCTCCTGTCTCTGAGGGTGAGATTGAAAGGGTAATTAAATCTTTTCCATCCGATAAATCTCCGGGCCCTGATGGGTTTACCTCCAATTTTTACAAAGTTTTCTCTAAGCAATTGATCCCCATTTTGCTGCCACTCTTCCAGGCCATTCTCTCCGGTCAAGCATCCGATCCATCCCTTTTTGAGGCACTGATTGTTTTGTTGCCTTAGCCGGACAGACCGTCTGATCTGGTGTCAAGTTACAGGCCGATCTCCCTTCTTAACCATGATATTAAAATTTTGGCAAGACTATTAACCGACCATTTGGAGGCAGTACTTCCCTTTTTAATCAGGGCAGATCAGGTTGGTTTTATGAAAGGGAGATCATCGGTTGATCATCTGAGGGCCCTGTCTCACGTCTTCTCGGCATCCAAGGATGCTCCGCATCCAATGGTTTTGATCTCGCTGGATGCAGAGAAGGCGTTCGACAGAGTCCACTGGGATTACTTGTTTGCTACGATGGAAGTTTTTGGTTTTCCCACAAAATTCCGGAATTGGGTTAGCTCTTTATATAAGTTCCCTTCTGCCCGAATCTCATGTAATGGGGTTATCTCCACCCCCTTTAAATTACATGTAGGGACCAGACAGGGGTGTCCCTTATCCCACCTTCTCTTCAATATTTAGCTAGAGCCTCTTATTAAGAGATTGTCTGGCGCCCAGGGCATCTCGGGTATTTCTCTTGGGGAGCAGGTGGTTAAAGTGGCGGCCTATGCAGATGATCTTCTGCTGCAGGTAACCCATCCACTCACATCTATTCCCATTATTCTGAAGTTAATAGACGACTTCAGCAAAGTTTCCAATTATAAACTCAATGTAGGTAAGACTGTGGTTTTTCATCTTAGCCACAGGGTATGTAAACAGGACATCATTGCGTTTGGGATCACCTGGAAGTCCGATTATATTAATATCTGGGGCTCCATCTCACTTGGGATATGGCATGGCTCAGACAACTTAATATTGATGCACTGGTACATAAAATAGATCTAGACCTCCGTCGGTGGACTTTACTTCCCCTTTCTCTTTGGGGCAGAATCAATCTAATCAAAATGAATGTATTTCCTCACTTATTCTACCCCCTTAACATGCTAAACATATGGCTCCCCCTGTCCTGGGTTAAAAAAGTGCATACCATGATCTCTACTTTTATATGAGGTGACAAGAAGGCTAGGATGGCTTTCCACAAGTTAACGGCTCCAAAGAATAAAGGAGGATTAAGATTCCCCCATATTGGGCCATATTACTGAGCCAGTCAGGCCAATAAGTATCTCAGATGGCTGACATGTGGATCAACAATCCGTGGCTGTCACATATACCCCGACTTGGTTAGCCGTCGAGTCTGCTACCATTAGAAAACATGGCCTCTCACCGGCTGTGCTGCTATATACCAAGGTCAGTTCCCTACCATAATCTCTACGTAGTTCCGCTATAGCCATTTCAATCAGGGTTCATACTCACTTGTGCACTTTTCTGAGGTATAAAAATCTCAAGGATTTATCTCAACCCGTAATAGGCAACCCTAATGTTTTGCTGGACGGCAAGTTTCTCTCACCCAGTTGGATCCCTCAGATAAGAAATTGCCATCTAGATGAGTTTATATTATCCGATAGTCAATGGTGCTCTTCTGCTGGCATTATGCACAAGTTTATGTTACTTCACATAGCAATCTTCAAGATTTTTCAATTTCGCCACCTACTGGTTAAGGTAATGGGTCCAATCCCCCCTCCAGCTCCCAATATCAGTTTTCAGGCTACCCTCACGGAGTTGGCGGGTTTGCCTCATGCTGCATCTAAAATACATATTGCTCTGTTCACCTGAGCTTACCCTGATAATTACGCTCCCATCTCCTTTTGGACCTCTCTCTTTCAGGGCAGAGATATGGACTGGTCTCTCCTGTGGCAAAGTTGTCATAAGTTCCTTAAGCAGGACAGTCTTAGATTAATGCAATTCAAAATTTTGCAAAACATTTATTATTTTCCGCAGAGGCTTGCCAGACTGGGTCAGGTGTCTTCTCCCCTTTGCACAAGATGCCAGTCTCAAGAAGGTGACCTCCTTCATATTTTCTGGAGCTGTTTGAAAGTTGCCCCACTTTGGACCATGATTAAACAGTGTGCTGATCCTCTTTTAGGGCTCTCCGGATTGTTCACCCTCCGAAATATGTCTTCTTGGGGATCTCTCCTCCATTTCGGTGGTGAACAGGAGGTACCACATAGCATTGATGTCGATGTCTGTTAAAAAAGTGGTGTTGAGGCACTGGAAGGATACGGAGGTACCATCTTATGTTGAATGGCTTCAGGAATTGCTGGTGAACCTCAGAACAGAGAGGACTATTGCCAGTCTATATAACAAACTGGAAAAGTTTGACAGGATCTGGGGCCCACTGCAGACTCTTTATACACTACAGGCCTAAGTACTACCAGGTTATATTCTTTGATGTTGTGCTAAAGGAGTACTGATGCGCTGGGTTGTTCGGGGTGGTGTTGGGTGGGTGGGTAGGGGGTGGGGAGAGCGAATCATCTTGCATTCTGTGTCAGTTCTTTGGGGTTCATGATTTACTCCACTGTGATTCATTCTCTGTATTGGAAACTTTAATAAAATTTGAATTGAAAAAAAAAAAAAAGAATTGCATCCTTGAAGGTAGGTCTGTTTACATTCTACCATATTCAGCTTGTCAGCACAATATGACAGTGGGGATTTTAGGACAGACAGGCATAAGTCTCAACTGTTACCGTTCTTCAGGCATGTTGTTGAGTGTGTCTCACAGAGTTCCACTGTTCCATCTACAGTTGGGGGTTCTGTTGCTGAAGAGTAAGGATTCACAGTACAACAGAATTCTTGACATGTGTGTTACAGTCTGCCTCCCCTTCAGATAGTATCTGGCACACAAAGCCAGACGATATGGCAGGACATGTTAGCTAATATTACCATTGTTAACACTGTGTCCTGGTATTAGCCACTTGTCCCTTAATGTTCTAAGCATTGTCCCTGATATGCAATGCAGACGGCTGAGAAGTATGCATATGGGTGCTGTGTCCCTGCAGCAGCCAGTGACTGTGCCTGCACACATTCATAGCTGCCTGTACTGTGTTAATGCCTGTGTATTGTCACCCACAGAAATCACAATGTCCGGACAGGACACCACTGTGGGACAGAGACTTCCAAATTTCACATTGGATGAGGACAGCGCACTGGTAGAGGCCTACCTCATGCGGAAGGACATCCTAGCTGGCAGGGGTGGCAGCCGCCAGCAGAGGGATGAGGACTGGGAGGCAATGGCAAGTCATGCCAATGCCTATGGGAAGTTCAATAGAACCCCTCAGGAGTGCAGGAAGCACTTCAACAATGAAAAGAGGAGAGTGAAGGAGAAGATGGAACACATCGACGCCTCCCTGGGTGGGACATGGGGTGGGCCGCAGACAGGTGTGTGTCTCACACCCACTGAGGAGCTGTTGGTGGCCAGTATGAGCAAGACAGCTGTGCTGGGATTTCTGGAAGGAGACTTCCAGACAGGTGGCAGTCCATCACAGCACTGTGAGTACACATGTCCCAGGAACTGGGCTGTCCATATATCTGTGCCATTGGTGCCCTGACCAGCCCCACTGTAGGATGCTAGGTGACCATGTGCCTGTGTGCATTGATTATGTAGCTGTACACCCCATCCATCTACTGTGTGTCACAGATGCATGACATGCCACCCATGCGCAGCCCGGAGTGGGGGGCTGACTGTGGTGTGTTGTGCTGGTGGTCATCTGGGATGATATCCCCATGGGTGGTGTCCAGGGTGTTGGGCCAGTCACACACATGTCCATGAACACCTGTACAGGCACCGGTGCATGCCTGCATTTGCTGGTGCTTGGCTGCATCAGTGGCCCCATGACTGGCTGTCACCTGTATGGCATGTCAGCCACACCTATGGCACATGTGCATGTTCCTCTATACATGCCTGTCTGAACACAACAGTCACACATGTCAGTAACCATGTTTCCCTTCTTTTACAGCTCCATCACACCTCATGGGTGCCGCCATGGTGGCCAGTCTGCACAAAGGGCTGGTGGGGGAGAATGCTGGGCCATCACACCAGGCTGCAGATGGGGCTGTGGATGATGCCATGCTGGGCCTTTCTAACACCACTGCAGCCCCAGCCACAGCACTGGTTGTAGCAGGGCCGTCTAACCCCTCTGCAATCAGTGCCATGGCTGGAGGCTAGGACCAATCATGGCTGGTCAGCATACTGACTTTGGCTGATGATCATCCAGTGGTCAGGGTGGACATCGCAGATGCTCTGCTGGTGCTGGCATCCAGTATGAAGGGGGTGTATGATGATGATGATGATCCATATGCAACGCAAATGTTTAGGGACATGGCTGACAGTGGACCGGCTGAGGCACAGGTGAATGCACGGCTGGCTCCATGTGGCATCGGTGGTCCTGTGGCCCCTGGGGCACCCACAAGGCCTGCACAACTGCCCACGGTGGTGGTTAATGGGGGTCTGTGTCTGGTACTGCTGAAGAGACAGGGACCACCTGCACTGTTCAGCAGGGTGCTGTGGTGCAGCAGTGGGCAGTGAGGGACCATGATGCGGGCGTCCTTGGATGTACAGTGGTTGCCTGAGCCCAGTAGTTGACAATTCAGTGGCCTGCTGTGGTGTGTCCACCTACAATGGATGCAGTACAGCAGTCTGGCACCCCACCTGCCCATCGGCACTGTCCTCATGAAGCATCCCATGCTGACAAGGCTGCAGGTTATGCATGTCTCTTGTGGAACACCATGGATGGGCAGTTATCCCTAAGGGTGCAGCTCAGGGGCATTTGGATGCAACTGGCCATGGAACATGAGTCGTCAGCTGCGTGTCGCATCCAGATGTTGGCAGAGGCTTGTCTACTGTGTCTGGGCATGACCGCAGCTCTGGAGCATATTGCACTCACTGCCAAGGTAGAGAGTGCAAACAGTGCACCACGTGACCACCAGGCCACCAGCCGCACCCCCAGGAGTGCCTCATGCTCCTCCCCATCACACCGTCAGGTGAACCCATTGCTGCTGATGCCATCATCACACATGGCCATCCCCAACAACCCTGGATCCCACCTGGATCTCAAGGATGACACACTAGTGAGCACACATTCATGGTCTCACTGCAGTACCTCTCCAGGGGTGGTGATCACTCCCTCTGCGATCAGTGGCACTGACACAGCATCCACCAGGCATGGCCATGGCTGCCCATGTGTCTGTGGTGGCCATGGTGCCTCCCTCTGATGCCTGGGTTGACAGCCCATATGGCCCCTGTTGCCTGCACCCGTAGCAGCCCACACACCAGGCTGGCTGTGCCTGGTGTGGAGTGGGTGGCATGTGCCTGCCTCAGTATGATGCCTGTGTGGGTCACCTGTGTGTTGCACCATACATGGCTGGGGGCACTGTTGTTGTGCTGTGTGGCATGGGCATGATGAGTGTGGACCTGTGTCTGCTGTGCACATGTGCTGGCAGATGTAAACCAATCCATACCATCTCTTGCACATACACCGTGCCCCCCGGCCATGTCTGTCCTGCTGTGCATGTGTGTGTAAGTGTGTGCAGCACTGTCACCCCTCACAGGTGTCCTATGCAATGGCTGTGCTGCTGTCATCTGCCCTGTGGTGTGGTTGTGGGTGTATAGGTGTGGGTGGATGCGTGGGTGTGGGTGTGTGGGTATGTGTGGGTGTGTGTGTGAGTGAGTGGGGCTGCTGTGTTTGTCCCACCTGTGTTACTCACCTGCGGTCCCTGAAGTGCTTATCCACGATGGTGTCCCCGTGCTGCCAGGATCTGGTGACCAGGCGTGGGTCCCTGCTGGCCAGTGTGGCAGTTTGCCACCTCTGCCATGAGGCCCCTGCTCCACTGCATCCTCCTCCTCCTTCCCTTCTTCCTCCCCGGAACTTTTGCCCTCCTCAGCCTGGACAGCTATTTCATGGTCAATGGCTATGTTGTGTAGCATACAACAGGCCAGGAATATGTCATGGACCTTCTCTCAGCTATATTGTAGGGCACCACCTGACCTATCGAGGCATCTAAAACATATCTTCAGCATGCTGAAGACACACTCAGTGATGGCATGTGTAGTGATGTGTGCCTCGTTGTAGCACTCCTCCACCTCTGTGCCAGGTTGACAGAAGAGTGTGAGGAGCCAAGGTCAGAGGGGTATGCCGCATCACCTGTGGGGGGCAAGAGTAGACTGTTTCAACCCTGCATACATGTGCATTGTGTACCACAGCCTCCTGCTTCCACCATGGCACACTGGTGTAGCTGCTGCCTGTCCACCCCTGTCCCTGTGGCACCCCTCCCATTGTGTCTCCCTCGCCCATGATGGGCTGGCGTGGTTCTGCACTCACCAGTGCCTGCATGCCCTGGCTGCCCTTAGCTGCCTGTACCTGCCTGTGCATGCTATCACGGCTGCCCACACCTGTCCCATCTTGCATTGCCTGCCCTCTGTAGCCCAGTGGTCTCCTGTGCCTGGCTGTGTGTGGGGCATTCCACCCTGCAATTTGTGCCTGCTGTTGCACATCACCTCATCTCCTGTGCTGTGCTCTGCTGCTGCACTGTCCCCCATGTCATGTGCACAGTCCTCTCGGCATGTCTACCTCCAATGTCCCACCTGTGCACCTCCCCATGAGCAGGCCCTGCTGTGGCCCATGCACACTTGCTCTCCCTCCCATCGTATGTTGCACCATGGTTTCCTGTTTGTGGGCATGTATGCATGCTCCACTCACCTATTAGGTGGCAGCTGGATATGTCCCCGGTCTCAAACTGGAGGCACAGGGTGGATTGGTGCCATGTGAAGGCACTGTGTGTACTCCCAGGGTGTGTGGCACAGACACTGCTGATGCACTCTGTGGCATTGCACACCACCTGGCAGTTGACGAGTAGAACCCCTTGTGGTTCATGTATGGTGTGGCCTCTTTGCCAGGTGGTGCACAGATGGCCACATAGGTGCAGTCAATGGCCCTAGTGATGCCTATTGTACATACCACCCTGTGGAACTGCTGCATGTCTTCTGTCCATTCTGACTGTGTGCTTGGGAAGTGGAAGGATGTGGGAGCAGTGTGGTGAGGAACTGTGTAAGAAGACAGGACATGGATGGTGGGGATATGTCAGTGGTGTCTCCAGATGGCCTCTGGAAGGTTCTAGTGGTGAACAGGCACACTGCTGTTGTCACCTTGGTCTCCACTGATATGGCATGACCCTTTCCAGTGGGTGCCTGCATTTCATCATGGCACAGCTCACAGAGCTGCCTCCGAATAGTCCTGTGCAGGTGGTATCGGCCATCTGTTTCTGTGTCTGTCAGTTGTTTGAACATTAGTCTGGCATGATACCACCATGGGGCAGGCTGCCTATGGTGACTTCTGCTGCCACATTGTTGGTTTGCCCATCTCCTATTCCCCATTGTCATTCCCACCATCAGGAATGGTGCACCATCCATCTCCAAGGCTTATGTTCTGCTGCTGCTGTTCTGCCTGTTGCTGCTACTGCTATCCAGCAGTCTGCCTGCTTGGGGGGCTTGCACTTAAGTCTGCTTCTTTTCTATTTATCTCTTTATGGTTCATTTTGTGGATATGCTGTGAATGCCCATGTTTGCGCATTCATTTTGCTTTGTGAATGACTCTGCACTGTGTGTGTAGCTACACGCCCCATCCAGATATGCCACATATCATTATTTTTTCCCTCTGGCACATCACGTGTGGCACAGCACATTGGGGATGCACTGGAGCATCTCTGTCCTTTGTGAATGGCACCATGGTGCATTTTCATGTTGTGTCGGTGCATCTTATTTGTACCCAGCTCATCTGCTTTGTAAATCCTATTAGATTCGAGAGTGCCAGACTGTGGAGAGCTTTAAGAAGGCCTTAAAGACCTATTTGTTTCATCTTGCCTTCAGGGATTTTATATGATATAGCTGTTTATAACATATTGTAACTGTACTGTACTGTGTTTTTATAGTGTTATCTTTTGTATGTTTGATAATTTTACCTGTACAGTGTTTTGATAATTTTGAATTGCTCTTTAGAAATAAAGATGATTATTATTATCTGAACACATAATGATTCAAGATTAGTACCTATAGAATCATCTTTATAATCCATGCTGTTGACATAATTTTTTACATAAAGGGCAACTCCTCCTCCTTTCTTCTCCACCGTATCTTTATAATAATCCTTGTAGCCATCTATATTCTTATTCCAAAGTTATTGGTCATCCCACCATGTCTCAGTTATAGCACACGTCTATGCTATTTGTTACTAATAAAAGTTCCAGGTCTGTTTTTTTAATGATATTGAGGCTCCTGGCATTTAATGCTATAATTCTGAGTCCATCAATTGACCAACACTTTTTTCTTCCTGTTGTTTGCTCTTTTCTCCCCACCAGTAGTCTTTTTAAGATTCCTGCCCCGGAGCTTTCTGAAATGATCCTCAATAGCTTCTTTGATTTTATTTCCAAGTACTCTACTTCCCAGTTTACTCAGGTGGAGACCATTGTAGTTGAATAAACTGTAATTATTGCAAAACATTTCCCAATGCATATGGCAAGTTGATCCTTCTAATTCTAATTCTACCATTTGTGTAATCAGTTGTTTATATTGTTTATCTTAATTTTCCTACTCTGTTCTGCTCTTGGGACTGGCAATATTTCTGAAAGAATGGCATCACATTTCATCTCTTGTAAAACCCTTCTTATATTAATGAAATCATTAGTAGTTTCTTTGTTCACTTTAAGTTGTTTGTTCCCATATGTAGGACCACGGTAGGGGTGTCATCTGGATTTTTTATTTTATTCAGTAACATATTTTCGATGTCTTTTATCGTGGCTCCTGGAAAGCAACTTGTTGTATTTTCTTTATTACCTCTGGCAGTGTATCTATCAGTGTACTTTATGATTGAGTCTCCTAGTACACCTATTTAATGTGGTGTACTAGGTGTTTTTTGGTTTTTTTTGTGATTTTCCATTACATGGTCTGAGATTGTTGCCTCCTTTTCTGAGAGGCTAACTAGTGGCTGACTAGAAATAGATAACAGAGGCTGAGGTGTAGTAATTATCTCTGCAGTGTCCTTCATTGACAACTCACTATCTATGATGCTAACAAATGGATGGAAAGTATTTGATAACAGAGATGTAAATCCATTGCACGTCTGTCCTTTTTAAGCCTTCTCTTACTTCTTTCTATACTCCATAAATCCTCTTCCCCACTGTATGATTCTGTCCCTTTTTTTACTCTGATGTTCCATATTCTGTTCCATGATGAGATTTGAATCACATATCAGTTCTAATATTTCATGATCCCTACATCAATTAAATCCTTATTTTTAAAGGGACACTGTCAACTCCCTTAGGCCTCAAAGTGTCCCTAGTATAAAAAACACATTTTATGACTGCTAATATTCTGTAAAGATTGTTGATGTAGCTGATAGTTTGATTCTGACTCTTATTTTCTTTAAAAAAGTAAAAAAATAGACTGCCCAACATATTGGTGTTATCATACCAAAACAGGTTTGTTTGCATTCCCTGATCAACTCCAAATGCATCTTTCCTGGGCTTGGGAACATCCACAAAACAGTCTAGCCCCTCTTGATGCAGTGGTAGTTTTGGAGGCTACTGCCTTATGAGTGACTGCACTGTTTGGGTGTGTTTCTAATGCTCAGAAAGTATGCAGTAAGAACAGAACCAAGATTGTAAACAAAAACAAGGTTGTTTATAAATATACACTGCCATGCATTCAGTTCTACTAAGCAAGGAGACAGACAAAGCAAACAGCAACATCAGAGAATTTTAGAGAGGGTAAGCAATCATAAAATGTGGGATTCCCACTGGAAATAATATGATGAAAAACAGGTTGACAATGTCCCTTTAAAGTAATAATTTCCACTTCCAAGTTAATTATTATTATTATAGACAGAAGAGAAGCAAGGGAAAGCAAGAGAGCAGCAGCAGTTGAAAACAGGACTTTCCCAGACTTGTCCATCCACAAAGCCTTTAAATTCTGACAGAGTCAGCAAACTAGGAAGACAGCAGAGAAGCAAGGGAAAGCAAGAGTGCAGCAGCTGATATTTTTTTCTGCAGGGTATATTTTCTGTTACATTGTTGTGCAGGTTGTCTTGCTGAAGGGAATGAAAGAAAAAATTACTCACCTTAGTAATGTTGTTTCTTCTAATGGAGTCTTGCTGTATTCTGACAGTAGCAGTGAGTCCCAACCTTCGAACTGCCCCGGAGATGAAAGAGTTAACGTTCCATGCCAGGCATGGAATGCTGAGCTCGAGCTCGGTTGAGACTGTGTCTGTTGCTGTTTGAACTCAAACCGTCAGATCTTTATGAGCTAAACTCACTGAGGTCCTGTGTGGAAGCTGTAAACCTACACTAGCCAACTGGCTACTAACATAATAACAAATTTTTGGTCTCAAAACAAAGACTCAAGTCAGGAGACCCAAAAATGAAATAACACAACACCCACTCACCCAAAGAAAGGGTGATAACAAAAAAGGTGGAGCACCTCCTGAGTGCCAACACTGCCACTGCCCACCCACATCCCAAAAAACAAAGGTTCTGAGAGGGGAAGGCGGGGAGGTCAGAATACAGCAAGACTCCATTTGAAGAAACAACATTACTAAGGTGAGTAATTTTTTCTTCAAACAACATGAGTCTTGCTGTATTCTGACAGTAGCAGACTACCAAGCAGTACCTCCATGGAGGAGGGACAGAACCTGCTCAGATAGGCTCCTGAAGCACAGCTGTGCCAAGACCGAGCATCACTCCTAGCCTGGATGTCCAGGGAGTAATGCTTGGTGAAAGTGTGAACTGTTTCCAGGTAGCTGCTTGACATATTTCTAGAATAGGGATATCCCTGGCAGCAGCCAGGGAAGCAGCTGTACCTCTGGTAGAGTGAGCCCTCAGGCCTGAGGGTGGAACTTTACCTAATTTTTCGTAGCAAAATTGTATGCAAGAGACAATCCACCTGGCAATGGATCTTTTAGTGGCAAGTTTCCCTTTGTCTACCTCACCATAAGTGAGGAACAGTTGGAGGGAGTCAAACCTATGACCCTTGGTGCGTTCTATATAGCAGCTAAGGGCTCTTTCACATCTAGGCTGTGAGCCTCCTCTCATCAGAGGAGGAATGGTCAGTGAAGTACACAGGAAGAGACATAGATTGGTTAAGGTGGAAGTCTGAAACCACCTTAGGCAAAATCTTCCTGTTAGTCCTTAGGACCACCTTATCCTTATGGAAGGAAATAAAGTCAGGCTCCACTGACAGGGCTTGCAGCTCACTTATGCACCTGGCAGAAGTGATGGCCACCAGAAACACAGTTTTCCAAGTCAAGTACTTAAGCTCTGCTAAGGACAAAGGCTCAAAGGGGGGTTGCAAAAGCTGTGCAATGCAAACATTAAGATCCCAAGCAGGGCAGGATCCCTGAATGGAGGATTGGTATGAAGCAATCCCTTGAAAAACTTGGAGAAAACAGGGTGAGCTGAAAGAGAAGAGGGCTTACCTGCTGAAATGAAAGCAGAAACTGCTGCCAGGTGCACCCTTAGTGTAGCTGGTCTGAGACCCAAGCTATTGAGATGAACCATGTAGTCAAGTACCGTGGGCAGATCAGCAGACTCTGGGGAAATATGCTTCCCAGAGCACCATATGGAAAATCTTTTCCACTTGGAATTATAGGTGGTTCTGGTGGAAGGCTTCCTAGAATCCTTCAGAATATCCATAACACCTTGGGAGAGGTGTAAATCAACAAACTCTAACTCTTCAAGAGCCATGCCTTGAGATTGAGAGATTTGAGATTCCTGTACCAAACCCTCCCCTGAGCACACGTTAACAGGTTGTAATTCCTGGGAAGAACCAGGGGAAGATGGACTGATAAGGACAATAGGAGAGGATACCAGGGCTGTCTGGCCCACTCTGGAGCAATCAGGATCACCTTGCAGGGTTGAGACCTGATTTTGACTAACACTTTGAACAGGAGAGGGAAGGGGGGAAGCATACAGGAACTTCCCTTCCCAATTGAGAACTAAGGCATCCAGGGGGACTGAGCCCAACACTGGGGGCCTGCAGCAAAAAAGGTGAAGTTGGTGATTGTCTGGGGCTGCAAAAAGATCTATCTGTGGGGTGCCCCATCTGGAGAATATCACCTCCAAGATCAAGGGATCCAGTGACCATTCGTGATGGCCCTGAGATATCCTGCTGAGAGCATCTGCCAGGACATTGTCCTTGCCTGGGAGGTGTACTGCTGAGAGGGAGGTGTTCAGAGAATAAGCCAGGAACCACAACTTCATCGCTTCTGTGCACAAGGCCATAGACCGAGTGCCTCCTTGTTTGTTGATGTACCACATTGTGGTGGTATTGTCTGTTCTGATCTGAATAACTTTGTTCTGAACAGACTTGGAAAAAACTTGAAGTGCTAGAAAAACTGCTCTGAGTTCCAACAGATTGATGTGGAGCAGAGATTCCTGAGGGGACCACAACCCTTGGGTGGTCAGGTCGCACAAGTGAGCCCCCCACCCCAAGACAGAGGCATCTGTAGTAAGGATTAGAGAGTGAGACTGAGTGACAAAGGGAACTCCTTGTCTCAGATTGTTCAGATCCTGCCACCAGTGCAAGGTCTGATCAAGGTTCGAGTCACTGGGATCAGTTTGGTCAAAGGGTCCCTTTTCTGAGACCAGAAGGCCCTCAAATGGAACTGAATATCCCTCATCTGAAATCTTGCTCCCTGCACCACTGCTGTAGAAGCAGCCATGTGCCCCAGGCGCTGCAGAAAATGCCTTGCTGGTCAAGACACCTGTAGGGTGAAAGAGGAGGCCAGAGAGATAAGGGTCCTTGCCCTGTCCAGGGGAAGGAAGGCTCTGGCCCTTTCTGTATCTAGCTCTGCACCTATGAAGGTGAGGAGCTGAACAGGCTCTAGAACTGACTTTGACAGATTCAGAAGGAAACCTAGAGAAGTGAGCAGTTGCTGAGTTACCTGTAAGTGTAACTTGACCTGGTCTGGGGACTGGCCTAATATGAGCCAGTCATTTAGGTATGGGAAGATGGCAATCCTTTGCCTTCTCAGAGAAGCAACTACTACTGCCAGACATTTTGTGAACACCCTTGGAGCAGAGGTTAGTCCGAAGGGCATTGCTCTGAACCGGTAATGGCCTAAGGGCAGCTCGAACCTGAGGTACTTTCGATGGGAGCTTCTGATAAGAATATGAAAGTAGGCATCCTTGAGGTCCAGGGACACTAGCCAGTTCCTGGCCTTAGAGAGGGTAGAATTATTCCAGAGTCACCATTTTGAATTTTGGCTATAAAGGTGCTTGTTTAAATATCTGAGATCCAGGATGGGCCGCCATTCTCCTGTCTTTTTTGGGGTAAGGAAGTACCTGGAGTACAATCCTTTGCCCTGGTGTAGGGGTGGAACCCATTCCACAGCTCTGAGAGCCAAAAGGGAAGAGACCTCTGCCTCTAAGGCAAGTGCCTCTGAGGGATTTGCAGGTGGAAAAGATCTGGCTCTCAGCTTTGGAAATTTTTTGAAGCTGAGAATCAGTCCCTGGCTTACTACTTCCAGGACCCACTTGTCTGATGTTAGAGACTTCCAGTCCTGGACAAACTAAGCCAGCCTGCCCCCTACAGGTGGTGGAGAATCGGCCCTGGCAAACCCATCAGGGTGCCTGCTTGGCAGGTGGTTTTGGCTGAGGGGTGGAAGCAGGTCTGCTTGTACCCCTTCTGCCTCTCCCTCTAAAGAACCCCCTCTGAGCATAGGCAGAAGAGGAGGCCTGAGCTTGGTAGAAAGGCCTGTGAAAAGGCCTGCCCTGACCCTGGGATGCTGCTCTTGAGGAGTGGCCTGCCTTCTGGCCTGGGCACCCTATAGGTGGTCCTATATCGTCCATTTTCTTCATGTAATTCGCTGTTTGCTCCCCAAACAAAGAATTACCCACAACAGGAAAATCCATGGCCTTAGTCTGGGTATCCCAGACAGGCTAGTACATCTGAGCCAAGCTATTCTTGAGTGCCACAGATATAGCCATGACTCTTGATGACACATCATTTGAGTCCACTGCAGCATGGAATTGCATCTTGGATGCCTCAATACCATCAGCAGCCACCTGCTCCAGCTCCTTGGCAGCTGGCCAGGGACCTGTTTTGCTAAAGCCATGACAGTGTCCCATCTGGATTTCTGATACCTAGCAGTATAAGCCATATAATTGGTCTGCCTGAGTCCCAAGGATGCTGCCATGTATTGTTTCTTTGCCATGGCATCAATCCTCCTGGAATCTTTTGTCTGGGGGTGTGAAGCCAAGGAATATTTGCCTTGTCACAGGCTGCAGCCTGCACTCACCCCAACATGGCTGCATTGTTGTGTAAGGAACCCATATCTGAGCCTGACAGTGTATACCTCTTGTCCATTCTTTTTTTATCCACAGGAGGTATGGTGTTAGGAGTCTTTAAAATCTTAAATGTCTGTTTCAAAAGATTTGTGTAAGGAATAGACAGCCTCCTAGACTCTGGGATATCCATCATTTCCACATAGTCAGGCTCCTCCTGGTCATCCACAGCTTCTTCCATAGGAAGCTGGAGGTTTCAGCCAATTTTATAAAACATGAAATGGAAGGGGGACTCAGAAAGCCTAGGAGGAGACACTCCTGAAGGTCTGTCTGGGGAGATGTCTGGGTCAATGGGCACATCCAGACTTTCAAAACCACATTCACTTGCCTCTTATTCCTTTTCCTCCTCCTCTGGTTCATAAAATTCCTCTAAATCATACTCTGGAACCAGTGGAACCGGCTGAACCGAGCTCCTCCCTGATGGTGCCGGTTCGATCGGAACCAGGGAAAGCGACTGCACAATTTATATCACTTTGGCTATTTCTTCAGCGGTTGGAGAAGAAAGTTTTGGATCCACACCTGCTGATTTTTCCTTTCTTGTTCTCTTAGCTGGAACCGACTCCTCAGAATCGGATCTCCTTGTGCCCAAAGAAGTCTCGCCCTGGTCAGAAGGCTCTCCTTCTGGTTCGGTTTGAACCGAACCGGGCTGGCCATCCGGTTCAGCGGACTTTTTGGCCTCCCTTTCCCTGAGCCTACCAACTCGTTTTTCTAGGGTAGCTGCAGGAAAATGTTTACAAATCTGTCAGTCTGCATTGAGGTGGTCAAACCCCAGACAATAAACACAGGTGGTGTGGGGATCAGCCTTGGCAAAGACTTCCCCACACACACTGCAGTGTTGAAACCCAGTGGACCTGGTTTTCTTTTGGGTTTCTCAGACATTGTGCCAGTCCTAACCATGCTTACCCTTTTAATGGCAATCCGCCAGGCAAGACCCTCTTATCGGCTCCTGACCGTGTCACAGGTCGTGGAAAAAACGTAATAAAATCTGTTTTTTTTAGAACCGATAAGAACCGGTAACCACACTCTAAAATGTAAAATAAAGATTTTTTAGCAACTTGATCAGTTCAAACCGAACCGATGAACCGTTTACAAGTTCACACAGAATAGAAACAATATAAACCTATCTAGTACTCATGAATACCACAGACAGAGACTGAACCGACAGGTTGCGGTTTAAATTCGGTCGAAAACCGAGAAAACGGTACTTTAACCGACAAATTGAACCCAGCAGAAGGAGAAATCTCTGGAGCGACTGTTCAGTGAGGCGGAGTAAAGAATCTGACGGTTTGAGTTCAAACAGCAACAGACAGAGTCTCAACCGAGCTCGAGCTCAGCGTTCCATGCCTGGCATGGAAAGTTAACTCTTTCATCTCCGGGGCAGTTCGAAGGTTGGGACTCACTGCTACTGTCAGAATACAGCAAGACTTCATGTTGTTTGAAGCACTCACCAGTCTGATGGGTCAGTGCTGTAGCTGATTGTTTCTGGAGGATACCAGCTTGGTCCCACTCACCCTGCCCCTAACCCCACCCACCCAAAGGGTGTCATTTCCTTTATACCGGGAGTTCTGACAAAATTTCCCAAAAGGACAAAGGGCATACACCTGTCATATCCTGAACATCCCAGCACACTGTTTAGGGGGTAATCACACGCACATGCTTGCACTCACTAACAAAAAAATAAAATAAATTAAAAAAAATTTAAACCGAAAGGGAGAGAGACATGTGGGGAGTGGTGCAAAGCACTGGCTGTGGGGTGTCAGTCTTCCAAGAGACATTCTGGAAGCTGTGATGCTGCCCTATTTGCAACCACCTCTGTGGTCTGAGGGAGGATGTTGCCCTTCTCCAGGCTGACCTGGTGAAGATTCAGTAAACCTCTTCCCCCACCCAGGGACCACCAGGGCCACTACAACTGCCTCAACGGTTGCAAAGATAGAGGAACAGTTGGACAACGGTGGGCTCAGAGATGGTGAGGGTGATGGAACAGAGGCACATCCCTCCAGCTGTACCTCTCCACACTTCATACACCAGTCTGGCAGTGCATGGTTCCTCTATGAAGACACCCACAGTGGAGACTTGAGGAGGATACTAGGAACCTCCAACAATAAGATGTATAGGAGGGTGGCATGGAACCCCCACAGGGGAAGGAAACAACTTCTGGTGGGGGAATCAATTGTTAGGAAGGTAGGACTGGGGGAGGGAGAGGAAAGGGAGATAAGGTGCCTGCCTGGCAGCATGGCTGAGAGGGACAGGAAGTAAATCTTCAGGATCATGGGAGCAGCAGTATGGAAGAGGGAGAAGAATGTTACTGTCAACTTAGGGACAAATGACCTGGCTGAGAATGGGGTCACAGCAGTGGAGAAGGAGTTTGTGAAGTTGGGGAGGGGCCTTAGACAAGTAGCACACATGGTAACCTTCTCAGAGGGACTGCCTGTCTATGGCATGGGTGAGTCTAGGGTACTCTGCACCATGGAATTCAATGAATGGCTGAAAAGCTTGTGCTGAGCTCAGGGTTTTGGCTTCATTGGGGACTGGGGTTCCACCTGGAGAGATACGGACCTATACTGGTGCAATGGTCTCCATCTGTCCAGGAGGGGAACCAGGATCCTAGGTGATAGGTTTAAATGTTTCTGTGGCAAGCATTTAAACTAGCCAAGAGAGGAAGCACTGAAAAGGAGCAGGGAAATCCAAGCCCCCTCCCCACAAAACAAGGTAGTTATCAAGGTAAACCTCCAAGGTAGAGAAGTCAATAGGGAGCAGGACAGGGAGAAAAAGGCAAAGGCAGTAAGGACAGGGAGGGGACTAAAAGGGGTAAGGCCAACAAAAAATGGAGGGTGATGAGTACAAATGCCCTTAGTCTGGGTAACAAGCTCCCTGAACTAGTAGCCTTGATGGAAGAGGAACCCTTGGATATCATGGCAGTCACAGAAACACGGTACACAGAGAGCCATATAACTGGGATGTCACACACCAGGGTACACAATCCATAGGAGGGATAGGGAGGGTAAAAGAGGAGGAGAAGCAGCTCTGTATGTAAGGGAAGTGATCAAAACAATGGAACTAAAAGGTAAACAGGGAGGAGAGGAGGCACTGTGGGTCAGCCTGGAGACATGAAATGGCAACACAATCTGCACAGGGTTGTAAACAGACCCCCATCTCGGGGGAGGAACTGGACAAGGAAATGATAGAAAGCATTGTTAGAATGGCAGAAAAAGGGAAGATATTGTTGATGGGGACCTGAATATGCCTGAGGTTAACTGGAGCACCTTTCGTGCAGTCACATCCAAGAGTAGGATAATTCTCAATGCCCTTCAGGGGCATGCCTCAGACAGCTAGTGTTGGAACCCACTTAGGAGAGAACAATCTTGGACCTGGTATTCTCAAATGTGGAAGGAGAGAGGATCTCAGATTTAGAAGTGGGTAGCCATTTGGGAACAAGCAATCACCAAACAGTGTGGTTCACGATAAACACAGCCATAGAGTCAAGTCATACAAAAGTGAGGGTATTGGACTTTAGGAGAGCCAACTTTGCCAAGATAGGAGAGCACCTCAGAAAATCACTAGCAAATGGACAAGAAGGAAGGGGTGGAGGAACAATGGGGAAACATCAAAACTGCCATCACAGAAGCAACATGCCTTTGTGTGAAGCAAATACACAAAACAAAATGAAGGAAAAAACACTATGGTTCTCAAAAGAGGTGGCGGGGAAGGTTAGGTAGAAAAAGATACCAGTCAGGAAGTATAAGGAAATACAGAAGGAGCAGGACAGAGAGTAGTACCATTTAAAGAAGAAGGAAGTGGGGCAGGCAGTCAGAATAGCAAAGGCCCAAACCAAGGAAAAGATTGCCAACTCAATTGAAAATCTTTTATAGGTACATTAGGGAGTGAAGGAATAAAAAAGGAGGGATAGTGAGGCTTAATAAAGGGAAGGGGAGGGGTGGGCAGAGGGTGACAGTGAAAAAGCAGGGATGCTGAACAAATACTTCTACTCAGTATTCACAAAAGAAGATGTGGGGAGGAACCTAAACCAAGCAATAGGAGCACTCTTGATAGTGTGGTTTGATACCAGTCCATTCACAGAAGAAAGGGTCCTGAAAGAATTCCTAAAACTGAAGGTGGACAAAGCAATGGGGCCTGATAGGATTCACCCCAGAATTCTAAAAAAGAACTAAGGGGAGAACTAGGCACACTACTGACTATCCTTTTTAACAAATCATGGGAGGATGGTGCGGTACCTGAGGACTGGAGGAAGGTGGATGTGATTCCTCTTCATAACAGTGGGAGCAAGACAGAGGCAGGAAACTACAGACCTGTCAGTTTGACCTCAGTGGTAGGGCTGATGATGGAATCACTTCTGAAAGAAAGAATTTTTGAGTACCTAGAGGTCAGCAGAGCACAGGACCCAAGGCAACATGGATTCACAGCGGGAAGGTCATGTCAGATGAATCTAATAAATTTCTTTGACTGGGTGATCAAAGTCTTAGACCAGGGAGGGGCTGTGGATATGGCCTACCTAAACTTTAGCAAGGAATTTAACACAGTCCCACACAAAAGATTAGTTAACAAGTTAGACAGCCTGGGAGTGGGTCCCAGGGTGGCAACCTGGGTAAAACATTGGCTGGACAACAGGACGCATAGGGTAATAGTAAACCGAGTCCACTCTGAAGAAAGGGGGCTGACTAGTGGACTACCACAGGATTCAGTACTGGGACTGGTCCTCTTTAATGTCTATACAGGTGGCATTGTGGATGGACTGAAAGGAAAAGTATGCCTCTTTGCAGATGACACAAAGATCTGCAACAGGGTTGATACACAAGGTGGGGTGGAAAGGATGAGAAGGGACTTGGCAAGGTTGGATGAATGGTCAAGAGTATGGCAGCTTAGATTAAATGCAAAGAAGTGCAAAGTAATGCACCTGGGAAACAAAAACCCAGAGACAGAGTACATAATGGGGGGGGTACTAGCAACAACGAGAATGGAAAGGGACCTGGGGGTAGTCATATCAGATGACCTAAAGGTAGGCAAGCAATGTGAGAAGGCAGTAAGGAGGGCTGGGGGGATACTGGGATGCATAGGGAGAGGCATCACCAGTAGAAAGCAGAAAGTTGTTATCCCTCTGTACAGACAGTTGGTGAGACCCCATCTGGAGTATTGTGTGCAGTTCTGGACACCCAGTCTCCACAAGGACATAGACAGGATGGTGGCAGTCCAGAGGAGGGCACCTAAAATGGTTCAGGGTCTGCACCAGAAGCCATACAAAGAGAGAAACTGAAGGAGCTTAATATGTATAGCCTTGAGGAAAGGAGGGAGAGGGGGGACATGATAGAAACTTTCAAGTCCCTCAAGGAAATCAACAAAGTCCAGGAGGATAGCATTTTTCAGAAAAAAAGATGTACAAGAACAAGGGGACACAATTTGAAGACAGGGGGGATGGCACAGGGGCAATGTGAGGAAGTATTTTTTCACAGAGAGGGTGGTGGATGCATGGAATAGCCTTCCAGAGGGGTTGTGGTGTCAAAAACAGTGGGGGAATTCAAGAATGCATGGGACAGCCATAAGACAATTCTAGAGGAGGAAGGAAGAAGTAGGCTGCTGGTTAACTAGGATCTGCAGCTTTCCAATAAGTAGGGAAACGGGCAGACTAGGTGGGCCAAGTAGTCCTTATCTGCTATCAAAGTCTATGTTTCTATGTAATTATTTGCAGTTTTATCTCCCTTATTTCATTGCATTGTTTGCAGATGAAAACCACTTAGTCTAAACAAGGTTCTGTGGTAAATCTGCAAAATATGATGCCTTTAATCCCCAGTTCTCCATTTGCAAGCTTAACCACCTCTAAATCCATTTCTATTTTAAATCCTGTTTTTGACCACTTAGTTGCAAATAAAAACTACCTTAGTTCAAAACAAAGATCCCTTGGTTGGGGGTTAGTGAATCTTGCTCTGCAATAATTTATTTCAAAGGGAGTTTTTTTATTAACACTTTATTATTTTTATAACTACATATCAATAATCTACCCTGTTCATAGTATTAACTGGTATCCCTGGCCAGAGTTAAACTCCATGGAGATACAATCTAAGAGCACCTTGAGTGTAACACAAAGCGTGCATTGTATACAATAATGCACTAGAAGAAATACCAACAAAGACAAAACAAAATCAGCAAACGACAACCTCAACAACTGGGATCAAAGGGGAGTTTTAATCCTGCAGTAGTTCAAGCATAGACCACCTTTCAGTGGAGCAACAGCACCCTATAATTTATGAAAGGGAGTTTAATCCTGCAGTAGTTGCAGTAGTTCGAAGGCCCTTGACACAGAAAATCCAGTTGAAGTGGCACATGTAACGTAATAGAAACTGAACCACCAGATTGACTAGATTAGAGAACAGGGCCTCCTTATCAACTCTGGAACTGTCAAGAGGAACTGGCCACATGATATGTGAATCTTTATAAGAACCTCCAGAATTAGATGTATTGCTGGAAAGTGATACTGTTGGCTGCTTGGAAGTTCCGTGACTGAGACACTGCATCTAGATCCTCTGTTTCTGGGCTTCTACAGTATATTGGCTGAAAAACATTGGGACTTGAGCAGTTCTTCTGGATGCAAAGAGGTCTATGACCAGTTTTCCAAACAGCTGCAATAGATGCGAATCAACTACCTATTGAGTGACCATTCCCCTGGATACACCCACAACAAATTGGCTGAGCCAGTCTGCCAGAGATTTTAGCTCCCCTGCTACAAATATCATTGAAAGAGAGTCCAGATTCATCACTAGCCAGTGTTTACCTTGTCTGCCTTGATCAGCATCACTTTACTGCTTGTGTCACAGTGCTTGCTTATTTATCGTAACTGCATTATCTGGTTGGAGTTTCACTGACAGGTCTGACTGGTCTGACTTGGTATTGGTAATCTAATATTGCTATATAAATGGCTCTTATCTCCAGAACATTTATCTGGAGGCTGTGTTCTTCTGGGGGCCATAAACCCAATACCAGAATTTGAACTGGTACTGCATCCCTGGTAATAAGGCTGGTGTCAATGATCAAAATCTTCTCTTAAGGTAGGAATAGAGGAAAAACTATCATGAGGTTCTGTGTTTCCTCCCACTGTGTTAGCAACTTGTGAACAGAGCACATAATTCATGCTGTAACATAAAACTCTTTTGATACTGGTGAATGATCAGTTAGAAGATTAATTTGAATTTGACTCATATACAATTTGGCCCTTGGGACCACTTCTGTAGCAGCCACCATCAGATGTAAAATGTTAAGACATCTTTAGGCTAATACTATTCTCTGCTTTTTGAACTGCTAAATCTCCACTATTCTTCTATAGTGAGAAAAATATCAACTAGATTTGTGCAAAAATTCACCTCCAAATGTTCTAGGTTCTGTGGGCATTGTAAGGCACTCTTTCTGTTTTTTGTACAGTCTCCATCTGTGATCTTGGAGGAGCAGTAAGTTCCTCTGAATTGATTTATGAGAGATAAACTCAGATGATGCTCTGATGAGGATAGTGTCCAATAGTTGTATGCATGGTGGCCTTCTTCAAAGAAATGGGCTACAGTCATCCACTTGGACATTCAAGATCCGTGTGACTCAGGCTATCCAAAAGGGAAGTACCTGGTACTGAAAGCGCTGGTCCTAAATTATGAATCTCATGAAACTCTAATGGGAGCAGCAGATCAGAATATGAAGATATGCATTGGACAGATCAATAGAGAGCAGGAAAGTCCCTAGCTTAACTGCTCTGATATTTAAGCCGAGAGATTCCAGATGGAATTTGACTAGTCTAACAAATGTATGTCATCTCTCAAGATCTAGAATCAAATTATGTACTTTTGATTTTTTTGGGGACTACAATATATACTGAACCTGACATAACCCCTGTGTTGCTGCAGTATATCTTGTCATGTTTTTGTAATTATCAAGTTAATTCAAAATATGTACCTTGCTTAGATATGCCAGGGAGATACATCCCAAATTATAGTTCATAATATTAGCAGGGCGGCTAACATTCCCCCTCCCCCCAATCAGGTAGCTCAGTGAGAGTTCAGCATGAAGCCATGTTTCCCCATTCTGTGGTGTTGGAGGTTCATCTCTGTAGCAGCGTTCTCTCTGCCACCAGATCATTAGTAGCATCACTCTTCTTATCTCCTTGCTGGTGTTGCGCTTCATCTGGTTCTCATGTGCCCTCCTTAGTTTAAACTGTCATATACATAGCTTATTCAGTTTTATAAATTGGGTGAAACTGGATGCTACAAACACTTTTCTCTGATTGGACATAGCAGGTCTCCTGTTGTTCCTATATGTATTCATGTATTGTAAATATATCATTTTCTAAGCCAAAGGTTTTAGTAATAGGCCACTTTATAATTGCAATAACACACTCCAGGGTATTGCATTCAGTGGAAGATAAAGGAACTCTCATGGTGTGTGCTGAGGAGCACTCGACAATTTGACATTGTACCTCAGTACTAGTAGCATGCAAAGTTGTGAAACTTCACTTTTGCAAAGATTCCTGATATTGCATTGCACAAAGTGGCATTTTGAGTATTTCTTCACCTGGCAGGTGGGCAATTCACCATTCAAAGACTTCACCTTGTAACACTACTTTAAGTAATACTTCACTGGAAAAAGAGTCATTTCATGAATGCTATGCCCAGTGAATGTGACACTTTGCTGGTAAAATCTTAGTATGCAAGATTTTGAACGTCATTTTGAACAATGAAACTGCCCCACCACCCACATAGTACTTTAATCCACCCTCTTCCTTTCAGCCCCAATTGCAAGGCTATAGCCTGGGGTTCAGTAGTACAGAGAGCACCTCAAGGCATCCTTCCCACCCATAGTTATTTGGGGGGGGGCATGCTGTAGCTTTCTCCGGAAGCTCATTTTCATTGCTTTAGGCCTGCTGCAGGAGCTTCCTGCTTCCCTGTCTCCAGCCTCTGCCACCACCCCCACAACATGATTCCCGATTAGTTTCTGCTGTTTCTGATCAAGTTTTTCTTTGCCATTTGTGAATTTTCTATAATGCATTTGCTGCTTCAGAAGTCTGTATTGGTAGGTATTCATTTTCTTTGTTCAGGTGTATCTTTACTTAGCTATAGCTACAGCAATATGCCTTTCTTAATTTGCCTATCACATTATACTTTCATATAAGTTTTGCTTTAAATATGTACTAACCAGCTTCACTCAAGCAAGCTTTTTGTGTCCTGTGAAACTTCAAACCTCATGTTTATCCATTTTTTTCCTTTATGTTTAGCTCCTTGGTGTACAATTTACTTTTTGAAAAGTAGCTTATGAAAGTCATTCTAATCTCCTTACTTTGTCTTGTTCAAAGAAACAAACTGCATGTCTATTTGCATTTAGTAGCCAAAGAACAGCAAAGCAGCACCCACTGCAGAAGACCATCAGCCAGGACACAGTGTTGATACGCAAACTGGTCTTTTATTCCAAAAGAGGTGCAAATATAAGCAGCAGCAGCAACAATTATAAATCAGACATAGGTCGAGTGGAAAAATTCCAAAATAAATGCACTAACGTTTCTCCCAGCGCCTGCCAGGCTTCATCAGAGTGATCTACCATAAAGTGAAAAATGCTCATTGTTTCTAGTGCAAATGGGTGCGTTTAAAATTCAATGCAGCCAATCAAAGGTCTGCATGAAAACTTCATCTTAAAGGCACAGTGTTCATTATGCAATTCATTACCACATACTGTAGACAATTTATCTCAGTACACAAATACCTTCCAGAACACAAATAAATTACTAATGAATCATGGACTGCAGTTACGAGTAGCCTTAATGAGTAACAAGAACTATAAAACAGTAATTGTAAGAAACTTTCATTTTTTTTTACCAAAGTCCTAGTGGGACTCGAACCTCTAACCAGCCCAGGAACATCAGCTTTATTCAGATCCAAAAAAATCATTCAACACACCTTTTGTAATTTTAACATCTCAATTTTTTTAGGAAAGCAGCCAAATCTATGTTATCATTTAACCCTTTAGCTTTTCGGGCTCCCAGTTCATAAATCCAGAAATTTTCTCCCCCTCTGGGGCCAAGGTTAACATGTTCAATACCCACAAATTCAATCTGGTGTGTAGTCTGTGGGTTATTTTGTACATGCGTCAGAATGGCATATGTTGTATCCCCCCTTTGCAAGGCGCATACATGTTCCCCCACTCTTACTTTCAAAGGGTGAGTAGTCCGGCCAACTTAAAACGAGACACAGTTGCATCTAAGGAGGTAGACCACATTTTGTGTGTCACAGGTAATAAAGTGTCAAATTTCAACCTGTATCCTGGTGTATGAGGGACTTTCCACTACTAATGTGATTACAGTACTTACGCCTACCACATTTATGTGTGCCCATTGCTGGTGGGGGTAAAATAGAAGGTCTAACAGGTTCTGTTCCCAAAGTAATATTAGTCACTGCCATATTCCTAATATTTTTACATCTCCTGAAAACGACTTTTGATCTTTCCTCTACCATATTTTGCAGCTTAGGTTCCAGCTGAAGTATAAACCAATTGCTGGTTATGATTTCTTTAACTGGGTTGGCACATTTAGAATAGGTCATAATAAAGGGGCAAATCATGCATTTATCAGATTTAGTTCTGTTCCAGAACTGTTTCTCTATTCATGTTTTCTACTTTAAGCAAAGCTGTGGCTATGTTGTGGTTGCTATAACACCTATCTACAAACCTCCTAACTTGCACATTTCTTTTATGCTCAAATTCACCCTGTTCGGAACAATTCCTTAAAGTTTGAACCAGTTGCCCCTTTAGGATATTAAATTTAGTGTGTGTGTCTCGGGGGGGGTGGCAGCTCTCATATCTAAGCAGGCTATTTCAATCTGTCAGCTTCTGGAAGAGCATTGTACACAACCCACCCTCAGTGTTCCTATATATTTTTAAATCCAGGAACATAACTGCATCCCAATGGATGGTATATTTATAGGTGAGGGAACTATTAGTACTCTTCATCCACATCACAAAATCTTTAAATTCACTGATAGACCCCTTCCAGACAACCAGTATATCATCAATAAAGTGCCACCATAAACTTGTAAAAGAATGGATTTGTGGCGGCACTGTAAAGATGTTCAACTTCCCATTTGCCCACATATAAATTAACAAAACTGGGAACCATAGTGGCCCCCATAGCTGTATCCAAAGTTGCAAATAGGTGTTGTTCCTAAGCAAAAAAGCATTTTTGGTGAGCACTTCCTTTGCCAATTCCACCAGGAATGCAGTAGGGACAGCTACATTGTCCTCCTTCCCACTCTGCTCAAGGAAGAAATGCATGGCCTCCAGTCCCACCTCATGAGGGATAACCATGTACAGGGAGCTGACATTAAGGGTCAGCAAATACCATTCCTGTTGTATATCCAGATTCTCTGCAATATTAATGATGTCAAATGAATCCCTAATATAAGATCTAAGATTCTTCACCAGGGGCTGAAGGTATAGATCCACAAAAAGGGAGAGGGGTTCAGTGAGTCACCTCTTACCCAAGATTATGGGTCTCCTTGGGGGCTGCTCCAAGCTTTTGTAAACTTTAGGCAAGATATAAATAGTTGGTGTAACTGGACATGCCACCGTCATAGTTCTAAACATGACATTCATAATATACCACTTCACAAAACCTCTACTCAATAATGCATCAACATGTTCCTTGTAACTGGAGATAAGAGACTTAGGGATTCTAACATAAAATAGTTGGGCAGCAAGCTGACATTCAACTCCATTATATAGCACAGGTATTCATTATAACAAACTCTGTGCATGAAAAAGGGGTACCAAAGTTTGACATTGGAGTAAAATTTTAAAAGTAAAAAAATAGCAATGATTATTATAATTTTTATGCTGTGACTTACCTTATAAATATGTGGTATGCCACAGGATAACTCCCATTTCAGATCCTGAGAAAAAGACTCCTCAAAGTCTGACGTGTAATGGGGGACATGAAAGTTAGGGCTGCACGTGTAATGGGGGACACGAAAGTGACTGCCCATGTAACTGGGGACATGATACATACAACAGCATGTAATAAGAGACAGAGAATACCTGTTCAATTTTCTATTTTTTTATCATTCAAGGTAAAAAAAATCAAATGGGTAATACAGCCAAACATGCAACTATATAAAAATAAAAATGTAGTATTTACTACAACGTTAGCACTTCAGTATTACAACAAAAAATAAATAATTCTACATAAAGCAGTAGGCTACTGTACTACGACTACAAGGCTACTCAACTATGACTACAAGGCTACACTATCCTTATACAAACACACTATTATGAATGTTTTGGCAAACTGGAACTGATATTTTTTTGGAGTTCAGCACTGTACACTGAAAATGATAGTCCTTTTAATTCCACTTGTCCTGAAGTGTGCAGAACTTCTCATTGACTGCACTGAGTTCACCATTGTTAATTTCAAAGGTCCCACCTTCCTGCAAAAACTGAATTGGCCCATGAAAAAGTTGTCTCCTTTGAACACGGTCACTGTCCTGATGCCGTGGCCATGTAAAGACATTTCCACGCTGTTTCATGAACTTCAGTGAGCACCACTGTCCCACAGGATCCACTGCAGTTAGTTGCCCCACAAAATAGTCCTTTGAGTAGTATACGGTGTATCATTTGTGGGTCTAGCAAAGTTCTCGCTTTTAAGGGACTGTGTGTTTCATGGGTAATGGAGCAGAAGCAACAGTGGTGATTGTAATGCTTTCACTTCTGGTAGCATCCTCTTCAGCAACCTTTGACCCGCTGTCATGTGCACCATCGTTGCCTGTGGATTCTTCAGGTATGGCCTCAGCAGGTGCTAGAGTCTCATTGCAGGCTGTTTGCGACTCCAACGCAGGATCAGCACTTGTGGCCAGTAAGTCATGGGTTGTGTTGACATGTGAGGCAGCAGCTTGGGAAGCTGTTGAGTGTGCAGGAGCAGAGGGACCAGTGGGTTCGGTGTTGGCATCAGAAGACAACATTCTGTATGATGCGGAAGCAGTTAGTTTTTTAACCTTCCAGTCTTCAACATGATGTACATTTTCACAGGGCCCATCTTCATGAGCACAGTGTGTGCAAAAACAAGTCAGGTTTCTTGTTACCACAACACCTTCTGTTGCGCACTTGACACTGTGAAGTTTCGTGTTCCAGGTATCATTTTAACATTGTTTCAGGCTGGTCTTCTAATTTCATTATAATTAATCCAGAAAAATGTACGTCTGAAATGTTTGCTGCACCCTTCAGTCTCATGCTCTCTAGTCAATGTTGCATGGCAGAATTTATATACCTCTTTAGCTTTTCTAATTATGGCCCGTTATGACTGTACAGCTCTGCTTGCTGCTGATTTTACAGCGGCACTCTCACCATCCGCTGGACCCTATCTATGACATGAGCCAAAAAAAACCCTCTCGATAGGGAAGCCAAATTCCTTGGATGACATTGGAATGTCAAAGAAGGCCCATTTCAATTTATACTGGGCACCACAGCCATCAGTGAAATGAACCTCTCTGGTGATTTTTAATTTGCGGACATTTTGTAGATGTGAATTCGATAGCTCCACAAAGTGACGTGTGGCATGGTGATCATGTTTTAAATCACTGGATATAAAAACTAATGACTCTGTTACTGTTGACTCACACTGCTCACAAGGGTAGTATGTTACTACTGGGTGAACCGTGGCTTGTTCATAATGCCAATGGGCTGCTTGCACTTCGTCCTGTAATCTGCAGGCATAGTTCTCGGCAAAGTCAAGAACCATCACTACCCATCCCTGGGGTAGGTAGTTTTTGATACAAGCAAACTGGTGGTGCTGCCATGCTGCTGTATGCAAGTGCTGCCCCAAAAACAAAAGTTCCTCTTTTATGACTTCCACCAGTGTCCGCAAAGTTGCTTTTTCCTTTTTGATCTCTTTTTGTGTCTGCCGCACCTGGATGCCATTGACAGTTCGCATGACTGCTGTATTCTCCCACTGCTGGAATGTGACATTGTCTTGTCCATGTCCACTAAAAAGGTCCTCCATGGCTTTTACAAAATTTTCTGTGCTGCACTGTTCACATGTTTTTTCCACACAGTCCTGGCTGTAAGACCTTGGCAAAGGAGGGCGAAGACACATTGTTAGCTCTACTGCACGTTGCACAGTGAGGACTTTACATGATGTCAGCCGGTGAAGATCCGCCACACGGTTCAGCGCCTTGAGTTTCAGTAAGCTATTCGTGCAGTATTCACAGAGGCACTGGTCCAATTTTTGCTCTTTGGCCAGTTTAATGTGCTTAGGGCGTAGGCTTCCAAATTTCCTCACTCCTACCGGCGTGTCTGGGTTCTGTTGGGTGAATTCATTGTATAGAGTATGGATGGGGCTGTCAAGATACGACGACATGTGCCGGTTCTTTTTGAAAAAGCTTTCTTGTGAGGTAGTGAGGTTGCAGACTCTTCAAAAAAAATCCACTTTTCTCTTTGTTGACTTGGGCAGTGCAGACCTGTGCCGTTTGTTGGATTCTGTTCCACCACAAGATACCTCCATGAGCCTCTTCCAGCTGATGCCCAGTGCTGCACTTGTGGTTCTGAGCAAATGGTATTTTTTTAGCACAAGAACTGTATTGATGAACTCTCTGTTCAGGAGTCTGTCCTGTTTTTTGGCCTTTTATAGGTTTGATATCTTCTCCATAAAAGCAGACATCAGTTTTTCTTGAAGGTTGCTTTGACTGGGGATAACATTTTGCCGTGCCAATGCAGTTTGTTTGGCAGGTGAACAAGACGACAGGATCTTCTTCATTACATAAGAAAATTGATTTGGTGATTTTGGAAGAGCTTTTCTTGCTCTCTGCACAGCCTTTCTTACAGCATTGTCATATCTGTGGGCCTGCAGCATCACACATAGCTCTCTAGTTGGCGCGCCGATCGGTACAGCTGGTGGGGTGATGGTGATGGCGGCTGAGTTGTGCAAGCTTTTTACGTTCCTTTTTTTCTGTGTATTTCCAGTGTTCTTTTTCATTAATTCATCGATATTTCTGACTTGTCATTTGTGCACGTTGTCGCCGTTTTTTCTTCCTCCATGCTTGTCTTTGCGCTTCAGATGTGTTCTCATCAGGCTTTTTTCTCTGTTTCTTGGAGCACTACTGGTGTCAGCTTGCCATGTTTTCTGCTTCTGAGCCACTCTATATCTTTTCATTCTCTCTTTAGCCATCTGGTTATAATGTTCTCGCTTGTCATCATTCATGTTGCTGCGGTATGCACGTGAGCATGCTGCACATTTCGCCTTGTAGTTTTGATAACGTTCCGGGGATTTCTTTATGTTTGCTCGGTAATGCTTGTTCCTTTCTTTTGATGATTTAGGACTGACTGTAGTCTGCAGAGCTTCAGTGAGCATGGCTACAGCAGACACCAAGGGTCTTCTAGATTCCATTCCTTGTGAAAAAGTTAACTGTTGAAAAACAAGTGCGTTCAAAAAATCATGGGTCAGCTTTCACAGTAAAATAATTTTGGTGGGTAAAACAAAAAGTCTATCATGCTGCCAAACAAGACTGAAGTGACAGGGACGATGAAACACATCATTGACGTAAGTGTTGCCTCACGGCGGCTGCATGCAACACAGTAAGTGATCAGTCAGAATACATTGTCTAAATCATCCCCGCTTGTGGTGACAAAGTGGTCACCACAAGAGATTAGCCACAATTTAAAGATTTGATGCAACAAGAGATTGATCACAAAACAGAGTCGATGCAAAGAAAAAATGGCACCATAAAAGAGACACTTCACAAAGAGATTCTTCAGGAAGAGGTGATTCTTTACAAAATGTCGAAGGACGAAGAGGTAATGCACACAGAAAGAAGTTGACGGAAGGTGATTCTTTACAAAACGAAGTCGACGGAAGAGGTGATTATTCACAAAATGCAGTTGACGGAAGAGGTTATTCCTCACAAAACGTTGATGGAAGCGGAGGTAATGCACACAAAACAAAGTAGAGGAAGGTGATTCTTCATAAAACAAAGTCGACAGAAGAGGTGATTATTCACAAAACATTGATGGAAGAGGAGGTAATGCACACAAAATGAAGTCGATAAAGGTGATTCTTCACAAAACGTCAAAGGAAGCGGAGGTAATGCACACAAAACGAAGTCGACGGAAGGTGACTCTTCACAAAACGTTGAAGGAAGAGGAGCTAATACACACAAAATGAAGTCAACGGAAGGTGATTCTTCACAAAACAAAGTCGACAGAAGAGGTGATTCTTTACAAAACATAGATGGAAGAGGAGGTAATGCACACAAAACGAAGGCAACGGAAGGGGATTCTTCACAAAACAAAGTCAATGGAAGAGGTGATTATTCACAAAATGAAGTCGACAGAAGAGGTGATTATTCACAAAACATTGATGGAAGAGGAGGTAATGCACAAAAAGTTGCCAGAAGAGGAGATTCCCAAAAAAGTCGACTGAAGAAAAGAATCACAAAACAAAATGGAGGTCTGCTTCCACCCACCTGCAAACAACTGCAAACAAAATGGAGTCCTGCTTCCACCCACCTGCAAACAAAATGGAGGCCCGCTTCCACCTGACTGCAAACAGAATGGAGGCCCGCTTCCACCCACCTGCAAAAAGAATGGAGGCCCGCTTCCACCCACCTGCAAACAAAATGGAGGCCCGCTTCCACCTGCCTGCAAACAAAATGGAGGCCCATATTAGTTGGCCTACAAACAAGGAGACATAGGCACACACATCACAACATGGTACAAAACAGAAAGGACTTTGATTAGTAAATGGGCATTATTTTGCAGACAATTGCAACAGATGTGTGCGTCAGTGTTGGGAAGCCTGCTGTGGTGCGTAGGCCTCAATCGGACCAAAAGGAGTACCTTTGGTTTCCAAATACTCCAATTGAGGCCTACACACCACAGCAGGCTTCCAAACACAGGCCCAGACCATGCGGGATGTTAGCCCCCTCCAAAAAAAAAAAAAAACACAATGCAGCATCCTCAGTCAAATTCCAATGCAACAAATTATAATCACATTTCAAACATTGCAGAAAGAGGCCCCCACACCTAGAAAACAAAATCGGCATGCCGCATGGTCTGGGCCAGTGTTTGGAAGCCTGCTGTTGTGCGTAGGCCTCGATCTGACTAAAAGGAGTCACCTTTGGTTTCCAAATAGTCCGATCGAGGCCTACACACCACAGAAGGCTTCCAAACAGACCATGTGGCATGTTACCCCCCCAATGCAGCATTGTGTGGGCCAGAATTTGGAACCCTCGTTCCGACCATTCGGAACCCAAAAGTGACTCCTTTCGGTTTCCAAATAGTCTGATCGAGGTCTACACACCACAGCAGGCTTCCAAACACTTGCCCACAGAATGCAGCATTCACCCACCCAGACCAACAAAAAAAAAAAGCTGCTTTCTGATTCAGCAACAAATTAGGCCTCACTCATTCGGAAGGCCCAGACCAGGTTAGTCCCCCCAAACCCCCAAGAATCCAGCATGTCTCTTTTAGGCTCCTTGCAATCCAAAGAAACACCATTTCACCCTCTTAAAAGCACCATGCAGCAGGAACACAGCAGACCTGGTATCCATTACCTGGAAAAGTCAGTCAGTCCACATAAAAAATTCAGGTTACCTGTTTGGTAGATGCTGCAATTCATGTTCAGGCTGTGGGTCCCTAAAAGTCTGCTTTCCGCATCCCAAATAGTGGCAAAATAAACTCCCACACCATGGACTCCAGTGCACACCAAACAGAAGACACCAACAGACACCAAACAGGCTCCCCAGGCAGATGCAACAGTCGATAGTAGAAAGCTATTTGTCCCCCACACCATGGCAAAACTCCCCAGGCACATGCAACCCCTCTGCAAGCAACAGTCCTTACCTGGAGGATCTGATGGATCTCGTGGTGCCTCGTCACGTATCCAGTGGGACAGAAAGGGTTTCTTCTGAGCTCCTGATGCTGGTAAGGGGACTAACTCTTCAGGACATTTAGGATACTATGATTTAACACCCCCCCCGAAAGCCAACCCACCATGGAGCAACGTCACTGCTTCGGTACCCGTTCTCGCCCGCAAACAGGATCCCGCGATGTCTCATGATGAACAGCCGGGAGCAAGACATGAAGAGGTCACAGGTGACCTCACAGGTGAGAGAGGGGCTCTAAAACCCGGAAGGAAGGTCAACGAAAGCACTGTCACTCCAGTACACGGCAATGCTGGAGCACAGTGCTTAAAACATTAAAAAAAAATATTTAAACTCAGTTTTTCATGAGACGTCTGAACGTAACTGCAGGGACCAGAGCAGTTACGTTCAAGAGCCAAATCTCAGAGGGATCTGGTATGGGGTGGGAGGGACAGACAAGTGCCCTAAATGACCAGCACATGAAAAAGCACTAACACAAGTGGGGCACAACAAAGTCTATCATTCAAATTAAATGACAAACTGCAGCCTTGGGTACAAATGCCACAAAACTGGCCATCTTACAGCAGGAGTTTCCACAAAAGACATTCCAATTTTTATAGAAAGGAGCATAGGATTTCATTACTTTTATCTATATTATCTCCCAATAAAGGCTTCTTATGGATGCCATAGTTAAAACTGTTTGTTTGTTTTCCCTGCCTTTGGTCTGTGTGGACTTTTGCGACCATCACTGGTTACTCCATTTCGTGCACTTAGCCAACAATAGCCCCACCCTTGTCAGCGGGCCTTATTACTATTTCTTTGTTATTCTCCAAATCTTTAAGGTTCTGCATTTCAACTGGGCTATAGTTATAAGGGACAACCCTGCTTTATACATTTCTCAACCTCTCGAGGTCCAACTCACATTTCTTGATGAATGTGGATGCAATGGAATTATATTGAGAGCTAGGCCTAAAGCCTTCATTCAATTGCAGAGACTGACTACCATGCATTTCTTCGCCCTCTGAGTACACGCTATGAAAGGTCAGATTCCATGCAAATTTGTAAAGGTCAACACATAAGGAAAACAGGTTAACATTTGCAGAAGTTCAAAATGATAAGCCCTTACCTAAAATAGACAATTCTGCTGAGGTTAAGACATATTTAGAGAGATTAATAACAGGTACAGAAATGTCCTTAGTGTCTGGAGAGGGGTGGGCTGTGGATTGTAAGTGCTTTTGCATTAATAATGAGTCCTGTTTCTTCCCCCACACCTCACAGAAACATAGAAATTATCGGCAGATAAGGACCACTAGGCCATCCAGTCTGCCTCTAGGCCATATACATTGCATGTGGCCACTGACCTTATGTGATCAATGGTTTTTTATCACTCCCTTCCCTCTCAAGCTTCCCTTGTGCCTGTCCCAGGCATGCTTAAACCTCTCCATTGTGCTTGCCCTCACTACCTCCTGTGGCAGACTATTCCAAGCTTTGACTACCCTTTCTGTGGAAAATCTTCCTCACATTACCTCTTAATCTACCCCCTTCCAATTTCATATTGTGCCCACTTGTTCTAGTACTTTTTCTACATTGGAAAAGTACCCCCCAACTGCAACTTCTTTATGCCCTTGAGGTACTTGAAAGTTTCAATCATGTCCCTGCACTGTCTCCTCTCCTCCAGTGAGTACATATTGAGGTCCCTTAGTATCTCCTCATATGTTTTGTGGTGCAAGCCCTACACCATCTTTTTTGCACTTCTCTGGATAGTCTCCACCTTATCTGTGTATTTGCACAGGTGTGGCCTCCAGAACTGGATGCAGTACTCCAGGTGAGGCCTTACCAATGTTTAATACAATGACATCACTACCTTCCGCCTCCTGCTAGTGATACCCCTGCCTATGCACCCCAGCATGCCACTGGTCCTCCCTGCTGCTTTTGTGCACTGCTTTGATACCTTAAGGTCATCAGAGATGATAACCCCTAGGTCCCTTTCCTCTTTGGTGACAGTCAGTCCCCCCAACCTGTAGCTCTCCCCAGGGTTCCCTCTACCCAGGTGCATTATTTTGCACTTCTTTGCATTGAACCTCAGTTGCCACATCTCCAACCATCTTTCAAGCTTCTCCAGGTCTCTCTTCATTTTTTGCACCCCTTCTGGAGTATTCACCCTGTTGCAGATCTTGGTGTCATCTGCAAACAGGCAGACCTTTCCTTCCAGCTCCTCTGCGATGTCACTAATGAAGACATTGAACAGGACTGGTCCTAGTACTGATCCCTGTGGTACTCCACTGGTCACCCCCCTCTCCCCAGATTGTTCCCCATTTACCACCACCACCTCCTGTCTGTTAACCAGTTTCTAACCCAGTTCACCACCTTGTCTCTCATGCCCAGACTATCCATCTTGTTAATCAGCCTTCTATGTAGGACAGTGTCGGAGACTTTGCTGAAATCTAGGTAAGTGACATCTACCTCCCCTCCCTGATTTATTTCCCTAGTCACCCAATCAAAAATATTTATGAGATTCATTTGACATGACCTTTCTGCTGTGAATCCATGTTGCCTCAGATCCTGAGCACCGCTTGATTCCAGATGTGCCACTATCCTTTCTTTCAGCAGTGTCTCCATGATCTTTCCCACCACTGAGATGAGGCTGACTGGCCTGTAATTCCCCACCTCCTCCTCCCTACTGCTGCTTTTGTGCAGTGGGACTACATGTACCCTCCTACAGTCCTCTAGAATGACACCTGTGTTGAGTGACTCTGTGAACAGGGCCCCCACAGGCCCTGTGAGTTCCCTTCACAGCTCCTTTAATATTCTCAGGTAAATGCCATCTGGCCCCATGGCCTTATCTACTCAGCTGCAGTTCTTCCAGAACTCTCTCCACTGTGAATGGACTGGTGTCCACTTCTCCCCCCCTCCATTGCCTCTGCAACCCAGCTGTGGTCCTTGACACTCCCCCTCCTTAGTGAATACTGAGCAGAAGTATTTGTTCAGTATTTCTGTCTTGTCCAAATTTCCCCTCTTACACTCTCCCTTCTCCCCTCACAATCCCCCCCAGTTTTTCTTCTTTCACTGATGTACCTACAAAATGCCTTATCCCCTTGTTACAGAGCATGCTAAGCCCTTTTATGTCTGTGCCTTCACCCTCCTAACAGCCTTCCCTGCTTCCCTTAGCCATTCAAGGTACACCTCCCTGTCCTCCTCCGTTTGGCTCCCTTTATATTTCTTGAAACTTGCCTTTTAGCTCTGAATTTTATTTATTTATTTTATTTATTTTATTTAGTTTTTGTTGACCGGGTAAGTGAACTAGACAAATCCTGCCTATTTTCAGGCACGACCCGGGGGGAGGGGGATACAGATGAATGCCAACTGACCTTGAACCAGGTTAAGCTGTTGGTGGTATTTTTATTGAATGAAGGAAATTTGGCCAGGACACCGGGGAAATTCCCCTACTCTTTTCGATAAGTGCCATGGGATCTTTAACATCCACCTGAACTACCACCAATCCAGGCAGATGGGACCTTGGTTTAACGTCTCACCTGAAAGACGGCACCTCAGAAGTGCAGCACCCCTCTCATGCTGCACTGCAGTGTCAGTACTGGGATATTAACCCAAGTGCCAGATGTGGGAACTGAACCCACAGCCCTCTGATCTCCCGGCCTCAGAGGCAAGTGTGCTACCTACTGAGCCACTGACACTGACACACCCCCATCTCTTTGGAGAACCATAGTGGTTTTCTTCTTCTTTTGCCTTTGGCCACTATACTAACACATTGGTTTGTTATATCCACTATGGCTCCTTTCAGTTTCTCCCATTGTTCTTCCACCCCTCTCTATTGCCTCTTCCTTCCCCAGGTCTGCTTGTATACATCTACCCATTTCAGTGAAATCCACCATCTTGAAATCTAGTACTCTTGCCCTTGTGTTGCTTAACTGAGTTCATGTCTCCCTGCTGAACCACACCACGTGGTGGTCACTTAACCCCAGCTGCCCTTCCATCTGTGTTTCTTCGACTCTGTTCCCATTGGTCCATACCAGGTCCAGAAATGATTTGTCCCTTGTTGGCTCATGCACCAGCTGCTTGAGTCCAACCCCCTGCAGGGATTCCAGGATGGCTGTGCTTCTGGCTGAAGCAGCCACTTGGGTGGCTCAGTCCAAGTCTGGCATATTGAAATCCCCCAGTAGCAGGATTTTGCCTTTGGCTGCCATGTCATGTGTGTTCTCCACTAGTTCCCTGAATACTTCCTCCTTCTGTGCCAGAGGTCTGTAGACCACCCCTGTGCATATTGCTCTTCCATTCTCTGGCTCCAATGTGACCCACATGACCTTGGCCTCTCCCTGTCTTCCCCAAACTTCTGTAGCCTTTATACCATCTCTGATGTACAGGACCACTCCCCCACCCTTTTTTACCCTTCCTGCCCCTCCTGAACAGTGTATAGCCTGGTACTTTGACTTCCCAGACATGATTAGCAGAGTACCACATCTCTGTTTTTGCTGCTATATCAAAGTCTGCATCTGCCAACAAGACCTTCAGATCTGAAACCTTATTTCTTAGGCTATGGGCATTCATTAGCATGACCTTCCATATTTTACAGTCTGCCCTCCCCCTGCTCTTGTTCTCCCTCTCCAGCATCTTCCCCCACCCCAGTTTCCTTTCCTATGTTCTCTTGCCCCCGTGTATCCCCCGTTACACATTCTTCCTCTTCCTGCCTGCTTTAGCTGTTCCTGTAGTCAACTCATGTTCTTGTATGTTCCTATGGGGGTGTTCCTAAGCTTCCTGACCCTCCTGGCTCTCCCCCCTTGGCCAGTTTAAATGCTCACAGCTGAAGCTTTTAAACTTCTAACAAAGGACCAAGGCACCCTTCTCAGACAGATGCAGGTCATCCTCTTTATATAAGTTGCATCTGCCCAGGTCAGGCCCCAGTCCCCTATGAAGTCAAAACCCTCCCTTCCACACCAATCCTTCAACCTGGAGTTGAAGGTATGGATGTGGAGTGCCCTATCTTCCCCTGTGCCCTAGATAGGTAGCATCTCTGAGAATGAGATGGAGCATGCTATCTGTTTCAGGTTTCCCCCCAGCTTTCTGAAACCCTCATAGACTCAGGCTAACACCACCCATCTCCTGGCCAGGTCATTGGTCCCCAGGTGAACAATGACATCCAGCTTCTCCCTCCTTGCTATTGCCATAGTGATCCTATGGATCTGCTTCCCATCCCTCCATGCAGCACTTCCTGGGAGGCACTTGACCTCCCTCTCTGCCCTGCTAGGCATCCCTAACTCCACATCCAGGACAATAGAATCCCCCTACTAGAAGAAGCTTCCCCCTCCTCTGGGGTCCCCAGTCTTCCTTCCCTGGGGATCCAACCTGGAGGACTTACCCATCCTCCTTGGTCCCAGCCTCGGGTTCCTGAGTGGGGCTTTCCTGTTCCTCCAAAACAACGTAGGAGTTACTAGGTGGAACCGGTTGGGATGCTTTGGGCCTCCCTCCTCAGCCCACCATGGTCCAATCACTCCTCTTCCCTGGCATCCTTTGAGGTAGAGGTTGTATGTCACGGGTCTCTGAGTGGGGGTGGATGCTGCTCTCAGCTTTGCTACCTTCTGCTAGGTGACGGGCAACCTCCTCCCTCAGCCCAGAGAGCTGCCTGCAGGTAGGGCAGTATTGCAGCCTCCATAATGTCCCCCTGAAGACAGCTGCTCCACGACCACTGCACTGCACCACACCGATCACGACTGTTTCCCTCCTCAATCAACTGCCTGCTTAAGATGGCTATTTGTTATCTCCAAAATATTTGTTTTTTTCTTTTGTTTTTTGTTATTCTTTCTCCCTTTGCTACTTCCTGTATGGATGCAGGATGTTGCAAGGCCCTATTGGATCCACCCTATAAATGTAGTGGGTTGCTCTGAGGTGGGTGGGTTGTGGGGTGGGAGGAGGATGGGACTAAACCACAGGCTGTGTCCAAAAACAATCAGCCAAGGAGTCCTCTGGCAGTGACTCCTCACTCCACACACAGTGGTCCAGACACAGCCAATTACAAACACAGTCATAAACATATCAGCTAGAATCCCTCAATCCTGCCCAACTTGCCTCCCCCATCCTCATCTTCCTCCTCCTTTTTGGTAGTCCATATGTGAATAATCTACTTGAAACCTTATTTTGTGATGACTATGCTTGGTCCCCCATGTTTGTAAGGGGAACTGTCTCTGCTGGAATTCTCCCAACCTCTCCCCTTCATGGGGATCAGGTTTGGATCCATTTGTGTCTGAAGAGCCTGTGGTATAGTACAGAACTGAGATAACATTGTCTTCCCTTTACTCTGGAGTAGGGGACTTTTTTAATATAGATCTTGTAACCCCATGGTTTCCATTCCCCTGTTTAGCATATCAATCAAACACTCTGTCAAACTTACAATCATTTTCGTCCTGATGAATTTTTTTCTGTTTTTGGTTTTTTAAGTTTGTTATCATATCTCGTCACCTTTTCAAATAACAGTTTGTTGTATCTCTCAAAGTCGGTTGTGTCAACACTGTTTCTCAATTTAGTGTCTGCATTTGCAATTTCAGTAGTCAGCCTGTCTCAGACAGGGCGAACATATTCTAATATTAGTTCAATGTTACTGAGAGAGGCTGTCTGCATGTTATTACACCATCTCTTAATGAATTTGGGGTTATATGTACCAAGTGATGGTTTTTGGACTATGAGTAACCCCCTAGGTACCCTCTTGATCTGCAGTTAGGCCTCTTATATAGTTTTGTGCCAGTACATGCACTTACCTTTAAGAACAAGCTCTCCAGCTGGTGATACAAATTCCTGGCTTCAATTTCTGATGTGGTAGTCCCTGTTTCAGTGGGTCCATGGAGCAAAGGGTTACCGTTAGCTGATGTGCTGAAGATTCTTTCAGTGAAACCGCTGACTGGAATGTCTGAAGTCACTGTGACTTCCACTGAACACTGAGTGGCCGTTCTGCATCCAAAGATCAAACACAGACTTTTTTCAAATGTGCATGCCAAATTTCCAAGCGGCGATGACAAAATAATTTTTTATAGCGATGTACATAAGTGCTTGCTGCTATGCACCCTCACATCAAATCAGAAATAATCATAAACTGAAACTGTGACTGCTTAGTCCCTTTTATGTTCCTGAAGAACTCAGGGAAACCTGTGCTCAATATTCAATTCAGTCCAAAGTCAAAGCAGATGTATGAGCACCAGGATGCAAGGCAATGGTGCTGTTCATTGCAACCAGTAGCCAAAGAACAGAAAAGCAGCACACATCGCTCAACATGGCGAAATACAAAGTTATGCACCTGGGCAGAAAGAATGGGAAGATGGAATACAGACTTGGGGGCAAGCTGCTAGCGGTTACCATGGAGGAGAGGGACCTGGACATCATCATCTCCTCTCAAGACTTGAAGGTGGCTGGGCAGTGTGGCAGGATGGTGGCGAAGCCAGCAGAGTGTTGGGTTGTATTGGGAGGGGGATCACCAGCAGGAAGAAAGAGGTCCTGATTCCCCTGTACACCCAGCTGGTCATACCTCATCTGGAATATGTGGTCCAGTTTTGGAGGCCTTACCAACAAGAGGATGTGGAGAGGGTGGAGCAGGTACAAAGGAGGGCAAGAAGGATTGGGGAAGGGGCTCAGTCACCTGCCATATGAGGAAAGGCTGGGAGCCCTTGACATGTACCTTCTGGAGCTGAGGAGGGAGAGAGGGAACATGATAAAAACCTTCAAGTACCTAAAAGGGATCAACAAAGTGCATACTGAGAACCCATTCCAATTGAAAGGGTGTCCCAGAAAAAGGGATCATGATCTCCAACTCGAGGGGGGTAGGTTTAAAAGCAACATCAGGATGAACTTTTTTACTGAGAGGGTGGTGGACACCTGGAATGGGCTGCATAGGGAAATGGTGGTTGAGAATTCAGTGGGGGGTTCAAGAAGGCTTGGGACAGACATAGAGGACTGTTGAAAGGAGGGGAGAATCCAGCGTAGGCCTAGGGGATGCTAGGTGATGGGCAAACTAGGTGGGCCTGAAGGTCCTTTTCTGCCATCACTTTCCTATGTTCCTATGTTCCATTGCAAAAGACCATCAGCCAGGACACAGAAGCAGTAATATTTAGACTGCACCTGGCAGTGGTGCAAGCATAGGCACAGTGCAACTGGGATGCACCGGGGCCAGGACCAGGTGATATTCAACAGTGATGTGCCATGGCGCAGCACCACTGAATATGACACAGGCTGTGCACGGCGCAGTGGCACTGTGCTAGCGCAAGCCACAGACAAGGAGTACAGGGATGCACCAGTGCAAACGCAGTTGCGCTGGGCACATCACCCATTATATTCAGCAGATGGTATGTAAATGAGACCATAATATACGTAAGGTGCAAATCGGGCCATTTGCATGTCATTATGGCCTCATTTGCATGCCTTGAGCAGGGTAACCGGCGAATTGTGCCTGGTGCCCTGCACAGAATGATGTGTGCAGAGGGTGTCCCAGGGCATCCCTCGCTTCTTAGCCGTGATCGCGTTACATCGCTGTAGAACAAACCCTGGTAGTCTAGTGGTACCCCCCTCCCTTTGTTTCCCCGATTACCAGTAAATGTACTTTAATCCATTCCCTGGTAGTCTAGTGGTACCTGCCCCACCCTCTGTTTCCCTGATTGCCGGTGAATGTACCCTAAAACATTTCCTAGTAGTCTAGTGGTACCCCCCTGCCCCTGCCACATCCTTGATCACAGTAAATCGCAGTACAAAACTTCCCTGGTGATCTAATGGCACCCCCCCACCCACACAGGACCCCTTGCCCACCCTGCTCCCTCCGTCATTGGTGGGTGGCTGCAACCAACCCACATACTGCTCAGCTACCTGCCGAATGACAGACACAGTATGGACTGTAAGTCCATTGTTCCACAGTGTGGACCAATGGGCTTGCAGGGCATGCCATACTAGACAGTCCCAAATATGTGAATGACATATGGGTGGTGGCCAGGAGTTGTTCCCACTATTCACTATTCACGGGCTCAACTTTGAACCCCCCTATACGGTGCACTGCAGGGTTGCGCCAGCATATGCACCGCACATCCCGGGCTGAATATCAGGATGTGCCATATTTACAAGGGCACTCCCCCTGCATCTGCACTGCATACATTTACATTGCATCCTGGCACATCGGGATTTGAGCTGTGCCAAGCAGCCTTTTCAATATCCCAACAGGGCGCAATGGGGGGTTGCGCCGGCGTAACTCTGTTGCACCATGTGCAATCCCTTTGAATATTCAGGCCCATGTTGATAAGCAAACAGATCTTCTATTCCAAAAGAGGTGCAAATATAAGCAGCAACAATTATAAATCAGACATAGGTCGAGCGGAAAAACAGCAAAATAAATGCACTAACGCTTCTCCCTGCCCCTGCCAGCCTTCATCAGAGTGATATACCATAAAGTGCAAAGTGCTCATTATTTATAGTGCAAATGGGTGTGTTCAAAATTTAAGGCAGCCAATCAAAAGTCTGCATAAAAACTTCATCTTAAAGGCACAGGCCCAGATATTCAAAAGCGTTGCACCATACTCAACCCATTGCTGCACCCCGGCACGATATTCAAATGGGAATTGTGTCTGGCACCAAATCACAATGTGCTGGAGTGCATCAGTATGTAGCAGCGAGAGAGATGTGCCCATGCATTACTCACACATCCCGATATTCCACCCGCATGTTGAGTCCATGGCTGTGCAACCTCCTACGCGCCACACACAGTTGATCCCAAAAAAAAAAAGGAACAACAGCTGCCCACCCACAGGTGAGCTGCTGTATTGCAGGGCGCAACACGGCAGCTCCCACCTGTGGGTGGCCAACCAAGCTCCAGCTGCACCTCTGTGGCGGTGCCACTCCATGACCGATTGCGGGCATCTGTTAAAAAGAACATCCAATATCCCTGGTGGTCCAGTGGAGTGCTGTCAGCCCGATCGCAGGCATTTGTAATAATAAAGTAAATGCAATATCCCTGCTGTCAGCCTGATCGTGGGCTTAAGTAAAAATAAATTAATCCAATATCCCTAGTGGTCCAATGGACTGCTGTCAGACCGATCGCGGGCATTTGTAATAATAAAGTAAATCCAATATCCCTGGTGGTCCAGTGGACTGCTCGCAGCCCGATCGTGGGCTTAAGTAAAAATAAATGAATCCAATATCCCTGGTGGTCCAGTGGACCGCTGTCAGCCCGATCACGGGCATTTGTAATAATAAAGTAAATACAATATCCCTGGTGGTCCAGTGGACCGCTCTCAACCTGATCGCGGGCTTAATTAAAAATAAATGAATCCAATACCCCTGGTGGTCCAGTGGACCACTGTCAGCCAGATCACAGGCATTTGTAATAATAAAGTAAATCCAATATCCCTGGTGGTCCAGTGGACCGCTCGCAACCCGATCGCAAGCTTAAGTAAAAATAAATGAATTCAATATCCCTGGTGGTCCAGTGGACTGCTTGCAACCTGATCATGGGCTTAAGTAAAATAAATGAACCCAATATCCTGGTGGTCAGTGGACCCCCTCCCCACCAACCCACTGATCCCCACACGCTCCCCAAGTCAGCGGGCGCTTACCCACCGCCTGCCACCTGCCTCCATGAGCCTGACACCATGGGTAAGGGCTGTACACCCATTGGTCCACAGCATGAGCCAATGGGCATGCAGTTCAGAACAGATTATATATTTCAGATATGTGAATGGATTCATTCACATATCTGGAATGTAGTACGGTATGGGCTGCATGCCCATTGGCTCACACTGGGCCAATGGGCATACAGCCCTACCTGTGGTGTCAGTCGGCTTGTGGCAGGCGGCAGGCTGGTGGGTGCTGCCGCCCACCATTGACCTGGGGGAGGTGCGTGGGATCAGTGGGCGGTGAGAGGGGTCCACTGGACCACCAGGGATTGGACATAATTGTTTTATACAAATGCCTGTGATCGGGCTGCAAAAGGTCCACTGGACCACCAGGGATATTGGATTTACTTTATTATTACAAATGCCCGCGATCGGGCTGACAGCGGTCCACTGGACCACCAGTGATATTGGACATTATTCTATATTACAAATGCCTGTGATCAGGCTGACAGTGGTCCACTGGACCACCTGGGATATAGGACGCTATTTATATTTACTGAAGCCCACGATCGGGCTGTGGGGCACATTGCTGCGCTGTTTAGGGGGCATCGGTCCCTGACAGCTGCTGCCTGGCAGGGCGCCAGGCGCAAGTCATCGAGGATCAGCACACCTGCATGTAAATGTGGCCATAATGACATGCAAATGGCCCCATTTGCACCTTGCATTCATTATGGTCCCATTTGCATGTGCACTTTTGAATATCGCGCTTGCTGCGCATAGAGCAATGGAACTTGCGCTAGCGCATCCCCCTGCTCCACTCTGGCCACTTGCGCTGGTGCAGTGCCACTGTGCCATGCACACTGCAGGTGACCAAGGTGCAATATTCAGTGATGCTGTGCCATGGCACAGCTCCATTGAATATCACCCAGTCAACGCCCCTGCACAGTCAAGTTGCGCTGCACCCAGGCTTGCACCACAGCCTGGCGCAGTTTGAATATCTGGGCCACAGTGTTCATTATACAATTCATTACCACACAGACAATTTATCTCAGTACACAAATAAATTCCAGTACACAAATAAATTACTAATAAAACATGGACTGTAGGTATGAGTATTCTTAATGAGTAACAAGAAATATAAAACAGTGATTGTAAGAAACTTTCATTTTGTTTGTTTTTTTTACCAAAGTCCTAGTGGGACTCGAACCTCTAACCAATCCAGGCAGATAAACTTTATTCAGAGCCAAAAAAATCATTCAACACACCTATTATAATTTTAACATCTGAATTTTTTCAAGAAAGCAACCAAACCTATGTTATCATTTAACCCTTTAGCTTTTGGGGTCCCAGTTCATAAATCCAAAGACTTTCATGCTGGCCTATCAACTTTTTTAGCATTTTTCATCAGTTCCACAGCCAATGACCATTTTCTCTAACTGGCTGTAGATGCATTACATGCATTTGTTATTCTCAGACAAAACTAAAATCTGGGAATTGTAGTTCTCAAACTAAGTTCTAGACATCCCCATATTGGATTCCATACCTCAATGATGTGGGCTGTTACCATTCTTACCACATACTTACCCAGGCATCACCTTCTAATTATTCTACTTACCTGCGATTTGTCTTTCCCTGCATTCCATCTAACATCAGCATCATTCCAGCCTCATTTATTATTTGACTGCAAACAGATGAATCTGCACACACACCTCTTCTGACAAAGGTGCTACCCTTGTCACTAGAGAAGTCTATAAAACAAAAAAAAAGGTGCACAGAACACCAGAGAACACTTAAGGTCAGTATAAATTACATATATTTATTTGTGTGGTAAAATGTGGATGCCCAGCCCCCCTGTATAGTGTCAAAAAGGCTTCATCGTGATGGTATTGGGCACTCAGAATGTCCATTTTATATTTGATTTAATGAATGGTCATTAATATATAATCTTGTAAAACATGTGTTTGACATAATACAAATCCTGATATTGTGCAAGAAGCAGTACAAACTTATATTAGCAAATTTTATCATTCACCTTAGTGAAATTTAAAAAAGATTTTTTTTTTTAATGTTTTTTTTTTTTTACAAAATACACCACTTTGCTTTGGGAACATAAACCTATAACAACTACCAAGATTACTTTTATTAAGCATTTCTTATCTTTCCTGAAACTGGTAATCATTTTAATTCATTAGCCCCATTGTAACTGGAGAAACATAAAAATAAAACATTAAAAAAAAAAAAAGGGTAATAACTTTAATTCATTAACCCCAATGCAACTGGAGAAACATTAAAGAGCTAGTGTACTGGCTGGAAACTGCCTGCAATTAATTGTAACTTTCAGATGTATTCAGCTATCACTTCTTATATCTGAAGTATTTTTTCCTTTTTTGTTTGCTAATTAGAAGATTTTCCACCTGGCAGTACTGGAGTGATGTGTGGAGCAGCACTTTGTCTGGAGGAAAAAAAAAGTCAGTTCTGTTCCTCCCACTACATCAACACTGAGACAACACTGACTATGATATCACTAGTAACCAATGAGAACAATTTCTCACTGCCAGGTTTCACTTTCACATGAAGCAGCAGAGATTGACTCTCCCTGCTTAATAGGGATGTCACAATTTCCTGCATTTTGACTGGTACCTTTTGAAAGTCACTGCTCAAGCTGCAAGGATTATGATGCCTCAAGGTGTTTTGTCTCACTTCTGATGCTGCAGTGTGAGGAACAGAATTGACTTTTTCCCCTCCAGACAGAGTGCTGCTCCACACATTACCCCAGTACTGCCAGGTAGAAAATCTTTTAATTAGCAAACAGAAAATAAAAAAATACTTCAGATTTTGGAAGTGATAGCTGACTGCATCTGAAAACTACTATTAATTGCAAGCAGTACACTAGCTCTTTAAAGGAAAACTACACCCTCATATCTTGTACATTTGATTTGTTTCCATGTCAGTAGACAACTCTTTTCATGTAGCTGTTAAGGACGTATGCAAATGTTTTAGTCTGTCTTTACAGGTAATACTAGGCCCTGTGACTGCCCTGGGAGTCTCCATTTCATGGTTGTTGAAATCTCATTGTTCCTGAGAGCTGTAGTAGCATATGATAACATGATGCGTAATCACCCTTTAAACTCCCCAGTATGCCTGCTTGCTTAATTAGTCTTAAAAGAAACAAGCTGCAAAAAGATGTGGAATACCACATTTACCTTCAGTGAGCTTTGCAAAAGGAGGGAGAGAGGGAACATGATGGAAACTTTCAAATACCTCAAGGGAATCAACAAAGTCCAAGAGGGTAGCATCTTTCAGAAAAAGAGATGTACAAGAACAAGGGGCCACAATTTGAAGATAGAGGGGGGACGGCTCAGAGGTAATGTGAGGAAGTATTTCTTCACAGAGAGGGTTGTAGATGCATGGAACAGCCTTTCTGAGGAGGTCGTAGAGTCAAAAACAGTGGGGGAATTCAAGAATGCATGTGACAGACATAAGGCAATTCTAGTGGGGGGTAGGAGGAAGTAGGCTGTTGGTTAATTAGGATTTGTAGCTTACCTGTTAAGTAGGAAAATGGGCAGACTAGGTGGGTCAAGCGGTCCTTATCTGTTGTGAAATTCTATGTTTCTATCTGAGTTTTAATGCAGGTTTTTTTTCCTTTAAACCTCACTTAGTTTATGAGTTTCCAGAGACTTTTTGCAGGGTATTTGTTCTTGCAGCATATAGATGCATGGTATAAATGGGTGATTTGACATCATGTTTGCATATCCCATACAAAAAAATAGGCCTAATGCTCAACTACCTCAAATCACTAATAATTAATTATTAATTATTCCTCAGTTTTGCTTTGGTTGATTTTTTCACATGCAAATGAGTTAGTGGCTAACTCCTCCTAGCTCAACCTACTGCTAACTAATTCTTAACAGTTTCAGCAGTTAGTCATTGACCTATTTCCTAATTAAGAATTAACTAATCCACATGAATTGAGTATTCGTTTGGCATTCATTAATTACTAGTTAAGCTTATATAATAAATAATTCACGATCAATACTCAACTTGTTGAGCATTAGCTGATAAGTAACTGTATACCACATAGTAAGCATAGTTATTAGTTAAGAATAACTCATTTTTAACCAGCTCATTTGCACAGTGCTGCTAGAATCTACCCAGCTGGGAGTCCAGGTAAGCTGTAGGAGCACATCCACTCCTCACTGAAGGTGCCACACATCTGACTGAGGGACCCCTCCACCCCCCAAAGCCAGAAACTAGTCTCAGTCTGGAGTAGGCTCCATCCCGCCGGTACAGCCCCTGGGGATGACTTGAATGTTAAACAGGAGGCAGAGGTAAGTCCCAAATGACTATCTGAAATAAACTGCATTTATGCAAGTAAAGACTCCCTTTCCCAGCTGGAGTCACTTGTTTGTAATTTTGTAGTCACTTACTAGCACATAGACTGAGAACATGCTCCAAATGTGCCACTAAAAATTCAAGCAACTTTATGGTAACTATCAAGCAATCGACTGATAAGTGCTGAGTAAACTGGGAGTGTGTTGTAAAAATGCTAATGAAGTGCCTTATAGTTGTTCCTGATATACGTCCAATGGAGTACCTTCTCAGTTGGGACACTCCTTCATTACTCCAGAAAAGCACCTTTGGAATGTGTTCCAAAAATGTTATTGAAGTGCCTTGGAATTATACTATATACACTTCAAATTGGATACCCATACTGTGCAAATGCACCTAAAATGCAATTTAAGTACCTTCTTGAGTAAACTTCAATCTTTCAGTGTAAAATATCCTCACAGTTAGGGCACAATTGTAAATTAAAACTTTCCAGAAGAGACCCATGTGCCACAATGGGGTGATGGGCCCATCCCTGTGTAGCTTCAACGCCCTCCCAGAGAACTGAACTAGGCAAATCTGGTACTCAGAACATGCTCTTGCCCTCATGTCAGTTTCCCAGCCTCTGACCTGACTAGCCACACAAATCTGCAAGCAGAGCAGGACTAAAAAAGGGGATGGGGTGTGCATTTTATTTTTTTTAATTGAGGTTTAGGAGTCCTGGAAGCCATCACATAGAGTGTATAAGTACCTGTTTTTCAAATTTTCACTGGCAAATACTTTTGCACCTCAGATACTCTGCTATTCATTACTCACTGTTCATATTCCTTTTCAAGCTAACCCCCCAGTCAGCAGCATGGTGTCAAATAGTGTTTTATCACATAATGACCAAGAAAACCCCTAGGGATGCAACATTTCAGTGGGGTCCATCTTCATATAATTTAACAACTTGGAGCAGAAGCTCAATGGAGATCAAGATCACTTTCTCAGGTACACACAGTGAGTCAGAGGCTGTGGCTGTGCTTAAATGCAGATATCCTGCTTCACAGTTTCAGAGACAATATTATGATGGAAAGATGATCCAACTAACCACAATTCAACATTACACCCCCTTCCATATCTTAGGACATTTACTTACTGGTGGTGGAGCTTTCTTCAGGAGGCCACTGGTGTACTTTCATTTTTGCTCATTGAATTAAACACAGTGAAGTCTTCATCTTTCTCAAACATTAACTTTTTCATAATTTCTTGGGAGTTAAATCCTGAATGTGTTCAGAAAAGAAAAGCAAAGGTCATATACACTATTTAGAAATGAAACTGAAGCCCATACTAGACCAAATGTTTCTATCATGAAGTTCAATGGACACTGTCCTCAACTCTCTTTGCATCTTCCTAGAAACTGTGAATACTCCTAATACAGCATAGACACTCACGGTGCAGTGGGAGGAAAGGAGACTATTGTATCATGAGCAAATGCACTCTTTGGGGGTGTTCCTAATGTTCAAGAAGCATGCAACAAGAGTAGATCAAGGATTTGCAACAAAATGGGAATAAATACACTATTTGCATGCATTTCAGTTAAGCTAAAAAAAAGCACAGTGGATAAAACAACCAACAACTTGAGTGAATTGTAGAGAAGGTAAGCAATCATTAAACATACTTTTTCAATTATAAATAATACTATGCAAAAAGGATTGACAAGTGTCCCTTTAACACCAACTCTACACCAAAATGTGTATGTGATGGTCAAACAACAAAACATTTTAAAAGTAATTTTACTGTCAACTAATTATTTTTCCCAGTTAGTCTTATTTCTCCCTCATGCACTGGCAGCCTCCATTATACCGGCCACCCCAGCCAACACCCCCCAGGACTTGCTATCCCTCAGAAGCAACATGGTCTGGGTTATCAGGTACAGAGTGTATAGGCAGCTGGAGTCATCATGCAGCCAGTGCACAGATTTTCCCAGTACTCCCCCCTAAAGTACAGCATGCCCCCATGCGCTGTACACCTGACATCTGCCTCTCCTCTTCCCAACTCTGATGGTTTCAGCCTGCTTATCCTCAGCCACTGATAGTATCTGGCAAGCACCAAACCCTTCTCCACCCCACCCTGAGATAAGCAATCCAGCAGGAACTCAATCTTCTTCCCTCTTGCTGACCCTCCAACTCCCAAGATAACGCTTGAAACTTGGGTCTTCGACACTGCAAGTACAGCACCATCACTGCAATGGTGGGCCTGCAAAAATCTAAGATCTGTGAAATGTAACTTGTCTGCACATCCACATCTGTAGCCGTAAGTCCTGTCATCTTATTTTTTGTGGCTATTTCTGTCCTAATAAACACAGAATCTGTCAGCAGACAACCATATGGCCCACCTAGTCTGCCCATTTCCCTACTCACTGCTGCAGCCCCAGATCCCATCTGGTGCATTTTTGTAAACTGGTATTTATTGCCCAAAAACCCTCTCAGTCATTAAATAACCCCTAAAAATGCCATAATGATGACATTTGGTAGGGGATGAGGCTGCAGGCACTCTGTGGGCATTGCAGTGGAATCGGGGAGGGGGGACACCTAAATATACTTGGATCATCTTTGCTGGCAGGTATACATGTATGGGGCTATTTGCCTAGCATAATCATTATGCTGTTTTAGAGCTACGGCTACAGTACTTGGTGGCCACTTGACTTGCACAAGGAAATTATAAACCAGGCTTTATGGACTAAACTCTTATGCAAAGCAAAATATGTATATGTGGCTAAAATAGCTTTCATGGTAGGCACATCATGTTGTGAGTTGCCTGCCTGGAACTAGCAATCATGTCAGTTGCTCCTAAAAATGCAGGCCCTTCCATTTCCATGTGAAAAACAACAAGCTGGAACATGCAGATAAAGCTGCAAAAGAAACAGCTGCTTGGTTGGATACCATATGGGGTTCAACAGGCCTGGTCACAGGTGGATTAAGAGCAAGGCTAAGCGTGCAGTAGCAGTGACACAGTGTATAGTAAAGTACTATTCTACATAGAAGCCCATAGTTTTCAAAATGCTGTTGTACCACAGTTCAATCGTCATGGAATGTGATTGTACCCTTCTGTGGTAGAACAGTATTCTAAAGCCTCTAGAAACATGTGCAAGTTAATTTCACTGTGAAAGAGAAATATAAAATAATGCATGGAGAAGTGTGGTTTATGGGGATTTTATGCACCCCGAGGTGTGTGTGATGCCCCATGAAGCCTGAGGGATTTCTATGGGCATCACACACCGAGATGGTGCCTAAAATCCCCATAGAATCACGCTTCTCCATGTTTTATTTTTTCATTTACTGTTTTTTGGTTTAAATTGTCTTTGACACTTTCTGAGGGTAACTGTTACCGACGACAAGCTGAGTGTCTCACGCTGAGTGACCGACTGTGTAGCGCTTATGAACGTCCAGCACAAGGACAGCTTGTTCAGTGGTTTTTCAGGTAATGCTGCAGTACTGTTCTGCCCATGGTTTATGGAGCTCCATAAACAACACATGTGGTTTATGAAGCTGTTGGGCACTCACTGGCAGTGGTTTATAACCACTAACCAGTAAATATAAAAACAACAATGCACATATTTCACATAATAATATTCACTATAAAAACACAGGATGAGCAACTTTATGCATAACCAGTGTGTTGTGCCACCTCGGGGTTCTGATTCCCACGGACCACTCGAGCTTCATCCTCAAAGTCAGAGACAATCACATGCCCTCTGTGACAGAATACTCTGACTGTGCATAGTTACCCATTCAGTATTTTCTATATGCTGACAGTTTCCCAGTTTTGTTGCATATCAATATGCTAGTTTTGTTTTGGGCATCATCTTCAACCACTAGCAAGCAGGAAAGAGCTTTGTTGTGGAATTTTGGCATAGCCATCACATAAACAACACTCCCCCCCCAGTTTGGGCAGTCTTTCCCTGCACAAGACTGATGACTCCTCCTCCCCATCCAGTAACAGGCATTCCCTGCTGTACAGTGCCACCCTCTTTCCACTCATCCTATATGGACCATTCCCTGGTTTCTAGTGGCACCTTCTTCCCACCCCATGCAAAGTTTTCTGTTGTCTAGTGGCATTTTTCTGGCTTTCCCAATATTGTGTCATTCCCTGGTGTCCGGTGGCCCCCACCTCCATCTCTATGATAAACACTATAGTGCATGGTGGAGCGTCGTTTCGTATGGAGATCTATACACTGTGGTATGGTCTGGCATGGAGACAGGGACTCTGTTAAGCCACACAAGGGCAAAAATATTAGATATCAGGAGGACATCTTTCAGTGAAATGTGTAGATGTTTAAGAGCAGCCCTGGTAATAGAGAGGGTGGAGAAACAGTGGGAGAGACTAAAAGGAGTCATTATGGAGGTAACTAACCAATGCATTAGGACAGTGGCCAAAGGAAAAAGAAGAAAGAAACCACTATAGTTCTCTAAAGAGGTGGGAGACTTAAGTAAGGGCTAAAAGAGCAAATTTCAGGAAGCATAAGGGAATCCAAAGGGAGGAGGAGTACAGGGATGTGAACCTTGAATGTCTAAGAGAAACAGGGAAGGCTATAAGGAAAGCCAAGGCACAGACAGAGAGTTTAGCACAGACTGTGAAAAAAAGGGGACAAAACATTCCACAGGTACATAAACAAAATGAAGGGTGGGATTGTGAGGCTCAAAAAGGGAGGATGGAGAGTGTAAGGGGTAGGATTTAAACAAGGCAGAAATACTGAACAAATACTTCTGTTCAGTATTCACTGAAGAGGGAGAGGGTCAAGGACCACAGTTGTGGAGCAGAGGCAATTGGGGGAGAAGTGGACACCAGTCCATTTACAGTGGAGAGAGTTCTGGAGGAACTCACAAAGCTGAAGGTAGATAAAGCCATGGAGGTCCGATGATATACACCTGAAGATATTTTGGGTGTTGCACAGGGAACTAGCAGCGCCTCTGGCCACCCTTTTCACAGAGTCACTCAACGAAGGTGTGGTTCCAGAGGACTGGAGGAGAATGCATGTAGTCTCATTGCACAAAAGTGGCAGTAGGGTGGAAGCAGGGACCTACAGGTGAGTCAGCCTCACTTCAGTGGTGGGGAAGATCATGGAGGCACTGCTGAAAGAAAGGACAGTGGCACACCTGGAATCCACTTGTGCCTAGGATCTAAGGCAGCAAGGATTCACATCAGGAAGATCTTGTCAAATGAACCTGATAGATTTTTTTCATTGGGTGACTAGGAAATTGAATCAGGGAGGAGCCATAGACGTTACCTACCTAGATTTCAGAAAAGCCTTCAATACCGTCTCACACAGAAAGTTGGTTAACAAGATGAGTAGCCTGGGCATGGGGAATAAGGTGATACACTGGGTTAGAAACTGACTGACAAATAGAAGGCAAAGGGCGGTGGTAAAGGAGATCCAATCCAGAGAGAGAGGGTTGACAAGCGCTATACAACAAGGATCAGTTTTGGGACCAGCCACCTTCAATGTCTTCATTAGTGACATTGCAGAGGGGCTGGAAGGAAAGGTCTGCCTATCAGCAGATGACATCAAGATCTGCAACAGGGTGGATACCCCAGAAAAGGTGCAGAAAATGAAGAGGGACCTGGAGAAGCTTGAAAGATGGTCAGAGGTATGGCAACTGAGGTTCAGTGCAAAAAAGTGCAAGATAATGCACTTGGGTAGGGGGAGCACCAGGGAGAGCTATAAGATGGAGGGAGGTGCTGTCACCAAAGAGGAAAGGGACCTAGATGTTATCATATTTAATGCCCTTAAGGTGCCAAAGCGGTGTGCAAAGGCTGCAAGAAGGACCAGTTGCATGCTGGGGTGCATAGGCAGGAGGTATTACTAGTAGGAGGTGGGGTGATGCCATTATGTAAAACACTGGTAAGGCCTCACTTGGAAAACCCGCATGCAGTACTAGATACCACATATGCATAAGGACATTAACAAGGTGGAGGCTATCCAGAGAAGGGTGGCAAAGATGGTGCATGGTTTGCATCACAAAACATATAAGGATAGTCTAAGAGACCTCAATATGTACTCACTAGAGGAAAGGAGGGTATACCATCAGTACAGCAACAGAATATGGGCACCAGGTAAAAACGGTGACTCATATTGGGCGCTATATTCTTGGGTTACCCTGCAAGGGTAGCAACTGTACACAAACGTGAGGGTAGTGGACTGTGTCAGGAAGGGGGGGATAGTGAGGGGAAGGAGAGGGACAATGAAGGGGTTCTGAGAGATGGGTGTGTCTGCTGCCACCGAGCTAACGTTGTGGTGTGGGTGGATAACTCTGGTGCAGCAGGTTCAGGGTTCTGGACCGGGTGTGCATAAACTCTGCTGCTGCCTGTGGCACTTAATTTTTGTGCGATATGGAATTTTGTCCCCTGCCCAACATGCACCCTCCTGGAGTTGATAATCTATATTCAGAGGAGTGCAGGGGGCAGAGCCCCCCAAACACTTTTTAACCTTTCTTGTGACATTTAAGGTTTTTGGTTTCCTGAATTTGTATATGATGCATATAATACCTACAATAAAGAAAATAAAACTAAATTTGCATTTATGATATGTTTCTTTGAATTTAAAGCAGTGTACCATGTGAAAAATAGTGCTTTTTTGATGGTTTATTCCCTGTGCTCTGCTAAGCATGTACCTGGTACTCTTTCCCGCCAGTATTGTACTATCACCCTGTAATTTGTTCAGTTATCCTATGTTTTTATTTATATTTCTGCTGTCTGCTGCATTGACAGCAGTAGTACTTGAAAGCAGCCGCCATATTTTCTGTGGCACTACAACAGTCGTAGCAGATCACTTTCTGATTAGGTAGTACTGCTGCTTTAAAATGTACAATAATTAAAAGTACGTGCCTAAAATAAGATAAATACCAACTAGTATGCATCTGAGTAAAAGACTCAAAGGGAAACTCCTATGAAATTAGAAAGACCCACCTTATATATAATGGCTGAAGAGCTCCGGGTCTACATTTCGCATACCCCGGATGGCTTCCTCCATGAAGGTTATGCTAATGAGGGCTGCCAACTCTGCCATTTGTTGGTAGCCCTCATTAGCATAACCTTTGTGGTGGAAGCCATCCGGGGTGTGCGAAATATCCACCAAACTGTTACACAAACTGGAGAATATGGGTGTGGGCAGGACAGTAGTGTGGTGGGTAGGTAACTGGCTGGGTGGCAGGACACAGAGGGTGGTGGTAAATGGCTGTCACTCCACAGAGGGAAGAGTGACCAGTGGGCACCACAGGGATCAGTGCTGGGACCGGTCCTATTCAACATCTTCATCAGTGACATTGCACAGGATCTAGAAGGCAGAATTTCACTGTTCGCTGATGACACAAAGCTCTGTAACAGAGTAGACACACCAGAGGGTGTAGACAGAATGAGAAGGGACCTGCAGAAACTTGAAGAATGGTCAAGGGTTTGCAGTTGAAATTCAATGCAAAGAAGTGTGCAAGATAATGCATATGGGGCACAAAAACCCTGGCACAATATATCAGTTGGGGGGTGAGGATATAGCATGCACCAAGCAGGAAAGGGATCTTGGGGTTGTCATCTCTGATGACCTCAAGGTAGGGAAACAGTGTGACAAGGCATCAGGTAAAGCAAATAGAATGCTGGGATGTATAGGCAGGGGCATCACCAGCAGGAAAAGGGAGGTCATAATTCTGCTATACAAGACACTAGTGAGGCCCCACCTGGAGTACAGTGTACAGTTCTGGAGACCATACCTACGTAAGGACATAGACTGGGTAGAGAAGGTTCAGAGGAGGGCAACAAAGATGGTGCATGGTTGCATCACAAGTCCTATGAAGACAGGTTGAAGGAACTGAACATGTACTCCCTGGAGGAGAGGAGGGAGAGAGGGGATATGATAGAGACATACAAGTATCTTACAGGGAGGAACAGGGTGCAGGAAAACACTATTTTTAAGCGAAAAAGATGTTCAGGACTAGAGGGCATGGGATGAAGTTGGAGGGAGGACGATTCAGAGGAAACATGAGAAAGAATTTCTTCACAGAACAGGTGGTGGACAAGTGGAACACCCTGCCAGAGGAAGTGGTGGGGGCTGAAACAATCACGGGATTTAAGAATGCATGGGATAGACATAAAGGAATTCTAGAGGTCAGGGGTAAGGGGAAATAGACTTCTAGGAAAACAAACTGAACTTACAAGCTCAAATGGGCAGACTAGGTGGGCCATAGGCCCTTATCTGCCGACACTGTCTATGTATCTATGTACCAAGGGCTCTGCAGCCATTATAGATGGAGCGGGTCATTCTAATTAAAACCACGAGACAGCAGGTAAATAAAATAATTTCTTTTATGTTAAAAACCCTAATCAGGCATTTCTACAGCAGCTGCTGCACTTAGGGAGGGTACAAGAGTTTACCTTTAAGAAAATTCTCACTCAGATAAAAAAAAAACAGAGAGACTAATGTCTTAATCTATCATTTTGTTATTTAAATAAGTTGTCAGTGTCAGTGGCTCAGCAGGTAGCACACTCGCCTCTGAGGCCAGGAGATTAGAGGGCTGTGGGTTCAGTTCCCACGTCTGGCACTTGGGTTAATATCCCAGTACTGACACTGTAGTGCAGCATGAGAGGGGTGCTGCACTTCTGAGGTGCCGTCTTTCGGATGAGACGTTAAATTGAGGTCCCATCTGCCTGGATTGGTGGTAGTTCAGGTGGATGTTAAAGATCCCATGGCACTTCTCGAAAAGAGTAGGGGAATTTCCCCAGTGTCCTGGCCAAATTTCCCTCATTCACTAAAAAATACCACCAACAGTTTAATCTGGTTCAACATCAGTTGGCATTCATCTGTATCCCCCTCCCCCGGGTTGTGCCTGAAAATAGGCAGGATTTGTCTAGCGCACTTACCCGGTCAACAAAAGCTAAATAAATAAATAAACTATAATTCTCACAATTTTGCTTACTATTTACTCTGGGTGCACAACATGGCAATATTTTATAGCAAAGTACAATGAGTACAGTTACAACTCCGAAACTCTAGAAAGTGCCACTCAATTTAAACAATATTACCTGATGAAGTGAGCTTCTCCTGGTCTGCTATTGACTTGGAAGCTGTCAAAGGACACGAGGTGAAGCAAAGGCCCTACCCTTTTCCAAGGTCAATAACTTCAGAAGATGCCCTACACTTCACAGGGTAATATTGCTATTGTAAAATGTTTGAAACTCACCTTTGGTGCATTTTAAACAGTGTGAGTGGCTGGAGTGCATGCTTAGACTATTTGTTTACATTAGCAGACTCCTTCTGTGAAGTTGCCTTCTTGCGTAGCCAGTTAGTGCATTAAGACATTCAGCCCAATGCTCTAGGTATACGATGAGGATTATTTCACCTCTTTGGTTGTTGAAAGGCAAAGCAAGTTTTATTTAAGAGATGCCAATCCCAGAGGCTCTGGGCGCCATACAACAATCAAAACAGATACAAAATAACATAATAATAAACATTTATATGCAATATACCAAACAGTTAAAACAGAATTTACTACCCTCAACAGCAACTAAAATCAGAATAGGTAGATACTAAATTAAACATCCATTTCTAAAAAGACAGGTAGGGACTATAAAACATAGTCCGGGAAGGCCTGATTACACAAGAAGGCCTTGAGGTGGGTCCTAAATACCTCCACAGAAGGGGACTCCCTGATGGCTAAAGAAAGCGAATTCAACAGAACAGGGGCGGCGACACTAAATGCTCTGTCACCAGCAGTTTTCCTGGGAATCATGAGGAGGCCCCTAGAGGAGGAGGAGTGGAGGGAGCGGACTGAGACAGCAGATGCAAGAAGGTCCTTCAGGTAGCCAGAGCCCAGGCAGTGTAGGACCTTAAAGGTGAGCAAACCCACCTTAAAAAGGACCCTCCACCTAACCGGCAGCCAGTGCAGTTGACGCAGCACCGGAGTGATGTGACACTACTTAGGCTGTCCTGTCAACAGCCTCACTGTCGCGTTCTGCACCAGCTGCAGTCGGTGCAGGGTACCCCCAGAGACCCCAAGATAGAGTGCATTACAGTAGTCAAGCCTGGATGTCATGAAGGTATGCACCAAAGTGGGGAGGTCCAGTGGCGGAACTAGGGGCTTTATCCTGGCAATATTCCTCAGATGATAAAAACTGGTATGGACAACGGATGCCACCTGAAACTCAAGTGTCAATCCGCTGTGAAGAATGACGCCCAGATCACGCACCCTAGAGGAGGCCTTCAATGGTAGAGAGCCAAGACAAAGTCCTGTCTCTGCACCAGAGGCCAACATATCACGCCCTCTGTTCGACTCCACCACCAGTACCTCCGTCTTACTGGGGTTCAGTCACAACTAGCTGGAGGCCACCCAGTCATTGATCTCAGCAAGGCAGCTGTTAAGCACTTCCACTGTGCAAGATGTTCTGGGGCAAAGGAAAAATACAGCTGGGTATCATCAGCATAGCAGTGAAAACCCAGACTGTACTTCCTAATGAGCTCTCCCAGGGGCAGCATATACATGGCAAACAACATCGGCAACAAGACCGAACCCTGGGAAACTGTACATGACAGGTGGCCAGGGGAGGAAGAGAAATCCCCCATCACTACCCTCTGCCTCCTGTTAGATAGAAAAGACTCAAATCAGCAGATGACAGTGCCGGCGAGTCCGCAGAATTCTCTTAGGTGGTCAAGTAACACTTGATCATCCACCATGTCAAATGCTGAAGAGAGATCGAGGAGAACAAGAATTGTCCCCTTCTTTCTATCTCTAGCCCTAAGGAGGTCATTATGTACCCGAACTAGAGCAGTTTCTGTACTATGCCTCACACGAAACCCAGACTGGAGCAGCTTGTAGAGATCATGGGCCACGAGATGCTCCTCAAGCTGAAGCGCCACCACCTTCTTCACAATCTTACCCAAAAATGGGAGATTGGAGATAGGACAGTAATTTGTCTTGATGTCAGGGTCCAACAATGTTTTTTTCAGAAGAGGTCTCACCAATGCCTCCTTCAAGACATCAGGAAAAACCCCCTCCAACAAGGAACACCGGACAATCAAGGCAAACACCAGGCCAATGGAGTCAACACATCTCATTAAGAAATGAGTTGGCACCGGGTCCAGTTCACAAAAGGTGTGCCGAAGCTTGGAGGCAATCTCACTGACCTCAGCCACCTCCACCACTCTAAACTCACCCCAACCAGGCAGAGTGCTCTCCGGTGGCCCATGGCGACCACTGTCGCCAAAGTCTGGTCCACTGCCTGATGGCAGACACTCTGTCCAAGAAGAACTGAGCAAACTCCTCGCACAGTGCATTCGAAAAGACTACCTTCGGCTGTAGACAGGAAGGAAGAAGAAGCCTGTCCACTGTTCGAAAGAGCACAGTTGGTTGGTTCCTCCCGGCAGCAATCTCCCTAGACAGGAATTCTGCCTTCTTATAGTTGATTGCCCCCTGGTATGCACTGTAGTGCACATGCAGGGCCAGTTTGTCTACCTCCAGGCCGGACTTCCACTAGCAGTGCTCTAAACTCCAACCCAAAGTCTTCATTACCTTGAGCTCCCCATCATACCAAGGAGACCGCAAGTGAGAAGACCTTGATTGTACACGGGCTGGAGAGAGGGAGTCGAGTGCACCAGACAGCGCCTTATAATAGGCATCCATTGCTGTGCACACACCCCCCCAACGCATGCACTGTCCACACTAGATAGGTCAGTCAACACCAAAAAACCCTCAGGGGTCAACCCCCTCAAAGGGCAATAGCTGACCATCTCTGCAGAAGGAGGGCTATCAAGGGGGGCCCGAAGCAGAACTTCACCGTGCAATGATCAGACCAAACTACCCGATCAATGCTGAGACTATTTATCACAAGCCACAATGAGAACTCCAGATCCAACATGTGGCCACCCTGAAGAGTCACGGAGGAAACTCCTTGAGCAAAGCCCAGAGATGACATCATCTGGAGGAAGTTGTAACCAAGCAGAGAAAATTCATCCTCGGCCCAAACATTGAAGTCCCCCAGCACTAAACATCTGGAGGCCTCCAATGTTTCCTCGACGATGAAATCGGCCATCTCCTGCAAGAAATCTCCCACCACTCCAGAAGGGAGGTAAATCAGGAGAATCAGGCAACCTGCACCTGGACCCCCACGGATGGCCACACATTCAAATGAATGTGGTGCTCTCACTGAGTGCAGGGTGATGCACTTTGCCTTTGGCCTTTTGTCTTAAACTTCAGAGTTCCACAACCCTCTCCCCCAATCCTTTCCCCCATAAACGCATGGCCTGCCCAATATTTCTAAAGAAGTGACTATGTCCTATTGGGTATTGCTTTCCAATTCAAAGAAATGGAAATGAAAGTCTGTGAACCATGCTTAGTTTAAATATATGCTGTAATTTTTATTTTTTTTATTATCTTTTAAATGTTCCCTCACCAGCAATGCAGTTTACAACTGCAGCACTAGTACCAGTGGGGAACTGATGTCTTTGGGCAGCTGAGAGCTCACAATGAGGTGGTGCCAAGTATCTTTCTAAGGAAGTGCCCAACTGCACTGTGTGGCCTCGGCTGCCCCAGAAAACAGTTCCCCACCAGCGATAGCACTGCAAATGTAAACAAAGCTTTGGGGAGAGGAGCTTGAAAAACTGCTGACACCTCAAAACTTTGAAAATCATACTGTTTGGGTACAATTCAGCTTGCATTCTGTATATAGTGTATGGTGGAATGCGGCTGTGTATGGAAATCCATACATCGCAAAAAGTTGTTCTGCTGCAGTAATGACATCCTCACTAACGAAACAACTTTTCGTTCTGCGTTAGTGAGGACGTCATAATACAAGGGGCTACAGTGGACATCCTGATTCATCCCTTGCTGTGTGAGAGGGGCGCGCGAGTTTGCTGGGCAGCGGCAGTTGTGAATCGACGGCCTCGGCAGAACCGAGGAAAATGATTTGAAAAGTGAGTCTCTTTTGTCTTTTTCTGGCACCATTCATAAAAGAATAGTTTATGGTTACCTCATACATCATAAGGTTATTCTTTCATTCAGATACAATGTTGACTTGAGACCTCTCGAGCTTCGCTTCTGAGGTCATCAGTCGGCATTGTATCCACTCGGTGGAAGAATATCCTTGTAGTGTATGGGTAACCATACACTATCCTATATACTGTATATTCTATAGAGTTCTCCTGGTCCATTGATTATTACTAAGAACATTTGCTTGAATATGTGATCTTTATTTCTTAGAGTTCATCTACCTCTACAGCTGACTCCCTAATTCAAGTCATAATCCTCTGTTGTGACATAACAAACTGCTGTCATGGGAGAAACTGTGATGTCAAATCAGTGCAGTATGACCTCAGGTAGGGAGAAAGCAGCAGGAATAGATGAACTCTTCAGGAGCAAAGATTCTGTTGTCATGCAGCTGACCTCAGTAATAAATAGTGTGGAGGAAAAATACAGAGTGAATGTGAAATACAATCTGAACTATGTCTAAATATAGTTGTTTTAAATTCTACTGTAGGCATCAGCTGCTCTTTAAAAGGTAACAAATTAAAAAAACTAAATTCCAGTACTTTTTTATGGTTCCCAGGCTCTCCTTTTCCATTTCTTTGAGTTGAAAAGCAGTGGCCAATAGGAGATGGCCAAACTTAAAGTAAGCAATAACCCGTAACAGACCGTGGGTGAATTACATACGAACATACAAAGAAGTCAGCAGAAGAAAGCCATTTGGTCTGTCAAGTCTGCTCGTATTGCAGGGTCCACAGCTTGAGCTAATGTCGCTGCCTCCCTCCCCCCACTCCTCCCATCCCCTACCCATGATCCTTACTTTTCCCCTATGCCTATCCCAGCCTCTCTTAGAGCTGCCCGCTGTCTTCAATGAGATGACCTCTTCCAGCAGTGCATTCCAAGTGTCCACCACCCTCTCTGTGAAGAAGTGCTTCCTGACCTTCCTCCTAAACCTCCCATCCTCCAGCTTAAGACTGTGCCCCCTCGTGTTATGGTTGCCACTCAGATTAAAGAAACTCCCCTTATCAACCTTATTTATCCCTTTCAAGTACCTGAAGGTTCCAGTAAAGTCCCCTCTTTCTCTCCTGTCTTCCAGTTGGTACATGTTCAGTGCCCTCAATTTCTCCTTGTATGCCTCACCCTACTGACTGGCTATCATCTTTGCAGCCCTCCTCTGGACCTTCTCCAACAGGTTAATGTCCTTTTTGAGGTGAGAGCACCAGTACTGAACTCCATACCCTAGATGTGGCCTTACCAGTGACCTGTACAAGGACAGTACAACCTTCTCTCTCCTATTACTGATCCCCCTAGCTATGCATCCCAGCATCTTGTTTGCCTTTGCTGTTGCTTTCTTGCACTGTGTGGAGTGTTTCAGGTCACTAGTGATCATCACTCCCAGGTCCTTCTTCTCCTCGGATGCAGATACTAGGACTCCACCCAGGTAGTACTCTGTCCTGGGATTCTTGGCTCCAAGATGCATAACTTTGCATTTACAGGCATTAAAGCCAAGCTGCCAGATCCTGGACCACCTCCCCAGCTTTTCCAGATCTTCCTGAGGTCTGGTATCCCTCAGCTGTGTCCACTCTCCCAGAGTTTGGTGTCATCTGTAACAGAGCACATTTTACCCTTAATGCTATCCCATTGTCACTGATGAAGACACTGAACAACACCAGCCCCAGCACCACTCCTGTGGGACCCCTACATTGGCTCTCTCTAGTGCCATATAATCCTCCCTCCACAACCACCCTCTGGGTTCTGTCCTCAGCCAGTTTTCCACCCATCTAGCCTTCTTTTCTCCAAATGCAAGATCCACCAACTTCCTGATCAACCTTTTGTGGGGCACAGAGTCAAAGACCTTGCTGAAATTAAAACAGAGGATGTCTACTGCTTGGCCCCTGCCTACTGCCTTAGTGACACAAAGAAGTCAATCAGATTTGTTTGACATGATCTCCCCCCATGAATCCATGCTGCCTCTCATCCTGGAGACCATGCTCCTCTAGACATTCCACTAACCCTTCCTTTAGAATGATCTTCATAAGCTTGCCCACAATGGAGAATTGGGGCATTAATGCATGCCCTAGGTGCACTGTGAGGCATGAGGGCAAAGCCTGAGTGCTCTCCAACCACCCATGAACTGCAATAAATTTACCTCCTTTCATGATAGTGGAATAGTAAAAGAACAGTTTAGAGATGTCAAACCCTGCATCACCAACCACCTAGCAAGTGAAAGCCTACAGTTAGCACCATTACAGGTTAACATCCCAGCACAGATAAGAGATCTTTTACCGGGTTCCTGTGGAGCCTGGGATAATGGGGTCTCAGGAGACTATCCAGTTGTACCTGTAAAACAAACACAGCAATGGGGTCACAAAGGATCTGCAGCTCTTTATGAACTAACAATGACAAACAATGTAGGATAAACAAAACACAATACTTATCTGACACATGTGTGGTCAGTGTACTCCTTCATCCAGTCAGCATCCTGTCAGACCTGTGGACATATAAGGGAAAATGTGTCAATATGAAGAATAAAAATACTGATCAGCTGGGTCCACTGGGAAGAACTTACAATGGTTAAAAAAAGTGGGTTGTGTGTTGGGAGGGGATACAGACTGGTACCTCACCATCGACCTGGGTTTTAGAATGGACTCTGTCACTCAGGGGCCATCATGAAAGAAAGTCAGTGCCCCTAGAACTGATTTTCTCTTGGGGGTGGGGGTGGGTATTGTACTCCAGCAATCGACTGACACAGAGCAGGATGAAGACACCAGCTGTTATCCTTCTTGTACCATTGACAGGGCTCTGGACTGCCAGACTGGTAAAGCATCTTGGGATGTGTTGCCATGGCTAATGAGAAGAATGACCCTTCCCCCTCTGCCTCCCCTCCCCCACAGAGGGAGTGGCTGTACTGAAGGTCCAAATTTAGTCCATGGGATGGTGGGTGATGTAGCTAGGTGTCTGGTGGCAGTATGGCACTTCTCCGTGGTGCAGGGCCTGCTCTTACTGTGGCTTCATACTGGCAGCTGCTATTTTTCCCAGTTTTCATGCTAGCCTACCTCATGCGACAGTACATAGTCTTGTCAGACCTCACCATGTGTGCAGATCCATGTATTTTTGAACTCTATCAGTCCACCACCAGAAAAAATGAGAAGAGCCAGCTTCCCACTGGTTTCACCAACAAGGGCATTCTATTCACCACACCCAAGCGAAAAACAAAAGACTCTTCCATCATACCAACATGAGTAGCTCAACAGTCTACCAGCATGGTCAGCCTCCCTCTCCTCCAAATAAAACTAACAGCCAGCTTCCCTTATCCCCACAGTCTCCCTCCCAACAATGCCTCCCCTTTTACCAGCACAGCCAGCTACCCCAACCACATGGCCAGCCCCAGGGTTTTATTTAACTCTAAAAACTGAGTAGCGTTTTGCTCATAAAAGTGCTAAAACATTGTAAAAATGTATAGCACCTGCCTCACTGTGTTTAACAAACATAACACTTCTAGAAAACCTATATAAATACTTTCTGAACAGTTAGTATTGTCCCAAGAAAAAACTGCTAATCAGTTATTTAAAACCCTGCCAGACCCCTTGTCACTCACATTACACTCCCCTTTTCCCTATACATGTGCTTGCCCAGGTCACTACATCCTGGCACATCCATGGACAACATCCAACCTCACATCTGGCTATCCTCCCCTTCAAATATGGACTGCATCCCACAACACCACTGGGACCACCTTAATGACCACATATCCAGAGTCCACACTCTTCCATTAGCACAGCGCTCCTTACTGGCACACTGCACAAGATCAACATTATTCAGCCTGCTCCACTCCAAGAACAGACTAAACCCCCACCACCAGCATAATAATCTAGCTGCCCCCACCCAAAGTCAGTCACATGTATCCATGCCCAAATCAGCTGTACCACCAACCACAGCGAATCACCTTGCTGTACATTACCCACCCCCCCAACCACCACCACCAAGAGCATCATACTGGTGGTACCTCTAACACTTCATAGAACTTTTTGTCTTACATTCTGGAACACTTGCCTGTGTAACTGGATGTAGTTGGCAGGCAGTAATCTCCCCCAAAGTTCCTTGCCCATTAGATCCTGCCCAATATGCAGGCAGAAAATGCTAGAAGACACAAGATAAAAAAATGTGTTGCACTATGGCTGGCAGCAATCACAGAATTATAGCCCCAGCAAGCCAACACCCAACACAAATATAAACAAACTGGCCAGATGAATTTCCCACCCCACACGTCACAATATAATATATATTATATAGGCAGCCCTGGCAAAGAAAACTGCTGTAGGCTTTCCTTTTTTAAGCATTTGTTTGCAGTTTTATGTCCAGGGCCATACTGCAGATGTGATTTTCAAAAAAATTACACCGCAAGATCTGTTTCCACTTTGTACGCAGCATCACAAGTCTTACCCCTGTCTACCACCCCCCCAATGCCACAACACAAACAGCAGACAAACGGTGTGCTTCCCATTTTTTTTTCAAAGTTGAAACTGGCACAGGTTTTAAAAGGAAAACTGCAGTAAATGAGAATGATCTACCTTTAATGTGTGTCGGCAGTGTTGCAGGCAGGTATGGCAAAGCAGGGTTGCAGTGGGCCTGGCATACTTTTTGTAAAGGAGAAGTCTCTTCTACGATCTAGGAGTTTGCTTTTCTCACCTGATCAGCTGTGACTGTTCCTGGAGGTCTCGCTTGTAATATAGTGTGTTGTTTTTATTTTTTTAAAATCGGTTGATTGGTAAAATTTGTATTAATAAAATAAATAAATATGCAGTCTGCCATCCATTTGTGCTTGAAGAGGTCCTTTTCACTGTGTCATCACAGCAAGTCTTCTATGGTGTCACACTGAATAATGTCCCATGTTGTGTAACTACTGCCAACATGTAGTTCCACCTGTCAGTAAATGGGGGACAGAAACAAGTGACGCACATTCATTCCAGTGTGTAGTGCAAAGTGTCGAGTGCTGCTCTGCCTGAACAGTTGTTAATGACAGCATATGCTTAACACAGAGAATGTTTGAATGAATAAATATTGTAAACAAATTATCTGTGTTGTGTTCAGTTTTCATATCTCCTTATGTATCACAAGCATGCACTTCCTTATTTAGTTTTTTTTTTTATTTAGAATGTCAGTGCATGGAATCCACTGTACCTCAAGCCCAAGGTATTGTCACTTTCAGTACTGATTGGGTCACATACCTGTATTTTTCCTCCAAAAAACATATCACAGACTCACAGATTTAATAATCTGTTTCCATACATCAGCACTGAGTGAATGATCACCTTGGAATTTCACTTTTCATATTTTTGTTTCCATTTAATTTCATTTTTATTGATTAAACTGGAAAGGCATGTGAGCATTGCTGCCTGTTTACACAAGCGTCCAGCATCATCTTTGAATTTATTAGCAATTTGTTTTTTTCCAGCATTACTGAAGTACTAATCCTAACTCATTGTAATACTGCATGCCTTCCAAGGGAGGTCTGAAGCTTTGCTAGATTATTTTAGCAAATTTTCAGGAGATTTTCTGGAGGAATAGTTTATCTAAATGTTGGGGGTTTGGGGACTGCTATGACCTCAGAAGCTGTGTGGTGCATTTTGGGAGCTTATACACACTTATGTGTACATTGAATTCAGTAAATGTAATTACTGTCCTGCAACACAGCAGTGTCCTTTGTGTTTGATGAACACTGATGAATGTTGAGCCAACTTCTTGTAACTGTCAGAGCCAGAAATGACCTCATTAACATCCATGTGTAGTGGGCAGTGCACAGAGTCCCCAGCATGGGATAGGGGATGGCTCTGGGAGCCTACGGCAAGGGGGGATCACAGTTGGCGGTTAAGTAAAAAAAAAAAAAAAGCAGAGGTCCAAAGAAAGGGGGAGGGGTTCATACGAACACCAGCTGTCAGTGGCCCTGCAATAAATTCCCCATTACATGAGGGAACAGCATGGTACTCTCACCGTAATTCAGTGTTCAGCCATACATCAAGGATTGCAGTCTGCCACACTGCTCACTTCCTGCTTTTACTCACCTACATAAAGCTTGATGTCACTTCTGCTTGTTTTATTTCTACTCATTCTGGTCACTCCTTGTGTAACTTTTTGAGGTTGAATTTTTTGTGTTAAACCAGTGCGCCACGTCCCGTACATCCTCCCATTTTCACCAATCATTACCACATTCTTTTGAGTTCTGTGTTTCACGGGCTACTGAACCAGAAGTCTAAAGTTGCAATACTTCCTGACCAGTCTTGGAGTTCTCGGAAGTCTAACACTGCAAAGCTTCCTGACCAGTCTTTCTTTCATTTAAATTCTGTGAGAAACAAGTGTAATCCCTAGGTGGAGCTATCCCAAGGAATACTACCCCTGCCTGCATGACTAGGCACAGGTTGAGGGGGCCTGAGCTTGGTAAAAGGGTGCCTCCACTGAAGAGTGGGTTTAAGGGTAGCGTAGCTGCTCTGGGTATAGCCTTTCGGGACACTGATACCCCCCCAATGGCATGCACTGGTCAGCAGACAAACAATCACCGTTAATGTCAGAATACAATGTTGAACCCAATCTTGGCACACTTATCACCAAGGCTGGTTCAGCTGCACTGGACCTGGAGACCCCCTGTAAAACAGGACCTGCAATAGAACAGTGCAGTGGCAATACAGTATCCCCTCTACAAAGGTACACACTAGCCAAGTTAAATGCAGAAAGAACAGAATCTGGTTTATTCAGAGAACATGAACAAGGGTGGGGCAGCAATCTGGCATTTGATTTCCTATCTGATTTAGTCAGGTTAAACATGCATGTACTAAGAGCCCCTCTAGTACAGTAACACACACCCTGAGTACACAGTTATTACTTAGGCTAGCCTGATGCATTGCCTGGGGTAAGCAGGCACTGCTGTTGTTGTTGGGGCCCTTAGAAAAGAAACGAGCAACATGCACTTTAATCCACAATTTATATTCCAGAGTCGGATGGCTCAGTTCATAATGATCAGCCAAAATAAATCAGATGACACACAATACATACAAACATACAAATCTACCAGTAGAACAGACTAACTAGTCTATCAAAGTCTGCCCAAGTTTGCAGCTAGCACCCTAGATTGCAGCTGCCCCAGCCTCCTCCCCCACTGTCCCTTCCCTACCTGTCATAGCCCCCTGCTCCTCAGACCCTTCCTTTTACTTTGTCCCACTCCTTCTTAAAGCTTCTGACATGTTACCACCCCCGCTGACAGCACATTCCAGTTAGACACCACCCTCTCAGTGAAGTAGTGCCTCCTCATCTCCCTCTTAAATCGTCCCCCCTCCATCCTTAGTCCATGCCCCCTCGTCCCCCTACCTTTCCTCAGTTTACATCCCCACTCAGTGCTAGGTTTATTTACCCCACTCAAGTATTTGAATGTTTCAATCATATCCCCCATCCCTCCTCTCCTCCAGTGTGCACATATTCAGCTCCTGCAGCCTGACTTCACAGTCCTTTCCTTCCATCCCCCTCAACATTTGTGTTGCCCTCCTTTGTACCCCCTTCAGTAATTTTATATCTCTCTTCAGGTATTGCCTCCAGTATTGCACACACTACTCCAAATGTGGTCAGACCAAGGATCTGTATAGAAACAGGATCACATCCCTATGCCTGGATGAGAAACCCCTCACAATAAACCCAGCATCCTGTTTTGCCTTAGCCACTGTTTTCCTGCATTGGACAGAGCTGTTCATGTTCACTGTTACCAACACCCCAAGGTCCTTCTCCTCCTCCTCCTCAGTGATCCCTAGCCTCACCCCTCCAACCAGTAGTCCCTCCTACGTTTTTTTGCCCCAAAGTGCATCACCTTACACCTCTTCACATGGAATCCTAGCTGCCACTTCTCCGACCATGTCTTTAGTTTGGTGAGGTCCTTGCAATTGTTTCCATCCATCCTCTTCGGCCCACCACCACCCCATTTGGTATCATCTGTGAACAGACTGACCCTGCTCCCAACTCCATGTGGCTATATCAGAGATAAAGAGCCCAAATAGCACCAGGCCCAGCCCTGAACCCTGTGGCACCCCACTTGTCACTGCTCTGGGTGTCGAGAACTCCCCCCCACAACAACCCTCTGCACCCTCCCCTGTAACCAGCTCTCTATCCAGTTTGTCAGTTTTTTCTCCACCTTCACAGAAGTCAGTTTCCCTCCAGCCTCCCATAAATCACTGCATCAAAGGCCTTGCTGAAGTCCAAGTACAGGACAGTTACCACATGATCCCCATCTAGCTCCTTTGTTACTCAGTCATAATTCTCTATTAGGTTTGTTTGACAGGACCTTTCTGAGACAAACCCATGTTGCCACCCATCCTGGAGGCCGTTAACCTTGAGGAATGCAACCAGCCTCTCTTTCAGTATAGTCTTCATAAGCTTTCCTACTGTGGACGTGAGACTGACCAACCAATAGTTTCCTGGCTCTTTCCTAGGCCCATTTCTGTGTATGGGCACCTCATGGGCCACCCTCCAGTCTGGAGGCACACACCACATTTCCAGGGAGGTGTTGAAGAGATCTGCCAGCGGCTCAGCCAACACCTCCGCCATCTCCCTCAGCACCCTGGGGTGGATGCCATGAGGACCTGGTGCCTTGTCCACCCTTGACACCCTCAGCCCCTCTAGCACTCTATTCCCAATGATCATTTTGTCTGTCACGTCCCCCCTCATCCACCCCTCCAGTCCATAATGGTAGTGGTCCATCCCTCTCCTTAGTGAAAGCAGAGCAGAAGTACTCATTCAGTATTTCCACTTTATTCGCTCCCTCTTCCACCCATTCCCCTCCCCACTTTATCCATGTGTTCTTTGCACTTCCTCTTTTCCCTGACATATCTAAAAAGGTCCTTCTCCCCTCCCTTTAGGCCCTGTGCTAACCTTAATTCCCAGGAGGCCTTGGCTTTTTTCACCCACCTGACCACCTCTTTGGACCAGCTCCCATAAAGCCTCCTTTTCTGCTTCCTTCCTTGTTCTCCTGTACTTCCAATATGCAGCCCTCTTTTCCCTCATGCCCTGCAGCACTTCACTGTTCAGCCAGCATAGTTTTCTGGCTCTGCCCTTCTTACTCCTAGCCCTGGTGCAGGCTACTGTGGCCTCCGTTAGCCCAGCTTTAATAACTTCCCACTTTTGCTCTGCATCCATCCCAGGCCTTATATCCTGGAGTCTCCCTTGCAGTATTTCTCCCATCCTCCCAAAGTCCACCCTCCTAAAGTCCACCATCTTCATGCTCATGCCTCCAGTCTCCCTGCCCAACGTGAGTATGAACCACACTGTTTGGTGGTCACTACCAGCTAGTGGGTTCTCAACCCTTACCTCCCCCACTGCCTCACCATTTGCCAATACCAGGTCCAGTGTGTTACCAAGCCTTGTAGGGCCACTTACCATTTGTGTCAGAAGGCCATCCTGGATCGTATCCAGGAGTACATGCTCCCTGGCACTGTTGGTGGCAGGGGTGCTCCAGTCAACCCCTGGTAGGTTGAAATCCTACACCATCACCACACTCCCCCTCCTACACACCCTCCTTATCTGCTCTGCCAGCTCCCTATCCAGTTCCCCCTACTGGGTTGGTGGTCTGTGCACCACCCCAGCTTCAGCTTTCTACCCTTGGAGTCCAGAAGCTACACCCAAATTGCCTCTGTCCTCCCATCCTCCCCCTTGTCCCTCATGCATTTGATCCCTTCTCTCACATAGAGTGCTACCCCTCCTTCCAACTCCTCGGTCCCTCTTGTATATACTGTACCCTGGGAGCTAGATCCAAGTCATGGTACTCGGTGGCCCAAGTCTTTGTTACTGCAGCAATATCCACATTCCCCTCTGAGAGGAGTGCCTGAAGTTCCGCAATTTTGTTTCCCAGGCTTCTTGCATTTAGGAGACCACCTTACATCCGTACTCCATCTTCCTCTTTCTCCTCTTCTCCTTGGTCTGCTGTCCTCCTCTTAGTAGCCACACCCTTTTTTCACCTTGTTATTACAGGGTGGTGGTGCCTTCTGCACTTCACGGTGCCTACCCTGCTTGCCCCTTCCCTGAGTCACTTCACCTCTACCTTTACCCATATCTAGGGGGTGAGCTCACTAGGCTCCCCTATCCAGACCTTTTTACTCTCCTCAGTCCTCTTGCCACCCCCCCCAGTTTAAATTCACCTTAGTTGATATACCCCTCAATTCCATCCTTTAGTACTCCCTTCCCCGCTCAAGTGTAGCCTGTCTCCTGTGTTCAGGTTACTATTACCTCAGATTCTACCCCAGTTTGTCACTAAACCATAATTCTTGGTGTGGCACCATTCTCTCAGCCACTCATTGAACTCCTCTATCCTTCCCTTCTTCCCCATGCTCGCACATGGTACTGGGAGTACCTCTGAGAAGGCCACTGACTCCCCAACCCCCTCACACTGCCTGCCCAACTCCTTGAACCTCCTCTTCACCATTTCTACAGGCTCCCCTGCCAAGTCGTTTGTACCCATGTGCAACACTAGGTGAGGTTTCTTCCTCCCCTTTGATGCACACTTGAGCAGTGACTGCCTGCCCTTCCCGTGGTCAACCCAGGAATATCTTCAACCCAAATATGATTGTGCCTTCCCCCCTTCCACCCCATCTAAGCCCTTTCAGTATAGAATCCCCCAGCACGAGTAACCCCTTTTCCTGTCCCTTACCCCCTTTCCTCTCTTTTACCCTTTTCTGTACTCCAGAGTTCATATTGCCCTGCTCCTTACACACTCCAGCTGCACCCTCTGTGTCTTCTGCAACTGCTCCCCCTCTTTCCACCTCACTCCCTGTCTCTGCCCTGCTCCTCTCATCCCCCCAATCATCTCACCAGCCTGACTTCTGCCTATTGGGCTTTCCCTATTGATCTCCCCTCCACTCCTGCTGATCTCCAACCCCTCCCCTATCCCCTCCATTGCAGATTTTGAGCACACACTACCCATGACCCACAATGATTTGAGCTTTGTTGCAAGGAACTGCCCTGATGGTTACTCACGCTACCCAGACCAGGAGGCAGGATTGACAAGATGAAAACCTCAGGATGGTATACTGTTTGCCTGGGGAAACAGGGCCCACATGATGTACCATGATGGTCAATCCTGTTTGATGGTGTTGAGCAGGGAGCCAAAGTCCCGAGTGAGTCTTTCATTGGATGAATCTCTGCAGCATGAGTGGCAGTCTAGGCTGAGATGGTGAGGCCCAGACCAGGTGAACAGTTTGGATTGCAGTCCATTTTAGGTACTGGATGCAACGTCCAGCTAGTGCGACACATTCAGGGGTGTGGGGAACCAAACTGTGACCCACATTACACATTCAGCACAATTATAACCAAAACAGCCACATACCACAGTTCAGATGACAGTCTAGTTGCAATAAAGCAGTGTCTCTGAGCAAACCATACACTCTGCAGTTCTCTCCAATTCCTGACTGGCCGATCGCTCCAGGGGCAAGTCTTTCCCCCAGGCAAAATTCACTGTCTCACAATTCAGGATTCCGGTCTCAATAACAGCAATTTGGATAAAGTCCAATATCAGACTGCAGGCTTCTTCACACTGGAAGATGGTAGCAGGCAGGCCAGACATAGCTTTCCCACTGAATCCCTGCACTACCGTGCAGGAGCAGCTGTGTGCTGTTCCAGGCTGACAAGTTGGAATCTTGTCCACAACACAAGTCTCAGTGTATCATAGAATATAATTTTATATTTATTTAATGATTTATGCAGGCAAACATTCTGGGACATTGCCTAGGGTGTGGAAAAGAAATCTGGCAGACAGGGTTTGCAGCATTTGCTGTGCAAGAGTGCTAATGGCAGTCAGGGCAGGCATGGAACAGATCAAAATCTAAACTATAATATAAAAGTGCCCAACAGGGTTAGACTGCGTGGGGAGGGGCAGAGTTGTTCAAGTTGAGCAAAGAATACTGGCAACACCTATCCCCCTAAACTCTATGCAGTAGATGGGCAGCAATTGGAATCACAAAGGCTGTGCAATATCCTCCAGAAGTATGTCTTTCAGTACTGGGGCATTGATTGGTGAAAATATGGCTGCCCCCGGGCAGAAGTATTGATCAGGGGTATAAGACTAGTAATCCCCCACCCCACCTGCTATTCTGTAACAGGAAAGTAATTTGGGGTGCAAAGATGGTAATCATCCCCTGGTCCTCCTACCATTCAGTGCCTTGGCAGTCACCAGAGCATAAGACTGCAATCCCAGCACCACATAGGACAGGTAGGATGGTGGTGTTCCTTCTGGTGGCTGAGGGTAGTGGAGGCAGTTCTAGCATTGATCAGCCATATCCAACATTGTTCAGCTAGAGTGAGTGTTGTGCATGCTGGTGTTCCATCTTAGTTCCATTCTATCAAGACTTGGGAAACTTTGTGAATGACAGGGTACAGTACACATTGCAAGTCCGGCAGGATCCACCAATGGGCTTCCAGGTGTATAGTAGCTGTCATTCACAGACAGCTCTATCAGCAGGCAGCTGTGGCAGCATACAGGTGGCTTGAGCTGCCCACTGACATTAGGACCATGCCATGATGGGGGAGCGGGGTGCCTGAGTGGGTGGGCAGTCTACTGGTCCACCAGGTTGACTTAAGGGATTACGGTTATTGTGTGATTAGGTCAAACTTGTGGGGGGGTCAGTTATTATTCCTTTACCACTACAGTGCGCAGTATAAAATCAGAGTGGCGGGCAGGAAGGGGGCTCATATATGTTTTGTTTACTGTTGTAGTGTGCAGCATACAATTGGGATGGCAGGTGGGGGGGACACTGGACTGCCAGAGTGGGAAAGCTGCCAACTCCTGTCTGCAGTACAGCGGCCTGCCAGTGGGTGAACACCCACTTAATCTACTTTTTGTAGATTTATCTTGAGGAGACACATCTCCGGACTTGCTCTGGGGATGCATCTCCAATGTGGATTGTGAATGGGGCTGTGCACCATATGCACGGGCATGCCCCTTGCACAACCCCTCCAGTTGTGCTACATAACATTGAGGGTGGTGTGCGATGCACATCAATCCCTTGCCAGAATTGCACCACTGCACAAGTTGGGGTTGCACCGGCACATCTCGGGTGTGCTGGATGTATCCTTTTTGTGAATCCTTCCCCTAGAGTGGATCATACTCCTGGACAGATAAGTCCATTATCAAGTAGCTTGTGACTGCAAAATATGTTAAGTTAAAATCTCAAGTAATTAATAATTGAGCCATTTCTTGCATTTCAAGTAAAACCACAGAAAATGTTTCTGAGTCATATAAACAACTAACGCTCAAGCTGGATTATGTTTAAGTAGAAAACTTCAATTAATTCCTAGCTACAGTATTTTTCAGTCTCATTTCTTAACTAATGAATAAGTAAACAAAAACAATTCCCAACTAAGTGCTAGATGGCAAAAGTTAAACATTAATTGACAAAAATTCCTCAACCAATGATCAGGCATAATGCTTAACTTTTTAGTTAGTCATTACCTAATGAAAGGGTAATCACTAGTTATTTGCTAACTTATTTTTTTGTATGGGATGCTAATGCAGCTTTCAGGAACAATGCGGTTTCAATAACCATGAAATGGAGACTCCCAGAGCAGTCACAGGGCCTAGTATGAGCTGTAAAAACAGACTAAAACATTTGCATTCATCCTTAACAGCTACATGAAGAGTTGTCTATTAACATGGAAACAAATAACATTTAGAAGATATGAGGGTGTAGTTTTCCTTTAAAGGAAACATTGTTCAAGATGGAAGGGAAGTGGTTATGTGATAAAGTACATTTGATTCTACTACTTAATACAAACTGTGACCATTTGGACAGTAAAGTTACAAGGTCTATAACATGTTAGTTACAAAAAAACTTAATATTATAATTTTAATTTTGGGGGTCAAAAGTTATCACTGTCCTAGATGAATTTGATACAATTGTCCAAATGGGTAAAATCTCCCCAATTTCCCTAACCTCACACAGTGGCATCACCCATCAATCAATCAATCAATCAATCAATCAAAATCTTTATTTATCCAGGTGGACATCGTTGAGCAAGACTCATTTGCAAGATGGACCTGGTGATAACAAGCTCAGGTACACAAGGAAATTCATTATGTATAAAAATATATATACACACATACACAGATATATATATACACATATACCCGGATATTCAAACTGTGCCAGGCTGTGGTGCAAGCCTGGGCGCAGAGCAACTTGGCTGCGCAGGGGCGTTGACTGGGCGATATTTAACGGAGCTGCACCATGGTACAGCATCGTTGTTATATTGCACCCTGGCCACCCGCAGTGTGCATGTCACAGTAGCACAGCGCCAGCGCAAGTGGCCAGAATGGAGCTGGGGGATGCGCTAGCACAAGTTCTCTTGCGCTATGTGCAACAACCGCGATATTCAAAAGTGCACATGCAAATGGGGCAATAATGAATGCAAGGCACAAATGGGGCCATTTGCATGTCATTATGGCCCCATTTGCATGCAGGTGTACCAATCCCCAGCGATTTTCACCTGGTGCCCTGCCAAGCAGCAGCCGTCAGGGACCGACGCCCCCTGCACAGTGTGGCAATGTTCCCCACAGCCCGGCATCAGAAAATATAAATTGCGTTCTATATCCCTGGTGGTCCAGTGGACTGCTGTCAGCCCGATTGCAGGCATTTTTAAAATAAAATGAAGACCTATATCCCTGGTGGTCCAGTGGACTGCTGTCAGCCCGATCGCGGTCATTTGTAATCATATAATAATGTCCAATATCCCTGGTGGTCAAGTGGACCACTCGCAGCCCGATCGCGGGCATTTGTATTAAAAACAAATGAAGTCCAATATCCCTAGTGGTCCAGCAGTACCCCCCTCCCCAGCCGCCCACTGAGCCCCACCGCCCCGCTCCTCCCCGGTCTGCAGCGGGCAGCAGCACCCCATCCGCCTGCCACCCACCGCCCACCGACTGACACTGTAGGTAGGGCTGTATGCCCAGTGGTCCACAGCATGAGCCAATGGGCATGCAGCCATCTGCCCTACACATTCAGATATGTGAATGGATCCATTCACATATCTGGAATGTATGATTGCGCGGCTGCATGCCCATTGGCTCACGCTCGCTGACCAATGGGCGACAGCCCTACTGACAGTGATAGTTGGCGGGCGAGCAGGTGGCAGGCGGTGGGGTGCTGCTGCCCACCACTGACCGGGGAGAGGGGAGCAGGGCCGGTGGGCGGGTGAGGGAGTACTGCTGGACCACAAGGATATTGACTTCATTTGTTTTTAATACAAATGCCCACGATCGAGGTGCGTGCAGTCCACTGGACCACCAGGGATATAGGACTTCATTTAACTTTACAAATGCCCGCGATCTGGCTGACAGTGGTCTACTGGACCACCAGGGATAGAGGACATGATATTTTTTATACTTAAACCCATGTTCGGGCTGACAGCAGTCCACTGGACCACCAGGGATATGGGATGTTATTATTTTAAACAGATGCCCATGATCGGGCATGGGGGAGCACCACCACGGAGGTGCAGCCGTAGCTTGGGTAGCCACCCAAAGGTGGCAGCTGCCTTGTCGCACCCTGCAATATGGCAGCTCACCTGTGGGTGGCCAGCCGTTGTTTCTATTTTTTTTTAGCTCACCTGTGTGCAGCTCAAGTAGGGGTTGCGGATGCATGGACTCAGCACATCCCGGGCGGAATATCTAGATGTGCAAAGTATGCATGGGCACACCTCCCCTACCTGTGCCGCATACATTACTGATGCACTCCGGCACATCGAGATTTGTGCCAGGCACAATCCCCATTTGAATATCATTCCGGGGCACATCATTGGGTTGCGCATGGCACAACAGTGTTGTGCCACGTGCAACTCTTTTGAATATCTGGGCCATTATGTACAAGTTTGCATATATAAACAGAGGCAATTATAATACATAGAGTACAATACATGAAAGGCATCATACAAGGAACCATGAACAATTGAGAAGTGATAAGTGATTGGCTATTCACATGAAGGCATGATGCTGGAAAACCATTTACAGATGACAGCCCCCATGTGCAGTTATGGAGCTGATGCTTAAACTTGGGTGACAAGAAATAATGCTGCTGGACTTTGCAGCATCGAGCAGGTAAGGGAAGAACCAACTGAAGGGGGTGGTTGGAACCTAGAAGTGTGAATATAGTTAGGATCCCAAGGTCGCTGTTCAGGGGTCAGGGTAAGAAAGTAGAAGAGATGGGAGAAGTGCTGGGATAAGGACTGAGTTGCCAAGGAGGACTAATATGGAAATTAGGTACTTAGAATGGTAGGAGTAGGACAACTGGCTACAATTCATATGGGAGGACAGAGGATATGAATAAGATCCACAGGGTGTGTGAGATTGTCAAGGATTAAGGGTTAGAAGAGGGTATGAAGGGAACCAAGGCCAGGGTCAGGGAAAATAGTTGCAGGGTTCCTTAATAAGATGAGAGTAAAGGGTTTTGAAGGTAGCGATACTGACCACAGTATTCAACGTCAAGGTTTTCTGAAGTTTGTTCCAAAGAGCGGGCAACAGGGCACTTATAGATGCTCTGCCAAAGCGTGACTTGACTTTGGGGATTCTCAGTGAGATGGATGTAAGGTTTCTCAGGGCATACTTGCCTAATTGCTTTAAAGGGAGGCAGTCAGCAATGTATTGTGGAAGTTTGTTTGAAATTGCTCTGAGTGTCCATATGGCAGCATTTCTCTCCCGTCTGTATTGGAGGAGGACCAGCCCACCGCTTCATATAGGGAGCAGTGGTGCGTATAGAAGGGTAGACCTGTGATGAATCTCAGAGCTCTATGGTAAAGCATGTCCAGTTTTACGAGGTAGGAGGCAGGGCATTGACTGTACAGAAAATCTGCATAGTCTATCAGAGAAAGGGACGTTGTTTGGACCAGACATACTTTAGTATCTTTTGTTAGATAATGGCTGATCCTAAAGAAAAGACCCAATCTTTGTCGTAGTTTTTTTAGAAGATCCTCTAGATGGTCAGTGCAGGATAGCCTATGATCCCGCCATAATCCCAGGTATTTGAAATTATTAACAAATTCCAATTTTTCTCCGAGAATTGTAGAAATTTGTGGTATTAAACTTGCATACACTGGATTTGCTGTATGAACCAGAGGAGAGAACAGCATTGCTTTGGTTTTCTTGGCATTAAGTAAAAGTTTTTTGTTTTGGAGCTGATATTGCAGCAAGTTGAATTCAGCTTGCAGGTCACTGCATGCGGCTTGTGGGGCTGGGCAGCTTATGTAAAGCACTGCATCATCTGTGAACAGATGGATGCTATCCCTGGTTATACAGTCATCAATGTTATTGATGTAGATGGCAAACAAGAAGGGACCTAATATAGATCCCTGAGGGACCCCTCTCAGAAGAGGTTTGAGTGTCGAGAATTTGCCTTCGGCCTTTACTTGCTGGAGGCGGTCAGAGAGATAGCTATTAAACCACTGCAAGGACAGTGAGTCCAACCCTATTGTATGCAGAGAGGAGAGAAGCAGACTATGGTCGATGGTATAGAAGGCCTTAGTTAAATCTAAAAAGACAGCACAAACATAGTTCCTACAGTCCAGTTCTCTTTGCCAATCATCAGTCACCTTAGCAAGCTCTGTAATAGTGCTATGCTTCGCTCTGAAGCCTGATTGAACTGGATTTAAGAGATTTGTTAATTCTAAGTACAGCCGCAACTGATTGCTTACAATTTTTTCCAACAGTTTTGACGGTACTGGAAGAATTGAAACTGTTCTGTACTTGTTTAGATCTCTAGGATCCTCTGACTTAAACAGAGGAATGACATGAGCCATTTTCCATGTGGAAGGGATAAACCCTAGGGACAGAGACAGGTTAAATAGGTGTGTTATAGGTACAGCTAACATGTGCTCTGCCACTTTTAGGAAATAAGAGTCAATCGTGTGAGCGCCGGCACTTTTCCCAGTATCCAGCTTCAGCAATAAATCTTCAAATTCTTTGACTGAGGTAGGAGTCAGGGAGAATCTTGAGTCAATGATATGTGGTTCAATCTCATTATCCCAAAACTGTTGCCATAGTAGGTTAGCAGGTGAGTTCTCAAAAGCTAGGCCTGTGGTTGTGAAATGATTATTGAAGTAATCCAATATTTCCAGACTATCACTAATAATGCCATTGCCGAGGATGATCTTGTCTGGAAGAGAGTTTCCAGGCATATGTCCGGTCAGATCTTTGAAAGTTTTCCAGAATTTAGTTGGATTTCTGGATGCAGCATCAAATTCAGAGTGGTAATAGGCAGCTTTTGTATCTCTGACCAATTTTGTACAGCGGTTTCTTGCTCTTTTGAACTGGCTCCAGTCTGAGTAGTTTTGAGTTTTTCGCACTTTTTTCCATAACTTATCCCTCTCTAATAAGGCAGATTTCAGTTCTAGTGTAAACCAGCGACGCAATTTATTTGATAAACGAACTTTAATAATCGGTGCATATTTATTTAAAACCCCTAAGTGAATTTCGATGAAAATGTTATAGGCTGATTGTACCGTTTTTGCCAAGTAGAAATCTTGTCACTGCATGGAGTGTTTTAGTTCATAGATATAAGCAGGTAAATCAAAATTGCATCTAGATCTTTTAGTGGAGAACTCTGGTGGAGGTGAAAGTTTACTGAATGATCTTACACCAGCTCTGAAGCAGTGATCGCTCATGTCACAGAAGAAAACACCAGTATGGGAGAAGAGATGTGGTTTACTCACTAGGATGATGTTCAGCAAGGAGCTATTGTCAGGATTCTTTTTGTTAATAAGCGTAGATTCATTAATTAGTTGCGTAAATCCATGAGTATCGCAAAAGGATGAAAGAGGTATTGAGGAACTTGGTAGCCAGTCTAGGTTGAGGTCTCCAATGATAACTGTTTCTAGTGACTCTTGCCCAGTGAGGGTGTTGATATGAAAGAATATCTGGAGACCGGCAGAGGGGGGTCTGTAGCAGTCTAGTATACGCAGAGACAAACTAGGTGAGAGTGTGATCTTGAGTGATAGACATTCAAATTCATTTACGACTGTTGTTGAGTCAAGACAGAGCTTAATGACTTTATCCTTGTTGTAAATGGCTATCCCTCCTCCTCTTGAGTGTTTGTCTGCTCTGAATAGCAGGTAATTTGGGATGTTAATCTCTTTATCGGGGTGGTTGGTCTAAGCCAGGTTTCAGAGATCACTAAAAAGTCTGGTGTGGTATGATTAACCCATGCCTGGATCATAGATATCTTTTTTAATAGGCTGCATACATTAATATGTAGAACGCTCAGACCTTTGAGGTTGGCTAGGTCAGCAGGTGATGTAATAGCAATTGGGGGACCAGGATTTAACTCTACGTTACCTGAGCAAATTAGAAGAAGAAGCAATAACTTTTTTTAGGGCAGCAAGTGTTAGATTCCAAATTATGGTCTTTCTTCATTTGCACTGGGTGGTATCACCCATAACTTTGCTGCGCACTCCAGATGATCATTTTATTATTCATTTATTATATTAATTATTTTCACTAATCATTCTAGAGGTGCTAGCATATAGGGTAACAATACTCACTTTTTAATTAATATATGTAAACATTTTATCCATACATTGTGACAAACCAAAGTTAACCATAATCACTGACTAATTGTCCTAAAATTAGCATTCCAATTTTCTTGAAACAGCGTACCCCATACAACCCAATGATATTCCAATACAAACCATATTCAATATTAAAATATTGTTTGTGTTCATATGTCATCATGCAAATACATATATGTAATTTATACTGACACTGAGTGTTCCATGGTGTTGTGTGCACCAATTTTTATGTTTGCTTGTGCTCATGTGCAAGAAACATTATGAGGCAGCTTAGGAGAGAAGTCAGTTGTGGAGGTGCGGCACTGCGGCAGCCAACGGCAGTACTGCATTTGGGGGCTTGGCACTGATGGACCAATGCAGGCACACTGTGATGATGACATTTGTTTCCAAAAGTGCCACCAAGTTGAAAGGATTTTGCTGCTGCAATCAGGGGCCACCTCATCATTGCAGCATCAGCCATTCTGCTGCAATGAGGGAGCGACCCGTCATTGCAGGGTGGTACCTTGCCATCTGAATGCCCCCTATCCAGTTAATTTGCCAACGGGGGATCCCACTCCCCGTTGGCATACTGTAACCTCTCCCCCATTTGTTGTGTGCTGAGGGGGTGCCCAATCCCCCTTGGCATCATGCACCCCCCACCAGCCTTTCTTTGCTGATGGGGGACCCAATCCCCATTGGCTTGGGCCCCCACCCTTCCCAGTAAATTTGCCAACAGTGGAGCCCACTCCCCGTTGGCATACTGTAACCCTCCCCATTGTTGTGTGCTGAATCCCCCTTGGCATCATGCACCCCAGCAGTCTTTCTTTGCCGATGGGGAGCTCAATCCCCATCAGCTTCAGTCCCCACCCTTCTCAGTAAATTTGCCAACAGTAGAGCCCACTCTCTATAGGAATAATGTCCCCCCCAAATTTGTTGTGTGCCGAGGGGGGTGCCCAAGCCCCCTTAGCTCTCCCCTTGACTCGGTATGTGCTGGACGGGGTTGCCCAATCCCAGTCAGCCATGACCCCACAAAAACACTCAGGTGGCATGCTGAGCCCACCCCAGGATGCCAAATGTTCCCTTAAAAATAAAAGTCCTGTGATGTTTTTGTTTTATTTTTCTTTAAACCTGTAAAACAGAAAACGATCCTCATTGAGCCCGGTGGCCCCTCCCAACCCGCACCCACCTCAGCACCCTGCCTCCCACACCCCCTCATCCCATACTTACCTCCGGAGCCAAGCACGATGATCTTCTGTGGACCAGAAACACGTCTGCACTCTTCAAAGCCGACCACGAACCGAAGAAATGCCGGTAAGCTGTATAATGACATAAATAGGTTTTTTTCAACTTTGGTTCATATCTCAGGCATTTTTTGGAATTTTGGCACCACAGTTTCAACATGGAGTTATTGGGACCCCTCCTCATGAATTCAGCCACTGTCATAGCGTTATTCTGTCCCAAAAGCTGATTTAGTGGTTACTGTGCTGAATCACCTTTTGGGACTGATTAATGAAATGACAGTGTCAGTGCTTATGAGATGGGCTCTCAAAAAGCCTATGTTGCAAATTTGGTGGAAAAAATCCAAAAAATGACTGTTTCACGAGCATGCGTTGAGCAGTTTCCATGCTTGCTCGTAACTTCACGAATATGTAATATTTTCACTCCAGATTTTCAACATTCACATTTTTCCATACCTCCTTATGAACAATGTAGCTGTCATTTTTCACATCTTGACCAAAATGTGTTTTCGCACTTCCAGCGCAGAATAGCATGGTCGCTGTGGGAAATCAGTGTTTGGGACACATTAAGAAAATCACAGTGACACTGTTCATGAGCAGAGGTCCTAAAATGTCTATGTTGAAAATTTGGTGGTCAAAGTTCATAAAATGACTGTTACGAGCATGCATTGTGCAGTTTCCACACATGCTCATAACTTCACAAATTTGTAATATTTTCACTCCAGATTTTCGACATTGGCATTTTTCCACACCTCCTTATGAACAGTATAGCTGTCATTTTTTACATCCTGACCGAAATGTGTTTTTGCATTTCCAGCGCAGAATAGTGTGGTCACTGTGGGAAATCAGTGTTCAGGACACGTTAAGAAAATCACAGTGACACTGTTTACGAGCAGAGGTCCTAAAATACCTATGTTAAAAATTTGATGATGAAAGTCCATAAAATGACTGTGTTACATGCATGCATTGCGCATTTTCCATGTATGCTTGGAAGTGCAAGCATTTTTAATATTCCCACTACAGATTTTCAGCATTGCCATCTCTTCACACCTCCCTATGGATGGTACAGCTTTCATTCTTCACATCATGCCCGATCTGTGTTTTCATACATCTGGAGCAGAATGGCATGGTCGCTGTTGGAACTCAAAGTTCAGGACACATTAACAAAATCACACTACCACTCTTCATGAGAAGAGGTCCCAAATGCTTTCATGAGGTGGGGTTACAAAAAGGCCTGCAGGATAGGGTGAGGTGACATGGCATGAATGTCATGGGTGATGACCCAAACACATACCCCAATGTCTGTCCATCTCTGCAGGATGGAGGAGAGGTTGGCATGAAGTTCAGTACTTCACTGTCATTTCTATTCTGCATCTGTCTAACTCCTGCATTTCCAATGCTAATACCAGCAAGCAAACATTTGGCATTGACAAATGCTTGTTGTTTTATGGAATCATCGACTATCTGGGCCTTGCTGGACTTCTAGACCAAAGGTCAATGTGCTCATCCTGTTTTTATGAGGTCCACATCTAGAGTAATGGGTGCTCACCGAGTGAGGGTTGTTTTAGCAGTACAGATTGGCTCAGCAGCACCTCTTCACATCCTCATTACTCCTTTCTTTACCTTATAGAACATAGTAATTGAGGAACAAAGGAATTTACAGACAAAAGAAGGTAAAAGCACAAGGGAAATTGTTTGCCACTTCTATTTATACACTAGGGCCCAGATATTCAAACTGCGCCAGGCTGTGGCACAAGCCTCGGCGCAGCGCAACTTGGCTGCACAGGGGCATTGACTGGGCGATATTCAACGGAGCTGCACCATGGCACAGTATCATTGAATATCGCACCCTGGCCACCCGCAGTGTTCATGGTGCAGTGGCACTGTGCCAGTGCAAGTGGCCAGAGTGGAGCAAGGGGATGCATTAGCGCAAGTTCCGTTGCGCTATGCGCAGCAACTGCGATATTCAAAATGCACATGAAAATGGGGCCATAATGCATGCAAGACACAAATGGGGCCATTTGCATGTCACTATGGCCCCATTTGCACGCAGGTGTGCCAATCCCTGGCAACTTGCACCTGGCGCCCTGCCAGGCAGCAGCCGTCAGGGACCAACGCCCCCCTGCACAGCTCAGCAATATGCCCCATTAAGCCCGATCGCGGGCTTCAGTAACTATAACTTATGTACAGTATCCCTGGTGGTCCAGTAGACAGCTTTCAGCTCGATCGCGGGCATTTGTAAAATAAAATAAATTCTTATATCCCTGGTGGTCCAGTGGACTGCTGTCAGCCTGATCGCGGGCTTAAGTATAAAGAAATTAAAGTCCTCTATCCCTGGTGGTCCAGTGGACCGCTGTCAGCCTGATCGCAGGCTTAAGTATAAAGAAAATAAGTTCAAATATCCCTGGTGGTCCAGTGGACTGCTCGCAGCCCGATCACAGACTTAAGTATTGATAAAATAAAGTCAAATATCCTTGGTGGTCCAGTGGACTGCTTGTAGTCTTCGCAGGCATTTGTATTAAAACAAATGATGTCCAATATCCCTCGGTGGTCAGTGGTACCCCTCCCCTGCCCACCCACTGCGCTCGACTGCCTCGCTCCGCCGCTTGTCAGTGCAGGCGGCAGTACTCATCTTATCCCACTGCCCACCGACTGACACCACAGGTAGGCTGTACGCCTACTGGGTCCGGCTGCTGTATGAGCCAATGGGCATGCAGCCTGCATTGATGTTATATTATTCCAGATATGTGAATGGAGCCATTCACATATCTGAATGTGTAGTATGGTATGGGCTGCTCGCCCATTGGCTCATGCTGTGGACCAATGGGTGTACAGCCCTACCTATGGTGTCAGTTGGTGGGCAGCGGGGTGGTAGGTGGTGCTGCCCTACCGCTGACTGGGGGAGCGGAGCGATGGGGCCCAGTGGGTGGTGGGGGGATGGGGTACCGCTGGGCCACTAGGGATATTGGATCGCCATTTGTTTTAATACAAATGCCCGCGATCGGGCTGTAAGTGGTCCACTAGACCACCAGTGATATTTGACTTTATTTCATCAATACTTCAGCCCACGATAGGCTGCAAGCGGTCCACTGGACCACCAGGGATGTTTGAACTTATTTTCTTTATACTTAAGCCCGCGATCGGGCTGATAGTGGTCCACTGGACCACCAGGGATATAGGGATTTATTTTATTTTACAAATGCCCACGATCGGGCTGCAAGTGGTCCACTAAACCACCAGAGATATTGAAGGATCACTTTCCTATGTATGCCCATTTTCAGGCATGGGGGGGCGCTGCCAGGTGCAGCCGGAGCTCTGGTGGCCACCCATAGGTGGCAGCTGCCGTGTTGCACCCTGCAATATGGCAGCTCACCTCTGGGTGGCCAGCTGTTGTTCCTTTTTTTTTTGGCTCACATGTGTGCAGCGCAAGTAGGGATTGTGCACGCATGGACTCTGCACATCCAGGCTGAATATTGGGATGTGCGAATGTGCGTGACACGCCCCCACCTGCGTACATACATTATGATGTGCTCTGCGCGGGATTTGTGCCAGGCACAATCCCCGTTTGAATATCACGCCAGGGCGCATTAGCGGGTTGCACATGGCGCAACACTGTTCCATCACGCACAACCCTTTTGAATATCTGGGCCTGTGTTTGTTTTAAACATGTCTAAATTGTCACTTTCCAGTATGTGCTGTGGAATGTTGTTGCAGACTTTTGAAATTTATCTTACTCTGGAGAAATTCTGGAGAAATGATTTATCTTCTGTGAAATATCACCAAACTTGCAGTCTCAGTTATTTCTATCTAATTTAAAAAGTATTGCACCACCTTTAATGTAATGCAGTTCACAATGACTTCAAAGAGTTTTTCCAAGTCTCAGATCTCTGTCTCTAAAGGTGACTGAGTTATAAGCCTCCAAACATCCAGAAATGTTAAATTTACTGTAAATTTCACACATATGTAAACTGAAGAATTGTAAGCCCCTATAACTAAAACTAGAGAACAGAATACCATCTATTTAGTTAGATTCACTACATATAAACATAGAAACATAGAAATTGATGGCAGATACAAACTGCTAGGCCCATCTGATCTGCCCATTTTTCCTGCCTACTGTAAAAGCTGCAGACCCTACTTGATCTCCAGCTTTACCTCCTCATTCCTATTGCTAGGATTCCCCTATACCTATCCCATGCATGCTTGAATCCCCCACTGTGTTTGCACCACCACCTCCACTGGGAGTCTATTCCATGCATCCACCACCCTTTCTGTGAAGAAATATTTCCTCATTCCACCCCTTAATCTACCCCTTTCCAACCTCATGTGATGCCTCCTCATTCCTGGACATCTTCTTTTCTGAAAGATGCTACCCTCCAGTGCCCTATTTATGCCTTTTAGATATTTGTAGGTTTCTGTCCTATCTCCCCTGTCTCTTTTCTCTTCCAGGGTATACATATTGAGGTCTCCCAGTCTCTCCTCATATGACTTTTGGTGCAGGCTCTGCACCATCATTGCTGCCCGTCTTTGAACTGTCTCCACCCTGTCTATGTCCATACGGGGATGCAGCCTCCAGAACTGCACACAGTACTCCAAATGAGGTCTCACTGATGATCTGTACAGTGGCATCACCACCTCCTTCCTTCTGCTGGTGATACCTCTCCCTATGCATCCCAGCATCCCATTGGCTCTCTCCACAGCCTCGGCACTGACCCTAAAAATGAGGCACCCAATTGTCTAATAGTAGTGCATCATGCTGTTGTGCTGCTGATCCAGGAAGGGAGCCTGGGAACTCATATTAGGAGGCAGGCCATGACCAAGAAAGCTGCTCGTCAGCAGTGCATCTCAGTCAGGGAGGGCTGGCAGTGGATTCTGCCAACACAGTGACCCCTGTGGCTGGGCCAGGGAGCTTTCTATTCCTGCAGGGGAAGCCATGTTTGTACAAGGCTGAAAGAGACACCACCCCCACCAGGGGAAGTGGGAGGGAAAATATTGGAGAAAAACCCAGTAGCTGTCTGAATGACTGCTGGATTTGGCTTGATCAGAGTACATCCCTGTGAGCATGCCAGAGAGATAAGCTGCTGGCCAGGAGAAAAAACACTATGGAAAAACAAAGGTTCTGTGTGTGTCAATTCTCTAATTTCTTGCCCGAAGGCTGTCCAAGTTATAAGCAGCAAAAGATTCCAAAATAAAATCAGTAATTAATATTGAATTTCATGAGATCTGGTGAAATTGTGGAATTTTGTGATACTTTTATCAAAGCCATAGCCATATATTTTGCCCAGTCATACACTTGAACTGCCATTGAGGAAGAAAGTAAAGGCTGGGTAAAGTGGCATTAAGATAGCATTCATAGGTTCAATAGTAAAAGCACAGTGGTGCCAAATGGCAGGCCACTATCCTGAGTAAAGAATCAGGAAGAGCAGTAATGGACAACACTATGCTGTAGCCTGTCTTCTTGCAATAGCTAATCACTAGAGCTCACTGACTAAATGGCATGTGGAAGCACATACATGTGCAGCATCATTTCTATACAATGCCACCTGCTGAGTCTTTAACAAACCTGTAGATAACAATGTATATTTTTAACATTTGAAAACAGTGACACTAAAGTACCAAGTATTACCACTATCTGCAGCTGAAGCCGTTATGACGGAAGTATCTAGAGGACTTTAGTCATGATGGAGCATGATGCTGGGCATGACAGTCACAGCAGTGTTTGAAACATAGAAACATTGAAATTGTTGGCAGATAGGGACCACTAGGCCCATCCAGTCTGCCCCTAGGCCCTATACATTGTATGTGGTCACTGATCCCATGTGATCAATGGCTTTTCATCACTCCCTCCCCACTCAAGCTTCCTACTTGTGTCTGTCCCAGGCATGCTTAAACCCCTCCACTGTGCTTGCCCCCATTGCCTCCTGTAGCAGACTATTCCAAGCATTGACTACCCTTTCTGTGTAGAAAAACTTGTGTTTGAGTGGCATTGCAAGGCCATGAATACTAGAGTAGGTAAGGTGATTTGTCTACTTTCAGAATAAATCAAATGAATATGATCAGTATTCCACCCAAGATGAACTGAAGTTCTGAAAAGAGGGAGATGGTATTGTCATGTCGATGAAAAGGAAATTCAAGGGGATTTGAGCTATATGATAGAGGAGGTAGCTTGTGTAGGGGTCACCAGTATCAGGAGTCAGATGCATGGGTTCATCAAGCGAAAGACAGCTGAGATCAGTAGCAAAAGAGTAGTTGACTACCAGTTGGAGCAGGAAAGTACGCAGGGAAAATTCTCACTTGAAAAAAGATGTATGAGAATCACACTCCACAAAACTGATTGTTTTGAGCATGAGATACACTTGGAAGTTCAGAACTTGAAGGAACTCACAGAGACCTGGTGAGGGAAGAAAATGGCTGGGAAAGGAAGAAGAAAAATGCTGGTGATTCCTAAGGGATAGCTCCTATAAGAAAAGGAATAAATCACTCTCTTTTTAAATGAGCTTGTCTGAAAAACAAGGAGGCGATCAATAAGACAAGCAAGTCCACATAGTCTATCTGGTCAAACTCAGAGAAAAAGCAGGGGAGGGGGAGTAAAATACAGTACAACCCCATTTATCCAAACCTCAGAAAACTGAAGCCCTCAGTTATCCAGAATTTGGACATGTACCCTGTGCTGTCTGGCTCTTAAGTGGCTGTAAAATACTATAACTGAAAAACACATTAGCAGATTGCAACAATCAGTGTAAATTACAGTAGTCAATGGAAACAAATACAGGCTGCTAGCACATAATTAATCATACCAATGTATTATAAAACACTCAGTCACATGGTATGCTGACTGCACAGTGAAACCACAAGTGCGAAGACCATCACAGTGATGGAATATAAGCAACAACGTTGGGACACTGTGACGGTCTCCACTGGCACTGGCACTGTATCGCCTGGTGTTTCGCCCCCTCCCCAAGACAACTCAGACTCGGAGTTGTATATTTAGAAACCAAGGGGCTTGGGGGGTGGAGTCCCCATCATGGGGGGTTTGGGGGTGCAGCCCCCCCGATGGAAACACACACATCCTCGACAGTCCAATGTTGATAATTGGCATTGTGTCTTTCACTGACGGGGATGTCACTGTCATGGATGTCGTCCCACTATAGGTAAACCCAGTCACACCAGTCTGTCTACCAATGTACTGTAAAACCATGGCTAAACAAAAGAGGTCTGTGCAAGACATCTCTCAGAAACTCTGTGTTTTGGACTCCCTGGATGCTGGAGAAATGGTTATAGACATTGCCCGACATTTTGGAATTGGCAAGGCCACAGTCTGCGACATACGCAGGGTAAAGCAAAAAATACAAGACATTGCTGCAGCAATGGAAAGTGGTGTGAAGGCTTTGTCCTGCAAAACCATGCATACATGCGGGGACAAAAACCTTGATAAAGCAGTCTACATGTGGTTTGTTCAAAATCAGACTAAGGGCACCTCCATCTCTGGTACAATTTTAAAGAAGGCAAGGCAATTCCACCAGCAAAGGGTGGTGACATGACCTTTGCAGCAAGTGAAGGTTGGCTGGACCAGTTTAAACACCAACATGGAATCTGCCAGCTATCATTTGCTGGTAAAAATCTGTCCTCCTCCTATGACTCACTTGACCCATACTGAAAAAAACTGAAAGAAATGATGTTTCACGAAGAGTTCACTAAGCAGCAGAATTGTAATGCTGACGAGACTAGGACCTATTGGAAACTATTGCTGGAGAGAGCACTTGTCACAGTTTCTGAAACGTATGCCCAAGGGTTTAAGAAAAATAAGGAGAGACTGACTGAGCTGGCATGTAGTAATGCCACTGGAAGCCACAAACGATTCCTGCTAGTCATTGGCAAATCTCAGAAGCCCAGGTGCTTCAAGCATGTAAATATGAACAATCTACCTGCTGAGTATTGAGCTCAGTGAAGTGCTTGGATGAATTCTGAAATTTTCAAAGACTCTTTTTTTCTCCAGTTTTGTGCCCAGTGTAAAATCCCACTTCAGATCCTGTGGTCTCCTGACTCAGGCTGTCCTTCTAATAGATAATGCTGGTGCCCATGCAAGCAAAGAAACAATGACAACTGAAGATGGGTCCATTCATTGTGAGTCCCTTCCCACTAACACTAGGGTGAAGATCCAGCCTGTGGATCATGGGATCCTGGCTACCCTCAAAAGGGTCTACAAGAGCAAACTACTTAAACAAATCCTTAATGAGGAAAAAAAAAGCTCTCAGATCTCTGAACAGTAATCAAGGGGCTAACAATTAAGGCTGCTATTTACATGCTGGCTGAGAGCTGGACAGAAACCCATGCATAAACAATTTATAAATGCTGGGCTAAGACAATGATTCTTAAAACTCAAACATTCAGACACCCCCTCAGATGAGAATGACCAGGTATGACAAGTGGAAGAGGAATTAAATAAACTCACAGAACAGGTTGAAATTGACATTGATGCATGGAAACAAGATTCAGAAGACCCAGGACATGAAGAACTGACTGACACAGAAATTGTTAAAATCGTATCTGCTGAATCTGGTGGACAAGCAGAATAGCAACAGCACTAGTGAGGATGAAGTCAACAAGCCGCCATCGGTACCTACCGATGCTGAAGCCATTGAATCATTGGAGCACTGCATATGGTGGATGGAGAGCCAGCCAGAGACAGACCCACTACACCTGCTTCTATTGTAGCAACTATAGGGAAAAGCTATGAAAATAGTTTGAAAAAATAGTATGAAAATAGTATGAAAAAAACCAAAAAAAAAACAAGACAGGCATTAAGGACTACTTCAAAGTGATGAACCAAGAACATACTGTAAATGAAAGCTAGGTGACAGCTTTGCTTTCCTTGTGCTCAGTTCTGTACAGTATTGATTGTTTTTATATTTTTTATTACCATACTGTTTTCTTTTTATATTTTGGAGTCATAAATAAAGTCATGAATAAAGTTACACAACTCTCCTATAATTGTTTAGCATTTGCCCATTGTACACTTGGTAGCTCATAATAGACTAACTCAATCCCTCGTTTAACTGAATCCTCATTTTAGTAAAAGTTTTTTGTACCCCCTGACTTTTGGATAAATGGGGTTGTACTGTAGTCACCCAGAAATGAACTACAGGACTGCAAACAGCTCAGCACAGCTAAATGGATTAAGTGGTAAGTGCTTTGTGAAAGTTCAGTTCCACAAGTGGAATTCTAGTGGCATTCCTATAATCTGTCCAGGAAATTTTGAGCACATTTTGCTAAATAGTAATTTTTTAATTCCATGGTTTTGTTACATTTTGTTTTTAAAAGGGCAACTCATAGACTTTATACAAAGAAAATCATAACAGCATCCCCAATTATGCACAGTACTACAAATTTTAACCTACTAAACCACATTTATATAGATTTATTAGATTCTAGGACCTGTTTTACATTGGACATGCATGCCAAACTTAAACCTGGGGTGTATGCATGCAATAGTAGTGGAACTATAAACATCCAGATATTTAGAAAATGTTCACATAACTTTAATTCAATTGTGAAATTATGTACTCCTGTAACTTTCAATTTATATAACATACAGCCTCCCTGTTGAGCAGTTTCTAAGACTCTTACAAGTAAGTATGCAGATAAATGTTCAATTATCTAGCTCCATAGGTAGCTAAGTTATAAGCATAGAATCATTTTCATAAATTGTCCCATAAATAAAAAATCGCCAGATATTGAGCTCCTATAAGTTCTGCACCCCTCAGCAAAATGTCATAAAACTTGAAATTTCTTTAGGACCTCTTCCAGAGAGTAAGCATGCTGCATGTCAGGTTTCTAGCTGTAACAATAATGATGTTATAACCATTTTAGTAGCCCCTTCCCCCATATTCCCTCACAATTTGCAACCTTTGTTTTATACAAGCAGTGGTACTCTATTGCTAACTACGTGAACAAACCATCCAATGTCACATCTTTTCTATGACTTACCCTTTACAGTTGGCCCTTGTCTTTCTGGTGCTGTCTCTCTTACTATTAGGTGGTGACATTGAGAATAATCGTAGGAACTCCTCTTACCCCATCGTGACAAAGGGTCTTCACCTTTTTCACCTGAACACCAGGAGCCTCCTTCCTAAAATGGATGCCCTTAAAGTTTGGGTCACCCAGCATGCTCCAGACATCCTGTGAATCATTGAATCCTGGCTGAATGGCAGGATTTCAGACTCCTTCTTCTCCATCCCTGACTTCAACCTCTACCATCAGGATCGTGACAAATGTGGTTGCGGTGTTGCTTTGTATGTAAGACAATCTGTATCATGCTCCATTTCCTTGTGGGTAGCATGTCAAATGAGCTATGCAATAAGAGTGATGGAATCTGAGCGATGCTAAATGAGCGATACACATATGAACGACTTTACAAAAATAACGACAGGGCAGAAAGAACGATTTGTCATTTGGGTGACCACTAATTTAACCTACCCCCTGTATCCATGTCTGACTTGGTATTAGAATACTAAAGATGGGGGGGTTCTGGGAGCACAGCCCCCTATGGGAGGTGCAGGGGGCAGAGCTCCCCTGCATGACAAGGGTGCATCTGTTGATAAAGATAAGTTGGTGGATGCGGGAATCACTGGACAACTGAGGCTGCAGATATAGGGGCCAGATGTGTGTTAACTGATCTTCGGGAGAGGGCGAGGAGTAATGAAAGCACCATGGTTCAGGTGGTGGTGGACAGCATTGTTGGAACAACTGATGCTGTTTCCAGTGTTTTACCTGACGTGCGACTGATGAAGAGGACAGTTCAGAGGATCTGCCTGGTGGAGAGAGTTTGTCCAGTCACTCCAGGTAGTGCTGGTGAGCTGGTTATCCCACTGCCTGAAATATTCACATATATTTTGGAAGAAAGTCACTATTTCAGCATTTGTGTTTATTTGCAGTTGCTGTTTTGCCATTCGCTTTTTTGAAGTCGCTCATTTTGTACTAGCCCATATAATCTCGCTCATATGACATGGAACCTTTTTTGTGCAAATCCCATCCCTCCACCCATGAACTTCTTGCCATCCTTCTATCCATTTCCTCTACTATCCCTATCTATATTGGGGTACTGTTCCGCCCCCAAGCAGCTCACGACTCCCTGGTCAATTGAGTCTCCTTCATCACCTCCCACATGGACAAGAGTGCACTCATCCTTTACAGGGATTTTAATTTAGATTGGCTTTCCCCCTCCTCCAATTCTACCTTCCTCAAGATAGAGTCCCTAAACCTTACACAATTGGTATTAGAGCCTACATGCCTAACACCTAAATCCACAAATCATTACCTCCTGGACTGGGTGCTATCCTCTCACCCCACCTCATCTCTGCTCCTGCTGTCCTCAGTGGTCATTGCATCACCTATTGTGTAAGATAAGTGTCTGTTCCCAAATTAGCCCCAAAATACATTTGGTGTCTCCCTATTTGTACCCTGTACTCTATTACCCTCCTTTAAAGAGCCCCTGACACTGTTAATAACATTTGAAAATAAAATGTGAGATTTAGACAGTTCAGTTTATATTTCATGTATTTTCTATAATTATTTACCTTTTTCTGTATTACCGTGGACAGCTGCACAAAAGAGACTTACTGTCCCTTAGACTTTATCTGCTCTTTGTGCTATCCTACATATGTCATCATAATCTGGGTTGCACCTGGAAATGAGCTTCTGATCATGATGCTTTTCCTGGTTACTAAATTTTAAATAAATAAAATAAATAATCCACCATTTATGGCATCGTAATTATCCCCACAGCATCAGACTGATGTCGTAAACAGAACTGTGATGTCATATGTAGGCAAGCAGCCAGAACAGATAGGGCTGTCATCCTGTTTACATGCAAATATCCTTAGTAATAAAGAAGAATGAGAAATAGCAAAACAATGTTAAAATATAAGCTCACTTGTGCTAAACATTACATTTTCTCAAAGTTGTCACAATGGTGTCAGGAGCTCTTTAAGACCTATCTCATGCTGACTGGTCTCCCATGTTCTCAGCCTCTGATACTGACTCTGATCTCTGCTTCTTCACAAAAACCTGAACCTGGATCAGGAATACCCATGGACCTCTAAAAAAGACCAGAGTCAGGCATCTCCATCAGCCTTGGATCATGCCAGATCTCATAACCTTTTGTAAAACCCATGACAAATACTAGGCACTATAAAAAGTCTCCATGTCCCCAGCCCACCTACAACTATATAAATCCCACAGAAATGCTTCTACCAAGGCTTTCCAACAAGCCAAAGCTTTTTACTTCAAATCCCAACTTCAAGCAAACTCCGGCACCCCTACAAACTTCTGGAAAGTTATTCACTCTCTCTTGACCCTCCTGCAGCTCTTGCCACCTTAGTCCTTACATTTGAAGGCTCAACTCTCTCTGACCCCTCCTCTATTGCTGAGACCTTCAACAAATGTTTCACTACTTGCACTCTCCCTCCCCATCCCACTTCTACTTCAACAATCTCCCATCCCCCTGCACCCAGAAACAGCTTCAACTCCCCCTCCCACCAAAGTCTATTGGGCACTAATGTCCCTTATTCCTGTGAAACCCAATCCAGACAGACTCCACCCTAAGCTCCTCCACATGTCTGCCCCTGCCATTGCCACCCCCCTTGCCCACCTCTTCAATCTTTCCCTCTCATCCAGTACTGTCCCTCAGGCTTAGAAATTGGCCAAGTTGATACTGCTCCACAAAGGGGGGGGCCCTATCTCTCCCACCACCCACAGGCCCATTTCCCTCCTGCCATCTCTTGCCACCCCCCGTTGCCCACCTCTTCAGTCTTTCCCTCTCATCCAGTACTGTCCCTCAGGCTTGGAAATTGGCCAAGGTGATACTGCTCCACAAAGGTGGGGACCCTACTTCTCCCAGCAACCACAGGCCCATTTCTCTCCTGCCGTCTCTTGCCAAACTGCAAGAGTTGCTGAACAGGCTCCTTTAACATCTAACAGCCTCTGGGACTCTCTGCCCTTTCCAATCAGGCTTCAAAAAACAGCACTCAACTATCATCTCCCTAATATGAGTTACTGACTCTATCCACACTGCTATGGACCAAGGCCTTATCACTGCTGCCATCTTTGTTGACCTGGCTATGGCCTTTGACTCCATTTCCCACTGGCTTCTGCTCCACAAATGTATTTCATGTGGTCTGACACCATCTGCAGTAAACGAATTAGGTTCCTACTTACACAACAGACAGCAATCAGTCCTAGTTGGTAATGCCCTATCCTCCCCCCTCTCAGTCAAAGCCAGCGAACTCAAGGTTCCATACTCGGTTCCATTCTATTTTCAGTCTTTATAAATGACCTTCACTCTGTCTGCTCTTCATCCCAAATACATATGTATGTGGATGGCACTGTGATTTACACCTCTGACTCTTCCACTGCTGACACATTTACCACCCTACAGCATGACTTTGACAAAGTTCAGTATTGGTTCCAGGCAAATCAGGTAAAATTAAACACAAAGAAAACAGTTTCTATGCTTTTTGGCTCCAGACAGAGGCTATCTAGAGTTCAATTCCACCCTTACATTCGTCATTCTGGATGGTACCTCTCTGGAGGTTGTCCCCACCTTAAAATATCTAGGGGTTTGGTTGGACATTAATCTTGATTTTGGTTCCCATATTGATGCCCTCTATACTAAACTTAGCCCAAAACCTGGCATCCTCTACCGACACAGAGATTGTCTCCCTTTACCCACCCATTGTGTTCTTGTCTTGAAAACCATTCTACCCATTATTATGTCGATGTTGTCTACGAATCAGCTCCTGTGACTTCCCTCACTAGACTTGATACTTTCCTCAACTCCTTCTGTTGCTTTGCTACCTCCACTCCTCCCCTCACTCACCACTATTTCCTCTACTCCTCTCTCACCATTGCACCATTTTCCCACAGGCGTAAGATCCATTGTCTCTACCTCATAGCCAAATACTGGTTTGGGACACTCGTCTCTTATCTAGCCTCCTGCTTGTCACCTGCTCTCCCTTCTTACTACTCCTTTCACTCCAGGGACTTTCATCCTTTCTCTCTCCCACTCCCTCACTCTGGAGCAGGGCAGTTTGCTTTCTCCTATCACCTCCCTTTTCTCTGGAATCTACTCCCCCAGAACATTCGTCACTCCCCTTTGCTTTCTTCTTTCAAATCATTGCTATGTCTCCTTCCTGACTCCAGTTGCTCATGCCACTCTTCCTCCTCACCATCTGCCTCTTAGCTAAGCACCACAGCTCAGCTTCTGAGCTACTGTATCAGGTCTTTGTTGTTTGGTCTCCTATGCACTTAGCTCCATCCATATTGTAATTCATCATTTTTTGTAACCACTCTGGCAATTACTCTTGTACTACTACTACTACTACTACTACTACTACTACTACTACTACTATTTGTTGAAATGTTGTTAATTTGCATTTCCTTTTGTTGCATCTTCCCACCTTGACTGTACTCCCGGGTGGTACCTGGAAATAAGCCTTGGCTCAGTGTGCTTTTCCTGGTTATCAACTTTTAAATAAATAAATAAAATTAAATGTTTTAGAAAATTCTGCTAAATTTCACAGTCTTTCTTGAAATTCATGGAATTTCATATAAAGTCTGTTAAAGCAGAATTTGCTCATTTCACCTAGCCATATTCTAAGCAGCCAACAGTGAATAAACTAGTTCCTTCTCCTTCCAGTTTTAACCTTTTCCTTTTTTACCTGGAAGGATTGATCTCTAATATTAATGTTGCAGTCTCTGGTTTCTAGCCTTAAGCATTCTTTAACTTTGGGACCCTTAAATGCCTTATAAACAAGAATTAAGTCTCCTCTCATCCCTTAATTTCCTGCATGAATAATCCAAACTCTGAAAGTATTTCACTTGAAGTCCTAAACTGCATCTCCTACAGCATCCAGGTCGCTCATCTCTGTACACCCTCCAGTCTTGCCACATCTGTTTTCTTATGTGGTGTCCAAAACTGTCCACAATACTCCAAGTGGGGACTAACTAATGACGTGTGCAGTGGCAAGACCACACCTCTATCTCTACTTATAAAATCCCTTCTGATGCAGCCCGGAATCTGATTACATCTCCCGGTTACATTTTCAAACTGGAGTCCCAACTTAGAATTAGACGATAGTTTGTATTTAGTTCTTTTGTTGACCAAATAAGTCCTCTACACAAAAATGCTTATTTTTAGGAATGACCTGGGAGCATTACAGTAAGGGTATCAAATAACAAGTTTACAAAAAAATACATATATAATATAAAATTGTAACAATGGTAGCAAAATATAGGCAGTGAATGCAATGACAAAGCAATATTCTAGATCAAACATTCCACAAACTGAAAAATAATATAAGGCAAATTAAGGCACATGAGGAGTAAAGGTTACTCTAACAGCCAATTTTAATTGCAAGGTGAGGTAGTAAGATGGTGACTCCATAGCACTCTTCTAATAAGATACTGGGAAGAGGCACAATGAACTGAAAGGAGGAGAGAGTTCCAGACCTTAGGAGAAAAGCTAGAGATGGCCTGGTCACTAATCAGGTTAGAGATTATAAGTTCCAAGAGTAGGGGCTCATCATTAGACCTCAGAGGGTCACTCTGGATAGAGTGCAAGAAGAAAGTGACACTTGAAGGGGGGTATTAGTCTGGAGGATCTTACCAATGATGCACCCTACAGCAAACAAGCAGTTATTAACTGGGGATACCAAGCCTAGGGTGGCATACAAGTCACAGCAGTGAGTAAGTTGATTATCTGTTGCAACAACTGACACATATCATTATATGCCACATCCTATCTGAACATTACACATTTAGGAGAGCTCGTGAAAGTGAGTGCACCATAATTTAAGCAAGAGAGGAAGACACCCCTAACAACGGTGAGGTGAGCCTCAGGAGTGACAATATACTTGGCTTTGTAAGCCTTCCCAGTTTAGAGTTGACAACCTTATAGATTGCTGTGATATAGGTGGAAAAGTCAAGGGATGGACTGAGGGTGAGTCAAAGGCACTTTAAAGAGGTGGCAGTCTCAAGAAGGGAGCCATCAGTGTATGTACTGTCAAAATACTGAGGCAAGATCTGAGCTTTGAAAGAAAGACAAGGACCATGACTTGAGTTTTTTCCAAGTTCAGTACCAGTCTGACTGGATTAGCTGAAAGTCATTACTGAGATATTGGAATCAATAATTGTGGAGCTAAGAACAAGGGCAAGATAATCAGAATACATTAGGATGGAACAGCGTTTGGGTTCCTGAGGGAGAATATCAATAAAAAGGGAGAAGAGCAATGGCCCAGGAATGGAATCTTGCGGTGAGCCAAGCCTACAGTAACAAACACACAAGCAGATAAACAAGTCTTAAGTCTAATTATTTATTCATGGGCTTAACAATCTTATTGATTGGCCACTGTGCCAGGCTGAAATCTCCTAGGAATGCCCAGCACAGACAGCCACAGCAATCTGTGTTAGCACTAAAGTATTACACTGTAGGAATTTGTAACCAAAAACGTTAAAGAATAACAGCAATTAAGTACTAAGCAACGTTTCAACAAGAAAACCTACACTAATAACCTACAACACATTAGCACATGATATCTCCCCGAACATGGAACAGGATGAAAAGAGACCGCAGGGCAGTCTTCCTCCCACACCAGTGTCACTGAGAAACACAGAGAAACAAAAAGAATAAATAAAAAAAACTTAGAAAAAGAAAGCTTCCAAAATTGTATTACTGTGATTAGACTTATAATCGCAATAATGACCTCAGAGTCATTTATTTCCTGTGGATTAATGACCAGCTGGGTAGGGTTGGCCCTTGGCTGTGTCTCAGGCCACCCTTTCTCCAGATGGTCGTTAATCTCCAGGAAGTGATCAGCTCTTCTTTCATTATTGCTTAATTACTCACCATATTCTAATATTTTCTTCTAATGGGTTAGAATTGCCAGTCAAACTACCCTTGCCCATTTCCCCCTTTCAGGATAGGGTAAATAGGTTCTCCAGAATCATGTTATTATTTGTGATGCTTGAGTTTTTAATGATTGGTCTGTTATTTTTTATCCGTCTCAGTATTTTTAGCAACAATTTGAATTGTTATAATTGGAATATTTTTCAAATCAGGTCTCAAGTCCCTAGCCTCTTTAGCTCAAAGATCTGCCATTGGAATGCTGGGAGGCTCGAGACCACCACAGTATGGGATCATCTTTCAGAGGGCATTCTGGGTCACAGAGCAGTGGCTGAAGATGGTGCACATGTTTGACTGGTAGTTGTAATCCATTAGAAAAAAAGATGTTACTATGGAAAAAAAATGGCAATATTTCATACATGTTCTGTATTTTTTATTGTTTGCTGCTGAAATCATTTGCATGAAAAGAATATCTTTGTTCCCCAAATTTCATCTGTACCTCCTGCTGAACCTTTCATGCATTTCTATCAGGACAGCTCTAGAAACAAGCTTTTCTGGCTAGTAGGCCAGTCCTGATAACATGATTTCAATAAATAAATAAAAATAATAATAATAATAAGTGACAGAACTTGACAGCTTATTGTCTTTTACAAAGATAGCAAACCAGTTAATAGCATGGGAAGAAAAATCTAGTTGTTACAGTTTTATGCACAATAAACTGTGATCAGTTAGGTCAAAAGCTTTTGATAAGTCAATCAAGACAACACCGGTCAACTTGCCCATGTCCATGGATGACTGAATGACATTTGTTATCTTGATGAAGACCATAGTTGTGCTATGATCTTTACAAATTCTATGCTGTTCTGGAACCAGGAGACTAAAATTAGGTAAGTGCTCATTTAAATTTTCTTAAACCGTCTTTCGGATGAGACATTAAACCGAGGTCCCATCTGCCTGGATTGGTGGTAGTTCAGGTGGATGTTAAAGATCCCATGGCACTTATCGAAAAAAGTAGGGGAAGTTTTTATTGAACATCAACTGAACAGAAAAGAAAAACGAAAATGATACAGAGAAAAATAAAACACAAAATAATTATGTAACAGGAAAATCAGAATCAGTTATCCAAGGTAATAGTGTCCATAATTCCAACAAAGAGTCAGACGGCAAATGCTCTGCCTCTGAAAAATATATGGCCTTCAAATCATGTTCGATCCTTCGAATAATGGTAAGAAGAGGCACATCCTGATTCTGTAAATTAAACAGACAACGAGCATTCCACACATGCCATTTGATTATTACAAAAATCAAATTTAACGTATTAATATTCCAATGAGACCAAGTGAGGGAGAAAACACCATACATCAAATTGTCATAAGTAATGAGAGCAAACAAGGGTTCACGCCATCTGGCAGCTAACAGAGTCCAAAAAGAAACAATAAATGTACAAGAAAAAAAAAGGTGTGAAATAGTTTCTTCTTGTTGCTGACATTCAGGTCTGGAACAAAATCTGTCCTGTAGTGATTTGTGTTTATGGTTACATTTGACGTTGATACATTCATGGCAGCTAAGCCAATGTAAGTCCCACATCTTTTGGGGAACCCTAGAATTACGAAGTAAAGTGAGCAAAGCAGGGAGATGTTGCGTAGGACATTTGGGAAAAACAACAATCTCCAAACATACACGGTCCACTAAATACTTATACAATGATTTTCTGGAGACAGTTATTAGCATATGGCTAGTAATCTGCCAGTGTTTCAAACGAAAAAAACTATCCCTAACATAAGCAGAAATCTGGGGGGAATGTGTTAAAACCGTCAATTTGTTAAGTTCCCATTTATGAAACCAAGGACCACAGGATTCAAGAAACCAAGGTTCCCAACCTCGATCTTGGTTAACCAGCAGGGGTCTAATATTATGAAACAAGAAAAAACTAGTATAAAAAAAAAAACAGGTTGGACCATAGCTATGCCTCCATCCTGAATAGGGAGATAGGTGATCTGATGTTTAATGGGGTTCAGGCGGCTACCCCATAGGGCTTGAAAAAAGAGACTAAGCAATCTGGTTTCAAATTGCCGGGAAGGGGGGAAATATAAGCCAGAAAGAGAAAAAGGGGAAGCAGAAAAGTTTTAATCATGTAAATCCTTTTTTTCTTACTCATCTGCCATGAATTCCAACGTGCAACCATAGTTTGAACATAATCTAATTTGGGAGTCCAGTTAAGGACATCCAAAGGACCATTACCGTATAAAATGCCCAAAATCCTAATAGGGTCATCACAAAGTCTAATGTCAACAGAAGACTCATCTACAAAAGGGGAACCTAATCTACGGCCTACACATTTATCAAGATTAAGGTCTGCGCCAGAAACAGCCCCAAACTTGGAACAATGCCATAATGCAGAACGCACAGAGGCAACATTAGCCACCATGAGACTCATACCGTCTGCATAGGCCAACACGGAATATGGGGCTGAGGGAAGTGGAATAATTGTTGGGGCTGAATTAATAGAAAGAAGTAAGAGGGATCCAAAAAAAAAACATATAAAAGTGGACTAAGGGGACAGCCCTGTCTAACCCCTCTGTGTAGAGGAAGCATAGGGCCCTTCCATCCATTGACCAGTGGGACAACAGTTGCAGACCGATATAGCAACCGGAGTCTAGTCAGGGTATAAACAGGTACTTTATAATATCGAAGAGTAGACCATAAAAAATCATGATGTACAGAATCAAAAGCCTGCCGTTGGTCCAGTGAGAACATGAAACCATGTAAAACATTAGAATTTCCACGTTCAATCATTTCTTTAAGTAAAGTTAGATGGTCCTGTATACATCTCCCAGGGACATGCAAGATTGTGCGGGTAGAAATCACATATATGGCCAATTTAGAAAGTCTAAGGGCCAACATTTTGGTCAATATTTTAAAATCAGTATTTAAGAGGCATAAAGGTCTCCAATTGGAGAGCAATCTTCTATCCCCTTTTTTATGTAAGTAAAATAAACAACCCATGTTAAAGTCTAAAGGAAGATGTGCGCACTGTAGAATAGAATTATAAACTGTAGCCAATTCAGAACTCAGGTCAGCAGAAAACAATCTATACAGCTCACTGGAGAGACCATCCAGGCCCGGTGTCACTCTTGGACGTAAAGACTTGATTACAGCTTCAATTTCATGTGCTTGTATCTCAGTATCTAACATATCTACAACAGAAGAAGGTACATCAGGAAGTTGTAAAAAGGAAAAGTAGTCCATTATGGATGCAGATGGGGAGGGGGGACATGGGACCAAACAGTTTTTGTGTATAACAGGTAACACGGTGCCTGATATCCAAAATATCAGTGAGCTTGGTGAAACTGTCATCAAACAGCATAGTAAAGGTTTTACTCTCTACTGTTCACTGAATAGAAGCATATGGACATACTGTGTCATGGGTACCAGAGGTCCCAAAACGCTGTTGATGCTGAACAGAAGTAGCCTTCAGAAGGTGATAATCCATCATGCGCTTCTTAAGAGTATCTATTTGGGTGGAAAAATCATGGCCAGTTTCATGAGATAAAGTAAGTAATTTTTGAAGTCGTCGTCTGTTAGTGTGATAAAGGAAATACAACGAATCATGATGATGTTTACTAAAATTTTTAAATAAAGTTCGGAGTCCAGATTTCGTATCCCGCCACCAATGCCAGGGGGTATCATATAAAAAAAATACAGTCTTTCGATTATGAATATACTCAGTTAAGTGACTTAACAAACGTGAATCAGATAACAGGGAAGCATTCAGTTTCCAAATGCCAGGGCCAAATGAGATGTCAAGGAAGGCCTAAAGAAATAGATAATAAATTATGATCCGAAAATTCCAACTTGAATTACAGCATCAGAAAGTTGGAGGTGGAAGAAATAAAAAATCAATACGGGTTGCAAGGGGCCTTTGTGAAAGTAGGAGTATGTCACTTCGTAAAGATAAATATGCATCCTGTAAACCTGTGGAATGGAGTAATTGTTTCAGAAAATTCGTGTCACAAAACAACTTAGTAGTCTTTGAAGTAGAAGACTTATCTTAGTGGATAACCCACAATTGAAATCACCCCAAAATCACATGCATTGATGTGTATAAATAGGGTTGAATCAGTTTCAGTAGTTCAGTTCTGTGGGATTTCAATTGAGGGGCATAAATATTAATAATCCGGAAAGGGACAGAAGAAATCAAAATATCCAACAACAGAAGCCGACCCGGGTAGACATCCAACAGTTTAACAACAGTAACATCAGGTTTACTAAATAAAATACCCAAACCAGAACAAGAGTCCTGTCCAAAGAACCAAAAAGAGAGCCCAGAGGTCCAGGCATGAGCGGCCCTGGAAATTTCTGGAAGAGCATGGAAACGTACATCTTGCAAAAAGATGAGACCAGCTGTCAAGCCAGATAAAAAGGAGAAAACTGCATCTCTCTTAGCATGCTTCTTTATACTGTTAACATTAACAGTAAGCACTGAGAAAGCAGAAGACATGAAACGGGAAAGTGAAAACAAAAACACAAAAGTCACCTTAGCCTACCTTTCCTAGGGGTACCTTCCCTATGTTTCAGTTTTGTGTTAGCTTTCCTTTTTTGAGAACCAATATTATCAATGGGTACTTCAGTGTCCGTAGTCACATCAGGGTGGGAGGAAAGAACAGAGGACTTATCAGAGTCCGTGTTGTCCTGAGGGTGGCGTAAAACCTCAAATTTATTCATATGAGCCACAGTAGAGGATTTCAGGGCCTTAGAAGAAGGAGAAGTCCCTTTCTTAGATCCTCGTGTAACTCTAACAAAAGGTTGGGGAGGGGGGTCCATGGAAGACCCAGAAATACTAGGCTAGACAGGAATAGAGAGCTCTTCCGAGGTAGAAATAGCAAGATCAGAGGAAGGGGGAGGGAGAGCTGTAGTAAAGGTCTGTGGTTCCAAAACAGGAGCAGACCGTTAGTGTAAAGTAGAAGAGGGGTCAACAGCAGGTACAACAGGGTGAGGGAGGGGTACGCGATGCGGTCTAGAAAGAGTGTCAGATAAACGAGAACATTATGCAACAGTAATAATCAAACGTTGTTTTTCCCCATCAGCAAGAGTCGGGGAGTTGTGAGCTGCCCAAGTACAAGTCTGGAAAGTGTGCCCCATTCGTCAAAGGATGCAAAGAGGTTCATCCACACATTGGGAACCTGCATGGCCAATGTTACCACAAACAGAGCATTTAATCTTGTCACAGACACTACTTATATGATTCTGAGAGCCACATCTGTAGCAAGCTTTTAGGCTGGCCGGTAAAAGAACTCCCTGTCTTTCCAAGCATAAAGCTGTTCGGGAGATGCTGTATTCCAATCTCCGAAGTGTGAAGCATAACCCTCGCTCTCCACCCACCTGTCCAGATATTCTCAGAATCGAAGATAGCCTCTGGGTCAGAAAGAACAGTACATCTTTGCTTTAACCAGAGAGTAATATCATTAAGACTGACACCTTCGTCACGAAACAATATAGTAACAGTTTTTTGAGTAGGTTTAGTTAAGGGAATGGCATTAAACGGTGACCATAAAGGAGAAGTTTTAAGCTCCTGATATTTTCTCCAAAACTTTTCTAAACCAGTGATAGTTTTAAAACTAATATCAAAATGAGACTCTGAAGAAACATGAATTAAGGCATGAATCTCAAAAGCAGCAAATTGCATAGAATCCTTCAAAAGAGTGCGACCTACAAAAAATCGGTCAGGAAAGTCAGGTAAGCCCCCCAAATAATGCAGCCGAACAGTGTTATGTCTTTTAGCTTGATGTACAGTCGGTTGAAATCATGCAGCATAAGTTTTAGGGGACGAAGCAGTAGAAGTAGCAGGAACTGGACGACACTCAGGGTCCCGAAGAGTCCGTTGTTCTTGAGGCGTCGAGGAAGCAGGACCAAATTGCAAAGTCGGGTTCTGAGTCAGAAGGAGTTCAGTTGGCAAAGAAAGATCAAGAGAAGCAGCAGTCTTTCAAAACAGGAGAGGCCAGCAGTTTATCAGTGTCAGGTGGCCTAGTACAGATCGGGGAAGAACCAGAACGCCAAGTCCCAATGATAGGATCCTTCTCCCACCCAACCGCTTCCAGGGTCGACTCAACAGACCAGTCCGTCATGTGCAAGGCATCAGGGAGAGCAGAAGCAGGCACCTGTACAGAAGAAGTTTCTGGAGAAAGCTGAGCAAGAGGTGCAGTCAGTACAGGTGGTAGGGAGTGAGGAGGGTTTGTAGCAACAGGCAAAGAATGTGGAAGTGTCAAAATCGGTGAAGAGACAGTAAAACAATCTTTCCCAGATGGTGAGTCAGTAGCAGCAGGTACACAGGTACAAAACCAGACTAAGGCTTAAGGGCTAACAAACGCTGTCTAGCAGTGAAATAACGCTGTTCCTCGATTTTAAGTAACACATCTACATCCATAGAAACAGGAGGAGAAGACTCACGTATATCCATAGTAGCAGGGCTAGAAGATGTTGTAAGCACAGTGTGAGGAATAAATGAAGGATCCACAGGCAAACACTGCACACAAGTATCCACAACAGCAGCAGGGGAAGTATCCAAAGGCACAGAAGAACCATATTCGGTAGATTGCAGTACAATAGGCATTGAAGATGGGGTCTCTCTCAGAACAGAGACAGGGGAAGAGACCAGCTCCACCACCTCCAACACCTCCATGTCCTCCACAGCATGTCCAGAGGCAGCCATCTTGGTCCCACAAGAAAATGGGACCACCCTGCTTACAGGAAGCAGAGTAGGGGAATTTCCCCGGTGTCCTGGCCAAATTTCCCTCATTTACTAAAAATACCACCAACAGATTAATCTGGTTCAAGGTCAGTTGGCATTCACCTGTATCCTCCTCCCCCAGGTCGTGCCTGAAAATAGGCAGGATTTGTCTAGTGCACTTGCTCGGTCAACAAAAACTAAATAAAATAAATAAATAAATGAGTAGCAACAGTCTTCTCTAAGAGCTTGCTGAGCATAAATAGGATGGCATTTGGGTGGTAATGCGCAACAAGCCTGGGGTCATCCTTCTTAAAGAGGGGGACCACACCAGTAATTTTCAATAAATCAGGCACATTGCCAGAAGTAAGGGATTGATTTAAAATTGAGGTAATAAGGAGAGCAAAAAGAGTGGACCAAAGCATATGATCTTTGGCTCCTGGGACCCGATTCCAAGACAGTTACACCAGACATAAATGCAGTACACCAACCCCGAATAGCGCAAATTGCAAGTTACACCTGTGACTTGCGAAACGCACGATTCCAAAAGAACACTTACATCACAAGCTGCAACCGCTACGCCAAATGCAAGTTATGACACGGTTACGTCAAACAAAGCTAGTGCCACTGCGTAATGTGGCTTGCAACATGCATAATGCACCAGTATGATGGATATGCTATTACAGAACAGGAGGTGTAAGTAAATATGCCAGCCGAGGATGATGTAAGATAGACCAAGGAATAACTGGTCTAACCAGAGCACAAGCATATATATAACCCCCCCCCCACATAGTCAGACAGCAGTGTAGTGTGACACATAGCACAATGTCAGCAATATCAGCCCTACTGGGCATTATTCTAGTGGAGCACGGGAGCGCAGGCACACCAGGCACCGAGGCAGGATGCAGGGAACCCAGCCACAGCAGCCAACGATGGTACCAAGGCCATTGGCGCAGAGAGTGAGACGCCCTTGGAAATCCTTTGAGGAGTTGCCTGAAGAGCAATGCATAGCATGCTATAGGCTCAGCAAGAGCTGCTTCAGAGAGCTATTCCCGGTCCTGAGTGGGGACCTACGCAGCAGCAGCAACAAGAGCCAACCACTGCCACTCAAAGGTGCAATTCAGTACAGCCCTGTGATGGCCTGCAGGACAGCGCTCACCTGCTGCATCCTTCACAACATTGCCCTGGCACACTGTGTACCATGAGAGTGGTCATCGAGCGTATCTTTGGCCTACTGAAGTCCCACTTCTGATACCTTGACACCTTGGGGGGTGCACTTCAGTACAGCCCTGTGATGGCCTGCAGGATAGCGCTCACCTGCTGCATCCTTTGCAACATTGCCCTGGCACACTGTATACCAATGCCCAACAGAGACCAGGAGGAAGGCACACTGCAGGAGGGTGACAGAGAGCCTGATGGCATGGCAGGACGCATGTTGCAAGGTGGTGCAACAAGGGGACAATGTGCAAGACAGGAGCTGATACAGTAGTTTTTCTGAGGTGGCACATGGCCACACACCATTCTGGCACCTGCAGCGTATAGAGAACACAGTGAGGTGCAACGCAGCCCTAACAACAGCATGGCACCCACGGCACCATCGCTGAGCCACAGGAGGATGAGATACTGTCTGCCAGGTGCCATGCAACACATGTGGCTGCACTGGAGCTGTAACAGTGGCCATGCGTGTCATACAGCATCTGGCAGCCATGGCTGCAAATGAGAGTGAAGGGCACCTAGGTAACACACAGAGGACCACATCACACATGGCCGACAGACATGCAGACACAGGTGGGTGAGGGAAACACACAGGACAGAGGCACAACAACGAGCTGATGGCGCCACCAGGAACAGTCCACCTGCCATGGCCACTGATGCATGATAACTGTGCAACTACAACAGGGACACAGCACCGGGTGGCACAGACCTGCAGATGTATGGTGGTAGGATGCATCATTCCATTGTGCCACTGGGGCCACCCACAGGGACCATCATGCCCCTGGGTGGAAAGGTGCCGTAACGGCCCATGGCCACCACACAGGCATGACACACACGGTGTGACAGCATGTGAACTGGACTCAGAACAGGGCACTGCTGCACACACAGAGTACCATGCGGCCATGCTCACCAGTGTGTACCCAAGGCTGTATGATAGACAGCTAGCATGCAGATGCCATGTGCAGGGTGGGATCACACTTGCAACAATGTTGCTCTGCAACAAGCGTGATCACATGGGCACGGTGACTCACACATGCACACAGGCACATGCAGCCAATGACAGAGACGCAGAGCCAGGGACGCACAGACACTATTTATTGAACACAATATACACACTGAACAGCATAAAAGCCAAACAACATGAACATGCAGGAACAACAGCAACAGACAGTACCCACCACTGGCCACCCCAGAGCCCACCCCTATGTACAGTATCCCCCTAGCCCCTGCAATGACCCCTAGGAATGGCCCCCACCCCACCCCACCAAGAGCCCTAGTAACAGTCAGCAGACACATATCCAACCCCAGCCCAGCTACAGACAGCAGGACCCACCCCCAGAACAACTGGATATACTGCCCACCCCTACATCCAATATGTACAGGGCCCCCACAACACAGTATATATAGACTCCACCCCACCAGTGCCAGAGACAATCAATAGTAAGCCCCCCTAGTCCCCCCTGACACCCAGTCTGTACAGGCCCCACTCCCATGGCACAGGTTTGTGCCAGTGGCCATGGCCATAGTCCACGTCACATTCAATAAATGCACTGCCCTACTGATCCCGCAGCACCATCTGCAGTGCACCAAGGACCGATGCAGGCATGCTACATCATCTATAATGGCTGACACAAGCTGCACAAGTCCCTCTCCGTTGGCTGCCCCAGGTTTAGTGCCACTAGTACTTGCTGCCCATCACCATCCTGTAGGCCAGGTTGTCTGACTGGTGACACATCCACCACCACATGTCCACCCTGGTGCAGTGGAGGCACATCCATGAACCTGCCTCAGTGTCGGAACCCTCAGCCTGGGGCATGCCCTCCTCCACTGGCTCTTCCTGCTTCAGGATTGTAGGCTGCCCCTGCTGGTGCTCCTGGACCCCGTGTTCCTGTGATGTGGGGCCCTCCTCGGGTGACAGTGTATCTCCAGTTGTGGCATCATGTGCGCCTTCTGTAAACCATCACTGCCTGCTCCCCTGCCACCTGTATGACCTGGGCAGCATCATCCTTGTCTGGCTCCTTCTCTGACAATGTTGCCAGCAAGGAGCATATCCTGTGGTGCCGGTGTTGAGTGCGGTGCAGGTAGTTGGCAGCATCCTGTGCCTTCTGGTCTGCCATTGCCCGCAGCAGTGCTTGGTGTCTTGGGGCAAGGCTGCTCCACCCACCTGCAAGGAAGCAATAGCGTAGGTCAATGCCAGACTGGGACAGCCTGCTTGCACAGGCACCCATGCATGTGTGCCACTGCACATTGTACAAGGGGTTCCAAAGACACACACACAATGCCTGCCACATGGTGCAGAGTGACAGGCACACTGGTGGTGTTCTACAGCCACAGGTCCCACAGGTGCACAAGGTTACTCCTGGGCAGCATGACTGAGCACACTGGTATGCTGCTGCACACACGTGCATGCCCAGTGGCACATGCCCCCTCCCCACTGCTTCCAACACATTGGGGCCATTACAAGTGGTGGACTGAGCATGCACTTATCTGACATCCGGTGGCCCTGCGATCACTGATGGTGGTGTCCATGTTCATTCTCCACCACTGGCTGCCCCTGCTGTTCAGTGTTGCTGGGTCCTGTACCTGTGTGGAAGGGGGACACTGTTACATTTGTACACCACTGGTGGCCATGGCACATGTTGCTGTCATATGCAGATGTCAGACTACATGATGGCATACCCACCTGCTCCGTTGCTACTGCCAGTACACATCTCCCTGTCATACCTCTCTGCCATGTCCAGCATGAGCTACAGAATCTGTGGGTCAAGCCTGGCACGGTCCTGCCACCTGTGCTGCAGTTGCCTGGGGGAGCGGAACATGCCACAGATGTCACTCAGACATGACGCAATGGCCCTTCATACCCTCTTCCTGTCAGAGGGGATGTGGTTCCTGTATCCAGGTGGCAGCAGTGTGCCACTGCTGCACCAGGTTAACAAATTGGGCTGCTTCAGCAGCAAAGAAGTTGGATGCATGTCTGCTTAGGCTTGCCAAAGTGTTGCATGCCATGAACCTGAGCTAGGGTTACCACCTGTCCTGATTTTCGCTGGACAGTCCTGATTTGGGCAGCAGTGTTCTGCAAACAAACATGAACAATACTACATGTCCTGACTTTATAGTAGTAAAACTATTTTCTAACTTTCCACTAAATGTTGCAGAAAACTGTAATACCTTAACTAAGTTACCTTACAATGACAAGAAACAACAGAAACAACTAAGTAAGTACAATACTTAGCCATAATTCTGAATGCATGGAGAAAACAAAACTGTTGCATTGGTTGAGGTTATGCACTGTCCTGCCAAAAAACATGTTTCAGTAAGAAATGTCCCACTTTGGGCTTTATAATAGGTGGTAACCCTACCCTGAGCTGTCTGCCTCTGCTGTTACAACCACCCCTGCCTCTGCAGTGTGTGCACCATGTGGCCTGTGTATCGCCTACATGACTGTGCCTAGAACATGGCACACGTACAGGCCCCATGTGTGGCCTACAGTGGCACTGTGCACATGCGGCATGTGTATATGCAAACTGCATGTGTGCACTATGTCAATGCAAGCCGCAGTTGCAGCCTGCATGGTTGCATGTGCATCAGTGGCATTGCGGTGCTGCGGATCCAGCCTTGGTAGGTGCAGTTGTGTAACTAGTGTGCATCGCTACTGCAGCTTGTGGATGCACATGTGCATGTGCAACATGGCCCATGCATGCATCCCAGGCACCAGTTGTATGCTACATGTGACCGGCCCCAACACAACATGTAGGAATGAGTGACACCACACAGTTGGCCAGTGAACAAAGTTTACTTTGTACAGGTTGTGATATGGTGCAGTGGTACTGTACATGAGTGTATCACCCCTCAAAACACAAACCCAAACCCAGTGGCATTCCACATCATCCACACCCATACCATGCTGTCAGACGTCTCCCACGTACCTGCATGAAGTGCACACACATGCACATTGCACACACCTCACACATCTACACACAGTGCCCTCCCCTTCTACTGTTATGTACAGTGCCCACCACCCCTTGCAGTGGTGCACCATATGGGTACAGACACTAGTCCCCCTGCTGCTGCTTGGTTCATTTGTGTTTGCTGGTGCATACGCCCTGAGCAATGTCCTGTGTCCTGGTCGCTGTCACCCCTGCACCACCACTGGGCCTACCCCTACCTGGCTGCATGGCTGTGGGTTCCCCACTGTCACTGTGTCCCAGCTCCACTGCAGCCTTCTGATGCCTGCCCCACCGTCCTGTGACAGGTGGTGCTGGTCCTGGTACAGTCCCCTGTCCTTTGGTGAGCATTCTGCATTCCTCCGCACCCAGCGCTGATGCTGCCACCTCTGCTGAGACCCATCCTGCAGTGTCCGTTTGTGCTCCCAAACCCCACCTTGCACTGGTCCTGTGGCTGGTGGCTACTGTAGCACACTCCACAGCCATGGCGGCAGGTGGCATTGGTGCTGTTGGCGGTGGCAGTGGTGCCACTGGTGGTGATGCTGATGGTGGTGGCAGTGGTCGTGGTGGGGTCGGTAGTGCTGGGGATGCTGCTGCTGGTGGTGGTGTTGGCCTTAGTGCCCCTGGCGGTGGTGCTACTGCTGGTAGGGGAGGTGGTGGCGGGGTTGGCGGTGGTTGAATACTTCTGCCCCCTGGGGCTGTTGGTGATACAGGCTGCTCTACAGGTGGTGGCGGCGTGCCCCCTGCCATTGTGGTGGTGTGTGTCCCATCATCCTGGAGTTGCAGTTGCACCACATGTGTTGCTTGTGTGGCAGTGTCCCTCCTGTCTGTCTGGCACACAGGCTGGGCCATCATTGCGTTGTGTAGCACTGTGGCAATTATGTCAGTCTGACACCTTTGTTGTGCCACTGAACCCTCCATGGCCATGGCCAGTAGGGTGAGCACCTGCGTCTGCTCCCTGACATAGGCCTGAGAGGCGAACATAGCATCCACCAGCCTCCCCATAGCTGCTTCTGTGGTGCATGTCCCGGATTATATTGCACCCATGAGGTTGCCCATTCGCTCCTCCATTGCAGAGTGGTGGGCATCCATGCTGAGGCAGATGCAGCCAAGCATCTCTGACTGCTCCTCATGTGTTGTGACCAGGATCCAGCAGAATGTGGAGTAATCTGTGGGTGTGTCTGCATGGCTGTCCTGCAGGGACTGCGATGCTTCATCCAGAGTTGCCTCCAGCCTGTCATATGATGCCGGGCTCAGGTCCTGGGGGATGTTTTCCGCTATACTGCCCATGCAAAAGAAGTCACTTGGGTCCAGTTCCTCATCTCCTGCTGGTGTCCTGCCACTGCCTGCTGCTCTCCCACCATCAGTGTCAGGGCTGTGTCAGGCACCACTGCATCGGTGCTGCCAGCGTGATCCATCATAGGGGACTGTGGGATGGTCGGCTGGGTGTTGTCCCTCTCTGGCTCACTGCCTGTGCCACCACAGTCCTCCGCCCTGTGTCCACTGCCACTGTACCTGTGGAGGGATGACAGTGCATCAGTGCTACCCAGCCATGTCCTACCCTATGCACATGCAACCATACCCACCCCTGCATTGCTGTCATGCACACCAGTGGCACATGCCACAGTGCACATTGGTACCATGGGGTGGCCCCTGCAGATCATGGCCAGGATCCATGGACACACAGCCCCCTCGTCCTTGCCATAGGTGTCCCTGTCACCCTGCTCCTGGCCACCTGCACATGCCCATGCCTGCCACATGGACTGCTTGCACTACATGCCATGCTGTCGTGGGTGGCCGCAGGCCCACGTGCACTACAGTGCTGCTCTTCTACACCACCATCACATCCCGGCCTGCATGCAATGCCTCGCTTTCGACGGTGTGGTGCGTCTAGTCCTCCATTTACCTGTCCCTGCCGCCATCCACGTTGTGTCTAGGGTCACCACCTTTGGATGAGGTAAAAACCGGATGCTAAACCACACCCCAAACTCCGCCTCTGGCTCCACCCCCTTTTTATGACTGGCGAGTATATCGCTCCTCCTCCAAAGACATTTGTAATGTTGGAATGGACATTAGTAGTGATAGGAAATCATTTTTATACTGTTATTCATTTGATTGATTTATTCAGTTATTTATTTTTTTTCTTAGGCAACCAGGTTAACTCCCATAGGCCACATAGCCCATTTTACAGGTGTGATGCAGGATCACAGGAAGGTTAAGTTTCTTGCTTAGGGTCACACAGTATGTAAGTGGAGACTGTAGGAATCAAACTCAGGTCTGCTGAATGTGCCAATCTCATCCACAGCTTATTGCTCAGCCCTCTGTTAAACACTCTCCCATTTTCCTTTCCATGACAGTCATGTATTCTGATGCTTTGACAAATTTTTGATAACTTAATTATTGGTGCTTGTGGTACCCTTAATACTGCACTGTGTTCCCCTTTACCTCAGCAGCAACTGCTGTTTCTTTTCATATTTCTAAGACATTCCACAATTTTAGACACACCATTCCATGCTGTTTATCTGAATGACCGGTAAAAGTGTAGCTAATATCATGGAATGTTCAGGTAATACAAAAAATGAGAGCAAATGTAGTGATAAAAGCATTACAAGTTAGAATATTACTCTTAACAAAGATTGGTCTAAAACATACCAGAATATAGGACAAACAAAAAGAAACACATGAGAGCACATAAAGGTGTAAAAGCTGTTTCCTGTCATAGCAGTAAAAGACCATACTTAAAATTCAGAATGGAAAAGATGAGGTTAATTTACTGCTAATGATCTTAATGGACATACTTTAAACCTCCCAGACAGACTGGTCTTACAAACAAAGGTAGGTCTGTGATGTCAGAACTTCTTTGTAACCTGGACATGCAATGCAGCCAAAACAGTAAAGGATTTGATACATCAGTTTTAAAAGTATATGAGCACTCAAAATGGCCCAAAAACTGGACTGCATTTAATCAAAACTGGATGACCGGATAAGGACCCTAAAAACTGGATTATCTGGTCAAAAACTGGATAGGTGGCAACCCTAGTTGTGTCCAGGTCTGTGTCACCATGGACACTGTGCTGGCTCAGTAAGGCATGTCCTCTTCTTGTGGGCACTCAGCGGTCTCTCCTCCCATGCCCACTGCCCATCACCTCCATCTGCCTCTTATTGAGCACCTCCTTCACCTTTGCATGGTGCTTCAGGTCATTCACCCACTTATGGAGGTCCCTAACATAGCACTTGGCGTTGGCCACCACGTTGACTTTTTTGGGAATCTCATCCCAGGCCTCCTTGCACTTCCCACACAAGTCACGCTCCCACCCTTGCCCATTAGCAGCACTGCCTGTGCTTCTAGCTCATCGAGGAGCACGTCTGTCTCCTCATTCATAAAGCTGCATTTCCATTTTCTGGCAACAGATGCTGCCTGTGTGTTACACCCAGCCTGCGCCATCATTTCCATCTACGTGTGGTCTGTGACATGTCTGTGAGTTGCGTACATTTATTTGTTAGGTTGCAACATGAGTAACCTCTGCACCTGCTGTTGCAGGTTGCATCTTGCGTTGTGGGCATAACTTGTGACATGCGTAATTCAGTTGTTCTCCATCATAACTGACCTTTGTTTTGAAATAGTGTGCTGCTCACATGTCGTAAGGGTTTGGACGTAACTTTACGCAACGGTGCAGGTTGCGCCATGCTCTACTCATTGTCTTGGAATCGGGCCCCTGGTCATCAAATCCCACACTGGAGAATGAGGATAGATTAGCTAAAAGCTGATTGACTTCTAATATAGAGGCCGTGTTTTTATAGAAAGGGGGTTCGTCAGAGTGACAAGGAGAAGCGGGATAAGGAGGACATGGGTCAGACTGGTTGGGGGAAGGATGATGTATAAGCACAGAGATTAAATGATGGGATTAATACAATTAACACCCTCAGTAAGAAGATCATCAATAGAGTGACTAACAGTGCCATCAATAAGCCTTTTTCATTCTTATAGAAACAATGAGAATCAGAGGCAGCACAACCACATTAGCGAGCTCCTACAAAACCTATTTTTGACCATATGGAGGACACTTTTACATAACCTTTAAGCCACCTATAATCTTGTCTACCATTCAAATCTGAGGAGGATTTTTAAATGTACTAACCCCTACTCCTAGGAAAAGGAAGCCACAGTGAAGCCATTTTGTGACTGTACCACTGACTCTCCTTTTAATGGTGGAAGAAAATGGCACGGGGTCATAATGTCACAAGACATTATGCTGCATGCAAAAGTCATGCTTCCAATACAGTGCGATTTTTGCATGCGGCATAATTCTTTTTTTTGCCAGGGGCAGCACCCTCCAAATCCCCCATTATGGGGGGTGTGCCCCTTGAACCCCCCACTAAGGATTCTCAACTCCTGGGGGTCAACCAAAATTGCACAAAGTGCGGGAAAAAAGTTTCTGGGACTGAGAATCAAACCCGTGCCAGATGCAGCACCTGGGTTTTTGCTGCAGGGGCTCAGTCTATTGAGCCATGGCAGCTGCTCAGCAGAAGCCCATCCCAGCAGAGGTGTCATCCTTTGCCTGGGATAGCATGAGTGGTGCACACGCATAGCAGTATGCGTGGTATTGCACCACTCACTGTCTCATACAACGCTATTCCAGGTTAGTGCTAATGTTGTACGCTATTAAGCGTATGACATTACGGCCAGGTAGGGAAGAAAACACCTCTTCTAGTTGGTGACTGCAATCTGCCAGTTGTGGATTGGATCTTTCCAGCTGCAGCTTTGGCAAAGAGCAGGGTCACCATTGACTCATTACAAGGGGCTTTTTTTAAGCGGTTAATGAATCCACTAGGGACAGGGCTGTGCTGGCCCTGGTGCTTACAAAGAGGGACAACATTGTGAACATCACAGTGGACAGTCCCCTAGGCACTCGTGACCACTGTACAATGTGGTTTAACATAAAGATGGGAGCAGGGAAAAACCACATGAGAACTGGGGTCATGGATTAAAGGTTTATCAGAATATGATTACTGTGGATCTCTTCTCACTCGAATAGCGTACATTTTGAGGTGATATGTGTCCTGCATATAGATCTATTCAAGACCAGGCCTTATGTGAGTCTCTTTGCCTTCAAAGAGTGGAAATAGGGTATGAAACAAGATCACATAACTTGAAGTTTAGATCAGAAATAAATAACACATCTAAGAGAAATACATGTTTTACTCAGAGAATGCCACCCTTATGGAATTCCTTGCCTACAGAAGTGGTCAACAGTAAAGATTTAGAACAATTTAAATTTGAATTGGATAAATATATGGGTGAAAAGAAATTCAATTTTCCGCCAATAGGCGATGAGTTCATAATGTGAACCAACCCTGAACTCGTATTACACCTATGAACCTATGGATGTTAGGATGGTGGATTTTAAAGAAATGGGGCACTGCCTCAGAAACTGCCTAGTATGGGGGAATGTCAGGGCAGGGTAGAGAAACAGTGGGGAAAAATAAGGGAGGGCATAATTAAGGCAATCACCCTCTGCATAAAGCAGGGGAGTAAAAGCAAAAAGAAAAAAAACGACTGTTATTGTTTTCTAAGGAAGTGGCCATGCTGGTGAAGGAAAAAAAAGGGTGGCATTCAGGAGGAATAAGGAAACACAGAGGGAGGAAGACAGAGAGGTGTATCAGGTGAAACACAGGGAAGCAGGTAAAGCAGTGAGGAAAACAAAGGTGCAGACAGAGGAATGGATAGCCAAAGGAGTGGCAAATGGAGGTAATACTCCCCCAACCCGCCCCCACCCTCCACCATGGGAGTGTCTCTTTTAAATAATCTGCCTAGTGCTCACAACTGCTCTGTGCCTGTCTCCTTCTTGCTAGTCTGAAGTTTGAACTAGCAAACCCCCCAGCAATCTTCAAACTGTCTACTAACTGTGCTGATACTCCTCGAGCTGCTTGTTGGCAGTGCACCTCCCTAGCCAAAATCTAAGGCTTTCATTATTTATTTATTTGTATTTATTAGAAAGAATCGGATTACATTTACCTTTGAGCTAAGAGCTCATTTACAAAGGTTCCTCATCAGTACAGTGAATTACAAAGATATAGAGACAGAAAATAATGCATATTAGCAGTAATAATATACTAGGAGGCAGTCAGATGATACAATGTAAGATCTTAACTAGTTACAGACCAGAGGACTGAAAAATGTGAACATGCTGAGACAGTTCTTGTCGTAAATGCTTCAGGTGGAGAACACAGAAGTAGGAGGCAGTACAGCACAGTGGGTTAAGGCTCAGAGCTACAGATCTGGAGACCGGAGTTTGAATCCCACAGCTGCCTAGGTGCATACTGTGTGATTCTAAGCAAGTCATTTAACTTCCTTGTGCTCCCAGGTCTCATCTGAAAACAAGCTTTGACTTAGTGTGCTACTCCTGTTTAAACAATGTTCCCCTTTTCCTTATTTTTTTATTGGATGGTGGGCTGTAACCAGTGCCTGTTGAGAAGGACAGGACCTGGAAGGGAAGAATAGGAGGTGAGGGGGTGCAATCAGAGTGTGATGGGAGTGACCAACAGAGAAAAACAGGGGTTGATGGGAGGAGAGGGGGTATGAGTAGATTTACAGAGGGGTGGGCCTTCGCTGCATGGTATCTGGCTAGATGGACTCGAGGGGGGGGGAGGGAACCATTGGGAGATGAGAACCAATGGGGGGAAGGAAGGGAGGTGTAAAAAAACTAGGGGGGCTGTAGGGGAAAACGTGGTCAGTAGACTTCAGAAAGAGAGATGGGGGCATATATTACGTTCATTGGTCACAGATTACTGCTAGTTGTAATACATCAAACAGTACTACAAATACTGGTTGAAGAATTATATGTTATACACAACAGCCACAGTCAATGATTGATGTAAGCAGGGTACGAAGCTTGGTTTTGAATAGACCTAGTTTGGTTGCAGTCAGGATTTAGTCAGTCAAAGTATTCAACCAATAGGGCATCCGATATTCATAGGATCATTGGCCTTGGGATATCCATTTGAAGGGGATTAAGAAGGATCAGCTTTTAATACTTCTAGTAGTCCTACCATTGTTAGACTTGCTGAGTAGTTTCTGAACACACATGGGGGTTAAGTCCATTGTGGATTTCATGGCCAGTAAGCAAACCTGGTACTTCATCCTGTTATCTAGGTTTAGCCAACCAGATTGTGCATAAAGCTGACAGGTGTGGGAGAGGCGATGAGCTCCCGACACAAGCCTGCATGACTTATTGAGCGTCATTTTTATACCATTGAGGGCTGATTCATTTGCATCACCATACACCACCAGTCTGTAGTCTATTACAGACAGAACAGAACTGAACTAGTCTCTGCTACTGTAGATTTAGCGCTTCATTGATGAGGCACTGTTTGTTCCTATGGAGAACTACTAGTTTGGCATTAGCCGCTTGGTAATGAGATCAATATGCTGCGTAAAAGTGAAAGAGCAGTCTAGGGTAACCCCCTAGGTACTTGAAATTTTGCACAATTTCAAGTGGTTCATTACTGCAGTTCATTACATTCAGGTGATGGGTCCTATTTCTACTATGTGAGGAGGTGAAAAGCATGGTTTTGTGTTTTTACAGTTAAGCAGCAATTTTTATTTTAGAAACCACGCTTCTATTGTGGAGAAATTGGATTGCATTCAATTTTCTAATGCTACTGGATCGGTGTGGCTTGAGTATAGTACTGCATCATCTGCATGCAGTAAGATTTTTTCATTAACTGAAAGTGGCAGTTGATTCAGAAACAAATTGAAGAGCAGAGGACCCAGGATGGAGCCTTGGGAGACCTCAGTTACTACACTGCGGTTCTCTGACAAAACGTCTATGATTTTTCACTCTTTGAACTCTCTCTGAGAGGTAGGTCTTAACCAAGTTACAGACTCAGTGGATAGGCCAATGTGCAAAATTTGGGTTAATAGAAGATCATGGTTAACTGTGTAGAAGGCATTGGTGAGGTCAATGTAGGTTGCCCCCACCAAGAGCCCCGATCTAATGCATCATGTATGTACCCTGCAAATTCAGCTAGGGCAGTAATGGTACTGTGCTGCTTTCTAAACCTATGTTGTTCAGGGCATTGCAGCAGGTATTTGTCAAGGTACTCAATAACTTGGATATACATAACTTTGTCATACAAGATACGTTCCTTTCAGCCTTCTGATTTATCTTCTTTGCTATGCAAGGTACCCTACTGACTGAACTGTTACTCCTCGAGCTATTTTTTAGCAGTGCACCTCCCTTGCCAAAACAGTAGGTTTCTACCCCTTTGAGTTATTTTAGCATAACAGCATCTGCTCCCACCAGAGCTCTCCACCCTAATACTATCTGATTCACTCTCCTTTCTCCCCCCCTTCTCAACGATGCATACTGTTCCCCTCATTACTTTTTACTTCCTCCTCTTAATCTCTCTTCTTCGTCATCCCTGCTCTTTCACCAGCCTTCACCTTTTCAAGCCTCAACATGGTCTGCCTCCCTGGACCTCTCCACCTCTCCTCCTTCCCCCCCCCCACTTCTCCCTCTCAAACCTTTCTCCTTTCTCCTTTCTCCCTTCCCCCAGACAGTCCTACATTCTCCACTCTGCCTCCCCCTTACCCTTCGCTCCCTCCCCTCTCTACCTTTCCTCTCTTCTACCCACTCCTACTCTGTGTCTTCTCCCATCTCTTACCCACCCTAGTTTGCTATCTTTCTTTTCTCTAATTTATAAGGTCCGATGGGGCGTGGCTTGGATGCCTTGAGGAATGGCTGCCTGAAGCAAGTGCTCCCATTACCTGTCATTTAAAATCCTGATTCCCGGGGGCTGGCAGGGGAAGGAGAGGATTGAGCGTCCGGAGGACTGCTCTCCTCTCCTGGGGTAGGTTAGGGGATAGCCCAGCTCTGTAGCAGTCCCTGGTGGAGACCAGGGGCACTACAATCAGTGGCACAGGAGTGACTCAAGAAAACCAGAAAACAACTACAAAGCGCACCAGATGACGGCTTCCATCCTCCACGCCATCGGGACCTCCGGGAATATCCTCCTCCACGGCAGCACCCCCGGGGCCATGTGAGCAACAGTGTGCTCGGTTCCCCTCTCCCCGGTGCCTTCCCCTTGAAGAAGGGGGACCCGCCTGGCAATGGGGTATGCCGGGACCAACTCGGGGGGACAGCTGCTATCTGTGGATGGAGGAGGTCCTGAAGAGGATCGCCGGGGTTAGTGGGGTGCTAGGAAGCCCGAAGGAGAGGTTGGGATCCAGAGTGTCTGTGGGGGTAAAAAGAATATCAAAAAAAAATCCTGATTTCATCCATTCAGAGCTGATCCTTAATAAGTTATAGGGCATTGGAGCACCACTACAGTACATATCTGCAAGGAGGTGAAGTCTTGATTCGCAGGTGCTCATCCGTAGCAGAGAAGTGGAATTGAGCATTCGCATGAGGTCGGGCCCTGCCACCACCTTGCATCCCCAAGATGGAGTCAACCCCCCCCCCAGAAGATGGGGACCTGAAGGAAATACGAAATATGTTCTCATAAATGCTCGTCCAAATCGGTCACCTAGAACAGGCAGCTGAGCAAAATACTGCAGACATTTTAACTATCTCACATGACTAATCTGGCAGAGCAAAGACTGGCAGACATGGAGGACCAAACCCACCACATGAATGGCTGGTTGAGGCAACAAGACTGCATGATTCAGGTGCTATGGCAAAGGTCTGAGGACTTGGAGAACCACAGCCACTGGAATAACTTGTGGTTTGTTGGTTATCCAGAGGGCTGCAAGGGGTAAGACATCATTCTTTTCCTCCAAAAAGAACTACTTGGTATACTGGGGCAGCAGGGGGAGGCTTTCTTGAAATTGACAAGGCACATAGATCTCTGGCCCCGAGACGCACTTCTGGTGGCTGCCCCAGGCCCACGCTAGCCAGGTTCCTGCATTTCAAAGACAGAGAGCTCATCATCCTGCTGGCTAGAGCAAAGAAACAATTGTCTTGGAAGGGACAACGGGTTTTTATTTTTGTGGATTACGCACATGCGCTATCCCATAGATGGAAGGCCTTCACCACTTCAAGGAAAGCCTGCGTGGACTTGGGGCTAGAATATTCTCTGCGGTACCCTGCCGTGCTGCACCTGGTGTTAAATGGTACACCATGTTCCTTTGACAATCCAGATGCGACTGAAGCATTCTTGGCCTCCTATGTCTCTCAGCTCAAGTGGGGAAAACATACTGAGCAACGCAAAGGGACTAGGGTGCTACCTCCTCAACCTGCAAGCATAGACTACAGCAATCGGGGAGTGGTAAGCAATGGAGAGCTCCACCGCTCCAATCCACTGCCAAGAGGCCAACCTGTGACCACATATCCTTGGACACCAGTGCCAAAGGGCAAGTGCCACAACCTCAAGAAGAGGGCAGAGGAGGGGAAACACCGGCTCCATTCACGCAGCTGGAGCGCCAGCCAGGATTCTGAGGTATTGCTGGAGGAGGAAGGCCTGCCACCTGGGAACAACAGGTACACAATACTTAGTGTCTTACAGGATGATGATTTGCAGCAGCTCAGGCCTCAGAAGGCCCAGGGCAACTCAATCCCAGTGGAGCAAGCCCCTCCTGATGAACTGTCATCTTGGGCTGAAGCAGCCACAGTCACAGCACAACTGAGCCCAGAAAGGCACGAGGTGGCTGAACACAGGGCAGAAGTCATCCCTTTTCCATTGCCACCGAATGAACTGAGCACAGCAGGCTGAAATGCTGGTCGCATTCACATTTCATGTCTTGGCCTGTGGGACGCAAGGCCTAATGGAACTGACCCTCTGAAGCATGGGAGGTGTGTCCCACAAGGGACAGGGGGTGTTATACTGTTGTTGATAACTGACTATTGTTGGGCCTAGAGTTTACGGTCCCCACTCCCCCAACCACCACTTTGGCTATGTTAAGCAGCTTAATTAACAGAGGGTTCCTTTTTTTTGTTGTTGCTGTTTTATTTTAGTGGTTCACAGTGGGTTATAATTCAGTGGCACAGTTAGCCATTGGCTGATCACAGGACCATGGTTGATAAAGCTGCAATTTTAGAAGCAGGTTGAAATGTTCACTGAGCCATGCTGACTGTCGGCTATACTCATGACCGCCTGCGGTACTCTCTCTTCTGTGCAGAGAGTTAGGAGAACCCTGGGCAAGGTTAGGTGGATATACAGATGTCCCCCACCGAAGAAGGAACATTGTGTTTATTGCAGCCCCTCCCCTGGCTCCTAACAATGCATGAATGGGGCACTTAATGGCAGCTGGTGGCTAGGAAGTCATACCCCCCAGCCTTGAATCCTTTTTCTGGGGTAAGTTGCTACTGGGGGGATACACAATGCCCGGGAGCACCAGCTAATGCCAAGCCTTTAAGGCGGGGGCACTACCCCTGGATTTTCGGCCTATCAGCCTATTCTTATACAAGGAATGCCACCCCACAGTTACAGTCACCCATGTATGTTATGGTCCAATTTGGCCCTGCAAAGCTGATTTACAGTAGTTCTATTAGATAAGTTTATAAGGCTTGTGTTGCTTGTTGGGAAAGGGGCAATTGGTTAAACGGCCTTAGCACCCACTGCTGGGTACTCCATATGGCAGTAACAACAAGTCAATTGATTGAAGTCAGAGCAGAAGGGGGAGGAGTGACTAATATGGAGGAAAAAGAAAGGGTAAAGAAGGGGAACCAGTGCTATGGCAAGACAGGCTGCTTAGCACCCCCCCCCCAGAGGGTTACCACCACCTGACCACCCAGCTCCTCCAAGCTTTCTATATCTCTGTCCTCCATGTTGCTCAGCATTAATACAGCAAGGTAGGATCCACGAGCTAGGTCTTGCATTTGCTTTGAATCTTTTAAGGTACAGGTTGGTGGATGCTGTAGGTGGGCTTGCCACTAGGACATCTACCTAGGCAGTCAGACGGAGGGGTCACCCCCAGCAACCGTTGTTGCATCTGGGCTACAGGTAATCTGATGCACCAAGTGACAGCTGGTTTTAGAAGTGGGACATGGTGGGAGGGGGGTTTGGGGTGGTTGCTAGTTATATGCATGCACCATGCAATAAGCAGGGATACTGAACAAATATTTCTGCTCAGTATTCACAAAAGAGGAGGGGGAAGTGCCTAATCCAATTAACAGAAGCACTCTTGATAGGGGGGTTGATCCCAGTCCTTTCACAGAAGAAAGGGTTCTGCAAGAACTCCTAAAACTGAAGGTGGACAAAGCAATGGGGCCTGATGGAATTCACCCCAGAATTCTAAAAGAATTAAGGGGGAACTAGTGAAACCACTGGCTACTCTTTTTAATAAATCATGGGAGGATGGTGTGGTACCCGAGTACTGGAGGAAGGCAGATGTGATTCCCCTTCACAAAAGTGGGACCCAGACAGAGGCAGGAAACTACAGACCTGTCAGTTTGACCTCTGTGGTAGGGAAAGTGATGGAGTCACTTCTGAAGGAAAGAATAGTTGAGTACCTAGAGGCCAGTGGGGCACAGGACCCAAGGCAGCATGGGTTCACAACCGGAAGGTCATGTCAGATGAATCTAATAGATTTCTTTGACTGGGTGACCAAAGTAGTAGACCAGGGAGGGGCTGTGGACATGGCCTACCCAGACTTTAGCAAGGCATTTGACACAGTCCCACACAAAGATTAATAGTCAAATTAACCAGCCTGGGAGTGGGTCCCAGGGTGGTAGCCTGGTAAAACATTGGCTGGACAACAGGACACAGAAGGTAATTGTAGATGGAGTCCACTCTGAAGAAAGAGGGGTTACTAGTGGGGTAGTGCAGGGTTCAGTATTGGGTCCAGTCCTTTTTAATGTCTTCATCAGTGACATTGCAGAGCGACTGGAAGGAAAAGTATGCCTCTTTGCAGATGACACAAAGATCTGCAACAGGGTTGATACACAAGGAGGCATGGAAAGGATGAGAAGGGACTTGGCAAGGTTGGAGGAATGGTCAGAAGTATGGCAGCTAGGATTCAATGCAAAGAAGTGCAAAATAATGCACCTGGGAAACAAGAACCCAGGGGAAGAATACACAATGGGGGGGAAGGTAGTAACAACAGCAAACAAGCATTTGTCAATGCCGAACGTTCACTTGCAGGTATTTGCAGTGGTGTGTGGCATGCATGGTGCTTTACCCTAATGCCCTGTGCGATTGCTGGTATTTGCACAATAAATTGTCAGCATGACCTTTTTGTTACCCCCATTGTGCGCTACATAGGTGGAAACACGTTTTGGGCAGGATGTGAAAAATGACAGCTGTACTGCTCATAAGGAAGTGTGGTAAAATGCCAATGTTGAAAATCTGGAGTGGAAATATTGAAAATTGCAAACCTACGAGCATGCGTAGGAACTGTGCAACGACGCTGAAAACATTCATTTTAGGAATTTTTCACCAAATTTTCAACATTGTCATTTAAAACCTCTGCTAATGAACAGTGTCACTGTGATTTTCTTACTGTGTCCCATACATTGATGTCCACACACCGCATTTCTCACTTTTCACTACATAGAAAACGTTTTGGGCAGGATGTGAAAAATGACAGCTGTACTGCTCATAGGAGGTGTGGTAAAATGGCAATGTTGAAAATCTGGAGTGAAAATATTGAAATTCGCAAACTTGACGAAATGCGAGAACTGCACAACGACGCCGAAAAGTTATTTGTAGGAATTTTTCACCAAATTTTCAACATAGCCATTTTAAGATCTCTGCTCATGAACAGTGTCACTGTGATTTTCTTAATGTGTCCCATACACTGAGTTCGCACACCGACTGTGCCATTGTGCGCGCTACATGGGCGGAAACACATTTTGGGCAAGATGTGAAAAATGACAGCTGCAGTGCTCATAAGGAGGTGTGGTAAAATGGCAATGTTGAAAATCTGGAGTGAAAATATTGAAAATTCGCAAACTTACGAGCGTGCGTAAGAACTGTGCAATGCAGACTCATAAAACAGTCATTTTTAGGAATTTTTTCACCAAATTTTCAGCACAGCCATTTTAAGACCTCTGCTCATGAACAGTGTCACTGTGATTTTCTTAATGTGTCCCATACATTGAGTTCGCACACCGACTGCGCCATTGTGTGCTACATGGGCAGAAACACATTTTGGGCAGGATGTGAAAAATGACAGCTGTACTGCTCATGAGGAGGTGTGGTAAAATGGCAATGTTGAAAATCTGCAGTGCAAATATTGAAAATTCGCAAACGTACGAGCATGCGTAGGAACTGCGCAACGCACGCTCGTAAAACAGTCATTTTTAGGAATTTTTTCACCAAATTTTCAACATAGCCATTTTAAGACTTGTGCTCATGAACAGTGTCACTGTGATTTTCTTACTGTGTTCCATACATTGATTTCGCACACCGACAGTGCCATTGTGCGCTACATGGGCGGAAACACGTTTTGGGCAAGATGTGAAAAATAACAGCTACACAACTCATAAGAAGGTATGATAAAATGGCAGTGTTGAAAATCTGGAGTGAAAATATTGAAAATTCATGAACTTATGAGCTCATGCAAGGAACCGCTCATAACGCATGTCAGAACATGAGCTTATATAATATTAATGTTTAACTTTCTCGTCGCATGATATCACCGTCATGGTGTTATTCGAAGGCTGAAGGGTGATTTTGGCGAGGACTGCAAGAGTGCCTGCGAAATCACCCTTCGGCCTGAATAACGCCATGACAGTGAATCATTCATGAGAAGGGGTCCCAAACCCCATGTTGAAAATTTGGCAAAAATTCCAAAATGACTGAGATATGCACAAAGTTGAAACCCCTATCTAGCCCATTATACAGCTTACTGGCATTTCCTCAGTTCATGGGGTCGGCTTTGAAGAGTGACGTGTTCCCGTCCACTGAAGACCATCGTGCCGGAGTCCAGAGGTAAGTATGGGGTGAGGGGTGGGAGGCTGGGTACGCAGGGTGGGTGCGGGTTGTGGGAGGGGGCTGGGAGACTCACCGTGGGACCGCTTTATTTTACAGGTTTAAAAAAAAAAGGATGATCTGGGACGTCGCCACGCTGGGTGGGCTCCCAGCATGGCAGAAGATGTGTGGGGGGTGACGAGCTGACGGGAATGGGCACCCCTACCGGCAAAACAACGCTAACGCTAGCACTTGGGGTGGGCCCCAGCGGCAGCAGCAGGATGGCTTGGGGGCCGTGGAGCCGACGGGATTGGCACCCCATCGGCAACAACGCTTGCCAAGCTGGGGTGGGCCCCAGTGTGGCACAAAAGCTTTGGGGGCGCGTGACGCGCTGCTGGGGAGCGGTGACGCAGTGGGGATATTGGCGGTGCTCAGTATGGCACGTGCTTTCCTTTGAAGCAGAGGAACACTCACTGTCACATTGAGCTCCTGCACCCATTGGTGCAGGACCGCCACGCCTGCTCAGGGAGCATTGGATGGGAGAGGCACACCTCCGAGTGCTACTCTCCAAAACATTCCTTGCGCATGCGCAGCATGCCAACATAAAAAGGAAAGGGACCTGGGGTAATCATATCAGAAGACCTTAAGGTTAGCAAGCAATGAGAAGGCTGTAGGGAGGGCTGTGGGTATACTGGGATGCATAGGGAGAGGCATCAGCAGCAGAAAACAGGAAGTTGTTATCCCTCTGTACAGACAGTTGGTGAGACCCCATCTGGAGTACTGCATCCAGTTCTGGAGACCCCATCTCCGCAAGGAGATAGACAGGATAGAGGCAGTCCAGAGGAGGGCAACTAAAATGGTGCAGGGTCTGCAAGAGAAGCCGTATGAGGAGAGACTAAAGGAGCTTAATATGTATACACTTGAGGAAAGAAGGGAGAGGGGGACATGATAGAAATGTTTAAGTACCTCAGTGGAATCAATAAAGTCCAAGAGGGTAGCATCTTTCAGAAAAAGAGACGTGCAAGAACAAGGGGACACGATTTAAAGATAGAGAGGATGTGGTCTAGGGGCAATGTGAGGAAGTATTATTTCTCAGAGAGGGTAGTGGATGCATGGAACAGCCTTCCTGAGGAGGTTGTAGGGTCTAAAACTGTGGGAGAATTCAAGAATGCATGGGACAGACATAAGGCAATTCTTGTGGGGGGTTGGAAGAAATAGGCTGTTGGTTAACTAGGATCTGCAGCCTATCCTGTAGGTAGGGAAATGGGCAGACTAGATAGGCCAAGCGGTCCTTATCTGCCGTCAAAGTCTATGTTTCTATGTTAGTTCTCTGCATTACAGTTCAGCTATATGTACATGTATGCCTGGCGCACCAGACACCCCGGCATGAGGGATCACACCTGCTTTTCAGCAACTCATGGAACATCTAGCAGAATCGACCTTTGGCTGGTATCGGCCACTACTTATAATCTGGTTACCAAAGTGGACACGCATCTGATTGTCATTTCTGATCATGCCCCCATAGAACTTAGAATGCTGTAGGGACCCAAGGAGCCCACACTGTCCACCTGGTGTCTGGACACCTTATTATTAGAAGACCCACAATTTCAACAATGGTTGGGCCTGGAAATGGAGGACTACTGGGCAGACAATGACAATGGGGATGTTTCAGACTCCACCCTCTGGGAGGCCTATAAGGCCACCATGTAGGGTAGGATCATTACATATGCCTCAGCTAGGAGGAAGCTCAGGGAGGCTGAACAAGCTGCCCTTGAGAAGAACTTGGCCAGTTTGGAGGCCCGATACAAAGCACTGCCCAAAGGGACCCCTCCCAGCTCTCTTGGCACAACTAACTAATGCCAGAGTCCACCTCAACTCCCACCAGAGGAGGAATGCTAAGTTCAACCTTAGAAAGCTGGGCCATGCCTACTGGGAAGGTGGGGAGAAGACGGGAAAGCTCCTAGCCTACCGCTTAAAAAGCAGACAGGGGGACTAGAACAATTCTAGGCCTAAAAGACAGGAGGGGCACTCTGGTCACTTCCCAGCAAGGGATCAATAAGGAAATGGCTGAGTTCTATGAGAGTTTCTATTCTTCCCCATCCCCTCAGGAGGTTAGTATAATAGAAATGTTCCTGGTTGATCTACCAATCCCCAGAGTGGCAATGAAATGACTCAGGCCTCCCTCCTGAATGAACCTCTCACAATGGTGGAGCTGGCTGCAGCAGTCAAGTCCATGAACCCTCACAAGGCCCCAGGGAAAGATGATCTGCTGATAGATTTTTACCAGACCCTGGGGATAGAGGTGGCAGGTTATCTACTAAGGGCTTTCCAGGACTCCCTATCTGAAGGGACTTTAACACCATCTATGAGGGAAGTGGTGATCACTGTTCTCCTCAAGAAAGGGAAAGATCCCCTAAAACTGGGCAGTTACAAGTCCATATCCCTTATAAATGCGAATGCCAAGATCTTGGCCAAGGTCCTGGTGGCCCACCTGGAAAGGCTGCTCCCAGGACTCATCCACCTGGCTCAGGAGGGATTTGTGAAGGGGAGATTAGGGTCAGACCATCACAGAACCCTGGTCATGCTGATGCATGAGGTACAGAATGGTAACACCCCTATGATAGCTCTAGCAGTGGACTTTGAGAAGGCCTTCAACACAGTCGAATGGTCCTACTTGATGATCATGCTGGAGAAAATGGGGATGGCGCCAGTTTTAGAGCATGGGTGAAACTTCTGTACTCTTCCCCGATGGCCTCAGTACTGAACAATAAGATCATGTCCCCATCTTTTAGTCTTCAAAAAGGAACACACCAGGGCTGTCCCTTGTCACCCCCTCTGTTTGTCTTGGCAATAGAGCCATTAGCCATTGTAATAAGGGAATCTAGAGACATACTGGGCATCACAGTGGGAGGCATGAACCTTAAGACATTTTTATATGCAGATGACCTCCTAATCATCACAGCGTGCTCCCCCAGATTATCAAAAAGGTACTGGACTCACTAACTAAATTAACTGTGGTCTCAGGCCTGCGAGTTAACCAGGGTAAAACTGAGGCCTTGCCTCTCAATAAGGCACGCTGAGCCCTAGACTCTACAAGGCTGGGGTTGAAATGGGTCCCAGACAGCATAAGGTACCTGGGGATTACTTTACACCCCAACACCACCAAAACGTTGGCATCAAACTTCTAAGCTCTCCTAGCAGGGATAAGAAGTGATTTAGACAACTGGAAACCCCTGAAACAGTCTTTGGTGGGGAAAATAGACTCCCTAAAACTTATGATAGCTCCCAGACTACTTTATCATCTAGCACATCTCCCACTACATATTCCCCCAAGATGGTGTCAGAAGATGGAGACCCTGCTAGGGTGGGGGGTTCCTATGGGAAGGCTGCCCACCACGCTTCAGCAGGCAAAAATTACACCAGCATTGAGCTAGGGGTGGATAGGGGTTGCCCTGGTTTCAAGGTATCATATGGTATTCATGACCACACAAATGATGAAATGGTTTGCACCGGATGGTAGTACGGCTCCAACTGGGTTCCTGTAGAGGCTTCAATAGTGGGCCCCTCTTCTCTGGCCACTGTGCGCTATAGGGTTAAGAGACCTCCAGGGGCATTGGCTCCTCCCCTGCAATGTCAGTTAAATACTGGGGGAAAATACACTCACTCCTGCACTCCAACTCAGCTCCATGGGCCTACATGCCACTGTGGCATAATCAAGCTGTCACAATAGGTAAGGCCAAGATCCACTGGTGCCTCTGGGAAACCCAGGGGATAGGCTGGTGTGGGACATGCTGATCCTAGGCACCAATGTTCTTGACTCATTTGCCTCCCTAAGAGAGCTATATCTTCTCCCATCCTTCCACTTCTGGAAGTACCTGCAGATAAGGGTGGCCCAACTACAGGCATCCTTGACTACCCTGGCATTTAACAGGTGGATGACTCTGGAGAAAGGGAGGGCAAGCCTGATCTACTCAGACCTCTGAGAAGCTGTGACAGACCCAACATTCCAGGCTAAGGCCCAGTGGGAGCTGGAGCTGGGGTCATAGTTGTCCAACAAGCAATGGGCTCATTGATGGCACAGGATCCACCATGCCTGTAGGGATGGGAGATCTTGGCTGATCATGAACAAAACCCTACTAAGGTGGTATTACACGCTAGCTAAACTTAAGAGCTTGGGCCTACTCCAGGAGGACACACGCTGGCACTGCAACCAAACTGGGGCTCACCTTTATCATGTCTTGTGGTTATGCTTTCAAATACGGCCCTTTTGGAATGGTGTGTTACACATGTGCTTGGAGGTTGCCCCACATTTACTAGTGGATGCCCGGCTGCTACTGCTGGGTTGTACCCTGGAGTCTTTCTCTAAGCATGACCCTTTGGCTTAGTGGGCCACTGCAGTGGGGGCAGAAGCTAAGCACTTGCTCTTGATGCAATGGAAATCCACTAACTGCCCCTCCTTTACTGAACTACTACAGGTAATGACACATGTGGCCACGTACTAAAGAATGTCTAGCTTCACTGCGGGTACAATGACCAGGTTTGACCTCTGTTGGTGGCCATTCCTGGAGTCTCGGTTTTGTCAAGATGCTGTAATGGGCTCTCCTCCATTGAGTGCCCCATAGGTACCCACCGCCAAACTCTAGAAGCTACCACCCCATTCTGTAATATAGCTCATGGCAATTCTTACTGCAGCCACCTTGATTGCCATATGTACATAGTTACTGTATGTGCATAGGTAACAAGACTCCGACAGCAGGTATGAGTGGCTAGGAAGGTACCAGACACCCTGGGACACTATCTGTAAAAGGCTTTACTGGCCAAGGCCTAGGACATAGGAATGAACCCCCCCACAGATTGGGGTGGAGTGTACACATGCCCCACTTCCCTGGGTTTTCGAGCCTATACAAAGCATCATACGCCCGCAGAGCAGAGGGGTTACCTGTAAGTACTTTCTGTAGTATGTATGTCATACCTGTAAGGCGGGGGCCTCCCCCCAATGGTTTCATGATGTACTCCTGCACATTGTATGTAAAATGATTGTAAGATGAGTTGTTTATCTCAATAAAAACTTTTAACTACAAAAAAAAAATTATAAGGCCCTCCTTCACTGTCACTGTCTCTGCCTCTCCTCTCCTCCCCTTCTCCCACGTACCCCCAGACGATCTAAATGCTCCCCAATTTTCCTTTTTCCTTCTCATTTTACTCCTCCCTGGGGACATTGAACTTAACCCAGGCCCTCCACTCACCCTGGTTCCTTCATCACAATCAAAGGGCTTGCTCATTTTTCACCTTAACGCCAGAAGCCCCCTTCCCAAAATTGCCAACCTAAAATCTGGGTTACCCAATATTCCCCTGATGTACTGTGCATTACAGAGACCAGGCTGTCTGCCAGGATTCCTGGCAGCTCCCTCTCCTTACATGACTACACCCTTTTCCACCAGGACCATGGAAAGTGAGGTAGCGGCATGGCTGTCTATGCCAGGGATACCCTCTCCTGCTCTGTCTTCCTCCAAGGCACTAAGCCCTCTTCCTATAAGCTTCTAATTGTCATCCTCTCCCTTCTCTACACCCTCCCAACCTACATAGCAGTATTATATAGCCCCTACCAAAGCACCCCACAACTCCACTGTTGAGTACATCTCCACCATCTCCTCACACTCAAGTAAAGGCAAGCTTATTGCTTGGTGACTTTAGTCAAGACTGGTTTTCACCCTCCACCAAACCCTCCATCCTAAATATTTAATCCTTTAATCTCCCCCAGATTATCTCCAAGCTTACTAATTTAAACCCCGAATCCTGTAAGCACTCTCTACTCGACTGGGTGCTCACTTCCCACCCTCACCACAACTCTGCTGCAAGAGTACTCCCGGACACCCTTAGTGACCACTGTATCACATTCTGTGTTAGAAAAGCTACAACTCCCAAATCGGCCCCAAAATATATTTGGTTCCACCCTATTCGCTGCCTAGACTCAAACTCACTCCTACAGGATTTATGCCAAACTGATTGGTCACCCATGTATTCATTCACAAATGTTGATGCAGCTCTCCAACTGTTCTCCAGTATCCTTACCTGTATCTGGGGCATTCATGCCCCACTAAAAAAAGCAAGAGTAAAGCATCAGCATATCCTTTGGATAACACCGAACCTCCTCTCCCTCTGTAAATCTTGAGACAAAATCTGGACGGAATTCAAGGCCTCCCTCCAACCTTCAGACTTTCAGCTCTAAAGGTCCCTCAGAAATGCCTGTACCCGAGCCACAAAAAAGGCTAAATCTAGCTGTTTCTAGTCACAGCTACAGACTAGATCAGGATCACAATCTGATTTCTGACAAGCCCTCTGTAACCTGACAGACCCCCCCCCAGCCCATGCTCCAAACCCTAAAAATTGAGGGCCCATCAGTTTCTGACTCTGCTGCAATAACAGATGCTTTCAACAAATTCTTTGCCAACTGTGCCCTCCCTGATTACCCCCTCCTCCCAACCCTGATTCCCCCCCTGCCACTGCTGGGCCTGGTTTCACTTTTCCCTCTATCTTCCCCCAAGAAGCTTGTAAGGCACTAATGTCCCTAACTCCTCCAAATCCAGCCCAGATGGTCTCCACCTTAAACATCTCCATATCTCTGCCCCTGCTATAATTGCCCCTCTCACCCATCTCCTTAACCTCTACCTCTCCACTAGCTCCATCCCCTTGGCCTGGAAACTCGCTAGAGTGCTCCCCCTGCACAAAGGTGGGGATCCCACTTCCCTCGGAAACTATAGACCCATATCTCTCTTACCAGCCCTTGCTAAGCTCCAGGGGTCCCTTATCCACTCAAGGCTCCGACTGACAGTTTCTGTCCCTATCAGTCTAGGTTCAGGAAACAGCACTCCATAGTCTCCTCCCTGCTCTGTGTAACTGACACAATCCAGTCAGCCATGGATAAAGACTTTGCCACAGCAGCCATCTTTGTGGACCTGGCTAAGGGTTTCGACTCTGTCTCCCTTAGCCTTCTTGTCCAGAAACATCACTCCTCTGGGCTGGCCCCTGCTGCTACAAAGTGCTTTTGGTCATACCTTCATCATAGATAGCAATCTGTTCTTGTAGGTTCCTCTCTCTCCCCCTACTGTAGCAGGCGTCCCCCAAGGGTCCATACGTGGCCCCATTCTTTTCTCAGTTTTCATTTATGACCCTCCCTCTGTCTGCTCACCCTCCAAAATACATATGTATGCAGACAACACTGTGTTATTCCTGTCCGGTCCATTGACCACTGCGGTAACAGCCCCTCTCCACAATGACTTCAATAAAGTACAGACCTGATTCCATCAAAATCTACTAAAACTAAATTCCAAAAAGACTGTTTCCATGTTCTTTCGCTTGAGACAAAAACAGTGGAAGTCTCCAAACCCCCTTACCTTTACCACGGCTCTCCCCTTCAATCAGTCAGTTTGTTCAAATACTTAGGGGTCTGGCTGGACTGCAGCCTCGACCTCTCAACCCACATAGACTCCATTTGTTTCAAACTTTGCCCCAAGCTTGGTGCCCTTCATCGGCACATAGATTGCCTCCCAATGTCAACTCGGTGTCACTTAGTCACCAAAACCATCCGCCCTGTCATTGACTATGCAGACATTGTCTATAGCTCTGCTCCTGCTACTTCACTAGCCAGAGTGGACACCCTACTAAATTCCTTTTGCCACTTTTCTACCTTCTCCCCCCTCCTCACTCACCACTGCACCCTATACTCCTCTCTCCCTTATGCCCCTTCCCACTAGGTGTCAGATGCATAGTCTCACCTTCATCAGCAAATTCTGGTTCGGGACATGCCCCTCCAACCTCACCTCCTGTCTTTCTCCAGTTAGCTCATCAGAGTACTGCCTTCATTCAAGAGATGCTCGAATGTTCTCCCTTCCAGCCCCTCACACATGCTCAGGCCAATCGGCTTTCTATTACCACCTCCACCACTTTTGGAATCAACTCCCAGTGGCTACCTGCTATGCCCCCACCTTTTCTGCCCTAAAAACCCTGTTTTGCTCAGTTCCCATTGCTGCTTGCTCTTGTCCCTTCTCTACTCCAGACCCTCTTCCCACCCTTTTAATCCCTTCCCACACTTTTCCCAAAGGACCTGTTTTCCTACCCATATACTTTGGGAAACCACTACCTTTTTATGACAGGTACTCTATAAACTCGTTGCTGTACTTAAATTTGAATAGCTTGCATTTTACTCTGTGTTGTATTGTAGTCATCATACACATATTGTATCACTTTGTATATTTTACTGCTGCTGTATATACCTTACATTTTTCTCTTTCATCTTCTTTTTTCATGTACTAAGTGGTGTATATTACTATGTTTTACCTTTGTGTTTATGTGTCTTCTTTCCCCTGTATTTGTATAAACCACAAGGTCGCACCTGGAAATGAACCCTGGCTCAGTGTGTCTTTCCAGGTTATCAACTTTTAAATAAATAAATAAGACTTTCTACAGGTACATAATTGAGAAGGGGAAATTAATGGAAACATTTAGGGAGAGTGAGAAGAAGAAGGGCAGCTTAGGGTGACTGCATGGAAGAGAACCAAAAAGAGGCAGATGTCCTGAACAGATACTTCTACTCAGTCTTCCCATTTGGTGGGGTGGGGGGGCACCAGTGATCAGCAGGAACAAAGGAGGAGGGGAGGTGACTCAAGTCCATTTTCAGAGAAAAGAGTCTTGAAGTAACTTGGAGCTCTGAAAGTGAGCAAGGCTATGGGACTGGATGGGATACATTCAAGGGTACTGAAAGAAATCAGGGAGGTGCCAGCTGCCCCACTGATTTCCTTATTCAACAGCTCAGTGGAAACAGGTATGGTTCCTGACGGCTGGAGGAGAGCAGACATGGTCCTTCTACATAAGTGCAACAGCAGGGCAGAGGCTAGTAATTATAGGCTGGTGAACATCACACCAGTGGGGGGAAATTAATGAGAAACATTGTTAAAAGAAAGGCTGATAGCCAATCTTGGATTCAGTGGGCTGCAAGACCAAAAGAAGCATGGATTAACAGGGGGAGATCATGCCAGATGATTCTGATTGATTTCTTAGACAGGGTGACCAGAGAAATAGATCAGGGGAGGGCAGTGAATGTGGCCTATCTGGACTTTAGCAAGACTGTCGACACTGTGCCGCACAGCAGACTGATTAAGAAATTGAGCAGCCTAGTGGTGGGATCAAAAGTGGTGAACTGGGTTTGAAACTGATTAATGGATAGGTGACAGAGGGTGATAGTTAATGGCACTTATGTAATGATGGTAGAGTGACCAGTGGGGTGCTGTAGGGCTCCGTACTGAGACTGTTCCTCTTTATTGTCTTAATAAGGGGCATTGCAGATGAACTGGAAGGGAAGGGAATGTATGCCTTTTTGCACATGATATCAAAATCTGTAATAGAGTGAACAGTAAGGAAGGGGTTGAAAGAATGTGTAGAGTTCCTGTGAAATTTGAGGAGTTGTCAAGAGAATGGCAGTTGGGGTTCAATGGCAAAAAGTGCAAAATCAGGCACCTAGTGCATAGGAACCCAAGAACTGAGTATAGGATGAGGCAAGATACTGTCAGTCATTAAGCAGGAGAGGGACCTTGGGGTTATCATATCTAACTACCTCAAAGTGGCAGGGCAGCATGACAAAGCAATGGGTAAGGCCAGTGGGATGCCGGTATGCATTAGAAGAGGTACCACCAGCAGGAGGAGGGAGGTGGTGTTGCCACTATTTCACTCACTAGTGAGACCCCACCTGGAACATTGTGTCCAGTTCTGGAGGCCACACCTCAGAAAGGACATAGGTAGGATGGAGGCAGTACAGAGGAGGGCAGCTAAAATGGTGCAGGGGTTGCACCAAAAGCCTTAAGAGGAGAGACTGATCAAACTCAGCATGTACACCCTGGAAAACAGGAAAGTGAGAGGGGACATGATAGACAGTCCTAAAAGTATCAGGGTGAACAAGGTGTAGAAGGGAGCCTCTTTCAAGTGAGGAAGAGCAAAAGAACCAGATTACATACAATGAACCTGCAAAGGGAGAGTTAAGGAGGTATGTGAGAAAGTACTACTTCACTGAAAGAGTGGATGATGCCTGAAACAGACTGCCAGTGGAAGTGGTGGAGGCAAAAACAGCAGAGAGCTTCAAACATGCATGGGATAGACATATGGAAATAGTAGGAAATGGGCAGGAAGGAGTGAGGGTCACCAGAGACCAGTTAGGGTCTGCAGAGACAGAATAGGCAGGGACCATCTGGGCAGGCTAGGTGAACCAAGCAGTCATTTTCATCTGAAAAATTCTCTGTTTCTATGTTGCAGAGAGGTGACCAGGGATTGGAAGAAAAACAAGGCTGAAGAAACGTTTCAGGGGCAAGTAAAATGGAACTATTTTTAGTGGACCAACTCACCAATGACTCCTAAGACTCTTTCCATAACTAAGACTGTCAAAATTGCACCATTTATAGTATAAGATGCTTTCTTATTTCCGTGTCCAAAATTAACTACTTAAGCAACAAGGAATGACAAGTTGTATGTTATTGTGTAATAACGTCACTCCTTGGGTGGTTGAAGCATGAGGTAGCAGTCCAAGTGTGTTCAGCATTCAAGAAGTGACATTATTACACAATAATTCACATCCCTGGAGTGCCTTATTGCTACTATTCAATGGCTCAATTCTAAATAAAAAAAAGGAAAAATATGTATTTTTCATGCATTTTGTGTTGTGTTTTTGTGTGTGTGGGTGTGCACATATACAAAACAAGCATTTGTCAATGCCGAATGTTGCTTGCTTCTATGTGCTGTTTAGGTATTTGGAAGTCATTGGAGTGCAAATATTGAAAATTTGCGAACTTACGAGCATGCATAGGAACTGCACAACGCACGCTTGTAAAACAGTCATTGTTAGGAAATTTTTCACGAAATTTTCAACATAGCCATTTTAAGACCTCTGCTCATGAACAGTGTCACTGTGATTTTGTTAATGTGTCCCATACATTGAGTTTGCACACCGACTGCGCCATTGTGCGCTACATGGGCGGAAACACGTTTTGGGCAGGATGTGAAAATGACAGCTGTACTGCTCATAAGGTGGTGGTAAATAGCAATGTTGAAAATCTGGAGTGAAAATATTTAAAATTGAAAACCTACGACGAGCGTGGGAACTGTGCAACGACACTCGTAAACAACAGTCATTTTAGGAATTCTTTCACCAAATTTTCAACATAGCCATTTTAAGACCTCTGCTCATGAACAGTGTCACTGTGATTTTCTTAATTTGTCCCGTAGCATTGATTTTTGACACTGACTGCGCCATTCTGGCGCTATACAAGGGCGGAAACATTTTGGGTGAGATGTGAAAAATGACAGCTGTACTACTCATAAGAAGGTGCGCCGGGCGCAGCGGTGGATTTCCGCCATGACGCCGGGCGTCCGGTGTTTGGGAAACGGACTCGGGTCACTGGAAGAGTCGGCTGGGGAGAAGGATTGAGTCCTATGGGCTGCCTCCTCTCCAGGGGGAGGGGGCTTTATGCTCGAGCACAAGCGATCCCCAGCGGAGGCGGGGAGTCGCACAGCTACCAGCACATGAAAGACACTTTGAGGTGGGACAGGACGTCATGCCATTGCACATCCGCCTCCCGGAAAACGGAAAATGGCTGCCGGTCGCCCTCTATGAAGCCCGCCCATGTTTACTTCACTAGCCCCCAGGCCGACCCTCCGACCTAATACAGGTCCTGTGGGTGTTGGCCCTCGCATCCCATAGCCCCGCTGTGGGGTAAGCCACGGGCTTTGAGGGGCCTTGAGGCCATTCTGGGGTGGAAGCTGCCGGCCCGTGATCGGCGGATACCCTGGACGACCGGCAGGAGAGAGAAAAAAGAAGAAAAAAAAAAAGAAAGTGTGGTAAAATGTCAATGTTGAAAATCTGGAGTGAAAATATTGAAATTTAAACTTACGAGCCCGTGAGGAACTGCGCAACGACGCCAGAAACAGTCATTTTTGAATTTTGACCAAATTTTCAACATGGGGTTTTGGGACCCCTTCTCATGAATGATGTCACTGTCATGGCAGTATTCAGGCCTGAAGGGTGATTTCGCAGTCACTGTTGTCACCCCATGTTGAAAATTTGGTCCAAAAATTCCAAAAATGCCTGAGATATGCAATAAGTTGAACCCCCTATCTAGCCCATTATACAGCTTACCGGCATTTCCTCAGTTCACGGTCGGCTTTGAAGAGTGCAGGCCTGTTCCCGGTCCGCCAAGATCGTCGCTACGGAGTCCGCAGGTAAGTATGGGGGTGAGGGGGGTGGGGAGGCTGGCGCAGTGGTGGGTGCGGGTTGTGGAGGGGGCTCTGGAGACGCATGCCGGGACCGCTTTTTGTTTTATAGGTTTAAAAAAAAAGACGCCAGGACGCTTTGCCACACTGGGGTGGGCCCCAGCTGGCACAAGGAAGGTTGCTCACAGCCGACGGGGATTGGGCACCCCTGGCCGCCAAAGGACTGATTGCCACGCTGGGGTGGGCCTTGCATGGCAAACACAAATCTACTGGGGACGACGCAGCTCAGCCGACGGGATTGGGCACCCGTCGGCAGGCACAGTAGGTGTGGGGTGTGCACGCGTGTGGGGGAGCTATGTTTTATCGCTGCTCACTGAAGCGTAGTTCCCCTTTCAATCAGATCAGTTACTGCATTTTGAAGCGTGTCATAGACAGCTCCAAAATGCATTGGCTTACAGGGGCCGCGCCTGCCAGCTCACTTACTGAATTGGAGGAGGAGGTGACACACCTCCGAAATCTCCGATGATGGCACTATGTTTCTTGCACATGCGTGCAAGCAACATAAAAAATCCCACTGTTTATGTGTTTCTCCACTAGGTGGAGCTGTTGTTTGAATGCTGCTGCCTGCTGAAACTGATGCATTTCTCTTTTTTCTGTGCAGTCAGGTTTGTTATGGCTGCCCCCTCCAAAAAATAAAAACATCAGCCGTTGCTTCCTGGTTGAAGGGGGCTTCATCTAAAGTTTTATTTTTTCTCATAGAAATTTAGTGTTAAATACCATGGCCGTTTCTTACTGCAGTCACCAAGCTGCTCACTTACTACAATGAGCATGGTGTTGAAGTGCCCGAGTGATTTTTAAAGATATGTCGAGAGGGGAACTGTAAAAAGCCCCTTTGAGGTTTATTTTTTGGAGGTTTGTATTTCAGGAATGTAGCGAAGTTTAACTAATTAGTATTTCAAAAGCATTTAAATGTTTAACTCGTGATCAGCGGTCATGCGATTGGTGCTTTTACTCTGCAGTTCAGTGTAGCCGCTTCATTTAAACAGGGAAAAAAGACAGCTGTAGAACTGCAGCATTGTTTATTTTTCACTAGCGCAGATGGAGAGCTCTATGTGGTAGTTGTTGGCTTCATGAGTTTCACTTATGATCAGCGGTTGCGGGAGTGGTGGTTTTAGGTGTCAGCGTGGCTCAGTTGGTAGCACATCCGCCTCTGGACCAGAAGGTCGTGGGTTCTCGTCCCACAATGGGATTGGACTTGCACCTAAAAATCGCTGGCATCTGAGTGCAGTATTGGGGGGTGCTGTACTGCTGGGGTGTGCCGTCCTTCGGATGAGACGTTAAACCGAGGTCCCTTCTGCCCATCCTGGTGGGTGTCCAGGTGGAAGTAAAAGAACCTAGGGCACTCTTCGCAAAGAGTAGGGAACATTCCTGGTGTCCTGGCCAACATTCCCCTTCCCATAAACTGGTTCATGCAATTATCCAGGCTGTGTGTGGGTGATGATGTGCGATATGGCCGCCACCACACATTCAGTCACTTCACTACCAGTCTAGCATTGCTTGTAAAGCGCTTTGGATGTATGAAAAAGCGCTATATAAATACAGATTCTTCTTCTTCTTTAGTCTGCGGTTCAGTGTAGTCACTCCTCGGTTTAAAAGGATAAGAAAAGAAGCTGGTTGTAGAACTGCAGCATTGTGTTTTCCAGAACAGTTTGAAGAAGGTTTTGTGTGTGTTCTTGTAATTTAAGAGGGATGGGGTACTGAGAGGAAGGGGAAGGAAATACTGGCAAGAGCACAAAAGCCATGTCATCTTAGCAGTGGCTTGATGATGGAGGAAAGGAGGGATTTCATCCACTATTGTACGGTCATATTTGTGCCTGCCCTAGATACAGTGATGTTATTGTGTAATGACATCACTGTCTCTAGGGTCAGCAGCCAATCACATCACAAGAATTTTCCTTGCCATTGTATAATTAAGCAATAAGGCACGACAGGTATATCATGGATATCATCACTCAGGTGTTTGGGCACGAGGCCTGCAGGCCGAGTGCATCCAACCACATGAGAAGTGACGATACCCCATGATATACCACACCCTGGAGTGACTTATTGCTATTATGAACTGAGTTTCAAGCTTTATAAATAAAAAAAATAAAAGAAACAGGTTTTAAAACATTTTATGAATTAGATTTTGGGTGGGGTAGGAGTACATTTTGAAAAAATAGTTCTCAGACAGTAGAGAGCAAGGAGGCTGATGGTGCCGGAGCTTTTTTGAAGCCTTTTTGATGGCTTCAAAGAGCTCTCGGCCAATCAGATTCCTCTATTTATGATCCTCAGTTCATAATGTGCATTTGTCAATGTTGAACTTTATTTCTGCTTGCTCAGTCCAGTTTGTAACAATTATGTAATTCCCTCTGCAAGTTAATAGCTTCCTGACCATCCACTACATAGCCTAACTTTGTGTCATTGGTAAATTTAGACATCCACCCTCCTATCCTGCTTTGCATGTCACTGAGGTACTGTAGATGTGAAAAAAGGCCTGATCCAGTACAGACACCTGAGCTACCCCACGTGACATGTTTCCAGCCTGAAAAAAATGACTGTTTACTCTGATCTTTTGCCTACCTTCATATAACAGTATATTATCCATCCTCAGGGCCATTGCCAGGTGGGGTTCATCAGGTTTGAACGACTCCCCCCTTGTTCAGGGACAGTTTGATTTTTTTGTCAGTTACATTAACTGTTGTGACCATCCCTTTAAATGTCCGACCTGTCCTCGGGCCGTAGTAAGAAGCACCCACTAGTGGCTGTCTCGCTCACTGCTCTCTGACGTGCGACCCCCCCCGCCCCTCAGATTGACCCTCCCTCAGTTCCTGATCTGTAGCCCAATCAGGGTTCTAGGAGCTTGGTATCAAATCTCGCGCCATGCCCCCCGTTGGCCAATCAGCTGCCACGCTGAGGAAGTGACCATCTGCATCTCCCTGACAAGTGTCCACCTCGGCTTGCTTATTTTTTACTGCGATGTAGATTTTAGGCGGATTCGAGGATGGAGCAGCATGGCGGTAGACGACTTGAGGAAAACAGTGACAAGATGCAGATCGGGCACATTAGGACTTTTTAGCCAGCCTGGTAAAATGCCCTAGCTGGTGGCTGCCAGATATCGAGTTAATTCATTCAAGAGCCATGGAACTCTGTTCTGCATTGGTTGAGGGGGCAGCGGGGGAGGGGGGTAGAACGAGCTGGATAGACAAAGTAGAAAGTTGATTTTTTTTAAAAGAGAGCCCTAATGTTTAATGTCTCTGGCGCCAACATTTAAGACTCATCTCCAGGCTTGTATTTTGTCAAAGTCTTTTCCGGGCAGAATAGCTGCTCTGCTCTGGTCATTGGTTGGGGTCTTGGGGGGGAGGGGAGAGAATGACTGAGTGCTCTCTTCTCATGTAGCAATGTTTGTTGCCCAATGACTGAGTGCTAAATAGTGAAAAGTTTCATTAGAGAGTTTATCTCTGGGGCGGCTCCACTGGCTCAAACATTTGTGAGAACTCATCTCCTATCTAGCTTGTAATTCATCCAGCAGCTCGCTTTCAGCAGCAGGGGGAGGGGGGTGTGGAATCTGAACGAAATTAAAACACTAATACACTTAGACTGCTAAAACTGCCTGGAGAGATGAGGACTTTGAATTAGAGAAGTTCTTTCATGGAGAGGGGAGAGTACAAGTGCTAAGTTACTGCCTGCACTGAAAAAAGAAAGTTTAATTTAGAGGGTGGTAATAAATGTCCCTGGCTGATCAAATGTTTGATTTTATGGCTTGTTCAGTTCACTAGGTGATCACTTTCAGCTGCTGGGGGAGGAGAACTGAAAAAAAATGGGTAATTGTAATGGTTTAAAGTGCTCTGGCTGACCAACTCCTAACATTTGATTTTATGGCTTGCTCAATTCATCAGAGGCTTGCTTCCCCATAGTGACCATATACCAGTGCTCTGGCTGCCATCTGTTGTGCCCCAGCTGTGCCCTGGTGACCTTTTGTGGCTAGAGCCGCTACTGGCTGGGGGTCTGGACAAGTGGAACAAAAACTGGGGCATTGTAACGGTTAAAGTGCTAAACTGCCTGGAGAGCTGCAGTATGTGAGAGGATTGAATTTGATATTTGAATGCAAAGTTCTTGCCCAGTACTGCAAGATGGTGGAGACTTTTGGGGGGTGTAGAGGGACGAGTACACAAACTGGCTGCGAGCATTGTGATATTTAATTAGAAAATGGCTGGCAGTGCTGTGAGGGTGAATGGATTTGAATACAAAGTTCTTGCCCAGTTCTGGAGATAGTGGAGACACTAGCCAGGGAGGGGTGTGGTGGGAGGGACAGAGTGCACAAACTGACTGCAAGCGTTGTGGTAGTTTAATTAGAAATGGCTAGCAGTGCTGAAGCCAGACAGCTTTTGACTAGTAGAATGTATTCCCTGGCTGTCCATTAGCCTAGCCTCTGACAATTTGCAACTGCTAACATTGGGGAAGATCTGATGGGCCAAAATTGTAAAGATTTTTAAGTATTTGTTGGGAATATACTTTGGCTCTGGAGAATGAGGATAGATGCAGGTACCATTGTCTGCGCAGCTTAAAGAGGAACAGCCATACAGGACTGTTAGCCCAGTGCTTATAGGGGTTCTATGGATGTCAATGGCAAATTCCTATGACGTGAAATCTTACGGCTTGGGTATAGGTCATTAGTGAAGTTCTCCAGTAGGCTAAATGCTTGCAGTGTGGAGAAGCAGGAGAGCATTTGCTCCACATTTTGTTGTCCTGCTCAGGGGTACTTTCAGTGTGTGATGAGGTAGTGAGAGTAAGTGTCTTTTGGGAGGGGGAGGTAATTATTCTGGTGGAACCATTTTAGTTGCCCTCCTCTATACCTCTATCCTGTCTATGTTCTTGCAGAGATGGGGTCTCCAGAAGTATGTTCTGATGGTGATGCCTTTCCCTATGCATTCCAGTACCCCCTCCAGCCTCCTTACTGCATTCTCACATTGCTTGCCTACCTTTAGCACATCTGATTTGACTACCCCAGCTCCCATTCCAGCTTTGTTGTTAGTACCCCCCCTCCCCAAGTACTCTTCACCTGGGTTTTTGTTTCCCTGGTGCATTACTTTGCAGTTCTTTGCAATGAATCTAGTTTATAGTTTGTGAATGAGCTAACATTTGAAAAGGTTCGTACAGGAAGAAGTATGTCTCTTTTATTTAGGTAGCTCCCCAACAGTTTCCTGCACATTGGCTGGGAACCACACCTTAATTAAGACAATTTTAGGCTGATGCATCCTATATAAAGGAAGATATTTGAGGTGGATGCTGTTTAGAGTAGGGACACAGCTGATAGGTGGTCCACCTCAATGGTGGTAGCTGGGCAACTTCACTGCAGGGCCCTGAGGTGAATACCAAGAAACCCTCACTCGTTTTGAAATTAAATTAGTAAATTGCCAATCCGGGGGGGGGGGTTACATTGACTTTTTTTTCTGTAGATGTATGCCATGTGCAGTAGCACCCCTCCTTTAGAATGCCATTTATAGCTTCTGAATGAGCAAGGGTGAGCAGCTAACATTGAATAAGGTTTGCATTGAAACTAAGCTGCCATATGTTTGACCATTTCTCTAACCTTGCCAAGTCCATTCTCATCCTTTCCATCCAGCCTTGTGTATCAACTCAGTTGCAGATCTTCGTGTCATCTGCAAAGAGGCATACTTTTCCTTCCAGACCCTCCTCAATATCACCTATAAAGACATTAGAGGACTGGTCCCAGCACTTATCCCTGCTAGTAACCCCCTTTTCTTAAGAGTGGATTCCATCAGTGACACCACTGGGGAGTTTAAAACATGGGTTGAATTGAACCCACTGGTGTGCAAAGTGTGTCCTGATATCCCGCCAATTGTTTACCCAGGCTACCACCTTGGGACCCACTCCCAGGCTGGCCAACTTATTAATCTTTTGTGTGGGACTGTGTCAGATGCTTTGCTAAAGTCTAGGTAGGCCAGGTCCACAGCCCCTCCCTGGTCTACTACTTTGGTCACCCAGTCAAATAAATCTATTAGATTAGTCTGATGACATGACTCTCACTGTAAATCCATGCTGCCTTGGGTCCTATGCGCTGCTGTCCTCTAGGTACTCAACATATCTTTCAGAAGTGATTCCATCATTTTTTCCTACCACTGAGGTCAAACTGACAGGTCTGTAATTTTCTGCCTCTGCCTTGCTCCCACTTTTGTGAAAGGGAATCACATCCACCCTTCTCCAGTCCACGGGTACAACAACATCCTCCCATGATTTGTTAAATGGTATTCAGTGGTGCCACTAATTCTACCCTTAGTTCTTTAACAATTCTGGGGGGGGTGAATCCCATCAGGCCCCATTGTTTTGTCCACCTTCAGTTTTAGGAGTTCTTTTAGGACCCTTTCTTCTGTGAATGGACTGGTATTGCTCTCCCCATCCAGAGTGCTTCTATTGTTTGGTTTGGGTACCTCACCTTCCTCTTTTGTGAATACTGAGCTGAAGTATTGATTTAGTATCCCTACTTTTTCACTGTCACCCTCTGCCCACCCTCCCCTTTATTAAGCCTCACTATATCTCTCTTGGTCTTCATTCTATAATGTACCTATAAAAGGTCCCCCCCCCCTTAACTGACGTGGCTATCTTTTCCAGTCTGTGCAAAACAGACCATCTAGTACACCACTGCTTCTGAAGACCTAGCTGCCCCCAGACCCTTGCTTTAGAAGCAAGCTGGCACTACAGCAAGTTAGTTCTGTACCATAACCAGCCAAATCCAGCTGCAGACTCTGCCCTGAGGTGCAGTACTACATTAGCCTCAGGTACGGAATACATATATGTAATCACCCTGCAGCCAGCCACATAACGTTATCTTTCCTTAGAGCAAAGGGTGGAGGAGAGTGCAGATGTGACTTATTTAACTTCAGAAAAATCAAGAAAATGCACCACAGAGCATCTGGTAGTACCCCAGGGCATCTGGGGATCTGGCAGGTCCCAGTACCCCCACTTTGAAAAAAAATGTTCACGTGCAGGGCACATGAGAATACCACCACACATCATGAAAGAACCCCCCTGCAAAAATCCTGGCAACGGCCCTGATCCTCCTATATCTATCTGTGTGAGTTCCCATGTTGTTTAATTCAAAATCAGTTCACTGTAAGTTACAGTGTCAATGGCTTTCTTGTAATCTAGCTTGCTTGCATCCACTGGTTTTCCTTCTTTTAAAGCCTTACTCACATGTTCAAAAAGTTTAGCAGGCTTGTTAGGCATGCCCTCCCATGTGTGAAACTATTTTCCTTAACATAGTTATTAATCTCTTGTCTTTTGATGGTTTCCATGACTTTACCCACACTCTGAGGTTAAATGTACAGGTCTGTAATTTGCATTATCCCCTCTTCTGCCTTTTGAAATATAGGAACACATTTGCATCCTTCCAAACCTTTGTGATACTGCTCTAAGGGATTTGTTGAAAATGGCAGTTATAGGGCACGTTAGTTCTACTACCAGTTCCTTAACCACCCTGAGGTGGCTATCATCTGATTCAGGCAATTTATATGGGGTCTAATTTCAGTAACTTTTCTGTACACAGATGGCATCAATTTTGATTAAATTCTGTGTGATATGATTACATATGGTGTGATAGTAAATTTAACTTCCGAGTCCGATTTGTTAAAAACAGAACCAAAGAACTTGTTTAACTAATCAGAATTCATTTGTTCATCCCCTTCAGTTAGTGGTCCCATGGTCTTTACTTAGTTTTTTTTGGAGCTGACATATTTGGATAATTCTTTACAATTATTTTAGAGTTCTCTGCAACTCTCTTTTCCATGTTACACTTAGCTAACCTTTATCTCGGGCTTGGTGTTCTTTAGGATATTCCTATAATTACCACAATCTCTTTCACATTGACTTTGCTTTGGTAGCTTTAAATTTTTTTTTAATTGTTTTTGTTTTCTGCTTCCTTTTAATGTTTAACTAGGCTGGGATTTTACCCCAGCTGTTAATATTTTGATGTCATAAGTATGTACTGTATTTATCCTCTACATTCTGAATCTTTTCCTGGAGTCAAGTCCACATATATTCCACATTCATCTTTCAAAACCATTCTTCCAGATACACTTTGTTATCATAAACTTCATCTGTTTAAAGTAAGCCCAACTAAAGTTTCTGTACTTTGTGGTATCTCTTCCTTTATTTATTTATTTAGTTTTTGTTGACCAGGTAAGCGCACTAGACAAATTCTGCCTTTTTTCAGGCATGACTGGGGAAGGGGGATACAGATGAATGCCAACTGACTTTGAACCAGATTAAGCTATTGGTGGTATTTTTTTAGTGAATGGGGGGACATTTAGCCAGGGCACCGGGGAAATTCCTCTACTCTTTTGTTAGGTGGTGCTAAGACGAAAGAGAGTTGGAGCCAGATGGAGGAGGAATCTGGAGGAGGCAGGGCATTTGGTAGCCTGCAGCATCTGTGCAGCGAACGGAATGGTACAGCTGGGATACACCTGAGCAGTGGCCAGCTCAGCATACCTAATCCCTGGCATTTCAGTGCAATGTCCAGTGGTGGTGTAGGCACTAGAAAAGGACCGTCCCTGGCAGTTCAGCGTCAACAAGAGGCTTTACCGTAAATAATAATAATAATAATAATTTTATTTGTATAGCACCTTTCAATATATCAAGGTGCTGAACAACTTTGACAGTTCAAACACTACATAAACAAACATATACATAAAATCAGCATACAAGATAAAATATATAATAATAAAATCCAAAGCATTAATAAATAACTAATTATCTAAAAAAGCCATGCTCCACAAGTAAGTTTTCAGATCCTTTTTAAAGAGTTCCACGGAGGTGCACTGCCGTAACCGACATGGTAGAGAGTTCCAAAGAGTGAGTGAGTGCAGCATATAAAAATGCTCTGCTGCCAGAAGATTTCAAGCTCACTCTTGGGATCTCTAACAACCCCATGTCGGCCGAGCGGAGTGATCGGTCAGTGCAGTAAGGCACCAGGAGGTCTTTCAGATAGGCTGGACCCTGGTTGTGAAGGGCTTTGAAAGTCAACAAAATGACTTTAAAGGTGATCCGCCACCGCACAGGCAGCCAGTGCAGGTTGCGCAGCACGGGAGTAATATGACTAAACGACTTGTCCCAGTCAAAACCCGGGCTGCAGCATTCTGCACCAGCTGTAGGCGACGGATTTCAACCCCAAAAAGCCCAAAGTACAGGGCGTTGCAATAGTCTAAGTGTGAAGATACAAAAGCATGAACCAAAGTAGGCAGGGAGTCAAACAGAACAAGATGCTTCACCCTGGCGATGTTCCTGAGATGATAAAAGGAAGTCTTGACAACAGCTGACACCTGAGCTTTGAGAGTCAGCCTGTCGTCAAGAATGAATCCAAGGCTACGCACCTGTTCTGAGGACGGCAAAGATACTCCACCAAGAATAATTCCAGATGGAGCACCGATATCCGGCCTCACCACCCGACCACCAGGATCCACTACCAGCACCTCTGTTTTCTCCGAGTTCAACTTTAGCCAACTAGAATCCATCCAGTCTTGGATCTCCCTCAGACAGTTGTTAAACACCGAGAGAGCTCCATCCTGGTCGGGTGCAAAGGACAGATAGAGCTGGGTGTCATCCGCATAGCAGTGAAACCTCAGCCCATATCGCCTAATGATACCTCCAAGGGGCAGCATATACACTGCAAACAACATGGGCGACAGCACGGATCCCTGGGGCACTCCACACAACAGAGGGATTGGGTCAGAGGAAAAAATCCCCGACACAACTCTCTGCGATCTCCCGGTAAGAAATGACGTGAACCATTGCAGAACAGTTCCAGACATTCCACAAATTTGCCCCAGGTGAGCTAATAGCACCATGTGGTCCACTGTGTCAAAGGCTGCAGAGAGATCAAGAAGAACAAGAATGGAACGCTCTCTGATCCCTCGCCATCAGAAGATCATTTAACACCGAACCAGCGAGTCTCGGTACTATGTCTTTACGGAAGCCCGACTGGAAGGATTCAGACATTATGGATGGTTAAATGGTCATCCAGTTGAACCGCATACCTTCTCAATAACCTTCCCAATAAAGGAGAGGTTAGAGATAGGTCGATAACTAGAATAAGAGTCCGGTCCAAGGAAGCTTTCTCAAGAGAGGAGTTACCACAGCCTCTTTCAAGGAACAGGGAACTCACCTAATTCCAAGGAGCACCAGACTATTTGCGCCAGGACCGGACCAATGATGTCCAAACAACCCAGAATAAGGGGAGTCGGACCGGGATCCAAACCACAACTTGTGGGGCACATAAAATGGATGATCCTCATAATGTCTATGAACTCAGGTCGTCGAAAGGAACTCCAGGAGAAATGAGGCACTGTCATCTCATGCTGACCAAAAGCTTCACCCATAGAGCTTGCCAGACCCAGGTTCTTCCTGATGTCGGCTACTTTAGTTGCAAAGTATCGAGCGAGCTCGTCACACTCTGCTTGTGAAAAAGCTTTCCGAACATGCAGGCAGGCTGGGTTGCACAGTCTGTCTACAGTTCAGATCAGCTGAGCCGGTCGATTCTGAGCAACTGCAATCTCCCTGGACAGGAATTCTGCCTTCTTATGGGTGATTGCAGATTGATAGTTAACATAATGTTCCATCAATCTAGAGTGGTCGGCATCAAGGGCGGACCTGCACCAGCGATGCTCTAACCTTCGCCCCTGTCTCCGCATCTCCCTCAGGGTCCCATCAAACCATGGGGCTCCGGGGTGAAGGGATCTGGGGTGCTCACAAACAGGAGCAATGGAATCCAGAGCCGTCGTGACGGCCTTATTATAGGCCAACACTAATGCTTCTGGGCCATTGCTCACCGAACCGAAGGATGAGATGTCAAGGACCACCGGTAGACCTTGTGGAGTAACATTCAGTAATGGGCGGTACCTGACCATCTCCACAGGGGCTGGTCTTCTCAGGGGGGTGCAAAAATTGAACCTCACGATGTGGTGATCAGACCAGGCGACTGGTTCCACCCCATGTCGGATGCGTTGATCCCTAGAAGGAAGACTAGATCTAAAGAGTGTCCAGATTTGTGCGTAGCAGTGGAAACCACCTGTGTAAGGCCCAAAGAAGACATCAATTGGAGGAAGTCATTACCCAAATTTGAGAGTTCATCGTCGACCCAGGCATTGAAATCACCCAGGACCATCAACCTGGGCAACTCAAACGACATGTCGACGAGGAAGTCTGCTACTTCCTGTAAGAAACATCTCCCATCTCCGGGTGGACGGTAGATGAGGACGATTCGAATGCCTACACCTGCTATGACTGTACACTCAAAGACCCAGTCTCACCGACTACCACATTCGTGAGACCCAATTCCGCCTTAAAACAGACTGCAACCCCCCGGCTTGCGGAATTAACTGGGTGTATCACCCAGTACCGGTCGGAATCATGGCCTCCAAGGTGGGGCCAGAGTTTTCATCCAGCCAGGTCTCGGTGATGCAGGCCAGGTCAGCAGACCAACAAGATCGGCAATAATAGCGGTCTTATTCTAACAGACCTGGCATTTATAACACCGCTTGAGTTGGACAAACTTCAGGGGTTGTCAAGACTATCTGCCCACTAATCTCTGTGGTGCCCTTGGGTATGGCTACCAGACAGGGAAAACTCGATCTGATTCCATTACCTCTAGCGCCCTGGACCTGACTACCCTAATACGATGGACCATTATTCATCCACCCTGTTCGACAACCCCCCCCCCACGAACAATACCCAGAGCTCTACAGCACTGGTAGGTGTCAAAATGAAGAGGAGGAGTGACAAAGGAGCGGAGGGCACGAAGGGAGGAGGATGAATAGCGCACCACCATGGGAGCTAAAGGCCAACACATGTTGCAGCTTAAATAAGATAAACCAAAACCCGCAACAAAACTAATTAACAATCAATTTAATAATCATAAATATAAACTTAAAAAGAAAGAAAGTCTAAACCTAAACTATTACCCCCGATTGCTCTCACCACCGGAAGGAAGGGAGGCACTCTCACTGCCTAGCCCTTATGGGATATAACAGCAGAGGGCCAAGAACAAAAACTCCTCTCAAGTTCTCTCACAACAAGGGGGAAGATGATATTTGTTCTACCCTCACAAAAGAAGGTAAAATAAATCAAAACTAAAAAAGCTAAAGGACACAAAGACCTCTCACCCCCAGTGTCCAAAAGCCATAATCAAAAAAAAAACCTGTAAAGATACAACCTGGAGCACTATGGTTTCTGTGGAGGATCCAGCAGGCTTATTAGCAGAAAGTGCCATATTTTGGAGCAAGCGACAGAGGATTTTAGGATGGCACAGCAAATAGTAGAGGAGGAAGAGAGAAAAAAACAGAAAAGGCCAGGCGTTGATTTGCCTTTAATGTCTACAGGTACAGGTTCAAAAGTTTTTATATTTGCTGCAACGAGTGATGTGGGAGTGGGAACATCGACGCCCTTAGCGGCTCATATGCAAGCAAGCGACATCCAGTCATAATGGTCCTCCCAAGATAGCGCTTGAAGAAGTGGGATGGATACAGACAGAGAGGGGGCAATGAGTTACAGACCCTAGTATCCCACTTCCGGCTTCCTTGGGGGGGGGCAGGAGACGGCTATGCCTTTGACACAAAACAATACGGAGCCTATTCAGCAAGTGCAGCAGGTCTCACAACAAGGCAATATCCCCCCAAACCTACAGGGCTATGAGGAGTACAGAAACTCCCAAACCCCAAACAGAGGAGGGATTTCTGGAAAGGAGGAGGAACAGGCAGGCCCAGCTCCAGCAAGTCCTGTTTCCTATTCCCAGATTGAACTGCAGTCTCAAGAGGAATTCTTTGATGTCCCCAGTTCAGGGGAAGATTTGTTATCTACAAACATGGAGGGAGCTCAGGCTCTTGTACCTCCATTAGAGACGGTTCCTCCCGCCTTAACTGAACCAGTACTAACATATGCAAGTTTATTCCAAAAACCGGTATCTGTAGCAAAATGAAGAAATGCAGTGAGATTTCTGTATCTGGGGCCTATGGACACAATGCCAGATCGGTTTTATGTGGGAAGGGTCCTAATAAAATAAATGTTGGGGTTTCCCCTGAGCGAGGTCTATGCCCTCATACAAACAGCGGGAGATAACACCTATGATGTAAGTTTTAGAACTCCAGACATTTTGAATCGTTTCTGGATGAAGTGTGCCTTGCTCAAAACTAACCCAGCCTGTTCTCATTTTCAAGCAATACCCCTCACAAAACAGTCTTTTAAGGTGATAACAGTCCTATTCAGGAATGAGTGGGTCAATGTTCTTGATCTCTCTTTCTGACTTGAGAAAAGATGTACTATACAGGGGAATCCTGAACCCATCCTAGATTCAGGATGGTTTTGGAATGGTGGCTGGTGTTATAAGGTGAATTTAACTCAATCTGAGGAAGGTTTACAGCATCAGCCTAGTTGCTTTTATCTGAGCCGAGATAAAGGTTTTATTTTTTATTCTAGACAACCCCATCACTGTTACAAGTGTGGTTCAGGCAGACAACTCAGCAGAACATGTGACACATTAAAATATTATTTGGTATTGGAGGCGTTCATACTTGAATGAATACCTCCGATACCAAACTTGCCTATTAACTAAGAAAATTCTACTCTGGCTCTCGCCCCCTGGGTTTCTGCCACAATCCAACTCAAACCCTCCAGAGTCAATACCCAAACCACTGACAAGGTCACACTACTGGTACCCAAAACTAGGACCACCCAGGCACTGAGGTCATTCAGCTACAGAACCTCATCTTGGTTCAATTCACTCCCTGCAGCCATTTCCAATGCCACCAAAATTGCCCCCCTTTAAAACTGCCCTATGAAACCAATTGTTCAACACCCGCTGCTGCACCTGTCTCTAACAGATGGTCCACTGCTCTCTATCACTATTGACATAGCCTTCTGGGCCGAACTACCCCTCACCCCTCACCCCTCTACCCCATGGGCTCCCTCTCCTCTGCCAGTACCTGCTGGTACCAATCTGTCATGTCTAAAATGTTTTTTTTTTAATTATTCTTTATGTTCAAGCAACTATGTAAACTATGTTACTGTATGATTGTATTCTGTACATATGTTGACTATGTATGTCCTCTCTGTGATGAGGTACCTTTGTAAATGAGCCTCTGGCTCAAAGGTTGTAAATCCAATTTATACAATAAATAAAAATAAATGAATAAATGTGCACAATGTGGAGAACTGGGGCATATCATGACAGGTTGCCATCACCCTGCCAAGTGTTCCCTGTGCGAAGATTCTCACTCATTCACTGACTGCCCTTGGACGGCTTGTAACACTACAAATGCTTATTTTTGTATCCAGGATTTTTATATCAATACTGCAGTGAAGGGAGCTCAAAGTCAGAGACTCCCACCCCCATTTGGTCTACATCAGGTGGTGGTCCCAGCAAGCCAGGTGGAGCAGCCAGCTTTGGATATAGCTCCCTTGGTTCCAGGTAATGGTGAGCCCATACATGTCCCACCTGCCAAAGCATAGGCCATCTCGGAGGAAGTACTTGCTACGACTACTACAACCATGCTCCCACTCTCATTGGAAGAAAATGTTATGATAGTTTGAACTAGATGTCGGAGTTCAATGATCAGGAACATAGCTAAGCATATGGGCCCCCCCCCCAGCTTCCACTGCATAACCCCTACACAGCTCTACAAGATGAGTTGCTGGATGCAGGGACAGATCTACCTCCATACAATCATCCCAGGCAGAGGGGGTATCAGATGTGGAACAACCAGTGAAAGTTACGGACAAAGAAATGGGTTAAGAAAAAGAGTTAGGTTACTTCCAAATGTTTTTGAAGTAATATGTGGGGCTCTGTATGGTTTTTCCTGACTTTCATGGTTGCTGGTTATAATATTACAGTGGCATCCTTGAATGTCAATAACATTCAGTCACTAAGGAAGAGGTTGCAGATTTTTTTCCTTATTTGAGAATAGTACCAGGATGTTGTTTTTTTAGGGGATACTCGGCTGCATACCAAGCTGGAGATGGATCAGGCCTCTTTGGGGTGGAAGTGGGGAGTGTCATACTGGTCTATTGGAGGAAGAGGTATGCTGTGGAGAGGGGATCTGTGTTAATCATCAGTCTGCTTGGCAGGTACAGTTACTAGACATTGTCCCTGGGAAGGCCCTCATGTTAGATCTTGATCTGGGTGGATTACAATGCCGATTTCTTAATGTTTATGCACCTCAAGTGAAAATGGATAAGATAGATCTTTTTCATGCTATCCAGCCCTATCTAATTACTTCTAAATATGTATTTCTAGGGGGAGATTGCAATTGTAGTTGCTATATAACACATAGGGGTATGAAAACGCGGAAAATGTTTTGTGATGCGAATTGTCTTAATGACCTTATTTCTCAAAATGGGTTGGTGGATGCACTTGCTATTTCGGGTACTCCCAGAAAGACATTTTTCCATGGTACACACACTACTAGAATAGACTTTTGGTTTCTGTCACCCTTATTAGGGGCTAGTAATACCATTACGCAGCCAGTATCATCATCTGATCATGCTATAATTGAAGTTACTGTGTCTAGTCATGATACAATGCATCAGGGCCTAGGGTACTGGAGGTTAAATTTAGAACCGTTGACCATTCTGACAGTAGAAGAGGGCCTGATGTCTCTTCTGGAAGCCAGAAAGTCAGTTAAGTGGTATTATGACACATCCCAAGAGTGGTGGGAGGATACCAAAAGGGATATTAAAAGATTTCTTCAGGCAATAGGACGGATTAATGGGAGACAAAAGACAGACTTGTACCATATCTATTGGGAGCAGTTTCAGGACTTGCTTTTGCAAGCGATCCAGGGAGATAGTTGAGTACTCCCTGAACTAGCAAGGGTGAGACAACACCTAAACAACATTCAGTACAATTGACTGAAATCTTTGGGACAAGAAAGAAGGTTTGGGACACAGGGTTCTAAGGATTTTATGAATCCATACCAATTATGTGCCCTACAAAGACAACAGAAGCATATGACGCAGGTACGAGACCACCATGGGACACTTCTTACTACTAAGGTAGACAAAGTGCAGGCCATAGATAATCATATCCAAACACTATTTTCCTGGCAGACTTGCCTAGTGAACAATATAAAATCTGGTTGCAAGACAGCATCTTGCCACAGGCCTTGGAATTGGATAATCAGATGTTAACTACCCCCATTACACCCTTGGAAGTAAAAAATACCTCGGCACAAACAAAATCTGGCACGCCACCTGGGAAGGATGGGATTCCATATGAGCTATATCATTTGATTTTCCAGATATTATTGCAAGAGTTCACAGAAATACTATAGGAGATTTTAGACACTGGAAAGGTCTAAGATAGTATGACTGAAGGCCTAGTTCTTTTCATGTATAAGAAAGGGGACAGAGCAGAGCTAAACAACTGGTGCCTCATCACCCTGTTAAACATGGACTTTAAAATCCTCACGAAATTACTTAACAGCAGATTACTGCTGTGTGCCTCTTCATTAATCCACCCTTCACAAACATGCGCAGTACTGGGATGGAAAATTACAGATGGACTGATCATGCCCGGAGAAATCCTCCATAGGGGAGCCACGGGGGAACTCACAGGATTAATATTTAGTCTGGATCAGGCTAAGGCCTTTGACAAAGTGAATCATGCATATCTCTGGGGATGCCTTCAACAATATGGGATTTCACCCACTTTTATAAATTGGATCCGGATTTGTTATTGGTCAGCGACAGCGCAGACGTATTGTAATGGCTGGTTAGGTCAGACATGTAAAATCAAAAGACGGGTGAGACAAGGCTGCCTCATGAGTCCGCTTCTGTATATCTTTACCCTGGACCCCTTAATTAGACGAGTTGAGGACACTATGGACATCCTAGGCCATTCCTTTTCTAGTGTAGACCCAGAAGTGAAGTGCATAGCATATGCAGATGACAGATGTTTCACAGTAGGAGATATCCCTTCTGCTTTGAAACTTGGTTACATTTTATGAGATTTCATGCATGATACTGGGGCACAGGTTAACTCTGGGAAATACAATGTATACCTATACAAAGGGATGGGATCATTGAAAACCAATTTAGAGGGAGTCCAGTGGCAAATGAACCCTGTACTATTCTGGGCCTACTTTTTGACCCAGGGGACTTGGCATTCCTGAACTGGTCCTCCAAGCTAGAAATGACACAAGAGAAGGTAGATGTGTGGAATAAATAGAGGCTTTCCAAATTAAAATGAGTACAGATGGTTAAAACCGTTTTACTTCCTTTATTCCAGTACGTAAGTATCATTCCTCAACTGGAAACAAAAAATTATGGTTACTTCTTTTTCCTGTATTTGGGGGAACAGACTAAACCCGATTAAAAGATGTCTACTTTTAAGACAGAAAAAACATGGAGGTTTGAAAATGATAAACCCATTGTGGTTTTTTTTTAGTATGTTTGTGTACTCAAACCTAAAACCCATATTATCCCATAGCACACATTTATGGATACCTTGGGTTCTGGACTCACTAGATAACATTTTTTCAATCTGGCCTATGCACACTACTCTATTGAGACAGCAGTCTTTGAAACAACTACCTGACACATTCAAGACATGTTTTGGGAAAATAAAATTATGGGGGCTGGCTAAAGAACATATAACTCAGTCTAGCAGAAAAGAACTGTATGGGTTTATCATACAGAAGTTTTTCCTAAGATATGGCTCATTTTGATAAGTGTCCAGTACAGGATAGATTGCACATGGGAGAAGTGTTAGCATCCCCCCGGATCCCATCCTATATGTGCAATGTGTTATGGATGTCCTTTCTTGGGAAGCTGAATGTTAGAGGGAATTTGAAGCATAAGCAACTGTGTGACAGATACTGTCCTAGAGATACCCGCACTGAAACAGTTGAAACTATGGAGCATCTGTTCTTAGGGTGCCCATTTATCCAAGGGTTTTTGGCAAACTCTTAGACAAGGCTGGCCGACATTACCCTTTTATAATTTAACAATACAGAGTTTATGTTTAGGTATTTTGCCTTTTTTATGGACTAAATATGATAGAGCAACCATGTGGTTATTTTTAGTATGCTTTAAGTTTCACATATGGTATGTTCGATGGCTGACAATACAGCAACTCCACTATACGTCGACTGAACTATTCCATATGATAGATCATATGGTTAAGAACCTAAAACAACAAGAACATACATTGGTTTCTTCCAAATTATATTATACAGGATGGGGTAGTATTGACTTGTTGCATTAATATGAGAAGATAGCAGGTGTAGAGAGTTAGAAGACTCCCTTTTCTAATTTTGAATGGTATGAAGCAATACTCTGTTGATTTTCTGTTTCCCACCCTTTTTTAATTTTGTGTGGAGTAATACTGATTTGCTTATATGTTCTTTTGGGATATGAATAATACATTTCCCCTACTCTTTTAGTAGGGAGGGAGAGGGGGTATGCTTACGATATTTTATTTATGTTTTGGGCTTATAGTATGCAGTAATACTCTTTTGTGTTTATGGTTTCTCCTTTTTTATGGTTTTCTATGAAGAAATACAGGTTTGTTTATATGTTCTTTTAAGTTAGGGAAAAATTCCCCTATTCTTTTCTCTTTTAGTGGAAGGGGGGTCCAGTAATATGATTTATTTATGTTTGACATTCTCATATGCTAAAATCCTTATTTATGGTTTTTCCTTGATTTCTTTTATGATTTTGTATGCTGTAATACATTCCTGTATATTTTTGTTTTGAAGTTTTGAATAAAAAATTCCCCTACTGCATTGCTGACAGTAGGGGGAGCTGCTGCCATTTGATTTGCAGAATGGCAGTTTGCACCAGGTCCTTGGAGGAGAAGGATGTATTGGAGAGCGAGAAGCTGGAGGTTCTATCCCTGACCCCAAGGGAGGTTCTGCTAAGGGAGGAAGTTGGTGAGCAGAGTATGTCTCAGGAGCTTGGAAGTGATTTGCACAGTGCAGGCTGTGCAGCGGGAGAAAAAGATCACAGCAAAATGTCTAAGATATTCTCGATCGCGATACCACTACAAATGGAGCAAGAAATATTTTCTGAGACTGTTTCAGGGTTAATCAAAGAACCTGCCACTACTTAAGCAACACATTTGACAAGTGCTGCTGATTGTCAGCCGCTGGGACTTGCACAGCCAGAGAGGGTAAGTCAGGTTGCTGATGCACTACACCAAGGAATGCAGAAGCAAAGTGCTGCTGCCGTGGCTTTCCCCAGTACAGAATGGAGCAAGGAGAAAGCACTGGCAGATGTCAGCTGGACATTTCAAAATGGAAAATGGATTCCAGATTCAGCTTGGGTTTGCTTTACACCAGAGTCACCAGATCATTGGGGGCCCCCAATGCAAGAAAACAGGCGGCTAATACAGGTCAGCAAAAACTGGGTGAAAATCCAAATGCAAATACAGGGACTAACGATATGGGAGACAGGGAAGGGGCTGAACAGGAGATACCAGACATTCCCCCCCCCCTCCCCACAGAGAGATAAATTCCAAACTGGACTGTGTTTCTCTGACTTATTTAAACAAAATAAACTTGAACAAGCCCCTAGAAGAAACATGGTTCATTTGACGTACAGAGGGGGTTTACAAGAACACCCGGATAGATTTTTCGTAGCTAGGAGACTTTTGAAGGAATCAATGAACTTTCAAGCAGCTGATATTTATGCCCTTATAAATGTAGGGGGAGAAGACACCTTTGATATCAGCTTTAAGACTTTTGCTGGACTGGATCAATTTTGGCAAAAATATAAGACATGTAAAACCATGCCCTTAAGGACACCTTTCTGTGCAATTCCTATTACAAAACCTCTTTTTCAAATGGTTAATATTTTGTTTTGAAATGAAGGTGTCAATGTGGGAGATACACAGTTTTGGTTAGAAAGCAAATGTACTGTGTTAGGGCCCCCAGAACCCATGATAGATGGGGAAGGGATTTGAACAGGCAGCTGGAAATTTAAAACCAAGCTGCATACAGTGGGAGATGAGGTTAAACATATCTCAAACAGTTTTTTTGTGGGGGAAGACAGGGGGGTATGTTTTTACATGGGCAGCTGAAGGCCTGCTACAAATGTGGCAGTAAAAGGCACTTGAGTGGTGCATGCGACAAAATTAAGTGTGCACTATGTGGTGTGCTAGATTATGACTACAGAACGTGTAGAAATGTATTTGGGTGCAACATTAGTAATGAACAGGGACATGCCTACCACCAGTGTCCCTGGGCAGGGCAAAACAGACAAGGGGGACTGGATAAAGAAACCTTTATAAATCAGGCCCAAGATAAATATAGGCCCCAACCTGAGAGAGAAGAAACACTGGAAGCAGGCCCTGCTCCTACAAGCTCCCATAGCAATAATGAGCCCCAGAGGAATAACCCTGATGGTCAAAACCCCATGCAGAAAGAAAATGATACAGAGACAGAGCAGACTGGGAGAGATACAATGCCCCCTCCCTCAACTCCAGAGTTTCAGATGCCACATCCTAAGAGGGTCACTAGGGCCAATGCCAAAGATGTGAACCAGACTACAGGAATTCCTGTACGAAACACCTTTCAGGTATTACAAGAGCAGGAAAGTGACTCTGAATCTAATGTCTCAATCAGGTCAGGGGCTGCTTCCGAAATGGAGTGTGAGGAAGAGGGAGGACCTGAGCTTTTAGAACTACAGAAAAAGAAAGGTAGAAAAAGAAAAAAAGGCACATAATAAACCACTTTTGACATGGCATCATTGAATCTAGTTTCAATCAACACCTGCAGTATTAAGAACTATAAAAAAAGAATGGGATTTTTTAACTTTTGTAAAAATTTAACTGCAGTTATAATCATGTTGCAAGAAACTAGATTCATTTCTTTGCAAGACATCAAACAAACAAAAAAACTCTAGGCGGGTGGACCATCCTTTTGGTCCTTTGGAGTGGATGGTGCAGATGGGGGTGGGATTCTTTTCTGTAACACACAGGTTCAAGTGATAAGACTGGTGGACATTGTTCCTGGGAGGGCCTTACTACTAGACTGCATATACAAGGGGTATTTTTTGTGCCTAATAAATAAATATATATATGCCCCACAAGCTAAAATGGCTAGAATAGACCTATTTCATGAAATAGAACCTTATTTGTTCACACCTAGGCAAATAATCTGGGAAGGGGATTTTAACTGCAGTCTAGATCTGAAAATCAAAGATCAGGTACAGAAAAATGTTTACTGTGATACACATGCCTTAAAAGAAATCTTAACTAAAGCTTCTCTAAAAGATACATACAGGGAACTGCATCAAGAACCAGGGTCCACTTATAGGAGGAGCAGTTATTCCACCAGAATAGATTATTTCTTTACATCAAAAAACTTTATTCCAGCTAAATTTACTTTAAATTATTGTGACTTTTCAAACCATTTGGTTCTAAAATGCTGCTTAAATCTATTTGATATACCTTCAAGATTCCCTGCAGTAACTTTCAGGTGGAAACTTACAGGTAATTGTTCACTATTGGAACAAAAAAAGGTTCAAACGAACTTGATGGGGGTCCTACAAAACAGAAAGTCAGTAGCCGAGATGTATGATCCTGGGCAGAATGGTGGATGGAGACAAAAACAGAAATTAAAAATTATTTTAAAAATCTACAGAAAAAAACCCAGGTGGAGAACTATCTCACATTCTTAGGCCACAGAAATAAATACTACAAATTAATGTCACTCCTGAATACCTCTTATGTACGAATAAAAGAACAGATAGAGCAAATTAAATCCCAGATGAAACAATATCAGTACAGTAGAGCTAGTGACTTTAAAGCAGCGAGGAACTATGGTTTAAAAAAAGACACCTTACTCAGACCCTTATTCAGCATGCAAACAAGTTCTAGACAGGAAAATGATGGAAGGTTTATTAGATAATAATGGAAACTTTAAAAGAACAGATGTAAATATGTTAACAAGAGTCCAGTGAGCTCTAAAAGAACAATATGGCCAAGCATTTCAACCTAAAGTTAAATGGGATGACCTTATAACCTTTCTTCCCCCCAAACTTATACCCACACAGATTTTGGAGTTAGAGCAACCTATAACTATAGAGGAAGCTAAAATAGAAATTTCTCATCTAAAGGCAGGAATATCACCAGAAGATGGACTTACCAACAAATTATATAAACTTTCACAGGAAGACTTAACATACTATCCATGTTTACAATTACATTTTAGAAACAGGAAATACACCCAAGGATTTCTCAGCAGCCCTAATTATATTTTTATATAAAAAGGGAGCAAAACAAAATACCGATAATTGGAGACCAATTAGCTTACTTAATACTGACTATAAAATTCTTTCAGCAATACTATGCAAGCAAGCAAGCAAATCTTTATTTATATAGTGCCTTTCGATATCAAGGTGCTGTACAAAGTATAAACCATAAATATACAAGCAGACAGCAGTATACATTTAAAATCAGTCTGGGAAAGCCAGTGAAAATAAATACGTTTTTAACAAAGATTTAAAACTACTAACAGTCAGGCATTCTCTTAACCAACGAGGTAGAGAATTCCACAGGGTTGGTGCTGCAAATGAGAAAGCATGAGCTCCAGATGTTTTAAGACAAACCCTGGGAATCTCTAGCAATCCCTCGCTGGTGGATCGGAGGGGGCGATTCGGGGAGTAGGGAGTCAGGAGATCTTTCAGGTAGTCAGGTCCCTGTTGGTGTAGGGCTTTAAAGGTAAACAAGCCTACTTTATAGGTGATCCACCACTGGGCTGGCAGCCAGTGCAGTCCGTGCAGCACAGGTTTTATGTGACTAGACCTAGAGGTACCAGTCAGCAGCTTGGCTGCAATGTTCTGCACTAGCTGCAAGTGGCAGATATCAACCCCAGACAGCTCTAGGTAGAGGGCATTACAGCAGTCAAGACGGGTAGTAGTGAAGGCATGGACCAATATTGGAAGATTGCCCTTCAGAACTAGATGTTTCACCCGGGTGATATTCCTCAGATGGTAAAATGAGGATTTAACCACAGCTGACACCTGAGATTTCATGGTCAAGCAGTTGTCAAAGATAATGTCCAGGTTCCGCACCTGATCTGACACAGTGAGCTGAACACCATCAAGCCACAGGCCCGACATGTGCCCAGCCCCCAAACCTGTGCCCAGCCCCCAAACCCACCCCTGGGTGGCCTGGGTCCACAACCAACACCTCAGTCTTATCCGGATTCAGTCTCAGCCAACTGGAGCTCATCCAGTCTTTGATCTTGGAAAGGCAATTATTTAGCACAGAGACCGCACCAACCTGTCCAGGCACAAAGGATATATACAGCTGAGTGTCATCTGCATAGCAGTGAAAGCTCAAGCTGAATCACCTAATGATATTTCCCAGTGGCAGCATATACACTGTGAACAACATGGGTGCCAATATGGAGCCCTGCAGCACCCCGCAGGACAGGGGGAGGGTATCAGAAGAATAAATTCCAGTGATCACCCTCTGAACCCTGCCTATGAAGAATGATCTAAACTATTCAAGAACTGTGCCCAACAGTCCACAGAGAAACCACAGGGTCTCCAAAAGCACCCCATGGTCCACAGTGTCAAAGGCGGCTGAGAGATCAAGAAGGACCAAGATGGTACGAGCCTTTCGATCTCTTGCTATTAGAAGATCATTTAGTACCCAAAAAAGGGCAGTTTCCATGCTATGCCTCTTCCTGAAACCAGAATGAAGAGCTTCATAGACATTGTGGGTTACAAGGTGATCATCCAGTTGCAGTGCAACCACCTTCTCAGTAACCTTCCCCACAAAGGGAAGGTTAGAGACAGGTCGGTAGTTAGCTGGATCATCGGAATCCAAGGAGGGTTTTTTAAGGAGTGGTCAAATGACCGCCTCCTTGAGGGGGGGCTGGAGAGACACCCTTCTCCAAGGATCTCCATATAATTTCAGATAGGATCGGGCAGATAACATCTACACACCCCACTAAAAGGGAGGTAGGGCTCGGATCCAAACTACAACAGATTGGGCGCAGAGTCTGGACAATCTTTACAATGTCCATGAATTCCAGTTGGCTGAAATCCATCCAGACAGACTGGGTGCTCACCACCTCCCATCGACCGCCGCAACCCATCATAGAGAGAACTCGGCCAATTCTGGATCTGATGCTGGCATCCTTATCTGCGAAGAACTGAGCTAGCTCATCACACTTAATTTGTGAAAAAGCTCTTCCAGACTGGAGGCAGACTGGATTGCACAATCTGTCAACAGTTAAGAAAAGCTGAACCGGTTGATTCTTTGTAGCAGAAATCTCCCTGGACAGGAACTATGCCTTCTTACGGGTGATTTCTGATTGATAGCCCTTATAATGTTCTATCAATCTAAGTCTGCCAGCATCCAGGCTGGACTTCTGCCATGCTCTTTCCAGCCTTCGACCAACATGCCTCAACTCCTTCAATGACTCATCATACCAAGGGGACCTTGGGTGAAGAGTGCGTGGTCAAACTCGAACAGGAGTAATCAAATCCAGGGCATCTCCCACTGCTTTATTATAGGCTAGTACGAGACCCCCTGGACTTGTGCTTTCACACAGAAATCACAATAGGTCCAGGACCACTGATAGACAATCTGGGGTAACTCCCGTAAAAGGCGGTACAGGACCATCTTCGAAGGGGTAGGTCCATTTGGGGAACCCTGAAAGTGAACCCTATGGAGTGATGATCAGACCAACTGACTGGTTCCACCCCAAGTCAGAGATCTCCATCCCCAGGAGGAAGAGCAGATCCAATGAGTGATCCCCTATATGGGTAGAGGAGGTAACCACCTATGTAAGGCCCAGCATTGTCATTAGCTGGAGGAGATTTTGACCAAATGGTGAGAGTTCATCATTGACCCATGCATTGAAGTCCCCCAGAATTATCCATCTGGGAGTCTCTAATACCATGTCGATGATGAAGTCCACAATCTCCTGCAGGAATAAACCCCCATCACCTGGTGAACGGTAAATGAGGAGCATCCTGCAACCTACACCCTCTCCCATAATATACTCAAAGGATCCGGTGATCTCCACTGGAACATCCACAAGGCCCAGCTCAGTCTTAAAAAAGATGGCTACACCCCTTCCCCCTATGATCCAACCTCAGGCGGTGAATCACTGAGAACCCAGCTGGAACTGCAGAAGCCAATACTGAGCCTTCATTTTTGTACAGCCAGGTCTCGGTGATGCATGTCAGATCCACCATTTCAACAAGATCAGCTATAATAGCAGTCTTGTTTTTGATGGACCTGGCATTACATAACACCACCCGGGTTGGATGAGATGCTGAGGAAGACCTCGACTCCTGACCAGCAATAATTGCTGGGCCCTTGGGTATGGGGACAAAACAGGGATTACCCCTGTCCTGACACCATTTCGCCCCAGGGCATTGCCTGGTCCCCACCACCACAATACATCCTCCCCTTTCCATTCCCCCACCAGACCCAGTTCTCACCCCTTTCCTGTGCCTTCTAGCAATCCCAAGGGATTGGCAATGTTTATAAGTCTCCACTGACCAATAAGGGCAGTCATAAGGGTGCAATTCCCTGAGCCTGGTGAGGGAATACTGCCTGACCATCTATTGGCTTCCCCAGCACATTCTTAAAATGATAACTAAACACCCAATAGCTTAATTCCAAACGAATCAAATAACAATCAATTCCAAATTATAATTATAATAACATACCAAAAAGAAATAAAATATACTATCCAAAAAATAAATAAAATAGACTATCCAAAAACTACTAGGGTGGGATATTCTGACTGTGTCAGGCTGTGGTACAAGCCTGGGTGCAGCGCAACTGGGATGTGCCAGGGTGCTGACAGGGTGATATTCAACGGTGCTGCACCATGGCTCAGCACCTTTGAATATCGCTCTGTGGCCACCCGCATTGTGCATGGTGCAGTGGCACTGCACCAGCGCAAGTGTCCAGAGAGAGGCAGGGGGATGTGCTAGCGCAAGCGCCATTGCGCTAGATGCATCTACCACGATATTCAAAGGTGCACATGCAAATGGGGCCATAATGCATGCAAGGTGCAAATGGGGCCATTTGCATGTCATTATGGCGCCATTTGCATGCAGGTGTGCCCATCCCCAGTGACTTGTGCCTGGCGCCCTGTCAGGCTGCAGCCATTAGGGACCGATGCCCCCTGCACAAGCAGCAAAGTTCCCCACTGCCCTATCACAGGCAAAAGTATAAAACCAATACACTCCAATATCCCTAGTGGTCCAGTGGACCGCTCGGAGCCCGATCGCAGGCATATGTATAAAATTAAAATGTCCTATATCCCTGGTGGTCCAGTGGACTGCTCACAGCCCAATCACGGGCAGAAGTCTAAAGAAAGATTAAATCCCATCCCTGGTGGTCCAGCAGTACCCCTCCCCACCCTCCCACTGAGCCCCCACCACCCTGCCCCCCATTCAGCAGCGGCAGCAGCTCCTCACCCGCAGCCGCCAGCCAGCCGACTGACTCCGCACAGTACAGCTGTATGCCCATTGGTCCACAGCTGGCAATGGCATGCAGACCGGATTAAATTGAGCACAGTCCAGATATGTGAATGGATTCATTCACATATCTGATCAGTGTAGTACAGTGCCAGACGCCTATTGGCTCACATGTGACCACGGGCGACGGCTGTACTGTACGCAGTCAGTCGGCAGCCGGGTAGCTTGCAGGTGGGGAGCTGCCACCGCCAGTGACCGGAGGGGAGCGGTGGTGTGGCTCAGTGGGAGGTGGGGAGGGGGTACCACTAGACCACCAGAGATGGGATTTAATCTTTCTTTAGACTTCTGCCCACAGTCGAGCCACATACGGTCCACTGGACCACCAGGATTATGGGACTGTTTATGTCCTACTTCTGCCCGTAATCAGGCATGGGGGTGGCACTACCCAATGGAGGGTGCCACCGGAGCTTGGGTGGCCACCCACAGCTGGCAGCTGCCGTGTTGTGCCATGCAATATGGCAGCTCACCTGTGGGTGGCCGGCTGTTGCTCCTTTATTTTTTGGAACAACTGAATGAGGCGCATGTAGGGGTTGCGCCTGCATGGGCTCTGCACATCCCGGGCTGAATATCGGGATATGCGGGGGTATGCATGGGCACACACACCCCCTACATGCACCGGACACATTACTGATGCGCCCCAGCACATCGGATTTGTGCCATGCACTTTCCCTTTTGAATATCGGGTCGGGTGTATCAGTGGGTGTTGGCGATGGCTAACTGTGTTGCTTCATGTGCAACCCCTTCTAAATATCCCACCCCAGACTCCAAAAAATAGCACATTTATTGATCCACCTGATACAAACATGCTGGATTCCCAACAGAAATATTCAACAGTACTTAACCCTTTTACAAAATGTTTGCGAATGCAGCCAAATGAATAAGCTAACAGGGTATTTATTATTTTTTTTTTTTATTTATTTGTAGCTATCAAAGTTAATGAGGGCAGTATTGGTCCCACCTTTGTTTTAGATCCAATAATTAGGAAACTTCTGAACTAACCAGACATTCAAGGCTTAACAACTTCTATCGAGCTAGAACCATCAAAATTATCAGTATATGCGGACGATATGTGCCTCCTAATGAAAAACAAAGATTCAGGAATGGCTACACTTAAAACTGTGGAAAAATGTAGTTATTTAGCAGGTACTAAAATCAATCAGAGGAAAAGTGCAGAGATTTTTTTGGGGAAGGACCTTATGAACCTAATATAGGACAGATAAAAATCACCAACACAACACTTAGAATGTTAGGGTGCATTTTTGGAAATGCGGATTTGGCTGACTTAAATTGGATAAATAAAACTGAAATAGGCAAGCAAAAGGTACAGGTATGGAAAACATGGTCTTTTTCAAAACAAAAGAGGGTAACGATTGTAAAGAAATTCATTATCCCTATTTTTTTGCATCTCAGTGCTATTTTTCCTCTACCTAAAACTTATGGAACAAGGTTATTAAGCATCTGTTTCAAGATGCTCTGGGGAACCCCTTAAATCCTTTTAAGAGAGACTTTACATACCTAAAACAGAAATAAGGGGGACTGGGAATGATCAACCCCCTGGTATTTTACAACTCCTTCTTTTTTAAAGCTACTTTCAGGGAAGAGGAGAATTATAATAATCACCCCAGGATAGTTGGACATTATATTTAGTAAATGATTTTTTTACAGAAGTGGGAAAATGAGGTCCCAAGAATAAAGGTGAACACAGGAGAACCTTCCTTTTTACATATGACTGCTGCAAAACTGAGAACATGGGGTATTTCTAAAGAAAAGGTACAAGGGCTCAATAGGAAAGCACTGTACAAGGACATAATGGGAAGGAATTTTCTAGTACAAGAGGACTTTCCAAAATGTTTACCTACAAAAACACACTTAGCTTTAAAGGTACTAAATAATAAGAGAATACCCTCAGGATGTGGGAAGTTGTATCGCTTAGTTGCCAAGGGAGATTAGGGGTAAAAGGTCATTTAAAACATAAACCTATGGCAGAAAGGCAATGTCTCAGACCAGAGTGTGCAGGTATAGAAGAAACACTAGATCATTTTTTTATTTCTTGTAGCTATGCCAAACAATTTAGGGCTGATTTAGCGGTCAAATGGAAATGGGGCCCCATGAGACACATCACATATGTAAGCCTGGTACTAGGAGACTACTCTGGTTTCTTCTCGCAGTACCACCTTAGTACCCTAAACATCATTTTTGCTAGCATGAAGTTCTACATGTGTCAGGCAAGATGCCAGTTTTCATTACAGTGCACCCATACTTTAACATCAGTATTAATTACATATATTGAAATGGCAATCCTGAAACAGAGGGATTTAGAAAGAGACTCATCAGAAACTCAAAAATGTTGAGGGCTTTGGAAACATGTTGCTTGGATTTAAGTCAATCAACAGGGTTTTCGGGATGTATTGTTTGTGTTAAATTTTTTCTTTCTTCTTGGGAAAATAGTGTTCGATAGGAATTATTGTATATCCTGTCCCATGAAATGTTATTTTATGTTTTTTAGCTCTTATGTACAAAAAAAGTGCCTTTTTGATGGTTTATGTTTTTTTAGCTCTTATGTCTATTTCTTATATGTATATGTCTTAAAATGATGTTATGTTTTTCTCAAATAAGCAATCCCCCTGCTCTACTGAGGGGGCACTGGTTTCATGGAGGAGGATGCTCTGCATGTTCGTTCTGCTGATGTACTTGTGGAAGTGTAGGTCTCCTAGCCCACAGGTCCAGTTCAGGGGATCAAGGAAAATATGGAGTTTGAAGAATCAGTGACTGAAATAGCTAATGAAAGAGCGAGTACACCTATTGGATTATTCTCTTGAGATGAGGTCTGCTTGGAGCATTTGTTGCTACAAAATAGAGCTTTGGGACATGATTTGCTGAATATTAACAAGATTTCTGAAGTTGGCTGTGAAGAGGTGCAAAAAAATCACTGAAGTTACGGAGCTCTCGGCTCCACAAATCGTAAGAAATGCAGCGTGCTTGTTGAAGTATCTGGCCGAAGGGCAAAGCGTTATGCCAACTGTAGACATGGCTGCTTTGTCAATGCCTTGTGACATACATTCATCAAAGGAATTCTCTATGCCTGAGTCAGAGCTTGTGGGGAAGGAAGTGTCAGAAGAGGTCTTCCTTGCATCGGAGTTAGAAACACTCCCGGGTGTGGGAGCTGAAGTTAGCACTGTAAGTACCATACATTTTTCTTCAAATGCTACTAAACAATCTGAGAATGTAGGATTCACCTTACGAAAAGGGAGAAAGAGTGAATCAGGACTCCCTAAATGACAGGGGAGATCCCCTAGTTCACTGGCTCATTCGTTATTAAATGCAGGGTGGAAGAAGGGAGAGGCTGGAATTTGGATCCCTGACCCTGCTCACAGCCCGATACCCAGCCAAAACAACAGCTGCAGTGCTACTAATAGGGAGGTTGGTAGTAAGAAGGGGAATATTGACAATGCATCGAACAAGACAGTTCAACAGGAGGTAATGCAGGAAGTAAAGGAAAAAGAACTGCCTGTTTCTTCAGAGACTATTTCTTCATCTGAAAATGATGAAACATGTAATCTGCATACAGAATGGGGCGATAGAACTGAGGTTGAACAGGACCCCCATGGCTGCACTTGGACTTTAGAGAGCAGTCTAGGGCTAAATGGGAGGATTTTAGAAAAAAAGATCCCTTTGTTGGGTCCTGCCCCCTTTGCAGAGACACAATGCTGTTCATTTGGAATATTTAGGGGGGGTTCTATGTTGATCCAGACCACCTGTATGTGGGCAGAAATTTATTGAAAACATCTTTGGTCTTTCATTCTGATGAAATACATGCTTTAATACATGTTTCTGGTGCAAGTTTATAAGACATTTGTTTCAATACCTACCAAGGCTTGGATCGTTTTAGTCCAAATATGAAGCGTTAAAGTATACAGAAATTTGGTTACCTTTTAGAGCTATTCCTTTAACCAAACCTACGATTAAGTATGTTACCGGGCTATTTCGAAATTAAACTGTGTCTGTGCATGATATTACCTATTGGATGCTGCAGAGGTGTGATGTATTAGGTCTCCCCCAGCCAATTTTTGATGATGAGCACATACGGAATGTGGGCTGGAAGTACAAAGTGCATTTACGAAACAGCAGTTTGGGCCCAGTGCATTTGCCAAATAGTTTGTTTTTGAGGAGAGAAAGGGGGCACTGTTTTTATGTTTGCCAGCCAAAGGCCTGTTTTAAATGTGAGGCCTATATGCATCTTAGCTCTTCGTGTGATAGGCTGAGCTGCAATTTATGTCTTGCTTTTTGGCACAGTAGTTCAGACTGCCATGAGGGACTGAAATGTAATTTATGTGTAGAGGAAGGGTATGCCTTTTGAGCCTGTCCCTGGGCCACACATAACCGCACTGATCATATGTGTCAGGATACCATCATTAGAGAAGCTCAGAAGAAGGGTATGGCATCATGGAAAAACTCTGCAGGTCAGTCAGAAAGACCCCATTCTGACCAGGCCCCAGCAGATCCTGCTCCCACCACCCCACCACCTCCCTCTCCTCCAGTAGTAAGCATTGCTCCTGAACCAGAGGAAATCAGTATTATTCCTGAGGTGCCTATTGTCTCACACGATGATGCCATTACAGTAAGAGGCATCCCTGTTCCCCCTGATGTAGGGCAGGAACATGTAGACATGCCCCCTCCCTCCACTGTTAAGAAATTCTCAAAGAAAAGAGGTATTAGGCAGTCCAAGCCTCGATCTAAAGTGCCTAAAGTCTGTGTGCCTGAAGGGGAGATACCTCTTGCAAATAAATATGAAAGTTTGACCAGGAGCTCTCAAGAGTCAGAGCAAGGCGGGGATTCTGAAGCATCCTCACTTGCCTCCCTTTCCTCTGAGTCAGAGGAAGACTCTCATTGTACCATAACAAATGAAGAAAGAAGGAAAAAGTTAGGTGTCAGGATTAGGAGGAGTACCAGACTGTAAAAAACTCCCTATATGATATCTTCTTTCTTCCAATCAAGGGTCTAGTACAAAGCTAAAACTTGCTATGATTAATGTTAACAGCATTAAAAATGCAAGAAGAAGGCTGGTTACCTTTATGGTTTTAAATGATTTATACTGTGATATGTATCTTCTTCAAGATACTAGGCTCAATACAATTTCTTTGGTAAGAGCTGCTCAGAAACTGTGGTGTTGGGGCCCTTCCTTTTTTCTTTTGGGACTGATGTGTGTGTGAAGGGGTTGGAGTTTTATTTTGGGGTGATGGGTTTAAAATTTCCAAATTGGTGGATATTATGCCAGGGAGGGCCTTATTATTAGATTGTTTCTATAAAAGTGAGGCCTGGAGACTTATAACTGTATATATCCCTTGAAGGGAAAACGATGGGGGGCCAGCTATTCAGACTGTGCCAGGCAGGGGTGCAAGCCTGGGTGCAGCACAACTGGGATGTGCCAGGGCATGGCCCAGGCGATATTCAACGGGGCTGCGCCATGGTGCAGCACTGTTGAATATGACACTGGGGCCACCTGCACTGTGCACGGCACAGTGGCACTGCGCCAGCACAAGCGGGCAAGCGAGAAGCAGGGGATGCGCCAGCGCAGTGTGTGGGAAAGGAGTAGGCATTAACCACGAGTATCAGCACTGGGCATGCAAATCAGGCCATTGTGCATGCAAGGCATAAATGGGTCCATTTGCATGTCATTATGGCCCCATTTGTATGCAGGTGCACCGATCCGTGGCGACTGCAGCCTGGGGCCCTGCCAGGCTGCAGCCATTGAGAACTGATGCCTGCTGCCCCTCGGCTGGCAATGCACCCCATCGCCCGATCACGGGCATAATAAATCTATATCCCTGGTGGTCCAGTGGACCCTCTCCCATCGCCCGATCTTGAGCGTAATGAAATTATATTCCTGGTGGTCCAGTGGACCCTACCCCATCACCTGATCATGGGAGTAATGAAATTATATCCCTGGTGGTCCAGTGGACCTGCACCCCTGCCTGATCGCGGGCTTCTGTTAAACGTAATTCCCTGGTGTTCCAGTGGGCTGGATCCTCTGCCTGATCATGGCCATAAAACATAATTAGAATCCCTGGTGGTCCAGTGGACCTGCTCCCCTGGCGATCACGGGCATAATATGTACGTAAAGTCCCTGGTGGTCCAGTGGACCTGATCCTGGTGCAGTCATGGGCAAATTATGTATTCGAACCCCTGGTGGTCCAGCGGTACCCCTCCTTCCCACCCACCCACTCAGACCCTCCACCCCGATCAGCGGTGGCAGCTCCCCACCTGCAAGACACCCGGCTGCCCGGCGACTCAACAGCATACAGTACGGTTGTATGCCCTATTGTCCACTGCATGGGCTAATAGGTGTGCAGGCCATACTGTACTACACAGTCCCAAAATGTGAATGAACCATTCATGTTTTGGGACTGTGTAGTTCAGTACGGTCTGCATGCCCATTGGCCCAAGCAGTGGACCAATAGGCGTTCAGCCATACTATACACTGTCAGTCAGCGGGTGGCTGGGTGGCTTGCGGTTGGGGAGCTGCCACCCGCCACTGGCCAGGGGGAGCGGGGTGGCGGGTCTCAATGGGCAGGTGGGGAGAGGGGTACCGCTGTACCACCTGGGATTCAATTACATCATTTGTCCATGATCAGGCCAAGGTTCAGGTCCACTGGACCACCAGGGACTTTAATTACATTATATGCCCATGATCGGGCAGGGATACAGGTCCACTGGACCACCAGGGTTATAATTATACATAGATACATAGACAGTGTCGGCAGATAAGGGCCTATGGCCCACCCAGTCTGCCCATTTAAGTTTGTAAGTTCAGTTTATGTTTTCCAGGAAGTCTGTTGCCCCTTACCCCTGACCTCCAGAATTCCTTTATGTCTATCCCATGCATTCTAAAATCCCGTGATAGTTTCAGCCCCCACCACTTCCTCTGGCAGGGTGTTCCACTTGTCCACCACCCATTCTGTGAAGAAATTCTTCCTCACGTTTCCTCTGAATCGTCCTCCCTCCAACTTCATCCCATGCCCTCTAGTCCTGGAACATCTTTTTCGCTTAAAAATAGTGCATTCCTGCACCCTGTTCCTCCCTGTAAGATACTTGTATGTCTCTATCATATCCCCTCTCTCCCTCCTCTCCTCCAGGGAGTACATGTTCAATGCCTTCAACCTGTCCTCATAGGACTTGTGATGCAATCCATGCACCATCTTTGTTGCCCTCCTCTGAACCTTCTCTACTCCTGTCTTGTCCCACGAGGTAAGGTCTCCAGAACTGCACAGTGTACCCAGGTGCGGCCTCACTAGTGTCTTGTATAGTGGAATTATGACCTCCCTTTTCCTGCTGGTGATGCCCTGCCTATGCATCCCAGCATCCTATTTGCTTTACCTGCTGCCTTGTCACACTGTTTCCTGCCTTGAGGTCATCAGAGATGATAACTCCAAGATCCTTTCCTGCTTGGTGCATGCTATATCCTCACCCCCAACTGATATATTGTGCCAGGGTTTTGTGCCCCATATGCATTATCTTGCACTTCTTGCATTGAATTTCAACTGCCAAACCCCTGACCATTCTTCAAGTTTCTGCAGGTCCCTTCTCATTCTGTCTACACCCTCTGGTGTGTCTACTCTGTTACAGAGCTTTGTGTCATCAGCGAACAGTGAAATTCTGCCTTCTAGGTCCTGCGTAATGTCACTGATGAAGATATTGAATAGTACCGGTCCCAGCACTGATCCCTGTGGTACCCCACTGGTCATTCTTCCTCTGTGGAGTGACAGCCATTTACCACCACCTTCTGTGTCCTGCTGCCCAGCCAGTTACCTACCCATCACACTACTGTCCTGCCTACACCCATATTCCCCAGTTTGTGCAATAGTCTTCTATGTGGCACAGTGTCAAAGGCCTTGCTGAAGTCCAGATAGGCCATGTCCACTGCCCTCCCGATCCACCTCCCTAGTCACCCAGTCAAAAAATTCAATGAGGTTGGTCTGACATGACCTTCCCCTGGTGAAACCATGCTGCCTTGGGTCCTGTAGTCCATTGACAACCAGATGTTCCACCAATCTCTCCTTCAGTAGTGCTTCCATGATCTTCCCACTACCGAGGTGAGGCTGACTGGTCTGTAGTTCCCGCTTCTTTGTTCCCACTTTGTATAAGGGACTACATCTGCTATCCTCCAGTCTTTGGGTACTCTCCTGTTTCTAGTGATCAGCTAAACAGGATAGCAAGAGGTTCAGCCACCACCTCTTTGTTCTTTAAGGACCTGGGTGCACCCCATCTGGCCCCATTGCTTTATCAACTCTTATTACTTCCAGTTCCTTCAGGACCCTTTCGTAAAGGGACTTGTGTCCATTTCTGCACCATTCTCACCCCTTGTACTCATTGAGACCCATTACCTTCCTCTTCCTCAGTAAAGACTGAGCAGAAATACCTGTTCAATATGTCAGCTTTACTGTTGTCATCCTCCACACAGCCCCCATCCTCCCTTTCAGTCTCACTATCCCTCCCTTTGCCTTTCTTTTTTCACTTATGTACCTGTAAAAGGTTTTGTCCCCCTACCACTGATTTTGCAATGTGTTCTTCTGTCTGAGTTTTGGCTTCCTTACTGACCTCCCTGCCTCCCTTTGCTTCTCCTGGTACTTCTCCCTATCCCTTCTGCCTGTGTCTTTTGTATTGCCTGAATGCAATCTTTGGCTTTCACTTTCTTTGCTACCTCTTGGAAAACCATAATGGTCTCCTCTTCCTTTTCTCTTGCTAACCTGCTTAATACATAATTCTGTTGCTCTTGTAATCCCCATTTTAAATACTTCCCACTGTTCCTCAACCCCTGATTCCTGCCCCATTCCTTAATGCCTCTTTTCAAGTATCTCCCCATTTTCTCAAAGTTTGCCCCTAAATCCAGGATACGTGTTTTTGTGTGGTTTGGTTCTGCTCTTTCTGTGATTTCAAACCACAGTGACTAGTGGTCACTGTTCCCAGGTGCTCCCCCACTCTTACCCCCCATCACACTGTCCCTGTTTGTGAGCACAAGGTCCAGTATTGCCTTCTGCCGAGTTGGTTCCATGACCAGTTGCTTGAGGAAGGCACTCTGAAGGGAGTCCAGGATAAATCTGCTCTAGTTGATGCTGCTGCTGGGATGCTCCAGTCCACGCCTGAATATTGAAGTCTCCAACCAGTACTACCTCACTCTTGTCTGCCATCCTCTGGATGGCTAGCATCAACTCCCTATCTGTTTCTTCCTCCTGGGCTGGTGGTCTATAGACCACACCTGTGCGGATGGCTGGCCCCATTTTCCTTTCCAGCTTAACCCACAGTATCTCTCCCCCATTTTGTTCCTCCTGGATCTCTGTGGCCCTTATGTCATTTTTCACATACAGTGCCACTCCTCCTCCCTTCCTGCCTGCCCTGTCTCTTCTGAATATGTTGTAGCCAGGTATGGCCAACTCCCAGTCACATATGCCCATGATCAGGCAGGGGAGCAGGTCCACTGGACCACCAGGGTTATAATTAATCACATATGCTCACGATCAGGCAGGGGAGCAGGTCCACTAGACCATCAAGGTTATAATGTATCACATGTGCCCACGATTGGCGTGGGGGGGCACGATGCCCCTACTGTGTCTCGGGGGGTGGGGTGGCCACCCACAGCAGGTGGCTGCCGTGTTGCACCCAGCAATATGGCGGACTGCCTGTAGGTGTCCCCCAACATGTCCTTTTAAGGGGGGCACATCTCTGTGCCCCCCTGTGTGGCATGAGGTGGGTTTGTGCCTGCATATGCGCTTCGCATCCCAGGCTGAATATCAGGATATGCCGGACATGCATGGGCATGCCCCCCTCACTTGGACCGCATACATTACTGGTGCGCCTCGGTGCATCGGGAATTGCATGCACACCTACCCCCTTTGAAAATCGCACCGGGGTGCAGCAGTGGGTTGTGCATGTGCAACACTGTTGCGCCATGTGCAACCCCTTTGAATATCCCACCCAGGGTAGATCTCTTTACTGAGATTAAACCCTTTTTGTTTACAACTAAACCGGTCTTATGGAGGGTGACTCCAATTGTGTGGTGTCTATGCAGGATAGAGGGGCAGCTACAACCAAATTGTTCTGTGATTCTAACTGTCTCAAGTCCGTTATATCCCAATGCTACTTACAAGACTCCTTTAGGACTTTATATTCACAGGGAGGGTTTACGTATCACAGTTTCTTTCTACCAGGATAGATTTTTTATTTACACAGAGTCATATCAATATATATAAGGTGGTCACAATTCCTCTAGAGACATCAGATCACGCAGTACTTGTGGTGCAGTTAGGAGGAGTGACAGACCTTCAGTATGGGAAGAGCTACTGGAAGCTTAACACCTCCTTATTAAAGGAAGATATTTTTGTAAGACACACCAAATAATTTTTAAAGGCAAGGATGTCTATGGCTGGGTTCGTGGAGGATTTTAGTTTTTGGTGGGTGGAGACAAAACAGGAACTACAATCCTTATTTCAGGGATTCTCTACACTTGCTAGGACAAATACTTATAAAAAGTATGTTAGTCTTCAAGCACAACTCACAAAAGTGTATTGTGTAATCAATACACAAAACAACAATTTAACAGCTCAAATTAATAACCCCAAAAAAGAGATGAAGGTATTACAATACTCTCGAGCAACATCCTTGTTAAATGAGCACAGAATCTGCTCTCCTGGCAAAACAGGATTTGGAGATGTGTTTAAAAGCTGCACACAATGAGCCTTGGATAGGTTTTTGACATCTGTAAAAAAATGTAAATGGAATTCAGGTTTCCACTGGTCCAGAAATTCTGGACACCCTAACTGGGTATCTGACTGACATGTATACTGCCACCTGTATGGAGGAGCAGGCAATGACAGAATTTCTTTCCTCTCTCAATATTCCAGATATCCGAGATTCATGTGTAACTGATCTTATGGATCCCATTACCAAAGAAGAGGGCAATTTAGCAATAGATAAGTTAAAAGGGGCTACTGCACCTGGGATCAATGAATTACCCTCAGAATTTTATAACATTTTTTAGAATTGTTAAGGGATATATTAGTGGTAGTTTTTAACTGGGTACTGGACCATTTAGAAGTGGATTTTCACTTTTGCATTGCAGTGCAAATCCTGTTACATAAACAAGGGGATAAGTCTGATTTAGACAATTGGAGGTCTTTGAATCTATTGAACGTTGATTATAAAATTCTAGTGAAAATACTCACAAATAGACTAGTAAACACAGCTCCTGTTTTAATTTCTGTGGCCCAGACTTGTTCAGTGCTAGATCGCTCAATTGAGCACAATCTATTGCTAGTGAGGGAACTGGTTGAACAAGGAAAGGAAGAGGCTCTTAGTAGTTATTTCATGTCTTTGGACCAGGAGAAGGCCTTTGACAGGGTTCCCCATCAATTTATTTCCTCTGTGTTAAGAAGTTATAGTATTCCGCTAAATTATGTAGCATGGATTGAAATACTTTATGGGAAGGCTATGGCAATTCCATTAGTAAATGGGGGTTTAGGGTCACATATTAATATCACAAGAGGGGTGAGACGGGGTGCCCATTGAGCCCCCTGTTGTATGTATTTTGTTTGTACTCTTTGTTAAGGCTCCTCCAACAAGATGAGCATATAAGGGGTATTAAACCCATTGGAGGAGCATTGGAAGCTAGAGTAGCAGCTTATGCAGATGACATTTGTACATTTGTAGTTGATCAGGGGTCAGGAGTTCGGGTTTTGGAATTAGTTGAACAGTAATCAGTAGTAGCTGGAGCTAGGGTAAATAAGGGGAAGAGTGTAGTTTATCCCCTTAGTGAAAATAATCCACAGATGGGAGTTTTACAAGGGATAAAAGTGTCTAAAGATCCGTTTAAGGTATTAGGGCTCTGGTTTGGGAGGGGTGATAATGGGTTGTTAAACTGGTCTGAGAAGATGGAGGTAGCTTCCTCCAAAGTTGTTCTTTGGAGAAATTGGCAACAATCCAAAAAGAAAATAGTAGCTATGGTAAAAACGTTTTTGTTCCCGATCTTTTTATTTATCAGCGCTATATATTCTGTTCCACTGGCCTTGGAAATTTCTCTTTTGAGTTTAGTTTTTCAAGTGATTTGGGGGAATAGATTAAATCCCATTAGAAGGGAGGTTTTATACTTACCATTTGATAAAGGGGGTTGGATTTGCTAAATCCTGTAGCTTTTTATTATAGTGTTTGTTTTGGGTTTTTTTTTTATAAAAATTTGCTGGATTTTTCTAGGCCTAGTATGGCTATATGGATCCTATTTGCAAGGAAATGGCTTGACGCTTTATCAGTTGTGAGGTAATCACGGGACATTAAAGGCTCAGGTCAAGATTGATTGTGTGTTTTTTTTTTAACCAGCTTTGGTGAAACTAAAGAAATAGAAATTGACATTCCACATTTCATAACTACAAACTAGTAAAATTGTATATGATACAATACAGGCACAGGTGTATATTTCTCACACTGATTTTAAAGATATTTCTTATAACTATCATTCTAGGGTGCTGGATTCATTGAAGGATCCATATATCCCACCAAGGTTGTGGGATGTAATGTGGCTGTGTTCCCATGGAAGGCTATTTGTAAAGGGGAATGCTAAGCATAAAAGTCAGGAAGAATGTATGTGTCCCAGAGTTAGTTGTATCACACAGGAAGAAACTATTGATGTTATTTTCTTATTCAGTGTCCTTTTGTTCAGGAGATGTGGTCACAGTTGGCACAAAAATGGCTAACTCATGTTGGGGGAATGTAACTTATCAGGAAGTGGTTGGGGGTTTCAGTTTGGGGAGGATGGGGTTGGATGATGGATTGATTTGGATAATTTTGCATTTATAAAGTTTATTTTATGGCAATCACATTGCAAGTTTGTTTTACAACAGATGTATCAGGATCCTGGAACTGTTATCCATATTATTGAGCAGGAATTAGTCAAACAATCTATGTTTGCGAAACAACATATGTATCATGAAGTTTGAGCAATTCAATGGCACATTGTCCTGTTTATGAAAGGAAAAATTGGATGAATGTTCTTTCCTTTTAATTTTTTCTCAGGAATATTAGGACATCCGCATGTTTTCTTTCTTAAGTTTTATTATTTGAAGTTATTGTATGGTGTTTTTTTGATTGTATATTGTTCAGTTTCTTAAATAAATGTTCCCCTACTCTGCTTCCTGTGAGCAGAGGGGACCATTTTGTCTGGGGTACCAAGATGGCAGATGACAGGGTGGTTGGCGGTGGAATTGCTGAAGATATTTTGGATTCAGACCTGACTACAGCTTCACCCATGGAGTCAAAAACCTGACATTACCTCTGAAGAACCTACAATGCTGCAATCTGCAGGAGAAAATACAGAAGAGGGCGTTGTTCACACTGCAGAGAGTATGGAGAATAACAGTATGAATCGAACCTTGGAAGGGGAAGGTACTGCTGCAGGACTGCTAGAGGTTCCACCAGTTCTTATGAAAGAAACAGTTCAGAATTTGCCTAACTTGCACAATGAAGGTGGAAATCCTACTGTGCCAGCACAACCTTTAATACCCGAGGACCTGGAATTTAATGTGGATGAAGACCATTTACAATTGGAATTGGAATTGAAAAAGAAAAAGAAACAATTGTTAGACATGATATCGATAGCTGAACAGGAATTTATAACTGGGAAAAATAAGATCGAAGAAGAGAAAAAAAGAGAAAGTGCTCAATGGCCAGCCCCTTGCAGGAAACTAGCAAAAGACTGCCAGTAGGTGCAGATGTAAATGTACCACAAGAAAATGTTTTAGAGATGTCAGAGGTAGACATGGATTTCATGGGAACATCACCGAAAGCTGGATGGCTATATGTGAATAATCAGTGGATTCCAGACCCATAGATATCTCTTTCTGGATCCCCAGAAAGATTGGCAAGACAAGAGTCTGAAGAAAAGTCAAAGAGATGGACCTGTAGTGGTGGGAGAGGTTCCAGTGTATCCAAAAAAGGATTTAGCCGCTGCTGCAGCTGAGCACCCTGAAAACAAGGCAGTAGAGATAGAGATTATGCCAGACATTGAACCTCCAGATGAGGACCTGCCTGTACTGGAGAATATTCAACATATAGTGAGTACTGAACCACTTACTGAACATGACACAAACAGTAAAGGAATGAGAAGCTTTCCCACCTACGGAGGGGACAGAGACTAGTCATGATTTGAAAAATGACTCGGTGGGGGGGGGGAGCAGAGCAACACCCTAGATCTTATGCAGGTCTTTTTCACAAACCTGCAGAAGCAGCTAAAAGGTGGTTTGTGGTCTGCCTCCGTTATAAGGGTTTAGCTCCGCTCTCCCCTAACAGGCACTGGGTGGGTAAAGTCCTAATGAAAGATTATATGGGCTTTACACTGGCTGAGATCTATGCATTCATACATTCCCCAGAAGATCATTGTTATGACATAAGCTTTTGCACTGTGGCCTCCCTAGACAAATTTTGGAGGATCTATTATGACATTAAGGACACTGAAATATGAAGAGACTTTCTAGCTATTCCCATCATGAAACCCACAATAAAGACAGTCAGACTCCTATTTAGAAATGAGGGTGTGAATATAAATGATATTATTTTCTGGTTAGAAAATTGGTGTACCATTTTTGGACACCCAAACCCAATAATAGATGATAATGAGTTCTGGACTGGGGATGGACTTTCCGCATACAATTAAAACAAACAGATCTTGGTATCCAACATTTGCCCAGTTCCTTTTTTCTAGGGAGACATTGAGGAATACTTTTTTATGCAGCTCAATCAAAAAGCTACTATCAGTGTGGATCTTTATCACACCTGAATACAGACTCCGACCAGATCAAATGCTTTCAATGCAGGGTCCTGGGACATACTGCAGCCCAATGCACAGCTCTGCCGATTTGTAATCTGTGCGGAGATGATGAGCATTCCTTCCATGACTGCCCATGGGCAGCCCACAATTTGGAGGAAGTTTCAGAACAAGAAATACTATTAAATCAAGCCAGACATCCATTCCAACAGTCAGATGAACCTGACTCAGAATAACGTTTTAGACTCCAAGGCCTTGGCAGGGGTCGGGAAGTAACATTGGAAATAGGGCCAAATATGTGCCCGCACTACAATCTCAGTCTTATATGACTGCACCTAACTTTGCAGCACTACACAGAAGTTGTCCAGAGGGGCCCAGCTTCGAGGTTGGAAAACAGATGGGCTTTACCTGCAGAGGAACCAGAACAAGACCTAATAGTTGCATCACAACCATTGGAAACAGAGGGTATTACCCTTGTTACGAGTATACAACAAGATTTAGAATCAGATACTGCAGTCACAAACCTCCCCCCCTCCCTCTTCACCCCATTTTGAGCCATCTGATGTAGGATCTGACTTGGTTCTTTCCCCTCTCCCTCTACATAACAGATCTCCTGCCTTTCAGAATTGGGGCGATAGGGTAGAAAGGGAAAACCCTGTAGAGAATATGGAAGTTCCTTCTAACAGTGTGGAGAGTGATGTAGGGAACCTTTCAGAGACATACAAACATTAGGAACCCCAAAAACAGATTACAAGATCCAGTGTGAGACAAAAAAAGAAACCACCCCGACTCCGAATGTTTATGGTTAGCTAGCCTCGATGTTAACAGTGTTATATCTGCTGTAAAATGAACCACCACTTTTGCAATTCTGCACCAATTACAGTTTGAAGTGTTTTTTTTTACAGGATACCAGGCTTCATTCATTAGAAGATTTGAATACCGCTAAGAGAGAATGGATGTGGGGGGTATCTTATTGGTCTATGGAAATGGATGTTTGCAGTGGGCATTTGTTTTTCAACCTCAAATGTACAAATTTCACGAATGGTAGAAATAGACCCAGGATGAGCACTTCTCTTAGATGTGATAATAAATAATATTCACTGTAGACTGATAAATATCTACGGCCCACAGACGATGGCACATAGAATTGAATTATTGGGCAAGGTTCAACCCTTTTTACATACAAATCGGCAGATTATTTTGAGAGGGGACTTTAATATTAATATGACTTTAAAACACTTGTCACGATAAGGACAGACATGTAAGGTCTATTGTGATAGGTCATTTCTACAGAAAGTAGTTGTACAAGCAGGCTTACAGGATGCACATACAGTGCTGGGAAATGAAGCATACACACAGTGCCAGTAATTGATACAGTGAACATTTCCATAGAAACCTCTGACCACACCTTAATAGGGATAGGGATAGTACGGGAACCACCAGGAGAGACAGGGCCGGGTATTTGGAGATTGAATGCTTCACTATTATTAGACCACCAGATTCGACAAGAATTGAAACGTGTATTTCAGGACAAACTTACCACAGTTTGCCTATATGATGGGATGATACCATGGTGGGAAGATTTAAAACACTGTTTAACAGGGATTCTTTCAACAACGAGCTTTAACCCAAGCTACCACTACACATAGGTGGCATTTAGAGCTAGGAAGGGAACTACACTCCACCCTTTCAAAACAGTATACAGAGGAGGTAAATTTGACAGAGAAAATTATGGCTTTGAAAGAGGAAATGTCACCATATCAATATAATAGACTAAAATCTCTACAAGAAGAACAGTCCTTTGGCACAAAAGGGAGAAAGGAACAAACAAACCCTTTTCTAGATTCCCAGTATAGGAGAGAGAGCGAAAATTAATATCTCAGTAGATTTCCGCACAAGGAGAAGTGCTGAAGGATAATGAGGATATGGGTTTTTTGGACACCCACATAGCCCAGACATTTGGTGAACCAGTACCAGATTTACCATTTATATCACAGCTGTTACAGGTGGCTCAGCTGCCACAACTGTCTTCCAGTCGACAGGCACCTTTGGTGGCCCCTTTCACAGAACAGGAATTAGACAAAGTAATACAGGGGTTACATGATGGTGTGTCCCCAGGTTCAGATGGTCTCCCTGGGGAACTGTACAAAGTTTTATGGGAATTGCAGCCTGCAGAATTATTGGTGGTTTACAATTCTATACTGGAAGAGGACTATCTGCCGATACAAATGTACGAAGGTCTCATGATTTTTTTGTACCAATCGGGAGCCTATCGGGAGCCTAGTCAGATATCAAAAACTGGCGACCTATTATTTTATTAAACACAGATTCCAAAATTTTTGCTTAATTGTTGATGACCAGATTAACAGGGGTCATGAATGACCTAATTAGTCATACCCAGTATTGTTCGGTCCCAGGGAGATGCATCACCAATGCTTTGATTTTATTGAGAGAAATAACTACCCCACAGAAGCGAGAATTTCTAGATATCCAAGACCCAGGGTTTGTGGTCAGTCTGGACCAGACAAAGGCATTTGACAGGATTTCCCATGTATTCCTCTGGCAATGTCTAGAGGCTTAAGGGATCCCAGAATGTTTCCTTCAATGGTTACATTTGTGTTATAATTTAGCATATACCAGGTCGCACCTGAAAAATGGGCACTTGCTGTCTAGCATGCTTACCCGGGTGCCAAAAGCAAATAAATAAATAAATAAATAAGGCCTTATGAGAATGGTAGACAAGGTGCTCAGAGTAGGATTTATAGAGGGGTCAGACAAGGCTGCTCCCTGAGCCCTATGCTTTAAGTCTTTTCTCTGAAACCAGTGATAAGAGTTCTTTAAAATTCTCCATTAATCAAAGGGCTGGGTGGGAGGTCACACAAAACCTCAGGGTCATCACAGATGATCTTTGTTAGTTAAAGATGGTCATTCACTATCAAGCATTACTAAGCCTATCAATCTGCAATCACCCAAAAGAAGTCAGAGTTCCTGTCCAGGGAGGTTGTGGCTGCTCAGAATTGACCAGCTCAGCTCTTTCGCAGTGTGGACAGGCTGTGCAACCCAGCCTGTCTACAATTCCAAAGGGCCTTTTCACAAAGAGAGTGTGATGAACTTGCTCGATGCTTTGCAACTAAGGTGGCCGACATTAAGGCGGCACTCCAACCAGAACAAGCTAAGGGTGTTGCTTTGGATCAGCATGAGGCTTCTGCTCCTCGGTTTTCCTGGAGTGCCTCGACCAACTGGAATTCATGGATATCATATGGATTGTCCAGGATGCGTGCCCTATGTGCTGTAGTTTGGATCCAGGACCAACTTCCCTGATTTTGGGTAGTATTGATTACATTGGTCCGGTCCTAGCAAGGATAGTCTGGTGCTCCTTGAAACAGGTTAGTTTCCGAGCTCCCTGAAGGAGGCGGTGGTAACGCCCCTACTGAAGAAAGCTTCTTTGGACTCCGACTGCCATGCAAGCTACAGACCAATCTCTAACCTCCTCTTTTTATGGAAGGTGACTGAGAAGGTAGTGGCTGTGCAGCTGGAGAACCATTTGACCATACATGATATCTATGAACCCCTCCAGTCAGGTTTTCAAAAGAGGCATAGTACTGAGACAGCACAAGTTAGGGTGTTCAATGATCTCCTGTTGGCTAGGGACTGAAATAACCATTCCATTCTGGTTCTTCTAGATCTCTCATCAGCTTCTGACACTGTGGACCATGGGGTTCTACTTGAGCATCTGAGGTTCATCTGTGGACTATTGGATGTAGTCCTCAGGTGGTTTACATCTTACCTCATTGGAAGAATGCAGAGAGTGGTTTCTGGGGTTTATTCCTCAGACCCAGTTTCTCTGTCTTGTGGGGTTCCTTGGGGCTCTCTGTTGTCCCCCATGCTGTTCACAGTGTATACGCTGCCCCTTGGAGATATTGTAAGCAGGTATGGGCTAAGGTTTTACTGTTATACTGATGATACCCAGCTCTACCTTTCTTTTGCACCCGACCAGGATGGAGCTTTCTTGATCTTTAATAATTGCCTCAAAGAAATCCAGGAGTGGATGGATTCGAGTTGGTTGAAATTGAACTCTGAAAAGACAGAGGTGTTGATAGTGGATCTGGCACACCAGATAGGGGGTCTGGGGTCTGGTTTGCACTTTGGACTTTATCTCGGGGTATTTCACTCCCGAACTCTGAACAGGTGTGTAACCTGCAAGTAATTTTTGACGACGGACTGACTCTTCATTTGCAGGTGTCTGCCATTGTCAAGTCCTCATTTTACTATCTAAGGAATATCTCCAGGATTAGGCACCTTGTTCCATCTGGCGTTCTTCCTATGCTGGTCCATGCCTTTGTGTCCTCACATCTGGACTATTGCAATTCCTTTTATCTAGGGCTTCCTGGGGTTGAAATATGCTGCCTGCAGCTGATTCAGAATACAGCATCCTGGCTTCTGACTGGCATCTCCCGGTCCAGCCATATTTCGCCAGTGCTGCATGGACTGCACTGGCTGCCAGTGCAGTGGCAGATCACCTTACATTCGGTCTTCTGACTTTCAAAGCCCTACATGGACTTGGCCCAGACTACCTGATAGAGCTTCTGGTCCCCTATTGCCCTGGGCGATTGCTCCGCTTAGCTGTCAAGGAGTTACTAGAGATCCCGAGAATGTGCTTGAAATTTTCTGGGGCCCGTACATTTATGTATGTGGCCCCTACCCTCTGGAACTCTCTACTCTGTAAGTTATGGGAGTGCATGACTGTGGAGGGATTTAAAAAGGCCCTGAAAATGTATTTATGGACCCAAGCATTCGGAGTCTGATTTTATTTGTTTATTTGTGCTAGCTGTTTTTAACTTTAGGATTTGAAATGTTTGGCTTGTTTTTAAATTTTGTACGGCTTCTTGGTTTTTTGAAAGGCACCATAGAAATAAAGTTTATTATTATTATTAATATGGATGGCATATACTTTACTGCAAGCCCTTGGCGGGGTAACAAGAGCGGCACTCAATATAGGGAAAACACAATATTTAAATCTTAGGGGTTTTTCAGAGACACAAGAGACAGTTGTAGGTATTGCTATAGCCCAGACACCATGTAAAATTTTAGGGCCCAGATATTCAAAAGGGTTGCGCCAGCGCAAGTCTGAAAATGTGCCATTCAGCGATATTCAGTGGGAGGCAGTTGCGCCCCCCCAAATCACGCTAAGCAATAGTGCAATGATAATGAATGTATGCACAACTGAAGGGGGAGGAACCATGCATAAATGGCGCAGTGCAATATTCAACAACATGCGCCATGTGCAATAGGGGAGCAAGCGGAAGTTGCGCGATAGTGGAAATGAGGCAAAATAAAAAGGAACAAGAGAGAGGTGCAATAACGCTACAGGGAAGGCACATGTTGCTGAACTATAGGCAGCCACACAGGCAACACACACACACAGGGCAGGACAGAGAAAGAGCACCTGGAACCCACAGGCTCAGGGAAGGTGTGGGGAGCCACAGCCACAGTGCAGAAGGGGGAAGTGCCACACAGCACTGAGGCTAGCACAGTTTGGTGTTCCCAGTGCAGGGGAAGTAGCAGCCAGGACAGCAGGAGGAACACAGAAACAGCTGCCAGGGGAGGTGAACACAAACCAGAGACATGGCCAGTGCCACCATCCAGATGAGGGGGGTAAGAAGGCGGGCAACAGGGGGTCATGGCCATGGAAGGGCCTGTCGGTGGTATGCCCCCAACAGGCAGTACCGAGCCCACACCAGCTTTGAGCTGTACAGTGATACTGAGATCGTGGGCTGGTACCGCCTGAATCGGGCAATTCTGAGGTGGCTCTGTGAGCTGTGCAGTGATGTGATGCAGGCACCCACACGACGGAGCCATGCTCTGTCAGTGGAGACTAAAGTGACAGCTTGTATGTGCTTGCTCACCATGGGTACCTTCCAGAGACCAACAGGGGACACCACAGGCATAACCCAGTCGGCCGCGTCACGCCACCTCACCCAATTCTTCAGCACACTGCTGCCACATGCTGCATAGTACATCCATTTCCCCAGTACACCGGCGGAGTGCACAGCAAACATACAGGAGTTCCACAGGGTAGCAAGTATGTCTGGCGTGCCAGGGCCAATAGACTGCACCCATGTGGCCATCTGCACACCACCTGGCCCTGAGGGAGCCGCATACATTAAGCGCAAGGGCTATGCTAGCATCAACTGCCAGGTGGTGTGTGATGCCATGGGGCGCATAATCAATATCTGTGCCACGCACCCTGGGGGAGCACACGATGCCTTCATCTGGCACCAGTTGGCACTGTGCCACAGATTCGAGAGTGGGGACATCCCCACTGGCCACTTAGTGGGTGAGTATGCAAACCACATGGCAAACTTAGGGCTTTGAAGGGGCATGGTCAGAGGTGACATGGGTAGTGGCCTACATGGCCCCGGGCAGGGCGATGCTGAACACCAAACTAACCTCCACGCTCTACACACAGGTGACAGTAGATACCCACTCCGTCCCTGGCTGCTCACACCATACCAGCGGCCCGCGACCCCATCGCAGCAATGCTACAATAAGGCACATGCCACCACACGTAATGTCATCGAGTGGGTGCTTGGTATGCTGAAGGCATGTTTCCGTTGCCTGGACACCTCCGGTGGTGCCCTACAGTACAGCCCCTCAAAGGCCTGCTGGCTATTCCTGGCCTGTTGCATCCTGCACAACATGGCCAATGAATGTGGGATAGCTGTACAGGTTGAAGAGGGGGACAGCGATGGGGACAATGAGGACACCGGTGACAATGGTGATGGGCAGTCCCCCCTTGGGTGACAGGACCTCTGTCTGCTCCGGCTGGCACAGCTGCACTAAGACACCATTATGGAGGAGCACTTCAGCCAACCCAGGTAAGTCATGAGGATATGTGCAACCACCAGTGGCAAAGGCACAACCCACAAAAACGAATGGACACACACCAGGGGTGCGTGCCGTCAAGGGAAGTGGCCAGACATGGAACCACACACATGGCTAGGGATGGGTGAGGTCTAACATGGAACGCGGACACACACACACACACAACTCACCAGACATGCACAAAGGGTAGGAGGCACGCCGACCCAGAACACCACCCCTAGCCACACACACATGTCCACAGACCACCACGCCCACTGCCTGTCATGTGTGTGTCAGACACTGGGCACCATTGCACATTGGTGTACAGCGCAATGCAGGCATCATCATTCACATGCAACTGTGGACAGCAGCCGGAAGGGTGTGCATATGGACTGTGTGTGTGCGTGCAGGGCCAGGTACCCACCCGTGCATTGCCCGCTGAATGACACAATGCACACAGAGTAGCGTCAGACAGTAGCCGTGCTGGGAGACAGGTCAGTCATGCGGCACAGTGCCCCGGCTGCCATGGATGCATGGGTGGCCCCGCTGAGACCTGCCAGCAGTGACAGGCTGACCACTGGCCTCATGGGGTGGCACCAATGGTCCCTCAGGGGTTCCACTGCATGAACATGACTGTGCTCACGCAGGGATCTGCAGCACACCGAACATACCTGCGCCAGGCATGCTCGGGATGCCCACAGCTGAACCCGGTGTTGACAAGGATGGTGTCGCATGACTCCGGGAATGGGGGGTGGACATTGCACTGCACGGTGTCTGCGACGCATGGGCAAATAACTGTGTGCCCCCTGTGGCCATGGTAGCTGTGATTGTCTGTGTCAGCCTGTCAATGGCAGCAGTCTCATCTTCCCACATCCGGTCCATCCCTGCCAGGTGCAGAGCTGCACCGCTGTCACAAGCCACATCTGCTGATTGACTGATGCTTGCAGTATGCGGGTGTGCTCATCCAAGAGGTCATCTGTCTGATCGGCATGCTGTCCCTCAGGGTGTTCGCAGCCCTGATGCTCATCACCCCTTGAGGGTGGGCGCTGCACACCAGGACCAGGCCTGGGCATGTCCACAGGCGGTGCACTGATGCCACCCCCTGACACTGTAATCCCAAACCCATTGGCCGACTGCTGATGCTGCCCCTCTGGCTGCCACTCCCCAGGGCTCAATGGTGCTGCTGCAGTGGCCGCAACAGTCCCACTGTCCTGTACACATACCAGTGCTGCATCACCGGTGCTGACAGGCACAGGCTGGGACTGTGATGACACGCAGGCCTCCACAGCGGCACTACCCATAGCCATGGCCACGATGTTACCTGCTGTGTGGCCATTCTATGGCACACACGTGCCACTGCCCATGACGTTAGCGACATCATCATTGGTGATGGACCCGGCACCATCCCGAGTCCCAGCATGCTGGCATCCATGGACGCTGGCATGCTGGGACATGGGCAGGTCCTCCTCTGCACCTGCTCCAACAACATCAGTCTGGACATTCAGGCGGGCCCACTGTCGCCTGAGCTACATATTCCTGTGGAGGTGGATGTGCCCTCCTCCATCTCCATCTGACCAGACTCAGTGGAGAATCCCACCACCGCTGACCCATGCAGATGCTCAGGAGCTGTAAGGGAAAACAAAGTCGCGTTACTGTATGTGACCTACCCTGCCCCCCAATAGACAGACCATGACCTTCCATGCATCCACAACCCTCTGTGTGAAAAAATACTTGCTTAAATTACCTCTGAGCCGCCCCCCTTCTGTCTTCAAATTGTGCCCCCTTGTTCTTGCACACTTCTTTTTTTGAAAGATGCTACCCTCTTGGACTTTGTTGATTCCCTTGAGATACTTGAAAGTTTCTATCATGTCCCCCCTCTCCCTCCTTTCCTCGAGGCTATACATATTCAGCTCCTTAGGTCTCTCTTTATAAGTCTTCCGATGCAGACCCTGCACCATTTTAGTTGCCCTCCTCTGGACAGCCTCCATCCTATGTCCTTGCGGAGATTGGGTCTCCAGAACTGCACGCAGTACTCCAGATGGGGTCTCACCAACTGTCTGTACAGAGGGATAATAACTTCCTGTTTTCTACTGGTGATGCCTCTCCTATGCATCCCAGTATCCCCCAGTCCTCCTTGCTGCCCTCTCACATTGCTTGCCCACCTTTAGGTAATCTGATATGACTACCCCAGGTCCTTTCCATTTTGTTGTTGTTAGTATCTCACCCCATCCCCATTGTGTACTCTTCCCCAGGGCTTTTGTTTCCCAGGTGCATTACCTTGACTTCTTAGCATTAAATCTAAGCTGCCACACATTTGACCATTCCTCTAACCTTGCCAAGTCCCTTCTCATCCTTTCCACCCCACCTTGTGCATCAACTCTGTTGCAGATCTTGTGTCATCTGCAAAGAGACATATTTTCTTCCAGTCCCTCTGCAATGTCACTTATAAAGACATTGAAGAGGACTGGTCCTAATACTGAACCCTCGGTACCCCACTAGTAACCCCTTTCTTCAGAGTAGACTCCATTTACTATTACTTCTGTGTCCTATTCTCCAGCCAATTCTTTACCCAGGCTGTCATCTTGGGACCCACTCCCAGGCTGGCTAACTTGTATATTAATCTTTTGTGTGGGACTGTGTCAAATGCCTTGCTAAAGTCTAGGTAGGCCATGTCCACAGCCCCTCCCTGATCTACTACTTTGGTCACCCAGTCAAAGAAATATATCAGATTTTGTCTGGCATGACCTTCCCGCTGTGAATCCATGCTGCCTTGGGTCCTGAGCCCCTCTGGCCTCTAGATACTCAACAATTCTTTCCTTCAGAAGTGATTCCATCATTTTCCCGACCACTGAGGTTAAATTAACAGGTCTGTAGTTTTCTGCTTCTGCCTTGCTCCCACTTTTGTGAAGGGGAATCACATCTGCCCTTCTTCACTCCTCGGGTACCACCCCATCCTCCCATGATTTGTTAAAGAGGGTAGTCAGTGGTGTCACTAGTTCTAACATTAGTTCTTTTAGAATTCTGGGATGAATCCCATCAGGCCCCATTGCTTTGTCCACCTTCAGTTTTAAGAGTTCTTTCAGAACCCTTTCTTCTGTAAATGGGCTGATATCAACTTCTGTATCCAGAGTGTTTCTACTGTTTGTTTTAGGTACCTCCCCCCACTTCCTTTGTAAATACTGAGCAAAAATATTTGTTTAGTATCTCTGCCTTTTCACAGTCACCCTCTGCCCACCCTCCCTCCTCTTTATTAAGCCTCACTAGCCCTCCCTTGTAATACTATGTGTATGATTTGTCTTTGAAGCTTCAAATAAAAATTCCCCTACTCTTTTCAAGAAGTGCCATGGGATCTTTAAAATCCACCTGAACAGGCAGATGGGACCTCAGTTTAACATCTCATCTGAAAGACAGCACCTCAGGAGTGCAGCACCTCCCCTCATGCTGCACTGCAGTGTCAGTATATTAACCCAAGTGCCTGGTGTGGGGCTAGAACCCACAGCCTTCTGATATCCCAGCCTCAGAAGTGAGTGTGCTATCTGCTGAGCCACTGACACTGCATTTATAATCATTGCTACTCAAAAGTTCTCTAGTGCTACACTCCACAATGACATCTACTAGATTAATTAACATCTAATATTGCCCTTTCCTTGTTTCCATTTCACCACGCTTCTCCATTACAAGGATCCTACCCAAAAGGCACAGAAGACAACATAAAAAAATACCAAACAGTGCTACAGAGTTGCTTGGAAGGACTTAAAGGAACCCCACAAAAAACAGGGTTCCACCCACAAGAGGCAGAAAGTGATACATACAACACCAAGAGGTGCCACCATGAGGCCACTGTGATGAGAATTCTACCTAAAGGTAGAAATCTAATCTGGGGTGTAACCCCTCACCCCTGCCTTTCTAGCAAAATGACAGGTGGCATGCTGTTGAAGCTGACAACAGTACCTGGTGGGGACTGGGTTCAGGGAGGATGAGGTTACTCGGCACAGGGGGGCCTAGGTTTGGCTACTCTGCACAGGGGTACCCAAGTAAATCCAAACACAGGAAGCAATAAGTGTAATGTCCAGAACCAGGAATGGGATTCTTCAGTGTGGCTTTTATTCACATCCAAGCTGAACAAACAAAGCATAGATGGACCCCCATGGGGCTACATTTCCTGGTAATGCAGATTAGAGACAACAGAACACTTTATCACTGTTTCCAGCCCTCAGGCTCTAAACCCACCAGGCACACAGCCCGGACTTGCACGCAGCTTTGGGTACACTGCCCAACTTGCACACTACTTGGGTTTTCCCCACTAGCCCAGCTCCCCCACCAGCCACTTGATCTGCGGTCCATTTGAGGAATGGACCAATTATCCTGTTATGGCTTTCCAAACCACACTAGAGCCTTCAACTCCTAGAGAGAATTTTCCTTACAATCCCATGTCTGGGTACTTCCCTCATCATAAAGTAGAAATCCACAGAAGAAATCCGTAGAGGTGGACCTGGTCACTAAAGATGGGGGGGGCCACCCACCTCCAGCTCCTGCAGCCCATACCCGACCATTTCTCTGGTACCTGAACAATTCCTTTACTAAACTTTCAAATGTAGATTCTGCGTAGACGTCTGTCACATCTCCTCTACATATCATTTGCATCTCAACAAGCTCTGGACTTGAACCTACTTTTACTTTGCTTAGCCCATTACTCTAGGCTTCCCAATATTTTAGTAGTTCAATCCCCACACTGTCACACAAGTCCCAGGGTGAAAAACATAGGCCCTTTTTGCAAGAGCAGACACTCACCCTCATGTTGCAGGTGCCCCACAGGAGACTCACAAATCTTCTTGTTCTCCCAAATAAACTCTGAAACAAACAGGCAGGTTTTCCTTCACAAGCAGAACTAGGGGGTTGCCCCAGGATCTGCAGGGAACCCTTTCCTGCCCCCCCGAAGGGAGGGCACTGAGACCCAAAAACAGTGGTCTCCACCATTTCAAATATCTTCTGTGTCTCTCTTTAAGGTGGAGACACACACCCTTTTAAACTAAAAGTAGCCCTCTGACAGGGCTGAGGCTCCTAGAGCCTTCACTGAGCTACTTTCTCAGCAAGCTCCCAACTTCACACTCACTCACTGAAGACTGACTTTAAAACCTCCCAACGTTCTAACTAACTTCCTTGCTGCAGAATCCAGCGTGGCTCATGCAGCTGCGATAGTTCTATTGGTGATGTCATCCCTCAGTCTCAGCTGAGACTGGGAACAGTGTGAGACAGTGTGAAACCCATTTAACTGGAGTTTCACAAGCTGCCTTCTCTGTCTACCACTAGGTCTGACTGGGATTCTAGTAACCCCGGGTAACAAGGGGGTTACACTGGCCCTTGACCAGGAAAATGACTGTCCGCAGTCATTATTTACCCAGCTTTAGGCCATCCCACCCTATGCGCTACCTGCGGAGGGGGGTGATCAGGCCCCCTCCTACCATGTGCAAGCACAGTCAGGCAACACTAAGGGCCTAGAGGCCTTTAGCTGACATATCAGCCTCTACACTATCCACTTACTATGGACAACTAGTGGCTCTGGTAGAACCATCCAGAGCATAGCCCTGATAGATCAGCACTGCGGTCCCTACTGCAGGTCAGGGCCTCAGCCTGTCTATCCCCCCTAACCCTATAGGGAAAAACCTATCTGCCTTTAACCTAATACCCCAAAAACAAAACAACCCAGGGACCCTCCCCGACCTTGGGTAACCTGCAACCACACACCATTGAAATGCAACATTTTATACCATGTTACTGTCTCCTCCCTACCCCACAACCACACCTGTGGAAGGAAAGGGTTACTACAGTAATAACAACAATACCAACACCACAGTGCTTTAAATTTCTACACACTAAAGCACTGATGAGGAACTCCGATGAGCCCCTTCTCCTCTTCATGTCTTCTCTTCTGTCCTCCCAGGAATACCTGTAAGAAAAAGAAAGAAAACACACACTCCTTATCTGCATACACAGTCTACCTTAACCCCTACCATCAAAACACTGAATAATCCCAAAAAGATTTTTTTAGAAAAAGGTAGAAAAACAGTATTTACATTAGAAAACAACAACATTATTTACAATACACCTTTGGGGGGACGGAGTGCCCTAAAAGTCTGAACTAGTGACCACTATGCCAGAAGGCTAGTCCAATAAAGAGTATCTCCTGGGCCGGAGCCCGGTGAAGCACAGTTCTAACAGGCCAAAGTCCCAAAGGGGAGAGTCTTTGTGGACAGTTCACACATTTTGAAGTCTGCTAGTGTAGGGTGTGTACTGCAATGTCATAAAGATAGAAAAGTTCGGACTTACCAGCCACTTGTAGAATGGAAATTTTGGGACCGACCTGCACCTCTGACGAAGACTCTCCCTGGCAGCATTTCTTCTGATACAGCGGGGTGGACATCTTCCAGAAACCACAGGAGTGCACATCTGGGAACTGCTTTGATGATGTCATCTCTGGAGAAGAAATCTTAGAACAGGAACAAAAAGAAAACAGCTGGTCCGATGTCATCCGATTACCAGGTGATGAACAGGATACAGCTGGGCTGGAATCCTCTCTGGATCTGAAGTCATCTGGTGGGCCAGTCGATGGTTTCTGGAAAGGCCAGTACACTGTAGAATGATGAATGTGGGGCACCTGAGTCCTGGTTGTCTGTATTGGCGGATCAATAAAGACACTTCACTGTCTGGTGTGGCAGTATTGACTACCACTGCTCGGCTTTCCATTTAGTAGGCACAGGCACATTTGCTGGGAGGTCCTTGCACTGAGGCCAATAGTACCGGGAGTCAGGAGCTTGAATTATTACCCCATCTGGGTGCACATAATTCACACAGTGGGAGATTTCACATCCCTCTCTGCCCACTATTCACACTCTGTCCATAAACAGTGTCCTGCTTCTCTTCCACTGGGTATACTTCTTGTGAAACAGTCTGTTTTTCACATGCTTGTTGGCCCCAGGATGCAAACTTTTCATTGCTTCATCCCAGATCCAGGATTTCCTGCTGTTCTCAATCTCCTCCCAGACTTTTCGAGGGAAGTAAGGGAAAGGTCATACCATAGATCTCATTTGCCTTTCTACGAACCAGTCTCTCCTCTTTACTTGCTTTGGTCAATCTGAGACCACTGGCCTGGCTTGGGAGTGGCCAGTCCTGGTTCTGCTAGTTTTGCATCCTTAAAGAAAGTAGAAATGGATCCCTGACTTCTTCCTCTTGCGAAGCCAGGGCAGTGGCATCACCACTTTCTTCCATACATTCCTCCGAGGCAAGGTCTTGAGGCTGTGTACCCGTTCCTTTTTCACAAGGCCATATAGGTTCCCCCTCATCTTCCTCTTCACTGAGGATCTGAGCCCAGGAGTGAGCAGTCGTTCTTACTCCTGAGACTATCCACTCATCACAAGGCATGGAGGTCAGCACCTCCCACTCAAAGGCCTCCCCCATCTCGTCTTTGCCTAAGAGACTTAGGCTAGGCCCCTCCCCTCCAGGGGTCTATTGATGCTTTATCTGAACTCTCCTTCTGGGATCCAGCATCCGAAACTTCAACTTCTGGTTCTGTCTCTAACTCTGCACCCTCTAGCTTTGTGCCACACTTCCCTGAGGGGCCTTCCTCCACAGGCTCCGCCTGGTGCTGTGTGCTGCCAACTGCAGATTCCTGAACCTTTGTCCATGTGGGAGCCAACCGGATTTGAGGCGCTTTATACAAGTCATATTTTTCTAGGCATCAAGCACAGTGAGGAATCATGAAGACGTCCCTTCCAGCTCTCAAGCATATTTGACATACATGCACTGGAAAACCAGGAATCACCACATGAAGAGGCAGTTGTCCTCCATAGCACCACTTTTCAATGTCCCTCAGTCTATTTACTGCTGCTGTTGCTGCAACCCGGGCATGATCTGGGTAACAAGCTGGTTCTGAGGCCACAACTGCAGAAAACAAACAAAAGTTCACTGTAACTGAAAATTCCACTTTACTGAACACACTTCTTTAGTTGTAAAATGGCTCCTCTGCTGCTGTGTTTACTTTACTACCCCACCCTGTAATGGCGGTGGCAGCACTCCTGTGCATCAACATTCAGAATCTGGGTCAAGCCACTGCACACCCAATTTACACAAACTACTGATAACTTTTTCTCAAACTGCACAACTTGCTCTGTCCTTGCTTTAAACACATTTACAGGATTTTCCATGGACTTTTTACATACTGGAAACATTTATTTGATTTACAGTCCCTTAAAGCTTCAGGTTTTTAGCACAGGATTGCCTGTATAACTAGTGCTGCACATTTGGCTACAACTCACAGTCTCTCTCTGGCTTTAAACTTTAAACTGAGGCTGAATCCATTACTATGCACACAGTCAATGGCTTAACAGACTTGCACTTGCTGGCAGGACTTGACACAGTCGTTACTTGCAGAGCGACTACACTGCTGCACACACATTTATATGGCATAGGGCAGAAAATCACTGTTTGAGCAGTTTCCATGTTGTTACTTACTGTTATCAGTAGCAGTTTGCTGCGATGGGGAAAATGGCCTGCAGCTGGTTCTTGGAGGCCTCAGAACAGAAACGGGCAGGCAGCCCTTCCGATCGTCTTCTTGACGACCACTTCCGCAATTCCGATGATCGATTAGCGGGTTGAGCCCGATTTTAAACTAGAAAGTCTGTTTTTACAAGTTTACAGCGATTTTAACACTCCGCGACGCTCCTCCACTAGCCAGTACACGCACTCCACTCACACTCCCTCTCGAATGCTGGGGCAGTCACTGTAGAGCTGGCTTTGAGGCGGGACTGATCTCAGCCTGACCAATCACATGACGCCATGCAAATGAGCCTCTTCTTCCTCATGAGGGCTCTTCTCCTCACGGCGATCGTCGAGCAGGCAAATTTAAACTGCAGAATGCAACTTTTTTTCTTTACCAACTGACTCCACGGCGGGAGCCCATTTCAGCCATTTAACATAGCCATTACACTCCTGCAACTCTCTCATTTATTTCAGAAAGCATTTCCAATGTCCAGGGCACACTTTTCCTGTTGCTAGCCCTAGTCTTCCACACTTTTCTTTAGAACAGTTTATTTTAAAAGCATTTCCAACATCCAGGGCACAATTTTCCTGTTGCTACCCCTAGTCTTCCACACTTTTCTTTACCACAGTTCATATTAAAAGCATTTCAAATGTCCAGGGCACAATTTTCCTGTTGCTACCCTTAGTCTTCCACGCTTTTTTTTTTTTTGTTTACCACAGTTCATTTTAAAGCAGGCAAAAATGCTGTAAACAATTTTGATGCAGGACAAGGGCACACTCTTTGGCTTTACTGCTTCTTGGTAAACAGTTGGCATTTTTAAACAGCAGCACAAGATCCACAGCACACAGCAACACTAGGGAAATTGCTTGAGCTTTTTGGGCTACCCACTGCCAGATAGCCAAAACGCTAGCCCCCCTACCCAAGCACCTTCCTTCCCAGAACTAAATCCAAAGTGATGCCTCCATTTTTGTAACCTCTCACCCCTGCCTTTCTAGCAAAATGACAGGTGGCATGCTGTTGAAGCTGACAGCAGTACCTGGTGGGAACTGGGTTCGGGGAGGATAAGATTACTTGGCACAGGGGGGCCTAGGTTTGGCTACTCTGCACAGGGGCACCCAAGTAAATCCGAACACGGGAAGCAATAAGTGTAATGTCCAGAACCAGGAATGGGATTCTTCAGTGTGGCTTTTATTCACATCCAAGCTGAACAAACAAAGCATAGATGGACCCCCATGGGGCTACATTTCCTGGTAATGCAGATTAGAGACAACAGAACACTTTATCACTGTTTCCAGCCCTCAGGCTCTAAACCCACCAGGCACACAGCCCAGACTTGCACGCAGCTTTGGGTACACAGCCCGACTTGTACACTACTTGGGTTTTCCCCACTGGTCCAGCTCCCCTGCCGGCCACTTGATCTGCGGTCCATTTGAGGAATGGACCAATTATCCTGTTGTGGCTCCCCAAACCACACTAGAGCCTTCGACTCCTAGAGATAATTTTCCTTACAATCCCACATCTGGGTACTTCCCTCATCATTGGCCAAGTGCCTGAGGTAAAGTAGAAATCCACAGAAGAAATCTGTAGAGGTGGACCTGGTCACTAAAGATGGGGGGGCCACCCACCTCCAGCTCCTGCAGCCTATACCCGGCCATTTCTCTGGAAACTGAACAATTCCTTTACTAAACTTTCAAATGTAGATACTGGGTAGACTCTGTCACATCTCCTTTACATATCATTTGCATCCCAACAAGATCTGGACTTGAACCTACTTTTACTTTGCTTTAGCCCATTACTCTAGGCTTCCCTATATTTTAATAGTTCAATCCCCACATTGTCACACAAGTCCCAGGGTGAAAAACATAGGCCCTTTTTGCAAGAGCAGACACTCACCCTCACATTGCAGGTGCCCCACAGGCGACTAGCAAATCTTGTTCTCCCAAATAAACTCTGGAACAAATAGGCAGGTTTTCCTTCACAAGCAGAACTAGGGGGTTGCCCCAGGAATCTGCAGGGAACCCTTTCCTGCCCCCCTCCGAAGGGAGGGGCACTGAGATCTGAAAACAGCGGTCTCCACCACTTCAATTATTTTCTGTGTCTCTCTTTAAGGTGGAGACACACACCCTTTTAAACTAAAAAGTAGCCCTCTGACAGGGCCGAGGCTCCTAGAGCCTTCACTGAGCTACTTTCTCAGCAAGCTCCCAACTTCACACTCACTCACTGAAGACTGACTTCAAAACCTCCCAACGTTCTAACTAACTTCCTTGCTGCAGATTCCAATGTGGCTCATGCAGCTGTGATAGTTCCATTGATGATGTCATCCCTCAGTCTCAGCTGAGACTGAGAACAGAGTGAGACAGTGTGAAACCCATTTAACTGGAGTTTCACAAGCTGCCTTCCCTGCCTACCACTAGGTCTGACTGGGATTCTAGTAACTTCGGGTTTTTTTTTCGTCCCAAGAACTTTTGATTGTATGGTTATAAATACTTTCCTTTTATGATGTTGATTTGGTATAATGTAATACTATGTGTATGATTTGTCTTTGAAGCTTCAAATAAAAATTCCCCTACTCTTTTCAAGAAGTGCCATGGGATCTTTAAAATCCACCTGAACAGGCAGATGGGACCTCAGTTTAACATCTCATCTGAAAGACAGCACCTCAGGAGTGCAGCACCTCCCTCATGCTGCACTGCAGTGTCAGTATATTAACCCAAGTGCCTGGTGTGGGGCTAGAACCCACAGCCTTCTGATATCCCAGCCTCAGAAGTGAGTGTGCTATCTGCTGAGCCACTGACACTGCATTTTTAATCATTGCTACTCAAAAGTTCTCTAGTGTTACACTCCACAATGACAGCTACTAGATTAACTAACATCTAATATTGCCCTTTCCTTGTTTCCATTTCACCACGCTTCTCCATTACAAGGATCCTACCCAAAAGGCACAGAAGACAACATAAAAAAATACCAAACAGTGCTACAGAGTTGCTTGGAAGGACTTAAAGGAACCCCACAAAAAACAGGGTTCCACCCACAAGAGGCAGAAAGTGATACATACAACACCAAGAGGTGCCACCATGAGGCCACTGTGGTGAGAATTCTACCTAAAGGTAGAAATCTAATCTGGGGAGTTCATGATGGACAACCTAATCAGTGTTTTCAAACAGAAGAATTCCAGATTAGGGATATTTATAAAATGGGCAAAAGATTTCAAGCAATCTGATTGGTTGTTAGCAATGCGTTAGAAGTGTCTAATGCACAGCTAAAACTAGAAACCCCATTTAGAATACACAGACCCATTTTATAAGCACAATAAGCCACTCCGGGGATGTGCATTAGACAGTTTTAATGCATGGCTAGGGGTCGGGATGCACTCGGCCTATGGCCTCGTGCCTCACTACGTTCCCCTAGCTGTGCATTACAGCTATCTAATGCACACCCCACTGTGTCTTATTGCTTACTTAAGCGGCTAGAAATACTAGGAATTTTACACTCATAGGTGATCTGAACTTCCCAGGTATTGATTGGCCCAAGAGAGAAGCAAAAAGTGAGTCCTTAAAGAGCATGTGACACCATATTCAGTCTCAAACGGACAACTCATATTAAGTAGTCGCCTGTCCAAGGAGCTAATCAGGACCTAAATCTAATTTTTTAGTGCAGTAATTAAAAAAGAACTTATATGTAAAAGGAGGACTGGACTCAAAGCAGTATAGTGCTGTGGTTTAGGCTCTGAGCTGCAAACCTGGAGACCTGGGTTTCAGTCCCACACCCCCACTTGCATACTATGTGACCCTTTAAGTCCCTTAACTTCCTTGGGCTCCCAGGTCTCACCTGGAAACAAGCTTCAGCTTAGTGTGCCTTTCCTGGTTAAACAATTTCCCCTTTCCCAGTTTAAAGACCCGGCTCATAACCTATGAGCATACAAAATAGCCAGCAGAAAAGGCTCACAGGTCTATCAAGTCTACCCGAGTGTGCAGCTTGCAGTTTAATACTACTGCAGCTGCCTCTCCACCCGATCCCCTCCCTCTATCCCCTCTCCCAGGCCTATCCCCAGTTATGTTCTTGTCCATACTTACTCTGCCCTTAACTCTATCCCATCCTGCTTAAAGCTATCCACTGTCCTCAGTTTGATTAACTTCTCTTGCAGTGCATTCCATCCTGCCACCACTCTTTCTGTGAAGTAGTGCCTCTTCATCTTCCTTCAGAACCTCCTCCCTTCCAGCTTCAGACTGAGCCCCCTATTGACCTGTCCCTCCTTCAAGCAGAACAATCCACTGGTTCTGTCTTTGTTTATGCCTTTCAAGTATATTAAGGATTCTATCATGTCCCCAATTTTCCTTCTATCCTCCAGTGAGTACATGTTGAGCTCCCTAAATTTTTCCTCATAAGGCATCTCCCCTAGCCCCATGATCATTTTTCTCACCCTATGCTGTACCCCCTCCAGCAATTTCACATCCTTCTTGAGTTATGGACACCGGTTTTTCCCACAGTATTCCAAGTGTGGCCTCATCAGTGATTATACAAGGGAAGGATGACCTCCTCTTTTCTGGAGGTGATACCCTGGCAATGCACCCCAGCATCCAATTTGCCCTTGCTGCCACCCTCCTACACTGTGCCGATACCTTCATGTCCCCTGCGACTAGTACCCCAAGGTCCCTCTCCTCCTCTGAAGCTGCTACCTGTACTCCCCCCAGCCAGTAGCTGTTTCTGGGATTTCTGGCTCCGAAGTGCATGACCTTGCACTTCTTAGCATTAAACTCCAACTGCCACTCCTCTGACCAGTGTTCAAGTTTAGCTAGATCCTCTCTGAGTGCCTGCCTCTCTTCCTCACTGTCCACTTTTGCACAAATCTTTGTGTTATTTTTGAGCAGGCTGATCTTACTCTTGACCCTCTCTGCAAAGTATCCCCTATGAAGACATTGAACAAAACAGGGCCCAGCACTGAACCCTGCAGTACCCCACTAGTTATACATCTTGGCTTGGATGTCTTCTCCCTTACAACTACCATCTGTTTTCTGCCGTGAATCCAGCTCCCAACCCACCTCATCAGTTTCTCCCCTACCCCCAGGTCCCTCAGCTTGCTCAGTAACCTCCCGTCCAGCACCAAGTCAATAGCTTTGCTGAAGTCCAGATACAGGACATCCAGAGCATGGCCTTCATCAACTGCCCTAGTGTTCCAATCAAAAAGTCAATTAGGTTAGTCTGGCAAGAACTTCCTAAGACAAATCCGTGCTGTCTCTCATCCTGTAGTCCATTACTATACAGAAAGGTTATCAATCTGAGGGAGGCCGATTAAGGGGGAATGTGAGGAAATTATTTTTCACAGAAAGGGTGGTGGATGCATGGAATGGCCTACCTCAGGAAGTGGTGGCTATGAATACAGTGCAGGGCTTCAAACAGGCATGGGATAGGCATAAGGGAGCAATACAGATGAGTATGAATAGATAGGCCACTGACAGAGCAAAGGCTGATGGCACATTTATAAGGTAGAAAAAGAAATGGGCAGACTGGATGAGCCTTGCGGTCCTTATCTGCCATCAACTTCTATGTAACCTCTCCCTCAGAATGGTCTCCATTAACTTTCCCACTATAGAAGTGAAGCTCACCAGTCTGTAATTGCTCAGTTCGTCCTTGGGCCCACTCTTGTGGAGGGGCAAAATGTGAGCATCCTCCAGTCCCTGGGCACATTCCCAATCTCCAAGGAAGTGTTAGACAGGTCTGCCAGAGTACCTGCCAACACCTCTGCCAGTTCCTTCAGGACTCTTTGGATGTACATTGTCTGGCCCTGGTGCCATGTCCATTCACAAGTCTTTAAGGTTTTTAGAATCCTTTCCTCCTGGATGACCCAATCTGTTACCACTGCCCCCATCCATCCTCCCCCCTTTCCCTTTTGGTATTGGGACATCTTTTTCTTTCATGAACACCAAGCAGAAGTACCCATTGAGTGCCTCTGCCTGGTCTTTCACTTTTTCGGCCCATCCTCCCCTTCCCTCTTGATTCTAACAATCTCGTCTCTACAACTCCTCTTCTCCCTTATGTACTTGAAGAACTGCTTCTCCCCCTCTCTGATCACCTGAGCCAATTTTAGCTCCTTTGCTGCTTTGGCTGCCCTGACTGCCCTACTCACTTCCCTGGATACCCTCATGTACACCTCCATTTTCCTCAAGCCCAGATTTTTTGAATCTGTTGAAGGCCAATCTCTTATCCCTCAACTTTTCTTCAACTTCCCTGCTGAGTCAGCTAGGTTTTTTGACCTGGACTGCTTACTCTGAGACTTGGCACACTTGTTCATGGCCTCATTCAGACCTTTCTTTAATGATTGCCCACTTCTGTTCAGCATCCATCACTGGGCTAATTCCAGCAAAATACCCCTCTAGGATGCTGCCCATCCTGGAAAAATCTGCCTTCCTGAAGTCTACCACTCCTGTCCTGGTCTCTGCTGGCTCCCTGTCTGTGTTGAGGAAGAACTACACTGAGCGGTGGTTGTTTCTGGCTAGTGGGTCTGTACGACCACATCCTGGACTTGGTCACCATTTGTTAGGACAATATTCAGTATGTTCCCCTCCCGGATAGGCTTTGTCACTCTTTGTACTAGGTAGCTATCATGGATAGTCTCCAGCAGTACCTGTTCCCTGGTGTATGTGGTAGTTGCAGTTTGCCAGTCAACCCCAGATAGGTTGAAGTCACCCACTATAACTGTACTTCCTCTGCCACTGACCCTCCTATTTGATTCTCCAGCTCCCTGTCCATCTCCTTGCTTTGTGAAGGTGGCCTGTATACCACCCCCATCCTGATCTCCTTACATTTGAAGCTTTGGAGCAGTACCCTTATGGCTTCTGGCCTCCACTCTTCCCCCTCCTCCCTGGTACACAGTATCCCTTCCTGAACATAAAGAGCCACCACGCCTCTTCTCCTCTTCTCCCCTCCCAGTCTCTGAGGTACACCTTGTATCCCGGGATAGTTAGATCCCAGTCATGGTATTGGGTGGCCCAGGTTTCTGAGATGGCTACAATATCTACCTCCCCTTCTGCCATCATTGCCTGGGATTCTGCTACCTTGTTTGTCAAGCTCCTTGCGTTCAAGAATACAACAGTCCACTTTGTGCCTTGCCAGTCCTCTCCCCGTCCCTCCCCTCTACATTTATTCCTTGGTAGATTCCCCCTCTTCCCCTCTGGGGGGGTTGAGGCCTTCTGGTCTCCCCTGCTAGGTGACTCCTTTTTGCAGTCCCACTCTGCCCACATCCCCTCCTCAGTTTAAATTCATCTTAGTTTTAATGTAATTCTCCAGCCCGTTTCAACTTCCTTGTTCCCTCAGTGTCAAGATGCAGCCTATCCTTGGCATAAAGCCTCTTTTTATTCCATGTCTCACCCCACTCCCCTACTACCCCATACTCCATTTTCGCACACCACCCCCCCAGACACCTATTGAACTCCTCTGTTCTTAGCTTCCTTGTGGTACTTGTCCAAGGTACCAGGAGTACCTCTAAGAATGCCACCAAATTTCCCACCTGATTCCAGAGACTCCCTACCTCCCTGAACCTCTCCTGCACTTCATCCTCTGTATTGCCCTCCAGGTCATTTGTGCCTAGATGCACCATGATATGAGGTCTATCTCCACCCCTTTCCACACATTTCTGAATGAAGTGCCCTTCCCTCCCCGTTGTCATACCTGGCATACACTCCACCCAGGCTTGGTTCTTCCTTGCTCTTTTTCTTCCTCATCTCACTCCCTTGAACATAGAATCCCCTAGTATAACTACTCAATCCACAATCTCTTGCCCTGCCCCCCTGTTTTGCCCTACTATGAACCCTTTTCCTTCAGTGTCCTCCTCTCTATTTCTCTCTTGGCCCCTTTCATCATGCTGCCCCTTCCCTCTCCTTTCTACCTTTTTTGGATCCCCTCCCCCTTTAGTTAGTGCGTTTGTGATGGTTTTACCATGCTGCCATGACAGCTATCATGGAGACATCCCCAACAGTGACAGCCACAGTGATGACCGTTGGCATTGCAATGTCGGGGATGCCTCCACCCCCCCACACCTCCCAGTCTCTAGAATTCCAACTCCGAGTCAGAGTTGGACTGGGGGGGGGTGAACCACCAAGGGAGGCAGTCTTGGTCACTGCACAGACCATCACAGCGGCATGCGGGTTTTGTGCGATTCCTGTCTCTGTGATGGTCTTTGCGGTATCAGAGTCACTGCGGTGATGGTATACCATTTGGGACAACCTCAACCTGCTTTCTTGCCCCCACCAGCTTCTAGCCTACATGTTTCCCTTCCCCCCGCACCCTATGCTTCCCACCTCCCTCATGCTCCCCTTTTCCCTGATCCATGTTGCCACCCCCATCCTCCTGTTTCTTTTCTTTAGCCAACACTGCATACATGTTCCTAGTCTCCAACCCCCTACTCATGCCCGCTCCTGAAATTCTTCCCTGCCTCCACTTTCCCTGGGCAGTTTTCCTAACTCTTTGTTCTCTACTCTCGTTCCCTACTACCTGCCAACTCCCCATTCCCATGTCCCCTGGTTCTTGCAGAGTTGGTACTCCTGGTTCACCTGTCTGAGTGCCTCCTTTCAGCCTGTGGCAGCCTGGTATATCCTGTGATGGAGCCCTACCTCTCTCCCCAACCCCTCCCCTCCTCCCCCAGTCATACCTGTCTCCTCAGTTCACATTTCAATCATTCTGTTTCCTGTGTAAGTTGTCTGAACTGCCTACACACTGGAAACCCTCCCACCCTCTATAGGTCCCCTAGAACAGTGCTGCTCCACACCCACTACAGCTCACTACCCTCCCAGCTTCCCTGAGCCCCCTAACCCAGTCATCCCTACCCTTCAACTCCCCACCCAGTCATCCGCCTGCCTCCTTGCCCCGGCTTCCACATCCTCTTTGTATTCTTTGGGTGCTACTGCCTGTCTTGTCTTTGTCTGCCTATTTCCTTTATTTCTCTCTTCCACTATTATCCTTCTCTGTGTCTGCACTTGCCTGGCATGGCCTGTGGCCTGCTGTACTCCCTGCTGACACACTGCAGACGCTACTCAAGATGCTACACTCCTGCATTGTGGCACTCATGCATTGGGGTCACTCATGTGAAGGGTCACTAGGCCCCCTGGGAAATATACAGTGACTCCAGCCTCCTGATTGGTCTGGCTGAGTCATGTGACACTGCTCCTTCCTCCCAGGAAGCACCTCCCTCACCAGACATCATCCCTCCTCCCAGGCAATTTCCCCAGGAGCACAAAATATTTTAAAACATTAAAGCAGTTCCCTCAACAGATTTCACAGTGTCCTTAACAACAGCACAAACCCAGAAAAATAGTTTTACTTTCCTGCTGGTCTGCTTGCCATCTCCACCGGCATTAGCTCTTCTTTGGACCAAAACTACCAAAATGGCCCCTAATAAAGCAGTGACTCTGGCCACCTGATTGGCCTGGCTGAGTCACAAGACACCGCTCCTTCCTCCCAGCAAGTCCCTCCCTCACCAGACATCCTCCCTCCTCCCAGGCCCTTTCCCCAGCACAACATGTTTTAAAACATTAAAGCAGTCCCCCAATAGATTTCACAGTGTCCACAACAACAGCTTCACCCTATAAAAATAGTTTTATTTCCCTGCTGGTCTGTCTGTCATCTCCATTGGCATTTGCTTTCCTCTCCGAGTATAAGCCGAGCCATCGCCGAGTGCTACAGGCCCGCCCCTAAAAACAGCACTTTGATGACATGCAGTAAGGAACAGGGCTGCAGACATGCTATGTTGAGAACATTGAAATTGTGAGATGGGACATCTAAATATACATACAAAGCCTTTGATTGCAGTTTTACAGGTAAGGCGCTAATATATAATATGTACTCTAGCCCCATGCATGTAAAACTGCAGTCAAAGATACTGTATGTTTAATTAGATGTCCACCCTCCCCTAATTACAATGTTCTATATATAGAGTGCCTGCAGCCCATTTTCCTACTGGACATCATCAAAGTACTATTTTTAGGGACAGGGCTGCAGCGCTTGGTGGTGGCTCGGCTCATACTCAGAAGTTATGAGATGGGCTTTTACATGTAAGGCCTCTTTTAATTACTGCACTAAAAATTATATTTTGGTCTAGATTAGTTACTCAGACAGGCAACTGTGTGGTATGAGTTTCCTGTCTGAGACTGAATATGGTGTCAGCTGCTCTTTAAGTCCTCACTCTTAACTTCTCTCTTGGACCAGTCAATATCTGGGAAGTTCAGGTCACCCATGAGTTTCAAATCCCTGATATTTCCAGCTACTTTAATATTCCTAATCAGGAGCTCTTCTGTTTGAAAACACTGATTAAGTGACCTATCATACAGTAAATCCCCCAGATTAGATTTTTAAATTTATTTACTCTAACATTTAACCACATATTGATGGTAGACTTCTTACCATGGAGCCTCATTAGTCACGCAGATTAACTTGGTGGCACCTCTTGGTGTTGTGTGTATGACTTCCTGTCTCTTGGAGGTGGAGACCTCCTTTTGTGTGGATCCTAAGTCCTACAGAGCAACTCTGTGGCACTGTTTGGTATTTTTTTATGTTGTCTCCTGTGCCTTATTGGTAGGGCTATTGTCATGGGAGTCCCTTTGGTCATGAAGATCAACTCTCTGGCACCTCTTGATGCACTCTTCTCTATGTCTGCCTATGATCTGCCTGATTCACATGTATTCCCCTTCTTTTAGTCCCCCTATCATCTTCATCATCATTCATATGTAACCCCCAGGCCACTTTTGTAACTAGTGTGCACCCCCCCATTAAATATCTGGAAAACACTGGTGCCCATATACTGGCATACCAATTTACTTTATTAAAAGGTAGGTACCACCCTTGGTGTTGGGATGTATACCTGGCTCATTTTCTAGAGGATGAGAGGGGTGGGGGGGTACGGAAACAAACAACATGAACCCTGTGTAAATAACATAACCCAGGTCCTGGGTGGAGGCTGCTAGGCATATGCTAGATCTAACCTGCTGAGGGGGCCCCAGTAAATCCACACAACCTGAAGCAATAATCAAAATGTCCATAACAGTGATTGGGAGTGTGCAATGTGGCTTTATTCAACATATGGAAAGTAAAAGCAGAAGTGGACCCCCAAGGATTGGTTCAAGCGGGGCAGGTACAAATTCACTAACTCTCCTTGCATGTAGTACAGTTCATGAACAACACAAAACAATCTTCCTCTCAAATTCCCAAAAGGTGCATTTGTGAACACCTATCCATGCACATGATGATCTCTCTTCCCATGAGCGTCTTTTAATGAATCTAAGTCACACATTCAGAACTCTTCTCGAACATAGGTGCAATTATGTGAAACTCAGCCACACACCTTAACCTGCAGCTGGGCCCTCACTTAGGTAAACATACTAGTGCCCTTTACGAACCAGGAAGCCCTGCCTTGTAAGCACTTAGATGTAGTTCCTCCCACCCTTGGCCCCAACTGACAGTTTCTGCCATTCTTCAGGGTTACACCACTGAAACCCCCATTCAGCACTGAAATGCTAGCAGTCCCACACTTTTACTTGTCACAGATTGGAGTGACCAGAGAATAAACTGCACTCACTGAGGTACACAGTTTAACTTTTCTTCACTCACATTGATGAGACTAGAGATACTGACAGATGCAATCCAGCTTTATCTATGGGCACACGCACCTCAAACTATCTAATCCCCTTAGAAAATGTGGAGATCTAGTCTTCTAGAACAGTACTCACAGAAGCTGTCACATCCACAAGGCATGGAAAAATGAAAAGCACAGAAAAGGAAAGGCACTTTCCTGGGTAGCTGGTCAAAACAGTCTCTTTCAGGTCCTATCCAAGACAGTTGAAAACACCACAGAAGATTCAGGGGATTGCCTCTTGAGTCCACTGAGAGCAAGCAGTTTCTTCCACTTCACATGGAGTAGAAATCAGGAAATCCTGCTGTAGCCGTGTCTCCACCACTTCATCTGGAAGCTGGAAATGACATTCCACTAGGGTGAGAAATCCTGGGCCCCCTCCTCAGAGCCCTCTGGCAGTCCTTCTGCCACTCTCACCTCCTCACTCCAGCTTTAATTACTCAAGACTCTGCTCACAGACTGAGCATTCTAAGCTCCCCAGAGCAGCTATCCACAGAATGTGGTTTATGCTGCTGTGAGGCATGCCTCAGACAGCTAGTTTTGGAACCCACTCAGGAGGGTGCAACCTTAGACCTGGTACTCTCAAATGGGGACAGAGAGAGGATCTCTGATCTTGAAGTGGGTAGCCATCTGGGAACAAGCAACCACCAAACAGTGAGGTTCACAATAAACTTAGCTGTAGAGTCAAGCCACACAAAAGTAAAAGTACTGGACTTCAGGAGGGCTGATTTTGTCAAAATGGGAGAGTGCCTCAGAAAAGCACTAGCAAACAGGCAAGAAGGTGGGGTGGAGCAACAATGGGGAAACATCAAAACTGCCATCACAGAGACAACAAGCCTTTGTGTGAAGCAAATAAACAAATCATAACAAAAAAAAAAAAAACACTATGGCTCTCAAAAGAAGTGATGGTGAAGGTAAGGGAGAAAAAGAAAGCATTCAGGAAGTATAAGAAAACACAGAAGGAGAAGGACAGAGAACTGTACCAGTTAAAGCAGAAGGAAGCGGGGAAGGCAGTCAGAATAGCAAAGGCCCAAACCGAGGAAAAGACAGCCAGCATGGTTAAGAAGGGGGTTAGAACCTTTTATAGGTACAATAGGGAGCAAAGAAATGAAGATAGGGATACTGAGGCTGAATAAAGAGGAAGGTGGTTGGGCAGAGAGCGACAGTGAAAAAGCAGAGATACTGAACAAATATTTCTGCTCAGTATTCACAATGGAAAAGTGGGGGAAATACCTAATCCAGTCAATAGAAGTACTCTGGATAGGGGGGTTGATATTAGTCTTTCACAGAAGAAAGGGTTCTGAATGAACTCTTAAAACTGAAGGTGGATAAAGCAACGGGGCCTGATGGAATTCACCCCAGAATTCTAAAAGAACTAAGGGAAGAACTAGTAACACTACTGACTACTCTTTTTAATAAATCATGGGAGGATGGTGTGGTACCTGAGGACTGGAGAAGGGTGGATGTGATTCCCCTTCACAAAAGTGGGAGCAAGTCAGAGGCAGGAATCTACAGACCTGTCAGTTTGACCTCAGTGGTAGGGAAAATGATGGAATCACTTCTGAAGGAAAGAATTGCTGAGTTCCTAGAGGCCGGTGGGCACAGGACCCAAGGAAGCATGGATTCACAGCAGGAAGGTCATGTCAAACAAATCTAATTGATTTCTTTGACTGGGGTGACCAAAGTAGTAGACCTGGGAGGGGCTGTGGACCTGGCCTACCTAGACTTTAACAAGGCATTTCACACAGTCCCACACAAAAGATTAATAAACAAATTAGCCAGCCTGGGAGTGAGCCCCAGGGTGGTAGCCTGGGTGAAACACTGGCTGGACAACAGGATACAGCAGGTAGTAGTAAATGGAGTCTACAGTGAAGAAAGGAGGGTTACTAGTGGGGTACCGCAGGGTTCAGTACTGGGGCCGGTCCTTTTTAATGTCTTTATAAGTGACATTGCAGAGGGACTGGAAGGGAAAACATGTCTCTTTGTAGATGACACAAAGATCTGCAACAGGGTTGATGCGCAAGGTGGGGTTGAAAGGATGAAAAGGGACTTGGCAAGGTTAGATGAATGGTCAAATGTATGGCAGCTTAGATTCAACGCAAAGGGCACAAAGTAATGCACCTGGGAAACAAAAACCCAGGGCAAGAATACACACAGTAAGATACTGACAACAACAAAAATGGAAAGGGACCTGGGGGTAATCATATCAGATGACCTAAAGGTGGGCCAGCAATGTGAGAAGACAGTAAGGAGGGCTAGGCGGATACTGGAATGCATAGGGAGAGGCATCACCAGTAGAAAACAGGAAGTTGTTGGCCCTCTGTACAAACAATTGGTAAGACCACATCTGGAGTACTGTGTACAGTTCTGGAGACCCCATCTCCGCAAAGACATAGACAGGGTGGAGGCTGTCCAGAGGAGGGCAACCAAAATTGTGCAGGGTCTGCACCAGAAGACATATGAAGAAGGACGAAAGGAGCTTAAGCTGTATAGCCTCAAGGAAAGGAGGGAGAGGGAGGACATGATAGAAATTTTCAAATACCTCAAGGGAATCAACAAAGTCCAAGAGGGTAGCATCTTTCAGAAAAAGAGATGTGCAAGAACAAGGGGGCACAATTTGAAGACAGAGGGGGGATGGCTCAGAGGTAATATGAGTAAGTATTTCTTCACAGAGAGGGTTGTAGATGCATGGAACTGCCTTCCTGAGGAGGTCATAGAGTCAAAAACTGTTGGGGAATTCAAGAATGCATGGGACAGGCATAAGGCAATTCTAGTGAGGGGTAGGAGGAAGTAGGCTGTTGGTTAACTAGGATCTGCAGCTTATCTATTAGGCAGGGAAATGGGCAGACTAGGTGGGCCAAGTAATCCTTATCTCTTGTCAAATTCTATGTTTCTATGACCTAATCATTCCTCCCTCAGACTAGCTGAGTAAACAATGATGTAATTATGTAAGGAGCCTCTAATAAACTCCCTACCAGCTGCCTGCTACCTTCCTAACAATAATACTGATAGGATTCTAGTAACCCCAGGGGACTGCTTGGTTACACACAGGTCAGCATTCTTCTTGGACACGAGGTCAGGCAATGGTCTTCTATCAATGGCTCTCTCTTCACCCCTAAACTGTGAATTTGAGGCCCTTTTCATGAGTGGAGAAGGCCCCCTATGGCTGTGCAGATCAACTCAGCAGCAGCACCTCATGGTATTATTCCTTTACAGGGATAGAGAGAGAGAGCCATCAGTAGCCAGAACTATCATAAATAGTTGCCTAGACCAAGAGGGATGGTGATCAAGGCCTTGAGTAGTCAAAGGTTTCCCTCCACAGTGGTGATAGGGGGTCCTCACCTCCATGCCAAAGGTCATAACACCACTTAACTACTTAATTCTGTTGTGAAAAACAGATGTTGGTCTTTTATTGCAATTTTGTGGTTGGATAGTGGCGCCTCATGCTGTTTCAGTGGTCACTTTAATTCTTCATTTTCTGCTGTTTTCCCTGTCTTTAGTGAAGCCATGTATTAAATCAATGAACATTTCACTCTCACCTTCAGCTATGCTAGTATGGGACTCCTTCTCTACAGTATATTTAGCTTAAAGGAACTTCATTTATATGGCACCTCTATGGGTGGAACCTTACTCAAGAAGGTTCCTGTGCCTTTTTGGTACCCCAAAAAGGTTGTAGTGCCTGTAAAGGACAGAGGGAATGAATGGACACAAGTACATTGTATGAGCATTCAAGCTCCTTCCTGTCAAACAACCTTTGGTTGCAAAGTATCCTAACAGAATAACTTACAAAGTTGCATGGATGCACAGGGCCACTGTTGTGTATAGGCCACCATCTCAGGTTGAGGACATTGACAGGGAGCTAGCAGAGCAGATAAGGAGAGTCAGAGGGAAGGGTAGCACTGTGATTGTTGGGGACTTCAATCAGCTGGGGTTAGATTGGAGCACCCCAGCCACCTTGAGCATCAGGGAACAGGTCCTCCTGGAGGCTTTCCAGGACAGCTTCCTGATACAGATTGTAAGGAGGCCAACAAGTGTAGATAACATTCTGGACCTCATGCTGACTAATGGGGAGCTTGTCAGGGAGCTGTGGGAGGAGGATCCACTGGCAGGGAGTGACAACCACATAGTGTGGTTCTCACTTAGCATGGGTAAGGAGGCTGCAGGAGCAAGAGCCAAGGTGTTGGACATTGGGTGAGCTGACTTTGGCAGGATGAGGGACATAGTGATGGAGCATCTAACCAGCATCCACCCACACATGGTTGCTAACCAGAAATGGGAAATTATCAAGCTAGGGCTGGCAGAGACCGCTACCTCTTGTACAAGTATCCAAAGCAAAAAGATCTGGTCCAAAAAGCTGAGTTGGTTAAGCAGGGAGGTGTTAGAAAAAGTAAGGGTGGAGTCACGTGATGCACCTGGAGGAATAGCAGCTGCTTCGGGACTCTCCCCGTTCCGGCATTATAATCTCCATTTTTTTTTCACATTCTAACGTAATTTGTTTAACCAAACCCATTTTAACAGCAGCGGTCTACTTTAAATAACCCCTTTCGGCTGTCGGGCACGAGATGGAAGAAACGCCGCAGGAGCTTGAGGTGAAGGGGCCTCGGTGCAGTTCGTCCCCAGCAGACCCTCAGGATGAACTAACCCCTACTCGGGTTTACGGTGAACTCTCAACAATAAAAGAAGCCCTCTTTAAATTGATAGAGGATGTAGCTGAATTCAAACCTGCACTGACGCAGCTTGCTCGAAGAGTCACTGACGCTGAAGCCCGAATTTCGTCGCTGGAAAGAAGCACTGACAAACTCGGCCCAGCCATGGTCGAGTGTAAGAGAGCGGTGGCTAAATTGGAGGATCGTCTCGACAATCTTGAAGGAAGGAATCGTCATAACAATTTGGTTCTCTTAGGGCTTCCAGAGGGAGAGGAGGGCCCGAATACAATTCTTTTCCTGCAAAAGTTTTTAAAGAAAACAGTCGGGCCCTCGCCTAATGGGCCAGAATACATCATCGAAAGGGGCCATCGGGCCTTAAGGGTAAAACCACCCTCAACAGACCCTCCCAGGCCTCTAATTTTCAAGCTCCTCAACTTCCTCGATCGGGAGCACGTTTTGAAGGAGGCGAGGAAATTACCTGCAATTTTATGGGAGGGCAAGAAGCTTCGGGTGGTTCCTGATTTAACTCTAAAAATACGCCTGGCAAGGGCCAACTTCTGACCCATTACATCGAAGCTGTGGGCCGCAGGAGTCAAACACCGCATGCTATACCCGGCTAGGCTGGAGATCTCATTCAAGGATGGCCCAAAGCGATTCGATACGCCGGAGGAGGCTACAAAACACCTTAACAAGATGATGCCTGATTTATTTCCAAAAGGGTGAATAGATCTGCAGTAGGGACATTATTTTTTTATTTTCTGCTCTCAAAGACTTTAGATGGACTGCTTTCACTTTAGTGTGTTAGAGTTCCACTTGATGTTGCTGTATCTGGACCTTTCCTAAGGACATTTAATTTCTCAATGAACAGGGAAAAGTGTTTACTATACACGAAGGGATGCTATGATTGGGAAGAGGGGTAGCTCTAATAATCTGCTTTGTAGCCACTAGATATTGCTGGCAACTGATGTAATTATGCGTGATTTGCTTCATGTCCCCCGTTTTTTCCTTTTTTCATTTAATATCCAGGATTTCCGGAGGTTATTTATTTTAAAGCAAGTTTTAACATGAGATACGTCTTTGTCTGGGGACCTGATGTATGGGTAATGTTTGCTTTGGTATAATGACTTGGTAACATGTTAACTGGGTATTTAGAGGGGACTCCTAATGTTTCTCCTTTAGGAACTGCTGTATGAAGTTTCTGGGTCCCTCATGTTTATTTTCTGTATTTTTAGGATACCCTTCAGGCGTATCATGAGTGGTTGCCAGCTTGTCTCGCCCCTTAATGGGATCTATTCTGATACTTACTATTTACAAGTGTAAATTGCATTACAGGGTAGATATATTGCTTTTTTTTAAGGTTACCGCTTATTGCATATTTAGGGGGCAATACCTTAGTCAAGGGTTTTATATAATTCATGTTCGAGTTTTTGGGAATGTGATGCCTAATCTTACTTGGCCACGGGGGGGGAGGGTCTCGTACTTCAGAGCACGTCATGGTCCGGTGGTTCTGGAGTCGGACGTGGGCCGGGTGGTTGGTGCTTAGGGATGGTTGGGTTATGGTTAGGGAAGTTTCTAATGGTTTTCCTTTTTTAAGGTTTGGGTATTTGGGGGTATTAGGGTGGGTGCAGGCAGCTTCCAAATGGTCCTATATTTCTTTGTTGAACTACCTTATGGTTAGCAACCTGAATATCATTTCCTGGAATATAAAAGGGGGGAAGGATAATAAGAAAAAATATGTTATTTTAAATCATTTGGCACATCTGGATCCGTCAGTAGTTTTTCTTCAAGAAACTCATATGTCCCAGGAGCAGCTCCATCACTTTAAGAAAAGGTGGGTAGGTCAGGTTTTTGGGGGAGGGTTCTCCTCTAGAAAAAGGGGGGTAGCCATTTTGGTGGCTAAAGGAATCCCCTTTTTTCCCTCAGAGGTTCTCTCTGACCCTAATGGTAGATATGTTATAGTCTCAGGGAAGTTGGGGGGAGTTAACTTAGTACTGGGGTCTATTTATGGCCCAAATCAAGAGTCACCCTCTTTCTTCACCTAGCTGGCTGTGTTAATCGCTCCCCTTGCAGATAGTCCCGTTATCTTAGGAGGGGACTGGAATCAGGTACAGTCCAACCGTATCGATCGCTCGTGGTGCAGAGCTGCTTGCCTGTCTCTGTCCCAGAGGGCGTTGGCAGAGTTTACCTCCTCCTTGGGCCTAATTGACCCTTGGAGAATGATTAATCCCACTGCCAAAGAGTTTACTTTCTACTCTCCTGTTCATAGAAGCTATTCTCGGATTGATTTTTTCCTGATTAGCTACCAGGTTCTTTCTTTTATTTATGATGTTACTATAGAGAGTCGGGTAATCTCAGATCACTCACCCATTGGTTTCCGATGCCGTCCATTGTCTGCTCCACCTAGATCTTATTCATGGTCCTTAAACGATTCTTTATTAAAGGATCCCCAATTGTTAGGTCATTTTAGTTCCTTTATGTCCTTTGCAATTACATCTAATTGGGGCTCTAGCAGTGCGGTGGACCAGACATGGTTGGCCTTGAAGGCCATATGGAGAGGTGAGTTAATTAGACTTGCATCAGTTCGCAAAAAGAAAACGACGCGCCTTTTATCCAATTGTTTAGAGAGGATTAAAGCTTTGGAGCTTATGGGAGAAGATGCGAGATCTACGGGTCATGATCAAGAATTAGCTATGCTCAGGGCCTGGTACATAGGTACATTACGGGAAGGGGTTGAGAATCGAGCCTCTAGATTGAAGGCTTTATATATAGGGCAGGGTAGCAAAGCTGGCAAAATTTTGGCGTCGCAGTTTTAACAACGTGCAACAGCTAAGAGTGTGGCAGGGCTGAGACGCCCGGAGACTAACAATACAGTCTCTGATCCAGAGGGCATATTAGGTATCTTTTTTTTGACTTTTATAAAAATTTGTATTCTAATATACCCTTTTCTTCGGACAGGAACACTAAGATAAGGGAGTTTTGGGGAAGTGTTCCTTTCCCTTCACTCTCAGAAGAGAGTAGTCAGAGGCTAGTGGCTCCTTTCTCTCAAAAAGAGATTGTCGAAGCTATTGATGCTCTAAAGTTAGATAAGGCCCCGGGACCCGGATGGCTTTATAGCCCTTTTCTTTAAGTCGTTCAAAGATCTTTTGGTACCGCTACTGCAGCAACTCTTTGCCTTTTGGCAGGAACATGGGATAAAAGACCCATCTCTTTTCGAGGCGAGAATTATGTTACTACCTAAACCAGGTAAACCATTAGATCTGGTTGGCAACTATAGGCCAATCTCACTATTGAATATTGATATTAAAATCTATGCCAAGATTTTGGCCACCCGTATCAAATCCTTGTGGCTAGACCTAGTGAGTCCGGAACAGGTTGGTTTCGTGGCGGGTCGTTTGTCAGGGGACCACTTTAGAAAATTATTTTATTTAATTTCTGCATCCTCGTGTCCAGATATGGAAGCATCTCTGGTGTCTTTAGACGCAGAGAAAGCTTTTGATAGGGTGGAGTGAAATTTCATGTTTCAGGTATTATCCAATTTTGGTTTCCCAGAGAAATTTTTGGATTATATTCGGGTCCTTTACACATGTCCCTCAGCGAGGATTCAATGCAACAATTTGATTTCAGCTGTTTTCCCTTACTACGAGGCTACGTCAGGGATGTCCCTTTCCCTACCTGTTTAATTTGTATCTAGAACCCTTAATCAGGGCCATTAATAATGATAAACAAGTTCAAGGAATTTGCATAGGGAAGTCTGAGTATAAGCTATCAGCCTTTGCTGATGATATACTCTTGCATCTCCATAACACTGGGAAAACGCTTCCCGTTTGTTTCAAATTATTTCAGATTTTAGTAAAATCTCGGGCTATAATTTGAACAAAAGCAAAACTGTGGTTCACCGCTTTCCCCTTCCTGCAACAAAGCTGGTGTGCATCCTTGGGCCTACAATGGCAGCCTAAGTCTTTGCAATACTTAGAATTCAAATTTCAAAGGATTTAACTGACTTGGTAGACTTAAATTTTAAACCTTTATTTAAATCTATTAAGGAGAACCTGGAAAGGTGGTCTAAGCTTCCGTTATCCTTTTGGGGGAGAATTAATACAATCAAGATGATGATCCTACCAAAAATTTTTTACCCCATTTATAACCTCAACTTATACCTTCCCAGGTCCTTCTTTAACCTGATTTATAAATATTGTATGGATTTTTTATGGAAGGGGAAACCCCCTCATAGGGCCTATAGGAAGCTCACCCACTCAAGGACGGTAGGGGGCCTACAACTCCCAGATTTCTATATTTACTATCTGGCTAGCCATGTTGCCAGGGCGGCCTTATGGGTGGCAGGCGGGGGAATAGCTTCGGAGGGGCTTAAGCTCGATTGGTCGTTAGCACATAGTGTTAATCTAGACCTTGAAGCTTGTCTGTATATTCCATGGTCCAAGGTTCCTGCCAAAGTGAGAGACTCCCCGGTGGGGTGGGACATAAAGGCCCTTTACCAGCTCTACTCGTTTTTGAGTATCCCATATGCAAAGGATTTAATGCAGCCCCTTTTAAAGAATCCTAACCTTTTGGTCGGGAATCAGTCAATAAAGAGATGCGTAGGCAACCTCCCCCTCAAACCAAAGATAGTTGATTTCACTTCAGAAGGCTCAGTTATTTCGGCCTCTGTGTTGGCGGAGGGGCTTAAGGTGGAACCCAATGATCGATTACGGTTGTACCAGATCCATAGATGTATCAGTTCTCTCCTAAGGGGCAGCAAAGGATCGGATGAAGCTGGGGAGCTTCTAAGGAAAATGAGGGACTTGGCGTTATCTGGTAAATCAGTCTCTAAATTATATAAAGCAATTATAGTCAAAAGGGATATTAACATCTCCCCAATACCCTATTACTGGGAGGCGAACCTTTCGCTGGGTTGGACTGAGGAAGACTGGCGTAAGGTTTGGTCGGACTTATATGTATATGTCAAACAAGACAGATTAAGGGGTCTTCAATTTAACCTTCTGCATAATCTCTATCTCTCCCTGGCTAAACTCTCCCGAATATACAGCCTCAGCTCCCCAGAGTGCAAGATGTGTGGCTGCCCTGTTGGTACTACCTATCACAAATTATGGGAATGTCCTCAGGCAGCTAAACTCTGGGAGTTAGTGAAGCTGTGGATGGCCCCTATGCTAACATCTCAGATTATTTTAATGCCGATGTATGTATTTTTGGTAAGTTTTCCCACATACCTACGGTAGCTCAGAAGTACCAAGTGGCCCTGGTGGCTCTGGTGACGAAGCTTCTCCTCCTCCATTACTGGCATACTGACAGATCTCCCTCCTATAAAGAATGGTGGGATGAGTTTCTAGGCGCTTTAAATGCGGAGAGGACTGTAACAAATTTTTTCAATTCAAATAAAAAATTTAACAAGTACTGGGGTAATTTTTCGAGGTGTTTGAAGGTTAAATATGGTTATTAGAGGGGTAGGATCCCTCCCCTCCTTTCGGTACATAATTTATCCCGACATTTGTAATAAATTTTCCTCTCTCCTATATCTATATCGGGAACGAATTTGGATAAGAAGGTATTCTCTCTCTCCCCCTTATGAGACATTCAGGTCGAATGATTTTTCTTGGTCTACTTAATTTAGAACTGCTTTGGTTATCTATTGTACAAGTTGCAAATGTACTCTGGTCTATACTATCAGGTTCTCCCTTTCCTTTCTCCTGTTCTATAAGGAATGCTGCCTGCGGGTTGGGGGGATGGAGTGGTGGGTGGGTTGGGAGGGTCGGGAGGGTACCCCTTTGTTTTTTTCGATGTGTTGCGACTTATAATAATCTACAGTATGGAAACTTGTAAAGGGGCTACTGTCCTTTGGGTGGGGGTTATGTATTGTATTGTTGTTTGTTATAAAATAAAGTTATTTGCAAAAAAAAAAAAAGAAAAGGTAAGGGTGAAAAAGCAGCCTTCAGAAAATGTATGAGATCCAAAGGGGGGGGGGAGGATAGGGAGGAGTACCTGAAGAAATCAAGGGAAATAAGCAGAGCAGTTAGGGCAGCCAAGGCTTTGAGGGTGCTTTGGCTGGCACAATGTATCAGAGAAGGGGACAAGGATTTCTTCAGGTACATAAGGGAGAGAAGGAATGGCAAAGATCAGATTGTAAGGATCAGTTATGATGGAGTGTGGGCAGAGAAGAGAGTAGACTAGGCAGAAATGCTCAGTAATTACTTCTGATCTATATTTGCCAAGGAGAAGCATGGGTCATTGTCACAGGGGATGGGGTGGTGAGCACAGGCGGGGGTGGGGTTAACGGATAGGGAAATCCCAGCAAGCAGGGTGCTGGAAGGCCTAAGGGCCCAGTGGGTGGATAAGGCACCTGGCCTAGATGGCACACACCCCATGGTTCTAAAGGAGTTGGCTGAGGTCATGATGGAGCCACTAGTAGACTTGTTCATTACCTCTCTGGGAACTGGGTGCATACCCCAGGACTGGAGGATGGCGCACATGGTACCCCTTCACAAAAGTAGACCCAAAGATGAACCAGGCAACTATAGACCAGTCAGCCTTGCATCGATTGTAAGGAAGCTAATGGAGACTATCCTTAAGGAAAGGCTGGTAACCTTTCTGAAACAGAATGGTCTCCAAGATGACAAGCAACATGGGCTTGCCTCTGGCAGATTATGTCAGACCAACCTGTTGACTTTTATGACTGGGTGACCAGGGCACTTGACAGGGGCCAAGTAGTGGATGTCCTGTATCTGGACTCCAGCAAGGCCTTCGATTCAGTGCCACATGAGAGGTTGATTAGCAAGTTGAGATACCAGGGAGCGGGGAGAAAATGGTGGATTGGGTTGGGAATTGGCTACAGGACAAGCAACAGAGGGTAATTGTGGGGAGAACTCTCAGCTCTAAGAGCAGTAAGCAGGAGAGTACCACAAGGCTCGGTACTGGCACCTGTGGTGGATGACACAGAAGGGTAGCAGGGGCTACAGGATGATCTGGCTAAGCTTGAGCACTGGTCAGACACATGGCAACTGGGGTTCAACATGAAGAAGTACAAAGTCTTGCATTTGGGAGCAAGAAACCAAAGAAATTGCTATCAGCTAGGAGGGGTACAGTTAGCCACTACAGATGAGGGGAAATATCTTGGGATGGTAATAATAGGGCAAATGAACCACTCAGTGTAGTGCAGGAAAGTGTCAGCTTAAGTTAATAAAATGTTGGGGTATATCGCCAGAAGAATCACCTCCTGGAGAGAGGAGGTAATCCTGCTACTGTACAGGTCATTGGTGAGGCCACACCTGGAGGGCTGTGTGCAGTTCTGGTGCCCTTACTTAAAGAAGGATGTTAAATTGCTGGAAGGAGTCCAACGCAGAGCTACTAGGATGATCCAAGGTCTGGAAGACAAACCCTACGACGAGAGGCTAAAGGAGCTCAACATGTACTCCCTGGAGGAAAGGAAGGATAGCGGGGATGTGATAGAAACCTTTAAATATATGAAAGGCTTGAACAGGACTGATACAGAAGGAATTTTTACATTAAAGGGTGGGAGGGACACTAGGGGACACAGTCTGAGATTTGAGGTTGGGAAGATTCAGGAAGAAAATGAAAAGGCATTATTTCACCAAAAGGGTAGTGACAAGGTGGAATGCACTGCCCAAAGAGGTGCTATCCTTAAAGTCAGTGGGCAGTTTTAAGAGGGAATGGGACAGGGTCAGGGGGAAGGTCACTGAGGGGACACCAAGGGGTGTCAGCAAGCATGGGCATGAATGGAGAAATGCTGGTAGGGGTGAGGGGGCAGCTGCAATGTAAGGGACTGCTAGCTACACAATTGAGCAGACTTGATAAAAATCTGGCCTGTATCTGCTGGCAGTTTTGTATGTTTGTATGTATGTTCATAAGTGGCCACACCACCATCCCAGGACCATTTTATTGAGTATGCTCAAGCTTCCTCCAGAAGCTAATTTTCTTTGTTTTCCATTCCATCCCCTTTCTCCAGTCACACATCTCTCTCCTTCACGAACATCATTCATTTAGCACCTTTAGAGGTAGAACCTTTCTCGGCATGCTTAAACTTCACTGTAGGGGAACTAGGAAAACTCCCAGTAAGCCACATGCTAATTGGACCTCCATTAGTAGTCAGGCCATTTTTTAGGTGTGGCAGGGAGAGAGAAAACCAGTGGCATGAACGAAAGGCCACAGGGACTTGAATGAGACAGAAACATGGCAACTAAAAGTGACAGACATATAATGGGCAGCCATATTAAATGTAGATAGGGAGGGAAATAGTTTTGTTGCGAAACATAGAAAGTGAGAAACATAGAAAGTGATAGCAGAAGGGGGCAGCAAGGTCCATGTAGCCTGTCAAAGAACCTACCTGGTGTCATTCCCCCTCTCCTCCCCTCCTTTGCCTTTCCGTATGCTACCTTTATGTCTATCCCATGCATTCTTGAACTCACTTACCATTTCGGCCCCCACTACCTCACTGGGTATGTTATTGTATTAGTCCACCACCCTCTCTGTAAAGAAGAATTTACTTGTGTTACTCCTGAACTTCCCTTCCTTCAGCCTCATATCATGCCCTCTCATTCTCCTGCTCTCTTTCAATTGGAAAAGCTCCTAAATGTTAGCCTTATTTATACATGAAAAATATGCAGGTCGGCGACTGGACAATTGGTAAAGCTGCTCGCGTATCAAACTGGACACAATAAAAGAAGAAAAAGCAGAGCTAACACCAGCGTGAGAATAAAGTTCATCCCAGACTCTTGGATGTCTGATTCAAGGCTTTTTATTGCGCAAAACCAGGAGCCATTACATGCTGTGCTAGGGCATTAGTTTTATCTCTTTTTTCTATAGCCCTTAAATGTTTACTAAATCTAAGTTTTAACTTCCTGGTAGTTTTTCCAATATATATATATATATATATTTTTACATTTACAAGTCGCCTTATATATAACATAATCAGTATTACAATCTGTATAATATCTGATGACAAGCAGTTTAGTCTGGCAGCTGTTTTGAAAATGTTTCCCTGTTTGTAAGGGTACACAGAAATAATTAGCGCCCTAGCACAGCATGTAATGGAACATGGAAAGCAACATACTTTTAAATTCCAGGGTATAGGCAGAGCCTTAGTTCTGTCTAGAGGAGGTGACAAAGACAGCATTCTTTTAAAAAAGGAAACTTATTGGCAATATGTTCTGGGAGCCATTAAGAAAGAGCAAAGAGGATTAAATGATAAACTTCAATTAAAACCGTATTTAAGTAAATAATAGGTAACAGGACATTTTTTGATTAGTATGTTCGGTACAATGCATGTGTCATATGTAGATTAATATTTTGAAGTGTTTACTAGTATAATGAAATCTATTAACAAAAATATTTAAATATAAATAAATAACACAATATGTTAAAATACTTCATGTAATTGGATTTTTTTGTATATAGTTTTTTTGTACATAGTCAGTTTAGGATGTGTTATAGTATATAGGTAGATGTATAAATGAAATTTTAGATCAATATAGGTTTGTATATTGCATTCAGCTTATTGATTCATGTACTTGTTCGAATTCCACCACTTTTTAGATACTCTAATGTAGTTAAAGTGTTTTCCACATTTAGTAGTTATGAAATGTGCCAGTAATGCTGTAATATAATGAGAATATGATTGAATGTAGTTTTTCACTTAAAATAAATTAAGCAGTGTTGTCTTTTTAAATATTACCCTATTTAAGGTGATGAGTAGCACGTGGGCAATTAAGCCTTGAGAAAGAGTTCAGTGGAACTTGAAAACGTTTGGCTATTGGTAGCGGTGTTATGGCTCCTGTTTTTGTGCAATAAAAAGCCTTGACTCAGACATCCAAGAGTCTCGGATAACCTTATTTATACCCCTTATATATTTAAAAGTCTCAGTAATGTCACCCCTCTTCCTCCTCTGTTCCAGGGAGTACATGTTGAGTTCCCTCAGCCTGTCCTGGTATGCCATATGGTGCTGAAGGTTTCCCGTCAGCCCCCAAAGACAGTTCTTCTGTGGACCCCAAGTAACCAGTCCATCCCTGCTTCTCAAAAGGGTTCATCATAAGCATTCACCCTACTCACTGTCAAACAACCTACAGTTACAAGTATCCTAACAGAATAACATATTAAGTTACAAGGGAAGCACCAAGTTAGGTCGACTGTAAACATGCCGACCTCCCACACAGCGATGGCACAATACTGACACAGGTATTGTGCCGCCCAGTCCCCCAGTGTTTTCAGTGAGGTTGCCCCACCCCCAGACTTTAGGATTCTCAACCCAGGTCGGAGTTGGTCCGGAGAGGGGGCAGGACACTGGTGGAAAGCAAAACACAGACATGGACCATTACAGCGACTATCGCTGTAGTGGTCTTTTTCCATGTTTCGCCATCGGGGTGTCAAGCAAAAATGGGCCACCCAGTCACAAGTATCCTAACAGAATAACATATTAAGCTGCAAGAGTGCCATTCTCTCTCTCCTTATACTCAGTCATTTGTTAACCCACTGAAGCATCATAAATGCTATCCCCGCTCCCTACAGTTGTAGTTCTTAACATCCCTTCTCCACCACTCCAAAACAGAAAGTGCTAAGCACAACAGTCAAAATATGAACCCTTTCCCCATCCTTGTCAGCCCACATCACAAGATAACATCACAAGGTCTCTGTGTAGCACTATAGCCAGAAGTTGACATCAAGACAAACAGTTAAATCTTCACAAAAACAGCAGATGTTAAAGTTATAACTAGCACACTAACGTTGTATAATTTTTTGCAAATTAAATATTATTCTTTTCAGGCATGAAATCCATATATATTCTACAAATCAGGTATTAATGGGGAATTCATATACTATCCATTAGAATATATCTTATTTAAGCATAGATATATATATGTATCTTTTCTGCCTTCACCAAAGAAAATAATAATTCCTTTGTTCCATTGCTACATACCCTAAAGATCTTGTTGGTCCCAATCTTCTATCTCCTTATTGTATAGGTCCTATAATTTTTTATATCCTCTAAAATAGGCATAGTTATATAGTGTGCTTAAAAATAGTTATTTCCACTCTAGCTTAGGGAAAGGAAAGTTTATCGAATTGCATTTCCAGTATTTTAAGAGCAGTCTCTTAATGAAAATTATATTTGCTTTTACTGTTAATCTAGTCTCCCTTTTAATATTGTGTTCACTATACATATCTAATAATACAAATGTCAGTTCTTACCAGTGCAATGATTTAATCTCTATAGCCTCCAGGATTTTAAAAGACTGGAATTACCAAGAAAAACTTAGATTACAATCCCACAATAGATGTAAAATATCAGCCTTGCTGGTCCCGCAATGCCAACATGAGTCTGGTAATTCTGGATTTATATGATGTAACCTTTGTGGAGAAAAGTAAGTCCTGTTGATTATTTTATACTGTATAGCCCTATCTCTACTCAATCTGTATTTTAATATTGAACCACAGGCCAGCTGCCTCTGCTGTTCTGTACATTGATAATTTAATTATATTTCCCATTTCTGAAAAAAAAAATATTTAGAGTGATACTAGATTTTTGTATTAAATTGGTTATCCAAGTAAATAATGTTTTAGGGTTATTCTTAACAATATTTATCAAGTTTTCCTCTATATCATTATTGGGAGCTCAATCCCACCTTGAGTAGTCTTTCCTGAATCTACTGGTAGGTTGCTTAAAATATAAAAGACAGTGGTTATTGAGTTTATATTTAGATTTAAATAGTTCCCAATTAAATGTACCCCTTTCTGACAGGAGATCCTGTTATCTTGTTATTCTGTTTTGCTCCCAATCCTTATTCTTAAGCATTTTCCCACTGATTTTGAAATTTGGGTTTTGCCAGATTTTATTTAATTGGTAAAATTGTGTCAGCCACTTGGATCTATTGGTATATTTTACAATTACCGTAGCCACATTTTTAATCAATGAGCTTTTGGATTTTATCAGATTTTCCACTGTAAATAGTATCTGTTTAATATCCAATGTTTCCTTGTGAGTTTCCTTTATTACTATATTTATACATTCACATTTAGGGTCATTTCATCTGCCAGAGCCCATTTAATAGTTTATTTTACCATGTAAGCTAAGTGGCAGACTTTATGGTCTGGACAGCCCAGACCTCCTTTTTCTTTATTTAAGCACAGCCTGAACCACGCAATCCTTGCAGATTTATTGTTCCAGAAGCATTTTTTAAACAGCCCATTTACCATCTTAAACCAGTTAGTTGGATCGGAGTTAAAACAGCTTGGATCCTGTAAGATAAAAAAAGGGATTGTGACCATTTTAATAATTTGTATCTTTCCCCATAAAGATAATGTGATTTTACTCCAATCCAGAAATATATTTTTTAGGGAATAATACATATCTTTGTAATATAAATCATAGACTGTATCCCATTTATTATTAATGTTCATTCCCAGATATCTAAAACCCTATTCCTGCATGTTTGCTGATATCATTTTTTTAAGTTGTTCTGGTTGTTTAATATTAAACAATAATAATTCCGATTTTTTTTCATTTATTTTATAACCTGCATTTTTAGAAAATCTGTTTATTTCTATTTTTATTTCTTGTAAGCTTATTTCTGATTCTTGTAACATCAATAAGACGTCATCCACATATGCATTTCATTTACTTTCAGTCATGGCTTTCTGTATCCCTTTGAGTTTGTCTTTTATTCTTATTTTATTTAGTAATAATTCCAATCCTATGATAAATAGAGTCGGGGGGAAGGGACAGCCTTACCTAACTCCTCTAAATAAATTTATAGGTTTGGAAACGATATTGTTGATTTTTATTTGTGCAGTCAGCCAGCCATATAAAGTTTTAATATATTCAATAAATTTGTCCGGGAATCCAAAAATTCTTAAAGCTTCATATAAGTACTTTCATTCCTTCATATCAAAAGCCTTCATGGCATCTAAAGCCAGAAAGGCTGCTGGTATACTGGATTCTGTTAAACACTCAGTAACAAACCAAATTTTGTGAGGACCTAATTGAATGTTTTTGTTAGGGCAACATCCTGTTTAATCATGATGAATAACTCCATCTAGCAATGGCAGAATTTTATTATTTTGTGTATACCTTATAGTCCATATTTAAGATTGCCACTGGCCTGTAGCACTAAACTCTATTTTTTTCCTTTCCTGGTTTTGTTATAAGTGATATGTAAGCCTTGGAAAGTGAATCTGGTAATTTATTTGTTTTCTGTATCTCATTAAACAATATTTCCAGCAAAGGCATCAAAATATCCTTGAAAGCAATATAGGACTCCATGGTATAGCCATCTAGATGGTAGTACCCATGTAGAGTGCTGATTATTGAGCACTGCACTTTTGAGTGACTCAATAATAGTGCTCTACAAGAGAGGGAGTGGTGCAATATATAGCTATATCCTGTATATCGAGTATAGCAAGGAGCTGTGCTCGCTACTACAGGATATAGGATCCTGTGTTGCTGACTCCTACTGAGCTGTTCACATAGTGTAGTGGTGTATACCACCACTTGTGATGTGAGCAGACCCAGGTTCAGGTTCAGCTATGGGCAAAATATTTTTTTTTAATCCAGTAACCTGTCCCATAATCCACACCCCCTTGGAGTTTGATATTTAAGTTTGGGAGTGTGGGGGTCTTTCCCCCCACAGGGAGGGTGCAGGGGCACAGCCCCCACATAAAAAATGTTTTTTGTTTGCATTTTAAAAGTATTGTACCAATCACCGCTATTTGCTATGTTTAGTACTATATCCATCGCCCTTTTGACTATGGGCTCATATTTGTTCACTTTATGTGATAGGTGGTCTTTCAGACTTGCCTTTATCACATAAAACCATCTAGACCTGGGCACCCTGATCCTGCCATACTGTGTATAGTTTCCCCAATCTCTGAAGCTGTAATGGGTGAAACCAAAAGATCCGCCTCTATCTCTATCAAACTATTTAAACCCTCCTGTACATAATATCCAATATCTTCTCTGTGGAATCACATTCTGATGTGTACAGACCCTTATAAAAATTTGCGAACTGATCCAGTATTTCTGCTTGCTGGATCAAAGTCTTCCCCCATCAATCATTGAAGCCATTTCCATTCTTTCCTGCTGTGCTGCCTGAATCCTCCCCACCAACACCTTCCCCACCATTTCACTGTCACCTTCCAAATCTACCACATCTAGCCTAATCACATTCAGTTTTTGTTATGTCCATATTGTTCATCAATTCTCTAAGTTCAGTGAGTTCCCACTCCCTGGAGGTGTCTCTGCCCCCTGCACTGCCACTGCCAACCCCCTGAGATGGTCCTCCATCTCTCCAGCCTGCCTGCAATCAACCCTGTTTCTCCATGATGCTCCAGATACCTTACCCCCTCAACCGCTGCCCTCAGTGTGTCCCATGAGGCCATCACATTATGTTCTGTAATCTACCCTTCTGTTATAAAATTTCAGATAACCCCAGAGATTTTTCCTATGAATGCTGATTCTTTAGTCAAATTATTGTTAAAATGCTAAATATTATTTTTTTCCAATTTCCCTCATACAAGAACATATTGAAATATACTGGATTATGGTCTGAAATTAATAATGGCTCTTTATTGGTCGTAATTGTCAGACTATTAATTACTAATGCTCTAGAAGTGAATAAGTAGTCCAAACTGAAAAACATTTTATGTCTTGCTGAGCAAAATGTGTATTCCTTTTCTACTCCATTACATTCCCTCCATAAATCATATTGCAGCGCAGTGTATAGTGCAGTGGTCTAAGGCTCTGAGCTGCAAATCTGGTGACATCCAGCAGACCAGACCTGGGTTTGAATCCCACAGCTTCCACTTGCATACTGTGTGACCCTGAGCAAGTCACTTAACCTCACTGTGCTCCCAGGTCGCTCCTGTAAAAAAGCTTTCAGCTTAGTGTGCTATACCTGGTTAAACAACTAAATAAAAAAAAATCCACCATATTGTGGATTTGAGTGCTAGTGTACAGTGTTCTGGGGGGTGGGGTAGCCACCCATGGCTAGAGGCTGTTATGTTGTGCCTTGTAATATGGCAGCTCACCTGTGGGTGGCTAGCAGTTGAGACATTTATTACTGGCTTGTTTTTGTGCCCAAGCATGCAGCACATCTCTGGGATGTGCTGGCAGATGCACCATACATCCCAGGCTGAATATCAGGATGTGCTGCAAATGCATGGGCACACCCCCTGGAGATGTGCTGCATACATTATCTTTGTGCCACTGCGAATCAGCAATTGTGCTGTGCAATTCCCCCTTTTGAACATTGCCCCAGGGTGCATTTCTGGGATTGTGCTGGCACAACTCAATTGTGCAGGTGTAACTCCTTTGAATACCTCAGCCATGATGTTCTTCACAGAGAGGTGGTTGCCCAAATGGAATAGAATGCCAAGAGATGTGTTTGTAGCCAAGATTGTGATGGATTTAAATTTGACAGATCAAATAGCAGCTGCACTAGGTGAAAGTGTAAATAACATAATCTAGTCAGAGCCAATATGGCTGCAAAATGATTTTAGTAAATGTTCCTGATATCAGGAATTAGTACGGTGTTTTGTTGTTAAAGGTTCTATTTAAAATTTGTATATTACATGTAATATGGCATACAATGTTGTATATCAAAGAGATATTAGCAGCCTGTTACTAATGTGACACATTCTGAAGATATGAGGAGGATCATAACGTTACAAATGGCAATAAAGGTAATGAAAAGTATAACATCAAACCTGGTATTAACTACCCACAAGTCATATTTTCAACAGTTGGTTAGTACGTGTAATTATTAAAGAGAAACTTTACATATACTGTAAACCACCATATCAGGAAATATAAATGTATATAGAAGCCAATTTTGTACATGCTGGGTGAACCACTGAGGGTGTTAAATGCCCAGGTGTTCGTATATATTCCTTCTCTTGAAATACATTTACTCTAGCAGTGTGGATCCAATGAACTCTGCAATACAAAATACAAATGTCTAGCATGTATTCTAAAAAAGACAATAAAAAACAGGCCACTATTATATCAGATGCTCATTTAATCATGATACAATAAAGAAACACTTCTATTGCAAAGTGTGCCATCTTCATATAATGGAAATAAAGATTGTCTATAGAAATCTTACAGAGAGTGCACAAGTTCAAAGCAATCATTCATACCTCTGCTATAATGAGCCCCCTAAGGTATATATGCATTACGCCTGAGCATCTGATATAATGTCCTGCTTTCTATCTGTTTTTTTAGAATAGATTCTTCCCATTTGGAATTATTGTACTGCAGAGTTCATTGATTTCATGGTCCTAAAGAAAATGTCTTTCAAGAGAAGGGATATATAAATGAATAGCTGTACATTTTATATCCTAGGTGCTTCACCCCAACATCCACAAAATTGACTTCTATATAAATTCATATTTCCTGATATTGTAGTTTGTATGTAAAGCGTTTTTCCACTTATGTGCACTAACCAACTGTGAAAATAAGCCTTGTGGGTAGTTTATACCAGGTTTGATATTATACATTTCTTTATCTTAACTGCTGGTTGTAATTTTACAACTGCCTCCTCGTATCCTGAGGATGTGAGACAGTCATTGTTTTACATTTTTAATTTGAATGCATCTCTGGTGGTGAATAATATAAGGGCATTTCTGCATTAAGTTACTAACTCTGATAATGCTGTGCTTATGGAGTGAAACATTAGTTGTTTTTGCCCAATCTGGCATAACATTGCTCCCTGCTGTTCATTGCACTGCTGCATTTTTGCTGTTTTGCGTATTCATCCTGTGAATTCACATATGTTTTTTTATGAAGCTGGTTAAAGTTTTACTGCTGTCAATGGAATAAAGCTGCTTTATATTTGATGTATGAGTGGAAACTACACAAAAGTGCAATAGTACAATGAATAGCAGGCAGCAATGCTACAGTAGACTAGTGCAAAACACAACTAACATTTCTTTCTAAAACATCACTGGAGTTGGGCTCCCAGTGCCTGCTTCCTTTTTTTCCATTGACTCTTGGACTTAGCGGCTGGACACCTGGTGTCAGAATGGGGGGTTGGTAGCTCTGGGGTTTGTCTGTCATTGTCCACTTACTTTTTTTTTATTTACTGTCTGACTCCAGGGTTGGGTACTTGGTTTCAGAATGGGAGGAGTTTGGTGGCATCAGGGTTGGGCAGCAAGTGGCTACTTACTTTTCATTTTAGTTTACCATCTAACTCTGAAATTGGGCACCCAGTGTTGGAGAGGGAGGAGAAGCAGCACTGGGGTTTTGCTCCTGGTGACTGCCTAGCTATATTAATAGTGACAGCTTCAGGTTTCCAAACAAAAGCAATATTCATATGTCTCTGACTGCTGTATGTTTGTGTCACAAATCCTCCACCCATGCCTTACCCAACATGCCTCTCATACCTGACTGCCACAGACTCTCGCCTCTGTTTTCCCCCTCAACATTGCCTGTGCCCACACCCAGCCCTCTCAGTGAAAGTGGCCTGCCCTGGGCTCTTGGATAGTTAAAGTCCAGTCATCAGTCCCCTGCATCAAGCTGCTCAAACCTCAGGTGAAATGTGGGTCTGGTTTTATAAAATTTTAATCCACTCACTAAAATTTTTATCCACTCACTTCCCTGTATCAGGAGCTGTTAACTTTTGTTCAGTTAATTACAATAAAACAACAAGTCTCTTTTAGAATGCAGATACCTCCTGAGACTTACAATACCTCATATTAAACAGTGAGGGATTGGACATATTGGACCTAGAGTCCTTTACAACAGTAAATTAATATGTTGCAGTGAGGGGCTGGACATGATGGACCTAGAGTCCCTTATAACATTACATTACTATATTATAGTGAAGGATTGAACAATATGGACCTAGAGTCCTTTACAACATTAAATTACTATATTACAGTGAGGGGCTGGACATGATGGACCTAGAGTCCCTTACAACATTAAATTACTATGTTACAGTGAGGGAATGAACATGATGGACTTAGAGCCCCTGACAACCTTAAATTACTATGCTACAGTGAGGGGTTGGACATTATGGACCTCAAGTCCATAGTACATTAAATTACTATGCTACAATGAGGGGTTGGAGATGGTGGACCCAGAGTCCCTTACAACATTAAATTACTATGTTACAGTGAGGGGTTGGACATAATGGACCTAGAGTCCCTTGCAACATTAAATTATTATATAACAGTGAGAGGCTGAATATAATGAACCTTGAGTCCCTGACAACCTTAAATCACTATGCTACAGTGAAGGGTTGGAAATAATGGACATAGTGGCACTTACAACATTTAATTACTATATTACAGTGAGGGGCTAGACATAATGAACCTAGAGTCCCTGACAACCCTAAATTACTATGTTACAATGAGTGGTTGGACATGACAGACCTAGAGTCCCATACACAATTATATTACTATGTTACAGTGAGGGGCTGGACATGAAGGACTCAGAGTCCCTGACAACATTAAATAACTATGTTACAGTGAGGGGTTGGATATGATGGCCCCAGAGTCCCTTACAGAATTAAATTACTAAGTTACAGTGAGGGGTTGGACATGTTGGACAGAGAGTCCCTTACAATCTTTCCAAAGACCTCTGCATGCACAGAGGGGCAGAAATCTGTTTAAGGATTGTTGGACCCTCAATATACACACTGTTACAGCTATAGCTGTGAACCTTCCTCCTAGCTAGGCTCATGTGCTGTAAAGCTTGATCAAATAGAAATAAAAAAAATGTAAATGTTGAGGTGGACATTGGACAGCAAAATAAAATGAGAGAGGTGAGGTATTTAAAAAAAACTATGTAAAAACACAATGCCTTTATGGGTCTGAACAGGGAAATGTACTAAAGAACAGGTAGCTAAAATAAAATGTCAACTTCTAAATATCTATTTAAAGGCACACTAGAAGGCTGAAGATAAACTATCAGGATAATCAAGGGTTAAGACTCAAATGTGTTGCAAGGTAATCTAACAGCAGGGGGACTAGAATGCTAAACAGTGGAATCCAGGATAGAGTGCAGCTGAAGAAATGTCGAAGAAGTGGCATGAAAAAAATCATCTTTTCATTGTTTATTGAAGTTAGCAGTTCCAAAGCTATTTATCTTTTATGCCCTTAAAATGGTGAATGTCTTTCAATAGGAATTACAGCAAATACTGCCTTGAACTCTTTTAACAAGCACAATTATTAAAGGGGCTCTAGAAATATTGCAGACACACACCACTGTAGTAACTGGAGAGAACAGCGGGGTAATGTGAGTCATGTCTAAACCAAACTACTCAGTGGAAAACCAGTCTCAGAATCCTGTCGGTCCTATCCCCTACTCATAGTAATATGTCAGCATGGTGACATCACCATGCAGCCATAAAAATTGGCAACACACAAAAGAGCTATTCCAACAGAGTTCTTTATAGTCAGCCAGACATATAGCAGCAAAAGTGTGCTGTGCAGACAAAAAGGCCAATCACAGTAGAGGTGCAATTGCTCTCACTGAGTGCAGTTGCTGTTTGATCTGCCTAGACTTAGCTGTGAGGTTATCCACCCCTATCAGCAGCACTAGTATGGGGCACCTGTGGGGCTCAGAACCATGGATTTTAACATGTGCAGAAAATATATCAGGGAATAAGGGGATCCACTGGCAGAAGAGGCACAGGGATAACTGGGGAAGGGGTCTATAATCAGCCACTAGGGCAGTCAGATCTCTTAATTCAGCCCAGTGTTAGGTCAAGCATCGAACAAGGCAAGGAAATGGGAAAACTTGATGGACATCTGGGATTGTTCTGCTGACACAATAAATGTTTCTATATCAGTGGAAGACAAATTGTGGATCAACAAACTCAGCTGACAGGTTGGTCAGTTGGTCATTGGCGTACAGTAGTTGAGCCAGGCCATGGGTAGATTCCTTTTAGCAAGTTGGCATGCAGTAAGAGGGCAGAATCCAAGCAAAATGACCCTAAAAAAAGTGTAATCTAGTTGGAAGCCAGCAAACCTGGCTGGCTGGTTAAAGAGCAGTGGGTACTGGCCTAGCAGAGGAGGAGTCCAGCTAGCACTGGCTGGTAGGTTGCTCAGCAGCAAATGTGTGGCCCCTTGAAAGAAAAAGACTCAGCTAGCATACCAGTTACTGGTGGGAGATGGTCCATGGAATTGTCCAATGCAGCTAGCATATCAGATAGCTGTGGAAGGGGATCCTGATATCAGCAGGTTAGGCTTGCATATCAGCTAGCAACAAACTATGCCAACAAACACTTGTATTCTTCATAAAACTAGCAGCATACAGTCCCAGGGGGGCATCATGCCCAAGGGAGAATTTCTTGAGAGGTAGTGTGGCATAGTGAACACTAGAAACATAGATGCCTTTATTCAATGTACAGGGTAGAGATAGCAAGGATGCCCCCCCATACAGTCAGTTGGTATTTGGGTCAGGGTTCCCAGGACATTACTTATCCCTCAAAAAAGCCCTTCCCAGGGCTGGTAATAACCCATAACTGCTAGCTTTAGTTTTTTTATCCCAGTCCAGTAGAGGTAAGACCTTACTCTTTTTATGTGCATTGAGGCCTTCCGAGTGACCCCACATTTCTATGGAGTGTTAAGTACTGCTTCAGGTATCCCTTACAAATGTTAGAGTGTTAAGTATTATCACAGTTATTCCTTAATAGTTCCAATTATTGCTGCAGTTATTCCATAAGAATTAAAAATATTGTCACAGTTATTTCTTATTATAAAACAGGCAAGGGAGACCCTGTGTCTGATTGGTCAGGGCCTGTTCCTTATAGGACAACAACCCTACAGCTGGTACTTTTTGGGCATCAAGGACACAGTACTAACTGTATACTTGTGCCATCTAATGGAATTTTCAAAAAAGTGTTTGGCAGCCATGTTAGCACTGTAAAAACAGTACTAATACAGTATTTGCCCTATCACTGAAAAATCAAGCTTATCAGTTATTTCAAAAAACCCCAACATCAACGTAATTAATAGTGAAAAAAATAACAATACATACATTAAACAGCAGAAGGTAACCTTTAGTTTTCTTCTTTTCCAGAACAGATTATTGCAGGCCATGAATCCCCAGCTGTTCCGCTGATCGTCGTGACACCGCTGCACCTTAGTGCTGCCTATTCTGTCCAACCTACATGACTAACCAACTGCAGCCAAGTTGCCCACCTGGTATTTTGACAATAAACCAAATTTCTTTTGTGGCATTCAAGCCCCAAATAAATAAAGCATTCTCTGCATCTCACCGCATGTTTTTTTTTTTTTATCTAAAATGAAAACAATGACTCAGAAGACCACTAACTCACAGATCATGCCAAAACCGGAAGTGACTCCTCTGACTATGATCCCTCATCCAAGCCACCTCCTTTCACAAAACAATAGTGCTTCTTCAAATCTCCAGCCACAGGCCCTGTGTGTCTGTGTGTGTGTGGGGGGTAGAGACTGCAAGCACCTTACAACCCCCTCACAGAAATAAAAGGACTGTGTGTGAGTGGGATGGGGTGGTGACAGACTGGACAGCATGCTAAACAATGTTGCCAGACACCCTCTAGAGACATCCATCACCTGGCTTAGAGTATCCCAGTGGGTAGCAGGTGTCCTTGTAGCAGCTCAAAAGCCTTCCACTAGGGCCACTTATGCCACAAAGTGGAAGAGGTTTGCCATCTGGGCTGTCAAACACCATCTGGTGAGCCAGGTTCTGAACTAACTGATCTTCCTGTTGGACTCAGGCCTTCAGTATTCCTCCCTCATGGTGCATCTATCAGCTATTTCTGCCTTTCATGAGTCTGTTGACAGCTGTATTGTGGTTCAGTTAGAGGTGTCCCATACTTTTCTGAGGGACATCCTGCATCTGAAAACCCCAATCCATTCTCCAGTCCTGGCTTGGGATTTAAAGTTTGTTTAGAGAAATTGACCCTTTATCCATTTGAGCCAGTCACGACTTGCAAGCCATGCTTTCTGTCTTGGAAAGCATTATTTTTAGTTGCTATTACTTCTGCCCAAAGGATTTCTGAGCTTCATGACCTCTGGTGTGAACAGCCTTATTTAATTTTTCACAGAAAAAGGGTGTCTTGGTGCACAAATCCTGTTTCTGTCTAAGGTGGTATCTGAGTTTACCCTGAACCAATCTATTTACCTTCCAGTTTATTTTCTGGAACATGCCAATCCAGGGGAAGCACTGCTCCATACTTAAGATGTGCACAGAATTTTGAAATATTATCTGCTGTGAACTAAGGACTGCAGGAAGTCCAAGTAGATCTTTGTTTCATTTGCCCAAGAAGAGAGGGCACCAAGGTTTCTAAACAATGCTTGTCAAAATGGTTGGCCAATAGCATTTTGATTTGATGCAACAAGTATGGCAAAGAATTGTCAGAGGCAGTGAAAGCACAATCCACAAGGGGGATGGCTACCTCTGTGACCTCTTTAAGTGGGTCTCAGCTGCTGACATTTGTGCTGCTGCCACCTGGAGTACTGTCTATACTTTCACTAAATATTATAGTCAGGACAATGCTTCTAGAGCCAAAGCAGGTTTTGGCAGGGCTGTTCTCCAGGGACTCCTATCTTAGACTCTGGTTGGTCTTCCTCCCAGTCTGTTTTGCTGCACCTGCAACTGCTTGGGACTCATTCCTATGGTGTGACCTGATGACTGATACCCCCAAAGAAGATAGAATAGTTACATAAGAACTTACTATAACAGTAGATCTTCGCTGGCGTCTCAGTCATCAGGTCTGCATTCCCTCCCACCATCCCACTCTAAGGAGAATTTCATCTCAGAACTGGCTAACTGGTGTATTCAATATTTTATTTTGGCCTGGGCACCTCTCTCTCCCCCTCCCCAGTTCCCCATGGCTCAGACTTAGTCCTTTAGTCTCTGGGGGAAAGAACTGAGAAGAGAGAGAGGCCGCTCACACCTTTGTAGGGTTGGTGATATTGGCAGGTGATGTCAGTGTGTATGGCCTCAGTGGCACTGCTGAAAATCTTCCATGTGGATCCTGCTTCACAAACAATAAAGTTCCTATGGTGTAACCTGATGACTGAGATCCCCTTGACGATCTACTGCTATGGTAAGTTCTTACATAACTGTTATTTTCTGTTTTGTCAGTCTGTGAAGCAGTGGTGTGAGGGAGGGAAGGTGTACTGTAAGCAAGGTAGCCCAGAAAGATCCAGAGCTTTTTTGTCTAACCAGGAGATCTGTGTTATATTTTGGTTTTCTCACTTTTTCTTGTTCATCATTTTTGATTTGCAGTGAGTAATTTCTCAGTTTTACGGCTGCATGGGGGAGCCATGCTGACATGTTGCTATGATATAGGAGAAAGAAGGGACTGTGGAAGCATGTGACTGGATACATAGAGTCTTTTCTTCTACATAGTGCTTTGACCAGACATGAGTCACATGTGTCTGTGTTCTCTCCATTTATGACAGTGATGTGTTTGTGCCCTGTGACCCCTGCTGTCTGCATAACTATTTCATTGCTCACTCATCTCTCTCTCTCTCTTGCTCCCTCTCTCTCACACACACACACACACACACACACACACATACACACACACACACACAAAAACCCTCTTCTGTTTTAGCTTGCCAGAGTGTGAACATTGCCAACATTAAAAACAACAAAACGCTCTGCCTTCTTTTAAACAAATGCCTTTGCCCAGCTGTATTGCAACAGATTAGTCAATGTGAGTGGACCAAACATTACAGTAGCTTCTATTCCTACACAGAGCTCATCTTTCTGTCTTGTCTGTCTGTCACACACACACACACACACACACACTTCTGTTCAGCTGGCTGCAGCCTGCCACACTTAGCTGCTACATGGTTGATTTATTGGAAAATGTGTCTTTTAAACAGGATATTTATATTAATTATTTAAGTTAATGAAGTTGTGTGCTTATACTTTCTTTTCTAGTGTTGAAATTCCTACCTGTTTCATGTACTTTTGCCCTGTAACCCAGCCCCCACACCAAAATTTACATATGAACAGAACTACATTTTAACCTTTGATTATCCTGGTAGTTTGTATTCAACCTTCTTGCAACTTGTAATGTCCAGTTCTTTGCTGCATTTCCCTGGTCAGATTAGACCCATAAAGGCACTGTATTTTTACAGTGAATTCCTGGCCTCTTTTATTTTCTTATACTGCTCAATGTGCACCTCCACATATACTTTTTTATTTCTAGTTGGTCAAGCTTTACAGCAGGTCGGGCAAGGTAGAAGAAAACTTTATAGTGCAATGTACAGCATGTATCTCATTCCATTACTATGTTTTGTGTATCTACAGCAGCCTGTACAGTACAAGTCACTTTAAACTATTCCCTCAACTTACTGGTGTAGCATTGTTCAGAGAGTTTCCTAATCTGTGCAGTGTTTAATTCAATGAATTAGTAAAATGTTAGTATTGGTTTGCAACTAGCTGTTATGCATTATAAGCTTTATTTTCAACTGAGTGCTTATGAGTTTCATTTCAGAAGGCAGACTAAACAACTTTTAAGGAATGCTGTGATATTTATAAACAATGCTCTTAAGGAATGCTGTGATATTTATAAACAATGCCATGGAAATGCATTGCATAAACTCTGCAAAACAGCTACTGCCATTTCACTAAACAGGTACAAGTGAACTGAATAGGAAGTGAAGGATAGTTAGAAAACAGTTAAAAGCTTCAACAGTTTGAGCTGCCAATGTAGTAGCATCATAAAAAAATGCTACACCAGTGAGTTGATGGAACGGTTTAATGTGACTTGTACTGTATATTTAGGGCCCAATTCTCAAATGGTTTACTTCCCCTCTACACTTTCAGAGATCCTGGAAAAGCCATGGATTGTCCCCTATGGACCACATGCACACCATCCAGGTGCTACACAGCATGCACAGTATTGGTGTGTGTCCCCTATGTACCCTATCTCTGACAAGTGTGCCTCTCTGTGCATGTGGGTGGCACAGTGGCTTGCCAGGGAGCTGGTGTACCAACCTTTTATTTTGGCTGGGGCTGGCAGTATAGCCTAGAGGTTAGAGTAATGAGCTATGAATGACCTTGGTATACCCAGCAGACCTGGGTTTGATTCCTACATCCTTCACTTGTGTACTGTGTAACTCTGAGTAAGTTACTTAACCCCTCCAGTGATCCCAGGTTGCCCCTGAAAACAGGCTCTTGTACCTAGCAGGTCTTACCCAGTTACCAAAGGCTAAAATAAAAAAAGAATTAAAAATAGGCCAGTATCCAACCAATCCTGGACACAAACTCCTTGAGGCATAGGGCCAGTGGAGAAGGGGCATTAGCTACACCTGCCTAAGGGCAGCAGTAGCAGCTATGTGGCTCCTCTGCCTGTCCACAAACCACATATACTACCCTGTTTGGCCCTATCTTTTCCAGCACCCCAGTCCTCGGAGCCTCTGCAGTGTGAGCGGGGTTATCACTGGCATTAGGTCGTGTTCAATTAAATTCTGTTTCATTTTTTGTGGTTGATATGGTAGTCAAGGAGGACTGCACCCTTCTAAGCACCCCACCAATGAAATGTTATTTAAACACTATGTAAATGATGAGCACCGCATTGCTTGTTTAACTTCTTATTTATGCTCCCTCCAATTCCAGGTGCAGCACTTCTTTGGGCTGTCCCAAAGTACCAGAACTCTATCACCTCTGACTTCAATATACCACTTCCATCAAGCTGTGGCACTGCAGCACAGACAAGGACAGAAGTGGGCAGCAGCCTTCCCAGACCTCTAATGTGACATCAGGAAGCATGGCAGGAGTGCTGTGGCATCCAAATATACTGGGGGATCATCTCTGACTGCTGCTGGGACAAGTTTTTGCTGTTTTTTTCCCCAGTCCCTGGGACATCCACACATGGGGTACAGAGCAGCAGTGTGTGCATCTCTGTGCCTGCTACAAACCCAGCAGATGTCCCCTCCCACCATGCCTCTGCTCTGATTCCACCTGTGGTCACCCAGTAGCAGCACTGTGGCTGAGACAGAGATCCTCCCACTGTGGAGGAGGGGAGCATCCTGTGAGATACATAGTTCTCCACTCCCTGTCCAGCCTCAGATGGCTATAGCTTGCTATCTGTATACATATATCTATGATATCTCAAATGTGCAATTAATTTTAGGTGTGCACTTTGCTGAAATGTGTGTCCTATCCCCCTATTAGAGTTTAGCATGTGCTATCAATATAATCCAGTGTAGGTTCACCTCCCCATTCTGACATGATACAATATTTAAAGTGACATATTGTGGAAACAGCTTGTAAACTCTGATTGTTGTATGGCATCATAAGGTGTATTTTATGGAGAAAAGTTTATTTCTTGTTCTGTGTTTTTGTTCATATTTTAGATCAAATGTAGTGTCAATGGGAGAACTCTAGTTACACTGACTGAAGTCAAAAGATTCAGGGACATTTTAAAAGAAGGAATAAAGGCATTGAAATGAATGGATGTGAATAAATAAATGTCCTTCCAATCTTTTCTGATAGATTTTGGAATTAAACATTTTTGCCATAATCATGAAGTGTATGGCATGTGGATCCTGGTTTCTCTTATGCTCCGTTAGCCTTGATGTTGTATAAGGTTTACATATATATGAGCTGGCTGAGATGTGAAATGTTTAAATGTCTAAAATGATTGCTGATTGGAGGATCCAACATACATATGTATGAGATGAGTATTTAAATACTTGCAAGTTTCAAGGCTGACATATCCTTCAACAAAGCCCCCGATTGGCTGGTGTGATACATTAGGTAGGTGGACGCCTCAGCGCCTGTCACGATGCTCAGCTGTATGTTGTTTTTTTATTAACCGGCTTTGAAATAAAAATAAGTTTTGTTCCAGAACTCAGGTTGCTACCCTATGAATGGTAGCTCTACTAGTGTGCCGATGCCAGCCTTTGGCCATTTCCTACCTGTAAAAGAGAGAAGACAATACAAACTTAATTTGCTGTGTACTGTACTGTGTAGGAAAAGAGAGCTATTGTATTAAGGGAATGGGATGAAAACATGTTAAGTGCAAGGCCACTAGTAAGTTTTGGTGGCTGCACTGTGTGGCCCTCCAGATATGTGGCTTGAAAACCATCACTTTATTGTAGTATGCCTGTGTGCATCATATGAGTGTGTTGAGTGGCCTCTGAATGTGTGCTGCACACAGCCTTTTACTACCTGTATGTAAGGCCCCGTTCACACTACAGACAATTTTAAAATGTTTTTTGATCCATTTTTAAAATTGTTTCAGCACTTACCTTGCTTAAGCGTCTGCACTACTGAAAGCATGTTCAGAAATGGTTTATGATCCATTTTTAGCGCATTCGCACTGTCTGGGTAAACATGCCATCCTTGCCTTTGTCCAGCACTGTTTTATAAGCAACTGCCTACTATCATGCATTGCGGTCAATTGTATCTACCCATGATTCAGCAGGTTGTTAGGGAGACGTTTTGAAATGGCGCCCCCCACGGAGACAGACTTGCTGTCAATTGCATCTGCATACTATCTGAGAGCAAAAAGGATACAGTAGAACAGAATGAGAAGGAGATTGAGTTTTATTAGACATAGACAACACAGGACCCAGGTAGTCAGTCAACAAATGCAGGAGTGTCTTGTTTTTCTGCATCACATGATTGTTTGTGCTTATATGGAGTTCACACTTGACAAAGCTATCTGGTGCAGAAGCAGAAGTTCTGCCTGGTGGAATGACATTGTGCTGTCAACTTGGCAGGACGATGAGTGGTTACAGAACTTTTGCATGTCAAAAGCATGTTTTAACGTGCTGTGCAATGAACTGTATGACTTTATCGAGACGCATGACACACAACTAATAAAATGCATCCCTGTTGATTAGCGTGTGGGCCTCACCTTGTGGAAACTGGCAACCAATGTTAAATACTGCACCCTTGCCCATTTATTTGGGGTAGGCCATTCCACAGTCTGTGAAGTAGTCATGGAAGTGTGTCAGGCAATAATGAAACACCTTATGCCAAGGGTTATATGTTTTGGAAATACAAATGAAGTTGTTACAGGATTCGAAAAGGAATGGGGGTTCCCATGCTGCAGTGGAGCAATAGATGCCACTCATCTACCCATTATATGCCCTCCTCGTGATGCTACTGAATACTTCAACAAAACATGCTACCACTCTATTCTACTGCAGGCTGTGGTTGATCACACATTCAGTTTTCAGGATGTCAACATAGGTTGGCTGGGCTGTGTGCATGATGTCAGAGTGTTCAAGAACAGTTCTGTGTTTCAAAAGGGCCAAAATGGAACATTATTCCAAAACACAACTAGAGAGTTGGAAGGAGTCAGCATGCCTACTGTGTTAATTGCTGAACCAGCTTATCCTTTCCTCCCTTCCCCTCCCCTGGGTGATGAAGCCCTTCACTGACTACACAGATCAGAAAAAGAGGAATTTCAACTATAGATTAAGCAGAGCACGAATGGTTGTCGAATGTGCCTTTGGACGTCTAAAGGGTAGATGGAGATGCCTGTCAAAACGTCTGGACTTCTCCATTGAGCATATACCTGTTGTTGTTGTGGCTTGCTGTGTCTTACATAATGTATCTGAGAATAAGTCTGAGCAGTTTCTTCAGGAATGGATGGATGAATTGGATGTACAGTATTTCAACAACCTAACTGTGATACTGTAAGTTATGAGGACAGCTCAGCAGTTGGACTAGGGCGACCTGCTAATGCTATTTGAGAGGCAATGGCTACACATCTAAATACTATGTAGGAAGCAAGTACTGCTTTTTGTTGTTCAGACAGCAGCAACATTACTCAACCCCAAACCTTTACAAATGATACTTCAAAAATGAAATGCATGCAGACCAATGAGACTCAAAAGTTGTGAAACCGTAAGTTTTTTATTAACAAGTTTTACATGTACAGTAAGTATAACTGTTGACTGGAATGTATCAGAAGCAAACATGGTACAATTTATTGAAGTAGGCATAAAAATGCGAATCTGTTAAAAACTGTTAGAATAGCTGTAGAAATAACTTTGTAAATACCTAACACCTTGGCATGTTCTAAGTCTAGACATGTAACTTGACAGAAAACTGTGTGCAACAAGTTTAAAAGCTAGGCTAAGCAGTTGCCAAAATACTAATGTTACTTGGAAGTTCATTTTTCACTTTTAAAATACAAACAATGCAATTGATATTGTTATGGTGAACTGGAACTGTTAAAAAGAACAAGAGTGGTATACACTGATGTGTTATTAATGTTTCTGCATAAAGCTCATGCAAAAAACATTCTTTTCTGTTGCATCTGCTGTATCTCATTTACAGAAGAGCCCATGTTAGGTTCTCATCAAACAACTCCTGAGTCAGACTACTGTTTGCACTAGGTTGTGAGAAGTAAGTGCATTCTGCACCTGAACTCTGGCCAGCATGAGTGGGAATGCCAGATTGTGAGTAGAAGGAAACTTGTGTGCCAGAACGATGGCCTACAGAGTCAGGGGTGCAAGTGACAGTGTGTGGTGCTGGCACTGTGTACTGATATCGCGGAGTCTGTGTTGCATTGTTCTGCCCATTGTTTGGAGGGTGCGGCTGAGGCATCCTAGGGCCACCTTGGAATATCTCCAGTAAATTATTAAAAAATGTGGCAGACTGCTGTGCCTCCATGGTGTGCATCCTTTCTTCCATTTTGATCTCTGCCTTAGCATGGTCTTGCTCAGTTTTCATCATTTGCTGGTGTTGTTCAACTAGCAAATGCCTTGTAGGCTTGCATAAGGACTCCATGATGTCCTGCAATCTATTTTTTTTTACGTAAGTTCTGTAAAGGCTCAGGAGCCTCAAGCCTCTTTCCAATGTGGGTGGGAACAACACTTGTCGAGGGATGTGGGGGGTGTGTCATCTCTTTCATCTGTCATGCTTTCACACACCACTGCATTCACAGATCCACCTGAAGTGTCAGCCACTGATGTACCAGTATCTCCATCATCATGGTCCCTTTCTTCTGAATCTAGTGACATTACACATGGGCTTAATGCAATGACAGGAAAATGTATATTCTGCAGTAAACTGTTATGCCACCATAATAGTGGCATACTGGACAATTGAGGCAAGACACTTATGGGATACTGGGCTCCTGCAACAGCTTACTGTCTTTGCTACAGGGATCCCTGTAATATTAACCCACATAACAAAAAAATTACAACCGGAGTTTCCCTGCTACATCTTTGCTTGCCATCTCCCTCCCCCCCACGCATCCACAATCAGCAGCACATCACACATGGAATAATTAAAATATTTCTCAATTATACCTGAGGGAGGAACGTCAAACTGAATTGGGGGGTCATCATCAAGCTGGTCTTCCAGTGGGAGTGTTTCATCAATGCTTTCCACTACTAATGATGGCTCTGAAGTGGGTCTGGTCCCCAAAATACTGTCAATCTGGTCGTAGAAGGGACACACAGCTCATTTTGATCCAGATTTCTTGTTTTGGTCTTTAACACAGTGGTACTTCACTTTAAGTTGTTTAACCTTTTCATGGCATTGTTTGGCAGTACATTCAATGCTAAGCTCAGACAGATGTGTAGATATTCTCTGGTATACTTTTGTATTCTTGTGCACACTGTTAAATTCATTTTGCACACTCTCAGTACAACAAAAATCAATAACATCCTTAATGGATTCATCATTCCAGCTAGCTGCCCTATCACACATTGTAGAAAGCTTTAATGCTGCAGTCAATAATGCGGTGTCAAATACAAGTGCCACAAGTAAGAAAAAAAACAACAGAATTGTAGTTTTTACTCTCTAACTGCTGACAACAACTGCAACCACAGATCTGCCAATATTTCATACTGATCAGGCACTAATCAGACCTGTAATGCACTGTGCGTACAGTGGTCACTTTACCACTCTTTTTCATTTTCCCTCCTTGCTGCGATAGTTGCTCATGTGCAGAACAACAGTGAAAGAATTCTGGGAAGTTTGAAGTACAGCATCTTGGGAAGTATGTGGCAGACAACTCGCAAGACAGAAGGAGGCTACCTAAATGATTCAGGAGCTGTTCGTACCACAGGTAAACATGCATTGATTCGAAAATTAGGTTTTCCAACCATATTTAAGCCTACGTCTCACCAGGGCTTAAGCACGGTTTTTGAAACCATGTCTGGATCCATGTACAGTGTGAGTGTGATCCGTGCTATGGGGCTCTTGAAACGAATTAAGGCACTTGAACCGTTTCAAGAGCCCCAGAGTGAACAAGGCCTAAACTGATGCTTTATAAAGCACTTAGGGTTACAGTGTGCTTGAAAGGCACTATATTGTATAGTTAGGTTCTCTTCTGCATGGCCTTCCATCCAAACGGAAAAACTTTGGTACCACAGGTCAAAGGTCATAGAATGCTATTGCACTTGTCTGTAGTGTAATCATTTTTAATATGATTGGAAATTCAGTGCCACCTTTGCTCTTTTCTTCTCACAGTTGTTGTCTCTCCTCACCACAAATGCACACATAGACCCAAACACAGAAACGTTCTATTTTTTGATTAATTTTGACTAATAAACTTACCCTGCACCCAGTTGCTAATGACCTACCCAGTGCCCCTGATAGTGTTTTGCTTTCAAAATCATTTAAAAAAAATCTTACTTATAAAAATGAAAGGAACTGGGAAACATGCATAAGCACAATCTGCACTGTAATGTTTTTGTTTGAATTTATGTTAATTTAAATGGAAGCATATAAGTACAGTTGTACGAAACTGGAAAATTTCACCCAGCAAAATATTTTGCGTAATTTACTCATAGCATGAAATATTTCACATGGGGAAATGTGAAATGTTGTCCTCGAACTGGTGAAATTTGTCACTCACGGGTGACATTTTGCCCCTGTGGGTGAAAATTCTCAATTTCACCACTATCTGGCCACCGGTCTTTCAAAAAAAATCCCCTCCCCTGTCCCTGGTGTCTAGTGAACCCCCCCAGCCGATCACCAGCTGAATTGAAAAACCCTCCCCACCCATAACCATGGCCACTAATCTAAAAAAAATTCCCCTCCCCTGTCCCTTGTGTCTAGTGGTCCCCCTTCCAGCCACTCACTAGTCCAAATATAAATTACAATTATCTCCCTGGTGTCTAGTGGTCCACCCTCCATGGCCAATTATTGGAAAAAATTGATGAGATGGCATCTCCAGTTGCAGCTGATTACTCGTTGCCTGCATGGACCTCTGTAGATGCAACTCTTCTGAGGAACTTTAGGCATTCTTCATCGAGGCAAAAGGGATGCAGGAAGATTTAAAAAGCAGACTGACTGTGCTGGATAACAAATTCAAAGAACTAGAATCACATCAATCGGCTGCAGATTCCTGCATAGACCATATGGAGAGGGTATTATTAAAAGTTCTGAAGGAAACAGAGCATCTGGCAGAAAAGTGCATTGATCTGGAAAACCTCTCCCATTGTAAAAATGTTCAAATTTATGTCTTCCTGAAGTAGAGGAGGGTAAGGGTGACATGATTGTTACAAAACTGACTCTCAGATGTTTTAGACCTGGATAACCAAAGCCCCTTACCAATTGAGAGAGCCCATAGAGCTCTCCTTCTCTCACCTTCCAACCTGACTCTGAGATAACACTGTATTGACTGCCTATTTTATAATTTTGCTTTTAAATAAGTGGTTTTGGTTTGGGCATGAGGAAAGGGCAGATCATATACAAAGGGAACAGAATACATCTGGATAATGATTACTCCCTGGAGATCCTTGCAAAATGCAGAGCTTTTGCTCTAATATTACACATTCTCAGAAATCATCATTTGAAGTTCTCTATGCCTTACCCTGCCTGCTTAAGAATTCACTTTGCTGATGAGATCAAAACTTGATGATTTGGAAACAGAAGTGTGGGAATTGAAGAATCACCAGCTGTGGGATCAAGCAGAAAGTATGGACTTTACAGAGCATAGAGAAAAACATGAGATTCAAAGGGATGTATGGAATAAGGTGTCCCCATCTGGTAAAAAAAGACAGTCAGAGTAAGCCCTCCAAGATGTGAAGGCTCTTCTGCAGCCATTCAAAAGAGAGGAACTAGCCTGATTTAAAACAGTCATTGCCTTTTCAATGTTGTTTGGGTTGTTTATCCTGATCATTTCTACTCTCTGTTCTAGGACATTTGTGTTGGATTTCTTTATCCTTGTTACCAGATATTCTGCTGCTCCATAGTTCTGGACTTTTGGAGCTTTTTTTTTATTTTTGCTGTATCTGGTGCAACAGCAACTTATTGGTTAATTAAAGTGCCTCTTAGCTGGCTTACGGAGAGTGGACTTAGACTCACATTGGTTCTAGTTTGTATAGCATAGTTTATTTTAACAGAGTGTCTGTTTCTATATTTTTGGGCTGACATTACAGTATTTATTGGTGTTTAGTGATGCTTTAATCTGTTATATATTTGTGTTATAAGGGCTATGGGTCTTATGCCCGTTTTAACAAATTTTTCTGTCTGATGTGGCAATTTTAACTTACGTCACACAATGGCAGTATGTCTTATTATATACCCTACAAGTTAATCACCCTGTTACAAAAAAGCCACCTTTTCTCAGCCCCAATGAGTCCTTCAATGAATGAGTGTGAGCTTTTATGCACTCATTCATTGAAGTGCTCATTTGGACTGCCGGCCATGGAGGTGAGTGGAGGGCTTTGCCAGTGGCCCATTCAGGGTACTGGGGGGAATGGGGTGGGTACAATCTGAAGACAGGGTGGGGTGGGGGGTCCACTAGATACCAGGAAGTGGGGTCTGGTAAAAGATTTAATTTTTTTAAAGGATCGGGCGTCCGGGTATCAGGGGAAATGAATTACTTAACTGGGGGGGGTGCCTGCTTAATTTGGGCCAATGATTGGCCATGGAGGGGTTCGCTAGACACCAGGGAGATAATTTTAATATATATTTGGGCTGGTGAGCAGTGGGGAGGGGCACTAGACCCTAGAGACATGGTTGGGACTGTTGGAACAGGAGACAATGAGGGTGGGTGAGAGATTTGTGGTGGGCAAAATTGAGGGTGAAATTGTGAAATTTCATGAAAATGTTTGGCTGGTGAAATTGTCAATTTCACTGCAATTTCACTGGTGAAATTTTATTTTGCAAGATCCCTACACATAAGTGTAGATCTTGTTCTTGCTCATCCTCAAGGTCTTCCTTTATTATCAAGTAAGCTTTTTTAAATAATTTTAACTGCACATAAACTGTCAGTTGCATGGTAAGGAGTATTAGCAGTTGGCTATAGGGTGGGTTTATTAGTTAAAAAATTTCCCCAAATTATGTGCCTTTTCTGTATGTGTGTGTGTGTGTGTGTGTGTGTGTGTGTGTTGGGGAAATGTATTTTTTATGATAAATTATAATGTATAAAACAGTGGATGCCCAGTCACCTGCAGAACAAGACTAAATTGCCAGCAGGGTTCTGACTACTCTTGAGGTGGGTGACAGTACAGGCTTGGTTTGCATGGCTGGCCATTCACTGTCTTCTATACACAAAATTATAAATTATGACATAATTCTTGGCAAATCAGGATTGCTTGATTTCTAAAAATTTCAAGTACTATTTGTCCCACAAAACATCTCATGCAAACAGCTTTAATGCTACAGTTCAAAGTTTAGTTAGCATAGTCCATTTCATCACACAGTGGTTTCTCTAATTTTCCACAAAATCTAATAATTGTATTTTAAATGCAAGTTGCTTTTCTTAGTAGACATCTTCAACATGATTTATAATATATTTATATGTACACTTCCCATGTGTCTTTATGGCTACAAGAGCATCTGCTCAAGCCCTTTGTGTCCCAGAACTGCTAAGCTTCACTTTGCAGTTCTGTCATCTAAGGAACTCAGGAATGCACTCTTATAACCATAAGAGACACAGTAACTGTATATACAAGTATATACCAAATTCTATTCTATTCTATTATTCTAAACTCAACCTGAAAATGTGTACAGCATTTTGGGACCCCTCCACCTCAGTTGCTCAGTGTCTTGAAAACTATTTCACTCCAGGGGTGTTCTTATTGTTAAAGCAAGCAAGGAACCACACTCCAGGAGTAACTCCAATTTGTAGAGGTAAAAAAACAACAACATTTGGATCAGTACTTTCAATTGTAGGAACATTTTATTATGTTATAGCCACACAGAGAGCACATATAGCCACACAGAGAGTGAAGCACTTACCTGGTGATTCAGACTCAATTTCAATTCTTCATTAGGGGCTCCCTGATGAAGAACATAACCGAGTTTATGTCTGAAGCACTAGGTAATTGCAGAACTCTCTGTGTGGCTATAACTGAACAAAATGTTCCTGTTGCATTAAGCAGGTTAGCAAGAGGAAAAGGAAGAGGAGACCATTATGGGTTTCCAAAGAGATAGCAAAGAAAGTGAAAGCCAAAAAGACTGCATTCAGGCAATACAAAAAGACACAGGCAGAAGGGGATAGGGAGAAGTACCAGGAGAAGCAAAGGGAGACAGGGAGGTCAGTAAGGGAAGCCAAAGCTCAGACAGAAGAACACATTGCAAAATCAGTGGGTAGAGGGGACAAAACCTTTTACAGGTATGTAAGTGAAAAAAGAAAGGCAAAGGGGAAGGATAGTGAGACTGAAGAGGGAGGATGGGGGCCACGTGGAGGATGACAACAGTAAAGCTGACATATTGAACAGGTATTTCTGCTCAGTCTTTGCTGAGGAAGAGGAGGGTAATAGGTCTGAAGGAAGTACAAGGGGTGGGAATGGTGCAGAAATGGACACAAGTCCCTTTACATGAGAAAGGGTCCTGAAGGAACTGGAAGTGATAAGAGTTGGTAAAACAATGGGGTCAGATGGGGTGCACCCCAGGGTCCTTAAAGAACTAAGAGAGGTGGTGGCTGAACCTCTGGCTATCCTGTTTAGCTGATCACTGGGAAACATGGGAGGTACCCAAAGACTGGAGGACAGTAGATGTAGTCCCCTTATACAAAAGTGGGAACAAAGAGGAAGCAGGGAACTACAGACCAGTCAGCCTCACCTCGGTAGTGGGGAAGATCATGGAAGCACTATTGAAGGAGAGATTGGTGGAACATCTGGTTGTCAATGGACTACAGGACCCAAGGCAGCATGGTTTCACCAGGGGGAGGTCATGTCAGACCAACCTCGTTGAATTTTTTGACTGGGTGACTAGGGAGGTGGATCAGGGGAGGGCAGTGGACATGACCTATCTGGACTTCAGCAAGGTCTTTGACACTGTGCCACATAGAAGACTATTACACAAACTGGGGAACATGGGTGTGGGCAGGACAGTAGTGTGGCAAGTAGGTAACTGGCTGGGCGGCAGGACACAGAGGGTGGTGGTAAATGGCTGTCACTCCACAGAGGAAAGAGTGACCAGTGGGGTACCACAGGGATCAGTGCTGGGACTGGTCCTATTCAACATCTTCATCAGTGACATTGCACAGGACCTAGAAGCAGAATTTCACTGTTCACTGATGACACAAAGCTCTGTAACAGAGTAGACATGCCAGAAGGTGTAGACAGAATGAGAAGGGACCTTCAGAAACTTGAAGAATGGTCAGGGGTTTGGGCAGTTGAAATTCAATGCAAAGAAGCACAAGATAATGCATATGGGGCACAAAAACCCTGGCACAATATATCAGTTGGGGGGTGAGGATATAGCATGTACCAAGCAGGAAAGGGATCTTGGGGTTATCATCTCTGATGACCTCAAGGTAGGGAAACAGTGTGACAAGGCAGCAGGTAAAGCACATAGGATACTGGGATGCATAGGCAGAGGCATCACCAGCTGGAAAAGGAGGTCACAATTCCACCATACAAGACACTAGTGAGGCCCCACCTGGAGTACAGTGTACAGTTCTGGAGACCTTACCTACATAAGGACATAGACAGGGTAGAGAAGGTTCAGAGGAGGGCAACAAAGATGGTACATGGATTGCATCACAAGTCCTATGAGGACAGGTTGAAGGAACTGAATATGTACTCCCTGGAGGAGAGGAGGGAAAGAGGGGGGATATGATAGAGACATACAAGTATCTTACAGGGAGGAACAGGGTGCAGGAATACACTATTTGTAAGTGAAAAAGATGTTACAGGACTAGACGGCATGGGATGAAGTTGGAGGGAGGATGATGCAAAGAAAACGTGAGAAAGAATTTCTTCACATAACGGGTGGTGGACAAGTGGAACACCCTGCCAGAAGAAGTGGTGGGGGCTGAAAAAATCACGGGATTTAAGAATGCATGGGATAGACATAAAGGAATTCTGGAGGTCAGGGGTAAGGGGCAACAGACTTCTAGGAAAACATAAACTGAACTTACAAGCTCAAATGAGCAGACTGTGGGCCATAGGCCCTTATCTGCCGACACTGTCTATGTATCTATGTTGTTGGAGGTACTGATGCAGTCTGGGTTTTCTTACCTCTACAAACTGGCACTTCTCCAGGACTGCAGTCTCATTTCTGTTGCTTCTCTTGACTTGTTAAACTGGCACAAGTACAGCGTCATCTGCAGCAGAAGCTTCAAATAGTTTTTATTTAGACTCATCACTCTGAAGCAGCTGTGTTGGCTCTAACCAGAATTTGTTATTGCCATGGTTTAGTTTGGTGTGTTTTAATGAATTATTCTTGTCACTGTAGTTTGACTATATTTATTTCATTTTTGTATATTGATTGAAAGTTAGCAGTTTTTTGTGTACCCAGTAACATTATAATACCAGAGTTGTTGCATCTTATATGCATCCCTTTAGTCCCCGAAATCTCTGTTGTAGATTGGTTGCATAAAAACAACAACTGATGACAATGAAGGTGCTGCTGGTAATGCTGCTTCATATGGAGTTTGAACTTCAAAAGAGGGTGTTGCTGCTTCCACAGGGTGTGCCTGCCACCCCACTATGACAAGGGAACTTTCCTTATGCCCTTCATGAACTGCTGCCTGCATGGAAGGACCACCACATCCACCAACCACATTCACCACTTCCCTCTGCTTGTCCTCCCACTTGGCCCAGCGATTTGCCATGAGATGGACCCTCTGGCCCCCAGTACCAATGTGGGTCACCTTCTTGCCCAGAGGACACACTTATTAGATAGGTTGCAACACAAACCCTAACCCTAACCCTAACTGTAATGTCCTATAGGATAACACTGCAACTTTAACAAGCCCTAACTCCACCAGTCTTTGTAGTTAAGGCATGCTCTATGTTTCCAAACAAGAGTATTAATGGATACTACAATAGTAATACATAATACCCTTGGAAAAATTCATGAGGTATACACAGCTCCACAAAAATCACCTCCTAATTGACCATGGTGCCAAATCCACAATGTAAGATGGATAATCATCAAATATGCACCCCATATGCATCTACATTTGAACTACACTCGTACAAAATTTCAGACATCTTTGACAAAAATTGACTGAGTTATGACTAAATAACCCAAAAGGAGTAATTGGTGGAAGTGGGATGGCCACATTTGTGTTGCCAAAATATTCTCTACCACATCTGTGACATCCATGCAAGTGGGTGCTGTGGGAGATGGCAACAGGAAGATCAGTCTGATAGGTTACAAAATCTCTGGCTCAGGAATTGCTTCATTTTGAGCCAACTTCACCTTGGTGTACCCCAAGGAGAAGTTAGGGGAGACATTGCAAGGAGAATTGACCCAACTTCACCTTGGTGCACCCCAAGGAGAAGATACTGGTGAAGTTACAAGACAGAGTTATAAATGGCAAATTTTTTATTAAATAGAAAAGCTTCACAAAATTATCTGTGGAGGCAGATCTGGTGACTTTGCCTTAACTTTGACTGTAAATTAAAACTTCTCAACATCTCCGTTCCTTAAGAACACTGAGTATTGCCACAGTTATTGCTAAGTATTACTGTAGTTATTCTTTTAGAATATTTCCTCAGTTAAACCTTTAAAGTGTTAAATACTTCTGCAGTTATTTCTGTAGAGTGTTACGCAATACCACACTTACCCCATCAGCATGTTAAATACTCCCACAGTTATTCGCTAATAGTATTGAGAATTGACAGTTATATTGCTTATGAATGTTAAGTAATGACACAGTTATTCCTTAACTGTGTTAATTATTGCTGTATTTATTACTTTAACTGTTAAGCATTGCCACAGATATTAGTTATGCATTTAGGGTGTTATGTATGGCAGCAACTATTCATTAAGAGTCTTAAATATTGTCACAGGTATTCCTTAGGACCACTGAGTATTGCCACAGTTATATCTTAAGAGTGTGTTAAGTATTGCCACAGCTATTCTTTAAGAGCATTAAATATTGTCACAGTTATTCCTTAAAACTTTAAAGTTTTGCTTCACTTCTTCCTTACATGTGTTAAGTACTGCCACAGCTATTCCTTAAGAGTGTTAAGTATTGCCTCAGTTACCTATTATGGGTGCTAAATATTGGCACACATATTTCTTATGGGGCCTAGCATTAAAAATATCTCAACCCAGTATGCCTTTTGCGCAACACATAGGGCCAGGATATTCACATTCCTGGTGTCCGACTGACACCCACAGATGAACTGATGACACTCACTTCACACCCCTTTCCAGAACCATGTGTGGGGGATGCCATGCAATACATGGTCAGTCTGGACAGGGAGTGGGATCAGCTTGCCTGCTGAGAGCCGGCAGAACACGACATTCACAATGCCTTTTTTGCTCCGTTGGGTCAGTGGGGTCAGTACTGGGGCCTTTCCATTATGGACGAGGAAAATCCAGCCCAGCCACCTCAAATGAAAAATATATAAAACACTCATGAAGGGAGTAGTCACACTCCAATCAAGGCACAAATACAATCTAACAGATTGGAGTAAATAGACCCACTCACCCAAAGTATTGATAAGATTCTTTTTTAATTATACAGTCACATATTAAACACAGTGCGTCTCAAGTCAAATGTTATTTTGACTCATTCTTCCTATTTTTTTTTGAACTAATCCTTCTTCAAGGAATGCACAAGTTCACATCTAAAATTATATATATATACATATATATACAGAGAGAGAGAGAGAGAGAGAGTTTTTTCAAAGATTCCTCCCCCAATTTTTTTTATATTACGAATAATTGTCATAGTCAGCACATTACATTCATACTCACATTTGATTAAATCTTTTTGCAATATATAGATTATTTTTGTTTCTTCATTTTTGTGATCTAGTCACATAAAAAACTGAAAATCAATTTATTGCAACAGTTCCATAAAATTTACAATGTGTTTTCATTTAATAAATAACAAAATGTGCTTACATGTTAAAAATAGCATTCCTCATATTCAGACCCATATTCTAAAATGGTAATGTTTTGCTCCTGTAATAGTTATAAAACATATATCAACAGATGTCTCTTAGCTTAATAACTGCCTGCATCATACCTGACTTTAACAGTTTGCCTCATTTAAGTGTTTCCTTTTGACGATGCTTTTAGTTCTGTAATAAAGTAAATAAGGAACATATGACGTCTAGATTAAATGTCCATTGTACTGCTTGAATATATATATTTTGCATGATGTTTATATTCAAATTCATTTTTTAAAACTGTAAATATTCCCAAATCTTTACTGTTAACTTATAAGTTCTTATTATATTCTGTCTCATCCCTGTGCAAATTATTTATAAAGATTGTTATGGCATTCTCTTTTTATATACCGTCATACTCATGTATTTTCTATGAGCAAAGTGCTAAGCTAAGCTGCAACTTCTATTCAAGCGTTAGTTTCCATTCTGTTTTTTTCACATCAACAGAGTCTAATTTCTTTTTAACCTCCAAAATGTGCCTTATTATCCTATCACAAGTTAATGTTAAAATGGATGTTCGCAGTTTCTGTATGCACTCATTGTTGTGTATTTAGTACTTAGACTGTAGTCTCTTACTTTCAAATGTGTGTCTTTTCAGGATCATTGCTTCAGCAGCTCATTTCTGAGGCAAAGTGCTTGCAGTGTGAGTTCCTTTTTATCTGTCTTGTGCACTGGGAAATTGGGCATACAAGAGAGAATTTCACTGCATGACCACACATCCACCTGGTGAATAGTAATCATGCTTGGTGCCCAGCCTGCTTGTAGCAGCTCCTGATAACAGTAAACAGCTTGCTAGGAGTTCCCTACATGCCTCAATTTAAAGTGAAAGCTTTTATTTTAAAATACTCGAAAGCACTTGAAACGCACTTGCACCAGAGTTCAGGACACATGGCATTTGTCTCTGCATATATCCCTTTTATGTTTTCTTTTTATATTGCCTTTAATCAGTTATGGACTCCTCTTTTTTATCCGTCTTTCCGATGAGACGTTAAACTGAGGTCCCATCTGCCTGGATTGGTGGTAGTTCAGGTGGATGTTAAAGATCCCATGGCACTTATCGAAAAGAGTGGGGGAAAGTTTTATTGAAACAAAAGAAATCGTACAGTACCAAAACAAAAGCAATTTGCAAAAACTCATGTGGACTCAAAACAGAAGTAAACAAAAAAAAAACAGAACAGAACTATACATATCAAGAAACAATCCATCAGGTCACTGCAAAATCAGAGTCCGTGATCCAAGGAAGAGCTTTCCGAAGTTCAAGTAATGTCTCCTTGGAAAATAATGTACATTCATGTACATAAATGTTAGGTCTGTTACAATTTTCTTCTCAAGCTCTGAATAAGAACAGTTTTTTTGCTGTAGAGTAAACAGACATCAAGCCATCCAAATATTCCATTTAATTACTACAAAAACTAGATTTAAAGTGTCCAGAGTCCAAAGGGACCACTGAGGAGAAAAAACACCATACATAATATTCTGGTAAGAAACCGTTTGAAATAATGGAGTGGCCCAGATTCTTGCCAAAAAAAACCCCACCAGTGCCGAATAAAAGAACACTCAAAAAATAAGTGCAATATAGTTTCCAATTTAGAAATACACAATAGTCTAGAACATTGTCGGTCTTGAGACTGCTTGTGTTTATGATTATCTTTGACATTAATTCTTTCATGACACGACAGCCAATGAAAGTCCCACATGTGAGCAGGCACCCTTTTACACCATAACAAAACCAATAGGGAAGGAAGATGTTGGCTAGGCACTTTTCAAAGGGCAACTGTATTGCACAAATGGTCAGGAGCAGATTATTATATAATACTTTATGAGAATTCGTTAACAACATCTGGGTAGATATCCTCCACTGTTTCAAATGTAAAAACATGTGTTTAATATATACCGGTATACCCAAAGTTTGTCGTATCACAGTTAATAAATCACATTCCCATAAATGAAACCATAATCTGCAAGAATCATAGAACCAAGGTTCCCACCCTCTCTGAGTATTTATCAATAGAGGCCGAAAATTTGTGGTCAAAAAAATACATGAAAAAAATAACAGAGGATTAATCATGTTAACACCCCCCTCAGAAATAGGTAAGTAAGTAACATTCTGATTTACCGGATTAAACCGGCTTCCCCACAAAGCTTGAAAGAAGAGACCAAGAACTGCAGTTTCTAATTGTTTAGGGATTGGGAATACATAGCTTAAATAAAGAAAAGTCGGTATCAAATAAGTCTTGATAAGGAAAACGTACTTCTTCTTCTTCCCAATCTGCCCCTTATTCCATGAGGCAACCTTAAGTTTGCCTTGTAATTTAGCAGACCAATTAAAAAGTTCAGAATCTACAGTCCCAAAATAAACTCCCAAAATGTGTTGAGGCCCCTCAACAAGTTGTAAAGGACCAATATGTGAAAAAGGGGATATTTTCGATCCTAACCAAATACCAAAACTTTTGGTACAATTTAAACTCGCACCAGAAAAATCACCAAAGGAAGAACATTCCTGGAGGGCAGTAACTACAGAGGCTGCATTAGCCACAATAATGCAGACATCATCTGCATATGCAATTGCATTATCTGAGATTAAAATAAAACTAGAAAGGGCATGAATCTGAGGATGAGTATTCAGATGGCGAAGCAAAACATTTAGAAAAAATACATATAACAGAGGGCTCAAAGGACACCCTTGGTGAACCCCTCTTTTTATGGGGATCATAGGTCCAACCCAACCATTCACAACAGGCACAACAGTGGCAGTCCTATAAAAAGTCTTAATCCAGCGAATCATTTCACCAGGCACATGCATAAAATGTAGTGCCTTCCATAAAAAGTCATGGTTAACGGAATCAAAAGCCGCCTTCTGATCTACCGATACAATAAAACCTGGAACAGAGTCTGCATAGCCATGAGAAAATAATTCTCGAAGGAGAATCAAATGGTCAGAGATTCTCCTGTTCGGTACAGAGCAGGACTGAGCAGGGTGCAAAACCACTTCAGCTATCCTCATAAGACGTTGTACAATGATTTTCATTAATAACTTAAAGTCAGTGTTTAGCATACATAAGGGGGCGCCAATTCTCAAGAGAATGTATATCTCCTTTCTGTTAAAATCTAAAGGGATAAACTCACTAGCTAACAGGGGAGGTAAATACTGAAGTTAATTCAGGGATCAGGTGGTCACCCAGTACCTTACATAAGGCGGCGGGGAGTCCATCTGGACCAGGAGTCCTCCGTAAGGGTAAGGAAGAAATAAGCAACTTCAATTCTAACTCAGTAACAGGTATACTGGCTGAGTCAGAACATGGCTGTGAAGGGATAGGGTTGTCAAGGTCCCTATACAACACCGCAGGATCAACATCTGCAGCTGGAAAGGAAGAAAAGAGGGCAGTCGTGTAACATGTCACTATCCGACAGATGTCCAACTGAGAGGAACATAAGGTGCCATCAGAATCAGCAAGACACAACATATTCTTTTGTGTAATTTGTTGAGAATTTGACTCAAAGGGGCAAACAACAGCCCTCATGCCTACCACATTAAATTTGTGTTGATGATAAAGTTGCTGTGATTGTCTAGATTGGAATTTCAACATATCATTCTGAATTAAGTGCAATTGTTGAGAAAGACCTTGTCCTGTTGTATAAGCTATTGTCAACAAGGACTGAAAATGTACCCTTTTCAGTAAATATTCCAAATATTCTCTTCGACATTTTTGACGACTATATCTTTTCAAAAAGAGCACCAAATCATGTTTAGTGTCCGTCCACCATGCAATAGGGTCTGTGTAACAAATAAAAACAGACTTCCAGGCCTGAACAAAGGATAAAAGGGACTGCATGAAAGTCGAAATTTGCAACAGAGATATGTTGAATTTCCAGAGTCCTGGTCCTTTGTGAACAGTGACATCAGAACCAAGGCCTACAGAAAGCAGTTTATGATCAGAAAATTCCACAGCTTGTACAGTAGCAGAGGTAATTGGGAGTGTGCGGGACAAAAACACAAAATCAATTCTGGTAGCCAGCTTACCCTTTTGAAATGCAGGAGTATGTTTTTTAGTAAAGAGTAATAGGCATCCATGAGATGAGCAGTACGAACCAACTTCCCTAATTCGTGGGAGTCACAAAACAATTTCTGGGTAGCAGCAAAAGAGCTTTTGTCAAGAAGACTTAAGCCACAGTTAAAGTCACCAGAAAATATCAACTGAAAGGAGGTATGCAAATAAGGGTGGAGTAAAGAAAATAAAGCTATACGTGCAGACTTAATTTGGGGAGCATAAATATTAATAACCCGATAAGGGCAGGGCCCAATTAAAAAATCTAAGACTAACACTCTGCCGGGCTACGTCAATCAATTTTAGCAAACAAAATCTGGGATATTGAATAAGATCCCAAGTCCGGAACAGGAGTCCAGGCCAATGGACCAAAAAGAAGGACCTAGAAGCCAGTCCTGTTGTGCCTGTCGAATTTCGTGGGTGGTATGGAGTCATGTATCCTGCAACAGAAAGATCCCCATAGGTAAAAACAGTAAACGGGAAAGAATCAATCTTCTTTTTGCCAGACACTTAATACTATTCACATTAATAGTATGACAAACAAAGTGAGACATAACACAAGGTGAACAGAGACACCTTACGATTTCCTTTTCCCTATCATCTTTTTCCCTTTTAGCTTAACCCTGGCCTTCCACTTCTGAGAAAGACCAGTACCCAGTTGAATCTCAGAGTCAGTAATACCATCTGGGAGGGAAGATGCAACAGAGGAAGAGTCAGACTCACCTCCAGCATCATCAGAAACAGTTTGGAGTAGCTCAAAAGCATTAGACAAAACCACAGGAGGGATTCCAAAAGCAAAGGAGGTGATGGTAATGCCCGGGGGTAATTTCTCATAGACCTCCGATGCATAACACTAGTGGGTACTCGGGGGGGTGGCATAGTACTCGGGCCTGGAACAGGGTCCAGGACAAGCTGGACAGATTGGACAGGGTCAGGGGTAGGAGGGGTCATCTCAGTAAGTGGTGCCACAGAAGAGGCCACCGGGGGTACCACAACCTGATCTACAACAGGCTCAGGGACCTGCAATAGAGGTCGAGTGACTAGTGAAGTTGGCTCTACTAAGGTGGTCCTAAGATGAGCCTTCTGGGCTTACGTGATTACAAAACGTTGATCAGCACCATCATCATGTGTGGCCTGATTATGAGCAGCCCACGGACAATTTTGAAACGTATGACCCAACTCATCACAAAGATTACATTTACACTCATTTAGACAGTGAATCCCCACATGACCCAATTCTCCACAGGTATTACATTTTAGCTTATCACAGACATTACTAAGGTGAGAGGGGTCTCCACACCGGTAACAAGCTTTTGGTTGTCCAGGGTAAAACAAGACCTCCCTATCACGACCTATAAAAAAAGAATTAGGTAGGTGCACTGGACCAGAATCATTAGAGTGTAACAAAACCTTAACCTTCCAACCTCCAGTCCAAATATTCTCCATGTCCAATATTGCCTCAGGCTGACCCTGAACAGTACAACGTTGTTTTAGCCAATAGACAACGTCAGTGACGTCAACACCTTCATTCCGAAACAGGACGGTAATATTCTTAAAGGCTGGTTTGGAAAGGGGAATGGCCTTAAATGGGGTCTACAGGATAGTATTTCTTAAGGCATGATATCGTGTCCAAAAACGTTCCAAGCCACGAGGCATTTGGAAGCTGACATCAAACGTAGTTTCACCGGAAATATGAATCAGTGCATATATTTCATGAGAAAAGAATTTCAGAGAGTCTTTGAGTAGTGTCCGAGCTACATACACTCAGTCCGGTGGCTCAGGTAAACCGCCCATATAAACCAATCATACCGCATTATGCTGCTTTGCAGCCAGAATTGGAAATTTAAACAATGAGGAAAAAGAACAATTTGGCTCTGTTTTCTTTGAGGGGGGCTCCACTACTGCAGGAGTTGTATTCTCTGTAATGGTAGTGGGAGAAGCAGCACAAATAAGATAACCCTGCAAAGGTTCCAAGACTGGGTGCTGGTTAAGTTCCAATTCCTTGGGGAGACACAAGGGGTCAGACATAGGCAGACTTCTGTTTGGTGAATGCTGCAGCTCAGGAAAATCATTGAAACAGGGGGACCGAATAGGGGACGGACCAGAAATCCACTTCCCCTCTGTAGGTTCCTGCACCCTGCCAGCATCTTGCAATGCTGTTTCTACAGACCAGGTAGGTGTTTTAGCAGGATTGGTATCAAGAGATAGCAATTGAGAGGGAGAGTGTGTCACAATAGGCAAACTAGGCACTGTATGCAATGATGTCACTGTAGTCTGCAGGGGCAGCTGAGAAGCAGGCGGGAGTATTCCAGCTGAGAACACGCCAGGATGGGCTGCACAGGGCGGCACCTCAGCCACTTGAAAAGGCAATGTAGGCTGTTGCAAAGTATTATTGTAGGCTGCAGGAGACATACATCCTGCCAATCTGACTTCACAAATCCGTTGCAGTTCTCTGTTCAAATTCTTCTTTGTAATCTCAAATCGACGTTCTGCATCACCCAAATGGTCCTGAAGCTCCTTTTCAGTCAAACAGACAGTAGCAGAGTCAAAAGTGGAAAAATCCCTCATTGGGATAGCAAGGGGTTAAGATGTTTGAGATTCCATGTCAGGGTGACCCAGCAGAGGTTCTAAAGTTGTAACCTGTAGTGTAGATTAATTTTCTGCAGTAGACACAGAAACCAGCTTTGCTTCAGTAGTTGCAGACGTGGTCTCTACACACACAGAGGCAGGAGTTGAGACCAGGTCTCCCACCTCCATCACCACCTCCTCAGCAAGCAAGGGTGCGTCCACCATCTTGGACAGAGGTTCCCCCTCTGAAGAGTAAGGGAAGTTCCCAGGTGTCCTGGCCAGATTTCCCTCATTCACTAAAAATACCACCAACAGCTTCATCTGGTTCAAGATCAGTTGCCATTCATCTGCATCCCCTTCCCCCAGGTCATGCCTGAAAATAGGCAGGATTTGTCTAGTGCACTTAGCCGGTCAACAAAAACTAAATAAATAAATATAGTAACCAAAAAATTAACTTTGTAGGTTAATGGAATGGGGGTCCAGGTTACCAGGCAAGAATCCTGGATAAATGAAAGAAGGAAATAAGTTCCTAAGAAATATTATTAAGTAACAAATAAGAGGAGGTTTTCAGTTCATACATCACTTCGATTTATTCATGTTCCATCATGCAGGTGGGAAGGGTCGGGTGGACAGAAAGGAAATTTCATGTTACCACTTAAAGATCTAAAATACTTCTTCCAAAGGGAGATGTTATCGTGTTATGGTTTTATCTATTTTAATTTTGATAGAACAGAAGAGGTTATACATTCCATTCCTACCTCAAATAATAAATATTTAATGGTTTTAACCTATATTACATACACTATTCCTTCAGACTAAAAATATGAATGGGTCCTGATTTATTTTATTACAAGAAATTATTTACTACAGGAAAAATAGTTCCTAAAAGACTCATTTAAACCTGCTCTTTAAATTATAGGATGTCAGTCAATGTCCTCATTTAGTCCATATTTTGGATTAGTTGCCTTAAATCTGTCAGTATAGTAAGCCTTCCTTGTAAGTAGTTTAGTTCAGTAATCCCCACCTCTAGGGTTAGGTTCTACCTTTTCTAAACCAAAGAATCTTAAATAAGGTAGCTGATGATTTTGCTCTATAAAGTGTTGTGTCACTGGTGATGTCATATATTTTATTCTGACATCACTTTTATGCGCCCCTACTCTTGTTTTTAATTTCCTCTCAGTCATGTCTATGTATACCTTATCACAAGGGCATTTTAGGATATACGAGCTCTGACAATTAATAAACTGATTAATTTCCACATCTTCGTCCTAAGCTGTGTTTCTGATCTTTTTTTATTCTATAGGTATTATTGCAATGTATGCAATGTCCACATGAATAGTTTTCCTTAAAATTCTGACTAGACATAAAGTGTTGGTATCTTTTCTCCACAATTCAATGTTCAGTATGTGTTATTTTACCCCCAGTGGTTTTGTTCTTCTTTGCTACTACCATGGGTCCATCTTGAAAAATTCTAAGACCCATATTCGTTGCTTGCAGTATATCCCAATGTTTATGTATTACATTTTTTATTTAAAAAAAAAGAGTCATTGGGCTGGATTCAGAGAGTTCTGCCAGAAGCTGTGGCAATGGCAGCTTGCGGTGACCAGCCCTGCGACCAGGCCCGTGCACCCAATTCAGGATTGGAGTGGATGCAGTGGTTTGCGTCCTATGACTTGTGGTAGCTGCGCAAGGTAGCGTGCAGCACCAGGAATGCTACAGGTCACAGGACAGCAGTTGCAATGGGCAAGGGCCACCATGACACCCCATGCCCACCTCCAAGGTCCTGTATGGTGTGGGCATCAGCCCCAAGCCCCCTTGCCATGGACCCCTCCAGAAGATGGACCTGTACCTGCCCTAGTGGCCCAGTGGTCCCCAACCCCCCAACACACACACCCAGTGGGTGCATTGTCAACTGGTCCTGGTGGTGAGAGAGGGCTGTGCCAGTCACTGGTTGGGTATTGGGGCTGTGGGGGGCTCACACTGTGGGGTGGGGGCTACTAGACTACCGGGGGTTATGGGGATGGTGGGGGGATCATGCCCCAGGGCATGGGGAGCTCACAATGTGTATGTGTGTTGGGGAGTCTGGGCATTGGGGAGTGCCACACACTCTGCCTGGCACCGTGCATGCCATTCCTTGTACCCGGAGCCCATGAGGAGTCTGTAACCCACAGGGATTGTGGGGCTGGGGCACAGTGGCAACCTCCAGTGAACAGCAAAGACCAGTTAGACCACTGTTTTGTGGCGTAACTGGTCTTTGACAGATGTTTACTGGTGGTTGTCTCAGAACCCCATCAGTGGACGTAGTGGCCACTCTACCTGAATAGGGTGCAGATGCTGCCAGAAACCCCCTTCTGCCATGCTGCAAGGGGGTTTCAGGTGCATAGGTGCTGTTGGGTGCAGGCAGCCTGCAGCATGTTGCAGGCTGCCTATGTGAACCCCATGGGGATGCAACACAGGATGCAAGTGCGACTTGCACCATATATGCCGACATAAGTTGCCTTGCATCCTGCCTTGGCTTCTCTGAATCCGGCCCACTGTATTTAGTAGAAAATAAAATGTTATTTCCCTTTTTGTCCATCTTAGGTAAACTACTACCCTGTAGTAGAGTATCTCTTGTTTTTGCTTCTACTTTTTGTCTTGCTACCTCCAATGTATTGTTATCATACTCTCTTACTTCAAACTTTTCAGTAGTTTTATTCATTCAGTTCTACACTCTTCTATCTCTGAACAGTTTCTCTTCACTCTTAAATATTGTCCATATGGTATAGATTTTATAAGTTGCTTGGGATGGAAGCTCTCTGCTCTCAGAAGAGAATTTTTATCTGTCGGTTACCAATAAAGCTTTGTGTTGAGTTTTTCTTGTTTTTTATAGATAGCCAAATCCAAAAACTGGATCTCCATTTCACTTACATTCATTATAAAAACTAGGTGGTCAGTTCTGCTGTTCAAATATGTATTAAATTCTATAATTTGGTTATGGTTACCCTTCCAAATTACAATAATGTTGTCAATAAAACAGTTCCATAAACATATATGTTCCCTGCAGTTATTCTTTATGTGAAACACAAATTCTCTCTCAAACCAGTCCATATAGAGGGTTGCATAGAAAGGAGCCATGCTAGACCCTATGGCAGTTCCTCGTATTTGTAAAAAGGATTAGGATTCAAATTTGAAGTAGTTTTGAGACAGAACTATTTCTGCCAATTTTACTAGTAGACTATTAGGTGTCTTTTCTTCCTGCCTTCTCATGTCAAATGACTTTTTTAATACTTCACATCCCTTAGTATGTGGTATCAATGTCTATAGATCTTTAAGATCCCATGTTACCAACAAGCAGTTCTCCAAAGTGATATCTGTGTGGTTTAGTTACTCCAACTTATTAATAATATCTGTAACATCCTTTATGTATGATTTAATCTACTCTGCTAAAGGTCTTATGAGGTCATCTACATAGACTAACAATGGCTCCAAAATTGAATTAATTCCTGAAACAACAGGTCTGCCCAGGGGATGTGTCAAATGTTTGTATCTTTGGTAAACTGTAAAAGAATGGGATCATTGGTGTTCCTCTAAATAAAGAATAATTTTCCCATTCTGTCAACCAACCTTTTTCAAATGAATCCCTAATTAAACTGGATACCAAATCTTGTATTTTCTGGGTAGGATTAGATGGTATTTTAAGGTAGTTATTTTTATCTACTATTAAGCATTCACATATCTCTTTATACTGGGTATAGTTCTTCACCATCACTGATCTCCCTTGTCTGCTTTTTTTATGACAGTAGTATTGTCATTTTCTAAGTTCCTTAATGCTCCAAACTGTGCAGCTTTCAAGTTGTATTTTGTTCTTCTATCCTGATGTCTCTCCGTTTCTAGTTTTGTTTCTATATCCCATTTTATTAAAGAAATGTATGTCTCTATGTTATGTGGTACAGTCCCTGGAGGGACAAAAGATGATTTTAACTTAAGTTTTTGACTCAGTGCCATTCATTTCTCTTTTTCTTGTTAATTTTCTTTTCTGATCAGCAAGGGTATGCTATCATCCTAACCACTTGGAGGTTAAATTCTTCATTAGGCAAAATCGTCAGGCATTTAGTGCCCTTCACCATATCAGGAAAAAAAATATTTTTTTTGTTTCAATTTAAATAGAGTCCTAAAAAGAAATGTTTTCTATTTCTACATTTGCAGATGAGAGTCCTATTCAGTCTCATTTTAATTCGTTTAAGACGGGTTGCCATATCTGCTCAAATTTATCTTCTTTATTTTCTGTTTTCTAATATATTCTTTCCAATTTAACTATGTCTGTCATATTGATTTTCCAATCAATGAATGGAGGCGGTTCATTATCTTTTCATTTCTGCAAGACTAGTTTCTTTGGTGTTATAATGGCTAGTTGAATAAAAGAGATTTGATTGAAGTCTAAATCCTGATTATTCATTTTAATATTTCCAAGAAAAAATTTGCCTGGGTCAAACAGGAACTTGAGACCTAGAGCTTGTTCAATAAAGTTTATAATATTAGTCCAAAATGTGTCTAAAAATGGATGTCATGAATATGTGAATGCCTAACCAAATACAGCATATTGTGTCCAGAACAGCACGGCTTCCACCCTGGACACAGCACTACATCAACCATCCTGGAGTTCTCACAGCAAATATACTCTGCACTCAACTCTGGTGATGCTGCCGGGGCAGTATTCATTGGCCTCTCTAAGGCCTTTGACACTGTGTGTCACCCCCCACCTGCTTGACTCCCTCCACCAACTGGATTTCTCATCCAGCCCCCTTGCCTGGTTCTCCAGTTACCTCCATGCCAGATCCCAATGGGTCAAGATAAACGGTACCCTATCTACCACTCTACCTGTCTGCTCCGGTGTCCCCCAGGGATCCATCCTGGGTCCCACACTGTTCAGTCTCTTTCTCAACACCCTTCCTAGCTCCTGCTCAGGCAGAATACTCCTAAATGCTGATGACATGGTTCTCATCACCTCCCACCCTGACCCCATTACCCTCTAGGACTCCCTTCAGCTCGTTTTCAGCTAAGCTAAAAAAAAAGGTTCCTTGACCACCATCTGGCTCTGAACCTCAAAAAGACAAAATCTATGCTCTTCACCCACCACTAGAGTAACTCCAGAAATGCCCCCCATCTCATCCTCCCTAGCACCCTACACCCCCTTGTATAGGTATCTGCATACAAATATCTGGGCATCACCTTCAATTCGGCTCTCACTTTCCACTCCCATCTTAAAACCCTGTCCACTGTTGTAAACACCCGGATTGGACTCCTCTACTGCCACAGAGACTACCTTCCTCAGAGTGCCCTCCAGCTGGCTATCACCTCCTCCATCCTGTCTTTGGTTGACTACAGGCTTCCTATCTATGCTGTGGCTGACTCCACTGCCCTCACCAAAGTCCAGACCTCAATTAACAAGGCTTTCAGGCTCCTGACTGGTACCCCAAGCTGAATGTACAAATGCCAGCTCTACTCCTCCTCCTCCTCTAACCTACTCAACTTTGATGATCGCCTGCGCTACCACACCTGTATACTGTCCAAAAAATCACTACTTGGGCTGTCCCCTCCTGGGGCTGCTGCATCCCTAAAACTGGCCTCCCTGTCAGTTGCCACCCAAACAGTAGCCAAGGCCACCTTCCAGGTACTGAGAACCAGGACCTCTCTCGTCCAAAGGTCCTTCCACTACAGAGCCTCCTCCTGGTACAACTCCCTCCCCCCATATCACAAACATCCACAAAATTGGCCCCTTCAAAATCACCTTCCAAAACCACCTCACTGACACTCAGAGCTATAAATGCGCACCTGGCTTCCAGCAGCTCACCTAGCCCTCTGTAATAAACAATTTCCTTAGGACTGCCTCCCCCCCAGCAACCCTAGTCCCCTCACTCTCCCCAGGTATTCGTTCCCTAGACCCTCTAGAGCGTACCTTATTATTTATTTATATGTATGATAGAGCAAATTGGAACTAATTTCAAGCCTTTGTACACCTGTGTTTTATTGGAACTGCTTTTGTGTGTTCTTTTTTATTGTATCTCACCTGTATCATCCTCCAATGTTGTACTTCACTGTCAGTTGTTGTCTACCCTCCCTGCGACGAAGTGCCTTTGTAAATGAATCTTTGACTCAAAGGTTGTAAATCCGAATTATGAAATAAATACATTTGTTCTCTTATCCTTTTGACATCTAAGGCATGAGTCTGAAATTACTGAATTGAATTTATTAAGCTTAATTGGTGTATGATATAGTCTATGTAATAAGTTGAATTAGATTTGCTGGAGTCTTACTGATCTAGAAATGATGGGGGGGGGGGGTTAATATTTCTTGCCACTCTTCAATATATATTCCCAAACTCATTTTGTTTTCTCAAGTGGATTTTACTGCTAAGTTATCTAGTTGCAAAACTTCCTTCAGGAGGTTATATATTTTGCCTATTGTTTTCTGTAAATTCTCTTGGTTTTGAAAAAAATGTTCAAGTGGAGTTTTTGGAATTTCTATTTCTGATGTCCAATATTTTTTCATATAACTTGTCAACTGTAAATAAGCCATATTGTTATTTTTATTTATATAAACATTTTTTGTCAGCTCCTCAAAACTAGCTATTTTTCCATTAATATATAGAGCTGCTATTGTACATATTCCCTCCTCAGCCCATTCTTTCCAATTTTTTTTAATTGAAGGTGTTTTAACATTGGATTATTTTGTGTGTACATTGATCCTGTGATTTTGATTCCAAAACTCATTTTTTTATTAAGATCGTGCCAAATTTGAGTTAAATTTAGTAAGAATCTTGATATTTAATTTTTCACAGGCAGAATTTTAATAGGAATGTCAAGAAACTCGCTAAATGAAAAGAACACTGTGGCATTTCATTCTATTAACTGCCAATGAACAATGCCCTGTTGTTGATATATATCTCAAAGTGCTTCCCATTGTGCTGCCCAGTTATACCATTTAAAATTTGGAAGATCCAATCCTCCTTTTTCTTTAGACATGTACATCCTTATCAGTTTTTAATCTAATTCTTTTATTTTGCCATAGAAACCCTTTAATTTTTCCCATTGCTGAAAAAAGTCTTTTGGAAGTGCAATGGGCAAAGTTTGAAATAGAAAGAGTAATCTTGGGAGAATATTCACGTTTATTATGTTTGCATGGCCCATTAATGTAAGGGGAAGATGGCTCCATCTTGAAATATCCTTCAATATTTCTGACATTAAGAGAGAATAATTCACTTTGTATAAATCATTAAGTTTTTTTGTAAGTACTATGCCCAAATATTTAAAGGATTCCTGTGGTGTAAAAATCAGTTCTTGAGGAGTTAAATCCATTTCCCTTATTAGAACCATTTCTGTTTTTGAGTATTTAATTTATAACCAGAGACTCTTACAAAATGATTAATTAATTCTTTTAATTTATTTATAGAGTCTTTTATATTTGAGAGATTTATTCAGATGTCAGTTGCATAAAGTGAAATAGTGAAAGTATTATGACCTCATTTTATTCCTGTTATGTTTTTTCTTTATATAAAGAGCCAGAGGTCCTATACACAAGGCATACAAAATTGGAGATAGGGGACAGCCCTGCTGGGTTCCCCTATGTAAATAGAATGAATCTGAGAGTTTTGAGTTAGCATAGATTTTGCCTTTAGATTTGGAGTATACTGTATAGTCATGATCCAGCCAAGGATGTTTTCCTCTAATCCGGCCTTTGACAGGGTGGAAAGCAAAAAGGCCCAGTCCACCCTGTCAAATGTCTTTTCTGCATCTAATGCTACCATGGCTGTGTCTTTTTCTTTAATCAGTTCCATAATGTCTAAAGTTTTTCTTACAGCATGGGAGAGTCTTCTCCCTTGTATAAATCCTACTTGTTCAGGAGCTTTAAGGGTGTTCATTATTATATTTAGTCTATTAGTCAAGATCTTTGTGAAGATTTTATAGTCACTATTTAATAATGCTATGGGTCTGTATGATGAAGGTAGTTCTGGGTCTTTATTAGGTTTTAATATCAAAATGATATATGCATCATCAAATGAGTTTGGCATTTGTTTTTCTTTTGTAATTAGATTAAACATTTTCCTGAGTTCTGGGGTCAATATCTCTTGAAATATTTTATAAAAATTAACTGTTAAACCATCAGGTCCTGGGGAAGAATTTTTTGGGAGAGTTTTAAAAGCGTCACTTATTTCTTGGTTTGTAATTTCTTGTTCTAATTCACTAATTTGATTCTCTGTTAAAGTTGGGAAATTTACTTCTTTAAGAAAGGATTTTATTTTATTTTTTCCTATAAGTATTTAGTTAGAGTAGAGATCCTGATAACATTCTTTTAATACTGCCATAATTTCTGCCGGGTCTGATGTAGTAGTTACATTTTTACTTTTAATTTTAGCTATTAATTTATTAGCTTCTTCAGAGCTTAATTGTCAAGCCAAAAGTTTATTTGGGGTTTCCCCCAGATAGTAGAATGTAGTTCTAGACCTGCTAAGTGCAGCTCTGGATTTATTTTTTTTTCTAATAGTGTACTGTAAGCATTTTTTTGGTAACATTTTATTTAAATCTATTTCAGCTTCTGTGAGAATGTATGTTTTCTCTTCTCCTCTCAATTTAATTTCTAAACTACAAAGTTGTTCATTATATTTTTTATTTCTATAAACAGCATGTGAAATGAAATGGGAGGTTAGTGTTAATTTCATGGCTTCCCAGATATTAAATAGCAAGGAATCTTCTACGTTGTTATCTAAAAAGTAGTTTTCGAGGACCTTTTTACAGTCCCTGAAAACTGCTTGATCTTGTAATAGTGTATTATCCAGTCTCCACATTTTACCTATATTATTATTTCCTTTCATTTCTAGATCCCAAGTTAATAAAGCATGATCTGAAAGAGTTATCAGGGTGTAATCTATATTTTTAATACTGTGTGTAAGGGATGATGAAACAAGAAGAAAATCAATGCAGGAATATACTCTATGAGTTAAGGAAAAATATGAATATTTTTCTATTTCAGGTTTCTTTACTCTAAATGGATCCTTTAAGCTCAGATCTTCCATATATTTAATAATGATTTTCAGGGCCTTCTTTTTTTGTTCTCGACTGCCTGGGACCTATCTATTTCATTTAATGTTAAATTGTAAGCCCCAGCTAAAATATAAGGGGCCGGGAACTGTGTCAATGTTAAAAAAAGGTCTGAGAAGAAATGAGGTACATCTTCATTTGGTGCATAAAGTCCCACCAGTGTGAATTCTTGCTTCCTAAATAGTAATTTCAGTGGAACAAATCTGCAATTATTATCAGATTTAAGTTTCCCTCAACTAATTAATGAGCTCTTTTGAAAGAAAATTGCAACCCCTCTTGATGTTGAATTAAACAAAGCATAATCTCCTTGAGCCTTCAATAAGTTAGCATGGTATTTAGCATCTCATTGATTGAAGTGAGTTTCTTGTAAAATCAGTAAGTCATTTTTTTTTCTTTAACAAATCTGCACCATGCTTCTAATTTTTATACATTTTTTTAAGCCTCTTATGTCCAAGAGGCACATCTGCAAATGTAGGACTCCGTTATTTCTGCCAAATTAGCCATACATATAACATGATATATAAGAAGCTTTAGGGCACTCTTTAGTATTTATCAAATAAAAAGAAAGATTTTTGGAGTATATTTGTTATATTGTTTTACATATGAACATATGAAATTTGCCAGCAGATAGAGGCCTAGAGGTCTATCAATTCTGCTTGAATGTGCAGCTAGCACCCCTTATTCTGCAGCTGTAGACTGAAGACAGTAAATTAACCCTTTAAGCTGATTATGATTTATCACTTTTTTCTCTATTTTTTATTTACCCTAACAAAAACCCTCCACCCCCTACTTCCCTAACCTTTCCCTGCTTCCACCAAATGGAAGCCATCTCACTAAGCCCCTTCAAGATGGCACAGTGAATAGACATGACGGGAATGGGGCTGTGCAATGGCTGTGGGGAGGCAGTGTTCCAGGAGACATTCTGGAGACTGCGATGCTGCCCTTTTTGTAGGCACCTCTCTGGTCTGAGGAAGGAGGTTGCCTGTCTCCAGGCTGACCTGGCTAGAATTCATGAAACCTCCTCCCCCACCCAGGGACCACCAGGGCACTGCCGCTATCTCAGAGGTTGCCAAGAAAGAGGAGTGGCTGGATTAAGGTGGGCTCAGGGAGGGAGAGGGTGGTGGAACAGAGGTGCATCACTCCAGCTGTACCTCTCCACAATTCATACACTGTTCTGGTGGATAGTGGTTCCTCTATGGAGATACCTGCAGTGGAGACCAATGAGAATGCTGGGAACCTCCACAAAGGAGACCCACAGGAGGGTGGCAAGGGACACCAGAGGGAAAGGAAACAACTCCTGGTGGGGGACTCAGTCATTAGGGGGTAGAAGTGGGAGAGGAAGGGGAAAGGGAGGCAAGGTGCCTGCCTGGCACCACGGCTTGGAGGGACAAGAAGCGAATCCTCAGTATCATGGGAGCAGCTGCACAAGTGAGGAAGCTGGATGTCATTGTCCACCTAGGGACAAATGACCTGGCTGTGAATGGGATCAGAGCAATACAAGAGGAGTTTGTAGATGGGGAGGGGCCCTTAGACAAGTAGTGCATACTGTAACCTTCTTGGAGATGTTGCCTGTCTATGGCAAGGGTAATGCTAGGCTACTCCACACCATGGTATTCAATGAATGGTTGAAAGACTGGTGTGGAGCTCAGGGTTTGGGCTTTGTTGGGGACTGGGGAGTGACCTGGAGGGATGCAGGCCTATGCTGGCACAATGGTCTGCATCTGTCTTGGGGGGAACCAGGATCCTAGGTGATATGTTTAAATGCTTCATTGGTAAGCATTTAGACTAGCTAAGGAGGGAGACACTGAAAGGGAGCAGGGAAATCCAAGCATCCACACACAAAACATGGTAATTAGTGAGGTAAACACCAAGGTAGAGAAGTCATTAGGGAGCAGAACAGAGGTAAATACAAACAAAAGGGCAAAGGCAACAAGGACAGGAATGGGGCTAAAAGGGGTAAGGTCATTAAAAAATGGAGGAGGATGAGTACCAGTGCCTGTAGTTTGTGTAACAAGCTCCCTGAGCTAGTGGCCTTGATAGAAGAGAAATGCCTGGATATTGTGGCAGTCACAGAAACATGGTATACAGAGAACCATGGCTGGGATGTAAACATACCAGGATACACAATCTACAGGAGGGACAGGGATGATAAAAGAGGAGGATGAGTAGCTGTCCATGTAAGGGAAGGGATCAAAGCAACATAACTAAAGAGTAAATAGGGAGCATATGAGGCACTCTGGGTCACCCTGGAGACATGAAATGGCACCACAATCTTCATGGGGGTTGTATACATACCCCCATCTCAGGGGGAGGGAATGGACAAGGAAATGATAGAAGGAATCCTTAGAATGACAGAAAAAGGGGAGATATTGCTGATGGGGGACCTGAATATGCCAGATGTTAACTACAGCACCTTTACTGCAGGCACATCCAAGAGCAGGGTCATTCCTGATGCCCTACAAGGGGCATGCCTCAGACAACTAGTATTGGAAGCCACTTGGGAGGGAGCAATCTTAGACCTGGTACTCTCAAATGGGGACGGAGAAAGAATCTCTGAATTAGAAGTGGGTAGCCATCTGGGAACGAGCAACCACCAAACAGTGTGGTTCATAATAAACACAGCCATACAGTCAAGCCATACAAAAGCAAGAGTACTGGACTTTAGGAGGGATGACTTTGGGAAAATGAGAAAGTGCCTCAGAAAAGCACTAGCAAACAGGCAAGAAGGAGGGGTGGAGGAACAATGGGAAGTAATCAAAACAGCCTTCACAGAGGCAACAAGCCTTTGTGTGAAGCAAATCAACAAAAAACAATGAAGGAAAAATTGCTATGGTTCTCAAAAGAGTTGGCAGGGAAAGTTAAAGAGAAAAGGATAGCATTCAGGAAATATAAGGAGACACAGAAAAAGCAGGACAGAGAACTTTATCAGTTAAAGCAGAAAGAGGCAGGGAAGGCAGTCAGAATAGCAAAGGCCCAAACCGAGGAAAGGATAGCCAACTCTGTTAAGAAGGGGGGTGAGACCTTTTATAGGTACATTAGGGAGCAAAGAAAGACCAAGGGAGGGATACTGAGGTTTAATAAAGGGGAGAGAATGTGGGAAGAGGGTGAAAGTGAAAAATCAGGGATACTGAATGAATATTTCTGCTCAGTATTCACAAAGGAAGAGGAGGGGGAGGTACCTAAACCAAAGAAGAGAAACTCTCTGGATAGGGAGGTTGATACCAGTCCATTCACAGAAGAAAGGGTTCTGAAAGAACTAATAAAACTGAAGGTGGACAAAACAATGGGACCTGATACGATTCACCCAAGAATTCTAAAAGAACTAAGGGTAGAACTAGTGACACCACTGACTACTGTCTTTAACAAATCATGCAAGGATGGGGTGGTACCTGAGGACTGGAGGAGTGTGGGTGTGATTCCTCTTCACAAAAGTGGGAGCAAGTCAGAGACAGGAAACTACAGACCAGTTAGTTTGACCTCAGTGGTAGTGAAAATGATGGAATCACTTCTGAAGGAAAGAATTGCTGAGTACCTGGAGGCTTGTGGGGCACAGGACCCAAGGCAGCATGGATTCACAGTGGGAAGGTCATGTCAGATGAATCTAATAGATTTCTTTTACTGGGTGACCAAAGTAGTAGACCAAGGAGGGGCTGTGAAGATGACCAACCTAGATTTTAGCAAGGCATTTGATACAGTCCCACACAAAAGATTAATGTACAAGTTAACCAGCCTTGGAGTGGTTCCCAAAGTGGTAGCCTGGATAAAAAATTGGCTAGACAACAGGACGCAAAGGGTAGTGGTAAACAGAGTCCACAGTGAAGAAAGGAGGGTTACTAACGGGGTACCGCAGGGTTCAGTACTAGGACTGGTCCTTTTTAATGTCTTTTTAAGTGACATTGCAGAGGAACTGGAAGGAAAAGTATGTCTCTTTGCAGACAACACAAAGATCTGCAACAGGGTTGATACACAAGATGGAGTGGAAAGGATGAGAAGGTACTTGGCAAGGTTGGGGGAATGGTCAAATGTATGGCAGCTTAGATTCAAAACAAAGAAGTGTAAGGTAATGCACCTGGGAAACAAAAAAACAGGGTAAGTGTACACAATGGGGGGTGAGATACTGACAACAACAAAAATGCAAAGGACCTGGGGGTAATTATATCAGAGGACCTAAAGGTGGGCAAGCAATGTGAGAAGACAGTAAGGAGGGCTAGGGGGATACTGGGATGCATAGGGAGAGGCATCAACAGTAGAAAACAAGAAGTTGTTATCCCTCTGTAGAGACAGTTGGTGAGACCCCATCTGGAGTACTGTATGCAGTTCTGGAGACCTCATCTCTGCAAAGACAGACAGGGTGGAGGCTGTCCAGAGGAGGGCAACCAGAATGGTGCAAGGTCTGCACCAGAAGAAATATGAAGAGAGACTAAAGGAGCTTAACATGTATACCTTTAAGGAAAGAAGGGGGGGGGGACATGATAGAAACTTTCAAGTACTGTACCTCAAGGCAATCAACAAAGTCCAAAGGTTAGTTACTTTCAGAAAAAGAGATGTGTAGGAATAAGGGGGCACAATTTGAAGATAGAGGGGGACGACTCAGAGGTAATGTGAGGAAGTATTCTTTCACTGAGAGGGTTGTGGATGCATGGAACAGCCTTCATGAGGAGGTTGTGGAGTCAAGAACAGTTGAGGAATTCAAGAATGCATGGGACAGACATAAGGCAGTTCTAGTGGGGGGTAGGAGGAAGTAGGCTGTTGGTCAACTAGGATCTGTAGCTTATCCATCAGGTAGGAAAATGGGCAGACTAGGTGGGCCAAGTGGTCCATATCTGCCATCAAATTCTATGTTTCTATGTAAATACTGTCCTTTAATCAAAAGTATGAAGACAAAATCAATCTGTCTCCTAGGACACCTCATAATTTAAATTTAAACAATATCCTCACCATTTTCCAAGTATAGAAGTAGAGGGATTAGCTTGTGGGAGACTAGTAAGGAGAAGAGCAAAACAAAACCGAGGAAAGAAAAAAAGGAGAGAAGAGAAGAGAAGAGAAAAGGGGGTGAGGCTTCTTTTTCCATTCTTTTCAGCTCCAAACATTTTTTACCCAGATGTTTTACTATTTTCCTTTTTCCAACACTACTCATTACTTACTCTGCCCTACCCCCCAATCTTGTGCCTTCCCCTTCCTCCCTCTTTTCCACCTTCTCTCCCCTTCACTTATCCCTAATTTTACACATACCTCCTTGTTTTAGAACATCCAAAATTACCCATGTGACTTATTGTAGAATGGTCCCTCCCTTTTATCCCATTATTTTTCTTCTTTTTTCTCTTTCCTATTTCCTCTCTCCTCCCCCTCCCTCCCTTGTCTCCTCTCTACTTTTCTTCTTACTGGTTCTTATCCATCTATTCAATAGTCTACGGTATATTGATCTGACTGATCACTAGTACAAGGTTCTGTTATTATGTCACGTATAATGGTACTGGAAGTGGAAGGGGTGGGGGCTGTTTCCTCAAAATTTGAACTGGCGTCTTCCCATTTTTCACTATCAGCAGACTTAGTGTCCTCTTTTGTTTTCATTAGTGATCCAACTTGCAGTTTTTACATTCCCAGTTAATAGATCTTCTGTCTCAGATAGAAACCCTTTGGCTAAGACTTCTGCTTCATGAGGGGATGAGAATATTTGAAGTCTTCCATTCAGTGTAACTTTTAGCTTAGCTGAAGGCAGCATAGTAAATCTAGTGTTGTTTCTCCATAACAGGTTCTTCACCAGGTTAAATTCCTCTTGCTTCATCTAAACTTGCTGCAGCAAGTCAGGAAAGATTTGTATCTTCATATTTCTAACCTGTATTCCTTTGTTTAATCTTGCCTTTCTTAACAGATCTTCTCTATCCTGGTAGTGTGAAGGTTTCATAAATACAAATCTTGGAGTGTTTCCTTTAAAGTTGGGATTTTTATAGGTTCTATGTGCCCTGTCTAGTGTAACTTTATTTTTTTGGATGTTCTTTTCCTAAGGCTTCTGTTAACAGCTCTTCAAAATATGATAATGGGTTAGAAGCTTCTATATTTTCTGGAATCTCGGCCAACTTCAGGTTGCTTCTTCAAGCTGTTGTTTCGTAATCTTCTTTTTCTTGTAATTCTTTTAATTCTCTTGCATGATCTTGAATTAGTTTATTTACAGGTGGTAGCAACATCTTCCATTTTACTAACTCTCTTTTCCAACTCTGTAGTTCTCACATTCAATGTTTCAGGCTGTTTTGCTATTGCTGAGACCTGGCCAGAAAGATCCCCAATCAGTTTTTTAATTGATTCAAAGCCTGACTTCATTTCAAGCATTCAGGCCACATTATGTTCTTCTTTATATTCAAACTGCTCATTATCACTATCATTCATTAATGGAGTAGGAGTTTTATCCTCTTTTGTTTTTGATTGCTGTTTAGTTTCAAGTTTTGTTTTGTTTCTTCTGTTTTCTGCCATATTCTGAAGATTTTCTGGTTGTATAGGCACTGGTGCTATTGTAAAAGTGTGAGGCTGTCTTAAAATATGGTTAGTAATTTTATTAGCCAGTTTTAAATCTGCTACTTTTTTCTAATGCAAAAAGATTTATTTTTCTAATGTCCACATGTTTATAGTTCTTTTTTTTTAAATCTGTGACAGGAGAGTCAGGCCAGTCTGTATTTTTACTCCTTCACCAGGCTCTCAGCTGATTTATTGAGTGAAAGTTTTTTAGCATGACCTCTTTTCATAAGAGAACAAATGACAACTGTATCCTTTTTCCTTTTTTTCTTCCCCCTTGTTTTCTTTCTCTTTCTCTTTCCTTTCTCTTTTTATTTTCCCTTTTCCTTTTTCTCCCCTCTTCTTCCTCTTCAAAGAATGACCCAGCTTGAAAAATATGGAGGAACCACTTTACTTATCTTAATTATGGAAGAGATATGTTCACTCTGTGTTTTTCTCCTTAGCATGGACTCTTCCTATAGCCTATAGCAAAACAGAAAATTGCAAGAAACACATTTGCGAGTATTAGCAATTGTGTATAAAGAAAACAAGAAAGCTCCCAGTATCTGTTTACTTATCTGCTGGTCTCAATTTGGCTGGTGCTTGGCGTTCTGCTTCTGTTGTTGCCAGTGAAGAGGAGAAAAGCAGTAAATCAGCTGCAGTCAGGACTGAATGTCGACAACTGTGAAGCTAACCCTAGGGCAGAACACAGCCACAAGTAAAAAAGCCTCCAGACAATCCAACATGCCCACCAGACCAGACACTGCACCAGAGATTCTCCCGAAGTGATCACCCACCCCACCACTGACCTCGTAAGGACCCGCCCGCACCCAGAAAAAGAGGAGAAAAAGAGCCAAAACACTCCAAAGAGCATCGAAGCAGGTACATATCTAAAAATGCCAGCCCACTCTTTCCCCATTGGTTTCTTCAACACCAGGAGGGGGGGAACACCTCCGCAAGCCTCTCACTTATTTCGTTCAACTGGAGAGGAGGTCAAAACACACAGGAGTGAGGGGGAGCCAAGGAGAAAAAAGAACAAGAATGCTCAAGATAAAAAAGCTTTTCAAAGTGCTGTTTAAATATTTGCATGCAATATTTTTTGCAAGACAAGCACTATAAGAGTAAGCATAGCTTTTCTGCCAAAACCCACGTTCTTGAGGTGTCCTGCCTGAGCAGACAAACAAGCCTCCTGTCACTTTGTTAGCGTGGTAGCCATCTTTGATCTACCTGCTATTGTACATCTTAACCCTTTTTCTTGTTAATTTACATTAGTCATTTCTTCCTGTGTTCCAAAAAATACTTCAATCTTGTTTTCCTATAAAAACGGTTTAGATCAAGTTTAATTTCAAATTCATTTATTTTTGAATGAGGACTAAAAGAGAGACCCTTGAATAATACATCAATATCAATATTTGTTAACACTGTCTTAGAGGTGTTGTAAACTAACTGTCCCTCTGGGACCTGGTCATTACTTGCGATGGTTCTGTCTGTTTCTTTCATTTTCTTTTTCCTATTGCTCCTATATTGGGTCCTATTTCTATTTCTTCTGAGGGCCCTGACATTTGAACATCTCCCTGTATGTCCCCTGTGTATTAATATCCTCTCTTTCCTCTGTTCCAAAAAATCTTCCTGCTTTGGTACCTCCTTCTGCTAAAAAAGGTCTCCCTCTTCTTCTGAAGTCATTCCTGTTAATGTCTGTTTCACAACTAGAAGAATAAATAGAAGATTATGAGTCTAAATTAAACTGAAATTTCCTGTTACAACCTTGAGAGTTCTTATTATAGGTATACATTTTATTCTCTTTATAGTCATTAAGATCTCTTCTAAATTTTGACAGTTTGGTGGAACTTAACTCGTCTTCAAAATCAGCTAACTGGGCATTGACCTTACTTAAATATTGCTTAAGCTCTTACGCAGAAAATTTCAATTCAACCTCATTATCATAATGTTGTACATCAGTTCTGTCCTTTGTAATTCTTTAGTAATTGACTCAACTATAAGTAATATAAAGTCACGGAAGCATATATTCCATACTCCATTCCATGTTATGTCCAAATCTGGATCTATGTAGACTGCCAGCAGCAGTGGAGTAAGTGTTCCTCTGGAGAGAGGCAGTCAGAGGTGTGCCTCAGTGCCTTTATTTTCACAAAAGCACTCATTTTACTAAAGGACAGGGAAGGTATTGGGTGAAGTGTACTCTCTTCTCTGTCACACTTCCTTGTTTCAACACAAGGCATTGTGGGATACCAGAGGCTATCAGTTTTCATTAGAAGGCATACATGCTGTTTTAAAACCTTTTATTGGAAAGCAATTGTGCACTGAATCTGAGTTACAAGACCCCACATATGAGAAGGGCTTGTTTCTTGGCTAAAAGCACACCCAAACACTGAAATTTACATCAGCGCTGTACCAGATGTTGATATTTAATACTTCCTGTTTTGGCCAGATTTAAACCCTGGTGCAGCATGCAGGGCTAGCATACTTGGGGCCACATGCAGAGATGTGTGCAGAGACATGCACATCTTACACATGTCAGCTGTGTCCGCTGGGGACACTAGGGCTCAGGGTCCAACATTCTTCCAAAGTACTCCAAAAAAGATATCCTGTTGAGTTAGTAACTATTTAGCATGCTAATTCTTAGGCTTACTTTGCAAAAATATAAGCTAAACAGGCTGTTAGGTATAGAAGACCCTATGAATGTTTGCAGTCATTGCTGAATGTTTTGCATTGATAACCAAATCACTGACTTCATCTGTGACAAGGGTCTGTTGACCAATACCCTACAGGATAAAATAGCAAGGCTACTAAATAGGGGGGAAGTTGTTGCTGAAATAGAGACCCTTGAGATCTACATACACCACATGGTGTGCCAACTGGAAACTAGACCAACTTCCCCAAACACCTCCACTGACCAAGGTATAACTGTGATTAAACAAGTTCAATAACAGCCTCAGCTTGAAATAGACGGATGGGCAACTGTAACCAAAAACACGAAGAAATGAAGGGGGGCCAGATTTTTAACAATGCCCCAGTATTACAACATAACAAATATGAAATATTAGCATATCTAGACCCCATAACAATGTCAGAAAAAGATCCAACATCCCATGGGTTACCAACCCATATTTCATCTGTAATTACCTCCCCCAAGGGAACCCACTTTAAGACTAGAGCTATTTAGTCTAAAATCTCCCTGCATCTCAAAAAAGAGGATAATAATGCTAGTATGCATCTAACACCTACTAATGGCAGTATTTCCCCTAACTGGCCTGAAAATAACCATGGGACTACTGTACATAGAGCAGCAGATGATGCCACATCTAAATCTTCTCAGCCCTCCTCTGCATAGCTCCCAAATCAAACCCAGTACATATCCCAACAATTTCATCTAGGCAAGTGTTTTGTGCAGGGAAACTCTATCACTAAGCATATCAATAGAATCATCTGCAACTCCAACTAGGTAAATCAAATCAGTTCAAGCTTTAGAGGGGCAAGTGTTTCTGAGATTACAGCAATGGTTAAAAACATACTTCCCCTAGTCATTATTCATGCAGGTACCAGTGATATTAATCATACCGATCTGGATCAATTAAAACAACATTCTGTGGCCTTGAACAATTTATTGGTAGAAAGAAGGTGTACCATTTGCTTCTCAGAAATTTTGACTGTACCTAGAGACAGCGACTGAATAACTCACACTATCATATTATTTAACAAATGGCTCAGAAAATGGTGCCTTAAACATGCCTTAAACAAAAAAATAACATGCATTGCCCATTGGGAAAATTTCCAGGACAGAAGTTCTCTATACTGCAGGGATGGCCTCTACCTCAGCAGGAGGAGCAGTACCCTACTTGGTAGAAGATTTGAATCCTGTATCACTCAACATTTAAATGAAAGGGTGAGAATGGGAATGTACCCAAGTCTCTAACTTTGGTGTCCACTTTAAATAAACCAGCTCCTTATAAAATACTTGCATTAAATGGTAGAATATTAAACCTCATTAAATGGCAGAACTTGAGGCAAAATGCTTCAGCTCAGATATTGGTATAACTGTCACTGAAACATGATGGGACTCAACCTCTTCCTGGTTCAGGGAGATCCCAGAATATAAACTCTATCATAAAGATAGAACAGACTCACTAGGGGGCAGGGTTTGTATTTATGTCAGCCAGGATATTCTTTCCTATGAATTTCATCACTTAACTCCCACAGAAGGCATATGGGTGAATGCACAGTTTAAAGGGCAGCCTCAGATTACTATAGGAAACTGTTACAGCCCTCCATAAGCTGACTTAGAATAGACATCTCACCTCCTACTTGACATTTCAAACCTATCTGACAAAGGGGACATTATTATTTTGGGTGATTTCAACATGCCCAACATTAACTGAAACAGCTTAAGAGGCACTAGCCAGCAGACAAATGCCTGGTTTTAATTCTTATTGATGCAGGTCTTGATCAGCTTATTATCAACCAACTAGAAGAAACAGAATTTAGGGATAATAATAGGGATAATAATATTCTAGATCTCCTCATTACCAACATACAGAATAACAAACAATTAAAAAAAGAAAAAGCTATTTTTTAATGAAATGGACTCTATGGGCTTTTTTCCCCATAGCAGCCTGAGTGGCAGTAAATCATTCATTGAATTTATTTTTTGTTACTGTTTGCAAGCCATGTTTAAAAGGGCTGAAAAGAGAATAAATATTTATGTTTCCTTCAAATGGTGCAAGCCTGATGAGGGATAGGTTTTGCACACATTTTCTTGTAAGCTAAAGGTTTCTGTCTTTATTTTAATTCATTGTGAACTTCATACATGTTAGCATTATGGGTCTACAGCAGAAGACTCAAATGGAGTTGTAATGTGTGAAAAATGTAGTAAAATGACAAAGAGTCTATTACAGTTTAAATACAGAACACATTTGAAATTGTCATGATATTAATTTTAGCAACCAGTAGAGACTTAATGGACTATTATGTATTCTAATTTATACTAAGAGAAATTATTTGGATGAACAAAAGGAAAGGTGTTGTCATCAAATACTTGCTTAATATGTATATTTTTGTTTTTCATTTTTTTAGGAACTGATCTCAATTTAAATTTCACTTAATGGAATGTGAGTCAAGTAAGCTATTTTTGAGAAGTGAGTCATTTTCTAGGTCTAATGATATAGATTGCTGGTATTTAAATTAGTATTTATTGGATGGTTTTCTGGAAAGGGTCAAAATATTCAATATAAATGTATCGTTTTCATTCAGGAAACAAAAGGCCATTCTCCTGATGAAGCCTGAAATCAGGTGAAACGTTAAGAACATAGGCTGAATGTAGAATATTGAATAAAATTAAAAACAACAAGTGAACTTTGGGGCTCTGTCCATGTTGTTTTTTGTGCCCCTCCACCTCCATTCTCGTTGAGAAACTTAATGGCAGCTTATTTATCAGCCAACTAGGAGTAATACTATTCTAGATCTCTTCATTACCAACATAGAGAACAAAATTTCCAATCTCCAAATTATGAAACCACTGCGCAAAAGCAATCGCAATTCCAGTCTCTTTAATATAGCGTATGAACAGAAATGCTGAACAAATCATTCAACATACAAAAACTATGATAAAGCCAATTTTGGTGAAATAAATACTTTCTTGACCAGGATTCATTGGGAAAATACATGGTCCCATCTTACCATGGAAGAAGTTTGGACCAAACACAAAACAGTCATTCACAAACTTGAAAATAACCTATGTATCAATTAAAAAAATCAAGCATTCTAAAAGTAACTTAGAATTTAGGTTGGCTCATTCGATAGAGTGCCATAAATCTTTATTTTCTTACTTAAATAACAATAAGGGTAACTGTAGGAAAATTGGTCCTCTAGCCCATAATGGTATCAACTTAAAAATAAATGTGGACACAGTAAACCACTTTAATGATTACTTCTGTTCTGTCTTTTCTAAAAAAAAGATACCCCTAGTCCTACTCATCCCTCAGATAAGACATCTAGGCCCAGATATTCAAAACTTTGCATGGGTCTCAAACCGTTTGAGCAGGTTTAGCACGGAATTAGTGTGGGAGCGCAATATTCAAAAGGCCAAATGGCGTGCACAAACTGCATTAGCACTGGGCAAAGTCAAAACACATGTAAGGGGCAAACTGAACATGAATACAAGTGCAATGCTATATTCAGTGACTAGCACCACGCAAACTGGTTTTGCTCATCTTAGCATGACCCTTTGTGCAGGACAAATTACCACCCAGAAAAAGGTAGTCTTAACCCTGGGCAATCCAGCTTTGTGCAACATTGTGGCTTTGTGCAGCATTTGTGCAGTTTTTGCTTGGCTTTGCATGACTCTAACATATGAATATGACACATAGAAAAAAACAGCCATGGAGGAAACATGCTGCTCACTGATGGCACCACAATGATGCCAACATCTGCCACCAGTCCCAGTCATGCCAGGCAGTAAGTGGTGACCCAGCCACCAGCGGACACCATGGTAGTGTGGCCATACAGCACACACCTGCAGACCATATGTATGTGGTGACCAACAGATGCCAGCACACACACATGCAACACTGTGGGCATGGTGGGTGTTGAGGGGGAGGGTGTATGGGTGGTCAGGCCTAACCACAGACTGGGTGCAGCCACAAGACTGGGACACATCTTGCAGTGCACATGGGCCAGTATAGGGAATACCCCAATACCAGTGTACCTATCTGATCATACATGCCTCCCCACTCACATACCATGCAGCTGTACAGCCACAGCACACACAGCTGGCCATGTATATGTCACTGTGAGCATCCCATGCAGGAGTTGCAGCATCTGTGGGTCACACAACAGCGTAACAGTAATGTCCACTGTCAGTAAACACCTGTAAGTTGGGCCTGTCATTGTGTACAGTGCAGTGGTCATCACTGCCCTACACACCATAGGCATTGCTGTGTCCCTCACACTACTGGACCCCTTGCTACTGTAGTGTCTGCTGTGCACTATAGCATGACCTAAAATGTGACAGTTGCATGCAGCACCACCACCACCTGTGCCTATGCTGTGTTGTCCCCTGGGGTACAATATGCTATGCAGTAATGTATACATGTAGCTTGCAGTTACCATCATGCACTGACAGACTGACCTACAGATGGAGCTGCGGGCAGACCCAGCCAGCCCCTGTACTTCCAGACTAACCTACAGGTGGAGCTGTGGGACCCTGCAGTAATGCTGGGAAAACTGCATGCAAATCAGAACATAATGAGATGCTAATGTGGATGTTTGCCCAGAGACTACCTAAGTAGGCTCATTTACATGTCACTTTTGAATAAGGCAAAGTTTAGCTCTGGGCAAACATGTTTGCACCGGAAAAATGGCTTAGCTCCATGCTAAACCCATGCAAATGTGTTAGCACAGCGCGAACGGTTTATGGAATATTTTACAGTTTTGCATGCTGTAATTTCACATGCACTGCTGCCTGCAGCTGTACTGGGTCCATGCATTTGCTGGCACACACATTGGGCACATAGTTCACCTCTACCTACCTTCAAATCACTGTGCAATGTGTTGCTATTGTGGTTTGCACTTCCTGGTTGCTATATTCAGAGCTGTCTTATTCCAGGTCTAAGTTTGCCGTGCACTCCCAACCCAGTTGGCCCGGCTTCATTTGCATGCTATATTCAGAAACTATTTGCTCTGGTCTATTCCTTTTGAATATAGCAGGCTTTTGTGTCCGTGCTAAGTTTTCCTGCTGGGCAGGGCTAATTTTGCCCCAGAGCAAAGTTTTGAATATCTGGCCCCTAATTTCACATATACTATTACAACTTCTGATATTGTCTCAGCTTTAAAAACTTTCAAAAAGACAATTATTCTGTGTCCAGATTATATCAATTCTAGATTCCTAATTGAAACTACTGAATCAATAGCCCTTCCCTTATCAATAATCTTTAATGAATCTCTAAATGAGAACACAATTCCTTCAGATTGGCTTCACATGACAGTAACACCTATATATAAGAAGGGCAATAAATCTAATATCTGAAACTACTGCTCAATTAGTTTAACTTCCATCATTTGTAAACTAATGGAAAGAATTATCAAATCATATCTGGAAAAAGAAATGGTAGCACTTAACATCTCAGATGCTACCCAACATGGATTCAGGCCAGGATATACTTGTACAACTAACCTCTTAGCCTTCTGTAATCACATAGGTCAGGGTCAATGGATGTAATTCTGTTGGATTATAGCCGTGCTTTCAATAAAGTCTCTCATGGTAGACTAATTAATAAATTAACATTACTAGGTTTTTCCACCTGTCTAATCACTATCAATCACTAATCATTCACTAAAAATACTACCAACAGCTTAGTCTGGTTCAAAGTCAGTTGGCATTCATCTGTATCCCCTTCCCCTGGGTTGTGCCTGAAAATAGGCAGAATTTGTCTAGTGCACTTACCTGGTCAACAAAAACTAAAATAAATGATCAATTGTATTGAGAAATAGCTCTCCAATAGATCTCAGAGAGTAAGAATTAATGGTACTCTAACTCAGGATTGGTCACAAGTGGAGTGCCAAAGGGCTCAGTTCTGGGACCCACACTGTTTAACATATTTATTAATGACATGCAATTAGGATCACACAATGTGCTCTCAAAATTTGCTGATGATACTAAACTGGGAGGGAGGGTGGATAGTTCTGTAACACTGCAATATTAGCTTCCATCTTAAGATTTATTGAGCATTGGGCACATTGCAATAGCATGTTCTTTAATGTTGATAAGTGTGCTGTCTTGCACATTGGGAGAAAAAACCTCAGTGATATCTACCAACTTAATAACACCCCACTCAAGGCATCAAGAAGAGAGTGAGATCTTGGCATCCTTATGAACAATAGACTTACTTCCACAGATCAATGTGAGAAAGTCACTCGTAAGTCTAATGGGTTACTTAAACAAATTCACTGAACCTTTGTAACCAGGATGGAACAATCATTAATTCCCCTGTACAGGGCTTAAATTAGACCTTATGCAGACTATGAATCTCTCTTCTGGAACCCGTATCTTAAAGGAGATATTACACGTATTGAACAGATACAGAGGCATGCCACAAAAATGGTCCCATGTTTAGCATCCAAAGACTATCCTTGCAGATTACAGGAAACAGACCTTCACTCATTATACATCAGAAGGTGTAGGGGTGATATTTTCTTCTTGCATAAAATAATACAATCTCCAGAACTCATGTGTCAGTGAAGACTTACTTGTTCTCAAAGATGCATTGTCCCTACATTCCACAACAAACAGCTTGAGATTATGCAAGCAAAAACAAACAAAAGGGAAACATTTTTCTCCATAAGAGCACCTAGAGTTTGGAATACCCTGCCCCAAGAATTGATTGATACTGAGAGCTTTAATTCATTTAAAAAGGGTCTAGACAGCTGGTTAACAACAAACCTAGCAAAGGATCAATAACCCACACAATATGGGAGGGCAGTTTTGATGGGCCTTTAACCTTCTTTTGTCCTACATTACCAAGTTAAACCAAGTTATATAGCCTAGAGTTGCATCAACAAATACTCTGAGGCCTCTAGGGATGCATTTTTGATTGAGGTATTGGGTCATTGTTAATGCATGCCATTCTAATTATGTTTGCTTTTCTTTTAAATATTCATATTGATTTGTAACTGACCTGGTAGGAGTCGAGACACCAAACTGTCTGTCTTAAAATTCTGTAATATTTTTAATTCCTCAGCATCCAAAATCAAAAGTGGATGGGATCTGTTGTCTGTGAGTTTATCAAGTTCATCAAAATTCAACATAGTTGCCTTGATTCATGTGTTCAAGTTCCAAGTAAATAAACACGTTCTCACATCTATTAAGCCCAATATATGTTCTTGATTATCAAGTCAGCAGAATAATGGAGCGTCAATGATGAATGCAATCCAGATTTCTCTGTTCTATGCTGTTTTAAATCTACAAGGGGCCCTCTGGATCAAAAGCACCAGACAAATGCATATGAAATATTGACAAGGAAAATCCAGCCCAGCCACCCCAAATGAAGAATATATAAAACACTCATGAGGGGAGTAGCCACATTCCAATCAAGGCAAAAATACAGTCTAACAGATTGGAACAAATAGACCCACTCACCAAACGTACCGGTAAGATTCTTTTTTTTATTATACAGTCAAATATTAAACAGAGTGCTTCTCAAGTCAAATGTTATGGTTGACTCATTCTTCCTACATTTCAGAACTAGTTCTTCTTCAGGGAATGCACAAGTTTGGTTTAGAAAAGGTAGACCTTAACCCTAGAGGTGGGGATTACTGAGTTAAACTACTTACAAGGGTGGCTTATTATATTGATAGATTTAAGGCAATTCATCCAAGATATGGGCTAAATGAGAATATTGACTAGCGTCCTATAATTTAAACAGCAAATTTAAATTAATCTTTTAGGAAATGTTTTCCCTGTAGAAAACAATTTCTTGTAATAAAATAGATCAGGACCCATTCATATCTTTAGTCTGAAGGAACAGATACATGTAATATAGGTTATAGTAATTAAATATTTATTATTTGAGGTAGAAATGGAATGTATAACCTCTTCTATTCTATCAAATGTAGAATAGATATAACCATAACATGAAAATATCTCCCTTTGGAAGAAGTATTTTGGCTCTCTAAGTGGTAACATAAAATTACCTTTCCACCCCCACCCCACCCCACCTGCATGATGGAACATGAATAAATTGAAGTGATGTATGAAAACTGAAAACCTCCCCTTATTTGTTACTTAATAATATTTCTTAGGTACTTAGTTCCTCCTTTCCTGTATCTAGGATTCTTCTTTGGTAACCTGAATCCCCCTCCCCCTGACTCCATCAATCTAAAAAGTTAATTTTTTGGTTACTATATAAAAAAGAGGAGTCCATAACTGATTAATGACAATATTAAAAATAAAAGGGGTATATGCAGGGACAAATACCATGTGTCCTGAACTCTGGTGTAAGAGTGTTTCAAGCACTTTAGAGTATTTTAAAATAACAGCTTTCACTTTAAATTGAGGCACATAGGGAACTCCTGGCAAGCTGTTTACTGTTACCAGGAGCTGCTACATAGAAGGTCGGGTGCCAAGCATGATTATTATTCGCTGGGTGGATGCTTGGTCATGTGGTGAAATTCTCACATGTATGCCTGCTTTCCCTGTGAACATGACAGATAAAAGGGAGCTCACACTGTGAACACTTAGCATCAGAAAGAAGGAGCTGCTGAGGCAATGACCCTGACTAGACACACATTTGAAAGTAAGAGACTACAATGTAAGTACTAAATACACAACGAGTGCATACAAAAACTGCGAACATCCATTTTAACATTAACTTGTGATAGGATAATAAGGCACATTTTGGAGGTTAAAGACAAATAAGACTGCTGTAGTGAAACAACAGAATAGAAACTAACACTTGAATAGAAGTTGCAGCTTAACTTAGTGCTTTGCTCATAGAAAATACATGAGTGTGAGGATGTACAAAAAGAGAATGTTATGACTATCTTTATAAATAATTTGCACAGGGATGAGATGGGATATAATAAGAAGTTATAAGCTAACAATAAAGATTTGGAAATTTGTAGTTTTAAAAAATGAATTTGGATATAAACATCATGATACATATATATTCAGGTTGTACAATGAACATTTAATCCAGACGTCAAATGTTCCTTATATATATTTTTTTTACATAAAATAATTTTATTCAACCTTTTGTGCACACATATAGTCAATTCTGTATAGAGGTTCACTTATAACCAGGTACATGGGTTACAATCTTATACTTTCCATTAAAACAGATTACAGTCTTATATTTTATACCCAATTCCGTACACATGAATTTATGTACCCTTCCCCCACAATATCTGATACAAATCTGGACCACTTAAATCAATCACTTAACTAATACATACATAAGGTGTTATGCTCAGATGTCTGTTGGGACAATGTCCTTATATTTTAGATGTCTACTCCACCCCACAGAGCCATATTCTCTTGCTGGGACAAATCTGCCAGGAAAGGGGCTCATTCCCTAGTAAACAAATCCAACTTATTTTTCACAAGGAGAGAGCTTTTCTAACTCCAAAGTATGTAGCACAAACATCCACCAACATTGTACTGTGGGAACTATACAGGACACCCAAGTGTTTTGTATACAACGTCTGGTTAAAATCAATAAAACTCTTACCCATCTAGGGAGGGGTGCCAATCTCCTTCTTCATCTATCTCTACCCCAAACAAACATACCACTGGTGTGAGTAGAACTGTCTTACTCCACATCCTCCCTACTTCTGATAAAACTGATTTCCAGAACTGCTGTAATATACTACAGGCCCAAAAACAGTGTACGTAAGTGCCAATCTCTTGCCCACACTGTGCACAACAAGGTGACATAGCTGGGTGAAATTTATGTACCATAGCCAGAGGTCTATATACCCTATGTAAGAATTTAAAGAAGGCTTCCTTAAATCTATTACAGAGTAAGAGGCCATTACACAGCTCATTTGAATATATCACTGTTGAGCTTTGGCACAACTCAGTTACTCGAAGCAACCACTTGCGCCATTGTTGGGTGCAAGTCTGAATATCGGGCCTATATATTTTTTTTTTAGATATGAACTTATGTATTCCCTGAAGAAGGATTAGTTCTAAAACATAGGAAGAACGAGTCAAATATAACATTTGACTTGAGATGCACTTTGTTTAATAGTTGACTGTATAATAAAAAAAAAGAATCTTATCAGTACTTTGGGTGAGTGTGTCTATTTGTTCCAATCTGTTAGACTGGCTTTCAGTTATGAGCACCAGAGGGTTGTTGTAATGGCTGCACACACCCATGACCTGCCAACACAGGGCACAGTGGCATCCACAGCAATGGACCTTAGCCCCCCCAATGCCACAAAAGTCAGTGGTGGTGGCAGCCTGCTGGGTGCTGACATCAGAAAAGTTATAATTTATTACCTGCTGTTGGGGGTATGGCAGCCAGTACACAGGCCACCATGTACCATGATCTCCTGCTCTGCGGATTGAAGGATCTGCTCTGAGGACTGGTCATGGCTGCTGACTGAAAGCCCCTGGTCCAGCCCACTTCCATCCTCCCAGCCAGCCTTACCACTTGTACAGAACTATATGGCCATGCTTAGGTCATCAGGAATTGCCCAGGGGGTTTACGTGATGGCACCACACAACCTGTGGGGGCTGGATATGTGGCATGCAACTGTGAAGCACAGTACATGCCTGTTGTCTCAGTTTTCCATAAGAGTGTTAAGTATTTGCTTAGTTTTTCCTTATGAGTGTTAAGTGTTACCTCAATTATTCCTTAAGAATGTTAAATATTGCCTCAGGTATTCCGTATATGTCTTAAATATTGACCCACTTGTCCCTAAAGACTGTTAAGTATTTCCACAGGTATTATTTAAGTGTGTTACATATTGCCACAGCTATTCCTTAAGAGCATTATGTATTGCCTCAGTTATTCTTTAAGTATTGCATCAGTTATTATGTAAAAGTGTTACGTGTTGCCTCTGTAATTCCTTAAACGTCTCAGTAATTCCTCAAGAGCATTAAATATTTCCTCATGTATTCCCTAAGAGTGTAAAGTATTGCCTCAGTATTTCTTAAGAGTGTTGTTTTGCCTCAGTAATGCCTTAAGAGTGTAAAGTAATGCAACACTTGTTCCATAAGAATGCTAAATACTGCCATCAGTACTTCTCAACAGTGTAAAGTATTGCCTCAGTTATTCCTTAAGAGTATTAAGTCAAATTTGTATTTAACCAGGTGAGACACCATTGAGTAAAAAACTCATTTACAATGTGGGCCTGGTCTGCCATACAGGGCTGATAGTACAGTCAATGAATATACAGAGGCAAGAAAGAAATAAAAAAACATGGTACACAATACAATACAAGGCGTGTACAGGAATAGTAAATAAAATTAATATGCAGAGTCATTTTATGGTAGAGGATATGACACTCTATATATTGTGGTACTGGTAGAGAAGGTAAACAAGGTAATTAAGAGTTCAGAAACAGAATGACATAAGGAGATCTATATACAGAGTTTGGGTATGCCCACATCAGGTATACACTAAGTGCAAATATAACATTGTTATGAAGATAATAGAGTACTGAGTGCAAGCTGAAATATGCTTGAATGGGTGGAGGATGCTACCACCAGTTAGAGGGGCTGAGAACAGTAGAAATATGAGGGAGAACATGGAAGGAAGAAAGGGGAAAAATTAGGAGTAGGATATCAGTGGAGAGCTAAGGATAGTTACTTGGGGGAGTGGGAAGAGATGCAGTGAGAGGGCAATAAAGCTTGCCGACTGAAAGGAGAAGTCATTAGGTGTAGCAATTGCAGAAGTCTTTGAATAGTTTCTTTAGCAGTGTTTTGAATGTTACCATTTTAACAAGGTAGGTAAGCTTCAGTGATTTCTGTAAAGAGTTCCATAGAACTGGCAAGGCATGGCTGAGTGCTGAAAAACCAAAATGAAATCTGACTCTAGGGACATCGAGGGAGAGATAGGAATGACTCCTAAGTGGATAGCTTCCAGGGATATTGGTCAAAAGATTGGAGACGAATTGTGGCAGACTGCCACTTAGGGCTTTGTAGGTTCAGATTACCGTGTTTAACATCCTCCTAATTTTTTGCCATCCTAGCATAGCATGTAAGGAGCAATGATGTATCCTAAAAGGGGCACCAGTAATGAACCTTGAAGTCCTGTTATACATAGTGTCAAGCTTGGCCAGTGCAGAACTAGGTCCATGGTTACATAGCAGATTGGCATAGTCCAATAGGAGAAGGAATGTTGATTGTACTAGTCATTGTTTAGCTTCCTGTGTGAGGATATGTCTGATTCTATAGAACAGTCCTAGATGTTGCTTCAGCTTTTTATTCAGTTCTTCTATATGAACCAAGTAGGAGAGTTTGTGGTCTACCCAGAAAACAAGATATTTGAATCTGTCTACTGTCTCAATAGGCTCCCCCAAGATGGATGTTATATGCTGCTGGCTACCTAGAGATACAGGGCTGGCCGCATTCTGTTTAGGGGAAAAAAACACAGCTTTTGTTTTCTTAGCATTCAACAAAAGTTTAAGACTCAAGAGGTTGTTCTGAAGAGAAGCGAATTCTTGTTGCAGCATGCTGCATGCCAGCTCAAGGGTGGGCTTGGCAACATAGATGACAGTATCATCAGCAAATAAATGAATACTTACTTGATTGATACCTTTGTCAATGATGTTTATATATATATTGCAAAAGGTAACGGTCCTGATATTGAACCTTAAGGAACACCTCTAGACAGTGATTTAAGAGGTGACAGATCCCCTTGGGCCTTGACTTTCTGTTTGCTGTCCATGAGGTAGCACGAGAACCAATTGATGGCAGTGGCATCCAGACTGATGTCTTGTAATATGGACAGCGGTAGATCATGGTAGATCAGTGTAAAAGGCCTTACTTAGGTCTAAAAATAGGGTGCTCACATAGTGTTTAGAGTCAAGAGCTAAATGTAAATCATTTGTTACCTTTGCTAGTGCTGATACCATATTGTGATTTTTTCTAAACCTGAATTTAATAGGGTTAAGAAACTGATGGGAGTTGAGGTAGCTTCTGAGCTGAACATTTACTAGTTTCTCTAGAAGTTTGGATAAAATGGGTAGAAGGGATATGGGTCTGTAATTGTTGAGGATGCTAGTGTGTCTGGACTTGAAGAGAGGGACTATGTGCGCTATTTTCCATACAGAAGGAATTTCACCATGTTCTATGGACAAGTTGAAAAGGTTAACTATAGGTGCGGGTAGTTTATGATATCCTATTTTTAGGAAATAGGGTTCTAACTTGTCAGCCCCTGTGCTTTTCTTAATATCTAAGCTTAGTAGCAAGTCCTCTGCTTGTTTGTCAGTGACAGGGTTGAAAGTGAATTTTGCTACATGAGTTGGAGCCATTGTAGTGGGGTAAGCCGAGGTGAGGATTTGAGCTTGAAGTCGGAGTTTGCCAGAAGCGAATGTGTAGAACGCAAGGCCGGCTGTGGCAAAGTGATTATTTAGTAATTATACAATGGCAAGAAAGAATCTTGGAATGTGATTGGTCAGTTTGGGGCTGGACTGCCCCAGGTCTAGTCTCAGCCTCACTGTGAACCAATGTAGATGAGCTTATGGACCTCTAGGATACTCTCTTTTTTGCATATTCTCTTACGAAACAAAAATATTTTTTCACACTAATAAAAACATTCTTTAAAATTATGTTTTTTGTTTTATATATAACAACAAGCCATTGTATACTAGGAATAATGCATTCCAGGGAGTGTGTTGTGCTGGGATAACACCACGCATGGGGCATTGGACGCACTTGACCTGCGGCCTCATGATCAACCCCCCCCAGGTGTGGCGTTATCCCAGCAAGACACACACCCTGTCATGCATTATTACTTTAGTCAAATATGCCCTGCCTATCAGAGGTGCAGGTACTACCAGAGTTAATCTTGGATGGAAGCACATTATTTGAGCAATATCCTATTTCCCTCAGAGTTTGCCAAAATTTTGCCAAGCAGTTAGTGGTTGTGGCTAGATGCGATTTGAAGAAACTGGCTTTGGCCACTCTTATTAGTTTTGTGCATTGATTTCTGGATTTCATGAAGTCAACCCAATCTACTTGGGCCTTGGTTTTTCTCACCCTTTTCCAGAGTATGCAAGGCAGACTTTAGGTCAGCAGAGAACCAGGGGCAAGATCTTTTCTTATTTCAAGCTTTTACCAGAGGTGCGTGCTTGTCTATGACACCTAGTACAAGTTTTTGGAACAGCATATAGGTTGATTCCACAGTGGGTGCAAGATGAAAGTCCTGCCATCTGAAGTTACTTAAGTCTATTAGGAAGCTAAAGGGACTGAAGTTCTGACAATTCCTTTTTTGTGCATATATGGAAGTGGAGGGTAGCCTGGGAGCAGACGTTATGTATGCTATGGTACTGTGTCCACTGATATCAGTGAAAAATACACCAGCATAGCTAAATAGGTGCAGTTTATTTACTAAGATTAAATCAAGGAGTGTACTGTTATCTGAGTTTTTGAGATTGGAGTGGGTGCCCTCTGTCATGAGCTGAGTAAATCCAAGCTCCTCACACATATCTTTAAGGGGTTTAGAGAGATTAGAGAACCAGTCCAGATTTACATCTCCCAAGGTGATTGTTTCACCAGGCTGCATGTCAGATAGTTTATGTATGTAATTGAGCAGCTCAAGACTGCCTGACGTTGGTTGGTAACAGCCAGTGATGCAGATGGCTTCGGAAGATGGGAGTAGGAGCCTTAGGGAGACACACTTAAATTCTTTTGGGATGGAGGTACAGTCAATAAGGCTGACAGAGAATTTATCCCTCACATAAATCGCCACTCCTCCACCTCTACTTAGTCTACCAGCCCGATACTTGTTATAGTTAAGAAGGCTGACATCATGGTTGGGAGTGGAACTCTTCAACCATGTTTCAGAGACAACTAGCATGTCTGGTTCTATGTGGGAAATCCAAGCTTGGATGTGATCCAATTTCCATAGGAGACTGCATGCATTCATGTGCAGAAAGGAAGGACCTTTAGTGTGTTGGAGGTTAGAGGGTGCTGAGATTGGCAACGGGAGACCAGGATTTAGCTCAACATTTCCTGAGCATAGAAGAAGCAAAAGGAGCATTTTTTTAAGGCAGCTAACATAAATTTTTGGAGATGCAGCTTACTCTGTCTAGTTTCAGCATGTGGTTCAGGGGCAGCAAGGCAATCGGAGAATTTGTAAGATGCCACAGCAGAATAAATAACCACCCATGCTGATAAGATTAGATGGGTGAGACCAGTGGTGGAGAAAGGGCCACTTATGGGTAGGGTTTTTCCACATAGTGATTAGTGCCAGAGTGGCTTCTATTTCACACCGGTAATGCCAATATTAGTACTTGGTAGCTCAATTCTGATATCTAGCATGGTAGTTCTGGTAAGACAGAATCTGGAACAAAATATGAAAATGGGACATGTGAGAGGTACTGGCCTGTCCTTGCAATTGTCACTAACGAGAGTAGTCAGTATGGCAATATAACAGTATGGGTCCACTTTTATTAAGTATTGCCTTAGTTATTCCTAAAGGGTGTTAAGCAGGGACACTGGTTTTCCACATTAGCGGATTCATAGATGGAATTGCAGATTCCCATTGGTTGAGCGGATTTTCAAAATTCTCAACAGTATGAACCGGAACTCGCATTTGTTCACGGAATCTCCATGGTCAAACAGCCTTAAAACATGCATTGCGGTGCCACAGAGCTCTTAATCAAACTTTCTACCACTGCAAGGCTTTGCTGAACTTCATACCACTGCCCCTGAACTTGCTGCCTGCCTTTTTTTTAACTAGATAGACCCTGGGAGACACTGCAACTTTGCAGACTTGACAGACAATAAGTATTTTGGGCTGTTTTCCAGAACTACTGTAAGGGAAAATACTGCACAGGGAAGCTGCACTCGTACCCAGGTCATGTAACCTATAACCCACGCACTGGGATAAACTTAACTTTTGTCTCCCTGCTATCAGTTGTTTCAGCTGGGTAGGAATTAATTTGAGTTGTCACGATCAGAATGTCTAAGCAATAATTTTTACCAAGAAATGAATAATTTGAGTGAGAAGTATAACAACTTACAGTAGTGTCATAAAAATACTTTGCCCTGGCAAAGTGCAGTTGTGTCCCTTAAAGTAAGCAACACAGGGTAGAAATATAGAAACATAGAAACATAGACTTTGATGGCAGATAAGAACTGCATGGCCCACCTAGTCTGCCCATTTCTCTACCTATTGGATAAGCTGCAGAACCTAGTTAACCAACAGCCTACTTCTTCCTACCCCCCACCAGAATTGCCTTATGTCTGCCACATGTGTTCTTGAATTCCCACAGTGTTTGACCCCATGGCCTCCTAAGGAAGGCCGTTCCATGCGTCCACCATCCTCTCTGTGAAAAAATACTTCCTCATATTGCCCCTGAGCTGTTCCCCCTCTATCTTCAGATTGTGTCCCCTTGTTCTTGCACTTCTCTTTTTCTGAAAGATGCTACCCTCTTGGACTTTGTTGATAAATAAATCAAATAGAATCACTACTTTTAGCCATCTACAGATAAAATGCATTCACACATGGTGGCTCATTACAGCCAGACCCAACTGGAATGATTTGTGCGTTTGACCCTGGTAGCAGTACAGCTGAGCTGATTTTCAGCACTCAATAGCTGACTGCAGTTTACGGACCACACTTGCTTCTTTTGAAGAAAGAAATACAGCACCTTGCACCAGGCTTATTGGAATCGGGAAGCTGATTGCACTCAGATAAAATCACTGCAGTTATAGGCTAGCCATCCAAAAGATAAATGTTTGTTTCATTCAACACTGTCCACCCCACTGAGAGAGATTTGATTCCTGACCTGAGTACAAGTGCTGCTGACCCGACATTCCAGCGTAAAAGGACTGACGCTGTTTTGATTAGAGAAAAAAATCTGAGAAAAAAGGAATAAATCTATCTGCGTGCTGCAAAGCTTTTTGATCTAGATTAGTGTTGGCATGGATCCTGTGATGGGGGGAGGCACAGAACCATCTACCTCTGGCTCCATGTAGCTTTAGGGGCACTGATTATTTTACATTTTTTAACTGTTTTGATATTTTGGTACAAAGGCTGCACTCAGGGTAAAAAAAAAAAATAGTGACTACTTTTGTTGCTGGTGAGCTGGCCATATGTTGGTGGGGAGCTCACCGTGGGATGGAATGGAGCTGAGGAGGGGGAACTGCCTCTTTTGGGGAGGGGGAGCTGGCTGTGTCAGAATTTGGGGAGTTGGCTATGTCAGAATTGGGGAGGTTGGCTGTGTCAGGAGGGGGCTATCTGTATCATGGAGGGAACTGATTTGTCAGGAAGGGAGCTAGCTGTCAGGGAGGAGAAATGGCTGTGTTAGGGAGGGAGCTGGCTGTGTTGGGGAAGGGGAGCTGACTGTGTCAGGGAAGGGGGAGCTGGCCATGTGTGGTGGGGGAGCTGGCTATGTGTCTTGTGTGGCGGCAGGGGAGGTGGTTGTGTGTGGTGGAGGGGGACCTGTGCGAGTTGGGTCCTTTTACGCAATATGGTGTGGCAGTGGCAGTGGCAGTGTTGGTGGGGTTGAGATGAGTTGCTAACCATGTTCATTTGGGTTGGGAGGGGCTTGTCATGCTGGGGAGATGCAGCTGCTGACCATATTCACTTGGTTGGGGGTGCAGGGATGGGCTGTGTTTGTGGGGGCTGGCAGTGTTGGTGCCAGGGCTCTGTGCTAGCTTTGGTGAGGGGGTGGCAGTGTTTTTGCCAAGGCTGGCTGTTTGCTTGGGTCGGGTGACTGACCATGTTGGTGCTGGGTCCATCTGTGTTTGCTTTGGTTTGGGGAGCACTGATGGTTACCTTCTCCGGTACAATCTCACAGGGCCAGTTAAAGGAAAATGTTACTAGCCCAGTTCAAAATCTACCAGCATTTGGCTAGTGTGCCAGTACAAATTTCAACCACTGTACTGGGGGGGTGCTATTTTCGGAAGAGTTGGCCTTCTGGGCTGGATCAAAGTGCCTTAAAAGGCACATTACCAGGTCCGCTCGGTGGTGCTGGAGGTTGAGGCATTGGATGCCACACCTTACACCACACTGGTGACCCATGTTAGGGAACAAGCTCAGGACATCTGGGGTCGGTAGGGGCGAGAGAGGATTGAGCATCCGGAGGACTGCTTTCCTCTCTCTCTCTCTGGGAGACAGGGGATGTTATCCCACCTGTAAGTCACCATCTGGTATGGGTCTGGAGGGTGGTGCAGGCTGGGATGGCAAGCAGCTGGTGATCACGACATGTGCGTGCCCCCACACTCATGTGATCGTGTATCGGGAGGGAGGGGGTCACCAGAAAAAGGAAAATAGTGGTCAGGGGCTTCATGAAGCCTCGCTTCCACCCTGCTGGTCCACCACAGCCTCCCTAGATTTGGATTATGCTCCAGGGAGGGGGATGCTCCCTTCCCAGCCCCACTACAGGGGGCAAGCCATGGGGGTCTGGGGCTGGTTGGCAGAGGTTGAGCTAGCAGGCTGGTAATTTGGGGCAGAGCTCCACCCTCAGTGCGTGGGAGTATTAAATGTAAATTAAAAAAAAAAGAGCACACTACCCCTGCTGCACCTGGGTGTAGTTGTTTGGCTGTGTTTGTGCAGGGCTGTCTGTGTTGGTGCTGAGAAGGGGGCTGACTGTTTGCTTTTTAGTGAGGGGATTGGCTGTATTGGTGCAGTGGCTGTCTGTTATGTCTGGGGGTGGCTGTGTTGGTGTTTTGGGGATGGGTCCAGTCTTGTTGGTGTGATAGGGGAGTTGCAGTCAGATCTGTAGAAATGAGTAGAATCAGGACCCCACTGAAAATGAGATGTATAGGGCATCTCAGCTGGGCTAGCCAGATTAAATTGTAAAAGTAAATAAAGACACACACTCTCATGGGGAGGGGGACTTAATTGGACCACATTAAACTGAATCAGCCATCTTTCATCTGTCTCTGGCATTCTGAGGGCTGTAGTGCTGTCTGTGCTGCCATCATACTTGAGGGATGGGGGCTGTAGTTGTGCTGCTGCTGCCACATCTGAGATATGGGGGCCATCATTATACAGCTGCTGTTACATCTGAGGGATGGGGGCCATTATTACGCTGCTGCCATCACACCTGAGGAATGGAGGCTATAGTGCTGCTGCCATCATACCTGAGGGATGGAGGCTATAGTGCTGCTGCCATCATACCTGAGGAATGGGGGCCATAGTGCTGCTGTCATCACACCTGAGGAATGGGGGCCATAGTGCTGCTGTCATCACACCTGAGGGATGGGGCCATAGTGCGGCTGTCATCACACCTGAGGGATGGGGACGTAGTGCTGCTGCCATCACACCTGAGGGATGGGGCTGTAGTGTTGATGCCATTACACTTGAGGGATGGGGACCATAGTGTTGCTGCCATCACACCTGATGGATGGGGGCCGAAGTGCTGTTGCCATCACATCTGAGGGATGGGGGCCATAGTGCTGCTTCCATCACACCTGAGGGAAGGGGGCTGTAGTGCTGCTGCCATCACACCTGACAGATGGGGGCTTTAGTGTTGCTGCCATCACACCTGAGGGATGGGGGCTATAGTGTTGCTGCCACCACATGTGAGGGATGGGGCCATAGTGTTGTTGCCACCATTACACCTGAGGGATGGGGCTGTAGTGCTGCTTCCATCACTCCTGAGGTATGGGGCTCTAGTGCTGCTGCCATCACACCTGAGGGGTGGGGTTATAGTGCTTCTTCCATCACACCTGAGGGATGGGGCTGTAGTGCTGCTGCCATCACATCTGAGGGATGGGGGCCATAGTGCCGCTTCCATCACACCTGAGGAATGGGGGCCATAGTGCTGCTTCCATCACACTTGAGGTATGGGGCCATAGTGCTGCTGTCATCACACCTGAGGGATGGGGCCATTGTGCTGCTGTCATCACACCTGATGGATGGGAGCATAGTACTGCTGCCATCACACCTGAGGGATGGGGCTGTAGTGTTGCTGCCATCACACCTGAGGGATGGGAACCATAGTGTTGCTGCCATCACATCTGAGGGATGGGGCCGAAGTGCTGTTGTCATCACACCTGAGGGATGGGGGCCATAGTGCTGCTTCCATCACACCTGAGGGAAGGAGGCTGTAGTGCTGCTGCCATCACACCTGACAGATGGGGGCTTTAGTGTTGCTGCCATCACACCTGAGGGATGGGGGCTATAGTGTTGCTGCCATCACATCTGAGGGATGGGGCCATAGTGTTGTGGCCACCATTACACCTGAGGGATGGGGCTGTAGTGCTGCTGCCATCACACCTGAGGGATGGGGGCCATAGTGCTGCTTCCATCACACCTGATGGATGGGGCTCTAGTGCTGCTGCCATCACACCTGAGGGATGGGGGCCATAGTGCTGCTTCCGTCACACCTGAGGAATGGGGGCCATAGTGCTGCTTCCATCACACCTGAGGGATGTGGCCATAGTGCTCCTGTCATCACACCTGAGGGATGGGGTTATAGTGCTGCTTCCATCACACCTGAGGGATGGGGCTATAGTGCTGCTGCCATCACACCTGAGGGATGGGGGCCATAGTGCTGCTTCCGTCACACCTGAGGTATGGGAGCCATAGTGCTGCTTCCATCACACCTGAGGGATGGGGCCATAGTGCTGCTGTCATCACACCTGAGGGATAGGGGCTTTAGTGTTGCTGCCATCACACCTGAGGGATGGGGCTGTAGTGCTGCTGCCATCACACCTGAGGGGTGCGGGCCATAGTGCTGCTTCCATCACACCTGAGGGATGGGGCTCTAGTGCTGCTGCCATCACACCTGAGGGATGTGGCCATAGTGCTGCTGCCATCACAGCTGAGGGATGGGGCCATAGTGCTGCTGCCATCACTCCTGAGGGATGGGGCCATAGTGCTGCTGCCATCACAGCTGAGGGATGGGGCCATAGTGCTGCTGCCATCACTCCTGAGGGATGGGGCCATAGTGCTGCTGCCATCACAGCTGAGGGATGGGGGCCATAGTGCTGCTTCCATCACACCTGAGGGATGGGGCCATAGTGCTGCTGCCATCACAGCTGAGGGATGGGGGCCATAGTGCTGCTGTCATCACATCTGAGTTATGGGAGCCATCGTGCTGCTTCCATCACACCTGAGGGATGGGGCTGTGGTGTTGCTGTCCTCACACCTGAGGGATATGGGCCATAGTGTTCCTGCTATCACACCTGAGGGATGGAGACTGTAGTGCTGCTGCTGCCATCACACCTTGTACCTACAGTATTAAAGGGACACTGTCAACCCCCCCGAGGTCTCAAAGTGTCCCTTGTTTAAAAAACACATTTTATGATCGTTAACATTCTGTAAAGATTGCTGATGTAGCTGGTAGTTTGATTCTGACTCTTTTTTTCTTAGAAAAAGTGAAAAACAGAATACCCACCATACTGGTGCTGCCACACAAACACAGGTTTGTTTATATTCCTTGATCAGCTCCAACTGCATCTTTCCTGGACTTGGGAACTCCCACAACACAGTCTTGCCACTTGTGATGCAGTGGGGGTTTAGGCGGCTTCCGCCTCATGAGTGACTGCACTATTTAAGTGTGTGTTTCTAATGATCAGGAAGCATGCAGTAAGAACAGATCCAGGATTGTGAACAAAAACAATGTTGTTTATAAATCTGCATTGCCATGCATTTCAGTTCTACTAAACAAGGAGACAGACAAAATAAACAGCAACATCAATGAATTTTAAAGAAGGTAAGCAATCATAAAATGTGAGTTTTTAACTAGAAATGATATAATGAAAAACAGGTTGACAGTGTCCCTTTAAAATAACTTTTGATAGGTATAAGGATGTATGCCTGTACAATAGTAGAGGTCAAATTGCTAAAATGCATGCTAGCAGAGTAAAAAATTATTAAAGTACACGAAACAAAACACCAGTAAAAATGGATTTTGGCTTTACAGACACCGGTGACAATACTATTTTTTCCAATCTGCGAAATGGAATTTGCCCTTTCTCAATCATGGCAAGCCAGTGTCCCTGGTATTGCTTCAATTATTCCTTACAAGTGTAAGTATTTCCCCAGTTATTCCTAAAAAGTGTAAAGTATTGACCAAGTTCTTCCTTAAGAGTATGAAGTATTGCCTTAGTCATTCCTTAAGAGTGTGAACTATTGCCTTAGTTATTCCTTAAGAGTGTTAAATATTTTCTCACTTGTTCCTCCAGCACTTCTCAGAACTGCTGTCAGTGCCTAGGGCCAGTAGAGCTAGGAAACATGGGAATGAGGAGTTTAATTGCTGGCCGAGGGAATAGTGTAGAGAGCAGGTATTTGGATATGTAGGGAATATGGAGGGAGCCAGGGATGACACAACCCTCTATGGACCTGATAAGTTGCATCTAAGCAAGAGAGGAACTGGGCTACTTGGTGAATGGATTGGGGAATATATAAGCAGAAGTATAAATCTGAACTGGGGGGGCAGCAGGAGTCACAGTACCCAGGATTTCTCGAAGAAGGTAGAAGCCAGTCCCGTCCCCCTATGTAGAGCACACAGGGTGGTCAGTAAGGGGAGGAAGTGGAGATAATAGCAGGGGTATAGGGATGTGGCTTTCAGTAGGAGGTGGCAACAGGTACCACCGAGGTAAAAAGCATGGGGGGTCAGTAAAGGGGGAGACTGGGTGGAACAGAAGGTGGCTTGGAACAAGGGAAGACAAGGATTAAGAGAAAGGCAGGAAGAAGGAAGGGGGCAGAGATCCAAGTAAAGGGGGAAGATGGCACTTAGCCAAGAAAGAAAGGAGGGAATAAGTAGTGGTGGATGGTAGTGTCCCTCAGTGCCAGCAGTCTCCAGAATAAAATGGGTGACCTGCAGGCCATGATGGCAGAGGAGAAAGTGGATCCGGCAGTGGTCACAAGACCTAGATACCTTGACTAGGACCTCTCAGTTCCAGGGTATATCCTTTAAAGATGGGACAGGGAGCAAGGGAAGGTATGGCACTATATGGCAAGGAGACCATTGCTGCCACTAGAGAGGAAATGGGGGAAGGTAAAGTAGAGCACTGTGTGCACAGATCCAAATGGCAGCAGGAATGAAATAGAGGTAAGTTCTAGTTCATAGGTCACCAAATAAAGATGAGGGCAAGGAGTTGGATAACATGATCAAGATGGCAACAGAAAGGGGATAAGTAGTGGTAATGGGGGACTTAAATTTGTCTCTGGTAGATTGGAGTACCCCATCCACCATCTACAGTATGCCAGGAGCCATTTAGTCCTGGACATAGTCATTGTTGGGTTCCTGGCTCAGGGTGTGACAGAACTAACATGTGAGGGAGCCATCCTGGGCTTGCTTTTAATTAAGGGTTCATGGTAGGGGCATCAAGGTGGAGGAGCACCTGGGGAGCACTGATCACCAAATTGTGCAGTTCTGAGTCAATATGGGGAAGGAAACATCAAGCACAAAGATGAGAGTACTGTATTTCAGGAAGGCAGACTATGGGAAGATGGGTGAAATATTAAGGGGACACCTAGCTAGGCATAAGGAGAATATGGGAGTGAAGCAAAAGGGTGCACTGATCAGGGAAGGAATCATAGCAGACACTATCACCTATCTTAAGCAAAAGGGAAAAAACTCCAAATCCAGGATACCAAGGCTTAATAAGGAAGCGAGCCACGCAATGAGGTACAAGAGGGTTGCAAACAGGAAGTATAAGATGTACCAAAAGGAAGAGGAGTGAGCCCACTTAGAGCAAGCTAGGGAGGCTAGGAGGGTGGTCAGGCAGACCAAGGCTAGGAAGGAGCTACAAATTGCAGAAGGGATTAAGGATGGAGAAAAGGCATTCTTCAGATGCAGCGATAAGAGGGCTATGAAGGTAAGCACAGTGAAGCTAAAAAACAGGTGCAGGGTGAGTGGAGAGCATTAGAAAGAAGGCAGAGATTTTGAATAAATACTTCTGCTCAGTCTTCTCTAAGGAAAAGGATAGTCAAATGCCACAAGGGAAGGTGAGGAGAGGAGGACATGGCAGAGCATAGGATAACACTCTTCCATTGCTGTGCATAGTGTTATGAGCGTTAAGCAGTGCAGTGTTCCATAACATGTCTGAAGGACCTTTGGAGACTTGAGATATTTCTGCCCCCAGTAACAACTCTAGAGGTGTCTAGGGGAGTCTGGTTTCCAAGATTTGTTCCATAATTGTATGTATTGCACCCCAAAAGGGCAAGATTTGGGGGAAGGTTAATCATGTAAAGTAAGGAGTCCTCCTGTATTTTACACTTTGGGTATAGTATTGAACTGTCAGGATTCCTGTGGTGACCTCTAGCCAGGGTAAAATAACCTTGGTACATATACTATAGTTTAATTTAATTTGATATAGTTTGTTGCTTCTTGGTGACATGGCCAGGTGGGAGGACACCTTTTTGCAAATTTTCATCAGCGATGGGGTGCCTAAGTCTTCCTCCCACCTCTTTCGGATGTGGTCAGATAGCAAAGGTTTCTGCCATCTGATCACATTATAGAATACTGATGGGGGGTTGTTGGCTGGCTGTGGATAGTTTAATTCTTCCTTGAGTGGTGAAGAAGGGGCCAGATTTATGTGGTTTGTGTTCTCTGTTAGAGTTGTGGTGGGGTTTAATATATGTCTGATGCACAACAAGGTAAACAGATTACCCAACTGTAGCCCACAGTCACTACACAGGGATGTGAAATCACTAAAAAGACTTCTATGCATTGATTGAGGTGTGTCTGACCTCTTTTTTCCCCCCAAGACAGAAGAATTTGGTGGAGGGCCACATTATAATACAATTTACATTTCAAATGTACCCTAAGCTGGGTAAACCTGGAAGGGCCCTGTTGCCAATCAAGGGATTTATGAGCTGCCAACCAAATGATCACCATAGTTTTAGTGTACGGATTGGTAAGCTGACGGGATCTAAAAACTACCAGTGCTGCTGATAACAGAACTCTCCTAAGGTCAACTCCCAGCTCCTCCTCCTCCATTACCAACCAGGCTGGCTTAATGATGTGGAATCCAGTGGGAAGATAACTGAATTGGACTGCCCAAAAGTATTTTTTGAAGTCTAGTAGTCCACAACCACCTTCTCTCATAGGCAGCTGTAGGATGTCTCTCCTTATCCAAGCAGGTTATGCCATAAAAATCTATGTTTAATGGAGCTTATCTGGGCAAAGAAGTATTGTGATGACTTAATTGGAAGGGACTGAAAGAGGTATAAACACTTAGGTAGGATGCACATTTTAAGTACATTAACTCTACCTATTACCAACAGAGGAAGAGAACCACATTTTTCACACAGATCTTTCATAGTAGTTAAAAGGCATGGTTAGTTTAGCCCATAGATTTTTGGACCATTTAGAAGGCATTTTAATTCCAAGGTAATTTAGTGTTTCAACAGTATTATGCTCCATGTTACAGTATTATTTATTAAGCAGTCTCTGTGTAATTTACCTATAAGCAACATTTCACACTTTGTCCAATTTATTTTGTGGCTGGACAGAGCACAGAATTCCAAAAGAAGTGATTGCAGCTCTGGGAGGCTCATGCTGGGATTTTGCAGGTAAAGAAGTAGGTCGCCAGCAAATAGTGCGACTTTGTGTTCTACTCCCCCCACCCTGCACCTCTCTATTCCTCTGTGCTGGTGTATAGCTGCTGCTGAAGTCTCTGAGGCCGGATGATCAGAAAGCTATGGGTTTTATCCCCACACCAGGCACGTGGGTTAAATCCCAATACTGACACTCTAGTGCAGCATGATGGTGGTGCTGCACTCCTGAGGTGCTGAGGTCCTGTCTGCCTGATCTGGTGGTTGTTCAGGTGGACATTAAAGATCCCATGGCACTTCTTGAAAAGAGTAGGGGCATTTTTATTGAAAGAATTTATTACAAAAATAAAAAAATAGAAATACAAAAATAAAATACGGTCATAAAAAATAGGAACATCTCCTAAATCAACTGCCATTCCCAAAAACATACAAAAAACTTTACTGAAACATAAGCCCCCCATAACACTGTGACAAAACCACCAAGTACATATTTGATTTAATTCCTAAACATCCCCAATCAACATTTCTGCAGTTCCACTCTCTATAATCCATCACCCTTAAACCACAATTAGTATATATTGGTTTCCCACATCCAGTCCCACTTCATACTGTCGAAAATTACTGTTAAAAGCTTAAGGAAGAGAAGCTCATTAAATCTCTATGTAACAGTAATACATTGTTCCTGACAATAAGTGTCCCTGGGCAATCCGCAAGGCCAAGGCGGAGCACTACAGAACTGCCCTAGCCACCTCCTGGGGTAGCAGAAGAAAGTTCGGGGATAACATCTCAATAGTAAATCCTACTCTCCCCCCCCCCACACATTAGTGTTAATGGTATTACCACCACAAACACACTTCACATAGCTAACTGCCTGAACTCCACCTTGCCAGACCTCAGCTCAGTCCTCCCTAGCAACTTTTTTGATCCAATTCAGCCTACCCCACTGCCTGAGCTCCTCCACCCCCCTTCAAACTCAGAATCATTACCCCTACAGAAGCAACAGCCTACCTGTCCAAAGTCCTTCAGAGCTTCAATTACAACAAAGACACCTTCAATATGCGTATCCTATACCTCGCACTAGACTCAGTTATCTCCCCACTCATGGACCTTCTAAATCTGTCCCTGCACCTGGTCCAGTTCCCAACCTCATAGAAAATGGCAGTGATAACACTAATATTGAAATGTGGTGACAGCTTCCTCCCAAACAACTACCATCCCATCTAGATTCTCCCCCCTCCCACTCTCTAAAGCTCTTGAAAAGGTCATGGCCACTCAGCTCACTGACTACCTCCGTGCACACAACCTCCTATGTAGGGAGCAGCATGGTTTCAAAGCTGGTAATAGCACTACGACTGCCCTCACAGAATTCGCTAAATCCCTGCACTCCACGCTTGACAAGGGGCACCTCGCAGGGGCCGTGTTTATAGACCTTCCAAAGGCCTTTGACACGGTTTCGCATCCCCTCCTTCTTAACACATTACAACAAATTGGTGTCTCTCATTGTTCACTATCATGGTTCTCCAGCTATCTTTCATCTAGAACCCAATGTGTTAAAATTAATAATACCATATCTGCTATGCTGCCTGTGCACTCAGGAGTTCCCCAGGGATCTATCCTGAGTCCGCTGCTATTCAGCATCTGCCTCAACACCCTGCCTAAATCCTGCCTCAGCAACCTTCTACTCTACGTGGATGACGCTGTTCTTTATGCTGCACATCCTGATCCTCTCTCTCTCCAGCGTACCTTACAAAATCCTTCTCTCAGATTGAACACTGGTTTGCTGAACACAGATTGGTGGTCAACATTAAAAAAACTAAGACGATGCTCTATGCCCATCACCATAACAGATCAAAGGATTTCACTCTGGAAATACTCTCCATCTCTCTCATCCCACTGGAACAAGTCCAAAAGTATAAGTATCTAAGTATTACATTTGACTCTTCCCTCTCATTCATGAACATATAAAAATCCTCACCTCTGCCACCAATACTTGCATTGGTCTCCTTTACAGACATAAAGACTGCCTGCCACCTGTAGCACTTCACCAAGCCATTACCCCCTCAGTCTTATCGCTGGTGGACTATGGCCTCACAATCTATGTGGCCGCTGACCCTACGGCTCTTCATCAAATACAAGTAGTCATCAATAAGGCCTGCTGGCTCCTCTCTGGTGCAGACAGAAATACACATACCTGCACCCTATACGCACTCACCAATATCCTGTCCCTTGAGGAAAGAATATTATACCAGACCTGTCTCTTCACCAAAACAATCCACCTCGGTTTAACCTCATTAGGTGTCATGGCTTCTCTTCAGGCAGCCACCATCTCAGCGTCCACGCGAGCTGCACCAAAAACTATCTGGAAGGTGCCTAGGATCAGGACCACCCTGGCCATGTGATCCTTCCCCCCTTAGAGCTCCATCCTGGTACAATGCCCTCCCACTGGCAGTCACATCAATCACCAATCTAGGTCCTTTTAAAGCTGCCTTAAGGGTCCATATCCTCTCCTCTCCTCACATCAATGCCAGTGTAACCAGTAACCTGTGGATCCTGCACCATGCCGCTAGGCCACGCACCCGCCCTTGACAAGGCAGTGGAGAACACTCACTATTTCTAAACTACAGGCTTTTCACCTCCCTCGGTTACCATATAGTTGAACTTGACTATGAATGCATTGTATTATGTATAAGACAAGGTCTCCCTGAGACAGCTTACTACCAACTCATATCATGCATTGCTTTAGCTACCAATTGTACAGGTCTTAACCACTTATTAGGTAAATATGTCAATAGTTTTGCCCTGTTTTAGCTACCACATGTATAGGCATTAACCCGTGCTCACTGTACTTATACTCTGTATGATTACTCACCCACATTTATTCTATGTATGTACCATATGAATGTCTATGTTTTATTCTGACGTGGAGCCTTTAGAAACAAGTCTATGATTCAAAGAGTTGTAATTCCAATTTCCTAAATAATAAACTGTTTTAGATGCAAGTATTAATTAATTCTATCATAGTTAAATCAGTTTCCCACTCCCTTTATCCTGTACGTTAAAAAATACTGTAAACAACATTAGTCAACTGACAGATAATGAGTCATGTATTGTTAGTTCAACAGTCCCGTAAATCCTTTCCATAATTGTTGAACTTTATGTGGAGAATATTTGGAAACATCCTTATTATAAACTTCCCGTCATGCCTTTTCACACAGAGTTCCCACTGCTATGTACGTCATTGTTGTAGCACATAGCTCCTCCTGGCTTGCCATAAATAAAACCTCATGCAAGTTAGTAGTACCCCTAATATTGACTTATCATATTTTGCTAATCTTCCTGTATATTATCCTAGTACCAATTGTTAGTACGTCATTCATTCTGTCCAAAGAAAGTTCCACCTTGTTGCTAAAATACTCCATAAATTAGTAGCAAACGTGCATTCTAACATAAAATAAGAAATGGTTTCTTCTGGGACCAGACATTCTGAATAAGGACAGGATCTTTCTTCAACAGCTTTATGCTTCTTGTTACCCCTCACATTAATCCTGCCATACATGCTCAACCATAGGTTGTCCCACATTCTGTCAGAAATTCTTGAGTTTCTTAGCTGTGTAAGAGCCAATTTTTGCTTTCCAGGGGCACAGAACGTAAATGCTGGTTCTAAACGTTCAGTTTGCTGCATTACTAACATATACAGCTGTTTCCTATGATTAGTAATTATTTGGGATTTAGTAATTTTCAAAAGATATAGTTTTTTGAAAGTAAAAAAGAGTAAAAACCAGCACCATTGCCTCACACCAGGACTATGCCATACAAAACAAATTTGCCACTGAAGTATTCAGACTCACCAGGCATAAGGATGAAGCATATCCATGAAGTTGAATGCAAATACAAATCCTTTATTTGGTTAAAATGCATGTGTAAAAGTCCGGAACGCTACCATGCTCCAACAACCAACTTCCTTGTTACGTGACAAAGCACGTACCACATCACCTGACGTCTTTCACATGTAATGCTTTTTCAAAGGTGTGAAAGTAGGTTTAAAAAATCTGGCACTTATAATCTTGAAACAATTTTAAAGGGTTCCTATTGCCACATATCTAAATATAGTGGTAGTATCCCTGACGTCCATTCCATGCCAGGTACCCCGATAACACAACACTTTTCAGCATCCCAGACCAAAATAAGGTATGTAAAATTACTATGGAGTGTATCATACCCACAAACCCATTTTCTTTGGGTAAGTAAGTGAACCCCCTTTTAATGGGGTTCCGCCTACTCCCCCATAACATCTGGAAGCAGAGACTGTAAACTCATGTCTCCAATTCCCCAGACAACGGATATATCCAGCCAACATACAACAATATTGGTAATATAAAGTGTTTGATTATAAAAACTTTCTTCTGTTTGTATAAAAGCCCGTTTTTTCCATTTCAGTACCTTCCATTCACATTACTGAATTGCTGCTAACCAATACTTCCTCACCATATCCCCTGAGCCAAAATAAATTCCTAAAACCTTGATGGGGTTATTTGAAATGTATATACCTGCAATGTGACAGTCAGGTAGTTGTCTACCCACTACTATCCCTAGACTTTTCTCCATATTTAGTTTAGCTCCTGCTATGTGCTGAAACCAATTAAAGTTCTCCACTGCTTCCTGGATGCTATCTTCAATATGTAAGAATAAAACAATATCACCTGCATATGCCATAATCTTTAAGTTGTCTTGACACCCTAGCAGTTGGAGTCTTTCTATTGCCCTATTCTGTATAATGTGCCTAAGACTGGGGTCTAAGACCAAAACATAAAGTAGGGGGGCTTAATGGACATCCCTGACTAACCTGTCTTGATTTGAATCAGCAGGGTATCCAGTCCTTCTATTAAAGGAACTACTGTTGCCCTGTCATATAAAGTCATAATCCATGATACCGCCCCCTTTGGTATCCCATAGGTAATTAACACCTGTACTAAATATGCGTGCGTCACTCTGCCGAAGGCCTTGCTCTGATCCAAAGACAGGATAAACCCTTCCATGTTATGTGTAGTGCAAAATGTATAACAATCTCTCAATAAAATGAGGTTGTTATGTATTTTCTGGTCAGGAACCCTACATGCTTGAGCCAGGTGCAGGAGTGTCTTCAAATTCTTTTGTAACCTAATGTGGATCAATTTCCCCAAGATTTTCCAGTTTGTATTTAGCAGACAAATAGATCTCCGATGTTGTGTCATAGTTCCATCCCCAGTTTTATACAAACATTTAGAAGTTCTCGTGCAAAACTGTCAGTCATCACATTTTTGTCTGTAATTTCTTGCAATACAATCAATAACATATCTAGAAGATCTTCCTTAAAGGTTAAATACAATTCCATGGAGAGGCCATCCCACCCAGGAGACACATTTTTCCACAGATCTTGTAACACACCCTCTATTTCCTCATTAGTAGTTGGACTCTGTAAAATCTGTTTGTCAAGGTCCAGTAATGACACCTTTACAGAATCTAAGTACTTCAATACCTCTGAATGTTACTTAAATAAAATTCCCACCCCATCTGCCCTATTCAACCTGAAGGATCAGTAGGAGGGTCCCCACATCCAGGTATTTTTGCACTGTGAACAGCTGAAAAATCTGCTATCCAAGTTTCCTGCAAAAACAGTATATCTACATCTAACTGATGAAAAAGTGAAAACATAGCCTTCCTCTTAGCCCCATTATGTATACTACACATATTAAGAGTAGCAACCTGTAAAGTGTTCATAGACTAAGTGAGAGGGGCAAATGGAATCAGATTTGACATTCAGTCTCTTCCTCTGTCAAGATGTTTTTTCTTTCTCTGTTTTTTTCTCCCATCAGTTTTTTTCAAGTCTGGTAAGGATTTAATCAATGTATCCCAGTCCGATTCTTCTATTTCAGTATCCACCCAACTTGGATTACTAGTGAACACTTCAACGTGATTTTCAAGGATAACTCCAGAGGGCAATATGCCTTCAATCTGGCACTTCATCCTCTCTGTGTAGTTTTTGATTCTGGTGGGGGGCAGCATATTGCTTGCTGCTAGATCCAACTCTCTTTGGGGTATCTCCATCTCTTTCACTTGAACTGGGGGGGGGCGTTGGTTATGGATGCCCTGTGCATGGTTTCCACAGGTGTAAATTCCTTTGGCTCAGTAACTATGGTAGGTTGTTATGCTGAAGTCTGCCAATATCTGTTGCCGGTACCATTCTCAGTTTGGTTACTTGGGTCCGACTCTTCCCCCAAAATGCACTGTACCACTCTCAGTCCGTCTTTCAGTTCTATGAAATTCCGTTGCTTCCTCCTGTTCCCGAGTCTGTTTCTGCTGCGTCTTTCAGATTAATTCATCCTGGTCTACTCCATCTTGCCTGTTATGAGCCATCCAAGGGCAGTTCTGGGAGACATGTCCACAGCTATCATACAAATGACATTTTGCTACATTCCTGCATGCAGTACTATTGTGGCCACATTCCCCAGATAAAATGCAACAGTTTGTCACATGTAGTAGCCAAATGAGTTTTATTTCCACATTTATGACAGGCTTTAAGTTGTCCAGCATAAAAACACATCCCTGTCTTTGCCAATCAAAAAAGTGTTAGGTAAGTGGGTCATCCCTAATTCAGTTTGTCTCAATTTTATCTTGAAGTGCCATCCACCTGTCCAGAAGGACTCTGAATCAATAATGGGTTCTGGCACACTAAGAACTTCACAACATTTTTGAAGCCAATGATGGATATCTTCTACCTGAATTCCCAAGTCAATCAACGCCAAGTGATTCACCAGCCATTTCATTATAAGCTACTCCAGTTTACACTCTTCCAGATCCTCATGGAGGCCAATAATGCAAATGTTGGAGCATCATGACCTTACCTGTTGGTTGTTGATGCACCTCCATAATTGCTCCATCAGCTCATTCATTTGGGCCATCTCCCTGCACCAGTCTTCTAGCTTATCTTCAGCTGAGCTCACACAAGTCTCTCCTTCTGTGAATCAAGAGGCTTGGCTTAAGGAGGTTTCACTTAGTGTTTCCATGATTGATTAGACATGGGCAAGCTGGGCCTTCCTATTAATGAACCCTTCCTGCATTTCAGTCCACATGGCTGTAAGGAGTGCTTTCATTGAGTCTTCCTGCTGGTCTGGTTCCTCTGCAACAGGAACTTCCTGCCCAGTAGCCATGCTTCCAGCCATGACTCTGGTTGGGAGGATTCGGAGTCTTGGTTTGAGCTCTGAATGGCAAGTGGCTCTGCTTCTTTTGTTGTTTAGACATAACCAAGGTCTGTGGATTACATGTTTATGAATTCTGCAATGATGATTTCACTGATGCTGTATATAAAGGAGGAATTCAGAGCTTCTTGTTGGGAGCAGTGCCACTAGATGTCTGCCATATTTGTTGACTTGGCCATGCCCTGTTGCTCCAATTTCTTACAAATTTAAACCTTTGGGCATGGCACAACTCCCTTAACCACCAGTGTGTTTTGTCTATCTGATATTGTTTTTGGTTTAGGTCCTAGGACAGGTAGAATTTTAGAGAAAATCACTCTACCACTTTTCTCTTTTAAGTTAGACCATAAGATTTCAAAGTCTCTAGCTAGTTCATTTTCTTTCATTCTACCTATGTTGTGTACTCCTATGTGAATGGTTACTGTTAGCTTCTGTCCTGTTTCTTTTAAAGATGTTGTCTATTCTTACAGTGAAGTTCCTAATGTTGGCTCCCAGAAGCAGCAAGAAACCATGTGTTTGCTTTGTCATTTTTGCAGATAATACTGTTTGTGTAGTGGATTTTTGGGTTGCCAAAACCTTTTTTTTTTTGCATTTCTTTGTTGGCTATTCATTTCAATGTTTGGATTAGCATAATGTAATTCAGCTTGGCCAGAATTTGAATTAAATCTTGATTGGAATGGCTGTTCCTCACTCAGGGCATCAAAACAATCTTCAGTGGGTATTTCTTGGGATTTGAACATGCCAGCCCTCCTCCTTTTTTTGGTTCTCTGTGAATCCAATGCAGTGCGCAATCAGTGTTATAAGTCCATTGGTTACTTCACTCTGCTCTCTTGTTTCTGTTTTTTTTGTTCTGTGACTCTTTTTCATATATGCTTGTGAACCTATCTTCTTCGCTTGTTCTCTTTTAATTTATTTGCTCCATCCCCTTGTTTTCATCAAGAGTATTTTGTTTCTCTACTATACCTGTAACAATTTTATAAGCAATTAATCTTTCATTTATATAAGGCACCTTTCCAATGCTCAGGGCGCCTTTACATTACAATATTAAAAATTCACCACATATCATAAAACACATATAAAAACATATTAAAATACATCCATATAAATTCAAAATTCAAAATATTCCTGAGAAGGCCAGGTTAAATAGATATGTCTTTAGAAGATTTTTAAAATCCTCTATAATCTGGCTTTCTCGTGTCTTGTATAAATGCCTCCATTTTGTTTATTTAATTTGCTCTGCTCGGTTTCTCACTTAACCCATCAATTTATAGTAGTATTTTCTCATTTAAAATACACTTCTCACATACATAGGTTTCTTGCTCCAATTATATCTGTCCATGTGTGACACGGATTCGAGAGTGTGGATCACTAGCAACCTTCAGTTCGACACATATAAAAAAAAAGCTTAAAAAAGGCAAACATGATCATGGGGAACATATTCAGAAATATAAAAAGTAGGAACAGAGATATATTGATTCCCTTGTATAGGTCCCTGCTAAGAGCATTGCATGAATATGGGTCACCCCTCACAACTCCACATGGAGTATGAATTACAAAACTCAGAGAAAGAGTACAGAGAAGGTATACAAAAATATAAAAGGTATGAAACATGAGGAATATGGTGGCAGATGAAGACAGTTGGGATTGTTCTCACTTTCATATAGGAAAATGGGGGTAATCTTTGTTTTGTATATAAGGCAGATAAGGACAGAGTACTGTGGGAATCTGCAGGGTTACAACAAAAACATGGTAATGAAAGAGTAACAAGGTCACACAATAAACAAATTAAAGGAGATCTGTTTAGGACTATGAAATGAGGACAATGGTTTAGTCAATGGGTGGTCAGTACCTGGAACTCACTACTCTCCATGGTGGTACCCGGTGTGCAAGCATTCAAAAAACACCTAGATAAATTTATGGGAAATAGAACATGAAAGTATTTCCACTGGTATGTGACAAGTCACACATGGCTTTATGAATGCTTGACTTGTAATCCTTCCTGCAGTATGTTCCTATGTGCAGACGTATTGTAGTTCAAATAACTCAGTCATGCATTTACCCCCACTTGGAGTAGCTGGGCTGACTGACATTGAAGCCATTTTTTTATTTATGTTAGCCCAGCTGAATAGTAGGATACTAGAGGTAAATATGCATCAATAAGACCTTTTTTTCTTTCTTCCACACAAATATAATATAGAAATCCTACCAAATCTGTCTGCTCTTTTCTGCTTAAGCCATGAAAATAGTGGAACTATGATAGTTTTCCCAGTAGATAATTAGAAAAGTATGTCTATGCTACTAGCAAATGTAGATACTGTAACTGGCCTGATATGGTTACCTTCCAGATGGCAAAGTGTTAAAAGGATGGGGCAGTCTATCAATTTGCTCCAGCTGACACAGAAGATTCTTCAGATACCTCCACTGTGTCACCTCCACTGATGATCACCAGTGCTCACACAGGCACCACCTGAAGAAGTGGCAGACCAGGAATACTGCTGCACTCACTTCTGGTTTCACTGGCTCTGAGTCAGGGACCAAAAATAGACTCTTACATCATATCACTTGCTAGATTGAATGGTTTTTAACAGAATATGTCTGCTTTGGGCCATAACATAGCACCCAGAGACTTTAAACACTGATTTTAAAGCTGCTACTATGGTGGGGTTGACACTCTTCCACCATCCCAGAATGCCTTGCAGCCTAAAAGAGAGACACAGAAAGATGGTACTCCTTATTGCTTGCTGTCTTTTTTTTTAACTTTATTTTTTTATTGACACATATAAAAAGGCAAACAAGGAGGTAAATATAATAACTTAAAATTAATAGATTCCTATCTGAAAATAAACTTACTTAATAAATTAGTACAGTAAAGCTGGGGTGGATTTCAATATAAAACATATACAGTAACTCAGCTGTTTAGTAGAATACAATCAAGAGTCTCAGCTGCTAAAGCCTCTATAGTTGGGTCCAGGCTCCTCCAGTCCACTGCAGAGCAATATTCCCAAAGCCTGCCAGGGGGAGATCATGATTACCACCAGAGTCCCAGTTTCAGGTTCTACTCTTGGGATAAAAGAAGAGTCCTCTGAAATATAAAACACCCACTTCCTCCATCTAATCTCAAATTGTGAAGTTCTACCAGTACATCTAGGTATCAGATGTTACAGGACGTATATGTCATTAATAATATGATGCAAATTCTCTAGCGTATGTGGCCTGGTTTGATACTAAAGGTGGGTAGTCATCTTTTTGGCTGCTAGAATATATATATATATATATATATATATATATATATATATATATATATATATATATATATATATACACGTACATATATGAAGTGAATGTTGTAGTATATGAAGATCGTTAGGAGGGATGGATGGGAGGACTAGCTCTGGGGTAGGAACTGCCTCATCCCCCACCAAAACACACAAATCATCCATAATTTGTTGCCAAAATGGAACAAGTTTAGGACATGTCCAGAAGACATATACATGAGTAGCTAAAAGGTCTCCGCATTGTCTCCAACAATGCCCAAATTGTGCCAGGAGGAACTTAGTTAATTTGGCTGGGGTGTTAAAAAAGTGATTACGGGACTTCCTAGAGAATTCTCGCCAATTGGAGGCAAATCAAATCCCCACTGAAAGGTGTGTATATCTTATCCATGTATCAGATGTGACCGGAGAGGCTAACTCCCGCTTATTGCTTGCTGTCTTGAAAATACAGTATAGCAAAGAGGTTAGGGTAACAAGCTGTGAGTGAGCTTCATACATCTAGCAGAATTGGGTGGGTTTGATTCCCACAACCTCTGCTTGCATATTGCATGACCCCGGGCAAGCCACATAACTTCCCCAGTACTTCTGAGTTCCTCCTGACAAGAGGCATTGTGCCTATTGGGCATACACGGTTACCAATGAATAATAAAAAAAAGTGGGCAGAACTGGTTACCGAAGAATAAAAAAAAATTATAAAAAAAAACACACACAGAGACTGCACACATGGTGCAGGAATGGCAAAACAGAGGCTTGTTGCACAAATCTTCACAATCACAACCCTTGCACAAAGGCCAAGTACACCAGTGCCAGCTGAGCAGTGACGGACTGGAAGTAGTGCCGCGTTCATTTCTGGTTTAGCTTGTTGCTAGTCAGGAGTCAAAATGTACTTTTACTTAATATTCCCTGTTAGACTGAGTGGTTTTAGCAGAATATATCTTTAATGGTAAAACAGTAAGACAGTATTACTGTCATTGGATGCAGAAAAAGTCTTGCCACTGTTGAATGGGAATACTTGTTTTATGTAATACATAAAGCTACGTAAGTTTGGTGATAACTTCATAAACTGAGTCAAATTAAAGTATAAAAATCCTGAGACTGCTGTACTAACTAATCAGAAAAAAATCAGTTTTCAGCTATCAAGAGGACTTAGGCAAGAGTACCCACTCCCTCCCTGCTGTTCACTCTAGCAGTATAACCCCTGGCAAACCTATTACATAATAACCCAGAGAAAAGAGCAGTTAAAGTAAGAACTAAATAAATAAAAATAGCTTTATTTTCAGATGACACATTGCTATATATAGTTAACCCAGAAGCTACCCTAAAAAACAAACTGGTCAGAGCTAATACAGCTGCAAAATGATTGTAGTGATGGTGGCACACAAAAATAGTCATATTGCTGCATTGGTTCTTGTGACAAAAGATCCAGAAAAAAGAGATGATTTGATACCTTTTATTGGACCAACACAGATGTTACAAAAGAAAACAAGTGCTTGAGCTTTTGGATTACATAGAATCCTTCACCAGAAAAATAACAGCTGGTTTGGAAGAATACACTTTCTTAAAATCCAGGTCGTACATAAAAAACAGATACGAAATTGTTAAAAATCCCATTGGCTTAAACTGCTTTTTAAAAATCAGCATGGAGCCACATAAACAGAACAGAGTCCTATCACAAGAAAGGTATGTCAACGTCAAATGTCAGAAGAACAATGGGGCACAATGTGAAATTGGAAGGGGGTAGATTAAGAGGTAATGTGAGGAAGTTTTTCTACACAGAAAGGGTAGTTGATGCTTGGAATAGTCTGCCACAGGAGGTAGTGGGGGCAAGCACAGTAGAGGGGTTTAAGCATGCCTAGGACAGGCACAAGGGAAGCTTGAGAGGGAAGGGAGGGAGTAAGGAAAAAAACATTGATCATATAGGGTCAGTGGCCATATGCAATGTACAGGGCATACGGGCAGACTGGATGGGTCTAGCAGTCCATATCTGCTGACAATTTCTATGTTGTCTATGTTTTCCCTGACAACAGCTATGAAACATACAGAAGAAATAAGCTGAAGAAATACATAAGCCAGGATATTCGAAGGGGTTGCACTATGCACAACCCCCCAATGGGCCCCCGGCATGATTTTGAAAGGGGTAGGTTGTGTGGCAGAACTCCTGATGTGCCAGGGCACATTGGTAATGCATGCGGTGCAGATGCAGGGAGCATGCCCATGCGTATGCGGCACATCCCGATATTCAGCCTGGGATGTGCAGTGCATATGCTGGTGCAACCCCTACATGTGACACACACTGGTGCTAGAAGTTGAGCCATAACTAATAGGCTCAGTTGCTGGCCACCCACTGGAGGGCAGCTGTATTGCAAGGCACAGCACAACAGCTGCTAGCTGTAGGTGGCCACCCACCCAGCAGGAACACCATCCACAAGCTCCTGGTCCCCCCTGGTTGTCCAGTGGCCCCCCGCCCCACCCTGCATGCCTGATCGTGGGCTGTAGTAAGAAGAAATATACTCCTGGTGGTTGAGTGGATCCCCCACTCCCTCCCTGTATGCCCAATCACGGGCAGTAGTAAGCATAAACATAGACCTATGCCCAATCACTGGCAGTAGTAGGAATAAACATAAACCTATGCCTGATAGCGGGCTGTAGTAAAATGAGAGGTCAACCTGGTGATCAAACGCTTTCCCCACCCACCCACAGAGGCCCCCAGCCACCTAATACCCCGTCATCGGTGGGTGGCAGCACCCTGCTCCACGCACCACCCAGTCAACTCAGCCGAATGACAGGTACCGCATGATCTGTACTATTAGTTGTTAGTGGATCAATGGGCTTGCAGAGCATGTTGTATTATATGAACCAGATATGTGAACGAACCCATTTATTCACATATCTGGTCCTGTGTAGTACTGCATGGTCTGCAAGCCCATTGGTCCACACTGTGGCCTAATAGGTGTACAGATCATACGGTATGCTGTCATTTGCGTGGTGGTTAGGTGGTAAGCGGGCAGAATGCTGCTGTCCGCTGATGACGGGGGTGGTGGTGAGAGGCCGGGGGCCTCTGTGAGTGGGTGGGGAGGGGGGTACCACTGGACCACCAGGTTGATCTCTCATATTAGTACAGCCTGTGAATGGGCATAGTATCATATTTATTCTTACTACTGCCCGTGATTGGGCATACAGGGAGGGAGGGGGTTCCACTAGATCACCAAGATTATATTTAATCTTACTACTGTCCATGATTGGGCATAGATTTATGTTTATTCCTACTACTGCCAGCGATCGGGCATAGGTCTATGTCTATGCTTACTACTGCCCGCGATTGGGCATATGGGGAGGGAGGGGGGTCCACTAGACCAACAGGATTAGATGACTTCTTACTACTCCCCACGATCTGGCATATGGGAGTGGGGGCTGCAATAGCCTACCAGGGAGCCAACCCCCGATGACAGCCACTTGGCAGGGTGCCAGGTGAAATTTTCCTGGATGTCCAGTGCATCACATGCAATTGGGGCCATAATGACATGAAAATGGCTCCATTTGCACTTTGCATAGATTATGGCCTCATTTGCATGCCCCCCGGCTGAATAGAGTGGGTGATGCACCTAACACAACAGCACTTGCGCTGGCGCATCCCCGTGCTCTCCTCTGTGGCTTGTGCTAGAGCAGTGCCACTGCGCCATGTGCAGTATGTGTGCTGCCCTTGCCATATTCAATGATGCTGCACCATGTTGCATCACCATTGAATATCGCCTGGTCCTTGCCCCGGCACAGCCCAATTGCACTGTGCCCAGGCTTGTGCCACTGCCCAGCGCAGTCTGAATATCCATTCCATAGTATATAATGTTAAAAGTCTTCTAAACAAGAAAATATCTTTGTTTTAGGCAAAAATGTGGGTTTAAAAACAATCTGTCCTAGTGTTAATTAGGAACTAACCAGCTGTTTCCCACATTTATACAGTGTAAGTACTATTCAGATATGTATGTCTTAAAACCAGTGTACAATAAGTCAATATTATTCATGAATATTCAAACTTATATTTTTTAAACATGATCGGTCTGCAACTCTGTAACAAGTGACTAGTGTTTCTACACATTCAACACCAAAACCAAACATAGACACCCTTGTAACTGAGATGCTGTTTTCCTAACATGTCCATGTAGCAACATGTGTCCGGACATGTGTCCGTAAATTGCCCGGCATCACCTCTGACCTGGAGGCCTCACAAAACTAAGAAAATACTTAACTCAATGGGACTGGTCCCCCATCTCCCGGGCCCCTACTATAGATGAAGCCCTTGATTATTTCACCTGTTCTTTTAATAAAGCATGTGACATCTATGCCCCACTAGCAAAAGTGCAATCCAAGAAATGTAATGCCCCCTGGGTCACACCTTTACTGCTCCAACAGCTAAAGCACAGAGATGATCTCTGGCATAAAGCAGTCGCATCTGGCATGCAGGCGGACAGGCAATCCTATAAAGCGGCTTGTAACAGATGCACTTGGGCCATTAAACAGGCCAAATCAGGCTACTACAAAATGACCCTTGCCTCCTCCTGGGGGGAATACTTGGTTGTTATGAGACAATATCAAGGAACTCAATGGCAAATCCCGGCTCCCCCTCCCCACTAACTGTCAACAATGTCCCTACCACCGACCCAGTGGCCATTGCCAACTGCCTCAACTCATCATTCTCTGACCTTAGTGCAGTACTCCCAAATAACTTCTTTGACCCCATTCCTGCAACCCGGCCCCCAAACACCCAGCATCCCCCCCTTCCAGCTCAGAGTGATCTCTACAAATGAGGCAATGCCTTTTCTCATGAAAGCACTCAGTGGCTCTTGCTATTGCAAAGATTCTTTTGATATGAGAATCCTACATCTAGTACTAAACACAGTCCTCTCCCCACTGACTGACCTCATTAACCACTTCCTAAGTCTGGGGCAGTTCCCTGCAGCCTGGAATTCTGCCACAGTCACCCCAATACTGAAGAGCGGTGACAGCACCTCCCCCAATAACTACCATCCCATATCCATTCTCCCACCACTCTCAAAAGCCCTTGAAAAAATTACAGCTGCCCAACTCACTGAGCACCTACTTGCTCATAACCTACTTTGCAGGGAGCAGCATGGCTTCAGATCTGGGCACAGTACAACTACGGCTCTCACTGAGTTCTCTAATTTTATTCACTCTTCCCTGGATAGAAAACACCTAGCTGGAGCTGTCTTCATTGACCTGTCAAAGGCCTTTGATACAGTCTCCCACCCCTTACTCTTAAGCACACTCTACCACATAGGTCTGTCCCCGGGACCCATCTCCTGATTTACCAGTTACCTCACAGCTAGATCACAATGTGTCAAAATAAACAACACTCTCTCAACCACCCTGCCAGTCCACTCTGGGGTTCCCCAGGGCTCCATCCTCGGCCCTCTATTATTCAGCATCTACCTAAACACCTTGCCCAATTCCTGCTCTGACAACCTACTACTCTATGCGAATGATGCGGTTCTTTTTGCCTCGCACCCAGATCCCACAGCATTGCAGTCCTCCCTCCAACATGCATTAACCAGATTGAAAACTGTTTCATAGACCAAAGACTTGTGGTCAATGTAAAAGGCAAAGACTATGCTCTTTGCCCAGTGACAGAATAAGGTCAAGAATGAGCAGCTAACAATCCTCTCCCACTCTCTCCTTCCTCTAAAACAGGCCCATACATATAAATACTTGGGCCTTAAATTTGATTCCAGCATCTCCTTCCATTCAACACTGATACTCTATCATCAGCCATAAATGTCCGTATAGGCCTATTGTATCGGCACAAGGATTGCCTACCTCTGGAAGCCCTTAATCTGGCTGTCACCTTCTCAGTCCTCTCCCTAGTCAATTATGGGCTCACTATCTACTCAGCTGCTGACCACACAGCACTTGACAAAATCCACCTTGCCATAAACAAAGCATGCAGACTCCTCACAGGGGCAGACAAGTGTACCCATACCTGTACTGTACTGCCAGCCGACAGGTGTGGTCCATCCCAAGGGTTAGAACCTCCTTAGCCCAAAGATCATTCCCACACAGGGCACCAGCCTGGTACTGTGAACTCCCCTCTGATGCCTCCTCCATCTCCAAATTAGGATCTTTCAAGTCAGCCCTCAAAGAGCACATTCACACTTTACTGCGCTGCCAATGTACCAACTAGTGCAGAGTCATCTATCTATCATCTTACGGGACCACCCCACCACTGAGCTCCTACCGATAAGGCTACCAAACATTACCTATTAAGAATGCCTCCTTTGGCTGCACTCACAAGGTATCTGTCTAATTCTCTACTTCATTGTAAATATCAAACTTGTTACTCCCTCCCTCTACCAGCAAACTTATTGTTCTCTTGAAAACTGTAAAATACAGCTCTCTGTAACACATTCAATGCAATGTATAGCTGATCTTGATTCTGCAATACTGTATAACTAAAAAAAAACATAATCTGTAGCTGCCATTCTATGTCTATATGTATTAAGTGTTTATGTTTGTTTTCTGATGTGGAACCTTTGTAAATGAGCCACTGACTCAAGGGTTGAAATCCTAAAGTCTGTTAAACAAACAAATAAATAAATAAATAGTATATGCCTAATATTCTGTACTATTAAATAACAGTACTATCAATCCAAATCAAAAACTGAGGGAATCAATACTCCACCACCACCACCCCGTCAAGTATTAATGAATCATTAACAATCTAATTTAATGAAGACCTCCTAGTAATTGAAATCCTGCATCCTAATATGTTCATTGTTTTATAATGCGTCAGTATATGATCAGTCTGCTGTATATACAGTAACAGTCCTAGAAATCTGAAACAACCCCCCCGGGAACATCAATGTTTTGATAACTGGTCTGATAGAGTCATATATCCATTTTGTATGTGAACAAATAGTTGTCACACAACTTAACCTCATTGTGTCAAGTACCAGATGCCAAGAGTTTGTGCACATAAAAGAAACAGACACAAACACCAACTATCAAGTAAATGGGATACTGTACCTAAAATGTCCATGTACTGTATGAACATGTATCTGTATATAAGCTTTACCACATACCACCAACTCACCCCACACCCTCATTTTTTTGGGGGTGAAACCAACATAATGAAGACCAATTAAAAGGAATTATGTATCCATTTAGTATTAAAACAGACAACAAAAACACAATGTACTACCCATTATAAGTCCATTCATTGTTCCTGAAGCAGGCAAAAGTTTAAGTAGTGTAATGTGACATAAAGCCTAAATCAATGTTCATACCATCTCCCACAATACTGAGAAGTAAAATGAGCTTGATCTTGAAAGCCCATCTCTGTTGTGTACTTTTGAAATGTCCTTTCAAAACCAGGATCAACATATCTGAGATGGAGTGATCAGACTGAGAGAAGTGTTGTCTCCCTGGTTTATCAGTCATCTTCATTTTAATAGTATAGCTGTGTGAGGTCATTCGGGTGTTAGAGGTTGCCCTGTCTCTCCCACATACCCTGTTTGTGGATATGTTTGTGGAAAATTTTATGCAAGAAAGTTATGCTATGTACAAAATCATGCTGAAGGCATGGTATACAGCTGATGTTATTCATTGCTTTTGAATTTTACTTGTTTTTCTTTGCTGTTTTGTTTATTTTCTGAAAACATTATTATTTATGTTTACATTGCTTTTCATTATGTTTACAATATTTTATATCTATGCAAATATTAGTAATTAGAAAAATTGTACAGGGTCAAATAAAATCTATTTTCATATGTAATCTCCTTGTTCCCAGGGGTTACTAGAAACCCACTTAGAATCAGTGGCAGGCAGGCAGGGAGAGGCAGCTAGTGAAATGCCAGTTAAATGGATTTCACAGTGTCCCACTCTGTTTTTCAGTCTCAGCTGAGCTGGAGTAATGATATCATTTTAGAATTGTTGCAGCAGCATAAGCCACATTGGAATGCTAGCTGGGGAGTTAGCTTTAGATTGCTGAGTTAGAGTCAGTAGTCTGGAGATTAGTTCTGTATAGTGGAGTTTGAGGAGGAGTGCTGCTGTAGGCAGCTCCTCAGTTTTTAGCTCTTACAGAGAGATACCTCTGTAGTTTGGATAGTTTGTTCTCACCCTAGAAGAAGAACATAGAAGACAGAGAGGGAAGTGGTGGAAATCATTCCAAGAGGGTTTTCCAGTGCCCCTATCCTGGAGGGATGGGGGGATTCTAGGATTCAGGGGCAATCCCTGGTCCAGCCTGGACTGTGTCAAAGGTGACTGAGATTCACCTGCTCTGTGAGTACCCAAGACTTTTGCGTGAAAAAGCCCTGGGGCACCTGCATTCCTGTGGTGAGTTTTTTTCTCTGACAAAGGGACTCTTTCACCAAGACTGTTTTCTGTTTAAAAAAAAAGTGTCTGCCTACCATGGGGTCCAGAGAGACTTGCCAAGTACAGAACATTTAGTTCATTTCTATTTAAAAGTGCCTGGTAAAGTTGGAGTCTAGTGAAGAGACATTGTCAATTACAGAACTTTTAACTTCAGGACACCTCAGAGGTGTGTAATGTAGTATGTTAAATGTGAAAGACATTTCAAGATAGCATCTACAAATTTTCTGTGAAGGGTGTTATTAACCAGATGAATGGCCAAATATACATTTGGAAGCAATAGGTGGGAGACCCACATCTGAAGTAACCATGTTTACCTCTCTGGGTTCAGTTTAGGCACCTTTGTTTTCTCTCAGTGCATTTGGCCAATGCCTGAAGAAAACAGTTTTCCTAGACCTGGGTTTGGATTTTCTGTGAGCCTCTATGTGCTCATTGGTGGTTGAGGGTACCACCAGTAACTCCTCATGAAATATAGGAAAGTCTCCTAGTACTGGCCAAGGGTGCCTAGTCAAGGGAAGTGTACCAGATCAGGCCGTGTGTGCCAAGTTCCATTCAGAACCAGAAAGTGTTTGCTGTTTTCAATTTCAGAACCTGAGTGTTCACTGTGTGTGTGCTCTGTACCTCAGTAATCTGCATTACTAGTAGGAGTAGCCCCTTGGGGGTCCATCTTTGCTTTGTGATAATTCTCTGTGTATGTGAATAAAGGCCACACTCTAGAATCCCAGCCTGGTTTGGACAATACTGTTATTGCTTCCACTGTGTCAGGATTTACTTGGGTGCCCCCTGACCAGAAGTACAAACCTAGCATAATTGTAAGCAAATGTTTCCTCCCAGGGAACCAGGTTCATGGCCATGGTAAATGGTCCCCCCAGGTGTGAACCAGGTAGTTGCCACACTTGGTTTGCCTGTCTGAGGATTGCAGGCTCTGAAGTAGAAGTATTGGTAAACTGAACTGCTGTAGTGACAGCCCCCATCCCTCTCATTGGTGCAATGTGTGAGAGGAGCAGCCCTGCTAGTTGAACAAGGGGGGGCCGGTGGGGGCGGGTTACATTTATATGCTACATACAAAGAAGAAGCCAGCAGAAGAAGGCCATTTGGTCAATCAAGTCTGCTCATATTGCAGGGTCTACGGCTTGAGCTAATGTCTCTCCCTCCCCCCTCCCTCCTCACTCCTCCCATCCTCCCTATCCATGATCCTTATCTTCCCCCTATGCCTATTCCAGTCTCTTTTAAAGCTGCCCACTGTCTTCAATGAGACAACCTCTTCCGGTAGCACATTCCAAGTGTTCACCATCCCATCTGTGCAGAAGTGCTTCCTGATCTCCCACCTAAACTGCCCAACCTCCAGCTTTAGACTGTGCCCTCTCATGTTATGGCTGCCACTCAGTTTAAAGAGACTCTCTGTATCAACCTTATTTATCCCTTTCAAGTACTTGAAGGTCCCAATCATGTCCCTTCTCTCTCTCTCTCTCTCTCTCCTGTCTTCCAGGGAGTACATGTCCAGTGCTCTCCACCTCTCCTCATATGCATTACCCTGCTGACAGGCTAACATCTTTGTTGCCCTCCTCTGGACCTTCTCCAGCAGGTTAATGTCCTTTTTGAGGTGTGGGCACCAGTACTGAACTCCATACTGTAGATGCAGCCCTACCAGTGACCTGTACAAGAGTAGTATAACCTTGTCTTTCCTACTACTGATCCCCCTAGATATGCATCCCAACATCTTACTTGCCTTTTCTGCTGCTTTCTTTCACTGCGTGGAGTGCTTTGGGTCACTAGTGATCATCATTCCCAAGTCTTTCTCCTCCTCTGATGTAGATACTTGGACTCCACCCAGATAGTACTCTGTCCTGGGATTCTTGGCTTCAATATGCATAACTTTGCATTTCTTGGCATCAAAGCCAAGCTGTTAGATCCTAGACCACTTCCCCAGCTTTTCCAGATCTTCCTGTAAGTCCTATATTCCTTCAGCTGTGTCTAACCTCCCACAGAGCTTGGTGTCATCCAAGAATAGGCACATTTTGCCCTTAATGCAATCTCCAATGTCACTGATGAAGACATTGAAAAACAATGACCCTAGCGCCGAGTCCTGTGGGACTCCACTGGTTACTTCACTGGTGCCAGATGACTCTCCCTCCACAACTACCCTCTAGGTTCTGTCCCTCAGCCAGTTTTCCACATATCTGGTCATCTTTTCCCCAACCCCAAGATCCACCAACTTTCTGATCAACCTTTTGTGGGGCACAGAGTCAAAGGCCTTGCTGAAATCAAGATAGAGGATGTCTACCACTTGGCCCCTGTCTACAGTCTTAGTGACATAGATGAAGAAGTCAGTCAGATTAGTTTGACACGACCCCCCCCATGAACCTATGCTGCCTGGCATCCTAGTGACCATGCTCCCCTAGATATTCTACCAACCTTTTCTTTAGTATGGTCTCTATGAGCATGCCCACAATGGAGGTTAGACTGACTGATCTGTAATTTCCTGGATCATCCTTGGGGCCGCTTTTGTGGAGGGGCACTACACATGCTGTTCTCCAGTCCTACAGTATCATGCCTGACTCTAGTGAACTATTAAATTGGTCTGCCAGTGGCCCTGCCAGCTCCTCAGCCAGTTCCTTTAGTACCCTTGGATGTACTCTGTCCGGGTCTGGTGATTTGTCCACCCACAATGCAGCAGCCCCTCCCTCACTTTAACCTCCTCTATCACTACATTTGTGTTACCCTTCCCCTGCTCCTCTTTTCACTCCTGAAGGCACTGGTCTATCCTTCTCCATGGTGAAGACAGAACAGAAGTATTCATTTAGTATCCCGCTTTTCTCCCTTTATCCTACACCCACTCTACCTCTTTCTTAAGGCTATCAGTCCCTTCCTTCTTGTCCCTTTTCTCACTTATATAGTGAAAGAAAGCCTTCCCCCCTCCTTAATTCCTTCAGCTATCTGCAGCTCCTTCTGTGCCTTTACTTGCCGGACTTCCTTACTTGCCTCATTAGCCAACCTTAGGTAATTTTCCCTAGCCACCTCTCTCTCTTAGGCTTCCTGAATTTTCTAAAGGTCAGCCTCTTTTCCCTTACTGTTTAGATAACCCCAGAACTGAAGCAGCTGGGCGCTCTGGCCCTTGTGATTTTCCCCAAGCCTAATGCACTCATCTGTGGCAACCAGTATTCCTTCCTTAATGATAGACCACCTTTGGTCCACCTCATATTTGCTCTGATGCCTGCCAGATGGCTCCTTAGCACTTCACCCATTTTCCTGATGTCCACCCTCCTACATGAGGTGTGACAGAAATGTTTTTGCCATTATCCAGAATTACATGCAAAAGGCGTTAAAGTAAGATCTGAGCCAGTCTTACATTGATTACTGTATATAATTATGCAAATGTTGTGCCATGGAGCTAAAGGCTTAGCTAGGTGCCCATAATAAAAAATCGGTTTTCAGACCTATTGTTAAATGTTTGGCATTTGTGTGGTAGTGCAGCACCTTTTTAACTAATAAAAGTGTGGCTTTCAAATCAGACACCGAAGTGAAGGTGTTTTGCTTTCCACAGTGCAGCTTGAACTCATACCCTGGTAAGTGCATAATATGGCTCAATCTGTGTGCAGCACTGTATACCCTGGGATGTGCATATAACATCACCACTACACAATGCTAGTCTTGGATTATGTATTATGATGATGACATTGATTACGATCTGTAGCTAAACATATTGTGTGTTTTGTACAGTAGTAATGTGCTGATGAATTGGTAAAGAATGACACCCAGAGACACAAAAGAGAAGTCTTAGTGTTTGCAGTATTCTGTATTTGCATACCCTCATTTCTCCCATATCATATTCTTTCCTTCTCTTGGTTTTTCCAGTCAGCAATTGGGGTATAAGGAGCATTTCAAATGTAAAAAAAAATATACTTTTGAAATTGACTAGCTCTCCAATTTTAGCTGCTAAAAGGAGGATGTGTATCATCACTGCAAAGGAGGCATACAGTCTACTCCTTCCCCACAACATGTTACAACTGTCTTACAGTAAGAGATTAGCTGTACAAACTATCTTTTAAATCTTGGGGGATGAGTGGTGTCAGCTTACTTAGCATATGCAGGATTTTTATTTTGTCACAGTACTTTAACTTTGACAGAGGCATGTGCAGTATGCAGTGCTTTTATTTTGTCACAGGCTTTTATGTTGACATAGGCATACTAAGTTATTCTTCATTGGGCATTCCTGTGTGGAGTGTCCTCATGGAGTCCTGGGCTGCAGGTAGACTTCACAGGGGGATTTAATCATGTTTCAGCCTTTTGCATTTGAGGCTGTTTATTTTTTCAAGATGGTGTCTGCCATGGTAAGTCCTTTTGATTGTTATTTTGATTAATTTGTGGTGTCTAGAGGGTGTCCCAAGTAATAGTATCATACTCAGTATACAAATACAGCATATGAGAAATTATAAATTGCAATTTTTTTCCCTTTGCTGTGCATCTGGCACATAAGACAACATTATATGTTCTACTAAACCTACTGAATGATCCACTCTCCCTTACTGTACAAAGACTTCAGTGGCACTGGGACAGACCATTTGTTGGAAATTTCCCTTCCCCATTGGAGAACACACACATACACACACATACACACACACACTGATCACAATGACAGCTATCCTTTGCAACCTTATATTATGCTATGGAGTGTTGAGTGCTGGAATCTAGAGAGCAATTAATAACCCCGTTCCTTTAAGACTGAAATAAAAAGACAACAGGGAGGAATGTCTCCTGTGACTGCTAAAGAGAATAAACCATTCTGGCAAGAGCTGTGTTATGGAGGAAACTCTCTCTCTCTCTCTCTCTCTCTCTCTCTGTCCCCCTTTTGCTCCTTCTCACTCACTCAGCATTTGCTGCTATGGCATTGCATGATGATTATATGACTCACTGTTCCCTGTGCTGGATGAGCTGAGAAAGTAGCAAGTGGTCTTTGTTTTCATTTTTTTCCCCTGGTACTTGAACTCTGTGCCCCAGCAGGACTTACAACTATTTCCCCTTCATGCTGATTAAACCAGAAGTCAGCATAGAGCAATAAAAAATAGTGCAGAGGGGGCCAGGGACAAAAGAACAGCACTGTGGTCTACTGAAGGGAGGCAAGCAGAGTGGTGTTTTTTAAGTAGTGGAGGGATTGTGGTTTTTTAACAACAAAATGGTGTGCTTTGTTAGGAGTGTGACGTGCCTTCTCCCTCTCTGTGATAGCAAGACAGCATACAGAGCTCTGCTCTGCAGCTGTAAAACTAACAAATATTACAGAAAACTTTGGGAGAATTTTTATATATAAAATAAACTGATGAAATCTGAATGATTAATAGTAGACTCCAAGGAATTTCCAAACATAGGAGACACTACACAGTTTAAGTTAGTTCAGAAAAAAATTAAATATCTAATACAGTATACATTCTACAAGAGATATTGCCTCCTTAATAGACACTGATTCAAATCCATTATTACCAATGGTTATGGGAGAATCTGCCTTTAACTTTAACAAGGAGAGTTCATGCAATCAAAATTAATGGTTTACATAAGATCCTATACTTTTAACAATCTATACCTACATCAATAGCAAAGAAAGAAAAAGATTCACTGAACTGGTTATATTTTATCCAGTTCAGTGTATCTTTTTATGGAAAAACAAAAGGACAAGACCAACAATGGACCAACTAATAGTAAATTATGACCAAGTAGGGTTAAAGTTGCCAAACATTGGGGAATGCCATCTTACGGCAGTTTTGAGCCATAATACAGAATATTGTACAAAATGCTTTTCATGATGCATTTACAGAAAAACAAAAGCAAATAAAATGTAAAAAAACTTACTATCACTTATGTAAAACTTACACAGAAGAATAAATTCAAAAGATTGACAATTTGATGTTTACAGGGAACAATTAGGACACAGGCAATAAGCATATAGACACAAATGAAAATCTAAGAATAAACATTCACAGTCCAATACAAACTTTGTGGAAAATGGTAAGGAAAAGGGAAGGCATCTGATTTTTTGGGAAAATAAAGGCATAACACAAGTGTGAGATCTACATGATGGGGAAGAATATATGCCTTTTCCACTATAAAAAGGAAAACTATGATTTATTTCAAAATTATCAGTTTTCAAATCAACAAATAAAATCAACTTTTACTAAATTGTTAGGCAATTATGAGAAAACCAGCCTTAACCAATAATTGGTACATAGTAAAGGCAAAATAAAAATTCTAAAATATTCTTTAAATAAATGGAATATCAGATACAAAACTGAGAAATTCTAAAAATAAGTTGGGAAAATGAATTAAATAACAGAATTTCAGTAAATAAAGAGAAAGAACTGATAAGAATAATATGGACTTCATCAAACAATAACTTAAACCAAATTCAATTCAAAATTTTCCATAAAATTTATTATATCTCGTGTCTGCTGAACAAAATTAATCAAAATACTGTATATCACTAGTGTGCAATTGATGTGGAACATGATGAGGTACACTTTCACAGGTCATAGCTACATACAAAAATACATAAATCCCCATGGGACAAAGTATTCAATGTACTAAATAAAATCCTAGATGTACATATACATTTTGAACCTATATTCTGTATTTTAAAAATGTCACTGTCACAACAGCTACAATACATAAAGGACCTTTAAGGAAAACTATTAATATAGCTATGATTAATGTTAGAAGATGCATAGCACAGCACTGGAAGGATGCAGATCCTCCAGAATACATACTTTGGAAATAGCTTTTTCTGGACTGCATGAATTTAGAGATGATCCACTATTTGGGACAGAATCAAACACATTTTTACAAGTACTGGTATCCAGTGCAAAGATTATTTGCTGCAAATTTAATTTAAAGGAATAATGACCATAGGGACACAAGTACAGGAGTAGCTGAAAAGAATGGGATTTGGGGGGGCTAAAGTAGGGCTGGGAAGGCACACAAGCAGGGGTAATGATGACTTCTACCAGGAGAAAGGATATTATCTCAGAAAAAGAAATTAACAATATCCCTATGAAGACAGGAAGGTGGAATCAAATAAAAAAAGACTGCTAAGTGTTACCTCAGTTGTTCCTTAATATTGTTAAATTTTATCTCAGTTATTCCTTAAGAGTGTAAAGTATTGCCACAGTTATTCCTTAAGAACATTAGGTATTGATCCAGTTGTCCCTAATTAGTATTTAGTATTGTCACAGTTGTTCCTAAAGAGTTTTAAGTATTGCCATAATTATGCCTAAAAAATGTTAAGTTTTGCCTCAGTTATTCCTTAAGAGTATTAAATATTGGGGGCATGTCTTGCCTGCCAACAAGATGGCCACTTAATCCCCGAAGTTCTTCCTTCCCACTATATCAGGAGGCAGTATAGCAGAGTGATTTAAGGCTCTGAGCTGCAAATCTGGAAACCTGGGTTTGAATCCCACAGCTCCCACTTGCATACTGTGTGACCCTGAGCAAGTCACTTAACTTCCCTGTGCTCCCAGGTCACACCTGTAAACAAGCTTTCAGCTAAGTGTGCTAGTCATGGTTAGAAAATGCAAAAAAGACAGAAAATAAAACAATCTGCAGTAGTCTTTCATAATTGGCAGGGACACTGGTTTACCGCATATGCAGTGACATGGATGGAAAAGCGGAATTCTAATTGCCTAGCAGGAAAACGGCACCAAAATGGAAACAGTGCTTGTTCTCATTGTCTCCGTGAGCACAGTGCTTTAAATAGCTGGGTAGCGAGTGTGCTTTCATCTTTGCCTTCTAGCTGGATAGCGAGTGTTCCTTCATCTTTGCCGAAACTCCTCTGGCTCCTTGGTGCTGATGACCCTCCATCCCACTGACCCTCCCTGGCTACTGCAGTACTGGTGCCATTGTTTTGTTGCTGCTTGCTTTTTCTCCATGGCATAATTGGTGAAAAAAACGTTATACAAAGGCTAGCACAGGAATCTTTAGTCTGAAGTGGTTTTGGGGGGGTGAAGGTGAATGGACGCGTTGTCTCTCTGCTCCCGGCCATGATGTTTGCTGTCCTGAAGATTTATGAAACTTCCACACTTGGGCTTGCTGGACCCCCTCCTTCCAGTTTACCCTCCCTAGCTACCACATTGGAATGCCAGATCAAGCGCGTGTTTGGTGTCGCGATTCTGTCCATTCCTGAGCTGGGGGTTGTGCTCCCTAATTTTATGGAACTGCCACATGAAAACGCCACCACTTACCTTTTCTTTGCTGATGGGGGGGGTCAGTCACTTTTTTTGTGTTGGTGGGGTGAGGTTACTTGTAGGCTGTGTTTACACTGGTAGTGATGGTGTGGGGATGCTGGCAATAGGGTGGGGACTGGTTCTGGGGGTGTGGATACAGACAGAGGGGTGAGGACTGATCATGGTGGTGTGGGATGTGGATACTGGCCATATTAGTGTTGGCACACTGGCTGTTGAGGTGCAGGTGGGGGTGTTGCAGCATGGTGTAGATATTGGCAGTGGGGCCCGGTGGGGATACCTGCAATGGGGTGGGTACACTGGTTGCTTGTGATAGTATCAAGACACTTGTCATAGAGGGGTGGGGGGTACTGGCAGTATTGATGTGATAATACTAGCAGTGCTGGTGTGGGGACACTGGTCATGGTGGTGCAGGTGGGTGCTAGTCATGTAATGTTTAGGTGGGTGGGATACTAGCAATGGGGTGGAGACACTGGGTGGGAATACTGGCATAGAGTGGGGACACTGATCATGGTGGTGTCAGGACTTATTTGGGATGCACCTACCGTAACATGAACTGCACAAAAAATGACACTGTGGGTAGAGTGGCCATGCCAGTCCTGTGTGGGGAGAGGGGCTGTGCAGGTCCATCCTGGTGGGGGTATGGATACAAACAGTGTGGTGGGGACTGGTCGTGGTGGTGTGGGATGTGGATACTGGCCATATTAGTGTTGGCACACTGGCTGTTGAGGTGCAGGTGGGGGTGTTGCAGCATGGTGTAGATATTGGCAGTGGGGCCCGGTGGGGATACCTGCAATGGGGTGGGGACACTGGTTGCTTGTGATAGTATCAAGACACTTGTCATAGAGGGGTGGGGGGTACTGGAAGTATTGATGTGATAATACTAGCAGTGCTGGTGTGGGGACACTGGTCATGGTGGTGCAGGTGGGTGCTAGTCATGTAATGTTTAGGTGGGGTGGGGATACTAGCAATGGGGTGGAGACACTGGGTGGGAATACTGGCATAGAGTGGGGACACTGATCATGGTGGTGTCAGGACTTATTTGGGATGCACCTACCGTAACATGAACTGCACAAAAAATGACACTGTGGGTAGAGTGGCCATGCCAGTCCTGTGTGGGGAGAGGGGCTGTGCAGGTCCATCCTGGTGGGGGTATGGATACAAACAGTGTGGTGGGGACTGGTCGTGGTGGTGTGGGATGTGGATACTGGCCATTTTTTTGTTTTTTATCAATTGTTTAACCAGGTGAAAGCTTTTTTACAGGTGCAACATGGGAGCACAAGGAAGTTAAGTGATTTGCTTAGGGTCACACAGTATTGCAAGTGGGGGCTGTGGGATTCAAACCCAGGTCTCCAGATTTGCAGGTTAGAGTCTTAAACCACTGCACTGCTGTACTGCCTCCCTGTTAGTGTGGGGACACTTATCTGTGGTGGTGCAGAGTGGGGGTACTGGCCATGTAATGTTGGTGGGACACTGGTTGGGTTGAGTTGGGTGGGGATATTAGCAATGTGGGATGGGGATGCTGACAGTATTGGTGTGGAGACACTAGCTCTGGTGGGGTGGGGATACTGGCAGTGGAACTGGGGGCTGTGTCTATTTGAGATGCACCTAGTCTGTTCAAAATCTGCCACTGTGGGGAGAGTAGCCATGAAAGCCCAGTCAGGGGAGAGACGGGTTGTGCTGGCCCATCTGAGTGGGCACAAAGTGTCTGTACTGCTCCATATTGGTGGTGGAGAGTGGCCAGCTCATGTGGATCTTTTTGGGTGGGAAAAGTGGCCATGGTGGGGATACAGTTACTGGTTGGGAGAGTAGGAGGTCAGGTCCATATGGGTGGGGAGAGTCACTGTGTATGGTCTGCCTGTGTGGGGAGAGTGCCCATGTAAGGCCTCCATGTTGGGATGGAGATAGTTGGTGTGCAGGTCAATGGGGGGGCATCCATGTTGGTCCATCAGGGTGGGGAGAGTGGCAGTGTTGATCCATCTGGGTGGGAAAAGTGATGAAACCCTGATGAACTGACCTGCCAGCTTTGTGCTGCTAACATGCTCCACTAGCTTGCTCATGCTGCTGACCTGTACTTTCTGCTTCCTTGTGCTGCACCAGACCTGCCTTGCCACCTGCTGCCATAGGACTATTGCCTTTCTATGTGCCTACCATAGTCTGGTAAGTTATTTTTTTGTAACACTACAAATGAATAATGGTTTTGAAATGACACAGATGCTGAGAAAAATGGTTTTGGCCTTGGAGGGAGGGGTGGACGGGCAGAGTGGCAAAGAACCATTTTTTTCCAGCATGTACACCAGTCTGCTGGGTCCGTGCCACGCTCCATTGGTTAGCTGGTTGATGGCCGGCAGATGGGCTGGCTGGGCGGACTGGTTCACATGCTGGGAAAAATTATTCTGGCCTCGGAGGGAGGGGTGGACTGGCAGAGCTGCACAGAACCATTTTTTCCAACATGTGTGCAAGTCTGCTGGGTCCGTGCCACACTCCATTGGTTTTTTGGTTGCATCTGTGTGTGTGCCTGCCTTTGTGTGTGTCAGCATGTAGAATGAATAATAATAATAATAGAGACATAGTCAGACAAAATAAATAGAATAATAGACAGGTGAGTGGGTATTACAAGTGAGTAATTCCATCGAGAGGTTCTGGGGGCAAGAAAACCTCGCGAGCGAAGCTCAAGAGGTTTCTTTGTCCCCAGAACCTCAAGATGGTATTACACATGAGTGATACCCACTCACCTATCTGTTGTTTTTTGAAATATATGGATCGACTTCTTCGGGTCTGATTTTTTTTTACTGGTATGCTGTGTCTCGCTCTCTCCATGTCTCGCTCCGTGTCTCACTCCCCCTGCCCCAGCTGTGGCTCTATTTCATAGCATCCTTTTCTACAGTGCATTTTAGTCCTACCTTTCAGTTGCAGGCATGCAGGATCAACCAGATAACTTTTGAAATGGAGGACAAAAAGGATGCGTCAGCAAAACAATGAAAACAAAGGGGACGAATTTCTCTCAGAAAACGAGAGACAGGCGCCATGTTTTTTGAACTGCTCTGCCCACCGACAAACAATAACTGGCAAATCACACATAGGGAAGATGCCAATGGGGATGCACGCAGTCACTAGGGCTGTGCAGGAAGGGATGTGGCACCATGGCAACTGGGTTTTTTGGAAGGCAATCTTGCACATGCGCTGTGGCATTTCAGTGATAATACTATCGTTCGGAGGTGGAATGATGGTATTATCACCTCTGAACTATAGTATTATCAGCAAGGAATGATAGTATTATCACTTGAGACAGTGGTGTATTACTGGAAATTTTTTGTATGGGACAGGATGGTATTATTTCACTCTCTCCATGTGTTACAACTTTATTAAGCCACATCAAACCGAATAAACCATGTCAAATCTGTGCCCTTCAAAACTGTCGAAACTTTGGATTTTCCTCCTTGGTTTACCTAGGGGGTAAACAAAGAAAAGTTGATTTGGAAGTTTTGGGGAATTACAGAGAATTGATGAGTTCTTAAAGGTGAATTACTGGCACAGGTGAAGCCCTGACCACTCTGCAGATTGGGGCTTCACCTCTCTGGTCCCCCCCTGCAGGCACTATATTAAAAAATAGTCTTTGCACCTGAGTGATCACTCAAATTGATGATCGAGCACAAAGATAGATTTATTTCTGTTGAACGCAGGGAGGTTAGGAGAGATGAAGCTATGAGCTGCACAGTGGTTATGGCTTTACCTCTGCCGGTAGAACACCTTTCATCAGTTAAGCTCCGACTTGAAAACTAAAAGGCTCTGTTTTCACAAGGACCAAGTTAGAAAGCGCCCAATTAACTGTTGGTACAATTCGTGATTGGTTTATTCTTCAGTACAGATTGCTGATCTCTCCATTAGCATCCTCAATCCTCATTAATCATTGTGGATTTTTGTTTTAATTGGATGCACTTTGTTTACATGTAAATACACCAAACCAGGCAACTAGATGTTAGGGACTGAACCAACGGAGTCCACCTTGGCGTCTGGTGGTTCAGCTTAATTCATGTCTGAGCTCTGTCAAGCTTTCGTACATGGCATTGGATGAGTACTGTCATTCTACCTCTGCTGCCATCACTCCTGAGGGTTGGGGGCTGCAGTGCTGCACGTGCTGCCATCACACCTACGGGGTGGGGGCTGCACTTGCTACCATCACTCCTGAGGGGTGGGAGCTGCAGTGCTGCATGTGCTGCCATCACACCTGAGGTTCTGGGACTGCATGTGTTGCCATCACACCTGTGGGGTGGGGACTGCATGTGTTGCCATCACACCTGAGGGTCTGGGACTGCATGTGTTGCCATCACACCTGAGGGTCTGGGACTGCATGTGTTGCCATCACACCTGAGGGGTGGGGGCTGCACTTGCTGCCATCACACCAGCGGGGTGGGGGCTGCACTTGCTGCTGTCACACCTGTAGGTTGGGGGCTGCATGTGCTGCACTTGCTGCCATCACACCTGTGGGTTGGGGGCTGCACTTACTGCTGTCTCTCCTGAGGGGTGGGGGCTGCAGTGCTGCCCATGCTGCCATCACACCTGCGGGTTGGGGGCTGCACTTGCTGCCTTCACACCTGCGGAGTGGGGGCTGCATGTGCTGCCATCACACCTGCAGGGTGGACGATGCCATCACACCTGCGGGTTGGGGGCTGCATGTGCTGCCGTCACACCTTCAGGGTGGAGGCTGCACTTGCTGCACATGCTGCTGTCAAACCGGAGGGGTGGTGGCTGCACTTACTGCTGCTGTCTATCCTGGAGAATCGATGAAAACCTGCTGTTGCCATCTTGCTGGGAGTCGGAAGGTGAAGTCTTCATGAACATCATGCCTGCTGCAGATTCCTGCTGATGTTGAACCACCTGCCAGCACTGCTACTAGCGCCTCATGCTTCTCCCTTTGCACCACTCTTCAAGTTAGTAGGTGTGGGTGTTGGTGGCAAGCAGTGATTGGAGAATGCATTGATGAGGATGAGGATGTGGATGATGATCTTTTTAACAGTTATGTGTACATTTTTCTGTGGGCCACATGTAAACATTTCAGTTATGATTTCAGGCCTTGAAGTGCTGTCGGGCATGATCTGCTGCAGGTCTACTGTCCTTTATTGTAAAAGGTACAGTTTGCTTTCTTTTTGCCCACTAGTGGGTCTTCCATGCTGAAAATGTGAATGCTTTGTTGGTGTTGCAGAGTTAGGACTTACTGTGTGTTTTTTTTTTTCAGGTCAAACTGTGGAAATGCTGTTGGTGATCTGCTGTTGTGAGTCCTTGCCCTTCTGAAAAGGTGTTGTTGTACTTCTTTGCACTCACAAACAATGACTCAAAGTCTAGATTGCATGTTTCTGACATTACAGTGCTTTCTGTTTGGTACCCTTCTCCACATAGCCTCACATTAGCAGTGAGATTTGGCAGAGATATGTAAGTGGATGGCAATACTGTAGTATAGAATTTAAGTGGCTGAGGTCAGTGTACAATCTGTAGCTACTCCTCCCCACTCTCGTAGACATGGTATTACATTAGCGGAGAGATTTGGATGCTTATATCTTACTATAGATATTTCTAGTCTGGACTGTAAACTTCAGAGGGCAGCTTGATTTCTGTAGCTGTTCCTCCTCACTCTCAAACCTGGACAAGAATTATTAGCTGAGATATATTTCAAATGCTGATCTTGTACTCTTGCTATTGTACTGTGACATTCTGAGGTCAGCATGATGATTTTGGCAGCTACTCCTAACTCTGAAATGGTGGCCAGGAATTGGCGGAGAATGGGATAAATATAGATATATAGTGATATTGTAGTCTGGAACATAAGTGGCTGAGGTCAGTGTAAAATCTGTAGCTGCTCCTCCCAACTCTCATAAATCTGGTCTTATATCAGTGGTGAGATTCTGATGCATGTATCTTACTATAGATATTTCTATTCTGGATTGTAAACTTCGAAGGGCAGCATGATTTCTGTAGCTGCTTCTCCTGACCATCATCCTCATCTACGGCCATGAATGACCAGTGAGAGTCTAGTGCTGATGTAGTCTCTTATTTTTGTCTTGATTGAGAGATTGAGTAATTTGTAGTGAAATTTTAATAGTTGTGCTGCACAATGGTAAAGATATTTTCTATATCTCCCAACTGTTTCAATTTTAGTTTGTTGGGAGTCATCCACACTACACGTGTAGCAACGGCAACACCACCACCAAGCAAAATGGTCAAAATCTCATCTGTTACCGCTAAAGACTGTGCATTGCAATTCAAGTCCTATGGCATGTATGAAGATGGAGGGAAGATGTTCTGTCACTTCTGTGATCACCCTGTTGACCACATCAGGAAGGATACAGTGGTGGATCACTGTAAAAGCAAAAAGCACACCAAGAACACAAGCCAGAAGAATAACAGCAGACAGGTGACCCTGTACACCAGTTTTAATGCCACAAAACCTGCAGCTGCTGCAAGGGAGGAAACCATTTTGGACACGTTGAGGGCTTGGTGTGGTGCCAATATACCAATTGAAAAGCTGGATCAGCCTGCTTGAGAGACTGGACAGGGAAGTATATCACAGGAATTGGAGCGCTTCCAAAGGCAGACACCTTACGACAGAATTACTTGCCTTGACTAAATAGAGAAATGGAAGAGGGAATTAGCCAGCTGGTAAGAGGCAAGACACTCACAGTAATGTGCGATGAAACAACTGATGCAGACTCTCGCTGTGTAATGAACATTATTTTTGTAATGGAGGGTGGAAAATCTATAATAGCAGATACCATAGAGCTAACAGCGGTAAACCACTGAAAAATCTTGCATAAATATGGTGTGGAGATGGGACAAGTGGTAGCATTTGTTAGTGACAATGCACATTATATGACAAAGTGCTTTAATGATGTATTATGTGGCCTAATTGGTGACCATGTCGTTCATGTGGGTTGTTGGGCACACATTTTATCATTGTTGGGCGATATCTGGATTGACCCCTTTGATCAGATGAATAAGCTTGTGGCACTTATAAAATATGCCTTTCAACAATCACCAAAATGTAAGTGAGAGTACATTGCATTCCTGGAAGAGAGGGGTGCAGAAAAAAAATTATTGCCTCCTATTCCTGTCTTGACCTGTTGGAACACCTGGTTCAAAGCAGTAAAGTACCACTCTGCATATCTGGAACATCTACGAGAGTTCTTCAAGGATGACACCAGTGATGCCAACTCCATGAGGTCCTTAAAAAAGCTATTTGAAGAATGGTTCACAGAGCTGCAGGTTCAAACTGCATTCATTGCTGAAAACTGTACTGACCTTATTGGTGCAATCGAGCTTTTGCAAAGCAAGGAAAAGCCCTTGGCTGTTTTGCTGTATGACACTATTAGCAAAATCAAAAAGCGGTTTGAAGCAGGAGTGTTGAAGATGGAACGATTTGGTGACAGAACTGACGGGTACTTGCAGGCTATGAGGCCACGGGTCAAGCAGAAAAATGTTGCCTTTTTCCAAGGAGCATTTGGTGTTGCTTTAAACAAACTTTCTAAGCGTATGGACACAAACCCATCAGTTGAGTTCTTTAAAGCTTTCTGTATTTTGGACCCCAGACATTTACCAAAACTGAATAGGGATTTGACACGGCATGCCGGTGACAGTCCTCTGTTAGCACTGCACAACCAAACAGCACTGCAAAATGACTGGGATGTATATGATAGGGAGGATATAAGGGCACTTCCAAGCATATTGGAGTTGGATGTAGGGCAGTACTGGCTTTCAAGGCAGTCACAACTAACAGTACTCTCCAGAACTGCTCTACAAGCTATCTGGATACTTGTGTCAAGTGCAGATGTGGAGAGATCCTTCTCTGTATATGGACAGATCCACACAGATCAAAGGAGGAACCTGCTGGTTCAAAACCTGAAACTGCTATCCCAGCTCATGTACAACAAGTAGCTGGATTATATATTTTTGCATGGATTCTACAACATGTCTGATGCCCATTTTTATACTTCTATTGGCGTATTCAAGCCAGTCACCAATGACACCCTCCCTATGAAATAATGGCTCCTCCCTCTAACTTCAGACTGTTGCCCCTGTTGTCCTTCCCTTGTTTTGGCCTCTTAGGTACTTGAAGGTCTCGCTCATGTCCCATTCCTTTCTATCTTCTAGGTTGTACATGTTGAGCTCCCTCTCTCTTCTCATGTGCCCTGTCTGTCACCCTTCCCCAGGATAATGTTCATCACTCAAAGTTGGACCCCTTCCCCCACCCTCACTAGTAAACACTAAACAGCAGTACTTGTTTAGTATTTCCACCTGCTGTGACCCTTGCTGTACCCACCCTCCTTCCTAACAGTCTTCCTTTCCCCTCCCCTTCTTTGCTGAATAGAGATTTGATTGCTCCCCTCTTTCTGCCTGTCTATTGGGGGGGTTGGAGACTGATGGACTCCTTTGCATGGTGGCGCGGTTTACTGCCCACACCCACACAATCACCCTGCCTGCTTTAAGTTATACTTTTCTATAATAAACTGTCTCAGATTTTCCTTTAGAATCCCTGAGCTCTACAAACTATGGTGCAGCCTATCCTGTGCATACCTGTCTTAGTTCTCCAGGACACCGTATACTACCTCATTAATATACATGATGTGAGGAACACCTTTTATACTATTGCACAGTTTTCCACATTTCATATGTCTTTGCACATTTAATGTATTTATAGTATTTATAGTTGGTTAGATACCATGGGTGGGATATCCAAAAGGGTTGCACCATGCGCAACAGGGTTGCGCATGCGCAAGTCCAAAATTGCGCCATTCTGTGATATTCAGCAGGAGACAGTTGTGCCACTGAAAACAGGCTGAGCAACAGCGCAATGCAAATGAAGGCATGCGCAACCGAAGGGGGTGGACCCATGCATAAAGAGCTTAATGCGATATTCAAAGACTTGTGCAATGCACAGCAGATGAGCCGAAGGTGCATTATACGGAAATGAGCAAAAATAAAAGGCTCAAGGAAGAGGCGCAAGAATGCTACAGGGAAGCCATCATGAGGCAGGAGAAACAGTGAGACAGTGGCAAACAGTGCAGGCCTGGGAGTGCACAGGAGAGGAGAGGGACAAGGGAGGGTGTGCAGGGCCACAGACTGCAGAGGCCAGTAGGTGTACCTGGTGCAGTGGAGGTAGCAGTCAGGACAACGGGGGTAACAGAACAACAACAGCCAGGGGGGACACAAGCCAGGGAGATGGACAGTACCAGCTTCCACATGGAAGCTGTAATGAGGGGGGTGAGAACGCATGCTGCAGGGGGACGTGGCCGTGAAAGGGCCCGTCAGCGGTATGCCCCCAACAGGCAGTACCGTGCCCGCATCAGCTTTGAGCTGTACTCAGACGTAGAGATTGTGGGCCTGTACCGCCTGAACAGGGCAATACTGAGGCGGCTCTGTGAGCTGTGCAGTGATGTGATGCAGGCACCCTCACGACGGAGTCACGCTCTGTCAGTGGAGACAAAGGTAACAGCCTGCATGTGCCTGCTTGCCACGGGTACCTTCCAGAGGCTAACAGGGAACACCACAGGCATAACACAGTCGGCCACGTCACGCATCCTCACCCAATTCCTCAGCGCACTGCTGCCACTTGCTGCAGAGTACATCCATTTCCCCAGCACCACGGCAGAGCGTACAGCAAACATGCAGGAGTTCCACAGGGTAGCACGTATGTCTGGCATGCTAGGGGCCATAGACTGCACCCATGTGGCTATTCGCACAACACCTGGCCCCGATGGGGCTGCATACAGGAACAGGAAGGGCTTTTCCAGTGTCAACTGCCAGGTGGTGTGTGATGCCACTAGGCGCATAATCAATGTCTGTGCCACACACCCTGGTGGAGCACATGATGCCTTCATATGGTATCAGTCCACACTGTGCCATCGATTCGAAAGTGGGGACATCCCCACAGGCCATCTAGTGGGTGAGTACGCATGTAGGAATTGCAAACTTGGGGCAAGGGTGGGAATGCCACAGGTGCCATGGTAGTGGCACACAGGATAAGGGCAATATGGACCTGAACATGATACTTACTCACCATCTCCACACGGTGATAGTGGATACCACCCGGCCCTGGCTGCTCACACCATACCGGCACCCCATGACCCCATCACAGCAACGCTTATAATGAGGCACATGCTGCCACACGCAACATCATCGAGCGGGTGTTTGGGATGCTGCATATACGCTTCCGATGCCTACACACCTCTGGCAGTGCCCTACAACACAGCCCTCAAAGGCCTGTGGATATTCCTGGCCTGTTGTATCCTGCACAACATGGCCAAAGACTGTGGGACAGCCATACAGGCTCGAGGAGGGGACAGCGGCGGGGATGCCAGTGGCGCCAGTGATGATGTGATGAGCAGCCCCTTGGACGGTGGGACCCTGACTGATCCGGCAGGCCCAGCTGCACCGGGACACCGTCAAGGAGAAGCATTATGCATGACACAGGTAAGTCAAGGGGCCATGTGCAACCAACACTGTCCAGGCGCATCCCACAGGCACACAGGGTAACACACCAAGGGTGCATGATGGCAAGGGGAGTGGAAGGGTCCAGGCACACAAACACACCATCAGGGAGGGTTGAACAGTCATATGGACACACACACACACACCAGGCACAAAGCATACATGGGCAGGTGCACAGCAGAGCAGGAACAGACATGGCAAACACCCAGATCCACAGACCACCCCCACCACCTGTACTGTCCAAGTCACGTGTCGGATGCTGGGCACCCTTGCATCTTGTGTACAGTACAATGCAGGCATCATCATGCACAAGCACCTGTGGACAGCAGTCGGTGGGTGTGCAGGTGGTCCATGTCGGCGTGTTGGGCAGGGCACCCACCAGTGCACTGCCCACCATGACTTTAGTGCACACAGGGCAGCACCAGACAGGGCCCGCACTGGGAGACAGGTCAGTCATGTTGCACTGTTCCACGGCCACCGCAGATGCATGGGCAGCCCCGCCATGACCCAACAGCACTGGCAGGCTGAGCAGGGACCACATGGGGTGGCACCGATGGACCACCAGGGGTCCCACTGTGCGATCGCGACCTTGTCCACACAGGGGTCTGCAGCATGCCAAACATACCTGCACCAGGAGTGCTCGGGATGCCCACAGCAGAACCCGGCATCGACAGGCCAGGTGTTGCACGATGCCGGGAATGGGGAATGGAGAGCGTACTGTGTGGGGTGCATGGTACAGGGGCACCTGACTGTGTGCCCAATGCAGCCACGACAGTGACCAATGCCTGGGTCTGCCTGTCAATGTTGGCGGTCACATCCATCCGCAATTGGACCATCTCTGCAAGGATCAGAGCACTGTCCCTGCTGTGCTGCTCCACAGCCATGCACAGTGCCTCCACGGACGTTGCAACCTGCCTCTGCAGCTGTACTGATTCCTGCAGCAGGCGGGTGTGCTCGTCAAATGGGTCCTCTGCCACATCGGCATTCTGTCCCCCAGGATATGGAAGGTCCTGATGCTCAACACCCCTTGAGGGTGGGCGCTGTTCACCAGGACCAGGTATGGGCATATCAATGGGCGGTGTGCATGTGCCACTGCTGGACCCTGTACCCCCAGACCTGGTGGGTGACTGCTGCTGCTGCCCCTCCAACTGCTGTGCCCCAGGGACCACTCGTTCCACTGCTGTGGCCGCAACAGTGCCAGACACCTGCACAGCCACCGGTGCTGTCCCACCGGTGCTGATAGGCACAGCCTGGGACTGTGCTGACGTGCTTGCACACATGTTGGAACCAGCTAGGTCCAGGGGCACGTGCTGGCCTGCTGTGTGTCCATCATGGGACAACACACGTGTCACTGCCCATTGCAGTCCTTGCATCATCAATGGTGCAGGTACGTGCTACAGCCACAGTCACAGCGTGCTGGCATGCTTGCATGCCAGACTGCTGAGACACAGGCTGTGCACCCCCCACACCTGACTCACCGACAACAGAGGTGGCAGCCAGGCGTGCATGCTGATGCAGTGCATGCCGGCTGGCGACGAAGGTGGATGGACCTCCTCCACCTCTGGCAGGTCTTCCTCACTCCATGGTCCCACCACCACCTCCCCTGCAGACGAACGGGATCTGTAACAGAAAGTGAGGACATGTTGGTGCATGTGATCAACCTTCCCCAACACCACCACCATGTCATACCGTGCAGTGATGGGCTTCCACCTGTCTGAATCCACCTCCGGGTACGCCCTGTACAGCACTCCGCTGCATTGATGCAGCCAGTCGGTTCTCAGCCTGGGTCAGCTCCGCCACCGCTGGCTGGCCCCTGCCTGTGCCAGCACGTGCCGCCCTGAGGGCTGCCACCTTCTCCTTCACCCTTCTGCGGTCTGTCCTCATCTTCTTTTTGCATTCCTGCACAGAGCGCTGGTGGCTTCCTTGTAGGTTCACTGCCCGAGCTACCCCCTCCCATGCCACCGCATGGGTCTGAGGGGTGCCCAGCCGTCCACTCAGTAGTGGCTCCTCTTCCAGGTAGGCCTGGAAGAGGGCCTCTGTCTCTGCCGTGGTGAAGTTGGGCCTCCCCCTTCGCCCACCATCCTCATCCTCACCTTGGCTCTGCTCGGTCATGTCGGTCTGTATGGGTGGAAGTGGACACCTGTCACTGTGCAGTCTACATCATTATCCCATGACCATTGGCCAGAACATCACACAGCATGCAACTCACCTCTCACCTGCAGTAACCGAATCTGGCCAGCGCAGCCCAATGTCGCGGATTTATAGCGCAATGCATGCAAATTAGGAGTGGCACAACTTTAATGACATGCTAATCACGCCACTGCACCTTTGAATGGCTGATCAGATGATTCGCATGTGGCGGCTGAATATCGCGCCGTTGCACTTTGCGCACTACGGTTGAGCCGGCTGAGCCAATGGCGCATTTCTGTGACTGTGTGGTACACTGCATTGCGCATGCCCAGGTAGCTTACGCAGGCATCTGCCGCGCTGATGACAAGCTGTGCGTGATCAGCAATTCAGGACATGGCCACCATTGTGCCAGTGGCGCTACAGCGCTGGTCACCATATGGTGCTGTGGCAGTACTGCGCAATAGTCCACTGTGGCACTGGCACGCAGGTGACCGATCGTGCAGGACGTGTAGACGTCCGATGGTGCTGTGCGTGGCCTTGCGCCACTGACCCATGACCTTGTGGTCTACCTTTGCCCCCTGGTGCTGTACATCTGGCATGTGTACGGCTCTATCGCGCTGTTTGGTGACAGCATGATGTGGACCAATGGCGCTGTCTGAACAGCGCGATAGGCAGTGATGGAGTTGTATTACGCAACATTTCCACGTGGGGTTGCCGCGCTGCGGAGCGCCATATTGCCACTGTACATTTTGAAAATGGCTCACAGGAGAGCACCACAATGGGAGGCCTTGGAATTGGCAAACCTGGTGGCTGTGGTGGAGCCTCACCATGGCTCACTGTTTGAGGGAGTGCCCCTACAGGTGCCATGCACCCATGTGTGGCAGCAGGTCACCACTGCCTGGAGCAGGCCACTGGGCGGAGGAGGACCCCTGAGCAGTGCAGGCACCGCTACAGCGACCTGCAGAGGAGGGACCATGCTCTGCTTGAGTGCCTCAGGTCATGTGCCAGGATGGGCATTGTGCCCAGGCCAGGTGGGTGTGCTGTGTATTCACCGGTATTGTCCGCATGGGTGACTGTGTAATGTGATCTGCGCATGGGGGTGGGTTGGGCTATGGTTTGCTGTGAGGGTGTTTGCAGGTGTGTGCTGTTTGGATCTGGTTGTGTGGGCAGGCACACTCAATGGGGCAAGGGGCTGTCTGCTTTGGGATCTCACTGATGTGTTTCTCTTCATTTGTCTCCCACAGGCGTGGAGGAGCAGAGGCGGGCACGGGCTGAGGCCTGGGATGGCGGTGCCAAGGTGGCTGGTGGAGGAGGTGTGCCACAGCCACAGCAGCAGCCACAGCAGCAGCCGCAGCTGCAGCAGCACCTGCTGCAGCGGCTTGATGAGGGTGAGTGTCATTACATCATGGATGGTATTGCATGCTGGGGGGGGCACAGACACCTTCCATGGATGACACTACCATGCACGCAACATGTGACAGTCATCACTGTCCAGTGGCACTGCATGTGTGTGTGTGTGTGCATCACTGGTGGTCCATGCATGCACTGTGCACATGGCTGTGGCACTAGCATCCCACCACGTAGCCACGTCACTGGGCAGCCTTGGTTGTGCTGTGCTGGACATGGGCGGTGTGTGTGTGCAGTGGTACACATGGCCATTGCTGGCTGGTTGGGCATGTCTTGTGCACGGTCACTGTGGGTGGGTGCAGTCCATCACAGGAGCGGGGCACTTGGCTGTATGCCATGCATGATGGGTGGCATTCAGGGATGTGGACAGTCACAGCCATTGACTCTGATCCCTTGTCCTAGGTATCCGGATCCTGTGCATGTTGGAGCAGGGCATGCGGAGGCTGACTCAAGTGGCCATGGACTCGCATACCATCCTCCTCAACCTACAGCAGCATGGCATGCGGCACTGGAGGAGGCCACGGGCACAGCGCCAGGCAGGAGGAGGGCAGGCTGCCAGGCGGTAGCCAGACCTCAGCAATACCCACTTCCCTCTCCCAGTTGTTCACCCCTGCCCCTTACCCACCCCTACCTCATACCCATACCCCCACCCCTGCTTTGTACATATGTTACTGTTTGTTGTTCTTGTTATGCATCTTTATTACATATATATTTTGATATGAATACTGTGGTGGTCTCTGATTTGCAGCTGGCTATAGGTGCTCAGTTGCAGTGGTGTGCATGGCATCAGGTGTGGTATGGTCATGGGTATGTGTGTGCATGTGTGTGGGGCAGTGTCTCTGGTGTGGGTGAGGCTTCCAGTCAGTACTGCTGTGTGCTGCCACCCACTGCTGGGTGGTCATGGTGGGTTTGGCTTGTGTGGTTCTGTGGTTCACGAGGTTGCAGTGTTCCCGGGGGGGGCCTGGGGATTCCTGCAGTGCTGGTCACTGCGCATGGGTGGTGTCTTGGGGTCACAGTGCTGAGAGTGCTGTGCACAGGGGGGGCCGCTGGACACTGGGGTGCTCCGCCCCCTTTGTGTGCCAGTCTCAGGTTGACAGTAGGTGTGCTGCAGTAACACGGCCAGGATGTGCTTTGTTTGCTTGTCCCCATGGCCCAGTGGCTGTTCCATCCCTCCCCCAGTTATGCTGTGCTTGGGGTGTGGGGGTACATTGTTGGTTCGGCAGTGTGTCCCTGTGCCCATCTGTGGCATGGGTGGTGTGCCCCTGCCTACCTCCCTGGTTGTGCACTTCCATTGCTATGCTGTGGGGGTCTCTTTGCTTGCGCTATGGTGCCTCTGGACTGCTCAGCTCGGCTAGCCTTGTTGCGCTATGGCGCATCATTTCTGCTCAGCTTCCCCTTCCTGGTTGCTCTATGGCGCAGTCTGTGCGATATTCAGACATTGGCTGCTTACGCAATTGGCCTTGCTCCATGTTTGAATATCGCGACAATTGCGCATGTGCGCAAGTGACTTGTGCTTGCTCCTGCTGTTGCGCACTTTTTGGGCGCAGTTTAAATGTCCCACCCAGTATGTTTATATACTGTAGGTTTTAGTTCACTTGCTTTTTCACTGTAGTTACATAGTCAGGTTTTACACATTTTCTTTGATAGAGCTTTAGTTTAATTGCTGTACTTATATGTTCCACATTTTGCATATTTTACCGTATATGGGTTTCCATTAAAATGTCTGTTCTCCACTGTTTCTACACTTTCAGTGTACTGTTTTATAACAGTTTTGTATAGATTTTATAGAATTTGGTTTCTCGTATTACACCCGCACCATTTTATGCCTTTTTTTTTATACTTTTGCATATTTTACTGTATGGATGTCTTTGTATTTATATTTTTACTCCTTTCTGCACATTTTTTATAAACACTATTTTATTTAATGCAGCTGTTCTCTGTATTTCATTTTATTCATTACTGAATTAGTGATACGACAAGACATGCAGAGCAAAGGTTCCTTTATGTATAGCATAGACCAAAGTACAAAGTCATGGTACCAGTGTCATAAAGGGGCATAAGTCTGGTTGGGGGGCTTTGGGAAAATATCCCTGCCTAACAGGGAATTACCAAGGCATTGCTCAGTAGAGAACCCACTGAAAATGGGTGACTGGGCAGGGGACATTCATTAAACCATGGATTTGGTTGCACAATTGGCTATCCTGTATGTTCAGGGCTATCTGTGTTGGTGCTTGGGGAAGAGCTGACTGTGTGCAATTTTTGGTGACTGGATTGGCTGTATTTGTGCACACTGTTACATCTGGGGGTGGGGCACCATGGGGAGAGGCTGTGTTGGTACCTGGAGGAGTTGCCTGTGTTGGTGTCACCATGACATCTGAAGGATGAGGTCATGCTGCAGTCAAACCTGAGGAATAGGGACATAGTGCTGTTGCTGCTGCTGTAACACCTGAGGAATGGGAGCCGTAGTCCTTCTGTAGACAGTGCAACAGAGGGTGGTGGCTACAGTGCAGTATCTGAGGGATAGAGCGAGGCCATAGTGCTGTTGACACTGCCATCACACTCGAGGGTTGGGCTTGTACCTATCAAAATAACAAAATTTGTGCAAGGATGGATGTATGTACAATAGTGAATGTCAAAATTGCTAATATGCATGGTAGCAGAGCAAAAATTTGTTAAAGTACCCAAAACAAAACACTGGTAAAAATGGATTTTGGCTTGGCAGACACCGGTGACAATACCGGTTTTTCCAATGTGCAAAATGGAATTTGCTCTTTCTCAATCACGATAAACCAGTGTCCCTGTATTTCTCACTTTTAACATAGGTCTATGCACTTATCAGTTCACTGGGGATGTCCTCATCTGAATCTAGTCTCCCATGGTCTGATCATCACTGAAATGGTGCCATAGTACCAATATCTATTCTGTCAACTCTCTTCAGTCACACAGCACCAGAAGACATAGCTTCTGTCTCCCAACTCCTCATCCACATGGATCAACAAAATGGCTTCCGGGATCTCAACAATGAGTGAATGGTGGCCTACCTCTTGGAACAAGACTGCATCATATGGCAGCTATGGGACGGAATTGAAGATTTAGGAAATCAAGGATGCTGTAAAAACAGTTGCCTAATTGGATTCCTGGAGTAGGTAGAAGGAAAGGACGCTAATTTATTTATTAAAATGTTTCACCAGGAAGGCACATTTAGCAACAAGCTGCTCGTCTCCTGGTGCGACCTGGGGGGGTAGGGAACAATGGAATAGAATACAGAGTAATGTTACAATGCTGTGATACAATTTGCTTACTTGCATACAATGAGAGCAGGAGGGATTACAGGTGGATAATTTTGTCTAACAATGCAACAGTTAAGTATAGTAGATATGCAGACACACATAGCAAATTGGCAACAGTTCATGACAGTTGGTAACACTGGAACACATATAATAACTTGGAAACAGTATGTAGCTCAGATGGTAAGGTGACCCAATAATAATTGGTAGCCATTAGTGTAACATAGATATTCAAGATTTACAGTGATTGGAGTAAAGAGAGGAAGAATGGAAAGAGGGAACAGAAAATTGCAGAGGGTAGAATGGAGGAAGGGAAAGGAAATTTATGGAGAGACTCAGAAAACAGAACACGATTTTTGAGACAAACAGAGATGACAGGGTGGACTAAACTGAATATAGCAGGGGTATAGGGGTAGGTTATAAGTGCCTAAATGAATGTAGGGGTAGGCCAGTGTTAGGCTATGTCAACCAGAAGGGGGATAGGAGGAGAGGAGAGGTAGAGTGTGGCAGGGTGATATGAGAGAGAGAGAGAGAGAGGTATTGTAGGTGGGGGGATATCCAAGGGAGGGGACGGGGGGAATTGAAATTCAACAGTGTCCTGTTCTCCCTATCTGGGCAGCTCTGTGGACAGCCCTACTGGTAGGAAACAAGTTATAGGTGATGAGAGTTATTTATATATAGTGATGCAAGAGATGGGGTTGTTGGGGGAGGGATGTTGTGGGACGGGGTAGCAGAGGTCAACTATAGTAGGGGGGTAGTACCCCACCAGTGTGCTGGGTGACCCTACCTGCACAAGACAGTGATCTGTCAGTGACTGAGGGGGTACAGTAAAAGGAGAACTAGGGGGAAGGGGGTAAAGTTGTTGCTAACCGTGTGCTATGGATCCTGCATGCATAAGGCGATGATTGAGCTCACAGGAGGGAGATAGATCAAGGATAGAGAAAGAAGGGGGAGGAACACTTTAGGAGGAGGGAGAGTAGGAGGCAAGGAGGAGCATGATCAGAGGGAAATAGGAGTGGTGGGGAGTAGGCATATGAGGCTGAGCAGAGGTCAACTATAGTGGATGGTAGTACCCCATCAGTGTGCTGGGTGACCCTGCCTGCACAAGGCAGTGATCTAGCAGTGACTTAAGGGGGTGCACTAAAAGGAGAACTAGGGGAAAGGGGGTAAAGTTGTTTCCCTAGTGCTGTCCTCCAGAAACATTTCCTGATTCTACTCCATCATCAGTGGCTGGCACCACTGGAACTTGACCGCTCCCATTGCTCCCTGACACTGCCTCCTAAACCGGGTCCCAAACCCCACCAAATAGTGGTTACATTTTTGTGATTTCCTGTTAAGGAGTGGGTTATACAACTATCCCAGCAAACTGGGCCCCTGATGTGGCAGGGGCACAAGATACAGTTATACCCTAACTTTTCCCCACCCTTGACCGAGCATTGTAGAGCCTTCTCATGGGCCAAACATGCCCTGATGAAACTGTAAGTTCCTTACAGCCTCAGATATCCTGCTGTCCTTAGGATATCCAGAAATGGAGTCCCACACCCCTTCTTTACTCCAGAATTGGCAAAAGACTTCATTTGATGATCCTGGTCGGAAGCACAACTACCAGAGTCAGCTGCTCCAGATGACTCCCCCAGAATGTGGACACAGCTCTGGATCCCTCCAACCACCACCCCAAGGCCCGGGTGGGCCTGCAACCACAATATGCCCCTCCCACACACACAGAGGAGGACATTTCTGCTACAATTCTACCCCCCCGGCTCCACTGACAGACCAAGGCTGAACAAATGATGCACCTTACTGCCTGAATTGTGCTGTATTTATATGGACTCCTCCTTTCTGATTCTATTCCTTCCTCTGTGCCATACTGGAGCAACTAGGACCCTCCAGCAATTAAGTTCAATGACCTGATCCATGTGTAAAAGGGGTATGCTTTGTCATGTTCTGCCAACACATATTCTTAAACTGTTGTCCCAGCATTGAACTGCCATCACCCTTTTAAGACCCTAAAGCAATGTTCACTGGGCTTTTTATGTGCTTATCTTTTTTCCTATCTGGTCACTCTTTAAATTTACTTTTTCTTTGTTTTTATCTATTTCATATTTTTTGGTGATTTTTAGCTGAACAGTGCTTTCTCTGATGCACTGAGAAGGATGGGTGGGGCATTTCTTGATCAAGTGGAAACACCTCAGGATTGCTTTGGTGGTATGTGTCCTCTTTACTTCACTTCTGACTGCCCTATTGTGGCTCGCCTCCTGATACTTGCTGTTCTGTTCTCTTTTATAAGACAGCATTGGCCTCTTTGCTTTGGGTTGTACACTAAAATCCCACTATTTTTATTAACTAAATAAGGGGAACAGTTCAGGCCTTTGGCCCTACAAACCACATCTGCAACTATTTCGGCTTCAGTATGGACTGAGTAAATGCCACTGACCATGCCCACATACAGAACAGATACCTTCTGTTTCCAGCCCCCAGATTATGCCATGTTTCCAGTCTTGTTTTACTTACAAGGGCTTAAATGTATGTGTTACTTTTACTGTTGGAAATAGCTGCACTCATTCTAGTATATGTTCACTGTTACCAGCACTTTGTGAGTTGTTTAGTACTTATAAGGTTGAAAGAGGGGATGGAGGGACCCATGCCTCAAACCCAATCCTGCCTTTGGATGATGTATTTGCTCAACTACAGTTTATGGATTAGTGGTTCCAGCATGATGTGTAGGTTATGTCACAGTTCTTTTGAGTCCAGCACTGTCACATTTTGAAAGGCTGTTAATTGTGTCACCTGTTGGGACTTTTGGTATTCTATTATTTTATATACTACACAGTCATGGTCCTCTTATTGGGTGCTATGCACTATTGGGTATAAAGTACACGCCAAAGGCGCGTACTCTGCTTGCGTAGGTCCGCACCTGTGGAGAGGTGCACACAAACCAGTCTTTACAAGTGGTGGCCACCTGTCTGCTGCCCTGCCCCCATGGTGTGCAGAACTCCGCAGGGTGACTGGGAGTGGAGTTATGGTCCCAGGCGGGCATCCAATCAGATGCCCATCCTGGGCCAACAGTGGATCCTTGTACTCATGTCCGGGTGCATGAATGCCCACCACAGGCACCCAAACCCGTGTGTCCATGCCCCAGTGTCCATCCATCTGGTGGAAGCCCCCCCACCCGCCACACAGCAGAACAATGTCACAGGAGCCCCTGACCACCAACACAGTGGTGCCCCATCTCTGGATTCCCATCACCACCACACCCCACACATGGCCACCCAACCCCATTGTGGCGTAACATACCGCCCCCCCACCGCCACCACACTGACCTGACCTCTAATGCCTTAGGCTGCCCCCACCTCGACCCAGCACAGCCTTGACTGGTGTTGTTGCCCTGGAGGCCTCCTCCCCCAATCACACACAGAGGCCCTGATGTGCACAATCATGCCCCTCTGACCCTGCACCCTGCTGAAAATGTAGAGGCCAGTGGCCAGAGGTCCCCAACCCACGGCACCATCTCCCCATGTCAACATACCTGCCTGGTGGTGCTTCAGGCATGGACAGCCAGTGGAATGACCCTCACCACACCTCCATGGCCACCAGCTGTCCAACTGCTGCTGGGAGTGCACTGCCTTACATAGGTAACACGCCCCCAACATCAGGTAGATGGCTGGTGGCTGAGGAGGTGTAGTGAGGGCTGTGCCACTGGCAGCTGATGCCGCGCACCACCGGCAGCTATGTTGACATGGGGGGTGTCAGTTCCATGGTGGGGTGGGGACACTGGTCATTAATGCGAGGCAGGGTTGCTGGGATTGGGGGCCATGCACTGTGTCAGGGTAGGAGCAGTGCTGTGTGGCATTGGGGGGGTTGCAGCACACACATGGGGATGGGGCACAGATATGTGTGCATGTGGGGGGGTTCCTGAGACACCAGGGACTGGAGCACCCATGAGTGGTTGGGGGTGCCACCTGTGTACCACCAGGGTATGGGGCTGACATCTGTGGAGGTGGGGAGTGCTACTTCAGCATTATGTGGATGGGGCTGTCAGGTGGGGGGGATGTGGTACATACCAGGCTACTGTCACATCCGTGCAGACACTCGCATGTTTGGCTGCCCCACCCCTCCCCATCAGCTAGTGGCTGGGGCAGCAGTGGGGCTCATTTCCCAATCCAACTGCACCTGGAGGGTGTAGGTCCTGAGGATGCACAGTGGTAACCTGCTCCCTTCTCTGCACCCTTGCAGGCTGCACTATGCACCTTTGTGAATGGTGCGTAGTGCTGCCATGCCACCCAGCCCACCCCCAGCACACTGCTCTCTGTGTAGCTGGGGGATTGGGCACATAACTGCTGCACATCCCAGTGGTGCATGCCCCATGGCATTCCCACATATTGTTCCTATTTGCCCAGTTTCTGCGGGTGCATTGGGATTGTGCATAGTGGCCATTGTGAGCTCTTGGTCACAGCTTGGTCTCTGCATGATATCTCACTCTTCCAATGTAATATATACCACTCTTCTCCTACCTGATGTAATTTATTTTAAAAATAAATAAATGTGTTCAATAAATAAATAAACAACAATCAGTCCTGCAAATTTGAGGGTTGCAAAGGATGTAAATGGAGCCCTCCCCAACTGCCTCTGGATCACCAGCAAACAACAATCAGGTATGGCTCCTGTGGACTCCCTCAACAGAGTTCAGCATCATTTTGCACTACCAGCTGCAGCAGCTGTTGCTCCTTCAGCACACAAGGAGCGTCACAGCTGTGCAGTGCCACACAGTACTTATCAGCCACCAGCCCCTCCACTCTCCCACCCTAAGGTGGGTTGTCCTTTATTCTTGCTATTGAACCAATCTTTTAACTTTTACACCCCTGCATCAATTTTGCCTATGGTACCGTAGTTCCCATTGTTGACTCTCACATGCTGTGGTAACTCTAGATGGTAGATCCCACAGTATCTTAGTTGAATTAGTTTCATTGCCTGGCCAAGGCTCATGGTGGGAGTGGCTTAGCAACCACAACAACTCTGTTCATATCATGCTTCCACCTGACTGGATAGTCCTGTGCCCAGCTAGGGCCCTTTTCCTGGTAATGCTCTTCACATTCCTATTACCTCAAAAACCCCTGAAATGGGAGCATACTGGGCAGATAAGAAACAATTACCTCAACTTATACAGCTATACGCAAGTATGGATGACTAGGGTTGGCACCTCCCCTATTTACAATCACTGACCTACACCTCCCCCCTGCCACCCTCCTCCATCCCTCACCTGCCCTCACCTCAACAACCTTGCCTCCCTCATGGCCCCTACCAGATAGAGACATATAACTAGTGATAACATTTAGAAGGGTTCCAACAAGCCTCGACTGCAACACTGCTTCCCAAAAATAGTAAAGAAACTACTGCTGATGCTCCTTTTTCTATCAGGCAATGTCCACCCCAACCATGGCTTCTAATCTGGAGTGCCCTCCAATAAACCACCCAGTGTTACATTAAAAATTGCCTCATTTAAAATTGGTAGCTTACTACCCAAAATAGCTCAATTTGAGGCATAGGTGAAGCAACTTCAACCAGGTGTAATCTCCATAACAAAATCCTGGCTACCAACAAAAACTCCTGATGACTACATCATACTGCATGGATATAATCACTTTAGGCAAGACTGCCTAGTTAAATGAAGGGGGGCTGCATAGTTGAAATGTGTAACACGCTACAAGGGTATAACATTGCACTTGATAGTGCCAGCAGTGACTATGAATGTCTTGCAATTCACCTTGTGATAGGGAATGGGAGGAAAAATGTGATACTCATGACAGTATATATCCCTCCAAGAAAGCAAAATCCTGGAATAGAAATTTTTACCAAGCAATATAAACAAGCCAGCCAGGGTTAGGAGATCCTTGTGGTAGGGGACTTTAATATGAATTTGGTGGCAAAATCAAACAATTAATTCAAAAATCAGATAAATAACCAATATTTGACCCAAGTCATCAAGGATAGTACTAGGACAAACTATAGAACTGGCACAAATACACTGGTTGACTGATCCTTACAACACACTGAGAAAGACTTACTGAAGTCAGTGTGTTGCCAGATGTCCTAAGTGATCAGTCGCCAGTGCTGTGTGCATGATCTGCCAAACTAGCTAAGTCACCCCCTAAAGTCACCTTTAATAGGATATTTAGGAAGGGATCTGTAGCTGAATTCAAGATGCAGCTGGCCCAAATTGACTGTAGCCTTCTGGATTACACATGTAACATAGACGAAGCCCTTGACTATTTTGTCTCTGTATTCAATGCAGTTGCTGACAGATTTGCTTCCTTCAGAAAACGAATTTTAAGAGAATCATCTGCTGAATGGGTAACACCTTCCCAACTCGCAGCTATGAGGACCATGGACAACTTAGGGCACAGGGCTAAGGCATCTGGCTTGCCCACACACATACCGGAATATTGGGTGGCCAGAAACCAGTGTACCAGGATGATCAAGCAGGTTAAAATCTCATAATTTAAGGATCAGCAATCAAGAAGTTGGGGTAGGGGAAAAGGCGTCTGGGACTCCCTACAGAACCTAATTGGGAAAGGTTACAAAACCTAACCTGTGATGCTCAACACAAATGGTATTATCACGCTTGACTCCACTGAAATTGCCAATGTCTTCAGCAATGCATTCAATGACCTCAGTGCCATACTCTCTCACAGTAGTGAACCCACCCTCCAGATGCCTACCACTCCTATGGACTCACGTGATGTTGCTGAATGTAATCACCTCCCTAAGTTCTACTTCCATACTATCAATATCAAGGACACCATCAAGTACATCAAGCGAGTGCTGACTAAAACCAGAATGGGGGTGGGCACTATAGACATGAAACTAGTTGCCCTAGCTTTGGAAGAGCTAGCCTTGTCATTTATCAAGCAGTTTAACATCTCCCTTAGATTCTCCCAATTCCCTCAACTGTAGAAATCTCCCCTCATAACTCCTGTGCACAAAAGCAGAAACCACACACTAGTCTCAAATTACAGGCCAATTTCAATCTTCTCACCTCTGTCAAAAGCTCTAGAGAGACTGATTTCTGACCAACTAGTATCTTACCTTAGCCAATACATCCTCCTTTTACCAAGCAACAGGGGTTTTGCAAACCACACAGCACCACCACAGTTCTTGCAGAATATACCAACTTTTTACATGAGACCCCGGACAAAAGCCACTTTTTTGGGTTTATCTTTATAGACCTAACCAAAGCCTTTGACCTAGTAAATCACCCACTCCTACTCTCTAAACTCCATCCTCTAGGCCTTTCAGTGGACACTGTCAAACAGTTTAGCAGTTTCCTTACTGGCATGTCACAGAAAGTCAAGATCGAAGCGGTTTGCTCTAATTCCAGACCAGTCACAATAGGGGTACCTTAAGGATCTGTATTGGGACTCATACTCTTCAGTCTCTTCATCAGAACCCTCTCCCCTAGCCTGTCCTTACATAAGGGTGATACTCTATGCAGATGACGTGGTCATCAGCAAAAGTGTCCCCAGTCATAAGGCTCTCAGTCATGACCTGCAGCTCAGCTTTACCTCCCTTGAAGAGTGGTTCTTGCAAAATAAGCTAGTTCTAAATTACAGAAAGGCAAATACTATGCTCTTCTTCAAACTTCAGACAAGCTGCACTCCAAAGAAACAAGCTGACTCAAAATCCAAGTCTTCAGGTTCAAAAGATTTATTTTGGCTAATGTCAAATGGCTGCTAGCCAAGTCACCAATGTGAGTTAAAGTCGTACTCTACCCCAGCGCTGCACCTGCTTAATGAGGCTTCATCAGGGGGCTGACTTTGGAAGCAATTACAAATTCTACTGTATATAGTCACACAGCTACGACATCATCATTGTGAGTCATACACCTTAATATATCTAAGAAATATTTGTTTTCATTTTATATACTTCATTCTTATTTGAATGACACAAAGTTGTGTATGAACGTGTACAGTACACACTGCAAGCCCATTGGTCGACAGAGTCAACCAATGGCATTACAGAGGTACTGTACACTGTCATTCAATGACAGCACAGTCAGCGGGCTGCCGTGGCAGTGTGCAGGTGGGTTGTGCTGCCCTCTGACCATTTGGACATCCTGGGATGGGAGAGCGGGGGTTCCTCAGTGGGTGGGGGATCCACTAGACCACCAGGGATGTCTGGATACAGGATTCCACTTAACGATCAGGAAGGAGGGCCACTAGACTACCCGGATGTTACTTAGGAATACAGTGCCCACCACTTATACCGCCCACTGATAACACGGGCAATTTTAGTGTTTCCATTTGCCATTCATCACTTAAACCTTCATTAAAATCCATGGTTATAGCAGTCATTGCCCGCTGTACATAGCGGGAATTTTTCCAGACAAATAAAGGAATCAGGAAGCTGTCAGCGTTGTCAGCGCTGTCTGTAATTAATCAAGGGTGTGTAAGGGTGTGTCATTTTTACAGCTACAGTACCTTGTTGGTAATTGATGAGTGCATAAGACCCAAATTTCACTAAAGCATTGTCTTTTTGCACTGCGAGCACACCACTATGTCTGCCAAGCGCAAAGCGTTAAGTTTGTCCGATAAAGTTGAGCTGCTTAATAAAATGGATCCGTTCCAAAATGAGCCAGAGGGACATTGCAGCTCAATTGGGACTCGCAAAATCCACAGTTGCTGATCTGCAAAAGCAGCAAGATCAATTAATGGCAGAGTGGAGCACAAACTCAAACCCAGATAGGAAGAGAAAAAGAAAAGGGAAAGATGTTGAGATTGAGGATGCACTCTTGTGGTGGTTCCAAAATGCTCAGGGGAGAGGCCCTTATCAGTGGTCCAATTTTACTGCACAAGGCAAAGCAACTGGCCGATGCACTTGGGAAGCCTGAATTCACACCATCAGAGGGATGGTTACAACGCTGGAATGTACGGAACAACATCGGTTTTTAACATGGGCATGGCGATAAATTAAATTCTGATGCTGCAAGTGCTGACCGCTGGCTCACTGTGGTCCTAACTGGGCTACTACAAGGGTATGAGTCACGCAACATATTCACTGCTGATGAGACCGGCTTGTTTTTTCATTGTGTCGGCTTTGGAACATTAGCTTTCAAAAATGAGACTGTCCAGGTGAGTAAGTGGGCAAAGGAAAGAATTTCAGTGCTAGCATGTTGTAATATGGATGGTACGGAGAAATGTGACATGCTTGTCATTGGTAAATTACAGAACCCAAGATGTTTCAGAGGAATAAACCACTTGCCTGTTCTGTACAGGGCTAACAGATCACCCTGGATGACTGCTATTTTTTCTGACTGGGTCCGCAACTGGGACCGCAAACTACGAGATCGTAAGATTGCCCTTTTGCTGGACAATTTTTCAGGACACCCACACATGACAGGGCTTCATAACATCAAGCTCATTTTCCTCCCCCCAACACCACCTGCCTCACCCAGCCCCTTGACCAGGGCATTATCTATTGTATGAAGCAACTTTATGTTCGGGCGATGAGAGAACGAGTGCTGTCAGACCTTGACTCCAGCCCAGATTTAAATGCCCTACAGTGTGCAAAAAAACTAAATTTGCTCAATGCTGTTCACCTGTTAAAGCAGTCTTGGGACTCAGTGACACAACTTACCATCCAGCATTGTTTCCATAAAAGTGAGTTTGTTGTTCCTGACACACAACTTGGCAACATCCAAGAACAGGAGGAGGAAAGCATAATCCCCGCACCAGAAGGCATGTCTCTCGATGAGTTCGATGAACTGTGCCACCTTGGGAACAACGAGGAGAAACCAGGCACTGACGATGACATAGCCGAGATAGTGAGCTCAATTGGCCCCAGTAACGACGCAGATGATGATGCAGACGAGGACGAGCAAACCCAGGAAGAAGTGATTGTTACTCCAGCTGATGTGTGATCGGCTATCTTGACGCTGAGGAGAGCGATGGAACAACATGAAGCACTCGAACCGGCCTGGGATACACTGACGAGGGTGGAGAGAGTGTGGAAACCATACTGCGAGACACGTAAGGTGCAGAAGCCGATTATGGAGTTTTTTGACACTCAAGAATGAAACACAATGACTCTGACACAGAAAGGTTGTAATTCACTACACTTCGTTAATACTTGGGGAAAAATATGAGAGTACTGTAACTGATGCACCTGATGTACCTTTGTTTTTTTTCACTGTTACAGTATTTAGTTATACAGTACTTTAAATTAATATATTTTAATTATAATCAATAAAGTATTGCTTTTTAATCGTAAAACAACTAGTTCATCAAAATGTTTTCTTTTGGATAAAACCATCCACTGATTATAACAGGCAAAACGTTAATACACAAAGTTGCCCATTATAAGTGGTGGGGACTGTATTATCATTGGGACATGGTTCAGGTACAGGATGGGGGTACCACTGGACCACCAGGGTATTTCAGGGACTATTTATTATTCAAACATGGGTTGGGGAAGGGAGGGGGACCACTAGACTACCAGGGATAAGGGATTTCATCTATTTTATGATCAGGGATGGGTGGGGGGCGCTAGACATCCAGCGTATGCCATGGGATGCTGACATGCACCAAGGAGGTGCCCAGTGAATTCTGCTGGGTGCAACCATGCCCCAGACATGTAAATGGGGCCATAATGACTTGCAAATGGCCCCATTTGTGCCTTGCATGGCTAATGGCCCCATTTGCATGTTTCGGGCTCAATATCTGCAATGTGTGCTTGGCGCATCTGCAAGGTCCGCTGCGCATTCCCATTCCAGGTATTCAGTCCTGGCAGGCAGATGCACTGTCACATCATCAGCAGCCCCATTTGTGCTACACACATATCTTGATATATTCAGATGGGATGTGCTATTTTGCATCCCATTTGAATATAACCCTTTTATGCTCCTGCGCATCTCAGTTGTGCAGAGCAGACACTTGCACCTTTTCTGGGTGCAGTTTGAATATCCTGCCCCACATCACTAAATACAGGTAGCTATTATCAAATAGATCAACTGTGGTGTATTATTCCCAAAACATAACAGCAAATGAGATTCAAAATGTCATGGACAAAATCCTAGTGCCATTATTTTAAAGCTCCTTAATATTTCAGGTGTCTCTCGGGGGTGGGGGTTCCAGGTTAAACATAGATGTCTACAGATAGGGTTTTAAATCCAAAATGTCATTAATTCCATGAGGATTTAATGTGTGTAGTCTATATATCAGGTAACCCTCCCATTGCAGTAATATATTCTGTCTGTCACCTCCCCTCTTCCAACATTTACATGTCTTTAGACCCATGCATTTAAAGTCTTTTGGGTCAGAACTGTGTTTCTCCTTAAAGTTTCTTCTCACTGCTTTATTAAGTCTGCCATTCAGGATATACCTGATGTGCTTCTGTATACTTTCTCTCAGTGAACGGACTGTTCTACTTACATACCCCATCCCACAGGTACACCAGATGAAACATAACAGAAAGGTTGTGCCACATGTTATAAAATCTCTAATATCTATCTGAGAATTGTTATAGACACTCAGATCTCTTCCTGTATTTAATTACTGACACATATTACATTTCATGCATCTATGCTTGCCAGTTGGTTTAGGGGTAGCCAAGCGGGCTAGTGAGTCTCTCCAATACAAAATGGCAATGAACAACCCTATCATGCAAGCTTGGGGCTTTACGAAAGGTAGCTCTGGGTACTTGGCCTACTGCTTCCACAACTGACTGGTCAGTCAAGAGAATTGGCCAATTCTTCCAGATTACACTAGTAATTGCCCCTGCAGTGGAATTAAACTCCATGGAGAAAGTAATGGGACCCCATTCCCTTGTGTTCCCCTCTGTCATCTTAATTTCTAGTAGATCTTTTTGTGTTTGTTTCTTTACATCTTGATAAGCTTTGTCTAGGACCTTATGTTTATACCCCCTCTGCACAAAATACTTCCTAAGTTCAACTGCCTGTTTTTCAAATTCATCATTACTAGTACAGTTGCGCCGAATGCATACTATTTGACTGAAAAGGATCGAGTTCTTAAAGCTTGAAGGATGTGCACTATCATAATGAAGTAGTGCATTTGTAGCAGTGGATTTTCTGAATCCTTTGGTAGCAACCTTATGTGAACTACTATCACCTGTCAAAGTAAGGTCTAAACAAACTCTGGTCAGAGCCAATATGGCTGTGGAGAGCTTTTAGGAGTGGCAAGAGCTGTGAACAGAATATACTGTGCCCTCGCTGCACAGGAGTCAGCCATAATACTGCAGCAATTACAGTACTGAGCAGACATGATACTCGCACTTGTGCAGTTTGCCCCGTAGTCAGCCTTCCACAACATGGCGGTGCTGACATAACTATGTATAACAACTCAGTCCCCTTGGGTTGCTAGAATCACATTCATATTAGCCTTAGGCAGGTAAGAAAAGGCAGCCGGTGGGGACCTCATTAGGGGCTTTCTACATAATGACATAATTGTTAACTCAGCTAGCCTGAAAGAAAAATTATTAGGTAATTTAGAACTCTTGCAGCAGCATAACCATTTTAGAATCAGCTGCTCTCAGAGAGCTTAGAATGTTCATCAATAAGTTCAAGTGTAGCAGTTAGAGTGGCAGGAGGTCTGCCATTGAGGATCTGTCAAAGGGAGCCCTGTTATTTCTCACCCTAGTTTAGTAAAATCTTCAGTTTGCCTGCAGGACTCTTTAGTTTCACTTTAGGGGAGTGAGAGGGATTGCTGTTCTTGTGGATCCAAGGGGCAATCCCCTGAAGTTCCTGATGTTCACAGCTGTCTTAAGGATGAACAATGAGTAGACCCTGACAGCTACCAGAGAAAGAAACATGCTTTTGGTTCCTTCCATGACTGGGAGGAAGGAACAACTAATCTGTGAATTCAAAATTTGAGACTGTTTTCTGAGGGAGTTGTCTGAGGTGTGTGCGCTAGATAAGGCTAGATCACACAGATCAGGACCCCTTTCATCACAACTATGCTGAATTTAAAGTTAAAGTTGGGAATTTTTAACAGTTCTTTGCAAGCCTTTATGTACTGGCATTCTTATGCAGCATGTTCTCTTACTCTTGCTGCTATATGAACGGCATGGCAGATGTAGGCATTACCTAATAGTGAATCATAACCACTGAAAACTGCAACAGATATGTAGGTAAAAATGAATTGTGTGTGGGGGGAATGTGACTGTTCATTTGTAGGTACAATTGCATTTGTTGCATAGGCAGGGTGAAATTGTCGAGGTAGGTGTGAGTTTTTTAATTTTTTAAATTTTTTTTTTATTTTGCACTCCACATTTGAACATGGGTTGCAATGCATATATGTTTACTAGTATTAAGAGTGCATTGCCTTATATTTCTATAGACTCTCTATTTATATTCCACATTTGTATCTGAATTCCATTTCTATCTAGGACCCAGTGGAGCAGGCTGCCTCTTCTGCAGCTATGATGTTGGCCATGCTGGGATGCTGCTTGGAAGAGCTCTAAATTGAGCTGATATATGTTGTTATATTCATATTGTATTGTTTTCTGTAATTCAGGAGATGTGAATTAGTTGACTTGCCTCTCTTGTGACTGTCCTGAGTCAGGAGCCGTATATGTTGTCCGTGTTGTGAAATAGTTAGTGTAAGGTGTATGACTTATGTGTTAGGTAGGGTTGGGATAATGAGACTGTTTGAGGAGGCATATTTTTTATTTTTAGGTGATGTGCCTTACTGCTGCTTACGGTTACTGCTGTGGAGTCTTTTGGGATGAGTGAAGAAGATGAGGAAGGTCCAATCTTGACGTGAGGTGCACCCATCCTTTTCCTAAATAGCCATGTCACCACTTGTCCTCCAGAAATATGTCTTTTTCCACTCTGTCAGGGACAGGTGGATGTACCCTCCATTCCCCAAGACCCCCTTACCCCCCTGAATTCTTCTCAGTCTCAACAGGCAGCAGGCTGACAGACACGTGGAGTCTATGTTTTCTAGTTTCCCATAAATGTTTATTTTGAATGGTCACAGCTGAATAGAAATTTGTCTCCTATCTTGCCTTAACTTCAAATAGTACATGAGCAGTTTTTTAAAAAAGGTGTCACCTGTCCTATTCCAAAACATCACATGTCTCATTCTGTTATACCTATCTGACTGTCCTTCTCCTCAGAGGTGTTTTTTTGACTTGAGCCAGCAGTAATCCATGCCATGCTTGCAACCCCTTGAAAGTCAGTTGTGGTTGTAGTTGTGTAGTTGTGGCTTTTCATCCTAGTATTTCCCCCCCCCAAGCACACACACACACACACACACACACACACACACACACACACACAGCTTTTGGGAGTAGCAGGACATAGTGTTTATTTTTCATTTTTGTTGTTTTACTTAGGAAACTGTGATTGGTATGACTGCTGTGACAGAAACTGTGCGTGAAAGACAGCTAAGCCAATGTCGTGGTAGTTCTCGATGTTCAAGAGCAAGATCCAGAGGTCATCGAGAAGTGAATGTTCAAAATGAAGACATCACAACCAGCAGTGGTGGTCAAACCCAAAGTCAGTCATTTGTGTCTTCAAGATCTGAATGTGGCACTAGCATCCGAAGGGGCAGATGAGCTGGTCGATGCCTTTTTAATGGACCCAGTAATCTACCTGAAGTCAGAAGGCGTGCGCGGATTGACTTACTACAGGTTGTTGAGTAATTAACAGGATTAAGCAATACGACAGTTTATTAATTTGAATGAGTGTGGCTGGTTGCATACTGAGAGATTGACAATGAAATTCTGTACACCCCATGTCTGGGTGTGTGATGGTTTGTAAGTTAGGTGATAACTGAATAGTGTGCAATTCTTTTATTCGATAGAACCATTGATTGTGTGTGTGTGTGTGTGTGCGCGTTTTGTGAAGAGGGTGGTGTAGCAATTGAATGAGTTGGGTTGGGGGCTTGGTTGAAGCTGCAACAGTTAATGGGTTGTAGAGCAGCTGCGGTAGTGGAAGGGAGGGTGTGTAATCTGATGCCTTCTTAGAGTGTTAGTATAATAAGAGTCAGAAGGTAATGTAACATCAATTCCACGTACATTGTGTTACATATAGACTTGTCCATGTTGCTGTATATAAAACCACAGACAGATGATCGTAAATGAAGAAACAATATTAACATTGGTATGTATAGTAAGAGTACTTTACTTTGTATTGTTATTTGATTTTAAATTTAGAGTCTAATCAACAATATGAACATAGAGAGAATGCGGGAAACTATGCTTGAGTCGGCAGTTCAGCAACCTGGACTAATATTTAATATTATAGAGAGTCAGGATTACAATCATGGTGACCATCATCCAGGGATGTATTCAAATGCTTCCCCTCATTGGTGTATATGCAGTCACTGTCGAGAAATGCCTACTGAAGTAGAGAAGTTATGTTGTGGATATGTACCCAACCTATGTGCATCAACATTACCAGTGAGTCTTAGTTGTAGAGTGCTCAATTATTGTTGCGTGTGGGTTGAGGCGTGTCAGTGCAACCCTGTCCTGTTGACAGCACTTCATGGTCCAAAGAGTACTGCAAACAGATGTACTGTTATTCAGTATTGTACTGTTTTTGCGTGGCCCATTGCAGCATCAGGTTCTCTTCATGACCCATACATGAGGATGAAGTTGAATCGTCTTATCGCCGTGTGGTGTATTATGTTTTTACCACACCATGACCTGGTGTTGTCCTCATGTTTGGATCGTGAAGGGGACCTGATGATATGACAGTGGCGTGTATTGTGATTCTCGTCATCTTCACATTTCAACTTTACAGTACAGTACATCCGGAGATAACTATCCTACATTCCATTACCCTTACTTTTCCGTCTCCCATATGTTCAGCCATTATAATGAAAGCTGATATCATTTCTGTAATATAGATACATATAAATTGTCAGCAGACAAGGACTGCTATGCACATCCAGTCTTCCTGTATGCCCCATATTGATTGTGGCCACTGACCATATGTGATAAATGTCTTGTCATTACTTCCTCACATTGCATGTAATTCCCAATGTGGAATGTTTCTTCATCCTCCTTTTGATGTCCTATTAAGCAGTAAGGCAGGACCAAGGGTTATGTCAATGGTCTGTTAATCATTTTCTAGTGGTGTAGTGTGGCACGAGGTGTGGCCGAGTGCCACATGCCCCTAGAGGGTGATTAACTGACCATTAACATAATCCCTGGGAGTGCCTTATTGCTATAATAATAAAAAATGTTGTTAAACACTGTTAAACAGTGTTCAGCATATGGCTAAGCCCTACATGTATGTTAATAAAAGATTAACATAAGGCTGTTAGAATGTTTGCAGTCAGTCAGAAAGCTCCATTTCCCAGACCCTTTTTATAATCTGTATTAATATCCATGGTTGCTAAATACTTCAAGGTAATGTTTGAAAGTCGGTAGTTTAATATGTATATTTACTAATATTATTGTGTCTAATTCGATAACTAAGAAATGGAAATATATGTACTTGATCCCGGCCTGCTCCAGATTGCAATTGTGTATAGACAGGAAGTGTTTGCACTAGCGAGAGATGAGGATGCAAACCATGACAGAAGACACACTGCATATAGACAGTATGTTCTTTGGCGATATCATCGTCTTGGACAGGGCAACAGAGTTGTTATTCCAAGCTGTGTGGTGTGGCGTATACGAGACACATATCTTTTGGTCAGTACACTGGTTTTATCCCATCTCGTCTTGTGTAATGGTGTTGTACGGTATATGTCCAGTTAAATGAATCTGCTAATTTCATCTGTACCTGTACATATTGATGAGTCATCCTTTTTACCTGAGATTCCAGTAGCTAGACAGTACCACCAAACACATTTCTTGACATGCTAAAGTCTGTTTTAAACTATATATGTTGTGATAAATAATGAATATAAACATGTTTGTGGTATAACATCATTTATTCAAACCACAGTCACAGTTTCTGATGAACTCATGTTTCAGTTTTAAAAAGAACTTCTAACAGAACCATAATCTATTTAAAGAATCACAAATTAATTCTGGTACAACCAACAATAAACGCTACTGTGTTATTCTCATATGCATTAAATAGCCTTTTTTACATGCATTGCAAAATGTTACATACAGGTGTACATATCTGATGTTTTGGGATATAAATACATTTTTGTAAATTACCATTACTTATATGAATCACAGTCACATGGCATTCCCCTTGGCTGGACAACAGGATGCAAAAGGTAATAGTAAATGTCAGTAAAAAAAAAAAAGAAAATGTTAAAAATTTTTTTCTCTGTTGTCTTCTCCAGCTTGTTTTATGTTGTTTTCTGTGCTGTGACTGCACATACACTATAAAAGAATGCATGGGACATGCATAAAGCAATTCTAGTGGAGGGTAGGAAGATGTAAGCTGTTGATTACCTAGAATCTGCAGCTTATGCATCAGGTAGGGAATGGGCAAACTAGGTGGGCCTATCTGCCATCAAATTCTATGTTTCTATGTTTCTTATCATTTAACTGTCTGAACTGGATTTCTGCTAGTGACACCACTGATGAGTGTCTTGGAACAGATGTGGGTCTTTGAGGACTGGGGGTGGGGGGAGAATTGAATGTCCAACGAGCACTAGACTTCTCCTGGGAGAGAGTGTTTTTTCACAGCTCTGCAGTCTGTCAGAAAACTGTTTGTTGTCACAGAGACTGAAACAGCTGGTGAGAGACAAGGTGCAAATGAACCCATTCACCTAAATGTGGTGTTAACTGTGAATGTTGTTGTAAGTAGTAAGGCAGCTTCTGCCTTGTGAACATACTTTTTTCAGACTACTTCTCATTCAAGTAACAGAGGATTTGAGATGGTCCTGCTGACTATACACTGGAATACACTAGTTGGTAACAGTGATCCTGCGCTTAACAAGGTACTATCTAGATGTTCACATGCAAACAATATAAGAAAAAACTGACTAAGGACTAAAAACAAACTTATAAAACACAAAAAAATGTATCTGACCATTTATATGCAGAGGTTAAGTGACTTGCTTAGACTCACACATTATGCAAGTGGAGATTGTGGGAATCAAACCAAAGTCTTATAGATGTACATAGTTCAATCAGTATTTGTTACTCCAGCTGCTAGGCTATAATGACAGCCATTGCACCCATATATTGTCAATTAACTGTTCTTATGCCTGAGCATATTAGAACTTAACTGTCTTTCGACGTCTCCATAACTGCTCCTGTAGAGCTGTGTCTCATGCATTCATATATGCAGTTATGAGTTGTAGATAGTTTTGGATTCCCCTTTTGACCATAATAAATGTGGTATGTAGTGTATTTCAGTAATACGACCAGTCATCAGTATCAGTCATGGAAAATTGATGGCACTTACAAGTCCATAAAACTATAATTCAATTTCCCCATCACGGAAACGTGACAAATGTCTAGCTACCAGTTCAGATGTTGGAGGTGGTGGAAGAGGTGCAATAGTTGATAAAATATGCTGAGGGTCATTCTGTGGCAACTGCTGTACTTGGCTTACTTTTCCATTCATCTCTGACCTCATGGAAAATATGATGGTCATGATGGGTCTCAGGTATTGGTACTCCTTTGGCATTTTCTTAGCCACAGCTGTCCATCTTCCTGTCTTCTTATGAAACATTCTTCTGTATCTGTCAAGCACAGAAGACAGTGCTGTTAAGTTACATGACTTGACACGTGAGTAAAAGTGCAGACTGATTCAATTTTTGTTTCTTTTTTTTTTATTATATGTTTGTTGTGCCTTGGGGGAGCACTCATGGTAGGGTAAACAAGTAACATACAATAAAGTATTTAATTATTATAATATACGATATGTGGAGTCCTTATTATTACCTAACATCAATCAGATTACAGTCCTGATATGCCATTGGGTTGACATCCCTCTGTTTTTGACCATTGTTGAGTTAAGCAATAAGGCATGACAGGGTGTGGCTTATTGGGGGATTTATCCACACCTTGTGTGGTGCGTCACAGAGGAAGTGGATAAATCTACCAATAAGCCACCCCTTGGAGTTCCCTATTGTGATTATACAATGGACCCATGTGTAAAAGACAGTTAAAATGTGTTTCATCAGCTGTGGGTTAAGCAGGATATACCAGAGGTCATGTGAAATGTTGTGACCATTGAGGTCACAGGATTGTCACACACCATTGTATAATATGTTATAGTATATTATGCAGCAGTAACCCAAAAAGCTGCAACCTGATCGGTTACCAAACCGGATTTACAATGTGTAAATCCTGCTGGTACCCGACAGGAAAATGTATCAGCTGCCTCTCTGCCCATATATCCAATCGATATTCCAACACCGCACATCAAAGCCGCCGGACGTCATTGTATCTCCGCCCGCTAAGAAGTTCAGTACATAGAAACACATCGACATGGATTGCTCCTTTGAAACAAGTGACGAAACGGAGCTAGACCACATAATCTGTAGCATTCCAAACAGTTTTACTCATTGAGAAGTCAACTCCGCTGATACCTCAGAAGCACCACCAAAGTCAGTGACTCCCCCTCCTATATATATAATTGTTTACTTAGCAAAGTAGTAACAAACATGCAGCTTGAAGGCTACATAAAAAACAGTGGTGCTCAACGGTTATGACTATAAACATATTTGGTAATACTAATATGCACATTCGTTATCTGCTATGACTGATACATTATTTGCCTCTTTTTGTTGCGCATCACATCACGAGCAATGAGGCTGTTGTAGTCAATTGCAGCTAGGAGACATCTGGTTCTATACACAGAAAATGTATATGAGTACCGTTTAGATGCATACATTAATAAATGTTGATGGAATTGCTCCAGCTCACACATTGTTCTGAAACAGTAATAGGAAGACAGACTTTCAGATACACGTACATAAATTATATTAATATTCCAATGTAAGTCATAAAAGATAGTAACTAAAGTTCAAATAATGTGGAACAGCATTTAAGAATCTGTTGTCCATGATGACTCTACATAGCTCCAAATGGGCTGGAGAACTTTTGACCAACCATCCCTTCTTGCGCTCCAGTTCTAGTGGTCCATGTCTGCATTCGGCTGGGCCCAGTGAATTTGATAGAAGCCACTCATGTTCATTAACCACATGATGTGTTAATGAGTTCCACATACCCTGTTATGTGATGACAAATATAAAATTGGCATTTATATTGTGGTAAGTTAACAGTACACTAGCACTTTATCAGGACCTACCATAAATTCAGACACTGAATTCACCTCACGGCAGCAGTACCAAAAATGATTGACTATGTCACTGTTCCATGCAGATATCTCTTTGCAGTTTGTCTGTTTGCTTGCCTTAAAAATTAAAAAGATTCATTAATAACATGGGACGTTATTAATGGAAAATACACCCACTTGATCATAAGGCTACACAACCAATTTATATACTGTTTTTACTTACAGCAGTAATCCTTTTTCCCAGGTTCTTTGCACCATGCCACATGTCATAAGAATGTTTAATATGACGGTGTGTGTTGCCTGTTAATACATAAAAAGTTATCAAAACATGATGGGCGTGCATAGGTTCTAGAATGCGGTTCTATCACAGTAAGAAAAAACAGCATTCCACATAATTGGAACAGGGATAGAACTGAATTTTGAATGGGATGAATTATATACAGAACAACATTCCACTATACAATATATGGTATTTACACATTAATGCTGAAATCTGTGTGTGAGCATCAGTAACTATTTCAGAAACTGTGATGTTTTTGTCGTGCAAATCAAGGAGAGCACTTTGGAATCCCACTTTCTCCATTGTGGTTGACTTCAGCTGGGTTTCACGTTTATCTACTACCTCGACAGACACTATTTGCTTTGTGGTGTACTCCATGAACGTGTATGTGCAATACTGTGCACAGTAACCCGGACTATCCATTCTTCCATCCCCTGGAAAAGGAATGAAACAATTACTGTTTTATTGGTATTTGTACTACCTATTTATGCAGTATGCATTGACATAAATCCTATGTGGTGAATCTTTACTAGTATATGATGCATAATAAATCCCATCTAAATACACAATGCATTACTTATCGCCATAGCTACCAGTCAGTAATAACTGTTTTCAGATTGTAGTTACTGTAAAACGAACAAATATAGTTAAGTGATGGTACATGTATGTCCTCTTACCTGACAGAGTAAGACCTCTACCTTTCATTTCATTCAATATGTTTTGCTGCATGTTTTCCCAATGCTGCTCAATAGCAGGCATGACAAAATGATGCTGGATTCTGAAAAATGATGTTGAACTCATTATCGGCATGTTCATGCTTTTAGCGAGTAATGCTATTTTTCCAAAATTATTGCCTGACATCATAATAGCAGCAGATAGGGCTACATCTCCAGCGTAAGTCTGTTTTTTAATCTTTGGTTGAGATTCCCATCTGAACTCCTCATGTCCATTTACACATCTCTGTAGTGGCAAAAAGGAAAATGTCATTATGTGCGACATCACACCCTTGCACATGGTTATATAGAGAAAGCACGATTATGAATAACTACGGGCATAAAATGGGGTATGGAAATCCTGTGACTTCAGTTGCCAAAATGCATCAAATGCTTATGACTAATCATCCAGTGCACCATATGAAAAAACACTGTATCACTATAAACAGTTACAATTAGAAAAAAAAAAATACAACTTAACTGGATAGAGGATAGAAAATATATGACAGCATTCCAAGTTGTTCTGCTGCATTACTGACATCCCAACATAATTATGTCAGTACTTCAGCAGAACAAGCATATGCAATGCATGCAATGCCATGCTTTATAGTATTCAATTTTCCTATGCTGCTATGATCATGGACGCTGCAAGTTAAACACAAACAGCGCTGCACTTAGATAACTACGTACCCATATAAAACATATGATGGATGAAGAATATTGCACTTCAAGATGAACTTCTGCACCACATCGCCCACAATTTAGTATGCATAATTTCTTAGCAAGAATCAAGATGGAACTTTCATAAATTAGAAAAATACGCTGATCGGCAAGTACATGTGCAGAATCTCCAGTAGGTTGACAATCGTCTATGTCTTCAGCGTCATCCTCTGATGACTGATCATACGACATTGTCCCTTCCGCCACTGAAATTTTCTCATGGTAACTGACATTTCCCACACTGTTTTATATTAAAGAACACGTAAAGAGACATTAGCGATTAATGCATTACTTGAAAGTTGTATGCCACAATGCACATGGGGTGGGATATTCAAAAGGGCTGCACCATGCGCAATAGGGTTGCGCATGTGCAAGTCCGAAATTGTGCCATTCTGCGATATTCAGCAGGAGGCAGTTGCACCACTGAAAACAGACTGAGCAACAGTGCAATGCAAATGAAGGCATGCACAACCGAAGGGGGTGGATCCATGCATAAAGAGCGCAATGCGATATTCAAAGGTTTGCGCAATGCACAATAACGGAACAACCGGAAGGTGCGCCACAGCGGAAATGAGCCAAAATAAAAAGGCTCAAGTAAGAGGCGCAAGAACGCTACAAGGATGCCAAGCGAGACAGACAGAGAGAGACAGACAGCGACAGTCCAGAACAGGGCAGGCAAGGGAAGTTGTGTGGGCCATAGGCTGCAGAGGCCAGCAGGGGTACCCGGTGCAGTGGAGGTAGCAGTCAGGACAGTGGGGGTAACAGAGCAACATCAGCCAGGGGGGTCACAAGCCAGGGAGATGGACAGTGCCAGATTTCACATGGAAGCTGTAATGAGGGGGGTGAGAATGCATGCTGCAGGGGGACGTGGCCGTGGAAGGGCCCGTCGGCGGTACGCCCCCAACAGGCAGTACCATGCCTGCATCAGCTTTGAGCTGTACACAGATGTAGAGATTGTGGGCCGGTATCACCTGAACAGGGCAATACTGACACGGCTCTGTGAGCTGTGCAGTGATGTGATGCAGGCACCCTCACGACGGAGTCATGCTCTGTCGGTGGAGACCAAGGTGACAGCCTGCATGTGCCTGCTTGCCACGGGCACCTTCCAGAGGCTGACAGGAGACACCACAGGCATCACAGTCGGCCATGTCATGCATCCTCACCCAATTCCTCAGCGCACTGCTGCCACATGCTGCGGAGCACATCCATTTCCCCAGCACCGCGGCAGAGCGTACAGCAAACATGCAGGAGTTCCACAGGGTAGCACGTATGCCTGGTGTGCTAGGGGCCATAGACTGCACCCATGTGGCCATTCGCACGCCACCTGGCCCCGATGGGGCTGCATATAGGAACAGGAAGGGCTATTCCAGTGTCAACTGCCAGGTGGTGTGTGATGCAACTGGGCGCATAATCAATGTTTGTGCTACACACCCTGGTGGAGCACATGATGCCTTCATATGGTATCAGTCCACACTGTGCGATTGATTCGAGAGTGGGGACATCCCCACAGGCCATCTAGTGGGTGAGTACGCATGTAGGAATTGCAAAGGTGGGGCAAGGGTGGGAATGCCACAGGTGCTATGGTAGTGGCACAGGGATATTGGCAATATGGACCTGAACATGATACTCATCTCCACCATCTCCACACAGGTGACAGCGGATACCCACTCCGTCCCTGGCTGCTCACACCATACCGGCACCCCATGACCCCATCGCAGCAACGCTATAATGAGGTGCATGCCGCCACACGCAACATCATCGAGTGGGTGTTTGGGATGCTCAAGGCACGCTTCTGATGCCTAGACACCTCCGGTGGTGCCCTACAGTACAGCCCCACAAAGGCCTGTGGGATATTCCTGGCCTGTTGTATCCTGCACAACATGGCCAAAGACTGTGGGATAGCCATTCAGGTCGAGGAGGGGGACAGCGATGGGGACACCAGCGGCGCCTGTGATGATGGTGATGAGCAGCCCCTCCTTGGACTGCGGGACCCCCGACTGATCCGGCAGGCCCAGCTGCACCGGGACACCATCACGGAGGAGCATTATGCACGACACAGGTAAGTCAAGGGGCCATGTGCAACCAACACTGTCCTGGCACAACCCACAGGCACACAGAGTAACACACCAGGGGTGCATGACGGCAAGGGGAGTGGAAGGGACCAGGCACACTAACACACCATCAGCGAGGGGTGAACAGTCATATGGACACACACACACACACCAGGCACAAAGCGTACATGGGAAGGTGCACAGCAGAGCAGGAACAGACATGGCAAACACACAGATCCACAGACCACACCCACCACCTGTACTGTCCAAGTACATGTGTCAGATGCTGGGCACCCTTGCACCTTGGTGTACAGTACAATGCAGGCATCATCATGCACACGCACCTGTGGACAGCAGTCGGGATGGTGTGCAGGTGGTCCGTGTGTCGGTGTGATGGGCACGGCACCCACCAGTGTACTGCCCACCATGACGCACATTGCACACAGGGCAGCACCAAACAGGGCCCGCACTGGGAGACAGGTCAGTCATGTTGCACTGTTCCATGGCCACCGCAGATGCGTGAGTGGCCCCACCATGACCCAACAGCACTGGCAGGCTTAACAGGGGCCACATGGGGTGGCACCGATGGACCACCAGGGGTCCCACTGTGCGATCGCGACCTTGTCCGCACTGGGGTCTGTAGTATGCCAAACATACCTGCACCAAGGGTGCTCGGGATGCCCACAGCAGAACCCGGCATTGACAGGCTGGGTGTCACATGATGCCAGGAATGGGGAGTGGAGAGCGTACTGTGTGGGGTGCGCGGTACAGGGGCACCTGCTTGTGTGCCCAATGCAGCCACGACAGCAACCAATGCCTGGGTCTGCCTGTCAATGGCGGCGGTCACATCCATCCGCATATGGACCATCTCTGCAAGGATCAGAGCACAGTCCCTGCTGTGCCACTCCACAGCCACGCACAGTGCCTTCATGGACGATGCAACCCGCCTTTGCTGCTGTACTGATTCCCGCAGCAGGCTGGTGTGCTCTTCAAATGGGTGCTGTGCCACAACAGCATCCTGTCCCTCAGGGTATGGAAGGTTCTGATGCTCACCACCGCTTGAGGGTGGGCGCTGTTCACCAGTACCAGGAATGGGCATATCAAAGGGTGGTGGGCATGTGCCACTGCTGGACACTGTACCCCCAGAGCTGGTGGGTGACTGCTGCTGCTGCCCCTCCAACCGCTGTGCCCCAGGGACCACTCGTTCCACTGCTGTGGCCGCAACAGTGCCAGACACCTGCACAGCCACCGGTGCTGCCTCACTGGTGCTGACAGGCACAGCCTGGGACTGTGCCGACATGCTGGCACACACGTTGGAACCAGCTAGGCCCAGGGGCACGTGCTGGCCTGCTGTGTGTCCGTCATGGGACACACACATGTCACTGACCATTGCAGTCCTTGCATCATCAATGGTGCAGGTATGTGCTACGGCCACAGTCATAGCATGCTGGCATGCTTGCATGCCAGACTGCTGAGACACAGGCTGTGCACCCCCCACACCTGACTTACCGACAACAGAGTTGGCAGCCAGGCGTGCATGCTGGTGCAGTGCATGCTGGCTGGTGACAGAGGTGGATGGACCCTCCTCCAACTCCGGCAGGTCTTCCTCACTGCCTGGACCCACCACCACCAACCCCTGAAGACAAACAGGATCTGTAACAGAAAGTGAGGACATGTGAGTGCATGTGAACAACCTCCCCCCCCAACACCACCACCATGTCATACCGTGCAGTGATGGGCTTCCACCTGTCTGGAATCCACCTCCTGGTACACCCTCAATAGCACTCCACTGCATTGATGCAGCCAGTCAGTCCTCAGCCGGGGTCAGCTCCACCACCGCTGGCTGGCCCCCGCCTGTGCCAGCACGCGCCGCCCTGAGGGCTACCACCTTCTCCTTCACCCTCCTGTGGTCTGTCTCCATCTTCTTTTTGCATTCTTGCACAGTGCGCTGGTGGCTTCCGTGCAGGGTCACTGCCTAAGCTACCCCCTCCCATGCAGCCACACGGGCCTGAGGGGTGCCCCGCCGTCCACTCAGTAGTGGATACTCCTCCAGGTAGGCCAGGAAGAGGGCCTCTGTCTCCGCCATGGCGAAGTTGGGCCTCCTCCTTCGCCCACCATCCTCACCCTCACCTTGGCTCTGCTCGGTCATGTTGGTCTGTATGGGTGGAAGTGGACACCTGTCACTGTGCAGTCTACAGTGTTATCCCATGACCATTGTCCAGAACATCACACAGCATGCAACCCACCTCTCACCTGCAGTAACCGAATCTGGCCAGCGCAGTCCAATGTCGCACATTTATAGCGCAATGCATGCAAATTAGGAGTGGAGCAACTGTAATGAGATGCAAATCGCACCACTGCGCCTTTGAATGGCTGATCAGATAATTTGCATGTGTCGGCTGAATATCGCGCCATTGCACTTTGTGCAATACGGTTGAGCCGGCTGAGCCAATGGCGCATTTCTGTGACTGTGTAGTACACCACATTGTGCATGCCCAGGTGGCACACAGGCGTCTGCTGCGCTGATGATGTGCTGTGCGCGATCAGCAATTCAGGACATGGCCACCATTGTGCCAGTGGCGCTACAGTGCTGGGAACCAAATGGCGCTGTGGCACAACTGCGCAATAGTCCACTATGGCACTGGCACGCAGGTGACCATTCGCGCAGGACATGTAGACATCCGATGGCACTGTGCGTGGCCTTGCGCCACTGACCCCTGACCTTGTGCCTGACCTTTGCCCCCTGGCACTGTACATCTGGCATGTGTACGGCTCTATCGCACTGTTTGGTGACAGCATGATAGGGAATGGCAGCGCTGTACCGACAGCGCGATAGGGAATGGCGGCGATGTGCCGTGCAGCACTTCCACGTGGGGTTGCCACGCTGCAGAGTGCCATATTGTCTACTATAGCATTAGAGATGGCACGCAGGAGAGACCCTCAGTGGGATGCCCTTGAGCTGGCCCACCTTGTGGCCACTGTGGAGCCACACTATGGCCCACTCTTTGGTGAGGTGCCACTGGACAGGGCCAGGACCCAGGTCTGGGAAGAGTTGGCCACTGACCTGGAGGTGGCCACTGGCCACAGGAGAATGGCAAAACAGTGCAGGCACCGGTATGGGGACCTGAGACGGAGGGAGCCGGAGCTACTGGCACGTCTGCAGTCGTGTGCCAGGAGGGGCGTGGTGCCTCATCCAGGTGGGTGATACGTCTACACACTTGTATGGTCCATATGGGTAACACTATCTCATATGTCCAGCACATAGGGGAGGGATGGTCTAGGGTTGGTTGTGGTGGTGTTTACAGGGTATGGGATGGGTGGGTCTGGCTGGGTGGGTGGGCACACACATTGGGGTGGGGGAAATATGCTTTGGGTTTGTACTTATGTGCTTCTCTCCTTTTGTCTCCCACAGGCGTGGCTGAGTGGAGGAGGAATATGGAGCAGCAGCGGAGGGTGGTGGCTGCAGGACCGGATCATGGCGGTGAACAACCACAACGGCAGCAGCATCCCAATGAGGGTGAGTGCCATGACACCATGATTGCTATTGCATGCTGTGTGACAGGGTGGGAGGCAGGGCATGGCCACCATCCATGGACACCACTGCCATGCACGTGACATGTGACAGTCAGCACTGTCCAGTGCCACTGCATGTCTGGGAGTGCATCAATGGTGGTCCATGCGTGCACTGGGCACATGGCTGTGGTACTGCCTGCTCACCGCATAGCCATGTTACTGTACGGCTTTGGTTGTGCTGTGCTGGACATGGGCGGTGGGTGTGTGCAGTGGTACACATGGCTGTTGCTGCCTGGTTGGGCATGTCTTGTGGACACGGTCACTGTGGGTGGGCGCACACCATCACAGGAGCGTGGCACATGGCTGTCTGCCATGCATACTGGGTGGGCTTCAGGGGGATGGACAGTCACACCCATTGACTCTGATCCCTTGTCTTAGGTGTGCGGATACTCCTGCGAATGCAGCGGTCCATCCAGGACCTTGTGCGGGTGGTGCATGAGTCCCTTGCCATCCTGCGGGATCTGCAGCAGCATGGCGTGAGGAGGAGGGCAACCCAGACAACAGCCCCAGGCAGCAGAGGACCAGGCTGGCCGCCGTGAAGAGACAACCTCCCCTTTGACCAACCTCCACCCCGCCTTCCCTCTCCCATATGTTCACCCCTGCCTTACCCACCCCCACCTTGTTCCTGTCCCTCCACCCCACATTTGTACATAATTGTAAATAGTTGTTGTTATATTTTTGGAATACAGTTATTTTGATATGAATACTGTGGTGGTCTCTGATTTGCAGCTGGCTATAGGTGCTCAGCTGCAGTGGTGTGCATGGCATCTGGGGTGGTTCAGTCATGGGTATGTGTGTGTGTGTGTGTGGGGAACTGTCTCTGGTGTGGGAGTGGCCATCAGTCAGTATTTGTGGTGTGTGTGTTGTTCCCTGTGCATTGCATTACTGTGTGCAGTGGTCCATGGTGCCTGCTCTGTGTCCATTGTGCCCCTGTCAACCCATCCTTGGCCTGTGCAGCTGACACCCTTGCATGTCTGTGGCCTGCGAGGTCTGCTGCCTTCTCAGTGATGGCTGTCCCTGCAGGTCATCCACTGTCGACCATCACCATGCTGGGTTGCCTCCTGTCAATGGTGTGGTGCATGTTTGCCTCGGGTGACACTATGGCCTCCGCATTGCTGTCCCACCTCCATGCTCGGCCTGTGTGTATTGCAGGGGCTGTGCACCACTGTCTGTGACTTGTGCTCCAGGCATCTGCTGGTGGTGTACAGGGCCACAGTTCATGCACAGGGTGGGTGTCACCCCTGTGCCATGAGGGACTGCAGGCTGTGTGTGCACAGTTTTCATGGGCCCACACTGGGGGCTTGGCTGCCACACTACTGCATCCCTGTGTTAGTGTCCCCGTAGGTATGGGTATGTGTTTGCCCCTGCACTGTGTTGCATCCAGTGTGCTGCATGCTTCCACACACCACTGTGGGTGTCTGTGCAGGCTGCTGTGGCTCATGGTGGGTCTGGCTTGTATGGTTCTGTGGTACACAAGGTTGCAGTGTGGCAGTGGGGGGGTGGTGGTATGCATGGGGATTCCCGCAGTGGTGGTCACTGCTCATGGGGGGTGTCTTGGGGTCACGGTGCAGGGTGTGCTGTGTATGGGGGTGGCTGCTGTGCCATGGGGTGGTCCGCCCTCCTTGTGTGGCAGTCTCAGCTTGCCGGTGGGTGTGCTGGGGCACCATGGCCCAGCTGTGCTTTGTTTGCTTGTCCCCATGGTCCGATGGCTGTTCCATCTCTCCCCCAGTTATGCTGTGCTTGGGGTGTGGGGGTACATTGTTGGTTCTGCAGTGTGTCCCTGTGCCCATCTGTGGCACGGGTGGTGGGCCCCTGCCTACCTCCCTGGTTGTGCAGTTCCATTGCTCTGCTGCTGGGGGGCTCCCTGCTTGCACTATGGCACCTCTTGGCTGCTCAGCTGAGCAGCCCTTGTTGCGCCATAGCACATCGTCTCTGCTCAGCTTCCCCTTCCTGGTTGCGCTATAGCGCTGGTTGTGCGATATTCAGACGCTGGCTTGTTGCGCAATTTGGCTTGCTCCATGTTTGAATATCGCGTCTATTGCACATGTGCGCAAGTGACTTGCGCTTGCTCCTGCTGTTGCGCACTTTTTGGGCGCAGTTTGAATATCCAGCCCATGGTGATTAATTAATAATTCAATGACAATACCATTCCTTGCAACTTGAACCAGAGTTTTCCTGATCAAAGTTGTCTTCACTTTCACAGTATTCAGAATCAGAGTCATCCTCGACAGGGTCCAGAATCCTTAAAGCAGAAAAAAAACAGACATAGTAAATAACGTACAAAAAAATATGGGTACATTGTAATTCACATTTATGTCCATAAATGTTACGTACATTGAATTGGGCATAAAATAATAGTCTGGATGTCTGTCATAATCGACTGTGTATCCAAAGTATTCAGCAAGAGTATCCGTCCGTACAGTGGCAGTCTCACAACAAGAATCAGTTGATTCACTGTAAAAACAGATAGATAAAAAAACTTTACAATTATCATTTCATATTGAAGATATTTACTGTTGCAATGCACCACATATCTGCAAATATACTACAGTTTTCCAAACCTCAGGGGATGTTAATCTATTTCATTGTGGTCACTGTCTGTCAGCTCTTCAACCAGTTTCCTAATTACTTTTGGGGTTGACTGTTGCATTGGAGTACACAGAATTTATCTACATTCCAGACAACTGTGGATAAATGACATTCAAAATAACAAACAGTTATAACACAGCACTGAATACGCATGGCCGCAGTACATACATTGATATGACCCACAACAAAAATATACATAATAATCTTTTGCCATGTGGTCTGAGCTGAGAATCAAATCCTTACACATTGATAACAGAAGACTTCCAAGTCCTTGTGCCATCATGCGTAATGCTCAAGAGGAAAAAGGGAATCAGAACCCATATGTGGCAATACACACTGGTTCTGCATACAGTTGCTCATCCTGTATTTTATATTTGTTTACTGTCATACGAAAAGGTATGTAGCACAGTGCATCACTCACTGCCCATGACAAAGATAATCCCAACCTCGCTGACAACAAACCAAACTGCAAACCGCTCGATATTTACTCTCAAGTTCCAGCGGTCTATATAGTAATGGTAAAATTGAAAGTACTCTTCAGGTGGATACTGAGTCTCACATTATCAGATATTTGGCAATGTCACATACATTCTCATCTGTAATAACCTTGCATCTGTGACTCCAAAACAGTGGTCCAAACTACTATTAGCTGTTATTGTTGTACTCCCCTGTGAAAATCTAGTGTCCAAATTAGGAGCATTTGATTCATACCTGAAAGCAGACATAGCAGGTAATTAATTACACAAAAATACTTGTCCACTCAGATATACATTTACCATCACCACTACCAGGAATGAATGGAAATTGGGAACATTGGTGCAGCGATGAGATCCTTTCAAATAAAGACACCAGCGCTGCTGAAAGGACAGTCCTGATGCTTGAAATATGTGTGTTACGCTATATTTAGTGTGAAGACTTCAGTCTGTGACAGTGGGAGAACGTGGGTCAAGTGTGACTTATTCTTGTCTTTCTCGAGGGGGGATAGGAAATGAAACACAGCACAATTCTCACTACGAGTATGAGGTTATCACAGACATGAGCAAGAAATGTTCAGCTGATGTCCATACAGTATACAAGACTATGTATGGGCATCAGTTAACAACAATGCTAAATTCACTTTCAGGGGTTACCTTGCGACAGGAAACCTCTCAAGCTTCGTTCTCAAGGTATACATACTCGCCATGGTAACCTCTCTAAGTGGATGCCTTGTCGTTGTTATCTGCTGCGCCTACATAATCCTCTATATTGTAAGTTATTCACATGCAACCGTCTACAGCTGTGTTCACATTGCTATACACATTCTTGCATTACATATCAATATATGTGACCAACGTGATGGATTTGATATCTTTACACTTAGTATAATACTTACAAATCAAGTAGTAGCTTTGCTAGATTACAGTGAGTTGCTAAGTTTAGACTATCTCTCAGATCCACCCAGCATTGATGTTGATTGCCTAACATTATTTTTCTCCTAGCACGTTCTCGCTCGAGAGTGGCACGCTTTCTTTTCTTCTCTGATGAAGTCAGTTTTGGTGGCCTACCACACTGATAAGGACTCAAAGACATTGTTTGATTATACTGTAAAAAGAGATGTATAGCATTATATGATTTACCAAACAGATATAATACTGTATCAATACTTTTATTCAGAAGTATAATAAACTTTTAAGTCACACTGCACATTATTAAATGATATTCATTCAAATTCAAATCCCTGTCCTTCTCAGAGGTGCTACCTGTACCAAGGGCCAGCATGGAGGAAAGGCAACATATTGAGGAATTCAATGGTTGGCATGTAGGTTGGTCTGCCCAGAAGGACAGACGCTACCATTTAAAGTAAACAAAGGGGAGAGGGCAGGAAAAAGCCTGACTGTTGAGACAGGTGGCAGGGGGGAGCAGAAAGCCATACACACACACACACACACACACACACACACAGCAAGAGGATAAAAGGAAAAAAATACATGAAAGGAAGAGAGAGGGGCATGGAGGGTTATGAGTGCGAAAGCCAGAAGTCTGGTTAGAAAGATCGCTGATCTAATGGCAAAAACAGCAGTGGAGGGCCTTTACATAGTGAGGGTAACAGAAACGTGGTGCCATCAGGAGCTGGAATGGGAAATTCAGATACCAGGGTAAAATTGTTCAGGAAGGACAGGAAGGGAAAGATAGAGGAGAGTTACACTCTATGTAAAGGAGGATATCAGAGCATCAGAATTGCAGGGTAATTGGGGAGAGGCAGAAGGACTATGGGCCCCGTTGGCGGTGTGGAGGGGGGAGTCAGTGCGTATGGGGGTGGTGTATAGACCCCCAGCACAGCACAAATCTGCAGATAGAAGTATGGCCAACGAGATTGTGAAGATAGCGACAAGGGAGGAGGTGGTGCTAATGGGAGATCTAAACCTACCAGGGAGCCAACCAGGGCAGGAGCTACTGTTGATCTGGTCCTGACAAATGGGGAAAGGGTGGAAGATCTATTGGTGGGGGTATATCTCAGTACAAGGGTACTGGAAGAGGGGGCAGAGATCTGGAGGAGACAGAACAAGAAAGGGACATAGGCATCACTGCAGCTTGAATACCTCACCCCTCAGGTGTGACGGTAGCAGGTGCAACACCAAAGCCCCCAACTGAAGCCCCAACCCCTAAGGTGTGATGGCAGGTGGTGCAGCACTGAAGCCCCCATTCATCAGGTATGATGGCAGCAGCTGCGTCACTGCAGCTCCAAACCTTCAGATGTGTCGGCGGCAGGTGCATCACTGCAGCTCCCACCCATCAGGTGTGACGTCAGCAGGTGCACCACTGAAGCCCCACCCCTCAGGTGTGACAGCAGCAGGTGCAACACTGAAGTCCCCATCCCTCAGGTATGATGGCAGGCAGTGAGGCACTGAAGCCCCCACCCCTCAGGTATGACAGCAGACGATGCAGCACTGAACCCCCAACCCCCACCCCTCAGGAGTGATGAATGTAGAGGCATCATGACAGTACTCATCCAACAATGCCATGTACCAAAGCTTGTCTGTCAGAACTCTGACATGAATTAAGCTGAACCACCAGACACCAAGGTGGACTCCATCGGTTCAGTCCCTAGCTAACATTTAAGCTTCTTCCATTGCTTTACTTGTAAACAAAGTGCATCCAATTAAAAAAATCCACAAGTGATTGAGGATGCTAATGGAGTGATACACAATCTCTCCCAAGTAATAAACCAATTCTGAATTACACCCACAGTAAATTGGGCACTTTCTGACTTTGTCTTCACAAAAATGGTGCCTTTTAGTTTTCATGTCGGAGCTCAAACTCATGACAGGAGTTCTACTGGCAGAGGTGAAGCCACGGCCACTGTACAGATCGGGGCTTCATCTCTCCTATCCCCCCCTCCCGCTGTCAACATAAATAAATTAATCTTTGTGCCTGATAACTAGTCTAGTGCACCTGGCATTTCAATTTACAGCGCAATTGGACATGATGCGCTCTTGCTCACAGCACTGCAAGCTGATGATGCTTCCATGCCTCTTCCTCAATAGGCAGAGTAATATTGCCCTAGGCACACCCGTGGGATTTACAAAAGGGCTCTGGAGATATAAACTTCACTCTCTATGCATAAGGGCACTATTGAGGAAGGGGAACGGTTGTGTCTACAGTTCATGAGAGCGTGGGATGCTCACGAGTGCCACAATTAAAATGTAGCATGCACTGGAGAATTTACCAATTTGAGTGTCAGGTACAAAGATTATTTAATCTAGTGTCTACAGAGGGGGACAGAGAGGTGAAGCCCCAATCTGTACAGCAGTTATGGCTTCACCTCTGCTGGTAGTTCTCCTCTTAAGAACTTAATCGTCACGGCCGGCCTGGTGGCGCTGAGGGTTGAGGCACTGGATGCCACACCTAGCACCATGCCCAGTTCAAAAATGACTTGGGATATTGGAGGGTCAGCAAGGGAGGGAAGGAATTGAGCATCTGGAGGACAGCTCTCCCCTCCTGGGGTGGGTTCTGGGGTATGCCTGCTCCATAGTGGCTCAGGGCGGAGACCATGGGCCCTACAGACAACAAAGCTTGATGCTACATCAGGGGTGGAGTGGCGGCAGCCGGGCTGCACATAAATGCAGTGCTGACATTGCACGTCTCTGCTCTGGGGGGGGATTGTGCAGGAAAAAACCCTGGTGGTGTAGCGGAGGCGAAGGGGGCCTGGAGACCTGCCCATATCCCAATGCCGGACCTGCTTCTACTGGCTTCAACGGCTGTCCCTCTAATCACAGATAGCCCAGTGGGAGGTGATCAGGGGGCTGGTCAAGTCATGAAGCTGAGTGGAGTCAGCCATGTAGAAGACCAGCACAGGAGATTTCAGGCAGGGATTATGGACAGAAAAGTCGAGTGGTACCCTGGAGAGATGCCCTAGGTCCCATCCGCCCCTCCCCCTCCATCACCAGATGCCAGAACCATTTTTTTAGCATATGTACCAGTCTGCCCAGCCCGTCCCTCCATCAACTATCAATGACAAACTACTGGAGCATGGAATGGACATAGCAGACTGGCATACATGTGGGAAAAAATGGTTCTGGTCCACTGTCCATCTACCCCTCCTCCGACACAAGAGGCCAGATTTTGAAAATAATACTACTATTTTGTATAATTAAGCATGCCAGCTCATTCCCTGCCCCCTTCCCCATCTTCCCTCCCATGCTTTCCCACTCAAAAAGCAGCATGAGCATCAAAATAAAATTAAAAATAAATAAATACAAACGTACCAGACCATGGCAGGTCCAGTCAGCAGCATAAAGAAGAAGAAAGGGAAGGTTAACAGCACAAAGCTGACAGAGCAGGTCAGTACAGCACCACACCAGAACCAGACTACAGTGAAGGACACTCCCCACTCCACCCCACCAGCATGGCCACTCTCCCCACACCAAACCCAGGGGCACTCTGCCCACCCACGACCATCACAGGCACTCTCCCCACCAGACAGACCTGCACAGCCCCTCTCCACACCCCCATTGTCCAGCATGGCCACTTTCCCCACCCCAGCTAACCGTCACTACCACTCTCCCCATCCCAGCCCTCCAGAACAGCCATTGTCACCACCCAACTCCACCATCATCATGGCTACTCAGCCTCCCCAACCCCCACAGCCACTCTGCCCACCCAGACAAACCTGCATATCCCATCTCCACCCAGATGGACCTGCACAGCCTCTCTCTCTCTCTATCCAGGTGGGCCTGCACAGCCCCTCTCTCAGCCCCACTGAGCAGTTTGTTAAAGATAAAACCTAAGATGGCCACCAAGATATACACCCCCAGCTGAAACTAGCCAGCAAGCCTCTCTCCCCACACACAAAAAAAAGATAACAAAAACATTTTTTTTGTTTTATTCAGCATTGCAGCTCATGTGCATACACCCCTTCCCCATATCCCCTCCCTTGCATTTTCCCATTCAAACAGCAGCAGGGTTACCCCCCCAAAAAAAAGCCTTGGCAGGCCCTTAGAAAGGGAGTAGTTTGCCTGTGACAGCAGATGTCAAGGTAAGGTAACAGAGTCAATCCCCTGCACCAGCATGGTGGTCAGTGAGCCCCACATCCAAGCATCCAGTTCTCAAATAACACAGCCAGGCATCTAGCCCCCCAACACACAGGTAACAACAATCCCCAAAGACAGTCCCCTGCCACCACCAAAGATGTCCAGTGACATCCCCCTCCCCAACACAGCCAGCAACCACCCCCCAGAGAAATGGGCAGTAAACACCCTCACCAAACACCTGGCCAGCAACCCCCACAGAGTCAGCGATCCCCTGCACACAGCCAGCAAGAAAACCACATCCAAAACACATGGCCAGTAGTATCCTTGAATGATCACTCTGTGTACTCTGTGTATTAGGGTGCATATTTCATTACAAGATTTTTACAAAGGCAAGCAAATCACACTACACTGTACAGGAGGCTAACAAGCAAATGTCAAAACAACCCCCTTTTGCAGTGTCTGCAAGACAACGGAGACAGGGACAACAAGGAGTCGGTCACTGCCGCCCCCCCCACCACCACCACTACCACCAATCCACATCAGAGCAATCACATAAATCAATCAATATTTTCTGGTACAGAATGATGGGCTGGGGGGTGGGAGACCGCTGTGATCTTCAGCATAAATTCACTATTCATACATCCACTGACATCTACAGATCTACTGAACTTGATCAGCACTTCACAGACGATCCACTGTATTACAATCAGATGCTATTGGCGGCAACGTACAGCAGCTCTACTTTTATAAACACAGAATACATGACAGCAGTGCCCTTATGTCACAAATCAGGGGGTTCTTACATCTGTGCATGTTGTTCCTCACTGGCAGAGTCCCTCACAAATGTACATGTAGGTCGCTGATTAAAACGGAGGTACACCCAAGGTTCACTAGACCTCAAAATTCAGCATTGTCAGGGATTTCTTCTCACAGTATGTTAGGACAGACAGCACAAGACAGCACAGAAACTACATGTGTCTGATGAAAAAAAAATCAGGTATACCTTTCAAGATACACTCAGCTAGCTGCCTCACAATGACTAATCTGCAGGACAATGCCACACAAGGAACTATAAATATCAGCTCACGCTGTGAGAGTAGCTCATTACCGCTGTCACAGTGAGCGAGCATCAACGATTGTCTGTAACACGCACAATGGTAAACAAACCCATGGCCACTGGTGTTATACCACCAATATGGATACCAAATACGGTTTTGTTCAATTACTTAAAACAACTGCATCATTTTATGAAAAAAACATGTTTAGTGATAACCACATTCAAAACCATAGCTTCTCTTCATAAAAACAAATGTTGACAAAAATGTAAACACAATGAGGTTGACAGTGTCCCTTTAAGCTGCACTAATTATATATTTTAAACTATGGCCATCTGATTACCTCAGTTTTCATTCTTCATAGGAGTTATGCTAAACAAATGTAAATATCTCTAAAGGTATATTCTTTACACATAAACCATCAGTATGAAAGTTGTTCAGGACAAAAAAATCTTTCCAATGAGCCTATTTATTAAGTTGCACTATTATATTTTTTAAACTATGGCCATCTGATTACCTGAATTTTCATTTTCCATCACAATTTTCACCTTTTTGAATGTCTATATTTAGAAAAATCTAATGAATTCAGATTAGTGATTGCCCTCATTTGAAAGATCATTTTGTCCTGGACAACTTTCATGTTGGTTGTATTTTGGTAACTTCTATACTTTACGAGATATTTATTTTTATAACATATTTATTTCTCATTTTTCTTGTGCTTCTTATGTACATATAGGAAATAATACAAATCTTATGCATGTCATATACAAAAAAAGATACATAAAGGTAATACTAGACCAATTCATATGGATGGTGATACTTTAAACAATAACATACTGAACTAAAGAATTCATTAGCTGACTAGCAGATGCTTTATGATATTATCATTCTGATCCAAAAATTAATCAAAGAAAACAGCCTCCATCCCCTCTCTAAGATTACGTATTACTCACTTATGCTAACCGATGGCTTGATCCCAGGAACATCAAGGCAAAACACAAAACAAACCATTTAAACTTCCATATTACTCATATTTTCCAAAATGTCTCTCTCAGAGGATGTAGGGAACTCCACTGTATCTTGTACAGAATAATTAGCTCTTAGAAAAGCTGCAAGTTGATGCACCTCAAAAATGATATGGGTATTATAATCTTTTATCACCTTGACTTTTGCAGGTGGCAATAAAGAAAACTGTGCCCCCAATTCCAAAACCTCCTGATGATAACCAAAAAACTTATGGCACCTCTGCTGAGTGGCAAAGCAATAATCCAGATAAATAAAATATTTATTTCCATTATACACTAATGAACCGCTAAGTTTGGCCAATTTAAATATAAAGTCTCTGTCCGACTCAAAGTCAAATGTGGCCGGAATAGTTGATAGATAAATCTGATATTTTGTCATTTTTCTTGTGCTCCCTATAGGCTTTAATTATTAGAGGTGGATTGTCCAGAGGCATTTCAAAAGTCTTGATCAGAATGTCCTTCACCAACTCTCTAATATACTCAGTTTATCAGGAATTCCTAAAATGCAAATGTTTTTAAGTCGCAGTAAATTCTCACCACTCAACAGCTTTCGATTTATATTATATTTCTCCTGAAGTAAGTTTGTACAGTTTGCCTCCAAAGTCATAATCTCAGCCTCATGCTTAGTTAACTGATTAGTATGCAATGACACAGTCTCCTTTATTGCCTCACCTTCCTTTTTAACAAAGTTTATCTCAGATTGCATATAATCCGTCTTCTTCATTAAGGCATCAAACCTGTGGTCACTCTGCTTTGTCCATGTAAAGAGCCTGTCCAGAGATCTTCCAAGAGATTCCAATGTAAATTCCCCAGTCTCAAGAGGAGATGACTGAAGCCTAGGATCCATCTGTTTTCCAGATTCCACCATGCCCGGGTTCAATGTTGCCAGGGGAGAGAGAGGGAGCTTCTTAGCTACCTTCGGGGTGGCTGGCAAACTGTTTACACTACCCCTGCACTCCGGGCTGTGTTTCTCAGAAAGAAGACACTGATCCAGTGGAACCAACCTCAGGGACAAAAATCCGAATGCTTTACCAGTAGAACCAGGTAGAAATTAACACTATTTATTTTATTTACTACTCAAGGTATTAGAAGCTAAACGCCCACGCAGCTGCTACAATAGCCATCTTGCTCACCCAACAATCTAATGAATTCAGATTAGTGATTGCCATCATTTGAAAGGTTATTTTGACCTGAACAACTTTTATATTGGTTGTATATTGGTAACTTCTATACTTTCCAAGATATTTAAATTTCTTTGGCATGACTCCTACTGTGTTCGCTCATAGAGAAAAAAACTTAGATTGTTTGGAAGACCATATTTTACAAAATATAAAGAATTCAAATTAGTGACTACCATCATGTGAATGATCTTGTTGTCCTGAACAACTTTCATATTGGTTGTTCTTGTGTACCTTGAATAGTTTTAAAAATATTTAGATTTGTTTGGAAGGTGTGCACATTTGCTCTTAGAGAAAAGCAGCTAAGAAAGAAGGGAGTATTTTTTAACTGCCATAGGTATTTGCAGTTATGTAAGAATACACTGAAAAGTACTAAAAAAATGTGTTCCACGGAAAGCCCTTTTTTCAAGCTAAAGCAGGATGGCTGTATGCTCTGCCCACAGCCATAAAAATCAATGCTCTGCTCACCTATAGGATGGGGGGGACATATTCAGTGACGGTCAGTTGTGAATGCATGACAGTGTATTGCGCAAAACAGATGTGCTGGCCGGCACTGTCACAATACTCAAACAGTCAACGCAATTGGTATGGATTACACATCCTGTACGAATATGGGATCCTGGATGCATGGCACAAAGCAGGTGACAGCCATGGTGAGTGCAGCACATTCAGGGTCAGGCTGAACACCGCTGATGGGGGAATGGGTGGCACAAACCTGGATGTGTCATGTCCCCCAAGGGCGACATTCAGACACAATATGCTAATGAGCACATTGGGAATGCATGGCACAAATGGGCCTCATGCATGCCCATTATGGACTCATTAACATGGCTGTGCCTGGCTGAATACACCAGGCCAGCCCCCTTCCAGCTCCAACCATCACAGGCAATGCCAGTCCCCCTGCCAACCTTGGAAGTCCAGTGATACCCCCTCCCATCCCCATCCTAGTTCATATTATAATGCCCCTAACCCATTTCCATAGTGTAGGGACCCCTCTCCCATCCCCGCTCCCCGGCGGTAGTACAAGCATACCCCCACCATGCCCCAATCCCCATTCAAATCAGATACACACACCCTCCCATGCCCAATCCCTGTTCAAAATACAATCATCCCTGACCCATTTTCCATAGTGCAGGGACCCTTCTCCCATGCTTAATCCCAGATTAAGTTAGAATTATGCCCCAATCCCATTCCCAAAGTGAAGTGGTACCCCCCAACCTGTTCCTGATCCATGATCACAATAAAAATGTCCAGCAAATGCTGTTCCATAATGTAGTGGCCTCTCCACCCCTCACAACATCAGGACCAGACCCCTGACCCGGCCCCCCCAATCCAACCGGAGCCAGCAACTGGCTCAGCCCTCAACATACCACCATGGCCAACAGCCAACTGAACTGTCAATGAACACATACTGTACAGGGTACATGCTCATTGGTTCAGCCAATGAGCAGGTACTCTGTACAGTACATGTTCACTGACAGTGCATTCAGTGGCTGGCCGTGATGGTGTGTGGAGGGCTGAGCCAGTCGCTGGCTCCAGTTGGATTGGGGGAAGTGGGGTCAGGGAGTCCAGTCCTGATGGGGTGGGGGGTCCACTACCTTATGGAACAGCATTTAGTAGACAGTTTTATTGCGCTCTGGGATCAGGAACGGTTGGGGGTACAACTTCACTGTGGAAATGGGATTGGGATGTAATTCTACTTCAATCGGAGATTAGGCATGGAGGGGGGTCCCTGCACTATAGAAAAGGAGTCGGGAATGATTGTATTTCAAACGGGGATTGGAGTAGGGTGGGGGTATGATAGTACTACCAACAGGGAGTGGGGATGGGATTGGGGATGGGAGGTGGTCCCTACACTATAGAAAACAGGGAGGACATTAAACTAAACATGGGGCTTGGGATAGATAGGGGGTCTCTAGGTTATGACATAGGGTTAGGGGAGCATTATAGTATGAATGGGGATAGGGAGGGAGTACCACTTGAATGCCAGGGCTGGCAGACTTCTGTGCACCTGCCTGCACTTCAGCAGCCTGCCTGTGAGTGGCTGGCCATGTTAGACAAGCTTTCCGAGGTCTATCTGTGTGCCGCACATTACCGGCCTGTGAGGGTCGCATTCCCTCTGAATATACCAATGCGCAGCATATGCATGGAAATGCCCCCTCCACTTGCACAGCATGCATTATTATGCACCCTGGCCCATTCCCTTGCGGCCGGCACATCCCACCCTTTTGAATATTGTACTGCAGCGCATTGTTGGAGTTGTGTGGCATATCTTCCTTTTCCACTGTGATGTGCCTCGCATCTCCTTTGAATATGAGGGCCCAGGTGAATTTCAAGTTCATGTCATTGTTGTTTAACCAATCTATGAAATGTCTAATGGATTCCTCACTCCCTTACCACACACATAAACAATCATCTATATACTGTAGAACTAATATATTTCACTTCCATTTTATTTTTGCTCTAGTCGCTGACCATCCCAAAACCATGAAAATAATATAAAGGCAAAATATTCCCACTGTTCCGGTTACCAAAGACCCCACATAAGTGAAAATTATGTGCAGCTCATATGCTGCCACTGTTCGGACAGCTAAATATTTTGAACTTGAAATATATTAGTTCTACAGTATCTCAGCCATTTCTTAATATTATTATAATAACTGAGGAGTGTTTTCTCCCATAGTAAACCTGGGTTATAATTTGCAGTGAACATGCGCCAGGTTTCCTTCACTCTGTGCACGTACCAGTCCTGATCTTCTGTTTATGTGCTCCGCCAACCCCGTTCTTCACACTGCACAGTGCTGACACTCCCAGTAGGCAGTAAGTTATTTTTTTCTTTTTCAGCTTGTTTACTGGACAGATACATTGTGGGCATAAAAAAAAAAAGTTCATTTAACAGCCACTAGGTATGGACTATGTCAAACCCCACTGGTCCATGGCGTGACTCTGTGGCATTCTCCGTTTGTTTTATATATTTGCTGTGGTGAGAAAATGCTCCCCAGCAATTATATAAAATAAAGGCTGGGTAGCGGGGTGTAAAACTTGAATTTTACACACACCCTTGGGGTGGAATGCCTTAATAAACCCCTCAAGCTTCGCTCTTGGGGTTTATGTGGCATCCCACCACTCGGGTTGGGGGTGTAAAATCTCATTATAACCCCCTACCCAGCCATTATTGTATATGTAATAGGGGTTTGTCTCAGAATTATACATTTTTAGTAATTCCCAGTAGCCTAAAAACAAGTTGGCATGCAAGAGGGCCATCACTGCCCCCATCCCTGTCCCACACAGCTGGAGGTAGTAATTATGATCAAAGGTGAAGAAATTGTGGGTAAGAATAAAGCTTAGTGCATGCTTCAGAAACTCAACAGGTGTAACACTTTGATATTTACTATTTTTTAAAAATAATTCACATCCTTTTATTCCATCATCATGTCTAATAGACGTATACAAAGATTCTACATCTATACTCAGCCACAAATAACTGTCACCCCCATTCAAAATCAACTACCTTCCTCATAGTGTCACCACTATCTTTCAAGATGGAAGGTAGTGTGCTCACCACCCTTTGTAGGAAGAAATCCCCCCAAAAAACACATTTCTCAGTTAAAGGCCCAATGCCCGAGACTACAGGTCTCCCTGGGGGGGCTGTCAATATTTTTTGCACTTTGAGAAGTGTGTAACATGTAGGCATTATGGGATGTTCATACCATAAATACTTCAACTCTTCATTGGTAATAGAGCTATCACCACAGCCTCTTGTAACAGATGTAGCATATCTTTCTTGAAGTTTAATGTAGGGTTTCCAGGTAGCTTTTTATAGTTTGTTTCTGCATTTAACAACTTATAAACCATGGTCATGTACTGTTCCCCTATCCTGTATCACAACATTACCTTCCTTATCTGCTGATTTTATCACCATCATTTTATTCTCAGAAAGCTTCTGTAAGAGCCTCTTTTCAGAGGGGGTAGTGTTGTAAGCCACATTCCTATTTTTTTACTGATAACATCATCCACCTGTTTTAACATTGTTTTTCTAAAGCATAAATAGACTGATTAAAGGCATTGAGACAAATGGTGAATTTACCTCTAAAGGGCTCCTTCCTTAATTTTTTTGAAATCATTAACATCCAGTTCAGTGTCACTGTTGTTTTCTTCCTCAAATACTGTAGTTCCATTAATGCCTGCAGGTCTGATACATCAGTACCATCTTGTACCTCTTGCAGTTGTTCAGGGTTCACAGTTTCCTGGTTCATTTCCAACATTTCATGTTGTTGCAGTTCTGCTAGCAGGAGGTCTAAATCTTCTTGTGTGTTTTGTTGCTCTGTGATAGTTAGGTTTGTGGTCCCATGGTAAGTGCTCCAGTTAAATTTATATCCTTAGTTCCAAAAAATAATTTAAAGTTTTATTTTTCTGAAGAACTTGAAAATATCTATATGCACTTGAAAGTTATTTTGTTGTGGTGTGAGGACAACATTGAGGTCCTTTTGTGGTAGTTTTGATTCTTCTGCACTCAGAGAGTAACTAAATTTAGGATTTGTAACTGATTGTTTCCTTCTCCCTCAGAGCTCTCTTGGTACCCTTGAATATGCCCTTCCCTTTTTGTCCTCTTCTTGTCTTTCTTTTTCTCTTTCTTGACCTGTTTTTTCTTCACTCTGGGCTTGTGAGATCAGGGTGGTTTTCTCTAAAAAATGGATCGATTTCTGACTCACTGCTGAATTAGATCTCCCACGTCTGTTATAAGAAGATCTCCTATTTCTCCGGCACCTTCCACTGTTAGATCTGTTTCCACCCTCGTTCGATGGCCAGCTGTAAATGTTCCCTTTATCGTAATCTCTCCGATCCTTAATTAGCTTTGTTTGTTTCTTGTCAATAAGGTATTTCTCATATCTTTCAATTTTAGTTTTTAATGCCTTGTCTAGTGCTACAGATTCAGGAAGATCTAAAGCTGAGACTGCTTCTTTTACTTTCAATATTTTAGTAGTTAATTTCTCATATTTTTCAGTATCTTCTCTTATGATCAGTTTTATAAATCCAAAAGAGTAAGTTTCCGCTAATTGGGACCATTCATGTTTAAACATATTTATTTATTTATTTCTGATCTCAGATTAATCATTTGAGCTCAGAGTTATTTACATAGGTTCCACGTTAGTACATTAAGAACAAGTAGGTGATTATACAGAAGACTGAGACACACAAGGCAATAGAATTACAATGAGAACATTTAGGTACATTTGAACTTTAAACAAAGGAATGCAAAAAATACAGCGAAAACTAAAACTGGGAAAAGTAAACACAGTCAGATACATACAGGAACAGACTAAATAACTGTGTCCAACAGGGAGCCTGTTAGTTGTCAGCAACACGAGGGGGTTGGCACATAGAAGTGCTGGAGAGATGGGGTGGAGTGTTGAGCCCCAAGTATAGGGAGACAGAGAGAAAGAGAGAGAGAGAGAGAGAGAGAGAGAGAGATCTGTTTGGCAGAAGGGCAGATCTTAAGAGATGCCTTTGCTAGGTGCTAGCGATGGCAGACACATTGAGATTCCTGTATGAAATGGTTCCTTGGGTTCTTTTTGAAGGTCCACAGAGTGGGCAGGCTAATAATGTTCTCATGGAGGGAGCTTGAACCACAATGGTGCCTGATAGGCAAAGGACCTTTGTCCTTGAGATGTCTGACATTTTGGAGTCAGGAAGGACTGCAGTTCCGAATTTTGGGTGGGCCTGGGATTAGTGCTGGGAACTAGGAGCTGTTGGACCCTAGTCAGGAGCTGACCAAGGCAAATCTTTTTGGCCAGGAGGCAGGATTGATATTTTAAGCGACCAAAGAGCATTAGCCAGTGACCTTTGCATAGAGATTGCAGGTGTGGGTTAGTCAGTGTGCTTCTAAGGTGAGCCTGCAGGCATTGTTAAGGGCAGTTTTATATGTCAGAGGGCAGTATCTGTGTCAGAGCCATATATCGGCAGTCCGCAGTCCATTAGAGAACCCACTGAACTGTGGACCACTATGCTGAGGGCTTCAGGGGTCAGACTCTGCCTATGGCAATAATGTAGCCCTAAGCATTTGCTGATTGCCTTAGCTGTGATGTCTATATGGAGGACGTAGGAGAGCAAGCTGTCAAGAGTGATTCTGAGGTATTTGAAGTGATGAACATGTTCAAGAGGAACACCACCCCATCACATATTGATAGAGGGTAGTTTTTGTGCTTGTTCTTAAGGCTGGTGAACAATATGTTTTTTTGTAGTTCATTATCAAGATATGATTTTTTGAACCACGACTCAGTGCTGGTGAAGTCACATTGTAGCTGTTGTTCAAGAGCAGTGGGGTCAGAGCCATTAGAAAAGATAACTGCATCATCTACGTAGAGGAGGATACGGCACTGACTGGCTAGGGGGATGCAATTCAGAAATAGGCTAAAGAGGAGGAGGGCCAGTATTGACACCTGTGGAATGCCTGAGCACACAGGCTTGGTGTCAGAGAGAATGGTATCTATCCTGACTTGCTGTGAACAGCAGTATAGGTAGCTGTGGAACCGTGCAGCTGCCTCAGGGGCAAGGCCTATGGCAGTGAGTTGGTCAACTAGGAGGGCATGGTTGACCATGTCAAAGGCCTTTGTTAGGTCAATACAGATAGCCCCAACCAGCTGGCCAAGATCAAGGGATTTGTGGATGAAGCCTGTGTATTGCAGGAGGGCTGTAGTGGTGCTATGCCCAGACCTAAAGCCATGTTGCTTTGCGCATAGGAGCATGTGTTTGTTCAGATAATTGACAAGTTGGCTGGCAACGTTCAAGGGCCTTCAAGAGTGGTGGTAGTATACAGATGGGTTTATAGTTCCCGGGAAGGGCACTATCCCCACTCATGTACACAAGAGTGACTACTGCAGCTTTCCATTTTTAGGGGAATACTGCAAGATGAAGCAAGAGGTTTAGGATATGGGTAAGAGGGAACAGGATTTATTCGAGTGAGAGCGAGATTAATTTCAGGTTGAGGTTATCCCCCACTGAATCTCCCCTTCCCAAGCACTTTGAGCAGATATTTCCTGGTTTCTCTGAAGGTAATAGTCTTGAAGTTAAAGGGGGATGCAATGGGGATTGCGTGGATGCAGCAGGGATGGTGGGAGAGAAGAATTCGGTAGGGAGAACATGCTGCAAGTCACTGAAGGTATTGTTAAAGGTGTTGGTAATAGATTTAGGGTCAAGGATGGGGAGCCATCAACGCAGAGCATGGTAGGGGTGATTTTGGATTCTTGTCCGGCGACCTCATTTAGGTTAGCCCAGAATTTGCGCCCGTCATTCCAGTTCTTGGTTAGGGTATCTATAGTATACATTTTGGGCTAATTGGATGGTCCTGGTACCGTTGTTCCTCACAAGTTTGTAGTTCAAGATATCAGACTGCTTGGCAGTGGCCCTAGCTATATGCCAGAGGTGGTTTCTATTTTTCATTAGTTCAAGGGTGTCAGGGCTTATCCAGGAGTTAAAGTAGCCTTTGATCTTCCACTTTTTTATGGGAGCATGGGTGTCACAGATTGCATTGAAGAGGAGGATGAACTGGTTGAGCACATCGTCAACGTCCAAAGCCTCAAAAACTGAGGACCAGTCAACATTGAGGAGATCCATTTTGAAGCGGTCTGCATGACCAGGTTTGAGAATCCTGCTGGTGATTGTTCTAGGAGGTGGTTTGGAGAACTTATTAGCCCAACTGAACATGATGGGAGTGGTCACTGATGTCATCCGGGAGACTGGAGGCATTAGAGGCATGCTCTGGTCAGTTGGTGAACACCCAGTCAATTGAAGTACTAGTGCAAGTCCTGTGGTTAGTCCTAGTGGGTGTTTCAATTAGCTGGGTAAAGTGGAGAGCCTGAATTGCATCCTTGAAATGGTTAGCTTCATGGGCAAGCCAATTAATATTGAAATCGATTAAGAGTATAACCTCAGAGATTAGGGTTAAGCTTCCAAGACAGTCTATGATGGCATGGAGACCTTGGTCTGAGTTATTTGGGGGTATGTAGACAGATAGAATTGTGACAGTTTTGTTGTGGGCCCTAAGAAGAATTTTAATGGCAAGGGTTTGGGTGAACAACCCTAGGCTGGGTAAATTCAGGACTATACCCTGAAGGCTGTCCTTAAGGTAGATTGCAAAGCTGTCACCTCTTTTAGATTTACAATCTTGCCTAAAGATCGAATAGCCTGGCAGAATGATGGCTCCATCGGGGATCTTGGGAGTGAGCCATGTCTCTACCACAGACAGTACGTCTGGATTATGTAGGGCTACCCAGGCTTGAAGGTTGTCAAACTTTCCTGTCAGGCTGCAGATGTTTAGTGATGCAAAGGTTAAGATGTCTGGTTTTGGTGCACTCAACCCCTGATATACAGGGAGGCTGGAATTAGGTTGGATGTTGCCTAAAAGCAGTAGTAACAGGAGTACCAATCTGACCAGGTAACTTTTAAAATGTTTAAGGTTAGCTTTGTGCTGTCTTTGTGGATTCATTCGAGCTGCATGCTTATCAGAGAGAATGGCCAGTTTAGGCAGGACTGTGGGAGGGGGAAACCCTGGCCGAGCTGGATGTGTACCGTTCTGGGCCAGGTAGGCCAGGGTGTGTTGTTAGGCATGCAGTTGGCATGTGGGGCACAACTATGCATGGACATTATTGTGCTGTAGATGTTACCATAGGGTGCTCCGTGATAAGAGGGTCAGCTGATTTAGGGTCATTCAAAGGCTGCAAACAGAGAGTGGGCAGGAGTATAAGAATTAGCATTAGTCTGGTTGCCATGTCCAAGATTGGAAAAGGGTGGTGGCACAGCAAGAAGGGTCTTGGGAGGGAGAGGAAAGTAAAAGAGATTAAGATGTGAGGGAGCTAGGAGGGTGTCCTGTCCTTATAGGCTGCTGTGTACCCTTACAGTTTGGCTGTTACCTAAAAAGGAAGATGTCTTTAAGGGGAGGACAGGACAAGTGTTAGGCCTAATAGCTGCACTCTGTATCTTTAAGTGGAGTTGCAATATTAGTGAGAAGGATGGATGAAGATTGCCTGGGGTAGTGCTGAGGGGGGAGGGAGAGTATTTAATAAAGACTGGAGCTGGGTAAAGGCTGGAGGTGGGGGGTGGGCGTAAAAATTCAAGCAGGAAGGAGACAGTAGGAGAGAAAGTGAAACAGAAATTGGATTATTTGCAGGGCAAGGCTTACAACTGTGACCCAAATGAAATCTAGTCTAAACAGAAACAACTGTATCACTTTAAACTTAGTTTCTGATCCAGTGTAGATTACCACTGGCTCTTAAAACAAAGAGAGCTTACATACTTTAAAATCTACAAACATGTAGCCTAAAAGAACTTGCACTTCAAACTACCCTTGGAGTGCAAAATTGCTGTAAACAGGCTTAGGTTCACATTTAGATTAGGATTCACAGGACAATATGGAGGAGCTTAACCAGTACCACAACCAGTATGTAACATTAGCTTAAAGTCCAGAATGAGACGAAGTAGCAAAGAAATTAAAGAATTGCAGCAGCCTGTCAACAGGCAGAGCTGATGGTTCTGGCCAGTCAAGTTTCAGCAGCGTACCTTTGATCTGGTGATTGGAGGGCAGTATAGCGAGGAAGACAGCCGGCAGACAGAAGAGGCCTGCCTGGCTACTTGAGGCAGCAGAGGCACCCATGTCAAGGGTGAAGCTAACTTAAATTTGTCCAAACCATACGAGGATGTTTTTAGCACCCGTAGCCCAGGGGGTACTAGTCCTCTTTCTATATACGTCTTGAGAGTCACAATATTGTATGATATATTTCATTCTTGTATTGGTAAGTTCTCAAATTCATAGAAAAGTTTTTTAGTATTTACCTTACTTAAGTTTGCAGTTGCTGCTGCTTCAGATTCATTGCCAGTAGTAGATCCATTGCATAGCTGTCGCGCTTGTGTTCTCCTTGCTTGCAGTGACATGGGTGTTTCCAAACTGAAGTTAATAGTTACAGATTCATTTGACAGAGTTGTGGTGTCTCTGAACATTGTACCCCAAGAGGAATTTATTCAGGTTAGTTCCAATGTGTAGTTTATTCAGCTATTCAAGTTTATAATTGTCCACTTATAATGCTGCAGTCCTCTAATATCGAAAAAATAGCTTCAAAGTAATTTCACTTGTATCAGGTGTAACGGCCACAGGAAGTTCCTTCTTCGTGGATCCCAGAAGTGAGAGCTTCTGTACAGTCACTAAAGCAAAGTGGCTCCTTCAAATCCTCTCCAAGGGTGCCAAAGAGCCCCAGTAACTCCTGGGGTGCAGCCAGAAGGATGGCCAGTCCCAAATAACTCACAAACTTCAAACAAGCTGCACTCCAAAAGAACAAACTGACTCAAAATCCATGTCTTCAGGTTCAAAAGATTTGACTTAGAATGATGATGTCATAGCTGTGTGACTTGTATTTGTTTCCAAAGTCAGCCCCCTGATGAAACCTCATTAAGCAAGGATGGAGGATGACTTTATCTTACATTGGTGACTTGGCTAGCAGCCTTTTTGCATTAGCTGAAAACTAGGATTTTTTAGTCAGTTTGTTGCTTTGGAAGTCAGCTTGTCTGAAGTGTGTGAGTTATTTGGGACTATGCTCTTCTCCAGCCTGCAGAGGAGAAACTTGCCTGCCACACTCACCATTCTCAACTCAAATGGTGTTGCCTTACACTTGGTCAAGACCTTTAAATATCTAGCTGTCACTATAGACCAGTCACTGACCTTTGCTCCCCATGTTGATCAATTGGTTTTCAACATCAACTGAAAACTGGAGGGTTCTCTAAAGTCTGAGGCATAACCTCACCACCCTGGCCAGAACAGTGATAATCACCAGCTTCATCATCCCTACGATTAACTACAGCATCACGGTCTATGGGGCTGCCACAGAAACAGTACTAAACAGGGTCAGGCTGGTACTAAATAAAGACTGTCATCTTGTCACTGGGGCAGACAGAACCACCCATTCTTGCACTCTTTACGCCCTCACAAATTGCCTCCCCCTACACAATAGAATTAAATATCAGACCGGCATGCTGGGAGCAAAAGCACTGTTGGGCCTTACCTACCCTGGTGTTCAAACGCTCTTAGTCCATGAACATAGTCCTTATGCTACCAGGAGCACAACCCATGGCTACCTGTCAACTCCCTACTGCAGAACAAGTCTGGCCAAGCACTTATTTGCATCCTGAGCCCTGCAACGGCATAACGAATTGGCTGTTTCAACTCTGTAACCCTCGAAGACTGGACATTTCAAAAGGGAACTTCTGGTGGCTCTCACCTGATACCTCCTCTAACTACTCCAAGCAATCCCCCCCCCATATCCCCTGACAGGTGCACCACTCTCACCTCACACAAACCTACCTACTTAACCTAATTCACCGAAGCAGGTTGGATGGTCTCTAGCTCCAACCTACTGTCCCCTCACTGGTACTATGTTCCTACTGTCTATGATTCCCTAATGTCTGACAATGCCATAAAAGGCTACAAAATCTGTACCAGTGCATTGCCCTACTCCTATGTTTTATCTTGGCTGCTCTGTTAATGCTTTCACTGGTTACCACCTCTGGAATGATTGCTACCTATTGTAATCTTCTGTATTTATTTACCAAAGGCATTTGAAGGCTTTTAGAGTATGATGAGGAACCTCTGCAAATGAGCATGTATGCTCAAAGGTATGCGTCCGATTTGCTTAAAGAAATAAAAATACTAAAAAAAAATTCCCTACTCCTTTAACGCTTGGCCTATCCCCACAATGCCCTCCCCTAGCTATGATAGATCTTAAATTTATTTCTTGGATTGTGGCGGGTCTTAACTCCATCATTAAACAAAAACAGGTTTTGACTCATTTAAAAAAGCTTTGGGCTACAGCATCCTTTCTGCAGGAAACCAAGCTGTCCTCCTTAGAAGCATGTGAGCTACAGAGGCAGGTGGGTAGGCCTAGAAGAGCCCAATACATATACCTCTGCCAAACAAGTGGTACCTATTCTAATTTACAAAGCCCTCCAGTGACAATGCATTTCCTCCACCTCCAGTACTGAAGGCAGATGGTTGATGGCCACTTCTCTACCCCAGAGAGGCCTCTGATTGTTTTTTAACTTCTACTCTCCCAGTACTGACAGCTCTCAATTTTTATGCCAACCTCACTGAGCTTCTAACTAATTTTAACTCTCCTTCTGCTCTGATTATTGCCAGGGTGATATTGATCTGGCCCTAGACCCTCAACTTGACAGGTCTCTTAGAACTGCAGAGACCGATAACAAAGGGGCCACTGCTTTTAAAGGTGTGCTTTAAGAACACTCCTTGATAAGCGTGGGATGTGTGGAGGTTTACACATCCAGACTCCGGGGACTATACTTACCATTCACAAGTTCGCCGGTCTCTCAGCTAGATAGATGTATGGCTCAATTCCCAAATTCCCACTTAGTCCACCATTGATGCTCACATATACCCTATAGTTATCTTCAACCATGCATCCATTGCTTTAACAATCCTCTGGGGCCACTCATCTCCCAAGTCCTCCTCATGGAAACTTGACCTACTGCTTCTTAAAGGCCCTAGGTTTATCCCCTGGACCAAAAACTGAATTCAACAGTTTTTGAGTCATTATGATAATGGTCAAGTTAGTGACAACATTCTCTGGGATACACTAAAAGCTTATCTCACAGGGCACATTAATGGATATGTAACCAATAGGTGTAAAAATATGGAGAACAAAGTCCAAACTTTAGAAAAACAACTTAAGACCTTTCAGAACAGATACAAAGCTAATCCATCTGGAGACCCATCTGAAGTAACTAAGGTGAGGACTCACTTCTCACTATTCTAGAAAAACAGAACTGGCTGTCTCAATAACCAGCATAAATGTTGGGAAGGGGGGAGGTCAAGCAAGATTCTTGCTTACAGACTTGAAAAAGATGCAGGCAGACAGGCGCATCCCTGGGCTATGGAATGCTACAGTGATCATTCATAAACACCCTCCCAAGATCAGTGCTGTTATGACAAATTACTATGCCCACCTATATATGGCTCAAACATGTCGAATTCTAGACTAAATTGTAGCCTTCCTCGACCCCATATCTTTACCCGCCACCTAGCCCACACCAATCCACCTTACTGGAGTTGCCCTTCTCCTTCCAGGAGATATCTCAAGGAATTTCATCTATGATTAAAAACAAATCTCTAGTGGGGAAACAGCTTCCAAATCAATTTCCATCAGGTGCTCCAGGAATCCTTAGTTCCCTCTTACTATGGGCTTTTTACTATTCTCTCTCTCATACCAGTCTTTCTCCTCCACTGCCAAAGAAGCAGTCAGTATTGTCCTTCTTAAAAAAGATAAGGACATAAACTCCCAGCTAGCTATCACCCCATCTCCTTTATGTATTTATTTATTTATTGAAATTTAGGAATTACAAGCCTTTGAGTCAGAGGCTCATTCACGAAGGCTCCAAGTCAGAGATAACAAACATTAAAATGAACATATATAGGAATGCAATAAATAACATAGCATTATTTATCTAGTGCACATAAACAACAAGCATTCATAGTAAACAGTCTAAAGAACACAGAATTAAATAGCAATGGAGATACAGGCAAAGTACTGTAGGTTGAAGGAGCAGAGAGAAGGATTGGTAGAAACAGAGGGAGGAGTGAGGGAAGGAGAGATGTGAGGGGCTGGAGCAGTCAGAGGAGACACTGTTAGTCAGTAGGGGGTATTGATGGGTTGGGGGAGAAAGGGGGGCTAGAAGCAGTTACAGAGACAGAAGGAAAGAAGATGTTCTCTAAGATTCGCTTTGAAAGGGCCTAATAAACTCAGATGCCAAAATGTTTGCAAGAACTTGGGCTACCAGGTTGGAACAAGTTCTTCTCATCCAGATTTGGCCCTCTCAGATAGGTTCTGTAAAAGGCTGCCTAAGTTCAGATCACTTGTGCACCCTCCTTAACTTGCACCACCTAGACCAATCCATCCTTACTCCACCTGCTGCTGTGCTCACTATTGGTTTTGAGAAGGCATTTGATTCTATTGAATGGCCATTCCTCTTTGCTGCTCTGCACAGAGCTGGACTTGGCCCATATTTCTTGTCTGGAGTCTACACCCAATACACTGACCCTAGAGTGAGGGTTCTTACTAATAGCTTTCTTTCCTGGCCTCTCACCCTCATTTTAGGCACCTAACAGAGATACCCCTTTCTCCTCTTCTGTTTTTGTTGGCAATATAACCCTTGGCCCTATCTGCCAGTCTTAACCCTAGCATTAAAGGGATTACAATGAATAACATAATACATAATCCCTTGCTGAATGGAGATGATCTTTTGATTCTCATGCAAGATGCCTCTTCTGTAAGTCAGCCACTGCAGTCCCTCTTTTAGCCCTTCACAAAAATGTTTGGGCTTAATGTCATTCACTCCATGTCTGAAATTATCCCTCTTAATTTCCACTGTAAACCTATATTATTTCAGTCTGAAGAGATGAAAGTCACAAGTGGGGTACCTCAGGGATCAGTCCTGGGGCCAGTCCCCTTCAATATCTTCATCAGTGACATTGCAGATGGACTGGAGGGTAAGGTTTGTCTGTTGTGGATGACACCAAGATATGCAACAGAGTAGAAGATCCAGATGGGATGGACAGAATAAGAAGAGCTCTGGATAAACTGGCAAAATGGTCGGAAAAGTGGCAAATGGGGTTTAATGTAAAGAAGTGCAAGATCATGCACATAGAGAAGAGAAATCCTGAAGCTACCTATAGGTTGGGAGGGGAGTTGCTGGCAATCACAAGGGAAGAAAGATACTTGGGATTCATCATCACAGATGACCTGAAATCATCCAAACAGACCACTAAAGCAGTAGGTAAGGCTATTGGGATGTTGGGGTGTATTAGTAGTGGTATCATAAGTTGTAAGAGGGAGGTTAGGCCCCATCTGGAGTACTGTGCAGTACTGGAGGCCGTACCTGCACAAAGACATTAACAAAATGGAGGCAATCCAGAGAAGGGCAACCAAAATGGTGCAGGGACTGCATCAGAAAACATATGAGGACAGATTAATGGAGCTCAGTATGTATACCCTAGAGCAAAGGAGGGGGAGAGGTGATATGATCAAAACATTCAAACATCTTAAGGGCATTAACAAGGTGAAATAGTCTAACATGTTTCAATATAAGAAAAATAGCAGGACAAGAGGACACAGCATGAGATTAGAAGGAGGCTGATTAAAGGGGAATGTGAGGAAGTTCTTTTTCACAGAAAGGGTGGTGAATGCATGGAACAGCCTACCTCAGGAAGTGGTGGATATGAATACAGTGCAGGGCTTCAAACAGGCATGGGACAGGCATAAGGGAGCAATAAAGATGAGTATGAATAGGTAGGCCATAGACAGAGTACAGGCCTATGGCAAATTCATAAGGTAGAAAAAATGGGCGGACTGGATGGGCCTTGCGGTCCTTATCTGCCACCAACTTCCATGTTTCTATGTTTCTTAGGGTACCTAATGGAAATGGGCAGAAAAAGGGGATATCATATTTAAGAATCACTATTACCCAGTTTCTTATGGATATTGTTCCTGCCAACTTTATGCCCTTGCTAGACACCCTCAACATTGATATTAAATGATGTAAAGCTTTGTACTTTTTGCTCACAGGAAAGATAACAGCCCTCAAATTAATGCTAGACCCTGAAGTCCTATACCTCTGGCCCACCTGCCTCTGTCCATAACATATACTTGGTTCAACAAACTTAATCAGCTGATGGCAATTTTTATGGAAATTACAAGCTTTTCTGGGATGGGGGGATGCAGATGATCTGGAAAAACAGCTAAAACTAAACCAGATTAAACTGTTGGTGTTTTTCCTTTTTTCCAGTGAATGGGGAAAATTTAGCCAGGACACCAGAGAAATTCCCCTACTTCCTGCTTCCTGTGAGCAGGGGGGACCCATTTTCTGGTGGGACCAAGATGGCTGCCGCTGTCTTTGAGATGGAGGAGGAAGGAGGTCTGGTTGGGGCTGAGGTAGCCCAGAGTGTGTCAATAGTTACTGTACCTGCTTTTGAAGACCCAGTGGTGTTGGTGGCTGGGGTGCACCCGCGGGGTGGCCAGCAAAATGCCTATTCAAGTGGGCCTTTGCATTTTTCGGAAATGTCCTGTTTGAGTCTTGTGGAGAAACAACATTGCCTCGAGGAGGAACTTTTACGCGTTAGTGACGTTGCAGAGGGAACGCCGGACCGCAATTTCAGAGGAGGACCGGAAACGGAAATGATCGGCTACTTCGCTGAGTGCTGCTGAGTCTGAGGGGCCAAGCAAGCATCTTCCACGGTGGAGAGACCTATCGGGAATTGGAAAGCCTTCCAGGGATTGGGGAACTTTGGTGGAGGAGTCCTGGTGCGCAGGCGAGTGTTGCGAGGGCTGGATGGATTCAATTTCTGAGGCACATGGAGACCTGAACAAGCTGTTCCTGCTCATGCAGTGGATGAACAGATAAGTCCTTGTGATATATCTGACTCTATAGGGGCTGTCTTGCGTACTGAGGCTATTGTTTCCCCTACCCCCCGTCTACAGATATTGCTGCTGATTTAACTATGGGATCTCGGGGGGGGGCTGGAGATGTGAATGCTTCCCCTAGCCTTCCTGAGTCAGTTGTTCATCCTATCTCTAAACCTTCCTATGCTAGCCATTTCAGACAGCCGTTGGAATTGGCAAAGCGACGTAATGCTGTTAGATTACGTTATGTGGGTCCTAGAGATACTCCCCCAGATAGGTTTTTTGTTGGAAAGACATTATTGAAATGCAGTATGGGTTTTTTTCCCTCAGAGGTATATGCATTAATACATGTTCCGGGGGAATTCACCTTTGACGTCAGCTTTCACACCCCTGCCTTGACGGAGTGTTTTGGAGTCGATATCTGAATTTGAAGACTAACCCACTATGGTCTGACTTTATTGTATTACCTTTGTCTCAGCAGGCCTATAGGATCATCACAATCATGTTTCAGAATGAAAGGGTGAATATTGTTGATATTGTTAAATGGCTGTCTAAATCTTGTGATATTCAGGGGAATCCAGTCCCTATTCTGGATGAAGAGGGGTTTTGGAATGGGGGTTGGAAATTTAGGGTAAAACTTCATTCCACAGATTCTGGCTTAATTCATCTGCCTAATTGCTTCTTTCTGGGGAGAGATAAGGGGTTTCTTTTTTATCCTGGGCAGACTAGGGTTTGCTTTAAATGTGGTCTTGAACCCACATTAGTACCTCCTGCACCCGTCCTTAAATGTTCTTACTGTGGGAGATGGGTCATCCAAGTGCCCATTGTTTTCAAACCTCAAAATGCAATCTTTAGATGAGGTGGGTCACACATTTGAAACCTGTCCCTTAGCTGCCAAAAATACTGCTGATGCTGATTATGGGGTACAAGATCATTACATCCGGGAGGCAGTTAGACCCGGTATTCCTACTAAGGGAGGGAGGGGCCCTGATATTGATGGGGCTGTTCCCCCCTTGGCTGACTCTGGTTTGTTAGAATCAGCTGATTCCCAGTTGACTACCATGGTTCCGCCTGATGTGGGAGCTGTAGTGGGCTTTAGGGTGGATCAGGGGAAGGTGGGAGCATGTCGTCCCTGTGTTGCCAGATTTAGAGACTCGGATGCTGGGTTTGTGGTGGTTAGCAGAAAAGGAAATCTGCCAAAGGAGGGAAACTAGGGAAGAAACTAGCTGCACCTGCTCCTGTTGTTTCTATGCTGACCCGAATATGTTTTCTGTTTTGGAAGAGTGTCCAGTGGATGATCCTAGCGGGTCTGGGCCTCCTCTACCTTTACCTGGGTTAGAATCTACTGAACCTGTGGTTGACCAGGTGGGCCCTAGACCACCTGATGGTAGATGGTAGGATCACAAGGGCATCTAGTAAGGTGAAGTGAATGTTCCCTGCTGGGCTTCTTGTTCCCTTCCACCTTCGGTGGCATCCTTAAATGTGAACAGTATTAAGACTCCAGAAAAAGCGATGCAGAACTTATTCACATTTTCTGTCTGAAAATCTAGATTGCGTTTTCTGCAGGATGTTACTTGCATTCCCTTGAAGAGGTGGAGCTGCCTCTGCAGGTTGGATTTGGAGGACTGTTTTTGGTCTTTGGGTGCTGACTTATGTAGTGGGGTTGGAATATGTTTTTTTCATTATCATGTCACTGTGCTACATCAGATAGAAGTTCTGGCTGGCAGAGCCTTGGTTCTCGATGTTAAATGGGGTTCCTTATACCTGAGGTTAATTTCCGTGTATGCTCCACAATCTAAGTTTGACCGGGTTGCTTTGTTTAATTCACTTTATCCCTTTTTATGCTCTCCTTATTACATTATTTTGGGGGGGGGATTTTAACTGTTCCTTGCCTTTACAAGTGGCTTCAGGGACAATGAAAAAGGTGTATTGTGATGAGACTAGTTTGTTGAAACTCATCTCAGATGCTGGTTTGGTAGATGCTTTTGGACCCTCTACTGGAGAGTCTGGGGACACTTATTTCTGTGGACCAAGGGCTTCCAGGATTGATTTCTTTTTTCTCACTTCTGTGATTACTGTTAAATCTAGATCTTTGCAGGATGTTGCTTCCTCTGATCACAGATTACTGAGACTGACCTTGGCTGATGTTCCTGCAGCTCGGAGAGGGCCGGGTATCTGGAAATCGAATTCTGAATTGTTGCATATCCCTTGTGTAATGGGTGGGTTAAGCTCTCTTTTGCTGGCCAGGAAGTCGATTTCCTTTTTGTATGATTATTTAAATGTTTGGTGGGAGGACACTAAATGGGAAGTTCAGGTTTATTTTAAGGCTGTGGGTCATTTAAATGGACAATTATCACATACTGAGTTATGGTATCTTAGGAAACGGCTTCATTTTTTATCCACTAATAGATGGATTCTTGGCCTCAACTGTCAGCAACAGATTGCAAGTTTGAAACTGGAATTGGCTAAGGCTCAGTCTCAGGTTTTACGTGATATGGAAATGAAACACAAATTTAAACTTTGTGGCAGGAAAAAAGATACTTTGCCTTTTGAGTACTTGACATCACTCAGACATTTAAGAAGTATGGCGTATCTGAACACCCCAGGGGGTGGGAAGTTTCTACCAATGATGATATTTTGGAGAAAATTCATGCCTATGTTTCTACGTCATTTCAGAGCAGGATGCTTTCCAAAGCCACTATCTGTGATTGGTTCGCTGGTAGATCGGTTCTGGCCTTGTCCTTAGCTGACCGGCTTGAATTGGTGCAACCTATCACAGTGGAGGAACTGAGGTCAGCAATTTGGTCTTTACGATTGGGAGTTACACCTGGGTATGATGGGTTGCCTCATGAGGTTTATAAACTCTTATGGGGGGTTTTGGGAGTTCATTTCTGTACGGTCCTGAATACTGGGCTTCAGTCTGGGGTACTCCCTCATAGCATGATGCAAGGTGTGCTACTTCTTCTGTATAAAGAAAAGGGTGATCATGGGGGTTTGGGTAATTGGAGACCTTTGTCATTACTGAACTCAGATTATAAGATACTGATGAAGATTTTATGTCTGAGGTTAAGGAAGGTTATGGGTACCCTTTTGCATCCGACGCAGTTTAGTGGGGCTCCTCTCAGAAGGGTTCAGGATGCACTGATCTTACTTAGAGAATTGGTCTCTAAAGGTAAGGATGGAGAATTATTTGGACATTTGGTTTGCCTGGATCAGTCCAAAGCTTTTGATCAGGTAGAATATATTTATCTCTGGGAATGTCTGTCAAGGTACGGATTCCCTACCCAATTCATAGGATGGCTACAAACGTGTTATAGGGGCATTACTTTGATCCCCTGTGTGAATGGCTGGGTGGGTAGGGAAATTGAGGTCCATAGGGGGGGTTCGGCAGGGGTGTCCATTGAGTCCCTTGCTTTATGTGCTTTCTTTAGATCCCCTCTTACATGCCTTACACAGTACTGATGACATTGTTGGATTATCGATTGGCTGTAGTGATCCTGAGATAGTTACTTTAGCGTATGCTGATGATCTGACTTTAGTTTTAGCGGATAAGGCTTCTGCTATGGTGGCAAGGGAGTTGTTGAGTGTCTTTTCTGATTTGACTGGGTCCTCAATTAATTGGCTCAAAAGTGGGATTCTACCCTTGGGGTATGATGCGACTGATGTGTCCTTGGTTTGGGGTTTGCCTATTGTATCTGGCTATAGGAAAATTCTGGGTATTTACTTTGGAGGTCTAGATGACCACAGGTATAATTGGGATCAACAATTGTTAGCAGCTCGTAGTAGGGTTCAGCTATGGAATAAGGGCTGTATGTTCAAAGCTAAGCGTATTTATTTGATTAAGTCTTTTTTGTTGCCATACTTTTTATTTATTGCCGCGGTTTTCCCCTCCCATCTCTATAGGCTTCTCTTTATGGAGTTTTTTCTGTGTTTATGGAGTAGTAGGCTAAATCCCTAAAGGGGTATTATGTATTTACCTCTTAGTGAAGGAGGTTAGGGATGATTAATCCGTAGTGTTTTCAAGTATTTTCTTTTTACAACTTAGTGCCCTTCCTTAAAGGGCAGACTATGATTGGTCTCCATGGGTGGCAGATGGTGTTGACTTTATCTTGTCACAGTGGGAATGGACTCCTTTCTTGCTCATCAGGTTAGGGTGGGTGCCTTGTCCAGTCATTTTTGCGTGATGTTTCAGAAATTGAAGACGTGGCGTGTTGTTCGCCGCTTGCTTCTTTCTCAGACACGTCAACAATTTTATTTTTCCGTATTACATGATTTCTTTTTCTCTGACCCCTGGTGTCATGTTAGGCCTCCTGCTGAACAACGTGCTAAATTACAGTTCTTAGTGAGTAAGAGGGTGCCTAGCAATATGTGGGATTTTTTATGGCTCTGTTTACATAGGAAATTAGGAGTGAAAACAGGAAACATAAAGAATTGACTGAGCGATATTGCCCTAGGAGGAGACCTGTTTGGGAGTTGTTGAAGCGATAGAGCATTTTTGTAGAGTGTCCTTTTACTGTTTCATTTGGTCTTCTTTTCACAATACATGGCCTTTGAATCCCTTCAGGGTTCTCTCACCTGGCGTGTGGGTGGGCCGGGGTTCTACCGAGCTCCTGGATTGTGTATGATGCAATTACATTGCGTCTTGTGATGAGCCATATCAGTTTTCAGTTATGGCAAGCTAGATGCTCTCTTACTCTTGACAGAAGTTACTTTCTGAATCTCAGATAGTTGACAACATACGCACAGCTGTGTTTACTTGGAAGGGCAGGAGCAGGAAAGGTGCATCCTGAATTGTTCAAATTATGGTGGAGGAAGATGACCTGGTTAGATACAGGGTGAGGACCTTGTGTCTGCCCAAGCCCTGTATTGGGTTATGATGGTTTCCTTGTGCTGTGAGGAAGCCCTTCTCTGCAGAACCTGGTATGCCTTCACTGTTTTCTGTATAAATATATGTCCTATGATATCTCTACATAGACAGTCTTAGATTTTTTATTTTGCTTCTGTATAGCTTGATTGCTTCTTTGCCTTTTATTATGATTTGTACTTTGCTTTTTGTGTGGTAATGCCATTTTTTCTTGTTGAAATGTGGTGTTGTGAAAATAAAAATTCCCCAACTCTTTTAGTAGAAGTAGGGGTATGTTTATTCCTGTTTCCTTTCCCATTTCTAGGATGATGTATGATTGTTATACTTCTTTGAGTTAGTTTCCTTTTTGATTTGTTTATTATTTTGTGTGACTTATCACTGTTTGTATTCCTTTTTGATTTGTTGTTGTGAAAAAAAAAAATTCCCCTACTCTTTTAGTGGGGGGGGGGTCGGTGATGTTTGAGGTGATTGTATTGATGTAATACTTTCTTTTGATTTTTTTGTTGATTCTTTTCTTTTGTGTTTTGTGATGTATGCTGTAATACCTTTTTGTTTTATGTGTATCAATAAAAAATTCCCATACTCTTTTCTGGATGGGTGACCGGTGGATAAGGGTCAGGTTATCCCAGTCAAAAACAGGTCTGCAACACTCACAAACAGTTTTTACTTTGGAAGGGATTGAGATGTCATATTTTGTTATCAGGGACAGCCAAAGGCCTACTATTATTGTGGGTCCAGAACCCACCTGGGTAGCACCTGAGATATGGTAAGGTGCATATTCTGCTCAGTTGGATCACTTGAGTGCTTTTTGCCAGAATAAAATGAAGTATAGCCTATGTGAGGATTATGGCCACTCATATATCTTGTCCATGTGCCTCCTACAACAAGGAAGATCCTATGGATCAGGCCTAACAAGATCTTTATGTAAACAAAGCACAACGATTAGTCCTGGGTGTGATTCTAGCAGGCAGGCCCAGCCTCATGCCCCTCTAGGAACTTCAACCCAGAAACCATGGGGAGGAAAAAAAGTACAGATCAGAGTATTAAAGACCCTTAGGAGCCAGCTTCTACCCCTGATATTCCTGTTTCAGAAGCTTTGTTCTCTGTCCTGGGAGAGTTAGCACAGATTGATAACACCCCTTAGAACTGGTTAATGGGGCACTGTCAGGCTTTGGTGGTATTTTTTCCACCTCATAATCCTGGTGTTTTTTGCTCCTCACATTCACATAGAAAGCACACCTGGGCACCTGATTGCTGAAAGATATAAAAAAATGCTGTTTTTAACACAGCATTACTTTTCAGCCGGGATGGCTAATTCTCCTCCCACCTGCATCCTGGCATGTTCACAAGTGTTCTTGGCACTGGAGTGCCTGTAGGCTCATTCATGAGCACTTTCATTTTTTCAGAAGGCATATGAGTTTATTCAGAAATCTAAAGCTAACATGCGCATGCCAAGGGTCATGGCTTCACTTTTCAAAGCGTTTTTTTCTATGCGATATAATGCTCGTTTCAAGGAAAGAGTTACATTGCCAGTCTTGTTGATCCCTATAGATTTAGATTTCTGAATAAACTCATATGCCTTCTGAAAAAATGAAAGTGCTCATAAGCGAGCCTACAGGCGCTCCAGTGCCAAGAACACTTGTGAACTCGCCAGGCTGCAGGTGGGAGGAGAATTAGCCGTCCCAGCTGAAAAGTAATGCTGCATTAAAAACAGCATTTCTTTGATTTCTTTCAGCAATTGGGTGCCCAGGCGTGCTTTCTATGTTAATGTGAGGAGCATAAGACACCAGGAATGCGAGGTGGAAAAAATACCACCAAAACCTGACAGTTCCCCTTTAAAAGACCTAAAGACTCTGGTATACCATAAACCACTGATGGTATCAGAAACTGCCCATGGTATTGATAACGTGACATCTGAGACTGTGAAACTGTCATACTGTAACATCCTTCATTCTGACCCCACAGTTTTTGAACCACTCCCCTGCCTATGCCACCATGCCCAACCTGGACACTCAGCAGTCAAGGTCTAAGTCTTGTGGGGCAGGTCTGGTCAGGTCATCCCGATGGAGACAGAGATGATCATGTTAACTGGTGATAACCTGGCAGTCTGGGATTTTAGGTTTCTCTCAACAGATTTCTTTCACATCTGGGCCATGTGGCATGCACAAAGTGAGGGAGGTGGGAAGCCATCAGTCTGACTGGCTAGTACAGGCTGCACAGTGGTAGCCATTAGTGATGTGGCATTTTGTCCACACAACAGGGAACAAGTATTGGTCCTTTTAAACTGATTTTTGGTGCTAGTGGCTCTCTTGAGGCAGGATGAAAAGCCCTGCAATTTTTGACCTTCTCCTGCAGTTGTCTCCCCCAATCTTTACACCAAAATGACTCCTCTGATATCCTGCACATACCAAAAACCTGACAATTTAAGTGGTACAAGACCAGTACACAGATGTTTTTATGGGAATGGGCTGTTTGCCAAGAGTTTGTTGGATACTCGTAAAACTAGGAGCTCAAACTGTAATTCATGCACCAAGGTAAGTACCATTAGCCTTGTAGGCTAAAATAAAAGCAAAATTACTGGGAACGGAAAAGCTGAAGGTAGTCATCAAGATGACAGAGTCCACAGAATGTGTCAGCTGCATGGTGGCAGTAGAGAAAAAGAACTCAGGAAACATATGTCTCTGCATAGAGCCCCATGACCTCAACAAAGTAATAATGTATGAACATTATGGGCTGCCCACACTGGAGGACATTTCACATAAACTGTCAGGAACTACCTATTTCAGTGTACTTGATGCCCAGGCAGGCTATTGGCAGCTGCAACTGTATGAGACAAGTAGTCAACTGACAACTTTCAACACACCACTCAGTAGATGGCTCTTCACCTGGGTACTCTTCAGGATAATATCTGCACAAGAGATGTTCCAAAAGAAATCATAGAGGGACTCCATGGTGTTGAAATGATCATTGACATTCTTTTATGTGTCTTCACAAAAAAGGAGCATGACTGCTGTCTTGTGGCGCTTCTTAAGAGGAGCAGGCAAGTGAACTCAAAACTAAATCCAGTTAAAATCCAGATAGGTCAGACAGAGTTAACTTATTTTGCACATCAGTTCACCAATGAGGATCAAAACCCAGAATCCAAGAAGCTTAATGCATTTGAAAAGATAAGACCTCCAAATTCCTGTAAGGAGCTCAAGACAACATTTGCTACTATCAGCTACCTGTCAAAATTCTCCAAAGGATTAGCACAAGCCAGAGACTGCTGAAGAGTACTGTAAAATGGTTCTGGGGTGCCAATATGGACAAGGCATTTAGGAAAATAAAAACTCTGATAAGTAAACATGCTGCAGCCATTGTACAATATTTTGAAGTAACCAAAACAGTGGTACCATGAGCAGATGCCTCTCAAAACAGGTCTAGGTGCTGTTTTACGTCAAGAAGGGAAGCCTGTTGCTTACACCTCCTGGACTCTGACTCCCAAACAAGTGAACTATGCTCAAATTTAAAAAAATAAGTTGGCAGTTGTCACTGGGTGTGACAAGTTTCATCAGTACTTTTATGGCCATTCTGTAACAGTGGAGTCTGTATACAAGCCTCTACAGCATATTTTGTCAAAACCATTGATGTCTGCAGACCCTTGTTTGTAGCACATCATGACGCCCTACAAAAGTATAATCTCATGGTTACATACAAGCCAAGCAAGGACATTCCAACTGCTGATAAACTGTTTAGAGCATATGAACCTGGAGAAGATTCTCAGGAAAAACCAGATTTAGAAGATGAAGTGCACAGCGTGTTGAGGGCAATGCCTGCAGACAAATCATACCTATACAAAATCCGTTATGCAACCACAACAGATAAAACCATAGTGCTGCTGATAAAAGTGCTTACTAGTGGGTGGCATTCTCGTCGATGACAGTTGCACCCTCCGTTACATGCTTTCTGGCATCTGCAAGCAGATCTGACATATGCAGGCTGTCTGATTCTAAAATGGGGAAGAATAATGATATCAGATGACCTCTGATCAGAGACTTTGCAACAGATCCATGAGGGGCATTCTGGGGTAGTGCTCAGCAAGTGCCATGCCAGAGATACAGTATACTGATGTATTCTGAAGCATGCGGTAGCAGTGCAGTGAGGAACTGTGTGAGGAAGCGGAATGTTGAGGCCTGTGATATGCCAGTGGTGTCCCCTGTAGGCCTCTGGAAGGTTCCCATGGTGAGCAGGCACATGACCATTGTCACCTTGGTCTCCACTGTGATGGCGTGTCCTCATGCAGTGGGTGCCTGCATCACATCATGGCACAGCTCACATAGCTGCCTCAGCATGGCCCGGTTGAGGCAGTATCAGCCAACTGTCTCCACCTCTGTCAGCTGCTCGAAGGATAGTCGGGCACGGTACCGCCGTGAGGCCGGCGGGCTACGATTACTTCTGGCACCCTGCCTCCTCCTCCTCATTGGGGCACCAGCAATGGCAACTGCTTCTGGGTTCATCCCCTCTGTTGCTGTAGCCCTGTGGTGTGGCTTGCTGTCTGTGCCTCTCTCTCTATTATGACTTCCCCTCTGTGTGTGTCCTGCTGTTGTCGTTCCATTGACGGCCTGCTGGTGTGCTGGACTTAAGTCTCCTTCTTTTGTACTTATCTTTTTAGGGCTTATCCTGGCTTTGCGCTGGAGTTGCTCCATTGCTGTTCCTTGGTTTTGCTCTGTGGATAGGGATGCACGTTGTATGTATGGGTACGCCCCCTGTACATGTGCCGCATGTCATTACATTGTGCCTATGGTGCACGTCTTTCAGTACAGGGCATCTCGTTTGCACTCGCTCTTCCTCCCTGTGCCTGAATCACCTTCCGGTGCATTTCCAACTTGCTCCAGCACATCTGTTTTGTGAATCCTGCCCTCTGTCTCTTCCTCTTGGTCTTCGACAAAGGTGGACTGTCTATTTCAGTCCTCAAAGAGAGATATAATGCATGCATTTAAAGACAGCACATGTTTAAACATAAAATGCAATTCACTGTATGAGAGTCACCATACCTTACATCCCCCCCTTAAGATGCTTAACTAGTAGTAAACAGCAATGCAAGGAATACACATTGAACATTTATCAGGAGCATAAGCACTGTACACTTGTCAACATGTAACAAAATCATTCCAAACTTTGGGTTTTAGCAAATTAGCTGCTAAAGAGTAAGGAACGTTTTGCTCGGATGTATTAGTAGGAGGTGACGCATCCAGTTTTCTAAGATTGAGTTGGTCTGATTGACCCAGAGAGTTCACAGACAAGTCAGCAGAAATATCATCAGTCTCTTACAGGTTGTCCATGCATTCTGACATATCAGCACTAGAATGAAAGTTATTAACTGGAAAATCGGGTTGAAAATCACAACCAGTAGCACAGATGAGCTCTTGGCTAACCTCATTTTTTGGCTTGTCAGAACCAGATAGATAAGACTTACAAAAATGATGTCTGTTCCATCTGAATACCTGTCCCTGACATGCCTTGATGATGTAGGACCATGGTGTCGATCCCGCAGACAAAACCTTTGCAGTGTCCATCTTCAATTAGACACCCTGTAGCAAACTGGTATTCCCATGAAGAAATTGGCTGGGCATAATAAAGTAGTGTTCCTGCCAGTGTTATTGTTTACTTCTATTGCTCTGAAATTTTGATGCAGGAATAACTTGTGGTTTAAGCTTGTCTTTGGTCACTGGAATAGTAGACCTCAACCTTCTGCTCATGAGAAGTTGTGCAAGTGAGCCAAGGTTATCCAGTGATATATTACAGTGCTTCAACAGTCCAATGTAGGGGTCTTGACCACTGTGTTTAGCTTTGGCTGGAATGTGCTTTGCTGTATTTATTTATTTATTTTTTTTATTTTTTGGTAACCGGGCTAGGCCCACTAGGCACAGATGCCTGTTTTCTGGGGTGGCCCAGAAGCACTGGGGAGGTTAAGTGACTTGCTCAGAGTCACACAGTATGCAAATGGAGGTTGTGGGAATCAAACCCAGGTCTGTCTGCTGGATGTACCAAGCTCATTCAAAGCTCATTACATTATTGCAGGGGTTCCACAGGGTGGTACGCATGCCAGGTGTCATAGGGGCCATTGACTGCACCCATGTGGCAATCTGCGCACCACCTGGTGAGGAGGGCATCACATACGTGAATTGGAAGGGGTACCACTCAGTGAACAGCCAGGTGGTGTGTGATGCCATGGGGCACATCACCAATGTCTGCGCCACACACCCTGGGAGCACACATGATGCATACATATGGCACCAGTCAGCGCTCTGTGCAAGGTTCGAGGCTGGGGACATCCAAACTGGACACCTGTTTGGTACAACTGACTGTGCGCCAGCAGCCCGGGAAGGCCACCATGCCCAGGACACCTGGGGCGGGCCGTGGGTGGGAGACCGCAGGCTTAGGGGCACTGGGCCAGCAGGGATGTGGAATGGTGCTGGGGCAGCAGCAGGGTGGCATGGTCTCAATGTGCACCACAGGATGGATGGGGCAGGCAGGGGCAGCGGGGGCAGGAGAAGCAGGACTGCCAGGCATGCGGCAGCATGGGCGGGGGTGCAGGACAGGGGCGCACAACACAGGGCGAGATGGGGTCAGGTCACACACCACAGTGTAACACCGTTAACTAATGGAGACACATCTACCCCCACAGGTGATGCTGCATACCCATTGTATCCCTGGCTTCTCACCTTCTTCTGACAACCCAGAACAGTGGCAGAGGAGCGCTTCAATGAGGCACACGCTGCAACGTGCGCCATCATCAAGCGTGTCTTCGGTATGCTGAAGATGCATTTCCAGTGCCTGTGCCAGTCAGGTGGTGCCCTACAGTACAGCCCTGAGAAGGCCTGTGGCATATTTCTGGCCTGTTGTATGCTACACAACATGGCCCAAGACCATGGGATACCTGCCGAGGCCAGTGAGGGCAACAGTTCCGGGGAGGAGGAGGGGGCGGGGAAGAGCACAGCAGGGGCGCATACTGCAGCAGAGTGGTGGAAGAACACTTCGGGACATGCAGGTGAGTATGCAGGTTGGTACATGTGCAGGTGTGGGCACCACAGTATAGGGACAACATGTCGGGGTCAAGGCAGGCACCGTATGCCACACCGGGGTGCACATACGGGCGCATGCACACGGTGGGACACATATACTCACACACACTGCTTGCACCACACCAGAACCATACAGGCCACGCCCACACCATCACAGGTCAGGTGTGCACTGTGGCTGGCACATGGGCACTGCATGCACCGTAACGCACTCATCATACCCATGACATATGGCATGACTGCAGCACACACACACACAGGTGCACAAGCACAGGCAACACGGGGGTGTGCCAGGGCAACCGTGTGGCTGGAGAACACCACGCACAGCGGCACTGGCACCACCTACAGGGCAGCCGGTGTACACAACAATGCCACCCACCACCACAGGCTCCTGGGCATGGACATCACAGGGCCACCCTACGACTGCCATGGACATGCAGGCAGCCTCTACCATGGCCACTGGTGATCGGGGTGCCACCACCAGCCACAGGGGGTGTCCCCAGGGACCCCACAGGGTTGCTGCACTAAGACCATGAACTTGTGCCCAGTGGGGTGGCTGAACCACACCCTCCGGCTTAGCCATGGCCGATGGGGGTGGATGCCAGTGGTGATGGGGGTCAGCAACAGGGGGCCCACCTGGTCCCGTCGATGGGGTGTCTGGGATGTGCTCCTGGGCATCTGACTGGACGCACACTGTCCGCGGCATGCTGTAGATGCAGCCCCTGCCTCCACAGTGGCTGCGATCCACTCCATGGCTGCTGTCATGCCCACCCGCATGAGGCGTGTCTCAGCCAGCATCTGAGCACACCACACTGCCGTGGACTCATGCACCTGGATCATGACAACCCGATGGCTACGGAACTCTGCCTGGAGTGCCTCCTGACCATCCACAGTTGCCCGCAACAGGTCAAGATAGACGCCCATGTCATTGGTAGGTGATGCGGCATGTGGGCGGCACTGCCAAACCGGGGAATGGGCAGCCTCACCAGGGTCATCCATGGGTGGTGGACATGCCCTGTCAGGCTGTGCTGTGTGCGTATCATGGCTGTGCACAGTTACTTGCTGTCCATGCATGTCATCCTGTGGTCCCACTGTAGTGGGTGCATGCCCACTGGTGCCCTGCCTGAATGCCACTGATGCTGCCAGCACTGTGCTGGGCAGCGGTGCAGGGGGCACAGCACACACAGCCCCAGGCATACATGCCGCCACTGCACCGGTGTCCAGCACAGTGTGGATGCCGATGGCACCCACGGTCCCATGCACAGGTGGTCCCACACTGTGTGCACTGCAGTCACCCATGGCAGTGGTGCTGCTGATGGCAGAACATGTATTGGTGCTGATGCCCTCACCCTGCATGCCACTGGCAAGCATGATGAGTGCGTCCGTTATGTCCACCACATCCTCTGGGTCACCATCAGACAACCAAGCCAGGCCCCCCAACCATGTGATGTACCCACCTGCGGTACCACCATCACCGGTGGAGGGCTCTGGATGGCCCTCCACCACAGGTGCCATGACCGGTGGTGTGTGGAGCACGGACAAGACCACATCACTGTCAACGGCCCCAAGGGGTGGGCCTGCATCATTGCCTATGGGGGCTGCGCTGTTGGCCACGGCCGCGCCATGGAGTCGTGATGGAGCTGTGGAAGACAGAAAGGGAGATGTGGTTAATAAACAGCATGCACATGGCACAATGCATAGTCAGCCACACACTGCCGGGTACGCATGCCTGTCCATGGCGAGTGCGGACAGGGTGCACAGCTACTCACCATGCTGCGACGGGCTGTCCCCCATCTGGAAGCCACCCCCAGGGACGCCATGCACAGTTGTCCCTGACAAACTGGCAGCCAGGAGGGCCTCGTTGGGGCTCAGCAGTGCCATTGAGCTGGGTCCACCCCCTGTCCACCGCAGGGAGGCCTGGAAGCTGGCCACCCTCTCCTTGGCCCTCTGTCACCCATCATTCCAATGCTTCCTGCACTCCTGCACTGTGTGGTTGTACGGTGCGACCGTGTTCACATGCCGGGCCACCTCCTCCCAGCCCACTGCATGCGCCGTCCTGCTGCCACCCCTGCCAGTGAGTACATCCAGGTGTAGATGGCATGCTTCAATGAGTCCCCTCTCCTCATCCCTTGTGTAGTTTGGTCACCGCCTGCCTGCGGCACCTGACTCCTTGGACATTCCATACACTATGGGTAGAAGCAACCTTGTGTCAGACCCACCCAGGTGTACACACAGGCCCACACCAAGCTCCCACTGTCTGCAGGCTCACCATAGTCTGTGGTACCAGTGGCCTGTGCTGTGGTCTATGCGTGAGCTGTCTGGCAGAGGTGGACATGCAACATGGTGTGTGGTCCATGAGGGACAGCACTCATGCCACATATGGCACCCAGGATGCAGCAGGAGTACCACGTAGCCACCACAGGGTGTGTGACACTGACCTGTCCGCCATGTGTGTGTGTCCCAATACCCCTGCTGTGTGTGTCCCACCACCATGGTGCACCATTATACCTGGGTGCCACCACTGTGTTGGCTGCAGGGCGGAGGTGGACTATCATGTGGTGGCATGCTGTGTTTGCACAGCAGCGGAGCGCTTGCTGGCAGTGATGACACTGTGCCTGCACAGGTGTTGCACTGTGCAGCGTACATACATGTGTCATGGTGCTGCATGCACCTCACAGTACAGTGCAACCCCAGCCATCCATACCATCCCTGTGTCCCTCTGTACTATGTGTTGTCCTCTGTACACATTGCACCCCCTGCCGCAGTGCACCGCCATGGCGTGCTGCCATCCATCATGCAGCAGTGCCCGGTACGTGCTGTGCTGTGCGTCCCAGTGATACAGTCCTCCACTGTGGCCTAAGCAGGGACCTGTCCAATGTCGCCTCATGGATACGTCCTTGCGGTTGTATATCACATGATACTGTGGTGCCCATCTGATGGTGGTCTGGTCTCACATGCAGTGTACTGGGGCACCATCAGCTGTGCACATTCCGATGCAGGCACACCATTGTGTGCTGTAGCCCTGTGACTGTGGCAGTGTACTCACCCTGTAGGCACTGACTCCTCTCAGTACCCTGGTCTCAGCCTGCTGAATTGGGAGTATTTATGGATCAGGGAATGCAATTGAGGCCTGAGCACCTGTTAATAAGATGCTAATTGGCTGAGATGTCCATGCATGGACGATGAGGCTGTTTGGGGCCGCATTCTCTCTGAATTGCATAATTGCTCCCAGCTCATCTCACTTTACAAGGAGCATCTGTGTGATGCGCCACTGACAGTACGGTGCATTACCAGTGCATGCGTGGTCTGTGTGGCACATCTGCATGGCTTTGGGCTGTCCACACAGGCATCCCCCATGCATGCGGTGTACGTATTGTATGGCACATATTCTGTTATGTGCTGTTACGTCATTGTCTGGTGCGCCATAGCATGTTTGACGATCGCAGTGCCATGTACCGTATTGTGCAGCTTGTCCCACAATGCACCACCCAGGCTGCAATGTGTGTCCCTTCTCACGGATCATGCACTATGCACGGTACACGTTACTGGCGTATGCCATGCACAACATGGTGCTGGCACGCACACAGCACATGTGTGATCGTGTCCTTGCCATGCGGCACCATTGCGTGGTGGTATGTGTGGTTCCATCAGCAGCAGCCAATAGCACTTCACGTTCAGTGTGCAGTGTGCTGCATGTGTGTATCACTGTTGCATGTGGTGCATAATGGTCGGTGGCTAGCACATTCCCTGATTGCACCTTGCTACTGTATGTACACAGTGTAGGATGCCTAGAGCTGGAAGAATAGAGCCTAGGGCTATGAACTGGTCACATTTGGAGCTGTTACACCTAGTGGCACAGGTCATGGCTGTGGAGGGCCGCCTGTTTGGACAGGAGGACCTCCATGAGCCCAGGGCCAGGGTGTGGGCCACCATTGCTTCACGGATTGTGCAGCATACTGGCATGCCATGCACAGGTGAGCAGTGCAGGCATCGCTATGGCAATCTCCAGAGGCAGGACCCGGAGAGGCTGGCACAACTGTGGTGCCGAGTACACAGGGGTGCACTGCCACGGTTAGGTAGATGTTCTCCAGCTCTATCCTTCTATGGCATATGCTGTGTGTGTGTATCTATCACTGCCCCAATGGTGCTCCTGCGCTGCTTTGACCTGTTGCTGGGGGGGATGGGCATGGCTGTGTGTGCCCACCTGCACCGAGTGCCTCGGACACTGGCATCGCTGTTTGCTGCATGGCCACATGCTGGCAGGGTGGGGTGGCTGGGAACTTGCATCCTGCACTGTGGCAGTGTTCACTCATGGTGCTGTGTGTTGTGTTTTGCAGGTCCAGGGGCCAGGCAATGTGCCATGGATGCTTCTGATTTGCATTGTCACTGATACATAGGTGCCAGGCCTGGTGCCCCTCCAGGGTTGGGTGAGTACCGCTTTACATGGTTGCAGTCTTTCTGGTGTTGTGCAGGCTGTGGTGGGCGGGGTTGTGTTCCACATTCTGGCCCTCTGTGTGTGTTCCTTCTGTCATTTTCCGTAGGTGTCCATGATCATCGTGCTGCTCCAGGTGGTCATGGTGGTGGCGCTGTGCCAGTGGATGTGGACCAGAGGATCCAAGTAGCCATTCAGACAGCCCTGCACCCTCTTACTCGGACTGTTCAGTGCCTGTCAGCTGCCCTGCAGGGTGTCGTGCTGCACCTTCAGGGCCTTGCCAGGGTGCTGCATGGCAGAGCATTGTGACGCTAGTGTCCATCTGCCACCGACTGGGAGCCTTCCTGTGTAAATAGCTGCCCTACCCTGTTCTCTGTTTCTGTCCCTCTTCCCATCCTCCTACCCATCCCTGCTCCCCCTCATCCCCTTCTGTGGATGCCGTTGTTGATGTTGTTGTTGATTAAGTTCCTTTTCTGGCATTTGATCGGTACAGTTTCTATGGCCATTATGTTTTATAAACATGTTTTGCTCTACACCTGTGTCCATGGTTCTGTCTGTGTCGGCTCTGTTTGCTCCTCCTGCCCTGCTGTTTTGCTTCAGTTGTTCTGCTGGCTCCCCTGTGTGGCTTCAGGGCTGCCTGCCTCTGCTGGGGCATCTCTGGATGTGCCAGCCCTTCTGTGGATGCGCCGTTGTGCCCTGTGGTGATCCACAGTGGTGTTGTGCTTGTTGCTTGGCATGGCACATCCCTTTGTGAATGCCACCACCTGGGCTCGCACATCTGAATTACCCCGGTGCATCTTCTTTGTGAATCCTGCCCAGGAAGTTTAGTACCAGGAAGTAAATGGAGGGCAATGTTGTTGGTGTACTGTGGCATGAAGGTCAGAGAATAAAGACTGTCTGTTCATGTTACTGTTGAGTTCTGAGTTTTATTATCAACATTCGGTTGAAGATATTTCACAGTCCACCCCCAAAACATTCAGCAGCTCAGTTCTAAAGCCACACAAAAAACATAATCCTTCATGTGATGGTCTAGAGGTGCTCTACTCTAAAGGTGGTGAAAAGAGATGAGTGAGGCACCTAGGTCCGAATTATGTGGATATGATAACTGTTACCCAGACAAGGAGAGGTAGGAGTCAACTTCATGCTTCGATGCCCGCAGGGCATTTATTTTGTACCAAGGGTAGACAGACACAGTCACAAGAAGGAGTTGCCCAAGAACAATAGGGCAATAAAACAGGGAAATACTTTTATCTACCACTTCTAAGGTTATTACCACAAGGATAAACTTTAGGCCTAATGCCACTCTTATTTCTGACACTATTCTATACTTCAATACTCTAAGATGAGGATCAGGTAACATAAGCTACTCAGAACTGTATTAGGGTAATTAGCATCACACATTTCCGTAAGAGTCCAGATATTACAAGAGTCCAGAGATACAGCGTCTTCGTGTACACTGTCATTCTTCATTGGTAGCTACAAGGGAAGTAAAACAGAACTGTAGAACCCTAATCTCAGTTCCCAGCAAGGACCTAGTTAAGGCCACTGGGGTGGTGAGAGGTTTGGTAAATAGACCATATATCTTCGGCAAAAGCCCACTCTCTCCAAGGCTGCTGAAATGTAGAACCAGAGCAACTGGTTCCTGAAATAACACACTGAAACAAAGGGTTCCTCGGCCAAAACCCACTTCTAGGCTTGCCAAGGACGAAGATAGATCAAGATCTGAGTGGCAATGAATCCAATGGAGGACTACCACGACCTGACTGATGCTGCGGCACTCCAAGGGCCAGCTGAACTCGGAAGGAACTCTGACAGGACCAGGAACCATAAGAATCTGAAGAGATGATGGTTGACTCTGCAATCCTAGGATCAGGAACTAACACAACACAAAGAAAGCAGCAGGCGTCCCGGACTGGGCTTCGAAGGACTCGACTTTCGCGAGCGACCAGGTGGGGCAGACTAGTTCTCCAGGATGAGCTAACTCTTCTGTAGAGGGCGACCAATTTTGGGACATCTGGAACAGGAACCATATGGAACGACACTGGCAAGGCTGTCGTGATGCGTTTCGGCGGACGTACTTTCAAGCTGTGAAAACAAGAAAACAGTGGGTAAGACTTGTACGACTGGCGACGGACTCGACTTCAGTGGACTACACAAATGGATGTGATGAGCTGATGAAGGATCTCCCAGGAGTGAAGAATACTGAAAAGACATCTTCTTCTGAGTAGAGACAGATTCTGAGTATGTGGTGTTACAGACCACACTATGAGACTGCAGTGTGGTAGAAGATTGAGACTGTCTTCATACAATAGTAACCATATAACTGAAAAATGGCCAGAGAACTGTGGAATGATACAATAATTTGCCGGAGGAGGGCAAATTATAACTTCAGGAGTACCTCTTACTGATGAGGGCCAATGTCCAGGTGCTTTGAGCAACAGTTCAGGTACTTAGGACAATAGTTCAGGTACTTAGGACAATAGTTCAAGTACTTCGGACAATAGTTCAGGTACTTAGGGCAACAGTTCAGGTACTTAGGACAATAGTTCAGGTACTTAGGGCAATAGTTCATGTACTTAGGGCAATAGTTCAGCATAAGCAGTACAGTAATTACAGTAGTTTCACAGTATAGGCAAATCGAGCACTCTTAGATGAACCCCTGTTCCTAAATGTAGGGTCTTCTGGAATAGGATCTCTTTCTGGACACCGTGGCTAAGGAATCCTTTAGCACCACTAGGCTGACTTGCCCTATTCTGCTAGGCCGGGGCATCCCTTTAGTACCACTAGGCTGGCTTGCCCTAGTCCGCTAGGCCGGGGCCTCCCTTTAGTACCACTAGGCTGTCTTGCCCTATTACGCTAGGCCGGGGCCTTCCTATAGTACCACTAGGCTGGCTTGCCCTATTACGCTAGGCTGGGGCCTCCCTTTAGTACCACTAGGCTGGCTTGCACTATTCCGCTAGGCCGGGGCATCCCTATAGTACCACTAGGCTGGCTTGCCCTATTATGCTAGGCCAGGGCCTCCCTATAGTACCACTAGGCTGGCTTGCCCTATTACGATGGGCCGGGGCCTCCCTTTAGTACCAGGCTTTACCTCAGGCCTAATGCCCTACCTTTACCTCGGGCCTGATGCCCTACGTTAGCTTGGGCCTGGTGCCCCACTTTAGATTGGGCCTGGTGCCCCACTTTACAATGGGCCTAGTACCCCACATTGCATTGGGCCTGGTGCCCCACTAAATACTGGGCCTGGTGCCCCACATTGCTTTGGGCCTGGTGCCCCACTAAATACTGGGCCTGGTGCCCCATGTTGCTTTGGGCCTGGTGCCTCACTATATACTGGGCCTGGTGCCCCACATTGCTTTGGGCCTGGTGCCCCACTAAATACTGGGCCTGGTGCCTCATGTTGCTTTGGGCCTGGTGCTCCACTTTATAATGGGCCTAATGCCCTACTTTACTTGTGGGCCTGGATCGCCCTTTTAACTGTATTGCCCCTTTAAGTTTGCAGGCTCCCAGAGCCTGCTGTCATTTATCCCACAGGTTGCCACCTTAAATCCCGCCCCTTATAATTATTCAACAGGCCTTTGCTTGGCCTTGATACCCTGGCCCCTCCCCGAGAGCGTCGCTAACCCCGCCTCCTGTTTAATATTAAAATGAAGGGTCCTAGTAACCCGAAGCCCCTGCAGCACTTGGCCGCCTCCTCTAAGCGCCTACTGCGCTTTTTGCAACAAAACAGTTTCTCTTTAAAAACAGGCGGTCAGCACTACGTGTACTGCCGCCGACTCACCGCTCTGCTGTCTTCTGGGGCTGGCTGTGCTGCAGGGAGGTGGGAGGGATGCTGGCAGAGGGAAGGAAAACCGGGCAGGCATTTGGGGGGATGACTCGGGGGCCTCCGATGGTCAACAGAGATGTGGGCGCGATGCGGCTGGCAAAGCTGCCAATGTGGGACCGAGATAAACTGTAATACACTCGGGGGGGCTAAAATAAAGAAACGGAGGGGCTATTCAGTCCAAAACGCGGGGGGAACGGGCGTTTTCATCTTCGTGGTGCCCCGATGGCACCACCGACCACAAAACTGGAGCAGAGCAGGAAGTCTTCAGGCAGAAGAGGCAGCACAGGACCACAGCAAGCCCAGAGGAATGGTTACAACACGGTAAGCCCTAAACTTGTCCCTTGACTTCTGTGTCCTGTCTCCTCTACCACTGCCCAGGATCAACTGACTAAAAGAACAGATATTTTTTAAACTTGAACCTCCCTGGGTTCTAGATTGGCTGGAGTGGAATGTTGTGCATGAGCCACTCAGCACAACATTCCATCCAGGCCATTATGACATCTATTGCTTTTAAATACTGCCTTTTGACCATGTTGTAAGTGCACAGGGCACTTTTCTATTATTTACAGTGTTTCCCTTTACAAGGAGTGTATGTTTTTTCAGGGCCCTTAACACAGTACCCTGCTGCCTACACCTGCAGCAGGTACCCTGAGCACCTGTGGACTCTTAATTTATTTATTTAACTTTATTTCTCTGTAATGCTCCAACTTTGGGGCATTACAGATTCGGGCCTGCCTAAAAATTCATGTCCCCATGTATTCCCTTAACATTTTATAAAATCTATCATCTTAACAACCTCTAAAATCTTACTTAACACTCTATGAAGTCTTACGTTAATAAAACACTATTAAAATCTTTAAAATATTCTTAAAACATCTACTATACTGTAAATTTTTGAAGTTTTAAAGATTTACCCTAAAGTGTCTGTGTCTGGGAAATTACTTGGATTAGATCTACCTGTTGTACCAAGGTACGAGTTGAGAAGCTTCTGTGATATATCTTCTAGGAGGGATATCTGCGTTCGATCTTTGAGATCTGTGGGGTTGGAAATCAACAGGTTCTTGAACAATACGTTCTCCTTCCAGGAAATCCGGTATTTCTGGAGGTATTACTGGTACACAGTTTGAACAGTCAAGGGAATGCATATACGAAGTATGAGTCCAAGGTTCTGTACACCAATTGGTTGGTGATTCTGGTTCCCACATTTTGTTTTTTGTGGACTCCTGCCTTTCTTTTGGCGTAGGACTGTCCTGTTCTTTAATGATCACAGTGTCTCTGAAAGTGCAAGCTTTTAGTAGGTTGCGATGGACAATCTTGGTACCATGTCCAAATTCCTGTTGGATCTTGCATACTGGTAGTTCAGGATAAGGTATCTCAATAATGTAATAAGGTTCTGATTCCCACTTTGAAGACAGTTTGCTGCATTTTTGGGTCTTCTTCAACATTACTCTTTCTCTGACAAGTAGAGGTGTAGCTTTGGCCTTGATATCATAGTTTGCTTTCTGCTTTTGCCGTGCTTGCTCCATGTGTCTATCAACAATTTTTCCAGCTTCCTGCAACTGTTGATTATGTTCTTGGACCCAATTTGTCACTGGCTTCTTTATTTTAGTCTCTTCTTGTGGCACTTCCAGCACTAAGTCCATCGGAAGTCTTCCGTGTCGTCCAAACATTAAATAATGAGGTGTATAACCCGTGGAGCAATGAATCATATCATTATAAAGATACGTAAGTTCGGGAAGTAAAGCTGGCCAGAAGGGACGTTTATATTCCGGTAGAGCTCGCAACATTTCTAGGAGAATCTGATCTGTTCTTTTGCAAAGTCCATTACCTTGGGGGTGGTAAGCAGTAGTCTTTAACTTATGGGTTCCATACAGAGCACAAAGTTCATGAAAGAGTTGAGATTTGAAAGACGTTCCTTGATCTGTTAGGATTTTTGTGGGATATCCATAAGGTTGTACAAAACATTTCATAAAGGATTTGGCAGTATTTCGAGCAGATAGGTCTTTTACTGCACTTGCAACCACGAACTTGGAAAAGTGATCCACCTTAGTGAGGATATAAACGTGTCCATTTGAGCTAGGGTCCAACTACAAATGATCAAGAGCAACTAGTTCTAATGGTGCGTTACTGACTATTGGATGGAGAGGAGCTCTCTGATTCACCTTTTCCTTGCGCTTTAAGTTACATGCTGGACATTCCTCACACCATTTTATTATGTCATTTCGCATTCCTATCCAATAAAATCTCCTTCTGATGATAGCTTCAGTTTTTTTGTTACCGAAATGTCCTGAATTGTCATGGTACACCTCTAACACTACGGAAGCACTGATCTTTGGAACTACGATTTGAGTTACTTCTGTGTGTGTGATAGGATCTTTACTCTTCTTAACCTGACGATAATCTTCTATGGTCAAACAAGTTCTGTGTCTCCAAAGTTTCATCACTTCTGTGTTTAACTTCTTTCTTTCTTTCTCTTTTGGTCATGCACTTCTGCTGAGCAACTAGAGCTTTTACTTGGCGAACTATAGGGTCTTGGCTTTGTAGTTTTACCCATAGATTCTTTTGATTCACAATCATGTCATCCACTTCTGGTTGATCTTCCACTTTAAACTCGGGAGCAAGTTGATAGCATGCCTGTACAATCTCAGCTGGTACTTGCAGAAAAGGTGGCATTTCTATATTTTCCAGTGGGGTGTCATCTATTTCAGATTCTCCGTGTTCAGGCATCTGGGACAAGGCATCAGCATTCGTATTAGCTTTACCAGAGCGATACTTTATGGAAAATTGGTAATTCGCGAGTCGAGAGGACCACCTTTGCTCGAGGGCTTCTAGCTTTGCAGTATTCAAGTGTGCTAAAGGATTATTGTCCGTGAAAACTATGAAAGGGGTGGCAGCTAAATATTGCCGAAATTTCTCGGTGATAGCCCAAACTAGCGCTAAAAATTCCAGTTTGAAAGAGCTATAGCAGGTGTCGTTCCGCTGGAGCCTCTTAATCCTCTGCTTGCGTGGCTATTACTCTTTCCACACCATTCTGTTCTTGTGCGAGTACCGCGCCCAATCCTTTGTTGCTGGCATCGGTATACAACAGAAAAGGTTTTGCATAATCTGGATACGCCAATATAGGAGCTTCAGTTAGTATCTTTTTCAATTGATTGAAGGCCTCTTGTTGCTCAGTACCCCATGTAACCAGGCGATTCTTTGGGACTCTACCCACTGCTGACCCTCTCAAGAGTTCGTGTAAAGGCACAGCAATTTTTGAGAAATTCTTAATAAATCTTCGATAATATCCAACAAATCCCAATAATTTCCGGACCTCTCTAATGGTAGTAGGAACAGGCCATTTCTTTACTGCTTCAATCTTCTCTGGGTCTGGTGTCACTCCATCCGCGGAGACTATATGTCCCAGATAACTCACTTTAGTCTGCAACAGGTGACATTTGGAGGGTTTTATTTTCAGACCTTATTGGATCAACTTTTGGAACACTTCATCCAGGTGACGCAAATGATCTTCGTGAGTCTTCGAATATACAATAATATCATCTAAGTACAACAACAGGGTATCAAAATTTTGGCTCCCAAGACAATGTTCCACTAGCCTTTGAAAAGTTCCCGGTGCATTACACTATCCAAAAGGCATCCTGGTGAATTCAAATAAACCCATGGGGGTAATAAAAGCTGTTTTCTCCTGATCCTGGGGCACCATAGGAACCTGCCAGTATCCGCTGGTTAAATCTAGAGTGGAGAATACGGCTGCTGATTGAAGAGCTGTGAGAGAATCCTCTATCCTAGGCAAAGGATACTCATCCTTATGAGTGATGGCATTTAACTTGCGGTAATCCACACAGAATCAGATCTTACCATCCTTCTTTTTTACCAGAACAATTGACACTGCCCAAGGGTGTGACTTTCTTTTATCACATTAGCCTCTTTCATTTCTTTAATCATTTCTTTGACTTGCTGGTACATGGCTGGTGGAATAGGCCTAAATCGCTCTCTGATAGGCGGATGTCCATGGGTATTGATGTGATGTTGTACCTCACGAGCTAACCCAAAATCTAAGGGATGTTGGCTGAAAGCTTCCTTTCAGTGTACAACCACTTTCAAAACATCGGCTCTTTGCTTCATGCTGGTCTTCGTATTGCTGACTTTAATCTCCTTGGTCCATTCTGGTCTCTGGTCGCTTTCCATCCCATCTTCCGGCACTTTCTCCATTTCTTCCCCAGCTTTGACAATGTCCTGTAAACACATCGTGTGGATCTGAGCAACCAGCTGGTTCCGGTACAGCTGTACACTGTTGTCCCTTATTTAGCACTCGGACTGGTATCCTACCTCTGATCACCGTAGCTACACTCCTAGCTACTATTATTGGCTCTTCCTTGTTCATTGGGTAAGGTTCTACTAGGGTATCATAATCTTGACCCCTTGGGCCCACCTTTGCTTTGCACCACAAAGTGGTTTCAGTGCCTGGCTTCAAGGTTACTGGTCTAGCATCCATCACTCTTACTTTGCCAATTTCACCCTTGGCATTAGTGAATCGTTGATGGCATTGCAAGTTGTAGATAGTTTGTTGCAGGGCATGTTTCTCCACTAGAGGTACGTGTCTGGCTTGCTGCTGGAGGATGCTCACTAATTCAACGAAGCAATTCTGTAGAACGTTCATCCCTAGAATGAGTGGTGGCAGCTGATCACTCTCAATGTCGCTCACAATGATGCCTGTGTTGCATTGAACATTCTTTCCTAGCTGTACATCAGTTTCTAGGTAGCCTAAATATGGTACTTCATCACCGTTGCTCGCGATTAACTTTACCCAAGATCTAGGAGGTGGCTTCAGATCATTAGGTGTCCAGTGTCTTCGGAACTCTCGCCCTTGCAATATGGTGATCTGCGATCCGGTGTCCAATAGTGCCATAAGCTCAATGCCATCGACCTTGACTGGTATCATTGGGCTTTTACCAACAAAACATGACTGCTCTAGTGGGACTGCTGGACCTGATCGGCTGCTCTTCGAGGGTCGGTCCTCATCCCCGAAGAATTCCTGTTTAAATTTAAGGTGTTATTTACTGGCTGACCACATCTCCTTTCTATATGGCCACTAACACTTCATCGGCGACATATGGGCCTTCCTTGGCTATCAAACTGATCTGTGGAGCATCTCCCTTCACTCCTTCTCAAGTGGTTCATTTGGTCATGCTTCCTTTCTTTCCCTGATGGAACAAAGCTTTTCTCATTCTTCCACCCAGCTTTCCAACTCTGCATTTCCTTATACATCTCTGCCATCTGGTTGGTCAGTGTAGCAATCTGCTCAGTCAGCTCTGAGTGTTGTTGAGCACCCATCTGTACAGAACATATCAGTGTCTGTATCCTTGGGTCATGTATCTGCTCATGTTCTGAATGCCGGCTTGGGTAGGCAACAACTTCTCTTCCCGGTTCTCGTCTTTGTAAGGACATTTCCTCTGGCTGGAGTCCTAATTGCCAAGAATGGTCTTCTTTCCATCCTTTGGTAATGTAGGTCGGCCATTGAGTTCCCATAGAGATTTGGTGATATGCTGGAGCTTCCTCGCTAGAATGTCCTGAACCAAATATTCGAATGGCTTTCTCTTTAAAATCCAGAAAGTCAGCTTCAGGGTTCTGTAAATCCAGCATGCATAGTTCTCTTTTCAGGGCCTCACTTTGCACTCCTTCAACAAATTTTTTGACTAGTACTCGATCTGCATCTCGGACCTCTGCTGCGTCCACTCTCTCTATCGCTCATAACAACTCTTGTAGACTAGTGCAAACTCTCTCAGGGTATCTTGAGACTTCTGGGTATGCGAAAAGAACTTCATTTTGAGGTCAGACACGGTCCTAGCATCGAAAATCTGCTGTAGCCTCTGGAGTATCTGGTCTGCTGTGGCTTTTGCTCCACTCGGCCATGATTAAACTTCTCGGTGGGCAGCTCCCTTTAGTTGCCCAATTAAAATTTCAACCTTCTGTTGCTCAGGGACTTGATACAGCCGGAACATGGCTTGCATCTTCAAATGGAATTCTCCCAGGTTGCTGGTTCCATCCCCATCTTTCTCTTCGGAAAACTGTGGAAGCCATGGTGCTCCAAAGTAGTATGGCATGGTTAGTGGAGATGGGATATTCCTCTAGGTCCATCTCGGTCTCCTCCAGCTGACTCTCTATCTCCCCCAGACAATCCACTACTACACCCTGGCTCCATCTGTGCTTTTTACTAAGCCACTCCAACTTTGGACTCCTCGGATAAATAATAATCTCTATCCTGCCGACTACCCCAATTTTTGTGATGGTCTAGAGGTGCTCTACTCTAAAGGTGGTGAAAAGAGATGAGTGAGGCACCTAGGTCCAAATTATGTGGATATGATAACTGTTACCCAGACAAGGAGAGGCAGGAGTCAACTTCATGTTTCGATGCCCGCAGGGCATTTATTTTGTACCAAGGGTAGACAGACACAGTCACAAGAAGGAGGAGGGTTGCCCGAGAACAATAGGGCAATAAAACAGGGAAATACTTTTATCTACCACTTCTAAGGTTATTACCACAAGGATAAACTTTAGACCTAATGCCACTCTTATTTCTGACACTATTCTATACTTCAATACTCTAAGATGAGGATCAGGTAACATAAGCTACTCAGAACTGTATTAGGGTAATTAGCATCACACATTTCCATAAGAGTCCAGATATTATAAGAGTCCAGAGATCCGGCGTCTTTGTGTACACTGTCGTTCTTTGTTGGTAGCTACAAGGGAAGTAAAACAGAACTGTAGAACCCTAATCTCAATTCCCAGCAAGGACCTAGTTAAGGCCACTGGGGTGGTGAGAGGTTTGGTAAACAGACCATATATCTTCGGCAAAAGCCCACTCTCTCCAAGGCTGCTGGAATGTAGAACCAGAGCAACTGGTTCCTGAAATAACACACTGAAACAAAGGGTTCCTCAGCCAAAACCCACTTCTAGGGTTGCCAAGGATGAAGATAGATCAAGATCTGAGTGGTGATGAATCCAATGGAGGACTACCACGACCTGACTGATGTTGTGGCACTCCAAGGGCCAGCTGAACTCGGAAGGAACTCTGACAGGACCAGGAACCATAAGAATCTGAAGAGATGATGGTTGACTCTGCAATTCTAGGATCAGGAACTAACACAACACAAAGAAATGGCGGACGCATCCCAGACTGGGCTTCGATGGACTCGACTTTCGGCGAACGACCAGGTGGGGCGCAGACTAGGTTCTCCAGGATGAGCTAACTCTTCTGTAGAGGGCGACCAATTTTGGGACATCTGGAACAGGAACCATATGGAACGACACTGGCAAGGCTGTCGTGATGCGTTTCGTCGGACGTCCTTTCAAGCTGTGAAAACAAGAAAACGGCGGGTATGACTTGTACGACTGGTGACGGACTCGACTTCAGTGGACTACACAAATGGACATAATGAGCTGATGAAGGATCTCCCAGGAGTGAAGAATACTGAAAAGACGTCTTCTTCTGAGTAGAGACTGATTCTGAGTATGTGGTGTTACAGACCACACTATGAGACTGCAGTGTGGTAGAAGATTGAGACTGTCTTCATACAATAGTAACCATATAACTGAAAAATGGCCAGAGAACTGTGGAATGATACAATAATTTGCCGGAGGAGGGCAAATTATAACTTCAGGAGTACCTCTTACTGATGAGGGCCAATGTCCAGGTGCTTAGAGCAATAATTCAGGTACTTAGGACAATAGTTCAGGTACTTAGGACAATAGTTCAGGTACTTCGGACAATAGTTCAGGTACTTAGGGCAACAGTTCATGTACTTAGGACAATAGTTCAGGTACTTAGGACAATAGTTCAGGTACTTAGGGCAATAGTTCAGCATAAGCAGTACAGTAATTACAGTAGTTTCACAGTATAGGCAAATCGAGCACTCTTAGATGAACCCCTGTTCCTAAATGTAGGATCTTCTGGAATAGGATCTCTTTCTGGACACCGTGGCTAAGGAATCCTTTAGTACCACTAGGCTGGCTTGCCCTATTACGCTAGGCCGGGGCCTCCCTTTAGTACCACTAGGCTGGCTTGCCCTATTACGTTAGGGCGGGGCCTCCCTTTAGTACCACTAGGCTGGCTTGCCCTATTACGCTAGGCTGGGGCCTCCCTTTAGTACCATGCTTTACCTCGGGCCTAATGGCCTACCTTTACCTTGGGCCTGATGCCCTACGTTAGCTTGGTCCTGATGCCCCACTTTAGAGTGGGCCTGGTGCCCCACTTTACAATGGGCCTAGTGCCCCACGTTGCATTGGGCCTAGTCCCCCACTAAATACCGGGCCTGGTGCCCCATATTGCTTTGGGCCTGGTGCCCCACTTTATAATGGGCCTAATGCCCTACTTTACTTGTGGGCCTGGATCGCCCTTTTAACTGTATTGCCCCTTTAAATTTGCAGGCTCCCAGAGCCTGCTGTCATTTATCCCGCAGGTTACTGCTTTAAATCCTGCCCCCTTATGATTATTCAATAGGTCTTTGCTTGGCCTTGATACCCTGGCCCCTCCCCGAGAGCATCGCTAACCCCGCCTCCTATTTAATGTTAAAATGAAGGATCCTAGTGACCTGATGCTCCTGCGTCGCTCGGCCACCTCCTCTAAGTGCCTACAACAAACGCTTTTTGCAACAAAACAGTCTCCCTTTAAAAACAGGCGGTCAGCACTGCGTGTGCTGCCGCCGACTCACTGCTCTGTGGTCTTCTGGGGCTGGCTGTGCTGCAGAGAGGTGGGAGGGATGCTGGCAGAGGGAGGGAAAACCGGGCAGGCAGCTGGGGGGACGACTCGGGGGCCTCCGACATCCAACAGAGATGCGGGCGCGATGCGGCTGGCAAAGCTGCCAACGTGGGACCGAGATAAACTGTAATACACTCGGGGGGGGGGGGCTAAAATAAAGAAACGGAGGGGCTATTCAGCCCAAAATGCGGGGGAAATGGGCATTTTCATCTTCGTGGTGCCCCGATGGCACCACCGACCACAAAACTGGAGCAGAGCAGGAAGTCTTCAGGCAGGAGAGGCAGCACAGGACCACAGCAAGCCCAGAGGGATGGCTACAACACGGTAAGCCCTAAACGTGTACCTTGACTTCTGTGTCCTGTCTCCTCTACCACTGCCCAGGATCAACTGACTAAAAGAACAGATATTTTTTAAACTTGAACCTCCCTGGGTTCTAGATTGGCTGGAGTGGAATGTTGTGCATGAGCCACTCAGCACAACATTCCATCCAGGCCATTATGACATCTATTGCTTTTAAATACTGCCTTTTGACCATGTTGTAAGTGCACATGGCACTTTTCTATTATTTACAGTGTTTCCCCTTTACAAGGAGGTATATCTTTATTTCCAGGGGCCCCTTAACACAGTACCCTGCTGCCTACACCTGCAGCAGGTACCCTGTGCACCTGTGGACTCCTAATTTATTTATTTAATTTTATTTCTCTGTAATGCTCCAACTTTGGGGCATTACTTTCATGTCTCTGAAATACATCAATAGTCTCAGGCAGGCAGGGTTGAGTTTAAAGTGGAACAGAGCTCCTCAATAGCTTTTGCTCTAATCAAAACACATGGTCAAGTAAGCAGAACCTACACTGTACAACAAGCATGAATAACTCCTCCTTTCCCCAGAGAATAAAATATTCCAAACCTTTCTGTACACAGGAAGCATTCATAGTGGATTTATCAAAGGGGTGTTTCTGTACAAGAGTCACAATCAAGGATTAATAATGCAGTAATGCAGGGATGCCACTGATCAGTCAAATTCAACTAGACTGCATCATCTTCTGAAAACAAATAGCCCACCAGGGCCTGTGGTAACAGTTCCTCTAGTCATCAGCTATTTCAAGTCACAGGACCCCAACTTCCCTTCTTCCTTCCTGCCACAGGATGTTGTGAAAACTGGACTACCTAGCTGTAAGACATCTACTTGGCCAGTTTTAGTGCTAATCTTTGCATCCTGTTTGCTTAACAGTGACCAGTTTAAATCTGCAATTTTTGGTGCTCTGCTTGACTCACCTGACCACCCTCGTTCATCCTCTGCTCTTTTTGTTCCAGCTCTCCCTACCCAAACACATGTATGGAAGCCTCCCAAATGATGGATTACTGCCTCCCTACAGGAATTTGTGCCATCTGGTCCTGTAAGTGCACCTCACACTCGCAGCTGCTGCTGTTGGCTTTAGGTGAACTAAAGATTGCAAAATTGCACCCTATCCCATTTTACTTGTGCTTTTGTGAGTAGTATGCTTTCCTTAATTAGCACTAGAGTGAAGGGGCAAGCTGGCAAGATGGCTGAGATTGAGAAACAGTGATCTTGCGCACATTCCTGCAGGATTCTGAGTGGGGTATTGGGTGACTGTAACAGTTTCACAGTCACCCAGTATCCTGCTTAAAATGGGAAGCACCATTGGAGGTTGACAGTGAATTTGCCAACCTTCCGCACAGTGACGGCACAAAATCGACACCGATATTGTGTCATCCCAAAATGAAGTGTTTTTTGTGGGGGGCTGCACCCCATGCAGAGGGTTCTGCCCCACCCCCTGGATTTCTATATAATCAACTCCAGATCGGAGTTGTTCTGGGCAGGGGGCAGAACACTGGGAGAAAGGCATCACCCAAAAACAGCCCATTACAGCGACAGTCACTGTAATGGTCTGTTTTCGTGATTCCCTCTCATGGTGTCGTGCTGGAGGGGGCAACTGCCAAGATGCCATGGGAATGTGCACAAGATCACTCATGTCTCAATATCAACCATCTTACCTGCCTGCTGCTTCACGCCTATGGCAGTCAAGGAAAAGTGCAAAAAACAGAAGGTGCCTGCTGAGTGCTTTAAATGGCTAATTGCACTTGTAACCCGTCGACAGAAAATCTACCTGCATTTGGCAAGCAGGTGCCAGGGGTTGCAAACACACCACAGGGGTCACAAAAATTCATAGAGGTCACAAATGTGACCCCTGGTGAACCCTAAATAATGCCCCTGGGCAACATGTTAATGTGGAATACAATGTGCACTTCAGCAGTGCAGTCAAGGAGGAGTCATGTGCTGTTAACACAGCGCTATGGAACTGTATTACCATGATGGGCCACTTATTGCACTGATGGTCTCTGGTCTGTGTGTGGTGATGGGTCAAGGATGCCACAACTAAAGTACCTTGCTTTACTTTTCTGACAGCAGTGTGAAGGTCACTGATGTGTCATTGATTTGTTTACGGAACACTGTGTTCCTAGAAGATGACTTAATGGTGTTTTAAGTACTTTAAATTAGTCTGACGCACTTCCTGGCCAAATAGTAGCTGGATAAAAAATAATACGGGGACCCAAGTAACAATCTATTACTATCAGTTCTGTGTTGCTCATTAAGGTGTCTTTGAAGTGTTAGAACACCAAGTTCTTGAAAAATGGTTTAATGGTGTCAGTTAACTTGTTTTTAAAGTATTTTTTACAAAGGCACCTTTTTCTAGACCAAATTCAAACCAGAAATAACTAACTCTATGAACATACGAACATATGGTAATGCCAGCAGAAATAGGCCTCATGGTCTGTCGAGTCTGCTCGATTGTGCAGCTAGCCCCTCATCTCGCAGTTGCCCCTCCCACTCCTCCTCTCCTTAGATTTACCCTCCCCCTAACCCTGTCCCAGTCCCTCTTAAAACTGCACACCTTCTTGCAGGCCACCACCTCCTGTGGCAGAGTGTTCCACTTGCCCACCACCCTTTCTGTGAAGAACTGTCTCCTTACCTCCCTCCTGAATCTCTCCCCCTCCAGTCTGAGACTGTGCCCTCTCATGTCCCTTCCTCTTCTTAATTGGAAGATCCCTTCTGTTCAGGTCTTCTTTATCCCTTTCAAGTACTTAAAGGTCTCAATTATGTCCCCCTGTCCCTCCTCTCCTCCAAGGAGTACATACCTAGCTCGCTCAGCCCTTCCTTGTAATGCTTGCCCACCAATCCTTGGATCATCTTTGTTGCTGCACTTTGCACCCCCTCCAACAATCTGACATCCTTCTTCAAGTACAGGTGCCAGAACTAAATGCAGTACTTCAGGTGCAGTCTGACCAGTGACCTGTACAGTGGGAGTATTACCTCCCTACTTCTGGAGGAGATTCCCCTCGCTATGCATCCCAGTATCTTGCTGGCCTTAATTGATGCCTTTCTACACTGAGCAGAGTTGTTCATGCTCCCTATTATAAGTATCCCTAGGTCATTTTCCTCCAAGGTGCTTCCCAACTGTACCACTCCCAGCTGATGGTCCCTCCCCTGATTCTTTGCTCTGAAGTGCATTATCTTGCACTTCATGGCATTGAACCCCAGCTGCCATGTTTCTCACCATTCCTGCAGTTCAGTCAGGTAGTATTGCATCCCCTTCCATCCCTCAATGTCATCAACCACCACCCCCATTTTGGTGTCATCTGCAAACAGACTGATCTTACTTCAGATCCCATGTGAGATATCAGCTATGAATAACCTGAACAACACCAGGCCCAGCACCGATCCCTGTGGTACCCCGCTCATCACTGCCCTCGGTGCTGAGAGTTTCCCTCCCACTACCACCCGCTGCTGCCTACCCCTTAGCCAATTCTTCATCTATTTCACCATCTTTGCCCCACTCCCACAGATTCCAGCTTTCCCCCTAGCCTCCCATGTGGCACAGAGTCAAAGGCCTTGCTGAAGTCCAAATACAGGACGTCCACTGCATGGCCCTTGTCTAGTTCCCTTGTCACCAAGTCTTAGTACTCAATGAGGTTGGTCTGGCAGGATCTGCCAGAGACAAATCCATGCTGATGCCCATGCTGGAGTCCACTGTCCTCCAAATGGGTCACCAGCCTCTCTTTCAGGATTGTCTCCATGAGCTTCCCCACAACTGAAGTGAGGCTCACTGGCCTGTAGTTTCCCAGTTCATCCTTTGGCTCACCTTTGTGGATGTGCACCACATGGGCTATCCTCCAGTCCTATGGTATGCATCCCATGTCCAGACAGTAATTGAACAGGTCAGCCAGTGGCCCTGCCAGGACATCAGCCAACACCTTGAGTGCCCTAGGGTGAATGCCATCTGGCCCAAGTGCCTTGTCCACCCTCAGTGCCCTCAGTCCTTCCAGTACCCTATCCTCAGTAACCCTTACATCTGTCACCCCATCCCCCAACCTACCCCACCCCTCCCCTGCAGTATCTGTCCCCCTTTCTCTTGTGTGAATGCAGAACAGAAGTATTCATTTAATGCCTCTGCCTGATCCTCCCCTCTCTCCACCCATTCCCCATTCTTTTTTATCCTCACTATTTGGTTCTTGTTGCTCCTTCTTCCCTTATGTATCTGAAGAAATCCATGTCTCCATTTTTAATACCCTCTGCCAGCCTCAGCTCCCTGAAAGCCTTAGCTGCCCTGACTAGTTTGGTGGCCTCACTGGATTTCTTCATCTACATCTCCTTGTCTTCTCCCCTCCCTGACTTTTTGAACTTCCAGAATGCCTCTGTCTTGACCCTCACCCCCTCCCTAACCCCTGAGTCATCCAACTGGGCTTGTTTGCCCTCCCTTTCTTGCTCTGAGTTCTAGTACATGCCCCTGTAGCCTCTGCTAGCCCCTTTTTTATGACATCCCACTTCTGACTCATGTTCCAGCCTGGTTGAATCCCCTCCAGGTGCTCCACCAGAATTTCCCCCATCTTTTTAAAGTCTGACCACCTAAAGTCAATCACCTTGGCACCTGTGCCCCCAGCTTCCTTCCCCCTGTTGAGTGTGAACCACACTGAGTAGTGATCACTCCCTGGCAGTGTCTCCTCCACCTCCAGATCCCTTACCGTCTCCCCATTGGACAGTACAAGGTCCAGAGTATTTCCTATCTAAGCTGGCCCATGGACCAGCTGCATCAGGAAGCTGTCCAGAAATGCCTCTAACAGGGCTTGCTCCCTTGCACTTGTGGTGGTTGGGGTACTCTAGTCCACCCCAGGTAGGTTGAAGTCCCCCACCATCACCATGTTCCCCTTCCTGCAGACCTTACGGATTTGCTCAGATAACTCCCTGTCCAAGTCCTCCAGTTGAGCTGGTGGTCTATAAACTACCCTCATCCTTAGTGTCCTCCTTTTGAGTCCTGAAAATACATCCATAGGGCCTCTGTCCTGCCATCCTCCCCCTCATATCTTGCACACCATTCCCCTCCCGGGGATAAGGTGATGAACTTTGGGACATGTCAATTACCATGCATTGTATTTCTGACAGCTCTGAGTCATAGAAACATAGAAACATAGACTTTGGCAGCAGATAAGGACCGCTTGGCCCACCTAGTCTGCCCATTTCCCTACCTACAGCGTAAGCTGCAGATCCTAGCTAACCAACAGTCAGTTATTCAAGTGCTGTTTAGGTGTTTAGGTATTTATGGAATGCCAATTAAGGGCTTTTATAACAATTCTTTAAAAATACACCTTTCCTGGCCAAATACCAAATAACAAAAAATAAATATCTGAATACCTGGGACTCAGATATGGAATATTCAGCTGAATATTAATAAAACATATTTGCACAGCCATAATCCTAGCTAGAGATGTGGCAAAATTAAATTTCATGGGTGACATTCCTGAGAAATCAGCAATTTCTCTGCGCAAAACATTTTGTGGAATTCGGTTGTTCCACAAAATATTTCACAGCTGTGAAATTGCAAAATTCTTCCCACAAAATGCAAAATTTCACTGGAAAATGGCAGAATTTCACCCATGAGTTGTGAAATTTCGTTGTTTTGCAGGTTAAATTTTGTGTGCCACAGGTGAAAATTTTGCACTCTGATGGTGAAATTCTGCATTTTGCACTTCAGAAAAATTTCACAAAACGCGCACATTTTGCGATAAGTTTCACAGAATTAAATTTTCCAGTTTTGCCCATCTCTAATCCTATCTTCTGAAAGGAGATGGGATCTGCTGTGGAAGAATTCCTCCATAACAATCACAGAGTAGACACATCAGCTTCCACTAGTGGGAGGTAATGAAAGTCTTTGCATGGGGAGTTTTTATCTCAGTCACAGCACATAAGGGGAAAAAGGAGGCACATCAGGAGAAAACCCTGGAGGAGCACATCTTGCCTTAGGGAAAGATATGGCTAATCCCCATCCCCCCATACTGAAAGAGCTTAGACTCCTGACAGTGCAACTGAACCAAATGGTATCTGCCAGGTTGCAGTGCAGCATATTGCTAAGTTATGCAAGAGTATACTTAGATGGGGATAAAAGTGGCCATTTGCTCACTTTGCAGCTCAAAAAGAATGGGGCAAAGCTATTCCATGTATTAAAACCCTGGGAGGACACTAGCAATTAAACCAACTGAAATAGAAGCCTTCTAAACTTTCTATTCAACACTGTTCACCACTGAGCTTGTGTCAACTTCCCCCAATAGAATCCTTCTTTGATACCATACCCATACCTGCACTGAGTGTGGCTGACAAGGATGACTTAGGTAGGACCCCTACCAGGGAGGAGCTCAAAATGGTGGTCCAGCCCTCATTAGCTGGCATGGCTCCTGGTTGCAGTGGCCTCCCAGCTAAGTTTTTAAAACTGTTCTGGGAGGTTTTGCAAGATCTCATGGTGGACATAATGAAGTCCCTGGGCAATAGGATGCTGCCTCCCTTGCAGCATCTAGACACTATTACAATCTTCCACATGCCCAGCAAGGACCCAAACCAGTGCAACTCTTACCACCTCATATCACTGTTGAATGCAGACTATAAGATTATGCCCATGTTATTGATGGGCAGGCTAGAGGGGGTCCTACAAGGCTTAATCCATGAAGATTAGGGGGGATTTGTAAAGGGGCCCTTAGCCAAGAACAAAATAAGAAGATCCCTGAACATGATGTGGCATTGGTCCAAGGGTGGGCTGCTTGGCCCAGTCTCTTGGCTCTGGAGACAGAAAAGGCCTCTGAGTCGAGTGGCCCTTCATGTTTGTAACCCTTGAAAGGTTTGGCTTGGGCCCCAGGTTGCATTCATGGATTGCTGCACTGCACCATTCTCCTACAGCCATGATTTTGACCTATGGGACTCTGTCTCAAACTTTTCTGCTATCTTGAAGGACCCAGTAGGGCTGGCCCCTTCCCTGCTTCTGTACATCCTCACTACCACAGCCCTGACCATTGCAATTTAGCAGGACTCTCGCATCAAAGGCCAGTGCTTTAACGAAGTGGACCATAAAGATATCCCTCTTTGCATATGATGTCCTGCTCTACTTGTGAAGCCCTTTGAAGCAGTCAGTGTCCTGATGGATATTTTCAAAGTATATAGGCTGTTATCAGGCCATAAGATAAACTGGTTAAAATGCAAAGGCACTCAACTGAGTGGGGCCATACTGCCTTCCATAAGGCAGCAGGAGCTGTACCCTAAGGTAGCAGGAGCTGTGTTACCCTCCAGCTTCAAAACCTAAATACTTGGAGTCTTACTTCCCAGAAAATTCTCCATATTAGTGTCAATTAACTTTCACTTGATCCTGCAAAAATTTACACAAGATTGTGACTGCTGGAGACCCTTACCCTTGGTAGGAGGCATGAACACAGTTAAAATATGTGTCCTTCCCTAGTTTCTTTATGTGTTCCAGGTCTCACCAGTCCACCAAACCCTAAAATTCTTTGCCTCAATAAGAGGTTGCCTTACTTCTTTCCTCTGGCAAAACAAGGGAGTAAAAGTTAAACAAGCAACCCTGTGGCACCCCACAACCCTGGGAGGCCTGGGTCTGCCTCATTTCTGGTTTTACCAACTGGAAACACCATTAGCCTATATGAGAGATGTTCAGAATATTGGTCCAGAAACACCAGCATTGGTGGAGATGGAGTAGAATACATTTGTGGCCCTTGTTCTCAACATTGCTCGCTCCAGCCCTGGGAAATGGAGTAATAAAAAGTTACGTAACCTCTTCCTCAGAGCCACAGCTAGAGCATGCCTCATTGCCCACAGCCCCATAACACACCCTAGGACTATTTTCCCAGAGGCAGACATACCCTGGTCCTATGGAAGAACACTGCCTTCCCTTCCCAGGTGGAGACAGTGCATAATAAATGGAGACAAAAAGACATCTCCTTGGTGGATGATCTCTACAGGGAATCTTGTCCTCATTCCAGCAACTGACAACCAGGTTCTCCCTAGTCCCAGGTGATTTTTTTCATCTACCTGCAGGTCAGAAATAAACTGGAATGTTCAGATCACTCATTCATGCTTCTCCCTGTATCATCCCCCAGTGAAGAAATTGCAAAAGATTCCCGGCAGAGTGTGAAAACAATTTAACAGTTCTATAACCTCTTGTTAGGCAGCTTGCCAGGCCCATTACAGAGACTCAGGACTAAATGGGAAAAAGTCTTGGAGAACTTGGGTTGGACAGATGGAGGCTGGAATGCAATTTCTTTTTTTGTGCCACCGTTCCAACTGACCCCCATCAGTCTGCTAATTTCCCTAGGCTTAGCCCTGAACACTGCATTCTGGGACACTCCTTTGCCATCCTCTCCTGCCCCATAAAAGCACCCTGGCTTACCCCCCCCCACAGGGAGGGGCTGCTGGTTCTCCAATGGAACTATAGTTGTACTGGAGGGCGAGGCATCATGGTCTGCAGTGGGGGGTCTGGACATGGGGAGCACAAGTCACCCTGTTGGTGGCTGATTTTTCCCATTTTCACCCCATTGAGAGACATAATGTGCAATGACATGGAGTCTGCAAGTGCAATGTCTGTCAAGCCTCCCCACAATTCAAGCACTGATTGCTTACTGGCCCCCCCCAGCCTCCACCAGAGGTCAGTGTTGTGCAAGACAATCAGCCCTCCTCCCCTTGGAGAAGGAGAGTCATCACCCATACACTCAATCCTTTCCTCCTGGGCAGCCCTCCGATTCCCAGGTCTGCTTCCAAACCTGGGATATTGGCATCGCAGGCAGAAACCCTATCACTGCGCTGGCCGGCCAGCGGGATGCAATTTCTTTACATTTCTCAAAATGTTCAGTTAACAACAGACTTAGGCAAATCTTTTTTAAATTCCTACACTGAACATATTACACTCCAGCCCTGGACCACCATATCGACCCTTCTAAATCAGACAGATGTGCAAAATGCTACATAGGACACTGGTCTTTTCTTTATATGATTTAGTCGTGCCCGCACATCCACATATACTGGGGAAAGGAGGTCTCTATACTCTATAAAGTGCTGGGATCTTCTAACACCTCACAGAGGCATGCATTATTGGGTTTACATCCAGGGACATGGACCGTAAACACTACAAACACCCCCTTTGAATGTTGGATATATTGGTGGGCAAACACACTCTGGCTCAAAATTGAATATCTAATAAAAAAAACAGTATAGCACAGTGGGCAGCAACACTATTAGACTGAATGAGACTGGAAAATGCACAATACACAGTCCTTAATAACCTGCACACTTAGAAATCTATGTGGAGCCTCCTAGAAAGGGCTCTGTCAGCAGACTGGTTCCCAAAAGAGACACTTGGTGCATGTATAGAGGAGGGCCTGAATATTCAAAGGGGTTTCACCTGGCACAATAAAGTTGCACTGGCACAACCCTGCATTGTGCCCCAGTGGGATATTGAGAAGGCTGAGGTGCAGATGTAGGGGGTGTGCCCATACATATGCGGCACCTCCTGATATGCAGCCTGGGATGTGTGGCACATATGCTGACACAACACTACATTGCGCCACATAGGGGGGCTCAAAGTTGAGCCCCTGAAAAGTTGGAACAACTCCTGACCACCCACAGGTGGACTGCAGTATTGCAGGGTGCAACACAGCAGCCCAGCTGTGGGTGGCCACCCGCCCACCCAGAACACCGTCGGCAAGCACACACATAACCCTGGTGGTCAAGTGGAACCCCTCACCCATTGCTGCGATCACAGTGATTGCAATAAACCCAGTCCCGGTAGTCAAGTGGCCCCCCCCAAGTCCCTGATTCCCCAATATATGTAATAAAAGACCATCCGTGGTGGTCTAGTGGTCCCCCTTCCCACCCGATTCCCCTAGATGTGTAAAAATGACCATCCCTGGTGGTCTAGTGGAACCCCCCCACCTGTTGCCATATTTAGAGACTGTCTAATACAGTATGCCCTGCAAGCCCATTGGTTCACACTGGGGACCAATTGGCTTCTGAACCATACTGTACCTGTCATTCGGCAGGGTGGGTTGGGAGGTGCAGCCACCCGCTGATGATGGGGGGAGCAGGGTGGGCAAGGGTTCAGCGTGGGTGGGAGGGGTGTGGGGTGCCACTGGAACACCAGGGCATTTATTTATGGAGGAGTACCGTGATCATGGCAACGGGCGGGGGGGTTCCACTAGACCACCAGGGATGGTCATTTTTACATTTCTTGGGGAATCGGGTGGGAGAGAGGACCACTAGACTACCAGGGAAGGTCTTTTATTACAGTTATCAGGGAATCAGGGACTCAGGGGGGCACTAGATTACAAGGGAAGGTAGTTTATTACAGTTATCGGGGAATCGGGGACTCAGGGGGGCACTACACTACCAGGGATTGTTTGTTATACATTTAGGCGATCGCGGCTACAGGGCAGGGGATGCCCTGAGATCCACACTGCAGACGTCATGCTCTGCAGGGCGCCAGGTGCAAATCGCCAGACTGCCCTGTGCAAGGCATGCAAATGGGGCCATAATGACATGCAAATGGTCCCATTTGCATCTTGCATATATTATGGCCTCATTTTCATGCACCCTGCTGAATATCACAGGTGATGCACCTAGCACAACTGCACTTGCGCTGGTGCATCCCCATGCTCCCTATCCATGGCTTGCAATGGCACAGTGTCACTGCACCATGTGCAGTACGTGCGATGACCTTGCCATATTCAATGGTGCTGCACCATGGCACATCACCATTGAATATCACCTGGCCCTGACACTGGCGCATCCCAGTTGCATTATGCCCAGGCTTGGACCACTGCCTGGCAAAGTTTGACTATCTGGGCCGAGGTGTATTATTGTGGGATTAAAAGAGGGATATCTGAATACTAGTACTTTTATTGAGATGAAAGTTACCAATGTCTGATGTTTATAATATCTGCTCTATTTACTGCTCTATTCAATATTAATGTGTGTTTAGGACTGAGCACTGGATGAGCCCATATGTCACTTGACCTACATGCTGGCACAAAAAGTACTGTGTGTTATTGTGATGCTTGTGATATATTTGTACATTCATACTATGCCATTAATAAACAGATTTTACAAAATAAATCACAACTGCGCAGGCATATCGGCATGTCCACTGATAAATCACATCCAAATAAACAGGAAAATGTCAGCAGGTGGTGGCATGCATTAAGTGGTCAAATGTTGATATTCAGATGAACCCAGAGCACTACAGCACATTTGGGTGGCAAATGGGAGTGGCTGATTTCTTCATTACTAACACCCTGATGCAACTATTCATACAGACTCCACTTTAACTGTGCTGCTTGAGTTTTCATACAGTTGGAGCACAAAACACTAATGAAGCATCCTTCAAAAACTGACCCCTTGCTTTCAACCCCAACTATATTTTGAAAAAGCAAAACTCCTTCTGGCAAGAGAAATCTTATTTCACAGCAGCATCAGCAAGTATCTAGCTTTATCCTACAGAATCTTCAGACAGTGAGGAATAGCATTTCCTAGGTATTTCTTCAGCAGCATTGCTTGTACAGAACATTTGTGTCAGTATAAAAGATTTTACTTGTATTCATCACAGCTAGATTTGTCAGAATTTGCCCTAGCTGATGCTTATGGCAAACTTGAGCAATCCTCTCTAAATTCTACAAGCAGATTCAATACTCTTCAGAGAGATTGTTTAGCATCTTCTATAAGTAAATGGTGATTGAGATATGTCTTTTGGCCAACCAAGAGTGCCACTTTGCTACATCTTAGTGTCTGGGAACCACAAAGTGAAAACCAAGTGATTCCGGAACCCAAAGAAGTCACAAGGTGATAGTCCTCATTTGCCAAGAATCACTTCTTGATCACCATTTAATTTTTATTAAGCATTTCTTTTCCTTATTGGTATCAAAAGTAGGGAAAGGCTACCCATGGGGTAGCTGGAGTGAGTAGGTTGGGTATCAGTGTTTTTTGGTTGGGTAGGGTAGTTTGGGTAATTTACTACCCTACCCGACATAAAAGGGTACTTCTCGGGTAGGGTACTGTGGACATGGGTAATGGAATGGCTAATGGACAGTTTAAAAAAATGCATTTTTCAGACAGCCTATGGGGACCTGGGACTCTTCTGACATACAGTCAGGCATTACAGGCAGCCTGTGGGGTCCTCACAGCAGACAGGGGCACATGACACCAGCCTGACAATCCAATTGTCATTGCTGGTGTCTGAGCTCCCTTTCTGTTTTGTGAATGTGCAGACTAGTTCTGGAGCTTGGTGGGAGAGGGAGCAAGATTACAAACTTGATACAACTGCAGCAAAAAGCCACAAAAACTAATCACATAGTACTACACTGTATCCTACACTACTAAGTATATCATGAATAAATGTGTGCGTACCATCTGCTGCACTAAGTATAGGGTTGGGGGGTGGGCAGGTCTACACTGTTGAACATATTTCTCAAAAAAGGCTGTTCCACAGTTGTATGACTTGGTGTGTAGTGCAGTCACTAAACAGTTGAAACTCTTTAAGGTGAAGCAGGTTCACGTAACCATGGATATATGGACCAGCAACCAAACAATTGATAGCATGATTGTTACAGCTCATTGTGCAAGTTCTCAGTCAGAATGTAATAATTACTGCTCTACTGTTTAATAAGAAGCAGGCTGTATTATGTGTCACCACTTTTGAAGAAAACCATACTGCTGTGAATATTTTGCAGGAGCTGCAAAATCAATTCCAGAAATGGCTTACTCTCTGTTCCTTATCTCCAGGGTTCATAGTATCAGATAATGGTGCCAACATAGTCAAAGCTGTTAGAGATGGCAGCTGCCAACACATACCTTGTTTTGCACATTGTTTAAATTTTCTCATCCATGGTTTCTTAAATGGAAACAGAAATGTTGAAAACCTGTTTGGTCTTGCTATAAAAATATGTGGGCATTTTCACCACTTTGTGAAAGCTCAAAAAATCCTGAAGGGGCTGTAGAGGTCAAATAGCTTACCCATGCATACATTAAAGCAGAAAGTTCCAACTCATTGGAATTCAACATTTTACATGTTGGAAAGGCGTCTTGAACAAAAAAAAGCTGTACATGACTACACCATGTAGAACTGAATAAATAAAGTAGACATCATGTTTAATTCCAGCAGCTGGACTCTACTTGAATCTTTGGTCACCTTAGTAGACCCATTTGAGGCTGCCGCATGTGATGTCAGTGCAGACAGTGCAACTCTGAGTCAAATTCTTCCTCAAATCAGATTTCTTCACATTTTCCTTGATGGCATAAAGAAAGACTTTCAGTCAAAAGATGACACCACTGCTGTTATGCTGGCAGATGACTTTATTCTCAGACTGTTTGACTGATCAGAAAATAAATGCCATGTTTAAAAATGACACCTATGTATTGGCTACACCGCCAGATACCCGCTTCAAATGGAACACTGAAGCCATCCTTTCTCCAGGGGAAGGCATTGAGTATTGGAGAGATCTTCTGCTAACCATATGTGACATTTTAACTGATGCACAGCTGTCAAACCCTGCCAAACCATTACAGTGCACCTCTGATGCAGACAATAGCACATTTATCAATTATTCACAGCCAACAGTGTCATCAGAGAGGGAAAGAACATGTACAGCTACTTCCATGCATCCTATGTTCAGGGTCAGAAAGACAAATCAATTCTGAGTCCCCTCCAACAACACAGACTGGTATCCTGTAAAGAAAGTGCAGCTGGTTCATCTGCCAGACTGGTAACCATCTCATGTAGCACAATGATCCTGGAGTACTTTGCAGACCATACTGTGACTGGTCTCAAGGAAGCTCCATTACTGTATTGGAAATGAAAGAGAACAATATGGCCAGATCCAGCAAATCTTGCAGTAATGTATCTCAGTTGTCAACCTTCAAGCATGTATTCAGAACGTATATAGTGCAGCTGGAAGAATAGTCACTGACCACAGAACACTGCTAAGTCCAGCAAATGTGGAATGGCTTACATTTCTCAAAATGAATGCTGACAATTTCCCAATTGTCACAAACACCAGTTTATGTGAGTCTAACCCTGAACATGTACAACAGCCTGCAAAAATTGATACTAAATGTAATGACTTGGTTGTGGATGAAACAAACAGAACCATCACCACTGCCACCATGTCAGCCACATGTGCCACACTAGTACTGCTCTTAGTTTTCTTTTTTCAGTCATCAGTTTATATTATGTAAGTTTGATCAAAGCCCACTATAGGTATAATTTTTGGAAACAGCAGCAGGCTCAATCACAGCAGCTGCGCCTCTGGTACCTACCTCAGCAATGCCTGCCATGGGTATAATTTTTTTAAAACAGCAACAGGCTCAATCACAGTAGCTCTGCCTCTCATACCTACCTCAGAAATTCCCTCCATGGGTATAATTTTGGACACAGCAGCAGGCTCACTAAGAGATCCTGTGCCTCTTGTACCTGCCTCAGTAATACCCACCATGGATATAATTTTTGAAAACAGCAGCAGGCTCACTCACAGCATCTGTGTCTCTTATGTCTTCCCCAGCAATGTCTGCCAAGGGTATAATTTTTAAAAACAGCAGCAGGCTCGCTAAGAGAGTCTGTGCCTCTCATACCTGCATCAGCAATTCTCCCATGGGTATAACAGATCAGGGTGCCTAACAGGCAGTATAATAGTCTCCAAAAAACAATCTTTACATGATTTTTGTTATGATCAGGGTAGGGTAATCAGGTAGTAGAACGGGTCAGGTAGTAACTACCTGACCCGACCCGACTACTCGATTTTCATCTGTTTTTTTTTTCTGGTACTTTTGGGGTAGTCTTGGGGTCAGGTGTTTTAGTATCCACCCATCCCTAATCAAAAGTCAATATTCTACCCCCCAAAAAATTGCTCAGTTAAGTGATTTGATAGCAAAGTAGCATATGAATGGTAGGCAGTGAAAACAGGAGTGCACTGAAATGCTTCCTTCAAAGTTAGAAGGTCTAATAAAAATAGTCCAATAACAAAATACTAACATATTTATATCACTACCTGCAGTAGTTTGACAGCAGCCCTCATCTCCATTTAGCAGTATTATATAATCGATCAAATTAACTAACTAGACCCAGCAGGTTTGTGATCCCCCACATGTAATACCAACAACTATTTAGATTAAGCATTTACCCAAATTCTACCACCAACCCCCAAAACAAGACAATTCTAGTAGTCTTGGGTCTTTTCTCATTTCCATTTTCGTTATTATTAATATTAAATAATGGCTACCCCACTATAAAAATGCTGGAAGACTGGAAGGGGATTAGATTGACAAGATGCTGAGTAATGAAGCACGTATGCAACAATATTTAAATTAGGCATGGGTTACCTGACAGGTAACTGGGTCAGGTAGTGCAGGTATCACCTATTTCTGACTGGGTAGGGTAGTTCGGGTAATGTACTACCCTACCAAACATGACAGTGTAATTCTCAAATTGGGCAGTTTGAGATGGGTAATAGGTAATTAGGGCAGAACTTACAGGCTGGAAACAGACATTAAAAGGGCAGCCTATGGGGTCCTTCATAGAGCTTACAGCAGAATAGGAGCACATGACACTAGGTTGACACCTGATTGGTCAGTGGAGTCTAAAGGGCTTTGCTCCATTTGCCATGAGCCTGTGTAGTGCAGAATCTTCAGACAGAGTGTGGGCAGCCAGCAGCAGTCTGGATGCAGCTCTGTGGGTGTTTGCTGTGCAGAACAAATTGTGGCCATATTAAAGACTTCTCTTTCAAAGTTGAATCAATCAACAGTTGAAATTAAAGCCTACACTTCATGATGGAGCAAAGGGAGAAATAGTGAGGGACTGAAACAATCTCAGCCAGGGGGAGGGGTGGATCAGCCTAAGTCAAGGAGGTGATGCTGGGGAGAGAACAGAGAATAAGCAAGGTGGGGGGAAAAACATAGACAAAAACACAGAAGGCAGCTGGTTTGAAATTAAAAGTTGAAAGTATTACACTGTTTGTTAGGTGCCCCTGAGCCCTGTCATTTATTACTGCACCATAGTCAGCAACACTGTCTGTCTCCATAGCAGTTAGTGAAAGCCTTTTATGGCTGTATTACACTGTTTGTTAGGTGCCAGCAAGGCCTAAGCCCTGTCATTTATCACTGTGACATAGTCAACTACACTGTCTCTCTCTGCAGACGTTAGTGAAAGCCTAGTTTTACAACTGTGTTACACTGTTTGTTAGGTGCCCCAAGGCCTGAGCCCTGCCATTTATAATTGTGACATAGCTACACTGTCTGTCTCTGTAGCAGTTAGTGAAAGTCTTTTACAGCTGTATCACACTGTTTGTGAGGTGCCCCTGAGGCCCAAGCCCTGTCATTTTCATTTATTACTGTGACATATTGAGTTACACTGTCTGTCTCTGCAGCAGTTATTGAAACAATAGCCTTTCATGGCTATGTCTACTATGGCTCATATTTTCCAGTCTAAGTCTACTAAAAGGAAGCACAGTACTACTGTATATGCAACTGTTAATGATATGGATGATATGAATCATAGCACTAATGGAGAACATAGCAACAATAATAATAACATCACCAGGACTGGCACTAAATGTCCTGAACAAAAAAGTAAGTTAGCAATGAAATTATAAAAGATTTTCAGAAGGAACTGACTGGAGTTACTCGTAGAGGTACTGAACACTTTGCCACATGTGCCAAGATTCTTCCAGCTACTGAAGCAGCATGCAAGGAAGCATCCTCCTCAAATATTAGCCCAGGTGCTGAGGCAACAAATGCTAATAGAGATGGTGGTGATAGTGGGTACTGGAAATGGGATAGCCTAGGCTATGTCCCACATAATGATGACGACACTTCCAGTTCTTCTGAATCTTGTGGTGATAAAGTTAACAGTTTTGATGAGGGGGTAGGAGAGAATTCTGCTGTATGGCATGAGAGGCAAGTGCAGAAAAAACAAATCATATGCTCAGTTTAAGAATAAGAAGGTGAGTATGAATGAGAACAATTTATCTCAACAAGGCATAGCAGTGTAGGGTTTTCTCAAGGTCCCTTGACTGTACAAGGAATAATGCCTGGCACCATGGCACAAGGCAAAAAAGGTAAATCTTTAGTGCGGAATTTATTTTATATTGACCCTGCAGACAACTCTTGAGCTGTACATAGTCTGTGCAAAAAAGAGCATCAGTCATGGTAAAGGGGCTTATTTTGAAACATCAGTAATGATGCGACACGCAAAGTCAAAATACATAACTGAGTGGGGCATGGTAAGGGGCAGCATGGTTGGTATGGGTGGTAGTGGAGGTGGTGGTGGTCGTGACCATAAAGACAATGAACTAGATGAAGAACCAGCACTATGGTGTATGAATGTTCTTGACAACACTCTTAAAAGCATCAACAAGGCAAAGAAAAGGGGCAAACACCAAGTTCTCATTAGGCTATGCTCCAAACTAATCTTGAGGTTTTTGACTGTAATGATGAAGTATGGCTACATTGGTGAGTTTGAGATTATTGACGATCACAGATCCGGGAAAATTGTTGTTAATCTCACTGGTAGACTGAACAAGCATGGAGTTATCAGCTACAGATTTGATGTTCAGCTGAGAGATCTGGAGAAATGTTAGAACAACTTGCTGCCATCTTGTCAGTTTGGGTACATAGTGCTGAATATCTCAGCTGGCATCCTGGACCATGAAGAAGCCAGATGAAAACACACAGGAGGCAAGATCCTAGAATTCTTTTTCTAAACGTGTAAAAACAACCATGCAAATAAAAATATACAAATGGAAGCAGTAAGTGACATTGAATCACTTGATGTGTCCTTGCAGTCTTCCCAGATAAACACATTGTTTTCTGACACCATCAAATACTGGAAAATCCCAAAGTAGTATGCCACGTGAAAAAGGGGTGAAAACTAGATTCCCCCCCAAAATTTAAAATATCTCATCAACTAACATAAAAAGAAAGTGTTGCGAGGACATCAATATTTACCCACAAGTATCCAACATGCCAGCTGTGAAATAGAGTCATTGCAGATCTGTTGGCAGATTGTCAACTCCCTTTTGCTTTTGTTGCTCAAAAAAGTTTTCACAAGTTCATGAACTGGATTGAACCACAGTACACCACTTGCTGTCAAACATACTTCTTCAAAAAGGCTGTTACACAGTTGTATGACTTGATGTATACTGAAGTCATTATGCAGTTGAAACTCTCTGAGGTGAAGCAGGTTCACATAATTACAAATATGTGGACAAGCTAATAAACAATTGACTACTTGACTGTTATGGCTCATTGGGCAAGTATTCAGTCAGAAAGTAATAATCCCTGCTCTACCATATGCAGTAGGAAGCAGACTGTGTTATGTGTCACCACTTTTAAGGGAAACCACACTGCTGTGAATATTTTGCAGGAGCTGCAAAAACAATTCCAGAAATGGCTTACTCCATATTCCTTATTTCCAGAATTCGTAGTGTCAGATAATGGTACCAGCATAGTCAAAGCTGTTTGAGATGTCAGCTACCAACACAAACGTTGTTTTGCATGTTGTTTAAATCTTCTCATCCATAATTTCTTAAATGGAAACAGCAATGTTGAAAACCTGTACGGTCTTGCTAGGAAAATATGTGGGCACAAAAATTCCTGAAAGCACAAAAATTCCTGAAGGGATTGCAGAGGTCAAACAACTTACTACTTCATACATTAAAGCTGAAAGTTCCAACCTGCTGGAATTGAACATTTTACATGTTGGAAAGGCTTCTTGAACAGGAAAAAAAAATGTACATGAGTACACCGTGCAGAATCAAATTGGTAAAGTAGACATCATGCTGAGTTCCAGCAATTGGAGTCTACTTGAATCTTTGGTCACCTTACTGGAGCCATTTGAGGCTGCCACACATGATGTCTGTGCAGGCAGTGCAATTAAATTCTTCCTCAAATAAGATTTCTTCACATTTTCCTTGATGACATAAAGAAAGACTTTCAATCAAAAGAAGATACCACTGTTCTTATGTTGGCAGTTGACTTGAGTCTCAGACTGTTGACTAATCAGTGAATAAATGCCATATTTAAAAATGACACTTATGTGTTGGCTACATTGCTAGATCCCCACCTCACCACTGCCACCATACCAGTCACATGTGCAATGCTACTCTTAGATTTGTTAATTATCAGTTTATGTATGATGCCAGCCATGGGTTTAATTTTTTTAAACAGCAGCAGTCTCACTCAGATCAGCTGCACATCTGATATCTGCCTCAGTACATGCCTGCCATGAGTATAATTTTTGAAAACAGCAGCAGGCTCGATCAGATCAGCTGTGCCTCTCATACCAACCTCAGCAATGCCTGCCTTGGGTATAATTTTTTGCTATCACAGCAGGCTCACTCACAGCAGCTATGCCTCTCACACCTGCCTCAGCAATGTCTGAAATAGGTAAAATTTTTTGGAAACAGCAGCCGGCTCACTCAGAACACCTGCAACTACTGTACCTGCCTCAGCAATGCCCGCTATAAGTATAATTTTTGGAACAGTATAATACAGCTGTAAAAAGGATATTGTTTCTCGAACTGCTGCAGAGAGAGGCAGTGTCGCTGATTAAGCCATAGTAATAAATGACAGGGCTCAGGGCACCTAACAAACAGTGTAATAGTATGCAGCCTACAGTCAAAAACAGTCTTTCATATTGTTGTTATGGTCAGGGTAGTGTATTGGTAGGGCAGTAGGGTAGTAGAATGATTAGGGTAGTAACTACCCACACCCTAGCCAACTAACCATTTTTCATTAGGATATTTTTAGGTTAATTTAGGGAAGTTTAGAGGTACCTATGAGTAGTATTAAGGGAAGGGTATTTCAGTACCCACCCATGCATAATTTAAATACAGAATGGCTACAACACTGACATGGCCTGGGGACATGGAGACAAAATACGTCTTTGCTGCCTCAGTCCGCAGGCTTAGCAGGGACTCACCATGCTATTGACTAGGTCCAGGGACATGTAGACAAAACATAGTTCTACTTCTTAAGCCCTATGGATCAGCATAGATTTACACACCAGTGACCCTGGTCGGGGACATGGGGCTTGCAACTGCAAGAGGAGGGATCTGCAGGCAATAGGCAATGAACATTGGGCAATGGGTGTCAGTGTTAGTGGCTCAGCAGGTTGCACACTCACCTCTGAGGCCGGAAGATCAGGTCCTATCCCAACTCCAGGCACTTGGATTAAATCCTAATACTGTAGTGCAGCATGAGGGAGGTGCTGACTCCTGAGGTGCCATCTTTCGGATAAGACGTTAAACCGAGGTCCCATCTGCCTGTTCAAGGGGATGTTAAAGATCCCATGGCACTTCTCGAAAAGAGTAGGGGGATTTTTATTGAAAATCTGGACTTCATTACAAATACAGAAAACATAATATAACAATATTTTACAGGAAAAAAAAAACAATTTCCTTCATTGAAAACAAAAGAGGAATACCAAAAATAAACTATTTAAAGTACAAATGAACAAACCCCAAAATAAATAAGCATATTAATTAATCCATTTATCACAGTGTATCCATAAGTGGCTCACTTTCTCTGGTGAAAAACGTAGCATATCTATCTGTAAAATTTTGTTCAAGGCTTTTTTGACATTAGAAATCAGTTCTACATAAGAGACTTTCCTCTGCTGCATTACCCACATGCAGTGGGATTGCCAAACAAAATACCTCAGGACAATAAAAACAGTATACAGAGTGGCCCAGATATTCAAAAGGGTTGCGCATGGTGCAACAGTGTTGCGCCATGCGCAACCCACTGATGCCCCCAGCACGATATTCAAAAGGGAAAAGTGCATGGCACAAATCCCGATGTGCCAGAGCGCATCAGTAATGTATGCAGATGCAGGGGGTGGTCATGCCCATGCATACCCTGCATAGCCCGATATTCAGCCCGGGATGTGCAGAGCCATGCATGTGCAACCCTTACCTGTGCCAGCACAAAGTTGATCCCCAAAAAAAAGGAACAACTGATGGCCACCCACAGGTGAGCTGCCACATTGCAGGGCACAACACGGCAGCTGCCACCTGTGGGTGGCCACCCGAGCTCTGGCTACACCTGGCGGTGCTCCATGCCGACGGCATTTGCATAACAAAGAAGAATTGTTCATAGGTCCAGCGAGCCGATCGCAGTATTGCATAACAAAGATAATGTTCAATATCTTGTGCCCAGTAGTCCACTGCTCCGCTCGATCATAGGCATTTGTAATATAATGATTAATGTCCAATATCCATGGTGGTCTAGCGGTACCCCCTCCCCACCGCCCACTGTGCCCCACCACCCTGCTTCCCCAGTCAGCCAGCAGGCGGCAGAACCCCACCTGCCTGCCACCTTGCCACCCACCGACTGCACGTAGTGTAGGGCTGTGCCCATTGTCCTGAGCGTGAGCCAATGGGCGTGCAGCTCATCCGTACTACACATTCAGATATGTGAATGGATCCATTCACATATCTGGAATTGTACTGCATGGGCTACATGCTCATTGGCTCACGCTGTGGACCAATGGGCGACAGCCCTACCTATGGTGTCAGTCACGGACGGCAGGGCGGCAGGCAGGTGGGTGCTGCCGCCCGTCGGCTGACCGGGAGTGGGGCAGTGGGCACAGTGGGCGGTGGGAGGGAGGTACCACTAGACCTCCAGGGATATTGAACATTAATCATTATTATATTACAAATGCCCTTGATTGGGCAGACAGTGGTCCACTGGACCACCAGGGATATTGGACATAATTCATCTTTTTGTTATTCAAATACCCATGATCGGGCAGACAGCGGTCCACTGGACCACCAGGGATATTGGACATTAATCTTTTTGTTATACAAATGCCCGAGATCGGGCAGACAGCGGTCCACTGGACCACCAGGGATATTGGATTTCCTTGTTGTGCTGCAGCCCATGATCGGGCTGTGGAGCACATTGCTGGCTGCAGGGGGCATTGGTCCCCGATTGCTGCTGCCTGGCAGGGCGCCAGGTGCAAGTCGTCGGGGATTGACACACCTGCATCCAAATGGGGCCATAATGACATGCAAATGGACCCATTTGCGCCTTGCATACATTATGGCCCCATTTGCATGTCAAGTTTTGAATATCGTGGTTGCTGTGCATAGCACAATGGAACTTGCGCTAGTGCATCCCCATGCTCCACTCTGGCCACTTGCACTGGCGCAGTGCCACTGCACCATGCACACTGTGGGTGGCCAGGGTGCGATATTCAACAATGCTGTGCCATGGTGCAGTTCCGTTGAATATAGCCCAGTCCACACCCCTGCGCAGCCAATTTGCACTGTGCCCAAGCTTGCGCCACAGCCTGGCGCAGTTTGAATATCTGGGCCAGTATCTATATGATATTTACCCCAGGAACCCTAGGAAGGGCCATATACCACTTCTGGGTAGGAAAGGGATGAAAAGAGTGGTTCTTCCCATTCTGAGGCTAAATATGACAAAAACTGAGTCACATAACTGCATTCTACAAATAAATGCTCTTGTATCTCCAACACCTGTATACATGAGTCTCTAGGACAATAGCCTTCAATTACCTGTTTGTGTTTATTATTTCCTTTCACACTCAGCCTGTCATAATTCTCTAACCACACGCAATCCCATACAAACAATGGAATTCTAGGATTCATTAATGGTTTAAGCACTCTCCCTATTTGTGAATCTAGACAAAGAGGAAATGAGACCGCAGACTGACATTCTGTATTCAAAATCTTCTTATACAGTGTTTTCCTATCAGAGGTCTGGTACTGTAGAGGGGATATTTCCCATCTAATAGCATTCTTAATGCAATCTATCCCATATTGGGGAACAGAGGTCACTTTAGCCAACAATCGAGGCTTCTCAGTGCCCCAGGAGTCAAGATTGGGTTGAAGCCGTAGATTAACTAGAGGCTTCCAGAGCTTTGTGCTAGGTTTTAGGGAAATGATTATATTATAACTAAAGAAAAGACTAAAGAAAAAGGCTACGGGATGTACCATATTCATCCATCTCCTGCAGTTGTACGATATGTGTACTCCCTCTTAAAGGATATCTAAACAACATTTTGACAACAAACTATTCAAAAACCTGACTTCATAGGGGACTAAAGGAAAGGCTGCTGTATTCATTAATGCTAAAACTACATTCATATAATTTACCTAAATGTGGTTCCAAAGCATTTGAAAAATGTAAAATCAGCCTTCCAATTTCAAAAAAATGCCTTACTTGCTTCCTAAAATGGCAACCAAATGTGTTCAGTGATGACATCATTGGAGCCAAAGTCAGAGAGCAATATGGCTCTCTAGAGTGCTAATTTGTTTTTTTTCCTTTGTATAGAAGTGTTTCACCAAAATCGTTAAAACCATGTGCATTATTTAGATCAATACACATGTTAGGCTATGGTTCTGTTCATTTTGTTTACTTTAACATGCTGAAATTGTGTTGTAATCCAACAGACTTTCTAGTTTGCAAACCACAGTGCAGTACAAATCTTGAATAACCTGGTGGTCTAGTGGTGGTAGCAGATCCAGGATGCCACAATGGGGGGTGCTGGGGTGGTGTGCATACCTGATATACACTTTTTAACATTTTTATTAAACCTTTATATTTTCTGCTATTATGCTTTGCTAGTACATTTGTGACAGAACCTAGAAATGTAATCCATAGTTTTGAATGTAAACATTTGTACAATCAATAAATCAGACGTCTTCAACAAAGTGAAATGCAGAAGTAGCAAGCAAGTATGTTACAGGGTGTGTGGAGGGGGGTGCAGCCACATCCTTCACCACCCCCTAGACCCACCACATGTTTATAGCAAAGTTCTTGTGTGATCCAATGCCAGAGTTAATACTTTCTCAAAAATCAAAAATATGCTTGTCTTGTCTTCTTTTTCCATGGGGAAATAATAATAAGAAGAATCAGCATTTATACAGTGCTTTTCATACACATTGTATCCCAAAGTGCATTACAAGCAATGCTAGACTGGTAGTGAAGTGACTGAATGTGTAGTTGCAGCCATTTCACACATTAATACCCACACACAGCCTTAGACAACTGCATGAACTGGTTTTATGGGAAGGGAAATGTTGGCCAGAACAACGGGGTCTGGTAGTGATCATGGTGCTGGCAGCCACACATCTTATTTCTCACAGTGATCTGTTCATCTTTCTCCCCTTTTGTCTCCCTCTTCTGTAATTATAGCAGTACCATGAAGGAGTGGCTTTCTCAGTCCCCCTCTGGTATTCATTCTTCACCACGCCTCCTCACACCAAACATTGGAGAGCTCATTACCCTTCTACATCACTAATGCAGGTAGTACAGTCCCTGGGTTTTTTGACATATCAAAAATAAACAAATCTTTGTAAAGTCAGGCTGATAGCAGCAGGGAACAAGGTGAAATGATGGGATTTCCTGCTCTTAAAAGATCTACGCTGTCTTTGATTAGGCGCTATTAAATGACAGGTGTGTGCATCCTTATGCACATCATTTAATAGTGCCTAACCATAGGTGGCTTAGATCTTATATGGGTAGGAAAGCCTATTTTATCCCTTGTGCCCTGTTGCTATCAGCCTGACTTACCAGAAAATCATGTTTATTATTAATAAGTAAAAATAACAGGGAGACTGTACTAACTGCATTCATGATGCAGAAGGGTAGTGGGCTCACCAGTTTTTGGTGTGGGGAGCAGGTTAGAATAATGAATGCCAGAGAGGGACTGAAGAGGCCATTCCAGCAGGGTACAGCTATTTTCACTTTAGGAGAAGATAGGACAGGGAAGTTGGGCAGATCATTGTGAGATCTGAGATGTGGAGCTGCCAGCACCATGATCACTACCTGACTGTTGGTGAAAGCAGCCAGATATGACAAATACTCAGAGTGTCAGGGCTGCACCTAAACTGTTACTTGAATTCATTGTAGGGAGATTGTCCTCGGGTGGGGGGGTTGACATTTGTTAGGACAGTATTGAAGGAGCTGTGTATAGCTCATTCAAGATTTGGAAGGTGGTAGCCAGCCAACACACATTGTGGAGTAGGGCACAGAAAAGTACTGGAGAAGAATTGCTGGGAACTGTCCTGTGGGGCTCTGCAGATCACAGGTAAAGGAGTAGACTGACACTGGAAGGTGGGTGGATTCACTCAAGGCATTAGCATGCCTCTCCTACTAATAATATTGTTATCCATAGAAAGTGCAGTGCTTATGAGGGCATGAACAGCAGTTTTTCTGGTGTGTCCTGATGCTTATTGCTTGGCCCTCCAAGAAGACCTGGTTGTAGGTTAATGGGATGGGAAAAACACAACAGGGGAACTGAACATACTCCCTTCACTGTGCAGAAGGGTGGTGATCCACTGAATGTTTACCACGGGAGTAGAAGGCAAACATTGAGAAAGTGGACTGGAGAGTGATTTAGGAGGCATTTTTTAACAGTGCCGGCTGATGAAGGGTATAAGTATAGGTGTGCACAACTCTCTGAGGTACAAGATTACAATCTGTGGAGTGATAATTCTCTTCATGAGACTGCAAGCTCATATGCAGCCCCAGGCAGTACTAAGGACAGGGTATGGATGGTGGGGTGTTCAACAGAAGGCAGGCTAGGTGCAGGGAGATCACGTGGAAAATGAATACAAGAGAAGCTTATCTGTGGATTACCAAGAAAGCATGAGCTTTGGAATTGGACCAGACCAGAACTTCGCTGTGTAGGGTTGCCACATGTCAGGTTTTTTACCTGGTGATCAGGTTTTCAGGGTCCCCATCAGGTAATCCAGTTTTGCATCTGTGCTGGTCAGGTTTTTGAGCCATTTTGAGTGCTCACATACTTTTGAAACAGATTTTGTTGTATCATGCATTGTTTCAGCTGTATGTCCAGGTTACAAACAAGTTCTGTTGTCAGTATAGCCCTTTGTTTGTGAAGCAGTCAAACTGGGAGGTGTAAAGTATGGCCATTAACACCATTAGCACTTATTTAACCTAATCATTTCCACTGCATCTTAAAGTGGCATAGCAGCAAAGCTGCCCCACATTTTGTAACAGTAACAGAGCCAGTTGTCTTCCACTTTCATTTGCTGGTAAACATTTTTATATCTGTAAGAGTTTCCTTTTATCTCTGTATGTTTATCTGGTACGCCAACGTCAATAAATAAATACATAAGTAAATAAATAATTAGGAAAAATCTAGTAAAGTAACTTTAACTGGTACAGTATAGTATCCTAACATTTGTGTTGAACTGTTGCTTTAAGCCTTGTCTTTTATTGATATGACAAATGGCTTTTTAGAAGGAACAATGCATGATGAGTCATGAAAAGGGGTGGGGCTAGAGGCGGAGCTTAGGATCCGGTTTTTGCTTCATTCAAAGGTGGCAACCCTATCGCTGTGTGACCCTGAGCAAGTCACTTAACTTCCTTGTGCTCCTAGGCCACACCTGTGCATGTGCTTTTAGCTTAGTGTGTCTCTCCTGGTTAAACAAAAACAAAATCAGGGCATCACATAACCACTAGATCATCAGGTATTTGAAGTGGTGTTCTGAACTGCGGTTTGCCAAAGAGAAAGTCAGCTGGATTGCAAAACATTTTCAGCAAGTTAAAGTAAACACAATGAACAAAATCATAGCCTAACATGTGTACTGATCAAAATAATCCATGAGTTAACACATGGTGTTGACCATTCTGGTAAAACAATTCAAAACAAAGAGGGAAAGAAGAACTAGTTAGCACTATAGAGAGCTATGTGCATCTTTACCTCTGACTCCGATGATGTCATCATGACTCATCACTTAACACACTTGGCAGAGATCTTAGGAAGAAAGTAAGGCTGTTTTTCGACAATGAAAGGTTGCTATTTACATATTTCAAAAGATATGAAACTGCATTTATGTTACTTACATGAATGCAGTTTTAGCATAAATATAAACAGCAGCATTTACTTTACCTCTCTATAAAGCCAGATTTTGGAGTTTGCAGTTTAAAAAAAAACTGCTTGCTTAGGTACCCTTTAATGGGATTGAGCCTGGAGCCCTAAAAGGCCTGAAAAAATACATTGTACAATTTAGTGGTAACTTCTACTGGTGGTGGGTAGACATAACTAAGGTATAGAAATCTGGGGACTAGTAAGGTCTTAATTAATATTACCATCTTCTTTTTTGAAAGCTGTTGTCCTTTCCGGTTTGTCACAAGCCTATCAGCTCGACATAGGCCATACTCCCAATTCAGCAAGGCTATTTTACCAGGGCCGAAATCCAGACCCAAAATTCTAATTGGGTCAGAAGTAATTTTGATATCTGAAAAATGGCCTGATACAGGTATGGAGGTTTCCCCTAGCATAACACCTTTACTTTTGGCTAGGTTAAATTTAGACCCAGAGATTTCGGAGAATCCCTGCAAGGTTTCAGCTAAAGAATCTTCACATGTGCTTTGTGCTAATACTAACACCAGATAATCAGCATAAGCTAAGATCTTAATTTGTGGAGTGCTAGGTATTGTGGAAAGCCCTTGTATTTCATTAGTAAGTAGGAGTTTTCTTATGAGACTATCTATCCCAAAGACATACAGGAGTGGGTTTAGCGGGCACCCCTGCCTAATACCCCTATTTACCTGGATGCATTTCCCATGCCATCCATTCACATTCAGAATAATGGATGCTTCTTGATACACAGCTTGAATCCATTAAACAAAGGGAGATGTATGCCAAAGGCCAGCAGTGTAGCAAAGAGGTACTCATGAGCTAGCCTGTCGAAGGCCTGTTCCTGGTCTAATCCTAGTATGTACCTGTGCAAGGTACCCTACGCCCCCTGAAGAACAACTTTCTTAGTACTACAAGGTTGTCTTGTTGCTTCCTACCAGGGACTGAACAGGTCTGAGAGAGGCAGATAAGATAGTTAGCAACCAAAGTAAGTTTAGCAAGTCAAATCTTTCATAATATTTTAAGATCAGTGTTCAGGAGGCTGAGAGGCCTCCAGTTCCCAATATCTGACTTTGGGTCCTTTTTGTGAAGAAAAACCAACACAGCTTCATTCATAGATGCAGCATATTTTGAGGAAGATAACATATGATTATAAAGGATAACTCCCACCCTGAGCCCTCCATTCTTCAGTCACAGTTGCAATCAAGTTTTTCGGAAGTGGAGACATTGTTTAAAACTCATAGACTCATTCTTAACTACAAAAAAACAAAACCAATGTTATTTCATGGCACACACAGCAAATTCAAAAACAAAGGTCTCTCTATCACAAACAGTGAAGGGGCAATACTTGAGCAGGTTCATCTGTTCAAATATCTGGAGGTGACCCTTGACTGCATGCTAGCTTACTCTGAACACATTGATAACATTCCTAAAATTGTGAATACCCGCATTGGCCTGCTCTCTAGACATAGGAACTGCCTCACAGCTGAAAGCCCTCAGTATTGCTATCCAGAGCTCCATTGCCTCAATAATTGATTATGGGCTAGTGATTTACAGATTTGCCACTGACACTGCCCTTCAATATATTGCCTTAGCCCTAAACAAGGCCTGTCGCCTCCTGACTTCAACCCACCAACTTTCACACACCTGCAACATCTACGAACAAGCAAACTGGCTCCAACTATCTGGCAAAATGATGTACCAGACCTACATCCTGGCCAAAATGATCATCTTGGAACTCTTACCTCCAGGGGTCCAGACAATGCTGGCTCTTCATTGTGGCCCCCACCTAACCAGGAGCTTAGAAAGTCTTACTTTCTCCATTCCCCACTGTCAAACCATTCAAGGTCAACACTCATTCACATCCAGAGCCTCTTCCTGGTACAATTCCCTCCCTCAAGAAGTTATCAATAACACTACTTTGGGAGCTTTTAAGTGCAGTCTTCATTAACACCTTATTTCCAGGGCCTCATGTGACTGTTTCTCATAACTAAACAATTTCCCCCTCCTCTTCAGTGCCTCCCTTAATGTATCCCCCTATTTCTCCCCCTATTTTTTTCCCTGTCCCTCCCCCACCCCAACTCCTGACAATGCGATATGTGCTGCCCCGCCCTCTCCTCAACCCTCCTGCTCATGCCTACTGTTCTTCTCTGCCTGTTCCCCACCCCATTACAAACCTGTGACTTCCTTGCAGTTTTATAGAACATAAGACTCAATGTGCACTTGCTTATTCAATTGTACCTGGCAATGCTTCTCACTGCTCTTAATGTGTATTATATTTTATTTGTCTTCTGACTGTCTTGTGCTCATGTTGTTGACGTGGAACCTTTGTAAAAGAGCCTTGGCTCAAAGGTGTTTCTGAAATCATAATGACTAAAATAAATAAAACTAAAGCTGGAACTAATTCTTATTGAAAAGTTTTATAGATTCCTGCCCCTAGTCCTTCCGAACCTGGGGCTGAATCTTTTTTAAGCTGCTATATAGCTACATCTACCTCCTCAGGGAAGACTGGCCTAACCAAGATTTGTGCATCTTGTCCAGAGATTTGTGGCAAATTCAGTGACTTTAAGTAACCCTGAACATCTGGGGTTTGAGGTTTAACACCAAACAGAGTCTATGTAATGCTCTATGATGCTTAATATACCTTGAGGGTCTGAAATGGTTTGTCCCATGTTATCCGAGAGTTTCGTGATCACTCTATTTTCTACCTCGGCCTTCCATTCTTTAAAAGGTTCTAATGATCCTTTTTGTACTTGTGTACCAAATCTGAGTTCTTATGACAATGATTTTGCCAGATTATATTGAAATTCTGCCGTCTGTTCCCTAATGTTATGTATCTGAGGGCTATAATCATAACTTGTGACTTCTGATTGTGCAATGAGATGCTGTAACTAATGATGTAGGTGAAGATAACATAAATATTCTCTATTGGCTACATATTGCACCCACCTCTGGAACAGGGCCTGCCATGATTTTTTTGTATTCTCCCACCAGTCAATAATATCCTCATAGCACTCTACAACTGAAAGCCTGGCAGGTCAGTCTTGCCTCCGCATGCACTGTGCAGCTGGGTCATCCATTAGAGACTCATTAAGTCTCCAGGAGTTCTTTTTACATCTGGGGGAATTCTGCCATGAGGCTTTCATTATAATAGCCACACGGTCAGAGAATTTGCTGGCCTGTGTCTTAATATCTATGATGTTTAAAACAGGAGAAACAAAAATAAAATTGATGCATGTTTTTAAGGGTCCTCTAAAATAAGTGAACCCACCTGTGGGATGACAGCTACAATACTCATCTTTTAAACCTGCAGTGGTAGTGACTTGCTATAAAGCAGTATTATCACAGAATTGGTTGGATGTCTGGAGCTCTCTATCAGATTGCCTTAAACCACAATTAAAATCACCCAACCAGTCAAGATGATGGGAAGTGTGAAGGCAGGGCTTGATTTCCCTGAATAATGCTACCCTGCTCACCTTAGTCTGGGGTGCATATATTGCAATGAGATGAAACCTTTCAGTATTATAAGAAATGTCAAGCACTAAGGATCTACCTGGGTGGATGTTCACTAGTCGGGAAATTTTGAGTAAAGGGTTAGCCAGGAGAATGCCAACCCCATCACAGGTGTCTTCTCCAGTGGACCAAAAGAAGGGGCCTAAGGTCCAGAGCTTTGACACCTGAGTTTTGATATGGGTGTCTTGTATACATACAGTATTATGTCACTGCAGTTGTCCTGACTTGAAAAAAACATGCCTACTCTCTTTCTTTCATTATTTATGCTGTTAACATTTAAAATTAGAAAGGAGAGACTATGCATCAGGGAAAGAAAGGAGAATAACAACAAGACTTTCATAGTTTAGGAATAACCTTACAGGGTCTTGGATAATCTCCTCTTGTGAGTCCTTTTAGCAATGGAGTCTTCTACTCCCTCCCTTCTGTGTCAGTGGTTGAGGCAATAGAAGAGGTGTTAGTCTCTTCTTCCCCTGAATCCCCTTCAGTCATGACTGAACTCAGTGCTGTATAAGATTTGCCCATTTTCCAGGAGGATGACCCTACATTTTGTTTTGCCCCAGCCTCCCCAACTTGCTTCTTGATGGCTTTCCCTATCCTGGAATGTTTCTGTTTTGCACAACAAGTTTAAAAGGTTTTTCTTTTTCAGGTGCGGAGTGGGTGCATAACCTCATGAGCTTCAGGAACCAAATTATAAGGTACAGGGGGATCACCTTCTTTCCCAGTTGTTCTTGCATCTGAAAGTACTTCTCCCTCTGTGGTATCTCCCTGCAAGACAATAACCTGAGGGTCAGCATTGTTAGAGGGGGTACTGTTGGCTGGAGTTTTGAGGTTCCATTATCTGCCTGAAGATGCTGTTCAGCTACTCTCTTAGCTTGTAGTTGCTGGGCTATGTTTATCAAGCCTTCATGGGATGGACAGTCCTCTCTATTGTGCGATGCCCAGGGGCAATGCCCATAGGCATGGCCAGTTCATTCACACATGTTGCACTTAAATACATTTAAACAGTTTGCAGCAATGTGTCCATACTCCAAACAATGACTACACTGGGAGGTGTCACAGGCAGAGTTGTTATGGGTGCGTGAGCCACATTTAAAACATGAACACGGCTGACCTATATAAAACAAGGAACCCTGGTCTTTACCAAGAAAAAAGGAACTGAGGAGGTGTACAGGCCCTAAGTTTGTGGTGTAAAGCTTTACCCTGGCTCTCCACTCGCCATCCCAGATCTGCTCACCATCTAATGTGGGTGTGGGTTTCCTTAAAACTTTACAGCATTGCCTGAGCCAGAACAATATGTCTTCCACATTTAAACCCTTGTTTTTGAACATTACAGTAATGTTCTTGACTAATGGTTTCACGAGGGGTAAGGCCTAAAATGGTATCCATACAGGGTTATTTTTGTGCACCTGATATTGAGCCCAGAATCTGTCTAAACTAGACACATTTTTCAACCTAATATCATAGCTGGAATTACCAATACTGATGAGAACAAAAATCTCTGATGAGAAAAACTTCATAGCCCCTTTAGTAGAATCCTAGCTATAGGTATCCTGTCAGGTGGAGATTCTAGACCCCCTTTATAAAGTAATCTAACTGGGTTCCTTCTGGGTGCAGGCTCACCTTTGTTCCGGAATAAATCAGATAACTTGAACATTGGACATAACCTAGACTGATTATTTGAATCTTGCAATGATTCATCAGTGGGCCCCATTCATACCAAACTATTTGTTGCTTGTTTAGTAGTAGTGCTAGGCCCCAAATAAGGGCTTACTGTAATATTGGCCCCAACCTCAATATCAATAGAATGATCTATGTTGGATAAAACAATATTATTTTGTACAACATTAGAGTCCCCCGTGGTTCGTTGGAGCTCTTTGAAGGTTCAGTAGCCACCATTTTGGATATAGAGGAGGTGTATCTCTGGAAACTTCTGTCAGTAGGATCAGGGAGCCACTGTCCAACAGTTCCTTGTACCCAGCCAGCATCCTGTAGGGCATGAATCAACGACCAGTTCCCTGCCACAATTTCCATATTTTCAAGGAGTCTCAGGTTAGTTGGTTAAGAAGCCTTTTTGTTGTTTCTGCTTGCTCCTCCCAGAAAATTCCTTGCTAGTTGGGAAAGAGTACACAGAGTCAGAGTCCACACGATCATATGTTGCATCTAAAGCTGGAATGGTTGTACGCCCAGAAGCGGCATTCCGTCGTCCTGCACCTAGATGTTGCCAAGACGATTTTTAAGTTGTCCCAGATTTATTGGAGATTGGAGCTTGCAGATCTTGGCACATGACACCATTGACATTTTTGCTGCCAGTGGCAGGAGAAGCTCCTCTGGAAAGGTCCTTTTGCAGTTGCTTGGATGACAAGACAGGGGTGGCCAAAGCTGCAGTTTACTTTGATGCTCCTACATCAGCAGGCCTCTAACTCATGCTGACAGCTGAAGCTGAAGTTTTGGCAGGTACGGACTGAGTCATTAGAGCATTCAGCTCTATTTCCAGACTTTTAGCTTTCACAAGGCAAGGCTCTTTTTCCAGTCATAGTTGGTTCAGTTTTTCAATATTAGGGGAGGATGCCCCCACAGACATTTCCATATCAACTTTACAAGTATTTTGTTGTTCTTTATATCCCATTAAAACAGGGGAAAGAACTTCTTCACGCAACTCCTCAGGAGACAAAAATACCTCATTTGCTGTATCACCATCTGAAAAGTGTGCTGCAGCCATTGCAAAATCAACAGCTTCTTGAGTTGAGAGATCATTGGAGGAGGCCTGCTCCCCTGTGTCCTCTACATCAATCCTCTCTGTCGGTGTCACCGAAGTGGCCATCTCAGGAAGATGGCCAAGGGCTCCCCCTGCTGGAGAGTAGGAGATTTTTTTATTTTAAAACTATAAAAGCAAATCACAACAAAATCAATCCATACATATATCTTGAAAAACACAAGAGAAGCATGACAGCAAACAACAACATACAAGTATACGTATAAAACAATAGACATATATTATGACAATCCCACAGAAATCAACCCTACTCCCCACCCTAAATTCACATCCTTCCCCAACAATCTAGAAATTCAAACCCCTCCCTTCCTAAGAGTAACTCATTCTAACAATATCTGTAGGATCCCCTTGCCTAGTAAGGATTGGTCTATCTGCCTAATTCCTGAAAGTAATAAATCTAACATAACACTATTTTTCAACTAACCATACAACAAAGTCACCTTATCATTCTTAACCAATCAAATTTGTGCCAATACTGCGACCATTTACTCCAGTCCATCATGCAGAATTCTGCAGTATGCAATTGGTGAAGATCCTGAAAAATAATATTAAATAAATCTCCCACTGAAATCTCTTGCCATTGGAGAACAAGTCTACACCGAATTATTCATATCCAGTATAAACAGTGCACCATTAAAATATGGATGGTACTATAGCCCAGAGGTTAGAGTAATGAGTAACAAGCTGTGAACAAGCTTGGTACATCCAGCAGAGCAGACCTTGGTTTGATTCTCATAACCTCAATGTGCATACTGTGCGACTCATGAGCTAGTCACTTACCCACCCAGTGATCCCAGGTCGCCCCTGAAAATAGGCACTTGTGTCTAGTGGGCCTTACCCAGTTACCAAAGACTAAAATAAAACAAATAAATAAATACAAACATTAAAATGTAGCCTCATAGGTGGGATGATTCCATAATACATGTCTGGATCTGGAGGAAAAGGTACATCCATCTTCCATTTTTCTTTCACCTTATCCCAAAACTGTAAAATATAGGGACAATTCAAATACAAATGATCTATCGTTTCAATTTGAACCACAACCTCCCCCCCCAAGACAGTACCTCTCCTGCAGCTGGATTCTGGTGTCCATGATGTAAGCAGAAATATAATATTGATGTACCTGAGTAAACCTAGAGAAAGGGTGTCCTGAAAAACATCCCAACAGAACTTCTGTATAAACCGATTTCCTGGAAAATCTCAATACATCATGATAATCAATTTTCCATTTCTTTATACTATCAAAAACAAAAAAACTCCCACAATAGAAAGAGCCTTGGGACTCTTTTTGTGCTGAAAAACTCCCTCCCTTCCATTCAACCAAAATACCATGTAGCACTAAGGTACTCCATTTTGTTCAAGGCTGATTACTTTCTTTTATAACTGGAACAATATTGTCATATAAAAAGTTGTAAAACAGAATACAATAGGATTACATAGAAATATAGAAACATAGACTAGGGGGAGGCAGTATAGTGCAGTGGTTTAAGGCTCTAGCTGCAAAATCTGGAGACCTGGGTTTGAATCCCACAGCCTCCACTTGCATACTGTGTGACCCTGAGCAAGTCACTTAACTTCCCTTTGCTCCCAGGTTGCACCTGTAAACAAGCTTTCAGCTTAGCGTGTCTCACCTGGTTAAACAATTGGAAAAAAAAATAGACTTTGATGGCAGATAAGCACCACTTGGCCTACCTAGTCTGCCCATTTCCCTACCTACTGGATAAGCTGTAGATCCTAGTTAACCAACAGCCTATTTCTTCCTACCCCCCACAAGAAATGCCTGTCCCATGCATTCTTGAATTTCCCCACTGTTTTGGTTTTTGACCCCACAACCTCCTCAGGAAGGTGGTTCCATGCATCCACCACTCTCTCTGTGAAAAACTACTTCCTCACATTGCTCCTGAGCTGTCCCCCTCTATCTTCAAATTGTGCCCCCTTGTTCTTGCACATATCTTTTTCTGAAAGATACTACCCTGTTGGACTTTGTTGATTCCCTTGAGGTACTTAAACATTTCTATCATGTCCCCCCTCTCCCTGCTTTCCTCAAGGGTATACAGATTAAGCTCCTTTAGTCTCTCCCTGTATGGTTTCTGTTTCATACCCTGCACCATTTTAGTTGCCCTCCTCTGGACTGCCTCCATCCTGTTTATGTCCTTGCGGAGATGGGGTCTCCAGAATTGGACGCAGTACTCCAGATGGGGTCTCACCAACTGTCTGTACAGAGGGGATAACAATGTCCTGTTTTCTACTTGTGATGCCTCTCCCTATACATCCCAATATTGCCCCAGTCATCCCTATTGCCTTCTCACATTGCTTGTTAACCTTTAGGTCATCTGATATGATTACCCCCAGGTCCCTTTCCATTTTTGTTGTTATTACTACCTTCCCCATAGTGTACTCTTCCCCTGGGTTCTTGTTTCCTAGGTGCATTACTTTGCACTTCTTTTGAATCTAAGCTGCCATACTTCTGACCATTTCTCCAACCTTGCCAAGTCCCTTCTCATCCTTTCCACCCCCCCCAATTGTGTACCAAACCTGCTGGAGATCTTTGTGTCATCTGCAAAGAGGCATACTTTTCCTTCTAGTCCCTCTGCAATGTCACTTATAAAGATATTAAATAAGGACCCGACCCAGTACTGAACCCTGCAGTACCCCTCTAGTAACCCCCCTTTCTTCAGAGTGGACTCCGTTTACTATTACCTTCTGTGTCCTGTTGTCCAGCCAATGTTTTAGCCAGGCTACCACCCTGAGACCTACTCCCAGGCTGTCTAATTTGTTTATTAGTCTTTTGTGTGGGACTGCATCAAATGCCTTGCTAAAGTCTAGGTAGGCTATGTTCATAGCCCTTCCCTGGTCTACTACTTTGGTCATCCAGTCAAAGAAATAGATTTGATTTGTCTCACATGACCTTCCCACTATGAATCCATGCTGCCTTGGGTCCTGTGCCCCACTGGCCTCTAGGTACTCAACAGTTCTTTCCTTCAGAAGTGATTCCATCATTTTCCCTACCACTGAGGTCAAACTGACAGGTCTGTAGTTTCTGCCTCTGTCTTGCTCCCACTTTTGTTAAGGGGAATCACATCCACCCTTCTCCAGTCCTCAGGTACCACACCATCTTCTCATGATTTGTTAAAAAGGGTAGTCAGTGGTGTCACTAGTTCTACCCTTAATTTTTCAGAATTCTGGGATGAATCCCATCAGACCCTATTGCTTTGTCCACCTTCAGTTTTAGGAGTTCATTCAGAACTCTTTCATCTGTGAAAGGACTGGGATCAACCCCCCTATCCAGAGTGCTTCTATTGATTGGATTAGGTACCTCCCCCTCCTCCTCTTTTTCTGTGAATACTGAGCAGAAATATTCGTTCAGTATCCCTGCTTTTTCACTGTCTTTCTTTGCCCACCCACTGTCCCCTTTATTCAGCCTCACTATCCCTCCCTTTGTCTTTCTTCGCTCTCTAGTGTACCTATAAAAGGTTTTATCCTCTTTCTTAACTGAGTTGGCTATCTTTTCCTCGGTTTGGACCTTTGCTATTCTAACTGCCTTCTCCGCTTCCTTCTGCTTTAACCGATATAGTTCTCTGTCCTGCTCTTTCTATGTTTCCTTATACTTCCTAAATGCTATCTTTTTCTCCCTAACCTTTCCCGCCATCTCTTTTGAGAACCATAGTGTATTTTCTTTCATTTTGATTGTTTATTTGCCTCACACAAAGGCGTGTTGCCTCTGTGATGGCAGTTTTTATGTTTTCCCATTGTTGCTCTGCCCATCCTTCTTGCCTGTTTGCTAGTGCTTTTCTGAGGCACTCTCCCATTTTGACAAATTCAGCCATCCTGAAGTCCAGTACCAGCACTTTTGTATGGCTTGACCCTGCAGTTGAGTTTATCGTGAACCACACTTTTTGGTGGTCGCTTGTTCCCAGATGGTGACCCACTTCTAGATCTGAGATCCTATCTCCATCCCCATTTGAGAGTACCAGGTCTAAGATTGCTCCCTCCCGAGTGAGTTTCAACACTATCTATCTGAGGCATGCCCCCTGTAGGGCATCGAGAATGGCCCTGCTCTTATATGTGGCTGCAACAAAGGTGCTCCAGTTAACATTTGGCATATTCAGGTCCCCCATCAACAATATCTCCCCTTTCCATGCCATCCTAATGATGCCTTCTATCATTTCCTTGCCCATTTCCTCCCCCTGAGACAGGGGTCTATATGCAACCCCTGTGCAGTTTGTGGTGCCATTTCCAGTTCCCAGCGTGACTCACAGTGCCTCTTCTCCTCCCTGTTTACCCCTTTGTTCCATTGTTTTTATCCCTTCCCTTACATAGAGAGCTACTCATCCTCCTTTTCTATCCTCTCTGTCCCTCCTGTAGATTGTGTACCCTGATTGTGTACCCTGGTATGCTGACATCCCAGTCATGGTTCCCATATATAATACATTTTGTTTAATAGGGTTGAGCCTGCTACATCAAAAGCAAAAAAAAAAAACCAAAACACACGTTTCTAAATTTTTTGGCAATGGAAATATGTAACTTAAAAATAAAAATGCCAGAATCAAAAAAGTTCTAATCATATATATTCTTTCCTTTTTACAAGACTTCCAAGAATTCCAAACGGGTTACTTTCTCATTCCCAATAATCAATCTTTGTTCCCAGTTAAACTGGGCCATGTACCTCCCCCCCCAAAAAAATAAACCCCTAATATTTTGCATGGTACTGGGGAAACCTCTATTCCCACCACCTTTTCCTTTAGCTGTGGAAATCCTTGTAAACTAATACATTTAGTTTTCCCCATATGGAGTTTAACTCCTGTTACTGTAAATAGGGCATGTAATAAGTAGCATGCCTTATATACTGACGTTCCATCTTTTACTGTAAGACATAAATCATCTGTATATGCTATTAATTTAACTACCGGAGTTAAATCATGTCCAATCCCAGTAATCAGGGGAGACCTGAGGATAATCTGTATTATTGGGTCTAGAGTTAAAATGTGCAGCAATGGGCTCAATGGGCAGCCCTGTCTCACCCCTCTCAAACTCCAACACTTAGTACCCATCCAGCCATTCTCAAAAGGCTTATATGCAAGTGCATAGCACATCTGTAACCACTGGATAAACTTCACAGGTATCCCATAGGAGCCAAGACATGGCCCCCAAAAGTCATGTGAAACTCTGTCAAATGCCTTGGCCTGATCCAAACTAATAACAAACCCTAATGTCTGTTCCTGTATCTTCTCCCTACCCTCGGTTGTTGTCATTTGTCTCAGAAAAATCAGAGTGTCTGTGATTCTTCTCCCTGGAATGGAACTAAATTGATTCGGATGTATCAGATCCCCCATTACTGTTACCAACCTGCTTCCCAATAATTTAGCAAAAATCTTAAAGTCAATGTTCAATAATGTAATTGGATGCCAGTTGTTTACATCCAACTGTACCCCTGACTTAAATAAAATAATCATGAGGCCCCCATACACCTGGGTGGGTAAAATATCTTCTGTTATAAATGAATTATAAGGTGCCAATAATTCCTGTGGCATGAATTCCCATAATAATGTATACAATTCTCCTGGTAACCCATCAGAACCAGGAGACACCTCATTTTGTAAGGGCTGAATCACCGCTTGTAGTTCAGTTGCTGAAAAAGGAGCCATTAAAGATACTGATCTGGTGAGATCTAACCATGGCAGATAAGCTGCCTGCAACAATTGTGCCACAAACTGTGATTCTGGTGCAGGCATACCAAAATTTTGCATAATGTGAGCTTCTAAATAACCCATAATTCCTAGTTTATCCCAAAATACTTCACGCTGTGTAAAGGTGAGCTAAACAATGAGTTCTTTTCCCCTCATATGTTTACAATCTAAAAAAGGATTAGTATGTTCCTTCTTTCCTTGAGTCCCAAAGGCTTGTTCTTTTTCCAAAGATTTGAACCTATCATATTGATATTTTGTTATCTCCATTTTAATCAAATTTATGTCCTCTGTTAAATGTACCTGCTGTGTATTTTGCTGAGAAATTAACAATTGTAACTCAGTCCGTAATTCCAAATATCTTTTGTGTGCCATTTTGGCATGTGTAAGAGCTGTCTGCTGAAAAAGCACATCAAACAAAGATTAATCTCTTCCCACCACTGACTCATACTGTCAAAAAGACATATAGTGGATATCCTATCTTGCACCACTTGTGACAATGTCTGTTTTATAAAGGGGTCTAATAATAAAGTGATGTTTATTTGCCAAAAGCCTCTTTCCGCCTCTCTGGGTAGAATAGTTGCTACAGTAATCCCAATTAATGTATAGTCTGAGGTTTCTATCGGCATATTTACTACGGAAATAAGAGGTAATGATTTTTTTATAAAAACAAAATCAGTACAAGATGATACTGCCCCCTTGTAAAATGTTGATGCCTGTCTCTTCTCTTTGACACTACGTGCATCTATTAGGCTAGCCTGTTTGTAAAAATGATTTGTCACAATAAACTTTATGTCTCCTTATGAAATCATCTTGGGATTTAAAATTGATACTAAAATCCCCCCCAAAAAAGATCTGTCTGCTAGTGCAAAGGAACGGCTGAAATTTTGTCAAAAGTTCAATCCTTGTAACCTTCGTCTGTGGCCCATATACAGTACATTTATGAGCCTACATGGTAAATCATTCATGATTGCATCCAGCAGCAATACCCGACCAGGGTCAATTTCTACAATTCTGTATACTGTCACTTTTGAGATCTTGAAACAAAAACCCACCCACAGCATGCTTCCAGTCCTATTGACCAATAAGAAGTCCCACAGTGCCACTCCCTAGTGGCCACTTGTGTCTCTGCAACTGAACGAAGACGTGTATCCTGCAGAAAAAAGATGTCAAAACATAACTACTGTAAAATTGAAAAAGTAGTAGTCCATTTAGCCTGAGATTTAATACTATTCACATTAAGGCTAGTAAGCCTTATAGGTTGAATCTCATGAAGGATGATGTTGTTTTGCACTAGATCTTGTAATCTTATTCAGTTTCCCTGGAAGTTTATTTTGGGAAAATACAGGAACATCACAGTCCTCTGTCTGCTCAGATTGGTTAACTTGTGAGGTGCCCACCAGATCATTGAGTTTCACCCTATCACCCCAAGTCTGAGAGGCTGCAAATCTGTTTGTCAGAGGTGCGGGGGATAGAGATTTCCCTGTTCCACTGTCCTGCACTACTGCGAAGGGGGGGGTTCTTGGGGGATGTCTCCTTCCATAGCATGCTGTTGTAACCCCTCTGTAGCCTTTTTGGAAATGCCAATAGAGATTCCATCTGGGAGAGGGGAGGGAGGCCTGATGGTGTCTGAATCCTTACTAGGCAGACCACTTGGGAGAGGAAAGGGGGGGGTCACTGACATCAGTCTCCATGTTCTCTTTTGTGGCAGCATCCTGCCCATGACATTCTACTACCTTCATTTGTCGGGAATGTTCAGATTGTTGTACAATTACTATAACAGTATCAGTCTGTAACTGTGGTCTAGAAAGAGCACTAGGAGGCAGCTGTGGTGGCTAAAACTGTTCTGTTCTGGACAGGGCCCTCATACCACCACCCCTGCCTCTGCCTCTCCATCTTGCAGGAGAGGCCTGTCTCAGTAAATTTCCCTCAGGTTGTTGAAAGTGTTTTTTTGTAAGATGAAAGTAGTAATCTTGGTCATTACTGTCCTTGGAGTTGTGAGTCGCACATGGGCAGTCCCTAAAAGTGTGCTCATCATCTCCATGTAAAGTACATATTGGGGGAGCTAAACATTGGGCTACAGTGTGACCAAGCACCCCACATTGAAAACATTTAATTTTATCACAGTCTGTATTCAAGTGTGATAAGTACCCACATCTCTAGCAACTTTTGGGCTGGCAAGCATAAAAAAGAACCCCCCCCCCCAGGAAAAAGGAACTAGGTAAATGCTTAATACCTTGCTCTGTTTGTTTTAATTGTACTCAGAATGTCCACCCTCCAGTCCTAAAACCATCATCATCAATAATGGGATTAGGTCTTCCAAAAATTGTACATTTTTCCATCCAAAATATCACATCATTTATATTCACTCCTTCTTTACGAAAGAGAATTGTCACTGTTTTGATCATGGATTTTGTTATGGGAATAGCCACGAAGTCTTTCCAAATATCAATGTCTTTTATTTCACAATACACACGCCAAAACCTATCAAGTGATGTCACAGTATAGACACTAATGTCATAGCAATGGTTCCCAGGTGAATGATTAAAGGCATACATCTCTGCTAGTGTAAACCCAAGGAATTAAATATTAAATATTTTCCAACCCAGTATCTATCATGGGACAGGGGAGCCAAGTCTTTCTATCTGACGTGCACCACAAACCTTCTTTTTGCCACCTCTGCAGTTTTTTGAAACAGTCCAGCATACGATTTTTTCTTTTGAGCAGCATCATGTTCACCCAGCTTCCCCTGAGCTCTATTCACCACCTTAATATTAGAAAGCTCTGTACCTTTCATTTGTGCAGATGGTGATACTTGGTCTCCTCCACCATCCAAAGAATGGTACGAAATTGATGAAGCCAATGAAGAGTTCCTCGATGTCTTGAGTGGGTGTCCTACCCACAGGGAGGTTAGCGTCTGGTGCAGTACCTTTCTTCTGTGCCTCTACTTTGATTCGCTTAGCTGCAGCAGGTACCAGCATGTCCTCTGAATTCACCATATGCTGTGGCTGTATTTTTCAGTTCTATTTTCTGGTACTAAGCACACTTTGGCAACTATTCACAGTTCTGGAGAGCCTGGGATAAGGGTAGCTGGATCGGGGACCCACTGGTTATTCTCGAAAGCCATCCTGCTTGTTGTAACGCTCCTCCCGGTGTCCAGTCTGTAGAGGTACCGCTAATAATAATACTTTCATCCAGTGAGCTCAGCGCATCCATTGGAACATCTGGAGCCATTTCAACTGCAAAAGGTGTACCATTCCCTGTCCCTACTCGTAAACGCTTACTGGTCTCCTGTATTGGGCTTGCCATTGATCATTTCCATTTTTTTATTTCCACCTCTAATTTAGATTTACCAGTCTGATATTCCAATTCTGCTGCCAACATCATTTCTAGTAGTTGTAATTTTTTTTTTATCCAGTTCTGCTTTCAAATGACTTTCCTCTAGAATAACTTCCATGTCCTCGGGTATTGAAGGTTGTTCAGAAATTAGCTGCTTTTCAACACTTATGTCAAGTATTTCTTGCTCCATTTCTATCGCCATGGTGGGTTCACTTGAAAACTCCAGACCTCCTGTAGTACAACCTTCTCCTTCAGTAGTTCGATCCTGAGTGAGGTCCTCCATGCTTCCCACAGTGCAAACAATGCCTCCTGCAGAAAGGTTGGGGAATTTTTTTATTTATAATTTAAAAGCAAAATACATCTAAAATAATACTGTGTCACATGAACTCATAAGAAAAAGAAAATTAGAAACATGAATAAGTACTTCATCATATATGTAACCCCATATAACTTAAAGGCAAAATATCTTCTAAATGTCATACAGAATCACAAGAAGACAGAAAAATGAAAAACATAACTTAAGCATTGTATTTAACATTTAACCTCAAACATATGCAATTTATATAGTAAACCAACCTCCTCCTCACTAAAAGAATAGGGGGAATTTTTATTTATAACTTTAAGACAAAATACATCCAAAATAATACCGTGTCATACAAAGTAAAAAAAAAAATAAAAATTAAATATAAATATAAATAAGTAACTCATCATACATGTAACTCCATATAGCTAAAATGCAGAATATATTCTAAACATCATTATGTTATACCTAGTGGTAAGAATGTGCTTAATGAAAATTCTAACACAAGTAACAATGACTGTTCCATACAGCTGATATAAAATACAATATTCAGAAAGACCTCAAAACAGAAAGAAAAGTCTTGACAAAACAGAACTGTGCCACCTTATAAAAAGTGGGGGAACCTGTCCAAAATAAGAAAAGATCAAGGGACATTTGTACTGAAATCCTTGCATAACAAAGATACTCAAAGAACTGAAATGCCACTTCAAGAACATTTAAAAATATGCTACCAATATCGTTCCCAAATGCCCCCTTTTAATGTTACAAATTCTGTTTCTTGCAATTTAATTATATCATTATAAATAAAAAAATACAGTTCTTACACTGTCAATTGTTGTTGCTGGACAATAAAATGGCATCTAACTTGTCAAACCCAGTATAACACACATGCAGAGATCACATCTAAAGTGCAAATATTATAACCTTTCCAATTTGTAGGAAAGAGTCCTTAATAGAGTTGTCTGGCATTCATGGATTTAAAAGGGGGTACCTGCCAATTGTCACCCCAGATTTCCCCAAATTCTGGATAAAATGGCACTAAAAATATAAATGGTCTAGGGATTCAATTTGTGTAATACAAGTATGCCGTAGACAATATCTATCTGATAAGGATTTGTTTATGATTCCCCCTTGTATTAATTCGACCATGGACTCTCAGCCATACCATATCCCACAGAAGTTTTGGGATTCTTTCATCTGCAAGTTTTGCACCTATATGTTTCTGTTCTATATCATGAAAATCAGAAAATGGTTGTTCCTCAAAAATTGGTCTCTAATAACTCAGAATATAGGGCCTTCCGAGATAGGTGAACTACATCATAAAAAGGCAAATCCCATTTATGGATTAAGTCAAAAATGACCACCCAGCCTGAGAACAATGTGTAATGTCTATTATTTTTGTGTATAAATGTGGAAGATTTCCATTCTTGCAAAATCTCATGTAAGATAGAGGCCACCCACTCCCCCCATGGTTTGTCAGTGTCTTGAAGAATGGGTTTTAAATTTGTGCTCAAAAAGATGCTAAAGAAAAAATTACTGGGTGTACCACCTTCACCCGACCTTGTTTGAGAGCCAAGTAAAGAACATTTCATTTTAATGGGGTTTAATCTAATCCTCCCAAAAACCAAAAAAAACCCAGGACCAGTAAAGCTGTTTCAAATCATTTGGGTAAAGGAAGGATGTGGCTAACAAAAAGAAAAACCTGAAAAAGACTTAATCAGGAAAATGTGTTTCTTTTTCCCCATCCTCCATTTGGTCCATTTACTAATTCTTTCTCTCCCTTTGTTTATACATAATTCCCAGTTATATTCTGCCAGATGTTTTACACCAAAATAAATACCCAATATTTTTTGAGGAGAATCAGAAACAAGTATGCTCCCTATAGTAATATCCCTTGTTGGTGTGCCAGAAAGACTTAAACATGTGCTTTTATCCATATTTATACTGGAACTAATAATATTTAACAAAGACGTTAAGTATTTTATAAGCTATATTACCTGTACTAATGTCGGGGGAAATAATACAGAGATCATCAGCATAACATATAGTTTTCAATTCTCCCAATCCGGGGCATTGTATGATATGCAATAGAGGCGAACTATTCAATATTCTAATTATGGGATCTAATGCTAAAACATATAAGATCTGGCTGAGGAGACAGCCTTGGCATACCCCTCTCCTTATAGGACATGCTTTCCCTAGCCAGCCATTTACATATGGTTTGACATAGGCTAAGGCATAACAAACTAGTGACCAGTTTATAAACTCAATTGGGATACCGTAAGCAGATAAAGCAAGCCATAAGAATTCCTGTGCTATGTGATCAAACACTTTTTCTTGATCAAAACTCAGCATATAACCCATCCTGGGATTGCTAGTCCCCTGGGTAAATAATTCCCTAAGCAAAATAAGGGAGTCTTGTATAGAATGGCCAGATGTGGAGCAAAATTGAGAGGGATGGATTAAACAGTCTATAACCAACAAAAGCGTATTGCGTAATAATTTAGAGAAAATTTTAAAGTCCGTATTCAAAAGGGTGATAGATCTCCAGTTTTCAATAGATGTTTTATGACCCTTCTTGAATTAAAAAAAAATCATCAGTCCCTTGTACATAGATTCGTTCATCCTATCCTTAGACAAAAAAGCATTGAAAGCCTGTACTATTTTAGCCAGGATAATTTCCCAGAGTGCTTTGTACACTTCTGCCAAGAAACCATCTGATCCTGGGGCTGTATTATCCCACAGACCTTTTATGTAACAATAGGGAAGTGGATGGGTGGGATCATCAGCAGCAGCAGCAGTGGGTGGACTTTTCTGTTTCTTTTCTGCTGGGGCAACAATAGGGAGGTAGGTGGGCTTTGCAGCAACAGAAGCATCTACCTGAGTGTTTCCAGCTGGGGCAACATTTGGGAGGTAGGTGGGACTAGTGGCAGCAGCATGTGGGCTTTTCAATTTGTTTTTAGCTAGGGGCAACAATCTGGAGGGTTGCGATAGAAGCCAGAAACACAGAGCTACAAGGCTTTCCATATTGACCACATATTAGCCACATATCTGTCCCACAGGCAGACTGATACCTCAACTCACAAAATCACATCCAAGTAAAAATGACTTTTAACAGAAAAAAAAATGGCTGATGGTGATGTTCATGAAATGGTAACATGTTGGTACACAGTTAAATATAGATCCCCACAACACCATTGGCTGGAAAGTGTAAGCAGCTGTTTTCTCCATCGTTCACTAGCTAACACCCTGACACACCTATAGAGTCCACAACTATACCAAGGTGTTTGCACTGCATTCTGCAATAAAACATAAAAATGGGCTCAGCCTGGTCTTGTTTTGGACATAGTGTAAGCCCCTCACAAGAGGACAAAGCAGCCCAATATCTGCAGTTCCAGACATATGCTCATCTTCTGTCCAAAATGAAGCTTGTAAGGTTCAGTGGATTGGTAGCTGGTTAATGAACATTTCATGTCCAGATCACTGGTTTGAATCTGGCCCAGGTTGGTAGATACAAAAAACTATTCTCACCTGATTATCATGCGTTGGCTTATGTGAAATGAGATATGGTGGGTCTCAGTCCAGTTCCTAGGAGACAGCTGTTCACATCACAAAACTAACACACAGCTGATACTGTTTGGCACTGTTGTTAACAGTCTACCATGAGAGGCCAAGGACTGAATTGGCAAGGAATTGGGACTACCCTGTCACCTATTATATGTGGTGGTTTCCCCATGACGAGATTGAGGTAGACTGGCAAGGTACTGAAGTGAGCATTAACATTTGCTAGAAAAATGTAAATGATAAAACTGGTGTGAGAAATTGAGATTTCCCATTGACTGAGACTCGTAAATTTTCACACAGTTTTCACAGGGGCCACACATACCTGAGTTTATGTAATGCAAAGGTACACACACATGAGCCAACAGTAAGTTTTTAAACTATTGCATTAGAAAATGCCACCGATACACCTTACAGTATTTCATAATAGTGGTAAAGTGACTCTGGGGTTGCATCATAGATCAGTAATTCTGCATCCATGGTGAACCACACAAGCAGGGTGAACCTCCCCTCATCATGCCTTGTGAAAACAGAATCAAATGAAACTTAGGAAACCCAAGCTCTTGTTCAAACTTCTGTGCTATAACCCTAGGACCAGGAAGCCTTCTCCATATTGTACAGAGTGATGAATGATACAGTACATGCACATTTTTCCCACCAGCTCCATTCCCATCAGAGCAAGAGTTTAACCTGGAACCCCAGTTCAACACTACCATTAGTATAAATAAGCAATAGGAAACAAGTCCAAACAATTCAACTAAAAAGAATAATGAGGCAATCCCATCACTAAGCAATTCGTGTAATAATGGTCGATTCACTACTTGATTTTTATCTCTGTTTTAAGTTTCACTCCATTCAAACCCTATTCAATAAGTAAAAGCATTCACCATGATAATGAATAAGACATTTTACTGATGTCATAAAAAGGTTAACATTTCTTTAACGATACGTTGACTTTTTTTTCACCTTGCTTTTTTCCTCCCCCGTGGCTCCCGGTCAGCACCTTTGTGCAAGCATCCTCTTCCTCTGGCTGCCATCCATCCATGCCCATCTCCCAATCAGGCCACTACCCTTTTGTCCCCACAGCTTGTCCCCATGGTGGTGTGGCAGGGAGCCCCCAACTCCCCTCCAGGACTAGATCTAGTAAGGGGTGGTGCCCTCAAAGACAGGGCATTAGGCAGATGGCCATCAAGCCACATGACCATGGCTGCCATTCTCATTTTTCTCAAGGGCAGAGCATGCAGTGCCAACAATGTGTGTGCCGTGTGTGCGTCCACATGTAGCACACCCATTGGGTGCTCCACCTCTATGCCCCACTGTATTGGCCTGGCATGCAAACACCTAGCCTCTGCTAGATGTCAGGCAAATGCTGGCCACTGTTCCCCACCCTCCCCGGGAGAGCAGTCCTCTGGATGCTCGATCCTGTCCCACCTTGGTCAGCCCCCAATGAACCACTTGCACAGTGAACACAGGTTGCCAGCGTGGCAGGAGGTAAGGTATCACTGCCTCAGCTCTCCATGCCACCGGGCTGACAATATGTTGACTTTTTAAAAAATTACTGAAGACATTCCATATGTAGGCTGCATCTATAATAACTGTACATTACCAAGCTTCATTATCCGCATATTGGCTCACTTACTGGCTTTAGCACCAGACTACAGTTTTATTTATAATGAAGAACTACAATCTGAGACACCATGTTCATACAGATTATTATTAAGTTGTATAAATATTTAAGGCTTAATTCATTTTTTGAGTTTTAAAAAGTAACAAACCGACATGGCATAAAAATAACAACAAAACAGGCAGTACAGACTAAGGACATGCTCCAAAAACATTCAAGAGTCATACCCCATCAAGGTTAAAAAGGCAAGAGTAATACTTGATCTAGTTGAGACATGATAAGAAGTACATTAGGAACCTGCATATCTAAAAGATTTAGTACCATAGAGGAAGAGTTAAAGACATAGCTACGCATGGCTACAAGTGTACTGCTCCTCTGCAGGCACCTTATTACACGACACAGTCAGGAAGAATTATTTATTGCCCCACTGTTTGGGTTAGTTGGGGCTTTGTTACTAGAGAGAAAGCATTTACCCCTCCAAAAAAGTCAGGGTAGTAAGTGAGGTAAATACCAAGTTAGAGATGTTGATAGGGAGAAGAGAAGGGGTAAATGGAGAAAGTAACAAAGACAATAAGGACAGAGATGGGGCAAAAAGGGGTAAGGCCATCAGGAAATGGAGGGTAATGAGTACAAATGCTCATAGTCTGGGCAACAAGCTCCCTGAACTGGTGGCCTTGATGGAAGAGGGATGCCTGGATATCGTAGCAGTCACAGAAACATGGTACACAGAGAACCACGACTGGGATGTTAACATACTGGGGTACACAACCTACAGGAGAGACAGAAAAGGGAGAAGAGGGGGAGGAGTAACTCTAAAGTAAAGGAAGGGATAAAAGCAAGTGAACAAAAGAGTAAACAGGGAGGAGAGGAGGCACTGTGGGTCACCTTAGAGACTGGAAATGGTGCCACAATTTGCACATGGGTTGTATACAGACCCCTATGTCAGGAGGGGGGAATGGACAAGGATATGATAGAAGGCATTCTTAGGATGGCAAAGAATGGGGAGATACTATTGATGGGAGACCTGAATATGCCAGATGTTAACTGGAGCACATTTGCTGCAGCCACATCCAAGAGCAGGGCCATTCTCAATGCCCTACAGGAGGCATGCCTCAGACAGATAGTTTTTGAACCCACTCATAGGGAGCAATCCCAGACCTCGTACTCTTTTTTAAATGGGGACAGTGAGAGGATTTCAGATCTAGAAGTGGGTAGCCATCTGGGAACAAGTGACCACCAAACAGTGTGGTTCATGATAAATTCAGCTACAGAGTCAAGCCATACAAAAGTGAGGGTACTGGACTTCAGGAGGGCTGACTTTGGCAAGATGGGAGAGTGCCTCAGAAAAGCACTAGCAAATAGGCTAGAAGGAGGGGTGGAGCAACAATTGGGAAACATCAAAATTGCCATCACAGAGGCAACAAACCTTTGTGTGAAGCAAATAAACAAATCAAAATGAAATAAAAAGCCACTATGGTTCTCAAAAGATGTGGTGAGGAAGGTCAGGGAGAAAAAGATAGCATTTAGGAAGTATAAGGAAACACAAAAGAAGCAGGACAGAGAACTGTACCAGTTAAGGCAGAAGGAAGCAGGAAGGGAAGTCAGAATAGCAAAGGCCCAAACTGAGGAAAAGATAGCAAACTCAGTTAAGAAGGGGGATAAAACCTTTTATAGGTACATAAGTGAGCATAGAAAGACAAAAGGAGGGATAGTGAGGCTGAATAGAATGGACGGTGGGTGGGCAGAGAGGGACAGTGAAAAAGCAGGGATGCCGAACAAATATTTCTGCTCAGTATTCACAAAAGAGGAGGAGGGGGAGTTGCCTAATCCAATTAACAGAAGCACTCTGGATAGGGGGGTTGATCCCAGTCCTTTCACAGAAGAAAGGGTTCTGAAATAACTCCTAAAACTGAAGGTGGACAAAGCAATGGGCCCTGACAGAATTCGCCCCAGAATTCTAAAAGAATTAAGGGGAGAACTAGTGAAACCGCTGACTACCCTTTTTAACAAATCATGGGAGGATGGTGTGGCACCTGAGGACTGGAGAAAGGTGGATGTGATTCCTCTTCACAAAAGTGGGAGCAGGACAGAGGCCTGAAACTACAGACCTGTCAGTTTGACCTTTGTGGTAGGGAAAGTGATGGAATCACTTCTAAAGGAAGGAATTGTTGAATACCTAGAGGCCAGTGGGGCACAGGACCCAAGGCAGCATGGCTTCACAGCAGGAAGGTCATGTTGGATGAATCTAATTGATTTCTTTGACTGGGTGACAAAAGTAGTAGACCAGGGAGGGGCTGTGGACATGGCCTACCTAGACATAAGCAAGGCATTTGACACAGTCCCACACAAATGATTAATAGACAAATTAACCAGCCTGGGAGTGGGTCCCAGGGTCGTAGCCTGGGTAAAACATTGGCTGGACAACAGGACACAGAAGGTAATTGTAAATGGAGTCCACTCTGAAGAAAGAGGGGTTACTAGTGGGGTACCGCAGGGTTCAGTACTGGGTCCAGTCCTTTTTAATGTCTTTATAAGTGACATTGCAGAGGAAATGGAAGGAAAAGTATGCCTCTTTGCAGATGACACAAAGATCTGCAACAGGGTTGATACACAAGGGGCATGGAAAGGATGAGAAGGGACTTGGCAAGGTTGGAGGAATGGTCAGAAGTATGGCAGCTAGGATTCAATGCAAAGAAGTGCAAAATAATGCACCTGGGAAACAAAAACCCAGGGGAAGTTTACACAATGGGGGGGGGGTAGTAACAACAACAAAAATGGAAAGGGACCTGGGGTAATCATAATCAGATGACCTTAAGTTTAGCAAGCAATGTGAGAAGGCAGTTGGGAGGGCTGGGGGGATACTGGGATGTATAGGGAGAGGCATCACCAGCAGAAAACAGGAAGTTGTTATCCCTCTGTACAGACAGTTGGTGAGACCCCATCTGAAGTACTGTATCCAGTTCTGGAGACCCTATCTCTTCAAGGACATAGACAGGATAGAGGCAATCCAGAGGAGGGCAACTAAAATGGTGAAGGGTCTGCAAGAGAAGCTATATGAGGAGAGACTAAAGGAGCTTAATATGTATACCCTTGAGGAAAGGAGGGAAAGGGGGGACATGATAGAAACTTTAAGTACCACAGTGGAATCAACAAAGTCCAAGAGAGTAGCATCTTTCAGAAAAAGAGATGTGCAAGAACAAGGGGACACAATTTGAAGATATGGGGGGGGGGCAGTTCAGGGGCAATGTGAGAAAGTATTGGACACATGGAACAGGCTTCCTGAGGAGGCTGTGGGGTCTAAAATTGTGGGAGAATTCAAGAATGTATGGGACAGACATAAGGCAATCTTTTTTCGGGTAGGAAGAAATAGGCTGTTGGTTAACTAGGATCTGCAGCTTATCCTGTAGGTAGGGAAATGGGCAGACTAGGTGGGCCAAGCGGTCCTTATCTGCTGTCAAAGTCTATGTTTCTGTTTGCAGAAGAGCCAATAATGCTTCAAGGCCATTTTTTTCTTAAATCTGTTAGGCACTTGTCACATACTGGCTAATGCTTTTTCTATTCGTAAGGCTATTAGGGTAACATGATGTCATTACCTGGTGTTGTGGACCTCTTCATCTAACACATATCTTAAAATAAAGGTTTTAGTGACTACCTAAATCAAGGCAAGCTGATACATCTGTGGGCCCACTTGCTTAGGCATAGTAATATCTTGGAGACCCAAGAGTGAGTCAAGGCATTGCTGTAATATCTGCCAAAGGGGTTGTGCATTACAGCAGTCCCAGAGCATATGACAGCATGACCATGGCTGTGTGTGACATCTCATACAAGTCACTGATCTCAGTCTGCTCATCTTGGCTAGTCTCACAGTGGTGCAGTACAGTACATAGGAACTTGTGTTGCAGTTTGAAGTTGTTGAAGCTGAGGTATCTGTCCATGTTGGACCATCTTTCATTTTTGTGCTTGGTGTACTCTAGTACTGCGAAAACCATCAGCTAATAAAGACAATCAAGTGTTTTGCCTAATGTTTGTGCTGATAGGAGTTTCTTACATATTCAATATGGAGTGCCTTTGTTGTGAGATATCCTTCAGTTTCTTAGGTTCCACATGTAGGAGTCAATTGCTGACAACAGCAAGTATCGGATTATGTGCTTGATGTGTAGCAGATTCCTCCCCTGGAATTCTGTGAATTTGGAGCATAGAGCACAGAGGAAAATCATGACTGTACCACATCAGTCCATGGGCCTGGTACAGAATCATTACACCAATGACCCAGATCAGGCTCACAGCAACAGCAGCAGTCAGGATCTGCCAGCAATGAGCCCTGCAACCCACTTTGGGTGGTGAGCTCAGCTACCTGGAGGCAGCAATCAGGAGGGGGATGGGATCTGTGGAAGCAGTGGTTGGGCTTTTCTATTTGTTTTCAGCTGGGGCAACAATTGGGAGGTGGGTGGGATTGGCAGCAGTGATTTGTGGGCTTCTATCAGTTTCAGTCGAGACAACAGTCACAAGAGTTGGGGAGAAGTCAGAAAAGCAGAATCGCAGGACTTTCCATATCTGCCACATATTGGCTGCATATCTGCCACATGGTCAGATTAGCACCTCAACCAATGAATCACAGGTTCTCAGACAGATTTAGCACCTCAGGTCACAAATCACATCCAAGTAACTATAACTTTTAACAGGAAAACTATGGCAGGTGGAGGACATGTCTGAAATGGTTGGAATTCAAATTAACCCAGAGTCCCACAGCAGCAGCAATGGCTAGCAAGTGGGAGTGGCTGTTTCTCTGTTGTTGAGAGGCTAACACTCTGACAAATCTACAGAGTCTACACACAACACCAACACGGTTAATTTATACTCTGTGAAGAAACATAAGAAACGTTACCCAGCAAGCAGATCTGATCATCCTGCTGTGATCCTCCTCCCACAATGTAACCTGAAATACAGAAGACTGCCGCTCAATTCCTCCCATCTCTTCCTTCTTAATTTTCTGACACTATGGTGCCCAATCCCCGGTGCTGACTACTACCTCCTCATCCCTGCCTGTTTTCTCTGTGCAACACCAAGAAGCCCACCCCCAGTTTCACCAAACATAGGAAAACCATCCCTTAATCCCTCCTACACCTTCACTGTTAATTTTCTGACACTAGAGTGCCCAATCCCTGGTGCCAGACACCACCTCCCACCCCTCCTGTTTTCATTGTGTGACACTGGGCTGCCCATCCCCACTGCTGCCAAATATAACACAGACACTGTGATATCCAGTCCCCAGCGTCAGTACCTGAAATGAAGAAAACTGACCCTCATAAACTTTTTTATTTTTATACACATTGTAAAAAAGAAAACCATCCAATTGTTGTGTGTTGCTGCTGTCATTACCATCCCCTGACCCTTGCATTCAGCACCCACCGCCCCACCCCCCATCCCTAACTTATTTACTGGGAGCCAACACCATAATCTTCATTGGACTGGAGACACATCTTCCCTGTTCAACACTGGACCAGAAACTAAGGAAATCTGGTATTTAGTTCAATGGGTTTTGTACTTCTCCTCATAATGTGGTCAGATCTGAATATTTGTTCCCAGAATTTTCAGCTTGGCTTTTTTGAGACCTCACTTCATGAACAATGACAGTGAAATTATGCAAATCCATCCTGAAAGGTGATTTATTGGTCACTGCATGAAATCATGTTTCAGGCAGGATTTGAAAATGTTCTCCCCTTTGTTCATGGGGTGGGGTCATAAGAAGGCCGTGTTGAAGATCTGGGGTAAAAATATTTAAAAATAACAAAGTTATGTGCATACATTGACATTTTTCAATGCACTTTCATAACTTCGGTAATTTTCAATATTTTTACCCCAAAATTTCAACATAGCCATTTTACACACCACCTCATGAATGTGAGAGCTGCCACTTTTCAAATCCTGGCCAAAATCTGTTTTTGCACTTGTCATATCAAATCAACTTTCAGGCAAGATTTGAACATTTGCTCTGCCCTTGTTCATCAGGTGGGGTCATAAGGAGCCTACATGGAGTCATTAGAAGGCTATGCTTAAAATATGGGATACAAATATTAAGAAAAAAAAAGTTATAAGTGTACATTGAAATATTTCAAGGCACACTCATAACTTTGGTAATTTTCAATATTTTGACTCCAAATTTTGAACATAGCCATTTTTTCATACTACTTCTTGAATGTGACAGCTGTCATTTTTCAGATCCTGGCCAAAATGTGTGTTCACGCTTGTGGCATGAAATGATGTTTTGGCACTGTTTTATAAATGACACCTGTCATATTCTTCAGGAGTGGTCATAAAAAGACTATGTTAATAATTTGGGGTCAAAATGCAAAAATCAAAAAGCAACTAAGTTATGAAGAAATGTTGAATTCTTCCATTTACTCATAACTTTATTTTCACATATCTTGTCCCCTAATCTTCAATAAATCCCTTGTGTTACCCCATCTCCTGAACATGACAGGTGTCATTTTTAAAATCTGCTCTAAAACTTTTTTTACAGTTACAATGCAAAATCACCTTTTGGATGACATTTAAAACAAAATCTGGCCATAGCCAATATGGCTGCAGGTAAAGAATGGGGGGGTATACATATTGAACATAACCAGTTATGAGCCTGCATTCCCAAAATGCAACATAAGCTCATACATTTGTTGTTTTGCAATATTTTTACACCAAATTGTCAACATAGCCTTGCTATGTCCCTGCCTCATGAAGAAGAGCAGAGAAAATGTTCAACTCCTTGCCAAAAGGTAATTTAATGTAGGGATTGCAAAATCAACTTTCAGAACACAAAAACACATTTTGGGCAGGAGTTGAAAAATTACAGCTGTCACATTCATGAGGTGCTGTAAAGAAATGGCTGTGTTGAAAATTTGTGGTAAAAATATTGAATAATACCAAATTTACAAGCCTGGGTTTTCAAAATTCAACATAGCCTCATAACATTTATTTAAATATTTTTACACCAAATTTAGAACATAGCCTTCTTATGAGCCCACCTCATAAACAAGGGCAGAGAAAAGTTTCAACTCCAGTCTGAAAGGTGATTTTGTGCAGGGACCGTGAATTCACTTTTTGGGCATGATTTGAAAAATGACAGCTGTTGCATTCATGAGGTGCTGTAAAGATATGGCTATGTTGTAAATTGGGGTGAAAATATTAAAAATTACCAAAGTTACGAGCCTGCATTCACAAAATTCAATGTAGACTCATAACTTTGCTGTTTTTTAATATTTTTACACCAAATTTTACCCATAGCCTTTTTATGGCCCCACCACATGACAAGGGCAGAAAATAAATTAAACTACTGCCTAAAAAGGTGATTTTGCACAGGTACTGTGAAATCATATTATTGGACAGATTTGCCTAATGTCAGTGCAATTGTTCATGAGGTGGGGTCCCAAAAAAAGCATGTTGAAAATGTGTGTCAAAAATATGCAAAAATGCTCAAGTCATGCCACTAAGTTCAAAACACCACTGAAATACATTGAACTGCATACCTGTTTCTTCACTTCACAGTACAGCTTTGAAGAGTAAAGATGTGTCTACAGTCCAGAGAAGATTACGTATTGGACTTCCAATTGGTAAGTAAAGGCTTGGGGGTTGTGGGGTGGTTGGTGATGAGTGTGAGGGTCAGGTGGGGGGAGTCAAACAGATGCAAAAGACATTGATGGACAGGTTTTTTTACAGGTATTAAAAAAATGACCAAGGATTCCTGCACTGGGGGATTGGGCACCCCCCATGTCACTATTATGTTTCTTGGGGGGGAGATGTGGGGTGGTGGGTGCTGAGAGGGAGGGTCAGGTGGGTGGGTCACTAAAAAGAAAACAAAAAAAAGAAATAACCACACAAGTGCGGTACTCTGGAGGGTGCACTCAAAACATCACATGCACTAAAAAACAACTATACTAGTAAGAGCTAATTGATGGATAGTTTTGTTGTTTGTTTTAATTGACTTCAGAACTTAATAATTCTGATTTTTTTGCATGTGTGTACCACACTGGTATAAAGGTATAAAAGCTGCATAGCAATGGACAAAGTATGCCTGTTTAGCACTGCCTCTCTCCCCATTGTCTTTCCTTCCCTTTTAGATACCAGCCTCACAGCCTGTCCCTCCCTGTAGCAGTGGTGGGGTCCCTCACCACATTGATCTCCCCATTCCAGACTCCTTTTCTCACCTTCCAGCTGTGCCTTTTCCAACAGTCAGACTTAGCCCTTAATTTTGCTGAATCCACAGCTGTCTATACCTGAGGTCCCCAAAGAGAAAATAAACAATTGTTTTTCACATGGAGTATGGGGCTGCACTAGGCATTGGATTGGCTAGCAGGCTTCCCACAGACTGATGTGGCACAGCTGGGAAGAGCATAATGTTGTGGGATGAATATTTGATGGACTGCCCCACCTTAATGGTAATGGTTGTGTCTGAAGGCATAACACCTAACTGTGGAGCTCAACTGACTTTTGCCTTTAAGGGAAATAATGATTAGTAAAGGTACTCCTTCAGAACTTTGACCAAAACCATACTTTGATACTTAAATTAGGCTTATGACATACCTACCAAACCCCTTTGTGACCTTCCCCACCTCTAGTACTGACCAGTGGGATTTTGAGCCTGCAGAGTGCCTGATTCTCAGTTAGAAACAACTGACTCAGAGTGTTTGTAGCCTGAGGGTATGGGAACCTCATGCAGATATCCTACTTTTTAGAGTGAAACTCCATTTTTTTTTGTGTGCATATCTGAAGCAGTTTAAGTTTCTGTGTGGGGTATGTATAATAAAAAAAAATGAAATAGGTGATCAAGGCAGAACATGGCACACTCTGCCATGACAAAGATGGCTGCTGCACTATACTGGGCATGGACTAGTGGTTGCTCATGCTCAATACTTTTTTTCGGCCATCTAGGACACAGCAGACTGTGCCATGTTTTATCGTGACCACCAAGACAGTAAAAAAAGTAGTGCAGTGCGACTTCCACAAGAAGAACACAAGCAGAGTGCTTTATGGATTTGAAGGTGACTGTGTTGTAACCTCGTCATGTTGTTCAGTTGGAAGGAATGCACTAAGTCCTTTTCTCATAGCAAGAGGTCTGCAGGGCTAAGCCCACTGGAGCCCTAAAAATTCTGTTTTCCAGACTATAACATCAGGTCATAAAAAGACTGTTAAAAATCTGGGGTCGAATGTGGGAGCCCACTGAAAATTAGATGTTGCCTCTCAGCTAGCCTATTCTGGGTAAATACAATCTAAAAATGTGTAAAAGCAGAACATTACTGAAAATGAAATATTACATATCTTCTGGTCTATCCTGGATAAATATATACTAAAACTGTCTACAAGCAAGACCTGGTCCAACTGCAGTGCAAGCAGTGAACATTCAGCATTGAAAAAAGCTTATTTCTGTTTGGAATGCTGCTTTTTGTGTTTTCAAAGGATCTCCAATAGACTGTTGTTACCTATTCTAAATGATGAGGATGTTTTTATGGGTCAGGGTCAACAGCAACTTCAGTATGAATGCTAAACCAAATCTCATGAATAAAACCAAAAACTTGCAGTAGTTCCCTGCATGACCCATCACTGCTCAGTATATGAGGTACGAGACTGGTTGTGAGGGGAGGCTAAATATGACTGTGATTTATGTTTAATAATTTATAAATTAAGACAAAAAAATGTGGACAAATCAATCAACAAAAATGAAACTATGTATCTTTGTGCTCAAATGAAAAACTGTTGTTTAAGCAAAAATCTAGAATATTATTGAGTCATAAGGCCATTTCTATAAGGACACTTCTGTTAGTGGTCCTGAAAATTGGAATGTACTCCCTATTGACTTAGGAGTTACAAGAAATCATGTTACAAGATGAAGGCGCAGACAAGGTGGAGGACAAGGGAGTAAGAACAAAAGATACTGTACAGAAAGAGAGGTTCAGAAAGGTGTACAGCAGTCAGGAAACAAAGGGAACAAGGAAAGAAAGGTGAGTTAGGGAGAGTCATGGGAAGCATCATAGGCAGAAACGGGGAAGGAGGGTTACAGGCAGGGAGGGAGCAAGGTTTAAACAGCTATGTGCATCAATTCAGAGTCTAGAAAATAACATTCTGGACCTTGAGGTCATCATGCTGGAGGCAGACCTTGAGCTAGTGGCCATAACTGAGTTTGCTGCACTGAAAATCATGACCGGGATATAGCCATACCTGGCTACTCTCAGTTCAGAATAGATACAGAAGAGAGGAGAGGAAGGGTCGTTCTGTATGTGAGGGAGGGTAACAGGGCTATGGAAGTGCAAGGGCACCTAGAGGTAAAGGATGGTCTGGAGGTACCATGGGTCACCCTGGACACTGGATCTGGGGCCACTATTCAAATTGAGGTGATATACAGACCTCCAGTACAGGGGTAGGATTTGGATAAGGCACTGTGGGAACCATCAGCAGGATGGCAAATAAGGGAAAGATAATACTAGTGGGGGACTTCAATCTGCCAGAGGTAGATTAGAGTCTTCCATCTACAGATTTGGCTAGAAGGAGGGCAATACTAGACTTCCTGTGGAAGTGTTTCAGGAGCAGTTATTCGGGGAACCAACTAGGGACAGGGCAGTACTGGACATGGTGCTGACTTACAGAGACAGTATCACAGATATCACAATGAGCAGTCCCCTGAGGACCAGTGAGCATTCTACAGTGTGGTTCAACATTAAGATCAGTGAAGATGTAAACCACACAAGGACAGGGATCCTGAACTTTAGCAGGGTGGATTTTAAAGAAATGGGAGACTGCTTTAGCAGCAGCCTAGCAGGGGTAGATTGCCTGGGTGAGGTAGAGGAACCATAGAGAAAATTAAGGAAAGGCATAGTGAAGGTAAACAGTCTCTGTGTGAAGGAGAAGATCAGAAGCAGGAGGAAAGGAAGACCACTATGGTACTCTAGGGAAGTGGCCTGAAAGCGATGGCTAAAAGGGTGACATTCAAGAAGTACAAATAAATACAGAGGGAGGATAGGGAGGTGTACCAGGTAAAACACAGGGGAAAAAGGGAGGGCAGTGAGGCAAGCAAACAAGCAAACAGAGGAAAGGATAGCCAAAGAGGTGGCAGAAGGGGACAAACCTTCCTTCAGGTACATAAGTGAGAAGAATAAAGCAAGGGGAGGGATAGTGAGAATAAGGAGAGCAGCAAATGGTGACTGTGCAGAGGAGGATAAAAAAAAGTTAACATCATGAGCAACTACTTTTGCTCAGTTTCTCAATGGAGGGAAATGGAGACAGACCCCTGATGAGCAGCAGGAATAGAGGTGGGTGAACACAAGTCCATTTACAGATGAAGGAGTCCTGAAGGGACTTGAAACGTGAGAGTGGACAAGGCCATGGCATTGGATAGGATACATACAAGGGTGTTAAGTGAACTCAGGGTGGGGTTTGCTGCACTGCTGGTGGCCTTAATCAACAACTCACTGGAAATGTGAGTGGTTCCAAAGGAGTAGAGGAGAGCTGACATAGTCCCTCTCCATAAGAGTGGCAACAGAGATGAGGCTGGCAACTATAAGTTGATCAGTCTGTGAGTATTATGACCTAGTATTAGTTACTCATACCCAAACTTGGAAGCCAAATGCGTGGGAGGTAACTTGATTTACTTTATAATAGCCCAAGTGCAAATCTTAATCTCAGTGTAGTGGACCTTACATAAATCCCAAAATGTTGTGAGTTTCACAGGACAAGCAGGTAACAAGAAACCCGTATTATACAATTCAATAGGTTACTGTAAGCAATAGATCTGAAAAGAAAAAGATGACATATAAGCAATTAGCAAGTAATTAAGCAACAGTCTCCTTCAAATACATTTGTACCAGTGCACTTTCATTAGAAGAACATAACATTGCTGACAATCTTTAATATCCCTTGGAAAATGGGGGGGGGGGTTCTTTCAACTGTTCCTTTCCTTTTTATGTTTGCTTGCATGCATGTGCAAGAAACATAGTGCAGTGATCCAAAATGCAGTGCCGTACAGTTGAAAGAGAGAGCACCGCTTCAGTGAGCAGTGATCACCCTCCCAACACACACGCATGCTCGCATATTGCGTGCTCATGCGCTCCTCCCCCCCCGCACACACTGTATAGCCTACAGGGGTGCCCAATCCCCGTCTGCTTCACCCTCCCCTCAAAAAAGCTGTGCAGGTGCCATGCTGGAGCCCACCCCAGCATGGCAAAAGATTATAGCCGACGGGGTGCCCAATCCCCATCAGGTCCATGCCCCCCTCCCCAAAAGCTTTCAGGTGCCAGCTGGGAGCCCACCCAGCATGGCAAAGCATTGTTGGCGACAGGAGTGCCCAATCTCCTGTCGGCTCCAGCTCCAAACAGCCTTTCCAGCTGCCAAGCTGGGAGCCCACCGCAGCGTGGCAAACGTCCCGCCTCATCTTAATACTAAAAAAAAAACCTGTAAATAAAAAAAGGTCTCTCGCAGTCTCCCTGCCCCCACCTGCACCCACCCAGTGCGCACCATGCCTCCCCACTCCCCCCTTCAACCCATACTAACCTCCAGAGCCCGGTGCGACGATCTTCGGTGGACCGGCAACATGTCTGCACTCTTCAAAGCGTACCGTGAACTGAAGAAATGCTGGTAAGCTGTATAATGTAATAAATAGGGTTTTTCAACTTTGCTGCATATCTCAGGCATTTTTGGAATTTGGCACCAAATTTTCAACAAGGGTTTTGGGACCCCTCCTCATGAATTCTGTCACTGTCATGGCGTTAATGGGCCCGAAGATGATTTCACGGTCACTGCATGAAATCACCTTTCAGGACTGATTAATGAAACAACAGTGCCAGTGTTCATAAGGTGGACTCTCAAAAAGCCTATTTTGCAAATTTGGTGAAAAAATTCCTAAAAATGACTGTTTTACGAGTGTGCGTTTCGCAGTTCCTACACATGCTCGTAAGTTCGCAAATTTTTAATATTTGCACTCTGGATTGTCAACATTGCCATTTTACCACACCTCCTTATGAGCAGTACAGCTGCCATTTTTCAAATCTCGATGAAAATGTGTTTCTGTGCATGTAGCGCACAATGGCGCAGTCGGTGTGCGAAATCAATGTATGGGACACATTAAGAAAATCACAGTGACACCGTTCATGAGCAGAGGTCTTGAAATGGCTATGTTGAAAATTTGGTGAAAAAATTCTTAAAAATGACTGATTCACGAGCGTGCGTTGCGCAGTTCCTACGCAAGCTTGTAAGTTCACGAATTTTTAATATTTGCACTCCGGATCTTCAACATTGCCATTTTATCACACCTTCTTATGAGCAGTACAGCTGTCATTTTTCACATCTCGCCGAAAATGTGTTTTCGCGCATGTAGCGCACAATGGCGCAGTCAGTATGCGCAATCAATGTTTGGGACAGATTAAGAAAATCACAGTGACACTGTTCATGAGCTGAGGTCTTAAAATGGCTATGTTGAAAATTTGGTGAAAAAATCCCCAAAATGACTGTTTTAGGAGTGCCGTTGCACAGTTCCTCATGCCTTCATAAGTTTGCAAATTTTAATATTTGCATGCCAGGTTTTCAACATTGCCATTTTACCACACTTCCTTATGAGCAGTACAGCTGCCATTTTTATATCTCACCCAAAATGTGTTTCGCATGTTGCGCACAATGTTGCAGTCGGTGTATGAAAGCAATATTGGGACAGATTAAGAAAATCACAGTGACACCGATCATGAGCAGAGGTCTTAAAATGGCTATGTTGAAAATTTGTGACAAAGTCCATAAAATGACTGTGTTATGAGTGAGCATTGTGCAGTTTCCATGCACCCTTGTAAGTTCATGAATTTGTAATATTTTCAGTCCAGATTTTCACCAGTGGCATTTTTTCACACTTCCTTATGAACAGTACAGCTGTCATTTTTCACAACATGGCCGAAATGTGTTTTCACACTTTCAGCACAGAAATACATGGTCACTGTGGGAAGTCATTGTTCAGGACAGATAAAGAAAATCACAGTGACACTGTTCATGATTGGAGGTTCCAAAATGCCAGTGTTGACAATCTGCTGTAAAAAATCTCCAACTAATTACATTACGGGTGTGCGTTGCACAGTTTCTACGCACGCTGGTGACTTCACCAGTTTTTTTAATATTTTCACTGCAGATTTTCAACATTGCCATTTTTTACACCTCCCCATGAACAGTACAGCTGTCATTTTTACATCCTGCTTGGAATGTGTTTTTGCACCTGTGGTGACAAATGCCGTAGTCGCTGTGCAAAAGTAGCTTTCGGCTAACAAACTGATATTGCCACTGTTCATGAGGTGGGGGTCACAAAAAAACCATGTTGAAAATTTGGAGTGAAAATATCAATGAATGCCTGAGGTGTTTGGGTTTCCAACCATAACGCCCCACCCTGTAGAGAATGACAGGCATCAGGGCTGTGACTTGGGATTGTCGCCTGCAATGCTCATACCATTCCACCCCCACCCACACCCTGCAGCCACTGAGAGGCATCAAGGTGTGCCTTGGACTCTTCTCGGCCCCAAAGTTCAATTCCCATTCTCTATACCACACCATCTCAATCAGTATTTCCTGATGGAATGGGGTGCGATAAGGGCCAAAGACCCCAAGGCACACCGTGACACTTGTCGGTGTCTGCAGGGTAGGGTGTGGTGAAATGGCATGGCCGTTATGCCTGACAACTCAAAGACACACCCCAATGCCTGTCAGTCTCTGCAGGGTGCTGTTGGGGTTGGCTTCAGTTTAATACTTCACTGTCATTCCTATTATTTAGCTTTGTAACTCCTAGACTACCAATGCCAATGCCAACAAGCAAACATTTGGCATTGACAAATGCTTGTTTTCTAGTACCCTCCGTATCACAGTCCCAGTTTCAACTTGGCATATAACCAGTCCAGGTGATGACAGTTTATACGGTTCCTAGTAAAACATGCACACACATAGGCCACTGGATGAACCAGCAGACCCCCAGGTAAAACCTCACTCTCAGCTCTTTTAGTCTGTTGCCAAAGATAAGACATTAGCTAGGAAGGTTATTTGACAATGGGCTTATAGTCACTGACAAACAATTGTTTTTGCCTGATTGACACCATTCCACATAAGGGCCAGATTAGCCAAAATGTCAAAGTGCTGCGCAAACGTTTCTGTGGCACCTTGTGATTGCCCAGGTCAAAAAACTTGCTATTCACAGAAATGCAAATGGCACTATCTGACTGTGAATGGGACTGGATAAAGGCAGTGGTAACACCGATACCGCTTCCTCTAACCCAACTGCTGCAGCCCCGACCCCCAGCCCCGTGAATACCTTCACAAGAACAGCGCTGGTATGCTAAGTTGGTATTCTCTAAGACATTCATGCAAATGAGGCCATTGGGTATGCATAGTGCTAATAGGCCATTTGCATGCCCATTATGGGCTCATTTGCATGGCCTGCAGCAGGAAGTTAGTGTGCCCTCACAATGCTGATCACTGTCCCAATAGTGCATACATATGACTGGTGGTCTAGTGGATCCCCTCCCCAATCCCCGTAGAATGGTAAAACATTTTCCATAGTGTAGTGGTCCCTCCCCAGTCACCAATCGCTGTCCCTCTGTCTCACACCTATATTACCTAGTGGTCTAGTGTCCCCCCAACCCCTTCAGTAAAACCCCTACCACCTCACTCTACCCCAGCATGACTGCCAGTCAGTGAGTAGCCCAGCCCTCCTCACACCTCCATAGCTGCCTGCTGAATGAACTGTCAATGACAGCATACATTATACACTACAAGCCCATTGGGTGGGGAGGAGGGAGGGAGGGACACTAAGCTACCAGTGACTGGGTATTAGATCATATGGGGATGGCGATCGGTGATCAGGGAGGGGGGAGGGACACTTGACTACCAGGGACTTGGTATTAGTTCATTTGGGGATGGCGATCAGTGACTGGGGAGGGGAGAGAGACACTAGACTACCAGGGACTGGGTATTAGTTCATTTGGGGATGGTGATCAGTGATTGGGGAAGGGGAAGGGACCACTACAGTGTGGAAACTGTTTTATTTTTCTATGGGAATTGGGGATTGGGGAGGGGGAAGGACCATTACACTATGGAAACATGATTGTTAACAGTAGAGTGGGTGATTGGGCACCGGGGTGGTACACTACACTATGGAAAAGTTGGTTATTCACATTGGGTGGGAGATCGGACACCGGGGAGGGGAGTAGAGGGGAGCAGTACCTCTGCCAACCACTAGGGTTGTGCGAATTACCATTATTTTTTTTTTGGGTGGTACTTTGCTCCATGCAAGAACTTTCGCAAAGGCCCTTGCATGGAGCAGAGCCTTTGTGGATGGGATTGCAGGGATATGCAGGTCCCCACCCCTTCATCTGTATTGCGGTCCCCATCACTACTTTGCCTGGGTGCAAGCCCAGTTTGTGGGAGCAAACTGGGCTTTGTGAATGCCAACTATTTACAAAGCCCAGTTTGCCCCAGGCAAACTGCATTTGTGCCTGGACAAATTTTTTGTGAATTTGGCCCAAGGTGTCTAGTAAGCAAGCTGGATAGCTTAAGAGTCAGTCCAAAGGTGGTAAACTGGGTAAGAAATTGGTTAAGGGATAGTTGGCAGAGGATGGTGGTACACAGAGTTCACTCCAAGGAAAGGAATTTGACCAATGGGGTGCCTCAGGGATCAGTGCTGGGACTAGTTCTCTTTAATGTCTTTATAAGTGACATTTCCAAAGCACTGGAAGGGAATGACTGCCTCTTTGTTGATGACACCAATCTGCAATAGGGTGGACACTTCATTAGGGGTGAAAAGGATAAGCAGTGACCTGAGAAAACTCAACGAGTGGTCAAGGGTATGGCAACTGGATTTCAATGTGAAAAAGTGCAAAATAATACACATGGGACACTGAAACCCAGGGACAGAGTAGAAAATAGGGGGAGGGCTGACAACCACCATGCAGGAAAGAGACCAGGGGGTGATCATATCAGATGACCTAAAAGTGGCCAGGCAGTGTGACAAGGCAGTTGAGAGGCTGAGTGGGATGCTGGGGTGCATAGGGAGGAGTATCACTAGCAGAAAGAGGGAGGTGGTGTTGCCTTTATATAGATCGCTGGTAAGACCCCACCTAAAGTTCTGTATCCAGTTTTGAAGACTTCATCTCAGAAACGACATAGACAAAGCGGATGTGGTCTAGAGGAGGGCAACTAAAATGGTACGGGGTCTGCATCAGAATCCCTGTGAGGAGGGATTAAAGGACCTAAATATGTACACCATGGAAGAGAAGACAGAGGGATATGATAGAGGCCTTTAAATACCTCATGGGGGTGAACAAGGAACAAGAGGAAAGTATCTTTCAGAAAAAAAGGTGCTCAAGGACAAGGTGGAACAATAAGACACTGGAGGGGGGTAAATTCAGGAGAGTTGTGAGGAAGTACTTCTTCACAGACATAGTGGTGGATTCCTGGAACAGTCTTCCAGCAGAGGGGATGATGGTGAAAACAGTAGTGGGGCTCAAGAATGCATGGGATAGGTGTAAGGGAATCTTTTTTTTTATTTTATTTTATTTCAAAGGTGTATAGGAATAGCAATACAAACACTAACAATACATCAGTAAAGAGACCCAACCAAAATCCGCATTCCCAACTCCTCCCCTACCACCCCAATGCAAGGAGTAGAGTACGGTATATTTTATTTTATTTATTTTATTCTTTGATAATCGCGTAAGGCCCACTAGGCACAGGTGCCTGTTTTTAGGGGCGACCTGGGAGCACTGGTCGGCTAAGTGACTTGCTCAGAGTCACACAGTATGCAAGTGGAGGTTGTGAGAATCAAACTCAGGTCTGGTCTGCTGGATGTACCAAGCTCATTCACAGCTCATTACTCTAACCTCTAGGTTATACTGCCAGCCTGCAACAAAGATGTACATACTAGAATCACAATTAATCCAAATTAAAGGAGTACTTCTAGAACAATCTGCGAGTAAGAAATGAAAAATGTTTTAAGCATAATATAACCCTTGCTAAGTATCTAGGTAAACACAAAAGTGAAGCAAACAAGAGCATTAAAAGAAAGAAAGGGACTCGCTCCAAGGGAACTATGGTGAGTACAGCCTGCCCCATTTTTTAACATAAGAATTTAACTTATTGTGAACACTGGCAATCATCTTTTCCAACCGCAAGTTGAAAAACAATTCCTGTAACCACTCCTGATACAAAACAGATATAAGGAAATCTTAGGGAAAGGAAAGGGAAGGGGAAGGGTGAATAGGCTGAAGAACAAGTAGGATTTTTGATAATGTGACAGGCAGGGAAAAATTGGCAGACTGGGTGGGCCAAGCGGTCCTTATCTGCCAACAAATTCTATGTTTCTATGTTTCTCTGGTTTGTGAGAGGGAATGATGCTTACTGGCATTTTCTCCCTCGATGGTCTGATCCTGTGGTAGATGTTTGGAGTTGGTAGGGTTCTTGTTCCTGAACAACTTATCACATTGTGATTTTAAGGCATGGTTGATGGCACAGGATTCTGCATGTTGTTGTCTTTCTCCTGAGGCACTGTAGCTTTGATTTGCTGCAGACAGACCTGTTGCTGTAGAAGTAAGAAAAATACGTAAGAGTTTATTTAATTGAGCACCCCATCCCGGAGGCTCTAAACACTGTTCAAGTAGGTAGGAAACACATATCACAATAACTATATATATACAACGAATAATGAGGTAGAACAATTAAAATTCAATTTTAAATAAGATTTTTTTCAGCAGATTCCTATCTTTACTCTAGATAATCTGGAAATGCTTTCCTAAAAAGATGTGCCTTTAAGCCTCATTTAAAAGCCTCTACCGATGTGGCCTCCCTGAAAGATTATGGTAGCAAGTTCCACAATACCAGGCCCACCACCACAAATGACCAGTCACCAGAGGACATAAGGTGGGCCCTGGGAACAGCTAGGCGGTCATCGGTAGAGGAGCGAAGTGAGCGCATTGGACGGGCAGGAGTCAGGAGGTCTTTCAGGTACCGAGGGCCCGATCTATGTAGGGCCTTATAGGTGAGCAAGCCCACCTTGAAGGTAATTCTTTACCTAACCAGCAGCCAGTGCAAGTCACACAGAACCAGAGTTACATGACAGGACCTTGAAATGCCTATCAGTAACCTGGCTATCGTGTTCTGCACTAGCTGCAGTTGCCGGAGAGCCCCTCCAGTGACCCCGAGGTACAGAGCACTGCAGTGTCATTAATGTATACACCAGTGAGAGCAGGTCATCAGGCCAAATCAAGGTTTTAATCTGGGAAACATTCCTCAAGTGGTTAAAAAAACTCGTGACAAGGGATGACACCTCGGCCTAAGTGTCAATCCTTCATCAAGGATGATGCCCAAATGTTTCACCTTAGTGGATGCTGCCAAGGGAGTGGTGCTAAGAAATGATCCTGTTCTCATCCCAGCAGCATCCACATTCTGCCAACGATCAGGCTTAATCACTAGTACCTCTGCCTTGTTAGGACTGAGTCTCCGCCAGCTAGAGGACATCCAGTTCTGGATCTTGGTCAGACATTTGTTTAGCACCTTCACACTGCCATCTGTTCCAAGTGCAAATTACATGTACAGCTGGGTGTCATCTGCATAGCAGTGAAAACGCAAGCTGTGCCATCAAATGATCTCACCCAGAGGAAGCATGTACATTGCAAACAATGCAGATTACAGGATTGAATGCTGCAGAACTCCACAAGGCAGGGGCTTTAGGCAGGATGAGAAATTTCCCATCACTACCCTTTGCATTCTGCCTGTGAGAAAGGACTCAGACCAATTAATGATGGTACCAATGAATTCACAGAGCTCCCTAAGGTGATCCAGCAGCACTACCTGGTCCTCAATGTCAAATGCTGAGGAGAGGTCGATGAGGATGAGAATTGATTGACCACTCCCCTATATCCTTCACCCTGAGGAGATCATTTTGCACTCTGACTAATGCCTTTTCAGTGCTATGTCTTGACATAAACCCAGACTGGAATGGCTCACAGATGTCATCAGCCTTGAGCTGCAAAGCCACCACTTTCTCAATAACCTTACCTAGAAATGGGAGGTTAGAGATAGGTCTATAATTTGCCAAGATGTCAGGGTCAAGGGATTTTTTTTAAGAGGATCTCACCAGGGCCTCTTTTCAAGGCATCAGGAAAACACCCCTCCAAAAGTGAACACTGGACAATCTCAGCAAACACTAGAAAATGTAATGATGGTATCAGATGTTGAAATACCATCTTGATGATATTTTTGTTTAGACGTGCCACCTCTCTTGATGGCATGAGATGTTCAGAATATCATTGTTGATGGCATTGTTGTACGTTAAGGAATACCACAATCTCTCTTGAGAAATAGTTGTATTTTATACAGTACATTTTACAGAGCAAACATTTTTCATCTGACATCATCAGACATTAAGATGGCTAAGCTGAATTTTGCTTACACTTTAGCTAAGAACAGTTGATAAGCATGTTTTTGTGTATCCTTGAAGAATCAAAAGTTTAGCAGAAAAAACTATATAGTCATTTTAGCCTTAAAATGCCAGGCTAGCTCTAGTAGAAAATAGAACAAAGTTGAAATAGTAATACATACATTAAGTGAACAGGCATAAAATTCAAGTTCACATTTGACCTGAAAATACGTGACTCTATATTGCCCACAAGTTTCACATAAGTAGTGGGGAAATAATGGAAACCCTGTTAAAAGAAAGGCTAGTAGAATATCTTGATTGCAATGGGTTGCAAGACCAAAGACAGCATGGATTCACAGGGGGAAGGTCATGCCAATTAATCTGATTGATTTCTGTAACTGGGTGACCAGGGAAATATATCAAGGAAGGGCAGTTTATGCGGCCTACTTGGACTTCAGCAAGGCCTTTGATACTGTGCCACACAGGTGACTGACAAAGAAACTGGACAGTCCCGGGGTGGAATCTAAAGTATTAAACTGGGTAAAAAAACTGGTTAATGGATAGGTGATAGAGGGTGGTGGTAAATGGCATTCACTCTAACGGTAAGTACTGTAAGTAAGTAAGTAAAATTTATTTATCTCGTGCCCTATTCCTGAAGCTCTGGCGTAAGTAAGTAAGTAAGTAAATAAAATGTATTTATCTAGTGCCCTATTCCTGAAGCACTGAGTGCTATGCAGGTAAGCAAGGAATAAATATATTACACAACATAACAGAACATACATCAAAAATACAACAAAGACACACTCAATAAAGAAAATCCTTATATACTGTAAGTTAAACTATTTAGTAGCCTGCTATTTCTGATCTACATCAGCAGTTTGTGAATGCCTCTCGAAAAAGATGAGCCTTTAGACCCCATTTAAACACTTCCACCCATGGGGCTTCCCTCAAAGATTTTGGAAGCGAGTTCCACAGGGCTGGGCCAGCCACCACAAGAGAGTGATCTCTGGAGGGCTTCAGCTGGACTTTGGGAACCACCAGGAGGCCCTTGGTGGAGGAGTGGAGCGAGCACACAGCGAGAACAGGAGTCAAGAGGTCCTTCGTGTAGCCAGGACCCAATCTGTATAGAGCCTTACAGGTGAGCAATCACACCTTGAGGATAATTCACCACACTCACTCTCAAGAGGGAAGGGTGACCAGTGAGGTGCTGCAGGGCTCAGTACTGGGACCAGTGTGCTCTTCATTGTCTTTGAAAGTGACATTGCAGAGAAGCTGGGTGGGAAGGTATGCGTTTTTGCTGATGACACAAAAATCTGTAATATGGTAGATACTCGAGGGGGGGGGGGATGAGTATGGACCTTAGAAAACTTGAGGAATATTCAAGGGTATGGCAGCTTGGATTCAATGCCAAAAAGTACAAAATCCTGCACCTAGGGCACAGAAACTGAGGAGATGAGTATACAATGGGGGGGAACTGTTGGTCACTAAGTAGAAAACAGACCATGGCATTATAATATCTGATGACCTCAAAGTGGCAAGACAGTGTGGTAAGACAGTAGGCAGGGCCAGTGGGATGCTGGGGGCCGTAACAGCAGAAGAAGGGAGGTGGTGTCACCACTGTATAGGTCGCTGGTGAGACTCCACCTGGAGTACTGGGTCCAGTTCTAAAGGCTGCATCTCAAAAGGGACATAGATGGAGTGGAGGCAGAGAATGATGAGGGTTGGGAATGGGCATTCATAAAGGAGTCTTTAGATACTAGAGGAGGGAAACTAAAATGATGCAGGGGTTGCATGAGAACCCTAAGAGAAGAGACTGAGGGACCTCAACATGTACATCCTATAGGAGAGGAGGGAGAGGGGGGACATGATAGAGACCTACAAGTACCACACTGGGGTGAACAGGGTACAGGATGAAAGTCTTTTTCAAATAAAAAGTGCTCTATAACAAGAAGACATGAAATGAAGCCAGAAGAGGTAGTTTAGGAGAGATGCGAGGAAATACTACTTCACTGGATGAATGGTGGATGCCTTGAACAGTCTGCCAGCTGAGGTAGTGGGGGCTAAAACAATGGGGGGCTTCAAGCATGCATGGAATGGACATAAGGAAACACTGGTAAATAGGGAGGGGGATGGTCATAAAAATACCAGTTGGGGTCTGTAGAGACGTAATAGGCAGGGCACATCTGGTCAGGCTGTATGGGACAAGCGATCCTTTCCTACTGACAAATGTTATGTTTCTATGTAAAACAGAATCTTTTAAGCCTCCTGACATTGCAGTCCAGATACAGTATGTGTGCTTTGGTGAAGCTGGCTAACATCAAAATTTATAGTATTATTGCTGAAATTTTATAATGGATTTACATGTATCATGTCTGTATTAGGTGGGTAAGTAATATAAGGTTTACGGATTATATTGTTAAATTTTTTCTGTGCCTTATGACCTGAGTCATCTCTGTGTAACTTCCACGTCACTTATTTAACTAGTGTGCAACACCACCCATTTTTTGTAACACTCACCCAGCTAAACTGGTGTCTTTATACTGGCATACAATTTACTTTACTAAAAAGGTAGGTACCACCCTTGGCATTAGGATGTATACCTGGCTCATTTTCTAGAGGAAGAGAGGAGTGGGGCTACAGAAACAAACAACTTGAACCCTGTGTAAAAACACAACCCAGGTTCTAGGTGGAGGCAGCTAGGCATATGCTTCATCTAACATGCTGAGGGGACTACAGTAATTCCACACAACTGGAGGCAATAAATCAGAATGTCCATAACAGTGACTGGGAGTGTGCAGTATGGCTTTATTCAACAGATGGCAAGTAAAGCTGAAGTGGACCCCCAAGGGTTAGTCCAGGCTGGACAGGTTCAAAATCCACAGACTCTCCTTGCGTTGCAGTACAGTTTATGAACAAAACAGAAACATCTTCTTTACAAATTCCCAAAAGTGTATCTGTGGAGACTGGGCCACACACATGAACATCTCTCTTTTCCCATGAGTGTTATTTAGTGAAATCTAAGCCACACACTCAGAACTCTTTTCGAACATGGGTGCAATATATGAAAACTCAGGCACACACCTTAACCTGCTGCATGGCCACTGGCTCAGGTAAAATTACTGGTGCCCTTTATGAACCAGGAAGCCCTGCCTTGTAAGCACTTAGATGGCGTTCCTCCCACCCTTGGCCCCAGCCGGCAGACTCTGCCATTCTTCAGGGTTACACCATTGAAACCCCCATTCCCCACTGAAATGCTAGAGATCCCATACTTCACTTGTCACAACACTGGGTGACAAAGAGAAAATAAATTGCACTCACTAGGGTCCACAGTTTAACTTTCTTCACTCACACTGGTGAGACTCGGGACACTGACTGGTGTGATCCAGCCTTATCTATGGGCACACACACCCCAGACTATCCACTCCCCTAAGAACATTTGTGGAGATCTAGTTTCTCTTTCAGTACTCACAGAATGTGTTCCGTCCATTGGGCATGGAACAACCAAAAAGAAACAGGAAAGGCACTCTTCTGGGTAGCCTGTCCACACAGTCTATTTCAGGTCCTCTACCAAGGCAGCTGAAAACACCTCAGCACATTCAGGGGATTGCCCTTGAGTCCACAGAGAACAAGCAGATCTTTCCACTTCACTGGGAGTAGAAATTAGGAACACCTGCTGTAGTCTTGTCTCCACCACATCACTGGAAGCTGGAAATAACACTCGACTAGGGTGAGAAATCATGGTCCCTCTGTCAGAGCCCCCTGGCAGTCCTTCTGCCACTCTCACTCCACTACAGACTGACTCAGACTCCAAACTGAGCTGTCATTCTAAGCTCCCCAGAGCAGCTATCCACAGAGTGTGGCTTATGCTGCTGCAAGAGTTCTAAAACAACCTAATAATTCCTCCCTCAGGCTAGCTGAGTAAACAATAATGTCATTATGTAAGGAGCTCCTAATGAGCTCCCTACCAGCTGCCTGCTACCTTCCTAACAATAATACTGATAGGATTCTAGTAACCCCAGGGACTGGGTGGTTACATCTGTAAACAGTAATCAGTATCCAGTGGAACTTGTGTGGTTATCAAAAGTGAAATAAAATAATCAGTATATTCTTATTTATTGGAATAATAAAATAAAATAATCAATATATTCATATTTATTAGAATTAAAGAACATATTGATTTTGTTGTACGCATTTCTTGTTTTACAAGTTATTTGTGTGACAGAAAATATTGTAATATTAATACTCTATTTATTGTAATTATTTAAAGAGGAATACACTATTGGCCACTCATTAGTAATGGTCCTGCCCACTCACTCTTAGAATAGACCATATACTCTTAGTAAAATGATTGGTTATCCTGTATTTATTCCTGAAGTTGTATTGTGTATGTTTGTATGTACTGTTCTGACAACTCTTGTGCTTCCAGGAGCACCTTCTGGAGTTCTTCAGGTGAAAGAACTGCAACGTTAAGCTGAGCAATTCTGGCACATACAAGGACTGGAGTAATCACTCTTATAACTAACCAGAAGCCAAAGCGTTACATATAGTATTATACATCATGTTAAACACTTTTATTTATAATAAAAGGGAACTGGAATTTGGGGGGGGTTACTTTGTAGATGAAACCACAGTACAAATCATAGTTACTAAAAGGCTACTAGAACCACAAGGGTTAAGAATGCAGCAGCAGGGGTTGACCATAACTTCTTTTTCATACTAACCAGCAGAACAAGTTGATTCAAAACTGCACCACTCGGCAGATGCTTGCACCAGTCCACAATTATAATGGAAAATTTTGTGCATTCTACAGTAAAAAATGCAAACCAAGAAATATTGCAATACTGTACATTTATAACATGGCCACGGAAAATGGTCTACTCCCATTTGTCAAGAGCCATCAGCTGATCGTGGATTAATACTCAGTTGATCCATGGTTGCTCCCTGCAGAGCTCAGACACAGCGTAGCTGAAGGGATGACGATATAGTAGCACAGCACTGAGTTCATTGCCCTCATGTTCTGTTATCCCCAGTAAGCATTTGATGCAATTTCTCAACTTCAGAGCCCATGCTGTAAAATTAAAAAGTTCCCTCTCAGCTTTACTGTACGTACCTCCCACACACATTCCCACACAAACATGATGCATGCAGTCCTTCGCCCCCAAAATCTCCAGAGCCTGGAGAATGTAATGGTCACCCCCTGCCTCCACTTCTGTCTTCCACACTCCTGCTACCAGTCCCTCCTTACTGTTCAGTGCAGCTCCATTGAAGTGGTATAGTTCAGACTGGTCACGCTGTACAGTAAGCATTTGATGAAATTCCTCAACCACAGAGCCGAAGCTATAAAATGAAAAACTGTCCTCTCTGCCTTACAGTACATACCCCCCCCACACATTCCCATACAAACATTATAAATGCATTCCTTCGCCCCAGAAATCTCCACCGCATGCAAAAAGTAATGGTCACCCCCTTGCCTCCACTTCTGTCTCCCCAACTCCTGCTCCCCATCACTCTTATCGTTGTTCAGTTTAGCTCTGTACAAGTTGTACAATACAGACTGGTCACGCTGTGTTCCACAGTCTCCTCTTGTCAATTCCTCAGTAAACATTCCAGCAGTTCTGTGGTGAGCAATCAACCTTTGAGTCACAACATGCTCCATCTGCGCACACAGTCCCAATTTTCCCTGTCCATGTTATAGGAGTATTAACCCACTGCAGAGCGTGGGTTACGTGTGGAATTAATCCATGCCTGGGTGGTTGTTGGCACTCAGCCTGCAGCCTCGGGGGACACCACCCCCCAGGCATGGATTAAATCCCCAGTAGCCCACTCTCTGTCATTGCTTAATCCTTACTTATCCCTTTCCTACGTTGCTCCCCCCCCCCCCCAAAAAAAAGGATTTGTCATGTAATGACATACAGTCTGGCCCTTCCCCATTATTTTGTACCATGACCCCTTTTCTTCCTTTTTGTCCTCCTCTTCCCCCAAATCAGATGATCCCACAGAAGAGGATCTTCAAACAAGCATATATGGGCTTGCACACCCAATTACTGACATCATTATGCACCCCACCACACTCTAGCCCCCCAACTAGGCAATGAACAGAGTCAAACCAAGAAAGACACTCTCAGCCTCCATTCTGTTACTAGCCAGAGACCTGTACTTCAAGAAGTGTTTAAACTGTATGAAGTGAGACAGGGGCAAATCTAGGATTTCTTTGGTGGGAGAGGGTTAGACAATCCTAGGGAGCTTGGGAAATATAAAATTGTGCAACATTTGCATTTTTATATACCAGGCACAAAATTATTGATTTTCACATGCATTGCCCCAGCAATAACAGTATTTTTTAAACTTGTCCTTTCACTAGTCCAGGGGAACCAGTCCAAAGGCATAAAGTTCTGTCTCTCTATTTAGGAGGATCTATGCATCCCAGAAATGCATGTTTTAGCCTTTAAATTATCTGTTTTATTAGGGGCTATTTTTTGTACCATCCCAGTATTGTTTTTAAGATGAAATGACATGTTGGGTGGGATGGGGTGGAAGTCCATGTATGACATTGACTAGTGTGGTGTATTGGGAAAAGGTATGGACCCCAGACCTGCCAGTAATGGTACCTACAGTCCCATGGATGGTCATTCCATGGTCATCTTCTCATTGATCACAGGACAGGTGTGCTGATAACCACAAGCAAAAATAAATCCAAATCTGAATGCTATATGCTATAGCACAGTATTTATGGAGCATAGTAGGAAAACAAACAAAACGAACAAGGCCCATGATGAAGAGCCTGCATAGGTTGAAGCACTGGGGAACTATTTGCTCTGCTACTATACTCAGTAAATGCACTATGATACAGCAAATACAGCAATCAAATGAAAACACTTTGACATATCTGGCTATGGCTGTCTGGTTGGGCATGCTATTGATTAGAGCTCCTGTGATCTCTAATCAATCTGACTTTTGTGCTCATCTTCTGGAGAATCCCCACAATATTTAGACAAGTTTTCAAGTTGTTAATTTTATTTTAACTGTGTACACCATTTTAATTATTTTGTTAATGTGGTTAGCTATAGCAGTTAGGGCAGTAGTGGTTAGGGCAATAGTATTTAACCAGGGGTTTAAGTGAGTTTATGGCAGAAGTTAGCTTTTTATTCTCTAACTAGATAGCTTCAGTCAATAGTGCTGTATTGATTTTTGCTTTTACAACTTTTCTGTCCTTAGGCTCCATTACTTGAGAGTCATTTGTGCTAGGAGATACAACGCTGATACAGAGGACCGTCTTGTGATCAGGTCCAGCAGTCGGAGTTCAGAGGTTGGCTGGGTGCTGCTGCTGATGTTCTTGTGTGAACCCAGACTGAGGAGTGGGAAACCAAACTGGAGGCATCTGAGCAGAACTATTGTCAGTGCTGGACTAGCCTGGGAATGAGCCGATGACAAATCATGAAGTCTGGAAGTGCATGAGTTCTCTTGCACCCCGTTTACCAAAATTGCAGTAGCTGTTGAGTCGAACTGGGATGCTTGACTGGACTGCCGACCATAGATACATAGATACATAGACAGTGTAGACAGATAAGGGCCTATTGCCCACCCAGTCTGCCCATTTGAGCTTGTAAGTTTACTTTATGTTTTCCTAGAAGTCTGTTGCCCTTTACCCCTGACCTCCAGAATTCCTTTATGTCTATCCCATGCATTTTTAAATCCTGTGATTGTTTCAGCCCCCACCAATTCCTCTGGCAGGGTGTTCCACTTGTCCATCACCTGTTCTGTGAAGAAATCCTTCCTCATGTTTCCTCTGAATTGTCCTCCCTCCAACTTCATCCCATGATCTCTAGTCCTGGAACATCTTTTTCGCGTAAAAATAGTGTATTTCTGCACCCTGTTCTTCCCTGTAAGATACTTGTATGTCTCTATCATATCCCGTCTCACCCTCCTCTCCTCCAGGGAGTACATATTCAAGTCATTCAACCTGTCCTCATAGGACTTGTGATGCAATCCATGTATCATCTTTGTTGCCCTCCTCCGAACCTTCTCTACCTTGTCTATGTCATTATGTATGTAACCCCCCTGTTACCCAGGGTTACAAGAATCCCAGTTAGACCTAGTGGTAGGCAGGGAAGGCAGCTTGTGAAACTCCAGTTAAATGGATTTCACACTGTCTCACTCTGTTCTCAGTCTCAGCTGAGACTGAGGGATGACATCATTTTAGTACTGTCGCAGCTGCATAAGCCACACTGGAATGTTGCAGTTGAGGTTAGAGTAGAACGTTGGGGAATTTGCAGTCATTCTGTTGCAGTCTGTAGTAGAGGAAGGAGGTGCTCTGCTGTAAGCAAGCCCTCAGAGTCCTAAGCTCTGTCAAAGAGCTATTTTTTTTTGTATAGTTGTGTGTTCTCACCTGAAGAGGAACAGAAGAAGAGCCAAGTGAAGTGGTAGAGACCACTTTCAGTGGTTCAGGGCCCCATTCCTGCAGGGATGGGAGGAAGGAATCGGCCTGCTTCCAGGGTAACTCCCCTGGTCTGGCTAGGGAAAAAGAAGCTGCCTGAGTTAAGTTCATGCTGAGGCACCAGAAGTTCTGGATGAGATTTCTTTGAAGAGAAAATGCCTGTGGGGCACCTGCAACCAAGGGATGAGTTCACTCTGCTAAAGGGCCAATGTGTTTTCACCTGAAACAAGATGAAACTAAAGTGACTGTTACTGTGAGGTCAGGAGAAGACAGCCAAGTGCAGTTTGGAAGATGTGGGGATTGGATTGCTTAACTCTGTGGGGGAGTCTAGAGTAATGGACACAGCCACTTATTAAGTATGTTCAAGTTCAGCACAAATGGGATGTAAAGACAGTAGACTGAATGTGAATACATTTAAAGAGAATCTAAACAGAAAAGTGTTTTTTAAGGATGAGGTGTTACAGTCCAGAGAAATGGCCGGGTATGAATTATGGGAGTGAGAGATGGGAGACCCCCCATCAGTAGTAACCAAATTCACCTCTACGGCTTTGCTTTGGGATATCTGTTGCTTTCTCTCAGGTACTTGGCCAGTGCCTGAGGAAAGTACCCAGACATGGGATTGATGAGGAATATTCCCTGATGGAGCCAGAAGTGCTCATAGGTGGTTTAGGGAGCCACCAGTAAATGTTTCCATGCTATATGAAAAGTGTCCAAAGGGCTGACATGATAGCCGAGCCATGGAAGGAAGGTAGTCCAAGTGGCTGGCAAGGGAGCTGAGCCAGGGAAACCCAGAGCAGGGTATAAGTGCGGGCTGTGTGCCCAGTGTGTTTCAAAACCTGAGGGCTAAAGTGAAAGTGAATGTGTTCTGATCTCCATAAATCTGCATTACCAGGAGTGTAGCCCCGTGGGGGTCCAACCATACTTTGTTATTCTGTTGGATGTGAATAAAAGCCACACTTTAGAATCCCACTTCTGGTATTGGACATTTCAGTTATTGCTTCCTGTGTCCGGAGTTACTTGGGTGCCCCTGTTGCAGAGTAGCCAAATCTAGCCAATGTGCTGAGTGACATATTTCTCCCCAAACCCAGTCCACCAGGTAGTGCTGTCAAGATGGAAACGGCATACCTGGGTGGGAGTTACATGTAGGTAAGATCTCCAGAACTGTACACTGTACTCCAGGTGGGGCCTCACTAGTGTCTTGTATGGCTGGTGATGCCCCTGCCTATGCATCTCAGCATCCTATTTGCTTTACCTGCTGCATTGTCACACTGTTTCCCTACCTTGAGGTCATCAGAGAAGATAACCCCAAGATCCCTTTCCTGCTTGGTGCATGCTATATCCTCACCCCCCAACTGATATATTGTGCCAGGGTTTTTGTGCCCCATATGCATTATCTTGCACTTCTTTGCATTGAATTTCAGCTGCCAAACCCCTGACCATTCTTCAAGTTTCTGCAGGTCCCTTCTCATTCTGTCTACACCCTCTGGTGTGTCTACTCTGTTACAGAGCTTTGTGTCATCAGCGAACAGTGAAATTCTGCCTTCTAGGTCCTACGCAATGTCACTGATGAAGATGTTGAATAGGACCAGTCCCAGTACTGATCCCTGTGGTACCCCACTGGTCACTTTTCCCTGTGTGGAGTGACAGCCGTTTACCACCACCCTCTGTGTCCTGCCGCCCAGACAGTTACCTACCCACCACACTACTGTCCTACCCATACCCATATTCCCCAGTTTGTGTAATAGTCTTCTATGTTGCACAGTGTCAAAGGCCTTACTGAAGTTCAGATAGGCCATTTTCACTGCCCTCTCCGATCCACCTCCCAAGTCATCCAACCAGCAGTATGAGTGTGAGTATTGTGCCGTGGCTGCCTTTTTGTGTTTAACTCATAGTTTGGATTTTTCATCCTTTGTGGACTTCTGACCTCTTCCCACAGAAGCACTGCAGAAAGGGCTTCTGAGGACTCAAGCTCATGGACAGGGTCCTCTGATCTGAATTTTGGAGGTACTGAGAGAACCCTTGGGTTTGGTCATTTAATATTATCTATTAAGTGCTGTCCTGGGTAATAACTGAAAGTGCTCAAAGCAATGGGACCAGATGGGATACATCCTAGAAAATTAAAGGAGCTTAGTTAGATGCTGACAGCACCACTGGCAGCCTTGTTCAAAAAATCACTGGAAGCAGGAGTGGTTCCAGAGGACTGGAGGAGAGCTGATGTAACCCCTCTACACAAACGTGTGAGCAGGGAGGAGGCTGGAAACTATAGACCAGTCAGCCTGACCTTGGTGGTGGGGAAAATAATGGAATCACTGCTAAAAGAAAGGATTGTGGAACATCTTGAATCCAGTGGAGCACAGGATCTGAGGCAGCATGTATTCACAGCAGGAAGGTCATGTCAAACAAATCTGATAGATTTCTTTGACTGGGTGAACAGGGAAGTGGATCGGGGGAGCAGTGGATGTGGCCTACTTGGATTTAAGCAAGGCCTTTGACACCGTTCCACATACAATGCTTGAAGCATGTTAGGCAGCCTGGGAATGGGCCTCAAGGTGGTAAACTGGGTTAGTAACTGACTTTGAGGGATAGAACAGAGAGGGTGGTGGCAAATGGAGCTCATTCTGAGGAAAGAAGGGTAACCAGCAGGGTGCCACAGGGGTCAGTTCTGGGCCAGTTCTATTCAATGTCTTCATAAGTGACATTGTGGAGGGTCTGGAAGGAAAGGTATGCCTATTTACAGATGATACTAAAATCTGTAATAGGGTAGACACTCTGGAAGGGGTGGAAAAAATGAGGAGGGGCCTAGATAAACTTGAGTAATGGTCAATAGTGTGGCAGCTAAGATTCAATACAAAAAGTGCAAAGTCATACATTTGGTGGTACAGGAACCCAGGGGAGGCTTACATGATGGGGGAGAGATACTGATGGCAACCAAACAGGAGAGAGATCTGGGCGTAATCATATCTCATGATCTAAAGGTGGCCCGGTAATGTGCCAAGGCTGTGGAGAAAGCCAGTGGGGTACTGGGGTGCATAGGGAGAGGTATCACCAGCAGAAGAAAGGAGGTGGTGATGCCTCTATATAAATCATTAGTGAGACTTCATCTGGTGTATCGTGTTAAGTTCTGGAGGCCACATCTACATAAAGACATAGACAGTGTGGAGGCAGTTCAGAGAAGGGCAACAAAAATGGTGCAGGGTCTGCACCAAAAGTCATATGAGGAGAGACTGGAGAACCTCAACTTGTATGCCTTGGAGGAGAGGAGACGAGAGAGAGGTTGTACATTGGTTGCTGTTATAACCTGCCAAATGGTGGCACACCAGATATCCTTAATCACCTGTCTGCATTGAGTCAACTCATTCCACCCAGAGATACCTTTGTAACCTCCAGGTGGCGCTATCCTAAGGGCTACTACCCCTGCCTGCTTGGTTACTGACAGGTTGAGGGGCCTAGATTCTATGACGGGTGCCTCCACCCAGTGGTTGTGGTTGATAGTGCTTAAACTAGCTCGGGCACAGCCCCCTGGGACACTGTGACCCCCCCCTTTTTTCCCACTAGTGGCCCACATGGTTCACGGGAGTTACCTTCCCAATACCCCACATATGAACACTGATTGCACATATAGTTACCACTTACCCTCAAAACGGATTCTGCTGCACGTCTCTGAGGACCCCTGTAAAACAAAGGTTAAGCAACATACACAAACACAGATTGCAGTGCTGGTTTTATATGTACTGACACTTCAGACAGTATAAAGTTCAAAAATAACAAATCTGGTTTATTCAGGGGACTAAAACATGGGAGGGGAAATCAGGTTGATTGGCAATATTCAAATCACAGTACTGTACAGGCATAAAAGGGTCCAAAAAGTCACACTCTGGTTACCCAGGATGGTAGGGGGCTAGCCAGGTCTGTTGCCTGGAGTTGGCTGGCTAGTGCAGCTGGATGGGGCCCTGTAGGAAGAAAATATATGCACAAACAAATTGTAATCTGGAGCCAGATGGCTCAGTCCACAAACAGAAGAACACAAAACAATCGGTTGACACCCTTTGATTAAATGAAGGTGAGGGGAGGTACCCCTATTTGTACTCACAAACCCCAAACCGAGAGCTGAATTGAGGAGGTGGCTCTGGATGGCCAGGATGAGCAGGGCATGGAGATGAGACTCCCGTGACAGGGCCTAACTGATTTGGAAAGCAGACGGATGCAGTCCGATTAGCTTTGAGTCCAGCTTCCAGCTTCAGCTCACAACTCACAGAACAAGGGGGAAAAAGTATCGCAATCCCCTACAAACACTAGGCACATTTATATGTAAAGGAAACGACTATACCAGGCAGCTGCTTCAGTCGATGATAAAATACTGCAAAACCTGAGAACACACGCAGCAACAGAGTCCCTGACAGGCCGATCGCACTTCTGCAAATCTTCGGTCTTCTACGGGCAAGCCTGGTTCTGCACACTTCCTCCTTCTCTTTCCACAATTCGGATTTAGTCCGATGAGCACTCGCTAATGACTACAGGCTAACTTCAGGACCTTACATGTGCTTCCTGTGCAAACTACATGCCGCAGCAGAACAGAGCTCCTTCTCTTCTCACAGTCAGCTCACATCTGGCCCTCCAGGAACAGTTCAGGGCATTTTCCTTAGGCTCCACACAGGTTTGGTTGGAGGATTCTACTGCCAATCACTGCAGGGCTCCTTCTGTTCATTCAAAAAGGCACCAAGGTCCAAACTACAGCTCCCAGAAGTACCTGCCATACATTCCCCTTTTAAGCAGGCTCCAGGTGAGAGTCCAAGTTCTGGTTGGCTCAGGCAGTCTCCATTTTAGGGCTCCCCCTTACTCAATTGGCCCAGATTAGCAGTTCACGTCCAAAATGGAGGAGCAACACACACAGAGTCCCAACTGCAATAGAGGCAGGTTAGATAAACTGCAATTTTACAAATGCTCTAAATGATTTCAGGAAAACTGTTATATCCTTCAGATGGGCTCCCTCTGCACTGTTAGCGACTGCAGAAACAGAGCGATCAGATGGCAGCTCAGGACGGGATTTGAGCATTAACTGCACAGTCCCTCCCTTCAAACTAATTTGACCTGCGAGCAGGCAGTTCTTAAAGAGACATAACCAGGGGCTCTAATAGCACTCACAGAAAAACGATTTTAACGCCGAACATCATTCAGGCGGGGAGCACTTAGCCAGCTCCTAGGAGATTTTTGGGAACCCCCCATTTGCAGGGGGGTTACACCTTACTCCTGGGTGACTTTAATCTTAACTGGTTTGACTCCCAGGAACTCAACTACACCAATCTGCTCAAACATCACCAGATGGTACAGCTGATCACTATCCCCACCAGACAAAATATGTGCACCCAAAATCACTCCCTTGTTGATTGGATGGCCACTAACAGGGAGGACACTGTGCTCCAGGCAGGGACCTTGTTCGACTCCATTAGTGACCACTCACCCACTTACCTGATCTTGGCTACTAAATCTAAGTGTGCCCCTTCCCCCAAACTCCTGTCCTTCCCTAATTTGCAGTGCCAAAATACCACTAACCTCATTGATGCTGTTGACTGGTCGGCCCTCTACTCTATGTCTGATGTGTCTACTACAGTAAAATTCCTCACTGTTGCCCTCCTCAAGATTCAAGACTGCCACTTTCCACTCACCACTAGGAGGGAGAGAGGTGGCTGCACCAGATGGATTACCAAAGAACCTCTGACCCTAATGAGAGACTCCAAATGGGTCACCTAGAAGTGCGAGCCCACTCCTGACTTCTGGAATGAATATCAGAGACCGCACAGCAAATGCAAGCAAGCTGCCCACTCTCAGAAACACAATTACTACCAGAAACTGCAAATGGATAAGCTTGCAAATCCTCATCGTTTCTGGAGCTTCTTGGGCTCCCTCCTCTCTCCAAAGTCCTATAGCCCGATATTGAACTTAAACTCCCACTCGGGCCTACTAACAGACCCGATTGAGGTTGCTCAGGTGTTCAACTGCAAATTCACTGACCTCTCTGCCCGCCTTAACAAACTCCCCCCAACTTCATTCCCCAAGTGCGCATGCGTGTGACCCTGCCCCATCCCTTCCCTCCTCACCCACCTCACACCCCCTGCCCGTGCCTTTCTACTTCAGGGTCATCTCCCAGAATGTTACTTCTAAGCTCCTCAGGAACCTCCCCACTCGTTGTAGCTCGGGTACTGACAGTCTCTACCCCTCCCTGCTCAGACTTGTTGCCCCCACCATACTCAGACTGTTGCCATTTATTTTTAATCTTGCTCTGACCACTGCCACCATACCTGTCTCCTGGAAGATAGCCAAAGTAGTCCCTATATTTAAAGCAGGAGACCCTCTTTCTTCAGACAGCTACCATCCGATCTTCATTCTCCCCCACTTCAGCAAACTCCTACAGAAAATTGTGATCCACCAACTTTCTGACCACATTGATAAGTACAACCCTCTGTGTGATCAGCAACATGGCTTTCACAAAAAAACACTGTACTGCCTCTTCCCTCACCCTCTTCACAGGCCATGTCCACAAAAATATGAATCGGGGAAATGCTACTGGCGCAGTGTTTGTGGACCTGAACAAGGCCTTTGACCTGGTCAACCACCTTCTACTGCTAACCAAGCTCCACCAGCTTGGATGCTCTATTGAGACCTTGTGATGGTTCCACAGCTACTTAACTGGACATTCCCAATCAGTGGTTATTGGATCTGCCACCTCCCCATAACTGCCTGTCTCTAGGGGTGTCTCCCAGGGCTCAATACTGGGCGCCCCTACTACTGTATAGAAGGTTCTTTTCACTGACTGTTTATTTTTGCTATATTTGCTATTGCTGGCAATCAGTGAAAATAAGTGGATAGTGAAAAATAATAGACAGCTGATTTTTAGTAGTACTATATTGAAGAGTAAGCTGTCCATGATAATTCAATCGGACATGAATATGTGTAGAAAGTTGACTTCCGCTAAATATAATGGATGCTAATTAAACCTGCTATACAGTATTTTCTCTATTCATAAACTCCCTCCTTTCTGACAGCCTACACTACTCTACTCTCTTGTATGCAGATGACTTAGTCCTCTTTCAGTCACATAGAAACCTAGACTTTGACGGCAGATAAGGACCGCTTGGCCCACCTAGTCTACTCATTTCCTTACCTACAGGATAGGCCACAGATCCTAGTTAACCAACAGCCTATTTCTTCCTACTCCCCACAAGAATTGCCTTATGTCTGTCCCATGCATTCTTGAATTCTCCCACAGTTTTAGACCCCACAACCTCCTCAGGAAGGCTGTTCCATGCATCCACTACCCTCTGTGAAAAAATACTTCCTCACATTGCCCCAGAACCACCCCATCTTTAAATTGTGTCCCCTTGTTCTTGCACGTCTCTTTTTCTGAAAGTTGCTACCCTCTTGGACTTTGTTGATTCCACTGAGGTACTTAAAAGTTTCTATCTTGTCCCCCCTTCTTTCCTCAAGGATATACATATTAAGCTCCTTTAGTCTCTCCTCAGACGGCTTCTTGCAGACCCTGCACCTTTTAGTTGCCCTCCTCTGACTGCCTCTATCCTGTCTATGTCCTTGCGGAGTTGGGGTCTCCAGAACTGGACGCAGTACTCCAGATGGGGTCTCACCAACTGTCTCTACAGAGGATAACAACTTCCTGTTTTCTGCTGGTGATGCCTCTCCCTATGCATCCCAGTATACCCCCAGCCCTCCCTGCTGCCTTCTCACATTGCTTGCTAACTTTAAAGTCATCTGATATGATTACCCCCAGGTCCCTTTCCTTTTTTGTTGTTGTTACTACCTCCCCCCCAGATTGTGTAATCTTCCCTTGGGTTCTTGTTTCCCAGGTGCATTATTTTGCACTTCTTTGCATTGAATCCTAGCTGCCATACTTCTGACCATTTCTCCAACCTTGCCAAGTCCCTTTTCATCCTTTCCATGCCTCCTTGTGTATCAACCCTGTTGCAGATCTTTGTGTCATCTGCAAAGAGGCATACTTTTCCTTCCAGTCCCTTCAAAACATATCCTCTGTACCCACCCATGACTATGGCTCTGCCCATAACTGGTTCTTATTCAGTATGCTCCTTGTCAATGAGCAGAAAACCAAGGCAATGTTACTTGGATCCAGGTCCTACCTGGCTGGTATCATGAAAACCAAATTCCCTCTCCATCTGGCCCTCCACTGCAGACTGTCCTCTACTTCAAATATCTGGGCATTACCCTTGACCCCTGCCTGTCATATACAGACTATATTAACACTATCGTACACAGGGTAAATCAAAAGCTGGCCACTGCCTACTGACTAAGGAATTTATTAACCTCAGATGCCCATCTTGCCACTGCTCAGGGGCAACCTTCTTCCTATCCTAGACTACTGTTCCCCAATTTTTTCCCCTGCTCCGTCCTCCACCCTTCACCAAAGACTCAACTCTGTCTATAATAGTGTGTCTCACTTCGCTTTATTGGCTCCTTACGCAACCCACCACTGTTCCTTGTATCAGTCACTAGTGTGGCTCTCTCTCAAGGGCTGTCATGACTATGCATTAGGAAGCCTAATTGATAGCTCCCTGTCAGATGGTACAGAATCTCCGTACACTCCCTCCTCAGTGCCAGCACACAAACACGATGTCTGCATGAAACATCGGTCCCCCCCCCCCCGGTGATCCCCAAAGTCTCTTTAGTTATGGGTGGGAAAGCCCTGTCTTTTGCTGTCCCTTCTCTCTGGAACAGTATCCCTGCACCCCTCGCTTAGCCGGTTCACGCCATACCTTCAAGTCCCTGCTCAAAACCTGGCTATTATCCGCAACCAGCTGTCTTTGCTCCCCAGGGTAACCCCCCTTCCCTATGTGTACCCCCTTCCTCCATTACCTTAGTTCTGCTATATGTACCATTTTCATTGTGCTATATTTGTTAGCACCCATGCATCTTCTTGTAGAATGCAGTCTCTGGAGTTTTGTGCTGCAACTTGTATATATTTCATTTTCATGGCTGTGGGTGGAGCCTACAGCCATCTTGCTTTCTGTAGCTGGAAAAATGGAGGATCGTAGAACATGTTTTTGGACATTTCAGTGTATCCTTCCACTACTATAAATCACTATGCCAAATGAAATAAAATACTCCCTTCTTTCTGTTTAGAATGTTGGAGACAGCACTAAAGCTGCTTATCAGATGGCCACTAGGAAACTGAAACAACTTGTTAAATATTGGTTGCCTATTAAACTGGAGATGTGTTTACCCCCTTTGAAATGCAACAACTTGCACATTTAAATACTTAGCATTTAAACGTGTTCTTGATAGTAGCTTCAGTTGAGCAAGTATTGTCTTTCAAGAAAGAGTCATGCCTCATAAATGTCACCCTTTCCAGGAACAAATGTACAAAGATTTACACTGTTGTTTTAACCTCTTAAGACACTATCAGATAAGAACTTTCTCAAACATTTGCCAGGTCATCAGTGTACTATCCAAGCTACAGTAAGTATATAGCAATTAGCAGGCATTTTTGCTATGCATTTTGTGGAAAAAAATATATTGAGCTACAGCAAACACACACACGCACACATTATGCACACCATCCTCATGGCCACAAAATTCGAAACAAATATTGCAATCTAATATATTATAAAATAATAAAGAAACTGTTTGTTTACTTCAGTGAACACAGTGCAGTACCTTTAAAGAGCTAGTGTACTGCCTAAAACTAATATTAGATTTTAAAAGCAGCCAATCATTAACTTTTATATCTGAAGTACTTTTTTTTTTCCTTTGTTTAATTCTAATTAAACAAATGGAGAAGAAGAAGTACCACATACCTTCACAGTCTTCTAAGATTATTTACCTGATGTTAGTAGGTGTGATGTGTGGGACAGTTCTTAGCCTGGCAGCTGACATATCTTGCTCTACTGCCCCACACTACATCATCAGCATTGTGACCTCAATGACTGTGACATCGCTGTTACTTAGGAACAGTAAGTGAGTGACTGCCAGGTCATTCACCTGTGATGTCACAGTCAGTGAGGTTACAATGCTGAAGTTGTAATGTGAGGCAGTAGAGAAAGCTATGTTAAATGCCAGGCTAAGAGCTGTTCTACACATCCAGCACAATATTATCACATAGAAGATGTTCTGATGAGCAAAAGGATAAAAGGAAAATACTTCAGAAATAAAAAGTTACAACTGACTACTACTTTAAATTTTTATTATTTTCCTGTCTGTCTGTTTTGACTCCAGTAGCTCTTTAAATATTTCTTACCCTGTATTTTGTATCCTGGATAGTGTTGAGGAGATGCTACATCTCATTGTCACTGTGATCTGCATTTTACACATTTTTGCACTGTATTTACTCAGGATGTCCCATATTAGATGCAATATCTTGTTTTCTGTGGGGTCATGATTTTACCATTTATATAATGCATTTATTCAGGGTAGTCTAGTCCAGATGTAAAATATTGTTTGCAGTGTGTTCTGAGTTTACGTAGTGCAGCATAATATTGTGTAGATGTACAGCCCCACTGAAAATAAGATGCCATATCTTCTGTGAACTATCCAGGCTAAATATATAGCAATCAGCAGGCATATTCTAGGAAAATACATTGTAAAAATGTGTAAAAGGAAGACCACATTGAAACTGCCTCTCCACAGATCTGCATTGTGCAATTCATTAGAAATAATGGGTAAAAGCGTCCCAAAAGCTCTCCACAGCCATATAGGCTCTGACCAGAAATTGTTGTTACTGTTAGCGCAAGAATCCGTGTTACAGCTTGTATGTTTCACCACCACTGTAATGTACTTGTATCCTGTATTTAATGTTATCTGTGCTATTCTTGTGGCTCGGGTCATGCCTGAAAACTGTCCATCGGATCAGTGCACTTACCCGGTTACCAAAGACTTAAATAAATAAAAATAAAAATTAATATGATAGAGATCTTCAAATATCTCAAGGGCATAAATAAGGTACAGGAAGGTAGCATCTTTCAGAAAAAGAGATGTTCTAGAACAAGGGGCCATGACATGAGGATGGAAGAAGTAGACTAAGGGATATGAGGATGGAAGGGGTGGATGAAGGGATAATGCGAATAAGTTTTTCTTCACAGAAAGGGGGATGGATGCATGGAGCAGCCTCCCAGCAGAGGTGGTGAGGGCAAATTTGGTTGGGAATTCAAAAATGCATGGGATTTGCATAGGGGTACCCTAGCGATAGGTAAGAGAACAAAGCCAGAGATCAAGTAGGGTCTTTGGTTTTTACAGCAGGTAGGGAAAATGGGCAGACTAGGTGGGCCTGGTGGGCCTTACCTGCAGTCACATTCTATGTATCTATGTAAACTGTGATTTTAAAGTGTGGAGAGAACTGCCTTGAACACTCTGTTGCAGTTGGTTTGAGTATTTCTGGTGAGAGTAGAGAGTAATATTTCAAAAAATCTGCTTTTCTTTTTGGATAATGGAAAGATATATTACTTATGGTGAACTTTTGCTATGGACTCTATTAGCACTATAGGCTGTATGAATATGATTCTCCTTTTAAGGGTTCAATTTTATTATTTATATTATTTGGGAGGGTCAGATTGATGTGGGAAGTGTAATGATATGGGTGGGTGTGCATGTGTTAGTGAATCATTCTATATTATTGTGTGTGAAAGGTGACTGTGTTTAGTTGGGGTGGTTGAGTGAGTATTGATATTGTGAGCTGAGGCAATTGTTTGGTTTGAGGTGTGAAAAGTACTGTGTTGGGTGTTATATGCTAAGGACAATGGGCCCTTTGGCTTAGTTGTACCCTGTCTCACCTGCTGGATCTCTGCCTCTTTGATACCCCCCCATCTGCAATGGCATATAGGCACTGCAGGCAGGTGGGAACTGTTAGGAAGCGGTATGGTAGATGGTGGGGAGAAGGGTGGGCTAATGGGGGGCACTAGTGGCCTGGTGAGAACCAGCAGGTGCCCAGGGGAAAAATAGTCCCAAGACAGAGGCATGACATGTTTGGTGCCCCTACCCAGGGATTCCATCAGACCGAGCAGGCAGTTCGCCAATAGGCCAGCTGCTGCCATTTGTTTCCTTCAGGCAGTGCTATGCAATGCAAGACTGATGAGGAACAAGGCAACGGCTATAGCAGATTTAATGTCTGGTTCTTCGATTGATCTGTCTTGTATTATAGAGACCTGGCTGGGTAATCATACCGCTCCTGTTTTGGGTCTGGGTAAAACATTGGCTGGACAACAGGACACAGAAGGTAACAGTAAACAGAGTCCACTCTGAAGAAAGGGGGTTACTAGTGGGGTACCGCAGGGTTCAGTACTGGGTCCAATCCTTTTTAATGTCTTTATAAGTGACATTGCAGAGGGACTGGAAGGAAAAGTATGCCTCTTTGCAGATGACACAAAGATCTGCAACAGGGTTGATACACAAGAGGGCATGGAAAGGATGAGAAGGGACTTGGCAAAGTTGGAGGAATGGTCAGAAGTATGGCAGCTTTGATTCAATGCAAAGAATGCAAAATAATGCTCCTGGGAAACAAAACCCAGGGAAGAGTACACAATGGGGGTGGGGGTACTAACGACAAGAACAATGGAAAGGGACCGGAGGGTAATCATATCAGATGACCTGAAGGTTGGCAAGCAATGTGAGAAGGCAGAAGGGAGGGCTGGGGGGATACTGAGATGTATAGGGAGAGGCATCACCAGCAGAAAACAAAAAGTTGTTATCCCTCTGCACAGACAGTTGGTGAGACCCCATCTGGAGTACTGCATCCAGTTCTGGAGACCCCATCTCTGCAAGGACATAGACAGTATGGAGGTAGTCCAGAGGAGGGCAACTAAAATGGTGCATGGTCTGCAAGAGAAGCCATATGAGGAGAGACTAAAGGAGAGTAATATGTATACCCTAGAGGAAAGGTGGGAGAGGGGGGCATGATAGAAACTTTTACCTCAGAGGAATGAACAAAGTCCAATAGGGTAGCATCTTTCAGAAATAGAGATGTGCAAGAACAGGGGAATATTGGGGGAACAGCTCAGGAGCAATGTGAGGAAGTATTTTTTCACACAGAGAGTGGTAGACACATGGAACCACCTTCCTGAGGAGGTTGTGGGGTCTAAAACTGTGGGAGAATTCAAGAATACATGGGACAGACATAAGGCAATTCTTAGAGGTAGGAAGAAATAGGCCGTTGGTTAACTAGAATCTGCAGCTTATCCAGTAGGCAGGGAAATGGGCAGACTAGGTGGGCTAAGCGGTTCTTATCTACTGTCAAAGTCTATGTTTCTATGGAAGTGGATGTCCCAGCTGGTTTCTTCATGGTGCACAGCCTGTGGAGAGATCATGGAGGAGTGGCAATCTGTTTTAGATCCCAGTTAAGTTTGACCATGCACCCGGTTGGAACAACTTTGTCATTTGAATGAGTGGTCGTGCATGGCAGTCCAGGAGCAAGGGGCTGGATCCTTCTCCTTTACCAGTCTTTGGAGGACGAGAGGGTTTTCCTTCAGGAAATTAAGGACTTCATTACTGAGATGATATTAGAGTTGCCCAGACAGTCAGTTCTGGGTGAATTTGCCTGGATTGGCAACAAAGGTTTGCAGTTTGGTCAGGATTTCCTCCAGAAAATGGACTTATTGACCTTGCACAGGTGGTTACCACTGTAACTCATCCACATGGTCATGCCTTGGAATTAACGTCCCCACTGGGACTTGAGGTTAATAACCTCAGGATTGATCTGGTCAGTTGGTCAGATCATTGCATCATAAGCTTCACTTTCAGGGCTCCCCAGAGTCCATTTCCTGGGGAACTTGTTCACTATCATCCTTTAAAGAGGTTGACCCCAGAAGGACTCCAGGTGGTAGTGGATCTCTCAAGTGTGTGGGCTGCTTGTGTGATTGGTTAGGAGGAGGCAGCAATGGCCTATAATCAGGCCATTGTCTTGGCTTTTGATGCAGTCAAAGTGGTCTGTACATGACCCCTGATGTAGTGTTTGAGATCCCTGCGGTTTGAGGGGGGAGTGCAGGGCGCTTAAGTTAAGGGGTCGAAGGTTGGTGCGCTGTTGGAGAAAATCCAGGTCTAACGAGGATAAGTTGGCTTTGAGGACTCACTATGGTGAGTATCAAAGAGTGATCTCCTGTAAAATGGCAGTATTCCTGTCCAAGGAGATCACTACAGGGATGAACTGACCAACTCAGCTCTTCTGGGTGACAGGCAGACTTTTAAATCTGGTCTGTCTGCAACCATTGAGAGCTAATTCATCAAACTCGATACAAAGAGTTTGCTTGTTTTTTCTCTGACAGGGAGTCCTCAATTTGATCAGGAATCTCTTCATCTGGATCACTTTGACCCAGCAGCAACAGCTTGGAGAGGGAAGGATGGCATCTGCCAGTCTGGAACAAGTTTAGACCTGTTTTGATGGAAGATGGGGTGGTCTCGGAGCTGTGGCCCACCTATTGTGAGATGAATCCAGGCCTGACTCACTTAATAATTGGGTTTGTGGGATTTCTGAGTCCAATGTTTGCTGAACTGATCCGGTGTTCCCTTTCAAATGGGGTCTTTCCTGGGGCATTAGATGGAAGATAGGTAGAAACTTTATTTATATAGTGCCCCTTCACAGAGGCTCAGAGCACTTACCAATATTTAAAGAGTCCATATATAACACATGGCATACTTCAGAGCATAATACAAAATCAATATAAAATTCTATCTATCATTCATTAGAACATTCCATAATAAATCAGCAGTCAGTTCATTTATCAGCCTTCAACTTAAAACAAACACCTGATTAAATAATAGCATTTTTAATCCTTTTTTAAAGGTTTCCACTGAGGGTGCCTCCCTTAGGTGTCTCAGCAAGGAATTCCACAGGGTTGGTGCAGCAACTGAGACTGCACGGTCCCCAGAATGCCGTAACCTGTCCCTGGGAACCACTAGGAGGCAACCCTCAGAGGAACAGAGAGCCTGAGATGGACAATGAAGAACCAGGAGGTCTTGCAGGTAGGCTGGTCACCCCCCCGTGCGGGGCTTTATAGGTCAGTAATCTAACCCTGAAGGCAATCCTCCACCTTACTGGCAGCCAGTGCAGTTGCGGAGAACTGCTGTGACGTGGTCAAATCTTGAAGTACCAGTCAACAGCCTAGCAGCTGCTGCAGGCGGTGGAGACTGCTCCCAGATAACCCAAGGTACAGGGCATTGCAGTAGCCCAGTCTGGAAATGACAAAGGTGTGCACTAGGGTGGTCAGGTACTCAGTTGGTATTAGGTCTCAGATCCGGGCAATGTTTCTCAGATGGTAGAAATCACTTTTGACAATGGCTGACACCTGTGCATCAAGCGTCAAGCCATCATCAAGGACCACACCCAGATCCTTAACCCAAACAGAGGGGGCTGGGGGAACGCCCACAGAATCAGTCTAGGGGAATCTCTGAATCCCGCCTCCATCATAACAAGGGCTTGGATCCAGCACCAGTACTTCCATCTTGTCTTGGTTGAGTCATAGCTAGTTGTGAGTCATCCAGTTCTGGATCTTCTCCAGGCAGGTGTTAAACACAGAGGCTGCCATCTGGTTTCCAGGTGAACAGAAGAAGTATAGCTGGGTATCATCAGTGTAACAATGAAAATCCAGCCAATACCACCTTACGATGTCTCCCAATGGCAGCATATACGCCATGAACAACAAGGGTAACAGGACTGATCGCTGCAGAACTCCACAACATAGAGGCATCGGGCTAGGTGAGGGTAATCCCATTGTCACCCTCTGTACTCTATCCATGAGGAAGGACCTAAACCAGTTGATGATGGTTCTGGTTAGTCCACACCAGTTCTGCAGTTAGTCCAGCAGCACCTCGTGGTCCACGGTGTCAAACGCCACTGAAAGATCGAGGAGGACTAATGCTCTTCCCTATCTCTTGCCATTAGGAGATCATTTAACACCTTCATTAGGGTGATCTCTGTGCTATGCCTGTATCTAAACACAGACTGGAAACACTCATGAGTGGCAGTGGGGGCAAGACACGTCTCGAGCTGGATGGCCACTACTTTCCTTATAACCTTCTCTAAAAATGGGAGGTTAGAGACTGGACTGTAATTACTGAGACACTCTGGGTCCAATGAGGATTTCTTCAATAGTGGTCTAACCAAGGCCTCTTTCAGTGCCATAGGAAAGACCCCACTCTCAATCCCAGCAACCACAGATCCTATCAGGTCCACGCATACAACCAAAAGTCGGGTTGGACCTCTGTCATGATCACAATATGCTGGTCACAGCCTCGAGACTATGTCAGCCATCATCTCCACTCCAAGTGGATCGAACTCAGTCCATACAAGAGGGATGCCCTGGCATGCCTCAGTTCAAACACCACAAGCCCTTTGAGTGACACTGGAAGAGATCGCGATCCTGATAGAGGACACTCTATTTTTGCAAAGAACAAGCAAACTCTTTGTATCTTGTGCTTGAACCTGCTCCTCCCATGCTAAGACAGGCTGGATGTAATAGCCCATTCAACATGTGGAAGAGCTGAGCTGGTCTGTTCCTTGCTGTAGCAATCTCCCTTGACAAAAAATCTGCCTTCTTTTGGGAGATTGCCCACTGATAGTCACCATAATGTGACTTCAGGACCAACTTGTTCTCCAACAATCCAGATCTCCTCCAGCACCGCTCCAACCTCTGACCCTTTATCTTTAATTCCCTAAGCTCCCCATCAAACCAGGGGGGCCTTTGGTGAGTAGACAAAGGTCAGACATAGAAGGGTACAACTGAATCAAAGGCCACACTAATGGCCCTATTATAGGCTTCCACTGCCTCCTCCAGCCCAGTCGTACACCCAGTCTCCACACTTGATAGGTCCAGCACCACCTGTGGTCCTGTTGGGGACAATCCCTATAAAGGGTCATACCGGACCATCTCCACAGAGGATGGACCCTCAGGTGGGCTCCAAATGTGAACCACATGGTGCTATGATCCGACAAAAAGACCGGATCAGTCTTGAAGTTGACAACCCCAAGACCCAGGGTGAACAACAGGTCCAATATGTGACCATGAGAGTGGGTTGCTAAGGTGACAACTTGTGACAGACCCAGAGCTTCCATACTTGCAGGAGGTCTTGTCCAAAGGACCAGAGTTCATTATCAACCCAGGCATTGAAGTCCCCCATAATTAACCATCTGGGGGACTCCAACACCAGGCCAGTGACAAAGTCTCTGACCTCCCTCAGGAATTCCCTCTCCCCACCCAGTGGGTAGTAAATCAGAAGGATCCTGTAGCCTGCACCGGAACCCCCTTGCACTGAAAGCAGTTTGGTAAGACCTCTTCTGAAAAAGCCATCTCTGGGCCCAGACTGTTTGGTGAGTTATAGACCTGTCTCTAACCTCCCTTTTCTGTGTAAAGTTGTAGAGAAGGTGGTGATTCTGCACCTTGAGGAGCACCTCATGGCCTTTGACATCTTTGAACCTCTCCAGTCCTGGTTCAGGTCTAGGCATAGTACCAAGACAGCATTGGTGAGGGTGCAGAATGATCTACTCTGGGCTGGAGCTTAAGAGGAGTGGTCAGGTCTCATTCTTCATGATCGCTCTTCAGCATTTGGCACAGTGGACCATGGGTTATTGTTGGATAATCTCAAGGAGTACTGTAGACTCATTGGCATTGTCATATGCTGGTTTGAGTGCTACCTTGTAGACAGGTTGCAGAGGGTGGTGATGGGGAGTTTCTCCTTGCCCTTGCTTTGTTGAGTGCCCCAGGGGTTGTTCCTCTCTCCCATGTTGTTTGTGGTGTACATTCTGCCCCTTGGGGGGGATCATTAGACAATACAGGCAGGGTTTTCATTGCTATGCAAATGATATCCAGCTGTATTTGTCTTTTGTTCCAGGGATGCCTAGTGCCATTGAGGTAATTCATTTGTGCCGTGCTGAGATCCAGGACTGGCTGACATCAAGCTGATTATAACCCATTCCAGATAAGATGGAGGTACTGGTGACTGAGCCTGGCTACAAAGTGGGTGCAGGGGCCAGAGGTGGTGGGACTGGCTTATGGCTGGATCCCACCACGCTGGTGGCCTCTGCTAATGTTAAGAATCTGGTGGGTCATTCTGGATGAAAGGCTGACACTTGAGTCTCAGGTGTTGGCTGTAGTTCAGAGTGGTTTTTATCATTTTAGGAACATCACCTGGATTAAAACCTTGATCCCCCCGAAGACTTGCCCTCACTGGTGAGTGTAGGTGTCCTAGAATGTCTGCATCTAGTGCAGAATGCTGAGACCCTGTTATTGACGAGCCTGTCAAGGTTATGTCATTGAACTGCACTGGCTGCCAGTGAAGTGGCATATCACCTTCAAGGTTGGTTTGCTGACCTATAAAGCCCTGCATGGACTTAGTCCTGGCTACCTTTGTGACCTACTGACTGCTTACCAGACATCTCACCCCTCTGCTCCTCTGAAGTTGGCCTCCTAGCTATTCCAAGGTTGAGGCTTAAATGTTCTGATGATAGTGCCTTTTCATCTGCCAGTCCTGTCCTTTGGAACACGTTTCCCAGAGCTTTGAGAGAGGCCCCTTTATTAGAGACTTTATAAAGAGGTCTACAATTCTTTCTCATTCAGGAGGCTTCTGTCACTGTTTAATCTTTATGCCAAAATATTCACCTACCAAGTTTTAATATTTATTATTTATACATTTATTTTAATGTGGTTGTATATTGTGAATGTTTTATTTTTAAACTGTGGTTTTTGGAATTGTATTCAGCACTCAGTGCTTCTGGGATTGAGCACTATATAAATAACGTTTACTACTTCTACATTCAGCTTTGGCTTGATTTTTGCTTGTTGTTATTATCAGTAAATACATCTATCTGTATTTGTTGGTTTATCCCTATATTTCTGGTGCTGCTTGCCATTTATGAATGTGCTCTACTTCTGTGGTCCTTTCACCCTCTTATGTGCCTTCAGAGGTGTCTGGGGAAAGTAAAGAACTGGATGATTGTTAGAGAACAAGCAACTGTGAGAAGTTGGGATGAAGCCTACCACATGCAGAGCAGACCCGGTATACTTGTATATCTCCTAACATTTTGTCACTGAAACATTGAATACTGACACTCAAAATGCAGGCAAATTATGAGCACTGGCCTTAATAATGTGGGAGGTACAGTATCATCACACAAATGGAGACAAACCCAGAACACTGGAAACTAGTAACATAAACTGCACTCCACCCCGATCACATCCTGGACACTAGCTGCAATCCCTAACAATTAGGTGATAATAACTCACATTTAGTCTTTTGTGTGGTCCTCATATTGCAGTGACAGGTAATTATACCATTAATGATCTGTTAATCATATAGTCATACCAGGCTATCTGGAACACAAGGGAGATTAGCATAAGGATTACAGTCTGCTAAAAGTATGGGCCTTTTTAACTTCATTAACAGCCATAGAGGACCTGCACTAGCCAAGACAGACAATTAGAGGATTAGCTGAACTAGCTCTGATCAGTTTGCACTACATCCCAGACAGAGTTGCACTATGTCCCAGACAAGTAAAACAATGTTAAAAGGTTGCACCAGCTCACTGGAATGTGATATTGTTTCTGATGGTAAGAACTACTGAAGGCCTGTGGCTACTGCCAATGCCTTCAATAACTTTTCTTACAAATTTAGACAGGATTAGCCCCCCTCCTTGGGCCTCCTCCCCACTCCATTTATCAGTCTAATACTGAGTGCCAATACCCAGAGTTCCATTTCCAAATGATAAAAAGACAAGAGGTGTTGCCCTCTATTAAAATGATTAAAGGTTGAAGGCTCAGCAGGTTATAACAAACTCAAGTCAAAACTCCTGAAGATAGCCACCCTTGCTATTGACTCCCCTGTTGTGATGTTGTTTAACAAATCATTAATTGAGGGGAGAGTTTCTGAGAACTGAAAAGTGACCCTTGTGGTTCCAGTACACAAAGGGGGTCCCAGGGAATCCATGGACAACTACTGCCCCATATCCTTGTATAGCTCACTGGCCAAGATTCATAAAAGGCTAGTTTACAACCAGCTAAGAAGTATCTGAAACAGTGCCAACTGCTGACCGATAGGCAGTATGGCTTCTGGAAGTATCATGGTAAAGACACTGCATTGGTCAGGCTGTCTACTGATACACTCGAGGCTATGGACAAAGGACTATAGACAGATGCTGTCTTTAATGAACTCACTAAAGCCTTTGATTTGGTGAATCACAGCCTCCTGTTAGTTAAGCTAAAACTGCTTGGTCTCGATAGCCTATCTTGTATGTGGTTCTCCCATTATTTGGCAAGTAGATCTGAACAGGTTCAGTGGAAAGATGTACAATCTAAGCATAGGCCCATAACGGATTGTGTTCCCCAATCCTCCTTTCTGATTCATTTGCTGGTTTCCTTATTTGTTAATAACATGCCTAGTAATTGTTGTGCGCTTATGTGCTGTTGTGCGCTTATGATGCTGTGCTGTATGGATGCCCTGGGGATGTTGCTCAGATCAGTAGTGAAGTTGCTAGTAATTTCTAGGAACTAGAAAAATGGTTCACTAGTAGCAAGCTAGTCTTAAACACAAAGAAAACCAAAGCTGTCCTGTTGGCTCTTGGCATCTGGGTTCTGCTAGACAACATTTGTTATCTATTGCCACATCGACTGGTGCTCCAATTGAGGTGGTGGACTCAAGTTAAATAACTTTGAGTGAACATGGGCCAGGAAGTCACCTTTAAGTGCCAGGTAGGTCATATCTCGATGTCCCTTCACCAGAAAATGTTGTCACTTTATCGTCTGAGTAATTGTCTGTCTAAGGATTCACAGCATTCTATTGCCAACAGTACTCTGCTCCCAGTTCTAATGTATGGTGCACCAATTCTGCAGACCCTAAGGTGCTTAGAAATAAATAAACTAAAGGTTCTGAAAAACAAAATTGATGGATTTGCTTCCAAGGGACACCACTGCTATGTCTTCCACTCCTTAAACTGGCCCTCCTTTGAAGGGAGATTCAGCCACCCCTTCTCTGCCTAGTGTGCAGACAAGCAAATTCAACAGCAGGAGCTGTGACTTCTCGGGACTGAGTTGGTGCACACTCACAACAGGTGGCCAGCCCAGAACACAGTGAAATAAACCAAAGAATAGAGAGGAACACAAAGCAAATGTGCTGCAATAACATTGAAGTGCAAAACTCAGTTTAATTCAGGGTAACACATTAGCTTACAGCAAACTCTGCAGTTCCAGCTCAGACCCCTGGAACAGTAGTGCTTGCTGTAAGCTAATGTGTTACCCCAAATTAAAGTGATTTTTGCATCTCAATGTTATTGAAGCATGTTTGCTTTGTGTGCCAATCTAGTGTTCAGATTAGTAAAAGGTGCAATACCCCTAGCCTTAGTTATGTATGGGCAATAAAACCTCCTAGGAAAATGCTGTGGTCATCTAGCGGTATCCTACTTGGGATATTGAGAACAAGGCCTTGGGCAGGCAAAGAATCCTTTGCTTTCTCTGCCCCATCCCAGTGGAATGTCCTTCCGGTAACTCTCTAAGATTGCCCCTCCTTTGATAGCTTCAAAAAAGGGCTTAAAATATTTCTCCTTGAGCATAGTCTATCTACTTGCAATTATTGATTTCTTCCTACTTGGTCTGTATTGTTTTTTCCACTGACTGATTGCTGCTCTGTATGTACCTGCTGTACAATAACCTAAGACCTGTCTGTATGGTAGATCCTAGTTTTATATGATCCAATGTTTTCTAATCATGTGATCCTTTGCTTACATTGATGTTGTTATTATATAGTGGTAATCACGCAAAAGTTTACTGGTAGCGTGGTATACCAAGAACTCAGCAAACACGGTACCCATTGAATAACATGTATACTGCTACTACGCAATGATGCAATCATGCATGGTACCAATATACTTTTGTGTGATTACCACTGTAGCTTGTACTGCTTATTACCTTTTTGCTTTTATTGTGTAATGTTTCCATGCATGTAGTTATATACAGGTTCTCACTGAAAACTGGACTTTTTGTCTCAGTGGGCCTACCCGGTCAACAAACTTCAATAAAAAAATAAACTCAACCACTGATAGTGGTGAAAAAAGTGCCATGTAACATGATATGGGAAGGAGCAGCACAGGAAATGGGGGCGTAGTTAAGAGAGTATGTGGAGAAAGGTAGACTGCTCTAGAAAGTGCTAGTCTAACATGCATCTGGGGCCTGGCTTTGCAACTGGCTAGGGCTACCTGTTGAGCCCGGAGTGATGACAGTAGTCCAGGTCTTGGGTGTGGTAAAAGTGCTCTGTTGAGTTTAGGCTCCAGAGAGCTACCAGAAAAAAAGGCAGCAGAGTTTAAGACCCTGCCATGAAAAGAGCAGAGCAGAAAGACTCCCTTTGGGCTAAGGTACTGGGTTGGATCTGTTTTGGTCACTTGATGACGGGTCCTGGAGTCCAATGTGACTGCCTTAATCCAGTAAGAGACATATAGGTGCAGGTGAGCTCCAGAAGGAGAAGATCTAGATGTGGAGATGTGAAGGCAGTTTGCAAAGATGGCAAGAAAGAGAGAGAGAGAGACCAGATTTTATGGAGAGGAAGCATGAGACAGAAAAGGAAGGGTTGTGAATTATTTATTTAAACTTTTTGGTCATTAAGGCACACAGTAACAGTAGGATAGGTAGTATCTGAACCATAGGTACACAGTGTATACAAGTCAAATCTTACATTCAAGATTAAGTAGTACCATTAAAGGAGGGCCAATAGTCACTAGTGCATGCAAAAGTACCTACGACAACAGTCAAGCTTCCTTTCATGATACAATTGGCCAGTGAGGGTAAGTACAGTGCAAGGATTCAAATCAGACAGGCACATACAAAAGCACTGATAAAAGAGTGCTGACCTCAAGGCTTACTATTTACAGGACAAAATAGTAGTGGGCAGCTCAATGCACACACAGTGCCATGCGGCAGCATCAAGCACTATTATCACAGAGTTTGCTGCGATATTTTGCAGGATTCTATAGGAACTCAATGTATTTCAATGGTAATTATTCTAATTTGTCATGCAGTAAACTCAGTTATGAACTGGGTGCCATAAATGGAGGAAGCTGATTAGCCGAGAGTTCTTTGAAGCCGTGATGATATCAGGCTACATCATCGCAGCTTCAAAAAACCCTCCAGTTCACCAGCCTCCTCAGCTGTAGCACCACACATTGCTCTGCTACACCACTAATTCAACCTCCCAGCAAACTGTAAATAAGGAACAACCTTCGACAGAGCCATGCTCCACAAACCAAAATAAAAGCCACCCCTCCTACAACCTCTGCAACTGCCAGTATTTTTACACAGTCCACCACAGATTTTCTTACCTCAGCCAAACTCCTGAGGAATATGATGTTGCCCGACTGATGTAAATACTCAGCCTGAACTAGCGACTTTTCCACAGCATCACAGAGCGTGACTTTCTTCTTACACACAAAAAAATGAAAATAACAGTCACAGCGCCGACAAGCTCTAACTATTAAAAAAAACAACTGGAAATCAAACACATCTTCACCCGGTCCCAGACTAAAGTGACATGACTCATGAAGAACATACTTAACATAAGAGCAGTGTTATAACAGTGAGACAGTGCTAGGTACAACAGCGCCACCTGCGGCCTCAAGCCCTTCAGGAACTATTTTGTGAAAACGTGCTCTTCCAACATCCTAAATGAAGCAATTTCTCAAGGTTTTGAAAGTATTTTTTTTTTTGTGAAAAAAAATTTCAGTCCAGTTCATAATAGCAATAGGGCACTCCAGGGTGTGGTATATCATGGGATATTGTCACTTCTTGGACGGTTGGATGCACTCAGCCTGTGGCCTCGTGCCCAACCACCTGAGGTGTGATGATATCTCTTGCTATACCACACCCTGTCATGCCTTATTGCTTAGTTATATAATGGCTCAAAAATACTGGTTCCTGATTGGCTGGCTGGCATGATTTACATGTTATAAATTGTGCAATCGCCCAACAGGAAAAAGTACCAGCCAGCCGCATCTGGAACCCCCAATTTTTAAAATCACTCTGACCACCCCACATCAAGGGCAAAAACTGCCATATTGGATGCCAGTAAACCACAGGACTTTCAAACATTGACTGCCGAAGGGGAAAGTGCTCCCTCAAAAGAAACAGCCTGCCAAACATCGAACCACAGCAAAATTCCTTCCCCTTAATCACCCTACTCTACTTCTTCTTCCTAATGCCTTCCCAGTACAACTCCACCCCAGAGGTCATGAACCCCACTCACATCTATTGCATTACCCCCCCCAACTGGGTATGTGTCTCTTACCTTCCTATTCATAACTGATGTTACCCTGTCTGCAAGCTATTGTAGCCACACCTCCCACCATTGGGTACTCTTGTACCCTTTCCTCTTGCCCTCACCCCTTTTCTATTCTAACAAAAATAAATCCACGTCTAGAAGACCATGATCTGTGCCTAAGTATCTTAAGTTGCACCTGTTCAAAATAACCATGCTCCTGCTCCTAATTTCTGGTAATGTTCACTCCAACCCAGGTCCCATGGGCAACTTGGACTGTCTCAGAAAATTTTACAGTGCCTTGAAACTTGCCTCCATCAACATTCGCAGTCTTGTACCTAAACTCGACAAGCTGCAACTCTGGGTGACATAGTATGACTCTGATGTTCTGATCTTAAATGAAACCTGACTTTCTGCTAAAGTACCAGACTCTGCAATCACTATCAATGGCTATACACTGATTAGAGCAAGAGAGAGTTGGTAAAAGGAGTGGGGGCTGTGCCATCTATTTTAAGGACACCCTCAAAGGGCATGCACTTCCCCCATTAACCTCATTAAACTACTGTCAGCTGTTAGGAGTCAAAATTCTCCTAGGAGAGCATGGAAAATCCCTTAATATATTTTCCGCCTAGATCCCCCCATGGAACAAGACCTCAGGGCTTGACATGGTCCTTGAATACATTGACAGCCTGCCGCAGCACTCTGAGTCTGTGGTTATGGGTGACTTTAATATTAATTGGTTGACTTCTGAAGCTGACTTGTACAAGGATATCACTGCAGCACATGGTATCACTCAACTTGTGAACACCCCTACAAGATTTAACCTAAGGACAGGGACTAAAACCCTCCTAGATCTGATACTCACCTTGCACCCTCAAAGATTTGCAAACACCCTAGTTCTCCCCAACTCAATGAGTGACCACTCTCTTGTTATCTGTCATTGGACAAACAAAGCCTTAAAACCACCGGTGAAAGTCTTGTACCAGCGCATCCTGAAAAAGGGCACCTCAATCAGTTTAGAGAATACCTTGCACAATGTGAATGGTCACCCCTTGGTGTATGCACTAGTGTTGATCATGCGCTTAACTATCTTATTTCACAAGTTAGTAAAGCATGTGATACCTTTGCCCCAGTTTGTAAAGTGAAGTCCAGGGGCATAACAAACCACTGGATCACTGCAGACTTATTAAGCAAAATGAAGGCGTGAGATGACTTCTGGCACCTCGCGCAAGCCACTGGGAAACAGGTGGATCAGCAGCACTATTGAGGAGCCAGAAATGCTTGTGCTTGCAATATCCATAGGGCCAAAATTTCCCACCTTCAAAGTGTGCTTACCAATTATTGGGATAACAGTCACAGTTTCTGAGCAAAGATTAAAGACCTCACAGGGAAGCTAAGTAGGGCACCACTTTCCATGTTAGTGGTTAACAGCATTTTTACCCAGGATCCTACCTTGATCGCTGATGTGTTTAACATTGCTTTCTCAGATCTCAGTCAGGTGCTTCCGCCAGACTTTTCAATGCATCTGGTGAAATGAGCACTAATGCCTCTGGCATCCCCAACCCACCCCCCTTTTACTTTAGAAGAGTCATGTTAGCTGAGGCCAAATAATATCTCCTCAAGGTCCTAGGCAAACCTGGATATATTAGTGACTTCATAGATCTGAAACTTCTTTACAGTGTGCTAGATGTAATGTTGAAACCCCTGACCACCATCCTAAACCTATCCCTGCCATTAAGACAGTTCTCTCAACATTGGAAAGGAGCAGTTGTTACATCTGTGCACAAAAGTGGTGACAGAACACTTCACTCAAACTATCACCCTATTTCAATCCTCTAACCTTTGTCCAAAGTTCTGGAGTGAATAGCCACTGACCAACTTACTGAATTCCTTACCAAATATAATATTCAGTGCCCCAGCAACACGGTTTTTGGAAGGCCTCCAACACCTCCACAGCTCTTCTAGAATACATGGATTACATACACAAAGCTTTAGATCAAGGTCTTTTGGTAGGGTCTGTCTACATTGACCTTACCAAGGTGTTCAGTACCGTAAACCACGTCCTCCTCCTGTGCTATCTCCATGGCCTCAGCCTCTCCACTGCAGTGACAAGCTGGTTTAAAAGCAACCTTGAGAACAGAACACAACAAGTCAGGATAAGCGATTCCCTCTCCCGTAGTCTCTCCATTTGTTCCGGAGTCCCATAAGGTTCCATCTTTGGCCCTCTTCCTTTCAGCCTATTCCTTAACAACCTCCCCAAAGCTGGCACAAATAATATTATTGTTTATGCGGATGATTTAGTCCTTTTCTTCAGCCACCAGAACCCCCTCACTCTCTCCACAGACTTTCAATATAATTTCATGAAGGCTTAGAACTGGTTTGTGGACCACAAACTACTTCTCAACTACAAGAAAACTAAATTGATGCTTTTTGACAGTCCTCATAACAAATACAAATCGGCTAGCCTAATCATCCACAAACCATATCATAACTACAAACAGGTATCTGCCTCTATCTCCAAAATCAAACAAAGGGGCAGAGGACACTGCAGAGCAGGACACTGCAGCACAGGAGCTAGCACAACAAAACTCACCCAAAACAGGAACCAAAACAAAAAAAAGCAAAAAGGAAATCCAAAAAACTTCTGATCATAGGAAACTCCATGATTCAGGGAGTTGATACCTATCTCCAATCAGGGGTAATGGTCGGATGTCTCCCCGGTACATCAGCGTGGAGAGACACTGACCGCATTGCTAAAATTGTTCAGGAAGCAGGGGAAAACATTGACGTCCTGGTACACATAGGGACTAATGATCTCGTCAGCCAGTCAGTTATGGAGACCAAGGAACACCTGACCAGGCTGGGTGACAAACTGTCATCCATTTCATCTGGCATCTCCTTCTCTGAGATCCTGCCAGTCTGGGAGAGGGGGGCAGATGGATGAAGGTCAGAGAAGGGGCGATTGGGAAGCTTAACATGTGGGTCAAGGGCTGGTGCCAGGAAAAAGGACACAAATTTCTAGGGAACTGGCAACAGTTTTAGGAGCAAAAGTTCTTTAAACTTGATGGACTGCATCTGACTAAGGAGGGAGTCAGTGCATTGGGGCAGAAGTTTGAGATCTTTGCAGAATATTTAAACTAACAAATGGGGAGAGGGGTGCAGCACCCTATACGTCAAATGGGAAGAACACCTCTCCCCCCCTCAGCTAGTGGTCAAACAGGAGTTCAGCATGTTTGCAGTTCATTTGCATCACCAGGTAAGGAAAAAGGTCCAGCACCCCATACGGTGCACAGGGGAAACGCCAGACCTCACCCAACAACTAACACACTGAAATCTGGCCAATGGAAAATCATGTACACAAATGCTCGCAGTCTAGGAAACAAGATCCCAGACCTGCAGGCAATAATGACAGAGGCTAAACTGAACATAGTAGCAATTAGTGAGATGTGGTTTACCAGTAACCACACTTGGGAGACTTCAGTACCAGGCAATGCACTGTTCAGAAGAGACAAAGGCGCAAAAGGTGGGGGTGGAGTGGCCCTGTATGTCAATGAAATTATCAAAGCTGCAGAAATTTAGAATACACAAAAGGAGCCAGAAGAACTGTGGGTCACCCTGAAAACAGGAAATGGGACAGCCATAAGAACTTGGGTTGTCTACAGACCTCCAGACCAGGGGGAGGACATGGACACCTTACTGTTAGAAGATATACAAAACATGACAGCTAAAGGGGATGTTCTGATAATGGGAGACTTCAACATGCCAGATACAGATTGATCAATACCAGCAGGAACATCTGCCAGAACTAGATGCATGGTGGATTCCCTGAAGGGGGAGGGCTTCAAACAACTGGTACAACAACCCACAAGAGACAGGGCTATCCTAGATCTAGTACTGACTAACAGGGAAAGGATTACAGATCTCCAGGTAGAAGGTCACCTGGGGGCCAATGACCATCACATGGTATGGTTCAGTTTGGCCACTACAACTAAATCATCCCATTCCAAGGCAAAAATATGGGACTTCAGAGGAGCTGACTTTGATAAGATGGCCAACAAAGTTAAGCTAGCCCAGGCAAAAAGAAATACAGGTGAGGGGGTACAGTTAAAGTGGGCAAGCATTAAGGATGCAATACTTGAAGCAACATCCCACTGTGTTAGAGAGAAAAGGAAGTGTAAAAGAAGAAGGAAGAAGGAAACTACTTTGAGTTTCAAAAACAGTAGCAGAAAAGGTCAGAGCCAAAAGGCTGGCCTTCAGGAAATATAAGGAAACGCAGCGGGATGAAGATAAGGAGGCATACCAAACATCCCTAAGGGAAATAGGGAAGGCAGTAAGGCAGAAAAAGGCCCAAACCAAGGAAACACTAGCACAGACAGTAAAAGAATGTGACAAGACTTTATAGATACATTAGTGGAAGGAGAAAATCCAGAGGGGGTATTGCTAAGATCAAAGGAGATAGGGGGACATGTGAGGAGGAGGAGGACCATGTAAAAACATCTATCCTAAATAGATACTTCTGCTCAGTATTTACTGAAGAGAAGGTAGGGCAAGGCCCACAGCTCAGCACCATGGACACAGGTGGGGAGGGAGGTGAGCACTAGTCCCTTCACAAAAGAAGGGGTCCTACAAGAGCTCGATAAGCTCAGGGTGGACAAGGCAATGGGACCTGATGGCATGCATCCCAGGGTACTAAAGGTTGAACTAGCAGAGCCATTATCAGAACTGTTTAGTGAGTCTCACAGCACAGGAGAGGTCCCAGAAGACTGGATAAGGGCTCATGTGATCCCACTCCACAAGAGCGGTAGCAGTGAGGAGGCGGGGAAATACACACCAGTCAGTCTTACCTCAGTAATGAGCAAAATTATGGAGGCACTCCTTAAGCAAAGGATAGTACAACACCTGAAATCCATAGGAGCACAGGATCCAAGACAGCATGGGTTTACAAAAGGAAGGTCCTGTCAAACTAATCTCATAGATTTCTTTGACTGGGTAACCAGAGTGGTGGACCAAGGGGGAGCAGTTGATGTCGCCTACCTTGACTTCAGCAAAGCTTTCAATACTGTTCCACATAGAAGATTGATTAATAAGCTGGGTAGGCTCGGGTGGGTCAGAGGTTGGTCAACTAGGTGGCAAACTGGTTGACAGACAGAAAATAGAGTGTGGTGGTAAATGGTATACAGTCAGAAGAGATGCAAGTCACAAGTGGGGTACCTCAGTGATCAGTCCTGGGGCCAGTCCTCTTCAGTGACATTGCAGATGGACTGGAGGGTAAGGTTTATCTGTTTGCAGATGACAGCAAGATTTGCAACAGAGTAGATGATCCAGATGGGGTGGGCAGAATGAGAAGAGATCTGGATAAACAAGCAAAATGGTCAGAAGAGTGGAAACTGGGGTTTAATGCAAAGAAGTGCAAAATCATGTACATAGGGACGAGAAACCCTGAAGTCACCTATAGACTGGGAGGGGAGTTGCTGGCAGTCACAAGGGAAGAAACAGACTTGGGCATCATCATCACCGATGACCTGAAATCATCCAAGCAGATCACTAAAGCAGTAGGTAAGGCTAGAGGGATGTTGGGGTGTATTAGTAAGGTTATCATAAATCGGAAGAGGGAGGCAATAATCACTCTTTACAAAACACTGGTTAGGCCCCTTCTGGAGGACTTCATGCAGTACTAGAGGCCGCACCTTCACAAAGACATTGACCAAATTGAGGCAGGCCAGAGAAGGGCAACCAAAATGGTGCAGGGACTGCATCAGAAAACATATGAGGACAGATTAATGGAGCTCAATATGTATGCCCTAGAGTAAAGGAGGGAGAGAGGTGATATGATCGAAACATTCAGTCACATTAAGGGCATTAACAAGGTGAAAGAGTCTAACATGTTTCAATATAAGAAAAACAGCAGGACAAGAGGACACAGCATGAGATTAGAGGGAGGTCAATTAAGGGGTAATGTGAGGAAGTTCTTTTTCACAGAAAGGGTGGTGGATGTGTAACCCCTCACCCCTGCCTTTTTAGCAAAATGACAGGTGGCATGCTGTTGAAGCTGACAGCAGTACCTGGTGGGGACTGGGTTCGGGGAGGATGAGGTTACTCGGCACAGGGGACCTAGGTTTGGCTACTCTGAACAGGGGCACCCCAGTAAATCCGAACACAGAAAGCAATAACTGTGATGTCCAGAACCAGGAATGGGATTCTTCAGTGTGGCTTTTATTCACATACAAGCTGACCAAACAAAGCATAGACAGACCCCCACAGGGCTACATTTCCTGGTAATGCAGATTAGAGACAACAGAACACTTTATCATTATTTCCAGCCCTCAGGCTCTAAACCCACCAGACACACAGCCTGGACTTGCACGCAGCTTTGGGTACACAGCCTGACTTGTACACTACTTGGGTTTTCCCCACTGGCCCGTCTTCCCTGCCGTCCACTTGATCTGCGGTCCATTTGAGGAATGAACCAATTATCCAATTTGCGGTCCATTTGAGGAATGAACCAATTATCCTGTTGTGGCTCCCCAAATCACACTAGAGTCTTCGATTCCTAGAGAGAATTTTCCTTACAATCCCACATCTGGGTACTTCCCTCATCACTGGCCAAGTGTCTGAGGTAAAGTAGAAATCCACAGAAGAAATCCGTAGAGGTGGACCTGGTCACTAAAGATGGGGGGCCACCCACCTCCAGCTCCCACAGCCCATACCCGGCCATTTCTCTGGAAACTGAACAATTCCTTAACTGAACTTTCAAATGTAGATTCTGGGTAGACGTCTGTCACATCTCCTCTACATAACATTTGCATCCCAACAAGCTCTGGACTTGAGCCTTTTTAATTTGGTAGCCCATTACTCTAGGCTTCCCAATATTTAGTAGTTCAATCCCCACATTGTCACACAAGTCCCAGGGTGAAAAACATAGGCCCTTTGGCAAGAGCAGACACTCACCCTCACGTTGCTGGTGCCCACAGGTGACTCACAAATCTTCTTGTTCTCCCAAATAAACACTGGAACACATAGGCAGCTTTTCCTTCACAAGCAGAACTAGGGGGTTGCCCCAGGAATCTGCAGGAACCTTTCATGCCCCCCCCCGAAGGGAGGGGACACTGAGACCCTAAAACAGCGGTCTCCACCACTTCAATTATCTTTTGTGTCTCTCTTTAAGGTGGAGACACACACCCTTCTACTTAAAAGTAGCCCTCTGTCAGGGCTGAGGTTCTTAGAGCCTTCACTGAGCTGCTTTCTCAGCAAGCTCCCAACTTCACACTCACTCACTGAAGACTGACTTCAAAATCTCCCAACGTTCTAACTCCCTCTGCTGCAGATTCCAATGTGGCTCATGCAGCTGTGATAGTTCTATTGGTGATGTCATCCCTCAGTCTTAGCTGAGACTGAGAACAGAGTGAGACAGCGTGAAACCCATTTAACTGGAGTTTCACAAGCTGCCTTCCCTGCCTACCACTAGGTCTTACTGGGATTATAGTAACCCCGGGTAACAAGGGGGTTACACTGGCCCTTGACCAGGAAAATGACTGTCCGCAGTCATTATTTACCCAGCCTTAGGCCATCCCACCCTATGTGCTACCTGCGGAGGGGGGTGATTAGGCCCCCTCCTACCATGTGCAAGCACAGGCAGTCAACACTAAGGGCCTAGAGGCCTTTAGCTGACATATCAGCCTCTACACTATCCACTTACTATGGATGCCTAGTGGCTCTGGTAGAACTGTCCAGAGCATAGCCCTGATAGATCAGCACTGCGGTCCCAATGGCCATTCAGGACCACAGCCTGTCTATCCCCCCTAGCCCTCTAGGGAAAACCTATCTGCCTTTAAGCTAATACCCCCAAAACAAAAACAACCCGGGGACCTCCCCGACCTTGGGCAACCTGCAACCACACACCATTAAAATACCACATTACTGCCTCCTCCCTACCCCCACAACCACACATGTGGAAGGAAAGGGTTACTACAGTAACAACAACAATAACACCACAGTACTTTAAATTTTTACACACTAAAGTACTAGTGAAGAGCTCCGATGAGCTCCTCCTCCTCCTCTTGTCTTCTCTTCTCTTCTGTCTTCCCAGGAACACCTGTAAGAAAAAGAAAGACAACACACACTCCTAATCTGCATACACAGTCTACCTAAACCCCTACCATCAAAACACTGAAGAATCCCAAAAAGATTTTTTCGAAAAAGGTAGAAAAACAGTATATACATTAGAAAACAATGACATTATTTACAATATACATTTGGGGGGGATGGAGTGCCCTAAAAGTCCCAACTAGTGACCATAATACCCAAAGGCTAGTCCAATAAAGAGTCTCTCCTGGGCCGGAGCCCAGTGAAGCACAGTTCTAACAGGCCAAGGTCCCGAAGGGGAGAGTCTTTACGGACAGTTCACACATTTTGAAGTCTGCTAGTGTAGGGTGTGTACTGCAATGTCATAAAGATATAAAAGTTCGAACTTACCAGCCACTTGTAGAATGGAATTTTTGGGACCGACCTGCACCTCTAACGAAGACTCTTCCTGGCAGCATTTCTTCCGATACAGCTGGGCGGACATCTTCCGGGAACCACAGGAGGGCACATCTGGGAACTGCTGGGTTGATGTCATCTCTGGAGATGGAACCTTAGAACAGGAACAAAAAGAAAACAGCTGGTCTGACGTCATCCGATTACCAGGCGATGAACAGGATACAGCTGGGCTGGTGTCCTCTCTGGATCTGAAGTCATCTGGTGGGCCAGTCGATGGTTTCTGGAAAGGCCAGTACACTGTAGACTGAAGAATGTGGGGCACCTGAGTCCTGGATGTCTATATTGGTGGATCAATAAAGGCACTTCACAGTCTGGTGTGGCAGTATTGACTACCATTGCTCGGCTGTCCATTTAGTAGGCACGGGCACATTTGCTGGGAGGTCCTTGCACTGAGGCCAATAGTACTGGGGGTCAGGAGCTTGAATTATTAACCTGTCTGGGCACACATAATTCACACAGTGGGAGATTTCACGTCCCTCTAAGTCCACTATTCGCACTCTGTCTATAAACAGTGTCCTGCCTCTCTTCCACTGGGTGTAATTCTCGTGAAACAGTCTGTTCTTTACATGCTTGTTGGCCCCAGGATGCACACTTTTCATTGCTTCATCCCAGATCCAGGATTTCCTGCTGTTCTCAATCTCCTTCCAGACTTTCCGAGGAAAGGTAGGAAAGGTCATACCATAGATCTCATTTGCCTTTCTGCGAACCAGTCTCTCCTCTTTACTTGCTTTGGTCAATCTGAGACCGCTGGCCTGGCTTGGGGGTGGCCAGTTCTGGTTCTGCCAGCTATGCATCCTTAAAGAAATTAGAAACAGATCTCTGACTTCTTCCTCTTGCAAAGCCAGGGCAGTGGCATCACCACTTTTTTCCATATGTTCCTCCGAGGCGAGATCTTGAGGCTGTGTACCCATTCCTTTTTCACAAGGCCACATAGGTTCCCCCTCATCTTCCTCTTCACTGAGGATTTGAGCCCAGGAGTGAGCAGCCGTCCTCACTCCTGAGACTATCCACTCATCACTAGGTGCAGAGGTCGACACCTCCCACTCAAAGGCCTCCCGCATCTCGTCTTTGCCTAAGAGACTTGGGCTAGGCCCCCCAGGGGTCTATTGATGCTTTATCCGAACTTTCCTTCTGGGATCCAGCATCCGAAACTTCAACTTCTGTTTCTGTCTCTAACTCTGCACCCTCTAGCTTTATGCCACACTCCCCCGAGGGGCCTTCCTCCACAGGCTCTGCTTGGTACTGTGTGCTGCCAACTGCAGACTCCTGAACCTTTGTCCATGTGGGAGCCAACTGAATTGGAGGCGCTTTATACAAGCCATATTTTCTAGGCATCCAGCACAGTGAGGAATCATGAAGACGTCCCTTCCAGCTCTCAAGCATATTTGACATACATGCACTAGATATCCAGGAACCGCCACATGAGGAAGCAGTTGTCCTCCATAGCAATACTTTTCAATATCCCTCAGTCTATTCACTGCTGCTGTTACTGCAACCCGGGCATGATCCGGGTAACGAGCTGGTCCTGAGGCCATAACTGCAGAAAACAAACAAAAGTTCACTGTAACTGAAAGTTCCACTTTACTGAACACACTCTTTAGTTGTAAAATGGCTCCTCTGCTGCTGTGTTTACTTTACTACCTCACCCTGTAATGGCGGCTGCAGCACTCCTGTGCATCAACATTCAGAACCTGGGTCAAGCCACTGTGCACCCGATTTACACAAACTACTGATAACTTTTGCTCAAACTGCACAATTTGCTCTGTTCTTGCTTTAAACACATTTACAGGATTTTCCACGGACTTTTTACATGCTGGAAACATTTATTTGATTCACAGTCTCTTACAGCTTCAGGTTTTTAGCACAGGATTGCCTGTATAACTAGTGCTGCACATTGGCTACAACCCACAGTCTCTCTCTGGCTTCAAACTTTAAACTGAGGCTGGATTCATTACTATGCACACAGTCAATGGCTTAACAGACTTGCATTTGCTGGCAAGACTTGACACAGTCGTTACGTGCAAAGCGACTACACTGCTGCACACACATTTATATGGCATAGGGCAGAAAAATCACTTTGAGTAGTTTTTAAGTTGTTACTTACTGTTATCAGTAGCAGTTTGCTGCGATGGGGAAAAACAGCCTGCAGCCAGTTCTTGGAGGCCTCAGAACAGAAACGGGCAGGCAGTCCAGCCGATCATCTTTTTGACCACTAAACTTGCAATTCCAACGATTGATTAGTGGGTTGAGCCCGATTTTAAACTAGAAAGTAAATTTTTACAAAGTTTACGTGATTTTAACACTCCGCGACGCTCCTCCACTAGCCAGTACATGCACTCCACTCACACTCCCTCTCGAATGCTGGGGCAGTCACTGTAGAGCTGGCTGAGGGCCGGGACTGATCTCAACCTGACCAATCACATGACGCCATGCAAATGAGCCTCTTCTTCCTCGCGAGGGCTCTTCTCTTCACGGCGATCGTCGAGCAGGCAAATTTAAACTGCAGAATGCAACTTTTTTTCTTTTCTAACTGACTCCACGGTGGGAGCCCATTTCAGCCATTTAACATAGCCATTACACCTGCAAGTCTCTCTTTTCATTCCAATAAGCATTTCCAACGTCCAGGGCACAATTTTCCTGTTGCTACCCCTAGTCTTCCACACTTTTCTTTACCACAGTTTATTTTAAAAGCATTTCAAACGTCCAGGGCACAATTTTTCTGTTGCTACCCCTAGTCTTCCATACTTTTCTTTACCACAGTTCATTTTTAAAAGCATTTCAAACGTCCAGGGCACAATTTTCCTGTTGCTACCCCTAGTCTTCCACACTTTTCTTTACCACAGTTCATTTTAAAAGCAGGCAAAAATGCTGTAAACTATTTGATGCAGGACAAGGGCACACTCTTTGGCTTTACTGCTCCTTGGTAAACAGTTGGCAATTTTAAACAGCAGCACAAAATCCACAGCACACAGCAACACACTAGGGAAATTGCTTCAGCTTTTTGGGCTACCCACTGCCAGATAGCCAAAACACTAGCCCCTTTACCCAAGCACCTTCCTCCCAGAACAAAATCCAAAGCGGTGCCTCCATTTTTGTAACCCCTCACCCCTGCCTTTTTAGCAAAATGACAGGTGGCATGCTGTTGAAGCTGACAGCAGTACCTGGTGGGGACTGGGTTCGGGGAGGATGAGGTTACTCAGCACAGGGGACCTAGGTTTGGCTACTCTGAACAGGGGCACTCAAGTAAATCTGAACACAGGAAGCAATAACTGTAATGTCCAGAACCAGGAATGGGATTCTTCAGTGTGGCTTTTATTCACATACAAGCTGACCAAATAAAGCATAGACGGATCCCCAGGAGGCTACATTTCCTGGTAATGCATATTAGAGACAACAGAACACTTTATCACTATCTCCAACCCTCAGGCTCTAAACCCACCAGGCACACAGCCCGGACTTGCACGCAGCTTTGGGTACACAGCCCGACTTGTACACTACTTGGGTTTTCCCCACTGGCCCAGCTCCCCTGCCATCCACTTGATCCGTGGTCCATTTGAGGAATGAACCAATTATCCAATTCACGGTCCATTTGAGGAATGAACCAATTATCCTGTTGTGGCTCCCCAAATCACACTACAGTCTTCAACTCCTAGAGAGAATTTTCCTTACAATCCCACATCTGGGTACTTCCCTCATCACTGGCCAAGTGTCTGAGGTAAAGTAGAAATCCACAGAAGAAATCCGTAGAGGTGGACCTGGTCACTAAAGATGGGGGGCCACCCACCTCCAGCTCCCACAGCCCATACCCGGCCATTTCTCTGGAAACTGAACAATTCCTTAACTGAACTTTCAAACGTAGATTCTGGGTAGACGTCTGTCACATCTCCGCTACATAACATTTGCATCCCAACAAGCTCTGGACTTGAACCTACTTTTAATTTGCTATGCCCATTACTCTAGGCTTCCCAATATTTAGTAGTTCAATCCCCACATTGTCACACAAGTCCCAGGGTGAAAAACATAGGCCCTTTTAGCAAGAGCAGACACTCACCCTCACGTTGCTGGTGCCCCACAGGTGACTAACAAATCTTCTTGTTCTCCCAAATAAACACTGGAACACATAAGCAGCTTTTCCTTCACAAACAGAACTAGGGGGTTGCCCCAGGAATCTGCAGGGAACCCTTTCCTGCCCCCCCAAAGGGAGGGGACACTGAGACCCAAAAACAGCGGTCTCCACCACTTCAATTATCTTTTGTGTCTCTCTTTAAGGTGGAGACACACACCCTTCTACTTAAAAGTAGCCCTCTGTCAGGGCTGAGGCTCCTAGAGCCTTCACTGAGCTGCTTTCTCAGCAAGCTCCCAACTTCACACTCACTCACTGAAGACTGACTGAAGACTGACTGAAGACTGACATCAAAACCTCCCAACGTTCTAACTAACTCCCTCTGCTGCAGGTTCCAATGTGGCTCATGCAGCTGCAATAGTTCTATTGGTGATGTCATCCCTCAGTCTCAGCTGAGACTGAGAACAGAGTGAGACAGTGTGAAATCCATTTAACTGGAGTTTCATAAGCTGCCATCCCTGCCTACCACTAGGTCTTACATACTAACATACTATTTGCCAGCAGATTAGGCCTTATGGTCTATCGAGTCTGCTCGAACCTAGATCCTTAGTTGGGTGCCGAGACCCTCCCATCCCTTGTGCTCCAGAAACTCCTAACATCCATCCCCACTCCTATCATCCATCTGTCTTACTGGGATTCTAGTAACCCTGGGTAACAAGGGAGTTACAGATGCATGGGACGGCCTACCTCAGGAAGTGGTGGATATGAATATAATGCTGGGCTTCAAACAGGCATGGGATTGGCATAAGGGAGCAATACAGATGAGTATGAATAGATAGGCCGTTGACAGAGCAAAGGCCGATGGCACATTTATAAGGTAGAAAAAGAAATGGGCAGACTGGATGGGCCTTGCGGTCCTTATCTGCCATCAACTTCTATGTTTCTATGTTTCTTAGTAGGAGAACCTGAAACTTGCTCTCATTAAGTTTATATCCAGATAGAGCAGAAAAGTGAGAAATAATGAGGCTTTGCCACAAAATTCTTAAAGTCACCATTTAATATATGTGCACAATGTAACGATAAGCCTGCACCTTATTATTTCACCCTGTGAGCATATTTATTGCCTTATAAAGGGTACTTTTAAATGCTCCTGTGAGCTTCCTAATTCAAATGGCAATGGTGTTGCTCCACACAATCTATTGCAAAGTTCTTTTTTAAATAACAACAACATTTTCTATTTCTCAGACAAACATGCTACAAAGGAGGTGCTAGAGGGACTAGATAATTAGCTTTCCATTAATGAGCCAATGAAAGAGCTGCGTGTGTTCTCCAAATTAAATATTCAGTCTCAGGCCAGATGTGTCATGATCTCCCAGACATTTTGAATTCCTTTCAAAATTACTATCAGAATCTTTATGCAAAGCCATCTTCCACCAAACCCACATAGGACTGCTGAAGTTTTAAGCCAGCTCTGCCTACCAAAGCTGATATTGCCACAACAGGAGCAATTATTGGCTCCTATTTCTCTTGATGAGATACATGCCACACTGAAATCAGTGAAAATCCACAGCTGCCCAGGCCCACATAAATTTCCTGTCAAATGGTATAAGGATTTTTCAGATATCTTATCATCTTTACTTTTAGACACCTTTCAGGTGTTACATGAGGGAGAGGCTCCCCTCCCTCATGGGCTTATGCAACTATCTCAGCAATATTAAAACCCAGAAAAGATCCCATAATCTCTACCTCCTATTGTTCAATATCCATCTTTGATATGGACTATAAATTATTTACATCTGGATGGCCTTCTTCCAGAATTAATATACCCAGATCAATCAGGCTTATTTTGTCAGCTGCAAACCCATGTCAACATCTGTCGGGTCTTATTATTAATGGACTATGCCCAACATCATTCTCTCCCCATAACAATTCTCAGGCTTGACACTGAGAAAGCTTTTGATAAGGTTTCATGGGAGTTTCTATGAGTTACCCTAATGGAGTTTGGCTTTCCCTCAGACTTTTTGGCTATTCTACAAAATTTATATTTAACACCTTGAGCATATATCAACATTAACAGCTCTTTCACATCACCGATAGTTCTGCAGAGGGGTACCCATCAGGTATGCCTGTTATCCCCTTTGTTGTTCACCCTTTATATAGAACAGGTACAATATGCAGTATAGAACAGTGGTTTAAGGCTCTGAGCTGCAAATCTGGAGACCTGGGTTTGAATCCCACAGCCCCCTTGCATATACTGTGTGACCCTGAGCAAGGCACTTAACTTCCCTGTGCTCCCAGGTTGCACCTGTAAACAAGCTTTCAGCTTAGTGTGTCTCACCTGGTTAAATAATTGAAAAGAAAAAAGAACCCCTGGCCTCTGCCATTCACCAAAATGAAACGATCAAAGGCATTCTGATAGGGGGCACTACTTTTAAAATATTGCTTTATGCTGGTGATATTTTACTTACTCTTCTCTCACCAGATACAGTATGTCCATTCTAGTGGCAAGGTTAGAACTTCAGCAATTTGGACACTCTCAGGCCTTACATTGAACACGCAAAAAAATGAAATCTTATTATATAATTACAATCCCTCTCTAGAAGCCTTTTCTTTTAAATGGAGGAGTACCAAATTGAAATATTTGGGACTATAGATTCCCTTCCATTTATCTAACCTAGCTCTATTGCACTACAAATGTATTACACAGCTCTTAACACAAGATGTCTCCTGTTGGATTCAATTGCCCCCCTCTTATTTGTCAAGAGTGGAAGTAGTCTGCATGAATATTTTATCCAGTGTAATATACCTTCTACATATGATTCCAGTATTTCCAGAACAATACTACATTACACATAGGAATAAGTTAATTTCACAATTTATTTGGGAGGGGGACATTGTCCCCAAATTTATTTATCCATACTATATCTACGTACCAAATGGGGGTAAATCTACCTAATTTATTGAATTATGCTAGGGCACCACCTTTGTACAGTACTCATTTGGTTAGATCCTAATATTACTCCACTATGAAAGCATATTGAATTTATACTTAACGATATGTTTGAGATTAAGAAACTTTTGTTTGCAGGACCAACAGATACTATCCATTATCAGGACTATACTGAATTTACTGCACAAACCTTGAGGAAATGGTTTAGGCTCCATAACCTAGCTCAACTCTTGTCTATTTTTTACTGCAGATTAATCTCTACTGAATCTGATTTTCTTCCAACACACCTGGATCATATCTTAGTAGGTGGCATCAACTAGGTTTAATGTATATTTTTCAATTTTTGGATCAATATGGAGTAGTTCCTTTTGATCTTCTCCAAAACACTTATGGTTTAATGGAAGGGAACACTTTCAGTACTTATAGATTTGAATGTTCTTCCTTCATAAAGAAAAATCTAAGACATGTCTCTTGGAAACACCCCAATTTTATTACAGTTATTGATCAACGCTATCTAAGGACATCCTGGGTATCATTTACTTAGTAACCTCAGGCCTCCAGGAGTTTCTTGGAGACAACGCACAATCAGTTTTAGCTCAATGGAGTAAAGAATTAAACGTACAGATTATGTACACTTCTCGGATAAATTACACCTTCCCCCTCACTAAAAGTACTCCCTGCCCCTTACTGGACAGACTACCCTTGGAAATGTCAAATTCGCTACTTCCAGACACTGGCCATATTATCCAAGTTTCTCCTGGCTTCTTATGGTCAATGCTGGAGATACTGTGGACTGTACCGGGCTGATCACGCTTATGTGTTTTGGTTGTGTCCTGAGTTGACACTATTCTGGAAGTACATGTCCAAACAGACAGACAAACTTTCCATGGACAGGAGGTTGATATATCCTACTATGGTTCTCCTTTCTATCCCTCCACACAACATAAAGGTGGCACCACACTCCATGGTGTATTTGTACTCATTAGCAGCTGGAGAAAAAAGGAACCTCCTACAATGGGGGCCTGGTGTCCAATTATGAAAGAAATCTACATCATGGAGCATATAATGACTTCTTTTCAGGGATGTACTGCTCAATTTGAGCTTAAATGACGCAGATAGGTATTCTATATGACTTCTGAAGATGACTCAACATACCATAGAACAGCTGGAATGTGGTGATAACTGGAAGTTTGAGATGTACAGTTTTTCCTGCAACTAGTGGAGCACCTTACCTCAAAGGATACTTGGGTCATAACTGATAGAAGTATATTCCTTGTTGTGGTACAGGTAGAATTATTGTCAGATTAAAATGTACATAACTAAGTGCTTTTATAGATTGTACTTTGTAACTGCCTATTGTGAATGTAATTGTAATTGACTGATTGATAACATTTTATTTTTATCCAGGTACAATCTTTAGGGATGAAATCCCTGTTTTAAATAAAAATATCCTGTTCAATATAACAAAACCTACATACATTATTGTACAACAGGCAACAAACAATACAATATTATTTGACATATAAAAGTATTGCACATAAACAATTACAATGGAAACAAATACACAGTTACAATTTTATTTAACATTCAAAAACTGTTGCACGTAATAAGGAATTAAAATCAAATGCAGCATAAACAATTCTGATTAAGATGTTTTCTAAGAGCTGTCTTGAATTCTGATAATGAATTGTTGGCCTTCAACTCTAAAAATATAGAGTTCTATGTTTCTGCCCTCATACTTTGTAATATATTGTCACCAAATCTATTGAGGGATCTTGGGCAAGACAAAGTTGCTGTAATGGTTGTGTCTCAAATGCAAAATGTGAATATAAAAAAAAGACTGATTTCAATCCAGCCTGCCAGTGCAGCAGTAGCGCTACAGTCTGTGGCACTTATGAACAAGTATGGAGTGTCAGAGGGTTGGTCAGGGGGAGGTAGGATGAGCATCCAATGGACAGGTCTCCTCCTCGGGGGGGGTGGCTTCCTGGCATATTATCTACACCCAGTGAAGGTTGAGTGTGCAACAGCCAGGGCCACTGTTTGGGTGGGTGATGATGGACGTTAGTAGGTCGGGAGCAGGAGCACTCCAAAGCAACGCTGAGGTCATTGCACATCTGCACTTCCAGGGAAACTTACATGGAAAATCCCTGGGCTGGCTACACTGTGAGGCCCCCAGACCTCTGCCTAAATGTTGCCGGAGGCATTAGCCTTGGCTGGAGCCTCAGGTAAATTTTAGTCCTTCCCCTGGGGAAGCTGAGCTACAGGGAAGCTGCAGGTCTCCCAGTTTGGGCAGCTTGAGGGGAAGTCAAGTGCGAGGTCTGGGCACTGAAGAGGGGGTATACCCCCTGCAGTGCAACAGGCAATAAATAGAACTGCAAAAAAAAAATGACTGATTTCAAAGTTGTGATGACCAAGAGACTGAAACACACTTTCTTCTTCCCTTTTGTTCCCCTCTTCAGGCAGCTATTTTCCTGCCATCACAGGGATGACTAGCAAGCCAGTTGCAGAGCCAGATTTCCAGCAAGCCAGCCCTCCAAACAGCCAGTTTTCCAGCCATCCAGCCCTTCAACCAGCCAGCCAGTCAGAAAAAGCCTCCTCCTCTAACAAGGCCTTCCTTTATCTGGTGTGATGGTACATGTGGATCTGTCTGCTGGTCAAATGTTGCTTGCACTGCTAACTTGCCTGTTCCTCCCATAGGACATCAAGACAGACTCCAAGGTTATGATGGCTAAGAGACTAAAACATGCTTTCTTCCTTTTATCTCACTATTCCTTCAAGGTTTTGCCAACCATCAAAGGGAAAAGTCATAGATCCAGCCCTTCAGTCAGCTATCCCTCCAGCCAGCCAACCAGCCTTCCAGCCAGACAGTCAGCCAGCAAACCCTCCAGCCAGTCAGACAACCAAAACAGCCTCCTCCTCCAGCAAGGCCTTTGTGATGTTAAGTGTTGATCCATCCACTGGCCAGTTGTTGCTTGATCTGCTAACTTACTTGTTCCTCCCACAGGACAGCAAGGCTCATTTTACGGTTGGGACAAGCAAGGGACTAAATGTGTTGCCTTCTTCCCATATGAACATATGAACATGCAGCAAATAAATGCCTTATGATCTATCTAGTCTGCTCAAGTGTATAGTTCCCATTTTGTTTACAGAGGGAACTGCCCCTTCTCCCTGATTCTCCTTGACTCCCTCAGATATCACATCCCCCTACTTGCCCCCTCTACCTGCAACTTTCTCCTTCACCCTGTCCAATCTTCTCATAAAGCTATTCACAATTTTTAGGGATACTACCTCCTCCTGCAACTCATTCCACCTGGCTTCTTCCAACTCGGTGAAAAACTGCCTCCTCATCTCCTTCTTGAACCTTCCACCTACTAGCTTTAGGCTGTTATCCCAGTGGTCTTGTTCCCACTAAGACTGAAGAGGATCTCACTGCTCACCTTGTTAATACCTTTAAGGTACCTGAAGGTCTCAATCATGTTCCCCCTCTCCCTTCTGTCCTCAAGAGAGTACATGTTGAGACCCCTGAGATTCTCCTTGTAGGTGTTGCCTTCTTGGCCTTATATCATCTTGGTTATCCTTCTCTGGACTGTTTTTGGCATGCTGATATCCTTCATAAAATAGGGTCACCAGTACTCCACATTGTACTCTAGGTACGGTCTCACAAGCGACCTATACAGTGGCAGAATTACCTCCACCTTTTGGCTGGTTATCCCCCTGGCTAAGCAGCCCTGCATCTGATTTACTTTGGCTCTTGCTTCTCCTGCAGTGTTCTGAGTGTTTCAAGTCACTCATGATGATTACTCCTAGGTCCTTCACCTCTTCTGATTTGGTTACCTACACACTGCCCAATCAGTATTACGTCTCTGGATTCTTCACCCCCAGGTGAATAGTGTCACACTTTGTAGTGCTGAACCCAAGTTACCAAATGCCAGTCCACTTCTCTAGCTAAGCCAGTTGTTCCTTGAGTTTCTGCCTCCCCTCTGCTAAGCTCACCCTTTCACAGACCTTTGTGGTTTCCATAAACAGGCATATTTCATACTTCATCCCATCTGAGATGTCTCTAATGAAGATATAAAACAACACTGGACTGAGCACCAAGCCCTGTGGGAGCCCATTGGTCACGTGCCTAGCCTCTGAGAATTCCCTCCAGCTATTACCTTTTCACTTCTGTCCTGCAACCAGCTCCTGAACCATTCATTCAGCTTAACCCCCACCACAGGTCTTCCAACTTTCTGACCAGTCTCCTATAAGACATACAGTCAAAGACCTTGCTGAGGTCTGGGTACAGGACATCAACCACTTTGCCCCCGTCCACTGTCCAGGTGACTCAGTCAAAGGAGGCAATTAGATCAGTCTTGCAGGACCTACCTGATGCAAACCTATGCTGTCTCACCTCCTGGAGCCTGCTTTGCTACAGAAAGTTCATGCTTTCTTCTTCCCTTTTGCCTTCCTTTTCCTGCAGGTCTTTGCCAACCATCACAGGAATGACTGGCATAGGTATTTGCCAACCATCAGATGGATGATTGACAAGCCAGTCACAGAGCCAGTCCTCTAGCCAGCCAGTCCTCCAGCAGTCTACCCCCTGAGCCAGCTCTCCAGCAAGCCCTCCAGCTAGCCAGCCAGTCAGCACTCCAGCCAGCAAGTCAGACCTCCAGCCAGCCAAAATAAAAAAAACCTTCCCCTCTCTCAAGGCCTTCCTTCTGCCAGCTTGTATTGCTTGCTCTGCTAAGTTGCTTGCTCCTCCTCAGAACATCAAGGCTGATTTCAAGGTTGTCTTGACCAACAGGCTAATGCAGGCTTTCTTCTTCCCTTTTGTCTCCCTCTTCATGCAGGTATTTGCCAACCACCACAGGGATCACTGGCAATCCAGTCACAGAGCCAGCCATCCAGCCAGACAACCTTCCACACAAGTAGCCTTCCAACCAGCCAGCTCTCAAGTCAGCCTGTCAGCCCTCCAGTCAGCCAGCCAAAAAAGATTCCTCCTCCCTCAAGGTCTTGCTTGCTCCACTAACTTGCTTGTTCCTTCCACAAGACATCAAGGCTGATTTCAAGATCGTGATGACCAAGAGACTAAAAACACTCTTCTTCTTACCTTTTATCTCCCTCTTCCTGCAGGTATTTGACAACCATCACAGGAGTAACTGACAAGCCAGTCTCAGGATGAGCCCTCCAGCGAGTCTGCTCTACTGCCAGACAGACAGCCAGACATCCAACCCTCCTCTTAGCCCTTCAGCCAGCCAGTCAGCCAAAGAAAAGCCTCCTTTTTCAGCATGCCTTCTTTTTCTGTTGTGATAGTCAGTGTTGACCCATCCACTGCCAGCTGTTGCTTGCTCTGCTAACTTGCTTGTTTCTCCCACATTACAAGAAGACTGATTTCAAAATTGTGATAACTAAGAGACTGAAATGTGCTTTCTTCTTCCCCTTTGTCTCCCTCTTCCTGCAAGTATTTGCCAGCTATCACAGGGGCAACTGGCAAGCCAGTCACAGAGCCAGCTGTCCAGCCAGCCAACCCTCCAGCCAGTTAACTCTTCAGTCAGTCAGCTATTCAGCTCTTCAGACAGCCAGCCCTTCAGTCAGCCAAAGAAGTATCATCTTCCAGCATGGCCTTCTTTTGTCTGCTGTGATGGTAAGTGTTGGTCCATCCACTAACCAGCTGTTGCTTGCTCTGCTAACTTGATTGTTCCTCCCACAGGACATCAAAGCTGATTTGAAGGTTATGATAACCAAGAGACTACCCCCCCCGTCTTCTTCCCTTTTATATCTCTCTTCCAGAAGGTATTTGCCAACCATCAAAGGGAGAAGTTATAGAGACAGCTCTCCTGCCAACCAGCCCTCCATTCAGCCATCCCTCTAATCAGCCAAAACAAGCACCATCCACCTCCATCAAGATCATCCTGTTGTCTGCTGTGATGCTAAATGTTGATCTGTCCACTGACCAAGTGTCAATAGCTCTGCCAACTTGCCTGTTCCTCCCACAAGGCATGAAGGTTGATTTCAAGGTTGTGATGATTAAGAGAATAAAATTAGCTTTCTTCTTCCCTTTTGCCTCCCTCTTTCTATAGGTATGGCCTACTGTACCATTACGGGAATGACTTATACCAGGCACAGAGCCAGACACAACACCAGATAGCCAGCACTTCAGCCAGCCAATCCCTCAAGACAACAAGCTAAAACAATGCCTCTTTCTCCTCAAGAGATCCTTCTTTTGTCTGCTGTGATGGTAAGTGTTGCTTTATCAACCATTCGATTGTTGCTAGCTCTGCAAACTTGCTTGTTCCTCCCATAGGACAGCAAGGCTGAGTTAAAGGAACTTGAGAACAAGAAGACAATAAAATGTGCTTTCTTTAACCCTTTTGTTTCAGTGTTGCTACAGGTATGACTGATCATACCAAGAAGTGGCAAGACAGTCACAAGAACAAGCACACACACAAATCCAGTCCTAGTCTGACGAGCAGCACTATAGACAGCCAGCCAGCCAGATTCCAGATGAAAAACCAAAGCAAGCCTCGAGGCCATCAAACAGCATCTTCCAATAACAGCAATGAGTAAATACACACCACCCATCTGAAACTGACAGACAGCCACACAGCCAGTACATCAGCAGGCACAGGAGACAAGAATAATCAGCATGTAATCAGTGACTGTCTATGTTCAACAAGCAACTGGAAACATTTTCAATCAAAAATGGCAAGAGTATCAACATTCATGTCCAGGAATATGTATGTATATATACCGGATGAGCCTTCATCTGACAGCAGAACTGGCTTCCACACAATGTCCAAGAGTGGTACAGTACTCCGTGCATTGCATAAAAGGTGACCTCTGGCTGTAGAACTAGTCATCCACTCAGTTCAAAAACATTCATACTGGAGTCCAGAAATACAGTAAGTTATACTTCTTCAGATGAAATTATTCATAATGTGGGTCAATATATGAAGCCACAAAAAGGTAGGCAGCATCTTATCTTATGCTGTAAAGGTTTTCTTTATCCCCAATGGTCCTGCCCTGTGGTGTACCCCAGAGCTCGCCCCTTTCAGCCATCTTATTCATGGTGTATATGCTGCACCTGGGTAGGATCATTAAGCAGCATAGACTTGAGTTTCACTGTTATGCAGGTGATAGGCAGCTCTATTTGTCTTTTGCACCTAAGACTCTGAGTGTGGTTGATGTGCTGAATAGGTGCCTGGCTGAGGTCCATGGTTGGATGTCATCAAGCTGGTTAAGACTTAGCTTAGACAAGATTGAAGTGTTGGTGATTGAGCCGGGTTGATTGGGGGAGTGGTGGCTACCAGGAGGGAGACTGTGCTTTGCCTCGGCTCCTCTAGGCTTTTGACCACCATATAGGTGAAAAATCTGGGAGCCAGTTGTGTTGATGGGTTGACATATGAGACTCAGGTGTCAGCAGTAGTCCAGAGTGGCTTTAACCATGTCAGGAACATCAGCTGGATTGGAGACCTTATTCCTCCTGGAGACGTTTTTTTATTTACATTTTTATTGTCTTTAAAAGGATGATATCCATAGTACAGTGTAGTATAGGCATATAGATAAGAATATCACAGTAGTGCAAAGTTACATTCCATAGGACCATATATCAATTTACTTTCCATTATTACTAATACATAGTTCTGGTGAGAATTAAGAGGGGGGGGTGAGAGACATCTGAAATATTAATTGCATTCCCCACTACAGGTATGTGAATAAATCTTGTGGGTGGACATAGATTAATATGTAGCAACCCGACTCAGCCATATCCTTATCCTTAGGTGACTCCAAGCCCAGAGCTCCCTGACTTAGGCCCTCAAACAGGGGGAAATTGAAGAGGAGAGACCCTTTCTATCTCTGCCATCATGGTACAAAGTCTGGATAACGCTTTAACTGGAAGTGGATCCACAGACTCCATCTGTTCATGAAACCAGTCATTCAGTTACTCAGCTTAGCTGATATCTGTTTTAATCTATATACTTCATAGGCTAACATTTGCCAGGCTTCTTTGGTCAGTTTACGCTTGGTAAACCAGAGTCTCGTAATTTTTTTTGCTATCAAGACCAAGAGTGCAATGAGTTTGTATTGTACCCAATTCATCTGGGGCCTGTGGGAAGAGTCGCAGTCAGGATGAAGATCAGCGTGAGTAATTCAGATTTCTGAAAGATATCATTTAGCTCAGAGGTGACCTCAGACCAATATCCCTTAAGGAAAGGGCAGGACCACAAAATATGCATCTCCCTAGCTGGGTGAGAGCCACAGCCTCTTCAACATTCCACAAGGTCTCCCTCCTTATATTTAGCAGTAACAGCTGGGGTTCTAAAATAGGGTAGTCTAGCTTTCCAGGCAAACTCCCTCCAGTATGTTGTGGATGAGACCTTAGAATAAGGAAGGGTGGCTTTATGCCAGTTATCTTTATCAATCTCTGCCCTGATTTCCTTTTCCCAAAGCTGTTAGACAGGGTCTAAGAAGGCAATATCATCTACTCGAAGTGCTTGGTAAAGCTAACTAATGAGATGCTCTTGTATGCCACCTTTCAAGTGATGTCTGATCAATCCAATCAAAAGAGATGGAGATTCCTCCCCTGAGGACAGAGAGTCCTCCTGGGGGAGAAGATTGTTTCTGAGTTGTGCATAAGTTTGGTATTGATTGGAGGGCAGTTTATAAACAGATTTTAGGTAGGTAAAGGAGAGCAAGCCAAATGGGCCTATAACTTGGAACCCATAACATAAATGGTAGAGTTCCCAGTCCCTCAATAAAGAAACCAACCTCTGCAGGCTTAGGGCTGTGTTATAGGTTAGTGTAGAAAGGTAAAGTCTCTCCAAGGAGATGAAGGTGGAACAGCTAACTAGGATCCAAGTTTTAAAGAGTTCCCCAGTAAATAAGGTTACCACCTTTTAAGAAGCTCAAAATGGGACATTTCTTACTGAAACATGATTTTTTGCAGGACAGTACGTAACCTCGACCGATGCAACAGACTTGTTTTCTCCTATATAATCAGAATTAAGGCTAAGTGCAGTAGTTTCCTAGTTGCTTCTATTGTTTCTTATCATTTTAAGGTGTTTTAGTTAAGGTACTATAGTTTTCTGCAACTTTCAGTGGAAAATTTGAAAATATTTTTTCCACTATAAAATCAGGACATTTAGTATTTTTCATGTTTTTTTGCAGGACATAGCTGCCCAAATCAGGACTGTCCCGTGAAAATCAGGATGGGTGGTAACCCTGCAAGTAAATGGCATAAACCTGTGCAGAGGGAGACATCTTGGGGGGCATGCCAAAATATATGAGGATATGAGGGGAAATTTTCTAACTCATTAATGGTCACTTCAATATCTTTCCAATATGCTGTACAGTATAAGAATCAGAAACAGGAAGGAGCTCAGTGGGCAGTTGTGCTGCCTGCTTGTATTTCTTAAAATTTGGAATACTAAGGCCACCCTGGGATCTAGGTTGTTGTAGTATGCGGTATTTCAGTCGTAGTTGTCCCCCCCCAAGAAATCTAGAAATTAGCTTGTCCCAGGCTAAAAAATAGGTGTTAGTGGATATAATCAGTAAGGTATGAAGAAAGAAAAGAATTCTGGGAAGGATGTTCTGCTAGATGGTTTCTGCCCTGCTCACCAACCTGATGGGGAGGCGTGACCATTTGGATAAATCAGCAGTTATTAGCTGAGTAATCAGCTCAAAGTTGGCCAGCTCCAGATGCAATAGTCAAGATGGTATCTTGATTCCAAGGTAATGCATTTCTACCCTGTTCCAGTGGAATGGGAAAGCCTCCTTCATATCTTTGGAAGGAGTAAGCAAATAATTTAGGACTTCCATTTTGGAGCTATTTATTTTATACCCTGACAAATTTCCAAAATGTTCTAGCTGATCCCACACCACCAGGACAGAGATTTCAGGGGAGGTAAGTGTTAGCGCGAAATCATCTGCAAAAAGCGTAAGCTTGTGTAACCTGCCTCCAGGGGTATTCCCTCAATACCTGTCTGCTTCCTGATATTGGCTGCTAGTGGTTCCAGATATAAGACGAACAACAGCGGAGACATTGGGCAGCCTTGTCTGGTGCCCCAGGCTAGGGGGAAGGTGGGGCGACAAAGAACCATCCACTTTAAGATAAGCCACAGGGGATTGATACATGCACTGAATCTGGGAAATAAATTTATCCAGGAAGGCAAAGCGTTTAAGCGTAGCCCATAGATAAGGCCATGAGACTCAGTTGCCCTCTGAAGACTTAGTGGCACAGTTACACCCATTTGAAATTTCAAGATTTGACTACTGCAATGTTCTGTGCCTTGGGGTCAGTGGAGGTCCACTGCAGTACCTGCAGCTGATGCAGAATGCAGCTGCTAGGTTCCTGACCAGCCTTTTGAGGTTGTGTCATGCTTCTGTGGCACTACATGAGCTGCACTGACAGCTGATTAAGTGGCATATCTCCTTCAGTGTTGGGCTATTAACTTACAAGGTCCTACATGGGCTGGGCCTGGGCTATCTGACAGATGCCCTACATCCCTATGTGTCTTTGTTCCCTCTCTGCTTCACTGAGTAGGCCCTCCTTGTAATGCCAAAGGCAAAGTTAAGAACCTCAGGCAACTGGGCCTTCAAGGTGGCTGGCCAGGTCTTGTGGAATTCCTTCTTGAGAGGCCTGAAGGAGGTCCCCTCAATGGATACCTTTAAAAGGGGCCTGGAGACTTTCTTATTCATGTTGGCCTTTGGGGATTAATTCCCTTATTCCATTCCAGCACCCAGTCTATATTGATTTATTTATATAGTTTATCTGCAGAATTAATGTATTTATTAGTATGTATCTTATGGTTACCTAAGTTAGTTTTAGTATTTGATTTATTTTATGTCCTTTGTTTGTAGTGTTTTAATTATGATGTGTTGATTGCCATGTTTCTACTATATGTAGCTTGATTGTAATGGCACCCTGAGCCTCCAGGGAAGGGCACCAATAACTATAGAAACATATACTACTGCTACTATAATTTGTTCAGTAAACATATTCATAGGATTCATAGGGCAGGTACAAGTCAAAGGCTTACAACAAATAGACTCACCATTCTTCAATGGAATGAAGTTCTTCCTATATAGCTATCTAATCTCTTTTTAAAGTTGTCGATGTATCGCGTGATACTACCTCTTCAGGAAGACCATTCCAATGGGTAACCACCCTTTGATTTATCCAGGCCCTTCCTTTTATTTGTTTTATAATGTTCACCCCTTAGTTGATAACTATGAGCTCTATTGTTCCTATTGGATATCCTTTCACCTAATCCTTGACATTCCCATAAGTCCCAGTTTCTAAAAGCTGTATATACAAAACATAGGTCACCTCTAAGATAATGGTATTCTATTACATGTTTTGGGATACTTCTATCATGATGTGCTTTTAGGATGTTAGGATAGTCCAGTGTTAGGACAATCCATTTCCAAATCGATGACATCTGACAATATACTTAGATGTCAGATTTGAAAACGGATTATTCTTCTATCCCAAATATTCAATGGCAGATCAGATTTTGGAGTATCTGAGCAACTCTAATAGTTAGTATTATGTGATTCAGGGCTCGGGTGAGAGAAGTGAACCACTGGACACCAGTAATATCTACAGAACTGGGGGGCTTCAGTGCTGTGTGCTGCATTCTTGATTTCACCAGCACCACTGCTGACCCCAGGATCCAGTGTGAAGCACTCAGCCAGCAATTTATTTATTTTTATTTATTGAAATGTTTCACCAGGAAGGCACACTAAACAACAAGTTGCTCATCTCCCGGTGCGACCTTGGGGAGGGTACTGTTAGACATACAGTTTAACATTTAACATATCCGAAAAATTAAACATTCAATTACATTTGTAACAAGACATACAGTTAAAAAATATCATAAATAATCATAATATCACATTTGTGACATAACATACAGTTAAATATATCATATCTGGGGACTATGCATTTAATTACCAGTGGCATATCTGAGGAACAAGGTACAGAAATTTAATGTAGTCTTGGAGTCAACTCCTTGTAGGAATGGATCACAGTTAAGAGGCAGATTATTTAGCAACTATTGAATGAATGAGGTGCAGTGGAGGGACATCAAGGAAGGTAGAGGGATAGACAGGGGGAAACCAGCTGGGTGAAGGAGAGGATAAAGATGGGGGGAACATTATCGGAGTAAAGTGAACAAAAAACATCAGTTGTGAGGGGCAAGTGGAATCTGGGAGCACCTCAGCCAGAACAAAAAGTGCAAGTTATTAGCTCAAGTGAACTAATTCCTTTGATTAAGTGCAGGGGGTTAGAGAGGGGGCAAAAGATAGGTGGGGGTAAGGGATAGGATAGAGAAGTACAGGTCATGCCTGGAACTGTCCCCTGTAGAGTGCGGAGATCACTGCCAGTGGTGGAATGAGTCAAGGACTTAGAATAAGGGGCAGGAGTAGGCAAGGACAAGTTGGGTAGAGATAGTAGAGGGGATGATAAAAGGAAGGTGGAGGAGGGGTGGGAGAAAACTTGCCTAAGACTAGGCCTCTGCAGGGTGTGGAGAACCCTGCCAGGAGCAGAGTCAGGTGAGGACAAGTTAGATAGAGAGGATGGAGGGGAAAGGGGAGGGAAGGGAGAGTCATTTCCCAGTGCTGGATCCCTCCAGGATGCTGAAAACTAGGTGAGAACAAGCTGGGAAGAGAGAAAAGAAAGGATGAAGAGAAAGAAGGGAAGATGAGGGAATGAAGAAACGTGTCTAAGACCAGGCCACTCCAAGATGCTGAAAACCCTGCCAGAGCACAGAATCAGGTGAGAACTAGTTGGGTAGAATGGATAAAGGGGGAAAGGGAGTGAAGGAAGAGTACTTGCCCAGTGCTGGGCCCTTCCAGGATGCAGAGAACCCTGCCAGGGGACAGACTTAGGTGAGGACAAGTTGGGCAGAGGGAATGGGGGGATAGAAGAGGAAAAGAAAAAAGCAGGAAGGGAATAAACTTACCTGAGAGTAGACATTGACAGGGTGCTAAGAATCCCAACAGAGGGCAGATTTAGGTGAGGAGAAGTTAGGTAGAAAGGAGAGCGGAGGAGGGGAAGGAGGAGGCTTGCCCACTGCTAGGCCCCTCCAGGATGCTGAGAGCCCTGTCAGAGGTCAAAACTAAGCAGGGGCAAGTTGGTAATGGAAGGAGGTTAGGGGTAGGAGTGAGAGGGTAAGCAGTGAAGGGAAAGGAGAGAATACTGAGAAGCAGGCTTGGGGGAGGAAAGTTTAATGGGGGATGTGAGTCATGGAGAGGAGCAGAGGTATAGAAGGACGGTTAAGGAGGGTTACAGCAGAAGCAGTTAGATGACAGAAAGTTATGTAAGGCACAGGCAAGGGAGTAGGAGGAGGAGGAGTGCTGTATTTGGGGGTAGGGAGTTCCAAATTTGCAGGAAACAATGGGTATAGTCTGACTGACTGATGAGAGGGGTTTGACGGGGGGGGCCAACAAAATGCAAGTGTCGGAAGAACTGAGGGAGTGGGACTGGGAGGGTGAGGGCAAGAGAGTGAGCATGAGCAGTAGGAGGGAATTTCTCCTAACCAACATTTAGAAGTGGGTTTGGCACAATGAGTGAGGCACCTGTTGGCAAGTAGGGGAAGGGACAGGGTGTGCTAGAGGTCACAGTGATGAGTGCATGATGGAGCATCAAGGGCAAATCAATAGAAGGAGTTAAAGAGAGTGTCCAATCTGGTTAGGGAGGATTTGGGAGTGGCACCATAGACTACATCACAGTAGTTGAAAATGTGGAGGATCATCTTCTGTATGAGTTCACTCTGCACCGTAGGAAGGATGAAACTATGGTTCCTGAATAAGGCACCAAATTTGGGGTGCAGTTTTTTCAGGATGGCAGCAATGTGGCCAGAGAAGTTGAGTGTTGGTCCAACCAAATCCCAAGGTATCTGAATGAGGAGGTGTCCTCTAGGATTGTCTCATTAAGGGTATGGAAAGATAGTAAAGGGTGGCACCTAGAACGTCTCTGCCTAGTGCCAAAGTCATGGAGACAGTCTTTTTGGCATTTAGGAATAGCTGATGTGAGGCAAACCATAGCTGAACCTGGTGGAAGTCATGCTGAAGGGTGGTTGCAACATTGGCAGGGCATTTGCCAGAGGAGAACAGGACAGTGTCGTTGGCATACATATGGATAGAGGAGGAGGGGGAACATACTGAAGGCAAGTCATTTAGGAAGATGGAGAAGAGAATGGGTCCAAGCACTGAACTCTGTGGGATACCTGTGGAAATAGGGATGGGGGAAGAGATTGTATCCTGGATTTTGACTGATTGTGTTCTGCTTGAGAGGTAAGCTCTAAACCTGTTTTGGACAGACGTAGACAACCCAGCAGCTGTAAGGAAGTCAAGAAGTAGGGCATAGGAGACTGTATCGAAAGCCTTGGTGAGGTTGATAAAGATGGCAGAGGTAATGAGGCCATTATCCATCCTGGTGAGTATGAAATCAGTGAGCCTGAGTTGGGAGGTGGTAGTGGAGTAGTCCTTACAAAAAACAGATTGGAACGGAGTGAAAAAGGAAGAGTCATTGAGGAAGGAGGTTAGTTACGAGAGGACCAGATGTTCTTGGAGTTTAGCAAGGGCAGGGAGGATGGAGATCGGGTGAAAATTTGCAGTGGAGGAGGGGTCACCACTCTTTAGGAGAGGGAGAGAGGACCACTGCATGTTTCCAGGGTGAAGGGACAGATGAGGATGAGAAGGAAAGATTTAGGATTAAGGAGAGAGGGTAGGCTATAGCAGAGCTGAAAGATAGAGGGGCTTACGGTCAAGATCATCCAGTGATGAGCCTTTAGAAGGATTAAGAGAAAAAAGGGCCATTAGTGCTTTCTCTGGGGAGACAGCAAAAAAGGAGAAGGAAGGGTGGGCATGGAGGGGTTTAGTGCTGGTATGGGAGGATGAGAAGGGGGAGGTTAGAGGGAGGGATAATAGGAGTTGAACTCCTCTTGAGCCACTGCGCATGGTTCAGAGACCAATGAGTTTTTATTTTAAGCACAGGGAGGCAGATGTGAAGGGGGGAGAATAGGACATGGACTACTTTCCAGAATTTGGAGGGGAAATTGATGTTTTTGAGAAAAGATGATTTAAAATATTCAGACTTGGAAAGTCTGGCAGCTTTTGTGCAGGCATTTCTTAACATGTGATACCTGGCATAGCCTGGGGGAAGCTGAGGGGCCTTATGTTTCCTCCAAACTTCGTCTCTCTCCCTCAGACAGGTCAGTAACTTGAGGGAGACCCAGGGATGATGGTTGCCATGAACTCTAATGCATTTGAATGGAGAACAGGAGTTCCTTGTAGTTAGACATTTAACTTTAAAATAAGCCAGGGCTTGGTCAATGGAAGGGGCAAAGGCAATAGGGGACCAATCGGAGCTGGTCAGTTCATTAAGAAGAAGTTTAAGGCTTAAGGAGCTGAAGAAGCGGAATTGCAGAATTTTGTGTGGCAGTTTTGGTTTATGGACTTTCCTGACTACGAAGATTGGGTGATGATCACTGAGGGTATCCGGAAGGATACCTGATTTAATGACTCAGTGGGGGCGAGAGGTGAGATCCCAGTCTATCAGAGAGTGGTTAAGGCTTTTATGATTTAGGCTGGTGGGTTCCAGGATGAGTTGGGAGAGATTGAGGGTTGTGATGTCATTACGTGTCTTGGCAGTTGTTGGGGATAGCCAGTTTAGGTTTGCATCACCCTGGATGTATAGCTCACCTTTATGTGAGAGGGAGGTTATGGAGGTAATGAGATCCAGAGTATCGAATGCCTTGGAATCAGGTCGACAATAGATGCCAGCTATAAAGGTATGGGAGGAAAAAAAGCAAGGTAATGTTTACTACAAGTGCTTCATAGGCGGAGCATAATGAGGATGATAGAATGGTTGGGAACTGAAGTGAGGACAGGAAAGACATGGCGACTCCGCCACCCCTGCCAATCCTATCCTGCCTGATTATGGAATAACTCATTCACGCCACAAAAGCTCTTCGAGACTTCCACCACTTGTGCCCTGTATACTCTTAGCACTGCATCCTGGGCCTTTCTAAGCAAAATCAAGCCATAATCAGCATGCCACAAACAAATGGGAATACCTCTTGAACCATAAGTGCTACACACAAAGTACGAGTGGCAAAGTCGTTCAGCACAACATCACCTTTCCAATGGTGCTATGCAATCAATTGTAATTAATTTAGTTTTTATTTTATACTAGCTGAAATACCAAACAACTGATTTTTTTCTGATTTTTTCAAGGTGATTAGGTGAGGCATGAGAGACAAATGTCAGCCATGCACACCATGCCTTAAACAAATGCAAATAACTCCTAAAGTATAGATGGTAGACACAAAGTATCAGTGGCAGAATTGTTCAGCACAAAATTAGCTTTCTAATGGTGCTATGCAATCAGTTGTAATCCATTTAATTTTTATTTTATAGTAGCTGAAATACCAAACAACTGTATTTTTTTTTCAGATTTATTCAAGGTACTTAGGTGAGGCTTGAGAGACAAATGTCAGCCATGCACACCATACTTTAAACAAATGCAAATAACTCCTAAAGTATACATGATAGACATAAAGTATCAGCAGCAAAATTGTTCAGCACAAAATTAACTTTCTAACGGTGCTATGCAATCAATTCTAAGCAATTCGGTTTGTTTAATATTTAGGTAAAAACTGCTGGCTTTCTCAGACGTTTCTAGGCCTGAGTGAAAGTCAGCTGAGTACAACTACAGGCGTTATTGTTCTGAGTGGCTATGCTTTCAGATGCCACCTACAGGCGTATCTAGGCCTGAATGAGATAATCTGGGATATTTATGGCGAGATCAGATATTTTAGCATTTAACCAAATTTCTGTTAAAATTAGAATATCAGGTGTGAGGGAGATTACCGTAGGATGTTAAAGGTCAACTTTTGAGACCAGACTGCAGATGTTTAAGTGGAGGATTTTCAAGCCCTTGGGAAGGCAGAAGGGGTGGGGGAAGTTGATGCATTAGTGGAAGGAATGCAACTCACAGAGGTGGGTGTAGTGGGACCAGGATTGGGATGAACATTTCCTATGCGAGTAAGAGGAGTGCTATTATGAGGGAGTGGAGTTTAGGGCATTTGTGATGGGTCAAGGATTTGGGAAGTATTGGGGGTTGGGGGCTAGGTGAGGTAAAGATAAAGCGGTGAAGGAAAGCTAGGTGGCTAGGTGCTAAGAACAGAGTAGCAGGGGGTGGTGAGGGAAGTGAGACCAGAGTATTTGAGGGGGTGTAGGAGTTATGGCAAGAATAAAGGTGGGGGCTAGGAGAGCGAAGGGGAAATGTGAGAAAGGTTTATTGGACTGAGGAGAGTGTGGAGCCGAGGTAGATAAAATTGATAGAATAATTAGAAGGAGGGGAAGTGGTGAAGAAAGGGTGGGCACATTGTATGGATCAGAGGAGCAAGAATAGATCAGGGTATACTAATCAGCAATAGTGAGTAGATCAGTGGCACTGGCAGAAGTAAAGTGACTGTGAGTAGTGGTGGGCAGTAACAGTTGCCAGCATCAGCAAGTTAATTGAGTTGTTGCCCTCTAGTGGCTTTGCAGTAGTTTGGAGGCACAAATGACTACACCTTCTATTTTATTGAGGGTATCTGGACTAGAGGTGTGCAAAGTTAGCCAACTTCACTTTGTGGATAATTTCTTGAATTCACCCAAATTCAAGAAATTAATGTGCCTAGCGACTTTCCAATCTGTAGCACAGGGTTAACTTCAGAAATGGTGGATTTGGCAACTTTGGGGGCGGAATAGGGACCACAGGCAAAGTTTGCAATGCACCATGGGATTGGAGGTCACATGGTACTGAAATAAGCTGCATGCCATGCAGAGGCTGTGTTCAGTGCAGTCTTATGAAGAGAGAGTTGGAGAGAAGTTTGTCTCTGACTTTCTGATGACAAAAACCTTTAAAAGTAATTTGAACTAGGAACATTTTGAACTGAATCACTCTGAAAAATATCTAGAGTGTCTCATGCAGCTAGATTTCAATTGTTTGTAGTTTTGCAGATTTATTTAGTTTAAAGTAGTGTTTTTTTATTGAAGTTGTGCTGTGTGAAGGAGGGCTGTTGTTTTAGCTAGCAAGCACTGCAGCACTGTGAGCAGTTTGAGAGCTAGTCTTATTTGTTTTCCTCAGTCTTTCTTCTTAATTATTATTGTCAGTGGTCTGTGATTTATTATTTTATTTCTGTAGTACAGTTTTGTGTTTAGATGAATTGTTTTTGTCAGTCTGTTACTATACTGATTGTAGTTCTTTTGTTTAGTTAATTAAATGACTGTGCTCCTTTAACACTTATAGGGCCAGATATTCAAAGTTTAGCACGGAGCACAAACCCATTGCGCTGGACTAGTGCCAAATTTGCACCCAACTGCCATATTGAAAAGGACATTTAGCACCGGTGCTAGGTGTTAGCGCCAATGCTAAATCATAATGTATACAAGGAAGGGAATGAGGGGAGGGGCCCTGAATGCTGGCACACTGGCATATTCAAAAGTATAGCACAGTGCTACAAGCATTAGCGCAACCTCTAGCACAGCACTGAATACTGCTCAGAAAAGGACAGCGGTAATGTGCTGGTGGTAATGTGGCAGCGGTGCCCCCCTCCCAAAGCATGATTCCCGATCCCAGGTATTCACCCCATGACCTCAGCTCCCTGGTAGTCTAGTGGTCCCCCCACCTCCCAGCATGTATCCCAACCCCCATTATAAATAAACTTATATCCATTTCAGAATCATTTCCCTGGTAGTCTAGTGGTCCCGCCACCCCCAGCATGTATCCCGACCCCTGTTGTAAATAAAATTAAATCCATTGCCCTGGTAGTCTAGTGGTCCCCCAACCCCCCAGCATGTATCCATACCCCCATTGTAAATAAATTGAAATCCATTTTGGAATTGTTTCCCTGGTAGTCTAATGGTCCCCACCCCAGCATGTATCCTGACCCCGTTGTAAATAAAATTAAATCCAATTTGGAATCATTTCCTTGGTAGTCTAGTGGTCCCCACCCCAGCACAGATCCTGACCCCATTGTAAATAAATTTAAATCCATTTGAATCATTTCCCTGGTAGTCTAGTGCCCCCCTGCATGTATCCAAACCCCAGTTGTATATAAATTAAGTCCATTTCCTGGTAGTCTAGTGGTCCCCCAGTACATATCCTCACCCCCATTGTAAATAAAATTAAATCCATTCTTGAATCATTCCCTGGTAGTCTAGTGGTCCCCCACCCTTCAGCACGTATCCCGACCCCTGTTGTAAATAAATTTAAATCCATTTTGGAATTGTTTCCCTGGTAGTCTAGTGGTCCCCCTACCCCCAGTACATATCCTGACCCCTGTTGTAAATAAAATTAAATCCATTTCTGAATCATTTCCCTGGTAGTCTAGTGGTCCCCAACCCCTCAGCATGTATCCCAACCCCTGTTGTAAATAAATTTAAATCCATTTTGGAATTGTTTCCCTGGTAGTCTAGTGATCCCCCTACCCCCAGTACATATCCTGACCCCTGTTGTAAATAAAATTAAATCCATTTCTGAATCATTTCCCTGGTAGTCTAATGGTCCCCCCACCCCCCAGCATGTATCCTGACCCCCATTGTAAATAAAATTAAATCCAATTTGGAATCATTTCTTTGGTAGTCTAGTGGTCCCCCACCCCAGCACAGATCCTGCCCCCATTGCAAATAAATTTAAATCCATTTGGAATCATTTCCTGGTAGTCTAGTGGTCCCCCACATATCCAACCTATTTGTATATAAAATTAAGTCCATTTCCCTGGTAGTCTAGTGGTCCCCCCACCCCAGTACATATCCTGACCCCCATTGTAAATAAAATTAAATCCATTCTTGAATCATTTCCCTGGTAGTCTAGTGGTCCCCCACCCCTCAGCATGTATCACGACCCCTGTTGTAAATAAATTTAAATCCATTTTGGAATTGTTTCCCTGGTAGTCTAGTGGTCCCCCTACCCCCAGTACATATCCTGACCCCTGTTGTAAATAAATTTAAATCCATTTCTGAATCATTTCCCTGGTAGTCTAGTGGTCCCCCACCCCTCAGCACGTATCCCAACCCCGTTGTAAATAAATTTAAATCCATTTCTGAATCATTTCCCTGGTAGTCTAGTGGTCCCCCCACCCCCCAGCACATATCCTGACCCCCATTGTAAATAAAATTAAATCCTTTTTGGAATCATTTCCTAGTAGTCTAGAGGCACCCCCACCCAGCAGTGACACCTCGCCCATCCAAATAGCTTCCCAGAACAGAGCCGGCAACCAGCTAAGCCCTCCTCTCACCACCACGGCCAGCCACCAACTGAGGTAGGGAGGAGCGGCACTGTCTGATGGCTCTGTTCTGGGAAGCATTGGATGCGCGAGGTGTCACTGCCAGGTGAGGCTAGACTACCAGGAAATGATTCCAAATGGATTTAATTTAATTTACAATGGGGTCAGATACATGCTGGGGGTAAATTGACTACCAGGAAAAGATTCAAAATGGATTTAAGCTTATTTACAACAGGGTTGGGATATGTGCTGGTGGTGGGGGGGTAGGGTACTACTAGACTACTGGGGAAACAAGTCCAAAACAGAAAAAATTTTATTTACAATGGGGTTCAGGATTCATGCTGGGGATGGGGGACCACTAGACTACCAGGAAATGGATTTAATTTTTATTTAAAATGAGGGTCTGATTTGTGCTGGGGTGGGGCACCCACTAGACTACCAGGGAAACATTTTTATTTTATTTAAAATGGGGTCTGATTCATGCTGTGGGATGGGGGGACCACTAGACTACCAGGGAAATGGATTTAATTTTATTTAAAACAGGGGTCTGAATTCATGCTGGGGGTTGGGGGGACCACTAGACTACCAGGGAAACAGATTCAATTTTATTTAAAACAGGGGTCTGGATTCATGCTGGAGGGTGGGAGGACCACTAGACTACCAGGGAAATAGATTTAATTTTATTTAAAATGGGGGTCTGGATTCATGCTGAGGGGTGGAGGGACCACTAAACTACCAGGGAAATGGATTTAATTGTATTTAAAATAGGGGTCTGGATTCATGCTGGGGGTTGGGGGGACCACTATACTACACGTGGGAACAGGGACCATGATGGCTGAGAAGGGTTACCTGACCCAGCCTGTCTGCCCAGGTCCCTATATACTGGATGGCTATGCTGCACAGCCCGGTTGCCCTACAGCTGATATCCTCCCGTCCCCAGCAGGTTTGCCTTATGCCTGCCCCATGCATACTTGTGTTCCACCCACACCTGCTGTGGGCTGCCTCTGTTGGTGTGGGGTGGGGGCATCATCCAGGGCATGTGTGGCCACTGGTAGTGTGTGTGTGTGTGTGTGTGTGTGTATAGCTATCTACATATATATATATATATATATATATACACACACACATATATATATATATATATAAATATTCATGGCAAAAAACTCAATTTAATGCATCAGTTAGGGTTGTTCACAGTGACAAAAGTAAGGAAATTCGATGTTAGGGTTGAAACCCCTTGCGCCCTCTTCCCACCGCCCCCACCCTGCATTGGGGTGTGTGTTGGGGTCGTTGGTCCTAACTCTCACCCCATCCCATGTGAAAACAAGCTGAGGTGGTGAAGCATAGGAGAATGGGGTGAGAGTTAGGATTGATGACCCCGACGCACACCCCAATGCCGAGTGGGGGGATGGGGGAAGGGGTGCAAGGGGGGTTTTCAACCCTAACATAGAATTTCCTTACTTTTGTCACTGTGGAACAACCCTAACTGATGCATTAAATGGAAACACAAATGCAAGCACGTACGGAAACACAACTGTAATGTGCACGGTCACAGTACCGCAATTGGAAATGCAAATGTTAATGGTAACAGCAATAATGACACAAAACAAAAGACAAACGCAAATGGAAGGGTGGACACAAATACAAATGGTAATGCACATGGTGACACAAATCAGAACGCAAACACAAACAGTAGTGGAAACGCAAATGGTAACAGTAACGCAAACACAACCGCAAACAAAAATGCAAAGCGAAATGCACATGGTGGTGTACAAGGGAACGCTAATGCAAACGGGTATGTAAATGCAAGTGGGAACGCTAACTGTAAGAGTAAAGGAAGCACACACCCTGTTTTTGCCCAATAGCTGCATAGAGAAACACAGTGAATATTAAGAATGTATGCATAATAATGGGCCTCGGAGCAGAAAATGAGCACTTGGAATACTAAATTTGCTTATATCTCAGGAACCATGCAACGCAGAAAAAAGATTAAAATTTCATATGATTCATGACTTTCCTGGCTAGTTTTACACTTAGCTCCCTGATCATTTTTTTGATGAAAAGTCCGTATCTCGCACCGTTTCCGAGATATGGGCCCCTAAAGGTGCGGCGGACACCACAGTGTTAGTCTATGGGAAAAGGGGCAAACTTCGGAGCAGCATAAATTTGCATCTGTGTAATATTTTGTCACCACACTAGCATAAGGCACATCTGTGGGATGTTGACCGTCATCTCTCCAAATTTCAGCCCAAAAGACCAAGCCAGTGTTGTGCAGCAGGGTGGCAAAGAATTCCTGTTATTTTCCCCATAGTGTTGAATAGTTGTGTCGCAAATCACTACAGTTTCAGCAAAAAAATCATGAAAGTGTTGCAGGTGTGACACTACTTTGCGACACTACTTTTTCCAAAAATTTCAAAAATATATTTCTGGGGTGTTTAACCCCAAAATAAAGACATGCCTAGCATCCTCAGGGCTTGACTAGGTAAACACAAAAAGAACTGTGTCCCTAGAGAGTCCCAATTTTAAATGCCAAGCATTTCTGTGATCAGTAACTGAAAAAAAAATGGCTGACTCACGACACTACAGGGGTCATTTGTGACACTAAAAACTGCATTTTCGACACTGTCAAACTTTTTGTTAACTTTTCCTATTGACTATAATGGGAAACTTGTTTTTTGAATAACTTTTGAACTGTTTAATATTTTGCCACGAAATCTTCAAAAGGCACATCGGGGACCCTGGCCACATGTTCCATGATGTTTTCTGACCAGTTGCACAAACCGTGTGACCTGTAGGCACGAACAATGAATGTGCAAAAAAGCCTAAATGCACTACGGAATGTCACTTAATAACTCTGCAACTGTGTATCTGACCAGTAGAAAGTCTGGCATCTCAAGATCTATGCTACTGCTCTAAGCCTGCCAAATTTCAGGCAAATCCATCAAATGGTGGCAAAGTTATTAAGGGGCCACATTTCTCCATTTAACTTTAAATGGGGTACAATACTTGAAGCAACATCCCATTGTGTTAGACAGAAAAGGAAGTGCAAAAGAAGAAGGAAACCACTTTGGTTCTCAAATACAGTAGCAGAAAAGGTCAGAGCCAAAAGGCTGGCCTTCAGAATATATAAGGGAACACAGTGGGATGAAGATAGGGGGGCATATCAAACTGCCCTAAGGGAAGCAGGTAAGGCAGTAAGGCAGGCAAAGTCCCAAACTGAGGAAACACTAGCACGAACAGTAAAAGAAGGTGACAAGACTTTCTATAGATACATTAGTGAAGGAGAAAGTCCAGAGGGGTATTACTAAGCTAATGGAGAAAAGGGAGCATGTGAGGAGGAGGACCCTGTAAAGGCATCTATCCTAAATAGATACTTTTGCTCAGTATTTACTGAAGAGAAGGTAGGGCAGGCCCACAGCTCAGCATCATGGACACAGGGGAGGAGGTGAGCACTACTCCTCTCACAAAAGAAAGGGTCCTACAAGAGCTTGCTAAGCTCAGGGTGGATAAGGCAATGGGACCTGATGGCATACATCCCAGGGTACTAGAGAGCTAAAGGAGGAACTAGCAGAGCCATTAGCAGAATTGTTTAGTGAGTCTCTGAGCACAGGAGAGGTCCCAGAAGACTGGAGAAGGGCTCATGTGATCCCACTCCACAAGAGTGGTAGCAGGGAGGAGGCGGAGAACTACAGACCGTCAGTCTTACCTCAGTAGTGGCAAGATTATGGAAGCACTCAAGGAAAGGATAGTGCAACACCTGGAATCTATAGGGCACAGGATCCAAGACAGCATGGGTTTACAAAGGAAGGTCCTGTCAAACTAATCTCATAGATTTCTTTGACTGGGTAACCAGAGTGGTGGACCAAGTGGGAGCAGTTGATTCGCCTACCTTGACTTCAGCAAAGCTTTGACACTGTTCCCATAGAAGATTGATAAATAAGCTAGGTAGGCTCAGGGTGGGTCAAGATTGGTCAACTGGGTGGCAAACTGGTTGACTGGCAGAAAACAGAGAGTGGTGGTAAATGGTATACAGTCAGAAGAGATGCAAGTCACAAGTGGGGTACCTCAGTGATCAGTCCTGGGCCAGTCCTATTCAACATCTTCATTAGTGACCTCGCAGATGGACTAGAGGTAAGGCTTGTCTGTTTGCAGATGACACCAAGATCTGCAACAGAGTAGATGATCCAGATGGGGTGGGCAGAATGAGAAGAGATCTGGATAAACTAGCAGAATGGTCAGAAGAGTGGCAACTGGGATTTAATGCAAAAAGTGCAAAATCATGCACATGGGAAGAGAAACCCTGAAGCCACTTATAGGCTGGGAGGGAGTTGCTAGCAGTCACAAAGGAAGAAAAGAGACTTGGGCATCATCATCCTGATGACCTGAAATCATCAAGCAGACCTCTAAAGCAGTAGGTAAAGGCTAGGAGGGTGTTAGGGTGTATTAGTAGGGGTATCACAAGTCGTAAGAGGGAGGTAATAATCCCTCTGTACAAGACATTGGTTAGGCCCATCTGAGTACTGCGCAGTATTGGAGGCCACACCTTCACAAGGACATTAACCAAATTGAGGCAGTCCAGAGAAGGGCAACCAAAATGGTACAGGGACTGCATCAGAAGACATATGAGGACAGATTAACGGAGCTCAATATGTATACCCTTGAGCAAAGAAGGGAGAGGTGATATGATCGAGACATTTAAACACCTTAAGGGCATAAACAAGGTGAAAGAGTCTAACATGTTTAAATATAAGAAAAATAGCAGGACAAGAGGACACAGCATGAGATTAGAGGAGGCCAATTAAGGGGAATGTGAGGAAATTATTTTCACAGAAAGGGTGGTAGATGCATGGAATGGCTTACCACAAGTGGTGGCTATGAATACAGTGCAGGGCTTCAAACAGGCATGGGATAGGCATAAGGGAGCAATACAAATGACTATGAATAGATAGGTCACTGACATAGCAAAGGTCGATGGCACATTTATAAGGTAGAAAAGAAATGGGCAGACTGGATGGGCCTTGCGGTCCTTATCTGCCGTCAACTTCTATGTTTCTATGTTTCTATGTACTCAACCCTAACTATAGTGGCACTATCATGCCACTATTATATATATATATATATATATATATATATATATATTCTTCTCTGTATCTATCTATAGTTATAGATCGCTACAGATCTACATATATATATATATATATATATATATATATATATATATATATATATAAATTATATACTACTTGCAGTACTGCATAAGTATGTTTTATACACTTCTTGTACCTGCCAACACACAGTTCCTGCTGCTTCCAGTCTGTGCTTCTATTTCAACCAACAGGGGATGCTGTGGGCATGCCTTGGCCTGCAGCATCCAGCCTGTACTTCAATTCCAACCAAAAGGGGGAGCTGTGTGCTCCATGCAGTAGCACCGAGCAAACTGCATGGCAATGTGTGCTAAGCATCATGTAATGGGATGCAAATCTGCCTGTTTGCCCACAGATTACCTAAGTAGACTCATTTGCATGGGAGCTTTGAATATAGCTCCGGTTTGCCCTGGGCTAACCAATTTGCACGGGGCAAATGTTTTAGCACTGTGCAATCAGGTTAGCATTTGGCAAACCTAACTTCAGCATAGCACAGTTCTGCAGTGTGTGGCTTACATTGTTGTTTGCAGTAGATGTCAGACATCTCTGTGCAATCACACACAATGTTCTGCACCTGCAACACTGGCTTGCTCCAGAGCCTAATGAGCTGCAGTTGCAGTGTGCACTTCCCAGTTGCTATATTCAGTGCTGTCTTATTCCCAGGAAATTTTTGCCCTGCACTGCTGGCCCTGTTTGCCTGGCTTCCTTTACTTGCTATATTCAGCTGGTTTTGCACCGGGCTATTTCCTTTTGAATATAGCTTGCTTTGTGCTCCAGGCTAAGTTTGCCAGCTGGGCAGTGCTAATTTAGCCCCGGGGTAATGTTTGGACTATCTAGCCCATAGTCACTTGTTTGGAAGTACATGTCTTGTTGTATGTCTTGTTAATTCCTGTCGTGTTAAAAAAAAAAACACACATTAAAAATAAAACTTATTTTTGCAGTGCTTTTACTGTAGCTACTTTTAGCTCAGTAAACTGTTCTGTTGTAAACTTGTGATTAAGATCACTTTGCTCTGGTGTTGTACTGTATCTACTGCTGATAATTACTGTAGTTTTACTGCAGTGTTTAAAAATGTAAATATCAGAAATGATCGCCTCACTAAGTAAGAGTTGCCGGTAATGTTGCCAAGAAAAGCAGAGGTTCTGTGAATGAAAAGGATGTTGACAAAGAAAACTACCTCTGCAGCAGCTTCATTCATGGCTACTAGTAATAGTAACAACAGAGTAGTAGGCGGAAGTGGCAGTGGGATTAGTATGGCCAAATTTTTCTCTGCCACATCTGTGACATCCATGCTGGTTGGTGCTGAGGGAAGGGGAGATGGCAGCAAGAGGATCAGTCCAAGATGAAGAAAATGTCTGCCTCTGGAACAGTGGTTGAGGGTGTAATCAGCCTGGATGGGAATGGGATGATGATGTGGACCTTATATGGGAACCTGAAAAGAAAAATGTAAAGGTAATGCTGTTGAATCTGTGGTGCTTTGACCCCCCCCCATTATTTCCTGGAAATACCAAGGCCCCCCAATCCTCCAACTATTGTTCCTGTTAGGACTGCTGATCAAATCACACTGTGCGAGTCACCCACTGTCACAGTGCAGAAATAATTCCACTGCGCATGTGCGGGCGACGATGATACTGGCGATTGGAGCTCTGATGCCACTCTGCTATCCTAAAAAATAATTTAATTACAAGTATTTATTAAACAGTTCAGTCATGATCACTTTATAAACTTAACTATGGACTTTTCAGGAAACCAAAAACTAGGTTGGAATTTATTTTGTTTCTCACAAAAAAACGCATTTAAAATTACCGTGACTCTGAATTAAGATGGCACCCGGGAACGGTTGAGTCAACGCAGGGCACAGCAACTGCCAGTACAGGACCTCTCTGGCCCATCCCTCAACACACTCACTGGACAAATGGGCAGTTTCAGGTAAAACTGACAAACTGGATCTGGAGGATAAAACTGAAATATCTTTTATCAAAGATATGCTGTTGTCAATAAAAGATGACATTGTTGGTCTAAAATTAAATGATTCCTCCACGAGCAAGAAAATTGCTGAGGTGAATAGGAGAATGGATGTGTTTGAAGAATGTCTGGCTTTCTTGCGGGTGCCCTTGACCAAAATAGAGGATTTTGTGGAAGGAGAGGCTAAACAATTGACTCGAATAACAGAGAAAATAGATGATCTAGAGAACAGAGGAAGATGCAATAATTAAAGATTTGCTGGCATTCCTGAGGAGCTAGAAGGAACAGAGATGGTCTGTTTTCTACAAGAATGTATTCCTATTTTAAACTACCAATGGGGTGGGTCATTAGAAATTGAGAGAGCCCATAGAGCTCTCTCAGCAAAACCAAAAGAGGTTCCGAGACCTAGGCCCGTTATTGCCAATTTCCTACATTTTTCCATCAAACAGAAAATTGTTAAGGTTGCAAGAGAAAGAAAGGCACTGTTTTGGAAAAAAGAAAGGATTTATATTTTTCAAGACTTCTCTTCGGACATTGTAGAGAAATGGAAATTTTACTCCAGTCAGGGCTGCACTTCAAATTCTGAATGTAAAATACTTTATTAAGTACCCAGCCATAATAATGCTCCAGAATGGGGGGGGGCTATGCATAGTTTTCAGTCAGTCGATGAAGCTTGGCAGTTTGTCTATAGACATTGGCCTGAGGTAAATAATAAAACATCTAAGACCAGAGCTAGAGCTGACCAATTGCCTTCTGCTCCCTCCACTAGCCTGAGATGATCACAGCTTGCTGCTGAAGTGAATCATGCAGTGCCTGATCAGTTTCCGAAGTGGCCCACCAGTCTCACAAGTGATCTCCCGATCAAATAATCTGCCTCACTGCCTAATAATCCAAAGCCTTTGCCCAAAACTATGACCTGGACTACTAAATCTTACAGGAAAACCATCCCGATTTCTAAAAATGGGTACCGCTCCTTGGAGGCTGCAAACAAAAACTCAGACAACTCTGTGTAGCTCCCCGAAGCAGTGGCGCCATTGTTGGGAGACCCTTCCAATGCTCAGTTCACCTCTTCACTCCCCAAAGTCAAACAGAATGAGGATTTTGTTGAATATATTAATGACTCTTACCTGTAAGAATAGTATCTCTACAACTTCTGACCATGCTGTTTTCTTTTTCCTTCCATTAAAGCAGCAGCCTGTGCTATCCTTCTCAAAGTTAATACTGCATTGAAGTAATAACTCACTGTTGCTTTTAAACACACTAACTCTATGTGGGGTTTTGCATCCTGTTTTATGACCCTGCTCCTTAAAGGCAATGACTACTTTAAGCCTTCCAACTCTCAGAACATTCCTTTTTTTTCTCTTCAAGAATGTCTCCTTAAGTTTTATAAAGAAGGCCTGGGTATCTATTACTGTAGTTTTACCGCAGTGTTTAAAAATTTAAATATCAGAAATGATCGCCTCACAAAGTAAGAGTTGCTGGCAATGTTGCCAAGAAAAGCAGAGGTTCTGTGAGTGAAAAGGATGTTGACAAAGAAAACTACCTCTGCAGCAGCTTCATTCATGGCTACTAGTAATAGTAACAACAGAGTAGTAGGCGAAAGTGGCAGTGGGAATAGTATGGCCACATTTTTCTCTGCCACGCCTGTGACATCCATGCTGGTTGGTGCTGAGGGAAGGGGAGATGGCAGCAAGAGGATCAGTCCAAGATGAAGAAAAATGTCTGCCTCTGGAATAGTGGTTGAGGGTGTAATCAGCCTGGATGGGAATGGGATGATGATGTGGACCTTATATGGGAACCTGAAAAGAAAAATGTAAAGGTAATGCTGTTGAATCTGTGGTGCTTTGCCCCCCCCATTATTTCATGGAATTACCAAAGCCCCCCAATCCTCCCACTATTGTTCCTGTTAGGACTGTTGATCAAATCACACTGTGTGAGTCATCCACTGTCACAGTACAGAAATAATTCCACTGCGCATGTGCGGGCGACGATGATACTAGCCATTGGAGCTCTGATGCCACTCTGCTATCCTTAAAAATAATTTAATTACAAGTACAGTAATTATTGAACAGTTCAGTCATGATCACTTTATTAACTTAACTATGGACATTTCAGGAAACCAAAAACCAGGTCAGAATTTATTTTGTTTCTCACAAAAAAACGCATTTAAAATTACCGCCGCTCTGACTCAAGATGGCACCTGGGAATGGTTGAGTCAACTCAGGGCACAGCAACTGCCAGAACAGGACCTCTCTGGCACGTCCCTCAACATGCTCACTGGACAAATGGGCAGTTTCAGGTAAAAGCGACAAACTGGATCCGGAGGATAAAACTGAAATATCTTTTATCAAAGATATGCTGTTGTCTATAAAAGATGACATTGCTGGTCTAAAATTAAATGATTCCTCCATGAACAAGAAAACTGCTGTGATGAATAGGAGAATGGATGTGTTTGAAGTCACGGGTCATGGGTATTTGACTCAAAACTCCATGAAAGGATTGATTTGCTGCATGCTTATTTCTCATGTTCTTGAATAACATCTATAAATATTTGGTGTCATCTAGTGGTCGAATGCTCTATCTGCACTTCCTAATGTTTTTTTCTCTTTTAATGCGTGCTTTCTGATGTTTTAGTTGCCTTTTCTGATTTTTGTATGACGTGCATTTGACCTTCCTTCATGAAGTCTTGCAGTTATTTAGAATCCCCTGGCAGATATGCACAATTTCCTCTCCCTCGACTGGATCCTGATGCTGACTAGGGTGAGTCTGATTTTCTGACTTCTGCATCTTTTTTGTAGATGTCACTCCAACTTGGGGATATGTTTCTGGTGCTCTTATTTCTCTGATCAACCTCTAAGATGGGGGATTGAGTATTCTAGTTATTTTGTCCTTTTTGCACTATACAGTCCTTAGACTATTTTGATCTTAAATTTAATAATAAGCCTTTGCTTGCCTAACTTGTGCTTATCACAGCTGATTGATGGCAATTTTGAGTGTGTTACTGAAGACTCTGATGAAACTCCCACTGCTGTCTCTAGACCCCTAGTAAAAGGTGGCCCAGAAACCTGCCCCAGTACATTGCTTTAGGACATCAGGAGTAATCTCTTCTTAGGTGATCCAATGGGGTGGTGTTTTTCTATCCCACAATATTGGTTAAAGAGAATCCAACCTGCTGGGTACACCGGAGCTAGTGGGGTCAGACCGGTCACTTGTTCCTTATTGCTTTGAGACACCTATTGGCAAAAAAATACATTTTGCCTGATGTAGTCTAAGGACTGGAAAATAAGTTATTCATCCAAATAATACAAATATTGACTGAACCCAAGGGGAATGTAAAGCCTTAAAGAGATAAACATTTGTCTCTTATGTTTGGTCCTGCTGGGTATAAGATATATCTGGAATCTTATATATTTATCTTGACCCAGGATCTGGGGAGCATTGGTCACACTCTTCCTCAAATTGGGATGCAACTGTGATTGGTTGTTGAGACCAGTAAAATGGGGTTTCCCTCTTCTATTTTTTATTTATTTTATTTATTGAAATGTTTTACCAGGAAGGCACACCGAACAACAAGTTGCTCATCTACCAGTGTGACCTGGGGAAGGGGGAAACAGGGAGTACGCATGATAACACAACACAAATAAGTGTAACATTAGTGCAGTAGTGAATACAAGGCAGTAACTATGCAGTAGCAATACATGTGGTAACTATGCAGTAGCAGGGTAAAATTCAGATATTCCAACAATATACAAGAGGTATTTTGGAAAAAATACAAAAATCAAAAGCAGTTAAAGTGCCGTAACTGGAGGAGTTACAATGGGCACAGAAACAGAAAGACAGACTTTGATGGCAGATAAGGACCACTTGGCCCACCTAGTCTGCTCATTTCCCTACCTACTGGATAAGCTGCAGATCCTAGTTAACCAACAGCCTATTCCTTCCTAACCCCCACAAGAACTGCCTTATGTCTTTCCTATGCATTGTTGAATTCTACCACAGTTTTAGACACCACAACCTCCTTAGAAAGGTGGTTCCAAGTGTCTACCATCCTCTCTATGAAAAAATACTTGCTCACATTGCCACAGAGCCGCCCCTTCCCCTATCTTCAAATTGTGTCCCTTTGTTCTTACACATCTCTTTTTCTGAAAGATGCTACCCTCTTGAACTTTGTTGACTCTACTGAGGTACTTAAAAGTTTCAATCATGTCCCTCCTCTCCCTCTTTCCTCAAGGGTATACATATTAAGCTCCTTTAGTCTCTCCTTGTATGGTTTCTCTTGCAGACCCTGCACCATTTTAGTTGTCCTCCTCTGGACTGCCTCCATCCTGTCTATGTCCTTGTGGAGATGGAGTCTCCAGAACTGGACGCAGTACACCAGATGGGGTCTCACCAACTGGCTGTACAGAGTGATAACAACTTCCTGTTTTCTGCTGGTGATGCCTCTCCCTATATAGCCCAGTATCCCCCCCAGCCCTCCTTACTACCTTCTCACATTGCTTGCTAACCTTAAGGTCATCTGATATGATTATCTCAGGTCCCTTTCCATTTTTGCTGTTGTTACTACCTCCCCCCCATTGTCTACTCATCCCCTGGGTTTTTGTTTCCCAGGTGCATTATTTTGCACTTCTTTGCATTGAATCTAAGCTACCATACTTCTGACCATTTCTCCAACCTTGCCAAGTCCCTTCTCAACCTTTCCACCCCACCTTGTGTATCAACCTTGTTGCAGCTCTTTGTGTCATCTGCAAAGAGACATACTTTTCCTTCCAGTCCCTCTGCAATGTCACTTATAAAGACATTAAAAAGGACTGAACCCAGTACTGAACCTTGTGGTACCCCCACTAGTAATCCCCCTTTCTTCAGAGTGGACTCCATTTACTATTACCTTCTGTGTCCTGTTGTCCAGCCAATGCTTTATCCAGGCTACCACCCTGGGATCCACTCCCATGCTGGCTAATTTGTTTATTAAGCTTTTGTGTGGGACTGTGTCAAATGCCTTGCTAAAATCTAGGTAGGCCATGTCCACAGCCCCTTACTTTGTCTACTACTTTGGTCACTCAGTCAAAGAAATCAATTAAATTTATCTGACATGACCTTCCTACTGTGAATCCATGCTGTCTTGGGTCCTGTACCCCACTGGCCTCTAGGTACTCAACAATTCTTTCCTTCAGAAGTGATTCCATCCTTTTCCCTACCACTGAGGTCAAACTGACAGGTCTGTAGTGTCCTGCCTCTGTCTTGCTCCCACTTTTGTGAAGGGTAATCACATCCGCCCTCCTCCAGTCCTCAGGTACCACACCATCCTTCCATGATTTGTTAAAAAGGGCAGTCAGTAGTGTCACTAGTTCTTCCCTTACTTCTTTTAGAATTCTGGGGTGAATCCCATCAGGCCCCATTGCTTTGTCCAACTTCAGTTTTAGGAGTTCTTTAAGAACCCTTTCTTCTGTGAAAGTACTGGAATCGACCCCCCTATCTGGAGTGCTTCTGTTAATTGGACTAGGTACCTCCTGCTCGTCCTCTTTTGTGAATACTGAGCAGAAGTATTCGTTCAGTATCCCTGCTTTTTCACTGTCCCTCTCTGCCCACCCACCGTCCATTCTATTCAGCCTCACTATCCCTCCCTTTGTCTTTCTACACTCCCTAATGTACCTATAAAAGGTTTTATCCCCTTCTTAACCAAGTTGGCTATCTTTTCCTTGGTCAGAAAGGGATATCTCCTTAATACCTGATGAAACAAAGTTTGAGGCCGGGTAATTGGAGACAAAAATCATATCTATCCTGCTGTGAGATGCATGTGTTGCAGAATAAAAGGAATAATCTTTTACAGTGGGATTTAATAAGCACCAGGCAGCTACTAAATTTAGGTCAGACATAAGCTTTCTGATAGCAAGCTAAGCTGAGGAAACCTTAAGGGGGCAGAAAGAAAAACTTCTGTCAATCTAACTATCTGAGACTTAGTTAAAGTCTCCTTCCAAAATGAGATTCTTGTGATTATGCACAAAAAGGTCCCTGAAGAAATCAGGCTATTCAAAACTGAGTACATAAATATTGCAAATGATAAGTTCCCTCCCATCAGTAGTAGCTTCCAAGAATTTGAAACCTGCCCTCAGGGTCAGCATAGTGAGAGTTCTTCACAAAGTTTATTTCTGTCCTGAAAAGAATAGCTGTACCTCTCATTTTTGAATAGAAAAACTGAACTCCTCTTGAGAAACCCATAATCTAGCTAGTTTTTTGCTTCATCCTCCTCTAAATGCATTTCTTGAAGTAAAACAATGTCAAGTTTATGTCTATCTAGATATGTTATAATGTTCTTCCTCTTTATTGGGGACCCCAACCCTTTAACATTCCAAGAATTTGATTTAGTCTTCCTCCTGGGGCTCGAAGCCTCAGATCTGGGGGTGGAACCATTCAGATGGTTTGAGCATTACACTGTGGGGTTCAATTTTTTATTTATTTATTTAGTTTTTGTTGCCCAGGTAAGTGCACTAGATGAATCCTGCCTATTTTCAGGCATGACCTGGGGGGAGGGGGATACAGATGAATGCCAACTAACCCTGAACCAGATTAAGCTGTTGGTGGTATTTTTTTAGTGAAGGAGGGAAATTTGGCCAGGACACCAGGGAAATTCCCCTACTCTTTTGCCAGCAGGGGTCTTGACTTCCTGTGAGCAGGGCCGGAGGAGCCCAGTTGGGAGCCGGACCGAGGAGGAGGAGGAAGTGCTGATGTGGCAGGGGAGATGGCCTCCACCCATGACCTCATATTGCAAGAGGCTACTTTACTAGAAATAAACCAAGAATTAGTTCAAAATATACAAGAAGAGATGTTTTTTCTCGATTGAGGACTTGAGTAATATTGATGGAAATAAGGACTGTGAGAGAACTCCAATGGAAGGAATTAAGGATAAAAGTAAAGAAGAACTTCTGCAGGAATTAGAGAAAGCCAAGGAGAAATATGCAGCTTTTATGGCAAGAAAACAAGCTGAATTAAAGTTGCTGGATCACAGTGAAAAAATTGACAATGGATATGGCTCAGCTGACAGCTCTGAATATGATGCATCAACATCAAAGGATGAGGAAGAAGCAAGCCAACAGACACTCCTGCAGGTAAATCTTCACCCTATTATTTCAACCACTGATGCAAATGTGAATAGGGCTGGCAGGAAACCGAGGGATTTGGGTGCCTAGAGCCCCAAGAGGTTAATGTTTTGAATAACCTGCGGGAGGTAGAGGGCAGTGATATTAAGGCAGAAGTTCTTACTGAAACTAGCTCTAAAACTGAGCAAAGGAGCGAGAAGGGGAATGAAGGTTTAAAAACTGCTGTACAAGATAAAGAAATGCCTAATGTAGTTTCAGGACTGGAAAACAATCCTAACTCTGGTAATACAGTCCCCTGGTTCAACACAGAGATTCAGAAAGGCCCAAATACAGAGGAAAAGAAAACTGGAGAAGTCATTTTCCAAAATAATCCCTTTGAACAGACTGATACTACCATTTTTTCTTTCTTAGCATGATCTGCTAAACCAGGATCAGAGGAAAGGAAAAACAGGAGAGAGGCTATTATGTTGGCAAAACGCAATCTAGATGGGCCTAATACTCATAAAGGGCCTGTACAACACAAGGGACAAAATATATCTCTGCAATCCTGTCCAACAACAACAACAGGGGCAATTGGCAAAGCATTTTCCCTACACACTAATCTAAATAAGGGACTTGAACCCTTCTGCAGTTGGTCACCGGGAAAAGCCCTACAGGAGGCAGAATGGAAGAAATTGCCTTCAGGCCAGTAGTTGCCAGACCCACTGTGGCCTGCAAACACCCCAGAGTGGTGTCCCAAGGGTTTGCCTCAAATCTCTGTTGGGGAAAAGGGGAGTACAAATCCAGATTCTGCCCAAGATAGGGTGGACAAAAATATGAGAGAGGAGAATATAACTGAACTGATTATACTGGAAAAAGAGCCTTTAGAGAAAAACATACGGGAACCCTGGGGGGTTCTGGCACAGGACAGGAAGAATGAAACAACCTTTGCAGGGACCCCAGATCTCAGAAGAGGAGTGGCAACTGAAGGTGAAGAAAAACAAACTGACCCCCCTCCCCAGCGCCCACTATTATCAGAACTCTTTGCTAAATCAAAAAAAGAGGCTGCCCCTAGAAGGAACGCAGTTAGGATTCGGTACAAAGGGGGTCTGGAAATCAGCCCAGATTGGCAATATGTGGGGAGAAAGCTCCTGAAGGACTCACTACACTTTTCACCAAAAGATGTTTATGCTTTTATAAACATCTCAGGAGAGGGCAACTATGACATTAGTTTCAGATTTGCATACACCCTGGATTTGTTCTGGCAACGCTTCAATCAAGTTAAATTTTCACCTCTGTGGTCCCCCTTTATGGTGATCCCCTTTACAAAACCCCTCATTAAATATGGGACAGTGATGTTTCGGAATGAAAGGGTACACGTTGATGACATTACATACTGGCTTCAACAAAAATGTGAAGTATTGAGTTCACCAGAAGCACAACTGGATTCTGAGATGTTTTGGACTAGGGGATGGAAATATAAGGTTAAATTGAGGCAACTGGAGAGTGATATAGAGCATATACCAAACTCCTTCATGCTGGGTAGAGATAGAGGAGTGTGTTTTTATTCAGGGCAGCCACGAGCATGCTACAAGTGTGGGGCTAGGACCCACCTCTCTAGTGTATGTGATCACCCACGCTGTGACAACTGTGGGGAGGTGGGGCACTTAAGTATGCAATGCACAAACCTGACACGATGTGAGTTATGTGAGGACACAGGTCACACATTTCTGGAGTGTCCGTGGGCTGCAAGAAATAAGGCAACAGTCATTGGCCCTGAGCTTCTTATCCAACAAGTTCAAGAGGAAGCAGCCAAAAAGGTGGTAGAGGCTGAAGCCCCTCCTGCAGAACACAACCCCCCAGATAAGGCTCCAGATCCTATTCCAGGCAGAAAGGAGGAAGTTGAGACTGAGGAGATAAGAATAGATGAGGAGAATCATCCACTCTGTCCCAATCTTGATAAGCCCATCCAGTGGGGGGACCTATTACTGGTTTGCTACACAGATAAGCAATCCACTGATGTGCAGGTGATCCCTCTTCTACCCCCCAAAAAACCCACCCTCCAAGAAGGACAACTAGGAATACAAAACCAAACCCGACCCCCACCCCCACAAGTGAGCAAGCTGACCTAGCGGAACCTAATCCTTTTGAGGTTTTGGCTCCCACTGAGGTAGAATCAGACACAGAACAGATGGATGTAGCTCTTACACCCACACAAGCTGAAGGAGAGAAGGATGATATGATTGAGTACAAAGGGATGAAAAAGAAAAGAAGGAAGAAAGGGCCTTGAACTCTTAAATTAAATGGTTAAGTTATTCCTGGGGTTATGTAACTGTCATAGCCTCTTACATTCCCTTAGGAGAATGGCGTTGTTTCACCTATTGATAGATCTAAAACTGGATATCTGTTTTTTGAAAGGAACATGGATGCTCACATTGGACCAACTTAGGTTGTTCAAGGCCGAATGGAGATGGGGGCCATCCTATTGGTCCTGTGGGCCAGACAGGGCCGATGGAATAGGTATGGTATTTAGTACCATTTCCTTCCAAATGACCAAGATGGTGGATTTGATTCCGAGGAGTCTGTTCATCCTAGATGGATATTGGGATAAGGTCCCATATAGATTAATAAATGTATACAGCCCACAAACAAAACAGGTAGAGTAGCTCTAATTTCCAAACTTCAACCTTACTTACATATGTCCACTTATGTAATCCTGGGGGAGGATTTTAATTGTAACTTACTCAAATGGGAACTGAGGGGGGAAAGAGTGAAAACATACTGCAATTCAAATGCCTTGGAAAAATGTGTCGATATTGGCGAGCTGAAGAATTGTGCGCACTACCAATCCCAAGGGCCCAAATACACATACAAAAGGGGACACCTGACATCAAATATAGACCATATTTTTGTTTCTAGGAATCTCCTTGACCCAAACTTTCATACTATCCCTGTAGAATTTTCAGACCACCTTCTCCTACAAATAACTTTTCAAACAGCCCTTCCCCCGAAACTAAGGAGGGAGAAAAGATGGAGATTAAATGTTTCAATGCTCACAGACCCTTTTGTTAAAGAGAAAATTTCATCATTACTCTGGGCTAGGACCTCAGTGAGTGATCTCTATGAAGATTTGGGGGTATGGTGGATGGACACAAAATAGAGATAGCAATATGGTTCCAAAACTATGGCAAGCATGGGGCACAAAACAATTTTTTTAGCTACTGCATTTAAAACTAAGATCAAAACTTCAGAACATGCTTTCACAGTCTACTATGTCTAGAGAAGATTATGGCCCTGACATTGAACAGATCCAGGATGAAATGAGGAAATTTCAGTATGACAGGGCAAAAACTTTAAATACAGAATTTTAATTTGAAACACAAAAAAACCCAATTGGAGACCCCTTTGAAGCCTGTAAAAAGAAGAAAGATACTTTAGATATGTTTCAATTAGTAGATGATAGAGGAAACATAGTGGAAGATGAGATGGGGATCTATGAAATAATCTGTGGGCTTTTGGCATCACATGAGAGTTCTCCTCCTTCTACAAATTTGATTATTTCTTATTTGGAGAAAAGCCAGGTAACCTTGGCCCAGGAGGATCAGGAATTTTTAACCTCTCCTTTGAAATTACAGGAAATAGAAGATGTAATTATGAAACTAAAAAATGGATCTTCACCCGGACCTGATGGACTGCCTTATGAGTTTTACAGATCATTTTCCAAAATAATGGCAAGGTGTTTAGTAGAACTGTTTTCAGTATTTTTTGACAAAGGGGTGGTCCCCCCTCAATTCACAGCAGGTCTCTTAATTTTTATATATAAGGGAGGGTGAAAGGTAGATATCTCAAACTGGAGACCTATAACTCTCCTGAATGCTGATTTTAAAATATTGTCTCAGGTTCTTAACAATAGGCTAAGGCAAATATTAATACATCCAGACCAGTTTTGTGGGATACCTGAAAGGAAGCTACTTCATGCCTTAACGATTATCAGAGATGAAATAGAGATGTGTGGTGCTGCATAAACATCCGGTTGTATCATTACTTTAGATCAGAGCAAGGCTTTTGATAGAGTATGCCTTCCTTTCCTCTTTCAGACCTTATTACATTATGATATTCCAAAGGAATTTGTGCATAAAATCCAACTTTTATATTCTAGAGTCCATGTGCAACCTATTATTAGAGGGTTGGTAATGAAAGGTATCACCATAAATACAGGGGTTTGACAGGGCTGCCCACTCAGCCCACTCCTTTATAACTTTTCCCTGGACCATCTGATTAGAGTTCTGAGCAATACTCATGAATGGGAAGGTTTGGGGGGGATCCCTGGCCAAATGGAACTGAAAATCCAAGCCTATGCGGATGATATATGCCTGTTTATAGCAAACCTGGTGCAATTACCAACAGTAATAAAACAACTGCAGGAATATTCTAGAGTATCTAATGCCACCCTCAATCTAAATAAATGTAAAGGGTTGTATTTAGGAAATACAGAGAGAGCACCTGTAACAGTAAACCATATTTATTTCTCCTCAGAGCCACAAAAAATCTTGGGAATAATGTTTGGACAACATAATCTCCTGCTTGAGAACTGGGAAAGGGCTCTTCAGGGGGCTGAAAATAAAGTCCAGAGATGAAAGTCATGGAGGTTGTCTAAAATAAAAAGAGTACACATAATTAAAAGGTTCATTATACCCACTTTGTTGTATATAGCCATGATCTTCCAACCCCCAGTGATCTTAGAAACTAGGTTATATGCATGTTTTTTTCAGATGGTTTGGGGATCCAGATTGAACCCAATAAAAAGGTGTTTTACATACTTGTCTGGTGGACCCTATAGTCTTTTTCCATATCCTTTTCCTGTCTCACAATCTTAAAATTGGGCTAGGGAAACCAACCGATATAACATACCATTTGTTTTGTAAAACTTGTAGTGCATATTTGGAAATTTGGACTGGAAACCTTCCCCCAAAATTGCCCACCCGTATCAAAATACCAGAATACATTAAACCAGCACTCAAAAAGATTTGCAAGTGGGAGATCACTAAAGCGGATCTCTCCAGACTCTCAGGACGAGAACTGTACTCGCACATGGTGAGTCAAATCCATCCGGAACAACCTGAATTCAAAAATTGCCCACCAGATCTAAAGGGAGGGGTGTTAAAACAATTAAATAACAACAGAATTCCAATGCACATGTGGGAGGCATTATGGCTTTTAGCTTACGGGAGACTGAATGTAAGAGGCAATGCAAAACACAAGGCCCAAGAAGAAAGGAATTGTCCATATAATGGTTGTATAAATATTGAAGAGACAATGGATCATTTCCTTTTTACCTGTTCCTATGCAAAAGCCCTATGGGGCTATTTAAAGACAGAATGGAATCTAAGGTGGTTAGACAGTTTAACCTATGAGTCTTTGGTCCTTGGGCATTGTCCCAACCTCAAGATAATATATGATTATGATACTTTAATGGTGTTGTTTTGCTGTTTAAAGTTTTACCTTTGGCAGGCTCGCTGTCAATGGACACTCCAACAAAGACTGATGTCACATACCACCTATAAGACATTGGTAGAACCAGCTATGGGGGCAGTGTTTAAGAAAGATCTGCAGGCTAATCCTAAGAGCTATGTTTTAAGGAAATGGAAAGGGTTGTTTGGATTTATCCAATACAAGTAAGGAGGTAGACTAAAAACCTATTTCTAAACAAGACGTGTTTAAAAAGTACTACTGATTTTTGCCCTATTAGTTTATTGGTTACTCAGTAGTTGGAAAATGATTTCTGAACAATCACTTTTAACCAGAGTATGAACGAAATACTTGTTTATTTGGGATTAAAATTGTATTCTTTCATGTGACTTAACACACTCAGAAGTCATTAGGTTTGAGAGCTACAACTAGCAAACTTCCCCTGCCACAGTGGTATGGGAAAAGATAATAAGGGGGAGGGGGAAGGTTTCTTTGAGGTTATGGAGTGATTATTGTGTGGTCTTTAACATACTGCATCAAGTGTGTGAAGTGAATACCTGTTGTTCTTTCTTTATGTTTGTTTTTTCTTTCCTCTTTATTTTTTGTACAATGTGTTATGATTTGTGATGATGTGATATCAATAAAAAATTCCCCTACTCTTTTCGATAAGTGCCATGGGATCTTTAACATCCACCTGAACTACCACCAATCCAGGCAGATGGGACCTCGGTTTAACGTCTCATCCAAAAGATGGCACCTCAGAAGTGCAGCACCCCTCTCATGCTGCACTACAGTGTCAGTACTGGGATATTAACCCAAGTGCCAGATGTGGGAACTGAACCCACAGCCCTCTGATCTCCCAGCTTCAGAGGTGAGTGTGCTACCTACTGAGCCACTGATACTGCCCTAGTAGTGCCCCCCTTGTAGGCCGACCCCTGTGAAGATTGTTTCTGCCCGAGTTTGTCCTCTCTCCCTTTTCCCTCGGTCCCCATGGTTTGATGGGACTTTGAGGGAGATCCGGCGATTGTCCCCAATGTTGTTTGCAGTGTACATGCTGCCCCTTGGAGACATTGTAAGGAGGTATGGGCTGAGGTTTTATTGCTATGCTGATGATACCCAGTTCTACCTTTCGTTTGCACCCGATCAGGATGGAGCTCTCTCAGTCTTCAACAACTTCCTTGTAGAAATCCAGGAGTGGATGGATTCGAGTTGGTTGAAGTTGAACTCAGGAAAGACTGAAGTGCTGATTGTGGACCCAGGTCACCGGATAGGGGGTTTGGGGGTAGTTTCACCCTCGGGGCTTTTTCTCAGGGGTTTATCACTTCCGGCCTCTAAACAGGTGCGAAACCTGGGGGTAATTTTTGATGAAGGGCTGATGCTGCATGTGCAGGTGTCAGCCATCGTCAAAACATCCTTTTTTTTTGTGATTATTTATTCTTTTATGGTCGCTGAGCCCCCTAACCATGCGAACTGGCTCGCCTCGGCCAAGGTACCCAACCCTTATTCTGGGAAGCCCCTCCGTAGTGGAGCCGCTGAAGTGGAACTGTCATGACCGAAGGGCCAGGCAAATTTTTTTTTTTTTTGTAGCTAGAGTCCCCTTTGGAGCTAGGACGTGCAATGATGCAAGGGTATGTGCATCTGTCCTAGCTCCACCCCACATCTTGGAACGGCATGCCTGTCCCCCAGCCCCACTAGAGGGAAATCGACACTGACATCCTGAAACCCCCCCCACCCCGGAGAAGGAGAGCAGTCCACTAGATGCTCGATCCTTCTCCTACCCCCCCACCAACCCCCGATGATCCATGCTCGTTCCCGAACACAGGTCGCCGGTGTGGCGAGAGGTGTGGCATCCAGCGCCTCAACCCTCAGTGCTACCAGGCCAGGGTCAAAACTTCCTTTTACCATCTTAGAAATATCTCCAGGATTAAGTACCTTATTCCGTCTGGTGACCTTCCTATATGGGTCCACGTCTTTGTGTCTTCATGCTTGGATTACTGCAATTCCCTTTACTTAGGGCTTTCTGGGGTGGAAATCTACCATTTGCAGCTAGTGTAGAATGTGGCAGCATGGCTTTTGATGGGAAACTCTCGGACTTGTCATATTTCTCCAGTGCTGCTCACTCTGCACTGGCTGCAGGTACAATGGCAGATGACCTTTAAAGTTGGTCTTCTGACTTATAAAGCCCTAAACAGACAGGGCCCTGACTACTTGAAAGAGCTTCTGGTTCCCTACCATCCGAGGCGATCACTTCACTCAGCTATCGAGGGGTTACTAGAGATTTCTAGAGTATGTTTAAAATAATCTGGGGCTTGGGCTTTTATGCATGCGGCCCCTTCTCTTTGGAATTCTCTACCGCACCAGTTACGAAGGTGTGCTACCATGGAGGGATTTAAACAAGGTCTAAAAACTCATCTTTGGTACCTTGTGTTTAGTGACTGACTTATTTGTTAACTTATTGAGAAGTTTGACATTCCTGGAGACCTACAGCAGTTTAGTAATTAAAAGTCAAAATAGTGGACTTCTGGTTCCACCATGGCATGTAGCAGCAGCTAGACGAACAGCTCTCTGCCTCGCCTGTTCTAAAACTTCCAAAGAAACCTGCTGGAAAAGTCAAAATTAAATAAAAATGTCTGGAGGAGGTTCACAAAGAGATCGAGGAGGGAGGTCTAAAGTAATGCAGTCCAGATTTGAAAGAGAATGCGGAGATTCGTGTTCAAGTTCTCCGGTACACAGTTCGGGCCAATCTAGAAGCATGATGGCTGCCAAAAACTATGAGACTGATGAAGAAGCGGAGCACCTATCGAGAAACCGATATGAATCCCTGATGAAGGAGCTTAAAGAAATGTGAGCAGAAAATAAAGCGGAATTTAAACAACTAAACCAGAAGCTTTCTATGGTGAAGGGTCGTGTTCAGGAAGCGGAGGATAGAATCTCAAATGCGGAGGATGGCCTGCAACACCTAGGCCTCCGAGTGCAATTGGAAATGAGAGTGTGAGAGATCCCGCTGTGAAGCGGGGAAATGGTCACCCTACAGCATGGTCAGACTCGGAGAAGCGCAGAAGCTCCCAGAACTTATGGACTTTTTTTTTCTTTTTCTTTCTTTCTCCCCCGACTATATGACGCAATATACAATTAAACACTCTGCATATTAACAGAGGAAATATTGTGCAGCATCCAGGGAGACATATATTAGTTTAAATTTTGCCAATATGGCGTATGCCTACTTACCTGGGCTGCGCGCAACGTCTAGAGCCTAGCGCATTCGGGCAGGGGATGAGGTGCTCTGCTAAATGCGGGGAAGATGACTTCTGGGCCTTTTTTTCTTAACTGTTGGGTTTCTATACCAGATTAGTTTGTCCCCGAGATATGAATGTCCCCCTAATCATAGCGAGTGAACTCCCCTGATAGAAGGGTGGGGGAATGTCTCTGAAATATGGGTGAGTACTTATAATAAATACATGGCTCCCTGCAAGCAAATGGATGCATTTATACATCTGGAAATCATCCTCCTTCGATGCAACCTAGGTAGGGAATAATTAGAGGGACTGTCCTACTATATGTGGGACATAATCAATTAGTACAGGTGAGACGCACTTCGAGGAGGGGAGCCTAGTGGGAATACCTTCCCCCATTTCCTCTTCCATGTGTTCCTCTGGGTGAAGGGGAGTGCTCGAGGGGATGAGGAATTGGTGGGTGGAGAGAAGGGAGGAAGGGAATTAAAGGTTAAATGGGAATGGGGGAGGAGGTTCTCCCTTTTTTCATTATCAATAAAGGGCGAGGCAGTACAGCTCTGATGGATGGTTTTGAGGCGATTGCCATATTACAGGAGCCCTTTAATGTAAGGGCCCAGGCAGAATTCCCTTTTGGTCTGAGGGAATCTGTAGCACTCTTCCCCCCACCAATGCCATCTGTTAGATGGGACAAGAGGTCTCAGTATAAGTTAGACCTCCTACCTTGGAAGTCAGTTAAAAATATTTATGATAGTGCACTGTTAGCACAACTGGTTCTGGTTTATTGTTTCAATCAGCTATGTATGATGAGGATTTTTGTTCTTTTTTTTTTTATGGGGTCAGCAGAAATAGTATCCATGATCTTCCTTGCACAGGGAAAAAGGGTTCATGTTAATGTAAGAATGTTGCTAGTACTTAACCACAATGGGTTATAATATTTGCTCATATAATGTTCATGGCTTATCGGTCCCTATTAAGTGTTCCAAGGTACTTTCATATTTAAAGTGTTCAGGAACCGATATATCTTTTCTCCAGGTGACCCACTTGTCACATGAGGAGCACGAGAAGTTTAAGCAATTGGGGTTCCCCCAGGTTTAGCCTTCATCCTTTAAGGGCGGCCGCAGAAGAGGCACAGCTATACTAATACCATCTAGGGTGCCATTCGAATGCCAAGATCAACTAGGTGACAAAGAAGGGCGGTATATATTGGTCAAAGGGAAACTAAATGGTAGACTTGTCACCTTTGCCTCAGTATATTTCCCGCCAGCCACTGAGCTTAAGACTTACCGGGCTTTTTTCCTCTTCATGTCACAATGGGCGGAGGGTATAATGGTATGTGGGGGTGACTTTAACTTAGATCTTTCTATGGTTGGGGTGGAGGGCAAGACGGTGGGGAAAAAAACAAGGGAACTATCAAAACTGCTCAGGGAGCTGGGGTATACGGACACATGGAAATACTTAAATGGAACAGCTAAGCATGCCACCTTTTTCTCACAAGCCCACTCGAGTTATACAACAATTGATTATGTGCTGATGTCCCAAGAGCATCTAGAGCTGGCGGGTAAGACTTGGATGGGGGACTTTATTCTATCTGATCATGCCCCAGTTTTCTTTAGATTAGATTCTGATACTTTTAGGAAAAATACTATGTGGAGGCTTAACCTCTCACTGCTTCATAGCAAGGACATCATTCACACAATGGAAGAGGTAATCAAACAGGCTGAAAGAGAAAATGATCGCCCTGGGACTGATATCTCGATCTTTTGGGATACTATCAAGGCGATCTGGAGGGGTAAATTTATCGAACTATCAGCTAGAAATAAACAAGAAAGGGAACAAAAATGTAGTGCTTTGACTGCCCAAATACAAAAATTAGAGCTTCAACAGATATTCCAGAACAACTCGAAGACTTCAAAAGAAATTAAAAAACTAAAACAAGAATTGAATGCCATACTAGGTCTTAGAATTGAGCAGAAACTAATGTTTCTCAAGCAGAAGTACTATGATAGAGGGCCACACTGTCTGAAATTGTTGGCTGGCTATCTCAGACAACAAAGGGCCAAAGCACTAATATCCACCCTGAGGCGATCCCATCAACATCCCCCTAGTCACACAGTGGAGAAAATCTCTGATACATTTGTGCAGTACTATACACAATTGTATGCTGCTCCCCCTTACTCAGGAGAAAGAGGAACAAATAAAAACTTTTTTGTTTACCCTCAGATTGCCAAAACTACCTAAACAACTGGAATTGTGCCTGGTCGCCCCTATAACAGTTAAGGAAATTGAGTCTGAGATCCGGAGATTGAAAACATTAAAGTGTCAGGGGACGGATGGCCTCCCGGGAGAATTTTATAAATCTCTTAAAGGGGTAGTAACTCCCCTTCTCTTTAGATTATTTGGTAATATCCCCAGCCCCGATGGAAGAACCCCCCATCTTGGGATCAAGCAATTATATCAGTCATCCCAAAGGTAGGCAAGGACCCAACTTTACCTAGTTCTTACCATCCTATCTCGGTACTAAATACAGATTATAAAATATTTACTTCAGTGCTTTCTCAGAGGCTAAAACACCTTGTCTCTGGCCTAATCCATCAGGACCAGTGTGGGTTTATCCCAGGTCACCAGGCCTCGGATAATATCCGGTGTACCATTTATTTAATGGAACACATACAAAGTTTTAAGATACCGGTGATCCTTATAAATTTAGATGCTGAAAAAGCATTTGACAGAGTGTCATGGCAATTTCTAAGAGGTGTCCTTGCTGTCTTTGAGTTCCCCCAGAATTTTGTAGACCTCATCTTCAAATTTTATTCGAACTCCCAGGTGTATATCCGATCAAATGGTCATATTTTCCGTAGTTTCCCCTTACGTAGGGGGACTCAACAGGGTTGCCCAATCTCCCCTCTTTTGTTTGCCCTTTACATTGAACCATTGGCCCAGTATATTAGACAAGCAACAGACATAAAGGGAATAATGGGGGGGGCAAAGAACATAAATTGGCCCTTTTTGCCAATGATGTATTGGTCTATTTAACAAACCCTATCACGACCCTCTCAGCTCTTTTTCAAAAGCTTGAAAAGTTCTCAGCCCTATCTGGCTATTCCCTGAATACGACCAAAACTGAAGCACTACCACTCAATTACCCAATACCTATGCCCATTCGTAAGCAGTTCTTATTCAAGTGGGACCTCCCATCTATAAAGTATCTGGGAATTCAAATACCAGCTGATCTCAACCAATTATTCTCAAATAACTACACCCCCCTGGTTAATAACATAAAAAGAGATATTAAAAGGTGGAATATAATCCCACTGCCTTTTTTATGCTAGGAATCAGGCAATAAAACTTACTGTTTTGCCATCCCTGGTATACCTGTTCCAATCAGTTCCTTGTATTATACCCACACGGGACCTTAAGGCCTGACAACAAATATCCACTGCCTTTATATGGCAAGGCAGAAAACCTAGACTTAAACTTCAGACACTATATCTACCTAAATCACAGGGTGGAATTGCATTCCCTAACCTATCTTCATATTGGAATTCAGCACAGATGAGAGTTGCGTTGCTGTGGGGCATTAAGTACTATGAAGCTCACTGGAAACAAATAGACCTAACTAGAGAGCTGAGGTACCCTCTACTGGCTACGTTATTCTCAGAAACCCTATTGAGGCAAGCCCTATTAGATACTTGAGGGAGCATACATTCAGTTCTGGGGGGTTGGAGGAGGGGACACCCCTGGAAGCATACTAAGGAGCATGCTTGGAAGTACAAATGGTTTATTAATAACCCGGACTTTCCTCTGGCTGGAGAATCTACCTGGTACACTACCCAAGCAAACAGAGGAATGTTTGCCCCCTGGCAGCTTATGAGGCAAAACACCATGATATCTTTTGAAGAAGCCAAGACTAAATTTAAATGGGTGGAGGGAGAGAAAATACATTACTTTCAAATTAGAGATTATGTAAACTCTCAGTATAGGCTTAGTCAGTCCCATTCTCAGATATTAGATGACATGTCTCCATATTTACAAATTCTGAATGCTAAGGGGGGAGACCATGCAATATCTCACATATACAAATATCTGGTGTCCTTGCAGGAGCATGTGTTGGAACCCCTTAAAGTTAAATGGGAATGGGACCTTCAAATTACAATACTCCAATCTCAATGGGCAAAGATATGGCAGATGACTTGGTCCACTACCTCATCTCCAAATTGGCATGACTATGTCTGGAAAGTCCGAGCAAGATTTTTTTTAACACCCCAGCTACTAGCTAAGAGAAATCCTAACCTCCCATCCATACGCTGGAGGGCTTGTGATACAGAAAGGGCAACCCATGCACATATATTTTTTAGTTGTCCTAAACTTCAAACCTTCTGGTCTGCAGCTATTCAGCATATTTCCACTATATTAACTCTTGATGAACCTTTGACGGCATGGAATTTAGTCTTGGGTATCCCTCCGGAATCCCTTAAGCAAAAAGATATGAAGTACCTCTGGTCTATAATGCTGGCTGTGGCCTACAAAGCAATAACCAGGAGATGGCTACAAGAAGCCCCCCCCAACCATCTCTGAATGGAGAGGCATAGTGGACCATGTCAGGGCCTTCGAGAATATCTCACATAATTTACAAGATAAGCCCACACTATATATGAATCAGTGGTCTAGGTGGATTTTGAATGTCCCAGAAACATGACCTTGGACAGCTCCTAGCTGGGTGATCTAGAGCAGAGATCCCGATACCCACAACATTCTAAGAAGGGTAAAGACCCTCTATCTTACTGACCAAGCTGCAAGAGAAAGATCACCTTTATCTTGATACTAATAGTAAAGCTGATCCTAGAGAATTTATACCCCATATAGCTGACTAGCCAAATGTTTTACTTTTATAAGTTATGTATGTTTTTTTTTAATATTTTACTATGTATTTCTTCTTGTACCTAAACACTAGCACTGATTACCTGTCCTACTCCAGATTTAGTCTCGGGTTTAGTCAGTACCTACTAGTAGTAGCTACAAATTCTATCTAAACTGCGAACAGCTATGCTACCCTCCGCTATCATTGTACAAGGTATATCGTGCTTAAATCAAATAGTACATAGTAATATTCAGTAAGATATACAATTTTTTTTCTGTATCAAAAGTAATGGCTACATTGAAAATTGTACACTTGCGATAATTTACTGTTTTTAACTTGAACTGAATAAAAGATGAAGTATAAAAAAAAGTCAAAATAGTAATAACAGCAATACACCTAACTTACTAACAGGTACTGAAGATATTGTTTATGCTCAGTAAACTAAAATCTATATGAATTTCAATTTTTGGAATGTAAAAGAAAAGGAATCTTTAACAATATATAAATTACAAGCCATAAATACAATAACAGTTTGCAAAAACAGTTTTTATAACAACAGAACACTAAAGCAAGTACTTAAATGAATTACAACTAAGTAAAGATAAGGAAAAAAATGTAAGTGTGTTTAATTAAAATAAGTAATTGTAAGCTAAAGCTAATAAATAGCCTAAAGGCTACAGCACAGATGCACCAGAGCTAATGTCAAAGACACTAAGCTCCAAGGTACCTGTAGCGAGCTGTTATCTGAGTAAAGCAAATGCTGATCAACCCACACACAAAAAAGAGACCCAATGCCAAATCACTCAAACAGCATAGAAACTAAGCAGATTCAAACATAACCAGAACAAACTACAGGTATTCCTTTAGTGGAGGTCATCATTTACTTTGAAGGTTCTAAAAGTAATTGTATTCAATGGAGGCTTAATATCTCTCTCCTGCAGGACCCTGATTTTATTTCCTGGTTGGATCATGAAGTGGAACATTTTTTTAGTATAAGTGATAATGGGGAAGTGTCACCAAACTGCCTTTGGGACACTTGTAAAGCTTTTCTGAGAGAGAGGATTATTAGCTTTTCATCCTCTAAGAAAAAAACAAAGAGAACAGGATTTGGCCCAAACGGAGCTACAACTTTTAGATCTGCAGAATGGATACAAACAAAACTAAAAAGGAAGTATTGCTAAACTAAAGCACAAAATAAATAAAATATATTCTGCTAAGGCAGAATACTCTTTGTATAGAACCAAACAGACTTTTTGGGAAACTGGTGAATGGGCAGGGAAGATTTTAGCACATCGATTAAAAAAGAGGGTTGGTCAGAATTTGATTCCAGGTATTTGTAATGCTCTAGGAATCACTGAGGTTTCAAATGCTAAAATAAACTCAGAATTTGACTTTCTTTAAGAATGTATACTCGGATTCAGGTAAGAAGGATGTACGAAATTCACAGATATTTCTAGATTCAGTAAACCTTCCCAAAACTTAGTGGGAAGGACATAGAAGTCTTGAATTCTCTTATCTCCCAGACAGAATTTGATAACATTATTAAAAGTCTTTGTCCAAACAAAACACCTGGTCCAGATGGTTTACCAGGAGAGTTTTATAAAGCCCTAAGTACTAAAGCTAAAGATTAACTTTTCAAAGCATTTGTTTCATCATTTTCCTCACAATCCTTACCTGAATATATGTATCATGCATATGTTGCTTTAATTCTAAAGGGTGGGAAGGACCCCATTCAATTAAGAGTTACAGGCCTATTTCTCTGCTTAATGCTGACTATAAGATTCTTGCCCAAACTCTAGCCTTTAGATTGATGTCTCACCTTACTAAATTGTTAGGAGAAGAGCAAGCAGGTTTTGTGCCAGGCAGAAGTGGAGCAGACAACATGCGTAGGCTTTTAAATGTAATTTGGAAAGGGAAAAAAATACATAATTCAGCTGCAGTGCTAGCCTTTGATTTCTGCATATCCTTTGATTCTTTAGAATGGAATTATCTCTTCCAAGTGCTTATGAAATTCCACCTTGGAGATATCCTTATTGTTGGTTAGAAATCCTTTATAAAGAAACTTCTGCTAGAGTAATTTACAATGGTTTTATTTCAAACTCCTTTTGTTTGTATAGGGGTTGCAGACAATGCTGTCCTGTCTCTCCATATCTTTTTATTTTTGCCATTGAGCCATTAATTAGGAAAATATCTAAATGCCATGAGGGCAAAGGAATAAAAACAGGCAAAATTAACAATAAAGTATTTGTTATGCAGACAATCTGCTGGTCTCTCATTCAAACCCAAGGCACTAAGTAGCACACTTGGGTGAAATGTTTAATGTCTTTGCCACTTTCTCTAATTTTAAACTGAACTGGACTAAAACTCAGATTTTATCTCTAAACTCATATATACATCAGGAGGACTCTCTAGGGATAATACAATCTGAGCTTAGTTGCTCAAACTATTTGACATGCTTAGGAATTAAGCTAACCAGGGACACCCATAATCTTGTAATCTTAAACCTCCTGCCACTGGGAAAAGAAATTGAAGCAGACTTGCAAAAATGGCAAGGCCTCAATTTATCTATATGGGGTAAGATTAACTCACTTAAAATGGTTGCATCCCCTAGATTATTTTATCTTTTCAGAACGTGCCCCTTAAAATAGATAGAGATATTTTTAATTTACTAAATAAAATCACTGGAATGTTTCTTTGTAACTCCTCTACTCCTAGACTTTTAGTTTCAAAACTCAGAGCACATAGGTCTGATAGTGGATTCAGGCTTCCACACTTGGAAAAATATTATTTTGCTTTTCATTTTATGCAGAGTTCTTGGTATCTTGCTTCTAACTTTCATAGCACTTACCCTTATGGTTCAGGGTTGAGAAGCAGATTTTGCAACCATGTAAACCATCTGATTATCTCTTTACTAAACTTCATCCTACCCTCAATGATAATACAGTATGTGTATTAATACCTCTATTTGGATAGTCAAGAAAATGAAGAACCTGCTCCTTGTTGAGAACTTGCCTGCTTGCTTGGCTGCACTTTGGGATACTACTACTCTATCATATAATGAAGCGCTTATTACAAATTTTGGGTGGCAGGAACCAGGTATTACAAATCTGCAATATTTACTAGGTGACCAAGGGGAGCTGCATTCCTGTAATCTACTCAAAACATAGATACATAGACAGTGTTGGCAGACCAGGGCCTATGGCCCACCCAGTCTGCCCATTTGAGCTTGCAAGTTTACTACATGTTTTCCTAGAAGTCTGTTGCCCCTTAACCCTGACCTCCAGAATTCCTTTATGTCTATCCCATGCATTCTTAAATCCCGTGATTGTTTTAGCCCCCACCACTTCCTCTGGCAGGGTGTTCCACTTGTCCACCACCCGTTCGGTGAAGAAATTCTTCCTCACATTTCCTCTGAATCGTCCTCCCTCCAACTTCATCCCATGCCCGCTAGTCCTGGAACATCTTTTTCACTTAAAAATAGTGTATTCCTGCACCTTGTTCTTCCCTGTAAGATACTTGTATGTCTCTATCATATCCACTCTCTCCCTTCTCTCCTCCAGGGAGTACATATTCAATTCCTTCAACCTGTCCTCATAGTACTTGTGATGCAGTCCATGTACCATCTTTGTTGTCCTCCTCTGAACCTTCTCTACCCTGTCTATGTCCTTACATAAGTAAGGTCTCCAGAACTGTACACTGTACTCCAGGTGGGGCCTCACTAGTGTCTTGTATAGTGGAATTATGACCTCCCTTTTCCTGCTGGTGATGCCCCTGCCTATGCATCCCAGCATCATATTTGCTTTACCTGCTGCCTTTTTGCACTGTTTCCCTACCTTGAGGTCATCAGAGATGATAACCCCAATATCCCTTTCCTGCTTGGTGCATGCTATATCCTCACCCCCCAACTGATATATTGTGCCAGGGGGTTTTGTGCCCCATATGCATTATCTACCCTGATATAATATTCCAAGATTCAACTTCGCTTACTGCCTCCAGCTAAAAAAGGCTTTCAGGACTCAATTCTAGGAGCAGACCTAACTCTTAGAGAGGATGCTGAATGGAATTCTGTCCTTAAGGTGGCAAACCTAAGGAAAAGGGTGAGTTTATTATATAAACTCCTAATGAACATGAATGCCCCTTCTCTTTTGTCAGTCTCAGCCAAAAATAAATGGGAAGGTGACATTGGGGAATCTATATCTGCTGAGGAATGGAACTCAGTCTGGGATAATGCCTGCTGCAGCAATAGGTAAATTCAAGCTAGGGCAATCCAATATAAAATTCTTCATTATTACTATTATTCCCCTAAAAGGTTATTCTCCATGGGCTTTCAAGTAGATGGGAAATGCTGAAGATGTCAGGGGGGATGCGAACCTATGTCATATGCTCTGGTCCTGTCCTTCCATAAAGGACATTTGGAGGAAGGTACATAAAATTTGTGAATCTGCATTGAAGGCATCAATTCCTTTTAATCTGAAATTTCTGATCTTGGGAAAAAGTGTAGGTCAGGGCCAGCCATCAGTTTAGTGCAGTAGTTACCTGTTTTAGTTTGTATTTCTAACTTTATTTTATTGTGTTTTATTTGTTTTGTTAAATTCAACTTGGGACTTTGTTTTTCTTTTTTTTTTCCGTCTCTTCCCAAATTCAACATTAGCACAATTTGTAAGTGAACTGCAAGTGAAAGCCGCAGTCACATTTTCTATCTTGACCAACGGCTGTTGGATTGCTGACTGCTTATTTTAAGAGTGTCAGCAAACCTTTACCTACTTCTGCTGCAATTCTTGCGTTGGCAGTTTCAGGTGCATCTTACTGGTACTTGCAGTGCCGTAATAATTTACCAGCCACTGGAGTTTGTGAGTGGACTGCCTGGAAAACTGTTGGAGCTGGTCCACTGTGGAGGTAGCTATCTGGTAGACGCTGCCCGGTAATCTTTGAAATGCTGGGGGATCCCTGAGTGGAGTCGGAGAGTGCCTGATGTAACAGAGGAGCTACTGGGAGTGGAAGGAGCAGCGAGTCTGATGGGATTATTGGGCTGCTTTTCATGGATTATGCAGAAGCTGAGCCTTTTTTAACTGAGAAGGATTGCTGCTACCATCTGGTGGACTGGTTAGCCTGGACAGCTGACCCTGAGGTGGGTGTCAGGTCTGGGGACCCCCGTGGGGACTGAAAGTGCTGACCAGAGTGTGGGCATTAGACTTGTCCCCTGGAGTCACTGTGGGCTTCCCGTCTAAGGTCGGGTGACTCTGGTGATTTAAGTGGGGGGGGTGGGTTCTCCAGTTTCAGGCATCTGCCTTGGGGGAGGCCAGGGGCTAGCTGTGTGAATTCGGGAGGATCCATTTTCTCAGGAACGGCCCAGTAGGAAGATCTTTAGAGCTTAGTAAACTGTGGCAAGCTCTCCCTCAAACTTCCTTGAACTGGCTGATATTTTGAATTGATACAAAACCAAAGGTAGAGGCAGTGAGAGTGTCTCTTTGCTGATTTATAACTCTTTTATATAATAGCATGGCAGTGAGAGGGCCACTGCACTTTGGACAATTTTTTTTTTTGAGTGAGGGGGTAGGTGAGAGCTTCCCCAGCCTACTGCAAGTTATTATGGCTGGGCTGGAGCCTATGACTGGGCTGGACTTCCTTTGACTGCAAGTACTCTGTGATTTTATGTCAACGTTTTGGAAATATTGCTGGCAGTAAGAGTGCTTTTTAACAGCTGAGAATCTGCTAATTTCAGATATATGTGAGAGATATTGTCTGGAGAGTGGTTTCTCCACAACATTTCCTCAAATCCCCCTCTGAGTTTTATTACTTTTTATTAATGTGTATTTATTGTTTGTGTTAAGCAGTGAGAGTGCTTAGATTATGTAAGGGCACCAGGTAGTAAGAGGACCTGTGTGCTGAATAAATATTTTATGGTTTTAGTTAGTTAAATTAGTTAGTTTAGGTTTTGTAGGGCCCCAGGTAATGAGAGGACCTGTGGGCTAAATGTATGTTTTAAGGAATGTTTATGTATTTAGTTAGTTAAATTAGTTATTTAATTGAGTTGTTTGTTATTTGAAGTTTTGGGTGGGAATTAATGATTAATTTGTGTCCATTTTCTTTGGATTTTTTTCTTTTTTGTGGAAAATGAGTTGGGAATTTTAGGAAAGGGGCAAGATTTGTGGGGTTGTATACTATTTACATTTGTTGTAAATCTGTGTACATCATCTATATCAGTACTGTATTGGTTTTTCCTGCTCCATGTCTTGGGCCTGGGATATATGCCATCATTCTACCCTCCAGGTCATGCGCTATTCAGCCTCCGCACTTCACGTCCTCCACTCCTTTTCCCCCCACCATTTCTCTTTTCCACCTATCAGTACTGTCGGGCTTTGGGTATTGCTTGCAGAAGGGTGGGCGAGGGTGGGGTGTGTGAATAGCAGAGGTTGGAAGAGTGGGGCACTCATATTGGGGTTGTTCAGCCCAGAAGATGCCCTGGGGTGAAATGGAGTCTAGAACGTGGGCCATCTTATCTAGTCTACATACCCAAGGGCACCACCATTGGTGGTGGGCAGGAGGTCAGGGCAGCCCAGGAATTCTGTCCAACTCGGGCAGTGTTATGTAATGCCAGATCTATTAAGAACAAGACTGCAATTATTGCAGATCTTGTCGGGACAACAGGTCTGGCATGCATCACCGAAACCTGGCTGGATGGTAATGTGGGCCCCATATTTGAGGCTGCAATTCCAGCCAGGTATTCCGTGATACATCACCTGAGGTTGGACCACAGGGAAGGGAGGGGTTGCAGTCTTTTTCAAGACCGTATTGGATCTCATAAGTGTACCAGTTGAGGAGGCCAGGTCACTTGAATGTGCTGTAGTAGCAAGTGTGAGTTATAGGATGGCTCTCATCTACTGTCCACCTGGGGATCGAAATCTATTCCTTAAGGAAGTGGTGGACTTCATGGTAGACCTGGCATTTGAGTCACCCAGGCTGATGGTCCTGGGTGACTTCAATGCCTGGATCGACAACGAACTCTCGCAATTTGGACAACACTTCCTCCAGTTGAAGAATTCACTGGGCCTCACTCAGGTGGTTACCTATGCTACCCATAAACATAGCTATTTTTATGACCTGGTCTTCCTCCTGGGGATTGAGACCTCTGATGTGGGAGTGGAACCCGTCAGATGGTCCAACCACTACACTGTATGATTAAATTTTTGCACCCCTCCTCGGAGGCCAACCCCGGTGGAGATGGTCAAGTACCACCCTTTACGGGCTGTGACTCCTGATGGCCTAGCAGCAGTACTTGATCTATCAGAATTTCCTATGGCAAGCATGGATCCAGAGGTTTTGGTTTTGGCCTATAATAAGTCCATTGCCTCAGTGCTGGATTCCAATGCTCCAGTCTGTGTACGTCCTCTCTCCCTTCACCCTCAGTCTCCATGGTTTGATGGGACAGTGAGGGAGTTGCGATGACTAGGACGAAGGTTAGAGTGGTGCTGGCGGAAATCCAACTTAGAAGCCGACCATCTCAGACTGCTAGAGCATTATCGACTCTATCAGTCAGCAAACTCCCATAAGAAGGCAGAGTTCCTGTCCGGGGAGATTGTTGCCACTCAGAACCGACCAGCTCAGCTCTTCTGAACTGTGGACAGGCTGTGCAACCCAGCTTGTCTGCAAGTTTGAAGAGTGTCTTCACAATTGCAATGTGAAAAGCTTACTCGTTTTTTTGCTGATAAGGTGGCCGACATCAGGTTGGAGACCCGTTCAGCACACTCTATGGGAGTTACTGATGATCAATGCTTGGCCACTATCCCTCCTTTTTCCTGGAGTTCCTTCAACCGGCTGGAAATCATGGATGTTATGTGGATTGTCCAGGGTATGCGCCCTACATGATGTAATTTAGATCTGGGCCCTACAGCCCTAATAATGGGCTGTTGTGATGCTATCAGCCCAGTTCTGGTGCAGATAGTCTGGTGCTCCTTTGACTCTGGTGAGTACCCCTGCTCCCTGAAGGAGGCAGTGGTGACAAGTCAACTTTGTTGAAGAAAGCTTCATTGGACCCAGGCTGTCTCGTAAACTACAGACCCATCTCTAACCTTCCCTTTGTGGGGAAGGTGATCAAGAAAGTAGTGGCTGTACAGCTGGGGAACCATTTGACCATCCATAGCATCTACGAACCTCTCCAGTCCAGTTTTGAAAAGAGGCACAGTACTGAGACTGTGCTGGTTCGGGTGCTCAGTGATCTCCTGATGGCAAGAGATCAGAAAAAATGATCCATTTTGGTACTTCTTGATCTGTCATCAGCTTTTGACACCGTGTACTGCTCGAGCACCTGAGATTCATCTGTGGGCTTTCTGGCTTGGTCCACAGATGGTTTAAATCTTTTCTCACTGGTAGAACTCAGAGGGTGGTGTCGGGGTTTTTTTTCTCTGAGCCTCTCTCTCTCTGTTATGTGGGGTTCCTCAGGGCTCGGTGCAGTCCTCCATGTTGTTTGTGGTGTACATGCTGCCCCTCGGAGACATTGTAAGATGGTATGGGCTGAAGTTTCATTGCTATGCTGATGATACCCAGCTCTACCTGTCTTTTGCACCTGACCAGGATGGAGCACTCTTGATATTTAATGACTGCCTCGCTGAAATCCAGGATTGGATGAAGTCCATCTGGCTAAAGTTGAACCCTGGGAAGACTGAGGTGATGGTTGTGGATCCAGATCACCAGAAAGGGGGGTTGGGGGCTGGTCAACCTAAGGAATTATTCCTGGGGGACTCTGAGCTCCCTACCTCTGAATGGGTGTGAGACCTAGGGGTGATACTTGATGAAGAGCTGACACTTTGATCTTAGGTGTTGGCTGTTGTTAAGTTATCCTTTTATCATCTGAGGAACATCGCTAGGTTCAAGCACCTTGTTCGATCTGGGGACCTTTCTATATTGATCCATGCCTTTGTGACCTTGCGTCTGGATTACTGCAACTCCCTTTACTTTGGGCTGCCGGGGGTTGATATCAGCCGCCTGCAGCTGGTGCAGAATTCCACAGTCCGGTTGTTGATGGGGACTCCCTGGTCCTCCCACATCACATTAGTACTGTGGGAACTGCACTGGCTGCTAGTTCAGTGGTGGATCACCTTCAAAGTCGGATTATTGACATATAAAGCCCTACATGGACTGGGCCCGGACTACCTGAAATAGCTTCTGGTTCCTTGCCACCCTGAGCGACCGCTCCGCTTGGTCGATGAGGGGTTGCTGGAGATTCTGAGGGTGTCCTTAAAATCTTCAGGGGCATGGGCATTTATGTTCGTGGCCCCAACCCTCTGGAATTCTTTACCCCATCAGATTAGGGAGTGCATGACCGTGGGGGGATTTAAACAGGCATTAAAGACGCATCTATGGAACAGGGCATATGATGATGAGGAAGACAGATTTTAACTATATAGTATATTTATTATTGTGATTGTAGCATTGGTTTTAAATTGTTTTAATTTGTACTGTGCCTTGATTTTTGAAAGGTGCATTAAAAATAAAGATTATTATTATTATTATTATCTGGTCAGTTGCTTTAACACTTAAAAGGATCCTCCTCTCACACTGGAAATTTTCTTCTCCCCCTGCTTATGCCGAATGGACCTCTAATATGAGTGACATCATCAATAATGACAGACTGGTGTATCAGGTTGTTGATAAAAGTTTTCTATTTGAAAAAACTGGGCCCCTTTCCTTACTTATTTGGATGTTGCATAATTAAATATTGTCCATTTTAGGCCTGATCCATTATCTAATGCCAAAACTTCTCTCTCCCTAGTATAGATTGTATAATACAATGAACCTGCAAGTATCTTTATTTTCTGTATGTAATTCCTTATATGAGACCTGACAGTTTCAGTCATTATATAAGAATATTTTTTGTTATTATAATACGCTGTTTGTGTTTCTGCTTGATGTCTTTTGTTTTACAAAAACGTAATAAAAATCTTAAAAATGAAAAAAAAAGAATTCCAAAAATACCGACTGCCCCCCCCCATGTCCCAGTACCACCACCATGTAAAATGAAGGAACACAAAATCCCTAGTTCAGTAACTGTCAGGCCAGCACACGTCTATGGGTGCTGAGGCAGACACTGTTAAATGTACAGCAGGGGCTGGAGGCAGGTGAGTATACAGGAAGTTGTGCTTAATGGAACAGATTCTCTGTACTCACATCCATGTTCATAACATCCACGTGCTCACAGTCGTGATCACGTTAAATTAAATGTCATCAACCATTTAAAGCAATATAGATTTACTTGCATCAACTCCAACACATCCAGCTTATCCAAAATGAGATGACAGAGTCCATGGAAATATAGGGTTATATATTTTCAGGTCAAGTTTGAACTTGAATTATATACCTGATTCCTTTATAATGGAAGTGATGTTTTATTTCAACATTGTTCAATTTCTGCTAAAGGCAATTCTGTTATTTCTGTAGGTGGAAATGACTGTGTAGTATTTTTTCTTAAGTCTAATGTAAGACTCAATGTCATCTCAAACTTTGTTTTGGAACAGATCAGATAAGTAGTGTTGAATATGCATACACAAGGACATCACAAGTTTTATCAATTTTGCTCAGTGCAGGTTTTTGAGACAAGTACCCTCTACTGATTGTTTTGAAACCAGTGTGAGTTAAAATGTTTAAGACATTACTTTTCTATGTATAATTAGTGTCACATTGTTAAATACCTAAGCTGTTATTGTCACCACTGTGTGACTAGTTTGAAGCTTCTGTTCCGTTGTATTAGTTTGAAGCTTATTATATATGGATATAATTACCTGCATAATTGAAGGTGTTGGTTCAAATGAACTAGGGCAGAGCTCAATCTCCATTTTGTTGACGTAGGTGAAAATATGCAAATCAATCATGATTTATTTCTATTGTGCTTTTCAAATTCCACAGCGCATCACATAAAAACATGCATCAACAATAAATAAAATTAAAATATTAACACAATTAAAAGGCAACAGAAAAGGGGACTAATCAAAGGGTGAAGTAAACAAAAAGCTCTTCAAAGAAGCCTTGAAGGATTCTGCAGACGGGCACTCTCTAATTCGACGAGGTAGAGAATTCCACAGGGTTGAAGCCACAAAAAGAAAAGGCTCTAGCCCCAGAAGATTGAAGACGAACCCTGGGAATCTCTAGCAATCCCTCATCAGTGGAACAGAGTGGGTGGAGAGGGTGGTAAGGCCACAGGAGATCTTGCAAGTAGCTCAGTCCCTGTCCATGTAGGGTCTTATAGGTCAGCAATGCGACCTTGAAGGTAATCCTCCAACGTACCAGCAGCCAGTGCAGTTTGCTCAGAACAGGTGTGATGTGGCAAGTTCTAGGTAGTCCAGTCAACAACCTGGTTGCAGCGTTCTGCACCAGCTGCAGGTGGCGGAGGTCTACCCCTGGCAACCCTAGACAGAGAGCATTGCAGTAATCTAGACGCAAGGAAACAAAGGCGTGAACCAGTACCGGAAGGTCATCGTGTGGAACAAAGTGCTTTATCCAGGCTATATTCCTCAGATGGTAAATCAAAGACTTGACAACGACCGATACCTGAGACTTAAGTGTCAGCTCGCAGTCAAATATTACGTCCAGATTCTGCACCTGCTCAGAAGGTCTCAACTGGTTACTCCCAAACACAAGGCCAGAGGGAAATCCAGGAGTCAACTTCTCTGCACAATGACCAGGGTCCACCACCAACACCTAAGTCTTGTCCAGATTTAACCTCAGCCAGTTGGCACTCATCCAGTCCTGGATCTCAGTGAGGCAGTTGTTAAAGACTGTAAGGGCGTCATTCTGTTCGGGTACAAAGGACATGAAGAGCTGAGTGTCATCTGCATAGCAGTGAAAACTCAGCCCATAATGCCTTATAATGTCTCCCATAGCATATACACCATGAACAACATGGGACAGAGCACAAAACTCTGCAGCACCCCACAGGGCAGTGTAAATGGAGCAGAGGAAAAAATTCCTGATACTATCATCTGAAATCTGCCTGTGAGGAAGGAATGAAACCATGTAAGAACTGTCCCTGACAGTCTGCAGATCAGCCTCAGGTATTCCAACAATATCCCATGGTCCATGGTGTCAAACGCAGCAGAGAGTTCAAGGAGACCCAAGATTGAATGGCTCCTCCGATCTCTCACGGTTAGGAGATCATTAAGTACCCGAACCAATGCCGTCTTGGTACTATGCCTCTTTCTGAAACCAGACTGGAGAGAATCATAGATACCATGGGTGGTAAGAAAGTCATCAAGTTGCAGTGCGACTACTTTCTCAATAACCTTACCCAAAAAGGGCAGGTTAGAGATCAGTCTATAGTTTGTGAGACAGTCTGGGTCAAGGGAAGATTTCTTCAAAAGGGGTGTCACGACAGCCTCTTTCAAAGACTCTGCAAACACCCCTTGATCCAATGAGCACCAGACAATCTCAGCAAGGACTGGTCTGATCACATCCGCGCAACCCATAAGGAGGCACGTAGGACCAGGATCCAAACTACAGCAAGTTGGCCGCAAACTCTGGACAATCTTCATGATATCCATGATTGCCAGCCAGTTGAATTCTGTCTAGACAGACCCAGAGCCTGTAACCACGCATCGATCTCCGCCGTGCTCATTTGAACGCATTCTGTGGATGTCAGATCTGATCGTTGACACCTTATCATCAAAGAACCGAGCAAACTCCTCACACTTTAATTGTGACAAACCTCTCTGGCCCTGCAGACAGGCGGGATTGCATACCCTATCGACAGTCTGGAAGAGCAGAGCTGGTCGATTCCTTGATTCAGCAATCTCCCTGGGACAGGAACTCTGCCTTCTTACAGGAGATTTCTGATTGATGGTCCACATAATGGGCCATCAATCTAAGCCTGTCACTCTCAAGGCCAGACTTCCACCAGCAGCATTCCAATCTTCACCCCACTCTCTTCAACTCCCTCAAAGTCCCATCAAACCAAGGGGCCTGAGAGAGAAGGGAGAGGGGGAAAATGCGGATAGGAGCTATGGAATCCAAAGCCCTCAGTACCGCACTATTTTAGTGAAATACTAAGGCATTTGGATCCACGCACTCCATAGGCCAACTCAATAGGTCCAGCACCACCATCAGACCTTTGGAGCTAACACCTCTTAAAGGGCGGTACTGGACCATCTCCAAAGGGGCTAGTCTCATGGAGGGGACATAAAATTGAACCTTATGGAGTGATGGTCGGACCACCCAACTGGTTCCACCACCAATCCGGTGATCTCCATCTCCAGGGTGAACACCAGATCCAGTGAATGACCCTGAATATGGGTAGCAGTGGTAACAACCTGTCTGAAGCCCAATGAATTCATTAGTTGGAGGAAGTTTTGACCAAAATGCGAGAGTTCATCATCTATCCAGGCATTGAAGTCCCCCAGGACCAACCACCTTGAGGGCTCCAACACCAGGTCAACAATGAAGTCTGCTACTTCCTGAAGAAAAACTTTCTCGTCACCGGGTGGATGGTAGATGAGTAGAATTCTGCAGCCCACACCTGCTCCCATGATACATTCAAAGGATCTGGAGGACGCCACTGGAACCTCCACAAAGTCCAATTCTGATCTAAAACAGATAATGCCCCCCCCCAATTCAATCTCCGGTGGTGTACCACTGAATACCCGGCTGGAACAGCTGACACGAAAATGGGGCCAGCATTCTCGTCCAGCCAGGTCTCGGTGATGCAAGCCAGGTCAGATGACTCAACAAGATCAGCAATAATCACTGTCTTGTTTTGTATAGACCTGGAAAATGTTTCTAGCTTAAATGTAAGCAAAATTCAATTTAGTCATCGTAATGTCTAATGACATGAAATGAGAAATGTTTGCTATTTAAATTGTACTGTATAAAAACTCAACTATTTCTCAAGTGAGATTATGGTATGTCTGAAAAATACCATCAAGTTGGTATTGCCTAACATCTAATGCCATCAAGAGATAGTATTCCTTAACATCCAACAATGCCATCAAGAACTATTTGAGAGAGGTGGATAAGGATATGTTGAAAGCAATCCAAAGGATGGCAAGCAAGGGGGAAGTGTTGCTGGTGGGGACTTAAATATACAGGACATGGATTGGAGCCTCACAGCTGTGGTAACAGTTAGAAGTAGGGACATACAGGACTTCCTGCAGGGGGTGTTCCTCAGGCAAATAGTTAAGGAACCCACTCATGGATGGAGGCAGTACTGGACCTGGTACTGACAAATGGGCACAGTGTTGCTGACGTCACAGTGGGTAACCACCTGGGGACCAATGAACATCATATGGTGTGGTTCAGTATAAGTACTAGACTAGAATCAAACCACACTAAAATAAGGGTCCTGGACTTAAGGAGGACCAGTTTTAGGAAAATGGGATAATGCCTCAGGGACACTCTAGGAGGGATAGGGAAACTGGGTGGAGTTGAAGAACAGTGGGCAAAAATAAAGGAGGGCATTGAGAAGGCAACAAACCTCTGTGTCAGGCAGATTAACAAGGGCAAGAGAAAAAAAGAGACCACTATGGTTCTGTAAAGAAGTAGTGGAGGAAGTAAGGACAGAAGGCTAGCATTTAGAAGGCACAAGATGACACAGAAGGGGAAGGATAGGGAGAGATATCAGAAGAGACAAAGGGAGGCAGGGAAATCAATTAGGAGTGCAAAGGCTCAAATAGAGGAAAATATTGCCAAGTCAGTAAAAAAGACGATAAAACATCATTTTTTCTTTCCTTCTTTCTTTCTTTCTTGGAAGTACCTTTAAACCAAAGGCTCTTTTTCACAGGTTCCATGTCATAGTAATACATGGGCATAACATCATTTACAATGGTTACAAGTACATATATATTTCTTTTATTTATTTATTTAAATCTTGGATTACAAATACCTTTAAGCTTAAGGCAGCTCATTTACAAAGGTTCTACGTCAAAGGAAAAGGTCACAATAAGGTAGGGAGGTATAGACAACATTCATGGTATCAACGGAGGTACAGACAACATTGATGGTACCATTGGAGCACAGCAAGTCAACTGGTAAATAACTGGGAACAGTGCTACACACTCAAGATTACAAGCAAGTATAGAAAACCATAAGGTACATTTGAAGCAACATTGCTAATCAGAGGTGGGGGGATAAGGAAGGGGTAGGGGAGATGAGAGGCAGAGTTCAGATAGAGAAGGAAAAGAAAATATGGCAGCTAGAGGCCTTGTTGTAGAGTGAGAGGGAGGCTAGGGTGGGAGAAGGGGTGAAAGAGGGGAAAAGGAGGGCAGATGAAGGGAAAGAAGATAAGGGAGAGTGGGGAGCAGAGGGCCTGGCAGGTCCTGTAAGAGGGGGGTCAGTGGGATAAGAGCAAGGAGGGGGTGAGGTAAGGGAGGAGGTGGCAGGGGAAAAGGGGAAATGTTTCTGTCAGGAGAGGGGAAACAAAACAGGAAGCCAAGTAAGAGCCTCAGAGAGTGAAAAAAGTGGTGTAAGTGTGCCTGCAGAAATGGGAAACTAGGTGTAACAATCTCAAGTGCTTTCGGTTAGGAGATGCTGATGAAGCATTAGTTTATATTGGAACAGACTAGAAAGACATAAGCAGATACAAGGAGGTTCCATGCCTAGAAAGACATGAGTACATCAGGTTACAGAGGCTGCATAATTACAATAACAGGGAGTACATAAGTAAATATATACAAACACATATTTTTTTTTTTAATTTGACATACTTTATTAAGCATATCACAATACATCAACATTTGAAAAATAAATGCAGTACTATCAATGCACACTGGCAAGAAGACCATACATAGTTTAATGAAATAGAGTGAAATGAGATTCAGAGAAATTAAAATCAACACCACTTTAAGGAAAAAAAACCTCGGAAAACCCTCCCACCCTCCCTCCCCCACGGTGCACTCTCCTATACTTATTATCATAAGGTTAACAAAGAAACATCAAGGGTAGTCGCTAAGATATAGTTAAAAAGGGAGGAGAGGTTCGTGAAATCAACAGGAGAGATCCTATCAAGACAAATACAGGGCATATAACTTCCCCAATTTTTTGTTAAAAGATGAGAGGCGATGGCGCACACTCGCAAATTAAGTGTTGAAGGCGGAGTGCGAATGATATTTCTTGCAAACATTCTGCATTGGAGATGGTAACTTGATCCGTCCAGTGTCTAAGCACTAGCTTTTTGACCGCCATTGAAATTAGAGCCATGTGAAACCATCTCTCCTTCACCTCAATTCCGGAGTAATCTCCCAAGATACATGTGACAGGGGAGAAGAGGCCCTGTAGTCCCAACCATGGGTCTAGAGCGGATTCAATTTGCTTCCACAATGGGGATATCCTTTCACAGGACCACAATATATGGAGGAGCAAGCCTTCCTCTTTATTGCACCTAGAACATGTGTTGGAGGTAAGCCTCTTCATTTGTGTCAATTTTACCGGAGTTTAATACATATTGTTTAAGATACAGTATTGTGTAAGTCTATATCGGTCCTGGGTGAGATATGTGTATAGGCCTGTCCATATTGAATGCCAGTTAATAACTTTGTCAGGGAAAGAAACCTGCCAAACCCAAGAACCGGCAATCGAAGGAGGCTGAGGAAAGGTGCGGACCAACTTGTATATGGTAGAAATGCCATGGGATTTGCAAGCCAAAGTCTTAATTTGTTTGAGAAAGGCTTCAATACGAGAGGGGTTGCACTCTTTCCCCACTATCTTAACCAGAAGGTGCTTAAGCTGTAAAATTTGAAAGACAGCCCATGACGTTAGACCCAGTTTAGTGAGAATCTCCTCAGTTGCTAGGATAGCACCGTTTGAGTAGAAATCAGTCACCGTGAGCTCAGGAGGGAGAGATAGCGAATGCCGAGATATGGGGACTCCCTCTATTTTGAGATTCAGATTGGCATATAGTGGCTGAGAAGGATCTAAACTCGAAAGTACCTTATAGAAGCTGCACATTTGAGAGAGAACTCTTAATGAGGTACCAATCAGGAAGGACTACAGGGATTTTGGCAATTTTTTAGAGGGCGTATAAAAGAGCGATGAGGGAGCTAAATTATGTGCAGTGAGAATGTCAGACTCTATAAGTAACCAAATAGGAACATAGTCCTTATGAGCACAGAGATCGGTTAACGAAAACCATTTCCCACACTTATAGAGGTGACAGGCCCAGTAGTAAAATAAGAAGTTAGGGAGATGCAAGCCCCCCATCTCCTCGGGTAAAGAGAGCTTACGATAGGATCTTCTAATTGCCTTATCTTGCCAAATAAAGGAGTTAACGTCAGAGTGGATGCGCTGAAAGAAGGACAAGGGTAACCAGACGTCCAACATATTTAGTGGATAGAACAATCTGGGTAGAACGTTCATCTTGACGGTGTTAATTCTACCCCAGAGCGAGAGAGGGAGCCTCTTCCATCTTGATAAGTCCTGTTGAATGTTGGACCACAAATCCTCTAAATTAAGTTTGCGGAGTAATGGTAAGTCCAAGGTAATATAAATGCCCAAGTATTTAATGGACTTGGAAGTCCATTTTATACCAAACTCACTGAAAGCTGAGCTATATGTTAAAGAATTAAGGGGAAAAATTTCATTTTTAGAAATACTGAGTTTATAATTAGAGAATTTCCCCAAAGTATCAATAATATGCAATGCTTCTGTTAAGGAGGGGACCAGATCTGAGAGGTGAAGCAATATGTCATCCACATAAACTGAAAGGACAGGGGTCCTATCACCTATTGGAATGCCAGTAATTAAGGGGGAGGAGTTTAGTCTCCTGATCAGGGGTTCAAGATATATATTAAAGAGAAAAGGGGAGAGCGGGCAACCCTGCTGTGTGCCTGAAAAAAGAGGGAAAACCTCGGATAAGGCTCCATTACAGTTTATTTTTGCCTGAGGAGAGGAGTATAGGGTCTGAATCCATTTGATAAAGGTATTAGGAAAGCCCACTGTCTGCAGCATAGCCCACAGGAAGTCCCAATCCACCCTGTCAAATGCTTTTTCTGCATCAAGGGCTATCAGGACCATGGGGAAGGGGGAGGTCTTGGCCACCTGAACCAAGTACGCCAATTTACGAAGGTGGTCAGCAGGTGTTCTACCTGACACAAGCCCAATTTGCTCTGGGCTAAGAAGCTGAGTCCAAACTTGTTCGATTCTACTAGCGAGTATCTTAGCCAAGATTTTAATATCACAATTTAACAAAGAAATGGGATGATAACTCGCGGGAGATTGGGGTGGCTTGTCTGGTTTAAGAAGAAGAATAATGGAGGCTTCTAATAGGGATGGATCTAAGGTTTGTTCTGAGAGCTTATATTGATATAGACATAATAAATAGGGAGCAAGATCTTTAGCAAAGACTTTGTAGAAGTTCAAGAGGAAACCATCTGGACCAGGGGCCCTATCCGAGGCGAGATTATGAATAGCAGACAATACTTCCTGAAGAGATATAGGAGTAGATAAACGGGATTGTTGTGAGAGAGAGAGGGTAGGTAATGGTAAGGCAGATAAATACTCTAGTAATTCGGCATGAGATGGAGATACAAAACGCTGACTATAGAGAGAAAGATAAAACTGTCTAAAAACGGCAGTTATGTCTCTTGGATGTGTTTTAGTGGTTCCATCCAGATCATTGATCGAGGGAATAAATCTGGACGCCTCTAGTTTCCTCAGACGCAAAGCTAGAAGTTGACTTGCCTTCTCCCCCTGCTCTATACATTTTGCCTTAGTTCTTAAAATGAGAAATTCTGCTTTTTCCTGCACTAGACAAGAATATTGATTCCTTAAGTTCAACAATGATTTTAGCACATCGGGAGAAGAGGAAGAGGTGAGAGAATGCTCAAGTGTGCGAATCTGACCCAGGAGTGAAATAGTAGCCGCCTCTCTCTTTTGTTTACCAGTGGAGGAGAGTCTGATAAACTCGCCTCGCAAAAAGCATTTTAGGGCGCACCATTCATAGTCCATTCTTGCAACCGAGCCCTGGTTATTTGCAATAAAAAGTTGAATCAGGTCTGAGATCCTGGTAATGACGTAGTCCTCCTTTAGAAGCTGCATATTTAAATGCCATATTGAGTCCCTTTGGAGATTTTGATTTAACATAACTGTGACCCATGCCACAGCATGGTCCAATATAACAATCGGTTCTAGAGCGGAATCATTGAGACCGTGTATGAGAGAACGACTAAGTAAGATATAATCCAGCCGAGGCCAAGTGGAATGCACCACAGAGTGAAATGAGAAAGCACGGGTCTCAGGATTTAGGAGACGCCAGGGATCGCACAATCCAGTAGAGTCAAGAAATTCAGCAAAAGCCCTTTGGACTTGAGAAGGGGACTTAGGCAAGGAATTAGATCTATCCAAATCCTGTGTGGGTGGCAGGTTCCTGTCCTCGTCGAGGATTAAGGGAAACATCGAGAACCTTTGTAATTCAGTCGATAATTCCTGAAAAAATACAGAATTTCCCTCCACAGGCCCATACACACTCCCCAGGACCAATTCAGTACAGTCCAATAATCCTTGGACTAAAACATATCTCCCCTGTGGATCAGCAATTGTTGTTTTGGGTTGAAAGGTTATTACCTTGTGAATTAAAATAGCAGTACCACCACTGGTGGATGAGTTACCAGAAGAAAAACTTGCCCAATCCCAAATCTGCGCAGGCCCCCCGCTTCCCCAGGGAGAAGATGAGTTTCCTGAATGAAGGAGATAAGGGCATTCAGTAGTGATAAGTGTTTTAAGATCTGAATTCTCTTGTTAAGATCTCGACCCCCTCTTACATTCCAAGTTATAAACTTTTTCAGACCTGTAGCCATTGGGTGTTATACCAACCAATGCATAACCAAACCAATATATTATGACAGTGCACAGCTAAATCCCCCCACCAATCTTGCATACATATTATTAAACTGGTGTTCCCGCAAGACCCAAGAAAAACACCAGAACGTACTTCTGTCTATGATGACAATTATGAGATATGGGGAAACCCCATCATCAACAATAGAAAACGACAGAACACCATAGTTTCCAACCCCCCCCATAATCCCACCACCGTATAACTATTTACAAGTATCCCTCTACCTAGCTTTGACACTAGTAAAGAAACTGCATTATTATTCAATGGTAGAGAGCCCTCAAGTACCCCATTGTAACTGCCCTCAATACCTCTGACCAGATATAGGCTAGTAAATGTGGTGAGAACTCACACTGGGTACACTTCCGACCCCAATTTGGGCATTGATGTAAACCGGTCTAACAGGCCAAAAGGAGTCCCCAGGATGTCAAACCAAACAAAGCAAGAAGCGAGAGTAATTAGGGTACTACCCCCCATACTTCAGGACGTGTGGTGGGTTACTCTTAAGCCAATACCCTCCCCTCCCAACCCCCCACCCTCTAAGATGAAAAAGAATATTGAATTGATTCTGCAATTCAGACTGAGATACTCAGCAGTGTATAAACTTCATGCAAACCCCATAAATCAAATCTTATTCCTGCGAGAACCAAAAGTGAAGTAAAGTCAACACCACACTCTCCGACAGAATTAGTAGGTAGAAGATATGAATGTGTGGTAGACAAGACTACAAAGAGAGCTGAGAAAAAGCCCAAGGGATAGGTATACCAAGAAGATTGATGAGAGAATGAAAGAGACATGAGCAATAAGGGAGGAGAAAAGGACTGGAGTCCTATAGAGAAAGAGAAGTCGAGAAGAGACAAACACCATTATATTAAGTGTAGTATAATTATCTCACTAAATACAAGAGATCGAGAAATATAGAAAGGAGCTGAAACAGCCCAAGAGAATAGTTTGGATAGTGAGCAGGAGAATAGGTAATGTGAGTCTTTCCAGAATTGTTTGCATAAAATAACAGCAAAATCATCAGCAAAAGGAGTAGGCGTAGCAGGCAGCTTCTCGAATATGCAGGTGTTCCCACGGGGAACCAATATTGGAAACAGGCCAAACTGTCCGATGAAAAAGTCCACTGAAACAAGTGGCTGCAAGAAGGGGATCCGAGGGAAGATGGTGCCTGTTGCCCAGAGTCCTCTGGGTCCACAGGCCATCATCCGCCTCTCTCCTCGGCCGCCGCCGTCCTCACCACACCGGGGAAAAAACTCCCCTCCCAAAGGTGTCCCTCAGAACAAGCTCCTCAGTGGTAAGCCAGCCAAATAGCAAGTGATGTAGTCAGAATTAAACAGTTCTTTGGCAGCAAGAGAATGAGAATGCAGTCCTAAGATTTGAATAATGAAGGCAGCTTCTTGCAGAGATCAGCTTGAGCCTGGTCAGCCGAATCGTATGATAGCCATGCTCCGTCCATCAAAACCTGCAAACGTGCTGGGTATGCCATGCGAAACTTGATACTGGCAGCTATCAGCTTGCTGACTATTGAATGAAAGGAGGCTCTTTTCCGCCGAGTTTCTAATGGCAAATCCTGAGTAATTCTTAGACGTTTGCCCTCCCATTGTATAGATTGTAATTCTCTGAATTTTGCCAAAATGTGCTGTTTTTCCAGATTGTAGAGAAAATGAATGATCATCGGACGAGGGGAGACATTCTCCTCTGGTTTTGGACGTAGAGACCTGTGCGCCCTTTCTATTAGATAGTTAGGGTTATGTGGGAAAGGGCCCATGATCTTGGAGAAGAGTTTCTGCATAAATAAAATTGCAGAGGGACCTTCAGCCCCTTCTAGTAGGCCAAAGATCAAGATATTGTTCCTCCCACTGCGCCCCTCTAGATCTTCGGTTTTGAGCTGTAGTTTAGTAATTTGTTGCCTGAGCTTTGTGATTTCTGGTTCTGTCCTGTCTCTCCAGGCCTCTAAGGAGTAGGTGTGAGTCTCTGTGTCTGCCGTGCGAGTTCTGAGTTCAGCCATTTCAGTGTGAATATTTTTTAGATCAGTAGCAATATCCAGAAGCGTCTCCTTAAAAGGTTGCAGCTCTTGCAAAAAACGCTCTTCTGAGAGCGGTGTTGGGGCCACCAATGCACTCAGTTGTTTAGCCGATGGTTGCTGGAGGTTTTACCTTCTTAGCCTGCTAGTCAGAGACGGGCATGCAGAACAAAAGGCCGCTTTCATCTCGGCCATCCATGCGTATTAAAACAATAGATGCTACCAAAAAACAGCCAGCAAGCTCTGTTGGGTGAGCAGAAATATAGAGATGTTGAGGATACCCCAAATTACAAGCCAGAAAGCACTCGATGATGTTAGATTATCAGTCGGGGAAGCAGGAGCCAAGGGAAGCAGCAGCTAGCAAGCCCAGACCATCAGGTGATCTCCCACAAACACATAATTTAAAGCAGGCTAGGTTGACAGGTTGTTAAGTGAACAACTTGAGAAGCTACTGTACAGGAAATAGAGCGAGTCAGGTAGGGAACACAGGATGATATAGTCTGTAAAATAATTAACTAATACTGTATGCATTCTTTAGGTATTTAAGTGAAAAGAGGAAGACCAAAGGAAGGATAGTAAGGCAAAAGGGAAAGGAAGGGTTTGTGTGGAAGAGGACCAGAAAAAAGCAGATGTACTGAACAAATTCTTTTGTTCTGCATTTACGGGTAGGGGTAGGTGATGGGCCACAGATAAGGGAAAAGGGCATTAAAGGAAAGGAGGTGGACACAAGTCTTTTTACAGAGGACAGAGTCTTCAAGGAACAAGCACAACTAAAAGTGGACAAGGCAATGGGGCCTGACAAGGTACACCCTAGGATACTGAGAGAGCTCAAGATGGTGAAGGCTGCACCCTTGACAGCCCGGTTGTACCTATCACTAGTTAGAAGTGAAGTTCCAGGGGACTGGAAGAGGGAAGATACCGTCCCACTTCACAAAAGTGGTAATAGGGAGGAGGCAGGAAATTACAGACTTGTCATCCTGACTTCAGTGGTGGGTGAAGTAATGGAATCACTACTGAAGGAAAGATTGGAAAATATCTTGTGACCAGTGGACTGCAGGATCTGAGGCAGCATAGTTTCACAGGGGGATGATCTTGCAGGATAAACCTGATTGAGTTCTTTCACTGGGTGACCAGGGAACTGGATCAAGGTGGAGCACTGGATGTGGCCTACCTGGAGTTCAGTAAGGCCTTCAACACTGTTCCACATAGAAGACTGGTGAGCAAGCTGGGCAGCCTAGGACTGGGTCCAAAAGTAGCAAAATGGGTTAGAAGTTGGCTAAGTAACAGGAGTTAGATGGTGGTGGTAAATGGTGTTCACTCTGAAGAAGGCAAAGTGACCAGTGGGATGCCACAGGGATCAATACTATGCCCTGTCCTCTTCAATGTCTTTCTTAGCAACATTGCAGGAGGGCTGGAAGGGAAGGTATGTCTGCTCATGGATGACACAAGAATGTGCAACAGCGTGGACACAACAAGGGGGTGGGAAAAATGGGGACAATCTGAAAAGCTGGAAGACTGGTCAAGGGTTTGGCAACTTGGTTTCAATGCAAAAAGTGCAAAATCATGCAACTGGGGCACAGAAACCCAGGGACAATGTACCAATTGAGTGGGGAGGTACTGGCAACCACAAAACAGGAAATGGACCTGGGGTAATCATTTCTGATGACCTGAAGGTAGCAAAGCAGTGTGATAAGGCAGTGGGGAAAGCTTGCAGGATGCTTGGTTGCATTGGGAGGAGTATCACCAGCAGAAAGAGGGAAGTAGTGTTACCCCTGTATAGACTGATGATGAGGCATCACCTCGAGTACTGTGTCCAGTTATGGAGTCCCCATTTCTGGAAGGACATCGATAGAGTGGAGGCAGTACAGAAGAGGGCAAACAAAGTGGTGCATGACCTGCATCAGAAGCCCTACAAGAAAAGAATTAAATATGTAATCTCTTGAGGAAAGGTGGGGGGGGCATGATAGAAATGTTCAAATACCTTGCAAGTATTAATAAGGTACATGAAGGTAGCATTTTACATAGAAAAAAATGCTTGAGGACAAGGGATCATGCTATGAAGCTGTAAGGGGGTAGACTCAGAGGAGATGTGAGGAAATACCTCTTCACAGAAAAGATGGTGGATGCCTGTAAGAGCCTCCAAGTGGAGGTGGTTGGTGCTGCAATGGTAGTATGATTCAAGCATGCATGGGATACACACAAGGGGACCTTAGAAATAAGGCAATGGGGGGAAACTGGAGATCAAGTAGGGTCTACAGTGACACAGTAGGTAGGGGGAATAGGGAAGACTAGGTGGGTCAAAAGGTCCTTATCTGCTGACAACTTCTATGTTTCTATGTATGGTATTTCTTAACATCTAATGCCATCAACTATTGTGTTTTGAACATACAGTACACCATCAAGATGGTATTTTTAACATCTGATACTCTAATCATGTCATGTAGAGTAACAGGTCTATCTACAGCAGCTGATAGCTACAGAGCCTCAGGGGAAAGACAGCAACATGCAGAATTCTGTACCATCAAACATGTCTCAAAATCACAATACAAGTTGTTCAGGAACTAAACCATCACCAACTCCAAACATCTGCCATTGATTGGATCATCCAGGGAGAGAATGCCAGCATAATTTCCCCCATGGACCAGGTAAAAACAAATGTTTGTAAAAGATTATGAGACCTTGCCAAACAATGCTCCTTAATTAACATCTCGGGATGGATTTTCAAAGCCTAGTGTTGGGGTTGCATCCAGCCCTGCACCAGGGCACATAGGTTTTGGTGGTGCACCGAACCCTTTGCAACAACTGCACCCAATTTTACAAACTTGGGCACCGTGGTGACAGTTTCCACATACCTGTATTATGACAGCTTGTGTCAATTATCTGCTGCAAGCTCCATAATAACGGCCCCCAGTATTACCACAAGTTGGACCAGAAAACATTGATCTAACTTGTGGCAATTGCTGCACAGGATAGAAAATCACATTAGCTTGTCACAAGCCCCATGCATCATATTGTTAGCACACCAGGGTTTGTGGCAATCTAGGAGTTTGGAAAATCCTGCTCCTCATCTTCGACAAGAGAAAAAGGTCTGGGGTGGTTGGTTTGAGTGGCTAATGGGTGTGCATGCTTTGATAAAAACTGCATAAACTGTCATCATCTGGACTGGTCATATTCCAAACTGAAATTGGGACTGTTGTACTGAGGATATCAGCCAAAACAGAACTGTTCAAAGAACATACCTTTCCAGCACCCTTCCCCCTTAGGGGGAAGCAAACGACTGTCAGCAATGTCATGTTCATCTAGCAAGAGTGGACTTGTGCAAATGTATTTGAAAGCAACAATTCCCTAATAACTTGTTAATTACTTATATGTCATCTTTTTCTTTTCAACTCAGTTGCTTAAAATAAAACCTATTGAATGGTATAGCATGGGTTTCTTGTTACCTACTTGTCCTGTGAAACTCACAACTTTTTGGGATTTATGTAAGGTCCACTACACTGTGATTAAAATTTGCTCTTGGGCTATTATAAATAAATCAGGTTTACTTCCACATTTTTTTTCCTTTTATTTGATCAGATCAGTGATAGCATCATCATCTATAAACAGACCGAGTGAAGAACCTTTTTTTTAGTTTCCTAACCTATGTACAGTGCCCATCATCATGTCAGCTGCAAATATTTTTATCTCTATACTATTAATTTTCCAATTATTGTGCTGTTAAATATTGTCTCATGGAAAACTATTATTGCATGCTTCTGCCTTCCATGTTGTACAGTACATATGAACATATGAAAATGCCAGCAGATACAGGCAATATTGTCTATTGAGTTTGCCAGAGTGCACAGCTCCAGTCTAATCTACTGAAACTGCCCCTCCCCCACCCATTGCCGGTCCATCTGATTTATCACCCCTCCTGCTGACTCCCCCTTCCCCAGCTTCCCCCAGTTTTGACCTTACCTTTGATCCTGTCCCATCCCCTCTTAAAACTGCCCACAGATTTCAATGATATCACTTCCTGTGGCAATGCATTCCACCTCACTATCACCCTTTCCGTGAAGTAGTTTCTCCTAATTTCCCTCCTGAATCTTCCACCCTCCAGTTTCAGACTGTATCACTTTGTGTCCCTCCTCCCCGTTAATCTAAATATGCCCTCAGTACTAACCCTATTCATGCCCAGAAGTATTTGAAGGTCTCAGTCATATCCCCTCTCTCCCTTCTATCCTCCAGGGAATACATGTTGAGCTCCCCCAGTCTTTCCTCATATGGTTTGTCCCCCAGCCCAAGGACCATCTTTATTGCCCTGTGCTGGACCTCCTCAAGTAGTTTGATGTCCTTCTTTAAACAAGGGCACCAGAACTGCACACAGTACCCCAACTAAGGTCTCACCAGCGACCTGCACAGTGGCAGAATGACTGCCTCTCTCCTAGAGGTGATTCCCCTGGCAATGCACCCCAGTGTCTTATTAGCTTATTATTATTGTAGTAAATTATCTCTAATTTTGAGATATCTCTCATAAGATTAAGCCATTCCTTGTATATTAGTGGAATAGTTTTTCCATTTTTGTACTATTAATTTCTGTCTGCACTCATAGGTATGTCAAGCAAAGAAATAGCACTTGGGTATAGATATAAAATGTATCCAGGAGTATGCTTAATAAAATTCCACTCAGATCAAATGGGGATGCTACTACCAAGGTTTTACTAATACTTTCATGACTCTTTTTCCAGAATGCAGCCAATAAAGGGCAATCTGAAAACATATGCTTTAGAGAGCCAATAGCAGTCAGGTATCTGGGGCAATATTCGAGATCAGAAGCCGATTCACAAACCTTTGCCCCAGTGCAAACCCAGTTTGTGTGGCACAAACCACGTTTTGCACCAAAGTGGCATTCACAAAAGCCGGGTTTGTGAGCTCAAATTGGTGGCGGGTGCCACAATGCAAATGAGGGGAAGGGATGTGAATATCAGTTCTGTCTGATTCATAAAACATTTTCTCCATGTAAGGCCCTCTTGTGGGGCCCCCATGTGTGGAGCAAATACCATGACTGAGACCTTGCCTTAAACCCATGCAACCTCAGTTGTTGGAGGAGGTACTGCGGTGGCTCCCCCCACCTATTGCTGGATTGAATATATAAAAAAAGATATATCCCTGGTGTATGGGCTAGTGTTCCCTCCCCCCACCAAGCACCAGCCCAAAATCATAAAAAAAGATGTATCCCTGCTGGCTAGTGATTCTCGCCCTGCCAGTCTCTGGCCAAGTGGTTCTCACCCCACCAATTGCCAGCCAAGAAAAATAAATGACTATTCCTGGTCCCCCCACCCCATGATCAGTGATCGATGGTCTCATTATATAAAAAAAAAAGATGTATCTCTTGTGACTAGTGGTTCTCCCCCCCCCAACCCGTGATCGCCAATCACTGGTCCGAGAAAACAAGAATAGACCCTGGTGGCCAGTGGTCCCTTCCTCCACCCAGTCCCTTGCCCGACATATAAAAACATGTTCCCTACTGGCTAGTTGTCCCTCCTCCCACCCGATCCCTTGCTCAACATATAAAAATGTGTTTTTAGCAGTGTCCTATCAGACTGTGAATAGTACATTTTTTAAACTGAGCAATCGCAAATTACAGTGCAAAATTTTGCTTTGCCCTTTGCAACGTTTTGTGAATCTGGCCCCAAATCACAATATTTATGCAGCTTTGAGGGGGCATACTAAATTCTATGCAACAGATTAAACTGTATCTGAATCTAATGGATTTTGTTATAATATTGGGAAATAATCCCGCTCAACCATGTAGTTAACTCTCAACACCATTCTCTCTCTCCCATGTATCCTTCAGTGCTATAGAGGAGATTTGTTGATTCTTTATTATGATATTATACATTTTTCCTGTTTTTTTCGTTATTCCAGGGCAAGAATGGTATTTCATCTTTTAGATTCCAATACCTTTTAATATAGTCTCTTATTTGTAAATAAGGCTGGAAGGCATTGCTGTTTAAATTATGCATTTTTATTTCTTCAAAACTCATCATAGCACCTCTGCTGTATAGGTCACTTATATTCTGTATCCTTTAAAATACCACATTTTTTCAGATGGAATTTGAGTTAACTTTTTTAAAAATGAAAATTATTATAAATTGGCATGTATTTGGAAATCTTAGAATTTTGACCTAATACTATATTCACTTCACCCCATATTTTAATAGTGTTTTTTTTTTAGAAATGTTGACGTTCTCTCCTATTGTGTGTCATTATAAAGTGGCATAGTCATAGCTGTTCTCATATTCAGAAAATGAGTAGTACTGTACTTAATTTGATTTCCATACATTGTTTACTTGGAGTTTCATTAATAAATATATAAAAAAAAGACATTCATTTGTGTGGCCAAAAAATATCATCTAAAGTTCTAAAGAGTACATTTTATCTTTTTTTAACCTAGCCGTTTTATTTTCTGTTATTTTTTTTCTTTCTAAATCTAGAAAGAAGAGCTAGGGATACTGTTTGGGAGAATCCGAACCAAAAAATAATAGCCTTGGTAGAACATTCATCTTTATTGTATTTGCCTTGGGCCTGATGGGATTCACCCCAGAATTCTAAAAGAATTAAGAGAAGAACTAGTGAAACCACTGACTACCCTTTTTAACAAATCATGGGAGGATGGTGTGGTATCTACAGACTGGAGGGCAGATGTGATTCCCCTTCATAAAAGTGGGAGCAAGACAGAGGCAGGAAACTACAAACCTGTTGGTTTGACCTCAGTGGTAGGGAAAATGATGAAATCACTTCTGAAGGAAAGAATTGTTGAAGACCTAGAGGCCAGTGGGGCATAGTACCCAAGGCAGCATGGATTCAGAGCAGGAAGGTCATGTCAGACAAATCCAATTGATTTCTTTGACTGGGTGACCAAAGCAGTAGACCAGGGAGGGGCTGTGGACATGACCTACCTAGACTTTAGCAAGGCATTTGACACAGTCCTGCACAAAAGATTAATAAACAAATTAGCCAGCCTGGGAGTGGGTCCCAGGGTGGTGGCCTGGGTAAAACACTGGCTGGACAACAGAACACAGAGAGTAATAATAAATGGAGTCCACAGTGAAGAAAGGAGGGTTACTAGTGGGGTACCACAGAGTTCAGTACTGGGGCCGGTCCTTTTTAATGTCTTTATAAGTGACATTGCAGAGGGACTGGAAGGAAAAGTATGTCTCTTTGCAGATGACACAAAGATCTGCAACAGGGTTGATATGCAAGGTGTGGTGGAAAGGATGAAAATGGACTTCACAAGGTTGGAGGAATGGCAGCTTAGATTCAATGCAAAGAAGTGCAAAGTAGTGCACCTAGGAAACAAAAACTCATGGGGAGAGTACACAATGGGGGGCAGAAACATAGAAACATGGGAACATAGAAGTTGATAGCAGATAAGGACCTCAAGACCCATCCAGTCTGCCCATTTCTTTTTCTACCTTATAAATGTGCCATCGGCCTTTGCCCTGTCAATGACCTATCTATTCATACTCATCTATATTGCTCCCTTATGCCTATCCCATGCCTGTTTGAAGCCCTGCACTGTATTCATATCCACCACTTCCTGAAGTAGGCCATTCCATGCATCCACCACCCTTTCTGTGAAAAAGAACTTCCTCACATTAGCCCTTAATTGGCCTCCCTCTAATCTCATGCTGTGTCCTCTTGTCCTGCTATTTTTCTTATATTGAAACAAGTTAGACTCTTTCACCTTGTTAATGCCCTCAAGGTGTTTGAATGTTTCAATCATATCACCTCTCTCCCTCCTTTGCTCTAGGGTATACATATTGAGCTCCATTAATCTGTCCTCATGTTTTCTGATGCAGTCTCTGTACCTTTTTGGTTTCCCTTCTCTGGACTGCCCCAATTTGGTTAATGTCCTTGTGAAGGTGTGGCCTCCAGTACTGCATGCAGTACTCCAGATGTGGCCTAATCAGTGTTTTGTAAAGAGGGATTATTACCTCCTTCTGACTTGTGATACCCCTTCTAATACACCTTAACATCCCCCTAGCCTTACCTACTGCTTTAATGATCTGCTTAGATGATTTCAGGTCATCAGTGATGATGTTGCCCAAGTCTCTTTCTTCACTTGTGATTGCCAGCAACTCCCCTCCCAGCCTATAGGTGGTTTCAGGGTTTCTCATCTCTATGTGCAAGATCTTGCACTTCTTTGCATCAAACCCCAGTTGCCACTCTTCTGACCATTTTGCTAGTTTATCCAGATCTCTTCTCTTTCTGCCCATACCATCCGGATCATCTACTCTGTTGCAGATCTTGGTGTCATCTGCAAACAGACAAACCTTACCCTCCAGTCCATCTGCAATGTCACTAATGAAGATATTGAAGAGGACTGGCTGAACTGATCCTAAAGGTACCCCACTTGTGACTTGCATCTCTTCTGACTGTATACCATTTACCACCATTCTCTGTTTTCTGCCCGTCAACCAGTTTGCCACCCAGTTGACCAACTTCTGACCCACGAGCTCCTACCCGGCTTAATCAATCTTCTGTGTGGAACAGTATTGAAAGCTTTGCTGAAGTCAAGGTAGGCGACATCAACTGCTTCCCCTTGGTCCACCACTCTGGTTACCCAGTCAAAGAAATTTATGAGATAGTTTGACAGGACCTTCCTTTTGTAAACCCATGCTGTCTTGGATCCGATGATCCTATGGATTCTAGGTGTTGCACTATCCTTTCCTTAAGGAGTGCCTCCATAATCTTGCCCACTACTGTGGTAAGACTGGTCTGTAGTTCCCTGCCTCGTCCCTGCTACCACTCTTGTGGAGCGGGATCACTTGAGCCCTTCTCCAGTCTTCTCGGACCTCTCCTGTGCTCAGAGACTCACTAAACAGTTCTGATAATGGCTCTGCTAGTTCCACCCTTAACTCCTTTAGTACCCTGGGATGTATGCCCATCAGGTCCCATTGCCTTGTCCACCTGAGCTTATCGAGCTCTTGTAAGACCCTTTCTTTTGTGAAGGGACTAGTGCTCACCTCCTCCCTCCCCCGTGTCCATGGTGCTGAGCTGTGGGACATGCCCTACCTTCTCTTCAGTAAATACTGAGCAAAAGTATCTATTTAGGATAGATGCTTTTACATGGTCCTCCTCCTCACATGCCCCCTTATCTCCTTTGATCTTAGCAATTCCACCTCTGGACTTTCTCCTTTCACTAATGTATCTATACATAGAAACATAGACTTTGATGGCAGATAAGGACCACTTGGCCCATCTAGTCTTCCCATTTCCCTACCTACAGGATAGGCCGCAGATCCTAGTTAACCAACAGCCTATCTCTTCCTACCCCCACAAGAATTGCCTTATGTCTGTCCCATGCGTTCTTGAATTCTCCACAGTTTTAGACCCTCATATCCTCAGGAAGAGCTGTTCCATGCATCCACTACCCTCTTTGTGAAATAATCCTTCCTCACATTGCCCCTGAACTGCCCTCCTTCTATCTTTAAATTGTGTCCCCTTGTTCTTGCACATCTCTTTTTCTGAAAGATGCTACCCTCTTGGACTTTGTTGATTCCACTGAGGTACTTAAAAGTTTCTATCATGTCCCACTCTCCCTTCTTTCCTCAAGGATATACATATTAAGCTCCTTTAGTCTCTCCTCATACGGCTTCTCTTGCAGACCCTGCACCATTTTAGTTGCCCTCCTCTGGACTACCTCTATCCTGTCTATGTCCTTGCAGAGATGGGGTCTCCAGAACTGGACACAGTACTCCAGATGGGGTCTCACCAACTCTCTGTACAGAGGGATAACAACTTCCTGTTTTCTGCTGCTGATGCCTCTCCCTATACATCCCAGTATACCCCCAGCCCTCCCTACTGCCTTCTCACATTGCTTGCTAACCTTAAGGTCATCTGATATGATTACCCCCAGGTCCCTTTCCTTTTTTGTTGTTGTTACTACCTCCCCACCCATTGTGTATTCTTCCCCTGGGTTCTTGTATTCCCAGGTGCATTATTTTGCACTTCTTTGTATTGAATCCCAGCTGCCATACTTCTGACCATTCCTCCAACCTTGCTAAGCCCCTTTTCATCCTTTCCACGCCTCCTTGTGTATCAACCCTGTTACAGATCTTTGTGTCATCTGCAAAAAGGCATACTTTTCTTTCCAGTCCCTCTGCAGTGTCGCTGATGAAGACATTAAAAAGGACTGGACCCAATACTGAACCCTGTGGTACCCCACTAGTAACCCCTCTTTCTTCAAAGTGGACTCCATTTACAATTACCATCTGTGTCCTGTTGTGCAGCCAATGTTTAACCCAGACTACCACCCTGGTACCCACTCCCAGGCTGGTTAATTTGACTATTAATCTTTTGTGTGGGACTGTGTCAAATGCCTTACTAAAGTCTAGGTAGGCCATGTCCACAGCCCCTCCCTGGTCTACTACTTTGGTCACCCAGTCAAAGAAATCTATTAGATTCATCTGACATGACCTTCCGCTGTGAACCCATGCTGCCTTGGGTCCTTGCTCCACTGGCCTCTAGGTACTCAACTATTCTTTCCTTCAAGTGACTCCATCACTTTCCCTACCACAGATGTTAGACTGACAGGTCTGTAGTTTCCTGCCTCTGTCTTGGTCCCACTTTTGTGAAGGGATTCCATCCGCCTTCCTCCAGTCCTCGGGTACCACCATCTTCCCATGATTTATTAAAAGAGTAGCCAGTGGTTTCACTAGTTCCTCCTTAATTCTTTTAGAATTCTGGGGTGAATTCCATCAGGACCCATTGCTTTGTCCACCTTCAGTTTTAGGAGGTCTTGCAGAACCCTTTCTTCTGTGAAAGGACTGGGATTGACCCCCATCAAGAGTGCTTCTGTTAACTGGATTAGGCACTTCCCCTCTCTTTTTGTGAATACTGATCAGAAATATTCGTTCAGTATCCTGCTTTTCACTGCCCCTCTGCCCACCCACCGTTCATTCTATTCAGCCTCACTATCCCTGCCTTTGTCTTTCTATGCTCACTGATGTACCTATAAAAGGTTTTATCCCCTTCTTAACTGAGTTGGCTATCTTTTCCTCAGTTTGGGCCTTTGCTATTCTGACTTCCCTCCCTGCTTCCTTCTGCCTTAACTGGTACAGCTCTCTGTCTTGCTCCTTCTGTGTTTCCTTATACTTCCGGAATGCTATCTTTTCCTTCCTGACTTTCACAGCCACCTCTTTTGAGAACCATAGTGGCTTTTTCTTTCATTTTGATTTGTTAATTTGCTTCACATGAAGGCTTGTTGCCTCTGTGATGGCAGTTTTGATGATTCCCCATTGTTGCTCCACATTTCCTTCTAGCCTGTTTGCTAGTGCTTTTCTGAGGCACTCTCCCATCTTGCCAAAGTCTTGTCACTTTCTTTTACTGTTTGTGCTAGTGTTTCCTCAGTGTGGGCCTTTGCCTGCCTTACTGCCTTCCCTGCTTCCCTTAGGGAAGTTTTGGTATGCCTCCCTATCTTCTTCCCTCTGTGTTCCCTTATATTTCCTGAAGGCAAGCCTTTTGACTCTGTCCTTTTCTGCTACTGTTTTTGAGAACCAAAGTGGTTACCTTCTTCTTTTGCACTTCCTTTTCTCTCTAACACAATGGTATGTTGCTTCAAGTTGCACCCTTAATGCTTGCCCACTTTGCCTGTACCCCCTCACCTGTATTTCTTTTTGTCAGGGCTAGCTTAACTCTGTTGGCCATCTTATCAAAGTTAGCTCCTCTGAAGCCTATATTTTTGCCTTGGAATGGGATGATTTAGTTGTAGTGGTCAAACTGAATCAAACCATGTGATGGTCACTGGCCCCCAGGTGACCTTCTACCTGGAGATCTGTGATCCCTTCCCTGTTAGTCAGTAGTAGATCTAAGATAGCCCTGTCTCTTGTGGGTTGTTGTACCAGTTGTTTGAGGCCCTCCTACTGCAGGGAATCCACCATGTGTCTAGTTCTGACAGATGTTCCTGCTGGTATTGACCAATCTGTATCTTGCATGTTGAAATCTCCCATTATCAGAACCTCCCCTTTAACTGTCATGTTTTGTATATCTTCTAACAGTAATGCATCTATGTCCTCCCCCTGGTCTGGGGGCCTGTAGACAACCCTAGTTCTTATTGTTGTCCCATTTCCTGTTTCCAGGGTGACCCACAGTCGTTCTGGCTCCTTATGTGTGTTCTGAATTTCAATAGCTTTGATATTTTCATTGACATACAGGGCCACTCCACCCCCCCCCTTTTGCACCTCGGTCTCTTCTGAACAGTACGTAGCCAGGTACTGAAGTCTCCCAAGTGTGGTTACTAGTAAACCACATCTCACTAATTGCTACTATGTCCAGTTTAGCCTCTGTCATTATTGCCTGCAGGTCTCGGATCTTGTTTCCCAGACTGTGAGCATTTGTGTACATGATTTTCCATTGGCCAGATTTTGACGTGTTAGTTGTTGGGTAAGATCTGGTGTTTCCCCTGTGTGTTGTATGGGGAATTGGACCTTTTTCCTTTCCTGGTGATCCAAATGAACTGCAAACATGCTGAACACCTGTTTGACCACTAGCTGAGGGGGGAGGGGTGTTCTTCCCATTCGATGTACGGGGTGCTGCACCCCTCTCCCCATTTGCTAGTTTAAATATTCTGCAAAGACATCAAACTTCTGCCCCAATGCACTGACTCCCTCCTTAGTCAGATGCAGTCCATCAAATCTGAAGAATCTTCACTCCCAAAACTGTTGCCAGTTCCCTACAAATTTGTGTCCTTTTTCCTGGCACCAGCCCTTGATCCACATATTTAGCTCCCCTATCTCCCCTTCTCTGAACTTCCATTCATCTGCCCTCCTCCCAGACTGGCAGGATCTCAGAGAAGGAGATGCCAGACTAAATGGATGATAGTTTGTCACCCATCCTGGTCAGGTGTTCCTTGGTCTCCTCAACTGACTGGCTGGTGAGATCATTAGTCCCTATGTGTACCAGGATGTCCATGTTTTCTCCTGCTTCCTGAACAATTTTAGCAATGCAGCCAGTGTCTCTCCATGCTGATGTACCTGGGAGACATCTGGCCTTTATCCCTGGCTGGAGATAGGTATCAACTCCCTGAATCATGGAGTTTCCTATGATCAGAAGTTTTTTGGATTTCTTTTTTGCTTTCTTTGTTTTGGTTCCTGTTTTGGGTGAGTTTTGTTGTGCTAGCTCCTGTACTGCAGTGTCCTGCTCTGCAGTGTTCTTTACCCCTTTGTTTGATTTCGGAGATAGAGGCACATACCTGTTTGTAGTTTTTATATGGTTTGTGCAGGTAATATGTTAGAGAGCACCGAGTGATGAGGCACCCAATTTGCCCCTCCTAACCACCTGCCAAACTCCTGGACCAACTACCCTCTGCAGTCGAGGTGCTTCTGTTGGATGTTGGGGAAATGACAGGTGGTTCCTATAATATATTTCCTCTTGAATATGAAATTTGAAGTGTGCAATCTCTGCCCATGCTGCCTGGAACTGAGCCCTAAGATCTTCAATGGCCCAGCATGTAGGACAGTGTCCTAAATTCTGTAAAACTGTCCTTCTGAAAAGTGTTCTGCAGTACCTGCAGTTAATGATATCCATTCCAGAAAAGTTGCTGGGCTTATAACCTGGTCAGAGTAATTAGAAGGAAGAAAATGAAAGCAAAAGTTTGATTTTGTGTTTTGTTTGTTTGTTTTTGTATAACTTGTTATAACAAGTTTAATTACTAGTGCCCCTGTAAATGAGGTCACTGTATGGATACCCCACTGATCCGCCCCTTCCTGCTTTGTCACAGGGAATGTCATGACTGTGCTACCCTATAAAAGGAGTGTAGTTTGGGGTGGTTGGAGATGGGGGTGGGTGGCTGGGCCCTTCCCCTGCCAAAAAAGAAGAACCATGGATGAAAGAAACAAGACGATAAGAGCAGAAACAATCAGTCAGCAACAAATGCGTAAAACCTGTAAAGCACCACCTGTAATAATGTCACAGAAGATATACACTGTAAGAAACACTTTAATACAGAGAAATATAAAGCAGTAACAGAAGATATACCATGCAAAAGACAATTTGAATCAGAAGATTACAGCAGTAATCTGTTAGCACACACCTGTAGGCACACATTGCAACAATGCAGAAACATAGAAACACAGAATTTGATGGCAGATAAGGACTGCTTGGCCCACCCAGTCTGCCCATTTCTCTACCTAATGGATAAGCTGCAGATCCTAGTTAATCAGCAGCCTACTTCTTCCTACCCCTACCCACTAGAATTGCCTTATGACTGTCCCATGCATGCTTGAATTCCACCACTGTTTTTGACTCCACAACCTCCTCTGGAAGGCCTTTCCATGCATCCACAACCCTCTCTGTGAAAAAATACTTCCTTAAATTACCTCTGAGCCAACCCCCCATCTTCAAATTGTGCCCCCTTGTTCTTGCACACCTCTTTTTTGAAAGATGCTACCCTCTTGGACTTTGTTAATTCCCTTGAGGTACTTGAAAGTTTCTATCATGCCCTCCCTCTCCCTCCAGCAGAAGGTATACCCAGCAACAACAATTTGAATCAGAGAAAAATAAAGCAATAAAATGTTAGCAACAAACAGTAGCAATCCCTGTGAGTACAAAATAAAAATAACAACACACAGTAAATCTACCTAGGCAAAAGAAGTTTTAATCCTTTCCCTTGCTCTAGTAAGGTTCTGACAACAACAAACATGGAAAGGGACCTGGGGTAGTCATATCAGATGACCTAAAGGTGGGCCATCAATGTGAGAAGGCAGTAAGGAGGGATGGGGGGATACTGGGATGCTTAGGGAGAAGCATCACCGTTAGAAAACAAGAAGTTGTTGGCCCTCTGTAAAGACAGTTGGTAAGACCACATCTGGAGTACTATGTGCAGTTCTGGAGATCCCTTCTCCGCAAAGACATAGGCAGGGTGGAGGCTGTCCAGAGGAAGGCAACCAAAATGGTGCAGGGTCTGCACCAGAAGACATATGAAAAAAGACTAAAGGAGCTTAAGATGTATAGCCCCAAGGAAAGGAGGGAGGGGGGACATGACAGAAACTTTAAAATACCTCAAGGGAATCAACAAAGTCTAAGGGGTAGCATCTTTCAGAAAAAGAGATGTGCAAGAACAAGGGGGCACAATTTGAAGATATGGGGGGGATGGCTCAGAGGTAATGTGAGGAAGTATTTCATCACATAGAGGGTTGTAGATGCATGGAACAGCCATCCTGAGGAGGTCATAGAGTCAAAAACAGTGGGGGAATTCAAGAATGCATGGGACAGACATAAGGCAATTCTAGTGGGGGGTTAGGAGGAAGTAGGCTGTTGGTTAACTAGGATCTGCAGCTTATCCATTAGGTAGGGAAATGGGCAGACTAGGTGAGCCAAGCAGTCCTTATCTGCCATTAGATTCTATGTTTCTATGTTTCTCATCAGTGTCAATGGCAAATAAATCCAATGATCCATGTCAGATACAACGTTTTTCATTAATGGTCCATAATTTGCTTTGAACATATTGTTGATATTTTTGTTAATATTATTCATAAATAGCAAAATGATCCCTGAGCAGAGATGTTGCAAAGTTTTAATTTGCTGCTGAAGTTCCAGCAAAGTTAACAAGTTCCCCTTTGTGGAGCAATTGTTTCCATGGGTTTGAAAATTTGCCTAGTACCTTGGCCAATAATTTCACCATTAAGACAGTTAGGTGAAGTCTGTTCGAAGCTAGACTACTTGTGCTAGCCAAGTCACATGGAAACAACTCCTGCATGTCTCACGCTAGTGTTCTGTGTACTGATTCATCCTTAGTTTCACTTTGCAGTCTGAGTTTTACTCAAAGAGGACAGATCTGCTCTTTAGAGAGGTTTGAAAACTACCCCAAAAACTCATTTTTCAACTTTTTTTTGCTTGTTACTGATCTTATGTGTACTGTACAGTTATGGGGTCTTTGTTTAGTTGTTGTTTAGTTGAAATTTTCTTTATATTTACCACTTTTTTTTTGTGCTATTTTTCATCACTTTTAGTCTTATTTTTTTTATTTTTTTTACGTTTTTAGTTTTCATTCAAATGAGTGGGACTGGTCAGGAGGAGAGGGGGATGCAGCCAACAGATAGGAGACCAGTCCTTTCTGTATTAAGATACCAATGGCTACACGAGACAGCAGCACCTCCTCTCCCACAGCAGAGCACCAACAGCAGCAGCATGCAATGGCACAACCACCAACACTAAGGAAACACCAGTCATTGGTCCGCCACCACATGTGCACCATGGGGAGGGGTAGAAGATGTATCCTGGACCATCTTGCTCCTCCTCTCATCATCAGCAGAAGTCCCTAATGTGGGACTTCTTTGATAGTGACCCAACCAACAACAGTGTGGCCACATGTAAATTGTATAAAACTGTTGTTCGGTGTGGGAAAGAGGGGACCTAATTGAGGACAGGTGGGCCGCACACCACCTTAGAGTGAGGTACCACTAGAAGTGGGAGGAGCATGTCCATAGTTGGACAAAAGTTGCTGAGAGGCGTGGAGGTGGTGCTGCCCCCTACTGGTTCTTCTGTGCCATAGGGTGGGATGGGCAAGAAAAAGCAATGTGTTGGGTCAGGTGCATTGATCTAGGAAGGGGAGATGGAGGGGACTTGGAGTGGGACCTGCAGGCAGATTCAGCTGCTGTGGGGGCACCTGAGGGACTGGCCTCAGAGCCTATTCCCATGTCCACCCACAGAGAAGTGGCACATTTATGCAGAGTAATTGGAGAGCTCTCTTGGCAAGTTGTGGGGATGAAGGAGATATTGCAGGAGTTGCTGAGAAATCAACAAAGCATTCTTTCGGTTTTGGCAGAATTCCTTAGTTGCAGTGCACCCTCTGTTCCCAGGCCTTAGCCCTTGAATCCCTATGTGTATATTTTCTTTTATCTGTCTCTTTTACTCTTACCTGTCATACTCAAAACATTAAACAAGCAAAAAAAATTGAAAACTTAAAAGGAAAAAAAAACTGCCATTCATCTAAAGGAACTAGTGAAGCTAGAACAGACGGGAAAATTATACAGATTTTGAGAAGTAGTTGTAACTTTTTGTTTCTGAAGCATTTTCTTTTTTATTTTGCTTATTTGAAAGTTTTCTACGTAATAGTACTTTGCTGGGTGTGCGGAACAACTCTCAGCCTGGCAGCAGACATATCTATCCTCCCCCACTACATCATCAGCATTGTAATCTCATTGACAATGACATCATAGGTAACTAATCTGGCAGCTACTGACTGGCCATTCCACAACAGCAGTGATGTCAGTGAGGTCACAGTGCTGAATGCATAATGGGGGGAACAGAGCCAGATATGACAGGAACCAGGCCGAGTGCTGTTCCACACATTATACCTACTAACATCAGGTAAACAATTTTCTAATTAACCAAAGGGAAAAGAAAAAGTACATCAGATATAAGAGGTGATGGTTGGCTGCTTTTAAAAACCAACATTAGCTCCAGGCAGTACACTAGCTCTTTAATTTCTCTATATCTTGATCTTTCTTGATTTCTGCTACTGCTTTGTTCTGCCTATTTAAAGGGGACAGGAAAACTGTGCAGTTTAGCAGCTGTAAGTAATGTTACTACTAACAGAAATGAAAGACTTGCTTCCAAATGAGTCATATTGAACTGTACCTGAATAAACACTGATGTGAACAATTGTGTTTTCAGATGTTTTCTTTTTATGGACAGCATTCTGCACAGTCCCCTTCATGGAACCAGTAATTTGAAGTTTTTACTATAGCATGGTTTGAATACAGAATGCTAAACATGAGCTATTGTCCTATCAGAACCATGCTTAACGTTCTGTGCTCAAACCATGACATAGTTAAAATACCAGTTCACCAGTTCCATGAAGAGAACTGTAACAGAATGCTGCCCATAAAAAAAAAAAAAAAATGTAGCTTTTCACTTCACTTTTTATGCAGGTACAGTTACATATGGATCATTTAGTCTTATGGATATAATTTCTACAAATGTGAACATCATAAACAACTAGATTATAAATCATTTCCTGTCCTCTTTAATTCTGCTGTTCTCATCCATTCTAAAGAAAAAAGTCTGATTTCAACTCTATTAAATAGTTCTCTTTCTTGTGCAACTGTGCAGTCCTTACACAATCACTAAAATTGTTGCTGGAGCAGGCATGCCTTCCCTAGCTGGTAATGGCATTAATGTTACATGAGGGTAGAGTTGGTGGCCCATGCTGTTTGTGGCTCTGGAGGACCCAAATAGGCCAGAGGAGGAAGAGTAGGTGGTGGTGCAGTGTCTTGCTGGCTGGAGCAGGCATTGTCTCTAGGAGTCACGTTCAGGTGGTGGAGGCAGGTAATCGGTTAGATGTAGGGAAACAATAGCACAACAATTGGGGAACAGTAAAATGACTGAAAATAAAACAACTGTGAATCATAAAGTAAAGGATTCTACTTATAAGGAGAGGAGGAGGGAAAGAACACAGTTTTTTATGCTTCAACCTAACTGAGGAAGCAGTCCTCATAGTCTTCCAAACTGGAGTTGTCACCACATGGGAATTCTTTCTCCATTTCTGCTTCATCCACCTCGGTAGAAGACAATTTGCTAATGCTGAAAATACCTTCTTCTTCTTCTTCACCGCCAACACCGCCATCACTACCACCACCACCTTCATGTGGCAGGAACATGATTGCGTTATGTGGAATGTGCCCCTCATTCATTTTAATAAATACTAGAAACATATTAACATAGAATTTGATGGCAGAAAAGCACCACTTGGCACACCTAGTCTGCCCATGTTCCTACCTACTACCACACTGTAGACCTTACTTTATCTCTGTCTTTACTTCCCTTTTCCTTGCTTTTAAGGTTCCCTTATACATATCCCATGCCTTCTTAAATCCCATTAAAGTTTTTGCTCCCACCACCCCCTCAGCATTAGCATGGCAACATTATTAGGTGACAGATTGGTGTGCCTGTCCCACACAATGACCTTAGCCAAACTGAATACCCACTCCACACTGACATTCAAGGGTGGGCAGCCGAGGTATTTCATTGCAACTGAGGTCTGTGCTGGCCACTCAGTGACCTTGCTACTCCAGTATAGCAAGGAGTCATCTGTGATGGTAAGGTGCCTTGTATCCACCGAATATGCATCTGCCATGCATTGTGCTACCTGCAGTCCTGCTGCCTCAGCAGTCTCCTTCTTTTCCACATCTTCAACCCCACCTGGTAAAAAAAAATCCCAAATTTAATTTGTTGGGATTTTTTCTTTTATCTTGCATGTTTTCTCAGTCCATTTCTCTTGTGAGATGGAGGTAGCAACACCCAGTCTGTGCAGAGTTTCATGTTGTGCCTTTGATAACTGTGACTTTAGCATCTGTGCCCTGTGTACCCCTCTTATGAGAAATCTGTCAACTTTTGGACCTGCTCACGCCCACCTTCAATTATTGATCCCAGTCCCAATTTATTACATGGTTCCAGCATGGTGGCAATCCCAAAATCTTCAGACTGCAGAATGCTGGAAGTATGTGTATTGCAGTCTAAGACATGGAGCAAGTGTTCCATCAAGGCGTAACTTTCACTATCATCACCTGCCTCCAGCACTTGCTGCACATTTACCAGTGTCTGCCTCAGCACATGCAGTAGTGGAATGGCCTGACTGATATAGGCAGTAACCCCACTCACTGCCTGTGTTACATATTCTAATGATCTGAGAATCATGATCTGGCCATCCATTTTTCACCACTAGTAGATACTCCAGCATTGTCATGGCTTGTATGTATTAGCAGATATTCAGATATGGCTTTATATTGCTTTTACAAGTGCTTGACCATGTACAGTGTTGAGTTCCATCTGGCGACAACATCCAGCTTTATACAGTGCTGAGGCAGTTCGTTTTGTATCTCCAGATGTCGGAGCTGGTTACAGACCTTTCTGGAACAGGTTAAGTGGACACAGATGCAATGGGCCATAGTCAACATGAATCTGAGATCAGGATGTGTTAGAAACTTCTGCACAATGAGAGTAAGACAATGTGAGAGGCACATCACCCTGACAAACTGCCCCCTCATCACTGATGCATTTCACTACATTTGAGCCATTGCCACTCACAATGAAATCCACTTTCAGTGTCCTCTGTAAGGTACACTTCCAGCATTTTATGAACTGTGTGTGATCCACTTATACTCTTTATTGTCAGAGTGGCATGCTATTGAGTATCCAGAGTGATGCTACCACCACAGTTGGGCTTAGTGCAATTTTTTCAACACCTAGAGTCAACTACTATCCCAGAAACATGTGCCCAATGTGCTGTAATGCACAAATAAGAGCTATCAGCTGTTTAGCCACTGGTTCACATATCCATGCTCAGATGTATGTATGGTGATGCTGAATGCTTTGGGGCATGGTTTACCATCTGTGATACTGTGCCATACAGTTAAGGAATGGCACACTTAGAAAAGTATGACCTTGATGGAATCTGACATTTGTGACAGGCACAGGCAATCAACCTTTAAAATCCAATATTCTTAACAAAAGAGAATGGCGATAGGTCAACTGCTAGCATTTCAGCTGTTGCTGCATTTAGTTCTCATCCAATATCATGACTGGTAGGGAATTTGGACTAATGCTCAAACATTCTATGCAGCATAGGCTGGACTTCTCTTGGGGCTGGGCTACTAAACAGCTGCACTCATCATGGTGGCATTGTTTGTGGTTTCATACTTGACTTCTATGGATTCACATGGGCTGCTGCTCGAACAAAACCAGTGATTTGGGGGGTATTCTGCAGTGGTGTTCCTGTGCTTTTCTCTCTCTGGGTGGTACTACTCAACCCACCACTGCTGCAATGGCCACTACTAGGCAGACCCACAGAATACTCCTCCAACTCTCTGTAGTCCTCCTCACTCAGCCCTCCCTCCACCTGGGTTACTGCCCTGCTACTTCTGCATGATTTGGATAATGATGATGTTGATGATGAGGGAACAGAGATTCCCTTCACCGACTTCCTTCTGGTGTTGACACTAGTATAACAGGTTTCTGGTCTTTAGGTGTGTGTGTTGCCCACTGGTGCCTAGGTGGCTGCTCTTGTGCCCCTGCTAACTTGAGCTTGACACAGCTGACAGATAGTGACTGCCTCATCAGCTGGGTCAAGTATATAAAAATCCCAAACTAGGAATTTTGTGCCCCTTGACTTACCATGGCAGTGGGAATAGGACAGGTGATCGGAAGTAGTGGAAATTTGTGTTTCTTGGGATCATTTATTAAGTTTGATACTATTGGGGGAGGGGACTTTGGTAGTTTGATGACAGCAATCCCTGTCCCCTGCATCATCTACAGCACCATCCTTCCTTTTTTTCTCTTCCAGCTCCCATAGGGGATCCAACAAATCATCATCAGCACAGCTGCTGATGTCTCCTCCTCCTCCTCCTCCTCCACAGCTCTGTGCCTCTCATTATCACTGTCTCCAGGCTCTCTGACTCTCTCATCATCAGGAGCCTGAGTGTGATGCACATTTTCAGATCTCCTTCCTCAAGTACTGACTCAAGCTCTAGACTATCAGACTCGGAACCACCACCACCAACAGCCACGGGGACACCAACAACCTCCTACTTGACCACTATGTCTTGTTTATTGCTGCTCCTCTTGTTAACTCCCACATCCTTCACCGGCATTGATGTCACAGACGTGGCAGAGAAAATCTGGCCACACTGATGCCACTGCTGTCAATTACTCCTTTACTACCACAGGCCCCATAGCCCACGGAAGATGTTGCCACAGACATAATTTTTTAACTGCCACACTATTTTGCCCCACAGAACTTGAACAATTCTTTGCTGCCAGCCCAGCACCTCTCCATTTACTAGAGCATCTCCTCCCAGTCATTCCTATATGCGTTGTAACTTGATTTGGGATGAAAAATGACAAAATGTAAATAAAGCCTGCAGCACAAGTAAGTACCAGGAGCAGACAACACCTCCCCCTATGGAATCAAGGATCTGCAGTGTGGTCTGGAAAAATAAACCACCATAACACTCATAACAAGGGAAACAAGGGTAACCAAATAATTAACTCTCAGCATCCGCAGACAACACCTCCCCCTAGAGAATCAGGGATCAACAGTGTGATCTGAAAAAGTACTATAATGAGGTAATGTTATCTAGCAAAACTAACAAAAAAGGTTTTTTTTTTTTCTTTTTTTAAAACACTGCAGCGATTAATAAAATAACATGGCACACACAACAGGGGTAATGGGATAAATAAATTACTAACTATCTGCAACTGCAGACAAAATCTCTCCCTAGAGAACCAGGGATCAGCAGTGTGATCTGAAAGAATACAAATAAAACCAACTTTTTCTTAAGGACCACAGGGATTAAAATGACAGTGGTAACAGGGGTATTTTAATATTAAATATGACAAAAAGTGACACAATGCCATTATTTTAAGAAAATCTAGATTTAGTAGTTGCCGTATTGGTCCTTGCAAGAATAGATCCAGAAGCAAATGATTTGATACCTTTTAATGGACCAACATAGATGTAACAACAAGAACAAAGTGCTTTAGCTTTCGGACCAACCAGTCGTTCTTCAGAAGCTCATGGCCATCGGCTTCAGAGAAAGGACTGATTATCAGCTTATTATTCATCTAATATGATCCGATAAAATATCGAATCATGCTTCTGAATCATTATTTTAAGAAAAATACAACTAAAAATAACTAAAACTGCTACAGAAAGACACTGACAAAATACTTCACTTAAACACACCAAACTAAACCACAGAAATAAAAATGAGAAATTACTGACTGCAGATCAAAAAAAATGAACAAGAAAGAGTGAGGAAACTGAAATATAACACAAATCTCCAGCTTAGTCAAGAAAGCTCTGGATCTTTCTGGGCTACCTGCCTTGCTTTGCACCCATCTTCCCCACACTGCTGCACAGACAGACAAAGCAAAAACCACTAGTTTAAAGAAAATAAACAGTAAAAAAATAAACAAAAAACAGAACTTTAGCAGTACATGGCCCTCTAGAAAAATTTGTGAACAATTTGAACTCAAAAATCTAGGTTTAAATGTTTTTCAAATGTTTCTTTCTCTCAGATGAGCACACAAGACTTCTCTCCTACTATGTCTTCAGAAGACTTCACTGAAGACAGACTCCTTGTGGCATACAGCTCATTTCAGCAACATGTGACCTCCGTTCCTATAGTGCATTGCAAACTTCACCTTTGTACCAAACTTCACCAGTGATGTTCCAACTTTGCATTTTGCGAAGTTATCACCACACTGCAGATTGAAACTTCATGAGATGAATTAACTTCACAAAATGTGGTGAAGACATGAATTAATTCACGAAGTGAAGTTATTCATCATCACACATCACTATTCCTGAGGTTCTGCTACAAAATTGTAGTCATCTGTTATATCTCTGTTTAGTAACATTACCTCTGTTTTGTGCCAGTTTGGTTTGCATTCGTCTACTTTCATAAACTCATCTGCCAGTTCTAAAAGAGTTTTACATGTGGATTCAGAGTTGTCTAGGTATATTAATACATCATCTGCATACAATGTAACACTTTATTTTCCCCCTATTTTTAATTCCTTATAGGTTTTCTCAAAAATATTGTGCAAATGGTTTCGTATATAAAGCAAAGAGATCTGGTGATACTGGGCAAGGGGCAAGCAATTTAAATAACTCTGATAGACCAGCCCAGTGGTGCTGAGGATTGAGGCTCAGGACACCACATCCCATGATACACTAGTGACCCGGGTTTGGGAACAAGCCAGGACACTGGGATTGACTGGGGGGAACTCGATTTAGTCACTGACTGACAACTCTCCTCTCCTGGGGTTGGTTGGGCACTGTGTCAACTAGTGGATGGTGTTGGGAGGGGAGGGCATCATTAGGTGAGTGGCGGAAGCCGTGCCTCACCACAGTTTACCACTTGAACTCTGGTCCTGTTCACTGGCATCCTCGGGGGCAGGGATGGGACAATATCGCTACTTTCTGCAACCACAAAAATTCCCACCCCACTGCTGTGCAGAGTGATCCTTGATCAAGGGAGAAGGAGCCCTGGATAGCCAGTACACTGCCACCGAGCCCTGACTGGAGTAGGCATAAAAAGCTGATATAGAAAAAAAATAAATGACTATGATAGTATAGAGTTAGTATATACTTTAGCTTAGGGTGATCTATAAATTGCTCTTACACATGCCAGCATGTTTGGTCCTATTCATGCCTTTGACAGAGTGGACTCCAAAAAATTTCAGTCCACCCTGTCAAAGGCCTTCTCTGTATCCAGAACAACCAAAGCGACATCAAGATTTCCACACTGTTCGATTACATTCAAAGTTTTCCTAATTGCATGTGTTAGTCTTTTATCTTCTACAAAGCCTTCTTGATTAGATTTTACTAAAATGGGAATTATTTTGTTCAGACTAGAGATGCAGTGAATTTAAAATTCACCGGTGAAATGAATTTGAAGTGGGCACTTCGCGTTGCTACTCTGCTATGCAGAATGGGCAATGCAAAGTGCTCACTTGGCCTTGTCATTACCACTTCGTATTAAGGCAGAATGGCAACCCGAAGTAAGGCAAAGTCATTGTTTTTAATGGACTTCACGTTCCTCATTAGGATTCTAAGTGATTCACTTGGTGTTTCAGATTTGGCAGCCCCCCCCACACATCACATGGCTTACAGTACTGTAAGTCACATGCTCTTTAGCTAGGCAGAAAGAAAGTGAGTCATACAAGCAGACACTTTTACTTTCTCCTGTGCAGACGGAGAGAGAGTAGTGTGTTTTGTGACTGCTGATACTTTTAGATCAGAGCGAGGAGGAGATTTAAACTTTGATTTTGACCCAACAACTTTTTTAAAAGCTACATTTTTTGTCTTTTCTGTACTCTTTTTTACTTATTTTGTTCTTTCTGTAAATTTTATTTTTCTTACCTTTATAAGTAGTTAGTTGTTTGTGTGTGTGTGTGTGTGTGTGACTGTGTGTGTGTTGTGTGACAGTGTGAGTAGTGATTGCTCGGACTGAGGGAGCTCAATAGGAGAGATGGATCAGGGTGAGGGAGTGTCTGGGACGGGGCTGCATTGGGAGAGCATGATAGTGGTAAGCATCGTACCGTGTGCACATGTGGAGGGCATGGGTGCCCATTCCTGTTGGACCACTCAAAACTTGTGAGTGCCCCCCCCCCAAAGCAGGACCAGCACCGCCTCCTGTCCTGACTGAGGCAGTTGAACCACCAGTACCGAGTCCAGCACCAGGTCCTCTGGAGCAGGATGTGCCTGTTCCCCCGGGCCCAGGTGTGGATCCTATCCCTGTTCAGCACCGTGACCAGCAGGCTTATAATACATCCAAGTAACTATTAAAAAAAATTTATGTTGTGATTCATGACGTGATTGTAAACTGTGATTTGTGACTGCATTTGTGACCACGATGATGAAGAAATGTGAATGCCTATGGCTGTACTTCCCTGGACCCTGAAGAGCTGTAGCTTAAAACTCCCAGACTTAAAAACATGTATCAATGAGTACAATGGTGGGGTGGTGAAGCCTGGAGAGATACTACAAAACAGGCTTACAATGCATCCAAGTAACTAGAAAAAAAATCAATGTGATTCGCAACGTGAATGATCATGAATCATGATTTATGACTGCATTTGTGACTGTGATGATGAAGAAACGTGAATGCTTACCACCTACGGCTGTACTTCCCTGATGAGCTGTAGCTTAAAACTCCCAGACTTAAAAACACGTATCAATGAGTACAATGGTGGGGTGGTGAAGCCTGGAGAGATACTACAAAACAAGCTTACAATACATCCAAGTAACTAGAAAAAAAATTTATGTGATTTGTAACGTGAATGATCGTGAATCGTGATTTGTGACTGCATTTGTGACTGTGATGATGAAGAACATGATTTGTATCACGAGTGACTCATGATGATGTTCCTGACTTAAAAATGCATATTAATGAGTAAAATGTTCATACAGAATTAAGCACCACAGTACTCTGAAGGGAAGCCAAAGAAACAACTGTGACTTAAATTACAGATTGAGATTGGGCCCTAAAGAGATGCAAATACACAGACAGATTAAGATTGTGCTGTGCACTGAAGAGATGCAGACACAAAGGCACAACACCTAACCAGTGCTCACCATCAGAAATTCAAATCTGGAAAAGAATACCTTTACTGGTTGGGGCGGGCCTCGTTGGGGGGGCAGTATACTGTACTGCTGCAGTAACAGTCACTAGTACTAGTACCAGTACCAGTAAAGATACCACAAAGAAGTACAAAAATTACACAGCTGCAATGGATAGCAGCTTCACATTGCTGAAATTATTATGTGGCACAATAAAAGGTGTCTAATTTGATGACACGCGTCACACATATACTCACACACACTAAGTAATGCATACCAAATTGAAAACTGCAGTAATATAACCACATATTTTAAACAAATTAAAGTTATGCACTGCTTCACCACAACAATCAGCAAAAAAATGGTAAGAAATATTGAAAATATTACTGTGTGTACATTAACACAGTTAAACAAGAACAATATCACCAAAACAGAAAGCACTGTCTTTTTCTCCAAGTTAATCTACCTACACCACAGATACACCCCTCCCCCAAAGCACACTTGCACTGTCTCTCAGTACACAGACTGAATGTTGTATATTAACATTCAAAATCCATACACAAACAATAAACGCTCAATGATATGACCACAGGAGGGTTTGCTATAATCGATGAACTAAAGTTTCTGCAAAAGAAATTGCTCAAAAAGGCTTTTTTAACAGCTTTTTGAAGGTTTGAATTGCAAGAGAGCTCTCAGAGCAGATTGTCTCCTACAGCTTCCTACACACACACTACCCCAAACTGAGGTTGTGCAGAACAATCTAGAGCCCATGTGACCTGAAATCACATGAAACACTGCAAAATTTGCCTTTGGAGCTTAAAAAACAAGGTGAAATAAGGTGAAGTACATTGTTTTCAATGTACTACGCCTTTAGAATTGGTGGAGTAGTGGTTTGGGAAGGCGAAGTAACGTGAAGTCATTGTTTTCACTGGACTGTAGTTACCCATTTGCAACGCTTAAGTACTTTACTTCACGCTAGGAGCACTACGAATTCGCTTTCACTCCGCGGATCACTTTGCTGAGTGAATTGGGGCCACTTCACCCACCACTAGTACAGACATGTCATTAGAATTTTTGAAAAATAGTTATAACCTCCATTTAATAAATAAACTGTCCTATATGAGGTATGTTTTTCTGTAGGTTTGTTAGGCTTCAGAATCAACATTATATGTGCTTTGTCAAAGGAAGGAGGCAGTCTGTGTTTCTTTTATCGTGTTGTTTGTTTTTGCTGTTTGGATGCTGAGATTCCTTCCTATTTCTTAGAGAAGTCTATTGTTATGCCATCTGGACCAGGATATTATTAGTTGGAAGATCTCTTATTGCATTAATTATTTTTTCTTGAGTTGTATCCCCCTCTAGGGTTTGCTTTTAAATATCTGCTACTGTTGGAAGGTTGGCCTTGCCCAAAACTGATTTATTTGTTCTTTTGTGGGTCAATGTTTGACCGTGTATAAGGTCTGGTAGTGCTCTTTAAGGATTGTTGCTATGTTTTTTTTTCTTTATCTCTGTAAGTGATGCTGCCTCCATCTTGAATACATGATATTAGTTTTCTGGCTTCTTTACATTTTAATTGCAATTATCATAATGTGTCCAGGGTCTCTCCTAAGTAATAGCAGTTTGCCTTAGATCTATTTAGGGTATCTGTACTAATTCCCACCGAGCGATTGCCCACAGACCAAAATCCCGAGTCCAAAATGCCGAAATTGCTAAATCCCAATTGATTAAAATTCTGAAGAATAAAATGCCGAAATTGCTAAATCCCAATTGATTAAAATTCTGAAGAATAAAATGCCGAAATTGCTAAATCCCGATTGATTAAAATCCTGAAGAAAAACAGTGAACAATGAAGACAGAGAGACAACCAATAAAGTGTTTTATTTATTTAGTGCAAAGCAACACAGTGCAACATAAATTCAGGAAACACAGTGAATGCATGCACAGTGAATAAAATTGTAGTATACCTTTTTCTATGCACTACCTGAAAGAAACAGAGAAGCATAGATTTAGTATTTTTGTGCATTTTGTGTTGCTATGCAATCATAAAAACAGAACCATATCCTTACCATCTTGCCAGTAGCCAGATCATGATGTCGTGTAGTGCAGCAGAGTACAATGTTAAAATGTTAAAAAGTCTCATATAATTGAATTGTGGGCTATACCCCTAATGTACTCCAAGGGAGGCATCTGCTCACGGTTGTTCACCACAATCCTGAGTTTCTCCTCATGAAGTGCATAGTGCTTTTTGGGGGGAGACTTAGGTAGTCCATGCTTCATTTTTTCTATTGTGGTCTCTGTATTTATTTGTTCTTTACGAAGCTCAGAGATGAATAGATGTAATCCTATATGTGATCCTCCTATAAGAGCTGCAAGTCTACGATGCCATCCCTCGACACTATTCTGTGTTCTTGGCAGGCCTTGTTCCAGCTGTTCACTAACTGACCAGACTGAAGGAGGGAAAGCTGGAGGATAGCGAACTGCAGTTTTATTCCTCATCTGCCTTCTGACATGCCCCAGAATATAATTGTCCTCAAACCACTGAATCAGAGGAATGCTTATCTCAGGCATAAATGTCTTCAACTCCAAGAAAACAGTTTTTACTTCATCGGATGGCAGAAAAGACAATGCGATCAAGTGTCTCATAAGCAGGCTGAACTCAGCATCCTGTCCATACAGTGTTGCAAGCCCGAAGTTCTGAATTTTTCTCCAGACTATTTGCCCAAAATGAAATAGGCAGCCCTTGTTTACTGAGTCAGGGAACTCAGACTTGCACGCATTCACTGCTGCCATCTCAAAGTTAGTTTTAATCAAAGGTGGTGATAAGTTAATATTGTCCTCATCTGCAAGATCTTGCATGTCTTGAAAAAGATGAGTGTAGCATTCTTGTGACTTAGAGAACATCATTGCAAATAATAGTGGCAGAATTCGTGCATTAGGTGCTGTTCCAACCGGTGCATGAATGGAATACAGCTGCATAAACAAATGAGGTACAGTTCTAAAAGTTCCATCCATCAGCCAGTATGAAGCTTGATGTAAATGCTGTATGTTTTCTTTGGTGGTAAAGATTAAAATTTTATCCTCCCCACATGTGGAGTCCCTTGCAAACCAGTTTTTGCCATTGACAGTTAGCAAATCTTCTGGGACTACAATGACTACAATGGGTTCTGGGTTTGGCAGGCAGGTCAAGAAGTCAGGCTCGTTTCACTACCTGCTGCATTGCCTTTTTTTTTGGAAGACTGTGCCGTACCTCCTCAGGTAGAGATGCTATCTCTGCCTGGATTATCTAAGCAGGGGTGTCGTGTGTGTCTACAGCTCTACGTTTCATCACTGCCATGACACATGCAATTGGGGCATCAGTTGCTGCTGGAGCATGGTTGTGCTCCCTCTGGCTCCTTAGGTGGTGTTGACCACCGACTAGATTAGTGGAAGCCCTTCCCAGACAATGCATAGACTTGCGGCTCTGACAGCACCAGTAGAACACCTCACCACGATTTTGCTCTTTTACCATCAAATAGCCACCAATGCAGATCTTATCATTCCCCTTCTGAGAAGGCACCACAGCACATACTTCTGCCATCACTTGCTGTACCAGTAGCTGTAGCAACTCTGACAGAGTTCCCTAAATCAGGCACACAACAGTGATTTACTACAATCACTGTTAATCACTGTAAGGCTACAAGTAATTTGTTACCATGACAAAAGGATTAATGAAGAACATCAAATTAGAAGGACAGCTAATTTGCTACCATGACAGCTGTCAAAAAAAAGGACAATGCTGACAGTGCTTCCAGCATAAAATAGGCTTCTCTACTGCAGGCAATTGCATGGCAGAGGCTGATGCCAATCGCAATTAATTAAAGTAATTTGCTGTAAAAAGGCAGATGCGAACAGCTTGTACAACAGTAAACTGAAGCTCAGAGTTGAAGATTTAAAGCTAAATTAAGGCATTTTTCTTTTGAGAGATTTGTGTCGGGATTTACACTAATGGGAATATTGACGTTTGGGCAATTCTTTTTTCGGGAATTAGAGGGCAGGATTTCAAACGTCGGGAAAATAGTCGGCAGGATTTAGTACCTAAATCCTATTTAGAACTGATCTTGATTTAAGTTCTGTCAATAAGTTATATTTTTTTAGTTACTAATAATTTTTACAAGTCTGTTACAAATGAAGTTTGAATATATACAGTATGTATTCTCCTTTTCTTAGTTGTTTTTCTAATACATTGCACTGTTCTGTGTATTTTTTCATTTCTTTAGGCTTTAAAGGAGTTAGCATGCACTCTTATTGAGGGTTTCAGGGCCTCTCATATTGTATATAATGGCATTTCTCCCTTGCTATTCTCTTTGAAATAATTAGTTATCTCTACTTGCATGAAATGTTTAAAGCATGGATCATCAGGTAGAGTTTTGTCCAGTCTCCAGATTCTGTCTTTCAGCATTTTCCCCTTCAACATCACATTCCATGTTACAGGGTCGTGATCCAAGATTATTATAGCACTATATTCAAAATCTTGGATGTTTTCTAACAAATATGCTGAAACCAGAGCAAAGTCTATCCTAAAATGAATGCGATGTACCAGTGAAAAATGAATAAACTTCCCATATCTGGGTATTTATGCCTATATGGATCTAAGAAGCCAAGATCCTTTGCATATTCGTTTATAATTTGTGTTGCTCTTTCTTTTGTTTCGTTACTACCTAGTAGTCTGACTATATTATTCAGTGCTGAGTTATAATCTCCTACTACAATATACCAAGTGGGGCAGTGAAATAGAACTGGAAAACAAAGGTTTGTAAAAATTAGTGGTGAGTCTTCATTCAGTGCATGTAATCCTACCAATGTAAAACTTTGACTTTTAAATTGTAACTGCAGTATGACTTATCAGACATCTACATCTGTAATAGAATATTTAGAACATGTCAGTGGGTTTTTCTTTATTAATACAGTTACTCCCCTTGAGTGTGAATCATATGTAGTGAAGTATCCATTTAAGGCCCTGTACACATTAGAGCTGAAGATTTGCACCGGTTTAAAAAATGTTTTAAAAACATTTTTAAACTCAGCACAGCAGCCTGTCCAGATCAGTCTTCAACCGAGTTTTAACTCAGTTATACCATAGCCAACTCCTGTCCGCATCTGCATCCACTAACGTTTTTAAAAACGTGTTCTCCACCGCCGTTAACATGCTTCCTAGAGAAGCAATATGCAGACGCCCATCCACACTACAGGTTAACACACTTTCCCTCATCAAACTGTTTTTAAAAACAGACTTGAGACTAGCTCCCAGCAGGGTTTAAGCACGGTTTCCTAACACACTTTGAAACCGTGCTTAAATATGGATGGGCACTGTGTTTGCGCTAGTTAAAATTTTTTAAGCACTTTAAAATATTTTTACTAGCCTGATGTGTACAGGGCCTTATTTGAATAGATTTGCACAATATTTAGTGTCCTGTGTCATAAAATGTGTTTCCTGTAATATTAATATTTCTATTCATTTAGAATCGCTGTAATGTACCACACTTTTAATTTGTATATGTTCACGTGTTCTCTTTACCTTTCATGAGACAAATTTACAGCAGTGCTTTTGATTTAAATTACTCATAAGTGTTATAACTGATTAAATTGGGTGGGCACTTTCTGTCATTCAGTTTTCAAAGATTTGCCTTAAAAATATTTTTTATTTCTGTAATACCTTACTTCTATAAAATCAATTAGTTTACCTCCAATGTTTTGTCTCTTCCACCCTCCTCTTCCTATACTTATATAAATATAAAGCATAATTTGTAAAGAGTAGATTAATCAAACAAGAATTTTTTTCCTCTACTCTTACTACTACCCCTTCCCAGCTCTATCTTGTATTCTTCTTCTTCTCAAATCAAGAATCCAAACAGTAAACACTGTATACAATGAAGAAGAGTGAACTGGAATAGAAGTAGATAATGTTTTGCGTCTACCCTTCCCCTACAGTTAACCCCTGAATGACATAGCTCCCCCCACCACCATTACCCTCAAGACAGAGGAGTGGGCATATAAGAGTCCACTAAATGAGCATTTGAAAGTTCCAAATCTTCTCTATCTCTGTTCCATTAAAAGAGAAACATGTACTGAAATACTAACCCTATTGTTTTATATTTTCTTCCTTTTTTTTTAAATTAAATCAGCTTTATTAAATTTCAAATGTCAAAAACATACAGGCTATACCAGGTATGACAGTATCCAGACAAAACCTAATCCCTACTAAATACTCCCCTAATCTAAGTTAAACCCCCTTCCCCCAACCCTCCCAGAGTCTGCCATTCACATGAGATGAAGGGTTCTTCCCTTTCTTGCTTGCCCTTTCTTCCAACCTTTTTGTTCCCAATTCACACCATAATGCTTACTATTCCCCCATTCCTGCCCCTCTCCATCTTGACACTACTCTTCTTCTTCTCCCACTCCCATCCACTCCTTCCCCCTCCCTAAATTAATTGATTCTTTACATACAGTTAAGTGTATCTTAATCAACAAGCATTTGTCAATGCCGAATGTTGCTTGCTTGTATGTGCTGTTTAGGTATTTGGAAGTGATAGTTCCATGCTTTCCTCCCAAGACATCCACTGTGTCTTTCCGTTCAGTATTCACAGAAGAGTGGGAAGGGCAAGGGCCACTACAGTACAGCAGTTGCCAAGGGGGTGAAGAGGTGGACAATAGTCAATTCAAAGGCAAAAGAGTCCTGCAGGAGCTCACTAAATTGAAGGTGGACAAAATGATGGAACCAGATGGCATACGCCCAAGGATATTAAGAGAACTGTGAAGGGAGATAGCAGTACCTCTGGCAGCCATGTTCACTGAGTCATTCAACACGAGTGAATTGGAGGAGGGCACATATGGTCCCTCTACAGAAGTCCGGCAGCAGGGAGGAGGCAGGGAACAATAGGCCATCCAGCCTCATCTCACCTCAGTAGTGGGGAAGATCATGGAGACATTGTTAAAGAAAGGATAGTGGAGCATCTAGAAGCCATCGGAGCCCATTACCATAGACAACATGGATTCACAGTGGGGACATCATGTCAGACAAATCTGGTTGATTTGTTTGACTGGGTGACAAAGGAAGTGAATCAGGGTGGGGCAGTGGACAACGCTTACCTTGATTTCAGCAAAGCCTTTGACACCATCCCACACAGGAGGCTGATAAACTAGCTGGGTAAGCTAGGCATGGGGGAAAGAGTGGTAAACTGAGTTAGAAACTGGCTAACAGACAGGAGGCAGAGAGTGGTGGTAAATGTGGTGCAGTCTAGGGAGAGGGGGTGACCAGTGGGGTGCTGCACGGATCGGTCCTGGGGCCAGTCTTGTTCAATGTCTTCATTAGTAACATTGCAGAATGTCTGAAGGGAATTTTTTTCACCAAATTTTCAACATAGCCATTTTAAGACCTCTGCTCATGAACAGTGTCACTGTGATTTTCTTAATCTGTCCCAAACATTGATTGCGCATACCGACTGCGCCATTGTGCGCTACATGCATGGAAACACATTTTGGGTGACGTGAAAAATGACAGCTGTACTGCTGATAAGGAGGTGTGGTAAAATGGCAATGTTGAAAATCTGGAGTGATAATATTAAAGATTTGCGAACTTACGAGCATGCATAGGAACAACGCAATGCACGCTCGTAAAAACAGTCATTTTTAGGAATTTTTTCACCAAATTTTCAACATAGCCATTTTAAGACCTCTGTTCATGAACAGTGTCACTGTGATTTTCTTAATGTGTCCCATACATTGATTTCGCACACCGACTGAGCCATTGTGAGCTACATGCGCAGAAACACATTTTGGGCAAGATGTGAAAAATGACAGCTGTACTGCTCATAAGGAGATGTGGTAAAATGGCAATGTTGAAAATCCAGAGTGCAAATATTAAAAATTCACGAACTTATGAGCATGCGTAGGAACTGCGCAATGCACGCTCATAAAACAGTCATTTTTAGGAATTTTTTCACCAAATTTGCAACACAGGCTTTTTGAGAGCCCACCTTATGAACACTGGCACTGTCATTTTGCTAATTGGTCCTGAAAGCTGATTTTGCATAGTGACCATGAAATCGCCCTTCGGCCCTATTAACGCCATGACAGTGACAGTATTCATGAGGAGGGGTCCCAAAAACCCCATGTTGAAAATTTGGTGTCAAAATTTCAAAAAAATGCCTGAGATATGCAGCAAAGTTGAAAAAACCCTATCTATCCCATTATACAGCATACCAGCATTTCCTCAGTTCGCGGTCAGCTTTGAAGAGTGCAGACGTGTTCCCAGTCCACTGAAGATCATCGCACCGAGGTCCGGAGGTAAGTATGAGGTGAGGGAGGGGTGTGGGGAGGCAGGGTGTGGAGTGGGTGAATGCGGGTTGTGGGAGGAGGGCAGGGAGAAGCGCTGAGGGACAGTTTTTTTATTTACAGGTTTTTTTTTAAAATAAGACTGTGAGGGACGAAGACTATGAGGGACGTTTGCCACACTGGGTGGGCTCCCAGGCGTGGCAGCTGAAACTGTTGGGAAGCTGGAGCGACGGGGATTGGGCACCCCAGTCGTTATAAACATTTTGCCACACTGGGGTGGCCTCAGCGTGGCACCTGGATGCTTTGGGGGGCATGCAGCCAACGGGTGGATGCTTTGGGGGCGCAGTCGACGGGGATTGGGCACCCACGTCGACTATAAAACACTTTGCCATGCTGGTGTGAGCTCCCAGAGTGGCACCTGGATGCTTTGGGGGGGCTGTGGAGCTGACACGGGATTGGGCACCCCCGTCGGCCGTACAGTGTGGGGGGAGGGGGAAGGTGCATGAGCATGCAGTATGCGTGTGTGCATGTGTGTGGAGGGGGGAGCTCTGCTCACTGAAGCAGAACTCTCCCTTTCAACTGTATGACCACTGCATTTTCAACTGCTGTCATAGACAGCTCCAGCAGTGATTGGGGAACTGGGGCTGTGCCTGCAAACACACTGACTGCATTGGAAGACGGGTGCCACGCCTCGAAAAACTTGGATGATGGCACTATGTTTCTTGCACATGCGTGCAAGCAACATAAAAATGGGTCAAGTAGAGTCATCATCAAGGTCTTCTACTCTTTTGTCTTGGTTATAATTATACTCTCCCACATTGTCTTGTTCCTCAAGTGTTGTTTGTGTGAGATCTGTAAAGTCTGTGGGCCAGATATTCAAAACTTTGCATTAGGCACAAACCATTTGTGCAGGTTTAGCATGGGATTAGCGTGGGTTTGCAATATTCAAAAGGTCAAATAGCACACACAAACTGCATTAGCATCGGAAAAAATCATATCGTATGCAAGGGGCAAACTGAGGGGGCGTGTACATGAATACAGGCGCAATGCTATATTCAGTGACTAGCACTGTGCAAAGTGGTTTTGCGCAACTCAACATAATTACCGAACAGGAAAAGGTAGTCTTAACCCTGGGCAATCAGCTTAGCATGACATTTTGGCTTTGCACTGTATTTGCGCAGCTTTTGCATGGCTTTGTGAGACCCTAATAAATAAATATGACACATAGACAAAGTCAGACATAGAGGAAACATGCTGTTCACTGATGGCATCACAATGATGCCATAATCAGCCACCAGTCCCAGCCATTGCAGGCAGTAAGTGGTGACTCTGCCACCAGTGGAAACCATGGCAGTGTAGCACACACACCTGCAGACCACTATTCTGTAGACAACAACAGATGCCAGCACACACATGCAGCACTGTGGGCATGGAGGATGTTGAGGGAAGGGTGTACTGGTGGCCAGGTTGTGCCACAGACCAGGTGTGGCCACAAGGCTGGGACACATCATGCAGTGCACATGGGCCAGTGCTGGGAATAGTCCAACACCAGTGTGCCTGCCTGATCATAAGTGTTCCCCCAGCCACATACCACATAGCTGTACAACCACAGCACACACAGCCAGCCATGTATATGTCACTGTGAGCATCCCATGCCAGAGGTGCAGCATCTGTGAGTCACACAACAGTGTAATAGTAATGTCCACTGTCAGTAAACACCTGCAAGGTGGGCCTGTCACTGTGTACAGTGCAGTGGTCATCACTGCCCTACATACCATAGGCATTGTTGTGTCCCTCACGATACTGACCCCCTTGCTACTGCAGAGTCTGCTGTGCACTGTAGCATGACCTACAGTGTGACAAGTTGCATGCAGCATCACCACCACCTGTGCCTATTCTATGTTGTCCCTGGGACACAATATGCTGTTCTGTACTGTATACATGTAGCCTGCAGCTACCATCATGCACTACCAGACTGACCTACAGGTGGAGCTGCAGGCAGACCTGGCCCACCCCTGTACTTCCAGACTGACCTACAGGTGGAGCTGTGGGACTCTGCAGTAACGCTGGGCAAACTGCATGCAAATCAGGGCATAGTGAGATGCTAATGTGAATATTTGTCCAGAGACTACCTATAGTAGGCTCATTTGAATGTCAGTTTTGAATATGGCAAAGTTTAGTTCAGGGCAAACATGTTTGCACTGGGCAAATGGCTTAGCGCTGGACTAAACCCATGCAAATGCGTTAGCACCACGCAAACGGTTCGGGGAATGTTATACAGTTTTGCACACTGTACTTTCACATGCATAGAAACATAGAAACATAGAAGTTGACGGCAGATAAGGACAGCAAGGCCCATCCAGTCTGCCCATTTCTTTTTCTACCTTATAAATGTGCCATTGGCCTTTGCTCTGTCAGTGGCCTATCTATTCATAGTCATTTGTATTGCTCCCTTATGCCTATCCCATGCCTTTTTGAAGTCCTGCACTGTATTCATAGCCACCACTTCTTGTGGTAAGCCATTCCATGCATCCACCACCCTTTCTGTGAAAAAGAACATCCTCACATTACCCCTTAATTGGCCTCCCTCTAATCTCATGCTGTGTCCTTTTGTCCTGTTATTTTTCCTATATTTAAACATGTTAGACTCTTTCACCTTGTTAATGCCCTTCAGGTGTTTGAATGCCTCGATCATATCACCTCTCTCCCTCCTTTGCTCAAGGGTATACATATTGAGCTCTGTTAATCTGTCCTCATATGTCTTCTGATACAGTCCCTGCACCATTTTGGTTGCCCTTCTCTGGACTGCCTCAATTTGGTTAATGTCCTTGTGAAGGTGTGGCCTCCAATACTGCACGCAGTACTCCAGATGGGGCCTAAGCAGTGTCTTGTTAAGAGGGATTATTACCTCCCTCTTACGACTTGTGATACCCCTACTAATACACCCTAACACCCCCCTAGCCTTACCTACTGCTTTAGAGGTCTGCTTGGATGATTTCAGGTCATCAGTGATGATGATGCCCAAGTCTCTTTCTTCCTTTGTGAAGCTGTCTGCAGCTGTACTGGGTCCACATATTGGCTGGCACACACATTGGCCACATAGTTCACCTCTACCTACCTTCACATCACTGTGCACTGAGTTGCTGTTGTGGTTTGCACTTTCTGGTTGCTATATTCAGAGCTGTCTTATTCCAGGGCTAAGTTTGCCCTGCACCTCAGACCAGTTTGCCTGGCTTCATTCCCATGCTATATTCAGAAAGCTGTTTGCCCCAGGCTATTCCTTTTGAATATAGCTTGTTTTGTGCTCCAGGCTGGTTTGCCCACCGAGCATTGCTAATTTAGCCCCTGGGCAAAGTTTTGAATATCTGGCCCTGTATCTTTTGCTTCTGTATTTTCTTGCATTTGTAAATCTTCTGTATTACTTTTTTGACAGTCATGTTTTCATATTCTTGACTAAGGCCTACTTTTGGAGATGGAAGAGGTAGACTATTTTTTGAATTGTGCTCTCATTATAAAATTGATGCAAATTAACCAGTTTGGACTTTCTGTAAGAATCCTTTTCATCTTCATATAATGCCGTTTTTAATATAGATCCAGCTTCTGTTGGTGAAGAATAGTTACTTTGGCCTGGATATTCAAAAGAGTTGAGTCAAGCGCAATAGGGTTGCGCTCTTGCAAGTCTGAAATTGCGCCATTCTGCGATATTCAGCAGGAGGCAGTTGCACCACCGAAAACATGCTGAGCAACAGCGCAATGATAATGAAGACATGTGCAACCGAAGAGGGGGAGGAACCATGCATAAAGGGCGCAGTGTGATGTTCAAAGGCTTGCGCAATGCGCAACAGTGGAGAAAGCGGAAGTTGCACCATAGCAGAAATGAGCCAAAATAAAAACGAGCAAGGAAGAGGTGCAAGAACGCTACAGGGAAGCCACATGAGGCAGAAGGAGAGGCAGGGACAGGGAAAGTGTCAGAAAGAGGGCAGACCAGGGAAAACTAACAGCAGAAGAGAGGCACAGGGAAGGTGTGTGGAGCCACACATTCCAGAGGCCAGCACAGATAGGTGTACCCGGTGCAGGGGAGGTAGCAGCCAGGACAGCGGGGGAAACAAAGCAACAGCTGCTGGGGGGGGAAGCAAGCCAGGGACATGGCCAGTACTACCTTCCACATGGAGGCCGTAATGAGGGGGGTGAGAAGGTGGGTGGCAGGGGGACGTGGTCGTGGAAGGGCCTGTCGGTGGTATTCCCCCAACAGGCAGTACCGAGCCCCACACCAGCTTTGAGCTGTATACAGATACTGAGATTATGGGCTGGTACCACCTGAAAAGAGCAATACTGAGGTGGCTCTGTGAGCTGTGAAGTGATGTGATGCAGGCACCCACATGACGGAGTCATGCCCTGTCAGGGGAGACAAAGGTAATAGCCTGCATGTGCTTGCTCACCACGGGTACCTTCTAGAGACCAACTGGGGACACCACAGGCATAACCCAGTCGGCCACATCACGCAACCTCACCCAATTCCTCAGCACACTGCTGCCACGTGCTGAGGAGTACATCCATTTCCCTAGCACTGTGGCAGAGCGCACAGCAAACATTCAGGAGTTCTACAGGGTAGGACGTATGCCTGGCATGCTAGGGGCAATAGACTGCACCCATGTGGCCATACACACACACACACCACCTGGTGAGGAGGGGGCCACATACATGAACTGCAAGGGCTATTCCAGTATCAATTGCTAGGTGGTGTGCGATGCCAGTGGGCGCATCATCAATGCCTGTGCCATGAACCCTGGGGGAGCACACGATTCATACATCTGGCACCAGTCGGCACTGTGCCACCGATTTGAGAGTGGGGACATCCCCACAGGGCACCTAGTGGGTGATTATGCAAACCAAATGGACATATCGCAGGCCTGGGGGCGCATGGCCAGAGGTGCCATGGGTGTGGCCTACAGGGCTTGGGGCAGGCTGAAGCTGAACACGAAACTAACCTCCACCCTCTGCACACAGGTGACAGTGGATACCCACTCTGTTCCTGGCTGCTCACACCCTACCAACAGCCCATGACCCCATCGCAGCAATGCTACAATGAGGCACATGCCACCACACGCAGTGTCATTGAGCGGGTGTTCGGGATGTTGAAGGCACGTTTCCATTGCCTGGACACCTCTGGCAGTGCCCTACAGTACAGTCCTTCAAAGGCCTGTAGGATATTCCTGGCCTGTTGCATCCTGCACAACATGGCCAAAGAATGTGGGATAGCCATACAGGTAGAAGAGGGGGACAGCAATGGGGATGATGGGGACACCGGTGATGATGGTGATGGGCAGCCCCCCCTTGGCCGATGAGACCCCCGACTGATCCGGCTGGCACAGCTGCACCGGGACACCATCACAGAGGAGCACTTCAGCCAACCCAGGTAAGTCATGGTGACATGCGCGACCACCAGTGGCTAAGGCACAACCCACAAACACACATGGAAACACATCAGGGGTGCATGCTGGCAAGGGATGTGGCAGGGCACAGAAGCACACACACACAACCAGGATTGGGTGAACATCAACACGCCACATGGACAGACACACACACGCACATACACAATGCACCAAATGTGCACAAAGGGCAGGAGGAACACTGAGCCAGAACGCCAACCCTAGCAACACACATGTCCACAGGCCACCATCTCCACTGTCTGTCCATATGCATGTGTCAGATGCTGGGCACCATCGCACTTTGGTGTACAGAGCAATGCAGGCATCATCATGCACACGTACCTGCGGACAGCAGCCGGGAGGGTGTGCAGGTGGACCGTGTGTCTGCGTGCAGGGTCGGGCACCCACCCGTGCACTGCCCACCGAAACACACAATGCACACAGGGAAGCACCAGACAGTGCCCACGCTGGGAGACAGGTCAGTCTCATGGCACAGTGCCATGGCCACCTCAGATGCGTGGGCGGCCCCGCCAAGACCCGCCAGCACTGGCAGGCTGACCACAGGCCTCATGGGGTGGCACCGATAGTCCCCAAGGGGTTCCACTGTGCAAATGCGACCATGCCCGCGCAGGGGTCTGCAGCACACCGAACATGCCTGCACCAGGAGTGCTCGGGATGCCCACAGCTGAACCCAGCATCAACAGGGTGGGTGTTGCATGACGCCGGGAATGGGTAGTGGATAGCGCACTGCATGGTGTGAGCGATGCATGAGCACCTGACTGTGTGCCCATTGTGGCCCTGACAGCAATGAACGCCTGTGCGTGCCTGTCAATGGCAGCGGTCACATCCTCCCTCAAATGGTCCATCTGTGACAGGATCCTATCGGTGTCCCTGCTGCGATACTTCTCTGCCCACTCCAGAGCCACACACAGTGCCTCCACGGACGTTGCAAGCCACATCTGCTGCTGGACCGATGCCTGCAGTAGGTGGGTGTGCTCGTCCAAGAGGTCATCTGCCTCCTCGGCATCCTGTCCCTCAGGGTGTGCATAGGCCTGATGTTCAGCACCCCTTGAGGGTGGGTGCTGCACACCAGGACCAGGTATGGGCAAGTCCACAGGTGGTGCACAGACGCCACCGCCGAACCCTGAACCACCAGTCCTGGTGGGCAACTGCAGCTGCTGCCCCTCCGACTGCTGCGCCCAAGGGCTCAGTAGTGCCACCACACTGGCCGCAACAGTCCCACTGTCCTGACCAGACAACGGTGCTGCCCCACTGGTGCTGACAGGCACAGCCTGGGACTGTGCTGACATGCTGGCCCACATGGCAGCACCAGCCAGAGCCATGGGCGTGAGCTGACCTGCAGTGTGTCCATTCCATGGCACACACATGTCACTGCCCATGACGGTCATGTCTTCATCACTGGTGTAGGTCTCTGCCCCAGCCACAGCCACAGCGTGCTGGCATCCTTGGATGCCAGAACACTGAGACACAGGAAGAGCTTCCCCCACACCTGTCTCAACGACATCAGTGTGGACAGCCAGGCAGCCCCACTGTCGTGCCGATCCACAGAAACCTGTGGAGGTGGATGGTCCAAACTCTGACTCTGGCCTACTGTCCTCAGTTGACAGGCCCACCAATGTTGACCCATGCAGATGCTCAGGATCTGTAAGGGAAAGTAAAGTCATGTTACTGCGTGTTACCTACCCGGCCCCCCCCAAGGCAGACCATGGCTTACCATGCAGAGATGGGCTACCACCCATCTGGAAGCCACCGCCCAGAACTCCCTCTATGGCACTGAGGTGCATGCTTTATCAAGCCTGTCCTCTGCTAGTGTGAGCTGCACCACCTCCGGCTGTCCCCCGCCTGTTGCAGCACGTGCCGCCCTGATGGCAGCCACCTTCTCCTTCACCCTCCTCCTGTCAGTACCCATCTTCTTCTTACACTCCTGCACGGAGCGCTGGTGGCTACCATGCAGGTTCACGGCATGTGCCACCTCCTCCCATGCAGCAGCACAGGCCAGAGGGATGCCCCAACATCCACTGAGCAGTGGCTCCTGATCCAGGTAGGCCTCGAAAAGTGCCTCGGTCTCAGCCATCGTGAAATTGGGCCTCCTTCTCCACCCACCACTGTTGTCCTCCTCACCCAGAACTTGCTCGGTCATTATTCAGCCTGTAAGGATGGCAGTGGTTACCTGTGACTGTGCAGTCCAAAGCATGTCCCTGAATCCACAGTCCACACTCCCACACAGCATGCAACTCACCAATAAACTTCAGTAACCGACTATGGCCACTGCAGCACTTTGTCGCACTTTTATAGCGCAATGCATGCAAATTAGGTGAGGAGCAACTTTAATTAGATGCAAATCGTGGTGCTGCACCATTGAATGGCTGATCGGATGATTTGCATATGACAGCTGAATATCGCGCTTTTGCGCAATTGTGTTGAACGTGCTGAGCCAATGGCGTAGTCCCATGGCATGCATAGTACACCTCACTGCTCATGCCCAGGCTGCTGACGCTGGCGTCTGCCATGCTGATGACGTGCTGTGCATGATGGTCAATGCAGGGCATGGCCTCCATTGTGCCAGTGGCGCTATAGCGAATGTCACTACATGGTGCCGTGACAGTGGGCCTCCATAAGCACAATGGCACAACTGCCCGATAGTCCACTGTGGTGCTGGCAAACAGGCAACCAATCGAGCTATATGCATAGTCATCCGATTGTGCTGTGCGTGGCCTTGCGCCAGAGACCCTTGACCCTGTGCCTGACCTTTGCCCCCTTGACGCCATGCATCAGGCATGGGTGCACCTCTATTGCGCTGTTCGGTAACAGTGTGATAGGGAATGGCACGCTAAACCGCGCAGCATTTGCACATGGGGTACCGCGCTGCAGAGCACCATATTGCCTACTATAGCCATTGAGATGGCACACAGAAGAGACCCACAGTGGACTGCCATAGAGTTGGCCAACCTTGTGGCTATTGTGGAGCCACACCATGGGTATCTGTTTGGGGAGGAGCCACTGGACAGGGCCAGGACCCAGGTCTGGCAGGAGGTGGCCACTGACCTGGAGGAGGCCACCGGATGGAGGAGGACCGTGGAGCTATGGGGACCTCAGGAGGAGGGAGCCGGACCTACTAGCCAGTCTGCAGTAGCATGCCAGGAGGGCACGGTGGCACATCCAGGTGGGTGATCCATCTACGCACTTGTATTGTCCATATGGATAACAGTGTTGTACGTGTCCAGCACATGGGGAGGGCTAGTCTAGGGTTGGCTGTGGTGGTGTTTACAGGTGTGGGTGGTGGGTCTGGCTGGGTGGGTGGAAACACACATTGGGGTAGGGGGACTTTGCTTCGGGATTGTACTGATGTTCTTCTCTCCTTGTTTCCCCCACAGCCATGGACAAACATTGCTGGATGAGGAAGGAGCAGAGGAGGGAGGAGGACAGAGCATCCAGGCAGGACAGGGACCATCACCGCTGACCTGACAGGCCTGATGAGGGTGAGTGCCATAACTCCATGATTACTATTGCATGCTGTGTAAGAGGGTGGGCAGTGGAGCATGGCCACCATCCATGGACACCACTGCCATGCAGGCGACTTGTGACAGTCAGCACTGTCCAGTGGCACTGCATGTCTGGGAGTGCATCAGTGGTGGTCCATGCGTGCACCTGGCACATGGCTGTGGCACTGTCTTCACACCGCATAGCCACGTTACTGTACGGCCATGGTGGTGCTGTGCAGGACATGGGCGGTGGGTGTGTGCAGTGGTCCACATGGCTATGGCTGCCTGGGTGGGCAGGTCTTGTGGACACGGTCACTGTGGGTGGTCGCACACCATCACAGGGGCATGACACATGGCTGTATGCCATGCACAATGGGTGGGCTGCAGGGGGATGGACAGTCACACCTATTGACTCTGCTCCCTCGTCCTAGGTGACTGGAGGCTCCTGCATATTCAGCAGTCCATTAATGAGCTGCTCCAGGTGGCCAGGGAGACTCTGTAGCTCCTCCATCAAATAAACCACCATGGGGTCAGGAGGAGAAGGAGCAGTAGACTTCAGCGCAAGGAGGAGGAGGACCGGGGCAGCTGTTAATGTCCTCATGCCCTGACTACCACCTTCCCCCCTTTGACCCACCCTCACACCCCTTCTTCCCTTTCCCATATGTTCACCTCTGCCCCTTACCCACCCCCACCTTGTTTATGTCCCCCCCATGTTTGTACATAGTTCTGTATATAGTTATTTTTGATATGTTTCAATACAACTATTTTGATATGAATACTGTGGTGGTCTCTGATTTGCAGCGGGCTATAGGTGCTCAGCTGCAGTGGTGTGCATGGCGTCTGGGGTGGTACAGTCATGGGTATGTGTGTATGTCCGTGGGGAAGTGACCATGGTGTGGGAGTTGCTATCAGTCGGTGTCTGTGGTGTGTGTTTTTTTCCCTGTGCATTGGATTACTATGTGCAGTGGTCAATGGTGCATGCTCTATGTCCATGGTGCCCCTGTCAACCCATCCATGGCCTGTGCAGCTGACACCCTTGCATGTCTGTGACCTGCAAGGTCTGCTGCCATGTCACTGGTGGCTGTCCATGCAGGTCAGCCACTGTACCCGTCACAATGCTGAGTTGCCTCCTGTCACTGGTGTGGTGCATGTTTGCCTCAGGTGACACTGTGACCTCTGCGGTTGTTGTCCCACCTCCATGCTGTGGCTTGTGTTTGTTACAGGGGATGTGCACCACTGTCTGTGACTTGTGCTCCAAGCATATGATGGTGGCATATGGGTCCACAGTGCCTGTGCAGGGTGGTTGGCACTCCTGTGCCATGGAAGACTGCAGGCTGTATGTACACGGTTTCCATGGGCCCACACTGGGGGCTTGGTTGCCACACTACTGCGTCCCTGTGTTATTGTCCCCTTGGGTATGTGTGGGTGTTTGTCCCTGCACTGTGTTGCATCTGGTGTGGTGCATGCTTCCACACACCACTGTGGGTGTCTGTGCTGACTGTTGTGGCTAGTGGTGGGTCGGGGTGTGTCACTGTGCAGGGTGCTGTATCACTGGTGGTGGTGTCAGGGGCACGCCCTGTCCCATGTAGGGTACCTCTTGTGCCGACACATGGTCGGTCTCTCAGCTGTGCCTCGGGGGGGGATTGTACGTGTTGGCACTGTCTGCCATTGTTGCATTGCCGTGTGCTGCCACCCACTGCTGGGTGCTCATGGTGGGGCTGGCTTATATGGTTCTGTGGTGCATGAGGTTGCAGTGTCACAGTGGAGGTGGTGGTATGCATGGGGTTTCCTGCAGTGGTGGTCACTGCTCATGGGGGGTGTCTGGGGGTCACTGTGCAGGGTGTGCTGTGCACTGGGGGGGATGGTGTGGCATGGGGTGGTCCGCCATCCTTGTGTGACAGTCTCAGCTTGCCAGTGGGTGTGATGGGGCACCATGGCCTGGCTGTGGGTTGTTTGCTTGTATCCATGGGCCGGTGGTTTTTCCAGCCTTCCCCCAGTTGTGCTGTGCTTGGGGTGTGGTGGTACGATGTCAGTTCTGCTGTGTGTTCCTGTGCCCATCTGTGGCATGGGTGGTGGGCCCCTACCTCCCTGGTTGTACAGTTACATTGCTCTGCAGCTGGGAGGCTCCCTGCTTGTGCTATGGCACCTCTGGACTGCTCAGCTGGACATCCCTTGTTGCGCCATAGCGCATCATATTTGCTCAGCTTCCCCTCCCTAGTTGCGCTATGGAGCAGGTTGTGCAATATTCAGACGTTGGCTGTAGGCGCAATTTGGCTTGCTCCTTTTTTGAATATCGCCTCTGTTGCACATGGACGCAATAGACTTGTGCTCGCTCCTGCTATTGCGCACTTTTTGGGCGCAGTTTGAATATCCAGGCCTTTAAGTTTAGCCGGGGGGGGCAACATTGCAAATTTTATATTTTTCCAACACAGCAATTCTTTTACACTGTGAAATGACTTGTTTTTCTTTAACTTCTGGTGGTAAATCTGGGAACATCTGAATATTCATGTTTTGAACATTCAGGTCTTTCTCAGTTCTTGCCTTTTGTAGAAATTCTTCTTCATCTTGGTATTTTAATGGTTTTACAAAGATGAATCTTAGGAAATTTCCCTTATAGTTAGCACTTTTAAAGCCACAGAGGGCTTGATTTCATTGAAAGGTGATGCCTGTAGTTCAATGGCGTGAGCAACCAGCCACATCCCCTTCCTGACCTACAGTATATAATCAATCAGTCAATCAATCAAAATCTTTATTTATCCAGGTTATCATCATTGAGCAAGGCTCATTTACAATATGGACCTGGTTGTTAAAGATCAAATACAATGCAAAATACATATGTCTAATACTCATGATAAATGAAAACATTTGCAATATCAATAACAATCATGATGAAAGGATACAATTTTCAAAATCAGGATATTTATATATACATATATATATATATATATATATATAGCCATAACAAAGGTAAATATATAGCAGTAGTGAGTATGTAACAGTAAGAACAATTTACAATTTCAGGCTGCATGTAACACATAAAGATGCACCTCATACGAATAAACCAGGGCAACAGGGAGGCAGAGGTGACAGGGATTACTCATGGGTCTAGGGGAGTTAATAGGATGGTGGTGAAGGGGAATTTAATGGAGCGAGGGGACACAAGGGGTATTGGAACTGGACATCCATACAAAGTGAAAAAGAGAAGGGGGGGCCAACGGGGATGATGGGTATAGGTCTCTGAAATATCACGGAAACTATGGATGACTAGGGATGAGGGAAGAAGTTGCACAGTTCCTTAATGTGGTGGGAATATAGAGGAAGGCAATCTGACAGAGCTGCTGAGTCACAAGGTTTTTTGTAGTTTATTCCAGAGTGAGGGCAGTAAGCAGCTTATGGCCACTCTATCAAAGCGCGATTTAACTTTGGGTAATTTCAAGGTAATAAAGGAGTAGCTTCTCAGAGCATAGTTACCAAAAGTGCTTAGAGAGAGACAGTCATTAACATATTGCGGGAGATTATTGGAAATAGCCCTGAAGGTCCATACAGCAGCATTTCTGTCCCATCTGAATTGAAGAGAGGTCCACCCCATGGCCTTGAACAAAGAGCAGTGGTGTGTGTTAAGGGGCAGACCTGTTATGAACCTCAGAACTCTGTGGTAAAGCGCATCTAGTTTTGCAAATGAAGAAGCTGGGCCCTGATTATAAGGAAGTCTGCGTAGTCCAGCAGTGAAAGAAATGTTGATTGGACCAGCTGCTGTTTAGCATCAGTCATGAGGAAGTGGTTAATCCTAAAGAAAAGACCTAATCTTTGCCTTAGTTTTTTTAACAAGTCCTCAATATGCTCAAGGAAGGAGAGTCTATTGTCGAGCTAAACTCCCAGGTATTTAAATTTAATGACAAATTCCAGTTTTTCACTCAACAATGTAGTAACCTGTAGTAATGCTCCCATATAGGCCTGGTTTAATGCATGTATAAATGGAGAAAACATCATCACCTTTGTTTTTTTTTGCATTAAGGAGGAGCTTTTTGATTAGGAACTGGCTCTGTAACAGGTTAAATTTGGCTTGAAAGTCTCTACATGCAGCTTCAGGTGTGGGGTGGCTTAGGTAGAGTACAGTGTTATCAGTGAACAAATGGATGTTGGCTTTATGGATAGAATTATCAATGCTGTTGATATAGATTGCGAACAATAGAGGACCTAAAATAGATCCCTGAGGCACACCTCTTAGAAGTGGTTTCAGAGGAGATAGCTCACCTTCCTCTTTGACCTGCTGGAGGCGATCTGAAAGGTAGTTAGCAAACCATTTCAGAGGTAGTGTGTCCAAACCCAAAGTACACAGTGATGAAAGGAGAAGACTGTGGTTGACAGTACTGAACACCTTGCTTAGATCTAGGAATACTGCACAGACAAAATTTCTGTTATCTAAGTCTATCTGCCAGTCATTGGTCACTTTTACAAGGGCCGTAATGGTACTGTGATTAGCTCTGAATCCAGATTGCACTGGGTTTAACATCTTAGTATTTTCTAGGTATTATCTCAACTGGGTACTTACAATTTTTTTCCAAAAGTTTGGATAGAACAAGAAGAAGTGAGATTAGCCTGTTATTATTGAGATCATAGGGGTCTCTTGACTTAAACAGGGGTATGACATGTGCCATTTTCCATAGAGAGGAGGGTCCCTTGAGATAGTGATAGGTTGAATAAATATGTAATAGGCACAGCTAGTACATGATAGGCAATCTTCAGAAAATACGGGTCAAGGGAGTCAGCACCAGCATTTTTTGTAATATCCAGATGTATCAGAAGGTTTTCAACTTCTTTCAGCGAAGTAGGTTGGAAGGAGAATACTGAATTAGTGTACGTTGATTCAGCAAGGAGAGTGCCAAGATGTATGCATAGGGAGTTAGCAGGGGAGTTGTTGAAGCTAACCCTGCAGTAGCAAAGTGGTTGTTAAAGGATTGCAAAATCTCCATCCTGTCACTAATAGTGGTATTGCCGGAGATAATTTTAGCTGGAAGCTGGCTTCCAGGCATGTGGCCAGGCAGTTCTTTGATAGTTCTCCAGAATTTCGATGGTCTGTTAGTGGTGGAGCCGATTTCAGAATGATAGAATGCTGACTTCACATCTCTAACCATCTTGGTGCACATGTTCCGGGCCCTCCTAAACTGGCACCAATCAGTAGGAGTTTCTGTTTTAAGTGCTTTTTTCCAGAATTTGTCTGTCTCCACTAGAGTGGTTTTGAAATCAGAGGAAAACCACTGACAGGTTTTGTTCCTCACATGTACTTTTACTAACGGGGCATACTTATCTAGAGCCCCAATCACAATTTCATTGAAGATATCAAAGGCCTGATTTACTGTTTTTACCAAATAAAAATCCTGCCAGCTCAGTGAGTGTTTGAACTCTGTAATGTAGGCCACTATATAGAAGTTCTGTCTCGACCTCTTAGTCGAGAGCTTGGAGGAAGAAAGGGGCTTATTAGCTGATCTGTTTAGCTGTTGCTAGCCTTTTTGCTTACTAATTATAATAGCAGGTGAGTCAAATTACAACTTGCTGTTGCTAGCCTTGCTTGTAGAGCAGAAAGCAGCTAACTAAAAGAAGCTACATTTTCTTATTAATTAAAAAATTATATCTCAGCAGGAGTCAGTGTCTGTTAAGATTAAGTAGACAGATAACTTTATTAGAAGTAGAAGGGGTCTTATTTAGGGTTAAAAAAAGAAAGAAAAGAAAGAAAATCAGTGTGTGTTCTGTGCTGGGAAGGGTACTGTATCAGCTGACTTTGCTAAACCAGTAGAAGGAAAGAGAGCTTAATTGGGGGTGTGGTTTAGACACTATAGTAGCAGGTGAGTCAAATTACAACTTCCTGTTGCTAGCCTTTTTTCTTACTAATTATAATAGCAGGTGAGTCAAATTACAACTTCCTGTTGCTAGCCTTTTTTCTTACTAATTATAATAGCAGGTGAGTCAATTTACAACTTCCTGTTGCTAGCCTTTTTTCTTACTAATTGCCCTCCATCCCACCCCTCCACCCACCTACCCACCCAAAGCCAGTTCTACTTTTATAGCCACTGGATTTGGCTGTCAATAGGAACTTCCTGTTTGGCAGTAGGAAGGGAAAGATCATAGAGAAACATTGTTTTTTGTCAACCCTAAAGGAAAAAAGTATCTCACTCTCCCCCGCCAGCTGCTGGTGGTCTCATATTGAGCAAGGAAGAGGGAGGCTACTGAAGAAGATAGGAAGTTGCAGTCCCAGAACAGGAAGGGTGAGAGCTGTAAGGATATGAGAGAGAAAGCATCCAGAGAAACAGTAGAGGGGACACAAAATAAGACATGATAGGAGTGGTGCAGTGCAATGGCTGTGGGGTGGCAGTGTTCCGGGAGACGTTCTGGAGGCTGCGATGCTGCGCTATTTGCAGGCACCTCTCTGGTCTGAGAGAGGAGGTTGCCCGTCTCCAGGCCGACCTGGCTAGGATTCGTGAAACCTCCTCCCCCACCCAGGGACCACCAGGGCCAATGCCACTACCTCAGAGGTTGCCAAGAAAGAGGAGAGGCTGGACCAGGGTGGGCTCATGGAGGGAGAGGGTGGTGGAACAGAGTTGCATCACTCCAGCTGTACCTCTCCACAATTCATTCACTCTTCTGGTGGATAGTGGTTCCTCTATGGAGGCACCTGTAGTGGAGACCAAGGAGGATGCTGGGACCTTCACAAAGGAGACCCACAGGAGGGTGGCATGGGACTCCACAGGAGAAGGAAACAACTCCTGGTTGGGGACTCAATCATTAGGGGGTAGAAATGGGGGAGGAAGGGGAGAGGGAGGTAAGGTGCCCTCCTGGCACCACGGCTTGAAGGGACAGGAAGCGACTCCTCAGGATCGTGGTAAGAGCTACACGAGGGAGGGAGCTGGATGTCACTGTCCACCTAGGGACAAATGACCTGTCTAGGAATGGGATCAGAGCAGTGCAAGAGGAGTTTGTAGAGTTGGGAAGGGGCCTTAGACAAGTAGCTCATACAGTAACCTTCTCGGAGGTGCTGCCTGTCTATAGCAAGGGAGATGCCAGGGCACTCCTCACCAGGGAATTCAATGAGTGGTTGAAAAACTGGTGTGGAGCTCAGGGTTTTGGCTTCATTGGGGACTGGGGAGCCACCTGGAGTGATGCAGACCTATACTGGTGTGATGGTCTGCATCTGTCCAGGGGGGGAACCAGAATCCTGGGTGAGAGGTTTAAATGCTTCATTGGCAAGCATTTAAACTAGCCAAGGGGGGAGGCACTGAAAAGGAGCAGGGAAATCCCAGCCTCCCCCCACAAAACATGGTGATTAGTGAGGTAAACACCAAGGTACAGAAGTTATTAGGGACCAGAACAGATTTAAATGTAAAAAAAGGCAAAGGCAGTAAGGATAGAAATGGGGCCAAAGGGGCAAGGCCATCAAAAGTGGAGGGGATGAGTACCAATGCCCGTAGTCTGTGTAACAAGCTTCCTGAACTAGTGGCCTTGATGGAAGAGGGTTGCCTGGATATTGTGGCAGTCACAGAAACATGGTACACAGAGAACCATGACTGGGATGTCAACATACCAGGATACACAATCTACAGGAGGGACAGGGAGGGTAAAAGAGGAGGAGGAGTAGCTCTCTATGTAAAGGAAGGGATCAAAGCAACAGAACTAAAGAGTAAACAGGGAGCAGATGTGGCACTTTGGGTCACCCTGGAGACAGGAAATGGTACCACAATCCGCATGGGGATTGTATACAGACCCCCATCTCAGGGGGAGGGAATGGACAAGGAAATGATAGAAGGCTTTCTTAGAATGGCAGAAAAAGGGGAGATATTGTTAATGGGGCACCTGAATATGCCAGATGTTAACTGGAGCACCTTTGCTTCAGGCACATCCAAGAGCAGGGTCATTCTTGATGCCCTACAGGGGGCATGCCTCAGACAGCTAGTACTGGAACCAACTCGGGAGGGAGCAATCTTAGACCTGGTGCTCTCAAATGGGGATGGAGAAAGAATCTCAGATTTAGAAGTGGGCAGCCATCTGGGAAAAAGCGACCACCAAACAGCGTGGTTTACTATAAACACAGCCAAACAATCAAGCCATACAAAAGCAAGAGCACTGGACTTTAGGAGGGCTGACTTTGGGAAAATGAAGGAGTGCCTCAGAAAAGCACTAGCAAACAGGCAAGAAGGAGGGGTGGAGGAACAATGGGGAGTGATCAAAACAGCCATCACAGAGGCAAAAAGCCTTTGTGTAAAGCAAATCAATAAAACACAACTAAGGAAAAAAATGCTATGGTTCTCAAAAGAGGTGGCAGGGAAGGTTAAGGAGAAAAGGACAGCATTCAGGAAATATAAGGAAACACAGAAGGAGCAGGACAGAGAACTTTATCAGTTGAAGCAGAAAGAGGCTTGGAAGGCAGTCAGAATAGCAAAGGCCCAAACCGAGGAAAGGATAGCCAATTCTGTTAAGAAGGGGGATAAGACCTTTTATAGGTACATTAGGGAGCGAAGAAAGACCAAAGGAGGGATACTGAAGCTTAATAAAGGGGAGGGAATGTGGGTAGAGGGTGACAGTGAAAAAGCAGGGATACTGAACAAATATTTCTGCTCAGTATTCACAAAGGAAGAGGAGGGGGAGTTACCTAACCCAAACAAGAGAAACACTCTGAAGACGGGGGGTCGATACCAGTCCATTTATAGAAGAAAGGGTTCTGAAAGAACTAATAAAATTGAAGGTGGACAAAGCAATGGGGCCTGATGGGATTCACCCAAGAATTCTAAAAGAACTAAGGTAGAACTAGTGACACCACTGACTACTCTCTTTAACAAATCATGGGAGGATGGGGTGGTACCTGAGGACTGGAGGAGGGCAGATGTGATTCCTCTTCACAAAAGTGGGAGCAGGACAGAGGCAGAAAACTACAGACCAGTTAGTTTGACCTCAATGGTAGGGAAAATGATGGAATCACTTCTGAAGGAAAGAATTGTTGCGTACCTAGAGGCCAGTGGGGCACAGGACCCAAGGCAGCATGGATTCACGATGGGAAGGTGGTGTCAGATGAATCTAATAGATTTCTTTGACTGGGTGACCAAAGTAGTAGACCAGGGAGGGGCTGTGGACATGGCCTACCTAGATTTTAGCAAGGCATTTGATACAGTCCCACACAAAAGATTAATACACAAGATAGCCAGCCTTGGAGTGGGTCCCAAGGTGGTAGCCTGGATAAAGAATTGGCTAGACAACAGGACTCAAAGGGTAGTAGTAAATGGAGTACACAGTGAAGAAAGGAGGGTTACTAGCGGGGTACCGAGGGTTCAGTACTGAGACTCGGTCCTTTTCAAGTGTCTTTATAAGTGACATTGCAGAGGAACTGGAAGGAAAAGTATGTCTCTTTGCAGATGACACAAAGATCTGCAACAGGGTTGATACACAAGATGAAGTGGAAAGGATGAGAAGGACTTGGCAAGGTTGGAGGAATGGTTAAATGTATGGCAGCTCAGATTCAATGCAAAGAAGTGCAAGGCAATGCACATGGAAACAAAACCCAAGGAAGCGTATACAATGGGGGTGAGATACTGACAACAGTAAAAATAGAAAGGGACCTGGGGTAATTATATCAGATGACCTAAAGGTGGGCAAGCAATGTGAGAAGGCAGTAAGGAAGGCTGGGGAATACTGGGATGCATAGGAAGAGGCATCAATAGTAGAAAACAGGAAGTTGTTATCCCTCTGTACAGACAGTTGGTGAGACCCCATCTGGAGTACTGTGTGCAGTTCTGGAGACTCCATCTTCGCAAAGACATAGACAGAGTGGAGGCTGTCCAGAGGAGGGCAACCAAAATGGTGCAGGGTCTGCACCAGAAGACATACAAAGAAAGACTAAAGGAGGTTAATATGTATACCCTTGAGGAAAGAAGGGAGAGAGGGGACATGATAGAAACTTTCAAGTACCTCAAGGGAATCAACAAAGTCCAAGAGGGTAGCATCTTCCAGAAAAAGAGATGTGCAAGAACAAGGGGGCACAATTTGAAGATAGAGGGGGGACGGCTCAGAGGTAATGTGAGGAAATATTTTTTCACAGACAGGGTTGTGGATGCATGGAACAGCCTCCCTGAGGAGGTTGTGGAGTCAAGAACAGTGGTGGAATTCAAGAATGCATGGGACAGGCATAAGGCAGTCCTAGTGGGGGGTAGGAGGAAGTAAGCTGTTGGTTAACTAGGATCTACAGCTTATCTGTTAGGTAGGAAAATGGGCAGACTAGGTGGGCCAAGCGGTCCTTATCTGCTGTCAAATTCTATGTTTCTATCTTATAACAGCAATGAAGCAATGGTCACTGACTTCAGTAAATAAAGTACCTGCATGTGAGAATAGATGTGGTTTCCTCACTAGGATAACATCCAGCAATGTACTGTTGCTGAGGTCCTTTTTATTAGGGCACGTTGGTTCGTCAATGATTTGTGTAAGCTCCTGTGCATCACAAAAAGAGGTTAGGGGTGCAGAAGCCTTAGAAAGCCAGTCTAAGTTAAGATCTCCTAGGAGAATTGTTTCTAGTGACTCTAGACCCAAAGAGGTACTTAGATGCGATAATAACTGTAATCCGGCAGACGGGGGTCTATAACACCCTATTACATGGAGCGCTATGGTAGGAGACACCATAACCTTAAGTGACACACATTCAAATTCATTGGGGACTGACTGTGAATCAAGACAGGTTACTGAATATTTATCCTTGATATAGATGGCCACCCCCCACCTCTTGACTGCCTATCAGCTCTGAAAAGTAAGTAGTTAGGGATGTTGACTTCCGTGTCGGGGTAGCTGGTCAAAGCCAAGATTCAAAAATGACAAGAACATCTGGAGAGGTGTGATTAACCCAGGTCTCGATCAGTGTAATGTTTTTTAGTAGACTGCATACAATGACATGCATTTCTTTGAGCTTTGCAAGGTCAGTTGGAGATGTGATGGCCACAGGAGGTTCAGGATTAAGCGCTACATTACCAGAACATAGCAGGAGAAGAAGCAACAACTTTCTGAGCACAGCAACAGTTAGCTTGAAGCTTGTGGCCCTTGTGCATCTACGGTTGTTATCTGTTGGAATAATCAGTGCCCCATTTCAGGAGCTGTGCCGACCTAGTACAGCAAAAACTAGTACCCTGATTGCAAGATGCAGGAAAGGGTTGGAACTACGAGAAATGGGAGGCAGGACTTGTAAGGGTGGTTCTGTATAAGTCCCACTATTCTGCTCTAGGTAGTTATAAGGTAGGAGATGAGTTAGTTTGACAGCACATATCCAAAGATGGGCAGTGCTGGTTGATTCATTGCAGGTCAGTATGGTATCAAATTTACATCTGGAGGCGAGTATGTAGCTTGTTGTTGGCCACCTGACATGAGAGAAATAAAGCACACTAAGGATATCTACCATGTTCCCCACATGTTAGAACCTCAAGGGGAGTGTAGTGGCTAGATTGATAAGAATAAATGTCCAGATTAGGGGTCTGAACTGCCAATCAAGGGTCGTGATACACTTGGACAGACCAACTAAAAGTACAGACTGCAGTAACTGGCTAACCCAGGAGACAGAGGTGGACTAACTACAAAGGTTTGTAGATGGCCGAGATAAGGAGAGACCAGATTTTAATAGTTGTGATGTACTAGAAATAAGTAAGTGCTTGCCTTAAGCAAAATAGACTTAGTTATGAAAAACAATGAAAGGAGAAAAGCACAGACTGATTATTGTTATACTTGGAGCAAGATAGGCAGTTCCTCACAGTATAAGCAGTATAAGTAGTTCCTCACAGCCTCCTTCTGAAGCATTTTTGTCTTTGCTGGCCGGAGGCTCTGTAGATCTGTCTTCTCCCTTGGGGCCTGTTAGGGCCCCCCCACATTGCTTGTGCTTGGGCCCTGCTTAATTGTGCTGGACACTGTTTGTTATATTTCTCCTGCCTTGGTTAGTATTTGCTACCTCCAGCTGCTTTTAGCTTCTTTGTGTTGCTTGTTTTCTGTTCTCCTGGTTTGTGTTTTGTATTTTCTTTTGGGGCTTTCTAGTTTTCCTAGCCTCCTATTGCCCCTTGTTTGTATTGTGCTAATCTTGTGCCTGTGCTCTCTGGCTAACATTTTCTCACCTGATTTTGTAAACCCTCAGTTCACTGCATTGTTATCTGTATGCTTCAGCTAAACCTGCTGCTTCCCTGCCTAGCAATCATCAGTTTTCCTGCAATTGTTGTTTCCACTCTCATTGCTGTTTCTCTGCTCTCTCCTGTGCTTCAATTGTTTCTACCTGGTCCAGGCTCATACTGCTCTGCTGGCTGCCACTCCCTGCTCTGTAGCTCTGTTCTTAATTCACTCAGTGCTTGCTCCTCTCAGAAAAATGCTGTATTGCTCTATTGAATTATTCAGCTATTACATCAGCTGCCTGGTTGCCACTCTGTGCTGTGCTCTGTTTGTCTCAGCAGCTCAGCTCAATTCCTTCAGTGCAGCTCAGCTGGGTGACTACTACCCCCAGCTTTTAATTCCCCTGCTTACCTTTCTGCAGTATTGTGTGGCTCTGCTGCAATTTATTCTTGCTGTACTGCCCCAGCAGCTTGCTATCATATGGCTGTGTCATTCCTAGGAAATTGCCAGTAAAAGCACCTCTATTTTGGGGTTCCTACCCTATCAACATCACAGTGCTGTTTGGTCTCATGGTGCTTAGCTTGTGACTTCCTGTTATTCTCATGGACTGTGATGTCTCAGTGGGGCATCGTGGCTCCAAGTAGCAGGACCATGCATTATGTAAGACAACATCCCAGGATCAGGGTAGACACTATTCCTTTTAAAGAAGCCGAAGTACAGGAGGCATTAAATAAACTAAAAACAGACAAAGCCATGGGACTAGATCAGATGCACCCCAGAATCCTTAAGGAACCGGGGGCAGAATTAGCAGCCCCTCTGGCACTTCTATACACAAAATCCTTGAAGAGTGGTATGGTACCCAAAAACTGGAAAAAGGCAATAGTGGTTCTATGTCACAAATTAGGCAGTTGGGAAGAAGCTAGTAATTACAGACTGGTGAGCCTCACATCTACAGTAGAAAAACGAATGAAGACTCTACTCAAACAGAGGATCATAGCATTCCTTGAAACTAGTGGCCAACAAGACCCTAAACAGCATGGTTTCGCAGCAGGTAGGTCATGCCAGACAAATCTGCTTGAGTTTTTTGACTACGCTAGAAAAATAGTGGACTACTGTGGGGCAGTAGATGTGGTCTACCGAGACTTTAAAAAAGCCTTTGACTCAATTCTACACAGATGGCTGGTAAAGAAACTTGACCACACAGGGGTTGGTCCAGAAGTAGTCAGATGGGTACAAAACTGGTTACATGGCAGAACACAGGGGATACAGGTTAATGGAATGCAATCAACACAAGGCAGGATGACCAGCAGGGTGCCCCAGGGCTCAGTACTGGGGCATCTGCTCTTCAATGTTTTTATAGCATACATCGCTGATGGACTGGAAGGGAAGGTGTGTCTGTTTGCAGATGACACAAAGATATGTAACAGGGTGGACACCTCAGAAGGAGTGAGCAAGAGGGAAGCTGATCTCAAGAAACTAGAAGAATGGTCTGGAGTGTGGCAGCTGAGATTTAATGCCAAAAAGTGCAAGGTCATACACATAGGAAAGAAAAATCCAGGAAAGGAGTATTACCTAGGAGGTGAAAGACTGGTGGCCTCAAAGCAGGAACGAGATCTGGGAATCATAATCTCAGACAACTTGAAGGTTAGTAAGCAGTGTGAGAAAGCAACATTGAAAGCCAACAGAATGCTGGGCTGCACTGGGAGGGAAATCACAAGCAGGGGAAGAGAAATGGTACTACTACTGTATAGATCACTGGTCAGGCCTCACCTGGAATACAGAGTCCAGTTCTGGAGGTCTCACCTCATGAAGGACATTGACCGGGTGGAAACAGTACAAAGAAAGGTGACAAAAATGATTCAGGATCTGCAGCACGTCCTACAAGGAAAGACTTAGGGAACTGAATATGTACTCCCTGGAGCAGAGAAGAGAGAGTAAGAGAGAGAGAGAGAAAACATGATTGAAACGTTCAAGTACATCCAAGGAACTAACAAGGTACAAGCACAGGAAATTTTTCACTTCAAGAAGGGCTCCAGGACCAGGGACATGATCTCAGGCTGCAAGGAGGGAAGTTCCTCTACCAACACCAGGAAACTTTTCTTCACAGAAAGGGTGGTGGATGCCTGGAACAACCTGCCCCAAGAGGTTGTAGAGGTCAGAATTGTGAGGGGGATTCAAGAATGCATGGGATAGACACAAGGCAGCCCTGACTAGTAAGGGCAACAAGAGTGTCAAGATAGGTCTAAAACAAATGGGCAGACTAGATGGATCTTGCTGTCTCCTTCTGCCATCAACTTCTATGTTTCCTAATGATTTAGCCCTGTTTTCTTGCCTACATGGCTTTCAGTTATCCATGCATAAATCTTTACCCTTGCAGCCTACATGGCATTTAGATGTTCATTACATTTCATTAATGTGCTGAATGCTTCTTACTGGAATAACCTATCTCTTCCTTATTGGCATTTAAGGTATTTATGACAATCATATCCAGTCACTGTTTATGCAATCATATCAAGTCACTATTCATGCTGAAGCCATTGCATCAAATGCTTTTATGTATACTATGATTTGCTCCTTTATGGAACTGGTTGGCCAAGCATATACATAATTCAGCTTACTTCATATGTGATGCATCATGCTTATCTATGCTGCAGCTCATTTTATTGCTGTTGCAAATCCTGCTCCATATCTCCTAGCTGCTAAACTGCATTTATTCATTTAAGCTAAATGTCAATCACTGGTATCCTGCCTCCTACTACCTAAACATCTACCTTCTATGTCAACATTTAATTGGCTTCCATAATGGACTTGGTTGGTTTGTTTTTCACTGGCTGCAACTACTATCAAACCTCTGAGCTCTGGTTCACATTGCAGCCTTCTATCTCACCAGGTCTAGTGGTGTAATGTGGTTTTACTACAGCTTTATTTATTTCTCATTCTACAGCCCTCATCAGCAGAGTTTACTCAGCCAGTCTCGAAGTTGTCCTAGGATTTGTTTTAGCTGCAGTCCATGGACCTTGCCTGTTTAGCAACTCAGAATGCTAATTAGTGCTTTACCAACAATCTTCATGTCAGTATAACTCATGAATTGAGAAGATGGCTCACCTTTTGATGACCATTGATCCAACTGCTGAGCCATCTCCTGAGCTGCTCCCTGCAGAGTTTGACCAGCTTTGTTTTCTACTTCATGACATCCTACCACTCAGAATTCTGGAACTTTGCTATATGATTAGCAGCATTATGATTATATGCTCTGTAGGCTTCTCCAACGCATTCACTGTGATTTGCTCACTGAACTAAGATGTAACACAGCCTCTAGTCAGCCAGCAGGCCCATCTTGCTTGCCTTCAGCAACATTACTCAAATGGCTCAAACCCGTTTAAATGACATTTACATGTAAATTCTACTTACTTCTTATAACTGACTATGTGGCTTATCTCTCCGAGCCCTACTGCTCCATGGATGTGGCTCTTAAAAGAACACTGTTAGTACTAGGGGACCACTTCAAGTATACCGTATTGTTTCTGGACAAGAATTCATTTGCAGACTACAATCATGCTGTGTACGTAGACTGCCTTGATTATTACTCTTATCTCCTGTGTCTTCTTCTAGCTTACTGGAATTCATCCTGACTATCACCCATGGCATGGTCTATATCCAGACAGCCTCCTGTGAACTGTTTTCTTGAGGTCATCTTATCACCAATACCTGATTTCTCCTAATCTTATATGGTCAGGCAATGACAGGTGTCTAGATGTCCATCAGAATGGGAATCTCTGATGCACTTCATCTACTTGCCTACTCTAAGATGGTCTTCAGGGAAGCCCCTCAGACATCTTCTACTCAATGCAGGAGCCTCTGCCTCACATCATATACTTGCTTACTTGAAGTCAGTCTTCAGGAAAGCCCCTCGGCATCTTCCATTCGTATCTATTTGAAACAATTGTCGCTACCTCACTCCATATACTTGCCTTATCAGAGGCAGTCCTTGGGGAAGCCCCTCAGACATCTTCTTGACACAGGAGTCTCTATCTCTCTCATTTACTTGCCTATTTGAAGACAGTCTTCAGGGAAGCCCCTCAGCCATCTTCTACTTGTCCTAGAAGTCTTTGCCTCACCTCACATACCTGCCTACTCAAAGATGGTCTTCAGGGAAGCCCCTCAGACATCTTCTATTCTTATCTAAGTGAGCCAATAGTTTCTAACTCATTTCATATACCTACCTACTCAAAGACAGTCTTCAGGGAAGCCCCTTGGATGTCTTCTAGTCATCTCTACTGGAAAGTGAGTCTCTGCCCCAGTCCATACACTGCCTATTTGAAGACAGTCTTCAGGGAAACCCCTCAGATGTCTTCTACTCAGCTGTATTCCAATTGTTGCCTACTTGAGCCTTCTTGAAAGTCTGCTTTGTGAACTGCCTCCATGATATCTACTCAAAGTGGAAACCCCATAATTGAGCAATCTGAGCAAGCATTTTCCTCTCTCATTGCCACTGTTTTTCTCCTTCTGCAATGATGTACAATCTACTTAATTGCTAGAACCTCTGTCTCCCTATCATACAATCCAGGTAGCCTTGACTGTAGGCATGGTCCTTCTTTGTCCTTCAGGTACATGAGTGTTCATGTGAGACTCCAACCTCTTCAGTACAAGGAAGTCTCATTCTCCTCCTACCTTCATTGCTTTTCAGCTTTCTGGAAGGACAATCCAGCACTAAGTACCTACTCATCTATGTGGAGATCTTCCAACTCATACCAGCTACACTCTATTACCTCGTTATGTTTCAACTTGTGTTTGTACCTACCTGGAGATCCTGCCTTTGCAACACTTCATCATGACTCCAGAAGTTTTCCTTCCCTTATGACTATGAAATTGCAGTCCTAGCTGCCTCTTCTGCTTTATTATCTCCTTCATCAGCAGAAAATTCAGGAAGTCAATTGCAGCTCCCGACTACTGGACTCATAAATCTGCTCATCATGTGCCACTTACCTTACTCAACTCATGCTGTGAACTGACCTCTCTGAGCCTTCAAACCAAGAAGACAAGTCATTTCACTATTCTTCTCCAAGCATTCTGAAGGACTAAGCCATGCAACATATTCATTCCCATTTCACTTCCTGGAACTATGCTCTTCCCAGTTGAACCACACTATGCTCACTTCTCCTACACTACAGTATACCTGCCTCCTCATCACTATCTACAGCTGCTGACTTTGTCTGGCCTCCTCAACAAATATCTACAACCACTGCCTTGCCTGGCCTCCTCATCAACATTCCAGCAAGTTCCTACTATGCAGATATCCAAGGTAATGGTCCTGTATGGTCTTTAGTTGAGCATCCCTGAGGTGTCCCAAAAACATCTATAAAATGTTCAGTAATAATGGCTAGATTGCAATATAAAGAATGTGCACTAAACTTTTAAATGATGAAAAGAACTACCAGAAGCTACACCACAACCCCACAAATGCTTGTAAAAGAACAACTGCAGACACAGTTGAAGGAATTACAACAATGAGATGGAAAGCAGAATAGGAAGGTAATTTACTAATGAATAAACAGCCAAGAATGCCAACATTCTATTCCATTCCAAAAATACACAAACATGCTTTGGATCCACTAGGAAGACCAATTGTTTCAGCAATTGGCTCCTTACTGGAACCTATTTCACAATATGCAGCCTGCAGAGGGAGCTGTAACTGCAGACATTCCAGGGCTGCATCAGTGATGGGAGAGGCTGGGACCACATCAGTGGTCAGCGAGAGAACATTTGCTGGCAGGGGCCGGGGAAGGCATACTGGGGCTACATCAGCAGCGGGAGTGGCCGGGATCACATCAGTGGTCAGAGAGAGAGAGAGCTTTCTGGCCAGCAACAAAAGAGAAGCTGAGCTACGGGGGCCAATCAGTGCACACGGTGTGATTTTTGAACTGTACAACTGGGCTATAAAAGCCAAGTAGCCAAGTCACAGACAGTCTGCCAAGGGAGCTGTAGTTGCAGGTATTCCAGGGATGCATCAGCAGCGGGAGAGGCCAGGATCACATTAGTGGTCTGAGAGAGGACTTTTGCTTGCAGGGGCTGGGCCAGGCATACCAGGGCCACATTGGTGGTAGGAGAGGCTGGAACCACATTGGTGGTTGGAGAGAGAGAGCTTGCTGGCTGGTGATGAAGGAGAAGCTGAGCTGGGGGGGACAAGCAGTGCACAGGGTGCAATTTTTGCACTGTGTGACTGGGCAATAAAAGCCAAGTAGCCCAGTCACAGACAGAGTGCCGAGGGAGCTGTACTTTGTCCCACACCATGCACCCCGGCCCTGACCTCTGTTAAATGGTCAGTGGGAGGGAGCCTTGGAGGAGAGCATGTTGGGATTAGGTGAACTGGAACACTAGGAAGTTTGGACTTGATGCTGGTTCGAAGGGGGGTCATGCACACTGTGCTTGCCTGGGTATTGCTGACTACTGCTGAGGTGGGGAAAACTGAAACGGAATGTATAAATTGAATGGGTATTGCTGACTACTGTAGGGGAAGTGGGCACATTTCTTGTGAACTGACTATTGCTGGGGAGGAGGAAATTGCTTGGGCATTGCTTGTGTAATATTGCTGGTAGAGGGTTTATGTAATAAAGATTGTGTAATATTGCTGATAGAGGACAAAATTGCTCACACCCAAAATGAGGGTAGATTTGGGTGCTGCAAGAGTGGGCATCATTGGTAGGGTGATTGGGTGAACAGGGTGCTGGGCGGCCACAATATTGAATTGGGCATGGAGGTTTGGAGGATGCCCAGTGTGTTTCCAGCTGGCAGGTCTTAGGAAAGAGGTCAAGGGGATCAGAAGGCAGCTGGAAGGTGGGAGGGGGAAGGTTGGGGAGGTAAGGTGGGGCAGGGACCATATGATGCTAGACAAGGTCAAAATGGCATACCCCAGAGGATAGTGACTGGGACAGGTGGACTAGGACCATATGGTTGCTCAGGAGGGGTGGGACTTGAAACAAGCACCATACAGAAATCACTCCAAATGGAGGGAGTTGCCCAGAGGGAGCCAAGGAGGAAGGGGGACAGGAGAGAGCAAATCTGGGGCAGGCATCACACTTACAAATCAATTCACCCCACTGTACCTGGCCAATGAGGTGGATGATGCTGGTGGGTGAGGGGAGCAGGTGGCTTGGGAGAGTTTGGTCAGTAAGCAGAGGGGGGCTGGGGACAGGAGAGGGAGCCAGATCCAAAGGAGGGGAGGGCATGGAGGGAGGGGTGAAGGACATGAGCCTGGGTTGGAAGGAGGCACGGTAGATGAGAGAGCACAGAGCAATGTCAGGGTGGAAGGGGGCAGGACTTAGATCATGCCATTGTTGAGGCTGCTGGGAAAGTCAGCCAAGGATGGGGGTGCAATAGGGAGTACTCTAGATAGGCCAGCTTCAAGGCAGGAAAAATTGGCAGGGGGGAGTAGGGAGGAGGAGGGGCAGGGAGGAATACAGCAGATGGGGTGAAAAGTGCAGGACCTAAGGGGGGAGGGAGACAAGAAGGAAAGCAGCAATCAGAGGCCTCAGTGGGGGATCTGAGAGTACCAGTTCAGGCAGAGAGACCAGGGTAGATCTGGGGGTGCAACTTGTGCCACCTAGGAGGTGGTGGGGCAAGGAGCAAGCTAGGAGTTATAGACAGAAAAAAGAGCCTGGTAGGGCACGTACAGGCTTGTGAGACCCAGGCTGGGGAGGTGGGAGTGTGGAGGGGTTGTTGGATAACAGATGGACCAAATGCCAAACTTCAGATCTGACACACAATCTCTGTGTGATGTTTATTCAGAATACAGGAAATAATCTTCAACAGTAGCATATTCCTTCTTCAGTACGTTAGTTTGCAGCAACAGACTATGAACATCCTTTCTCTGTACTTAGCCAACACCTACTGACACTGATCTCTGATCCAACTTACCAGTTGAGATGTAATCCCCACCCCATGTGGGCCCTGTTTGCTTGGGTAGTGGGGGCCCAAAAAGAAAAAAAAAAGAAAAACAAGCTATAGCCAAAGAACCTCAATGCAGAATCACTGAAAGTAAGGTTACCCCAAAGGGCATTGGTAACATACAGTATCAAATTTCAAAGAAATACAACATCATACCTACTTCCATAATGCAAAGCATCATGAGATATATGCAAATCACCATGACATTTAGACTTGTTCAGTTTACAGCAATTTACATGCATTTTAAATAGCACAGCTAACTTAATTTCTGAAATATGCACCTAGTACATTTTATCATTATCAAAAACACCTACTGCCATGGTATTTTCAAAATTTACAGGTTTCATAAACATAAAGGTATATACATCAAGGTATTTTATGACATAGTGTTATTACATACTAAATCCAACAACAATAAACACAACCTGTTTTACATACACTTGGAGGTTACCACAATAACTTCCCTGTATGAGAACCTGAGAGGGAAAAGGAAAATTAAAGAGGACACCATAGCATAGTCAAGAAAAGAGAGGGAGGTGCCTATAGGTGGGCAACCTTATAGACTAGAAATAGTAAAGGATAGATTAGGCTTAGAAATAGAATAACTGTTGCAACAGATTTAAGAAAAGGTTGGCCTCAAGAGTGGCAAGAACTCCCTGTCACAGGGAGGAGCAAGCTGGGGGTTGATGACAGAAGAAGGAACCTGGAAGGGAACAAATGGGCTAGTAATATGGGGGGTGAGGTGAAGGTGATTCTGCTGGGTGACTCCATGACCAGGGTATCCAGTGGGAGGGGACGGGGGGGAAGCAGCCCAATCAAGGCTAAATGTACCCCAGGCCTATCTGTATACAAGGACAAATTCCAGCTATACTCAGTAGCAAGGGAATGTGGGGGGATCTCCAGACTTCCTAGTACACCTGGGAACAAATGACTTAGAAGGGAACAGTGAACTAGAGATTCAGGTGAGATTCTGGGAGCTGGCCAGGGTTTGCCACTCTATTGGATGCTCAGTCTCCTTCTCTGAGATTGTGCCAGTACCAAGGGTGACTGGGTAGAACAAGCAAAACTTAGAGGGATGAACCAGTGGCTCAGGGACTGGTGCAAGAAAAAGGGGTATGGGCTGGTGGGGGACTGGGGTGATACATTGGAGGATAAGGGGCTATATGCCAGTGATAGGATACGCCTCAACCTGAAGGGAAGGGAGATCCTGAAACTAAAACTTTCTGGATTCATAGGTGAGAGGTGAGGTTTAAACTTGTGAAGAGCTGAGGGTTAAATAAAATGACAGCTCCAGGTGAGCTGCTCGAGGGTTCAGGTTTATGGCATGAAATGAAGTCTAGGGACTGCATTGTAAATCCATGGGAAACTGTGCAGGAAAGGGTGATGAGGGTCTACACAGGCCATGAAGACTGGGGAGGGGTGGAGGATGGTCCTGATCAATGCCAGGAGCATGGGCAATAAAATGCCCAAGCTCCAGGCTATGCTAGTTGAGGGAGCAGCAGATGTGGCAGCAATTACTGAGACATGGGCCACCCAGAGGAATGACTGGGATCTAAATTTGGAGGGCTACAAAATATTCAGGAAAGATAGAGGAGGGTGGAAGGGAGGGGCGTGAGCTGATAGTGAGAAATGACATAGTAGTTAGTGGAGTGAAGGAGGCTGTAGGGGGTATGGAGGCAATTTGGGTAACCCTGTAAATGAGGGGTTAAAAGATTGAAAATATAGGTGGTGTACAGACACCCTGCAATGGAGGCAGCTCTGGAGAACAAACTAGTTGAGAACATCAAGGGTCACTGTGACCTTGGAAAGGGTAGGGTGGTGTTCGTGGGTGAGCTTAATATGCCGGGGGCAGACTGGGACACTATGACATCTTCTGTGGTCAGGGAACAGAGACTGATGGATGTCTTTCAGGATGCCTTCCTAGTCCAGCAGGTGGGGGAACCTACTAGGGAGGGCTGCAATTTGGACATTGTCCTAGCAGACACTGACCGGAAAAGGGGCCTGGAGATGTGCAGCCCACTGGCAGGTGGTGATCACACCACAGTTTGGTTTCTGATGTACCTGGGGGGGATGAAAACTGCACTAATACAGAAGTAGTAGACTTTAGGGAAGCAGACTTCGAGGGCATGTGTAGGAATCTACGGGGGTGCTTGTACAAGATAAGGCTGGACATGGATGCTGGAAGCCTGTGGGAGACCATGAAGAAGGGGGTGCAGGAGGCTACTAGGTCCTGTGAAAAAGTAAGGTGAAAGCATTGTAGGGCCAGTAAGCCGTGTTGGTGGACCAGGGAGGTGCAGAAGGCAATGAGGGAAAAAAAGGCTGCCTACGCACACTTCAAGTGCTCAAGGAGGGAAAGGAAGCGGGGTGAGTATGAGCTGATGGTGAGGAGGGTCACCAGAGTGGTGAGGGGAGCCAGGGGGAGGATGGAGCAAAACCTGGCGAGGGATATCCGGAGGGGTTCTATAGATACATAGAGAAGAAGAGAAACGTGAGGCACAGATCAGCAGGATTAGGACTGGGAAGGGATGGGCTCAGGAAGCAGGTTAGCAAGCAGGAGTGCTAAATGAGTACTTTGCCTTGATCTTTACTGAGAGAGGCAGGGGATCCTTCCATCCCAATGGGAGAGAAGGGAAGCCCACAAAATTGGGAGGTCAGATGGAGTCTGGAGGACTGAAAGAGGCTAGGGTAGAGGCTGGGCCAATTCTAGAAGAGGAGGGGTGGTTGCATAAGGGGGTGGGCTCGGAGGAAGAAATAACAGTGGATAGGGTGAGGGAGGCCATTGGACATTAAAGACTAATAAGGCACTGGGGCCAGATTGGCTGCACCCAAGGGATATGAAGAAACTGGTGGATGTGCTCACAGCTCCACTGGCTGCACTCTTTAACATCTCTCTGCAGACAGGATGGGTGCCTCAAGGCTGGAGGGTGGCTCATGTGGTGCCTATCCACAAAGGAGGGTCTAGACATGAGATGGGGAATTATAGGCCTGTCAGCCTAACATCTGTGGTAGGCAAAGTAATGGAGGGCATTATCAAGGAGAGGCTTGGGAGGCAGCTGGAAAGGTTGGGGCACCTGGATGATAAGCAGTACAGTTTTGTCCTGGGGAGATCATGCCAGACCAACCTTGTGGAGTTTTATGACTGGGTGACAAGGGCCCTGGACTAACATAGGCCAGTGGATGTCCTATACCTGCATTTCAGCAAGACATTTGATTTGGTACCCCCAATGGCCTGCTAACAAAGTTGGGGGGGATGGGGTGGGGGCAGTTACTCAAGTGGGTGGAAAATTGGCTTATGGGGTGAATACAGAGGGTAGTGGTTGGTGGGATAGTCTCCTCCCCCAGAAGGGTCATCAGTGGGATCTCCCAAGGTTCAGTACTGGGGCCACTCCTGTTCAATGCCTATGTCTCGGACATAGGGAGGGGGTTAGGAGTAGCCTAAGTCTCTTTGCGGATGAATCAAAACTGGGAGCACTGGCAGAAGAAGGGAGAGAGGCAATCCAGGGGGACCTGGATGCCCTGGAGGGGTGGTCAAGGAGGTGGGGATGAAGTTTAATGCAGGGAAATGTAAGGTGCTGCATCTGGGGGTCAGAAATCTGGGTCATGTATACACCCTGGGGGGGGGTCACACTGCAAGCCACATCAGGTGAGAGGGATCTGGGGGTGATGGTGGTGGTGGATGTCAAAATGCATAACACTGAAAACTATTGAACAAACCGCAGCAAAAGCAAACAGGATACTGGACTGCATAGCCAGGGAGATTACCTCCAGGAGGAGGGAGGTGATCTTCCCTCTGTCTAATGTCTTGGTCAGGCCGCATCTCGAAGACTGTGTGCAGTTCTGGAGACCTCACCTAAAGAAAGACATAGCACTGCTGAAGAGGGTACAGAGGAGGCCAACCAGGATGATTCAGGGCATGGGGAGGCCCTATGAGGAGAGTGTGGAAGAGCTCGGGCTGTACACACTGGAGGAGAGGAAAGACAGGGGGACATGATAGAGGTCTTCAGATATGTAAAAGGAATAAATAAGGGTGGAGCCAAGGAGATGTTCAGGCTAAAGAAGGGGGGAACAACCAGAGGGCAGGAGTGGAAGATGGAGGGGAGAAATTACAAGGGGGGAATGTAAGCAACACTACTTCACTGAGAGGCTGGTGGAGCCATGGAATGCATTGCCCAGGAGTCAGGTGGAAGAGGGCACAGTGGAGGGCTTCAAGAAGGAGTGGGACAGGTACAAAGGGAAAGTGAAGCTGAAGAAAACCCTCTCTGGAGGTGGGGGGGCAGAGAAACGAGCATCCAGTAGGTGGCTGGCTACTGAGCAGACACAGCAGACCACTAGGACTATTCTGCTGGCTTTTAGTATGTTAGTATATATAAATGTACAGTTACAACCACTAATAGAAAAATCATCTACCTATGTAAGAGATTCAGGTCATATGATCAGAATCTTGAAAGAAATCTCAGAGGAAGGAATTTCTGAAAATAGCATATTAGTGACCATGGATGTAGCAGACACGTATGCATCAATTCCTCACTTAGAAGGAATATAAACTATGGATAGAATTTTAGATACAAGGTCAGAATCACAAAAAATAAAAAAAAAGGGTTCTACAAGAGTTAGCAGAACTAGTGCTACAAAAAAAACTACCTTGAATTTGATCAAGAGTTCTATTTACAAGTTAGGGGGACTGCAATGGGGAGTACAATGGCCCCAGCATATGCAAATGCTTATGTGTATTGCTTTGAGCAAAAATATGTCCTAGACAGATTAACAAACAACTTCAGAGGCAAAATTAGAATATGGTATCATTTTATGGACAGCGTATTTCTAATATGGACAGGTAATGAAATAGAATTAAAAAAATGTTCATAAATTACTGAATCAAAAAGACACAAATTTGAAATTTACAGTGGAGTACAGTGGTGAAAAAATCCCTTACCTTGATCTAATGATTTCAAAAAATGGACAGAAAATAGGAACCAGTATAAATGGAGAAACTACAGCTAGAAATACACTACTTCATGATCTGAGCGTCCATGAACCTAAACTGAAACAAAGTAGTCCATACTCCCAGCTCATTAGAGTAAGAAGAAACTGTTCAATGGAAGAAGAATATAATAAAAATAAAGAAGAAACATTACAAAGATTTAGGAAACGTGGATATGGCCATCAAATAGTCAAACAAGCGGAAATGAAAATGCAAAACAAAAATAGAGAGGAACTGCTTGAACAGAGAGAGGTGATGTCAACGGAATAGAGACTGGTCTTTGCCACCAGATACACCCTTAAATTGCCAGAAATTAAGAAGGTGATACAGAAACATTGGTACCTAGTAAGCACTGAGAATAAAAATGTACCAGCACTTACTGTACAAATAACCCAATAGTGACAGCAGAAAAAGGAACAACAATAAAAGATAAAATAGTGAGATCCAAATTCTACCAAACCCCTAAACAAGAAGAGCAGTTATTATTAGAACCGTTGCAGCCAGGAATGATACCATGTGGCAAATGTTCAGTTTGTGGACACACATCAAAAAATAACAGATTTAAACATCCACACACAGGGGAGACACACACAACATAAAACAACCAATAAACTGTCAAACAGAATGAGTAATCTATGTATTGCAATGTCCCTGTGACAGGTTTTATATAGGTGAAACAACAAGACAACTAAAAATATGAATCCAGGAACACAAAGGAGACATTAGAAGACAGGATAAATCCTCCCAAGTAGCAATTTATTTTTCAAGTTCAAGTTCAAGTTTATTGCAGGAAAACTCCATTGAGCAAGCTCATTCACAAGGAAGTTCTGTGACATGTACACTGATAATGAACATACATAAATAAAAATAATTGATAGACAATAATATAGCATGTATGCATGTGAACACATATTACAAGCAAGATATTACATACGAGGATACCACATCAGATGACAATAGGTGGTGAGCAAACAAGTGGTACGAAGTGATAAACATTTCCAGGTAGTATACTAACAATGCAAGGCATGGTAACTGGTATTTGCAATACATACATTTTAGCAAATTGAGCAGCAACAGAAAATATAGGGTGTGGGAGACATTCAAGGCTTGGTAGGGTGAGAGGAGTAATAGGTACGTAGACAGAGCCAAGAGTAGGACGGGGAAGGGGAGCAGGAGTGGGATTGCTGCAGTAAAGGTAGCAGTTACAAAGTCAGAAGCCGGAGAATGAAATAGTGTCTTGGATTAAATGATAGTACGAACAATAAGTAATTATCATGTAAAAGGCAATTAAGGTCTTACACAGAATGTGCATGGCACACATAGGGATGAGAAGGGGCTTAATGACAGTTGCAGATATCTTTTATCTTAGCTGCACTTAGCATTTTATAGAAGTTAATTGAAACTGTGCTAGTTAGTTTCAGCATGGTTTGTAGTTGGTTCCAAATAGTGGGAAGAGCATGTGCACTAGCACGTTTACCAAAGGAGGTCCGTGTCCTAGGTATGTCCAGCAGAATTAAATCAGATTTCCTTAGAGAGTATGCACTATGCAAAATACTAATGAGAGATGAAAGATAACTTGGTAATTTGTGCAGGAGCAGCTTAAGAGTTCAAAGACCAGCATGCAGCAGGAGTCTAGTAGTGAGAGATGTCCATCCACCAGCTGCATGTAGGTCACAGTGGTGCGAACTGTAAGGGGAGTTGGTAATAAACCATAGTGCACAGTGGTAAAGGATGTCCAATTTACTTAGGTTTGTGAGAGTAGTAGAGGAGTAAATTACATCGCCATAGACAAGAAGGGGGAGAAAAGTGACCTGGACGAGCTTATTTCGAGTTTCAAGGGGGAAGAGGGTCCTATTTCTAAAGAAGAAACCTAATCTGGCTTTAAGCCTTCTGGAAACGTCCTTGTTATGGTCATTGAAAGAGAGTTTGTTGTCAATCCAGATGCCCAGATATTTGAATTTGGAGACGACTTTCAATGCTTCGTTTAACGTGGTGACAATAAAGTCTTTGGGCAGGGTATGGGAGGAACCTGTGGTGGTACTATGAGAGAATATCATAGCTTTGGTCTTCTTTGCATTAAGCAGGAGCTTTGCCTTTATTAGATTATGTTCAAGTTTGGCAAAGTCCGCTTGAAGCACTCCCTTAATTTCGGATAACGTTGAGCCAGAGGTATACACCACAGAGTCATCCACGAAGAAATGCAGATTGGACGTGGATATATTGGAATCAAGGTCATTAATGTATAATGAAAACAAGATAGGGCCTAGGATGGAGCCTTGGGGGACTCCTCTAACAACTGGCAAGGAAGCAGAGAAAAAGCCATCTGCTTTTACTTTCTGGGATCTCCCTGTTAGGTAACTAGAGAACTACTGGGTAGTATGGTACGTGGCAACCAAATTAGTGAGGCAATTGATTAGTAGGTTGTGATCAACAGTATCAAAAGCCTTACTAAGATCCAAGAAGACTGCTCCAGTTACCTTCTTAGCATCTATAGCAGAGACCCAGTCATTGGTTACTTTTCCTAAAGCAGAGATTGTGCTGTGATTTGCCTGGAAGCCAGATTGAGCTGGGTTAATGAGAGAGGTTTCCAAATGAGTTTTTAACAGATTGTGGATCAATTTTTCAAAAACTTTAGAAAGTATAGGCAAGACGGAGATAAATCTGTAGTTATTCACATCGCAAGGGTCACCAGATTTGAACAGAGGGAGGATGTGTGCTGATTTTCAGCAGGATGGCACAGTAGCAGATGTAATGGAGAGACTGAAAATATGAAGAATGGGGGCAGCGAGATGGGCATATCCTAGCCTTAGGAAGAAGGGTTCCAGGCCATCATCCCCTGCACTTTTTTTCATATCTCGATTAAGGAGAGAATCTTCTACTTCTTTAAAATTTATCTCATGCAGTTGAAATGGGCTAGGTGCAGTGCTAGATATTGGAGGGGGATTAGGTTGGCTCGTCGCAGTACTAGCATAAGGTGAAGAGTCGAAAGCTAGTCCAGCTGTGGCAAAGTGAGAGTTAAGTTCTTCAAGGATTAAGGACTTATTTTCCACTATCTTGTCACTTGCGATTATCTTTGCTGGAATGAAAGAGGCAGTAGGCTAGCCTTTTATAGATTTAAGTGTCCTCCATATTTTGTGTGAGTTTCCTTTCGCTAGTTCAAGGGAAAAGATGCAGAAGTTAGCTTTGGCAGAATGGATACTTTTCACACAGGTATTCCTGGCTGTTCTAAAAGCCTGCCAATCCGAAGGTTTCTTGCAATGTCTAGCTTTCGCCCAGAGCTTGTCTCGGGCTGTGAGAGCTGACTTAAAATTTGGAGTGAACCAGGGGTTAGAGTTGTTTCGTACCCTAACTTTGATAAAGGGGGCAAGATTATTTACCAATCTAGTAAGGTTGGCATTAAGTGTGGAAGCTGCCTCATTGACATCTTTGGCTAGGTAAAGTTCTTGCCAACTGATCATGCCCAGGTCAAAAAGGAAGTTTTCTGCACTGAACTTGCGAAAGGACCGTTTTGTTATAAACATGGGCTGTGTTCGGGCCTTAATTTGAGATCTTGTGCAAACTACAATCCTTTGGTCGCTCATGTCATTATGAAACACAGCTAAGTGTGATATTTTATGGGGTGAGTGGTTAATACCACATCTAAGATAGAGCTGTTGGCAGTATTTAGGATATTGCTCCTTGTAGGTTCATTGACTACTTGCACAAGACCTAGCTCGTCGCAAAGGGATTTAAGGCAATGAGATTTAGGGGTTAGTCAATCCATATTTAGATCCCCTAGAAATATTGTTTCTGTTTTCGCATCTGAGAATAAGGATTTCAGAATATTAAGGACTTCATCGCCGGCAGACGGAGGCCTATAACCACCTATGACAGTAATGCATTCTGAAGAGGGGAGATGAAGCTTCAATGAGACAATCTAAAATTCCTTGGCTAAAGATTTGCAGTTGATATTAGTGACTGAGTACTTGGATTTGGCGTAGATGACCACACCCCTGCCTCTAGAAGCCCTGTCAGCCCTAAATTGTTTGTATCCCTGAAGGGAGATTTGTTGGTCGATATTAGTCTTTTTTAACCAAGACTTAGTAATTATGATAAGGTCTGGGTTGGTATGCGCAGCCCAAGCTTGCAACTGTACAAATTTTTTGGTCAGCCTTAGAATATTGACCAACATCATCTTAAGTCCTGTGGCCTCTGCAAAATCTGTAGGCGAGGTAAGTTGCAGGGGGGGCCAGGGTTTAGCGCCACATTACCTGAGCAGAGAAGAAGCAGTAATAGCATTTTATTTAAGGAGCTTTTAAGGATGGAGACTGCTTTTTTCCTTTGAGACCGCCCATGACGTGTAGCACAGGAGGTAGTACCACTAAAGTGACAGTTTAAGGTGATCATTGTGAGTGCTCGTGTGGTCATAGGCAAAGGCATTAGTAAGGGGAGGGTGGCATAATGGGGGGAATAGGCTAGAAGGGGGGAGGTTGATGAAATAATGGTTGTACAGTGGGCCGTTGCAACATAAGGTGTTGAGACTGTGCATTGCAGATCTGGATTATATTGAAATACTTCAAGGTGCACTGTATTGTCAGGCACTCTGTATACTAGGAACAATAGTAGAGCAGTGAGGAAAACCATAATGCCAGGGAGTGTGGTCTGAAAATTCGTATTGGTATTGTTATGGTGTTTTTCCTGAGCATGTAACAGACCCACCTACCTACACTCTCAAATCCCAAAATGAGATTTAGATCAGAAGGGGAAAAAAAGAAGAACAAAAACAGATCAGATTGGTGGCTAAAAGCTGAGATGATGTTTGCACAAGGATCAGGCTTATTGACCCCACTCAGCTACCAATGTTTGAGTGGCAGCAGACAATAATAAGCCAATGATGCAGCAAAAGAGCTAGGAAGGGCGGAGCATAACTGTATTTAAAGGAGGCCTAGGAGGGGGTGGTGGGGCGGGAGAAAAATTTGAGTTACAACTTAAGCTTAGCAGCAAAGAGTCAGAGCAGGGAATGCTGTAAAGTCTATGGGGAGAGCGCACTAATCGGAGCTAGGGTGGAGAGTGGGCGGACCAATCACTGTCCCCCTAGGTCAGCGCCACCCCAATTGTGATCACCCTGGTGTGCTGGCTCCCAAAAGAAGCTCTGCGGAGGTACCTTGCAAACGATCTTTGCCCTGAGGCCCTTACTCCAGTAAGGGCTGCTGAATGGCGTCGGCGGTGGCCGTAGGAGTAAGTCACACAAAGGCTTCTTTGAGATTTTGGGATTTCAAAGCAGTATCACCACCAGAGAGTGGTGATGATTATCAAAAGAAATTAGACCATTGTGAAATGAAATGGATCTATATACTGCATTGCCTAGATGAACAGATAGGCATGAATACTGAGGTCAATTGGCAGGCATGATGGCAATCAGTGGCAAACACCCTAAGTGTAACAACAACACACAAACGATCATAGTAAATAAAGTGTATAGAATTCCCAAACACAGCCATTACACAAGAACACTGGCTAAAACAAAAGAAGTTTTGACTTATAATAGTAGTAGAAGAATAAGGAAATAAGATGAAAATGCTACCTAAAGAAATGAGAGCTTTGCTGGATGTCTTAAAATGCTTTGTTACAGGCTTTTGAAGCAAGAAATACAGGAGTTGAAATGTATAAACTGTGTGTCTCCAGGCAAGCTCAGTAAAAAGGCTGGGTCAAGCTTCATTTGAAGCAGAAGGTACAGAGATGCTTAAAACAAAAAAAAAATGTCTTTGTGAATTACAGGCAGTAATGAACTAAGAAAAAGTAAAACATGTTGGCCTGGATATTCAAACTGCGCCATTCTGAGGCGCAAGCCCTTGCGCTGCTCAAAATAGTTGCACAGGGGTGTGGCTGGGGTGATATTCAAGGAGTTGCGCTATTGCGCTCAGCACGAATATCCTCCAACCACAGCACACTTGCTTGTAGCGCCAGTGGAACTTCTTGCCACACCAAGTTGCCAGAGATGAGCAGTAAACTTGCGGTGGCGCAGAGTACCATTGCGCCATCGCATACTAAATTTCCGATATTCAAAGGTGACATGCAAATGGGGCCATAATTTATGCAAAGGAGCAGGGGGCCATTTGCATCTATTACTATGTTGCATGCCATTTGCATGTAGGATGGCCGATCCCGAGGACTCGCCTGGCCACCCTGCCAGGCAGCAGCCGTCGAGGACCAACGCCTAATGCAACTTCGATTGCGGGCATTACAGGTACATGTCGCACCCCACCGTGCAGAAGCTCAATCGCGGGCGCCGCGTGTATGAACCCCCAGTGCCCGATCCGGGCAGAATGTAACCCCAACCCCAAATATCTCCTGGTGGTCCAGTGGACGTAAAGCCTGATCGGGGCAGAATCATCACAAACCCCCAAACATCTCCCTGGTGTCTAGTGTCCCCCACCCACGAAGCCCCTCCACCCGCTCCCCCCGCGGCGGCGGGCGGCAGCATCCACCGCCTGCGCCCGCCACCGCCCGACTGACTGTCGGTGGGGCTGCGCCCGTGGTGCAGGCACCACGGCCAATGGGCTTGCCAGCCCATACCGTACATGACAGTCAGATCTGGACTGTCATATGCGGTGTGAACCTGAAGCCCATGGCTGTAGCTCTGCACCAATCGGCATGCAGCCCTACCGACAGTCGGTCGGGCGGCGGGGCGGCGAGCAGGCGTGGGATGCTGCCGCCCGCCGGGCTGGGGGAGCGGTGGAGGGGTCATGGGTGGGGGGACACTAGACACCAGGGAGATGTTTGGGGTTTGATGATTCTGCCCAGATCGGCTTTTACGGTCCACTGGACCACCAGGGAGATATTTGGGTTGGGGTTACATTCTGCCGCTATCGGGCACTGGGGTTCATACACTTATGCCCGCGATCGCTTCGGGATATGGGGGTGTTACATGTACCTGTACTGCCCACGATCGGGCTGTGGGAGATGTGTGGGCGGGGGGGGAGTCGTGTTACACTATGCCCGCGATCAGGCTGGTGGGGGGGCACAGGGAAAGAGTTGGGGGCCAGCCAGGGGTGGCAGCTGCTGTGTTGCGCCCTGCAATGCAGCAGCTCACCTGTGGGTGGCCCTCAACTTAAGCCTTTTTTTTTGGGCTCAAGGTTGTGCAGGTGCAGGTTGGGGGTTGCGCATGTACAACTCTGCACAACCCGACTGAATATCAAGTCATGCAGTTAAGTATGGATCCTCCCTCCTGTTGAGCATATGCATTCATTTGCATTGCTCTCTTGCGAACCTGATGCCAGTGGCGTAACTGCCTCCTGCTGAATATCGCAGAATGGCGCATTTTGGACTTGCGCATGCGCAACCCTGTTGCGCATGGCGCAACCCCTTTGAATATCCAGGCCGTTATGTTTATATTTTCTATTGCAGAAAAAAATGCTTAATCAACTATTGAAACAAATAGGGTTTATACCCTTTCTTAAAAGACAGAAGATACCAAAGCGGTGAGGTATTAAAACACTATATAAAGTCCTTTCTTGAAAGATTTTTTGGAATTAAAAAAAAAAAAAACAGGACATGATAAAATGAGATGTTTGTGAGTATTATAGTTATAGGTGGAAGGGTGACATCAGACCCAAAGTGAATAACACAATAGCTCACTGTTCACTACAGATTATTTTTGGTAAATGACAGCAAATTTATTTAAACAGGTAATACATATTATAAAAGGTAAGATTATTTGTGAAGAATGCAATAACTAAAAAAGACATTATGTGTATTTCAGAATTGTATAGAAGCCCCTTTGAAAAAGCACTAATGTAGAGTGTGAAACGTCAGAGCATGATTCAGAAGAGAAATATTGTGGATGAATAAAATCTATTTTTATGACAAATTGTGTGAAGATTTTTTGAGACATCCCACACTGAACATTTTATAAACCTCCTCATCAGTAACCTGATACCTAATCTACAGCCACTGGCTTTGCCCAGCCTCCTCCTATCTAGCACTTCAAAGTTGAGAGTGTGCCCATTTGAAAGAAAATGCTCTTATTCATAAATCAGAGGCATGCTGACCATGACCATTACCTTTCCACTAAATTAAACTATTCCTCCCCTTCAACTGAGTTTCTAAATTGCTGCAGCAGAGCCATCACTAAATAAACTTTCCCTAGCCTGGAGGGAAGGCAACCTAGGCCTTGGATCCCCAGAGGTTTCTTTCTTTAAAATGGGGGCTTTCCTCACCTCCATGCCAAATTCATAATATGTAGTTATTTGTTAATAGTCTATTTCCTAGTTTCCTTAGGCAAGTTTCTTCTGTTGGATGGAAATGGATGGTGGCCCTACTCCCCGTTCCCTCTCTCCTGAAGAAGCCCCCTGATGTCATCAGTGTAATTCATTTTATCTATGCTATTCTGACAACCTGTGTATCTCATTTATACTTCATCAAACTGTCTCATTGCTGTCAATCTTCTCTACCTTGTAGTCAATATTTACTGCTTAATGTTCCTTCTGGGCTCCTTCCTATGGTACCTTTAGCCAAGGGAATCTTCTTGTGGCACCTCTAGAGGTGGAACTCTCTTTGAGGGTTCCTTGCCTTTGGTACCCTCTACAGGGTAGTAATTTCTTGTGGAATAGGGAGTGCAAATGGTCAAACAGTTATCATAGTTACACAAGCATAACACCACTCTGGCTGCATAGGCCCATTGAATATCAGTTTATTAGCTGGATTCTCTCTCCCCAGAGCTTCTGCCAATAAAGTTTCAAAGTATGTTACTGGATTTCCACCTTCTGCACCTTCTGGGATTCCCACTAATTTTATATTACAACTATGTGATCTTGTTTCCATCTCATATTTTTCACTGAAGGGATTTCAGTTATTTGCTGTTTTCTTGTATGGATGCCTGAAGTGACACTTTTTAATCTTCTTTCTTACTTACCAGACCTGTAACTCATTTGTCCTTGCATTCAATGATTTCAGCTGTTTTGCAATTGCTGACATTAGTTCAGTTAATCCACTGAATATAGTTTTCATGATGTCAAAGCTGCCTATCATTTCTTTTAATATGATACTGCTGTGCTTTTCCTTAATCTGTTGTTTTTCATTTTCACCATCCTCTCTACCCCAGAAGATGTACCAGATTTTTCTCCTTCCCCATATTACTTTTTGTTGATTTTTTCCTATCTGATTTTGCTTTGTTCCCTAACTAATCATATTTCTTCCACTCTTGTCTGATTCTTCCTCACAGTCTGTGTTTTCTATAACTGCTATCTTACACTCTGTATGATTTCCCAAAGTATAGTTTACAATTTTGTCACCATGTGTTTTCTTCCTTTCTGTTTTAAGTTAAAAACTTTTGAATTCATTGTATCATTGACTACTTCTTTTTCTATAATTGTTTTCTCTCCTTCTGTATTACGAGTATTTGCTTTTCCTGATTTTATCCAGGCTGATTCTTCTTCTTTAGTGAAGTGACTTTTTTTAAATTACACTCTTCTTCTACACCTCCAGTTCTATCAAGTTGTTACTTTACTTTAAGGCTAGGTCACAACCCTATAAAAATTTAGCTTCAAAAGCTGATTTCCAAAGTTGCCTTAATCAAAGATGTTACTATTTGAAGAATGTTCTGTGTAGCATTTTGCAACATCAGAATACATAATTTTTTTCCCAGTCTTCGGGCCCTTGTTTAACGTTGCCCTCAGCTATATTAAGTGTGGGTTACAGATTTCAAACTCAACTATGGGAACTGCTTAAAGAGCTTGCTGCTTGGGGCCGGGGGATGGACAGTTAAGATAGAGGAAAAAGATGAAAAAGGGTAAATTAATATGCAATGCTTTTTCCTTGCCATTTTTTTTTAACTTCACATCTCTTTCTAATCATGTATCTCTCTGCTGGTCAAAGCAACAATTGTGTTCAAAGATACTGTATATAAGACATATTAATGTTTCACTTTTCAAGAACACAATCAATGTGCAGTCTTCTAGTGTACTGAGAACTCAATATAGACAGTCAACAAACAACAGTTAATCAGGCTATTACAATCCCTCACAGCATATCAAGCAAAGGAGTAAGGGAGAAAGTTACATTGCACTCCAATGCACATCTACAGTACAAGTCACATTAAACTGTTTCTTCAATTGGTTGTTTTAGCATTTCTGACTGAGTTGCATAAGTGTTGCTGGATCCAGCACAGAGCCCTGCACAAACTGTTCCTTAGGAGTTAAAACTCAGTTTTGCATTGCAATGTGACTGGACTACAAATGCACTCCAACTGAGCTCCAAACATATTTTACAAAATGTGGTATTGAGCTGGTTAAGCACTGAAAAAACAATGCAATATTAGTTGCCAACGCATTTCTAACTGTTAAAAACAATGCTAAACCAACTCATTGGTGAAACAGTTTAATGCGACTTGTACTGTATTTCAAGTACCCTAAACTTCATTATATCTGCATATATCCATGCCAATTCATCTCTGTATTTCTTTAAAAGTTATGTCTGTGTATCTAAATGGAGAGGATGACAATCTCTTATGGTGAGTCACAAGTGGCAAATCATGAAAAGCATAAGGAGCAGCAAGGAAAAGATTACATTTACCTATGTCTAAGACACAAGAAGGGTCAGGAATGGAGGAGGTAGTCATTTAAATGACCTGGGAATTACACAGTTAGCTGCTGTGAATGTTCTTCATTCATCTCAGTTCCTTCAATTAGCAATTTACCATACAGACAAACACCAAACCCTATAATTCCTGCCATTACAGTACTTTCATGATGCCATTAAAGCTATTGTTCTAATACTACATTCAGCATTTAGCCAGGTCATTAAAAAAGGAAAAAAAAATGAGCTGCCAAAAGTATTTTGTGACTTATCTGCAGTGTTCTCTGTTCAGCATTCCTCTCTGTTGGTATCTAACTTATCTCATTGCACTTCAGCCAGAAAGTCACTATAAAGTTAGGAATAATAGCCAGAAGTAAACTGAGCACTAAATATTGTTCATCTAAACTTTTAGCTAGAGATATGCAGAATATAAAATTCTGCTCAAGGAATGCCCACAGAATGACCATTCTGATTCTGCAGAATGTCATGAAATTTTCGTGAAAGTTCCATGGAATGTTGCCAAATTTTAGATTTCAGTTATTTCGCTATAATTTTAAAGGTATGACTCCAGTTAACACCAAATGTGGACCATACACAGAACCCAATGACATACTGTACAAGTGGGTGCCAAATTTCAGATTCATAGATAGAAAGTAGGTGGTGGTATGGGTGGCCACATAGTTAATCAAAATTAAATGTACAGTTATTTAGAAATAATTTTAATGTTTCTTATCCAAATTTCTCCACAATGTCTGGATTTAGAGAAATACCCAATATGGGTATATACACCATGTTTTAAGTCTAAAGCTTTAATGAGAGCTGTGTTATAGGTAGCCAAACATTTTGCTAAAATTTATATTTCTATCATTTTAGTATAATTTTGATAGCATTCTTTGAAATATTATAAAAGTTGACAGGTATACAGGTTAGCAATACGTTTGTATATGCACATAGTTTCAGATTTCTAGCTTTGAATGGGACTGAGTTATATCCTGTCAAACATGATGCCAAAATTTACATTTCAGTTATTTCCCTCTAATTTTAAAACAACATATCCAAATTTAACCAGAGTTGACACATTTAAACTACTATACCATATGGTTATTTCTGAAAAAGTTCATATTTGCAGCTTTAAATGGGATTGAATTAAAAGTAGTCAAACTTTCATATTTAAAAATTACATTTTTCAAGAATGTAAACTACAAATTTAAGCTCCTGAAACTTTAAAACTAGAGAATGCAATACCATGAAATTAGGTAGGTTCTTAGACCTTACACTGAGACTGTGCATGCCAATTTTATTAATTGCTTGGTGCCAGAAATTGCAAAATAATAGGGCTGTGTATGGACTGGATAGTATTTCTTGAATACCATGGCTTGCCGAATATTCGGCTGGACATTCTGAATAGTCCACTATTCAGCCACTATTCAGAATGTACTATTTGGTGGGTTAGATTTCAAAATCTCACAGAGTTTTGTTGACCAATCAGAGGCTGTTTTTGGAGGTCACAGCTAGGAACACCATGTGATCGCCTCACTCTGAGTGTGTAGCATAGAGTTCAATATATAGAGAGACTAGAGTGTGGACTCCAATGGCTCAGTTGAAGCTGCACATCTGCCATATTAGAGGAGGATTGAGATGTTGGCAGAAGAGCAGGAACACTTCTTGAAACTTAATGAGTGGCACCAGCACACTGTTCTGACAGCAATCTGCTGATCCATTGGGTTAAAAAGCACCACTGACAGCAGGGAAATGATGAAGCAGGTGCACATTTGTGGTGACAAAAACAAGGTAAACTCGTTTGTCCTTTGCTTGTATAAGCAGTCCATTACTTGATTGTCATTAGAACAGTGTGTTGCTGTTACGGTCTATCTACTGCATTTGCAGCAGCATTATTTCTTTGTATTACCCCTTGAGACCTTTATGACCATATTGAAATTGTCACTTAACTCCAAATATTGACAGAGTTATGGCCTGTTGAAGTTCCAGTGTTATCCTATTGGAATCGTTATGTTTCACTACTTGCTTTTTTTAATGGCCACATTTATTTAAGGGTGCAGCATATGCTATGTTGTACCCCTTGAGACCTTTGTGACCATATGAAGACTTTCACTTAACTCCAAATACTGATGGAGTTATGGCATGTTGAAGTTCCAGTATTATCCTATAAGAATGTTTATGTTTCATTACTTGCTTTTTTTAATGGCCACAATTATTTAAGGGTGTGGCACATGTTATTCTTGTAGTATCCCTTAAGACCTTTGTGACCATATAGAGATTGTCATGTAACTTCAGATATTGGTGGAATTATGACCTGTTGAATTTCCAGTGTTATCCTATGGGAATTGTTATGTTTTATTACTTGCTTTTATAATGACCACAATCATTTAAGGATGTGGCATATGTTATTCTTGTAGTACCCATTGAGTCCTTTGTGACCATATAGAGACTGTTACTTAACTCTAAATATTGATGGAGTTATGGCCTGTTGAAATTCCAGTGTTATCCTATGAGAATCATTATGTTTTATTACTTGCCTTTTTTAATGGCTACAATTATTTAATAGTGTGGCATATGTTATTTTTGTAGTACCTCTTGAGACCTTTGTGACCATATAGAGACTACTATTTAACTCTAAATATTGTTGTAGTTATGGCCTGTTGAAGTTCCAGAGTTATCCTATGGGAATTGTTATGTTTTATTATTTGATTTTTTTAATGGCCACAATTATTTAAGGGTGTGGCTTATGGTATTCTTGTAGTACCTCTTAAGACCTTTGTGACCATACAGAGATTGTCACCTCTGCATCCTCCTCCTGAAGCACCAGCAGCACAAGAGAACCTCTGGCACCAGCATACAAGCCAAAGCGCTGTGATCTCTCCTCCTCCCTCTAAAGCTATCTTAAGAACTTCTGTAGCAATTCTCTAATAAGGCAACTTTCCTGGCCAAATACTGAATGCTGAATACCGAATAATAAATACCTGGGACCCAAATACTGAATATTCAGGAAAAGGTATTTTTATATTATGTATAGCTCTACTAATAAGGCAACTTTCCTGGCCGAATACTGAATACTGAATACCGAATAATGAATATCTGGGACCCAAATACTGAATATTCCAGGAAAGGTATTTGCAGAGTTCTACAAAAAAAATCTGTACTTAAAGTCAAATCCCACAAGTCTTTGTGAAAATTGTAGAATTTAATGAAAAATGCTATAAAATTGGAATTTGCTAATTTCACTCAGCCTTATCTGGAGGATTCTTATTGGACCCTCTGTCACAGTGCTACTTGTACACCAACTCATCTCATAGCTTTTGTTGTATCCCTGCACTCCCATGCTTGCATCAGTCTGAGGTAGCTTCTGGGGGTGGGACCTGCACCTCCCTACCCATACAGGGTATGCCCCCCTATATCCCCAGTAATAATGCCACTTGGTGCCACATGGCAAGGGTTTTATTAGCTGCATCCTTAGGACAGCACTGTGTTCTGTCATTCCAAGCAGTCATGGAAGAATTAGAGCTTTCAAATTATCTCTGGCTGCCCTAAAGAAAATTGTATTTCTCCTCCTATTGTGCTCAGGCAATGTTGAACTTAACCCTGGTCCTACAGAAGACTTGTCTTCTCCGTCTGACCTTACAAGGCTTAGAGGAATGAGCTTTATGCACGTTAATGTTTGTAGTCTCTTAAAAAAGCTTACATCGATCCAGACCTGGGTCATTCATACCAAACCAGATGTCAATCAATCTTTATTTGTAAAAGGCGCCTTTCCAAAACCAAGGCACCTGTACATTGCATGATAAAACAATAAATAATTAAAACAATATTAAAATAGACTTGACAACAGCATTTAAAACTCATTATATGCTGGGCTAAAAAGATAAGTTTTTAAAGCCTCCTTAAAGCTTGTGCTGGTAGTCTCGGAATCCTGGCTCAGATCGTCTACCCCTGATAGGGAGGTTAACATCCCTAACTATTGGCTGTTCAGAGTCGACAGGCAGGCTGGGGTGGTGGGGTAGCCATTTATGTCAAGGACAAATATACGGTCACTACCATTGATTCCTCCTCTATTGAAAATGGCTTTGAATGTCTGTCCCTTAAGGTTGAAACATCCCGCTCAATGGCTATCAGGATTATAGGGTGTTACAGGCCTCCATCTGCTGGGTCCTAGTTCCTGTCTGACCTATCGACTATTATGGGACATGAGACCCTTAAAATTATTATTCTAGGGGATCTCAATTACGACTGGTTATCCAAGGCTTCCTTACCCCTCAAATCCTTATGTGACTCTCTTGGGCTCACACAACCCATTGAAGAACCTACGCATCCTAACAAGAAAAACCCCAGGAATAGCACCCTAGTGGATGTCTTTCTTACAAGCAAGCCACAGTCCTTTTTCAATGCTAGAATATTTTTCTCGGATGTCAGCGATCCCAAATTCATCACCAGTGTAAGAGCTAACTACAATCCCCCCATCACATCTGAGTTCTCCACCAGAAGATCCAGATGAAAATTTGACCCATTTGCCTACATTGATGAGCTAAAATCATCTGTACACTGGCATAACATTTACCTAGCCAAATCGGTCAGTATGGCATATGAAATTTTTCATGAAATAGTGTCTTGTACTATAAATAATCCTGCTCCCTTGGTAAAAGTCCACATAAAGACCAGAACTTGCCGTTGGTTCTCTGCTGAACTCAAGGCTGCATTACTGGCGAGAGATAAACTCTGGAAATAAGCCCTCAAATAAAAAACTGCCAAGGATTGGTGACACTTCAGGAAGGCTATGAACTCCTGCACCAAATTGGTTAGAGAGGCTAAGGTCAACTTCTACCATTCTGAGCTTGACTCTGCCTCAAGGTGCCCAGCTAAATTTTGGTCCACAATCAAACAGCTGTCTGGTCATACAGCAGGAAATGTACTTCCCTCGAAAATCATCTCTGACAATGTTACTATCAACGATAGCAAGGATATTCTCCAGACCTTCAACAACCACTTTGCTATGGCAGGCCTAGCATTCGACAATTCACCAGCATACATGTTACATTCTCAAGTTAGTGCACAGATTCCTGAGCCTAGCACCACTAATGCAGTCTTCTCATTCCTTCCTGCTTCACTGAAAGAGGTTGAAGACCTCCTTCTACAGTTGGACACCAAGAAAAGCAATGGTGCTGACTCTCTTGACCCCTACTTCTTAAAGATTGCATACCACATCCTAGCTGTACCAATCACAAACCTATTTAACTTGTCCTTGTCCTTGTCCCAGGGGACTCTTCCACACCTATGGAAAATTGCCCATGTCATTCCTCTGTTTAAATCAGGGGATCCCTGCAACCTAAATAATTACAGGCCGATATGTCTCCTACCAGTATTGTCTAAACTGCTGGAAAAAATTGTGAATGCGCAGTTGAGAACCTACCTAGATAACAAGAAACTTCTAAACCCTGTGCAGTCTGGTTTCAGAGCCAAGTACAGTACCATTAAGGCTCTGGCCAAAGTGACTGATGACTGTCAAAGAGAGCTGGAAAACAAAAAAATTGTATGTGCCATATTTCTGGACCTTAGCAAGGCCTTCGACACTGTCAACCACTGCCTGCTTCTTTCCACCCTAAAAGTGATAGGTTTGGACCTGACCTTTCTGTTCTGGTTCAATAATTACCTTACAGATAGGCTTCAGCAGGTCAAGGCCAAAGGGGAGCTCTCTCCACTCAAACCATTAAAAAGAGGTGTTCCATGGGGATCCATCCTGGGGCCTCTATTGTTTGCCATTTATATAAACAATATTGATGTTGGCATCAAGGAGGCCAATATTCACCTGTTCGCTGATGATATGGTGTTGTACCTATGCCACCCAACTCCGGAAGCTCCTGTGGAGATTTACAAACAGAATTCAACTTGTTGCAGAATCAGCTCCTGAATAAAAAACTGTTACTCAATGCCAAAAAGCAAAAGCTATGCTGTTCTCTTTGGCTACTCATTCGGTGAACCCTGCTATCTCTGGCTCCTTACTTCCCATAAACACTTTACTAGGAGAGAGGTTGGAATTTGTTATGGAATTCAAGTACCTAGGGGTCTGGCTAGACCACAGAGTCTCCTTCATGGAGCATGCTGAGGATCTGCTGAAAACATTGAGGCAGCGGCGTGGTCTCTTCTTTAGAATAAACTGCCTCCCGCCCAAAGATGCCAAGATGCAGTTAGTTTAATTCACATTTCTATCCCTAATTGATTATGCCAATTTCATTGATAGTCAGTGTAATGCCTCCTGTCTTATTAAACTGGACACCTTATACCACAGAGTCTTGAGATTCATAACTGGCCTACCTAGCAACACCCACCACTGCTCCTTATATGCAGCTGAAGGGTGGACTGCCCTTCAGTACAGAAGGAATAGAAATGTGGCTCTCTGGACTTAGAGAGCTATTACCAAAAAATTACCCCAATACATTTCAGACTGTTTGCCATTATACCTGGTAGGCAACTACACACTGAGAAGATAGTCTCTGCTTCTACTGAAGGTACCTAGGGCCAATACACACTTTGGGAGACTGGCCATAGGCTTTGTGTTGCCCTCACTCTGGAACAAACTACAGAAATCTATGAAACTGAGTCTCCCTGTTAGCCTTACCACCTTCAAGACCTTGTATGCCAAGGCTGTTAAGGAGCTATGCAGCTGTTTTTAGCATGCTTAGCATGCTAGGGTGCCTACTGCTTACCTGCCCTCTACATCTCCACCTAACCCGGCCCCTTGATTGCCTCCACCTATACCTCCTTATTTTTTCTGCTAATCCACTACCTTTCTTACCCTCATACTCCGAACATATATGTCCCCAGCCCATCTAACATAGCACCCCTCCTAGAACAGCTGCAATCCTGTACCCCTCCCATCCATATCTGCCCCTTAAGTTTGTATATGTCCTGACCAATTGTATGCTGTGCTGTTTGAAAATGTTTTAATATGCTGGCTGTTTCAGAATGTTTTAATTCCCCTTTTCATACCATTCTCCCTAACCTTGTTAACCCTGTACCTGAAATACTTGTTATTACTCTATGTATTTTTTTTCTATTTCTGTATAATTATGTCTATTAATTATCTATACATAAAAGTGCTATTCTTGACCTTGTGTAATGCAGGTCCACCTTGTAAATGAGCCTGCTCAATGGTGTTCACCTGGATAAATAAAGACTTGCTTGATTGATTCTAATTAAAAGATAGGGGTATGAGAGGTAGGTAGTGCAGGAGGTCACCAGGTTCAGGAGTTAGATGCACAGTTTCACCAAGAAATGGACAGCGGAGCTGTTTAGCTAAGCTGAGTAGCACAACAGTAGTAGACTCCAAAGTTGGAGCACGAAAGCGCATAGTGTCAACAATTCCAACCTGAATGCAAAATATTTAAGAATCACATTCACATAAAATCACATTTATGATCCAGGAAGCCTGATGTACATGCAAGTCTGGGACTTAGAAGTACTCAGAAAGATGTAGTGGGAGAAGACAACATCTGGCACAGCAGGTAGGAAGAATTCTGGCTATTCCAACAGGGTAGGTCAATAGGAAAAGGAGTAGGTGACTCACATTTTAAGGGAGTTTGTCACTGTAAAGAATAAAGAGGATATCAGTGGGATCAGTAGTTTTATGGGGTCAATCTGGCTATGCCAAAAGAGAAGGGGGTGAATAGCCTACTGGGTCAATATGTCATACAATTTGCAGCACATGACATAACCATGTAACAGGAACAGTGTAGGGAAGATCAAGAGGGTGCAAAACCACCAAAGGATGTATGCGTAGTAGTGCATCCTCTCACTGTTCCCAGTACAGGATAAGAATCCTGCTGGGACAAGGTACCACTGAGCAGCTGCCATGGCTTGATGGGATGAGCCCCAGGCAGCAAGGAAGGCAGTGCATCCATGGACCGGGTTTTGCTTCCTGGTCCCAGACACATGGAATTTTTATATTTTTCACACTTTGTATGAATTTAAATGCTAACTCCCTCCGGAATTAGTTATTTTAGTTAGGGGGATTTGGGGGTGCAGCTCCCCATAATGGGGGTGTGGGGGTGGAGTCCCCCACAAAACAAAGACTTATGCCACTGGCAATATATTGCACTGTATTGGCAGTGAGATATATTGCTGCGGCATAATGTCTTGCAACATTATGACCCCATGTCAGTGAATAGTCATCCAGAGAGGAACAACAGAACTGCAAAAAGCTCAGCCCAGCTTATGAAATTAAATAGTGATACATGCATTAATGTTAAACTCCACAAAAAGAATTCTGAATGGTTCCTCTATATGATACTATAAATATGTGAGAAAATATTACAATATTTTTTTCCTACTGCAAATTTAAAACTGCTAAACCAATTTATCCAGTTGTGTTAGACACCAAGATACACTGACTATGGATATGCATGTCAAATGTTATGTCTATGCCTGCAAGAGCATAGAAGTTACAAACATCCATATTTTTGAGAGTTTTCACAACATTTTGCAATCATTTACATATTAAAGATATGAACCCCTGTAATTTAAAAATCTCTAATCCAATTCTATCCATATTTAGATAATTCTATAAGCATTACAAAAAGGTTATTCTTGCTAATTTACACATGTCTAGCACCAAAGGTGCCTGAGTTTTATGCAGATTACATTTTCCCACAAAATTTCCCACTAAAAATGAAATGACAGATTTTGAGCTCATATAATTTTGAGACAATGCATCATATTGTCATGAAATCCAGCACATTATTAGAACACCTATTATCAAGGAATCATGTCAAATTTAAGGTCACTGACCTAATAGACGGCTGAGGTATAGTCAGACAAAAAAGTTTCATGACATTTTGTACTAAAAATGAGACTTCGAGCACCTATCATTTTGCAACTATCCATCTCAATGTCATGATGTTTGGAACGTTATTGGCCCTGTACACTGAGAGAGTGCATGCCAAATGTCAGCACTCTAGCTTAAATGACAATTGAGTTATGGTCACATTACTAAATTGAAAACAATTTTACAAACTTCTGATATGCCACTTCTCTCAGTGCAGTTTAACCCTTGCAAGGTATATTTTTAAATTTAATTTAAATTTTTAAATATTTTATATTTTTAAGCAACACTAGAGAAATGAATGTGTGGTTGTAAAAAAGGAAATTCCTCAGACACTTTAGCCAGTGAGCCTGTATCTTAATGGTTACAGCACTGCAACAGCATGCCAGCGATCTGATGTTCAATTCTCAGTGGGCCACACTTTTCCTTTCTCATTTCCAACCTTGATTTAAAAATATACCTTGCAGGGTTAAACTGCACTGAGAGAAGTGACATTTCTAAATGTATTCCTGGTTGCAGGATTAAGTGACACTAGAGAAAGGAATGCATGGTTGTAAAAAAGGAAATTCCTCAAACATTTTAGCCACTGAGCCTGTAGCTTAATGGTTAGAGCGCTGCAATGGCATACCAGAGATCTGAGGTTCAATTCCCAGTGGGCCACACTTTTCCTTTCTCATTTCCATCCTTGATTTACAAACTTCTGATGAAATTCTGTGACATTTTGCAGAATTTTGTGAAGTTTCATCAAAATTCTGCTAATTCATAATGTCCCCATTCTGCACAACTCTGCTTATAGCATGTCAGCATTTGCATAACATGTTTTGGAGAGTGGCAGTTGAGCCTCCTCTCACTAGATCACCATGGCTGTGATCTTGACTCCTGCCCTGCCTCCCACACATTTGGATTCCAAGTTTGCTTCTTTCTATTCAAGTCTATTTTGCTTAAAATAAAACCTATTGACTGGTATAGTACAGGTTTCTTGTTATCTTATTGTTCTGTGAGTGGTGCAGTGTAATTGGTATGATACCACAGTCTTCAGAGACTTCTGAAGACTGAGATGCTGCCCAATATGAAGGCACCTCTTTTGGCTGACAGCAATGGTTGCTGGACTCAGGGCCGAACTGGCATGAGTACAGGGTATTGTCTGCCTCACCCAGGAGCCACCAGGATTGCTGCTGCTTCCTCCAAGGATGCCAGTAAAGGGGCTAAGTGACTGGACCTTGGTGGGCTCTGGGAGGGTAGGGAGAACAAGAAATGAGAGCACACCTCAGACCTTACTGCTGCACAATTCCTTTGTCAGTCTGGTGGGGCAGGGAAGCCAGGAGGTGGCACCCACGGCAATAGTAGTTTAGAAGGTGGGATCTTCAAGGGAAGAGACCCAAAGGGGATGGGAGAGGCCCCCAGCCAAGGAGTAGACAGATGCTGGTGGGGGACTCCATAGTCAGGTGCACAGAGTTGAGGGCAGGGGAAGGGAGGGACAGGGTAGTAAAGTGCCTACCATGTGCTTTGGTGGGGAGGAATGGAGGGTGAATTATAGAGATCACCAGGGAAGAGGGGGAAGGGATCTGGTTATCATTGTCCATCTGGCAATGAATGACCTGACAAGGAATGATACAGAGTTAGAACTGGATAGATTTAGGGAGCTGGGGAGGGACCTGGAAAATGTAGCTGGCATGGTGGCCTTCACTGAAAAGCTACTTGTGTATGGCTGTAGGAGGGCTAGGGAACTCTGCACCAGATCCTTCAATGAGTGGTTAAAGGCATGATTCAGGGAAGAAAATTTTGGCTGCATTGGGGATTGGGGTCCCACCTGGGGGGATGGAGGCCTGTATAAAAGTGATGGTTTTCCTTTATCCTGGAGAGGAATGCCAGTCCTGGGTGGAAGGCTTAGATACTACTTTGATGGGCATTTAAACTAGCCAAGAGGGGAGGCAGAAAAATGGTGGGAGGCATAGAATACCCCCCACAGAGGCTAGAGTAGCAGGGAAGAGAAGCCCAGAGGGAAGGAATTCTCCAGGAGTAGAGTAGAATAATGACAAAGAGGTGGGCAGGCAGGTGGGTCAGAAAGAGAAACTAAAGTTGGGAGACAGGATAAGGAAGGTAGGCAGATAATGAGAAAGGGGAGGATTGGGCTGGGGAAATAGAAAAGGTGAGGGATGGAAACAGGAAGAGGGGACAGTACATGGGGAGAGAGAGACAGAGAGAGAGAGAGGGAAAGGGATGGAGAATCATACCTGGCAATGCAAGAAGCCTAGGAAACAAAATTTGGAAACAGTTATTGGAGAGGTAGACCTGGATCTGGTGGCCATAATGGATTGTAAAATTGGTACTCAAAATCCTGTACTTTGATTAGATACTTGCTGTGTGTTAAAAGTGTTTAATGAACAGCTAGTAACAAGTCCAGGTAACCACAGCCGCATTTTTAAAAATTAGGGAATTACGATGCCTAATGGAATATTCACTTTTAAATCGCTGCCATTTTTTGTCCATCACTAACCAAGAACTTACTCAAACACTGTAAATGCCATTCTCATGAAAGCAGCCTTTTTCAAAAACAAATCGTTTAACTACATTTGCCATGCCATCAGTATGATTGACAATTTTTGTTTGTATTTTCCCATACGTCTGACAGCAATCAGTCAACAGCCTCTGACCTGCTGGCCAATTGCTCCCTCCTTACACAAAAGCTGCATCTTTCCCCTGCCATCACACCACATAAACCCCACAAAAATAAATCAAATAGTGTACTGATCCCCTTTTTTTTGTTTTCTTTTTTAACATCTCTACTGATCTGTCTGCCTGTAATGTGAAGTTAATCTTCAACTTTCTTTTTATTGTGTTCTAGTATCCTTGTTTTACTTTTGCATTATTAACATTTACAGTCTGCTTCCCAGCCCACCAGCTGTCCAGCTGCACTATGCTACATGGTACGACTTTTGATTTCTGCACATTGCCCTACCATCACCACCTTGCTTCCTTGCTCAAAATGTAATAACTGAGAAATAGTAACTGACCTTCTAGTGGGTTCTTTTTTAATTCCAGTCCTTTTGTGCTCTGGTGGGACACTGTCCCTTGTTCTGCATCCAGAAACTGCACTGCTCTATATGTTGAAGTGCTGCATGAAGCAATCAGCCCGATGCTCGGTCGCTCCCTCATGTGCCCTCACTCCTTCAGTGCGCTGATGGCAGCAGTACAATAAAAAAAATGAAAAAGATATAGGGAAAGAACACTAAGAAAACAAAACCCATTTATGTATGAATCTGGTCTTGGGGGTTATACTACATAAGCTGATCCACTCTCTGCACACTTCCCACTTGTTCTTATGCATACATTCTCCCAGTCTCTCGGTTCTTCCTTTTGATCCGACTCTTGCTAGCTACCATCCCTCACTTTTTTAAATTTTGCTGAAAAAGATAATAAAAAGGAATAAAACAAACAAAAAAATCTTATTTAAGTATGAAAGTGGTTATGAATGTGATTCTATGGAGAAGAATATACACAAGTTTATCCACCAGGGTGAATGGCAGATGGGCGAAGCAGCAAAAGGGAAATCAGTGAAAATGGTGAGACAAGTCCAGGGAAAACACAAGGTCAGGAGGATTCGCACCCCTCTGTCAATCTATATAACTATCCTTAGCAACCAACACATGCAGGGCATGAGGAGGACACCGATGCTCATTTGAACCAGTGTTGAATTTGTCACGGGCTCCCATGTTGTTATCACCCTTTTGATTTCACCATTATTGCTTTCACTGTTATGTGCGCACCCTTATCATCTTATCACCTCTGTATATGTGCATCCTATACGCTCAGGAATGGTGTATTCCTATGTATCAGTTTGTTCCTGCTATAAACTAATATGTTGTCTTGTTATACTACCTTGGTTCTTTGTTGTATGTTTCTCATTGTTTTATTTTTATCATCTTTGTTTAAATGTTAACCTGTTACTATGGAACCTGTTCTGACTTTTATTTTTATGTGTAAACATCAATAAAAAAGATAAAAAAATAAAAAGATTAACTGAACAACTAAGAGACTCCCCCAACTCCCCTTTGGGATGAAATAAGTGAGTAGTCATTTGAGTCAGAAAGCACATCGTAACAATTTAATGACTTGCCAATTTTTAGTGGGGGAGGGTGTACACTGGATTTCTTGTTTTGACTTACAGTATGCATGCCATAACCGGTAGCACCCCTGTGAGAAAGCAGTTTAAAGTTTTTGAAAGTGTACAGGCTAAACTACTAATTCTGGATTTATTTATGTTCAGGAGATATATGACGTTTTCCATTAGCTGGTTCCCAAACAATGAACAGTACACTGACTTGGGACTGCACCTTATTTAAAGTGAGACAATAAGGCAGTGTACCATATTTCAAAGGGAGTCAACTCTGGCAGTTGTATTTTAGAATAAGGTCTTAGCTGATGGGAGGTTCACCTTGTGGACTGGTGGCTGAGCTTGCTTTCATACCTGAGGTCCGATTTGAAAAACTAAGAGAACTCCACTTCCCTTTTGGGATGAAATAAGTGAGTAGCCATTTGAGGCAAAAAGTACACTGCAACAATTTAATAGCTTGCCAATAATTTTTTTTTTGGAGGAGGTGTGCACAGATTTTAAAGAAAGGGGAAACTGCCTCAGTAAATAGCTCAAAGGGGAGGATTGCCAGGAGGTAATGGAGACGTATTGGAAAAGGATTAGGGAGGGAATAGGCAAGAAAATGGCATGCTTTTTTGAAGGAAGTGAGCAAGGGAAGAAGGGGGAAGAAGCCATTATCGTTCTCTAAGGGGGTAGCAAAGGCAGTGAAGGAGACGATAACAGCATTTGAAAGTACAAGGAGACACAGATAAATGAAGACAGTGAGGTATTTACTTTTTATTTTATTTATTTGTATTTCAGATGACACCTTTGAGCCAAGGGCTCTTTTACAAAGGTTCCACGTCAAGGCAATAAGGACAATAAGGTACGAAACATAACATGATCATTACAATGGAATTTACAAAAAAAAAATAGACAAGTAAGGTTACAATAATAGCAGCCAAAGGCATTGTCAAGGAATTGTGCTGTGAGTTAATTATACAGAACAAGTCATAGGCAGCTCAGTGAAGCTTTGTTAGGAGTGGGTTAGTGGGAAAAGATAAATAAGAGTGGTGGTGAGGGGGTGGTATGGGAGAAAGAGAGAGAGGGGGGAGAAATGGGGAGGGCATTGCATTGGGTATTTGGTAGATGGAAAACAGCAAGGGAGGAGGAAAGGGGGGATGAAAATGAAAAGGAGACAGATTCACCCTATACTCAGTAATGGGGGGTAGGAGAGGAGGAGGAGTTGAGGCAGTGAGGAGGGATGCTTGTAGGTAGTATGCCTGGAGAGGATTATAATAAGCAATCACAGAGGGCACTAGCCACGAGGTGTTGACGCAGTTTACACTTAAAAGCACCAATCGTGGCAATGTTGGAGATTTCTGTAGGTAGCAAGCTGAACCAGGTGGAGGCTCTGACAAGGTAAGAACACTGAGCTTCAGAGGTCTGACAGTGAGGTATTATAAAGGTTAGACTGTCTGATCTTCTACTTAGGTGGAGGACATGCTGCGGGGTCAATATTGATTGGACTCCAGGGGGCATGAGGCCCAGTGATGTCTTCTTAGCTAGGATGCAGGTCTGGCACTTTAGCCTGCTGGATAGCTGGAGCCAGTTAGCCAGCTCATAAATGTCACACGTGTGAGAAAGGCGGGCAGCAGAAATAAGGAGTCTACATAACTTATTCAGGGCTACTGCTATGCGCCGGAGTGCAGTATCGGTAGCGGATCCATAGATAACGAGCCCATGCTCAATAGTTGAGATAACAGAGCTCTGGGTAGCGAGGTTCAAGGCTTCAGCCATTAGGCAATGTTTATGCTTGTATAGTAGCCCTATACGGGAGTTCACAGTTTTAGCGATACTGTCAATGTGTTTGATATACGAGAGGGAGCAGCCAAGGGTCAGGCCCAGATATTTAAACATAACCACCTGCTCAAGAGCAACACCTTCGTGGATGTTAATTAGGTAGATCTGGTAAAGCAAAGGGAGGCAGCAAGGAAGATGAAAGCAGCTAAAGAAGAAGAAACAGAAGACAGGACAGCTAAGGGGGGTCAAAAAAGTGGACAAGACCTTATTCAGATCCGTGTGGATCAGGGGGGCAGTGGATTTGACCTACCTAGATTTTAGTAAGGCCTTTGACACCATTCCACATAGAAGGTTGCTGAACAAGCTGGGCAAATAAGGAGTAGGTACTAAAGTACAGAAATGGGTGGAAAGTTGGCTGTGCCATAACAATAGGTTATAATATCACTTTTCAGAATAGGCACTTGTATCTACCTTTGACCTTATCAAAAAATGTAAAAATTCCCATAAATAATATAAAATTCAAATATGATAGTATCCCTATCTTCCCAGTTCTAGATAATGGTGAAAAACGTTTCTGCCACACTCGGACATATGAAAAATAAACTTTATCAACACCTATATACAATAATTCTAAGCATTCCTAATTTGGAGAAATATAAAGCATAATAATAATAATGCATACACAAACAACAAAGGTTTCAGAAAATCAAATGAGCCACCAAGAAATAAAACAAATAGACAAAACAAATATTTCAGCAAATGGACAGCACAGCAAATGAATGAGCAATATTCAACACAATAAATGGCATTGGCTATATACTATGCTTTTGGCATGCTTTATATCTAACATAATCTTCTTGTATAAGAATATGCAAACTCATTACATTAGTGTATCAGATTATAATGATGTATAAATCTTATTTTCATTCTTCATAGTATGCAAAACATATTCCTTTTGTTTAAATTTAAGTTTAACTATATACCCAAGGTTTTGAAGTTAAAAGTTAAGTTAACTTGTTATCTATTTTACCTTCCCAGATGAGCCAAATTAAAATATTAAGATTATTAATTAGAATAATTAAAATAATACTTACATTTCTGGATAATTGTAGAGGTTGGCCTTCTTTTCCTTTTAACTTTAAAAATCTTGTCGAGAAATGCTTCTTCTGGATGATGAAAGTCCATTTAGTGGCTTGGCTATAGTACTTTGTCTTTTCTCCACCTTGAACCTGGAACAATAGACTCTTCTGGCATCAGTGAAGCAGTGCAGGCTGGATCTTCCTTGCTTGACATCACAAATCATCAAAAAGTCACTTATTAGGATTTTGGAGGGAACAATAGACAGTAGGGTACTAGCAAGTCAAGGCACAATGATAAGCTTCTTCCCAGCCGCCGTTGTTTGCAAAAAATGTTTTCTTTGTGGATGGTAAAATCTCTGGATAGTAACTGGATTTATGACTTTTTCTGTTTCAGTTCACTTCCACTTGGGCTTCAGGATCTTTGCTTGAGCAGAAGTTTGAAACATTACTTCAGTCAGGATGTCCAGTGTAAACTATATTTTTTGCTCTGTCCAATATTGGAAAAAGTCCTCCTGTAACAAGCAGTTCTTGAAGCTGTATCACGTTACAATTTTGTCAGTTTACAGGCTTGACCTCAGCACCCACCACTGATGAATACATCAAAGTTTAATCAAGAACTGGTCTCTGACATCCAAGCAGGTGTGGTTTCAAGCTTTCGGCATAGCCTTATTCTTAAAACTAAACTAAACTCTCAGTGAGGCTGGTGTAGGTCCTCTTACATCCAAGGTTTAAGCAATTCTGCAGTGGGCCCAGCCAAATTTGCATACATGTTTTCAGGTTGAGTGACATCATCACCAGATTCTGATTGATTTGCGTAGACTATGGAGATGGGACTCTAGGTACCGCTCAGGAATAATTTTTTTCTTTTTGAATGATCTCAGCTTAGGACAAAGTTTCTGTACAAAACAATTTCTCTTTCTTGCACTCAGAGGCATCTTCCCATGCATATAAAACTTGTTCAGCTTGAAGTATGGATTAATTTAAGATCAAATATGATAGCGTAAACTTTAATATAAGGTCTACAGTCTATAAAAATTTTATAAAACTTTTTATTTTATAGATATCTCAGTAATGTTTACAGATTATGGATCTACACTTATTGCAGTTTAAGAGGATATAGCTCTTTCTCATCAGTCATTTTCACACAGTCTATAGATTGAAATAACTTGCGATTCTCTTTGTGCTTAATGAGGTGTGACATCATGCAGCTTGGAGCTCATTGTGAAACACTGACACAAAGTGACTACATTGTATTTTTAGGTACTTAAAAGTTATATCCTTAAAAAGGTCATAAGGTTAGCTTCCTTTGAAGATTAAACAAGTCTGCTTATTCATGGCAGTTTTGATGTGACAATGTTTTATAAATATCAAGGATTACAAAGTTGCCACAGCCTTGCAATTCAGTCATCTTACTGACCTCTAAATTCCTTATTAAGTGTCTAAATTTGGTCTTAATGGGACTGCACACAACTTTGCAATTAATAAAAGTTCCTTTCTTCCATTTTAGTGAAGGTACTTTTCAAGAGAGGTATTTGTCTGTGCCAGCCTCAGCTTAGCACAGAATCCACATATCATACATCACCTGTCAAGCTCATAGTAACTATTTCAGTAGCAATAGTTCCAGTTCTGTGGACATGCCAGTCTCAGGGGACCTCTCAATCAAACATTTTCACTAGACCAGTTTTTTTTTTCAAACTTTGAAGTTGTCTCATGTATGCTATATCCACTTTTCATTGTCCAAGGTTTTATAATTTTTTTTTTCAGCCAGAACTCATGTAGGCATTAATTTTAACCAGACGTCGTATAGTATGATCTCTTATAATTAAACTCTTGTAAGGAATATAACATAGTAATATAAATAATAAAATAATAATATGATAAAAATAATAATAAAATATTATAACAACAGTTTTGTTCCTACATTCTCCCCTTTTGAATAAAAAATGCACCCTAAAAGTCAATTTTGTAATTCAAAACTATAATCCTACTATATGGATATATAGGTTAAGCATTGTAGTGAAAATAAAACACAGAACACAAAGTTGCAGTATCATGTGGTAACTTATAACATCATCAGCACATGACACCATCACCTGGACATCATCACTGGATGTGACAACATAAGATGTGACATCACTAGAAGAACATCACTGGAGGTGTACTTTTGGGCACAGAAATATGTACAGTACTACATGAATAACATGATTACAACAATGTACAGTATTCCTTTAACTACTTTAACAATTCTTTATATTGGTTTAAACATTGTACAACTACAACAAACAGACAGAACAGACAGAACACCAGGAGGAAGGAGCTACTGGTATAAGTAAAACTTCTCTACTAGGGACTAAGAACTAGAAATCTTGTACTGGGACCTTCAATTTAGGGTAAAAAAAGAGTGCGTTTGTCAGAGGTAGTTGAAGTAAATTGTTATCTGTTATCTGTGTTATCTGTGTACTTTTCTAAGTGCTTGTCACAGGTGTCAGAAGGGAATTGTTATCTGTGAAATTAACTAAGTGTAGAAAGATTTGCAAAGTAGGGGGAGTGGCTTAGCTAGAAGGAGCCAGGTTAAAACCAGATTTATGCACTGCTCTAGATAGCTTCTGCCAGAGAACAGACAGAACACCAGGAGGAAGGAGCTACTGGTATAACTAAAACTTCTCTACTAGGGACTAAGAACTAGAAATCTTGTACTGGGACCTTCAATTTAGGGTAAAAAAAAGAGTTAGTGTGTTTGTCAGAGGTAGTTGAAGTAAATTGTTATCTGTGTACTTATCTAGGTGCTTGTCACAGGTGTCAGAAGGGAATTGTTATCTGTGAAATTAACTAAGTGTAGAAAGATTTGCAAAGTAGGGGGAGTGGCTTGGCTAGAAGGAGCCAGGTTAAAACCAGATTTATGCACTGCCCTAGATAGCTTCTGCCAGAGAACAGACAGAACACCAGGAGGAAGGAGCTACTGGTTTAACTAAAACTTCTCTACTAGGGACTAAGAACTAGAAATCTTGTACTGGGACCTTCAATTTAGGGTAAAAAGAGTTAGTGTGTTTGTCAGAGGTAGTTGAAGTAAATTGTTATCTGGTATCTGTGTTATCTTTGTACTTATCTAGGTGCTTGTCACAGGTGTCAGAAGGGAATTGTTATCTGTGAAATTAATTAAGTATAGAACGATTTGCAAAGTAGGAGGAGTGGCTTAGCTAGAAGGAGCCATGTTAAAACCAGATTTAAGCACTGCCCTAGATAGCTTCTGCCAGAGGACAGACAGAACACCAGGAAGAAGGAGCTACTGGTATAACTATTTCTCTACTGGGAATATATTGCCCTCCTTCTCTCCCCTCCACCCCCCACCCTAAACCAGTTCTACTTTTATAGGCACAGGATTTAATTGACAACAGGAACTTCCTGTTTGGGAGCAGGAAGTGAGTGATCACAGAGCCACCAAAGACTCACCATCCTAGAAGGGCAAGAGTAGCTCTCCGTCCCCCCCAGCTGCTGGAAGTCTGACTCTGAGTAAGTAAGGAGACTACTGAGAAATATAGGAATGTCTTGTCTTAGAACAGGAAGATCAGGAGCTGAAAGGGCACAGAGGCAGTAAGTAAGTAGGGGAAGAAAAAAAGAAAAAAAAAGAAAATAAACAAACAGAGGAAAGAGTAAGTATTCCAAACAACAGTTGGGGGTCCAGAAAAAAGACATGATGGGAGTGGTGCAGTGCAGTGGCTGTGGAGCAGCAATCTTCCGGGAGACGTTCTGGAGGATGCAGTGTTGTCTCATCTGCAGGCATCTCTCTGGGCTGAGGGAGGAGCTGGCTCATCTCCAGGCTGAGTAGGCCAGGATTTGTGGGACCTCCTCTCCCACCCAGGGACCACCAGGTTCACTGCCTTTGTCTCAGAGGTTGCCAAGAAAGAGGAGTGGTTGGACCACAGTGGGCTCAGGGAGGGTGAGGGTGGTGGAACAGAGGCACATCCCTCCAGTTGTACCTCTCCACAATTTCTATACCATTCTGGAAAAGTGTGGTTCCTCTATGGAGGCGCCCACAGTGGAGACCAAGGAGGATGCTGGGAACTTCCACAAAGAAGACCCACAGGATGGTGGCATGGGACCACACAGGGGAAGGAAACAACTCCTGGTGGGGGACTCCATTGTTAGGAAGGTAGAACTGGGAGAGGAAGGGGAGCGGGAGGTAAGGTGCCTCTCTGGCACCATGGGTTGGAGGGACAGGGAGCGAATCCTCAGGATAACAGGAGCAGCTGCACAGGGGAGGAAGCTGGATGTCATTGTCCACCTAGAGACAAATGACCTGGCTAAGAAAGGGATCAGAGCAGTGCAAAAAGTGTTTGTGGAGATGGGGAGGGGCCTTAGACAAATAGCACACACTGTAACCTTCTCGGAGGTGCTGCCTGTCTATGGCATGGATGAGGCTAGGGTGCTCCACACCATGGGATTCAATCAATGGTTGTAAAACTGGTGCAGAGCTCAGCGATTTGGCTTCATAGGGGACTGGGGATCCACCTGGACAAATGCAGGCCTATACTGGCATGATGGTCTGCATCTGTCCAAGAGGGGAACCAGGATCCTAGGTGTTAGGTTTAAATACTTCATTGGCAAGCATTTAAACTAGCCAAGGGGGGAGGCACTGGAAAGGATCAGGGAAATCCTAGCCCCCCCAAAAAAAATCAGGGTACTAAGTGAGGTAGACACCAACATAGAGATGTCAATAGGGAGAAGCGCAGGGGTAAAAGGAGAAAGTGACAAACACAATAAGGACAGGGATGGGGCAAAAAGGGATATGACCATCAAGAAATGGAGGGTAATGAGTACCAACACCTGTAGTCTGGGCAACAAGCTCCCTGAACTGGTGGCCTTGATGGAAGTGGGAAGCCTGGATATCATAACAGTCACAGAAACATGGTACACAGAGAACCATGACTGGGATGTTAACATACCAGGGTACACAACCTACAGGAGAGACAGGGAGGGCAGAAGAGGAGGGGAAGTAGCTCTCTATGTAAGGGAATGGATAAAATCAACTGAACAAAAGAGAAAACAGGGAGGAGAGGAGGCACTGTGGATCACCTTGGAGAGTGGAAATGGCACCACAGTCCGCTCAGGGGTTGTATAAAGACCCCCATGTCAGGGGAAGGGAATGGACAAGGATATGATAGAAGGCATAATTAGGATGGCAGAGAAAGGGGAGATACTGTTGATGGGGAACCTTAATATGCCAGTTGTTAACTGGAGCACCTTTGCTGCAGCCACATCCAAAAGCAGGGCCATTCTTGATGCCCTTCAGGTGGCATGCCTTAGAAAGCTAGTTTTGGAACCTACTCATGAGGGAGCAATCTTAGAACTCATACTCTCAAATGGGAACAGTGAGAGGATCTCAGATCTAGAAGTGGGTAGCCATTTGGGAACAAGTGACCACCAAACAGTGTGGTTCATGATAAACTCAGCTACAGAGTCAAGCCATACAAAAGTGAGGGTTCTGGACTTCAGGAGGGCTGACATTGGCAAGATGGGAGAGTGCCTTAGAAAGGCACTAGCAAACAGGCTAGAAGGAGGGGTGGAGCAACAATGGGGAAATATCAAAACTGACATCACAGAGACAACAAGCCTTTGTGTGAAGCAAATAAACAAATCAAAATGAAAGAAAAAGCTACTATGGTTCTCAAAAGAAATGGTGGTGAAGGTTAGGGAGAAAAAGATAGCATTTAGGAAGTATAAGGAAACACAGAAGGAGCAGGACAGAGAACTGTACCAGTTAAGGCAGAAGGAAGCAGGGAGGGTAGTCAGAATAGCAAAGGTAAAAACTGAGGAAAAGATAGCCAACTCGGTTAAGAAGGCGATAAAACCTTTTATAGGTATATCAGGGAGCATAGAAAGAAAAAAGGGAGGGATAGTGAGGCTGAATAGAATGGATGGTGGGTGGGCAGAGAGTGACAGTGAAAAAGCAGGGATACTGAATTAACACTTCTGTTCAGAATTCACAAAAGAGGAAGTGGGAGAGGTGCCTAATCCAATTAACAGAAGCACTCTGGAGAGGGGGTTGATACCAGTCCTTTCACAGAAGAAAGGGTTCTGAAAGAACTCCTTAAACTGAAGGTGGACAAAGCCATGGGGCCAGATGGAATTCACCCCAGAATTCTAAAAGAATTAAGCAGAGAACTAGTGACACCACTGACTACCCTTTATAACAAATCATGGGAGGATGGTGTGGTACCTGGAGGACTGGAAGAAGGCTGATGTGATTCCCTTCACAAAAGTGGGGAGCAAGACAGAGGCCGAAACTACAGACCTGTCAATTTGACCTCTGTGGTAGGGAAAGTGATGGAATCACTTCTGAAGGAAAGATTGTTGAGTGCCTAGAGGCCAGGTGGGGCACAGAATCCAAGGCAGCATGGGTTCACAGGAAAGGTCATGTCAGATGAATCTAATTGATTTCTTTGACTGGGTGACCAAAGTAGAGACCAGGGAGGGGCTGTGGACATGGCCTACTAGACTTTAGCAAGGCATTTGACACAGTCCCACACAAAAGATTAGTATCAAATTAACCAGCCTTGGAGTGGGTCCCAGGGTGGTAGCTTGCTAAACATTGGCTGAACAACAGGACAGAGAAGGTAATTGTAAATGGAGTCGACTCTGAAGAAACAGGGGTTACTAGTGGGGTACCGCAGGGTTCAGTACTGGGTCCAGTCCTTTTTAATGTCTTTATAAGTGACATTGCAGAGGGACTGGAAGGAAAAGTATGCCTCTTTGCAGATGACACAAAGATCTGTAACAGGGTTGATACAGAAGGAGGCGTGGAAAGAATGAGAAGGTACTTGGTAAGGTTGGAGAAATGGTCAGAAGTATGGCAGCTTGGATTCAATGCAAAGAAGTGCAAAGTAATGCACCTGGGAAACAAAAACCCAGGGGAAGATTACACAATGGGGAGAGGTAGTAACAACAACAAAAATGGAAAGGGACCTAGGGGTAATCATATCAGATGACCTTAAGGTTGGCAAGCAATGTGAGAAGGCAGTAGGAAGGGCTGGGGGGATACTGGGATGTATAGGGAGAGGCATCACCAGCAGAAAACAGGAAGTTGTTATCCCCTGTACAGACAGTTGGTGAGACCCCATCTGGAGTACTGCATCCAGTTCTGGAGACCCCATCTCCGCAAGGACATAGACAGGATGGAGGCAGTTCAGAGGAGGGCAACTAAAATGGTGCAGGGTCTGCAAGAGAAGCCATATGAGGAAAGGCTATAGCAGCTTAATATGTATACCCTTGAGGAAAGGAGGGAGAGTGGGGACATGATAGAAATGTTTAAGTACTTCAGTGGAATCAACAAAGTCCAAGAGGGTAGCATCTTTCAGAAAAAGAGATGTGCAAGAACAAGGGGACACAATTTGAAGATAGAGGGGGGACGGCTCAGGGGCAATGTGAGGAAGTATTTATTCACAGAGAGGGTGGTGGACACATGGAACAGCCTTCCTGAGGAGGTTGTGTAGTCTAAAACTGTGGGAGAATTCAAGAATGCATGGGACAGACATAAGGCAATTTTTTTGGTGGGTAGGAAGAAATAGGCTGTTGGTAAAATAGGATCTGCAGCTTATCCTCTAGGTAGGGAAATGCGCAGACTAGGTGGGCCAAGAAGTCCTTATCTGCATTCAAAGTCTATGTTTCTATATTTCTTTATTCATCAATTTCAAAGATCAGTATTAATGAACATTTTAACTTGACTCTTGTTCCTGATCACCACTTCTAGATTCACTTAGAATATGTTTCAGTGGTTTGCTGCATTCACAATGTTGCCTCAGCTAATTAATAGGAACCTATTTAGGTACCACTTCTCCAGTGTTTTTCTTTCTGAGTTCAATTTGGTATGCTACAGGTGAGATTTTGTCAGTAATCACAAAGGGTCCTTGCCAACTTGGAATGAACTTCTTGACCTTGGCTTTATCCCCACTGTAGTTAAAGTAAAACACCTTGCCCCCAGTTTGATACTCTTTTGGATCAGTTTTTCTGTCATAATATGATTTAGAAACCTTTACACTTTTCTTTAAGTTCTGAACAAATGCAAAGGTTTCTTTCAAGTGCTGTTTTAAATGGGTTACATATTCATGACCTGTAGTAGCATGTGCTGAATTTACACTTCCTGTAGTATACAGAAGATGCAAAGGTAACAGCATTTGTCTTCCTGTCATCATTTCAAAAGGAGATACACCTGTGGACTTGCTAGGAGTGGCCCGTATGGCCATTAACACTAGTGGCAACTTTACCTCTCAAACTTTTCCCGAAGAACTGAGATATTTATTCAGTATATACCTGATTGTTTGATTAGCACGTTCCACCGGTCCAGATGATTACGGATGGTGGGACACATGTAGTTTATTCTGTACCCCTAGTATTCTCCATACATTTCTATTACCTCTACTATGAAATTAGGACCTTTATCAGATGCTACTCTTAATGGTAATCCACAGCGACTAAAAACATGATTTATCAATAAGAAAACTATGGTTTCAGCTGTGTTATTTGGCTCAGGTATGCACTTAACACATTTTGTAAACAGACAAGTAACTGTCAAAAGGTATTGGTTTCCCCCTGAAGATCTTGTAACAGGGCCAATCTAGTCAATCTGAATGTCCAACCAAGGCATGGTGATCCCTTGTGACTGTAGTGGTGCTCTATGTCTGGGAGCAGCTGGCTGGAACTTGAAAAATGTTATGCACCCTTATACATACTCTGCTACATCACTGTACATGTAGGGTCTGAAGGCTACCTCTTCTAAGGTTTCATAAGTTCTTCTATCCCCCTATGTGCTCTTGATGGTTCATCATGAGCATGCTGTAACATAATTCCCCTGTGGTCTAAAGGAACCACCCACTGGGCCTCATGTGAGTTTTTATCAACTCTTACCAAGAGATCATTCCTCAATTGGAATTTATCCTTCTGGGTATACATGGCTTTCAAGTCATGGCTATCTTGTAGGTCGCTTTCAGAAATCATGTTTACAGTAGGATCCTTGATGAAATGATAAAACGTTCCTACTACTTCATCTTCTTGTTGCATTACTGCCAAATCAAATTTTTTACTGTGCAAGTGTACAACCTTCTTTTCCCATTCCTGTTGCTTTTATCTGTGGGTAACCACATTCACATTAGCTTGGACAGGAGGGACAAAGTTCTTTCCTTCTCCATTTAAAGCACCTTCCCTAGCCAGAGCATCTGCTATGTCATTTCCTGTTTTATCTGGTCCCTGAATTTTCAGATTTCATAGCAGTTTCATTACCATTGTCAGAAGCTGCAATTTTATTTACCTGGGCAACATTAGGGGGTAAAGAAGGCACTAGTCAGTGGCCATGATTGGCTCCACCTGCACTGGATGCTGCCGAAGAACTTTGCACAGGAGTATAAAACCCAGGAGGCAGTTGGAGAGTGGGTAGCAAGTGATTTTGGAGGAGTACTTTGAAATCCCCCATTTGTTTTTCCACTCCACTCATGTGTTGTTTCATTTTTTCCTGTATTTGCTTTTTAACTCTGTCATCCAGATTGGCGGAACTAGATCTAGACCTGTCTTGGGGCATGTGATTGTTTTGATCCTAGTCATAGTTTTGGCACCCCCTCATAGGTGCCTCTACCACCCCATAGTAATTGTAGTGTCCCCTATAATAACCCCTATGGTCATTATAGTATACTCTCCCATATCCTTGACCATGCCCTCTACCAGGATCATTTTCACCATAGGAGGGACCCTGGTTTTGGTATGGCTGAGGTTGTGGGAATTGCTGAAGGCTTTGATAGGACTGTGGCTCAGGACCAGGTGGTGGAACCATAAGAGCAGAAGCTTGGATAAGGTTGGTAGGCCGGCCCACCACTATGGGTTCAGGGACAGCCTTGGTCTACTCCACAGCTTTCACTGGTGGAGTGTTGTTGCCCTTTTATTTATTTATTGAATTTTGATAACCTGGTGAGCCCACTGAGACAAGATAGTCCCTTTTTCAGGGGCGACCTGAGAAGTGCAGTACATTTGACAGTGCAATTCATCAAAAACAATACTTTCACTAGTACATAGAGAACATACAAAGCATTAAAAAAAATTCAAGACATGGGTCACGCAGACAGCAGACAATACCAGTGCAGTCTGAGTTAACAATGCTGATGTAAAATTACATTTAGATCGAGCAATACAGTAGTTTTAGATCAATCAATACAGTAATAGTAAGTCATAGACAGGCAGCAATTAGAGAACACAGTTACTCAAGAAATCACAGTTTGTGTCAGAATTGGAAGGTCAAGCATTCACGAAATATCATACACTAATTACATTTAGCAAATAGGATATGCAGGAGGAGTAACTAGGGATTTGTTAGAGTCATGCATAATTTACTAGAGAAGACACACTTTGGCAGGAAGGATTGCCAGGCAGCAGGAGTCAGCAAAAGCAGGTACAGTGTGCAGCAGCAAGGTGAGATTGCAATGAAGACTGGAAAAGGGGAAGAGATGAGATGGCCAGTATGGTTGGGGGAACAAATTCCAACAGGACATAGCTGAGAAGGCAAATGACCTCTGAGCTACAGCTAGCTGAGTATTAGGTAATAGGAGAAGGGGCATCGAGGCAGATCTGAAAGGGTGCCATGGTTGTTTATGTTGCACTTTAGCAGCAAGACATGGAGTATAGTGGTGAACCAGCCTAAGAGGGAATCTTAGTGTAACATACCTTAGCTTTGATTTGTAAGGTAGCCGTCTGAGGGAAAATAGGACATCACAGTGGTGATGTCAAGCATTGACACCTAGACCAAACCTACCCACTCTATGATAGACCTGAGTGAGATGAGTCAGGATGGTGGAGGAGGTAGCGAGAAGCAGGGGGGCTGCATAAGTTAAGAGAGGGAGAAGGGTGGTGGATGCTATCTCGTGGCAGGAGGTCGGAGTGAGGAAGAGACAAATTCAGTATAGGACACCAAGGTTTTGGTTTAGAGCTTTGGTGAGGGCTGAAACATGAATATCAAGAGAAAGTGATGAATCAATGGTGACTCCCAAGTATTTAAAGGACTTAACAGTTTTGATAATAGCTCCAGTTCAGGAGGGATCAACCAGAGGTGGGAAGGGGTGTGAAGCTGGCTTGAAAAACACCATCCACTTTTTTTTTTTAGTATTGAGTACAAGCTGCTTTTGCAGAAACTAGTCTTCGAGCATTTGGAAGTCAGAAGTTAACACTGAGTTGATTCACCCTATGTCATCTGAGGACTGGTAAAGGATAGCGTCATCCACATACCGATGAACAAAGGCCTCTCCACAGTTATCCAGGAGGTCGTTGATAAAGAATGAGAATAGTAACAGTCCCAGAATGGATCCCTGGGTGACGCCATGGGTAATGTATTAGGGGTCAGATAGATAACCCGCCCACTTTACTCTTTGGGTGCTGCCTTGAAGGTAGCATTGGATCCAAGTAAGAGCACCAGTATCAAGGCCAAGAAGGCACAGTTGCTTTAGAAGGAGACCGTGACTGACCAGGTTGAAGGCCTTGATCAGATCCACAAAGTTTGCTCCAGTGGTTTTACCATGGTCCATTCCATGAAATATGTCTGAGATGACTATTAATCAGGGCAGTGAGGGTAATGTAGCTTTTCCTGAACCCGTGCTGGTAGGTTTAAAGCAGATGGTGGACATCCAGATAATCCTGCAAGTGGTCATAAAATATTTGCTCTTGAATTTTGGTTAAGGGGCACAATATCAAGATAGGGCAATAATTTTCAGCAGTAGAAGTGGAACTCCCCTTATGCACCGGTACAATCACCGCTACCTTCCATTTCTCTGGGATGGTACTGGAAAGGAATGAGTTATTATAGATCAGGAATAGAATGAGCGAGGACATCAGCCCCCAGCTTAGGGAATTTTGGCTCCAGAGTATCATATCCTGGCGAGCTGTCTGCTTTCAGGTTTTTGAGAAGCCGGTGCACCTCATTAAGAGTAGCCAGTTTGAGATGAAAGGAAGTGTGGGCTAAAGAATCTGTGGGTGAGAGGGGTTCCAGACGGGGAGATGAAGGACTAGTAAAGAGTGAGGTATATTTATGCAGATCAGTAAAAAATGTATTAAAGCCATCTGCTATATAAGACGGGTTAGTGACCACAGTGTCCTGGGCCTCAATGGAACTGGGAGTTTTTGAGGTCTGGCCCTTTATGAGGGAATTAACCTGCTTCCAAAATTCCTTTGGGTTACTAAGATGTTTGGTTTGGAGATTCCTGAAATGCTGGCATTTGGCTTTCTAGATGGAGTTCTTGCAGCTATTCCTTAGCTGCCTATACATTTGCCAATCAGAGGAAGCCCACTGGCCTTAAATGTCTGCCAGGCCTAGACGCAAGCAGACATGAGCTTCCTTATGTCCTTAAATAGCTAAGGTGCTTTAGTACACTTAACCCGGCAAAACTTCATGGGAGCATGACGGTTGACAATTTCAGTGAATTTGGTCACAAAGAAATTGACAGCTTGGCTGACATCCCACAGGAGATTTATAGTACTCCAGTCAGTGTCGTGGATTGTGGTAGTGAAGGCATTAGGGTCAAAGCTACTCATATCCCATACTTGCATGATTCTGGGAGGGAGGTTTGGGGAGTTGTTGAGCCATATGCAAAAGGTTGGAGAATGGTCATTTATGCTGTCAGGAAGCACACCCACTGCCCTAATCTTATTGGGACAGTTAGTGACCATCCAATCAAGTATAGTATCATTACCTGACTTGGTATTGATTCTAGTTGCGTCCCCAATAAGTTGGACCAGGTTGGAATCAACAAGTGGGGTATGCAATCTGTGGGAACTGGGTTCAGCCAATCTATGTTAAAGTCCCCACATAGAATTTTTTTTTTTTTTAAGTTTTTGTTGACCGGGTAAGTGCACTAGATAAATTCTGCCTATTGTCAGGCACGACCTGGGGGAGGGGGATACAGATGAATGCCAACTAACCTTGAACCAGATTAAGCTGTTGGTGGTATTTTTAGTGAATGAGGGAAATTTGGCCAGGACACCTACTCTTTTCAGTAGAGGGCGCTGCTATCCTGAAGAGAGACGCCAGTGTGCTGGTGGACATCTGTGAGAGAGGATGTTTGGAAGGCTGAGCTTCTGTAGGATGGCGTAATCATGATGGAGTTGGACTAAACTGCGGAAACGACTGTTCTGATAAATGAAAATGTAGTACCTGAATCTTCTGCTCCCTGCAATGTCCCCTTGGAGGCAGGTGTGGTAGGTCCAGCTCGTGATGCTACGGCAATACAGCTGCAGCTCGCTGATATAGAATGGCAGTTTCAGCATGCCAGGAATCTTTTCCTGGAGGAATTACAGCAGCACCAGGATGATGTTCCTGGTGCACAGGAACAGGAAGTGGTACAGCTACCTACAGTGCTGCACTCAGACACTAAGATGCCACCAGGAGAGGACTCTGTGCCCATGACTTTCCCTGATTCTTCTTCTACAGGACATCAGATGGCTTTGGGTGAGTTGGCCGATTCTATCGTGCAACCGTTAATTGCCCATTGCTGAAAGTTTAGTAATGAATTTGTTACTGTATGGTTCTACAGAAGTGCTTACAGGCCTAAACGTTGGGCGCTTTACTATAGGCCTCATGCACAAAGATAAAAGGGGTAATGATGGGGGTCCTACAGTAACAGGTCTTGGGGAAAAAAAGGAAGGATTTCCTTGTTGTTAGCCTCTAATGAACCAAACCTTTCAAATAAGAAAATAGAAGCCCCTGCCTCTTGGGTTGCGACAGCTTTGGAGGCTGCAGGATGGGTGAAATCCCCAGATGGTACAAAATGGGACCCTAATTTACCGGATGTGGAGAAGATAATACAAACTTCTCCTTCACAAGGGCCACTTATAATGCCAGGCCAGCCTTTCCCTGTGGAAGGGGTGCAGCAATCTTCTGACCCCAGTCCATTTCATGATATAAGACAGCTTGAAGGTGAAGGTACTCCTCCTGTGGTGGGTACCCCCCCCTTCTGTGGCCCAACAATCTCAAAAGGAGCAGCAGTTGCTCACTGACAACAGCTCTTCCCCTTTAACTGCTGCTCAGGGCACAACTTCTTCCATTTGGCATAATAGGGTGAATGAAAAACTATTTCCTGCTACTTTTGGACTAGTAAATGAACCTGCTACCAGGAGAAATGCAGTTCGCTTAAAGTTTAGAGGTCCTCTGGAGGACATTCCTAACAGGCATTTTGTTGGCCATGAACTATTGAAAAATAGCATGAGGTTTTATGCATATGAAATCTATGCCTTAATACATATGCCTGAGGATTCCATCTTTGATGTAAGCTTTAAACACCATGCAGGACTGGACCGCTTTTGGAAGCAATACCAACCACTTAAAAATACTCCATTATGGAAAGCCTTTCTGGCTATACCCCTTACGAACCAGTCTCGAACAAATTACAATATTGTTTCGTAATGAAGGGGTTAATGTTGCTGACATTACCCACTGGTTACAACAACACTGTTCTGTAAAAGGGCCACCTGAACCTATACTGGATGATGAACACCTTTGGACAAGGGGTTGGCGTTACCAGATAGATTTACATCTTGAAAATGGTTTAACTAAATATTTACTGAACTGGTTTTTTTTGGGTCAGGATAGGGGAATGCTATTTTATCCAGGTCAGCCGCGGGCTTGTTACAAGTGTGGTGCTTTAGGTCACTTAAATAATGTGTGTGATCAACAAAAATGTGGCCTCTGTGGGGATTTGGGTCATATAGGGGCCCATTGTAGAAGGCCTATGAGATGCAACCTTTGTGATGAACAAGGGCACACCTTTTGATCCTGCTCTTGGGCATCACATAACCAAAATGATCCCACCCTCTGTGCTGAACAGGATGTATATGTGGCGAATGCTCAAAAGGAAAAACAAAAAAATGCAAGATTTGCTCCTACACTCCTGTTCAACTACATCTGACACTCACATGCAGTCCCACATTCTCCCAACTCCCACTAGAGAAGGAGGGGAGATGGCCTGGGATGAGATGGATAAGTCCATACCAGTACCTCACATTTTCAATATAGCTTGAGAGGATACTGATCCAATTTCTGTTTCCCACAATGATTTTTCATCCCCTGTTCCAACTGTCACACCATTGGTGGGTGATGGATCAAGTGACGAGATTACACACCAGTCCTGTATACCTTCAGAGGACATGAAGGCCTCTTGTATGCCACTCCCAGAAGTACAGCCAGATGTCCCTTTCCAGAGGGCTACTTGATCGAAATCCTCTAAATCTGGTTTTGATACTACCTGTTTTCCTAGTGAGCCAGATTTGGTTGTAGTCCAGAATTATTTTGTCCTTTTACAGGATCCTGATGGTGATGGTGCAAGCATAGACTCTGACATCTCTTCCGTTACTTCCTGACTCACTGATCCTTCCCTGGATGTGAGCCTTAAAGATAAACCCAAACCAAAAAAACAGAAAAAAAGAAAGTAATGGTTGCTTCTAGTGTTGTTTAGAGACTTCCTTTTTCTAACCATACTTCTACTTCATGGCAGCACGTTTCCTTTCTCACTGTTAATGTTAACAGTATTAAATCAAAAAAAGGAGACAACTTATGTTTGCTAGTCTGAGTGGAAACACTGGTACTGTTATCCTTTTTCAGGATACCAGATTATACTCATTGAGTGAATTAAGAGAAGCTAAAAAAGATTGGAGTTGGGGTGCTTCCTTTTGGTCTTTGGGAGAATATGTTTGTGATGGGGTAGGTATTTTATTTTCTAATATTTCAGAGCAAGTATTAAAGATTTTGGATATTTTTCCTGATAGAGCTATGTTAATGGATGTGGTGCTTTCCCATTGTGTTTATCGTATTATTAATATCTATGCGTCACAGTTAAAAGCAGATAGGTTGGCTCTTTTTCAATGCATTTCTCCATACTTGCATATTTTTAAGCTTGTATTGTGGGGTGGAGACTTTATATGTGGTCTTACTCCCAGGGACTGGGGCAGAAAAATGCAGAAGACATACTGTGATACCACTTCTCTTTTGAAAATATTATGCAGTAATAATCTTCTTCATGTTTATGATATATTACACCTACCCCCAGTGCATACTTTTTTAAAGGCTCCCTATCATCTCGCATAGATTTCTGTTTCTGTCTGAAAGGGTTACTTGTTCCAAAGTTATGGTGCTACTGTTAGAAACTTCAGACCATGTGGCCTTAAAATTATTGATTGGCACTTATCAAAAACTTCAGATGGGACGTTGTTACTGGAAGCTGAATGTGTCCTCATTACAAGATGATCTTATTCACTTCCATATCCTCTCCTCTTTTTTGGCATGAGCAGAAGTTCTTTTTCTCTATGATAGCCCTCTAGATTGGTGGGAAGACACTAAACAAGTTTTGAAACTGCTCTTTATGCAATTTTCTAAGACAAAGGCCAGAAATTCCTATTTAACATACTTAGGTTATAGAGCCCAGTATTTAAAACTTTTAGCTCAGGTGTCCTCCTCACCCAGTGCTGTGTGTCAACAATTTTTGGTTATTAAGAATAAAATGATTGATTTCCTTAAAAAAGGGAGAACAGACTTAGTTATCAACAAAAATATGTGGTCTCTGGTACACGACAACATGTGAATCCTTATGATCTTTCTATTCAAGATTCACCTAGATTGTGTATGACTGCTTTACTGGACATAGATATTAGAGGTTTACGTCAGGCAGTACAGATGTATGTGAAGAATACGTTCCAAAACCCAACTCTAATTTTTCCTCTTCTTTTTTGGAACAATTTATTATTCCCACGCTGTCATTGTCAGATACTGAGGACATCATAGCTCCAATTACTATAGGGGAAATTGAACAGGTAATTGGTAAATTATCAACACATACAAAACCAGGTATTGATGGCATTCCTAATGAATTTTACAAAACATAGAAGGATGTAATACTTCCATGGTTACACTTGATGTATCAAGCTATTTGGTCAGAAAAGAGACTATCATCTGGTATGAATAACGGAATTATGATTCTCTTGTTTATAAAGGGTGATCCAACATTGTTGCATAACTGGAGACCAATAAGTTTATTGTCTTTGGATTATAAAATTTTGCCTAACATTTTATCACACCGTCTCTCTAAAGTTGCAAATAAATTACTAATTCCCACACAGACATGTGCTGTTCCTAGTAGAAACATTACACATACTCTTATATACATTACGGAAATTATAGATCAAGGTTTACAAAATAAATTATCTGGCTATCTTTTATCATTAGATCAAGAGAAAGCATTTGACACCATTCATCATGATCACATATGGGCAGTATTGCTTTATTATGGTATTCCTGCTCTGTTTCTAGATTTGCTACAAACATTATACATGTCTGCACAGGTTACGCCTTTGATTAATGGTCCTTTGGGTTTCCCAGTACCTTTCCAAGTTGGGGTCCATCAGGGATGCCCTTTAAGTCTCTTGTTGTTTGTCTTTGGTTTGGATCCTCTGTTATGACTGATCGAAACTGATATTAACATATCGGGCATTGTCACAGTAGAGGGTTATATTTTTCAGAAGGTTTTGGCTTATGCTGATGACTGTGTGTTCTCTGTGGCAGATTTGGATTCTGGTAGGAACGTTCTCACAACTCTACAAACTTTACAGTTAAGTACTGGCATAAAGATTAATACTGATAAAAGTAAGGTATTGGTTTTGGGTAATGTTTTGCAGTTAGATACTTCTATTATTCCCGTAGTAACCAGTGCATTGAAAATGCTTGCTATTTATTTTGGTTCTCAGGAGGCCATACAGTCTAACTGGGATTTGATATATGATGTTGCATATCAAAAAGTCGTGAAATGGCAATCTTGGAAAATGACAAGACAGAAACAAGTGTTCCTCTTGAAATCTTATATTGATCTATTTTTGTATATTTCATGCATTTTTCCCTTGCCATTTAATATGCATGCAACAATTATGAGTCTTTTCTTTCAGCTACTGTGGGGCAATCATCTGAACCCAGTGAAGAGGGCACACGTATAGACCTTGGAAATCTGGTGGACTTGGTATGATTAATCCCATTGTTTACTTCTTTAGTAAATTCTTTTATGGTTCAGTTAGACCCATGTTGCGTGATGGGAAGCATGTGTATGAATCTGTGGGAACAACCTTTTTTATAAGCATGGGGTAGGGGAAAGTGGCATTCCTCGGAAAAACAACCTCCCATTTATGTGAGGCACACTCTGAAATATGTAAGAATGTGGAAAGTAGAACTTGGTTGGTTCATTTCTCATGATAGGAAGTCCTTTCATTCTTCAGTTATTGTTTCTTGTTACTATGATGAACCTTTGTTTGAGGTTTCTGAAGATATTAATACTGCCCTGTTATTGGCAAGTATAATAGAACCTTTTATCCCTTACAAAATGCCGGATATGATTTGGCTTTGTGCTCATCAAAAGCTTAATGTTAAGGGCAATCATAAGCACAAACAGTCGATAGACAGGTTTTGTCAGGAACACTCCTGCCAGGGACAGGTTGAAACTATTCAATATTTATTTTTTAACTGTACTATTACTAAAAATTTTTGGCACGCTTTGGCACACTGGTGGGGAGAACCTTTATTTTGCAATATGACTTATGATATCCTAGTTTTTGGTCAGATTGCAGGAATGTGGGAAAAGTGGCATAAAAGTACTGTTTTTGTGATGTTAGCTTCTATCAAATGGCATATTTGGCAAGCTAGGTGTTTACGAGTTCTTCAAAATAAAATGATACAGATGTAAGATTTATTTTTTCTTATACAGGAAGAGCTAGATAAACTTTATGAATACGAACTCCGAATTTTAGAGGATGAAGTAGGTACATGTTTATGGAAAGATATCGGATGGGTGGGATGATATTTTCAATTTTTCCTTTTCCCTGTTTTCAAATTAATGATTTATGTGCTGTTTTGATTTATGTTGTTTTTTTCATTTGTTTTTGATTGTTTATTGACTACTCTATGTTTCTTCACTTTATTGTACTTTGTTTTTGGTTCATAATAAAAATTTCCCCTACTTTTTTCGAGAAGTGCCATGGGATCTTTAACATCCACCTGAACTACCACCAATCCAGGTAGAATTACTGTAGGTCATGGCGTGGAAGGTTTGAGAGAAAGGAAATCAAGGGGGGGACTGGATGTGGCAGCCTTAGGGGGTAGCTAAACACATCCTACCACATGTTTCTTAATGATGCCAAGGGTGAGGGAAATGAATATAGATACAACTGAGGTGAGGCCTGGGTCAGGCGTTGGGATTTCAGCTGAATCTAAGTTATCCTTGGCATACAGGAGGATACTACCACCTATTTTACACAACCTATCCTTTCTGAAGCACTTGTAGCCAGATAGCGCAACCTCATGATGCTTAATGCAAGGCTTCAGCCATGTCTCAGAAATACCCAGAGTGTCTGGGGTATGTTGATTGTGCTTCAAGCTCTGCCATTTTGGGTCTGATGCCTTGAGCATTCAGATGAGCTATTTTCATGCTTTTTGGGAGTTGAGAGAATGATGCGGGGAAGGGGAGAGAGGCAAGGAGTAGGAGGGCCAGGATTAGGCTCAACATCACCCGAGAGGGTTAAGAGAAGGAGAACTAGAAGGAAGCATCTGATTGCAGACAGGAGATGCCGCTTTAAGAATTTGGTATTATTAGCAGACATTGGCAACCTTCTAAAGTACCAGTGTCCAAGATATGCAGTGCCACGTGTAGGGAGACTTGGTACTAGGAGGTGCACATGGAGGGGTTCTTTAGTCACAGTGTGAGGGAAGACAGGCGTACTGTGCTGCTGAGATTGTATTAGGGACAAGGAAATGAAGTAGTCAGCAGCAAGAAGTAGCAAGAAGTATAAGAGGATGTAAAAGGCAGAAAGTTTGGCCATTTTATAATGTATGAAAATATTAAGTGGGAAGAAGATCAGAAGAGGTAAAAAAGGGGACAACAGGAAACACCAGAGTGGCAGAAGTGGGGACAGCAGAAAATCAGAGTGGCAGAAAAGGGGACAACAGGATAAGCAGGCAGGTGAGGGGTAAGGATAGAGAATACAGCTATCCTAAAAACAGAAGATATTAGGAGGATATTAAACTAACCCTCATTGCGGTAAGAAAACAAGGAGGGTAGTATAAGACACAAGGAACAGTCCTGGCCTAACTAAGCCATGAGTTGAAAATGTGGGCTCACCCTACCAAGCTAGTGATGTGCTTGACTTGCAGCCAATAAGAAGAAAGAAGGGGTGGAGGAGTGGAGCCTAAGTGTATTTAATTAAAGCCAGGGTGGGGTGGGGTGGGCGGAGGGCCAAAAACTTGCTTGCCTCCTGTTTTGGGAGTAGATAGCTCACCCCTCCATCGCCAACATATTTGAAGCAGTTACCTCAGACACTTGAACTTTGGGACCGGGGCCCCCCTTTTCCTGCTAAGGGGCTTCATCACCTTTCCCAGAGCCCCAGATGTGTTCTGCCTGTTTTACAATCCAATGGATATTTCTGGGCCCCTTTAAAGCTCAAGTGCCAATTGTGTCCTAATAGAAGAGGGTAAACCTTGATAATATGCATCTTGAAAGTCACCCAAGTCACTGTCTGAGTGATCTTCTGCTCCAAAGTACACATCCTTTTGCTTACAATAAAATTCTCATGGACTTTGATCAAAACCACACTGCATCTGGTAGGCAGCATGCCTGGCTGCCCCCTTAGTGTGGTATTTACCAAACTCCTTTTTTAGGCATTTGTACAGCCTATCTGGTTTATTCCTGCTATCTCTTGGCATCCTTGACCACTCAGTCTGAGGGCCATTGACAGACTATCTGATTACAAAACTCTGTTCTCCTTCATCAGTTATAGACAATGATTTGAAACATTCTTTCAGTTTTCAAAGATGTTTCTCAATGCCTCCCATCGCAGTCTTAGAATTATACCTCTCACCTATTAACTGAGTGTGTCCGGGCACATTGCCGATTGTTTGTCTCTGGGTAAGAGCCATCAGTATCCCCATATTTCTAGCCCATGGTGCTTGATTGGGGTTTGCTGCCTATGATACCCATGGCCAGGTGGGACAGAGGGGAGGTGTAGGCCGGTGGGCAGCATGGACCCTGAGAGTCCTTGGGTCTTCCCTAGCTGAGTGTCATTTGGCATCCACCGGGGTGACCTGGATTGGCCCAGTTCGTGGGCTTTGGGCAGCATCTCTCAGTGGGTGCTGATCCAGCCTGGAGGCTGCAGTATGTGGTATAAGAAAAAGAGCTTTGGTGGAGTACTATTCAGCTTCATATTCCCTGGCTTATATTCTTGAGGCATCTCGTACTGAAGCAGGTCCTGATGCACGACTAAGGGGAGGTAGTGAGAGGACCACCATGGTTTATTATTTTTCCTGTTAAAACTGACTGTGGCTTGAAGTCAGAGGAGATTTTCTGGACATTTCACTATATAAACTTGTTGAGGGTAAGAGCCTCATCCTGTCTAGAACTGTTTATTGGAGGTTTTGGTGTGCCTCTTTTTGACTTGGAATTGCTTTGGACCATATTTTGGACTCATATACGGACCTTCCGGCTAAGACTTTTTAAGCCTAATTTTGGGGTGGGGGTATTGGTTGTTTTATTTGTGCTAATTTAATCTGTGGTTTAGAGGAGTTATAATTTGGAGGTGGCTGTTCTGGGTGGCTGGAGACAATGTGTTGGCAGGTGGCGCTCCCAGGTAGGTGCTACTCCTCCTCCGAGCTTCGGAGCCTCTGTCCCTTTATTTGTCCCCCTTTGCATGCTGATGTATACAGTCACCGTCAGGCATTGGGGATTGTAAGTAGGAGGTGTGAGGGGGTTCTGACCAGTGAGGGAGGGGGTAGCTGGGTGGCTTAATTGGGGTCGTGGAATCGAGGAGATGGCCTGGGGTGAAATGGAGACTGGACAGGGGTTCCCCCTGTCTGGTGCCCATACCCAAGGGCTCCACTTTCAGTGGGCAGCTGACTCGATCAGCCTCGGAGTCTCATCCAACCCGGGAGGTGTTATGCAATGCAGGGTCCATTAAAAACAAGGAGGCAATAATTGCCAGTCTTGTTGGATCATCGGACCTGTGGCTTGCATCATCAAGACCTGGCTGGACAAAAATGTTGGCCCAATTCTTGAGTCAGTGGTTCCAGCTGGTTTCTCGGTGATACACTACCTAAGATTGGACTGTAGGGGTGGAGGTGTGGCCATTTGTTTTAAAATAGAATTTGGCCTGATAGGTGTGCCAGTGGGGGAGGCCAGATCTTTTGAATGCATCTTGGGTGCAGGTGTGGGGTGCAAAATTCTTCTCATCTACCATCCACCCAGGGATGGGAAGCAATTTTTGCAGGAAATCACAGACTTCACTGTCGACAAGGTGTTGGAGTCTCTCAGAATGATGGTGCTGGGTGACTTCAATGCCTGGGTTGATGAACTCTCACAGTTTTGTCAAGACATCCTCCAACTAATGATCTCGGGCTTCACACAAGTAGCTGCCTCTGCAACCTATAGTTCCAGTTATTCTCTGGATCTGGTCTTCGTCCTGGGTATGGGGACCTCCGACTTGGTGGTGGAGTGAGTCAGTTGGCCTGACCATTACACTATCAGGTTCAACTTCCAGGCCCCCCTTATAGGCCTGCCCCTGTGGAGATGGTCCGGTACTGCCCATTAAGGGGAGTAACCACAGATGGCCTGATGGCAGTGCTGGAGCTATCAGGATTTCTGATCAGTAGCAGGGGTCCAGACAAACTACTGCAGGCCTATAATATGGCTGTGGCAGCAGCTCTGGAGTCCATTGCTCCTGTTTGTGTTCACCCCCTCACCCTTCACCCTCGGTCCCCTTGGTTTGATGGGACCTTGAGGGAGATGAGGAGAGAGGGGTGAAGGATGGAGCAACACTGACGGAAATCTGGTCTTGATGCTGACAGACTTAGATTGATGGTCCATTATGCAGACTATCACTCGGCAATCTCCTGTAAGAAGGCAGAGTTCCTGTCCACGGAGATCACCACTGTGAGGAACCGACCAGCTCAGCTCTTCCAAACTGTGGACAGACTGTGCAATCTAGCTTGTCTGCAAGTATGGAGAGCATTCTCACAGGATATGTGTTATGAGTTTACTCTCTTCTTTGCTGATAAGGTTGCTGACAGTAGATCAGAGATCTGCTTAGCTCGCTCCAATGGGCGGGGCATGGCGTTGATTGGTTGGAGGTTGCAGAACCACAGTTTGGTTGGTCGGCTTTAGCCAGCCAGTGATAGTGAATATCATAAGGATTGTCCAGAGTATGTGGCTGACCTACTGTTGTTTAGATCTGGGCTCAACTAGCCTCCTTGTGGGGTACGTTGAGGTCATTGGCCAGGTCCTGGCTGAGATAGTCTGGAGTTTGCTTGAGACAGGTGAGTTTCCTGACTTCCTGAAGGAAGTGGTAGTGATACCCATCCTTAAGAAATCTTCTCTTGACCCAGACTGTCTCATCAACTACAGACCTGTCTCTAACCTGCCCTTCGTGGGCAAGATTATAGAGAAGGTGGTTGTGCTGCACCTGGATGACCACCTTACCATCCATGACATCTATGATTCTCTCCAGTTGGGATTTAGGAAGAGGCATAGCACTGAGACCACCCTAGTCTGGGTGCTCAGTGATCTCCTGATAGCGAGAGATCAGAGGACTCATTCACCTTAATCTCTCTCTGCAGCATTTAACACCATGGATCATGGCATATTCCTGGAGCACCTGTGAGTTATCTGTGGACTATCAGGGACAGTCCTCAGATGGTTCCACTCATTCCTCACTGGTAGATTCCAGAGAGTTGTGTCAGGAATTTATTACTGTGATGCATTCTCTCTACCATGTGGGGTACCCCAGGGCTCTGTGCTTCTACCTATGTTACTCACGGTGTATATGCTGCAATTGGGAGACATTGTAAGGTGGCATGGCTTAAGTTTTCATTGTTATGCAGATGATACTCAGCTATACATGTCCTTTGTGCCTGACCAGGACAATGTGGTCTCGGTGTTTAAAAGCTGCCTCTCTGATATCCAGGACTGGATGACTGCCAACTGGCTGAGGCCGAATCCTGACAAAACTGAGGTTTTGGTGGTGGACTCAGGTCAGGGTAGAGGGGTTCTTGGCAGGGCAGGCCTCTGGGCTTTTGCTCAGCCATCACCAGCTGATGGCCTCTAGATGGATACGGAGTCTGGCCATTATTTTTGATGAGTGGTTGACCCAGAAATCTCAGGTGTCATCCATCATCAAGACCTCATTTTACCATCTGAGGAATATAGTCCGGATTAAGCATCTGGTTCTGCCCAGTGATCTTCTGACATTGGTCCACACCTTTGTGACCTCCCACTTTGATTACTACAACGCCCTGTACCTAGGGCTTCTGGGGGTTGATATCCACTGCTTGCAGATGGTGCAGAATGCTGCGGCCAGGTTGTTGACTGCGCTTTCTAGATCTAGCCATGTCACACCTGTGCTGCAGGGACTGTACTAGCTGCCAATACAGTGGCGGATAACCTTCAAGGTCAGCTTGCTGACCTTCAAGGCCCTACTCAGACAGGGACCGAGTTACCTGCAAGAGCTCCTTTGTCCCTACTGCCCCCTCCAACCACTCTGCTCTGCTGATGAGGAATTGGTGGAGATTCCCAGGATCCATTTGAAGACCTCTGGAGCCTGCGCATTTGCTTTTGTGGCCCCTATCCTGTGGAATTCTCTACCTCATCAGATAAGGGAGTGCCTGATTGTGGAGAGCTTTAAATCTGCTCTGAAAATATTCCTATTCTGTCTTGCTTATCCTAATAATTAATTCATGGAATTCTGTCATGTTCATGGTTTTAAATATTTATTGGTTTTAGGTTTTCTGTAAAAGCACTTTGGTATTTATTGAATTGTGCTTGCAACAAATAAAGTTTATTATTATTATTATTATTATTATTATTATTATTATTATTATTATTAACGTTATGGCTTGTGTGACAGTCTTTGATTTTAAATACCCCTGTTCCTTTTCAGACACCCTTTTATTTATTTTGGACCTATCAGGTGACTTATCTTCAGAATTACAACTCTTGTTGAGTTTTATGTCTCTTTTTATGCCTATCACATGATTCCTCTTCTGAATAGGAATATTCCTTTTTAGGGGAGGAGTTATCAGTACCTGATTCCTTAGATGCTCTTGGTTTTACCCGAGTTTTAGTTTTGGCCCTGGTGTCTCTCAGTTGGGCCTTTAAGTCGCTATTTTCTTTTCCCAATTTAATAAGCTCCTTTCCCAAACTGATACAATACTCTCTTAATTGTTTATCTTCTAGCTCTTTTGGTTTAGCTTCTAATTTAACCTTTCTACCAGTGTGTCTGGTTTACTTGATCTGGGTTAACTTCTTTATTTACTTGTATTGTCACTGTCTTCTGTATCCCTATGTCTTTTTGCTCTGATTTCATTTCAGTATCAAATTGAGGAAGGAAGTATGGTGAGCAGGAGAAAGTCCACAAAGGATTAAATGCCCTGCTGGTATCTTCTTCCAGTCTATTACTTTGAAACGAATAACTTGGGAGTGGCCAACTTGTGCCTCCCAGTTTGGAGGGTTCCTCCTTTCCTGTGGTTACTCAGTATTACTCAGTTGATAAAGGTGGAAGAAGGCATAAGCCCATCGACACCACCTTCCCCACACCTGGTGTCAGCGTGGCTTAGTTGGTAGCACATCCGCCTCTGGACTGGAAGGTTGTGGGATCTCGTCCCACACTGGGATTGGACTTGCACCTAAAAATCGCTGGCATCCGAGTGCAGTATTGGGGGGTGCTGTACTGCTGGGGTGTGCCGTCCTTCGGATGAGACGTTAAACCGAGGTCCCTTCTGCCCATCCTGGTGTTGTCCTGGTGGGTGTCCAGGTGGAAGTAAAAGAACCCAGGGCACTCTTCGCAAAGAGCAGGAAACATTCCCGGTGTCCTGGCCAACATTTCCCTTCCCATAAACCGGTTCATGCAATTATCCAGGCTGTGTGTGGGTGATGATGTGCGATATGGCCTCCACCACACATTCAGTCACTTCACTACTAGTCTAGCATTGCTTGTAAAGCTCGTTGGGATACTGTGTATGAAAAGTGCTATATAAATGCTGATTCTTCTTCTTCTTCTACCTGTAGGGTGTATATTATTTCCCATTAAGAGGTATTTTTCACTTTCACTTTCAAATTGCTCCTTTAAATCCTCGGTAATCTGCTCATCATTTGTTATTTCTACCTTTTTCTTTATCCTTGCTTCTTCTGGGTCTGATTCATCCTCACTAGACACATTTTTTGCACAGGTCAGTTTCATTCTCACTGCCTTCCCGATTTAGAGGTATCCCTGACTCAGTTTTAATGTCTTCTGCACTTAATCTTTCCTTTAACATAGCTTTGTAATGATACTAATCACTATTTCAACAACAGTTAATACCTTTTAAACAACAATTACAATTACAATCAAATATTGAAAGCCTTTTACCCAACACAACAATTTAAAGCATATGATTAAATCTTTCTTGTGATGCTTCAAAAAGCCTTTTCTTGCAGTTTTACTGCCAGACAATTACTTCTTTCTGTCTTTTCTCACTCTGTCTAGGGGGAATCCTATCTTTAAATCTTTGAGAAACAAGAACAGAATTTTTTTTTTTACTTATGCCATTTAGTAACTTGCAAGTAATAACAATAATAATAGTATTTATTTTTCATACACTCTACATGTGGACTGTTATTCACTAACAATTATCCCAGACAAGCCCCGAATATATCATAACAATAGGTTATAATATCACTTTTCATAATAGGCACTTGTATCTACCGTGGATCATTTCACAAAAAGTTTCAAAATTCCTATAAATAATTATAAAATTCAAATATGATATTATCCCTATCTTCCCAGTTCCAGATAATGGTGAAAAACATCTCTTCGACACTTAGAAATATGAAAAATAAACTTTATTAACACCTTTGTACAATAAGCATTCCTAATTTGCAGAAATATCAAGCATAATAAAAATAATACCTACACAAACAACAAAGGTTTCAGAAAATCAAACGAATCACAAAGAAATAAAACAAATAGACAAAACAAATATTTCAGCAAATGGACAACATTGCAAATGAATGAGCAATATTCAACACAATAAATGGCATTGGCTATATACTATGGGCTGGATATTCAGAATGCACCGGACAGGGGCGCAAGCCTAGGCACAGTGCATCTAGGCTGCACCAGGGCATAGACCAGGCAATATTCAACAGTGCTACACCATGGCTCAGCACCATTGAATATGGCACTGAGGATGCATGCACTGTGCACGGTGCAGTGGCACTGCACCATTGCAAGTGGCAGAATGGGAGCAGGGGCATGCGCCAGCACAAGTGCAGTTGCACTAGGCACATCAACCATGATATTCAGCACTGGGCATGCAAATGAGGCCATAATGCATGCAAGGCGCAAATGGGCCATTTGCATGTCATTATGGCCCCATTTGCATACGATGCGCCAATCCAGGGTGACTTGCGCCTGGCACCCAGCCAGGCTGCAGACATCGGGGATTGACACCCTGTGGTCCCAGTGCAGTCCCCCACTCCTGTACACCCGATCATGGGCTTAAGTATAAACATGTTCCCTGGTGGTCGAGTGGAAACCCCCCATTGCCCGATCGCGAGCATAAGTAAACTCCAGTGCCATGGTGGTTCAGTGGTAACCCCCCATTGCCCGATCGTGGCATAAGTATAACTAAATACCCTGGTGGTCCAGTGGAAACCCCCCATCACCTGATCGTGGGCATATGTATAAAGAAATACCATGGTGGTCCAGTGGAGAGCCCCCCCCATCGCCCGATCGCGGGTGGCTATAGAGTTATATACTCTGGTGGTCCAGTGGTACCCCCTCCACATCTGCCCACTGAGGTTCCCCACCACCCAGCACCCCCTTCATTGTTGGGTGGCAGAACCCCGTTCACTCACATCTTGGGCCTGTGTAGTAGAGTGTGGTCTGTATGCTGTCATTCAGTGGGTGGCTGGGTGGCATGTGGGCAGGGTGCTGCCACCCACTGATGACAAGGGGGTGCTGGGTGGTGGGGGACCTCAGTGGGTGAGTGGGGAGGGGGTACCACTGCACCACCAGGGTATCTAATGCTATAGCTGCCCACAATCGGGGATGGGGGGACTTTCCACTGGACCACTGGAGTATTTCTTTATACATATGCCCACGATCAGGTGATGGGGAGTTCCACTGTACCACCAGGGTATTACTTTATACATATGCCCATGATTGGGTGATGGAGGGGTATCCACCAGACCACCAGGGAACCTTATGATACTTTTGCCCATGATCGGGTGATGGGGCAGAGGGTGCACAATGCTCCCTGGGCAGAGAGCTTGTGGGCAGTGTTCTGGCTAGGCGGATGGTCACCCATGGCTGGCGGCTGCTGTGTTGCACCCTGCAATATGGCAGCTCACCTGTGGGTGGCCAGGATTTGTTCCTGGTTTTTCCAGGCACATCTTCGTGCCCCCCTCAGCAGTGCAAGGCAGAGTTGTTCCAGCATATGTGCCACACATCCCGGGCTGAATATCGGGATGTGCCGCATATGCATGGGCATGCCCCTCGCACTAGCACTGCATACATTGCCAAAGCACCCCGGTGCATCTGCAGTTGCGCATCGCAACTCTCCCCTTTGTATATCATGCCGGGGCACATTGGTGGGTTGTGCATGGTGCATCCCTGTTGCGCCATGTGCAACCCTTTTGAATATCCAGGCCTATGATTTAAGCATACTTTATATCTAGCATAACCTTCTTGTATAAGAATATGTAAACTCATTACATTAGCGTATCAGATTATATTTCTGTATAAGACTTGTTTTAATTCTTCATAGTATGCAAAATGTTTTCATTTTGTTTAAATTTAAGCTTAATTATATACCCAAGGTTTTGAAGTTAAAAGTTAAGTTAACCTGTTACCTATTTTACCTCCCAGTTAAGCCTAATTAAAATATTAAGATTATTAATTAGAATAATTAAAATAATACTTACATTTCTGGCTAATTGTAGAGGTTGGCCTTCTTTTCCTTTAAACTTTAAAAATCTTGGCGAGAAATGCTTCTTCTGGATGATGAAAGTCCTTCAGTGGCTTGGCTGTAGTACTTTGTCTTTTCTCCCCCCTTGAACCTGGAACTATAGACTCTTCTGGCATCAGTGAAGCAGTGCAGGCTGGATCCTCCTTGCTTGATATCACAAATCATCAAAAAGTCACTTATTAGGATTTGGGAGGGGAACATCAGACAGCAGGGTACTAGCAAGTCAAGGCACGATGATCAGCTTCTTCCTAACTGCAGTTGTTTGCAGAAAAGGTTTCCTTCATAGATGACAATATCACTAGTTAGTAACTGGATTTATGACTTTTTCTGTTTCAATTATTTCCGCTTGGGCTTCAGGATCTTTGCTTGAGCAGATGCTCAAAACTTTACTTCAGTCAGGATGTCTAGTGTAAACCATATTCTTTGCTCTGTCCAATATTGGAAAAAGTCCTCCTGTAACAAACAGTTTTTGAAGCTATACCTCATTGCGATTTTGTCAGTTTACAGACTTGGCCTCAGCACCACTGATGGATACAGCAAGGCTTAACTAAGAACTGGTCTCCGACCTCCAAGCAGGTATAGTTTCAAGCTTTTGGTCTAGCCAGAGTCTCAAAACCAAACAAGATTCTCAGTGAGGCTGGTGTAGGTCCTCGTATATCCAAAGTTTAAGCAATTCTGCCATGGGCCTGGCCAAATTTGCATATATGCTTTCAGGTCAAGTGACATCATCACCAGATTCTGATTGGTTTGTGTAGACTATGGAGATGGGACTCTAGGTACCTCTGAGGAATATTTTTTTTTGGAATGATCTCAGCTTTGGACAAAGTTTCTGCATAAAACAATTTCTCTTTCTTGCACCCAGAGGCAGTTCACACACACATATAAAACTTACATTTTTATGTTTGCTTGCATGCATGTGCAAGAAACATAGTGCCTTCATCGGAGATTTCGGAGGTGTGTCACCTCCTCCTCCAATTCAGTCAGTGGGCTGGCAGGCGCAGCCCATGTAAGCCAATGCATTTTGGAGCTGTCTATGACACGCTCCAAAATGCAGTGGCATACAGTTGAAAGGGGGAGCTATGCCTGAGTGAGCACCGATAAGATATCGGCTGCTCACGCAGCTCCCCCACGCACAGACAGATGTGCATGTCCCACATATGTATAGCCGACGGGTGCCAATCCCATCGGCTGAGCTGCTGCGCCCCACCCCCAGTTGTAGGTGCTACACTGGGAGCCCACCCCAGTGTGGCAAGCACTGCAGATCTCTTTGGCTGGCGGGGTGCCCAATCCCGCCAGCTGAACGCCCAATTCCTTGTGCAATGCTGGGAGCCCACCCAGCGTGGCAAACGGTGCCGACGATTTGTTTTTTATTTTGCCGACGGGGTGCCTCAATCCTCGTCGGCTGAACGCCCTCAGTTTTGTGCCATGCTGGGAGCCCACCCCAGCATGGCAAATGTCCCACGACGCCTTTTTATGTTTTTAAGCCTGTAAATAAAACTGTCCTGCGCGCTGCCTCCCAACCCTCCCACAACCCGCACTCCACCCACTGCGCACTGCCTTTCCACACCCCCACCCCATACTTACCTCCGACTCCAGAGAGATGATCTTCGTGGACCGGGAACACGCCTGCACTCTTCAAAGCCGACCGCGAACTGAGGAAATGCCGTAAGCTGTATAATGGGTTACATAGGGGTTTCAACTTTATTGCATATCTCGGTATGTTTGTTTTGCATTAATTAACATAGTTTAGACCTTCATGATCTATGTCACTGTCATGGTGTTATTCGGCCCTGCGGGGTGATTTTTGCAGTGACTGTGAAATCACCCTCGGGATTGAATACTACCATGACAGTGACATCATTCATGAGAAGGGGTCCCAAAAACCCCATGTTGAAAATTTGGTGCCAAAATTCCAAAAAATGACTGTTTTACGAGCGTGCGTTGCGCAGTTCCTACGCAGGCTCGAAAGTTCACGAATTTCAATATTTTCACTCCAGATTTTCAACATTGCCATTTTACCACACCTTCTTATGAGTAGTATAGCTGTCATTTTCACATCTCACCCAAATGTGTGTCCACCCATGAAGCAGAATGGCGCAGTCTGTAAAGCAAATCAATGTAACGGGACAAATTAAGAAAATCACAGTGACACTGTTCATGAGCAGAGATCTTAAATGGCTATGTTGAAAATTTGGTGAAAAAATTCCTAAAATGACTGTTTTTTACGAGGGTGCATTGACGAGTTCCTACGCACTCGTAAGGTCTCGACTTTTCAATATTTTCACTCCAGATTTCAACATTGCCATTTTATCACACCTTCTATGAGCAGCACAGCTGTCATTTTCACATGTCACCCAAAGCATGTTTCTCGCCTATGTAAGCACACAATGGCGCAGTTGGTGTGCGAGATCAATGTATGGGACAAATTAAGAAAATCACAGGACACTGTTCGTGAGCTCAGGTGTTAAAATGGCTATGTTGAAAATTTGGTGAAAAATTCCTAAAATGATTGTTTTACTGAGCGCATTGCATAGCCCCATGCACGCCGTAAGTTCACGAATTTTCAATATTTTCACCCAGATTTCAACATTGCCATTTTACCACACCTTCTTATGAGTAGTATAGCTGTCATTTTCACATCTCACCCAAAACGTTTCCAGCCTAGGCAGCCATATGGCACAGTCGGTAAATAAATCAATGTACAGGACAAATTAAGAAAGTCACAGTGACACTGTTCATGAGCAAAGGTCTTAAAATGGCTATGTTGAAAATTTGGTGAAAAAATTCTTAAAAATGACTGTTTTACGAGGGTGCATTGCACAGTTCCTACGCACACTCGTAAGTTCGCAAATTTTCAATATTTTCACTCCAGATTTTCAACATTGCCATTTTACCACACCTTCTTATGAGCAGTATAGCAGTCATTTTTCACATCTTGTCCAAAATGTGTTTCCACCCATGTAGTGCACAATGGCGCAGTATGTGCAAAATCAATGTATGGGACACATTAAGAACATCACAGTGACACTGTTCATGAGCAGAGGTCTTAAAATGGCTATGTTGAAAATTTGGTGAAAAAATTCCTAAAAATGACTCTTTTACGAGCGTGCATTGCGCAGTTCCTATGCATGCTCGTAAGTTTACAAATTTAATATTCTCACTCCAGATTTTCAACATTGCCATTTTATTACACTTCCTTATGAACAGTACAGCTGCCATTTTTCATATGTCGCCCAAAATGTGTTTTCGCACATGAAGCGCACAATGGTGCTGTTGGTGTGCGAAAGCAATGTTTAGGACAGATTAAGAAAATCACAGTTATACTGTTCATGAGCAGAGGTCTTAAAATGGCTATGTTGAAAATTTGGTGACAAAAGTCCATAAAATGACTGTGTTACGAGTGAGCAATGTACAGTTTCCACGCACCCTCGTAAGTTCATGACTTTGTAATATTTTCAGTCCAGATTTTCACCAATGGCATTTTTTCACACTTCCTTATGAACAGTACAGCTGTCATTTTTCACAACATGGCTGAAGTGTGTTTCACTTTCAGCACTATGAGATGCAATGATAAGCTGTGGGAAATCATTGTTCGGCACAGATAAAGAAAATCACAGTGACACTGTTCATGATCGGAGGCACCAAAATGCCTTAGTTGACAATCTGCTGTAAATATCCCCAACCTAATTATATTACAGGTGTCGTTGCTACAGTTTCTCATGTACGCTCATGACTTCACCATTTTTTAAATATTTTTACTGCAGATTTGCAACATTGCCATTTTACACTCCCATGAACAGTACAGCTGTCATTTTTACATCCTGTTCGAATGTTTTGCACCTGTGGTGCTAAATGCCGTACTAAGCTGTGCATAAGAAACTTTCGTTAACAAACTGATATTCCCCCTGTTCATGAGGTGGGGTCACACAAAAACATGTTGAAAATTTGGAGTGAAAATACCAACGAATGCCTGAGGTATTAGGGTTTCCAACCATAACGCCCAACCCTGTAGAGAATGACAGGCATCAGGGGTGTGACTTGGGATTCTTGCCTGTAATGCTCATACGATTCCACACGCTGCAGCCAGTGAGAGGCATCGAGGTATGCCTTGGACTCTTCAGCCCCAAAGTTCATCCCATTCTCCTATATCGCACCCATCTCACCGCATTTCCTAATGAACAAAAGAGATAAGGGCCAAAGACCCTACAACACCATGACACTTGTCAGTGTCTGCAGGGTGGGGTGTGGTGAAATGGCGAGGCCGTTATGCCTGATGACCCAAATGCACACCCCAATGCCTGTCACTCTCTGCAGGGTGGTGGTGGGGTTGGCTTCAGTTCAGTACTTCACTGCCATTCCTATTACGCAGCTCTGTAACTTCTACATTACCACTGCCAATGCCAGCAAGCAAACATTCGGCATTGACAAATGCTTGTTTTGTTCACCTTGATGTATGGAATCATTTAAGACCAAACATGATAGTGTCAACTTTAATATAAGGTCTACAGTTTATAAAAGTTTTATAAAACATTTTATTTTATAGATATCTCAATAATGTTTGCAGATTCTGGATCTACAATTCTTGCAGTTTAAGAGGATGTATCTCTTTCTCATCTGTCATTTTCACACAGTCTATGTGGTTGAAAAAAGTCTTTCTGAGAGTGATTCTCTTTGTGCTTAATGAGGTGTGACATCATGCAGCTTTGAGCTCATTGAGAAACTGTGACACAAAGTGACTCCATTCTGTTTTTAGGTACTTAATCAAAAGTTATGTCCTTAGAAAGGTCATAAAGTTAGCTTCCTTTTAAGACTAAACAAGTCCTTTTATTCATGACAGTTTTGATGTGACAATGTTTTGTAAATATCAAGGATTACAAAGGTACCACAGCCTTGTAATTCATTCATTTTACAGACCCCTAAATTCCTTATTAAGTGTCTGAATTTGGTTTTAATGGGACTTCATTTAACTTTGCAGTTGATAAAAGTTCCTTACTTCCATTGTAGTGAAGATATTTTTCAAGAGAGGCATTTGTCTGTGCCAGCCTCCGCTTAGCACAGAGGCAAGACGTTATACATCACCTGTCAAGTTCATAGTAGCTATCGCAGCAGCTATAGCTCCAGTTCTGTGGAGATGCCAGTCTCGTGGAGCTCTCAATTTAAACATTTTACTGGACCAGTTTTTTTTTTCAAACTCTGAAGCTGTCTCATGTATGCTATATCCCCTTTTCATTGACCAAGGTTTTACAATATTTGTCATTTTTGCAGTTAAAACTCATATAGGCATTTCTTTTAACCAGGAGTTGTATAGTAGGATATCTTATAATTAAATTCTTATAATGAATATAATATAGTTATTAAAATAATATAAATAATAATAAAATAATAATATGATAAAACTAATAATAAAATATTATAACAACAGATTTGTTCCGACAGCTGGACGATAGGACTCAGAGGGTGATGATAAATGGCATGCTCTCTGGAGTAGGCAGAGTGACCAGTGGAGTGCCACAAGGATCAGTGTTGGGCCTGGTCCACTTCAATGTCTTTATCACTGACATATCAGAAGGTCTAGAAGGGAAAATATGCCTGTTCATGGATGGTACAAAACTCTGCAGCAGAGTCGACACTCCAGGTGTGTGTGGATAGTATGAGGGGAGATCTAAAAAAGCTGGAGGATTGGTCAAGGGATTGGCAATGGTGTTTCAATGCTAAAAAAATGCAAAATAATGCTCATGGGGCACAAAATCCCAGTAGAAAAATACCAACTGGGAGGAAAGGCAATAGCATGCTCATAACAGGAAAGAGATCTGGCATAATCATCTCTGATGACCTGATGGTAACAAAGCAGTGTGACAAGGCAGCAGAGAAGGCTAGAAAGATGCTGGAATGCATTGTCAGGGGAATCACCAGCAGAAGAAGGGAGGTAATAATTCCACTATACAGATCATTAGTGAGACCACACCTCGAGTACAGTGTCCAGTTCTGGAGACCCCGTCTTTGAAAGGACATAAATAGGGTGAAGGCATTCCAGAGGAGGGCAACTAAATGGTGTGGGGCCTACATCAAAAACCATATGAGGAAAGGCTTAAGGAATTAAACATGTACTCCCTGGAAGGAAAGAGGGAAAGGGAGGATATGACCGAGACATTCAAATACCAATACCTTTCAGGCAAGAACAAAGTACAGGAAGGTACCATTTTCCAAAGGAAAAGATGCTCAAGGACAAGGGGCCACAATATGATGTTGGGGGGGAGGTTCAGAGGAAATGTAAGGAAGTACTTCTTCACAGAGAGTGTGGTAGACCAGTGAAACAGTCTACTGGCAGAGGTGGTGGGGACAGAAACAGTTACAGAATTAAAAAATGCATGAGATAGACACAAAGGGATCTTGGAAGTTAAGGAGGGTGAAAAACCTAAGGCTGATTAGGGCCTGCGGTGTCATTGTAGGTAGGGAAAATACATCAGACTAGGTGGACCTGGAGGCCCTTATCTGCTGATAACTTCATTGTTTCTATGTTTCTGTGAGTGAAAAGAGGAAGACAAGGGGAGGTATAGTGAGAAAGAGTAGAGTGGAGGGGTACTGTGCACAGGAAGGTCGAGAAAAAGCTGCAATGTTAAATTTTTACTTCTGCTCGGTCTTCACAGTAGAGGACATTGGGGACAGGCTAGCATATAACAGCAAGCACCGGGGGAGTGGACACAAGTCCAATATCTGTACAGAGAGTCTGAAAGGATTGGAAGCTCTAAAGGAGGATAAGGCAATGGGACCAGAAGGGATTCACCTAAGGATTCTAAAAGAACTGAGCACAGGGCTACCTGCCCCTCTGGTAACACTATTCAGTACCTCATTGGAGATAGGGTAGTTTGAGGACTGGATGAGGGCTGTTGTCATCCTTCTGCACAAAAGTGACAGCAAGGAGGACACTAGCAACTGAAGGGCAGTCAGCCTCATGTCAGTGATGGGAAAATTAACAGAGACCCTAGTGAAGAGGGGCTCATTGAGTACCTGGAGGCAAAGGGGTTGCAGGATCATGTAAACATGGTTTCACAGGAGGAAGGTCATGTCAAACTAATCTCATAAATTTCTTTGACTGGATTACCATGGGGCTGGGTCAAGGGAGAGCATAGGATGTGACCTATCTGGACTTCAGTAAGGCCTTCATCACTGTGTCGCACAGGAGGTGAGTTAAAAAACTTAGCAGCTGGGGGGGGAGATAGGGGTATGCTAGGTATCATACTGTTTGAAGGATAGGAGGCAGAGTGGTGGTAAATGGTAGACAATCGGGGGATGGGAGAGTGACAAGCAAGGTGCCACATGGATCATGCAGAGACTGATCCTCTTCAATGTCTTCATAAGTGACATTGCTAAGGAGATAGAGGAGAAAGTGTGTCTCTTTGCAGATGAAGCAAGAAACAGGGTGGACACTTGAGAAGGGATGGAGATAATGCAAAGGGATCTGGGGAAACTAGAGTGATCATCTAGGATGTCACAGCTCAGTTTCAATGCCATAAAGTGCAATGTTATGCACTTGGGGGAAAGCTGTGTATAAGATGGGGGAGAGGTACTTATGGTCACCAAGCAAGAAAGAGACCTTGGGATCATCATCTCTGATGACCTCAAGGTAGTTGGTCAGTGTGACAATGCAGTAGCAAAGACTAGTGGATGTTGTGTTGATTTAGGAGGGGGATCTCTAGCAGGAATAGGGATGTGGTGCTGCTGCTGTATAGCTCACTAGTGAGGCCCCATCTGGAGTACTGTGTACAGTTATTGAGGCCACACCTGCACAAGGACATTGATAGGAAGGAAGCAGTCCAGAAGAGGGCAACCAAAATGATGTGAGGGTTATATGAAAAGCCATATTAACAAAGTTTCTGTAATCTCAGCATGACTCCCTAGAAGATAAGAGAGAGAGAGAGAGAGAGAGGGGACATGATTGGGATCTACAAGTACTTCACAGGGGGGCATGCGGTTCATGCGGGGTGTCTCTTTCAGAGAAAGGAAGGCACTAAGACATGAAGCCATGTAATTAAGATAAAAGGGGTGAAGTTCAGGAGAGAGGTAAGGAAATGTTTTTTTTTTCACAGAAAGGGTAATGGTTGACTGGAGCAGCCTGCCAGAAGAGGTAGTGATGGCAAAGACTATGGAGAGCTTCACACAAGTGTGAGATAGGCAAAAAGGCAAATTAGTTAGAGGAAAGGGAAGTAGGAGGGATGCCAGTGACCAAATAGTGTCAAAGGTGTCAGAATAGGTAGGGAAAAGGGGCAGACTAGATAATCCTACCAGTCCTTTTCTGATGACAAAGTCAATGTTTGCATGTTTCTATGTGAAACTCATAACTGTGGAATTTATGTTAGGTCCACTACATTGGGCTTAAGGTTTGCTCTTGAGCTAGTATAAAATAAATTAGATTGTCTTCCACATATTTGGCTTCCAAGTTTGATTGAGGTAACAAAAACTGAGTCATGACACTCATATTATTGGCTCCCTAATGGGGGGCATGGGATCTTTCATGTATTTGGTGTCAAGTAAGATACAAGATCTGGGGCAAGATATCCAAAAAAGTGCAAAACAGAGTGTAAACATTTGCACTCAATCTTGCAATAGTTCTGGTGGGCAAAAAATGCTATATTCAGATGAAAAGTGCAGGGTGCTATTTGTCTGCATATAGGTCCTGTTTTTTATTTATTTATTTATTTATTTGTAAATCGGTTTACAACCATTGAGCCAGAGGCTCATTTCCAAAGGTACCTCATCACATTGAGGACAAACATAACAAATTTAGGTTACAGAATACAAGTCACTGAATTAGAGTTACACGTATTGATTTCATACATTATACATTTTAGTAGCAATTACATTGATACAGCTAGCACATGCTGGTTATAACAGAGGTATGATGCACAGGGGGAGAAAGTGGGGGGTGTGATGGAGTGCCGCCCAGCAGGCGTTGTCAAGTGTGGGGAGATCGAGGCCACATTCAGAGACAGGAGCAACTGCGAGTGTTAAACAGTTGGCTCCAAAGAGACGTTTTGAAGTTGGAGATTGTGGGGGCATTGGAGATGGAAGCAGAGAGAGAGAGTTAAACCAGGATGGGGCTCTGTAGCAAAAAGACCTCTGACCATGGGTGGTCCTATATGTGGGGACCAGTAGAGTGGTCTTGTTGGAGGTTCGGGTTACGATAGTGGGTGGGGTATGGTGGATGGAGGCTGTCACCCCAGGAGAAGAGAGCCTGAGTAGGGATTTTTTTGTGAGGAGGCAGGTTTGACAGCATAGCTGTTCATCTAGGTTAAGGAATTTAGCCTCGTCATAGAGTTGACATGTATGTATGAGCCTGGGGGCACCAGTAATCAGCCTGCAGGCCTTATTTAGGGTGAGGTGAATTTAGTTGAGGGCAGTCGTGTCAGCAGCACCATAGACTGGCAGAGGCCATAGTCTACAAGGGACAGTACTGAAGACATAACAGCAAGTCGGAGAGCATCGGGGGGAGGCAGTTTTTATAATGGTAGAGGATGCCAAGCCGTGTATTAGTGGTGGATGCAAGGGCATCAATATGGGTGTGGAAGGTGAGGGCTGAATCGAAGGTAACCCCAAGGTATTTGTAGGACATACTTGTTCAAACGGTTGTTTGGTACTAGGGAGGATAGGGAGTGGGTGGTTGCAGGCTTTGTTTTGGGGGTGGGCAAAGAGCATTGTTTTGGTTTTTTTAAGATTAATGATGAGTCTGTGCTCCTTAAACCAGGCTTCAGCATCATTGTAGGATTGTCGTAGGGAGTCCTGGAGGGAGATAGGATTGCGGTGGGTGGCAAAAATGATAGCATCGTCTGCATACATGAGAATTTTGCCAGAGCATGCACTGGGTAGGGTGTTAAGATAGAGTGAGAAGAGAAGGGGGTCCAGGATGGAGCATTGGGGTACCCCTGAGTGGATGGGATGGGTTTCAAAGAGTGTCCCATTGATTTTTACACACTGTGAGTGAGCGGATAGATTACTCGTGCACCATGCGAGGGGGCCAGTGGAGAAACCAGTGTGGTAGAAGGCATCCAGCAGAAGAGGGTGGGAGACAGTGTCGAAGGCCTTTGAGAGGTCAATGAACACTGCACCAGTTAGGAAGGTGGCGTCCAGGGAGGAGTGTAGGAAATTGGAGAACTCAACTAGTGCAGTGCCGGTACTGTGACCAGCACAGAAGCTGTGCTGCTCTATGCTTAGTCAGATATTCAGTGATTTGAATGGCCACCAATTTTTCTAGGGCTTTGGAGGGGGGGTAGGATGGAGATTGGTTGGTAGTTGCTTGAGGAGGACCTGTGGCCCCTTTTATGAATGGATGTGACTATGGCTGTTTTCCATGCAGTGGGAAATTGCCCCAGGCAGAGGGATCAGTTAAGTAGGCTGGTGAGTGGGGCAAGGACTTCATCCAGCACCAGCCTGAGAATACTGGGGTCCAGGGAGTTGCTGCCAGGACTATTGCTATTTAACGCTTTAATTAGGAGGGGTCTGGCTTCCTGTGCAGATACCTTGCGTAGGTGGAAGCTGGAGTGTTGGAGGACAGGGGGAGGTAGGCTGGGGGGAGGGTCAAAGAAATTACTGGGGAGGACAGAGCTAAGGTCGGTAAAGGAGGTGTTAAGGTAGTTAGCAATGCAGGCAGGGTAGGTGGAGGTAGAGCCATCAATAGTGAGCTGGGATGGGGAAGGGGAGCATGATTTCCCATTTAGCTGTTTAATATTGTCCCAGAAAGTCTGGGCAGACCCCCAGGAGGAGGTGAGGGTGGCCTGGTAATGGTCAGCCTTGGCTTTACGGACGGCCCATGAGTACCTGTTCCAAGCAGCATTGTAGGCCTATCAGCCATCCGGCCCATTTCAGTGGCAAGGTGCCAGATGTTATCCCTATTTCTAAGCATTTGTAGTAGGGCAGGGGTAACCCAGGGTGCATTACATTTTTTGGATCGAATTTTCATGAGGGGTGCAAAGAGGTCACAGGCCTTGTCAAAGGTTTGGGAGAAAAAGGCGAGGGCAGTGTCAATGTCAGGTGCATGATGAATGGTGGGCCAATTAATCTGGGTAAGAAACTATATGAGTTTTATCAGCCCACCAGAGTGGAGGTGCCTGTGGAGTGTGGTCTGGGCTTTGGGTCTGGGAGTGGGGGCCGCCCAAAGAAATAGGATAGGGGAGTGGTCACTTAGGGAGTCTGGGAGGACCTGGATGTTATGGATTTTTTGGGGGCGGTTGGTGATAATTACGTCCAGAAGGGTACTGGTTCCTCTTTCTGGGTTTACTCTAGTGGGCTGGGAGATGAGTTGCATCAGGTCTTGGACAGTGAGAGAATCTCGGATCGTGGAAGATGAGGCACTGAGCCAGTTCACATTAAGGTCCCCCACTAGGATTTGTTCCACCTTGTGGTGGAGGGTGGCAAGATATTCAGTTATAGATATCAGCGCTGGGTTCTGGTTCTTTGGGGGAACGTAGGCAGTGGTGAGATAGAGAGGGCCCCTAGTGGGGTCAGGAGTGAGTTTGAGGGTAAGGGCCTGGGCCCCATTCACAAGAACGGGGGCAGGGAGTGCTTGTCCAATGATTGTGTCCTTGGTATAGATTTCACAGCCTCCCCCGCATTTGCCTACTCTGTCCTCCTGGTATAGGGTATAGTCTGGGAGGGAGACAAAGGAGTCAAGGGTGGATTTGCACAGCCAGGTTTCAACCAGGGCTATGATGTCTGGTTGATGTACCATGGCCCAGCACTGGATGGCATCAAATCTTTTCAGCAGGCTGTATATGTTCATGGAGGCTATTCAGAGTCCAGCGGACCTAGCAGGTGGGTTGGAGGGGGCAGCGCCTGGGTTAGAATGTATGTTGCCAGATTGGAGTAGTAGGAAGACCAAGACTCTGACTGGGGATGGCAGTATGTCAACTTCTGGGGGTACGCTGGGATGGGAAGGAGGCCATAGGGAACAAGGAATGGGCAGAGTTTGAAGGGTCGGGAGGGCGAGGGCGAGTTGCAACCATGGGAAGCCAGGATAGGCAGTGGGGGGGCAGCTAGGGGGTGGGCGCTGTGGGCCAGGGTACATGGTCAGTGTAGGGTGGGATCGGACTAAGTCAGGAAGAGTTGGGGGTGCTGGTACAAGTGGGCCCGGGAAGATGTCTGGCTGATAGGATGTGGGTACTAGCATGTAAATGAGGGGGAGACATTTGAGGAGAAGATGTACAAACATAGTGCCTAATGATAGGAGCAGGGCAGAAAGGTTCAAGTATCTTGGCTGCCCCTCAGAGAGCGTGGATACCACTTTGGAGTAGCGGTAGGGTCACAGACTCTGGTGGACAGGGTGCAAGGTTCGAGACCCTGATAGGGTGGGTGAACTAAGACCTGGGTGAGAATGGGGATCCAGGTTCTGGGGGATTCAGAGCAGACAGGGCTAAGCCACTTAGTCCCACTCGACAGCACCACCAAAATAGTGCACCGGAAATAGCTAGTGCCAGGGTAAAATTTACAATATTCAAAGGTCCCCATGTAAACGAGCCCACTGGGGTATGCAAGGCACTAAAGGGCCATTTGCATGCCAATTATGGGCTCGTTTGCAAGGGGTTGGAGGTTCTTTAACACCAAACATTGCCCATCTCATGAGCAGTCCCTTGGGCCAGCAGCATCCCCCCCACCCTCGGATCCCAGTCCCATTATATAAGTAACACATCCCTGGTGCTAGTAGTGTCCCTCAGCCCTTGGATCCCAGTCCCGTTATATCAGTAATATGTCCTTGGTGTCCAATGGTCCCTCCCCTTACCTGATCCCCATCCTGGTACCGGAACAGCCACCCCTGTGATAGCCAGGTTGTCACTCCCCATGCAAGCTGCAAGCACAGAAGTAATTCTCCCTCAACAAAGCCACATCCATGAGCCACACAGTGTACAGGTTCCCCCCCCTCCGCCCATACCCCATTGGTGGACAGCAGCCCCCTACTCACCTGCAACACCGACTCCAACCCCCTGGTCCCCCTACCCATCCATCGGTGCTGCAGGTAAAGGATGTCAAGCACACAGCCCACCACACACCTTCTGGCCACCCAAAGTCTCTATCTCTTTTTTTTTAATTAAGTATACTTTATTGAGTCTTAAAGCAGTTGTACAGGCATCCATAAATCAGGTCATATTTAAGGTGCTGCATATATATCATCAGGGACAATACAAATCAGTAGAAAAGCACAGCACATGTCTAAAGATGAAATAATTCAGAGCCTGTACCCCACCCTACCTCCCCACCATCCCGGTCCACCCCCTACAATACCTACACCCACCAACCCCTCACCCATCTGACATAAATATTTCATCTAAGGCAGTTTCTGGGTATGGACTAATTTATGTCATGGGGAAATATAGATTGTACTAAACAGGGACACTTGTAACAAAAGGAGTTGGAGAGGATTGGGTTATCAGCAAGCTAAGGTAAGGATCCCAAACTTGTTTATATTTTCCCGGTCTGTTAATCTTCCCAGCAATAACCTATTCTGCTTGGAGGGCAAACATGATTTCCCTGAACCATTCAATACGAGAGGGAGTCAGTGTGTCCAACCAGTGTTTGAGTAGTACTTTTTTGGCACAGGCTGAGATTAACGCCATGTATAGTCTTTAAATATGGCCTTGGAGATTAGTATAATCCCCTAAAATACAAATTTCTGGTGCCAATTTGTCAGAGAGGGAGAGGAACGGATCCAGGCAAGATTTAATGCAGTTCCAGAATAGAGATATCTTATCACAAGACCACAACATATGCAGTAGATCCCCTGGAAGCTGGGAAGACTTGGTACAAAGATTGGAGGGAAGCAGACCCATCCTGTATAGATTGACCGGGGTGTAATACAGATTATGATTAATCTGAAACTGCATGTATCTATACCTGTCCCATTTAAGGTATTTATAGACATGTTTTCAGATTCTTGGCCAGATTCTAGGGGAAGCCGAAGTCAGTAGGGAGTGGTCCCACCAGTAACTTCTTTGCCCTTCTAGGCCTGCCCTAGTAGTTTGTAAAAATGTATAATCATGGGTTATAAAATGGGAAGATGGGAGAGAGTTGAGATATGGGGTTAGGGTAGCTGATAAAGTCTTAATCCACAGACCAGTGCCAAAGTACTACAATAACATATGACAGATCTGCAGATATTTAAAAACCTGATTAGGAGACCAATTGTAGAGAAGACAAGCCTCCTGGAAATGCATCAATTTGTAATTATTAACTAACTCATCCACTCTCTCAATACCCAAATTAGGTCAAAAACGGTTGGATTTAAGTGGTTTACCTGAGACTAGAAAATTAGGATTGTTGAAGAGTAGCTGTATTATATCTCTAGCCCCGGGAACCTTTAGGAGAGTATTAATCTGAGAATGTATTGACAAAAGACAGCCTAGTGGAGAGACTTTCAATTGAGTGAGAAGTTTCTTTCCACATAGAAAGGGAAGTGCTCTCGGGTTTAATTCACATGTGAGTCATAAGGACTGTTCAATGTCCAGCCAGAGAGGAGAATAGGAGAAGTCAGAGGAGTAATTTTTATTTATTTATTATACATCAGTTTACAACCTTTGAGCCAGGGGCTCATTTACAAAGGTACCTCATCACAGGGAGGACAAAAATGGTACAAACAAGCTTGTTACAATATAACAGAGTACAAAATTTGGAGGAACATGAAGACATATATTGGATACAACTTTAAGGTTACAGGATTGGCAGAGTACAAGTAGGTTCAGAATAATTTGTACATCGGGCAAACAGTGGTAGGAATATACAGAACTAAGCATTGTAGAGACAGGCGGAGAAGAAATAGGACCACAGGTAGTGGTTGGTAGTAGGTTGGGTGCAGCCACTCAGGGAGCTTTGTCAGAGCAATTGAGCAAGAGTAAACTTAGAGGCAGCCACAGCTGCGCGTAGTAAGTAGGTGATTACGAAGGGAAGTTTTGAAATGAGAGATCGTGGAAACACCAACGATAGTGATGGGGATTGTGTTATACCAGGATGGGGCTCTGTAGCAGTAGGCCCTTTGTCCTTGTGAGGTCCTTGCCCTCGGTACTAACAGTGTGGTTTTGCAGGAGGTTCGAGTTTGCACTAGTGAGTTTGCTTGGTAGATAAAGGCAGTCAACCCAGGTGGGGATAGACCAAGGAGAGTTTTTTTTGTTATGAGGCAGGTTTGATATCTAAGACGTTCATCTAGGTCGAGCAGCATAGCCTGGGCATATAAATGGCAGGTATGTGTTAGTCTGGGAGCCCCGGTGATTAGCCTACATGTCTTATTTAAAGTGAGGCAGATTTTGTTTAGGGAGGTCTGGTCAGCAGCCCCATAAACTAGCAAACCATAATCTACTAGGGACAGTATAGAAGACGTGACCATGAGTCGGAGGGCATCAGGGGGGAGACAATTTTTGTGGAAGTATAGGATACCCAGCCAAATATTAGAGGCTGAGGCTAGGGCAGCAATGTGGGCATGGAATGTGAGGGCAGGGTCAAAAGATATCCCAAGGTACTTGTACGAGTAGACTTGCTCGAGTGGAAACTTGGAGCTGGTGAGGACCTGAAGTGGAAAGTTGCTGGCTTTGTTTTGGGGGTGGGCAAAGAGCATGGTTTTGGTTTTTTTAAGATTTATTACAAGTCTATGCTCTTTGAACCAGGCTTCAGCGTCATTATAAGATAGTTGCAAGGAGTCCTGGAGGGTGATAGGGTTACAGTCGGAGGCAAAGATAACGGCATCATCTGCATAAAGTAAGAGTTTACCAGTACATGCTTCTGGCAGGGTATTGAGATATAGGGAAAAGAGCAAGGGTCCAAGAATGGGGAACACCAGAGCGGATAGGGCAGGCATTGGAGATTGTCCCATTAATTCTAACACACTGAGAGCAGGCAGATAGGTAGCTGGAGCACCAGGAGACAGGCCCAGTGGTGAAGCCTATGTGGCTGAGGGCATCCAGCAGGAGGGGATGGGAAACAGAATCGAAGACTTTTGATAAGTCAACGAACACTGCGCCTGCTAAAGAGCCAGAGTCCAGAGAAGAGTGAAGAAAATTAGAAAACTCAAGGAGGGCAGTGCTGGTACTGTGGCCAGCATGGAAGCCGTGCTGTTCAGGGCAGAGGATGCTGTATTTGGTTAGATACTCTGTGATTTGGGTGGACACTACTTTTTCTAAGGCTTTTGAGAGAGGTGAGAGGATAGAGATTGGCCGATAATTACCAGATAGGGACCTATCACCACCCTTGTGTATAGGTGTGACTGTCGCAATTTTCCAGGCTGAGGGAAATTGCCAAAGGCAGAGAGATTTATTGAAGAGACTAGTGATTGGGGCGATAACCAGATCCAGTACCTGGCGAAGGAGACTGGGGTCCAGGGAGTCACTGCCAGTAATATTGCTCTTTAAGGCCTTGATTAGGTATGGTCTGACTTCTTGGGCAGTAACCCGGTGTAAATGGAACCAAGGGCGTGTGAGATCAGGGTCAGGTAGGGAGGGGAGGTCAAAAAAGTTGCTCGGAAGAACAGGGCTAAGGTCTGTGAAGGATGTATTGAGGTAGTTGGCAATGTGGGCTGGGTCGGTGGAGATAGAGCCATCAATGTTGATTTGGTAGGGTGGGGAAGGATGTGTGCTCCCATTTAGTTGTTTGATATTGTCCCAGAAGGTTCTGGCATTCCCCCAGGAAGAGGTGAGTGAGGCCTGATAATGATCAGCCTTAGCCTTTCAGACAGCCCAGGTACATTTGTTTCGTGCAGCTGCATAAGCCTGCCTGTCTGCAGGGTGACCAGTTTCAGTGGCAAGGTGCCATAAGTTGTCCCTGTGCTTAAGAAGTTGGAGCAGGGGAGGTGTAACCCAGGGAGCATGCCGCACTTTGGAACGGAATACAGTTAGAGGTGCGAAAATGTCACGGGCTTTGTTAAACTTTTGGGTGAAAAAGGTTAGAGCCGTATCAATATCAGGGGCGTACTGTATGGGAGACCAATCAATTTGGGCTAGGAGTTGCTTAAGGCCTTTCAGCCCACCTGGTCTTAGCTGCCGCCGTAGGGTGGACTGTGCTGTGGGTTTGGATAAGGAGGTTGATCAGCGGAAAAGTATAGGGAAGTGGTCACTAAGTCTGTCAGGAAGGACTTGGATATTGCAGATTTGGTTAAGACGGTTGGTGAGGACCACATCAAGAAGTGTGCTTGAGCCCATCCTAGGATTCACTCCCGTTGGTTGGGCAACGAGTTGAGTTAGGTCAATTGCTGCAAAGGAGTCACAGGTAGCAGAAGATATGGGGCTAAGCCAGTTAATATTTAGATCACCCACAAGGATTTGATCAGAGGAATGGGGTAGAGAGGTAAGATACTCAATTAGTGGGACCAGAGCCAGCGCTTGATTTTTTGGGGGTATGTAGGCGGTAGTTAGATAGAGAGGACCCCTAGAAGGATCAGGGGTCAGTTTTAGGGTTAGAGCCTGTGCCCTGAAATCAAGGGCAGGGGCTGGAAGGGCTAGTCCTGTAAGAGAATCTTTGATATAGATAGCACAGCCCCCACCCTGTCTTCCAACACGGTCTTCCCAAAAAAGGGAGTAACCAGGGAGGGAGACAAGGGAGTCAGGGGTAGATTCTGACAGCCAGGTTTCCACTAGAGAAATAATGTCAGGTTTATGGACTGTGACCCAACATTGGAGTGAATCAAATTTTTTCAGAAGGCTACAGATATTCATAGACGCAACATGAAGCCCAGGAAATTCAGTCAATGAGCTGTTGAGGGCCGGGCCAGGGTTGGGATGTATATTACCTGACAGGAGTAGGAGGATAAGTACCACCCTGGACAGGGGGGGGGGTGGAAAGTGTGTTTGCGTCAGATAAGATAGGAAGAGTAGTGGAGCTTCAGGGCACAGGGAGTAGTCAGTGTGGCACAAGCTGGGAAGGCTAGAACGATAAGTCATCAATAGGAGCAGGGAGGAGCTGGGTGGGGACTACAGGGTGGGTGTGGTAAGCTAGAGCACATAGTGAGAGTAGAGAGGGAAGGTGGCAAATCAGGAACACAGGAGGAGGGTAGTGCAAGAGTGCAAGTGGGGGCACCAGATTGGTGAGGCTGCGGTGACATAGAGACACCTGGATCGGACGGTGGCATCAGGAAGAGGAGGAGAGAGAGGCAAGTCAATAGGAGGTGGGCAGACATTTTTCTAGGGGGCTCTGCAGGCAGGTAGAAAAGAAATAGAAAGAAGTGGATAAAAGGCCTACCAGTAAGCATTAGTGCCACTTTGGTTCAGTGGTAGTGACCCCACCTCTGGTGTACAAGGTACCAGGTTCAGAACTCACCTGGGACATTAGGAGATGGCTCAGGGTGGGAGCCGTGATCCACGATCCAGGTGCAGACCACCGGCAGTGTAAGGGCTCGAAAATGGGGTGATAAATAGCGACTCCTAGTGGCCAAATAGCTATAGGCTAGTATGAGGTAATGGGGTCACTTGTGCACGGAGGCTACAGGGTAGGGAGGGAAAGCGGTGGGTGCAGGATAGTGGAGGCCAAGGGGTAGGAGAGGAAAGAAATGGGGTAGTTGGATAGGAGAGGAGAGAGTGGGATAGGTGGGTAGTGGTGAAACAGGGATACAGAGAGAGAAGGGCTAACTGGGCAATGATGTTTAACAGCAGAAAACACAGTGGCCTCTAGTGGCTTGCAGGTATAACCTGCAAATGAGAAAGTGGGGACTTAGAATTTGAGCAGGCAGGAAGTGATGTCATGGGGGTGGGCCAATAGGTGAGGCCGCCCCTGGGTGGGTGGCTGGTGGGGTGGGCAGATGACGCGCAGCGTCATCGGGCTAGCACCCCACAACAGGAGTCCGGCAGAAGAGCAGAGGTAACCTTTACCTCAGGGCCTTAGGAGCGTCTGGTGGCCGAGCGTTCGGCTCCTTGAGGGAGCGAGTGCAGTCCGGGTGCTGCCGCAATCGGCAGTGTGCTTTGGGGGGGGTAAGGCCTATAAGGGGAGCAGAGACAAAGGAATAGAATTAGTATGCAGCAGGAGAGTTATTTCAAACAACAGGCACTGTACTGCGCATGCATGGGCTATGTCCCAACTCCCGACTCAGCCCCAACTGCGCATGCGCATCAAACCAGCATGGCGACCAAGGAGAGAGCCAGGTAGGCCTTTGCAAACAACATTCAGAAAATTCATAGAAATGTTCATCAGTCCAATACCAATGCTAGGCTACTAGTACAATGCACAGACAGAGATCTACTTAACAATACTACGGCTGGCTAATACAGGCAGCAGGTTCACAGACCCCCACAATAGTGCCCTAACACTGTAAATACTCTGAATCTTAAAGAACCATAGCTGCTTAGAGTGTACAAGGCAGGTAATACAGGTAAAATGCAGAGACAAAATCAATCAGTACACCTGTGGGGACAAAAAAGAGTCTTAAAGCTACTTTCAGGTAGCACTCCACAACAGGAGTCCAGCAGAAGAGCAGAGGTAACCTTTACCTCAGGGCCTTAGGAGCGTTTGGTGGCTGAGCGTTCAGCTCCTTGAGGGAGCGAGTGCAGTCCGGGTGCTGCCGCGATCGACAATGTGCTTTGGGGGGGAGTAAGGCCTCAGGGCCTTAGGAGCGCCTGGTGGCTGAGCGTTCGGCTCCTTGAGGGAGCGAGTGCAGTCCGGGTGCTGCCGCGATTGGCAGTGTGCTTTGGGGAGGGTAAGGCCTCAGGGCCTTAGGAGCGTCTGGTGGCTGAGCGTTTGGCTCCTTGAGGGAGTGAGTGCAGTCCGGGTGCTGCCGTGATCGGCAGTGTGCTTTGGGGGTGGTAAGGCCTCAGGGCCTTAGGAGTGTCTGGTGGCTGAGCGTTCGACTCCTTGAGTGAGCAAGTGCAGTCCGGGTGCTGCTGCTATCAGCAGTGTGCTTTGGGGAGGGGGGGTAATGCCTCAGGGCCTTAGGAGCGTCTGGTGGCTGAGCGTTCGGCTCCTTGAGGGAGCGAGGGCAGTCCAGGTGCTGCAGCGATCGGTAACGAGAGGGGAGCATCCAAAACTGCATTCTGGTGAGGTGTATGGCCAAATAATATAGGTAAAAGTTGTGAGCTTGTAGGCCCCCATCAATTTTCTGATGAGTGAGTTTATCACAGCTTCATCTTGATTTTTTCCCAGCCCATAAAAGGGAAGAGATTACCTTATGAACTTGAGCAAACCAAGAATTTGGCAGGGCCCAGTTATACATTTGCAATGGGTTAAGTATGCAGGGTAGGATGTTAATTTTTACTATGCTCATGTGACCCTACAGGGAAGGGGGTGGTAGGGACCAACGCTTGGTATCGTCCATTATAGTATTTACGATGCTATCCAGATTAAGTACTTTCATTGTCTTAGGGGAAGAGTGAAGAAAAATGCCCAGCTATTTAAGTTTATCTGATCACCACCAAGCATCTCTTACTAGCATGGAATGCATCTTATTTATAGGGCATTGGTGACACACCTTGGCCTATAAATAAGACATATTCCCTGCTAATGAGAGATGACGGGCAGCTGAGAGGTGTGTGGTGGGTTGTGCCACTTGATGTCCTTTACCTGTGGCACCGACTGACAGGTAGCGGGACTGGGAGTGACAGTCAGTGCTATATAGCTGCTATCCACCAATGGGGTATGGGCAGGGGGGGACCTTTACACTGTGTGGCTTGGGGATGGGGCTTTGTTGAGGGAGGTGGAACGACACTGTTGCTTTTGGTATGCATGAAGTGTGGTGAACCAGCTGTCACTGGGGTGGCTGTCCCTGTACAGGGATTAGGGTAGGGTGAGGGGAGGGACCACTGGACACCAGGGACAGTTTACTGATATAATGGGACTGGGATCAGAGGGCGGGGAACCCCGCTAGACACCAGGGACATTTTACAATATAATGGTACTGGGATCGGGACATTTTAATGATATAATGGGACTGGGATCGGAGTGTGAGGGGCACCGCTAGCATCAGGGATATATTACTGATATATTGGGACTGGGATTGAAGGGCGGGGGGCACCACTAGACACCAGGGAGTACTGTATTTGGGTGGTGGTGGGACACCAAAACAGTGCCATTGGAAACCGCTAGGGCTGTACCAGATTAAGACCTGCTTTCAGTAGGTGGTATTTTCTCTGTGCACGGGGACCACGCAAGGTGCCCTTATGCGGTGCAAATTCTCTGAAAATTGGATTGTGCCAATATTTAGATCCCCCCCGCTTTGCATAATTTTACCTTGTGCACCCCTCCACTGATTGTCCCAGTGCAATTCCAGTGCACCCATGCAAAATGAGCTTTGAATATGGGACCTCGGCACAAAACCCAGTTTACGTGCAGAAACTGGGATTTACATCAGAGCAAAGTTTTGAATATCTGGCCCCTGATCTTGAGATGTGATCTGAATAGTGCTATACTAAAAAATGTGAAGTAACATAAACACAGAAACATAGAATTTAATGGCAGATAAGGACTGCTTGGCCCAACTAGTCTGCCCATTTTCGCTATCTACTGCAATACCACAGACCCTAACTGATCTGCAGCTTGCCCTCACTTCCCTATTTTTAGGGTACCCTTAAGTCTATCATATGCATTCTTGAATTCTCTTACTGTTTTTGCCCACACCACCTCCACAGGGAAGCTGTTCCATGCACTCACTACTCTTTCTGTGAAAAAAATACTTCCTCATGTTCACCCTGAGTCTACCCCTCTAGCCTCATATCATGCCCTCTTGTTCTTGCACATCTTCTTTTCTGAAAGATGCTACCCTCTTGTACCTTGTTTATATCCCTGAGGTACTTGAAAGTCTCTATCGTATCCCCCTCTCTCTCCTCACTTCCAGGGAGCACATATTGAGGTCCTCTAGTCTCTCCTCATATGACTTCTGGTACATTCCTTGAACCATTTTAGTTGTCCTTCTCTGAACTACCTCTAATCTGTTTATGTCCTTCCAGAGGTGCAGCCTCCAGAACTGGACACAGCACTCCAGATTAAGTCTCACCAGTGATCTGTACAGTGGCATCACCACCTCCTTTTTTCTGCTGGTGATACCTTTCACTATGTACCCTAGCATCCCACTGGCTATCTCCACATCCTTCTCACATTGTTTGGTCACCTTTAGGTCATCAGATATGATTACCCCCATGTCCCTTTCTTGTTTGGTGGCCATCAGTACCTCCCCTCCCAATCATGCACTCCTCCCTTGGATTTCTATGCCTCAAATGCATGATTTTGCACTTCTTTGCATTGAATCTTAGCTACCACACTCTTGACCACTCCTCAAGCTTACTTAGGTCCCTTCTTATTATTTCCACCCCCCTCTGGAGTGTCAACCCTGTTGCAGATCTTAGTGTTCTCTACAAAGAGGAACACCTTCCCTTCCATCCCCTCTGCAATGTCGGTTATTAAGATATTGAAGAGGACTGGCCCCAGCACCGATCCCTGTAGCACCCCACTGCTCACTGCCCTCTCTTTAGAATGAACTCCGTTTATTACTACCCTCTGTGTCCTATTGCTCAACCAGTTTGTGGCCCAGTTTACCACCCTGTGACTCATTCCCTGGCTGCCCAACTTGTTCACAAACTTCCTGTGTGGAACAGTGTCGAAGGCCTTGCTGAAATCTAAGTAGGCCACATCCACTGTCCCTTCCTGATTTATTACCCCGCTCAACCAGTCAAAGAAATCTATCAGATTTGTTTGACAAGATCTTCCCACTGTGAATCTAGGGTTACCAGATGTCCTCTTTTACCCAGACATGCCCTTTTTTTAAGCTGAGATTTTTTGGTCCAGCGGATTTTCATTGCAGTGCAATCTTGTCCAGGTTTTGGGTTTCTCCCGGCTTGGCACTTCAGTGACAGCTTCACTGTTGTTTGTTGCCATGGCAACTGGCTGTCAGGCAAGTCCACAGTCACCGATTCAATCATCATGGGTGGAAAAAAAGTGATTTCTTTCATTCTGTCATGCGCATTCGGGCTAGTTGCTGCCTTTGTGGGACTGTGCATGACAGACTCAAACAGTTTTCAGCAGCACGCGGGATTTGACAGTCTGCATTTGCAACAGAACATGGCAGTAGAATTGAGCAATGAAGAAGGTGAATCGGATGGTCAGAGACCCAAGCAAGAACCAAACTCCTGCTGCCATTTCTTTTTTCTTGTCCTGGCCTGATGGTCTGACTTCTCTCAAGGCTAGCTAGCTGCTTACTTCTTCTGCTGCTGTCAAAAAAAAAAAAAAAGTGCGGTGTTCGGAGGGAAGTCGGGCTGGGTACTAGGCCTGGGCTGGCCATGGTCTTGAACAGCGGAGTGCGGGGTCATATATATCATATTGACTTGTAGATGGTACAAGTACACTGAGTCAGTGACTGGAACCCGGGAATGGTCACCATCTGCAGTAGACTGACAGGCGCAAAGTAAACCCCATGGATTCTCACCAGAGTGGAGCGGACTGAGCAATCAACATTGTTGGTATATAAAGAGATTTTCGAGTACTGGCATTGGCTGTTGTATAAATTTAACATCTGCACACCAAGGCAAGTAGTAAGGACTGACCAAGGAGTAGTTTTCTGTAGTTTTGTTTAGACCATTTTTGTTACAATAAAGCAAACCTGATTTTTGATGTACAAACAGATCAAGAGATGTGTTCAGTGAATGTAAGTTTAGGGCCCAGCTATACTGAAAGATATTTAAAGAAGTAGAAATGCTCGGAATGAGACACAGGATCAGATGCACTGGATTTCAAGCTTTTTTTGTTTTGTTTTGTTTTTCAGTATTAGAATTTTTTGAATTGAAGGCCAAAACTCCTACTTCCAATAGGGGAGTGGAATTCAAAATCCGATTCCAGTTCTGCATCCCTCTATCAATTTAAACAGTATCCTACCCAACAAAGTGAGCCAACAAATTAAACCCTAAAACAGAAACCAAGAGATACTTGGAAAAAAGACCCCTTCCTTGAGCACCCATTGTTCCCCTCCCCCACCCGCTAACTTACTAGCACTGTTGTTGCACGTCGAGCAATTGTCCAGTAGCATCCTGTGGTGGTGGAGTGGTGGCCTGTTCCATCCCAAATCCTACATCTCATTTCATCAGTTAGTCCATCGGTATCCGTCCTCCCCTAGTTGGCTGTCATGTCCAACCAATGCATTAATTCTATATCTGCTCATCACCAAGCACAAGCACATTATGCCACACTGCTCTCTGCCACCCAGTACCCTGCCTTTCCTGCCCATCCAGTTCACCCAAACCATAACCAGACCCTTGATTAATCCATGGCATGGCCTACTGACCATTGCCCAGTACTCCCCCTCCAACTTGCCTCCCAGCATGAATAATTCCCTTCCAACACTCCTTACTGATTCAGTATAGCTGAGGAAGGAGGTGGAGGGGCCAACCGACACAAATCCTGGGCACCCACCTGAGAGGATGCCTACTTATAGCATCTGGCCAATGTAGTGGGCTGGGATGTGTGCTGGTTGGCCCCTCAACTCTTTCTGATATACTATCTAGAAGAAATGCTGGGCGAGTACTCATGCTGAACAGCAAGTCAGAGGACTACTGGGCAGCAGCTAGTGAGCCATGCCAAGGATAAATGGAAAGTTTAGTCACAATTGGGATGGAATCATTGGGTGGGAGGGTGGGTGGGCAGGCAAGCAGGGCACTTGGGTGGCAGGGAGCAATTGGGCATATGCAGCCCTATTTTTGCTCTTACTTTACTATTACTTGTCAACTTATGTAACAGTGTACTGTACGTACAGTACATCAATTGGGGGGGCGTTTACTGGCATCACTGTTTTTAGTAGTTGTTCAGTGACAGTGCACAGTGCTCTCTGTGGTGGCATTTTGTATGTCATAAATTTTGATTCGATATAGTTAGGTGGTCTGGTGCTGGTTTGTGTAGTGAATGTGTGGTTCATTTGACCGGGCGTAGAGTTTCTGCTGAGAGTCCCTTTGTTGTTTTCCCTTCAGTTCACTGTATTCAAGTGCAAGGTGCATTTGTGGATGCAAAACAGAGATGAGACTTGTGTCTTCTATGCGAGGCTGCTCTTCTCTTGCTGCACTGGTTAGAAGAAAATGACCTGGTGGTCATACTAGATGCGGGGTTAGCATGATGAGCAGTCAAAAGTAGGGTGACCAGCAGAGCACAGGATTGCACTGCTACCCTCTTTCTTTGTCCCTTCATTAAGCAAAATGGATTGCAATACAGGGGTTTGCTTGAATAAGACATCACAATGATCACAGTCACACTTGGCTGTACTTCCTTTTTTTTTTAACAGAAAAAATGATGTGATAATAAAGATTGCTGAGTCCCTTAGACAGTGTCCTGTTTTAGGTGTCCCAAAATCTGGTAACCCTATGTGAATCCATGCTGCCTCAGATCCTGTGCTCTGCTGGATTCCAGATATATCACTATCCTTTCTTTTAGCAGTGACTCCATTAATTTCCCCACCACTGAGATCAGACTGGCTGGCCTATAATTGCCAGCCTCCTCCCTGCTCCCACTTTATGTGGAGATGGACTACATTCACCCTCCTCCAGTCCTCTGGAACCACACCTATCACTAGTGATTTGTCGAATAGGGCTGTTAGTGGTACTGCCAGCATCTCTCTAAGTTCTTTTAATATTCTGGGATGCATCCTGTCTAGCCCCATTGGCTTGACCACTTTCAGATTCTCAAGTTCCTTTAGGACTCTTTCCTTCATAAATAGACTGGTGTCCACCTCCCTTCCATTGGTGCTTTTGTTGACTAACTGTGGTCCCTCTCCTTCCCCTTCTTTTATGAATACTGAACAAAAATATTTGCTCAGGATTGTTGGTAAAGTGAATTTAAACAGGCTTTTTTTCTCTTCCTCTCTGCGAGCAACAGTTGCAGTGCTGCCAAAGATATGGCTTTCAACACTGTGAATGATTTGAAAACAGTTATCTTAGCTAGTGAGAGAGATAAGCTATTTTAATCAACAAATATTCACATGTTAATTGTTAACGTGACAGACTTTATTTAGAAACTGCAATTAGGGAAAAGTTTTGTTCTGCAGTTTATAGCCATTCCTTGTATGTGTTTTATTGTAACAACCTGTTTGCAGTGGTATTCAAAATTTTGATTTAGCCCTGGCTTTAAGTACCAGACCATGTGATCAGGAGGTAAGCACTTCTGGCTATATTTTGGGATGAACCTGGGACAAAGTTGTGCCTTGTATCATGTCAGTCCCAGACGAAATCTGTTGCCCAACCCATCCACACAAACATCTATCTCCAACTAACATGCTACTGTTTGGAGCTCGGACACAATAGGAGAGGTTGGATGAAATCATTTCCACTCCCAACTGCCAGGTTACCCCCTCCACAAAGGCCTCCATCTCCTTCACCTAAATATTTGTAGCCTACCACTTAAAATCGACCAGCTACAAGTTCTCGCTGCCCTAAATGCCCCTGATGTCCTCATCCTCTCTGAAACTTGTCTTAACAAAAACATTCCCAACTCCTCAGTCGCAATCCCTGGTTACACGATGGCCCGCCAGGACAGAGCCACGAGAGGTGGTGGCGTAGCCATCTTCATAAGTTCGGACATACGCTACGAAATTATCTTATCTAAAACTGAACCTAAAGAGTAGGAACTCTTGCTGTTCCAGCTCACACTACCTTTCTCGCTGCCCATATTCATTGCCAGACTCGACTGCCGACCAGGCACCCCTGCCATAACTGTTACTGACCTTCTTACACAAATCAGTTCACGAGCACCCACCAGGGAATTATATGCTATGGGTGACCTTAACCTAAACTGGTTAGCCCCAGCCCTCAACAAAACCTGGACAAATGTCACTGCCCTCAATTTAACCCAACTCATCACTGAGCCCACCCGCCTATACCTTAAATCAGGTAACCACTCCCTTATTGACCGGGCGCTGACCTCCCATCCTCACAGAGTCATCCAAACAGGCCTACTCCCTGACTCTATGAGTGATCACCATGTCATCTACCTTGTTCACAAAATCCACCAGCTCAAATCCCCCCCCAAGTTCAAATCCCTAAACCTCGCTTCACTCCTAAATGACCTTGTCCTAGCTAACTGACTCCCCTCCCCCCATCCTGATAGATGACACCTTACTTCACTTCAAAAACATGTTCCGTAAGATATGGGATTCCCACACCCCATTACGATGTACTAGGGTACGCGGTACCCACTTGCCTTGGATCTCCCAAGAACTCACAGCTTGTATGAATGCCTGAGACTCAGCATGGCGAGCCTTCAAAGCCTCAGCCCTACCTCAGGACCTCTCCCACTACCGGTATCTGCGCTACATGTGCACTAGAGCAACTCAGCTAGCTAAAGCAGAGTACTTTAGATCCTCCCTCCAATCTAACTTTAATAGCCCCTTCAAATTCTGGAAGGTCATACACTCCCTCTTCTCACCCCCAGCTGCCAAGCCTTTGCCTTTCCTTAGTGTAAACAACTCCACACTCTAGGATCCTATCTCAGTCACTGTTGAGTTTAACATATATTTCTTCACCTGTGCTTCCTCGCTCCTTTCTCCTTACCCCCCCATGTCACCATCTCCACCCCCCAGAGGACAAAAACTACCTCAAAATACAGGCATTTTCTCCTTCAGGGAAATCTCTCCGGATGAAGCTCTAGAAGCCCTGCTTACATTAAGGCCCTCAAATGGGAATTCCCTGGATGGACTAGACCTCAAACTTCTGTTCTTCTCGGCCTCTGCCATAGCCACCCCTATTGCCTACCTCCTAAATCTATCCTTCACCACTGCATCTGTCCCTCTGTCCTGGAAGCATGCCATTATCATCCCTCTCCACAAAGGGGGCGCCTCCTCCTCCACCTCAAACTATCGGCTAATCTCCCTCCTCCCTGCTCTGATGAAACTGCAAGAACACATAGTGCTTAGCCAGCTAACCTCCTATCTTGCTGACTCAAATTTCTTCACACACTACCAGTCCAGATTCAGGAAAGATCACTCCACTGCCTCCTCTTTACTAAGGCTCACTGACACTATCCAATCTGGAATGGATAGAGGTCTAATCACCTCTGCCATTTTCATCGATCTGGCCAAGGCCTTTGACACAGTGTCCCACACTCTGTTACTATCTAGCCACTCTGACTCTGGCCTCTCCACATCTGCCACTGCCCAATAGCGTAGCAAATTCCCAGAAGGCCTGGGTGCAAGGCAATGTTACAGGGCCCCTCCCCAGTGTTAAATAAACATAAAAATCATGATTTGGGCCCCTCAAACCTCGTGGGCCCAGGTGCCACTGCATCCCCTGCACCCTTGTTCCTACGCCCCTGTCACTGCCTGGTTCAGTGCCTATCTTACAGACTGCAGTCAATCTGTCAGGATTGTGGATGCCATATCCCCTTCCCTCCCCATGTCCACCAGTGTCCCCCAAGGATCAGTGCTTGGGCCTATCCTGTTCCCTATTTTTCTAAACAACCTGCCCCAAGCTTGTTCTGCCTCCTCTATCCACATGTATGCTGATGATACTGTCCTATTTTCTTCTGGCTCCTTCCCAGCCTCAGTTGCCTCTACCCTCCAGGTGGATTTTAACAAAGTCCAGCTCTGGTTTAACTCTCACCAGCTCTCTCTAAATGCTAAAAAAAAACTGTAACTATGACTTTTGGTACATCCCAACGACTAGCCAGGCTCCCTTCCCTCCCACTTTTTCACACCCTTGATGGGTCAGAGCTGGAGGACATCATCTCCTTCCGGTATCTTGGAGTTTGGCTTGACCACCACCTCACCTTCACAGTCCATGCTGACTCTATGCTAACAAAACTCCGCCCCAAGCTTGGAGCTTTACATCGGAACTGTTCTAGCCTCCCCTATCCGGTCCGTCGTGAGCTTATCCAGAAGATGATACTTCCTTCCTTCGATTATTGTGATATTGTTTACAGTGCCTCCCACAAGACAGTTTTATCCAAACTGGATACCCTTTTTAATGCTTTCTGCTGGTTCACTCTTGACGCTCCTCCTCGCACCCACTGCTGCTAGCTATACCGCTCCCTTGCTCTCCCCTCCCTTGAGAACTGCTGCCTAATACACTGTGCCAAGTTTATCTCAAAGAACTGGTTTGGTACCCTCCCAGTGTATCTGACCTCCATACTATCACCCCCAATGGCACCCACCGATGCTCTGAGGTCCCTAGACTCCCGGCTCCTGTTAGTCCCCAGACGTCAGACCCAAGCTGGCCAGGCCGCCTTCTCTCACCACTTCCCTCAACTCTGGAACTCTTCCCCCTCTGAAATTCGCCACTCTTCCTCTATCCGCTCACTATCCTATGCCTTTGCCAACCACTGCTCAGTAAACTGCTCCTGCAGCTGACTCTTCAATCTGTTCTACCTCAGACACGCCTATATTTCTTCTCCTAGTAGGCCCAATGGTGCTACTTTGCTAACCACACCCAACTACTGCACTTGATCCCAACTTTTGAGCTAGCTAGCTTGCACTTGCCCCTATCTCATTATATACCACAACCCAATACCTTAGCAGGATTTCCTCATTGTAAATGTTACTCTCGACTATTAGGGTATATGTATTAATCCACACTCACTTATTTCCTGTCAAACATATGCAGCTGTATTATCTAATTGTATGTTTTCAAGGTATAAAGCATGACTTCCCAATGTAATTGCTACTATACTATAAGTAAGGGTAAATTGTCATCTACTCCCAACTATTTCTGTCAAATGTTTTCAACTGTATTGTAATTGTATGTATATATGTCAGGACCTGGACTACCCTTGTCCTCTTCCCCACTGTACCCTTCCCCCCAGGTCGCACCGGGAGACGAGCAGTTCTTGCTCAGTGTGCTTTTCCTGGTGAAACAATTTCAATAAATAAATAAATAAATATAAAAGCATAGTTTGCAGGCTGAAAAAAAAAATGTTTCTTTCACAAATACTTCCAATCATCTGCCTAAAGGACAGGAGATAATGTATTTTCTGAGAAATACAGTTGGCAGGGTCCATGGACCTAATGTATTGCTAGGACCCCCCCAAAACACACACATATAAGCATAGGTTCAGCAATGAAAAGCCAATTTTAAGATACATAGATACATAGAAGTTGTCAGCAGATAAGGACCACTAGACCCATGTAGTCTGCCCATAAGCCCTTTACTTGTATGCCATCACTGACCCTAAGTGATCAATGGCTTTTCATCACTCCCTCCCCACCCAATGTTCCCGTGTGCCTGCCCCAGAAATGTTTTACTCCCTCCACTGTGCCTGCCCCCAACACCTCTTGTGGCAGACTGTTCACAGCATCCACCACCATCTCTGTGTAGAAAAACTTCCTCACGTTACCTCTTAATCTACCACCCTCCAATTTCATATTATGTCCCTTCTTTCTGATATCTTTTCGAGATTGGAAAAGATCCCCCACCTCCACTGTGTTTATGCCATTGAGGTATTTGAAAGTTTCTATCATGTTCCCCCTTTCTTGCCGCTCCTCTGGTGAGTACATATTGAAGTCTCTTAGTCTCTCCTCATATGTTTTGTGATGCAAGCCATGCACCATCTTTGTCACCCTTCTCTGGATAGCCTCCACCTTGTCTATGTCCTTATGCATGTGTGGTTTCCAGTGCTGCACACAGTACTCCAGGTGAGGCCCTACCAGTGTTTTATACAATGGCATCATCACCTCCCATCTCCTGCTTGTAATGCCTCTGCCTATGCACCCCAGCATGCCAATGGCCCTCTCCGCAGCCTTTGCACACTGCTTTGATACCTTAAGGTCATCAGATATGATAACCCCTGGGTCCCTTTCCTCTTTGGTGACAGTCGGCACCTCTCTCCTCCCATTCTGTAGCTCTCCCCAGGATTCCCCCTACCCAGGTGCATTATCTTGCACTTTTTTGCATTGCACCTTAGTTGCCACACCTCCAACCATCTTTCAAGCTTCTCAGGTCCCTCTTCATTTTCTGCATCCATTCTGGAGTATTCACCCTGTTGCAGATCTTGGTGTCATCTGCAAACAGATAGATCTTTCCTTCAAGCTCCTCTGCAATGTCATTAATGAAAACATTAAACAGGACTGGTCCCAGTACTGATCCCAGCCCCCTCTCTTGATCATTGTCAGCAAAAGCTAGTGTCTTTGTGATTGTAAACAGGATTTATAATCATTGCAAGGTTACAAGATACCCCATTTCCAAAGGCCTGTTTTTAAGTTAAAATACTCTACTAACTAATCAGGTGAATAGGACTTGGAACGTTAACACCCTGATATAGTAGTGACTTCACAATATATTTTTTCTTGTGCTTGTGCTTTGAGTACATGTCAGAGAAGTTAAAAGTAACTTTTAAGGCTTTGGAGTTTTGCTAATAGCAACATAATTATGAGGCATGCTATATGTGATTGAGAGGAATGGCGAACCTCTCCATCTGAAAATGGGGTACTGGTGAAGAAATGTCTTCATAAACATGCACATGGGAGGGTTACACAAACCTGAAAGGTGACTCCCTCCTCTAACTCGTACTAGGTATTAATGAGGGCAAAACCTACTATACCCAAGGTATGCCTGTTGACAACTGACCATGATGCTGTGACAACCAAAGAAAACCTGGGAATCTGACTTTTAGGAAATGGGTAATAAGGGAACATATGTTACAACTCCAGTGTTCTCCTTTATTCCAAAGTGTACTTGTTTTGGCCTGGACTACTCCGTAGTTCTATATACTGTATAAGGTCATTCACAAGTATTGCAGGGAGCAACCTCCTTTGTCCTGGTGGATAACCAATCCCTGGCACAAGGTCAATAGTGCTAAGGACCAGACTATGCTTGTATATGGTAGCAGATATCACATTCCCTAATTTTTGCCCTCCTCAGCACTTTTCCAGTGGTGTGTCTTTTATCTGAAACACATCCAGAGGCAACAGGCATATTATGAACATACAAAACCGCCAGCAAATAAAGGCCTTATGGTCTATTGAGTCTGCTTGTTTGTACAGCTAGCAGTTCCTAGACTGCAGCTGCCCCTCCCCCGCTCCCTCCTCCCATGACCTTCCCCTTACCGTGTCCCGTCCCCTGTTGACACAGTCCACTGTTGTACAGGATATCACTTCCACAGGCAATGCATTCCACCCAGACACCACCCTCTCTGTGAAAAAGTGTCTTCTCATTTCCCTCCTGAACCTTTCCCTTCCAGTCTCAGATCATGTCCTCAAGTGTCCCACCACCAACTTGAAACATCCCTCTGTGCCTGTCTTGTTTATTCTTTTCATGTACTTATAGGTTTCAATCTTATCTCCCCTGTCCCTTCTTTCCTCCAGTGAGTACATGTTCAGCTCTCTCAGCCTGTTCTCATAAGGTATGTCCCCTAGCCCTTGGATCATCTTTGTCACCCTGTGCTGCACCCCTTCCAGTAACTTAATATCCTTCTTCAGGTACGGTCACCAGTAATGCACACAATACTCCAGGTGTGGCCTAACCAGTGACCTCTATAGCGGCAGGATCACCTTCCCTCTCCTGGAGGGTATTCTCCTGGCAATACAACCCAGCATCTCATTTGCCTTAGCAGCTGCCTTCCTAGATGAGTTATTCATTGAGCCCATAATGATCACCCCAGATCCTTCTCATTCTTTGTCATGGCTAGCTAAACCCCCTTCCCACCAACCAGTAGTTCCTCCTTGGGTTTTTCTTGCCAAAATGCAGCACCTTGCACTTTTTGGCACTGAACCCAAGCTACCAGGTGTCCGACCAGGTCTCTAATTTTGACAGATCATCCTGCAACCCCTGCCACCCTCCAAGGTCATCCATTACTGCTCCTATCTTGGTGTCATCTGCAAACAGACTGATCTTGCTCTTGATACCCATCATGATGCCTGCTATGAATATCCTAAACAACACTGGCCCCAGCACAGAGCCCTGTGGTACCCTGCATGTCACTGCCCTCAGGGATGAGAGCTCCCCTCCCACCACCATCCTTTGCAGTCTCTTTTGCAGACAGTTCACTACCCACCCCACCATCTTCACCCCCACCCCTCTGCCCTCCAGCTTACTTCCTAGCCTCCCATGCGGCACCAAGTCGAATGCCTTACTGATGTCCAGGTACAGCACAGCTACTGTATGGCCCCTGTCTAACTGTCTAGTTACCCAATCATAGTAATCCACTAGGTTGGTCTGATAGGATCTGCCTGTGACAAACCCATGCTGTCTACCATCCAGCAGCCCACTAGTCTGCAGAAGGGACACCAGATTCTCCTTCAGAATTGTTTCCATCAGTTTACCCATAATGGATGTGAGGCTCACTGGTCTGTAGTTCCCTGGTTCATCCTTGGGGCCACTCTTATGGAGGGGTACAACGTGAGCCATCCTTCAGTCCTGAGGGATACACCCTGAGTCCAGTGAGGCATTGAACAGATCTGCCAAGGGCCCTGTCAGGATTTCTGCCAACTCCTTCAGCACCCTGGGGTGAATGTCATCTGGCCCTGGAGCCTTATCAACCCTCAGTGCCCTCAAGCCCTGCAGTACTCTGCCCACTGTGATTACCCCATCTGTCACCTCCCCCTGTGCCTGCCCTCCCATCCACCCTGGATACTTCCCCTCCCTTCTCCTTAGTAAATACCAAGCAGAAGTATTTGTTAAGCTCTTTTGCCTGTTCTGCCCCTGTTTCCACCCACCCCCCTCCCTCTTAATCTTTATGATTTGGTCCTTACAACTCCTTTTCTCCCTGATGTACCTGAAGAAGTCTTTCTCCCTTCCTTAATGACCTGCGCCAGCATGAGTTCCCTCAACGCTTGGCTGCTCTTACTGCCCTTCTCACCTCCTTTGACTCCTTCAGGTAAACCTCTCTGTCCCCCTTTTTTTGAACTTCCTAAAGACGGCTCTTTTCTTCATTACTTTTTCCATGATCCCCTTGCTCACTCAGGTTTCTTGGCCCTTGTCCTCTTACTCTGGATCCTGATACAAGTTCTGGTTGTCTCCTCAATCCCCAATTTGATGACCTTCCACTTCTGGTAATGTCTATATTAGGATGGATTCTCTCCGGACAGTCCTTTACTATTTCCCTCATCCTCTCAAAATTGTCCCTCCTGAAATCTGACATCTTTGTATCCGTTTCTATCCCCTTCTTGCCATATTTATCATGAACCACACTGAGTGGTGGTCACTCTCCACCAGTGGTTCCTCTCCCCCCAGCTCCCTTATAAACTCCCCATTAGCCAGAATGAGGTCTATGGTGTTTCCTAACCTGGTTGACTTGCTGACAATTTGCAACAGGAAGCTATCCTGGAAGGCATCCAGAAGTACCTACTCCCTTCTATTAGTGGTGGCTGGTGTAATCCACTCCACTCCTGGCAGGTTGAAGTCCCTCACAATCACCGTGCTACCCTTCCTGCAAGTTCTTCTGATCTGTCCCACTAGATCCCTGTCTAGCTTCTCTGCCTGAGAGGGTGGTCTGTACACCACTCCCATCCTGAGAGTCCTATTTTCAGAATCTTGGATCTTCGTCTATAATGACTCTGTACTGCCCACCTCCCCCTCCTCTCAAACACATTTCAGCCCGTCTCTCACATACAGTGCCACCTCCCTTTCCCATTTACCCTATCCCTGTGAAATATCCTATATCCTGGTTCTGCCAGATCCCAGTCCTGGTAATTGGTGGCCCATGTTTCGGTGATGGCCGCCATGCCCACCTTCCATTCTGCTATGAAACCCTGTAACTCTGCTGTTTTTTTCCCCAGGCTCCTAGTGTTCAAGGTGACCACTCTACATCCCATTTCCTTCCCTCCTCTCCCTTTCTCCTCTCCTGTTTTAGCATTCCCTCTAGTTCTCTCCCTTACTCCCTTTCTTCTGGTATGGGGGGTAAGCTCGTTCAGCTTTCCTTCCTGTGGATTCTGCATGCCTCCTACCCACTTGCTACCCCCCACTCCTAGTTTAAATTCCCTTCAATTTTTATGTATTCTACCAATCTCTGTTTCAATACCCTCCTGCCCTCCTCACTTAAGTGAAGCATATCCTTAGCGTAGAGATCACTGTTTTCCCAGGTTCTCCCCCCCCCACCAGCCCATTCCCTTTGGGCTGGCACCAGGTTCTGAGCCACTTGTGAAATTCCTCTGTTCTCAGTTTCCTTGTGGTGCTCACCCTGGGCACTGGAAGTACTTCTGAGAAAGCTACTGACTTTCCTGCTTCCTCACATATCAGCCCCAGCTCCTCAAACCTCCTCTGAACTACATCAACCATATTTCCCACCAGGTCATTTGTTCCCAGATGCAGAACTATATGAGGTTTCTCCCTACCCCTCCTAGCATGCTTCAAAACAGATTCACCCACCCTTTCTGCTGTCATTGCTAGGATGGCCTCCAACCAAATGTGACTATGCCTCTCCCCCTTGCTTCCCCATCTGACCCCTTTTAGTACTGAGTCCCCCAGCACTAAGAACCCACCCTCATTTTTACTTTCCCCACACCCTGGCATCCCTTTCGCCCATCCCCTTCCTCCCCTACCTCCTTTTCCCCCAGCGCAGTTGTTCCCCCTTCCGCCCCTGTGGAAACATGTCTCCCACCCGTTCTTTCCTCCTCCAGTCCATCCTGAGTTCCTCCACCAAGTGCACCCCCATCACATCCCCCAGTCCTGCCAGTACTGCAAAATGATTGTTCGATGATCCTTCACTGCCACTTACTTCCTCCTTCCTCTTGATAGCCACCCCTCCACTGCTGACTCACTGACTAATATATCCCTCCTTTCTGCCCCTCTGCCATTCTTCCCCCTTTCTACTTTCATTTGCCCTTTGACCTGGGTTCCCCAGTCTCTTTACCCCATCCGCCACCCTTTTCCCACTCCTCCTCTGGTTCAATTTGTCCTCCTCCCCGGAGTTACCCTTCCAGTTGTTGGGTTGTCCCCCACTGCAGTCCACCATCCCCTCCTTAGCTTCTCTTGCAGACTTATGATCTTGTTCTTAAGCTGCATTATTTGCTTACACACCAAACAACTCCCCACTCTCCATGCAATTCTAAGAAAGATTGGCACTCCACAGTTGTTGCAGCCTACCACCTTTCCCAATTCTCTATTTGTCCACCAGTGTCCCCCCACATATTTAGATAAAGGATGCCCATCCCACCCCATGTCTCCTCCCTTCCTCCTTTACCAGTTTTGTCCATGTTCCACCAGTTCTCCAGTACCTTACCCCCCTGTAAAAATTAATCAACCAGCTAAGTTTGCCCCACCAACCAAAGCAGTCTGCCCTTTTAACACACCAAGGGTAGTTGGTCCCTTCACACGACCACCTGCAGATTTTCCTCTACTTGCCCCTAAACCTATATGGTACCTAAACTGCAGCTTTCCTCATCCACCTATGCAGTCTGCTTTCAAAACTTATACAGCACCTGTACTGCTATTTACCCTTGCAGAATGTTCTAACTATGCAAAATGCCCCACCACATTTACAGTACTTAAAATGCAATGCACATGTTCAGCTTAGATTCAGTTTAAACTCATTTTGCCCTGAACTGCTCATTGCACTGTTGTCCTTCTGAGGTTACTGTTCCCTTAATCTCAGCAGTTCCTATACCACAGATGGCCCCTTTACCTTGCACACTCACTACCTAGTACATCCAGCCCCTGTAGCATATTCCTCTAAACAATTATTTTTTCTTTAATACCTCCGTAGCATAATCCTCTTAACAACCTCTGAACACCTCTACACATTTATTTGTCATTTGTGCCAGCAGTTAGTCCCTTTAGAGTGTACCTATAGAGAGTGGATACAGCTGAAGTGATACAGGACCTACAGGAAGATCTGGAAAAGCTGGGGACATGGTCCAGGATCTGGCAGCTTGGATCCAATGCCAAGAAATGCACAGTTATGCATATTGGAGCCAAGAATCCCAGGACAGAGTACTACCTGTGTGGAGTCCAAGTATCTGCATCAGAGGAGGAGAGGGATCTTGGGAGTGATGATCACTAGTGACCTGAAGCACTCCACTCAGTGCACAAAAGCAGCAGCAAAGGCAAACAAGATGCTGGGATGCATATTTGGCAGATCACTAGTAGGAGAGAGGAGGTTATACTGCCCTTGTGCAGTTCACTGGTAAGGCTGCATCTAGATTATGGAGTTCAGTGCTGGTGGCCACACCTTGAAAAGGACATTAACCTGCTGAAGAAAGTCCAGAGGAGGGCTACAAAGATGGCAGTGGGTCAGCAGGATAAGGGATATGAGGAGAGGGTTGCAGGCACTGAACATGTACTCCCTGAAAGACATGAGAGAGAGAGGGGACATGATTGGGCCCTGTAAGTACTTGAAATGGATAAATAAGGTTGATAAGGAGAGTCTTTTTAAACTGAGTGGCAACCATAACACAAGGGGACACAGTCTTAAGCTGGAGAGTGGGAGGTTTAGGAGGGAGATTAGGAAGCACTTCTTCACAGAGAGAGTGGTGGACACTTGGAATGCGCTAACAGAAGAGGTCATCTCATTGAAGACATTGGGCAGCTTTAAGAGAGGCTGGGATAGGTGTGGGTGAAAGTAAGGATCATGGGTAGGGAGAATGGGAGGAGTGTGGAGAGAGGGCAGGGACAGTAGCTCAAGATGTGGACCCTGTAGTATGAGCAGACTTGATAGACCAAATGGCTTTCTTCTACTGGCTTCTTTGTAAGTTCGTATGTTCATATGATTTGTTTATCAGTGAACAGCCCTTCCAAGAAGAGTTCCTTCCTTTGACCTTGTCCCAGTGTTCCTCTCCTTATTAAGCTGCCCAATCCCTGCTCAGTTTCCTGAGCATTTAAGAAGTCGTGGTGGAGGGGGAGGGTGGCTGGGCTTTTTTAAGCCCTGTCTCCTGCTGGTCTCTGCCCTGCCATTGTTGCATGAGGGGAAGAGGGAGTCCCTAGACTGGACAAAGTCAACCTCGGTCCTCCGGCTCCTTTCTGTTTCTCTGCTCGCAGGTTGCACTCTTTAAAGGGCCACCTGGCATTTGGATTTGCCTTGGTTGCTCTGATTGGCCCTTCCTTCCTCTTTCTGCTATGCGGCCAATTGGTTCCTCTGTTTCAAGTTGTCTACAGCTGATTGACTTCCACAGATCCTCCTTTGTGGCTGTAACTCAAGTAGCTAAGCCCTGTCTCCTGCTGCTCTCTGCTCCAGAATTGCTGCTGCTGAAGCCCTGTCTCCTGATGGGCTCTGCTCTGGTGCTGCTGCTGCTGTAACTACATGAGGGGAAAAGGAAGTCCATTGATGGGACAAAGTCAACCTCTCCCCTTTGTCCTCAGCTCCTTTCTGTCACAACCATGCTTTCCCACAAGATTCGGACCACTCCCATGTCCTACTTGGTCAATAATTGCAGTGCACTCTGGATGAAAAGAAGTGAAAAAGGCTTAATGAAAATAACTACAGACAACTGGTTCTCTCCAGTTTAAAAAAAGGAATGTCTGGTAGCCAAGAGAGGGTATATGTGGGTATCCTAAACTGGCAAACAACAATTAATGGGAATAAGATTAACATCTTCTTCCATTCTAAGACAGTCTATATGCAGCAACCCCATATGTTTTCTTAACTACTCAGAAGTGGGACAGGAAAGCCAGTGCTTTCCTGGGACAGACAATGAAATACACAGGTAAATGGAGGCTGATCATAGACTATAAACAGGTTCACCATCCCAACGGCTTATGACCTGCACTTATCCGAGTCTGGATAAATTAGCAGAAGCTAAGGTACGTCATAGCCATGAACATCTAACATGACTTCTGGACTGTGAAAGTAGCTTAAAAGGAGGAGGTGCAGTTGTCCACTGATTGAAAGTCCATGCTCCTGGGAGAGGGGAACTACTCAGACCTTTAGATAGGTCCAGAAGGCCTCTGCCCTTAAGAGAGTATTGGTTCAAGCCTTCCTGAATCCCAGAACACCTACAAAGTGGTTGCATAACCTTAGGGTATTACAACTACTGGCTCTATGATGTCGGTTCAACAACATTTTTGTTGACCGACATCACACTGGCAGAATTTATGCCAACTGCAAGTTGCAGTTGACACAAATCCTATTTTTCTCCCAGTCCTGATTTTTCTTCGGGGCTTTGTTTCAGAACCCCATGGGGGTTTCTGCCCAGCACCCCCCATACTTTAGATTCTCAACTCCAGTCAGAGTTGATTCAGGGAGGGAGTGCAGGACCAGGAGGCAATGTGCCCCTGTGTCAGGTGCACCAACACAGTGACCTGTTCACAAACTGTCAATTTTGTCAACAGGTTTGTAGGTTATTTTGTTGGTGTCACTGTCCTGGGGGGGGGGGGCATACCACAACTACCACTGCCAATTTACTGATAAATGCACAGATGTTACAACAGTAGATTATGGGCTTGAATCTCAAAGGGTGATGCAGGGCTTGCACAAACCCTGCATCAAACCCTGCACTGCGTGAATTGCATTGCTGCATGGTGCACCATATTCACATAGGTCATGGGCATTTGTGGCACTTTACCCTCTTTACGGTGGCTTGTGCCAAAAGCCCCATAGAAATGGCCACAAGGTTAGACCAGAAAAAGCTGGTCTAACTTGCATCATGTGGTGCACGGGATTGACAATCCGGATTGCCAGCCATGGAGTGCTGCAAGCCCCATGCACCATGTGTTCAGCACACTCAGGGCTTGAGGCTGCATAATCCAATTCAGAATCAAGCCCTGTGTGTTAAGCAAAGGTCAGCCCTGGAACTGGGGTCCAGAGCTGTTCACTGCTGTAAAAGCTACAGTCGTGGTTTGTTTATGCACCCCTAGGTGGGTAAGTGGTTACACAGTGTGATAGGTAAAACTAACCACCGTGTTAGTTCCATATTAATGGTGTAACCAAGGTACTAGTTATAGTGTAAGTTAGCAAAGCTCTTGAGCAAAGTAGAGAATATATACCTAGAGTACCCCCCAACAAAAAAATTTCTTTTTAAGTTTGTTTCCTACCATTGGGCCTTGCTGCACTATTGTAATGTTAAATACTAAAAGGATTTCTTGGTGCTTTATCCTAGATGAAATTGCTAGTGATATGGCTAGTAAGGTATCACCTGCACTAATACAATCAGTCTGAAACTTGTATGTCACCTGTCTTCATTGATCAGTCAGGGAATGCTAGAGGGAATATTCAAGATGGTTGAAGTGCCATTGAAGTTGCATGTTGCATATTACATGTTGCAGTTTTGAAATTGTCTGATAACTGTTCTCAGTAATAAATGGGGGGGGGGAGTAGTAACAACAACAAAAATAGAAAGGGACCTGGGAGTAATCATATCAGATGACCTTAAGGTTATGTTTGTTTGTTTGTTTAGTTATTTAACCAGGTGCGACACACTAAGCTGCAAGCTTTTTTACAGGCACAAACTGGGAGCACAGGGGAAGTTAAGTGACTTGCTCAGGGTCACACAGTATGCAAGTGGAAGCTGTGGGATTCAAACCCAGGTCTGGTCTGCTGGATGTCACCAGATTTGCAGCTCAGAGCCTTAAAAGCAATGTGAGAAGGCAGTAGGGAGGGCTGGGGGGATACTGGAATGTATAGGGAGAGGCATCACCAGCAGAAAACAGGAAGTTGTTATCCCTCTGTACAGACAGTTGGTGAGACCCCATCTGGAGTACTGCTTCCAGTTCTGGAGACTCCATCTCCGCAAGGAGATAGACAGGATGGAAGCAGTCCAGAGGAGGGAACTAAAATGGTGCAGGGTCTGCAAGAGAAGCCATACAAGGAGAGACTAAAGGAGCTTAATATGTATACCCTTGAGGGAAGGAGGGAGAGGGGGTACATGATAAAAATGTTTAAGTACCTCAGGGGAATCAATAAAGTCCAAGAGGGTAGCATCTTTCAGAAAAAGAGATGGGCAAGAACAAGGGGACACAATTTGAAGATAGAGGGGGGACGGCTCAGGGGCAATGTGAGGAAGTATTTTTTTCACAGGGAGGGTGGTGGACACACAGAACAGCCTTCCTTAGGAGGTTGAGGGGTCAAAAATCTGGGAGAATTCAAGAATGCATGGGAAAGACATAAGGCATTTCTTGTGGGGGGTAAGAAGAAATAGGTTGTTGGTTAACTAGGATCTGCAGCTTATCCTGTGGGTAAGGAAATGGGCAGACTGGGTGGGCCAAGCGGTCCATATCTGCTAGCAAAGTCTATGTTTCTGTTTCTAAATGCGGTTGATATCAAGTTTTATATCAATTATAGTTGTAATCATGAGGAATATTTTAACATCTGAAATAGGTATGGGAGAGTTGGCTGTGATCTTGTTCTGATTCAGACTCTGATTTATTTCCAAGAGGTTTTGGTTTACGCTAATGAATTTTAGACCAGTTTTTAGTTTATTTGAGTACGAGAATTGCATCAGTATTATTCTTTTAGATCCCTCTGTTATAAAAATTAAAAAATAAAATTCAACTTAAAAAAAAAAAATGTGTGTCTGCATTTTCATGTTGTTACCTTCACTGAGTCTAGCATGCTATTTATTTAGTGGGAGACAGCCAGCATGAGCAGGACATGTGATGGGACCCCAGCCATCTGACCCAGCCTTTCGACTTGAGATGTTATTTTTTATTTGTGATTATTTTGCTTGCCTACTTGGTGTTATAGCAAGCATCATGGGCTCCAAATCATCCCAAGCACTGCGGCCTGAAACTCTGATATTACATATTTTAGTTTGCCATTTGATGTACTGTTACAGCAAATAACATGTATCCTCTGTCCTGTCCATGTTCTTTCCTTCACCCCCTCACCATTATTAAAGTGAAACAGCCACCACCAAGGATCCCCACACTCGAGAGTGGGTCTGGTCCCAATGTACAGTTTGTGCACAAAAGCATTTTGGTTTAGTTATGGTATACTATAGTATAGAATAGATTGCATCAGACTAACTTTGCTTAGTTGGAGGCTGACATTTTCTGTTACTACAAATCCCAGAATCCCCCGCAGCAGCTGACAGCAGAGCAGAAGTGAGAAGATAGGCAACAGTAAGAAGATTCAATGGCCTACAGTGCATGTTAGTGGTTATATAAGCTCTGATCTTTTGTTTGCTGGTGCTGATGTCCCCCTATGGACTATGTACAGTAACAGAGGAATGTACATAGCCAGTCAAGAAAAGCAGGGCCAGCAGTCAAAACATCAGAGCTTATATAAAGTCTAACATGCTCTGTAGGCTGTTGAATCTTCCACTGCTGTGTACTGCTGCAGGGGATTCTGGGATTTGTCATAAAAGAAGGTATCAGCCTACAAGTAATCAAAATTAATCTGATATAATCTTTTGTACTCCAGTAAATAGTAAGTAAACCAAAATGTTTCTGCCCACAAAGTGCACATTAGGACTTGCTCCACACTTGAGTTTAGAGTCCTCTATGCTTTCTGTTCCCCTTTAAATTACATATTGCCTGCCTGCTGGTTGTTATGAAAGCAGCATAGGGCCCCATCCCTTGCACCCATTGCCTGATGTTATGTGCTTAGTGAGGTTAGATTAAGTAGAAAAAGGAAATAAATGACAATTAAAGTGTAATTAAGAAACTGTGGTAGTGTTTAATTGATCTACTGTGAGCATGACGTATGAAACTCATCAGATTGGACAATTATTTTATCACTTGTGTTTTGTAGCTTACTTTTTTATCTGGTTGACCTTGCCAAACCCCAACCCCCCACCTCCCACCTGGCATTGCAGTTTTGGATATATTCTACAAGCCTCCAAAACTAATAATTGCAGTCAACTATGGTATACTGTTCAGCAACCAACTGCAGACATGGAGCCAGTAGTATAAATTATCCTTCTCCCACTATGTGCCATGTCAAGCACATGAAGTTTAGAATGTAAAGATGAAATCGGCAGTTTTGACCTGTAGGATATAGCCATCATTGGGATGACTGGTAGGAGTGGCGTGATCAGGAAGATAAGCAATAAGTTACAGCACCCAGCTGATAACAAAATTGGTAAATCCACTGCTTTACAAATCAGCGCATCTTGGTATCAATGTATTAAACAGAAATAGCCAGTTTGCATTTTATATTCGGGTTTTATATCAAAAGGTTAAATCAAATATCATGTCAATGACTGAAGAGGTAACAATCCCATAGAAGTACAGCACCCATTTAGTCTGTGTATTCAGCAAACATAACTGAAAAAAGATCCAGTGGTTGTTTTTCACCACACTATCTACAACAAAAACTGAAATATGGTAGGCAATTGCATGTTTCCTTTTTTTTGTAATTTTTGTCAAAATAAATTCCAGACAAATGCATCTGCACATTTAAAATAATTACGTCTAAAATGCAGGCAGATCACTGCTGGTTTGTATTTTTAACTTGCTGAATAAATAAATTAAACTCTACCTGGGTACCCAAATTGAATGTGAAAAACACATACAACAATAAATGTAGTATACCCCTCACAAGAAGGAATTATACTTTTTTTACTTCATCTTTCTGTTATGGTTGCTGACCTTTTTCTCTGAATTCAAAATAAATAATTAACTATCATCACCATTGTCTTCAAATACCACCAAAGAAGCATCCTTATTAGGAGACACTTGTTGCAGCTGTTCGTCATCATCGCTTTTATGTTCCTGCTACTGTTCATTGAACTGTTAACAGAATTTGTTGAGACTGACTTTTAGGAAGGTAAGGCACTGTACATTTTCAGGAGTAAGCCTTGTGCAGCTTTCAGAGACAATATTTCCAGCCATGCTAAATATACTCTCACAGTAAACACTAGTAGGAAGGCAACTAACAAGCTTTATAGCAAAGGCAGATAGTGCAGGACAGATCTTTTTCTTTTCCAAGCAATACTCAAAAGGGTCATCCATAATATGAAGGAGTGGTTCTCTTAAATAGGTATCCAATTGTAAACTGTTTTTGTTCTTGCAATGACAAGGTTGTATTGTTATTGCTGATTACGTGTATTAGCTTACTAAGACTGCAATCGTATCTCTCATGCTCAAATTTGTACTCTATGTGCCATCAAGATGGCCCGGGTCATGCCTGAAAATGATCCCTGGGACCAGTGTACTCACTTGATTGTCAAATACAAAAATAAACAATACCAGACAAAGACAAAGAAGGTGGCTCCATGGCATCCACATCTAAATTATCAGTTTCCATGAGTTTTGACCAAAAAGTGTGAGTTTCATCTGAATACTTTTCAGAACGACATGCTTTTTTCAAAGGCTGTGAAAAAGGACTTTCTGCATGATTACCCAATGCTGATGAAGTAGTACATGGTGGCAGTAAGTGAAAATTATTGCTGTCACCACCAATAGAAGATGTTGCATCATCAGATTCAACAGTCACATCACTTATATTGTCAAATATGGCTTCCTTTTCCTGTGCATTTGCTGAAATCAGCCTGTCTTTGTGTTCATGATAAGAGTCACCAAGATCTGAAAGAGGCAGTGGTTGCAACTTAAACAGAGGATGAAGAAGAGTCAAAACAAGAAAATGTTTGTCTTTTGTTATCTTGTTAAGTGTTCTGCAATTTTGGATTTGCTGTATTAGTTGGCCCTGTAAGGGATACACCAGATTTTTCTCCTTTTTATTCAAAACCTCCATGCAGCCTCCTGAGTTCCTTGCTCAATAAAATTATGAAGGTAATAACCTGGTTTAGGGTAGAATTTTCTTTGCTAATCTGTTGAGTTGCTTCCTCAAAGGGAGTCAAGAGCAATGTAAGATGGTACATAAGGCCCTACTGAAATGAATTCAGCACAACAACATCTGCCAGGGATTGGCAAATCCCATAGCCCGACGTCCTGGGCTACCATTTTTGTCACAGGGACAATCATTTGTCAGGGGTACACTTGCCCATGGACAACCATTGTTCTTCATGGTGTCTGCATTCAATTTTCATTACCTGTGCACTTTTATTATCCATCTAGGAGGGGTCTCACCATTGCAGCATCAGTTCTGAAGCCTAGTGGTCTAGTGGAGCTGAGGGAGGCAGCAGGCACAGCAGGAGGAGGCACTCGCCATGTGGTCGAGACACGTTCCAGGCAGCAATCTGCTGAGAGATCAGGTGCACGCCATGCAGCAGGTGCAGCAGCATCACATGGTGCTTCTCCTGGCAGTCACCTGATTACAAGTCTGGGGTGCGTGCCTCGCAAGTGGCTGTGGAGGAATGCTGGTGCCCACACTGCCCACTGCCAGCAATGGGGGGAGTTACTGACAGAAGGAGTCGCAAATCAGCAGTGCAACTCTTTCCCCTTGCTGCACAATACTGTCTGAGCCCACTGTTGGAGATGAAGGAAACAGGCAGGGAACAGGAGAGCATCATGCACAGTTTCTCCATTCTCATACTGAGACGCAAGTTGTGTGTTCGACTTCAGATTCAGAGGGCAGCATAACTTCACTCAGAGCTTTGAAAACAACAGTTGCTGCAAGAACTTGAGTTCTGATAGGGACTCATTGCTGATTGCAAAGGGAAAAAAAGAGGTTTAAAACAGGAGGAAAAATCAAGGGAAGAAACAAGCAGGGAAGGGAACTGAAAGGGGATGGGGTGCGTTAGGCCTTGTATCATCGTGTGAGAGCCACAGCAACTGCTGAGTTTGACAGTTGACGGATGAGAGGGAGCAGGGCAGAAACTGATGAAAATAAAAGCAAAAAAGAAAAGCACTAAGGGGGAAACAACGGGGTTCTTAATTTTTTTTAGTTTGTGTGTGTGATATTATTACTAAGAAGAAGCAGCAGCTGTGTGAAGTGAAAGACTTGAGTCCTCTTCAGGCCAGACCAGCTCAACTACTGCAACTGCATGCTAGTTGCTGGGTCTGCCTAGTGAGGAACAGGAGGGAGAGAGAGAGAGAAGTACAAATGAAACAAAATCTGGTCAGATCCACCACGGCTGCATAATGAAGTTAGTGAAGTTGTGTGGAATTGTTAAGGAGGTATGGAGAAACAACACAATGATTTGTAAGTAGTAAGATTTGTTTTAGTTTCTGTTCTAAGGAAGTCATACACGTTATTACGAAAATACATGAGGGTACATTTTAATGGAAGGAATAGGAAGCACTGTAGGTTTACAAAAGAACCCAGGAGCAAATGCCACTAATGTATGTGTTATCCTGGATTATATTGGCCGGACAGCCAAATTTTAAAGAAAACACAATTGCACATACCCCAATAATGCAACGCATTATGGGAAACTTATGCAAATCCTCATGACGGTAAAGAAGGTAGCAGTACATGAAAAAGTAATGGCTGGCATATGTTCAGCCTTGGGATTATTTACACAGTTTTTTTTTTGTTTTTTTTAGAGAAACAGTGTTTTTGTCCATGAGGTGATGTAAGTTAGCAATGTGTTGATGTCAGGAGGTCAGGTGTAATGATGATGGACTTTTAGCAGAGAAAATGCAATAGTAACTTTCAGAGGGGGGCGCTTTTGATAAGGACAAGGTAGTGATTCTTGTGACAATGAGAATATTAGGAAAGTATGAGGTCTATGCAGATGTGGAGTACAGATATGCACAGTTTCATAAGTATGTGCTCAGAGTGCAGGCAAACATGATATGCAGGTTTGTTTTAGAAATATGTAAAAACAGCAATACATGCAATTGATGGAAAGATAGATAATTACATAGACATGCAGGCCCTGTCCACACTACACTCGAAAAAGCTGTAATGGATTCAAACTGTTACAGACTGTAAATGTTACAGTGTGTCCACACTGCCGGTGAACAGTGTGGATAATGATTTGAAAACAATACAGCCTGTCCACACTGAGTGCGATAGTATGTGTGGTCTCAACCCTGTAGTAGCAGTGCACATCTCATGGTGCACTTGGTGATGATAGCTGCATTTTGAGATGCCCTCCTACATGTCCTATGGAGTACTGTGTATATGGCACAGTCATATTATGTAAATAACCATATTTCACTGTTATAATACACATATATGTTGTGGAGGTGACAGAGAGAGGGTTGAGGAAGGGGGAGATCTGTATGTTGGAATCGGGGGTTACGTCAGTGAGAGGGAAGAGGAGGGGAGGGCGAGAGAGTGAGAGAGGAGGGAGACATGGCATTAGTTCTGCCAGTATTAGGGCACCTGGGCACAACAGACATTCATGTACTGCTGCTGTATGGCTGAAGGCAGACCCTCTACTACTGCCTTCAGTGTTCCCCACTGCTCCACTATACACAGTGCCACACATCTATTGTCCACCACAGCAGTGCTCCATGATGCACTCAGGAGCTCCACTAATGTATGTGTTTACTACTGGCACTGCTCTGCAGGTAGTATTGCTACCACATTACACATGGGGAGGCAGGGTACTTGCAACACTCGGCACAGTAAGAAGAGTAATCAAGGACAGTACATGGATACCATCAAGAGGTGGCCCCCGGGGAGGCAAGTGTGGACAGAGAGGTAGGTTAGGTGGGGACATGGGGGTACACCCAGGGGGGTGCACATACAACTGTCAAGTTACCGGGGTATGGAGGCATCCCAGTATTGCAGCCTATACCCATGCTCCACACTGCCATCTGCATGTATTCTGGTGGCCTCCAATCTCCCTACATGCAGTGAAACAGTGCTGCTATGCATGCAGGTATAGTGGGAGACTGGAGGCTACATGGTGGAGCATTTAGACACAATTGCAATTAAAACCTGATAAAGGTGTAAAGCTGTAAAAAAGAGGGAAACAACCACGCTGGTATGCACACCACAAAAAGTGGTTCTTGGAAGGCTATAGATTGGGGATGGCTCAATTAAAGGAGTAGTCCACCCATAATTTGCAAAAACATATGTTATGCAGAGTGTTTTGGTTTGTATGTAAAGTCCTAGTTTGTCCTTCCATCTGTCAGCTATTAGGAGGTTTTCCTAAATTAGGCTGCTAGCGTTAGGATAGTTTTATGACCCCTGGAGATCTCCAGCACAACTAGGTTTATTGCCTTCTTCCTCCTATAATGCACCCTGTCTCATGTGACAGTGATGTAGCCAGGCCCATATATTTAGCATATGCAGTGCTTTTTAAAATCAGTTCACAACAGCAGAGCTTTGTAACTGTTCTTATGCCTGAGAGCTACCTAACTGGGGGTTCTGTAAGAAAACAGCTACTAAATAGCTCTGTTTCACTATTTGTGTTTTTTGGGTGTGTCATGTCTACCTAGCAGTAATATGTGTTTTCATTTTGAAATTTAATTTCATTAAACTATGCACAACAATAAAAAGCACATAAATTGCCCTAGATCATCACTGCTATAATTAGTATAGACTATAGCAGTTTTCTTACAGAAAACTCACTCAGTTAGTTCTAAAGTATTTGCTAAACTGTAAATGTAGCATTTGTTAAACTGTAAATGTAGCATTCTTTTTTTTTTTAGCAGGAGAGACACACTAAAGCTTGTTTACAGGTGTGACCTGGGAGCACAAGGAAGTTAAGTGATTTGCTCAGGGACATGTAGTACGCATGTGGAGGATGTGGGATTCAAACCCAGGACACCAGATTTGCAGCTCAGAGCCTTAGTCCACCACACTATACTGCCCCCTTTATTCTACTAGGTAGAACTGGCAGTCAGTGCTGATTTTGCTCTCTGACATGATTTTCAATTTTTTGGGGGCGGGGTTACAAATGTGAAGTATCTTTTTAATAAAGTATAAAAATATGTATGTGCGAGTTATTTAGGTTGGAGAACATTTGTTTTATTATTTTAAAAAGTGGGATACACTAAATGTGTAGTGCAATGAACCATTGTAAAATGGGATCAAATGTGTAGCTGAAATAGTCACTGTCATCCTGTTGTTTTCATGCTATACCACACACAGGAGAAAAAGTGAGTTTAAAATATTTTACAGTTACTAGGCTGCAGCTTCAAACCATACCCTTCATTTGTAAAAAAAAATGAAATTCATGTCACAGAGCAAAATCAGCACTAAGCGTTAATTCTACCTAATAGAATGCTGGTACCTACATTTATAGTTTGGCAAATACCTGAAATCTAACTGAGTGGGTTTTCTGTAAGAAAACAGCTAGAGTCTTAACTAATTATAGCGCTAATGATCTGGGCAATTTCTGTACTTTTATGGTTGTGTATAGTTTGATGAAATTAAAAGTTTTAAAATTAAAACATTCCTGCAAGCTAGACCTGACACACATAGAAAACAACAATAGTGAATTAGAGCTTAATTTAGTAGTAGTTTTCTTACAGAAGCCCCAGTTAGCTAGCTCTCAGATATCTGCTAATAGGCTAATTTAGGGAAAACTCCTAATAGCAAACAGAAGGAAGGACATACTAGGATTTAACATACAAATCAAAACACTCTGCATAACATATGTTTTTGCAAATTCTGAATGGACTACTCCTTTAAAACTGCAAGCTCGGTAAAAAATATATACTGCAGCCTCTTGCTGTACTGACATGCTTCAGCTGATGCAAAATACAGAGTAAGGTGGTGGGGGCAGGGTTGGAGAACAGGTCTGAATAACACCATATACCCACCAGAAGGGACTTTCCATCTCTTGGAATGTGTTTGTAAAAATGTGTGACCAGGAGAGGAATGTAAGCTGAGCCAAGGCTGTTTAAACAAGTGCTATATAAGGATGCAGTTTCAGACTTTTTCTTTCCTACTGAAGCTTAAGCTCTGATGTCCCAGGCAGCTCTGATAGTCAATTGTTCCAGCATGATAGATCCACCTCATGTTCCTCCCACATGAACAAAAAAAAGGTGGGGTGGCTCTTTAGGAGCTTCTTGGGTGGAGGTGGATCTTACTTCCCCCGAAAACCTAATGCTGCCTTCCACTACTATGTTTTCAGTTCTTGTACCTCCCACTTAAGAAAGAAAATAGGGCAGTGCAAACATTGACTAACATGAAAGTGTATTTATGTCAGGGTGGGAAAACATTTCTTGGAGGAGGGTAAGGTGGAGGAGACTATTTATACCTTCAGTCAAATCCACAGACAGAAAAAATGACATTACTCCTTTTGTACATGCAAAATGTCTGTAGGCTCTGCCTACTGCAGCTGTAAAAAAGGAAAAAAAAAACCAAAAGCATAGTATAGCTGCTGCAGCTGTTTGAGCCACTGAATCCAGTCCACCAACTGCCTGCAGTGCCAGTGTCTTTCTGCTGAGGGACAGGAGAAAGAGAAAGGCAGAAATTGAAATAAAAACTGTTAAACAACAAAGGCAAAAGTGAACATAAAGGTTGGATTTGGTTTTGGGGACAACATAAGGTTAACTCATCGTGTGTGAGAGAGACAGAGTCTAGACTGGGTCTAGGGCACTGACAGAGTGTGAGAGTCCACTCCAGTATCCACACTATTGCCTGACTTTGAGGGACAGGACAGGAAGGAGAGAGACTAGAGGCAGAAATTTAAAATGAAAAATATATTAAAACAGAAAGAAAGAAATCACATTATATTAAACTGTTGCAGTTGTTTGAGACACTAAATTCAGCCCACATCAACTGCTTTCTGTGCCTGTGTGTCTTCTGAGGGACAGGAGGGGTGACTCAAGAGAAAAAGGCAGAAATTGAAATACAACTATTAAACTAAGGTAAAAACAAACATAAAAAGTTAGATCTGGACTGGCTTATCTGAGAGTTTAGAGTGTGACTGTGTCTATTGACTGAGAGTGAGTCCTGTAGTTAAGTCCACACATATAAGTGGCTGACTGTGTGAAGGACAGGAGGGAAAGAGAGGCAGAAATTGAAAAAGAAAAAGATATTAAAAAGAAAGAAGCTCTAATTAAGCTGCTGCACTGCATCTCTGTGAGACACTGAAACCTCCACATAAACTGTTTTGCTGAGGGAGAGGAGGGTAGGAGAGAGAGGGGAACAGGAGGGGGGCGAGAGAGGCAGAAATTGAACAAAAAAACTGAAAAGGGAACAAGTGTGGTGGGGGTGTTGTGTTGTGTTTGTGTATGTACATTGAACAGTACAGAGAAAAATATAAAATAAATAAAAAAATATTCTTAAGAAAGTACAACAGTGAATTTACTGAAGTTAAAAAGTTTAGCAGTGTGTGACTACACTATTGTGTTTCCAATTCCTGTGTTTACCCAGGCACCCAGTCACTAGTACACTACCCCATCCCCTTTCCACTCAGTCAAGAACGGACACTCACACACAGATATTATTAAATATGTTTTATTTGCAGAGTAAGCAAGTTAAAAAAGTTAATACAAACACAACAAACAAAAATATGGCTGTGCAAAAGAATAAAAAACAAAAGACTCTTTTTTTCTATGTGGTCAGCAGCAGCCACTGGGCCTAGTACTAGCCAAACACAAATGCAGTCTTCTCAAGATAAAAGTAACACTGAGTCTTCTGCTGTGGTCATGGTTATAACAGCGGCTGATGCTGATGTTCATCAGTCAGTTGAATTAAACCGTGAAGAGGAAGCATCTGTTTCCTCTTCCTGTCCTAAGAAACAAACTTTGCTGGATCAGCAACAACAAGGAGACATAATCTCTAAAGACAAAAAATATGACCAGGAAAACAGGCCAGAATGTTTCAGTCTCACTGGTTGAACAATTATAAATGGTTGCGATACGATGAAAAAAGGGACTGATGTACTGCACAGTTTGTGAAAAGTATCCCACTATTGTAATACCAGCCTTTTCAAAAACACCAAATGTGTTTACCACAGGCTCTAACAATTTTAGAATTGAGTCACTACATGCACATGAAACATCAAATCTGCATGTGCTGTGCCGGGACCAATATATTCTGGAAAGTGGCCAGCATGCAGTTCAGTGTGATATTACTGAGTCACCACTTTATCAAACCTTTACAGTGTTGGAAGAGGCCACAAAGGAGAAAATGAGATGTCTGTTCAACACAGCGTGCTCCATTGCAAAACATCGGTGTCCTTTTTCCAACATGAATTGGCTATGTAAATTGCAAGAGAAAAATGGTATTAAGCTTGGTACTAACTAAACAAATGATAAGCGAGCCAGGGATGTTTGCAGAGCTATATCTGCTGTTCTGTCCAAAACCCAGATACAGACTTTTAAAAATGCAAAATATGCAACAGATCTTGCTGAAGGCAGCATGGATACAGCTATAGTTGAATGGGAAAATGTCTTTCTGCGTTTTGTAGATCCTAACCCAAAAGATGTATGTACATATCTGATACAGGCTGTGCCTTTGGAATTCGCACATGCTGAAGATGTTTTTAATGCAATAAGAAATGCATTAGATTCACTGTATCTTCCTCTCACTGACTTATCAAATTTGAGCTATTTGTGGCCTCTTTTGATTTCTGCCAGTTTTGATGGAGCAAGTATAATGATGGATGAAAGGGGGTGAAACCATTGCAAAGTTACGGGAACACTGTCCTCACATCATTGCCATGCACTGTGTTGCCCATAAGCTGGAGTTGGCAGTTCTCGATGTAATGAAAACAAACCCCTTCATATTAAAGCTTGAAAATACTCTAAAGGGTATATTTAAATTCTACCACATTAGTCCAAAAAAGATGAGAGAGCTACAAGAAATTGCACTAGTGATAGATAGTGATCTGGCACACATCAGTGCAATTAAACAGATGAGATGGCTTGACAGCAGCAGATCACGGTCAGTTCATGCAGTTCAGGTGAATCTACCTACAGTTGCTCAGCACTTGCAACAAAGTGCATCTTCTGCTGATGGTTAAAAAGCAAAGGTGCTGTTAAGAGAGGTACAGTCTGTTCACTTTGTCAAATCTCTTTATATCCTCCAAGATTTTTTACCCATACTTAGAAATCGTTCACTGCAGTTTCAAAGAGATGACTTAATAATTCTTGAAGTACCAAATCTCATCAAGACCTACCTTCTCCAGCTGATGGAACTGAAATCAAAGCAAGGGAAATACATGACAGCTTTCCTAGCTCATTACAAACCTCAAGGCAGATAGATGGACTATGTCATTTCACAGAAGGGTGTTGAGAAGACTGTGCTCTTCGCATTCAAAGGCAACTGTCCTGAAATAAATTTTGGGACAGATACACAACTGCAAACTTTAGTACATGCAGCAATAGATTACATCATTGTAAGATTTCAAAATTTCTCAGAGGTGCCTCTGAAAGGGTTCACCTGTCTGGATTTTAAACAGTTTGAGCTACCAAGAGAACAACTTGTGGAGTTTGAGACCAATGAAGTGGCTAATTTGGCAGCATACTTTATTTTTTTCACTGAAGAACAGCAGGAAAATATTAGATCAGAATATGCTGCATTTAAGGCTATGCTGAAATCTACAGTTCACAAACCCTATCTGCAGATATATACAAGATTGCTGAAAGAAAAAATGCCCCAGATTGCTCACATTCTAGAGTTGGTGGAAATACTACTGGCAATGAGTATGTCAACTGCAAAGTGCGAACGAGTATTCTTCATTCAAAACCTGATAAAGACAAAAATAAGAACACGTCTGGCAGATGACAAACTACAGTCACTTCTTCAGATAGCAGTAGAGGGTCCCGATCTATGTGACTTTGATCCAGATCCAGCAATAAACCACTGGCTGCTGTCTGGTCCAGGCACTCAACATGTTTATGGGCATGCTGCTACTGGTACTACTGAATGTGATGCTTCTGTGTCTCTTGCTAGTACTGCTGCTGCTCCATCGTCACTTGATGTTGTTGACAGTTCTGAATCTGAGTTCTTCTAATTATGCTGTGCTAATTATTCTCTTCGTCATTCTGGCATTTGTGGAACGGGACAGGACATTCAGAGTATGGCACCGCACCACTTCACTCGGACTTCTTCAAATCACCAAACTGAAACTGTATTAACAGAAAAATGTAAAAAGATATCTCCATTTATACTGTTTTCTATAGCCTTCATCACATATTACTATTAATAATAAAATGACACAAGAATTACTTTGTTGCTACATACATACTTTTTTATAAGTTTCCTTAAAATGCGGCCTTCTGACTGTTGGACTACCACTCACGACAGTGGGTCTACCATTTTTGAATAGGCCAGTTGTCTTGGACTACCATGTAAATTTAAGATTTGTTGATCCCTGCCATCTGCTACGTTGTGCACCGTTGTATATTCATGGACTGTCTTCTTTTGTGTGAGAAGTCTCTAACACATGTAAAACATTGAGTTCCCTCTCGTCAGAACATCCTGTTTTAGTTGCTGTATTGGCAAGTTGTTTTTTTCTGGAGTTCTGCCAAGATATCATGTGATTTTACAGAGTGACTAAAATGGTCATAGACTTTCTTTGCTACTCCCACTAGTGTTACTATACTGTTGTCAATGGAAAGGAAAGCTCATACTAACAGATTTAATGAGTATCCAAAGCACAATATGTGAATAAAACCACCACATTTCAATGCACTAACGGTGTTGGTGCCATTGTCTGAAATCACAAGTTCAGTATTGAGTTCCTGGGGCTCTAACCACTCAGAAATTTTGTCTTCCAAAATATTGTCAGCAGTGTGATGCTTATCAAACATGCTAATATAGAGAGCTGCCTTTCTTTGTCTTCTTTCCTGTACACTGCTGCTTGTGGTGTTGTTTGAAGATGATTGTGACACACAGGGCCCAGTTTTAAAAAGGTTATGTTTAACATAAGGTGCCTGTACCAAATGGGTATAAGGCAAATGGCACCTTGCGACAAATTTTGTGGCAGTCCCAGTTTTTGAATGAGGGTTGCATTGAAATCAGGATGCATTGAACTCAGGCCGTCCTGCACCACCCTTGTAACAGATGCACCCTTGCACCAGGTCACAAGGGAGCTTATGCCACAGCAGGGCTACACCATCCCCTTATTTGTAAATTTTGGAAGCCCCACCATGGATGCAAAAGGGGGCTGTGCTTAGACTAGACAGGAAGTGGTCTAATGGACTTGCAGCACTGCCAGACACTGTGGCAACGGAGGGGAGCTGAAAGTAGGAGATCAGGGAGATGGAGGACTAGCAGGGTGGGTTTGCCCTGAGCAAATTATCCTCTATGCCAACGATGCCGTGATTCTTTCCTCTCATAAAGATCTGAATCCCTTACGCCTTAGCCTTCAGCATGCTTTTGCCAAAGTCGAGACGTGGTTCCTCGAACATAAGCTGGTTCTAAACCACAAAAAAACTAAATCTATGCTCTTCTCTAGCCCGCAAAACAAGAAAAGGCAAGTACCACTCACTATCAACACGTACCTGGGTAATACCCTAGAACAAGTTGCAACATTCAAATATATTGGAATCACCTTTGATCAAGGCCTAACCTTTGCAACCCATATTGATAGTACAGCAAAAACCATTAATCAGTGGATTGGGATACTGTACTGGAATCGACAGCTCCTTTCCCAACCAGCACTGAGGATTGCTATTCAATCCTCAATCATCTCAATCATTGGCTATGGCTTATTTGTCTATGGGTCTGCCTCTACTACCGCACTTAGACGCATTACAACATCCCTTAACAAGGCCTGTCGGCTGCTCACTGGTGCTCATCGACGTACTCACTCATGCAAGTTCTGCGCTGAAACTGGGTGGTTGCAACTCTCAAACTGCTTAACGTACCTTACCTGCCTTATGGCTAAAAAATCCACCATGGGCCTCACTCCACTATGCATCCAAGACCTGTTATGCCAGAACACTAGTATCTGTCTCACCAGAAGATCAGAAAATCAGCCTCTTCAGGTCCCCCGATGCAGGACTACCCAGGGTCAAAGATCATTTGCCTATCGTGCTCCCAGCTGGCTAAATGCCCTTAGCACCTCTATTACCTCCTCTACCTCCCTAGGTGCATTTAAATCTAGGCTATACTCTCACCTTGTCGCCTCCAACTCCTGTGACTGCCTTGATTAAATCTTTATTTATTCATTTTCCCACCCTTGTCCGTTACTTGACAAAGGCTTGTAACAGGATATTTTTTCTCTTGCTAGTGTCTGCTCCTCTCACCTCTTTCTCTTACCCTCTCTAGCTGTACACTTCCCTAATTTGATTTTTCCCTCACCTGACTTGATTTTTTTTTGTTTGTATGATAAGTGTTTATTGGTATTACCTGTCCTTGCACAAATGTTTTGATATTTTACTGTATATGTTTTCTTGCTATTGTCACAACACAAATTGTAGTGCCACTCTATGTAACTATTTGTTTGTACTTAATTTGACGTGGAACCTTTGTAAAAGAGCCTGTGGCTTAAAGGTAATAATTCCTAGAACAATAAACTAAACTAAACTAAACTAAACTGAGGTAGAATGTTTTGTCATCATGCCAGGAACTGCAGAAATTTTGGTGGCTGGTGTTTCTGACCCGGAGTCATACACACTGTGACTGTCCCCAGAAGAGCTACCATAATTGCTATAATTTTGATTGATTGATTTTTCACTACTGGCTATTAGTGGTGCTTGATGCATGTGTTTTTGTTTTTTCTTTTTGGGTTTGGGAACCCAGGCGTCATTCTCTACCTCATCGGTATCATATTCTGATTCATCACCTTTGGGAGAGCGTAACTGTAATACATCATGATCTTGTTCATTTATAATCTGTTTTTCAGAGGCACTGCCTTCCGATGAAGGAACCAGATTTGCATGAGTGGCATATTGTGGAGTGCCATGTTTAGTGGTACTATATAGAGCTTTTTCTTTAATCATTGACTTTTTAGGTCTAACTGTTTTGGCTTCCTGTTTTTGTGTTTTATCTGATTTTTCTGGCAATGCTGATAGTGCTACACTACTTTGATCAGGGAATTCCACAACATTCTTTTCTTTTTCTGGTTGTGTTGCTTCTTTTGTATTAATTATATCTGCAGCACTGGATTTCCTATTTTTTCTGGATTTTTTTTCAGGGAATATTTTTGCATTCGCCAATTTCAGCCATACTGCTGGTGGTGCCCACATCTTCCATAAGAGATTATGAATTCATGTTTTGGGGTCCAACTTAATAATTAGTATTCGTTCTGATGCAGAGATGGGGGACACAGAGTCTGACACATGACATCCCCCTTCAAAATTTGTACAGCACTATGACCTATGGCACTCGAGAGAGTCCAAAGCAGAGCCACCAGATATATACAAGAGGTCAAAGGCTTAGATTATACAACAAGGTTAAACACTTTAGGTCTGTACTCCTTGGAATATAGACGCTTAAGGGGAGATATGTATTTAATATATAAAGCAACTATCAATCCAGATTTATGGGAACTACTTGGCTTGAAATACAGGGAACCTATATATAATACCAGATCTCACCCACTACAACTTTTTGTAGAATGTCCAAAAACAAATAAAAGGAAATCCTGGCTCACACTGAGGGCCACCAATATTTGGAATAGATTACCCTTGGAAGTAGTAGCTAGTGATACTGTGAACACATTTAAAAACAGATTGGATAGCTTTCTATTCAAATACAATATCCGGGGTTACTAACTAAATGGCGAGCAAAAGGACTAACATCTATATGGCTCTGTATTTACCTATGAGACCTAGTAGTAGTTCAGGCACAGAGAGGGGAAACACAGAGTCTGAGACATGACAACCCCCCTTCTCAAAATACATGAGGCCCTATGACCTACTGTAATAGTAGTTCCCACCCAGAGATGTGGAACACAGAGTCTGTTACATGACACCCCCCTCTCAAAATATGTGAGGCACAATGACCTAGTAGTAAATCAGTCACAGGGATGGGGAACAGAGAGTCTGAGATATGATGCTCTTCCTCAAACTCTGTACAGCACTATGACCTACTGTAGTAGTTCAGGTGCAGAGATAGGTAACACAGAGTCTGAGACGTGACACCCCCCCCCCCCTCAAAATACATGAGGCCCTATGACCTACTCTAGTGGTAGTTCCCACACAGAGTTGAGGAGCACAGAGTCTGAGACATGACACCCCCTCTCAAAATGAGTGAGACATTATGACCTAGTAGTCATTCAGGTGCAGAAATGGGGAACTCAGAGTCTGAGACATGACACCTCCTCTCAAAATAAGTGAGGCAATATCTATGGCCAAGGTAGTAGTTCAGACACAGATGGGGAACACAGAGTCTGAGATGTGACACCCTCCCTTCGAAATCTGTATGGCACTATCACCTAGTTGTAGTTGGTTCCACCATGCTGCAATGACAAGAATATTGCCGATCTCCCCCACAGCAACACATGGTCACCGACATCCCCGATACTACCAGGTCCCGACCAAGACTGGGGATCACACCGATACCTGTTTGGTGTTCATAAAGGGGGGGGCTATGCCCCCCCACACCACCCCATTCTGGGGGCTCTGCCTCCCATACCCTGCAGACTTATATATTCCAACTCCGGGGGGGGGCAGATGTCAGGGGAGAGCAGCTGAACTCCAGAGTTAATGACACGGTTCTTGCTCCAATAACATCTCTCTGACAACCTGGTTGACACTGCAGATGTTGATGGATTGGTGTCACTGTAACAGCATCGCTGTAAAAGCATCACTGTTACAATGGTATATGGTTATAGTTCAGGCACAGAGATGGGGAACACAGAGTCTGAGACATGACATTTCCCTCTTAACATAAGTGAGGCACTATGACCTCGTAGTAGGTTAGGCACAGAAATGGGAAACACAGAGTATGAGACATGACACCCCCCTCTCAAAATAAGTGAGGGGCTATTGACCTAGGTATTGACCTAGATAGTAGTTCAGGCTCAGAGATGGGGAACATAGAGTCTGAGATGTGAAACCCCACCTCTCTTTTCTTCTGAATATTTTTTAATAACATTTGTTCACATATGGCAGCTTATATTCAATGCAAAGGAGTGCAAAGTAATGCACCTGGGAAACAAAAACCAAGGGGAAAAGTACAAAATGGGGGATACTAACAACAAAAATGGAAAGGGACCTGGGGGTTGTCATATCCAATGACCTAAATGTTGGCAAGCAATGTTAGAAGGCAGTAAGGAGGGCTGGGGGATACTGGGATATATAGGGAGAGTCATCACCAGTAGAAAACAAGAAGTTGTTATCCCTCTGTACAGACAGTTGGAGAGACCCCATCTGGAGTACTGCGTCCAGTTCTAGAGACCCCATCTCTGCAAGAACATGGACAGGATGGAGGCTGTCCAGAGGAGGGTGGCTAAAATGGTGCAGGATCTGTACCAGAAGACATACGAAGAGAGACTAAAGGAGCTTAATATGTATACCTCTGAGGAAAGGAGTGAGAGGGGGCAAATTATAGAAACTTTCAAGTACCTCAAGGGAATCAACAAAGTCCAAGAGGGTAGTATCTTTCAGAGAAAGAGATGTGCAAGAACAAGGGGGCACAATTTGAAGATAGAGGGTGCACGGCTCAGAGGTAATGTGAGGAAGTATTTTGTCATGGAAAGGGTTGTGAATGCATGGAACAGCCTTCCTGAGGAGGTCGTGGAGTCAAAACAGTAGGGGAATTCAAGAATGCATGGGACGGACATAAGGCAATTCTAGTGGGGGGTAAGAGGAAGTAGGTTGTTGATTAACTAGATTCTGCAGCTTATCCATTAGGTAGGGAAATGGGCAGACTAGGTGGGCCAAGCAGTCCTTATCTGCCATCAAATTCTGTTTCTATTTTTGAAAAAAAAAAGTTGTTGGCTGCTAAAGCCAAACACCTGAGCAATTTTTAGTCAGTTGCTGTCACTGAATAGATGATATTCTCAGAAAGGAGAAAGTAATATGGCAGATTTTTTTTTTGGGGGGGGGCTCACTGATGGCAGGCCATGTGTACAAATACACAGAGTTTGGGTAACAAAATCCCTGTTCTGGAGGTGGCCATTATGAAGGGGGGTGGACTTGGTGGCCATCATGTAAACCTGGTGGCAAGGAACACCAGAACTGGGAATTGGTCATCCCGGGGTTTACCATGTTCAGGTTGGACAGGGTTGGGAAAAGAGGAGGTGTGGTGGCACTCTATGTGAAGGACTCCATAAAGGCTCTGAGGTACCGGGGGGGTAAGAGGTACTGTGAGTTAACTTAGAAAAGTGGAAGGGAATAGTTCTGAGATTTGGGGTGATATACAGGCCCCCCTATGGAGAGCGAGGAGATGGACATGGACCTGCTACAGGACATGCATAAGATGGCAAGCAAGGGCAAGTTGCTGCTGGTGGGGATTTCAACCTGCCAGACGTGGATTGGGGTCTCCCAGGAGCAGAAACCCCTAGGAGCAGGGACTTCTTGGACTCGCTTCTGGGAGCGGGCCTCAGTCAACTGGTGGAGGAACCAACTGTGGGGCAGCTTATGCTAGATCTAGTCCTGACAAATCGAGACAGTATTCATACGGTGGTAGTGACAGAACCCCTGGGAACCAGTGATCACAGAGCAGTGGTTTTTGAGCTAAAAACCAAAGTAGAGAACAACTGTACAAGAACTAGTGTCCTGGATTTCCAGGGAGCTGACTTCAGACAGATGAGGCAGAGCCTGAGAGATGCCCTAGCTAGGATGGGGGAACTAAGGGGGGTGGAAGAGAAATGGAGAAGGATAAGGGAGGCCATTAAAATGGCTACCAGGATGGGAGTCAGGCATGTCAGGAAAAGTAGGAGGAGAAGGAGACCTATGTGATTTACAAGGGAAGTTGCAGAAAAGGTGAGGGCCAAGAAAAGGGCATTCTTGAAATAAAAAAAAAAAAACAGAAGGAGGAGGACAGGGATCGTTACCAGGCTTTTCAGAGAGAGGTGGGGAAGGCAGTGAGAAAGTCAAAAGCACTAAGGGAATTAAATATTACAAGTACAATCAAGGATAGGGACAAGGCATTCTGTCAATACATCAGAGGAAAACAAAAGCTGGGATAAGCCTAAGAAGGGAGGGGGAGCATGTGTAGAGGAGGATGATCAGAAGGCTAATATACTAAATAAATACTTCAGCTCAGTTTTTGTATAGGAGGAGGAGGATAGGGGCCAAAACTGGAGGGCAGGGGCTTGGAGGGAGGAAGTGGACACCACCTCTTCATGGAAGATAGGGTCATGAATGAACTACTAAGGCTTAGGGCAGACATTGCAATGGGCCTAAATGCAGTGCATCCTAGATTACTGAAGGAAATCAGGGAGGAATTGGCAACATCTCTGGCAGAGCTGTTTACCCTATCACTTGAAACAGGGGAGGTCCCAGAGAATTGTAATAAAGCAAACGTGGTTCTGCTACACAAGGGGGGGGGGGCAAGGATGTGTTGGGTAACTACCGACATGTCAGCCTGATGTTGGTGGTTGGGAAGATTATGGAGTCACTCTTAAAGGATGAATAATAAACTATCTCAAAGGGACAGGACTGGTAAACCCCAGGCAGTATGGATTTGCCAGAGGGAGATCCTGCCAAAGAAACTTAATAGAGTGCCTTGACTTGATGACGTGGGAGGTAGACCACACAAGAGCAGTGGACATTGCCTATCTGGACTTCAGGAAGGCTTTCTACACTGTTCCTTATAAAAGGCTATTGAACAGACTGTGCAGTCTTGGTGTGGGACCAGCCATAATTAACTGGCTTGAAAACTGTCTCTCTGGTAGGACCCAGAAGGTGATGGTTAACGGTGTACTCTCTAGTGATGAGAGGGTGACAAGTGGGGTACCACAGGGGTCTGTCTTGGGCCCCGTTGTATTCCATGTCTTCATTGGCGACATTACTGTTGGGCTGGGGAGGAAGGTGTGTTTGTTCACAGATGACATGAAGATTTGTAATAGGGTGGATACACCGGAGGTGTTAGCAGGATGAGGGAGGACCTTAAACAGCTGGTACAGTTGTCCAAGGTGTGGAGACTGGGGTTCAACGAGGGGAAGTGTAAAATTATACATTTGAGGCATAGGAACCCTAGGGCAACGTATGAGCTTGGGAGGGGAAGAAATAGCAGTCACAGAGCAGGAGAGGGACCTCAGTGTCATCATCCCATATCCAAGGGCTCCTTGTCTAATAGGTCTGTACCTCCAACTGCTCCGGTTTCTCACCTGACCTGCATGGTGTTGTGCAATGCCAGATCTATCAGAAAAAAGTCAGCTATTATAGCTGATTTTGTTGGATCATCTGATATGGCATGCATCACAGAGACCTGGCTGGATGAAAATTCTGGTCCCATTTTGGAGTCAGCGATTCCAGCTGGTTTCTCAGTGATATACTGTGCGAGGTCAAGTCACAGGGGTGGAGATTTAGCAATTTGTTTTAAATAAGAGTTGGGCCTTGCTGATGTTCCAGTTGAGGGCACCAGATCCTTTGAGTGTTCCATAGCCACAGGTGTGGGGTGCGAAATTGTTCTCGTCTACCATCCACCAGGTGGTGAGAATCAGTTTTTGCAGGAAGTCGTGGACTTCATTGTTGACAAGGTGTTGGGATCCCCCAGGCTGATGGTACTGGGGGATTTCAATGCCTAGACCAATGATGAACCCTTACAGTTTGGATATGACTTCCTCCGATTTATGAGCTCTTTGAGCTTTACACAGGTTGTTTCCTGTGTGACTCATAATTACGGTCACTCATTGGACCTGGTCTTCCTTTTGGGGTTGGAGGCCTCCGATTTGGTGGTGGAACCTGTCAATGGTCTGACCACCACATCTTCAGGTTCAATTACATGGCTCCCCCTTGTAGGCCTGCCCCTGTGGAAATGATCCAATACTACACTTTACGGAGTTTGACCTCTGATGGCCTTTGGCAGTGTTGGACCTATCGGAAATTCTGGATGTAAGTGAGGGTCCAGAGAATCTACTCCAGGCTTTTAACTGAGTAGTGGAGGGAGCTATGGATAACCTCTCTTCTTTCTGAGTTTGTCCGCTCACTGTCTGCCCTCGGTTCCCATGGTTTGATGGGACTTTGAGGGGGATGAAGCGGGCAGGGTGAAAGCTAGAGTGTGCTTGGTGTAGATCTGGCATAGATGTCGACAAGCTTAGATTGATGGAACATTATAGTTTCTATCATTCATCAATCTCCCATAAGAAGGCAGAATTCTGTCCAGGGAGCTTGCTTCTGAACAGAACCGACCAACTCAGCTATTCCGAGCCTTAGATAGACTGTGCAATCCAGCCTGTCTTTGAGTTTGGAAAGCCTTGTCACAAGTGGAATGCAACGAGTTTGCTCGCTTCTTTGCTGATAAGGTTGCTGACACCAGGTCGAAGATTCACTTATCATGCCCTGAGGGGGTTATTGGTGGTCGGAGCAAGGCCATGACTCCACTGTTCTGTTGGGCTGATTTTGACCGACTGACAATCGATGATATCATGCTGCTTCTCCAGAGTATGCACCCAACTTGCTGTATTTTAGATCCAGGCCCTACTTGCCTTTTAATGGGGTGGGTTGATGTGATCGGCCCGGTTCTAGCAGAATTAATCTGGTGCTCACTGAAGTCAGGGGAGTTTCCCAGCTCTTTAAAGGAGGCTGTGGTCACCCCCCTTCTCAAGGATCCGCCTCTTGGCCCAGGTTCTCCTACAAATTGCAGACCTATCTCTAACCTGAGAAGGTTATTGAGAAAGTTATTGCCCAACAGTTGGAGGACCATGTTACCATCCATGCTATTTATGATCCTCTCCAGTCTGGTTTCCATAAGAGACATAGTACTGAGACCACTCTGGTTCAGGTACTCAGTGATCTCCTGATGGCTAGAGACCAGAAGTGACGTTCCATCTTGGTCCTTCTGGATCTGTCTTCAGCTTTCAACACCGTGGACCATAGGGTACTTATTGATCACCAGTGGTTCATTTGTGGCCTGCCTGGTACAGTCCTCAGATGGTTCCATTCTTTTCTCATGGGAAGGTTGCAGAGGGTAGTTTCAGGGATTTTTTCCTCTGATGACTACTCCCTGCCTTGTGGGGTCCCGCAGGGCTCAGAGTTGTCCCCCATGTTGTTCGTGGTGTATATGCTTCCACTAGGAGACATTGTAAGATGGTATGGACAGAGTTTTCACTGTTATGCAGATGATACTCAGCTGTACCTGTCTTTTGTGCCCGACCAGGATAGTGCGTTCTCAGTCTTTTCTAACTGTCTCGCTGAAATACAAGACTGGATGAATTCTAGTTGGCTGAGATTGAACCCTGACAAGACAGAGGTGTTAGTGGTGGATCCGGGTTGCCGGATAGGAGGGTTGGTTGCTGGCCGGCCATCTGGTCTTAGGCTCGGAGGCTTCCAGCTCCTGACCTCTGAACGGGTGTGGAATCTGGGGGTGATATTTGATGATGGGCTGACACTTCATTCACAGGTGTCAGCTGTGGTCAAGTCCTCTTTTTACCATCTGAGGAACATGGCCCAGATTAAGCACCTTTTTCTGTCTGGCTACCTTCCAACTTTGGTCAATGCTTTTATGACCTCATGCCTTGACTGCTGTAACTCCATATACCTAGGGCTTTTGGGGGGTTTATATCCACTGCTTGTAGCTAGTGCAGAATGCTGTGACCAGGTTACTGTCTGGGTCAATTCAATCCAGTCATGTATTACCTGTGCAGCGAGCTCTGCACTGGCTGCCTGTTCAGTGGTGGATCACCTTTAAAGTTGGCTTGCTGACTTTTAGAGCCCTTCACAGTTTGGGTCTGAGTTACCTACAAACACTTCTATATCCCTACTGCCCACTCAGACCACTCTGCTCAACCGACGAGGGATTGCTAGAGATTCCCAGGGTGCATCTGAAGACCTCAGGAGCTCGGGCTTTTGCCTTTGCTGCTCCCACCCTGTGGAATTCTCTATTTCGTTGGATACGAAAGTACCAGACAGTAGAGAGCTTTAGAACTGCTTTAAAAACATACCTGTTTTCATGTGCTTTTCCTGAATTTTAGTATGCTTAATTGCACATTTTTGTTTTTAATTGTCCAATTTATTTGTGAATTGTTTGTTTTTAGAAAATTGTATAGCGCTTTGATATTTGTTGATATTGCGCTTTATAAATAAATTTATTATTATTATTATCACGGCTGACCTCATGGAGACAAGTAAATGCCAAAAGGCAGTAGGGAAGGCAAACAGAATGTTGGGATGCATAGGGCAGGGATTGGCTAGCAGAAGGAGGGATGTCATTATACCCCTATACAAGACATTGGTCAGGCCCCATCCTGAGCACTGCATCAGGTTCTGGAGACCACATCTGAAAAAGGACATTGTGAGGCTGGAGGCTGTCCAAAGGAAGGCCACCAGAATGATTCATAGGCTGCAAGGGAGGGCATATGAGGACAGACTGAGACATCAAAATATGTACTCCCTGGAGGAAAGTAGGGAGAGGGGGACATGATTCAGACTCTCAAATATCTAGAGGTTTAACAGTGTACAGGAGGGAAGCTTATTTTAGAGGAAAATGGGCTCAACAAGTAGGGATCATGGCATGAAACTGGAAGGAGGGAACTTTAGGGGAAATATTAGAAAGTACTTTTTCACAGAGAGAGTGGTGGTTGCCACTCAAGTGAGGAGGCACTACTTCACGGAAAGGGTGCCAGAGGAGGAGGTGATATCATTGAAATCTGTGGGCAGTTATAAGAGGGAGTGGGACAGGGTTAAATGTAAGGTCAAAACTGGGGGGAAGCTGGGAAGGGGGAGTCAGCAGAAGAAGGCTATAAATCAGATGGACAGGCAAGGGGGGTAGCTGCAGTAAATTAGACTGGGAGCTGTGCATTCAAGCAGATGCGATAGACCATATGAAGAGGGTGTATGCTCTTGATGATCCGGGAGCTGTTGTTATGTGCATTTTGAATAAATAAGTTATGTGTTTTTCTGCATCTGTGTGCATCGCTTTTTCAAATGTTTTTTTCTCGATAGACCATATGGTCTGTTTCTGCTGACGTTTTCATATGTTTGTATGCCTAGAAAGGGCTGCCAGATGAGGTAGTAAGGGCCGAAACTGTCTTTGGTTTTAAGCATGCATGGGACAGACACAAGGGGATCCTGAGGGTGCTGGGGGTTGGCTTATCTGGGGGGATCAAGGGGAAATTGGGCAACAATCAGAGGGGACAAGGGGATATTCAATAGATAAGAGTATCACGGCATAGACATAGTGGGCTATATTGGTCCTTATCTGCTGGCAATTGTATGTACTGTATGTATGTAAGTCTGCCTCATGACACTGCAGCAGGTGCAGGGCCAGGCCAGAGAAATGGCCGGGTATGGATTGTGGGAGCTCTTTTTTTAAAAAACACATTACTTTCCTTAACAGTTGGTTTTTAATTTAGATGAAGAACATTTTTTTTCTGTTTTTATTTTTTTAGTCAGTCTACTAGTCTTCTCTCTCTTTATGCTGCTGAATGAAACTGCCACACACAGTCTGATCGGACACACCACTGCTTCCTTAAACTGCAGAGCTCAAAAAAGCTGAATATAGCAAATCGATAAGGACCATGTGGTGGGTGTCACAACTGTCAATCACTTGAAAAAAATCCTAATTACATACTAACATACTAACATACTATTTGCCAGCAGATTAGGCCTTATGGTCTATCAAGTCTGCTCGAACCTAGATCCTTAGTTGGGTGCCGAGACCCTCCCTTCCCTTGTGCTCCAGAAACCCCTATCATCCATCCCCACCACCCCGGGACAGGCCATCATCTGATACATCCACTTTCTGTGTCTGTTCCACCCTCTCTTAAAGCTCTCCACTGTGGATCTCTGAACCAGCTCACCAGGCAGAGCATTCCAAGGGTCCATCACCCTCTCAGTGAAAAACCTCCTCCTCTTTTCCCCCCTCACCCTTCCACCTTCCAACTTCAAACCATGCCTCTGGTGATGCCTCCTGCTTTAGTCTAAAGATCCCTCCATGTTTACCCTATTTATTCCCTTGAGGTGCTTGAAGACCTCAATCATGTCCCCTGTCTCTCCTCTCTCCAATGAAAACAGGCAGAGCTCCTCAAGTCTGTCCTTGTAAGTCAAATCCCTAGCCCTCGTATCATCTTTGTTGCCCTCCTCTGTACCCTCTCCAGGAGCTGTATGTCCCTCTTCAATGTGGTCTCCAGTACTGTACACAGTACTCAAGGTGTGGTCTAACCAGTCCATTGTACAGCGGCAGAATCACTTCCTTGCTCCTAGAGGTGATCCCCTCATGCATGAATCCCAACATCCTGTTTGCCTTGCTAGCTGCTCTCCTGCACTGCTCAGTGTTATTCATACATGTATCCACCATGACCCCTAGGTCTTTTTCCCCTGTTGAGGCTTCCAGCACCTCCTCCCAGGGTGTACCTGTGTTTAGGGTTTCCCGACCAAGATGCAACACCTTGCACTTGGTGATATTGAAATTAATTTCCATGTGTGAGCCCAGCTTTCCAGGGTGTCCAGGTCCCCTTGCAGGCCAACCTCCCTCTTCTCCCTCAACTACTGCTCCCATCTTGGAGTCATCCGCAAGAGACTCATTTCACACCCTATACCATCCCTGATGTCTGATATGTATGCATTAAACAGGATTGGACCCAGGACCGAGCCCTGTGGTACCCCACTACCAACCTCTGTAGGGTTCGAGAGCTCCCCACAGACCACTACTCTCTGAGTGCGCCCAGCTATCCAGTTTTCAATCCATCTGACCATCAAAGGCCTACTCCTAACCCCATCAGTTTTCCACCAGACCATTGTGGGGGACAGAGTCAAACGCCTTGCTGAAGTCCAAGAATAATACATCCACAGGCTTACCTCTGTCCAGTTCTGATGTTACCCATTCATAGAACTCCACAAGGTTGGTTTGACATGATCTACCTGGCACAAACCCATGCTGCCGACTATCCAGACCTCCCACCTCCTCCAAGTAAACCCCCAATCGTTCCTTTAGTATACTCTCCATTAATTTTCCCACCACTGAGGTTAAACTGATGGGTCTATAGTTTCCTGGTACTTCCTTCGACCCCCCTTTATGGATTGGTACCACATGTGCCTCTGCGCCAATCCTGGTACCCTCCTGTCTCAAGTGACCTGTTGAAAGCTCCGCCGGGGTGCAGCCAGTATGTCCGCCAGTTCCCATAGTACTCTCGGATGAATGCCATCCGCCCAGGAGATTTGTCTTTCTTTAGGGCCTTGAGGCAACCACACCCTTTGGTGGGGATGGCATCATCCGTCCCTCCACCTTACTGGTCTTTTATCCTTATCCAGATGTGACACCCTGGGTACCTTTCCCTCCTTTTGCTCCATTTCTGTTGCTCCCTGATCCCACTCCCACCGCTTCTATCCCCTTTGTGCCTTGCTTTGTAGATATCCCATCCCTCCCTAGTGAACACAGAGGCAAAGTACTGTAAATACCTCTGCCTGGTCCCTTGCCTCTTCCACCCACCCTCCTTCTGATCTCAATCTGCTGAGATGGCCCTTAGTTTTTCTCCGCTCCCCAATGTACCGGAAGAACCCCTTTTCCCCTCCATGTATCCCCTGTGCCAGCCGCTGCTCTTTACTGGACTTAGCTCCCCTCACCATACGGGTGACTTTTCTAGATGCAAGCTGGTACATTTCCTTATCCCTATCCCCTCTTGTTGTTTTATATTTTTTGTAAGCCGCCTTCTTTTCTCTGACTGCTACCTGGACCTCACTGGACCACCAGCATGGTTTATGTACCTTGCTCCTTACGCTTCAACTTAGCGCAGATCCTGACTGCCTCATGAAGTCCCTCTTATGACCTCCCATCTCCTTTCCACACTTGTTGTTGAGGTAATCCCCTTCAAGTGATCCTTGAGAATATTTCCCATGCCCATAAAGTCTGCCCCTGAAGTCCACTGCCAGTGTCCTAGATCTCACCCCACTCCCCAATGCTTATTTGAAACCAGACAGTATTGTGGTCACTCCCAGTCAGGGGTCCTGTACAACCATGTCCCTTACCAGATCCCCATCTGTCAGAACCACATCCAGGACATGCCCTCCCTTGTGGGCTCCATCACATGCTGTGTTAAGAACACATCCTGGAAGCCATCCAGCAGCCTCTGCTCCTTGGCCACCTTAGAGGACATGGTTCCTCAGTTTGTACCTGGCATATTAAGGTCCCCCATCAACACCACTCCTTCCCCTTTTGGACCACACTGGGCAATGATGTTGTCCAGCAAACCATCCTCTAGAACATCACTCATCCCGGGGCCTATATGCTACTCCCAGCTTGACCTTATCTCCTGCTGGGGATCGTAAGGTGACCCATAAGGCCTCCACGTTTCCCTCTGCCTCTTCTACCATAGCAATTTCTATGTCATCTCTAATGAACATAGCCACTCCACCCCCTCTGCCCTCCTTTCTATCCTTCCTAAGCATAGTGTACCCCCGTACATTTAGGTCCCAGTCATGGTTTTTGTTGGCCCACGTTTCCGTGACTGCCGCCACATCACCCCCTCGAACAGCATGGCCTGGAACTCTGGCAACTTGTTTCCCAAGCTCCTGGCATTTACTAACACTAACCCCCCCCTTATCCCTGATCCTTTTTGTCGAACCCCACCCAGATTCCTTATACTTCCATCCTCCCCTGCTCCTCCTGAAACCTCCACCTCCAGTCTGTTTCCCCCCTCCCCCCCTTGGGCTTGAAGGCTACTCCCCTCATCTGGAGGGGAGGGCTTCTGGTCAGCCCCTCCCTTATCCCTTCCCCTTACAAGTTTAAACCCCACCTTTCTTGTATGTAGTCAGCCATCCCCTGTTTAAGGACTTCCTTCCCTAATGGGGCAAGATGAAACCTGTCCTTGGCATATAGTCCCTTATCCTCCCAAACTCCATTCCAGTTCCCTAACACCCCCAACCCATTCTCTTCACCCCACTTCCTGAGCCATTCATTAACCTCTGTGAGTTTCATTTTTTTCTCCACTGAGGCCTTTGGTACTGGCAATATCTCCGAAAAGGAAATGTTGCATCCATTATCCCGACAGACTCTGGCAAGTTCTTGGAACCTTGCTTGGATTTCCATAATGCTATTTCCCTCTAGATCATTAGTTCCCAAATGCACCAGGAAATCCGGTTTCCCACCACAATCCCTAACCATTTCATACACCATGAACTTTGCTCTGTGCACTGTCAGCCCAGAGATACTCACTACCTTCACCTAGCTATGGCATCCATCCCCCTGTCCCTCCCAATGGATACCCTTAATCATCGAGTCTCCCAGTAACAGAACCTTAACACCGCCATCATCCTTATAGTTACCTCCACTATGCCCTCTCAGCCCCCTCCCCACTTTATTCATGATCGAATTTCATGGGAGTCTTCCTGCCTTATTAGAGACCCCCTTGTCACCCTCCCCTTTCTGCCTCCCTTGCTATTTTGCCTACTTAACTCAAACCCCCTCTGAATAGGTGTCCCCTTTAACCCTCTCTTATCTGAACCATTTATCCTGGCCCTGATGGTTTCCCCTTCCCCCGCACCCTCATCCTCCCCCTTGTAATAGTACCCCTGTCTCCAGAGGCTCTCTGTGGGTCCCCTTTAGCTAGGGCCCCATCCTTGGTACTGACCTTCCTGCTGAAGGGGGGCTCCTCTCCCACCTCCTTGTCTCCCAGTTCCTCTCCAATCATGCTCTCCTCCCTCATGTCTGGAATATGTTGCATCTCCCCCATTTGCTTAACATGTATGTTTCCCCTTCTCCCTCTGGGACTATGTCTATCCTTTCCATAGCTGTTCTGTGATGCCCTATGGGTATCTGACTCCTTCCCCCCGGCCTCTGTATAAGTTTCCTCATTTCCACCAACCCCTTCCTCCCCTCTAGGATGCTTAGTATCTCAAATTTATTGTGACACTCTATGTCAGCCTCCATCAAGTAACCTGAGTTTCCCTGACTGCATCTCTAAACTGACCTCTTCTTCCTGTCTTGCACTGTTCACCTTAGAGCTCCTTCCCACAGTCTGCTGTTTTAGGCTTCCTCACAGCCCCTCCTGACTCTTCCCCTCCAGTCTCCTTGAATTCAGAATTTTCACCCTGTACGCTTTCCCTTAGCATCAACTTCCTATCTAAGGGTCCTCTGTCCCTAATATCCCCCCTTCTGCTTGCTGTAGCATAATGTCCTGTAATTTCAGAGCATTGCCCCAGCCTCCCCTCAGCCCCACCCTTCTGCTGCCCATATCCACACCCCTTATCCTTGGACACCCCCCCAGCTCCCACAGCTTACTCCTTAACCAATATACCTCACTCCTGATACAAGATAGCTGTCTACAGAGTGGGCAGCCTCACTGGCTATATTCAGTGCTCCAGTACCTACGAATGTTGTCTTTGGTCACAAGCCTTGGTAGCCAACTAGCCACATAGGGTTAAAAAAATATATATTTTTTTTTATTTTTTTCACCCCTGACCTGACTTCTTCATTCACAGTGACAGAATTTATGGTGCATGTCAAATAATTATTTTATTTACTAAAGTTTGTTCATGCAGTGCACACTGCTGCTGTTCCATTTCATTCTGCTCCACTATCCACCCCCTTGCACTGCTCACTGCTGCTGTTCCATTCCAGTCTCCTCCTTGTCTCCCCCAACTTGCACTCTGATAATTTCTATACACCTTGCCGTGCACACTAGTACTGGCATAGTACTAGTTTGAGAAATGGCATGCTAGCAACCTGCTACATCAACAGAATTGGGTCAGTGTCAGGGGATATCAGTGTGGCAGTGACAGTAAACTTTACTTACTGGCACTACCACACAGATATCTCCAGACAATGACCCAACTCCCCTGCTGTAGCTGGCTGCTGGCATGCCATTTCCCTGCCACCCTGTGCCAGCTCTTGCTCCAAAATTGTGATGCTGCTTCGAGGAAGAACCAGTCCACACTTCTGAGTCAGACTGACTTGACAATTTGAGTCAAGCCATGACAGGCTAGGTATTCTTGAGTCGAGTTATCCAGGTCTGGGGGGTTTGGAAGTGCTGCAGAATTGGTTCACCCACTCCAAATCATAATGATTACAGGAGGGCACATGTGGGCAATATGGGGTCATATATTTTCATATCAAGTTTGAACTTGAATTATATGCCTTACTCCCTTATAATGGAAGTAATATTTTATTTCAGTGTTGTTCTATTTCTGCTAAAAGCAAGCCTTTCATTTCTGTAGGTTAAAATGGCTGTGTAGGTTTTCTACATCTAGTGTAAGATGCAATGTCATTTCAAACCTTGTTTAAGATCAGACCTGACAGGTGGTCTGGTATACACAAATATTTGCAATAGGGCTGATACAAAAGGGGGCATGGAAAAGATGAGAAGGGACTTGGCAAGGTTGGAGGTATGGTCAGAAGTAGGGCAGCTTGGATTCAATGCAAAGAAGTACAAAATAATGCACCTGGGAAACAAAAACCCTGGGGAAGAGTAGAAAATGGGGGGGGGTAGTAACAACAACAAAAATGGCAAGGGTCCTGAGGGTATTCATATCAGGTGACCTTAAGTTTGGCAAGTGTAACCCCCAGACCCCTGCCTTTTAGCAAAATGACAGGTGGCATGCTGTTGAAGCTGAAAGCAGTACCTGGTGGGGACTGGGTTCGGGGAGGATGAGGTTACTCGGCACAGGGGGACCTAGGTTTGGCTACTCTGCACAGGGGCACCCAAGTAAATCTGAACACAGGAAGCAATAACTGTAATGTCCAAAACCAGGAATGGGATTCTACAGTGTGGCTTTTATTCACATCCAAACTGAACAAACAAAGCATAGACGGACCCCCACGGGGCTACATTCCTGGTAATGAAGATCAGAGACAACAGAACATTTCTTCACATTTTAGCCCTCAGGCTTTGAACCAACCAGGAACACAGCCCAGACTTGCACGCAACTTTGGGTACACAGTCTGACTTGTACACTACTTGGGTTTTCTCCACGGGCCCGGCTCCCCTGCCGGCCACTTGATCCACGGTCCATTATGGGAATGAACCAGTTTTCCAATTGGTGGCTCCCCAAACCACCTTAGAGCCTTCAACTCCTAGAGGGAAATTTTCCTTCCAATCCCACATCTGGGTACTTCCCTCATCACTGGCCAAGTGCATGAGGCAAAGTAGAAATCCACAGACCAAATCCGTAGAGGTGGACCTGGTTACTAAAGATGGGGGGTTTCCCACCTCCAGCTCCCACAATCCATACCCGGCCATTTCTCTGGGTACTAAACAACTCTTTTCTGAAAGCTTGGCAATGTAGATTACTGGGTAGACATATGTCACATCTCCTCTACATGTCTTGACTTCCCCTATGTGCTGGACTTGAACATACTTTTACTTTTGGCTAAGTCTATTACTCTCGGCCTCCCACTACTTCAGTAGTCCAATCCCCACTATCACACAAGTCCCAGGGTGAAACATGGGCCCTTTAGAAAGAGCAGAAACTCATCCTCCGGTTGCAGGTGCCCCACAGGTGAATCACGAAATCTTCTTGTTTCCCAAACTCTTGGACCAAATAAGGCAGCTTCTCCACTAGCAGTAGCCAGGGGGTTGCCCCTGGAATTGCAGAAAAACCTTCATGCCCCAACCCCTCAGGGATGGGGCACTGAGACCCGATTCAGCAGTCTCCACCACTTTAAAATTAGCTTCTGTATCTCTCTGTAGGTGGAAACACACACCTTATTCCTGAATGTAGCCCTAAGTCAGGGCTGAGGCTCCAAGAGCCTAACACAGAGCTGTTGTGCTCCCCTCACAACAAGCTCCAAACTCCAACTGACTACAGACTACTGTTCAAATCTCCCAACATTCTACTCCAACTCCTTGCTGCAGATTCCATTGTGGCTCATGCAGCTGCAACAGTTCTATGGTGATGTCATCCCTCAGTCTCAGCTGAGACTGAGACCAGAGTGAGACAGTGTGAAATCCATTTAACTGGAGTTTCACAAGCTGCCTTCCCTGCCTACCACTAGGTCTTACTGGGATTCTAGTAACCCTGGGTAACAAGGAAGTTGTTATCCCCCTGTACAGACAGTTGATGAGACCCCATCTGGAGTACTGCATCCAGTTCTGGAGACCCAATCTCTGCAAGGACATAGACAGGATGGAAGCAGTCCAGAGGAGGGCAACTAAAATGGTGCAGGGTATGCAAGAGAAGCCATACGAGGAGAGACTATAGGAGCTTAATATGTATACCCTTGAGGAAAGGAGGGCGGGGAGGACATGATAGAAATGTTTAAGTACCTCAGTGGAATCAACAAAGTCCAAGAGGGTAGCATCTTTCAGAAAAAGAGATGTGCAAGAACAAGGGGACACACTTTGAAGATAGAGGGGGGCAGCTCAGAGGCAATATGAGGAAGGATTTTTTCACAGAGAGTGTGGTAGACACATGAAACTGCCTTCCTGAGGAGGTTCTGGGGTCTAAAACTGTGGGAGAATTCAAGAATGCATGGGACAGACATAAGACAATTCTTATGGGAGGTAGGAAGAAATAGGCTCTAGGTTAACTAGGATCTGCAGGTTATCCAGCACGTAGGGAAATGGGCAGACTAGGTGGGCCAAGCAGTCCTTATCTGCCATCAAAGTCTATGTTTCTATGTTTCTGTGTGGTACTGAGTATGCATAAACAAGTGCATTATAGATATTTTCAATTTTCCTTAGAAGACGTCTTTGAGACAAGTTCCCTCTGCTGGTTGTTATGAAACCAATATGAGTTAAAATGTTTAAGACATTACTTTTATATGATATTACTTCTCATATTGTTAAATATTTATTTATTTTTTATGAAACTCTAGAATTACAAATACCTTTGAGCAAGAACTGCTCATTTACAAAGGTTCCACGTCAGAGGATGGAGGGTAAACATACATGCAAAGGTTGACAATGATTGACAGACTTTAAGCACAGTGAAGGCTAGGCTAAGAATACATTCCTACTTCGAGACAGACAACAACATCAAGATAAATGCAGGTTAACAGGTGAAAATAACACATGAGCAATGGAGTTAGTGAGGGTAGGGTAAGTGGGGTAAAGAAAATAGTAGGCTGGCTGAGGAGCCATTGTCTAAGGGGGGTAGTAGAGATGCATGCCTGATAGTAGCAGGAGGTAACCCATGTCCAAGAAGTGCCAAAGGAAGAGGGGGTGGACATGGAGAGGAGGCACAGGGAAGGAGGGATGTAAAAGGAGGAAGCAGGAGCCAAAGGATTGCAACCCTAGGGAGGGTACGGGGCAGCTTGGTCCAGCAAGGGAGGAGAGGTAATCCTTTTAGTGGAAACAATTACACTGACTGGTTGAAGTGAGGTGCTATCACAGTTCCTTCTTGAAGGTGCCAAGCATAGCAGCAGTAAGTGTTTCTTTGTTGAGCAAGTTATACCACGGAGGGGATCTGTAGGCAAAAGACCTCTGACCCATAGTGGTCTGGAAAGCTAAATACCTAAGCTGTTATTACCATTGTGTGACTAGTTCAAAGCTTCTGTTTAATTGCATTAGTTTAAAGCTCTTGTATGTATATAATTACTTGCTTAATTGAAAGTTTGGGTTCAAATGAACTAGGGAAGAGTTCAAACTCTGTTTCGTTGACTTAGACAAAAATATGTTGATCAAATGTTCCTAGCTGAAATATAAACAAATTCAATTTTGCCGTCTTAATGTCTGTTGATGTGAGATGAAAAATGTTTGCAATGTAAAATGTACTGTATAAAAATATACCCATTTCTTGAGAGAGATTATGGTATGTCTGAACAACAATGCCATTAAGATGGTATTGCCAAAATTTCTGTTGAATTTTGTCAAAAACAGAATGGCAGATTGCTGCGGAAACTCAATATTTTCCAAGGAAATGGCGTCGGAATGATTTTCCACAGAAACATTGCTGTTCTGCCAAATAATATTCCATGGATCACAGCAGGCAGAATTCCGCAGAAGAACTAGCGAATTCTGGTGGAAATTTTGTCAGCAGAATGCTCATTCCACACTAATTCAGCTGGCATTATTCCCCACTCAACACAGTACTATACAACATGTTTAAGACACCACTTGCATATAATGTATTATTAGTTTTTACATTGTTAAATATCTAAGCTGCTATTGTCACCACTGTGTGACAGTATGGCTAGTTCGAAGCTTATGTTCAATTGTGTTAGTTTGAAGTTTTAGTTATGAGTATATCATTACTTGCCTAATTGAAAGTATGGGTTCAAAGGGATGAGGGCAGAGTTCAAACTCCATTTTTTTGACTTAGGTGAAAATATGCTTATCAAATGTTCCTAGCTGAAATGTAAGCAAAACTCAATTTTGTCGTCTAATGTCTGATGACTTGAGATAAAAAATGTTTGGTATGTAAAATGTAATGTATAAAAATACAGCCACTTCTCGAGAGAGATTATGGTATGTCTGAACAACAATGCCAACAAGATGGCATTGCTCAACATCTTATGCCATCAAGAGATGATATTGCTTAATAACCAACAATGTCATCAAGAGCTATGGTATTTCCTAACATCTAATGCCATCACCTATGGTGTTTTGAACATCCAACACTATCATGGCCAGTACTGCTGGTAGTGTCCATACCCAGTGGGATCAGATTACTCCAGCCAGCATCTACCATGAAAGAGGTGGCTGGTGGGAACCACGGTGGTTCCCAGGAGAGAGGCCAGAGAGAGAAGAATTCTCTCACCCTGGAAGAGCTGTTTGCTCCCAGGGCAATTATCAAGCTAGTTGCTTGATCAGTTCCTTTTGCAGTGTTTTTAATGCTTCTGGTTGGGAGGAGGGCAGTTTTTCCTGTTGGGCATTATTCTTGGGGATAAGGAATGGGAAAAGCTAGGTTATGGGGTGGTGTCTAGAAAGAGAATGGGGATACGGAGAGCTTTTAAATCTAAAAACTATGGCAGACTGATGGCAACCAATGCTAGGGAATTGGGCAGGGGTGGGTGTTCAGGAGGATAGTGGTACTGCAGCATCAGGTTAGTATGGGTGCACTACAGGTGTTCACTTGGAACATAAATGGACTGAAAACTGCCAAAAAAGCATAAAAGAATATGATCGTACATTAAGAAGGTGAAAGGAAATCAGATAGATGAATAGAGGGACAAGACAAGGATGCCCATTATCACCCTTGATTTTCACTATGGTAATAGAGCCTCTGGCACAAATAATAAGGTAGTCACAAGAGATAAAAGGTGTAACCTGTGGGGACCTGATACGCAAAATAAACCTCTATGCAGATGATGTCCTAATATACAGTAATAATTTAAATTTAGATCTTATACCACTTACAATAGTACTGAAAGATTTCAGAGCCATGTCAGAATATAAAGTTAATTGGAGCAAATCAGAATTACTTGAATCGAAAAATCATACAAACCCATTTAGAAACCTAATTATTTATAATATCAAAATATCCAAACAAATTAAATATTTGGGCATAAACATGACAATGGATTTGAATAAACTAGTTGAAAACAACATTGAAATATTAACTGGGAAAGTTCAAACAGACCTACAACATTGGGAAACATTACCAATCTCATTAATAGACAGAGACAAGTTAATAAAATGAATATTTTGCCCAGATTTTTATTTCTATTTCAGACCATATATATATATATATATATATATATATATATATATATACATATAGATATATAGATATATATATATATATATATATATATATATATATATATATATATATACACCACTGGGGAGAACTCCCCCAGTGGAATAAACAGTGATATTTTCTCTTGAGTGAGAAGAAATTCTAATAACATCACCAGAGTGAGGATATCACATTTATCCTCACTCTGGTGATGTCACTGGCGTGAGAATATCTGCACTGCAGATAGCATTCTAAAGGAAACTGCTTCAAAAACAGTTTCTCTTTCACACTAAAGCTGCAACTTACTCAATTAGCTTTGCAAAACACTCTCAGCTCTGTCCCACTGAGTTTCTAACACTCCTAGCCCATTACTGTGCTGATTTGAGCTTCCAAAAAACCTGAATTCTAAATGAAAGTCTTTTACAAAGCAGTTTCTCTCTCTCACTGCTACCTGCAGCAATTTGTCTTTTTCACTGAGCCTCTGACTCACTCAATTACCTTTGCAAAACACTGTCAGCTATGTCCCACTGAGTTTTTAACACTCCTAGCCCATTAGATTCATAGATTCATAGAGAGATACAAACTCAGGAGGCAAAAAATGCCCTTAAAGAGCACGCCACCGACTAGGTGGAATAATTCTAATATAAATACAATATTTTTTTACTTCCCATATAATTATTTAGCTGTTTTTTTTAAGGATTCAATATTAATACTCTCCACTATTTTCCCTGGCAAAGTATTTCATTGAGTCACCACCCTTTGTGAAAACCATTTAATCTTTTTTGTGTTTTACAGTTCACCCCTTTAAGTTTGTAGCTATGTGATCTTATATGGGTCTTAGATTTATTCTTTATTAAACCTAAAGTTTTGAACAGACACTGGTCGTTGGTTGCTTTATATATTGTGCATAAATCTCCTCGTATTTGTCTGTATTGTAGAGAAAAAAGACCCACATGTTGTAACCTTGATTTATATTGAAGGGATCCCAGATCTCTAATTTTTTTAGTTATTTCCTTTGGACCCCTTCTAATATTTTTTTTCTTTTTTTTGTGATTGGTCCACAAAAGGAAGAACAGTATTCAAGTTGAGTCCTAACCATACTTGTATAGAGTGATAGAATTACTTTTTGGTCTCTGCTTTTAATATGTTTAAGAATGCATCCTATAATTTTATGACACTTTTTAACTTTAGCCATAGTATGATTATCAAAGGTCATATTATTATCAACAAGAACCCCTAAATCTTTCTCAGTTGTAGTTACTGCAAGTTGAACATTATTAATTTTGTAATTAAAATTTTGATTATTGTGTCCAAAATGCATGACCTTACATTTTTGTTCGTTAAAACACATCTTATTTTCTATTGCCTAGGAACAGATTTCATTTAGTTCTTCCTGGAACCGGATTGCATTTTGTATGTTGTTAACTACACGGCCAAGTTTACAGTCGTCTGCATACTTGGCCATCCAGACCTTATTAGATGATTGCATTGTTGATATTAATAAATTGAACAAAACAGGGCCCAAAACTGATCCCTGCGGGACTCCACTACTAACCTTTACCCATGATGACAAATGTTCTCTCACAGCAACTCTCTGGTACCTATTCTGTAACCAAGATTTTACCCAATTAATTATGTTAGGGTGGAAACCAGACATACACATATAATTTATCATAACCTGATGTGAAACTTTGTCAGAAGCCTTGGAAAAATCTAGTAGGATAACATCCACGGGTAACCCCAAGTCAAGGGATGCACTTACATTCTCATAAAAGTTTAACAAGTTGGTCATATGTGATCTACCCTGAGTAAATCCATGTTGAGTTAAATCCTGTAAATTATATTTAGAGATGTGTGCTTCAATTCTAGCTAATAATGTTCTTTCAAATAGTTTACCAATAACAGAAGTGAGACTAATTGGTCTGTAATTGGATACTAATTGTTTATTACCGGCTTTATAAATGGGGATAACTATAGCCTCATTCCATACTTAAATTGTCTCACCTTGATTAAGTGATACATTGAACAAAACTGTAAAGGGGCCACATATAATATTAGCTCTTTCTTTTAGGAATCTAGGATGTATATTGTCGGGTCCTGGCGAGGATTGAATTTTAAGTGTTTGGAGTAAAGTTCTAACCTCGGTCTTAGTAATAGGTGGTATATACTCTTTATTACCCTGCTCCAAAATTATTGGTAAGATATCATCTGAAGTAAATACACTTGCAAAATGATTGTTAAATTCAGTCGCCATTTCCAATTCTTCATTAATAAGACCCTTATTGTTGGCAATTGGTACAAATGTAGAACTGTTTTTCCTTAAAGAACCAATATAATTATAGAAGGATTTATGGCTGTCCTTGGTTTTAGTTGCTAGGTTTAATTCAAAATTACTTTTTGCTTTTCTAATGTAATATTTGACTTTTTTGGTTTTTTCTTTATATGCACTCCAGGTAACTGGGGACAGATTTTTTTTATATTTCTTATATAGGCCTTTTTTATTGATTGCCTTATTTATATTCTTATTCCACCATGGAATAATTCTATTTCCATTATTATATTTAGGCCTATTGGGCACCCATGTTTCCAAACAATAATTAATGTTATCCTTTATATGTTCCCATATTTGACATAGGTCTAAATCTTTGAAATTATTTTCCCAATTCCAAGAGCTTAAGTATCTAATTATTTCACTATAATTTGCCTTATTAAAATCTTTTATTACTGTCACACCATTATTGATGTTATTACATAAATTTAATTTAATCGATACCATATTATGGTCACTATCTCCAAGCGGTGTTTTAATAGTTGGTGTGGACATTCTATCTTTTATATTAGTTAAAATAATATCGAGTATATTGTTCTGTCTAGTCCCTTTAGTAACAATTTGGGTTACGTTTTGGTGAATGGTAAGTTCAATGAAAGCAGTTTCTACAAATCCATAACCCTCCAAATTAGATCAGTTTATTTTTGGAAAATTAAAGTCTCCCATTAATATATAATTATGTAATGTTTCCATGTTATTTAAGGTTGACAATAGTTCCATATCTTCAGCTTGAGATGAACTAGGGAGTCAGTAACAAAGGGCCACTACCAGCGACTCCTTTTGTAGATTTATTTGAACCCAAATTACTTCTGTTTTGTTTCCTAATACCTCATTTGGGGTTATGCTATGGGCCATATAGTTATTTGAGATGTATAATGCAACCCCTCCACCTCTGGAATCACTTCTATTTTTGTAGAACTTATTATAACCCTAAATTTCTGTGTTCCATTCCTGGTCAGTAAACCAGGTTTCTGTAACTCCACAGATGGTTACATTTTCTTTTGCTAGAATATATTTCAATTCCTCAATTTATTTTTTCAAACTACGTGCATTAACTAATAATCTAGTGAAGAATCCTGTATCTTTATTCATTTGTTTTTTATGATATTTTAATTTTTTGGAGTTTTTATTATTACTTTTAATATCTCTAACTAATTTTCCTGATAATATACCAGTTTCAGGAGGACATAATATATATTGCCCTCTCCCTTAAGGAAATCAGTTTAAAATTTTAGTAATAAAGTCTGTTATATGTTTTGCCAGTAAAAGATTTCCTCTCCTACTTAGATGTAATCCATCCCAAGAATAGAATTCTTCACGATAGCATAATTCTTCCCAGTGTGTAATACACGGTATTTCCTGTCTCAGTGTCCATTTTCTCATCCAATTATTTATATTTCTAATTTTTGGTGTGCTGATCGCATCCTCAAAACAACCTGCATTCTAAATGAAGCTTTTACAAAGCAATTTGTCTTTCTCAGTGCTACCTGCAGCAGTTTGTCTTTCTCAGTGAGTCTCTGAATCACTCAATTAACTTTGAAAAACACACTCAGCTGTGTTTCTCACTCCCAGTCCATTCAGAACACACACACACACAGAATGAGCAGGAAACACACAGAAACAGAAAAAATGTTCCTGAAGCTCTCATCCCAGTGGTATAAACTGCACACATGATGTGCAGATCATGGGATATGGAAAATATTCTGACTCCTGTATCATGAGCTGTGCATTGTCACTCATGCCTCCGGCATTCGTGAGAATACAGAGCTCACTCTGTAGGAGTCAGAATATTTTCCATATCTCACTCCTGCCCTCATATGTCATATATATATATATATATATATATATGTATCATTAAATTGGTTTAAAAAATGGAAAAAAATAAAACAATTTCTTGTGAAAGGGTAAATGACCAGGGCTTAAAATAGAAAAATTATATTCACCAAAAACTAAAGGGGGATTAGCGCTACCTAATTTATTGTGGTACTATTATGCCACAAATAAAGCAATAGAGTATACATGGTTCCATTCAGAAAATACAGATCAATCCACAAACATTGAATTAATTCCAATGCCTCACCAAAGCATGAACAATGTCTTATACACAGGCTTTTATAGGAAAAACATAGCAGATGAGGGTCACAACAGAACTGGTATGTAAAATATGGGAATTAGTCAAAAAACAAACCAAGTTACTACAGAATCTTTTATTATATGCGTCATTATACTTAAATGGGAATGTTGCTCCATCAGCAAAAGATCAAGCTTATAAAATGTGGCATAAAAAGGGACTAACAGAACTTAATCAATTATTTGATAATCAGGGCCTAATGGATTTTCAAACTCTAAGAGCCAGGTATAATTTAAATAATACAAATTTTTTAGATATTTGCAGATCAAAAATTATATTGCTTCAATATACAGATATTTCTAGACCACCAGATTATGATGATCTAGAAAAAATTATGAATAATAAAGACAAACATAAAATAATATCAACAATCTTTATATTTTTAGTCGACAAATTAGGAATAAATTTGAATCTATTAAAAGTGAAATGGGAGGAGAAATTAAATATGAATATCAGTATAAATAAATGGAATAAGATAACTGATTTGTCCAGACAAGGCATAATGTCAACCAGACTGCAGCAAATCTGTTTCAATATAATACATAGAACCTATTATACACCACATAAATAAAGTCTGTTTAACCTGCAATATTCAAATAAATGCCCAAGATGTTCTCAGATAGGAACATTAAAACATATGATGATAACTTGCTCTGCACTGAAAACATTTTGGAATCAGGTCCTCAGTACACTGTCAATAACTATAGATAGACAACTGAACCACAACAAAGATTGGATTATGTTAAAACATAGCAATACTGTAGATAATCTATATTTTGTACAAACAATAGTTAATAAGAATTGGCTGCATAATTACATTCAAATGCATTTTATTAAAATGCAAAGGCCAAGTACCTCTGGTATACATAGCATGGCTGAATTTTATGACATCTATTCACAAATTAGAGAATGTTTATTAGTCATTAAGAAATTATCATTTTATGAAAAAATATGTGGAACCTTTTTACAAGATGTTAATGAGTCCAGAGATCTTAGGATTTTTATCTTACAATTAGTTCAATTGATTATCATGAATTGAATAATAATAAAAGGATAAGAAGTATATAATGAATTAACACTTCTGTAAATGGTTTTGTATGATAAAAATGTTATACTGTTAGTGCCATTTGTAAGCTTAGCTTTATATATTGATTGTCAGTACCAAACGAAAGCAGCAAAAGAATAGGAAAATAAAGTAGCTGTTGTTTCAGTCTATGAAATGTAAATATGGCTGTCAAGCACTAAAAAAGACTGGATATGTAAGATGTACATATTTTTGAATGCATAAAAAAAGGAAGGTGAAAGGAGACATCAACATTCTGCAGAAGATGCACATGACTGGATAACAAGCTGTTAAGCTGGGGCAGCCCTGGTGGGGTGCACTTTATACAGCACCCTTTACTACCAAAGCTTGGGGAGAGGCAGTTTGGTTCAGAACAGGACTCCAGGTGACTAGGTGAAAACAAATCACTGCTCTCCAAGGGTGATTCCTTGTCATAGAAGTGAAGGTGGTGAGTGCGCTTCTGACCATAGTTCGGTATATAGCCTGAACTTTGACCACCCAGAATTCTTCCACCAGCTGGCCGTGACCCTAGCTGGTTTTCCAGACCATGCTATAGTGGACAGAGATTTTAATACTCTGTGGGATCCTGTACTGAATAGGTCAACCTCAATAGTTCACCTCATCTGCAAAAGCTTGGGGGCCCTCAAGACAATGGTGGAGGACAGGGACCTGATTGATGCCTGGCACTGTCTCTTTCCCATTAATAAGGATAACTCCTTCTCACAAGCTCACCAGCTTTACACTCATGTAGACCTAATCTTGGTGGCCTCAGACCTTCTCCATAGGGTGGTATCAGTAGAATATGGGCCCATATTGCACTAGATCATGCACCACTGGTAAAGTAGTTGAGAGACAGTGACATCCCAACCCCCAGACAGTAGAAGTTTTACCTCAGACTCTGCTGGACATGTCCTTTAAAGATCAGATGGCAGAGGCTTTCTGGGAATTTTGTGCTTATAATAAATGGGAAACACCTCGGGTGCAACCAGGTGGCAAGCCCTGATGGCCTTAACTAGAGGGGTTGCCATCTCAGAGACCACAGTCAAGTAAAAAAAAAAAGAAAAAAGAAACCAAAATACAAAGGGACCTAGAGCAACAAATGAAGACCCTAGAAAAGCAGGCCATGCAAACAGGCCTGAACCAATATCTGGAAGAGTTGAGGAGGATGAATGGCCAGCTAAACCAACTAGAACTCAGCGCTTATTGAGAGGAACTTCCTGCTAGTCAGAGCTAGGGCCCATTTCAGTGGGGATAAGGCTGACAAATGGCTGGCCTGGCAGATCAAAAAGCAAGAGGCTAACAGAAGCTTCCTCAGCATAGCTACTCCAGGCAGTGTGCTGTCCCTGAAGCAGAAGGGACATCATTGAGGCTTTTGGGTCCTATTACTCTGCTCTGTGCACCTCAAAGGCGTCCCACAAGGCTAATGCACACCATTTCCTGGAGTCAGTATCCCTGCCCTCTCTGGAGCCAGCAACAAGGGAGGATTTGGACCGCCCCCTGGTGGCACCTGAGATACAGGAAGCTCTTAGGAACTCCACAGTGGGAATGCTCGAGGTCCAGATGGGCTCCCAATGGTGTTTTTTAACAAATTCTGGGAAGTCCTCTAAGAACCTATTGTGAGCATGTTCATAGAAGCCCTGGAGGTGGGCTCACTCCTGCCTATGCAGATGCTGACAATGATAACAGTGCTACCTAAGCTGGATAAGACTCCCATCCAGTGTGACTCATACTGCCCTATCTCCCTACTAAATGAAGATTGCAAAATCTTGGCAAAATTATTATTGGGACACCTGGAGGAGGTCTTGCCTGGCTTGAGCCACCCAGACTGGGAAGGGGGGTTTATCAAGGGAAGGCAAGCAAAACATAACATCCACCACACCTTGAACATTAAGTAATGTGGGTCCAGGGGAAAGGATGTGTGACCTGGTCTCCTGGCAATAGACACAGAAAAGGCCTTCCACAGTGTTAAATGGCAGTTCATGTTCACCACATTACAGAAGTTTGGTTTTGGTCCATGGATGCTTTCCTAGATTGCTAACCTGTACAGATCTCCAAGGGCAAAGATGCCCACTAATGGACATTTATCGGCCCACTTCAAGCTGACCTGAAGAACGAGGCAGGAGTCCCCCCTCACCTCCGTTATATACACTAAGAACTGAGTCCCTGGTTTCAGTACTTATGGAACATTAAAGATACATGGACTTCAATTCAAAGGGTTTAACCATACAATATACTATAACTATTTGCAGATGATATCTTGCTTTTCCTCACATACTCATATAGATCCCTGGCAGCTCTAACCAACATCTTCCACAGATATAGAACCTTTATTGGGTCACAACATAAACTGGTCTATAATGTGAGTGGATGCCAGTAGGCCAAAGTGTGGGTGGTCCAGCTGCAGTAGTTGGCATTAGTCTTGTCCTGGTTCACAGTCTGAAGTACTTAGGGATGCACCCACCTAAGAAGTAATTCATAGTTGGAAAATTGAATTATAGTTCCCTCTTGAAGAAAATTAAGGCTGATTGCAAGAGATGGCTTTACCTCACCCTCTCCCTCTCCCTCATCAGATGGGTGAATTTAGTCCAGATCACCACAATTCCTGTATTTGTTTTAATCACTACCCATGCACCTCCCTCTGAAGTTCTTCACCTCCCTAAGGGGATATCTTACAGGCCTGCTCTGGTAATGTTAGAGGATCCATGTGAAATAGGAATCCCTCTAGCCTCCTCCAAAGGGAGGAGGGCTGGGCATTCCCATCCTACAATTTTATTATTTAGCAGCCCAGTTCTCTTCCATCAAAGACTCCACCTCTCATGGTGATAAGAGACTGGTCTGGGTTGACTTTGAAGAACAACCATATGAGGGCCCCATGCTAAAGAACCTTTTTGCTCCCATGCTGATAGATAATGTCTGTCACCCAGTGCTCAATCCCTTCACAAGTACTTCAATACAGGTTTGACTCAGGATACATTTCCTAAATGGGCTTCCCAAAGAGTTGTCCCCAGAAGACGAGATTGACAGGGCCCTCTGGAATGACACCAGTCTCCCAATCTGAACAAGTAGAATTCGCTGCAAGTGGCAGGCAAAAGGTCTTGGTGTCATGGGAGACCTCTTTGAGGGGGGAATCTAATATCCTATACAGACATTTCATCCCAGCATGTACTGACCCCTGCCGACATTTTTGCCTATCTGCAAGTCCATGCCTGGATATGAGTTACACTGTCCAATGCAATTGGTGAGCTAAAACGGTTGACTGGCAAGAAGATACTACTAAATCAGAGGCCCCTAATAAGACCTATGCAACAGAGATATGTGTAGCACCTGGCCAGTCTCCAGAACCCATTAGACAGAATAAAACAACAATGGGAAAGAGACATATGATGCTGCCTTTAGACAGAAGGGGGTTGGGCTCAGATATTGAAGGGACCGGGAATATGTTCAGTTAATAATAGGCTTTGGCAGGTCAGTTTTATTGTCCTGCATTGGACTTACTTCACTCCTGTCTAGCCAACAAAATAGATCCCAATAAATCCAGTGAATGCCCCAAATGTCAGGTTGATACAGGTACCTTCTACCATATGATTTAACACTGCCCACAGATTGCTCCCTTTAACAGAGAAGTAACTTCTCTACTGTCTAAAACCCTGAGTCTCCCATTAACTTTGACCCCTGAGGGAGTCTTACTGGGACTATCTTCAGATAGGCAGAGAGACAGCATATTCACACACCCCTCATGGAGACTGGGAGTGGCAGTTGCAAAAATTGTTATTGCTCAGGGTTGGTTCAAGGAAGAGGCTCCATCAGTGGCACACTAGATTAGCACACTTGTACACTGCATGAAACTGGAGAGAATCCAATGAAGCAATATGGGCTCCCCCTGAGATAGTTTTGGGGGGGACCGGTTTCCTAAACTTTTAGTCTGCTCCTAGGCACCAGAGAAGTCCACAGAAAGGAGAATTGAGGGGGTATCCAACTATGATCAAGCTACAGGCCCAGATATGTTCCAGCAACATAGGTTTCCCTAATTTTAGTGTACTATTATCTCAATACAATAGTTCTTCTGTGGTGTCTTCTGTTCTCCACTGATACATGAACCCAAAACCTTACTGTGATATGTACTTATTGTTTGACATGTGTTGTATGTAAGTCTGTCAATAAATAAAGCTTATAAAAAAAAGATGGTATGCTCAACATCTGATACCATCATCATGTCATCTACAGCAACAAAAAGTTATAGGAATGCCGGAAAAAGACAACAACGTGTAGAGTCCTGTACTATCTACCAAGCCTTGAAATCACAATGTGACAAGTCATTCAGAAACAAAACTCCCACCAGCTCCAAACATCTACCATGGATTGAACCATCCAGCGAGAGAATGCCAACATCACTCCCTCCCATGGACTACATAAAAACAAATGTTTCTAAAAGACTGCAACACCATGTAAAAAAAAAAACTCTTTAATTAACATCTCATATTTGATAAGAGAATAAAAGGGATGGTAGTGAGATTTTTCTTGGGGCAGTGGGTTTGAGTGGCTAATAGGTGTGCATGTTTTGCTAAGAACTGTATAAACTTTCCTTATCTGGACCAGTTATATGCCCAGCTGAAATTGAGACTGCTTTCATTTCATTTCATTTATACTCATTTTTTGTAACAGTGTTTCTTTTCTAGATACGGTACAAGCAGGAGCAGTAGAAATTACAGGTACAGTAGGGTACTCTGGAATTTACATTCCTTTTTCAGGTACAACTTGAAGTCAAGTCAAATAAATGTAGATATATATAATAACATTAAGACACAGAAATAGGAAATGCATCGATACATTCATTTAAATACATGCTCATTCAAGCTTTTAAAATAACTAAAAAAGCTGCTGTAAAGAAAATGTTAGTGGAGGTAGATTGCTTAACAGTAATAGGTAAGAAGTTTCACACAGAAGTGGCACAGTAAGCGAAGGTTCTTTTCCCTGCATTTGTAAGTACAAGGAGTAAGACCAATGGAGATTTTAAAGATGATCATGACTCATTGATGGAGGAATAATTAACAAGTAGTTTTTATAATGTAACTGAAGTACCTATATTCATTATCTTAAATGTAAAACATGACATTGTTAGCTTATATTTATTCTGAACAGATAGCCAGCCAAGTTGATTTAGTATTTGACAATGATGAGTTTGATACAGAGCCAAAAGTGCTGATTTCCCAATTTTTTGTAACAGTGTTTCTTTTCTAGATATGGTACAAGCAGGAGCAGTATCAGTTACGATGAATACTTAGTTCAATACTGGAAGGAGGTTTTGTTGGGCTATAACAATATGTGTATCTTTTGTTTAAAAATTACACAATCAATAAAGAGTTCCTATCTTTGCATGTAACTTGGAGGTAATTTTGTGTATATGAATATTACATTTTAAAGATGAGCCCAATGTAATACCAATATATTTAAATGAGTCTACAATTTCAATTGGGCTTCTTTCTTGTGAATACACTGAACAATCTCTTGAAAATGTTTTTATTATAACATCAGATCCAAATAATATGACTTTTGTTTTAATTTTGTTTAAGACCAGATCATTTTGACAAAGCCAGTTTTGAATGTTGATACATTTGCAGCTTAATATAGAGCTGATTTCTAAAAAAGATGAATTATAAGTCAGCATTGCTGCATTTTCTGCATATGATATCAAATCACAATTATGTGTTGTTTGTGAAATGGGATCAATGAAGAGAGAAAAGAGCAAAGAACCCATTATGGAGCCCTGGGGGACTCCACACTAAACGCTTCAAAATGTAGAGTAAGCACCGTTAAATTTGACACACACTGAGATCTATTATCAAGGTAGTCCCTAAACCAGTCAATGGTGTGAATTCCAGTCCCACATGCTTAGGAAAATTCAATAAAATAGAATGATCTACTAAGTAGAATGCCTTGGTTAGGTCCACGAACGCTGCCCCTGTTGAGCAACCGATCTCTGTAACCCTGTGGACAGTATCCATGAACCCAACCAAGGCAGTCTCAGTATTGTATCCTCCCTAAAACCATGCTGATTTGGGGAGATCAAATCATGTGTCCTAATACATTCATTAAGCTGTTAGTGTACAATTTTCTCATGTATTTTTGAGAGTGCTGACAGAATTGATATTGGATGAAAAATTACAGAATTCAAACTGGGATCCTGATTTATGAATAGGCATTGTATATGATTTTTTTCCCAAAGTTAGGTATTTGTCCTGTCTGGAATGATAAATATAAAGCTAATAGGATAAGCACTTTTAGAAGCAGCTAGAACCAAACATTTTAGAGGCAGTTCGTCACAACCGGGTGCCTTATCAGTTTTAAATTTTTTGAGTAGTTTTAGTACTTCTGTACTTTTTACAATTTTTATGTAAAAGCTCAGCCTCGTTATTTTGATTTTCTGATCAGTGTTTACTTGACCCTTTTGTTCCTTCCGATAAATGTCCAGGTTTGTAAACTGTAAAATTAAATTTGTCAGCTATTAAAACATGGTCAGTCAACATTGTACCTTCCTTAAGCATGCTAGAGCTACCTTCATTAACTGGAGTAAATAGGGATCTAATAGAACACCAGAACTGTTTGGGGTTGGACAAGTTTTCTGCTTGCTGTTTCTTAATAAGTTAACTTTAACTGTTCTTATTTCCTTTTTGCACTTATTTCTTTTATTCCTATAATCATTTTGGTCAAAAACAGTTTTCCTTTTTTTAAATTTTAACCAAGCAGAATCTCTGTCTTTCATCATTTAAAAATATTTTTGTTAAGCCATTTAGCTTTCCTCCCACTAACTCTGTTCCCAATAACTGGTACATATTTGTCTACTAGCTCCATGAAAGTTCTAATAAAATAATCCAATGTGCAGTCTACAACTGGTATAGCTTTTTAGTATGATCAATCCACGTCTGATAACTTACTCAAAAAGCTAGAAACAGCTACTGTATTTTGATATAATTTATAATTTCAATAAATCATGGAGAGGGCTTTGCTATTCTGCCACCTTTCCAAATTCCAAAATTGGATGACGGTCACTAATGGAATCAGGTATAAGGCCACTAGCTACAATATGCTCAATATACAATGGGTAGGTGATCTTTCCCCTGTACAGATCTCTGGTCAGGCTGCACCTGGAGTACTGCATGCAGTACTGGCTCCCATTCCTGAAGAGGGACATCAAATTGTTGGAGGGGGTACAATGTAGGGCAACAAAGATGATCCAGGGATTGGAGGGAAAGCCCTATGAGGATAGACTGGGCAACCTGAACATGTAATCCCTGGAGAAGAGGAGGGATGGGGGGATATGATTGAAACCTTTAAATACCTGAAGGGGACAAACAAGACTAATACAGAAGAGATTTTCCAGATTAGAAGAGGGTATCAGCTGAGATTGGAGGGGGGAAGATTAGGAGTGAAATCAGGAGACATTTTTTCACAGAATGGGTGGTAGACTGGTGGAATACTCTGTCTGAGAGGTGGTAGCCTATAGAATGATGGGCAGTTTTAATAGAGGTTGGGACACAGTGAGGGGATAATGATGACGAGGGGAGGGTAGGGCAGCTGCGAGTTGATGGGCTAGCTGCACAATTAAGCAGACTCAATAGACCACGAGTCCTGTTTCTGTTGACATTTTCATATGTTCATATGTTCTATTAGTTAAAAACTAGTCTAGTAAGGTGTCCCTATTAGATTTTAAATTAAGGCGGGTAGGGTTATTTATCAATTGTTGCAGCCCTGAGTCCAGAAGAGCAGTCTTATATTTAAAACTATCTTCGCCCATCCAGTTCAAATTAAAATCTTCAGTGACAAATAATTCCCTTTTACTATAAGTTCACTGACCTATGCAGCCAGTATAGTGTTATGCTTGTGCAACTGTGTTAGTTTGGTTTTGGCTGTTCGCACTCTCTATTCCAGAGGAATTACCACCCTGTAGGGGGACGCAAGACAAGGAACCCTTGAAGAGGGTTCCACCCCTAGAGGTGCCACAGGATGATTCCCATGACTAAAGGTACCTTAGGAATCCCCCTAAGGAGAGAGCACTGCCACTGAAGGAGGAGGAGGGGAGGATGGTGGGGCAAAGAAATAAATGCTTCACAATGAGGCTGAGAGGAACTGCTAATATAGCTCAGGAAGTGGGAGTGACTGGCTGCTTGGCCACTGAACTCCAGGCAAAGCCTTTCCAATTCACTGACCTATGCAGCCAGTATATTGTTATGCTTTTTCAACTGTGTTAGTTTGGTTTTGGCCATTCACACTCTCTATTCCAGAGGAATTACCACCCTGTAGGGGTATGAAACACAAGGAACTCTGAGAGAGGGTTCCATCTCAGAGGTGCCACATGATGATTCCCATGACTAAAGGTACCTTAGGAATCTCCGAAAGAAGTGTAGTATAATCATCCCCAAAGAGTGAGGCAACACTAAGCATATGAGCAAGCAGTAACCGTGACATAGGAGCAGTAACTGTAACATAGTAGTAGAAGCATAGGCAGTTTGATAATGTAATGAGATGCTCAGTTGGATAACATAATGAATGCCCAGGCTTGCGTAGCATGATACTGATGGTTTGTGTTGAGCTTAGGGGATGCTCTAAGGAGAGAGGAAATGGCAGGTCATCCTCAAACTCCAACCAACAGCAGAACCTACCCAAAGAAACTAGGGGAAACAACTGTGCTAACTAAGTGTTATAAACTGAGACAACAGAGGAGAGAAAAAAAACCTATGATGAGGAAAGATCTAGGGATCCAAGGCCTAGGTTGCCCTCCTTCCAGGCTTGGGATAGTTTATTTAGTAATGGCTCTGCAGCTGCAATATGGAAAACCCAAGTAAAGGGAGGTGGAAAATATTCCAATTTGGAGGAAGGCTCTCACTCAAACCCTCTAGCAGGAAAGCCATGGAAGGTTGCAAGAAAACTCTGCAACAATATGTGCATCCAAGGTGCAAGAGGAGAGCAACAACTGCTGAGGCACTCACCTGGCCTACCCATCCTAAATCAAACCAGGTGAACCAGAGGCAGCCGTAGGGAGAATGTGGTGAAGGTGCCTTGCTAGGGAAACTACTAAAGCCAATGGTTAACTGTTATAGTGGAACACTACAGCCAAAGGAGATCGTCGTAACCACCCTTCACCACTAGTCTTAAATGGTACACCAGGAGCTGTTGTCATGTAGCAGGCAGCTAAAGCCAAGCCTGGGATGGGGACATTCCCAGCTATGGGCCAGGTGAGAAGGACCCCACCCCAAGTTGGACATGCTTGAGATGCAGACTAAATGCAGAGCAAGACCATCGCCTGCAGGAACCCTGCACCAGAATAGAATGGCTGGCATGCCTCAGAAATTGATTTGAGAGCTGAAGAGCTGGTGAGCTGAACGAGCATGCTAAAATCATAATGAGAATTGAGTGCTGAGACCTTGCAAGGTCAAATGCAGATTGAGTGCAGCAGAATCGCAGAGGCTGAAGCTGAGGGGATGGCAGTAGGCATGAAGCAATGGTTTGTGTAAGCAAGGAGCAATGGTTGCAATGAGCAATGGTAGCATAAGCAAGCGTGGACCAGTATTTAGGTCAATAAGCAGAAGTAGTGATAGGTGAACCTGCACAGAGGTCTGCATAACATACTATATAGGAATAAAACAGCACTAAATTGGGGGCAAGCCCACCAGAAATGAATAGCCAAATCAAGGTGACAAATGCTCTGAGAATTTTTTCGGTGGTGAGGCCAGATTTAATAATAAAGCTATATTAAAAGCCTCAGCAGGAGCTTAGTAGGCTGACCTCAGAGTTGTAACTGCAATAAAACAGGGAAACAATGCTCTGAAAGCAGGTGTAACCAGGCAGTGCAATGAAGATGCAAGTAGAATGACAGCAGTAATAAGCAGCACAGATAGGGTCAGAGTAAACTGTGTCAAGTGAAATGAATTGAGTATGCAACATGGAGCAGCTATGGTTGAGCTGAAACACACAGATAATGATTGCAGTTGCATTGCAGTAGTTTGTGTATGGGGAGCAGTGTAAAAACACAAGCACTGGGTACAAGAGTAATTGGAGTAAACAGTAGCAGTGGCTGCAGTTGTAGGTAACTGAAAGCAGTAGCATGAGCTCCGAGTAGCAGTATGCTAGGAGCTTAGAAACAAAGCCCCCCCAAAAAAAGACAAAATCAAAACACAGCAAAACAGAACACAGGGAACAAGGCCCAAAAACAAGAGACACAAAACACAGGGAAGCACACAGCTGGAGGAAAGATACAAACCAGAAGCAGAAAAACAAACACCGAAGTCCAGCAGAGACACGCAGAAACAGCAGGTGGGGGGTAGACCCCAACCAGCTTAGAGGACAAACCAACAAAGCCTCTGGCTGCAAAGAAAAAATGCTTCACAATGAGGCTGAGAGGAACTGCTTATATAACTCAGGAAGTGGGAGTGGCTGGCTGCTTGGCCACTGAACTCCAGGCAAAGTCTTTCCAATTGTCACAAGGTCTACAAAGTCCTGAAATCCCAAATTATTATTTTTGGAGGGTTGTAGATATAATACATGTATATTTTTTTAAATGCTCCCATTCTAACTTGTAGTCCTAAATAGTCAGAGCTATGATGATTTAGCTCATCATGGTGAGGGGTTCTGCAGTCAGTGTATTTTTAATATAAAACATGACCCTTCCCCCTTTGCCCTTAACTCTGTCCTTTCTATAAATGTGATTTTCTGGTAGCATCAATTCATCATCCGAAATTGAAGGGTGGAGCCATGTTTCAGATATTGCTAAAATATCTGGCTTATAGTAGTTTACCCAAGCATCTATTTCATGCAACTTAGAGGCAATGCTTCTAGTACTGAAGTGGTAATTTTGTAAACCTCCTTTTACTGTCAAAGATTAATCTGTGTAGGTTTTATCTGAGTCAGCCATAGGTCCTGGGGTCATCTCTGTATCTTCAGCTAACATCAGTAACCTAAAAATAAACACTGAAACAAGACTAAGTTTTGTCCCCACACAGGCATAGGCAGATTTCCTGATGGAAAAACCTATGTTATATGTCAGGGTTGTATAGTGTGTGCCCAACAAGTGGGTGAAATTTGGGAAAACACCATCACCTGTGGGGGTATAAAATCATTATTCCCTTTCCCTCCCATGTATTGGTGGTTGTATAAAATTCTGGGCTAACAGGAAATCAGTTAGGATTATAAATTCAATATGAGTTGGATCCAAGCATATGCCTCATACAGCCAGTGTTTAAAGACGATACAGCAGAGCTTATGATTGGGCAAAAATTAAAAAAATAATGATTGAATAAAAAGTTAGTTATAAACAAATGACCAAATATATCAGCCAAAAAAATGAAGTAAAATACAGCAGCACAAATTTTCAGTCAAATCTGTAACATCGTTTTATGTAAACATTTTTACATGAGCAATTACCCTCTTTCCTGCTGATGTACTGTTGAAAATTATTTCTGAGTGGTACTTGTGCCATGTGCTCACACTGGCTAGTGGAGAAGGCTTTTATGATGGCCATCCCTTCCCCCAGAGTTCAAACACAGCTGCTGGTTAGCCCCTGAGCCCCTGTGCCTGCTATGTTCAGCAAAGTGCTGAATTAAAAAGTTCTTTTGTGCCCCTTACAGCGGTGCACAGTTATTGAATGTGGCTAAATGATGGCAAGATACCTCAAGATGGATGGCTTTTTGTGAAGGCAGGATCCATTGGGTTGGTGTGCCTCTCAACAGCAGGATCAGCTATTCTGAAGATGGAAACCACAGACTGGATGCTGGCAAGTGGCATGGGCTTTTACCATGGTCAGACCCACCCCTGGAGTTCAAATACAACTTTAGGATAGCAGCTAAAAAGGAGCTGTTCAAAGAACATACCTTTCCAGCAAGACCCCCCGGAAGCAAAAGACAGTCAGCAATATCATGCTCTTTTAATGAGTGCACTTGTACAAATGTATTTGAGTGAGATTACTGCTCGATTACTTAATAGCTTATATGTCATCTTTTTTCCTTTCAAGTCTTTGTTGCTTAAAATAAAACCTACTGAGTTGTGTAGTACAGGTTTATTGTATCTGTTTGTCCTATGAAACTCACAACATTTGAAGAAGAAGAAGAATCAGTATTTATATAGTGCTTTTCATACATCCAAAGTGCTTTACAAGCAATGCTAGACTGGTAGTGAAGTGACTGAATGTGTGGTGGTGGCCATATCGCACATCACCCACACACAGCCTGGATAATTCCATGAACCAGTTTATGGGAAGGGGAATGTTGGCCAGGACACCAGGAATGTTCCCTACTCTTTGTGAAGAGTGCTCTGGGTTCTTTTACTTCCACCTGGACACCCACCAGGACAACACCAGGATGGGCAGAAGGGACCTCGGTTTAACATCTCATCCGAAGGACGGCACACCCCAGCAGTACAGCACCCTCCAATACTGCACTCGGATGCCAGCGATTTTTAGGTGCAAGTCCAATCCCGGTGTGGGATGAGAACCCACAACCTTCTGGTCCAGAGGCGGATGTGCTAGCAACTGAGCCACGCTGACACCTGTGATGTCCACTACACAGGGATTAAGGTCTGCTCTTGCATTTGTATAAAATAAATCAAGTTGTCTTCCACAAGTTTGGCTTCCATGTTTTATTTATTTATTTATTTATTTTATTTATTTATTTATTAGAACATCAGTTTAATAACCTTTGAGCCAGAGGCTCATTTACAAAGGTACCTCATCACAGTGAGGACAAAACAGTGCAAGAAACAAACATCAAGGCAGACAAAAAATCAGAGTACATTTAAGAATCAGCCAAAAATACAGGCATATGTCAAACACAGGATACAACAGGCTTACATGTGTGCTTTACAGAGTAGACAATATACAGCAGTTGCATGGAGATTGATTCAGTGGGCAGATAAAGGTAAGGCTGGGTGGAAGACATCAGAAGAGGAGTGTGGGGGAAGATAGTAATAAGTAAAGGTAGAGCTGGACAGAAGGTCAGAGAGCGGCTCAGTGAGCTTTGTCTGGAAGGATAGGAGGAGGCTTAGAGGCAGTTACAGCTGCGTGTTGAGAGCAGGTGATTTCTAAGGCTAGTTTTAAAATAAGATAACGAGGCGGCATCAATGATTCCAGTGGGGAGGGCGTTGTACCAACAGGGGGCTCTGTAGGGGTAAGCCCTTTGACCTTGCGAGGTTCTCGCCGTCGGTATAACCAGTGCAGTTTTGCGGGATATATGGGTATGCACTGTAGGGTTTGCTCGGTGGATAGTGGTTGACAGACCCAGTGGGGATAGCCCAAGGAGTGATTTTTTTTTGTTAGGAGGCAGGTTTGGAATTTGAGGCGCTCATCTAGGTTGAGTAGATTAGCCATGGTGTAAAGAAGGCAAGTGTGGGTTAGACTAGGAGCCCCAGTTATAAGCCTGCAGGCCTTGTTTAAGGTGAGGTGGATCTTGTGCAGGGCAGTCTGGTCTGCTGCACCATACACAGGTAGGCCATAGTCTACCAGAGACAGAACAGAGGATGTGACTGCAAGTCGGAGGACATCCGTGGGGAGGCAGTTTTTATGATGATAGAGGATACCCAGCTGAGTGCTAGAGGCTGAGGCAAGGGCAGATATGTGGGCATGAAAAGAGAGGGCAGGGTCAAAGGTTATACCTAGGTATTTATAAGAGTGAACTAGCTCAATAGGGAGTTTAGAGGTGGAGTGGACTGCGAGAGGATAGTTACTGGATTTATTTTGGGAGTGGGCAAAGAGCATGGTTTTGGTTTTCTTTAGATTAATTACGAGTCTGTGCTCAGTAAACCAGGCTTCTTCGTCGTTGTAGGATTCCTGCAGAGAATCCTGAAGTGAGATGGGATTATGGTCGGAGGCAAAGAGTACAGCATCATCTGCGTAAAGAAGGCTTTTACAAGTACATACACTGGGCAGGGAGTTGAGAAAAAGGGAAAAGAGCAAGGGTCCAAGAATGGCACCCTGAGGGACTCCGGAGCGGATAGGGTGGGTGCTGGAAAGTTTCCCGTTGATTTTCACACGTTGTGAGTGGGTCAACAAGTAGCTGGAGCACCAGGAAACAGGCCCAGTGGCAAAGCCTAAGTGACTAAGGGTAGCTAGCAGGAGGGGTTGGGAGACAGTGTCAAAGGCTTTTGATAAGTCAATGAACATTGCACCTGCTAGGGAGCCAGAGTCCAGTGAGGTGTGAAGAAAGTTAGAGAACTCCAGGAGGGCAGTATTGGTGCTGTGGCCTGCTCTGAAACCATGTTGTTCTGGGCAGAGGATGCTATATTTATCGAGGTATTCAGAGATTTGGGTGGCACAATTTTTCTAAGGCCTTAGAGAGAGAGAGAGGATTGAGATAGGTCGATAATTGCTAGGGAGGGTCCTATCACCACCCTTGTGTATTGGGATGACAGTAGCTATCTTCCAGGCAGAGGGGAATTGCCCTAGGCAGAGAGATTTGTTAAAGAGGCTGGTGATTGGTGAGATAACCTGATCCAGAACCTGATGGAGAAGACTGGGATCAAGGGAGTCAGTTGCAATTGTGTTACTCTTAAGGCCTTGAGTAGGTAAGGTCTGACTTCCTGGGCAGTGACTCGTGCAGGTAGAACAAGGGGTGTGGGAGAATAGGGACAGACCTGGAGGGAGGGGGAGCGTAGAAATTATCTGGGAGCACCGGGCTAAGGTCTGTGAAAGATTTGTTGAGGTGGTTGGCAATAAGGACAGGGTCTGAGGAGACCAAATCATTAATGTTGATAAGTGAAGGTGGGGGGAACACATGCCACCATTCAGCTGCTTAATGTTGTCCCAGAAGGTCCTAGCGTTCCCCCATGAGGAAGTGAGGGAGGCTTGATAGTGCTCAGCCTTCGCTTTGCGGATGGCCCATGTACATTTGTTCTGGGCAGCAGCATAGGCCAGCCTGTCAGCTGGGTGGTCTGTTTCCATGGCAATGTGCCATAGATTGTCCCTGTGCTTAAGAAGTTGGCACAGGGTGGGGGTAACCAAGGGGGCATGCCTTACTTTGGACTGGCGTGCAGTTATGGGTGCAAAAATGTCACAAGCAGAGTTGAAGGTGTGGATAAAGAAGGTAAGGGCCGAGTCAATATCCTGGGTGTTTAGTATAGGGGACCAGTCTATGAGGGCTAGGAGTTGCTTAAGGCCTTTCAGCCCACCAGGTCTAAGACGTCGCCGAAGGGTAGTTTGTGCTGTGGGTTTGGGCAAGGAGGTTGACCAATAGAAGAGAACCGGGGAGTGGTCGCTAAGGCAGTCTGGGAGGATTTGGATATTGCGGATGCGGTCAGGGCAGTTTGTGAGGACCACATCCAGGAGTGTGCTAGAGCCCATTCTAGGATTCACTCTAGTGGGTTGGGAGACTAGTTGGGTTAGGTCGATGGCTGCAAAGGCGTCATGGGAGGAAGTGGATGAAGGGCTAAGCCAATAGATGTTCAAGTCCCCCACAAGGATTTGGGTTGGGATAACAAAAAGTCAGTCATTCCACTCACAATCTCTTCCTTCCTTCATGGTCATGGTTACAGTAATATTAAAATAAATTCAATTTTCATTAATCATTTAAAGAAATATACAATTAATTGCATCGACTCCAACACATCAACGTCATCCAAAATGAGGTGACATAGTCTTCTCCTTCCTTCATGGTCACGGTCACGATCATGTTAAAATCAATGTAATTTTCATTAATCATTTAATGAAATATACATTGACTTGGAGTTGACTTCAAAACATCTACCTCATCCAAAATGTGGTGATATAGTCTCCTCCTTCCGTTACAGTTACGGTCACAGTCATGTTATCATAAATGCAATTTTCATTAATCATTTAAAGAAATATACATTTATTTGCATCAACTTCAACACATCTACCTCATCCAAAATGAAGTGGCAGAGTCTTCTCCTTTGATCATGGCCATGGTCATGGTAAAATAAATGTCACCTTCATTAATAACTGAAATATATAACTATGAATAGTAGCTAATAACAATTTCATTAAAATACAGTATAAACTATGCAAGCTGATTTCATTGACAACCGACCCATCTACTTTATCCAAAATGAGGTGACAGAGCATCTTTCTCTTCCCTACATCTTCAATCACATTTTCTGAATCATGCCTCACTGTGGTATGTGCTAGAAGCCAGCTCACTGTGGCATGTGGTTGACACCAGTATCTTAGAAAACTTCAGGAGCTCCAATTTCATCTCTGTTTGACATTTTGTACCATTTTCTATAAAGTGCAGTACAAGAACTGTGTCATGGGTAATAAAACACAGTGTGGCACCATGAAACAGCATGTAGCGGTCTCATATTTTTTTCTTGGACCTTATAACATTTCAGGAGTTCAACTTTCATCTCTATTTGACATTTTACACCTTTCCCCAATGTACAGCACAAAATGCTGGGATCACTGAAATTTTCATCAACATTGCTGACTCACTCTTGGATGTTCTCTTCCTCATCCTCTTCCTCATCCAGTTTCTCCAGTACCATGTGTGATCTTATTAAAGTCAAGGCCCCTACTTTTCTGTGGTACATTGGGACTAAGTTCTGCAGCAAGATTACCATTTGCTGAAGAACTTCTGTGGCAGTGGTTTGTAATTTCTGCAGATGTTCTGTGGCACTAATGAACTTTCACATCACAGTGTCAGCTTATCATCCTGACTTCACATCCATGGCAATGGTTATAATAATCAGGATGGGGGAAGCACTGTAACACTAGTTCAAAAAAATAACAGACATATAGAAATACTTTTATGCCTAAAAAAGGAAAAAAAATATCTATCCCTTAAGGTCCTAGCCTATTGCATAAATGAAATCCGTAAAGGGGACCTTATGTGATACATAAGGTATTTCTATACTTATGCTGTCTATACCACTCATGAGGTCCCCTGAGGCCCACACTGTGTATCACTTATATATTTATATGTGCAATCTGTAACATACATACACGTGTGTGTGTGTGTATATATATGTATGTATTTAGCAGTGTCATTGGCTCAGTAGGTAGCACACTCACCTCTGAGGCCGTGAGATCAGAGGGCTGGGGGTTCTGTTCCCACATCTGGCACTTGGGTTAATATCCCAGTACTGACACTGTAGTGCAGCATGAGAGGGGTGCTGCACTTCTGAGGTGTCGTCTTTTGGATGAGATGTTAAACCGAGGTCCTATCTGCCTGGATTGATGGTAGTTCAGGTGAATGTTAAAGACCCCATGGCACTTAACGAAAAGAGTAGAGGTAGTTTTATTTGAAAAGAACATTACAAAATACATCCATTTGACAACTTGAAATACAAAGAAAACAAGACAATTCATAAACTACATTCCATAAAGAGAGAAAAGAGAAAAATACCATAAAAATTAATATTTAAACTTTCAGAACACAAAAATTCCTTGTTCTCCTCCCCTTCCCTTCATATAGCTCCATAACGTATTCCCCATTAAACAAAATAGATAAATGATGAAAACAAAATTTTTTAATGTAAATGTTTTGAACTCCTTATTTATATTTAATGAAAAAAGAAAAACCTTTCCATCATCTTTGAACTTGTCTCCCTGTTGAATATGTTACATCTTTTTCATATACATGCCACATAGCTTCACTTATTGAGGTCCTAAGCGTCTCGAAAGGCATTTTACTCTGCTGTAATACCCAACCGCATCTTGCCTGCCATAGATAAAATTTTAAACAACACAAAAATATGGCAAGAATATCTGAATGAAACCTACAGCCCAAAAGGGCATAATGGCCTAATACACATACTTCATAAGACATAGTGTTGAGCCAGGGCATATTCCACACATTAGCTAAATAACCCCATAAAGGTTTAGAATAGGAAGAGAAGAATAAGTAATGCTCCATGGTTTCCTCTACATTAATGCAGTCCGGATAAGGACAATTCCTTTCCTCTAAAGCTTTATGCTTAGCATTCCCCCTCACCTGTGTTCTACCATAAACAGAAAGCCATAAATGTTCCCACGTCTGAAGTGGGATTCTGGGATTCACTAATTGAGCTAAAACATAATTGTTGAACTCCGGAGCGCAACATTTAAAACTAGGTTCCTTTGGATAGATTTTATCAAATACTATTTAATACAACTTTCGACCAGAGTGAGACAGAATGTCCATTTTAGTAAGATTCCATATGTATAATTTTGAAGCTGCTGATTTAAAAAACTCTGGAACATGCAAAAAGGTCCCTAATCTTGAGGCCACCACCCCCCATGCCCTAAAATACTTTTCCAAAATTAACCTGCACCATGACCTTTGTGTCGATGGTGATGACCCTAGTCCACATTTAACTGTCTGTGATATGAACAGAGTATGAAAAAAACTATAGGGTCTAGCATTCCTAATCCCCCTTTTTTATTTGGGAGACATGTAAAACACCTTCGGATTGGATTTAATCAGTTTCCCCATAGCATCTGAAAAAAAGCACTATTTAGCCTAGTTTCTAAAGTTTTTGGTGGGGGATACAATATTGCTACATAAAGTAAAATTGGAACCAGGAATTTTTTTATCAGCTGAATATGTTTTAATTTTGTTATACTCCATGACTTCCATTGACATACTTTAAATTCCACTTTTTTAAAGATTGTCCCCAATTGTACAAAGTCATATTTTGGGGCCCAAATGTTATACCCAAGATTTTCAACAGTTCAGGGGATACACTAAGAGCCTCTAAATTCCTGGCCTCCGGGTATCCTACTCCTATATACAGACCATGACTTTTAGCAATATTTATTTTCGAATTAGATACTAAAGTAAAATCAGACATAATTTTTACAAACTGCTAAAATTGTGAGATTTCTGAAAAAAAAAGACATAAATCAACTGCAAATGCTTGAGCATTAATGGCAGACTGTATGCCCATTCCTTGAATACCCCTCCATTTAGGTCTATCAGTTATAAATCTTAGGAAAGGATCCAAAGAAAACACATACTCAGGGCTCAGGGGACAACCCTGACACACCCCAAGCTGGGTCCAAAAGTTGAAATTCATTTTTCTTTGAATAATTGGATAAACAGCTTCTGATTTATAAATTAATTTGATTAACCTAATTAAATAATCCGAATCCCATAATATTGTAAATCCGAAAACAAATACACATGTGAAACCCTATCAAATACTTTTTCTTGATCTATTGCGATTAGCTGCCGTGTTTACCTGAAAGAAAAGATATTCAATTATATCCCTCACAACCATTAGAGCTGATTGTATTTTATGAGAAGGTAAACTACAGTACTGAACTGGGGAAATTACATGTTCTGCAAAAAGTTTTAACCTATTGTTTAAAATATGTGTTAAAATGTTGTAATCTGAATTCAGTATAGTGATAGGTCTCCAATTTGGAATATTCTGTCTATCTCCTGATTTATATAGATACATTAATAACCCATCTAAAAAAGAAGGGGGGAATTTTGTTCATTCTTGAAAAATAACCAAAAACAGCTGCTAAACATTTGGATAATTCATCCTTAAACTCTTTATAAAATTCAATGGGCAACCCATCCAAACCTGGAGATTTTCCTGGAATCATTTTCTGAATGGCCAGTTTAATTTCTTGAGGGGTAATATTAATTTCATTTTGTAGTAATTCAGAAGGTATTGGAGGAACTTGAATGTGCCTTAAATAAGCCTCAATTTCCTGTACTGTAGGACATCTATTGGGTAACAGTGTTGCCCAATGTTCTTTAATAATAAAAAATATATCTTTTTCAGAACTCTGCAACACCCCCTGAGAGTCATAAAGAGCTGTCATTTCGGTATTATCCCTCATGGCTTTGCAGGCTTGAAAAGGATACCCCACTGGGGATTTTTTTATCCCGTTTTGGAACAACACTTTTAAAGTATTAGCTCTATCATATTGATAGGATAACATTTCCAGTTTTATCTTTTTTATTTGGTCTGAGTAATGAAATCTAGAGGTGTTAGACCAGGTATACAGCTTTTATAACTGTTGGCGCAAAGAGAGATATTTTAAAAATTTACTATTTTCTTTATGTTTCCTGTATTTTTTTAACCAATTTTGAAAATCTTGTTTGGAATCCAGCCACCATTGTCCAATATCTGCATATAAAAAACAGACAGAACATCTTGCGCTAATAAGGGCTCTTGTACTTTTTTGGACCCTAAGTTCATTCAGAGCTTTCACATTCAGTTTCCATCTGGCAGTAAAGGCTTGAATTACAGGAATATCATAAAAATTTACAATTAATAAAACATGATCAGCAAACGCCACAGGATGAGTTTCCATTCCCCCTATAGGTAGATTTTTGGAAACAAAAACATAATCAATGGTAGACTTCATATTACCTTTCCTAAAAGTGAAATTAGGTCCTTGTTTCCTAAAATCATTACAATCTATCATATTGGCTGATAAAATCAAATCAATAAGGGCATTGGAGTCGCAATAAATTTTAGAGTTCGGTTTCATAATTTTAGTATATGACGGTATCTCACAGTTGAAATCACCACAAAAAATTATATTGTGAGTGGTCATTAAGTAAGGTTTTACTGCATTAAACAGTGCCACTCTCCCTGCTTTCAGCTGTGGGCCATAAATATTAATCAACCTATAAGTTTTATTCTTCCACATCCCATCTAGTAATGAGGCTGTTCCGGGAAAAATATCTACCAATTTTATTAAATGGAAAGAAAATGAGTTAAATAAAACCCCCACCCCATCTGCAGTATCTTGTCCAAAGGACCAACATGAAGGTCCCCAAATCCATTCTTCCTGAAAGCTTCTGTTATTATGCATAGAAAATGCCCAGGATTCCTGTAAAAAACAGATTTCTAACTGTAACCTATGTAAATACTCAAAAACCATCATTCTTTTACCTGAAATTAAGAGACTGTGTACATTTATTGATCAAATTTTTAGATTTGCCATGCATTGACATTTTTAAGCCTGCTCAGTATCAACTTTTTGTCCTTCTTTTTCCCTTTGTACCCTGCAAAACCCATTTTTTGTGTTTCCATGTCCTGATCTCCGGGATTACTATCTCCTTCCTCCTGGTCCATGTCTGAATCCCCCCATTCTGGTGCCAAAACAGCAAAGGGGTTATTTGAATTTATATTGTCAGAAAGAGAAGTGGGGAAGGGGGAATACTGGCTAACCTTAAATTCCTAGAGGATCTACGCCTCTGAGGAGGAGATAAAGCTAAAGGAACACTATCTTGTAAAGGGTCACTATAGCAAACTAGGGTAAGAATCTCCTGCTGTGAAGTATTCGGATCCAACATTTGAGGGGGGAGGGGGGAGGGGGGAGAAGGGGAGGGGAAAGGGGGGAATGGATCCTTAACTTTAACCTGCACAATTTTCCTCTCTGTAACTTCTTTATGATCACATAGATTTATAATTTCAGTAGAGGGAAAATAATTTTTGTCTGATTCATCCTGGTGGGGTTTTTCAGGTACTTCTGCTATGTCTTGTGCCTGTTGAATGAGAAGATCTGGGCTAACATTACGAGCAGCATTTTTAGCTGCCCAGGGGCAGTCCTTAAAGGCATGCCCCACATCTTCACAAAGATCACACTTTGTGTGAGATGCACATTGGAAAGAAATATGTCCTACCTCCCCACAGTTCTCACATCTGGGTTTGTCACATGTGCTAGAAATGTGGGTATGTGAACCACATTTATAACAGGCTCGGGGTTGTCCAGCGTAACAACACCCCCCCCGTCCCTGCCTAACATAAAAGAGTTAGGAATATGTACAATGCTTGAATCTGTACTTTGTAGTTTTACCTTGTATCTCCACCCCCAAGTCCAAAAAATCTCCGTATCCAGAATAGCCTCAGGGTCTCCCAGAAGTTTGCATCTTTGTGACAACCAGTATGTAATATCAGCTACATGCACACCCTCATTTCGGAACATCACCGTAATAAATTTAACCAGAGGTTTAGAAAGAGGAATAACAACAAAAGGAGACCAAATGGGTTAATATTTCACCTGGGTATAATGCTCCCAAAAAGATCCATAAAATGGGCAGAACGAAAACTTATGTCAAAATTGTCTTCTCCCGAAATGTTTATAAAAGCAAACACCTCTCGGGGAGAAAACCTCAAGAAATCCTTCAATAAGATTTTTCCAACAAAATGTCTGTCGGGTCTGTCCTCCATACCACCTTTATAATGGATATGAACTGCATTCCTCCTGGGAGCAGCTTCTTTCTTTATATTTGCAAATAGTTCAGACAATAGGGGTTGTTTATTTGTGGATGCATCATGATTTAAGTCATTTTATGAATTTTTGTCACCATTGCAGTCTTTTTCTGTTTCACCAACCTGTTCTATGGGTTCATCTCCCTCTACTTGAGGTTTTTCAGTTGTGTTATTTTGAGGAAGTGGTGCATCTGCAGATACCAGGAACTTCTTGGACTTGAGAAATAGTTGTTAGTGGATACAAAACCTGCCCTGGAACCCAAGTAGAGGAAGAGTGGGTGAATGGAAGTTTATCAACCCACCCCGGGTATGGGACCAAATTCCCCACCGGGTTTTGCTTCCAACCAGACCGGGACAATGCTTCCCCCAGAGTCCATGTTGAGTCAAGCAACTCAGTTGTTTTGTGAAATGGTACTGAATCACTTTTCAAGGAATCCATGTTTAAATGTCTTTTGGCTAAGGTTTGTGCAAGCCTTTTGTCTTTTTGTAAATCCTTTTGACCCTGTTTAGACAAATTTGTAAAGGAAAACTGCATCGCTGTGGTTTGAGAGTCTAAGTTATTTGTTTGAAACTTGACAGCAGCCTGGACATCAGGAAAAGCCACAAAGCTCAAAGTTTTAGACAATGTTATATGCTTTGGGTTTAGGTGAGTGTCAGTATTTAATTTAGTAGACATTGAGATATTCGTTCCTTGAACATTAGTCCTAGACATTTCATCTCTTTTAGCTGGGGGACTCGGCAGTAGGCACATGCTTAAATCCTCAGCGTTTGAACTACCAGCCGGCTGACTCTCCCCTTTCACTTTCACAGAAGCAGAAGAAACATTGTAAACAGTAACTGAGTCACCGTGCCCCAGCTGAACCTTTGATCTTGCTGTGTCATAGTTTTCTCTGACAAGCTTCTTTGCAGAATTGACACTTAAAACTAGGCATTGCAACTCCTCAAGTTTAGCTTGTAATTTGCTTTTTTCTCTGGCATGCCTTTGTTCTTCTCTTTGCAAAATTAAACGTAATGCTTGCTCAGCATCTTCTGCTGAATCCTTAATATTTATAACTTTTTCCTCAGTTTTCATATTTGCAGTAAGATCCTCCATGGAAAAAAATTCAGGTGGGGTATTACCTTCTTCATCCGAATTTAAAATGATCTCCACCAAATGCTCAAGTTCCATACATTGAACTGTCTGGAAGATTTCGGACTCCTGTAGAGCTTGCACCTCCATCCTCTCTGACTGCAAGTCTGGACTAGCCATTGCAGTGGCCATAGGTTTCCCCCTACTGACAGCAATGCAGTAGCGGAATTTCCCCGGTGTTCTGGCCAAATTTCCCTTATTCACTAAAAATACCACCAACAGCTTAATCTGGTTCAAGGTCAATTGGCATTCATCTGTATCCCCCTCCCTGGGGTCATACCTGAAAATAGGCAGGATTTGTTTAGTGCATTTACCCAGTCAAAAAAACAAAATAAATAAATAATATATATATATATATATATATATATATATATAGTGAAAGATATACTGTATGTATGTGTGTGTGTGTGTGTGTGTGTGTGTATATATATATATATATATATATTTTTTTAATTTACATGAAATTGTTTCCTCAGTCATACAGGTCCCTTTGGAACTGGAATACACAGAACAGAGGAGATATTGCAAAACTCATTTTTCATGCCAACCTGCTTCCCCGACACAATATGTAACACCATCAGGCCATGACATGCATATAAACCCATTGTGCGATAAAGCTCTCCAGCCCATAATGTGTCCCCTGTGTGACAAAACACTGCACCATATTCCCAGGCTCAGAGCAATGATGTGTTCCCCCAATCCCTGTGCTGCCCAGCCAGCTCCCTGAGCTCATCTCTGAACCCAAGTTGCCAGCATGGGAACACAACATGCTACCCTCTGGCCCAACAGCTGGCCCTGCACATACAATTTCTCCACAACTTTTAGGTGATTCTATCAAACAATGACAATATGCAATCAATAACCCTGGCAAAAATGTGTACAGCCTAATTATTTATTTAACAGTTCTATTCTTTCAACAGGTCTACACATTATTATATTCCACTTTTCTGGGTATAATTATTTTTCTTAAAAATGAGAGGTTAATTTATTTTACCAGTTATTCATTTCAGATGGCATCTCTATACCTTAAAAGCAAAAATAAGTTTGTACAAAATAAGGTATGGACTTAACAGGTCTATTCTGTTGTCAAGGTTTTGTTTAAGTTGACCCCTAGTGTAACAATGTAAAACTGAAAATTGTATTAGACTGTAGTGTAGGTTGAGCAAATATCACCATGCCTGATGTGCTGTGCCACCACCTCTGGCAGTGGGAGCTGTAGTAGATAACAGACTATTCATTTCTGTGTCAGAATGCAGCCATTTCATTAGCTAATGTATGATGTTATAGCACTGATAATGTCACATTCTGAGCATAGAGGAGTTTTGGATATAAAAAGAGGGGAAGGGAACCAGGGTTCTATTGATAAATGGAAATATTAATAAAGAATTGCCAAGAACAGTGAATTCTGTGGTACTGCAGAAGTTTTGCGGTAGGTTGCAAGTCCTGCACAAACTTCTGTGGCCACAGAATTCTAGGTTCCTTGATTAAAGTAAACACATCCTCTGGATCCAGTGTGAATAACAGTCATCCACTCTATTGTGCTGCCTGATTCTTGGTCACATACTATAGCTGAAAATTACCTGAAATGAGAGAAACAGGAGCAGAAAATAGAGTCTGACTTCTGATTAATTTTATTAGAATTGGAAAAAAAGGTCACATGATGGCAGCCTGAAGAGCAGCAGTACTCACCCGCAGCTCCACCCCCCTGCTGTTAATTTCTGACGATTTACCCTCTTTCTTAGTGACCAGTCATTTCTAACCAGCCTTCTACAAACTCGGGAAACACAGCTGATCCTAGCGGCAGAAGCAATAAATGTGTTAAAATGGATATTTACATGAAAACAGCACCTCCGCAGCACTCCCCTCCACCAATGCCAGAAAAGGACAAGGCCATGAAGTGCCCTAAACAACAAGCAGCAGGTACGACTAAGCCCTCCAGTTCGGCATCGGCCCTCTTGGAAGAGAGGTTTTAAGAAATAATGCAGCCACTTCAGGAAAAGATCTCAGAAATGTCGGAGGATCTGTAGCAAATTAAAAACTCAGTGCAATTGCTCTCCATCCATGTGGGTGGCTCAGAGGCAAAGATCGTATCCATGGAGAAAAAACAGGGGAAGTGGATCAGGACACCATTCAAATGGGCCAAAGAGTTAAGAAACTTGAGGACAAGCTTGAGAATTTAGAGGGTCGGAGCGGGAGGAACAACTTCCTGATAATCGGAGTGCCAGAAAAGGAAGAGGGCAGTAATCCAATACTATTTTTACAGAAATTGTGCGAGAGGATAGCTGGACCATCCCCGAATGGCACAACCTATATCACTGAGCGGGCACATCGGGCTTTCCGCCCTCCTACACCCCCCAGTTCTCCACCCCAGTCCCTCATCTTCAAGCTGCTAAATTTTATTGACAAGCAGCACTTTCTGACCAAAATTAAAGATATCCAGGAGGTTCTCTGGGAGGGACGTAAGATCCGTATCACACAGGATCTTCTGCAGTCTGTCAGACTGAAGCTGCAAGAAATGCACCCGACTGTCTCAAAACTCATAGCCATGGGGAAACCCTTTCATATGAGGTATCCAGCATTTCTCCAAGTTAAGGCCGGAGAGCAATGGCTCTCATTCAATTCGCAGAAACAAGCCAGTAAAGAACTTAAATCTCTGTCCCCAGACTTATTTAAATGAAAAGTTTGCCATGATGATTCTGTTAGAGGTTCACACTGAATAAGGCTAGAGAGTAAATGCGACTGTTTGACATGAATGCGGCTAGATAGCGAGCACTGATTATGGGGCCTATAAGTTACTAATTTCTCATAGATAGATCAGATTCTCGGAGACGAGGACTGTCACCCATGCAAAGAGCCTTATATGAACTCATAAAGGGAGTTGATCTTATAGACGTGTGGTGAGTTTTGAACCCCGAAGATTACCAATACACTTTCTTTTCTTTCCCTCACAAAACATTCTCTAGAATCAACTTCCTTCTCATGAGCTTGTTTGCCCTCCCGGGTGTCATTAGCACTAATATACATGCTAGAGTCATTTCTGACCACTCGCCAGTATCACTATCACTTCTTATAGGGCCAGGAGTTAAGAAGGACACCCTGTGGAGGTTAAACACTCAGCTGCTACAGAGGCCTAAGTCTTTACAACAGATCAAAGATTTTGTTTCAAATTTTATAAAGATTAACAGGAGTTCCATGAGTAGAGTTGATATGGTTTGGGCGGCTGTGAAATCTGCTTTGAGAAGGGAGTGCATTTGCTTGGCTGCCTCTAAATATAGGCAGTCTAAGCATCAGTTGGATTCCTTACTTCACTCAATCACTCAATTGGAACACATTCTTAACTGACATTCCCCGGATGAGGACTGGGTCAAGCTGAATGGCTGCAAGCCCAATTCCTCAACCTAATGTCTCAGAAAGCTGAGCTCTCACTGAAACGCACAAAGCTTCATTATCTAGACATGGGGGAGAGCTAGTAAATTATTGGCCATGAGGTTAAGACAAGCTGAAGCATCTCGATTCATTCCGGGTATTAAGCTAGACAAAGATAAACCTGTGGGTACAGCTCCCAGAGCAATAGCAGAGATTCTAAGGCATTACTATCAGAATCTTTACTCAGAAAACTTGGCCAAATGCCCCTCTGAAGCAGATATAACTTATTATCTCAGTTCGATAACCCTGCCTAAATTGTCTCCCTCTCAAACCTCATCCCTTGGTGGTCCCATCAATATCGAGGAAGTGGTGAGTGCTGTGGAACAGCTTCCACTGGATAAACCCCCGGGGCCCGACGGTATACCCAATCATCTTTATAAGGCTTGTATATCGGAGTTAGCTCTGCTTCTGACAGAAGTTTACAACTTCTGGTTTAACAAGGGTCTCTCAGAGATGACCTTTCTGGGGGCTATAATTACCCTTATTCCTAAAAAAGGTAAGGACCCACAGTACTCAGAAAGCTAGCATCCTATCTCTTTGATCAATACTGATGTTAAGCTCCTTGCCAAATACTGGCCAATAGGTTAGGACCTATGCTGCCCACAATAATTGGCAATGAGCAGATTGGTTTCATGATAGGAAGATCCTCGGGAAACCATATGTGTAAATTACTGCATCTTCTCTCAGTGTCCAGGGACTCAGTGCTCCCAATGGCTCTGGTGTCCCTGGATGCCGAGAAAGCTTTTGACAGAGTCTTATGGGATTCTCTCTTCACTACTTTGTCCCATTTTGGTCTCCCTGATGATTTTCTTAAATGGTTTAGGTTACTATACTCATTTCCCTCAGCCCAAATTCGATGTAATAGTGTTCTTTCTGAGCCCTTTCAGCTTTACCAGGGTACCAGACAAGGTTGCCTCTTATCTCCCCTTTTATTTAACCTCTATCCTGAGCCTCTGATTAGGAAGCTGGTAACATCCCCGAAACTTCGGGGAATCCAGGTAGGGGAACAATGGTACATCCTCGCGGCTTATGCTGACGACCTGCTCTTACACTTGGAGAACCCCTGGGAATGCATTCCAGCCCTTTTAGAGGAAATCAAAGCTTTCTCCACAATATCCCACTATAAGCTTAATCTTTCCAAAACCAAGGTTTTACCCCTGAATAACAAAGTTTCTCGGGGAGATGTGGGTGAGTTTGCTCTTTCATGGGAACCAAATTCTCTTTTATATTTAGGAATCCATGTGACTAGAGATATTACCTCCATGATTAAAACCAATCTCTCAGAGTTAATGACTACATTCAAGACTGATCTTGAAAGATGGGGAACCCTGCCGCTGTCACTTTGGGGAAGGGTTAGCACCGTGAAAATGAATGTGCTGCCATGTCTCCTGTATCCAATGGGTATGTTAGGGTGTTTTCTACCTAAAAAATGGTTTACCAAGTTTCAGTCCATGCTTAATGCATTTATGTGGCAAGGTAAGGGGGTCAGAAGGTTGTGCCTTAAACTTACTGCACCAAAAGAGCAGAGTAGACTTGCTGTCCCTTCCTTTTTTTCATATTACTGTGCACACCACATTAGTAGACTGGGGCACTGGATACAGGAGACATAGGCTGTCAGCTCACAAGGATACACACCAATGTGGTTGTAAATTGAGAAATATTTGGCAGCAAAATATAAATGCATCCTCTCCTCTTTATTATACATCACCCCTCATGCAATCCCTAAACCTGTAAAGAACACCCCCTTAGGATGGTCTATCAGAGCTCTACACCAGCTGCAGCTGCATATTTCCCTTTTTTACTGGCCCATCCTGGTTGGGAGGAAAGCCTCTGATTTGTATTCTGAAGGGGAAATAATTTATTTTCCCACATTCCAAACAAGATTTAATGTGCATGAAAGGACCATCTTCAAATGCATACAACTCAAAGAAGCTATTGTCTCCCATATGGGAAGAGTCCAGAATCCTCTGCCCTCTACAGTTGCACTATCTACAATTTTACAATTGGCCAAGCAACCTCATGTGATTTCCATAGTCTACAAAAATATACAATCCCTAAATCCCAATATACCTCTGGGTGTCTGCTATTACTGGACCCAGGAACTACCCTTAAGTACTGATGTAGACCTATGGAGGAAAATCTGGCTTAATTCTTATAGATTTATTAAGCAAGATAGATTGCACCTCATGCAATTTAACATCATGCACAACCTGTATTTTACACCAGTGAAACTTCATTAACTGGGGAGAGTGTCCACCCCTGTTTATCCATGATGTGGAGACAGTATGGGTACCCTGTACCACATGTTGTGGATATGCCCAAAAGTGCAGATATTTTGGCAAGCAATCAGACAATCTCTAGACCTAATACTGGGCATTGACCTTCTATTCACTCCAGAAGTCTGTTTATTGAATTATTTTCCCCATGGCACCCTCAAGGCTAGGAAAGCTTATGTGGCTATGATCTCTGCCACAGTGAAATTAATAGTTATGAGACATTGGACAGACACTATATCCTGAGCTGTTCTGGAATGGCATAGAGAGATATTATTGGCACTCCATTTGGAGAAACATATCTGCTCAATGCATAACAGGCCCCAGACATATCAGAATAGATGGGGTCACTAGATGCCTTGCTTTCCATATGGAAGCCCTGAACACTTAATTCTATAGTTCCTTTTTCTCAAATGTCCCAATGGGATGGCATACAAACAACACTTGGCTCTAGGTGGGTTAGGAGGGGAAACAATGGTGAGGGGAGGGATGGGATGGAGGGGAAGTGAGGAGATGGAGTATACCCCTCCCGTCTTAAAGCTATCAGGGTTTTTCACTTTACGGTTACCATTGAGAGTAATTCCATTGTATTAGACTGCATTATGTTGTAATATGGGGTGGCCCTTCAGGTTACCCAATTTTTACCCATCTTTTGGGATGCTTATGTAAAAGTAAAATTTTAATAAAGTTTATTGAATTATAAAAAAGAATTGGAAAGAAAATACATTCCCAGCTAAGAAACATTGGACAAGACACATGAATCAACAGGATTCCACCACCCTCATGATGAATACCTTAAAACAGAGAAACAGGAACAAAATATGGCTAGAAATACACTTCCCTCCACAAAACAGGTAGAAAAGTGAAAATTAAAAATAAATACCTTTGGAGGAGAAAGAAGAAGCATTTATATAATGCCTTTCATGCACATTATATCCCAAAGCACTTGACAAGCAATGAGAGACTGGTAATGAAGTGAAGGAATGTGTATTGACAGCCACTTCTCACAACACCCACACATAGCCTTGGACAATTACATGAACTTATTTTATGGCAAGAGAAATGTTGGCCCGGACACTGGGGGAAACTCTCCTACTCTTTGCAGAGGGTAGGATGAGCCATTATTCATTTTGTCTCTATGCTCAGATGACTGACAGAGGAGGTGAAGGAGGAGATGCTTTATAGGTGGCAGGAGGTTCGACCTGCTCTCCCATCACTAACAGTGTGGAGGTCTGTGACGCTACTATGCTAAATATTCGCACTGAGCTGAATGTTGAAATACTGATGTAGAAAGAGACTGGTATGGAAGCAAAGTCAATACCTGTTCAGATACCAATTTAGGTATGGAAAGTGCCAGTCTAGGGAAGCGGGATTAGAAACATGCTCTGGAGGAGAAGAAAAAAAAGTTGCTGGTAACAGTAGCTAAGGAGGAAGCTCATTACCTGTTGGAGCGGAAGCACCTCTTCAGCAAACAGCAGTCAGAGAAAGTTGCGGTGGTGTCAGCTGATATGTCAGAATCTGTTATGCAAGCTGACACTGAAAAAGGTGGCAAGAAGACCCTAGGAATAAGGAAACTGACAATGCAAGTGTTAGTGTCCAGAGAGAAGCCTCTGAAGCAGTTTGCTGTTAAGTTGGTGATAGAGTCACAGTATCAAGAAAAAGGTTTCAATTCCTTAGAGACATGATTCCCTGCAGGGTGTTGCAACCAGCTGGGTGGATTTTGTCAGAAGATAACAAATGGATCTCTGATCCATCGGATCAGACTGTAGCCAAATTCAACAACGTAATAAAGGAGTGTAACACTGAGGATTTGAGGGGAACAGTGAGACAAGGAGATGGGGATATTATTGGCTAATGTAGGGATAACAGAAGAGAGTCTTAAGATCCGAGGGATATCTTTTGGAAAGGGGATATGGCAGCTTTAAACTGGATGGAACATCTGGATAAGACAGGAGCTTTAGTAAATAGATGGAAAGGAAAACTTATTTCAAAATGAAAGGGGGTGTTTTTGATTAAAACATTAATGACACCAATCTGTTTATGTCTTAGTTATGTCTTCCCACCTTCTGTATCACTGGAAACTGGACTTTACAGTTAAATTTGTCAGGCCCTGTGTGGGAGCAGGTTGAACCCGGTCAAAAGAGAAGTCACTTATAGGCCTACCATGGGTGGTGGATTACATATAGTAAATACTATAGTTTTTTTTTTTTTTTATTATAATGCTTTCTTATTTTATGGCTTTTGTTTGCCTTTAAGGCCAGAGGAAATCAATCTTAATGGACTGGATAACACTAGGGTTAAATGCTTGGACCTTAGAACTAGATTATTGAATCAGATAAAAGATCTACCGGGGTATGATAAGGTGGCTTTCCAGAAAATTATGAAGTGGGGTATTTCACCAGAACAGATTCACACAATAACTCAAAAAGGCCTTTACAAAGCCAGCCTGGTGGCTCTGAGGGATGATGTGCTGGACGTCACACCTCACACCACACTGATGACCCAGGGTCAGAAGCTACCTCGGGAGTCGGAGAATCAGCTGGAGGGAGGAGGACTGAGCATCTCAGGGACTGCTCTTCTCCTCTGGGGAGGGAGGAGTGGAACTACTGTGGCTGTGCTGGCTCCTAGTGGAGACTAGAGGTCGGTGCAGGCAGGCGGTTCACTGAGGGGATGGCATGGATGGTGTCAGACGTGTAATGAGTGGATGCATGCACAGCAGCATCATTTATGCCCTGCATGTCTGTGCCATGGGGCAGGGATCCACAAAATGTACAAAAAATCCTCCAACATACATCATGACATCTGATTCATTGGTGCCACACCTCTCCAACTCAAGTTAGCTCCTCCTGGATCCAGACCCTCGGCTTTCTGATGTGGTAGGGTATGTACCCACCGTGAAGCAGCCAGTGACAGGAAAGGAGGAGGGGGTCGAGCTCAAGTACTGACAGTGGTGCGGGGCCACATATCCTGGACTGAGATTGGGGGAACCATTAGCAGTGCTTCCCCAAGCCGAGGAGGGAATGAAAGAAAGCAACCCAAAAAAGAAAGGCCTTTACAAGATAATAATGGATAAAGCCTTCACTGGGGAGGTGTATTTCCTGAAATGTCTAGTAGATACCGTTGAGGTATCTTTAACCCAGCTTACGAACAGAAGGGCATCAGCTTTTACTTGGGATGTTATATGGCTTAGTTGCCATGGGAAATTAGAAATTAAAAATAATCACAAACAGATAGAGGACAGAGACAGTATTAGACTTAGCTGTATAAACATTTTGGTAAAGCAGGAGCATAATATTTTGATTGTGGTTACATTGCTGACTTCTGGAAACATGTGACTATAGAGTTGAAAGAGTCTCCATATGACTTAATCACATATAACGAGCTGGTTTGGGGCCTTTTTTCTGAACCTTGGAAGAAATATAATGTGGGAACTTTACAAGTTATCTTTTCTGTTATAAAGTATTTTGTATGGGAGGCAAGATGTGCATGGGTTTTGCTGCAGAAAGTATCGAACTATCCAGAATTAATGCAAAATATTATTATTTCTATACAACAGGTCAGAGAAAGAGACACATCTTCATGAGGCAACACATTAGATCTCTGTGGGGAAATGTATCCTACCTGTAAGGGTAAGATAAAAAGGGACATTGTGCTAGATATAAATTAAATTGTATAACTATAGACAAATATGTTGGAAATGTACTAACAATTTTGCATTATATATAATTTGTATTAAGTTTAAATAGGATACTTAATATTGTTTGAGTGAAGGAATCTTTTCTATGTCATGATGTTGTGTTTTTGAATTTTCCTTTTTCTCTTTCTCAAAATAAATCCCTAACTTTTGTGAAAAGTGCCCTGGACACTATTACTTCCACATAGACACCCACCAGGACAGCACCAGTCATATCCAAAGGATGGCACATTCCAACAGTACAGCACTCCACTACTACTGCACTCGGGTGCCAGCATTTATGTTATGAGCCCAGTACCAGAGTGGGACAAGAACCCATGACAATCTGTCTCACAGACAGATGTGCTACCAACTGAGCCACACTGACATAAAGTGATACTCAAAGATCATCATCCAGATCAGTGTCACAAAAAGGTATTATCATTTCATACCAAACAAATGCAGAATTTCTTGTCACTAATTTCCATTACACCTGGTAGCGTGAGGACTAAGACACAGCACAGTAGCTTGCAGCAGCATCCAGCAGCCTGAACTATTTATCTGGGTAGTTGAGAAAACTTCTGTGAACACAGAGTTATGTACTGCAGGTTGTACTTTTCTCACAGTTTCACCTAAAGCGCATTACAAGAACTGTGGTGTGTGTGTGGACTGAGACACAGCACAGCACCTTGTGGCAGTACACAGTATTCATTCAGGTAGTAGAGGAAAATTCTGTGAGCACATCATTTATATATGCTGTGCTTTTCTCGCAAGTTCACCTTAAATGTGTTATATGAATTGTGGCATGGAGGGTCAGGACTAAGGCACAGTGCAGCACCATGTTTGCAGCAGTAGCATCAGTACTACATTACCATCATTTACTTTTTTTTTTTTAGTTTTTGGTAGCTGGCTAAGGCCCACTAGGCACAAATACCTGTTTTCAGGGGGACCTGGCAGCACTGGGGGGGGTTAAGTGACTTGCAAGTGGAGATTGTGGGAATTAAAACCAGATCTACTGGATGTGCCAAGCACGTAACTTCTGGATATAATTTCTTGTTGGGGAGAAAATGTCAAGATGTGAGAAATGTAGATATTGTGCTGTAGCACTTGTGTCAACTTTCTATGATTGACAAATACTGTCCAAAAGGGAGACTTGACCAACGCAGCAGTAGCTACCACTGTGTACAAATTTCTTGCCCAGGAGAAAATTGCTTTATAAGAAAAAAGTAGTGAGAGAGAAGACAATGATGTGCTATATAAACAGCGCCATTAAAGAAAATATATAGAAAATATTTTTTTTGTTTGTTTCTTAAGAAAAGAGAGAGAGCTCAGGCAGAAATAAAGAGAAAGAGAGAGAGAGAGAGAGAGAGAGAGCTCAGACAGTAATAAAGATGAGAAAGAATGGAATGATGAGCAAAAGACAGGAAACAAGCTTACTTTTTTGTATTTTTAATGTTTTAATTTTTTGGTGGGGATTTAAAAGGGGGGAAGAAAGCCTAAGAAAAGACAGAAAGGAGTACAAGGTACTTAGAGGAAAGGACAGGATGTAAAAGAGGGAGGAACGAGAAAGCACTGAAAAAGGAAAGGTGGAGTAAAAATTTCAAATCAAGTGGTTCTCATGATGTCCCACTGCCAGATGAAGTAGCATCCACACCACCACCACAATGGAGCTCCTGCCTTTCCTGTAGGAGAAGCTGCTGGTTCTCCAGTACTTTGAGCAACTCAAGGGTTTCGAGCACACACTAAACCCACTAAAGGGATGCAAAAATGATATAAATCACATAAAATATATTATTCCATATCAAAAATTTGACAAACAGACAAACAAGACCCCACCTGACATGTTTTGGACCTCCAAACAGTCCTTTTTCAATGGCTGAGGTAACAGCTGAAAGCAGTGTCATTTATACAGAAATTTAAAATCACATGTTCACAAGTCCCTTAATTAGATACAGCATCTCACTGGTCAAAATTATTTCAAACAAGGGAAACAGACCTCTATAATCCCATAAGTGACCACAGTATTCAGGGACTACTTGAAAACAAAGACCTATATAAACCTGCACACCAGATCACACATAAAATTCATATGATGTATACAAATAATCAACTATTTATGAATAGGAAATGTGTAAAATACTAACAAACCATTTATACATTCAAACGTGATCCTAAATATTAAAGTCATCCATAAGACAAACAACTTGGTGGGCAGGGGGAGGAAAGGAGGGAAAAAAGGGGAGTGGATTTTAAAAGGGGAGGGAAGGGGGGAATGCGGAAAAAGGGAAACATGTCATTGCTATTTTAGTTGACAAATTAATATTGTATTATGCAGTAACTCAAAAAATTAGGGCTAAAATGCCAGTATTGGCCCATCATAAACATTTAAATTACTGTAGCACCATCAAAAGACCGTAATTTTGCCAGGAAAAAAGGGGACTAAAGAGGGGGACTTACAGTAGTGCAATGCAGCTATTTTTTTCTGAAATGGATCACACTGTTCAGGATTAAATGAGACCATGAATACATTAATCTGTCTCTTCCTCTTTATTTTGAGGTTTGGTCTCACATCCAAATGTATGATCAGGCCTGGGGCCAATTTGGCCTTTAATGTCAAGATTCAAAAATTCTCCCCAATTAGAACAAGATTGTGAAAATCCCCACCCCAGGTCTTGCGACATACTTTATCAATCGCAACAAAACTAAATCTGTGCACAGTACTGGGATCACTGCTGGTTACATGTGTCGCTGTGGCATAGGTCATGCCCTTGTTGTTAATAGTTCTAATGTGTTCACCAACCCGTATCTTAAAGGGGCAGGTGGTCTTGCCCACATAGACGACTGTACAGGTACATGTCACCAAATATATTATCCCCTCACTGCTACATGTCACACACTGTCTGATGGTACTGTACCTTGCTACAATGCAGCTGGTAAATTCTTTACACTGTGTCACAAAGTCACAATAAGTACACCTTTTACATTTAAAACATCTGTATTGTATGCCTGGTTCAACCATGTTCTCTGTATGTTATTATTCTTAAAATGGCTATGTACAAGTAAAGATTTTAAAGCTGGGGCTCTTTTGTAACACATTCTAGGTAATTCATTGCCTAGCTCCCTCAGTCCTACATCAGCTGTCAGGACATGCCAGTGTGTTGTGATTTTATGTTCTACATCCCTGGCTTGTGAGGAAAAGTTGGCAACAAAATTAAATCTATTGTCACTGTTCACAGTGTCTGATCTAGTTCTTAACAGGTCATATCTGTTTTTATTTGCAGCTAAATCTCTGGCCTCACATATAGTATCCCTTTTATAACCCCTTTCTAATAATCTTGTTATCAAATCTGCTGCTCCTTTGTCAAACGTTTCCCTAATAGAACAGTTGCATCTTGTCCTTAAAAAATGGCCCTTGGGGATATTTGTAGCTTCATGGGGTGGGTGGCAGCTACTGGCCAGTAGACTCATACTCCCATCAGCGCTTTTTCTAATGATGTCACTTTCGAGATAACCCTCTTGGTCAACTGTCAGCTTTAGATCTAAGTATGAAATAGATACTTTGCTCATGTTGTAGGTAAATCTGAGGTGGGGGGTCGTATAATGTAACCACTCAATGAATAATGAAAAATATTCCACAATCCCTTTGCAGATGACTAAGACATCTTCGATAAAATGTTCCCATAAAACAATTTAATAAAACTATGGGTTGATGTTGGAACTCAAAAGTGTTTCTCCCTCCCATTTGTCTACAAACAAATTAACAACTGAGGGTGTGCTTGTCACCCCCATGGCTGTGCCACGAATCTGTGAATAAAGCTGGTTATTGAACAAAAATATGTTAGACTTTAAGACATATTCCAACAGTTTCAAAACAAGGTCTGTGGATGAGGCATCAGATCTTGTATTCTTATTTAGAAAGAAAGCAACTGCATCCAGTGCCCCCACATGGGCACATTGATATGCAGTGCCTCAGTATCCATCGTTATCAAAAACATTACTAGATTACTAGAAAAGGGTCATAAAAAGAACACTATATGTGAGGCCAGGGATTTAGCTGCAAATAAAAACAGAGAAGACCTGTTAAGAACTAGATCAGACACTGTGAACAGTGACAATATATTTAATTGTGTTGCCAACTTTTCCTCACAAGCCAGGGATGTAGAACATAAAATCACAACACACTGGCATGTCCTGACAGCTGATGCAGGATTGAGGGAGCTAGGCAATGAATTACCTAGAATGTGTTACAAAAGAGCCCCAGCTTTAAAATCTTTACTTGTACATAGCCATTTTAAGAATAATAACATACAGAGAACATGTTTGAACCAGGCATACAATACTGATGTTTTAAATGTAAAAGGTGCATTTATTGTGACTTTGTGACACAGAGTAAGGAATTTACCAGCTGCAATGTAACAAGGTACAGTACCATCAGACAGTGTGTGACATGTAGCAGTGAGGGGATAATATATTTGGTGACATGTACCTGCACAGCCTTCTATGTGGGCAAGACCACCTGCCCCTTTAAGATACGGGTTGGTGAACACATTAGAGCTATTAACAACATGGGCATGACCTATGCCACAGCGACACATGTAGCCAGCAGTGATCCCAGTACTGTGCACAGATTTAGTTTTGTTGTGATTGATAAAGTATGTCACAACACCAGGGGTGGGGATTTTCACAATCTTGTTCTAATTGGGGAGAATTTTTGAATCTTGACATTAAAGGCCAGTTTGGCCCCAGGCCTGAACACACATTTGGATGTGAGACCAAACCTCAAAATAAAGAGGAAGGGACAGATTAATTTATTCATGGTCTCATTTAATCCTGAACAGTGTGATCCATTTCAGAAAAAAATGCTACAGTGTCCTACTCTAAGTCCCCCTCTTTGTTCCCCCTTTTTTCTGGAAAAACTAAGATCTTTTGATGGTTCTACAGTAATTCAAATGTTTATGATAGAGGCAATACTGGCATTTTAGCCCTAGTTGTTTGAATTTCTGCATAATACAATGCTAATTTTTCAACTAAAAGAGCAATAATATTTGTTCCCTTTTCCCCATTCCCTCTTTCCTTCCTCTTTTAAAACCCATTCACCTTTTTTCCTTCATTTCTTCCCCCCCCCCCAGTTGTTTGTCTTATGGATGACTTTAATATTTAGGATTGAGTTTGAATGAATAAATGATTTGTTAGTATTTTTGATATTTCTTAAATATAAATAGTTGATTATCTGTATATATCACATGAATTGTATGTGTGATATGGTGTATAGGTTTATATAGGTCTTTGTTTTCTAGTAGTCCTTGGATACTGTGGTCACTTATGGGATTAAATCATAGAGATCTATTTCCCCGGTTTGAACTTGTTTTAACCAATGAGATGCTGTATCTAATTAAGAAACTTGTGGACTTGTGAGTTTAAATTTCTGTATAAATGACACTGTACACACTTACTACTTCAGCCTTTGAAAAAGGACTGTTTGGAGGACCGAAACATGCCAGGAAGGGTTCTGTTTGTCGGTTTGTCCAATTTTTGATGTGGAATAATACATTTTATGTGATTTATATCATTTTTGCTTCTCTCTAGTGGGTTTAGTCTATGCTTGAAACCCCTGAGTTGCTTTATCTGGTGAGTTTCTTGAGCACCATGTTCCAAGTGTGCACTTCTAGTTCTAAGCTTTATTGTTGAAGTGGTAACATGTGGGTCGTGGCATGGATTGGATATGTTTTTAAATAATAGTTTCTGTCACTTAGGATACAGCTTTATAAATTTTCCAATAATTTTCTATGCTACCTAAAAACCCGAGGGTGTACACGAGCCTTCAGGGCTGTATTAACTACAACAGACAACAGCGAGCTCCATAGAGACAGCAATATGTTCTTAGAAGATTCAGCAAATGTAGTCTTCCCATGTGCAAGCAATGGCCATGATTCAAATCCTTTGGAATGTGTCGATTGGCTTCTCTCTATAGCAGCAACAACAAAACCATTCTTAATTGAAGATGGAAGCCCTGCTGTAATTCCACCAGAAGCACAATCATTATTGGATGCTTTTAGAGGTTTGGAGAAGATTGCTCACCAAATGAGGTGCCTTTATTGGAACAGTACTAACCTCAAAGCATACATTACAGTGAGGCGGGTGTTCCCGGGTGAGTCCTCTGGTGCTGGTGTTGGATTCTCTGGTTTGATCAACTTCGGTATCTACAAGGTTTTTCCATCAATCCAAGGAATACAGCACTAAAGTAAGGATTTTGCTTTCTCTAAAAATCAATGCTGCCTGTTGCTTAATTCGACTGGTGGTGAAGACGATCCTGGTTGGTTTTGTCGAAGGACACTGTCCAGTGTTTGCTCTCTCGTGGTGGTGGGAGCCCACAAGAGGTTTGAACTTTGGTACTGTGCTGTTTTACTAAATTGAATCTGGATCTACCTATTGCAGTCTACTATTTAACTTTTGAGGGACACTGGCCTGTATTTACTTCCCTAAGGTGGTGAGAGCCCATGGGAGGACTGAATCCTGGTAGAGTGCCCTTTAAATTTGACTTTTAGTTTTAATCTGCATTATTATTGCTGTTGGACCCTAGGAGTGAGAGGCTGTTGGTCTATAAATGGACAATTTGGCTGTAGGAGGTGGGAGCTCCATGGTCCAAAATCATTATTCAAACTTTTAAGGACTGTGCTTTGTCATCATCCATCTGCTTTTAGTTATCTAATACAATTAGTAGTTTATGAAGTTATTAGTATATTTATTGAGGTACTGATTTAGAGAAAATTGTGATTAGTTATTTATTGTTTTTTTTCAATTTTTTGTAACGTACGTTTTTAATGATGAATGGTGATTAATCTGAGTTAATTAGGTTTGCGTATGTTAATGTCTGATTTATTTATTTTTTGTTTAGCTTTTGTCTGAGTTATTTTAATTGAATTTTTTAGGATTGAGATTTGATTTGATTTTTATTAACTACTACTGGGAGATTAGAAGTTCAGTGTCTTTGTTCCTTGTTAGTGGATTGTAATATATATTGCTATCTCACCCCTCCGGTCATGCGTTATTCATCCTCCGTCCTTCATGCCCTCCACCCCTTCTTCCCCCCCATTGCTCTTTTCCATCTATCAATGCTGCCGGGCTTTGGGAATTGCCCGCAGGAGGTTGGGGAGGGGCGGGGGATATGAACAGTGGAGGATGGACGAGGGGGGTGCTCTTGCACCGGAGTGGTTAAGTCTAGAAGATGCCCTGGGGTGAAATGGAATGCAGAACATGGCCCTTCCTGTCTGGTCTCCATATCCAAGGGCACCACCTCTATAAATGGTGGGCAGGTGGTTGGGGCATCCCAGGAGTTCTGTCCAGCTCGGGCAGTGTTATGCAATGCCAGGTCCGTTGTGAACAAGACTGCCATTGTTGCAGACTTGGTGGGTACAGCGGACCTGGCTAGCATCACCGAAACCTAGCTGGATGGTAATGCTGGCCCCGTACTCAAGGCAGCCGTTCCAGCTGGGTATTCAGTGATACACCACCCGAGATTGGATCGCAGGGGTTGGGGGGGTTGCAGTCTGTTTTAAGACTGAATTGGATCTCACTAGTGTCCCAGTTGAGGAGACCAGGTCATTCGAATGTGTCATAGTGGCAGGTGGGGGCTACTGGATCGCTCTCGTCTAACGTCCACCCGGAGATGAGAAGCTATTCCTTAAGGAAGTGGCGGACTTCATTGTCAACCTGGTGTTTGAGTCACCCAGGTTGATGGTACTGGGTGACTTTAATGCCTGGATTGACGATGAACTCTCGCAATTTGGAAAGCACTTCCTCCAATTGATGTATTCATTGGGCCTCTCACAGGTGGTTACCTCTGCCACTCACAAACATGGCCATTCCCTTGGCCTGATCTTCCTCCTGGGGATGGAAGCCTCCGATGTGGGGGTGGAACCTGTCAGATGGTCTGACCATTACATTGTGAGATTCATTTTTGGCACCCCTCTGCATAGGCCAACCCCTGTGGAGATGGTCAAGTACCGCCCTTTACGGGATGTGACTCCCAATGGACAAACTGCGCTGCTTGATCCATCAGAATTCCCTGTGATGAGCTCGGATCCAGAAGTTCTGGTTCTGGCCTATAATAAGGCCATCATCTCTGCACTGGATTCCATTGCTCCCACCCATGTGTGCCCTCTCTCCCTTCGCCCTCGGTCCCCATGGTTTGATGGGGACTTGAGGGAGATGCGATGACTAGGACGCAGGTTGGAAAGGTGCTGGTGGAAATCCAGCTTAGATGCTGACCATCTTTGACTCCTAGAGCACTATCAACTCTATCAGTCAGCAACTTCTCATAAGAAGGCAGTATTCCTGTCTGGAGAAATTGCTGCTGCACAGAACTGACCGGCCCAACTTTTTCTAACTGTAGATAGGCTGTGCAACCCAGCCTGTCTACAGGTTCGAAGAGCCTTTTTACAAATGCAATGTGAGGAGCTTGCTCAGTTCTTTGCTGATAAGGTGGACGACATCAGGGCTGAGACCTTCGCAGCAGTCTCTATGGGATTTGCTGTGGACTGGCCCCCGGTCGCAATCCCTCTGTTTTCCTGGAGTTCCTTTGAAAGGCCGGAAATTGAAGATGTTATGAGGATTGTCCAGGGTATGTGCACTACATGCTGTAGTTTAGACCCGGGCCCCACAGCCCTGATTATGGGCTGTGGGGAGGTTATCATCCCAGTTCTGGCAAGGATAGTCTGGTGCTCCTTAGAATCTGGTGAATATCCCTGCTCCCTGAAGGAAGCAGTGGTGACACCAGTGTTGAAGAAGGCTTCTTTGGACCCAGACTCCCTTGCTAACTAAAGACTTATCTCGAACCTTCCCTTTGTGGGGAAGGTAATTGAGAAAGTGGCGGCTGCCCAGTTGGACAACCATTGGACCACCCATAACATCTACGACCCTCTTCAATCAGGTTTTTGAAAGAGGCATAGCATCGAGACTGTGCTGGTTTGGGTGCTCAATGATCTCTTGATGGTGAGAGACAAGAAAAAAATGGTCCATTTTGATCCTATTGGATCCGTCAGCAGCATTTGACACCATAGACCATGGGGTGTTGTTTGAGTGCCTGAGATGCATCTGTGGGCTGTCAGATTTGGTTCACAGATGGTTTACCTCTTTCCTTACAGGTAGAACTCAGAGGGTGGTGTCGGAGGTATTTTTCTCCGATGCTACCTCTCTGACCTGTGGGGTGCCTCAGGGCTCTGTGCTATCCCCCATGTTGTTTGCGGTGTACAAGCTTCCCCTCAGAGACATTGTAAGATGATATGGGCTGGAGTGTCATTGTTATGCCGATGATACCCAGCTTTATCTGTCTTTTGCACCTGACCAGAATGTAGCACTCTCGGTGTTTAACAACTGTCTCGGTGAGATCCAGGGTTGGATGAGGTCCAGCTGGTTGAACTTGAATTCTGGGAAGACAGAGGTGATGGTTGTGGATCCTGGTCGCTGGATGGGGGGTGGGTATCAAACCATCCCTCAGGTTTATTCTTGGGGGATGTCGAGCTCCCTATCTCTGAACAGGTGCGTGACCTAGGGGTGATACTTGACGATCAGCTGACATTGCATGCTCAGGTGTCGGCTGTTGTTAAGGTATCCTTTTACCATCTGAGGAACATTGCTAGGATCAAACACCTTGTTCCATCTGGCGACTTGCCTACACTGATCCACGCCTTTGTGACCTCATGTTTGGACTACTGCAACTCCCACTACTTTGGGCTTCCAGGGGTTGATATCTGCCGCTTGTAGCTGGTGCAGAACTCAGCAGCCCAGTTGTTAATGGGGATTCCTCATTCTTCCTACAATACACTGGTGCTGCGGGATCTGCACTGGCTGCCGGTTCAGTGGCAGATCACCTTCAAAGTCAGTTTACTGACATATAAAGCCCTACATGGCTTGGGCCCTGACTACCTGAAAGAGCTTCTGGTTCCTTACCTTCTGGAGTGACCGCTCAGCTCAGCCAATGAGGGGTTGCTAGAGATTCCGAGGGTAGCTTTAAAGTCTTCTGGTGCCCGAGCTTCTATGTTCATGGCGCCGACCCTCTGGAATTCTCTACACCGTTGGATTAGAGAGTGCATGACTGTGGGGGGGTTTAAACAAGGATTGAAGTCCTTTCTATGGAAAAAGGCATACGGGGATGGTATTGGCATGGACTGATACTATTGATTTTATTGTTTTTATGATGTTTTATTATGATGTTATTTTAATGTAATGCGCCTTGATTTCTGAAAGGCGCAATATAAATAAAGATTATTATTATTATTATTCAAGTCAATCAACTACCACGAGGATTACACGACATCAGGAATCCAGCTTGTGGGACTGAAAGTGCACACTTTCTCAGGGTGTGGGAAACCACCTAGTTGGAGGCAGGTAAAAAACTGTTGCAACTGATTATAAGATATAGCAAAGAGAAGGAGACTAAACTTAGAGAAGAACTGAAAGCACAAGAGTTGGAGGTGTTGAAATTTAGGACACATGATGATTCTGATAGACTTAACAAGCTACTGCAAGAATCAATTAAGAAATTAGATTTGGAACTGCAGGCTGTTAAGAAGACGAAGTTTGCCAGTGATAAGGGAGATTTTGAAATGGGGTGACATCTTTAACTGGAAAAAGATAGCACCGAAGGGCATCTTGAAAACTAACAATAAAAATGTTTTGTTTGAGTACAGCATGGATTTGAATGAGTCAGAGACAGATAAACCATCTAGAGGCCCCCATTTTCACAGAGACCAACATACAACAGATCCTCCATTAACTGTTCATCAGATTACTTCCGAATACGCACACCCACCCCCATGGAGGAGTTCAGATTGCAAGGGAATAATTACCAGTTTCTAAGAGGAAGGGAAAGAAGACAAGGAGGGGGAGACAATGAAGATTAAGGACACCGCTACAATATCCCCTACAATCAGAATCGGGGAAGGTTTTCGAACTAGAGACCATACCGGAACAGGGGTCGGCAGAGGAGATAAGCATTACCAGTGAAAATGTACAGATCATAAATTTATCTAAACACATTCTTACTAAAGAAGATACTGATTTGATAAAAAAGGGAGTAAGCTTTGCTCCAACAAAATTGATTGGCAGGGTATAGACCCTTATAGACCTGAACATATACAGTACAAAATTAAATTTACAGTCATTTTTCTACAAAAAGCAAGGCAACAGTGGGACAGTAGAAAATGCAAATACTCAGTTCAGGAATCCATCAACTTTCTGCCCACCCCCATCAACAGCGGTAACCATATTTAAAGAGTTGATAGAGAGAGAGAGACCTTGAATCAATGTTTGACTCCCCAAGAACTGGCTTTTTTCATAATATTAGTAAAGGAGAGAGAGAAGTGATAAAAACCTCACAAAAAAGACAGTGATGTGATAATTAAACAAGTGGACAAGGGTGGGGCTTTAGTCCTTATGTAGAAAGAAATATACATGAAAGAGACAACTAGGAGATACGACATTCTATGTGAAACCGACACATGATCCTAGACCTGAATACAAGCACAGTATAGATGAGACGATCCAGGGAGCCTTTTGCAGAGGGGATATAGATGTGAAAACCAGGAATTTTTTAACAACAAGGAACCCAATTAAGTCAACATTTCACATCTTACCAAAAGTGCAAAAAACTTTGTGAAATCCACCAGCTCAACCGACTGTGAGTGGAATCAGGTCATTAAAGGAAACCACTCTCCCAGTACAGTGATGTGTTAATTAGGACCTTAGTGGAACATCTGCCAAGTTATTAGAAAGACACTACTGATGTTCTCAACCAGATTAGGGGATTAAGATGGAAGAAAACATGTTTTTGATAACGATGGATACTGAGGCACTGCATATCAATGTGCCCCTTGAGGGGGCACTGGATGCAGTTGCTTTCTTTCTAAATAAGAATACAAGATCTGATGCCCCATCCACAGACCTTATTTTGAAACTGTTGGAACATGTCTTAAAGTGTAACTTATCTGTGTTCAGTAACCAGCTTTATTCACAGGTTTGTGGCACAGCCATGGGGGCGAGAGGCACACCCTCTATTGCTAATTTGTTTGTAGGTAAATGGCAGGGAGAAACAGTTTTGAGTTCCAACATCAACCAATATTTTTATAAAATTGTTTTATGGAAAAATTTTATCGATGATGTCTTAGTCATTTGGAAAGGGAATGTGGAAGATTTTTCATTATTCATTGAATAGTTACATACTACAACCCCGCACCTCAGATTTACCTACAACATGCGCAAAGTTTCTATTTCATACTTAGATCTAAAGCTGACAGTTGTCCAAGAGGGTTATCTTGAAAATGACATCTTTAGAAAAAGGGTTGATGGGAATATGATTCTACTGGCCAGTAGCTGCCACCCACCACATGTAGCTAAAAATATCCCTAAGAGCCATTGTTAAGGACTAGATGTAGTTATTTCAATAGGGAATAGTTTGACAAAGGAGCAGCAGATTTGACAACAAGAGTATTAGAAAAGGGTTATAAAAGGAGGTAGTATAGCATGGTGGTTTATGGCTCTGAGCTGCAAATCTGGAGACCTGGGTTTGAATCCCACAGCCCCCACTTGCATACTGTGTGACCCTGAGCAAGTCACTTAACTTCCTCATGCTCCCAGGTTGAACCTGTAAACAAGCTTTCAGCTTAGTGTGTTTCACCTAGTTAAATAATTGGAAAAAAAGAGACACTATATGTGAGGCCAGAGATTTAGCTGCAAATAAAAACAGAGAAGACCTGTTAAGAACTAGATCAGACACTGTGAACAGTGATAATAGATTTCATTTTGTTGCCAACTTTTCCTCACAAGCCAGGGATGTAGAACATATAATCAGAACACACTGTTATGTCCTGACAGCTGATGTAGGATTGAGGGAGCTAGGCAATGAATTACCTAGAATGTGTTACAAAAGAACCCCAGCTTTAAAAGCTTTACTTGTACATAGCCGTTTTAAGAATAATAACCTACAGAGAACATGGTTGAACCAGGCATACAATACGGATGTTTTAAATGTAAAAGGTGCACTTATTGTGACCTTGTGACACAGAGTAAGGAATTTACCAGCTGCAATGTGACAAGGTACTGTACCATCAGACAGTGCGTGACATGTAGCAGTGAGGGGATAATATATTTGGTGACATGTACCTGTACAGTCTTCTATGTGGGCAAGACCACCTGCCCCTTTTAGATACGGGTTGGTGAACACATAAAGCCATTATCAACAAGGACATGACCTATGTCACAGCAACACATGTAGCCAGCAGTGATCCCAGTACTGTACACAGATTTAGCTTTGTTATAATTGGTAAAGTAAGCTGAAATCCCAGGGGTGGGGATTTTCACAATCTTGTTCTAATCAGGGAGAATTTTTGAATCTTGACATTAAAGGCTAATTTGGCCCCAGGTCAGAACACACATTTGGATGTGAGACCATACCTCAAAATAAAGAGGAAGAGACAGATTTATTTATTTATGGTTTCATTTAATCCTGAACAGTGTGATCCATTTGGGAATAAAATGCTGCATTGTTCTACTCTAAGTCCCCCTTTTTGTTCCCCCTTCTTTTTGGCAAAATTAAGGTATTTTGATGGTTCTACAGTAATTCAAATGTTTATGATGGAGGCAATGCTGGCATTTTAGCCCTTGTTTTTTGAATTCTTGCATAATACAATGTTACTTTATCAACTAAAATAGCAATAACATTTGTCCCTTCCCCCCTTCCCCCCTTCCCTCCCCTTTTAAAACCCACTCCCCTTTTTTCCCTCCTTTCCTCTCCCCCCCCCCCAGTTGTTTGTCTTATGGATGACTTTAATATTTAGGATCAAGTTTGAATGTATAAATGATTTGTTAGTATTTTAGATATTTCTTATATATAAATAGTTGATTATTTGTATATATCACATGAATTGTATGTGTGATCTGGTGTACAGGTTTATATAGGTCTTTGTTTTCAAGTAGTCCCTGGATACTGTGGTCACTTATGGCGTTAAATTATAGAGATCTGTTTCCTCTGTTTGAACTAATTTTGACCAGTGAGATGCTGTATCTAATTAAGGGACTTGTGAACATGTGATTTTAAATTTCTGTATAAATGACACTGCTTGCACTTGTTACCTCAGCCTTTGAAAAATGACTGTTTGGAGGTCTGAAACATGTCTGGTGGGGTCCTGTTTGTCCAATTTTTGATGTGGAATAATACATTTTATGTGATTTATATCATTTTTGCATCTCTCTAGTCGGTTTAGTGTGTGTTCAAAACCCTTGAGTTGCTTTATCTGGTGAGTTTCTTGAGCACCATGTTCCAAGTGCGCACTTCTTCTAGTTCTATTCCCCAGTACTTTGATCATATTTTGGTCAGTAGAACAAACATGCTGGCAGAGGTCCCCCATCTCCCCCCCACCCAGGTAGTTGGGAAACCTCTTCTGCCATGTTTTGCTGTGGTGCGGGTGCCAGTGCTGGTGCAGGTGCTGGTGGTGCAGATACAGGAACTTCTGGTGCAATCTCATAGCCAGCACAACATCCAGAATGGCGATGATGGACTGTGCGCTCTCCTGTGGGCAGATGCTCCCCTCTGGATGGAACATATGGTTCACCACCACTACTAGCCACCTCTTGCTGTCTCACCTTCAACTCCACAGGGCGGTGGATCATTAAATGTGTCCACCTGTCCACAGGTGGGTCCCCTTTTGCCCTGACTGACACACATGTCGCAGATGGTACACTAGGCAGCACTGTTGTCCTGGGATTCCAGTGTAAAAACAACTCTCATACTAGGGAAGGCCAGGGCTGCTTGACTGAGGATGTCCACTGTATTAAGGAGCCGATGAGGAGGAAGAGCATGGCTGCCCAAGGGGAACAGCAGTATGTGGTGCTGATATCACAGATGGACATAGAGGAGTCAGGCTGCTGTGGAGCTGGTGCCGGTGCTTCTTGCTGCTGAGGAGTGGGGGAAAGAAAGGGCTGCTGCAAAGTGGGTGCCAGTGATTTTGGCTGCTGCTGCAAAGCTGTGGAAGCTGTGGACTGCTCTGAACTGAAGCAGGGAGTAGGACTTGTTGCTTCTGGATTTGGGGTAGCTGTTGCAATGCGTTGAGGGTGGGGCTGTTGTCTGACCAATAGGCCCTGGACAAAGCAGGTGTATGTCACCACCACGAGTCTGCACATGTCCCTAGTCTCCATCCTTAACAAGAGACAGAGAAAGAGAAGGAAAAAAGGAAACTCAGACAGAAACAAATGGAAAAAGGGAAAATAGAGTTCTCTAAATAAAGCTTATAACTAAGAAATATAGGCAAGCGAAGAAGAAATAAAAACTAAATTACTAGTAAGAACACTAAGAATTCAATAAAAATAAAAAAAAAAGAATAAAAACAAAGCTGCTAAAGTAATGGCAGTTGTTGTTGATTCCAACAACAGCGTTCTACACAGAAAGCTGGTCAGACAATCTTGGACAGTGACTAACTCACAGTGCAAAACAGAATGTGAAGTAATCTTCTTTTAGTTAGATGTACACAGATACATACATACATATGGGCATATGAAGAAGACAGCAGAAGAAGGCCATTTGGTCTATGAAGTCTGCTTATATTGCAGGGTCCACAGCTTGAGCTAATGTCCCTGCCCTCCCTCCCCACTCCTCCTATCCTCCCTACCCATGACCCTTACCTTCCTCCATGCCTATCCCAGCCTCTCTTAAAGCTGCCCACTGTCTTCAATGAGATGACCTTTTCCAGCAGCGCATTCCAAGTGTCCGCCACCTCTCTGTGAAGAAGTGCTTCCTGACCTCCCTCCTAAACTTCTCACCCTCCAGCACAAGACTGTGCCCCCTTGTATTATGGTTGCCACTCAGCTTAAAGAAGATTCTCTTTATCAACCTTACCTGTCCCTTTCAAGTACTTGAAAGTCCAATCATGTCCCCTCTCTCTCTCTCTCTCTCCTGTCTTCCAGGGAGGACATATTCAGTGTTCTCAACCTCTCCTCATATGACTTATCTTTGTATCCCTCCTCTGGACCTTCTCCAACAGGTTAATGTTCTTTTTGAGGTGTGGATACCAGTACTGAACTTCATACTCTAGATACTGCCTTACCAGTGACCTGTACAAGGGCAATATAACCTCCTCTCTCCTACTACTGATCCCCCTAAATATGCATCCCAGCACCTTGTTTGCCTTTGCTGCTGCTTTCTTGCACTGTGTGGAGTGCTTCAGGTCACTAGTGATCATCACTCCCATTTCCTTCTCCTCCTCTGATGCAGATACTTAGACTCCACCCAGGTAGTACTCTGTCCTGGGATTCTTGGCTCCAGTATGCATAACTTTCCATTTCTTGGCATTGAAGCCAACCTTCCAGATCCTGGACCACCTCCCCAGCTTTTCCAGATCTTTCTGTAGGTACCATGTGACCTGCAGAGTCTCTTCAATGTGATCTTGAGGCACTTGTTTACCAGAAGACTCATTTTGACCAGATTTCACCTTGGGGGCCTTCAAGGGCAAAGTTACAGGTGGAGTTGTCAGGCAAAGTTAAAAAGCAAACACCCATGGATTAACCCATGTTGTAACATGGCACTAAAGATAGCAGTGACATGGAGAGGTGAGATTGGTCTGAAGGCATCAGCTGATGAAAAATGAGCAGTGATTATTCCACCAGTAGAGCCCGTTCCTGCGGTACCACAACTGGCCACAATGTCAAGTGCTAAGTGGGCAATATCGAGTGTTAGCTAGAGAGCCCTTGCTAGTGCATGTGGCTGACAAAGACCGCACCTGCTACTGTGAGGGCGCATGATAGAGCGATTCCATAGTGCTGTAGAGGGTAGTCCATAGTACATTTTAGGGGACAAGACCGCGCCTGTGTGTGTGAATGTGGAACGTTGATGCAGTATATACTGTGAAGTGCGGTGGTGTCACTGTTTCACCTAACCTGTACATGGCATTGCTGGTGCACGAGCGGGATAAGATGACCATGCACAGGAGGGACCGACAGGCTCCGGTACCGTAAGAGACAGCAGCGTAGGTGGGTAAGGCAAGTACTAGTTCAGCCAAAATGCTAATAGTCCACATTTCAGTGTTCTTATCCACATACACACAACAAATGGAAACACAGGACTCTGTGCATACATGTTAATCGTACTTCTAACTTGTTCAACTGTCCCAGCAGGCACTGCTGTAATACAGCATCGACAGACACAAAATATTCGCTGAAATGAAAAAAACTGTCATTAGCAATCAGCAAAGGGCACTGCAGTGTACTTTGTGAAAGCAGAACCTTGTGTCCTGCGCCTGCTGTGAAACTGCTCTACACTATCTAAATAATTGTCTGTGCTGCAACACGAACACGCACATTTCAGTACGGGAAGACTCTGTGACTGTGCACGAAGTGGATGGCAGCTCTCCAAAGATTAACAAAGATTGGCCGAAGCATAGTGTGCAGCAAAGGAACACAATATTTGCTCAGTACGTGTTTTGTGCTTGCCATGTTACAAGCGCATTAATCACCTCCAGCGTCAGGCTCTACCGGTGGATTAATGCCCAGTGGGTGGTTGGAAAAACTCGGCCTTCAGTCTCGTACCCCACCCACCCTACCCGGCATTAATCCACTGGTAGAGCCTTCCTCTGTCGGTGATTAATGCTTATGAGGCGAACTTGGCAAATTAGCCATTACTCCACCAGCAGATTTAAAGAGCAAGTTCTTAGTAAGTATATACAGCATCTCTTAAAGAATTACTTTCTTTTTGGGGGGGGGAGATGCCCCTCTAATCATTTTGTTTGCTTTTGATTATTTTATTACCTTTTCATCATTTTATTTGCATTTTGCCAAGTACCAGTAAAAACAAATCCAATGGAATCCTTGCATTATAAAACCAAAAAGCTTTACTGGCAGCAATGGCAGTGTATTTCAGTGGGAAAAAGCATGTCTGTTTTTGGATTTTATAGAGAAGTAACACTTTCTACTATTAAAATATTATATATTTAATGGAAATATTTGATTTTTTATAACCTGTGATCTTTGTTATGCTCTGACAGGTGACATTTTATTCCTAACCAGATTTTATTTGTGAAGAGGAAAACAGAAGCCAATTACTGTTTTAAAAAATTGTAGAATCATACAGATGGACCACAATAGTGCTAACATATAAAAGGCAAAGTATGTTGCTGAAAGAATAAGCTATTTCTTTTGAAAAAAGCTAGAAAAATATTTTTAGTTCTTCATTGAAATACTTTGAGCCCCCAAGCAGTTGGCAGTTACTGACATCACAATACCAGAGTGCTACTGAATTCGTTTTTAGTAGCAGTGTGAAAAACAAGGGTGAAAATCCACTTGTTTCACTGCATAAACAAATATTTTATTAGAAAAGTAGAAATTAATTACTAACCCATAAAAATACAATGAATACAGTAGTCAGTTGTCTGTTTATTAGAAGTGAACACCTGGGGCCCAGTTCAAGAACTTGGAATGGTGCAAGGGATTTGCGTCAAAAGAATTTGTCACAACTTGCGTCAAATGCAATTTTCTATTGCGGACTGCATCAAATCCAGATGCAGCTGCACCAAATGGCTCTTGTCCAGGGTTGCATTAAACAACCCAGTGTGCCAAGTCACAAGGGGGCTTGTGCAATGCAGGACTGCAACATCCCCTTTTTGGGGATTTTACAAGCCCCGCCATGGACGCAGCAAGGGGCACTACTTAGACCAGCCAGAAGGTGGTCTAAGTGACTTGTGACAGTAGGAAGGAGTCTGACGATGGGCTGCATGGGGCAGAAGGGGCAAGGTAGGTGCCATGGGCCTTACCCTAAAAGTACGGGAGGCCATATGCCCTCCCCAAGCATAGGGGTAGTAACAGTTAGCTATACCCTAATAATTAAACTGGTGTCCATCCACCTGAATCACCTGAAGCCTCTGCGGTTAAAGTTACGAGCCGAATTTAGCATAAACCTTTCTGCCAGAAAGGTCATCTTTATGCTCCTGTTCCTCTCTGGCAATATTCACTCGAACCCAGACCCACTCACTTTAACAGACCCAGGTGTTCATATGGTTAAAGGCCTAAAAATAGCCTCACTGAACAGCTGCAGTTTAACCGCAAAATTTGAACAACTACAGGCATGGATGGCCCTCCATACCCCAGACATCCTCTGCCTAAAGAAGACCTGGTTGACCAGTAGGATTAAAGATAGTGAAGTTGCTCTCAAAGGCTTCCAAGCATACAGGATTGATAGACTAGGCAAGAGAGGCTGGGGATGCTTCATCTATGTCAGGGACTCTCTACAGTGCTCCGTCCTCCCTGGAACCAGGGTGGCTGAGGACCATGAGATAATAGTGATAAAGGCACAGGTCAGTCAGAATGGCAAAACTCTCATCCTTGGCATGATCTACCTACCACCCAAGAAAGTCACAGCCGGCCTTCCCACAATTATGGACGTTATCAGCACCCTTCCAAAGGGGATGGAGCTCGGCATTACCGGGGACTTTAACATAAACTGGGATGGAAAGGAGGCTGCCCCTTTCAGGGATCTGATAGCCACCTCCAACCTGACACAACTTGTCACCTGCCCCACCAGGCAGAACTATAAGACAGAAAACAGTGCCCTCCTAGACTGGGTCCTAGCAAGCTCACCATCCCGGATCTCTGAGATCAAGGTTCTCCCACACATGCTAAGTGACCACTCCCCAATCACCCTCCTGGGGTCTAATAAATGTACCAAAAGCCCACCCATCCTCATTGAAAGCAGGGTCTTGAGGAAGGGTAAACTTGGAGCCCTGAAATTAGCCCTTGCCCTACATGACTGGACTCCTATCGACCTGGCGCCTAACCTTGATCAGGCCCTTAGTTACTTCATTAAGGGCTTTAGCTCCTTCTGTGACATCTATGCCCGCTCATGAAAAGAAAAATTAGGTGGCAGGCAAATGGCTGGATCAATGGGGAGCTCCTCTCCCACCTGAAAGAAAGGGACATACTCTGGGAGAAGGCCAGAAACACAGATAGCAAGCATGACTACCAGTGTTACAGAATGGCCAGGAACCGCTGCACCAAGCTAATCCGGCTCACCAAAGCCAACTATCATAAGGCCCAGCTTAGCAATTCTTGGGGTGATGGGAAAAGATTCTGGGATAACATCAAAAGCATCCTTGGAAAGGAGGACAAGGAACACCCTCAGCTGCTCAGTATCAGTAACAACCCCACTACAGACCCTGTAGCTTGTGCGGAAGCCTTCAATAAGGCCTTCACCAATCTTATCCCAGTGCTACCACTTGCCTATTTTCAACCTTGTTTAAACCATTCTAATGACAAATCTACCGATTGTTCTCACCCAACCTTCTACTTTAAAAAGGTGATGGTGAAGGAGGCCCTAACTGTGGTCAAGAAAGTACTAGGTAAGACCAGACTGAGCAGTGAAGGGATAGACATGAAACTTCTACCCCCTCACCCTGGATGTTCTTATAGTGTCCATTACCACGCTGTACAATAAGTCCCTGACCCTTGCCCAATTCCCGGCAGTTTGGAAGCAGGCCCTAGTTATGCCAGTGTGTAAAGGAGGTGACAAGTCTCTGGTAGCCAACTACAGACCCATCTCTATCCTCTCCCTCCTGTCCAAGGCACTGGAAAAGACTGTGTCGAGTCAACTCATTGACTACCTCAATAAGTACACTCTACTATGCCCCAACCAGCATGGCTTCAGACAAAAATCACAGTACCACCACTGCCCTGCTGGACTACATGGACTATGCACATAAGGCCCTAGATGAAGGCAAACTGGTGGGGTCTGTCTTTATTGACCTCACCAAAGCCTTTGATACAGTCAACAACCCCCTGTTACTGACCCAACTGCAAAACATGGGTGTGGTGCCCAATGCCTGTTGCTGGTTTCAAGTCTACCTGATATGCTAAAATTAATGTGTCAAAATTGAGCAAACAGTATTCAGCGCAAGAGAGGTATCGTTAGGGGTACCCCACAGATCAATACTGAGGTCCCTACTCTTCAGCCTCTTCTTAAATGACCTTCCCACAGCCTGCGACATCAAACTCATACTACATGCAGACGACGTTGTGTTCCTGAGCAGCATCATGTCTCAGGCTGCCCTACAATCTGAGATACAGAACTCCTTTTTCCAAACTCAAGGACTGGTTCTGTAGTCATAAGCTGCTACTAAACTACAAGAAGACCAAGGTCATGCTTATATCCAGCCTCCACAACAAAAATAAGCACCACCCCCTCACTCATCATCTACAACTCATGCAGTGAGCTGCTGGAACAAATCCACTTGTTTAAGTATCTGGGGGTCTTAATAGATGATACCCTCATGTTTGCACACCATATTGACTCTCTGGTCAAGACCGTCAATACCGAGACTGGTGTCATGTACAAGCACAGGCAATACCTCTCTCCAGGAGCCCTCCTCCTCTCAGTCCACAGCTCCATCATATCATTGACTATGGACTAGTGGTCTATGGGGTGGCATTGGATACAGTGCTCAAGAGGGTTCAGATTGTGCTCAACAAAGCCTGAAGACTCACCCTGGATGCTGAGCATGGCATGCACACCTGTACGCTGTAAGAATGAGCAAATTGGCTGTCATTAAGAAACAGGGTCACATTCCAGACTTGCATCCTAGGGAAGAAGGCTCTATTGGGTAAAACACTGCCTTGTGTAGGCAATTTGATCAAGGCGGCCAACTCATTACAGGTCACCAGGGGGATGACTAGAGGGGACTTGGCTATCCCCTTCCATCGCACCTTGCTTGGGCAATGTGCATTTGCCTACCGGTCCACCCTGTGGATGAATGAACTCCCCAGGCACCTCTTGGCCACCAATTGTCTGGTCCAATTCAAAACTGACCTCACACAGCACCTAATAACACTCTGTAAGTGTACCTGCCTCTACGTCCAGCCACACCCTCTCTCTCTGCCCCCCAGCAAACACTAGGCAGGCCTCAGGTAACCCCTCCCTCTGTCCCTTCTCATGACTTGCCTAAGCAATCAGTTCACGTAATGCTCCTTCAGCACCTGCCACCCCACCTTCCCCCCAACTCCCAGTCCCATGAGTTCCCTAACAGTCACTACTAATGCAAGCTGCCTGACCATGCCCCGTCACACCCCACCATTTACTCCAGCACATCTTCTCTGCTCAGCCTCCCCTCACCCCCATTTCTCCCTATACCTTATTGCTCTCCTTCCCCCCTTCACCTCCACCGCAGTACCTACCTCTCTCTTGTACCTTATTTCTTCACCCCACTGCCAGCTATCCCCATCTCTCTGAACTACTAACAAAGCACTTTGTGGCTGCTTATTCTCCCTTCCCCCACCCTCATAAAGTGTTTTTCTTGTTATTTTAACTTGTACCTATGTTTTGAGTTATTCTGTAAGTTCTTAATCCTAGCTGTATCGTTCATTGTGATGTAACTTTGCTTTCTCCTATTATACTTTGTTTTGCAATCTATGATGTAGAACCTTTGTAAAATAGCTTGCATTCAAAGGTTTTTTCTGAATCACTAAATAAATAAATAAATAAATGGGGGAGTCAGGGTGACAGCTAGGCACTAGAGAAGTGTTGTGGTACCCGGTGGGGTATGTGCTGCTATCTATCGATGAATACTAGTGCAGTACACAGTACTGTACATAAGAATGCTACTCTAGATACAGAACTTATGATAATCTTATCTGCTTACTTGATGTAAAAAGAAAGAAAACACTTGTGGTCTGTTTCGTTTATGCTGGCTGTCATGACTGTAATCTAACAGTGACACTATATGCATGATATGTAGAATACGTAAATGGGACTGTGATGTTTCATTTTCCATTTTGGAAAATTCAATAAACACTATGAACTGCAAACAAAAACAAAAAATACAAATCCTGACCAAGTCCAAGGAGGGTCAAGTGATACGGTATATCTGACTACCACGGTAGCATACTGTATGTAAATGGAATTCAGCAGACTTCATAACATTTCTGTTATATAGGTTGTAACTATCAGCCAACATACTTATTATGGGGGGTACTGGTTGCATATCCTCATAGCCAATGGGATGGGACCACCAAAAGGGAGTGTTCCACAGACAGAAAGTGAAATAGCACTAGGTTGCCAGGGCTATGCCCACCTGGTGCCAAGTCACTTTCTATCTGTGGAACCCCCCCCCTTGGCAAATCCATCCCATCAGCTGGGAGGATATGCAAGTGGCACCCCCATAATAAGTACATTGGCTGATAGTTATGATCTGTATAACAGAAACATTATGAAGTCTGCTGAGTTCCATTTGCATATGCTGCTGTGGCAGTTGGATATACTGTTTCACTTGCCCCTCCTTGGACTTGGTCAGGATCTGTATTTTTTTTCCTTTTTTGTTTGCAGTTTATAGTGTTTATTGAATTTTCCAAACAAGATAATGAAACATCACAGTCCCATTTACGTATTATACATACCATGCACATAGTGTCACTGTTAGAGTACAGTCATGACAGCCAGCATAAATGAAACAGACCACAATTGTTTTCTTTCTTTTTACATCAGGTAAGCACATAAGATTATCATAGGTTCTGTATTTAGAGTAGCATTTTTACATACAGTACTGTGCACTTCATTAATATTCATTGACAGACAGCAGTGCATACTCTGCCAGGTGCCACATTACTTCTCTTGTGCCCAGTTGTCACCCCAACTCCCTCATGGCAGTTCCTATGCCACTTCTGCCTCCTGCCCCACCTGTTCAGCATAATCATCCTCCCCAACCATCCCAGCCCCTCTAGTGTTGCACCGACTGGGAGGGCCGGATCCCTGTGACAATTCCTGCAGGTGCACCAACTGTTTGGCACAGCTGCCAGAAGGCAGCAAACTTGAAGAGTTTGGCACAAGGACCCTGCTTCTTCTTAAATTGGGCACAGGGTCCCTGGTGTGCACACAGAGTTTGCTGCAGCCCTTAGAGTAATGTAACTTGCATTGCTCTAAGGGTTCTTTGAAAATTGGGCCCCTGCTCTTTAAACTTCACATCTCTAAGCCTGACATGCAAATTACCTTTTTACCCCATCCATTGGCAAAGTTGTCATTTGCATAATATGGTTCCATAATGGGTCTGTGTGTCTCAGGAGATCTGCTCTGTGCCCATACATGTATGATTGTCACCAAATTTACTGTAAAAGAATTTTGACAGCCCCATCCCCAATCCTATTACAAGCTCCATAGAGTGTATGCAGTCCCATTCCCCACTTTGCATCATCATTAAGCTTATTTTATGAGTGAGGCTGCAGTGCTCAGGGGCTGCTAGGCTCATACATGGAAGTTATGAGCCAAGCAATACAAAGTAAATTTTTAATATCATCCTGCACAAAAACATTTCAAATATGTCTAAACTAGCTCCTTGGGCAGACAGCTTCTTGGTATGGGTTGCCTGCCCAGAGCTTTTCAGCAGCTCTTTAAAAACGGGTAAATAAATGTTGGCATGCATACTCTTTCATGCAGATTTTAAAAATTATTATTACATTTAGTGTCTGTGTGTGGTGGCTGTGGTGAGGCCTGAGCAGTGACATGTCAGAAAGAATGTAGCACCAGCTGAAATATTTGTTATTCAGTTTAACCGCCTCAGTCACAGATTTGCAAACCCATGATATATTGGGCCAGGTTTAAGGCTATTAACCGTGTACATGTTTACAGAAACTATACAAATAAGAAAGTATCTGCCTTCTTGTATCATTCATGCTTCCTAAAAAAGCATAGTTCCTTTTCTCTGTTATCAGTATTAAATTAGTTCCCCTCTTTCACTCACTCAGTACAACATTAACAGGATCTATCCAGAGCCAATACAGCTGTGAAGAGCTGCCAGATGACCAAAGCTGCACCTCTGCATAGAAAATTTGGAACAACCAGGTGTAACTCGGCCATTGTTTGGAGTTGTTTCACCAAATTTTCAACATGGCCTTTTTGGGACCCCACCTCATGAAAAGAGCCACTGTCATTTCATTCCATTGTCCTGAAAGGTGATTTCACACAGCAACTGCACCATTCTGCGACACAGGCACAAACACATGTTTTGGACAGGATATGAAAAATGACAGCTGTACTGTTTATAAGGAGGTGTGAAAAAATGGCAATGTTGAAAATCTGGAGTTAAAATATTAAAAATTGCTGAAGTTAGGAGCGTGCGTAGAAATTGCACAACACACACTCGTAATGCAGTCATTTTTGAGAATTGTTTCACCAAATTTGCAACACAGGCTTTTTGGGACTCCACGTCATGAACAGTGGCACTGTCATTTCATTAATCAGTCCCAAAAGGTGATTCCATGCAGCGACCACAAAATCTCCTTCCGGGACCGAGTAATGAAATGACAGAGACAGTGTTCATGACGTGGGGTCCCAAGAACCTCATGTTGAAAATGTGGGACCAAAACTCCTAAAAATGGCTGATATATAGCAAGATAAGTTGAAAACCCCACTGAGTGCCATTATACAGTGCTTACCTTTGATTCTTCAGTTTGTGGTTTGGCTTTGAAGAGTGCAGACGTGTCCCGGTCCAGAGAAGATGACAGCGCTGACTTCCGGAGGTAAGTATGGGTAAGGGGTGCAGGGAGGTAGGTACTCAGTGGGAGAGTGGGATGGGGGACTGGGGCGATGATTTAGGACGCTTTCTTTTTACAGGTAAAAAGATGTCACGGACTGTTTTCTTAATTTACAGGGAAAAAAACAAATTTGGGCACATTGTGGTGGGCTCCCAGTGTGCCACTTGAGTGGGGAGGCAGACATGATGCTGACATGGGGATTGGGCACCCAGAGGTCGGCAGGGGAGGAATAAATAAAAAAGCTGGGCACACTTGGGTGGGCTCCCAGTGTGCCACATGAGTTGGGGGGTTATGTGATGCTGATACAGGGATTGGGCACCCCAATGTCAGTGTGGGAATGGGAAACAGAGGGAGCGGAGAGGACTGCAGCAGTGGGAGGGAGTGAGAGGGTGTCATTACCTGCTGGTGCTGGGAGGGAATGGCGGGAGTGGGGAGGACAGGAGCAGTGGGAGGGTGCAGAAAGAGTGCCATCTGCAAGATGGCAGAGGTGTCAGAACTGCGCATGTGTGGCATTCGCGTATGCGTAGTTGCGGTGCACAAGATGGTGGTGCCAGAAATATAGAAGAAACAGCTGAAATACTGCAGCTGTTACTCTGTGGTGGCCTATCATGGCAGAATGTTATAAGCTTCATTGGACGTTCAGAAGGATACTTCCAAATGTCCAACAGAAGGTGCCACGATTGGCCATTTTAGGAGCAGCAGATCGATCACAAAACAGCTGTAGGCTCTGCCCACAGCCATAAAAAGAGAAGTTCAAATGTATATGCTCTCAGGCAGCTATAGCAACAGTTATTGCCCATCCTTATAGGATTCACCTTGTGGTGGAAAGGAACTGTCAGCAATTTGGGAGTCATTTTTCTTTAAGGTCTGATCCTGGTTTGTCAGATGTTGGAGGTAGTTGGTAGTTGATTTTACCATTGACAGATTTCACCTCTTTCTTGAAACTGAAGTTGTGAATTCTTTTGGACTTTAGGAAGACTAATGTTATCTTTTCATGTGCTTGGTCTGGCTATGGTGGGTTCTGCATAGTGACATGGTCCTTGACACATCTCAGCACCATTAGGTCTTAGATTATTTACTGATAGTACAGTACATGGACTGAAATGTAGTACTGTTCATACACCGCACCCCAAAATGCTTAACAATCAATATATTTACACATAGTAGAAATGTCAAATGTAATTTCAAGTGGGATCATGCTTTGTCACAGGATAGCTTCAAACCTTTCAGTACCACTGGTGCTTTGATTTATTACGCCCCTCGTTCACCTTTATGTGTCGGGTACCCACTTATAAGATTTTGCCTGACAGTTGAAGCCCAAACCATAATGTATAATTCATTCTGCATTTTGAGCTATTAAACTTGATATTGCAAGAATCTGAAACAATCAACGTGATTGCATTAAGGGAATACCACATTGTTGGGTAAGATAATTAAAGCATCTTTTGAAACATTCTGAAAATGTAAACAGCGTTCCAAGTTTTTGATGTTTATGCTCAAAAGCTATTTTGAATTCAGTGACAATCTAGAAAAGATTTACAGCCCACTAAATTATGCAGGCCCTTCACTCCTGCTATAAATATGTATGAGATTAAAACATCAGTGGACTGCATGAGTGAGAGAGGCCAAAAGAGGACTGGAAAAAAATCAATGGTGTGCAAAGTATTAATAAAACAACAGTAACAAAACCTAAAGTTAAACTTGTTTCATGCATTTGATAATCAGTAGCTAATCCAGTTTATACAACACCCATGGATAGATAAATGAGAAGATAAATGAGTTTCTCTTGATGTTGGTGACATAAACATGAACAGGGAAGGATATTTGGAAAATCTAAAAGAGGCCAATAGGATTGTTAAGAAGGTTAGGGCAGATACCAAGCTGAGAATTTGAAAAGTGTCGAAGAGGGAGAAAAATACTTGTTTTATTATATTAAGGAATAGAGTAAAATGGAGTTAGACTGAGAAATATGGGTCTGGATGGAAGAGGGCAGTGAAAAAGCAGATATCCTAAATAAAAATGTTTGCTCAGTCTTTACAGTACAGGAATGTGGACCACCCCAGAATGTGAGGTTTGGGTCCTAGGAATGAAGGGACAAAGGCCAGAGGTGGGGTTGGTATGAGAGGTGAGGGTGCATAAGGGACTCATGACCCTGAAAGTGCATAAATTACTGGGCCCCGATGGTATGCATCCTAGGGTGCTGAGATATAGTTCAGAATCTGGTGACACCTTTGGCTAATCTATTTAATTGCTCGTTAGCAACAGATGTAATGCCAACAGATGAGGGTATGCACCAGTCCTGTGGAATACTAATGTGTTTGCTCATATCTCTTGTTTTGATTGCTGCCCAGTGGCCAAGTCTTTGCCCCACCTGCTCTACATGCCAACCAACAGTAGCACGTGTGCAGACATTTCTTGTTCTGCATTTCTCTGCAACCTCTGTTTATGGTGCCAAACAAATCTAAATGTACTCTGGGGTGAAAACTGTGAGAATTGTGCAAATGTTGCAGTATTAAAGTTTTGCAATAGATCTCAGTCCAGATGTTACTGATAGTGATCTTAGTAACTATGGTTTTAGTAGTGGTTTTATAGAGCGTACAGCAGCATTTGGAAGTGAAAGTGATTATCGTATCACCCTTTTCTACTGTTTTGAATTATGTTGGTCAGTTGCTTAATAAACTGGTCCTTTTTGTGAGATGTGCCTCCTGCCTCTCCGTTTTGGTGAAATTACATTATGTAGCCAAATAGTCAAAGAATCACCTTACCACCCAGTTGCATGATAGAGAGACATACTCTCATCTCTACCATCAAAAAGGAGTACCACCATTTTGGCTCACTACACCTGGCATACTCAGTAGGGTAAGTGTGTTGGACAGGTTAATTCATGTCTCTCATCTATGACACAACTAAGAACAGAGAAAGGCCTTGGTCCACTTCACTTGGTGTCACAGACAGGATATTTTAATTGGAGTCCAAAGCAGGAAATGACCCATCAGAAATGGAATCCAGAAGGCCAGGAAATGCTGAAGGAGGAGATAGAGAAAGGGCATGACTAATTCCAATTATTATGCTGTATTACTTTGGGGCACCCTGGATGGCACATTTCTCTGGAGATCCTACAGATGCATCCATCATGAACTTTGGAAAATTGCAAAGTAAAACACAATCCATGTTTTGACTGTATGAAATTCCTGAGCCACAGCAAGTAGAAATGTTGATTGGGTAACTCACCAGTACAGACCACCGTGAAGTCAGTGCTTGGCCAGAACATGAAAAGGCACATGTACAACAGATTTTTAACAGATTATGCAGAATGTTTGATATCCATATGCTCTCAGTCCTAAAAATGACATTTTCCTCCAGGGTGGAGGGAATTAACCCTTGCTGTGCCACCAATGTGTATACATGTCCTGAAAACCTATATGTTCCAAATCTTCTGGTGGCCTAAGTGTTAATTAAACCTTATGAGACTATGCCCTAAACTTTCCAGATGCCTTTAAGGCAACTGAAAGGTTGAACACCCACAGCCTCTATGACCCTGACAAAGTGTTAAAGGACAGATTCATAGAGGGAGTGAGGAGCGATATTCTCTGTACAGAATTAAGGTTATTGTCCAAACAGAACCCTGGCATGCAGTTTTTAAATTTCAAAGAAGACGCTATTGAGCTTTTGGAGCCAGAACACCCCTGTGATCAACCAAATCTCCACTTGTGTTGTGGAATGGTGACAGAGATGCTGGATGGGACATCCAGTCTGCTGCAAAACTTCAATTATGAATAACTGATCTGAGTGGATGCCAAAAAAGGCTCAGACATGGGAATTCCCGGGCAGATCACAGAGGTCCCACAGTTGTCGATATGAAGGAGAAAGGAATATGGGAGACTCTGCACCAAGAACCTCTAATAATAAATGAATAGAGGACAGAAGCTACCAGAGACTGAACTGTCCATGTGGTTGTGGCAGGACATGAAGAGATAACACCAGAATATTAAAGAGGATTTGAGATGGGAGGTGAGAGACTAGATGTCCAGAGGACTTGGATGGCACCCATCAAGGCCATCAGTAATTAGGAACTCAGGTAAAAAGGCCATCTGACCAGTGTGATTTGAATGGAAACCCCATATGTAGGAGGTGCAGAATTAGTGGCCATGTCGAGAGGAGATGCACACAGGAGGCAAGCATGCTGGCCATGGCTTTAACCAGGAAGTCCCTGGGGTAGCAGACCAAACCTCAGGACAGTCAGCAGTAGGTCCATCAAGAGGCCCAACTCAAGCCAGATGTGTTGGAAATTGCACAGTGACAACCATAAAAGTGAACGGAATTGAAATGGAAGCCCTACTGAAAACTGGCTCACAAGTGACAACACTACAGTGTAGAACTTTCTTTGAACATTGGATGAGACAGGCCTGAATATCGCTATCATATGCTACATGAATGTGAACATTAAGTTAGGGAAGACTGAACACACGAACCAGGGGATCTTGATTTGCATTCTCTATGATGACAACTTACCACCTGTGATATTGGGCATAAATCTGCCCCAACACTGCCAAGAGGACCTGATGCAAGACCTCAGGGAACAGAGCAGTTATCTCCTGTGGAAAGAAAAATGAACCTGGAAAGAGACAATTAAGTTGCTCAAGTGTCATCAGCGATTTGAAAATGGAAAGGGAGAAATAGGAAATGTTCAAGTGCTGAATGAAAGCCAGTGGAGCTGAAGCCTGGGGCCGAGACAATACTGAGGTGCAGGGCCAAGGTGGGACTTCAAGAACAAAGACTACACAGCCCTGGTTGAACCAGAGTGGGTCAGAGAGGAAGATCCGGCTATGGTGGTTTACAGTGAAGGATGGCAAAGTCTGTTTGTCTGCTCAACTACGGCACCCAGCTGGTGATGGTGTACAAACAACAGGCCTTTGGGTGGCTCATGAAGATTGAGTGGAAGGTGTTATAACTCCAGAAGAGGAGGAAGAAAAAGTGGCTTTCGTAGTCAGTACCATAATAGCATTGCAAGAGGGTATGGTTCACAGTGTGAACCCAGACTCGTGTATCCAGGAACCTGACATAGAGAGTCCTGAGACAATGGAAGAAGAAAAGGCAAAGCTGCTGGACGTGAGCAAGAGAAACACCATGGACTAGATTTTGGCTGTGCAACTGATGTGAATCATGACACCCCTACAGGAAATCACTCACCCATTCAGGAATGGTTCCAACCCATACCACCTTCTCTGTACCAGCTGACCAAGCAGTTGCTGAAGGAAATGTCAGAGGCATATATTATAAGGAGAGTCATAGTCCATCATAGTCCATGAGTGGCACCAATTGTTTTGGTCTGGAAAAAGATGGACTGATCCAGTTTTGTGTAGACTACTGTAAACTTAACCAAGTCAGACACCGGGATGACTATCCACTACCCAGCATTGAAGATGCCCTCACAGCACTAAACTCAGTAGTCTTCTTCTCCACCATTGACTTAGTAAGTGACTACTGGAAAGTATCCATGGGCCCAGTGGATCAAGAAAAGACTGCTTTTGTCACCTCAATGGACTGTATGAATTTTCCTGGATATCCTTTGGCCTTTGTAATGTACTGGGAACATTTCAGCACTTGGTGGAACCATGCCTGGGCAGTAAGAATTTTGACATAATACTGCTGAACCTGGACGATATCATAGTGTATGCAAAAACATATGAGGAACACTTGAAGCACATGGAATTAGTCTTTAAGCACCTAAAGTAGTATGGACTGAAAATCAAACTGTCAAAATGTTATTGCTTGAAAGAGAAAGTGAATTATTTAGGATATGTTATATCTTCAGAAGGGATAATTTTAGACCCTGAGAAAATCAGTGTGGTGAAGGAATGGCCTCGTCCCATCACGATCAGAGGTGTGAGAAGATTTTTGGGATTTGTTGGCTATTATCGGAGATTTGCGTGGGATTTTTCTAAACAGGCAGCCCTTCTTCATGAACTGTTATATCACTCGAAAGGGAGTAAAGTCACCAAACATGGTAAAGTAAATTGGACACCAACGTGTCAAGCCACATTTGACCACCTTATATCAATGTTTACCACAGTGCCAGTATTAGCCTACCTGGATTACCAAAAGCCTTTTCACCTCTATACAGATGCCAGCAACAAAGGTCTAGAAGCTGTACTCGAACATACATACGAACATACAAAAGAAGCCAGCAGAAGAAGGCCATTTGGTCTATCAAGTCTGCTCATATTGCAGGGTCCACAGCTTGAGCTACTGTTCCTGTCCTCCTTCCCTCCCCACTCCTCCCATTCTCCCTACCCATGATCCTTACCTTCCCCTTATGCCTATCCCAGCCTCTCTTAAAGCTGCCCACTGTCTTCAATAAGATGACCTCTTCTGGCAACACATTCAAAGTGTCCACCACCCTCTCTGTGAAGAAGTGCTTCCTGACCTCCCCCCAAACCTCCCACCCTCCAGTTTAAGACTGTGCCCTCTCATGTTATGGTTGCCACTCAGCTTAAAGAGACTCTACTTATCAACCTTATTTATCCCTTTCAAGTACTTGGAGGTCCCAATCATGTCCCCTCTCTCTCTCCTGTCTTCCAGGAGTACATGTTCAGTGCCCTCAACCTCAAGTGGGGTTCGGGAAGCAAAGCCCACCGATATAAAAAAAGAAACAGGAGACTTGAAGGAATCATGATGACCACAACTTGCGATCGACATGATTCCTGTCACTATGATGCCAGTTGACATAAAGCATGTTGAACCGGCATGGTAGAGCCATTTTACAGAGTTTATAGCAGCATTTGGAAGTTGAAATTAATAGTCTTATCACCCTATTCTCCTGCTTTGAGTTCTGTGGTCAGTTGCTTAATAAACGTGTCCTTTTCATGAGTTGTACCTTCAGCCTCTCCATTTCAGTGAAATTACACTATGTAGCCAAATAGTCAAAGAACCACCTTGCCACCCAATTGGTTTATCTCCTCTCCACCCCAGAGAAAGAGAAAGAGTGACTCTTTTCTCTAACACAAACAGAGGAACCACCTCTTCAGCTTACTACACCTAGAATGCTCAGCAGGGTACGTGTGTTGGGCAGGTTGGTTCATGTCTGTCATCTACTACTCAACAAAGAAGGGAGAAAGGCCTTGGCTCACTTCTTTTATAGCACAAAGTGACAAAAATGGAGTTCTCTACAAGTAAGCTATAAAGAATTCAGTGTGCTTTGTAAGAGCTATAAGTTACTTTAAACTTTTTTTTATTTCTACCTCAAAAAGAGTCCTCTTACTCTATATACATTTTCATTGAAAATCTCTACCATTGGGTTATTTTTTTTATTAAAAATGTACAGTAACCAAACTGGAAATATTTACATTGCAGATATTGGACTGGGAGTAGTTTCCCTTTCACTATGTAAGCCAAGATACAGTTATATAAAACTGTCACTTCTAAATAAAACTGTTAGGATTATGATCATTTAGTTAAGAAATATTTTTATCTTTCAGGTAGTTTGTCAAAACTGGAGATATCTGTATTTGGAAAAAACTCATGAGCACTAATGGGCTGGAGACTGGCTGCTCCTTTATTACTTATTTAAGCTAAAAACTTTTGATTTTGGTATGATAGCAAACAGAGAATATGTTAATAACCATTTTAAACAGATGTAGAATATAGAAGTAAGCCTCATAGATCTGCACCACAGTCAGTGCCACGGATGACTAATATGGAGTCAAAAAGTCAGTTTCCATGTGCAGTCTCACTCTGTAAGAAAGTATTTTACCTTTGAATTCTAGAAACATAGAAGTTGACGGCAGATAAGAACCACAAGGCCCATCCAGTCTGCCCACTTCTTTTTCTACCTTATAAATGTGCCATCGGCCTTTGCTCTGTCAGTGGCCTATCTATTCATAGTCATTTGTATTGCTCCCTTATGCCTATCCCATGCCTGTTTGAAGCCCTGCACTGTATTCATAGCCACCACTTCTTGTGGTAAGCCATTCCATGCATCAACCACCCTTTCTGTGAAAAAGAATTTCCTCACATTCCCCTTAATAGGCCTCCCTCTAATCTCATGCTGTGTCCTCTTGTCCTGCTATTTTCTTATATTTAAACATGTTAGACTCTTTCACCTTGTTTATGCCCTTAAGGTGTTTGAATGCCTCGATCATATCCTCTCTCCCTCCTTTGCTCAAGGGTATACATATTGAGCTCTGTTAATCTGTCCTCATATGTCTTCTGATGCAGTCCCTGCACCATTTTGGTTGCCCTTCTCTGGACTGCCTCAATTTGGTTAATGTCCTTGTGAAGGTGTGGCCTCCAATACTGCACGAGTACTCCAGATGGGGCCTAACCAGTGTCTTGTACAGAGGATTATTACCTCCCTCTTATGACTTGTGATACCCTACTAATACACCCTAACACCCCCTAGCCTTACCTACTGCTTTAGAGGTCTGCTTGGATGATTTTAGGTCATCAGTGATGATGATGCCCAAGTCTCTTTCTTCCTTTGTGACTGCTAGCAACTCCCCTCCCAGCCTATAGGTGGCTTCAGGGTTTCTCTTCCCTATGTGCATGATTTTGTACTTCTTTGCATTAAATCCCAGTTGCCACTCTTCTGACCATTCTGCTAGTTTATCCAGATCTCTTCTCATTCTGCCCACCCCATCTGGATCATCTACTCTGTTGCAGATCTTGGTGTCATCTGCAAACAGACAAGCCTTACCCTCTAGTCCATCTGCAAGGTCACTAATGAAGATGTTGAAGAGGACTGGCCCCAGGACTGATCCCTGAGGATTCTAAAGAATTCTAAAGAACTAATCATTATGGTTGTTAAGGGGTTATTAATCTGATGCATAAGAAAATGGCTTACTAAAAACTACATATTAGCAATGTTTTGAAAATAAAAAACCCATACAAAAAATAGGCCTAATGCTCAACTACCTAAAATCATTAATAATTAGTTAATGATTAATTAGTTTGTTCACTTGGGAACATAAGCAGGAGGTTGGTAAGGACAGAGGTCTGGGTTTATATTCTGTTTTAACTGAAATATCTGAATAGTTTTGCATGTGAAATTAGTTCTGTGTGTTAAAAATTACTACTTTGAGTTAGAACTGTTACTTGGGCTGTGATATTGTAACTTTTGGGGCTTGGGAACACTTGTTTGACAGTGATAATTAGAGTGAAATTTAAATGTGATGTTTGCCTGGTGTTAGGGGAAGGGGAAATTAACAAGAATCACCTTGTCTTTCATTGTTCACTTGGGAACATAAGCAGGAGGCTGGTAAGGACAGAGGTCTGGGTTTATATTCTGTTTTAACTGAAATATTTGAATAGTTTTGTACATGAAATTAGTTCTGTGTGTTAAAAATTACTACTTTGAGTTAGAACTGTTACTTGGGCTGTGATATTGTAACTTTTGGGGCTTGGGAACACTTGTTTGGCAGTGATAATTAGAGTGAAATTTAAATGTGATGTTTGCCTGGTGTTAGGGGGAGGGGAAATTAACAAGAATCACCTTGTCTTTCATTGTTCACTTGGGAACATAAGCAGGAGGCTGGTAAGGACAGAGGTCTGGGTTTATATTCTGTTTTAACTGAAATATTTGAATAGTTTTGTATGTGAAATTAGTTTAGTGTGTTAAAAATTACTACTCTGAGTTAGAACTGTTACTTGGGCTGTGATATTGTAACTTTTGGGGCTTGGGAACACTTGTTTGGCAGTGATAGAGTGAAATTTAAATGTGATGTTTGCCCGGTGTTAGGGGAAGGGGACATTAACAAGAATCACCTTGTCTGTCATTGTTCACTTGGGAACATAAGCAGAAGGCTGGTAAGAACAGAGGTCTGGGTTTATATTCTGTTTTAACTGAAATATTTGAATAGTTTTGTACATGAAATTAGTTCTGTGTGTTAAAAATTACTACTTTGAGTTAGAACTGTTACTTGGGCTGTGATATTGTAACTTTTGGGGCTTGGGAACACTTGTTTGGCAGTGATAGAGTGAAATTTAAATGTGATGTTTGCCTGGTGTTAGGGGAAGGGGAAATTAACAAGAATCACCTTGTCTGTCATTGTTCACTTGGGAACATAAGCAGAAGGCTGGTAAGAACAGAGGTCTGGGTTTATATTCTGTTTTAACTGAAATATTTGAATAGTTTTGTACGTGAAATTAGTTCTGTGTGTTAAAAATTACTACTTTGAGTTAGAACTGTTACTTGGGCTGTGATATTGTAACTTTTGGGGCTTGGGAACACTTGTTTGGCAGTGATAATTAGAGTGAAAATTAAATGTGATGTTTGCCTGGTGTTGGTAGAGCCTCCACCACCCTGTTTTGCAGGCTTTCTTAAATACTGAAAAGCCACTGGGGGTTGGGATTGAAGGGCTGTGTATTTCTGTTTGGGACTGAACTTTGAAGCAACAGGAACTGGTGGGCCTGTGACATCATACGGTACCTGATGTCTGCGTACACACACTGTTAGTGGGACTGGACACACACTGGACTGTATGTGTTTGTGAGACTTGGAAACTTTATTGGTGGGGTTGAAACTGGGTTTGTAAATAACTGCAGTCAGTACATAGAGAGAAACTGTATTCCAGGGGGAAAGGACTGAGAAAAGGGGTGTGTGCCATTATAAACAGAGGGGCACAAATAGGGTGGCCATATTCCACCATGGCAGACATCTTCGGAAGGGTTGTAGGCTGCACAGGCTGTGGGATGGCAATAATTCTCAATTGGGCCTGGAGAGAGGGAGGCTGCCCACTCTGTAGACAGCTATCTTGTATCAGGAGTGAAGTATATTGGTTAAGGAGTAAGCTGGGGAGTTGGGGGTGTCCAAGGATAAGGGTGTGGATATGCAAGCAGAAGGGTGGGGCTGATGGAGGCTGGGGCAACACTCTGAAATTACAGGATGTTATGTTACAGCAAGCAGGAGGGGGATATTAGGACAGAGGACCCTTAGATAGGGATGTTGATGTTAAGGGAAAGCATACGGGTGAAATATTCCGAATACAAAAGAGAGTGGAGGGGGAAGAGTCAGGAGGGGCTGTTGTGGGGAAGCCTAGCAGAGCAGACATTGAGAAGGGAGGGGCTGTTGTGGGGAAGCCTAAAACAGCAGACTGTGGGAAGGGAGCTCCTAAGGAGAACAGAGCAAGAGGGGAGGAAGGGGGCAGTTTAGAGGTGCAGTCAGGGGAAACTCGGGTTACTTGATGGAGGCTGACATAGAGTGTCACAATAAATTTGAGCTACTAAGCAACCTAGAGCGGGAGGAAGGGGTTGGTGGAAATGAGGAAACTAATACAGAGGCTGGGGGGAGGGAGTCGGATACCCATAGGGCACCACAGACCAGCAATGGAAAGGATAGAAATAGTCCCAGAGGGAGAAGGGGAAACATAAATGTTAAGCAGATGGGGGAGATGCAACATATTGCAGACATGAGGGAGGAGAGCATGACTGGAGAGAAACTGGGAGACAGGGAGATGGGGAGGAGCCCCCCTTCAGCGGGGGGCAGTACCAAGGATGGGGCCCTAGCTAAAGGGGACCCACAGAGAGCCTCTGGAGGTAGGGGTACTATTAAGGGGAGGATGGTGGTGTGGGGGAAGGGGAAACCATCAGGGCCAGGATAAATGGTTCGCATAAGAGAGGGTTAAAGGGGACACCTATTCAGAGGGATCTGAGTTAAGTGGGCAAAATAACGAGGGAGGCAGAAAGGGAAGGGTGACAAGGGGGTCTCTAATAAGGCAGGAAGACGCCCATGGAATTGAGATCATGAATAAAGGGAGGATGGGGGGCTGAGAGTGCATAGTGGAGGTAACCATAAGGATGATGGCAGTGTTAAGGTTCCGTTATTGGGAGACTCGATGATTAGGGGTATCCAGTGGGAGGGACAGGGGGGTGGATGCCATAGCCAGGTGAAGGTAGTGAGTATCTCTGGGCTGACAGTGCACAGAGCAAAGTTCATGGTGTACGAACTGGTTAGGGATTGTGGAGGGAAACCAGATTTCCTGGTGCATTTGGGAACTAACGATCTAGAGGGAAATAGCATTTTGGAAATCCAAGCAAGGTTCCAAGAACTTGCCAGAGTCTGTCGGGATAATGGATGCAACATTTCCTTTTCAGAGATATTGCCAGTACCGAAGGCCTCAGTGGAGAAAAAAATGAAGATCACAGAGGTTAATGACTGGCTCAGGAAGTGGGGTGAAGAGAGTGGGTTGGGGATGTTAGGAACTGGAAAGGAGTTTGGGAGGATAAGGGACTATGCCAGGACAGGCTTCATCTTGCCCCATTAGGGAAGGAAGTCCTAAACAGGGATGGCTGACTACATTCAAGAAAGGTGGGGTTTAAACTTGTGAGGGGAAGGGATAAGGGAGGGCTGACCAGAAGCTCTCTCCTCAGATGAGGGAGTAGCCTTCAAACCCAGAGGCGGAGAGGAAACAGACTGGGGTGGGAGGTTTCAGGAGGAGCAGAGGAGGATGGAAGTATAAGGAACCTGGGCAGGGTTCGACAATGGGGATCAGGGATAAGGGGTGGGGGTTGGTGTTAGTAAATGCCAGGAGCTTGGGAAACAAGTTGCCAGGAGTTCCAGGCCATGCTGTTCGGGGGTGGATGTGGCAGCGGTCACGGAGACGTGACCAACAAAACCATGACTGGGACCTAAACATGCGGGGTACACTATGCTTAGGAAGGATAGAAAGGAGGGCAGAGGGGGTGGAGTGGCTATGTTCATTAGAGACGACATAGAAATTGCTAGGGTAGAAGAGGCAGAGGGAAACATGGAAGCCTTATGGGTCACCTTACGATCCCCAGCAGGAGATAAGGTCAAGCTGGATGTAGTATATAGGCCCCCCAGGATGGGTGATGTTCTGGAGGCTGGTTTGCTGGACAACATCATTGCCCAGTGTGGACCAAAAGGGGAAGGAGTGGTGTTGATGGGGGACCTTAATATGCCAGGTACAAACTGGGGAACCATGTCCTCTAAGGTTGCCAAGGAGCAGAGGCTGCTGGACGGCTTCCAGGATGTGTTCTTAACACAGCATGTGATGGAGCCCACAAGGGAGGGGCAGGTCCTGGATGTGGTTCTGGCAGATGGGGATCTGGTAAGGGACCTGGTTGTAGAGGATCCTGGCTGGGAGCGACCACAATACTGTCTGGTTTCAAAATAAGCATGGGGGATGGGGTGAGATCTAGGACACTGGCAGTGGACTTCAGGGCCAGACTTGGGCATGGGAAATATTCTCAAGGATCACTTGAAGGGGATTACATCAATGACAAGTGTGGAAAGGAGATGGGAGGTCATAAAGCGGGGACTTCATGAGGCAGTCAGGACCTGCGCTAAGGTGAAACGTAAGGGAGCGAGGTCACATAAACCATGCTGGTGGTCCAGTGAGGTTCAGGTAGCGGTCAGAGAAAAGAAGGCATCCTACAAAAAATATAAAACAACAAGAGGGGATAGGGATAAGTAAATGTACCATCTTGCATCTAGAAAAGTAACCCGGATGGTGAGGGGGGCAAAGTCCAGTAAAGAGCAGCGGCTGGCACAGGGGATACATGGAGGGAAAAAGGGGTTCTTCCGGTACATTGGGGAGTGGAGAAAAACTAAGGGCCATCTCAGCAGATTGAGATCAGAAGGAGGGTGGGTGGAAGAGGCGAGGGACCAGGCAGAGGTATTTAATGAGTACTTTGCCTCTGTGTTCACTGGGGAGGGGGATGGGATATCTACAAAGCAAGGCATGATGGGAATAGAAGCGGCAGTGAGTGGGATCAGAGGAGCAACAGAAATGGAGCAAGAGGGAGGGAGAGGTACCCCAGGGGTGTCACATCAGGATAAGGATAAAAAGGCCAGTAAGGTGGAGGGGACGGATGATGCTATCTCCACCAAAAGGGTGTGGTTAGCCCTCAAGACCCTAAAGAAAGACAAATCTCCTGGGCTGGATGGCATTCATCTGAGAGTACTATGGGAATTGGCGGACATTCTGGCTGCACCCCTGGCGGAGCTCTTCAACAGGTCACTTGAGACAGGGAGGGTACCTAGGGATTGGCAAGAGGCACATGTGGTGCCAATCCATAAAGGGGGGTCGACTGAAGTACCAGGTAACTATAGACCCATCAGTTTGACCTCGGTGGTGGGAAAATGAATGGAGAGTATACTAAAGGAACGATTGGGGGTGTACTTGGAGGAGGTGGGAGGTCTAGATAGTCGGCAACATGGGTTTGTGCCAGGTAGGTCATGTCAAACCAATCTTGTGGAGTTCTACAAATGGGTAACATCAGAACTGGATAGGGGAAAGCCTGTGGATGTATTATTCTTGGACTTCAGCAAGGCATTTGACTCTGTCCCCCACAATGGTCTGGTGGAGAAACTGATGGGGTTGGGAGTAGGCCCTTTGATGGTCAGATGGATTGAAAACTGGCTAGCTGGATGCACCCAGAGAGTAGTGGTCTGTGGGGAGCTCTCGAACCCTACAGTGTTGGTAGTGGGGTACCGCAGGGCTCGGTCCTGGGTCCGATCCTGTTTAATACATATATATCGGACATCAGGGAGGGTATAGGGTGTGAAATGAGTCTCTTCGCTGATGACTCCAAGATGGGAGCAGTAGTTGAGGGAGAAGAGGGGAGGCTGGCCCTGCAAGGGGACCTGGACACCCTGGAAAGCTGGGCACACACATGGAAATTAAATTTCAATATCACCAAGTGCAAAGTGTTACATCTTGGTTGGGGAAACCCTAAACACAGGTACACCCTGAGAGGGGAGGCACTGGAGGCCTCAATAGGGGAAAAAGACCTAGAAGTCATGGTAGATGCATGTATGAATAACTCTGAGCAGTGCAGGAGAGCGACTAGCAAGGCAAACAGGATGTTGGGATGCATCATAAGGGGGATCACCTCTAGGAGCAAGGAAGTGATTCTGCCGCTATACAATGGACTGGTTAGACCACACCTTGAGTACTGTGTACAGTACTGGAGACCACACTTGAAGAGGGACATGCAGCTCCTGGACAGGGTACAGAGGAGGGCAACTAAGATGATACGAGGGCTAGGGGATTTGACTTATGAGGACAGACTTGAGGAGCTCTGCCTGTTTTCATTGGAGGAGAGGAGAGACAGGGGGGACATGATTGAGGTCTTCAAGTACCTCAAGGGAATAAATAGGGGAAACATGGAGGGAATCTTTAGACTAAAGCAGGGATGTATCACCAGAGGGCATGGTTTGAAGGTGGAAGGGTGAGGGGAAAGAGGAGGAGGTTTTTCACTGAGAGGGTGGTGAACCCTTGGAATGCACTGCCTGGCAAGCTGGTTCAGAGATCCACAGTGGAGGGCTTCAAGAGAGGGTGGGACAGACACAGAAAGTGGATGTATCAGATGATGGCCTGTCCCAGGGGGGTGGGGATGGATGATAGGGGTTTCTGGAACACAAGGGGGGGAGGGCCACGGCACCCAACTAGGGATCTGAGGTTCGAGCAGACTCGATAGACCGTAAGGCCTAATCTGCTGACAAACAGTATATTAGTATGTTAGTATGTAATGGTTAATTATTCATCAGTTTTGCTTTGGTTGATTTTTTCACATGCAAATGAGTTAGTAGCTAACTCCTCCTGGCTCAACCTACTGCAAACTAATTCTTAACAGTTTCAGCAGTTAGTCATTGGACGATTTCCTAATTAAGAATAAACTAATCTCATGAATTGGAGTATTAGTTTGCATTCATTAATACTAGTTGAGCTTATGTAATAAATAATTTACAATCAATATTAAACTTGTTGAGCATTAGCTGATAAGTAAGTAGCATAGTTATTAGTTAGAATAACTGGACCCTAACCAGCTCATTTTGCGCAGTGCTAGAAACTACCCAGCTGGGAGTCCAGGCACACTGCAGTAGCACATACACTTTCAGTGAAGGTGCCACACATCTTACTGAATCAATCTGAGGCACCCTCCACCCCCAAAGCCAGAAACTAGTCTCTGTCTGGGGTAGATTCCATCCCGCCAGTACAGCCCTGGGGCTGGCCTGAGTGTTAAAAAGGAGGCAGAGTTAAGTCCCAAATGACTATTTGAAATAAACTGCATTTATGCAAGAAAAGACTCCCTTTCCCAACTGGAGTCACTTGTTTGTTATTTAGTAGTCACCTACTAGCACACAGACTGGGTACATGCCCCAAATGTGCCACTAAAAATTCAAGCAACTTTATGGTACCTATCACGCAAACGACTGATAAGTGTGAGTAAACTGGTAGTGTGTTGTAGAAATGCTAATGAAGTGCCTTATAGTTATTCCTGATACACCTCCAATGGAGTACCTTCTCAGTTGGGACACATCTGCATTGCTCCAGAAAAGCAACCTTAGAGTGTGTTCCAAAAATGTTATTAAAGTGCCTTGGAATTATACTATACTATATGTACAACTATACACTTGCAATTGAGTACCCGTACTCTGCCGATGCACCTAAAATGCAATTTAAGTACCTTCTTGAGTAAACTTCAATCTTTCAGTGTAAAATATTCTCACAGTTAGGACACAATTGTAAATTAAAACTTCCGGAAGAGCCCGTATGCCATGATCGGGTGGTGGGCCCATCCCAGTGTAGCTTCAGTGCCCTCCCAGAGAAGTGAACTAGGCAAATCTGGTACTTAGAAAATGTTTCGTCCTCATGTCAGTTTCTCAGCCTCTGAACCTGACTAGCCACACAAATCTACAAGCAGAAGCTGGACTAAGAAAGAGGATGGAGTATGCATTTTATTTTTTAAATGAGGTTAGAGAGTCCTGGAAGCCATCACATAGAGGTGTACAAGTACTTTTTCAAATCTTCACTGGCAAATACTTTGCACCAAAGATACTCTGCTATTCACTACTCACTATTCATATTCCTTTTCAAGCTGACCCCCCGACAGTCAGCAGCATGGTGTCAAATAGTGTTTTATCACATACTGACCAAGAAAACCCTAGAGATGCAACATTTCAGTGGGGTCCATCTTCATAAAATTTTACAACTTGGAGCAGAAGCTCAATGGAGATCAAGATCACTTTCTCAGGGACACACAGTGAGTCAGAGGCTGTGGTTGTGCTTGAATGCAGATATCCTGCTTTACAGTTTCAGAGACAATATTATGATGGAAAGAAGGTCCAACTAACCACAATTCAACACTACACCCCCCTTCCATATCTTAGGACATTTACTTCCTGGTGGTGGAGCTTTCTTCAGGAGGCTGCTGGTGTGCTTTCATTTCTGCTCATTGAATTAAACACAGTGAAGTCTTCATCTTTCTCAAACATTAACTTTTTCATAATTTCTTGGGAGTTAAATCCTGAATGTGTTCAGTAAAGAAAGGTAATGGTCATATACACTATTTAGAAATGCAATTGAAGCCCATACTAGACTACATTTTTCTATCATGAAATTCAACAAACACCGTCCTCAACTCTCTGAGTCTTCCTAGAAACTGTGAATACCCCCAATACAGCACAGACACTCATGGTGCAGTGGGAGGAGGAGAGACTATTGTATCATGAGTAAATGCACTCTTTGGGGGTGTTCCTAATGTTCAAGAAGCATGAAACAAGAGTAGATCAAGGATTTGAAACAAATTGTTGGTAATAAATACACTATTTGGATGCATTTCAGTTAAGCTAAAAAAAAAAGCACAGTGGTTAAAACAACCAACAATTTGAGTGAATTGTAGAGAAGGTAAGCAATCATTAAACATATTTTTTCAATTATAAATAATATAATGCAAAAAGGATTGACACGTGTCCCTTTAACACCAACTCTATACCAAAATGTGCATGTGATGGTCAAACAACAAAACATTTTAAAAGTCATTTTACTGTCAACTAATTCTTTTTCCCAGTTAGTCTTATTTCTCCCTCATGCACTGGCAGCATCCATTATACCGGCCACCCCAGCCAACAACCCCAGGACTTGCCTGTCTCCAGAGGCAGCATAGTCTGGTGCATCGAAACCACAGGGGTATAGGCAGCTGGAGGCATCATGCAGCCAGTGCACAGATTTTCCTAGTACTCCCCCTAAAGTGCAGCATGCCCCCATGCACTGTACACCTGATATCTGCCTCTCCGCTTCCCAACTCTGGTGATTTCAGCCTGCTTATCCTTAGCAACTGATAGTATCTGACAGGCACCAAACTCTGCTCCATCCCACCCTGAGATGAGCAATCCAGCAAGAACTCAATCTTCTTCCCTCTTGCTGACCCTCCAACTCCCAAGATAACATTTGAAACTTGGGTATTCAGCATTGCAAGTACAGCACCATCACTGCAATGGTGGGCCTGCAAAAATCTAAGATCTGTGAAATGTAACTTGTCTGCACATCCACATGTGTAGTCATAGGTCCTGTCATCTTATTTTTTGTGGCTATTTCTACACTAGTAAACAGAGAATCTGTCAGCAGACAAGGACCATATGGCCCACCTAGTCTGCCCATTTCCCTACTCACTGCTAGCCCCAGACCTATCTGGGTGCATTTTGTAAACTGGTGAATTCTTGCCCAAGAACCCTCTTAGTGATTAAATAACCACTAAAACACCAAAATGATGACTTTTGGTAGGGGACAGGGCTGCAGGTACCTGTGGGCATTGCAGTGGGATCGGGAGGGGACACCTAAATATACTTGGCTCATCTTTGCTGGCATATACATGTATGGGGCTATTTGTCTAGCATAATCATTATGCTGTTTAAGACTATAGCTACATTGCTTAGTAGCCACTTGGCTTGCACAAAGGAAATTATAAGCCAGGCTTTATGAACTAAACTCTTTATGCAAGCCAAAAAATTTGATATATGGTTAAAATAGCTATACAATGTAGCACCCTCATGTTATGGGTTGCCTGCCTGGAACTAGTGTCAGTTGTTCCTAAAAATGCAGACCCTCCCATTTCCATGTGGAAACAGCAAGCTGGAACATTCAGATGAAGCTGCAATAGAAGCAGATGCTTGGTTGGATACCATATGGGGTTCAACAGGCCTGGTCACAGGTGGATTAAGAGCAAGGCTAAGCATACAGTAGCAGTGATACAGTGTGTTGTAAAGCATTGTTCTACACAGAAAGCCATAGTTTTCAAAATGCTGTTGTACCACAGTTCAAATACCAATGGAATGTGTGATTGTACCCTTCTGTGGTAAAAACAGCATTCTAAACCCTCTAGAGACATGCACAAGTTAAATTCACTGTGAAAAAAGAAATATAAAATAATGCATGGAGAAGTTTGGTCTATGGGGATTTTATGCACCCTGAGTTGTGTGATACCCCATGAAGCCTGAGGGATTTATATGGGCATCTCACACACACTGAAATGGTACATAAAATCACCATAGAACCACACTCCTCCATGTTTTATTTTTTTCATTTACTGTTTTTTGGTTTAAATTGTCTTTGACACTTTGCGAGAGTAACTGTTACTGATGACAAGCTTGTCTCATGCTGAGTGACTGACTGTGTAGCGCCTGTGAACCTCCAGCACGAGGACAGCTTGTTCGGTGGTTTTTCAGGTGATGCTATGATACTGTTCTGCTCATGGTTTATGGAGCTTCATAAACAACACATGTGGTTTACGAGTTGTTGGGCACTAACGACAGTGGTATATGCAACCACTAACCAGTAAATATAAAACAACAATGCACTTATTTCATAATAATATACACTATAAAACACAGGATGAGCAAATTTATGTATAACCAGTGTGTTGTGCCACCTCGGTTCTGATTCCATGGAACACTTGAGTTTCATCCTCGAGGTCAGAGAAGTCACATGCCTCTGTGGTAGAACACACTGACTGTCATAGTTACCCATTCAGTATTTTCTATATGCTGAGTTACCCGGTTTTGATTGCATATCAATATGCCTGTTTCTTTGGGCTTCATTCAAACCACTAGCAAGCAGGGAAGAGCTTTTGTTGTAGAATTCTGGCATGGCTATCATCACAAACAACCCCCCAGTTTAAAGTCTTTCTGTACAAGACTGATGCCTCTCTTCCACATCCTGTAACAGGCATTCCCTGCTGTACAGTGGCACCCCTCTTTCCATCATCCTACATGGACCACTCCCTGGTTTCTAGTGGCACCTTCTTCCCACCCCAGGCAAAGTTTTCTGTTGTCTAGTGGCATTTGTCTGCCTTTCCAATATTGTGCCATTCCCTGGTGTCCGGTGGCCCCAACTTCCATCTCTATGATAAACTCTATAGTGCATGGTGAAGCGTCATGGTGTATGGAGAGCTATATACTGTGGATGGTCTGGCATGGAGACAGGGACTCAGTTGCCACACACAAGGCAAAAATATTAGATATCAGGAGGGCATCTTTCAATGAAATGTGTAGATGTTTAAGAGCAGCCCTGTAATGGGGAGAAACAGTGAGAGACTAAAATGAGTGTATAGAGTAACTAACCAATGCATTAGGATAGTGGCCAAAGGAAAAAGAAGAAAAATCACTATGGTTCTCTAAAGAGGTGGGAGACTAAGTAAGGGCTAAAGAAGCAAGTTTGAGGAAGCATAAGGGAATCCAAAGGAGGAGAAGCAGGGAAGGCAGCAAAAAAGCCAAGGCACAGATAGAGGAGGTTTAGCACAGACTATGGAAAAAGGAGACAGACATTCTACAAGTACATAAACAAAACTGAGGGGTGATTGTGAGGCTCAAAGGGAGGAGGAGGTGTAAGGGGAGGATTGAGATAACACAGAAATACTGAACCAACTACTGTTCAGTATTCACTGAGGAGGGAGAGGGTCAAGGACCACATTTGGGGAGCAGTGGCAACTGGGGAGAGAAGTGGACACCAGTCCATTCATAGTGGAGAAAGTTCTGGAGGAACTCACAAAGCTGAAGGTGGATAAAGCCATGGGGTCAGATGACATACACCTGAAGATATTATGGGAACTGCACAGGGAACTAGCAGTGCCTCTGGCCACCCTTTTCACTGAGTCACTCAACACAGGTGTGGTTCCAGAGGACTGGAGGAGGGTGCATGTAGTCTCACTGCACAAAAGTGGCAGTAGGGTGGAAGCAGGGAACTGCAGGTGAGTCAACCTCACTTCAGTGGCGGGGAAGATCATGGAGGTACTGCTGAAAGAAAGAACAGTGGACATCTGGAATCCATTGTCTGGATCTAAGGCAGTATGATTCACATCAGGAAGGTCTTGACAAATGAATCTGATAGATTTTATTTATTGGGTGACTAGGAAATTGAATCAGGGAGGGGCCATAGATGTCACCTACCTAGATTTTAGCAAAGTCTTCAATACCATCTCACACAGAAAGTTGGTTAACAAGATGATTAGTCTGGGCATGGGGCATAAGGTGATGCACTGGGTTAGAAACTGACTGACAAGCAGAAGGCAGAGGGCGGTGGTAAATCAGATCCAATCTGGGGAGAGGGATGACCAGCAGGGTACAACAAGGATCAATTTTTTGACCAGCTATGTTCAATGTCTTCATTAGTGACATTGCAGAGGGGCTGGAAGGAAAGGTCTGCCCTATCTGCAGATGACACCCAAGATCTGCACAGGGTGGATACTCAGAAAAGAAGAGCAGAAAATGAAAAGGGACCTAGAGAAGCTTGAAAGATGGTCGGAAGTGTGACAACTGAGGTTCAGTGCAAAAAGTGCAAGACAATGCACCTAGGTGAGGGAACCTAGGGAGAGCTACAGAATGGAGGGAGGTATGTCACCAAAGAGGAAAGGACCTGGGGTTATCATATTTAATGCCCTTAAGGTACCAAAGCAGTGTACAAAAGCTACAAGGAGGCCAGTGACATGCTGGTGCATAGGCAGGAGGTATTACTAGTAGGAGATGGGGTGATGCCATTTTTACAAAAACACTGATAAGGCCTCACCTGAGAGACTGCATGCAGTACTGGAACCATATCATGAAAGACAGCTAACAAGGTGGAGGCTATCCAGAAAGGGTGACAAAGATGGTGCATGGCTGTAACACAAAACATGAGGAGAGACTAGAGACCTCAATGTACTCACTGGAGAAGGAGGATATACCATGGTACAGCAACAGAATATGGGCATCATGAGTAAGCGGCGACTCATGATATACTCTTGGGCTACCCTGCAAGGGTAGCAACTGTACACAGATGTGAGGGTAGTGGACGGTGTCAGGAAGGGGGGATAGTGAGGGGAAGGGGAGGGACAGTGAAGGGGTTCTGAAGGATGGGTGTGCCTGCTGCCACTGAAACAGCCTTGTGGTGTGGTGGTGTGGGTGGATAACTCTGGTGCAGCAGGTATGGGGTTCTGGACCAGGTGTGCAGAAACTCCGCTGCTGCCTGCGGCACTTAATTTTTGTGCAATATGGAATTTTTCCCCCTGCCTGACATGCATCCCGCTGGAGTTGATAATCCATATTAAGAGGGGTGTGGGAAGGGCACAACCCCCCCAAACACTTTTAACCCTTTCTTGTGACATTCAAGTATTTTGGTTTCCTGAATTTGTATATGATGCATATAATACCTTTCAATAAAGAAAATAAAAACTAAAATTTGCATTTATGACGTTTCTTTGAATTTAAAGCAGTAGTACAATGTGAAAAAAAAATGCCCTTTTTTGAAAGTGTATTCTCTGTGCTCTGCTGAGCATGTACCTGGTACTCTTTTCCGCCAGCACTGTACTATCACCCCGTAATTTGTTCGGTTATCCTATGTTTTTGTTTACATTTTTGCTGCCTGCTGCATTGACAGCAGTAGTACTAGATAACAGCCGCCATATTTTCTGTGGCACTACAACGGTCGTAACGGATCACTTTCTGGTTAGGTAGTGCTACTGCTTTCAAATGTACAATAATTAAAAGTACATGCCTAACACAAGATAAATACCAACTAGCATGCATCTGAGTAAAAGACTCAAAGGGAAACTCCTATGAAATTAGAAAGACCCGCCTTATCTATAATGGTTGCAGGGCTCCAGGTGGACATCTCGCACCTCCGGGTGGCTACCATGAAAGTTACGCTTAACAAAACTGCCAACTCCAGTATTTGTTGGTAGTCACTCATTAGCACCAAGCAACGTGAAACCATCCGGTGTAATATACCAATATCTACAGCCATTATAGATGGAGGGTCTTTCTAATTAAAACCACCAGACAGCAGGTAAATAAAATAATTAGTATTATGCTAAAAACCCTAATCAGGCATTTCTACAGCAGCTGCTGCACTTGGGGCAGTATAGGAGTGTCCCTTTAAGAAAATTCTCACTCAGATAAAATTTCTTAATCTGTCATTTTGTTATTTAAATAAGTTAACTGTAATTCACATAATTTTGCTTACTATTTTTTCTGGATGTATGACATAGCAATATTTTATAGCGAAGTACAAGGAGTACAGTTACAACTTTGAAACTCCAGAAACTGCCGTCCAATTTAAACAATATTACCTGATGAAGTGAGCTTCTCCTGGTCTGTTATTGATTTGGAAGCTGTCAAAGAACACTTGTAAGGGTGAAAATACGCCTACTTTCCAAGGTCAGCCTTCAAGGAGATGCCCTACACTTCCGAGATAATACTGTCATTGTAAATTTTTTGGAAACTCACCTTTAGTGCATTTTAAACAGTGTGAGTGGCTGGAGTGCATGCTTGAACTATATGTTTTATAACCGAACTCCTTCTGTGAAGTTGCCTTCTTCGTAGCCAGGTAGTGCACTAAGACATTGGTCCAGTGCTCTAGGTATACAATGAGGATTATTTAACCTTTTTGATTGCTGAAAGCACTTTGCCTTTAGCCCTTTGTCTTAAACTTCAGAGTTGCACAACTCCCCCCAACCCTGTCACTCCCATAAATGCATAGCCACCCAATATTTCTAAAAGTGACTCGTCATGGGTATTGCTTTCCCAACTAAAGAAACGGAAATGAAAGTCTGTGAACCATACTTAGTTTAAATATATGCAGCAATTTTTATTTTTTATTATCTTTAATGTTCCTGACCAAGAGTGTGTAAGTTTACAACTGCAGCATTATACTCAGTGGGAAATGATGTGCTGGGCGGCCGAGAGCTCACAATGAGGTGGGGCCAAAGTATCTTTCTAGGAAGTGGCCAGCTGCATTGTGTGCCTCGGCTGCCCAGACAACAGTTCCCCACCAGTGATAGCACTGCAAATGTAAACAAAGCTTTGGGGAGGGCTTAAAAAACTGCTGATGCTCAAAACTTTGAAAAACATACAGCGAGTGCAATTCAGCTGGCATTCTGTATATATTCTATAGAGTTATCCTGTTCATTGTTTATTACTAAGAACATTTGCATGAATACATGATCTTTATTTCTTAGAGTTCATCTACCTCTACAGCTGACTCCCTACTTCAAATCATAATCCTCTTTTGTGGCATAACAAACTGTTGTCATGGAAGAAACTGTGATGTCAAATCAGTGCATTATGACCTCAGGCAGGGAGAAAGCAGCCGGAATAGATGATTCAGGAGCAAAGCTCCTGTTGTCATGCAGCTGACCTCAGTAATAAATAATGAGGAGGAAAAATACAGAATTAATGTGAAATACAATCTGAACTGTGTATAAATATTGTGTTTTAAGTTCTATTGAAGGCATCAGCTTCTATTTAAAAGGTATAAAAATTCCAGTATTTTTTTAGGGTTCCCAGGCTCTTCTTTTCAATTTCTTTGAGTTGAAAAAAGCAAAAGCCAATAGGAGATAACAAACTTAAAGTAATCAATAACCCACAACAGACTGTAGGTGAATTAATATAAACATACAAAGAAGCCCAGCAGAAGAAAGCCATTTGGTCTGTCAAGTCTGCTTGTATTGCAGGGTCCACAGCAGAGCTAATGCCCCTGCCCTACCTCCCCACTCCTCCCATTCTCCCTACCCATGATTCTTACCTTCCCCCTATGCCTATTCCAGCATCTCTTAAAGCTGTCCACTGTCTTCAATGAGATGACATCTTCCAGCAGTGCATTCCAAGTGTCCACCACCCTCTCTGTGAAGAAGTGCTTCCTGCCCTTCTTCTAAACCTCCCATCCTCCAGCTCTAGACTGTGCCCCCTCATGTTATGGTTGCCACTTAGATTAAAGAAACTCTCCTTATCAACCTTATTTATCCCTTTCAAGTATTTCAAGGTCCCAGTCATGCCCCCCCCCTCCTATCTTCCAGGGCATACATGTTCAGTGCCCTTAACCTCTCTTTGTATGCCTTGCCCTACTGACCAGCTATTATCTTTTTAGCCCTCCTCTGGACCTTCTCCAGCAGGTTAATGTCTTTTTTGAGGTGTGGGCACCAGTACTGAACTCCATACTCTAGATGCGGCATTACCAGTGACCTGTACAAGGACAGTACAACCTCCTCTCTCCTACTACTAATCCCCCTAGCTATGCATCCCAGCATCTTGTTCGCCTTTGCTGCTGCTTTCTTGCACTGTGTGGAGTGCATCAGGTCCTAGTGATCACCACCCCAGGTCCTTCTCCTCTCGGATGCAGATACTCAGACTCCACCCAGGTAGCACTCTGTCCTGGGATCTTTGAATCCAAGATGCATAACTTGAATTTATTAGCATTAATGCAAGCTGCCAGATCTGGACCACCTCCCAGCTTTTCCATATCTTCCTGAGTCCGCATCCCTTCAGCTGTGTCCACTCCCCACAAGCTGGGTATCATATAAGAATAGGCACATTTTTCCTTAATGCTATCCCCAATGTTGCTCTTTAATGCATGCCCGGGTGCACTGTGAGGCATGAGGGTGATGCCACAGTGCTCTCCAGCCACCAGTGAACTCCAATCAATTTCCCTCCTTTCATGATGGTGGAATAGTAAAAGACCAGTTTAGAGATGTCAAACCCTGCATCACCAACCACCTAAGCAAGTGAAAGTTTAATTTAGCACTATTACAGGTTAACATCCTAGCACAGATAAGAGATCTCTTACCGGGTTCCTGTGGAGCCTGGGATAATGGGGTCTCAGGAGACTATCCAGTTGTACCTGTGAAACAAAAATAGCAGTGGCGTCACAAAGGATCTGCATCTCTTTATGAACTAACAATGACAAACAATGTAGGATAAACAAAAAATAATACTTATCTGATACATGCAGTCAGTGTTCTCCTTCACCCAGTCAGCATCCTGTCAGACCTGTGGACATATAAGGGAAAATGGGTCAATATGAAGAATAAAAATACTGATCAGCTGGATCAGTTAGGAAAGACTTATAATGGTTAAAAAAAAAAAGTGGGTTGTGTGTTGGGGAGGGGGAATACAGACTGGTACCTCACCATCGAACTGAGTTTTAGAATGGACTCTGTCTCTTAGGGGCCATCATGCAAGAGAGTCAGTGCCACTAGAACTGATTTTCTCTTGGGGGTGGGAGGGGCCATTGTACTCCAGCAATCAACCGACACAGGCCAGGATGAAGACACCGGCTGTTATTCTTCTTGCACCATTGACAGGGCTCTGGACTGCCAAACTGCTAAAGCATCTTAGGATGGGTTGCCATAGCTAATGAGAATAATTACCCTTCCCCCCACAGAGGGAGTGGCTGTACTGAAGGTCCAAATTTAGTCCATGGGATGGTGGATGATGTAACTACGTGGCTGGTGGCAGTATGGCACTTCTCCATGGTGCAGGGCCTGCTCTGACTGTGCCTTCATGCAGGCAGCTGCTATTTTTCCCCAATTTTCATGCCCGGCCCACCTCATGCGACAGTGCATAGTCTTGTCAGACCTCACCATGTGCCAGATCCTTGTATATTTGAACTCTATCAGTCCAACACCAAAAAAATGAGAAGAGCCAGCATCCCCACAGCTTTCACCAACATGGGTATTCTATTCACTACACCAAGAGAAAAACAGAAGACTCTTCCATCGTACCAACATGAGTAGTTCAACATCCTACCAGTATGGTCAGTCTCCCTCTCCTCCAAATAAAACCAACATCCAGCTTCCCTTAACCCCAGTCTCCCTCCCAATAATGCCTCCCCTTTCACCAGCACAGCCAGCTACCTCAACCATATGGTCAGCTCCCTTCTCACCCACATTACACTGCCCTTTTCCCATACATGTGTTTGCCCAGGTCACTACACACGGTCACTTCCATGGACAATATCCAACTGCACATCTGGCTAGCCTCCCTTTCAAATATAGACTGTACCTCACAACACCACCGGGACCACCTTACTGACCACATATCCAGAGTCCACACCCTCCATTAGCAAAGCGCGCCTTACTGGCACACTACATAAGATCAACACCATTCAGCCAGCTCCCCTCCAAGCATAGATCAAACCCCCACCACCAGCACAATAATCTAGCAGCCCCTAGCAAAATCAGTCACATGTATCCATGTCCAAATCAGCTGTACCGCCAACCATAGTGAATCACCTTGCCGTACATTACCCCCCCAACCACCACCACCAAGTGCATCACACTAGTGGTACCTCTAACACCTCATAGAACTGTTTATTTTACATTCTGGAACACTTGCCTATGCAACTAGATGTAGTAGGCAGGCAGAAATCTCCCTTAAAGTTCCTTGCCCATTAGATCCTGCCGAATATGCAGGCAGAAAATGCTGGAAGACACAAAATAAAAAATGCATTGCACTATGGCTGGCAGCAATCACAGAATAATAGCCCCAATAAGCAGACACCCAATACAAATATAAACAAACTGGCCAGATTAATTTCTTACCACCAAACACCTCCAAGACAACACAATATAATATATTATATAGACAGCCCTGGCAAAGAAAAAGTGCTGTAGGCTTTCCTCTTTAAGTATTTGTTTGCAGCTTTATGTCAGGGCCATAATGCAGATGTGACTTTCAAAAAAAAAAAATTACCCCTGCAAGATTTGTTACCACTTTGTACACAGCATCACCAGCCTTACCCCCCCATGCCACAACACAACCAGCAGACAAACAGTGAGCTTCCCATTTTTTTGAAGTTCAAACTGGCACAGGTTTTAAAAGGAAAACTGCAGTAAATGATAATGATCTACCTTTAATGTGTGTTGGCAATAGGGTTACCACCTTTTCAGAAGCTCAAAGTTGGGCATTTCTTATTGAAACATGATTTGTCGCAGGACAATCTGCGACCTCAGCCAGTGCAACAGACTTCTTTTCTCTAATAATCAGAATCAAGACTAAATATTGTTGTTTTTTAGTTGTTTCTATTGTTTCTTATTCTTTTCAGATATTTTAGTTAAGGTATTATTGTTTTCTGCAACATTTTGAGGAAAGTTAGGAAATATTTTTTCTACTGAATGGTCAGGACATGTAGTATTTTTCCATGTGATTTTGCAGGACACAGCTGCCCAAATCAGGATTGTCCTATGAATATCAGGACAGGTGGTAACCCTAGTCTGCATTGTTGCAGGCAAGTATGGCAAAGCAGTGTTGCAGTGGACCTGACATTCTTTTTGTAAAGGAGAAGCCTCTTGTACACTCTAGGAGTTTGTTTTCCTCTCCTGATCAGCTGTGATTGTTCCTGAAGGTCTTGCTTGTTATATACTGCGGTTAAAAAAAATCGGTTGATTGGTAAAGCTTTTAATTAATAAAATAAATAAATATGCAGTCTGCCATCCATTTGAGCTTGAAGAGGTCCTTTTCATAGTGTCATCGCAGCAACAGTCCTCTGGTGTCACACTGAATAATGTCCCACATTGTGCAACTACTGCTAACATTGGTTCCATCTGTCAGTAAATGGGGACAGAAATAAGTGACACACACATTCATTCCAGTAGGTAGTGCAATGTGTCAGAGTGCTGCTATAACATTTATGAACTCTTGTTAATGACAGCATATGCTTAACACAGAGAATGTTTAAATGAATAAATACTGTAAACAAATTATCTGTGTTGTGTGCAGTTTTCATCTCCTTCTGTATCACAAGCTGCATGCACTTCCTTATTTAGTTTTTATTTAGAATATCAGTGCATGAAATCCATCATACCTCAATCCCAAGGTATTGCCACTTTCAGTATTGATTGAGTCACATACCTGTAGTTTTCCTCCAAAAAACATATCACAGGCTCACAGATTTAATAATCTGTTTCCATACATCAGCACCGAGTGAAAGAACTGATCAACTTTGAATTTCATTTTTCATTTTTTTTTCCATTTCATTTAATTTTTATTGGTTAAACTGGAAAGGCATGTGAGTATTGCTGCCTGTTTACACAAGTGTTCAGCGTCACTTTTGAATTTATTAGCAATTTGTTTTTCCAGCATTACTGAAGTACTAATTCTACTGTAACTCATTGTAATACTGCATACCTTCCAAGGCAAGTCTGAAGCTTTGCTAGAATATTTTAGCACATTTTCAGGAGGAAATAGTTTATATAAATGTTAGCAGTTTGGGGGCTGCTATGACCTCAGAAGTTCTTCGGTGCGTCTTGGAGCTTATACACGCTTCTGTGTATATTGAATTCAGTAAATGTAATTACTGTCCTGCACCACAGCAGTGTCCTTTGTGTTTGATGAACACTGATGAATGTTGAGCCAACTTCTTGTAACTGTCAGAGCAAAGTGACTCATTAACATCCATATGTAGTGGGCAATCACATGAGTCCCCAGCATGGGATAGGATGGCTCTGGGAGCCCTCACGGCAAAGTGGGGGGATTACAGTTGGTGGTTAAGTAAAAAAAAAGCAGAAGTCCAAGGAAAGGGAAGGGGTTCATACAAACACCAGCTGTCAATGGCTATGCATTAAATTCCCCATTACATGAGGGAACAGCATGGTACTCTCACCATAATTTGATGTGCAGCTATACATGAAGGATTGCATCTACCACACTGCTTCCTTCCTGCTTTTACTCACCTACATAAAGCTTGGTGTCACTTCTGCTTGTTTTAGTTCCACTCATTCTGGTCACTGCTTATGTAACTCCATGAGGTTGATTTTTTGCATTAAACCAGTGCGCTATGTCCCGTATGTCCTCCCATTTTCACCAATCATTACCACAGTCTTTTAAGTTCTGTGTTTCACAGGCTACTGAACCAGAAGCCCAATGCTGCAATGCTTCCCGACCAATCTTTCTTTCTTTCAAGTTCTGTGAGAAACAAGTGCAACCCCTAGGTGGTGCTAGCCCAAAGGATACTACCCCTGCCTTCATGACTAGGCACAGGCTGAGTGGCCTGAGCTCAGCAAACAGGTGCCTCCACCAGAAGAGTTGGTTTAAGGGTAGTGTAGCTGCTCTGGGTATAGCCCTCTGGGACACTAATACCCCCCCAATGGCTTGCACTGGTCAGCAGATAAACAATCACCATTAATGTCAGAATACAATGTTGAACCCACTCTTGGCACACTTACCACCAGGGCTGGTTCAGCTGCACTGGACCTGGAGACCCCTGTAAAACAGGACCTGAAATAGAACAGTGCAATGGCAATACAGTATCCCCTCCACAAAGGTACACACTAGCCAAGGTAAATGCAGAAAAAAACAGAATCTGGTTTATTCAGGGGATGTGAACAAGGGTAGGGCAGCAATCTGGCATTTGATTTCCTATCTGATTTAGTCAGGTTAAACATGCGTGCACTAAGAGTCCCTCTAGCACAGTCACGCACACCCTGTGTTCCCAATTGTTACTCAGGCTAGAAGCATTGCCCGGAGTAAGCTGGCATAGCAGCTGTTGTTGGGGCCTGTAGAAAAGAAACAAGAAACATGCACTTTAACCCACAACTTATATTTTGGAGTTGGATGGCTCAGTTCATAATGATCAACCAAAACAAATCAGATGACACACAATACATATGAATATACAAATCTGACAGCAGAACAGACCAACTGGCCTATCAAAGTCTGCCTGAGTGTGCAGGTATCACCCTAGATTGCAACTGCCCCAGCCTCCTCCCCCACTGTCCCTCTCATACCTGTCATAGCACCTGCCCCCTAGACCCTTCCTCTTGCTTTGTCCCACTCCTTCTTAAAGCTTCTGACTGTCATATATGTTACCACCCTCGCTGGTAGCACTTTCCAGTTAGACACCACCCTCTCAGTGAAGTAGTGCCTCCTCATCTCCCTTTTAAATGTCCCCCTTCCAACCTTAGTCCATGGCCCCTCGTCTCCCTACCTTTCCTCAGTTTAAACACCACTCAGTGCTAGGTTTATTTACCCCCCTCAAGTATTTGAATGTTTCAATCATAACCCCCCATCCCTCCTCTCCTCCAGTGTATACATATTCAGCTCCTGCAGCCTGACTTCATAGTCCTTTCCTTCTGACCCCTTTAACATTTCTGCTGCCCTCCTTTGTACCCCCTCCAGTAATTTTATATCTCTCTGCAGGTATGGCCTCCAGCACTGCACAGAGTACTCCAAATGTGGTCTGACCTAGGATATGTAGAGATACAGGATCACATCCCTATGCATGGATGAGAAACCTCTTGCAATACAACCCAGTATCCTGTTTGCCTTAGCCGCTGCTTTCCTGCGTTGGACAGAGTTATTCATGCTCACTGTTACCAACACCCCAAGATTCTTCTCCTCCTCAGTGATCCCTAGCCTCACCCCTCCAAAAAGTAGTCCCTCCTATGTTTTTTTGCCCCGAAGTGCATCACCTTACAGTTCTTCACGTTGAATCATAGCTGCCACTTCTCCAACAATGTCTCTTGTTTGGTGAGGTCCCTGTACAATTGTTTCCATCCATCCTCTTCGTCCACCACCGCTCACATTTTGGTATCATCTGCGAACAGACTAACCCTGCTCCCAACTCCGTGTGGTTATATCAGAGATAAAGAGCCCAAATAGCACCGGGCCCAACATTGAACCCTGCGGCAACCCACTTGTCACTGCTTTGGGTGTCGAGAACCCCCCACTACAGCCACTGTCTGCACCCTCCCTTGTAACCAGTTCTCTATCTACTATGCCAGCTTTTTCCCCACCCCACAGCAGTCAGCTCCCCCCAGCCTCCCATGAAGCACCGTATCCAAAGGCCTTGCTGATGTCCAAGTACAGGACTTTTACTGCATGACCCCCATCTAGATCCCTTGTTACCCAGTTGTAACTCTCTATTAGGTTTGTTTGACAAGACCTCCCTGAGACAAACCCATGTTGCTGCCCATCCCGGAGGCCATTACCCTCGAGGAATGCCACCAGCCTCTCCTTCAGTATAGTCTCCATAAGCTTCCCTACTACGGAAGTGAGACTGACCAGCTGATAGTTTTCTGGCTCTTCCCTAGGCCCATTCCTGTGTATGGACACCGCGTGGGCCACCCTCCAGTCTGGAGGCACAAACTCCATTTCCAGGGAGGTGTTGAACAGATCTGCCAGTGGCTCAGCCAACACCTCTGCCATCTCCCTCAGCACCCTGGGGTGGGTGCCATCAGGACCTGGTGCCTTGTCCACCCTTAACACCCTCAGCCCCTCTAGCACTCTATTCCCTATGATCATTTTGTCTGTCACCTCCTTCCCCACCTTCTTCCACCCCCCATTTCATAATGGTAGTGGGTCTATTCCTCTCCTTAGTGAAAGTAGAGCAGAAGTACTCATTCAGTATTTCAGTTTGATCCTCTCCCTCTTCCACCCATTTCCCTCTCCACTTTATCCTCGCTATATGTTCTTTGCACTTCCTCTTTTCCCTGACATATCTAAAAAGGTCCTTCTCCCCTCCCTTTAGGTCCTGTGCTAACCTTAATTCCCTGAAGGCCTTGGCTTTTTTCAACCACCTGGCCACCTCCTTGGACCAACTCCCATAAGCCTCCTTATTCTCTTCCTTCCTTGTTCTCCTGTACTTCCAATGCATAGCCCTTTTTGCCCTCACCCCCTGCAGCACTCACTGTTCAGCCAGCATGGTTTTCTGGCTCTACCCTTCTTACTCCTAGCCCTGGTGCAGGCTACTGTGGCTTCCGTTAGCCCAGCTTTAATAACTTCCCACTTTTGCTCTGCATCCATCCCCAGCCTTATATCCTGGAGTCTCCCTTGCAGTATTTCTCCCATCCTCCCAAAATCCACCCTCCTAAAGTTCACCACCTTCATACCCATGTCTTCAGTCTCTCTGCCCAACTTGAGTATGACCCACACTGTTTGGTGGTCACTACCAGCTAGTGGGTCCTCAACCCTTACCTCCCCCACTGCCTCACCATTTGCCAGTACCAGGTCCAGTGTGTTACCAAGCCTTGTAGGCCCACTTACCATTTGTGTCAGGAGGCTATCCTGGATCACATACAGTCAAGTCAAGTCAGTTTTATTTAAAAAAGGGGCCTTTCTAAAACCAAGGCACCTGTACAATAAATACATAAAAATAAAATATAATAAATTATTATAAACAAACATATAATTCCAACAGACAACAATAAAATAGCAGCATATTATCGCTAAAGCAAAACATCAATCAAATGCCAGGCTAAAAAGATAAGTTTTTAAAGCTGTTTTAAAACTCTGGATGGTTAGGCAATCTTGAACCTGATGAGGTAGAGAGTTCCATAGGGACAAAGCAGCAAAGCTAAATTCCCTTGCTCCAGATGTTTACAAACGTACCCTGGGGACCTCTAGCAATCCCTCATCAGAGGATTGGAGAGGATGGGGGTATGGTAGGGGCAAAGGAGATCTTTCAGGTAACTCGGTCCCTGTTCATGTAGGGCCTTCTAGGTTAGCAAAGCAACCTTAAAGGTGATCTGCCACCATATTGGCAGCCAGTGCAGACCACGGAGCACAGGTGTTATATGACTAATTCTTGATGCACCAATCAATAGCCTGGCTGCCGCTTTCAGCACCAGCTGCAAGTGGTGGATATCAACCCCCAGCAGCCCTAGGTAAAGGGCATTGCAGTAGTCAAGGCGGGAGGAAATGAAGGTGTGAACCAATATTGGAAAATCATGGGGAGGAACCAGATGTTTCACCTGGGTGATATTTCTCAGATGATAAAAAGAAGTTTTAACAACTGCTGACACCTGTAATTTCAGGGTTAGGCAGTCAACAAACATAGCGCCCAGGTTCCGCACCTGGTCTGAGGTAGCTAGCTGAACACCTCCTAGCCATAAACCCAAAGGTGAACCTGCCAACATACTCACCTCGCGATGACCCGGGTTCACAACCAACACCTCCATTTTTTCAGGGTTCAACCTTAGCCAGCTCTCATTCATCCAGGCCTAAATTTCAATCAGACAGCTGCTGAGCACTGAGACAGCAACATCTTGTTCAGGGACAAAAGACATGTATAGCTGAATATCATCTGCATAACAGTGAAAACTCAAGCCATATCATCTAATCTCTGCCAATGGCAGCATATACACTGCAAACAACATGGGCACTAGAATGGATCCCTGCAGAACCCCACCGGGCAGGGAGAATGGAGATGAGGTAGAAACCCCTGATACCACTCTCTAAATCCTACCCGTGAGGTAGGATCGAAACCATCTGAGGACAACCCCCAAAAGTCTGCAGATAAACCACAGGTGATCCAACAGCACACCATGGTCCACAGTATTAAATGCTGCAGAGAGATCAAGAAGGACCAAGATGTAATGAGCCCTTCGGTCAATCGCTATCAGGAGGTCATTTAGTACCTGAACAATGGCCGTCTTAATACTATGTCTCTTCCTGAAACCGGACTGGAGAGAGTCACAGACAGTGTGGCTGGTCAAATGGTCCTCCAGCTGTAAAGCCACCAGCTTCTCAATAACCTTACCCAAAAAGGGAAGGTTAGAGACCAGCATGTAGTTTGCTAGACAGTCAGGATCCAAGGATGGCTTTTTAAGAAGAAGCCGAACTATGGCCTCCCTAAGGAAAGCTGGAAAAATTCCCCTCTCCAAGGATAACCAGACAATCTCAGCAAGGACCAGGCCAATAACATCAATGCATCCAACAAGCAAGCGCATAGGGCCCGGATCCAAACTACAGTTGGTAGGACGTAAGGTCTGGATTACCATCACAATATCATTGATTGTAGGCTGTCCAAAGTTGCACCACTCACACTGGGGGTCCTACATCTCCTACTGACCACTGCTACTCCCTAGAGAAAGGGTCAAGCATATATCAGACCTGATCGTAGCAACCTTATCCACAAATAATCCAGCAAACTTCTCACACTGCTCTTGTGAAAAAACATTTCTGGTCTGAAGACAGAGTGGATTGCACAGTCTGTCCACGGTCCAGAAAAGCTGAGCTGGTTAATTCTGCGTGGCAGAAATTTCCCTGGACAGGAATTCTGCCTTCTTATGGGAAATTGTTGATTGATAGATCAAATAATGATCCATCAAACTTAGCCTGTCACACACCAGGCCAGACCTCTGCCATCACCTCTCTAGCCTTCGTCCAACTCTCCTCAGCTCCCTCAAGTCCTCATCAAACCATGGTGAATTAGGGCGAAGGGAGAGTGGATGAACATGAACAGTAGCAATGGAATCCAGGGCCTCTGTCACTGCCTTATTATAGGTAAGTACCAGATCCCCTGGATCCATGCATTCCCTCGGCATGCCTGATAGGTCCAGCACCACCATCAGACCAACTGGGGATACACCCCTCAAAGTGCAGTACTGGACTATCTTATTAGGGGCAGGCCTCTTGGGGGGCCTCAAAACTGAAGCTGATGATATGATGGTCTGACCACCCAAATGGTTCCACCACCAAATCGGATATCTCCATCCCCAGGAGAAACACCAAGTCCAATGAATGACCACCAATGTGGGTCAAGGAGGAATCAACCTGTGTGAGGCCCAGTGAACTCATTAACTGGAGGAAGTCCTGTCCAAACTGAGAGAGTTCATCGTCAATCCAAGCATTGAAATCCCCAAGGATCAGCCATCTATGGGGTCCCAATGTTAGGTCGGTGATGAGGTCCGCGACTTCCTGCAGGAGAACATTCCCATCTCCTGGTGGATGGTAGATGAGAAGAATCCTGCACCCCCACACCCTCACCCATGATACATTCAAAGGAGTTGGTGGCTCCCACTGGAATTTCCCTCAGGTTCAGTTCTGATTTAAAACAAAAGGCCACACCCCGGCCCCTATGATCGATCCTCAGCAGGGTATCACCGAGTACCCAGGAGGAACTGCTGAAGCCAAAATTGGGCCATCATTTCCATCCAATCAGGTCTCGGTGATGCAAGCCAGGTCAGTTGAATTAACAAGATCGCCAATTATGGCAGTCTTGTTTTTAATGGACCTGGCATTGCATAACACCACCTGAGTTCGATGAGAAGCCAGGGAAAACCAAGTTTCCCATCTGCAATATGCAGAACCCTTGGGTATGGGAACTAGGCAGGGAGGACCCCTTTCCTGGACCCATTTTGCCCCAGGGCATCTCCTTGTCCCCACAAACCCAATCCACCCCCTCCCATCCATTCCCCCAACATGACAAGTCCCCACCCTAACCACCTGCTCCCTGGTGCTGTTGGTGACAGGGGTGCTTGAGTCATCCCCCACTATCACCACACTCCCCCTCCTACACATTCCCCCTCCTTCCTTATCTGCTCTGCTAACTCCCCATCCAGTTCCCCCAACTGGGTTGGTGGTCTGTACACCACCCCAGGCTCAGTTTTCTACCCTTGGAGTCCAGAAGCTGCACCCAAAGTGCCTCTGTCCTCCCATCCTCCCCCTCATCCCTTGTACATTTGATCCCTTCTCTCACACAGAGTGCTACTCCCCCTTCAACTCCCTGATCCCTCCTGTATATACTGTACCTTGGGATTGCTAGATCCAAGTCATGGTACTCAGTGGCCCAAGTCTCTGTTACTGCAGCAATGTCCGCATTCCCCTCTGAGTGGAGTACCTGAAGTTCCACAATTTTGTTTCCCAGGCTTTTTCATTTAGGGAGACCACCTTCCTTCCATACCTCTCCTTTCTCTTTCCCCTCTTCTCCTTGGTATGCTCCCCTCTTCTGGGTAGTCCACCCCCTTTTTTCGCCTTGTTATTATAGGGTGGTGGTGCCTTCTGCAATTCACACTGGTTACCCTGCATGCCCCTTCCCTGAGTCACTTCATCTCTGCCTTTATCCGTATCTAGGGGGGTAAGCTCACTAGGCTCCCCAACCTGGACCATTCTACTATTCTCAGTCCTCTTGCCACCCCCCCAAGTTTAAATCTACCTTAGTTGATATATACCCCTCAATTACACCCTTTAGTACTCCCTTCCCCTCCCCGCTCAAGTGTAGCCTATCCCCTGCATGCAAGTCACTATTCCCCCAGATCCTACCCCAGTTTGTCACTAAACCATAATTCTTGGTGTGGCACCATTCTCTCAGCCACTTGTTGAACTCCTCTATCCTTCCTTTCTTCCCCATGCTCACACATGGTACCTGGAGTACCTCCGAGAATGCCACTGACTCCCAAACCCCCTCATATTGCCTGCCCAACTTCTCAAACCTCCCCTTTACCTCTTCTACAGACTCCCCCACCAAGCTGTTTGTACCCATGTGCAACACTAGGTGAGGTTTCTTCCTCCCCTTCGATGCACACTTGAACAGTGCCTGCCCTGCCCTTTCTGTGGTCAACCCAGGAATATCTTCAACCCAAATATGACTGAGTATTCCCCCCTTCCACACCATCTGACCCCTTTCAGTACAGAATCCCCCAGCACAAGTACTCCTCTGTTCCGGTCCCTTACCCCTTTCCTATCTTTTACCCTTTTCTCTACTCCAGAGTATATACTGCCCTGCCCCTTACACACTCCAGCTATACCCTCTTTGTCTCCTGCAACTGCTCCCCCTGTTTTTACCTCACTCCCTGTCTCTGCCCTGCTTCTCTCATCCCCCCAATCATCTTACTAGCCTGACCTCTGCCTATTGGGCTTTCCCTATCAATCTTCCCTCCACTTCTGCAGATCTTCAGCCCCTCCCCTATCCCCTCCATTGCAGATGTTGAGCACCCATTACCCATGACCCACAATGATTTGAGCTTTGTTGCAGGGACCTACCCTGATGGTTACTCAGGTTACCCAGACCAGGAGACAGGATTGACAAGATGAAAACTTCAGGATGGTATGCTGTTTGCCGGGGAAGCAGGGCCCACACAATGCACCATGATGGTCGATCCTGTTTGATGGTGTTGATCAGGGAGCCAAAGCCCCGAGTGGGTCTTTCATTGGATGAATCTCTGCAGCATGAGTGGCAGTCTAGGCTGAGATGGAGAGGTCCAGACCAGGTCAACAGTTCGGATTGCAGTCCATTTTAGGTGCTGGATGCAATGTCCAGCTTGTGCAACACATTCAGGGGTGTGGGGAACCAAATCATGACCCACACTACACATTCTGCACAATTATAACCAAAACAGCCAGATACCACAGTTTGGATGACAGTCCGGTTGCAATAAAGCAGTGTCTCTGTGCAAACCATACGCTCTGTGGTTCTGTCCAATTCCTGACAGGCCGATCACTCCAGGAGTAAGTCTTCAGTCCACACCAGGAAAAATTTACTCTCTCACAATTCAGGATTCCTGTCTCAATAACAACAATCTGGACAAAGTCCGATATCAGATTGCAGGCTTCTTTACACTAGAAGATGGTAGCAGGCAGGCCAGACACAGCCTTCCAGCCGAATCCCAGTGCTACCATGCAGGAGCAGCTGCTTGAATTACTTGAGCAGTTCACTCTCTCAGCTCCAACTCTACACTGACACACTGCTGCAGGCAGCTCTGGGATTTCCCAATGATCCAAAAGGTTTGGTTGGTTGGTCCATCAGTCTGTCACAGAAAGGGCCAGTCCAGGTCCATTTAGGTGACAGACAGTAAAAATTACAAGTCCTACAGAAATTCACTCCCACAAAACATCTGGGGACAGTCTCCATTTTAAGGTCCCCATGGTACCGATTGGTCCAAACTGGCAGTCCAGTGCCAAATGGTGTTTCTTGGCAGAAAGTCCATGCTGCAAAGGAAAGCAGGTTAGACAAACTATTATATTATTATTATTACTAAAGCAGATAATCAGAAAACAATCACATAGATACATAGATACATAGACAGTGTCAGCAGATAAGGGCCTATGGCCCACCCAGTCTGCCCATTTAAGTTTGCAAGTTCAGTTTATGTTTTCCAGGAAGTCTGTTGCCCCTTACCCCTGATCTCCACAATTCCTTTATGTCTATCCCATGCATTCTTAAATCCCGTGATTGTTTCAGCCCCCACCACTTCCTCTGGCAGGGTGTTCCATATCCTATTAGGATAACATATCCTAGTAGGGCTTCCTTTGTGCATTTAAAGATGGCAGAATGAAGCAGCTGTAATGCTGCCTGAGTGGGACTCGAGCCTGAAACCACTCGGTTCCCACCCAAATTAATTATAACACGAGATAGATATTTCTTAAAGAAACAGGCACAGAAGCTAACAGGGAACTCTCATGCAAGCACATTCAAATGATTTAGACACAGAACGACAGCCTGGCAGTGGGCCTTAGGCAGGCCCAGGAAGACATTTTAGGAACCAGCATTTGGGGGGGGTTACACCAGTATAATATAAAAAAGATGACTCCAGATATGTAATTGTGCTGTTGCAGGCTGACAAACTGGAATCTTGTCCACAACATGGGTCTCAGTGGATCACAGAATATCATTTAATATTTGTTTAATGATTTATGCAGGCAAACGTTATGGGCCATTGTCTAGGGTGTGGAAAAGAAATCTGGCAGACAGGGTGTGCAGTATTTGCTGTGCAACAGTGCTAATGAGAGTCAGGGCAGGCATGAAACAGATCAAAATCTAAACTATAATATAAAAGTGCCCAACAGGGTTAGACTGCATGGGGAGGGGCAGAATTGTTCAAGTTGAGCAAAGAATACTGGCAACATCTATCCTCCCCAAACTCTATGCAGTAAATTGGCAGCAACTGGAATCACAAAGGCTATGCAATATCCTCCAGAAGCATGTCTTTCAGTACTGGGGCATTGATTGGTGAAAATATGGTTGCCCCGGGGCAGAGGTATTGATCAAGGGTATAAGACTAATACTCTCCCACCCCAACTGTTATTCTATAACAGAGAAGTGGTTTGGGGTGCATAGATGGTAATCATCCCCTGATCCTCCTGCCATTCAGTGCCTTGGCAGTCACCAGAGCTCAAGACTGCAGTCCCACCACCACATAGGACAGGTAGGATGGTGGTGTTCCTTCTGGTGGCTGAGGATGGAGGCAGTTTTAGCACTGATCAGGCATATCCAACATTGTTCAGATAGAGTGAATGTTGTGCATGTTGGTGTTCCATCTTAGTTCTATTCTATCAAGACTCGGGGAAACTTTGTGAATGACAGGGTACAGTACACATTGCAAGGCCATTGGTTGGCAGGATCCACCAATGGGCTTCTAGGTGTACAATAGGTGTCATTCACAGACAGCTATATCAACAGGCAGCAGTGGCAGCATGCGGGTGGGTTGAGCTGCCCACTGACATTAGGACCATGCCATGATGGGGGAGCGGGGTAGGGCGGGGGTGCCTGAGAGGGTGGGGGGTCCACTGAACCACCAGGTTGACCTAAGGGATTATGGCAAATGTGTGATTAGGTCAAGCTGGTGGGAATGGGGTCAGTTATTATTTCTACCACCGCAGTGTGCAGCATAAAATCAGAGTAGTGGGCAGTGAGGGGGTTCACATATGTTTTATTTACTCTTGCAGTGTGTGGCATACAATTGGGATGGCAGGCAGGGAGGCACTTGACTGTCAGAGTGGGAAAGCTGCCAACTCCAGTCTGCAGTACAGCGGCCTGCCTGCCAGTGGGTGAATACCAACTTATTCTACTTGTAGATTTATCTTAAGGAGGCACATCTCCAGACTTGCTCTAGGGACGCACCGCCAATGTGGATTATGAATGGGGTTGTGCACCATATGCATGGGTATGCCACCTGCACAACCCCTCCATATGCACTACATAACATTAAGGGTGGTGTGTGATGCACATCAATTCCTTGCCAGAATTGCACCAGTGCACAATTTGGGGTTGCACCAGCACATCTCGGATGTGCTGGGTGCATCCTTTTTGTGACTCCTGCCCTTGGAGTGGACAGTACTCCTGGACAGGTGAGTCCATTATCAAGTAGCTAGTGACTACAAAATATGCTAAGTTAAAATTTCAAGTAATTAATAACTGAGCCATTTCTTGCATTTCAAGTAAAACAACTGAGAAATGTTCTAAGTCATATAAACAACTAACTCTCAAGCTGGATTATGTTTAAGTAGAAAACTTCAATTAACTCCTAGCTACAGTATTTTTTAGTCTCATTTCTCATCTAATGAATAAGTAAACAGAAACAATTCCCAACTAATTGCTAGATGGCAAAAGTTAAACATTAATTGAGAAAAACTCCTCAACCAATGATCAGGCATAATGCTTAACTTTTTAGTTAGCCATTCCCTAATGAAAAGGCAATCACTAGTTATTTGCTAACTTATTTTTTTGTATGGGAAGTAACAATGATAATTGATTGACTAAGTGAACTGGCAGTGAATTAATGTATTTTGTGTAACATATATAGTCCCTCTTGTTATTTAAGAGCCAATAATAGATAGATGATACATTTTGGTTTGTGTTCCAGTGAGTGAGTAGAACAGTGGAGTGGAATAGGTAACTGGTATCGTAGGTCTTGGCAGGCATCAGCAGGTGTCCATAGAAGGAAGTAGAAATGTGGGGGACTCTGCAGGCTGACTAAGGCAAGGTACCGGTTCACTGCTGTGTAGCAGTCACTACTGGGAAGACCAGAAGGTCAAAGATTGGCCAAAACTTGGAATAGGAGCAACTCTAATCTAAGGTAGGAGTACAAAAAGATTTAAACAAGGCACAGGGGAACACAATCAATCAATTAATAAAAATCTTTGTTTAGCCAGGCGATCACTGCTGAGCAATGCTCATTTTCGAGGTGGACCTAAATTTGTCAATAGCAATAGTGAACAACAGCATACAACAAAATATAGTATATACAATATGTACAGCATAAAGCATTGACAGTAAGATATGTATAGGTCAGATGATACAGTAAAATTTCAATATGAACTAAGATGAAGTATATAGTATTGTAAGGCGATCCAATGTAAGGATCAAGAACACATGGCTAGACTGGTCGGTAGCTTTAGAAGGGGAGGTATTCAAGGTGGTTATTGTTAGCAGCAGCAGAAGAGTAGGGGATAGAAGGTAGGTGATAGAGACAAGAAGGCATATGTTGAGGGACAGCCACAGAGGGAGAGGAGATAGAGATTAGATGGCTCAGTCATTGAGAAGGGTTCGAGTTACAGTGCAAAGTATAAAGTCATGTCCGGGGTTGGGGGAAGAGTGGAAACGAAGGAGGTGGAGAAGTGAAGGGGAGAGGGAAGGGGCCAATTATCAGAAGTGACCAAGCCCTGGACAGCAGTGACTCGGAGTGCAGTAGGATCTTTTGAGGGTCATAAGTCAAGAGAAACAGGCACAAGATTCCTTATTATGCTGCAGAAATAGGGATTTAAATGCTGTTAAGCTGAAAAGGTGAAGTAGTTTCAAAGATTTTTGCAGCTTATTCCACATTTGGGGTAGAACATAACCTACGGCTGCTCTGCCAATACGTGACTTTGCCTTGTATACATATAAGGAAATATAGGAGGTACTTCTCAGAGCATACTTTCCAAGACTGCAAAAAAGTAGACAGACAGAGGTATAATGGGGCAGTTTATTTATAATAGCTTTGTAGGTCCAAACCACAGCATTTCTCTGTTGTCTGTAACTACGGGATGACCATCCCACTGCAATGTACAGAGCACAGTGATGGGTAGAGTACAGCAGACCTGTGACAAATCTTAAAGCTCTGTGGTAGAGTGTGTCAAGTTTGGCTAAAGCACCGGTGGGATCCTAACTATAAAGAAAGTCTGCATAATCTAATAACGAAAAAAAGATTGTTTGGACCAATTTCAGTTTGGGGTCTCTTGTAAGGAGATTGTTGATCCTAAAGAACAGGCTAAGTCTTTTTCTAAGTTTCTTAGTCAGCTCTTCTATGTGGTCAGTGAAGGAAAGTCTATTGTCTAATCAGAACCCCAGATACTTAAACTTTGTTTATGTAATCCAACTGTTCACCTAGGATAGTGGTGATCCGCGGGAGCGTTCCAGCAGTAGCAGGATTTGTTGCATGAGGAAACAGCGAGAGGAACATTGCTTTTTTTTTTTTTGCATTAAGAAGTAGCTTCTGGCTTAGAAGTTGAAGATGCAGCTGATTAAATTCACTTTGTAGTGCTTTTTGGGCAGCATCAGCGGTGGGGCTACTAGCGTAAAGCACTGTGTTGTCTGCAAAGAGGTGTATTTGTGCTTCTTTAATGGAGGCATCTATGTTATTAATATAGATAATGAAAATCAAGGGACCTAGAATGGAGCCTTGCAGTACACCCCTCAATAGGGGTTTTAGTGGAGAAGCTTCCCCTTCCACCTTTACTTGCTGGAGTTGGCCAGAAAGGTAGTTAGCAAACCATCTTAGGGATATTGGGTCCAAACCAAAGTTCCAGAGGGATGAAAGCAGCAGACTGTAGTCAACAGTGTCAAATGCCTTGCTTAGGTCGAAAAATACTGCGCAAAATTTTTATTGCCCAGCTCACGTTACCAGTTGTTGGTCACCTTGTCTGTGGCTGAGATTGTACTGTGTTGTGCCCTAAAGTCTGACTGTAGTGGATTGAGCAATTTTTCAGATTTCAGATAGTTCTGGAGCTGAAAGCTCACAATTTTCTCCAGCATCTTAGACACGATAGGGAGTAAGGAGATTGGCCTGTAATTATTAAGGTCACTGGGGCAGGGCCGGCTTTAGAATTTGGGGGGCCCCCAGCAGGATTAGTAAAGTTATGGCAGCTCCTTATTTGGCCGACCTTTGCCTGTTTGACTGTAACCCATATGCACATCATTGTGTTTATTTCCAGTACAATCAGAGGTATACTTTAAGTGTTTTTTTACTGGCAGACAGCAGAGGTACTCCTTTGGGAAGTTCTTCCCATTACAACCATTGCTGCTCATTTGCCTTGTACTGACAGGGCCATATAGCGTGGTAAGGCATTTCATGAAGTCATGATACCACATCAGAATGAGCTGCACAGCCCTTTGTTGCTGTTCCAAGAAGATAAAAAAATAAAAATAATTAAGGTACAGTGTTCTGGTTAGGGCTGCAAAAGCAGGGGGCCCCCAGTGACCGCAGGGTTCGCTGGTGCCTAAAACCGGCTATCCCAATTTAAACAAAGGGACCACAAGTGCAGTTTTCCAGATGAGAGGAAGATCACCTTGGGACAGGGATAGGTTAAAAAGATGTGTGATTGGGACTGCACATGGTGGCCAACCTTTAAGAAGTAAGAATCGATGAGGTCGGCTCCAGCACTTTTCCTAATGTCTAACTGTAGGAGAAGATCTTCGACTTCTTTCAGAGATATAGCCTGCAGGGAGAAAGGTGTGCTGGAGATATTTTTTTCTTGTGTGACTTCTCCAAGTTGTTGGCAGAGAGTGTTGGCAGGTGAGGAGTAGAAGGCTAGCCCTGCGGTAGCAAAGTGATTATTTAGGGAGTCGAGGATAGTTGGTCTATCAGAGATGACAGTGTTGCCAATCAATATTTTAGTAGGTAGGGAATTACCCATAGCATGGCCTTCAATATCTTTTATTGTTTTCCAGAATTTGGTGGGACATTTTGAAGAGTGCTCCAGCTGTGAGCGGTAGAATTTAGCTTTAGCTTTTCTGACCATTTTGGTGCAGAGGTTTCTCACCCTCCTAAATGCATTCCAGTCATTTGTAAGATTAGTTTTTCTAGCAGTTCTCCAGAGCACATCCCTACTCCACAGAGCATCTTTCAGGCCTTCTGTGAACCACCAACAGGGTTTATTTCTGATACGGACTTTTACTAGAGGAACATACTTGTTAAGTGCCCCAACACAATTTCGGAGAAAATGTCATATGCCGTAGTGAGGGTCTTAGCTAAATAAAAGTCCTTCCAGTGCAAGGAATCTCTTAGCTCTGCAACATACATACCGGCATCAAAATTACTTGTGCTCCTTTTAATAGAAAATTTTGAAGCAGTTGTAGATTTATGGGTACATCTTATGCATGCGATGAAGCAATGATCACTAATGTCAGAGAAAAGGACACCAGCATGGGATAATAGATGTGGTTTATTAACTACAATGATATCCAACAGAGTACTGTTATTGGGGCTAAGCCTGTTAGGACGAGTAGTCTCATTTATTAGCTGTGACAACACAAGGGAATCACAGAACATTTTCAGAGGAGCAGATGCATTGGAGAGCCAGTCTAAATTGAAGTCCCCCAGGATGACGTACTCTGAAGTTGCAGGTCCCAGGATGTTACTAAGATGTTTCAGCAACTGTAATCCATCCGAAAGAGGCCTTTAGCAACCTATTATACATATTGAGACTCCGGTAGAAATTTCATCTCTTAAGGATAAGCTGTAGAATTCTTTTGGAACAGAAGTCGATTTGATACTAGAGATAGGGAATTTATTCTTGATGTAAATGGCTACCCCACCACCTCTTGACTACCTGTCAGGTCTAAACAACTGGTAGGAGGGGATATATATACTTCGTTGTTACTGGTTGCCAGGTGAAGCCAGGACTGTGTGACTACCAAGACATCTGGGGCAGTATGATATGCCCAGGCCTGTACCAATGTAATTATTTTTAATAAGCTGCATATGTTAACATGCAAGACGCTTAGCCCCTTAAGGCTTTGTAACTCAGATGGTGATTCAATAACTGCTGGAGGGCCTGGATTAAGCTCAACATTACCTGAGCACAGCAGTAGTAAAAGCAAAAGTTTCCTGCAGAGACCCGGGAGGAGTTTGGATAGCAGAGCCTTTTTTTGGTTGCAGGATTCAACAAAAATAGTATAGGGAGCCCTAAGGCTGGCTCCTGTTTAGCCTAGCACTGTGTACAGTAGTACCTTAGCAGAGAGAGACAATGAAATTTTGGGAAAGTATGCAGATAGATACGTACCCTTAGGGGACAGCTTTATGATAGTTCCTGTGTAATATAGCAGATGATGGACCAGCTGCAGGATGGGGGAAAGCAGAGCACATATAAGCTGTTTAACCTCAGTGATAGGGAAAATGATGGAATCACTTCTGAAGGAAAGAATTGTCGAGTATCTAGAGGCCAGAGGGGCACAGGACCCTAGGCAGCATGGATTCACAGCGGGAAGGTCATGCCAGATGAATCTGATAGATTTCTTTGACTGGGTGACCAAAGTAGTAGATCAGGGAGGGGCTGTGGACATGGCCTACCTAGATTTTAGCAAGGCATTTGACACAGCTCCACACAAAGATTAATATACAAGTTAGCCAGCCTGGGAGTGGGTCCCAAGATGACAGCCTGGGTAAAGAATTGGCTGGAGAATAGGACACAGAGAGTAATAGTAAATGGAGTCCACCAGAAGAAAGGAGGGTTACTAGTGGGTACCATGAGGTTCAGTATTAGGACCGGTCCTCTTCAATGTCTTTATAGTTACATTGATGAAGGACTGGAAGGAAAAGTATGTCTCTTTGCAGATGACACTAAGATCTGCAACAGAGTTGATGCACAGGGTGGGGTGGAAAGGATGAGAAGGGACTTGGCAAGGTTAGAGGAATGGTCAAATGTATGGCAGCTTAGATTCAATGCTAAGAGTGCAAGGTAATGCAACTGGGAAACAAAAACCCAGGGAAGAGTACACAATGGGGTGAGATACTAACAACAACAAAATGGAAAGGGACCTGGGGGTAGTCGCTATCAGATGACCTAAAGGGGCAAGCAATGTGAGAGGGCAGTAAGGGGAGGGTTGGGGGATACTGGGATGCATAGAGATGCATCACCAGTAGAAAACAGGAAGTTATTATCCCTCTGTACAGACAGCTGGTGAGACCCCATCTGGAGTACTGTGTGCCATTCTGGAGACCCAATCTCTGCAAAGACATAGACAGGATGGAAGCTGTCCAGAGGAGGGCAACTAAAATGGTGCAGGGTCTGCACTGGAATACATATGAAAAGAGACTAAAGGAGCTTAATATGTATAGCCTTGAGGAAAGGAGGGAGAGGGGGGACATGATAGAAACTTTCAAGTGTCTCAAGGAATCAACAAAGTCCAAGAGGGTAGCATCTTTCAAAAAAGAGTGTAAGAACAAGGGCACAATTGAGATGGAAGGAGCTCAGAGGTAATTTAAGGAAGTATTTTTTTTAACAGAGAGGGTTGGGATGCATGGAACGGCCTTCTGAGAAGGTTGTGGAGTCAAAAACAGTGGTGGAATTCAAGCATGCATGGGACAGTCAAAAGGCAATTCTAGGGGTTGGGGGTAGGAAGAAGTAGGCTGCTGGTTAACTAGGATCTGCAACTTATCCAGTAGGTAGAGAAATGGGTAGACTGGGTGGGCCAAGCGGTCCTTATCTGCCATCAAATTCTATGTTTCTATGTTTCTTCATGTTAGAAATATCCAGGCAGGCCAACAAAGTGTGAGAGCCACACTCCACCCTATCAGGGGAAGGGTACAAAAGCATTTCCCTGTAAGACAGGGAGAATAGAAGATTAGAATCCTGGGTGTGGTGCAGTACAGTGGCTGTGGGTTGGCAGTTTTCAAAGAGACCTTCTGGGGACTGCAGTGCTTCCCATTCTGCACACACCTCACTGGGTTGAGGGAGGAGGAGGTTGCTAGACTCCAGGTTGAGTTGGTTCAGATTCAGGGGACCTCATTTCCAACCTCTTTCCCAACCCAGGGGCCACCAAATCTGTAATCATTACTTCAGAGGATGGCAGGGAGGAGGAATGGCTGTACTATAGTGGGCTCTGCAAGGGTAGGGGTAGTGGGACACAGGCTCATTCCTTAACCAGTACCATTATGTCATTCTTACACCACTTTGGCATGGTGGGACTGCTGTGAGGAGGCACTCATGATAATGACCAAGGAGGATGTGGGACCCTTCAAAGTGGAGACCCCAAGGAGTGTGAGAGGGGACCCCAGAGGAGGAGAAGGAAGCAACAGCTGGTGGGGGACTCAACAGTGAGGGGGATAGATTTTGGAAAAGGAATGGGGTAGAAGCAGGTAAGGTACTACTGGTGCTATGGCCCAGAGGGATGGGAAATGGATCCTGAAGATTGCTAGGGCAGCAGGATGGGAGGGAGAACTGGATGTCATTGTCCACCTGAGGACTAATGACTTGGCTAGGGACAGGGCTGGGATAGTGCAGGGAAGTTTAGGAAGCTGAGATAGGGTTTTAGACAGGTAGTTCATTGGCTTTCACTGAGGTGCTGCCTGGTTACAACAGAGGAAAGGAGAAGGATCTTCACACCAGAAGCATCACCTAATGGCTGAAGAAATGGTGACAAGAGGAAGGGTTTGGTTGTTCTGGGGACTTGGGACCAACCTGAGAGGATAAGGACCTATACTGGGATGGTGGTTTGCATCCATTGAGAAGGGGAACCACAATGCTCAGTGAACAGCTTAAATGTTACTTTGATGAACATTTAAACTAGCCAGGTGTGTAGTGGAAGGCATCGGGAAGTCAGAAACTGCCCCCCCACCAGGCTGTAGTAGAGAGTAAAGAGAATCCAAGGGGAGTATAATCCCAAAGGGTGCAAATTAATATAGGAAGCTGGGTGGTAGAGGTAAAGGGGGAAGGGAATGGGATCATTAAAAAAGAGGGGGGAGGGAGAGATGGTAAAAAGGAAAGAAATGGGGCAGAGTGGACACAAAATGTGGAAGGCCATGTGTGTGAATGCTAGAAGTTTAGGAAATAAGATTCCAGACCTAGAGGCCATCATGGCAGAGGAAAACCTGGATATTGTACCATTTCTGAGTCATGGTGCATGGAAAACCATGACTGGGACATGGCCAGACCAAGCTATATTCTGTTCAGGAAGGACCAGGAGGGACGAAACGTAGGAAGGGTGGTGCTTTATACGACGGAAAGCATAAAAGTGACAGAGATGCAGGGAATACAAGGGAGGAAGAAGTACTGTAGGTCACCCTGGAGACAGAGAATGGAGACACTATTAAAACTGGAGTGATCTTCAGCCCACCAGCACAGGGGGAGTAATTAGATAATGTACTGCTAGAAGCCATTGGCAAGATGTCAGAAAAGGGGGAGGTGTTGTTGGTGGGGAACTTTTTAATTCTCCAAAAGCAGCTTGGAGCCTCCCAGCAGCAGCTAGAAGCAGGGGCATCCTGGACTGTGTGCAGGAGACTTTCCTCAGGCAACTAGTCAATGAACCCAGTCGTCATGGGGCAATACTGGACCTGGTACTCACTGATAGGGACAGAGCTGCAGAAGTCAGGGTGGGAAGCCACTTGGGGACCAGTGATCACTGTATGGTATGGTTCAAGATAAGTACAGCTGCAGAATCAGACCACACAAGGGTGAGCGTCCTGGATTTGAGGAGGGCAGATTTTATAAAGATGGGTGAATACCTCAGGGATGACCTTGCAAGGGGGGATGGCCTGAGTGGGATGGAGGAACAGTGGGTGAAGCTAAAAGGGAACATACTTAAGGCAACAAACTTTTGCATCAAACAAGTGAGCAAAAGAAAGAGGAAAAAGACTATTATGGTTCTCACAAGAGGTGTCTGAAAAGGTAAAGACTAAAATGGTAAAATTCAGAAGGTATAAGGAAACGCAGAGGGAGGATGATAGGGAGGTGTATCAGGGGAAGCAGAGAGATGCAGACAAAGCAGTACAGTGCGCAAAGGCACAAACTGAAGAGAGAGAGAATAATCCATGAGGTATCTTCAATCAAGCTGTGTGTGCTGGCTGAATTGATTTGCACAAGAAAGGGCTGTAGTGACTTTGTGAGACTGTGACTGCCTGTTTAATTTTAAATGCTGCAAAAGGGCTTTAATTACCTACTGCTGCTTCACTTTGGGTGTGGGGGATTCAACAGATAAAAGAAAGCAACACCAGGGCACGCGCACCATGGCACATGCATTGTGTGGCACAAGCGCCACTTGGTGGAAGAAAGTGTGATACATAGTTAATGTAATTTAGAGTTTTAAAGTAAAGGTTTCCTATGGGGTCTTTAATGTATTTGATTTTGGGAGTTGTCTTGGTTGGGATGTTGTAATAGGAAGTGGTTGGCTGGTGCCCTGATTGGGATTTGCATGTCAATGGTCGAGTGGTAGAATCGAGGAGGAGCTTATTTATATACTGACTCACCTGACATGGCAGGCCCCAATCCTGGGACGGCCTCTTTAACAAACATAATTCCAAACTTGATGTTGGTAAAGCTGAGACATTATTGTAACAGGGTTGGAATGGGAGTGGAAATGGGACATGAAATCAAGAATGTCTGGACTCCTTTGATAATTAGGGTAGTAAGGAAGTCAATACTACCAAAGCTATGTATTCTTTTGTTCTTGATGCAAAGTGGGGATGTTGCTTTAAATCCTGGTCCCTTAATTGACAATTTAAAGATTCATCACGGTCAGCTAATTATGCACTCAAATATAAGAAGTATCATTCCAAAGTTGGATTTAATTAAGGATTTCTTAACAGAACATAGACCTGAGATTATGTTTTTTACAGAAACCTGGCTGGGTAAGTCCCATGATGACTTAGATTTAAAATTACAGGATTATGACTTTAAAAGGGTTGAAAGGAATAGGAAGGGGGAGGGATTATAGTTTATTATTTGTAAAAATTCTCTCCTATTCAGATTTTTTTAATTTGGATAGTGTAAACCTTGAATATCTGGCACTGGAGTTTAAGGTTGGGTCAGGGAAACCTTTATTAGTGGTTGGGGGGTATCGTCCAGCTAACATAACAGTACAAGTGTTTGACTTACCTCAGGATGAACTAGCCCCATTTGTTTTCTCCCATGAGTTGTTAGTTCTGGGGGACTTAAGTGCTGACTGGTTGCACCCTGTAAAATCCCAAAGAATCAGGAAAATGGCTTTGGAGCTTGGGCTGTACCAATTAATCTCAGAACCCACCAGGATTAATATTCATAATCCTGGTGATTCTTTCTTCGATTGATGTGATTCTTACAAACTGTCCCAACAACTAAGTTTCTTTTGGGGTAGATGCAGACTTGTTTAGTGATCATAATATTGTTTACTGTATCAAAGGAAAAGTTAAAGTAAAAGGACCGTCTAGGCTCTTGAAGTTAAGATCTTATAAAATGTTTGATTATTTTTCCTTTTTAGCAGACCTAGGAAATATTAAGTGGGATTATCTAGAATCAATACCCGATATAAACCTGGTTTGGGATTATTATGTGTCAGAATTTCTCCTTGTATGTAATAGGCATATGCCAGAGATTACTAGAAGAATAAAGGTAATTCTGCCCCATGGTATAACACTAAACTTTTTAAGTTGAGGCTTGCTAAAAATAAAGCTTGGGCCCAGGCATGAGCTTCGGGAAAGATTTGTGATTGGCAACAATACAGGAAATCAAGAAACATGTATGTGGCCACACTAAGGGATACAGTGCATTCCACCAAAGATGGACACAGGTAATACGGACAATCGGGTTACACGGGCAAAAAGTATCGACCAAAACCAAAGCCAGTTCTAGCAATGTTAGAATCCATGTTTTACACGGACAGTACAGACCTGCAATAGTGGATAGTTAGCAAGATAATTAGGTGCTACATTCCATAGCAGGGTGCTGCCAAAGAAGATGAGTACTAAGCTAACCTTGTAAATGCAACAGCTTATCACCTTCCAGTCTGTTGTGCTGTGTGATCTTGGGGGTTTTGTTTTTTGTTCAACCAGACATGTCTAAGTGACTGGGCTTCCCTCTAGCTCGTAAAATCGAGATCGAGCTTCCAAAGCAGATTGCTATGCACTTGTCCTGGAGCTGCTAGGGAGAGAAAGGGAGCAGAGCACACCAAAAGGAGAGGCAGCATGGTGGAAAAGACAAGCAATGGGGGAGGAGGAGGCAAGTGAGGGGAGTGTGCACCAAGCACAGGGGGAGCATGGAAGGGCAAAGTAAAGGAACAGACAACAGCTGAATAGTGGCAGAGCCAAATGACAAGGTAGACAGGGCACCAAACTGGACCTCCGGGGAAAAGTGGGCTCACCAGGAACATAAGAAGGATTGTAGCATTCACTACCCTATCATGTACACTGACCCGGTTGCGCTGATTGTCCTACAGCACCACCTGCCAGCAACTACGGACATCGCATATCACGGACAAAATAGCACTGCATGAAAGTGTCCACATTAAGTGGCTTGCACTGTACTAAAAATAAGTGCTACAAGGCCAAAACCAAAGCATCAATAGGGAAGCCTGGGAAATTTGGGGGACATACAGGGGAATTAAAGGGACAGACAAAGGGGAAGACACCTATTAATTTATCTGGGGAGGAATCCTTCGGGATAGAGCTGCCACTTGCTGATAGGTTTAATGATTATTTTATAGAGTCAGGCAATTTCTTTGATAGCCCTAGTGAACCTCTTTTTAACCCTGTAAGTCATATGGAAGGGGTCTCTAAATTTGTTTTTGATGCCGTATTAAGTGATGAGGTGTTAGAAACTTTGTTGCAATTAAACATCTCTGGGTGTAGTGGCCCTGATGGTTTGTCTCCAAGGATGCTGAAATATGCAGCAACCCACATTTTGGATCCATTAACCTACCTGTTCAATATTTCGATAGAGGAGGGATGTACCCCAGAAGGTTGGAAGTCGGCCAGAATCATCATCATTTTTAAGGGGGGGGGTGATCCTGGTCGACTGTCCAACTATAGACCTATATCTACATTACCTCTGATTAGTAGAGATCCACAGTGGAGGGCTTCAAGAGAGGGTGGGACAGACACAGAAAGTGGATGTATCAGATGATGGCTTGTCCCAGGGGGGTGGGGATGGATGATACGGGTTTCTGGAGCACAAGGGATGGGAGGGTCTCGGCACCCAACTAAGGATCTAAGGTTCGAGCAGACTCGATAGACCATAAGGCCTAATCTGCTGGCAAATAGTATGTTAGTATGTTAGTAAGGTGTTGGAGAAACTGTTGGCAAGGCAGTTGGTGGAGTACTTGGAAAAAGAAAAATTGATGGATCCATATCGGTCAGGTTTTCAGAGGTCTCATGACACTGTGATGGGCATGTCGGAGGTCCTGGATGAGATCGGCAAGGAAATTGATGCCCAATGTTATACTGGTGCAATTCTTGTCACTATCTCCAGGGCTTTCAACATGGTTGATCATCAGAATTTGCTTATGAGACTGTCCAAGGTAGGGATGAGCAGTTCAGTTTTGGATTGGTTTATCGCCTATCTTTCTGACAGATGGCAGGTAACAGCTGTAAATGGAACTGTGTCGGCTATGCAGGTGGTACAGAGAGGAGTTCCCCAAGGATCAGTTATGGGCCCTTTATTATTTTTTGTATATCCGAAAGATCTTGGGCATTATGTGGGGGCCTCTCGTTACCACCTGTATGCCAATGACACCATTTTATACTGTTCGGATTAATCAGTTTCAATAATACAACGTACACTGCAGAAAAGTTTTAACAATATGGAAAAGTACTTTGTCAACTCAAAGTTAAAACTTAATTCCTCAAAAACTAAATGTATGTTGTTTGGATCTTCTATAAAATGGAAAGATGACTTGACCTTGGAAATTGTGGATAATAGAGGGAAGGGGTTAGAGTTAGTTAGTCAATATAAATACTTGGGATTTTGGTTAGATAATTATAGGTCAGGAAATTTGCATGGAGATAATTTGATCTCCCAGGTTAATAAGCAGGTGGGTTTCCTGTTTCAGAACAAAAATTGATTAGATTCGGTGACATTGGACGTGATAGTTAAGATGCAGATTTTCCCTTTAATCGATTATGGGGACATTTTATATGACGGAGCCACTAGGGATTGAATAACAAAGTTAGTTGTTCTAGTTAATCGTCTTGCCAGACTGATTCTCAGGTGTCCAAAACTTACTCATCATTGTGAATTGTATGAAAGATTAGGTTGGTTATCATTAAGTAGAAGAAGAATGATACTTAAATAGCTGTTTGCTTATAAATATGGGCTGGGTTCCGTCTCTATATATCTAAAGAATAGATTTGCCTTTAGAAGTGTTGAATTGACATTGAGAAATCAAGTTGTTACGGATAAGGTTATCCACCTTGTAAAATCAAAACGTTCCCAATATTTATTTAGTAATTATATTCTGATATGTTGGAATAGCCTTTCTCATGAATATAAGTAAAAGATTGGTAAGCCCTTATCAACATCCCTTCTAAGAAGACACCTGATATCTATACAGGAACCTTGTAATTGTTATTGATATTCTTTTTTCTTTTATGTTTTTGTATTGATGTTTGTTGTTTGATTGTATTTATTATGTTGAGTGTTGACCTGTATTTTGTATTTTTGTAAAGGTTACCATTGCGAATGAGTTTTTACTTAATTGTTTTTTACCTTGAATAAACAAACAAACAAACAAAGGTAATGAATGGGGACAATATATTTTTTAGGTATGTAAGTGAAAAGAGGAAGACCAGGGGTAGCATTGTAAGGCTAAAAAGGGAAGGGTGACTTTGCAGAGGGGGACCAGGAAAAGGCAGACATCTTGAATAAATATTTCTGTTCAGTGTTCACAAATGAAGGACATGAGGAAGGGCTACAAAAAAAGTAACAGAAACTTCTGGAGGAGGCAGGGATATGGACACTAGTCCTTTTTTGGAGGCAAGAGTCCTGAATGGACTTGTTAATCTGAAGGTGGACAAAGTAATGGGGCCAGATGGGGTGTATCCAAGGGTATTGAAGGATCTCAGGGAAATACTGTCTGCATGTCTCACAGTTCTGTTTAACACCTCACTGGACACAAGAGTGGTTCTGGAGGACTGTAGGAGAGCAGATGTAGTCCCACTACACAAAAGTGGTTGCTGGGAGGAGGCTGGCAATTGTAGGCCAATCAATCTGACATCGGTGGTGGGAAAGTTAATGGAATCATTGCAGAAGGAAAGGATTGTAGAATATCCTAATTAAAGTAGGTTACAACACCTGAGACATCATGATTTCATATGGGGGGGCCGTGTCAAATGAATCTGATAGACTTCTTTGACAGGGTGACAAAGGATTTAGATCAGGGTGGAGCTATGGATGTGGCCTACCTAGATTTCAATAAGGCTTTCTACACAGAGGATACTAGTAAACAAGCTGGGCAGCTTAGGGGTGGGTCCAAAGGTGGTAAACTGGATATGAAATTTGTTAGGGGATACGTGACAAAGGGGGGTGGTGGTAAACAGAGTTCATTCAAGGAAGGAAGCATGACCAGCAGGATGCCTCAGGTTTCAGTGCTGGTACCAGTCCTTTTTAATGTCTTTATAGGTAACATTGCAGAGAAGCTGGAAGGGAAGGTTTGCCTCTTTGTGAATGACACCAAAATGTGCAATAGGTTAGACACACTGGGGAAGGGGGGTGAAAAGATGAGCAGTGACCTGAGAAAAGTAGAGAAGTGGTCAAGGATATGGCATCTGGGTTTCAGTGTGAAAACATGCAAAATAATGCACTTAGTGCACAGAAACCCAGGAAAAAGTACAAAATGGCAGAGTGGTATTGACCACCACCAAGCAGGAAAAAGACCTGGGGGTAATCATACTGGATGACCTAAAGGTGACCAAGCAGTGCAACAAGGCAATCAGGAAGGCTAGTGGGATGCTAAGGTGCATAAGGAGAGGTATCACCAGCAGAAAAAGGGATGTGGTGTTGCCTCTGCTTAGATCGCTTGTAAGACCCACTTAGAGTACTGTGCCTGGTTCTGGAGACCATGGGTTAGATTCTCAAAACTCAGTGCAAGCCACGCCAAGGGCAGCTTGTGCTGACTGCTGGTGTGCCAAAGACCCTGGGTCCGATTATTTTTCGGGTAGGGTCCCGGCTACAATGTCCCCCAGCTTGCAGAAATTTTGTCCACATGCCAAACAGACTGCACATCTTGATTGGTAGCACAAGCTGCGGGACAGCCATTTACCAATCTAAGACATCCCTGGTGGCTAGCGATCCCCCCCCAGCTCCAATCCCCTCTTTATTGATAATTATGTCCTTGGTTGTCTAGCAGACCCCCCAGCCCTAATCCCCTTTTTATTAAAGATTATCCTGTTACTGGTGGTCTAGTGGACTGCTCACCCCAGCAGGTAGTGCCCCACCACACCACTCTCCTATTCCAAACCTGAACTGGTGACTAGCACAGCCCTCCCTTCTCCACCATGGCTGCCCACAAACTGAGCTGTCTCTGAGTGTGTACTGTATACAGTAAATGCTCACTGACAGCTCAGTCAGTGGTCAGCTGTGGTGGAGAGTGGAGGGCTGTGCTGGTCACTGACTCGAGCTCAGGAATGAGGGCAGTAGGATGGTGGGGCACTGCCTGCTGGGTGAGGGGTTGGGGGCAACTAGACCACCATGGAATGATACCTATTCTTATATGGGTAGATCAGGGATGGGGTCTGTTATACCACCAGGGATGTGATTAATATTAATAAAAGTGGATCGGGACTGCAGGGGTCTACTAGACCACCAGGGGCAGGATCAGTGTTAATAAAAGGGGATTGGGGCTGGGGGAATCAGCTAGACCACCAGGGATGGGATCAAGTTTAATAAAAGGAGATCAGGATGGGAACCACAGTACATGTTCCCTCCAAGCCAGGAAGGACTCTGAGTGTGGCACAAGTGCACTGTCCCTCCCAGAGAGCAAAATTCTAAGTTCCCTTAGACCAACCTTTAAGGGTACTTTGACTTTTGTGCTTTGGAAGGGTTTACAGTATACCAAATTATGGGATATGGCATCTTGCATCTGTCATATGCCCCTAGAGCCATGCCACAGCCCATTTTGTGCCACAAAGGCACAAGCCCCCTTTGGTGCATGCAGCCTGTGGTTGATGCAGACTGCATTTGAGAATCATTCCCAACACATCCTTTGGTGTGAATGGCACTTTGCACCATTTCTTGTGATGCAAGCCCCTTGTGCCATTCTGGTAGCTTTGAGAATAGGGCCTCACATCTTCAGAAGTACATAGACAGTGTGGAGGTGGTCCAGAGGAGGGCAACTAAAATTGTGGAGGGTCTGTATCAAAAGCCCTACAAGGAGAGACTAAAGGACCTCAATATTTATTTATTTATTTAGTTAGTTTTTGTTGACCAGGTAAGTACACTAGACAAATTCTGCCTATTTTTAGGGACGACCCGGGGGAGGGGGATACTGATGAATGCCAACTGACTTTGAACCAAATTAAGCCGTTGGTGATATTTTTAGTGAATAGGGGGAAATTTGACCAGTGCACCAGGGAAATTCCCCTACTCTGCCAGCAGGGGGCTTGACTTCCTGAAAGCAGAGTGGAACAGCACAGTTTGGAGCTGGACAGCAGAGGAGGAGGATGTGCTGATGTGGCAGAGGAGATAGGGTTATCATCTTTTTTGAAGCCAAAGTGGGACATTTCTTACTGAAACTGGATTTTTTGCAGGACAATATGTCACCTCGACCAATGCAACAGACATGTTTTCACTAAATAATCAGAATTAAGACTAAGTGTTGTAGTTTTTTAGTTGTTTCTTGTGTTTTTTTTTATTTTAAGGTATTTTAGTTAAGGTATTATAGTTTTTTGCAACATTTAGAAGAAAATCAGAAAATATTTTTTATACTATAATGTCAGGACATTTAGTATTTTTCATATTTTTCTGCAGGACACAGCTGCCCAAATCAGGACTGTCCTGCGAAAATAGGGATAGGTGGTAACCCTAAGAGGAGAGGGCCTCCTCCCCTGTCTTGTATACCACTAGAGACCAGAAAATGAGTTCAGACACTTTTGTGGATCAGGAAGATCAAAGTGAGGAGCTAGAAAGGAAAAAGAAGGAATTAAGAGGGAAAAGCTCTTCCATGGAGATGGAGATGGAGGGGGGAGATGTTGCAAGCATGAGTAAAAAAAAGTTTTCGAAAATAATCGGCAAAAAAGTAAAGAAACAGGAGGTCTTATAGAGCCAGATATTTCTGTTGCAGAAAGTGAAGAAAATAGGCCAAACTTCTGTCAGGTTAAATTGAGAAGCAATGATGTGGCAGTATCAAAGCAAGCTGTACCCACTGAGAAGGGGAAAAAACAGGTGAAAGTGTCAACCCAGAAAGAAAGGCGAAAGCAAGTCAGAAACATCGTGGTGTGAAAAGGATTGTAGAAAGCAAGACAGAAAGTAAAGAAAGAGCTAAAACAAATAAAGAAAGCACAGATTTTGAAGATATTGAGGAAGTCATGGAAAAAAAGGGCCCACTAGGAAACAATAAAGGAGAAAAAAGGAGGTTTCTGATTCAGAAGAGAGAACTTTTAGAGACTTTGCAGACACACCTGAATGGGTAACAGAAGCCTTATTACAAGCAGGTTTGAAAAGAAAGGATGATGGGTCTGGGTGGGTTTCCGAACAGGCCCAGTACATCAGGAATTAGTAAAAAACAAAAAGAAGACACAAGGGATGTAGAAAGTAAATTTGGGGGAAAAAGTGGATGAAGCCAAAAATCAGAAAGATGTAACATCAAAGGCAGATAAAACAAAAGAGATACTTTTTGATGGACTTGATATCAATAATGAAGAGTCATCTATGGAGCTTGAGCAGAAAATGATATTAACAGATAAAGAAATGCAGGAGGCAGGGTAAGGCCAGAAGGAGAAACCCTGGGGTGGGAATACTAAAGAAAGATTATTTCCTAAAGCTATAAAACCACAGCAAGCTAAAAGAAGAAACACGGTATGCCTGAGATGTAGACAGCCCTCTGAGGATGCGCCAAACAGAATTTTTATTGGGAAAGAATTCTTAATGAATAAAATGAAGTTTTATCCATATGAAATATATGCCCTTATTCATGTACCAGGAAGTACAGAATTTGACATAAGTTTGAAACATGGAGGAGGGTTGCATCGCTTTTGGAAATTATATCAGCAAATGAAATATACAGACTTATAGAAGGATTTCTCAGTTATTCCCTTATCAAAACCTGCTTTTAAGATAGTGACCATGTTATTTTGAAATGAAGGCGTTAATGTGGTCGACATTAATTTCTGGATCAAGCAGAGGGGTGTAATGCATGGGCTGCCGGAACTGATATTGGATGAAAATGGTTTGTGGACAGGTGGATGGAAATATAAACTAACACTTAAACAAGTAGATGGTGAAATTCAACATTTGCCAAACTGTTTCTTTCTAGGCCAAGATAGAGGCATTGCTTTTTATGCAGGCCAATTGCGGGCCTGCTACAAATGTAGAGAGCGAGGTCACTTACGTAATGTCTGTGGTAAAGTCAAATGTGGCCTATGTGGAGTTGCTGGGCATTTTGAGGCAGAATGCACAAACCAAGTTAAATGTAGTTTGTGTGAAGAGGAAGGGCAAACCTTTGCAAAATGTCCTTGGGCTTCCCATAACAGCCCAGAAACTGGAGAAAGAGCAGAGCAAGATGTCTACCTGGCTGTGGTGCAGAAAGAGAAAGAGAAGCAAGATAAGGTAATAAGGGAAGCCATCATAAACATACCAGGATACACTGTCTACAGGAGGGACAGGGAGGGTAAAAGAGGAGGAGGAGTAGTTCTTTACATAAGGGAAGGAATAAAAGCAACAGAACAAAAGGGTAAACAGGGAGGAGAAGAAGCACTGTGGGTAAATTTGGAGACAGGCAACGGCACCACAATACGCACAGGGGTTTATACAGACCCCCTTCTCAGGGGGAGAAAATGGACAGGAAAATGATAGAAAGTATACTTAGAATGGCAGAAAAAGGGGAGATATTGCTGATGGGTGATCTGAATATGCCAGATGTTAACTGGAGTGCAGTTGCAGCTGCCACTTCAAAGAGTGCAGTTATTCCAGATGCCCTACAGGGGGCATGCCTTAGACAACTAGTACTGGAGCCCACTCGAGAGGGAGCAATATTAGACTTGATTCTCTCAAATGGAGATGGAGAGAAGATTACAGATGTAGAAGTGGGTAGCCATCTGGGAACTAGCGACCATCGAACAGTATGGTTCACAATAAACACAGCAATAGAGTCAAGCCATACAAAGACAAAAGTATTGGACTTTAGGAGGGCTGACTTTGCCAAAATGGGTGAGTGCCTAAAGAATGCACTAGCAAATGGGCAGGAAGGAGGGGTGGAAGAACAATGGAATAATAAAACTGCCATCACAGAGGTAACGAGCCTTGTGTGAAGCAAATAAACAAACAAGACGATGTAAGAAACCACTATGGTTCTCAAAGGAAGTGGCAGTGAAGGTTCAAGAGAAAAAGAAAGCTTTCAGGAAGTACAAGGAATCGCAGAAGGACCAGGACAGAGAACTGTATCAGTTAAAGCAAAAGGAGGCTGGGAAGGCAGTCAGAACAGCAAAGGCCCAAACCGAGGAAAAGATAGCCAACTCAGTTAAGAAGGGGGATAAAACCTTTTATAGGTACATCAGGGAGCAAAGGAAGACCAAGGGAGGGATAGTGAGGCTTAATAAAGGGGAGGGAGGGTGGGCAGAGGGAGACTGTGAAAAGGCAGAGATACTAAACAAATATTTTTGCTCAGTATTTACAAATGAAGAGGGGGAGGTACATAAAACAAGCAGTAGTAACGCTCTGAATACAGAAGTTGATACCAGCCCATTTACAGAAGAAAGGGTTCTGAAAGAACTCTTAAAACTGAAGGTGGACAAAGCAATGGGACCTGATGGGATTCATCCCAGAATTCTACAAGAACTAAGCATAGAACTAGTGACACCACTGACTACCCTTTTTAACAAATCATGGGAGGATGGGGTGGTACCCGAGGACTGGAGGAGGGCAGATGTGATTCCCCTTCACAAAAGTGGGAGCAAGGCAGAAGCAGGAAACTACAGACCTGTTAGTTTAACCTCAGTGATAGGGAAAATGATGGAATCACTTCTGAAGGAAAGAATTGTTGAGCATCTAGAGGCCAGAGGGGCACAGGACCCTAGGCAGCATGGATTCACAGTGGGAAGGTCATGCCAGACAAATCTGATAGATTTCTTTGACTGGGTGACCAAAGTAGTAGATCAGGGAGGGGCTGTGGACATGGCCTACCTAGACTTTAGCAAGGCATTTGACACAGTCCCACACAAAAGATTAATATACAAGTTAGCCAGCCTGGAGTGGGTCCCAAGATGACAGCCTGGGTAAAGAATTGGCTGGAGAATAGGACACAGAGAGTAATAGTAAATGGAGTCCACTCAGAAGAAAGGAGGGTTACTAGTGGGGTACCGCAGGGTTCAGTATTAGGACCGGTCCTCTTCAATGTCTTTATAAGCGACATTGCGGAAGGACTGGAAGGAAAGTATGTCTCTTTGCAGATGACACTAAGATCTGCAACAGAGTTGATGCACAGGGTGGGGTGGAAAGGATGAGAAGGGACTTGGCAAGGTTAGAGGAATGGTCAAATGTATGGCAGCTTAGATTCAATGCTAAGAAGTGCAAGGTAATGCACCTGGGAAACAAAAACCCAGGGGAAGAGTACACAATGGGGGGTGAGATACTAACAACAACAAAAATGGAAAGGGACCTGGGGGTAGTCATATCAGATGACCTAAAGGGGCAAGCAAGCAATGTGAGAGAGGCAGCAAGGAGGGCTGGGGGTTACTGGATGCATAGGGAGAGCATCACCAGTAGAAAACAGGAAGTTATTATCCTCTGTACAGACAGCTGGTGAGACCCCATCTGGAGTACTGTGTGCAGTTCTGGAGACCCAATCTCCGTGAAAGACATAGACAGGATGAAAGCTGTCCAGAGGAGGGCAACTAAAATGGTGCAGGGTCTGCACCGGAAGACATATGAAGAGAGACTTAAGGAGCTTAATATGTATAGCCTTGAGGAAAGGAGGGAGAGGGGGACATGATAGAAACTTTCAAGTACCTCAAGGGAATCAACAAAGTCCAAGAGGGTAGCATTTTTCAAAAAAAGAGGTGCAAGAACAAGAGGGCACAATTTGAAGATAGAGGGGGGTGGCTCAGAGGTAATTTAAGGAAGTATTTTTCACAGAGAGGGTTGTGGATGGCTGGAACGGCTCTGGAGGAGGTTGTGGAGTCAAAATCAGTGGTGGAATTCAAGCATGCATGGGACAGTCATAAGGCAATTCTAGGGTGTGGGGGTAAGAAGAAGTAGGCTGCTGGTTAACTAGGATCTGCAGCTTATCCAGTAGGTAGGGAAATGGGCAGACTGGGTGGGCCAAGCGGTCCTTGTCTGCCGTCAAATTCTATGTTTCTATGTTTCTATTATCAAAGAAGACATGGACAAAGGAATAAAAGTACAACCTAGGACTAAAGGGTTGGCAATACCAGAACAAAAAGAAACAAAAGAAAAAACAGGGACTTTTAAAATGGAAGGGAAGACAGAAAAAGAAACTGGATTTACTATGGTTACAAAATCTAAAAACAAAAAGAAGAGCTCAGCAAAACAAATAATTTCATTGGAAAAAGATTGTGAAGGTGTAGAGTTAACAGATAAATACACATTATAATAAGACAAGGAATGGTCCACTATGGAGTACAGCTCTGACTGGTCCAACACAGATTTTTCTGAAGGTGCAGGAGAGGAAGATGGAGACACAACAGACACGCAGGTGTCAGAGAAAAGGAAAAAATCTAAAGAGGCAGGGTGACAGTGAGGGGAAAACAAATTGGGATGTTTAAAATGCTTCACTCATAATACAAATAGTATTAAAACTAGAAGGAGGAGGCTGGTAACTTTAAAAATACTATGTGACTTGAAAAGTGACTTATATGTATTCCAGGACACAAGGTTATACACTATAGATGAAATTCAGCAAACTCAGAAAGACTGGACATGAGAACCATCCTTTTGGTCCTTTGGGAGAGATAGGTGTACAGGGTTGGGGGTAGCTTTCTCTTCTCATGATGTTCAAATTTTAAAAGTAATAGATTTGGTACCTGGAAGAGCTATGATTATTGATGTTATCTTAAAAAAGAATTCTGTGAGAATTATTGTAATTTATAATCCACAAAGGAAAAAAGAAAGGAATATGCTAATGGATCAAATAGAGGCATATTTGCATACTTCAAAACTTTTGGTGTGGTGGGAGACTTTAACTGTGGGTTATCTAGAGCAGATTGGGAAGGGCAACATCAAAATATGTTTGTGATATGACTCACTTGAAAAGTATGTTAGATAAAGCTGGGATGGAGGATGGATATAAGTTAAAAGGGAAAAAAGGAGAACACACACATAGTTCAAGGGTTCACATTCTACTTGCATAGATTTCTGGATGGTACAAAAAAAAGTGGAGGTAGTTGATATTAGGAGTATACCGATTGAGACAGCTGATCATATGGCAGTAGAAGCTGAAATTAACTTGGGGAATAGGATGAGAATAGGAAAAAGCTATTGGAGGATGAATACAGCTAAGCTACAAGAAGATACTTGTATAGAAAAGATTAAAATAATACTGGAAGATAAGTTAACAGTTATGGAATTATATGATAGTGGAACAGAATGGTGGAAAGATACTAAAATTGAAATCAAACAATATATGATCGAAGAAGGACAGAAAGTAGAGGCAACAAATTATGGGAAGTATTTAAAATTAAGAGCTATATTATATAAACTTATGACGAGGCAGGTTAAAGATAAGGTGGATGAATCTAAACAAATAGAAGAAATTAAGGTTAAAATTAAAGAATACCAATATAATAGAACCATGTCTTTAATTATGGAACAAAAAAGTGGCACCCAGGGAACAAAATATCATACAAATCCTTATGATAGTAGCAAAGAAAGGATAGAAAATCGAGTTACGTACAAATTACAGGACGGAAAAGGGAGGATACATACAGATATAGAAAATATTAAATGTACAGTACAAGAATTTTTGAAGGAAAAATACCAGCAACAAAGAAGTAGGAAAATGAGGATTTTTTCTGACAACTGAGATGCCAGAGTTGGAGGAAGATGAGGCAGAGGCGATAAAGAGGGAAATTAAAGAAGAAGTGAAAGAGGCAATAAAATCTTTGTCAAATAACACAGCACCTGGGGTGGATGGGATTCTGAATATGTTCTATAAAATTTTGGAAAAATAAATAGCTCCCATTTTAACAAGCGTATACAATGGTATAATGAATGGAGACAATTTGGCAGAAAGTATGAAAAAAGGAATATTTTTTTTTTGCATACAAAAGGAGAAAAAGCACAACTTAAAAATTGGAGGCCCATTACTTTATTGACTTCAGATTACAAAATTTTAGCCAAGGTAATAAATAATAAGTTAAGTAATTTTTCAGAGAACTTGATAATGCAGTCTCAAACGTGTGCTATTCCTGGATGAAGCGTACAACAAAATTTAATTTATATTAGAGAAGTCATAAATAAAGGACAGGAGGATTCTTTGCAAAGGTATTTGTATGCCTTGGATCAAGAAACGGCATTGATCTTGTAAAGCATCAGTATGTATGGGTTACCTTAGAAAAGTTTGAAATTCCAACAGAATTAATTAGTTTAATAAAAGCAATATATAAGGAAGTGCAAATGTGTCCTATTGTTAATGGGCATGTAGGGACTTCAATGTATATAAGGAATGGGGTTCAGCAAGGGTGCCCATTAAGCCTCCTACTATATGTATTTTGTCTAGACCCACTTCTGGGGAGAATAGAGATGGAGAAAGAGATTAAAAGTATTGTATGGCAAAATAGGGAACTGAATAAAACAAGTGCTTATGCAGATGATTGCTTAGTTTTAGTAAAATATCAGAGTTCAGGGGATAACTTAATAGAGATAGTAGAGAAGTATAGTCAATATACAGGGATTAAGATACATAAGGGAAAAGTATTATTTATCCATTGGGAGCAGACAAAGAAAAGAGGAGATTTGGAGATAGCAGAAGGAAGCATTAAGGTGCTGGGAATAAGATTTGAAGGGGATGATGCAATATGACAAAACTGGGAAGAAAAGTATCAAAAAGCCCAAATAAAAGTACATTCATGGAAACGATGGAGTATGATGCGAGAGAAAATAATTTACTTATTAAAAACGTTTATTGTCCCAATATTTTAATTTTTAGCATACATTTTTCCAGTACCATTTCAAATGCAATCCAAAATTCAAAGTCTTTTTTTTTCAGTTATTGTGGGGTACCAGTTAAATCCTATTAAAAGGGGGATAACATAAAGAACCATACAAGATTGCAGTTTAAACATGATAAAGCAAATTGTTTTTTATATTAATATTTTTGTGTTTTCAAATATTGTACCATTAGTAAAAGGTTAGAACAAAGCTTGGTCTTGGTTAACACAGCAATGGAATGTACCTTTCATTAAATGTATTGGGAAGAAAGGGAATATAGTAGGAGATAAAGTGTGGCCAATATATATGGAAATTGGAAAGAAGTATTTAACCCAGTGGGGGTTAACAGTGGATGCTCTAATTAGGGGTAACAGGAAACAGATGTATAAAGTAATTATGGAGAGGAATTTCTGGAAAAAACAAGTTCTTAAGGTAGAAAAAGGAATAAAAGAGCAGGAAATTTTAGCTGTTACATTAGAAAAAAGAATTCCAGGAAAAATGAAAGATGTAGTATGGATGTGTAGTCATGGGAAGTAAAACACGAGAGGTAACCATAAACATAAAAGAATGGAGGAAAGAATATGTGGAGAAAGAGACTGTGGTACAAAAGAGGAAAGCATGCAGCATTTATTTCTGGATTGTGATTTTATTAAACCTTTTTGGGGTATGGTAGCCAGTTATTGGGGGATGCAAGCTTTTAAAAATATGACATACGAGATTTTGATTTATGGTCAGTTAACAAAAGAATGGGATAAAGTTAATAAAAATACAGTCTATGTTATTTTGGCAGTTTTGAAATGGTCTATATGGCAAAACAGATGCTCAAGATTTTTGTAGAATAAGGATTAGACTGTACAGGATGTTTTTTAAGTTTCAAGATGAAGTAGATAACATTTTTCAAGATGAATGTAAGTTATGGGGAGAAGAGAAAGCAAGAGAGCTGTGAAAAAATGTTACTGGACTTGAGTAGATAATATGGATATCATAATGACTGTATGATTTGTTTTTGTTTTGGAAAAAAGTGTATTTTTGTTTTAATAAAAACTTCCCCTACTCTTTTCGAGAAGTACCATGGGATCTTTAACATCCACTTGAACTATCACCAGAACAGGCAGATGGGACCTCAGATTAACGTCTCATCCGAAAAACAGCATCCCCCCTCATGCTGCACTACGGTGTCAGTATTGGGATATTAATCCAAGTGCCTGGTGTGGGGACAGAACTCACAGCCTTCTGATCTCCCAGCCTCAGAGGCGAACGTGCTACCTGCTGAGCCACTGACACTGTGTACACCCTAGAACAGAGGAGGGAGAAGGGGATATGATAGAGACCATTAAATACCTCACGGGGTTAAATAAGGTACAGGAGGGAAGAATATTTCAGAAGAAAAGGTGCTCAAGAACAAGGGGACATGCTATGATGCTGGGGGGGGTAGATTCAGGAAAGATGTGAGGAAGTACTTCTTCATAGAAGGAGTGGTGACTTCCTGGAACAGTCTTCCAGTGGAGGAGGTGGGGGCAAAAACACTGGTGGGATTCAAGAATGCATGGGATATGCACAAAGGAATCATAGTGGAAGGGAAGGGGAAGGGGAAAAGATCTGTAGATCGGGTAGGTTCTGCAATAATAGTGTAGGTAGGGGGGAATGGGCAGACTAGATGGGCCAAGCAGTCCTTATCTGCCATCAAATTCTATGTTTCTTTGAGTGCAGCAAGCCCAGAAGTGGCACTCTGAGATTTTATTTGCTGTTTGTGTGTTCTGCCCATCCTTGGGTCAACTGATAAGGAGGAAAGATGGGCCATTAAATTGACAGCCCATCTCAGTGGTTTGGTGGTCGTTTCTTTTCCTCTGTCTCCCAAATCCTTCCCAGAAGTAGAAAGATAGGCAGATAATATTGAGGGACAGTCCAGGCAGAGGTGCTCAGTTTGCAAAAACATGCAGCATGCAAGACAAATAATGTGATGCATTGTGCTGGGGAGTTCCTTTTGAATTTCTCTGTCACCAAGACTCAAAAGCACCCTCTTTGCAGAGTACTCTTACTTGGAGAATAGTTGCCAAATCAGATATTGTGCATCAGTCAAGGGGATTCCAAAACAAGATCAGACTTTCCCTTTGCTAGGTTAAGTGTCAACCTATTTATTATACAGTAGATTGGATCAAAATCTGAGCTGCCTGGTCTCATGATTGGTGACTCTGAGCAGTTTAGAAATGCTCAGTCTTTTCAGAGAATAGTAGGACAAAGCAGAAATATTTAAACCAGGGGTACGATAAGAATAATCCCAGTTAATAATGGTGAAAACAAACTATGAAAAGGGATGTTCATGTCTTTCTTCCTGCCATACCTCTCAACCTTTTTTCCCCCAAATGTGGAACATTGCCTGTCAAAATGTGGAACAAATGGGCAAAATGTGGAACACTTAATCAAATCTTTACCTAAGAAGCTCAAAACACTATTAACATCTTGCATTTATGTTCAGAAAGTCTGTTATTAATTGAATAATATATTTTTTGCATCATTTGCTATGGATTTTTGTTATGAAATGTTGACTTTGAACGTGGAACAAGTCCTCACAATGTGGAACAGGGAGCTTTTGTGAAGTAAAATGAGGAACGTTCTTCGTAATGTGGTACAGTTGAGAGGTATGCTTCCTGCATCTTGGACTGCATTGTTACCTCAGGCTCTGACTGCACTGCCCCCTCCCCCGGGCCCAGGCCTGGAGCCCAGACTCTCACCCTGATCACATCTTTCCAGGTAACCACTCCAGGCACTGCTCAAATGCCCATGTCAGACCCATTCACACAGTTCCTCAAAAATGAAGGAAATGGGGGTGCAGGTATGACTAGATATTGCCTCGAGACTGAATGTATGGGGGCTGTGCTGAAACCTTTCCACAAGCTAGAAGGGGTTTCAGGCAGTCCTGCCCGGACATTCAGAGGAGTCAAAAGTGCTGAGGAGGAAGGGCAGAGGCCCTATCCAGACTCAGGAAACACAAAAGTGGTTGCTGTGTTGTACAGTGCTGCAGATGTTCAATCTGAACTAAATCATTGTGTTTGCTCGCTGACTGCTGTAAATAGACATGCTGCATAGAGAAAGTCCAGCATCTGCTGCTAGGAATCAGAGGCAGGATATCAGACTCTGCTATCTCTGTCTGGTGTGACTGATGAAAGGGTGAGGTTAGGGGCTTGGGCTCTGGGTGCTTGTTACTCTCAATTGTGAGTGCAGCCCAGGGTGAGGAAAGGGAGCACCTTGGTCTATACCTCACCTGGAACTTGACTGCAGCCAGGTTGACTGGAATGCTGGACCAGAGGGCACTGCTGAGAGAGAGAGTGAAAGAGAGTGAACGATCAGGCATCTTCCTAGAAACAAGGGAAATGTTTTGACCTCATAGTGAGTGTTTGCACAGATGAGGTTAGGTCAGTATTGCCTTGAAATATACCAAAGCATTTTTTTTTTTATTCTTCGTTAACCCAGTAAGGCCCACCAATCACACATGCCTGTTTTCAGGGGCTACCCAAAATCACTGGAGAGGTTAAGTGACTTGCTCAGTCACACAGTACACAAATGAAGGTTTTGGGAATCAAACCCAGGTCTTCTGGATGTACCAAGCTCATTCACAGCTCATTAACTCTAACTCTAGGCTATACTGCCAGCCCATTTTACTTTGTGATCATACTTTTTTTTTTTAAACCTACAGGGGATTAATTTAGATATAATTGTAAGCCACCTCCTTTGGGGCAAACATGGATGGCAGCACATTTTAAGGGAGGAGACCTACACAAAAAAACACCAAAGCACTTACAGTATCACATCATTTTGGTGAAGGAAAAACCGAGTCTGCAATTTGAGCGCAGGCAATACGGCAACAGCAACTACAACGGCCATACTTTTGGGCAAGCGGCAAAACAGTGACAAATGCTTCCCCCCTCCTCAAGGTATTATGGCCTTGGAGATGGTTATTATAATAAGGGGATGTGAGGGGCAAAACCCCCCATTTAAAAATAGATTTTCAATATTCATTGTTTTGGCACTTGCCCACATGTATGGGCACAGTAGTTGCAATCGCTGTACTGCTCACACTCAAATAGCTGTCACGGTGTAAACTTCACCAACATCACATGGAACCAGCACTTACTTGACTTTCTGAGCTGCCCATCTTTCCCATTTTACTCCATATTTGGTAGATAAGACAATTCCAGTGCTTACAGCTGAACAGCACTAGTTGGCATTCTGTCAGAGAAGTACTGAGTAAACTCTGTCTTTCCACAAAGTCTATTTACTTCACAATTTCCCACAGACTCAGAACTTCTTTTAAAGAATAATATATGTTATTGAAAATGTCTCAACAAGACAAACAATACAAACATCCAAAACATTGAGAAGTAAAGACCAAACAACAACCCACCCTCAACCCCCCCCACCCAGAGCACAGCAAACAACCAAAAAGTGGACCCAAAGACTGAACAATGCCAAAAAGGGACCTACCTGTACATACAGCAAATGCTGTCTGGAAATCAGAACATCCAGGGATTGCCAACTGTCACTATATGACTCTAGTTTGTTCAACCTGTAGACAATGTGCTTTTCAACTACCAAAGCCTGAGTTAGCTCTTGATTCCAGTCCTGGAGTGAGGGAATAGAGTCCTACGGTCAACGCCGAAGAATAACTAACTTGGTGGCAATCGAAATGAGTGCCATATGGGCTTTATGGGGGCCAAACAGAGTTGGCGTAAAAATACCTGTAAGGCAAATTTGTGGAGAGAAAAAAGAATCTAATCCTAACCAAGGATCCAGGAAACTCCATATTGAAGCCCAAAAAGGGTCAGCCTTGGAGCAGTCACACAAAATATGTTTGAGAGAGACATCCCCAGCACCACATCACATGCACTCTGCTGAAAGTCTATGACCCATTGCACACAACCTCTGGGGAGTATAATAAGGATTATGCAATATGCAAAATTGTGTAAGATGATGTTTATCTTATTTGATTAGTTTATATAGCTGGCACCAAACCTTCTACCATTCCTTGGGGGCAAGATTTAATCCCAGGGACTGCTGCCAGTAAAAGCAAATAACTTGTAAGCTTTTAGGATCATTACACTAAAGGCAAGAGTAAAATCTGGAGAGAGGTTGCAGTTGTTCCACTAAAGATAAAAAAGACTGTGAGAAGCAGGTGTGATTGTGGGTGAGTAATCGGCAGGTCCACAGAACATGAAATTGTGTGGGATAATTGAAGATGCTTAAACGAGTGATACACCATAATCAAAAAATGCTGCTGGATTATAAGGGCAGGGACAGATGTATTGTGGGGAAAAAAGGATCCCTCTGAGGCATTCCGAAATGAGGGACAAAAACTTAAGGGGATCGGTTGGCCCATGATACAAATATTAGGGTTGCCCAACACTGCTTGGGACATATCTCTAGACCAGTCGACATTCAGGTAGGAACACAGTTGCTTTAAAGGACCATCCCAGCAGGGCAGCCATCAAACATGTAGGGAGAAAGGAGGGAGGACCAAAAAGAAGACTAGAAAGTTCTATACTAAATCGTAAACAAAGCTGGGATTCTAAACAAAGCCACAGAGGGGCATAGATGCTGGATTGAGGGGTGGCCAAGCAGTGAGACCAATGAAAAATTTTGTAGCTGTGAAGAGCACAGTAATATAAGAAAATATCCGGCAACTGGAAAGCCCCCCCTCTCCTTGGAGAACATCAACTTGTGATAAGCCCGATGTACAGCTCTGCCTTGCCACAAAAATTTGGAAAAGAGACTCTGGAGTCGAGTGAACCAGGCCTTAGGAAGAAAAGTGCAAAGCATACCCAGGGGATTTACTATTCTTGGTAAAATGTTCATTTTGATGGTGTGAACCTTACCCCAGAGGGACAGGGGAAGGGCAGACCACCTATGCCAGTCCACCTTAATAGCCACTAACAATGGGGTGAGATTCCTGTCCGCCAGCTCCGAAAGAGTACAAGATAGATGAATACCCAAATAGGTGAGTTGCGAGGGCTCCCAGCAGAGACCCAGATCAAAAATCAGCTGTTTCAGAACATGGGCATTCAGTTGGAGGATCTGAGAGTTATCCATATTTAACTTATACCTAGCCACCAACAAAAACTGTCGAATATCCTCTAAAACCACTGGGATTGATGAGGCTGAGTGTTCCAAATGGAGAAGAAGGTCATTTGCATAAGCTGGCAAAGGAAACTGGGACCCTCCCACGGCGATACCCCAAATGTGTGGATTGCTTTAAATTTTAGGATGGAGGGGCTCTAAATAAAGGTTGAATAGAAAAGGGGAAAGCGGGCATCCCAGTCTTGTACCACGATGAAGAAAAAACGAGTCAGAGAGAACCCAGTTACACATACTTCTTGCCGTCAGGTTATGGTAAAGGACCAGCATCCAGTTGCAGAACTCATCAGGGAAACCAAACTTTCAGAGCGAGGTGAACAGGAAAGGCCAGGAAACTCTGTCAAAAGCCTTTTCTGCGTCCATAGAGATCAACACTATGGGGATGTCACCCTCTCCGGACGCGGAAATCAAATGGAGGATCTTGTGGAGGTTGTCACTGGAGTACCTACCAACCATAAAGAACTCCTGTTAGGGCAAGACTAGATGATCCAAAACATGAAGAAGACAATTAGCAAGGACTTAGAGAGAATCTTTATGTCAGAGCTGAGGAGAGAGAGATGGGATGATAGCTACCAGGGAGAAGAGGATTCTTCCCCGGCTTGGGAATCAGGGAAATCCAGGCCTGCATAAGAAAAGTGTCTGTCTTACCCAAAGAAAGAAGGCAATTAAACAGTCTAGTCAAGAGAGGGGGAAGAGACTCAACAAGGGTGGAGTAGAAAGAGTTAAGAAATCCATCAGAACCTGGCGCTTTATCTGCAGGGAGATGTTCCATCACCTGATGGTCTTCCTGCAACAAGATAGGGGCCTTAAGGAGATCCTGCTGCTGGGGAGATAGAGAAGGCACAATGAGAGAGTCCAGATAGTCCTCAATTTGCTGAGTGTAAGGGCCAGGTGCTGAATCTAAACTATGTAAAGAGCTGAAGAAAGAGTGAAAGACATTAACAATTTCCCTAGATTGGGTAAGAATCAGACCGGCAGGGTCTGGCCCTAAACTGGGAATAGTCTTGAGAGAATCAATTTGCTTAAGGTGAAGAGCCAGGAGTCTCCAACATATTCACCTGATATTCCATCACCTGACAGACTTCCTGCAACAAGACTGGGGCCTTAAGGAGACCTGCTGTTGGGGAGATTGAAAAGGCACAGTGAGAGAGTCTAGATATTCCTCAATTTGCTGAGTGGAAGGGCCAGGTGTTGAATTTAAACTATATAATGAGCTGAAGAAAGAGTGAAACGCATTAACAATTTCCCTAGAACAGTTAAGAATCGGACAGGTGGTGTCGAGCTGTCAACTGGGAATAGCCTTGAGGGAATCAATTTGCTTAAGGTAAAGAGCCAGGAGTCTCCCAACTCATTCACCTGACTCAAGATAGGGCAACTTTGTATGCTGAAGTGCCAAAATCCACCTTCTCAGCCAGGATCTCATAGTACTGTGCCCTGAGATCATACAACTGGGACCATAAGGGTTCCCCAGACTTAGATGAGAGGAAGGATTCGAGCAGTCTGATTTGGGAAATTTGAGAACAATGCCATTTAAGTGTGGCAGCCAGTCTGATGCACTCTCTCCTGACTGCACACTTGAATGCAACCCAAAGAATCTTTAAAGCCTCCACTGAGCTCTTGTTTTCTCTTAAAAAGGTAGTAATAAAGCCCTGAAGAACCTTCCAAGAAACAGAGTCCTGGAGAAGGTGGGGATTAATATGCCAGATCCTATCAGATTTCTCAAGATCGTGGAGCGAGTGGTCCAGTAGAATGGGTGCATGATCGGATATCAACATTACAGTGATATTACAGGACACCAGACATGAAAGAATATCTTTACTAATCAAGAAAAAATCTATGCAGGAGTGTGTGGAGTGAGGGGCAGGAAAAAAAAGATGTATTGTTGGATGGAGGGAAGACTCAGAACTTTTAAATGTTCACACTTTCACCAACTGAGCGCATGTATCTGGTGCCAGCCAGCAATTTCCAGACCTTCTGGGGAATCCCACTGCTCAAGAAACACTCTGAGGTAAATTCCCAAATACTGACAGGACAGGACATAAGCTACCAGGCAACACAATTAAACCCTTGCAGTCCACCCTAGGGCAAGTAACTCAACAAAGTGCCTGTGCCCCACCAAAAATGTACATGTGCCCCACCACATCATGCAGTGACATTTACAAAACACATGCAGTGTTTGTAAGTTTTTTGTAAGTTTTTATATTGTTTTGAAAGTTTTATTGTTTTGTAAGTTTTTATATTGTTTTATTTTCTTTTTAATTTAGCTGAAAGTGGAATTTAGTTTCAAGGTTTCTGTGGCTGGAGTGACTATAATGCCCTCCCACCCACCCTCTTCCACCAGCCCTTCTTAAATACTGAAATACCACTGGGGTTGGGTTTGAATGCTGTGAGGGAGGAGCTTGGGGTGCTGCAAACTCACCTGAGCCCTTAGAGCAGGTCAGGAAGGAGGAAACCTTGAACAGCCATATAAGCTAATTCTTAAAGACATATAAATAAATATATAAAACTTATGAGTAGATCTATAGTCCTTATGAGTAGGATTATGGTTTCCAGTTAGTACTGTGGTTGGCTGTTTTATGCTGCATGCAAGGGCATTTGGGATTACAATTTCTGTTAGAGGCTGGGCTAGGATTACTTAATTCTACTTGCTGTAGGGAGAGTTAGTGTGGAGAGGCTGTATGGGTAGTGTGGACCATGGGTAGGATTGTAGGGTGCAATAGTTGTGGGGCAGCAACGCAGGTGAACATACTGTGGAGGCTGGGAGGGTGTCCAATATGCCACAGGCTAAGGAGGCTTGAGGAAGAGGTCCAGTGGCTTGGCAGGGAGCTGGGGTGGTTGAGGGAGGAGGGGAGGATTGCATCGGTAGGAGGGCTGAAATCTGAGAGTATTGTGGAGGAACCACAGAGAAGAAACAGTGGGTCAAGCGAGGGGTCAGGGGGAGGGGGCAAAGTAGACAGGAAGCCAGCTGATGAAGGGTGGACTCTAGTAGGACCTAGAAGAAGAGGAGCAGCAGTAGGCAGGAGGGAGGAGAAAACACATAGTAAGGCAACGGGGGTAGGGAACATGTTTACTGTACTAGTAATACATGGGAAAGAGGATGCAGGAGGAGATGCACAAAGTATACTACTCACAAAGAGGAGGGAATGAGGGACATTACTAGTGGAGAGATTGAGCATGCAGTGGTAAGGGGAGGGATAATACTCGGAGAGGTGAGGAGGGAGAGCAAGGTTGGCAGTCAAATAGGAGGAGGGGGAGGAGTCTCAATTGAAAGGGGCAGAGGGAAACACACTGGGACACATTGTAAAAGCACCATATTGAGTGGCCACAGAAATGAGAACCTGGGTTAGGGAGTGACGGCAGGCACAAGGAAAGAGGAGGGAGGTGTACTGGTGTTGGGGGACTCCATACTCAAGGGGATCAGATGGGGCAGCAAGGGGGAGAGGCACAGTCAGATATGGGTGGAGTCCAAACCAGGATTAAAGGCAGACAAGGCAGGACAGGCAATCCTAAGGGGCGTAAGGAGTGATGGGAGGAAACCACACATTGTGGTACATGTGGGGACAAATGACCTAGTGGGGGAAACGGTGGCGGTAACAAAGCAGAGGACTGAGGAAGTGGGAAGGTTGTGCAAAGAGACTGGGGAGTCTGTGGCCGCCTCCGAGGTGCTCCCAGTACCCTGCGCAAGCACAATGAGAAAGGAGAGGATTAGGGAGTTGAACACATGATTGGTAGAATGGTGTCAAACTAAGGGATATGGGGTTGTGGGTGGCTGAGGCAGTACCTGGGATAATAATAATCTGTTTGCAAGGGATAGGCTGCACCTGAGTGGGAAGGGGAAAGAGGTATTAAAGCAAAGACTGGGGACAAAGGTGCATTTAAACTGGGTGGGATGGCAAGTGGACAGTAGGTAGACAGGGATCCGACAGAGTGGAGTCATAGTCTACCCCCAGGCTAGCAGGGAAGTACTCAAGGCAGCCAAAAAAGGAGGGAGAAGAAGGGAGCAAATGAAGGCCAGTGAAGGCAAGGGGGCAGGATGGAGGGTGGTCTCGCTGAATGCAAGAAGCTTAGGCAACAAATCAGATGAGCTACAGGCACTCTTAGCAGTGTGGAGGGTGGATATTGCAGCTGCCACAGAAACATGGGCAACTGAGCACCGGGACTGGGATCTGGCAAACCCAGGATACAAACTGTACAGGAAGGACTGTAAGGAAGGGAGGGGCGGTGGGGTGGCAGTCTATGTGAGGGACAGGATTAAATGCACAAGGGATGAGGAGGAAGAAAGGAGAACAGAGGCAATCTGGCTGCAGCTCCTAGACTCAAGGGGTAGGAAACTGAGGTTTGGAGTGGTATACAGGCCACCGTCCCAGTCTGAGGAGCTTGACAGAGAATTAGTGGACAAATCAGAAAGGTATGTAGAAAAGGGAAGATGGTCATTACGGGGGATTTCAACTTGCTGGGGGTTGACTGGAGCATTTCGGTCACCTCCAGTGCTAGGGAGCAAGTGCTCCTGCATGCCATCCAGGAGGGTGTCCTCACACAGTTGTTTAATGTAGCTACTAGTCTAAAGAACACTTTAGGTCTGGTATTGTCGAATGGGGAGGCAGTAAGGGAAATAAAGGTGGAAGACCCACTAGTCGACAGCAATCACCAAACAGTGTGGTTTAATATCACAATGTGCGGGGAGCCAGAGAAATCAGTTACTTGGGTGGTAAACTTCAGGGGGGCAGACTTTGGGAGGATGCAGGAAGTACTGAAAGGGAAACTGGAAGGCATAAGGCAGAAGATGGATTTGGAGCAGAACCGGGATATTATTAAATGGGGGATTACAGAGGCAACAGAAGCCTGCACCAAGACACAGAGTAAGAGGAGCACAGCAAGAAAACCATGGTGGTTCAACAGTGAGGTAGTGGAGGTGGTGAGAGCAAAACGACAGGCGCACCAGAGGTATAGGAGGACGGGGAAGGAAGGGAACAGGGAGGAGTATGGAAGATGGTCCAGGGAGGTGACCAGAAAAGTGAAAGAAGCCAAGGCCCAGAGGGAGCTGAGATTAGCACTGGGAATTAACAGAGGGAGAAATATTTTTTCAGATACATCAGGGAGAAAAGGAAGAGTAAAGAGACAACAGTGAGGATAAAAAGGGTTGGGGAGTTGACGGCAAAGGGGGAGGAGCAGGCAGAAGCCTGAATGAATGCTTTTGCTCAGTGTTCACAGAAGAAAAGGAGGGACTGCTACCACCATGGGCTGGGAGGGTGGGGACAGGAGGAGAGGAGGTTACAGATGGAAGAATTGAGGCACTGAGGGCACTGAAGGTAGACAAGGCACTAGGGCCAGATGGTATCTACCCCAGGGTGCTGAGGGAGATGGCAGAGGTGTTGGCCGAGCCACTGGCAGATCTGTACAGCACCTCACTGGAGTCGGGATGTGTGTCACTGGACTGGAGGATGGCACATGTAGTACCATTACACAAGAGTGGACCAAGGGATGAACCAGGTAATTATCATCTGGTAAGTCTCACCTCCATAGTGTGCAAACTCATGGAAACAATACTAAAGGAAAGACTGGTGTCATACAGTACCTGGAGAACAATGGCCTCCAGGATGTGAGGCAGCATGGGTTCATTTCAGGGAAGTCTTGTCAAACCAACCTGATACAATATTATGACTGGGTGTCAGGTGAGCTGGATAAGGATCATGCGGTGGATGTTCTTGACTTGGACTTCAGCAAGGCCTTTGATTCTATGCCTCATGGGAGGCTTGGGGGAAGCTAACTGGTCTAGGGGTAAGGGCAAAAATGAGGAACTGGATTACAAGCTGGCTGAGAGGGAGGCTGCAACGGGTGGTGGTGGGAGGGAGCTCTCAACTGCAAGGCCAGATGTGAGTGGGGTGCCACAGGGCTGTGTTTTGGGGCCAGTATTATATGGACTTTTCATATCAGACATGGCACACAGGGTGGTGAGCAAGGTAAGTCTGTTTGCTGACGACACCAAAAGGGAAGGAAGCAGCTGCAGCAGGACCTAAGCAAGCTACATGAGTGGTCAGAGAGGTGGCAGCTGGGGTTCAATGCAAAGAAGTGTAAGGTTATGCACTTTGGGGTGAATAACTCAAGGAGAGAATACTGGCTGGTGGAGGGGTTAAGCTGGGGATCACTGAGAAGGAGAAGGACCTGGGGTAATGATAACAGGGACCATGAACAACACTGCCCAGTGGAGGAGAGCAGCTGCAAAAGTGAACAAAATGCTGGTGTGTATAGCGAGGGGGGTTTCATCCTGGTGAAGAGAGGTGATCTTGACCCTCTACAGGTTGCTAGTAAGGCCACACTTAGAGTATTGTGTGCAGTTTTGGAGGCTATACCTATAGCATGATATCATGCTACTGGAGTGGGTGCAGAGGAGGCCAAACGAAGATGATATGTGGAATGGAAGGGACAGACTATGAAAGCAGGCTGTGAGACCTGAATATGTACACCCTGAAGGATAGAAGGGACAGGAGGGACATGATAGAGACATTCAAGTATCTGAGGGGAATCAATAAGGATGGAGCAGATGGGGTCTTTAAGCTAAGGAGGGGTAGGGTCACTGGGGGCATGGGCTAAGAATGGGGGGGAGATTTAGGAAGGAAATGAGGAGATACTATTTCACAGAGAGGTGATAGCAAAATGGAGCACGACCAGAATAAGTGGTATCATGTAAATCTGTGAACAGCTTCAAAGGGCATGGGAAAGGGAACAGGGGAGAGTAAGGGTGAGGGAGGTGGGGGGTGGCAGTGGGATGACAAAGGGAAGGGGGGATGGGGCTGCTGAAAACTAGGGGTGTTAGCAGCACACTCAAGCAGACTTAGATAGACTGGGTGGTCTGTTTCTGCTAACACATTTGTATGTTCGTATGTTTGTATGCAGTGAAAATTATCAAAATTCATGTAGTATAATCTTGCACTAACATACAATAAACTGGCAGGTAAAATAATATATGCAGTGTAAATTCAATATTATACATGCTATTTCAATCTAAACATCCTATATCTCTAACTTTACTTTCCAGGCCCTTGCCTACTCACAGTGGTGCATCTCTGTACAGTGCAGGTTACTTTAAACTAGCATCTGAGCTATTACCAAGCTATTACTTACTAGTATACAGTATTTTACTATAAACCTTTACTGTACATCTCATATGACTACTACTTTATAACTGATACATGTAAACAATAAGATGATGGGATGTGCATTAGACATGTTTATAAAATAGGAACAGACAATCCTGCTTTCTGATTGGTTAGTACCTGTGCATGAGATCTGTTTATAAAATGGACATCCAAAATAAAGAAATCTCATTGGTCAAAATATATCATGTGACAGCGCAATAAATTTGTTTCATACACAGTCATCCTGGTCCTAAACCACATCACACAATGAGCAAATCAGCCCTCCTACAAACAGAACTATCTTTCATCAGCCCCCCTACAACCAGAATTGATCTTCCATCACAAACATGGCTGCTACCTTTACACTGTAAAAATCCTTCAACTGGGCCCTAAAAATAAAACTACCTTAAATAAAAAACAAAAAAACTAATTAAATGTTGTTTCTCTTATCATCACACTTTCCTTTCACATATAAACAATTTACTGTAGAAACATTAAGTATTGTCTATAGTTTTCAAAGAAATACCAAATCACACATGCCCCCAAAATGCAAAGCATCATGGGCTGCATATGCAAATCACCACAGAATGTTATGCTGGTTCAACTTTAAGCAGAAATATATGATGCCAAAATGCCTCTCACACAGTTTGCAAAGGGTGCCAACAGAAGACATAGACATGTGTTTCGTCCTACCAGGACTCATCAGTATGCATGTTTATATGTAGCCCATATCGTGGGCTTTGTAAATATAACAATCTCTGGTGGTCCAGCGGTGCCCCCCTCCCACCACGCCCACTCAGTCTCGCCACCCTGCTCCCTGGTCCGCGGCAGGCAGCCTCACCTACAAGCAGCTCGGCCGCCAGCCGACTGATAGTATACAGTACGGCTATCGTCATTGGTCCACAGCGTAACAAAGGGCATGACCATACTCTACTATAGAGTCCCGATATGTGAATGGAAGTTATTCGCATACCAGCACAGTGTAGTACGGTACGGTCTGTACGCCCTTTGGCCCACGCTGTGGACCAATGAGCATACAACTGTACTGTATGCTGTCAGTCGGTGGGCGGCCGAGCTGCTTGTGGGGAGCTTCCACCTGCCGCTGATCGGGGGGAGAGGGGTGGCGGGAATGAGTGGGCAGGTGGGGAGTGGGGTACTGCTGGACCCCAAGGGATTGTTATATTTACAAAGCCAGTGATCGGGCTTCGGAGTGGGTCCACTGGACCGCCAGGGATACATTTTAGTTCACAAAGCCCATGATGGGGCTGGATTTGGTCCATTGGACCACCAGGGATATGTTTTATTTCACAAAGCCTACGATCGGGCTGGGGGGCAGGTCCACTAGACCACCAGGGATACAATTCTTTTAACTTCGCCCACAATCAGGCTGGGGAGCAGGTCCACTGGACCACCAGGGATAATATTATCTTAACAGTGCCTGAGATCAGGCTGGGGAGCAGGTCCACTGGACCACCAGGGATAGGATTATTTTTACAATGCCCATGATCGGCATTGGGGCACTTTGCTACTGAAGGGCAAGGGGTGTCAGTCCCTGATGGCTGCAGCCTGGCAGGGTGCCAGGCACGAGTCCTTGGGGATTGGTGCATATGCATGCAAATGGGGCCATAATGACATGCAATGGCCCCATTTGGCCTTGCATGCATAATGGCCCCATTTGCATACCCACTGCTGACTATCACGGTTCCTGCACCTAGCACAACTGCACTTGCACTGGCACATCCTGCTGCTCCTCTCTTGCCACTTGCACTGGCACAGTGCCACTGTGCCATGTGCAATGCAGGTGGCCATAGTGCCAGATTCAATGGTGCTGGGCCATGGCGCAACACCATTGAATATCATCCAGATCACTCCCTGGTGCATCCCAGTTGTGCTGCACCCAGGCTTGCGCCCCAGCCTGGCACAGTCTGAATATCCCGGCCCTGGTTTATAACTTGTCATGACTAATTTAAAAGCAGACCCTGAAGTTATTCAAGCAATGTAGAAGACTTCAATGGAATTGTTTAGTTCTTAGTATGAAGAAAAAAAACAGCTTGAAACAAAATGATCTGCTTATTTGGGGCACATTAGATCTTTTCAGGATGGGATCATGTTAAATCTTTTCAGAAAAAAAGCAGCGGATTAATTTTAGCAATTATTAGCCAGCAATATCTATACGTGAAGCTGACATGGATCATATAAGGGGAAGAAGGAAGACAGAGAAGAAAACAATGATCACACACATAAAGAAGACTTGTCTGTCTGTGAAACTGTTAGAAGCAGACGGTTTGCTACATTTTAGGCATCTATGCTGCACCACTGATTTTTTTCTTTTATTATGTCCTCTTTGGCAACTTCAACAATTAAAATGCATTAAATGTATAGTTTACTAAATCTTGACCTTGGGATAACTCTTGAATGACTCCTAAAAAGTTTTAAGCCATTCCCTTTACGGGAGGTCAAGACTTGTACAAAAGGTCAAGTGTTATTTTTTCATGTTATTTTTAAAAATTTCCAAAGTAAAAGTTTGGAGAAATAGAAATGTATGTACAACTAATCTCCTATGCATTTACAGCTCAGAGAGAAGTTAATATTTGAGCAAAATCAAACCCAAAGTTTATACAATTTTGTTATAAAGTTATTTTAATCTAAATCTTATTGGACTGCTGAGTGTTATTTTTTTCATATTTTTTATAAATTTCCAAAATATAAGTGTGGAGAAATACAAAAGTATGTATAACTAATCTATGCATTTTCATCTTGGAGAGAACTTAATATTTGCGCAAAATCAAACCCAAAGTTTATACGCTTTTTGTTCTAAAGTAATTTGCTTCTAAATTTTATTGGAATATTGATGAACTGAGCAAAGAAATGTTTAGATAAAACAAATTGATGACTCCAGGATTGGGAGGTCATTAAAATTGCAAAAGGTCATATTATTGTGGTGAACTAACTGATTGCTGACCACGAAGATCACCTATCTCAGCTGCACCACCAGCGTTGTCTCAAGCTGGTGGACTGGTGAGACAATGCTGTGATTCAGATGGGGTTGGGTGGATGGAGGGAACCGGTAAGAAGAGGCAGGTGACAATCTATAAGTTTGATGCCCAACGGACTTTATTCACACCACAGGAAAAGGTAGACATGGTCACAAGGGAAGAGGGGAACCAAACCACACAGAAACAGTAAACAACGTTCTCTATTGTCACTAAGAGGTGCATCTCGGCCTAAGGCCACTACCTGTTACACTCTATGCCTGACCTTCTATAAACAGTCTAATGAACAATTCAAACATCTGTTATTCAATAATGAGGAGAGCCAATCACTGCAGTGAACAATGGGTACCAGTGCAAACCACGAAGGGTCAGGTGGCATGACCACTTCTAAGAGTTCATGATGTGAAAGGAAGTCCAAGCTTTTCCTGCCATCTTTGTGCTTACAGCTGAAGGATGGAGTAGCAATGGGGTAAAAGGGAGAATGGGGTTTCCTGCTTGATGCCAAGCTACACCTGGGTGAAAACCTAGGAGAGGTTGGAGGGAATTTGAGAGATTCTTAAACAGACCCTGATTCTTTGGCCAACCCACTCTCCAAGGTTGCCAGAACACTCTAGCACAAGAGAACTAAAATCTGCTGAACTCTTTTCCTGCACAAACCCTCAACCAGGGCTGCCAAGAAGGAAGGAACAAAGACTTGGTCTCAAATCCACTTGCAAGGATTGCCAAGGATGAAGGTACATTGAAGCTTCTTTGGCGAAGGAACCACAGGAGGACCACCAAGATCAAGTTGAATCCCAGAAGACAACACGGGGCAAGGAGGGTGAAACAAGCAGGAAGAGCAGGATGCAAGGTGAAGATCAGAGCACTATACTGTCCAGAACCAGAAAAACAACAAACCGGCAGACATGGACACACACTGGCCATGTCAGACTTGGCTTTTGGGGAACGGCTGGGAGTGACAGACAAGACTTCTTCCAGGACATTCCACTTTCAGGCTGACTGAACCACAAGGAAAACAGGAGCCGGTGGTCGCAAATCACAGCAGTTTATGTTGACTTCATCCAATGGTGAACAACAGGAAAGGGCATTACTGTGAAGTTCTTTGCTGGCTGAAGACTGCTTTGGTGAAGAATCAGCTGTGAAAAAACCCACCAGGGGTGTCGTGGCAGAAGATTGAGTCCATACACTTTGCACTAAGAACACTGGTGATTCCACTTTGTACAAAACCACGGTGTTTTAGTGGTTGCTGAGGTAATTGTTCTTTGTAGGGGAAATTGTTCATTGCAGGGGAGATTTTCCAGAAGCAGGGGCAAATCACCAGACTCAGAGGCAATTGTTCATTGCAGGGACAATTTGCCTGGAGTAGGAGCAAGTTGCGGAAATCTGGGGCAATTGTTCATTGCAGGGGAAATTTGCCAGGAGCAGGGGCACATCGCCAAAGTTGGAGACAATTATTCGTTGCAGGGGCAATTTGCCAGAAGCAGGGGTGAATCACTGAAATACAGGGCAATTGTTCATTGCAGCGGAAATTTGCCAGGAGTAGGGGAAGATCTCTGAAATCTGGGGAAATTGTTTATTGCAGGGGCATTTTGAGAGGCGTAGGGGCAAATTGCCAGAGTTTGACGCAATTGTTTTTTGCAGGAAAAATTTGCCAGGAGCAGGGGCAAATTGCTAAAATCTGGGGCAATTGTTCATTGCAGGGCCAATTTGCCAGGAGCAGGGGCAAATCATCAGAGTCTGAGGTAATTGTTCATTGCAGGGGCAATTTGCCAGTAGCAACAGCAAATCACTGAAATCCAGTGCAATTGTTCCTTGCAGGGGCAATTTACCAGAAGCAGGGTCAAATTGCCAGAGTCTGAGGCAATTGTTCATTGCAGGGGCAATTTGCCAGCAGCAGGGGCAAATCATCAGAGTCTGAGATAATTGTTCATTGCGGGGCAATTTGCCAGTAGCAACAGCAAATCACAGAAATCCAGTGCAATTGTTCATTGCAGGGGTAATTTGCCAGAAGCAGGGGCAAATTGCCAGAGTCTGAGGCAATTGTTTGTTGAAGGGGCAATTTGCCAGGAGCAGGGGCAAATAACCACAATCCTTGTATAATACAGTCTTGGTACTTTGCAATCCACACAACATTTTAGATATTAAGCAATACACAGTTTCATCAGCCAACAGTCATTAGATGGCAGTTGTGTGCTAAGCACCCCTTTTTCAGACCCTCCACATTTGTGGGTCCCTTTGGTGCCAGGATCTGGCTACCCCATTGGAAACATTTGGGTGATCACTCTTTCCACTCTGTGTTTTCCCCGTTTGCCCTCATAATGGCTGGGCCCCCTTTAACCACTGTGGGCCTACTGTTGCCCCTTAAATGTTTGGTGCCATTGTTGCCCCTTTCCACCTCTGGGCCTGGCATTGCCTTCCTCTTATTACCAAGGGCCCCTTTTATCACAGGGTCTATTATTGCCCCTACAGTTCTGGGCCTAAGGCTGCCCCTATTATGACCTGGGGCCTTTAACTTACACTGGGACTTGCTCTCACTGGGCCCTTTTTTGGACTATGAGGTCTAGCACTGCTCCTTTTAAACCCATCAGGGCTTTCCTCTTTAAATATATTTGGGCCTGTCCAAGGCCTTAGTGTCAATCACTTCCCTTTGCCCCACCTCAGCCTGCCCCTCCATAAATATTCAACAGATCCCCCCCATGGGCCTTAAGGCCTGACCCCTCCCCATAGGTGTCGCTAGCCCAAATATCTCAGTTTTGGCCCTCAGGGCCAACCTCCTCCCGGCCCCGTCTCCTCCAAAACCGCGGGGCGATAATAAAACAACTTTAGTTCACCTTAGGCGAACAGCACTCTTTTCCTCACCGCCCCAGCCCAGGATGAAGGAAGCTGCTGTGGGAGGCAGGAGGTGCTGTAGGCAGAGGAAGAGCCTCAGGCAAGAAGGCGAATGACTGGGGACCTTGCAGGTCTTTGAAATGTCCAACGGCTTTCGTCGCGATGCAGCAAGGGAGGAAAAAATTAAAACACCTAGCGCTCAACACTTGGCACCAGTGCCACAGGACCCTCCAGAAACCACTGATCGCGTCACTAACTGGAGGAGAGGCACCAGAGGAGTTATTGGGACTGCTTCCGTAGGTCAGGTAAGCCGAGTCCCCGACATGCTCCTGTGCTCTCATCCACTCTACAGCCAGCCTGAAACAACCACAAAAAATGGCTCCTTCCTTTCCAAAACACCCAGGGTTACAGTTCCAGAACCCGAAGCCTGTGCCTTCTAATTGACTGAGGCACCACATGCAGGCTAAGGACAGCAGCCCTGTGTGTGTGTGTCCATTGCTCCAGCTGCCTGTTGCTTGCTCCTGGGGGTGGGGGGGAGTGATTCGAATGGAGCAGCAGTAGCAGTGGAGGAAAAGAAAAACAAACCCTTTCCTTTTTTTTTTTTTTTTAAACAGGTGCCCTGCCTGGCAATTCTGGGGAGAGGGAACACAAAACAAATGGGGACCCAAGTCCACAGGGTTTTCCACCTGTCCACTGGCATCCCAGACAGGAGAGGAGAGGGGACCCCAGGGCACTTCTCCAACCCCCCACACAGGCCCCTCCTTTTCTTTCTGTGGTGACCCCATACTTTGTTGCATTACAGATTCGGGCCCACCTAAAAATACATGTCCTCATGTGATCCCTCTTACCACTCTATAAAACATTTCTTAACTATTACTTCTATAGGTGTCTATAACACTTAACACTTTAATACTTCATTTAAATCTCTAGGTAATCTTACTTTATTGAAAACACTCTTAAAACATCTATAATGTTCTGTAAAACCTTATTTTCTAGGCTTAAGTGACCGTGTCATCTAATTGCTCTTTTAGGGACTGGCTAAAAAAAGAGGTTGCTACTTGAAGGGCTTCCAGTATGTATCTCCTAGGAGGGATACCAAAATTGGATCTCTATGACCTACGAGGCTGAAAAACTACTTGTTCTATAGGAATACACTGTAGTTCTAGTAAATTGTGAGGTTCTGGATTTACTGCTGGTTCAGTTAAAGGATGATTAACTGAACGTACATGGGAGGACCTAACCCAATGGTCTATACACCATTTTGTCAGTTCTCTTGCCTCTCCTCTGGCGTAAAGTCCCTTGTAGTGTCAGTTGAAACACTGTCTCTGAAGGCACAAGGTTTAAGAAGATTTCGATGCACTATGTTTGTGCCACTACCAGTTTCTTTTTGAATCTTGTACACGGGTAAGTCGGAGTACAGGATTTCATCAATGAGAAAAGGTTCTGTTTCCCATCTGGTAGCTAACTTGTGACATTTCTGAGTTCTTCTTAGCAATACAAAAGCAAGAGTATTGGACTTTAGAAGGGCTGACTTTGGGAAAATGAGAGAGTGCCTCAGAAAAGCACTAGCAAACAGGCAAGAAGGAGGGGTGGAGGAACAATGCGAAGTAATCAAAACAGCCATCACAGAGGCAACAAACCTTTGTGTAAAGCTAATCAACAAAACACAACGAAGGGAAAAAAACACTATGGTTCTCAAAAGAGGTGGCAGGGAAGGTGAAGGGGAAAAGGATAGCATTCATGAAATATAAAGAAATGCAGAAGGAGAAGGACAGAAAACTTTATCAGTTAAAGCAGAAAGAGGCTGGGAAGGAAGTCAGAATAGCAAAGGCCCAAACCGAGGAAAGGATAGCCAACTCTGATAAGAAGGGGGATAAGATCTTTTATAGGTACATTAGGGAGCAAAGAAAGACCAAAAGGGGGATACTAAGGCTTAATAAAGGGGAGGAAATGTGGGTAGAGGGTAACGGTGAAAAAGCAGGGATACTGAACAAATATTTCTGCTAAGTATTCACAAAGGAAGAGCAGGGGGAGGTACCTAAACCAAACAAGAGAAACACTCTAAAAACGGGGGTTGATACCAGTCCATTTACAGAAGAAAGGGTTCTGAAAGAACTAATAAAATTGAAAGTGGACAAAGCAATGGGGCCTGATGGGATTCATCCAAGAATTCTAAAATCACAAAGGGTAGAACTAGTGACACCACTGACTACTCTCTTTAACAAATCATGGGAAGATGGGGTGGTACCTGAAGACTGGAGGAGGGTGGATGTGATTCTTCTTCACAAAAGTGGGAGCAGGACAGAGGCAGGAAACTACAGACCAGTTAGTTTGACCTCAGTGGTAGGGACAATGATGGAATCACTTCAGAAGGAAAGAATTGTTGAGTACCTAGAGGCCAGTGGGACACAGGACCCAAGGCAGCATGGATTTATGATGGGAAGGTCATGTCAGATGAATCTAATAGATTTCGTTGACTGGGTGACCAAAGTAGTAGACCAGGGAGGGGCTGTGGATGTGGCCTACATAGATTTTAGCAAGGCATTTGATATAATCCCATACAAAAGATTAATACACAAGTTAGACAGCCTTGGAGTGGGTCCCAAGATGGTAGCCTGGATAAAAAATTGGCTAGACAACAGAATGCAAAGGGCAGTAGTAAATGGAGTCCACAGTGAAGAAAGGAGGGTTACTAGTGGGGTACCGCAGGGTTCAGTACTGGGACCGGTGCTTTTTAATTTTTACATAAGTGACATTGCAGAGGAACTGGAAGGAAAAGTATGTCTCTTTGCAGACGACACAAAGATCTGCAACAGGGTTGATACACGAGATGGAGTGAAAAGGATGAGAAGGTACTTGGCAAGGTTGGAGGAATGGTCAAATGTATGGCAGCTCAGATTCAGTGCAAAGAAGTGCAAGGTAATACACCTGGGAAACAAAAACCCAGGGGAAGAGTACACAATGGCGGGTAAGATACTGACAACAGTAAAAATGGAAAGGGACCTGGGGGTAATTATATCAGATGACCTAAAGGTGGGCAAGCAATGTGAGAAGGCAGTAAGGAAGGCTGGGGGGATACTGGGATGCTTAGGGAGAGGAATTAATAGTAGAAAACAAGAAGTTGTTATCCCTCTGTACAGACAGTTGGTGAGACCCCACCTGGAGTACTGTGTGCAGTTCTGAAGACCCCATCTCCGCAAAAACATACACAGAGTGGAGGCTGTCCAGAGAAGGGCAACCAAAATGTTGCATGGTCTGCACCAGAAGACATACGAAGAAAGACTAAAGGAGCTTAATATGTATACTCTTGAGGAAAGAAGGGAGAGAGGGGACATGATAGAAACTTTCAAGTACCTCAAGGGAATCAACAAAGTCCAAGAAGGCAGCATCTTTCAGAAAAAGAGATGTGCAAGAACAAGGGGACACAATTTGAAGATAGAGGGGGGACGGCTCAGAGGTAATGTGAGGAAGTATTTTTTTATAGAGAGAGTTGTGGATGCATGGAACAGCCTCTCTGAGGAGATTGTGGTGTCAAGAGCAGTGGGGGAATTCAAGAATGCATGGGACAGACATAAGGCAGTCCTAGTGGGGAGTAGGAGGAAGTAAGCTGTTGGTTAACTAGGATCTGCAGTTTATCTGTTAGGTAGGAAAATGGGCAGACTAGGTGGGCCAAGTGGTCCTTATCTGCTGCCATATTCTATGTTTCTATGTTTCTATACCCATTCTCCAGTCTGCAGTGGGGTCACATTGGCTTTAGTATCACATGTCATCTTTTGCATTAGTCGCACACGATCCATGCGTTGACTTACAATCTAACCAGAATCCTGCAATCTTTTACTGTGTTCTTGTACACAATAAGTAACAGGTAGTTCATCCAGTTGGACTTCAAGCACTATATTCATGGTGAGTCTACCATGGTGACCAAACATCAGGACCGCAGAGGGTAGTTGGTCCTGGAGGTTGGCAGGTGGTTAGGAGGGGCAAATCGGGTGCCCCATCACTCTCTGCTCTCCAACATATTACCTCCAAAAAACCATATAAACACTACAAACAGGTATCTTCCTCTATCTCTGAAATCAAACAAAGAGGCAGAAGACACTGCAGAGCAGGACACTGCAGCACAGGAGCTAGCACAACAAAACTCACCCAAATCAGGAACCAAAACAAAAAAAGCAAAAAGAAATCCAAAAACTTCTGATCATAGGATACTCCATGATTCGTGGAGTTGAGACCACATCTCAGCCAGGGGTAATGGTCAGATGTCTCCAGGTACATCAGCATGGAGAGACACTGACCGCATTACTAAAATTGTTCACAAAGCAGGAGAAAACATTGATGTCCTAGTACACATAGGGACTAATGATCTCGCCAGCCAGTCTCCAATTGGAGACCAAGGAACACCTGACCAGGCTGGGTGACAAACTATCATCTATTTCAACGGCATCTCCTTCTCTGAGATCCTGCCAGTCTGGGAGGGAACAGATGGACGGAAGGTCAGAGAAGGGAGATAGAGGAGCCAAACATGTGGCTCAAGGGCTGGTGCCAGGAAAAGGACACAGATTTTTAGGGAACTGGCAACAGTTCTGGGAGCGAAAGTTCTTTAAATTTGATGGACTGCATCTGACTAAGGAGGGAGTCAGTGCATTTGGGGCAGAAGTTTGACGTCTTTGCAGAATATTTAAACTAGAAAATGGGGAGAGGGGTGCAGCGCCCCATATGTCGAATGGGAAGAACACCCTTCCCCCCTCAGCTAGTGGTCAAACAGGGATTCAGCATGTTTGCAGTTCATTTGCATCACCAGGTAAGAAAAAAGGTTTGTCTCCCCATACAGCGCACAGGGGTAATGCCAAACCTCACCCAACAACTAACACACCAAAATCTGGCCAATGGAAAATCATGTACACAAATGCTCACAGCCTGGGAAATAAGATCCCAGACCTGCAGGCAATAATGTCAGAGGCTAAACTGGACATAGTAGCAATTAGTGAGACGTGGTTTACCAGTAACCACACTAGGAGACTTCAGTACCTGGCTATGTATTGTTCAGAGAGGAGAGGTGCAAAAGGGGAGGTGGCCCTGTATGTAATGAAAATATCAAAGCTACAGAAATTCAGAATACACATAAGGAGCCAGAAGAACTGTGGGTCACCTGGAAACAGGAAATGGGACAGCCATAAGAACTGGGGTTGTCTACAGGCCCCCAGACCAGGGGGAGGACATAGACACATTACTGTTAGAAGATATACAAAACATGACAGCTAAAGGGGAGGTTCTGATAATGGGAGACTTCAACATGCAGGATACAGATTAGTCAATACCAGCAGGAACATCTGCCAGAACTAGACACATAGTGGATTCCCTGCAGGGGGAGGGCCTCAAACAACTGGTACAGCAACCCACGAGAGACAAGGCTATCCTAGATCTAGTACTGACTAACAAGGAAGGGATCACAGATCTCCAGGTAAGAAGGTCACCTGGGGCCAGTGACCATCACATGGTATGGTTCAATTTGGCTACTACATCTAAATCATCCCATTCCAAGGCAAAATATGGGACTTCAGAGGAGTTGACTTTGATAAGATGGCCAACAGAGTTAAGCTATCCCTGGCAAAAGAAACACAGGTGAGGGGTACAGGCAAAGTGGGCAAGCATTAAGGATGCAATACTTGAAGCAACATCCCATTGTGTTAGAAAAGGAAGTGCAAAGAAGAAGGAAACCACTTTGGTTCTCAAATACAGTAGCAGAAAAGGTCAGAGCCAAAGGCTGGCCTTCAGGAAATATAAGAGAACACAAGGGATGAAGATAGGAGGCATACAAACTGCCCTAAGGGAAGCAGGGAAGCAGTAAGGCAGGCAAAGTCCCAAACTGAGGAAAAACTAGCACGAACAGTAAAAGAAGGTGACAAGGCTTTCTATAGATACATTAGTGAAAGGAGAAAGTCAGAGGGTATTGCTAAGCAATGGAGAAAAGGAGCATGTGAGGAGGAGGACCCTGTAAAGGCATCTATCCTGAATAGATACTTTTGCTCAGTATTTACTGAAGATAGGGCAGGGCCCACAGCTCAGCATCATGGACACAGGGGGAGGTGAGCACTACTCCCTTCACAAAAGAAAGGGTCCTACAAGAGCTTGCTAAGATCAGGGTGGATAAGGCAATGGGACCTGATGGCATACATCCCAGGGTACTTAAGGAGCTAAAGGTGGAACTAGCAGAGCCATTAGCAGAACTGTTTAGTGAGTCTCTGAGCACAGGAGAGGTCCCAGAAGACTGGAGAAGGGCTCATGTGATCCCGCTTCACAAGAGTGGTAGCAGGGAGGAGGCGGGGAACTACAGACCAGCCAGTCTTAACCTCAGTAGTGGGCAAGATGATGGAGGCACTCCTTAAGGAAAGGATAGTGCAACACCTGGAATCCCATAGGGGCACAGGATCCAAGACAGCATGGGTTTACAAAGGAAGGTCCTGTCAAACTAATCTCATAGATTTCTTTGACTGGGTAACCAAGAGTGGTGGACAAGGGGCAGTTGATGTAGCCTACCTTGACTTCATAGCAAAGCTTTTGACACTGTTCACATAGAAGATTGATAAATAAACTGGGTGAGGCTTGGGGTGGGTCAGAAGTTGGTCAACTGGGTGGCAAACTGGTTGGCGGGCAGAAAACAGAGTGGTGATGAATGGTATACAGTCAGAAGAGATGCAAGTCACAAGTGGGGTACCTCCAGGGATCAGTCCTGGGCCCAGTCCTCTTCAACATCTTCATTAGTGACCTTGCAGATGGACTAGAGGTAAGGCTTGTCTGTTTGCAGATGACACCAAGATCTGCAACAGAGTAGATGATCCAGATGGGGTGGGCAGAATGAGAAGAGATCTGGATAAACTAGCAAAATGGTCAGAAGAGTGGCAACTGGGATTTAATGCAAAGAAGTGCAAGATCATGCACATGGGAAGAGAACCCTGAAGCCACCTATAGGCTGGGAGGTTGCTAGAGTCACAAAGGGAAGAAGAGACTTGGGCATCATCATCACTGATGACCTGAAATCATTCAAGCAGACCTCTAAAGCAGTAGGTAAGGTTAGGGGGTGTTAGGGTGTATTAGTAGGGTATCACAAGTCGTGAGAGGGAGGTAACAATCCCTCTGTACAAGACACTGGTTAGGCCCCATCTGGAGTACTGCGTGCAGTATTGGAGCCACACCTTCACAGGACATTAACCAAATTGAGGCAGTGCAGAAGAGGGCAACCAAAATGGTGCAGGGACTGCATCAGAACATATGAGGACAGATTAACAGAGCTCAATATGTATACCCTTGAGCAAAGGAGGGAGAGAGGTGATATGATCGAGGCATTCAAACACCTTAAGGGCATTAACAAGGTGAAAGTCTAACATGTTTAAATATAAGAAAAATAGCAGGACAAGAGGACACAGCATGAGATTAGAGGGGGGCCGATTAAGGGGGAATGTGAGAAATTCTTTTTCACAGAAAGGGTGGTGGATGCATGGAATGGCTTACCACAAGAGTGGTGGCTATGAATACAGTGAAGGGCTTCAAACAGGCATGGGATAGGCATAAGGGAGCAATACAAATGACTATGAATAGATAGGCCACTGACAGAGCAAAGGCCGATGGCACATTTATAAGGTAGAAAAAGAAATGGGCAGACTGGATGGGCCTTGCGGTCCTTATCTGCCATCAACTTCTATGTTTCTATGTTTCTATGTTAGGTAGTGCGGAGTATATCCAGTCAAACAGTAGACAGTATTGTTATACAAGTAGGTGAGTTCTGGGAGTAAGGCTGGCCAACACGGACACTTATATTCAGGTAGGGCACTTAACATAACCAAGAGTGTCTGATTTATTCTTTCACATAGTCCATTGCACTGAGGGTGATATGTGGTGGTTTTCACTTTGTGACTGCCATACAGGGCACATAGTTTTTTAAAGAGCTGTGATTCAAAAACGGATCACTGATCAGTCAAGATCTTGGTTGGATATCCATATGGGCGAACAAAGAGTTTCAAAAATGTTTCAGCTGTGGTTCGGGCAGACAGATCTTTGACAGCACTAACAACCATGAATTTGGAGTAATGGTCCACCATTGTCAGGACATTCAACCATTAGCACTGAGTTCTAACCTAAGATGATCTAAAGCACCTAATTCTAAACGTGCTTTGCTGACTATGGGGTGGAGGGGAGCTCACTGATTGCTTTTGTTAGGACATTTCAAACTACAAGCCCAGCATTCTTCACACCATTTTGTGATATCAACTCTTCATCCCGTTCCAATAAAATCTTTTCCGAATAATGGTCTCTGTCTTTTTGCGACCAAAATGTCCAGAGTTATCATGATACACCTCAAGTGCCACTGGCACACTTCCTCTGGGAACAATTATATGGAAGATCTCACAATGGGTAGTTGGATCTCATCTTTGTCGAATGAGTCTAGAGTTCTTTATGAGCAGGCAAGTTCTGTGCCTTCACAACTTCACTGCTTCAGCATCCATCCTTCTACGTTCTTAAGGTGTCAGACTCTGTTCTGTTGAGATACATGTCTTTATCTGTTTGATCACTGGGTCTTGGTCCTATAAATGCACCCACAAGTTGTTTTGTTCTGCAAATTTGTCCAGACATTCTGGTTCTTGCTTCACTTCTGTACCCATAACTGTACTGGTTTGACAACAGGCCTGTACTATCTTTGTTGGTACCCGAAGGAAAGGCAGCATCTCCACATTTTCCAAAAGTGTATCATCAGTCTCACTTTCTGTCTGGGTTGGTACTCTGAATAGTGCATCTGCATTGACACTGGACTTGCCTGACTGATATTTTATGAAGAACTGGTAATTAGCCAACCTCAAAGCCCATCTCTTTTTCCAGTGCTTCCAGCCTTGACGTGTTTAGATATGCCAGCAGATTATTGTCTGTGAAGATGGTGAAAGGAGCGACTGCTAAGTAATGCCTGAATTTTTCAGTGACTGCCCAGACCAAGGCCAAAAATTCCAACTTGAATGAGCTGTAGCGGGCATCATTCCACTCTGACTCTCTCAGACCATGACTTTCATATGCTATCACATGCTCGATGCCTTCTTACTCTTACGCCAACACTGCAGCCAGTCCTTTATTGCTCTCATCAGTGTATAGCCTGAATGATTTAGAGTAGTTGGGGTATGCTAGTACAGGTGCTTGAGTTATAATCTGCCTCAGCTTGTTGAATGCCTCTTGCTGCTCTGCAGCCCACTTGACCGGTCAGTTTTTGGGTATTCACCCTGCTTTTGTTCCTCAGAGAAGTTAATTTAGTGGCAAAGCTATCCTGGAAAAATCTTTATCAAACCGCCGATAGTATCCAATGAAACCCAGGAATCTTCTGATGTCCTACACTGTTACAGGGACTGGCCATTCTTGCAGAGCTTCCAGCTTTTCAGGGTCAGGCAACACACCAGTGCAGACACTATGTGGCCCAGGTAGTTCACTTGAGATTGCAGAAGGTGGCATTTGGAGGCTTTTACTTTTAGACCGTACTGGGTCAGTCGAGCAAAGACTTCATCTAGGTGCAGCAGATGCTCTTGGTTGTTCTTGGAATATATAATAATGTCATCCAGGTACAACAATAGAATGTCAAAGTTTTGGCTTCCCAAGCAGCATTCCATTAGTCTTTGAAAAGTTCCTGGGGCATTGCATAGGCCAAAGGGCATGAGGATGAATTCACACAGGCCCATGGGTGTTATAAAAGCATTTTTCTCTTGATCCACTGGAGCCATGGGCACTTGCCAATGCCCACTTGTCAGGTCAAGAGTGGAGAATATTGTGGCAGATTGTAGGGCTGTAAGAGAGTCCTCAATTCCGGGTAAAGGGTAGGCATCTTTGTCGGTGATATTGTTCAGTTTTCGATAATCTACACAGAATCAAACCTTCCCATGTTTCTTTTTGACCAGGACAATGAGAACAGCCTAAGGACTGTGACTCTCCTTAATAACTTTGGCTTCTTTCATTTCTCGAATCATCTCCTTCAGAGGCTGGTACATTGCCGGGGGAATTGATCTGAATCTTTCTCTTGTTGGTGGGTGCTGATCGGTATGGATATGGTGCTGCACCTCTTGAGCTAACCCAAAATCTAGTAGATGTCGATTGAAAGCCTCTTGATTCTATATCACTGCTTAGATGAAGTCTGCCCTTTGTCATTCTGTAGTTTCGGGGGTACCCAGGTTGATCTCCCATATCCATGCTGGTACACTGGGGTCATAGTGGTTTTCAGTCTCTTCCACCCTGATCACTGGTGTTCTTTGACCCTTCTGAATCTGGTCTACCAGGTTTCAAAATATCTTGCAGAGACGCGGTGTGTAACTTGGCAGCCGGTTGACTGTGATGGAGTCGCACGTCGTGGTTCCCGTAATTCATCACCCAGACGGGGATCCTTTCCTTAGTAACCGTGGCAACACTTCTGGCCACCAGTATGGGTTCTTCTTTCTCATTAGGGTAGGGTTCAACCAGGGCATTGTAGTCCTGACCATGAGGGCCCACCTTGGCCTTGCACCACAAGGTGGTCTCTGTTCCTGGTTTCAGAGTGATAGGTTGGGCGTCAGACACTCGGACCTTTCCAATCTTACTAGTAGTACTTGCAAAGCATTTATGGCACTGAAGAAGATGAATCATCTGCTACAACACTCATTTTTCTACACAAGGAGACCTTCTTGCTTGTGTCTACAGGATCTGTACCAAATCCTCAAAGCAGCGCTTGAGAAAGTTCATTCCAAGAATGAGTGGTGGCAAGTTGTTGCTCTCAGTATCATTGATAATTATTCCTTAACAGTTCTGCACATTCTTTCCCAGCAGGATGCTCTCTTCCAGATACCCTAGGTATGGAACCTTGGTTCCATTGCTGGCGATCAATGTAATCCAAGACTTTGGAGGTGGCTGAAGGTCTTCCATTGTCTAATGTTGCTGGAAATCTCATCCTTGCATGGCCATAACCTGGGACCCTGTATCCAACATTGCCATTAATTGCACTCCATCTACTCTGACTGGAATGGTCGGACTCTTGCCAATGAAACAGGATTGATCCATTACTGTGGGTGGACCTGGTTGACCACTGTTTGAGGATCAGGCCCTGTTCTCGAAGACTCCCTGTTTAAAATCACTGTGTGTTCTGGAGGCTGCTGACATCGCCTCTCGATATGGCTGCCGATACCACATCTTTGGCAAATTGGTTTTCCTTGATTGTCGAACTGGTCAGTCGGATGCCTTCCTTCTCCCTTTCTGGGTTGAGACTGAGGGTCATCATCAAGCCACCTTCCTCATTCATTCTGAATCTGAGGTGTGACTCTCCTCCAATCATCTTTGAGCTCTGTTATGTCTTGACAGACCTCTGTCATTTTCCACGTCAGGGTAGCTATCTGTTCCACTAAGTTCGAATTCAGGCTGGGGTTCAATGCAGCGGAATGGACTGGTGCCTGAGCCATCTGACCGCACAAGGGTCAGGAGTCTGGGAGATAACCTGGGTATCCATCCATTGGTTCTCGACTGTACGTCCATTCTTCACTGGGTAATCCCTCACTCAGTGGTCGCCAGTGCCACTTGTCTTCTCATACCAATCCTTCCATTGGATAACCCAGCCATGCTGCACCTAGAGGCGTCACCATTTGGGGATAGGTAACTATGTTTTCTCCCACTCAACCTGGTCCCAACACCTTGACAGCTTTCTCTTTAAAGTCTAAAAAATCTGCTTCAGGATCTTGGAGCTGTAGCATACGGAGCACCCTCCTCAGGGCTTCCCTATGGGCCCCTTCCACAAATTTATCTGTTAAGATGCGGTCTGGATCTGTAATCTCTCTGGCATCCACTCTCTCAATTGCCCTCAGTAGCTTCTGAAGACTCAGTACATACTCTCAGAGAGTCTCTTGAGGCCTCTGGGTACGTGAGAAGAATTTCATCTTTAAAATGGATACTGTGAGAGTCTCGAATATCTGTTGCAATCTTTGCAGTATCAGATCGGCTGTGGTCTTTGCACCAGTGGGCCAAGACTGAACTTCTCTGTGGGCAGCACTCTTAAGTTGTCCAATTAGTATTTTGACTTTCTATCTCTACAGGATTTGATATAGCCAAAACATGGCTTGCATTTTAGAGTGGAACTCACCCAAATTACTAGTTCCACTTCGATCCCTTTCTCTGGTGAATTGGGGAAGCCAAGGCACTCCAAAGTAGTACGACATTGTCAGGGGTGAGGGAGGTATGTTTTCTCAGTCTTCCATCCCAGTCTCTATGGATTTGTTACCTATGGATGCATTATCCCTTCCAGACAATCCACTACTGAAACCCAATACTGCTTGCATCTTGCTTTAGAAGCTCCGGCTTTGGGCTCCTTTAAATTGATCCTGCCAACTATGCCAACATTTTTTTTTCGATGTGGTTAACTAACTGAGTGCTGATCATGAAGATTGCCTATCTCAGCTGCACCACCAGCGTTGCCTCAAGCAGAAGGACTGGTGAGACAATGCTATGGTTCGAATGGGGTTGGGTGGAGGAGGCACCTGGTAAGGAGATGCAGGAGACAATCCATAAATCTGATGCCCGATGGGCTTTATTCACACCACTGGGAAATGTAGACACAGTCCCAAGGGAAGAGGGGGAAACTAAACCACACAGAAACAGTAAACAACATTCTCTACTGTCACTAAGAGGTGTGCCTCTGCCTAAGGCCATTATCTGTCACACCCTATGCCAGGCCTTCTATAAACAGTCTAATGAACAATTCAAATGTCTGTTACTCTATAGTGAGGTGAGACAATCACTGCAGTGAACAATGGGTACCAGTGCAGACCCTGAAGGGTAGAGTGGCATGACTTCTAAGAGTTCATGATGTGAAAGGAGGTCCAAACTTTTCCTGCCGTCTTCATGCACACAGCTAAAGAATGGAATAGCAACAGACTAAAAGGGAGAATGGGGTTTCCTGCTTGATGCCAAGCTACACCTGTGTGAAAACCTAGGAGATGTTGGAGGGGATGTGAGAGATTTTTAAACAGAGCCTGATTCTTCAGCCAATCCACTCTTCAAGGTTGCCAGAACACTCTAGCATAAGAGAACTGACATCTGCTGAACTCTTCCCCTGCACAAACCCTCGACCAAGGCTTACGAGGAGGAAGGAACAAAGACCTGGCCTTGAATCCACTTGCAAGGATTGTCAAGGATGAAGGTACGTTGAAGCTTATTTGGCAAGGATCCACAGAAGGACCACCAAAATGGAGTTGAATCCCAGAAGACAACACAGTGCAAGGAGGGTGAAACAAGCACGAAGAGTAGGATGCAAGGTGAAGATCAGAGCCCTATATTGTCCAGAACCAAAAAAAACAACAAACCGGCGGACATGGACACACACTGGCCACGTCGGACTTGGCTTTCAGTGAATGGCTAGGAGTGACAGATGAGGCTTCTTCCAGGACATTCCACTTCCAGGCTGAGTGAACCACAAGGAAAACAGGAGCTGGTGGTCGTTAATCACAGCAGGTAAGTCAATTTCAACCAACAGCGAATGACAGAAGGGCGTTGCTGTGAAGTTCTTCGCTGGCTAAAGACTGCTTCGGTGAAGAATCAGCTGTGAACAACCACACCAGGGGTGTCGTGGCAGAAGACTGAGTCCATACACTTTGCACTGAGAACACTGGTAATTCCACTTTGCACTACACCACAGTGTTTTAGTAGTTGCTGAGGCAATTGTTCTTTGCAGGGGCAAGTGTTCATTGCAGGGGCTATTTGCCAAGAGCAGGGGCAAATCGCCAGAGTCTGAGGCAATTGTTTGTTGCAGGGGCAATTTGCCAGGAGCAGGGGCAAATCGCTGAAATCTGGGGCAATTGTTCGTTGCAAGGGCAATTAGCCAGGAGCAGGGGCAAATCGCCAGAGACTAAGACAATTGTTCATTGCAGGGGCAATTTGCCAGGAGCAAGGGCAAATAACCACAATCCTTGTATAATACAGTCTTGGTACTTTGCAATCCACACAACATTTCAGATACTAAACAATACACAGTTTCATCAGCTGACAGTCATTAGACGGCAGTTGTGTGCTAAACACCACCTTTTCTGACCCTCCTTGCTTGCGGATCCCTTTTACACCAGGATCTGGCTACCCCTCTGGAAACGTTTTTGTGAATGTCCTTTCCACTCTGTGTTTTCCCCTTTTGACCTCATAACGGCTGGGCCTCCTTTAACCACTGTGGGCCTACTGTTGCCTACTATTGCCCTTTTATTGTTTGGGGCCATTGTTGCCCCTTTCCACCTCTAGGCCTGGCATGCTCCCCCACCCCTATTACCAAGGGCACCTTTTATCACAGGGCCTGTCATTGCCTCTACAGTACTGGACCTAAGGCTGACCCTATTATGACCCGGAGCCTTTAACTTACACTGGGACTTGCTCTCACTGGGCCTCTTTCTGGACTATGGGGCCCCAGCACTGCCCCTTTTAAACCCCTCAGGGCTTACCTCTTTAAATATCTTTGGGTCTGTCCTTAGTGTCAATCACTTCCCCTTGTCCTGCCTCAGCACTGCCCCTCCATAAATATTCAACAGATGCCCCCATGGGCCTTAAGGCCTGGCCCCTCCCCGTGAGTGTCGCTATCCCAAATATCTAAATTTCAGCCCTTAGGCCAGACCCCTTCTGGCTGTCTCCTTAGGCGTCCTTGTGGCGTGATTAATAAAATAAAAAAGGGGGGGCGTGGCTAGGACCCAGAGAAGATGGCTGCAAAATCTGCTCGCTCTGCCCCAGTCTGATGACTATAAATCGCCACGATGCTGGACTGAAACATATTTTCTCAGTATGGACATACCTTTCCTGCCTCTGCTGCTATTTTGCCATCACTTTTCTGGGGATGCCATGCTCTTTTCTGCTGGATATGTGCCACATAAATATCGGAGCCAATACTAGTTCTAGGCCATTAAGGCCCGAGTGTGGTTTACGGAATTCTCTGTTGGTGTGCATGTCCTGACCGGACTGTTGTATCCCCTCTCTCTTTCTTTCCTCTCAGTTGTCTCTGTGGGGCTGCGATCGACGGGCACGAAGGTGTCTCCTTCTCTAAATCTGAACAACGGACCCTGGTCTAATGGCTGAGTGTACAGAGAGCATAGCAACAGGAAGGAGTCCATGGCTACCGTTAACGCAGACTCCCCGGCCAACTTACCTCCATAACCACTGGTCAGGCCCAGGTAGAAGAGGCCTTGGCGAATATAATGAAGATGTTAGAGGCACTGTTAGTGAGGGTGGACACTATTGGCACCTCCCTGGCAGGAAATGTAGCTGACGTCTGTCACTTAAAGGATAGGCACAATGTTTTAGAGCAGAGGACAGAGGATTTAGAGCACCAACACATCAAAGTGCTACAAACATTACGAGATCATGAGGCAAAACTATCACGGCTGTGGAGCAGAGCTGAGGACCAAGAAAACTGCAGCAGATGAAACAACATATGAATTTAGGGGGTGCCAGAGGGTGCATAAGGCCCACACATTGAAATAATTTCTAAATGATTGGATTCCCCAATTGCTGGGTGAGCGATGGAGAGAACCGGTGGGAGTGGAACATGCCCATCGTATCCCCAGTAACTCCAACAACACCAGGGGGCCTCAGACTATTATTGCCTACCTTCTTCGTTTCTCAGTCAAGGAACGTCTGCTTTAGCTTATTAGGGACCTCGGGGACCTGGTCTGGAAAGGCAACACCATCTCCTTCTACCGAGATTTCACCCAGAAAGTGGCCGCCAAGTGCAGGGCATTTAACCCCCTGACAAAATTACTGCTCGCCAACTCCTTTCAGTACTGTTTTAAGGGCCTTACAGCACTGTATATATCTAAAAATGGTCATTCATTTGTGACTGACTCACCCAGGGATACTGAGGCCTGGACATAGAATTGTTGGCAGCACATACTTCAAAGATCTACCTCCCCCAGATGCCTTTGGGAGCCCAGGAACCACTTGGAGCAGGGAACTGTTAAAAAAGGGATGGGCTCCTCTGGGGCAACAAATGTGATCGAGCTGCTCCACCTACTAAGAGCTCCCCTGCATACCAACATTCACCACAGACAGATCACTACTGCACCCTGCCTAGCCACGGAGACACTCGTTGATAAATTGTCTGCTGAAAGTAAGGACATTGTTGCAAACCCTCTGCCAGCTAGACCACGATAACATTCCAGGATTCCCCATTTAATAGCACCAGGTACCACTGTGGCCTCCCCACCTGCCAAGCTCCTAAGGACTGATCTGCCTGGTAAATGCAAAGGAGAAAGATCGGACTCCTCAGAGGATGAAGCCACTGTCCCGATGGAAGACTCGGTTCCCCTGGATTGGACGTATGTGATGGAACAATGTGAGAAGACGGCTGCCGCAACTGCTGGTCTGCTTAAACCAGGCCTCAGGACTTTCACAGAGGCACAGGCTTCATGCCCTGCCCATGCTGAAGCGAACTCATCCGCCAGACCTGGGGATGCCACGACGAATTGCAACAGTTAGCTGCTTACTTGGATGTGATCTGCTATATATTGTGTCTATTATGAGTCTCTTGTATGTCATAAAAGTGTCCTGGGCTGCCTCGTTAGATGGACCAAGTTCTTTGTGGTCCTGCTCATACTCTGCAGGATCTCTCATCTCTCTACAGGATCCCTCACCCATACCATCCTCATAATATATGCTCTCTCACTGTATCTCCTTGGAGGAACTTGGAAGATCACTGGTTCACATGGTGCCCCCCCCCCATTTCCCTCTCTCCTTTCCTACCTGAGCACAAGAAAGGGGGAATACTCTCCTCTCAGGATGCTACTTTGATCCAGCAATCTCACTCTTGAGAAACAGAGCCCACTGAAGTACGTAGGCCAGGCATAGCAGTACCCCGAGTGTGAGCATCAAGCCAGTCCCTCGGCAGGGCTGGCATTAACTGTGCCATGTATTTATTTACAAAGTTTAGTAATTCCCAGAAAAATACAGTGTTTGGCCGATGAACTGTTACCAGGTGAACCAGATTGCTAGCAGAGACTCCTTCCCCTTCCCCTTCTCCTCATCCCCTCCCTCTTTTTTTCCCCTGCAGGCGACCCCTGCCTACTGTTGTAGGTCGCCTCCGGTACACCCCTCTGTTGGGATGGGAGGAGACCGATGGATCTTGGACTTTAGATAGTACTAGCTGCATGGAGTCAGGCTGGGACAGAGCACTTGTGTTGGGTTTAACCGCTCCCTTGCCCCTTTTTGGTGTCTGATGTAGTGTGGCTACAGGGAATTTTTTGCCCTTGCTCATGCCGATACCGCAGCACCAACAACTGAGTTAGTGTTGATTGTTTAAAGAATTCTATAGTGTTGTAGCTTAACTAATTTAATAGAGTTACGTATATATTGTTATGGTAAATTACTGTTCTCCTTTTTTCTCACTTTGACTAGGCTTCATAGAATCAGGATTTACAGATTCAGCAAGTAAAACCACTATCTTCAATATATCTCTAGCATTCTCTCTCTGTGAATATCAGACTCGTGTGTGTTACTAGTATAGTGAAGGTGAGCGGCTCCTTTCCTCTCTGCTGCCTCTCTCTCCCACCACCCTCTGGGTGAGTACATTTTTCTCCGTCTTTTCTGTTTGTTAGCTGTTTGGTGATACACAACAATGACAACAACTCCTAATCCACAAAAGGGATGGTGGTGCATCTCCTGGAATACGAGGGGGCTAAATCATCCCACAAAATGCACCAAAGCTCTGCAGTTTTTAAATTCTATGGGAGCTGATGTGGCTCTGCTTCAGAAGACGCACCTTACCACCCCGTTGGTGCAGTGGCTGAAGAAGCTATGGGTGGGGACTGTATTGGCCAGTTGTGCCACTACTAAATCTAGGGGACTAGCCATCCTCCTTCGGAAAACGGAACCTTGGATGGTCGAAACTCAGCGCTCCAACTCCCAAGGAAGATGGCTTGTAGCTAAACTCTCATATCCAGGTGGTAAAGTCATTGTGGCCAACTTGTATGGCCACAACACGAATTCAGGTGACCTTTACAATGACCTGAGCCAAGCCCTTTCTGAGCTGACAGAGTGTGAAGCAGAAATTCCAATACTTCTCGGAGGGGATCACAACCTAGTGTTAGACATCATTTTAGACAAATCCCTCCCCACACCACAATCGCACCCAAAAGCGTTAGCAGCTCTCAACACATTGATAGCGGAATAGGCCTTAGTGGACCCTTGGAGGCTTAATCAGCCACAGGGGAGAGAGACTACACTTTCTACTCTAAAGTGCATGGCACTCACAGTAGGTTAGACTTTTGGCTAATTAACCATGTAGCCATACCAGGCACGCGAGATGCAACTATTGGGAACATATTACTGTCAGACCATGCCCCCGTATCGATTATCTTTTCCCCACCAGGTCAGAGTTCCCCCTCCATGAGATGGAGATGTAATCCACTTCTACTACAAGATATCTCTTTCAGAGATTACCTCAAGAAAGAGGCGCAGTCCTATTTTGCTATCAACACCTTTGGGGAGACCCAGGCAACCACCGTTTGGGAGGCATTTAAGGCAGTTATAAGAGGTAGAATTATCTCCTATTCAGCAGCCAAAAATAAAGACCGGCTGAAGCAATTACAAGTGATGCAAAATGAGTTTGCTGAGTTAGAGAAAAGGTTTAAAGTTTCTTCTAGTAACCCACTTGCCTCACCACTTCTGGCCAGTATCACTGGTCTAAAATATAAGATCAATGTTTTACTGATCAGAAAAGCTGAGTGGCAACTGATTTGGGCTAAGCATAGGTCATGGGAGAGTGGTGATAAGGGAGGGAAACTCTTAGCCTACTGGTTACAAAAGCAACAGACTTCATCCAGGATTACGGCTCTTAAGAACAGGCAAGGAAAGATGATAGCAATACCTAAGGCCATCAACAAGGAGATGTGTAGTTTTTAGCAGAAACTTTACCAGTCTCAAACTACACTCTGATGAGGAACCTTCCCATTGACTGTCAAGTTTTTGTCAGGGTTTGTCACTTCTTCAACTACAGGCCGATTGGTGCCAGGACCTAAATGCCCTGATCACCGAAAATGAACTACGCACAGCCTTATTCCAGATGGCGAGGGGCAAAGCTCCTGGACCGGATGGGATGCCCATCAAGATCTACCAAATTTTGCAGGATGAAATTGTACCCCTACTATTAGGGGCTTTGCAGGATGCTCAGAAAGATGTCCTGCTTCCTCCTACAATGCGTGAAGCTCTGATAACCCTGATCCCCAAAAAGGCCTCAGACGTCCTACTATGTGAGAACTTTCAACCTATCTCGCTGTTACCGGTAGACACGAAGATATTGACTGAAGTCCTGGCTAACAGGCTATCTGTGATCCTGCTCAATCTGATCCACCCTTCCCAGACCGATTTCTCGAAAGGGAAATCAAGTGCCGACAATTTAAGATTGCTATTGGATCTTAAATGGTTGGCACTTCAATCTAACACACCAATTGCCATCTTGGCGATTAATTTCACTAAGGCATTTGATTCTTTGGAGTGGGCATACCTGCACAAAATTCTTCGACTCTATGGATTTGGACCCCACTTCTGTGCCTGGGTGTCCACCCTATACCAGTCACCAATGGCGAGAGTGGTCACTTATAGGGATATCTCTCGCCCATTTGTATTGCAAATTGGAACCAGACAAGGCTGTCCTCTCTCTCCCTTGCTCTTTCTTCAAGCCCTGGATCCCCTAATTAGGAAACTTATCAACACCCCTGCCCTGACATCACTGGTATCCCTGTGAAGGAATCCTCCTATCTAGTTAATGCATATGCAGATAATATGCTCCTTATGCTCCTTATACATGCCAACCCCCAGTCCTCTATTGCCCCGGTTCTTACAACCCTGTGAGAGTTTGCCAAACTTTCAGGGCTCTCTATGAACCAAAAGAAAAACACTCTCTCTCCCCTGAATGGGACATACACTAGGTACTGCCTTGCTGGCACTGATATTACCTGGGCCCCACAGGGTTTTTCCTAACTGGGTATAAATGTGACTACAGCATGGAAAGACTTGGAATCAGCCAACTTTTCTCCCCTTTTGGCTTCTATAGGGGCCAAAACCCAACGTTGAAGGAAGCTTGGCTTAACTTTAAAGGGCAAGGTAGAAGCCACTCATATGTTTATATTCTCTAGAGTATCTTTCCTACTGAATAACCTTGCAATTCCACTGTTCCAAAAAACATTTAAGGCCCTAGATAAATTAATATCACCTTTTCTGTGGTAAGTCAAAGCCCCGAGATGGGGGCGTACGAAATTAAATTCTCATTGGACCAAGGGCGGACTTGGACTGCCATGGTTCACGGGCTACCATCTTGCCTTTAGAATGGCTCGAGCTTTAAAGCGGTTTACTCCCTGTTCTACTCCCTCTCCTCAGTGGATTAACCTAGAAGCTGCTATGTTAGCAGATAACTCTCTTTACTTTGTGGTATCTGGAAAAAAAAAGTCTGAACACCATCTGACACCCCCATGGTAGAAACATGTAGGGTGTGGCGTCGAGTAATGTCACTCACTGGAGTCCCTAGTGCAGGGTACCTCCCCCCGATACAATATGCCCCGCTCTGGAATAACCAGCTCATGACAGTAGATCGCAGACCGCTTAAATGGACTTCATGGGCTACCAGAGGCATCCGAGTAGCAGGTGACATCCTCCTCCCAAATACTCAAACCCTCATGTACTTTGAACAGATTCGAGGTAAATATGGATTGCCTTCATCTGATTTCTGGAAATTCCTACAGCTAAGGGGTGCTCTGACCCCCCCCTCCTTAAACGCTTGTCATTCCATTCCACATGGCAATGGCTAAATACTCTCCATTTACCCAGGAAGGGCCAAGGCCTCATCAGCACCCTATACAAAACTCTCAGAGATGCACTGCCTGGCACTACTCTGGCTAGCAGAACCATCTGGGAGCGCAAGCTCACCTCTCCCATATCCCCACAACAATGGTCCAACTACCTTAAAGATGGCCATTCTGCATATGAAGATTCAAAGAGCCAATTAATACAACTTAAAATCCTCCTTAGGTGGTATAGAACACCCTCAACACACCAAAGTCTCAGGATTATGCCACATGATCACTGCTGGAGATGCCAGTCTTCACCCACTCATTTGCTACATATCCTATGGCCCTGCCCAAATTTGCTGACTTTATGGACAGAGGTTTTAGCTGACTGTTCCAGGATAACAGGCAAGCCACTCTCTCTCCAACAGCACTCTTTCCTATTGGGAGATATTTCGGTATTACCCTCTTCCTGCTCCCAGTAAGGACTGGCTCTTGGTGGCCCTGCTGGAGGCCAAAAGAGCCATCCTGATGAAATGGAAGCAATTGGTACCTCCGGCACCATTGCAGTGGTGAGCAGCTATGGCCAGGCTGGCTGCATTTGAGAGGCTTACAGCAGTAGCTAAGGGAAGGCTTAGTAGATATCACAAGAAGTGGGATGTGTACCTGAACTCCCATATCTGCTCCGTAGCACCTCCACCTATGCAAAATACCCCAATGGCTTGAGTGTTCATGCAACTGGTCACAGTGATATTGTTTAGGGGTTGTTAACTGGTACCACTCTTTCCTGCTCCAACTTTACTCCCTCCCTTCTTTAGTTATGTGCCACTACTAATTACTACTTGTTTAGACCTATATAATGAGACACCAGAGAAATGGTAGTTTTGAGCAATTGATTATAATGTTACGATGTACAATTTATTTACAAATGTATATTGTATTGTTTTGTTAAAATGCACCCTAGGTCATTTTGAGACTTGGAGACTAGGAAGGATAGCCTGTTTACAGTTTGGATTTTCTGCTACTTATATGGTCTGGCTACTCCTCCCTGTCTTTAATCTGTAGATAATATGAAGTCTTACTGTAACTAGGTCAATTTTGCATTTTATTGTGCTAACACATCTGATGTGTTTTTTTCTGCACATTATATGTTAGGATTTAATGCTGTAACTGAATTTTGTATACTTTTCTATTTTTCTGCCTGGTGTAATCAAAAAATGCAATAAAATGTTAAATGATAAAAAAAAATATATATACTTTTAGTTCAACTAGGCGGACAGCACTCTTCTCCTGTGCGGCTGCCGACTCACCACCCTGGCTCAGGGTGAAGGAAGCTGCTGTGGGAGTTGCTACAGACAGAGGGAGGGCTTCAGGCAAGGAGGCGAATGACTGGGGACCTTGTGGGTCTTTGCGACAGCCAACAGCTTTTGTTGTGATGTGGCTGTGGTGAAAGAAAAAAAAATTAAAACACACGGGGTGCTCAACACCAGGCACTGGTACCACAGAACCATCAGGACACCGTCGATCTGTTCACTGACTGGAGGAGAGACACCAGAGGAGTCATCAGGGCCACTTCCTTAGGCCAGGTAAGCAGAGTCCCCAATGCACTCCTCTGCTCTCTTCCACTCCACAGCCAGCCCAAAACTGCCCCCAAAAATGTCTCCTTCCTTTCAAAAATGCTTGGGGTTCCAATTCCAGAATCCCAAGCCCATGCCTTCTAATTGACTGAGGCAGCATGCACAGGCTGAAGACAGCAGCCCTGCATGTGGGTGCTCATTGTTCCAATTGCCTGCTGCTTGCTCCCCAGAAGGGGGTGATTCGAATGGAGCAGCAGCAGTATCAGTGGAGGAAAAGAAAAACAAACCCCTTTCTTTTTTTTTTTAATCAGGTGCCCTGCCTTGCAATTCTGGGAAGAGGGAACACACAACAAATGGGGCCCCCAGCTCACAGGGTTCTCCACCTGTCCACTGGCATCCTGGACAGGAGAGGGGACCCCAGGGCACTTCTCCAACCCCCACATAGACCCCTTCTATTCTTTCTGTGGTGCACCCATACTTTGGGTCATTACATTATGAAACCTTAAATGCAGTCATTAAGAACATTCTTCTTAGTGTGTAATTATAATGAATTAGACATTTGAATATAGACCTACAATTATACAACCATTGTGATACATTTTTTTAGGATCAGAGGAATGGTGCAAGGCTGCCAAAATCATGGTGATCTCACTGCTTCAGCACTTCAGTGTGCATAAATCAAACCAAAAAGAGCCATAATAAAACCTTCTATCTTCTCAAAAAAACAATTATATTTTATTATATTTGATTTAACCTGAAAATACAAAATAGCAATAAGGAAGTAAAACAATCAAGATGAGATTTCAGTGTTCTTCAATCATACATTGAAGACAAGCCATAACGAAGGCTTCTATTTTATTCAAAGCATTTATATTTTATTTTGATATATTTAATATTCTGTATCTAAGTAGACACTAGAAAAAAAGTTTATTAGGTGTTTGGAAATGGAAAAATTCAACCAGACACAGAAGGACGTCAAACTAGAATATCGGTTGCAAGGCTAGTAACAAGTCAAGGAGCTCACTCGACCACTCCAACTGGGGCCACCCACCAACACTACTGACCGCTGATGAGCACTGGTAGCAGAGGAGGAGCTGGGCAAGTGCTGCAAACAGTCAGTGTAGGAGTAGGAGGAGGAGGAGGTGGATGGCAGGCAGCTTGACATATACCAGCCCTTGTTCTGGTGGTGCCTGAGTGGCTGTAGCAATTATCTGTGCAGCAGCCCTCCATCTGTAGGGATTAAGGGGACTCGGTTTAGCTGTCCTGTTGTAGTCAGGCAGGCTCAAGATCCATTACAGCAACAGGTCTGACTGCAGCCCAGCTCTGCTACTTGTACAGAACTGACTGCTTGGGAGCAAGGGATGCTTACTGTTTGCAAAGGAAGTCCGAGGGGTAGCAGTTGATGTTCATTTGTGTGCCGGGGTAGTCAGGTGGGCTAGCTGGGCTGGGAGGAGTGCCTTTAAGTGTAAGGATTGCATGTGTCTGAACTGTTGTGGATTACATGACCATAGGCAGGGGAGTGCTCAGGTTGTTCAAACCTCCCCAAAAAAAGATTATCTCAGAAATTTTCAAATTCCTGTATTTTCTTTTCATATTGGCTCAGGCTCAGCTCCTAAAACATGCATTGTCTCAGCAGTCTCCATAGCGGCTGAAGTTAACTGCAACACAATGTGCATGCATGGGACCATTGATGTCTCGGGGAGACAGAGACATCATCAACAGAGAAAGTGGGAGAAGCCTGGTGAGACAGATTAGTGAGCATACTGCTGTGCTGTGTCATCTGTACAATGCTGAGCAAGTTGTGGTGTCCTGTTCACTGTCATGGTGGTAGAGTAGGACTGTGTGCTGCTCTTCTCTAGCCTCAGTTGAATCGTGGGAGATCTTGAGGTATGGTCTACCGCAGAAAGAACAGACCCATCTGGAGCTGAGCTGCAAGTAACACGTGGTGCATCTTCTTGACTGTGCTGGATGCTGGCTAGACTGGTGGTGTGATCTGAAGAAAAAACAGGAGAGATTGAGGAAAAATCTGCCCTGGCCTAGTGGTCTGTAGTCCTGTCTTGGGAGGGGACCGACTGTTAAGGCAAGCAAACAGGAGGATAATCAGCAGAAAAGTGGCAAGTGGAGAAAAGAATAAAGATTGATTCAGGGGAGGGGACTTCTGTCATTCAGAGAGGTGGTGAGGGGTATTGGCACCATCTCCCAGGGCAACCAACTCATTACATCTCAACCCCACCAATGTTCTGCCCAACTTGGCACTTATCATGTGAAGTGGGAACAGGTGTGGAAAGGCAGATGCCTGACTGACATGTTTGTCTCTGGCTGCTGCACAGTGTACCCATGTACAAAGGTAGAATGGGGTTAGAAGTACTCTATATGGAGAGGTGGGATGGTGGTAGAGGAGGAGTGATGCAAATATGTGTAGGTGTCCCCATATGTAGGAGTGGGATGGATGGGGAGCAATGCTTCCCATGTAGGGGCAGTGGGATGAAGGGGTGGATTGCTCCCCATGTACAGAGCTGATATGAAGTGGGAGGAAAGCTCCCCATGTGTGGAGGTTGAATGAAGGGGGAGGAGTGCTCCCTATGTGCTGGAAGTGGGATGCAGTGAGAGAAGTGCTCTCCATGTGGAGGAAGTAAAATGTAGTGGGAGAAGCATGGGGGGTCAGGGGATCAGTGCTCACAATGTATGGAGGTGGGATGGAGGTAGAGCAATGATACCTATGTGCAGAGATGGAATGGAGGGAAGAGTGCTCTCCAAGTTCAAGTTTATTGTGAAGGGATAACATCCATTGATGCTCATTTGCAAGGATGTCCGTTGTACAAGCAATGATAAAGACAATACATGGTGTAAGATACAAAAAGTAAGGACACATAATATAAATTAAAATAAAGCAATTTTCTTTACATTAGTATATACAGTAGATAGATAAGACAGACAGACAGAGAGAGACAGATAGATAGGTAGAAAGATAGATAGATAGATAGATAGACAGACAGACAGACAGACAGACAGACAGACAGATAGATAGATAGATAGATATTGTATTTATAAAAGTGCCCATTTCCTGGGACTCTGTGCACTGTACAATACAAACAGCAAACAACAATATAAAATCATACACCAAAAATGTATGTAAAATTCAACTAGGAGCAGATTTAAAATACATCTGTCTATCCCAATAACATCAACAAAATTAATCAATAAAAGCTTGCTGGAACAGGTAAGTTTTTAGGCCCTTTTTACAGGCTTCTACTGAGGAAGCCTCCTTTAAATAGACAGGAAAGGAGTCTCATAGAGTAGGCGCGACCACCAAGAATGCCCTGTCCCAAGAATGCCACAGCCTAATCCTGGGAACTCCAAGGAGGCCTCCTCCACCAGAATATGTACAATTTTGAATTCAACAAGGATTGAGACCAGATATGATTACATAAGACACTATGTCCACCATGTGGAAGAGGGCTGGAGAAGGAGAATTGCTCCCCATAAGCAAAAAAGGCATGGAGGGAGAGGAGTGCTCTCTATGTGCAAATGTGTAATGGAGGGGGAGGAGTTCTTCCCATTTGTGGAGATGGGATGGGGGGGAACAGTCACTTAGGAGCCACCATCCTAGACCCCTCTCCATCCTGTGTGTGAAACTGTTTGAAATGGGGACAGTTTATGATGGTGCAGACGTGTAACCCACATCTCTTCTCTGGCTGCTTTAAAGTATTGGGTTGATAGATGGGGGTGCATGAGAGGGCACCAGTCATGCAGGAGCACCCACTGTATCCTGCCCTCCACCAACCCAGCAGAGTGGGAACAGTTGTAGAGGGGCAGATACAGGAGGCACGTTTTTCAATCTCAGTACCTCAGAGTGCTCTCCATGGGCAAAGCATGTTAGGTGGGAGAGGCTCTGGCTAAAGCAGAGTGTTCTGCAAGTGTAGAGGTGTGGCATAGTGTGAGGATGTGCCAGTCACCCAAAGTCCACTTCAACCTTCATGCTTGTCCTGGTGGAGCAGGGACGGATATGAAGGGGCAGATGTGCAACTTGCATCTCTATCCATGGCTGCTGCATGGTGCTACCCTTGTGTGGAGGTGGGATGGGGGATGAGGCATCATTCTCCCAGAACCACCTGCCCAGAGCCCACCCAATGCCAGTTCCAGTGTTCATGGAACTCAGATATGTGAAGATGGACAGATGTGTGAACCACATGTGTCATTGGCTCCTGCAGAGTGATCCTCACGAGCAAGAACTGGAATGGAAGGAGAAAATGCTTCACATGTGCAAAGATGTGGAATGGTGTGTTGGGTGCCATTGGCCTCGGGCCACCCGGTGGATCTGGACCACCTGTCCCATTTCCATCCACCTGGAGCCCACCAGACTAGATAGAAACAGCTGTGGTGTGGGAAGTGTGCAACTCATATTTCTGTCTGTGGCTGGGGCAGCCAATGTGCAGTGGTGGGATGGTTGTGGAAGGGGCACAAATCACCAACTTCTGCCAGGCCACAGTCCACTATTTGCCTTGGGATGCCCACCTGTAGGTCCCCTTGTCACTGTGCCATCCTGTGTGGAGTGGGATGGGTGTGGAGGGGAAGATGAGTAACCTACATCAGTCTCTGGCTACTGAAGATTGTCCCATATGTGCTGATGTGAGCTGGATGTGTAGAGGCAGCAGCTGCCCAGGGGTTCCCATCCAGTGCCCACCCTATACTGTGCTAGTCAATGTGATGGGGCAGATATGTGACTCACATATTTGTCTCTGTCTCTGTCTGGGTGCTCCTTTTGTGCAGTGGTGGAATAGATGCACCAAGTTTGTTTTACACTGTGTCTCTCCTGGTCTCTCTCTTTCTCTGACCTCCGCTTCTCCACGGTGAAAGGAAAACTCTGCAGCACTGCTCTCTGTCCTAGTCATGGCACTTTTGCTGCCACTTTCTCTGCCTCTCTGTATGTGCTGTTCACTTCCACTTGGCTTCAGAATGACAAACAGAGTGTCAGACCAACAGTAACGTGCCGGAAGAGTGAGTGGCAATAAAATGGATAGCAACTGAGCTCAGGCACACACTGTACTCCACTTCTCTGTTTTAAGGGGTTGACATTGTCTCTGACTGGAACGGATTTGGACCTGCACATATATGCTGCACTAGAAGCGGCTCTCACTGATGCTGTGTCTCTCTTGGGGGATGAGGGGTGGGGATGGGGGAAGGGAGGGAGTACACACTGCTAGGGGAAGGGGCACCCATTGAAATGAACATTTGTTCAGTTGCCGGTCTGGGAGCCACTGCTCATCGTGGTTATGATCACTACATTGCACTGCCCCCAATTTCACACTGCCAAGGTGGTGCTGCAATAGTGACAGCCTGTCATCTGGTGATCACTCTCATTTCGCTGACTTGCCACAGCTCAGCATGTTGCTGTCACTGTTTGGGTCTCTCTCTCCACTCTGTTCCTGACACTGGTGTCACTCACCACCTCTTTTGATCCTGCACTCTCTTTGGGGGGGCACTGTTGCCTCTCCTTCTCAGTGTTTGTCACTGCAGCCCATGTCGCTCTCTCCCCACAGTCCAGGGTTAGGCTACAGCTCTGCAGGCAATGCTACCTCACTTCTCAGCCCTCTTGCTCTGATCTGTGAGGAGGGTCAGTGGGTACCATCGCAGAGAGCAATGCTCAGACTGGGCACTGTGGCACAGATGAAGCACCGGAGAGATAGAGGAGCTCAGGGACAAGAACATGCACTCTCATTCACACAGAGACAAAATAAGTTCAATGCAGACATCTGTAGCAGGGAAGGGTAAATTGTATTTATTTCTTCTTTACTGCTAGGACTGTTTACTGCTTATGGCACAGAGAGAGGGGGGTGCAGTGTATGTTTGGGTACTCGGACATCTGCAGGGTGGTTGGGGAGACAAACAGTAAGATAAGTGTAACTCGCCCTACAAATTGTGGTTTACTATATTGTCTTCCCAGGCCCCTAAATGCCCACTGTCAGGCTGGTGTCCTGTCTGCAGTAGTTCTATTTGTCTGCATGAGAGTGCTTTAGCGAGTCTCTGCGCCTGTCTCTTTAAGAGAGCACCTATGTTGTGTTTGGAAATCAGTCTGGGCTGGGTCCGAGTAATTAAGGCTTGTGACCAGCCAGACCGTTTATAATATGGCCCCATTCTGCAGTCGCTATGTGCGCAGAGGGAGCCTTGTTAGGAAATGTTGTTATTTACTGTTTATCTGTTATAATTGTAATAATAGAGGAGTTTGTCTAACCTGCTTTCAATTGCAGCTTGAGCTTTTGAATAGGAACCACCATTTTGGTTTTGGACTTCCAGTGCTAGACCAATCGAACCTCTGGGGACCTAAAATGGAGACTGTCCCCAGTGGTCTTGTGGGAAGGAAATTCTGTAGTATTTGTAGTTTTAAGTGTTTGGCACCTAAATGGATGTGGAGGGAGAGCTCTTGCTGTGACAGTTTCCTCAGTCAACTGAACCTTGTGGATTACTGGGAAATCCCCAGAACTGCCCAAAGCAGTAGTCAGTCATGCATTGGAGGCTGGCACCTAAATGGATGTGGAGGGAGAGCCCTTGCTGTGACTGACAGTATCCTCAGCCAGCCATACCTTGTGGACTACTGGGAAATCCCCAGAACTGGCTGAAGCAGTAGTCAGTCATGTGTTGGAGGTTGAAGAGTGAACAGCTCGAGCTGTTGAGCAGCTGCTCTTAAGAGGAACATTGGAGAATCGGCGGGAAGGCTCTGCTGGCCTGCTTGCCATGTTCTCCTGCCTTTGAACTGCCCAGAGCAATAATCAGACTTTTCTGTTTGCTGGTTTACTTCAGCAGCAGAAGAAAGAAGAGAATTGTACCGAAGACTTACTCCAGAAGCGATTGGCCTGCCTGATAGACAGAATAGCCTCAGAGAGGAAGGTTTGCGCAGTGAAGCTGTAATTGGCAACCAGACATTATCCGAAATGTGGCTTAGAGAAATAACCAATTTAAGGGTGCTGAATGTGTTTCATGGGTCTCAATTTGGTTCCCCATGGCGAATACTGTTACGCCCACTGGAGGCTGTTCCAGCAACAGATCATGGACTCTATCAGAACTGTTCATCCAGTATGGGTCTTGCCATCTTGGCCTAAGCCGTTGCCCCCAGTTCAGAGATCATCTCAGCAAAAGACCCGCTTGGAGATTCGGCCCTCTGTTCAACATCATTGAACAGGCAGCAACTACCAGGAGGTGAGCCATGTAGGCCTTGTTTCCTTTGGCCAGCCAGATCAATGCCATGAGGACTTCATTTTGCCTGTCCTACACCCTGGTCTGGGTAGCGTAAGTACAAATCAACAACAGCTGCAAATCATTGTGTGCCATCTGATTGTTTTTGTTCTGAATTATTGCAAATGGACTGAGCCATCCGGCTCGGGATTACAATTATTTGGGTTGTGCACATGCTAACTGTTTTCCTTCCTGAGGACCCCAACAACAGCTGTAATGCTGGCCACACCAGGCAACGCTTCAGGCTAGCCTGCATAACACACTGGGTACCCAGAATTGTGGGACTGTTCCAAAGGGTCTCACAGTGCATGCTAAGCCAACCTAAACTAAATCATAGTGTCATTCTATCATATTCAAGCCTCTTCCTTGTTCATTCCCCCTGAATGAAACAGATTATCTTGCTGCACATTTAACCTGACTAGTGTGCATATTATTAGTTGGGTCACAGTGGTAATTTTGCATTGTTGTATTGCTGATCTTATTTTCCTGGGGGTCTCTAGGGCAATTGCAGCAGATCCAGCCCTGGTGGTAAGTGCAAGGGGTATGAGCATATTAGTACTGTTATTCAGTGAGTGTGAATGTTTTATTGTGTTACTGTTTGGGCCACTAGGAGGGTTGGTGGGTGGTTATAGCATCCTGGAGGGCTATACAAAAGCAGTTAAGTTACCCCAATACCATTCTTCTGGGTGGAGGCATCCATTCACGGAACTCAGGCCCCTCAACCTGAGCATAGCTATATAGGCAGGGGTAGTAGCCCGTAGGATAGCACCACCTAGGGGTTACATAAATAAGGGCATGAATGAAAGGAATGAAGTGCTTTCATTGGAGCACTTAATTTCTTTCAACTAGAGAATGGGTTCCAGCTGTGAATCTGTGACTAGTGTCACAGTCTGATTGCATGCTCATTGGTCTGTCAGGGACAAGCCCATTGTAGACTGCTGTGCATTGGACTTGTCCCTGACACACCTATGAAATGTTATTCTACCACAAGATGTTTCTTGTGCATGTGCAAGGAAACATAAAAAACTATAAAGAATTTAGATTAGTGACTACCCTAATGTGAAAGACCTTTTTGTCCTAAACACAAAAATGTAAAATAGTGCACTTGAAGCACAGAAATCCAGGGGTAGAGCACAAATGGGTGGAGTGGTATTGACAACATTAAGAAAGCACACATTAAAAAAATTGCTTTTACATACAGCTGATTACTGTTTAACAATCTTTTGCATCTATACATCCATATACAGCCACTGTACATCTGATGCAAACCCATAATCACATTCTTCACCTGAAGTACAAAGGGGGGGGTGTAGAGGCCATAACTGACTCCTTGTTGTTTTATTAAAGGGGTCAGTTTCTTTACAGCAAAATCAACGCTAGGCATCATTTCCAAAATGTACAGAGGACCATAGGGACCACATTTTGCCAGAGCATGGCACCATTGGCAGCTACCACTTCAAGACTGCTACTACCCCTGCCTAATACAATCAGGGGAAAACCAGAAGTAGTCTACCTGCACTGAGATCAATATGGTTAAGGCACATTTGCCAGACATTACTGCTTAGAAAAAAAGTGACTGTGATGACGAGCAAGTCCCAGACCAGATTTCTAGTTTGTTAATAGGCTCCTCCTGAGCCTGACAAGCTCCACGGATGTTATGCCATCATCAGATAAGTATAAGAGCACTGTGGAAACATGTAATTGGATTGCTGTCTGATGTGCTGCCACAGTGCTCTGACATAGTTTCCAGTGATTCTGTTTATGCAGCCCTTCCCCTCCCACGGGCTGCATAAACATATCTACTTCCTGGCACACTACGTTTCTGTTCCACAACTGTAGCAGTGATGGCCACCGTATGCAACATGGTGACGTTGACTTAAACTGTGCATGAATGACTATCATGCATATATAGTTATGTCAGCACCACCACGTTCAGCAGGGCTGACTACAGGGCAAACTGCACATGTGCGAGTATCACGATGCACAGTACTATAATCTCTGCCATGTTACATATGGCTGCAGTAAAAGCACCGCATATTCTTTTCCATGCTCTTTGCCACTCCTAAAAGTGCTCCACAGCCATATCGGTTCTGACCAAAGTTTGTTATCTTCACAGTTGGGTATGTCACAATGGATATCTTTGCCAGTTGGGTATGTCACAAAAGGCTTGGAACTCATTTAGAATGTTCAGCCTCAGTAACAGTACAAACCGTATTCAAATGCAAATAACTTTAAAATGAAAAATGGTAGCATTGTACTGTAAGCACGAAAGTTATTCAGCACAAAAAGATCTACAAAATGACTGTTGTTTCATTTATAGCTACCTTTTTTATAATTAAAAAATAAACAGCAGAAAATGTATTTTCTGTTCACTTTTTCAGCAAACATACGCAAATAACTTTATAACAAAAAATGAGAGCATGATACTGTGAGCACAAAATTTGTTCAGCACAAAAAGATCTACAACATGAGTGGTGTTTCATTTATAGATACCTTTCAGTGTTTTTATAATTAGCAAAAAACAGCACAAAATCCAAGATATTTTCACTTTTTGCAACAAACAAATGCAAATAACTTTAAAACTGAAAAAAGAGAGACCCACAATTGTTATATAAATTGAATATGACATGGGTGGCAGGAAATAGTAGAAATATCTCCACTCACTGTCATTGAACTCTAGATATCCGACTCATGGCTTTGCCACTTGTGGGATATCAGGAGTTCCATGGCAGCTTGTGGAGATATTTCTGCTATCTCACTCTCACCCATGTCATATCCAATCTCTCTTGCTCTAGGAGAGGCCTCTGCTGTGTGCATACAGCATTTTAGGAGAGGAACATTCTGCCAGTAGAACTGAGCAGAATTTTGAATCTCTGTATTTCATGGCAAACATTCCATGATAAACATTCCATATCTTGAACGTGGGGAAAAAAAAAGAAAAAGAAAAACAGGATGAAGAAGGTAGGCAATAATGCTTTTTAAACCAAGAGAAAAGATGGGAAAACAAGTATTTTTTTTTGGTCTTTTGAGTGATGCTCATTTGCTTTGCTGTTTAAGTTTTAATGTACCAGGAGACCGAGGTTACATGGATTGAGAGAAAGAGAGACTGGGTGGTTTGTAGAGTGACTGCAGTCCTGCATTGCCCTTCCCCTTCACTAAGCAAAAAAAATCAGTCGCAATGATTTTTATTTTCTAAACTGCAAGATGTCAACACGGAGGGGCAGCTCTATTGATACATTAAAACTTAAACAGCAAAGGAGCATCACTCAAAAGAACAAATACATATATATATATATATATATATATATATATATATATATATATATATATGACTCACATTAAATTCTACCATGGCACTATATGGACATATCTCTGTTGGAGGGGGCACCATCAGTCATGCTCTCATTAAAGAAAAAAAATACAACTAAACATGCTGCCAAAGGACAAAAGCCTAATAGCAAACCAGGCAGAAGGACTATATTAGCATAAATTCATCAGATGACAGCCTTTTTTCATAGATAAACCTCTTTATCTAATTTTAAACATGTTTTTAAAAAATGTAGCCCATTTTATAAGCACACTGAGACAGTCCGAGGGTGTGCATGCAACAAATTTTAACACACTTCCAGAGGCTGAAGGCACTTGGCCTGCAGCCACATGCCTCAGTTCGCCCCTGGGCATGCAGTAAAATCTGTTCCATGTACACCTTGTCATGTCTTATTGCTTAGCTAATGCACAGCCAGGGGTGTAATGAGGCACGAAGCCGAGTGCCTTCAGCCACTAGTTGTGCATTTGAAATGTCTAATACATATCCCCGGATTATCTTATTGCACTTATAAAATGGGGCACTGTAATCCACAAGCATTAAACAATTAATATTTAGCTGTTTAAACAACCTAATATTAAAATTTTCTATGTAGTTTGCAGTAAAATAGTTCCCCCTCCTGTATGATTGCCATCGTTTTTTTTTAGTTTCTGCCTTTTGTCCTTCTATGACCTCCATAGTTCTCTTTGTTTTGCTGTGGTTGCCACGGTTTCCATGCCCCCCCCCACACACTCAGTTTCAATAAAAAGAAACATTCATATGAAATCCTTTTTTTAGGTTTTCATTAACCTTTGCTAGTAAGAGTGAGTTATGCTGCCAGCAAGCAGGCATGAAGCCAAGTGGGCAGACCGAGTGAGTGGACGTCCGGGGGGGTATTGCTTTTGTTTTACCAGGCAAGACACAGTAAGCTGAAAGCTTGTTTACAGGTGCAACCTGGGAGCACAAGGAAGTTAAGTGACTTTCTCAGGGTCACAAAGTATGCAAGTGGGGGCTGTGGGATTCAAACCCAGATCTCCAGGTTTGCAGCTCAGAGCCTTAAACCACTGCGCTATACTGACTCCTTTAAGAGAAAAGATGCTTGCAGTTGCAAATTCGTCCATGCCCAGCTCATTGCTCAACAAGAGACAGGAGAAAAAGTATATTTTCTCATGTTTTAATAAGTCGGAATAAGGAGTGAATACTTTACTACGGTGTTGAGTGATGAGTGTTATAGATTTGGAGATGAAACATGATGAGCAGCTTTTTCAGATTGGAGCAGGGTACGGCTGGCAAATGACTGCTTTGAAAGAGGCATATTGACATTGTCAATAAACAGATTAAATAATGCAAACATTGGGAGGATGGCTGTTATTTATTAGATTTGTGACAGTAAGCGTACTTCACAGGAGACTGAAAGTGAGATTTAATTATGTTCTTCTTTTTGCAGTTCCCGAGAAAGGAGCTATGCAAGTAACATACTAATATACTAAAATGCCCGTAGAATAGGCCTAACGGTCTTTTGAGTCTGCTTGATTGGTCAGCCCCCACCCTGGGTGCTGACCTTGCTGCCCCCCTCGCCTTCTCTGGCTTCTCCCTTCCGAGTTCCAGATATTCTTGCTGCATTGGATTTTGCTTCCAGAATCCTTCCCCTGTACCTGTCCCAGCCCCTCTTGAACCCCTCCACCGTCTCTGCCTCCACCAGCCCCCTAGGCAGTGCATTCCATGGCTCCACCACCCTCTCAGTGAAGTAGCACCTCCTCCTTTCTCCCCTGAATCTTCCCCCCTCCAGCTTCCACCCATGCCCTCTAGTGGCCCCCTCCTCCTTCCTTCGAAGCACCCTAACTGTTCCTCCCCTATTTACCCTCTTCATGTACTTGAAGACCTCTATCATGTCCCCCAGTCCCTTCTCTTTTCCAATGTGTACATATTTAGCTCTTCGAGCCTCTCCTCATAGGTCCTGTCCCCCAAGCCCCAAATCATTTTGGTTGCCCTCCTCTGGACCCTCTCCAGGAGTTTAATGTCCCTCTTTAAGTGTGGCCTCCAAAACTGCATGCAGTACTCAAGGTGTGGCCTCACCAAGCAGTTATACGAAGGAGCATCACTTCCTCCTTCTGGAGGTGATCCCCTAACGATGCATCCCAGCATCCTGTTGGCCTTGGCTGCTGCCCTCCTACAAGTCTCCGAGTTGTTCATTTTGACATCCACCACCACCCCAGGTCCCTCTCAGCCATTGAGACTTGTAGCATTCCCCCAGGATGTACACTTGGCCCGGTTTCTGGCCCCAGGTGGAGTACCTTGCATTTCCCTACATTGAACCTCAGCTTCCACTTTCTAGACCATCTTTCCAGAGCCTCCAGGTCCCCTGTGAGGCCATCCTCCCCTCCTCCTATCCACCACCGCCCCCAGTTTTGAGTCATCTGCAAAGAGACTCATCTCACTCCTGATTCCTGTCCTTATATGAGACATAGGCATTGAACAGGAGGGCCCAAGGACTGATCCTGTGGGACCCTACTAATGACCCTCTTTGGGGATGAGACTATCCTGCCAACTCGACCCTCTGGGTCCGGTCCTGGAGCCAATTGCCTATCCATCTGATCATCTGGTTCCCCACCCCCATTTCTTCTAGCTTATCCAACAGGCCCACGTGAGGAACAGAGTCAAATGCCTTGCTGAAGTCTAGAAAGAGGATGTCCACTGGTCTACCAAGGTCCAAGGCACTCGTCACCCAGTCATAGAACTCCACAAGGTTTGTCTGACACGATTTCCCCGAGATGAATCCATGCTGTCTATCGTCCAGGCACCCTGACTTTTCCAGGTCCCTCCCTAGCCTCTGCTTGACAATGCCCTCCATCACCTTGCCCACCACCGATGTCAGGCTGACAGGCCTGTAGTTCTCTGCCACCTCCCTTAATCCCCCCTTGTGGATAGGAACTATATGCGCCACCTTCCAGTCCTGGGGCACCCACCCTGTCCTCAGAGAGATGGTGAAAAGCTCCGCCAGGGGTTTCGCCAGGACATCCGCAAGTTCCTTCAGCACTCTGGGATGTAATTTATCCAGCCCAGGTGCTTTCTCCGTCTTAAGGGAGCTGAGGGCTTCCCTCACTCTCTCTGCTGTGATTTCCACTTCCAGTACCTCTTCTCCCTGCTTAGCCCTCCCCCCTCCTGCCAGTGATGCCTCCCCCTCTCCCCAGACCCGCCGATCGGTAAGGGTCCCCCCCTCCTCAGTATCTCTGTCTCCTCCCATGTATGATGCAGCACCCCCATTTTCCTTGGTGAAAACTGAGGTGAAGTACTCATTTAGTACATCAGACCTGCTCCCGAGGTCTTGTGCCCATCTCTCCCTGATTTAATCCTACTAATCTGCCCCTTCACCTTCGTTTTTCCCCAATATATCTAAAGAACCCTTGTTCCCTCTCCTAATTTCCCTGGCCAGGTTCTGCTCCTTCCTTGCCTTAGCCCTCACCACCCTAGTGGCCCTTCTAGCCATCAGCTCTATCCCCTCGATCCTTTCACTCCTTGAGCACTTGAATTGCCTATAGGCTGCCTTCTTTCCCTGCACCACCTCCTGGACCTCCCTGGTCCCGCAGCAGGGTTTTTGGGCCCTACCGCATTTTCGTCTTACTCTTGCACAGGTGCTGGTAGCATCTTGCACCCCTCTCCTGATGATTTCCCACCTACTATTAGCGTCCATGTCTGACTCAGTCCCATACAAATGCTCCTTAAGGATCCTTCCCATTTCCTTAAAATCCGTTCCCCTGAAGTCAGTTACCTCCGTCTTTGTGCAGCTTTCTAGCCCTCCTAGGTCCAGGCAGAACCAGACTGTGGCATGGTCACTCCCCGCCAATGGGTCCCTTACCTCCAGGCCCCTAATCTGGTCACTGTCTGCCAGGACCACATCCAGTACCCATGCCTCCCTGGTCAGTTCCCCCACCTGCTGAGTTAGGAACGCGTCTTGAAAGACATCCAACAACCTCTGTTCCCTGGTCACCGAAGATGTCATAGTCTCCCAGTCTGTTCCTGGCATGTTTAAGTCCCCCAACACCACCACCATTCCTCTGCCCAGTCTGCAGTGTCTCCCAACGTCTGCCACCAGACTCTCCTCCAGCTCCTCCGCCAGGGCAGAGGGTCTATACACCACTCTTATTTTTACTCTCTTGCCCCCCTTGTTATCAAGGTGACCCAAATCGCTTCCACGGTTCCCTCCGCCTCCTCTACTCCCCCTATGCCAATGCAGTTTTTGACTATCATTGCTACCCCTCCTCCCCTTCCCTCCCCCCTGTCCTTCCTGAACATAGTGTAACCCTCCAAGTTCAGGTCCCAGTCATGTCCTGCAGTGGCCCAGGTCTCAGTGACCACTGCCAAGTAAGCAAGAGCCATTTTTGGTGCCACAGGTAAGCAGGTGTCATTGAGACTAAAATCAAACTTTTATGTCAAGCACTTTCTGTTTTGTATTAACAGTCTGAATGAGACCAATTACGATGTGCTGAATTTAATATATGGTTTTGCTGGGTGACAAGTATACTTTTCTGGGTCTGTGATGCTGGTTAAAAAAAATGGTGTTCATTAAAATTCCATCTAAAGTGAAAATTATATTGTACACATTGATTTCTGTTTTATGTGTTGAGTCCTAGTCCTTGTCAGCACCTGTTTTTAGCCATGCATTTGATACTTCTAATGCATGCCTAATACCCAATCAAAATGCAAGATTTTTCCTTCCCATTTTATAAATGGTATTTAACCTCTATGAATAGCATTCCTAGCATAATCTACCATTACTTGCTACCTATACAGCATATCTATACTACATACCTCTAAGTGGCATTTATTGCCCTAGTGGACATCATAACTGGTGCAAAGATCTTTCCCAAATACCTTTTACCTGAACGTCTCCTGAAGATCCTCTAAGGGGGAGAAAAGAAACAGAACACCCCATACAATTATAACAAAATGCAGATTGTTACTGATGCCACTGACAGAGTGCCACATTTAGAAACATAGAAACATAGAAGTTGATGGCAGAAGGAGACCACTAGATGCATCTAGTCTGCCCATTTGTTTTAGTCCTATTTTGACACTCTAGTTGGCCTTTGTAGTCAGGGCTGCCTTGTGTCTATCCCATGCATTCTTGAATCCCTCACAGTGTTGACCCACACAACCTCTTGTGTCAGGCTATTCCAGGCATCCACCACTCTTTCTGTAAAGAAAAATTTCCTGGTGTTGGTAGAGAACGTCCCTCCCTGCAGCCTGAGGTCATATCCCCTGGTTCTGGAGCCCTTCTTGAGGTGAAAAAGTTCCTGTGCCTGTACCTTGTTAATGTCTTTTATGTACTTGACTGTTTCAATCATGTCCCCTCTCTTTCTTCTCTGCTCCAGGGAGTACATATTCAGTTCCCTAAGTCTTTCCTCATAGGACATGTACTGTAGAGCCTGAATCTTTTTTGTTGCCTTTTTCTGTACTGTTTCCACCCAGTCAATGTCCTTCCTGAGGTGGGGCCTCCAGAATTGGACTCCATATTCCAGGTGAGGCCTGCCAGTGATCTAAGCAGTGGTAGTACCACCTCTCTCCTCCTGCTCATGATTCCCCTCCCAATGCAGCCCAGCATTCTGTCGGCCTTCAATGTTGCCTTCTCACACTGCTTGCTATCCTTCAAGTTGTCTGAGATTGTGATTCCCAGATCTCGTTCCTGGTTTGAGACTGCCAGTCTTTTGCCTCCTAGGTAATACTCCTTTGTTGGATTTTTCTTTCCTATGCACATGACCTTGCACTTTTTGGTGTTAAATCTCAGCTGCCACACTCTAGATCATTCTTCTAGTTTCTTGAAGTCAGTTTTCATCTTGCTCACTCCTTCTGAGGTCTCTACCCTGTTACATATCTTGGTGTCATCTGCGAACAGGCACACCTTCCCTTCCAGTCTGTCAGCAATATCTGCTATAAAAACATTGAAGAACAGAGGCCCCAGCACTGAGCCCTGGGACACTCTGCTCATCACCCTGCCTCCCATCAATTGCATTCCATTAACCTGTACCCTCTGGGTTCTGCCTTGTAACCAGTTTTATAACCATCTGACTACTTCTGGACCAACCCCTGTGTGATCCAGCTTCTTTACCAGCCTTATGTGTGGAACCGTGTGGAAGGCCTTACTAAAGTCTAGGTAGACCACTGTGGTCCACTATTTTTGTAGCATAGTCAAAAAACTCGAGCAGATTTGTCTGGCATGACCTACCTGCTGTGAAACCATGCTGTTTAGGGTCGTGTTAGCCACTAGTTTCGAGGAATGCTATAATCCTCTGTTTGAGTAATGTCTCCATTAGTTTTGCTACTATAGAGGTGAGGCTTACCGGTCTGTAATTATTAGGTTCTTCGCAATTGCCTGATTTGTGAAGTGGAACCATTATTGCCTTTCTCCAGTCTTCGGGTACCACACTGCTCTTCTAGGATTTTGTGTATAGAAGTACCAGAGGGGCTGCTAATTCTTCCCCCAGTTCCTTAAGGATTCTAGGGTGCATCTCATCTGGTCCCATGGCTTTGTCTGCTTTTAGTTTATTTAGCGCCTCCCGTGCTTCGGCTTCTGTAAAGGGACTCATGTCTACTCCTGGTCCTGGGGTGCTGTGTTTTTTCAGGGCTGGGCCATCCCCTGGGTCCTCTTTGGTAAACATCAAGCAGAAGTATTTGTTGAGGATTTCAGCTTTCTCTGGGTCATGTCTGGTGCATTTCCCTTCTTCAGTAGCAATCTTTACTGTCTCCCCTTTTGCCTTCCTACATGCCCAAATGTATCTAAGAAATTATTTGTTTCCTCTCTTTGCCCCTTCTGCTATCTTTTCCTCTATCTGGGCTTTTGGCTTTCTAATTTGTTTGTTAGACTCTCATTTTTTCCTTGTGCGACTCCCAGTCTTTCTCAGTTTTGATTTCCTGGTATATGCTGTACGCCTTCTTTTTTCTTTGACTGTGGTAGCCACTTCCTTGGAAAACCATAGAGAATTTATTTTTCTTTTGCTTTGCTGATCCATCTGGCACATTCATCTGTAGCAGTCTTTATTGCTCTATTGAGTGTCCCTCACATGACCTCCACTTCCTCAACCTCTATTTCTATTAACTGGCTACTTCTGTTGTTCCTCATTTTTTAGAAGTCAGCCTTTCTGAAATCTAGCACCTTTATCTTTGAGTGACTGGTGTCCTGTTTACCTTAAAGCTTACCATGCGATGGTCGCTGTTGCTCATATGGCATCCCACTTTGATGTCCTTGATCCTTTCCGAGTTTGTGAGGACAGGATTGAGAATGGCATCTCACCTTGTTGGGGTTTTAACAAGTTGGCACAGTTGCACACCTTGTAGTGACAATAAGAAATCCCTACTTCTTGTTGCTGCCGTTAGTGTGCGCCAGTTAATATCTGGTAGGTTGAAGTCCCCCACCAGTATTACTTTGCCTGTATCAGACATTTTGTGGATTTCCTGTATTAGGTCTTTGTCTCCTTTATCTCCTTGATTTGGGGGCCGGTACATGACGCTGATTCTGAAGGGTTTTCCCTTGCCCATGTCTACTGTTATCCACAGTGACTTGAAGTCCCCAGGTTGCCCTTTTACTTCTTTGGCTTTTATTTCCTCCCGCATGTAAATGGCTATACCCCCCTCCATTTTGTGTCCTACCTATCTTTCTTGAACAGACTGTAACCGGGAACGGCTGTATTCCATCCGTGGTTTTCTGTGAACCACATTTCTGTTACAGCCGCCCAGTCCAGCCTTTCTGTTTCAAGATGGCTGTGAGTTCAGAAAGTTTGTTGGTTAGGCTGCTAGTATTTGCAACCATTGCCTTCCAGGAATGTACATCCTCTTTGGTACGAGGTTGTACCCTCTTCCTGGAATGCACCAGTTTGCTCTTTCCAGAAGAGAGATTATGGAGGTTGCTGATTTGGGCGGAAGTTGGCTCTGATTTGTTTTCTGAGGATGTATGTACACATTTGGCATTTTGAGGAGTGATGACCAGCCCACCAATAGCAGGGGTGTGAGCTGCGTTATACTCTCCTTTATTTAGTTTAAACTAGCTGTATAAACATCGAATTTTTGTCCGAGTGCTCACACACCTTCTCTGTTTAGGTGCAATCCATCGTATTTAAAAAAAAGCTGTTTCCCAAAAGTTGTGCCAGATCCCTATGTAATGGCATCCCTTGTCTTGGCACCAATCATGCAGCCATGAGTTGAATTTGCCTATTCAATCTCTCTGACTCGCATGGTGCTTTTTCCTTTTTCTCACACTGGCAGTACTTCTGAGAAGGCTAATTTTGATGGAAGGGAAGAAAGTTTGTTGGCCAGGTCATTGAAGTGTTCCTTGGCCTCCTGAACTGTGTGATTTGCCAAATCATTGGTACCAAGGTATACTGTTATCTGTGTAACATCCCCTGATTACTGCACAATTGCCTTTATGTGGTTTGTGTCCCTACTTGCAGAAGATCCTGGTAGACACTTTACCATGATGTTGCTTTTAACATTTTTTGTTAGATAGTGATCCACTCCTCGGATTGTGGAATCCCCGATTATGAGAATTTTGCTTTTGTTTATATTTATGTCGTTTTTATTTTGAGTTTTAGTATTTTTGTTCTTATTCCATTTGGTTTTGGTATTGTTGTTGGTTATATTCTGAGTATTAGTATTTTTTTATCATAGTTTGTATTGGCTTTAATTGGCATGTTAGCCTTTTTTGGTGGTTTGATTTCTTTACCTTGTATTACTTTGTCTGTGGTTGGTAGCAGTGGAGCAAACCTGTTTTTGGTTTGGATGTCCAGGAAATGCTCCTGGTTTTTGGCTTCCTTCCTGGGCCTCCTATGTTGCCTCTTTTTCCTTACCACCTGCCAGTCTCTGGGCCCTACCTTAAGTCCTGGCCCCTGGCTGACATGCTGATACTGGTGGGGGGGGGGTTTGAGGAGGTGTGCTATAAAGTTCCTTGTATTGGAGGTCGTATATTACAGTCCAAGCATCCTGTAGTTGGACTGCAAGATCTACTATGGTGCAACACGCACAGCAGGGTTCTGGTTGCCATTCACACATCCAGTTGTACAGTGCACCACAGTTTTTGCAACTGACAAGGTCCAATGTTTTTTTCTTTCTTTTGTTTTAGTTGAGAGGTAGTGATGATTCCTGTTTCTTGGGAGGAAGTGTGGAAGAAAAAGAAAACAGATCAACAAGGTTTTTTATATACCTATGCCTACATCTCTATAAAGTAAGAGTACTCAGGAGAGGGTGGGTTTAGGGGGAGAGAGGGTGGCATATCCAACTGTTCCCTGTATGCTGTAGAAAACAATCAGGTAGCTATTGAACAGATGAGGTCTAGCTTGTACTCCTGCAAGGTAGGAAGGAATCTGCTTACTAGCTCAGTTGTTCTGCCCTTTGGCTCAGAAAAGCTCCATGGAGGCCCCGCTGTGTGTCTTTCTTCTATTCCAAACACTTTGTTCAAAACTGTAAAACTGAGGAAGATTTCCCTCTAGTCTTTCTAAGACATTATGTAGCCCCACAGAGCAAATGGCATGATACAGTTCAGTGTCACTTCGGGGCTGCTTGCAACTCCAAAATGTTAGTGTGTGTCCCAAATGGAACCTCAAAACCCTGTGTCCCACCTGTATTTAGGAAAGAAAGAAAGAAAGAAAGAAAGAAAGAAAGAAAGAAAGAAAGAAAGAAAGAAAGAAAGAAAGAAAGAAAGAAAGAAACATCACCACTCAGTAGCTGTCTTCTTCCATAAAGAATCTTCCCATCTGGAATGCTGTGTGATATGTCAGTCTTGTGCAGCTGGACAGGTGGATTCTTCATCCTGGGAGGGCTTGATCTACAGTATGATGAAACTTTGTAAAGGCTTCAGGACCTGGAACTCCCCTTTCCTTGTTATGCTTGAGAGCATAGCAACAGTTTCAGAACATGAACTGCTAACTTTACAGCAACAGACTGGAGTACAAGATGGCACAGTGGCATCAAGAGAACCCCACTTTGCTGATCTTCTCATCCATCAGATGCAGAGATGACCTGTTTAAGGGTTTTCTAGAAGTAATACTTCGGATCTGATTTGATGCGTGGCAGCCCCACACAGTCTTTTATATTCCCATTGGAGCAATGCTTCCATGTGTGCATCTCAAATAGGGTGAGTCCCTGAAAGATGTCTCCCATTGTAGACTGAACCACTCATTGTGCTTCCTCCCCAGTGGCATCATCACTTTTGTACATGGTGCCATGCTTTCTTCAAACTTTATCAATAATGGCCTGATGGAGCTAATCACCCCTGTTGCATTCGATGATGTCCCAGAGGTACTTACTCACTCACATGGGGTAGTTCTGCTCAGAGTATTCTAGTTTAATGGTGCATCTTACTATATGCTCGACCTGGCTCCACACAGGCAATATTCTCACTGCAGTTCTTGAGGCCTTCTACAGTGGCAACCACATGACCTCATGGTAGACCTGAATGTTTTCTGGGATTCTTTTCTAGCATGCTCATTGCTGATTTCCCCTTCCTTTTACTTCTGCTGCCTGGTCCAGCTCAGTGCACTCTACTGGTCATATCCTGGGTACTGTGGCAGGTGGCACTCCTCTGCCTATGGCACTGACCCCTCAGGGACTGGCCTCAATGAATGGCCAAACCATAAAAGCAGCAGCACATGCTTGCTGCTTTTCTGTAGAGGATGTTCTTGTAGCAGGTACTTTTACATGGTCCCCACTGGGGCAAGAAATGTTCAGTAGAACTTTTTTCTTTCTGAAGGTTTCATGGAGAGGTGACACTGTCTGTTAGGCTTTGATACTTGTTGGAGTGATTGGACCATGCACAGCAGTGGCTAAGTGGGAAGGCAAAGTGAATCATAAGAGTCTGACCAGAGTGTGGCAGGCTTTGACATCAGAACTGCTTTACTGGGGCTATTATCAACATCCTGAGTGTTACCACTTGCCACATGCAGCACAGTCATCTTTCTACAGGTCAGGCTGCTTCTATACTTGCCCCCCCACCATACTGCACTGTAGTATTGCTACATATTCCTTCTGCTCTTTGAACTGCGGACTATTGCCTCATATTTGTGTTGCTGCTAAATCTGCTGAGAGGCATCTGCCCCAAGTTTTGATTTGTAAAAGAATTTACCTGAGACTGTGTGCTGTATTGCTGTTCCAATTGCTTACTTATAGAGTGTGCTTGTGTGCTGACTGAAGATCGTTGCTAAGCAACAGCACACTGCAGTAGCCACCCACTGTAATCAGCAATCACCTTCAAGCACTTAAGGCTTAATCCCAATTTTTCCCATTGGCAACAGCTTCAGGAGGAGGAGGAGGAGTCACCTGCTTATAAAAGCCTTCTGAACTTAGAACACAGCAGTGGCTAAGTGGGAAGACAAAGTGAAGCATAAGAGTCTGATCGGAGTCAGACCAGATTCGAATCAGGACAGAACATGCTACAAAATATAACCCAAGGTTTCCAAGTGTGAACTGTAATATTTACATAGCGTTAACATTAATTCATACTGAGTGGGGTGTGTAAATCATGTTGCAGAATTAAAATGGCTGGGGGGGTTATTAGTGGGGGTTATTTTTATTGCTTGTGTCATGAGTATGGCTGTGGTTATCTCAAGGATTAGTATGTTGGATAATGCTGAAAGGGATGGGTCTTTGAAAATGAAATCCGTGGGCATTGTTTATAAATATTACTTGGAATTTTGTAATACTGTGGGGACACTAAGTAAATATATTGGTTATAATGTGGGTTATGGTATTGGGAAACATGAGGACATCATGCTATCATGTCAGTTAAATGTCCGAGCTTAGCTGTATTGTTTTCTTTTATTTGCTTTATCTGGGAATGTTGAATGTAATCCTGGCCCAACTGCAAATGATTTTGCTGACAGCGAATATTTAAGGCTGCACAAGACTGGACTTCGGATTATGCACTTTAATATACAAAGTCTGTTGTCAAAGTTTCAGGAGATTGAAGCATGGATTGCTTTATACTGTTCTAATATGTTGGCACTAAGTGACACATGGATGAAACCTACTATATCAAACTCAGATACCAATATAGCTGGATACAACATTTTCAGAAGTAATTATGGTAAAGGTAGGGTTGGGGGAGTGATCTTTTACATAAAAAGTGAATATGTTGTAAAAGAAAGGTGCATGACACTAGGCAAATTGATTTATTGTGAACATCTTATGGTCCAACTTCTTTTTGGCACTATGAAGAAATTAACAATTAGCTGTATTTATATTCTTCCTCAGGCAAACAAAAATGGTTACAGAAATTTGCTAATCAATTAGATACTGAAGCCTTTGGTGAACTTGTGGGATTTCAATTCTAATAGGTGTGGCTCAGATGTTATTAAACTGCAAGGGGTTTTGTTACCAACAAACTTACAACGTAGAGAATAATGGATAGGCGCATGTGTGTGTTACGAATATTTTTTTCACACCCAAGGTGTGTGATGACTACATAAACCTTGAGAGCGAAGCTCGAGAGGTTTGTCTAGTCATCACACACCAAGGGTGTGAAAAAAATATTCATAGGCACACACTCGCCTATCTTTTATTTTTTATAATTACTGGTGATTCCCTTTAATAGCCAGAACCCTGGTGCAGAACCACACCAAAGTACTGTCTTCTTTTACTGTATTTTAAAATGCTGATGTAGTTGCGATGATCGTGGCTTTCCCAATGAAACATGAAGGAAGTGTTACTACGCTAATTAAGATCTTTCGGTTGCTGTGGGGGACCGGGTCCAAGTACTGAAAGTCTGGGTTTTTTTTTTTTAAGCAGAGTTGTGGAACAGTAAGGGTTTTGGGGGCGTTTTTTTATTTAAAAGAGTTGTGGATATGTGCTGCAGAAGACACAAAACAGACGAAGACTGCTTCAGTGAATTTAGCAGTGGTAAGTGGAAGGACTTTGCGGTTTGAAGCAATTGTTTTACCGCTCAGACTGCCTCGCGCTCAGCTGCATTTGAGAGATGTGAATGTGGAGATTTTGAAAACACCGTAATAACTCGATTTTGGGTTATTACGGTGTTTTGGCTGTGTCTGAATACAGGCTATTAAAGGGGGTCACCAGTAATTATAATTGATTACATCTCCAACTACATTAAATATTAAATCCAAAAAAACATACAGTACTAGATTGGTTACTGGTAAATAATTCTAACCATATTTTAAAATGTGGCCTAGTTTCAGATTCATTACGTGACTATCATCCGGTATTTTATTTATGGAAACATGGATGTTCAAAAAAGCCTAAACCAGTCATACGTCTTGCTGGAAATTATTCTAATTTTGATCTGCATGTTTTTTGCTCTAAATTGGGTAGTATTGATTGGTCTTATTTACATATGATTCCAGATATTAATTGTGCATTAGATTTTTTTATTTTGGAATTTACTAATGTGTTTGACCAGTGTGCACCCTTTGTTAAGAGATGGATTAATGGGAAAAAATACATTTGGTTTACCATACGCCTACTGAAATTGATGAGAGATCAGGATAGGGCTTGGAAAAAATGCAAATCTGATAAATCTGACTAACTACCAAAGTTATAGATACTTAAGAAATCAATGCAAAACTCAGATTAAAATAGCAAAAAGTAATTATTTAAAACAGAAACAAGTTGATGGTCTGCTAATAACAGAAAATTCTTTAATGCTTTTAACAATCTTATTAGACCATCTGAGGGTGTTGAGTTATTTATGAAGTCAGGTGATAACTTAATAACCTGTCCCTTAGACATTGCCAATGAATTTAAGAAGTTCACTGACTTGGAAAAGTATAGATCTGAGGCAGATGGGGATTCCCTTGATGACTAGAGTACTTAGTTCAATGATCCTATAAAGTTTTATTTAAAACTTACTACACGCCAGCCCGGTGGTGCTGAGGATTGAGGCGCTGGAAGTCAGACCTTGTACCACACTGGCAACCCGAGTTTGGGAGCGAGCTGGAGTGCTGGAGGTCGGCAGAGGAGGGAGAGAATCAAGCCTCCTATGAACTGCTCTCCTCTCCCTGCAGAGGGATTCAGGGTGTCTCTGGTGCAGAAGAGACCACGGTGGAGACTGGGGATACAACTAGCACAGAGCTGCTAAGGGGAGGACCGTGGTGGATGTCTACTGCACAGTCATGCTGGTGTCATTGCACACCCGTGCTCCTGGGGGAAACTGCAAGTACAAACATCCCATTCCTGGATAGGCAATGGCTCTCCCCAGGGCCACATCACCACACGCCCAATACCATGCCCTGTCTCCACCCCCTCTGTCCTTCCACCGTCTTGTCTGGCACACTAGATTCAAGACAGAGTGCAGAAGTGGAGGTGACCCTACCTCAGGGGGCTCAAAGTTGGGGGGGTCTGCTGGCAGGAGGCTGGTGGAGGGCAGCTACCTTTGAGGAGAAGGCAGGGGATCAGGTGAGCAGTAGAGCAATGGTAGGTGAGTAGGGGCAGCCAGAGAGAGAGAGTTCCAGGATGGGAGAATAAACAGAATATACAAAAAAAATTACTACACCACATGAGGTCGGTACATTGCTGAAGGCCGTAAAATGTTATAGCTCAAGTGGATCTGATGGGTTTGTTCTCAGTCTCTTAAGTGTTGCTGCTGAGGAACTGGCTTATCCCATTAGCATTATTGTTAATTTATCATTCACTCTGGGGCAGGTTCCTGACATTTGTAAACAGACATTAGTTGTCCCGATTTACAAATCTGGTTCTGAATATGATTGTGGGAACTATAGACCCATTTCTATTTTACCAACTTTGGCTAAAGTTCAAGAAAAAATAGTCTACAATCAACTTGTAGACTACATTGAAGTTTGTGGGTTATTATCCCACTGTCACCATGGGTTCAGGAAGGGCCGTGGGACTGAGACTGCCTTGGTCGAGTTCATGAGCGCAGTCCTGGAGGGTATGGAGAGGGGTGTTTGACCGGGGCCACATTTGTGGATTTGACCAAGGAATTCAAACTTGTAGACCATGGGCTCTTAACTAAAAGACTCGAATTACTTGGTATATAAGTCAATCTGCTCTAAGCTGCTTTGAGGATTATCTCAGGGGGAGGTATCAGAAGGTGAAGTATGGTGGTGTAGTTTTAGATACTGCATCTGTTAAGTATGGAGTCCCACAGGGCTCCATACTAGGTCCTGTTTTTTCTCCTTGTTTTTGATAATATTTTAGAGGTATTCGAAGATACTTGTCTCATGTGATATGCAGATGACACAGTAATATATTGTCAAAATGGTTCAGTTCTTGAATTGAGTAATATTTTAACCAAAGAGATGGGTAATGTACAGCAGTGGTTGATAGTTAATAGGTTAGATTTAAATAAGCTGAAAACTAAAACTGGTGTTTGGTACTAATGCAAGGCTTAAAGGGATGGGGCAGAGTCTGCAGGTTAAATCTTGTGATTGTACTTTCTTTGAAAATGTGGATAATTTTCAGTATTTAGGAGTTCTTTTGGACCCTACATTGAGGTATGAACCACATTTTGTTGAAGTAACTACTAAGATTCTTTCAAAACTGGCATTATTGTATAGAGTATTTTCTTTTTTAACTAATGATTCTAAAATGATCATAGCAAAACAATATCTGGCTCCAGTTGTAAATTATTCAAAATCACACATACCCCCATAATGCAAAGCTTCGTGGGATGTATATGCAAATCACCACAGAATATTATGCTGGTTCAACTTTAAGCAGAAATGCGTAGAAACATAGAAACATAGAATCTGTTTGCAGATAAGGACCATACAGCCCACCTAGTCTGCCCATTTCCCTACTTGGTTTGGAAATCCCTACTCTTATCTGGACTGCCTTTCCCCTGCTCTGCTGTACAGCTGGGTGCCTTTATGCTTATCCCATGCACGTTTGAATCCCTGTACTGATTTTGCTTCTACCACCTCTGCTGGTAGGCTGTTCCACGGATACACCACCCTCTCTGTGAAAAAAATACTTCCTAGTATTCCCCCTAAGTATCCACCCCTCCAGCTTCATGTTATACCCTTTTGTCCTTGTGCAGTTTTATCTCTGAAATAAACTCCCCTACTGTACCCTGTTTATTCCTCTAAGGTATTTGAAAGTCTCTATCGTATCCCCCTGTCTCCCTTCTCTCTTCCAGTAAATAGATGTTTAGTTTCTTGAGTCTTTCCTCATAAGACTTATGGTGCAGTCCATGTATCATTTTTGTTGCTTTTTTCTGGACTGCTTCCATTCTGCCTATGTCCTTCATGAGATGTGGTTTCCAGAATTGGACACAGTATTCCAGATGAGGTCTCACCAGTGATCTATACAGTGGCATCACCACTTCACTCCTCCTACTGGTTATGCTCCTTCCTATGCACCCCAGCATTCTGTTTGCCTTCCCCACTGCTTTTTCACATTGTTTGGCTGACTTCAGGTCATCGGATATGATAACCCCCAGGTCTCTGTCCTGACTTGTGGTGGCTAGATTCTGCCCCCCATCCTGTATTACACTCTTGGGTTTCTGTGTCCCAGGTGCATTATATTGCACTTCTTAGCATTAAAACCCAACTGCCAAACCCTCGATCATTCTTCAAGTAGTCTTAGGTCATTTCTCATTTTATCTAGCCCCTCCTGTGTGTTGACTCTGTTACAGATTTTGGTGTCATCTGCGAACATGCATACTTTCCCTTCCAGCCCCTCTGTAATGTCGCTTATGAAGACATTGAATAGAACTGGACCTAGCACTGATCCCTGTGGAACCCCATTGGTCACCTCCCCCTCTTCTGATTTTATGCCATTTACTACCACCCTCTGGGTCCTGCCTTTTAGCCAGTTATCAACTCATTTTACCACTTTAGAGCCCACACCCAGATTCCCCAGTTTATTAAAAAACCTTCAATGAGGAACGCTGTTGAAGGCCTTACTGAAATCCAGGTAGGCCACATCCACCACCCTTCCCTCATCCACCACCCTGGTCACCCAGTCAAAGAAATCAATAAGATTAGTCTGACAGGACCTACCCTCAGTGAATCCATGCTGCTTTGGTTCTTTTGCACCTCTTGACTCCAGGAACTTCACTACCCTCTCCTTAAGCAGGGACTCCATCAGCTTCCCCACCACTAAGGTCAGGCTTATGGGACTGTAATTGCCTGCCTCCTCCCTACTTCCAGTCTTGTGTAGAGGAGCCACCTCTGCCCTCCTCCCATCCCCAGGTACATCCCCTGTCTCTAGTGATTGGTTGAATAGGGTCATCAGTGAACCTGCTAGGACCTCCCTGAGTTCCTTCAACACTCTAGGGTGAATCCCATCTGACCCTATTGCCTTGTCTGTCTTTACTTTTTGTAGTTCCTTCAAGACTTTATCCACCATAAATGGGCTGGTGTCCACCTCTACCCCGTGTACATCTTTTCTCATGAGTCTTGGCCCTTTTCCTGCCTCTTCTTTGGTAAATACTGAGCAAAAATATTTGTTCAGTACCTCAGATTTTTCAATGTCATCTTCCACCCACCCACCCACCTTCTCCCTTCTTTAGCCTAACAATACCATTTCTGGTCTTCTTCCTCTCACTAATATAACAGAAGAAGATATCATACCCCTTCTTAATAGCCTGTGTTATTCCTTCCTCTGTTCTTGCCTTAGCCCCTCTGACAGCTTTCTCAGCTTCTCTCTGCTTCTCCAGATATTTCAGCCTGTCTTCTTCTATCTGTGTCTCTTTGTGTTTCCTGAATGCCTTACTCTTTTTTCGTACTTTCTCCTGCTATGAATCTCTTGATCCTAAGCCAGAGTTCTTCTACCCCTCCCCCGTATCTTCTGTGCCAGGGCAATTTTGAGCTGTTCCTCCATCTCCATGAAGTTGGCCTTCCAGAAATCTAGGATCTTAATCTTTGAATGGCTTTCTTATGCCAACGTATTGATGCTAAACCACACAGTCCTGTGGTCACTGATACCAAGGGGACTGCCCACCTCAACATCCATGATTCTGTCCCCATTTGTCAGCACTAAGTCCAGTACATGGTGCCGAAAGGCCTCTCACACAGTCTGTGAAGGGTGCCAACAGTTGTAAATTATGCCACTTTGATAACATACAATTCTTCTGCTAACATAATTGCTAAAAAATCTGCTTTATTGCTGTTAATTAGTAAATTTGTATGTTCTGCTTCTTAAACTATACACCACTGTGAAATGTTATAAAGGATGGGCTGGATGACAGTCCAGCAAAATGTTAAATATGCAATGCCAATTTTACCTTTAGAATTCTCAAGTCTGATATTCCATTAAGTTTTGCCAGAAATTTGGAATTTCATGATACATCTTTTTATTCCAGAAATAGGGTTGGAAAACAGGTTTCAAAGCTACCTTTATAGAGAACAGTAATGGGTCAACGTGCTTTTGGATACTGTGCTCCGAATAATTGGAATGACATCCCGTTTACTACTAGAAATGCAAGTTCTGCTAGGACCTTTTAATATGCTGCACTTTTGTATTTTAGCACTTTATCTGAATGTATATGTTTTAACTAATCTCTTGCCAAATGACGTGGCTATTATGATCCTAGATGTTTGTTATGTGATGTGTGTATGTAAATTTCTGATGTTATTTGTGGGTCGCATCTGAAAATGGAATTCATTTTTCCAGTATGCTTACCCATTAAGCAAATAAACAAACAAACTCCTAGGCTTAGCCAACTCCCAAATTGCTCTTACACTGTCTACCAGTCTATTTATTATGGGCTCCTGCAAATCATATACATCCCTGACTGGGAAACACAGCTCCTACTCCTTTGCAGCTGGTATATTTTCAACTGGGAACTCTAATGCTTCTAACATAGACTACTCTGACTCTGCTCTGGACAATAAGCCTCAGGCACTGACAAGCCAGATGGCCCTGTAGAGTGCTGCTAATCCTCCATCCTTGCACATTTCACATAGTGGGGATAAAAGACACATCCTTCCCCTTGTGGCATTCCACATAGTGGGGTAAAATATATGTCCTTCCTCTTGTGGAAGCACTGAAAATGTGGTGCCCTCTGAGCTCAGGGACTTTTTTCCTCCTATGGGTGAGACACTCTAACAGGGACGAGTGTATCTTGACATCCAGATTCCTTGGCCACTCAGCCATGATGTCCCAAGGGTATTTGAAATTACCTGCATGGGCTTACAGTCCCAAATCTGCAAACAAATCAGAGAAATAATATTCATCAGTCACAATTCACTTGCACTCGCTCAGGTAGTTCTGCCTCCCCCCCATTTCAAAGCTCAGTTCTAGCTCGTACTGTGCTTGCATGAAATTGACGCTTGTCTAAAATGCCCAACTCACTTATACGTTTACACTTCTTTTTTCTGATTCCCTAATTTCCATAGTTACATTTTTCCGTATATACTCACTGTAGGATTTTTAGCTGAAAGCCTTAACAGACTTGGAACAGTCTCAAGGTGGCAGGCTCAGTTTCTCTCGATGGGACCAGAGGGAACTATACACAAAAGGGTTTTTTTGTAACTCCCTGTGGAGTTTGCTCTAAGCAATGGAGAGAAATTACTTTTCTTCTCCCAGTCTCAGCACTCACACTCTTACACCTTCTGTCTTTTCTCCACAGTACCAAGCACATTTCTAATCCACCAGTGCACACCACATCCCCAGAGAGGATGCTTAGCCAATCATGATCCTCCTGCCCTAGTCAATTTTCATATTCACATACTCCTCACATGCCTGTGCCACAGGATCTTTGAGCTGAATCTTTCTCTCACTCTGAAGCACTGCTTATGCATTCTGCTCTCACACACGAAAACAGCTGTCTCCCAGCACAATCTTCTCTCCTAAATATTGTGCAGTTACATTAACACAGCAATCCTGCAACTATACCTAATGCACTCTGATCATGCCAGAGACACTGGGTGCCCCAAATTGTGGACAAGCCCCATTGTAATCCCACCTCCTTGGTCTAGGGGTAAATATGGATGGCAGCACATTTTCAGGGAAGAGACCTACACAAAAAACACCAAAGCACTTACTTGATCTCCTGAGCTGAAGCTGATCTCCCAGGGCTCCATTGGCACTTGGCAGGGAGATCAGAGCTGCAATAGAAGAGGTTAGCAGGACTTGGCCAAGGACAGAGTTTAATGTCCATACAGGGTTGAAAAACAGAACAGGATCCTTTATTTCCCTCCAGTGTGAGCTCATAGATACTGGTGGTACCTTTTGTTGCTCCTAAACCCTGCACTTCAGCCAGCAAATTCCTCTCACACTTTTACCATGGCATGAACTCCTGGGTTGGCAAGATAGCCTAGAGGTTAGAGTAATGAGCTGTCAATGGGCTTGGTACATCCAGCAGACCAGACCTTGATTTGTTTCTCACAACCTCCACTTGCATACTGTGTGACTCTGAGCAAGTCACTTAACCACCCAGTGCTCCCAGGTCACCCCTGAAAACAGGCACTTGTGCCTAGTGGGCCTAACCCAGTTACCAAAGACTAAAATAAAAATAAATAAATAAATCCTGGTGGGGTACATTACTGGTATGTTACTTGCCCTGCTGCAGACACCAAAGTCTTTCTCAGAGTCCACCACCCCAGACAGCATGGGTGTAGACTTCCTGGGTATATACTAGCCCATCTTTCCTATTTTACTCCAAACTTGGCAGATAAGACAATTTCAGTGCTTACGGCTGAACAGTACTAGTCGGCATTCTGTCACAGAAGTACTGAATAAACTCTATCTTCCCACAGAGTCTGTTTACTTGACAATTTCCCACAGACTCAGAACTTTTAAAATTTCACATTTTTACCCACAGAGGGCATTTATCTGATGCAAGTTGACAACTTCCAGACATTTTGGGCAATCCCAGCCCACAGGCAATGTTCTGAGGTAAATTCCCAAATACTTACAGGAATTTCCAGATCAAACAATCACTTGTCCTCGCATGGGGAAGGAGGGCACTAATGGATGTCAGACCAAGTCACTTCACCCAATAAAAACATTTAACATCACCTCAGATCCTTTGCCCACAGTTGTCTCCGTGACAAATTTCCTCTCAGACAGATCTCAAACTCTTCTTGTTTCTTTTGGTTGTCCTGCTCAAGAGAGGTACTCTCCTTTTGAGGGTCTGATAAAATGGCATCCCTCTTGAATGAGTACTTTATTCAATGCCAGGCTTTATGGAAACACTTCAGAACAGTAGGAGCCAGCACTGTGTGCCAGGTGGAAACCTCTCACCGACTCTCACAATCATTCACCTGTGCTCATTAGTTCAGACCACTGACTCCTCCCTCTAGGAATGCCAAGCCAAACCAGCTAACCCAGTCCTCCAAGGGCATAGAAAACTGGCATAACCGGGGTCAATAGACACTCTTTAAGGTACATAGGAAAGGGGGAATTGTTTAACCAGGAAAGGCACACTAAGCTGAATCTTGTTTTCAGGTGCAACATAGCTCCTGGGGTGAGTCACCTAAAGAATAAGGAAAGACTTTAATGAACAGCATTTGCAAATTAGCTAAGCAGAATCAGGAAGCTAACATGAATAATTGAAAGGCTTGCCTGTAGTTCAGTGGCCAAGCAGCTAACCACTCCCACTTCCTGAGCTATATAAGCAGTTCCTCTAAGCCTCACTGTGAAGCATTTTTTCTTTGCAGCTGAAGGCTCTGCCGGTTTGTCCTCTGAGCTGGTTGGGCCTCCCTGGCTGGCTGGGGCCTGCCCCCCCCTTGCTGCTCCTGCTTGTCTGTGCTGGGCTTCTGTGTTTATTTTACTGCTTTTGGTTTGTATTTTGCCTTCAGCTGTGTGTGCTTCCTTGCTTTTTTTTGGGGGGGGGTCTTTTCTAAGCTCCTAGCATACTGATATTTCAGAGCTCATACTGCTTGCTTTCAGTTACTCACAACTTCAAATTACTTGCACTGCAACTGCAAACCTGATCTGTGTGTTTCAGCTCAACTATAGCTGGTCCATGTGGCATATTCTATTACTTTCACCTGACTCAGATTTATTTGAACCTAGCTATACAGCTTACTCATGCTTGTTCTAATTACCTCATTGCTGAAGTCTCATTGCACTGCCTGTTGACAGTTTTTAAGAGCATTATGCCTCCTTTTGCAGTTACAACTCAGTGTATTCATTTGTTTTTACTACTGCTGTACAGGCCTACTTGCTTCCTGCTGCTGCTTTGTTTACTCCCAAGGCTATTGTACCTTGTTTTACTCTAAGGTTAGCTGAAGCTCCTCCTGAGGCTATTAAATTAGCTTTTATATTTGCATGTGGTTCTCGGCTTTCCATTGCTTCCTTGTTTCTCCAATGGTGGGGACTGGGAGGGGTTTGGGAGGTTGCGGCCTATGTGGCTAATTAATTCTGTTCTAAATCCTATCTTTGCCACTGAAAATCCTCAGAGTTTGTCACCTTGATTTGGCTATTCATGTCTGGCTGGCTTGCCCCCAATTCAGTACTGTTTAATTGCTACACAGTATTTATGCAGGTCCACCTATCACTACTACTGCTTACTGACCTCTGTGCAGGTCCACACTTGCTTACGCAACCCATTATTTCATGTCTACTGCCATTCCCTTGGCTTCAGCCTCTGGGATTCTGCTGCACTCAATCTGCAATCGACCTTGCAGGTATCAGCACTTAATGTTCATTACGATTTCAGCACGCTGTGCTCATCAGCTCACCAGCTTCAGCTCTCAATCAATTTCTGGGGCATGCCAGCCATTCTATTCTGGCACAGTTCCTGCAGCCGACGGTCTCACTATGCATTTAGTCCACATCTCGAGTGTGTCCAACTTGGGGAGGGATCTTTCTCACCTGTCTCATGGCTGGGAATGTCCTTGCCCCAGACTTGGCTTTAGCTGCCTGCTACGTGACAGCAGCTCCTGGTGCAGAATTTAAGACCAGTAGTGAAGAGTGGTTACAATGATCTCCTTTGGCTCTAGTGTTCCACTATAATGGTTAGCCATTGACTTTAGTGGTTTCCCTAGCAAGGCACCTTCACCACATTTTCCCTACGACTGCCTCTGGTTCACCTGGTTTGATTTAGGGCAGGTAGGCCAGATGAGTGCTTCAGCAGTTGTTGCTCTCCTCCTGCACCATAGATGCATGTATTGTTGCAGTTTTCTTGCAACCTTCCACGGTGTTTCCACTACAGGATTTGAGTGAGAGCCTTCCTCCAAATTGGAATATTTTCCACCTCCCTTTAATTGGGTTTTCTAAATTGCAGCTGCAGAGCCGTCACTAATTAAACTATCCCAAGACTGGAGGGAAGGCGACCCAGGCCTTGGATCCCCAGAGATTTCTTCCTCATAGGGTTTTTTCCTCTCCTCCGTTGCCTCAGGTCATAACACTTAGTTAGCATAGTTATTTCCCCTAGTTTCTTAGGTATATTCTGCTGTTGGATGGAGGTGGAGGATGTCCTGCCGTTCCCTCTCTCCTTAGGGGATCCCCTAATCTCAAAGAAAAACATCAGTATCATGTTACATGAACCTGAGCAGTCATTACATTATCCAACTGAACATCTCAGTGCATTATCAAACTGCCTATGCTTCTCTACTACTATGTTACAGTTACTGCTCCTATGTTACAGTTACTTCTTCCTCATATGCTTCATGTTGCCTCCTTTTTGGGGATGATACTACATTTCTTTTAGGGATTCCTAAGGTACCTTTAGCCACAGGAACCATCCCATTGCACCGGGGTGGAACCCTCTCCGAGGGTTCCTTGCCTTAGTACCCCTACAGGGTGGTAATTCCTCTGGAACAGAGAGTGTGAATGGCCAAAACCAAACTAACACAGTTGCACAAGCATAACACTATACTGGCTGCATATTTCAGTGAATTGATAAGCTTGCCTGTAGTTCAGTGGCCAAGCAGCCAGCCACTCCTACTTCCTGAGCTATATAAGCAGTTCCTCTAAGCCTCACTGTGAAGCATTTTTTCTTTGCCCCACCATCCTCCCCCCTCCAGTGGCAGCACTCTCTCCTTAGAGGATTCTTAAGGTACCATTAGCCATGGGAACCATCCTGTTGCACCTCTAGAGGTGGAACCCTCTCCAAGGGTTCCTTGCCTTCATACCCCTACAGGGTGGTAATTCCTCTGGAATAGAGAGTGCGAATGGCCAAAACCAAACTAACACAGTTGCACAAGCATAACACTATACTGGCTGCATAGGTCAGTGAATATACACTGAAAACAATAACAGAGGGAAAGGGGATTCATTTAATCATTTTTATTCTTAACTAATAGAGGATTTAACTAATGTAGAGGATTTAGGGAAACAATTTCAATTATGAATGCCTCTCTTTTTAGAGAGCAGGGTTGCTCTTATGAAATGAACAACATTATACAGTAAAATCATGTTTATCCGAATGTCTTGGGAGACATGAAAAACCTTTGGATAAGTGGGGTTTCGGATAAGTGAGGGTTCTATACTTTACATTGTAACTGATCATAAATTCATTCAGTCAGCCACTATGAACAACAGAGCCACAATTCTCCCTTTATGCTTGATACACAACAACGCCACTGACACAGTACTGTATTGTAATATACTCTCCCCAAATAAAAAGTAACTTTGGATGTCTTTTGCAAAGGCATGCAGTACTGTACTGCTATCCGGAGGCAGTGTTGAACTCCAAGATATGATAAAAAGAAATTACAGTCACACATGCCATAGCAGTAAATATCATTACATCAAATAATGGGCTTACCAGGGGCGTGGCTTGGACCCTGGAGTGATGGCTGTGTGATCTCTCTGCTCTGTCCCAACCTGGCACTATTTTCCTGCCGATCTGCCGGAATGCTGGATTGAATTATATAAATATTCACTGGGGATCCCAGTTTCACCTGTACTGAGGCTAGCGCAGCTGTTTAATTGCAGGAAACCACATCAGCATAATGAAAACCAACTGCGAGTAGTTCGGAGTGGTATGTGGTGATAGGCCACGTAGGCCAAAGCACGAGGGAGCGGCAGTACTGTAAATTTACACTGCCTGTTGGAACTAGTGGGGTAAGGATCAGGTGCATTGGATGCCCATAGTCTGCTGGATAAGCTGCTGACAAGGCGCATTTTGGGTCCTATATACACCGTGGTCACGATTCTAAAGATGGAGGCCGCAGGAGACACCGTAATGGGGCAGTCTATTCAACTCCCACTGCCCTCTCAGGAACAAACCCAAGTTGGAGAGGCATTAGCCAATATCACCAAGATGTTAGAGGTGCTCCTGATGAGAGTGGACAGCATAGGGGTAACCGTGGCTGGTAATGTTGCTGATGTCCGTAAACTGGAAGATCACCAAAATGTACTCAACCAGCATACAGAGGAGTTGGAGAGACAGCACCTCATGGTGCTGCAAAGGCTTAAAGATTGTGAAGATAAACTCTCCAGGCTGTGGCAAAGGGCAGAGGACCAAGAAAATAGGAGCAAGAGAAATAATATCCAGATCCTGGGGGTGCCGGAGGGGGCTGAAGTGCCGAATATGGAGAAGTTTCTGAACAACTGATCACCATGGCTCCTAGGTGAGAGGTGGAAGGAACCTGTGGGGGTGGAGACAGCACATCATGTAGTGGGTAGGCCTGATGGTGCAAATGGGCCCAGAACAATTATTGCATACTTATTGAAGTACTCTGTTAAGAAAAGGCTTCTGCAGGCTACCAGGGAGCTAGGGGAGATCACCTGGAATGGCAACACAATTTCTTTCTACCGGGACTTCTCACAGGAGGTGGCAATGAAGAGGAAGGCATATGGGCCATTGAAGAAGAGTCTAGCCGCTAACTCCTTCCAGTACAGGTTTAGGGGGCTGACTGCCCTGCAGCTGTCTAAGGATGACAGAACATTCCTGGCTGAATCACCCAGGGAAGCAGAGGCCTGGGTAAACAGTCAATGGCCAGGTCTGCTACCAAGATCCACACTCCCCAGATGCCTCTGGACCCCGAGAGAACATCCGCTAAAGGGATCAGACAGAAGGGGATATAAAAACCAGGGAGGTGGTAATCTTGATCGATCAGGCACTGTCACAAAGGAGACCCCCTCGTTTCTTCCATCTGTATCACAACAGGCAGACAAACATCCCAATGCAAGCTCCCCTCCAAGTTGAGGTGTACACCCAGACAGAAGCGATGATAACAAGGGGCAATCTGAGTGAGCAACCCGGCCTACACCAGGTCAACAACAAAAATGGGCTAGGAGCCCTCATCAGCTAGTTTCAGGCAATGTAGAAGCTTCCCCTCCTGCCAAACTCCCCAGCGCAGAAGCTGAGGCAGCTGCAATAAAAGCAGCTTCAACTTCATGGATGGAGGATGTCAAGGAATCCACGGAGGGTATAGAAGTTTTGGACTGGGCTGCTGAAGTAGAAGATAATGAGCAAGAAGCTGTCATAGAAGCGGGCCTCCTGAATCCTGGGACTAAATCTTATGTGGAGGTGCTTAATTCGCCCTTTAGCATCTCCACTCCTATGTCCAAAGAGCAATCCTCATCATCGGGAGCAGAAGGCTGAACAGACTTTTGGCTTATCTGGCTGAATGAACTTGTGACTCTCTTTTTTATTTCCATTGAGTAAGATACGAGGGAAATGGAGTAGCACACGTAGATACCTTATCTCGCTGTTGCACTCCTCCACCCCCCTCCATTTTGGGTGATGTTATTTATGGATTCCGGGGTGTAGCACGGTGTAGACACCCCCCCCATGGGCGTTCCTTATTTCTTTTCAGTGCTCCTCATGTGCATTCCCTATCCCTTCTCAATATTCCTCAGGCCATCGATAACTGTTGGTTCACTATGCAGGGGCATGAAGAGCCGGGCAGGCAATTTTTGGCTCAACTGCAGGGCCCCGGTCAAATGGGCGAGTGGCATGCTAGGTATATGTCTCCTGCCTTCCACGGCAACACTCCTTCTGGATGGTTTCCCCTCAAACCCCTAAGGTATCGACAAGTTAGTGTTAGCCTCAGCCCCCCCTTTTATCTTCTCCAAGACACCCCCCTCCTCGTTCCCCTCCCCAGTGGATAGGCAGCTGGGGGTTGCCCTACCATTAGGACAGGCTTTTCTTTCTCAAGTGGACCCTCTGGATCCCAATTAGCCATAGAGATCCACAAGGCCAGGTTGGGGCAGGTTACTCTCATATTGGTGTAACCTCTCCCTTTATATCTGTGGTGTGTGAAGCAGTGTGGTGCAAGGCACCCTCTTTTTGGGTGACTTCTTTCACACATTTACTTCAACATCAGTAACTGTTGTGTTTTAGAGTGCTCTAATAAGAACCTTGGTTTCACTGTTATAGTTCTGGGTATTGCAACCTTAAGATTGTTATACAATATAATAGAGCTTGTGTGTGTGTTTTCTCTTTAATCTGTCTCCAACCAGGTGGGACTCAGGTGGAACAATAACTGCTCACACTGTATTCTCCTACATTGCTATTGCAGTCACTACTCATTGTATACAGACGTCAGACAGGTACTCTTTTTTAACCCAAGTTCTTGGCCACTCTGCCTGATACCCCCAGGGAGACATCAGGGTGAGTACCTAATTAGTCTTAATTTTCATTGATCCTTGCAGGTATGACAGCGACTGCAAAACCCATGTTGGGTCACGGCTGGAGGTGCGTCTCCTGGAATGTTAAGGGACTTAATCATCCAGCTAAAAGAACCAAGGTTCTACAATATCTGAACTCTATGGGGGCGGATGTAGCCCTTCTCCAGGAGACACACCTTACCGGCCGGACCGTACAATGGCTGAAGAAGCTCTGGGTGGGGACAGTGATTTCCAGTTGTGCCACAACCAAATCCAGGGGAATGGTCATTTTAATAAGGAAATCTATGCCATGGGTAGTAGAGGTTAAGTGCTCAGACTCACAAGATTGCTGGATAGCAACTCGGATATCATAGCTGGGAGGCAGACTAATGATGGCCAATGTCTATGGTCACAACACGGATGTGGGGGAGGTATACTCAGACCTCAGCCAAGCCTTCTCAGACTTGACGAGTGGCTTCTCTGACATCCCTATTCTATTTGGAAGGGATCACAACTTAGTCCTAGACATTTTCCTTGATAAATCCCTACCCACCCCACAAGCCCATCCCAAGGCGTTAGCCAGTCTTACCGACTTGATGACAGAATGGAGTCTCTGTGACTCCTGGAGGAGGGCCAATCCACAGGGGCGAGACAATTCTTTTTACTCGGTGGTACATCATACACATAGCAGACTGGACTTCTGGCTCACAAACTATGCAGCACAGCCGGGGGTAATTGATGCCTCTATAGGCAGCATATTAATTTCAGACCATGCGCCAGTCTTTATCTTGTACTCCCCACCGGGTCAGGGTGCTCCTACCACAAGATGGCAATGCAATCCCACCCTGCTGCAAGACAAAACCTTTCAAGCCTATATTAAAAAGGAAGCTGAAAATTACTTCGTTCTTAACCCCCCTGGAGAAACCATGGCCTCGGTAGTATGGGAGGCATTTAAAGCTGTCCTGCGAGGAAGAATTATATCATTCATGGCCGCCAAGAACAAGGCCAGAACAAGGACCATTTCTCACTGCAGACAGAACTTGCAGCTCTGGAGAGACAGTTTAAAGTAAAATCTCAAGACCCGCTTAATTTCCCTCTCCTGTCTGCTATCACTGGCATAAAATATCAACTAAACACCTTGCTAAATGAGAAGGCTGCTTGGCAGTTAATCTGAGCCAAACACAAATCCTGGGAGGGAGGGGAAAGGGGGGCAAACTCCTTGCATACTATCTTCACAAGCAGCAAGCATCCTCAAGGATCCTTGCTCTGAAAAATCCACAGGGCAGAGTAGTGTCTGCACCCAAGGCCATTAATGAAGTAATGCAGAATTTTTATCAGGAGCTCTACCGATCTAAAGCCCAGCTATCAGACGCGGAGCTTGCCACCTGGCTATCTAAGCTGTGTGATGGGGTCTCTCTCCCTTAACTTTCTCTGGAGCAAAGTGCGGCTCTAGATGCCCCAGTTACTGTGGAGGAAAAGCACCAGGCCCAGATGGTATGACAGTGGAGTTATATCAAATCCTACAAACAGAAATCACTGTTCCACTCCTACAGGCTCTGCAAGAAGCTCAGGCATCCACCATTCTCCCTCCTACCATGCGGGAGGCTCTGGTGACCTTAATTCCTAAGAAATCCTCTGATGCAATGGATTGTGCCAATTTTTGGCCCATTTCTTTGCTGTCGGTGGATACCAAACTGCTAGCAAAAGACCTGTCAAATAGGCTCACCCCACTTCTACCAACCATAATACACCCCTCACAGGCTGGTTTTTCTAAGGGGAAATCGGGGGCAGACAACCTCCGATTAGTCCTTAACTTAAAATATTTAGCCTTGCACTCGGACACAGCTATGGCAGCTTTGGCCATAGATTTTGTCAAGGCTTTTGATTCTTTGGAGTGGGGATATCTCCGTGAAGTATTGCCTCTTTACGGGTTTGGGCCAGGGTTTTGCTCCTGGGTCTCCACCCTTTATCACTTGCCCACAGTGAACATTGTAACCAACCGAGATGTATCCCAGCCCTTCCCTTTACAGAGGGGCACTAGAAAAGGCTGTCCTGTCTCCCCACTTCTTTTTATCTTGGCTCTGGACCCCCTGATAAGGAAGCTTCTGAATACCTCAGACATTACTGGGATCCCAGTGAAAGAGCATTGTTTCCTGGTAAATGCCCATGCGGACAATATGTTGCTTACCCTGTCTAACCCAGAATGCTCCATCCCTACAATTCTCCAGGTGATGCAGGAGTTTTCCTCCCTTTCTGGACTGGTAATTAACCAAAAGAAGACAATCTTATCCCCCTTGAATGCAAGGTGTAGTAGAAATTGTCTACGAAATACGGACATTACCTGGGCACCCCAGGGATTTTCATACTTTGGGATCTTTATTCCCTCTGACTGGAGAGATCTAGAAAAGGCCAACTTTTCTCCCCTGTTGACAGCCTTAACAGCTGAGGTTCAGAGATGGAGAAAGTTGCAGCTCTCCCTGAAGGGTAAGATAGAGGCTATCTGAATGTTTATCTTTTCTAGGGTTTCATACCTCCTTAGCAACCTCCCCATCCCCTTAACCCCTAGGCCCTTCCAGCAACTGGACAAACTAATCTCCTCCTTCTTATGGGAAGGCAAAATGGCATGCTGGAGATGAGCCAAATTATGGGCACACTGGACTAGGGGAAGGCTGGGACTCCGATGGTTTATGGGATACCACCTAGCCTTTCGCATGGCCAAGGCTACCAACTGGTTTGCTGCCCCCTTGTCCCCTCCTCCTCAATGGGTCCATTTAGAAGCAGCCCTCCTACCTGATAATTCACTTTTTTCTCTGCTTGCCGACAAGAGGCCGTGGGGAGATATGCTCACTCCCATTACGACAGAAACCTGTAGGGCCTAGCGATGGGCAAAGGCCCTCACTGGTACCCCAAGAGAAGCATACCTCCCTCTGATTTCTTATGCCCCTCTGTGGAACAACCAACTCGTAATGGTAGACCATAGACCTGTCTACTGGAAACACTGGGCCACTAGAGGTATATGGGTGGTAAGAGATCTTCTCCTCCCTGATGATGTGACAGTTATGTCCTTTGAACAGCTGTGAGAGTGATACAGAATAAAAACTCAGGACTTCTGAAGGTATCTCCAAATCTGGAGTGCAACTGCATCTCTTTTGACAATGCCAATGGGTACAGGGAGGTGGAAATGCCTGGCCACCCTTCACGAGCCCGGCAAGGGTAGAGGCTTGGTGGGAACCTTGTACAAGGTGATAAGGGATGCCCAACCCGACACTGCACTGACCAGCCGAACAGCCTGGGAAGCTAAACTTTGATGTCCCCTTTCCTAGCAGCATTGGAGTGACTGCTTGAAAGCTGCCCACTTGGCATATGAGGATGCCAAAAGTCAATGATTCAGTTGAAAATTCTTCTCAGGTGGTATAAGACACCTGCAGTGCTTCATAAATTGAACATTATGAAACATGATAAGTGCTGGAGGTGCAATGCCTCCCCTGCCCATTTACTCCATATTTTATGGACATGCCCAGCAGTTCGGGGGATTTGGCAGCAGGTATTGGAGGTGTGCTCTAAAATTGTCGGCAGACCCCTATCAACTGCCCAACCCACCCTGGTGCTGGGGGATGTCTCTACCCTGGGCCCATTGTCTGCGTCCTCTAAGGCCTGGGTGTTGGTGGCAATCATGGAAGCTAAGAGGTCTATACTGATGAAATGGAAGCTGCCTACCCCTCCTACGATCACTTGCTGGTGGGCAGCAATGGTGCGGCTGGATACTTTTGAAAGACTTTCCGTGATTGGAAAAGGTCATCTCTCCAGACTTCATGAGAAATGGGATGCATATTTGCACTCACATATTTGTGCGGTTCCACCCCCCAAAACCCACCGATATTCTAAATTGTGATGTCTCTTCTCCTTTTCTAATACTCTTGCCTTCATATTTACCTTCTACTCAAGCAATGGATGCCCAGTGTTAGGTGTAGATTGTGCAGTTTCCTTGCACTGTCCAGGCCACTGTCAATCTGTCCTTACTACCTACCTTGGTGTCATATGACTTAGATGACCACTCTGAAAAGATTTGGATGGTCTGACTAATAAGGAGAAATATAAAGACTCTGGCCCACGTCAATTAAGATTATTTTATGAGCAGTTAGTTCCTGGAGACTTCCCTGGTTGATGATGGTACTAATCTTAAAAATTGCCTGGCACATATAGATATGGTTCAAAGTAACATGAACTCAATGTAAGGTTATATGATGTACAAAGGGGATAGCAAGCTAAATGTAAACTTCTTAGCAGTAGTTGCTATGGGATATCCCAAACATGCGTATGGTATTCCTGTTCACAAACATGCTTATGTTATTCATGTTCACATATAAGAGATATGCCTCAGTGCTTCTACCTTGGTTGGATGTACTTGGAAAACTAATAACATTTTATATGATAAAAAAAAAATGGGCTTAAAGGGCAATTTTTTTTAATGAATGCAGCAAAGTAAACTCTCCGGCTCTCCTGCCCATGTGGTCAAAATTGCGGTTTATAACCTGCAGAAAGAAAGCATCTGCCAACTGCCTTGCAAGCCAAAGCCCAAGAGATGGTATGTGGACTCAAAATGCTTGTTTTCTGGGTTCTGAAGTTTGCCAGTACTCCTGCTATTGAAAGCCATTATCGCCTGCTTCCAGTGCTTGCATCAATGGGGGGGGGCCGGGGGTTAGTTTGACAAGGTGCTAACATTCAGCTTTTAAACTGTTAGACAGTTAGAAACTGAAGCTGTCATACCTAAATGAGGTGCTAACAACAAGCTGGGTAAAAGCACAGGTCTCTAAAGATCAGCTGTTATGGATTGATGTTACATGCGGGGACAAGACTCAATTTTGGATAACTGAGAGTTTCATATAACCGGGGTTTGGATAAGTGGGGTTTTACTGTATTGAATGATTATGAACAATATTTTTGTTTGTAAGAGTAACACATTTAGAAAAGGGAAAGAATTAGCAAAGAATCTATAACAATAAAATAATAATAAACAGGATTTGAAAGATTATTGTACATAGTGAAGACAGATTTGTTAATTTCTACTATTTGTAATTTTTTGTTTCAGATTACTTTATTTTTGTAACTCCCAGAAAGTGTTCCAGTAAACTGTGGCTTTCACTCACGGAGACACAGCAGTTATCCACTTGTAAGTTTGCCTAATATGTATTTTGAACATTGATTTTAAATTTTAGTATTGTTTAATATTAGCTATAATTTAATTATGATTAAAACATGGGTTAGAGAAAAGTAGCATTCCAACTGATGAAACATCATCAGAAGACAGTGGATTAAATGCCTGTATATGCACAGTTGCTGTGAAGGTCCTTCCAAGTATATCCCTAGGCACAGAGAGAAATCCCACCAGTACCGAGAAAGTGAAAAGCAGCCATTTTTTCCCCATGACAGGCTTTCAGAAATATGGGACAGTCACTGCAAGTGTGCAGATTAAGGAGACCATTTAATCTATGGTTAGATACAGTATAGTGCCTGGTCATGAGGTACAGTTGCAGCTCCTGAGAGGCTGTCCTTTGTTAGGGCTGGTGCCCCCATGGCAGAACATCTGGGACTCTGTCTTCCCAATGCTGGTACCCCATGCACTGAATCAATGTAGGGTAGCACTCTGTTTCTCAGCATGTCGCAAAATATGTGCGCTGAGTTGGGGGAAATCAGTGTCGGTGGCTGTTAGGTGTTGCCAATGTGGAGGCCAGGCACTCATTATCTGTGGGAAAAATGATCAGTCAGCAAGTGAGTGAAACAGTCAGGAGGGCAGCCCACATACTGAGCCCTGCAGAGTGTGCTGAAAGTCAAGGTGCATGCAGTGTGTGTCTGCAACTGTGCCAGAGACATTGACAAGTGAGGGATGCACTGCACACACAGCTCTGTGAGCTGCACTGAGCTGCGTGGCCTTCAGTGACAGTGAGGGGTGGAGAGAGAGAGAGAGAGAGGGGTTCGAGCACTGACAGTAGAGCCCCCTCCTGACTATCCCTACAGTGTGCTTCGGCAGTGTTGTGGCAAGTGACAGCAGGACCCTGAGTTGCAGTCCACAAGTCCTACTGCTTCCCCACTAAGCAATGGTTTGTGTTTCTCTTGCCAGCCTGACAGAGTGAGACAGAAAGAGCATGAGTAATTACATCCTCCACATAAAGATCAGAATTTCTGTTGTATCTCACTCTGTCTCTCTCAGATTGGGTCCACGGCATGCACGCTGTTTCTTTGTCCATGATCATCCCAGATAGGTTCCCCCGGTGTACAACAAAAACAGAGGGAAATAGAGAGAGACATGGCACACTTGTGGTGCCATGTGAAAGAAACAGTGGCAGCTGTGAAAGGTCTCAGTGCTGCTGCATTTACAGCCACATAAGTACTGTTGTGGGAGCATTCAAGAGAGAGGGAGAGAAAGAGAGAATGAGAGAGAGTCAGTTACTGTGTGCCACAGAACAGCATGACATGCTTCTTAGTCTCTCTGTCTCTCTCTCTCTCTCTCTCTGTATGATCTCCCCACAGTGAGTGACATGATGAGAGGGAGTGGGAGACATTATGTCGAAGTGGGTAGATCGGTAAGAGGGACTTCCTCTGTATGATCGCCCCACAGTGAGTGACACGGTGTGTGGGAGTGGGAGACATTATGTTGAAGTGGTTAAAATCAGAGAGCAGGAGAAGGAAACATTATGCTGAAGTGGGTAACAATTGTTTTGTATCTCAGGGCTCCTCCTGAAAGTGATAGAAAGCGAGACATACAAGACAGCACTGCTATGCTGTTTGTCTCTCTGTCTGAGATTGGCAGCTGTATTGTGCGTCTGTCATCGGAAGGTGAGGAGCTGCACCAGTCAGCAATTACTGCAATTTCCTTTGCGCTGCGACGTATGTGTCTCTATTTGTGGGGGGCACAAAAGTCATTCATGTTAGCAGTGTAAGAAATATATTATGCACAACAAATGTCAGAAATCATCTCAGTACTGTATTTCTGACAGTTGTATATGCATAAAACCAATGACATATGTATGATTTGTTAGAAACTATTTTTCCAGGTAGCAGGATACAGTAACTATCTTCTAATAATAATAAAACTTTATTTTTATGGCACCTTTCCAAAACCAAGGTGCCTCACAAAATTTAAGAACATATCAAAAATTATCAATATCACAAATCTTGCTATTTATACAGGGAGAAACCCCCTTTATTGCTGTTTATTCCTTCTTGTAACATGGCAATTCATTTTCTTTCAAATGGCAATCACACATTGGTTAAATTAGGACAGCTGACCCAAAACCAAGTGTGCATTAATTCCCTAGAAATACCCTGCTGTATAACACCACTGTCAACCACATCTTAATAAAATCACAAAGTGAAGAGACAGAGCATAGGTCATTTCCCCCCCACCTGCCCAACTGATTGCGTAGTTGTCTAACAGCATTTCTATATCTCAGAAAATGGATAAGTGCACATCAGTGTTCTCAATGTGCTGATGCAGCATTATGGGTATTACCTGTTGGACAGGTAAACATTATGGATATGCATCAGCTTTGTCCCCCAATTCTGATCTCCGTGGCAGCGCACCTCATGAAGTCAGAAAGATGTCCATCTGTGAGGTAAGTGATCAGTCTAATTCCACCAGCAGCACGATTCTAACACCTGAAACTCAGCCTACACCCAGTATAAAGAAAAAAGAAAAGAAAAAAAAATAAAGATATGGCAAGTGTCACTAAAGAGCAGAAAACATCAGGTAGACATGCTAGGCTATCGCAAGAGCAGTTGGACGAGCTTGAAAGAAAGAAGTGTGAGCCAAATACACACAAAAGCACAGCATGGTCTTGTAATGTTTTTTCCCCCAATTGAATCAAAGTGAATAACCTTAATACAGATATCAGCACTATTACTGTCACTAGCCTTGCAAGTATTTTGAGAAACTTTTATGGCTCTGTACGTACTGAAGATGTGAAAAAACATAGTATTAGCTCATTCATATCATTGGGTGCAGGATTAAACTGCTATATAAATAGTGTTGAAGTCAACAGAAAAATAGACATAGCTGTAGATCCGGTGTTTCAGAGTGCAAACAACATGTTTGTTGCTGTCCTAAAAGAATATAGGAGAGCAGGGTGAGATGTCACATCGTATCATCCACATATATCTGATATACCTTAACAAAATCAGAAGTTGTGACAAACTAAATCCAGAGTCTGCGTACAGTCTAGTATGCAGACTCTGGTTTGAAATGCAACTTGGCCTAGCAAGGAGGGGCAGAGAGGGGCTCAGAAATCTGAAGATGACTGATTTATTTTAAAACAGGATAAGTTTGGCAGGGAGTACATTGCAGTGGTATTCAACGAGCCAACAAAAAATCATAACACTATAACTGAACCTAACAAAGAGGTATTATGTGGCATTCTCTACTCACAACCTGATTGTACCAATTGTCCTGTTGTACTCTTTAGGGAATATAGTACAAGATGTCCACGTAATGCCCCTGCCTTTTACCTGCACCCTTTAAAACTGCCTCAAAACATTCTGGACAAGAAAGAGATTTGGTTCAGCAAACAGCCAATGGGCAGAAATTACTAGGGGAACATGATGGCTCAAATTGCGACTGATGCCGAACTGTCTGTATGCTACACAAATCATTTTGTTCGCAGCATGGCACTTCACATATTATCTGAGGCTGGTCTCGCATCACGGGAAATAATATCTGTGACAGGGCATAGATGCAAGGCCAGCTTTAGGAATTACTGATCACTGTCTGCCACTGACCATAAAAAGTGGTCTTCTATCTTAACAAACAGACAGACATCCAAAGCGACCAAAGAGAGCCCCTCTACATCCATGCACAGCTCCACAGAAAAAAAAACAGAGCTCCAGCACATCCACATGTTATACAGAACAGAAACCAATCTACTCTACATCCAAAGGTAAATGTTCTGCTGATAGTAGCCAACAAAATGTAAAAGCAGCCACAACAGACTCCAACCCACCAACCCAGAATAATTCGAGCAGCACCACAAGTAAAGCGCCATAACAGACTCCAACCCACAAACCCAGAATAATCTGAGCAGCACCACCAGTAAAGCAGCCACAACAGACTCCAACTCACAAACCCGGAATAATCCCAGTAACACCACAAGTGACACAGCAGCAGCAGAAAATGCAGTATTGATGTCTACCAGCAGTGCCAGTCCATTTGCAGCCCCAGTTTCTCTGAACACATCAAATCCATTCAGTCTGTCCAATTTCACAATTATGGACCTGTGAATTTTAATTATTATTCTGCCACAAAGAAATAGAGTAAAATCTTTGAAAATCTGTCAATATACCTCTTAATCTATCCAACACAAATATTTCTTACGTAGCTAGTCACGTTTCATATTGAAGTATGACATGCCCTGTCGCCCTGTTGTTTGTTTTAAGATTTAGCCTATATAGCATGTATTACAGTTTGAAACTTGAAGTTATTATTTAAGTTTTAGTAACAGTAAGCTGCTGAATACCGCTGCGTAGAGAAATGAAGCCGATAACTTAGGAAACATGCAAATTCTAGTATTCAATCCCAGGATTCTTAGCGAGCGGTCTCAAAGATGTATCGAGTAGCATGTAGATTTGCATGCTATAGTTTAAAAAGTTTTAGGATGTCTAACAGAAGTTATGCATCAGTTTCAAAATACAGTATTTGCTAAAAAACTGATTATTGTAACAGTCACTATATAAATAAACATTGTGTTTCAAATATGTTTTACACTGTAAGATCAAGAATATTCACATAAAGTATCTGAAAACTTCATCTAGCATATGTGTTTTCTTGCAATATCGATACCAAGTGCTTGTCATGTTACAAGCGTATTAAGAGGTTCCAGTCTGGAACATCGTGGAAAAAATATCTTGGAACACAACAAAGCAGGCAACACATCACCGTCTACAATGTCAGCATGTAAAAACATCGCCGACCCAAAACCAGTGGGCAGTGCACTGGAAGAATAGGCCTGGTGACCAGCGAGTCCCACATCCGATGGAATGATGGCCTCAGGAACAATAACAGCAGCCAGCCGTAATGTGATGGCTAGTCCTCCCTCAACCTGCCACCGCCACCGATCGCTTACCTGTGTCCCATGACACAATGTAGTGTACATTATCCCTGGTGTCTAATGGACACCCCCACCCCACTCCACTCCAGCAGGTAGATCCTCACCTCGCATTCTCAACATACTCCTGACAATGGCAGGTGGTCAGCACAGCCTCCACTCACGCCATGGCTGGCCACCTGACTGAACTGGATGAATGAGCATGTATACATGTACACTCTCATTCAGTTTGTTCAGTTGAGCAGCCAGCTGTGGTGGTGAGTGAAAGGCTGTGCAGGCTGCCTGCACATTGTTGGTGTATGTTGGGGGTGGGGATCTACCTGCTGGGGTGGAGTGGGGGTGGGGGGTCCACTAGACACCAGGGATAATGTACACTGCATTGTGTCATGGGACACAGGTAAGCAATCTGTGGTGGTGGCTGGTGGTGGGGGGTGAACAGCCATCACATTGCAGCTGGCTGCTGTTGCTGTTCCTGGGGCCATAGTTCAGTGGGATGGGGGACTTGGTAGTCACCAGGCCTATTCTTCCAATGCACTGCCCACATGGTTTGGGTCGGTGATGTTTTAACATGCCAACATTGTAGATGCCGATGTGTTACCTGCCTTGTGTGTGCCACAATATTTTTTCTCCGATATTTCAGACCGGAACCCTATTAAGCCACTCAAAAGGAGGCTTTTTCTATGGAATTAATGCATGGTTGAGTGATTGCCCTTCCCCCAACCATGCATTACTTGCTAGTAAAAGCCTCCTTTCTCATGGCTTAATGCTTACTTGTAAACATAACCCATGTTATAAGTGCAATAACCCACTCCAGTGTATGAGGTTATAGGCATTTAATCCATGCCTGGGTGCTGTGAGGACACTCGGCCTGTGGCCCTGTGCCTCACAGCTCACCCCAGGCATGGATTAAATGCCTATAACCCAATACCCTGTCATGGGTTATTGCTAACATATTGGCCTGTATTGTGCAAACACTAATGATTTTTGTACAATGATTTCTTCAGGAAAGCCATATTTATGAGGAAGTAACTAGTTATGAAATGTTGAATATTATATGAATATTTATATGGCTTCTGAAATAGAAAATAAGCTTTATGGCTGAGTGAGATGGTCCGGTGTGTGCATCTTCCTGATGGTACTGGATCAGGACTGTCTCCTGCTTGGTGAAATAATGTTTTATAATTGCAAGATCAAAGTTCCAGAGGTATTTTCATTTTCTTTAGCACCTTGGTCTAGGAGTCTTTTTTATTTTTATTTCTTTATTTCATAATTTGGAAATAATCTTTGAGCAAGGTGTTCATTTTCAAAGGTTCCATGTCAGTATTAAACAATACAATACATACATACATTTATACATACATACATTATAAGAACTTCAGTTCACAAAAAAAATAGAAGTGAATAGATTTTACAAAAGTAAAGGAATAATTCAGACAACACCATGTAGAGTCACTAATAACTTGACATATAGCAAGTAAGGGATAATTCAACCATGGCAATGTTCAGGCAATGAATTAGTTGACTTATAGCAGATGCCCAAGTTCAGAGTATCCCTGTCACAATGAGCAAAGTTAATAGATGTTCACTTTATTGTTCAACTGGTATAATGGCACTACCGTTGGCTGTTATTAATGTAAAAGCAGGCAAAAAATTTAAAAAATATTTAAAAATGCAGTAGGTAACATGCCTATCTCTAAAAAAAAATAAGTGGGTCCTTAAAACCCAGAATAAACAGCTTCTGCATGAAGCTGGTACTCAGGAAGGCATGGTTCATACCGCAACTAAAGTCACAGCCCGGGCAGCCTTAAATGGCGCCTGAGGCAACCTACCCCAGCCTGATTGCCCCAATAATCCTCTACAAATGGCCTACTCTGTTCAGCAAATAGCTGACAGCATTGATCGGATAAGCCCATCTGACAACCTCAGCTGCCACTTGGAAAAGGTGCGTTCCAAATATAAAATACTTAATCTCACTGCAGACTATCAGGTCCAAATGCTACGCCAAACTATTGAGCCTAAATTGTAGGCCAAACTCCCCGATGCCATCTGCCGGGCCAGTAACGTCACCTTTGACAAGGTTGCAGCTGAATTCATTTCTGCACACAGCCCTGGTGTAGTAAAAGTATTGCTTGCATACCCTGTAAAACAAAATGCAAAGAAAAGTCCAGCGACTTACCACCAAAGACTCTAAAGGGCCTACCAAGCAAAAAAACAGCTTGCACAAAAAGCTGTGACTATGGATCTTATTAAATATAAGACCTTGTTCCTTAGGAACATAATCCCTGCAGTAAAAAAAAAGGTAAAGCCAACCACCTATCCCACCAGAAAAAGGTTTGCTGACATTCTTCGAAAAACTGAGCGAGTTTACCAACTCTTTATCCATGATTTGGGCTCCGATTCCAAAAAGGTAGCCGCCATGGAGCCTACTCAAGAGGCTGTGACACACTACATGGTAGAGGGACAGGCCCAACACAAACAGTCTCTCCCCGCAGACAACCAGCACCCCAACAGGCCCAACAACAACAACAGCCACAGCAGCAACAACAATGGGGTGGGAACCAAAACTATCATAAGAATATAAAGCACCATAAAAGTCATAAGGGTAAACAACAACAAAGACCAGGCCCTTCATATAAAAAAATAGCCAGGGACTTCCGGTGACGTCATCCGACTGAATGGCATGTTAGCTCTAAGCTCCGCGGTGGTGGTGCAAAAATCGTTGTTAATCCAGTACGGTTAGTTAATTGAATTGATTTTGTGTCGAGCCTGCAGTTTAAACAATGAGCCAGCTTGTGAAATCGCGGGGCAGAAGTGCTAAGAAATCTTCAAGTAATCATAGATCAAGATCAGATCGCAGCCAGAGTGTCCCACTGTCTAGGGCCTCGGAATCAGCTGCGGGCTCCGAAAGAGAAGATGACAAGGAGAAAGCCTCTAGGGGGAGCTCCATCGATGGCCCACATTGTTAAAATGCTACAGAGGATCGACAGCAATGTTAAGGACATTAAACAGGATTTAAAACACCTGGAGAGACGGATGCAGGAGCTCGAGTCGGGCCTAGATGAGCTCCGTGAAGACTCCATGTGGCTCAGCGGGGCAGTAATCTGTCTGGCCAGAAGGGAGAGACAGTTAACAGCAAGGGTGGAGGATGCGGAGTCGAGGGGGAGGAGGAAGACGATCCGGATCTTCGGCTTTCCAGAAGGCACTGAACAAGATGATCCGGTTGAGTCTGTCAAGTCCTGGCTACACCAGGAATTGGATATCCCCAGCACAGAGCCTCTGGAGCTTGAAAGAGTGCATCGGGCCCTGGGCCCGAAGCCAAAGAAAGATGCCCCCCCTCTCTCAATTCTGGCTAAATTCACCTGGTACCCTGTCAAAGAGATGGTGCTATGCAAGGCATTGGGTAAACGAGATCTAAATCTGGATGGGAACCGTGTATACCTAGATCATGATTTCCCCCCCGGTTACTATGCAGAAGAGGAAGTGGGTCCTTGCAGTCATTAAGCAGCTGAGGGAGAAGCAAATAAAGACTTTTCTTAGGTATCCGGCAAGACTGTTAGTGCACTGGTCTACAGGTAGTAAGCTGTATGAATCGCTCCTACAAGCCAAAAAGCCGCTACAAAAGGCTGGAATTGAGCTCCCGGACCTTCAGCCAGACATCTCAGAACAGACTCTGATGCACCTGAACTGGTCGACGACAACTAAAGGTCCCGGGAGAAGAGAGAGTTTCAAAACTGTGGGCCCAGATGATCAGCTTTGTAAAGACCTCTGTCAATTGGGAAAAAGCCTACAGGCCAGGAAAGTGAACTGATGACGACCGGGCAGGACACGTTGGTTTGTTCTCCTGCCTCTCTGCTATTAAGAGACTGATCTGATTAAAGTACCTGGTTTCTTATATGTGAAGTATATTGATTAAAGGGCCTCCCTCCAGCCACCTATGGATGATCTCACCCAATCCCTTGGGCAGGGGTAGCGGTGGTTGGGAAGGGGGTGAGTGGAGAAGCCAGTCAGCCGCATCTTGGATTTGGGCCTGGATACCCAGGCGGGCCTCAGGGTTAAGGTTATGGATTAGTACGTGGAGGATCTGGAGTCACTAGATAGCCGGCGGGCCTTCTCTTGCGGGGAGGCAAAGCCAGGCCTTGTGGTGGTTCCAGACTTGGCGGAATCCATGTTTACTTCAGCGATTTGTGCTGACTGGCCCTGAATTGGAAAAGTTTTCTTTTTTCTTCTCCTGTTGTCCCTGATATAGCAGGCGCAAGGGAGTATCAGTTCCTTCAGGTGGGGGGGGCCTTCTGCTTGGCCGGGTGCTCAGACTTCCAAGGCTTTGCTTAATACACCTGAGGAGCTGCCTAGAGGGTGCCAGGTGAGAGCCCCTATTTGTTCCCCACCCCCCTCGTTTCTCCTGTTCATCTGCTAAGGTGAGCACCGGTTTAAACTACATTTTGTTGGGGAGGGTGGGAATGATCCTCCATGCTCCCGTCAACCTACTAGCCTTGGTTGATTTAATTATTGCACCACCAGCACCGGAAGCTGGTTCAGGGGATAGGTACCCCTGTGGAGGTCAGCCGATTGTGGGTTATTTCTCTGTGCCTTCCTCGGTTTTCGCTGACACTCGCTAAGGGTAAGAGCCTTCCCGCTGAAAGCCCACCCCAGGAGATTACCCTCATCACCCATCATTGGGGGGGTTTAGGGCTATACAGCAGCCCATGCTCCTGGGCGGAGTGACCTTCCCTCCGAGCATAGTCCGAATGGACTGTAATGTATATAGTTCACTTGCGAAAGTGCGAGCTTCTGGTTGGGGATTTGTATGTGTATATAGTTTTTTGGGGATGTCAGGGCAGGAAAAAGGGAATTGGGGGGGTTTTATGGGGGAATGGGGAGGGTGACCCGTGGTGACTGTGCTTTTGCAGTTGTAAGGGGTGTTCTGTGTGCTGTCCTCCAAGGCAAGGGAGACTGGCGTAGGGGCATCAGACAGGGAACAAGGTGGGGGCTGAGAAGTTTAAAGAACGGATCAATATGGGGACCGTAAAATTGGTCACGTATAATGTTAAGGGGCTGGGTTCTCCTGCAAAAAGGCACAGCATATTTAGAGATCTAGCGAAAGTGCATTGCGACATTGGTCTATTGCAGGAAACCCATCTCTCGGCAATGGAACATAAGAAACTTCGCCATCTGTGGGTGGGAGAGGTTTTTGCCTCATCACACAAGAACTCAAAAAAGGCTGGGGTGGCTATTTTAGTGTGAAAGGGCCTAGGTTTGGTTCCACTGGACTCATTTTTCTGATGAAGAGGGCAGACTGGTAGTCCTCTCGGGGAAGATTGCAGACAAGGTTATTCATATTGTCAATATATATGCCCCTACACCTGTTAACCCTGAGTTCTTTAGCTACGTGCTTGGGGTAGTAGCTACGCTCCCAGAAGGCCAACTAGTCATAGGGGGGGACTGGAATTGCATAGAGGATGTAAGGCTAGATAGATCAGGAAGCCAGGGTGGTAGGGAGAAGGGTGCAGGGCCTAGGACACTATCCTACCTCCGAATGGAGTTGGGGCTGGTGGACACGTGGAGAGACAGTTACCCTTCCAGTAGGGACTTCACCTTTTACTCCCACCCACAGGACTCATATTCACGATTAGACAGATTTTATATGCCTAAATCCTGGGTGGACTCTATTGTGGACCAGCAGATATATCCCATATATCTCTCAGATCATGCAAAAGTCAGTCTTTCGATCTTCCTTGGAGGGCAACATAAGCAATCCTTGTGGCGTTTGAATGCTGGGCTCCTTAGGGACAAGGTTTTTATTTCTAAGATAAAAGACGTGATAGAAAACTACCTCAGAGAAAACACTGGGTCAGTGTCGAAGGTGAGGTTCCTCTGGGACGGGCTAAAGGTGGTGGTTAGGGGAGAAGTGATTTTGTACTCAACACAGCAAAAGAAGGCCAGGCAACAGCAGCAGGACAGCTTAGAACAAAAAATTAAAGAGCTAGAGGAGATTCATAAAAAAGGAGGAGGCCGCAGTATACTCAGGGAGTTGCAACTGGCAAGGGAACAAATGCAACACCTCCTTGTGATAAAAACTGAGAAAGCCCTCAGGTTTACAGCACAGAAATATTATACAGGAGGTAATAGAGCGGGCAGACTGCTAGCTTTCAGATTACGGAAACAAGAAGCTGACAGGTTCATTTCAGGGGTGCAGGACCCTAAATCTCCTGGGAGGCGAGTATCAGGAGCTCCCCAAATAGCAGAATGCTTCAGGAAATTTTATGAGGACCTGTACGAGTCAGAGGCCAGGGCCTCCCACCCTGACCTGATCAGGCAGTTCCTCGATGGTCTCCGGCTACCCAAACTTTCTGTCGATCTCAGAAATGAGCCATTTTCCCTGCTGGAATTGAAAGGGATAATTAAACAACTTAAGCATAATAAGGCACCTGGTCCGGATGGCTATATAGCAGAGTACTATCAGAGATTTAGTGACCAGATAGCCCCGCTGCTTCTTGAAGTTTGCAATGAGGCCCACATTCCCTCAGAGGCCCAAGACACTTGGGCACAAGCCCTAATATCTGTTATCCTGAAGCTGGACAAAGATGTGTCCTTGTACGGCAGCTATCGCCCTATTTCGTTGTTAAATTTGGATGTCAAGATATTTGCCAGGGTGATAGCAAATAGACTCCAGGCAGTGGTGACTCAGCTGATCCATCTGGATTAGTTGGGGTTCATGCCAGGGAGGCACCTCCATGATAATGTCAGAAGGCTGCTTACAGTAATGGCCCATGCTCGGTCCAGGGGGAGGGGACAGCAAGCGGTAGTGATTACGCTGGATGCAGAAAAGGCCTTCGATTACCTTGAATGGGGATATCTCGGTGAAGTCCTTAAGAAGTCTGGATTTGGCCCTAAATTTCAAGTGTGGGTGGGTACCCTATATTCCTAATACCTCAGCAAGGGTGCGACTGAATGGACTGTTCTCCCAACCCTTTTCCATCAGAAGGGGTATGAGGCAGGGTTGCCACCTCTTGCCCCTTCTTTTTGCCCTAAGTATGGAGTCCTTGGCAGAAGCTTTCAGGTTGCATGAAGGCATTAACGGGATTTCAGTGGGTGGGGTAGACAACCGCATATCTTTGTATACGGACGACACCCTCCTGTACTTGAGTGATCCTCAATTTTCCTTACCAGCAGTGATGAACATGCTGAGGGAATTTGGCTCTATTTCAGGGTTTAAGATTAACAAATCCAAATCGGAGATAGTTCCCTTAGGAGCGGGGCTCCCACCTTCGGTAAGTAGTATGACAGATTTAAGGTGGAACACAACTAGTTTCCGATACTTGGGAGTACATATTCCAAAGGATCTGGGTAAGCTGTTCCAGGTTAATTATCTCAAATTACTGGAATGCCTGAGGGAAGACTGTACTAGATGGGCCAATCTGCCATTCACCATTTCTGGTAGGGTGGAGTCGGTAAGAATGAACGTCCTTCCAAGGATGCTGTTCTTGTTTGATGCTATCCCTTTGTGTCCTCCAAAAAAGTTTTGGGCAGATATTCAAAAAATGATAAGCAATTTCATCTGATCTGGTAAGAGACCCAGGTTAAGCTGGGCCCTGCTGAAGTTGCCTAAGGAAAAGGGAGGCCTGGGATTCCCAGATTTTAAAACATACTATACAGCGGCCTAATTACAGTACTTGGCAGTTTATGCATCTCCTGCTCCAGTGCAGAGTCGGGCCAGAATGGATAGGCAGCTCTTACACCCTTATACCCTTCCATCAATCCTTTTCAATAAAAGGAACCCCAGGGCGATTCAGGGCATGCCTAATCCTGGGCTTAAAATGCTAGTCACACTCTGGTTGCAGATGGTGAAGGAATCAGGGACTAGTGTTAAGGCAGGGGAACATTTTTGAAAGGCCTGAATTTAAACCAGGGTTAGAGAACCCAGTCTTTCAGAAGTGGATGAAGCTGGGGCTAGGTACATTTTCACAATTATTCAGTGGGGACACTCTGAAAAGTTTTACCCAGATTCAACAAGACTTTAAAATTCCTCCTTCTAATTTCTTTGCCTAGTTACAAATTAGACATTATCTGCAAATGGAAGAGGGGGGAAGAGGAACATAGGTCCAGGGCCGCTGGTCCACTTATGGACCTCCTTTTGGAGTTATTAAGGGAGTCCCCACGGGTGACTCACCTTATTTCCAAGTTGTATGCGGCAGGCAAACCGGTGAATCCACCACCCAGACTGCAAATCCAGACTCTTTGGGAGAAGGAATTGGGCTTGGGAGAGGGAGCGGTTAGGTGGGAGCTCATCTGGAGGATGGCACACAGAACTTCGGCCTCACCTTCATGGAGGGAGTTAAGGTGGAAGGTACTCACAAGATTTTTTAGGGCACCAGTATTAACCAAACATTTTGGCCAATCCTGCTCGGATAGATGCTGGAGGGGCTGCGGGCAGGCGGGGACGCTTGAACATAATTTCTGAGGATGCCCTACAATTAAAAACTATTGGGAGGGTATTAGTCTCGGACTGAAGCAGATTTTTCAGGTAGCCAATTTGGATCATCCCAGTCATCGGTTACTAGGGGAACCCTCTCAAGGTTTGGTAGGCCCTAAAGCCAATTATTTGTTCCCAATCTTATTGGCTGCAGTCCAGAAGGCCATTACCAAGTTGTGGCTTTCTAAACCCCCCCCCGGTGAAGAACAGTGGCTGTCGTGTTGTAACCAAATTAAAGTAATGGAAAGACTTACAGCTAATCCGAACTTAAAACCAGATCTATATAAAGCTTGCTGGTTTCCATTTTTTGAGTACCTGAGTGGAAAGGAGGGAGTTACTACCTTAGAAATCCTGGCAAGAGAAGTCTTGGACTAAGGGGCCTGCGAGGATAGATGTTCAGATTATCTGATGGGTATACTAGGCAACAGCTTTGTACCTTGGGGCAACTTTGGGAAGGATTTTTCTCACCACGGGTCTGGGGGGGAGGGAGGAAGGGGGTAGTTTGGGGATTCTTATGTATATGTATGTATTGTTATTTTCTCCCCTTGTTTTTCTTTGCCCTTCCACCCCTATGTTTAGAGGGTAGGGGAAGTTCCCCTTTCTTGTAATTTTTTTTTTTTTAAGTTGGAGGCTTAAAGCTAAAGTAAAATTCTTGGAGTTTCTGTATGCCTTAACAGCTAGCGTAGTTTCTTAATAACTGTATTAGTTAGGATAAGTCCTGATTAATTGTTTGGGCTGTACTCTCTGTCTTTTTCAATCTAGAAAAAATGTATTCGGCCTCCCTGTGTCTATCCATTCCTGTTTTTTTCTAACCTGTTGTTTGAAAAAAGAAATAATAAAATTGCAATTTCAAAAAAAAAAATAGCCAAAAAAAAAATCAAAGTTTAGAAAGCTCCTGGGGCAAGTGCGTTCTATAGCAGATGCTGTTCCTGTTCAGTCCCTTGCAGCCATACAACCAAAAACCCAGGCCCCATTGTGCCATAACAATACCAAAAGTACAAGCCATCAGGCCCATACAAGCTTAAACCCAAAAGCACCTCCCTATATAGCATCAGTGCAGCATAATAAAGTGGTTCAAAAGAGCCAGGCCCAACCTCTCCATGCTTTCTCCAGTACAAATTAACAATTACAAGCCCCAGTTCAGATCGTAAACAAGCTGGTCTTAAATACAAACAAAAGGCCCTGCACTAAGGCCAAGGTCAGGGGCCGCCTACTTACAGTGTTATTAAATACAGGCGCGGCTGTGTTTGTATACCCCTGATACAATAAGTAAAGTTAACAGATGTTCACTTTATTGTTCAACTGGTATAGTAAAACACATCATTCAGTTTCAAAAAACAAGTGCAAGTCAGCCTGGTGGGTAGGCTCCATCGAGAGAGTGGCAGCCTAGAGGGTAGGCTCAGTCCAGGAGTTGGAGGGCTTAGATGAGGAGGAGGAGGATGATGGAGGAGGTGGAGGAGGAGGAGACTAGAGGGACACTAGTGGGAGAGATCAAATTTAGGCAAGAGGGAGTGAGGGTAGGGGTACAAGATAGAACAGTAATGTAAGTGGGGGGCTTTGCGCTAAATGGGAGGAAAGATAGAATTGGAAGGACGAATGGCAGATGCAAAAACAGTAAGGGTGGGAAGACTGGTAGTAGCAAGAGCTCAGGGTGCATGAGGAGAGGAGAAATTTATTAAGTGCATCAAGACACTGTCCTGCCATGGTCGCCAATTGTCAGGAGGTCTAAATCTCACTCTCAGGTTCTTGGTAATATTGGGAATGCAAGGAATCACAGACATGTTGCATAACAGTAATAAACTTGTTTATTACTACCAAAAAGGATAAATCACAGTTGCCCTAAGCAGTTCTTACCAACACGAACCAGGAGCCAATGCTAAGCATTCCCTATACCTCGAAGTTTCTTCGTGTCTCTTGGGGTCTCCAAGGTATAAGACCCAGTGTCTCACATTATATACCTATGATAATTACTATGGTTACTGTAAGATAGAAACATTTCTAGTTACAGAGATGAGCCCTATTGGCTAAGTTAGAGGTGGTTCCACGATCCAAGATAACATTATACAATTTTGTAGTCATCACTTTGTGAAACAAAAAAGTACAGTTCATACACAAATCAGTGTAGTAGTACAAATCACCAAAAGGTGACAATGCCGACTTACATATCACAATCATTACAAGGACACAGATGTCCTAACATCTTGTAAGTGAGAAATACATAGAAAATACATAGAGAAATATGTATGTATTAGAAAGCAAAGTGTATGACAATAGAATGCATACATATCCTGACATCTACTATTTTACAGTAGATGCCCTTAGCCCTATATGTTAGTATAACATATACCTAAGCATTAGCTGTCTACAGTGTACCTCTGGGGGTACCAATAAGGGTGCAGGGACCTCATGTAACAAGGGTTAGGCACTAGGTACCAGGTCAGTGGAGTCAACTTATACTGGGCATATGATTTAGTCACCTGGAACTTGAACACAGTCACGTTGTGGTGAGTGCTGGGCCAGAGGACACTGCTGAGAGAGAGAGAGAGAGAGAGAGAGACAATAGTCAGTCCTTAGCCAAGGTTTGCTGCTGCTGACTTACCTTGCTGCTGCCTGCTGTAATCCATCAATGCTAACCAGTACCAACTGCTTGCTGAGGAGGATCCTCTGGAGAACCTGTGTCAGTCCAAACAGACTGTGTCATCAGACATGTGAGTACTGGCCTAGCCAGCCAGAGAGTCATTTGATACTTTCATTAAAGTGCTAGTGTACTGTCTAAAACTAATATTAGATTTTAAAAGCAGCCCACCATTACCTTCTATAGCTGAGGTACTTTCTCCTTTGTTTAATTAGTAGATTGTTTACCAGATGTTAGTAGGTGTGATGTGTGAAATAGCTCTCAGCCTGGCAGCTGACATATCTTGCTCTACTGCCCCACACTACATTACCAGCATTGTGATCTCACTGACTGTGACATCACTGACTGTGACATCACTGCTTCTTAGGAACAGCAAGTGAGTGACTGCCAGGCCATTCATCTGTGATGTCACTGTCAGTGACATCATAATGCTAATGATGTAGTGTGGGACAATAGAGTTAGATATGTCAGCTGCCAGGCTAAGAGCTGGTCTACATATCCAGTACAATATTATCACATAGAATACTGTCTGATGAGCAAAAGGAAAAATAAAAATACTTCAGAAATAAAAAGTTACATCTGACTACATCTTAAAATTTGTACTATTTTACTGTTAGCTTGTTTTAGCTCCGCTACCTCTTGAAAGTTTCCTTTTGGATTATTGTTTTCCCTGTTGGATTACAATTTTCCTGTTTCAATGTTTGTTAGCAAAAGCCATCAAGTAGAGATACATGGCTGAAAGCTTGCTTTAACTTCGGAGTGTACCAATGCAAGACCTGGGGCGCAGCGACATCAGACCTGAAACCATTACTTAGCCTGGGTACCAAATAACTGGTTTAAGCTACAGTAAAGTAAATATTTCTAGAAAGCAATGTACTTGATATAATTGCTATTGCTGTGGGATATTGCTTCCAAGGGTAGTGCAGGCCTAACATTACAGTTGGCTGATGGGATCTTGTGTGTCAGTGTGAGGAGGGCCTGTGTTCTAGCAAGAGGCCTGTGCCAATTAATAGTGAAACTGCTTGCAAGCTGTTATTATTACTTGACTGTCCAATGATTGCCTTTGATACCAGTTCCTCAACCATTCCTTTTCTTTCACAGGACCTGCCTGCAGATAGTCAAGCCCTGGTTTTAGTTTGTTAATCTGGTATGTGAACGTATTATTAGAGATCATTATTTCATAGAGTACAAAAGATGTGTTCAGCCAGAACTGAAGTGTGAGTACTGATTGGTCTTAAGGTGGTGTCCTATATCCTGTGGGGAGGTGGATTGGTACTGTATCCCAGTGGGCAGTATTACACACTTGACCTGGCCCACTTATCTTTCTAAGGGTGGAGGCACCATATTATTTCCCTGCCCTTTTCTGCAATGAAATCCCCAGTTGAGGAGTTCAATTAGTCCACACCTCTCAGCCTCATATGTGGCCCCCATGGGTGCAAGGCAGGGGGAGTATCTAATATCCAGCATCTGCACAGCAACCCAGTTACAAGAAGACTGGGTGTAATGGCAACAAAGCACTGTAGTAGTCATTGAGGACACCATAACTAGTGCAGTGGGTGAGGTGGAGGGGGCATTACTGGAACAGCATGGTAGCTTAGGCTAGGTTGTTTACCTGTGTGGCTGAATCAGTGCTATCTAGGCCCAAGAAATGTAGCTGGATGGGGAAATTTATGTATTTATTTATTTATTTATTTAAGAGTTTTACCAGGCAGGCATACTGAGCGACTAGCCGCTCGTTTCCAGATGCGACCTGGGGGAAAACAATGGGGAACATAATGGTAAATCAGACACAGATATTAATGTACAAAAGAGGGCACAAATAAGAAGGACTATACATGGTGGTAGCTAAGGTAACTATACAGCTTAGATCAAGATATGCAGACCAGGAGACATTGAACATAAGGTATTTCATTGTATAAAAAGAAAGTGGTGATTTGAAACCCTCCATAATCCAATAGGTGTGGTGTTTGAGGCCCAGGAGGCCTTGAGGGCCTCTAGGGAGTAGGTCGGTTGCAGGCGCAGACAGTGAGAAAGTGTTCATGGAGGCAGGAGTTGAGGTGACTGTAGCTAGTGATATGACGGATATCTGTTGGTAGGTCATTCCAGAGTTTAGGCAAACGGTAACTAAGCACAGACTGACCCATAGTGGTGCGTATGCAGGGGATATGGAAGCGCCTATTATCAGAGTGTTGCAATGAGTAGGCCGCCCTGGGTTGTGCAGTTAAGGTGGACACCAGGTAGGGTGGTAGGGTATGGGACCAGAATTTAGCAGCGACTCGTGAGCAATGAATTTGTCTGCGGGCTGAGAGTGAGGGAAAGGCAAGAGAGCTATAGAGGTCGCAGTGGTGTGTGAGTTTAGGACATTCCAGTATGAAGCAGCAGAAGGAGTGAAAGAGTGTGTCCAGGCTGGACAGGGTGGAGGGTGGGGCGGTGCCATAGACTACATCCCCATAGTCAAAGATTGGAAGTATCATCTTTTGCACTAGTTCTCTCCTGACCGGGGTAGGCAGGCAGCCTTTGTTACGATAGAGGGTCCCCAGTTTAGGAAGCAATTTTTTATGCAGAGAGTCTATGTGAACTGAGTAGTCTAGGTATTGGTCGAGCCAGATGCCGTGGTATCAGAACGAGGTGCAGGAATCAAGGGGGGTAAGATCCAGAGTTAGGAAGGGGGGAGGATGGTGAGCCGTAAGAGGCGAGGTTTGCGAGCCAAAAGTTAGGGAAATTGTTTTTTTAGCATTTAAGAAAAGCTGATTTGATTTGAGCCAAAGTTGAACAGCGTTGAAATCATGCTGCAGTTGGTCATGCACAGTATCTGCAGATGGGCCGGTGTTGTAAATCACAGTATCGTCTGCATACATGTGAATGGCGGAATGGGAGCATACCTGCGGCAGTTCATTCAGGAAAATAGAGAAAAGGATAGGGCCCAGGGCTGAGCCTTGAGAAACGCCCATGGTGATTGGTAGGGGGGATGACGTGCTGGGGCCGACTTTCACGGATTGCTGTCTGCCCTGCAGGTACGCCCGGAACCAGTTAGTGGCATGGTCGGATAGACCAGCAGCCTTGAGTTTGCCCAGTAGTAGTGCATGGGATAGGGATACCACATAGGGATTGGGCACTCCAATGTCATTGGGAGGAAAGAAAAACAAACTTTTGGGCACACTTGAGGTGGGCTCCCAGTGTGCCACATCAGTAGTGGGGGCACATAATGCCGACACAGGGATTGGGCACCCCGACTTCGGAGTGGGGCAAATCATTAAGTACATTAGGACACACTGGGGTGGGCTCCCAGTGTGCCACATAAGATGGGGGGGCTACATAATGCTGACACAGGGACTGGGGACCCCAAAGTCAGCTCGGGAGGACAGCAGCATTGGGAGGATGTGAATGGTATTTTGCCATTCACAACATGACAGCACCAGCAGAACTGCACATGCATGTGATTCGTGCATGCGCAGTTCATGCACTGGAATGCAGAAGTAACAGCCGAAATAGTTCGGCTGTTATTCGATCATGGAGGAGGGTTTCGAGCTTTGTTGGACATTTGGAAGGATACTTCCAAATGTCCAATAGAAGGTTCCATGATCAGCCATTTTTAGAGCTATGATCCAATCCCAATAGGGCTGTAGGCTCTGCTGCAAGCAAACACCGTTCGTTAACGGTAGCTGGTACATTACAGTCACTGCAGGAAGTTGTGGAGCCTTACATTCTGGAGTGAAATCTACATATGGGAGAGTGAACTTCCATGACCTGGGATTAAGGACCGTTGGAGGTCGTAAGTGCTGAAAGTTTAGCCACTGCTTCCTATTATAAAAATGTGTTGGAATCCTCAGACTTTTGCATCGGTCAAGGTCTTTGGTGCTGGAGCTGTTTGTGTGTAGGGGTGCTGTTTGTAGCCTTGGGTGCTTGAAGGTTTGCTGCTGGAGCCTTTGCTAGAGGGGATGGGCTTCAGCGGTAAAGGGGGTTTGAAGGATTATTCCCTGAATCATCAGAGGACCGCTTCAGCTCTGCCCCTTACTAGCGGGCTTTAGTTTTGCGCCATTATATTACAGCTGTTCCTATTTGACTGTGGTCGTGGAAGTGGTTGTTCCCAGGAAGCTAGCTGGGTGGCTGGGTGTGAGTTCGGTCACCTCCCTGGTGGGGGCCGGGGTACTATGGTTGGAGAGTTTCTGGGCCTTGGTCCCATAAGGTGTTCCTCAACTGGAGCTGGTGGGTTCCTTTTGGGGTCCCGATTATCCTGGTTGGGCTGCCCTGCCCTGCCTGGTCCACTTGATAAGGTTTTATTTTGGGTGACCTTTTGTGGATTGGGCCTTTATCGAGCTCCTACTTGTTTAGACTATATATGAAGAACTGCTCCTGAGTATTGGTGGTTTGCTTGCCTCATCTCAGCTTCTGGATTTCAACTTTGTGAGACAGTTTCCTCTAAGCATTGTTGCACAAAATACTGTTGATTGAAGGACTGCTGGAGTGAGACTCTGGTGTTTTTCAATGGACATTTTAATTATCTGCTTGCTGGGGGTGAGAGCCTCTGTATAGCAGATTTGCAGTTGGATTAATGACTGAATTTATCTCCTCATTTATTTGGTGTCTTCATACTGACTTGAAGGAGATTGTTATAGTATTTATTTGAGGGGTTATTTTTGGTCTTTTCTTAGTTTATTTGGTGGGTGGGGTGGTTTTTAATTTTTTGAGTCATTTTAGTGGTTCTGGGTTATTTTGTTTTATTTTTGTCTTGGTTAGAATCCTTTGATAAAGTATTGCCAGAATGTGTTGGAGTCCTGCCCCCTCGGTCGTGCACTATTCACCCTCTGCTGTCTGTGCTCTCCATCCCTTTTTCCTTCCCCCATTGCAGGTTATAACATACCAGCACTGTAGGGCGCTGGGTATTGCTCACAAGAGGCAGAGGGGGACTGCAGGGCGTGAACAGTGGAGGGTGAATGAGCTGGGTCAGCACATTGTGGTTGTGAGATCCAGGAGAAGCCCTGGGGTGAAATGGAACCAAGAACATGGTTTGCCATGCTTGGTTTCCATATCCAAGGGCACCACCAAAATTTGTGGCCTCGTGGTTCGGGCAGCTCTGGAGGTTCATCCAACTCAGGCTGTGTTATGCAATGCCAGGTCCATTAAAAATAAGACTGCAATTATTGCAGATCTTGTAGGAATGGTGGACCTGGCTTGCATTACCGAGACCTATCAGGATGAGAACTCTGGCCCCATTTTGGAGGCTTTATCTCCAGCCGGGTACTCGGTGATTCACCACCCGAGATTGGATCGTGGGGGGGGGGAGGGTGGTGGTCTGTTCTGAGACCAAACATAGCCTTGCGAGTGTGCCAGTAGAGGAGACCGAGTCATTTGAGTGTATCGTGGTAGCAGGTATAGGTTGTAGGATCGCCCTCATCTACTGTCCACCAGGAGATCAGAAGCATTTCCTTCAGGAAGTGGCATACTTTGTCATCGACATGGCGTTTGAGTCACCCAGACTGATGGTTCTGGGAGACTTCATCGCCTGGGTCAATGATGAACTCTCGCCGTTTGGACAACACTTCCTCCAGTTAATGTCATCTCTGGACCTTATACAGGTAGTTACCACTACTACCAATAAATATGGTCACGCTCTTGACTTAGTCTTTCTCCTGAGGAGCGAGGCCTCTGACATGAGGGTGGAACCAGTTGGATGGTCCAATCACTATACCGTGTGGTTTAGTTTTAGTGCCCCCCCCTTTGTAGGTCTACCCCTATGGAGATGGTCAGGTACTGCCCTTTACGGGATATCAGCTCTGAAGGCCTGACGGTGGTGATTGACCTATCATCCCTTCCAGTAGCAAACAGAGACCCAGAAGCCCTTGTGGTACAGTAGCTTACAGTACAGCTATATTGGTGGCCCTGTATGTCATTGCTCCAGTCCGTATTCGTCCTCTCTCCCTTCACACTCAGTCTCCTTGGTTTGATGGGACCTTGAGGGAGATGCGGCGACTAGGATGAAGGTTAGAGCGTTGCTGGCAGAGATCCTCCCTTAATGCCGACCACCTTAAATTGATAGAGCATTATCAAGCCTATCAATCTGCAATCTCCCATAAGAAGACAGAATTCCTGTCCAGACAGATTGTTCTTGCTCAGAACTGACCAGCTCAGCTTTTTCACACTGTAGACAGACTGTGCAACCCAGCCTGCCTACAAGTGCAAAAAGCATTTTCGCAAGCTGAGTGCACTGATCATGCTTTGTTAATAAGGTGGCCGACATCAGGGCGGCACTCCATCCAGCATACTCTATGGGTATTGTTCTGGACCAGTGTGTGGCTGCTGCTCCTCAGCTATCCTGGTGTACCTTCGACTGACCGGAGTTCATGGATGTCATGCGGATTGTCCAGGGTATGCGGCCTACATGCTGTAGTTTGGATCCTGGAATGACTTCACTGATTTTGGGTTGTATTGATATCAATGGTCTGGTCCTTGCACGGATAGTGGGTGCTCCTTGGAAACAGGTGAGTTTCCTAGCTCCCTGAAGGAGGCGGTGGTAACACCTCTCTTGAAAAAAGCTTCTTTGGACCCTGGTTGCCATGCCAACTGCAGACTGATCTCAAACTTCCCCTTTCTAGGGAAGAAGATTGAGAAAGTAGTTGCCATACAGCTGGAGAACCATTTGACTAACCATGACATCTATAAATCCCTCCAGTCCAATTTTCAAAAGAGGCATAGTACTGAGACAGCGTTGGTTCAGGTTCTCAATGATCTCCTGATGGCTAGAGATCGGAAGAGCCATTCCATCTTGATTCTTCTGGATCTCTCATCAGCGTTTGACACTGTGGACCATGGGGTACTGCTCAACCATCTGAGGTTCATCTGTGGATTATCTGGTGTAGTCCTCAGGTGGTTTACATTTTACATCACTGGGAGAACACAGAGAGTGGTGTCTGGCGTTTATTCCTCAGACCCAGTTCCTCTGTCTTGTGGGGTCCCTCAGGGTTCAGTATTGTCCCCCATGTTGTTTCCAGTGTATATGCTGCCCCTCAGAGACATTGTAAGAAGGTATGGGCTGAGGTTTCACTGCTATGCTGATGATACCCACCTCTACCTTTCTTTTGCACCTGACCAGGATGGAGCTCTCTCGGTCTTTAACAACTGCCTCGCAGAAATCCAGGAGTGGATGGACTCCAGTTGGCTGAAGTTGAACTCGGATAAGACTGAAGTGCTGGTTGTGGATCCAGCACGCCGGATAGGGGGTCTGGGGGTTGGGTTGTCCTGGGGGTTATACTTTGGGGGTGTATCACTCCCGACCTCTGAACAAGTGCGGAACCTGGGGGTAATTTTTCATGCAGGGCTTACGCTACATTCGCAGGTGTCTCAAATCCTCCTTTTATCATGTGAGGAATATCTCCAGGATTAAGTACCTTGTTCCATCCGGCAATCTTCCTATGCTGGTCCATGTCTTTGTGTCCTCGCGCTTGGACTACTGCAATTCATTTACCTAGGGCTACCTAGGGTGGAAATCCACAGCCTGCAGCTGGTGCAGAAAGCTGCAGCCCGGCTTTTGACAAGAACCTTGCAGTCCAGTCATATATTGCTGGTGCTGCTCGGATTGCACTGGCTGCCTGTGCAGTGGCGGATCACCTTTAAAGTTGGTCTTCTGACTTTCAAAGCCCTACACGGTCTGGGCCCATACTACTTGAAAGAGCTCCTGGTTCTCTACAGCCCTGGGCGAGCACTCCGCTCAGCTGATGAGGGGTTGCTAGAGATCCTGAGGGTATGTTTAACATCTTTAGGGGCCCGGGCATTTATGTTTGTGGCCCATACCCTCTGGAATTCTCTACCCCATTGGTTATGGGAGTGCGCGACCGTGGAGGGATTTAAAAACTTATCTGTGGATACAAGCTTTTGGCAGTTAGGTTTTCATTCGATTACATTATTTTTTCCACTGATGTTTTATATTGTTAAGGCACTGAGCTGAATGATCTATTTTAAATGTTGTGTGGCACCTTGGTATTTGAAAGGCGCCATAAAAAATAAAGCTTTATTATTATTATTAAAATGGACTGGTGTCCACCTCCCTCCCTCCAAAGTTTTGTTACTTTTTTGTGGCCCCTTCACTTCTCCTTCCTCTGTGAACACTGAACAAAAGTGTTTGTTCAGGATATCTGCCTTTTCCTGGTCCCATGCCTCCTTCCCTTTTTAGCCTTACAAGCCCACCCCTGGTCTTCCCCTTTTTAATTACATATCTAAAAAAATATCTTGTCCCTTTTCATTACCTCTTGGACTATTCTCTCCTCAGTTTGTGCCTTTGCGCTCCTTACTGCTTTCCCTGCTTCCCTCTGTTTCCCCCAATACACCTCCCTATTCTCCTCCGTGTCTCCTTATACCTTCTGAATGCTACCATTTTAGCTTTTACCTTTTCAGCCTCCTCTTTTGAGAACCATAGCAGTCTCTTTTTTCTCTTGCTTTTGCTCACTTGTTTGGTGCAGAGGTTTGTTGCCTTTACTATGATCCCTTTTACCTTTACCCACTATTCTTCCACCCCAACCAGGTCACTTACCTCTGCTAGTTCATCCCTGATGCATTCACCCATCTTATCAAAATCTGCCCTTCTGACGTCCAGGATCCTCACCCTTGTGTGGTTCAATGCCATAGCCATTCTTATATTCAACTACATCATACAGTGAGCACTAGTTCCCAAGTGCCTCCCACCTTGACATCTGCAACACTGTCCCTGTTAGTGAGTACCAGGTCCACTATTGCCCCATCATGAGTGGGTTCACTGACTAGTTGCTTGAGGAACACCCCTGAAGAGAGTCCAAGATGTCCCTGCTTCTAGTTGAGGCTGCTGCTGGGAGACTCCAATCCACATTGGGAAGACTGAAGTCCCCCACCAGCAGCACCTTGCCTTTTCTGCCATCTTGCCAGTGGTTTCCACCAGTACCTTCTCTAATTACTCCCTCTGTGGTGGAGCTCTGTAAATCACTCCAGTGCAAATAGTGGCTCCATTCCTAGTCTCAAGAAAGACCCACAGGACCTCTGCCTCCCACTGTATTCTCTGTTTTGCCATGGAATTTATGCTTTCCCTCACATTTAGCACCACACGTCTGCCTTTCCTTCCCACCTAGTCCTTCCTGAACAGAGTATAGCCTGGTATGGCCATGCCCCAGTTATGGTTTTCAGTGCACCGTAACTCAGTAATGGTCACAATATCTACGTTAGCCTCTGTCATGATGGCCTCTAGGTACGAAATCTTATTTCCTAGCCTTCTAGCATTTACACACATGGCCTTCCGGATTTTGATTCCACTCTGGTGTTGCCCCCTTTTTTCCTTTTTGCTCTCCCTCCTTCCCATTCTCTTTTTAATGCTCCTGTTCCTTTCCCCCTTTATCTTTACCACCCTGCTCCCTTGATTAGTTTGCATCCTGGGGATTTCTCACCCCTTGGGTTCTCCTTACTATCTACTTCAGCCTGTGGAGGAGGCAGTTTCTGACTCATTGAGTCCTTCTGCTACCCTCTTGGCTAGTTTAAATGTTCATTGATGTAACATTTAAACCATACACTGAAGTCTGTGGTTCCCTTCCAGGATGGATGCAGACTATCACCCCGTAAAGGCCCGTATTCTCCCAGGTGGGTCCCCAGTGTAGCTGAACCTTTCCTCTGCACCATTCCTTCAGCCATGAGTGGAAGCTGCTAGTGCAGCATTCCCTCTCCTGTCCCCTGTCATAGACAGGCAGCACCTCAGTGAAAGCCTCTGAGCAAGCTACCTGTCCATGACCCTTCCCCAGCTCCCTAAACTCCCCCTGTACTATACCAGCCCCATCCCTAGCCAGATCATTAGTTGCCAGATTGACAATGACATCCTGCTCTCCCTCCCTTCCTACTGCCATAGCAATCCACAGGATTCACTTCCCATCCCTCTGGGCCATGGCACCAGGTAGGCAACTCACCTGCCTCTCTCCTCCTTTTGTATTCTGAAGTCTATCCCCCTCACAACTGAGTCCCCTACCAGATGTTGCTTCCTCCTCCTCCTCTGTAGCCCTCTACCACCACCTTTAGGTCTCCACTATGGAGGGCTCCCACATTCCCTTTGGTCACTACCATGGATGCTTCCTCCTGGGAGTTCTGCCCTGCCAGAGTAGAGTTGGAATTTTGTAGTTTTACTGCAGACCTGTCAGTCTTACCTCTATTGTAGGGAAGCTGATGGAGTCACTGGTCAAAGAGGACCTCCTGGACTACCTGGAGAGCAGTGGTCTCCAGGATAATAAGCAGTACATTTTTGTGGCAGGGAGGTCTTGTTCAACTAACCTGACAACTCTCATGGACTTTGTGACTAGGGCATTGAATAGGGGTCATGCCATGGATTTACTCTACTTCGACTTAGCAAGGCTTTTGACTTAGTGACTCACACACACTTCCTGAAGAAGATGGGAGATCTGGGTGCAACTAGTAACATAGTAAGATGAGTAAATAACTGGCAAAAGTGGAGGCAGAAGAGGGTTGTTGTTAATGGGGTCAAATCAGAAGAGCAGGAGGTCATGAGTGGGGTAGCACAGGTATCTGTCCTGGGCCTGGTCCTCTTCAATATGTTCATCACTGATATTGGTGAGGGAATCTGGGGTAGTCTGAGTCTCTTCACAGATGGCATTAAACTCTGTGTGAGTGTGGATAGCGACAAGAGAATCAGGGAAATGCAGAGTGACCTGCAAAGACTAGAGAGGTGGTCTAAGGATTTGTAATTGAAATGTAATGCCAAAAAGTGCAAGGTGATGTAACTAGGTAAAAAGAACCCAAGGACACAGTACTGGAAGGGTGAGGTAAGATTGAGCACTACGACTGAGGAACAGGACCTAGACTGAAGAATGGGATCTAGGAGTAATCATCAGTGACACTCTCAGACAATCAAGCCGGTGCAACAAGGCCTATGGTAAGGCAAAGAGGATGCTGGGGTGCAGTGAGAGGGGTATTGAAAACAAAAGGAAAGAGGTAATATTACCACTTTATAGCTCTTTGGTGAGGCCGCACCTGGAGTACTGTGTCCAGTTCTGGAGTCCTCGCTTCGGGAAAGATAAGGACATGCTGAATATCATGCAACAAAGGGTGACAAAGCATGACAGAGCCAACAGGGCCATTTATATAAGGAGCAGCTCAAAACACTGAATATGTACTCGCTGGAGACCAGAGGAGAGATACTGTATGATAGAGACCTTCAAGTTCCTGAAAGGTACAAACAAGATGAACTGCAGGGAATTATTCAGCATTAGTAACAATTTGAGGTCATGAAGGTGCAAGTGGAAACTGACAGGAGGGAAGTTCAGGAGGGACATGAGGAAACATTATTTTACAGAATGGGTGGTGAGGGAAGTTCAGCAGGGATATGAGAAAGTAATATTTTACAGAAAGGACAGTGTAACAGTGGAAGAGTCTACTAGCTGAGGTGGTGGGAGCTAAAACCATTAATGATTTCAAGCATGGTTGGGACACAGTGAAGGGTATAGTGGCTACTCGGGTTGATAGAAACTGGGAGGGAAATAGGGAGGTGGATGGTGAGGGCTAGGACCTTGGATGGTCATTAGTTCCCAGGGTTAGATAGAGAACCACGGGCAGACTGGATGGATCATTGGTCCCTTTTTGCTGTCATTGTCTATGTTTCTATGATATATTGCGCCTTTAATTTTCTAATTCCTTTCACACCTTTGAGTAGTGCTGCCATTACATTGTAACAACAGGTCATTGTAACAAGATATACTAAGAAAACGGTCATTCTGCTCAGTCATCACAGTGGAAGGAGAGGGGCCACCAGATAATAGCAGAAACAGGAGGTGGGGAGGGGGACACAAGTACATTTTCAGAAGAAAGAGTCCAGAAGAGACTTGCAACTCTGAAGGTGGACAAAGCTATGGGACTGGACAGGATACTGTACATCAAAGTGTTCTAAAGGAACTCAGGGAGGTGCTACCTAGTGACATCTTTGTTCAGCAGCTTATTGGAAACAGACATGATTCTGGAGGAGTGGAGAAGCGCTGACACAGTCCTTCTACATAACAGCAGCTGCAGGAAGTAGGCTATCAACAATAGGCCACTCCATCATACCTCCATGGTGGGGAAATTAATAGAAAGCTTACTAAAAAAAACTGGTAGAGTACCTTGAATGCAGTGGGTAACAAAACAACAGGCAGCATAGATTCACAAGGGGGAGGTCATGCCAAACAAATCTGATGGACTTCTTTGGCTGGATGACCAGGGAAACAGATCAATAGAAGACAGTGGACATGACCAGTCTGGATTTCAGCAAGGCCTTTGACACTGTGCCACACAGGAGGCTGATAAAGAAACTGAGCAGTTTGGGCATGGGATCCAAAGTGGTGAAGTGGGCTAGAAATTGGTTAATAGATACAGTAGGAGAAAGAGAGATGTGGTAACTGGCACCCACTTGAATGATGGAGGAGTGACCAATGAAGTGCCATAAGGTTCATTATTGGGACCAGTCTACCTCAGTATCTTTATAAATGACATTTCTGAGGAACTGGAAGGAAAGGTACTGTATGCCTTTTTTTTATTCTTAAATTACTGGGTAAGGCCCACTAGGTCTAAGGTCTGTTTTCAGCAGCAATCTTGGAGCACTGGAGAGGTTAAGTGACTTGCTCAGGCTCACACAGTATGCAAGTGGAAGTTGTGGGAATCAAACTGTGGTCTGCTGGATGTACCAAACTTGTTCACAGCTCATTTCTCTAACCTTTAGGCTAAACTGCCAGCAGATATGCCAGTATTGCAGATGATTTCAAAATCTGAAATAGGCTGGACACTTAGGAGGTGATGGAAAGCATTAGCAGGGGTCTGGAGAAACTTGAGGTGTGGTCTAAAGTATGGCAGTTGGGGTTCAATGCCAGAAAGTACACAATCATGCACTTAGGGCATAGGAACCCAGGTGCTGAGTATAAGATGGGGGGTGAAGGTACTGACAGTCACTAAACAGGAAAGGAACCTTGAGTTATCGTATCTGAGGATCTCATGGTAGCAGAGCAGTGTAACAAAGCAATGGATAGGGCTAGTGGGATGCTGGAGGTTTATGAAAGGGTCTATCTACCAGGAGGAGGAAGATGGTGTAGCCCTTGTATCACTCACTGGTGAGACCCCACCTGTAGTATTGTTTCCAGTTTTGGAGGCCACACCTCAGAAATGATATAGACAGGGTGGAGGCAGTCTAGAAGAGGGAAACTAAAATGGTGCTGGGGTTGAATGAGAAACCCTACAAGGAGAGACTGAGAGATCTTAACATGTGCACCCTGGCAGACAGGAGAGCAAACGGAGACATGATAGAGACCTACAAGTTCCTCATGGGACATACAGAGTGCAGGGGTGAAGTTTCTTTCAAATGAGAAGGAGCGCTTGGACAAGGGGGCATGCAGTGAAGCTGGAGGGAGTAATTTAAGAGAGATATGAGAAAATACTTATTTACTGAAAGCAGGTAGATGCCTGGAATAGACTTCCAGCAGAAGTGTTTGAGGTGAAAACGGTGGGGGGCTTCAAGCATACGTAGAATAGACATGGGTTGGGAGGTACAAGAGTGAAATCAGAATGTTTTGTTTAACAGAAAGGGGGTTGGAACTGTGAAACAGTCTGCCAGCCAAGGTGGTGGGCACCAAAATCATAAATGGTTTCAAGCATGACTGGCACAGAGTGAAGAGTATAGTGATTACTCAGGGTGCTAGTAGTAGGCAGGGGAAGGTGTGGTGGATAGTGAGGGCTAGTACCCTGTATGGAAAATAGGTACCAGTGTTTGATAGGGAACTACGGGAGGACTAGATAGACCACTGGTCTTTTTCTGCCTTCATTGTCTGTGTTTTTATGTTTTTTTAAGGCCACTTGAGGTCATTAGGAAAATCTTGTTGGATCACATTATTGTAATGTAACCTTGCCCCACCAGCCTCCCTTTTATCTCTGTCAGAGGGGCTGCTCCTCTCACATCTAGGCACCACTGAGAGGGGTGGTGGTAGTCACTATTAAATTTATCTTTTGCAGAAACTGTGGACCCATTACTTCTACTACTGAGCCTGCCATGCTCAGACAGGCAAACCAAGTGTGGCAACTACCTGGCTCACACCTGGTGGGAGCATTTAGCATGGCCATAGACCTGGGTCCTTGGGAGAAAGTGGTTGCTCAGCATTGTGCTAGGTTTGTACTTCTGGACAGGGGCACCCAAGTAAATCCGGACACTGGAAGCAATAACTGAAATGTCCAAACCAGGAATGGGATTCTAGAGTGTGGCTTTTATTCACATAACACAGAGAATAACAAAGCAAAGATGGACCCCCACAGAGCTACACTCGCTGGTAATGCAGATTACAGAGGTACAGAGCACACTTCTTCACTACTAACCCTTAGGTTCTGAATGGATCTGGGCACACATGGCCCGAACTGGTACACTTCTTCTTCTATTCCTTGACATGGCACCTCGGCCAGTTCTAGGATACTTTTCCATATGGCATGGAGATTGATGGTGGCTCCTTAAACCACCCATGAGCACTTTCTAGCTCTAAAGGGAAAAATTCCACAATCCCACCTCTGGGTACTTTCTTCAGACACTGGCTAAGTGCCTGAGAGAAAACCATAGGTGCCCAAACTGAACCCGAAGAGAGGAAAACCTGGTTACTCCAGATGTGGGGTCTCCCACCTTTTGCTCCCAAATCTATACTAGGCCATTCATTTGGATACAACACCTTTCTTCAAACTACTGGTTTTAGATGCTATCTTGAAATGTTTAGCACATTTAACATTCTACATCTCTGGAGGTGTCCTGACTTTAAAAGTATTGTAAGTGTCTCTGTCATTAACCAAGACCCCCACTGTTGCAGATGCTTCTAAGCCATACATAAATTAAAAGTTCTGTACTTGACAAGTCTTCCTGTGACCCCACAGTAGGCAGATACTTTTACACTAAACTCTGTCTCAGTGAACATTTTCTCTATATCAGAGAAGAACTCACCCAAGGTATGCAGGTGCCCCATGGCTTCTTCCCACAAATGTCTCAGGTATTCACAAACAAATTGATTCTCAAGCAGCTTTCCCTTGTCCAGGCTGGCACAGGGGATTTTCCCTGAATTCTTGGAATCCCCCATCCCTCTGGGTATGGAGCACTGGAACAACTCTAGGAAAGGTCTCTACCACTTCCTCTGGTCTCTTCTGTGTTCCTCTCTAGGGTGAGAACACACAACTCACTGCTTTCTTCAGTAGCTCTATATCAGAGCTAGGCTGTGAGGAGCTGCACACAGCAGCACTCCTCTCCCTCTTGAGTCTCACAGGAAACTGACTTGAATTCCCCAAAGTTCTACAGTTAATCCCTACAGTCAGCATTCCATTGTGGCTTATGTTGTTGTGAGAATTCTATGATAACATCATCACTCCAGCTCATCTGAAACTGAGAACAGAGTGAAACAGTGTGAAACCCATTTAACTGGTATCCCACAAGCTGCCTTTCCCTGACTGCCAGTGGTTCTAAGTGGGATTCTACTAACCCCTGGGAACAAGGGGGTTACACCAAGTCTACTGGAACCAAAAGAGGCATTTTGCCAATTTTGCTACAGCAGTTACTATTAGGTCCATGTTGGGTGATAAGTGCAAAAGAAAAAAGGGTGCCAGCAAAAAGGGAAAAGTCAGAAGGGTAACAGCATGCTGTCCTCCTGATGCCCTGCATGCAGTGATTGCTGCGACCCTGTGAATGGTCATATAGAGTGATGGAGGAGTGGGGGGGAAGCCTCCCCAACATGTGCGAGTGCTCCTGCATTTTCACCCATCTGCCATGCTTGCCATGGTAATTGCTGTTGCCATTATTCCTTCACCCTTATTGCATGGTACTGTAAGGACAATTTCAGAACACAAAAAAAGTAGCAACATGCCATTCCAGCATCACACCCCAGGAATTAGCAACACATCTACTGGTTACCCTCAGAAGATAGAACAGTAGCAACTACACTACATCTCTGACACTATGGTAAACTCATATTACCCTCAAAAGAGGCCAGAGGGACATCTCCACTCACTGCTTCGTCACCACACCAGCCATGTAGCTGTCTCACTAACGTTGCTATTACCTCCCACTTTCTGTGCCTGCTGTGATATCATTGTGCATGTGCACTGGGCTCCAGCATCCTTCTTGGACATGATGGACAGTGCCGCATTCTGGCGTGTGAGATTGTGTGCCCACAGGGGGCCGAGGAGTGAGCGCACTGTTTCTGAGTTGAGGAAGATTCCCCGGTGTCAACCTGATAGCTAGTTTTTAAAGCTACTGCAAAGCAACTGCATGTTCTGCCAACTGCAGCTGTAACAAGAACAGCAACTACTTCAAAATTAGATGTTTTCTAGCCCATCCTTTTCCTTTCACGTCTTCCTGCAGACTATTTATTTCTGGCTGGGCCAGTTGCTATGAAGCTTCCCATTGAATTGCATCCTTCCATACTTCCAAGTTATGATACACTTGTCTCTTGCTACTGCCATTTTGGACAAGGATGGGGCCCTTTTTTCACTAGCTACTAGCATCTCTCAGTGGTACCTGTTGCAGACCCTTACTGGCCTTATAGTCCCAGGCAGTATGAGATCATTTTTCACTGCCTGTGTCTCTTGTCAGCCTGACAGTACTGACTGGTCTTACTGACCCAACCAAACTATTTAGACAAAGAGGACTACTCACTGTCAGTACAGACATGGGAACAGGGCTACAGCAGAATGGAATGGCAGGTGGATACTGGGTACATATTAGAGCTGTGTGAAATATACAATTCCAATCACAGAATGCCTGCAGAATGACCATTCTGATTCTGTGGAATTTAGTGGAATTGTCATGAAAATTCTGTGGAATTCTGCCAAATTTTAAATTTCAGTTATTGTGCTATATTTTTTAAAGTACATATCCACATGACACCACATATAGGCTGAAAACAGTACTAAATGAGATATAAAAGCATTCCAAATTTTAGAGATTTAGGTTGGGGGAGAGTTATAAGTGACCAAACATTTAATGAAACTTTAATTTGCAGTTATTTTGACGTAATTTTTGAAAAATTTCATATCCAAATTTTTCCACAATGTCAGGAGTTAGAGAAGCATCCAGCATGGGTATATTCTCCATGTTATAAGTCTCAAGCTTCAATGGGAGCTGAATTATAGGTAGCCAAACATTTTGCCAAAATTTAGATTTCTGTAATTTCAGCATAGTTATGATAGAATTTATTAAAATGTTATACAATTTGACAGGTATACAGCTTATCACCACATTACTATATGTGCATAGTTTAATATTTCTAGCTTCAAATCGGACTGAGTTATAGCCTGCCAAACATGTTGCCAAAATTTCAATTTCAATTATTTCCCTCTAATTTTAAAACAACATATCCATGGTTAACCAGTCAAAACATTTAAGCTACTATACGACATGGTCATTTTTGAAAAAGTTCATATTTGCAGCTTTGAATGGGATTCAATTAAAAGTAGTCAAACTTTCACAACATTTAAAAATTACATTTTGGAAGAATGCAAACTACAAATTTATAAACCCTGGAAACTTTTAAACTAAAGACTGCAATACCATTAAATTCAATAAGTTCTTAGACCTTACAGGGAGACTGTGTCTGCCAATTATATTAATTGCTTGCTGCCAGAACTTGCAAAGTAACATCTGTACTTAAAGTCAATCCCATGAGTCTTTGTGAAAATTGTGTAATTTCATGAAAAATTCCATAAAACTGGAATTTTCTAATTTCACTCAGCTTTATCTGGAGGATTCTAATTAAAGGATAGGGGTATAAGAGACAGGTAGTGCAGGGGGTCACCAGGTTCAGGAGTTATATGCATAGTTTCACCAAGAAATGGACAGCTGAGCTGGGTAGTAGACCCCCAGGTCGGAGCAAGAAAGCACACAGTGTCAACAATTCCAGTCTGAATGCAGGCTATTTAAGGATCGCATCTAGTAAATTTATGATTCAGGGAGCCTGATGTACATGCAGGTCTGGGACTTAGAAGTAATCAAAAAGATGTAGTGGTGGGGGATGACAATGTCTGGGGCAGCAGGAAGGAAGAATTCTGACTATTCCAACAGGGTAGGTTGATAGGAAAAGGAGTAGGTGACTCAAGTTTTTAGAGAGTTTGTCACTGTAAAGAACAAAGAAGATATCAGTGAGATCAGTAGTTCTTCTGAGTCAATCTGTCTATGCCAAACAAAAGGGGGGGATAGTCACTCAGAGAGGAACAGTGGGACTGCAAAAAGCTCAGCCCAGCTTATCAAATGAAGCCATGACACATGCATTGTGAATGTTAAATTACACAAAAACATTTCTGGATGCTTCATCTATATGTTACCATAAATATGTGAGAAAATGTTACCAATAATTTATTTTCTACTGCAGATTTAAAACTGCTAAACAAATTTATCCAGCTGTGTTAGGCACCAGAATACACTAAATATGGATATGCATGTTAAATGTTAAGTCCATGCCTGCAAGATTAGAGAAGTTACAAACATCCCCATTTTGGATAGTTTTCACAACATTTTGCAAATATTTATAAAGTAAAGTTTTCAACCTCTAAAACTTACAAATATCTAATCCAGTTCTCTCCATATTTAGATCATTCGGTTTCTATAAGCATTACAAAAAGGTTATTCATGCTAATTTACACACGTTGAGCTCCAAAGGTGCCTGAGTTATATACAGATGAAATTGTTTCATAAAATTTCCAGCAAAGAATAAAATGACAGATTTTGAGTACATATAATTCTGAGACGGTGCAGTGTATTGTCATGAAATCTGGCACATTCTTAGAACACCTATCATCAAGGAAGCATGCTAAATTTAAGATCTCTGACCCGATAGATGGCTGAGGTATATGAAGAAAAAAATGTTCATGAACTTTCACACAAAAAATAAAATGACAGATTTTGAGCACCTATAATTTAGAAACTATCCATCCAAATTTAATTATACTGTATTTCAATCAATCAATCAATCAATCAAATCTTTATTTATTCAGGCGATCATCATTGAGCAAGGCTCATTTACAAGATGGACTTGATAAGATCAAGGTTCGAGTTGATACACAGCAATTACATCACATACTTATAAGAAAAAAAAAATGATGCTTATAACACAATAATATACAGTGAACTCACATGTTGAAACTCGGTTAAGAGAAGGTTAAACTAATATCTACAATATGTACAGTACATATATATCCCAATGAGGGTCATGACAGTCACACACATAATGAGTACAAGGATGGTGAAGGGAATATTGGGTGCCATATACTGGGGTGTCTGACTGGAAGGAATATGCCATATGTGATTGGAATATAGTTTTGTGGGATGACTATTCTATCTCTAGTGGTAGCAACTGCATTTCTCGTGAAGAAGGCTGTACAGTGCTGCTTAAAGGATGTAAATGGAATGATAATGGACAGTTTTAGGGATTTTTGTAGGTGTTCCATGCTATAGCTAGAGAATAGCTGATTGCTGCCCTCCCTATTTTGGTGTTGACTTTGGGCAATTTGAGCAGGATGATATTGCTGCTTTTAGGGCATAGGAGCTAGGAGTGTTCTGGTTGAAGCAGTCCAGGATATAGCTTGGGAGTTTTTTTGATAAAGCTCTGTAGATCCATAGAGCTGCATTTCTGCTCCTCCTGACATGAAGGGAAACCCATCCAATTGTGTCATAGAGAGAACAATGGTGGGTATTATATGGCAGGTCTGTAATGAACCTTATTGCTCTATGATATAAGGTATCCAACTTTTGAAGGTAGAAAATGGGGCAGTGACTATAGAGGAAGTCTGCATAGTCAATGACTGATAGAAAGATGGCCTGGACTAATCTCATCTTTGAGTCTCTGTTAAGGAAGGGTTTTAATCTATAGAGGAGGCCAAGCCTTAGGCGAAGCTTTTTTAACAGTTGTTCTAGATGCTGAGTGAAGTCAAGTCTGTTGTCAATCCACACACCTAGGTATTTGAAATTTTCAACATACTCCAGATTTTCTCCAAGTATAGTGCATAGCTGGGGAGATTGATTGAAGAGGATGTGTTGGTGGAGTTTTGAGTTGTGAACATCATTGCTTTGGTTTTCTTTGCATTTAGCAGAAGCTTTTCTCGAGTAGCTGATGTTGTAACAGGAGAATTCTGTTTGTAGGATTTCGTGAGCAACTGTAGGCGAAGGGTTGCTGACATACAGAACAGTGTCATCAGCAAAGAGGTGTACTGAGGACTTGGCAAGGGTTGAATCAATTTTATTTATATAAATAGCAAAAAGGATAGGACCCAGAATAGAGCCTTGGGGGACTCCTCTTGTCAGTGGTCTTAATGGGGATAGGTCACCTTCAGCTTTTACCTGCTGTGATCTACCGGAGAGGTAGCATCTGAACCACTTAAGGAAGGATGGATCTAGGCCAATGGAGTGTAGGGATGAGAGTAGCAGTTCATGGTCCACGGTGTCGAATGCTTTGCTCAGGTCCAGGAATACTGCACAGACATTGTTCTTTTTATCCAATTCGGTTTGCCAATCATTTGTGACCTTGGCTAATGCAGTGATAGTGCTATGTTTGGCCCTGAATCTAGATTGAGCTGGATTTAATAGGTTAGTAGTGTCCAGATATTCCCTTAACTGAATACTCACTAATTTCTCCAGCATCTTGGATAACACAGGTAGAATGGAAATGGGCCTGTAGTTATTAAGATCCGTAGGGACAGGGTATTTGGCACATGATTGACCTTGCACCCATCAAGTGAACTTGCCACACTTCAGAGCTCTAGCTTAAATGATTTCCGAGTTATGACCAAATTACAAACATTTAAAAATTACTTAAAAGTCTGCTGAAATTCTATGAAACTACACAGAATTTTATAAAAATACTGTCAGTCCAGAATTTTCCCATTCCACGCAGCTCTAGTGCATATTACAGGGAAACCTGTTTCCAATTGTATGTGTGTGCATGTGTGTGTTTATGTGTTTAAATGCTGCAGGGCTAAGTATGAAATAGTATGACATAGACACTTATGTGTTGAAATAATGTGACAGCTTGTATCTTGGTAGAGATAAGTTAGAACTGTGGACTTTGCAATATTTTGTCAGCACTTTTGTTTGTGGTATACAGTGAATGAATGCAACTTTTGGAGAGTGGTGTGTCCTTCCTTCACAGTCATTGGGTCAGCTGAATCCCCCTGCACTGGCTTCAGTGTTCGCATTGGACTGTGTCCTTGCTTTTATGATTAATTTGAGTTGAGGTGATAGCTGTTGGAACATAGGGTCCTGTATTCTGCTTCAGCAGCTTTGCCCTGCAAACCAGTTCACATTTCTGCAGCATCCTTGCTCTGCCCTCTAGACCTTTCCCTCATTTTTATGTTCATCGTGTGTGTATGTGCAGTAAACATCTTGCTATGGCATTTGGCTTTTGAGAGGTGCGACACTGTCCATCCAGTGCAGAGTAGTGTTTTAGGGGCATGACAGCACCACACCAGTCATCAGCCAGGCTGATCATGGCAGAGTTTTGGCTTGCTGGGTGTAGACATTGTGTACTTGAAAAGAAAATGCCAACACAATCATGTGTCAGCTCTTTCCTTTGATCTGCACCACCCAGCAGGCAGAGCTGATCTGTAATGATCAGCCTGGAATTTCAAACATCCAGGGGCTCATGCCAGCTGTAACAGAGAAACACCTCAAAAGCAAAACCTTCATAATCCATGTGGGTCTATTGCACTGCTCCCAATGCACAGTCACATCTCTAATTTGCGCTGAAGCACCAGAAGGCTTGTTCATGTTGCTGCTGCCCCTCGAACTGTCCCATCCACTCAACTCTTCATCTCAACACCCACCACCGCATCTTCCCAAAAAACATAACACTGACACTGGGGTGCCCAATCCAACAGCATCCCTGTCATCATCTGAAATAATGAAAACTGTCCCTCATTATTTTTTTTCACCTTGCAAAAATGAAAACCATCCATCGATGTCTGTTGCACTGTTAGTCCCCCTACCCAACTCTTCCACTCAGCACCCATCACCCCATACCCTCCAAGCCCTTATGGTCTCACTGGGGGTCCAATGCCATAATCTTCTGTGGACTGCAGAGATGTCTTCATTCTTCAAAGCAGGAATGTGCCCTAAGGAAATCAGGTATGCGGTTCTATGGGGTTTTGAATGTACTGGCATAACTTGATCATTTTTTCATAATTTTGCTCCAAATTTTCAATACACAGTACCTTTTTTGAGATCCCACTTCATAAACAGTTACAATGAAATTAGGCAAATCTGTCCCTAAAGGTAATTTTATGTGAAATCACCTTCCGGGCAGGAGTTGATAATTTTCTCTGCTCTTTTTCATGAGATAGGGTCATAAGAAAACTATTTTGAAAATTTGGTGTAAAAATATTAAAAAACAACAAAGTTATGAACCTACATTGACTCTTGTAAGCACAGGTTCATAACTTTAACAAGTTTCAATATTTTTACCCCATATCTTCAACATAGCCATTTCTTTACCTCACCTCATGAATGTGACAGCTGTCATTTTTCAAATCCTGGCCAAAATGTGTTTTTGCATCCCAAAAGGTGATTTTACAGTCGCTGCATGAAATCACCTTTCAGGCAGGAGCTGAACATTTTCTCTGCATTTGTTAATGAGGTGGGGTCCTAGGAAGGCTATGTTGACAATCTTTGGCCACAATATTACAAAACAACAAAGTTATGAGCCTTTTTACAGACATTTACAGATGTAGGTTCCTAACTTTGCTGATACATGAACCACAAAGTGCACTACAATGCATCTAGTACCCCAGGGCTTCTATATGAGTGGTGGACATCTGGCATTGATAAATGCTTGTTTCTTTTCCATTCTAGTATTGTGTACACTGAAGTACATGGTATTATGTGTAACTTCAGCTAGCTTGGCTTCAGCAGAGTTTCAAATTCAAAATAATGTGCTCTGTAAACACAGACTGTTAGGATCCAATGTTGAATGTTTCATATATACAGCATCTTTGTATTTCTAAGTAATAAAAAGCAACTAAGTGGCATTAAAAAAATATAATCACAATGGGCCTATTTCAGAATTAAGGTGTTCAGGACATGGTGATATTTCTAATTTCCTGAAATTTATTTCTATTTAGTAAACAGACACAGTACATATTCTTCAAGTATGATATCCCTGGGATACTGTAGGGGGCTGAATCTCTGCTGGAATGAGGGTTGTGTCTTCCTTTTTCATTTACAATAGGTAGATGTACCTGGAAGGCGAGGCAGAAAGCTTACGCAAGGACCAAGATATGATAGGCTTATTTACCAGGGACAAAAGGAATAAAAGGATAGCTATTTTTCTACAGTGCTACAAGACAATAGACAACTAGGCCAAAACAACACAATCAGGACCAACAATTGGACTGATCAATAGCAGCAGGTCAATTCTTTCAGTCCAAGTCCTGAGTGCACTTTGTACAGATGACGAGGACATGGAGATCCATCGACACAGCTGAGGAACCAAGCTTGGGCTTCATGATGTGTTGGCTTATCAGCCATTGGAAACTGACCCCACAAAGCACTTTTTATAAACAGGCCATAATGGGGTGTTCTCCCTGATCAACAGAAAATGAAGAAGAATGCTGCTAGCTGGATGATGATGAACTTGGTGATCCTCTGGCACTCCTGGAGAGGAGCTGGATGTCCTGGATGGAGAGAAGCTGAAGCATCTTATGAAGGTCGGGGTGGGGTTACCACCCAACTGCTGAAGGGATGACTACGGCCACCTAAACCAAAGCAAAATAACAATGCGGCAACTCCCTATTCACCATACTGTGTAGGAACCTCACTATCACAGAGCCGGGTGGACTCCTAGGCTGACTACACAAGGATTCTGGCTACTACTATGCTGGCTACCTCAGAAAAGTCTACTGATTTCCATCATTTGTGGAATTTCAACATTCTGCATGCAAAATGTTTTTGTGTAATAATAATCTGCAATTTACATAAAGTTCCACATCCGCAGAAAAATATTCTGCAGTTTACATGATCTGTGGAAAATTATTCCACAGTTTGCACAGAAATGTTTTTCAAAATTCCACAGAATTTAAAAAGAGCCTGCCAAGCATTTCAGAAGTGGAATTACAATTCTGCAGCAATTCCGATGGCAGAATATTGTATTCCACACAGCCCTATTCAGACTTCATCATTTTCTGCTTCACCTTCAGGGCAGACTTCATGACTCAGGGGCTGGATGGCAGGGATTTGAAGGTGTTGGCTGCTCACATGGGAAGCAGGTAACTGAAGGTCAAGAATGAAGCTAGAAGCTGGAAGATGCAGTTGTCAAATGCACTGGCTCTGGTGAGATGTTGAAAGAAGAAGCAAGAAGGGTGAAGATACTGAACACTTCACCTTAAACTTGCCCATGTGGCTATAAGGTTATACCTACTAGGAAGGGGGTTATAAACAACAGTTCAGACCTTGGGGAAAACAGTTCAAGGTCACAGGACCAAAACTTGTTTAGACGACGAGTTCAGTTCTTAGGCACAACAGTTCAATTCAGGAAAAATGCTGTGTAGGCAAACACAGTTCAGTGTAGGGCAAACATTTCAGGCCCTGAAGCAGAATAGTTCAATCTCCAGGGGTGAATAAAGCAACACTGTTCAGTTTGCAGGAGGCACACAACTAGACATGCAGTTCCTTTCGTAGGGAAGGGGCACCACCATGCAGTTCCCTCAGTGGACACTAAAGCATTCTGGTAGTGAAGACCTCATGTGTGGGCTAGCCCTTTAAAATAACCATCTCAGCCTGTATACTAACCAGGGAAAAGCCCACCTTCTGGTAATATTAATTAGCTGTGGTGTCCCTACTACATTCCACCCCTTTCCCTCTGCATACAGAACACAGTAACTTCCTAGAGGGTAGTGCAGTTACCATTATGTCTCTGCGTTGCAATAATCATCTCACGTTACAGTCAGATAAGTGAAAACCGAATCCTTTCTCTGTCTCCAGATCATGCCTGATCTGTCTTTAGCTAGCAGCCCTTGGTTTCTGTTATGCACCTGGGTGCTGAAGGCTTTCTGCTTTGAACAGAGACTGCCAGAAAGCAGTCACTCTGCCTCCCTTTCCACAGTGCCTCCTGCTGCTTGGTTAAACTAACAGAGACCCCTCATATCTTCAACTTCATTGACTCACCCTCCCCTCTCTCTACCCACCTCTCTGAGTAAAACTGAACAAAGTGAACCACTCCCTCAAACAATTCTGTCTCAGACTCCAGCCATAGTGACTAAGTATAAAGTAATATTGGGCTTCAAACCTACTCACCCCGAGCTGCTGCCAAACCACACATGGGAGATAGGACTACTTCTGCTGGAGCCCATTGTACTGGAGGAGACATGAATCAAATAAAAACATAGTCTGCTTCTGCTGTGCCTTTGAGCAAAAACAATTGTGCTAGAAATCTTCTGGAGAAGAGTTACACCAAAGGGACCAAGGGACTCATTTCAATCTCCTACAAGCAAGCCAACATCCACAATGGCCTTTTGTCCTCTACCCTGACTGGCCACACACTACTCCTCAGGCTGCCTGTGCTGAAGTTTTTTTTATTGGTTGGGGGTCTTTCTGACTTTTGGCCAGGGAATTAGACCCTTTCTCCAGGTGTTAGCCTCCCTGGGATTGGGCATTGTCCTTAGGCCAGTCTGATGGGGATGGCCCAAGGCATGGCTAGGTGTAAGCCTTAGGACTGAGGGAAGAGGCTGGGAAGAGAACAAATAAATCAGCACAGAAAAACAGAAGAGTAAGAGAAAAAATGGCTAGGAAGGCCGCTTTGAGATGTACAGGTTAGGTGTGTGTGTGGGGGAGGGGTGAATTAATCCATTTCCCTATGTTCCTTTATTCCACTGATGTCCCTTGGGTTCTCCAAATTACCTGCCTCCCTAATACACCTAGGGACCCTAGTACAATTTTTGTTGCCCCCCCCCGTAACCTGCCTTGCCATACTTTGGGGCACTACAATACCTTCTGCAACACCTCTTCTGACATGATTAAGTATACATACGTTGCATTCATAAACATATCTCTTCATAGACTCACTGAAGGCAGCAGTGTGGTGGTCATCAGACTGTCATTTATTAATAGCGATGTTAGGGAAACATGGCACCACCCCCAGTCTACCGTATACTAATCTTAATGTCCCATTCTGGAGCTGTGTATAGTAGTCATTCTGTATGGGCTGTTGTTTATAACCCAGGATTCTACATTATTACAGCAGTAAGGCTCAGAAGGATGATGACTCTAGTTTTGTACACTATATTTTATTGTAAAGAATAATTTTGGATTTGGTGTATGCCTCCTGGTAAAAACTTATTATATCCCATCCTTTTGTGACTGACAAACCACATTCTGAGCTACCTGATAGATTTGCTTTAGTCATAATATTTTCACACATTTTGGGGTGCTATGATAATTATCCACTGGTATTCTAAGGTAACCACTGAACCCCAAATAACAAATAATTGAGTTTCAATTGAATGTTATTATGTTTTGGTGCTAATGAACAGTGTAACAAATTCAATAGTACTACTGCACTTTTTTATGGGTGGCAGGATTTGAACTTACCTTGTTTCATGTGCCTATTGTCTTTATCCATATAAATAAGCATGTTAATTTCTATTTAAATCTTGCCCCTGGAGAAACAATACATTAACAAGAGGTGGTGAGAGAGAGAGAGAGAGATCAATAGAAATAAATATAGATTGGCTGAAGTGAAAGCTGTGTGTAAAATTGATTACAAAGGGGCTAATGTGATGGCTCTGTAATTAGTTAGTGAAGCATAGTTGTGTCTCTGTGCTATTAACGACTAGGACACAGGAAAGATGATGTTGAATGTTAAAATAAGAGAGCAAAATAATGATTACTGGGCATTCAGTAACCAGAACAAATAAATTAAATTCTTATTTCAGAAATGAAGAAAATTAGTGTCATTGAGTGCAACTGGACTTTACAGCCTAAAGTATTTTTCAAGGTGCAGGGCAGGAATAGATGGCCATGAGCATTAGGGCAAATAAATGCTTGAGGTGTATAAAGGAATCCTCAGTCCCTCTCTTAAATTACTGCTATGCCTTATCTTTCTTTCCTCTATGCGCCCAAATTGCACAGACTTCATGCAACTGAAAATAAACTATTCCAAAATTGTTATGATCTTTTTTTTCCTAGCCAATAAAGCCCCTGTCCTGTCTAAGCATCACCCACAAGGGTCTGAACACTGGGTGCTCAACCACAGCAGCATGTTGTTGTCCTTTATCCATGCCAGTGTCCTCTGTGCCTCAGGGGCCAACACTCTATTCTGCTATTACCACGCTACAGCTAATTAGGCTGAAAAAGTACTGCAGCTATTTTCCCAGTACAAGCAACATACATGTACCAAATTCTGGAACTATGGATGGCCCATAGTCCCAATGTCACCTACAGCACCTCCTCACACCTACACAACCCGACTCCAAACATGAAGGCAGCAACCATGGCTGCAGCGTTCCCAGTATAACAGCATTAGATCTAGGTTACAGTCATGATCCATAGCCTGGACAGTTACATATATTTGTGTGTCTGTGTCTGTCAAGAGCCAGCAACAACTGCTTCTTCAACAGGCTGTTGTTTAAGGTTTTTATTTTATTTGCTGTTTTATTGTGATATATGTCTGAGATTATATAGACAACTGAGAGGTAATATGAGTGCATAATAACACATTTTTTATTCATTTCATTTTTATTGGAAAGCATATTGGGAGGAATCCTCTCTTTTTCAATTACACCCAAACAAATAAAAAACACACAGATACAGTACAATATGACATAAAACAATGAGTTTCAGGGTTACAATAAATAAATCTTGCAATTCAGAAACATACGAGTGGGATCATCCAAAGCAATCCCAGGTGCTATGAAATACTCTGACTATGGTTGCTTTGAAATGAGAACCATCGTTATACTGTACAGTACCTTTTAATTCTCTACAACTTATCATCCACTAACATCACAATAATGTAGCAAATAAAACCTCACACACCTAACACATCAAAACAATGCTCAGTCAGCTATGGTTGGATCTAGCCAGCTTTTCCTTCTCTAGCTACAGGAGTTCTGCTTCATATTTTGATTCTCAGATATATACTCTGTCTGTCTCTGCAATAAAGCATCACAAGTTGTCTCTCTCAACAGTACACAAGCAGCAGTTGCTTTCACACACAGCTACAGACTGAGTTAGTTCTGAAACAGTCCCTGTGTTTTCTGTGGATTGGCAACTCTCGACTGACAGTCCAAATGGTCAATCACCATCTGGCAGCCCTGGGGGTTAGCCACTCAGCAGCTGATTGAGTGCTGCAAAGATGCCTGAATTAATGAAGTCTATTACAAGTCTACCACTCAGGAGGCTATCTTCAGGAATTCCAACCCAACTGGCTTCCCAGTCATCTGGCTCTGGAAACATTACCATGCCAGCTCAGGTATGAGGTGACAAGGATGGCCATTTTCTTGTAGTCTAAAAGCAGTCTTTCCTCAAATGTCTGTGTTTGCACATAGTTCTGCATTTTATCAGTATTTCAGGCCACAAAGCACCCTTGTGTGGGTGCACCCACATGTTTGATGTGGTCAAGGTAGCAATTTGAAAGTCCTGATTAAGTCAGGAACACTGAAGTGGCTGCTCTGTTGGCTGGCACCTCTGATGTGTGAATGCAAAGTAGCCATAAAGGTAAGGCCTTCATGTGAGGGGGTTAGACAGAGATGGCTCAGGACACTACAGGCCAGTAAAGGTCACTTTAGTAGTAGTGAAGCTGCTGGAAGTCATCATAAAAGAGCACCTGGCAGAGTGCCAGGATGCTAACTGACTACAGGACACAGTGCAGCATGGGTCCATGGCAAGATGGCCATGCCATACTAACCAAATCAACACTTTTGATTGGGTTCCAAAGCCAATAGACAGGGAACAAGCAGTGAATGTTCTACACTTGAGCTTCAGCAATGCTTCAACTGAGTTAAAAACCTGGAAGCCCTGGTTAGAGGGAGTAAACTGACCAGATGGACAGACAACTCTATTTTACAAGTTCACCTTAGGTTTAAACCCTAATATAATAGTTTTCTGTGATGCTACCAGTTATGACCAGAAGATGTTGACCTAGCCAATCATGTAATTTGAAAAATTAAACTCTTAAGGATTCAATGTCATAGCCTTACATAATGTCACATCTAACCACATTAAACTTTAAAATTCCTAGAACAAAAGAAAGAAGTGTTTTCTTATAGATTATCATTCCATTGGAATGCATTACGTTGTCCTGTCATTTAGCCAATAACCTGTTTTCTTTCACATTTTCAACAGCTCAGCATTTGAAAAGTGAAACATTTTGTAACTGTATGTAACAACTTTATTGTTAGTGTATACGTGATTGTGTCATGTTGAAATTTTTTTGTTAGTTGGCTGTTATTAAGGATCACCTAAAGCAAGATGATTATCTACCTCAGGGTTATTTTATCCCAAATTATAACAAACAAAAATTACTAGAGCAGCCAAATTATCAGATACAGAGGTGATTCTAGAGGACTTCAATCTCCTGAGCATAGACTGATGTCGGGTGGGTGGTCTGAGACCAAGTTCCTGTCCACCTTCACAGCATGTCTAGCAGTGGACTAGATTTGAAGACACCCTTGACCATACACACAGCAATCTGGATAGGGCCTTTTCTGTTATGGACATCAAGGAACATGTAGGAGGCAGTGAACACAACTGGGTAACCTTCTCCTGGGTGACAGGACAGACTAATTGGACCTCAGCCACCAGAACCTGGAACTTCAGAAAAGCAACCTTTGCCAACATTAAGTATAGAGGTAAAAAGTCTATACTGGCTTGGCCAGTCTTGTTCATTTTTTTCAAAAAAGTGGCAGCCCCTGTTGTGTCTCCTGAGTGAAGTGAGCACATCCTTGCTCAGGATACGTAGTCAGGTAGATACAGGTAGATAGATAGATAGATAGATAGATAGATAGATAGATAGATAGTAGACAGACAGGAAGACAGAATGATAGGAGATAGGAGACAGATAGATAGATAGATAGATAGATAGATAGATAGATAGATAGACAGATAGACAGACAGACAGACAGAAGTAAAATTAGGACAATGAGCCCTATTTTGCAAAGTTGTCCTGGTTAAATAGTTGCAAAAGTGTAACAATTACTTGAAATTACATGTACAAATAATTATATATGAGAGCATCAGAATCACTGTTCAAGCCAAGGAGTACTGCATGTGTGTTTGCTTCCAGTTTTGGGGCATGTTGGTGTGCCCTTATCTTCACAGTACTTTTGCATGCCCCCATCCCCAAAGCAATGAGGATGTAGACTGTTGGGAAAGAACACCTATAATACAAACGTGCACTGGTGAGGGAGTGATGACTCAATTGCAGTAGAAAACTGAGGTGATAATTTTTTTAAATAAACTGGTAGTTGGAGACTGGAGGGCAAAAGAAGCAGATGCCTTGAAATCTTAAAATCAATTGTTCTTGAATGCCAAGAAGACAGTCTCCATGATCTATGGCATGAGGCAGAGACTTGCTAAGCTCCCCCCCCCACTCTCTCAGTGGGACTACACTTGAGAATGTCATGTCATGTAGCTATCTCATGGTTTGGTTGGACCAACACCTTGACTTTTCTGGGTACGTGGATGCCATCCACAAAAAATTGCATTCCAAGGTTGGTGCTTTATACAGAAATTGTGGATATATCCCCTAACCTGCCAGCTGGGCCCTCATCCAGAAAATGATCCTTCTGATCTTTGACTATGGCAAAGTAGTCTATAGTGCCACTACCAGAGTGTCCTTAGCCAGAATAGACACCCTATTCACCTTCCTGCCATTTTGCCCTTGACTGACCCCCTCACACTCACCACTGGCCTCTATGCCAGTTGCTATCTTTCCCCTTCCTTTCTAATAGATGACTCTCACACTGTGATAACCTCATTACCAAATTTTGGCTCAGTTCCCTCCCCTTACCTAGCTTCTACCCTCTCTCTCCCACCCCCTTGTGCCTACTGCCTTCATAATACCAACCCATGTACTCTGTCTGTCCCCACCAGGACCATCTGCACTGGCCAAGCTGCCTTCTCCCACCACTTTCACAGTCTCTGGAACTCCCTTCCCTCCTCTATCTGGACTGCCCCCACACTGTGTGCTATCTCCTCGCTCCTCCACACCCACACTTCCCCTCCCTGCAGTTGTCCTCCAGCATCTGTTTACTTCACCCAACTTAAGCTCTTGACCACTCGTTCAACCTATCTTGGCATCCCTGACATTACTAAACTAATGCTCAGTTTGCTTTAATTGCCTGTTCTTGTACTGCTTAGTTGCTTAGCCCTACTGTATTACATACTCTGCCTATGTTTACTACTCACATTTGCATTTTGAAATGTTCGTTTGTAGTGTATTTGTAACTTGTAACTGCACGTTTGATTCTGTACACTGTGCCTTTTATTCATGTACTCTTGTTATTACTGACTTCCACTGCCCCCCAGGACACATCTGTAAATGAGCAATCCAGCTCAGCATGCCTTTCCTGGTGAAACTTTTACATAAATAAATAAATAAATAAATAAATAAATAAATAAAAGAGAGTGGATATCCAAGAAGGGACAGTGTGAGGGATAGTGTTCAGGGTTCAGGCACCTCCCAAGTACTCCTCATAGGAAGAACCAGAGAGAGCGATTAGGGAAAGAGGGAAATGGAGACTGAGGTAAAAGAAAAATGAAAACTACAGAGCAGATAAGGAGCACAAGTGTGACAAAGGTATGCACAGAAAAACTGTCAGTAACAGGAAACTGACAGTTGAAGAAATGTAGAAGTAAATACCAGTAGAATATAAGAAACAGAAGTAAAGGGCATTGAAAATTACATTGAAGGGAATACTGACAGCAAAAGTAAAGAGACCAAGGCATGCACAGAAGAAAGAGACAACAATGATAATAAATAACTAAGACAAAACAAATTATTTTTTGGGACCTAAGATGTGGAATGACCGTCCATGGGATTTAAGGGATGTCCCTGAAACAATAACTTTTAAGAAATGTATTTTATGTATTTACAACCAATGTTTACATTGTAATTTTGAAACAGTGATGATGTGTATTGCCAAATGTTATATATGTATATATATATATATGTATTTGTGTATGTGTATATATATATATATATATATATATATATATATATACACACACATATGATATATATAAATATATATAGACAGATAGCTATATAGATATCTTGACTACTGCAATGCTCTATACCTAGGGTTACCGCGGGTGGATCTCCATTGCCTGCAGCTGGTGCAAAATGCTGTGGCCAGGTTGTTGACAGGGCTGTCAAGAACTTGCCATGTCATGCCTGTGCTGCGTGAATTGTGCTAGCTGCCAGTACGGTGGAGGATCACCTTCAAGGTCACATTGCTGACATATAAGACCCTACACAGACAGGAACTGGGTTACTTGCAAGACCTTATCCAGCCTTACTGCCCCCCGTCCCCTCCGCTCCACTGACGAGGGATTGCTAGAGGTTCCCAGTGTCAATCTTCAGACATCAGGTGCTAGGGCTTTTGCTTTTGTAGCCCTGACCCTGTGGAACTCTCTACCTCGTCGGATCAGAGAGTGCTTGTCCACAGAGACGTTCAAATCCTCGTCAAAAACATTTTTATTCAGTTTGGCATTTGGGGATGATGTTTAGTTTATTACTGCTGCCTTTTTATTTTATATGTTTTAATTGATTAATAGTTTGTTTTATATTGTATATGCACTTTGCTATTGGAAAAGCACTTTATAAATAAAATTTGATTTGATTTGAGATATATATATATATTATGTACTAAATAAAAACAAGGCACTGCGTCAGCATGTGGTCTAAAAGCAAAACAAAATGGTTATCTTAAATGCACACTGAAAATAGAAAACAGAGTTAAAAATCTACGTTTCAATCTTAGGCCCTCTTCAGGAATTATCTAAAAGAAAAAAAAAGAGAAAAACACTAAGTTTGTTTTTTTCTCTTTTAGATATTTCCTGAAGAAGACCTAAGGTCGAAACATAGATTTTTAACTCTGTTTTCTAATTTCAGCGTGTATTTAATATAACCATTTTGTTTTGCTTTTATATTATGTACTGCAGTACTTATATTTGTACTTGTTTGGCACATGCCATTTCTGAAAAGGGGACATTAATCCAACTAGAATTTTACAAGAAAGAAAGAAAGAAGGAAACTGTTGGATGATCTCTAGAGTCTGCCTCAGGGGTTCTGCAACACCATGGCAGTGACTCATGTGTCTGACATAATCACATAATAGCAGGACAGGAATTTACTGCTGGGTTTAAGTACTAGTAGTAGTAAAATGGTAGAAGCTTGAGTGGATTGGCAGTTAGGGAGTTCAAGGGTGGAGGAAAATTTTGGGAGGGGGGCATTGCCCCTTAAAAGCAATGTGACTTATGAGATCTGAGAACTGGTAATATAGCAGGTGAAATTTTGTGAATGAGATTTCACCCCCGAATCTCATCTCTATATTCATGAGTCAGAAATCATAGTCACTCCAAAATGGTTTAGTAAAGAACAGAGGGGAAAGGATAACAGTTACAGTGGGAGAAGGGGTGCAGTTTATCACTGAAAGTAGAGAAAAGTTTAATCTAACAGCACCAAGACATGGAAGGGAAGAGAACAGAGGGAGGAGAAAGAGACCATAGAGGGTGAGAGGAAGAACAGTACAGAAGAGCAGCTGAGCAATCAGCTATAGGGCCACCTGAAGTATCAGGCATGATGCTAATACAGTGTACTGTTGCAAGCTAATACTTCAGAAATAAAATTAGGGAAAGGGTGCTTGGAGAGTAATGGTGAAATGGGCAATTCATAGTTGTGGGCTAGCTCCAAATCCACGGTGGCACAATAATACAATTGTTGGACTATATCACCCACTTTGACACTTCCACTGACTAATTGGCGCAATTCCCTAGGAGCTTAAAAAGTTATGCTTTATTTTCAGGGAGGAATAACAAATGGTAACATTGGGTGGAAACATGGGCTTACTTAGACAAACTCCTGCTGAGAAATTACTGTTAAATAAAATGTTTATGAATATAAAAAGATTAAATAGGAGAACTGGTAGCTAAGCTATGTGATAGGAACTTATATTAATTACATTTTTCTATCATTACTCTGTCTATAAGGCACATACTGTAGGTCCATACACGTGGTACCCCACCTCAACCATGTCCTCACATTCTGGCATCCCCTTCCAGGAGCTGTTCCCTCCAACTCTGGCATTACCTCCAGTAGCTGGATTCACTACTGGCTGTGGCATTGTTGCAGCAATTGAACCCTACAGCAACTACACACTCCAGCGCTGCATTTCTTCCTTTTTGTCCTATCATTCATGTGCACTTCATGGCACAAAATCCCTGTGGAATAAAATAGCCCTATCCAAGTCTTAAAGTCCTTCTCACTTAAAGAGTTAGTCGTGCCTGAAAATAGCAATCAAAAATGTTTTCAATTTTTAAAAGAAGACAGCTGTTACTTTTTATTTTTGAGGACTTTTCTTTTCCCATTTGCTCATAATAAGGTTGCCTTCCTGACAGTATTAGGTGTGATATGAAGAGCAGTGTGTGACAACCCACCTCTCCCTCTGGGCTGAAACAGCTTTTAGAGAGGTGTCTGTCCTCGGGTATTCACTGCCACCAGCCAGACTTTCCTTCTGGCACCTCTGTCAAGTATACAAACTTGAATAATTAAACGTGCAACTGCACAAGTTAAAGTCTGGCAGTGTGTCTCTCTCGGGTGGCAGATGCTACACAGAGTTTACCTCAGCCAGTGGAAACCAAATATTACCTTAGAAAAATGACATCACAGTCACAACTGTTGAGCAAATAAATAGCTTTTACTTAACAGAAAGTCCATTGAGCATTTACAGGACATATATTTACAACATAAGAGAATAACATTCATACAGGAAAAGTAAACAAATGTTTTTAAATAACAGATGGCAAAAGAAGAAGGCTATTTCTGAAATATGCTATCACTAAACTTGCCCTTCCCTGTCCTTACAAGAGACAGTGGACCCTGTTCTAACTGCCAGCTCCCACGGACATAGCTACAAGGTAGACTCCAAGCTTATGTTTCCCCTCCCAGCTTCCAAAGCACAAGGAGTCTTCTCTGTCTTTTAGAAGGTTATGTACTCTGTGGAGAATAGGTCATTCCTATTCTCCCTTTAAATGCACCAACCAACTAACATGTATGTATTTAATTGTCACAATCAAAGTGAACACCTATCAGGGACCAATTATATTCCCTTTTCATCTTAAGTTTATATTTGAATGATCCAATCCATTCAAACTGCCCTGTGTCCATGTCTGCAGGTCTGTGTGTGTCTGGAGATGTCCACTCAAGATTTATGACCCAGCTCTTATCTAGCAACTAGGAATTCCACAAGCTGGATGCTGCAGGACAGAGCGGATTTCAGCCTGACTGTATTTTTTCCAAACTGCTAAAAAAATAAGGCACCTACAGAATCCAAACCATAACTCTTTCCTGCCCATTTCTGTCACATCTCCACCCCCCAGATAATGAAGGCGTGTCCCTTGGGCCACCCCAAGTGACACAGCCATTCATACAATTATTGGGAAGTGCCCAAAAGTATCCAGCCATGCCATTAGCCCTGTCTAGATAGCCCATCTGCATTTGCATTTTGTTTGCCACTGCGATGCTGGATGGCCATGTTGTATGCCTGCAGTACCAAACTCCAACGTAGTAGTTTTACCATTTTGCCCACTGGACCTATAAAGCCAAATCAGGGGATTATGATCTGTGACCACAGTAAATTCTCTCTCATATAGGTAAGGCTGCAGCTTCTGAAGGGCCCACACTATTCCCAAGCATTCCTTCTCAATTGTGGTGTATGTCTCCTCTCTGGGCAAAAGCCTCCTGCTGAGGTACACAACCGGGTGCTCCTCCCCCTGCTGGGTAACTTGGCTCAGCACAGCCCCCAGCCCATGATCTGAGGCATCCACATGGACCATAAACTTTAAACTATAATTAGGACTAGCCAATACAGCTGGGCCACTTAAGGCCTTTTTTTAGCTCCTGAAAAGCAACCTCACAACCTTCTGACCACTTCACTGTATCTGGCTTTCCCTTCTTGGTTAAGTCTGTCAGGGGCTTAGCCAGATCACTACAGTGGGGAACAAACCTTCGGTAGTACCCTGCTGTCCCTAGAAATGCCCTGACCTGTTTCTTTGTGGTAGGATTAGGCCAGGCCAGGATGGCATCAACCTTGGCAGGCTCTGGACGGATGTGTCTACTACCCACCCAGTGCCCAAGGTAGGATACTTCTGCCATACCTACCTGGCACTTCTCTGCCTTGACTGTCAGACCTGCCTTCTTTAACCTGTGGAACACATCCCGCACATTCTTGATGTGCTCATCCCAGAGTCTGGCTGTATATGGCTATATCATCCATATAAGCCAATGCAAACTCACCTACTCCAGACAGAATGTGATCTACAAGCCATTGAAAGGTTGCAGGTGCATGCTTCATTCCAAATGGCATTACCTTAAATTTGTATAAACCAAATGGAGTAACAAAAGCTGATCTTTCCCTGGCCGCAGGGGTCAGAGGTATCTGCCAATAGCCCTTTGTGAGGTCTATTGTGGTCAAATACTCGGCTCCCCCCAGTCGCTCCAGGGTCTCATCTGTTCTGGGCATGGGATAGGTGTCAGACTCTGTGCAGCTATTAAGCTTCTGGTAGTCCATGCAGAATCATGTGGTGCCATCCCTTTTGGGGATCAATACCACGGGTGATGCCCAGGGGCTACTAGATTCCTGGATTACCCCCAGTTCCAGCATCTCTTTGAGCCCCTCTTTCCCAGTCTGCTTAATGTGCTCAGGTACCCTATAGGGGGACTGTTTCAGGGGAACCTGGGTCCCTGTATCCACATGGTGCTCTGCCATTGTGGTGTAACCCAGTTTCCCTGTGAACATGTCCTCAAATTCTCTCAGCACACCCCTAATTTCTTGCATCTGGGCTGGTGTCAGCTGTTTCGAGAGGGTAAGATTGTCCACAGAGGATACAACCCTGGCCTCCCCAAGTAGGTCCACCAGTGGGTCTACCTCAGTTTCCTCCTCTGGGGCACTGCATACAGTGAGGACCATTTCCTCCCGGTCATGGTAGGGCTTCAGCATGTTGACATGATACACCTTTCATTTGCATCTCCTGTCTGGTAGCTCTATCATGTAATTGACATCACTAACCTTTTGGACAGTGGAGAATGGCCCCTCCCATGCTGCCTGTAATTTATTCTGTCGGACAGGGACGAGTGCCATCACTCGCTGTCCCATCTCATATTCTCTGGCTCGGGCCCCACGGTCGTACCAGACTTTCTGCCGCTGTTGTGCAGTGGCCGGGTGCTCCTGAGCAAGGCATGAGCTCCCTAAGGCAGGTCCTGAAGTTCAGGACATACTCCACAACAGAGTCCCCTTGGGAGGCACGGTCACCATCCCATTCATCCTGAATCAAATCTAGGGGCCCCCACACCCTATGACCAAACAGGAGCTCAAAAGGTGAGAACCCTGTGGACTCTTGTGGGACTTCCCTGTATGCAAATAAGAGATGAGACAAATATTTGTCCCAGTCTCTCTTATGCTGGTCAGCAAAAGTCCTTAGCATGGTCTTAAGGGTTGAATTAAATTGCTCCACTAGACCATTAGCTTGGGGATGGTATGGGGATGTTTTGAACTACTTCACCCCACACTTCTCCCACAAACTACTCATTAACCCTGACATAAAACTGGCACCCCAGTCTGACAGTATCTCCCGGGGAAAGCCCACCCAGCTAAATATTCCCAACAGTGCATCTGCCACTGGTTCTGCCTCAGAGGATGTTAGGGCCACTGCTTCTGGGTATCTGGTGGCATAGTCTACAACTACCAGGATATACCACTTGCCAGTGTGACTTGGGGTGCTCAATGGCCCCACTATGTCCACAGCTACCCTCTTGAAGGGCTCATCAATAATGGGCAGGGGCACCAAAGCTGTCTTGGCCTTGTCCCCCATTTTCCCCACCTGCTGGCACTGAGGACAAGTCCTGCAATAATTTGCCACATCCTTGCCAATACCAGGCCAGAAGAAATTGTTGGTTAGATGCTTTTTTGTATGCCTCACCCCCAAGTGCCCTGAAAAAGGGATATCATGGTCAAGGGCCAAAAGCAGCTGACGGTGAACCTTAGGGACTACCAGCTGCTGGAGTACCTCACCATCTAGCCCTTCCTCTGTTGTACATTCTCTGTACAACAGCCCATTGTTCCTGTAAATGAACTCTTTACCCTCCTGAGAACGCTCAGCCCTATGGGCTATTTCCCTCAGTTTTCCAGAGTAGGGTCAATTCGCTGTGCAGCACTCAGCTGCCCTCATCTGACCCTTCCCAGTGCCCCTTCTAAAGGAAGTCCTGTGGGCTCCTCTATTTGTGACTGGGGTTCTGGACTGCTGCTTCTAGCCAGCCCTTCCCCTGTGCTAGACACTTCCTCAGCTGCTGAGGGTGTGGCTGGACCACCCAGAGTCAACCCCTCTTTACCCTCAGAAGCTTGCCCTTGTGCCTGACTACAAGTTACAACACACACCAGTTTTTTACTGGGGCTCAAATTCTTCCCTACAATCAAGGCTTACAGGTAGGTCCTCTGCCAACTCCCACCTTCTTTTCTCCATGGCCCCTCTTCCCAGCTCAGGAAGACTCTAGCCATTGGTAATGGGACTGGTGGCCCTGTGAATGCCCGGACCTTGGAGTATTTCCCAGGCACCATCTGCTCTGTCTGAATGAGATCCTGCCTTACCAGGGAGATGTTAGTGCCTGTGTCCCATGGTCTCTGTGTTACTATTCCATTAACTGTAATGGGACGCAGATTCTCATCAGAGGAGAGTGGTTCTTCAGACTGGACACACCCTACAAACACACCAGTGCCCTTTTGATCACCCCAACCCCCATATCTCTGCCCCTTAACCAGTTTCTGAGGGCAGTTATATCTCAAGTTTCCCACTTGATTGCAAATATGACATTTCTTGGGACCTATTTCTTGAGTCCCCTTAGAACCAGAGGGCTCTACTTTAGGCTCAGGTGCAGGCTGGTTTCCTTTGGGCTGCCCCCATGGGATCCCTTACAACCATGTGCGGCTCCCCCACCATAAGACTTACGTTGTGTGTATGGCCGGCTAGACTGATACTAATCAGAGCTTCCTGCCACCTCTGTGGAAGAGGCGCATGCCCTGTCTATGAGCCATACACGCATGTCATCAGGTATAATTTTAAGGAATTGTTCTCTCACCAATACATCTTTAATCAGTTCCACAGTAGTTGCTTTAGCCCCCTCCATCCACCTATCAAGGCAAGTACACAGTTTAACCTGCAGTTCTGCATAACTGTCTTCTGGGCTTTTCTTTAACTCCCTAAATTTTCTTCTATAAGCCTCAGGAGTTAATTGAAAACATTTCAACAACACTGTTTTCACTTTATCATAATCAGCATAGTCTTCATTACTCATTTTAGCAAATGCATGCAATGCTCGCCCCATCAGCAACGGTGTGAGATAAGTTGACCAGGAAGCCTTAGTCAATTTTAATTGATCGCATACTCTCTCAAATGACCTTAAAAATAAATCAAGGTCATCTCCCTCTTTAAACTGAGGGAACAATTTAGATTTCATTTTGGCTTCATGAGGTAAACTCACTCCACCATTACTCATGGTTTGCTGGCTGCGCAGGGTAATCATCTCCTTCTCATGCTGTCATTCTTTTTCTTTTTCTTCATGTTCTTTCTCCTTTTTCTGATGTTCTTTCTCTTTTTCCTGATGTTCTTTCTCTCTGTCTGCCAGTCTCTTTTCTTCAAGTTCTTTCTCTGCTTCCAACCTTCTTGCTTTTGCTTCAGCATCCAGTCTTTCCACCTCCAATGCCCTTTCTTGCAGCACCAGCTGCAGTTGCAGTGCGTCAAGCTGGTTTGGGAGGTCTGATGCCTCAGTTCCTGACTCACCCCCAGCGACTGTCTGCTTTAGATCATGTGCCAAGAGAGTAGCTATGAGGTCTGCCTTTTTCTTCTGCTTTAGACCTTCAGGCAGAATCCCCTTTTCCTGGCACCTTTCAAAAAGCTGTGGTACAGTAAGTGAGTCATATTCCGTGGAGCTCATTCTCTACTGCTACACTTTACTGTGCTATCTAGAAACAAATAAAACTGTTGTACAAATGTATCCTCTTGTATATCCTGTTTTGCAATGCTAAGGTAACTGTTCCACTGGCAAACTCTGTATCTCAGTGTGCTACGCAGTCCACCACTGCCAACCAACATGTGACAACCCACTTCTCCCTCTGGGCTGAAACAGCTTTTAGAGAGGTGTCTGTCCTCAGGTATACACTGCCACCAGCCGGACTTTACTTCCAGCTCCTCTGTCAATTGTATAAACTTCAATAATTAAATGTGCAACTGCACAAGTTAAAGTCTGGTAGTGTGTCTCTCTCAGGTGGCAGATGCTACACAGAGTTTTCCTCAGCCAGTGGAAACCAAATATTACTTTAGAAAAATGACATCACAGTCACAACTGTTGAGCAAATAAATAGCTTTTACTTAACAGAAAATCCATTGAGCATTTACAGGACATATATTTACAACACAAGAGAATAACATTCATACAGGAAAAGTAAACAAATGTTTTTAAATAACAGACGGCAAAAGAAGAAGGCTATTACTGAAATATGCTATCACTAAACTTACCCTTCCCTGTCCTTACAAGAGACACTGGACCCTGTTCTAACTGCCAGCTCCCATGGACATAGCTACAAGGTAGGCTCCAAGCTTACGTTTCCCCTCCCAGCTTCCAAAGCACAAGGAGCTTTCTCTGTCTTTTAGAAAGTTATATACTCTGTGGAGAATAGGTCATTCATATTCTCCCTTTCAATGCACCAACCAACTAACATGTATGTACTTAATTGTCCCAATCAGAATGAACACCTATCAGGGACCAATTATATTCCCTTTTCACCTTAAGTTTATATTTGAATGATCCAATCCATTCAAACTGCCCTGTGTCCATGTCTGCAGGTCTGTGTGTGTCTGGAGATGTCCACTCGAGATTTATGACTCAGCTCTTATCTAGCAGCTAGGAATTCCACAAGCTGGATGCTGCAGGACAGAGAGGATTTCAGCCTGACTATATTTTTTCCAAACTGCTAAAAAAATAAGGCACCTACAGAATCCAAACCATTAACTCTTTCCTGCCCATTTCTGTCACACAGTGCTTTTCTTGGTTGCAGACATATCTAGTTGTATTTCCTTTCATACTTCATCAGAATTATGACCTCACTCGCTGTGACATCACAAATTACTAATCTGGCAGCAGGTGATTGGCTCTTTAATAGGTTAGTTGTGATGTTACAGTCAGTGAGGCCACAATACTGATGAGGTATGAAGGGGTGTAAAACTAGTCAGTAGAGTGCAGTTTCAGACTTCATCACACCTACAATAACTTTCAGGTAGAAAATCTTCTAATAAGGCAAAGGAAAAGGAAAAAGTACTTCAAATATAAAAAGTAACATCTGGCTACTTTAAAAATTCATATTAATTTCAGGCAGTTTACTGGCTCTTTAAGGTCAAACACAGAAGGTACGTTCCTAGTCTATGCCTAATAGAAAAAAGAAATAAATAAATCAGTAAAGTCACAGACAAAAATTTGCTTGGTTCTCACTACTGAATAGGTCATTACTTTTTTAGAAGCATATTTAAACAAGTATTGATCAGTGCCAATGATGCTTGCTTGCATGTGCTAGTGGTGAACTTGCTATGCTAAATAAGTGATGGAGGGTAACCTGTGAGGGGCTGGACTACCTTGACATGGTACAGAGACTTATCAAACTGTAAGATTGTAAGAGAGGGTAATTTATTTGCCCATCTAACAATCACTATTCTCAGCAAGTCTTCAGCAGCATTCACAAGCTGATGATGACATGACAATAGCCATGTCAAGCTCTTCGGAGAGATAGTAAATTATTTTTACATAGTTAACTGCCCTTCTATCTTCCTTTCCATGCCAATTATGTAGTCTGATATGCTTCGATGATTTTTGTGGTAAAAAAAATAATGTAGCATGTTCTTCTCCATGGCTTTATCATTCTGTTTTAATGGCTATATAGTGTCAGAGCTATGCTGACATATTGCTATCAGAAGAAGGGGTCTGACCGGAATTCCTAATGCAGCATGACTGTGTTGTTACGGCAGAGTGGAGTCAAAGCACAGTTTCCTACAAATCTGTCCGCATGCTCCCCATTCATTAAAATGTGTTTATTTCTTTTCTCCCTCCCCATGCATTATTTATTGCTCCCAACCCTTCCTTCATTTCACCCTCCCACCGCACTATTTTCTTGCTCCTAGCTGCTTCAGTGAAGTACAATCCCAAAATCCTCTGGTGATGAAAACAACTGCTTCTGTAAACAAACAACCACTTTTCTGGAAGCTTCTGTTAATCCTCTCCATCATTTCCACAGAGGCAGTGTGACAAAGAAACTACAACACTCACAATCCTTTTGAATGTGCATGTTTCCAGTGACCAGACTGCACTACGGCATGGCAGTCCTACATTAATCTCATGGAATTGATATGAGATAATGAGGTGCTATGATGTTAAACAAGCATGCATTTGTATTGGTCAAATCACCTTTGTGTAGTACACATCATTATGTAGTGGTTTCATGTTTTCCCCTTTTTTAAAACACTTCTTTGACTATCTGATGCATATTAATTAAATTAAATATGCAGTAAATTCTGATTTAAAAATGTAATGCACTTTTCTGTTGTTCATTCGTGAACTGATTTACTAATAATGTTAATGAATAATAATGCAGTGCAGAAAAACTGAAAAGAAGAAAAGAATAATAACACTGCCACACGTATTACGAATGAAAAAATACCCGGAGTACTCTACATGAGTTCCATGTGTGTAATGTCATTGGTCATGTATTAATTTGCCCATGGTGGAGGCTACCTTTTATGGATTTGGAGCATTATTTTGTTCTTGGCATTTTCACTGGCAGAGAACCTCTTTGCAGAGAACTAGAATAATTTGTCCAGGGCATATGAAATCAAACAAGACGGGCAGCATTGTCTGATGGTTGTAACAGTAAACCAGCCAGAAAATCTTGGAGAAGATTCTCAGTTTCACATCCCACTGCAGCCATCAACTCTGTGTGTGGACTTGAGGAAGTTTTGACATTTAACTTCCTTGCCATCTAATCCTCCCATCAGACTCCCCCACACACACACACACATAAGCAAAACAAACGAGGTATTTTATTGCAGCCATCAACTCTGTGTGTGGCCTTGAGCAAGTCATGACACTTGACTTTCTGATCAGCTAATCCTTACATCAGACTGCTCACACATTCAAACCAAACAAGGAATTTCATCACAGCTCTGCATAAATAAATTGAAAACTACTAAAAAAATCCCAGATTCCAGCAGTGCTCCTTCATGTATTCTTGTATTTTACTTGAAAGGATACTAAGAAATTGCTGACTTTGTTTCAAAGACTAAAACCATACAGATAAAGGATAAAATATACATTACGTGAAGTACCTGAAAAACTACCCTGGAGTTACAGGAAAATGTATCCAGGGGTCCATTACTGGAAATGGAGCAAAACGGAGGGTGGGGATGGTATCAGTCTCCTGGGTGAAATTAAAACCCTGACTCAGTTACCAGAACAAAATGGCAAATTATTGCTCCTATATACTCCTAAAAGCCTAAACCTGACTAAAATAAGGAAATGCAACATATAAAGAGGAAATGTGTTCCCAGACCCATGCTGTCAACACTAAAAGTATGAAATGGATGGAAGTAAAAAGAAATCCAGAATATAATGAGGAAATGTGTCCTCAGAACTCTGTGAGAGAAAGGTCCCCCTGGTGATTTTCCTCCATTTCCACCACTGATTACTGAAAGCAGGAATCGAAAACAAGATCAATGTGTATATAACTCGAGACACACAATTACCACCTGGCCCGTACATGCACAACCAATGAGAGCTTACATGGAGTCATGATTAGGGACACTTCTTATATGTGACAGTAAGGAAAAAGTGTGAACCAAAGTGACGAGGGCAGCTTTTTCATTACTGCACAGGTGCAGAGTGAATCTGCAGAAAAGTGGTAGTACAGATTTAATGATTTACCTGTAGATGCCATCCTGCCTATTCCTTTCTATAGCATGCTGTTCCTAGGCATCATTTGATGATCTTTTCTTTTCAAATGACACTGACAACAAGTGAACAACAGACAATATTGGAACTTTTCACAGTTATCTGTCCTATAGCAACTGGTCACAACACTCCACACTCACCTGGCTTCCTCCTGATGATGCTGTGCCACAAATAGTCCTGAAGCAAAAATCCCAAATAATGACTTGGAGACTTTTATCGGACAAAACACTTCACATTTAAACTGATGGGCTTTTGTTATTGGGTTTATTTCTACCAAATGTTTTCCCCAGAAGTTAAATCCAATTGGGCTGCCTGCCCACCTGGAGTTACTTTTCTGCAGTCGGTGGAATAATCTGCAAAAAGTTCCAGCTTGGTTGTCTGTTATTAAAACAATGGGTAGTTCACTTGTTCACTCTGTCTGTTGCTCTCTTAATGCTACAGTGCCAAAGCTCTCCTTGATTCAGAGCTGTGGAGGCCACATGGGTGACTAAAATTATGTCAAGAGTAGTGAACTCATAATCACTGGGGATCTCAGTATCTGGGGAAGAGAAACCACCCAAGGGAGATCTGGAAGAATGCATTATGATTTTCATAGGGCAAAGAACTGCTCTTTATAGTGTGTACACTCAGTAATGACTGTAACATCTGCTGCCTGCAGATACAGAGATTTAACATAAAACAGGAGTGTTAAATTGGATGCACACCAAAATAGATATGGCTCAAAGTCAACATCATAATGGAATAATTTCAGATATTTACTATAAACATGCTTATCTCGGTCTATTGTGATGATAGAGCAGGTGTTTACTTTCACTGAATAAACAACTAATTATTTTATTTATTGCATTTTGATGTGTTAGTAATTACTTTCTACTTGTATAATAAAATATTTGTTAGTGCAGTGAAACAAGTGTTTTTTATCTTGCCTTTCACACTGCAAGTAAAAAGGAGCTACGGAGACTTCTGGAACAGTGATGTCAGAAACTGGCAGCTATTCTGGAGCCCAATGTGTTTCAATGAAAAATCAAATATATCTGTACCCTTTTCAAAAGAAATAAATACCTGTTTCAGCAACAAACTTTGCCTTTTATAAGTTTGCACTATTGTGTTCCATCTGTATGATTTTACATTTTTTAAATAATAATTGGCTTCTCTTTCAGACTTCCCAAGTAAAATGTGGTTATGATGAAAATGCACCTGCTACATTATACCAAAAGATTACAGGTTACAAAAATCACATATTTCTGTGAAATACTTCATATTTCAGGTGTACAAAGTGCTATTTCTCCATAAAAATCTAAAAACAGATTTGAAATTTCTGATTGAAATACACTGACAACCTTGTCAGTAAAGAGTTTCTGACTTCACAATGCAAGGATTCCATTGGATTCTTTTATAACTAGTAGTTGGCAAAATGCAAATAAAATGATGATAAGATAAGTTTACCCTCAACTGAAATTTTTCATTTCAGATCACTAATTTGTCTTCATAAAATTCAGTTAGGTTTATTACTGGATAGCACTACTAGGGCAGGATTCACACAAGAGATGCACTGGGCACAAGTGAGATGTGCTGGCATAAACAGGATGCACCCAACAACTGCCAGGTGATTCACAAAGGGATGCACCATGGGATGTGCCACACGCAACCCCACTGTGAATCATGCAAAAAGGACATGGTGCATGTGGAGATGTGCCAGTGCATCTGGGATGCACACAATCATCCAGGGAGCAAAACAGGGAATAGGGAGCAACCCAGCAAGGCAAGATGGAGCAACAGGGGACAATGCAGTGGACAGGGGAGGGAGGCACACAAGACCGATGGGACAATGCAGTGAGGCCATGGGCACAACAGTGGCACAAACAGGCATAACAATGACACAGGGCAACCAGAACAACACCAAGAGGCCCAGGCCACAACCCACATAGGCCCATGTCAGGCACAAAAGACAGGCACACTGAAGCTGTCATGGTGCCACACAACAGCATGCAAATGCAAGGAGCAAGGTGGTGGCCACTGGACAGTGCCAACATCACCAATGGCCAGGACTGTGTCCATGTGCAGGGGGGACACACAAGGCAACAACATGCCAAACAGGGGGCGGCCCATCATGCCACCATAGTGCAAGACAGCCAAACCAGATCCCTACCCACAGGACAAAGCACACAGGGCCACAGAACAATAGTGCAGCCGTGATTCTGTAAGAAGAGAAAAACTTTGGGAAATATTAATTTGTAGAGGCTTCCCTTTAAACCTTCTGGTTCCAGTTTATTTTTTTACACCTAAATACTTCATCTGTGGTCAGCTATGACAACTCTGGTAACATCTCAGAGTATTTCAGAACTACCGTAGGAGTTAAGCAGGGATGCTTTTTGGCACCCCTTTTATTTAGTCATTATATTGATTCTCTTTTGAATTATAATGAGTCATTTAACTTAGACTCCCCCAAAATTAAGAATCTTCTGATTCATATTTTAACTTATGCAGATGACCTGATATTAGTAGCATTATCTAGACAGGGACATCAAAATAAAATAATTCAACTTAAAACTAAGTGTGAACAATTGGATTTAACAATGAATCTCAAGAAAACTAAAATTATGATATTTGGTGTCCAAACAGTTAATGGTTCATCTCCAAGAATTTACTTAAATAGTGACCTGATAGAAGTGGTTACTTCGTGTGTATATTTAGGTAAGTTCAGACACTAATGGCTTATGGTCATCTCATGGGAAAAACCAATCTGCTAAGGCAAAGTCAGCAGCTAAAGCCTTATCATGCTTTAATACCAAATACGGTGGACATTCAGTTTTACCAGCCTTGGTGGCTGGAGAAGCAAAAATTAACCCTTTTCTTTTGTATTGAGCAGAGGTCTGGGGAGCTTTCAGTCCCTCCTCTTTAGAAGGCCCCTTATCTATGTTTTACAGATTATTATTGGAGGTTCCTTCTGCTATGTCAGATGCTGTTGTAAGGCCTGAACTGAGTAGAGTCCCCATCTCAACACTAGTTGATTCCAAGGTGGTGGGATATTGGTTAAAAATTATTAATAATCGGGCTAATGTTCTTCCCTTATTCTGTTTGAAAGAGAAGATTGGATGGCTCGAACAGAACAATACATCTTTATGGTTAAAAACTCTTAAAGGGATTACAGCCAGAATTTCTATGGAACACCTTTGGTTAGATTTCGAAAAAGGTATTGTAACATCTCCCTTGTTTAAGGGTTCTATTAAAAGGAAACTATATGTCCTTGCTTAAGTGAAACAAATGGATCAGGTTAAGAACCAGCATCAGGCCATCTGGTTCGGATGTAATAAAACTGTCTCTCTAATAGAGAGTTATTTAACTTTACCTCTGACTCCCTTGTACAGGAAACTTATCACTTGGGCAAGGTTTGGAAGTATATGTTCTAAATATGCTTATTTTAACAGAAGCCCCATGGGCAGGTCTTACCCTGAAACCTGTAGATATAACAAAGGTTTTGTTGAAGACATTTACCACATTACGGTTCAATGCCCTTTATAGAATTCTGCAAGTAGTATGATATTAAATAATTTCCTTTTGAGATGTGTGAGTGCTGATTAAGATCCATTGTTTGTCCTTCTTCACCCCTCACAGTAGAAGATGCAGAGTTTTCTGCAAAATTGTTTCATGAAGTGATAAAGCTTAAAAGAAAACACCTTCCTGCTCTGCAAATTAAATTAATCTCTTAAATGAACATCTTTTATCCATTTTGATGACCTGGATTTACTGTTTTTTTCTTGTGATCCATATTTGAGATGTATTAGCAGCTGAGAAAAAGATGTTTAATATTTGCACTATATGCACTTCCTACATATTTATGTTTTGTACTCTGTACGTTGTAATGCCCATTTGTTTTATGGATGAACAATAAACAATGATGATGAATAATGCAGCCGTGCAATGAACACAGGCCACAGGTGACACACACAGATGGTGAGCAGGGAGATGTGCAGCAGGATATGTGGCCCATGCACACACTACAGGCAACAGTGGGGCCACATGGAAGAGGGGGGTGCAGGGGGGAAACAGGCCATAGAAAGCCAGAAGCACATAGGGCCAGGGCATAGAAACATAGAAATTGTTTGCAGATAAGGACCACTAGGCCCATCCAGTCTGCCCGTAGGCCCTATACATTGTATGTGGCCACTGATCCTATGAGATCAATGGCTTGTCATCACTCCCTCCCATCTCAGGTTTTCCTTGTGCTTGTCCCATGCTTAATCCCCTCCACTGTACTTTCCCCCACTACCTCCTGCGTCAGACTATTCCATGTGTCCAATACCCTTTCTGTGTAGAAAAACTTCCTCACATTACCTCTTAATCTACCCCCCTCCAATTTCATATTGTGCCCCCTTGTTCTAGTACATTTTCTACATTGGAAAAGCTCCCCTGCCTGCACCTTATTTATGCCCTTAAGGTACTTGAAAATTTTAATCATGTCCCCCCGCTGTCTCCTCTCCTCCAGTGAGTTCAAAGTGAGGTCCCTTAGTGTCTTCTCATATGTTTTGTGGAGTAAGCCCTGCACCATCTTTGTTGCCCTTCTCTGGATTTTCTCCACCTTATCTATGTCCTTGCACAGGTATGTTCTCCAGAACTGCACGCAGTACTCTAGGTGAGGCCTTACCAATGTTTTATACAATGGTATCACCACCTCCTGCCTCCTGTTAGTGATACCTCTGCCTATGCACCTCAGCATACCACTGGCCCTCCCTGCTGCCTTTGTACACTGCTTTGATACCTCAAGGTCATCAGAGATGATAACCCCAGGTCCCTTTCTTCCTTGGTGACAGTCAGCTCTTCTCCCCCCAACCTGTAGCTCTCCCCAGGGTTCCCTCTACCTAGGTGCATTATTTTGCACTTCTTTACATTAATCCTCAGTTCTCACATCTCTGACCATCTTTCATGCTTCTCCAGGTCCCTCTTCATTTTCTGCACCCCTTCTGGAGTATCCACCATGTTGCAGATCTTGGTGTCATCTGCAAACAGGCAGACATTTCCTTCCAGCCCCTCTGCAATGTCACTAACGAAGACATTGAACAGGACTGGTTCTAGTACTGATCCCTGAGGAACCCCACTGGTCACCTCCCCTCTCCCCAGATTGTACCCCATTTACCACCATCATCTGTCTCCTGTCTGTTAACCAGTTCCTAAACAGTTCACCACCTTTTCTCCCATGCCCAGACTACTCATCTTGTTAATCAGCCTTCTATATGGGACAGTGTCAAAGGCTTTGCTGAAATCTAGGTAGGTGATGTCTACTGCCCTTCCCTGATTAAGTTCCCTTGTCACCCAATCAAAAAAAAACTATGAGATTCATTTTACATGACCTTCCTGATGTGAATCTGTGTTGCCTCAGATCCTGCGCACCACTGGATTCCGAATGTGTCACTATCATTTCCTTCAACAGTGTCTCCTTGATCTTTTCCACCACTGAGGTGAGGCTGACTGGCCTGTAGTTCCCCGCCACCTCCCTACTGCCACTTTTGTGCAGTGGGACTACATGTTCCCTCATGCAGTCCTCTGGAATGACACCCGTGTTGAGTAACTCTGTGAACAGGGCCACCAGAGGCACTGCTAGTTCCTTTTGCAGCTCCTTTAATATCCTCGGGTGAATGCCATCTGGCCTCATGGCCTTATCCACCTTCAGCTTTGTGAGTTCTTTCAGAATTCTCTCCACTGTGAATGGACTGGTGTTCACTCCCCCCCCCCGATTGCCTCTGCACCTCAACTGTTGTCCTTGATCTGCCCCCTCCTTAGTGAATACTGAGCAGAAGTATTTGTTCAGTATTTCTGCCTTGTCCAGATCCCCTCCTACACTCTCCTCTCTCCTTTGAGTCTCGCAATCCCCTTTGTTTTTCTTCTTTCACTAATGTACCTATAAATGCCTTATCCCTTTATTTACAGACTGTGCTAAGCTCTCTTCTGTCTGTGCCTTCACCCTCCTAACAGCCTTCCCTGCTTCTCTTAGACATTCAAGGTACACCTCCCTGTCTTCCTCCCTTTGGCTCCCCTTATATTTCCTGAAACTCAGCTTTTTAGCCCTGACTTTGTCCCTCACTTCTTTGGAGAACCATAGTGGTTTCCTTCTTTTTTCCCTTTAGTCACTATCCTAACACATTGGTTTATTATATCCACTATGGCTCCTTTCAGTTTCTTCCATTGTTTTTCCACCCCCTCTACTATCTCTCCCTTCCTCAGGACTGCTTGTATACTTCTACCCATTTCAGTGAAATCTGCCCGCCTGAAATCTAATACTCTTGCCCTTGTATGGATTGATTGAGTCCATGTCTCCATGCTGAACCACACCATGTGGTGGTCACTGGACCCCGGCTGCCCTTCCACCTGTATTTCTTTGACTCTGTTCCCATTGGTCCATACCAGGTCCAGAACTGACTTGTCCGTGGTTGGCTCATGTACCAGCTGCCTGAATCCAACCCCCTGCAGGGATTCTAGGATGGCTGTGCTTCTGGCTGAAACAGCTATCTAGGTGGCCCAATCCATGTCTGGCATATTGAAAAACCCCAGTAGCAGGATTTTGCCCTTAGTTGCCATGTCATGTATGTTCTCCACTAGTTCTCTGTCTAGTTCCTCCCTCTGTGCTGGAGGTCTGTTGATCACCCCAGTGCGTATCACTGTTCCATTCTCTGGCTCCAGGGTGACCCACATTACCTCAGCCTACCCCTGTCTTCCCTGAACTTCTGTAGCCTTTATACCATCTCTGATGTACAGGGCCACTCCCCTACCCTTTTTACCCTCCCTGTCTCTCCTGAACAATGTATAGCCCGGTACATTGACTTCCCAACCATGATGTGCAGAGTACCATGTCTCTGTTATTGCTGCCATGTCAAGGTCTTCATCTACCAACAAGGCCTCCAGGTCTGGAACCTTATTTCCCAGGCAACGGGCATTTTTTAGCATGACCTTCCATGTTTTACAGTCTGCCCTCCTTCTGCTCTTGTTCTCCCTATTCAGCATCTTCCCCAACCCCCGTTTCTTTTCCTATGAGCTCCTGCCACCCCTATATTATTCATTATACATTCTTCACCTGCCTGCCCCTCCCTGCTTATTTTTGCTGTTCCCATAGTCGACTTATGTTCCTCCATGTTCTCATGGGGGTGTTCCTAAGCCTCCTGGTTTTCCCCCCTTGGCCAGTTTAAATGCTCACAGCTGAAGCATTTAAACTTCTCAAAAAGGACCAAGGTCTCCTTCTCAGACAGATGCAGGCCTTTGTCCTTATATAAGCTTGCATCTGCCCAGGTCAGGCCCCAGTCCCCTATGAAGACAAAACCCTCCTTCCCACACCAATCCTTCAACCAGGAGTTGAAGGTATGGATGTGGAGTGCTCTAGCTTCCCCTATGCCCTGGACAGGTAGCACCTCTGAGAATGAGATGGAGCGTGCTATCTGTTTCAGGTTTCCCCTGAGCTTCCTGAAATCATCCTGGACTCTGTCTAACTCCACCCTTCTCCTGGCCAGGTCATTGGTCCCCAGGTGGATAATGACATTCAGCTGCTTTCTCCTAGCTATTACAGCTATTGCTGTATCGATTCTACGGATCCGCTTCCCATCCCTCCATGCAGTGCTTTCTGGGAGGCACTTGACCTCCCTCGCTCCCCTGCTAGGTGACCCTAACTCCACTCCCAGACAATAGAGTCCCCGACTAGGAGAAACTTCCCCCCCATCCTCCAGGTTTCCCTGCTTCCCTTCCCTAGGGCTCCATCCTGGAGGACCCTACCATCCTCCCTGAATGCAGCCTTGGGTTCCTCAGTGGGGCTTTCCTGTTCCTCCAAAACAGTGTAGTAGTTAGTAAGTGGGACCTGTTGGGAGATGTGCTTTTGACCCCTCTCCCTCACCGTCCCTGAGCCCACTGTAATCCAATTTCTCCTCATCTGTGGCATCCTTTGAGGTAAAGGTTGTTGATCCGGTGTTCTCTGCGTGGGGGTGGATGCTGCCTTCAGCTTGGCCAACTCTGCTCCGAGACAGGCAACCTCCTCACTCAGCCCAGAGAGGTGCCTGCAGATAGGGCAGCATCACAGCCTCCAGAATGTCTCCCTGAAGATTGCCATGCCACAATCACTGCACTGCACCCCTCCCATCATGTCTGATTCCCTCCTCAATCAACTGCTTACTTAAGATGGCTATTTGATATCCCCCAAATATATGTTTTATATCTGTTGCATTTTGTTATGAGTCCTCTCTTTCCTTCTTCTTGTATGGATACAGGATGTTGCAAGACCTTATGGGACTCACCCAATAAATGTAGGGTGAGCCCTGGGGCTGGTAGGTTAGGGGTCAGAGGGTGGGTTTACACCACAGGCAGTATAAAAAAAACAATCAGCCAAGGAGTCCTCTGGCAGTGACACTTCACACAATCACCAACTTGTCTGCTAGAATCCCTCAATTCCACCCAAACTAAATTTAAAAGCACAATAAATGGCAGTTGAGAACAGCCCTCAAATCAATTTCAAACACACAGAAATTGCAGCTAAGAAAATATTTTCAATCCACTTACACACACAGTCACTAGCTAAAGCCTCCTTTTCCCTCTCCACTAACTGAATACAGCATGGAGAAAGTGAGTAGCCTATGACAGTACATACTCCCAGGTCCAGGGAACAGTGAATGATCACAGACACCATGTTGGAGTAGAAAACATTTTGTAAGAAGGAAAACACATGCAAACAGTAACAAACATAAAAACAAACCAAAACAGCAGCTATGTACAGAGTACAACTATATACAGTAATAAGTATAACAAGCATTTGTCAACACCTAATGTTTGCTTGTTGGTATTAACATTGGAAATGCAGGAGTTAGACAGATGCAGAATAGGAATGGCAGTGAAATATTGAACTTCAGACCAACCCCACCTCCATCCTGTAGAGATGGACAGGCATTGGGGTAAGTATTTGGGTCGTCACCCATGATGGTCATGCCATGTCACCTCACCATGTTCTGTAGACACTGACACGTGTTGAGGTGTGCCTTGGGGTGTTGGCCTTTACAGTCACCCCATTCCATAAGGACGTACACTGAAATCGGTGCAGCATAGAAGAATGGGGTGAAGTCTGGGGCCAAAGAGTCCAAGTGCCTGTCAGTGGCTGGGGGTGAGGGTGGGATGGCATGAGCAGTACAGTCGGCAAGCCAAAGGCACACCCCAATGCCTGTATGTCTGTACAGGGTGGGACATTATGGTTAGAAACCCTAATGCCTTGAGCTTTTGTTGGTATTTGCACTACGAATTTTCAACATGGCCTTTTTGTGACCCCACCTCATGAAAGCATTTGGGACCTCTTCTCACGAAGAGTAGCAGTGTGATTTTGTCAATGTGTCCCGAACTTTGAGTTCCAACAGCGACTGTGCCATTCTGTGCCACATGTATGAAAACACAGATTGGGCAGGATGTGAAGCATGACAGCTGTACCATCCATAGGGAGGTGGGAAGAGATTGCAATGTTGAAAATCTGTAGTGGAAATATTAAAAATGCTCGCACTTCCGAGCATACGTAGAAACTGCGCAATGCATACGCATAACACAGTCATTTTATGGACTTTCATCACCAAATTTTCAACATAGGCATTTTAGGACCTCTGCTCATGAACAGTGTCACTGTAATTTTCTTAATGTGCTCCAAACACTGATTTCCCACAGCGACCACACTATTCTGCACCAGAAGTGCAAAAACACATTTCGGCCAGGATGTGAAAAATGACAGCTCTACTGTTCATAAGGAGGTGTGCAAAAATGGCAGTGTTGAAAATCTGGAATGAAAATATTGCAAATGTGCGAAGTTACCAGTGTGTGTGGAAGCTGCGCAATGCATGCTCGTAACCCAGTCATTTTATGGACTTTCATCACAAAATTTTCAACATAGGTATTTTAGGATCTTTGCTAATGAACAGTGTCACTGTGAATTTCTTAATGTGTGCCAAACACTGATTTCCCACATCGCCCACTCTATTCTGCACCAGAAGTGTGAAAACACATGTCAGCCAGGATGTGAAAAATGACAGCTGTACTGTTCATAAGGAGGTGTAGAAAAACGGCCATGTTGAAAATCTGGAGTGAAAATATTGCAAATTCATGAAGTTACGAGCGTGCATAGCAACTGAGCAGTGCACGCTCATGAAACAGTCATTTCTTGGATTTGTTCCACCAAATTTGCAAGACAGACTGTCTGAGAGGCTACCTCATGAACACTGGCACTGTCATTTCATTAATCAGTCCCAAAAGGTGATTCCATGCAGTGACCACAAAATCACCTTTCAGGACTGAATAACACCATGACAGTGGCTGAATTCATGAGGAGGGGTCCCAATAATCCCATGTTGAAAATGTGGTGCCAAAATTCCCAAAAATGCCTGAGATATGCACCAAAGTTGAAAAAACCCTATTTATGCCATTATACAACTTACCGGCATTTCTTCAGTTTGCAGTCGGCTTTGAAGAGTGCAGACGTGTTCCTGGTCTACTGAAGATCATCGCGCTGGGCTCCGGAGGTAAGTATAGGGTGAGGGGGGTGTGGGGAGGCAGGGTGAACAGAGGTTGGGGCGGGTTGGGGGTCGGGCCACCAGCCACAACGAGGAACCATTTTCTGATTTACAGGTAAAAAAAAATTGCCGGACTTTTTTTTACAGGGACATTTGCATGCTGGGGTGGGCTCCCAGCATGCCACCAACTGTTTTTTGGGGAGCTGTATCTGATAGGAGAATGGCACCCCATTGACACATATGAAGGCAAGAGCCGAGGGATTGGGCACCCCTCAGCACAAACCAACTTTTTTGGAGGGGACATTATGCCGACTGGGTGGCTCCCCATCGGCAAATTAAACTGGGACGAGGGGACTGAAGCCGATGGGGATTGGGCCCCCGTCGGCAAAGATTGTTTTGGGGGGTGCATGCTGCCGAAAGGGATGGGTCACACCCTTGGCAGTGGGGGCTGTATAATATTGTTTGTGAACATGGCAGTGGCTTGCCACAGTGTTCACAAACAATATTACACTAGGTAACGTTCCGCCCTGCAATGACAGGTCGCTCCCTCATTGCAGCGAAATGGCTGTTGCTACAATGACGAGGCGGCCCATGATTGCTGCGGTTAAAACATTACAAATTGGTGGCACTTTTGGAAGCCAGTTTCATCAGCACACTGTGCCTCCATTGGTCCACCAGTGTCAAGCCCCCAAATGCAATGGCTCCTTTGGCTGTCACAGTGCCGCACCTCCGCAATCCGCTTCTCTCCTAAGCTGCCACATTATGTTTCTTGTGCATGTGCACAAGCAAACATAAAAAGGATGATGAGTGATGGACTATGTACAGGGATATGGGATGGAAGGGGGGTGGGTCTGTATCAACATTATAAACATCTATAAATGACAACCAAGGAAGGGGCTGGAGTAGAACAGTGAAGCAGTCTAGGGAGGTCAAATCATGGAAAGCCATGTGTGAAAATGCCAGGAGCCTTAGCAACAAGATGGAAGATCTGGAGGCTGTCACGGTACAGTCAGACCTGGACATTGTGGCCATCACTGAAACCTGGTGTAATGATAACCATGACTGGGAGATGGTCATGCCTGGCTACAACATATTCAGAAGAGACAGAGCAGGCAGGAAGGAGGAGTGGCACTGTATGTGAAAATGACATAGGCCACACAGATCCAGGAGGAACAAAATGGGGGAGATACTGTGGGTTAAGCTGGAAAGGAAAATGGGGCCAGCTATGCACAGGTGTGGTCTATAGACCACCAGCCCAGGAGGAAGAAACAGATAGGGGCTGATGCTAGCCATCCAAAGGATGGCTGACAAGGGTGAGGTAGTACTGGTTGGAACTCAATATACAGATGTGGACTGGAGCATCCCAGCAGCAGCATCAACTAGGAGCAGATTTATCCTGGACTCCTTCAGGGTGCCTTCCTCAAGCAACTGGTCATGGAACCAACTCGGCAGAAGGCAATACTGGACCTTGTGCTCACAAACAGGGACAGTGTGATGGGGGTAACAGTGGGGAGCACCTGGGTAACAGTGACCACCAGTCATTGTGGTTTGAAATCACAGAAAAGAGCAGAACCAAACCACACAAAACACGTATCCTGGATTTTAGGGGGCAGACTTTGGGAAAATGGGAGATGCTTGAAAGAGGCATTAAGGGAATGGGACAGGAATCAGGGATTGAGGAACAGTGGGCAGTATTTAAATGGGATTATAAGAACAACAGAATTATCATTAAGCAGGTTAGCAAGAGAAAAGAAAGAGGAGACCATTATGGTTTTCCAAAGGTAGCAAATAAGTGAAAGCCAAAAGACTGCATTCAGGCAATACAAAAGACACAGGCAGAAGGGGATAGAGAAGTACCAGGAGAAACAAAGGAGGCAGGGAAGTCAGTAAGGGAAGCCAAAGCTCAGACAGAAGAAGACATTGCAAAATCAGTGGTTAAAGGGGACAAACCTTTACAGGTACATAAGGAAAAAGAAAGGACAAGGGAGGATAGTTAGACTGAAGGGGGAGGATGGGAGCAGCGTGGAGGATGACAACAGTAAAGCTGACATATTGAACAGGTATTTCTGCTCAGTCTTTACTAAGGAAGAGGGGGTAATGGGTCTAGAAAGGAGTACAAGGGGTGAGAATGGTGCAGAAATGGACACAAGTCCCTTTACACGAGAAAGGGTCCTGAAGGAACTGAAAGTAATAGAGTTGACAAAGCAATGGGGCCAGATGGGGTATCCCCAGGTCCTAAAGAACTAAGAGAGGTGGTGGCTGAACCTCTGACTATCCTGTTCAGCCAATCACTGGAAACAGGAGAGGTACCCAAAGACTGGAGGACAGCAGATGTAGTCCCCTTATACAAAAGTGGGAACAAAGAGAGGCAGTTAACTACAGACCAGTCAGCCTCCACCTCGGTGAGTGGGAAGATCATGGAAGCACTACTGAAGGGAGATTGAGTGGAACATCTGGTTGTCAATGGACTACAGGACCCAAGGCAGCATGGTTTCACCAGGGGAGGCATGTCAGACCAACCTCATTGAGTTTTTGACTGGGTGACTAGGGAGGTGGATCAGGAGGGCAGTGGACATGGCCTATCTGGACTTCAGCAAGGCCTTTGACACTGTGCCACATAGAAGACTATTACACAAACTGGGAATATGGGTGTGGGCAGGACAGTAGTGTGGTGGGTAGGTAACTGGCTGGGTGGCAGGACACAGAGGTGGTGGTAAATGGCTGTCACTCCACAGAGGGAAGAGTGACCAGTGGGGTACCACAGGGATCAGTGCTAGGTCGGTCCTATTCAACATCTTCATCAGTGACATTGCACAGGATATAGAGGCAGAATTTCACTGTTCGCTGATGACACAAAGCTCTGTAACAGAGTAGACACACCAGAGGTGTAGACAGAATGAGAAGGGACCTGCAGAAACTTGAAGAATGGTCAAGGGTTTGGCAGTTGAAATTCAATGCAAAAGTGCAAGATAATGCATATGGGCACAAAAACCCTGGCACAATATATCAGTTGGGGGTGAGGATATAGCATGCACCAAGCAGGAAAGGGATCTTGAGGTTGTCATCTCCAGTGACCTCAAGGTAGGAAACAGTGTGACAAGGCATCAGGTAAAGCAAATAGGATGCTGGGATGTATGGCAGGGGCATCACCAGCAGGAAAGGAGGTCATAATTCCGCTATACAAGACACTAGTAGGCCCACCTGGAGTACAGTGTACAGTTCTGGAGACCATACCTACGTAAGGACATAGACAGGGTAGAGAAGGTTCAGAGGAGGGCAACAAAGATGGTGCATGGGTTGCATCACAAATCCTATGAAGACAGGTTGAAGGAACTGAACATGTACTCCCTGGAGGAGAGGAGGAGAGAGGGATATGATAGAGACATACAAGTATCTTACAGGGAGGAACAGGGTGCAGGAAAACACTATTTTTAAGCGAAAAAGATGTTTCAGGACTGAGGGCATGGGATGAAGTTGGAGGGAGGACGATTCAGAGGAAACATGAGAAAATTCCTTAGCAGAGCGAGTGGTGGACAAGTGGAACACCCTGCCAGAGGAAGTGGTGGGGGCTGAAACAATCACGGGATTTAAGAATGCATGGGATAGACATAAAGGAATTCTAGAGGTCAGGGGTAAGGGGAAATAGACTTCTAGGAAAACAAACTGAACTTACAAGCTCAAATGGGCAGACTAGGTGGGCCATAGGCCCTTATCTGCCGACACTGTCTATGTATCTATGTATCTATGTAACATGGTGGTGGGGTGTATCACAGTTCTGTATACAATATGTACAAGCATGCGTAAGAGCATTGCTAGTGGCTAGGCCATGCACCCTTACACCTCGTTCCCCTGCAGCCACGTGCACAAAGGAGGCAGACCACAGCACCCAGCTGTCACAGCAGTCATCCCTGAAGCAGGATGATAGGTCTCAGGGACCTCTGTAATGCCCTCCCAATCTCCTGGGGAAACATCCCCCTCCTCTGCACTGCCGCCACACCTTCGGCCTTTGCATAATGAACTCTGGGACCTACAGCAACAACAATAAGAACACAGTCTAAGTCCCATGACAGACACACAACCCCCACTGAACAATATCCCACCCCAGCACATGGACAATGTACACACAAGCATACCACCTACCTGCTCCTGAAGCTCCAGCATGTGCAGATGCGTCCACTGCCACATGACCCCAGGCCTTGGCAGCCACTGCGGTTTGCTGCCTGTCCTCCAGCCCTGCAATACACAACAGACAAAGACCACCATGAGTGGACACATTGGTGCACCAACCACACCCCAACACCAGAGTGATCATGCAGTGCATGTGTACTCAATCAGTGCAACAGTCCATGCTGTGTACAGCCACACAACACGGCCATGCCTGACCCCCCCAAAAAAGTGGCCAGGCATGGCCATGCACCTCACACGGTAACAACACCCCATGCACAAAACAGTGTACCTGGTCCCACACACACACACATATCACTGCATAGAGGGCATGACCATGTGACAGGTATGGCAGAGCCCCACAGGGCAGGTGCGGTTACACCCATGTGTGCGTGTATGGGACTACCCATGTGCATGATCAGATGTGCTGTGCCCCATCCCCACCCTGCAAGTGCCTGTGATGCACATGTCTGCGAGATACCTACCTGGTATTGGCAGTGCATGCTCCCATAGCCTGTCCAGTCTGGCACAGTCCCTCCGCCCAAGGTCCCCGTACCTGTGGTAGCACTGTTCCCCAGTGCATGGCACACCAGTGTGGCACACAAAGCTCCTGGTGATGGATGCCCAAACAGTGGCTCTAGAAACCCGTAGTTCCTCCTGGCCAAACAATTGTCCCTCTACCCTGAGGACAAGTGCAACCAATTGGAGAACCTCCATCTCGCTCCAGTTGAGCGCCCTCTATTCCTGTCTTCCCAACCTGGGCATTGTAAATGCAGTGCAAACAAAATGTGCTGCAGGCCCAGCGCATGTAGTATTGCTAATGGTTCCACATGCATAGCTAGGTCACATGCATGCTCCCTGCATACACTGATGTGCTGCATGATTGGTCAATCAGGCCCCAACAGCACATGCACAATGTGCAATCCAATAGCGGAATGTGGGGACAAGGGACATGTGCATGTGCAATTCAGGCCCTTCATCATGTTGTGCATGGCACGCACTATCATGCATGGTTCCAAAGATATGATATAGCACACTGTAGTGCAAGGGCATGTAACGCACTATCCAACAACAGACAACAGTTGCACTGGGCAGGAGGACATGTATGCACAGACAGAATGCACTGCACAGTGTGCACTATATGCATGTCCCCAAGGTGAGTGCAGGACCAATAGTGCAACTGCATAGATGCAACATGGGACCCATGCATGTGCATGCATGAGGAATGCACTAAATAACTTGCGCCCAACTCAAAGACATACACTGAATACACAGCACATGCACGGGATATGCGCCATGTTGAGATGCACCCAACACAACTGATTCGCCATGTTGATTGATAGGAGCTAAGGGAAATTATGCAATCTACAGACAATGCACCCATATCAGCCTATTAATGTATTCAGGGGCATCTCAGCTGTTTATCTTCTCATTATCACTGCCCCAGACCTCATTTGCATGCCCTGAGCCATAAATGCTCCCAACTCAGAACACACTGAGAACAGGTGACTGAGAGGTAGAACAGCCTTGAAGGTGAGTACTGTCCATTTATTCATGTCTGTTTACATGTTTTGTGGACTGTGTTGGTGCACTGGACAAATGCTGCATGGAGTCAGGCTTGTTCTAGGGGAGGTTGTGGAAATTACAGCCACTAGACTGTCACACTGACCCAGCTGTATGTATGAATGTCCATGACTACTTTGCCAAGGCCCATGTTGACATGGCTAGTGGACAGCCTGTTGCTGCTGTTACAATCAGGGACACCTGCAGCCCTACATGCTGTGCTGCACACTATCCCACAGTCTGACATGGGGGGGGGGCACTGTCTGCAATAGTGCCTGCATGTACAGCACAGTGTGCATAGTGGCAGTGATGTGTGGCTGGCTGCATGTGCACAAGGTCATACATCACAGATGGCAGGTCCATGGCCGTGCTGCTGGACATGGTGTGTCCACCACACATGCCAGATGCAGCACAGATGGCCATGACACACCATGCATCCCCACACAGGTGCAGTGCCTGCAGGCCCTGTCAGCCAGGTACTGGTGTGCCCACCTGCATCCACTGTTTGTCATCATGAGCACACAGGGGTCAACATGTGCATGACTAATGTCTGTCTGCAACCTCCCACTGATACCACAATGTCCAGAGGAGACAGTGACACCAGCAGGCAGCAGCCAACCTTCACTAAGGATGAGGAGCGGGCCCTCATTGAGGCCAACAACAATAGGTGGGACATGCCAGCAGTCATACGGCATGGGAGGAGTGCTAGAAGGTGGTAGCCCGGCATGTGAATGCCATTGGAAAATTCAACAGAACCCCCCTGGAGTGCCAAAAACATTTGAATGAAGGGAAGCGCAGGGCAAAAGAGAAGATGGCCCACATTGAGGCATCCCTGTGGTGGACTGGGGGTGGGCCACAGGATGATGTCCGCCTGAGCCCCAATGAAGAGTTACTGGTGGCCACCATACCCTGAGCCGCTCTGCAAGGTGTCCCTGGTGGGGGGTTCCAGACAGGTAGCCGCCCATCACAGCACTGTGAGTATACATGCACAGGATGCGTGTCTGGCCATGTTTGTGCGTTGGCCACCATGACTGTCCCAGTGTGTTGTGCCTTGGGACTGTGGTAACAGGGGATGTTCCATGAATGGCGGTTGCACATGCACGGAGCCTGCTGTGCCATGCATTGCCTTACATTCCATGCACATTGGTGCACATGTGGCAGGCCAGTGCCAGTCAGGCTGCTGGGACACACATTGTCAGATGGGCTCGTTGTACAAGTGCCACATGGGGTCCAAGAGACAATGACCTGCCATCACTCAGTACCAGCCTCAGCATGCACATGGATGGCATTGCAGTATGGGCATTGCACAGCCATTCAAGGGGCTGTCATGCGCAGCCTTAGCACAACACTGTAGGACACTGTACATTTCTGTATGTCATTCTGTATGCCAATGTATCATCCTGTACACTAACCTTGTTCTCCTTCTTCTGTTCACAGCTCCTTCACGCTTCTCAGGTGCAGCCGGGGGCACGGCTGCTCAAGATGCCCTTGCAGGGGATGACACAGGCCCATCACACAGTGCTGCAGGGACTGCAGTGGATGACACAATTCCCAGAATGTCCACTGCACCAGCACCACCTGCCCCAGCCCCAGTGATGGTGGGCCCATCAGGCCCTTCTGCCACTGCTGCAGCTATGGCCGGAAATGCTGCCACATGGCTGAAGGGTCTGCTGGGTCTGTCTAATGATGACTCTGCAGACACAGTTGACATTGATGATGCCCTCATTGTGCTCTCATCTGGCATGCATGGGACATACAGTGATGTCCCTGTGGAAAGTGACATCACCCAAATAGGACATGGCAGACAGTGAGGTGCACAGCACACAGGTGCCTGTGCAGGTGGCCCCTGATGCCAGTGATGGCCTCGGTGCACATGGGCTGGATGTGGGGACTGCACAGCCACCCACGGCGGTAGGTGGTGTGCCCCCCTCATCTAGTCCAGGTGCACTGGCAGGGCCATTATGGGTATCCTGGTCAGATGCTATAGGACACATTCAGGCACCATTGGAACATGACAACACCAGCTGTGGACATGATGTGGTCAATCATGGCCAAGAGCCACCCATGCTGCAGCCTGCCGTGACGCGACCACCATCCATGATTGCCCTGCAGCAGACTGGTTTCCCCCACACATCGTTGATTCCACCATGATCCCTCCCATGACAACGGCATTGAGGCCTATGTCTGCCTCCTGCATGACACTGTAGAGGGGATTATGGCCCAACATGCAGAGTTCAGGCACCTACAGACAGCAGTAGTTCTGGAGCATGAATCCATTGCTGCCTGGCATGCACACATATTGACAGAGGCACACCTTATGCGGGTGGGCATGACCGCAGCACTGGAGCAGACTACAGCTGCTGCAAAGGCAGCGTGTGCATCCGGTATATGCCGTGGCCATCAGGCATCCAGCCAGACACCCAAGAGCATATCCTGCACACCCAGGCAGTGGTGTCAGGTGGACTCATTGCTGCTGATGCCATCGCCTCACATTACATTAGCTAGCATCCCCAGCACAGACGTGACTTGCAGGGCATCAACACCAATGGGCACCTGTTCATGGTTTCATTGCAGTACCCCTACAGGGGTGTTGGCTACACCCCATATGACTTGTGGTGCTGCAGTCACATCAAACAGTCATGGCAGGGGCCGCCCACATATCTGTGGTGGCCGTGGTGCTGACCACTGATATCCTGATCCCCGTTCCAGTATCGGCTGCACATTCCACCACTGTGTCCCACACACCTGGCCAACATTGCCTGGGGTGGTGTGTGTGGCAGGCACCTGCCCAAGTGCACTGCCATCATGGGCTCCCTGTGCAGTGCCCCCTGCATATCTGTGTGTATAACTGTTGTGGCATGTGGCATGTGGCATGGGAGTGATGAATGCAGTACAGTGTCTGCTGCGCCTGTGTGCTGGCAGCAGTGCACACTATTTCATGTCACCCCTGGCACTCTCATAGTGGCACATGTGTGTGGTGCATGCTGTGTGTGCGTGTGTGTGTGTTGTGTGTGTGTGCCACTGTTGGGCTGTTTGTGTGCTGTATTGTGTCCACTGTGCAATGCATGGCTATGTATTCACCTGTTGTCACCATTGTGCGCCATCCGTATACTTACCTGTGATACTCACCATCAGTTCCCAAAATGCTCCTCCACCAGTGTGTGTCTGCACTCCCTGGACCTGGCAGCCAGCTGTGGGTCTTGCCAATCTATAGGCAGACCCATGGTGCAGTCCTGTCGCACCACTTCATCTTTCCCACCACCCTCCTCCTCCTCCTCCTTCTCCCCGGAACTGTCGCACTCACTGGCCTCGACAGCTATTCCATGGTCAATGGCATTGTTGTGTAGCATACAACAGGCCAGGAATATGCCACAGACTTTCTTATGGCTATACTGTAGGGCCCCACCCAACCTGTCTAGGCACCGAAAGCGCATCTTCAACATGCCAAAGATATGCTCAATGAAGGTGCATGGAGGGGTGTGTGCTTCATTGTAGCACTCCTCCACCTCTTTTCCAGGATGGTGGATGGGGTGAGGAGCCAGGGCCTCAGTGGATACACTGCATCTCCTGTGGGGAAGTGGCTGTTAGTACACTGGTCACATGTGCAGCATGGCCTGGCCCTCGCCACTCCATGATGTGCTGCTGTGTGTGATGTGTATCCACCACTGCCTGCACCTGGCCCTACCCTGCCATCCTGCCCCCACCATCCTCTTTTTTCTGACTATGCCTGCTGCTGTGTTTGTCCCCAGGCCACCTATGCCAATGGTGTCACATATGCCACACACACCCATTGTCCTGCCCAGTGTGCTGTGCAGTGCTTCCCATTGTCTGCATGTGTTGCACCTGTCCCTGCCACCCATGCCCCCATTGCACTGTTCCCCAACATCCAGTCTGTTCCCGTGTGTTGCCATGTTACAGATAGTGTCTGACTGTGTCTCCGTGCACCTGTCTACTGTCCTACATCTGCTGCATCCTCTGCAGCTTGTGCATTGTGCTACCTGCCCTCCTGGCCCACCCTCCTATCTTGTGCCATTGTGCCCTGTTATGCTGCTGGCTGTCATAGTCCATGAATGTAGCAAATGACCACTTGGTATGTCCCCTGCCTCAAATCTGTGGCAGAGTGCCGACTGGTGCCAAATAAAGGCTTCATGTATGCTCCCAGGGTGTGTGGCACAGACATTGCGATGAGCATAGTGGCACTGCACACCACCTGGCAGTTGATGGAGTGGTATCCCTTTCTGTTGATGTAAATGATGGCATCATCATCAGGTGGTGTGTGGATGGTGACGTGGGTGCAGTCAATGGCCCCTATGATGCCTGGCATGCGTGCTACCCTGTGGAACTCCTGCATGGCTTCTGTCCACTCTGTCTGTGTGCTGGGGAATTGGATAAATTCTGCATCATGTGGTAGCAGTGTGATGAGGACTTGTGCGAGGAGACAGGCAGTGGAGGCCTGTGAAATGCCAGTGGAGTCCCCACTAGGCCTCTGGAAGGTTCTAGTGATGAGCAAGCACATTACTGTTGTTGCCTTGGTCTCCACAGATATGGCATGACCACGTTCAGTGGGTGCCTGCATTTCATCATGGCACATCTCTCACAGCTACCTCAGAATGGCTGTGTTCAGGTAGCACCGGCTACTGTCTCCAAATCCATGAGCTGCTCAAAAGACAGCCTGAGTTCTGCCTCCTCATCTCATCCTCATTATCATTCTGGCCATGATGGGAGGTGCTGCTTCCAGGCTGCTGCTGCTCTCTGCGTGGGTGCTGCTGTACTATTGCTGTCCTGCTTGTGGGTTGCACTTAAATCTGATTCTTTTATACTTATCTTTTCATGGTGCATTTGGTACTTGTGCCAGATGTGTTCTGTCTTTGTGCCTTCATTTTGCACTGTGAATCGCTTTGTGCTGTATATGCATGTATACACCCCCTGTATATGCACCGCATAGCATTATAATGCATCTACAGCACATCTCATTAGGTGTAACACACCTGTGATGCGCTGGTGCTTCTGCCATGTCTGTAAATCTTTACATGGCGCGTTTTGGAGATGTGGCGTCGCATCTCACTTGTGCCTGGCACATCTCTTTTATGAATCCTGCCCCTAGACTGTTTCCTAAAAATAATGCTGCTGTCCATAAGAGAATTCAAAGCAGAATGTCTTTCAAGGTTCCTTTTTTCATACTTCTTTTTCTCAAAATTCTATAAACTTTATGGTTACAAAATTGTACAATAATTCACTTAATTCTATTGTTGCTTGATCTAGGTTGTCTGTATTTAAGACATCCCTCAAACGTTATTAATCAGATGATTCTGTACTCTTCTGTGCACATAAAACTACCCATATGTGATTTGCTTGCTGCAAGCATGATATAAATGTTAAATTGAAACCAACTGCATGCATGCAGCATGCGTGCAGCAAGCAAGTGTGGAAAACATTATTTTTATGTTAAATTGGAACAGACTACATGCATGTGGCTTGCTTGCAAAAAACAAGTGGTCACTGTGTGCATACCATACCGTTCAACTGTCGCTGACTGCAAGGAATTGCCCTCATATTACCCCTGAAAACTGCTCTGCTCCTCATCCATCCCTTGTGGAACACATGCTGCTCACACAGAAGATGTCCTGTAAATGAAAACTTTATGGCAGGGGTGCCAGTTCAGATTTAAGCAGGGGGGGAGTCAACAACCAGTGGAGGCCAGGTGCTAGTTAGCCCCTAGGTGGCAAGCTATAGAATGTCTGGAATGTCTGTAAAAAGTAAAACTTATTTGTCCTGAGTGATATGCAAATCAGGAGAAATTCAAATGTGTAAGATTCATCTGTCTATACCCCGGAGCAGTGCATCAGATTTGAGCTTAAACCCACCCAGTTATTAACCAGTTTTTTTCCTGGCTGAATTTCTGTCCTCCCCCCCCCCCCAAAAAAAAAACTGATTTCTCTACCCGACTCCATTCCATTCAAAACCCATCCCATATGGGTCATGAAGCTGCCCAAAGGCACAGAAACAAGAACAACACATTGATATTTCGGTCCTTCATCCTTCCTCAATCCCCCGGAAAAAAAAATTATTTACTTTTTCTTACCCAGCCATCTGGCAAGAACACACAGCCTGACACAGTGTGCCACCAGCCCAGTTTTCAGTCTGCTCCTCCTACGTCCTTCTGCCAGAAGCTGGATGCTAAAACTGATGATCCCAGGTCCCAAGAATGGTCCACAGCTAAGTTACCTCACAAACCAATCCCACCCAACCTGTGTTTCTTGTTTGTTGCTTGGCTACTGCCATGGCTGTTACCACACTGCATTGATCAAGGCCTATGAAGGTCGCCCACACCGCTGTTACCACTGCTGCTAGGCCTAGCTTGCTGCCATGGGAGGCCTGTGCTGTTTTTTTAATGAGGTAAGCCTAGTAAAGTAAGAAGAAGGTAGTCTAGTCTCGAATTATCTTCTAGTTGACCCTCTGTCCTTCAGTCACAAGGAAAGATGGAGACTCAGTAAGAGTAGACCAACAAAAATATGCCACCACAACACTGCTATTGAGAGTTCAGTGCTCAACAACTCCTCCAAGCTGTAGTGTGCAGCTTATCTACTCTGTGGCTGGAAATACAGTGTTGCACTTGCATAACTCATGTGATCTTGCTTGGCTGGAACTCCTCCGTGACACATGTGATGGTGTCTCTGCTAATAGGTGGAGAGAGTGGACAACACAATAGAGACATAGTCGAGTCAGGAGTGCACCTGCAGCGTGAATGCACACAGGCTAGGGGGCACTTATTGTGCAAAAGATTAACTCCCAATTTAATGACATTATTTCCACACCATAAGAACAACCTAGGCACAAATGTGGTGGTGGGGGGGGGAAACTGACCTCCTCAGCCCTACCTAAATGGCATCCCTGCATTATGTTAGAAATTAATTCTCAGGTGCTAATATCAGTACAAGTAAATACAATGGTTTCCATTGTGTTCTGAGGTACTGTATCTCCATGTTTCGGGATGTATCCTGATCATAGTGAGGGTTAGTGTATCTCATTGTCCCTCATTTTGAGTGTCCATGTCCCTCATTTACATGACAAAATGTGAGGTATGGTGCATGCTTCCAAGACCCTACCCAGTCAAAGAGTGCTGAGCATGGCCATAGTGTATATGCTCCATATGGAATGACAAAGGGAAAGTAAGTGAGCCAAAACAGTCATGGAGAAACACATTTGTAGCACTAAATATGCATAAGAGGATTTGCATGGCCCAAAGCAAAAAGGTCAGGCTTCACAACACAGAGGTCCCTCTTCACACATCTGGAATGGAGGATGTTGGCTGACTATATCCTAGCCATTTAATGGAGTAAGCAAACAATACTTTACAAATCAATGGCAATTTAATGACTAAAATCAAAAGTAAACAACTTGCAAAAGGATCAGAATTAATGAGTTTACACAATTTGAATGGAAAATGTATTTTAAGGGCTCTAATTGCTAGCAGTACTATGAGAAATAGAAACTGATGTGTTTTTTATGTTGGCTTGCGCACATGCGCAAGCAAAACATCTTGCAACAGTGCGGCTCTTGGGGGCGCAGTTGCTCTTGAGGCGAATGCAGGGCAGGCATCAGTAGATCGTCCATCATTCCCCAATCAGCCTGCATGTCACCGCCACACCATGCATTCATAATGGGGCGAGCACATCAAAACAAAGGTCCACTGCAATCCGAGCAAAGCTCGTCATACGCAGCGGTCCTTTGCTTGCCGTGCTCGCCGCCATTATGACCATAGTCGGCGAGCGGGCTGCCGCCTCACGTTTTCCAACATTGGGGGTGCCCAATCCCTGTCGGCAACCCCATGTTGTGTGCCGAAGGGAGAGCCCTCCCCCATCGGCATCACCCCCAACTGTTGAATGCCGAGGGGTGCCAATCCCCTCAGCTCGCGCTCCCCTTTCTTTGTTTGCGGTGGGGTGCCCAATCCCCGCCAGCATTACCTCCCCGTGTTGTGTGCCAACGAGGGTGCCCAATCCCCGTCGGCTACTGACACCCCCACAAAACCTACTTAGGTGGCACACTGGGAGCCCACCCCAGCATGCCAAATGCCCTGTAATGCAAAACTGTCGCAATGGTTTCTCTTTTTTTTCACCTGCAAACGAAAACCGTCCCTCGTAGTCTAGATGCCCCTCCCCCACCGCACCCACCTACTGCGCACCCTGCCTCCCTCTCACCCCTCACTCCATACTTACCTCCGGACTCGGTGCAGCGATCTTCCGTGGACCGGGAACACATCTGCACTCTTCAAAACCGACCACAAACTGAGGAATGCCGGTAAGCTGTATAATGCAATGAATAGGGTTTTTTCAACTTTGCTGCATATCTCAGGCATTCCTTGGAATTTTGGCACCAAATTTTCAACATGGGGTTTTTGGGGCCCCTCCTCATGAATTCTGTCACTGTCATGGCGTTAATCGACCTCGGAAGATGATTTCGCAGTCACTGCGCAAAATCACCTTTCGGGACCCATTAATGAAATGACAGTGCCAGTGTTCATGAGGTGGCCTCTCAAAAAGCCTATGTTCCAAATTTGGTGGAAAAAATCCAGAAATGCCTGTTTTACGAGCGTGCATTGTGCAGTTGCTACGCAGGCTCGTAACTTCGCGCATTCGCAATATTTTAACGCCGTATTTTCAGCATTGGCATTTTTGTGCACCTCCTTGTGAACAGTATAGCTGTCATTTTCCACATCCTGCCCGAAATGTGTTTCTGCACTTCCAGCGCACAATTGCACAGTTGCTGTGGGAAATCAGTGTTTGGGCCAGATTATGAAAATGACAGTGACACAGTTCATGAGCAGAGCTCCTAGAATGCCTATGTTGAAAATTTGGAGCTGATACTCCATAAAATGACTGTGTTACGAGCGTGCGTTGGCAGATTACGCGTGCTGTCATTCATCGTGCATTTGTGATATTTTCCTCTGGTTTTCACCATTGCCATTTTCCACACCTCTTGATGAGTGTACAGCTGTCACTTCACATATCCTGCCCAAATGTGTTTCCGCCTTCCGGCTGGGGAATGGCGTGGTGGCTATGCGAAATCACTTCTTAGGGACACTTTGAGGAAATGACAGACACTCAGGTACCAGAGCAGAGGTGCTAAAATGCCTATGTTGAAAATTTGGTGACCTAACGCCCACAAACTAGCAGTGCTGCAAGAGTGCCTTGCATATTTACCACACACCCTTGCAACTCCACAAATTTCGTATATTTGTATGCCATATTTTCAGCACTGGCATTTAATTACACCTCCTTATGAACTGTGTAGCTGTCATTTTTCACATCCTGCCCAGCATGTTTTCCCGCACTGCACTAACAAACACCCACAGGGACACCCTAATGCCTCTCACTCTCTGCAGGGTGGGGGTGGGTTGGCATCAGTTCAATACTTGACTGCCACTCCTATGCTGCATCTCTCTAACTCCTGCACTGCCAATGGCAGCAAGACAATATTCGGCATTGACAAATGCTTGTTTAGATGAGATTTGCACCAGCTTAGTTACAGCACACATAGCAAGCATGCAACATGTGAACCTGGTGTGATTCTTAGAAGATTTTCACACCAGCTTACCTGGTGCACACATGCCAAGCTTGTGGCATGCAAACCTGATTTACTTTTTAGACCTGGTTTGCTTAAGTTCACTTTGTGTATGCGAACCACACGCAAACATTGCACAATTAAGAATGTGGCATGCATTCTGCACGTACACAGCACACATATTTTTGTAAGAGTATGAAAGTGTTTCAATTGATCAGATAATGTTATACTTTTTATTGCATTTTGTTAATCTGTCAGTAATTGTATTTTACATTTTGTATGTACAGGTGTGTATTGTATTAAAAACTTGACGCCTGTGAAAATGGACATTTATGCCCACAGGCCTTCCAGTGTAAAATAAACATGAAATTAAATGAACTGTAAGTAAAGAAATAAATAAACACAAACTGAAAGATTTCACAGGCATCTAAGGCCCCAGACCTTCATTCTTTAAGATATACATCATTACTAAGTACTTGCTTTTTAAGTTTACACATAAACCAACTCAAATCAATTAATAAAGAAAAATCATAAGCAGTGAGTGAAGAGGTGGTAGAGAGAATGCAGGCAAAGTATGTCTAAAGAAAAGTTGGGTGAATCTCAGAAAAAATGAGATTCTTCTATGATTCACTTACTTTATGTTGCTGCCTTCGGTGATATCTAATGCTTTATTGTATGTTTTTCACTGCCAAAAAGATAACATTACAGTCCCTGGTCCCTGCTCCTGCTTTGGGTTAACTTCCACTCCACTACAGTTTCCTTCCTCTATTACAAGGTGGTGCAATTAACTCACCACTCAGGTTGCCAGTTGCCAATATTGTTATGGCATCGCAGTGTCAGGGCTATGCTATGAGACATATTGCTTTCAGAAGACATCATTTTATACTCTGTACTGGAATATAGTAAATGTACTGTGTTGTAGCAATAGCTATGGACAGATTTTCGAAACAGTTTCTGATGCAATTCAGTTGCTTTAGCACATTTTAAAACAGTTTCTAAGCAGAAAATGCTCTGTCTGGAATTTCTAGAGATATCACCAAAATATATTACTCTTTCAGAGTTGGGTGATGTCTTAGAAATTCTGGGCATGCTGTTTTCTGCCAAAAACAGAGCTGCCAAGCAGGAGAAATTGTCTGAAGGAAGATTCAAAAGCTTGAGGGGCAAGAAGGATCGATCAGCAGGTTTCCATTCAAAAAATATGAAACTTTAGTTTGAAAATGTTCCAGTCTGGTGTCATATCAGAGTACAACAAAGAAATTAGATGAAGGGACATGAATTAGTTTTTGTGAGCCTTCTGTGTGCTGAAGCAGTTCTGCAGCCTGGAATCACTATGGTGTAGAACCCTGTGTGTGGGGCCAGCATGTTGCAGAGCATATCTCAGTGTGTAACTGACATTTTGGATCCCAACATTAACAAGGTTATCCCTTTCTCATTGTGGTTGCAATGCCATGTGCCAGCGAAACACTTGCAAATCCAGGCTGAACAGTGACACAGATTGCTTGTTCCAGTCACTTTGCACCACTGAATTGTAACTGATTTGGGGAAGGGGGTCCAGATTCCCTTCCATGCATGTAACTGGGTTACTGTGGATATTGTGGTTACTACTCCTGCCTTGTGGGCTCAAATAGGGTTGAGTGGTTAAATTCCTGTTTCGGTTCGTATCCAGGTTAGATTTACTTGCACAGTGCCTCCCACCAGGTCACCCAACCCATGAAACTGCACAGTGCAATAACAGTTCAACTAAAAATATAATTGTTAGCACTCTACTAATAAAATGATTACAACTAATAACATTCTCATGAGACAGTAGTAGTGAACAGTAGGTGGCAAAATTGTTATGCATTTGTTAAACGCCTGGTCTTCTGGTGCCCTATTTAGGCTCAGCCCAGTGGTGACTGCTCTTAGGTGCCCTAAACAGGTGCTGCCAAATAAATGGTTCCCAGGGCTGTGTCTATAATGCACTCCTAGGCATAACCCTTTAAATAGTGCCCACTCTCACATCACAATCCACAGTAGAATACTCTCCTGCACACAAATCAGGAATTGGACACCCTGAATTCCAGCAGAAGCCCTGGGTGATGAGAGAACCTATGAGTTCATAGAGTCATAGATTCATAAACGTAGCTGGCAGATAAGGACCACGTGGCCCACCTAGTCTGCCCATGAAACCCCCCCAAGTAGTGTCTATCTACTGGAGGACCCTCAAACCTGTCCTTCCCACCTCCAGTATACCCATGTACTTATCCCTGTGTGATCACTGCCACTTCCACCACCTTCTCCGGCAAACTACTGCAGTCATTCACCACTCTCTCAGTGAAGAAAATGTCCTCACATTTCCCCAGACCCTGCCTCCCAACAGCATCATATTGTGCCCCCTAGTGTCTGAAGCTCCACTCAATTGAAACAGACTCTCTGTCTGTGCACTGTTAATCCCCTTTAAGTATTTAAATCTTTCAATCACATCCCCTCTTCCTTTCCTGTCCTCTAAGGAGTACAGGTTTTTTTTTTTATCTTCTTTCTATTTCTCTCCTGCAGCCACTGACCTGCCTTATTCCAGTTGCTCCACTTCCCCCAATGACCACAGAGGCACATCTTCCTGGGTAGCTGGCATATGCAGCTGTACCCATGAAAGGGACCTTCCCCTCGGTCCCCGCACCAGACCAGGATCCAATACCAGCCCCGGTGTCTGCGCCCATGAGTCCTGCTGAGCTCAGGAAGTGCAGCCATCAAGTTGCTGTGGACAGTGCTGCCATTTTCCCCCAGTTTTTAGCCCCAGGAGTGCAGACATGCAATGACATCTGGCACTAATGTGCTGACAACTGCTGCACTCCTCTCTCTGTTGTACCATCCCTAACAGTGCCTCTGGGCATCCCAAGGGGCCACTGCAGAGCAGTGAAAACCCACTGCCCTCCCCAGGATGGGATAGCAGTCTTCTGGATGCTCAATCCTATCCTTCCCTGCCAACCCCTGACAACCTGGGCTCGTGTACAAACCTGGGTCACCAGCGTGATGCGAGGTGTGGCGTCCAGTGCCTCACCCTAGGCGCCACCAGGCCGATGGGAGTACAGATTTCATTATTTTTACCTCTCCTCATTGGACATCCCCTGCATCTCCATCATCATCCTGGGACTCTTCCTCTGCACAGCCTCCAGCCTGTCCTTGTTCCTGCAGAGATAGGGCCTCCAAAACTGCACACCGCACTCAAGGTGTGGTCTTATCAGTGATACATACAGGAGAAGAAGCACCTCTCTCCTCCTGCTGGTGATCCCCCTTCCTATGCATCCGAGCATTTGATTTGCTTTTCCCACCACTTTCCCAAACTGTTTTGTTACCTTATGTTCATCTGTAATAATTACTCCCAGGTCCCTCTCCTCCCTTGTGACTGCCAGCACCTGCCCCCCCAAGTGTGTATTCCGCACCTGGGTTCCTGTGAACCAAGTGCATGAGTCTGCACTTCTTAGCACTGAACTTCAGTTTCCATCTCCTGGACCACTCCTCCAACTTCCCCAAGTCTGCCATCATGCTGTCCACCCACCCCCATATGTCTACCCTTCTACAGAGTTTTGCATCATCAACAAACAGGCATATTCTCCCTCCCACACCTTCTGTTATAGCACTGATATGGACATGAAAAAGTTCTGCCCACAACACAGACCCCTGTGGTACCCCACTGGTCACCCTCCCTTCCCCTCTTCCAAGCATACCCCATTCACCACCACCCTTTGGCTTCTATTCTTAAGCCAGTTCCCCACCCATTTCTCTATCGTTGTCCTCACCCCCATGCGCCTTAGCTTTCTTACCAACCTCCTATGTGGTATGGTATCAAAAGCCTTTTTGAAGTCCAGATAGGCCACATCTACTGCCCCATGTTGGTTACATCATCAAAAAACCTAGTGAACCCATGTTGTCTCTGGTTCTGCAGCTCTCTGGATTCCAGGTAATTCCAGATCCATTCCCTGATGACTGTCTCCATTACCTTGCCAGATGCTGAAGCAAGGCTTACCAGCCTGTAGTTCCCTTTATCCTCCTTATCCCCCCCGCTTGTGGACCAGAATGACATCTGCTATTTTCCAGTCCCTTGGCACTTAACCTGCATCTACTGATATGTTGTAAAGGGCAGCCAGGGGCTCCACCAGAACCTCCCTGAGCTCCCTCAGTAGCCTGGGGTGCACTGCATCAAGCCCCATTGCCTTGTCCACCTTGAGCCTTGCCAGTTCCTTTTGGATTCTGTCCACTGTGAAGGGACTAGTGTCCACCCCTGGTACTGCTGGTCCACTCACCTGAATTTCAGGATCATCCTCCTCAACTGTAAAAACTGAGCTGAAGTATTCTTTCTAAATTTTAGCCTTCTGTCTGTCCCCATCCACTGGGACTCCTCCTTTCCCCCACTAGCCTGAGAACCACCCTGACCTTCCTTTTATCCCCAATGTATTTAAAGAGTAGCTTATCACCCCCCCTGGCAGTATTGGCTGTCCTCTCCTCTGTTCTTGCCTTGGCCCTCCTAACTGCCCTGCCCACCTCCCTCTGCCATTTCTGGTAAGATTCCCTGGCCACCTCTGTCTGCTTTGCTTTGGTCTGCCTGAAGCCCCTTGTCTTTGCCCTGACCTTTTCAGCCACCTCCTTAGTATACCACAGTGCTTTCCATCTTCTCCTCTCCTTCTTAACCTGTCTCACACATAGGCTAGGTACAGTTTTGATCCCCCCCTTGATTATCTCCCACATTTCCTCAACCTTTTTTAGTTCCTGCACTCCTTCCAAGGTCTCCCTCAGGTATATGGCCATTTCCCCCAAGTTTGCCCTTCTAAAATCAAAGACACTTGTCCTTGTGTGACACCTCTCCACCTCAGTACTTATCCCAAATAGTATTACCCTATTGTCACTGCTACCCATGTGGTCCTTCACAGTGAGGTTGGATACGCTATCATCCTTTGTAAGGAAAAAATCCAATATTGCCACTCCCTGGGTGGGTTCCATGACCATCCATGACCATTATGTTTAAATGCCTGTTTTAATGCTTTGTACGGCGCCCAGAGCCTCCGGGATTGGGTGTCTTTTAAATAAACTTTGCCTTGCCTTGCCTTGCCATCTCTCTGAGCTCCATTCCCTGTAGGGCATCAATGAATTTCCTGTTCCTGACATTTTGATGTTGGAAAACTCCAATCCACCTTCAAAAGATTGAAATCCCCCATCAGTAGTGCCTCCGCCTTCTGAGCCATAGTTTAGATCTCTTCCATCAGTGCCCTATCCTCCTTCCCTTGTGCTGGGAGCTGATAAACAATACCCACCCTAATGTCGTCTCCTTTTTTCCTTTTGAGTGTCACCCACAGTACCTCTGTCCTGCTCTGTTCCCTCTGAATCTCTATTGCTTTTATATAATTGTGTACATAAAGTGCTACCCCTTCCCCTCTTCCTTCCCACCCTGTCCCTTCTGAATAAATCGAACCCTGGAATGGCCATCTCCCATGTCTGGTATTTCGTAAACCAGGTCTCAGTTATGGCTGCTATGTCCAAGTGCTCACTCTCTATATGAGTCACTAAGTCTACAACCTTATTAGATAGGCTCCGGGAGTTCTCACAAATGGCCTTTCACCTGTATGCCTGCCTCTGCTGGTTGTCCTTTTTCCTGAACCCTTCTTCCATTTTCAGGGGAGTGTTAGCTAGTGACCTGCTCACCCCTTTATCAATCAATCAATCAATCAAAATCTTTATTTATTCAGGCGATCACCATTGAGCATGCTCATTTACAAGATGGACCTGATACGTAGGTATATAAAGTACAACAGCACAATCCAAACAATGTACAATGTGTACAAATGCAAACAATGTAAGGAACACAGTGGTACAGTACAAAAAATTAATAGCATTAGTGAGTGAACATATACAGGAAGGTTGGACTAAAGGACCATCTCGGATACAGGGAAGTTATGGCCCTTCCGTAAACTGGGGGATGACATATAATTTAGGTGTTTCTGGGTATCAAGCCTGTCCACTGGGGGCCAGGCGGGCAGGAGATTCAGTGGAGGATAAGGGTAGAAAGGGGCAACAAGGGTGGGGATAGGAGTTTCAACAGGAAAAATAAGGACAAGTGGGGGGGGGTAGCTCAGGGCAGGAGACCTCCGGGAGGCATAGCACATCGGGTGGGCATATAAACCACAGTCAGCCAACGTGCAGGTTTTAGAGATGGGGAAAGCAGTTACAGATTTCTTTAACTAAAAGGTTATATAAGGTCTTGAAAGAGGATATGCTGATCGGGGAGCTAAGCTTCAGTGTTTCTTGTAAGGTATTCCACAAAGACAGCAGTGCAAAGCTTATAGCCATTCTCCCAATACGTGTTTTCAGCCTAGGTACCATCAAGTAAATAAGGGATTAGCTTCTCAATACATAGGCTCCAGGTTCGCAAAGCAGGAGACAATCGGAGATATACTTTATCTTCCCTCACTTTTCTAGATTCATACCCCCCCCATTCAGTTTAAATGAAGGGACTCCTCTATGCACCTTAAAAGCCTCCCTCTGAGCACCTCAGACTCTTTTTCATTTAGGTGCAGCCTCTCTTTTGCATACAGATTTTCCTTCCCCAAGTGTCACCCCAGTCCCTAATATGGTTAAAGCCCTCCTGCTCACACCATCCTTTTAAACCACCTATTAAACTTCTCTATCCACCCCTTTCTTATTGTTTGTTTTGACACATACTACATTTGTGCTGTAGGCTTTAGTGAGACAGCAGCCACAGTTCTTCTACTGGGTTGTTTAAATGTACTGTCTTTACACTTTACACTGAGACTGCAACAATATTAAGGCTAGACCAATCAGTTTTTCCATATGTTACTGGACATTATTGCATTTGGATTCTCCTAATTTGTATTTAGTTTTTAGTGCTGTTTAATTTGTTGGATTTGTGGGTGGTGTGGGTTGTTGTGGTTGGCTGAAAGCAGGGATGGTGACTGTGGTAGTCTCTGCGTGGTACTTTATTGTTAATTAAGGTGAGTGGGTTGGAATAAGTGCTTAGTGGGTTGAGTGGTTAATGTGTGTTTTAGAGTATTGCTACTGGGTGTAGTGTTTTTTTTGGTTGTGGGAGGGTTAGTTGTTAAATGGTTGGCTTCAGTTGTGTGGGACTTGAGGCCCCTCAGCTTAGCTACTTCCCATCTCAGCTGCTGGACCTCTGCCCCTTTGATGACCTCCCCCAACTGGTGGTGGTGGCATATAGGAACTGCAAGGAAGTGGGCATCATTAGGAGGGCATTAATGTGCAGCACTGGAGTATTCTGTGTTGCCAGCTTGAAATAGGAAAAGTGCCTTACAAGGCCCACCCCCAGCTACCACTGAAGTAAGGTTGGCCCAGTACTTTCTCTCTGTCACATCCTGACCCACTCTAGCTAGTACTGCAGCCGGCCAGCACCATAATGAACACTGTAATGTGAGTGTCATAATTCAAGGGTTCATGAGGTGTGGTCATAAGAAGACTACATTGAAAATGTGGGGTGAAAATCTCAAAAACAAAACAGTTATGAGACAACAATGAAATTCTTCAACATTTACTCATAATGTTATTATGTTTCCAGATTTAGGCCTCATACTTTCAACATAACCATTTTTAACCTACCTCATCAACAAGGCAGGTGTCATTCTTCAAATCCCTTCCAAAATGTTTTTACAGTCCCTCACCAAGCTCATCTTTCAGACGGGATGTAAAAAAATCCACTTGTCTTGATCATAAGATGGGGTACTAAAAAAAATAGTGTGTGTGTGTGTGTGTGCATGCATGACTATTCACTGCAATCCAATCCACACATTAATTCTATATCCATTGTCAGAATATTGCATTAACTGCCATTTTGGCTCTGACCAGAGGCTGTTTATGGTAGTGGTCACCTACAGCATGCATCTGCAGGAATACATTTATTTTATTTATTTATTTAGTTTTTGTTGCCTGGGAAAGGATGACTAGGCAGTTCTGTCTATTTACAGCCTCATCATGGGAGGTGGATTACAGATGGAAACCAGCTGATATTGAACCAGATTAACCTGCTGGTGGTATTTTTAGTGAAATGGGAAAATCTGTCCAGGACACCAGGGAAATTCCTGTACTCTTTTCAGCAGGGGGTACTGTCCATTCCCTATCAGATAGGGTGGTGGAGGTGTTTGGAATGGAAGGGGACATGGTGCTCTGGCGGAGGAGACTGCTTCCCTCCCCAAATGGGGTACTGAGAACGTGCAGGGTGTTGGGGGAATGGAAAAAACTGCAATGCCTGCCCCATCACCTGTTGGTTCATCTCATGGTATTCGGGATGGCTCTAGCCAGAGAGTCGAGTCTGTATAAATTAAATATAATATGCCTAAAACTGAAATGAGTGTGGAGGAGTCAGCTGATGAAACTTTGGAGGTGGCATGTGAAAAAAAAAGTATTTCTGATAAGTTTGTTAGTGGAGAAAGAAGAAAAATGCAAAGTCTTATGGAGTCACCAGAGACATGAAGCAGAGGTGGGAAAGCGTGATGTCGGTTTGGCTACAGACATGGAACCTGCAGTACAAGGTACTGTTGTTACGCTCACTAATAGAAATAAAGATTTGCATTTTAAAAAAAAAATTTGTTACACTTTTTCCTGCCTCCACAAGGACCAGCCTCCATCAACCCAGCCCCATCACCTGTCCCCTGCAGACTTGCCCAAGCTGGTGATATGGTCTGTCTTACCCCCAGAGTGGGGCCATGGGAGGGAGAAAGACCACTCATTGGATGCCAGTATACAGCTCTGGGATGGGTCTGTCCCGGGGTTATGCCCTGAATTATCCCCCAGGGCAGGGCCTTTGGCAGGGGGCTCACCCTCTTGCCAGATGCTGGGATTCATCTCCAGTGGTGTCCTGGGCAGTATTGTGGGATGTGCAGGGTAGGGTGGGCAGCATCCTGCTTTACTCAATTTTCCGCTTTTCCACCCCGGGAGGTGAGATGTGAAATGACATCGGGGCGCATATGCTGATGTCTGTCCCACTTTCAGCAACCATAGAGGCTCTGGCAGTAACTCCCCTGGTCTCTGCCAGAGGTCAGTCATGCACTGGACACTCCGCCACCCCCCCCCCCACCGAGAAGGAAAGCAGTCCTTTGAATGCTAAATCATTCTCCCTGGACTGGCCTTCTGACTCTTGGGTCCATTCCCAAATCTGGGATGTTGGCATCCCAAGTGGAAGCCTTACTGCTGTGCTAGCGGGCCGGCCCAAGATTTGCACAGTTTAATGACCACAACCTTTTCTGAGTCAGCTGATAATGTGAAATTGACATTACTTGATGTTCCTCTCACAGGGGATGCAGCTTTGTTTTCAATGCAGCATGCAGAAAATCTGCCTGCCAATCTAACAGAGACTCTATGTTGGAAAACACTTCCCAAGTCACTCACAGTTCAGGATTATTTTCATACCCTCAGACTGTGTTTTAGCTGTTTCCTTAGTATCTGGAAATGTATTAACTAATTCTGTGGGCCAACCAAATGCAGGAAGGGAGCAAGGTGAAATATATGCTATTTCAGTTGAGGGTCTGAGTAAAAGGATTCTGTTCCACATTAATGTAGATAGCCTAATGATTACTCAAGTAAATAAAATGCCACAAAGGCATCTATAGCAGCCTTCTACTTCAACAAATATTTCAGCATCAGGGATTTCTAAAGAGGAGGCACTAAAAGAAGCAGGCTGGCAGAAACAAGGGGATAATGAGGCCTGTCAATCACTTGGGCCAGAGCGAGTGACTGACCTGGGGAAAGTTTTTACTAATGATCCAGAGCTACTCCAAGGGGTAGCTGAAACTAAGCAAGTTGTTGCTATTTCACTTTCCGGGACAGAAACCAGATAGGCACAGGCAAGTGACTTTTTATTGCAATTACTATCCTCTGTTGAATTTACACAAAATCCAAGACTTCAACTTAACATGACTGTGGTTTCTAATAACAAGCACCCTATACAGGGGCAAGTTATGGATCCCCCCCCCGATTGGTCTTAAAATAGATAACTAGGCTGCACAAGAGAGTGCAACAGTAGGGGAGGAGGATGCAGAAATTGCAGACCCCAAATTAACAGATGTTTCAAATGCGATGGCTGGTACCACAGCTGGGTTCAAGTAGTGAACAAGGTTTACAGTCCCTCATCAAGATCTAATAAAGCTACTACAAGTAAAGTGGATGGAGTTAATGTAGGCCATGATAGGCAGCCCCAGCAGGGTGAACCTGGAGAGGGAAGGAGAAATAGTCATTCTTATTCACCCCCTGAGACAGCAGAGCAGAGGAATGGGGGTCCAACTTAAAAATAGAGGGAGGATGGAGGAACTTCCTGACCTAGTATTTGAGGCCAGGAATCTTGTGAAGGGCAGTCTAGGTTTCCTGGTAACAGAAATGTATGCCCTTATACATACACCTGGAGATTCTGGGTTTGATGTCAGTTTTAAAGCAGCAAATGATGAGCCGTCCTGGTGGTGCAGAGAGCAGAGGCATCCATGCCTCATCTGCTGCCATGGCAGCGAGGTTGCTCGGGGGTCAGCTGGGGGGGGATCAAGCATCCCAGTGAAAGCTCTCCCCCTCCAGTGAGGGATGGTTGACTGCTCCATTTCAACATCACTACCTTGGTGACCATAGGTGGTAATACAAGCTGGAGCAGCTGTTCTGGGTGGGAGACACTCCCTGATGGAAGATGGCAGTATGCCCTCCTGTGTGCACATCAACCCATCACCTCCTTGGAGTGTCTGAGGGTTGGGACTCTAAGAACACTGAGAAAATACCACTGGTGGCAGGATGCCGCCCTGCAGATCATAGCAGACCTCATACTTCCTACTGGGCAGAAGGGACCACCAGAGTCTCTGTGGCACCTGAAGTGGGTTGGAGGGCTCCCTCGAAGGCTCTGCCACAGACAGAAATCTGTGGAGGACTCAGTAGCACCCAAAGGTAAGTCCCAGAGATGGTGGGTGATGTGGTTGGGGGATTTGCGAGGACTGAAGGGAGCCATAGGTGAAGTAGGGAAAAAAACAGCAGATGGTTTGGAAAAGGTTTGCCTGCAGTATCATAAGATGAAATATATCCTGTTACGGTCTCTTTTTTATGTGCTCCCACTTACAAAAGCAGCATTTAAAACAGTAACAGTGCTGTACAAAAAGTAAGGAGCCTGAATATCAGACATCTTGTACTGGTTAAAATTGAGATGTACTGTACTTGGTCAAGCCTGATCCTATTATGGACTCTGAATATATTTGGACAGGAGGTTGGCATATGAAAGTTCAGTTGCCATGGTTAAATGGAGGCCCACAACACCTGCCAAACTGCTTTTGCCTAGGGAGGGATAGAGGGTTTATTTATTATACAGGCAAGACAAAATCCAGTTTTCTTTGTGAGTCAAGATCACATTTGAATAGTGAATGCACGCAGATGAAATGATCTCTTTGTTCTGCATTGGCCACCTGAGCTTAAACTTCAAGAAACTTGTCATGCACATAGGGCACATGAATCCAGGGGCAAAGTATGAATTAGGTGGTGAGGTACTGACAGTCACAAAGCAGGAAAGGGACCTGGGGGTTATCATCTCAGGAGACCTAAGAGAAAGTAGGCAGCTACAGTGGCAGCCCTGATATGGTCAGATATTTCCAGAAATTTTGCGAAATATCTAAAGAGATTCTCTCTGGTGGCCCATAGTGGTAATGCAGGCAGGCAAGAAATTTCCAAATATATCAAACAGATCCAGAAACAAATGATTTGATACCTTTTATTGGACCAACATGGATGTTACAGAAAAGAACAAAGTGCTTTAGCTTTCAAACCAACCAGGTCCTTCTTCAGAAGCTTCAGAAGGACCTGGTTGGTTCGAAAGCTAAAGCACTTTGTTCTTTTCTGTAACATCCATGTTGGTCCAATAAAAGGTATCAAATCATTTGTTTCTGGATCTGTTCTTAAAAGGACCAATACGGCACCTACAACATTTTTTTGCAAATATATCAAAGACATTTTAGGAAATATCTGACTATATCTATGGCTGCCACTACAGATAGGCTAGCCTGATGCTTGGATGCATACGGAAGGGTATCACAAGCAGAAAGAGAGAGCTCATCTTGCCCCTGTATAAGACAGTCATGAGACCACACCTCGAATACTGTGTCCAGTTCTGGATGCACCATCTGAGAAAAAAACATAAAAATAGTGGCAGCAGTGCAGTAGAGGGCAAGTAAAATGGTGCAGGGTCTGCAGGATAAGACCAATGAGGAAAGAATAAAATGAGTTAAATATGTATTCATTGGAGTAAAGGAGGGGGACATGATTGAGACATACGAATACATCACCAGTATAAACAGAGTACAGAAAGGAAACATCTTCTAAATTAAGAGATGCTGTAAGTTAAGGGGGCACAAAATGAAATTGGAGGTGGGCTCAGGGGAAATGAGAGAAAATATTTTTTCACAGAGAGGGTGGTGGATGCCTGGAATAGTCTACCCGAGGGGGTGTCAGGGGCTAAAATGGTCACATCATTTCAGAAGGAGTGGGGTAGATACAGGGGTATCCTGGAGGCAAGGAGGGGTTCCAGAGTTTAGTTTGGGCACAAGGCCTCACACTAGATAGGGATTAATAGGGCAGACTGGGTGGTGATGTGACTTCCACCCCCCCAGCCCGACCTCCCATTGAGCACCTACCACCCCGCACCCCCAGACTCCAACAAACACCCTCACCCACCTGAAAAGGTCTTTGTTGCTGGAACTGAGGACTGCTATATGAGAAATAAGGTAAGTACAGCTCAGTGTATTTCAATGGGGTTTCAACTGCACTTACCTTATTTCTCCAATAGCAGTAACCAGTTTCAGCAGCAAGGCATGTCTGCATGTCTTCCATAGGAGAGTGGCTCTTCACACTGGGATCTGTTCAGGTGCTGAGGGTGTGTGAGGGCATCTGGGGGTGTGGGGTGATGGGTACTCATTGGGAGGTCAGGATGGAAACTTTTATCAATGCAATGCATGAGCAGTGCACACGTTAAAGGGACACTGTCAGTTCTCAGCAGCTGTACTGAACTTGTGTGACCAGTGTGCTTATATTAACATCTATGGCAAAATAAACTATTCATGTGCCCCTGTATTAGTAACAGTAAGATCTGTTACCTAAACTTTAAAAATATATACTTTTGCTCGGACCAAACACATTACCTTATTGTTTGGCCGATCCTTCACCGCCAGATGCCTCTTCTCAATGTGAACACGCATTAACTACGTGCAAATTTCCTGAACAACTATAAATGATAGTTGGAGCTAAAAGTAAATGCTCTTCTAAGCATGTGGATCTTTGTGAGATGAATGTAGGGTGTTGCAAGTCGTACTTTTACCACACCAAAACAGGACCGTGATCCTGAGCATGCGTTTCACGTCCACAGCAACATCACGTACGTGCTCATAATCATGGTCTTGTTTTTGTAAGTGGTAAAAGTAAGACTTGCAATGCTCTTTTTTATTCTTACAAAGATTTTTATCTATCCCAATGCAATATATAACAGCATTTGGCTAGTGGGGCCAGTGCCAGTTTAGACCCCTGTCCAAGAACATCCATTTGTGATCATGTGGTCACACAGGTGAAAGTACAGGAACTGGCAGTCAGGACCACCCTCACAGTGTATACACACACACACACACACACACACACACACACATTAGAATAGGTAACATATACTATGGGGAAAAAAGGTACAAACATACTTGTACTGCAACACAAGATGAAACCATATCCAAACACAGTCCCTAATAAACTAATATGAAGCACCATCAAATTATGATAACAATGGGTGCACATCAGCACCTCTACAGAGCCTCTTCCCACATACTTGCAATAAACAGAATGACTTGATGTAGTTCAGAACTGATGAGTGCAAAGGCATGTTAAAATATAGATATACAATCTGTGATGCAGCATAAGTCAATGAGTTGCTATGTAATATAATGGGGGGGCTATCACAGATGATATGGAGGACTGGAATGCCTTTGCATTGCTAAATAAAACAGACAAAGACCCCTAGATTAAAGATAAAGCAATGATTAGGTATGTATAGTTAAAAGTACTAACAAATTCAAGGTTAAGTCTCCAATTTGTGTCATCTGAATCAGAACTGTCAAGTCTCTATGTCAGAATCAAATGCAGCTTGTGGATACTGTGGGCTCAGATTGGTAAGCTTGGATATCAATATCAAAATTTAAATAACATTCAAAGATGATGAATAATGAGCACAATCACAGTAAAGATTATTGAAATCCAAAGATAAGAAAAAAACACACTCCCTGTAAAACAGCTATCTTAGCTGAGCTAAGTTTTCAGGAAGAAGCACATAACTAACACAGACAAGCAAACTCTTTTTTCAGCACTTTAGCAGCAGAATTTCAACAGCACGTTATGTTTTAAGATGAAAAAGTGCTTATGAACAGTTCGCTTCAAACCCCCATTGTAAACAAAACTGCAACTTGTACTATGTTTAGGGGTCCACTAACTCATCTTCAGTGAGAGCTGGAACATTAGATTTACTACATAAACATTTAATTCTGTGACATTTGACACTGTAGTCCCAGCGTTGTATGCTTATCTCCCTTTCTAACCAGATTGAAGCTTAGCACAAAACAATGCTTTGAAACATCCCTTAGCTGAATGAAAGTGGAGTAATACCACAAAATCTCTAATTTTATCTAGTCTGCTAGAAATCAAAAAAGCTCCCTTTTTATGTAATAACAAAATGACTGAAGGGCAACGTCCACTGCAGCTGTAAAAATGACCTAGTGGAACAAGCAGAACAAGAATAAGATATAAATGTGGCCCTAAAACAACAACAAAAAGATGATAGGCCTGAACATTGGATGGTGTGTACTTTTCTGACATCAGATACTGCAACCAACAGTGGCAGGCAACCTGATGAGGAAAGAAAAAGGGACGGTACACCTCCTGTAAGGCAGGATGCATCTCTATCAATGGTGGTACAGTCCCCATCACTTATAGTGCCCACAGTTTATGCAGGCAAACGGTTACTACGGGCAGTTTCTCGAAGCCATTTTCCATTGTCATAATGGTCCAATGTTAAAAGTACTGGTTACAGCATTCTATGTGCTCCATGTATTTTGGGCAGATCTCGGCAGAGGGAGGCAATTCTCACCTAGTTCTCACCTGTGATTAAGCTGCTTGCCCCTGATACTTAAGCATTAAAAGATCATTAGCATGTCATACCACCAATAATACAGTGTGTCAAAATGGCAGCTACTGAATTAAATGGAAGAACTGCCTAAAATTAGCCAGCATGAACTCACGCTGCTCCCGAAATCTACTGTAGCAGACCCGCAGAGGCAAAGTGAAGAGCAAAGAACTGCCTAAAATTAGCCAGCACAAACTCACGCTGCTGTTGAAATCTACTGTAGTGGACCCGCAGAGGCAAAGCGAACAGCAAAGAACTGTCTAAAATTAGCCAGCACTAACTCACGCTGTTCCCAGAATCTACTGCAGAGGCAAAGTGAACAGCAAAGATGGAGCAGGTTTGGCGCCCATACAGAGAGAAAATGATCCGAACATGCATCACTGAGTTCTTCACTGGAGCACAGTAGAACTGTCTGAATTTTTTTTGCATTTAAAGTCCATGTGCTGTATTGATTCAGGGAACAACTGAATGTCTGCACTGTGCTATAATACATAGCTTGCTGGTGGGATGCACAATGTTATTGTTAAAGCACTGTATAGTTGTTATGTTTTTAATGTTTAATATTTATGCTGGTTATTGAATAACTAGGCTTATCGCTGTGTTTTTTTTTCACATCGGGGAATCATTGCAGTTTTACTGACCATGGCTTTTAATGGGCAAATATAGCTCACACAAATGTGCTCGATATAAGCAGTGGGGACTGTAGTGACAACATCTGCACAGTTTCAAGAGGTAGCATAGATCCATGTGAAAAACACCCCTCATCAAATTATGGATACAGTGGGGTCCAGCGATAATCTGGCTAACCCCAGTTCACCTATTAGAGAGGCTGGATACAGCAGAACAGCCTCATGGGAGTGATATGCTACCCAAATTACTCCTATAACAAAACAGCTCCAAATGGTCAATTGCAGAAAGAGTGGTAGGGACCAGCCAAAAACTAAGCTTTGCAAACCTGATGGAATTCCTTTGGTAAATTGGTTTGCTGCTCTAGCCAAAAGCAAGGTCTATGGGGACATATAGGGTGATTCAGATATCTCCTCTGTGGCCTCCTCCCAGCCTTATCCCTGAACAGGCAATAAAGCAGTCTCTATGGACTCTAGGTCCTTGAGACAGAGAAAGGTTAAACAAAAAAGGGTTAATCATATGAAAAAATAGAAATATTCAGTGTTTTCTGAGGTCTTCCTTTTACGTTTTGTTTATGTCACTTTTCAGTTTGAATTGTGCTTCTCTTAATGTAAATAGAGTTGTGAATCTTCATAGGAGAGTAACTACTTTCTCTGTTCTGAGTTTATTTTTTACAGGATACCAGGCTGCAAACTATTAGAAAAATAAGTAAGGCTTCAAAGGAATGGTTTAGGGGACCCTCCTTCTGGTCCTTAAGGGAGAACCCCTGTTCTGGGGTTGGAATATTATTTAGATCTATAAACCTACTGTAAAAATATTAATAGATTTAGTACCGGAAAGGTATTAATATTAGATGTCACCTTTGGGGATCATAAATTGAGTTTTTTTAAAATGTATGCCCCACAAATTTAGTTTTCTAGGGTAACAGTATTCAAGCAAATCCAGCCATACCTTTATATGGCTAGGAATGTGATAATGGGGGGGGGGGATTTTAATTATATATTGTTTATTTTTTTATTGAGTTTTAATATAATGTTTACAATCAGAAATCGAGAATGAAATATTCAAATAAAATTAAACATTAAACATTAAGGATAACATTAGTCCATTTCATATGGGGAGGCCAGCATGGATAGGGTGAATGATAATCACATTTAAAAATCTGCAGCTGCCATATAATGGAATCAGTTCATTTGGTTAAACATTAAGGCCAGGATAGTCAGAGCACTTGCGCATGGTGCAACCGAGATACGCCAAGGGAAGCCCGAAGATGCGCCACTGAGCGATATTCAAAGTGAGCCATGGCACAGCGCAAAACCCATTGTGCTAATGTACAACCAAAATGCATGCAGCGCAAGTGCAAGGGGGGGATACCCATGCATAAGTGGCATAACAACATATTCAACCACAAAGCATGGAGCAAGTGTGGAACAAACCCCCAGGTTGTGCCAGGCAGACTTGAGCCAATAAATATAGGCTCAAATACACAGACAGCAGATGCACAACACTGAGCACAGTGAGAGAGAGAGAGAGAGTGAGAGGGAGTGACACAGAGATAGAAAGAGAAAGAGAGAGAGTGAGCCAGAGAGGGAGGAAGACAGACAGAGAGAGAGGGAGGGAGGGATCGTAACACAGACAGATGGATGGACAGAGCGTGAGCGGCACCAAGGGAGACACCCAATGCCTGAATAATGGACAGTGGCCCATTCCTGATGTATGCTGTCATGAGGGGTGTGGGCAGGCAGGAGGCACAGCAGCATGGCTGACAAAGGGCCTGGCAGCGGAATGCCTGACACAGGTGGTACCTTGCCAGCATCACGTATGAGAACTTTAGCAACACAGAGATCAAGGGCTGGAACTGCCTCAATAGGGCATTTGTGAGGCAGCTCTGTGAGCTGTGCAGTGATGAGGTGCAGGCACCCACCAGACATAGCAATGCCATGACAGTGGAGATGAAGGTGACTGCCGTGATGTGCCTGCTCACCATGGGCACCTTCCAAAGACCAATGGGTGATACCATGGACATCACCCAGTCAGTCACCTCCCACATCCTCACCTAGTTCCTCTCTGCTCTGATGCCACATGCTATGGAGTTTATCCATTTCCCCAGCACACAGGCAGAGCGCACAGCAAACATGCAGGAGTTCCACTGGGTGGCTGGCATGCTAGGTGTGAGTGGGGCAATAGACTGCACCCATGTTGGCATCCACACACCACCTGGCCCAGAGGGTGTGCTGTACATCAACTGAAAGGTATACCCATCCATCAACTGCCAGGTGGTGTGCAATGCCATGGGGTGCATCATCAATGTCTGTGCCACACACCCCGGGAGTGCTCACGATGCCTTCATATGGCACAGTTCCACACTGTGCCATAGGTTTGAGCAGGGAGTCATCTCCATGGGCCACCTTGTGGGTTAGTAGGACATGTGCCAGGGTGGCCGAGAGACATGGCCCCAGGGGCAGGTGAAGGAGGATGGGGCAGTGAATGAGGTGTGTGTGGTGGCTGGGAGGGAGTGGGTGGCAGCACAGCACAGCAAAAGGTAACCATGTTTCACCCTTGCAGGCGACAGTGCATACCCACTAAGGCCATGGCTGCTCACCCCCTACCAGTGATTGTCCCCCGCAGAGGAAAGCTAAAACGAGGCACCTGCCAGCACAAGCAACATCAGCGAGCATGTCTTTGGCATGCTGAAGGTGCAATTCCATTGCCTAGACAGATCAGGTGGTGCCCTGCAATACAGCCCATTGAAAGCCTTTGGCATATTCCTGGCCTGCTGCACCCTGCACAACATGGGAATTGACCGTGGAATAGTAGTCGAGGCTGATGAGGGCAACGGTAGAATGGACAATGGTGGTGCTGGGCCAGAGGGTGATGGCCAGGCACCGCTTGGCTGGAGGGATCCCAGAATGGTGCAGGATCCATCATTATATCCATGCCACATGCCCCAGCAGCATGATACACACACACACATGCACACACACACACACACACATATACAGGGGGCATGCAGCAAAACACGCATGCATGCCACCACATGCAAGCTGCACCACCACGCCCCACAGGTGCATGTGGTGACAGCAGAAGATGGCAGGGTAGGGCAGCGGACACATCACACCAACTGTGCAGCCCCACAACTACCACAACCATGGGGGCAGGCATGCTGGGGCTGACCAGCAGATGCCTGCTGCGCATCGGCCATGGGGATGTGTCAGATGCCCCCCAGGGGTTGATGTGCAGGACTGTGACCGAGTCCATACAGAGGTGTCCTGGTGGTCAAACAGGCCTGCCCCAGGGGTGTCTGGGATGCTGTGTCCGATCCCAGCATCCACCATGCCAGTGTCACCAGACACTGGGACTGTGGGGTGGACTGTGCACTGCAGGGGGTCCTCTGTATATGGCCGAGCCCAGAGGCTGTTGCCACTGCTGGCCCAGCTGCAATGGCACCAGCCATGTGGTCCAATGCTGCAGCCATGGCCTTCTGCATCTGGGCGAGTCTGTCCATTAGCCATGCATTGCCCCTGTCCCGCTGCTTGGCCATCTGGCACACCACTGCCCACAGTGTGCACACCTCACTAGCAAGCAATGCCTGATTCTCCATGGAGGCCTGCAGTAACTGGATGTGCTCCCGCAGCCTCTCAGCCTCCCTGTCCTCCTGGTCTGGCTGCTGGACTGGGAGAGGGGTCTCGGCACCCTGCTGCACAGCCTCTTGCTCAAGTGGATGCTGCACAGTGGTCCGTAGAGGGGCCACAGTGTTGCTTGCTGCACCGGCGGTGGGCCCCCTGGCATGCTGCCCAATGTCACCTGCATCCTGCTGCTACCACCTGACTGTCTGCTGGGCAGGGCCTCGTGCCACTACCACACCCACAGCACCACCACCACCCACACCAGACATGGCTGTGGTGCCACACACAGTCACACCGGCGGGAAAAAGGGGCGGCTGTAGGGCTGTGAGCACAGTGCTGGGACCTACTGTTGCCTGTGAGGTAGGTAGGGGCATATCGGGCACCACGGCCCCTATGCTTTCCAGTGCCAGTGTGAGGTCATCATCAGTGTTAGATGCCACGCCGAGCTGAATCTCTGCACACAGCACCTCCAGGCTGTCATCATGCTGGAACTCAGCCAGGGGTTCCTCCAACCCCATGACAGGTATGGCCACATGCATGACACTGCCTGCCTCGACTCTGGATCCCTGTTGAGGTAGAGGTTCGGGCAACTGTGTCTGTGGCTGCCTCTGCCCGCTCCCCTGCATGGAGGTGTGCTGGTGCTGCACAACAAGAACAGTGTGTCAGTAGAGCAGCAAACCCCATGGCCACCCCCACCCACACCCCATCCCCTCAGCCCCACCCCGACCCCACCACCTATCCAGCCCCATCCATGCCACTGTTGCCACCCGCCACCATGCCGCACTGTGTGTCTGTATCCACACACACATAGGGCAGTGGGCATGGCCTCAGACACACCTACATGACATGTCCACAACAGGCACACCTGCTGGCTGGACATACTCACCATGCAGTATGGAGCTGCCACCTGTCTGGAACCCACCACCAGGCATGCCCTCCACCACTGTGTGGTTGATGGTGGATGTCACAAGTTCCTCTGTGGCAGCTGGTGGTGGCACGGTCAATGGCCCAACACCAGTAACCCTGAGGGATACTCGGATGGCTGCACCTTTTCCTTGATATGCCTCCTGTCTGTGCCAAGCTTTTTCTTGCACTCCTGGGTGGTGCAGTGGTGGCGCCCGTGGATGTCCATGTACTGGGCCACCTCCCCCCAGGCCACCACACACTCCTGTGGCATGCCTGTTGCACCACTGAGTAGGCCCTCCCAATCCATATAGGCCTCAAAGAGGGCAGTGGTCTCAGCAGCAGTAAAGCTGGGCCTGCCCCTGGCTCTCTGCTTCTTCACCTCTTGACATTCTTCCACCTGTGAACATGACAAGCAGTGAGGGTCAGTGCCAGCACATTGCATTGCAGCACCCAGTAGCAGTGTGTGACGAGGCCTTGGACCCCGATGTTGCTGGTCACGTACCTGAGTGGTTGCAGTACAGGTCTGTGGCCTGTGCTGTTTCACTGCACTTTTAAGGTGCAAGGCATGCAAATTTGCCTGTGCACAATTATAAAGATATGCTAATGCACCCCACTGTGCCATGCATTGGCTCATGAGGTGATTTGCATGCAGCATTCGAATATCGCATGATTGCACCATGCTCAATAGAGTTGTGCCAGAGGAAGTCTGAGGCACAATACCCACACATGTGGAGAGTGCGTGCCTGCAGCGCATATGTGAGTGGCATTGGCCACACCACTATTGTGCATCCTGCACAACTTGTGTGATGCCATGGCACGGCACATGCTGCACCAGTATGCTATTGTGCATGTGTGCACTGCCTGTATTGTGCACCTGTGCACATCACACAGAGGGGTGATGACCTCTGAACCACAGCTCCTGGTATGATCCTGTGACCCCACTAGGCCCCGGCATACTGTGCATGCCCAGGACTGCACTATTGCCCTGTACTGTGCAGTGACCGTGCAGCCATGTGCTGCGCGACTGTGGCCCTGTGTACCCTATCGCTCATCCTGCACATGTGGCAGGCACATGCATTGATATACGGCCAAGTTCCTGTGTAACCCAGTGGTTCAGCATGGTGCAGAGGCAGAGCAGGAGGGCAGCCAACTGGTTCGAGGTTGAGCTGATCAACCTGGTGGCTGTAGTTTAACTATATGAAGGACAGTCATATGGCCAGGTGCCAGTGCAGCAGGCCAGGGTGGAGGTGTGGCACAGTGTGGCGGAGGCACTGAAACAGTGGAATGGTGATGGGCACTCAGTGGAGCAGTGCAGGCATTGCTTTGGGGACCTGCGGAAGGAGGGCACCAGACCACCTGTGGCATCTGCAGGCATGCGTCCTGCGAGGTTCAGTGCCACAGCCAGGTAGGTGCGCTCATGTTGCTGTTATGGCCAGGCATTGTACTGTGGTGTTGACAAGACTGCGTGGCATGGCTCACAGAGGGGTACATCATCGGCCTGGGGTACCACGCATCAGGCATGGCTGCTGCGCTGGTGGCAGGCATGCTGGCATGTGGGCCTACGGACAGCCGGGGACACACCCAGTGCATGGCAGGCTGTGTGGTGGGGGGGGGCTCCTCATTCATGTCTGTGAACTGATGTCCACCTCTCATCATTTCACCCACAGGGCTGGAAGACTGTAGATGGGCCAGGGTGGCAGCAAAGGTGGCCAGAGCAGCACAGCTGGGTGGGTACGCAGGTGGCTCCAGCTGCACAGCATGGGGCAGGTATGCATTGCCACATTCCTTCTCAATGTCACAGTGGGGTAGTGGTGGGAATCAGGCATAGCCATGGCCACCTCTGCCATGCACCATGACTGCTGTGTGTGTGTCACATGGTCCGTTTTGTGTGCCACTGCAAGCCATCCCTTGGACACAGTGTACCAGCTGTTGGTGGGGTGGGTGTGATAACAGATGCCATGAGTTGTGCTGTGGTGCTGCTGTTACTGTGTGACATTTGCCAGTCACAGTGCGGTCCTGTGGCCACTGCATGGCTGCATATGCCTCTCTGCACCACCGTGGTGTGCCGTGTTGTTGGCTGGTGTTGTCCCCCCCCGGCGGGTGTCCATTCCGGGCTCTCCAGGGGTGTGTGATACTGCCATCCATTGCATGCTGTGGGTGGGCATATGGCACTGGGCCATTGCACTGATTGCCTGTCTTGTCCCATGCCATAGGTGCCGGATGGTGTCCTGCTCAATGTGCTTGGCAGATACTGGTGGTTGTGAGGAGGGTGCTGGCAGCTGTGGTCTCTGTGCAGAGGATGTCAGCAGCAGACAGGAGGATGCTGTTGAGGGGCCCTGTATCTATCCCTCTTTTCCTTTTCTGGTCCTGTTCCCCCAATGTCCCCCTTCCCATTGTATAGCTCCTGTTACCTGTCCCCACCCTTTATTGTCCCTCCCCTATCCCTGCCCCTGTTACCTTGATTTGTTGTCTGGTTTTATACTTTATAAAGTGTTTTACAGCTACATGCCTGTCTCCGTGTCTGCTTTGTAGGTGGCATGTGGAGCCATGCTGCAGTGGACAGGTGCTAGTCAGTGGTGTCTGTGCAGGGGGGGTGGCCATGCAGTTCTCGTGTGGTTCATGGCTGTGTACTGTGGTGTGCCACATTGTGGTGGGGGCCATCTCCTAGTTTGATGGGTGTGCTCTGTGCCTGCAGGGTCGCTGTGGGGGTGTGGTCAGGGGTGGGTAGCAGGTGTGTTGAGTGGTGGCACACAGTCAGGATCCTACTGCTGAACATGTCTGCACGGTGGGGTGGGGTGTCTGCATCCCCTATTGGGTGACCAGTCCTGTGGGGTCTGATCCTCTGCCTGTGCTCTGGCTCAGTTCCTGCCCGGCGTGTGGGCTGCCTGTGTGCATGTTGGGCATGGGTGTGTGCGGCACCAGGGACATAGGGCTGGGCATCCATTGCAGTGCTGTGGTGGACACAGCCAGCTGGCTGGTGGGCTGAGGGGGCACCATTAGCAGACCTGTGTTGCCAGTGTCCCCTCTGGTCCCCAGCTGGTCGTACTGCCATAGTGGTCTGGGGTACAGTTCAGGGACATGCACTTGTCCACTGCCGGTGGTCTGGCTCCAGTTGCTGTGGTGCATGGTTCCCCTGTTGGTGGCTGTCCTCCCCCATCATGCGTTGGGCATTCATCCCTCCTGATCTGTGCCTGTGTGGGCATTGGTGTGCCCTGCTGGTGAGGTCCTGTGCCCATTGTCACTGGGCTTCCCTGGCTATGTCCTTGGCTTCTTGTCTGTGCGCCTGTACTTCGTTTGCGCTTTGTAGACTTAATTGCGCCCATAGCGCACTGGGTGCTATATTCAGCCAACTTGCGCCGGCACAGTTCGGCTGGCGCCATTTCTGGAATATGTTACCTGGTTTGCTGTGGCACATCTGACTTGTGTTGCACTGGGCTTGCACCAGCTTTTGGTGCATTTCTGAATATCCCAGCCCAAGACTTCACCTTAGCTACCCATGTCAGATCTAAAATAACTTTACACAGGCTATATATATTTTTATATCATTAAGAAATTAACTTTTGGAAAAAGGAAATAAAATTTTAACCATCAAAAGTCCATCCTTTCCATAGAAGCAGGTATTTCTTTGTCTGAATTAATTGTTGAAGTAGTTGAATCATATTCTGAAATTGTTTTTTTATAATTCAATATACTTTATTGAATTTTGTGCAGCAAACATTACAGGGTATTTTAAGAACATGACAGGAGGCTGCTAAGTACAATCAATAAAACAAGACAAAACACAATAAACAAAAGACAAAACACAGGACCCCCCGCCCCCCAAGTCTGCGTATCAATCAAAGAAAAATGAGAAAAGTGGGTTATGTGGGTCCAGTTCAAGGCAGGGTCATTGGTTTATTGCCACCAGAGAGAAAGCAAGGTCAGAATGGGCTCCCAAGTGGACTGGGAGAAGTGAAGTCTGTGTTGCATACTTGCTATATGCTTCTCAAGTTGGATGGCTAACAGAGTCTCATGATACCATTCTAGTACTGAAGGAAGGGAGTCTTCTTTCCAGTGCCTTAACATTACTAACTTTGCCATGGCCACCACCAGAGCAAGGTGAGCTTTCCTTATCTTGGGCATTGTATTCTGAAATTCTGAAGGTGGTAGAGTAGTGGGATCTGAGGTAAGTGACAAGCTGACCAACTTCACAGAAAATGTTAGTTTTTCCTTCCCTAATAACTTTAACTTTTGCTGGTGATAGAAGAGAGAACTGTTCCCCCAGTTCCTATACTTCTTGTCTGTAAGCAAGGAACTTATGGCGTCTTTGCTGCATCTGATAGCAATAATCTGGGAAAATGTAATATCGGTGGCCTTTATATATTAGTACACCCTTCAGTTTAGCCAGCTTAAAAATAAAATCTCTGTCTGAGTCAAATGCTAGGGTTGCCATAATTGTAAATTTTACTAATGAACCTGGGTCAATATTTTTCTTTGGTAGTCTGAATGCATGAGCCAGCAATGGAGGATTATCAGGTGGAAGCTCAAAAGTGGTAATTAAAATATTTTTTCCAGATCTCGCACTGTATTGAATTTGGAGTCAAGTGATTCAGGTAAGCCAAGCATTCAAAAATGTTTGTATTGCAATTGATTTTTATTTTGCAGTACTACAACGTTTCGAGCACTCACAACCTTATGAAAGGGATGGGCTGAGGTCTGTCCTGGTGTTTTAATAATACAATATGCTGTGATACAAGATCACAGTTTGGCGTCACTTTCATAAGGTTGTGAATGCTAGAAACTTTGTAGTACTGGATTTCATTTTGTTTCTTGCAGCACCACAGTCCCAGTGTGCACTCTAGTAGTCAAGTTCTGATTTTCATTTTGCTCTAACTTGCATGAAATGTTGAAATTCTACTTTATTACTCCTTGTACTGTAGCATTAATGGCTTGTAGTTTTCCCTCTTGCGATAATTTAGAGGCTTGGATACCACAATTTGCACTGTAGTGGCTAATTTATCTTGAACTTGTTTTACCTCTGTTGCAGGTAATCAGTTTTTGTTTTGTAAAGCTTCAAACCGGCAGTGGTTTCTCTTAATTCACTCCAGTAACTTGTTTAAATCTTTGCCAAGTAAATCAATAGTATAATGCTTTTGCTCCATGGGGAAGGATTAAACGATAGGTTGCCCTTCATTAGAATAGGCTACAGGGGAAGCTGTTTCAATTGCTGGACCACCTGGCTTGCCTGCTGGAGAAAAAAACATAGCCTGTAGGGTGGCTGTGGAGGCTATCTCTCAGAGCTTGTTGCGGAATGAAACCGCTGTTCAAGCGGTGTCAACTTAGACAAAACAAATTCATGAATGGCAGCATTCATTTTTTTTTCTGACGTTTTTTTCTTTCCTTTGGATTTGTAACATCAAGATATTACTGTCTAAGCTGGTCAGAGATCAGGAACAACAATGTTGCTAGATTGCTATCTTGACACATTCCCCCCAATTACTTATTGTTTCTATCTGATAAGAGTGGGAAAACTGAGATGTACAGTATCATTGATTCTAATTTTCTTATATGAAACAACTAGACTTAAAGAAAGTTTTGCAACTGTGTCCAGGCCTCCAAATCATACCTTTCAGAAAGACAGTTTATCATCACAAATTGATTTTTTGATTATTTCTGAGTGGCTACCATGTGATGATCCGGTTACTATACCTATTGAGACCACTGATCAATGTCATATATAGAAACATAGAAACATAGACTTTGATGGCAGATAAGGACTGCTTGGCCCACCTAGTCTGCCCATTTCCCTACCTACAGGATAAGCTGCAGATCCTATTTAACCAAAAGCCCCTTTCTTCCTACACCCCACAAAGATTGCCTTATGTCTGTCCCATACATTCTTGAATGCTCCCACAGTTTTAGACCCCACAATCTCCTTAGGAAGGCTGTTCCATGCATCCACTACCCTCTGTGAAAAAATACTTCCTCACATTGTCCCTGAGCCATCCCCCCCTCTATCTTCAAATTGTGTCCCCTTGTTCTTGCACATCTCTTTTTCTGAAAGATACTACCTTCTTGGACTTTGTTGATTCCACTGAGGTACTTAAAAGTTTCTATCTTGTCCCTCCTCTCCCTCCTTTCCTCAAGGGTATACATATTAAGCTCCTCTAGTCTCTCCTCATATGTCTTCTCTTGCAGACCCTGCACCATTTTAGTTGTCCTCCTCCAGACTGCCTCCATCCTGTCTATGTCCTTGCAGAGATGGGGTCTCCAGAACTGAACGCAGTACTCCAGAAGGGGTCTCACCAACTGTCTGTACAGAGGGATAACAACTTCCTGTTTTTTGCTGGAGGTGCCTCTCCCTATACATCCCAGTATTCCCCCAGCCCTCCCTACTGCCTTCTCACATTGCTTGCTAACCTTAAGGTCATCTGATACAATTACCCCCAGGTCCCTTTCCATTTTTCTTGTTGTTACTACCTCCCCCCAATTGTGTAATCTTCCCCAGGGTTTTTGTTTCCCAGGTGCATTATTTTGCACTTCTTTGCATTGCATCCAAGCTGCCCTACTTCTGACCATTCCTCCAACCTTGCCAAGTCCCTTTTCATCCTTTCCATGCCTCCTTGTGTATCAACCCTGTTGCAGATCTTTGTGTCCACTGCAAAGAGACATAATTTCCCTTCCAGTCCCTCTGCAATGTCACTTACAAAGACATTAAAAAGGACTGGACCCAGTACTGAACCTTGCGGTACCCCACTAGTAACCCCTCTTTCTACAGAGTGGACTCCATTTACAATTACCTTCTGTGTCCTGTTGTCCAGCCAGTGTTTTACCCAGGCTACCACCCTGGGACTGACTCCCAGGCTGATTATTTTGACTATTAATCTTTTGTGTGGGACTGTATCAAATGCCTTTGCTAATGTCTAGGTAGGCCATGTCCACAGCCCCTCCCTAGTCTACTACTTTGGTCACCCAGTCAAAGAACTCAATTAGATTCGTCTGACATGATCTTCCCGCTGTGAACCCATGCTGCCTTGGGTCCTGTACCCCACTGGCCTCTAGGTACTCAGCAGTTCTTTCCTTCAGAAGTGATTCCGTCACTGCCCCTACCACAGAGGTCAAACTGACAGGTCTGTAGTTTCCTGCCTCAGTCTTGCTGCCACTTTTGTGATGGGGAATCACATCAGCCTTCCTCCAGTCCTCAGGTACCCCACCATCCTCCCATGATTTGTTAAAAAGGGTAGTCAAAGGTGTCACTAGCTCTCCCCTTAATTCTTTTAGAATTCTGGGGTGAATTCCATAAGGCCCCATTGCTTTGTCCACCTTCAGTTTTAGGAGTTCTTTCAGAACTCTTTCTTCTGTGAAAGAACTGGGATCGACCCCCATATCCAGAGTGCTTCTATTAATTGGATTAGGCAACTCCCCCTCCTTCTCTTTTATGAATACTGAGCAGAAGTATTCGATCAGTATCCCTGTTTTTTCACTGTCCCTCTCTGCCCACCCACTGTCCACTCTATTCAGCCTCACCATCCATCCCTTTGTCTTTCTACACTCCCTGATGTACCTATAAAAGGTTTCATCCCCCTTCTTAACCAAGTTGGCTATCTCTTCCTCAGTTTGGGCCTTTGATATTCTGACTTCCCTCTCTGCTTCCTTCTGCCTTAATTGGTACAGTTCTCTGTCCTGCTCCTTCTGTGTTTCCTTGTAATTCCTAAATGCAATCTTTTTCTCCCTAACCTTCCCCACCACCTCTTTTGAGAACCATAGTGGCTTTTTCTTTCATTTTGATTTGTTTATTTGCTTCACACAAAGGCTTGTTGCCTCTGTGATGGCAGTTTTGATGTTTCCCCATTGTTATTCCACTCTTCCTTCTAGCCTGTTTGCTAGTGCTTTTCTAAGGCACTCTCCCATCTTGCCAAAGTCAGCCCTCCTGAAGTCCAGAACCCTCACTTTTGTACAGCTTGGCTCTGTAGCTGAGTTTATCATGAACCAGACTGTTTGGTGGTCACTTGTTTCCAGATGGCTACCCACTTCTAGATCTGAGATCCTCTCACTGTTCCCATTTGAGAGTACGAGGTCTAAGATTGCTCCCTTGCGAGTGGGTTCCAAAACTAGCTGTCTGAGGCATGCCACCTGTAGGGCATCGAGAATGACCCTGCTTTTGGATGTGGTTGCCTTCCATAAAGGTGCTCCAGTTAACATCTGGCAAATTCAGGTCCCCCATCAACAGTATCTCCCCTTTCTCTGCCATCCTAAGGATGCCTTCTATCATATCCTTGTCCATTCCCTCCCCCTGACATGGGGGTCTATATACAATCCCTGTGCAGATTGTGGTGCCATTTCCAGTTTCTAAGGTGACCCACAGTGACTCCTCTCCTCCCGGTTTACTCTTTTGTTCAGTTGCTTTTATCCCTTCCCTTACATAGAGAGCTACTCCTCCCCCTCTTCTCCCCTCCCTGTCTCTCCTGTAGGTAGTGTACCCTGGTATGTTAACATCCCAGTCATGGTTCTCTGTGTACCATGATTCTGTGACTGCTACGATATCCAGGCATCCCTCTTCCATCAAGGCCACCAGTTCAGGGAGCTTGTTGCCCAGACTGCAGGCATTGGTACTCATTATCCTCCATTTCTTGATGGCCTTACCCCTTTTTGCCCCATCCCTGTCTTTACTGCATTTGTCATTTTCTCCATTTACCCCTGCCCTTCTCCCTATTCACAACCCTATCTTGGTGTTTACCTCACTTACTAACCTGATTTTTTGGGGGGGGACTAGGATTTCCCTGCTTCTTTCCAGTGCCTCCCCCCTTGGCTAGTTTAAATGCTTGCCAATGAAGCATTTAAACCTATCACCTAGGATCCTCGTTCCCCTCTTGGACAGATGCGAACCATTTACCCCAGCCCTTCTCCCTATCGACATCTCTATCTTGGTGTTTATCTCACTTACTACCCCGATTTATTTTGGGGGGGGACTAGGATTTCCCTGCTCCTTTCCAGTGCTTCCCCTCTTGGCTAGTTTAAATGCTTGCCAATGAAGCATTTAAACCTGTCACCTAAGATCCTGGTTCCCCTCCTGAACAGATGCAGACCATCATGCATGTTTATCTCCTGTTAACCCATCCACACAAAGGGGTGTTTGGAGGTTGAATGTCTCACTATTGAATAAGAGAGATATGTTTTTGTCTTTAAGATGTCTTTTGGAAGTTAGGAAGTCGGTGATGGTGGTACATGATAATTCATTGAGATGGAGGCTGTATACCAAGTGGGATTTATAATATTTCTTTCAGAGACAAAACAATCCTGTAATGTTAATTATCTTAAATACTTAGATTTACAAAAATAACTACAGAACTTGATGTCTTTAACAAGAGAAACTAGGAATAATTATATTGTTCAGATCAATAAAATAAAAAACAGATATGAAAAATCTGAATACAACCAGTTCACTTCTCGGTTTATGGAGCAGAAATCTGGCACACAGGGAAAGGTACAATAAGTTAATCCCTACGAGGGTCGCAAAAACACTGTGGAAAAAATAGCACATTTGATGGACTCAAATGGGGTTCTAAAGAAGGAAAGTGTCTTACTTCAGCAAACTGTGTTTTGTTAAACAAAAGATTTGTTTGGTACCCATCCAACAGATTTGTGTCAGCTGGATTCTTTTTTGAGGGGCTTCAACTTCCAATGCCATTGGCAAGTGTACTGTAATAGAACTTTTAAGAGCCCAGTATCTAAGGAGGAAGTTGTATACATTATAAAATCCCTGCAGTGGGGGGTGGCAACTGGTCCAGATGATCTACCTGGGGAATTTTATAAAACAGTGGTTGAGATTCTGGCAGATGATCTCATAGAGGTGTATTATCGTGTTTTAAGCTTGAAAGAACTACCAAATGAGATCTCAGAGAGTCTCCTCACTGTTTTCACAAAAAAAGATCAAAAACAGAATTGAGAAATTGGAGACCAGTTAGTCTCATTGATACTAACTGTAAAATTTTGGCTAAAATTTTAGGGGCTGGATTGACTAATGCTGCAAAGGCTCTGATATATCCTACACAGACCTGTACTATACCAGAATGCAATATATAAGAACATTTATTTTTACTATGGGAATTTTTTAGTACAGATGTGCACAGGGTCTTCTCCTAAGCTTGGATTAAAAGAAGGTGTTTGATTGTGTGCCACATGATTATTTATTTTTTGTATTAAGGAAATATGACATCCCGGAGTCTTTCATTTCCTAAATACCATTATTATACACTGCAGCTACTTTAAAGTCAGTAGTAAATGAAGGTGTGAGCCCTGCAATCCAGATATGCAAATGAGTTTGTCAAGATTTCCCACTTAGCCCCATATTTTATGTCTTCTGTTTAGATCTGGTTCTCAGAAAATTACAGCAAGTTGGAAGAATGTTATGTTGAAGGGTCAGGAGGTCAAGTGTTGCCATGTGTTTCTGCTTATGCAGATAATATATGCATTATGGTATCAGATGTACAATATGGGGAACATACTTGAATTGTTTATATGATTTTGCCAATATTTCAAGGCTGAAAATTATTTTGATTAAAAATGTGGCTATGCCTTTAGGAAAAGTCATATGTCTGCATCACTTAACCACTGGTGGTATCAAGATAGCAACAGAGCTGGTTAAAATTTTAGGAATTAATTTAGAGGTCAAGATCTTGCAATTCAAAACTGGTTAGAACAATTAAAACTGGCTGAATAGATGGCCAGCTTCTGGAAAACTGATTTATCTGAATGAGCCAAGAGTGACCTCAGGCAACCTCATGAGTGGCATAGCATAGCAGAACCATGAGTGAAATTACCCCGAGGTCACTCAAGGTGAGTTCAGAAAAAACAGTTATCCAGCAACTGACCATCCTGTGTTCCATTTATGCAAAAGGCCTGTATTTTTTCCGATGTTGCTTTCTTTTTTGGGGGGTTGTTTTTTTTTCCTTTTTTTAATGATTAAATGGCTGGATTTTTTTTTAAACAGGTTAAACCTCTACGATGTTGGAATAGTTTTGATTGGCTCTTGTTTGTACATGGGCAGGCTATAAAGTTTGGAAAACATGGCTTGTCTGTCTCTTGTTAGTGATGAAGACAGATTTGTTTGTTGTTTGTTTTAACCAGGAGAGACACATTAAACTGAAGCTTGCTTACAGGTGTGGCCTGGGAGCACAAGGAAGTTAAATGACTTGCTCAGGGTCACATAGTATGCAAGTGGGGGCTGTGGGATTCAAAGTGGGGGCTGTGGGATTCAAAGTGGGGGCTGTGTGGGATTCAAACCCAAGTCTTCAGATTTGCAGCTTAGAGCCTTAGCCCATTGCACTATACTGCCTCCTTGATTTTCTGATTTTCTTACAAGTTCAGAGCCTTTTATTTATCCTGCCTTTTTAAAGTATGCAGTATTTTCTAAAGTTGCGGTGAGGCATGTCAAATAAAGTTGGAGGAGCGGGATCTTCGGAAATGCAAGCTGCAAAGAAGAGATAGCACTTTCAGTGGATAGGCAAAATGGGAGTTGGGGAACAGGTAGGGATATGGTATCAGTGGTGAGTGGGATTACAGAGTAACATCTGTTGTGTAAAGTGTGGGACTGTTCTTTTCTTTATGATTTTTATTTTTTTATTTTTCTTTGCTAGTAGATTATCAGAGAGTGTAGCACTGGTGGAACTGAGAGAGCTGTTGAGCATATGAGGAAGCAAGCAATCTGGGAGATCAGAAGAGTGCTGAGAACAGTTTGCAAGAAATAAAATACAAAAATCATTTTTGGGGGTTTATGAAGTTACTGCATATGCAATAACAACTGAGGTGCAAAGAAAAAGGTTTTGACTGAGAGTGGGCAGCTAAGGAAAGATTGAAGTGAGGTAGGGGAGAAAATAGATAGTGTGTGCTTCCTGTGGGGGAAAAACTATTTTGTGGATGCGTCAATGTGGGTTTGTTAAAAGCTTTAAAAGCTTCAGGTGAATTGTGTAGCCGTAACAAACAAAAAAAAGATAAAGAAATAGTGGGATAGACTTCATAAAGAAGGAAGGGGAGCTGGACTTGAGGGGCACTTTTCTTGTTAGAGTCATGTGGAGAAGTAGTGCCGGCAGGGGGGATTTTGATTGACAACTTGTGCTTATCGCACATATGTGGGATAAATTTTGTGTGCCAAGATTTATCCCACATATGTGAAGAAAAATGGATTTATGCAATGGATTTTGACTCCACACCTATTGCATAAAGGGGTACATATGTTGAAAATATTTATCATTCCCATATTTCTACATAAAAGTTATATGTTTCCAGTACCACAACGTTTAGAGACTAGGTTATATAATGTGTTTTTTTTTTAATTATTATAGGGGAGTAGACTATATTTGGTCAAACAGAATGTTACATACAGATCAGTTAAAGGTGGTGGTTTGGCTATGATGAATCCAGTTTTGCTCTTTTTTTAGCATAGTTGTAGTTGGTAATTAATACCAGTTCCTTTACTTCACTCTAGGCTATGGTTATCTTATTTTCAAACATAATGTAAGTATTTTTTCCAAAAAAATGGAGCTTGGATAGTTTGGATTTTTTTGTAATCTGCTGGGAGAAATCTCTATGTATTTAGTGGATCTTTTCTGTAAGATAAACCAATGGAAACTTAGGAAGCAGGATATTATTTATAAAATGAGGAGACAAGTACTGTATATACATTTATTTGGATGGCTATTTTTGTACTACGCCCTTTTTTAATTGTCCACCTAGGATTCAAGTAAGATAGCTTTTAGATCAGTTTCTGGAACCACATGTACCACAGAAGATGTAGGGCACTTTTTGCCTTTGTTGCCATAACAGATTAAAATATGAGAGACAATTCTTGACAGAAGCATACACAAGACCATTGTCCCGGAGTCCCTTCTTTTCCATCACAAAAGACAGAGACCATTGAATGTTGTTGTGCTCAGATTGGCAATTAATTTATTATATATCATAATTCCATTTTCCATCTCATCATCTTTTATTATTGTATCTTTCACCATTGTATTTAATTGCATCCATATATCAATCTCTGATCATCCCTCTTTCTTCCTTTTGTCGCTCCTCCAGGTGAAAACCTGGGTGCCTTCTTCTTCTCTTTTCCGGTTAGGTAACAGTGAGAACCAAGACCACTTTTCCTCCTTCAGCTTCTTCTTTTCATCCTATTCCTTTTTCTTTCCCCCTCCCCTCCCCTCCTTTCTCCCCTCATCTCTGCCATCCACCTTTGGCAGTCCGTTAACCATCCTACCAGACAATTCTGTCATCCACCTCTGACAGACCTTCCATATCCACCTTTTACAGTACGTTAACCGTCCTACTGGACAATTCTGTCATCCACCTCTGACAGACCTTCCATATCCACCTTTTACAGTGCGTTAACCGTCCTACCAGACAATTCTGCCATCCACCTCTGACAGACCTACCATACAGTCCTTTTGACTGTCTTCCTCATGCTCTATAGTTTAAGGGTGGGTGGGAGGGATCAAAACTTCAGCAAAAGTGGCTGAACCACTCCTGTGCTGCCCATTATGTACCTCCTTAGCCCCTCCCTTCCTGTTGCCTGCCTATTGTTCTGTCTCCCTGTTCCTCCCTTCCCCTCCCCCTCTGAGCACACCATCTTCAGGTAAAGGGAAGGGGTGCACCAAGACAACTTGGTCTGCCCCTTAAAGGGAAAACTCCATTGTCCCGGATTCTCCCCTTTTCCCTCACAAAAGACAGAGACCACTGAATATTGTTGTGCTCAGACTTGCAATTAATTTGTTATATATCATAATTCCATTTTCCATCTCATCACCTTTTATTATTGTATCTTTCACCATTGTATTTAATTGCATCCATATATCAATCTCTGATCATCCCTCTTTCTTCCTCTTGTCGCTCCCCCTGGGTGAAAACCTGGGTGCCTTCTTCTTCTCTTTTCCTGCTAGGTAACAGTGAGAACCAAGACCACTTTTCCTCCTTCAGCTTCTTCTTTTCATCCTATTCCTTTTTCTTCCCCCTCCCCTCCCCTCCTTCCCCCTCCCTTTTCCCCATTAGCCAGTCTCCAGCTTGCATTGGATATTGTTCCCCACCACTTAGGGGACCTCCTCCCTTTTCTTTCTCCATTTCTTTTTATTTGCATGTCTCCTCCATGCTTCTATAAATACCATTGTTTCTGTGTTAACATATCTATGGCTAAATCTGACAGGTGCATGCCATCTGACCTGTAAAATCCTCTACCCACTCTTCCACCCCCCTTCAGTATTTCAGGGTAGGAAGCAGTTGTGCCCATCTCATCCCATGGATGCCATGCCAAACCAACCTATATTTTCTCACATCCTGGTACAGCTGTTTTCCCCCCAGCCTTTTTCCTCAGCTCCCTTTTCCGCCCAAATTAATGTAGGAGTGACCGCAGATCATACTTCTGTGATCCTCCCTCTTCCTATAGGATTTAACCAAATAAGTATCTTATAGATGTTCTTAGCTTCCTTTTTTCATATCACACTTCTATACTCCCCCAAACGTGGCTCTGTATCTGTAAAACGCAACACAGGTGATACATTTGTCTCCATACTGCAGTGCTCGAATATATCTCTTGTAACTGGCAGACCGCCAATGCCCCTTCTCCAACATATTAGTCACCATCCCACCTACTGCTGCCCACTGTGAAGCAGCCCCTATCTGTAGGGAGTGGGATGAGTAATTGAATGGATTCTCCCCAGGAATTGCCTGACCCCCCTTTTTTTTTAATAAAACATGGCCATGACTTGATAACTTGTGGCCTTCTTTCCATCTCCATGTACAAATAAGCTCCCTGTCCTGTTCCCACACTCTGGGGCGTAAGCCCACAAAGTCTTTACTGGGCACACTGTGTCATCTACGTGAGCCTCAAAGGTTACTGTACAACCCTGATCCCCTTGTTCCTTCTTTGACCTCTTAATCATGATTCATATCTCTTTTATCCCCCAACCTAGATCTTCCCATTCCAACCCCCCTTCCTTATCCTTACTGCCATGTCTCACAACCTCGCTTACTCTTGTGGCCTCTACAATCATTGCTACATAGATTGTGTGGAATACCTGGGCCTCGGCTTTCGATCTGTAGATTGCTGGTAAAACCCCTTTTAGTTTCACAAGCCACTGCTCCCCTATTGGTCTTCTACTGTCCCTCAGAGTCTGTGGTGCCCATGAGCTGCAAAACAGCAGTTCTGCTCCCTCTTGCCCACGTCCCAGATGATCGTTGTTATGGGTGTCTTTTTCTCCTCTGCTGTAGGTGCCAGCCTCCATAAACGATCCAGCTGCTGACGGGAAAGGCTGACAGCCAGGATATTGTGTACCCCCCTCTATGTGTTGCATGACATGTTCAATTTCAAGGCCTTTAACACCAACTGTCTTAAGACCCTGATGACTGTTTCTGCCTGGCTCCTCTGTTGTTTAAAACATCTACCACTGCCTTGTTGTCGCACCAAAATGTCACCTTCTGATTCAGCAGCTCTTCCCCCCACACCCGGGTGCAGGTCAAAATGGGCATGATCTCCAACAGTGTGATGTCTTTTACTTTCCCGTCCCTCACCCAGTCTGCAGGCCATGGTTCCACGAGCCACCTGACCCTCAAATAGCCCCCCATACCGAAGCCCCCTATTGCATCTGTGTAGAGATCGAGGTCTGTGTTATAAACCCAGTCCTCCTGCCAAAAGGAACAGCCATTATAGGTGCTGAGGAACTCCTCCCACACCCTGAAATCTTTCTTAACTCCTTTTATCATGTCAACCCAGTGAGGTGGTCTAGTGACTCCCGCTGTGGCCCCTCCTCACCTTTTGGTAAAAAAACCCTCCCTGGCCCCATTGCCCTGCCCACAAAGTTTAGGTGTCCCAGGACCTGTTGCACCTGCTTTAATTGCACTCTTCTTCTGCTTGTGTGTATTTGAATCAGCTCCTTCCGCTTCAATACTTTTTGGCTGGCAGCCTAAAATCCTCCCTCAGGGCATCTATTTCAATACCCAGGAATGCTAAAACCTTACTGGGACCTTCTGTTTTTTTCTGGTGCCAATAGAACCCCTAATTCTCTGCATAAATCTTGGAAACTGGCCACCATTCTTTCTGTCTCAATATTTCCTCTGCCTATTAAAAGGAAATCATCCAGATAGTGACTGACCATCTTGTAACCAGTTTATTCTTGAAATATCCACTGTAAGCAGGTGCTGAATGCCTCAAACATAGCACATGCTATGGAACATCCAATGGGCATTGCTTTGTCAAAGTAGTACTGTCCCCCGATTTTAAAACCCAACAGTCTTCCCAAAACCCAAAAGGTCCCAGTCTTCCCTCCTAACCAGAAGCAATCTAAAGGCAGACTCTATGTCTGTTTTTTCCATCCGAGCATCAGATGTTGCTCAGATGATCTGGACCACCTCTTTTAATGTGGCATAGGTCACTTTACTACATTCTTCACTTATAAAATCATTCACCAAGTCCCCTTCTGGAAATGACAGGTGGTGAATCACCCTGTATTCCCCCTGCTGTTTTTTTTTTTCTTTGGGGACCAGACTCAATGGAGATATTCTCATGTTTGGCAATGGGGGGGGTATCATATGGCCCTCCGACTCTCCCAGCTGCCTTCTCTTTCTCTATATTTCTTCTTAAAATGTCCTCCTTCCCCTTAACTGAGCCCAGGTTGCTTGCTTCCCTTGCTTGTCTTGGGCACTCACACTGTAAGGAAAACCTGTCCAAAAAAAGGGACGTAATAATCTCTGCCACTTTTTTATCTGGGTATATTCCTAACCAGCCCCCCCATGTGGCTATCTTGATGGGGTTAATACTTCTCGAAATTGATCCCCTGCTACCTTCTTTTCCTTTCTGCTACATTCTCCCAATCTGCCATTTTTCTGAACCTGACAGTCTGCCTCTCTTCCCTCTGTTCCACGCATGTCCCTTATACCCTTGCCCTTCATGAAACAAATGCTGGTTTGCTCTTTGCCCCCCTGGCCCCTGGGTCCCTTGTGCCCATGTCATTCCACATCTGCTCACAGGGTGTGCTCCCCCACATTTGGAGCATGCATGCTGAAAGCAGCATTAGGCCAGGACCAAAAACCCTATTGTAGCTCCAACACCACCTCTGGGGCATTGCTCCCCTCTTCCCTATCACTCCCTCTGGCGTGGACTGGTCGGTTACATAATCAGTCCACAAATCTAATTGTTTCACGTCCCCTCTTGCATTCCCATACGTCACCATCCTCTGTCGGGAGAATTCATCAAAATACATCCACCTCACCTCCCCCTTTGCCTTCGCCCGCCTTATTATCAGAGAGTACGCGATGAGTGGAACACCCAACTCTGGCTTCTTCTCCATTACTATCACTGAGTATGTGGCAAAAAACTGCAAAGCGCCCATCCCCAATCTTCCCTTTAGTGAATTTGTCCTCCACTTTCTTTATCCAACAAAACTACCACTGCTGACATTTCACTCTTTCCTATATTTTCTGTTTCATCATCTTTTGCAGCCGCCTCTCAACTTACTAAAGCACAAATACCTACATACTCCCCTTTCCATATTTCTCTTTTGTGGCCAGCATTACGTGTTCCCCTATTTTCATTCTGGAGTTCCTATCTCCCTTGTTCTTTTTCCTGCATTCTCCTTCCCTTTCTTATCTTCCTTCAGTGTCTCTCTTCCCAACCTAATCTCTGCCAGTGCTGATTCCATCTGTCCCAACCCCTTTGCCCTGAACACCAAAATAATTTGGCTTATATATTCTTTGATGCTTTCTCCTACTGATCTGGGTACATTACCTGTGTCTTTGCCATCTCCCTGTGGCCTGCTGCCCTCGTGATGCCCCGGTATGTCCCCCTGTGCCTGAATGGCAGGTGGCAATGGTGGCTGTGGAGAAACCATCATATTTGGGGCTCCAGTCTGGGTTCCACCCGGGGAGCCCACACCTGGTCATGGGGAGGTATTGACTGGACTGGGTCACCAGGCTGCAGAGGTACTGGGCTAGCCACTCTGAGAGGTACCACCATGGTGGCTGCACCCTGGTAAGGCTGCGTGGCCTCCCTGCCAGCCATTTCCCTCCACCCCCTCTTACTTTTCCTGCTTTCCTCTTCTCCCTGGTTCCTCCCCTTCCACCATCTGCCACATTCTGTTTGACTTTTCTGCAAGCTCCACAATGGTCTTGTAGGCATCTTCTTTAGTTGGCCTGTTCTTTTTTGGTGCCATTTCTCTTATTCGCCTACGAAAGCTGTGGAGACACTGATCAAACAAGAAAAGCAAACATCGTAATTAATTGTCCAGAAAACTAGGCCGTGTATTGTTAGGGACCCCCCCCCCCATTTTCTCTATATATCGATATCCTTTTTATTTTATTTTTTATATATATATATATATATATATATATATATATATATATTTAGCTCTGGCCCTGTGCCCCTCATTCTCCCTGCCTGTGACCTAAAGGTGCCCCCCAACCTGGTTCATCTAGCCTGGTTACCACCGCATGGCTTCTTGGCCCCACTGTGTCTCTGTATAGATCCAGTGCACGCAGGATCTCTCCACCTTTTTTGTCTGCCACCAACCCCTTTCCTTGCACACCCTTTTTTAGGGCTCCATCCTCCCAGTGTTCCTCAGGCCTGCGGCATCCTGCTTCATGGTCACCACTCCTTTTGGCCATAGTCCTCCTGCCCAGGCCTATACTCGCCTTTCCTTCTGGTTCCTTTTCACCCTACTCACCCTCGGCCCCCCCCCATGGCTTAGTGTTCCCTTTAACGTCATTCTCAGACCCCAAATTGGAGTTCCTCAGGTCATCTGCCAAGTGATCTTGGCAAAACACTTAATACCCATGAAAGCCAATAATCAAAATATTCATATACAACCAGCCATGCGTAGGCCCAAATGTATCTCCCAGGTCAGTGCGCAGCACGTTCTACCAATGGCGTGTGATGTCACGCCATGCGGACGTCTTTGTCTTGGCCTTCCCCCTTCCTCTTTGTCCCATATTCCTTGCATCTCCTCCATGCATCTGCATGGCCCAAATAGTCTTCTTCCCTCACTCCCCGATTCCTTGTGCCGTTGGTGTGCTATGTCATGCCATGTGGCCATCTCTGTTGGCCTATCCGCTGGCTCTCTCTCCCAACCACCTTCCAAACCATCTCCCTGTCTGGTGTTCCAGGGGTAACCATCTATGTTCCTGCCCTGATGCTTCCCGGGCTATGAAAAACAAAAACTCTCCCTCGCTTCTCCAAACCCTGATACGGCATGTGCCGTCATGTTATGTGGTAATCAGCTGCGAACCCCTTGCCATCCCCCTCCCCCAGGTCCTCGCAACATCAACGCCAGCCATGCGTAGGCCCAGACTCCCAAAGCAGTGCACAGTGCAGCCTACCAATGGCGTGTGACATCACACCATTTGGCCGTCTTTTCAACGCTCTGTCCCCACGCTCAACATTGGCTAAAATTAGCTAGATGCCGAGGATTAACGGCTCCTCTTTTGCTCTCTTGCTTCTGGCACTAGGCCTCGCTGCCAAAACCAACAAAAGACCACACGCAGACTTACTCAGTCCACACACTCTCGGTACCTAAGCATCACTCGAGGCCAAGGATTCACGCTTCTCCTTTTTAGGCGATCGCCCATACAGCTGCAAGGCCTTCCTCATCCTCCTTAACAATCTGTGCACCAGCCCCCAACAACCAAGGAAACCAAACCGCATGGCGCTTTTTTCTTTTACACAGCTGCCCTTCCAACTTCCACATGCTGCTTCCTGATTATTACTACACATGAAAATAGTCATACTTGTCTACTGCTCCTTGAACTATCATCCGAACTCTAAAAAACTCTTTTTTTTTTTTTGGTTTCTACTAGTCTTCTGGTTCCTTTAACAAATTCACTTGATACCAATGATTATCTTAAACCCTATATAAAACACCAGAGGAACTTGCTTTAGCTATTACCCATTTCTACAGGTTTGCTTATTACCTGATTTTTGTACCAACCTCTGTGCTAATCGATGCCAATCTGACATGCTGCTGTTTAGATATATCAAACAAATCAAAACTTCAGCAAAAGTGGCTGAACCACTCCTGTGCTGCCCATTATGTACCTCCTTTAACCCTTCCCCCTTGCTGTTGCCTGCCTATTGTTCTGTTTCCCTGTTCCTGCCCTTCCCTTCCCCCTCCCTCTCTGAGCACACCATCTTCAGGTAAAGGGAAGGGGTGCACCAGTACAACTTGGTCTGCCCCTTAAAGGGCAAACTCCATTATCGGTTAAGAGCTGGTGTGATTTGTGCTATGATACTATGGAACATTCATATTTAGAGTATAAATACATTAAACACTTTTGATCATTTCTAGCTACTAAGTGGAAGGATCCACTTTTTAAAAAAAATGATGTGTTGATTTACAATGAATTTTTTGGGAGGGGATATCACCCGGGAACTCTGTAAGTAATACTTACAGTAATAAAATGGTCCATTGGGCAGATTAGGAGTCAATTTATTTTGTATCAGAAGTATGTCCCCTTATAGGGGTCTTATGGAGAAAGCGGAACAGGAAATATAGGTTGCAGATCAATAAGAACAGGCATGCCTCCTGGGTCCAGTGCTGGATACCTGCTGGAAGCACACACCCAGGAATCATTAATACATACATTTTTGTTTCTTTTTATTTACTTTGCTTTGTTTATGGTTAGGTTAGTGGTTTATTTTTTTTTTCTTTCGATTATACATAGTCTTGAATTATTTTTTGTACAGTTTTTTCTGTATATATTTTTTCTAGACTGCAAATTGTCTGATTTGTTTTTTGTATGTTTGATTCTGTCACTTGTAAATAAAATTCCCCATCTCTTTTAAAAAACAGACATGAGAATTTTGCAGTATGACAGTGTAAAGCCTCTAATAAGAGAGCAAAAATTCAAAATGCAGGGTAAAGCCTGTCAGGCAAACACTTTTTGAAGGTTGCAGAAAAAGGTTAAAATATAAAAGTGTTTCATCCCATTTGGAGGCAGCATAGTGTAGTGTGTAAGAGAACTTAACTGCAACCTGGAGAACTGGGTTTGAATCACACAGCCACCACTTGCATACTGTGTGATCAAGAGCAAGGCGCTTAACTTCCATGTGCTCCCAAAACGAACCTAGAAATAAGCCTCAGCTTAGTGTGTCTTTCCTGGCTAGATATTGTAAAACAAAAAAAAGAACAGCAACAAACAAAAGAAACCTCATATTTACAGACCAAAAACATATAATGGAAAGCTAAGTGTTTCTGTAGTAGGGGACTGGGCTGAGTCCTGCATTGTTCCTGGGGGATTACATGTGGTGAATTAATCTTTTTGTACTTACTTCAGGGGTTCTGTGAAGTTTTTAGGAGGAGAGCGGATGCACCAGAGGCAGTGGCAGAGCCAGAGGGGGGCTGGGGGGGTGGTCACCCCTCCTGGCTGCCCCAATGTGAGTAGTGGTGCCCTGCTGCCATCTTTGTTCACTATTTAGTGCCCATTGTGGAGCCTGTCATTGACTGAATGGCCCTTCCTGGCTCCCAAATGAACCCAAACCTGGCTCCACTACTGACCAGAGGGAGAGCTGAGGAAGGGAGCTTGGCAACCATATTCTAGTGTCATTGGTCATCTCAGCAGACCATGTGACTACAGCCAAAAAATAGAGTGTGTGTAGTCCAGGGAAGTTAAATCCAGATTTCTTTGTAGTATCTGCCTCAAAAGGGCAGACGCCACTGGGTGTGGAGGTGAGGGGGGAACTTAATGAGTAAAGTCTTTCTGTGGTTGGGGACTGAGCTGCATCCTGTATTGTTGCTGGAGGCTTACATGTGGTGATTTTTTTTTATTTGGTTTGGGGTCTCTATGAGGGTTTTGGGATGAGGGGGATGCACCAGAGGGTGGGCTGAGAGATGGAGCTCAGCAGCCATATTCCAGCACCATTGGCTGTCCCAGTGGACCACATAACTACAGCCAGACAATGGGGTGCCTGTAGTACAGGGAAGTTAAATCCAGACTGCTCTGTAGTTTCTGCCTCAGGAGGGCAGATGCCATCAGGCATAGAGGAACAACAGAACCTATTGAGCTAAGTGTTTTTGTGGTCAGGGACTGGGGCTCCAGGAAAGAACAGGAACTTATATTTCCAAGGACTTGTCAAGAACTGAAGAGCTTCTGGGTCATCACCCCTGACCCCAGGAAGAGATTTGTGAACTGAAGAACTGAAACACCACCATGCCATCACCACTGACCCCAGGAAGAGAACTGAATATCTAGAATGCCTCCAGGCTGTCACCATTGACCCTGTGATGAGATTTACATAACTGAATGACTGAAGAATTGAAAATCTGGAACACCTCCTTTGGAAATCTCTGGAGAGCTGAAGACCTGAAACAAAAACCTCAACCCACTGGGTGAGGGATCCCTATCTGTGAACCAGTGAGGTTCCTTGCACTACATAGCTCACTGTTAGGAAGGGGTGGGCCTGAAGACTCTGAAGAAAGTAAGTGAAAGGGAGTCCCTTAACTGACTATGTTATTCCTATTCTGGTGACTGGGCACAAATTGTCAGGATACAGCTGGGTGAAATAATCTCTGGAACATACAGGAGGAATGGTGAACAAGCAGTTAGGCAAACACAAACTATCACATGGTGGTCACTGGTATCGGCAGTCTTTGAATCAAGTAACCATCAAAATGATAGTTATCATCAGGCAGGGTAATCCAACAACATGCAGGGCAGTTTAACAACATGTAGGGCAGTTCACAGGTTCTGAACAAGTGCAGTCACTTTTTAAAGGGGGCTCACAGCATGCAGGGACAGCATCACAGTCTCAGAGCATGCAGTGACCATGCAGGGCTACATTAAGGCAGTATAAATAGTCTTGGTGTAAAATAGGGCAAATTCCAGGCAAGTGGAGCAAATTTGGTGTATGGGGTTGATTATACCATCTTGGAGTGTGCATTTACTTTAGGCACTATCCATGTAGATAACTGTCTTGGACCAATTGCAGTTGTTGCCCTTCACAACAGTTTACTTTCAGTTCTATCACTATCCCTTTAAACTGTTCATCACAGTCACTTTTTATAACGGTTGCACTAGGAAAGGTGGGGAAATTAATGCTGGATATACATAGCTCTGTGGGGACCATGGGCTACATCCTCCCTCCCACAGCATATGCTTGGGTTCTTACAGTAGATATTAGTTCTACTCTATTGGCTGAGGGCTGTCTAACTTAGCCTATGTGCTAGGGGTCACAAAGTAACTGTTCCTCCCTTGCTAGGGGGCTATGGGTCAGCTACACACTTCTAAAATTCAGGTCACTAGCCCTTACTAGGCCTGAGGCAGCTATGCTGCTGGGTGGCTAACTGGCTGGTCCACTCCTTTCAATCAATCAATTAATCAGTCAATCAACTTTATTTAACCAGGCATAAACACCATTTAGCAAGCTCATTTTCAAAGTGGTCCTGGATGTTAATACGATACAGTACAATTCATAATTACAGTTACGATGGTCAGCGGTGCAAAAAATGTTGGGCAGGTGTCGATACATACCAGTCAACATAAATAACATGCAATGATACATCATGATAAGCTTACAGGAGTGAGAAGAGATGACAATCCTAGATAGTCTCCACTAAGTAAAAGCTAGTACCTTAATGATAATAAGTAAACAGGTAGTAATGGAGAAAGGTAGTGATGGGGTGAAAGAATAGGCAACTAAAAAGAGGACCAGAATGTGCTAGTGGCAGGGAATAGACTGAGATGACCAGGATTAAGGGAGCTAAGCTAGCAAGTGCTGGGTATCCGCTGCAGGGATGAGGCAGATGAGATACTGAGGCATAGGATTTGGGAGCAGCACCAGGGGCTTAGGGATCATAGACATCTGAAACAGCTGCATGATTCCTTTAGATAATCCGCTATTAGAGCTTTGAATGTGAAAATGCTTGGAAGTGAGGATAGTTTTAATGAGCTATGCATAGTGTTCCAAAGTGATGGGAGTGAGAAATTGATTGCTGCCAAGCCATAGGTTGTTTTCACTCTAGGAATCTGGAAGCAAATTATGGAGAAGCATTTCAGGCCATATGAACCCTTGGCCCATTCAAAGAGGTGCGAAATGTATGCAGGGAGATTAAAGGAATAATGCCTGACAGGGTGGGGGTTATGCTGGGATAACATCTCACCTCGGGTGGTTGGGCCCGAGGCCACCGGCCGAGGGCGTCCAACACCCGAGAAGGGATGTTATCCCAGCATAACTCCCACCCTGGAGGGCATTATTCCTATTATACAATGGCTTGTTGTTTTATAATAAAAATAATTTAAAGAATGTTTTGTTAGTGTGTAAACATATTTTTGTTTCTTAAGAGAAAGAGGAGAGCATCATGGTGGTCATCCATATCATCCAAACAATCAGCAGGGATGTTATGCCAGGATAACATCCCTGCTGTGACAGCCAACTGACCAATCAGAAGCCAGGATTCTTTCTTGCCATTGTATAATATCAGATAATGCTCTAAAGAACCAGAGGAGAGCATTCCTTTTTCTCCTAGTTGAGAGTGAGGTCCATCCCAAGTCCTGGTATAGTAGACAGTGATGTGCACCACGGGGAAGATTAAGGATAAATCTTAAGGCCCAGTGGTAAAGAGTGTCTAGTTTGTTAAGCATCGTTGGGGGCAATGACTGTAGAGAAAGTCAGCATAGTTCAGTACGGGTAGAAATGTGGATTGTACTAGTCTCATTCTGGCTTCTTACGTAAGTAGATGTTTAATGTGATAGAATAAGCCTAACCGCTGCCTTAGTTCCTTCAAGATTTCATCTAGGTGGCACAGAAAGTTAAGCTTATTCTTCAGCCAGAACCCTAGGTATTTAAAGGTATCAACTATTTCAAGGGGTTCATCTAAGAGTGTTTGGATCCGTGGGATATGTGTACATCCGAAAGTAGACTTTGGTGAGAGAATCATTGCTTTAGTCTTTTTGGCATTGAGGAGGAGCTTATGATTGATGAGGTTGCATTGGAGGGTGGGGAAGTCTTGCTGTAAATTCTCATGGGCCAAGCCCAGAGATGAATTTGTGGTGTAGAGTACAGTATCATCTGCAGATAAGTACACATTGGCTGTGCCCAGCTGTGAGTCCAGGTTATTGATATAGATTGCAAAGAGGATAGGGCCAAGAATGGAGCCTTGGATGAGTCCTTGTAAAAGGAATTTTTGTGGAGACAGATCACCTATAGCATTGACTTGTTGTAACCTGTTGGTTAGGTAGCTGTTGAACCATTTAATGGCAGAACTATCAAGTCCAATATTACTCAATGCAGTAAGCATGATGGTATGATCCACAGTATTGAAGGCCTTACTTAGATCAAGGAAGAGGACAAATACATGCTTCTTAGAATCCAAGGCCATTTGCCAATCTGTAGTTACTTTTTCAAGGGCAGATACTGTGCTGTGTTTGGCTCTGAAGCTGGACTGAGCCAGGTTTAGCAACTTCCGTGAATCTAAATGTTCTCTAAGTTGGACGTTGACTATTTTTTCAAGTAATTTAGAGAGGACAGATAGTACAGAAATAGGCCAGTAATTGTTCAGATCACTCGGATCCCCAGACTTAAATAAGGGTAAGATGTGGGCAGTTTTCCACAACACAGGTAGCTCACCTTGAATCAGAGAGGTGTTGACTAAGTGGGTAATGGGGGCAGTCAGGTAGGTATAACCAAGTTTTAGGAAGTAAGGTTCAATATTATCTGCAACGGCACTCTTTTTAGTATCCAGAGAAAGGAGGAGGTCCTCTACTTGCTTGAACATAATTGTAAGGAAGCTGAAGGGGGAGGAATGCGGTTGGTTATAGTTGTGGTTAGCAGTAGAATAAACAGTGGAGTCCCCTGCTGGGCTAAGTTTGCTGATAGGCGAGGTGTCAAAGGCAAGCCCTGCAGTGGCAAAGTGATCATTAAACTTCTCTAGTATATCAGCTCTGCCTGTTTCCCCTTGCTCCTGGATGGAGCTGATACACAGATCGCTTATTTAAATTATTACAAGGCAGGTATAAACAGGGAATTGGAATAACACTTTTTATGGGTAGGTGTTCAAGGAAATCAACAAATTGCAAATGGGCATAACACTAATAATACCCTATCAAGGGGTAAAGCATGAAAGGGACAAGTGAAAGAAAAGAGTTAGTCCAGAACTAGAAACAGGAGCAATACCCTATCTAGGGTAGGTGTACAAAGGTGTACAAGGTGTAAACAACACAAGGGGAAGAGGTTTATAAGTAACACAGTGTAAGTAGGAACTGGGAATGCCAGGAGTGGCGCAGTGCAGTGGCTGTGGAGTGCAGTTTTCAGAGAGTCCTTCTGGAGACTGTAGTCCTGCCCCATCTACAGGCACCTCTCTGGATTGAGGGAGTCCTAGGGATTGCTAGGGCAGCAGCAAAGGAAGGGGAGGGGGCTGGATGTCATTGTCCACCTGGGGACAAATTACCTGACTAGAGATGGGGCTGGGATAGTTCAGGGGAATTTTAGGGAACTGGAGAGAGGTCTTCGACAAGTGACATGCTCAGTAGCTTTCACTGAGGTACTGCTTGTCTACAACAGAAGGGAGGGGATGATTCTCCATACCAGGACCTTCAACTCATGGCTGAAGGAATGGTGCAGAGAGGAGGGGTTCAGCCACATTGGGGTCTGGGAACCCACATGGCAGGATAAGGGCCTATACAGGGGTGATGGCCTGCCACCATCCAGGAAGGTAAATGCCATCCTCAGAGGACAGTTTAAATGATAGTTTGATGAACATTTAAAATAGCCAAGGGGGGTGGTGGCAGAAGAAATTGAACAGGAAGAAACTGTTCCCAACAGACTGAACTGGAGAGGAGGGAGATCTCAAGGGGAGAGGAACCCCAGGGTGCTGATTAATAAAGGAAGCAGGGTGATAGCAATGGGGAGCGTGGAGAACAGAAACATTATAAATATTAAAAAAAAGAGGATGAAGGACAGGCAAAAAGGAAAAGGGGGGTAACAAGCAGACTGCTAACAAAAGCTGGAAGGCTATGTGTGCTACTGCTAGCAGTCTAGGAAATAAGTTTCCAGACCTGGAGACTATCTTGGCAAAGACTGACCTGGATATTGTGGCCGTTACCTAAACATGGCACACTGAAAACCATGACTGGGACATGGCCAAACCAGGCAATACTCTGTTTAGGAAGGACAGGGTGGAAAGGTAAGGAGGAGATGTGATACTTTATATGAAGGAAAGCATAAAAGCAATGGAGATACAGGGGATTCAATGGGGAGCAGAGGTACTGTTGGTGACCCTGGAATCAGTAAATGGAGTCACTATTTGCACCAGCATAATTTACAAACCTCCAGCACAGGAGGATGAGTTAGATAGGGTACTATTGTAAGCCACTGGCAAAATCACAGAGCAGAGGGAGGTGTTACTGGTGAGGGACTTCAGTTTGCCAGATGTAAATTGGAGCCTCCCAACTGCAACTTCAGTTAAAAGCAGGAACATCCTAGACTCCCTACAGGGGCATTCTTCAGGCAACTAGTCAGTGAGCCCACTCATGATGAGGCAGTACTGGACTTGGTTCTCACCAACAGGGACAGTGTTGCAGACGTCAAAGTGGAAGGCCACTGGGGGTCCAGTGATCACTGTACAGTATGGTTCAATATAAGGATGGCAGCCTAAGCAGAACTGAACACACATAAGTGAAGACCCTGAACTTCAGAAGGGCAGATTTTAAAAAGATGAGTTAATGACTCAGGGAAGGCCTGGCAGTGAGGGATGACCTGTGGGGAGGGGAGGCAATGGGCCAAGCTAAAAGGCAGCATAGTGAAGGCAACAAACCTTTGTTTCAAGCAAGTGAGCAAAAGCAAGAGGAAAAACAGACTGTTATAGTTCTTGAAAGAGGTGGCAGAAAAGTTAAAGGCTAGGAGGGTGCATCCAGAAGGTACAATTAGATGCAGAAGAAGGATAAGGATAGGGAGGTGTATCAGGAGAAATAGAGGCAAGCAGGGAAAGCAGTAAGGAGCACAAAGGCATAAACTGAAGAGAGAATAGCCCCAGCAGCATCAAAAGGGGACAAGGCATTCTTTAGGTATGCAAGCAAGAAGAGGAAGACCAAGGGAGGGATTGTAAGATTAAAAAGGGAAGGGGAGGGGACTGTACAGAGGGGGACCAAGAAAAGGCAGACATCTTGAACAAATACTTGTGCTTAGTGTTTACAGAGGAAGGGAAAGGGGAGGAACTGTGAAACAGTAACATGAGTTTTGAAGAGGGGGAGATGGACACTAGTCCTTTTTATAGCTGTACAGTAAGAGCTATGCTGATGTATCACTGTTATGTAGAAAATAGGAATCTGGAACACATGACTGTGAACACACTACTACTGTCTCTCACCAACTGGAGTTGAAGCACAGCTCTCCATGTGATCTCCATTCACTACAAAGCGCTTCCTTCCTCCCTTCTGCTGCACTATTTTCTTACATTCCTGACCCATTGGCCATAACAGATGTTTTAAATGCACTTATATTGTATTGGCTTTTGACTTTTCCTGGCCTTGCTGGCCATAAAAATATCTAAAATGCACTAATATTGTGACACCTTTTGGCTTTTTTCCAAGCAAGGGAACTTTCTTTGGGCTGCAAGTCACTTACAAATACTCCGTGCAGCTGCACTAAATGTGATACGTCTACTTTCTTCTTAGGCATTATTGCACACACACAAATGTACTGGTGGAGAACCCCACTTAGCAACAAAAAATAGTTAAGAAATATTGCTGGAGCAGGCAAGATGACTTGGTAAAGCTCTAAAGAGGTACTGCATGATTTAAAGTATGATATTTGAGCACAAACACATTGCTACAGTACTAAGCTGTTCTGTATCTTGAATCCCAATCTTCACCTCTCCTTCTTCCTCTTTCATTTTTCATGCAATTGGAAAGTGTAAGTGTGTGTATGAGATGATTCAAGAGGGATAAGGTAGGGAGGTGGGACTAGAGATCTATATAAGCAAATGCAATCTGATGTCATTTTTCTTACCATTTTTGGCTCTACTATAGAACTCCTCTCTATAGTCATCATAGAGTCAAAGCCTGAGCTATGGGGCTGGTTGGGTTGGAAATATCTATTTCTCATAGTCTTCTCCTGAGAATTGCAATCTGCTTATGTAAGAAATGTTATTGTAACCAATGGGGCGTTAAAATCATAATTGTTTTTTTGACACATCTATTTTAGTAGCCATTCATTTTGCTCTGTCATTCCCGCTTTCTTTCATATTGCATTTGATAGAACATATAGTTTCACAAATGTATTAATACTGTAGATGCAGTTGCTACAAAGCTACCTTTGCAGTAGTTTCTAAAAAATATTTGGGCTACAAAAACTTATCATCTTTTAGTGGACGTCTTCTTTCTTTGTTGACTTGGAATACAGTTCCCTTGAAAGTCTATAGTAGTACAGGACTGGTTACAATGTTGCAGAAGATTGTTCGCCATTCTATATGCCTTGCCATTTTTGTTATCAAATCTCCCACATCTACATGTGATATTCCTTTATAGCTACCGTATAACAGTTTAAATTCAAGCCCGTTATATTTAGCGCTCTGAGCACACCCTGACATGTTCACATTATTTTATTTTCACTGGTGAAACACTGGTGCTGCTATTGTATATTGATTCACCTAATATTCACTGTCTTTATTTTCACACTAATATGAAACCAGTGAAAACTGCAAAAATAGAAAGAGAGTGAATATTTCCTGTTATACAGTATTTAAAATGATTTTGTTTACAGTACTGAAATCCATAGTTTGCATATGGAACATACCACCCTTTAATTAATATGCTGTATGTTTACAGTTTCTTTAACAAGCCATAGGCAGCTTTAAACTGAAGTGTGTTGTGGGGAGAGTTTGGTAGAACATTAGTAAAATCCTTTTCCTTGTAGAAACCAAAAGGATTGTAAGGGATGCATTTTGTTATGTACAGTACAAGTCACATTAAATTGTTCTCTCAACTCACTAGTGTAGCTTTGTTCAATGAGTTTCCTAATCTGTGCAGTGTTTAAAATTCAATGAATTAGTAAACGGTTAGTATTGGTTTGCAACTTGCTGTTAGGACTACAAGCTTTATTTTCAGCTGAGTGCTTATGAGTTTCATTTCAGAAGGCAGACTAAACAACTCTTAAGGAATGCTGTGATATTTATAAACAATGCCTTGAAAATGCATTGCATAAACACTGCAAAACTGCTACTGCCATATCACTAAACAGGTACAAGTGAGTTGAACAGGCAGTGAAGAATGGTTGGAAAAGAATTAAAAGCTTCAACAATTCAAGTTGCCACTGCAGTAGAATCACAAAAAAAAAAAATGCTACACCAGTGAGTTGATGGAACAGTTTAATGTGACTTGTACTGTAATCTTCTCTCAAGATTCTGAAATCAGCGAGCCTTAATCTTATCCATTTAGATATTCTTTTTTGCACATTTTTTTAATTTCCAGTGTATTAAATGACATTTACATGATACAGTGCTCTCCCCTGTATTGAAAAGACTGCTATAAACTTCATAGATCCATATCACTCTGGAACAAATATAATATCTTTATATTTTTAATGTGTGAATAGAGGACTATGGCGATGGCATACACGCCTTTTGAAATCTGCACTTGAAAAAAGATAATGATTGTCCAGTTATGCAACGTAGCAAAGGAAACTAGGTAGTGCACCACCAACTGTTAGATTCTGTCACCACCATCTAGCATATAAAGTAATTGCAGTGTTATTTCTGTTTATAATTTCAGGATAATCCTAGCACCACTTACCAGAAGAATTATGGCTATTGAATAGCCACAGTATAAATATATCGACTGCAGTGAAAAAAGTAGGTTAATACAGTAATGCAATTCCTTCACTTGTAGCACCTTTTTTAATTATTTCTGTCTACCCTAGAAACTAAATGGAAGAAATTCATTGTACAAGACATGTTCTGCCTGTAGCTTACTGCATGAGGAACCCGACTGGTTTTGGTGACCTGTAGCAAGCTCCCTCACTACTGTTCAAGGAAAACCTTTCTAACCCTCTCTATGGCAGCCATTATGGCTATGGGGAAAAAAGCTGTGGTCCTGCAGAGCCCTGCCTCTCTTCAACAACAACCTGAAAATTTAAACAAAATAAATAACCAAGCACCTTCAGCAATGGGAAAGCTGCAACCGAATAACTTTATTAAGTCACTCTCAATCAGGGTAAAGGGATGCTGACTTAACACTACTCCCTACAGCTTTTTTAAGCTTGAACCCTGGAAGGGAATCAAGAGGCAACTGGCTTGAATGCCACAATCACAAAGTCAATTATTTGGCCATACGTCAAGATGTAGCTGCAGAAAATGTGCCTGTCTCTACTGAGTAGTTCTCTTCAGTTGAGAAAGAACATGAAACTGTGCAAGGCACAAGCAAGTTTGTTGATTCAAGGCCAGTAGAAGTTACTGATACAGAAGAGGAAAATAACTCTATACATACAGCAACAGTTCACTCTATAAGCTATACCCCCACAATATTAGAAGTGGTTACAATGAATTCCAATGCAGATATGCAACCCAAGGAACAGTCGAGCTTTAAAAATCCAGCCAGGGATCAGTTATCTGTTCAAGTGAAAACAAAAGGGAGACAAAGGGAGGCTACCCCCTACCCAGGTTAATACTCACACAGTAACCCTAGAGGAGGATTCTGGAAATGCACTAGACATTAAAATGCAATCGTCCTACCAGCGCAGTGGTTGGATTTCCACCTGTAATGCCAACGATCTGGGTTTTGGAACAGATACAGGTGTCGGAGGGCCAGCCAGGGGAGGGATGGCTTGAGCATCCTATGACTGTTCACCTTCTCCTGGGAGGGAGGGGGTATGCAGTCCAGTGTTTGCCAGCCACTTGTGAAGGCCAGAGGCATGGCAGCATGTCAGGAATTGCTGCGGGATGGAGCATGACCGACGTCAGCTCATGCCTTGACATCATGTGGCACATCACACTCCCAATGAAAACCGGGGAAAATGCCCACTAATCGACCAGATGATGGTTGCCAGTCCTTCACTGCCATGAATCTCTAGGTAGCCCAGACTGACACCAGCAGCACCCAGGTCAATTGGATGCACCTACTGGCTCTTCCTCTCTAAAAGGGGGACCTGTCCAACCAAGGGATATGTTGGGTTCCTCGAGGGAGCTGCAGTATTGGTTGAAGGGGAGAGATGGCAGGGTGCATGTGGGTAACCCCAAGGGAGAGGGCAATTGGGGTGCATGGGAAGGTGCAAAAAACAAAGAAAACATACTAAAATGCATTTAGCAAAGGAGGCAATCCTTATGGAACTTCAACAAGGATTTTAGAAAATGAATCTCTCTTTTGACTCCATTAGGGATTTCATTGTTTCACTTGACTCTGAGATGGACTTTCTTGCAAAAAGGGTAAATGAGTTGGAAGCAAGAATGGGAGATGCTGAAAATTTGCTAACCCCTTTTCAAAATACTGTGGAACAATATCTGAAGGAATAACAGGAATTACAACAGAAAACTGAAGACCTTGGATGCAGATCTTGAAGGGGTAACATCAAAATAGGAAATGTGCCTGAAGGCAGGGAGGGCACAAATCCTATGCAATTCTTTGAGGAGCTTTTCACAGAGGTCCTAGGAAAAAAAAATACCCAGAAGAAAAGGTGGAGCTTGATCAAGCCCACAGAAGCTTTTCTTCTTGGAGACAGTATCCCTCATTTGTATTTGTCAGATCTCACCATTATCAAATAAAAGAACTTCTGAGAAAAGTCAGGATTGAGAAAGGGATACATGTCAGAGGCATGCATCTTCAATTGACTTCAGGTCTTCCCCCAGCGTCTATACAAGAAGAAAAAAATAATTTGATAATATCAAATCTACACTTCAGGATAAGGCATCTCCCACGCCCTATTATATCCAGTATGACTGCGTGTGTTTCTGTATGGGAAGTAACATGAATTCAACAATGTAAGAGAAGAGGATAAATTTTTTAAAACCTACTTCTTCCACACAGAGAGCCACAGATACAGTCACAACCCAGATGCTGAGGGTTCTTCCTTGGTTATAACACAAGACATTGCTCCTGAAGGCTAAACTATAACAAAAATATCTTTATGATTTGATCGCAATACTGATTTCAAAAACCCACAATAATTCAAGGAAAAATGGGGGAATGCAGAAAACAGAGCTGAGGAAAGGAAGAGGAAAAAAAAAACAGATGATCCCGGATATTCAGACTGCTCCTGGCAGTGATGCAAGCATGGGTTCAAAGCAACTGGGATGCACTGGGGCCAGGGCCAGGACCAGGTGATATTTAATGGTGATGTGCCATAGCGCAGCACCATTGAATATGGCACAGACAGCACACAGCACAGTGGCACTGAGCCGGTGCAAGCCATAGCTAGGGAGCACAGTGATGCACCAGTGCGAATGCAGTTGAGCTGGCTGCATTACCCATGATATTCAGCAGAAGGCATGCAAATGAGGCCATAATATGTGCAAGGCACAAATGGGACCATTTGCATGTCATTATGGCCCCATTTGCATGCCTTGCGCAGGGCAGCCTGGTGAATTGTGCCTGGCACCCTTCACAAAATGATGTGTGCACTGAGGGGGTCCCGGGGCATTCCCAGAGCCACGATCACCAGTATGTAGACATAGTAATATTCCCTGGTGGTCTAGTGGCACCCCCTCCCTCCCATCACTGCAGTCTGGACCAATGGGCTTGCAAGGCATACTGTACTAGACAGTCCCAAATATGTGAATGACTTCATTCACATATTTCCAAATCTCTAGTACAGTATGCCTATAACTATACTATACCTGTCATTGGTGGGCTGCCGGCATGCGGTATGTGGGCGGTAGGCAGCTGCCCACCGATGATGGGGTGGGGTGGGGAAAGGGGTCCTGTGTGGGTGGGAGGGGTGGGTGGTGCCACTGGATCACCAGGGATTTTTGTACATCTACGTACTGGTGACTGCATCACTGGGAGGGAGGGGGTGCCACTAGACCACCAGGGAATATTACTACATCTACGTACCAGCGATCACGGCAATGGGAGGGAGGGGGGTGCCACTGGATCACCAGGGTTTAACTTAATGGCACATCAGTGGCAATCATGGCAACAGGAGGGAGGGGGTACCAGTAGACTACCAGGGAGATATGGGTGCTTGTGGATGGTGTTCTGGGTGGGCAGGTGGCCAGCCATGGCTGGTGGCTACTCTGTTGCACCCTGCAATACAGCAGCCAGCCTGTGGGTTGCCAGGAGTTGTTCCACCAATTCACGGGCTCAACTTTGAGCCCCCCCTATGTGGCACAATACAGGGTTGTGTCAGCATATGTGCCACACATCCCGGGCTGAATATTGGGATGTGCCGCATATGCATGGGCACGCCCCCTGCATCTGCACCACATACATTAACATTGTGTCCTGGTGCATCTTTATTTGCACTGTGCTTGGTAGCCTTTTGAATATCCCACCGGTAACTCTATTGCGCCATGCCTAACCCCTTTGAATATCTGGGCCAATATGTAGATATACAGTAGGATGACCTAATTTTGAAATTTAATGCATTCATGCCTGTTCTTTATTGATAAGATCACACTTTCTAATCAGATAGCCTGCTGTGTGTCTTTGTGGTACTGACTCACTTTTCTGCACACACTCAGATCACTGACCCTCTTTGCAGACTGTCTGTGGGGGGGGGGTGACTTACTTATCAAAAAGCATGAGACTAAGGGCTAGCACTTTTGGTAAGGGTAGTTTAGGGAAGGGGGATAGGGTTGTTAGAATAAAATGTTCTCAGGCAAAAATACTTCATTATATTTATGCAAGCTGGATTCATATTTTCCATGCCACACTGATTAAGTGTTTTACAAAAATCTTAACTAAAGTAGCATTAAACACGTAATTTCAATGGAAACACAACTTAAATGTTTCTGTTTGAATGTAAAGGTTGCCAAATAAAAGTTAAAAATCAGAAAAATTGTACAATATGCTAATCAGATCCAGGCGATTTGTGAAACTCATTTCCAAGATATCGATTTTAAATTTGTAAGTAATCTCTTTAGCAGTCATAGTATAGGCATGGGGTCATAATGTCACAGATGAAACTGCACATACAACAATGCTGCATGCAAAATGAGATCGGGACAGAACATCGACCCGACCACCACAGTGCACTCCATTGGCGGCAATGCCAAACTCTTTGTTTATGTGGGAGGCTCCACCCCATGCACCCTCCAACATGGGGGGCTTCACCCTCACACACCCCCAATTAAAGGAACCAAATCCAAGGGGGGGTGGCTTGAGGGGCAAAAGACAAATTCGGGAGTGGGGGACTTATTTTTTTTTTTAAACATAAAAATAAAAATATTGGAAGACAGGAAATCAAACCCCAATCCCCAGGTCTTAGTATGACAGGTGCATGTACCTTAGCCACTCGACCACAAGAGCAACTCGACCAGACACAGCACTTCTGGCATGTTCACTCCATCCTTTCATTCCTATTGTGCGACAGAGGTAGTGGTAGTTTCCTATTGCTATTATACACCTGTCGCTACACTGAATTCTGCACTTTAGACCGCGTGGTTAGTCATGCACTATTTCAGTAGTGCTATATACACCTGGTACCATAGCATACATGCCCCTTACTTAAATAACTCTAGAGCGGTCACCATTATATTGAAAAATTGCCTTAATATTTATATGATACATAAGAAAACTGATAAAAATATAACAAAAATATGTTATGGCCACTTTAAAAGCTGGTGTTGACACATTTACTCAGAGCAGTATTTATGCCCCCAATGAAGATGATGCTAACTTCTTCACTCACTTTTTTACATCTTTAACAAACTTCCTGAAATCATATATTATAGGGTGGGGGGACTTCAGTCTTATATTACACAATCAGGACATATCAAGTGGTATAAAAGAACATAAAACTGGCTCAGTAAAGATTATTAAAGGATTCATGGAAAACCTGAAATTAGTGGATCCCGTCTAACATAAATTTCCAGCTTGAAAAAAAATATTTTTTTCTAATGTGCATAACATCTCATCCAGAACAGATTTCTTTTAAGTATCAGAAGAACTTTTATATAGTATTAATAATATGAAATATGGAGCATCAAACTTTCTGACCATGCTCCACTGCTCTTTTCAAATAAGTTTACTATAGAAAATAATCAGAGAGATCATTATTGGAGATCTGATAATATGATATTGAAAGAGGAGATATTTAAACATAAACCTAGAGACACCATAATGGAATTTCTCAACATTAATAACACAGGAGATACGACAGTCTCAATAGTGTGGGGAGCATTAAAAGCCTATTTAAGGGCTGGATAATATCTTATTTGGCATTAAAAAATAACAACAATCAGAAAGAAATAACTTTCTAGAAAATGATCTATGAGTAGCAGAAGCGGCATTTACTGACTCTGGCTCAGAATCAGACTTAACTAAAACTTTCAAATCAGGGAAGAATACAACAAGGCGATGACATATAACACAGAAAAAGCCTTTGAAAGAGCTAGGTCAAATCATTATTTATTTTTCAGATAAGCCAGATAAATTATTGGCATGTCACATTCAATACAAACAGTACAGAAGTGTTACCAATGGAGTTTGCCCCCTTAAAAGGGCAGAGCAGGTTGTCCTGGTGCACCCCTTCCCTCCTGCTTAGGATGGTTGTGCTCAGAAAGGGAAGGGGGTAGGAAGTGGAGGGGCTAAGGGGCCAGAACAATGGACAGGCAAACAGGAAGGGGAGGGAAAAAGGGAGGTACATAAGGGACAGCACAAGGGGGCCTCAGCCACTTTTTGCTGGAGTTTTGATTCATCAACTGCAGCACGTCGGATTGGCAGAATTCTTTTAGGTGGGGACACCAGGTGTGAGAGGTAAGGAGACAATACAAAAAAAAAAAAAGAGAGAGGGGAGGTGTGGAAGGATATTTACAGCATTAGGACTAAGATTGTACAGCATATAGCTAAGCAATAGGAGGGGTCCTGGGAGCGAAAGGGATCAAATGTTAAGTTGAGAGAGAGACGCAAGCCAATGGGAGATGAATTGGGGAGAGGAATTGCACGCGCCTCGCTGGGAGGGTGCTGTGAAAGACTGGAATGCTTTACCATTTTGGAGGAGGCTGTGGAGCTGGTTTTTTCACTGTTGTAGAAATCGTGATGCCTGGAGGACCCTTGGAAGCAGGGGAGAAAAATCATGAACCAGGCCCACATAGGGCAACGCTGTGCGCCAATTTTATGCTGTTTAAAAAAAAAAATCCTTCCGTGGATTGTTTTGCTGGGTAGCAAGCAAAGGATCAATGGTTTGACTCCAGGTAGATGCACAGTATACTATACTGTCTACAAGAGAGATGGTTCAAATACTGGCGTAACTTACATTTAATAATGATTTGCCCCTTTTTATTTGGTCATTTTGGGATGAATAGGAGGCCTGGAAGAGGCTTTGGGGAGGGAAACAGCGAGAGCAGGCCGGGGCCACATGGCGGGCATCTTTTCTGCGGCCAATGGCTACGTGAGGGTTTTTTGCTGGCTTTGGTTTTTTGCTTTTCGCTAGCAACAATGTGATCTCCCATTTTTAGCAGCTGGTGTCGGGGGAGAGAGTGAGAGTAGGCTGGAGCCACATGGCGTGGTATCCGTCTCAGCTACCGTTGGCGGTGAAAGGGTTTTGTGCTAATGACTGAGAGAATACTGGTGAATACTTTATTGGTGGTTCACTTTACAGCAAATTTGTCATTTTCAGGGTGAGGGTTTTTCTCTGGTGGCATGGAGTGGAAGAACAGGCCTAGGGAGGCCTGCAGCATGGAATATGCGGCGTGACGTCACATGCCACTTCGGGGAGTCAGTAAGGTGCTTGCGTTGTTTGGCATATGTCCGCCATGACGGGGCCTTGTTTCTTAGGCTGCCAAGGAGATTAGGTGGCCTGGCAGAGGCTTTAAGGCCAGGAGGAGCCAGATTTATAGGAAAGGCGTGGCGCAAGGCATACGTTACACGGGGGGGTCGGTAGACACATGCGCTTGCTTTTCAGCGAGGTAGAGTCTTGTCTGGTGGTCGGGAGCAGCAGAGCAGGCCAGGAGAGGCCTGCAGTATGGGATACGCGGTGACATCACACGCCACACAGGGGTAGCCAGCGGAGCGTTTGCTGAGTGTAGTGATAGGTATGGCGCAACGAGGCACCCTCTTTTGCATGGTGGCAAGGGGAGGAAGCCTAGCAGAGGCCTTTGAAGCAGGGAGGCATGAGATTTGCTTAGAAAGCGTGGCATGAGGCACACGCCGCATGGGGAGCTTTTTGCAGACTCATGGGCTCGCCTTTCTTGGGTAGGTTTTTTTTTCTCTTTGCAGCTCCTTTTTGTAGCCGGTTATGGGAAATTTGAAAAGGAGGGAGAACAGGCTTGGGAAAAGGCCAAGAAACAGGGGAAAGCGAGGGCAGGAGATAAAAAAAAAGGGGCATCACCAGACGGGGAGACCGTAATCTCTTTGCGCTGGGGGCTTATCAAGGAGCTTTGGAGAGATGACAAGGGGCCTGCGAGAGGCCTGGGATAAGGGGGGAGGGTTTTTCTGTGATCAAGGTGGAAGCTCCGAGGTAGGCCAGCAGGGTACAACAAATCGGGGAGGCCATGGAGGGAAAAGAGAGTGCCGGGTTGTTCGCAAAGGGTGTGACGGAGAGCGGCAAGGAACCGGTCAAGTGAGATCGGGGCCTTGACTGGTGGTCAGGCTGCATAACTGGGTGGGGGGGTGCGACGGACAGGAGGAAAGTGTTCTGGACAAGACAGATATACAATTAACCTTGTTTTTTCTTCCTGTAGTTGTTTTCACAGAACAAAGATAAGAAGGACAATGGCACCAAAGAAGAACAGGCCATCAAAAGAGGAGGCTTACAAGGCTATAATTGAATTAGCAGAAAAGGCAAACAGGATGTGAGAACTGGTGGAGGGAGAGGAACCAGGGAGACCCGGGGAAAAGAGAAAGGTGGGCACAGGAAAGGGTGGCAAGGGGAAACAACCAGCCAGAGGACCACGTGGTACCGGGAAGGCACCGCCGGTGGTAGTGGGGCCCGCCAAGATGGCTGATCCATTACCCCTGCAGGCTATGGTCACTGTGTCACCGGTACCCCCCGATCAATGTGGGATCTCCCTGGTTGAACCCAGTCAAGATGCCCAGAATGGGTTGCTCTCTCCGCAAAACCCAGTAGCTCACCCTTCTCCTCAACCTCTGGGAGAAGCAAGAGGAACCTTAGAAGACTCCAGGCAGGATGGCCCGGACAAGGTCACAGGTTACACATCCAGCGCAGTGGGTGACAGTATAAAAGTATATATAGGGCAAATTGTAGTAGCACTAGGGACAGGAGGTATAGGGCAGATGGAATCGGCACTGGCAGAGATCAGGAGGGAGAAAGAGGGGCCAGAAAGGAAGGAAGGAACAGGGACTGGAGAGAGAGGGGAAAGGGACAAGAGAGATACACTACCAGTCAAAAGTTTTAGAACACCCCCATTTTTCCAGTTTTTATTGAAATTTACGCAGGTTAATGTCTCAATGTACTCTGAAATTAAAGCATAGAACAAATAAACAATTGGAGATAAAAAAGAAATTATAGAATCATTTTGTTTAACAAAATTTAATCTAAATTTTTGACTCATCAAAGTAGCCACCTTTTGCAGATATACTGTAACCGCCGAACACACTCGTGGCATTCTTCCTACAATGGACATCAAATATTGTTCGGGAAGTTCTTCCCAACACTGCTGCAGAAGTTTCCACAAATGTGTTGCACTTGTAGGTTGCTTTGCTTTCACCCTTCTGTCCAGTTCATCCCAAACCAGCTCGATGGGGTTTAAGTCTGGAGACTGTGCTGGCCATTCCATGATTTGAAGCCTACCGTCTTGTTCTTTTCCTCAAAGGTAGTTCTGACATATCCTGGAGGTATGTTTTGGGTCATTATCTTGCTGCAGGATGAACCCCTGACCAACTAGGTGTAGACCAGACGGTATTGCATGGCGCTGCAAAATGCTGTGGTAGCCCTTTTGGTTCAGGGTGCCAGTCACTCTGTGCTGTTGTCCTGTGAGCTGCCTATCATGCAAGCTGTTGACTCTCAGAAACTTGTCTTCTGATTCTGTTGTGGCTTTGGGTCTGCCAGACCTCTTCCTGTCAGAGTTTCCTCCAGTTTCCAAGTGCCTTTTGATGGTGTAGGAAACTGTACTCACTGACACCTTGGCTTTCTTTGCAATTTCTCTAAAGCAGTTTTTGCTAACCTAATCTTTTTTTTTTAACCTCTAGCAGTTTACCGCTTACCTTTGTACCATTTCAGGTTATTCACTGGACTTGAATTGATTAAATTTCAATAAATACTGGAAAATGGGGGTGTTCTAAAACTTTTGACCGGTAGTGTAGGTGCGCCTGGAATGAGGATAGGTGAGCATGTGCCACTGACCACGAAGGAGAAAATATGGAAAGGGAAATATGTGGACATATTCGCTATGGTGAGCTGGGAAGCTGCCGCCAAGTACGAGGAAGCTGAGGGCATAGGTAAGAGTGAGATGGCAGCGGCTATAGTGCTTTTAGGGAAAAAAGAGGACAATAAGTTCACAAAAGGGAAGACTTGGGATAAATGGTTCCTAGGTTTCACCACTTTCTCAGCCATCATCATGGAAAAAAGGCCGGAGTTAGGCATCCCACTCATTACTTATTCCCTGATAATATGGAGGGCAAAGGCAAAGGGCGGGATGGTTTGGTTATACTATGATGAATCTTTTCAGCAGAGAATGGCAACATTTGGGGACGTGAGATGGGACACCAAACAGATAGATTTGTGGACGGATTACATCACAGATCAGTCCACACCCGAAGGGGAATGGGGCAGAAAGGGTTTTATGCTCCAGAGATGCTGCTGGGCTTATAACAGAGCCTTTTGTTCCTGGCCTCAATGTCATTTTCAGCATGCGTGCTCAAGATGTGAGGGAGGCCACCCGGCAAGCAAATGTAGAACGTCATGGGGCTAGGGGGCACAAGGGCATGGGGGTCAGGAATCAGGCCAACAGTTTTCTCGAGAGGGCCAAGGCTTTAAAGGCCAAGTGTGGAATAGGGAAGGGTGGGGTAGGGGAAGCATGAATAGAGGGGGACAGAACCACTGAGGAACGAAAGGTCGGGCAAAAAGGGAGAGAGGGTCTAGGGAGGAATGGCGGGGGACAGGATAGAGAACAGTCTGGGATGGCCAGAACCCCCATCAAATCAAAGGTATGGTCAGTCTACCTGGACAAATATCCAGACACGAGCATCAGGGATATGATTTTAAGGGGTTTTAGCACAGGTTTTTCATTACAGTTTATGGGACCCAGGCGAGCAATGGAGACCAGCAACCTCAGGTCAGTAAAAGGGAAGGAGGAGGTACTGAGACAGAAGATAGAGAAGGAAACGGCAGCAGGTAGGGTAGAGGGCCTGTTTAACACCTCCCCATTGCAAAGCATGCGGATTTCACCATTGGGTCTGATACCCAAGAAATAGGAGGGGGAATACAGAGTGATTCACCACCTGTCCTATCCAGAAGGGGAGTCAGTGAATGATTTCATCAGTGAGGAACACAATAAGGTGACATATGCGACACTAGAGGATGCGGTCCGAATGATCTGGGCCACAGAGGATGCATGGATGGCAAAAACGGACATTGAGTCCGCTTTCAGACTGCTTCCAGATAGGAGGGAAGACTGGGATCTATTGGGTTTCAAAAGTGGGGGAAAATATTATTTTGACAAATCAATGCCAATGGGTTGTTCCACAGCATGTGCTACATTTGAGACTTTCAGCACCTGTTTACAGTGGATATTTCAGGAAAAAAATGGGTTATAGGATGGTCATCCATTAGCTGGATGATTTTCTATTCATTGGAAAAGGGAAAAGGGAGATACAGAGGATGCTGGGTAAGTTCCAGGAATTGTGCCAGGAGTTAGGGGTCCCACTGACACCAGAAAAGACAGAGGGGCCCAGCAGGATTATGGAATTTCTGGGGATTGAGATAGACACCCCGAATGAGGTATTTAGACTACTGGACAAAAAAGTAAGTAAACTGAAGGAACTAATCCAATTACACACCAGCAGGAGATGGGTACAGCTAAAGCTGGTACAGCAGGTGCTGGGGCACTTGAACTTCGCATGCAGGGCACTTCGGACCAGGGAGGGCATTCACAAAGAGGTTAGCCAGGGCTACAGCAGGGGTCTCCAGATCACATCACTGGGTGGACCTGATGCGCGGGGTCAAGGAGGATTTTAAGATCTGGGAAGAATTCCTTAGGGAGTACAATGGGTGCTCTTTCTGGCAGGAGGAGTGGCTATACAACATAGACCTCGACCTCTACACAGATCGGCTGGGGGTTAGGCATGGGGGGACATGAGGGGTAGATGGTTTTCAGAACCCTGGCCAGCCAGTTGGGTGAAGGATGGAAAGTGAGAGATATTACATTATTAGAGATCATGCCCATATGGGCGCTATATTGGTCTGGGGAGGAATACGGATCAAAAGTGACCTTTGGTGTGACAATAGAGCAGTGGTGGATGTGTTGAACAACAGGGGAGCCAGATCAGACACAGTCATGCAGGTATTACGACATTTAGTTTTAAGGGCATTGCAGCTGAACATGTCATTTAGAGCGCAACACATAGAAGGGGTACACAATACTCTGGCTGACAGCCTTTCCCGTCTGCAGCTGGACCATTTTCGGGGGCTGGCACCAGCAGCGGAAGAACTAAAAACACCCATACCAATGAACATCTGAGACGTTGGCAGGAAGAAGCAGAACTGCTGTTTTGCAGCTCATGGGTGCCTCAAACTCTGAGGGCCTACGACGGGGCCTGGCGAGTGTTTCAAACACTCAGAGCAGAGTGCCAGATGGAGGTAAGTAGGCAACTCACAGAGGAGCAATTGGGAATGTTCACAGTGGAGCAGTGGCAGAAAGGCACAGCCCACATCACAATGAGAGTCTATCTGACTGGGATTAGTCTTATCTGCAGTCTAAAAGGGTGGAGGGATCTGACAAAATCATTGCTCATCAGAAGAATGATGCAAGGATGAAGCAGGTTGAAACAGGGACTAGCAGATAATAGGAAGCCTATAGGGGGAACAGTGGGGTGATAAAACTGAAGGACGTGCTCCCAGCAATATGCAGATCAAGGACCGAGGCCCAGCTATTTCACACGATTTATGTGGTAATGTTAGCAGGGGCCATGAGAGTGAGCGAGGTGGTAGGCCATGGGAGAGAAGACAAGGATGGGGGACTAGAGTGGGGTGACATAACCTGGGGAGTGACGGAGATACGGATCAAGATTAGGAGGTCTAAGACAGATCAAGGAGGAAAAGGTTGCATGGTGACGCTGAAAGGGCAACCAGCAGGCGCAATATACCCAGTACAGGCTCTGTGGGTTTTTGCCGCAGAGCATGGGAACAGGACGGGAAAATTGTTTGTACACAGGGATGGGAGAAGGGTGACTGGCTACCAAGTCACAGCAATACTTAAAAAGGGCATGCAATTCGTGGGGGAAGACCCAGCTAATTATTCTTCCCATTCCCTGCAGAATGGGGCTGCCTCACAGTGGGCAGCAGCAGGTGAGACGGTGAATGAGATACTGGAAAAGGGACGCTGGCAATCGGCCAGTTATAAAAGGTACATCAGAGCACTGAAGCAAAAAAAAAAAAAGAAAACATAGATATATATATAACAAAGAATATGGGGAAGGTGGGGCTCCAGACTGGAACCCAGAGCTGGGGGCAGGAAATGGTAAAGGGCGGGGTGGGGGATGAATACGGGAATGACACTATGAACATGTATAAGTAATGAATTTTGCTTGCACCCCATAGGTAGAGGGAGGATCACAGAAGTATGGATCTGTGGCCATTCCTATATTTATTGGGCTGGAAAGAGAGCAGAGAAGAAGGCTGAGGGAAGGCAGCTATACCAAGATGCGAGACAGTGTAGGTTGTTTTGGCATGGCATATGGGGGATGAGATGGGCACAGCTGCTTCCCACCTTAAAAGAACTCAGAGGACAGCGGCCCAGGCCAGACCTAATTATTATACATCTAGGAGGCAATGACCTGGCAAGCAGGCCTTGGGTGGACACATACTTACAAATAAAAAAGGACTTAGGGACAATACGACAGTGGTGGCCACAGGTAGGCATCGCCTGGTCAGATATGATACCAAGGAGGGTGTGGAGGCAGAAGCACAGCCACAGAGCAGTAGAAAGGGACAGGAGAAAGATGAATAGGAGGGTTGGAACACTGGTAAGGCAGATGGGAGGACAGGTGATACTGAGGGGGGTAGAAGAATGGGTAGAAGATTTTTACAGGTCAGACAGGGTGCACCTGTCAGACATAGCCATAGACATGTTCAATACAGAAACAATGGGATTTATAGAAGCATGGAGGAGACAGACAAACAGTGGGAAATAAATAAAAAAAATATATAATAAATAAAATAGAAAGAAGGGAAGAAGGAAAAGGATCGTCCCTGAAGTAAGGGAGAATGCTACCCTAGATAAGGGGGAAGTCAGCCATCCAACGCAAGCTGGAGACTGGCTAGTGGGGAAAAGGGGGGAGAGGGGACGGGGAGAAAAAAGGAATAACACAAGAAGAGAAGGAAGATGAAGGAGAAAGCTGTCTCGGTTTTCACCTTTACCTAACGGGAAAGGAGAAGAAGAAGGCACCCAGGTTTTCACCTGGGAGAAGGATAATCAGAGATTGATATATGGATGAAAAAAACAAAATGTTGGAAATATGATAATAAAGGAATTGGAATGGAATATGGAATTATGAATTTAAATAAATTAATTGCCAATCTGAGCACAACAACAAACAATGGTCTCTGTCTTTTGTGAGGGAAAAGGGGTGAATCCAGGACAATAGCATAATGCAAGAAATGGGAGAAACCACAAATTCTTATTATAAAATGGCAAGAAAAAATCCACTCACCTGATTGGCCAGCAGTGTCCAGAAGGCATGAGGATAATACAGCACAACATCACAGATCAGTTCCCGGCAACCTCACAGAGCCTATGGAAAAAAAAAAAAGAAATCACTATGCCTCTGGAAAGCTGTCAAAACCTTTACCTCAGCACAGCTGTGAAGAAATAAAAAAATGTCAGAAGTACCAAAAGTGAATTTTGACATCTGCAACATTGCAGACCTAACTGCACTATTTGAAACTGAAAAACAGCCAACTACAATCCCAGCTAAAAAAAAGAAAAAAAAAAGACACCTAGATATAGCACCTCAAGACCTGGACCAACTTGAAACAGAAAGAAATGAGCCCACAACAAAACGAGCAACTTCCTGGGCTATGAATATATTCCTGGACTGGCTCACTGAGAAAAAAATTTAATCAACTTCCAACAAATATCACCATCTGATTTAAACAGTACCCTTCGCTATTTCTACGGTTCAGTCAGAACAACAACAGGACAACCATACAGTATCAGCAGCTATGTAGGGCTTCGTGCTGGCATAAACAGATACCTAAATGAACCGCCAGTAAGCAGAAACATTAATCTGATGTCCGATCCAGATTTCCAGTCCTCCAACAACGTATTTCTTGCCAACATCAAAAATCTCCGTCGAGAAGGGAAAGACCGCACAAAGCATCACCCCGCCATACCACTCACCCATCTTGAGCAGCTCAGAAACTCTGACGCGCTGTCCACAGAAACACCAGAAGGCCTAGTCCGTCGCGTATGGCTAGAAATTCAAATTAATTTTGCAAGGCGCAGTTGTGAAGGGCAGCACAAACTAAAGCCAGATTCCTTCCAATTATGCACGGACTCCACTGGGCACGACTACCTAACAATGACTTTCAACGAAAAAAAAAAATCACGGGAAAATCATGGAACAAGGCAGAGACAACCTACGCGGCTGCATGTTTGCCATCCCAGGACATCCGCATTGCCCAGTAGCAGCCTTCACAAAATACCTAAGTAAAATCCCTGTAAATGCTCCCTGTCTCTACCTCCATCCTAGAAAAAAAACAACCAAACCGTGGTCCAAAGAAAATACATGGTTCACATTGGAACCCATGGGAATAAATTACTTAGCTACAAATGCTTCCCAAAATATGTAAAGCAGCATCACTCCCACAAACCTATACAAACCACAGTCTCCGCGCTACTGCCATTCAAATTTTATCCGATGCTGGACTCCAAGCCCGACAGATAATGGTGGTAACAGGTCACCGAGCTGAAACATCTCTCCGAAGTTACTGGGCCCCTTCACTTCAAAACCGAAACAGTTGGAGTAACCTCCTCTCTGGCACCACAAAACCAGCAGACCAACCACATACTTCAACAGATATTTCCCACCAGCGATCACCTACAAAACCTCTTCAAATTACTGATGCCTACACTCACCATGGCGAAGTCCACATAAGAACTGCACCTGGAATCCTACAGCAAGCACCGGAGCACAGACCCGAACCCGGAGCTACTGGAAATGATGCAAGCAGTGTAACATTGACAACGACCCAACCACCATCGACGTACACCACGACCTCACTGTCCTCAAAGCAATGCCTAAATACCCAAACCATCATCACGGGAAACTTAATGTGCGTTTTCCACGTCTACAACAAATAAAATCAACCAACCTCCAAGAGCAACACAATGTTAAATGAACTTCCTCTCTGCTCTTCTTCACTTCAAGTTCAAACTGTTACAGCAAGTATATTTTAATGAAAGTAATATAATCAAACTGCATTATCATATTTATTCCTAAACAGCAAGCTTTAAACATATATTTATACTGTTGCATTATCATATTTATTCCTAAACAGCAAGCTTTAAACATATATTTATACTGTTGAATTTATTAAGCTTTAAACATATATTTATACTGTTGTATTTATTTATTTACAAACTGCATGGTGTTATTTATTCCCATGGCATTATTTATTAAAACTACACAATTCTGTTGTCACTGTTCAAATGTTATGAATATTAAAACTTTTAACCACAGAAACATGTCTGGGACTACTTTATTGAGTGGAAGTATACATGGCATTTTCAATAACTAAAAACCAAAAAACTAAAAAACTGAAACAAAAACTACATTTTTTTTTACAGCCGAGCTATTTATAATAGTATTAGTCATACTGCAGGTGTGTTGTGCTGAAAGTCACGCCTGCCGTTGGTCACACTCGGCCTTCAGCCTCGTGCCCAACCGCGCAAGGCTTGACATTATCCCAGCACAACACACACCCTGTCGTGCATTATTGCTTAATTTAAAAATAAACCACAGGTTTCAGAACTCCAACTTAAATAGTTTACCCACAAAATCACTGAGCAAACTGAAACAGACATAATAAATAGACCTATTGGCCTCCAAGAAATTCTATTCACTATGTAACAGTCAAAAAATAGCAAAGTCCCAGGCCCAGAAGGCTTTACCATAGAATTCTATAAATCATTTAGTGACATTATTTCCCCTCTTCTTTTAAAGCTTTTCATAGATATAGAAACAAGAGGTAGCTTACTATCCACCATGAGGGAAGCAATAATTACTCTGCTATTAAAAAAGGATAACGATCAACTAAATTGCTGCTCTTATGGACCCATTTCTTCAATGAATATTGATTATAAAATTCTTACTAAAATATTAGCACCCAGACTTGGAGGACTGATTCACACGGTAACTCATCCTGACCAGACCAGCTTCATGCCAGGTCAACATCTCTCATTTAATATTAGAAAGACCCTATATATTATTGAATTGGGTAAGAAAAATAATATTTTATCATTAGCTGCTGAAAAGGCATTTGATTGTGTGTACTGGCCTTTCTTAAAATCATGTCTGGTCAGGATGAATATAAGGGATAGATTTCTGAATTGGATAAACATGATATATGACAAACCTTTTGCAAGAATTAAAACTAACAGAAATATATACGACCTTATTCAGACACATAGAGGAGTGAAACAAGGCAGCCCCTTCTCACCGCTTCTGTTTCCCATCGTTATTGAATAAACAGCAATTAGACAGAACAGAAACATAGAAACATAGGGCCTGATTCTAGAAGGGTTACACCAGGTGTAACAGCAGTTGTGCCAAGCAGAATGACGTATGTAGCAACTTATGGCAGCAGTTGCGACATGCGTGATTCTACAAAGTGACCTACGACATGTCGCAGGCCACTTGTGCCAAACAATTGTTATGCCACATAACTGCCTCACGTACATGCGCTTAGGGGTTTACTGCAGCAGTTGTGCCCCCATTCTAGAAGGGCAGCCACAGTGCACACAACGGGATTCTACAAGAACACCCGGAGGAGATCCGCCAATGTAAGTTATACCAGCATTTATCTGGTATGACTTATGGATGCCCCCGGTGATCCTGTAGACCCTTCGGCTATCTGGTGGATAGTGCACAGATACCTTCCCCCCATGCCCAGCACACTCCAGTGGGGCTCCACAGGGCTACCCATACCCCCAGCCCCCCAAAACAGCCATTGGCAGAAGCCCCACAGGGTGGTGCTGCCATCCACCCACCCATGCCCTGAACCTCGAGTCGACCGCCGCATATGCGGCAATATTCCAGCCCTGGTAGTCTAGTGCCTCCCCTGAACTGTATATTAATAAAATATAACAAGCTCCCCCATTTCCCTGGTAGTCTAGTGCCCCCCACGAACTGTACAATAATAGAAAACATAACAATCCCCGATACCCTAATAGTCTATTGGCCCCCCACCCAGCCGTGTCAGCCCACCCAGCACTCCCCACCTGTCCCCCAGCCGGTGACTGGCACAGCCCACCTCTCACCTCCACGGCCAGCCCCCGACTGAGTGCAGTATTAGTGCTACTGCACAGACAAACTCAGAAATTAATTTCAGGGAGCTTGTTGCCCAGACTATGTGCATTGGTACTCATTTCCCTCCATTTCTTGATGGCCTTACCCCTTTTTGCCCCATCCCTGTCCTTATTGCCTTTGTCATTCTCTCCATTTACCCCTGCCCTTCTTCCTATCGACGTCTCTATCTTGGTGTTTACCTCACTTACTACCCTGATTTTTTTGGGGGGGAGAGGCTAGGATTTCCCTGTTCCTTTCCAGTGCCTCCCCCCTTGGCTAGTTTAAATGCTTGCCAATGAAGCATTTATACCTATCACCTAGGATCCTGGTTCCCCTCCTGGACAGAGGTGCCTCTTTTATTGACCTGACTAAGGCATTTGACACTGTCAATCACTCCATTCTCCTTGAACAATTATCCCTCCTTGGTCTTTCAAGTGAAACTACCCTCTGGTTTCAAAGCTACCTCTCCTCTCATAATCCCTACCAATCCACTCTGGAGTACCCCAAGGTTCTGTCCTGGGTCCCTGGTTATTCAGCGTATTCCTGAACAATCTCCCTGCCTCCTTCCATGACAGAATGTTACTGTATGCAGATGATGCAGTGATCTTCACTTGCCACACTGACCCCACCTCCCTTCAGTCTCAACTACAGAAAGTTTCACAGAAGTGGAAAACTGCTTTTGCTCACATAAACCCATCCTTAACCACAAAAAAAACTAAAACAATGTTGTTCCATGGAAGCCACAACAAGTACAAGGACCATGAGCTCATAATTAACAACCATGAAGGTGTAGCCCTTAGGCGGGCAGATATGTCTAAATATCTAGGCCTGACCCTTGACTGCTCCCTTTCATATACCAAACACATTGACAATATCACTGAAACTGTGAACTCCTGCATAGGGCTACTATGCAAGCATAAACATTGCCTAATGTCTGAAGCCTTGAACCTCGCTATCCAGAGATCTGTTATCTCAACTATTGACTACGGGCTCGTCATCTATGGATCTGCTACTGATACTGCACTCCAGAACATAGCTGTAGCCCTTAATAAGGCATGTAGACTCCTTATTTCAGCTGCCCACCTTTCTCATAAATGTGACATTTATGAACAGGCTAACTGGCTCCAGCTATCCAGCAGGCTAAAGTACCAGACCTGCATCCTCGCTAAGAAGACATCACTGGGCCTTATGCCCCCTGGAGGCCAATCAATATTGACCCCGCAGTGTGTCTGCTGCCTAACTAGAAGATTGGACAGTCTAACCTTTACAATACCTCGCTGCTGGACCTCTTAAGTTCAGCTTTCTTACCTTGTCAGAGTCTCCACTTGGTTCAACTTGCTGCCTACAGAAATCTCCAACATTGCCACAATTGGTGCTTTTAAGTGTAAACTATATCAACACCCTTTGGCTAGTGCCTTCTGTGATTGCTTCTTATTTTCCCCTCTAGGCATACTACCCTCAAGCATCCCTCCTCACTGCCTCAGCCCCTCCTCCTCCTCTCCTACCACCCATTACTGGGTATAGGATGAATCTGTCTCCTGTTCCTTTTCATTCCCCCCATTAATCCTTCCTTGCTATTTCCCAACTACCACATATCCAACGCAATGCCCTCCCTATGTCTCCCTTCCTCCCTCTCTCTCCCATATCACCCCTTCACCACCACTCTTCTTTCTCTTTTCCCACTAGCCCACTCCTAATAAAGCTTCACTGAGCCACCTATGACTTGTACTGTATAATTAACTCGCAACACAATTCCTTGACAATGCCTTTGGCTGCTATTATTGTAACCGTACTTGTCTTTTTTTTTTCGTAAGTTCCATTGTAATGATCATGTTATGTTTTGTACCTTATTGTCCTTATTGCCTTGATGTGGAACCTTTGTAAAAGAGCCCTCAGCTCAAAAGTATCATCCAAAATGCAAATAAATAAATAAATAAATCATGCAAGTATAGGCCTGCATCACTCCAAGTGGACCCCCAGTCCCCAGTGAAGCAAAACCCCTGAGCTCTGCACCAGTCTTTCAACCACTGATTGAATCCCATGGTGTTGAGCACCTTAGCCTCACCCATGCCATAGACAGGCAGCACCTCTGAGAAGGTTACCATGTATGCTACTTGTCTAAGGGCCCCTCCCTAACTCCACAAACTCTTCCTGCACTGCTCTGATCCCTTTCTCGGCCAGGTCATTTGTCCTTGGGTGGACACTGACATCCAGCTCCCTCCCCAGTGCAGCTGCTCCAGTGATCCTGAGGATTTGCTCCATGTCCCTCCAAGCAATGGTGTCAGGCAGGCACCTTACCTCCCTGTCCCCTTCCTCCCCCAGTTTTACCCTCCTAAAAATGGATTCCCCACCAAGAGTTGTTTCCTTCCCCTGTGGGGTCCCATGGCACCCTCCTGTGGGTCTCCTTTGTGGAGGCTCCCAGCATCCTTCTTGGTCTCCACTGTGGGTGCCTCCATAGAGGAACCACACTTTTCCAGAAGGCATATGAATTATGGAGAAGTACATCTGGAGGGATGCGCCTCTGTTCCACCACCCTCACCATCCTGAGCCCACTGTGGTCCATCTGCTCCTCTTTCTTGGCAAGCTCTGAGGCAATGACAGTGGCTCTGGTGGTCCCTGGGTGGGAGATTAGGTTCCCCAAATCCTGGCCAACTCAACCTGGAAATGAGCAACCTCCTTCCTGTAGATGGGACAACACCGCATCCTCCAGAATGTCTCCCAGAAGATTGCTGCTCCACAGCCACTGCACTGCACCACTCCCATCATGTCTTATTGCTGGCCCCTTAACTGTTGTTTTGAATACTTACTTTTTTCTCTGTTTATTTATTTATTAATTTTTTTTCTTTATTTTTGTCTACCTACTTACTTACAGCCTCTATGCACTTTAAGTTCATGATCATCCTGTTCTGAGGCAAGAAGTTCCTATATTTCTCAATAGTCTCCTTACTTGCTCAGAGTCAGAAATCCAGCAGCTGGGGGGGGGGGCAGAGAGCTGCTATTTTCCTTCTAGGATGGTGAGTCTTTTGTGGCTCTGTGATCACTCACTTCCTGCTCCCAAACAGGAAGTTCCTGTTGTCAGTCAAATCTTGTGCCTATAAAAGTAGAACTGGCTTAGGGTGGAGGGGAGTGAAGGAGGGCAATATACTGTAGTCCCAGTAGAGAAGTATAGTTAAAAGAGCAGCTCCTTCCTCTTGGTTTTCTCTGCCTGTTGTCTGGCTGAAGCTATCTACGGAAGTTTTTAAATCTGTCTTTAACCTGGCTTCCTTCTAGCTAAGCTATTCCCCCTACTTTACAGCTCTTTCTACACCTAGTTAATTACACAGATAATGAATACATGGAAGGAGTACAAGTAAATGGAGAAAATTATGTTATATCCTTATATGCATATAATGTACTACTATATCTGGATAACCCCTTGCTAATAAGCAAATATCTGTGAAATAATTAATCTTTTCAGCAGCCAATTAGGTGTACAAAGTTAACTGAGGGAATCAGAATGCTTGTATCAAAAGTTGGATGTAAATGAGCTTCCCACCCTTGCATATTTAAGGGATACAGCAATAAAAAAAGAAATAAAATATCTGGTAGTTACACTTTGTGAGGACCTACATAGAATTTTTAATTTACATTACCCCAAATTAATGGAAGATATTAAAATGGATTTGAAAAAATGGGTTTGTTTGTCATTAAAGCAGCAGTACTAGATAATCAGGAAGTGATTATCAAAATGTTGTTTATTGGCTGGAACCATACAGCCACAGTTCAGGTTTCCATATCTGTAAATATTTTTTTCTGGCGATCTTTAGTTTTTTAGATATTTAAAATGTATTTCCATTGTTGTGGATCCACACTCAATACGGCTGCTGCCTAATTTGCAGCCGAACTCCCCCCCTTACATCACATCACATATTTTGTTTACTTTCATGGGATCCTGTGCTGCACATTCCCACTATTCCTGTGTAGTGCCGCAAGTCGTGCACATGTGCAGTTGGCAACAGGGGGTTCCAATTCAGCATAGCAGGTGGGAGAAATGCAAACAAAAACAGAAAAATAGAGCAAATTATGGGGTGATAGTACAGCAAAAACAAGAAAGATTACCAGGTAAGTGCTCAACAGTGCCCAGGAAACAATCTGTTGCAAAATATCTGATTTTTATATCTAGTACTGCTGCCTTAACAAGGCTGGGCAGAGTAAATATATTAAAAATGAATGCTCTACCCAGAATTTTGTTTCACTTCTAGATGTTACCCCTTATTTTGGATAAGAATTTATTCTCAAACATAGATAAGATGGTTAAACAGTTCTTATGACAAGGCAAGAGACCAAGAGCCTGCTTGGAACATCTCTACCCACCTTTATCACAAGGTGGAGTAGGTCTACCAAAGTTTAGACTACATTATATAGCCACAAATTAGAACAAACTTTAGAATGGCTTTCAAGGTCAGATCACACAAACTCCCCATCTAATTGGTCTCATATAGAGAAACATTTCACCCCATTCGAGAGCTTAGCACATGCACCATATGTAAATTTAGATAATTTATATGAGTGGATCAAATACCACTAGAACTACTTATAAACTATGAAAAGAAGCTCATTCTCTTTTAGGAATAAATACAATCAGAAGGTGCTTTACTGGGGGGGGCTGAAAATCTGTAACTCTGAAACAACTCACGTGGTTGGGGAAGTAGATTCTGCTCACTCTGAAAATTCTGCATATGTCATCCTAAAGTCCAACATCGGTTACAGTTTGGCAATAGAGTCTACATTCCCAGCTACAACACCAAGGCCCAATCACAGGCTACTTACACAAAACATTACATTGCCAGACCATGGAATCCCAGTGTTTTATCCCACAGCCCTGCATTTCAGAGCCCCAAAATCCATTATTGATCCAGAGCCCTCTAAAGTCCAACTGTAGCTGTGTCATGACATGACCACAGACTCAGGGGTGCCCAAGGAGCTTGAGACACTGCTGGCTGATGCCTGTCATTCATTTTGGGACAGTTTCAGAGGTTCAGAGCCAGTGATCACATTATTGGCTCCAGAAAGGATTAACTTAATTGAAGAGCACACAGACTACAATGATGGCTTCATGTTGCCCATGGTAAGAGGATTAAGGAGCATGTGCAATATCAAGAAGGGGACTTGGGGACTTTACATATGCAATATTAACAAATCTATGAAACAGCAGATTGTGAGATGATGTGCTTACACTGAGTTTGGTGAATCTTGTATATTGTCACTGTGCTACTTCAGTTGTTACTCTCTTGGGTCTGCATAAACTAACTCTTATACCATATTCCTGTCTGACATTAAAGTTCCATCTAAACATGGGCAACACCATTTTCTTACACATCCGCTCCCCCAGCCTAAATTATAGAGTCCATGCATAAAAAAAAAAATAGTGCCATTTTCCTGTTACTGGCCTTACTCACCTACCTAGGAACTCGACAACCCTGACAACAGATTTTGACATGAATGTAGTGCCCCAATTGAATTATTATAGCATGCAAGTCAGCCATCCAATTGCACTCATCAGCAGCTGTTTAAAATGCACTCACACTCCTTATAGGAGCTTAGAGTAATAACATTTTAAGTGAATTCACACTCATAAGTGACATTTGGTACAGTAAAGGTTGAGATTTAGAAATTAATGAATTTTGGTCTAATAATTATTGCAGACAGAACACTGCTGATATTTGGGATGCCTTTAAAACCACTGTTAAAGGCTATATTATATATCTCATCAAATAAAACTGAATAAGATGAATGGAGATACAGCTAATAAATTAAAAAGGAAAATCTTAGACATACAAGACAAAAAAAATAAGGATCCTATTATCGATTAACAAATTTTGTATCAAAAAATTAATGAAAAGAATATTATGTTAGCAAAAACAACTGAAAATAATATCACAAAACTCAAAAATAAACTATATGTTTTTCTGACTAAACAGGTAATTGCTTACACATGCTCTTAAAAAGCAGAAATTCTATAACAAGTATTAAAAACTGTGAGCAGGAAATAGTGACTAGTGATATAGAGATAGCAAAGGTATTTATGACATATTATAAGTCCATATATAATTGGAGTAAGCCTGAGGATAACAGTGTTCACAACAGAATGGAGCAAAATATGTATTTTATATTATTTTATTTATATTTTATTTAAACAATTGATAACCAGGAAGGACACATTGAGCTGAGACTCGATTCCAGGTGTGACCCAAGGGAAGGGAGATGGAGTACATACACAGTGTGCTCCAATATACAAAAAACAGCTGTATTACATACAACATCGGATTGAATTAGAAAAACAAAAGTTGAGGTTGCTTGCAGGATAGCAGATACAATAAAATTTGGCATATACAGTGGATGGACCAGAACTGATTTATTTCTGGTCTTACACACAGTTCCACAAAAGTTACAGTGACTACAAACTTGCAGTAGAGTTCATCAGTCTTTACACTGAGAGTGCCTTGAGGCAAGGAGTTTACATGTGAAAGTGCACATATTGGGGAGAGTAGTAAAGTAAGTGCAATAGTTGGCAGAGGATGCAAGGGACAGGTGCAGATGGAAGGGGGTCATCTGAGGCAATGGCAGGTGGAGGAGGAAGGGAACAAAGTTGATACTTGCAGGCAAGGTACAAGGAGGTATTCCTTATGATGGGGGGCAAGTGTGTTCCACAAGCTGCGGTGGTGGGAGGAAAAAGCGGTCTGCCCAAAGTTGGAGGAATGGCGGGGTATACAAAAGGAGCATTTGATTCTGTGTCTTAGTCTCTCCCCTGCCTCTGACTCCCCTTATGAACTATCTGACAAGTAGGAGGGTAGCATGTTGAATTTAGATATAAGGTTGAGAGAATGACTATATCTCCTGAGGGACAGTCGGGTTAGTCTGGGGGGGGGAGATCCCAGTGATGTGTTCTAGAGGATATGTTTGTGGTGAGATGGCAGAAGGCATTTAGGAGGGTGTCATGTTTGGATAGGGAGGTTGTGGGGGCAGTGCAGCAGACCACTTCCTCATAGCCAATAATGGGGAGGATCATTTTAGTTACAAGTTGAATTCTAGCAGGAGGAAGGGAGTCTCTACTGCAGTATAGCATACTGAGTTTGGGATGAAGTTTGGCTACAATTGCATCAATGTGAGATGCAAAGGATAGCTGGGGTCTAGCCAAATGCCCAGGTATTTGTATTTAGAGGCCTGATCGAGAGGGGTTCCATCAAGGTTGGTGATAGGGGGAGGATCTGCTAAGTTTTTAAGTAGTGCTAAATAACATAGCTACCATTTTGGAGGTATTTAGTTTTAGCTGGTTTTGGTTGAACCAGTGCTGAATATTGTCAAAATCGCTTAGAAGGGTGGTCTGGACTTTGTGAGATGAGGGGCCTGAGGTGAAGAGGATCATATTGTCCACATATATGTGAATAGTGGAATTTGTACAGGAGGAGTGAAGGTCATTTATGAAGAGGGAAAGAAGGATTGTGCCAATAACTGAGCCTTGTGGGACACCAGATAGGATGGAGAGGGGAAGAGACATCATTTATTTTGACCTATTGCAATCTGTTTGAAAGGTAGGAGTTGAACCACTGTAAGGTGATAGGAGCTAGGCCTGCAGATTTTAGTTTTGTTAGGAGGAGTGGGTGGACAAATGGAATCAAAAGCCTTTGCCAGGTCAACAAACACAGCAGCAGTAAGGAGCCCTTGATCAGAGGCTGTGTGGATGAGATTTGTGACATGCAGGAGTGAGGAGATAGTGAAGTGCAGCTTCCTGAATCCAGACTGGTGTGGTGTTAAGATGTTATTAGTCATTAGGTGATCCAACAGCTTTGTGTGGGCCAGGGACTCCAGAAGTTTGGCAAGAGCTGGGATAAGTGAGATTGGTCTGAAATTTCCAGGCTGGGAGGGGTCCTCACCTTTGTTGAAGGGAATGACAGAGGTGGATTTCCAGGCCAGGGGTACCATGACTGTCAAGAAGGAGAGATTGGGTAGGTGGGTGAGGGACCTGGTAACTGCAGGAGCCAAGATACATAGGAGCTTTGGGTGAATCCTGTCAGGGTTCGATTTGTTGATATTGAGTGAGCAAAGGGCTGCAAGCACCTCCTGTTTAGAGATGAGAGGGAACATGGAGTTGCTATGACAGGGGTTGGGGGGACAAAGGATTGAGGGAGGGCTCTGTGGCAGTGCACAGGATGTGAAGAATTTGTTTAGTGTTTCAGCAATGCCAGTGGAGTTGGTGGTACTTTAGCCATGTTTCATAAAGGTGGGGGAGCTGATTTGTGTGGGTGGGTCTAGGAGAGAGTGTACTACATTCCATAATTTAGAGGGGTGAGCTTGGGCCAGTTGCATTTTAAAATAGTCCACTTTCTCCAGTCTGATAGCCTTAGTGCATTGGTTGTGGAGGGCGTTGTAGGCCTGCCTGTTTAGTGGGTTTGGGTGAGCTTTGTAATCAGCCCAGACTTTGCCCTTGCTTTGCATTTGGTGAGTGTGGGGGGGGGCAGTTATCCATAAATGGTGGTGCTTTTATACCCTGAGGTTTTTCAGAGGAGCATAGGCATCCCAGATAGCCATGAAAGTTTGCAGGAAACTGAAGAGGGCTATGTCAGCATTTGGGGCCATGTACACCAGGCTCCAATTGGTGAGATCTAGGCTAGTTAGCAGGAACTCAGTATCTAATCTGTTTAGACAGCATGTGTTAATGTGCTTGGGGGATGACAAGGGCATGTGAGTCTTTCTGATGCAGTATGTGATGCAATGGTCACTTAGTGCATTTGCTAGAATGCCTGAAGAGGTTACTCTATGGAGGTGGGTGGTGAGGATCCAGTTGAGGAGAGAGTGTTTTTGGGAATGAGGGTTGTAGCAAGTGGGTTCTTTGAACAACTGTGTGAGGTTAAGAGACTATATTGTCAGTGTGGACCTTCGAGGTGGGGGCAAGCCAATCCAGGTTGAAATCATCTAGTAGCATCAGTTCTCCTTTTGAGAACAGGTCTGGAAGGTTGGTTAGGATGGAGACTAGTAAGTCTTTTGTGAGTTGGGGAGAGGCATGGAGTATGCCAATAAATAGTGCGAGCGAGGCTGGTAGGATGAGTTTGGCCATGAGGACTTCATGGGAGCATGGACAAGTTTCTTTAAAAATGGCCATGCATGAGAGAAGTTCTTTGGTGTAGATAGCTACTCCTCTGCCCCTTTTGTCCCAGTCCTGTCTGAGCAACATGTAGTTGGAGAGGGTTAGGGTAGAGTCAGGGGTCTTTCAAGAGATCCAGGTTTCAGATAGGATGTCGGGAGAGTGCTCTGCCATCTAGCAGTTTAGTTGGTCAAGTTTAGGTAGTAGGCTTCTGATATTTAAGTGGGTGATAGAGAGACCTTTGTGGGAGCTTAATGGTTTGGGGCCCACCTGGGGACCCAGGTATTTAATAAACAGTCATTTACCTAAAGTGCTGATTGATGCAAATCAGTTTACCAGTGCTGAAGTTCAGCATGCCATTAAAACCATTAAAAAAATATCCACTCCTGGTCCTGATGGATTTACAAATGAATTCTACAAAGTATTTATTCAGGAATTAACTCCATGGTTATCAAAAATGGCCAATGAAATGTCAAAAGGCCATACACTCCCCAAATCTTTCTATGAGGCTGATACTGTATTAATATACAAAGAAAATAAAGATGAAAAGTTACCTGAGAACTGCTGCTCCATTGCTTTATTAAATAGTGACTACAAAATAATGGTAAGGTAAGGTAACATTTATTTCTTAAGTGCCTTTCAGATTATCAAGGTGCTTTACAATAAAATACAGTATAAACAAATAATATAAATTCAAATCACACAGAAAAAACTTGATAAATAAGTCTTAAAATCAGATTTAATGGCTAAATTAATTGCTACTCAGATACAATTTCTGATTTCAGATATTATACATATGGATCAAAAAGGATTTGTTAAAAATAGAAACCTGTTTGACAGCTTGGGAGAGGTACAAGCCACAATTTCATTAATATCCAAGGAGGACCCAGAAACTATTGCTATTGCCTTAGACGTATATAAGACATTTGACTTAATGAATTGGCACTTTATGTTCTGTACATTAGAACTCTGCAGATTCCCTGAGCATATTATTAAAGCAAGTAAAGTCTTGTATAAATGTCCCTCTGCATCATTCAGAATTAATCACTGTAAATCAGACCCTGTTAAGATGAACAATGGTGTGAGGCATGGATGCCCTTTATTGCCTATACTTTTTTTTATCATTAGAGCCTTTATTGAACCATATTAGAGTGAATGATAGAATTGGCATAACAGACTGTATTAATCATTTTTGTATGAATGTTTATGCTGATGATATATTTATAATAATACCAAACCCTAAGTTAACATATCCCGAATTACTAGTAGAGTTTAAAAATCAGTCTGTTTTTTCTAACTTTACATTAAAGAAGAACAAATCGATGGGTCTATCTATGAATAATATTTCTCAAGAATCAAGAAATATAATAGCAGAAATGCAAATTAAGGAATTAATCAAGTACTTAGGGATACAATTAACAAATAACTTACAACAAACAATAGACTTAAATCTTAAAATATATATGGATAAAATCCTGAATATGCTTATACCCTGGCAAGATAAAGCTCTGTCTTTGTGGGGGAAAATCAATGCACCTAAAATTATGATTATGCCACACTTAATGTATTTATTTCAAGGAATACAAGGAGAAATATCTGTGTTATGGTTAAAACAAATGAGAAGAATTTTTCTTAAATTTGTATGGCGTGGTGGAGTTCCTCATATTGCATGGGAAAAACTGACTATACCTTGGAAAGATGGGGTTATGGGGTAGCCAGACCCAATGAGATACTACTGGGCAGCTAAAATGAAACAAATCTTATGTTGGATAAGCAGAGATAGGATAAGCACTGTAGCAGATCCCCAGTCCCTTAACAAAAATACGTCATCAAAGGATAACCCTAAGCTAGAAACATTAGATATAATTGCATATCCTCAAATGTTTATAAATTGCTCGGATTCCATTATACAATCTTCAAAAAACATCAGTAATAAAATGAATAAAATGTTTCCTAAAAACAATTTGAAATTGGTTGCTACCATTACTGGAAATGAAAAGATATGAAAAGCCCATAATTTGAATTTGTTTCCAGATGAAGAGTTCAAAAAGCTTAAAATACATAGTTGGTATGATTGTTTAGTGGAGAGTCATTTTGTCTCTTGGAATGCATTTATTTGCAAATGCAATGACCAGAAAATACCAGGGACATGCCTAAAATACAAATTATTAAAAAATAAGTTTGATAAGTTTATTTCATCTAATGATATCAATATTCTTCAAATGAAGGTGAACATATTATCACTTTTAGACAACTCTAACACTAAGAATAAAATAAAGATTATGGCAGTCTTCTATCATCTTATACTGACTAAAACACACAAAAAAAGAGAAAATTATTTAAATAAAGTCATATTCAAATGAGAAGTGGAAACAAAAGATAACTGGGACAATATAATGTGGAAAAATATCTGCATTGAAGCAAATAAACTTTATATAAATGCAAAACATAAATTCATGCAATACAAAAATTACAGATAGGGCTCATATAACTCCTTACAAATTAAACCATATAGATTTCCATTATCCTAATGTATGTTGGCATAAGTCTAAGGAGAAGGAAAAAGTATAAATCATTACCATTTGCTTTGAGACTGTGAAATTATACACAGTTGGTGGCATCAAACAAGACAAGGAATAGAAAAGATCCTCCAAATTCAAATCACTCTAACTCTGAATAACTTTATTTTTAATCAGTTTAGTGCATTAAACTTAGGGGAAAAGGAAACTAAAATTTTCACATTAGTAACTATGGTGACCAAAAGAACTATTTTAGAGAATTGGAACTCCACCAAGCTACTCATGTTTGACATCAGCAAGTGGAGTAATATGTTTAAAATAACACTGTACCTCGAGAAATTATGTGAATACATAAATGAAGATGAAAATTGAGGAAAAAACCTCTTGGAATGAAATGTTTAGGTTTCTGCCTCCACTGCTACAAATATAAATGTTTGTACATAATGACAGATTGGTACCCAGAATACAGCTGTCTATAGATTAATACATTGTAAACATATTTATTGATGCTGTAAATTTGTATTATCTCAAATAAAAAGAATGTGGAGAAAAAAATTGATATTTAGAAATGGGTGGGTTGGCCTACATGTTTCCTTCCTTCCTTCATATCTGCTACTTCTTTCTTACATACCTTTCAACACCATCAATAACATAATTTTGCAGCCAGGTTGGATCCACCAGAATTTGTTCAGAGGAGAGAGTACTGAATGCACTCACTAATCTAAAAGTGGACAACGCAATGGGGCTAGACAAGATACATCCAAGAGTGCTGAAGGAAATTAGAGAGGTACTGGCTGTACCTCTGATAGTTCTATTCAACAAATCACTGGAATCTGGAGTGATTCTGGGGGACAGGAAGAAGCAGATGTAAGATGCTGGCAATTATAGGCTTGTCGGCTGACACTGGTGGTGGGAAAGTTAATGGAAACACTTCTGAAGGAAAATATTGTGTAATATCCTGAATCCAACAGGTTAAAAGACCCAAGGCAGCATGGATTCATGGGAGAAGGTCATGTCAAACAAATCTAATATATTTCTTTGACTGGATGACCAAGGACATGGATCAGGAGAAGAGATCGATGCAGCCTACCTGGATTTCATTTAGGCATTCAGTGCCATTCCACATAGGAGACTAGTAAGCAAGTTGGATATCTGAGGGGTGGGAAATAAGATGGTAAACTGGGTAAGGAATTGGTTAAGGGATAGGTGACAGGGGTGATGGTAAATGGAGTTCATTCTGAAGAACAGAGGGTGACCATCTGGGTACCTCAGTGATCAGTGCTGGGACCAGTCCTCTTTAATATCTTTATACATTGATACATAGAAATTGTCAGCAGATAAGGACTGCCAGGCCCATCTAGTCTGCCTGTAAGCCTTATACTTGTATGCAGTCACTGATCCTAAGTGATGAATGGCTTTTATCACCCCTCCCTCCCTCCCTCCCTACCTACCCAATGTTCCCTTTAATAAGTGACATTGTAGAGGAGCTGGAAGGGAATGTCCATCTCTTTGCAGATTACACCAAGATCTGCAACATGGTGGACATTGTGGAGGGGGAGTAGAAAGGATGAACAGAGACATGAGAAAATGTGAAGAGTGGTCAAGAGTATGGTAGCTGTGTTTCAATGTGAAAAAGTACAAAATAATGCACTTGGAGCACAGAAAATCAGGGCAGATTAAGAAATGGGTGGTGTGGTACTGATGACCACCGAGCAGGAAAGAGATTTGGGGGTAATTATATCTGATGACTGAAAGGTAGCTGGGCAGTGTGACAAGGCAGTGTGGTGGGCTAGTAGGTTACTGGGATGCATAGGAAGGAATATCACAAGCAGAAAGAGGGAGATAGTGTCACCTCTATATAGATGACTGGTAAGACCCCACCTTGAGTAATGCGTCCAGTTCTGGAGACATCTCTGGAAAGACAGACAGAGTGAAGGTGGTCCAGAGGAGGGCAACTAAGATGGTGCAGGGTCTGGACCTGAAGACCTTGGAGGAGAGACTGTGGGACCTCAATATGTACACCCTGGAAGAGAGGAGGAGGAGGGTGGATATGATAGAGACCTTTAAATTCCCCACAGAGGTAAATAAGGTACAGGAGAGAAGTATTTTTCAGAAAAAAAGATGCTCCAGAACAAGAGAACATGCTATAAAGTTGAAGGGAGAAGAGACAGGAGAGATGTAAGTACTTCTTCACAGAAAGAGTTATGGATTCCTAGAATATCCTTCCAGGTTGTGGGGGTGAATACAGTGGAGGGGTTCAAGAATGTATGGAAGGTAAAAGGGAATCATAGTGGAAAGAAAGAGCAGAAGGAGAAAGAGCTGTAGACCAAATAGGGTCTGCAGTGAGAATGTAGGCAGGGAAAAATTCTGCAGATTGAGTGTGCCAAGTGGCCCTTATCTGCCATCGGATTCTATGTTTCTATGTATGTTTCTATGTTTCTACAGTATGTGAATGGGCATGTTAAAGCCTTTTTTGGGGTCTGAAGTTATGGTATAGGGATCATTAGATTCCTTTGTGATAAATACATCCATACCTTCTCTGTCACAACAAGATCAGGAAATTTTAACCAACAACATTTCAGCAGTTGAAATACAGGAGGCTAAAATCCTTGAATATGGGGATATCCCATAGGGAAGATAACCTGCTTGGCAAATTATATAAACAACTTATTCCCCTTTTATTGCCAGAACTGGTATCTGTGTGTGACAATCTATTAGGGAAAGATTTTGAAAACAGTTTATTTCCTAAGGGACTTATTTTCTTATATAAAAAAGGGCCTGGGAGAGGATACATAAAACTGGACGCTAATAAGTACATTAATAGGGTGAGCAAAATATATCTTCTGACAGTGAACTTATGGAGAAATGCGGATTTTACTTCTACAAAATTTCAAGAAATTTCCACCAACATTTTATGAAATGTTGCCAAAATTGTTATTCAGTTAGTCAAATCTAATTTCAAATGCATTAGCCCACATTGCACCAAATGTGGTGGGCTGACTTTACCAATGCCCATGCAGACGTGCACCAAGTGTCAGCTCTCTATCTTCAAAGGTAACTGAGTTATAAGCCTCCAAAGCATCAGAAATGTTAAATTTACATTTTGCAATTACATAAACTGCAGAATTTTAAGTTCCTATAACCTTAGAACTAGAGAACAGAATATCAGACATTTTCTGAGGTTCACTGACCCTATATTAGGCTTTCAGGCCAACCCCTGTGGCCCAGCAGCACAGCCTCATGCTGCTATGTTGATGACCATGATTCAGAAGTGAGACCAGGAAGTCACATCAGGAGGCAGGCCATGGTTGAAACAGCTGCCACTTGCTAGAGTATCTTGGTCAGGGAGGGTTGCCAGCAGGTTCCAGTATCACAGTGGCCACTATAGCTTGGCCAGGAAGCTTCCTCATGCCACAGGGAAAGCTATGGCTATGTAAGGTTGACAGAGGCACTGCCCCCACTAGGGGAGATGGGAGGGAAAAAATGTTGCAGAAAAACCTGGTGAAAAACTGAATGATGGCTTTGTTCAGCCTTATCAGGGTATAGCTTTGTGAATAGAGTATATCTCTGAGAGATGAGCTGCTGGTTGGGAGTAAAAACAATATAAAAAAAGGAGTCTGTGTCAACTGTCAAATCTCCTCCTTAAAGGCTGGCCAAATTATATGTAGAGATGCAGCGAATTTAAAATTTGCCGGACAAAGTGAACGCGAAGTGGGCACTTTGCGTTACTGCTCTGCTACGCGGAGTGGGCAATGCAAAGTGCTCACTTCGCCTTGTCATTACCACTTCGCATTAAGGTGGAATGGCAATGTGAAGTAAGGCGAAGTCATTGTTTTTAATGGACTTCGTGTTCCTCATTAGGATTCTAAGTGATCCACTTGGTGTTTCAGATTTGGCAGCCACCCCCCCCACACACATCACATGGCTTACAGTACTGTAAGTCACATGCTTTTTAGCTAGGCAGGAAGAAAGTGAGTCATACAAGCAGACTCTTACTTTCTCCTGTAGAGACAGAGAGAGAGTAGTGTGTTTTGTGACTGCTGATACTTTTAGATCAGAGCGAGGAGGAGATTTAAACTTTGATTTAGACCCAACATCTTTTTTAAAAGCTACATTTTTTTGTCTTTTCTGTACTCTTTTCTACTTAATTTGTTCTTTCTGTAAATTTTATTTTTCTTACCTTTATAAGTAGTTATTTGTTTGTCTGTGTCTGTGTGACTGTGTGTGTGTGTGTGTGTTGTGTGACAGTGTGAGTAGTGATTGCTCGAACTGAGGGAGCTCAGTAGGAGAGATGGACCAGGTTGAGGGAATGTCTGGGATGGGGCAGCTTTGGGAGAGCGTGGTAGTGGTAAGTATCATACCGTGTGCATGTGTGGAGGGCATGGGCACCCATTCCTGTTGGACCACTCAAAACTTGTGAGTGCCCCCCAAAGCAAGACCAGCACCTCTTCCTGTCCTGACTCTGAGGCAGCTGAACCACCACCATGACCACCACCACCAAGTCTAGCACCAGGTCCTCTGGAGCAGGATGTGCCTGTTCCCCCGGGGCCCAGGTGTGGATCCCATCCCTGTTCAGCACCGTGACCAGCAGGCTTACAATACATCCAAGTAATTATTTAAAAAAATATATGTTGTGATTCATGACATGATCGTAAATTGTGATTTCTGACTGCATTTGTGACCATGATGATGAAGAAATGTGAATGCCTATGGCTGTACTTCCCGGGACCCCGATGAGCTGTAGCTTAAAACTCCCAGACTTAAAAACACGTATCAATGAGTACAATGGTGGGGTGGTGAAGCCTGGAGAGATACTACAAAACAGGCTTACAATACATCCTCCAAGTAACTAGAAAAAAAATGTATGTTGGGATTAGTAATGTGAATGATCGTGAATCATGATTTGTGACTGCATTTGTGACTGTGATGATGAAGAAACGTGAATGCTTACCGCCTATGGTTGTACTTCCCTGAAGAGCTGTAGCTTAAAACTCCCAGACTTAAAAACATGTATCAATCAGTAGAATGGTGGGATGGTGAAGCCTGAAGAGATACTACAAAACAGGCTTACAATACATCCAAGTAACTAGAAAAAAAAATTAATGTGATTCGTACTGCGAATGATCGTGAATCGTGATTTGTGACTGCACTTGTGACTGTGATGATGAAGAATGTGATTTGTATCATGAGTGACTCGTGATGATGGTCCTGACTTAAAAACACATATTAATGAGTACGATGTTCATGCAGAATTAAACACCACACCTATCCAGTAATGTGTAGGGAAGCCAAAGAAACAACTGTGACTTAAGTTACAGATGGAGATTGGGCCCTAAAGAGATGCAAATGCACAGACAGATTAAGATTGCACTGTTCTCTGAAGAGATGCAGACACAAAGGCACAACACCTAACCAGTGCTCACCATCAGAAATTCAAATCTGGAAAAGAATACGTTTACCGGTTGGGGTGGGCCGCGTGGGGGGGGGGTCAGTGTACTGTACTGCTGCAGTGACAGTCACTAGTACTAGCACCAGTAAAGATACCACAAAGAAGTACAAAAATTACACGGCTGCAGTGGATAGCAGCTTCACATTACTGAAATTATTATGTGGCACAATAAAAGGTGTCTGATTTGATGACACGTGTCACACACATACTCACACACACACTAAGTAATGCATAGTAAATTGAAAACTTCAGTAACATAACCACATATTTTAAACAAACTAAAATCATGCACTGCTGCACCACAACAATCAGCAAAAAAATGGCAAGAAATATTGAAAATATTACTGTGTGTACATTAACACAGTTAAACAAGAAAAATATCACCAAAACAGAAAGCACTGTCTTTTTCTCCAAGTTAATCTACCTGCACCACAGATACACCCCTCCCCCAAAGTACACTTCCACGGTCTCTCAGTACACAGACTGAATGTTGTACATTAACATTCAAAATCCATATACAAACAATAAACGCTCGATGATATGAGTACAGGAGGGTTTCCGATAATCGACGAACTAAAGTTTCAGCAAACAAAAATTACTCAAAAAGGCTTTTTTAACAGTTTTTTGAAGGTTTGAATTGCAGAGAGCTCTCAGAGCAGATTGTCTCCTACAGTTTCCTACACATACTACCCCAAACTGAGGCTGTGCAGTACAATCTAGAGCCCATGTGACCTGAAATCCTATGAAACACAGCAAAATTCACCTTTGGAGCTTAAAAACAAGGTGAAGTACATTGTTTTCAATGTACTTCGTCTTAAGAATTGGTGGAGTAGTGGTTTGGGAAGGCGAAGTAACGCAAAGTCATTGTTTTCAATGGACTTCGCATTACCCATTTGCAACGCAACGTACTCTGCTTCGTGTTGTGGAGCACTCCCCGAATTCGCCTTCACTCCTCGGATCACTTAGCAGAGCGAATTGGGGCCACTTCACCCACCACTAATTATATGCAGCCAGATATTTCAAAATAACATCAGTAATTAAAGTTGAATTTCACGAGCTTTTATGAAATTGTAGAATGTTGTGATGCTTTTGTCAAATCCATTTCCATACATTTGAGTTGCTACTGTAGAGGAAGGTACAGGCTGGGTAAAGTGGCAATAAGGTATTGTAGCATTCATAGGGCTCTATAGTAAAACTATAGTGATGCCAAGTGTCAGGTCACTTTCTTGAGTGATGAACCATGAAGACTAGTCATAAACATGACTGTGCATTACCCTGAATACTACAGCTCACTGACTTAATAACTTGTGCAAGCATGAGCATGTGCAGCATTGTTTCTCTACAATGCCACTTGCTGACTGTTTAACAACCCTGTAGATAGCCCAGCATTTTCACTATTTGAAATAGTGGCATCAAGTGATGCTGGGTCTTACAACTAGCTGCAACTTAAGGCCATTGTGACGTAAGTATCTGGATCTCCTTAGCAATGATGGAGCATGATACTGGGCATCACTGTTACAGGACTACCTAAGGGGTACTGTAGGGCCATGATGCTAGTACAGGGAATGTGATTTAGCGGTGATAAGTGCCTTATGAAAGTTAAATTCCACAAGTGGAATTTTAGTGGCATTACCTATTATGCATCCATGAATTCTTTAGCAAATTTTTCCAATTAGTAATTTCTAAAGTATCAACAATAAATGTTTACCTACCAAACCACATTCATCTAGCTTAATTAGATTCAAGGACATATTTACTTTGGTATGCATGCAAAATTTTGAGCATATATCTGCAGTAGCAATGAAGCTATAAACATCCAAATATTCTGAACATTTTCACACAATTTAACAAAGAAATTGTGAAATGTTGAATGCCTGTAACTTATCCCATCAGCCCTCACTTGCATATTGTGTGACCCTGAGCAAGTCACTTAACTTCCTTGTGCTCCCAGGTCACACTGGAAACAAGCTTTGGCTTAGTGTGCCTTTCCTGGTTAAACAGTTTCCCCTTTCCCTTTCCCTTTCCCTTTATGAGTTACATAGCCAATTACTTCTTTATTTAGCAGTTTCTGTGATTCTTCCAACAAGGTATGCATACAAGTTTTCAATTATCTAGTTCAAAATGTGGCTGCGTTGTAAGCATACAAATATTTTTGTAAATTTTCTCATGAATAATAAATTGTCAGGCTTTGAATCCCTGTAATTTCCCTCTCCTGATGTAAATGTCAAGAAACTTGGTAGATATTTAGGGCCTTTCTCAAAGAATATATGTGCCACATGTCAGATCTCTAGCTATAATACTGACTAAGTTATGATCAATGATAGAATTTTGGAAAAAACATAAATTTAACAAAATTAAATTTCACAAAATGTTATTACATTTCACAGAATTTCATAAAAATTCCATAAAATCAGAATTTGCTAATTTTGCCCAGCCCTACGCATTAAACACCAACAGGGAAATCTTGGTCAACATTTTAGGAATGAGAATGGCCACTGCAGCAGGAGAGCTCATCAGTCCTATACTATCCTGCTCCATACCAGAGAGACAGATCTGTGATAAACTCTTTATAGTAAGGGAATGTTTTGAAATATGCTAAATAGAAGGGAAAGAAGGACTACTCTTGGCACTTGACCGAGAGAAAGCCTTCAATGGCATTTCACATACCTGTTTGTTTTCAGCCTTGAGGAAATATGGGTTTCCTTCACCTTTTGCAGCATGGATAGACAAGCTCTATGGCACAACAACTATAACACCATCGGTTAATGAAAAGCTAGGCAGCATATGCCAGGTTTGGAAAGGGGGCAAGCAAGGCTGCCATTTGAGTCTATTATTATGCATTTTTGGCTTGGGCCCATACTGCTCAAAATTTAAAAGACTCAAAAGATCATGGGCTGGATTTTCAAAGCCCCCAAAAGTTGTGCAGCTGCAGGAAAAAACTGGCACAAATGCATCACCACTTGTGGAGCTGCAGTTTTCCCCACAGTGGCATATTTTCAAAGGTGGAGCCAGTTACAACTGGCTTCATGATTTTCGGCAGCTTACAGTCATTTTTTCATCCAAGCTGCACCAAAATGTTATGTTCGGTTGGACCAAACATAACATGTCCCACAGCAGTGCCTGCCGAACATATGACTCTCTGCAGACGTGGAGATTTTGGCATGCAGAGGTGACTGAGAAGTGAGATTTAGTCCCTGACAGTTTGAAAATCCAGTCCCAGAGCTTTACAAACATCAACAGGCCTTTTTCCCCCATAAAAAAGTAGCATAGTGGAAAGGGAATCTGGGGAAAGCACTACAATGTTTGAAGGATTTTGGTACTACCATATTTTTGGGATCAAAGATGCATAAAAGTAACAGTATGCTAGACAGTCAGAAAGAGCTAGGGCAGAAGAAATTAGTGGCATTCCAGTGGAGGAAGGCATCTTTTGATTTGGGGGTGTACAATTTCGTAGAGGGAATGTGACAGAACAAAATTGGATGGAGAAATTACGCCTTGCAGTAAGCAAAATAGAGCTGTAGAAAAATTGACCGATGACAAAACAAAAAAGAGTCTATCTATGCAAAACTTTTTTGCCTCTGATTTTTTTCTGCATAAGTATGGTGTTTCCACATCCTGTCAAACTGGCAGCAATAATTTATAGTGTATTGTTTAGATTGATTTATGACAGCCATTTAAACCCAATCAAAAGGAGATTTATTATTCATTAAAGGATGATGGTTTATCAATCATAAATCCAGTAATCTTTTTTGTAATTTTTTTTATGGGAACCTACACTCTATTCTTCTGCAGGAAACAAGGCATGGGTACCTTTTTCCACTTGAGATGTTGGTATTTCAACAAAACAACTAGTGGTTCTTTGAAAACATTTAGAGGAATCCATGAAAAGATGGCAGCATTCATAACAGACTATTTTAGAAATATTAAACAGTGGGTCTTTATGAATCTATATATAGCTCCTTTTAATTATCATTCTTTGAATGCAGTCCTAGAATTTCAGCCCACTGGCTGAAGAACCAGCTAAGAGAGCCCCATATACTTGCAAAATTCCGGGATATATTTTGGTTTTGCTGCCATGATAGGCCTTTTTTTTTTTTTTTTTAGTCCTGCTCCCTTATAGCCGGACCATCTGCCCGGTCACAGACTCCAGCTGTGGCTTCTCATATTAGCCATCTCCCTGAACCCCCTGGCTTGCCCCCCAGGGCAGGGCCACAGTGCCCCGAGCCAAGGGTGCCGAGAACACAGGAAAGGCGGGACTCAGCCTGAGAGACAATTTGCAGCTGGAGCGCGCATCATCGAGGTGGCAGGAGCAGGATTTTTCTTCCCCTTTTTGTGTGGAGGAGGCAGGATCATGCAATGACATCCTGCATCTGCCCCACTCCCCGAAGTTCTTCAAGCGCCGGTAGCTGTGTTACCCCTAGCCTCCACCAGGGGTCTGTCGAGCGCCGGGCATTGTCCCCACCCTCCCCCCAGAGATGGAAAGCAGTGCCAGGGATGCTCCATCCTTCTCCCCCGGCTGTCCCTCCAGTGACCCAGGTCCATTCCCAAACCCAGGTCGCAGGCACCGCAAGCGGAAATCCAACCGCTTCACCAGTGGGCCATCTTGCCATGAAAGGCTTAATGAGAAGTGTAATCATAGAAACAAAAGTCTTAATGAGAGATACTGCATAAGACAAGTCTGCGCCTCAACTTGAAACAATGGAACAGTTGTTTTTTCAGTGCTCCTATATTAACTCCTGCCAGCAGTTAGCACAAAGTTGAAAAGAAACCCCATTTGCATATGGATTATGACACCTTAGTACATGGAGTCATATCAGGTGGGTTGGGAAAATTCCATTCTAATACTGCATGGTTGTTACTGGCCTATATCAAGTGGAATGTTTGGCAAGTGAGATGCAAGTATGTTGTACAACAAAAGGATACTCCCCTAACAGGGTTGATTGAGAAAATCAATAAGGAATATCTCAGTATTTATGAAATAGATATGAAAATCCTATTGTTTGCTGTCCTGCAAACTGTTTGGAAGTCTGTGACTTGGATTCCACATTGATATGGAGCAGAAATGACCTTACTGAACCTTTCAGGAACTAAAAGGGTGACTGCAGGGAACTATTTAACCTGAATACCAGCACATTCATGTGGTCAAGAGTAGAAGCCAACAGGAGGGAGGTTCAGGATGGATATGAGGAAATATTATTTTACAGAATGGGTGATGTGGCTGTGCAGGTTGCTAGCTGAGATGGCAGGCGTAAAACCCATTACAGGTTTTAGGGATGGCAGGGGAAGAATGAACAGTACAGTGGTTGCTCAGGGCATCAGAATCAGGGAGGAGAATGGAGGTGTGATATGGAGGGCTAGAACATTGGAGGAACAATAGGAATCAATGCTAAATAGGGAACTCGGGCAGACTAGATGATCTTTGGTCCTTTTCTGCCATCATTGTCTATGTTTCTATGTTTCAGTTAGATCACTATAATTGCTTGCTTTTTGTGCATTACAGTGCTGAGTTGCCTGAAACCTCTAATTGCCTTGTTTTTCTTTGTGTTTATTTGTTCAATTCATTGTAATGTAATTCTTGTATAAAGTTTTGTTTTCATTATTTAAATACTTGAACAACCACCAGAACCACAATTTATTTGATTTTAATAATTTCTTGACATATGTATTTCAGTAAGGGCAACATATATCCTTGCGTTGCACAACAGCGCATTAATGAGTAATTAGTAATTTCCAAGACTATAACCATAGGAAGTATGAAGTGACAGCCGTGGAGGACATACTAATGTGAAAATGTAAATTAATTCCATATGTCTGTCTCCAAAATAATATATTATGTTAGGCAAGGCAATTTTATTTATAAAGTGCCCCTTCCCCGAAGGTTTAGGGTGCTCTACATAATTTAGCTGATTAAAAACATGCATATCACAAAAGAAGATAAAACAACAATAACAAATCACAGCCAATAAAACACATAAACTGCTATTCATATGATACTAGCTAGCTGGGGAAAGTCTGCTCAAGTAACTACGTTTTGAGTTATGTTTTAAAGGTCTCCACCATGCCGGCAGAGTGGATACTCCCCGTAAGAGAGTTCCACAACACTAGAGCTGCCACTCCAAATGCTCTGTTCCCAGATTGTCTCAAGGAGAAAGAGCAGACAGCAAGTCAGCCAGCACTGGTGGAGTGGAAGGCTTGAGTTCTGAGGTAAGGAACCAGCAGATCTTTCAAGTAGTCAGGTCCCACACCACACAAGGCCTTGTGCGTTAACAAGCATATCCTAAAGCTTATGCACTACTGCAAAGGCAGCCAGTGCAGCACACACAGCATCAACATGATGTGGTCCTTCTGAGAAGTTCCCACCACCAGCCAAGCTGCATCATTCTGGACCAGCTGCAGGCATTGCATTAAACCTCCAGATAGCCCTATGTACAGAATATTACAGTAGTCAAACCTAGAGGTAACAAAAGCATGAACAACAGTCACCAGGTCAGCAGGAGCCAGATGTGGTTTAATCCTGGTGATGTTTCAAGGATGGTAGAAGCCAGACTGGATCATTGCCAGCACCAGCTGGTCTAGTGTAAGCCTGCAGTCCAAAATGACCCCAAGATTCTTAACCACATCAATAGCAACAACAAGAGATTGGCCACCCAACACAGGAATAGCTACCATACCTCCTGTTGCCGCTGCACCCTATCGACCCAGATCAATCAACATGATCTCTGTCTTCCTTGGGTGGCGACTGAGTCAGTCTGAAGCCATCCAGTCATTTATCTTGGCACCAGTCATTTATCTCAGCAAGACATCACTCCAGCATTGAAACCGCATGGTACCCGCTGGGAGAACCTGGCAGATGCAAAGAAACTAGAAACATAGAAATAGTCAGCAGATAAGGACCACCAGACACATCCAGTCTGCCGGTAAGCACTGCACTTGTTCATGGCCTCTGATCGTATCTGGTCAATGGTGTATGGTCAACTCCTTCCCACCTCTAAGGTTCCCTTATGCCTGTCCCAGGCATGCTCAAACCCCTCTGCTGTGCTTGCGCACACCACATCCTATGGAAGACTATCCCATGTGTCTACCACCCTGTCCATGAAGAAAAACTTCCTCACTTTTCCCTTTAACCTGCCATCTTCCAGTTTCATATCATGCCTCCTAGTTCTTGAACTCCTCCTATATTGGAAGATGTCTCCCCCCCACACCTTGTTTATGCCCTTAAGGTACTTAAATGTTTCTATCATGTCTCCCTGATTTCTCCTATACTCCAGTGAGTACATATTAAAGCCCTTTAATCTCTCCTCCTATGTTTTCTGGTGCAAGTCCTGTACCATCTTAGTTACCCTTCTCTGGACTGACTGCACTCTATCAATATCCTTGAGAAGGTGCAGCCTCCAGAATTGCACACAGTATTCTAGGTGAGGCCTCACTAATGTTTTATACAGTGGCAACACCACCATCGGCCTTCTGCTAATGATACCTCTGCCTATGCACCCAAGCATGCCACTTTGCCTCCCTGCAGCCTTTGTACTCTACTTTGACACCTTTAGGTCATCTGATATGATAACCCCCAGGTCCCTTTCTTCTCTGTGATCATCAGCAGCCACTCCCCCATAGCTCTACTCCAGGTGCCCTTGTCCCAGGTGCATTATTTTACACATCTTTGAATTAAACATCAGTTGCTACAGCTCAGACCATTTTTCAAGCTTCCCCAGGTCCCTTCTCAGCTTTTCCACTCTGTCTGGAGTATCCACTCTGTTGCAGATCTTGGTGTCATCTGCAAACAGGCAGACCTTTCCCTCCAGCCCTTCTGCAATGTCACTAATGAAGACATTAAACAGGATTGGTCCAAGGGCCGATCCCTGAAGTATCCTGCTGGTCACCCCCTCTCTCAGGATTGGATCCCATTTAACACCACCCTCTACCTCCTGTCCATTAGCCAGTTCCTAACTTAGTTTATCACCTTGTGCCCCATGCCCAAGCTACCCTTCTTGTTAATCAGCCTTTTATGTGGGATGGTGTTGAAGGCTTTACCGAAACTGAGGTAGGCAAGGTCCACTGCCCCCCCCCTCCGATTTACTTCCTTCATCACCCAGTCAAAAAAAAATCTATTAGGTTCATCTGACATGACCTCCCTGTTGTGAATCCATGTTGCCTTGGATCCTGGGCATCATTGGATTTCAAGTGTGCCACTATTCTTTCTTTAAGCAGTGCCTCCATGATTGTCCCCATTACTGAGGTGAGGCTGACTGGCCTATAGTTCCCTGTCTCCTCCCTACTCCCATATTTGTGCAGAGGGACTACACATGCCCTCTTCTAGTCCTATGGAACCACTCCTGTGTTGAGTGACTTGGTGAACATGGCTGCCAGAGGCAGAGCTGAGTATCGTCGCACAGCAGTGAAACTCAACTGTGCACCATTCAATGCTTTTCCCCAAGGGAACCATACACAGAAAACATCACAGGAGTAAGGATCAAGCATGGGGAACCTAAGAGGATAGAAAAGAAGCCCCAGAGATTAAATTACTTAGGGCAATCTGCTGCATTCTCACAGTAATTCAGGACTTGAACAGATGCAAAACAGTGCTAGTGAGACCCACATAGTACCTTAGGTGATCCAACAGCACCCTGTGGTTGACTGTGTCAAATACCAACAAGAGCTCAAAAAGGACCAAAATGAAACAAAGTCCTTGATACCTTGCCAGGAGGAGATCATGCATCCTGGACAAGTGCAGTCTCAGTACTGTGGTGGGGCTGAAAATCTGACTGAAGAGGTTCACAGAGCATATAAATCTCCAGGTGATCCATAAGTTAGTCAACCACCTCCTTCTTAACAATATTCCCCAAAAATGAAGGTTTGAAACAGATCTGTAATTCACCAGAATATCAGGGTCCAATGATGGCCTTTTTAGGAGGGGTCTAACTGCCACCTTTTTCAGGGCAGATGGAAAAACACATTCTGTCAAGGAACCACTGAAGAGCTCAGTGATCACCATACCCAGAGATTCATTGTAGCCCATAAGCAACCACGTTGCTCCTGGGTCCAGTACACAGCAAGTGGGATGCAAACTTAAGATCATCCGATGTACCTCATCCTCAAAAAACATCCAGAACTCATTCCAGGTAGATATATCTACATTATTAGAAGGTAGACCAGAGCCAGCCCGTGACAGGCCACTTGAAAAGATACCATATCTAATGGAGTACACTTTGTCATAGGAGAATTTACAAACTCCTCACACTTACAGTATCTGCTGAAAAGGCTCTAATGGATCACAGATATGTAGTATTAAACAACCCATCTATGGTACAAAAGAGCTCAACTGGTGAATTTTTCCCTGCAGCAATCGATCTTGACAGGATCTCTGTCTTCTTCATGTTGATTGCCTGTTGATACCCACCACAATCAGTGTTCAACACCAACATGTCCTCCTCAGACCATGATTTTCTCCAAGAATGTTCCAACTTCCATCTCTTAGTCTTCAACCAGCACTGCTCATCCTAGTACCATGGTGAGCCAAGATTTGAAGTCAAGAGAAAAACATGATAATGTGCTAGGGGTCAATGGCAGCTATGAGAGCCATATTAACATGCTCTATGGTCTTTTCGGCCCCTTGGGCACAAGAAGCTATCACACTTGAGATGTTTAGTACCTCCTAGAGATTGTGAGGCTCCAAATTATGTTTAAAAAAATACAAGACAATCTCCTAAAGCAGGGAGCCCCACAAAGGAGCGACATTGCATGATGATCTGACCAAAAGACTGGTTCAACATTGACCGCACAAATGTTGAGTTCCAATAAGAAGGTCAGGGCCTGAGTGTGGCCATATTGATGTGTTCCAGGGGCAGCTGCCTGTGCTAGTCCTAGTGAGCAGGTCAGAAATCATACTAGTGATTTCTTTCTAGGCAAAGAGTAAACAGCTGACAGTCATTATTCTGTATAACATTTATTATTTCTATGTAATTTTTTTCTTACATATAGCATTGTACAGACAATGATACATATACCTGAGAAGCGGGCGATGCGTGGCGTGCATAGTAAGTGTGCATATGCCAATATGAAATCCCACCAACACCACACTGAGGCATGAATGACAGCCACGCAGGAGGCTGCACAGGCAACCCACACATACTTACATGGCCCCAACATGCAGCAGTCCCACAGGGGCTTGGTCACGCAAAACTGAGCGCAGCAACAGGAAAAGCGCATGCATGAAACCAGTTATAGCTGTCAGGTGAATGAAGCGAGGCATGGACATCTATGGCAATGGGAGGGCTGCTGTACATGGGTGTGTAGTGCAGCTGGGCAGCTGGTACACTGCACCACAAAGCCCACAACAAGGATCCCAGGGATGCAACAGCCCATAGCAGCCCACCCCTGACATGCCCCAACCAACCAGCTGCACAATGAACACTGCTGAAGCACAACCTGCTCCACAATGATGCCAATCCACACCACACCATCTTTATCCACCTGTCCTGGAGACAGGTAATACACAGGTGATACAAACATAAAACATTTATTGACCAATGCCAACAGTAAACATACAGCGCAAAATAGAATGTCAGGCACAGCAACTGTACAACAGCAATGAAAGCAACTTTAACAACAGCATACATAGAACAGTTATGACACTCCAATATGCCATTGGCAAAGCTGTGCCCACACAGCCTGAAACACACATGCAGGCCACCCCATCATCCACCACCTGTTCAAGCCACCCTGAGCTCGCCATCGTCAGACTCACTGGATGTGGAGGTCTCCTCACAGCCAGGACAGTCCATGAAAATGTGACAAACTGGTCCCCTGTAGCACTGCAAAAGAAGCAACAGGACCTTAAGGCTGGACATTATGCATAGAAGATGGTGTCATGCGGAGCAAGTGTGTAGGAGAGGTACAGCACATGGCATGCAGGACTCACCTGTGATGCCACCACAACATGTCAGATGATGCAGGTGTCTGACCTGTACATCACAGCATCTCCATCAATCTGCAGAGATAGGTAGCCAGGGTACTACAGCTTCCACCTTCCTGTACATTGGTGGGGGGACCACACACACAACACAGTGCACCATCAGGCTGCTCCAGGCACAGGAACTACAGGCAATGTGGCAGTCCGAGGTAATCCTGTGTGGGAAGAGACAGGGAGAGCAAAGTTAGCAGCATGCACAATGACCAAACCACACAGAGCACAGCATCGGAAACAGCAGCCATGCCACCTACCTTGTAATAGCTGAACAAATGCCACTGAGTGCTGCTGCTGTGTCTGTCCATGAGGGTGTCCTCAAACAGCCACCAGAGCCACTTAGGGAACTGATGCATGCACCGCACCCACCACAGAGATCCCATGAACATCCATACCATCACCCATGTCACCAACAGCTGGCATGTGTGCAATATATACCTGAACAGATCAGAGAGTGGTGCACATGACCGATGCTATGCCCACATAAAGGTATACATCTGTGTGCCACAGCAGATGACAGAATGCAGTCATGTCCATATGTGGTAACAAATAATGCTAACAGATCAGGAGGATGTGTCCTGACTACTGCTCAACATGTCTCTGCATAATCTGGTGTGGAAGTGGCTGAGGCATGTGGGACCATGGGCATGGTTGTTCCAGTCATGGATGCCACCTTGCTCAGGGACACACACTGTATAGAGTGCTTCAGGCTACCCTGGACCATGATTGTACAGCTGTGCAAGATGGTCCAAGACAATATCACACCGCATATACGTCGGTCCATGGCAATGATGGTGGAGACTAAGGTGGCATACTGTGCATCAGGGTCATTCCAGCATGTGACTGGTGATGCCATGGGTGTAAGCCAGTCCTCCAGGTCCCAGGTGGTGTTGTAGGTGCCGGCAGCACTGTTGGTGCATGTGCAGGGTCACATCAGGTTCCCTATGGTAGACGAGGAGATCCATGTCATGAAGCTGGCATTCTATGCCATGCACAGAATGCCAAACATTTGCAGCACCATCAATGGCACACACATTGACATACTGAAACTGGCTGTCAATGAGGAGGTAAACAGGAATAGGAAGTGGTTCCATAGTGTAAATTGCCAGGTTGTCTTTGATGCCTCAGCTGTGTTCATGAACATGTGTGCCAGGTGCCCGGGCTCCTGCCATGATACCGTCATACTGGATGCATCCAGACTCAGTGCCATGCTACATACAGGATGACTCGATGGCTGGCTATTTGGTGAGTATAAGGGTGGATGTGTGTGGCAGGGCAAGACTTGGCACTGCATGCATGTGACTGATAGAGCTCCCTTTCCCCGTACAGGTGACAGTGGATACCCACTGCACCTGTATTTGATTACTCCAATCCTAGTAATGACCACAGCTGCAGAGGAGGTGTACAACCATTCCCACAGGAAGACACAGAATGTCATGGAGAGGACCACTGGACTGTTGAAGTTGTGCTTCGGGTGCTTGGACCATACCAGGGGGGACCATCATGCCGGCACCGGGATGGGCCTGCACGTGTTCACCCTATGTGCCATGCTCCACAACATGGTACAGCTCTGCAGCATGCCCATGCCAGAGTACCACCAGTGGAACATCCCACTAGAGCTGCCTGTGGGGGAGCCATCCATGCCAAGGGCAAGAGACAGCGGGTGGCCATGTGGTGCATGCAGCTCTAGTGCAGGGTACATTCCAGTGGTAGTTATGACCATGGCCACGCATGTGTGTGTCTGATACCTGTTCATATTGCCTGCTGGGTGGACATGCAGGCATCTGTGTGTGCATCAGCTGTGTGCATCTGTGTGTCATGGACTGGGTGAGAAGCATGCGTCATTGGTTGTGGGTACCCAATGATGGTATCACGCACTGAGGGCACCCATCCAGGGGGGTGCTTGGCAGGTGAATGCCTCTCTGGGAAATCCAGATGTGTGGCTCTTGTAATCCCCTGCACTGGTGTTGTCTGGTCTGGCCATGGCATGCTGCATGTGGCTGGTGTCATGTGCATGGCAATGCAGCTGCTGCAGATGTACCACACAGAGTCATGCACTTTGATTGGCTGAGTGGCTCCATCTGCCAAGGAGGATGTGTCTTGGGGACTGTCCGGTATGTTTTTGGTGTGCGTGTGTCATGTGCAGTGGTGGTCTGTGAGCCAAGCGCTGCCTCTTCCCTATGTGTGTGATGTGTGTGTGGGGGTGCATGGTGCATGTTATGGCCCCTGTGTGGCTCATATTGGCATGGCCTGTAGCCAAGCTGAGGATCGTGTGCCCCGTCTCCATACCAGTGACTGTGTCCTGTTGCCATGCCTCTGGTGCCAGCTGCCCTGTAATAGTGTGCAGTCGAGGTCACCCTTTTCACCCGCATCTGACGTGCTGTGTCCCCCGCCCTCACCTTGAATATCCCACTGTGTATGGCCGATGTCAGAGTCAGGGTGCCCATACCATGCAGGTTGGTTGCCATCATGTCATCCTCTCCTGGGCCCCATGTCCAATCAGCCCATGTCCCGTCCGTGTTCCACAGCTGTGTGTCCATATCCTGCTCCTCAGTGTCTGCAGCAGGGGACACCAGGGTGTGTGCATGTGCCACGTGAGGTGATGTGTTGGTGGCCCAACAGGGTGGTGCATTATGTTCAGATAGGAGATCCACCAGGTGTTCCAGTGCAAAGGCAATGCGGTTGATGCTACTTCACATCTCCCGCACCTCACTGGTCAGTGCCACCAGCACATCAGTGTTGTGGTGCTGTGTCTCCAACCTGTTGATCTCCAGCTGTCAGAGCTCTCTGTCTTGTGTCTTAATGCCGGCATGGTTTCATACTGCCCATGTGCATCCTGGTGGACATATCTGATGTGTTCTCATCGTCACTGTCCCTGGGGCATGGCCTTGTGGCCCCACTGCTGTCCCCATCCTGCCCATGTCTGGCATGTCTCAGGTGTGCACTGCTGCCACCCAGGACATCAGCATCAATATGTGGTTGTGGCAGTGTTGCCATGTGTCACTCAGTGCTGGCACTCTCTTCTTCCATCCTGTTGTTAGGCTCCTATGTTACCTTCTCTGGTTCAGCCACTGTGGTGTCCATGTCCATGTCAGACCCCTGCTGATCCTCCATGTCCTACTCCATGCCTTTTGGGGCAGAGGTGTGTTGTTAGTATCCCAGTTTAGTACATTGCCATTAACAGTTACATGGTTGGGTGTCTCACGGGGGCATGGGGTCATCTCGTTTAAAACAAAAAGCACATGGCAATGAATGCCACAAGCAAAAGGGTGTGCCCTGAAATAAGGTCAGCTAAAACACCAACATCCACAAAAACAGCGCATTCCCTAAGAAACAATGGGCTGTCTTGTTTTTTGAGGGAGGCTTTGCCCACCCGGTGAACAAACTCCCGGGGGGAGGGGGGACTTCAGAGATGGGAAGAAACTCGGGAGGGGGGAAACTTTTTTTTTTAAATAAAACTGCAAAAAGTGGTAGCATGGGGAAACCTGGGAGGAACCGAACCACAGTCCCAGGTCTCCAGTTTATCTTTGTGCTGGTGCCTTTAGCCACTCCACCACAGGAGCAGCTCAACCAGGCAACCCAGCACACAGCAACTGGATCCCTTTGTGTTTAGAGCATACAGTAACAGGGGTAGTGTTAATTCCATACTGCTGTTATACCCCTGTCACTGTAAATCCATGCATGCTCTACACAGTGTGGTTAATGCTGTGCTGTCTCTCTTGCATGGTATTGACCCGGTACCTCCCACGGGTACCCACCTGTGCTGTTCTCATCCCTTCTGGGCTCCTGCCATGCCAATGGTGCGACCAGTGTGTCCTGGCTGTTGGCTGGAGTAACAGCTGATGGACATCGATCTGGGGCTGCAATGGTAGTGAAGGGGTACACTCCACTCCTCTGCCCCTCTTCTCCACCGTGTTCGCGTTCAGTTGCTGGGTGGTATTAACTTACCTACTGTAGCACAGGGTGTGCAGCATCTCCTTATATGGTGGGATCAAGGGGTGGAGCTGTTTATCCTTGGCACAACTGTGCATGCTGTGCATTCTGCTATGTGGCCCCTTTGGTCCTGCCCACTGGGTCCGCACATCCAGCATTGGCATTCATGCATGCCGCATATTGTGGGTGCCCTGTGCACTGCATAGCTGCACACCATGGATACATCTCTTTTGCATGTTCTTGGCTCACATTCGTGCATAGCACCCATTGATAGTAATCATAGTACTTTTCTAGTTGTATCACACTACACATGTATGTCATTTATATAATTACATTAGGTGCATATTTCTTTTCAATCATATAGTAGACCTGTGCAACTTTTCAGATGAAACAACTTTATCTGCACCATATCAATATTGATTGTCTTTGATCAATAAAATATAAATACTTCCATAGAGATCACTATCAGGGCCACAAGCGTGGTCTCACCCTCAGTGCAAGGGGATCAGTAGTGCTCACCTTTCCTTCTAAGTTCAAATACAAAAAGAATAATATAGACCATTCCCCTTGCAGGATTCTTGGTCTCCATGGCAGTATCAACTTACACATGAAATGCAGAATGAACTGTGTCCAGATATTCTGTTTTCCATAATCGTGTGGCCAACTGAAAGGGCACATCAAAAAAATATGCCCTACTCAACCCTGATCAGTTTGGGTGTATGAAAAATCACAGTACCATTTCCGTGTTTGCCAAGGTCACCAATAACTGAATTACCACTCATGACTCCAAACTGGTCACTGGCACCATATTTCTCAATCTCAGTAAGGCATTCAATACTGTGGAACATAATCTTGTCCTTCACAGCCTTAAAAAATAGCTACCTCAGCACACTCAGTACAGTGGTTCACCAGTTATCTCTCTGGTAGAGTCCAGAACATCAAAGCAGGCAGGTTTCTCTCTGACCCCCTACCTGTTTCAAGGAGCATCCCACAGGGGTCCATTTTAGGGCCCATACTCTTTTCTGTATACATCAATACCCTTAATTCTAAATTTGTAAACTCCTAACTTCAATTTTTTGCAGATGACAATGTCTTATATATATCTAAGCCAATGCTGACCAAAGCCTGCAAAATACTGCAAGAAGATTTTATCAAGCTTGAGAAAAATCTCATCAATGCCAAGCTACTCCTAAATGCTAAAAAACAAAAATCATGTTCTTTAACCTCAGTAACACCACTCCACCTCTAGCACAATCTAAGCAAGCCATACCCATTGTCACCACCTTAGGTGAACCTCTGGCGGTGGTAGATAAATTTAAATATCTAGGCATGTGGCTCGACAATAAACTTATTCAAAAATCCAGAGTTCCAAGGGAAATTCAATCTAAGTTGATAAATCTTCAGTGTGGAGCTGGTTGTGTGGTACAAAACTTAAAATCCAGAAAAAATGTTCAACCACTCTTGGACAATGCCAGACACGTACCAAGTATATTTTTCTTATAAGTTTTTATTTCATTTAATAGATGCCCCAATGTTTTGCCAAACAATGGCTTCTTCTGAGGTACTGTAAAAGGATAATAAATCGGTGTCAGAATTATTTCAATGTTAATAAATTAATCTCAAATTTATAACAATCTTAAATAAGATCACACCGTTGTCTCTACACAAGAATATGAAATTTTATGTATTGATTTTTCACTATTATTAATGAATACCATAAACAAAAAATCAAAATCCAACATACTAATACATAAATCATAATATGAGTTATTATTACCAAGAATATGGATGGCCTCAATGTTTTCATTGTGCCCTTAGGCTACCCACTCATCACTAGTGCTTACAAGCACTTTCGCCATCACAGAGAGATCATTTCCAACAGTGCTTAACCAAAATTGAACCATCATAAAAATAAAAATAAAAACCCATTTCATTTTAACCTGTTTTTCTTTCTAAGCCAACATACACTAGTTCCACTTGTAACCTATTTTAGCTAGTACAAATATGAAATGTACCTTAAATAACACTTGAAGTGAAATGCTGTCGGCTTCTCCAGCTTTCATAATATTAATCCAATCCTAGAAATTATATTTAACCATTTTATTAACAGGCAATCTGTGCTTAATTAACAGGCAAACAGACGAGGCATACTGATGAGTCCTGGTAGGACAAAACACGTGTCTATGTCTTCTGTTAGCACCCTTTGCAAACTGTGTGAGAGGCCTTTCGGCACCATGCAATTCTGCTTAAAGTTGGACCAGCATAACATTCTGTGGTAATTTGCATATGTAGCACAGTAGGCCTGGTATTGCTTGCCACTTGTAAATGTGGTTGTTACGTTCGCTTGCGCGCATGCACAAGGAACATTTTGGGAGAGTAGCACACTTTGGAGGTGTGCCTCTCCCTTGCAATCCAGTGCTCCGTTGAGCAGGCATGGCAGTCCTGCACCAATGGGTGCGGGAGCTCTGTATGACAGCTGTGGTCTTCTGCTTCAAAGAAAACCACTGCTGTCATACCGAGCACCACATCACGCCGCCCCCCTCACGTCCACGCCGCTCTCCTGCATCCGCCGCCCCAAAGCTTTGGTGCCACACTGGGAGCCCACCTCAGTGTGGCAAACGCAGCGGTCGGCCAGGGTGCCCAATCCCCGCCGCTCCATGGCCCCAGCTTCTTCTGCCACAATTGGGAGCCCATCCCAGCGTGGCAAACGTCCATTTATTTTGCCAACGGGGTGCCCAACTCGCCGGCTCTTCCGCCCCTGTAGTTTTTTGCCGACAGGTACCCAATCCTCTGCTGGCTCTCTGCCCCAGCCATCTTCTACCATGCTGGGAGCTCACCCCAGCGTGGCAAATGTCCCATCGTAGTCCTTTTTTTGTTTTTAAACCTGTAAAGTTAAAATGGTCCCACGTAGTCTCCCAGTCCCCCCTCCCACAACCTGCACCCACCCACTGTGCACCCAGCCTCCCAACACCCCCCACCCCATACTTACCTCCGGAGTCCAGCGCGACGATCTTCAGTGGACCAGGAACACATCTGCACTCTTCAAAGCCGACTGCGAACTAAGCAAATGCCGGTAAGCTGTATAATGGGCTAGATAGGGGGGTTTCAACTTTATTGCATATCTCAGGCATTTTTTGGAATTATTGCACCAAATTTTCAACATGGGGTTTTTGGGACCCCTTCTCATGAATGATGTCACTGTAATGTCGTTATTCAGGCCTGAAGGGTGATTTTGCAGTCACTGCACAGTAACTGCATGAAATCACCCTTCGGGCCTGAATAACACCATGACAGTGACATCATTCATGAGAAGGGGTCCCAAAAATCCCATGTTGAAAATTTGGTGCAAAAATTCCAAAAAATTACTGTTTCACGAGCGTGCATTGCGCAGTTCCTACACAGGCTCATAAGTTCGTGAATTTTCAATATTTTCACTCCAGATTTTCAACATTGCCATTTTACCACACCTCCTTATGAGCAGTACAGCTGTCATTTTTCACATCCTGCCCAAAATGTGTTTCCGCCCATGTAGCGCACAATGGCACAGTCAGCGAAATCAATGTATGGGATGCATTAAGAAAATCACAGTGACACTGTTCATTAGCAGAGGTCTTAAAATGGCTATGTTGAAAATTTGGTGAAAAATTTCTAAAATGACTGTTTTACTTAGCGTGCTGCTACACAGTTCCCAGCGTCGTAGGTTTGCAAATTTTCAATATTTCCACTCCAGATTTTCAACATTGCCATTTTACCACACCTTCTTATGAGTAGTACAGCTGTCATTTTTCACATCTCACCCAAAATGTGTTCCCGCCCATGTAGCGCACAATGGAGCAGTCGGTGTGTGAAATAAATGTATGGGACACATTAAGAAAACCACAGTGACACTGTTCATGGGCAGAGGTCTTAAAATGGCTATGTTGAAAATTTGGTGAAAAAATTCCTAAAAATGACTGTTTGACAAGCGTGCGTTAACTGTTCCCTCACTGGCACCAAATAGGTTTACTGAATTTTCAATATTTGCGCTAGATTTTCAACACTGCCATTTACCACACCTCCTTATGAGCAGTGCAGCTGTCATTTTTCACATCTTGCCCAAAACGTGTTTCCGCCCATGTAGCGCACAATGGCACAGTCGCTGTGTGAACTCAGTGTATGGGACACACTAAGAAAATCACAGTGTCACTGTTCATGAGCAGAGATCTTCAAATGGCTATGTTGAAAATTTGGTGAACAAATTCCTAAAAATAACTGTTTTAAGAGTGTGCGTTGTGCAGTTCCTACGCACGCTTGTAAGTTTGCGAATTTTCAATATTTTCACTCCAGATTTTCAACATTGCCATTTTACCACACCTCCTTATGAGCAGTACAGCTGTCATTTTTCACATCCTGCCCAAAACATGTTTCCGCCCATGTAGTGCATAATGGCGCAGTCGGTGTGCAAAATCAATGTATGGCACACAGTAAGACAATCACAGTGACACTGTTCATTAGCAGAGGTTTTAAAATGCCAATGTTGACAATTTGGTGAAAAAATTCCTGACAATTACTGTTTTACAAGTGTGCATTGCACAGTTCCCACGCACTCTCGTAGGTTTGCAAATTTTCAATATTTCCACTCCAGATTTTCAACATTGCCATTTTACCACACTTCCTTATGAGCAGTACAGCTGTCATTTTTCACATCCTGCCCAAAACATGTTTCCGCCTATGTAGCACACAATGGGGCTAACAAAAAGGTCATGCTGAAAATTTATTGTGCAAATACCAGCAATCGCACAGGGCATTAGGGTAAAGCACCATACATGCCAAACACCACTGCAAATACCTGCAAGCGAACGTTTGGTATTGACAAATGCTTGTTTTTATATTGGCAAAACTAAAAGAGCCTTCAAGACCAGGATAGGAGAACATGAAAGAATCTTCAGTAATGAAGATCTAACTAATGCATTGTCCATGCATGTCGTTAAAACTAGAAATAGAAATGAACACACATTCTCCTACACAGGAATTGAAAAACCTGTGATATCCAGATGGGGGTGGGGGTGGATTATAACAATCTATTGCTCAAAAGGGAACAGCATTGGATGTTTTCATTTAAAGCTATGGAAGGTAAAGGACTGAATGGTAGAACTGAAGTTAAACCTTTTTTAAAGAAATAAACAGTTATACTGCAATTCTGTTTATGTAGATATTATGTGTATTTTAACCTTATTGTTCTTCTTTCTTTCTTTATACAGATTTGCACAGCAGCCCTTGCTGACTGAGTTTCTGACAAACTTTGTGCAATCTTTTCTCTCTTTATGAAATGGCCAGGATTGAGTTTAACTGATTTACACTGGATAAATATATTTTGTTGAGGTAGCTATTAGTGTGAAGCTGTTATTTAGAGAACTGTTATAGCAATATGAAACTGGAGACTATAAATGCCAGACAACTGTGTAAAATACAGAATAACATATTGCTCTAAGATCTTTTAAGTATTCTATACAAGCTTGCACCTTTTGCCTCTGTGTATAACACTTTTTTAGATTTCTAAGTATCTGGTGATTTTTGAAATGTTTGTGTCTCTTTAAATTTTTGTGTATTTACGCATACTGCACCTTAAGCCCACTAGCCTTTGAGAAAGCTCCTATTGAGCGAAACACGTCAGGTGACGTCGTGCCATACCAGGAAGTAACTTTTGGAATAGGGAGTGTGTGTGTGTGCCTCACTACGACTCTTACTTTTTGGATTTGCTGTTTTGCACCAAATAAAGGAAACCATGACACTTCATATTGTGTACCAGGAGTCGGTGAGTTTCTTACAGTGACTGTATTTGTTGTAAGACATTCTCAATATTCGCCTTGGCAACAGTGCTGGTCTTGCTCCACGCTAAACATAAAAAAGGAAAGATTTCAAGATGGTTACACTGGACTCAGTGATTCAATCCCTGCAGTTTGGAGACTGGCTGGGGTCACCAGATCTGACACAGAAACATAGAATCTGTTGGTAGATAAGGACCATACAGCCCACCTAGTCTGCTTATTTCCCTGCTCACTTCTGTAGCCTCAAATCCATTTGATCTGCAGCTCTTCTGCTCTACATATCTCCAAGGTGCACTCTTGAACCCTTGTATTGTTTTAACCCCCACCACTTCTGCTGGAAGGCTGTTCCATGGCTCCACCACCCATTCAGTGAAAAAGGACTTCCTAACATTACCCCTGAGCCTTCCACCCTTCAGACTCATATCATGCCCCCTTGTTCTTGTGCAGTTTTCTCTGAAATATGCTTTCCACCCGTACCCTGTTTATTCCTCTAAGGTTCTTGAAAGTCTCTGTCATATCTCCCCTCTCCCTTCTTTCTTCCAGTGAATATATATTAAGGTCTTTAAGTCTTTACTTGTAGGGCTTCTGGTGCAGTCCATGTACCATCTTCATTGCCTTTCTCAGGACTGCTTCTATTTTGTCAATATCCTTCCAGAGATGTGGTCTCCAGAACTGCACACAGTACTCCAGCTGAGTTCTCACCAGTGATCTGTACAGTGGCATCACCACCTCTTTCCTCCTACTTGTTATGCCCCTCCCTATGCACCTAAATATTCTGTTTGCTCTCCCCACTGCCTTTCCACACTGTTTGGTCACCTTCAGGTCATCAGATATGAGAACTCCAGGACTCTCTCTCCTGACTTGTTGTTGTCAGAATTTCCCCACCCATCCTGTAATCCTCCCTTCGATTCCTATGACCCAGGTGCATGATCTTGCAGTTTTTAGCATTGAAACACAACTGCCACATACCCGACCACTCCTCTAATAGGCTTAGGTCCTTTCTCATTTTTTCCACCCCCTTTGGTGTGTCCACTCTGTTGCAGAACTTGATGCCATCTGCAAAGAGGCACACTTTTCCCTACAGATGCTCTGCAATGTCGCTAATGAAGACACTGAATAAGACTGGCCCTAGCACCTACCCCTGTGGCACTCCACTGGTCACCACCCTCTCCTCAGATTTCATGCCATTTACCACCATCCTCTGAGTTCTGTCCTTTAGCCAGTTCCCAACCTACTTTATCACCATAGGACCCACTCCCAGGCTCTCCAATTTATTTAGCAATCTACTGTGTGGAACGGTGTCAAAGGCCTTGCTGAAATCCAGGTAGGCCACATCCACTGCCCCATCGACTACCCCTCCCAGATCTACCACCCTCGTTACCCAGTCAAAGAAATCTATAAGATTCTTCTGACAGGACCGTCCAGCTGAAAATTCATGCTGCCTTGGATCCTATGCCCCCACTATCCTCCAGAAACTTCACAATCCTCTCCTTAAGTAAGGACTCCATTAGTTTCCCCACTACTGAGGTCAGGCTTACAGGCCTGTAATTGCCTGCCTCCTCTCTGCTTCCACTCTTGTGGAGAGGGACCACATCTACCCCCTCCAGTCCTCAGGTACCTCCCCCTGTCTCTGGTGATGCATTGAAAATGGCAGCCAGTGGTTCTGCCAGCACTTTCCTGAGTTCCTTTAGTACTCTAGGATGGATCCCATCTGGCCCCATTGCCTTATCTGCTTTTATTTTCCCTGAGTTCTTCTAGGACTCTTTATACTATAAATGGGCTGGTGTCTACCTCCCTCCCCTAAATACCCCTCTTAATGAGTCTCGATCCCTCACCCTCTCCTTCCCTGGAGAATACTAAGCAAAGGTACTTGTTTAGTAGCTCAGCCTTTTCTAGTTCTTCCTCCACCCTTTCTCCTCCTTCCTTCTTCAGCCTAACAATCCCATTTCTGGTATTTTTCCTCTCTAATGTATCTGAAGAAGGTCTTGTTGCCTTTCTTAATAGCCTGGGCTATGCAATCCTCTGTCTGTGCTTTAGCCCTTCTAATTCTTTTCCCAGATTCCTTCTGCTTCTCCAGATATTGTTCCTTGTCCTCATCCTTTTGTGTTTCCTTGTATCTTCTGAAGACTCTTTTCCCTTACTTTCTCAGCCATTACCTTTGAGAACCATAATGATCTTTTCTGACGGATGCCTACTCCCATATTTCAGTCAGACCCACCCACAGAAAGTACCTAAGGTTTAGGCTAGGGAATTACAAATCCCTTCCATTTGGCCTCACTTTAGCAACAAGGGTTTTCACAAAGTGACTAGCTGTGATGGCAGTACATCTAAGAGAACATGGGGTTGTGTTTTTTGTCCCTACTTGAAACGACTGGTTAGTCTCAGGGAAAACACAGCAGGTGGCAAGATGCTCAATACAGGTAGTAAAAAACATCATGAAAAACCTGGGCTTCCTGATAAACCTACTGAAGTTACAAACACAGCCAGCTCAATTATTGTACTTATATTCCCTTGCAGGGGAAAGTTTTTTTCTCATAGGCAAGGGTATCAAGTTGGAGTTCCACTGCAAAATCCTTCACACTGGGCCAGCCAAGGCCTGTGAGAGATTTTCTGCAACTTCTGGGGCACATGGCCACCACCATACAACACCTTTGGGATCATTAGTTGCAGAGGAATTTAATAATTACTTTACAACTATAGGAATACAGCAAGTGACCATAACTGATGGTTTAAATTACCAGGATATTATGAATAAGACCTCAGATAAGAATTCAAATAAGAATAAGGCATTTTCTTTTCATTAATTAGTTTTCAGGACGTAAGAGATGCATTACTTAAATTAGATATCAAAAAAGCCTGTGGACCAGATGAAATTCCAACAGTACTTTTAAAATATTCAGCTCCTATTATAGTCCATCCATTAACAAAAATGTATAACCTGTCTCTTACTTATTCAGATTTTCTGGTTCAGTGGAAAACAGCAAGAGTAATACCAATTTACAAAAAAAAGGCCCCAAAACATTAATTGAAAATTATCGTCCCATCTCCCCTTTACCCGTTATAGCAAAAGTTTTTGAAAGCTTGTTGAACAATCAACTTCAACATTTTCTGGAGAATAAGAAAATATTAAACAAATTTCAGTCAGGCTTTAGGCCTTTACACAATACCTCTACAGCCCTGGTGAATATTGCAGGAGATATCTCGAAGGGATTGGACAGGGGGGATATCAATGGGCAGTCTTTATAGACTAGTCCAAAGCCTTTGACACCTTGAACCATGACATCCTCCTGTCCAATCTCAAAACTGTAGGAATGTCTGAACAAGCACTGAATTGGTTGCAGTAATATTTAGCACAGAGAAAGCACATGGTGGCCATAGGAGACTGAACGTCTAGCCAAAGAAAAATTAAGACTGGTGTTCCACAGGGCTCAGTACTGGGCCCTGTTTTGTATAATATCTATATAAATAATATATCTGTGTCAGATCCCAGGGTTAAAATACATTTATATGCAGACAATACTGTGGTGTGTATGGAAGGAGTTTCAGTAGGGGATATTCAACCTACACTACAGCAGACTTTTGATGAGATACAGGATTACCTGCTGAAGTCTAGCTTGATTTTGAATCCCCAAAAAATCACAGATAATGATTGTTTCCAGAAATCAAGAGATTTTTAAATCTAATCTACAGATTTGTACTTTTGAAAATACTTTTCTAGATCAGGTGTACAGTTACAAATATTTGGGAGTTGTTTCGACTCAGCTCTGTAACAGAATCTTCACATAGAATTAATAGGAAAAAAAGAAGGAAAATATTTGGGATGTTTATATAGAAATAAGTTTTCTTTGAACAAATTAACAAGGAGGCATTTAGTCAATTCATTGATCATGCCCTTAATAGAAAACAGTGATTTAGTTTATGCAGGGGCCATGCAGAGTAATTTAAATGGACTAGATATAGTTTATCATCAGCTGGCGAGATTAATCCTGAATGTCCCAAAAAGAACACATAGAATTGAGCTTTATAGAACTGGCTTAACCTTAAAGAAAGATGATGATTACATGCACTTCAGTTCATGACAAAACATGTCCTTGGGAAGGCTCCAGATTATACATTAAGCAATCTGATCATTAGGCCTATAAAGAAAGGCTTGAGAGCAGCATCAGGCTCGGAATGTAGCTTGCCAAACTATAGAACACTTGCGGGCAGAGCACATTTTTTATAGGGGACTGATGCTCTGAAATTCCTTACCGCAGGACATCCGATTAAAACAAGGTGCAAGTAGAACAGGACAAATAAAAACCTGGTTTATTAAAGAGACAATGGAACGTACGCTGTTGGGACTAAATTAATATGCTCTCAAAGAATAGTTGATGTAAGGGGACTAGGAATGTTAGTGAGAATGTGTTATGTGCAAGAGTGTATTTGGAATATTGTATCTAAACTGTGTAAGTTGAATGTATGTATGTAGTATGAATATATTATTTAATTTGTGTTGTTTCTTTTTATACAGAAATGAATATTTTGTTTGTGTAATTTTGTACTAAAGGACCTCACTAAAAATGAGTTTGTCTCAGTTGAGCTATCCGATTTATTCAATCTTTGTATGTAATGAATAAAATTAAAAAAAAAAAAACACTGCATTGGTTCCTGGGGCCAGTAGAAGTGGGCAAAACTATCAAATTCCACATTTGTGAGATTTTCATGAAACTCTGTGAATTTTCATGACATTTTGTGAAATGTTTCTGAATTTTCTGAAATGTTTTAATTGTCCATAACTCAGTCCATGTTAAAGCTAGGGATCTGGACATTGGCATGCTTAGTGTCTTGTACAGGCCATAAAAGCTTGCCAAGTTTCATGATATGTGGATGAACGGTGTGGAAGTTATAGGGGCTCAAAGTCTAGCAATTTAATATTCATGTGAAAATTTCTGAAAATATTTCTGTGCTTACAAGTTATCCACCTTTGGAACTAGATAATTGAAAATGTGTGTTCATATTTTCTTGCAAGATTCATAGAAACTGCTAAACAGAGAATAAGATTTAGCTATGATCTGCCCCCAACACTACTTGCAGTGGGTCACTTCCAAACCCGGGTTGTCAGCATGATGTTTTTATGCTGGACCATGATGGCTGCCTTAAAGCCTAATATTTAGGGTCAGTGAACCTAACAACATTGGTCATATTCTGTTGTGTAGCTTTAAACTTACAGGGGCTTAAAATTCAGCAGTTTACATAATTGTGAAATGTAATTTTAAAATTTCTGAAAGTTCAGAGGCTTGTACCTCAGTCACCTTTATGGCTAGAGATCTGAAACATGGCACATACATGTATGGGTACAGGCAATGCAGCCATACTAAATGTGGTGCAATTTGCACAAATGCTTTTAATTTACATAGCTGTTAACTGTAATTTTAAAATTTCCGAACATTTGGAGGCCTGTAACTTAGTCAATTTTTAAGACAGAGATCTGAAACTGTGTACACTTCTGTATGGACACTGGAACAACCAAATATGGTGTAATTTAATAAAATACTTTTAAAATTAGATGGAAATAACCAAAATCAGAATTGTGGCAAAATGTGAAATTTTTGTGGAAATTTCATGAAAGGAAAATTAGCACTTTACCAGAATTCTGCTGGTGGAAGATAAAATTCATCCATCCCTAGCTGCCAAGATCCAAATGATAATCATTCAGTATCACTGAAGGGACCACTGATCCCAAATGTGGGAGTCCTCTATCAAAACTAGTACCAGTCACAACAACTTTTTTAGGGGGCACTGGAGTTGTGGAAGGAAGAGGACAACCCTTGAGAGGGCATTCCCTTCCTCCAGCAGTCCCCAACAAGTATCCTCACAACAGATGTCTCAATCCTAGGGTGGGGAACCCACCTAGAGTATCTCACTGCAAGTGGTACGTGGAGCACACAGTTGGCTCAGGAACATATAAACCTCCAGGAGCCCAGGGCAGTGTTCCTAGTAATACAAGTTTGTTCCTCCCAAATCCAGAGTCAGTCTGTCCAGATCAAAACAGACAACACCATAACAATTTCTTTCATACATAAGCAGGGAGGAACAAGATCCTCAAGGCTATGTACAGAGGACATGAAGATCAGGAACCTGACCTAGTCCCTAGATGTAGGGCTATCTGCAGTACACCTACCAGGGAAAGATAATGTCTTGGCAGACCCTCTAAGCAGAATCAGCCAGAGAAACCATGAGAGGGCCCTAAACCAGCAGGTGTTGGCATCATTGTTCAGATGATTGAGTACACCAGAAATAAACATATTTGCTTCATGGGAGAACAACAAGTTTCTACACTTTTGTTGCAGATCACTAGCAATGGGGACAGTCCCAGAGGATGCCTTGGTCCTGGACTGGACAGGAACGTTCATGTGTGCCTTCCCTGTACTTACACTTCTACAGAGGGTGCTCATAGAGCTCAGGAAGGAGCCAGCAACAATGATTTTGATAGTACCAGACTGGGCCAAACAGACCTGGTACACCATGCTACTAACCCTGTCCAGCAAATCTCCAATCAACCTGCCTCAGGGGTATAACTTGATGACCCTACCTCAGGACAGGATTACATTCCCAGATCTCAGGACTCTATGCCTGAGAGAATGGTTCTTAAAGAACTAGAGTTCTCTAGCCTAAACATATCAGAGGAAGCAGTAAGAGTTTTGAAGATTTCTAAAAAATCTGAAAAAGAAAAACATTGCTTCAAAATGGAAGAGATTTTCATTTTGGTGTACTCTTAAAAGGATAGTCCCTATGCTTGCAGGCCTGCCAACAAATTTGGATTACTTAGTACACCTACAGTTACAGTTCCAAAGAAATAAGTCCCTCTATCCTAAAGGTGCACTTAGCAGTGGTTTCAGCTTACACATCAGCTGGAAAGAAAAAGTCTCTGACCTCATAACCTATTTCCAAAAGGTCTTTAAAGAACTCATCCATTTATACCCTTCTGAGAGGGATCCTATCCCTTCCTTAGACCTTAATGTGTACATTACCAAGCTGAAGAAAGTTTGCTTTGAGCTATGGCTACTGCTGATCTTAAATATATTACCTGGAAAGCAATATTCCTATTGGCTATTATGTCTGCTAGGAGGGTGAGTGAGTTCCAAGCCCTCCGCACAGATCCAAACTATGTAATCTTCCATGGGGTAAAGTTCCCAGGACTAATAGAAAATTCCTCCCTAAGGTGGTGTCAGAATTCTACCAGAACCAATCAGTTTCCCCTCCCTGTGCTCTTCATTGAGCATTTCAGTAGAGGAGAACAAAACGTCTATTGCTTGGCTGTACAGAGAGCACTAAGAAACTACTTTGACCATACAAACCCTTACAGAAATAATTATATGAAATGTTTTCATGCTGCACACATAGAACTACTCATGTGATATGCGTGCTGCAAGCCTAATTTAAATGTTAAACTGGAACCGACTGCATGCATGCGGCATGCATGCAACAAGCAAGTATGGAAAGCATGCTTTTTATATTAAATTGGAACAGACTGCATGCATGAGGCACGCATGCAAAAAGCAAGTGGTCACTGGTAGCTGCACACAAAAAGGTTAAGTGACTTGCTCAGTATCACACCATATACAAGTGGGGGTTGATGAGATTCAAACCCAGGTCCTCAATTCTCCAAGTCTTCTGATTTGCAGTTCAGTACCTTTAACCACTAAGCCATACTGTCTGCACACATATGGCTTGCTTGTGCTTCAGTACAAATCTGCATACATCTGTACACATGCTGCATGCATACAGCCATTGTTATACTTTTTAGTTTTTTTGTCCCCCCTCATCTCAGCTGCATAGCTGAACTGTTTCACATATACCAATAGAAACATATGTGGTTCTTCCCACTCCCAATAGACACACTTATCCACAAAACTACTTAATTACTTTTGTTTGGCCTGTACTCCTATTTTCTCTCCATAGGTTTGAATGCTTCCACACAAACAGACTTTAAGGGGCAGACACAAAAGTAACAATAACTCGACACCCACATGGCCAGTCCCCCCCATGCACACACACTGTAGTTTGGTGCGGCCATGCTGTTACAGACAACCCACCAAATATAGACACATGTCGAGAGTCTCTTATCTGAATACTAGGCAGCCAGAGGCAGGCGTCTTTAAGAGATGATGCCCATGACTCAGAGTGCTGAGGCGTACCCTCTTGAAATGAATGGAGTTATTTTTTATTATTATTTTATACATTTGATGGCAAGTTGGAGAATAATGAAGGCCACTGATCTACTTGTTAGTCAAGTGGTGGCCTTCATTAGTCTCCAACTCTCCATCAATAATGTATAAAATAATAATAAAAAAATACCACCATTTATTTCAATGGTGCACGTCCTGCAGTATACCTTGCCCCATGTCATAATGTTCCAGAGAGTGGGGATGTGGAGGTCAGTTTCACTGGGGGGGCATAAACCTGACTATAGTGGGGCTCAAATTGTCTGTACATTCCATACCACTCAACTGTCACTGAATGCAAGAGACAACCCTCATTTTCCCCCTGAAAACTGCTCTTCTCCTCATCCATCCCTCATGGAAAACATGTTGTTTATACAGAGGATATCCTGTAAATTAGAGTTTCTGTCAGGGGTGCCATTTTAGATTTCAGCAGGGGGAGCCAACAACCAGTGGAGACCAGGTGCTACGTAGCCCCTAGGTGGGAAGCTCTAGAATGTCTGGAACATCTACAAACAGTAAAATTGAATTTGATGTGACTAAAAATTGATATGTAAATCAGGAAAAATTCAAATGTATAAGATTCACCTGTCTATACCCCGGAGCAGTGCATCAGATTTGGACCTAAACCCACCCAGTTACTAACCAATTTTTTTTCCTGGTAGAAGTTCTCAACTCCCCCCCCCCAAAAAAAAAAGAAAAAAACAACTTTGTCCTGATTTCTCTTCCTGACTTCATTCCATTCAATACCCACCACATATGGATCATGAAGTCACCCAAATGTGCAGTAACATGAAAACACATCAATATTTCAGTCCATTCTCCTGCCCCAATATCTCTGTAAAAAAATTATTTATTTTTACTTATCTGGCCCTCTCACCAGAACCTGCAGCCTGGCCCAGTGTGCTACCAGTCCAGTTTTCAGTCTGGTCCTCCTCCATCCTTCTGCCAGAAGCTGTATGCTAGAGCTCACCATCCCAGGTCCCCAGTGTGGTCTGCGACCAAGTCACCTCACCAACTGAACCCACCCAACATGTGTTGCTTGCGTCTTGCTTGACTGCTGTTGCATTGCACTGATCAAGGCCTATGAAGGCTGTCCACGCCACTGTCATTACTGCTGCTAGGCCTAGCTTGCTGCTGCAGGGGCTCTGTGCTGTTTTATTTAAGAGACGAGCATAGTAGAGAAAGAATGTAACTTAGTCCTGAGTTAGCTTCCAGCTCACCCCCTGGCCCTTCAGCCACCGGGGAGATGAAGACTCATGAAGAGTACACCAACAACAAATATGCTGCCACAACACTGCTATTGAGAGTTCAGTGCTTACCAACTCCTCCAAGCTGTAGTGTGCAGCCTGTCTACTCTGTGGCAGGAAAGACAGTGTTGCACTCGTGTGACTCATGCATTTTTGCTTGGCTGGAGCTCCTCCACATCACATATGATGGTGCTAAAGATGGGCAAAATTCACAAATTTCTTTCCATGAAATACTTTGTGAAAATTGCATATTTTGCAAAATATTTTGTGGGTACAAAATGCAAAATTCCATCAGAAAAGTGCAGAATTTCACCAGTGAAATGTGGAATGTCACCCACAAACAGTGGAATTTTGCCACTCATGGGTGAAATTCCACTGTTTGTGGGTGAAATTCTGCATTTTGCACCTGCAACATATTTTGCGGAATGCGCACATTTTGTGAAATATTTCATGTGGTGAAATTCGTGATTTTGCCAGAATTTCATAGGTGAAGTTAAATTTCTCTGCATCTCTAGATGGTGCTGCCACAAATACATGGAGAAAGTGGACAACACAATACAGACACAGTTGAGTCAGGACTACACATGCAACATGAGTGCAGACAGGCCATGGGGGCACCTAGTGTGCAAAAGATTAAATCCAAATTTAATGCCATTACTGCCACACTGTAAGAACAACCTAGGCATAAATATGGGAGGGGAACTTCCCCCTCTCTGCCCCACCTAAATGGCACCCTTGCAGTAGAAATTCTTTCTCAGGTGCTAATATTGGTCCAAGTAAATACAATGGTTTCCAGTGTGTTCTGAGGTACTGTATCTCCATGTTTCAGGATGTGTTCTGATCATCATGAGGGTTAGTGTCCTCATTGTCCCTCATTTTGAGTGTCCATGTCCCTCATTTCAGTGACAAAATGTGAGGTATGGTGCATGCTTCCAAGACCCTACTCAGCACAAAGAGTGCTGAGCATAGCCATGGTGTATATGCTCAATACAGAATGATAAAGGGAAAGTAAGTGAGCAGAAACAGTCATGGAGAAACACATCTGTAGTACTAAATATGCATAAGGGATTTGCATGACCCAAAACAAAAAAGACAGGCTTCACAACACAGAGGCCCCTCTTCACACATCTGGGATGGGGGATGTTGGCTAATTATATCCTAGGCATTTAATGTAGTAAGCAAACAATACTTTACAAATCAATGGCAATTTAATGACAAAAACCAAAAGTCATTAAGCAACTTGCAAAAGGATCAGAATTAATGAGTTCAATTTTAATAGGAAATCAATGAAAAATGTATTTTGATAGCTCTAATTGCTAACAGTAGTATGTGAAATAGAAACTGATGTGTTTTAGATGAGATTTGTACCAGTTTAGTTTCTGCACACATGCAAGTGTGTAACAAGATAACCTGATGTGATTTTTAAATGATGTTCACACAAGCTTAACTGCTGCACTCGTGTCAAGCATGCAACATGCGAACCTGATGTGATTTTTAGATGTTCGCACCAGCTTACCTGTTGCACACATGTCAAGCTTGCAGCATGCAGACCTGATTTGTTTCTAGACCTGGTTCACCTAGGTTCACTTTTGTATGTGAATTGCATGCAAACATTGCACAATTAACCATTCTGCATGTACACAGCACACTTATATTTCTACAAGGGAATGATGCCAGATCATAGAAACATAGAATTTGATGGCAGATAAGGACCGCTTGGCCCACCCAGTCTGCCCATTTCCCTACCTACTGGATAAGCTGCAGATCCTAATTAACCAGCAGCCTACTTCTTCCTACCCCAACCCCCCAGAATTGCCTTATGACTATCCCATGCATGCTTGAATTCCACCACTGATTTTGACTCCACAACCTCCTCTGGAAGGCCGTTCCATGCATCCACAACCCTCTCTGTGAAAAAATACTTCCTTAAATTACCTCTGAGCCGCCTCCCCATCTTCAAATTGTGGACTTTGTTGATTCCCTTGAGGTACTTGAAAGTTCCTATCATGTCCCCCCCTCCCTCCTTTCCTCGAGGCTATACATATTAAGCTCCTTAAGTCTCTCTTCATATATCTTCCGGTGCAGACCCTGCACCATTTTAGTTGCCCAGTAAGACAAAGCTTTTTGTGATCTACAGTGAAATGGGAAAAGGTAAACCAGCAGCTAGGAGAATGATCTCACATTGGATACTCTCCTGCATGCACTTCTGTTATGAGAAAGCTGGCAGGTTACCCCCCCCCCAGCTGTCCGAGGACACACTGCACAAGGGACACCTCTGCCTGTGTGGTAGCAGCAAGGGGAATTCCCTTTCAATAAATGTGTAAAGCAGCTACCTGGAAGACCTTCAAAAACATTACTGCAGGACATATAGTCCAAAAGGGATGCCAGCTTTGGCACTGCTGTCTTGCAGAACCTTTTTCCTAAATAGATTCTGGAAGCAGCCTCCCAAGGTACTGCTATGGAGTCTGCTGTTATATGAAGCTATAGTGATGGATTCCTGGGGTTAGAAGAAAAAATAATACTCGCTATAGTAATGTTGTTTCTTCTTAAGGGATCCATTGGTAAACTTTACAAACCCTTACCCTGCCTCCCCTTCCAGAACCTGAAAATAGGTTCAGACAAGAATCAGTTTATGTTTTCCTTGACTTGAGCATTATTTATTACAGTGCATTTACAACTGTTGATATGTTGTCTAATCACAAAAGTCTTCCAATGTTTTTTGTGTCTGCTTTTAATTGATTACTGTTTTTAAAACTTTTTATCAAAATGTTTGATTTTTTTTGGTAGCCATTTACCTAGTTTAGTGGTCACATCTCCCCCAGCTTTAGAAACAAACCTAACATTAGGATGTGTGTGTGGGGGGGGGGACTACAGTGCAAAGTTTGAAATTAGTTCTAATTCTTAAGTTCAATTTTTGTCAATAATTGATTTAGTGAAACCATTTCAAATATCCAAAAAATACACTTATCAAACATGATAGATTTAAAAAATTTCATAAATTAATATGATCAGTCTATAAAGTAGTCATCCATTAGCAATATTTCAGGATACTAATACCAACAGGAAACTATTGTACTAATTTTTCACTTTTAAATATGCCACTTTGAATATAGAAAATGGACAAATAAAAGATAATTAGAAATACTATAAGAGAAGTATTTAAGCAGAGAAAAGAGAACGGTAAAAGAGAGTTATATTTTGCTAGAAAAGAGTTAATATTATAATTAATTAGATAAGTAGAAAGATAAATAATGAATCTTGTGTTGCATTTTATACCCGTGTATAAGGACTTATTAATAATTACAATCTCAGCACCACATGTTGCCTAGGGTTATTTTAAATTGTAAATATAAATAAAATTACATCTCTGGATAAGAATTTGTATAAATTGTCCCATTCTGAATTAAAGTTTTCTAAACAAATAAAGCAGCAGTACTAGGTAAAAAAAAAATGGATCTTTTGCAACAGTTTGTTTCCATGCTCTGTTGAGCACTTATCTGCTAATCTTTCATCTTTTCGCTGTACTATCACCCCATAACTTGCTCCACTTTTCTTTGTTTTTGTTTACACTTCTCCCCCCCAGCCATGTTGAATTGGAACCCTCTGCTGCCAACTGACTCGCAGTACTACACAGGGACAGTGGGAATGCACAATACAGGGTCCCAAGAAAGTAAACAAAAGATGTGTTGCAGCCAGCCCACTGGCACAGCAGCAAGGCATCCACTTGTGATGCCAACATCCCAGATTTGGGAACAGAACAAGGAGTCAGAGGGCCAGCTGGGCGGAGAAAGATTAAGAACCCAAATGGCGGCTCTCCTTCTCTGGGGGGTGGGTATGAGTACCTGGTACATCAGCAGGCCCTGGCAGAGGCTGGAGGATCTGTGGAGACCAGAGCCACATGAGACGGGAGGTGGGACAGATGTCGGACAAGCCTTTTGACATCATTGCATGTCTGCTCCCAGGGGAAAGCAGCATACAAAAGTCCAGCCCCACAGATGATGCCCCTGCCTCTGTCACCTCTCCCGCTGAAGACACATGTCCACAAGAGGTAGGTCCCTCTCCCATGGCCCCACCCTGGGGGGGCAAGCCAGGAGTAATGACTGTGTTCCTTGGGGAGGTACTGGACCAAAACAAAAATAAATAAATAAGATGCAATACAATGTGGGGGGGGAGCTCAGCTGCAAATTAGGCAGCAGCCATATTTACTGTGGATCCACAACAATGGAAATAAATTTTAAATATCTAAAAAACAAAAGATTGCTAGAAAAAAATATTTACAGATATGGAAACCAGAACTATGGCTGTGTGCTTCCAGCCAAAAAGCAGAATTCTGATAATCACTTCCTGATTATCCAGCACTGCTGCTTTAAAGAGACCCTGAGGAAGTTTTTCTAGTCTCAGTGCCTCAAGCAATTCAAATTTCAGCTTCTATAATGATGGTGCTCTCTCTCTCTCTCTCTCTTCAGTGCAAACTTTTAAAATAGCATTTTTATATTTGATGTGTGCATGCACACCAAATGCTTAGTCAGGAGTGACTAGGGATTCTGGGGTGTGGTACTGCCGAGCCCATTGCAGTTCACAAAAGAATGGTCTCAGCAGTCTACACCAATGACCATGAGCTATATTCATGACATCACTCTCTGCCGGTGGGCAGAAACTTTGTGTAAGTCAAAGGACTGAGCCACACTAATCAGAGAGGGCTTTGGTCCTTTGATTTACATGAAGCTGATCAGCAAACAACTGAGCGTCTTTTCAGGGCAGGAGCCAGTCAGCCTGTACTAAATAAAACCATCTATCGATGTCTGTAGTAGCTGCCCCTCTGCAGCTCAACCCATATTATAATGGCACGGGGTGCCTAATCCCCCATGCCAGCTGCTACCCCCACCCTGTCCATTTTAGTTAGGCAGCACTGGGGAGCCCACTCCTGGTGCTGCCAAATATAACAGTGACACTGGGGGTGCCCAATCCTCCAGTGTACCTCCCTCAATGTTTCTTGTTCTTTTTTAATCATTTAAAACCAGTTAAAAGAAAAAATGTCCATCAGTGTGTGTTCCAGCCCCTGCCATAACCCCCCTAGGCCAACCCACATTATTATTATTAGGGCATGGGGTGCCCAATCCCCTGTGCCAGCTGTCACTCCCCAGTCAGCCCCTTTTAGTACTGCAGCACCAAGGAGCCCATTCCTGGTGCTGCCAAATATAACAGTGAGACTGGGGGGAGCCCAATCCACCAGTGCTGCTACCTGTAACAAAGAAAACTGTCCCTCATCATTTTTTTTTATTTTGTAAACCTATAAAAAAGAAAACTGTCCATTGATGTCTGTTGTGCTGTTATTCCACCCCCCACCCGATCCTCCCACTCATCCCCCATCACCTCATCCCTTAGTGACCCACTGGAGGTCTGACACTGTACTCCTTTCTTGACCGCAGACACGTCTTCACTCTTCAATGCCCGATCGTGAACTGTGGAAATCAGGTATGTGATTCAATGTATTTAAATGGGATTTTGAACTTATTTTTAATTTTTTGTTATTTTATTGTAAGATCAGTTTTACAACCTTTGAGTCAAAGACTGGTTTACAAAGGTACCTCGTCAAGAAAGGTGGGGGAGACGACAAATAGAGTGGTGTTAGGACAGGGATGACAGACAGGTTAGATACATAAAATATACATTTGGAGAGTGCAGACAGCGAAGCTGTACTGGAGCAAACTCGTGTAAGGTGCTAACATTGGTAAAAACAACAGGAGATACGTTATTCAATTAACAACATGTCACAACTAATATGTAGAGTTAAAAGAGGACTGGACGGCGAGGTGCTTGAAAAGGTTAGAGAGGGCAGCTGCAAACATTTACAGCATCGGTTGTCAATAATATGCTGGTGGAGGGCAATTTTGAAACGGCCAATGCCTGGGATCTTGGAGATGGTTTCAGGAAGGGAGTTAAACCAGGATGGGGCTAGGTGATGGAAAGATCTTTGGCAGCGGGAGGTCCTTGCTCTGGGAACGTTGAAGGTGGCTGCGGTGGCGTACCGGGTTGGCAGGGATCTAGCAGCCGCTGCAGAGGTCCAGAGACCCCAGGAGGGCAGAGACCTGACATGGATTTTTTGGCCAGTAGGCAGGTTTGATATTTCAGTCTTCCTCAAGAGTGAGTATTTTGTGGCAGAGTATAGCAGACAGGTGTGGGTTCTGCTGTGGCACGGTAAGGAGCCTACAGGCTTTGTTGATGGAGGTCTGGACTTTGGATAAGGCAGAGGCATCAGCAGCTGCGTAAACCAGGAGTCCGTAGTCAGCCAGTGATAATACCGATGAGGTGATGGCAAGTTTTAAGGCGGGTTTGGGGAGACAGTCTTTGTGGCGGTAGAGAAGACCGATCCTGGAGTTCATTGCAGATGCCAAAGCTTTAAGGTGGGCGTGGAAAGTAAGGCCGGTGTCAAAGGTGATGCCCAGGTACTTGTAGGACGAGACCTGCTCCAGAGGGAGGGGCATGCTGGTGGTGATGTGGAGGGGAAAGTCCCTGGCATTGTTTTGCCGATGAGAGAATAGCATGGACTTAGTTTTCTTTAGGTTCAGGACTAAGCGGTGATTATTGAACCACTTTTCGGTTTGGAGGAAGGCGCTTTGCAGCATGACTTGGAGTGGGAGTGGGTCAGGGTGTGATGCAAGGATAACAGCATCATCAGCATAGAGTAAAATTTTACTGGAACAGGAGCTGGGAAGGGTGTTCAGGAATAGGCTGAAAAGGGTCGGGCCAAGGATGGAGCCTTGGGGAACCCCCGAGTGTACAGGAAGGTAGGGGGAGAGGGTCCCATTTAGCGTGACTCTTTGGGACCTGTTGTAGGTAGCTTGTGAACCACTTCAGGGGCCGGCTCAGACCCAGTACGCTAAGGGAGTTTAGTAGCAGGGGTGGCACACCGTGTCGAAGGCCTTGGACAGGTCTATAAAGACTGCCCCTGTGAGATTACCTTTGTCAAGTGCTGAGTGAATGTGGTGGGAGAATTCCAGAAGGGCAGTGGACGTGCTATGGCCAGGGCGGAAACCATGTTGCTCTGGACAAAGGAGGTTGTAGTTAGTAAGATATTCCGAGAGCTGTGTGTTCACTATTTTTTCTAAGGCTTTGGATAGGGGTGGAAGGATGGAGATGGGCCTGTAGTTATTAGGCAGAGTGCGGTCCCCAGACTTGTGGATGGGGGTTACTTCAGCTTGCTTCCAGGCCTTAGGGAATTGGCCGAGGCATAGGGATTTGTTAATGATAAGCGCCAGCAGGGTAAGCATGACATCCAGCACGAGGCAAAGTATCCTGGAGTCAAGAGGGTCATTGATAGGGTTCTGAGAGGCCCGAGAGTTTTAATGAAAGGTTTAGCCGATGGGGTGAGATCATACGGAGTGGAATTGTGGCCTGGAAATGGGAGCGTGGGTGGGTTTGCAACCGGTCTGAAAAGTGGGCCGGGAGGGACGGCACTAAGTCAGTGAAGGTTTTGTTAAGGCAGTCATTATACAGGTGGGGTCATCGAGACAGTCCCATTTATGACAATCTGGAATGGAGGGGGAGCGGGTCTTACCATTTAAATCTTTAATGTTGTCCCAGAAGGCTCTGGACGAGCCCAGGAAGATGTCAACGCAGCCTGGTAGAATTTAGCTTAGCCTGCTTGATTGACCAGGTGCATTGATTAGGGCTGTCCTGTAGGCTAGTCTGTCAGCAAGCCTCACCGGAGTCATTAGCAAGTGCCAGAGGTTATCTCTTTTAGTTGTAGGATCAGTGCAGGAGTTATCCATGCAGCAGTCCGTTTTTTGTCCTAGGAGAGCTGGGGGTGCATACAGGTCACAGGCGAGGTTGAAGGCAGTGGAGAGGTAGGTTAGGGCAGAGTTAACGCCAGGAGCGCTGGCCAATGGGGACCAGTCGATATGGGCGAGGTGACGCTTGAGGTTGGCGAGACCTCCGGGAGAAAACGCGGCCAGGGGTCCTGCTGTACCCAGGGCAGAGGGTGGGGAGGACCAGAAGCAGATGACAGGGAGTGGTCACTGAGTGAGTCCTAAGGACTTCAACGGAGACTATTTTATGAGGCGGTTAGAGGGATAACATCCAGGAGAGAGCTAGTTCCTGTGACTTTGTTAAGTCTAGTGGGCTGAGTGACCATTTGGGACAGGTCAAGCAGCAAGCTCATTCTTCAAATTATCAGCGATGGGCTGAGCCAATTGGAATTTAAGTCACCCATAATTAACTGTTCAGCTTTGGGGTAAGGTAGCCAGGTAGTCAAGGAGAGGTGGCGCAGAGTCTTTGTGAGACCCGGGGTAGATAAGCCGCAGTTAGATAGAGCGACCACGTCCAGGGTAGGGTGAGACTTTTAAGGTGATGGCTTGCGCCCCATGGTTTAGCTCAGGATTGGGGAGTGCGAGCCCGAGGACCGAGTTGCGCAAGTAGATAGCACACCCCCCACCACGCCTGCCCATCCTATCGGCCCTGAAAATGGTAAAGCCAGGAAGGAGATGGCAGAGTCAGGCGCGGGAGGAGAGCCAGGTTTGCAAGCAGGAGAATATCCGGGAGTGTTGGGTGACCCAAATAAAAGGGCTGCGCAGTTTTCTAGGGAGACTGCATATATTAATGAAGGCGATTCAAGGCCTTTGCCATCTGTGGGCAGAGGCATTGCTGGGACAACCGCCCAGGGTTTGGGTTCACGCTGCCGGAGAGCAGGAGTAACAGGAGAATTAGGTGCCTCGGATGATGTTTGTAGCCGGTGGTGGGGTGCATATGTGGCCGACGGGACCTTGCCTGGGAGGAGCAGGGGATAGGAAGGAGAGAACAACTGAGGAGGCGCTAGGCACGAGGAGGATCCACTTGTGAAAGGAAACACAATACTGAGTGTACCACATAAGTGGTTGGTGGGGGGGTGGCACGGTAGTCCAGGGTACGGGAGGGATTTGGGGGGATGAAAAGAGGGGTAGATGTGGGGTAATCCGATGGTGAAGCAGGGGATTGCGAGTGGGGACAGTGTGCTTTGGGTGGGGGCTGGTTTATGGGGGATATAGAGGGGCAGAGAGAGAGCATAGGGTGCTGTAGCAGGAGGAGGGCCAGCATGGCAAGGACTATGCTTGGGTAAGACATTTCCCAATATAGAGCAAGAAGTGAGGGCAGGCTCCTTCTAGTGCTGGAACAATATAACCAGCAAATGGGAAAGTAAGCTGATTGGTTTTTGCGCCTCGTGTGACACAGAAAATACACTATATAAGGGAGAGCCGAGAAGGGTGGTGGTGGGGCGGTGGGGAGCCGAGCAGCCAGCGTCTGGTGAGGTTTTCCAGTGCACCGACTGCAGAGGAACAGAGGGTGTGTGAGCGAGTGGAAAAAGGTGCCAAAGCCACGATTCAAAATGCAGAGCAGAAGTCCACAGGTAGGCTGGCGGCTGGCTCACTGACTGTCGCGATTTATTTTATTTTTTTACTTTGTTTCAGGCAAGAGTTCCCCAGGCAAGAGTTTCTCTTTTCACGGACCTCCCTTGCGCCACCAACGGCCTCGGGGTGGGGGTGTCCTGGCAGGTAGAAGTCTGCAGGGAGGGCAGTTCAGCTTTGCCCTCGCGACCAACGGCTCCGCTCCTCGGGGGTTGGGGGTATCCTGGTGGTGGTTGCAGGATCCAGGAGGGCACTTCTAGTGCAGCCCTCGCGACCTTCCAGCTCCTCGGGGGGGAATAGATGTCACCGGACCCCTTGCGCGACCACAACGCTCCTCGGGGGTGGGGTGTCCTGCAGGTGGTGAAGTCTGCAGTGAGGGCAGTTCAGCTTTGCCCTCACGACCAACGGCCCGCCTCCTCGGGGGTGGGGGTATCCTGGTGGTGGTTGCAGGATCCAGGGAGGGCACTTCTAGTGCGGCCCTCGCGACCTTCCAGCTCCTCGGGGGAGGGGGGAATAGGAGCATAACTTGACCATTTTTCTATATTTTTGCCCAAAATTTTCAACATACCTTTTTTGGGACACCACCTCATGAACAATGCAAGTGACATTAGGTAAATCTGTCACAAAAGGTGATTTCATGGTTGCTGTATGAAATCACCTTTCGGAATGAAGTTAAATTTGTTTTCCACCATTGTTCATGAGGTAGGGTCATAAGAAGGCTATGTTGATAATTTGGCATAAAAATATTAAAAAAACAAAGTTATGAGCCTAGATTGGAGTTTGTGAATGCAGGCTCTTAACTTTGGTAATTTTCAATATTTTGTCCCAAAATTTTCAAAATAGCCATTTCTTCACAGTACCTCATGAATGTAACAGCTGTCATTTTTCAAATCCTGGCCAAAATGTATTTTCACATCCCAAAAAGTGATTTTGCAGTTGCTGCACAAAATCACCTTTCAGGCAGGAGTTGAAAATTTTTTCTACCATTGTACATTAGGTGGGGTCGTAAGAAGGCAAGATTAAAAATTTGGGGCTGAAAATGTTAAAAAACAATAATGTTATGAGCCTATGTTGGAATTTATGAATGCAGGCTCATAACTTTGGTAATGTTCAATATTTTGACCCCAAACGTTCTGCATAGCCATTTCTTCACAGCACCTCACAAATGTAACAGCTACCATTTTCCAGATCTTGGCCACAATGTGTTTTCGCATCCCAAAAGGTGATTTTGCAGTCACAGTGTGAAATGACCTTTCAGATAAGAGCTGAAAAATTTCTTTGCACTTGTTCTTGAGGTGGGGTCATAAGAAGGCTGTGTTGAACATTTGGAACAAAAATGTTACAAAACAATAAAGTTATGAGCCTATGTTGGAATTTATGAACACAGGCTAGTAACTTTGGTAATTTTCAATCATTTGACCCCAAACTTTCAACACAGCAAATTTTGCATATCACATCATAAACATGACAAGAGTCATTTTAAAAATCCTGCATGAGATGTGTTTTTGCACCTCTGGTGAGAAATTACATTTCAACCAATATACTATAAATGGCACATGTCATGTCTATAAGGTGAATCCTACAACAAGTCTTTTCAAAAGTTGGGGTCAAAACATTAAAAACAAAAAAAATTGTTTAACAAGCACCAAATGTTCGGCATTGACAAATGCTTTTTATGTTTGCTTGCATGCATGTGCAAGAAACATAGTGCCATCATACGAGTTTTCCAGAGGTGTGTCAGCCTCTTCCAATTCAGTCAGTGTATTTGCAGGCGCGGTCGCAGAGCACCGATCACTGCTCCAGCTGTCTATGACAGCCAAAAAATGCAGTGGCATACAGTTGAAAGGGAGAGCTCCACTTGAGTGAGCAGAGCTCTCCCCCCCACACACACACGCGCGCACACACACACATGCATGCACACACACTGCATGCTCATGTGCCTCCCCTCCCCTCCACACTGTACTGCCGGGGTGCCCAATCCTCGGCCGGCTCCACTGTCTCTCTCCCCGCAATGCTGCTGTTACCGACGGGTGCCCAATCCCTGTCAGCTTCACTGTCTCCCTCCCAGCCCCGAGCAGGGTACCATGCTGGGAGCCCACCTGTTATGGCAACAGATGCCATGGTTGACGAGGTGCCCAATCTCCATTGGCTTCATGCCCCCAGTCATTTCTGCCATGCTGGGAGCCCACCCCAGCATGGCAAATGTCCCGCATCATCGTAATAAAAACAACTAAAAACAAAAACAGTCCCTGTGGTGTCTGCACCCACTCGCGCCCACCGCCATGCACTGCCTCCCACACCACCCCTCACCCCATGCTTACCTCCAGAGTCCAGCCGCCATTTATCTTCGGTGGACCGGGAACATGTCTGCACTCTTCAAAGCCGACAGTGAACTGAGGAAATGCCGGTAAGCTGTATAATGGGATAGATAGGGGTTTTTCAACTTTGTTGCATATCTCAGGCATTTTTTGGAATTTTTGCACCAAATTTTCAACATGGGGTTTTTGGGACCCCTCCTCATGAATTCTTGCACTGTCATGGTGTTACTCAGGCCTGAAGGGTGATTTCGCAACCACTGTGTGAAATCACCTTTCCGGAACAAGTAACGAAACGACACTGCCAGTGTTCATAAGGTGGGCTCTCAAAAAGCCTATTTTGAAAATTTGGTGGAAAAATTCCTAGAAATGACTGTTTTACGAGCGTGCATTGCACAGTTCCTACGCACGCTTGTAAGTTCGTGAATTTTCAATATTTTCACTCCAGATTTTCAACATTGCCATTTTACCACACCTTCTTATGAGCAGTACAGCTGTCATTTTTCACATCTCACCCAAAATGTGTTTCCACCCATGTAGCGCACAATGGCGCAGTTGGTGTGCAAAATCAATGTACGGGACACATTAAGAAAATCACAGTGACACTGTTCATGAGCAGAGGTCTTAAAATGGCTATGTTGAAAATTTGGTGAAAAAATTCCTAAAATGACTGTTTAGGAGCCATACTGCGCGCAGTTCCTATGCCACGCTGGCAAGTTTGCTACTTGTAATATTTGCACACCAGATTTTCAACAGTGCCATTTTTACCGCACTTCCTTATGAGCAGTGCAGCTACCATTCTTCACATCTAGCCCAAAATGTGTTTCTGCACATGTAGCGCACAATGGTACAGTCGGTTTGCGAAAACTATGTTTGGGACAGATTAAGAAAATCACAGTGACACTGGTCATGAGCAGATGTCTTAAAATGGCTATGCTGAAAATTTGGTGACAAACCTCCATAAAATGACTGTGTTACGAGTGAGCATTGCGCAGTTTCCACGCACCCTCGTAGGTTCATGAATTTGTAATATTTTCAGTCCAGATTTTCACCAGTGGCATTTTTCCACACCTCCTTATGAACAGTACAGCTGTCATTTTCCACAACATGGCCGAAATGTGTTTTCACACTTTCAGTGCAGAGATGCGTGGTCGCTGTGGGAAATCATTGTTCGGGACAGATAAAGAAAATCACACTGACACTGTTCATGATCGGCGGTCCCAAAATGCCTGTGTTAACAATCTACTGTAAAAAAATCCCCAAACTAGTTACATTATGGGTGTGCATTGCACAGTTTCTATGCATGCTTGTGACTTCACCAGTTTTTTTAAGATTTTCACAGCAGATTTTCAACATTGCCATTTTTTACACCTCCCCATGAACAGTACCGCTGTCATTTTTCACATCCTGTTCGGAATGTGTTTTTGCACCTGTGGTGCCAAATGCCATAGTCACTGTGCAAAAGCAGTTTTCGGCTAACAAACTGATATTGCCACTGTTCATGAGGTGGGGGTCACAAAAAAACCATGTTGAAAATTTGGGGTGAAAATACCAACGAATGCCTGAGGCGTTAGGGTTTCCGACCATAACGCCCCACCCTGTAGAGTATGATAGGCATCAGGGGTGTGACTTGGGATTCTTGCCTGCCATGCTCATACCATTCCACTCCCACCCACACCCTGCAGCCAGTGAGAGGCATCAAGGTATGCCTCGGACTCTTCGGGCCCAAACTTCACCCCATTCTCCTATACCGCTCTTTCACCATATTTCCTGATGGAATGGGGTGCGCATAAACCAAAGACCCCAAGGTACACCGTGACACTTGTCAGTGTCTGCAGGGTAGGGTGTGGTGAAATGGCATGGTCGTTATGCCTGACGACCCAAAGGTACACCCCAATGCCTGTCACTCTCTGCAGGGTGGTGGTGGGGTTGGCTTCAGTTCAATACTTCGCTGCCATTCCTGTTATGCAGCTCTGTAACTTCTACACAACCAATGCCAGTGCCAGCAAGCAAACATTCGGCATTGACAAATGCTTTTTTGTTCTGGCATCAACTAAGGCAATTGAGCACATCTGTTCCTTGGTCCAGTGTTGCTTAACATTAAAATAAATTATGATGCAGCTTTCAAAGCTGGATCTGTCTTTGCATTTTTTTTTATTTTAACCCAAAATTCTTGGATAGTCTGCAGTCCCAGAACATAGATTTAAGTTACTTTTTTCGGAATTACATTTTCTGCAAATATCAACTTGCCTCAAACCCATTTTAAAAAGGTGGCATGGAGTATAGTATAGGTTATGTATGCTTTTATGCTACACCATTTTTAGATTTGTAATAATAAAAGCCTTAAGTGAAAACTTCAAATTTTATTTCAGTTTGTTATTTGTGTTTTTCTGTAGTAACTGAGACCAAAATCCTACTTATTCCATGGAGCTGCCTTTAACATTTGATTAATAACTGGTAGAAGGAAGGAAGGAATACATTTTTGGTTTAGTAAAAGCTATACTCACAAAGGTATTACATATTTCATTAGCACCCTGCAAATGGGCATTAGTACCAAATAGTTTTGTCAGAAATGCCAGATTGTGTTGTAGAAATTTGAATCATCTAGAGGCACTTTCAACTGTGTTCTTAATTCTGTAAAAGGGAAAGGGGAAATGAAGAAATTGTTTGACCAGGAAACATACAGTATGCCACAGCTTGTTTCCAGGTGTGACCTGGGAGCATAAGGAAGTTAAGTGAGCAGTGTCACACAGTATGCAAGTGGGGGGTGATGGGGTACAAATCCAGATCTCCAGGTTTGCAGCTCAGTGCCCTTAACCACTACACTATATTGTCTCTTTAGCTGCTGCATTGGCCAAGAATAAAACCTGGGTCAACTGCTTGGAAGGCAGCTATGCTAACCACTATACCACCAATAATCTAAAATGCTTCGCTGCATTGGCCAGGAATTAACCCCCAGGCCTCATATGTGGCAGGCGAGAATTCTACCACTGAACCACCAATGCACAAAAGGGAATCACTATGTTATTTCTGATTAAATCTTTGGCCTTCAAAATACCCTTTTCCTTCCAATTCTCCTTTACTGCTGCTAGGTTATTGATAGTAATATTAGGATTGTTTAAAGGCAGGTGTAGAGATCTCTATAGATTCATACCCCCCTATAGTATTTCATTGATCTATTTGTTTAATAGAATCAGTTTGAATTTTGTTACTAATGACTTTATTTGGTCTTGTAAAAATTAGACTAGTTGCTTCTAGTTGTTGGTTGTAAAGAATGTACAGTATATTCCTATCTGGACCCATTCAGGACTGTTATCTTTCACTTGTAGCCATTTAGTGAACTGTTGGGCAATGCCTGCTAAATAGTACATATACAAATCTAGTAATTTAAGACCACCTGTATCCATATGTCTTGTTAGTTTATGATAAGCTAATCTGTTCTTCTTGTTCTGAAGTTCTATAATTAGCATAGGTTCTATCTCTGTGGCAACTCAATCCTGTGGACTGCTGTTTGTAAAGTGTACTGATGGATCCTTTAGGAAGAAACAGCATTATTAAGTAAATTATTCTTACGTGTTTTGGGTACATAGATATATATTATTATTTTTGTGCTGTTGATGTTTGTTTTGTTCTCATTTTTAAATGCATCGGGCAGGATTCACAAAGAAGATGCGCCTGGTGCATCTCAGATGCTCCGGCGCAAGTCAGATGCGCCAAGCCCAGGCAGCGGCATTCACAAAGGGATGCGCCATGCCAAGCAACAAGCGCAACCCCACTGTGAATCACCACAGGACACAGGGCACATCCGCAGAAGTGCTGGTGCATCCAGAGATGCCCCAGGGCAGGCAGGCAGCCCTTCAGCGACACAGGGGAGCCAGCAGAACAACTGGAGCAAAACAACAGGGCAGGAGGAGCAAACACAGAGCCGACACAGACAGACCCGTGGACACAGATGTAGAGTAAAACATGTTTATAAAACGTAATGGCCATAGAAACTGTACCGATCAAATGCCAGAAAAGGAACATCATCAACAACAACATCAACAACGGCATCCACAGAAGGGGATGAGGGGGAGCAGGGATGGGTAGGAGGATGGGAAGAGGGACAGAAACAGGGAACAGGGTAGGGCAACTATTTACACAGGAAGGCCCCCAGTCGGTGGTAGGGGGACACTAGCGGTGCTGTGCTCTGCCACACAGCACCCTGGCATGGCCCAGAAGGTGCAGCATGACTCCAAGCAGGGCAGCTGACAGGTGCCGAACAGTCTGAGTAAGAGGATGCAGGGCCACTTGGATGGCCACACAGATCCTCTGGTCCACATCCACTGGCACAGCACCACCACCATCACTAACTGGCACAGCACGTCGATCATGGACACCTACAGAAAATGACAAAAGGAACACACACTGAGGGCCAGAACATGGAACACAACCTCGCCGGCCAAAGTCCGCACAACACCAGAAAGACTGCAACCATGTAAAGTGGTACTCACCCACCCCGGAGGGGCATCAGGCCTGGCACCCATGTATCAGCGATGATGCAAATCAGCAGTGTCCGCAGCACGTTGCCTGGCCCCTGGACCTGCAAAACACAACACAAAGCACCATGAGTGAACACTACCACAGTACAGGATGCAACTCCCTAGCCACCCCACCCTGCCGGCATGTGGCCATGCAGCAAACAGTGATGCCAGTGTCCGAGGCACCAGGTGTAGGTGGACGCACACAGCCATGCCCATCCCCCCTGGCAACAGGGCAAAGCAGCACAAGAGCACCATGGGGGCAGTGATAGACACACACAGCATATGCCACAGAAGGATACAGCTAGAGAACACCTACCTGGCCGTGGTAGTGCACCCCTGTGTACACGGCACCGCAGTCATGCCAGCCTTTCCAGGTCCCACCTCTGGAGGTCACCATAGCAATGCCTGCACTGCTCACCCATTCGTGGCATGCCAGTACGCTGCATAATCCATGAAGCAATGGTGGCCCACACCCTGGCCTAGGGCTCATGGAGGTCCTCCTGTCCAAACAGGCGGCCCTCCACAGCCATGACCTGTGCCACTAAGTGTAACAGCTCCAAGTGTGACCAGTTCATGGCCCTAGGCACCATTATCCCAGCTCCAGGCATCCTACACTGTGTACATACAGTGGCAAGGTGCAATCAGGGAATGCGCTGTCCACTGACCATTATGCTCCATGTGCAACAGTGATACTCATGCAGCACACCACGCACTGAACATGAAGCACTATTGGCTGCTGCCAACGGAACCGTGCATGCACACACCACCACGCAATGGCGCTGCACAGCAAGGACATGATCGCGCATGCGCTGTGTGCATGCCGGTGTCATGTTGCACACAGCATATGCCAGTAACGTGTACCGTACATACTGCGTGATCCGTGGGGAGGGACGGACATTGCAGCCTGGGTGGTGCATTGTGGGACAAGCTGCACGATACAGTACATGGCACCACGATCATCAAGCACGCTATGGTGCACTGGACAATGGCATAACAGCGCATAACGGAATATGCACCATACAACACGTACAACGCATGCGTGGGGGATGCGCCGTGTGGACAGCCCAAAGCCATGCAGATGCACCACCCAGACCATGCATGGGCTGGCAATGTGCCGTACTGTCAATGGCGCATCACACAGATGCTCCGTGGAAAGTGAGATGAGCTCGCAGCAATTATGCAATTCAGAGAGAATGCACCCCAAACAGCCTCATCATCCATGCATGGGCATCTCAGCCGATTAGCATCTCATTCACAGGTGCTCAGGCCTCATTTGCATGCCCTGATGCATAAATGCTCCCAATTCAGCAGGCTGAGACCAGGGTACTGAGAGCAGTCAGTGCCTACAGGGTGAGTACACTGCCACAGTCACAGGCTACAGCACACACTGGTGTGCCTGCATCGGAGTGTGCACAGCTGATGGTGCCCCAGTACACCACATGTGGGACCAGACCACAATCAGGTGGGCACCACAGCAACATGTGATGTACAACCGCAGGGACGTATCCATGGGGTGACATTGGACAGGTCCCTGCTGAGGCCACAGCGGAGGACTGTGTCACTGGGACACACACAGCAGAGCACGTGCCAGGCACCGCTGCACGATGGATGGCAGCACGCTGTGGTGGTGCACTGCAGGGGGGTTCAACATGTACGGAGGACATCACATAGTACACAGGGACACAGGGATGGTATGGATGGCTGGGGTTGGACTGCACTGTGAGGTGCATGCATCGCCATGACACATGTATGTACGCCGCACAGTGCAACACCTGTGCAGGCACAGTGTCAACACTGCCAGCATGCACACTGCCGCTGAGCAAACACTGCATGCCACCACATGGCAGTGCCCCTCTGCCCTGCAGCCAACACAGTGGTGGCACCCAGGTATGATGGTGCACCATGGTGGTGGGACACACACAGCAGGGGCACTGTGACACACACACACACACACACATGGCAGATGGGTCGGTGTCACACACCCTGTGGTGGCTACATGATACCCCTGCTGTGTCCTGGGTGCCATGTGTGGCACGTGCACCATCCCTCATGGACTGCACACCATGGTGCATGTCCACCTGTGCCAGGCAGCCCACGCATGGACCACGGCACAGGCCACTGGCACCACAGACCATGGTGAGCCTGCAGACAGTGGGAGCTTGGTGTGGGACTGTGTGTACACCTGGGTGGGTCTGACACAAGGTTGCTTCTACCCACAGTGTATAGAATGTCTGAGAAGTCAGGTGCTGCTGGCAGGCGGTGACCAAACTTCACACGGGATTAGGAGAGGGCACTCATCGAGGCATGCCATCTATGCCTGGATGTACTCACTGGCAGGGGTGGCAGCAGGATGGTGAATGCAGTGGGCTGGGAGGAGGTGGCCCGGCATGTGAACGTGATCGCACCATACAACTGCACAGTGCAGGAAGCATTGGAATGATGGGCGATGGAGGGACAAGGAGAAGGTGGCCAGCATCGAGGCCTCCCTGAGGCGGACAGGGGGTGGACCCAGCTCGGTGGCACTGTTAAGCCCCAATGATGCCCTCCTGGTCGCCAGTGTGACAGGGACATCCGTGCATGGTGTCCCTGGGGGTGGCTTCCAGATGGAGGGCAGCCCGTCCCAGCATGGTGAATAGCTGTGCACCCTGTCTGCACCCACCATGGACAGGTGTGCATACCCAGCAGTGTGTGATTGACTGTGCATTGTGCCACATGCGTCCTGTGCATTAACCATGTCTCCCTTTCTGTCTTCCACAGCTCTATCGTGACTCCATGGCGTGGCCATGGCCGAGGTCACAGCCCCCATAGGCAATGATACGGGCCCACCCCTTGGGGCCATTGACAGTGATGTGGTCATGTCCATGCTCCACACACCACAGGTCATGGCACCTGTGGTGGAGGGCCCTGCAGAGCCCTCCACCAGCGATGGCGGTGCTGCAGGTGGGTGCATCACATGGCTGGGGGGCCTGGCTGGGTTGTCTGATGGTGACCCAGAGGATGTGATGGACATAGCGGATGCACTCATCGTGCTTGCCAGTGGCATGTAGGGTGAGGGAATTAGCACCAATGCATGTTCCACCGTTAGCAGTGCCACTGCCATGGGCGACTGCAGTGCACACAGCACGGGGTTGCCTGTGCATGGGACCCTGGGTACCAACAGTGTCCCCACTGTGCTGAACACCGGTGCAGTGGTGACACATATGCCTGGGGCTGTGTGTGCCATGCCCCCTGCACCACTGCCCAGCACAGTGCTGGCAGCGTCAGTGGCATCCAGGCAGGGCACAAGTGGGCACGCACCCACTACAGTGGGACCTCAGGAAGACATGCATGGACAGCAGGTAACTGTGCCCAGCCATGATATGCACACAGCACAGCCTGACAGGGTGCATCCACTGCCCGTGGATGACCCTGGTGAGGCTGCCCATTTCCCGGTTTGGCGGCACCGCCCACATGCCGCATCGCCTGCCGATGACATGGGTGTCTACCTTGACCTGTTGCGGACAACTGTGGACAGTCAGGAGGCACTCCCAGCAGAGTTCCATAGCCATCAGGCTGTCATGGTCCAGGAGCATGAGTTTGTGGCAGCGTGGCATGCTCAGATGCTGGCTGAGACATGTCTCATGCAGGTGGGCATGACCGCAGCTATGGAGTGGATCGCAGCCGCTGTGGAGGCAGTGACTGCATACACAGCATGCCGAGGACAGGGTGCACCCAGATGGATGCCCAGGAGCACATCCTGGACACCCCGTCAATGGGACCAGGTGGGCCCCCTGCTGCTGACCCTGTCGCCACTAGCATCCACCCCCACCGGCCATGGCTCAGCCGGGGGGGTGTGGATCAGCCACCCCACTGAGCACCCATTCGCGGTCTCAGTGCAGTACCCCTATGGGGTCCCTGGGGACACCTCCTGTGGCTGGTGGTGGCACTCCAATCACCAGCGACAGTGACAGAGGCCACCCACGTGTCCGTGATGGTCATGGGGCAGCCCTGTGATGTCCATGCCCAGGGACCTGTGGTGGTGGGTGGCATGGTCGTGCTCACTGGCCACCCTGTAGGTGGTGCCAGTACCGCTGTGCGTAGTGGTCTCCAGCCACACGGTGGCCCTTGCACACCCCTGTGTCACCTGTGCTTGTGCACCTGTGTGTGTGTGTGTGTGTGTGTGTGTGCTGCAGTCGTGCCATGTGTCATGGGTATGATGAGTGCGTTACGGTGCATGCAGTGCCCATGTGCTGGCCGCAGTGCACACTGACCCGTGATGGTGTGGGCGTGGCCTGTGTGGTTCTGGTGTGGTGCATGCAGTGTGTGCGCGTGTGTGTGTGTGTGTCCCACTGTGTGCATGCGCCCGCATGTGCGCCCCAGTGTGGCATACGGTGCCAGCCTTACCCCCGCCATGTTGTCCCTACACTGTGGTGCCCACAGCTGCACATGTACCAACCTGCATACTCACTTGCGTGTCCCGAAGTGTTCCTCCACTACTCTGCTGTGGTATGCCCATGCCCTGGCCACCAGCCTTGGATCCCTGCACCCGTGCACCCATGTCCATCGTTGGCTCCATGTTCCTCTGAGTGTGCCTCTGCTGCACCCTCCCCCACCCCCTCCTCCTCCCTCCTGGAACTGATGCCCTCGCTGGCCTCGACAAGTATCCCATGGTCTTGGGCCATGTTGTGTAGCATACAACAGGACAGGAATATGCCACAGGCCTTCTCAGGGCTGTACTGTAGGGCACCGCTTGACCGGCACAGGCACCGGAAATGCATCTTCAGCATGCCGAAGACATGCTCGATGATGGCACATGTCACAGTGTGTGCATCACTGTAGCGTTCCTCTGCCACTGTTCCGGGTTGTCAGAAGGGGGTGAGCAGCCAGAGATGCAATGGGTATGCAGCATCACCTGTGGGAGTAGATGTGTCTCCATTAGTTAATGGTATTACACTGTGGCATGTGACCCAACCCCATCTCGCCCTGTGTTGTGCACCCCTGTCCTGCCCCCCTGCCCATGCTGCTGCATGCCTGGCAGTCCTGCTTCCCCTGTCGCTTCCTGCCCCCGTCCATCATATGGTGCACATCGGGACCATGCCACCCTGCTGCTGCTCCAGCACCATTCCACATCCCTGCTGGACCAGTGCCCCCAAGCCTGTGGTCTCCCGCCCACAGCCCGCCCATGGTGTTCTGGGCATGGTGTGCCCCACGGGCTGCTGGCGCACAGTCACATGTACCTAACAGGTGTCCAGTTTGGATGTCCCCAGCCTCGAACCTTGCACAGAGCGCTGACTGGTGCCATATGTATGCTTCATGTGTGCTCCCAGGGTGTGTGGTGCAGACATTTGTGATGCACCCCGTGGCATCACACACCACCTGGCTGTTCACTGAATGGTACACCTTCCGGTTCACGTATGTGACGCCCTCCTCACCAAGTGGTGCACGGATTGCCACATGGGTGCAGTCGATGGCCCCTATGACACCTGGCATGCGTGCCACCCTGTGGAACCCCTGCATGGCTTCTGTCCACTCTGCCTGTGTGCTGGGGAATCTGATGTATTCTGAAGCATGCAGTAGCAGTGCAGTGAGGAGCTATGTGAGGAGGTGGGACGTTGAGGCCTGTGATATGCCAGTGGTATCCCCTGTTGGCCTCTGGAAGGTTCCCGTGGTGAGCAGGCACATGACCGCTGTCACCTTGGTCTCCACCATGATGGCATGTCCTCGTGCAATGGGTGCCTGCATCACATCATGGTACAGCTCACATAGCTGCCTCAGCATGGCCCTGTTAAGGCGGTATCTCCTGCCTGTCTCCACCTCTGTTAGCTGCTCGAAGGACAGCTAGCCACGGTACCACCGTGCGGCCGGCCGCCTACGGTTACTTCTGGTGCCCTGCCTCTTCCTCCTTATTGGGGCAGCAGCAATGGCGACTGCTGCTGGGTTCATCCCCTCTGTTGCTGTAGCCCTGTGGTGTGGCTTGCTGTCTGTGCCTCTCTCTCTCTATTATGACTTCCCCTCTGTGTGTGTCCTGCTGTTGTCGTTCCATTGACGGCCTGCTGGTGTGCTGGACTTAAGTCTCCTTCTTTTGTACTTATCTTTTTAGGGCGGATCCTGGCTTTGTGCTGGAGTTGCTTCATTGCTGCTTCTTGGTTTTGCTCTGTGAATAGGGATGTGCGGTGTATGCATGGGTATGCCCCCACTACATGCGCCACATGTCATTATGTTGCGCCTATGGCGCATTTCTTTCGGTGCAGGGCATCTTGTTTGCACCTGCGCTTCCTCCCTGTGCCTGAATCGCCTTCTGGTGCATTTCCAACTTGAGCCGGCGCATCTGAAATGCGCTAGGCACATCTGTTTTGTGAATCCTGCCCATACTGTTTTGTTATTGAAACAGTTATGTTACAGAAAGATATATGTCTTCTCTTTTTACAGTAGCAGTGTGTAAGTATATGTGTGTGTGTGTGTGTGTGTGTGTGTGTGTGTGTGTGTGCGTGTGTGCGCACGTGTCTGGGTAGGTACTGGGGAAACAGTAAATGTCATGGAAATGTTATATGAAATGATGCTACTGCACTGGGGAAGGGGATGGGGTAAAGACAGACATTAGGAAGTTGGTTTTCACTGAGATGGTGGTGGGGCAGAGGAATAGCATGCCAATGGGGTTGATGAAAGCAGGGATAAAATATTGATTGAAGGCAAGGCGAGGCAAACATAGTTTTTGTTTTTAAGGACAAACAGGGTAATAGAGGAGGAAGAGGAGGAGGAGGTCAAGTGCGGTAAAGCATTAGACCAAAGAGACTTTGCATGATTAATAGCCAAGACAATACTGCGCTGCCTGGACAGACTATGAGTTTTTTCTGCTGACACATTCTATGTGTCTCTTTTTATTTCCTTTCTTACAGTACAGCAGCCCCCATCTGCTCCATAACTCAGCATACTCACAACCCCACCCGCAATTTCTCTGCCTCTTACCTTGCCCCTGCTTACCTCAATCTGGTGGTGGGGAGTGAGCCATGTTCTCCAGTAAGCACACAGTTCCTGAGGGACAGGTGGACAGTTGGTTTGTTGAAGCTCAAGATTAATGGTGGAGTCTCATCCTGTGGCAGAGCTGACATTTTTCTCTTCTGTTTTCCTCCCCTACCCTTGGAGATGCTGGACCAGACCGTGGAACTACATGTGCATGCAGAGGCATAGAAACCTTTTGATCCTGGCAATCAGCATGCATTTCCTGCCTGCACTCCCAAACATGGTCACTCAGTTGGTGGTGCTATATTTGCAGCAGCAACCCTCCCTCCCATCCTATGGGATGCCTGGACCTACTCTACCTATTGCTTGCTGTCTGACTACTTACCCTCATTACCAAGCCAGGGTTGCTGGCATCACAAGTGGTTGTGCTACCTTTGTGCTGATGGGAAAGCTCCTTTCTATGTAGCCATGTAATTTAACAAACAGACAACCAGCACATTCAACAGCCAACAATGCAGCTGTCACCATTTCCTGTGGTAAGCAGCCCCTTTGCAAACTGCAGCAGACTGAAGAACATTTGGAGGATATGATTGCTATAGTGTTAGCCCGTCATGTTTCTGATACTTTCCCATACAAAAAAATAGGCCTAATGCTCAACTACCTCAAATCACTAATAATTGGTTAATTATTAATTATTCCTGAGTTTTACTTTGGTTGATTTTTTCACATGCAAATGAGTTAGTGGCTTACTCCTCCTAGCTCAACCTACTGTTAACTAATTCTTTAACAGTTTCAGCAGTTAGTTATTGACCTATTTCCTAATTAAGAATTAACTAATCCCCATGAATTGAGTATTAGTTTGGCATTCATTAATTACTAGTTAAGCTTATATAATAAATAATTCACGATCAATACTCAATGTGTTGAGCATTAGCTGATAAGTAACTGTACACCACATAGTAAGCATAGTAATTAGTTAAGAATAACTAATTTTTAACAAGCTCATTTGTGCAGTGCTGCTAGAATCTACCCAGCTGGGAGTCCAGGTAAGCTGTAGGAGCACACGCACTCCTCACTGAAGGTGCCACACATCTGACTGAGGCACCCTGAGGTACCCCTCCACCCCCCAAAGCCAGAAACTAGTCTCTGTCTGGTGTAGGCTCCATCCCGCCGGTACAGCCCTTGGGGATGACTTGAATGTTAAACAGGAGGCAGAGGTTAGTCCCAAATGACTATCTGAATTAAACTGCATTTATGCAAGTAGACTCCCTTTCCCAGCTGGAGTCACTTGTTTGTAATTTTGTAGTCACTTACTAGCACATAGACTGGGTACATGCTCCAAATGTGCCACTAAAAATTCAAGCAACTTTATGGTAACTATCAAGCAATTGACTGATAAGTGCTGAGTAAACTGGGAGTGTGTTGTAAAAATGCTAATGAAGTGCTTTATAGTTGTTCCTGATTACGTCCAATGGAGTACCTTCTCAGTTGGGACACTCCTGCATTACTCCAGAAAAGCACCTTTAGAGTGTGTTCCAAAAATATTATTGAAGTGCCTTGGAATTATAGTATATACACTTCAAATTGGGTACCCATACTCTGCAAATGCACCTAAAATGCAATTTAAGTACCTTCTTGAGTAAACTTCAATCTTTCAGTGTAAAATATCCTCACAGTTAGGGCACAATTGTAAATTAAAACTTTCCAGAAGAGACCCGTGTGCCACAATGGGGTGATGGGCCCATCCCTGTGTAGCTTCAGTGCCCTCTCCCAGAGAACTGAACTAGGCAAATCTGGTACTCAGAACATGCTCTTGCTCTCATGTCAGTTTCTCAGCCTCTGACCTGACTAGCCGCACAAATCTGCAAGCAGAGCAGGACTAAGAAAGGGGATGGGGTGTGCATTTTATTTTTTTAAATGAGGTTTAGGGAGTCCTGGAAGCCATCACATGGGAGTGTACAAGTACCTTTTTTCAAATTTTCACTGGCAAATACTTGCACCTCAGATACTCTGCTATTCATTACTCACTGTTCATATTCCTTTTCAAGCTGACCCCCCCCAGTCAGCAGCATGGTGTCAAATAGTGTTTTATCACATAATGACCAAGAAAACCCTAGAGATGCAACATTTCAGTGGGGTCCATCTTCATATAATTTAACAACTTGGAGCAGAAGCTCAATGGAGATCAAGATCACTTTCTCAGGGACACACAGTGAGTCAGAGGCTGTGGCTGTGCTTGAACGCAGATATCCTGCTTCACCGTTTCAGAGACAATATTATGGTGGAAAGAAGGTCCAACTAACCACAATTCAACACTACACCCCCCTTCCATATCTTAGGACATTTACTTACTGGTGGTGGAGCTTTCTTCAGGAGGCCGCTGGTGTACTTTCATTCCTGCTCATTGAATTAAACACAGTGAAGTCTTCATCTTTCTCAAACATTAACTTTTTCATAATTTCTTTGGAGTTAAATCCTGAATGTGGTCAGAAAAGAAAAGTAAAGGTCATATACACTGTTTAGAAATGAAACTGAAGCCCATACTAGACCACATTTTTTCTATCATGAAGTTCAACGGACACCGTCCTCAACTCTCTTTGCATCTTCCTAGAAACTGTGAATACTCCCAATACAGCATAGACACTCACGGTGCAGTGGGAGGAAAGGAGACTATTGTATCATGAGTAAATGCACTCTTTGGGGTATTCCTAATGTTCAAGAAGCATGTAACAAGAGTAGATCAAGGATTTGCAACAAAATGGGAATAAATACATTATTTGCATGCATTTCAGTTAAGCTAAAAAAAAGCACAGTGGATAAAACAACCAACAACTTGAGTGAATTGTAGAGAAGGTAAGCAATCATTAAACATATTTTTTCAATTATAAATAATATAATGCAAAACGGATTGACAAGTGTCCCTTTAACACCAACTCTACACCAAAATGTTTATGTGATGGTCAAACAACAAAACATTTTAAAAGTCATTTTACTGTCAACTAATTTTTTTTCCCAGTTAGTCTTATTTCTCCCTCATGCACTGGCAGCCTCCATTATACCGGCCACCCCAGCCAACGCCCCCAGGACTTGCTATCCCTCAGAAGCAGCATGGTCTGGGTCATCAGGTACAGGGTGTATAGGCAGCTGGAGTCATCATACAGCCAGTGCACAGATTTTCCTAGTACTCCCCCTAAAGTGCAGCATGCCCCCATGTGCTGTACACCTGACATCTGCCTCTCCTCTTCCCAACTCTGGTGGTTTCAGCCTGCTTATCCTCAGCCACTGATAGTATCTGGCAAGCACCTAACTCTTCTCCACCCCACCCTGAGATAAGCAATCCAGCAGGAACTCAATCTTCTTCCCTCTTGCTGACCCTTCAACTCCCAAGATAACACTTGAAACTTGGGTCTTCAGCATTGCAAGTACAGCACCATCACTGCAATGGTGGGCCTGCAAAAATCTAAGATCTGTGAAATGTAACTTGTCTGCACATCCACATGTGTAGTCATAGGTCCTGTCATCTTATTTTTTGTGGCTATTTCTGCCCTAATAAACACAGAATCTGTCAGCAGACAACGACCGTATGGCCCACCTAGTCTGCCCATTTCCCTACTCACTGCTGCAGCCCCAGATCCTATCTGGTGCATTTTTGTAAACTGGTATTTATTGCCCAATAACCCTCTCAGTTATTAAATAACCCCTAAAAACACCATAATGACGACATTTGGTAGGGGATGAGGCTGCAGGCACTCTGTGGGCATTGCAGTGGGATCGGGAAGGGGGGGACACCTAAATATACTTGGATCATCTTTGCTGGCAGGCATACATGTATGGGGCTATTTGCCTAGCATAATCATTATGCTGTTTTAGGGCTAGGGCTGCAGTGCTCAGTAGCCACTTGACTTGCACAAGGAAATTATAAGCCAAGTTTTATGGACTAAACTCTTTATGCAAAGCAAAATATGTGATATGTGGCTAAAATAGCTTCTGCGGTAGGCACCATCATGTTATGAGTTGCCTGCCTGGAACTAACAATCATGTCAGTTGCTCCTAAAAATGCAGGCCCTTCCATTTCCATTTGGAAAACAGCAAGCTGGAACATGCAGATGAAGCTGCAAAAGAAACAGCTGCTTGGTTGGATACCATATGGGATTCAACAGGCCTGGTCACAGGTGGATTAAGAGCAAGGCTAAGCATACAGTAGCAGTGATACAGTGTGTAATAAAGTACTATTCTACACAGAAACCCATAGTTTTCAAAATGCTGTTGTACCACAGTTCAAACGTCATGGAATGTGATTGTACCCTTCTGTGGTAGAACAGCATTCTAAAACCTCTAGAGACATGCACACGTTAATTTCAGTGTGAAAGAGAAATATAAAATAATGCATGGAGAAGTGTGGTTTATGGGGGATTTTATGCACCCCGAGGTGTGTGATGCCCCATGAAGCCTGAGGGATTTCTATGGGCATCACACACTGAGATGGTGCATAAAATCCCCATAGAATCACACTTATCCATGTTTTATTGTTTCATTTACTGTTTTTTGGTTTAAATTGTCTTTGGCACTTTGCAAGGGTAATTGTTACCGATGACAAGCTTGTCTCACGCTGAGTGACTGATTGTATAGTGCTTGTGAACGTCCAGCACAAGGACAGCTTGTTCGGTGGTTTTTCAGGTGATGCTGCAGTACTGTTCTGCCCATGGTTTATGGAGCTCCATAAACAATACATGTGGTTTATGAAGCTGTTGGGCATTCACTGGTAGCGGTTTATAACCACTAACCAGTAAATATAAAAACAACAATGCACATATTTCAAATAATAATATTCACTATAAAAACACAGGATGAGCAACTTTATGTATAACCAGTGTGTTGTGCCACCTCAGGGTTCTGATTCCCACGGGCCACTCGAGCTTCATCCTCAAAGTCAGAGAGAATCACATGCACTCTGAGACAGAACACTCTGACTGTGCATAGTTACCCATTCAGTATTTTCTATATGCTGACGGTTACCCAGTTTTGTTGCATATCAATATGCTAGTTTTGTTTTGGGCATCATCTTCAACCACTAGCAAGCTGGAAAGAGCTTTGTTGTGGAATTTTGGCATGGCCATCACCCAAACAACACTCCTCCCCAGTCTGGGAAGTCTTTCCTTGCACAAGACTGATGCCTCCTCCTCCCCATCCTGTAACAGGCATTCCCTGCTGTACAGTGCCACCCTCTTTCCACTCATCCTATATGGACCACTCCCTGGTTTCTAGTGGCACCTTCTTCCCACCCCATGCAAAGTTTTCTGTTGTCTAGTGGCATTTGTCTGGCTTTCCCAATATTGTGTCATTCCCTGGTGTCCAGTGGCCCCAACCTCCATCTCTATGATAAACACTATAGTGCATGGTGGAGCGTCGTTGTGTATGGAGATCTATACACTGTGGAATGGTCTGGCATGGAGACAGGGACTCATAACTAACACAAGGCAAAAAGTATTAGATATCAGGAGGGCATCTTTCATATGAAATGTGTAGATGTTTTAAGAGCAGCCCTGGTAATAGAGGGGGTGGAGAAACAGTGGGGAAGACTAAAAGGAGTCATTATGGAGGTAACTAACCAATGCATTAGGAGAGTGGCCAAAGGAAAAAGAAGAAAGAAACCACTATAGTTCTCTAAAGAGGTGGGAGACTAAGTAAGGGATAAAAGAGCAAATTTCAGGAAGCATAAGGGAATCCAAAGGGAGGAGGAGTACAGGGATGTGAACCTTGAATTTCTAAGAGAAGCAGGGAAGGCTGTAAGGAAAGCAAAGGCACAGACAGAGTTAGCACAGACTGTGAAAAAAAGGGGACAAGACATTCCACAGGTAAAATAAATCTAAAATGAAGGGTGGGATTGTGAGGCTCAAAGGAGGTGGGAGAGTATAAGGGGGAGGATTTAAACAAGGCAGAAATACTGAACAAATACTTCTGTTCAGTATTCACTGAGGCGGGAGAGGGTCAAGGACCACAGTTGGGGAGCAGAGGCAATTGGGGGGAGAAGTGGACACCAGTTCATTCACAGTGAAGAGAGTTCTGGAGGAACTCACAAAGCTGAAGGTGGATAAAGCCATGGGGGTCAGATGATATACACCTGAAGATATTTTGGGAGCTGCACAAGGAACTAGCAGTGCCTCTGGCCAACCTTTTCACAGAGTCACTCAACACAGGCGTGGTTCCAGAGGACTGGAGGAGAGTGTATGTAGTCTCACTGCACAAAAGTGGCAGTAGGGTGGAAGCAGGGAACTACAGGTGAGTCAGCATCACTTCAGTGGTGGGGAAGATCATGGAGGCACTGCTGAAAGAAAGGACAGTGGCACACCTGGAATTCACTTGTGCCTAGGATCTAAGGCAGCAAGGATTCACATCAGGAAGGTCTTGTCAAATGAATCTGATAGATTTTTTTTTATTGGGTGAGTAGGAAATTGAATCAGGGAGGAGCCTATAGACATCACCTACCTAGATTTCAGCAAAGCCTTCAATACCGTCTCACACACACACAGAAAGTTGGTTAACAAGATGAGTAGCCTGGGCATGGGGCATGAGGTGATACACTGCGTTAGAAACTGACTGACAAAGAGAAGACAAAGGGCGGTGGTAAAGGAGATCCAATCCAGGGAGAGAGGGATGACGAGCGCGATACAACAAGGATCAGTTTTGGGAACAGCCATGTTCAATGTCTTCATTAGTGACATTGCAGAGGGGCTGGAAGGAAAAGTCTGCCTATCAGCAGATGACATCAAGATCTGCAACAGGGTGGATACTCCAGAAAAGGTGCAGAAAATGAAGAGGGACCTGGAGAAGCTTGAAAGATGGTCAGAGGTGTGGCAACTGAGGTTCAGTGCAAAAAAGTGCAAGATAATGCACTTGGGTGGGGGGAACCCCAGGGAGAGCTACAGGATGGGGGGAGGTGCTGTCACCAAAGGAAAGGACCTAGATGTTATCATATTAATGCCCTTAAAGTACCAAGCAGTTGTGCAAAGGCTGCAAGAAGAGGCCAGTGGCATGCTGGGGTGCATAGGCAGGAGGCATTACTAGGTAGGAGGTGGGGTGATGCCACTGTATAAAAAACACTGAGTAAGGCCTCACTTGGAAAACTGCATGCAGTACTAGAGAACACATGACACAATAAGGACATTAACAAGGTGGAGGCTATCAGAGAAGGGTGGAAAAAAGGTGCATGGTTTGCATCACAAAAACATATAACGACAGACTAAGAGACCCTCAATATGTATTCACTGGAGGAAAGGAGGTATACCATCAGTACAGCAACAGAATATGAGCACCAGGTAAAAATGGCAGACTCATATTGGGGCTATGAGTTCTTGGGCTACCCTGCAAGGGTAGCAACTGTACACAAACGTGAGGGTAGTGGACTGTGTCAGGAAGGGGGATAGGTGAGGGAAGGAGAGGACAATGAAGGGGTTCTGAGATGCGTGTCGTGTCTGCCACTGAGCTAGCCTTGTAGTGGGTGGATAACTCTGATTTTGCAGCAGGTTCCAGGGTTCTGAACCGGGTGTGCATAAACTCTGCTGCTGCCTGGCACTTAATTTTATAACGATATGGAATTTTTGCCCCTCGCCCGACATGCACCCCCTGAGTTGACCTCATCTATCATTCAGAGGGTGCAGGTGGCTGGCCCCAAACACTTTTACCCTTTCTTGTGACATTTAAGATTTTGGTTTCCTGAATTTGTATATGATGCATATAATACCTTACAATAAAGAAAATATAAACTAAAATTTGCATTTATGATACGTTTCTTTGAATTTAAAGCAGTGTACCATGTGGAAAAAAGTGCTTTTTTGACGGTTTATTCCCTGTGCTGTGCTAAGCATATACCTGGTACTCTTTCCCGCCAGTATTGTACTATCACCCTGTAATTTGTTCAGTTATCCTATGTTTTTATTTACATTTCTGCTGTCTGCTGCATTGACAGCAGTAGTACTAGATAGCATGGCCATATTTTCTGTGGCACCAACAGTCGTAGTAGATCAATTTCTGATTAGGTAGTACTGCTGCTTTAAAATGTACAATAATTAAAAGTACGCGGCCTAACACAAGATAAATACCAACTAGTATGCATCTGAGTAAAAGACTAAAGGGAAACTCCTACGAAATTAGAAAGACCCACCTTATATAGCAATGGCTGAAGAGTTCGTCTACATTTCGATACCCCGGATAGCTTCCATGAAGGTTATGCTAACGAGGGCTGCCAACTCTGCTACCATTTGCTGGTAGCCCTCATTAGCAACCTTTGTGGTGGAACCATCCGGGTGCTGAACACTCCACCAAGGGCTCTGCCAATAAAGATGGAGCGGTCTTTCTAATTAAAACCACCAGACAGCAGGTAAATAAAATAATTTGTTTTATGTTAAAACCCTAATCGGGCATTTCTACAGCAGCTGCTGCACTTATGGGCGGTACAGGAGTTTCTCTTTAAGAAAATTCTCACTCAGATAAAAAAAACAGAGAGACTAATGTCTTAATCTATCATTTTGTTATTTAAATAAGTTAACTGTAATTCTCAAAATTTTGCTTACTATTTTTTCTGGGTGTATAACATGTCAATATTTTATAGCGAAGTACAAGGAGTACAGTTACAACTTTGAAACTCTAGAAACTGCCGCCCAATTTAAACTAATATTACCTGATGAAGTGAGCTGCCCTGGTCTGTTATTGACTCTGAAGTGTCACAAGGACACGAGGAAGCAAAGGCCTCACCCTTTTCCGAAGCTCAATAACTCCAGAAGATGCCCTACACTTCACAGGGTAATATTGCTATTGTAAAAATGTTTGGAAACTCACCTTTTTGTGCATTTTAAACAGTGTGAGTGGCTGGAGTGCATGCTTAGACTATTTGTTTACATTAGCAGACTCCTGTGAAGTTGCCTACTTGCATAGCCAGTTAGTGCACTAAGACATTCAGCCCAATGCTCTAGGTATACAATGAGGATTATTTCACCTCTTTGGTTGTTGAAAGGCAAAGCAAGTTTTATTTAAGAGAAGCCAATGCCAGAGGCTCTGGGCACCATACAACAATCAAAATAGATACAAAACAACATAATAATAAACATTTATATACAATATACCAAACAGTTAAAACAGAATTTACTACCCTCGACAGCAACTAAAATCAGAATAGGTAGAAACTAAATTAAACAACCATTTCTAAAAGACAAGTAGGGGCTATAAAACATAGTCCGGGAAGGCCTGATTATACAAGAAGGCCTTGAGGCGGGCCCTAAATACCTCCACAGAAGGGGCCTCCCTGATGGCTAAAGAAAGCGAATTCCACAGGACGGGGGCGGCGACACTAAATGCTCTTAACCTCATCCAGGGAATCGTAAGGAGGCCCCTAGAGGAGGAGTGGAGGGAGTGGACCGAGACAACAGATGCAAGAAGGTCCTTCAGGTAGCCAGGGCCCAGGCAGTGTAGGGCCTTAAAGGTGAGCAAACCCACCTTAAAGAGGACCCTCCACCTAACCTGCAGCCAGTGCAGTTGACGCAGCACCGGAGTGATGTGACACTACTTAGGCTGTCCTGTCAACAGCCTCGCTGCCACGTTCTGCACCAGCTGCAGTCGGCACAGGGTACCCCCAGAGACCCCAAGATAGAGTGCATTACAGTAGTCAAGCCTGGATGTCACGAAGGTATGCACCAAAGTGGGGAGGTCCAGTGGCAGAACTAGGGGCTTTATCCTGGCGATATTCCTCAGATGATAAAACTGTACGGACAACGGATGCCACCTGAAACTCAAGTGTCAATCGCTGAAGAATAACGCCCAGATCACGCACCCTAGAGGAGGCCTTCAATGGTACAGAGCCAAGACAAAGCCCTGTCTCTGCACCAGAGGCCAACCTATCATGCCCTCTGTTCGACTCCACTACCAGTACCTCCATCTTACTGGGGTTCAGTCGCAACCAGCTGGAGGCCACCCAGTCATTGATCTCAGCAAGGCAGCTGTTAAGCACTTCCACTGCGCAAGATGTTCCAGGGGCAAAGGAAAGATACAGCTGGCTATCATCAGCATAGCAGTGAAAACCCAGACTGTACTTCCTAATGAGCTCTCCCAGGGGCAGCATATACATGGCAAACAACATCGGCAACAAGACCGAACCCTGGGGAACTCTACATGACAGGTGGCCAGGGGAGGAGGAGAAATTCACCATTACTACCCTCTGCCTCCTGTTAGATAGAAAAGACTCAAATCAGCAGATGACAGTGCCGGCGAGTCCACAGAATTCTCTTAGGTGGTCAAGTAACACTCGATCGTCCACCATGTCAAATGCTGAAGAGAGATCGAGGAGAACAAGAATTGTCCCCTTCCTTCTATCTCTAGCCCTAAGGAGGTCATTATGTACCCAAACTAGCGCAATTTCTGTACTATGCCTCACACGAAACCCAGACTGGAGTGGCTTATACAGATCATGGGCCACGAGATGCTTCTCAAGCTGAAGCGCCACCACATTCTCCACAATCTTACCCAAAATGGGAGATTGGAGATAGGACAGTAATTTGCCTTGACGTCAGGGTCCAACAATGTTTTTTTCAGAAGAGGTCTCACCAATGCCTCCTTCAAGACATCGGGGAAAAACGGGGAGCAGTGTCAGTGGCTCAGTAGGTAGCACACTCGCCTCTGAGGCCGGGCGATCAGAGGGCTGTGGGTTCAGTTCCCACATCTGGCACTTGGATTAATATCCCAGTACTGACACTGTAGTGCAACATTAGAGGGGTGCTGCACTTCTGAGGTGCCATCTTTCAGATGAGACGTTAAACCGAGGTCCCATCTGCCTGGATTGGTGGTAGTTCAGGTGGATGTTAAAGATCCCATGGCACTTATTGAAAAGAGTAGGGGAATTTTCCCAGTGTCCTGGCCAAATTTCCCTCATTCACTAAAAATACCACCAACAGTTTAATCTGGTTCAAGGTCAGTTGGCATTCATCTGTATCCCCCTCCCCCGGGTCGTGCCTGAAAATAGGCAGGATTTGTCTAGTGCACTTCCCCGGTCAACAAAAGCTAAATAAATAAACCCCTCCAACAAGGAACACCGGACAATCAAGGCAAACACCAGGCCAACGGAGTCAACACATCTCATTAAGAAACGAGTTGGCACCGGGTCCAGTTCGCAAAAGGTGTGCCGAAGCTTGGAGGCAATCTCACTGACCTCAGCCACCTCCACCACTCTAAACTCACCCCAACCAGGCAGAGTGCTCTCCGGTTGCCCATGGCAACCACTGTTAGCCAAAGTCTGGTCCACTGCCTGATGGCAGACAATCTGTCCAAGAAGAACTGAGCAAACTCCTTGCACAATGCATTCGAAAAGGCTGTAGACAGGAAGGAAGAAGAAGCCTGTCCACAGTCCAAAAGAGCACAGTTGGTTGGTTCCTCCTGGCAGCAATCTCCCTGGATAGGAATTATGCCTTCTTATGGTTGATTGCCCCTGGTATGCATTGTAGTGCACATGCAGGGCCAGTTTGTCTACTTCCAGGCCGGACTTCTGCTAGCAGTGCTCTAATCTCTGACCCAAAGTCTTCATTACCTTGAGCTCCCCATCATACCAAGGAGACCTCAAGTGAGAAGACCTTGGTTGTACACGGGCTGGTGCGAGGGAGTCGAGTGCACCAGACAGCGCCTTATTATAGGCATCCACTGCCGTGCACACCCCCCCAACGCATGCACTGTCCACACTAGATAGGTCAGCCACCACCAAAAAACCCTCAGAGGTTAACCCCCTCAAAGGGCGATAGTTGATCATCTCTGCAGAAGGAGGGCTATCAAGGGGGTCCCGAACCAGAACTTCACCGTGCAATGATCGGACCAAACTACCCAATCAATGCTGAGACTATTTATCTCAAGCCACAATGAGAACACCAGATCCAACATGTGGCCACCCTAATGAGTCATGGAGGAAATTCCTTGAGCAAAGCCCAGAGATGACATCATCTGGAGGAAGTTGTAACCAAGCAGAGAAAATTCATCCTCGGCCCAAACACTGAAGTCCCCCAGCCCTAAACATCTGGGGGCCTTCAATGTTTCCCCGACGATGAAATCGGCCATCTCCTGCAAGAAATCTCCCACCACCCCAGAAGGGTGGTAAATCAGGAGAATCAGGCAACCTGCACCCGGACCCCCACGGATGGCCACACATTCAAATGAATGTGGTGCTCTCACTGAGTGCAGGGTGACGCACTTTGCCTTTGGTCTTTTGTCTTAAACTTCAGAGTTCCACAACCTTCCCCCAAACCCTGTCCCCCATAAACATATGGCCTGCCCAATATTTCTAAGAAGTGATTATGTCCTATGGGTATTGCTTTCCAATTCAAAGAAATGGAAATGAAGAGTCTGTGATAATAACTTAGTTTAAATATATGCTGTAATTTTTATTTTTTTATCTTTTAAATGTTCCTCACCAGCAATGTAAGTTTACAACTGCAGCACTAGTACCAGTGGGGAACTGATGTCTTTGGGCAGCTGAGAGCTCACAATGAGGTGGTGCCAAAGTATCTTTCTAAGGAAGTGCCCAACTGCATTGTGTGGCCTCCGCTGCCCCAGACAACAGTTCCCCACCAGCGATAGCACTGCAAATGTAAACAAAGCTTTGGGGAAGGGGAGCTTGAAAAACTGCTGATGCCTCAAAACTTTGAAAAACATACTGTTTGGGTACAATTCAGCTTGCATTCTGTATATAGTGTATGGTAGAATGCGGTTGTGTATGGAAATCCATACACCACAAAAAGTTGTTCTGCTGCAATAATGACGTCCTCACTAACGAAACGACTTTTTGTTCTGCGTTAGTGAGGATGTCATAATACAAGGGGCTACAGCGGACGTCCTGATTCGTCCCCTGCTGTGTGAGAGGGGCGCGCGAGTGTGCTGGGCACCGGCAGTTGTGAATTGATGGCCTCGGCAGAACCGAGTGAAAATATGGAAAAGTGAGTCTCTTGTCTTTTTTTCAGGCACCATACACTATAAAGAACAGTTTATGGTTACCCATACACTACAAGGCTATTCTTTCACCTCGTAGACACAATGCCGACTTGGGAGACCCTCGAAGCTTAGCTCTTGAGGTCATCAGTCGGCATTGTATCCACTCGGTGGAGGAATAGCCTTGTAGTGTGTGGGTAACCATACACTATCCTATATATATTCTATAGAGTTCTCCTGGTCCATTGATTACTACTGAGAACATTTGCTTGAATATGTGATCTTTATTTCTTAGAGTTCATCTACCTCTACAGCTGACTCCCTACTTCAAGTCATAATCCTCTGTTGTGACATAACAAACTGCTGTCATGGGAGAAACTGTGATGTCAAATCAGTGCAATATGACCTAGGGTAGGGAGATAGCAGCAGGAATAGATGAACTCTTCAGGAGCAAAGAGTGTTGTCATGCAGCTGACCTCAGTAATAAATAGTGTGGAGGAAAAATACAGAATGAATGTGAAATACAATCTGAACTATGTCTAAATATAGTTGTTTTAAGTTCTACTGAAGGCATCGGCTACTCTTTAAAAGGTAACAAATAAAAAAACTAAATTCCAATACTTTTTTATGGTTCCCAGGCTCTCCTTTTCCATTTCTTTGAGTTGAAAAGAAGTGGCCAATAGGAGATAGCCAAACTTAAAGTAAGCAATAACCCATAACAGACCATGGATGAATTACATACGAACATACAAAGAAGCCAGCAGAAGAAAGTCATTTGGTCTGTCAAGTCTGTTCGTATTGCAGAGTCCACAGCTTGAGCTAATGTCACTGCCCTCCCTCCCCACTCCTCCCATCCCCCTACCCATGATCCTTACCTTTCCCCTATACCTATCCCAGCCTCTCTTAGAGCTGCCCACTGTTTTCAATGAGATGACCTCTTCCAGCAGTGCATTCCAAGTGTCCACCACCCTCTCTGTGAAGAAGTGCTTCCTGACCTTCCTCCTAAACTTCCCATCCTCCAGCTTAAAACTGTGCTGCCCCCTCGTGTTATGGTTGCCACTCAGATTAAAGAAACTCTCCTTATCAACCTTATTTATCCCTTTCAAGTACCTGAAGGCTCCAGTAAAGTCCCCTCTTTCTCTCCTGTCTTCCAGGGAGTACATGTTCAGTGCCCTCAACTTCTCCTTGTATGCCTCACCCTACTGACTGGCTATCATCTTTGCAGCCCTCCTCTGGACCTTCTCCAACAGGTTAATGTCCTTTATGAGGTGTGAGCACCAGTACTGAACTCCATACTCTAGATGTGGCCTTACCAGTGACCTGTACAAGGACAGTACAACCTCCTCTCTCATACTACTGATCCCCCTAGCTATGCATCCCAGCATCCTGTTTGCCTTTGCTGCTGCTTTCTTGCACTGTGTGGAGTGTTTCAGGTCACTAGTGATCATCACTCCCAGGTCCTTCTTCTCCTCGGATGCAGATACTCGGACTCCACCCAGGTAGTACTCTGTCCTGGGATTCTTGGCTCCAAGATGCATAACTTTGCATTTACAGGCATTAAAGCCAAGCTGCCAGATCCTGGACCACCTCCCCAGCTTTTCCAGATCTTCCTGGAGGACCGGTATCCCTTCAGCTGTGTCCACTCTCTCCAGAGTTTGGTGTCATCTGCGAATAGGCACATTTTGCCCCTAATGCTATCCCCACTGTCACTGATGAAGACACTGAACAACACCAGCCCCAGCACCAAGCCCTGTGGGACCCCACTGGTTACCTCTCTAGTGCCATATAACTCTTCCCCACCACAACCACCCTCTGGGTTCTGTCCCTCAGCCAGTTTTCCACCCATCTAGCCATCTTTTCCCCAACTGCAAGATCCACCAACTTCCTGATCAACCTTTTGTGGGGCACAGAGTCAAAGACCTTGCTGAAATTAAAATAGAGGATGTCTACTGCTTGGCCCCTGTCTACTATCTTAGTGACACAGTCAAAGAAATCAATCAGATTTGTTTGACATGATCTCCCCCCCATGAATCCGTGCTGCCTCTCATCCTGGAGACCATGCTCCTCTAGATATTCCACTAACCCTTCCTTTAGAATGGTCTTCATAAGCTTGCCCACAATGGAGAATTGGAGCATTAATGCATGCCCTGGGTGCACTGTGAGGCATGAGGGCAAAGCCTGAGTGCTCTCCAACCACCCGTGAACTGCAATAAATTTCCCTCCTTTCATGATGGCGGAATAGTAAAAGAACAGTTTATAGATGTCAAACCCTGCATCACCAACCACCTAGCAAGTGAAAGCCTACAGTCAGCACCATTACAGGTTAACATCCTAGCACAGATAAGAGATCTCTTACCGGGTTCCTGTGGAGCCTGGGATAATGGGGTCTCAGGAGACTATTCAGTTGTACCTGTAAAACAAAAACAGCAATGGGGTCACAACGGATCTGCAGCTCCTTATGAAATAACAATGACAAACAATGTAGGATAAACAAAAAACAATACTTATCTGACACATGTGGTCAGTGTACTCCTTCATCCAGTCAGCATCCTGTCAGACTTGTGGACATATAAGGGAAAATGGGTTAATATGAAGAATAAAAATACTGATCAGCTGGGTCCACTGGGAAGAACTTACTATGGTTAAAAAAAGTGGGTTGTGTGTTGGGGGGGATACAGACTGGTACCTCACCATCGACCTGGGTTTTAGAATGGACTCTTGTCACTCAGGGGCCATCATGAAGGAAAGTCAGTGCCCCTAGAACTGATTTTCTCTTGGGGATGGGGGTGGGCATTGTACTCCAGCAATTGACTGACACAGGGCAGGACAAAGACACCAGCTGTTATCCTTCTTGCACCATTGACAGGGCTCTTGGCTGCCAAACTGGTAAAGCATCTAGGGATGGGTTGCCATGGCTAATGAGAAGAATGACCCTTCCCCCTCTGCCTCCCCCCCACAGAGGGAGTGGCTGTACCGAAGGTCCAAATTTAGTCCTTGGGATGCTGGGTGATGTAGCTAGGTGGCTGGTGGCAGTATGGCACTTCTCCATGGTGCAGGGCCTGCTCTGACTGTGGCTTCATACTGGAAGCTGCTATTTTTCCCAGTTTTCATGCTGGCCCACCTCATGCGACAGTACATAGTCTTGTCAGACATCACCATGTGCGCAGATCCATGTATTTTTGAACTCTATCAGTCCACCACCAGAAAAAATGAGAAGAGCCAGCTTCCCTGCTGCTTTCACCAACATGGGCATTCTATTCACCACACCCAAGTGAAAAACAACAGACTCTTCCATCGTACCAACATGAGTAGCTCAACAGCCTACCAGCACGGTCAGCCTCCCTCTCCTCCAAATAAAACTAACAGCCAGCTTCCCTTAACCCCACAGTCTCCCTCCCAACAATGCCTCCCCTTTTACCAGCACAGCCAGCTACCCCAACCACATGGCCAGCCCCAGGGTTTTATTTAACTCTAAAATTGATTAGCGTTTTGCTCATAAAAGTGCTAAAACATTGTAAAATGCATAGCACCTGCCTCACTGTGTTTAACAAACATAACACTTCTAGAAAACCTATATAAATACTTTCTGAACAGTTAGTATTGTCCCAAGAAAAAAACTGCTAATCAATTATTTCAAACCCTGCCAGCCCCCTTATCACTACATTACATTCCCTTTCCCATACATATGCTTGCCCAGGTCACTACATACTGTCACATCCATGGACAACATCCAACCTCACATCTGGCTATCCTCCCTTCAAATATGGACTGCCTCCACAACACCACCGGAACCACCTTACTGACCACATATCCAGAGTCCACACCCTTCCATTATCACAGCGCTCCTTACTGGCATACTGCACAAGATCAACATCATTCAGCCTGCTTCCCTCCAAGCATAGACCAAACCCCCACCACCAGCATAATAATCTAGCTGCTCCCACCCAAAATCAGTCACATGTATTCATGTCCAAATCAGCTGTACCACCAACCACAGTGAATCACCTTGCTGTACATTACCCCCCCCAACCACCATCACCATGAGCATCACACTGGTGGTACCTCTAAGACTTCATAGAACTTTTTGTCTTACATTCTGGAACACTTGCCTGTGCAACTGGATGTAGTTGGCAGGCAGTAATCTCCCCCAAAGTTCCTTGCCCATTAGATCCTGCCCAATATGCAGGCATAAAATGCTAGAAGACACAAGATAAAAAAATGTGTTGCATTATGGCTGGCAGCAATCACAGAATTATAGCCCCAGCAAGCCAACACCCAACACAAATATAAACACACTGGCCAGATGAATTTCTCACCCCACACGTCTCAATATAATATATATTATATTGGCAGCCCTGGCAAAGAAAACTGCTGTAGGCTTTCCTTTTTAAGTATTTGTTTGCAGTTTTATGTCCAGTGCCACACCGCAGATGAGATTTTCAAAAAAAATTACCCCTGCAAGATTTGTTTCCACTTTGTACGCAGCATCACAAGTCTTACCCCTGTCTAATCCCCTCCCAATGCCACAACACAACCAGCAGACAAATGGTGTGCTTCCAATTTTTTCAAAGTTGAAACTGGCACTGATTTTAAAAGGAAAACTGCAGTAAATGAGAATGATCTACCTTTAATGTGTGTCGGCAGTGTTGCAGGCAGGTATGGCAAAGCAGGGTTGCAGTGGGCTGGCATACTTTTTGTAAAGGAGAAGTATTTTGTACACTTTAGGAGTTTGTTTTTCTCACCTGATCAGCTGTGATTGTTCCTGGAGGTCTCGCTGGTAATATACTGCATTGTTTTTATTTTTATTTAATCGTTGATTGGTAAAATTTTTATTAATAAAATAAATAAATATGCAGTCTGCCATCCATTTGAGCTTGAAGAGTCCTTTTCACTGTGTCATCACAGCAAGTCTTCTATGGTGTCACACTGAATAATGTCCCATGTTGTGAAACATCACAATATGTGGTTCCACCTGTTAGTAAATGGGGACAGAAATAAGTGACGACATTCATTCCAGTGTGTAGTAAAGTGTCGAGAGCTGCTCTGTCTGAACAGTTGTTAATGACAGCATATGCTTAACACAGAGAATGTTTGAATGAATAAATATTGTAAACAAATGTGTTGTGTCAGTTTTCATATCTCCATATGTATCACAAGCATGCATTTCCTTGACTTCGTTTTTTATTTAGAATGTCAGTGCATAGGAACCCTGTACCTCAATCCAGAGTATTGCCACTTTCAGCATTGATTGGGTCACATACCTGTAGTTTCCCTCCAAAAAACATATCACAGACTCACAGATTTAATAATCTGTTACCATACATCAGCACTGAGTGAATGAACTGATCACCTTGGAATTTCATTTTTCATATTTTTTTTTCCATTTAATTTCATTTTTATTGATTAAACTGGAAAGGCATGTGAGCATTGCTGCCTGTTTACACAAGCGTCCAGCATCACCTTTGAATTTATTAGCAATTTGTTTTTTTCCAGCATTACTGAAGTACTAATTCTAACTCATTTTAATACTGCATACCTTCCAAGGAGGTCTGAAGCTTTGCTAGATTATTTTAGCAAATTTTCAGGAGATTTTTCTGGAGGAATAGTTTATCTAAATGTTGGGGGTTTGGGGACTGCTATGACCTCAGAAGCTCTGTGGTGCATTTTGGAGCTTATACACACTTATGTGTACGCTTGAATTCAGTAAATGTAATTACTGTCCTGCAACACAGCAGTGTCCTTTGTGTTTGATGAACACTGATGAATGTTGAGCCAACTACTTGTAACTGTCAGAGCCAGAAATGACCACATTAACATCCATGTGTAGTGGGCAGTGCGCAGAGTCCCCAGGATGGGAGAGGGGATGGCTCTGGAAGCCTACAGCAAAGGGGGTGGGATCACAGTTGGTGGTTAAAAAAAAAAAAACAGAGGTCCAAAGAAAGGGGGAGGGGTTCATACGAACACCAGCTGTCAATGGCGCTGCATTAAATTCCCCATTACATGAGGGAACAGCATGGTACTCTCACCATAATTTGCTGTGCAGCCATACATCAAGGATTGCAGTCTGCCACATTGCTCACTTCCTGCTTTTACTCACCTACATAAAGCTTGATGTCACTTCTGCTTGTTTTATTTCTACTCATTCTGGTCACTCCTTGTGTAACTCTTTGAGGTTGAATTTTTGCGTTAAACCAGTGTGCTATGTCCCGTACATCCTCCCATTTTCTCCAATCATTACCACATTCTTTTGAGTTCTGTGTTTCACGGGCTACTGAACCGGAAGTCCAAAGTTGCAATACTTCCTGACCAGTCTTGGAGTTCTCAGAAGTCTAACACTGCAAAGCTTCCTGACCAGTCTTTCTTTCATTCAAGTTCTATGAGAAACAAGTGTAATCCCTAGGTGGAGCTATCCAAAGGAATACTACCCCTGCCTGCATGACTAGCTGCAGGTTGAGGGGCCTGAGCTCGGTAAATGGGTACCACCCCCGGAAGAGTTGGTTTAAGGGTAGCGTAGCTGCTCTGGGTATAGCCTTTCGGGACACTGATATGCCCCAATGGCTTGCACTGGTCAGCAGATAAACAATCACCGTTAATGTCAGAATGCAATGTTGAACCAAATCTTGGCACACTTACCACCAAGGCTGGTTCAGCTGCACTGGACCTGGACACCCCCTGTAAAACAGGACCTGGAATAGAACAGTGCAATGGCAATACAGTATCCCCTCCACAAAGGTACACACTAGCCAAGGTAAATGCAGAAAGAACAGAATCTGGTTTATTCAGAGAACATGAACAAGGGTGGGGCAGCAATCTGGCATTTGATTTCCTATCTGATTTAGTCAGGTTAAACATGCATGTACTAAGAGTTCCTCTAGCACAGTTACACACACCCTGGGTACACAGTTATTACTCAGGCTAGCCTGATGCATTGCCCGGGGTAAGCCGGCACTGCAGTTGTTGTTGGGGCCCTTAGAAAAGAAACAAGCAACATGCACTTTAACCCACAATTTATATTCCGGAGCCGGATGGCTCATTTCATAATGATCAGCCAAAATAAATCAGATGGCACACAATACATACAAACATACAAATCTACCAGTAGAACAGACCAACTGGTCTATCAAAGTCTGCCCAAGTGCAGCTAAGCACCTAGATTGCAGCCGTCCCAGCCTCCTCCCCCACTGTCCCTCCCATACCTGTCATAGCCCCTGCCCCCAGACCCTTCCTCTTACTTTGTCCCACTCCTTCTTAAAGCTTCCGACATGTTACCACCCCCGCTGGCAGCACATTCCAGTTAGACACCACCCTCTCAGTGAAGTAGTGCCTCCTCATCTCCCTCTTAAATCATCCCCCCTCCATCCTTAGTCCATGCCCCCTCATCCCCTACCTTTCCTCAGTTTACACCCACTCAGTGCTAGGTTTATTTACCCCCCTCAAGTATTTGAATGTTTCAATCATATTCCCCATCCTCCTCTCCTCCAGTGTGCACATATTTCAGCTCCTGCAGCCTGACTTCATAGTCCTTTCCTTCCATCCCTTTAACATTTGTGTTGCCCTCCTTTGTACCCCCTTCAGTAATTTTGTATCTCTCTTCAGGTATTGCCTCCAGTATGGCACACAGTACTCGAAATGTGGTCTGACCAAGGATCTGTATAGAAACAGGATCACATCCCTATGCCTGGATGAGAAACCCCTTGTGATAAACCCAGCATCCTGTTTGCCTTAGCTGCTGTTTTCCTGCATTGGACAGAGTTGTTCATGCTCACTGTTACCAACACCCCAAGGTCCTTCTCCTCCTCAGTGATCCCTAGCCTCACCCCTCCAACCAGTAGTCCCTCCTATGGTTTTTTGCCCCGAAGTGCATCACCTTACACCTCTTCACTTGGAATCCTAGCTGCCACTTCTCCGACCATGTCTCTAGTTTGGTGAGGTCCTTATGCAATTGTTTCCATCCATCCTCTTCGTCCACCACCACCCCCATTTTGGTATCATCTGTGAACAGACTGACCCTGCTCCCAACACCATTTGACTATACCGGAGATAAAGAGCCCAAATAGCACCAGGCCCAGCACTGAACACTGTGGCACCCCACTTGTCACTGCTGTGGGTGTCAAGAACCCCCCCCACAACCGCCCTCTGCACCTTCCCCTGTAACCAGTTCTCGATCCAGTTTGACAATTTTTTCTCCACCCCCACAGCAGTCAGCTTCCCTCCAGCCTCCTATGAAGCACTGTATGAAAGGCCTTGCTGAAGTCCAAGTACAGGACATTTACCACATGACCCCCATCTAGCTTCTTTGTTACTCAGTCATAATTCTCTATTAGGTTTGTTTGACAGGACCTTTCTGAGACAAACCCATGTTGCCACCCATCCTGGAGGCCATTAACCTTGAGGAATGCCACCAGCCTCTCCTTCAGTATAGTCTCCATAAGCTTTCCCAATGTGGAAGTGAGACTGACCAACCAATAGTTTTCTGGCTCTTCCCTAGGCCCATTCCTGTGTATGGGCACCATGTGGGCCACCCTCCAGTCTGGAGGCACACACCCCATTTCCAGGGAGGTGTTGAAGAGATCTGCCAGCGGCTCAGCCAACACCTCCGCCATCTCCCTCAGCACCCTGGGGTGGATGCCATCAGGACCTGGTGCCTTCTCCACCCTTGACACCCTCAGCCCCTCTAGCACTCTATTCCCGATGATCATTTTGTCTGTCACTTCCTCCCCCTCTTCATCCACCCCTCCAGTGCATAATGGTAGTGGTCCATCCCTCTTCTTAGTGAAAGCAGAGCAGAAGTACTCATTCAGTATTTCCACTTTATTCGCTCCCTCTTCCACCCATTCCCTTCCCCACTTTATCCATGTGTTCTTTGCACTTCCTTTTTTCCCTGACATATCTAAAAAGGTCCTTCTCCCCTCCCTTTAGGCCCTGTGCTAACCTTACTTCCCTGGAGGCCTTGGCTTTTTTCACCCACCTGGCCACCTCCTTGGACCAACTCCCATAAAGCCTCCTTATCTGCTTCCTTCCTTGTTCTCCTGTACTTCCAATATGCAGCCCTCTTTTCCCTCCTGCCCTGCAGCACTTCACTGTTCAGCCAGCATAGTTTTCTGGCTCTGCCCTTCTTACTCCTAGCCCTGGTGCAGGCTACTGTGGCCTCCGTTGGCCCAGCTTTAATAACTTCCCACTTTTGCTCTGTATCCATCGCAGACCTTATATCCTGGAGTCTTAATTGCAGTATTTCTACCATCCTCCCAAAGTCCACCCTCCTAAAGTCTACCACCTTCATGCTCATGCCTTGTAGTGATAGTATAATATGTTGATTATTGTCACTCCATTTTGTATGCTATTTCATGTAATATATGTCATTTTATACTCCATTTTGTATTGTGTGACTCCATTTTACATGCTGCTTCATTTAATTGGTGTTTTGCTCTTTAGATAGCCTCATTATTATGTTTTGCTTCAGACAGTGTATTTTGCTGACTTGAAGGTCGCTGTATTATCAGGCAACCTGTTTTTGTAGTTTTTTAAACTTCTGCTTAGCTCATAGTGTTCTAGGCACCGCCAGTGTTTGGAGCACAGTGACCTAGCAGGTGTAGGAATACTGAGCAGTCCTTATCGTGTGAATTTGCAGCATCCTGGGAGCCTGGCCAGCTTCTAGAATGTAGTAAAACAACACTATAAAGGCTGCACAGTTATTTTTAGCATAGAATAAGATATAAATGTAGCTTTCTCAATGCCTGGTTAGAAGCCTCACCTGCAGGGTGGACGCATCACTAGTAGGGGCCAATTCCTGGTTCGTGAGACTCCTAGCCAGGCTGACAAGGGGGCTTCCCAGCCATTGGAACAGGCTTGGATGTAGCTTTTGGAATCGTGATGTATAACCTTTTGTATTATATTTTGCTATAATAAAGCTTTGGCTTGCTGTACTTATTGTAACCTTTTATATTATATTTTGCTATAATAAAGCTTTGGCTTGCTATACTTATTGTACTATTATTGTGTATATGTGAGTGTGAATGGCAAATAGCTGCTTAGTTTGAGTTAGCAGAACATTTTTGGCGTAAGTAGCAGGATTCGAAAATAAAATGTCTATTTTTAGGAAAAAGGATGAGTTATTTTTTTAAAGGTGTATTAAGGCTCAAACAAGCAAGGGCAACTGCCGCCTTTGTACTTATAATTTGTGCTTGCTGCAAGTATATACTGTTAGAGCCAATGATGGCTTTTACAGTTCAGGCTGCTTTAGGAGAAAAGCAGCGGCTGGTTAAGTAAAGTTAGATAAGCAACATCTAGAAAAAGAAAAATAAACTACTGTGGATGATACACACAGTAGGTGATTACAGACAGGATGATTTGAAAATCCCCCATGTTGCCTATCTGTGTAGTTTCAAGTTTTTCTGTATCAATTTCAAGTTCCCTTGCCTCCTATAGAGGCTGAAACATTTGATCCTAAACCCAAGTACTGGGACCTCTACCAGATGGATCTCAACCTAGTACTGTTAGAGATTTTTGTTTGTTTTGTTTTAAACTGCAAACCAGAGCTCTGGAAAAAGACTTGGTTTGGCAGGTTACTAAAATGGCCAAAAGAAAACCTTTGAAAGGGTTAAAACCTTTGAAAGGGTTAATAGCTGCAGTGTTTGGAAATTATCATGAAGGTCCTGCAGTCAGTTTTCTTACTTAGACTAGTATATTGGAAAAGAAGAAGAAAAATACCTTGGCACCGGGTAAGTCTGATTTTTTTTTTTTATTCAAAGTTGTTTTATGTCTGTCTGTTTTATTTCTGTAATAGGTATACTAAACAAGGTAATGCTCCGTCTTTCTCATGCATATTTTCTAGCTTATATCTGTGTTCTGTAATTATGTTCTATTGTCAAGGTTGAAGAGATAGGATTGACTGCCTTCAGTGCACAACATGTTACAGAAAAAAAAAGAAAAAAGAAGCTTCTTTGCCTCATAGCTGACTGTTTTAATTGGCTTTATTTGTAATGGAACATTTGTGCTGCCTAGATAGGGTCAGTGAAACACTTTTGTTTGTAGTTGTTGCTTGGAGCAGGTAGTGTTGATGGTGAAGAATTATGACGTCATATAGATTGCAATGTGCAGAAAGAGTTGTAGTTTGCAAGCAACGTGCAAAGCCACTGCTAGATGAAAATGTAATGTGTTAACAGCTATAAATGGCTTTATCATACTTCTAGTTAAAACCAGAAACTTTTTGCAAAATGGCAGAGTGCCATATTTTAGTTATGTGCCAAAAGGTGTAATCATGTTATACGAGATGTGTCCACTTACAGATGATGTGTTTAAACAGTGTTTTGTTCTGGAAAGATTTGGCATGGCAATATGTATAAATGTGTTGGTTTAAAAATTGTCAGTGTTACAAGAGGCAGGAGGCAGCACATATATCTAAACCACGTACAGTTTCTAATGGAACTATGGGCATTACCTCAACAAATTGGTGTGAAACAATGTCAGTCTTATTTTGTGTTAAGTATTTCTTTTTGTGTATGTGTATGTGTGTGTACTGTCTTGGCCAGCAGTTTTATTGTGTAAAGATATTTTAATATTGGTGGTGTTCAAGGACACTACCGGAATGGCTGGGTTTGAATGACCCTTGCATGCACACTGTGACCTTTTGCACGTTATTTGACCTTCTTGTGTTTCAACATTTTATGTTACTACCAGTTCAAACTTGATGTGTATTCCATGCCTAAAGCACAACTTTTCACACAAAATGTATGTTTTCATGAAAGCACACCAACAGTGAACCATGTAATTTGACTTTTATTGCAAAACTAGTATTCTAAGAAGAGGAACAAACTTTTACAATTTTGAAAAAGGACTATTACAGCTGTTTTGAGGTTTACCATCTACAGAGATACGTACGTCACGGTATTACCATCAATCTGGACATTTTGTCATGCTTAGGATAAGGAACCCAGGGACGCTGGCTTCTTTTTATCCTATGGAAATAATCTTGTTTTATTTTTAAACTGATGTGTGTTGTTGTTTTGTTGTTTGTCTGTGTTTCACAGCTAACCTTTTATTGCTACAGTATTCGAGCTGTCTCTTGCACCTCAAGCTGTGTCTTCCACCAGTAGGAGCTTGGAGGGAGGGGTAAGCTACCTTCCTCCCTTCCAGTGTAATACCCACAAAGGTTGCAAGGCATGTCATATTTATACTGATTCATGGTCTGTAGCCAATGGTTTAACAACCTGGCTGCCCACTTGGGCTAAGGATGAGTGGAAAATTTATTCAAAAGAAATATGGGGAAAAGAACTGTGGCAGGAAATATGGACTATGGTGCAAAATACTCAGACCACTGTATTTCATGTTGATGCTCATTGTGCTTCAGATACACTAGAACGATGGTATAATTCTATTGCAATTGAAAAAGCTAAGATTCTTCCAGTGGATATTGAAGAAACTCAAAGTCAGCAGTTATCAGGGCTGGCAAAATGGGCACATCAAAAATGTGGACATTTGGAGAGAAAGCCACTTACAGGTGGGCATATAGTAGGGTGTACCCCAACATTGGATTTGTTAAAACTGTTATTGCTCAGTGTCCTATATGCCAACATGGGCAACAAAGACCAATCCTCATATTGTGAAAGGACAATTGGGGGGGGGGAGAGCCTACGAAAATGGAAAGAGAATTTGCATGAAGCATTACAGATTTTAAATAATAGACCAATTGGAGAATCTGAGACCCCCTTAATGCGAATGATAACTCCTAATTTGCAAGTGCAGGCTTACTATATTGGGAAATTACACCAGGAGCTCTGTCTCCTTGCAGGGCAACCCCAGAAGCTACTGGACTTGATTTACATGCCCTTCAAGAATACAGAATAAACAGCAGAAACATTCAAGTGATAGAAACTGGTATTGGAATACAAATTCCACTGAGACATTTGGTTGGATAGCACCTAAATCAGAACTAGCCCTCAAGGGAATACAAATTTTGGGAGGGTGATTGATTGTGATTACCAAGGAGAAGTGAAAGTAATTTTGTTGAATAGTAGAGAACAAAATCTGTTAATTCAACAGTATGACAGAGTGGCTCAATTGTTAATTATTCAGTTAACAAAGTGACCCTATAAAGGACAAGCCCCCACCTCTTAACAGCAAGGGATAAAGGTTTTAGATCTACAGGAGGTTTTAACAATGGTGCCAAAATATGGGTTACAAACCCAAATGGCCCTCCTGAACCAGCTGAGGTGATAGCCACCGGACGAGACAACACAGTGTTAATTATCAAGTCAGGGAAAGAGAGATGGGAATATGTACCAGCGAACACGTTATCTTCGAGAATAATCAGTCTGTGTATTTTCTAGGTTCTTCAATGGATTCTAAAAGGAATAACACTCTCTCTCACGGTCCATTCGGTAAAGCCTATTACCCCAGGTGGAAGAATATTGAAGCTTGACGACCCACTTGTACAATGGGGTTGGAAATCTTCCACCAGCTTACGGGTGCAAGACAACTTTACTTGCCCTGAAAACCAAGGATGTCCTATAGTGAACATTACTTTTTCACCAGATGTGAACATTTGGAAACCAGTTGAGACAATGGCAGGACGATTATATGTCCAACCTATGCAGGACACAAATTGGATTAAATTACAGAACCAGACTACTATTAGATGCTGCAACTTACCGAATAGTTGCATGGTGACTGTACAACATAGACTTGATTGCTGCATGAATCAAACAGACATTTTCAATGCAAGTATTACTTTGATTGACATAGACACGTTATTCTGCATGAATGCTACTGCATAACTAATAGAACTACTTGGGCAGATCACATTACAGTGTTGAAAATCATCCTGTAATTAGCAATGATAGTATAGTTAAGGTTCCATCCATGTACATCAGTAGCGCAGCGGTATCAGAAAAATGTAATCCATTTTAACATAACGTTTATGTTTAGTAGAAAATGCAAATATAAAAGAGCTTGGTATGATACGCTATTAGGTGGAGCAGGGCAGGCATGGAATTTTAAATAGTGTTGATATAGAAACACTGACTAACAGGCTTCAGGCAGTAGGAATTGATGTATTTAGCTTAATTAACTTACAAGCTCAATGGATGCCAACTGTTTTCTTACCCCAAAGATTAACTTTGAATTATGATTTTAAGTTCTTGCAGTTATTTAATGCTTCACAGGTACGGGGAATGGGAGTAGCAGAAAATATTTCGCGATTTATTGATTGGACAGAATGCACAATGTGACATATGTATTCTATAATGCAAAGAAATAAGGCCCAGAGTGATTTAATGAGTAATAATGAATAGTGTGGAGGACCGTGTTCAAATCATGGATTCCTAGTAATCATTGGATTGTAATGTCATCCACCACAGTAAAATGCACAGGTAAATATGTAATATTACCTGTAATTTTTGGTCCCCCATTATTTGATCCTGAGTTTTGGTTACCACATTTTAACGGAGATTATATAGATAGATAGTCAGAACACCACCCATGACTTAAGTCTGTGTTCAAAAACAGCTGATGGAATACTATGTGGACAGCATTCCAGACTTTATGAACCTTGTTTACTGGAGCATTCGATAAATTTGTGTCAATGGACAATTTTACCCATAACCTTTACCATGTTTACAGAAATAGGACCCCAGTATGTTTGTATAGTAACTAATCAGGAGAATACTGTTAGGATGTATAACTTAACTCGTCCCTTTTCAGGTTGTTTAAGAAATGTGACTCATTTGTGGTGGGAAAATACTACTTACACCTTTGTCCCTGATAATGAGCAGAAGCTTATTTTGTATTGGCAGCCCAATATTTTAGATCAATCAAGATTGAGTATCTCATTAAATAAAATTAAACAGATAATTCAGGAAACAGATGTAATGCAGGCTCATTTGGCAATAAGAAATAAATCATTAGTGCAAGTCAGGTGCAAACTACGATAGTTAAAAATAAAATGATTGATTTAAGTTCCAAGATTCAACAAGAGACTACTCATTATTGGTGGGATATTTTACAGGATGGTCTCCATCAGCTACAAAAGTGTTAAATATTCTGATACTTATCATGTTATATTCGTAGTAATTTTGCTATGGTACCAATATCATACAAATCGTATTCACAATAATCAAAGGACCGAATGTAGTGATAGTATAATATGTTGATTATTGTCACTCCATTTTGTATGCTATTTCATGTAATGTATGTCATTTTATACTCCATTTTGTATTGTGTGACTCCATTTTACATGCTGCTTCATTTAATTGGTGTTTTGCTCTTTAGATAGCCTCATTATTATGTTTTGCTTCAGACAGTGTATTTTGCTGACTTGAAGGTCGCATATTATCAGGCAACCTGTTTTGTAGTTTTGTTTAAACTCTGCTTAGCTCATAGTGTTCTAGGCACCCGGCCAGTGTTTGGAGCACAGTGACCTAGCAGGTGAGGGAATTCTGAGCAGTCCTTATCGTGTGAATTTGCAGCATCCTGGGAGCCCGGCCAGCTTCTAGAATGTAGTAAAACAACACTATAAAGGCTGCACAGTTATTTTTAGCATAGAATAAGATATAAATGTAGCTTTCTCAATGCCTGGTTAGAAGCCTCACCTGCAGGGTGGACACATCGCTGTGGGGCCAATTCCCGGTTCATGAGACTCCTAGCCAGGCTGACAAGGGGGCTTCCCAGCCATTGGAACAGGCTTGGATGTAGCTTTTGGAATCGGTGATGTATAACCTTTTGTATTATATTTTGCTATAATAAAGCTTTGGCTTGCTGTACTTATTGTAACCTTTTATATTATATTTTGCTATAATAAAGCTTTGGCTTGCTATACTTATTGTACTGTTATTGTGTGTATGTGAGTGTGAATGGCAAATAGCTGCTTGGTTTGAGTTGGCAGAACATGCCTCCAGTCTCCCTGCCCAATGTGAGTATGAACCACACTGTTTGGTGGTCACTACCAGCTAGTGGGTTCTCAACCCTTACCTCCCCCACTGCCTCACCATTTGCCAGTACCAGGTTCAGTGTGTTACCAAGCCTTGTAGGCCCACTTACCATTTGTGTCAGAAGGCCATCCTGGGTCGCATCCAGGAGTACATGCTCCCTGGCACTGTTGATGGCAGGGGTGCTCCAGTCAACCGCTGGTAGGTTGAAATCCCCCACCATCACCACACTCCCCCTCCTACACACCCTTCTTATGTGCTCTGCCAACTCCCTATCCAGTTCCCCCTACTGGGTTGGTGGTCTGTACACCACCCCCAGCCTCAGCTTTCTACCCTTGGAGTCCAGAAGCTACACCCAAATTGCCTCTGTCCTCCCATCCTCCCCTTGTCCCTCATGCATTTGATCCCTTCTCTCACATAGAGTGCTACCCCTCCTTCCAACTCCTCAGTCCCTCCTGTATATACTGTACCCCAGGAGCTAGATCCAAGTCATGGTACTGAGTGGCCCAAGTCTCTGTTACTGCAGCAATATCCACATTCCCCTCTGAGAGGAGTGCCTGAAGTTCTTCAATTTTGTTTCCCAGGCTTCTTGCATTTAGGAGACCACCTTACATCCAGTACCCTCTTTCATCTTTCCCCTCTTCTCCTTGGTCTGCTCTCCTCCTCTTGGTAGCCATGCCCTTTTTTCACCTTGTTATTACAGGGTGGTGGTGCCTTCTGCACTTCACGCTGCCTACCCTGCATGCCCCTTTCCTGAGTCACTTCACCTCTACCTTTACCCGTATCTAGGGGTGAGCTCACTAGGCTCCCCTATCCGGACCTTTTTACTCTCCTCAGTCCTCTTGTCACCTCCCCAGTTTAAATCCACCTTAGTTGATATATACCCCTCAATTCCACCCTTTAGTACTCCCCTCTCTGCTCAAGTGTAGCCTGTCTCCTGCGTTCAGTTTACTATTCCCTCAGATCCTACCCCAGTTTGTCACTAAACCATAATTCTTGGTGTGGCACCACTCTCACAGCCACTCATTGAACTCCTCTATCCTTCCCTTCTTCCTCATGCTCGCACATGGTACCGGGAGTACCTCTGAGAATGCCACTGACTCCCCAACCCCCTCACACTGCCTGCCCAACTCCTCGAACCTCCCCTTCACCACTTCTACAGGCTCCCCTGCCAAGTCATTTGTACCCATGTGCAACACGAGGTGAGGTTTCTTCCTCCCCATCGATGCACACTTGAGCAGTGACTGCCCTGCCCTTCCCGTGGTCAACCCAGGAATATCTTCAACCCAAATACGATTGTGCCTTTCTCCCCTTCCACCCCATCTAACCCCTTTCAGTATAGAATCCCCCAGCATGAGTAACCCCCTTTTCCTGTCCCTTACCCCTTTCCTCTCTTTTACCCTTTCCTCTACTCCAGAGTTCATACTGCCCTGCTCCTTACACACTCCAGCTGCACCCTCTGTGTCTCCTGCAACTGCTCCCCCTCTTTCCACCTCACTCCCTGCTCCTCTCATCCCCCCAATCATCTTACCAGCCTGACTTCTGCCTATTGGGCTTTCCCTATTGATCTCCCCTCCACTCCTGCTGATCTCCAACCCCTACCCTATCCCCTCCATTGCAGATTTTGAGCACCCATTACCCACAACCCACAATGATTTGAGCTTTGTTGCAGGGAACTACCCTGATGGTTACTCATGCTACCCAGACCAGGAGGCAGAATTGACAAGATGAAAACCTCAGGATGGTATACTGTTTGCCTGGGGAAACAGGGCCCACATGATGCACCATGATGGTCAATCCTGTTTGATGGTGTTGAGCAGGGAGCCAAAGTCCCGAGTGAGTCTTTCATTGGATGAATCTCTGCAGCATGAGTGGCAGTCTAGGCTGAGATGGTGAGGCCCAGACCAGGTGAACAGTTTGGATTGCAGTCCATTTTAGGTACTGGATGCAATGTCCAGCTAGTGCGACACATTCAGGGGTGTGGGGAACCAAATTGTGACCCACATTACACCATTCAGCAAAATTATAACCAAAACAGCCACATACCACAGTTCGGATGACAGTCAAGTTGCAATAAAGCAGTGTCTGTGCACAAACTATACACTCTGCAGTTCTCTCCAATTCCTGACTGGCTGATCGCTCCAGGGGCAAGTCTTTCCCCCAGGCAAAATTCACTCTCTCACAATTCAGGATTCCGGTCTCAATAACAGCAATTTGGATAAAGTCCAATATCAGACTGCAGGCTTCTTCACACTGGAAGACAGTAGCAGGCAGGCCAGACATAGCTTTCCCCACCGAATCCCTGCGCTACCGTGCAGGAGCAGCTGTGTGCTGTTCCAGGCTGACAAGTTGGAATCTTGTCCACAAAATGAGTCTCAGTGGATCATAGAATATAATTTAATATTTATTTAATGATTTATGCAGGCAAACATTCTGGGACATTGCCTAGGGTATGGAAAAGAAATCTGGCAGACAGGGTTTGCAGCATTTGCTGTGCAAGAGTGCTAATGGCAGTCAGGGCAGGCATGGAACAGATCAAAATCTAAACTATAGTATAAAAGTGCCCAACATGGTTAGACTGTGTGGGGAGAGGCAGAGTTGTTCAAGTTGAGCAAAGAATACTGGCTACACCTATCCCCCATAAACTTTATGCAGTAGATGGGCAGCAATTGGAATCACAAAGGCTATGCAATATCCTCCAGAAGCATGTCTTTTAGTACTGTGGCATTGATTGGGGAAAATATGGCTGTCCCCGGGCAGAAGTATTGATCAAGGGTATAAGACTAGTAATCCCCCACCCCACCTGCTATTCTGTAACAGGAAAGTAATTTGGGGTGCATAGTTGGTAATCATCCCCTGATCCTCCTACCATTCAGTGCCTTGGCAGTCACTAGAGCATAAGACTGCAATCCCAGCACCACATAGGACAGGTAGGATGGTGGTGTTCCTTCTGGTGGCTGAGGGCTATGGAGGCAGTTCTAGCATTGATCAGCCATATCCAACATTGTTCAGCTAGAGCGAATGTTGTGCATGCTGGTGTTCCATCTTAGTTCAATTCTATCAAGACTTGGGAAACTTTGTGAATGACAGGGTACAGTACATATTGCAAGTCCACTGGTTGGCAGAATCCACCAATGGGCTTCCAGGTGTACAGTAGCTGTCATTCACAGACAGATCTATCAGCAGGCAGCTGTGGCAGCATACAGGTGGCTTGAGCTGCCCACTGACATTAGGACCATGCCGTGATGGGGGAGCGGGGTGGGGCAGGCTGCCTGAGTGGGTGGGGGGGTCTACTGTTCCACCGGGTTGGCTTAAGGGATTATGGTGAATGTGTGATTAGGTCAAGCTGGTGGGGGTCAGTTATTATTCCTTTACCACTACAGTGTGCAGTATAAAAATCAGCGTGGTGGGCAGGGAGGGGGCTCATATATGTTTTATTTACTGTTGTAGTGTGCAGCATACAGTCGGGTGGGTGGGCACGGAGGGTTCACGTATGTTTTATTTACTCTTGCAGTGTGCGGCATACAATTGGGATGGCAGGCAGGGGGGCACTGGACTGCCAGAGTGAGAAAGCTGCCAACTCCTGTCTGTAGTACAACGGCCTGCCAGTGGGTGAATACCCACTTAATTTACTTGTTGTAGATTTATCTTGAGGAGACACATCTCCGGACCTGCTCTGGGGATGCATCTCCAATGTGGATTGTGAATGGGGCTGTGCACCATATGCACGGGCATGCCCCTTGCACAACCCCTCCAGTTGTGCTACATAACATTAAAGGTGGTGTGTGATGCACATCAATCCCTTGCCAGAATTGCACCACTGCACAAGTTGGGGTTGCACCGGCACATCTCTGGTGTGCTGGATGTATCCTTTTTGTGAATCCTGCCCCTAGAGTGGATCATACTCCTGGACAGATGAGTCCATTATCAAGTAGCTTGTGACTGCAAAATATGCTAAGTTAAAATCTCAAGTAATTAATAACTGAGCCATTTCTTGCATTTCAAGTAAAACCACAGAACATTTTTCTAAGTAATATAAACAACTAACGCTCAAGCTGGATTATGTTTAAGTAGAAAACTTCAATTAATTCCTAGCTACAGTATTTTTCAGTCTCATTTCTTAACTAATGAATAAGTAAACAAAAACAATTCCCAACTAAGTGCTAGATGGCAAAAGTTAAACATTAATTGAGAACAATTCCTCAACCAATGATCAGGCATAGTGCTTAACTTTTTTAGTTAGTCATTACCTAATGAAAAGGTAATCGCTAGTTATTTGCTAACTTATTTTTTTGTATGGGGAGGCTACCGAGAGAACTGCAAAATTGCCCAAAATTGACGTGTTTTTTCAAGTCTGCTACTACTACTTTAGAAGATGTGCCAACTACCAATGACAAAACCACAGTGGAGAGCATCAGCTGTAGTGACCCTGTTGGATATATAAATGAACAACTGTCCAGCTCTAACTAGTCCATCACAACTGACCCAAACACGAACAACAACAAACCTCAAGCAGAAGACTGTTTTCAGAATAAAAACACTAATAGCTCTTCAACTACCATGAGCAGTTCTGAAGAAGTTGAAACTGAACTTCTTGGAGAAAATCCGACTGACAAGGCAAACTTCACAGACACACTAACATCTGATCAAAAGCGTTTTATTGTTACTTACGGCCCTTGTCAACCTGAGGGACCATTCCAACATGACTGTACAAGTAAGCATTGCTTTTCAGCATCATGTTATCAAACAGTCAGGAAGGCAGGATTTAAACTTAAATGGATGTGGCTGTGCTATTCTCCTGTGCTAGACAACTGCTACTGCCAACCCTGTTGGTTGTTTGGGAATCGTAAAAAAATCTCTGAAGATTCGACATGGATAAGTGGAACTAGAGACTGCCAGCACATTTCTCGAGACATATCAAGACATAAAACATCTAACTGCCATTTGGAAGCTTGCTTAATATATGATCAGTGGTGCTTGCATAGTACCATCAATGAGGAAATGGAGTCAAACATAAGAAGAGAGGCTAGCTTTTGGAGACAGATCCTTCATCGTATTGTTAATGTTACTTTTACTTTAGCTATGTCTAATCTTCCATTTCGAGGGCACAGAGAGATTATTGGTGAAGGAAACTGTGGCAATTTTTTGTCTATTATCCAACTGTTGGCAAAATATGATCCCGTTCTTGAAGAACGCTTAAGAAAGCCCAAAGACTCCACAACATACCAGAGCCTACAAGTTCAAAATGAAATCATACAGTTACTGGCAGACCATGTTAAGTAAATTATTGTTAATGACATTGAGAAAGCTCTATTTTATTCAGTAATAATGGACACATAGAATTTGAATTTGTCGGCAGATAAGGACCGCTTGGTCCACCCAGTCTGCCCATTTCCCTACCTAATGGATAAGCTGCAGATCCTAGTTAACCAGCAGCCTACTTCTTCCTACTCCAACCCCCTAGAATTGCCTTATGACTGTCCCATGCATGCTTGAATTCCACCACTGTTTTTGACTCCACAACCTCCTCCGGAAGGCCGTTCCATGCATCCACAACCCTCTCTATGAAAAATACTTCCTTAAATTACCTCTGAGCTGCACCCCATCTTCAAATTGTGCCCCTTGTTCTTGCACCTCTTTTTGAAAGATGCTACCCTCTTGGACTTTGTTGATTCCCTTGAAGTACTTGAAAGTTTCTATCATGTCCCCCCCCCTCCTTTCCTTGAGGCTATACATATTAAGCTCCTTAAGTCTCTCTTCATATGTCTTCTGGTGCAGACCCTGCACCATTTTAGTTGCCCTCCTCTGGACAGCTTCCATCCTGTCTATGTCTTTGCAGAGATTGGGTCGCCAGAACTGCATGCAGTACTCCAGATGGGGTCTCACCAGCTGTCTGTACAGAGGGATAATAACTTCCTGTTTTCTACTGGTGATGCCTCTCCCTATGCATCCCAGTATCCCTCAGCCCTCCTTGCTGCCCTCTCACATTGCTTGCCCACCATTAGGTCATCTGATATGACTACCCCCAGGTCCCTTTCCATTTTTGTTGTTGTTAGTATCTCACCCCTCATTGTGTACTCTTCCCCTGGGTTTTTGTTTCCTAGGTGCATTACCTTGCACTTCTTAGCATTGAATCTAAGCTGCCATACATTTGACCATTCCTCTAACTTTGCCAAGTCCCTTCTCATCCTTTCCACCCCACCTTGTGCATCAGCTCTGTTGCAGATCTTTGTGTCATCTGCAAAGAGACATACTTTTCCTTCCAGTCCCTCTGCAATGTCACTTATAAAGACATTGAAGAGGATTGGTCCTAATACTGAACCCTGCGGTACCCCACTAGTAACCCCCTTTCTTCAGAGTGGACTCCATGTACTATTACTCTCTGTGTCCTATTCTCCAGCCAATTCTTTATCCAGGCTGTCATCTTTGGACCCACTCCCAGGCTGGCTAACTTGTATATTAATCTTTTGTGTGGGACTGTGTCAAATGCCTTGCTAAAGTCTAGGTAGGCCATGTCCACAGGCCCTTCCTGATCTACTACTTTGGTCACCCAGTCAAAGAAATCTATCAGATTTGTCTGGCATGACCTTCCCGCTGTGAATCCATGCTGCCTTGGGTCCTGTGCCCCTCTGGCCTCTAGATACTTGACAATTCTTTCCTTCAGAAGTGATTCCATCATTTTCCCTACCACTGAGGTTAAACTAAAAGGTCTGTAGTTTCCTGCTTCTGCCTTGCTCCCACTTTTGAAGGGGAATCACACCTGCCCTCCTCCAGTCCTCGGGTACCACCCCATCCTCCCATGATTTGTTAAAGAGGGTAGTCAGTGGTGTCACTAGTTCTACCCTTAGTTCTTTTAGAATTCTGGGATGAATCCCATCAGGCCCCATTGCTTTGTCCACCTTCAGTTTTAAGAGTTCTTTCAGAACCCTTTCTTCTGTAAATGGGCTGGTATCAACTTCTGTATCCAGAGTGTTTCTACTGTTTGTTTTAGGTACCTCCCCCTCTTCCTTTGTAAATACTGAGCAAAAATATTTGTTTAGTATCTCTGCCTTTTCACAGTCACCCTCAGCCCACCCTCCCTCCACTTTATTAAGCCTCATTATCCCTCCCTTGGTCTTTCTTTGCTCCCTGATATACCTATAAAAGGTTTTATCCCCCTTCTTTACTGATTTGGCTATCTTTTCCTCGGTTTGGGCCTTTGCTGTTCTGACTGCCTTCCCAGCTTCCTTTTGCTTTAACTGATACAGTTCTCTGTCCTGCTTCTTCTGTGATTCCTTGTACTTCCTGAATGCTTTCTTTTTCTCTTGAACCTTCACTGCCACTTCCTTTGAGAACCATAGTGGTTTCTTACATCATTTCGTTTTGTTTATTTGCTTCACACAAAGGTTTGTTACCTCTGTGATGGCAGTTTTTATTATTCCCCATTGTTCTTCCACCCCTCCTTCCTGCCTATTTGCTAGTGCATTCCTTAGGCACTCACCCATTTTGGCAAAGTCAGCCCTCCTAAAGTCCAGTACTTTTGCCTTTGTATGGCTTGACTCTATTGCTGTGTTTATTGTGAACCATACTGTTCGATGGTCGCTAGTTCTCAGATGGCTACCCACTTCTACATCTGTGATCCTCTCTTCATCTCCATTTGAGAGAACCAGGTCTAAGATTGCTCCCTCTCGAGTGGGCTCCAATACTAGTTGTCTAAGGCATGCCCCCTGTAGGGCATCTAGAATAACCCCACTCTTCGAAGTGGCTGCTTCAACTGCACTCCAGTTAACATCTGGCATATTCAGATCACCCATCAGCAATATCTCCCCTTTTTCTACCATTCTAAGTATACTTTCTATCATTTCCTTGTCCATTTCCTCCCCCTGAAGAGAAGTCTGTGCTCTAACCCTGTCTGGATTGTGGTGCCATTGCCGGTCTCCAAATTTACCCACAGTGCTTCTTCTCCTCCCTGTTTTCCCTTTTGTTCTGTTGCTTTGATTTCTTCCCTTATGTAAAGAGCTACTCCTCCTCCTCTTTTACCCTCCCTGTCCCTCCTGTAGATAGTGTATCCTGGTATGTTTATGTCCCAGTCATGGTTTTGTGTGTACCATGTTTCTGTGACTGCCACGATATCCAGATGTTCCTCCACCATCAAGGCCTCTAATTCAGGAAGCTTGTTACTCAGACTATGGGCATTGGTACTCATTGCTCTCCATTTTTTGATGGCTTTACCTTCTTTTGCAGCATCCCCCACTGACCTTTCTACCTCGGTCTTTTTCTCATCTAGTATCCTGTTTTGTAGGGAGAAGCTGGGATTTTTCTGCTGCTTATCAGTGCCTCCTCCCCTTGACTAGTTTAAAAGCTTGCCAATGAAGCATTTAAACTGATTGCTCAAAAGACTTGTTCCCTTCCTGGACAGATGCAGTCCATCCTGCCAGTATAGGCTGGTGTCCCTCGAGGTGGAACCCCAGTCCCCAATGAAGCCAAACCCCTGTGCTCCACACCATTTTTTCAACCATTCATTAAACTGCATGGTGCAAAGTACCCTCACCTCACTCATGCCATTGACAGGCAGCACCTAGAGAAGGATACTGTGTGTGCTACTTGTCTTAGGCCCCTCCGCAATTCTACAAAGTCCTTCTGCACTACTCTAATCTCATGATGAGCCAAGTCATTTGTCCCCAGGTGGACAATGGCGTCCAGCTCAGACTCCCATGCAGCTGTTCTCGTGATCCTGAGGATGCGCTTCCTGTCCCTCCAAGCCATGGACACAACACAGGACTTATCAAAAGTTGACCAGCTAAGTCAAGTTTTTCACTATATTACTATAGAAAATGATGAAAAAGGCAGTCCTGCCAAAATAAATATCAACGAGAGTTTCCTGGGCTTTTATGAAGTAACGGGTCAATCAAGTGCTCAGCTGGAACAGGATATTATTAAATGCATTGAAGATAAAGGTCTAGAACTATCAGGGCTATGAGGTCAGGGATATGATGGTGCTTCGAATATGAGCAGGATCTACTCTGGAGTGCAAGCAAGACTTGCTGAAAAACTACCCAATGCTAGATATGTGCATTGTGCCACTCATCATCTGAATCTATTGTTAAACAATTCTGTATGTACTATCACTGAACTTTGGAACTTCTACGACTTAGTTGAGTGGCTATATATGTTTTTTGAACACAGCATTCGTCAATGGGCTTTGCTGAAATTATTTCTTAGTCAGTCAGACTTAACTTTAAAAAGATTTTGTGCAACTCGTTGGTCTTCACGCTATGAGTCTTTGATTGCTTTAAGATACAGACACAGAGATATACTCAAGGCCTTGTCTAAAATCATTCTCAAGACAGATAAGCCCAATGAGAGAGATGAAGCATCATCTTTATGAAAACAGTTGGAAAGCTTCAGTGTGGTTTTGATGATTGTGTTTCAGACTAAAGTTCTTGAAACAATAAATGCTGTTTCAAAATTATTGCAACGTGAAACACAAGACCTAGGCAAAGCTGCAGAGATGTTATTGAATACATACAAAGTGATGAAAGATCTTAGGAATAGTTTTGCCAATATCAGAGAGTCGGTGGTCACAGTTGCTCAGACATGGGGAGTGACAGATAAGTTTGAGTCTAGGTGAGCACCAAAAGCTAAACATCATTTTGACGAGTTATCAGCTGACCAGTGATTAACAGATCCGGAAAGTTGTTTCAAAGTACATGTTTTTTATGCCATTGCTGACATAATAATAGCACAGCTTGACCATTGGTTCCAAAGCATGTAAGAAATTGTGCATGACTTCCGTTGTGTCACTCCGTAGTTGTTTTTACATTCTTCTGATGAAGAATTTCATTCTGCTGGAGTGGCTTTGGCTGAAAGATACTCTGCAGACGTGTCCCTTAATTTTGCAGCTCAATTGATTTCATTACAGTCACGCTTGATCTCTGAAAAAAAGAAAATATCCACTGTGAAAGAGCTAGCAACACTGCTGATTGTCGAAAACAACGCTCTTTTATCCAGTTTTCCTGATGTTTGCACTGCATGTCTTCTGTTTCTAACAATTCCTGTAACTGTTTCTACTGCTGGATGGTCTTTTTCAAAGTTAAGACTTATAAAAAATTATCTTCGCACTACAATGAGGCAGGATCGACTATCTTGCTTGGCAATTCTTTCTATCGAGAATGAAAGAGCAAGAAACATTGATGTATCCAACACGATTGATGTGTTTGCTGATCAAAAGGCTCATAGAAACATAGAAACATAGAATCTGATGGCAGATAAGGACCACTTGGCCCATCCAGTCTGCCCATTTCCTTACCTAATGGATAAGCTGCAGATCCTAGTTAACCAACAGCCTACTTCCTCCTACCCCCCACTAGAATTGCCTTGTGTCTGTCCCATGAATTCTTGAATTCCCCCACTGTTTTTGACTCTATGACCTCCTCAGAAAGGCTGTTCCATGTATCCACAACCCTCTCTGGGAAGAAATACTTCCTCACATTACCTCTGAACCATCCCCCCTCTATCTTCAAATGGTGCCCCCTTGTTTTTGCACATTTCTTTTTCTGAAAGATGCTACCCTCTTTGACTTTGTTGATTCCCTTGAGGTATTTGAAAGTTTCTATCAAATCCCCTCTCCCTTCTTTCCTTGAGGCTATACATCTTTAGTTCCTTTAGTCTTTCTTCATATGTCTTCTGATGCAGACCCTGCATCATTTGGTGCCCTCCTCTGGACAGCCTTCACCCTGTCTATGTCTTTGCGGAGATGGGGTCTCCAGAACTGTACACAGTACTCCAGATGTGGTCTTACCAACTGTCTGTACAGAGGGCCAACAGCTTCCTGTTATCTACTGGTGATGCTTCTCCCTATGCATCCCAGTATCCCCCCAGCCCTCTTTGCTGTCTTCTCACATTGCTGGCCCACCTTTAGGTCATCTGATATGACTACCTCCAGGTCCCTTTCCATTTTTGTTGTTGTCAGTATCTCACCCACCATTGTGTACTCTTCCCCTGGGTTTTTGTTTCCCAGGTGCATTACTTTGCACTTCTTTGCATTGAATCTAAGCTGCCATACATTTGACCATTCCTCCAACCTTGACAAGTCCCTTTTCATCCTTTCCACCCCACCTTGTGTATCAACCCTGTTGCAGATCTTTGTGTCATCTGCAAAGAGACACTTTCCCTTCCAGTCCCTCTGCAGTGTCACTTATAAAGACATTAAAAAGGATCAGCCCCAGTACTGAACCCTGCGGTACCCCACTAGTAACCCTCCTTTCTTCACTGTGGACTTCATTTACTATTACCCACTGTGTCCAGTTGTATAACCAGTGTTTTATCCAGGCTGCCACCCTAGGACCCACTCCCAGGCTGGCTAATTTGTTTATTAATCTTTTGTGTGGGACTGTGTCAAATGCCTTGCTAAAGTCTATGCAGGCCATGTCCAGAGCCCCTCCCTGGTCTACTGCTTTGGTCACCCAGCCAAAGAAATCAATTAGATATGTCTGACATGACCTTCCCACTGTGAAACCATGCTGCCTTGGGTCCTGTGCCCCACTGGCCTCTAGGTACTCAACAAATCTTTCCTTCAGAAGTGATTCCATCATTTTCCCTACCACTGAGGTCAAACTGGCAGGTCTGTAGTTTCCTGCCTCTGTCTTGCTCCCACTTTTATGAAGGGGAATCACATCTGCCCTCCTCCAGTCCTCAGGTACCACCCCATCCTCCCATGATTTATTAAAAAAGGGTAGTCAGTGGTGTTACTAGTTCTTCCCTTAGTTCTTTTAAAATTCTGGGGTGAATCCCATCAGGCCCCATTGCTTTATCCACCTTCAGTTTTAAGAGTTCTTTCAGAACCCTTTCTTCTGTGAAAGGACTAATATCAACCCCCCATCCAGAGTGCTTCTATTGACTGGATTAGGTATTTCCCCCTGCTTTTCCATTGTGAATACTGAGCAGAAGTATTCATTTAGTATCCCAAGCACAGCTCAGTATCTCAAGCTCAGAAACAGAAATTTTAGTTCATTTATGATTTGTCCATACTGGTTAACATAAGCTTAGCACAGTCTTAGATCTCAAAACAGGGAGGAAACCAGGGGGAGGGGGGCCCAGGGAGGGTGGGGGCCCTGTAACATACCAAGGAAGGGATACAGAGACTTAATAAAGGGAAGGGAATGTGGGCAGAGGGTGACAGTGAAAAAGCAGGGATACTGAATGAATATTTCTGCTCAGTATTCACAACAGATGAGGAGGGAAAGGTGCCTAAACCAAACAAGGGAGACACTCTGAATAGGGCGGTCGATACCAGTCCATTCACAGAAGAAAGGGTTTTGAAAGAACTCTTGAAACTGAGGGTGGACAAAGCAATGGAGCCTGATGGGATTCACCAAAGAATGCTAAAAGAACTAAGGGTAGAACTAGTAACACCACTGACTACTCTGTTTAACAAATCATGGGAAGATGGAGTGGTACCTGAGGACTGGAGGAAGGTAAATGTGATTCCACTTCACAAAAGTGGGAGCAGGGCAGAGGCAGAAAACTACAGACCAGTTAGTTTGACTTCAGTGGTAGGGAAAATGATGGAATCACTTCTGAAGGAAAGAATTGTTGAGTACCTAGAGTCCAGTGGGGCACAGGACCCAAGGCAGCATGGTTTCATAGCAGGAAGTTTATGTCAGACGAATTTAATAAATTTCTTTGACAGGGTGACCAAAGTAGTAGACCAGGGAGGGGCTGTGGATATGGCCTACCTAGATTTTAGCAAGGCATTTGATACAGTCCCACACAAAAGATTAATATACAAGTTAGCCAGCCTTGGAGTGGGTCCCAAGGTGGTAGCCTGGATACAAAACTGGCTGGACAACAGGATGCAAAAAGTAATAGTAAACAGAGTCCACAGTGAAGAAAGGAGGGTATCTAGTGGGGTACCGTAGGGTTCAGTACTGGGACCGGTCCTCCTTAATATCTTTATAACTGACATTGGAGATCACCTGGAAGGAAAGGTATGCCTCTTTGCAGATGACACAAAGATCTGCAACAGGGTTGATGCACAAGGTGGGGTGGAAAGAATGAAAAGGGACTTGGCAAGGTTGGAGGAATGGTCAAATACGTGGCAGCTCAGATTCAATGCAAAGAAGTGCAAGGTAATGCATCTGGGAAACAAAAACCCAGGAGATGTGTACACAATGGGGGGTGAGTTAATAAAAACAACAAAAATCGAAAGAGACCTAGGAGTAATTATATCAGATGACCTAAAGGTGGGCAAGCAATGTGAGAAGGCAGTAAGGAGGGCTGGAGGATACTGGGATGCATAGGGAGAGGCATCAGCAGTAGAAAACAGGAAGTTGTTATCCCTTTCTACAGACAGTTAGGTGGGACCCCATCTAGAGTACTGCGTGCAATTCTGGAACCCCATCTCCACTAAAGATGTAGACAGAGTAAAGGCTGTTCAGAGGAAGGCAACCAAAATGGTGCAAGGTCTGCACCAGAAGACATACCAGGAGAGACTAAAGCAGCTTAATGTGTATACCCTTGAGGAAAGGAGGGAGAGGGGGCACATGATAGAAACTTTCAAGTATCTCAAGGGAATTAACAAGGTACAAGAGGGTAGTATCTTTCAGAAGAAGAGATGTGCAAGAACAAGGGGGCAGTATTTGAAGATGGGGGGACAGCTCAGAGGTAATGTTAGAAAGTATTTTTTCACAGAGAGAGTTGTGGATGTATGGAATAGCCTTCCTGAGGAGGTTGTGGAGTCAGGAACAGTGGGAGAATTCAAGAATGCATGGGACAGGCATAAGGCAAGTCTAGTGGGGGGCAGGAGGAAGTAAGCCGTTGATTAACTAGAATCTGCAGCTTATCCATCAGGTAGGGAAATGGGCAGACTGGGTGGGCCAAGCGGTCCTTATCTGCCGTCAAATTCTATGTTTCTATGTTATACCCTTGAACCCAGGCCCTATGGGAATTTGCTATGCCACTGGTCTTGTTGCCTTCTTTTACTGTCTGTGCTAGTGTTTCCTTGGTTTAGGCCTTTGCCTGCCTTACTGCCTGCCCTGTTTCCTTAGGGAAATTTGATATGCCTCCCTATCTTCATCCCACTGTGTTCCCTTATATTTCCTGAAGGCCAGCCTTTTGGTTCTGACCTTTTCTGATACTGTTTTTGAGAACCAAAGTGGTTCCCTTCTTCTTTTACACTTCTTTTTCTCTCTAACACAATGGGATGTTGCTTCAAGCATTGCATCCTTAATGCTTGCCCTTTTTGCCTGTACCCCCTCACCTGTATTTCTTTTTGCCAGGGCTAGCTTAACTCTGTTGGCCATCATATCAAAGTAAGCTCCTCTGAAGTCCCATAGTTTTGCCTGGAATGGGACGATTTAGCTCTAGTGGCCAAACTGAACTATACCATGTGATGGTCACTGGCCCCCAGGTGACCTTCTACCTGGAGATCTGTGATCCTTTCCCTGTTAGTCAGTACTAGATCTAGGATAGCCCTGTCTCTTGTGGGTTGTAGTGCCAGTTGTTTGAGGCCTTCCCCTTGCAGGGAATCCACCATGTATCTAGTTCTGGCAGATGTTCCTGCTGGTATTGACCAATCTGTATCTGGCATGTTGAAGTCTCCCATTATCAGAACCCCCCTTTAGCTGTTATGTTTTGTATATCTTCTAACAGTAATGTGTCTATGTCCTCCTCCTGGTCTGGGGGCCTGTAGACAACCCCAGTTCTTATGGCTGTCCCATTTCCCATTTCCTGGGTGACCCACAGTTGTTCTGGCTCCTTATGTGTATTCTGAATTTCTGTAGCTTTGATATTTTCATTGATATACAGGGCCACTTCACTACCCCTTTTTGCACCTCAGTCTCTTCTGAACAGTACATAGCCAGTTACTGAAGTCTCCCAAGTGTGGTTACTGGTAAACCATGTCTTATTAATTGCTACTATGTCCAGTTTAGCCTCTGTCATTATTACCTGCAGGTCTGGGATCTTGTTTTCCAGACTGCAAGCATTTGTGTACATGATTTTCCATTGGCCAGATTTCGGTGTGTTAGTTGTTGGGTGAGGTCTGGAATTTCCCTTGTGCATCGTATGGGGAGCTGGACCTTTTTCCTTACCTGGTGATGCAAATGAACTACAAACATGCTGAACTCCTGTTTGACCACTAGCTGAGGGGGGAGAGGTGTTCTTCCCATTCGATGTATGGGGTGCTGCACACCTCTCCCCATTTGCTAGTTTAAATATTCTGCAAAGATATCAAACTTCTTCCCCAGTGCACTGATTCCTTCCTTAGTCAGATGCAGTCCATCAAATTTAAAGAACTTTCGCTCCCAAAACTGTTGCCAGTTCCCTACAAATTTGTGTCCTTTCTCCTGGCACTAGCCCTTGAGCCACATGTTTAGCTCCCCTGTCTCCCCTTCTCTGATTTCCGCCCATCTGTCCCCCTCTCCCAGACTGGCAGGATCTCAGAGAAGGAGATGCCAGATGAAATGGATGATAGTTTGTCACCCAGCCTGGTCAGGTGTTCCTTGGTCTCCACAACTGACCGGCTGGCAAAATCATTAGTCCCTATGTGTACCAGGACGTCAATGTTTTCTCCTGTTTCCTGAACAGTTTTAGCAATGCAGTCAGTGTCTCTTCACTCTGATGTACCTGGGAGACATCTGACCATTACCCCTGGCTGAAGATAGGTATCAACTCCCTGAATCATAGAGTCTCCTATGATCAGAAGTTTTTGGGATTTCTTTTTTGCTTTTTTTGTTTTGGTTCCTGTTTTGGGTGAGTTTTGTTGTACTAGCTCCTGTGCTTCAGTGTCCTTCTCTGCAGTGTCCTCTGCTCCTGTGTTTGATTTCGGAGAAAGAGGCACATACCTGTTTGTAGTTTTTATATGGTTTGTGGAGGTAATATGTTGGAGAGCACCGAGTGATGGAGCACCCGATTGGCCCCTCCTAACCACCTGCTAACCTCCTGGAACAACTACCCTCTGTGGTCGAGGTGCTTCTTTGGATGTTGGGGAAATGGTGGGTGGTTCTTATAATCTATTTCCTCTTGAATATGAAATTTGAGGCACACAATCTCTGCCCATGCTGCCTGGAGCTGAGCCCTAAGATCTCCAATGGCCAAGCATGTAGGACAGTGTCCTAAATCCTGTAAAACTGCCCTTCTGAAAAGTGTTCCGCAGTACCTGCAGTTAATGATATCCATTCCAGATAAGTTGCTGGGTTTATAACCTGGTCAGAGTAACTTGAAGGAAGAAAATGAAAGCAAAAGTTTAATTTTGTGTTTTGCTTGTTTGTTTTTGTATAACTTGTTATAACAAGTTAAATTGCTAGTGCCCCTATAAATGAGGTCACTGTGTGGATACCCCACTGATCCACCCCTTCCTGCTTTGCCACAGGAAATGTCAGTGGCGTTACTAGCTCTACCCTTAGTTCTTTTAGAATTATGGGGTGAATCCCACCAGGCTCCATTGCTTTTTCCACCCTCAGTTTCAAGAGTTTTTCCAAAACCCTTTCTTCTGTGAATGGACTGGTATCGACACCCCTATTCAGAGTGTTTCCCTTGTTTGGTTTAGGTACCTCCCCTCCTCTCCGTTGTGAATACTGAACAGAAATATTCGTTCAGTATCCCTGCATTTTCACTGTCACCCTCTGCCCACATTCCCTCCACTTTATTAAGTCTCTGTATCACTCCCTTTGTCTTTCTTCTCTCCCTAATGTACCTATGTAACCCCCACTACAAATGGGGGTTACTAAAAGCTTTCCCAGAGCTTACCTAAGTGCTCCCTGCCTAACTGGCGTTCGGCGTAATGCCGTTTGAATGTGGGCACTGTGAGTGCTTTTAGAGCCTCTGGTACTGTCTCTTTAAGAGCTGCCTGCCTGCAGGCTTTGTTAGCTTGCAAAGAGGGGCTGTGGGTTACTGCTCAACTCCCACTCGAGCTGCTGTTTGAATCACTCCATTTCTGCCATCGATAAGCGAGCAGAGGGAGTATTGTTGAAGGATGTAACTATTTTATGGAATGAATGTAGTGTGGCAGTAAAATTGTTGTTTATTTAACCTGTTTCCCTTGCAGCTGGGACTTTGTGTATTCTGCCCCTCCATTTTGGATCAGAACTGCCTTTAAAATGGTGTATTGAGCGACCAGCTAGAATCAGGACTCTCTTTGGAGCCGGCTGGCCATAGGGGATACAGCCAGTAATTCTGGGAAGTGAAGTTCTGCACTATGGTGCCTTTTTTGCACCAATGAGGGCAGTATTGAGTGACAGGCATATGCAACCCTCCAATGGGATCGGGCGGTGCCCAAACTAGGATTCCCTGCCCAAACTGCCAAGGGGCAGAGTTGTTGGTGATCGTGAAGGTAGAAGGAGCTCTGGCTCTTGCACTGTGCATGTTTTCACTCGGGAAGCGCGTGTGCAGGCCAAGAAGTTGGGCGGCAGAATTGGCGTAAGGAGCATACAAGATCCATGGAGGAGTGCAGACAGAGGAGGCTGTATGATTACAGCTACCTACCAGGCTCACCCTGTAGAGGACTGGAGAATCAGCTTTAATCGGGCTCGGTCTGTCAGGACAAGGGAGGCTGTGTTGTTCACCCAGTTTGATCAGTGAAAGTGATTGGGAGTTTGGAGCAGCTGCCTGGTATGGTACCCCTCTGTGTTACATATAAATGTGTGGAGCAGCGTCTGGATCACAGGCCAAGTCCTGCAGTGGTGTGAGAGGGATCTCTCTGCAGGAGTCGCGAGTACTAAATCAGGGTAGCTCCCTGTCAGATGTTCCTTTTCAGGGAAAGATTGTCTGGCTGTTTCAGTGGCTGCATGAATTGTGCCTGCAGGCTCTTACAAATCAAATCTAGGTACCAAATGCTTGTTTCCTCATCAGGGCCCCAACTTGCTGCACCAAATAGACTAGCCTTGTAAGGCCTGGGTACCCAAAGACAGTGACTGATAGGTTTGGCCTGTGCACAGTGCCCTGATATAGTAGAGTGTTAAGCTAATCAACTTGATTTCCCCCACCTGTGTTTCTTTCCCCTTCAATAAATCAGATTTGTTGTTTGTAAGGTACACTGTCTGAACTGTATATTTGTACTCCCCTCATGTGGATGGGTTATTGTGTCACTGTATCTTATTTTACAGGGGGTCCTTGGCACCAAGTTGGTCATTCCACTTTGGGGATAAGTGTAAGTCATAACCCTTGGGTGAGAAGTGTTTGTGGGACACTAGTGGAAGGAAAGGGGGTTCCAGTGACCCAGCGGGCTGTGACCAAGTCGTGTTTGACTGTTCCAACCCTGACCTCTGGGTGGAGGCACCCGCCATTGGATCCAGTCCCCTCAACCTGCTAGTGGTGAAGCAGACAAGGGTAGTAGCCCTTGGAATAACACCCTCTGGGGGTTACATCTTGGAGGCACCACTGGGATTAGTGTCCCCTAGTGGCCACATAGACGAACTACCCCAACATGGCCAAACCAAAGGAAAAACTGGAGGGGGATATCACACCTAAAATTAAGTTAGACCCTGTTAAGATGATGGTGCATAAACTGATGGGGTGGGCTGAAGCTGAAGAGTTGGATTCCCAGAAAATTGTGTTACTACTGGATGTACCTCTGGGGATAAAGAACGCTGACCTTGTTTCGGCAGTTGAGCATGTTAAATGTTTAGGCAAGGTAGAGGTGAAGGGGCGGATGGCCGACATACTCGACCAGATCTTACAGGTGCTGCTTTTATGCAGTATAATCATAGACCCAGAGAGGGTGCCCCCCGTGATTTACCCGGAAGGTGTTCCAAAGGGGTGGAGGGTCATTCATGTTCAGAGTGGTTCAGTCACCCCAGGGGTTCCCCCAAGACTAATAGCTTCAAACATAAATTGCTTAAACTGTTAGCTGCAGAAGGGAGGACCACTCAGGAATTACTACAGGTGTTAGACCTTTCCAGTAACCCCACCCCCCAGTCGTCCCAGGTACATCTCCGGGTCATCAAGTTCCATCCTGGCTTCCCCACCTATAGTTGTTCCCCCATACAGTTAGACTCCTATCAAGTTGAAACTTTTCTGGTACTGTGCCTGTGCCCTCAGGAGAGATGATTTGGAGACTTGGATGGACTATACTACCTTGGTCCAAGAGGGCAGTGCTCTGAGGGAGAAATGAAAGAGACTGATGGAGAGCCTGAGGGGCCCAGCTTTGGAAGCCATCCATTTCTTGCGGGCTACTAGCCCCGAAGTCACTGCAGTAGAGTACCTTTCTGCCACGGAGTGGGTGTTTGGGAGTACAGAAACTGGGGAAGACTTGTTGTGGAAGTTCAAGTCAGCTAAACAGTGGAGGAATGAGAAACTGTCAGCCTTTGTTACCAGAGTGGAAACGGCACTGCAAAAAGCTTATCGGGGGGGGGATAACTGCCCCTGCTTTAAATCAGGTCTGCCTAGATCATATCTTGAAATCTGCCAGGTTTTCCAGTGTGATATTGTTGAAGCTCAAACCACATGACCAATGGGCTGCCCCTCCCAAATACTGCCAATTGATGAGAGAGATTTGAGAAGTTGAGACTGATGAAGAGGGGTGGGAACCCTATGTGGGGGTAGTGAATCTATGCCAGACCCCTGAGCCCAGTGAACCAGATGAGACCCACCCCTCAAGGGGATTGAACAAGGGGTCTGATGCATTTCCTGTGCCCCCAGAAGCCCAGGGTGGAGTGGGGGTGCATTCTGTTTCCTCTGATCCCCGGGAGGAGAGTGATTTGAAGGCCGAGATTAGAGATTTATGGGAAATGGTGAGAGAGGTGGAAACAAACTGCCAACCTCTCCAAATTTGGGAACCGGTTATCTAGAAACAAAGCGACCTAGTCAAGAGGGCCCTCCAGAACCCTGATGCCTCCTGGCAGGCAGGTATCTCCTTCAACAAAGACCCCTGAGATACTAAGTTCTGCTACCACTATGGGGAGGATGGACACTTTCAGACTGAGTGCCGGTTACCAGAGAACTTAAGGAGGGTCAACAGCAGGCTAGTAGCCTGGCATCGAAAGGCCTATACCAGACCTCAGGGAGGGCCTCCCTAGAAGAGTTTTGTTACCCTGGCCAATGCCCAAGCAACCTCCAAAACCATGCCACCTGAATGGTCTGATGTAGTGGGTCCCTCAATGGAGACCACCGTGAGAGTGAATGGAGTACCCACCCGGGCTGTGTTAGACAGTGGTTCCCAAGTGACCATTATGTTTCAGGATTGGTATCGGAAGCACTTGCCTGAAATGCCTCGGCAGCCTTTGGATGGACTACATGTTTGGGGACTGAGTGATAAGGCCTACCCTTATTCTGGGTATATCCGGATCTGGTTGTCTTTTCCCACTTCTGTGGCTGGGGTGGCTGAACAAGTGGAAACCTTGGCATTAGTGTGATCCCCCACTGGACTGTATGATGGGGTGCCTTGTTGATCAGAACCAATGCTCATATGTTTGAGTCAGCTTAAGCATGGCTGTTGCTCTGAAAACAGAGGTCAGGACTGGGTGAGCTCTCAAATTCCAGCCTTGATTCAGAAGGCCTATGAGACCCAGAAAGGCCAACCAGGTGGAACCCGAAGGCCGGTGGGTATTGTCTGGAAGAAGGATCAGAGTCTTTGCTGCTAGCCCTGAATGCCCAGTGTGTTCTCAAGAGAGAGGTCAGATTAGAAGGATGTTAAGAATAAAAATATTGATGCTGGATGCACCAGGCGATGGAAAATTGCCAGAGGGGTTGCTGGTTAAACTCAGCATTTTGCCTGCTAGAGCCCATGCTTTTGCCAGAAGAGTAATGGTTCAAGTGCACAATATATCTGATTGAGAGATTTGAGTGAAGCGAGGTTGCACTCTGGCTATGGTGCACTGTGCAGATACTGCTGTTCTGCCCAGCAACAAGACTTCTGGGAGGAGTGACCGAGTGACCCCCGATTTGTTTGATTTCAGTGACTCCCCACTGCCAGCAGAATGGAAGAAAGGATTAGTGAAAGGTTGGCTCAGAGGGAGCAGGTGTTTTCCTTGAAGGAGTGGGATGTAGGATGTGTGCAAGGAGCTGAGCACCACATTCGGCTACAGGATGAGCGACCTTTCTGTGAGCGATCTCGACGCCTGGCCCCTGCTGATATAGATGATGTGAGACGACACCTGCAGGAGATGCTCGCGGCTGGGGTGATACAAAAGTCTAGAAGCCCCTATGCTTCACCTGTTGTAGTAGTAGTGGTATGGGATATTCTTGTCTCAGAACAGGACAATCAGGAGCTTAAAGGGCACACAGGCAGAAAGTAAGGAGAGAGAGAAAAAAAAAACAGAGGAAAGAGTAAGGATTGCAAACAGTTAAGGGGCCAGAAATAAGACATGTTTGGAGTGGTGCAGTGCAGTGGTTGTGGAGCAGCAGTCTTCCGGGAGATGTTCTGGAGGATACGGTGTTGTCCCATCTGCAGGCACCTCTCTGGGCTGAGGAGGAGGTTGCTCATCTACAGGCTGAGTTGGCCAGGATTTGTGGGACCTCCTCTTCCATCCAGGACCACCAGTGCCTCTGCTGTTGCCTCAGAGGTTGCCAAGAAAGAGGCGGTTGGACCACAGTGGGCTCAGGGAGGGTGAGGGTGGTGGAACAGAGCACATCCCTCCAGTTGTACCCTCTCCACAATTCCTATGCCATTCTGGCAAAGTGTGGATTTCCTATGGGCACCCAGCAGTGGAGACCAAGGAGGATGCTGGGAACCTCCACAAGGGAGACCCACAGGAGGGTGGCAGGGGACCCTGCAGGGAAGAAACAACTCCTGGTGGGGACTCCATTATTGGGAAAGAGTAGAACTGGGGAGGAAGGGAGAGAGGGAGGTGCATGCCTGGTGCCATGGCTTGGAGGACAGAGCAAATCCTCAGGATTGCCAGAGCAGCTACAGAGGGAGGGCTGGATATCATTGTCCACCTAGGGACAAATGACCTGGCTAGAGAGGGATTAGAGAAGTGCAGGAAGAGTTTATGGAATTGGGAGGGCCTTAGTCAAGTAGCATGCGGTAACCTTCTCGGTGCTGCCCATCTATGGCATAGGAGGCTAGGATGTTCTGCACCATAGAGTTCAATCAGTGGTTGAAAAACTGGTGTGGAGCTCAGGGATTTGGCTTCATTGGGGACTATGGGTCCACCTGGGTGATGCAAGTCTATATTGGCATGATGGGCTGCATCTGTCGGGAGGGAACCAGGATCCTAGGTGATAGGTTTAAATGCTTCATTGTAAGCTTTAAACTAGCCAAGGGGAGGCACTGGAAGGAGCAGGGAAATTCTAGCCCCCAAATAATCACGGTAGTAAGTGCAGCAAACACCAACATAGAGGTGTCGATAGGGAGAAGGGCAGGGGTAAATGGAGAAAGTGACAAGGCAGAAGGACAGGGATGGGGCAAAGGGGTAAGGCCATCAGGAAGTGGAGGGTAATGAGTACCAATGCCCGTGGTCTGGGCAACAAGCTCCTGAGCTGGTGGCTTTGATGGAAGAGGATGCCTGGATATTGTAGCAGTCACAGAAACATGGTACACAGAGAACCATGACTGGGATGTTAACATACCAGGGTACATAACCTATAGGAGAGACAGGCAGGGAGAAGAGGGAAGGAGTAGTTCTCTATGTGAGGAAGGGATAAAAGCAACTGAACAAAAGAGTAAACAGGAGGAGAAGAGGCACTGTGAGGTCACCTTGGAGGCTGGAAAGGCACCACATTCCGCTTTGGGGTTGTGTACAGACCCCATGTCAGGGGAGGAATGGACAAGGATATGATAGAAGGCATTCTTAGAATGGCAGAGAAGGGAGATACTGTTGATGGGAGAACTGAATATGCCAGATGTTAACTGGAGCACATTTGCTGCAACAACCAAAACAGGGCCATTCTTGATGCCCTACAGGTGGCAGGCATTAGACAGCTAGTTTCAGAACCCACTCATGAGGAGCAATCTTAGACCTCGTGCTCTCAAATGGGAGCAGTGAGAGGATCTCTAATCTAGAAGTGGGTTGCCATCTGGGGACAAGTGACCATCAAACAGTGTGGTTCACATTAAACTCCAGCTACAGAGTCAAGCCATACAAAGTGAGGGTACTGGACTTTAGGAGGCTGACTTTGTAAGATAGGGAGAGTGCCTCAAAAGCACTAGCAAACAGGCTAGAAGGAGGTGTGGAGCAACAATGAGGAGATCATCAAAACTGCCATCACAGAGGCAACAAGCCTTTGTGAAGCAAATAAACAAATCAAAATGAAGAAAAAGCCACTATGGTTCTCAAAAGAGTGGCTGTGAAAGTCAGGAAGAAAAGATAGCATTCAGAAGTATAAGAAACACAGAAGGAGCAGGACAGAGGCTGTACCAGTTAAGGCAGAAGGAAGCAGGGAGAAGTCAGAATAGCAAAAGACCCAAACTGAGGAAAAGATCACCAACTCAGTTAAGAGAGGATAAAACCTTTTATAGGTACATCAGCGGCGTAGAAAGACAAAAGGAGGATAGTGAGGCTGAATAGAATGGAGCGGTGGGTGGGCAGAGGGACAGTGAAAAAGCAGGGATACTGAATGAATATTTCTGCTCAGTATTCACAAAAGAGGAGGAAGTGCCTAATCCAATTTACAGAAGCACTCTTGATAGGGGGTTGATCCCAGTCCTTTCACAGAAGAAAGGGTTCTGCAAGAACTCCTAAAACTGAAGGTGGACAAAGCAATGGGTCCTGATAGAATTCACCCAGAATTCTAAAAATTAAAGGAGGAACTAGTGAAACCACTGGCTACTCTTTTAATAAATCATGGGAGGATGGTGTGGTACCCGAGGACTGGAGGAGCGGATGTGATTCCCTTCACAAAAGTGGGACCAAGACAGAGGCAGAAACTACAGACCTGTCAGTCTGACCTCTGTGGTAAGGAAAGTGATGGAGTCACTTCTGAAGGAAAGAATAGTTGGTACCTAGAGGCCAGTGGAGCACAGGACCCAAGGCAGCATGGGTTCCTGGCGGGAAGGTCATGTCAGGCCAGATCTAATAGATTTCTTTGACCGGGTGACCAAAGTAGTAGACCAGGGAGGGGCTGTGGACAGTAGCCTACTTAGACTTTAGCAAGGCATTTGACACAGTCCCACACAAAGATTAATAGTCAAATTAACCAGCCTGGGAGTGGGTCCCAGGGTGATAGCCTAGGTAAAACATTGGCTGCCAGGACACAGAAGGTAATTGTAAATGGAGTCCACTCTGAAGAAAAGGGGTTACTAGTGGGTACCGTAGGGTTCAGTATTGGGTCCAGTCCTTTTTAATGTCTTCATCAGTGACATTGCAGAGGACTGGAAGGAAAAATATGCCTTTTGCAGATGACATAAAGATCTGCAACAGGGTTTGATACACAAGGAGAAGCGTGGAAAGGATGAAAAGGGACTTGGCGAGTTGGAGAATGGCCAGAAGTATGGCAGCTAGGATTCAATGCAAAGAGGTGCAAAATAATGCACCGGGAAACAAGAACCCAGGGGAAGAATACACAATGGGTGGGAGGTATTAACAACAACAAAAAGGAATGGGACCTGGGGTAATCATATCAGATGACCTTGAGGTTAGCAATCAATGTGAGGAAGGCAGTGGGGAGGCTGGGGTATACTGGGATGTATAGGGGAGGCATCAGCAGCAGAAAACAGGAAGTTGTTATCCCTCTGTACAGACAGGTTGGTGAGACCCCATCTGAAGTGCTGTGTCCAGTTCTGGAGACCTCATCTCCATAAGGACATAGACAGGATAGAGGTAGTCTGGAGGGCAACTAAAATGGTGCAGGGTCTGCAAAGAAGCATGAGGAGAGACTAAGGAGCTTAATATGTATACCCTTGAGGAAAGAAGGGAGGGGACATGATAGAAACTTTTAAGCACCTCAGTGGAATCAACAAAGGTCCAAGAGGGTAGCATCTTTCAGAAAAAGAGACTTACAAGAACAAGGGGACACAATTTAAAAGATAGAAGGAGGGGCAGTTCAGGGGCAATGTGAGGAGTATTATTTCACAGAGAGGGTAGTGGATGCATGGAACAGCCTTCCTGCAAGAGGTTATGGGGTCTAAAACTGTGGGAGATTTCAAGAATGCATGGGACAGACATAAGGCAATTCTTGTGGGGGGTAGGAAGAAATAGGCTGTTGGTTAACTAGGATCTGCGGCCTATCCTGTAGGTAGGGAAATGGGCAGACTAGATGGGCCTAGCAGTCCTTATCTGCCGTCAAAGTATATGTAGTGAGGAAAAAGAATGGAACTGTTCAAATGTGTGTGGATTACCGCACTTTAAACAGGCGAACCATCCCAGATCAGTATACCATGCCACGCATTCAGAATGCCTTGGACTGTCTAAATGGTAGTAAATGGTTCTCAGTGTTAGACCTTCACAGTGGGTACTACCAGATCATGATGGCTCCGGAGGATCGAGAGAAGACTGCTTTCATTTGCCCACTAGGCTTCTACGAGTTTATGCGGATGCCCCAAGGGATTTCAGGTGCCCCTGCTACCTTCTAGCACTTGATGGAGCGTGCTGTGGAGGATATGAACTTACTCGAGTGTTTAGTCTACCTGGATGATGTCATAGTATTTGGCAGCTCCTTGGAGGAACATGAAAGCAGGTTGTTCAAGGTCCTGGATCGACTGGAAGATTTTGGTCTCAAATTGTCTATAGATAAGTGTCAGTTCTTTCAGACATCCATGAAATATGTGGGGCACATAGTATCCACTGAAGGCATAGAGACTGACCCCAGTAAAGTGGAAGCTTTGATTACCTGGCCTCAGCCAAAGAATTTGAAAGAACTGCAAAGGTTCCTGGGGTTTTGTGGGTATTATAGATGATTTATCAAAGACTATTCTCGAGTGATCTGCCCTCTACTCAACCTTACTCAATGGTATCCTCCAACCCACAAAAAGTATAAGAAAGCTGTGCCCTCTGAGACTGAGAAACAATATTTTCGTCCAAATGATGTGTTTGGAACCCGCTGGACTGTTGATTGTGAGGTAGCTTTCCATGATATTATATATCAACATACCCATGCCCCAGTGCTGGCCTATGCTGACCCTGCCAGGCCATACATTCTTCATACTGATGCCAGTCTACAAGGATTGGGGGCCGTGTTATATCAAGAGCACACAAATGGTCTAAGACCTGTAGCATTTGCCAGCAGGAGCCTAACTCCTTCAGAAAAGAACTATCCAGTAGACAAGCTAGAGTTCCTGGCCTTGAAGTGGGCCATTGTTGATCAATTTCATGACTACCTGTATGGTGCTAAGATACTGGTGAAGACTGATAACAATCCTCTAACCTATGTGAAGACCTCAGCTAAGTTGGATGCCACTGGCCATAGGTGGCTTTCTGCGTTGTCTACCTATGACTATGCTGTTGAATACAGAGCAGGGCTGAACCACATAGACGCTGATGCTCTCTCCCGGAGGCCTGTGTCCCGAGACAACTGGGTCAGGTTGTCTGAACCTGCCATTAGAGCACTTTGCCAAAAATTTGACAAGGAGGAACAGGTATCTCCTGATACTGTGGATTGCATGGTGAACTGTCTGGGGCCATCTGAGAACTGTATACCTGCTGCTTTCTGTCATTTCTCCGCATTAGACACTAGTGCGTTGCCCCAATTCAATAATGATAGTCTCTGGCTGGCTCAATCCCGAGACCCCATGATAAAAACTGCTCTGGAGGCTCTGCATGTGGGGAGAGATGTGTCAAAGCTGCGTTCCACTGAGTTGAGAACTGCCCTGTTATACAAAAGCGGTCCCAAGTTATGCAGTTAGTAGATTATTATACAGAGGCGGTAGATAAAGAGGGCAAGTAGACAAACAACAACTGATGCTTCCCACTGCTTTTTAGAGAACTGGTGTTGAGGTCCACAATCACATGGGACACCTCGGCATAGACAGAACCCTTGACTTGGTGAAGTCCCGGTTTATTAGCCAAAATGGATGCTGATGTGGAACAGCATATCAGGACTTTGGCGATGTTTACAAGAAAGACCCACCCCAGAGGGCTGCCGCCCTGGTTAACATCACTACTAGTGCTCCCATGGAATTAGTCTGCATTGATTTCCTGAGTCTAGAACCAGATCAGAGAAACATCAGCAATATATTGGTAGTTACTGATCACTTTACCGGTATGCCAGCTTTCCCACTAAAGACCAGAAAGCAACCACGGTGGCTAAAGTACATAGAAATTTCTTTGTCCACTATGGGGCCCTCAAAGAATCCATTCCAATCAGGAGACTTTGAGAACCACTTGATTAAGATGTTATCCTTGTGGAGAAGTGCAAGTCAAGAACTACTCCTTATCATCCCAGGAGATCTTCAGCCTGAAAGGTTTAACTGTATGTTGCTTGACATGTTGGCTGCCTTACAACCTAAAGATAAGCCTAGATGGAGCCAGCAGTTAGCACTCTAGTACATGCTTATAACTGCACCAAAAGTGATGCCTGGATTTTCCCCATATCGACTGATGTTTGGGAGAGGCTAGAGCTGCCAGTAGATGTCTGTTTGGTTTCTCCTGATGGGGTTCAAGCAGCTAATCATCCACAGTATGTGCAGAAACTGAAGGCCCAACTAAACCATGCCTACCAACTAGCCCAGACCATGGCTGCAAAATGAAATTTAGTCAATAAAGGAAGGTATGACAAAAAAGTGAAAGCAATGGAGCTTAGGGAAGGGGATAGAGTGCTATTGAGGAATCTGAGACTTCATGGCAAGCATAAGATTGCTGACAGATGGCATCACCTCCCTCATGTTGTTGTAGGAAAGTTAGAAGATTTACCTGTATACAAAGTGCGGCGTGAGAACAACTCAAAAAATGTGAAAACTATACACAGAAATCATCTGCTGCCAACTGGACAGATCCTGATAGAGGCTGAACCACCAATGCCCCGGGCCTGTGACTAGAGCCACAGCCAAGAAAAAACTAAGTCCAATTGATTCCCCAGAAATCAAACTAAAGAGTACCTCACCACCCCACTCCGTTGAAGCTGATTGCCAGTCTGTGTCCGAGGACAGTGAGTGTAATCCTGAATATTACCCTTCTTATGAACTGAGTCAGTTGTTTATGGGCAATCCTCTGATCAACCCTGAGGATGAAGCTGGGCTTCCTGGACTGTCTGAGCCCCCAGCTTTGTCTCTGAAGCCAATGCTCCCAGAGGGAGGAATGAGTGGTATTAAATCCGAACATATGATTTCATTGGGACTGGCTGAACTGTCTGATTTCTCAGATGAAGGAAGTGCTGTGGGGGAGGCAACTGGTGATATGCCAGAGCAAGAAGAATATTTTGAGTACCCTGATAGTTCCCCGGCAGTACCAGAAATGTCCCCAGCTAAGCCAAGTAGGGTGAGTTCCGAAATAGAGGGCCCTGTCCCCGAAGGTACCATGTATTCTGGGTCCCCTGCTCCTATAGAGGTTTCTCCAGCCATTCCAAGTAGGGCTGGGATGGAGTCTGAGCCTTATAAATTTTCCCCGAGACTCCTAGACGAACTGTCCGAGAAGTACGGCCTGTAGTGAGATTGAGCTATGAGTTCTTGGGCCAGCCTGTGGATATGCCTTTGAATGTGGTACATAAAGAGGTGTACATGTCCCCGAGCTCCTTGCCCAAACTAACTCTGGGGGATGACTCCAGACTGCTAGTATTGCCCTCTGAGTATGGTACTCCTGCCCCTGTTAGCCTGCAGGTAGCTGATAGGAAAGGGCCTCCTCTTTCCATGTGTCATGGGAAGGAAGTAATGATATGATTTAAAAAGAAAAAGGTTGTCTGTATATGTAATATTGTATAAACAATAGTAAACTGTGTAATACAGTACTAGTGTCTGTAACAAAAGGTCTGATGTGCTGTCAGTTTAAACTGTTTTGCCTTAAAGTGATTTAAGGGTAACTACTTAACGCATGAGCGCCAAGTTCTTTCCAGACCAGGAAGGGTGTAACCCCCCTACAAATGGGGGTTCCTAAAAGCCTTCCCGGAGCTCGCCCAAGTGCTCCCTGCCTAACTGGCGTTCGGCGTAATGCTGTTTGAATATGGGTGCTGTGAGTGCTTTTAGAGCCTCTGGTACTGTCTGTTTAAGAGCTGCCTGCCTGCAGGCTTTGTTAGCTTGCAAGGGTGGGCTGTGGGTTACTGCTCGACTCCCACTCGAGCTGCTGTTTGATTCGCTCCATTTCTGCCCGTCGATGAGCGAGCAGAGGGAGCATTGTTGAAAGATGTAACTGTTTTATGGAATGAATGTGGCTGCAGTAAAATTGTAGTTTATTTAACTTGTTTCCTTGCAGCTGGGACTTTGTGTATTTCTACCCCCATTTTGGATCAATCAGAAGGAAGGCGCTTAAAATAATTGTGTTGGCGACCAGCAGAATCAGGACTCTCTTTGGAGCCGGCTGGCCATGGGGATACAGTCAGTAATTCTGGGAAGTGAAGTTCTGAACTATGGAGCCTTTTTTGCACCAATGAGGGCAGTATTGAGTGACAGGCATATGCAACCCTCCAATGGGATTGGGTGGTGCCCGAACTAGGATTCCCTGCCCAAACTGCCAAGGGGCAGAGTCGTTGGTGATTGTGAAGGTAGAAGGAGTTCTGGCTCCTGCACTGTGCAAGTTTTCACGCGGGAAGCGCGTGTGCAGGCCAAGAAGTTGGGCGGCAGAATCGCCGTAAGAAGCATACAAGATCTGTGGAGGAGTGCAGACAGAGGAGGCTGTATGATTACAGCTACCTACCAGGCTCACCCTGTAGAGGACTGTAGAATCAGCTTTAATAGCACTGGGTCTGTCAGGACAAGTGAGGCTGTGTTGTTCACCCGATTTGATCAGTGAAAGTGATCGGGAGTTTGGAGCAGCTGCCTGGTATAGTACCCCTCTGTGTTACATAAAAATGTTTGGAGCAGCATCTGGATCACAGGCCAAGTCCTGCAGTGGTGTGAGAGGGATCTCTCTGCAGGAGTCGTGAGTACTAAATCAGGGTACCTCCCTGTCAGATGTTCCTTCTGAGGGAAAGATTGGCTGTTTCAGTGGCTGCATGAATTGTGCCTGCAGGCTCTTACAAATCAAATCTAGGTACCAAATGCTTGTTTCCTCATCAGGGCCCCAACTTGCTGCACCGAATAGACTAGCCTTGTAAGGCCTGGGTACCCAAAGACAGTGACTGATAGGTTTGGCCTGTGCATAGTGCCCTGATATAGTAGAGTGTTAAGCTAATCAACTTGATTTCCCCCACCTGTGTTTCTTTCTCCTTCAATAAATCAGATTTGTTGTTTGTAAGGTACACTGTCTGAACTGTATATTTGTACTCCCCTCATGTGGATGGGTTATTGTGTCACTGTATCTTATTTTACAGGGGGTCCTTGGCACCAAGTTGGTCATTCCACTTTGGGGATAAGTGTAAGTCATAACCCTTGGGTGAGAAGTGTTTGTGGGACACTAGTGGAAGGAAAGGGAGGTTGCAGTGACCCAGCGGGCTGTGACCAAGTCGTGTTTAACTGTTCCAACCCTGACCTCTGGGTGGAGGCACCCGCCATTGGATACAGGCCCCTCAACCTGCTAGTGGTGAAGCAGGCAGGGGTAGTAGCCCTTGGGATAGCGCCCCCTGGGGGTTACACCTATGAAAGGTTTTATCCCCCTTCTTACCAGAGTTGGCTATCTTTTCCTCAGTTTGTGCCTTTGCTATTCTGACTGCCTTCCCTTCCTCCTTCTGCTTTAACTGATAAAGTTTTCTGCCCTGCTCCTTCTGTGTTTCCTTATATTTCCTGAATGCTATCCTTTTCTCTTTAACCTTCCTTTCCACCTCTTTTGAGAACCATAGTGTTTTTTTCCTTCATTTTGTTTTGTTGATTTGCTTCACACAAAGGCTTGTTGCCTCTGTGATGGCTGTTTGTATTATTCCCCATTGTTCCTCCAGCCCTCCTTCTTGCCCATTTGCTAGTGCTTTTCGGAGGTACTCTCTCATTTTCCCAAAGTCAGCTCTCCTAAAGTCCAATACTCTTGTTTTTGTATGGCTTGACTCTATGGCTGTGTTTATTGTGAACCACACTGTTTGGTGGTCACTTGTTCCCAGATGGCTACCCACTTCTAAATCTGAGATCCTTTCTCTTTCCCCATTTGACAGTACCAGCTCTAAGATTGCTCCCTCCAGAGTGGGTTCCAACACTAACTGTCTGAGGCATGCCCCTCGTAGGGCATCAAGAATGACCCTTCTCTTGGATGTGCCTGCAGCAAAAGTACTGCAGTTATTATCTGGCATATTCACATCCCTCACCAACAATATCTCCCTTTTTTCTGACATTTTAAGGATACCTTCTATTATTTCCTTGTCCATTTCCTCCCCTGAGATGGGGGTCTGTACACAACCCCCATGCGGATTGTGGTGCCATTTCCTGTCTCCAGGGTGACCCATAGTGACTCATCAACTTCCTTTTTACTCTTTAGTTCTGTTGCTTTAATCTCTTCTCTTATATAGAGAGCTCCTCCGCCTCTTTACCTCCCATCCCTCCTGTAGATTGTGTATCCTGGTATGTTGACATCCCAGTCATGGTTCTCTGTGTACCATGTTTCAGTGACTGACACAATATCCAGACATCCCTCTTCCATCAAGGCCACTGGTTCAGGGAGCTTGTTACACAGACTACAGGCGTTGGTACTCATCACCCTCCATTTTTTGATGGCCTTACCCCTTTTAGCCCCATCCCTGTCCTTACTACCTTTTTCTGCATTTACCCCTGTCCTGCTCCCTACTGACTTCTCTAACTTGGTGTTTACCTAACTACTGTGTTTTGTAGGGGAAGACTGGGATTTCCCTGCTCCTTTTCAGTGCTTCCCCCCTTGGCTAGTTTAAATGCTTGCCAATGAAGCATTTAAACATATCACCTAGGATCCTGATTCCCCCCCCAAGACAGATGTAGACCATCGTGCCAGTATAGGCCTGCATCCCTCCTGGTGGCTCCCCAGCCCCCAATGAAGCCAAAACCCTGTGCTCCACACCAGTTTTTCAACCATTCATTGAATCCCATGGTGCGGAATACCCTAGAATCATCCTTGCCATAGACAGGCAGCACCTCTCCGAGAAGGTTACCTTACATGCTACTTGTCTACAGCCCCTCCCCAACTCTACAAACTCCTCATGCACTGCTGTGATCCCATTCACAGCCAGGTCATTTGTCCCTAGGTTGACAATGACATCCAGCTCCCTCCCTTGTGCAGCTGCTCCCGCGATCCTGAAGATGCGCTTCCTGTCCCTCTGATCCATGAAGCCAGGCAGGCACCTTACCTCCCTATCCACTTCCTCCCACACTTCTACCTCCCAAATGATTGAATCCCCCACCAGGAGTTGTTTCTTTCCCCTGTGGGGTCTCATGCCACCCTCCTGTGGGTCTCCTTTGTGGAGGCTCCCAGCATCCTCCTTGGTCTCCACTGCAGGTGCCTCCATAGAGGAACCACTCTTCACCGGAATAGCATATGAATTGTAGAGAGGTACAACTGGAGGGATGCACCTCTGTTCCACCACCCTGTCCCTCCCTGATCCCACCTTGCTCCAACCACTCCTCTTTCTTGGCAACCTCTGAGGTAGAGGTGGTGGCCCTGGTGGTCCCTGGGTGGGGGAAGAGGTTTCACGAATCCTAGCCAGGTCAGCCTGGAGACAGGCACCCTCCTCCCTCAGACCGGAGAGGTGCCTGCAAATAGTGCAGTATTGCAGCCTCCAGAATGTCTCCTGGAACACTGCTGCCCCACAGCCATTGCAGTGCACCACTCCTATCTTGACTTATTTTGTGTCCCCTCACCTGTTGCTTTGTATGCTTACTGTCTCCTCTCTCTGTGTATTTTTATACCTACTTTCCTACTGCCTATGTGTCATTACAACTCTTGCCCTTCCTGTTCTGGGACAGGATTTTCCTGTAGTCTTCAGTAGTCTCCTTCTTCCTTGCTTGCTTGGATACAGACCTCCAGCAGGCGGGGGGGGGGGAGAAAGAGCTATTTTTTAGGTTCCTTCAAGGTTGATGAAACTAATGTGTCTCAGTGATCCTTCCCTTCCTACTGCTAAACAGGAAGTTCCTGTTGTCAGTCAAATCCAGTGGCTATAAAAGTAGAACTGGCTTAGGGTGGAAGGGTGGAGGTGTGGGAAGGAGGGCAATTAGTAAGAAACCTATAGTTCTAGTCAGCTGTTACTTGCTCTGAAAGCAAGATTTCCCTCTGTCAAAAACTCACAGCAGGAAGCTGTAATTGGAGACACCTGCTTTTGTACTCCTAAGCTCCTAAACTACACCCCCAATCAGCTTCTCCACTCTGCTTCTGACTCAGCAAATTAAGTTGATAGAGCCCCCTTCCTCAAACAGAGAAACACACAGTGACTTTCTTCTTTTTTTTACTTAAATGAGACCCCCTGCTTCTAATAAAGTATCTGTTTGCTTAAGCCAAACAAGCACTGACTCCTGCTGAGATAGAAGTGATTTATCAGTAAGAAAGCTGTAGTTCTAATCAGCTGTTACTTGCTCTGAAGTAACAGTGGTAGATTGTTCTCACCCTAGAAGAAGAACAAAGAAGACAGTTTTTCTGAAGTGGTGGAGACCTGTGCCAGATGGTTTCCTTTGCCCCATCCCAGGAGGAAGGGGGACAAACTCCAAGATTCAGGGGCAGTCCCCTTGATCCACTTGTTTGGTGAAGCTGCTTTGGACATCGTCATTTGTTGTGAGTACAATTTTTCTGTGTAAGCCCAGGTGCATCTGCAATACCTAGGGGTGAATTTCTCTGACAAAGTGATCCTGTCACCTAGACTTTCTGTTTAAAAGTGTCTGCCTACATTGGAGTCCAGCATGTGACCATCCAAGTACAGAACTTTTAATTTTCTGACACCTCTGAAGTGTGTGTGTGTGTGTGTGTGTGTGTGTGTGTAGTATGTTAATGGAGGATAGTAGGAGTGTAATGCTTGGGTAAAGTGTTAGCTCTGTGTTTTGGTTTGCAGGTGTCCTGGTTTGGTGGGGGTTCCTCTCTTTTTGGGTAGATTTTTGGTTTGATAGGTTTTCCCTAGTGGGCTAGGGGGATAAACAGGTTGTAATCCTGATCTGCAGTAGGGGGTCATGGCTCTGGTCTGTTAGGGTCATGCTCTGGACAGTTCTTCCAGAGCCACTGATTATTCATAGTAAGATCATAGTGTAGGGGCTGATGCATCAGCCAATGGCCTCTGGGCCCTTAGTGTTGTCTGCCTGTGCCTGGCACATGGTAGGGGAGTAGGTAGCGCTACCGCCCCGTAGTCAACAAGTATGGTAGGATGTTCTGGTGCTGGGTAAGTAATGACTGGGGACAGTCATTTTCCTGGCTAAGGGTGGACGTAACCCCCTTGTTCCCAGGGGTTACTAGAATCCCAGTTAGAATCAGTGGCAGGCAAGAAAGGCAGCTTGTGAAATGCCAGGTAAATGGGTTTCACACTGTCACACTCTGTTTTCAGTCTCAGCTGAGCTGGAGTGATGATGATGTAATCATAGAACTCTCGTAGCAGCATAAGCCACATTGTTCAGCTGGCTTTAGAGTGAATTGGAATGTTTAGTGAGGAGTCTGAGACTGGAGTTCTATGAGGGGGCTGCAGCTGCTCTGCAGCTCCTCAGTTTAGCTCTGACAAAGAGCTACCCCTTTTGTTTTTGTGGTAATTTGTTCTCACCCTAGAAGAAGAACAAAGAAGAGTTTTTCTGAAGTGGTGGAGACCTGTGCCAGTAAGGTTTTTCTTTGCCCCATTCCAGGAGGGATGGGTGCAAACTCCAGGATTTAGGGGCAATCTCCTTGATCCACTTATTTGGTGAAGCTGCCTTGGACATCTTCATTTGTTGTGAGTACAATTTTTCAGTGGAAGCCCAGGTGCATCTGCAATACCTAGGGGTGAATTTTTCTGACAAAGGGATCCTGTCACCTAGACTTTCTGTATAAAAGTGTCTGCCTATGCTGGAGTCCAGCATGTGACCATCCAAGTACAGAACTTTTAATTTTCTGACACCTCTGAGTGGTGTGTGTGTAGTATGTTAAATGTGATTTACATTTCAAGACAGCATCTACAATGCTTCTACAGTTGTGTGGTGTTATTAACCAGATGAATGGCCAAGTATAAGCTTGGAAACAAAAGGTGGGAGACCCTTCCCCACCTGGAGTAACCAGTTTACCTCTACAGGTTCTGAAGGGCGCCTATTACTTTTTCTTCAGTGCAATTGGCAAATGCCTGAGAAAATTGTTTACCCCTGTACATGGGTTATTTTCTCTCAGTTTAGCCCAGTTTAGTGGGTTCTGGAAGTACAGAGCCTGGATGTGCTCCCTTGTGGTCATGTGTACCACAATCATTCCTCATGAAATATGGGAAAGTGTCCTAGTACTAGCCATGTGTGCCTAGTCGAAGGGAAATGTAATACATCTGTCTGTGTGTGCAAATCTCGATTTCAGAACCTGAGTGTTCACTGTTTTGTGTTTGTTCTGCCTATGCTAAATTGGAATTCAGGAATTTCTGTACCCTGGAGAATCTGTAGTACCTGTATGTGTAGCCCCATGGGGTCCATCTTCACTTTGTGATTGTTCCTACTTTGTTACATGAATAAAAAGCCACACTCTAGAATCCCAACCTGGTTTGGACAGTATTGTTATTGCTTCCCTGTGTCTGGTGTTACTTGGGTGTCCCTGTCCAGAAGTGCAAACCTAGCATAATTGTGAGCAAACATTTTCTCTGAGGGACCTAGATTGCTGGCCATGGTAAATGGTCCCACCAGGTGTGTGACAGGTAGTTGTCACACTTGGTTGACTGTTTCTGTATAACAGTCTGGTCCACTGAGTCTAATGGTGGCCATTTTTCTCTTTTTATGTCTTGTACTAGTTTATGTAAACCCCCACTCCTCTCTGTTGCCCCTAGATGTTTGTGGTGACAGAAGAAGCCCTGCTGGTTAAACAAGGGGGAGGGGTCGGTGAGGGGGTTGCAAAAATGGGGGTTCATCCAACAATGTGTTTTTGAATTTTGGGAGAAAACATAGAGGTGTTTGCTCAAGTTGTGGCTAGCGTTTTGCCTGTCTGGCAGTTGGTAGCCCAAAACTGGAAGCTTTGCGCACAAGGATTTTCCCAGCATAGTGCCATCCGTATGGGCTGCTGTGTGCTTGCTATTCATGTGCTGCTGTGTGTTGTGCCATCGATTACCAAGGAGCTGTAAAGCCAAATTGTGTGTGCCCCTTGTCTTGCATCAAGAGAGAGCACTTACAAGCTTTAATCCTCAAGTTTTCTGTGACAAAAAGTATTGTGGACTTTAGGAAACAAAGAGACAATTGTGCCCTGAAAGTTTCTTGTGCTTATTGTGTGAAATGGAGGAGTCGCTAAAGAAATAGCCAAGTTCTGAGTAAATAAATGGTCAGAAACGACAATCCCACCATGAAAAAGGTCAGCCGAGAAAAAAATTTCAGTTTGCAGTTTAAATTTTGCCCTGCTCGATGATTGACGTGGAGGAAGAGCACAAAGCGAGAGAGAGGCTCATTTGCATGGCGTCAAGTGATTGGTGAGATGGCAATTGTTCCCGCCCCCTAGCCAGCTTCAGAGTGCTGCCCAATGTTTGAGAGGGAGAGAGCGACTAGTATGCAAGCTGGTTAGCAAGGAGAATTGTCACGGTGACTGGGAACATTCTATATATTGTGAAATACAGACTTTCTGTGTGAAATCGGGCTCGACTCGTAATCTGACTGACTGGAAAGCAAGCGAGGTGTCAGTAGTGACAATCGATGGGATTGCCATCCCTTTTCAACCCAGAGGCCTTCCAGGATCAGTTGTAGGCCAAGATTTTCCAATGGAGCAAGCCAGCTACTGATTCAGTGAGTACCATTCAGCAAAACTGAACTCGAACTGTGTTGTGATTTTCAAATGCCAGCTGGATCTGGGTGTAAATAGTGTGATTGTTTTTGCAAAGAAGGACTGTGAGGTGAAATCAAAAGCAAACAAGAATTCTAAGCAATAGTCTGTAAGCATGCATTATGGAGCCAGCAACAGTATCATTTTCTGAGCAATTCAAGAGACTGTGAGTTGTATGAAAGGCTACAACAAACGGGCAATCCTGTTCTAGAAATGCTGTGACTTTCAGTGACTTTAAGCAAGTAAAACTGATTGAAAGCTAACCATAAAGTACAAAAATCATATGAATGTGCTGAGAGAGTAAAAGTGGTGAAATCATTACAGTTTAAGTAAATTATCAGTAGCAGAAAGTCAGCTGCACAGTTGCTTGAGTCAGATACAGATTTGTTGATGCCACAGAAGTGCTGCCGTTGCCATTACAGGGTGGGGCAGTAATGTAAGCATGGCAGCAGGGAGCCATTTTGAGAGACTGTTCCAAGTATAGTGAACTCAGTAGTAACAATGAACTTTTGTGTGCTAATTTACAGACATGGCTTCGGGACCATCCCGCTACCCGGATCATGCCCAAGCTATGATAGCTGAGGAGGTTGCCAAGCTTAAAAAAATTGAGCAATGTTTCTACAGTGTAAGTCTGCCTCCTCAGGTTGTGATTCCCAACTACCCTATGAGTTAAGCATAATGTGCCTCAAGGCTAGAAGGGACATATTTTTGATTCCTCACTGTTCAGGGTGTTTAGAGAAGCAAGGTCTGTATAGAACATCATGAATTTGTTTGGCTCCAACTTGGACAAAAATGGAAAACCCTGCATGTAATAGCACACAGCACCAAGTTGAACCTGTTGGGGAAGGCCCAGCAGAGTGTGGTACAAAGGAAGAGCATGCAGATTTACTGCCAGAGCAGATTCCTCATGATGTCTCCATGCCTGTGTCACAGATGGACAGTGCGGAGGAAGAGTCAGTGGACCCATGGAGAGAGGGTCCTAGCCCTAGCCTCACTGGAGAGGATGAGGTTCGAGAGACTTTAGAATGGAAGGTGTCTACCTCCATGCCCAGTGAAGAGTGGATTGTATTGGGAGTGAGGATGACTGCTCATGTCTGGGCCCAAGTTTTGAGTGAGGAAGAGGAGGAGAAAGATATGTATCCTTCTGTTGAAGGTCTCAGTCTGCAGCCTCAAGTTCTTGCCTCAGAGGAACCAGGAGAAGAAGTTGGTGACTCCACAGCCCTGCCCTCAGAAATGGTCAGGGAAAAGTTCTATGTTTCTTTCAGTATGCAACACTGGCAGAACCAGGACTGGCTGCCCCTAAGCCAGGCCTAGGGTTGTATACTGATGAAGAGCAGTAAGGAGGAAAGACTGGTTTGTAGGAAGGCCAACAACATTTATGGGTGGACCTTTTCTACCTTTCCTTGGACAGTCTGGGAGGAGATTGAGCAAAACAGGAGAGCCTGGCTATTGGAGAAGCAAGTGAGAATATGCATCCAGGTGCAACGTGTTATGTCTTCTTCTCGTTCCAACTGATCCAAAACTGTCTCTTCTCCAATGCTGTCATTCTCAGTTTCCCGAAGACTCAGGCCATGCTCTTTGGATCTGCCAGGAAAGTACATACTGAGTCTACTAAGCTTCATGTGCTCAGTGGTGATGGGACGGCAGTCAAGACAACCGATTCCTTCAGATACCTTGGTGTGACCCTAGATCCTGTGCTAGATTTTTCTGCACATATAAATGAGGTATGTAGATCTGTGAATGCCAAGTTAGGTGCAGCCTACCACAAGCGACACTCCCTTATCCCTGCTGCCAGAACCCCTGTGGAGCGAGGTGTGCTGCTTCCTAGACTACTTTATGCTCTCCCTACTCTATCTCATGCAAATGCAGGTATCCTCCATAAATGGGACACCTCCTATAACAACATCTGTAGGTTTGCCCTCTCGGACCCTCGCCTTACTCATCACTGTTTCCTATATTCCTCATTGCATTGGCTGTCCCCTAAATTGCACCGTTCCTTCTGTCTGGGTTGTTTTATTGACTCAATGAGTAGAGTACCCGCCTGGACAGTATTGCAGCTATGTGCTCCCCCTTGATCCATTCTTGAACTCTGAGGTCCTCTAACCTGTCTCTGCTCTCCGTCCCTCACTGCTCAACAAAAATGGAGGAGCTTGCTTTCGCCCATTTTGCTCCTAAATTCTGGAACTCCCTACCTGCCTACCTAAAGAGCTCCTCATCTCACTCAGCTTTTAAATCTGCACTTTTTTCCCACCTTCATGCACTTGATTCGTGTGCCTGTACCTAATTCCTCTCTGTCTCCCTGTGTCCTCCTTATTGGTTTCTCTTACGCAATGGTGTTTGCTTTCTTGTCTGTCTATAAACCCTAGCCTTACTGTTACGATTCTACACCCTTTACTGGGTTAACAATTGTTATCCTGGATTATGTTATATCTCAGTGATCTCCTGTACTACTGTATTTACCCTGTGTTGTTTGGAAACCGCATTTTGTAAACTGTATGTACTTACCTGATGTAAATTGTACTCTTACAGGTCATGCTTGAAAATAGGTAGGATTGTTGCCTAATGCACTTACCCGGTTACCAAAAGCTAATAAATAAATAAATGTCAGAAATAAAGTGATAAGAGACAAGACCGCAGTTTTGGAAGTTGGGCAGGACATTGTTCATAGACACTGTATGATATGTGGACAGCACAGGGGAAAGCAACTTTCCATTTTGTCAATTATGAGTGCCCAGATGGGGTCATAATTCATGCACCTGACCCATTGTGGTACTACCCTCAATGTTACCATCCTCCTGAGAATATGCCTGTGCCAACCCAGAGGGAAGTAGAGTAGTGGTAGCAAGTGTCTGCCATCCAGCCATCTTCACTGTTCGGACAGCTCTATTCTGTTCACGGCCTATGATCCATTTCGGTCCTGCCAGCCCTGTACATACTGATGCATACATGGACAGAGCACGCCTACATGAGGGTGTTCACAGAACTGCCTTGCCTACTGTGCGGTGCCCAGTCGCAGTCCACCCTCATGGATTTCAAGCAGGCTGCTTGGCGTGCCTTTGCCACTGTCTTTGAAGGCACTGCTGTGCGGGCTGTTTCTACCATTTCTGCCAGGCAGTGTGGTGGCATGTGCAGGGCAATGCGGCACTGCTCGAGTGCTACTCCATGGATGTGGAGTGTGCATTGTAGGTCTGCATGCTCTTTGCACTCGCCTTTGTGCTACCGGACGATGTGGTGACAGTGTATGGGGAGCTGGTGGACACGCCCTACTACCAGGTGCACAACGCACTCCTGCATCCACTGCTGGACTACATGGAGGACACCTGGGTAGGGCACCCAGTTGGGCATACAGCACGGCACCGGTCAATGTTCCATGTGTCCACGTGGAACATGTATGAGCCGGTGCGCACTGGGCAGGCGCAGACTAACAACATGGTGGAGGTCTGGCACCAGGTGTTCAACACCCGACTCGGTGCCTGTCACCCTAATGTCTGGCGGTTCTTAGACTGCCTCATGGAGGAGCAGCAGCTCACCGCTGTGTGCATGGAGCAGCTCATCTCCAGCGCAGGGGCCACCAAGCTGAAGAGGCAGTACAGGGACCTCACATGCCACATTGAGGCCATTGTGGCGGAGTATAGAGTATGCAGTATGGTGGCCTACCTCCAGGGCCTTGCACACAACTTCCAGATGCAAGCGTAGTCCACCTGGGTACCCTGCACCTCACCTGACAGCCTCTCCATCCGGTCATTGCAGCCTGCCTGTCCACCGCCATGCTGTACCCCGTCCATGCTATTCTGTGCACCCTTCCACTGAGTGTCCCCCACCCATGCACCACTCCGGTATCCGGTCCTGTACCCACAGCCCCAGGCTCCCAGAGTAACGGTGTCCTAGCCACCAGACCTGCACTGTGTACAGACACCGACACCTCCTGCCTGCACATCTTGGGCCACTCTGCATGTGGTTTCCTGCACCATAGGCACCTCCCACCTGAGCCAGACCCCCAGCTCACTGCTGTGCCTTGGCCCCCCCAGCATTACCATGGACAGCCATGGCTGTCATTGTCCTGCTGGCCTCATGGCCCCCCCAAGTGTGCCCGTCCATGTCTCCGTCTCCCCCGCGCACCCCTGCCCTCTGCACCATTGGCGTCACTCATGTCCACTGTCCAGTTGTGTGTGTGCACTACCGCCTGTCCCCTATCCCTCTCTGTGCCTGCCGTGCACCCATCCCATCCATGTCCAGTCACCCTCAGTGTTGTCCTCCATTGGCCCTTGGTCCCCTGTGGTGGTGTGGTAGCATTTTTTTTATTCCTGTGGTCACCGTTCTGATGCGTGCCGCATTTGCGTGGGTGCTGTTCCTGTTGTCGCCTGGTTGCCATCGCCCTTCTGTGGGTCGCCCTTCCGTGGTCACCTACATCACATAGAACTGGCCCAGATATCTGGAGAAGCATGAAAGGAGGTACCATGGCTGAGAAACAGTGGTGGGATTTGAACCCACACCCCAAAGAGACTGGAGACTAAGGTGACCGGTGTTCTGACCAGATCCAGAGTGGAACAAACTGGGGAATGGCTACTGCCCAGTTTGAACCCAGGAGGCCGTTCCAAGACAAAGATGGAGGCTGCAGCAAGGGTGAGCTTTTTCTGACCCTGGTGAAGAGGATTCTGTGGAAGAACCTCCAACTGATGTCCCTCCAATGGATATTGTGGACTTACTGAGATGGTTGGCTATCCACCAACTAGAGATGGAAGGACAGAGAGAATGGGACCTCCGAGAGAGAGAGAGAGAGAGCAGGAGAGACAACGACAAGACCAGTGATGGGCAGAGACCCTGAGAGCGCTCCAGGCCATCGGAACAGGTAACAGAGGGCAGGATACCAGCCCTAAAGACATTAAATTGACTAAGATGGCACCTACTGATGAGATAGAAGCTTACCCAACCACCTTTGAGAAGGTAGCCAGGGCCTGTGGGTGGCCACAGACCCAGTGGGCTTGTACGACTTGCCCCTTACCTGCCTGGAGAAGCCCAACTACCTTACAGTAACATGGACCATAGACATACTGAGAATTATGAGCTAGTTAAAAAAGAAATCTTGTGAAGATACAATATCAATGCTGAGACATACTGGCAGAGATTTCATTCCTTGTGTTATCAGTCATCTTACACCCCCAGAGAGACTTTCATTAGGTTACGAGAACTATGTATGAAGTGGTTGCAACCTGAAGATAAATCCATCATAGAAATCATAGAGACATTGGTTGTTGAACAGTTTCTCCAAATACTCCCTAATGAAGTCCAACTCTGGGTGAGGTAGCACAATCCAGAGGTGGCCATCACTCTAGCAGAGGACTTTTTGTCATCCAGGCTCTCAGTAACAAGATATGTCAGAGGAGAACCAGCCACCTCTGTAGTTAAATCTCCCTCTCCTTCCTCTCCATCCCCTGCTGAACAGAATCCTGTCAGATGTGATGTGAGGTCAGGGAGAGGAGGGATGATCTGTTCCCCTGATGTGATCTGCCATAATTGTAATGGGAAAGGACACATAGCCAGCTTTTGTCCTAAAAAGAAACCAAATCCAGGACACCTGGCTATACTATGGGTGAGATATTGATCAACAATAATAATGCGTTGGGCCTCCTTGATACAAGAAGCAAATATACTTTGATTCATCCAGAACTACTAAGCCCCAAAAATAAGATTGGAGCAACAGTGGATGTTGTTTGTATCCATGGGGACACACACAGCTACCTAACCTCCACTGTCAAAATGACTGTAAAGGTCCAAAAAAACTACCATGTGTGCTGGCTTAGTACCCAAGCTGCCTCTATCAGTGGTTCTTGGATATGATTTCCCAGGATTTGACACTTTGCTGGCTACTACAGAACATGTTGCTGTTGTTGCAGCCAGGGCCCAAAGTCACAGGAAAAACTTCTAGGAGATATATTCCCCTTCAACGAAAACATCATGGCCCAGATATTCAAACTGTGCCAGGCTGTGGCACAAGCTTGGGTGCAGCTCAACTTGGCTGCACAGGGGTGTGGCCTGGGCGATATTGAAAGGAGCTGCGCCATGGCTGAGCAGTTTTGAATATCGCACCCTGGCCACCTCCAGTGTGCATGGCGTAGTGGCACTGCGCCAGCGCAAGTGGCCAGAGTGGAGCATGGAGATGCGCCTTTACAAAGTGCCATTGCACCATTCACAGCACCCGCAATATTCAAAGGTAACATGCAAATGGGGCCATAATTTGATGCAAAGGCGCATGGGGCCATTGCATGTCATTATGTCCCCATTGCATGCGGGTGCACGATCGATGACTTGCTCCTGGCGCCCTGCCAGGCAGCAGCCATTGGGACCGACGCCCCCTGCAGCCCAATCATGGGCATCTGTTTAAATAAAAAAAAAAAGTCCAATATCCCTGGTGGTCCAGTGGACCGATTGCTGCCCGATCGCAGGCATCTGTTTAAATAAACCCCCCTCCGACCAATATCCCTGGTGGTCCAGTGGACAACACTCTGCCCGATCACGGGCATCTGTTTAAATAAAAAAAAACTTGGCCAATATCCCTGGTGGTCCAGTGGACCGATTGCTGCCCGATCGTGGGCATCTGTTTAAATAAAAAAAAAAAAACGCCCAATATCCCTGGTGGTCCAGTGGACCGCACTCTGCCCGATCGCGGGCATCTGTTTAAATAAGAAAAAAACCCAGCCAATATCCCTGGTGGTCCAATAGACCAATTGCTGCCCGATCGTGGGCATCTGTAAAACAGAAAACATCCTATTGCCCTGGTGGTCTAGGGTACCCCCTCCCCACCCGCCCACTGAGCCCCACCGTCCGCTCTCCCCTGGTCAGCCGACAGGTGGCAGCACCCACCGCCTGCAGCCCCACCGCCCACCGACTGACACCTCGGTGGGCTGCATGCCCATTGGTTCACAGCATGAACCAATGGCGGTACGCCATACCGTCCTATACATCCAGATATGTAGATGATCATTCATATCACAGATTAATACAATATGGGCTGCATGCCCAGTGGCTCACGCTGTGAACCAGTGGAATGCAACCACGGTTCGGCAACAAGCAGCGCTGGCGGTGAGGCTGCCCGCCGCTGAGCTGGCGGGGGAAAGCGATGAAACTCAATGAGGAAGAGAGTGAGCACTGGACCACCAGGAACATAAAGGGCGTTTTCTGTTTTACAATACCACGATCGAGCAGCTGATCACTGGACCACCAGGGATAATACCAGGCCACTGACTAAACAGATGCCACTGTCAAGCGCTAATCAATCACTGGACCACGGATATTAGCCTTTTAAAAAATTTAAACAGATGCCAGCAATCGGAGCAGAGTGCAATCCACTGGACTACCGGGATATGAGACGACGTCTTATTGTACAAATGCCAGCGATCAGGCATGGGGGGGCGCCACCAGGTGCAGCCGGATCTCGGGTGGCCACCCACAGGGGGCAGCTGCCGTGTTGCACCCTGCAATGCGGCAGCTCACCTGTGGGTGGCCATCAGTTATTCCTTTTTTTTGGCTTAACTTTGTGCTGCCATAGGTAGGGGTTAGCATGCATGGCTCTGCATCCAGGGCTGAATATCGGGCTGTGCAGGTTATGCATGGAGCGCATTCACATGCCTGCGCAACATTACTGATGCGCCCGTGCATCAGGATTTGTGCAGTGCACTTTTCCCTTTTGAATATCACACCGGGGTGCATCAGTGGGTTGCGCATGGTGCAACACTGTTGCGCCATGCGCAACACTTTTGATTATCTGGGCCCATGGATACACCTGGGAAAAATTAAAAAAACAAGAATGAAAGACAGACATTAACAACTCTGGGAAAAATAAAGGACTTATTCAGGCACCAGTGGAATTAAATGTATCCAAAATGTAATATCAAATGAACAGAAATGCGATCCAACATTAACCTTTTTTTTTTCCAACAGGTTGGCAAGGTGTCATCTAAAGGTGCTCCAGAAACGTTGGTCAAAATGATATTTTGTATAGACAATGTAACAACCCTAAAACAGGGGAAACAGTGGCCCAATTAATAGTGCCAGCAAAATACAGGGCCCAGTTAATCTATCTAGCACATGATTTACCCTGCTTGGGGCATGCTGGGAGGGATAGGACTTTGGCCCAATTATTGCAGCGATCTTCTGGCCTGCCATCCATGGCCAGGTAGTTGAATACTGTAAATCCTGTGAGGAATGCCAAAAAGTGACCCAGATAGGGAGAAGGGATATGGTTCCTCTAGAGCCCCTACCACTGGTAACCAATCCATTTGACCGTATGGCTATGGATATTATAGGCCCTATTGAGAAGAGCGCTAAAGGAAATAGATACATTTTGGTGGTTTGCAACTACACAACCCTGTGTTCTGAAGCCATACCCTCACGTTCAATAACCACAGAGAGAATTGCAGAAGAACTGGTGAAGATCTTTAGTAGGCTGGGAATCCCTAAAGAAATTCTCACCGATAGGGCAGTAATTTCAATTTGGCCTTGCTTAAGGAGTTATACCTCCTGTTGGGAGTGGTAGCAGTCCAAACATCACCCTATCACCTCCAAACAGTTGGTTTAGTTGAGAGATTCAATCAGACTCTCAAGAGAATGCTCCGAAAATTTGTCCATGATGAAGGGAAGAAATGGGATCAGTATCTCCCCTACTGCTCTTTGTGTATAAAGAGGTTCCCCAGGCCTCAACTGGGCACTCCCCATTTGACCTGGTATATGGTTGTGATCCTCAGGGGGCCTCTTGATGTCATAAAAGAGTATTGGGAGGAAGGAAAAGATTTAGGATCTACCAGTATTGCTGAGTATATGAATCAACTCAGAAAACATTTGAAGTACACTGAGGTTGCCCATAAAAATGCCAGCCAGGCACAACACAAACAGAAACAATATTATGACCAGAAGGTTTCTGAAAAATAATTTCAAGAAGGAGACGGGGTATTGCTCTTGTTACCTACAACTGAAAACAAACTTCTCATGAAGTGGCAAGGGCTCTATAAAGTCTTCAGATGGGTTGGCAGTGTTACCTATGAAGTGGAGACACCAAATAAATGACCTGGCAAAAAGAAATATCATGCTAACCTTTTTTAAAAAAGGCAGGAGAAATCTGAACCTACAGTTAGCATGTTAATCATGTCAGAGAAAGGGGAATCAGATATGGATGTGGCCTATAGTCATCTAGAGGAAGAGGGTCAAACAGGAGTGGAAGAACTAGATATTAACCCAACCCTAGACAACCTGAAAAAGGATGAATTAATGCAAGTTATCAGACAGTTCTCTGTTGCAATCACTAAGGTACCTGGAAAAGCAGTTGGAGTAGAACACCACATTCATACCACTTCCCCTCTTATTAGGCAAAAACCCTATAGGCTTCCTGAGCTGGTTAGGTCAGAGGTGCAACAGAAAATACATAAATTGAGACAGCTGGGTATCATTGAACCCTCAAGAGCCCCAGGGCATCTACAATTGTTGTCCCCAAGAAAGAGGGTGGTATTCAGTCATGCCTGGATTTCAGGAAGCTGAACCAAGCGTCCCAATTTGATGGATACCACATGCCCAAGATTGATGACCTGATTGACCACATAGGTAATGCCTACTGTATTACAACATTAGATCTAACCAAAGGGTACTGGCAGATCCCTGTGGGCCAATAATCTTGAAAGAAAACAGCGTTCAGTACCCCCATGGGTTTCCTTCAATTTGTGACCATGCCCTTTGGTCTGCACGGAGCACCCGCATCATTCCAGAGGTTTATGGACCAACTTCTAGCCCCTCATTCTGCCTATGCTGCTGCCTATCTGGATGATGTAGTCATCTTTAGTCCAAATTGGCAGATGCATTTGGAACATTTATCAGCTGTTCTCAAAACCATAAGTGGGGCTGGGTTGACCATTAACCCTGGTAAGTGCTCTATGGCCATGAATGTGACCAGATACTTGGTTTTATTCTGAGCAACGGCCAGGCAAAACCAGAGATTTCCAAAACTGAATCGGTGGCAAAGTGTCCAGTACCACAGACAAAAGAGCAAGTTAGGTCATTTCTAGGGCTTGCCAGCTACTATAGACGATTTATGCCTAACTTTGCCTCTGTAGCAACCACCCTTTCAGATCTCACCAAGAAAAGGTGTGGTAACACTCTTAAATGGACACCTGAATGCCTACGACCCTTGCATTACAATTCTACTGGTCACCTGGTTTGCTAGGGACCTCCTTACTTGGATTTAAGGGGATATTACTCTTTAGCACATTCCCTGTTCTGCTTTGCACTTGTACATGTACTGCTGTGGTTAGGCACTTGTCTCTACCCTAGGTGCATCACATGTTGTCCATCTTCACCATAACTGACTGCAATTAGAGTAGATCCACTGCAGTTTGGCTACCCCGTCAAGCCTTGTTTAAGGGCCTACTAATCTCTAGGGCTCCTACTGGGACAGGACCTCAAGAATGAAGGTCTCCACTATGTGTCCCTATCTGTCCTTCCTCTTAGTTTGTTTTATTGAAACTACTATGATCTCCCAGCCTTATCCCTTTGGCATGTATGACAATGACACAGATGTGTACTACCAGGACCTTTTTGACTTCCCTGATTGGTGCATATGTACCTTTAAGGTCCCTGTACTAGAGCGGTGTATACATCCTCCCTGGTGGGACAGAACTACTACAGAAGCATCTTTTAAGTCTGTCACCTTATCTTCTGTGGTTTTGTTGCTATAACAGTCCCTGTTTTACATGGTCAGGGTATTAATATTTGTGGCCATAGATCCATTAGACAGCAGCTCTGGGGCACCACCAACTCTGGAATTATCACCCACAGATGGAATCGTGCAAGAGTACTTGGGTTTCTCAGAGGAGCCTTCAAGAAGCTTCTTCTCCTTCTCCTTCTACTGTTGTGTTCTGGCAATGTCAAACTTAATTCAGGTCCCCCTGCAAGTACAGTATTACAGCCCCAGCCAACTTACAAGTCACAAGTGGGGTACCTCAGGGACCGGTGCTGGAGCCAGTCCTCTTCAATATTTTCATCAGTGACATTGCAGATGGACTGGAGGGTAAGGTTTGTCTGTTTGCAAATGACACCAAGATCTGCAACAGAGTAAATGATCCAGATGAGGTGGGCAGAATGATAAGAGAGCTGGATAAACTAGCAAAATGGTCAGAAGAGTGGCAACTGGGGTTTAACATAAAAAAGTGCAAGATCATGCACATAGGGAAGAGAAACCCTGAAGCCACCTATAGGCTTGAAGGGGAGCTGCTGGCAGTCACAAGGGAAGAAAGAGACTTGGGCGTCATCATCACTGATGACCTGAAATCATCCAAGCAGACCACTAAAGCAGTAGGTAAGGCTAGAGGGATGTTGAGGCGTATTAGTAGGGGTATCACAAGTTGAAAAAGGGAAGTAATAATCCCTCTTTACAAGACACTGGTTAGGCCCCATCTGGAGTACTGCATGCAGTACTGGAGGCCACACCTTCACAAGGACATTAACCAAGTTGAGGCAGTCCAGAGAAGGGCAACCAAAATGGTGCAGAGACTGCATCAGAAAACATATGAGGACAGATTAATGGAGCTCAATAAGTATACCCTAGAGCAAAGGAGGGAGAGAGGTGATATGATTGAAACATTCAAACACCTTAAGGGCATTAACAAGGTGAAAGAGTAATATGTTTCATTAAAAGAAAAATAGCAGGACAAGAGGACACAGCATGAGATTAGAGGGAGGCCGATTAAGGGGTAATGTGAGGAAGTTCTTTTTCACTGAAAGGGTGGTGGATGCATGGAACGGCCTACCTCAGGACGTGGTGGATATGAATACAGTGCAGGGCTTCAAACAGCCATGGGATAGTCATAAGGGAGCAATACAGATGAGTATGAATAGATAGGCCATTGACAGAGCAAAGACTAATGACACATTCATAAGGTAGAAAAAGAAATGGACAGACTGGATGGGCCTTGCGGTCCTTATCTGCCATCAACTTCTATGTTTCTATGTTACCCTGCCTCAAAGGGGTGAGCTTTATGTATGTTAATGCATGTAGTCTATTAAAAACACTTGCATCTATCCAAGTCTGGGTCTGTCATACCATGCCTGATGTCCTAGTGGTTACAGAGTCATGGCTCAAACCTGGAATTGCTGACTGGGAGACAAATATCCCCACTTACTCCCTTTTTAGAACAGACAGGCAGTCTAGAGGAGGAGGAGTTGCAATTTATGTCAAGCATAAATTCTTAGCATCAGTCATTGACTGAACTTCAATTCATAAAGAGTTTGAACGTCTTTCCCTTAAACTTAAAATATCCCCCATTACCTCACTCTGTGTTATTGGGTGCTATAGGCCCCCATCAGCAGGATTACAGCTTCTGAAAGACCTTCTCAACTCTTTGGGTTCTTTGCCCTCTGAATTTATCATATTAGGAGATCTTAATTTGAACAGGCCTTCCAGCGCCTCCTTACCACTTAAAACTATCTGTGACACACTTGGCTTATCTCAGCTTATTACTGAAGTTATGCATCCTAATAAGAAGATCCCTAACAACAGCACCCTTCTGGTCCTCGTTATGGTTAGCAAACCGCATGTTTTCTCATACAGGATTTTTTTTTCTCTGACATTAGCGGCCACTGCTTTATTGCCTGTGTAAGATCTATTCCTAAAATAGCATCCACATCCAAATTTACCTTTTCTTTTTGTATACTTTATTTTGGTTGGATTCATACAGACATTCTACTCATCCCACATGGAGGAGCAGCTTTTCTTTTTCTTTACATAGGTATATGTAATAGTGTGGAAAAAATATAAGTACAAATCAAATAAAGAATAAAAATGAGGTACTTATGAACTGATTATACCTCCTAGTCTCAAAGAGCCCAAGGACCTAACAATTTATAAAAGAATGACTTTCAATACAGGTACATGCAGGCTACCTAATAACGTCGGCCATTGGTACTTCCATTCAGTCCTGTTGCAGTACTGTAATATTATGACATTTTCAAACTGAAAGGGTACAGTATATAATGTTATACAAAAATATGTTAACACTTGAAGATAGTGACTCTTTAATTGTGTATTGTCGATTGGACTGAATTTAAAATCTGGATTCTAGGAATCTAGACTCTAGAATACTGGGAACCAGTCTTGTGGGAGTGCCTGTTCCATGGGGCCCCATATTTCCTCATATTTTCCCAGTTGGTTTCTAACTAGGTATTGAGTTCTTTCAAGTTCCATTACTTGGAATAGAAAGGTTAACCAGACAGCCACCAAAGGTACTTGTTGCAGTCTTCAGTAGATTGCCAGTTCTAGCATCCTCACCACTAGGCCCAGTCTCCATAGTTTGTGCTCTTTTGCAGGTTTCCAGGAGCCTTGGCTCGAGAGCCCCAATATGATCTCAATTGGGTCCAGTCGGGGGGGGGGGGATTCAGAGTCCTGGACAAAACTTCCAAAATTTCTGTACCTTCGGACATGTCCACACCATGTGGTAGAAGGTACTCTCCTGTAATTGACATTTATAACAATATGGGGAGGAATCTGGGTCAATTTTGTGGGCAAGTATGGGAGTATGGTACAACTGTATAAAAAAATTATATTGAATAATTCCTAGTCTATTGTTTACTGAGGAATTCAAGATATTCCTACAAATTAAGTTCCTATCCCCCTCTGTAAAGCCATCTGGATACAAATTTTGTTCCCATGAGGTTCTCACTCTTTCCAAGGGGGTTGGAATGCTGTGTAGCAACATTCTATAACATCTATTTAAAGGTTTAAAGCCTTGTTTGTTAGAATATTTTATGAAAAGTTCTTCTAATGGGGGCATTTTAAACCAGTGCATGCGAGCCTGTCTGCAACCTAGTTTCTATCTTAGCTTTGAGACGGAGGTAAAGAAAATAGTATGTTGTTGGTAACTGGTATTTCTATTGAAGTATTTTGAATTGACATACCCTTTCTTCCATTACGAACTGATCAAGTTTAAATAGTGCCCATTTTTTCCAATATGCTAGGCCCCTTTTGTCATGGACAGATACATTTCTCCCCTCCCCAAGCAATGTTTCCAACAATGTGTCAGGTGACATCTCCTTGTGGGCTCTCAACACAGCATGGGCTACTTCCCAGGATCTGCAGGTTGATCTGGTGCAAGGGTTTTTAATTTTAGGAGGGGCTATAGACCTAAGATTGTTAACCAGTATGGAGTAATACATATTTGTTTCTGGTTTAGACTCCATGTCTCACCAGGTGGGGGCGCCCCTTCCCTCCACCTGGGTATCTGGTATATGTGCTAATTGTGCCACCATATAATATAAATGCAGATTAGAAAGACCCAGACCTCCCGATTGCTGCGGTCGCCAAAGCATATCCTTTTTAATTCGAGGTTTCCTTCCCTGCCAGAGCAACACTGAGCATGCCCCCTCCATAGCTCTTATATATGTTTTTAGGGAGATGTATGGGGATGGTTTGGAATATGTACAGGGCCCTTGGTAGTATGTACATCTTAATTAAGTTAACCCGCCCCAGAAGTGTTAATGGCAGAGCTTTCCAGTTGAAGCAGTCTACTTTGATTTTTTTGTATGAGGGGCCTATAATTAATTTGTATAATCTGGGAAAGTTTACTAGGAAGAAGTATGCCCATGTATTTGATATGTTTAGTAGGAGCTATCAGGTTCCCTGCAGTTGTTATGGATGTTTTCTGCTTTCCCAATGGGGGCCATTCGCTCTTATCCCAGTTGATTTTGTGTCCCGACAATGGTCCATAAATCTGGAATATGTTTTCCAGCGCCAGTAGCGCCTCTAGTGGATTATCCAAGAACGACAGTACATCATCTGCAAACAATAAGATAATATGTTTTTTCCTCCTGATCTTGCATCACTGTATCTCTGGGGTGGCTCATATTGTAGATGCTAGGGCCTCCATGGCAAGGACATAGAGCAGGAGTGATAGGGGCACCCCTGTCTCATTCCCCTAGACAGAGTAAAAGGCACTGAAGTGGTGTTATTAGTTAGTATCTGTGCTTGCAGGCTATTATATAGAGTTCTCAGCCAATTAAGGAAAATGTTCCCAACCCCGTATTTACGTAGGACAGCAAACATGAATGGCCATTTGACCCTGTCGAAGGCCTTCTCCATTTCGAGTGCAAGGAGGCCCCTGCTTGAACCCCCCCTCCCTATTAATCCATCTATGTAAGATTATGCTTGACTTGATGACCCTTGACAATTCCTCCCTGATCAGAGTGTATAAGGTCTGGGAGAAGATCTTCTAGTCTTCCTGCTAAAATTTTAGCTAATATTTTGTAATCAGCATTTAAAAGCGATATAGGGCGGTAAGATCCACATTTTGTAGGGTCTTTTCCCAGTTTAGGGAGAATGACTATGGTGGCTATCCTCAGGGAAGGGGGTAGAATCTCCTCTTCTAATGACTGACATATGACCTCTATTAGAAGTCCTCCCATGGTATCCCAGGTATGCCTGTAAAATTTCACAGGGATCCCATCAGGCCCTGGTGCTTTCCCTTTATTAATCTGACATATGGCCTCCTTAACCTCAGCAGAAGTAATAGGTATGCTTAAGTTGCTCCTAATATTCGAGTTTAAGGAAGGCAGCTCCACGCTCTCAAGGAAAGCCTCTGGGTTGCCGTCTAGTGGAAACTGGGAAGAATACAGTATATCATAAAATTCTTTGAATGTGTCATTTATTTCCTTCTGATCACAAGTGTAAGAGCCGTCTGCCCTAGCCATTCTAAGGATAGTCCTTTCTGCTTTTTTTTTGGTTTTACTGGTCCACCTAGCCATTTGCCCACTCTGTCACCCTCAAAATGTGTGAGGGATTTAGTAATTAGAAGATCCCGTTCCAGTTTCTGGGATTCTATTTGGTTCAAAGCTCCCTTCAGTGTTCCAAGTCCCTTAAGTACGCAGGGTTTGGGGTCTGTCATAGCTGCCCTTTCTAGGTTGTGAATGTCCTGTGCAAGACTACACTTTCTCTGATTCTCATGTTTTTTTTTGTAAGCAGCATATGAGATGGTTTCACCTCTTATGTAAGCTTTTAGTGCGTCCCAGGCATAATTTATGTGTGTCCCTTTATCCTTATTAAGGCAATGAATCCCATTACCTTAACAGAGATAAAACCAATATACTGGGAATCTGTTAAAATGGTTGGGTCCATTCTCCCTGTAGTTTCAAGGGAGACTTGGGGAGAAACCCTCACTTACAGCAGCAGGGGAGCATGATCTGAAATAATTATGGATCCGTAGCTAGCCTGCATGTCCTCTGTTACCATCATAGCAGGGATGAATATGTAATCTATTTGGGTGTAGAGGTGGTGGGCATGGGAATAAAAGGAGTACTGTTTTACTCCAGAGTGGGTACATCTCCATGACTCCACTAGGGCCCTCCTGTTAATTAAATAATTTAGTGCAGCCACGCTCTTAGGGTAGGGTTTTAATTTGTTTCCAGAGTGATCCTGAACCGGGTCTAAATAGGTATTAAAATCTCCCCCCATCACCATGTTGTCAGGAAATGGGGCCAGTGTGACTCCCAAGTGGGTAAAAAAATCAGGGGAGTCAAAGTTGGGTCCTTATACAGATACAAATGTTATACTCTTCCCCCCATATCCACTTCAGCTATAGCAAATCTACCTTCTGGATCCACAACCCAATTGAGTATTTTATGAGGCAGGCCCGGATGGAGCCAGATTGCCACCCCCTCTCATCTTGGAAGTGAATGGGGCTGCCATTAGAACCTCCCCCCCCACGACTGCTTCATCTTTATTCTGATGAATTTTCTGCAGTAGTACTACATCCCCCCTCTGCTTCTTTATGTATGACCAGACCCTCTTTCTTTTTACCACTGTTTTCATTTCATTGACATTCCAAGTCAACACAGTCAAGCTTGCCATTTTATGACAGTAAAACTATATGTAGTCATTGTGTAAAAGTAGTACCGTAACACATTAATTCCACTTTTTTGAGACTGTCCGATGAATCCACATTTTTTTATTTTATTAATTTCCCCTAAACAAAACCTATCTAATTTCAAAATTTCCCCACCTCTATCCCCATAAACATTGACTTCCTGTTCGCTTATATAGTCAATCCCATTTTTAAACTTTCTTACCTCCCCCCACTGTCTCCTTTCCTTCCACCTGCCATCCCCTGCTTAATGTGCAAATGTATCATGTTTCTCACCCTCTACTTGTCATGGAAGGAGCCCCTGAATCTACCATACCAAAAGAGGGCATTCCTTGTGTAAATAAAAACTTCCTGCTCTGTTCAAGCATAATTATGCCTCTGGGGAAGGCCTGAGTCCGACTCCCTTGGCCAGCCCCAGGTAGACGCCCGCTAAATTAGTCAGTTCAGTGCTCCACTCCCATCGGAGTATTCTTACAAGAGATTCAGGGCAGCGGCAAAAAGGATCCACCTTGCGCCCTGCATGGCTCATGCTTCATAGTCCCCTGCCACTTCAGTATGCCATCTTCAGTTTGTCTACATTGCTCTACCTTTGTTATAAAAATAAGTCCCCTTCTGTTGGTATACAAATTCTAATCTCCCTTGTTGAAGCAGATGCCTGTATAAGTTGAGCGACTTTTGTATGATGTGTGGCTTACCTTGTATCCATTTGTGCGCAAACCTCCCCCCCCACCCTGCTACCAAGCTCTAATGGCCCAGTCCCCACATTGGCCTACAACATGTAAACATATGACTTCAATCATTTGGAACATACTAAAGCTAACTCTTTCAAATATGAACTAAGACGCTGGCATAACAAAGTTCTCTAGGCTGAGAAAATTATTGCTTTATTGTTCAAGTGGGTCAAAAAGTTCCAATAAAGTTGAAACCTAGTTAATAACATGTCCAAAGTTTCTTGAGGCTGAACCTACTGGGGAACCGGGGTGGGTAATCTCTGGGAGCCCTCTAAGTCCTGCCCTGATAGGCCTCCAACCATGGAGTTGCGGACTCCAAGGGACCCTTCTCTAAAACCCCATCCCCGAGTTACCTTGTTTTGTATCATCTCACAGTATTTGTGACACATCAGTTCAACCATCATTGTTACCAGCCCACTTGTTTTGTTCGCAGTGCCACAGTCCCTGCCCATGTTACATCGCCGCCTCTGGGTCTGTAAACACTTGTTGTCGGCTGCCAGGATAACGGACAATCAGCTTTGCCGGATAGGCCATAGTGAAAGGACAGTTAATATCATGGAGTTTACTCTTCACATCCACAAATGCTTGTATCCTAGCTTGAAGTGGCCTGGAGAAGTCCAGAAAAATGCTCACCCGAGAGCCTTGAACCAGAATCGGCTCACATTTTCTAGCAGCAGTGAGGACAGCATGGCGATCTTGGAATCGGAGAGATTTCACCAACATATGGCACGGTTTTTGCTCTAGAGCCAGTTTTTGTCCAGGTGAGCGATGGGGACGTTGTATTTCAAGGGATGCTGTTGTGAGAAGTGCTAAGGTCTTTTGTGGTCATTCTTTCATAAAGGTTATGCAGTCCCTTCCCTCCAGCCCCTCTGGGAGTTCCACGAGCCAAATATTATATCGCATCTCCCAGTTTTCATGGTCGTCCACCACCTGTTTTAAAATTTCTTTGTCCTTCATAGCTTGTTGCAGCTCCATGGACATTTGGACCATCCTGTCTTCTTGAGCACTTATCCTGGATTCCGTTTCTGTTATACGGGTTGCATGGGCCTCCACTGTCTCCGAGGTAGTATTCCCCATTTGCTGCAGATGTTATATTTGTGCCATCATGTTGTCAAAGTCGGATTGAATCCATGTACCTAAGTCATATTTCAGGTCCCGGAGCATCCTTTCCAAGTTCTGGTAATTAGCTTCCATGACTGTATTTGCAGTACTACCCCTGGAGTTCTGTAATTCTTGGGCCTGAGAGGGAAGGCCTCTTGGTGGATCTGTAGGCCCCAATCTATTAATGGGGTTTGGAGGCTGATTAAAGCATAGTTTTATCTGTTTCTTTGCAGATTTCAATGTAGGAGGCATTTATGCTTTAATATATTGACCAATGTGAATTTTTTGGGGCAAAATTAGGACAGGATGGTGCAGACTTGGAGTAGATTCAGCTGGAGCTCTTCTACTTCACCTCCATTCAGCTCCTAGGCTTGGTCACGCTCCCCCCAAATTTACCCTTAAAAGATGTTGGCATAACTTTGACCCATATGCTTTTATCACAGGTCTACACTTCTCCCTCCGCTGGCAGTACTACTACCTGGCAAAGTCTGTGAACAGGGCATATGACATCTTCGATGACATTGTGATGGGGGTACTAGACAAACATGCTCCCATAGTTAAAATCTGTGCCAAGAAAAACATCATGCCAATGGTTCTCAGCACAGATAAAGTCCACCTTGTTTGAGAGAGATTCACTCTGGAAAAAGGCAGGAAAAAACAAGCTCCCAGCAGACTGGCTATCATTTAGGAAGGTTAGGAACTATTGTACCAAAATGGTCAAAGAAGCTAAGGTTAACTGTTATCGAGCAGAACTTGATGCTACTTCTAACTGCTCAGCTAAGTTTGGAGCACTTTAAAAGAAGTGGAAGACCACTCATCTGGAAATGCCCTGTTAGCAAAAATCTGCCTTGGTGACATTACAATCTCTGATAAGCCATCCATCCTTGAGTCTCTTAACAATCACTTCTGTACTGCAGGTTTAGCCTTTGACTCCTCCCCTGCCATTGCTCTCCACAACCAAGTTGGTGTACAGCACCTTGAAGTCCCTGTCATGAGTTCTTCATTCTCCCTTCAACCTGCATCCCTAAAAGAGGTAGAAGATCTATTGCAGCAACTGGATACTAGGAAGAGTGCAGGAGCAGATCTGCTTGACCCCTTCTTCCTAAAAATTGTTTATCACATCTTGGCTGTGCCAATTACACACCTTTTTAATCTCTCTATCTCTCAGGGTGTCCTTCCCTCTGTATGGAAAACTGTGCATGTTATTCCTCTATTTAAATCCGGAGACCCCAGTGACCTAAACAATAATATACCTATTTATTTACTCCCTATCCTGTCTAAATTGTTAGAAAAATTGTGAGCTCCTAGCTAAGGAACTATTTGGAATTATATATTTTCCACAACCTATTGCAGTCTGGCTTCAGACCACGGCATAGCACCATTTCGGTACTGGCTAAAGTTACAAATGACTGTCAACGTGAACTTGATACCAAAAACTTTGTGTGTGCAGTACTCTTAGACCTCAGCAAGGCATTCGACACTGTCACCCATGGCCCGCTCCTTCTTTCACTCAGGAACATTGGACTGGACCACTGTTCCTTGAGATGGTTTTCTAATTATGTAGTTGACTGGTTTCAGCAGGTCAAAATGGAAAGGGGACTCTCTCCACTTATGCCCCTCCTGTGAGGTGTACCACAGGGTTTGATACTTGGCCCCTTGCTGTTCGCAATATATATCAACAGTATTGATGCCTGCATTAAAAATGCCAATATACATCTTTTCACAGATGACACAGTTCTTTACATCAGTAAACCTACCCCTGAGGCTACTTGCAGTTATCTCCAACAGGATTTCAATCTTCTGCAAAATCAGCGTCTTAACCAAAAGATACTTCTAAATGCCAAAAAACTAAGGCAATGTTCTTCTCTCCCCTTGCACCTTCTAGATATCCAGCTTCACTTCGAACATTGCCTCAGATCACCACACTTCTTGGTGAACCTCTGGAGTATGTACCCAAGTTTAAGTACCTGGGGGTATGGATTGACCACAGACTCTTTTCTCAACCACATCGAAGAACTGTCAAAAAAGCTTAGACAGAGGTTGGGCCTGTTTTACAGGATTAAGCATCTGCTTACAAGAGATGTCAAGAAAAGAGTGGCCCAAACCACCTTCCTCTCCCTCCTGGATTACGTTGACTTTCTGTACATCCAGGGCCCAGCTTCTGTGCTCTCGAAACTGGGCACACTTTACCACAGAGCCCTAAAGTTTATCACTGATCTTCCTCATAATACACACCACTGCTCTCTATACAATGCCATGGAGGGACATCTCTCACTTACAGAAGACAGAGAAACGCCTCCCTCTGAACCTTCAGAGTTATTGCCAAGAAGTTGCCACAATATATTTTGGATTGTCTACCTTTAAACGTGATAGGTACGCATAGCTTGAGACATGCCACCTTTATCTACCTGGCAGTGCCAAAGGTTAAATCACACATTGGTAGGGCTTTCATAAGTCATATGTTACCTGTGTGCTGGAAAGCACAGCAAAAAACATTGAAAATGGCCCACAGCATCAGCATATCAGTATTCAAAACTCTCTCTATGCTTGTTCATTCAAGGAAACCTGCAAGTGTTTCTCCTGATCCCCCACTGCCACAGTGACCTTCTGGTCACCTGTCTGATGAAATATTACATTTAGTGCCACGTCTTCTTGACCCTTCCCCCTCCTCTTTATTCAATTCAGATTACTAAAACAAATCGAATTAAAAATAGAATCTGGGAAAAGCATTAAAATCAAAATTGGAAAGGGACTGGATTTCTTTTAAAGCTGCCAGAAATAAATATAAAAGGTTAGTTAAGGCTTCAAAGATTTCTTATTATAAAAACAAAATTGTTATGAGCACTGACCCAAGACAGTTTTGGAGAGTGGTTAAGAAATTAACCAAACCAGGAAGTAATCCCTCAGAGGAAATACTTAGGTTAAAACATGGTAACATCTTTATTGAAAACCCGAAGGACATTTGTAATGTACTAAATAATTTTTTTGTTAACCTTCCTAATTGTAAAATTCCCTACCAACCAGATTTGGAACAAATTAAAACAAAATTTTCATATAATGGACTTCCCCCATTTAGATTCAAAATTCTGACTGTAACTAATGTTTATAAAGTATTACAAAAAATAAATATTCACAAAACTTTTGGAAATGACGGCCTTGAAGGTAGATTTTTGAAGTTAGCAGCTTCTAATATAGCACCAATTATCACATACTTATTTAATTGGAGTCTTCAAATTGGTTATTTTCCTTTATCTTGGAAAGAAAGCCGAGTGAAACCAATTTATAAAGGGGGAGGTGTGGTAGAAGTTAATAATTATAGGCCTATAGCCTTATTACCTCTTCTATCAAAAAGTTTGGAGAAACTTATTTCTGTACAGGTTATGGATTATTTGGATAAATATAGTTTGTTAACATCAAAACAATCTGGCTTTCGAAAAAATTATTCCACTACAACAGCCCTTTTGGAATTTAGTGACCTGTTAAATAGGTCTTTAGGAAATAATATGGAGACAGCGGTTATTTTTGTAGACCTTTCAAAGGCTTTTGACCTGGTGGACCACCCCTTGTTAATCGAGAGATTGCAGGAGATAGGTATTAGAGATGGCCCTTTAAATTGGTTAAAATCATATTTGGGTAATCAATCTGAGACGGTGGAGGTGCAGGGTTGTTTATCAGAGAGTAGAAGTGTCAATAGAGGTGTTCCACAGGAATCGATTTTGGGACCTCTAATGTTTCTTATATTTATAAATAATCTTCCACAGGTTGCGGAGCATACAGAGATTCGATTATATGCCGATGATACAGTAATTATTGCGTCTGGTAAAACAGAAGACGTATTGCAATCAAACCTGCAATCTGATTTCTCGAGGATAGAGGGGTGGTGACCAGGTCGAAATTAATTATGAATGCAAAAAAAACAAAATGCATGAAATTTCCATTAAAAAAAAGTGCCGATGTCATTCATAAACTCTGTGTTTATACAGAAAACTCAATTAAATTAGAACAGGTTAAGGACTATAGTTATCTGGGGGTGATATTTGATGAGCAAATGTCCTTCTCTAATCATATTACAGAATTGATCAAAAAAGTTAATAAAAGGGTGGGAGCTTTAAGAAGAAGTACTGAATGTCTAACAACAATAGACAGGAAAAAGTTGGCCGATCAGTTAATTATTCCAGTGTTAAGATATGGTGAACTGATATATAGGAAAACCAATAAAACACTTTTGACCAAGCTGGATAAAACTTACTATCGTGTGGCTAGATATGAATTAAAGGGGAATTATCGTACTCATCATTGTTCACTGTTGAAAAAAGTGAACTGGTTGCCTTTAGATATAAATTATCAGTGTCATTGGTTAACTTTAATTCATAAAATGAAACATTTATCGGCGAACCATCCAATTTCATTATTATAATTTCCAGTGAAACATTATCCTAAAAGGTTATTAACTAGATCAGTTCACTTAAATAAAATATCTGTAGGAAAATTACAAAATAAATATGGGGATAGGACTTTGATCTATCAAGCTGCTAGTTTTTGGAATCTTCTCCCTGTAGATGTAAGGGAAATTACAAGTCACTCTTCATTTATTCAAACCATAAAGGAGTTGAATATTCATATTTGTGAGTGTTGAATATTTTTAGTTGTGTTGTGGAAATTGATAAGATTTCCTTTTAGAATAATTTATAAGGATGCATTTTTTAGTTATACTTTGTTGTCCTTTGTATTTATTATATTGTATGTATTTGTTAGTGTTTAAATGTGGAACTTTATTGTATGTATTTAGATAAGGAATTACACAGGTCTGTCTTGTAAACTGGATTTTGTCCAAATGACATGTATTACAAGTATAAAAATAAAATTCTACCTACCTACCTACCAATTCATAACATTCCATGTTTTGTTTTTTGTTGTTGTTTCCTTGTGTAGCTTGCTCCCTTGTGAAGTTTCAGTGGTCCTCTACCTCTGACTCTGAAGCTTTCACTTTAGCTACTGCCTCTCCTCACTCCCCTCATCTGGATCCTGTTCTTACCCTTGGCCCCAATATCACTGCTTGCTGCTATGACCATTACATGTTCCTCTGCCTATCCTTCCCCTCCCTCTTAACCTTCTCAACTCCCTTCCTTCTTCTTATCAGTCTCCTATCTTCCCTTGTTGCCCCCTCTCACTCGTGTTTCTTCATCTGCCTTCGCCACACATTAGAGTCCAACTCTGACTATAACTTTCTGGTTATGTGTGTATATAGTACTCATGCACCACTACTGTCATCTCCCTGTTTATTTCAGTTAGCTCTGACTATGCTAGTTAGTTTTTTTTTATATATTGTGTGATTTTATTGTGTGTCCGATGTACTATGTATTGCTACTGTATCCTGTCCAGGTCCATCTCACAAATGAGCTCTGCTCAATGATGTTCATCTGGTTAAATAAAGATTCTGATTGATTATTTGAATGCGAACAAGAATTTCAGTATATTAAAATTGCCTTTTGTTCTTCTCCAGTCCTGAGGTGCCCTGATTTTAACAGACCTTTTGAAGTCCATACGGATGCTTCTAATGTTGGAATTGGTGCTGTACTGAGCCAGACCATTGATGGAGAAGAACATCCAATCCTATATATATATATATATATATATATATATATCTAGGAAGTTACATGACAGGGAGCAAAAATATTCCACCATTGAGGAGTGCTTAACTATAAAATGGGCTATAGAGGCACTGTGTTTTTATCTTTGGGGTAATGAGTTTGTTCTGGTTACTGATCATAATCTCCTTTATTGGTCCAGCCCAGTGGCACTGAGGGTTGAGGCACTGGACGCCACACCTCATGCTACGCTGGCAACCCAAGTTCGGGAGCGAGCTCGGGCGCTGGGGGTCGGCAGGGGTGGGTGAAGATTGAGCGCCCACTGAGCTGCTCTCCTCCCCAGGGGGAGGACTGGACATTGCTCAGCATGCCAGCAGTTCCCGGTGGAGACCGGGGGTGCTGCAGCACACAGGGCAGGATGTACATAGTGTGGCCGATGCTTGACAGGGTTGCCATGCACTGTATCATCAGGAATGTGCACTACACATGGGAGGGGGTAGTGCACACCAGAACAGGGAAAACACAGTCTGTGGGGTAGGCAACGGCACCTGCCCCCATGCCCACTGCCTGGTCTAACCTGCCTGGACTTCCAGTGTCCTCCACCTGGGCTCTCACCCACAAGCCAGAGACTGACTGTACAGAGCGCCCAAGAGGAGGGGCGACCCCACCCCAGAGGGGTTAAGCTGGGAGTGCCGGCTGTGTGGGTTGAGAGGGAGGAGAGAGGAGAGGAGAGAGGAGGCTCAGGTAGGAAGACTTCAGGTAGGGCAGGAACAGGCAGGATGCCTGAGAGGTGCTCCACAGACCACGACTGGAGGGGAAAAAATAGTTTATAAAAAATTCCCCTTTGTTGGATGAATCAGATGAAAGATAAAAACGCTAGGATAATCTATTGGTATTTAGCCCTGCAACCTTACAAATTTATTGTTAAGCACAGACCTGGCTCCCAGCATAAAAATGCAGATTTTATGTCCCAATATGCTGCAGGCATAGAATTAGACTCTGTAAATATGTATATAATAGAAATGTAAATATAGGCTTATGGATTGTGACAATCTGAGTGTCAGAATTTTAGTCTTGGTCTATTAATAAGACTACACACCCCAGGGCAATTGTTTATAGTACAGTGTAAGTCGCTTAATGTGGACACATTTGTGTGCATCATTAATGTCTGCAGTATGCGATGTCTGCAGTTGCCGGCAGATGGTGCTGTGCACTAAAATGTGTTGTTTCTGTGTGTGCCACATACTACATACTGCATTGTGCTATTTGGGAAGGGGGTGGGTGGTAAAAAATACACACATCTTTATTTTTCAGTGTTGCGGGAGGGGGTGGTGGTTGGTACTGTACTGTGGAATGCACATCTTTATTTTTCAGTGTAGCGGGGGGGTTCTGGTTAAAAGTACTGGTGATTGGTTTGCTTTTAAGTTCTGTTCAGTTCAGTTTTGCTGACCTGCAGCCTTCATGAAAAAAATATCAATAGTCGTCTGCTTAACAGAATTTGCAGCATACAGACTGAAGTTGTGCTCCGTGCCTTCCATCATCAGCCAGTCTGGTGTAATGTCTATTCTTTGCTCCATTGCTCATCTTAAAGTTGGGAGTGCAGCACAAACCTCTTTGGCTGTTACTGGTGTTATCTCTGGCTCAGTGCCCTCAAGTTTGTTGTCTTCCTCACACTGGCTCTGGCTGTCAGGGGCTCTTACAATATTCAGAAGCCATGACATCTCGTCGTTTTCCTGTGGCTCTTCATCAGCGTCTCCTAATCGGCAAAGGTGGTCAAATTCAACTTCTGTGAGCCCTGTTGGTGGAGGAATAAGTTCCTCAACTGTTGTCACTGTGGTTTGGAGGGGAAGATCTTCTGACTGCTTTGTAAATCTGACCTTTCTGAAGCAGTTAGTGATTGTTTCTGGAGTGACTTTGTCCCAGGCTTTTTTTTAAAATGGACTGCATCTAAAATGTTGATCCACTTCACACAGTCTGCTGCATAAGCTCCCCTCCCTCTTCCATCTCCTCTATCACCCTATTTCTCATCTCTCTCTCTCTCTCTTACATAGTGGCATTTCAGAGAGTAAATTATCCCTTGATCCATTGGCTGGATCAGCGAAGTAGTGTTGGGTGGTAAAAATTTAGGCGAATGTTTCCTAGATTTAGGACGTCTGGATGACCAGTCAAATTGTCCAGAAGGAGGGCAATTTTCCTTCCCCTTAATTTTTTGTCCTACAACCTTAACCATTTGGTGAAAATCTCACTGGTCATCCAAGCAGTTTTATTGCTATGGTAAATCACAGGCAAGTGAGCTACACAGTGGAAGCACCGTGGCATTGCCGACTTTCCTATCACCAAAAGGTCTGTTTTCTTGGACCCACTCATGTTGCTACACACGAGTACAGACAGCCTTTCTTTTGCTTTTTTTTTGCTCTTGTGGGAGTTCACTCTTAAATGTTAAAGTTCCTTGCCCAACACATCAAAAAAACAAGCCGGTTTCATCGGCATTAAAATGTTGCTCTCATAACCTGCCAGAATGTCAGGTAATACATCCCTCACCCAGTCTTTTGCTCCAGTATCATCTGCATTTTGTTTCTCACTATGGGATCTGTGGTAGCAGATATTGTTTCGGGCTTTCCACTGTTGCAACCACCCATCTATTGCCTTAAACTCACGTTTTCCCATTGCTTCTGCAATTTGTGTGGCTTTTTGAAGCAGAAGGGGTCCGCTCACCATTGCCTCCCTCTCCCGCACACTAGTGCCAATCAGCCAGCAGCTTTTTTTACCGTGGATTAAGTCTGAAACTGTGGACTTGGGGATAGACAACTGTATCGCAATTTTGCAAACACTCATTCAAGGAAGCAATTCCATTTTCTTTAGGAGATCAATCTTATGTGCTAGTGGGATCCCAGGTCATTTAGACATTTTAAAATTGAACAGAGCAGCAGCAGTCAGGAACGGGACACAATCTCCACAGCACAGCACTGCACAATGAGATGATAAGCTTGTGCTCAGGTAAAGGTCAATAAATAGACAGACAATTAGCACTTCATTAGCTTAACTGAGCTGAACTGGCATTTCAGTAAAACAGAATGCTACTAAATTAAGTTTGTTACCATTGGTTACCATTGCCTGGATCAGGATGCAACACATAAATAGTAGCAAAAGTGCTTCACAAACTGTCTGTGTTTGCTGGTAAATAAGGTCCACATTAAGCAGTGTTGTAACAGCTTATTACATAGGATTTGGTTTGGTAAATTGATTTCTGTCCATGTAATATGATTGTCTGCATAAACAGTGTCTGTCTTTGGTGGTGCACACTATATATAGTTGTGGTTATATAACCATGAGTTGTAATGTCGTGATTACACCATTTGTATTTAGGGTGCCCTGGGGTGGGACTTCTAGAGAGAGTGGGCAGAAGTCCCAACAACCCCCCTGGGTTGTTCTAGGGGAATTCCTTATGTAGGAAACCAATAAGTTTTAGTCCCTGGAGTCCTTCTGGGCAGGATGGCATGTGGTAGCTCTGTGTCCCCCCGACATGGGAGGAAAGATTGAGAGAGACTTTCCAATGTCTCCTTTTTTTCCTTTTTATGTTTGCTTGTGCACATGCACAAGAAACATCTTGCGACAATACGACTTGCTGGAGGTGTGTGCCTGTCCTTGCCAATGCAGTTCTCAGTCTGCAGGGCGCGTCACCTGTGCACCAATGGAGCTGCGAGCTGTGTATGACAGCAGATTCAGAGCACTGGTCTTGGCTTCAAAGAAAAGGTGCGCTGCAATCAGTGCTTGAAACGTGTCTGCACTTTACATACATGCTGTGCTATCTCTTCCTTTCATCGGCTTGCAGCACCACCATGACACTAACACCCAGTGGAGTACACAGCATTCATGATGACACTGACACCCAGCGAAGTACACATCATTCGTTCTGTGGCTGTAGTGTGCGAGAGAGAAGACAGTGTGAGACACACAGATTTCCTTTGTGCCCCCCCCCCCCACTGCATGCATGCGGGCACACACACACTGTCTACTTCCAGTCCTGCCAGCATCGACAGTGGGCCATTACTGTGGTGTGCTTTCACCTAGCAGAGTACACAGAAAAAGAAGGGCTGTTTCACAGACAGTCAAATGACAACGTCTGCCACAACACAATGTGATATTGGTTGTTTAAATACACAGTTTGACTGAAGGCATGTCATGCCTTACAACATTACATTAAAGTCTCCTACTGTCAGCACTCAGCGGGGCAGAAGATGTAATATTTGGATTATCATAGTGAACCAGGTTTGGCATTGAATTAAACCCTGCCGCTGTCTACCAGTTTGTGTTGCCTGCCCGCACCTTTTGTTCACCCAGTGGCACCCGGTCCAAAAAGTGAACTGTCCCACTGGCTTGTCAGCAATCACAAATGGCATAACATGTCCCTGATTAACGATCCCAAACATAGGATAACTGAAAGCTAACATTGAGTTTTCCTACTGCCAGTACACAGCAGCTACAAACAGTGCAGTACACTGTAGTGGTTAGAAAACATGCTTGGGAATCAGAGGGTTCATTTACAACTGCGTTTGGTGAGAAAAGTAATTTGTTGCTGTGAAAATTAGTGTCATCTCTATGTATCAAAATGTAATGGGACATCACATTATGACCCATATTTATCCTACTGCACTGCTATGCCTAAGTAAAGCTGAATAGCGAAACTCTAGTGGTTAGATAACATGCTTGAGAATCATGAACCATAATTATTGTACTGTGCTGTGATGCCTAGGTAAAGTTGAATGAACAAAAAGGGCCATGTCCCGTGTATACCTGTACATTTACAATCCAGTGCTGACACTATCAGCATGAGAGGTACCAAGGAATGAGCCATACACAGTTTGAGTGATAGTATCTTGGGACTTAAAAATCAAGTGAGTGTCCGTTGACAGCTAGCCCACAGAAGCTATGAATTTCCATAACGGTTTGAAAGATAAAAAAAAAAATATATATATATATATAATTGAAGAATCTATTTTACACTAGCTGTCCAGGACAAATTCTGCATAATACCTTCCCAACTAGCAATCCCAAACATAGGATAATTGAATGGTAAAATTGAGTTTTCCTACTGCCAGTGCACAGCAGCTACAAACAGCGCAGTACACTCTAGTGGTTACACTACATGCTTGAGAACCAGGCAGCCAACATTCACAACTGTTTGGTGGTCAAAGTAATTTGTTGCTGTGAAAATTAGTATCAACTCTATTTATCAAAATTGAATGAGGTATTACATTATGACCCATATTTATCCTATTGCACTGGTATGCCCAGATAACGCTGAATCACGCAGCGCACTCCAGTGATTAGAGTACACACTTGAGAATCATGAACCATATTTATTCTCTGTGCTGTGATGCATAGGTAAAGCTGAATAAAAAAAAAAAAGGACCATGTCTCATGCATACCTGTACATTTACAGTCCCCTACTGACACGAACAGCATGACCGGTGCCAAGGCATGAGCCATATATAGCTTAAATGATACTGTCTTGACACTTAAATCAAGTGAATATCCACCAACTAGCCCTCAGAAGCCAAGAATTTCCATAGCAGTTTGAAAGGCAAATAAATAAATGTTTTGCACTGTGTCCAGGACAAATTCTGCTTGTACAACAGCAACAAAATGTACATATTCCATAACACACCGCACACAAATACACATTTCATGTATCAAAATGTACACATAGTAATGCTTTACTAAACAATTTATTTAAGTATTTTCCTGCGGTGCTTAACATTTTTACAGTATATAATAGAGCTCAAGACATTACCAGCCCACCAAAGTTCTCCAGCTGTTGCATTCATTAATTTCACAAAAACTCTTGCCTCTTGGATTGCTCCTTTTAATTGGACTTGCCAGGGGGGAATAAAAAGAAAGACAGCGCTCCACTGAGCGCAGTAACTCCAGCATATCCAGTGTGCTACATCTCCCCCCCCCCCCACAAAGCAACAATTTTTATACCTTTTTTAGCCCATGTAAGCATTTATACAGGTTAGGCTCACCTGTTCTTCTCCTTACCCATAGACTCAGACACCTGGTCCATGGCTGACCATTGCCGTGCTCTGCCTCCATCGACCCTCCCAGAGTCACAAGTCCCACAGTAAAAAAACTCCACTTGGGAGACTGAAGCCATCCTTTGCCAAGCCACCGCTCTGCCGGCAAAGAGCTGCATGTCAAAGCAACTGCACCGACAGGATCTGTCCCAGGATAGCAACAACTCTCAGTAGCCAAGGAGCCAGTAAACACAACACTACAGACTGTAAACTAAATTAACTTGAGTTTCATTCACTAGGTTTTAAATTGTAGAGACAAACAACTGTAGAATGAAACTTAAGCAGGCCACGTCAAATGTGTAGTGGTAGGGAGCGGAGGAGCATTGCAGCCATCTTGCCACCCCCCCAATCTGTGACAAAACACCTGGTTTTGTCCCCAACTCGCCAAATCCTTCTTCCCACTCATCAACCAAGTCTAGCACAGTTGCCACGTTAAACAATCTCCAAATGTCTCACACTGAACTGTCAGGTACCGTGGCTGCTTGCTGCTCTCCTGTCTTTCACCTATACTTCAGTGTTATTTAATTCCTTAAAAAGTTGTGCCTTCTTAAAGTATGAAAACTGTGCACACAAGATACTAAAAATACTTAACAACATGTCTCGTGATAACCTTGGTATATTCTTACTAAGGTTCATCAGTTAAGCTTCATTCATTCATTAGAAGTCAGAGTGCTCACGGTATTTTATTCTTGTGGTCCTGGTTCAGCATATGCTTGTTTAATTCTCACTGGTTGAAACCTGAAATTCTCAGTGGAAGCACTTTCTGAGCATAAAGCCACATAGTGTGAAAGGACACTCTCTCTCTCTCTCTCATCAAGGACATGCATGGTCGGAGTGGATAGTAGCAATTGGGAGTGGGAGAATCATGGGGCAAACTGCAGCAATTGCGGCTAGGGGTGTCTCACACTGTACTGTCTGGTACCATGGCTTCTTGCTCCTCTCCTGCCTTTTCCCTACTTCAGTGTAGCCGAGTTCTGGGCTCAGTGTTCACTCTGAGCAACTTGACTCTGTGTGAAATAATCACCGAGTATCCCATGCTGTGGCTGCTTGCTACTCTCCTGTCTTTCCCCAATACTTCAGGGCTATTTAATTCATTAAAAGTTTAGACTTTATGACATATAAAACATGTACCCACAAGATACTAAAAATACTTAAAAACCAGCTGAAATCAGTTAAAAGTGTGGTTTGTCTGGCTTGATGTATGATAATTAAATGTAGGAAAACTGCATTTTTCTTTTTATCTGTTCATTTTGTTCACTATTTTAAAATCTGCTATATTTATTACTTCATTTCCAGACATGAATATAGGAAGATATTTAATATTTACTCTCCATAACCAGTAGTGGTCACATTCTTGTATGTGCGTGCATGTTATGCTGGCAGTATAGCCTAGAGGTTAGAGTAACGAGTTGCGAGTGATCTTGGTACATCCAGCAGGGTTGTTTGAGTCCCATAACCTCCACCTACATACTGCGTGATTCTGAGCAAGTCATTTAACTACCTCAATGCTCCCAGGTCACCCCTGAAAACAGGCACTGGTGCCTAGTGGACTTTACCTGGTCACCAAAGAATAAATAAATATTTCTGCTTTCTCAGGATATACCTACAGACCATTCTTTAAAAACTGGCGTTTTAGTTGCATATTATAAACCATGACTGCTTTATCATTCAAAGTAATAAGATGACACTTTCCAGTTTAGAAACTCCAAGCCTCACTAGCCGAATTTCTTTTATGAAACATGATCCCGCTTTACAAAGAGAGATGGCATTAGTAAACAGAATTGATTTCTTATTTTAGAAAATCAAGTGAATGTCCATTGACAGCTAGCCCTCTGAAGCTATGAATTTCCGTAACGGTTTGAAAGATAAAAAAATATATATGTATATAATTGAAGAATCTATTTTACACTAGCTGTCCAGGACAAATTCTGCATAATACCTTCCCAACTAGCTATCCCAAACATAGCATAATTGAATGGTAAAAATTGAGTTTTCCTACTGCCAGTGCACAGCAGCTACAAATAGCGTGGTACACTTTAGTGGTTACACTACATGCTTGAGAACCAGGCAGCCAACATTCACAACTGTTTGGTGGTCAAAGTAATTTGTTGCTGTGAAAATTAGTATCAACTCTATTTATCAAAATTGAATGAGGTATTACATTATGACCCATATTTATCCTATTGCACTGGTATGCCCAGATAACGCTGAATCACGCAGCGCACTCCAGTGATTAGAGTACACACTTGAGAATCATGAACCATATTTATTCTGCTGTGCTGTGATGCATAGGTAAAGCTGAATAAAAAAAAAAGGACCATGTCTCATGCATACCTGTACATTTACAGTCCCCTACTGACACGAACAGCATGACCGGTGCCAAGGCATGAGCCATATATAGCTTAAATGATACTGTCTTGACACTTAAATCAAGTGAATATCCACCAACAACTAGCCCTCAGAAGCCACGAATTTCCATAGCAGTTTGAAAGGCAAATAAATAAATGTTTTGCACTGTGTCCAGGACAAATTCTGCTTGTACAACAGCAACAAAATGTACATATTCCATAACACACATCTCACACAATACACATTTCATGTATCAAATGTACACATAGTAATGCTTTACTAAACAATTTATTTAAGTATTTTCCTGATGTGCTTAACATTTTACAGTATATAATAGAGCTCAAGACATTACAAGCCCACCAAAGTTCTCCAGCTGTTGCATTCATTAATTTCACAAAAACTCTTGCCTCTTGGATTGCTCCTTTTAATCGGACTTGCCAGGGGGAAATAAAAAGAAAGACAGCGCTCCACTGAGCGCAGTAACTCCAGCATATCCAGTGTGCTACACCCCCCCACAAAGCAACAATTTTTATACCTTTTTTAGCCCATGTAAGCATTTATACAGGTTAGGCTCACCTGTTCTTCTCCTTACCCATACACTCAGACACCTGGTCCATGGCCAACCATTGCCATGCTCTGCCTCCATCGACCCTTCCAGAGTCACAAGTCCCACAGTAAAAAACTCCACCTGGGAGACTGAAGCCATCCTTTGCCAAGCCACCACTCCACCGGCAAAGAGCTGCATGTCAAAGCAACAGCACCGACAGGATCTATCCCAGGACAGCAACAACTCTCAGTAGCCAAGGAGCCAGTAAACACAACACTACTGACTGTAAACTAAATTAACTTGAGTTTCATTCACTAGGTTTTAAATTGTAGAGACAAACAACTGTAGAATGAAACTTAAGCGAGTCACGCCAAATGTGTAGTGGTAGGAGCGAGGAGCATTGTGCCATCTTGCCACCCCAATCTGTGACAAAACACCGGTTTTGTTCCCAACTCACCAAATCCTTCTTCCCACTCATCAACCAAGTCTAGCACAGTTGCCACGTTAAACAATCTCTGAATGTCTCACACTGAGCTGTCAGGTACCGTGGCTGCTTGCTGCTCTCCTGTCTTTCACCTATACTTCAGTGTTATTTAATTCCTTAAAAAGTTGTGCCTTCTTAAAGTATGAAAACTGTGCACACAAGATACTAAAAATACTTAACAACATGTCTCATGATAACCTTGGTATATTCCTAATAAGGTTCATCAGATAAGCTTCATTCATTCATTAGAAGTCAGAGTGCTCACGGTATTTTATTCTTGTGGTCCTGGTTCAGCATATGCTTGTTTAATTCTCACTGGTTGAAACCTGAAATTCTCAGTGGAAGCACTTTCTGAGCATAAAGCCACATAGTGTGAAAGGACACTCTCTCTCTCTCTCTCTCTCTCTCTCTCATCAAGGACATGCATGGTCGGAGTGGATAGTAGCAATTGGGAGTGGGAGAATCATGGGGCAAACTGCAGCAATTGTGGCTAGGGGTGTCTCACACTGTACTGTCTGGTACCATGGCTTCTTGCTCCTCTCCTGCCTTTTTCCTACTTCAGTGTAGCCGAGTCCTGGGCTCAGTGTTCACTCTGAGCAACTTGACTCTGTGTGAAATAATCACCGAGTATCCCATGCTGTGGCTGCTTGCTACTCTCTTGTCTTTCCCCAATACTTCAGGGCTATTTAATTCATTAAAAGTTTAGACTTTATGACATATAAAACCTGTACCCACAAGATACTAAAAATACTTAAAAACCAGCTGAAATCAGTTAAAAGTGTGGTTTGTCTGGCTTGATGTATTATAATTAAATGTAGGAAAACTGCATTTTTCTTTTTATCTGTTCATTTTGTTCACTATTTTAAAATCTGCTATATTCATTACTTCATTTCCAGACATGAATATAGGAAGATATTTAATATTTACTCTCCATAACCAGTAGTGGTCACATTCTTGTATGTGCATGCATGTTATGCTGGCAGTATAGCCTAGAGGTTAGAGTAACGAGTTGCGAGTGATCTTGGTACATCCAGCAGGGTTGTTTAAGTCCCACAACCTCCACCTGCATACTGCGTGATTCTGAGCAAGTCATTTAACTACCTCAATGCTCCCAGGTCACCCCTGAAAACAGGCACTGGTGCCTAGTGGACTTTACCTGGTCACCAAAGAATAAATAAATATTTCTGCTTTCTCAGGATATACTTACAGACCATTCTTTAAAAACTGGCGTTTAGTTGCATATTATAAACCATGACTGCTTTAGCATTCAAAGTAATAAGATGACACTTTCCAGTTTAGAAACTCCAAGCCTCACTAGCCGAATTTCTTTTACGAAACATGATCCCACTTTACAAAGAGAGACAGCATTAGTAAGCAGAATTGATTTTTTATTTTAGAAAATGATACTAATTAAGCTATTTTCATTATTTCTCTTTTTTAAATATATGTGCGCTGACTTACTTATACATTGGGCTATTCTTAAACTTATTTTTGCAGCATTTATCTTTTAGTTTAATTTGTATAAATTGCAACTGTTGAGTGATTCATGAGTGAGCCAGGTGATGTGAGAGGGAGGGAGAGTAAACAGAAATGTTTTTCATTTCCCTTCAGACTATCACTCCAGTTGCCTGTGCTTGCTACAGGTCTCATTGAGTTAGTTGCCGTACCTCTGCACTGCTCAAACAGTTCTGTCCTCTACCCCCCACTTTGGGATGGTATGGAAAAAACTACTTTTGACAAGAGTCTTCTGTTTAGCATAGCAAAATACCAAGCCTTTTCTAGTTAATGACCATCCTCATAACATGAGCCACTGAGTGCAGCAGGTCTGTTGTTGTAATCACCGTTCTGCTGATAAAAAAGTTAGTGTCCGTAATTCATGAACAAAATTCAGGATCAATAAACATAGCCTTCAGCTGTCATCATCACCTCCAAAATAAGAACTTTTAAACTCAATGAAACTGTGCACACAGAGAAAATAGAAAAAAGTCAGATTTTTAGGGTCATGCTAGCATGTGAACTATCTAACCTATACTAAATTACATAGCTTTGATTTTTGAGATGCAAATGCACAAATCACTTACATGCACTTCAAAGAGTGTCATTAACCTGCTTGGCCAGAGAAAGCTGACAGATGATTTGCAGCCCCTAGTTTTACAGTCTGCTGTGAGGAAGCCTAAAGTATCTAATTTGATCAACTTCAACTCGGCCCATCGCACTTACTTCACCATGTAGCTTGACCCACCGGGAAAAAAAATCCTTTTCACAAGAAAAGCTGATCTGTTGCCAAAATCACAAGTATTAGATATTCTATCATGCAGAATAAAAAAAAATGCTCTGAAGTAAGGGCTTGTATCGATTGGCTTCTTATGGCTGTGTAGTATTTACCTTTTCATTCAAACTCATTCCATGATTGACAACCCCCTCCCACTCAGCTAAAAGAATAACAATTAAGATTTTCTAATACTGAACAGTTAGGGACATAGAATGGGTCCTGTTTATGGAGAGAGAATAGTAGTTAACATTCAACTTCCCCCAACCCACTTTTGAGAATAAATAGCAATACGAATAAGCAGAGTTTGAAATGTTTGCTGACATGATTTCAAAGAGTAAATAAGGATGAACTCCACACATAAGTGGATTCTTAATGAGTTTTTCTTTTATTAATTCCTCACTTAGTGGGCTACGGTTTCGTGACCACACCACTTCCTCAGGCCCTCGGTGATGGGAGTGTTAAAATACTTTATTGCAATGTTTTAGCCACACAATCCCATCAGAACTTCAAAACACACTATCATAATTCCCAACTAACTCCACATAATAATTTTTTTTTTTCATTTTGCATGTGACAATGGTGGTGTACGCCACTGATCTGTTTCTAAAAGTTCAAACTAGTCTTTGCTGTTTCCCCAAGCAAGTATTGTGCTGCTACATGATATGCCAACATTCATATATAAGCCATTGCTTAAAGAGCAGGTACCTACTGTTAGACACCCAGTTCCCCTCAAACATATGCAATAGCAGATCTGCTCTACTGTTGAGTGGCATTACAAATTCTATGTGCTTTCCTCTGGTTAAAACATTATAGCACCCCAAATTTGCACCCCCATAAAAACAAAGCCTTGTCTGACATGCCTCCTTTTGTGATGCCAGAAAATGAAGGCTGCTTGTGTATGCTCCATAGATCTATATCGGTGCCATTTGTCAATGACGTCTAGTACTATTTAGAGTTGCCACTTGGAACAATGAAAGTGACCGCTCCAGTAAACAGGGACTGTTACTCCAGCATTTTCTTTGATTTTTCTACATGGCACCTCTAAGTGGTACTAAACACCATAGATGTATCGTATACATACAGGTTAATGACCTGCACCTTCAGTATTCATTTTCTGACATCACAAAAGGAGACGTGTCAGACAAGGCTTTGTTTTTATGGGGCTGCAAATTCTGGGTGCTATAACTTTTTAACCAGAGGGAAGCGCATAGAATTTTTAATGCCCCTCAACAGTAGAGCAGATCTACTGTCATATATGTTTGAGGGGAGCTGGGTGTCTGACAGTAGTACCTGCTCTTTAAAACTAAAAATTGAACAACCCTCTGTTGTCTGTCACTCCATATCCAGCTGTATAAATCATTGTTGCAATCCTAAATGAAAAACAAAAGGAAAAGAAAACCCAATAACATGCATAGTGCCCCTATAGTGAGTGAGCATCCTGTCTGAAAGGCACTCCGTGGCTTTTCTCAATCTTCCACACATGTGGACAGGCTGGGAACATTCTAAGGACTTCACCCTTAAACAGCACAAGGATACTATGATTACCAGATTTACATGAAAATATGTTCATTTCATGTTTTCCCCAAGATTTATTTTTTACCATAAAGTGAACTGGGCACAACCCTTTTACAGCCACGACTGACATAAAACAGTGAAACGCAATAACAAATATACAGCATTTTAAAAAATTATAAATATCTCCAAGCACATTTAAAATCTGTGAAACATAACTTCTTCGACAGCTAGCCATGAATAATTAAGCCATTTACTGTGAACCATGAGTTACAATTTATGACATTATGAAACTGCTCATATATATTTTTAACACCCCCCCAGTGCACAGCTGCCCTGTAACACTGGAATCAGCATCAGGATGACATTCCAAGTGTAGGCCTCACCCAACATTCTGTGATGGAGCACACATAACAGTTGAAATGTTGAAGGGCCGATGAATTTCAAGACGCTGCTATTACAGGACATTCAGTTCTGGAATTGCTGTTATTGCTTAGGTGCCAGGAGGGTGAGGCCCTGAGTACATTCCAGTAGCTCCCTAGTGACTACAAAGCATTAAGTGTGACTTGGGCAATAGATGAGAAAGCTGTATAAATGGAAAAATAAAGGGTAAACAAGTGAGACAGACAGTGAGATGGAAACAGCGAACAGCTTCATCTAATCAAATGCCTGTAAGGCATTTGTTACAGCAGAGCTGTTACCTATGTTGATCTGGCTGTCTCTCACTCATACATCCTTTCTTTTTTCCTTTTCATAGCCTGCTTGACAATGGAAACAGTCCATGACACAATTTTTTGTAGTGTTCTCTGGTTCAGTGTTCACAAATACTTGCAAAACAACATCCCTAATTACTGTATCTGCCAACATTAAGTGTGGTTTTGTGCATCACTCTTCCAATTTTTGTTCTCAAAAGTTTCAAATGCTTACTATTTCATTGAGTTTATTTACAGCTGCAAGAAAACACAGGAGCAGTGCCTGCATCCAGTGATCACAGCAGCAATCCATAGCTACCATTTGCACAGATGCAGGAACTTTGCTGGACAGTAACCAGCATGCTTACTGTTTTGATTTTATAACTAAATTAAAATATTCTCTGACCCTGGGGCAGTTGCACAAACTTTCCTAAAACTGTGTGAAAGCGATGCTAATAAATTAAGTGCTTCATCTGGCCAAACTACTTACTGAAACTTTTGTAGGGAGGAAAGAATGGCACTGACAAACTTGAGGGACAGTATGTACACAACAGTTAAACCCATAGATTGGGGGGGGGAGTAAGATAGTGTTGTTGAATAAAGCAAAGTAGGTCAATGAAATCAAAAGACAAATGGCTGGTATATCATCCTACAGGAAGCTAATAACTAGTTTGACAACCCGTTTCTCTTGTTCTCTGTGTCACTGCATGATTCCCAAGTATTATTTCTGGAAATTTTTGTAATTAGAAATAGGGACACTGGGGTTGATATTACATTATATTGGAAACCCACTGATAGCAATAACATTGTACTAACAAGCTCATGCTACCCTCATCACACCATAAAAGCTACCCGGAAAGGGCAATTTTTCCATGTACGTAGAAAGCGTGTCTTGGCACCTGGATTTGAACAATATGCCACATAACTTGACAGATTTATGGAAGGTGGATATAGCCCAAATGACATTCAGGATGTCAGACTTCATGCTATAGCCCTGCAGAGGCAATTTTGAAAGAAAAAAAAAGGTGCATGTTGCAGCATTGCATGCAACTGTTGATAATAGCAGCAATACATGCAGCACCGCTAGCATGTCATTGGGTATCTTGATTATGCATGCCTCGTATATATGCTTGGTGCCCTGAATGAAACAGCAGGTAGCATATATAAGGGAGGCAGTATAGCAGTGGTTTACAGCTCCAAGCCCCCACTTGCATACTACGTGACCCTGAGCAAGTCACTTAACTTCCCTGTACTCCCAGATCACACCTGTAAACAAGATTTCAGCTTAGTGTGCCACTCCTGGGTAAACAATTAGGGAAAAAAAACAGACTGAAGAAATAGAAGGTTGTGTGGAAAAATTAAATATGTGCTGTTTTGCAGTGTAAGTCTTTCTTTCTCACTTGGAAATAGTAGCATTAGCTAAGTCTTGCATTAAGTTTAAAAGGTGGCCAGTTTCCATGATTCATCTTATGTTCTGTCTCACCTTCATGACCCCCTATGTGTCATGTAATGAACTGCCTGCCTCATTTCAAAAGACCCGTAACAGTATGCACGTGGATACCTAGTCACTCCATAAGAGCAAAGGAAGGAAAGAGCCACTGGTCTTCACATTCACCCCTTCAGTGTAGATTCCCTTTTTTCTGTCTGTTTCCATTCATTGTAGCATGCATAGATGGTGGGCTTTTGACAAATAGCCAAAAGCAGCTTTAATGTTAAAATTCAACTACACATGCCATAAGCTGGTGGAGCTCTTCAACATCTCTCTGAGGACTGGATGGGTGCCCCAAGACTGGAGGGTGGCCCATATTATGCCAATCCACAAGGGGGGGTCAAGGGAGGAGGTGGGAAATTATAGGCCCGTTAGCCTGACGTCAGTGGTCAGCAAGGTGATGGAGGGTATAATCAAGGATAGGCTAGGGGGTTACTGGAGCAAAATGGCTATTTGGATGATAGGCAGCATGGCTTTGTCCCAGGAAGATCATCTCAGATGAACTTTGTGGAGTTCTATGACTGGGTGACGAGGGCCCTGGACTGTGGTAGGCTGGTGGACATCCTCTTTCTGGACTTCAGCAAGGCATTTGATTCAGTACCTCATAATGGCCTGCTGGCTAAACTGAAGGAAATGGGGGTAGGGAGTCAGTTGTTAAGATGGACAGGAAATTGGCTCTCTGAGCTTACTCAGAGGGTGGTGGTTGGGGGGCTAGCCTCATCCCCAAGGTAGATTACTAGTGGGGTGCCCCAGGGGTCAGTGTTGGGGCCACTCCTGTTCAATGCCTATGTCTCAGACATATGGAAGGGGTCTAGGTTCTCTTTGCAGACAATTCAAAGCTGGGTGCCATGGTGGCTGAGGAGGATGAGGATCTTGAGCCTCTGTAAAGGTGGTCAGGAAAATGGAAACTAAAATTCAATGTGGGGAACTGCAATGTTCTGCACCTGGGAGTCAGAAATTCAGGCTAGGGCTATACCCTGGGAGAAGACAAAATTCAAGTCACGGAGGGTGAGAGGGACCTGGGGGTAGTGATAGATGTCAAAATGAACAACTCTGAGACCTGTAGGAGGTCAGCAGCAAGGGCAAATAGGATGCTGGGATGCATTACCAGGGGGATTACCTCCAGAAAGGCAGAAGTGATCCTACCCCTGTGCAACTGCTTGGTCAGGCCACACCTCGAGTATTGTGTGCAGTTTTGGAGACCACATTTAAAGAGGGATGTTACACTCCTAGAGAGGGTCCAAAGGAGGGAAACCAAAATGATTTAGGACCTGGGGGAGAGGACCTATGAGGAGAGGCTCAGGGAGATCGACATGTACAACCTGGAGGAGAGGAGGGACGGGGGGACATGATAGAGGTCTTTAAGTACATAAAAGGGATCAGTAAGGGGGGCCCAGTCAGGGTGCTCCAAAGGAAGGAGGAGGGGACAATGAGAGGGAATGGGTGTAAGCTGGAAGGGGGAAGGCTTAGAAGGGGGAACGAGGAAATGATATTTCATAGAAAGGGTGGTGGAGCCATGGCATGTGCTGCCCAGGGAGGTGGTGGAGGCAAACACTGTGGCCGGGTTTAAGAGGGGATGGAACAGGTACAGGGGATGGTAAATCTGACCAGGTCCAATGCAGGTGGCACATCTGGAACTGGGGACAGCATAACGCAAGAGGAAGGGGAGGACACCAAAATTGGCCCTCATTGCAGGTGCTGAAAAATCGAGCAGACTCTTAAGAACATTAGGCCTATTCTGCTGGCATTTTAGTATGTTAGTATAAGCATCATGTGGATATTTGTTTGCACATGTTGATTCTGTTATATCCAGCACACACACCACAACCTTCTGAGTGATTTTGTTTGTTTCAATCAGCTTTTGACAAATACCTGTATGAATACTGTTAGAGCTATTACAGCTGCTCCAGTGATGGATGACATGATCAAATATTGCATACTGTGCTGCAAAGTGAAATATATTTTATTTATTTATTTAGTTTTTTGTTAACTGGGTAGGTACACTAGACAGCATGGCTACCTATTTTCAGGTACGACCTGGGAGATTACAACAAAGGGTATGTAGAAAATAGTTGATACAAGAAAACATCATGGGAACAAGTAGAAGTCAGAAATAGCAATCTTACACAACATTTTCAGCAATGACAGTACATTTGCAGGAATTTTGAACATAGTAACAAAACAGTAATATAAGTGCAAAGAATTAACAGTCATAAGTCATACAACTAGTGAGTAAGTGCTAGAAGAGAGGAAATAGCAAGATTTCCAGGCAGGTTTGAGAGTAGTAGAGCTTGGAGCCGGTAGGCAACTAAGAGGAACCAGTACAGGAGTGGGTGGATAGAGAACAGGAGCAGGGTTCAGAGCTTAGAAGAGCCAGAAGCTCCTGTATGGTGCTGCATGGAGAAGGGGAGATTCTTAGACTCAGTGGAAGGGAGTTCCATAGTTTAGGGGCCCAGCTAGAGAAAGCATTCTCCCCATTTTGGTTTTACATCTTGGTTGGACAAAAAGGGATTTGTCAGCTGATCTCAGTGGGTAGGCAGAGTTCACAGGTTTGAGCAGTACAGCCAATTTGTTAGGTATCTGGGAGGAGATTATATTCTTTATAAAACAGTAGGAAGTAAACTGACAGAAGGCTGAGGAGGTAAACCATCCCAGACTGAAGTATAGTGTGCATCGGTTAGTAAGTTTGGGTAAAGACGGAGCAAAACGGCAAATGCTGTTGTAGCAGACATCCCACTTTCAGAGGAGCCCTCCAGTAGTTGCCGGAAAGGCTATTACCCCATATGCCAATTTGGGTCTGTGCAATGGCCATTCTCGCCATATTTATGTGTATATATATATATATATATGTATGGAGAGAGAGAGAGACAGAGTGAGACAGATAGAGAGAGAGTTATACAGTAGCACACTTTCTCCTTAATAAATAACTTTACCCAGGTGATCACCATTGAGCAAGCTCATTTACAAGGTGGACTTGCAGTTTGCAAGGACGAGGGTACAGAATAGAGTACAAGTAAAATATACATAAAACAACAGTAGCAAGACGTATACAACAAAATATACAGTGTAGAAATAAAGGTAAGTAATATACAGAGATGCCTTTGTAATCCTATCCATCAAAACATTGCTGAGACTCACTGTTCAGTACTACCTATATCTCAGACATATGGAAGGGAACAGGAGTGAAACGATTCTCTTTGCAGACAACTCAAATTAGAGGTGTGCTTTTGATACTTTGAAGTTGTCCATACAATACAATTAAGTTTAGCCATGTATTATGGCCCTGTGTACTCATTTTTGTGAGTTCTTATCTCAGATCTGGTTTATTTGACGTGCTGAGCACCTGTCCAACAGCACAAACCTGCACCTGTCATAAGCAGCAGTTGCATTGCATTCATTGAAAGTTGTCTATAAGGCCCACCTCCCTTTCTTTTTTATATACTGGTATATATTTTGTTCACCTGATAAGGAAAAGTAGCTTTTGATATTATAAATATTATTATTTCAGGAGTGCCTTTGGATTTGCTTTTGTAAATAAGTGTGATCATAATTTGTTCTGGCATTCCATGCAGATAAAAAGGTATAATAAAATATCATGTGAACAAGGGCACTAGGTGCAAAACTACCAATTGTAGAACACACTCAGTACAGCACCTGAGATTTCACTGTAAACTCTGCTGATTTGCAATATTACTTAACAGCTAGCCACCTTGTATTTACCTCTGCATGTTGAGGCCAAGAGCTGCACAACTCAAGAGTGTAACAAATAGCCTGCAGCAGCATTTTATTACAGAAAACTGGATTTGCATGCCCCATCTGCAGCGTGCATGTTTGCATGCTATTTAGACTACATGTAGTGCTTATTTCTGTTCCGGGACTCAATTAAGGACAAAACCTTGGCATAATGCAGGCATGGTTAGAATTAAATTTTTAATATGTTTAAAGGACAACTCTGCTCCCTCCATAATATTTCACTGTCATCCTTTTTCTATGCATAGTCTTTCGCTGGCAATTGTTTAATTGTGCGCTTGGAACATCATGCAATGACCTGTAGATAAAGCAATGCACCATATTTCTGTATCTCTAAACGACTCTCACTGTACAATGCCCCCCCAACATAACTCTCAAAGCGTTGTAAAGTCTGTCATGTGCAGTATTCAGGACATATGATTTGGGGATCTAAACACCACTAACAATTAGTTGTGCCTTCATCCGCTAGGATGACAAACTCACAGCCGAACTGCTGCAAGGACATCCATGCCACATCACAGTTTAAAAGAGCAGCCACTGAACATCCTGAGCATTCCCAGCTCTCTGCATGTGACTTTTTTATGTTGGCACGTGCTTGATGCATGGAGGTCAACATATTGCAGCAATGCAGACTGGGACCAGAGTGCGGTCACTGTGGGTGAATGCAGAGATGCATCAGTAGGTACGCCCTCATTCCCCAGTCAGCCAACCATGCAGTCGCTAACACCAGCAATTCGGAATATGGCCACCAGATCTAAGAAAGGCAGCTGCAATGACAAGCAAGCTTCTCATTGCAGTGGCACACAACACGCCCCGACATAAACATGGTGGCACTGACTGCGGCCGCCCTGACTTCAGAGGTACCCAATCCCCACGTGACATGCCCCGACTCCACTTCATTTGGCTTCCATGGGGAGCCCACTCCCATCGGCATGATGACTCTAAGTGTGTGCTGAACGGGTGCCCAATCCCCCGGCATCATGCATCCTCCCAACAGTCTTTCTTTGCTGACAGGGGGCCCAATCCCCATTGGCTACAGCCCCCCCTTCCCTGTTTATTTTGCTGATGGGGGAGCCCACTCCCCGTCGGCATCATGTCTTCCCCTCCATCTGTTGTGTGCTGATGGGGGTGCCCAATCCCCTGGCTGCTACAGACCCCCCAAAACAATCAGGTGGCATGCTGGGAGCCCACCCCAGCATGCCAAATGTCCCTGAAAAAAAAAGTCCCTTGATGTTCCTCTTTTTTCCCCTATAAAAGAAACGTTCTGCCCCTCCCAACATGGCCTCTACGCATACACCCACCCTACCCCCATGCCTCCGGTCAGTGATGTCTTGATGGACAAGAACATGTCTACCTCTTCAAAGCGACCTGAAGAAATACCAGTAGCTGGATAATGGCATAAATAAGGTTTTCAACTTTGGTGCATATCTTGGGCATTTTTGGGAATGTTGACACCAAATTTTCAACATGGGGTTATTGGGACCCCTCCTCATGAATTCTGGCACTGTGTTGGCATTAATCAGCCCCGAAAGGTGATTTAGTGGTCACTGCGGCGGAATCACCTTTCGGGATGATTAATGAAATAATGATGCCAGTGTTCATAATGGGCTCTCAAAAAGCTTATGTTGCAAATTTAGGTGGAAAAATCAAAAAATGACTTTATCAGCGTGCATGCGTAGTTTCCACGCACACTTGTAACCAGAAGTCTGTAATATTTCCACTCCAGATTTTCAAAGTGGCATTTTCCACCTCCTTGTGAACAATACAGCTGTCATTTTACATATCTTGGCCAAAATGTGTTTAGCACATACAACGCAGAATAAGCGCGATGCATGCCAAAATCGAGTTTTGGTACAGTTTGAGGAAATGATGGTGGCACTATTCATGACAGAGCTCATAAAGGCCTATGTTGAAAATTTGGTGACGAAGAGTCTATAAAATGACTGTGTTACAAGCGTGCATTGTGCAGTGCCCATGCACTCTTGTAACTTTGCAAATTTGCAATATTTTCATGCCACATTTTCCACACTGGCATTTTTTCACACTTCCTTATGAACAGTACAGCTGTCATTTTTCACATCCTGCTGAAAATGTGTTTTCGCACCTGTTGCATACAATGGCGTGGTCGCTGTGGGAAATCAGCATTTGGGACAAATTGACAAAATCATAGTGCCACTGTTCACGAGGGGAGGTCCCAAAATGCCTATGTTGAAAATGTGGTTAAAATAATCCCAAAAATAATTGGGTTACGGACATGTGTTGCACAGTTTCTATGCATGCTCATGACTTCACCAATTTTTCATATTTTCACTCCAGATTTTCAATATTGCCATGTTTTTACACCTCCTCATGAACAATACAGTT